>CM060978.1:119813158-124813158 GCA_030765065.1 Deroplatys truncata
CTGCAGACCTTAGTAATCATAAAAAAAATGTTTGACGAACATTACCTAATTAATTTGCCGGGGGGCGGCAGGACTCGAGAAAACAATTCCCTCAAGTCAGGACGCCCCAGTAGAACGCATGGGAGAGGGGGTAGGACCTGTTAGCACAGACACTGTCGGCATTAGGTGAGCACACAAAGCGAGAGGGGGCGGGGCCTAACGACACGAGACCTGGCGGCATGTAAGCCCTCAAAGGGAGGGGGCGGGGCTTGTCGGCGTAGAACAAAGAACTTTATCGCTTGTCGGCATCTCTCTCTGCGCTCAAGTCGCCATTATATTTCTACTCGTATGTATACATGTGCGTGTGTGTGTGTGTGTGTGTGTGTGTGTAGTTGTGTGTGTTTGGGTGACTCTGGTTCTGCATGTGTGTATATATGTGTTTGTGCGTTTCTGTGTAAGTCTGTGTTGCTGCATGTCTGTGTTTATAGGCGTGTATATGTATGTTTATTTATGGGTGTCAATGAGTCTGTCGTCCTCCGTGGTGTAGTCGTTACCATGCTATCCTATAGTTCCGAGGTCGCGGGGTCAAACCCGGCGGAGGGCGATGGGTTTTTTTGGACTTAAAAATCCTTAGCATGGCTTCCTTCGCAAGGCGGGTAAAGCCGGTGGTCCCATGTCGTAGATTTACGTCACGTAAAAGAACCTCAAGCCTGATAAAGAGGCCTCTGAGCAAAATCAGCGGTCTTTCAAGCCCATGGTGTTATAGCTCGCTGTTTATTAACGTTGGTTTTATCACTTTTAACATTAAGCATGCTCACATGCATACTTCCAGACTCTGCGGGTGGAATGATTCTGGTTAAAGAAAAATTCCCTGGGCCTGCCCGGCCGAGATTCAAACCCGGAAACTCTGGTTTGAGAAGTCAGAATGCTGACCACTCGACCCCAGATGCAGTCAAAAGGTGTTACTGCAAGGAAAATCTGTAAAATAAAATTAAACCACGGATATTTCATTCCAAGGAATACAGTGCGGTCGTTAAAAGGTAAGTTCACAGATTGGCTAGATGCGTAATACGCTGTACTGCAATGACCTCGGTACTTTTCCAATACGCAACTTGCGGCGCAAGACGAGCTCAAAACCATCTTTAACAGCTATGCTTCAGTTGCTGCTTTGTGTTCGCGCTGTAAAGGGAGTTGTGTATTGTGCATCTCAAAAGCGAAAGTTTATTCAAGGTATCTGTGTTGTGTATGATTTGCTTAAGAATTTCTGCAATGCCTGCTGACAAATTCACGCTAGAACAATGAATTTTTATATACGATACATACTAAAAACCGAATCGTGTAGACAGGTGTATAGTCAATTCAGGAGAAATTTCCTAGTATTTCAGTTTCAGGTAAGAGCGGCGCAGTGGCCGAGTGGTTAGACCGTTCGCCTCCTACCAATGTGGCCCGGGTTCGATCCCAGGGACCCGCATATGGGATTTGTGGTGAACAAAACGGCGCCGGGGTGGGTTTTATCTGTGTTCTCCGGTTTCCCCCGCCATTCTCATTCCACCAGTGCTCCATCTTCACCTTTCCTGTCATTCATCTCTCGCATCTCCTCTGTCATCTCATCCCGGGTGTCGGGATAATCCCCTACCCTGGTTGTCACTCTCTGATCCATAGACCCTCAGCTTCCCGACAAGTATCTAACCACAGGCATTGGCTTACAAGTGGGTGTGAGTCCTACGAAGGAGAGGGTAATCAGAGATTGCTTTGGTATTTTCTTTTGCTTTTGCAGTTTCAAGTTGAGAAACTCATAGACGTCTTAAGTTTAGGATAACGGGATCGCTAAACGCTAAACCTAAGAAACAAAAACGAGATGTTCTAATGGAGGAAAAAAAATGACGAAATTTGTGCATCTCTTTGTGGGGGAACCCTAAAAAATAAAGTTTATATGAACAACCCCCGCACCATAGACAAACTTGTGGAGAATATAAAAACAGAAATCGCAAGAGGAACTTATGCGTGTGAATGGAAACTTCATCCGAAGTTGCCAGGAGCATCCGAAGTGGACAGCACTTCCAAAACCACTTATAACAAGGTTAGAACTCATGCATGTTACTATCACTCATAAGTAATGTGGCAGTTACGGAACGAAAACCCTCCAGTGTAAAAGACAGTGTGCGGGGCACACATACGAGCACGAGCAGGATGGCTCAGGCGGTAACGTTTGGGGTGCGCATTCGGGAGACCGGGTTCAATTCCCGGTGGCCTCCCCTACTGACCATGGGGATTTTCGTGGTTTTCCTCTAGTCGCTTAGGCGAATGCTGGGGTGATGTATTCTACCACTATTTCTCCTTTCCCTCATTTCCTATCGTTTCACCTTTCTACCTTTCATCTTTCAAGCAGTGTCTCCGGGTTCCGTAATGCGTCTAGTGATGGCCAGATGGCATGATTGCTGCGCTTTGGAAAGGTTTATCCTGCTAACGATAGGGCGCGTTGGCCTGCCTGTAATGGCCGCTTCGTGCCCTCTCGTGGGACTCCGCGTCTACTGGTCGAGTGCGGGTGTTTCGAAACTGGAAGTGATAGGGACTTCAGTACGTCTCTGGGATCCTACCTGCCTACGAACCTGCGACCTCCTGCGGCTCCTTCACTTCGTCTCTGCTCCCGAGGGTGTAGCCACAAAAGATTTAGTTAGTTGCAGTGGCGAGGTGTTCCCCTCCGATAATTACATCCCACATCCTACGCGTACGGGTGATCCGTGGCTTCACAATAAAATGACTGCAGTGTAGGTGGTCACGATTGCAACTAAGAAAACAGAAAAAAAAGACAATCAGACAATACTATTAATAGTAATTGGCACAACTTCCAAACACTACCCAATCCTCGTTTTCAGTCCTATAGTGCCTTCAAATTTTAAATGCTATCCTTTCCTTATTTTCAACCCATGTATAAAAAGCTGTACTATGTGGCCAATCGGGACAAAGTCCTGTGTCTGCATTATAGGGTGAGCAAAATTATAGTCTACGTTAATATAGCTTCTACAAACTGTCCTTGCGAACGCTTATTTTTCTATCTACTTCATGTTATCGAAATAAACGTTTACAGAAACAGTTTCATTACACATTTCATGTAGGTTCAAGGGGGTTACAGGAAACCAAAGGGATAGTCAAATGAGGCTGGCATTGAAATTCCATACTGTTTCCATTACATCGCGAAGGGAATTGAGACAGAAATGAGAAAAGTAGTGAAACATTCAAAGCAACAACAGTAAGTATCTCCTAAATGGCGGAGGAGATATTTTTCCAAATAAACTATATTTTAAAGAGATCGATGTTTGTTTATACCATCTCAACGTTGTCACATCAAACTCGAATCTTCCATGCTTCCTGGAGTCATGACATAAGTTGAGTCATACCTCCATTAGAAACAGTGGTCGCCAGGGGTGTGCGCTTCAAAGGTTGGCTCAGGAGGCTCAAGCCCCCCTCCAGACAATCAAAACTGCGATATCAAACTAGTACAGTCTCAGTTTTCTCTTCTTTAACTCTTAGATACTTACAAGTTTAATATACCACATTATACCTGTTAATGAACAAATAAATAGAAATATTATATACCTTAAAACAATGCCAAATTTGGTATATGACAAAGAATTTAGTCCGTTCTTTTGGAAGATAATCATTCCATACGTCGGTTGGCAGCACCGATTAAACGGCCCGCTCCGCTCATTTTTATCCGCACGTGCTTAGTCACGTGTAGCTAATGCTACATGATTATAAAGCATCTTCTGTAGCACTTTTGAATACGTCTGATCTCATCTAATGGTTAACCACCTCACTGGGTACGCTCCTGGCTGGGGGTTTAATCTCTATGTACTCTTGTTGGCCTCTTGGTCCAACAAAGTTGTTTGTTCGTCACGCAGTCCCATCAAATCCTTTATTTAGTCAATATACCCGCTTCAATGATCCAGTTGATATCCCCCTCACTAGGTTAAATCTCTATAAGTGACCACAGAAAGAAGGCATGACTGACATCGTGAGTTTCAGCTATTCCTAATTCAGCCTTCTCCAAATGTACTCTGCCTGCGTACATATTATCCTAGGATTCAGTGTTATCTCTTGCAAAACAATGAAGAGAGGTCAAGAATTCTTGCTATTAGCATTTTTCTCATCGTCGGACACTATCTAAATGAAACTAATTCCTTAGTTATAACTCAAAGTTATATACAGTTACAGCTCTAACTTGAATTAAATAAAAATATTGTATTGTATAGAACAATAGTCTGTAGAATCGCAACGTAAAGGGATAGACAAACTGGTGTAATACAAATCAGGTTTTTGCTTGATCTATCTGAATTCCTTATAGTTGACATTAAAACTTAGCCGATGTTAATAAACCTCTTTTCTTTTGTTTGTTAAGAACTTGTCCCTGCGAGGCCATATTTGCCTTAGGGAGAATTCCTACTGGCGCCCAAGTGAATGGTTTATTTTGGTGGAGTAGAGAAGGCTTCCAACTCTTGAGAGTGTAAACTGATGTAGCAGGAATATGGGTCGAGGTAGAGAGCAGCACTGCGGGTATAATTTTAGCTCTGCTACTTCTAAATCAACACAAGTGATAACAACATGGTCTTCCTTATGCCGGTAGTGGCGCGTCATCGTGACGTCAGATTTCGTATGTGCATCGAGGTGTTACTAATTCGCACAGCAGTGACGCTGACGTGAAACAAGGTATTCAGACCTATTCAGCTTCTGATGTGGCTGAGGCAGAAAGTCCAATTAGAGCATTTATTCCACAAACTGGGTTTAAACAAGTAAATACACTTCTCCCCACCCAAATATAAGCAACTATTTAGCTTATCCATTCTCTCACTGTCTTCAGACACATAGGCACGATTGGTTCAAGTGACACAGAGGAAGCCTATAAAATGGTACAGAGGAGAAACTGCATGACAATAGTAAAATTTTGTTCTGCATAGACAATAGTTTTATCTTTATAGAGAATTCATCAATTGTGATATTAAATTATTGCTTTTTCTATAAACATGTTTTATAAATTACTAATTTTATCAGCAAAAAAGTTATATATTTCGTATAAAGTTCGAAAATACCGGTTAATAAAACGTATATTGTGTACTTGTCATCGGTTTTTCATTTATATGTTTTAATGGTCATACTTTAGATGCTATTTTGGATCACAAGTCCTATTTTTAGTAGAACAAATATTTTAATCAAATAAAGGAGTAAATATCAGTTCTGATTGAAAACTTATTGGTGTAATATCTATTTATGTATTACAATAAGATACAAGTTTAAAAAATATGATATATTTCTCAATATTATATATTTCTGAATCGGTTGCTTGGATTTTTCCAAATACCTATTAAAATAGATACACCTGCAAATTTCTGGCACGCAGCCTTAGAGGACCGTATGTCCGCTGCACCCTCCGCCGCGGGATGGTATGTACGCCGATTCATTCCTACCACTTTGGTGCTGTTTCAGAGACCGGAGCTAAGTAGCTCCTCAATTGGTCCCCAAGGACCTCGTGAGGCAGAAGGCACAGACATTCTGATAGGGGAAAAGTCATCATGGCGGTACCGGGAATCGTACCGCAGGCGACAACGCTACCTCAGCCGCCGTGAGGTATACCCCTTTCGGAAATGTAATTAATATGCCGACAATTTTATTTTAGTCCATCTGTTAATACTGTTGCTCTGGCCATGTAGAGTAGGGACGGAAAGTCGAATCAGCTAAGTTGCTGAACTACCGTGATGAAATCCTTCCCCCCTGCGAAAGCGCACTGAACTTCTCCCCGCTGATTCATACCTACGTCTGGGCGAACTGCGACTGGAACATATCGCAAGTATTAGATTAAATTAAGGCATTTTGGAGTCCCTTTTCCACAGCACAGGAAATTGGGTTATTACTACCCAGGACAGTAATAAACTTCATTAGAAATATTAAATTGAAATGGAACACTGATATCTAATTATATATTAAATGGGGCTTTCACAACAGATCCATTAAAATTGCACCAGGTAACCTTTAGGAGCCACTACTCTGATCTAATGTCTGGGTGAACCTCCTAAATATGTCAATTGTACCTCAAAATATCTTGCAGTGCGCAAGTATTTTTAATTCCAAGCTTCTAGTTAATCACACTATAGGATTAATTTATATCTACAAATTATTTTACAGTGATCATGAACATGGTGCATTTAAACAGTATTTCTCATGTTTATTGTTAGTGTTACGTGCATAACACTTTAATCAGACCTGCTGTTTGTCCCTGCCTATGCAAGTGAATCTATTGATGCAATATAGTCGTGCTGATTGTAGATAAACTGTCATATAATGTGTGTGTGTGTGTGTGTGTGTGTGTGTGTGTGTGTGTGCGCGCGCGCGCGCGCTCAGAGTTGTCCCCAGCGGCATTTTGAAATCTTGTTAATGGGAGAATTGGTTCTTTAATAACCGATAGCATAAACACGAGAGCAGTTATTCACACACTAGAATCTGAACACAATGAGTAATCTTCTTTAAAGAAAAATTGTTCGAGCCCAGCCGTGAATCGAACCTTGAACCCTTCGCACAGGAGGCAGGTGCACTACCGGTTGAGCTACAGAACCAGTGTTTGTGATTTGTAATCAGAAGTAAATCATAGAAAAGCCGCTCACAAGGTTTACTTTCTCAAATCATCTGCCTATTATAGGTAGAGCAAGCACTGTATTCCGTCTAAAAACTCTATTTTAAGATTTCACCGGAGATGAAAGTTTTGAACCCTCTTGAAAGAAAAGCATTTTAGAAAAAGGTGTGTGTGTGTGTGTGTGTGTGTGTGTGTGTGTGTGTGTAAGTGTGGGCGCGCACGCACCTATGAATAGCATCACTTATAAAAGAGAATTCCGATGAACACTAAACTTCGTATTCAGTTGCAAGTTCAACAGCTTTCAAGTAGATGGAACATGAACATCTTTATGAACTTACGCTCACCCCAAATTGGCCTTTACAAGAAAACTGTTTCCTTTTTTATTTTCTAAACAACTACTCAGACGATTTTGGTTGCTGTAGAATATCATATCATTTACATATTTGCATGAAAAAAACATATATTGAATTTTCGGTAAACAGCTGATGAAATACTGCGTTTTATATAAATAGAAAACCAGAAGATAGAGACGAAAACTTAATACAGGAAAAATGCAGATCGGGTTAAAAATATCCAATTTGTATAAAATAATTTTTGGTTCACTAATCATTTAGGAGAAATTCGCTGTGTTAGTTTGACGTTTCCAGTAGGATGTATTTATCGTAGGGGGACACCTCGCCACTGCGACCAGCTTGAACTATTGTGGCTACACCCTTCGGGGGCACGGATGAGGTAAAGGAGCCATAGGAGGTCGCAGGTCCGCAGGCAGATAGGCCCACCGGTATTTGCTAATTCCATTCCGTCAATTATTTTCTATAAACCGTATAAACGCTTACTTTGTGCTAATATTCAACGCAATCCCCTTGCTAACCTAAACTACGCCTCTCCTTCGTTTTTATTTGAGAAATTAGATCCGTCAATACATTTTCAGTTGAACATCAGGTCCATTAATTTAATACACAGTTGATCAATCACAGTATAAGTGTATATAGCAAACAAAGGCCGTGAATGATTAAAACTGAAGTAAATTTTGGACTGGATTGGTCGATTTCAACCGACGGGCGTTCGAAAGAAATAATCTGTAGCAGTAACACGAGTTGTTCCCATCATGTTGATAATTTCGCTAACCCAATAGTAAGGGGAACATCCACAGAGATGAAACCAAAACTGTTTTATGAAGTGAAACCCAAACACAATATTAATGGGTATGATCTACCCATTCCAAGAATTTTAATCCCCCAATTAAATATTTAATCTGTATTATTATTCAATTTAATGCACTTATATATCTAATTTCATGCATAGAAATTAATTTTTCCTTCATGTTAGCTGATTTATCAGCTGAAGTCACTCTAACCTTATTGATAAATTTCAAATGTCTGGCATATGAACAGAATAGTCCATAACAGGAGTGCGCACACGCGCTAAGGAAGTGTGAAGAGAGCAGATCTCCTTACTTTTTCGTCTTATATGCCTGTGGCAAGGTTTGGCAGGCATGTAAACGCGTCGAAATCCAAGCAACACTCCCACACTATTCTATTCTCCTTCGAAATGGAAGTGCAGATTTTCGTGTTGTGAAGTGTGCCACCTCAAGGATTTCGTGCAAATGAAACTGCTGTGGAGAAATGCAGCAACTATTTGTTAGACACTTAAACATGCAAATAACAGTAGCACATTTGCGTCGACAATGCCAAAGTAAATGGGCTTTAGATTTTGATGTGAACGTCTGCAATCACCATCCTCTTAAACTTTCTAGAAGTGCCACAAGCACGTACTTAACATAAAAGCTCGAAATGTTACCGCAAACATTGCAGCGAACAATGTTCCTGATTTGCTGAGAAGACAGAAATGCTTACAAGGCCGTGTTAGAATATTCTGGGGACACGTTTCCAGTTAATCGATAGGAATAAGTAACAGTTTACTTATTTTCACCAACCATTCTGTTACTCCTTGCACATTTTTAACATCAAGGCACTAGTTTATATCACACAACCCATGCATGTCGTGAAATTTCAAGGAACACTAAAAGGGACGGGAAACTTTGTCATAGCAGTTATAAGTTTGCAGCTTCTATTCTCCGCTATAAATCTCTAGTTCGACCTCTCCTTAATACGTTTCCTATGGGCCGTAGCAAGCAAAACACATATCCACAGAACTGTATTCAAAAGAGATTTCTCAGAACTGCAACAGATGCTCCATGGTTTGTAATGAACAATCAGCTACAAAATGCACTAGGTATTCTCACTTAACAGAATCCTTCTACTTCAAATTGGTTAACGTCCCAGGAGTTCAGGGGTACAAACTAGGAACAAGAAGCCAACGCAGAACGAGACTGAAACGGAAATTACCAAAGAATATATTACTCAGCGATTCCAATATTACCTGTTATTCACCTCTGCATACAATAAATACTAAACTGTAATTTTATTAATTTAGTTTTATCAGTTTATATTTGTGCTGTCAATTATTGCATTGTCTACCAATTAAAGGTACGTTCATGGAGCCAATATGTCCAACCATATATATAATGTTTGACGTTATTTTGTAAAATTATAAATGGCTTGCATAGCAGACCTGCTGACCGGCCAAAATAATAATCATTACAAAAAAGGGCGAGGTTTGTGGCAATTTACACGCCTTAGGTAGTGGCAGTTCGTCTAGGTCCATGTCTAATAGTGCCCATGATGCAGTGTAGTGCGTTACTGAGGAAACGTTTTCCCTGGAACTGCTTTCAGTTTCATTGCGGCACTCCCTTCTTAAGCTTTTTTTTCGGCAAAGTGGATCTCGTTTCGCGAACAATTAGAATGGTTAAAGGTAGCTGTTAAAAGGTATTGCTTGTCAATATGTGCATGCCTTATATTCACTTCAGTTGGGAGGTTTGTGATGGAATACAAAACTGTAGTTATTAGCCCGAAAAGAAAAACCACATTTTTTATAACGGTCTACTTTGAGGATAGCGTGAATATAGGGTGCTACACGACACTCGAAGTTGTTTGGGATAGGTAAGTCTCAGACCTCGGCGATGGTCCAATAGGAGTACACAAGATGGAACAGATGAGATGAAGTACATTGAGAAATCTTCGGGAAACCCTCGTTGAATTCTAACAGGGTATGACGACCTACAATCTAAGCAGAGGTGCCGACTTCGCTTTCGATCGGAAAGTTCTTTTAATACTTTGTTCATTACTTTGGTGGTGGTAAAGTAGAAATCATCCCGTTGTGAGGGCTCCGCCGTCCATACAAAGCTGGAATAATCTAACTTTTAGCTAGTCATTTTGGCTGGCTGCCAAAAACCATTTAATATGTAATTTATTTAACCTAAGTTTTCAACCAATGCAACTGCAGGCGCAGACCACCGAGGTCCGGCAGTGATGCTTTCATGGCAATGTCATGTTTGCTGCATTACATTATGTGACAAAATCTAAGACTGTTTAGTAACAATAATTAGAACTTACTTTGATGTAACTTAAAAATATCTTATTGCCACATTCATATGACTCTTTCTACCCACCATAGTTTATTCCTGTATAACTTTTACACACTATTCTTAGAAAAACTCCCACTTCATATCGAACAAGATAAATCTTTGCATTCACATGACTTTCTCTACTCATTCTTCTGCAGAATATTCTTACAAAAGCTTGTTCTTGTTAATCCGGATAAACGTTCCTTAAAAATTTAGATATTCCATATAAGGTATAAGGGTACAGTAGATAAAATAATAGTCAGATTTTTAAAAAGCGTATCGCTATGTGATGGCTTTGAAATGCATGGCCACCAGAAAATCGAATAATTACTTACCAATGGCAAAGAGTATAAGTATTTGAAAATTCAAAACAGTAACAAAGAGTGTCTCGAAAATGGAATACGGCACAAACATTTTATTTTGCATACTAAATTTTGATTTTAACGAAATCTACATTTCTGAGTGGTATCCGTTACGGTTTACCACTTATACGAAGGTCATTCACAATGAAGAGAACTTCACAGGCTATTCCTAGAAAATTGAATATATACATTTTATTTGTCATGTAAATACCTTAAACATAAATTTTAATTAAAATTGTTAGAGGGTTTTTCAGAAAATAAAAAATTACTTTTTTCATGTAAAGGGAAGTCTGGGGTGGTATCAAAATATATTATTTTAATCTTCGTATCGCTTTCTTCAAAGATGTTAACTTAAATACCAAGCTTGGTGTTTAACCACTTTACGTTTTTGAGTTATGCTGTTCACAGATACACAACATGTATTTTTTTTAAAATTAATTTCTTTTATGCAGGGAGTTTCAAACGTGTATTTCCGGTATCAATTTTTTGGGTGGAATGCAATACTTACTCTACTTAGCTAAGTAGTACAGAAAGTAAAAAGACGATAAAACGTACTGAAGAATTCAAACCAACAATAACGGATATCTCCGAAATGATTGATGCTAGAAAAAAGTTACGTGAAATAAATTATGTGTATTAAAGGCAGTAAAGTGCTTTTTTGTCTAGCTCTAAAAGTTTACCAGTTATATAAAATTCCTTCCTCATGAAGAGGACTTCACAGACTCTTCCCAGAAAGCTCAAGATACACATTTTATTTGCGACTTAAATATACTGAATATATCTTAAATATTTAAAAGTTATTAGAGCCATTTAAAAAAATTATACATTTTGAAAATTATTCCGTTTAAATGGTAGTTTGGAGTGGGGGATTTTCTTGAAAATCTTGATGTCGCATCTTTAGAGGATCCTGAATTTAAATACCAAGTTTGATGTTTATCTCACCTTTCTTTTTGAATTATGCTATTTGAAGATAGATACACAGAACTCTTTCTAAAAATGCTTTTTCTTTTTATTCAGAGGACCTCAAAACATGTATTCCCAGTGAAATATGATACTAAATTTTTGGGTGGAATATAATACTTTGCTTGTTAGGTACGTGGAGGAGAATGTAAAAACATGAAATTATTCGTTTACATTAAACTAATTACTTTACAGAATCCTGAAAATTATATCCCTGAGGCCATAGCATTTGCAAACAAACAAGGGCGTGAATCAATGTGATTGCGGTCCAGGATACATGACCACCATTCTGTCGACACGTAGACTAGAGGCTCAATGTTGCCTGAAATATTCCACCCGCTCTCGCAATTGATTTTGCAATAAATTGCGAAAATCGGCTGGCTATGTTTGCTAAGTTCACGTGCAGGCTGAGCTATGGACGACGCACTGTCTGGCTACAGTGGCAAGAAGCCAAATATTCCTCCCACTGGCAATTGTAACCACGTGCGGAAGTCCTTACCGCAAACACACTTCCCGTTTCTAAGTCGAGCTAAATACGCTTTCCATCTACGTCTTCTCCTCCCTTCAACTTGTTGCTTTTCATGCAAATATCTTCTCCTCAGTCTTCTCCTCCTTAAGGACGAGTGAATTTTTAAACTTTTAAATCCCTCATCCAATATTTTCTAAAATTTTACCAAGGGTGTATATTGAAAGCCTAATTGATTGCTAAATTTCAAATCCTATTCCAGCTACACTTTTACGTTCTCTGCCACATACCTGTAGTAGGTAAGGGAAAGTATTTTATTCCACCTAAAATTTCGATGTCGATATTTCATCGGAAATACGTGTTTTGAGACCCGTTGAAAATAAAACACTTTTCTTTTAGATACATGTACGTATGTACGTATGTATATTAAAAAAACGAAAAGTCTGATAAACACCAAACTTGGTATTTAAGTTCAGTTTCTTTCAAAGCTGCGACATGAAGATTTTCAAGAAATTCCCTCCACTCCAAAATACCCTTTACATGGGAAAAAATCGATATTTTATATTTTCTCAAAAATGGATTTAATGATTTTGATTAAAATGTCATATTTTAAGATATTTACATGATAAGTAAAATGTATATCTCCAAATTTCTGGGAGTAGCACGTGAACTCATTGAGAAAGTATATTGTATAATTTAGAATAACTTATAACCCATATGAGATAGAGAATAACTTTCTGCACAAAATATATAGAACTCTTTAAAACACACAATTTATTTCAAATAACCTGTTTTGTGTTATCAGCCATTTCCGAGATATCCGTTATTAATGTTTCGAATTGTTCAATATCTAGCCATTCTTTTAAAATGCTGTCGATTTTCAGTTGTTTCTCGAGGTATCATGGAAGGAGTGTGGATTTTTAAGGGCCAGGGTATAGCGTCCAGTTCTAAACATTTAACTATCCTTATTCCCTATAACGAATTGTGCAGTGCAGCTATTTCCGGAAAAGTTTATCACGACTAAGATAAAGTAGACAGGGAAATATACTTTCGTAAGAATAGTTTGTATAATAAATAAGCGATAGAGGTAGAGAAAGTCATGTGAATGTAACACATCAGATTTGTTTCTAAAGCGTTTAGCACTTAGTACCTTCACTATTCTTACGATGCTTGTCCGTCTACTTATACGGATGAAATAACTCACGAACTACTGCATACAGAGAGTTTAAACTTTATGTAAACGAGATATAAATTTTGTTGGCAATTTCAGATGAGGTTGAAATGAGTAAAGTAAAATAAAATAAAAACATAAAAAAGGCAATTTATATTAGTAACGTCTTAAAAATTTACATTTATAAACAAACCACTGCAGTTGACGCGATAGAATCATATATGTGTGAGTTTGAAAATCAATCGTTGAGGTTTTAAATTTGATGAAATTCCATAGGAAATTTATGGTACTTTAAATGAGCATTATTTCTTAAAATATTCTTAATCTACATTAATAATAATTTGTAGATATATTTGTGTGAGAAAGTATGTATACAGGATAATCTCGAAAATCATTCAATTGATTTTAATAATTCTCTCACTATTAAAAAACTATTTTTCTGATGGACAGAGACTACAAGATATTTTTTTATTTTAATTAGGGGATTTCTCTTTTTTCATTTTCAATTAAGGTTTTATATATTCATTTCACTCAAATTCACTACCATTTCGTTGGCTAAGAATATCGAAGAATATTGTTTTGTTCTTTTATTGTTAACATGACTGATTTTTAATGACTTTCAAACCCAAAGGGGTAAAAGCGGAGGAAAACCTTTAAAATAGATTATTGGAGGGACGAGCCTATCTGTCATGTTCATATCACCAACATTTTAATCTGATTTCGTTAAACATTATTATCAGGGAATACTGTTGAAATGATTTTTGACACTTACACTGAAGGACCCAACGAAAATTATAGGATATCCTGCAATTCTCAAAAGCCATTAGCGACATATATTTAGCCCCTTATATAAAACTCTGCGCCATTTAATCTAGCTGGACAAAAATTTTACAATTATAGTATAGTACCTGGCAGAAACCATAGATAATCTTACAACCTATAAAAGGAATTCGAATCTTTATTATCAAGTGGTATCCTGAAATTATTGAAAACTACCATTATCCTTACGTTAAACTATTTATTTAGATCAACTGACAGAAAAATTTGTGCGCGCATACCCACTTTAGGACTTTCTCGAAAAATGCTGCTGGTATTTTCGACTCCTTATGTACAAATGTGCACTATTTTACGATCTGGACAAAACTTTGGATACTTACAGTTTAAGTCCCAGCAATATTTATGGGCTACTTAAAACTTTCAATAGCTACCTCTAACATTATTTTCAACCCCTGTCTTGCAGATTTTCGTGTTTGGCTTATACAGATAGAACTTTGTACGTTTAAGCTGTAGGATCCGGTAAAAATTATAGACTACGTTACAGTTTTCAAAAATTACATTTAACAACATGCCAACCCGTTGTATAAAACTTGTACAATTTGACCGAGTTTCTATTTGAGGACTTCCTGAATGTAAGCCAAAACCACTACCGCCTGAACCAGTTCATCCTCGTTTTTAAAGTAATTACACAAACTTTGAGAGGCGCCTCAGAATAGTTATTTGCTTAACAAACAAACATTGGTGACTCTGGTCGGAAAACGAGTCGCTTTTTCCTTTTTTGTATTTTCAGCTTGATTACATACGAGACATGTAAAATGATTTATTTATACGAAAAGTATATTCAAGGTTTCCATCCAAATTTTGGAAAAGATCAAGTATGTCATCTCTCCTTTCATTGCACTTTTCGGTTTACATTACTTATTACTGGGCTGTACAAAAAGCCAGTTGCTGTGTACATCTTCATCCTACGAATGTGATCTTTCTGTTTCAGGATACAAGGACTCACGTAGTAGTGGAACTCTACGATACGGAGCGTTCGTATGTCGAATCGCTGCAAATTCTAGTCATGGTAAGTAACGTTCAATGTTGTCTTTAACCAGTACAAGGAATATATAACCACTGAATGAAGCGCTGAGAATTGTGTGCTTAAGTTGGCCCAAATTTGACTATATGATCTCCAAAGAGGTTTTGGGTTAGCTTAGGTTCAGGTTATAGCTGCAGTGGAGGGGAACACTCGCGCAAGCCCCTAACATTTCCGACTCACTCACTCGAGCTACCGAGAGAGGACGATGAAAACGACCCTTGCAACCAGGTAGCCCTCTGGTGTCCCAGGGGAATACTCTTTCCTTCGAACAAGCATACATGCCATCTGTCCGACATTGCCTCACGCCATGAAACCTGGAAGCACATCTGAAACATGGGAGGAAACGGAATGACAGAGGTGGTGGAAGAGAAACCATCCTAGCATTTGCCTGCCGACCAAGGAAACCCACGAAAAGCCCAGGATTGGAGTGGATAGTCGATGGGAATCGAGCCCGGGATCTCCTGACTGCGAACATCACACATTACCCAGGAGCCATCTCGCTCGGCAAAGAGAGTTTTATTTTCAGACCGCCAGGTTCCATATGCTCTAGCCTCATTAGCCATCAGTCAGGGATGGAGGCGCGCTCACCAGTGTGCGTGCAGTCGTACTTCTGCAGTTTACCCGCCCTACCCTCATTGTTAGAAAAGGCTTAACTCCATTATTATTTATTGTGAGAATTTGATTAATTTTAAATCCGCAATCTAGTGAGTAAGCTTAATTTAAAATTAAACTCGATGTATTAGCATTTGAAAGTGAAATTTGATAATTTTATCTTATCACTTGACTGTTCAGCGGACTTGGGCTGGGAGAAATTTGCCACATCTTCCTCTAGGTTTGTTCTCAAGCGCACTGCAAATGGCGCATGTGTTTTATCAGTTAAGTTCTAGCAATTGCATCGGACGGAAGTTTGCCTCCCGTTAAGAGTAAAATTGGTTTGCATTGGTGATTGATTCATTATGGTTGAAATACCCTACAGCGACGTATTTTGTTGTGCGGTTCTGTGTGAAATACTTTTCTGGAATAAAGTGTTAGACAACATTCCATCTTAAGCTTCCAGAGTTAGAATTCCTAGCAGGTCAACTATCTAAAATCTCTAGAATAAAGTTAAGTGTGCAAGTTCAGCTCTTTTTTTTAATAAAAAACGAGCTCGACAACGCCATGTGTCGACTGAAGAAACACTGGACGAAATAGAGTTCAATGAATGACTTTGCAACCCGGTTGCCGTTTTAACAGGTACTATAATGTAGGTAAGCCAAGTATACTTATATAGGGTTTTGTGTATTAGACAAGTTAAACGTGACTTGCCAGTTATTTATGCGTAATTTGGACGGCGAGTGTGGTAACTGTCGCTCTCCAAGCTCACTGCGCGGTCTATGACAAACTCACTGTATGTTGCTCTATGAACACTGAATTTTACCTTAATTGAGTTGGAGGGAGCATAACTCAAGTTCTGTTAAAAGCGATAGCTCAATGTTCGCGTCAACTATGGTGCTTTTTGAGCCGTGCGCGTCCGCAGGTGCGTACTTGTGGGACATCTTAGCAAACAGATTTTCGTCCGCAATCGACTATAGTTTTAAAATAACACAATAGCAATTGCACATCAGTTGTTTACTACCCTATGCCCTCAGCTGCACTGGTGAATAGATTTTAGGCGTATCATAGATTGAGCACATTAAATATCATTACAATCACAATGAGCACTTCAGAGACCATCTTGTCCAGACAGTACGAGACTGCACTGCTTTCGCTGCCTACTTGAATTCTCTTTTACATTTTGAGGGGAATGAGAAAGAACCAGAAAAATGGTAAAAGTACGAGTATTTTCTCGACTTTTCCTTAAAAAATATGGCTGCCATACATCTTCAAGTTCAAACCATAAGTCATTTTAACACAGTAGTAAATTAAACCCATGTTGTGGTTACTGATTCTATGGAATTGGATTTTTCGTAAATGTATTGTATCAACCGTACACATTTGAGGAGGTAAGCAAGTAGTGTGAAACATCAGTACTATAATATACAAATTGTGCTTTTTGTATTATAAATGTTGTGACTAATATGCAGTACGTTGTTACTATAGTGAATTTATTTTTTATGTCCTCACTCCCTATTCTAAGACAAGAGTATGCCTAAATTAACTCTAGGTCTAAGTGCTATGTATATTACATCAGAATATTACTTACATAGGTCCTGTTATATAAAACATATTTATAACAGGTATTGCATGAAAGATTTTCTTCTATATTACTGCTTTTGCTACTTAAAACATTAGGTTTTAGTTCTTGGGACAACCTATACGGTTGACATATCTTCGTTCCATGTTGTGCAGGTTCTCCATAAACTCTCCATAAACGTTGATATTTACGTCAGTGTCTCGTGATCCAAGGCAGTGGTTATGCGATGCTCTTTTTTGTGAGTTCTCGCGAGCTATTGTAATATGAAAACAAAGAAAACAGAGGTAGATTATGAATAGTGGTCGATTGATGTTAAAAGTGAATCAATATTAATTATTTGCTTTGGAAATTCGTCGTCATACTCTTTTTCTTCTTCTGAACTATTACGGTTCAGAAATATTTTAAAATATTTTATAATTTAGTGTTGGTAATACTAATGCTATAATGATTAACTGGCAACGATAATAATTGATTCCAAAAGTAAATTTGATTTATCATATTATGTGTTCGTTTGTGCACTCAGTATTTATTCTTGCCGTAATCCCAAAGGTATTACATGTATTGCATAATAAAAGTACAGTAGACTCGCGATTAACCGAGTCCCGCTTATCTGAAGCACCGGGTTAACCGAGGGAGTTGAGAAATAATATGTAAACAACATATTTCTTCATCAGTGCGGTGCTAGCTTCAAGAGAGTTTAGCCCGAAAAACTTTCTCTGAAAGTAATATTATCATATAGTATGATAATTTATCTTTTAATTGAACTGTATAACTGATCAATGTCAGTTTTAAGGAATTGTGTTGTAATAAACAATTACTGTACAGATTTAAGCATGTTTTCGTCATTTACGAACTATTAGCACATTATCTCCGTATTATTCGAGTTTTTCCGTATCCGAGGTAGTCTCGTTTCCAATGAGCTCGGATAATCGCTCATTGTTTACTGTATTTCTTTGATGCAGTATAACATTATGAAATAGTATGCCTGACGTAAAAAACTGTTAGATCTGCGTTTACTATCATTATGTGGCAATACTGTTGCCATAATATCTCTACTGGTTTCTTAGTTATAAATTCTCTGTAATCTAGACCAATGTGTGGATATTCAGAATGCGCTTTATCATCAACAAAGTGTACAAAACGCAAATGTGTGCATATTTACCATTTTAATTTGCTGTTGTCAGGGCCGTCCAGATCGCCTATACTGCCAATAAAATAATTACTGCTTTAGTTATTTATCTTAAAACGATTTTATTACAGCCTTTTCTTTTAGTTAAATAAATGGTTACAAATGAAGAAAAATGTGCACATTGACCTTATATTAGAGAGATTTTATTTTTTATGGTTTTTTACTCGTGACATTTTTGTTGTTTCTCTCATATGTTCCGTTTTTATTTCTTCACTTAGTGAAAATGAAATGTAGTTCAAATGGCAGCAACAACACTCTGTGGAAAACATTCTGAAAGGAGAAAGGATGGTTTATCATCCAGATAGCGCTCGGTTTCATCCAATTACCGAATAATTTCGGAGAGCGAAATTACGTAATTTGCACGTAACAAAGGCCAATCCTACGAAACGCCGCTGGCAGGAGAGATCATAATAATTATTATATAATATTCAAGTCAAGCGCATTGTTCTGGCATCTTGCGCTCCATGTTCTACAAGGCAATGTGAAGAAAACAGAGGCCCCAGGGGTTTCACTCCCTGCCGAGGTAATTCTTAGTTATAGTAAAGGATTTCTGCAGGAATTTCCCGAATATGTTAATGTGCTTAAGCAGGTTGGCTTATAGGTAAAGTCTGGATTTCCATGCACTATCAAACCTACAAATATGCATGCATTCGTGCCCTATCGTGTCTCCAAATATGCACAATGAAGGGCTAAACATGCACTATTAGATTCCACACTGCACTGCAATGCATTTTATTCTCTTTTAACTTATACAGCAAGCTTTCCAAATTCTGGTCACTTAAACTGACGCGTTTATCAATACAATGATTTTTCTGCTTCACAAGAAGTGACAGCTGCATACATTAGAGAAGAAATCTGACTGAGGGCGAGATCGGATTTGTGTCTTTTGCATTTTCGCCACAAAATATATATTTCACTGTTTTTCACGAACTTCAGATCAGGATTTGAACTAAGTGCTTTCTTAAGTTTTCCCAGCTGTCAAATCCGTTTCCCCACAACGCGACTCTAAAGGTAATTGAAATATTTAACAATGACTAGCAACTGCAATAGTGGTAGTTCTCTGGCTTCTAATTTTATTATTGCGCCAGGTAGTATACTAAATTTGGATTTTATGTACACTAGGTCCTGTTGTATACTCTTGTCGTTAAGTGCTGTCTGCGCATGTTTAATGCAAGCTGCAAAACTGTCTACAACCTAAAACCGAAAAATACTCAATTTAATAAAAAATATGAAACATGATCACCTTGTGAATATATTTAAAGTGAGTATCATATGCATGGAGTGCAGTATTGCAACGGGTTCTTTCATTGACGATAAAAGCGGTTATTGGTTCTACGATTTTTCTCCTTCTGTTCCACCAGGCTATCATCTCTCTCAAGAGCCTTCGAGTCCGACATAGTCACCAGTCACATTCGAGCGGCGGCAGCCGCAGTATACACATCGTGTGGAAGTGAGCTCCGGCTTATAGAGCATTGCATGCTTTTCCGTTTCCATCTTCTTTATGTGTATATACTGAGTATCGTATTTGGATACGATGCCAACAAGTTACATTCTTCAAAATACTATAAAGGCTACTTTCAAGAAAGACGATCCACGGCCATCAGCTGTGGATATACATCGTTGGATTGACGAAGTACATGTTAAAGTTGAGGAACTCCTAGCAATTCAACTGGTAGGCAAACGGAACGCAGCTTATATAAATTTACCAACGAGGTGGTGTATAGCAGGTATTTACAGCGTCACAGAGGTGAATCTTCCATCGAACTGTTAAATGTTGGTCAACATCACTCCGGCAGAAGAGGACCTGGTTACTGCACGGCTTCTCAACATACCACTCGAAGTTTCTACTGACTGTGTACGCAATGTGTTGGTTAACTACGGCGAGGTCCGATCGGTTGAACGGGAAACTTGGGCTTACCGGTATCGATTTAAAGTTGAAACTGGTATTCGCGTCGCTTCAATGAAGATTAGTAAACCGATTCCATCCAACATCTTTGTGGTTGGGCACGAGGCCTACGTCATCTATTCTTGACAGGCACAAGTTTGTTTCTCGTGTGGCAGTATATCACATCTGCGACATGCATGTCCCAACACAGGTTACCGCCAGTCAGTCAGTGTTCAACAAAGAACCCGGCTCACTTCCAGCGATCTCTTCAAGCCACATAGCTCCTCATCTGCTCCGGCTACTGGTGACACCTTCTTGGCTCCAACTACTTCTTCGGCAACTGTTGATGTCCCTACGGTAGCGTCTACTGCGGATGTGGTTGAGATGGAGACTGAGCTGCAGGTGGATGCCCCTGCGGTTCCACATCCCAGCTTGTCCTTGGAACTGGAGCAGCTTCCTGACTCTGAGCAGTTCAATGCAGCCACTGCGGTACCCCGCCTCACTGCTTCAGAACGTGGTACGGCTCGTTCGGAATCCGGAACGGACACTGGTGATGAACTTTTCGAGGGATTCTCTGGTTCGCGTATTCCACCTGGAATGCTTGTGTGCACTAATGATGAATCCCTGGGCCTGCTGGGGTTAGTGTTCTGTCGGCTGGTGAGGACAGCGGCACTACCCCATTTGGAGTCGAGCGCCTGCGGACTGCCGATGTTTCACCAAATGTCATGGCTTTGGAGAAAGGTAGTTGGAATTCCGAAATAGAAGCCACGGACACTCCGGCGGCGATGCCACAGGAGGTGCTGAGCGAGGAGTTGTCTGATGGTTCTGCAAGTAAGCGTCGCAAAAAAGCTGCAGGCAGTAAGCTGGGATTTCCTCTTTTTCGTTCCCAGGAATAGCGACCACATGCTGACAGGTTTGCTTTCTCGATCTTTCCCTACCTCACCGTTCTATTTTTTCTCTCCTGTATGATCCTCACCTTCCATGTTGCTACCGCTAACTATAATAGCAGTTCCTCCCAGACAAAGCATATGCCTTGCAGCGTTTTCTATATGACTTCGATATTGATATTCTGTTCCTACAGGAACTCGTCTCCTCCGATTTTTCCTCTCTTCGCAACTACACGCGCATGTGAACTTAGGGAACGACCGCAGGGGTACGGCATTTATAATCAAGCCTGGTATTGCTCTCCACTCCATTGAATGCCTTCTCTCTGGACGTGGCATAAGTGATGTTTACCGGAATTGTCGGTTTATTAACGTCTATGCCCCCTCCGGGAGTAATAAACGCCAGGAACGAGAGGACTTCTTTCGCACGGACGTGCCGTATCTGCTTCGTACTTTACCTGCTCATTATATATTGGGTGGAGACTTCAACTGTGTGATTCGTCCGATGACTGTACCGGTTGCTATCGACCTAGTAGGAGTTTGCAGCAATTGACTTCCAATCTGCACGTGGTGGATGCATGTCTGACGCAACAACTGACAGTGGCGTATACCCATGTTACCTCAAATTCTGCTTCCCGATTGGATCGCTTCTATCTCCCTAACTGTTTTTCAACACATTGATCTAAATCTCCCCTTTCTACCCATTGGGTGCTCCTATTGTAAACTAAACTCCACCTGTCTTCATCATGAGTTCATTGCTGCCGAGATTTCAGACTTATGGAAGCTGTGGTGGGCTAAAAAATCTCGCTATGCCGACATCGCCGATTGGTGGGACTTGTATGTGAAACCTCAGTTGCAACAGTTTTTAGACGTGCGTCTCGAGCACTCGTTCAGGACGAGAAGCATACCCTACAATTTTACTTTGGTTGTCTTCGAACTCTTCAGGAGAGTCCCATCGATTGGGTCAACGTCGCACGAAGACGAATTATTATGCGGCAAAATTTCATCCATTTATAGGAGGCGTATGGAGAGCCTAAAGGTTCGCAGTTCGTCTGCGTACTCCGGTTGAGGAGGAAAGAATCAATCTGTTCCATCTCATGCAGACTTACAAACGACGTCAAGCAAATCTCATTTTACAGGTGCAAGATGTATCTGGAACCTTGTATACTACTCCAACATCCATTTGCCGTTCTTTTCGATCCTATTTTGAACACATTTTTCACTGGGACCTTCCTCGCCCTCCTCTCAGCCACCTAGATGCATATAGACCGCCACCTCTTTCTGAGCAGGACAGTCGATGCCTTGACCAGCCCATTCGTAAATCCGAAGTCTTTGCTGCCCTTCAGGGGAAGACCTCCTAAATTCCTGGGAGTGACAGTCTGCTTGGACTGGCTCTAGTGACACCTATATCTCTCATATATCAAATGTTATATAACAGAATTTCGAGTTGTGTGCAAGTTAATGGGTTTCTTTCACATGAGTTTTCTATTGGCAGGTCGGTCCGCCAAGGCTGCCCAGCCCCTATGTCCTTATTCATTCTTCCTTTGAATCCATTGCTTTGTCAGATTCAAAACACGGGTGTAGGTCTATCCTTACACTCTCACAAATTGGGTGCACTGGCATATGCTGATGACGTTAGTGTTATCCTTACCGATGCTGCTGATCTACGCTTCTTGTGGGAAGTTTTACTCTAATTTAACGTAATCTTCGGCCTTGAAATCAATCAGGGGAAGTCTAAAGCTCTTTTCGTTGGACGATAGACAGCACCTCCATCACTGGCACCCTTACAGATAGTTTCGAAACTGAAGATTTTGGGCATTACCTTTACCACATCCTTGGATGAAATGCAACATCTAAACTGGAAACCAATTGTTAGCCGCATTAAGAACACAGCGCAGACCTTCTATCATCGCGACCTGTGCCTGTATCAACGCAGCTGGGTAGTGTATCTGTACCTCCTATCGCAATGTTGGATTGTGGACCAAGTTTTGCCCTTGCCGAAACTATATTCCCGGCAGATAACCTATGCGATCTCCGGCAGGGCTGTATCTTTAAAGTTCCTATGTCTACCTTGCACTTATCTCCTCTAAGGGAAGGTATTGGGCTCTTTAATGGCTTCAGGTGCTTAGCGCTATCCTTTGCCTCCGGGGGAAGATACAAATCTTGAATTCCACCTTTTCTGCCTCTTGGGTGACTTCTTGGTTTACTCGCCTAGATCTCCGAAATCCCATGGATGTTCGATCCATTCCTGCCTCTCTACTCTATCTACGCACATATTTCTTTGAATGGTGTTATTTGAGTTTAGAGTGGCAACAGCCTGGCAATCGAATGGTGCGCAAATTTATGAAGATCTCATTCAAGTATGTGACTTGCCTTCGATACGCCTCGAACGCATTGCGCCAGCTAACCTTGACTACGAACAGCTCTGGAAAAATGTCACTAGCACTATACTCCCTTACACGGTTCGCCCCATTTGGTACCAAGCAGTCCACGACGTGATACCAACCCGTCAGCGGCTCGCGAGTATTCATTTATGTGACTTCGTTGTCAACATCCGGATACTCTATTACATCGCATTTCCAGCTGCTCCATGGCATCTGGTATATATATAACTTTGCGGTGGCCTGCTTACGCAAGTCCAATTTCCACAGTTGCACTCCGGAAAGCTTTCTTCGTCCGGACTTCCGGTTTCCACGTATGCAGCACAATAGGCTCATTTGGATAATTGGACACAGTATCTACTATCTACTTTGGAATTTCCCCGAAGATACTGATGCCCAGCAGTTTTTAGATTTCTCGCGCAGAGCAAGATGGAAGATTTGCTCTGGTCACACCTTTCAACGAACCTTTGGTGACTATCTACAAGTTCTCGATTCTTAGTCTGGCCGAGAATTACCTTCTGAGTTTACCCCTTCCCATGGGGAATAATGCAATAAAATACTGTACCACCCTACCCATAATAACGAAACAAAAAATGATATAATTTAAGAATTTCATAATTTAGTTATACTAAAAGTTTAGATAATCAAAATAAAAAGGTATAATTTAAGAATTTCATAACTTAGTTTAAAAAAGAAAAAAGTTATAGATACAAACTATATAGATCAGATCACTATTCGAGTGGTAGATCAATTTGGCAAGGCAAAGAACTTCAGGAACGAGGTTAGAACTTTAGGACTCCACATAAGACGCAATGACAATAAATTTTAAAAGGCATCGCAAATAATATAATAGAGGACGTATGGCACGTTTGAGGCGTACTATCTGCCCGACTGCCAAGGAGTTAACACGTGCTAACAGCAAGTTCCTCGAGAGGATAGGCTACAAAGTGCTATAATGGATATTTTAAACCTAACACAGGTTCCAGCCTTAGATGACAAGATCACCAAGGAGGAGGAGCATGCTTTTCTACCATATAGCACATCTGCTCTGGATGTGAGTGATGAAATTAGAATACCCTGCCAAGCTGAAGATTTGTGTACGCTGCCTAATAAGAGGTATCTTTACATCGAGGGTGCT
Organism: Deroplatys truncata; assembly: GCA_030765065.1. NCBI lineage: Eukaryota > Metazoa > Arthropoda > Insecta > Mantodea > Mantidae > Deroplatys > Deroplatys truncata. The sequence goes on from CM060978.1 coordinate 119,837,696, forward strand.
CTCACCAAGGTAGATGGATTTCCTACTACAGCGAAGCTCACCAATAATGCAATAGCTTTCATGTTTGATGAAATTCGTCTAGATATGAATTCTACAACTATAGACGAAACAAGCAATCCTGTAATTCTACTACAACTACGCGAAATTATGCAGCTCTTAACCCTATGGAGTTGAATCGTCTGCTGAATGCTGGATGGACTTAACATCTAAGATTGAGAACATCCGCCTCTTCATGGTGGGAGCACAGACTGCAAGATTGGGTGATTATAGGAAGAAAATTTCAAAGTTTGATCACTGCAGCATTACTAATTTGAGTGTATTCCTCAATAGTGAATGCTATCCCTATCATGATTTGAACTTAGGCTTTAAAAATTCCAAGTTTGCTTCACTATATGAAATGTATTGTAAATTTCAAAGTTCCTATTATGGTAGAGATAATTATCCTCTCTTGAGGAGAAAACATTTTCATCTCGCACCATTTATAGTGATAGACTGCTCTCATTAACCCGAGGAGACTATAAATGGAGCTGTGAACATCAGATACGAGGTAAAGCATCTGCAAATATCCCAGCCCCAACGTCACTGTCTTCCGTGGTCTAGGGATACCATGCTAGCCTTTAGTTTCTGAGGTCGCGGGTTCAAACCCGGTGGAGGACGATGGACTTTTTGGGCGTAAAAGTTCTCAGCATGGCTTCCTTCGGAAGGGAAGTAAAGCCGGTGGTCTCGTGTCGTATTTATGGCACGTAAAAGAACCTCAAGCCTGATAAAGATGCCTCAGCAAAATCTCCGGTCTTTCACGCCCAGTATAAAATGGTAGGCTAAGAACCACTGTAGTTAAAGAATGTCCATAAAAAACTCGATTTATATTTAGATGTCACTGTACTGCCTGATTCTACATGACAAAGTATTTACCTCCAAACCTCTTTCCCATATGATGCAAACAATTATATAATTATATGTGTTTGGAAATATATGTATGGTTTTTGTGAAGCATTGTAATAGGATAATTTTTTAAAATAATAAATTGAATTCATATGCTATAACACTCTTTTATTGTGTTTATTATACGTTTCATGCATTTTTCTTCTCCCCTCCTACTCCCTTAAAACTAGATGCTCCTGACTTGTAGATTTCCTTTAAATTTTTCAAGTGTTTTTTCAATATAGGACAATAGTTCTTTTAGATTCCCTAAACCATCAATGTTTAAAGATATTACATTATTATACACTTAAAGAATCTCGATCAGCACCCCAATTGCGGTATGCTAAGGTTTTAGTATGTTCAGTCGTCTTTGGTGGTCTTCCTTTAGAGATTTGATGCGTGTTTTCCGCGATAGTAAAGAAACAATATTCTGGAATTAGCCATACTCAACTTACCCACTCATACCTCCTCTCTGGCCAGCCCCAACCAACATGCCAGATCTGCCCTATCCCCCACCTTACCACATTCCTACCACTTTATCACAGAATGCAACCAATAAAACCAAAGGGGGCAGCATACACTTCCAGAAGACATCTCGAAAATGTTAAACAACTGCCAATTTCGCCCCCAAACCGTTTTCCTTCTTAAAATACATCGTCAAATGGAATTCTATTTAAAGCCCAATCCTGTAAAATATAACTTAAATAATCATATAATTGTGTACTGCAATCAAGCTTAATAATGTTCTTAGTATGGTTACAAATTACGTTTAAAAAGTTCCAATTATGTTTACTAATTCTGTAATTATGTTTTAAAATGTTATAATTACGTTTGCTAACGCAGTAATCATGTTTACAGATGTACTAATAAGTTTACAAATTATGTAATTGTGTTGACTAATTTTGTAATTAGTTTGTTGTAATTATGTTTAATATAATACGAGATGTTTAATAATGCTGCACTAGTTTACTAATGTTGTAAGTATGCCTATTAATGTAGGAACTATGTGCCCAACTTGCTATTATACTGGTCGCGATTTGACCTTTAAGTTAAGTGACCTTAAATACAAATTAAAAAGCTAAAGTTAATACTTGATTAGGTAAAGAAACCAAGTTTTCCTGACATACGCACCGAAAAAATAACTCGTGTCGTTTTTAAAGAAGAAAATTATCTTGCGTTTTGCTCTGGGATTCGTGCTGTTGTGAAGTATTTCAATATACAGCCCAAAATACTAGAGATTATTAACTAAGAACTCTTCAAAAAGTAGCCTTGAAAATACTGTTTTACATAATGTGAATATCCATTCTTTTTTTCCATAGCTCGCAATAATTTTATAAAAATCGTATCATTAGTATTACATCAAGTGAAATATCAATGTCATAAATGAGATTTTAAAGTTATTGGTTGCTTGCTTACTGGCTGGCTGTGTTAACTAATATCAGACTATTTTTTAATTACAAAACATGAATGATGTATTACTTATTCTCTCGGTGCTCGCAGAGGTGTTTTCCAGCAATTTAGCTGAATTTTGTTATGTTATAAAAAGCCAATGAATAAAGACAAGTATTTTTCTTCTCTGCGGGAAAGTGTATTTAAAGGGTGAAGTGCAACACTTACTCTTCCACTTACTTGGCTTCCTTCGGAAGGGAAGTAAAGCTGGTGATCTCGTGTCGTAAATTTACGGCACGTAAAAGAGCCTCAAGCCTTTGAAAGAGACCTCTGAGCAAAACTTCCGGTCTTTCACGCCCATTATAGGTAGAATGGGACGCTAAGAACCATGGTAGTTAAAGAGCGTCCATAAATAAAACTCAATGTAATGTTTTTACTTATTGTTCCTGCTAGAAAACATATTATTTTTTAACAAAAGCAATTGTGAAGTTTCTGTTGCCAAATCATATGAACTCATTTAAGGCCATTTTACTGCCCCAAATATAAAATCAAATAATATTTCCTACGTGGCGCAATCAAATTGGGTGGAGGATATTGCTATGATCACTACTTCGTTATTATTTTAAAGGGAAGTATAAAATCCCCCCCTCTTTTTCGATTTGATTTAAAAATCGCGGTAATGGTTAGCGACCTGAATAGTACACGGATGCCCTGCGCTTTTTGTATTGACGCTACAGTTTCTAGTATATCCCTATAAGGTAAGTTACACCCTGGCAGATGAGGAAAATCCGGAAGAGCCGGGTTCGTAAAACATCGGAAGCAATCGCTGTGGCTGTGTTCACATTACACATTACACACCCTACATTTAATTTCTCAACCATATACCTACATATTAAGAAGAGAAGGTAGTACATTCTACCCAAACATTGATATCGATGTGTCACTGGAAATACATGTTTTGAGGCCCCCTGAGTAAAAGAAACATTTAAAATATTTAAAACACTTATTTGACAAGATGTCTGTCTTGAATTTTCTGGGAATAGCCTGTGAGGTCCACTTCATTCGGAAGGAACTTTGTGTAATTTGTAGAACCGGTAAAGGTCAAGGGATAGACAAAAACACGCTACACAAAGAATGTAGATCTCTTTCAAGCACATAATTTATCATTTTCGATACCTATATTATAGCTATATTAACTTCACAGTTAATTAATACCTTAGTTAAAAAATATAAGAATAGATACTATTACACATTTTTAATACTTTACAGAATCCAAATAAGAAAGATATGGTGCATAACAAATTTACATTCACCCAGTCATATTCAAACAATTTGAAATAGATTATTTAAGAGATATACCTAATATCCAGCTTGCTCCTCAAAATATTCTTAATTCCAGAAATAAGATGAACACATCTTTAGCTAACATTGTAGACAAAATAAAAAAAAATCAGGAATGCACCGGACTCAATGTCAAGAGTGTGAGGGTGCCTTCATTGGTAGATCAAAAGACAAAAAACTGAAAATACGCTTGGGCGAACATCAAAGAAACATTAAATTAAAACAGTTCGATAAATCTGCTGTTGCTAACCACTTTTGGACTTCAAATCATGATACAGGCCGTGAGATCAAGTTGCTTAAAACTATTCAGACTCCTTCACAATTGGAAATATGGGAGAAAATATTTATTCATCATAATATCAAGAATATTTTGAATTTTCAAATCCCACCATTTGATGCTATGATGCAGCTCATCCAAACAGCTAATGGAAGATGGGAGGGGAGACGTGGGAGTTCTCTATCTTCACTACAGATGTCTGGTTCCAGTACAGACAGGGGGGAAATTATCCAAGTAGCAGCTATTCACAACAGAGGGCAGCAATTTCAACTTCTACTTCACGTATTGGGTTCAGGAGAGAGGTAGCTAAACCAGTCGACGGTTCAGCTGAGGATGAAAGGATGGTTCCTTTCGAAAGCGCTACTGCTACAGCCAGCAACACCAAGTGCCTTTGTGACAGAAGAGAGAATACTGGGATATGGCGTGCTTCCACTATCCATGCAAGACAGTTGAAGCCAACGACCACGCCTCCTCTGTACTTAAAGTGTCAGCTTGCATTAGAAACAATGATAACTACCGCGGAAGTTTGGCAGTTTATAACGAATTGATGGTGCTTAAAATGTATAATCGGAATCCTTTAAAGCAATTTCCTCCCATAATGGAACCTACATCTAGAAAGAACGTACAAATTAAATGAAATTCGGTCGGCGTGCTAACCAAATCATGCTACCGCATTCACAAGCAAAACTCCTTTATTCCATTTAATCAACAAAACATCATATTTGAAACATTTTACGGGGCCTCATTATTCTACTTATGTGCTTGGTTTATTTTATAAATAAAAATAAGTCGCATCCGCGCTGAAAGCACAATAAACCTATTATACTAAAACAAAACAATTTATATGCTTAGTATTCAAGGAAGGAGCTTTACCAATAAGACACATGTTTAGGTATCTGGATTTTTATTTTAGACTATACCTTTAAATAGGTACAGTGGCTAGGAACATATGAAATTAAATATTTATAAGTAACAATTGAAATAGATTTAACACTTCTCTAGCATTCTATGTACAACACAATAAAAATATGGAATAATAAAAATTAGATATGGTGCATAGCCTGCAAATAATACCCACCACTATACATAATACAAAGTATATTAATGACTGCATATAATTGCATACATTAAATAAAAAGAACATGATTTTAAAAAAGTTCAAGCCTTACTTATTGGCCTTGAAACAGAATAAGTTTGTTGTATACATGTCGTCTTGACGAGCATCGTTCAATGAAGGACTTTGCATAATGCTTCGTTCTTGTTGCAAAGAAAGTTTCCACAACAGCATTTATTAGTTGGGATCGGTGGTTGTCCAAGCATCCAGACTCAGTACTATGATGTTGAAAGCATTTGTAAAGGTTGAGACCTAGCAAATCATGAATCATATGTATTTTCAATACCACTACATGATGATAACTATTTACACTTTTACTTTCTGCAACATTTTTCCTAAAATGCGTTTCACAAGTTTTGCATACTTGAAATACATCATCAGATGGGTATACCAAAAATCCTTTGTCCTTCTAACATATTAAAGATTTCCTGTTTCTCTCTGACTGTAATAAGTACAATGCATCTACACATTTAGCACATCTAACTGTTAACATTAGTTTTCGTGAAACAAAACCAGAAGTATAATACATGACATTTTTCGCACAGAGTGACAAGGAATAAGACAAAAATAAATAATCATGTTCGCCAAATTCTGGAAGGGTACAAATGTCAGAATCTACTAGATGCTCATTTTCACATTTTGTAGTGTTGATGGCATCTATAGCCATTTGTTTAGAAGATGACACGGACAAAATTGATATAGCTGAGAGTGGCAAGTAATTTCCTGTTGTACTCCCTATCTGATTGTTTACAAACAACTTCTTGTATGCTACTTGAGCATTAGGATTATTGTTCCAACCTCCTCTCTAACGGATACATCCAAAGAAAAGCTCAACATGATCTTGGCTTAACTTGTACATAGGTAGATACAACAGTGGAGCATTATCCAAGAACAAACTTCTTTACGAAGAATATCACACTCTGAATACAAATCTGAAATCCTAAGAATCCAACTTTTCCGTTAGAGACAACAATTAAAGCTCCATTTTTAAGCATGTAAGACTACTTATGTATGCATGTGCATCTCTCAAAAATGACAGTGTAGTCTCCCATTCTTCAGCACAGATAGTTTTTTGAAATCCATGCTGTTTAATGCTTCTAGAGTTCAGAACATCAAAAAGGCTATTAAATAAATGTATGAATTTTACAATTGCTCCAGCATTAGAAAAATTACTCATTTTCAGTACAGTATCGCAGAAGTCAATGACATCTTCACAAGACTTGACTTGCCAGGGAAACTTTCACCTTATTTGTTGAGAAATTAACATGTCTTGACCTTACTTTATTTCCTAAATGTAGTCCTTCATTTTGTTGTAACACCTGAAGTTCCTTCACGTATTTCCATTGGATTATAGAACCCCCATAAACAATACTGCATTTTTCACCCAATGTATTTCTTACAAGCTTCAGTATATGTAGTGGATCCAGCAAAATAGCTATATCCTCATGTGCAGTCGGATGCTTGAATGTGCTTTTAAAATTTTCACTGGCAAATAAGCAGCCCAGCTGTTTAGCCATACCTAAATTGCAAGCCAATCCACAAAGGTAAGGGATATCCTGAAGCAATGTTAAGCATTGTACCACTAAATTTACCCTCTGAAGGGCATCAGTACTCTCTATGAAAAAATGACCTATTGATATCTTCCATTTCTGGTTTATACAGGTTAAAATAAATACCAGAGCATCTTTGGCCAATGACAGTTCATTTTATTTATTTTAACATCTGTGTTAATTTACCCATTTTTTTCCATCGAAATATACCTCTCGTCTTATGGCCATCTCATCCATTGATAGTACAAACAAAAGCTCATAATCACAGAGCTGCAGTTTCTGTTTTAAGGTTCTCGTGGATTCTGCTGAGAATCCAGGCACAGTCCATTTGTTGATACCATTTTGAAATTGTCCTTGGATGTGGTAGACATAAATTAAACTTCTCCCTCACATAACAGTAGGCTCTGGATGAATAAGAATGGAGGGTTAAAGCAAAAGCTCTAATTCTTCTGAATATTTGTTAGGCAAAGCTTCGTTTTTTGCTTTTGCTAACTGTCTGTTAAGGAACTCTTTATTTGGTACAGCAGCTTTAGAAAGGATTTGTGATGTAGAATCCCCTATTAAATGATTATCTCTTAATTCTTGAATTACATGTTTTAATTCAATAACCTTCTTCTTGTTCCTATGAACACTTTGTTGCAACATTTAACATTTTTTGTCCTTTTGGTTGTTTAATTCTTCTACCACCTCCAGTTTCCTCTTGTATCCACTCTTTGAAGGTGAAGAAACAATAGACATTCATGCTCGATTGTATTGGGAATCTGTCTTCTATCTTTAGAGGCAGGCCTGGATTCTTTGATCTGTAAATATACAAATTATGGATATTTAGGTACGTATACAAGTAATTCCTAAACATTTAGCCACATAATGCATTAAACTGTTTCTTATAGGCATATATGTTTCATAGCTAGTTGTTCCACATCACTATTAAGTACAAACCCTAGCCTCAGAAGTGAACTGTGAGCCCTTTCAACTACTATTTGTAGATTTTTATCATTTAAAATTTTTGTTAGTAACTATTATAAGAAAAACTTTCACAGACTAACTCATTTTTTGCAGATAAAATGGATAAGCATTGAATATTATGGGAACTTCGTGCTCCTTTAAAACAACCTTTGTCATGGAGCGATCAAACAGATATGATGCAAAGTCTGCAGAGCAAATTCTTGTATATTTTGTTGGAGGTCAATTTCTCTTCCTCACTGCTTTGATCCATATTGCCCTTTTGGCCTCATTTTCTGGAAACCTAAAACGAAACAGCAATGAAATTTGTGTAACCTAAAATATGTGGTTAAAAACATGTTGTATAATCTACGATGTGGGGTTAAAACCATGCAAGAATAATCTGTCTCTCCAAGATACACGATTATTGAATAGTAATCCACTTATATAACCTGTTCACTATGACAGACTAATGAAATGTTACTTGTTTTGTTAATACTGGCTAAAGAATGATTGCATTACGGCCACCGGATATTTATCGCATTTTGTTTTACATACTTAGGTTAAATATACGTTTCCCTGATAAAAAGGAGTTAAAACGATTAGTCTTACTCTTACCCATGGAAAATAATATCCTTATTCTTCGTTTGTCGACTTGTGCATCAGTATGCGCAACATGAGGACATTTTCAGGTTGAAAAGTGGCATTAGTAAAACAAAACCGCTGGCATGAAATACCATGAAACACCATGCTACCAAAACCAATAACAACGAAGTACAAGCAATGTGCCACGCCCCCTCTGTACTTAACTCTCTGCTTCACATATCCACTCTTCCTGAATTCTCTCCTTTCTGCTTTGTAATGTGAGAAATAAGAGTCGACACGGTACATTTTAACAATGAACGCAATATCGTTTTTAATAGTATTTCTTATAATTATATAAGACTGTTTATACTGACCTGCTGTTCAACTGATATACTTTAACGTCAGCGTGCAGTCAAGGGCGGTTCTTAGAAGGATTCTGCAACAAAGTATCACGTGAAACGTGTACAAGGTTCACTAACTCAGGTGTGCCAGAAAACTTCTCTGGAAATTTTGCAAATATCAAGAGACAGAGTGCAGTGCGTTCGCAAAAGACACCTTGAAACTGTAATGGCACCAAAGGAACCCCGAGGTGAATACAGTGTGCCACAAAATAATAATAATAATAATAATAATAATAATAATAATAATAATAATAATAATAATAATAATAATAATAATAATAATAATAGAGAATCTGTAACTAAATTCATACAGAGGTTTGAAATACTTCACGTCCATTATTGTAGGAGTAGAACATCAACGCCACAATGCTTACCAGGCGAATTAAGCATTAACAAGATGAGATGTAGATATGTATAATGCAGAAGCACCTAATTCATTTAAAGCATATAACAATGAGAGCTTCCTTCGCAGTATTTTAATAAAAACTTAAAATAGGTTTCAAAAGCCCTGTTTCTTATGTATGCTCACTTTGTCATTTATATGACGAGAAAATAAAACTGGAAACAGATAAAAAGGGCTTTAAATCTTAAAATAGGCAACAGAGCCAAATTAGGCAAAAAAGGCAAAATAAAAACTGACCCTACCGACCCTAAATGTGCGGAAACATGTTTAACTCTTTGTTATATCCACCCAAATAGAAGAGGCATTTTGCGTAACTTCCGGACCTTTTGATGACAGATTGTAGCTAAAGTTGGTGTGTCGAGATGTCAGTGTGAAATCACCGCGCAGCTGAGCGGAACTTAAATTATCGCTTCAAGATTGTGTCTATTTTTTTCTTCTTTCTAAGACTGTAAATATGCATAATTGCAGATCCACCTTTCGCCAAAATGTGGCACGTTGATCTGATTCTTATATTATTGAGATCATTGCAGAAACAATGTGGATGTGGTTACAAGTTATGGATGCTGTTGCTATTACCTGTTTCCTTGAGAAACTGATACGAGTACGGATTACAAGTAGAAACAACGTTTTATAGTTTAATATCCTATGATTTCATTAAACTATTTCCAACAAACCTATTAAAAGTGTTTATTAAGAATGGAAAGTATAATAGTGGATTATGATATATGGGTTAAAAGTAGGGTTTAGTTTGGGAGTTTTATGATACGAGCAAACTAAACCACTTTTAACACGTGTGGCGTGCTCGAATTTGTAAAATATCAATAATATTATATTGATTCCCGAAACTAAGAGAAGTCACATTTAGAACGAGATTCTTGAAACAAAAGAAATGACGTTAAAAAGGCGAGATATCAGATGTTTTGTTGATTCGCTAGCAGTCATTTTCAGCGAAATTATTTTCAACATGTTTTGCCTTACACCAGCCAATGAAACGATTAAATGCTGTATCATATTGCTTTCTAGATTTTTTGGGTAAGTAATTCCAGTGTTATTCTATTCTTCTGTAACTTCACCTGGCTCTTCCATTTCAGTTTCTTCTGAATTCATAATTTCCGCCATTTAATCTTTAGGTAGGTTATACTAGATAAAATAATAACGTTTTAGATCAAAGAAAGCAGAAGGCTGCCAGTATAATGTATAGGTTAACTATAGAACGAATTGCGATAAATTGAAGTATAAGAATTTGTATTTTGAATAGATAATGCGAGCGCCTTGAGAAATTAATCATGTAAAAATATAGGTATAATGAAAAGTAAAACCTAATCAAACCAAGTCGAATTATTAAACATGTGTAAATACAAAGAGTGATGGACTTGAAGCCGAAGTTGGTCACAGTGCAGATTATCGCACTAAAGTTTTTAACTCGCGTCCACTGCATTAGAAGTTCTGCTTTTAGGCCACGCTGTTTAAAAGTAGGTTAACCTTTCTACATTGCTATCTATAACAATGCGCAAAAATGCGTGATGTTCCATTCCAATAGCACATAATGTAAGGACGTGATTTCCATACTGATTTAATCTCCAATAAAACCAGCATGAAAGTTAAAGCATACATTTTGAATACTCACTTCTCAAAGTCCTGCAACGTATCATGATTTCCAATCTTTACTACTAATTCTTGCTCGTCAAATTTTCCTCCTCCTCCTCCTCCTCCTCCTCCTCTCTGCATTTCTTAAACAACATACCTTTCCTTTCCTATCGTACCGCACCTGAAAGCAGAACAAATTAGGCATGTTCTCTGCTAAGTCCAAGAGGGTAATTCTATTTAGCACACAGCCGTTTCTTACATGCACAGGCGTGTTCAGTCAAAATGGCGCATGGATGCGAAGTGAACATCTCTGTGTCAATTAGTAGCTTCCGCGGCATTTGCAGACTAAAAAACTGGTCGTACTTTTTAGTAATATAGAACTTAAACAACTAGGGATTCCAGAATAATTGCTGTCTCAGAGGAAAATACGCATCGATATAAACAATAAACGTCGATAGTCAGTTAATATAAATATCGATATACGGTTACTAAGAAAGGAGCAAATTTCAACTTTTTTTTAGCTCCATTTATACCCCGCCTTCAACTACATCGGTCTTATCGACGGCCTTTCCTTTGGAACTTATTGTCTATAGGCAATGGTGTTGACTCGTTCTCTTGTCGTTGGGTTTCTTGCACTTTGAGTTTTGTAATCATTAGAGCACACGCACATTCACACTCTCGTTCATACTTCCAAACACTGAGGAGGATAAGGAATAATCTTGGTTAGAGAAAAATTCCCACGCCCCCCCCCCAGCCGGGACCCCTCGCACAGCAGACAGCTGCTCTACCGACTGAGCTACGGGACCAGCCTCAACTTTCTTATCAAAGAAACTGTAAAAGAAACATTATGTTACCCGAGGAAACTGTGAAGTTAAATGCCTTAAACAAGAACACTATTGCACCGAAGTATCAAAACAGTGGTCTATTTCTTGTCACACCATCATCCCTAGTTATCAAACTTTATGTCACATGTAAATTTGATAATGGCGAGCGGCTGTTTGTTGTATCAACTGTAGAAGTGATTTGTTACCTTGAACAATGGATTCACAGTAAACTGCAGTACACAAATTATTTTTCCTTTCCTCGCCATTTTTCTATAAACAGCCAGCTTTGTTTTATGCCACCGAATGCAAGTTCTAAGTCTCTTTTTGTAAACTTTGAACTGTCCGACGTTGCACAGGTAGCTTTTTAAACGTGACGAATTAATATACCATCCCCGTTCTTTATGATATTTTTTTACAATGATCTAGAAGATATTTATGGTGAATCCTCCCTTTACAGCTTATAATTGTAATTTCGTACATCCCCGGCTATTCCTAATAACGGGTGAAAGATCCTCCGATATTCACGCAAAAGGATGTGAAACATCGGCGGAACGTCAGTCTTCCAAGTTCTACATAGGAGGCAGACTATAAGTACCCTTTGACGGTGGAACAATCGTCGGTGGGAATGGTCGAGTAGTATTTTACTTCCTCTACTACCTACATAGTAGGTAGAGAAGGAATTGCATTCCATCCAAAACTTCGATACCGAGATTACACTGGAAATATGTGTTTTGAGGCACCTTGAATAAATAAAAATAAAAAACAAATTATAGAAAAAGGTCCATGTGTGTGTATGTCTGGGTGTGTTTCTGTGAATAGCATAACTCAAAAACAAAAAAACAGATAAATACCAAATTTGGTATTTAGGTTCAGTACCTTCCAAAGATGTGACACGAAAATGTTCAAGAAAATACCCCACCCCAAACTACCCTTTACACGGAACATTTTTCGAATTTTTTTATTTTCTAAATAATGGCTCTAACGATTTTGATTAAACTACCATATATTAAAAATATTTACATGACAAATAAAATGTATATTTGAATTTTTTGGGAATAGCCTGCGAAGTCCTCTTTATTCGGAAGGAATGTTGTATAACCTTGTAAAACTGTAAAGGTTAAGCGATAGACGAAAAGTACCACACAAATAATGTAGATCTCTTTAAAACTCACAATTTATTTCCAACGTCTTTGGAAATGAAAACTTACAAAAAATTCCAAAAATGTATTGGAAATAAATTGTGTGTAGCTCAGCTGTTTCCGAGATATCCGTTATTAATGCTTCGATATGTTCAATACTTGATCATTCTCTGAAAGTCCTGTCAACATTCAGTTGTTTCTCGCGATTGCATGGAAACAGTATGGAATTTTAAGGCCAGCATATAGCGTTCAGTTCTTAAACATTTGACTGTCGCTGCTGTCTTTGTATCCTAACGAAATGTATAATGTAGCTATTTTTGCAAAGGTTTATCTGGATTAAAATGAAGTAGATAGAAAAATAAACTTTCGGTGGAATAATTTGTACACCCACTAATAAACGATAGAGGGTAGAGAAAGTCATATGAATGTAACACGTCAGATTTATTATATCATCACAATATATAATCACATTTTAAGTTGTTGTACCTTCTTTTCGGTACCATAGTAATTATTTAATAACCTAAAAATACCTACAAGTTTTTATATAATGCATAGACTCTTAACATATACAACGATATATATATATATATATATATATATATGTATGTATAAAGGTGAAGCCCGTGAATATGAAGATTCCCCACTCCCAGGTCATCAGTTAACTGCTTTGAAAAAGCGCATACCTTATCTGCGAATGAAGAAAAATAATAGTCTGAGTTGCTAATTATAAAATATCGGTTGACTGATTTCTAATGCCAGCTGGACACAATTTTCTCTAAATAATATATATTATGCAATAAATTATTAAACATGCCGTGTTAATAATCTTGATTATTACATAGGCAGGAAATAAGACGAAACTTTCTTACTTGAGAATTATTAATATATGTTGGAATTGGTATCGCATGCGTGTCGTACCATTTTTGGCGTCCTCCGTTGTGTTGTGGTCACCATGATAGCCTCTAGTTCACGAGTTCGCGGGTTCAAACCCGGCTGAGGCCGATGGATGTTTTCTGGCGTAAAAATCTTAAGCATTGCTTCCTTCAGATGGGAAATAAAGTCGGTGGTCCCGTGTCGTAGACTTACGGCACGTAAAAGAACCTCAAGCCTGATAAAGAGGCCTCTGAGCAAAATTACGATCTTACACGCACAATATAGAATGGGACGCTAAGGACCACAGCAGTTAGCGTCCATAAATAAAACTCAATTTAATTTAGTATCGTAGCGTTATAAGCAGATTCGAGTATCTTTTGTTTTTGTGTGCCTTAGTTGCTAAATCGTTACCATCTACATATTATATTGCTTGGAATGAAATATCCGCTGCATTTTTCTTATTCTACATGCATATTCTGTAGAGGAACAACTATTTTCTACTCCATGATATTTTCAGCTAAAAGTCCAAGCTTTTGCAAGCATGTTCTTTTATAACTCCAATGTATTTGTATTCAAGTACATAGGCTTTGTAAAACCTTTTCGGTCTATTTATGATTTATGAAATTAAATTAAAAGGTGTTTTATAGACCATGTCCGTCTAAAGAATTATCAAAATCGGTTAAGTGATATATGAGATTAACACACACACATTTTTTCTCTTTATAATATTAATATGGACATGGTCTAAATAAGAAAATGTTATATGTGTATTATAGAACACAGGTACCTACAGTACAACAACCAAATAAAAGTTATTTAAACACCGTTAAATCAATAAATTCCAAATTCATAAAATCCACATTTCCAAAAAAGGTTGTGAATGTGTTTTCTTTTGTCACTAAGCCAAAAACCAAGCCTTTTGGGTTTCGAAAAGCATCGTTTTGTCAGCCTACTACAATTCTCTGGACCTCCTCTTTCCTTAAAGACTTTTGTTAATAAGTTAGATCCAATCATCTCTTCAAGCTGTATATAGAAACGAGTGGGTGTAAAATTACTTGTTTGCCGTACTGAATGGAGATCTTAATTTCGGTAGGGCAATAACTGGAGAGCCTTCTCTTTCTGTTATCACCCTCTTGCTCTACTAACCTTTATAATAGTTTAGGTAACTCTTTGCAACTGTGGCAACTGAGACAGAATTGTGTACGTATGAGCGAGGGAAGCCGTTTAAGTGCCCTAAGCGTCTAGAGCAATGGTTCCAAAACAGGGGAGGACTCACATGAAAAGGGAACAAGTGTATAGTGATACGATTAGAAATAAATTGAAGCTTGGAAGTACTGGTCAAGACATACCAAAACGTTTGCCCAGTCTTTGCTGCTGCTTGTAATTAATCGATAAACCGTACTGGTGTGAGAGGATGGAGCAGTTGCAATTTGCACTGAAGTTTTATTTCCAATCCTAAAAAAGAATACATTGGCTAAAGTTTGCAGATTCCTCCCAGACATTTTTTCTGACCTATAGAAGAGGCTCGTCTGGGGAGTAACACACGTGTTCTCCCTACTTGTAGTGGTGATCGTGTCTTAGTCTTCTAGAATGTATAAAACAATTATGCTATTTGTTGCTCTAAACCTCTCCTTAGTAAGGACATCGCAATACGTATCTATGCCAATTGCACAACCGAAGATACAAATTAAAGAGGTGCATCAATCAGAATTGGCTTTAAACGACTTTTATATCCTTTTTCCTCATATCGTGTTGTTGTTTTAGATTAGCAGACTAAACAAATGATTAATTAAGAGCATTTGGTCAACAAACGTACTTATATTTGGAAAAAAAATATGAAATTATGTTCCTCTTATTTTTTTCATAACGCCAAATTTTGCTTCTATAGTTATATTTTTGTTAACTCAAATTTTGATCTTTTCAGAGTAATAAAGCATAGAGCATTCCGATTACAATGCTATGCGAGCTAAATAGGATTCTTGTCTCTTCTACATCACATCCATATTCACAATACTAGACGTCCATCAGTTGACCAGTAGGTGCAAAACACATGAATGTGCAACCTTAACTGAACATGTTATTTGCACTTTTCTCTACTGCAACAGACGCCCAAATTTATAAAATCCCTGGCATGATCACTAATACTCTCTTATTTTCCTAACACTTTTGCTATCTGATGACATACAGCATATCTGCAAGATATATAAATATACTGCAGATACATTCATTGGTGACCACTACTGCCGCAGAGAGAAATAGCTATGTTCATGCTAGAGCAATCTGTAGGTTCCTGCGAAGTCATTCCTCACCCGCTCTTAAAACATGACTTTTGCGTTCTGCTTTATCATTCTGTCATTTAGATTAAAATTGCTTAAATGTTCTAATTCTGACAGTACTTCTAATCTCATGTGAGCCGATTGCCACATGTATGTATCACATGCACTTGCCCAAAGGTCACCTCTGGCCCGAAAGTGGGAATATATAGTACAAAAACAACCAAAGGCCCACTCTTGACACCCCTTTATTATTTGCACCAAAATATGACAAGCGTCAGTGAATACCACTTGAATTCCTTATACAGCTCAAAATATACAATGTTTCGGCGAATGGCACAAAATTACTCAAAATTATTTCACTATAAAGCTTTCTATCACAGGGCACACTGGAAATGATAAACAGCACACACTCTGAGGCTAATGCTATTAGCAATTTAAATAACAGCGCAGTATTCACTTGGCTATTTGAACAGCACAAAAGCATGAAGATAGTTCCGAAAAATGGTTAACCTTTTTCAAAGTCAATTATGGTTGATTCTGCAGCTGTAGAGTTGGAGCTACTGGAGATTAAAGAGGCTGAAGGACTAAAACAGTTTAAACTGAGCAGGTGCCAACCATTCAGATTTGGAAATAAGCACTTAAACAAAATTAAATTATTTGAATGTCTTAGGCATCTTAACATGCATAGCATCAGATTTTCAGCAAATGGCCAGTGATTATTCCAAACTATTTAAACATGAAACGTATCCTGCCATTTATAAACCGCTCCACTACTGAAACAAGTGCAATTACCATATTTAAATATTACTGCAGTATTCACTTGGTTATTTAAACAGAACAAAGGCATAAAACTTAAACTGAGTTTTATTTATGGACGCTCTTTAACTACTATGGTTCTTAGCGTCCCATTCTACTTTGGGCGTGAAAGACCGGAAATGTTTGCTCAGAGGCCTCATAAAGCTCAGAAATATCATTGCAGAATTCACTTGGTTATTTAAACAGCACAAAGGTATAAACCTCGTTCCAATGATCATTACTTGAATGTGTTAAGAACCTTAAAAATGTATAGCATTCCCAGCAATATAATATAGCAATAATTAAAAGTGTAAACGAAATCCAACACACACACCAACATGTAAAAATGCAACATAAAACCCCGAGTACGATAGCCCAACAAGCCTAGGAAGGGAAAAGAAATGGATAAGTTTAGTTAAGCTTTCCTTTCCTCAACGCGCTGCGAAAGTCGAAAAGGGAAGGTAAAGATATTGCGCCGCAACTTTATCCAAGTCTCCAAAGAAAAAACCACAGAAACAGATAGCACGACCAAGGCCTGTACAACAGGAGTATACGTCAAATGTGTCCAGTGGGATGGCGGACTGTAATTATTCACCTTACCCAACTACCCCACTCTGCATATTATGAGATCACCCCAATGCTACTAATTTTTATCACCAAAACTTAGAACTTAGAACAAAGGAAGACTCACTGTACTCACCGAAAATCCAAATAAGTTTCCAAGCACATTTTCGATTAAAAAAACCCTCTCAACTCAATGCATGTCGACCATCTCATCACGGAGTCCAGACCTTCTCCAATTCACTTCCCGTCGCTCGCTCAATCCAGCCCCTGTATCCCCTACTTCCCTGGCAAACCGCCCCACTCCCTTACTTCGAAGGCAAACCAAAAGGCAAAGAGCAGGATAAGCAACCCGACAAATAACGCTTGGAGTAAAGGCGTCAACAAAGGGAATGGACCGAAAACATCAGCACAATACTTCCCCAAAAGCAGTGAAAGTTGGAGCTAATGCAGGCTAATTAACAAGGAAAGCAGAAAGAAAAGGGTGGCAAGGAGGAACAGTACCCCTGGCGACGAAGACGGGAACCACGTCCCACGATGCTTGCGGCGGACCATGATTTAAGCATCCTGGTCCCCCGACATCACAACTACAGTCATAAATATCTTCAAAATTTGCACAGTCGACTGACTCCCGCTCAGCGAGACCTTAACGGACAATGTCCAGCAAGCCAGGCTTATCGAATCCTCTTCATCCCGAGAAGTAGTGCGCAAGTAACACCCACATGTCGCAAACTAAGCACACGGCGCCACAAACGGGACCAACACAGTGTCCAGGGGAGGAGCAACCATCCGCTCGGAGAAGCTGAGAAGCAGAGACGACTTGAGCAGTAGGAGATTGCAGAGGCAGGGCAGGCTGACGTCCGCAAGTCTGGAAAGGGGGACTAGAAGCAACCGTGCAAACCAGCAAGCACGATGCTTTTCAATCTTCGGAGAGTACCACTCCTGGAAGCCACGGCCCAGTATAACAGCCAGGAATAACGAGCAGCCAGACTATCTTGAAGATCCAGGAGCAGCATATCAGGAAGGTGAAAGAAAGGAAAGCCCGCCGAAACAAGCACACGTTGGGACAGTATAAGGTTCATAATTAGATAGTACATAGCTTAAAGAGGCAATCCCTAATCGCACAAAAAGTCCAAATTGCTACTATACAACAAATTAAAATAAAACAGGCGAAATTTATAATAAAATGCACACTTGTGTCTTATAAGACCATGGACGGAAGACCAAGATGGGGTCACACGAAACTCTCCTCTGACCCACTCCGTCCAGGGTCAAAGGAGCCGGCTTAAGCTGAAAACATGAGTCCTCCGAAACTCCTGGGAGTTGACATGCAGCAATTTACAAGAGACACCTTTGGTGACGTGCTGGATCTTATAGGACCGCAAATACCGCGGAGCTAATTTGGCAGCAAAACCAGCCAACTTCGAGCTCAGAGGATTATTCCTGTACATCACCAACTGGCCAATTTTGAAAGGAGAAGGCTTACTTTAGGCATTGTAACGTCTTCGCGTGGTGCAATGGCCCTTCTTCAGGTTATTCACGGTTTTAATCCAATTTTCCCTGAGAACATGCGGAGTGATCTCAGAACAGCAGATCATCAATGGACCATAAATTGGATAACCGCGAATTAAGGGCATAAGTAAACAAGAGCAAAAAAAAGGAGTAACTCGATGAGCCTCATTCCTCGCTGTATTACAGGCGAGCTGCAAGTGTTGCAGTTGGGTATCCAGGCATTATGTCGTTGATGGTGGAAGGCTGTTATGGAAGATTTGAGGTTCCCATTGACCCTTTCCGCATGCGACGGCTTGGGATAGTACGAGGTAGTACTGGCGTGTTTAACATCCCAGCTAAAAATGACGGAACACATTCGCCATAAATTGTGACCCATTCTCAGAAACAATAATCTTAGGAGGGCCACAAGAACGAAAAATACTAATAGCCGTGGAAGCAGTCACCTTAAACACGGTAACTATTGCAACGAAATTTAGAAAAACGACCCGTTACAACTACACCATATGTATTGCCTGTGGCGAACTCGGAAAGGGACCGATAAAGTCGATAAACAACTTCTCCAACGTGTAGCGAGCTCAGATGCCAGGGATCCCTCAGGTTGTTCGCTGGGCCGGCTTAGCCAGGGCACACAAACGACACGCTTTAACATGCACAATAAAGTCGCAATCCATGCCCTTCCAGTAAAAGAATTGAGAATTTTCTCTCTGGTCTCATACACACATAAAATGGCCGCCCAAGGGAGAATCCTGAAAAAACACGAAAAACCATGGGAACGACAAACTTCGGCAAAACAATCTTAAATTTGCCATGATACCTTGTCCGATCAGTCAGCACCCCCTTCTACAAACGATAGAGGGAGACCTTCTGACCACTCTCCAACTCACGGATGAGCTTCGCAAACTAGGATCATTGTTAATAATGTTGCACGTCCGTAAACAACTCATGGAGTCTTCAAAAACAAAACCCGCAACCGCGACGTTATCCCGCGTCTACTGAGAGTTCCCTCCACCAAGCATCAGCAATAAGATTCTCCGTCCCCCTAATGCGTACTGTGGTGAACTTAAAGGATGATATGCCGACTATGTATATGTTGGTTTAACATCCGGTAATCGACCATGGGTCGGAAGTCATCCGCAACCTTGGGAACTAAGAAATGGAGCTACAATAAGCCGACTGGGAAGGTCTAATTATTCCCTTCTGAAATATGTCGGCAATCTTAGTCATCAAAATAGCCATTTTGGCAGAACCAATCGATACGGTGAGAATTTAAATGGAATGGGGTTCGTCAACTTGATATTAAAAGTGACCAAACTAGTGAGTCCAGAACGGTCGGAGATAAGATTATGGAATTTACGCACTAATTCCCGAATCTGCATCGCTTGTTCTGACGAGAGATGGCCCAATAGATCCTGGTTCCCCACGTCACCCAATGGAGAAACATCGAACACCTGAAGATACGGCAACGGTGGCCTCTAGACTCGTTGAAATGCGTACGAGGCTTCCGGAGCAAATCAAAAGGATATCCGGTTAACACTAAAATCCATACGCAGCCCAGTGCGAGTCCTAAAATCTGTCCCAAGTATAACCAGGTATGGTAACCCCCGAGGTAACCAACATACGTGCTTCTACGTGAACTGAGCGAAACGAATGGTACAATTCACCGAACCTGCAATGGCTGACCATTAATGGCCAAACAGTCCAAATTGCAACACATCACCTTACCAATCTGTGATTTGAAATTACTTTAAAAGAATTCAAGATCAGTACCTTCCGAATCTAGGAGAGCCAAAAACGGGAGTCCTACCGACAATCATTTGAACGAGAGATCTGACGGAACTAAGAAGCGCTGCGATCTTAGAGGCAAAAACACGGTGCGCTGACCTCCCCTTAAAACCGAGAAGTCAGCTACATCTTATTCCAGGAGTGCCTTGAGTATCGCCACCATCGGCCTGTGATGATGGGGCAAAATGACCAAGCCGTGCACAACGAAAACAGGTTACCGAAACCCGAGGTCACCGAACCTCGAGCTGATACCACAGTACTCGTCCGGACCTGAAGAACCCCCTCTCTCGATGACGATTCCAGAGAAACACCCGGCGGCAGACCGATAACCGGCCACCTACCCTTTCGCCTATTTTCCGCCGGCGAAAATCATTAATAAGAGGAACCAAATCTTCCAATTCCCGAATGGTTTTGAGTCTTTATTGAAAGACCAAGCTGGCACGAATTCTAATACGAGGGTCGTCCAATAAGTAAGCTTCCCTATTTTATAAGAAGCATTACACACAATTGATCACGTTGAATTAATTTCATTTATATTATACAATCCTTATGTCACTTTTCTACATAGTAACATGCTTTCCAAGCATTTTTGGGGAAGTGACACAAGTTTTTCCAAGCCAGTGTTGTACCAGGTCGGGTCCTGTGCTCTCAACCAGCTGTTCACTGGTTTGACTTCATCATCGGTGTTAAAACTGAAGTGAACCAAAAGTCGGTTCCTGTGCTCGTAACCAGCTGTTCACTTCTGATTGATCTTCGTCACCGTGTTAATATGCTTACCTCCATGATAACCTTTGAGCCAGGGGAACATGTAAAAATCACTTGGGAAAACATCTGGTGAATGTGGAGGATGTGAGAAAACTTCCCAGTTGAATCTTCTGTGCTCCGCCTGGGTCAAGTTTCAACTTGGAAGTTTTCTCGTATCCTCCGTATTCACCGCAGCTTGCCCCAAGTTATTTTCACATGTTCCTCCAACTCAAAGGTGACCACTTTTAACACCGATGATAGGGAAACTTAATTATTGAACGCCCCTCGTATATAAGCCAGTAATCACCATGTCCACTAAGTCGGCCTGGATATCGCCAGTTAGCTAAATTCGGAAATACCGCTTAACACGGGAAACCTAGGCCCGAAATGGCTGCTGTTTGACTTGTGGTTTAAGGTATCCCTTTCGCGCCCAATCAGCGGGTTACCTCAGCGGCAGAAAATAGTGCAACATTCCTCCTGGAAACTGTGGACAGGATTAGCGGCGGACGACGCCTCTGAAAGCAAACTAAGAGCGAGGCCACCAAGCCGCGTACTAACTCTATCACAACCCGTGTTTCCACACCGTAAATCCTGGCCATAACCACGATATCAGCCCAGTGACCTAAGAATGTAAAGTGGTTTCTCCATCGACTACCGCAAAACTGGATAACGACTCCACAAATTATTGCAAAGGATAGTACACCTTAACATTTTTCAAAGCGGATACTAGAACAGATAATCCAAATGCCTCACTCTCTTGCCCCTGCCCAAGGGACAGACACTCCCTGATACCACTCGGGGTACAGACCTTCAACAATTATCCCTTTAATATCCAATTCACTCCCCGTTACTCGCTCAACCCGGATCCTGTCTCCCTACTTCCCCGGCAAACCGCCCCACCTGTTTAACTCGAAGGCAAAACAAAAGGCGATCACAGGGCAACGAACAGGATAAGCAACCCAACAAAAAGCCCTTGGAGCATAGGCGCTACCAGAGGGAGTAGACCGGAAACACCGACACACATGTGTATACTCCTACATTCATTCAAAATCTCATCTATATTTTTCTATTATTTCTTTTCCTTTCAGAGTCCACCCATATTTTAGAACACGCATGTTTGAAACCTGATATAAGTATTTACATTATAAATCGTCTTTCTTTCCAAGTTGCTTTTTAGAATTCTTCCTTATAGTTGCGCATATTTAAATTATTTTTTGCGTATACAGGGAATTAATAAATTCACTAATAATAATAATAATAATAATAATAATAATAATAATAATAATAATAATAATAATAATAATAATAATAATAATAATCTCTATTCCCTTAACTACAAAACGGCGAATTTAAAATACTAATATTTTATTAGTTTTATTTGTTTAAAAACGTTTCGTATCCTTTGGCTAAATGAACAATTTTGTCATTCAAAAACAATTGCTGGTGTTCATCAATCACTTCACACTGGGTTTGCATCATATTTTATTTTTAAATATTGAAAAATTTATACTCATACTTTCATATCTGAAAAAGAACTCTCTGGTGTAGGGAGTGATATTTAAAAAAACAAAGTACTCACTCAAGAACCGAAGAAGAGAACTCTTTAATTTTGGTAACCAGGATACTGACCAATAGACATGAGAAATTGTCTGTAATGCTCTAGTGCCATTTTCTTTAATGTGTAGAGATCCGTCAGTAGGATATGTAGGGGGAAGCGAGCACACTTTTTGCGTTTATATGGCAAAAGATAGGGAGAACGAGGGGAGATGCTGGGCTAGGAGAGCGTTCAAGGAGGAAAATGCGTTTATATGGAGGAGATAGGGAATACTAGGAGAGATGCTAGGCTAGACAGGGCTTGAAGTGTATAATATGCGTTATATGGGAAAAGATAGGGAATACGAAGTGAGATGCTAGGCTAGACAGGGCTTGAACGGTAGAATATACGTTTTTATGGGAACAGATAGGGAATACGAGGAGAGAGGCTAGACATGCTTAACCGTAGAATATGCGGTTATATGGGAAAAGATAGGGAATACGAGGTGAAATGCAAGGCTATACAGAGCTTGAAGGCTAGAATATACGTTTTTGTGGGAACAGATAGGAAATACGAGGAGAGATATTAAGCAGGCAGGAATTGAAGCGTAGAATATGCGGCTATATGGGAAAAGATAGAGAATACGAGGTGAGATGCTAGGTTAGACAGGGCTTGAAGGCTAGAATATGTGTTTTATGGGAAGAGACAAGGAATACGAGGATATATGCTAGGGAAGATCTGGATTAAAGGTATTTAGGGGTGTTTTCCAGAACGGTGGGGAACAATTTCAGGGGTATATAGTGATATTATTATTTTTTTCATTCAGTTTTTCCTGTTTATCTGTGTGTTTTTTCTTTACTAGGCGTATTGACTTTACCAGTTAATGGATGCTTTATTAGATAAGATTCTGAGGTTATGCGCCTCTCCTCTTTCCTAGGTTTGAGACAAGCGTTAGAATTTGTTTCTAACGGCAAAATTAACTCCTCCCCTTTCATCATCTTATTCTTCTTTATTCATCAGGTGTCTGCTAGGTGTATACACAACACTTTAGTAAACCTCCATTTTTTAAAATTGTAGACTCACGGAGAAATTCATCATCTTCAGGTTAGACTCTCTTAAGCCATGTTTGTATTGCTGTAATGTCCATATGCATTTGTTGCTATTGCATCCTCGGCAATGACTTTTTTATCGTCATATGGAGTCAATGTAATTTTATTCACTTGTACTGACGTAACAGCATGCTCTCGTGACAGGATCAGATTCATGGTTGTTCTTATTATTTCTTTGGTTTTAAGACAGTCTGTATAGCTGTCTAGTGTAATGTTCTGCTTATTAGCACTACGTTTTATGTCTTTAATCTTTTTATCCCTGAGCCATAGATATCTAGTGCATACATCTTAGGTCGTAGTCCCATAAAGCGTAAGGTGGGTTTGTCATTAGTCTCATCTTTAAAGTTTCCCAGCAAATTCTTGTTTCGAGCTGAATAACATATATGGTTTGTAGGATAATAAGCTGTATTTAGGTGCTCAAGAAAACGTAGCTTGTCATGATAAACATCTTTAGTTGTCACCCGATGAATGAATGAATCAGTGTCCAGATACATAAGCTTCCGGTTTTCAGCTCCATAATACGGCAACAACACATCAATGTTAGTGGTACATTAATGTCTTAGAGATGTCCAACACACTCATTCCAATGTATATAGGCTTGTTGAACACGATCACTCGGAAGATCATATGCATAGCAGCTAGGTTGGCAGCATATATTGTTCTATCGATAAACTTAGGCTTGGCAGTCAACTTTTCCAGAGTCTTCTCGTTTGTAACCAACCGTATATCCATACGATTACGCAGATTCTACATAGTTTTTCCATACATGGCGTTTATGAACGGTTTGCAGCCTGTTGTCGTAGTCTACTGTTAAATTCCACATAAGGTTTTAACCACGGTGACTGCGGTAGCACACGATGGATTTTTGTTAGACGTGGTCCATGAATAAGAGCTTGCTTCAAAGTCATGTAATGTACTACATACTTCTTCCGAGGCCCAAGATGGGCTATTAGTTTCTTTGTAGTCGAGACGTTAGGCTTCACACATCCAGGTTTGAGTTTTTTTTTATTTATGGACGCTCTTTAACTACTATGGTTCTTAGCGTCCCATTCTATATTGGGCGTGAAACACCTGTAATTTTGCTCAGAGGCCTCTTTATCAGGCTTGAGGTTCTTTTACGTGCCGTAAATCTACGACACGGGACCACCGGCTTTACTTCCCTTCCGAAGGAAGCCGTGCTAACGATTTTTACGCCCGAAAAAATCCATCGCCCTCCGCCGGGTTTGAACCCGCGGTCACACATCCAGGCAGAAAAGGTAGATCGTTGTGTAGATCGTGAAGTTGGATACTCGACGTCAACTACTAATTTGTATCCCTGAGGATCATCTTCTTGTAGTCTTTCTCAGTTGGTTTCGTTAGGAGAAACCTACTCAAACCCGTCATAAAGAAGGGCGTGGCACATTGCCCAATCATACTGGTTATTTGCATCCTCGTATGTGATAAATTGGGTTGGTCTCGAGGGATCAAACGTTTCCATGTAAACATTATTAGCTTTTGCATTCCGGTGGGAAACTCTTATGCCGTATTCCACCGTGAGGACTTAGTCGTAATCCCATAGCAGTTCCAGCTGAATTCCAGTATGCAGTAACATCGCGTCCCAAGTAAGTCCTGGGGAGGTGAAATGTGCAGGGTCAGCTTTATGTGTTTTGAGGGTATGCTCTCTGAATGTCTAAAATGCATCGGCTAGACGAAGTACATCTGAGGTTAAGTAGAGATCGCTGTATTCATCAATATTTCTCACATTAAACAGTCTCCATACATTTCTAGCATGATCGTAGTCGCCATCTTTAACATCTTCGTTTAATCTATTGTAGTACTCCTTAGGGGGCAGACAGGTCTCGTTCCGCACATTCCACGAGGTGACGCAGTCATAGGGAAATACTCTTACGACTCATCAACTTCAGCTTGTCTTCTCCGAAGTACTTCAGTGTTTCAGGATATGATGTTAGATTTTACCAGCTTATCCAAGCTTGTACTCAGGAACCGAAAGCTATCCACAAACCGGAGTTTTATATCTCCAACATACTTGGAGAATGAGATATAACTTTCTTCCGAGTTAGGAATTACCTCCACTCGTTCACCTGTACATCCCAGTTCCTTAAAAATTAAATGGAGTCATATCCGTAAAGATTATGCATGAAGACAGGAATATATTGTTACATCTGGTAGAGGCTTAAAAATTCACATGAAAAATTAAATTCATTTCTATTACCCAGCACGTACATTGAGGGAACGTATACTGAATTGGCTGCGGATGACCGAAATGTGGTGTGGAGGTTAAGAGGAAGGCGTGGGTTTTTCGCTGTACAAAATCCATAACACAAATCTGCTTACATATCCCTGGATTTATTTTCCCAGCCGTTTGGGGTTCCTAATTATTAAATAAGAAAGGTGAAGGGAGATATCCACCGATTCAAGAGCCGGCTTGCACACGCGATCCGCTTCTCTCGGAATCCTAGCTAAGACAGACGCTAAACTCACCACTCATGGCTAGCAAAGTGACCAGCCAAGAGTGACGTAAACAACAATGTGTCTGGCAATGTGGAACAATAATATGTCTCAAAATGACAATGTAATGCCCCAAATTATTAATACGTCACAATATTTAGGTGTTTTACAAGCTAAATTGCATTCATTATGAAGACTTCCTCGGTATTCAGCGCCGGTGTGATCATGGTCGCGTATTCTGTACTTCTCTTCTGTAAAGGTTTTTCCACACAAGTAGCATACAGTAGAAGACTCTAAAGCCGTCTGTTGTTGATCCGTAAGTTCAGAGGCTTGGTATATATATATATTTATTATCAGTCTACTTTGCAAGGGATGACAGGTATTCCATTAACGTCTGAGCAGCATCATAACCACTATATACGTAGGATGGCTTAGGAAGATCAGTTTCGAGGTGTTCAACGCTGGGTGACGGCTTGACGTAAACACAGAAGCTCATTCTGTGTGCTCTTGATAAGGGGTTGTATAGGAAGTTTCAGGATTAGGGATGCACGTATGACATGGAGTGAGAATACTCTAAACGTCCGCATAGATGACATAAGGCACTTTCAGCATCTGAACATTTTTAAACCATACATTTGATTTCCCCTTGATTGGCTTAACTACCCTTGCAACATCGTGTTGGTTACAGATGGAATGCATGTTCTGTAGTTTGTAGTTTTTCCAGTCCACTTTGTCCAGATCCTTCATCAAAATGTGTAAAGCATCGCTTGCAGGTATATACACGTTCTTTATGCTTAGTTTTCTGACGACGAACAGCTTCTCAAAATTCTTTATATATACATAGTGATGTTTGTCACCATTGTCACTCAAGAGTAACAGGCCACGGTGCTCAGGCAGTTCGTCTCAGCAACCTTTATTGGATACACTTCTTGCTTCTCACCCAGCCTGAAAACGTTGATAGACATACTGTTTAGCTTCTCAAATTTAGGTATTTGGGCAAGTGGAGTAGGGTAAGAAACACAGTTGAAGTCGTACTTATCTTGAACTTACTTGTATTTGCTCTTACGTTGAGGCTTGCTGCTGAGAAATTTAGCTAGTATAGAACACATGAAGCATTTCTCGTTGGTATAATTCTAGATGCTTATACAAGCTTCTTTAACTCCAAATAGATGGAAGTATGGTATGTAGCTACTTCATTGTAACGGGTTGTACTTGTTGATATGGAATCCAACTCCTTCCACAACAAGCAGGGCCCAGTTGCTACCCTTAAGCGGCGACTCCTCCATTTTAGTAGCGAATTTCTTGAATTTCGTTTCCAACATGAAGTCCAGATCCCTTTCTAGAAACACAGGCTGATTCCGTGTTTTAAATGTTTTGTCACAGGTTTCTCCGATACTGTTCACATATCGGCACTACCCCAGCAGATTAATTTTCACGCCCTTGTGAATACCAAGCTCTTTATTCGTTGTTTTGCCTCATTCAGATACATATTCAGGTCCTTAGATGAATCGCATCGTATGAAATACGATTTCAATCGTCCTTCGAACGAAGTCTCGTACTCCTTCATGTCACACTCGTCCATTATTGATAAAAACTGTTATCAGCTAGGCTCTGCCCTAATTATATTTTTAGGACTGCTTAACTAACACATATCTTTGTGTCGCTGTCCCTTATAGTTATTGTTAAAGAATGCATCACAATGCTTGCACTTAAAGACTCGTTTACAAGTCATTTCATGGCTTCTCTTATAACCTCGCATGAATTTCTTCCCGCATTTACCGCAGGAATATCCTGATGCGCTAGGAATGATAATCATATATACAGAGTTATTCATCATTACTCTTGATGTAATAACGTATTAATCCTTCTTCAAGGAAATGTTGACTTCTTCACCTCGATAACACTTTCGAAAGCTGATTATTATTCTCGGAGTGAACACGTTGACACCTCAAGACTAGCACAAAGTAGATCAACGCTTGAAGCCACCGTATTTATAGGGGACACGAACCTTTTAGTTCAAATATGCACTCTATTTATTAATTAAATGTTGATTAATCACCTAAATTTTATATTTCAATCGGGTTGTTTATGTGTTCGGGTATGTCCATAGGTCTTCGTGCAGGTCCGTGTGTTTGTAGAGGTGCTCGTATGTGTGTGAGCGTGTGTACATGTGTGGCTGTCCCTGGGTCTGCTTGTGAGTGTTTTTGTGTGTTTCTGTGTATGTCTGTGTTGTTGCATGCCTGTGTTTCTAGGTTGTTTACACATGTATGTACCTGTGTGTGCGGGTATGTGTCTGACTCTCTGTTAGTGTTTCGCATGTCTGACTGCCTCTGGGTGTGTTTCTTTGTTTGTGTGTCGGTGTATGTCTGTGTTTCTTTGCGTTTATGCGTGTGTGTGTGCATGTATATATCTAAGTGCTTCTGTTAGTGTTTGCGTGTTTGTCTCTGGGTGTGTTTGGAAGAGCGTTTTTGTGTTGGTACATGTCTGTGTTTGTAGGCGTGTATGTGTATTTATGTATGTCGATAAGTGTGTGAGCATGTGCGTGAGTGTTTGTATACAGGATGAATCACCTAAAACTTGCACCGCAAATATTTCGGAAATGGAAAGTGCTATTGATGTGCAGTTTTCACAGCATTGATTCGTAATCAGAGGCTCGTACATTTAGACTATAAACAGATTTTAATAATACTGAGAAAGTGTATTTTTTGAGCAAACATGCCATTTTTAAATGGAACAATGCCTAGTTACATCAACAGAATAAAGGTAGGATAAGTTAGAATATCAGTGGCGTTTGTTGCAAGGTTCTAGTGCAAGTGGTTTACGAGAAATCTTATTTTGAAATTTTTACGCACCGACACTTGTACAACCTGTGGTAGCACAAACTAAAGAAAAACAAAAGGGAATTACAGTACTTCTGTGGATTCTTACAAGTAAAGGGAACATAGCCCTTCAAAGATTGTGTTTAAAATGACCACCGGCAGCTTCAATACACGCTTCCAGTCTGCTATGGAAAGACTGTTGCACACGTTCTAGCATTTCAGCGGAAATTTCAGAACAGGCAGCAGTAATACGTCGTTTCATATCGTGTGGTATAGTTGGTACATCCTTGTAGACAGTGTCTTTCAGGCTTCCCCACAGATAAAAGTCTAAAGGGGTCAGATCCGATGAACGGGCCGCCAAGGTACAGGTCCTCTTCGTCCATTCCAACGATTTGAAGAGGTTGATAAATAATTGCCGAAATGGTTGACGTCTATTGGGATACGTTTCCGCATACACCGTACAGGAACGAACTACATTCTTCCTACACTCTCCATACACCATGAGCATGTCGGCTTTTTCTGCATTAATAAACCCATCTTCCACTCACGACTTATTGCTTGAACTGTCACAAACTAACTGACCAGAAAGTCGCAATGAAATTAACAGAAAACACAATGCAAACAAACATAACAACACCGTACCTAGCAACTAAGCAGGTTGAATGGGACAAACAATTATCGGGTGGAAACTCTTAAAAATAGGATTTCTCGTAAACCATTTGCACTAGAATCCTGCAACAAAGACCACTGACATACTAATTTACCCTACCTTTATTCTGTTGATGTAACTAGGCATTGTTCCATTTAAAAAAATTGTATGTTTGCTCAAAAAATACACTTTCTCAGTATTATTAAAATCAGTTTATAGTCTAAATGTACGAGGCCCTGACTACCAATCAATGCTGTAAAAACTGTACATCAATAACACTTTCCATTTCCTAAATATTTGCCGTGCAAGTTTTAGGTGATTCACCCTGTATATGCGTGTTTGGGTGTCTGTGGATCAAGAAGAAGAAAGAGAGAAAGAAAGAGATAATAAGAGAGAAAGAAAGAGGAAAATAAAGAAAAGAGAAATCCAAGGGAGGAAGTAATAGAGAAACAAAAAAGGAAAGAAAGGGGGAAGAAAAGAGAGGTAAAGAAAGGAGAAAGAGAAAAAGCAAGAGAGAAAGAAAAAAAGAAAAAAGAAAGAAAGGAGAAAGAAAAAGGAAAGAGAGAGACAGAAAGAAAGAGAGAAAGAAATTAAGAATCGAACCCAGACCTCGGTATACCTAAGTATACAGCAGGGTTTAGTACAGTTAATGATATTTGTTAATTACATTTCAATCCATCCATGTCCCTTAGTTTATTATTTATTAAGGATTAGAGTTTTGAGGGAGTAAGATTCGAACTCGCACCTCCGGATACCTGGCAATACCCTACATTAAGCCGCGTAATGAAATATTAATTATTGTAATTTACCGTACTCGTCTATGTCCCTTAGTTTAATAATTATTAAGCATTAAAGTTTGGCTAAGACTCGAACTCGGTCCTCAGGATACCTAAGAATACCTTACATTAACCCACGCAATGCTATAATATTGTGATTAACTCCACGCTTCTAAGTCTCATAGGTCATTAGCAATTAAACATTTAATTTTTGCCGTTCCGAGAGCCGAACAACAACATCGGGATGCCTAAATAGTTATCCAGAACAATCTTTTTAATGTTACCAATTGAATGTAATTTGTCACACGCGTCTAGCTGCCCTAATTCAGGAATAATATCAAGCATCAAAATTTTAGCCTACCGGGACTTGAACCACGGCACCTCGAGAGTCCTCTCTGTAAGTAAACAATAATGACAACAGATATGCATCATTGTTGATGCTAAGCATACCTCCGCGGTAACGTGCGAGGTCGCATTCGGGAGGTCATGGGTTCAATTCCTAGGGCTGGCCACTCTGACCTTCGGTTTTTCCTGGTTTTCTCAGAATAGCAAGGTGAATTCCGGGGTGGTTTCTCTTCTGCCACGGATTTCCTTTCCCTCATTTCTTATAATTTCGCTTCCCCTTTCATGGTTCAGGTAGCTTTAGGGACCGTGCAGTGTCGTCGGTGTCGGACAGATGTGGCAGATGCTTGCTGGTTGGAAAGTTTTTTTTTTCGGCCCTGCCTGACAGTAGCCTTCTCGAGCCGCTTCAGGTGAGTTGAGTTCTCCCCGGTTCCGACAAAGGGAAGCCTTCACTGAGCAGCCCACGTGTGACTGGGTCATCAAGCTTAGAATCGTTAAGGACCTCTGCGCATCTCTGTCGACCGTCCTGACTGCGGCCTATGCGAGGGTGGCCTCAACATTTTTAAAAAATCAAACAAGGATTAGTTTTAAAAAGTTAAAATGATGTTATTGTTTTTCAAAATATTCTCCTTTATCAATACATTTTTGCATTCGATGTAACCAGTCCTTAAAGAAGTGATGCTACCCTTCCTGAGACACTTCAGAAACTAGGTTTTTATAATACTTCACTGCTTCAGCTGATGACGAAAAAGTGATTCCGCGCAATTTATCTTTAATTTTTGGAAACAAAAAGAAATCACAAGTTGCTAGGTCAGGGCTGTATGGTAGAGAGTCCATGTGCTGACCTTTAGGACATCAGTTTTGCTATATGCGACGAAGTGTTGTCATGACCTAACATTATTATTCCTTTTGGGCATTTTTCACGAACTTTTTAAAAAATTTCGGTAAACAGACATTTATGTACCAATCGGCAGTAAATGTTTATTTTCTAATGCTATTCTAGCAATATGGCCGGTTTTAGAAAAAAATCTGATGTGATACATTCACATGACTTTTCTACCCTCTATCGTTTATTAGTAAGAATACAAACTACTTTACTAAGTTTTATTTTTATATCTACTACGTTTCAATCCAAACAAGGCTTAGCAGAAATAGCTACATTACACATTTCGTTATAGATACAAAGAGAACAGCGATAGTCAAATGTTTAAGAACTGGATGCTGTATACTGGCCTTAAAATTCCATGCTGTTTCCATGCAATCGTAACAACTGAATGTTGAAAGGACTTTAAAGGGTACCTAATGTTGCTCCAGAGGTCGACATGTCATGGCGGGTGCCGCGCAACGTCAGGCAGACTACCCTGTAGAAAGCACATCGCTAAAATTCCGCGAATGTGTGGCATTTGGCCTTTTAAATGCCCAAAAACTGTTTAAGCACTTCTGATTATGTACTTTGGCGCGATTTATTGAATTAGTTATGTATTCTGGCGTGATTTTGTCAGCAGTCAGCAATCAACATGGACAACTTATGCATCGTTCCGGAGAATGAGATCATAAATAATGTCACAATGTCCTAATGGAAAATTTGGACATAGAACAACTGGCAGAAGAGCTAGCAAGTTTAGGAGGCAGTTCGGCACTTCTCAAGAGTTCTTCAACTCATACTTGCATGAATTCATGCGCAGGAACAGCCGTCCCAATCGGAGTGTGTTTCAGAATTTTTTCGTGACACTCTCCGAGAATTATTCTGCGGCATAACATCTTCGCAGCTCCTCAGAACTTCCTTTTCATTTTTCTTCTCTTCCAAAATTTCATATTTATTCAATGTCTATCCTCCAGAACTCCATCTTTCTTCTACATCTGTCTCACAGAACATCTACATCTGTCTTCCTTATATGCATCGATGCAAAACAGCCTTTATTAAGGCTAACAATTGCATCATGAAAGAGCAGATATGTCCTTGGACATAATTATAGTAGCATTCATTATTATTTAGTTGTATTACATTTGCTTATTACATCGCGGTAATTATTTAGTTCTATTACATTTGTTTATTGCTACGCGGTAATTATTTAGTTCTGTTACTTTTTTTACTGCGTCTCGGTACTTATTTAGTTCTATTACATATGTGTACTGCTACGCGGTAATTATTTAGTTCTATTACATTTGTTTACTGCTACACTGTAATTATTTAACTCTGTTACATTTGTTTACTGCTCTACGGCAATTATTTACTTGTATTACACTTGTTTACTGTTGCACGGTAATTATTCAGTTGTATTACTTTCGTTTACTAGTGCACGAGCGCTAATGGTCATTACTAAACGTCAAGCATTAGACAATAAAAACAATATTTTTTTTACTCTTCGCGGTTATTATTCAGTTTTATTGCACTTATTTACTGTTTCGCGGTTAATATTCAGTTTTATTGCATTTATTCACTATTTCGCGCTTTTCTATTACGACAGCGTATAACAGTTCCCAACAGTACGAAACTGTTTAAGGTGGTCCTCCATGATGTAGTGGTTACCATGCTAGCCTTTAGTTCCCGAGGTCGCGGGTTCAAACCCGGCGGAGGGCGATGGATTTTTTTCGGGCGTAAAAATCCTTAGCATGGTTTCCTTCGGAAAGGAAGTAAAGCCGGTGGTCCGTTCGTAGATTTACGGCACGTAAAAGAACCTCAAGCCTGATAAACAGGCCTCTGACCAAAATTACCGGTCTTCCATGCCCAATATAGAATGGACGCTAAGGACCATAGCAGTTAAAGAGCGTCCATAAATAAAACTCAATTTAATTTAAAACTGTTTCCGTTTTTACTAACGCGGCAGCGTTTTCTCCGTTTAACAGTTGGTACCTGACATTGCGCATTTACATCGTCCGCCATGACACGTCGACCTCTGGAGCAATATTATCTTTTAAAGAGTGACCAAGAAATGAACATTTCGAACCATTAATAACATATATCTCAGAAATGGCTTATAGCCCAAAAAACTTATACAAATAAATTGTGTGTTTTAAAGAGATATACATTTTTTTTGTGTAGTGCGCTTTTGCCTATCGCTTAACGTTTACCAGCTATACAAGATTATACAAAATTCCTTCCTAATGAAGAGGACCTCAAATGCTATTACCAGAAAATTCAAGATATACATTTTATTGTCAAGTAAATATCTTTAATGTGGCATTTTAATCAAGAACGTTAGAGCCATGTTTTAGAAAATTAAAGTTTTCGAAAAATGTTCCATGTAAAGGGTAGTTGGGGTAAGAGATTTTCTTAAAAATCTTCGTATCTCATTCTTGTAAGATACTGAACTTAAATACCAAGTACTTATCCGACTTTTCGTTTTTTAATTATGTTGTTCACAGACGCACATACGCGCGCGCATCCTTTTCTAAAAACGCTTTATTTGGATTCCAGGGGCTTAAAACATATGTTTCCGGTGAAATCTCGACATCGAATTTTTGGGTGGAATACAATACTTTCTCTACTTACTATAGGTACGTAGCAAAGAAAGTAAAAAAAAAAACTAGCAACCATCTTACCAGCACTGCGAATTCATCGGACTTTTGTAGGCTTACGTTCTCTTCGAAAGACCCATTGAGTCAATTAACTTTTCTTTTT
The DNA here is from genome assembly GCA_030765065.1 of Deroplatys truncata. Taxonomy (NCBI): domain Eukaryota; kingdom Metazoa; phylum Arthropoda; class Insecta; order Mantodea; family Mantidae; genus Deroplatys; species Deroplatys truncata. The sequence goes on from CM060978.1 coordinate 119,872,011, forward strand.
AGGATCATAACAATAAATCCAAGATTGATCACCAGTAACGATATTTCAAATAAAATTTGAAGTGCCGCCCTGAAATTTTTCCAGAGTTTTACCGCACCAATTAATGCGTTGTTGTTTTTGATCCGGAGTCAGCTTATGTGGAATCCATTGACAACATAGTTTTCTCACGTCTAACTGTTGATGTAAAATGTTTTGGATTTGACTCATACCAATGTCCAGTATTGCCCGAATAAATTCATAAGATATCTGTCGATTTTCTTCAATCATTGCTCGAACAGGGGCAATATTTTCATCAATAACAGCAGTTCTTGGGCGTCCTTCATGAATTTCATCATTAGGAAAAAAAATTCGCTGTACCAATTATAAATTGTTGCCTCAGATGGGGCTTCTTCACCAAATGCATTTCTAAACCGATCTTCACATTGTTTTGACGTTAATGACGATTTAAAATCGTACAAAATCATAGATCGGAAATGTTCTCAGTCAAATTCAGTTTTGGGTGAACACAAAATTTTTAAATTATGATAATTAACAAACATTAGAGCAAATCAAACAAACTACATGGCAATCAGCTTACAAAACATTAAAAAGTACTGTCAAATATAAACAAATTTAATTTAGAAATATGGCATTATAAACATTTTCAGTATCGCCCTCGTATCCTTCTATCCCCAGGAGAAACGGATGAGTTGATAAGCACAAAACTTCCGCTTTGGGTCCATGGTGCGAGATGTCCCACCCGTTCCCTGGCCATGTGAAGTATATTATTACAGAGGCGGCCGGGCAGGTGAAGTAATACTTCCTGCTTCTGCATTTATTAGTTTTCTTTCAATGCAGCATACAACAATCAAACTTGCCAACAGTTGTGAAATGTTTAGTCTGTAGACTTTGAACTTGCCAACTTTCCCTTCTTTTGCATCCTGACTCCGAAGGCAAGCCCGGAACCTCTCTCCTGAGGGAAAGGGAGGCCACAAGAGCAGAACCCTCCAGCAAGTGAAATATTTCGGCACATAAGGTTCAGTATTTCTCTTGTTTGGGAAGGTTGCCATGGTAACGTGACGTCATTATTGTTTGTCTAGCTATGGAAGTGAAAAACTTCTGTCTCGACATTGATTTTTTTTTTTTTTTTTTTTTTATTTTTTGGTTCTCTTAGAAAATTAAATCGAGTTTTATTTATGGACGCTTTTTAACTGCTATGGTTCTTAGCGTCTCATTCTATATATTAGGCGTGAAAGACCGAAACTTTTGCTCAGAGGCCTCTTTATCAGGCTTGAGGTTCTTTTACATGTCGTAAATCTATGACATGGGAAAAAACGCCCGAAAAAATGTATCGTCCTCCGCCGGGTTTGAACCCGCGACCTCAGAAACCAGAGGCTAGAGCATGGTACTACTAGACCACGGAGGACGACTTGCACTTTTAGATAGCAGTTTGTACGTTGTACCGTAATAGCTTTAGACGAAGAGTCAGTCAGTGAGTAGGTGTGAAAACATGTGAACGCTCAATGTTTTGGTTCTTTCCTTTTTTGTTTATCTTTCCAATAAAATAAAATATTATGCGTGTACTTACGAGTAGTCAGTAAGTGGTATGAGATGTGAATACTGAATAACAGTAAATTTGTGCCTCTTTTGTTTTGTTTCCAATTATGTCGATGCATTTTGTTTGAAACTCCGTTTAGTAGATGGAATAATGAGGACAAGGGAAATCTTTAATTACTGGGCAGCCAATTAATCCATTGCAAATTTCCACAGAGAAACAAATTAAAAGCTCCGGGATGTCGTATAATATAACATTTAAAGATTTTTTTTTTAATTTTGTTGTTTATGCAAATAATAGATAACTTTGCTTCTTTAAAGTACAGGAGAACTGACTTAGTCTAGGGTGAGTAGTATTAATAGTTAATCCATTTTAGGGTGCACTTTTTTGGCATATAGTATTTTTCACCTGTTTTCTACACCACGAACCGCCACTGTATTATTATTATTATTATTATTATTATTATTATTATTATTATTATTATTATTATTATTATTATTACCAGCTATCTTTGCAAAACTACTTCGTGGCATTTTTCTTTTAGTGAGATAAGTTTCATCTTGAAGCCCTGATGATAAAATGCATCTCAACTAAATTTACGTATCACGTGAAAATAATTTCGCATTTCCCCAGTATCACTAACTTCATGAAACGAAGGTGACAAGCGGTTAAATGCTATCTTTAATGTGTGCTTATTGAGGTTGGTTTATTAAAGGCTGCATAGTAATTTATTACGTTAAAAGGATTAAAAGGGTTGAGAAAAATGAGAATTATATTAAACAATTATGGGGTATTATTTGAGGAATTGGAATAGTTTTAATCATTTCATTCATTAAATTATATTAAAATGCATATTTTTAAGAAGTATAAATCGCTGTTCCCGCGCGTCCTCGTAAGGTGTACTGCAGAAAGCTCTTATTCAATTTTAAGTGATAACATAAAATCGATGTGGGTATAACGCGGCCATAAGCGACCAAGATATAGAGAACAATATATACATTTTCCAAAAAGGTTTTAAAGTGAGAAAAGTATATTTAATCATACCACTAATTCTGGAACAATTGTCATACGAGACTTTAAAACAAGTCTACAAGAGACTTCTTCGGAGATAGCATGCTACAGTTGGCAGCTACTGAAGTTACGTCCATATTCACCAGATGAGTCTAAAGATAGATACAAAATCTGATGTTTTACATTCACCTGACTTTTTAGCCACTATCGTTTATTTTTATATAGCTTCTACAAACTATTAATTAAAAAACGTATTACTTTCTTTACTACTTACATATAGTAAATAAGTATAGTAAGTAGTACATTTCATCCAAAATTCGATACCAGAATTTCACCGGGAATACGTTTTGAGAATCCCTGAATAAAAAAAAAATAAAAAAAAAATGATCCGTGTGTGTGTTCCCCACCTTAAACTATCCTTTACAGGAAAAGGTTGTGTTTATTTTTTATCTTCTCAAAAATGGCTATAACAATTTTGATTAAAATACATGTTTAGGATACTAGAATAGCAAATAAAATGTAGGTATGTATTGAACCTTCTGGAAATAGCCTATAGAGTCCTCTGAACGACTTTATTTATAATTGGTAAACCGTAAGAGATAGACAAAATCTTACTACACAATACAATTTTGTTATTAGTAAGCACACAACTTATGTCAAATACAAATTTTTGTGACATTAACATTTTAAAGATATTCTTTATTATTGAATTGAATTTTACATACTTATATTTTTTCAAGTAGTAAATCGCTATTCAGTTTTTTTTTCATGGACATACAAGGGACATTTAATTTCAAAGCATTATATAGCGATCAACTTTTGAAAATCTGACTATCACTTTAGTCTACTGTATTCTTCTTATTACAACGAAGTGTGTAAATTTTTAATAAAAATTTATTTTGATTAGCAAGAAGTAGATAGAAGAATAAGCTTTTTGAAGAATATTTTGTAGAAGAGCAAGCAGAGAAAGTCGTGTGAATTTAACAAAACATGCAATTTTTTATATATACTTCATGTTAACCGAGATAAATGTTTCCATAAATGGTTTCCTTACACATTTAGTTGTAGGTACCCAAGGAATAGAGGAGGCTGAAACGATCCTCAAATCTTTAAAAGGCGGGTAGCAATATCCTGGTTTTGATACTCTTTCCATGACATTGCGAGAAACAACTCATTGGTGACAGCACTTCAAAATGACAAAAATTCAAACAAATAACAAATAATATCTCGTAAATGGCTGAAGCTACAAAAATATTGTTTGAAAGAAACTGTATGTAGAGATCTACTTTTTTTGTGAAATAACTTTCTGTCGATACCTTATGATTTGCCAGTTATACATATAAAAATTATACAAAATTCATTCCGAATGAAGAGAGCTTTAAAGTCTATTCCCACAAAATACAATATACCTATACATTTTACTAATCGTGCAAATATCTTAAACGTTGGTGCTTTAATTAGCATCGTTAATATTTAGAACATAAAGAATTACGAAACATTTCCCATGTAAAGGCTACTTTGGAGTGGAGGATATTCTTGAAAATCTTCATGACGCGTTCTTGGAATATACTGAACATAAATATCAAGAGGTGATATCTGTAATATTTGAGATCTCCTTAAAGATTTGCCGGGATACTTAAATGAAAAGGTTTAATGCACGTACGGACACTCTCGGCATGGTAGCCAAGTGGTAACAGCATTGACACGGAAAACCGAAAATCCAGTTCGGGATCGAATAGTGGCATTGAATTTTGTAAGTCTAATTCAACTCTTAGTGCTTACACACGACTAGTATGAAATAAGGCTTGTTTTGTTATATTTAGGGATAATTCGGCATAAAAGAAATAAAACAATGGAAATCCTAAGCAAAGAAGTGACTACAATGGTTTTATATGTACCAAGACGAATAATTTTAACTATCAGTTCCTCCAAAGAAGCACGCCAAACTCGCAAAAAGATACATCTACCTTCTTCAGGACGGTATGTAGGCTCCCTAAAATGCCACTGATGTAATTTACTTCATCAGCTGTAACGCACCTCTCTGCACCTGTCATTTTAACGCAAACTAAATTTTCGTTTTATACTCACAGCTGTACTTCTAGACATTTCAAAAATTACTGCGGTATTTCTTTGGTATTCTTGCCAGAATGCGATCCTGCTCTGTCTCTCTTATAAAACAGTCGGCCAGCACTTGTTGGCACAAGGAAGTTGTTAATCTGAAACACTGCCGTTTCATCGGTCTTATAACGCCCTTTCTGGACCACTTTGAAATGTTACACTTCTCTGCTTTGAACTCAATCGTTTTATATTCTGCTGCCGATTGCTTTTCTGCTTCTTTCTTTATCACCTTGTCAAATCATAAAATCTTCTATTTCTTGGTTCCGAATATTGTATGTTGTGTATTCTTCCGCTTTACTTTTGTAACTAGTCCTATTTAGTTGCGTAATGAGGGGCATGAGAATGACGTCACAGGTTTAGAAGTTCAATACAGGAAGACGATTTTAAATACTATTACTGAGTTTTACATACAGCGATGTGGACTTCAAACTTGTGTAGCAGCTGTGTGTAAAAGCAACAAAGGTCCTCAACACATTTCATTATTCTCTTTTCCTGGACCTAAAGGTACAAAAGTTCCCGGCTTGTAAAAGCCAGGATGCGTAACAGAAGTTCTTTTCACTTTAAAAACGAAGCCTTCTTATTCCATTTCAGAGCAGGTTTTAGTAGCGATATCAGTCAAAACGCAAAGAATCTTCAAGGCACCAAGTAAGTTGTTTTACTTTATAACTAGCAGAACCCGCAGCTCCACTTGTTTTACTGTTTTAAATGCCGAGATTCTCCTCTGGCTCTTCATCTCTCACTTTCTTACAAATTTCCCTCCCTTGTTTCTCACACTCTCCCTCCATTTCTGGAGAGCCCTTTCCCTCACTATTCCTTCTTTTCTCCCTCTCTCTCCTTAATCGCCCTCACATCTCTATCTGTGCAAATTGCTATTTGGTGTTATGAAAACCGGTATAAAGCTGATTTTCCTAAAAATGTAAACATAAGCAAAAGGTTTAAAAGTACACAAACGTATACTTGCTATTTGATTAAACTATATTGTTTCCTGCAGTAACTACTTAGGTAACGAATAACAGTAGAACAGAAAGCTGGTACCTATAACTTCTAAGACATTCAACTTAGCGACATTTTGTCGATAACAGAACCTGTCAGAAACATTATGCTTCAACTCTTGTGTAACATTGTGCAACAAGTTATTAATAATGGGGGGGGGATATTTGGATTTATTTTATTTTGTTTTCCATTCGAAACAATCCCTTGAGGCAAGCAATTAAGATCTCTTGTAGCCTATTTTTTAAGTGGGGCCTAAAGTTTAACACTAAGTTTCTGGTCTTCATGTATGAAAATATAAAACTCGCGCGCAGACACTCGCACACACACAAACGATCAGGCATAGCATATCCAGGATGGGTGATCAGTCCAGTGTCTGATATGGCGGTGAAGAAGAAGAAGAAGAAGAAGAAGAAGAAGAAGAAGAAGAAGAAAATTAAATGCAGTGATTGGAAAATTCGCGGATCAAAGTATCCAACCCAGCATTCGCCTAGTATCCGAGGAAAACCGCGAAAAACCTTCGATCAGATTGGAACCCCGGACCTCCCGAATGCGGGCCACAGACGCTACCATCTGCGCCGTCCCGCTCATTGCTTATTATTATTATCATTATTACTATTATTATTATTATTATTATTATTCAGTGGAATTCAATACGTATGTTCGGCGAAATCTTGATATCGAATTTTTTGGTGGAACACAATACATCCTCCAATACCATAGGTAAGTGATAGAGAAAGTAATAAAAAGATTAGTAGAAGATAATAGTGCGTAATTTGTGTTTATCGGAGGGGAACACATCACTACTGCGACCAGCTTGATCTATTGTGGCTACAACCCTTGGGAGGCAGGGGTGAGGCGAAGGAGCTGTAGGAAGTCTCTGGTTCGCAAGCAGATAGGCTCACAGAGACCGTAATATTTCCGGTTGAACACCCGCGCACCAGCAGAGGCGAAGAATCCCGAGAAACGGCGAGAAAGCGACTCTAACGGGCGGGACAACGCACCCTGGCGAGAAATCTTTCCAATGCGCAAGCATCTGCGCCATCTTCCTGACACTGCCAGCAGTGCAGGACCTGAAAACACACCTGAAACGTGAAAGGGAGAGATGAAATGAGAGGAAATGGGGAAAGGAGAAATTGTAGTAGAATGCACCACCGCAGGCATTCGCCTAGGCGACCAGAAGAAAACCCCGAAAAACCCCATGATCAGAGTGGGCGGTCACGGGGAATCGAATGCGGGCCACAGGCGTTGCCGCCTGAGCCATCCCGCTCGGTGATAACATTGGTTATTCTATAGCTGAATAACTGTGTTGCTCGAGAAACTTTTACCGATTAGTTTGAGCTTGCCTAAGACTGATAGGGTTGTGATATTCAGAAATTTAAAAAGGGTTTTGGGAAGGGGGGTTGAATGATCACCATGCTGTCTGTAACATTGTTGAAAAGGACGAGTTAATTACCACTGATAGGGAATGCCAAACACTTGTATAATATTTCTCTTACTTAACCAAATAACATGTCAATCTGTCGACATTCTGATATTTTTACAGAACTTGAATAGACTGTAATCACTCGAATAGTGAAATAATCGAGAGGTGCTAAGTTCAAATTTTCGTTTGGGTGAGTTAAGGTTTTTTCCCCTTTCTTTCTTTCTTTCTTTCTTTCTCTCTCTCTTTCTTTCTTTCCTTCTTTCTTTCTTCTGTGGTTTTTTCTTATCCTTAAAGTGCGGACCGCAGGCTCATTTAAGCATAATTTCCTTCATTTCATTCATTCACCGTATTATATGATCTAAATGGTTAAAGGATGTTAAACTTACCACAGAGATCAAATATGATGACCGCTTCAAATGTTTAATCTATTTGAACAATCAGAATTTTTCGGATAATATTGTGACGCAGCGGCTATGGCCCAAGGTTATTGGGAGGTCGGCGCTGGACAGTCGGAGAGATAAAAACACGCAGGAGCGATCTCCCTATTAACAGATAACCAGAACTTCTGGAAATTTTCCTTCTCCCCTTCAGAACGTTCTAGAATGTTCTGTGGAAATTTTCAACGGCTATATAAGCGAGAGCTCTCGCGATTGGACAATTAGTGTGTTTCTGTGCGAAAAAAAAGTGCTGTTCTCTGAGCGAGATTGTGTGACGTACAGTGAGGGATTAGATACGTCTTGCGTTCGACTCCAGAGCAAGTGAATCATCTGGAACAAGGGACTACGTCGTGCGTATTTCATTAGGGGATATTTCTAGAATAAAGTGAAGTGACAATGAAATTTTGAACTAGATCACATTAGGGAGGTGGCAGTGAGAACTTAGTGAGGTGACAGTGAAAACTGGACAAAGTCAGAATATTAATTTAATTATTCTAACAATACCCGTATTAAAACTATATCAGTTCCACATTTGAAATATTCGCGCAGTACTACTAACATGGTACATACCTTAGTAGCTCATTTATAAAAGTATTGCATTAGCAAGCAGTTGTCTGTTTGATCTTTATATACAAACTCTTTGTTTCCAATAATTGTATTACTGTGCGGATAAAACGAAAAGTTATATTGCAACATTTATAGAATGCCCTGTGTACGTTAGTTGGCCTGTAGCAATATCTGTTTTGATGTAGAAAAACAAAATACTTTCCATCTTCGTTATCGAGATAGCTTCTTTTCAGCATCACAATATCTGCAGCAGAGGAAATTCACTCTCGTGGACATGGTTAAGAACGCATGTGTTTTTTTTTTAATTTGTTTGTTGTCGCTTAACTGCACGCCAGTTTCATCCCTAACTAAAGTTGTTACATATCGGAGCAACTCGAACATCAGAGAAATTCGGATACGAAGTGTTCGAATCATTCCGAAGTACGCTTCATTTGACTCTCCGAGCTATTCCTGTATCAAATATGTATCCTATTGATACTCGAATGGATCAAATATTTGTGTAGGTAAGTATTACAACTCTAATGTTAATTTCCGTAGGCGTTGTTCTTCGCCGAATGAAGTTAAATTTAAATAGTGTTTATTAATCTCCATTGCATTCCTGCAGTATGAGGTAAATGAAGTGAGCTTACTTTGCTGTAAATATGAGTAGGTACACCGCGCAACAAAATACGTCTTTTAGAATAGGTAAGTATAGCCTAAATTCCGGTTCTGGTAATCCGACTCTGCGGGAAATCGAAGCCCGGGCTACTGTATGGAATCCAGCCATACTGACCACAGTGGTGGTCTCTCCACCTTCTTGAACTTTACCGAAGATCAGTTAATCCAAACTGTCAGCTTACAGCTCCAAAATCTGTCTAATCAGCTTGGAATGTTTTGCCTCAAAATGTCTTTAGGAACTCACAAAATCTGATTCTCGACATTGAAAATTAGAGGTGATGTTTTTCGAAGAGAACGACATTTACTTGTAATCAATGATCATTGAGTAGTAACAAGTAAAATAAAATGCGGTGAAGTTTACTATTCCGATAATCGTTGCCGGCGTTGATCCAATACAGTGTAGAAAACGCGCTTATAATCCGTTGTCCAGTAGGTGAAATGCCATCTGAGGTTTCGCCTATCTCTCTGTCAAACATAATTATTTAGAGATCTCATCCATAAGCCCGGTTTCTACTTTTTATTGGTCACATTTGTATTTGTATTTTCATTTCAGCATATCCTGTTAACGTGACTGAGTGATACAGGGGAAATAAACACTGTTGAGAGATAGAAGTAATAGAAATATTATACACAATAAATGTTTATTGCTTGTTTATAGAACACGACAAGAAAATTCAAAGTAAGAATTATGCAATTAAAAATAAAAACACAGGCACTTATAGCCTTACAATTGAAATAAAAGAAAGAATTATGCAATTAAAATAAAAATAGAGGCACTTATAGCCTTACAATTGGAAATCAAAGAAAGAATTATGCAATTAAAAATAAAAATAGAGGCACTTATAGCCTTACAATTGGAAATCATTTAAAAGAAAAATCATGAGCATTTATATATATATATATATATATATATATATATATATATATACCAGGTGAGTCAGCTGCCCCTAGGTATTCGTATCTATACAACCCGCAGTTTACGTTATGTGAAAACATTGACCCTTTTAGCAAACAAACTGTTATTGTAGCTCTGCTCTACTATTCGGTATTATACGCAACCAGCATTAATGATTAAAGAGCTGAATGAGAACCAAAGAGCTGCGAAAGCCTTAAAAAAAACTGTTTTTCATGGATATAATGTTTGCAAGGAGGTAGATGAATGTTCTCCCGAAGAACGGGACAGAATACATGGGTGCTGACCGAGTGCATTAGCTGCCGGATTGTGGTGAAGCGAAGGTTAGCTTCGGAGGCACGAAACGAATACAAACATCGAATTGTTTTTGTTCTGTTTATTTTTTATTTCTGCTTGTGCTAATTTTCTGTATTTTAGTATACTAATTTATTTACTTTTGTTATTGGTTCTCATGTGAGTCAAAGATACAAGAATTACAAGCAGATAATTGTGTATCATGCTTACCGTAATCATCTGTACCGTATCTGGTGTTGTAAACCGTGTTCCGTAGTTAGCTTTCATTCTTTTGGGGGTATATCGACTTTATTAAACCTAACAGTTTTTGTTTCATGTTTGAACCTTATGTTTCACTTCTTCTACTGATAAAGGAGTTGTAAATGCGCTAAGTTCATGGGTAAACAGAATAAAAAATTGTTAAAGAGGTGGATTTCATCAACGAAGTAAATGTTCAAAATGACGACCCCCTTTATCAATGCACATTTGTGTACGTTGCCGGAGAGATCTTGCATGTTGTAACATGAGCGGTGTAATCTGCCTGAATTCTTCACGTATGAGTGCCAGTAGATGATTTGGACTTTGCGGTGGAAAACAAGGCGATTATATTATTTTGTACGCACTTATAATGTTATCAAAATGTTATTTGTATCATAATATCCAATTGTAGGCCCCCAAAGAGATAAAACAAAAAGTAATAAAAAGTTTGAATTCAACGAAGGATTTGAACCCGAATTAAAGTGGCACAGTATTAAAGCAACCATGATAATACCACTCGACCAAACCTCACTTGCGAACTGAGATTCCTATACGAATTAGTATTCGCAGAACTAGACCCCACCTCGAATCTTTACACGGTTTTTGCAGCTTCATACAGTGTTTTGAGCTCGGTTTAACTCCAATAAATAAAATGCATCAGTCATTACAATTACTGTATGATCTGAAATATGCCATGGTTTGTGACATAAGAGAAATTATCTCCCTAATACTTAGCATGTTTTGACAAGGCTGTACAACGTTGACTGACGGCTTAAATCCAATTGGTCGCATTGGTAAATATGCCATTTTGTTTTCTAATGGTTTTGTCAACCGATGCATGCGATAGGTTGTTCCTTCAGAGGCATTTTCAAAGGTGTGCATGGATGTATGCTAAAAAATAAAAGTTTGTAAAATTAGCTAAAAGTGTTCCTGCAGCTCCAGTGTCAGGGCGGGATGTTTTTTGCATCGACATACATAGCGATTGCATTCTGTCCTGTAAAACACTTACACACTGAGTTATCTATCCCTCCTCTATAAAGTGTTATGCAAATCAGCCATTCAAGAAAGGCATAAGTCAAATATGTCGCTTTGCACATTGCATAAATTCAAAAATAAATAGGCGCAGCTGACTCACCCGGTATATAAGTATATTCATATATGAGTGTGTATGAAAGAGAGAGAGTGTGTGTGTTTTCTGGTTAACTAGTTGTTAATTTATCAAACAAGGTGACTTGCAATTACATATGAATTTACGATGCCACCCCTTTCTAGCCAGTAGTCAAGTGCTTTCCCATTTCAGTTTTACCTTCTAATAGGCAGCGTTACCACATTGTATATTTCAATGACTCGACAATTGAAAATATTTTCAGTATCCCTGCTGAAGATATCAGAATTAGTCAATGTACTCTTTTTACCCACTTAATCATATGTTGCTCCTCCCATGATTTTCCCTTACTTTAACTTTGCAGTTTCAATTTTTTCCTGCTAAGTATTCTTCTTAATTGCTTTTGTTAATAAAAGTTACACAAAGAATGTTTTCCCTATTTTAATTTATACAACTATGCAAGCAATCATAATTACATATGCCAACTAATGGTAATTGACAATTGTATCAAAAGTTTTAGAAAAGTAAAATTTTTCAACTTCTTGGCAGCTTTAAGAAACAGAACTTGGCATAGCAGACATAGAGAAGACTGACTGCTGCAGTGAAATAAAGTATAACATTAAATCTGTGGAACTATGGCCCTTATCAACCTTGGCCTACCAAACCAGCTGTTAACTTCATGTCCACATAAGCAATGCAGAAATGAAGATAGATACCTACCTACTATAAAAAGTAACACAACATTCTGAATATATTAGTTTATAGCATTTAATATTTTATATAGGATATTGAAATCACATTCTTTATTTTTTGTAGCTGCCAATTAAAATTACAAGAATTCATGGCATTGTCAATTACAAGAATTCATGACATTGTCAATGCAAAAGGCAATTCAGTAGGAAATAAATCTAAAATTTGATTCTTTTTAGAAGAAAATTGAATCAGATCGAATCCAACCCCAACATTTCCAGGTGTAAACTCGGACCAAATTCTCCAGAAAGCATGTAACCACCATGAAGGAATAATAGCATTTATTTCTCTCTATGGAGGATGATCATTAAAGCATCACATTCACACTATGAGTTGCTAATTGAAAATGATTTAACATGCCATGCATGCATATTTGGAATGTTTATCACATACGTATGTGCTAAAGTCTAACTCTGGTAAAAGAGAGGATCAATTCAAATCTGTTCCTTTTCATATCAAATTCTGCATTCAAACGAATTCAGTCATTAATTTTCTGTTATGCTTTCTGAATTTTGAGTGTTGCTTCAGCCATTGATGTGTTAAAGAATGTTTATTTTGGATTTGTGTACTCTCTATTATCCTATGGCATTGTCATCTGAGGTGTTTGACTAAACGGTGTGGAAGTCTGCAAAATGCAAAAAAGAATAGTAAAAATGATCAAAAAGTGCCCAAAACAGAAAGTAAACCAGTTTTTAAAAATCTTGGTTTCTTGTCTATATATAGCATATATGTACATAAAGTAGTTTGTTTTAAATATCAAAGTAAATCACTATTCTTAATCAACTCAGATTATCACACAAATATCACAAGAAACTTGAAAAATTTACACCTACAGCATCATTGATGAACCAAAAGCTCTAAAAACGTCTATCAACAAGGTATAAACTTATAAATAAATTACCAAACCAAGTATAGGATTTAAATGACACAAATTTTGGCAAATCTGTGTAAAAGATTCTATTAAAAGCAATGCCACTTACAACAGATGAATATTTAAATTATTATGTTATAAGATTGCTTTCTAACGCATTGGCTTATCCATTAACAATTGTAAACAATAGCTAAATTTGATATGTGTGAATAAAATTTAAGGTAACATTAGCATTAGCAATGTATCAAATCTTTTGTAATATTTCCTGTATTTTGTACAATACTTAGATTTAAGTTGATAAACAATGAATGTATGTATTCCTATGGTGCATAAATAAGGTGAATAAACCAATCATCAATCATTGTAGCTAGTACAGAAATTGATTTCAATACACCAAGTAAACAAATGATAACGTTAAACTTGCAGTTCTGCCAGAGACACCCAATAAAGATTTGATGCTCTAATAAGTATATATCACTTATACCGTAGATGTGTGACTATTATAAGGAACTTTTCCCAAGTGGGATTCCACAGATTAATATATAATTCCTTTTTTGTAACCAATTGTTATTACCTATATCTTTGTTTGATACTTACCCTTGATTGTTGATTTATATTTTTCCATCATGTAATTGATTGCATAGTTATTAAGTGTTTTTGTAAAGTGTAAATATGATGTATTTTTTACTATTTATTAAGCTGATACTTCAACTCAGCTTGATACCATTAACTTATTTGATCTGCCTCTTGCAATTTTCTAAATGAAACATAACATACTGCATTAAACAAACATATAGGTAAATGTAAACAGTTGAAAGATAATCATTGTACTGTTTTTTCTTTTTTTTCAGAAATACCTCCAGCCCTTAAAGAGTCCTGAAAATGCTGGTCTTGTAGATGCAGCGCTTGTAGATGAAATATTTTATCAAGTGAGTTACATGTGAAGAATATTTCTAATAAGTTAGCATTTGGTACCTATTAAGTAAAAAATGGTCAGTTCATTAAATAGCTTGCAGAAAATTGGGGTGAGAAAATATCCTAAAAGCCTTTACCATGCATCCTTAAAAGGTGAAATATGAAACTGGCACTCTTTTGTTTCCTGTTTTTAAATTATTCTCCTCACAGTCATGCAAGCTTTTTCTAAAAATGTGTCTTTCTTGTTTTATTCTAAAGACTTTAAAAACTATATTTCCAGTGAAATCTTAACATGAGAGTTTTTATCTCATACTACAGTTCCTCTGCCAAAGGTAAGCAGAAGAGAAAGTGAAAGTACTAGTCAGAAATGTTTTTAAGGGCAAAAACTAATAAACTAAATTGTCAAAAATCTGTATTCTGGTACTATCTGCATACCAGTTAGGCAGTTAGAAATGATCTGTGAACATTTTTAAAAAAAATTAGAGGAGCATAATTACAATATTTAAATTTAAAAGTATATCTTTTGTATTATACTATTAATACAAAACTCAAGTATGCTATTCACTATTTGTTATTCATGATAAATGGATTCAAATCAGAGAATATGTACTTGGTTACTTGCAAAGGTAGAAACCATGCTTGTGTATCACAAATTGGTTTTTGCAAGCAAGAAACTTATGCAAAAAAAAAAAAATCATATTTTTAAACATATTTCATAGATACCACCTCACTTCAACCCAGTAAGCCTTTAAAGATACAATAATGAATATTTCGCTAATGATTAAAACTAATTTACATTTCAAAGTATATTGTTTAAAATGCAAGAACATTTAAATGCAGAGAATAAAAAATTCCAGAATTGGTTGATGACAAAAACTTTTTATTTGACTTAAATTGTATAACAAAAAAAGCTCTGTGTTTTTCCTGCAATAAGTATATCTTTGGAGCTTTCCACTCGTATGACATTCAAAAAATGAAAGTATTCATTGCAGTTATCTCTGCCTAATCTTATTCATCTATTTTAAACAGGTTCCTGCTATTCTTGCCCATCATGAGGTATTCCTTGAAGAGCTTAGAAAGCGATTAGAACACTGGGATGTTAAGCAGAAGGTTGGAGATGTGTTCCTGAATGTGGTGAGTCTAAGTTTTTCTTTCTTTACTATGCATGGCATCACTGTGTATTTTTCTGCATAGGAATACAGACAGATCTTCTCTTAAGAATTGCATAAAGCAACAGCTTCAAGCACCTGACTGTTGAGAATGTGTTATGGATTCTTTGTAACACTCTTAGGCTTCTGCAGCCAGTGTCATGATTATCTAAGCTGTCCAGAATTCACTATTTGAATTCCTTTAATCATTGTTTCTATCATCACGTTGTGGTCTTCCTCAGGACAACTGCACAGTATGTGCTGTAGTTTATCTCCTTATATAGTGATTACTGGCAGTGGCTCTGATTGGTTCATTCCTGCGCCAATCTGAATATATAATAAATAAATTAATTAATTCAAACTTACAATTCCAGATCATGAAGATTCTGACATTTCTTTTGTGATTTCCTGAATATCGTCATAGTAGTTGAATCTGAAATGCCTGACTTTAAGAGCATAACTACATGCACAGTATTGCATATTAAAAATGTGCTTAATACACTATCTAGGAATTTATTAACTTATCTGTCAGAGCTTTCCTTTTCCTTAAGATTTTCAGAACTACTCTGTTTACTGTATTAGTACAAATTAGGATAAACAAATTAGAAGTTTGCCAATGCTTTTACTTAGAATTACAGATAATTTAGTGTGTCATTCTTTGCTATCAAAGAAAGATGAATATGTTTTACAAAGCAACTACAGTCTTCAAATTTTTTAATTTCTTTCATTTTTGCATGCTTAAAATTGTGAACCACACAGAATATTGGGAACAATTTTACTATTATGATAGAAAATAACTGTTTAATAAAGTTATTCATTGTTCACAGTTCACAAAACAGGCTGTAATTGAGTCCTACACAGCATTTATTAACAACTGGAAGAATGCTAAAGAGGCAATCAAGACAACATGCCAAGCCAAAGCTGCATTTGCAAGGTTTTTGGAGGTAAAGTGTTTCATATGCTCATTTATTTTAACAGTTAAGTAACAAAATTAAAAATAAATGACTTATTTTAGAATAATTGAAATATTTTGTAATTTGGAAGAGAAAGTCAGTATGCTGATTTTTAATTTCATAATTTGGAATAAAAAGTCAATATGTTAATCTTTTAATTTTATTTAGAACACAAAATCTCAATAAGACTTTTTTCTTCAGTAGGTATAAATAGGTACTATCAATATAAGATGCTACGGTATTAATGTTAATGTGTTTAACATTATTGTAGCCATTTTGTGACGTCATTCGTTTATTTGGTTTGTAGCTCCATCTGGCGTAGCAATTTGTATCAGTTTTGAAATAATTTATTTTAAGTGTCCTCCAGCTAGCTGTTTAGGTCGAACATTTATCTCTTGCAGGGTGTGAATCGGAAAGGAATCTTTTATCCAGAAATTATACTTAATGAAGAAATTGGTTTTATAACTTTTATTGCCGAACACGTTCACAAACACTTTTACATATTGATCTGGATACTCGCCAAACTGAAACTGTTTGTAATAACTTCTTACTTATCACTTTTAACTATGTATTTCAACTTTGTGTAGAATTAACTTTATAATAATTCTCGTAATTCTGCTGCGCGTAACTTATGATGCTGAAGACAGCGTACTAGAAATTTTGATGAACTGGGCGACCGATGTGTAAGGTATTGAGAATTTTGTTGAACTGAGGGGCGATCTACCTCGGACCTGGCTTATATACTCCCACTCCTTGACATGCCTAAAGATTATAAATGAACTGCTATTGGCTAATAAAACGCGCCAACATTAGCGTCTATTTTAATATCCAATGAAAACCACGAATACATATTGCTTTAGGAACTATTCTAGAATGTTCTAAACGGAAAAAACGCGCGAAACATTACGTAACTTCCTTGTTCCCGGTAATGATAAACAGCTCACCCCCTCGCTGCATTATTGCGTTATTATTGACAGTTTCAGTAAAGCCGTATATTATTATTTACCAATAATAATTACAATTAATAAACCTCTGAAATCAATGTCACATAAAAATACATATTCATATTACAATCATTATTTACATTTAAGTAATTTGTGATACAAATTACCGTATCATATGCCCCACTAGAAACATAATTATAAATATTTATAACTTTTTTGGAAATTTTATAATTGTGTTTTTAGTCTCCTAAATCTTGGAACACACGCTATCACTTTCACTTAACACTTCACACGCATTTAACACACGACATGTTTTTCCTCTATCTCGTCACTACTTACTGGCTCTGGTTTAATTAATTTAGATATTAATCTGACATCACAAAATTTTTTATAGCAAATACTTTACCCTAAATTATTTAATCACTGTTACAAAAAATGGTTTACTTTCTTAAGTTGTTGACAAAAATTTATACATTTAAGATTTTTGTAATTATTATACATATTTACCAAAATATTCACCCTCTACATCTATTTACATCTCTTAAATCTAGGCACTGTTTCACATGTTCTGTTTGCTACATAAGTATTTGTTTCAATTATTTTTAATTATATTTACCAATTTTTTTTTTTATTTTATACTTTATTTTAACAAAACTCTTGGAATTGTATTTACGTACTTTTACTTTAATATCATATTAAGTTTCAATCTTTGTATTCTTAATTTTCAAATGTTGTTACAGTTACTAAAAATTCAATTTTTTTTTTTTTTTAAACATTTCCTTTTTTTTTTTTTATAATTTATTTCTCTTTTCAAATGACATATAAATAATTAACCCTCTTACATTCCAATACATTTCTCTGCAAGTCATCTTTACCTATCCAGCATTTACTTTACATCTCATTGCTATTTACCCTCCTGGATCAAATTGTGTGTGGCTAAACATTACTCGTAGCCGTATCCTAACCTTCAAATTTTTGTTCATGAATAACCTCTTGTATTCATTTGAAATTTCATCACATGATAACATTTGAAAACAACCTAAAGTTTCCTGAACAACACATCTTTTAACAACTTTCATTTTCAATTCATCTGCTATCTTTATAACTTGAGAATATTCTGACAAATCTGTACTAAACTGTACTGGACTGGAGTTTTAATTTTGAACATCTTGGTACAATTTATTTCTTTGCATTACTGTCTCATTCTGTATTTCTGATATTTCCCCTCTGAAATTAACTTGCGCCTCATTTACATCTACATTCATAACCTCTTTCCTCTCTCTTATCTCACTTGAAATACTACTCATTTGACTTCCTAACTCTGTACATTCTACATTAACCTCACTTTTAGTATTAACCTCACTTTTTTTGTTACCTATTTCCATGCTCATGTCTAGCATTTTCTTTGAAACTTCTCCTATCTCACTTGCTATTACTTCCTCATTTTCATCTCTCATTTTTGGCATACTAATATCTAGCTTCATAATTTTCTTTTCAATTTCTTCACTGCTTTGATCTACTTTTTGCTCTAATACCTCATTACTCCTACCAATATCTTTTCTGTTTTGTTCAAAGCTCCTACAAATATCTTCCCTCAATTCTCTCTTATTCTGATCTAGTTTTTGTTCTAAACTCCTATCAATATCTTCTCTTAATTCCCTATTATTCTTTTGCATATCTTCCCTGTTTTGATCTATTTTCTTACTAAGATCTTCCCTGTTTTGATCTATTTTCTTACTAAGATCTTCCATATTTTCATTAGTCTTTTTCATATTCTCATTCAAATTTTTCAGCATTTCCATAATTTCCTTCATCATACCAGCATCAATAGTAATATTTCCTGCTATTCTATTCTTACTTTCTCCACTAACATTTCCTCCCTCCAATACTACATTGTTTAAGCTATTTTCTGTATCATGTATTGAATTACAGCTAACTGTTACATTATCTCCCTCCATAATTATTTCTTCTGTATTATTAGTAGCCATTGTTTTTGTTTTCTAAAAAAAAATTACAATACTCTGACCTTATGATGCTGTCTGTTGCTGTTACTTTGATGTCTAGATTCCTGCCCCATTCTCCTAGATTTGTATGTCGCTTCGATGAATCTGCGTAGTTTTGTCGTCCTGTAGTTTGAATTTCCCTGTTGTTTCTGGAATCTGCGTCTTGTAGATCATTTCACTGCTGCATTCCTGGTTATGTTGATCCTTTCCTGGTCATCTTGTTTCTTTCCTGGTCATCGTGTTCCTTTCCTGGTTATCGTGCTCCTTTCCTGGTTATCGTGCTCCTTTCCTGGTTATCGTGCTCCTTTCCTGGTTATCGTGCCCCACGTTCTGGGTGCCAATTTGTAGTGATATTATTGTTGTAACATTATTGTAGCCCCACGTTTGGGAGCCAATATGCAACGGTTGATGCTTGTTTACGTAATTTGTTTTTGTGATGTCAGCCCCACGTTGTGGAAGCCAATTTGAAGCGGATATTAATGTTAATTTTTATTTAACATTAATCGAGCCCCACGTTGGGCGCCAATTTGTAGTGGTATTAATGTTGTATTTATTTATTATTAATTGTAGCCCCACGTTGGGCGCCAATTTGCTACGGTATTAATGTTAATGTGTTTAACATTATTGTAGCCATTTTGTGACGTCATTCGTTTGTTTGGTTTGTAGCTCCATCTGGCGTAGCAATTTGTATCAGTTTTGAAATAATTTATTTTAAGTGTCCTCCAGCTAGCTGTTTAGGTCGAACATTTATCTCTTGCAGGGTGTGAATCGGAAAGGAATCTTTTATCCAGAAATTATACTTAATGAAGAAATTGGTTTTATAACTTTTATTGCCGAACACGTTCACAAACACTTTTACATATTGATCTGGATACTCGCCAAACTGAAACTGTTTGTAATAACTTCTTACTTATCACTTTTAACTATGTATTTCAACTTTGTGTAGAATTAACTTTATAATAATTCTCGTAATTCTGCTGCGCGTAACTTATGACGAACTGAAGACAGCGTACTAGAAATTTTGATGAACTGGGCGACCGATGTGTAAGGTATTGAGAATTTTGTTGAACTGAGGGGCGATCTACCTCGGACCTGGCTTATATACTCCCACTCCTTGACATGCCTAAAGATTATAAATGAACTGCTATTGGCTAATAAAACGCGCCAACATTAGCGTCTATTTTAATATCCAATGAAAACCACGAATACATATTGCTTTAGGAACTATTCTAGAATGTTCTAAACGGAAAAAACGCGCGAAACATTACGTAACTTCCTTGTTCCCGGTAATGATAAACAGCTCACCCCCTCGCTGCATTATTGCATTATTATTGACAGTTTCAGTAAAGCCGTATATTATTATTTACCAATAATAATTACAATTAATAAACCTCTGAAATCAATGTCACATAAAAATACATATTCATATTACAATCATTATTTACATTTAAGTAATTTGTGATACAAATTACCGTATCAAAGAAAAAGTTAGCATCCATCATTGTCACTGTTGTTATAACGCTGTTAATACTTCCCCATTTGGTTTATTAAGTAGGGACTTTATAATTCATTTAACTATTGCGGCCTTTAACCATTTGGGTAATTTTTATATGGAATTTGGCAACAGAGTTAATTTGAAGACATATCACTAATCCAATCCATTGACTAACTTGTTGACACTATTTGAGTTGTTATATGAATGTCTTGTCCCTTTCTCCTTTACCAAGACCATAAAGGCAAAGCAAAAAGTGTATCTCACACAAAGTTTAATTTGTAATCTTTATCAGTAATTTGCCTTGGTGAAAAATTGGGAATAGACAGAATTTGAGAAGCAATAGACTGTGTGTTTTTGAGAATTATTGTAACTCTTTTGAATATGCAAAGAACAAAGCTTTTCAATTCTAAGATATAAACAAGTTTACAAACAAATCCTCTGTTCAAAACTAAGTATTACAGGGAAGTAAAAGGTGTATATTCAAGAAGGGCTTAGTAAAAGAACTGTCCTAAAATAACATGTAGGATTGTGAACATAATGTGAGGATTAGGTTTTCTCTGTTAACTCACATGCTTTCATGTTGTTGAAAAACACTACACTTGTTAAATTAAAATGTAATGCAAAAGTTGGAGACAATGAATAATAAATATTGAGTCAGTTGAGACACTCTTGACTTCACTAGCTTTTTATTTATATAAAGACATGCTTCATTGCCTATGATCTAACGGTTGGTGCTGAAGACCAGGTTTCTGGATGTGTCATCTGTAAGGGGAGTCCTCTGAATTTTCCACTGAAAATGCTCAGGTTGTCTAATGGCAGGATTTCAAAGTTTATAACATATTCTTTGCATTCAATGATGTGGATGCTTTTCCAAACTTTTAGTACTGTGGATGTGTCGATATTTTTAAGTAATCTTGGTTGATGTCATGGTGTGAGCCCAGAAATGGTTTGCTACAACTCATTTGTCTGTGTGCTTTCTGGTTATGCATTTAAAGTATTCTTTTCTTTTAATTTCAATTTTCTTTTTGTTTTTCCTACATACATCAGACCACAATCTGCACAGCTTGTGCTCATTTGAATAATCAATAAATATCAATGACACAAATAAACACTAAATTGACATGCTTTAGTGCATATGTAGAAATTATATAAAAATATTGATACAGTTTAGTTTAGTTCCAAAACTTAAAAGGGGACCTATAAAAATTGTAAAATGTGGACAGAAACAGAATTTTTATTTTTCTTCCCCAAAAATTTGTTTAATCAATATAGGTTTAATTTTTAAAAACTGAATCATAACATGATGCCAAACAGCTTTTATTATCAATTATTTTATTAGGTAAGCACCATTGATGTCAAATCAAATTAAGCTTCTTTTTTGCATTTCTCAAAAAAGCATTTGTAGCTTTAGGTCTTCAGTGTAAAATAACTTTGATGCTATTGAATATACAAATGCATGAAATTTTCAGGATGTATTTATGGATAATTATACCTACTAGAGGAATTTATTATATTACATAATTTCACTGGATATGATTTTAAATGTAAATGCAAATTTCGTTCAATAGTCACTGAAATTAAAAGATTTTTTTTAAGCATTAAGAAAATAATAATTTCAAAATTTCTTCTGAATGTTTTAGTGTGTTTGTAAGCTTCTAATTAAGTCCAAAATGAAGTCTTTATGTGAAGGGATATTGAAATGATTTCATTTTGTAGCTACACCTGAATTATTATGGTTTTCTTAATGTGGGTAATGGATGTATAGTCTAAAAAAACTTATGTGTATGCTCTTTGGACATTATTATGTATTAAAATATCTTCTAGGAAAAAAATTTAAGAACATAGGATTTTCATTGGTTCCTCCATCCTTTAATTCATGTATAATTCTACACAAACAATAATCATTGATAATGCCAGTCAGTTTCATACTTAAGTAAAATCTATAATTTTTACTTATTATAAATTTTGTAGTATACACATACTTACAAATTTAATTTATAGACTAAATCTATTTTTTATAGTCCTAAATAGAAAGTTTTCTAAGATCCAAGATTACTGATAAATATTTTGAATTGCTGCAATTTTTTTAATCATAAGCCATTTCATGAATTAATGCTTTTCTCCAAAGCCCTAAACGCAGCTCTGCATTTAATAAAGTATATAAATTTCATCCTCTTTATCCTCTATATGGTACAGATACCTCCTTCAGAGCTTCCTCTACAACCTTTTAGAGTCCAAATTTGCAAACTAAATCATTCTCTTTGAGCTTTATTACACTTCTTAGTAAAGTAGTTCTCTTTTCAAGCATTAATTTTAAAATCCTTATAAAATTTAGGAGAACTTCCTTTTTCTATTTTACCTATAGTTTCTGTCTATGCATATCTTCCAGCTCGTATCTAACTATTTATCAAAAGCCTGTCAACATTTTCTCTTCTTTCTAGCCATATATCAACCCATACCATTTATTATGAGCTGGTGCATAATTTCAGACAATTATTTGATTGTATATACTTCTCAATACTCTTAAGCAATCTTTCAGGAAGCAATACATTCCAAGCCAATCACTTAGCACTCCTTCCATAATAATCTGTCTTATACTAACTTAAAACATAAAATAATACACAGAAAACTAGAAACTATTCAATGTTTAATGCAAATAGGTGGAGGCCCCCCCCCAATGAAACAATGATAGGCATCATCATCTGAACAATTAACTTCTGTATTGCTGGATCAGGAGTGTGATGAGGATGACTGTTCACGCAGTTACTCAGGTCTTATAATATTACCCTGTGCTATTTTGTTCTTTAGAACATTATTTATCTGCTCTCATAGAAATTCAGGAATGTATCATTGCCATTTTGAGGCCCATCAACATGGAAATGTTATGAAAGATGTTCCAAACTATACTGCTGTTTGGATGTATGCTGTGTGATAAATGGAACAAGCACTGAAAATTATATGAAGCAATGAACTAGTCAGAGGTGCAACTCTATGGTTCAGTTACTGTCTATAAATGAAGGTGGGAGCAAATGCTCACGAAACATGTACTAAGTAAATTAGAAGTAAGAGAAGTGAGTCTTACAACAGTATTTTTTTCATTTCACTGCACACAACTTTTATTGTGGTATCTATGCGCACTGGAAACTTTAATGTTGTGATGAAAACTTTCAAGTTTCTATTTATTTTTATTTTTCAACCATTTTTTGGGTTCAATGGCAATTAAATAAGCATCACTCATAACTTCCTACTTTACACAAATTAGCAAAGATATAAGCAATCCTTATTCTGTTGTTATGTATTCATTCATTGTGCTTTATCATCAGTTGCCTATAACTTGGGAACTACATTATTAAAAAATTGGATTAATTATTTAAGCTTATCCTTTGCTTAACACCATATTGGGCATAACCAAATTGATAAAAGTGCACAAGACTCACACATATTAATGAGAGCTTATAGTATGTGTTAATTATTCTTCTACACAGATTGAGTGGCCTGAGGTTAGAAGGTTGAATTAGATTTGAAACATACAATGACATGGCTAGGATTCAAACCATGGATCTTTGGCTTTCCAAGGATGTCTCAATTACTATGAAACATAACAACTTAAAGGTGACATACAATCCCATACAACCATGCATCCTTCTTCCATTTTTAAAATGTTGTTTAAGATTTCCCCCACCATAACCTGTGGCGATAGTTTCTAATTCCAATGGGAACAGTGCTGACTACTTTTTGTTTGGCATTGACCATGTGGTTCAGGTACCCAACACCCACTTAGGGATAACTGCCATAATATCTCTCAGTACAGAAAAAATAATAGGGGGTTGAGGATGGGTATAAGAATAAACATGAGGTTGTCAGGTCATTGTTAATTTTATTACTTGTTTTAATGTGTATTCTGTTTACAAATAAGCTTAAGGGGAACCATATGTGAATTTTGCAAAACCTAAAGTACTCCACTCAACTTTTTGAACTTTGTAGCACATCTTATGTCTGTATAAAGAAATGTGGTTGCAAAGTTTGGTACATATAATATATTAAGTCAATCCTGGATTAGACATTTTAAACATAAATTTAAGCTATTTTATAAAGAATGCCCCTTACAATGCAATTTTCATAATTTTTAAACAACATTTTAGATATACAAGTTTCTTATTGAGCTAGAAAACAAGTTTTCTTTGAAATATACTTTTAAATTAATTGCTTTTTAAAAATAATTTTTGTTCTATTGTGAGTTTCAGCTTTTGCAAAATATACATATTAAACTTGGGTGAGCTGGTGACATAATACATTGGCCTCACACTAACTACATAGCAAGCTTTAGTTATTGACTAATTTTGAAGTAACAGTGATGTGTCATAATTTAAGATAAAGAGAGTTGAGGGTTGTTACACTACATCACTAAAATATTCTTACTTGAACGCGTTTCGGGAGACGGCTTGTTCCCATCGTCGTTGAGAACATGCTGACAATGGGAACAAGCCGTCTCCCGAAACGCGTTCAAGTAAGAATATTTTAGTGATGTAGGAGAGTTGAGAACATGCTGACGATGGGAACAAGCCTTCTCCCGAAACGTGTTCAAGTAAGAATATTTTAGTGATGTAGGAGAGTTGAGAACATGCTGACGATGGGAACAAGCCTTCTCCCGAAACGTGTTCAAGTAAGAATATTTTAGTGATGTAGGAGAGTTGAGAACATGCTGACGATGGGAACAAGCCGTCTCCTGAAACGCGTTCAAGTAAGAATATTTTAGTGATGTAGTGTAACAACCCTCAACTCTCTTTATCTTAAAGCTTTAGTTAGCATGTATTGGGGAAACTATTTCAGAATTTTCACTCTAATAATTTAAAAAATTACATCACAAGGAACATTTTAAATGCTGAAAATTTTCTAAAATATTACAACCGAGAAAAATGCAGGAAAACTCACTTATATTAACTAACCTGATATTCTGCCTATGTATGTTTCATAAATAGTATACATTTTTACTTAAAATGCATAATTTAGAAACTGATTAATATATGTGCACCAAATCTTGCAAAAACATTTAAAAAATACTGGAAAAAAATGTAAGAAATATAAAAGAAAAGAATCAAATGTGATACCATGCCCTCTGCTCAGGGCTATTTAAATCAGCATATAAATCCCTCATTTTCACTTTACGAGTATAAAAAACATTTACATGAAAACGTTCTTAGAGGATCAGACTTAATAATAAGCAAAAATCCTAAATTGTAATTTTTTGCCATTTTTACCTTAAACAGTATAATTATTTTTAAAGTAATATGAGGTACAAAATACTGAAGTCTTATAATAAGAGAGATGCTGAGAGAAGTACACAATACTTCTGAAACAGCATGGAAAGGATAACTGAAGCATACTTGAAGCATGAAAGAATAATTACTAGAGAGAATGTAAAGCTTCTAGAAATTCTGCTCCAATCCATTTTGAGTCCTTATTTTAACACCCATAGGAATTAAAGTTGTACTAAAGAATGTGTTTTTATAGGAGTGGTAAGTGACAATAAATAATATGTTTATCAATTTGTTACAGGCTATGGCACGTGAACATAAAGGCAAGCTAGCCCTTGACTGTCTCCTCATTATGCCAGTGCAGAGGATACCTCGTTATGAGCTTCTTATCCAGGTTTTTCCAGCTCTTATAATTTTATCTTGTAAATAGAATACATGAGCTAGGGCCTCAAGATAAATATGCATTTTTGCAGCACCTAGCAGAACTCAAAATAACTCCCAAGTTAAAGGTAAAGGATAGAAAATGGAAATCAGATTAGTTTTCCCACTTCCAATATAAACTAAAAGAAATGATTATCTGTGGTAGTGGTAGTGGTGGTGGCCATAATTGTGTTTATCAAGGTGTATTGCCCAAAATTTTGATATATTATATAGTAATTACTTTAATGTATGCATAATACTCTCTGGAGGTTGAGTAAATTCTGCTTTTGATTAGATCTATTAGGAGCCAGAATTCCAAATACAGGCACTGTTACTAATTGCTGATATTCACAATTTTATATAAAATGTTTAATAAGTAAAGTGCACTGATATATTTGTTAAATGAAGTGGTAAAAACAAACACAAAAAAACCCATTAATTCATTTTTACTAAGTTTTGGGAAATAAAAGCCTTTCTGGAGTCCTTACATTCACTTTTAAAGTCTAAAAGTGATTATGATCAAATGGAATATATCCATTAGGATGTCTCTGAATATGTTTCATGAATTTAACTCACTATTTGAATTTTACTAAATTTTCAAAAGTCTTGCATTTGTATCCTTTCTTTACAAAAATGAGTTAAAGATAAATAACTTTATTGTTAATTATCATTAATCATTAACAGTTTCTATATTAATTATAGAGAAATGTTTGCATATGGCGTTTTTGCTATAGAACAGGAAATAAAAAGGCATTACAAAAAATACATCTTCTTTTGCTAATTGTCATCCTAATTTTCCCTTCTCCCATCACTATAAAGCAAGAGGTAAGCTCTTTGAAATATTCCTTGCACTCAGCAGATGTGAGTATATTATTGGATTATTTTTTTCAGATATAAATTTTGTTTTCCTAATAATGATGAACAATGAATACCTGAAGACAGCAAAAGACAGTATAATAGAGATACTGGTGAATCTGTGCAACATATGTAGGAGTGGAGACCAACATGATCCCATAGCTATGGAGAAAGCCCAATTTAAAATTACTATACAAAGGAAAAGGAGATCCATCAGACCCGAACACATACAGAGGAGTGCTGCTGGAAAATACCATGTTTAAGCTATTAACTATATAATAACAGAAAAAATCACACCTAAAATAGACCTAAAATTCCAGAAAACTAACTTGACTTCCAAGCAAACTGATTCACAATTGAACGATCACTATTTTATTAGAATGTGTAGAAGAGATGCTAAGATGGAAAAATGGGAAGTACCTGATAGTATTCTTTGACTATAGCAAAGCATTTGATTTCCTGATAGGAAGATAATGATTACAAAACTAAAGAAGCTTATGAATGATGAAAACCAGTTCTTCACTGAATTGGAAAAAATCATTCAAACAAATGGGATCCTACAGGGTGACCCACTAAGGCCGTTACTATTCAATGTATCATCAGCAGATCTCAAGGAAAAACTTGACAAACATAGGGTTGTATTACTGATGTCATACAGATGACATGACCCTAGAATCAAAACACTTAGAAAACTAAAAGAGACAGCCAGCACTCTTTCAGAATGGTCCAAAGACAATAAATTCAGCATAAATTCAAACGTAATACAGGTGCAGCAGTGGGATATGACGGTTTTTAGGATGTGACCATTTCTAGTGGCTTTGAGGGATGTAACCAGCAGTGTTGCTAATGAGATTCCTAAACCATGCACTTGTTTTTCTTAGCATTGTGAAAGATAATATGGATAACTGGTCTGTGGCAGAATGTGTGTTCACAGTAAGAACATTTTTTGAGTTGAAATCTATCGCTTATATGCAGAGAAGATTTAGAAATGAACTTCATATCGCATGGCATGAAAGATTTCCAGCACAACACACTATCCTAAAGTGGGGAGTAAATTTAACCATTTTGGCAATGTTTGTGATAAATTTGTTGGTAGTGTCGGTAGTGCATGCCTGAGAACATTGCGAGAGTTAGAGAAGCTGTACAACAAAGTCTAACTCACTCTGCAAGGCATCAGTCAATGGCTTTGAATCTAACGGACGTTTTTGCCACATCCTACACTGTGACCTCAAATTTCATCCATACAAATTTCAATTTGTGCATTGAGTTAAACCAACTGATAAACTTCCTTGAATGCGGTTTTATAGACTGTTTACTGGCATTTTGAATTCTAATCTGAATATTCTGAGCAGACTGATATGTTAGATGAAGCACATTTCCACTTTTCTGGTTATGTAAATAAACAGAATTTTTGCTACTGGAGTGATGAACAAGTTGGCAAGTGTGGGAAAACCGCTGCACATTCTAAAAGTAACAGTCTGGTGTGGTGTCTCTGCTTTTGGAATTATCGGCCCGTACTTTTTTGAAGAAGGTGGTCATACTGTGACCATCAACTCAGAACAGTACCAACAAATGCTCACAGTGTTGGAAATTCCTGACGAAATTAATTTTGATGATGAATTATGGTTTCAGCAAATGGTGCCACAGCACACACTTCTTATGGTTCAATGAATTGTCAGTGAAACATGTTTCCAGGACACATAATTTCACTATTAGGAGACATAGCTGGGCGCCAACATCTCCTGATCTGACTGTAGCTGATTGCTCTGAAAGAAAACATAAGAAATGAAATTAATACTATTGATACTGTTTTGTCAGGGTGAGTCATGCAGAACTTTCACAGCAGATTGCAGGAATGTATTCGTTGCCATAGAGGCTACTTACAAAATGTAGTTTTTAAAAATTAATGAGTTGCATTGTAGTTACTTACTTCCAGTATATGTGTTTTCTTTTAATTCATTCTGGGTGTCTCACAACAGGTCTGTAAGAACTGTCATATCCCTCTGCTGCACCCTATAGAACATATCACATTCATGAAAAGGGAAGACAGAACATATTACACTTGAAGGAAACTTCATTAAAAAACAAACCACTGTAAATATGTAGGAGTAACTTTACAATCAATAGCAACAACATTCAAAATGCACATAATTGAAAAAAAATAGCAGCTGTAAAGTGTATCTACACAATCCAGAGCCTGAGAAACCTCTTCATAGAAACACCAGTCAGAATTTTCAGGGCTAATATACTACCAATACTGACATACAGGATACATATAATATGGGAAAAACTAGGAAAACATAACCTACAAAAATTACAAGTGAAAGCCAGGTTTCTGAAATTAATACTATGGCTTCCCATAAATACACCATCCAGGCTAGTGTATGAATTATGCAAAGAGCTATTTCTCCTAGAAGAACTACAATACCATCTACTTCATATACCAAGAGCACAAGAAGAAGTTATCCAAGAAAGACAACAAAAACAGGAAAACATATGGGAAGATTTCTACTCAACAGATGCCAAGATCGACAGAGCATGGACTGGACCAAACCAAGAACTCAGACATGTGGTAATGAGACTAGTAATACATTGATTTTACCACAAAATCTGTGTAAACAACTGATACCAAATGAAACATGTATGTGCAGTTTGTATGATAATAAGTGCGACAGATACATCACCATGTGCAAGAAAGATTAAAATTTATTAACACCTACAACAAGAGTGAAACAGTGGCCAAATACACATTGTGTGCAATCTCTCTCTCCCCCTCTCTCCGTCCTCCCTCTCCCCCCCTCTCTCTCTCTCTCAGTGATGACCAGTAGCCTTTCATCAGAAAAGCATCATATACTAATCATAATATAACGAACATGGAGCTTTCATTTTTTTTTTTTTTAAACAGAATTATATGTTGAAGATACTAGTTGGAAAATTCAATGTATTCACATCTCATTTAGAAAGAATGTGACTAATATCCATTCTTTACAAAGCAGTTCAAATGCTGCAGCATTAAAAGATGAAATGGGTTGAAATAAACCCTCTTATAGCTTAATGAGTTTATGTTATTTCCTAGAACATGTTATGCAGGATGTTTTCTGCATCCTAAGCTAGAGTTGACTGTCAGAGTGTGTTGAGAAGCTGGAACTGGTAATCCTCTAGTGGCATCTTGATGAACTTGTAGTTAAGGCTTTCCTCCTTAATTGTTTCAAAGTTTATTAGTCAATGCTCAAACTTCTTTATGTACTTTCTTTCCCAAGTTTTTATTGAGCATGTTGTTAAACACTTTTAATTAAATGTACCTTTTCTTCTACATCATGGTTATCTTTCCAAATATGATGGGCCACAACAGATTTGTCATTTCCCTATTTCTCAAGTTTCTCAAATATTCTTTCAATCTGATGTCTATTTTTCTCTTTGGCATCCTTTTGTATATTTTGTTGCATTGCTTGCAATCAATGTGGCAGCTATCAGATTTTTCTTTTGTTGGCATTTTGTCTATTTTATTACAGCTAAAAAAATTTTAAGGCTGATTCTATATTCTTCCATAGCATAATATCTTATGGAATTTTATTATGGGGAAGCAGTAGCCATATCACTGATGTACTTATACTACAGAAAAAGATTATTCGCATAATTTCTGATTCTCACAAACTTGAACACTGCAAACCACTCTTTAAAAAATTAAGAATTATGACAGAGTAAATCTATATATATATATATATTCACTGTAATCAATCACATAAAAATGCACTTATCTGACTTGGAACTCAGGCATAATCATAACACAAGAAATAATAATAAAATAAACATACCATACCATAGCCTCACAAAAAATAGTAAACAGCTTTGAAGTATTAGGTCTAAAATTGTATAACAGTTTACTGCAGGAATTGGTACAATTACCTGTGATAAGATTCAAACAAAAGACATATAACTGGTTAATTGATACACCGTGTTATTCAATTCAACATTTTTTTGACGCTAATAAGAAATAATCTGTAACTTTATAAAAACTTATTGTGTACTGTGTGTAGGGTTGCAAAATATTTAATGTATTATTTATTGATACTTAATGTATTAATTATTGACGTGTTTGTACAAAAAATATGTATATTAATATCTCTATTATAAACTTCACATTGTACATAGTTATATTGTACATTGCTGTAAAGTTTAACAATGAAATGTTTATTATTCTTATTATTATTGTTGTTGAGCTACCTAATATTCTAATCTTTAAATATTTTTTGGAAATGTGTGGCTATTGGGTGTTATGTGAATCTCTTATACAGGGTGAGCCAAATAACTATGAACCGCCTGCGCGGTGTTTTTCCTGTCTGTGTCCTCGGCGCTCGCTGCCGTCTGCCGCTATCATAGAAAGGTGCAGATGAAACCATACAACATTTTTAAAACTACTTTTAAAGGCTTTACTTACCACCTTTATGAAAGGAAATGCTGAAACTGGCCACTGTTGTTGCCTATGCATTTTTGGCACCTCATGGATAGTTTCCTAAAGAGGTGCCAAAAATGCATGGACAACGACGGTGGCCAGTTTCAGCATTTCCTTTCATAAAGTTGGTAAGTAAAGCCTTTAAAAGTAGTTTTAAAAATGTTGTATGGTTTCATCTGCGCCTTTCTATGATAGCGGCAGATGGCAGCAAGCGCCGAGGACGCAGTCAGAAAAAACACAGTGCAGGCGGTTCATAGTTTTTGGCTCACCCTGTGCATTAGCTTCTTGTTTATTGGTCAAAGTGTTGTGATTTCCTGTTGAGTTTTCTTGATCTGGAATATTTTTATTTTTCTGTCTATCAAATGTTTGCTGCAACTATTATGTTCTACCATGTTATTCAGATAATTTAATTAATTAAAAGTGTTCACTACCATGCTCAATTAAAAACTTGGAAAAACCATTATGTGAATTAGTTTGAGTGTTGATTAATGAACTTTAAAACAAATACAGAAGAAAGTCCTAGCATCAAGATGTCACTGAGCTGTCACTAGCTTGCCCTGTGACATAATCACTCAAGGCAGGTTAACCCGGGAACAAGAAAAAACAGTAGTGCATGTACTGGCTTTCTCAGCATGACTGACGAGGGGCAGCAGAGCCATACAGTGGCGGGACACATACGTACATCTTAGTGACACATTCTCTATTACACATCTTGTTTTATGAATCACAAATCATTTGTAATGGCTGCAGTATATAAAGACAAAGGAGGGCATTCCATATTATTAATTTTAATAAAATGGCTGTAAAAAGAAATGGACTTTATTGCACAGGAAACAAAATACTACTACATATCACTTAAATAAACTACACATACAGAACACTGAAAACAGTTTACAAAATAATGTTCTGTATTATATCTCTTAGCAGTCATGATGAAATTCTGATGAGGATATTTAAACAAATCTTTCCTCCATTCTTGTGAAAATGGGATTCTTATTTTTCAATGCATACACTGTTGATCTAACCAGAGTATAAATTTACTGTGAGCCTAGATTATTTTGTCAAGATTGTTTACTTCTTTTGTCCTTCAATAGTTTCTCAATATTGGGCACCATGTTCTGATACAGACAAACGAAGTACACATTTTAAGTTATGGTATGAAAGTTGGTTTCTGTAACGTGATTTACAAGTCTTCATCAGTGTAAAAAACTGCTCATATAAATATGTAGATGTGAACATGCTAACATACCCGGCAGCAAAATGATGAAGTCATGGAAACCGTGATCGAGGTAAATTGCTGTAGAAGTCGCTCAGGTTCTTTCTATTTTGGAATATGTCTTTGAGTTCTATGTCATTCTGCAAATCTATCACTTCTAGTTGCAGTATGGTAGGAATAGCACTCAATTGCAACAGAGAAAGGTATAGCAAATAATTGAATATCAGGTTCCATGTCTATCATTTTTTTTAAATCTGGAGTCAAATTCTTCAATCACTGCTTGTATTATGCATCTGCATAATGGCATTGTAAATTATACTTCTCTACTTGCTGAAGCACTTTACCACAAATTAAACACTTTACTGTGCTACCATAATCAGCACATAAAAATAGCTCTTCCCACACTTGCAGAAACATTGATGTCGATGGCCTTGTGTTAATGTCTGTAGCTTCTTCTGACTGTTCCTCTAGAATAACAT
This sequence comes from Deroplatys truncata, assembly GCA_030765065.1. Classification (NCBI taxonomy): domain Eukaryota; kingdom Metazoa; phylum Arthropoda; class Insecta; order Mantodea; family Mantidae; genus Deroplatys; species Deroplatys truncata. The sequence goes on from CM060978.1 coordinate 119,905,057, forward strand.
TAGACTTCGATACATGAGCCGCCACGGAACAAATCACAACTGCATCTGCATTACCACAGCTACAGTACTGATTCTGGATTCCTCTCTGTCCTGTCCATGTTGCCTGCACAGTCAATGTGTGCCCTGATGTCATTCCACTTCGTACTGACAGCCACTGCACTAGAGGATGACCAGATGCCCTTTTTTCAGCTTCTCACCATGCTCTGACAGCTGATTCTAGCTGAGGATGTATCATGCAAATATATTGTAGAATCTAAATTAGTGAAGCCTAAGGGTGTTTATTTCCTTTCATTTCATCTTTTAATGACTTGCTTCATTGTGAACAGTCCCATATTTAATTTAGTTAAATCTACAGCAGTTCATATATTAGTTACACAGAAAGATATAATTGCTATCGGCTGAGTTCATCTGAAGGGAGGGATCAAAGTCTGGCAATTTTAGTTTTTTATATTAAAAGAGACTAGAGGCTTACAAGTTGTGAAAGTTTCAAACCCTGAAGTGGAATATATGTTGGTAGTTGGAAGATGCTTCATGTTTATCTGCACCATGTATGGGATCCAATTTGTCGCGGTAACTTCGTGTTATCTTATTTCTGAGTGCCTGTTATTGTTTTACTACTTTGAATGTTGGGTTCATTGTCCTCCGGCTAACTATTATTTCTCGGTCGAGCACATCTCTTGAACAAGGTGTGTAAACGGAAAGGATTTGTTACTGAAAGATAACACTGATAAAAGAATTTGTTTTTACACTTTTATTGTCGTCACACATTATTCAATTTCACATATTGATTCTTGATACACGCCAGACTGAAACTGTTATATTTTCTGTTACTATAATCACTTATTTGCTGAACATTATTAATTCGCGTATTTCACATTTATAAATAACTTTACGACGCGAGAGATTCTGTAGAATTTCATAACGTGTACTTTATGTATGCTTCCGTTGAACTATGCGACGTATAACCCACGAATACTTATGTTAAACTGAACGACGTATTACACACGAATGCTTCTGTTGGACTGTGTACCACCCGCTTCTCGGCTTTAGCTTTTTATACTCCCTCACCCAATATGCCTAAAGATTATAACCGAGCTGCTATTGGTTAATAAAATGCGCCAACATTAGCGTCTATTTTTATATCCAATCAAAATTTATGAACACATATGCTCTAGGGAAAATATTCCCGCCATTTCTAAGAAAAGCGCGCCAATCTGACGTCATTTGCTTGTCTCTAATAATTGATAAACAACTCACCCCCTCGCTCATTGTTGCCCACTCTTATTGTCAGTTTCAGTGAGGCCGTGTAAACTTATTTCCTAACAATGCATATAATTAACAAACATCTCAAATCAATGTCATACAATAATGCTTATTTACACTACAATCACTCTGGCATTTACATTGTTGTGATACAAATTACTGCCACAACCCTGCAAATTACCCTAATTATTTCATATCCAAAATCTGTACTTATTAACCATGAGAGCTATTTTTTTTCAACCTCTGATTGCTCTGCTAAGTGACCAGACAAGCATAAGATGGTGTATCTTGATGCGGTATTAATGTTGTAATGTGTTGCCATTATTATAGCACCACGTTTGGATGCCAATTTGCAACGGTATTACAAATAATGTTGATGCTTGTGATGTTTATGCATGTGTGTTTACTTCACGCGTTGCCATCTTGTGACGTCACTCCTTTGTCTGGTTCGTAGCTCCCTCTGGCGTAGCAATTTGTATCAGTTTTGAAATAATTCACTTTAAATGTTCTCCGGCTAGCCATTTAGGTCGACATTTAACTCTTGCAGGGTGTGAATCGGAAAGGAATCTTTTATCCAGAAATTATACTGACGAAGAAATTGGTTTTATAACTTTTATTGTCGAACACGTTCACAAACACCTTTACATATGGATCTGGATACTCGCCAAACTGAAACTGTTTGTAATAACTTCTTACTTATCACTTTTAAATCGCATTCTTCAACTTTATGTAATTTTCTAAATGTATAATACTTTATAATAATTCTCGTAATTCTGCTGCGTGTAACTTGACGAAATGAAGGACTGACTGACGATGAACTGAGAGACCGACGTTTAGTGTATTGAGAATTCCGTTGAACTGGGGACAAGCTCCCTCGGGCCTGGCTTATTTATACACTTGCCTCAATATACGCCTAAAGATTATAAATGAACTGCTATTGGCTAATAAAACGCGCCAACATTAGCGTCTATTTTAATATCCAATGAAAACCACGAATACATATTGCTTTTAGGGACACATTCTAGAAGCTTCTACCGAAAAGGCGCGAAACATTACGTAACTTCCTGGTTCCCAGTAATGATAAACAACTCACCCCCTCGCTGCATTATTGCGTTATTGTTGACAGTTTCAGTAAAGCCGTATATTATTATTTACCAATAATAATTGCAATTAACAAACCTCTGAAATCAATGTCACATAAAAATACATATTCATATTACAATCATTATTTACATTTAAGTAATTTGTGATACAAATTACCGTATCATATGCCCCACTAGAAACATAATTATAAATATTTATAACTTGTTTAGAAATTTTAAAATTGTGTTTTTAGTCTCCTAAATCTTGGAACACACGTTATCACTTTCACTTAACACTTCACACGCATTTAACACACGACATGTTTTTCCCCTATCTCGCCACTACTTACTGGCTCTGGTTTAATTAATTTAGATATTAATCTGACATCACAAAAAAATTTTTTTTTTATAGCAAATACTTTACCCTAAATTATTTAATTAATGTTACCAAATTGTTTACTTTCTTAAGTTGTTGACAAAAATTTATACATTTAAGATTTTTTTATAATTGTTTAACATTTTTACCAAAATATTCACCCTCTATACAAATATTTACATCTCTTAAATCTAGACAATGTTTCACCTTTTCTGTTTTCTACATAAGTACTTTTTTTTAAATTATTCTTACCAATTTTTGTTATTTTGAATTTTATTTTAACAATACTCTTTGAATTGTATTTACGTACTTTTAATTTAATATCATATTAAGTTTCAATCTTTGCATTCTTAATTTTCAAATGTTGTTACAGTTATTAAAAAATGTTATTTTTTTTTCTTTTAAATATTTATTTCTTTTTATTTTTCTATATTTTTTTTTGAATTTATTTCTGTTTTCTCATGACATATATATATATTTAGTTAACCCTCTTACGTTCCAATACATTTCTCTGCAAGTCATCTTTACCTATCCAGCATTTACTTTACATCTCATTGCTATTTACCCTCCTGGATCAAATTGTGTGTGGCTAAACATTACTCGTAGCCGTAACCTAACCTTCAAATTTTTGTTCATGAATAACCTCTTGTATTCATTTGAAATTTCGTCACATGATAACATTTGAAAACAATCTAAAGTTTTCTGAACAATACATCTTTTAACAACTTTCATTTTCAATTCTTCTGCTATCTCTTTAATTTGAAAGTACTCTGACAAATCTGTACTAAACTGTACTAGACTGGAGTTTTCATTTTGAACATCTTGGTACCATTTATTTCTTTGCATTACTGTCTCATTCTGTATTTCTGATATTTCCCCTCTGAAATTAACTTGAGCCTTATTCACATCTACATTCATAACCTCATTTATCTCTCTTATCTCACTTGCAATACTACTTACTTGATTTCCTAACTCTGTGCATTCTACATTAACCTCACTTTCTTTGTTACCTATTTCCCTGCTCGTGTCTAGCATTTTCTTTGAAATTTCTCCTGTCTCACTTGCTATTACTTCCTCATTTTCATCTCTCATTTTTGGCATGCTACTATCTAGCTTCATAACTTTCTTTTCAATTTCTCCACTGCTTTGATCTACTTTTTGCTCTAATTTCTCATTCCTCCTACCAATACTTTCAATTGATTTCCTGTTTTGTTCTAAGCTCTTACCAATATCTTCCCTTAATTCCCTATGATCTTTGTTTATAGCTTCCCCTAATTTCTCAAAACTCTTTTGCATATCTTTCATGTTTTCATTATTCTTTTGCATTTCCTCATTCATATTTCTCAGCAATTCCATCATTTCCTTCATCGTACCAGCATCAATAGTAATATATCCTGCTATTCTATTCTTACTTTCTGCACTAACATTTCCTCCCTCCAATACTACATTGTTTGAGCTTTTTTTTGTAACCTGTATTGAATTACAGCTAACTGTTACACTATCCCCTTCCATCATTATTTCTTCTGTATTACTAGTAGCCATTGTTTTTGTTTTCTAAAAAAAAATTACAATCACCTGACCTTTGTGATGCTGTATGTTGCTGTAGCTTTGATGTCCAGCGTTCTGCCCCATTCTCCTAGATTTGTATGTCGCTTCTGCGTTGTATTATGATGAATCTACGTCGTCTCGATGTTTTTGTTATTGAATTACCCTGTTGCCTTGTAGTCTCGGAATTACGATGTCCAATTATCCATGTAGTCTGTCGTTCCTTTTGTTTCTGGAATCTGCGTCTTGTAGATCATTTCACCGCTGCATTCCTGGTTACTCTGCTTCATTCCTAGTCATCGTGTTCCTTTCCTGGTCACTTCGCCCCACGTTGGGCGCCAATATGATGCAGTATTAATGTTGTAATGTGTTGCCATCATTATAGCACCACGTTTGGATGCCAATTTGCAACGGTATTACAAATAATGTTGATGCTTGTGATGTTTATGCATGTGTGTTTACTTCACGCGTTGCCATCTTGTGACGTCACTCCTTTGTCTGGTTCGTAGCTCCCTCTGGCGTAGCAATTTGTATCAGTTTTGAAATAATTCACTTTAAATGTTCTCCGGCTAGCCATTTAGGTCGACATTTAACTCTTGCAGGGTGTGAATCGGAAAGGAATCTTTTATCCAGAAATTATACTGACGAAGAAATTGGTTTTATAACTTTTATTGTCGAACACGTTCACAAACACCTTTACATATGGATCTGGATACTCGCCAAACTGAAACTGTTTGTAATAACTTCTTACTTATCACTTTTAAATCGCATTCTTCAACTTTATGTAATTTTCTAAATGTATAATACTTTATAATAATTCTCGTAATTCTGCTGCGTGTAACTTGACGAAATGAAGGACTGACTGACGATGAACTGAGAGACCGACGTTTAGTGTATTGAGAATTCCGTTGAACTGGGGACAAGCTCCCTCGGGCCTGGCTTATTTATACGCTTGCCTCAATATACGCCTAAAGATTATAAATGAACTGCTATTGGCTAATAAAACGCGCCAACATTAGCGTCTATTTTAATATCCAATGAAAACCACGAATACATATTGCTTTTAGGGACACATTCTAGAAGCTTCTACCGAAAAGGCGCGAAACATTACGTAACTTCCTGGTTCCCGGTAATGATAAACAACTCACCCCCTCGCTGCATTATTGCGTTATTGTTGACAGTTTCAGTAAAGCCGTATATTATTATTTACCAATAATAATTGCAATTAACAAACCTCTGAAATCAATGTCACATAAAAATACATATTCATATTACAATCATTATTTACATTTAAGTAATTTGTGATACAAATTACCGTATCAATCTGTGCACTGTGCAGCTACCCCATCATAACATCTGCGAAGGCCAAGCTCACATCAGTTGGCCAGCATCATTGATACTCCATCCAAGTGCAAGTTGCGAAACGTCATTCATTTTCTACAGGCAGAAGGGGATGGTGCAGCAGAGATTTATTGCAAAAAGAGTCACATTAATTGTGCAAACTGTACAAGTGCTGGTGTTGTGTGTGAATGGTGTAGGAAATTTAAAGAAGGCTGAACTGATATTCATGATAAAGGTGGACAAGGATGCAAGTCTCTTGCTAGTGAAGACCTTATTCAGCGAGTTGATCACATGGTTCAAGAAAGATGGAGGTTTACCTTCGGTGAGTTGTCTGTGGATTTTCTGGACATTTCAAGGTCAGCTCTTTACACAATCATAACAGAACACCTAGACTATCAAAACATTTATGCATGTTGGGTTTCCAAAATGCTGTCCGAGGACCACAAAGCATGGCGCATGGCATGAGCTTATCCTTTCTTACACATTACACTGATGAAGGGGAAAAGTTTTGGAAGTTTATCATGACAGGATGAAACATGGATTCTTTACGATAATCCAGAATTGAAAGAACAATAAAAATAATGTATGCACACACACACTCACCGAACAAACCTGAAAAGTTCAAAGAAACTTTCAGCAACAGGAAGACCATGGTTACCATTTTCTGGGATCAGAAAGGTGTGTTGGTCGAGGAGTTTATGGAGGCAGGGACTACATCACTGCAAACTCATATTGTCAGACATTACATTGCCTGTGGAGAGCCATTTGGACCAAAAGAAGAGGCATGTGATCATCTGAAATTGTTTTGATTCATGACAAAGCACGACCATATACTGCTGAGATAACTCTAAACTTCTTAATCAGTTTCATTGGGAAGTGTTTGATCACCTTGCGTACAACAGATTTAGTGTCGAGTCACTTTCACCTTTTTCAGGAGCTGAAGAAAGGTCTGGGAGGACAGTATTCTGCACCAATGAAGAGCTTCAAGACACCATGAAGAACTACGTCAATACACTGTCAACAATCTTCCTAAAGAGAGTGTTGGAAAGCTCATCCATGGTATGACAAATGCCTCAATCTTCACAGTGACTATGTTGAAAAGTAATTTTGATTGTACTTAACTCCTGGTAATAAAATCATTTTGTAATTCACACTTGTCTGTATTTTATGCCCCATTGAAGGTTGAAAAAAAAAGCTGTCCCATTTAACTGCATTCCAAGTTATAAGTTATTTTCCATTACCTCCATACCTTGTGCATTTAAATACTCTAAGAAAAGAAACACATCCCTCAGAAAAATAATGGCAATCTTTCTCTTAACCACCAGGTATGACTGCCCGACCACATAACTCCATAGACTAAATGTCTACAATTCTCCACAATGCACCTGTGCAAACAGACACTATTATAAATGAAGAACGCTTTCTACAGTGCCAAGCAATATAAAAAATCCAAGGAGATATTCAAACTTAACTAACATCTTATTATTGGGATGCTAGATGGAGAATGAATGAAGTCCAAGACCCAGAACATTAGCAAATAATAAGTATTTATATATAAACTAAATGAAATCTACAAATTACATGCTAGAAACTGAAATTTTTATTCCACATCCTGTAAACCATGATAAGAAAGAAAATCTTGGGATTTATTATTAAAATAGTGTCTTTGGAAATAAAAAATGAAATGTGTGCAGAACCTATTAGATTTTTTTAATTTTGTATATGAGTGAACATAATTGTTTTTATTCATTTATAACTAAAATATTAAAAGCCTAGTGTGCGACACTTTTCTAAATGAATCTCTAGCCTTGTAAAAGCTGATATTCATTTTACTAAACAGACTGTTTGACAAGTATGATTTTGAAATGTGCAAATTTGTTGACACAGAGATTATAATAATATAAAAACTAACAGACTTGTAGAAATGAAACTCTGCCTAACAATTCACTTACTGTATTCAAAATGTATATGAAAATAAATCAAGCATGTAGCTCAAAAATGTAGAAAACAGAAATTTCAACCACCATCCCCCTTAATTGGTTTTATAGGGGAAAAATTGCAAATGTCTGAGCTTACATATTGCAGTTTATTTGCTTTATAATAGACCACTAAGGAATATCTTTAGGGTGCTATAATTTGTTTCATTTTGTACCTATGACAAACTCAAGGGAACTGCTGCTGAATGCAGTGGCATGTGATGACCACCATTCAGATAGCTGAAGCAATTAATATTATAGTTTTTATGTAAACAAAAGTAAATCAAGAAACATGCCTGCTCTGGTAAAAATCACAACTGGTCTTCTTTTTTTCTTAAAGGAATAAATTTTAAAGATAAAAGTCACAACTGTTAATGGTTTAAATTGAAATATTAGTTATGGAAATAACTGGATGCAATATCAATTTACATTTAATAAATACTGTAAGTAAAATTTTAAAGAAAATAACTAGTTTCCAGACTTAAAATCACCTTTGACACTTTGTTAGGTTACCTCTGCAAGATCAATGGAATTGAAAGTCCATCTTTCTCTCCTGGTAAGCAAATTTGGTAACCACCTCTTCAACCATCTCCTCAAACTGTTATTTTTTTTAATTCTCCTATTAGTCAAGCTTCAATTGAAATAATTCCAAAATGAGAAAGTCTTTCTTCTCCAGTAGAATTTCAAGAGCAACCTTTGATTCTCTTCAGCACTGAAAAAAATCTTTCTACTGAAGAATTGTACTGAACCTTTCTACTCATAAGAATTGTATACAGTAATGATACTAACATATTAAACTGCTGAAAACTTTTGTTTAGCATTGAATTAGTGCTCAGAAGTTTTGCTAGTTCATTCTTGGTTTTATATTCCAAACTCTTCTATACTGAATACTATAGCCAGCCCATTTTTCAATCGAATAGCATCGAAAAACTTTCCATATGCATCTAAGAGACTTCAAAAGTTGTTTTGGGGGAACTGGTTAAACTGTTGTCCATAGCTTTCATGTGACAATAAATTTAAAAATTTCAGTTTAGAATAATCTTGAAATCTTACATCCATGCGGTTATCAATGTTATCAAACATTTTGCAATAGATGCATTTATAGTCAATATGTTTCCTCTTCGAAGGTTCTCCTACTGGAGACATAGTTTCTTGGAAAACCCATTCACAGTTATCGCATAATGCAGCTATGGAGCAGTGAGGTTTTAGGATAATCTGTTGACTGTACAAAATACCAATTGTTTGGTTCTAAAGGGGGTTGTACAACACATTGGTGAAGGTGAGTATATTGTTGAATGTGTTTAAGAGAAAAACAAATTTGAAATGTTATAAAAGTGTTAGAAAGCCATTAACTGGTGCTAGAATATCTGACACTGTTCCTTTAGAGTGTTCTAGCATAGCACTAAACACATCACAATGTTTAGCTTTGCTTCTGCATACAGTGTTTACCAATCTTGATGAGTAGGGGACGACAAAACTGAAAAAATTTATCTGAAGATTTAACATGTTTTGGAGATCTTGAGAAAAAAAAGCTGCAAATCCATTAAACAAACTAAAAAATATTTTATACTCAGGTATTTGACTAGTGCTTTGAGACAAGACTAGGTTTAGTATATGGACATAACAGTGAAAAAATAAGGTTTTGGGATGTGTGACTTTGATTAATGCTTGAACTCCTTCAGATTTCTTGCCTTAGTTCCACACTGTCAAACACTTGTGCAATCAATTCTTCATTATAGCCAAATTCTGATAAGAAGTGCTGGGTAAGTTCTGCAGTAGCCTGGGCATGTTTGTCACTACTTATATCACAGAAATCCAAGAATCTTTTCCTATCTCTCCTTTATATACATAATGCAGGACAATAGAAAATTGAGATTTTATTTGACACATCTGAAGTTTCATTAACCAAGTTGGCTACAAAAGGAACATCCAGAATTTCTTGCTTAATAGCTAATAAAACAGTCAAGTCTACAATTGGTATTAGGTCATTTTGAATTTAAACACAATAAAAGTTCCTAAGTGCTCCACTAAAAGAGGATCATACTCTGCAGTGTACTTCACCAATTCCACATAACTGCCCTGATTAATAGAATTTTCTGTCTCATCTTGTTCTCGAAATGCGAACTCTTGTGTTCCTAGAAAACTTACTGCACTAATAAGCCTTCTAAGTATGTCCTCACTCCACCTTATTTGATTGTTTAGAGATATTTCATTTTTAAGTTGCTCATCAGGCACAATCTCTACTCTGTTTTCCACAAAAGCTGCTATAGCTACAGATGATCATAGATGGTTAACAGTAGTCCATGTTCTGCTGCTGACTTCATTAAATTTCCCAAATGCGTGTACCCAGCACTGTTACTGATAGACTACAATACTCTCACTATTAATGTTAACTCCTTCCCAAACTAGCTTCATTTGCAGCATAAAACATGGCCCATGACCTTCAGATGTGTGTGTGCAAGTCTCTCGCTGTTCAATTGATGCTGAAAGGACATTGCCTCAGCTTGGTTCACAATGCTGTAACGCATTAGTTCTACTTGTTTGGAAGGAGTGTGACTATTTATCCAGATATTATTGAATAGGTAACCATGTGATTATAATGATATATCATTAATAAATCTGAATATCATCTATCTCCATGGCATTCGGTCACACTAGTGTGCTGGCCTTCAGATAAAGAGTTCCCATGATCAATTCCCACACTTATTGCAGTTGTTACCGAAGTAGTGGTTTGGTTGCTTCCCTTGAATGCATGCCACTAGCTGAATGACATTAAAGTAAATGAAATACTTAGTGTAGGAATTAAGTGTTTTTACCATGCATGGGTAAAAAAAGAGAATATTTTATATATTAGCAGAAATCAATCCAAGATTACAAATAATACCATGAAATGTTGCTTATTTTTTTCTCATGCTCATAAAATAAAGAATCTGATGCCACAGTTGAATAGAAAAGAATCCTAAAACAACTGTTCCAGACGCTCCTGAAACATACAGATGTTAACCATCCAGATCATCAGCTGTTACTGGAGGCACAGCGAGAGGTGCATGAACTTGCAGTAAAAATTAACTGCACAGAACGTGAGACTCTTGAGATGGAGCAACAGCAGCAAACACTGAAAGAACTGGAAGCACTAATTGAGGGTCTGATCAACCTTGTATCACCAGAGCGTACCTTCATTAGACACGATCTGGTCACAATGATTTCAGGCCAGGGTACAAGGAAGGAGCGTGCTCTATTTCTATTTTCTGATCTCCTTGTCATTACCAGCATTAAACGCAGAAGTGGCACTATCCGCAAACCTTCCACGTATGTATATTCCTAGTTTATTTCATTGTTCATTTTATTTGTATAGTCCTGTATTGTGTTATAAAAACAGTGAATTGTACAAGAAATACAAACCTGTGAAAAAATTTAATTTCCTATTCACAATGGAAAATGACATTTTAACTTTATCCTCTTTTATGTATAGTTATGTTAAGGATTATGAATTGAATAATAGTTTTGATTCATTGTCAACAAATCCAGGTTATGGAACTGAGAATGAATTGAATATCATTCCTGATGTTAGAAGATAATGATCTGAGAAGTGGTTACATAGCAAAATTGAGCAAAGTATTCATCTTACAAGGGAAATATCAAATCATACATAGCAAAATTTCTCTAAAAATGTTATACAGAGCAGCAATTTATCGTAAAAAGCTTGCATGCAAAATATTAGCTGCCAATAATTTTAATAGCAAAACTAAAAAACTCAAGTAACATATTGCCAGGGACATAGCAAGAGGGGGAATTTAACTTTGGTGCTAATACCAGTATATAAAAGTCTAGTATTACTATATCATACACTCAGAACGGATGGGTCAGGCATTACCAATTAATGCAACAATGCATCGAGTTGAAGTACTGCAAATCAGTGATAAAGCCCACAGTATAGTTTTCTCTGATGTTGGCAACTTATAGCAGGCAATTTATGCATTATAGTGCTAATTTCAAGAGTTGTTATCAGACAGGTTAGTGATCAAACTCAAAACTACAGTGCGATGTTACCAGTGAAGAACATGATCATCTTTAATGTGCATGTGAGATGTTTTCATAAATACACAAATAGGTAATAAATAAAAAAATAAATTATAACGAGGACAATTGGCACAGAAAGAATAATAGAAAATAGCAAAAATAAAATACAATAAATGCAAGCTGAAGCCTGAACTTTAATGTAGAGAATGGATACAATCAAATGATCACGGAGTAACGTATCATCAGTAACACACAACATAGCCATGGTTACCATAACAATGGGCTTACCGTACTTCCTTGTTTTCTGGCTACAGCATTGTCAGACCCAGCTGTCAAAATTAGCACTATAGTTCCAACTTTTGCTATAATAAATGTGATGCTCTCATGGAAATCCATGACATATAGCATGCTTTCAGTAATTACTGTTTCCTAATTATATGTATTATTGTATATTAATATAATTATTTCTACAAATTTTGAGTACACTTTTAATCTTGGTCACTTATTCTGATTATAGCACCTCCCTCCTTCAAAAATAAATTCCAGCTATGTGTATGCATATCACTCCTTTAATTTAAATTATAGGAAAGCAATACCCATTCCAGATGACTCAATTGGTCCTGACTCTCTAGTTGAAGATAATTTTGGCTGCAAGAGAAAGTTAGTAAATCATGTGACAATTCAAATTTCCTGTGCAGGAATGTCCATTTGCAATGGCATTGCTGAATTCATATTTCAATCATGCTCTTTGTGGTTAAAACTGTAGCTTATTTCTTTTCTATCTTTTTATGGGGAGGGGCTGTGAATAGTTCATTACATGGCGTTTCTCATAAGAATTTTAAGATAGGTCAGATGTGTCAAATTTCAAATATTAAGTATATAGGAATAAGCTGTTTTAGTTTGCTAAATGCATATTTATTTATTTATTTATTTATTTGCCTGTTTGTTTGTGAAATATACAAGTATGACTGATGTTCAGCCCTGGCTCTTTACCAATCATATACATGATTTACATTACCATCCTTATTTATTCTATTTTATTTATTTATTTTATTTCTTTCACAATTTGCTTTTAGCAAGCTAAAGCTCTACCCAGAACAGTACATATACAATTTTTGGTGGTTGGTGGTAACTAACATATAAAGTTTACAGAATACATTTGTAGTAATACAATTTTGGTTCATTTAAATACACTCTACTCTGGTGGATATCCTAAATACTGTTTTAATTTCTTTTTTAATATATGCAGCTGTAATACAGTTTGTATTTCACCTGGCAATGAATTATAAATCTTGCAAGCTGTGTAAAATACAGATTGAATGCCACATTTAGTGGAATTTGGTGTTATAAATTGAATATTATTTTGTTGTCTTATACTAAAATTCTGGATTTCAGTATTTGTTTTGATGTTCAAGTTTAATTTAGCAATTTAATGGATAACGTTATACATAAAAATTGTTAGTACAAGTTTTATTCCGACATTTAAGATTGGGATTTTCATGACTATATATAATTCTCTGTTTGGGGTTTCATGTGATGTCCCATGCAATGTTCTTTTTGCTCTCCTCTGTAGTATTTCTAAATCATTTATTAAACTTTTGTTGCATGTTCCCCAGACCTGATTCAAATAAGGGAAATGGAAATTTATAAGTGCATAGTAAATACACTTTAACTTTTCCCTTTTTAATAACCTTTTTAGCCTAAACAAGATACCAATAACAGCAATAATGTTTTTCTTGATTTGATTTACATCTTCCTTCCAGTTTAATTTACTATTTATTAATAATCCTAAGTACTTAATGTTCTCAATCTTTCCACAATTCCAACATTTATTTTAATTTTACAATTTGCAGCTTCTTTCTGTTGCCTGTAAATAATATATATATATATATATATTTATTTAATTTTCATGTTTATTATTAGTTTATATTTTATTGCTCATTTAACCCAACATTAGTCTCACATGGAATTTCGTTCCGCAGTTGAACACATTTTTGCAAAACCTATACTGCCACAATCAGAAGTGGCTTTTCCTTTGTCTAGCTGCCATTTTAACTTCCATTATTAAGTATCTGTTACAACATTCAGTATTTGTTGATCTGTTGTGGATTACTGTTCACTTTATTTCAACCGTGCGTGGTGCAGAGAATAATTCCTACGCATAACAAAGTAAAGTTAACAGCAACATGCTAGTTTGATTTTATACAATAGCACATCATAACTGATAGGTTGATGATTATAAAAAAGAAGAAGAAAGAATTTGTAATTTAATATTACAGGTTTTGAACACCAATGAAAATGATGAAGCAGATTTGTTTGAAAAGACAGATGAAGAAGATGAACAGGACATTGTGGAAAACAGTGATTATGATTCTGGAGGTGATGAATCAGCTGATGAAGATCCAAATACATATAAACAAACCAACATTTCAGGCCAAACAATGCCACCGTCTGTTTTATCTGCTGATGTTCTATATTTACTTGGAAAAGACAACACAACAAAATGGTTTATGCACTGCTCTTGTCAAAAGGTGAGAGCAAGGCAGCAAAACATTATGTCACACTTACCTGGAGCCAAGGGACAAGTCAAACAAGCTTGTACGCCAATCAAGTCATGGGGTATGTTTTCTCCAAATGATATGTTGGAAAAAAACTGTGGAATTTACGAATTAGTGGATTTCTAGACAGGGAAAGCTACAATAGAGAAAGAGATGCTCCAGATACCAATATTGCCAAAATAAAGGCCCTACTTAAATTATTGTATCTTGCAGGAATCATGAAGTTGTCCACAAAGATTTAGATGATTTTTACTGCAAGGATGGTAGAGGAGTGGAATTTTTCTCAGTAGTAATGCCACTTAGAAGAGTTAGATTTCTTTGACAGCACTTCATTTTGATGACATCTCTAGCAGAAATGAGAGAAAGCAGCTTGATAAGTTGGCACCCATTAGATATATATTTGAATGTTTTAACACATGCTGCAAAGAAACTACTCTATAGAAGAATACGCTGCAATTGACAAAATGCTGAATCCTTTAGAGGATGCAGCTTTTGAGTATTCATGAAATAAAAACCAGCAAAATGTGTCAAAGATATTTGCCCTTTGTATCGCTAGAACCTATAAAAGCAATGGAAAGAAGCATCACTATCGACAATGGGTTCAGTTCAATACCCCTAGCAGTGGAACCTCTACGTCAGAGGCTGTCCATAGTTGCCACATTACAAAAAAGAATAAAAGAGAAGTCCCTGTAGTTTTCACCAAAGAAAAGCAGCGCAAAAAATGCGGTAGTCTCTTTGGTTTTGGTTAAAAGATGACATTATTGTCATATGACCAAAGAAGAATCATGTGGTAATTCTGCTCTCATGTATGTATTTTTCTGGTTCTATAGAGGAAACTTCTAGAGAAGCTAAAAAGCTGGAAATGCTAATGTTCCATTACCTCACCAGGGAGGCACTGATACAATGGATGAGATGAAGAGTGCATATTCCATATCAAGGAGGTGGCCTCTTGCACTCTATTTCGCGCTAATGAATATTAGTGTTGTCAACAGCTATACAGTTTTCCAGGCTAATACCCAGAAAAAGATGCCCAAACAAGAGTTTTTGAAGAACCTGGTAAAGCAACCTTCTCTAGATGAAATAAAGACCAGATTAGCCTGTGCATAATTTGTCTCACGACTTGAAAGCAAAGGTTAGGAGATTTTCAGGAATGCCTGAAGAACCAGCTACAAAACCCATAACAGTTTTGTAATCTGGGAGAAGTTTCTTTTGCACAAGAAAAGAAAACAGGAAGACGAAATATTCTGTTACTACATGTCACAAGTATGTATGTGATGTACACAAAAAGTCGGTTACTTATTGTGAACAGTGTGTTCAGCAGGAATCAGATGACAACTTGAACACAGTGTAATAATACTGGAGAGGAATTTAAGTATTTTAAGTTTCCATATATGGAAACCTATGATAACCATATTCACTTTTGCATTTACAAAAGTCTGTGTTCTGTATTTTTTGTTCTGAATTTGTATTATTTATATCTGTGTATATTAAACTGTATAACTGCACATTAATGTCCCTTTGTATTGCTTTGAACATAAAAATGAACATTTGAAATAAAAATAATAAAGAGAATAAAATTATACATTGCAAACATGAGCAATAACGAGAAACATCCGCCAAGGATTTGCTGCAAAATATAATTCTGTGTGCGACAAAATGAGTTACAACAAGGGTGCTACTAATGCAGGGTTAAGAAGTAAGGTTACATCTTGTTGCATTGTGTTCAAGATGTTTTTTATATTCTTGCCTATGTAGAATACAGCAATGTTATCTGCAAACAATACAACTTTGCTATTTAAGCTCCCCAATATTGCTGACATATATTAATAATAAAGGCCCAAGGATCCTTGAGGTACACCATGCTTCATTGTTAACATTTCAGTTTTGTGAATATTACAGTTAACGTTGTTAACATCTCACTTTTGTGATTATTTACAGTTAACATACTCTTTGTGAAGCTTTATGTAGCATTCAGCCCAATCTAATGGCTTTCCTTTAACCCCAACTGCATTAGCCTTTCTATTAATACATCACAATTAACAGTATCAAATGCTTTTTCTAGATCAATGAATATGGCTGTATCAATGTTTCTGTTGTTGAGAGCGTCTTGGATTGGATTATTTCCATAATAGGTTTTAGTATGCCGACTTTGGTTTGAATTCCTCACTAAAACTTAAAGAAGTACTGTTTCTTTTTCAAATAATTTGGCCATCTATCTTTGAATATCATTTCAATTATAGTTGAAATTATTGGTGTCTTTACTATTGGTCGATAATTGCTTGCATCTGATTTGCCCCTTCCTTATGTATTGGTTCTAATTTGTTGATTTTTAAACAGTTAGAAAATTTACCTACTAAGAAGGAGTGATTTATTATTTCAGACAAGTGTCTTGAAATTTCAATTGAGCATTTATTTAGTGTTTTATGGCTGATTCCATTGAATGTTCTGTTTCCTTTCAAATTTAACTGCATTATGATCTTTTGAATTTCTAATTCATTAGTAGGTTGCATAAATAAGGTTTTCTTGGTGTTCTAAATTTTTTTGCTTGTTATATTAATACTTGCTAGAAATTTCTGTGCCAAGTTGTCAGCAATGGTGATAAAACACTCATTTAAAATGTCACTTATTTCCTATTTGTTTTTAGTTACCATACCCTTGCATGTAATCTCTGGAATCTCACTTATATGTCTTTTGCTTTTAGTATGAAGAATATTGTTTATTTCATGCCATAATTTACGTTTATTCTCACCTACAATATTAAATTTATTTTCATAAAGTTTAAATTTTAGCATTATTTATAGTTAAACTTGGTTGATATGCTTTTATACTCTTTTTTTATATCACCAGATGTGTTTAAGCTCTTGGATTTTTTATAAAGATTCATAAAGATCTTTTTTGTTTATCAATGCAAGTAATTACTTAAAAATCCATGGTACACTTCTGTTGAGTATCTCTTTCTTGCTTATAGTTATAGACATATCAGTGTTGTATTTTACACAATTCAGTAAGTGTTCAAAGCTGCTATTTACATTTTCTTGTATGTTTACAAAATCTCTTAAATACTGCTGTAGCTTATCATAATTTATGATTAAATTTGGTTTGATAATTTTATTTGTATTTTTTTATTTTCTATTTTCATATTCCTCATACATTAATATTATGGTCAGATATATTTAAATTTATGTTGTCTATATGCCATTTGCTGTATGTGTAATTGGAAAATATATAATCAATTTGGGTTTCAGTCATTAAGCTTATTATAGTTGAGTATTGATGTAGTATTAATGTTGTATTATTTAACATTATTGTGTATGTTTATTTTGTTGTTGTAGCCCCACGTTGTGGTAGCCAATTTGTAATGGTATTACTTACAAATATTTGTTTACATCACGTGTGTTGAAGCCATCTTGTGACGTCATTCATTTGTTCGGTTTGTAGCTCCATCTAGTGTTAGCAATTTGTGGTACCTAGTATCAGTGTTTGAAAGAATTTTAAGTTTTGTTTACTGTCCTCCGGCTAGCTATTATCTTATCTTGGGTCGAACATGTGTCTTGATCAAGGTTGTGTAAATGGAAAGGAATCTTTTATCCAAAAAGAACACTGATGAAGAAATTTGTTTTATAATTTTTATTGTCGAACACGTTCACTATCACTTTTACATATTGATCTAGATACTCGCCAAACTGAAACTGTTATAATAACTTCTTACTGATCACTTTTAATCAACGTACTTCAACCTTTTGTATAATTAACTTTACCATATTTTAGATCTTTCATAATTCTGCTACGCGTAACTTGTGAATCTATATCCGATGTATGACGAACTAATACTTTCGACGAACTGACTGACTGAAGACGACGTGTAGTGTACACAGATTTTTGATGAACTGCACGCAAGCTACCTCTAACCTACCCTATTTATACGCCTTCATCCAGATACGCCTAAAGATTATAACTGAGCTGCAATTGGCTAATAAAACGCGCCAACATTAGCGTCTATTTTAATATCCAATGAAAATTATGAATACATATGCTTTAGGGAGAAAATATTCCAGAAGGTTCTACCGAAAACGCGCCAACATTACGTAACTTCCTCGTTTCCAATAATGATAAACAGCTCACCCCCCTCTCTGCATTATTGCGCTATTATTGACAGTTTCAGTAAGGCCGTATAAACTTACTTCTCAACAATATTTACAATCAATAAACATCTGAAATCAATGTCACATAAAAATGCATATTCATATTACAATCATTATTTACATTTAAGTAATTTGTGATACAAATTACTGCATCATATGCCCCACTAGAAACATAATTATAAACATTTACAACTTGTTTAGAAATTTTATAATTGGGTTTTTAGTCTCCTAAATCTTGGAACACACGCTATCACTTTCACTTAACACTTCACACGCATTTAACACACGACATATGGTTTTTTTTTTGGTTTTTTTTATCTCGCCACTACTTACTGGCTCTGGTTTAATGTGTTTAGACATTAATCTAACATTACAATTTTTTTTTATAGCAAACACTGTACCCTGAATTATTTAATGACTGTTTCAAAATGGTTTACTCTCTTATATTGTTGACAAAAATTTATACATTTAAGATTTTTGTGTAATTATTAAACATATTTACCAAAAGTATTCACCCTTTATACAAATATATTTTCATCTCTTAAATCTAGTCACTGTTTCACATTTTCTGTTTGCTACATAAGTATTTGTTTTTAATTATTTTGACCCATTTTTGTTATTTTGTACTTTATTTTAACAATACTCTTGGAATTGTATTTACGTACTTTTAATTTAATATCATATTAAGTTTCAATCTTTGCATTCTTAATTTTCAAATGTTGTTACAGTTACTAAAAATTTTTTTTTTTTTTTTTTTTAAACATTTCTCTCTTTTTTTTTTTTTTGTAATTTATTTCTCTTTTCAAATGACATATAAATAATTAACCCTCTTACGTTCCAATACATTTCTCCGCAAGTCATCTTTAACTATCCAGCATTTACTTTACATCTCATTGCTATTTACCCTCCTGGATCAAATTGTGTGTGGCTAAACATTACTCGTAGCCGTATCCTAACCTTCAAATTTTTGTTCATGAATAACCTCTTGTATTCATATGAAATTTCGTCCCATGATAACATTTGAAAACAATCTAAAGTTTCCTGAACAACACATCTTTTAACAACTGTCATTTTCAATTCTTGCGGTATCTTAGTAATTTGAGAGTACTCTGACAAATCTGTACTAAACTGTACTGGACTGGAGTTTTCATTCTGAACAGCTTGGTACTTGTTAATTTCAGAAATTACCTTTTGATTATTTACAGGCAAAACTTTAACTTCTTCGTACAATTTATTTCTCTGTGTTTCTGACTCCTTCTGAATTTCAGATATTTCCCCTCTGAAATTAACTTGCACCTGAATTAAATCTGCATTTGTAGCCTCCATCATCTCTCTTAACTCATCTGAAATGCTACTCATTCGGCTACCTAATTCTGTACATTTTACATCAACATGTTCTATTTTATTATTAACCTCACTTTTTTGGTTTGATATTTCCCTGCTCATTTCTGACATTTTCTTTGAAACTTCACCTATTTCATTTGCTATCATTTCCTGATTTTCATTTCTCATTCTCATCATACTATTATCTAGCTCCATGAATTTCTTTTCAATTTCTTCCCTGTTTTGTTCTAAGCTCTTACCAATATCTTCCCTTAATTCTCTCTTATTCTGATCTAGTTTTTGTTCTAAACTCCTATCAATATCTTCTCTTAATTCCCTATTATTCTTTTGCATATCTTCCCTTAATTTCTCACTACTCTGAGTTAATTTTTCTAATTTCTCATTATTCTTTTGCATATCTTCCCTTAATTCTCTATTATTCTGATCTAGTTTTTCTAATTTCTCATTAGTCTTACCATTATCTTCCCTCATACTCTTAACAATATCTTTCAGCATTTCCATCATCATACTACCATCAAAATTAACATTTCCTGCTATTCTATTCTCACTTTCTGCACTAACATTTTCACCCTCAAATCCTAAAAAGTTTGGGCTATTTTCTGTAACCTGTATTGAATTACAGCTAACTGTTACATTATCTCCCTCCATAATTATTTCTTCTGTATTATTAGTAGCCATTGTTTTCGTTATCCTACCACTCCTTAAGTACATTTGAAGGTTACAATTTTGTTTTCTAAAAAAAAATTACGATACTCTGACCTTTGTGATGCTGTCTGTTGCTGTTACTTTGATGTCCAGCTTCCTGCCCCTCTCTCCTAGATTTGTATGTCGCTTCTGCGTTGTGTTATGATGAATCTACATTGTCTCGATGTTTTTGTGTCCACTCATCCGCGTAGTCTGTCGTTCCTTTTGTTGTTTCTGGAATCTGCGTCTTGTAGTTCAGTTCACTTCTCCATTCGCCCCTTTGGTCATCTCACTTCTTCCTGGTTAATTCTGCCCCTTCCTGGTTATTCTGATCCTTTCCTGGTCATCGTGTTCCTTTCCTGGTTACTCTGCCCCATGTTCTGGGTGCCAATTTGTAACGGTAATAATGTTGTATTATTTAACATTATTGTGTATGTTTATTTTGTTGTTGTAGCCCCACGTTGTGGTAGCCAATTTGTAACGGTATTACTTACAAATGTTTGTTTACATCACGTGTGTTGAAGCCATCTTGTGACGTCATTCATTTGTTCGGTTTGTAGCTCCATCTAGTGTTAGCAATTTGTGGTACCTAGTATCAGTGTTTGAAAGAATTTTAAGTTTTGTTTACTGTCCTCCGGCTAGCTATTATCTTATCTTGGGTCGAACATGTGTCTTGATCAAGGTTGTGTAAACGGAAAGGAATCTTTTATCCAAAAAGAACACTGATGAAGAAATTTGTTTTATAATTTTTATTGTCGAACACGTTCACTATCACTTTTACATATTGATCTAGATACTCGCCAAACTGAAACTGTTATAATAACTTCTTACTGATCACTTTTAATCAACGTACTTCAACCTTTTGTATAATTAACTTTACCATATTTTAGATCTTTCATAATTCTGCTACGCGTAACTTGTGAATCTATATCCGATGTATGACGAACTAATACTTTCGACGAACTGACTGACTGAAGACGACGTGTAGTGTACACAGATTTTTGATGAACTGCACGCAAGCTACCTCTAACCTACCCTATTTATACGCCTTCATCCAGATATGCCTAAAGATTATAACTGAGCTGCAATTGGCTAATAAAACGCGCCAACATTAGCGTCTATTTTAATATCCAATGAAAATTATGAATACATATGCTTTAGGGAGAAAATATTCCAGAAGGTTCTACCGAAAACGCGCCAACATTACGTAACTTCCTCGTTTCCAATAATGATAAACAGCTCACCCCCTCTCTGCATTATTGCGCTATTATTGACAGTTTCAGTAAGGCCGTATAAACTTACTTCTCAACAATATTTACAATCAATAAACATCTGAAATCAATGTCACATAAAAATGCATATTCATATTACAATCATTATTTACATTTAAGTAATTTGTGATACAAATTACTGCATCAGTATTTAGTATTTAGGTGACTAAATAAGTAACTGTTTAGTTTTTGGATATGTTTGTTTCCAAGTTTTGTCCTTAGTGCCTTAGTGTCCACATTGAAGTCCCCAAATATAATGCATTTATTTTGCAAACTTCTATTTGTTAGGATGTTTTCAAAGTCATTTATAAATAAGGTATAGTTACTTACTTAAGGAGTATACACAGCAATTACGTTTATACTCTGTTTCTTTTTCCTAATTCTAATCTGTGCAATATTATGATTTTTTGAGCAATTTTGTATTAATCTTTCCTCGCTTGAATCATGAATATAAAGTATTATTCTCCCCCCTTCTCAGACTGTCTGCAAATAAATTCAGTATTATAGTTTTGTGGGTTAAAATATTTTGTTTCATGTGCTTTTACCCAGATTCGGTTAATACTATTACATCCATATGACCCATTTTTCTTAACAGTATTTGTAGAACATCCAATTTGTTTCTTAGGCTTTGTATGTTTAAATATAAACATTTTATATTGCTATTTATGTTATCTAGTGTTCTCTCTTTAGCATACTCATCAACACTCCATGCTTGTATTCACCACATTGATATGTCTTAATATTATATGGTCTATTGCAGTATTACCCACAGTATTTATAACTCTATTGGTACTAATGATACGCACTGCCCTATGTCCAATTAAGAGTCATCATTCTTAGACAGATCACCCAGGTTTTGCACTCTTTGGGTCCATCTTCTGTTTCTTTTATGTACAGCTTGGAGCCACGGGTCCATGTTTTAAATATCACTTTCTCCCTTTATAGATTCCTCAGATGTTTGAATAGCTCATTGTTCATTGAGGTTAAATGTTCCTTGATTTAGATGTTTGTATTGGTCTGTCAAATCCCAGCTCATTTGTTGTGATACCCTTTCTTCTTCTGATTGTCATTAGAAGCTCATCCTTCATCCATCTGTTAGCCATTTTTACTAATATGGTTCTTGGTCCACTCTTTGTAGGCATTCTATGTACAAGGTCTATAACTTGTAACTCGTGTTTATATCCATGCTCTCTCCTACAAGTTTTATTGCTTCATAATAATCTGTGATACTCTCTGGGATACCTTTAATTTTAAAGTTGTTTATTCTCAGGTATTGTTGAATTTCTTGTATTTCGTCATTTATTTTCTCCATCTGCTCTTTGAATTTCAGTACTACTTTTTCAAGTTCTTCCACATGGTTCTTGATAGAAGTTATGTCATCATTCATCTTGGTGTATGCTTCTTTCAATTCATTTGTCTGCTTTACAACAGTTTGGCTTTCTTTAATGTTTCCTTACAGTCTTTCTAGTTTTCTGAAAGTTTCCCTTTTAATATGCTTAAATTTAGAGGCTCCTTGCAGACATTGCCACACATTCACTTTTCCTGTTTGCATCTTTTTATATTGAACATCCATAATTTGCAAACATTTTATATGGAATTTTCTTTCATACAAGCTGTCACAACTCACTCCTTGCTAATTGTTTTTCACTTTATTTCCATAAATAACACAACTATTACATGGCATGCTGCAGGATGATGCTGATCATTACCACCACGCCACCTACATCTAAACTAATTTATTTTTTATTTCCTTAATTCTAATTTCCTATAAGTCTGTATTTTGCTATTTGTCTCTATTCAATGTCCAGATCCATTCATTCTTCACTTGATCCAAATGTTGCCTACCTTCCTTATTATCTTTATGTAACATTTCAATTATGGCTATATTTCTATCTTAAACCATTTCTAGTTAATAAACTCTTTTCTCCAAATTTCGGTTCCTTTACATTTAAGTATTATGTGTTCAACATTTGTATTTCCACCACAAATAAACACTGACTTATCATATGAACTGTTTGTGTTGCAGAAGTTGTCCAGGTGGTGTGACCAGTACACTGGAAGCCAACAAATACAAATTACTCATGCGTATTCCATTGGATGACCTCGAAATTGTGAAAGGTATTAAATGAATTCAATATTTTATTAAGTAATAAGTAAGTTATTTTATAAATAGTAGGTAAGAGAAAGGGGATTGACAAAAAATGACAAAAGTGGTAAAAACTTAACATCTTTTGCTTTTGGCTTTAAATTATTCCTTGGCATACTGGAAACATGATATGTCATTCAGAGCTATTCTACCACTGTAACACCTCTTCGGGCAACTACTTTTAATCCAGATTACTAGTATCTTGATACACTGGTTACAACTTCAGAGTTCATTTCCTTGGATTCATTCTTTTTTTCATTTTATATCACAGAAAAGATTTCAGCTTCAAATAAGTTACCAGCATTAATTTTTTTTTTGTATATTCTTAAAATCATAAGCATTATTTTCTGTTCTCAAAAATAACTCTGTAAAGTTAAAAATTAGCATGAACAAAAAATGTAAATAATAATAATAATAATAATAATAATAATAATAATAATAATAATAAATTTATTTATTTATTTAAGTACTACATAATTACAAAGTCTTAGAGTACCCACTGAGACTGGTCCTGATCACTTACTCAGACAGTCACTGTATTACAAACTCATATAAAGATTATACACATTATCAACCGCATATTACAGTTCATTTCCATTACTTTTTTTCTCTTTCAGTAAGTATTGACCTATGTTCTTATAATTTTTTTTTCAAAAATATACTTTAAAGCAGTTCTGTTCATTTTAAGCCGTTTTTACCTAAACTTTGGAGCTTTAAATCTAGGAAAAAGTAATGTGTTAAGACAATGTATTGAATACCAAGAGAATAGCTTAATGAATGATGGATGGGTAAGTAAATTACGGAACATTTTGGAGAAAAATGGGTTAGGGGATATATGGAGAAGGAGAGAAAATAACGTGAAAAATTTTTGGAAAAAGGCGAGGAAAAGACTGGAAGATATAGAAATACAAATCATGTTCAGTGAGATTGCCGAAAAGAGCTCATTAGTTTATTATAGGCCAATGAAAAATACATGGGGTAGGGAAAAATATATAGACATAGTAAACAAAGAAGAGAGAGAATCTATTGCATGGTTAAGAACCGGAGCATGGAGGCTAAAAGGGCTAAGACAGGGTATTCCTCAGAATCATTGTCCGATATGTGGTGGTAATGAAGACATTGAACACATAGTATTTAAGTGCCAAGGAACAGCAAATTGGAGAAAAGAATTTTTTAATAAGAAGTGGTTGAAGGGGGATAGAAATACACTTATGATTGAAATGATATGTAAGGATGCTAGAAGCATTGGACAGTTTTTGTGTAAAGTAAAAAATAAATGGCTTTGGACAGTGGAAAGAGAAAAGTAAGAGGTAGTGCATCTTACTTTGAATGGAAAACTATAGTGAATGTGTGATGGTTAAGTAATCAATAAATGAAAAGTGAAAAACAAGTGGAAATGGGACATGAAAAAAAAAACTGAAAAAAAAAGAGCAAGATAATTTATTGACAAGAAATTGTAAAATGTAAATAAACTGTAGTGATTGTCTACTGAATGAGTGACCAGGGTCAAAGTGCAGTAGACAATCACATTTGTAAAACTCTTAGCACAATAAATACTATACTATGCTATACCTAAACTTTGAATTCTCCATATCTCAGCTTCCTTACATTTGAACAGTATATGCTCAACATTTTCTCTACCTTTACATATTGGACATTCGCCTTGTGTGTACCCATTTCTTTACCCTTTTAATATCTAAACCTCAGTTCTTAACCATGCAATTCCCCCTCTTTCTTCTTTCCTTCAGTTGTCTATTCACCTTTCTCTTTCCCAGCTGTTTTTCATTGGGAGATAAAACAATAATGACCTCTTCTCTGTAAATTCACTAAATGATTTTTGTACCTCCATATCTTCAAATCTTTTTCTTATACCCCTCCAGAAACCTTTAATGTCGGTTTCTCTCAGTGGCGAAGCGTGCATAGAAGCGGTGGAAGTGCCGCTTCCCCAAGAATTTAAAAAGAAGAAGAAGGCAAATAAAATTCACGCACTGCCGACATCAGGACAACTGCCGAAACTTGAGTGACCAGATCTGCGAGCTCATTCAATACTGAGCATTTCCATGTTCACGAATCGTAACCTCCACTAGCACTTCGTAGGTTTCCAGAAGCAATCGGGACTTGTCCGTGACTTAGGAAGCATTGAAAGACATCGTCACGTGAAATCTCTGTAGCGTGCGAAGAAAAGTTTACTGTTTTGTTTTATGTGGCGCTTGTAAATAGAACTGTAAGTATATTTTAATAGCAATAATTTGTGTATTTTCTGTAGATTGATATTTACTAGTAATAAATAGGTATTTCTTGTGAAATTTTAAGTTATTAGCAAAAGCGTGTGAATTTCATACTTTCTCCATTTTAGGTTAACATTTCACGCGGTGTTGGCCAGCTCTACAAATTATTGGTACGTCTGAGTGGAGTGGGTTGGGGATATGTCTGCTTGTAGTGTGAGCAGTCTTACAGTGCAAGAAGAGTGTACGTGTGACTGTACTATAGAAAAAGTACTGAAGAGTAGGTTTAGTTCTTTCAGTTATGAGGAAAAATTAAATATAATTAGAAGAGACAAACCGAAAAAACTTCTTAATAATATCAGCGTACAAAGCAAAGGTGTTAAAACATTTATGAGCCACTTTAATAAAAACATGTATGATACAATTCCATGGTTATGTGGGTGTCATTGATTGCAAAAATTGTTTTGCTGGCCGTGCTTGCTATTTTCGCAAGAAAAAAGCACTTGGAGTTATGCAGGTTTCGACGACTTGAATAATTTACACAAAGCTCGGAAAAGGCATCAAGGATCTCAAAACCACATTATTTGTCTGAAACAATTTACGCAGTTCGAAAATACACGAATTGAATCGTGTTTAAGTGAAAAATTCCGGCTCATAATACAGAAGCACAATGAAGACGTAAAAAGAAACAGGAAAATTCTTTCGCAAATGATAAAGGTAGTATGCTTTTTGGGAAAACAAGAACTTGCATTTTGAGGTCATGACGAGTCCGAAAGCTCTTTGAACAGAGGAAATTATATTGAAATGTTGAAGGAATTAGGAGATTTTGATATAGACTTATCACTTGTCAAATTCGACCGTTTTTTTAGGCCTGTCTAGTGACATACAGAATGATTTAATTTATTCTGTTTCGGAACTGATGACAAACGAAATAAAGAAGGACATTTCTGAGACTTCTTTTGTTGGAGTTATTGTGAATGAGGCAACAGATATTACAATGAAATCACAGCTATCTATTATACTTAGGTATGTGACAAAAACTGGAAGTAATGAAGAAAAGTTTCTGTGTTTCAGAGATGTCAGTGTCGATAGTACATTAAGTTCTTTAGCACACAATGTGTTTGAGATCTTAAAAGAATTTAATTGTGAAAAGAAATTGGTGTCACAGACATATGATGGGGTAGCTGTAATGTCAGGGAAACACAGTGGTTTTCAGATGAGAGTAAGAGAAAAATGCCCACAAGCTGTATTTGTGTATTGCTATGCACATAGACTGAATTTGGTTTTGCCGCAAGCTGTGAGCTTTATTAAGCAGTGTAAAATATTTTTTACTTCACTTTCTGGTTTTGGCATTTTCTTTTCTAAATCTACAAAGTGAATGGCAGCATTTGACTCTGAAATAAACAAGAGATTTCCAACATTAGCTCCAACAAGATGGAATTATGGTAACAGGCTATTACAAACTGTGTACGAGTACAAAAAAAAATATAGAAAACTTGCTAAATTCAGTGGTCAAAAATGCAGATGGTTGGGATCCAGAAACAGTATATGGTGCTCAAGGTCTTCTTTCAACATTACATGGGTTTTATTTCAACTTTTTTCTTCATGTATTCTATTGTATATTTCCTCAGGCTGACATACTGTTCCAAGTACTCCAAAAGAAGGCTTTTGATATTGAGTTTTGCCGTAAACAAGTTGACAAATTTTCATGCATCTTATGAAACTTAGAGAAGATTTTGAATCTATCTGGCATAAAGTATCTGATGTATGTGGTAGCCTGGCCCTAATAAAAGACTTAGAGTAGATACTATACCAGGGGAAAATTTATCAACTTTTTATAAGAGATTATTCTTGGAAATTATTGATGTAATGAGGATCAATATGGATTCCAGATTTGCTGACTTGGAAAAACTCAAATTCCTTAGTATTTTTGACTCGGCGAACTTTAAGGAATTTGCGAAACAGTTTCCAGAAGAAGGGTTCTTTGGCTTAAAGCAGAGCTTTGGCAAATTCTTTGATTTCCCAATTTTGAGAAGTGAATTGTGTGTGTTATTTAGAGATATTGAAATGCATAAAGACATTGTCGTGAAATTACATCAGTACTTGACAGAAACGGGATTAGTGTCGTGTTTCCAGAACTACATAAACTTGTCCTTTTAGCAATAACCATCCCGGCATCTAGTTCGTCTGCTGAGAGGTCATTCTCAGCAATGAAGAGAATTAAATCCCATCCGTCGAAATACTCAAGGTCAGGGGAGACTTTCTTCACTATACTCAGCATTGAAAAGTCCTTGCTTTCAAATTTGCGCCAAGGCCATCCTTCTACGATGATGTGAATGATATCTTTGGGAGGAAAACTAGAAGGATCGGTCTGATATACAAAAAATAAGGTACGATATTTAATTTACTTGTATTTATGAAAATATATTATTCATTACTTACTTGTAAAAATTTAAATCTATTTTTCTTTTTTTGCCGATATTAAGAAGAAAAAAATATTATTCATTACTTGTAAAAATTTAAATCTGTTTTTACTTCTTTTTTTACCGAGATTAAGAACAAATATAGATACAACATTCATGGTTCTCTCCTATTTTAATGAAAATTATTACTTGGAGCTTCCCTCACTTTGAAAGTCACGCTTCGCCACTGGTTTCTCTCTTGCTCCATACAGTTCCAAAGCCATTGTTTTGTAAATTGATACTTGGATCTCTTGCCCAACTTATGTTTTGTAAGCTCATTTCTTGATAGTTTAAACACTGTTATAATAACAAAAAGTGTAATTATTAGAAACTTAACAAAAATAGTAATAAATATTTATTCAACACTCACTTTTTCTGCATCTTTAAATTTTCTGAAACTTGTAATGATACAGATTTTTAGTAATGATTTGCAGTAAAAAAATTGAAACAGCAGATTTAAAATGAAAGGTTCCGAAACATTTGGAAGGAGTGATGTAAACAAACAAAAAAAAAAAGTGTAGTAATCTTAAATGATACAGACATGAAATTGCACTAAGGCAACATAATTTAATACTCCAACATGACTACAAAAATTATACTTCTAGCTATAGTAATTCAAAAAATGTTATTTTAGGGAACCCCCTCCCCTAAAGAAGTAAGAGCAATTGAATTGTCATTTGTTAGCTTACAGCATGGAAATGAAATACCCATTATACATTTTATGGTAGGTAACACACAATTAGAAATTTAAAATTATTATAAAGGTGGCAAGTTAGCAGATTTCTAAGAAAGAAAGGTTCTCAAGTGTTTCAGTTTAAGAGTTAACAATGCTAATATGTAACTTCCTGTCCTTTGCCATATCAATGTAAAGTTTTATATCTTTGCTTTTCAACTGCATAGACAATTTTTGTGCAAATGAGCAATTGGGTGGTTTCCTTATTCCATTGCTGTAGTCAATTGGGGTTACCAGATCACTGATCTTCAAAAAAAGAACATTTTCTGATTTGCAAAAGGTTTTATGGAAGTGTTACAGTTCTCTATGTTTATCGTAATGACATTGAGGGAATAAACAATCCGCATTACAGTAATTTGCAGCAATTTGTAGATATAAAAAAAATTAAATATTATTTCAAAAAATTGTGGAAAGGGATCTTTGATGTGTTTATTCCTACAGTTTTAATTCTTAAATTATTGCTTAAAACTTTTCATGTTAAAAACTTACATATTACAATACATTTCTGGTCTTTTTATGTAATTAATATTGTTACATTGTTTAGTGCTGTTACAGGGCATTACTGGTCAATTAAAAATATAAAATACTAAAAATGATTACTCGTGAGAAAATCATCCTATCTGTGTTAAATTCCCTGAATTATTCAGATGTAGATTTTGTCAAATGAAAGATTAAAATTTGTATGATTACAATTGTAAGAATTGCATTTCCATACTTTATAGTGGGAGAAGTCATCTATACACCAAAAAGATATTATTTCTCCATTTTTCCAAAACTGAAACATTTTTGGACCAGAAAAAGAAGCAGTAAAACTGGTAACTTTTGTGGTTAATATCCAATACGCAATTGTGCATTTTTAATAGTTACTTATAATCTTTGCATTCCCCATTGGAAATTTTATGTTACTGGGTTATGGTACAGGCATAAAACTAGCTAATATATGTCCTTATGTGTTACATTCATGTGACTTTCTCTCCCTCTTGGTTTATTAGTGGGTGTGCATACTATTCTTACAAAAGCTTATTTTTCTATCTACTTCATTATAATCAAGATAAACCTTTGCAGAAATGGCTACATTACACATGATATGATATTTTGTTATAGATACAAAGGGAACAGTGACAGTCAAATGTTTAAGAATTGGAATGCTATATGTTTTCTTTCTCTTCTTACCTTCCCTGTTTTGGAGGACTTACACCCTCCAGGACTTACAAGCCAATGCCTGGGGTCAGATGCCTGTCAGGGAGCAGACAGACTATTTGAATCGGATAAAAGAACCAGGATGGATGATCAGCCCAAAGCTTGGTATGAGAGCAAAGGAGATGATATGAAATGATTGTGAAATGGATGAAAGGGAAGGTGATGATGGAAGGAAAGGTGGGGGAAATCGGAGAACCTGGTGAAAACCCACCCAGACACCATTTTGTCCACCGGTAAATTCTACATATGGTTCCCTGGGATCAACCCAGACTGCCTTGGTGAGAGGCAGGCGGTCTAACGACTCAGCCATGGTGCCACCAACTGGACGCTATATGCTGGCCTTAAAATTCCATACTCTTTCCATGTAATCATGAAAAACAACTGAAAATTGACAGGATTTGAAAAGAATATTGGACACTTCATCCTTAATAACAGATATCTTGGAAATGTGCGATATAAAGTGCTTATTATGTTTGTTTATGTATGTGTGTTTACTTCACGCGTTGCCATCTTGTGACGTCATTCATTTGTTTGGTTTGTAGCTCCATCTGGCGTAGCAATTTGCGGTTCCTAGTATCAGTTTTTGAAATAATTCATTTCAAATGTCCTCCGGCTAGCTATTATCTTATCTTGGATCGAACATGTGTCTCTATACAGGTTGTGAAGCGGAAAGGAATCTTTTATCCAAAAATTACACTGATGAAGAAATTTGTTTTATAATTTTTATTGTCGAACACATTAACTATCACATTTATACATTGATCTTAACACTCGCCAAACTGAAACTGTTATAATACTTCTTACTGATCACTTTTAATTCACGTACTTCAACTTTGTGTATAATTAACTTTATAATACTTTAGATTTTCGTAACTTGTGAATCTATAGCCGACGTATCTCATACAAATATTTTGAAGAACTGACGAACTTAAGACGACGTGTATTGCACTAAGAATTTTGATGAACTGCACCTGAATACGACGTGTAATGTATGAATGCTTTCGGCGAACTGAAGGACTGACTGACGACGTGTAATGTGCTAGGAATTTTGATGAACTGGGCGACCGACTGACTTTACCTCTAACTTAGCTTCTATTTATACGCCTGCATCAAGATACGCCTAAAGATTATAACTGAGCTGCTATTGGCTAAGAAAACATGCCAACATTAGCGTCTATTTTAATATCCAATGAAAACCACAAATACATATTGCTTTTAGGGAGAAAATTGCGAGAGCACTCATTGTATATGTGTTTATAGCACCACGTTGTGGAAGCCAATTTACGAGAGCAAATATGTGTGTTTACTTCACGTGTGTTGCCATCTTGTGTGACGTCATTCGTTGGTCTGGTCCGTAGTTCCCTCTGTCGTAGCAATTTGTATGAATTAGTTTCTAAAAGAATTTAAGGTTATGTATATTGTCCTCCGGCTAGCTATCATCTTTTCTTGGTAGAACTTGTATCTCTTGCAGGGTGTGAAGCGGAAAGGAATCTTTTGTCTAGAAATGATATTGACGAAGAAATTGGTTTTATAATCTTTATTGCAGAACACGTTCACGAACACTTTCACATATTTATTTGGATACTCGCCATACTGAAACTGTTTGTAATAACTGCTTATCACTTTTAACTCACGTACTTCAACTTTATATATTCAACTGTATAATACTTTATAAGATTTCTCGTACTTCTGCTGCGCGTAACTTTACGAATTGAGAGACCGACATGAGAATCTTGTTGAACTGGGAGCTGACGTGTTATGTGTTGAGAATCTTGTTGAACACTGGGGAACGCTCTCTTGAATTTACACTATTTATAGGCTTACCTCAAGATACGCCTAAAGATTATAAATGAAATGCTATTGGCTAATAAAACGCGCCAACATTAGCGTCTATTTTACTATCCAATGAAAACCACTAATACATATTGCTTTAGGAAATGTTCTAGAAGCTTTTTTACCGAAAAGGCGCGAAACATTACGTAACTTCCTGGTTCCCGGTAACGATAAACAACTCATCCCCTTGCTGCATTCTTGCGCCATTACTAACAGTTTCAGTAAAGCCTTATATTATTATTTACCAATAATAATTACAATTAATAAACCTCTGAAATCAATGTCACATAAAAATACATATTTATATTACAATTATTATTTACCTTTAAGTAATTTGTGATACAAATTACCGTATCAAAATATTCCAGAAGTTTCTACCGAAAACGCGTCAACATTACGTAACTTCCTTGTTTCCAATAATGATAAACAGCTCACCCCCCTCGCTGCATTATTGCGCTATTATTGACAGTTTCAGTAAAGCCGTATAAACTTATTTCCCAATAATAATTACAATTAATAAACATCTGAAATCAATGTCACATAAAAATGCATATTCATATTACAATCATTATTTACATTTAAGTAATTTGTGATACAAATTACTGCATCAAATGGCTTATGCTACAAAAAACGTTATTGGAAGTAAATTGTGTCTCTTAAGGAGATCTATACTTTTTGTCTATGGCTTAACGTTTACTTGTTATACAAGATTATGCAAAATTCCTTCTGAATGAAGAGGACTACACAGACTATTCCCAGAAAATTCAAGATATACATTTTATTTATTATATAAATATCATTAATATATGGTATTTTAATCAAGAGCCATTTTTGAGAAAATCAAAGATTTTGAAAAATGTTCCATATAAAGGGTAGTTGGGGGTGGGGATTTTCTTGAAAATGTTTGTGTCACATCGCATCTTTGGAAGATAGATTCTGAATTTAATACCAAATTTAGTATTTATCCGAACTTTTCCTTTTTGATTTGTACCGTTCACAGACACATACGGGACCTTTTTCTAAAAATGATTCAGGGAGCCTCAGGATATGCATCCCTGGTGAAATCCCAGTATCCAATTTTTGAGGAAATACAATACCTTCTCTGCCTACTATGTATGTGGCAGAGAAAGTAAAAGTACAATGAAAACACAGCAGTGAAACTGATTGCTTTATGACATTATTATTTGTAAACATTTCATTAGAATAATTCCTTTTTCTGGTGCACTGACTTATCATAGATTTTGCAGATGCAGGAATTATTCACATGCTTCTTTCAGACAAAACATTTATTTATTGACATTCATGTGCTCTATCGAATAATAAAATATCTAATAAAAGAGAAGAATAGTATGCTTCCTCAAATTACGTACCTAGTTATTCTTGTATATGGCAGACATATAGTCATAAGTAAATAATATACCTGGGGGTGGGAGAAGAATTTATGATTATTGACAATAAAATGAAATAAGGCAATATTGGTTAATAGCAACAGTAAAATCTTTTATAGTGCACAAGATGACTGAGGGGGTAGCACTATTTCATACATTATATTAGCACAAGTAATCCTGGCTGCTTTCAAATATATGAAGACATACACCCTAAGACAACAAAAAAATGAGCACTCTTGAAGCATATATTTGTCTAAGTCCAAATTATTTCTGCGGCCGGTTCACAATGGTGTCTTGGGTCACATACTTTTACCTTTGTTCTATTGTCATCTTTCATATTGAGTGCAACCACTAAATATGCGCTAACAGCCGAGTGGTTATAAGCCAGTACATAATAATGAGGCCTACTGGGGTTTGTATCCTGAGCATAATTTAATTTTTTTCCAGAAAAATGCAATGTTTATTACGCATACTATAATATAATTTCCAGTTGCTAAGGCTTATTTGATTTTATGCTCACAGATAAAAACTGAAACACACTCATAAAACCTTAGGCTTTTACAGCTGGCGTTAATCCCATAAAATGAAGTCCCGGGCTTGTAGGCCATGGTCCAGTAGATGTTTTAATACCTAATGTTTCGCCCATCTCTCTGTCAGGCTTCCTTAGAGGTAGTCGACTCATGGCTGGAATAGCAAAAGCCATGAGTCGACTACCTCTGAGGATGCCTGACAGAGAGACAGGCGAAACGTTAGGTGCTAAAACATCTACTGAAACACTGCCTACAAGCTCAGGAACTTCATTTTATTGAAACACTGTCCTTTTCGCTTTCAAACTAAATGAGAAATAAGTAAATATTATAGTCCAAAACAAAAAAATCTAATGTGATTCATTCACATGACTTTCTCTACTCTTTATCTTCATTAGTGGGTATATAAATTATTCTTAATAAAGCTTATTTTTCTATCTACTACATTTTAATCCAAATAAACTTTTAGAGAAATAGCTACATTACACATTTTGTTATAGATACAAAGAGAACAGTGATACTCAAAGGTTTAAGAACTGGACGCTATACACTGGCCTTAAAGTTCCATACTGTTTCCATACAGTCACATGGAAAGTATGAAATGCATTTTAGAATTCTTATTAATATGGCACTTATTTTGAAAACAAAAAGGATAATTTGTTTGTGTTGTTATGCATGAATGTCTTAAAATTAATAGATATCTTATGCATGGAAAACATATGGCATTGCCATATACTTACAAATTAAATAATAAAAAGAAAACATTTACACTAAGGATTCAAACCCAGGTTGTTCCAATTACGAGACAGATGCATTTCACCGCTTGGCTACCATGTATACAACCAAACTGAAAGGCTTCCTTCTTATTGCATAGCTTTGAAATTAATGCTGGGTGGAATTAAATTGTGTAGTGTGAATGCAGCAGATGCTTCTGAAATTTTCCGAATAGAACTTCCTCTCTGGCTGTTGCTCATTTATTTTACATTTGTACATCAATGTTTAGCAATCAATATTTGAATGAAAAGAACAGAAAAAGAATCGCAGTTGTTGATGTTAATAATTTCACGAAAGCATATTTTTTTTGTACTTTATGTGTACTTTTTTTTTGTACAATGAAAATCTACATAACCATCATCACCTGCTATATACCCACCTTCTCAGTCAGCTGAAAGCAGCAAACACCAGCAGTTACTTGCATTTCTTCTTGAATGCTGAAAACATGCACCTGTGAACAAAGCCTG
Organism: Deroplatys truncata; assembly: GCA_030765065.1. NCBI lineage: Eukaryota > Metazoa > Arthropoda > Insecta > Mantodea > Mantidae > Deroplatys > Deroplatys truncata. The sequence goes on from CM060978.1 coordinate 119,940,414, forward strand.
TCCTTTATATGCAAAGAATTTTCCTTATTTAGTGGATTCCTACTCACCTATTACAGTTTCCCAAAAGATATTGATCATCTCTTTTTGTTTTTTGGAAATACTGTCAGGAAATACAAGAAAAAAGTTTCACATGAGCCAAATGCTAAAAAAACGTTGATCAACAATAAATGCCACTTTTCATAACTGCAGTATTGTTCTTACTAAACCTTTACACAGCTTCACAATCATCTCTTCATGGTAACAGAAATTGTTTATTATATTAACAGCTCATTTCAAATTGTCATCTGATATAAAATATCACAAGATCATACCTATCAACCATGCCATTTAGGACAGATTGCAGTTCACTTGACAAATGCAATGACAGTAAGATTCACATGGTAATTTACTCACATTGTTTTTTCTTTCTTTTTTGTTCCCTCCCCCATTTAGGATCATAGATAACACAAAGAGATAAATAGCAATAAATAATTTGGTAACTTGCAGTGCAACCTTCAATAATAACATTGACACTATATCTTCACCTGCTCCTAATTTATAATTTTTATAACACATTGAAAAGGGATGTTACCAATGTGGGTTTTAGTATGTTTTACTTCCAAACACTGTTTTCTCTCACTGTATCAGATGCAGTTTTGCTGCATAAAACAGATCTCAAATGTTTGGTTATGCGCTGTAGAGAGGACTTGATAATATACAATAAGTTTATTATTTCTTAGTAACTACACACTTAACCAACACTCAGTTCTTTCACCTCACACAGGCAAGTGGTGATTATGGAATAAAGGCATATTTTGTCATTGTAGAAGTTATGATAGCCTTATTTCCCTACACAGTTATCAGAAGTGACAATGACAAGATTATTATAATACTAAAAATGTGCATATTTAAATGAAAGTTCCAGCGAGAATTAAAGTTAACATGGATATGGAGGCAATAATGGATTCAAAGTATATAAAATGCATAATTTAAATGCCTATTGGAAAGCAAGTAAGGGGAGTGTTAAAATTTCTATTCACCTAACAAGCTAACAGGAAGTCATTATGATTTTTCCAGAAAGAGTTTCCTTAAAATGCATGGAGTAGCGAGTGACAAACTCACAAACTTATCAGCTCATAAGCTCTGTAAGTGACACACACAAACACACACACAAACGCACCCACGCACACATGCACCCACACACACTCACATTCACATACACACACACTAACTCTCTCACTCTCTCTCTCCCTCTCTCTTTCTCCTTTGTAGATTTACAGGTGATGCGTAAAAGCCAATATATATCGGAAACAGTGAAAAGTGAAATTGATTGAAAACAAGTACTTTATTAGGAGATGCCACATTCATGTTATTTAGATAAAAAAGAAACAATGCTAAGTACATATGAAAGTTCTGCTTGGTGTCACTCTACGAAAGGAAAGAATTTTAGAGATTCCACAACTTTATGCAATTCTAGAAGCTGTGATAAGTACATTCTCAAATATTTAGCTCATATAAATAAGCAATTTTACAGATATGAACCTTTGAAGTGACCAATTTAAAGTATGGTTAAAAAAATTAAGCCCCAGAAGCAGGCATTTAAATAATTCAAATATACCATCCTCAAATTATTTAACTTCAACATTAGTTGTTGTAAAAGCTAGTTATTATTTTCTCAAAAACTTCTACTTATGTGAATTATGTAGTCCAATTCCAATGATGTATGAATTAGGTGTTTAATAGTTCTGACTTTATGGCACTGACCCCACATTGATTTATCTTTTCAAGTTTTCACCAATAACAATCAAAACATTTTTACTAAAAAGAACATTTATCAGCTATCAAACTGTATAGTATTTAAAAATACTAAATACTATACAGTTTGATGTGTAGTTAAACAGGTAAAAGGTAAAGGTACATATGTTATGGAGGGCACCTGTAAGCAGGGCAGAGCCACCACATGTAGTACATATGGCCCTTTGTGCATCTTACATAATCCCTAGGAGGGAAGGATGATGAAAGGGACCCAAAGAGCAACCAGATCTGGATGACAACAAGCAGAAGCATGGAGGGGATCCCATGTTTCCAGATCTAATGTAACCAATGCTGCCCGATCCCACCTTTGAATCCGTAACCTCTGGCAGTCCTCCCCTGGTAGGGTCCACTTTGGAGGTGGGTCCTGACTGGGAGTCCCGACCAGCGCCAGGGAACAAACCTCTACAAAGCACACAATCATCGCCGAGCTGCAACCCACCGAATATCATCACCTGGTCCTGCAAACCTGAAACAGATGAAGGAGATGCTGGGTACAGGAAATGAGGGACAGGAAAGTTGTGGTAGGAGAGAAGCCTCCCCAACATTTTACTGCTGATGCAGGGAAACCACAAAAAAAAAGAACCATGGGTCAGAGTGGCGGTCCCAAGGATCGAATCCGGAACCTCCTGAATACGAGTCATACATGTTACCACAATGCCACTTCCCTCAGTTAGATAAACAGGTACTTAACATCTCAGTACTGAGTAAAAGAGGAGGTACAATGAAATGCCAAAGCAATTTCATTCAAATCAAAAGACAAAATACAATTTTCTTTTTCTTTTTGCTGCTGGAAAAAGCGGACATACTTCTCAGATGTTTATCAGTATAGCTATTAAGTTTTATATTGTCATTAGCATTTATTTTCTTCATATTCCACAGCCAACATTCCCATAAAAATAAGAAAACCTCATTTATTTATTGGCTTAAAACTATTGAATGCTATTAAATGCATGTATCATAATTCTCTGCATGAGAATTATGATATATGCATTTAATATTCTCAATAATTTGTTATCAAACAGTAAAGAGAAGCAGTTAGCACCACAAAAAAAAACAACCAGAAATGCACTTCTTACATGCTAAAGCTTCATATGCTGCACTAGTTGCAAAGGATGGAAGGTGCACCCTATCAGCACCACAACAGCCAGAAACGCAACTTCAACATGTTGATGTTTATATACACCTAGCAGCAGAACTGAAAAGGTAGATATATAGCAGACGGCAATGTGACAACTAATGGTAGGGTGGTGACTTAATTACATCACAGAGTAGATGCACCAAAATTTCAAATTTTTCACTTCAAAGTGTGAGCAAATTTTTCATTAATCCTGATAGAAATTGACAATATTATTCAATATCAATTATTTGTTATGTTTTTAATATGAATGAAACAGCAAAATTCCATGAAAGCTTTTGGGTTGTTAATAGGTAGCGATGTCTAAACAAATTAGTGCCGCCCTTCTCTTACTTGCAATGGTAGTTTTAAATACTGCTGTCAGGACCCTGGATTTCAAAATCTTGCTTTAGGAATTATGGGAATCAAGTTTGCTACCTGGTTGGTGTTCAAATAGGATTTCGTATTTTGTTTTATTGTTCCAATGTTTGCCTATTCTGTGTAAGATCCATTGCTAGTAGTTTGCATTATGATAAATAGGTAATTAAGTTAAGTAAAATTTGAAAGATTTTAAAGTCCAATTGCAGTTAAGTTTAAGAAATTTGAAATTCAAAACTCTAAAATTGTTTATGAGCTGTACTAGATTAGCAGAGGTTTTTAAGAATCAGCTCTATTATGCCACAGTTTCATATGTTTACAGCAAAGGATGAAAATTTGAGGAGGATGTTGAAGGAGATGGAAAATTTGGCAGAAGATGTGCAGACGCTTACTCAAATGAGTGAACTAGTGACTACTCTGCATTGTCCACATGGTTCCCTGGAGGAACTCATACGTGAGATGCTGATGTCAGTCAACAAGCAGCTTACAGAGAGGCAAAACAGTGATTCTCAGCTTTCCTATTTGGAACTTACACTAAATACTCAGTAAGTTTGAACTCTTCTCTTTTGGGAAGACACAGTGAAACTTTTTGACATGACTGGAACATGTTTTGGAGACTGTTGTATGCACCATCAGTAAGTTTTGATATAGAAGTGAAGCCAGAGTGATTAATTTTGAATATGTAATAACTCAGTATTGTTTGCCATATCTAGTTTTCTTTAGCTGAAATTCACAATAAAGCAAAATGGATTGCATACAGGGTGGAAGGTGACCTATGATCATCCTTTTAAACTATAAAAGAGCATGCTCTGTTCAGTATTTTTCCTTAATAAATTCTTTACATAAAGCTTCCCATTCTTGAGATAATTGCCATTTTATTTTGTACAATATTGCAACGCAGCAAATTCAACAGGTTAACTTTTAATTCTTCAGCTTCTGCTGCTATAGCAATGAACAAATACAACTTCTGGTATATTAAATAAACAGAAAATTACACATAATTGTAACATAACCCAAATATCATACAGAATATGGAACAGAGGAAGCATTTACAATATTATGCAGATTGTTAATAGGAACATTTATTTATAAAGGTAAATAAAAGCTTGAGAAATTCAAGTTACAAGATTACGCTTTCTTTCTTTGTGAATTATAAACCTCTGTGAATAATTAAAGCGAAACAAGCTCAGAAAATCAATGGGAATTTCTTTTTAATGTTCGAGAAATTCTTCAAAATTTGCACACCTCACCAACATACATGTTTCATCATTTTCTCCAATTCACTGCACTCTATGAAGTACATCCAGGTTGTTTTTTATTTCTTCCACTGCTCGAAGTATTGTTTCTTGTAACATTTCCATATCAGGTACTTCTGATATGTATACATGAATTTTCATATCACCCCAAAGAAAAAAATTCATTGGATTTAGATCTGGCAATTTTGGTGGCCATCTTATTGGTCCATTTCAAGCGATCCAGCATTCTATGAAGATGTTGCATAGATGGCCACATACAGCTCTACTTATGTGCAGAGGTGTACCATCATGTAATAGCCACATATCATTTCTTACTGCCATGGGAACTTCCTCAAGCAGAACTAGTAATGTTTCTTGAAGAAATTGGAGATAGGTGTCTCCTGTAAAAACCTGAGAAAGAATCTATGGACCGGTTGATGTGTTTCCTGTGATTCTTGCTCAAACATTTACAGAAAATCTGTGCTAAAAGCTCTCTTGCCTTATTGTGTGTTGATTGTCGTAAGCCCAGGTGTGTGCATTATGGTAATTAGTCACTCCATTTCTGATAAACTTTGCTTCATCCATTGCATGAATTTTAAGGGGAAAGTTCCCTCCTTGTTGAAGAAACCATTTGGAAAATGTTACCCTTGGTGCATAATCTGCTTCAGAGAGATACTGGATGTGCTGAGTATGATAAGGACATAGCAATTCTTTTAATGTTCTCAAAACAGTTCAATGGCATATGTCAATAATGCAAGCTATACCAGGCTACTGCTGCTGTTTCCAGGATCTTCTTCCACCAAAATGAGGAGATACACTTCCTGTATCTAGAACTCTTTGACAGATGAAAACAAGTGTCCTATGATGTGGTGCTCATCAATTTGGAAATATTTCTCCATAAATTCTTGCTGCAGCTGCCACATTACAATGTGTTTTACCATAAATGAGTAGCATTTCAAGATACTCAGCATTAGTATAGTGATAATCTGCTGTTTTGAAAGAAAGATATAAGCGCAATAAACAACAGTTGAAGTGTGTTTCTTTATAAACAAACAGCTGAAGTGCATTTCTTTCGATCTTACAGTGTTATGTTATGTAGTCCCATGGCTACACAATGTAGATTCAACAGAGACAGATTTCCAAAGCTTATAATAATAGTAAGAGTGTGAATTGTTTTAATTCAGAATGTATTTAAACATGCAGAAAATATTTATCTTTCAGTCTCCTCTAAGAAATATTTGAAAAAATGTTTAACTTTCATAAAATCTTTGTTTAAAATAGAGTTAATATTAAGCAATTTTCACTTTTTTTTCTCAAAAACTACTTTAAAAAGAGAAAAACTGCTGCAAAAACAGATTTTTCATTCTATTCATCACAAAGAGTCGTCCTGTTCAAGGATGATCATAGGTCACCTTCCACTCTGTATATTACAGGTAATAATGTCAGTCCCATTTCCATTACCATCATCAGAGTTTCATTGTAAATAAAATATAGAGCATATGTAAACTGCATACAACTTATCACATAAAACCTTAATTAGCTGAACTACATTTACTAATTTTATTTTTAAATTCAATAATAACAGGATGATTAAAAAATATGGACTGTGAGACAGGTCTTCTATGACACAGGTCTTTTCAGATTTTTGTAATGATGTTTTGTATTTTGTATGCCAAAAGGATTACCATCATGAAGCTGAGAAAAACTCTCAAGTGTTTTGAGATAAATGCACAGTTTTTTCTCATGGTTTTCTCTGTTGACACATCATTGTGTTTTGCAGTTTAATACTCAAATTAAATCTGAGCCTTTTTACAACAATATTATTGCATTAAGCTATTTTAGAATTTAAGGTTAAAAAGTACCCATCATTGATAGGTCAACTATTTGCCACATCAGTGAGTTAGGTATCAGAAGTTATTGTGCACATTTTAAACCAAATATGATTCTACCAAGCAATATTAACAGTATGTTAAGACTTGTGCATTCTACCAAGTTCCGAGCTTTTCTTACCAAATGTCAAATAAAAACACTGAATCTTAAGATTCTTCAGAACTTATAATCTACTTCCTGTAAGCAGTGAGAAAGGCAGTAATTACAACTCACAAATCCCTTTCGAGTACTGCAGTATTATGTCTCACTGCTTTGTAAATGATCTATTTGTCTAGGAATACATTTCTCAAGTAATTGTCTCTTCTTTATTTCAATATTTTATTTACAAATCAGATTCATTTTTCACCAAAGAAACATTCTTTCTGAATGAAATGACCATCATTGAGAAAGACTTCTTCAAAATTGTGGTTGGTAGTGATGTTCAAACAAAAGAAAAAATGTTTCATCAATCATGAAATAAGGCCACACATCATTTTGCTTCTTTAAGGAATCCATAAGTATGCAAATAGATCACCTATTAGTATCAGTAAAATATTATAGGAAAACTTTTTGCGGGCATTTTGGCAGCAAGACTACAATTTTGGGTTGAAGAATATAATATCCCTTCAGAATACCAGATGGGCTTTCGCAAGGGAAGGAGAACAATTGATAATTTATTTATTATAAAGCCATTAGCAGACAAATATTTAAAAGAAAAAAGGGGTAAATTGTATATGGCTTTTGTAGACTTAGAGAAGGCTTATGACCGAATTGAGCTACAACTTCTGTGATAAATTAGTGTGTAAGGGAGTAAGTCAGCAATTGGTGAATATTCTTAAAGCACTGTATTTTGAGAACACCTTCTGTGTAAGGGTGGAGACAGGCTGTGTAACAAACGAAATTCCACAAAAGAAAGGCCTTCGGCAACGATGTAAATTAAGTCCAGTTTTATTTAATTTATACATAGATGATGTCTTACTAGAAATTGGAAGGAATAATAACTGTGCACCAGTAATTAACAACATCCAAATTCCAGGACTTCTTTTTGCAGATGACCTAGTGATAGGATCTATTACAGCAAGTGGTTTAAAACAATCATTACAAGTAATTGATGTATATTGTAAAGAATGGAGGTTAAAAGTGAATCAAGAGAAAACACAGATTGTGGTTTTCAAAAAGGGGGGAAAATTAAGCAAATATGAAAAGTGGAAGGGAGAGAATAAATATTACAGGGAGGTGCTGACTGTATTTAGGAGTAAAAATAGATGGAGGTAATAAATGGGAGAAACAAAAGAAGTTTGCATTGGCAAAAGGTAAAGGGGCGATGGCAGCAATTAGAAGCTGCAAATATAAAGTACCTAATATAAATGTTAAATGGCTGGAAAAAGTTTATGAGATGGTTGTGGAGGCAAAAATGATGTATGGTATAGAAATATGGGGATTAGATAGAGGATGGGAATGTATAGATGTGGTGCACAGGATGTTTTGTAGAGAAATACTAGGGCTACCGAAGTCAATTGTAAGACAGGTAGCACAATTACAGATGGGCAGGGTGCCAACTAAGGGGAAGATAATGGAAAGAGCTTTGAAATTTTGGTTCAGAATTTTAAATCTAGGAAAAAGTAATGTGTTAAGACAATGTATTGAATACCAAGAGAATAGCTTAATGAATGATGGATGGGTAAGTAAATTACGGAACATTTTGGAGAAAAATGGGTTAGGAGATATATGGAGAAGGAGAGAAAATAACGTAAAACATTTTTGGAAAAAGGCAAGGAAAAGACTGGAAGATATAGAAATACAAATCATGTTCAGTGAGATTGCCGAAAAGAGCTCATTAGTTTATTATAGGCCAATGAAAAATACATGGGGTAGGGAAAAATATATAGACATAGTAAATAAAGAAGAGAGAGAATCTATTGCATGGTTAAGAACCGGAGCATGGAGGCTAAAAGGGCTAAGACAGGGTATTCCTCAGAACCAATGTCCGATATGTGGTGGTAATGAAGACATTGAACACATAGTATTTAAGTGTCAAGGAACAGAAAATTGGAGAAAATAGTTTTTAATAAGAAGTGGTTAAAGGGGGATAGAAATACACTTATAATTGAAATGATATGCAAGGACGCTAGAAGCATTGGACAATTTTTGTGTACAGTAAAAAATAAATGGCTTTGGACAGTGGAAAGAGAAAAGTAAGCGGTAGTGCATCTTACTTTGAATGGAAAACTATAGTGAATGTGTGATGGTTAAGTAATCAGTAAATGGAAAGTGAAAAAAAAAAGTGGAAATGGGACATGAAAAAAAAAAAACTGAAGAAAAGAGCAAGATAATTTAGTGACAAGAATTTGTAAAATGTAAATAAACTGTAGTGATTGTCTACTGAATAAGTGACCAGGGTCAAAATGCAGTAGACAATCAAATTTGTAAAACTCTTAGCACAATAAATACAATACAATACAGTAAAATATTCAAGACTATAATCTCAACATGCTATAAAATTCAAAGTGAAGTATTATATTGTTTCATTTTCAGAAATGGAATTGAAAATATATCTGTTGTGTTCACAAAGCCTGATAAAAGGACGAGTTGGGAGGAATCATTTAATGAGGCAAAACAGAAGTTAGGTAAGCATACCTCTTTAAAGCACTTTAAAGATTAATTAGCTGCATGACATTATACAAGCTTGGGAAATGTTAACAAAATTAGCAGAAGGTCAATCTTACATGCAACAAATCTACATTGAAAAGGCTTATGTTTAATCTTTAAAATAAATTAAAAAATGAATGAATGCCTTCAGACTAAGTTATGCCTTATATGCAAGAGCACACACCATACTTCATGGAGTATGGATGAACACAAATGGTGTTAGAATCAACAGTTGGAAGTGTTTATTCCAAACTCCAAGAGATCTTGAACAATTAATAAGCTTCATTTTGTTTTAAACTCCTTATTTTTTATATCCATAAACAATTCACAACTCTTAGCAGAAGTTTAATACGATATACACAACTACCAATCTTGGTACTTGCATAATATTCTGCAGCACCTTTTAGAAATGTGTGTTAAAAACTGAAAGAGGCAGCTAATATACTGATAAACAAGTCCCCCTTGCAGTTTCATTCAGTAGTAACTTGTATGCCCCCATAGAAAAATATCCAGCAAACCCTCCCTCTTCAATCCAAGCATTAGGGAATCTGTTGTGCAGGTGAGCTAGGTCATCAGCATTAAAGTGGGCATACACCCCATCAAGTTGCCAGCAAGATATGTAACATCAAACAATGCTGATAGTACTTTTCAAATGAATTACAGGTGACATGCTCTGCACAAATGTTCCAGCATGCAATTGTTTGTTGTGAAAACTGATGCATGCTCTTCCATCATGTGTTTTTCCAGGATTTTCTGGAGTTTCAAAAAGGTATTTCTAACAAGTGGTTTCCTATTTCAAAACACTCAGTTTACACTCCTCTACCATCACAGTAACATGACCCAAGAGGAAGGATTTCAGCATACAAAGGAACATTGAATTTGGAAGACTTTAGAGAACTTACCTCTAAAGAGAAAAAGTATATTCACAAGGGGATCGAGTCTCCTATTATTTTTTTGGATATGCAACTGTTAACTCACAAACAATACTACTGCAGGCAACCTTCCAAAAGAAAATTAGCTCTGCATCAGAAAACTGTCATTTTGAAAACACACTCTTAGTTCAGAAATTACATTGCATCTATTTTGCAGCAGCATTTGTAATGCCATACAATAAAAGATGATTGAAGGCTTAAGTAATTATTCAGTAAATAAAAGACAACTAAGCAGTGATGAAATGATGGAATTTGCATACCGAAAAATCTCTAAGCATACCCCTTGTTGAATGGTTAGCTCATGTTATGATTTGAAGCAGCATTGATAGCTCATGTCCAAACTGCTATGATCGTGCTTTACTTTTAGAGTCTGTGGCTTTAATGGAGCAATTTTCAATGTTAAAGCAAACTATCAAAACTCTGGAACATATTTCCTCAAAATAATACATTTCAGAAATATAGAAATAGACTGTTAAGAACCATAAATAAGCATCCCTACACAGCATCCTTTGAGAGAGAGAGGATGAATGAGATGATGATTAATGAGTGCCCAACTGAGTCCAGGATTCAAGCTGAGAATTACCTGATGTTTGTCGTTTCAAGATAAGGAAAAAACTCTTATCTATAACCCATCCCAATCAAGATTTAAGTTTTGAACATCCAGGTTTCTCAGACATACTATTTATTCACTACTGTGGTAAATTTCATACACCTGAAAATAATACACAAGATAACAATAAAATGAAATAGTTAAAACAAACACAAAACCTTTTCCATTCATAGTGTTTCTATCATCCTTCATCAACACCTGCAGGTGGAAAAAATGTCTTGTAGAAGAGTGCCACACAGCTTAACTGAAACACAGAAACTCTGCAGGGCGAAATGCTTCAGAAATTCAACAAATTTTCCACAGATATATGAAAATTATGAGGAAATGAAACTTAGTCTATTATTTTGATCCTGAAACTAAGCACCAGTCCTCCATTTTAGGCCCCTCCCCCAAAAGTAGTAGTAGTAATATAAAAAGGAAGAAATGCTGAAAGCAAATATTTTCAACTTTCCTTTCTAAACATTGTCATACATTTTACAAAATCAGAGGTTATTGCAAAGTGGTATACCTGTCTTCCCATTGTTTTCAACAGAATCCAAAAACAGAGCTAAGAGCAAGGCTAAAGTGCATTTGTTGCAACATAACAATGTTTCTGCTCATACTACCATCAAAACACTGACATTGTTTGACAGCACAGAAGCAAAACAGTTGATGCACCCTCCTTCCAGCCCTTACCTACTGTCTTGCAATTTCTTCCTTTTCCTGATATTGAAGAACTGCTTTTAAGAATCCATCCCTTGAAGGTTTTGAAGTAGCATTTACATCCACAAAGAGAAGTAGCTGTTGTGCCATAAAATGAGTGATGTGGATATTTCCAGTTACAAAGGATATTGTGTCAAGAAGAATAGGTACTTTGAAAACGCATAGTAAACAAAGCTTTTCTTTGAGTGTTATTTATTGAGTATCCCCAAACTTATCTAGTGACCCTCATACTATGAACAAACTAAAGATTTAAATTAAAATGATTTTCTTCTGCTTCTATTTTCATTCATCATGCCCTCCCCCAAACTAGTGTGTGTGTGTGTGTGTGTATGTGTGTGTGTATGTGTGTGTGTGTGTGTGTGTGCGCACGCACACATGCGTGCATAGAAAGAAATATAAAGGAACCTAAAAGCATTTCTTCTAGATAAGCACAAAGAATGTGAAATCAAAGCAACTATTTTTCCTTGAATTATTTGCAGCATTATCTGCTGATAAGAGGCAAACACCAGAGTTCCTGTCCCCATTACCAATACGCAAGACTCGAGCTGGCCTTCAGTTTACTTGTGCTGCCCCAACTCTGGGCCTTAATTCACACAACATGCGAGATGTCTGGGTGTGCAATAGTGATGGTTATGTAGGACAAGTATGTGTACTCAGTCTGCAGCCTGAACCCACTGTCATATCCTGCAATGGTGTTTGCAATGCACGCATACTTTGTATAGCATCAATACCTGCAGGTTTCACTAGGTAAGGACTGCCATTGGTAAAAATAACATTATGAAGTCACAGTTAGTTAGAAGAGCTCTTCTTAAACTCTTTTATAAGTTATTTAAGTGAATAAGTGCTTGCAAAAATGGGCTTTTATTTAGTCAGGACAAAGAAAAATCAATCCTTGCAAATGCCAGGAAAATCCTTAGATCCTATAGCCTCTAGCATACATAGAAATTAGATTTTCTATACTGTCTATTGAGCAATGTCTCTTCATGACCTACTATATAAAAATTCAGTAGCCTGATTTTGCAATAACAAAATAAAACAACATGATTTTAAAAAAAATTTCATTAAATTACAGATTTGTTTCTCATCATCCAAGTTTCTTTGATATTCATGAAATATTAGTATGTGCTTTCTGTAATAGATGGCAGTTATAAAAATTTGATTATTAACCCATTTTTGCAGCTACCCATTTAAATTATCTGATGCTTATGAGTTTTATGATAGCTTTTTACTTTCTCAGTAGGGGAAGTATTGTATTCCACCCAAAAATTCGATACCAAGATTTCACCAGAAATACATGTTTTGAGACCCCCTGAATCCAAAAAAAAAAGCATTTTTGGAAATATGTCCGTGTGTGTGTGTGTGTGTGTGTGTGTGTGTATGTGTGTGTGAACAGCATAATTCAAAAACGAACAGTCGGATAAACACCAAACTTGGTATTTAGGTTCAGTATCTTCCAGAGATGCAACACGAAGGTTTTCAAGAAAATCCCCCCACCCCAGATTACCCTTTACATGGAACATTTTTCGAAAATTTTAATTTTCTCAAAAATGGCTCTAACGATTTGATTAAAATATCACATGTTTAAGATATTTTCATGACAAATAAAATGTATATCTTGAATTTTCTGGGAATGTCTCCAAAAGTATTCTTCATTGTGAACGACTTTTCCATAACTGGTAAACCATAAGAGATAAACAAAAGTTTACTACACAAAAAATGTAGATCGTGTTAAAATAGACAATTTATGTCATATACTTTTTTTTGTTGAGTGAACCATTTTTGAGATATTGCTTGTTATTCCCTTAAATTTTTCAATACTTACTTTCTCAAATGGGAATTCGTTATTCATTTTTTTTGTCTTGGATATGCAAAGAGTATTAATCTGTGGAAAAGAGAATGGTGCTGTACCTAGCAACCAGCTACTAAGATATATGTCGATGCTTAAAGGCTACTGTATTTCTATATTGCCCTTGCAAACACAAAACAAGAGGAACATAGTACGCCTTAAGCAATAGTCAAATATTTTTAGAACTGGTCGCTATGTGTAAAATGTAATTCTCTTTGCATGTCAAAATATCATTTCTGCAAATGTTTATCTCAATTAATATGAAATAGATGGAGAATAAGAGTTTGTAAAAATAGTTTGTACAAGAGTAGAGAAAGTCATGTGAGTGTAACACATCAGATTTTTTGTATGCCTATCAGCCTTGGATACACACTATATAAATTTACACATATCCTCTGACATACACTCTCAGTGCTACAATACAATGGCTTAGTTCCATGTTGTTTACTATTTAACATGCACACATATATTAGTTTAATAACGAAAGCTCCTTGGTATGTGAGTAAGCTCCTTATACAATACATTTCTTTTTCACTGTAGTATTTCAGCTTGACCAACATAGATGAAAAAGTCTAATCTCAAACACTCAACTAATTCATGACTTTATATAACAGTTATTCTTCTAGCTACATGATATGGTAAATATTTATATTTTAATTATTGGATTCAAACTAGGTAATACTGATTTAAACACATGCACAATACAAAAACAAAATTCAACTGTTCACATCATTCATCAATTCTTCTTACAAATGAGCCCATGTAGAAAAAAGGAGGAATTGCAAATTCCCATCATTGGCATAAATAAACAACTTGGGAAAATGTATACACACATTCAATATGCTGAACATGGCTAATGCTATGAAGCCAGTCATTTGACACAAATTGTACATATCAATGAACTCATTTTTCTTGGTAGTTTTGGTTTCTCTCTTATAGTTTTCCAGTTATAAAAAGTTCATTTATAATGAGAACTTCACAGGCTATTCACAGAAAATTCAAGATATATGTTTTATATGTCACACCAATATCTTAATCCTATTACTTTAAGCAAAATCATTAGAGATATTTTTAAGAAATGGAGGTCTTTTCCTGAAACTCTTAGTCTGACATCCTTAGGTAGGTCTGACTCAAGTATACAATTGTTCCTCCAATGATTTGGGCATTTCAGAGCAACTTTATTTCTGATTCATGATTGGGCCCTATCTAAACAAAAGGTGCTGGTTTGTTCGCCTTTCCTAATTTCCCTGAGAGTGTCCAGCAGTCAGATTGATTGCTGAGTCTAGCAACATCAGAGCATCAATTAATAAAATGGACAATATAGTTTTGGCATTTGATACTTTTAACAAAATTCCCACTCTGTCAGTGAATTTTCATATGAGCATTCTCTCCATTCCCTTAGTGGAACTCATAAAATTGCTTCTCTGTTCAACTTAGATTGTGTTCCAGAATAAAAACATCTGATGTGATACATTCACATGACTTTCTCTACCCTCTATCTTTATTAGTGGTATATAAACTTTTCTCACTAAAGCTTATTTTTCTATCTGTTACATTTAATCCAAATAAACCTTTGCAAAAATAGCTACATTACACATTTTATTCTAAATACAAAGAGAACAGCAATAGTCAAATGCTTAAGAACTGGACGCTATATGCTGGCCTTAAAATTCTGTTTCCATGCAATCGCAAGATACAACTGAAAATCGATGCAACTTTAAAGTAATGATAAGTATTGAACAATTCAAACCTTTAATAACGGATATCTCAGAAACAGCTTATGCCATAAAAAAACTTATTTTAAGTAAATTGTATGATTTGAAGAGATGTACATTTTTTTTATGATACATTTTCATCTATCGCTTAACGTTTACAAGTTATACAAGATTATACAAAATTTCTTCCAATCGAAGACTTCCTAGGCTATTCCCAGAAAATTCCAGATATACATTTTATTTGTCATATAAATATCTTTCATATATGGTATTTTAATAAAAATTGTTAGTGCTATTTTTTTGAAAATCAAAATTTCAAAAAATGCTCTATGTAAAGGGTAGTTTGTTGAAAAACTTTGTATCGTATTTGGAAGATATTGAACCTAAATACTAAGTTTGGTATTTATCTGGATTTTCATTTTTGAGTTATGCTGTTCATAGATACTGCGAGAGAATTAATGTTGTTTATACTTTATGCGTTGCCATCTTGTGACATCATTCATTTGTTAGGTTCGTAGCTCCATCTGGCGTAGCAATTTGCATCAGTTTTGAAATAATTCACTTTAAATTTCCTCCAGCTAGCTGTTTGGGTCGAACATGTATCTCTTACAGGTTGTGAAGCGGAAAGGAATCTTTTGTCCAGAAATTATACTGATGAAGAAAATTTGTTTTATAATTTTTATTGCCGAACACGTTCACTAACACTTTTACATATTGATTTACATACTCGCCAAACTGAAACTGTTTGTAATAACTTCTTACTTATCACTTTTAACTCGCGTACTTCAACTTTGTGTATATTTAACTGTATAATATTTTAGATCTTTAATGATTTTTGCTGCGCGTAACTTGACGAACTGAAGGACTGACTGACGACGTGTAGTGTACACGAAATTTTGATGAACTGGGCGACCGACGTGTAATGTATTGAGAATTTTGTTGAACTGGGGGCGATCTACCACGGACTCGACTTTATATACTCCCACTCCTCGACATGCCTAAAGATTATAAATGAACTGCTATTGGCTAATAAAACGCGCCAACATTAGCGTCTATTTTAATATCCAATGAAAACCACGAATACATATCGCTTTTAGGGAAACATTCTAGAAGGTTCTACCGAAAACACGCGAAACATTACGTAACTTCCTTGTTCCCAATAACGATAAACAGCTCAACCCCCTCGCTGCATTATTGCGCTATTATTGACAGTTTCAGTAAAGCCGTATAAACTTATTTCCCAATAATAATTACAATTAACAAACATCTGAAATCAATGTCACATAAAAATACATATTCATATTACAATCATTATTTACATTTAAGTAATTGGTGATACAAATTACCGTATCATATGCCCCACTAGAAACATAATTATAAATATTTATAACTTGTTTGGAAATTTTATAATTGTGTTTTTAGTCTCCTAAATCTTGGAACACACGCTATCACTTTCACTTGACACTTCACACGCATTTAACACACGACATATGTTTTTTTTTTTTTTTTTTTTTTTTATCTCGCCACTACTTACTGGCTCTGGTTTAATTTGTTTAGACATTAATCTGACATTACAAATTTTTTTTTTTTTATAGCAACTACTTTACCCTAAATTATTTAATTACTGTTACCAAATTGTTTACTTTCTTAAGTTGTTGACAAAAATTTATACATTTAGGATTTTTGTAATTATTACACATATTTACCAAAATATTCACCCTTTATACAAATATTTACATCTCTTAAATCTAAGCACTGTTTCACATGTTCTATTTGCTACATAAGTATTTGTTTTTAATTATATTTACCAATTTTTGTTATTTTGTACTTTATCTTAACAATACTCTTGGAATAGTATTTATATACTTTACTTTAATATAATATCATATTAAGTTTCAATCTTTACGTTATTAATTTTCAAATGTTGTTACAGTTACTAAACATTTAATTAATTTTTTCTCTCTTTTTTTTTTTTTTTAAACATTTCTCTATTTTTTTTTTTTTTTTATTTCTCTTTTCAAATGACATAAATAATTAACCCTCTTACGTTCCAATACATTGCTCTGCGTTTCGTCTTTAACTATCCAGCATTTACTTTACATCTCATTGCCATTTACCCTCCTGGATCAAATTGTGTGTGGCTAAACATTACTCGTAGCCGTATCCTAACCTTCAAATTTTTGTTCATGAATAACCTCTTGTATTCATATGAAATTTCGTCCCATGATAACATTTGAAAACAATCTACAGTTTCTTGAATTACACATCTTTTAACAACTTTCATTTTCAATTCATCTGCTATCTTTTTAACTTGAGAGTACTCTGACAAATCTGTACCAAACTGTACTGGACTGGAGTTTTCATTTTGAACATCTTGGTACAATTTATTTCTTTGCATTTCTGATTCTTTCTGTATTTCTGATATCTCCCCTCTGAAATTAACTTGCGCCTGATTTACATCAACATTCCTAACCTCTTTCATCTCTCTTATCACACTTGCAATGTTACTCATTCTACTATCTGACTCTGTACATTCTAAATCAACATGTTCATTTTTAGTATTAACCTCACTTTCTTTGTTACCTATTTCCCTGCTCTTGTCTAACATTTCCTTTGAAACTTCTCCTCTCTCACTTACTATTACTTCCTCATTTTCATCTCTCATTTCTGGCATACTACTATCTAGCTTCATAACTTTCTTTTCAATTTCTTCACTACTTTGATCTACTTTTTGCTCTAATTTCTCATTCCTCCTACCAATACTTTCTATTAATTTCCTATGATCCCTGTCCATAGCTTCCCTCAATTCCTCAAAACTCTGATCTATTTTCTTACTAAGATCTTCCCTTAATTCTTCCCTCAATTCCCTCTTATTCTTTTCCATATTCTCATTAATTTTTTTTAGCATCTCCATAATCATTCTAGTATCAGAATTAATATTTCCTGCTATTCTATTCTCACTTCCTGCACTAACATTTCCTCCCTCCAATACTACATCGTTTGAGCTTTTTTTTGTAACCTGTATTGAATTACAGCTAACTGTTACACTATCCCCTTCCATCATTGTTTCTTCAATATTACTAGTAGCCATTGTTTTCGTTTTCTAAAAAAAAATTACTATACTCTGACCTTTTGTGATGCTGTCTGTTGCTGTTACTTTGATGTCCAGCTTCCTGCCCCATTCTCCTAGATTTGTATGTCGCTTCGATGAATCTGCGTAGTTTTTTTTCCTGTAGTCCGAATTTCCCTGTTGCCTTGGAATCTCGGAATTACGATGTCCAATTATCCATGTAGTCTGTCCTCCCTGTTGTTTCTGGAATCTGCGTCTTGTAGATCAATTCACTGCTCCATTCATTCCACATCCTGGTTAATTCTGCTACTTTCCTAGTTAATTCTGCTACTTCCTGGTTATTCTGATCCTTTCCTGGTCACTCTTGTTCCTTTCCTGGTCATCTTGCCCCACGTTCTGGGTGCCAATTTGCGAGAGAATTAATGTTGTTTATACTTTATGTGTTGCCATCTTGTGACGTCATTCATTTGTTAGGTTCGTAGCTCCATCTGGCGTAGCAATTTGCATCAGTTTTGAAATAATTCACTTTAAATGTCCTCCAGCTAGCTGTTTGGGTCGAACATGTATCTCTTACAGGTTGTGAAGCGGAAAGGAATCTTTTGTCCAGAAATTATACTGATGAAGAAAATTTGTTTTATAATTTTTATTGCCGAACACGTTCACTAACACTTTTACATATTGATTTAGATACTCGCCAAACTGAAACTGTTTGTAATAACTTCTTACTTATCACTTTTAACTCGCGTACTTCAACTTTGTGTATATTTAACTGTATAATATTTTAGATCTTTAATGATTTTTGCTGCGCGTAACTTGACGAACTGAAGGACTGACTGACGACGTGTAGTGTACACGAAATTTTGATGAACTGGGCGACCGACGTGTAATGTATTGAGAATTTTGTTGAACTGGCCCCCACGGACTCGACTTTATATACTCCCACTCCTCGACATGCCTAAAGATTATAAATGAACTGCTATTGGCTAATAAAACGCGCCAACATTAGCGTCTATTTTAATATCCAATGAAAACCACGAATACATATTGCTTTTAGGGAAACATTCTAGAAGGTTCTACCGAAAACACGCGAAACATTACGTAACTTCCTTGTTCCCAATAACGATAAACAGCTCAACCCCCTCGCTGCATTATTGCGCTATTATTGACAGTTTCAGTAAAGCCGTATAAACTTATTTCCCAATAATAATTACAATTAACAAACATCTGAAATCAATGTCACATAAAAATACATATTCATATTACAATCATTATTTACATTTAAGTAATTGGTGATACAAATTACCGTATCAATACAGACAGACATGAACATGGACATGTTTCTAAAAATGCTTTATTTGGATTCAGGGGACCTCAAAACGTGTATTTTGGATGAAATCTCGGTATCAAATTTTTGGGTGGAATGCAATACTTCCCCTATTTTACATAGTAGAGAAAGTAATAAACATCAAAACCTAATCTAATTAGCCTAACATTGTTATTGTTATGACACTGTCATTATCATCATCAGCATTATTGCATACTTTCAGGAAGTAGGCAATCAAGAGAGGTCTACAGCTTATTGTTTCCTTTTACTTTCTTGAAAAATTGTATGTATTGCAAGTATTTGATAAAATACCAATAATACACCCCCCTGCCAAAAAAAAAAACACACAGTGAAGTGATAGAATTGCAACAATAATTTCATGTGGAACTCACACTCTAATAACTTCACTATTTTTTTTTTTTGCAATATTTTATATTTGAGTATCTTTCAAGGTCAAGAAAAATTAAAAATAGACCAATGTAACATGATGTATTCCTTTAATTTCTTTACAAAACATTTATTATTCACTTTTCTGTCTGACTAATAGTTGATTATTTTCCAGAATGATTAAGGGTATTATATTTAGATTTAGCCTAAACTAAACTAGCCTGAAATTCTCTTTAATTTCATTACAAAATTCAGGAGAAAAATTAACTTTGATGGCTAGCTTGCACTCGGTCTTCCATTCACTCACTGCAGAGTCAGAAGAATAACAGCTGATGTTAACAAAAATTTAATTGCTGTTATTGGTATGTTTTATTTTGATGTGTATGGTATAGTTTCACAGAGATGTCTGCTGATGTATTTTCATCTAGAGTAGGTCTAAGCTATGTATATGTATCAATCCCCCCCTCATTTGAGTATTGTCTATTATAACTACTCTGGTCCTATCAACAGCTTCGACTTTAGTAACAATTGCTTGTTGACAGTGGGTGTAACATTAGTTATTTCACTATTTTGAAAAACTCTCTTCTACATTCCTAATTCCAGACTCTGCAAAGGTAGGGAATAATTCTAATTAGAGAAATTCCCCTGTCCTAGCTGGAGATCAAACCCAGCATCTCTGGTTGTATTTATGTTTCTCACATTGCTCCTTTCTCCTGTTACCATTTTTTTGTTTTTTAATATCTTCAATGCAAACATATATTTAGAAGAAGAAGAAGAAGAAGAAGAAGAAGAAGAAGAATAAGAAGAAGAAAATGCAATTACTTAGACTCCATGGTACATCCAAACTCACCCTAAGGAGCACTCTGCATGTAATTTCACACTCTTTTTCTCAAAATGATATGAACGCTTTATAGTTACTAACAAATGATTACTTTTGAATCTTGCTTATCTTGTTTCTCCTTACATTTATGAGTTCTTGTAACATTATTTCACATTTCAATCCCAAACCTTGAGACAACTACTAAATTATCTCAAGAAGTGATGGCATCAGTCTGTTCATTGTGACATTGAATTAAATTTTATCCAACTTTCGCTTGAGATGTATCTCATTTGCAGAGTATTACTAGATTTTTATCTTGTAAGAGCTAAGATAACATTTGAGATCAAGCATTTTTATCCACCTGAAAGCAATATAACAGAAAGTGAATGAATCTGTTTTATCACATCATTCTGTATCAAGTTTTCAGGTACACTATTTCCATTAAGCATTATTTATTATTAATGTGTTACTTTTTTATGGCTAGCAGTAGAGACAAAGTTGAAATCAAGCCATAAATGCTGTAATATTGTAATTTGTTATGCAATAAATAAATAAATAAATAAAGACAGACAGAAAGAAACATAAATCGAGAAATAAATATAAATAACACAAATTCTTCCTAATTATAGCACTTTTAAGAAACATAATTATTGTAATTGTCACCTTAGCATAAATGATTTCATTTTTACAGTTCAAGTTGCCCAAGTAATTCTGCACAACCATTCACAAATGATAGTAAAACTGGAATAAGCATTTCAGTTGAAGAGGTTGATGACAGCAGTGGCAACAGGGTGCATTTAGACAGGTAAGAAATTTCCAAAAAGCCTATATATAGATTCTCCCAGTTGTTATGTAATTGTTGGTGATATTCTATTAGTGAGGTTAACTGCATTACTAACATATATTCCTAGAATATCAGTATGATGAAGCTATGGTATCTGTGTGGAATAATATTGTATCCTTTGTATTTACAAGGATACCTGCTGCTTTTGGTTAATTCATGATGATTAGCTTGAACAAGGTATCACATATCTTAAGATCATAGGTACTACAGTACTTTTCCTTCACCCCGTGGCCACAACAGGGTAGCTTGCATGCCAGTCACTACAACAGCTCGCGCACTGATTACTACAGCTCAGACTCTTGCCAAAACAGTTGTATTGTGCTAAGAGTTTTACAAATTTGATTTTCTACTGCATTTTGACCCTGGTCACTTATTCAGTAGACAATCACTACAGTTTATTTACATTTTACAATTTTTTGTCACTAAATTATCTTGCTCTTTTTTTTCAGCTTTTATTATTATTATTTTTTTTTCATGTCCCATTTCCACTTTTTCTTTTTTCACTTTTCATTTATTGATTACTTAACCATCACACATTCACTATAGTTTTCCATTCAAAGTAATATCCACACAACTGTCTCACATTCTCATAGTTAAAGTTACAATTACAAGGATAATAAGCTTACACCTTATCATAAGAGATATTGGAAATTATGTCCTTCTCTACCCACACATTTCTGGCATCTTCTCAGACAATGTTCATTTATACTTGAGAGTTCAATATCTGACATTGAGAGTAAATTTCTTGCCCAATGTTTTCTTTTAGTTCTTACAATGTATAGGATTTGCTGCATACACTTTATTTTTCACATGGTCATCATAGGTAAATTTCTGTAAATAGATTAGATTAGGATGCTTTCTGTAGGTTCTTTGATGGCCAAAAGGCCTTGAACGTAGAACATGTCAAAAGCTTTCATATTTCTATTGTATTGAATTTAATAAAACTTGGCTTTTACAGCCTGTGTCACTGCACAAGGCATTACATTCTTACTTGCATGCAAGGAGTGTCAGGCTTTACAAAATTGTCAATTATGTACAGTAAACTTATTCTTTTTGCACACATAAAGTGTACAACATTTTAAATTATGATGCTAACATGTAAACAGCAAGCATCAAATATCTATTACATTAAAAACTGTCACGTCTACTGAATACAAAATTTCTTCCCTTCAATGGTTAAACCTTTGCCTATATGCAAAAAGTGTCAGAATTTTAAGATATACATTTACAAAATATTAAATATGTACAATAAAACAATTTTGCATATAAAATACATACATAAGATGCACAATGTTTCAGATTATGGTGCTAAAAATATACAGTAAATATCAAATTTCTATTACTTTGAAAGTTAGCATGGTTAGGTACTGAGTATAAAATGCACTTTGCTTAACCTTTACAGCCTGTGTCACTGCTCAAAATTTACATCTATACTTATATGAAAAGATGGTCAAAATTCAGTATTAAGATAAAAATATCAAATATATATATTAAAGGTATTTCTTATTTGGCTTAATACAGTAACTTAACATTATAGGAATATTTAGTATACTAGAACTTAATTGTCAACAGGCTAAATTGTGGTTTAAATATTCTTCTAGAGAGTAAAAAGTTTTATCACAGAGGTACTCTTTTAGGGAGGCTTTAAAAACTTTGAAATTGCTAATTTTTTCCTTGAGATTACTGGGGAGAACATTATACATCTTAATTGCTTCATAGTAAATACCTTTCTGGAAGCAAGATAATTTTGCATTTGGACGATGGATATTTCCCTTTTGCCTAGTGTTAAAGTTATGTACTTCCAAGTTTGTAATAAAGTTATGTCGATTATTTACATAAAATTTTAAGATGGAGAATATATAAACACAAGGTAAGGATAGTATGCCTAGTTTCTGAAACAGTTCTTTGATGACTGCCAGTTATGAGTGTTGCACATTATTCGTATAACCTTCGTTTGTATTAGAAACATGTGGTTACTATCCACTGAGTTGCCCCAGTAAATTATTCCGTATTCCATGATGGAATTAAGATGAGCAAAGTAAACTAACTTAAATGTATCAATTGAATGAAAGTTTACCAGAGTTCGAATGGCATAACATGCTGCATTGAACTTAGGTGTAATGTGATTACTATGTGACTTCCAATCTAAGTGCTTGTCTACTAAAAGACCTAGAAATTTGGCTTCGTTAGGTTGTTCCAATAATGAATTATTAATTCCTATTTGTACTTGGGTTTGTAGTGAATGGTTTTGTAAAATGTCAGTGATAGAGCAATTGACCCATGCTTAATTTTCTTCTCTGATCAAGCTTGGTTCCAATTATATGGTTATGATCCATCATAAAACAACAGATACTGAAGCACAGAGAAACAATTTTACACATGAGATTCCCTTGCATGACTCGAAAATTGGTGTGTGGTGTGCAGTAAATGCATGCAGAATAATAGGACCTATATTTTCTGAGCAAACAAATGCAGAGAGGTATAGGAATGACTTATTCACTCCATTTTTTGAACAGCCGACCAACGTTATGTTAGTCTGGGTATTTCCAATAAGACTTAATACTGCATATACAGCTGGTGAGTCATAAAGTTTAGTTCATGAAATGTTTTGAAAATAGAGCAATTAGTAAAGGATTATAGCCATCAAGATCCTCTGCTTTAACTGTATGAGGTTTTCATCTATGGGAAATTTGAAAAATAAAGTAGGTATATGCAAAAAAAACAAAAAAAACACACACACACACACACACACACATTGGAAGAACTAAAAGAAAACATCAGGCAAGAAATTCACTCAATTTTGGATATTCAACTGTTGAATGTGGATAAGATTCCCTGAAAAGATGTCAGAAATGTGTGCATAGAGAAGAACAACATTTCCAACATGTCTTATTATAAGGTATGTGCTTATTATCATTGAAATTGTAACCATAACTATGAGAATGTGAGGTGGTTGCGTGGGTATTATAACTGTTTTGGTGGGAGCCCAAGCTGCGGCAGTTGGCCTGGGAACAGCCTTATAGTGGCCGCAGTGTGAAGGAAAAGCACTGTAAAATATTCACTACCTTTGTTTTTTGGTGCTTGTTGCTAAGTTGCACTAACTGTATGTACAGATGTTGAAATAATATTATCTTAATAAGATAATGTCTATATAACAATAAATTGACTTTGAAATGCTTTATGCAAACCCTCAGCATAAATTTAAAGCAGCCTTTCAATTTAATGACCAAGCTTTTATTTTACAGCTCTAACAACTTTTTGTTCAATTCATCATTAGAAAGAGAAGATGCAAAGCAATTTGTGCAATGGAACCCCACAATATAGTTGAATATAAATGCGATATTAATAGGTTACAGCTTTGAAGTATTACATTTGTGATTAGCTGTGTTGCAAGCCTGCTCAGCCTGAACTATAAAGGATTGGCAACTGCTGATATCAAGACTATGAATGAATTAACAAAGACTATGTAGTATAGTGTAATTGAACTTTTCAGAATGTGTGGTTTTAAAAATAATTTAGAGGGAAAAGTACTTAAAACTTTGCTTTTCATGCAGAAGGGGCTGCCAGATGTTCTGTTTTTCCCAAATACATCCAGTTTTACTTTCTCTATCACCTACCTATAATAGGTAGAGGAAGTATTGTAATTCAATATAATACAGACTAACCAGTATCTCTGGTTATTTTGATTCAGAACATAAATTTGTATATTGCTGATAATTGAAAACTAATAGTAGCCATAGCCATGAACTTCTGTATGTGAATTTCCAAGAGTAAGCACGATTTTGAGCTGCTTTAGGAAATCAATAATTTTGTCAATTTAATCTCAATTGTGTGAAAAGTAGGATTTAAATTAAGAACCCATAAATTCAGCTAGGCCTCATCTTGGGTTTCAAAACTCTCTAAAGATCATACTCATAATGTCTGGTTCGGCTTTCTCCATCAGGAAAAGGATCATCTACTAGACAATGACTGGGATCTTGCATATTATGGTCAAGGGCTGAAAATGTCTATTGTTCCCTTAGGGGAAAAGAAGTTAACCTTATATTAAAAAAAACCCTACTATCTAATGTAATGGCTGAAAGGCCACATATGCAGATTTTCTGTAATCCCTGCAGTATAACTCCCAGAGAAAAATGGCAAAAATTTTAACTTAACATGACACTTCCAACTTAACTGGATTTACTCTCTGGCACCTCCCTCCCCCCTCAAAATAAAAATTGTAGTCTTATAAAGTAAGTAAAATAGCATGATAGAGCAGTTTCACAATTCTTCCTAAAGAGTACTTTAAGTTTGTAAGATTGGTTCCTTTAGATCACTTATTGCATGATTTTAAACTAAACTCGGCGCAACATCCTAAAATGGGCCTGAATTAATCACATGATCATTCTACCCTTTTTCCCCAAACACAAAGAACAGCAATGCCAGAGCACACTATTGGAGGTAACACATGGTCAATAAACTGAGATCCATAGCATTTTAATGACTTGCTACTTTTCAATCTAGTACCTCCTCAACTTGTTCCAAAGGATACAACAAGGCTGATTGTACCCCGTACCAGACCGCCCAGCAGGGGATAAATCCCATACTGCTTCCAGTGCTTGAACTCAAGTCCCCCATATAGCACAGGTGGCAGAATTACTGCAGCACTACAGTGATGGTCATTGTATATTATTATTAAATGTAGGTAACTAAATACCATATAAATCTCTCTGTTATAATTTGGTTATATTCGATTCTACTTTCTTTCTATTTATTTATCATTATTGTATTTATCTGTTCTCATTTCTTCCAAATTATTAATCTCCAAGGGAATACTATGCATTTCAAATGCACATAAAACTGCCATATTTTATCTATAAATTTAACTGTGCTTTATACCTTAATATTAGCTGCAGCGAAAATGCATTATCTACATACATCATTGTATCAATACGCAGATTCATATTTTTTAGGGATTGGTGTTATTTCAGGTTGAAGCTATTGCGTTTAATGTAATCGTCAGTATGCATTGGTTTTCTGTATATGCCAAAATTAGGTTTATTGTCCGGATTGATGACCCTTAGGTCTAAGAAAGGTAGCTGTTTGTCTTTTTTTCAATGATTTTGATGGAAATATGGAGTTTTCAAAAGCTCATACATAAATTGGTAAACATTTCAATGAAGGAAGAAGAATACAACAAAGAAAACACAATGAAAGTCACAGCAATCAATGGATTCAACAGCACAACCGCCACAAAAAAAAATACGAAAAGCTGAGAAGCAGAAACAGATATAAAAAATGAGCACCCTCCCCAAACAAAGAGAAAAGGTCACTTACAAAAACTTTACACATCATCCAACAGCTCATGACAAATTCAAGAAAATCTTCAAGGAACACAACATAGTGTTAGCACCGAAGAACAGTTACTCCATTAAAAGCTGCCTGAATTCACAATTAAAGTACACCATACCCAAAAGAACAAATCAGGTATTTATAAAATAAACTGCAATCATTGTGACAAAAAACTAAAAAAAATCTAAAAGCAGCACTGACACAAGGATCAAAGAACATTTCAGGAACATAAAATAGAGACAAGAAGAAAAATCAGCATTAGAACACATTTTTGGCAAGAAAATAATGAAATAAAACCAGAACCAGAACTGTTAAAATGTATTATGAAGTACAGAAAATACTCAACATGGGAAAATATTTTCATTCTTAAACATTAATACCATTTAATCAAGTTTAACAAACCTATCAGAGACAACCTCACCAGAACATTCCTTGAAACATCAGCAGAGAACAGTAGCATCTTCCCGTCCAACAGCAGCCAGCATCCAGTTGATGGAAGCAAAGGCTTCCGAAACATGTCCCGTCACAAACGAATTATGTAAGTTATGTATTGTGTATCCAAACTGACTCTTTCTATTCATTATTACTCTTATGTTTTTATTTTTTTGTATGTGTAATGCCTTAACACAATGTTTTTAGCAGGTTAAATAGAATGAACATTTAAATTTAATATCCGCACCTTCCATTCTCTCTCTGTCTCTCCTCCTCTCTCCACTGGTGTAGTATTTCTCCAAGACTTATTTTTATATTTCAAAATATAAAAATAAAACCAACCATTCAAATGTGTCTTGCTTGTAGGATGTTTAATCATTCTTAAAAATAGCCATGGAGTACAAATGGTACCCCTTGCACTCCCTACCAGATGCCATAGAAACTAAAAAAGAAACCAAAATTATGTATGTGACATGCCTTGCAATTTTTATGCTTGCAGCAGCTCATCTAGTGAAGAGGAAGAAGAGGTAGATGAGGGGACGAAGGCAGAGGAAGACTCAAAGTGTGTACGCAGCATGTCAGATTCAGTGGCTTCTGACTTACCAATAACTGAAGATGCAGATCACTTGCAGCCCACTATGTGGTTAGGCACAGAGGATGGCTGTATACATGTGTACAACTGCAGTGATAATATACGCATAAAGAAGAATAAGGTCAGGATCCAACATGGGTCCTCAGTACACTGCATAATGTACGTTGACATACCATAAAATATTACAATAATAAATCTATTGGTCATTTTGTATTTAGGCATAACAAAACACTGAGTAATGTATAAGTAACATAGAGTGAGATCCCTCAGTGATCATGTATGTGAGACTCACATTTGGGAGACCTTGGGCTCAATTCCCAACAAGCTGCCCACTCTGACCATGGTTTTTTTTTTGTGATTTCCAAGGTTGGTCAGTAGGTGAATGCTAGGGTGGTTCCCCTTCTACCATGAATTTCCTGTCTATCCATTCCTTTCATCTGTTTCACCTCATCTGTTTCAGGGTTGTAGGATAGCAGTTGGTGCAGGTGATAGCAGTTGGTGTGTTGTGGCAGGTTGGTGGACTTTGTGCTATGGAAAGCTTTCTCTCTAGCTCTTGACAGACTGCTGGGGGCCCCTTCTTTCCTGGGAGCTGTCTCATCAATTCCTGGGATCCCCAGGTTATAGTGACTAAGGCAGGGCTAGCCAGTGTCAGGATTTCTGTCATGTTGGGATAGTTAGGAACCTCATCCTTGCTAGCACACATCATTGTCCAGATCTGGTTTCCCTTTGGATCTCTCCTTCCTCCCCTGTGTCACATTGGAAGCACAAAGGACCCACTATGGCTTGCATGCAGTGCTGTGCTCAAGTTGCTGGAGGCCCCTCCATCTGAATTTTCCTAATATATAAGTAACAGCTTAGATTACACATTTTAAGCCTTCCTGTCACTTTCATCTAAGATTCTTATATTTTACATACCAAAAAATGACAATTAAAAGCTGCACTTAAAAGCTTTCTTGTGCGAGAGTTTTTTGTGTTGTATTTGTTAGCCTCACGTTGTGGTACCAATTTGAAGTAAATATTGCTTACGTAATGTTTGTAGCGTAAGTTATTAGAACTCGGAGATCTTATGTTGTGTTGCTTACTTCACGCGTTGCCATCTTGTGACGTCATTCTTTGTTAGGTTATGTAGCTCCATCTGGCATAGCAATTTGCATCAATTAGTTTTCGAAAGAATTTTAAGTTTTGTATATTGTCCTCCGGCTAGCTATCATCTTATCTTGGTAGAACATGTATCTCTATACAGGTTGTGAAGCGGAAAGGAACCTTTTATTCAAAAATTACACTTAATGAAGAAATTGGTTTTATAATTTTTATTGTCGAACACGTTCACTAACACTTTTACATATTGATTTAGATACTCGTCAAACTGAAACTGTTATAATACTTCTTACTGATCACTTTTAATTCACGTATTTCAACTTTGTGTATAATTAACTTTATAATACTTTAGATTCTCGTAATTCTGCTGCGCGTAACTTGACGAACTGAAGGACTGACTGACGACGTGTAATGTGCTAGGAATTTTGATTAACTGAGCGACCGACGTGTAATGTATTGAGAATTTTGTTGAACTGGAGGCGATCTACCTCGGACCTGGCTTTATATACTCCCACTCCTCGACATGCCTAAAGATTATAAATGAACTACTATTGGCTAATAAAACGCGCCAACATTAGCGTCTATTTTAATATCCAATGAAAACCATGAATACATATTGCTTTTAGGGAAACATTCTAGAAGGTTCTACCGAAAACGCGCGAACATTACGTAACTTCCTTGTTCCCAGTAATGATAAACAGCTCACCCCCTCGCTGCATTATTGCGCTATTATTGACAGTTTCAGTAAAGCCGTATAAACTTATTTCCCAATAATAATTACAATTAATAAACATCTGAAATCAATATCACATAAAAATACATATTCATATTACAATCATTATTTACATTTAAGTAATTTGTGATACAAATTACCGCATCACTTGGGACTGCTAACCATTTACATGTATTGCATTTCTGAAATTTTTCTTCTCATAGATTAGAAGAAGGAGATGATGACCTTTATTAGCTCATTGACTTTTATAAGTTTCAAGCATTGTCAAATTATAAAATATATTCATACAATTATTATAATACCCCTACATATGTACTTTTGCATTACCAATATTTTTACTTAACTTTGGAACTGTTGTACAAGATTTTGCCCATTATAAGGGAATTCATTTATGCGACCTTTATATTTAAATTATTTCAATAGGTAATAGTTATTTATGTCTCATATTATACCTATGACTGTTTGTAATCTGTACTGAGTATACTATACTTACTACAAAAATGTTTATATTATATACATATAATGAGAAAGCAGTTAATACTCCGGCTTCTACAAAAATATTTCTACACCAATCTTTACTATTTACATTAAATACACATCTCATAAATTTTTTCTGTATTTATGTAGGACTAATATCATGCTCATATCCATCATGCACATGCTATCACAGATCTCATTTCCATATTGAAATTGTATCCATAATACTCTAAATTGAGAACATTTGAGTTTAGGTATTTTTTTTTCAGAATCCTCAAGATACTTAGATAAGTACAGTGCTTTTTACATATTTGTCAACATGGTGCTTGAAAATCATGTATTCATCTATAGTTACTATCAGAATTTCATGCTCTTCAACTGCTGAAGGAATTCATAATGTATTTTCACATTTAGAATTTCATTCTTTGATGTATTATTTTGGGGTTGGAACATGATCACTTTTTTTAATATAGAGTCAACTGAAAAATACAATGCTGAGATTTGAACATGATTCTCCTGCTCTTCATGTGGTTGCTCTAATCATTGAGCTACTGTGACAACATGCCAGTGGGACATTCAATTTCCCAATTGACTCAAGTTGTTTCCCAGATGGACCACCACTAGAGATGACAATCTGAATGGCGACTTGCCATCGCAAGTACTTTATTACTGGGTGCTTATGGGTTTCTTTCTTTTAGTAGAATGTTATTTATTATTATATCACCAACCTTCATATTTTAGTTCAGCATCTTCCAAATGTGCGAAACAAATATTTTCAAGAGGATCTCTCCAACCCAAACCACCTTTTACAGGGAGAAGTTTTTGTTATATTTTATTTTTTAAAAAATGGCTCTAATGATGATGATATAAATAGCAAATTTTTAAGATATTTGCATGACAATATCTATATATCATGAAATTTCTATGAATAGCTTGTAAACCCTCTTCATTCTGAATAACTTTTGTACAGTTTTATATGCATAGTAGCAAGTGACAAGCCATCTGTACCCTAAAAGCCCTTAGTATCCTTTTTGAGCTAAGCTCCTGGTAATGTTTAATGAGTAGTTATATTGGGCTAGGACGCAGCCATAATTATGAAGGTCTCATATCTCTCGCATTTTTACTTTCTCTACCATGTACATAGTAGCTAGGGAAGGTATTGCATTCCACCCATAAATTTGACAATAAGATTTCACCAGAAATACACATTTTGAGGTCTCCTGAATCCTAAAAAGGCATTTTTAGAAAACAGTCCGTGTCCATGAACAACATAACTCAAAAACAAAAAGTCAGATAAACACCAAATTTGGTATTTAAGTTCAGTACCTCCAAAGAAGCAACCAAAGATTTTCAAGAGAATCTCCCCACCCCAAACTACCCTTTATATGAAACAGTTTTTGAAATTTTTTATTTTTCTAAAACATGGCTGTAACAATTTTGATTAAAATACCATATATTAAGGATATTTACATGACAAATAAAATGCATATCTTGAATTTTCTGGGAATAACCTGTGAAATCCTCTTCATTTGGAAGGAATTTTGTATAATCTTGTTTAACTAGTAAATGTTAAGCAATAGATGAAAATGTACTATGCAAGAAATGTAGATCTCTTTAAACACACAATTGATTTCAAATAAATTTTTGTGGCATTAGCCATTTCCGAGATATCCGCTATTAATGGTTCGAGTTCTTCAATACTTAGATATTCTTTTAAAGTCCTATCGATTTTCAATTGTTCCTTGTGATGTCATGGAAAGAGAATGAAAGTTTAAACCAAGTGTATAGCATCCAATTCTAAAACATTTGACTATCGTTACTCCCTTTGTATCCATAATGAAATGTGTAATGCAGCTATTTTCAGAAAGGTTATCTCGATTAAAATGAACTAGACGGAACAATAAACTTTCATAAGAATAATGCATATACCCCTAATAAACAATACTTTAGAGGGTAAAGAAAGTCATGTGAATGTAACACATCAGAATTTTTAAAATTATTTTACTGTTGTTTCTTTCAAATAAATGGGGTAAAACCCTGAAAATGTGTATGACATGTCACCCATTACATTTTATTGGTTCAACCTTTTATTATATTTAGAAAGTATGAATTAAAAATCTGTCATATTATTTGTGAGTTATCAAAGTTTGGTCAGTTTTGTTTAATGTTATATGTATTGTCATGGGGCTTGTGAGTAGGTGAAGTAACCACCAAAATATAAAAATATGATGCCTGTATAAAATGGTTACACTCAATGCTTCATCTGTTCTCCAGATCAGATCTTATACTTATACAATAATGTCAGGAGGAGTACAATTTTGCAGTGGATTGTTGGTGTAAGTTAATCCTCTTCCCAAATTGTTAAAGAAATGTAATTAGAAGATAAATTTGAAAGCGTTAAATTAGAAGTGTGGAAGCATAAAACACATTTCACAATGTACAGTGTACATAATCCACCTAGAAACTTACCTAATCTCTCTCTTATTGATATTACATACAAATCAATTATAATTGGAAACTTTAATGTTCACTCAAAAGATGGGGATAAGAAAATGTAGATTCTGCTCGGAAAGTCATTGAAGATTTTATGAACACATCCTTTGAGCTTATATACAATAAGGAACATCCACCAACTTTTCTTCTCTATTTGGGGATAGGAAGTAAGTCAGATATTCTACTAGCTACTTGAGATACTGCTGAGAAGATCAGTTGCAAAATCATAGAAGATCCAGGCTCCAGACATAGAGCAGTAGGCACCATTATACAATCTGACAGTTCAAAAAGTAACTATCCTAACCCCAGATTATACTGAAATTTCAAAAAGTGAATTTAAAAGGATATAGGGATGAGTTGAAAAATAAATTCAAAAAACATTTTAATGAACTAGAATAAGTAGACCATATTCTGTAATCTAATTCTCCCAGCAGCAAAAAAAGTTATTCCACATGGTAAAATTAAGAACTATAAGCTATTCTGGAATAGCAATTTAGAAAATCTAAAACAGAAAGAGAGGCAGCTAGATCTACTGCAGAAAAATAAACCACACTTCTGATATACTAAGTTGGCATAAGCAGTATTTATTACCGCAAAGAGAAGTAATTTTACCAAATTCTTACAAAATATGAATTATAAAAAAGACAGCAGCGGAAAGGTTCACAGATACATAAACATTATTAAGGTAATCATGATAATATAAAAATCATTCTTCATTTACAATAACAAAATTCTTACACAAGACACAGATATTGCAGAAAAATGTAATAAACATTACACGAATGTTCATAAATTAACAGAAGATCGTAAGGATTTGAAGAAATATTAAAAATCAAACATAAAAAAACTTTCAAAATGTAAACCTAGAAGCAACAATGTTGAAATAGGACAATATTAACAGTGAAGAGTCAATTGATAAAATAAATGAGTCTCAAAATGATATTAAAAGCTAAACTCCACCAAACATAAGAAGTCAAGGTCCAGATAAAATACACCCAAAATTCCTTAAAAACTTGGGAAAAATTGTTTTTAAAACTATGTAATTTATCTCAGAAAACTACAGTTCCTTCTGAACAGAAAAGAAATAGTTATTATTCCTATTCATAAAAAAGACAATGCTTCCTATGACTTTAACAACTGTAGACCTGTATCATTAATCAGTATAATAGCAGAAGTTAAGGACAAAATTATATCAAACAGATTGAATTGTCTTTTTGGAATCTCATAATTTCATTTCTAAGTCAAGAAATTAAAAATGCTTTTAATAAACAAGGGATTATGCAATTGCAACATTTATAGATTTCCAAATGCCCTTGGCTCTATTTGTAGAGTAAAACTACTAAATAAACTACAAGATTTAATTACTGTACATTCACCTGGATCTCTCATTTCCTAACACAATGCCTTATTGTAACCAAATATAACATGTGCATCTCTAAATACAGACAAAAAAAATCGTGAATTAACCCAAGACACTGTACTTAGTACAACACTTTTCAATATAT
Organism: Deroplatys truncata; assembly: GCA_030765065.1. Lineage (NCBI taxonomy): Eukaryota > Metazoa > Arthropoda > Insecta > Mantodea > Mantidae > Deroplatys > Deroplatys truncata. The sequence continues at coordinate 119,974,364 of CM060978.1, forward strand.
ATCAATGGTCTGCCACAAAAAATTCAAACATTTGAAATAAAATGTGTACTTTTTGCAGACAATTTAGTAATATAGGCATCAAACAAAGAAATAAAATTACTAAATTAAAATGCCAATGGAACATTCCTTAAAACAATTACATAATTAATCTTTGTAAAATTCAATGAAGGTTATTATTAACAAATCTAGTTATCAAATTTTTTTCATTATGTAAAAATTAACACAAATCAAACTAAATTACAATAGAAAACCTTTACAGAAACAAACTCAGCAAAATATTTAGGGTTATTTTTTATACTAAACTTACTTGGAAAGCTGAAAAATGGATATATGTTCTAAAACAATTATCAGATATGAAATGGGGATGTTCATGAAAAACAACTTATAATGTGTACATAAAACCAATACTTAGTACTGTGGTGAATATTAATTACAGCTAAACAAAGAAAGAAAGAAAGAAAGAAAAAAAAATTATGTGTCTTTGTAATGTCTTTGATTAATAACAGGAGGTATTAAAACAACCTGAATCCTGCAATGCAGTTATTTATATTTAAATTTCCTATAGAACATGAAATTAAAAGAATTGCTGTTATTCAGAATGAAAAATTAATTACACTACCTTTCAACAATTGGGAAAAAAGTAAGTACACAGTATTAAAGAACAAATGAACCTTCCATCAGATAAAGAAAGCCTACACAGTAAAATTAATCCTACACAAGCTATAGAAATAAAACACTAATTGGAACTGTTTGAAGATTTCACGAAATGTGACACACTGAAATATTTATTAAAAAGATTAGCATTAGAAACTATTTACTCTAGATTTCCAAATAATTGTTACTAAGTTTCTTATACGGAATCTGTAAAATATATACTTTCCTTTCATGTAAAAAATTAAATTGAGTTTTATTTATGGACGCTCTTTAACTGCTATGGTCCTTAGTGTCCCATTCTATATTGGGCATGAAAGACTGGTAATTTTGCTCAGAGGCCTCTTTATCAGGCTTGAGGTTCTTTTATATGATGTAAATCTATGACATGGGACCACCAGCTTTATTTCCCTTCTGAAAGAAGCCATGCTAAGGATTTTTACGCCCAAAAAAATCCATCACACTCCACTGGGTTTGAACCCACAACCTCGGGAACTAGAGGCTAGCATGGTAACCACTACACCACAGTGACTTTCTTTCATGTGAAATAATATTTACAGTATAATTACACTTTTAGCTTTTAGCATTATGATTCATAGTTTGGAAATTTGGATGAATAAAGCTTTCCCCTCTTTCTCTTCTATGGAGGCAACATATGCAATTAATGAAGTGATGTAGTCAGTTTAGGAATGAAAATTGAAAAGAAAGTGCTCCAAGAGAATTTCATTCCTATAAGATTCTCAAAATGTGGCTTATTAAAATTCAGCAAAACAAACAAATATTTAGTGCGTGTTTTGTGTTTAATTTCAGTTATTTGGACAACAGAGTATTTGTTTCCTTGGCAAATGGCGACATCACTGTTTATGCAAGAGATCAAAGTATGTATTTTTATATATTTTACACTTCTTTCATTGTTACATTTTGCAAATAATGCTTCAAATACAATCAACATTATATTTATCTTGGTGTTTTTTAATAGTTTTACTAGAATATACATCTCAAATTCAACTTCAAATGAATATTCAATTGGTCTTAAGTTTATCATTATTAGATAATTACTGTGTGCAACTTGCATATAAAACCACTTTTATTTTTCATATTTTTCAACTTTTCTTTAGAAGTATGGAATGCTAATTATTATAGGGTCTGAGAGCATTTTACTGCAATGTTTTAGATGGTGGCTGGAATACAACAGAGCCTACTACAATGTCTGTTGGCACTGCAGCCATGCCTGTCACACGAATGTTACCTATTGGTGGGAGTCTTTGGTGTGGTTGTCATAATTCCATTAAAATACTTAACACAGCTTCACTTAAGATAGAGGTAAGCGAGAAAAAAAGGACTTCAAAATGCTTAATAGTGCTGTAAATTTATTTGCAGAGTTAATTTGCCTTAAGTTAATTTGATCTCCACCAGTTACATTCTAATCTTATGGTTGCTAACATGGCAACTACATGGTGCTGCAGACATCTCTGTAATTAATGTTGCATTTATGAAAAAGCAAAAATATTTGGGCTGAAAAGCCATAGTCCAAAGTCAGTATTAAAAGAACTGACATTTGTTCAGCAAGGCAATGGACAATTGGTCTTTTAGCACTGACTGAGGAACCATAGTCCTACAGCTTAGAACCTTATACTTTTGGTCAAGCAAATGCTCTAATGGCAGCCTGTATATTTATTTCATACTTGTTGAATTTTTTAGTAACAAAGTATAATTGACAAACAAATCTATTTCAGCCAGGAAAGTACTGATTGCAGAAATCACACAAACTCATTCTTGGCACTTCTTAGATACAGTGAAACTAACACTGCTGAAAAGTCTCTAACCACTATCCTTTATTTTTATATTTTCTCTACAAACTATTCTTACCAAAGCTCATTTTTCTATCTATCCACTTCAGTTAATCAAAATAAATGTGCAGAAATGGTTTCATCACACATTTCGTTGTAGGTTCAAGGGAAGTACAAGAGGTGAAAGCAATAGTAAGATCTTTAAAATGCGGGTTACTATATGCTGGTTTTGAAACTTCATACTCATTGCATGACATTGTGAAAAACAAAAGAGTGTGACTTAGCACAAACAAAAATGCATGATAAAGTATTTAAAAATTAAAACCAGAAGCAACAAATGTCATCAGAATGGTTAAAGCAAAAAGAAACAAAAAAATCTGATGTGTTACACTCACATGACTTTCTCTACTCTTGTACAATCTAATTTTACAAACGCTTATTCTCCATATGGTTCATGTTAATCGAGATATCGAGATGCCAATCTTATTGGTAATTTTCTTGTAGATGCAAGGGAAATATGGTAGCTTTTAAGCGATAGTCAAATATTTTAACGCTGGTTGCTATGTGGCGCATTCCATTCTCTTTGCATGTCCAGGACATAAAAAAAATGAATAACGAATGTGAGAAAAAGTATAAGTATTGGAAAATTTAAGGGAATAACAAGCAATATCTCGAAAACGGTTCACTCAACAAAAGAAATGTATATGACATAAGTTGTGTATTTTAACGCGATCTACATTTTTTGTGTAGTAAAATTTTGTCTATCTCTTATGGTTTACCAGTTATGCAAAAGTCGTTCACAATGAAGAATACTTTTGGAGACATTCCCAGAAAATTCGAGATATACATTTCATTTCTCATGACATTATCTTAAACATATGATATTTTCATCAAAATCGTTAGAGCCATTTTTGAGAAAATTAAAATTTTCGAAAAATCTTCCATGTAAAGGGTAGTCTGGGGTGGGGGGATTTTCTTGAAAACCTTCGTGTCGCATCTCTGGAAGATACTGAACCTAAATACCAAGTTTGGTGCTTATCCGACTGTTCGTTTTTGAGTTATGCTGTTCACAGACACACACACACACAGACACACACACAGACACACAGACACACACACAGACACACACACGGACATGTTTCCAAAAATGCTTTTTTTGGATTCAGGAGGTCTCAAAACATGTATTTCCGGTGAAATCTCGGTATCGAATTTTTGGGTGGAATGCAATACTTCCCCTACTTACTATACGTAGTAGAGAAAGTAAAAAACAAAAACAAACAAACAAACAAAAATACATATATTGTGTGTTTTAATCAGAACTGTACTTTCCTAATTTTGTGCCTCCCTCTTATTGCTTGCCATTTATACAAAATTACATAAAATTCATTCAGAGTAAAAACGACTTCACAGGCTATTCACAAAAAATTCAACATATATGTACATTTCTTTGGTCATGCAAATATCTTAAATGTATGATGTTTTGATCAAAATTGTTGGAACAATTTTTAGAAAATCAAAAATAATAACAATTTTCCATGCAAAATTTAGTTTGGGGTGAAGGGATTTTCTTGAAAAGCTTGGATGATGCTGAACTTAAATGCCAAGTTTGATATTTATTTGACTTTTTGTTTCTGAGGAATGCTGTTCATCAACAACACACACATACATACACATGAACCTTTTTTTAAAGTGTTTGTCTGATTCTGGGACCTCAAAACATGCATTTATAGCAAAATCTGGATAACAAATTTTGGGGTAAAAACACAGTACTTCTTCTACCTTCCATATGTAAATGGTAGAGAAACTAAAGATATTTGCATTTGTATCACCACCTTGTTGCTGCTATCTTCAAATCAGTCACCTAGTTGTACTCCATCAAAATTGTATCATGAGATAAATGAAAAGCTAATTCTAAGATTTTAGGACTGCTTAAATAAAAAATCTGATGTCATTCATATGACTTTCTCTATGCCACTAGCATATATTTTTATATATCTTTTGCAAACTACTTTGCAAAAGCTTAATTTGCTATCTACTTCATGTTACTCCAAATAAACATTTGCAGGAATGCTTCATTACACATCTTGTTGTAAGTACAAAAGGGATATAGGAAACTGAAGTGATAAAAATTGAAAGATTGCTCTCTCTCTCCCTCCCTCCCTCTCTCCCTCTCTCTCTCATACTTGTCCATGACTTCATCATTATTTAAAGCCAAGTGTCCACCTGTTTTCATTACATATTTGCATAGTTCTTGTTTTTCTTCACTCAATAAATTACATTCCCACAATATGTGATGCACTGACTGTTTTTACACATGCATATTGGATTGTCTTTGATTTTAAATCTTTCCAGATATACACTGAATTTTCTATGCCCTGTGGTCACTGCTGTTATATTTTGAATCAGCGTCAGTTTCATCTTTAGTCTTGCTTTAACTGTTGGAAAGAATGTTCTGATTTCTGCTCCTATGGTTGAAATTTGCTTCTCTCTTTCCCACAGGTGTAAGCTTTCTTCCCTCAGGTCACTTTTCACTGCACTTGTTGATATGAGGCTGCATGTTTGCTCCAGACCATTGACATAGATAAATTATTCTTTCAAAAGGGGGAGGGGTGTTTAGTCTGATCTCACCAACTACTACTGTACGCTTCCCCAAGTGCTTAAGACACAATGTAAGACGTTTTATTTTTTTGAAAAGTGATTTCAATAATTCAGTATATGTTGCAGAGCCCTATTCTTTTTGAAGGACATGGGCTGTAAAATACTGTCTAAATTCAATTCATAAATTACTAAAAAACACTAAAAAGGATTTACAAAGACTATGTATTAGAATTCGATCACAGAGTTATTACAGAACATACTTGCGAAGAAGGCTTCAACATTTAGTTGAGAATGCCATGGAGTAGAAAATAGTTGTTATTCCACAGAAAATTCATGTAAAATAACACAAATTCTGCCAATATTTCACTCCAAACAACATATACATTGTTTAATCAAATTGCTTATAACCTATGATATGCATGCGAGACCAATGTCAAAATATTTTAATAATCATGAAAGAAAGTTTTGCTTTATTTCCTATGTACTTATCTTATAATCAACTTCATTAGCAAGGTATGCTAAATAATTCTACAAAGAGAAAAAATTGCAAAGGTTAGAAATCAATGAATCTATATTCTATAGTTAACAACTGAGAATATTATTTTTGTCAAATGTCGCAGACTGTATTTTTTCCAAAGAGGTTAATTTGGGCCTGTGGCATGGGAGTGTGGAATCTTCATATTCACCAGCTTTATTTCTATGTTGTTATATATGTATATATATTAAGGATTTCTGAATTATATGAAAACTATGTAGCTTGTATGTTATTAAATAATTACGAGATAAAAGAAAAGGTACCAAGGTTTAAAATGTCATCTACTGTAATAGCCTAAAGAATCACTCTACCATTCTGATTGATAATTTCTCCACAACCAGAGGGCCAATGGGCTATGTATAATTTCCATAACTTGGAAAACTGTCAGGGGAAGATTAAGGAAGTCAGACATTCCACCAATGTTTCACACTTTTTTGTATGAATATCAGGGGATTTTTCAGGATAGATGGGGCTGTATGAAATTACAATTATTACTGATAAAGCGGAGGATTCACCATAAAAAGCTTATAAATCATTGTACAATAATTTCATATAGAACATGGGGAGGTAAACTAAATTAATTAATTCATCATTCGAGTTTAATATATTATTGAAAAATCTGAGGGTGTAAATCATACAGTAGCCAATGCAAATGGTATTAGTCTAGCAGTGTTATTGCTTCCTTGATTATTTATTTTTAATACTATTCATTAAGATTATTGGATGATTAAAGTACAAGATTTCTGTCAACACGCGCACTGCAATATTTTGGTTTGCCCAGGCTTTTCATCCATCTATGCAACCACACCCACACTGGCAGGTGGCATTACTCCTGCCACCTGTCACTGTCAAGTTAATGTGTTTACGTTTCTCTTATCCTGAAGAAGGACCCTAAGTGTAACCCAATATATTATCTGCATTTCTGTTGTTTATATTGGCTGTTTATTGTGATCGTTATGGATCTTTATTTGCTTTAATTGTTGTTTTCCAACCTTGGGTTTTTATGGTTATAAACATCATGGTATGTTGATGTTTACTGTTTATATCAGTAATTATTCAGTAACTTAACACATTTCTAGGTTAGCTATATTTGTTTATATAGCTCTGCAATTATATTTGGGGATTCAATGGTTCATCAGACTGTGGAATATATTGCAGATGACTAAAAAGTATATTGTTATCCGAATGTGCAAATCTGTCATCTTGAACAGAAACTTGCGGAGAACAAAGACGATCCCAATGTCATCATTATTCATGCTGGCACAAATAACATTCGCACTGCAAGATCTCCAGACAAAGCAATAGAAGAAATGGAAAGCTTAATATCCACAGGAAAGGATTTATTTCCTCAGGCCAAGTTGTGTGTGAGTGGTGTTATACGGCACTGGGTCGAGGACCTTCGATACATCAAGGCAATCAACTACTCATTGGATTGGGTATGTAAAGTTCATGATTGTGTATTTATTGATAGTAATGCATGGATAAATTATAGGGACTTTAGAAGAGATGGCCTACACCTAAATAGAAAAGGTGTTACTAAATTTGTGTGTTTGTTAAGCAGGGTGATTGCACACAGCAAACAAAAAAACTGACCAGAGTCAGTGATGCAAAGCCTCATTTTGATAATACTCCCATTTATAACAGCATTGTGATGCAAAATTCAACAGTCTTATTAAAACATAACCAAAATGTTAAATCATTCCTAAACTTAACATTGACTCTAAAGTAGCAATAGATGAATGCTCAAACAAAACACAATTAATATGTTTCATCAAAACATCCAAAGTATTGGAAACTAAATATTAGATCTTGATATGCTACTTCAGGATAAATTAAAACACATAGATGTATTGTGCCTAACTGAACATTGGTTAACTAAACATGAGCTGGAAGAACTTAAATTGCCCAATTTTAAAGCTGTTAATGGTTACCCTAGGTAATTGATGAAAAATAGTGGAACGATAACTCTAGTTAGTCATGGAAAGCTAAGCCCATTTCATCCTTTCAAAATCTAAATCAAAATGGACATTTTGAATCAAATGTAGTAGAACTGAAAAACAAGGTAGTTATATGCATTTACAGGAATCTATCAGGTGATGTGACCATTTTCATGAAAAACCTTGACCACATGCTAAATCATTATAATAAACAGTAAAAAGTATGGTAGTATTGGGGGATATAAATATTGACGTTTTAGGACACAGTAATAATAAACTGACACTACTAACTATGCTATATACCTATTGTCTAAAACCAATGTACCAACAAGAGTAACTAGTAGTTCAAGTTCTGCAATAGACCAGATAGCTATTAGCAGCAACCTAATCCCCAGAGAACTAAATGTATTTGAAACAGCCTTATCTGACCATTTTGCACAAAAATACAATTAGGTGGGAACCAAAGAGAAATTATGGTAATCACACTCTCCACAAAAAAAAGAGGGCCAACTAAATCAAAGCAACTTAGAATACTTCAAATACTTGTTAGAAAAAGAAACTTGAGAAGAGGTATATTTATAAACAATGGTGGAAGGAATATGCTCTAAACTTATAAACATTTTCAAACATTATTACAATATGGCTTTCCCACTGATTACAGTAAAAGTGAAGCAAAGAACTTCCAATTGGATAACTAAAGGTATAAAAATCTCTAGGGATAGAGTGAGGCTATTAAGTGAACAAATCAAAAAGACAAATGCTTCCCAAGCATCTATAAATTACTATAAAAATATAAAAAAAAACTATAAACAAGTAATTGATGCTGCCAAAAAGCTAATAATTCTAAAAAAAAAAAAAAATCAATCTGAAAATAAACATAAAGCGATGTGGGATGTAATCAAAGAGAAAACCAACTCCAAATTCTTTTCCATAAGAAATATCAAACTACTAAAAGGTGATACTATTATAAATAAACCCGAAGAGGTAACTAATATCTTTAATGAACACTTTATAAAAATTACTGAGAATGTCCAAAATACTAGTAATGCAAAAGGAACTGAAAACTCTCATCATGAGTAGTTTAACATACTTTCACTATTTCTTGAACCATCAAATGAAAATGAAATACCAAATATAATCAGAACAAAAAATCAGAAGCAACAGATGGAAGTTGTAACTTCATAATTAAAAGCTGTAGTAAATACTAAAGCAAACTTTTATGTTATCTAGCAAACCATTCCAGTGAAAGTGGAGTGTTTCCAGATGAACTGAAGATGACAAAAACTAAACTTATCTTTAAAAGGGGCAATCAGCATAATCCTAATAATTACAGACCAATAGCAATACGCTCAGCCTTTACAAAAATTTTGGAAAAACTAATCTATAATAGACTAATGAAGTTTCTGAAAAAGTATAAAGTTACTGATAGTTGTCAATTTGGCTTTCAAAGCAATAAGTCCACCAATATGCCAGTAATGAATTTTGTAGATAGCTTCTATGATGTACTAGACAAAAGTGAGCTCACAGCCAGACTATTCCTGGATCTTGCCAATGCATTTGATAATGTGGACCATAATATTCTGCTAAACAAACTGCATTCAATTGATTTCAATCGTACCTCAGCAAAAGGGAACAAGTAGTTGAGATAGAGCATATGAAGCCTGGAGGAATGGAAATAAAAGTGAAACAATTGGGAAAAGGAATCCTTAAATCTGAAGTTCCTCAAGGATCAATACTAGGTCTGCTCCTCTTTTCACTTTACATTAATTAAAAAGCAATGAAGTATCTAGGGCCTTATTTGCTGATGATATGAGCATATTCATTAGGGGAAAGTGCAAGGAAAGCCTTAAAGAAAGCATCTCAACCACCGCAAAGAAACTGCTTAATTGGTTTAAATCTAACATGCTAGTGGTGAATGAAAATAAAACCATGTCAATGAAGTTCCATCATAAAATATTTAAGACCTGTGAGAACTGTGATATCACAATTGAGTCTAAACAATTTTATATTAAAAAAAACAAAAAAAAACCACAAAGTTTTTGGGCCTATGGATTGATAATAACTTAAGCTGGGATAATCATATTGAAAAACTGGCCATTAAACTGAGTAAAATTCTATATCAATTAAAGAAATGAGTTTCTACAGATGTACTCAGAACATGCTACTTTCATTACTTCCACTCTCAAATATCTTATGGGACTGTATTGCGGGGTAATTCAGTTAATAGTAATTTAATATTTAAATTGCAAAAAAAAGGCTATTAGAATAATTGTATGGGTAACAAATACCAAAAGTTACAGGGAGCACTTTAAAAAATTAAACATTCTGGCACTACCATGTGTGTATATTTCAAACAGTTATTTGTTTACATTAAGAGAAATATGGCAAGTTTAACAACCAATGCTGAAGTACATAATCACAACACAAATAAAAATAATTTGCACGTTTTCGTAAAACCAGCCTCTTTGAGAAATCATTTAAACATACTGCTATTAAGTTATATAATCAGCTTCTTATTTACTTGAAAAATTTAAATTTCGAACTAGGATTCAAAAAAGAAATCCTCAACTTCTTATTAATTCATTAGTTTTATTCAACCAACGAATTCAGTAATCACTGCATAGGAATAACTTAAAATTATGTGGTTATCTCTTCCTCTTATTTAACTATTGCAAGGTGCAAATTATAACTGGGAAAATTCTAATGCCAATTTTATGTCCTCTGTTGCATGTGACCGAGAACCGAGACCTTAAATCAGCAGACAGGAAGACAGAAGGTCATCTCCAATGGTAGAAAAACTGAAAAATCATTCAATCTATGACGAGAATGTTATTAATACTTAGTAATAATTAAAAACTGGTAATATTTTAACAACTGCATTGTAAACTCATTGATCTTTATATATACTACTGTAAATAATGTTTGGCGTTTCCCACGTTGTATTAATATGACTTGAGGATGAAATAAATTACAGTTACAATTTGTTATATTCACATTGATGTCTTTTTGTTTATATCACCATGGTATGTGATAGAATGCGTAACTAAGGGAAGGCAACTAACCAAACAAACAAGTTGTTCCTCTTCATACAATGTAATAATGTTGCAATTCAGTATAATATATTCCTTCCAAAATAATAAAGGATTTTTCAACAGGTTATGGGTAACCAGGTAGGCAAAGCCTATTAAATGCATACTAAAGAATTGTTACTTTATTCCATTTAAAATGCTTGCATGAAAACTGAAGAAAGAAAAAAACAAAGAAAGAAGCAAATAAGGGAGGGAGGGAAGAAAGAAAGAGAGAAAATTATTGATTGAAGCTGAATTTCATATGCAAAGAAATGGAATCTACAAGAATAATTAACATAGGTCTTTTGGAAGGAAAAATGAACTGGAATACTTGGAAATACAAAGCAAGTATTTGTCTATGTGAATTCCAGGGACACTTGATGTCATTGAAGGTAGGTTGATTAAACCTAATGAGCTTGCAGAAGATGCTACTATGCAAGAAAAAGCAGCATATAAGAATGCATTAGATATGTATTTGAAATTTGATAGCAATGCTATGGTTGTAATGACAACAAACATGACAGAAAGAAATTTACAGAAAATAATGCATCTTAATACATCCCGAGAAGTTTGGAAAGAGTGCATAAATTATTTGATGGTGTCTCAAAAGATAAAGTTTATGACCTGTGGATGCAATTTTTCGGATTCAAGAAAAATCCTAGTGATGATGTTGCTAGAATTATTTCAAAACTAAAGAATATTTGGAATGATTTAAAACAAGAAATGGCCAAAGAATGGAGAGAACAATCCAGAATTACCTGATTTATTTTTGATTTACAAAATATTAGGTACATTACCAAAAGAATATTTTTTGTTCAAATCCAGTTGTCAAAAAATGACAGAACAGTTGATAATCTGACAAATCAACTTTGCATTTATGATAAAGCACTGTCAAATAAAGGAGCTGAATCATCACTTTAAGATGTACTTGCAGCAGATATATCAAGACAAATCCTTCAGAGAAAGCAGCATAAGAAAATTATCTGCAACTACTGTAAGAAACCAAATCATGTAATTAAGAAATGTCAGAAATGAATAGCAGTGGAAGACCACCAAAATCTCAGAAGACTGATGCAACAGAAACTTCTGGTTTTTCAAGTAGAAATGTAACCCATAAGGTTCTTTTTACTATTACATCAGTTATAATGATATCTGAGTGTAACATCACCAGATGGTACATGGACAATGGGGCAATGAGTCATATTACAAATAACTGTGAGTTTTTCAAGATATTTCAACCCTTTTACACTAAGCATACAGTTACTTCGGCTAATGGAGACATAGTTGAAGCAATTGGCAAGGGTACTATAGATGTTGAAGCAACAGTAGATGGAAAATAGCTCAGATATTCCTTGGGAGATGAGTGGTATGTATCAAAAATTCAAAAGAATTTATTTTCAGTTCTTGGAGCCCAGGATAAACATCCTAAAAGTACATTCATATCTACACCATAAGAATGCAAGTTCAAATTGGTTAAGGTATAAAATTGGTGGGCACTTGTGAATTTTTTGGAGGTTTATTCGAGTTGACTCTGAGAAGAACCAAGCCCTCCTTACCTGCTGAAGTGAAAGTAGTTAGTAGAGAAAATTTACTTCAGTTGTACCATGAGAGATTTGGACATCAAAACAGAAGACATGTGAAAACAGTAATGAAGAAAGCCCTGAATATTCATGTTGAGATGGATTCAGACTCCGTGAAGGATGCAAGGCTCACCAACTTCCTGTTGGTACTAGGAAGAGAGCATTGCAGCTGGGTGAGTTAATTTACACAGGTGTGTTGACCCATTCCAGAGGTCTGTATCAGGTTATTGTTATTTTGTACTTTTCAAAGATAGTTTCTTTAAATTTCACACTGTCTATTTTATTAAAGAAAAGTTCAGAAGTTGTTAATAAACTAAGTCAATTTATAGCTGAAGCAAAGACTGCTGGATATACAATTAAGCAGCATTTAAATGATAATGGATGAGAGTCTGACAACAAACAAGTGAAAGGACTACTCAAGAAGGAAGGTATAATTCACCACCTTACTATGTCATATACTCCGAGCAGAATGATGGTAGTGAGAGAGAAAATCAAACTATTGTTGAAACTGCTAGAGCTATAATGCACTCACATGGAACCTTTCCTCAGTCATTTTGGGTAGAAATCATAAACACAGCATCATATAGGTATCTTAAATCGAACAGGACCTTCTGGTGTATCTAGTATCTACCCCTATGAATTGTGGTACAAGAAGATGCCTGATTTGAAGCACCTACGAATAATAGGATCTACATGCTATGTTCATGTTCCAAAATAGCAAAGGAAGAAAATGGATAGAAAAGCAATGAATGGTGTTCTGATTGGCTGTAATCATGATGAAGGTTATCTAATCTGGTGTAAAGAAAATAATAAGTTAATCAGATCATGTGATGTTATTTTTTAAGAGAAAGTAATGCAGAGAGCTTTGAATTGTCCTGTAAATTTTAAGTTTCATAAACAACCTGAAGATTTGGAGGAATATGAAGATAAGTCCAAGCTTGAAATTAAAGGAGGAGGAGAAGGAGAAGAGCATTTTGGTGACATTGGTGAAGAATTGCTGAAAGAAGCTGAAAATTATAAAGCACAAAAAATATTACAAATGAAAGACAAACCAAAGTTGTGTGATCATTCAGCACTAAGCCACCAAGGAAATTTCAAGACCATGCAATGACTTCATTGATGTTCACAGAACTGGAAACATACCAAGATGCAATGAATTCCGATGATGTAGACAGATGGAAAGAAGTCGTGAATCAGAAGATGGTTGCACATTAAAAAAATCAAACATGGATTTTAGATGCATTACCTCCAGGAAAGAAGGCCATTCCATGTAAATGGGCCTACAAAGTGAAAACTAATGCTGATAGATCAATTGACAGCTATAAAGCAAGACTGGTAATTAAAGGTTTCTCAAACAAAAAAAAAACAAAAAAGGTACTGATTATGGTCAAACTTTCAATCTAGTGAGAACTTCAGTCCTCTAATGAGAACTTCATTCATTCAAATACTACTTAGTGCTGCAGCAAAGGAAAATATGAAACTTGCTCAAACAGATGTATCAACTGCTTTCCTTTAGGCAAGTTGAAAGAAACCATGTATATGAAGCAGCCTGAGGGGTACAATGATAGTTCTGGTAATGTTTGTCAGTTTGTTATATTTATTTATTTATTGTGCTAAGAGTTTTACAATTTGATTGTCTATTGCACTTTGACTCTGGTCACTCATTCAGTAGACAATCACTACAGATTATTTACATTTTACAATTTCTTGTCAATAAATTATCTTGGTTTTTTTTTTTTATTTAGTTTTTTCATGTACCATTTCCACTTGTTTTTCTCTTTTCACTTATTGATTACTTAACCATCACACATTCTTAACCATCATTATAGTTTTCCATTCAAAGTAAGATACTCTACCTCTTACTTTTCTCTATCCACTGTCCATGTCCATTTATTTTTTACTTTACACAAAAACTGTCCAATGCTTCTAGCATCCTTGCACATCATTTCGATCATAAGTGTATTTCTATCCCCCTTCAACCACTTGTTATTAAAAAATTCTTTTCTCCAATTTTCTGTTCCTTGGCACTTAAATACTATGTGTTCAATGTCTTCATTACCACCACATATCGGACATTAGTTCTGAGGAATACCCTGTCTTAACCCTCTTAGCCTCCATGCTCCGGTTCTTACCCATGCAATAGATTCTCTCTCTTCTTTATTTACTATGTCTATATATTTTTCCCCACCCCATGTATTTTTCATTGGCCTATAACAAACTAATGAGCTCTTTTCTGCAATCTCACTGAACATGATTTGTATTTCTATATCTTCCAGCCTTTTCCTTGCCTTTTTCCAAAAAATTTTCACATTATTTTCTCTCCTTCTCCACATGTCTCCTAATCCATTTTTCTCCAAAGTGTTCCAAGTTTTCTTTGTTCTTTATGTGGATGATAGATTGATTGCAGCTGATGATGAGAGTGAACTTCAAGAATTTATAAATGATCTAAGGAAAGAATTCAAAGTCATTTTTAAACCAGTGCAGCGAAGTTGGATCCATTGAAGTGAGCAAGAGACATTACACAGAAAAGATTTTGCAGTGATTTGGCATGAACAAATGCAAATCTGTTAATACTCCAAACATTAAAGGCAATGATTTGAATGGATGTTCCTTTAATCAAGAGTTGCTTTACACACAAGCAGTTGGAGCTCTTGTGTATTGCGAGAGCAAATATATGTTTTTTCTTCACGCGATGCCATCTTGTGTGACGTCACTCCTTGTTGGTTCGTTTAACTCCATCTGGCGTAGCAATTTGCATCAATTAGGGTTCGAAAGAATTTAAAGTTTTGTATATTGTCTTCCGTTCTGAAATAATTCACTTTAAATGTTCTCCAGCTAGCTCTTTGGGTCGAGTATGTTTCTCATGCAGGGTGTGAATCGGAAAGGAATCTTTTATCCAGAAATTATACTGACGAAGAAATTGATTTTATAACATTTATTGCCGAACACATTCACTAACACTTTTTACATATTTATCTGGATACTTGCCAAACTGAAACTGTTTGTAATAACTTCTCACTTTTTAACTCACATACTTCGACTTTGTATATATTTAACTGTATAATATTTTATAATAATTCTCGTGTAACTTGACGAAATGAAGGACTGGCTGACGATGTGTAGTGTACACGAAATTTTGATGAACTGAGCGGCGACGTGTAGTGTATTGAGAATTCCGTTGAACTGGAGGAACGCTCCCTTGAACCTACACTATTTATAGGCTTGCCTCAAGATACGCCTAAAGATTATAAATGAACTGCTATTGGCTAATAAAACGCATTAGCGTCTATTTTACTATCCAATGAAAACCACTAATACATATTTCTTTTAGGGAACATTCTAGAAACTTTTACCGAAAAGGCGCGAAACATTACGTAACTTCCTGGTTCCCGGTAACGATAAACAACTCACCCCATCGCTGCATTCTTGCGCCATTACTAACAGTTTCAGTAAAGCCTTATATTATTATTTACCAATAATAATTACGATTAATAAACCTCTGAAATCAATATCACATAAAAGTACATATTCATATTACAATCAATATTTACATTTAAGTAATTTGTGATACAAATTACCGTATCATATGCCCCACTAGAAACATAATTATAAATATTTATAACTTGTTTGAGAATTTTATAATTTGTGTTTTTAGTCTCCTAAATCTTGGAACACACGCTATCACTTTCACTTAACACTTCACACGCATTTAACACACGACATGTTTTCTTTATTATCTCGCCACTACTTACTGGCTCTGGTTTAATTAATTTAGATATTAATCTGACATCACAAATTTTTTTATAGCAAATACTGTACCCTAAACTATTTAATCACTGCTACCAAATTGTTTACTTTGAGTTGTTGACAAAAATTTTATACATTTAAGATTTTTGTAATTGTTACACATATTTACCAAAATATTCACCCTCTACACAAATATTTACATCTCTTAAATCTAGACAATGTTTCACCTTTTCTGTTTGCTACATAAGTATTTATTTATTTATTTATATTTTTTTTTTTTTTTTTTTGAATTTATTATTATTTTAACAATACTCTTGGAATTGTATTTACGTACTTTTAATTTAATATCATATTAAGTTTCAATTATTACCTTCTTCTTTTCAAATACTGTTACAGTTACTAAAAATTTAAATTATTTTTTTTTTTTTTTTTAATTATATTTACCAATTTTTGTGATTTTGTACTTTATCTTAACAATACTCTTGTAATAGTATTTATGTACTTTACTTTAATATAACATCAGGCTTTATTTCACATGTTCAGTTACTAATAAAGTGTTATTTTCCTCTCAAACAGTTAATCATGACCACAATTTATTTCTCCATTCACATGACGTACATTTTTATTTAACCCTCTTACGTTCCAATACATTGCTCTGCATTTCGCCTTTAACTATCCAGCATTTACTATTTATCATCTTTGTCTTTTATTTCACCATGATCTTCATGGTTGTATGGTTTAAGCATTTCAATATGGAACTTTCCTATGCTTTTTCGAGTTGTTGGATTACATAACTCATATGTGTTAGTTCCATACACTTCAACAACTTCATATGGTCCATGGTATTTGAGAAACATTCGCCAATAAAGTTTATTTTCTTTATCCGATAATTTCTTGGTTTTAACCAAAACTAAATCTCCTATTTTGATCCTCCATTCCTTTCTCTTCTTTTCTTCATGTTTAATTTTTCTTTTTATGGCTTTTTTCTTCATCCTCTCGAATGCTTTTCGGAACATCTCTTCTTCTGTTGGTGGTATCGAATGCGCATCTGGAATGGCTTCTGGAATTTTTTTACACATTGTATTGATCTTCTTTCCCAACTTAAGTTCACATGGTTTGTATCCTGTCACATTGTTTATGGTTTCATTTAAGAGGTTCTGAACAAAGTTCACGTATCCATACCATTGAGTGTGTTTTCGATGACATAACACCCTTAAATAATTTGAAATTTCCTTAATTTCCCTCTCCACTGGGTTGGAGTTCGGTCTGTATCTTGACGAAAAATATTATTTAATGCCATTTTCTTTCAGTCCATCCATAAATTTTTTTCCTGTGAAATACGAAGCATTGTCGCTCAATACAGATTGAATATGTCCTTCTTCTATCACATATGACTTAAGTAGTCTATTCAAACATGCTAAACCTGTAGGTTTTCTCAAAGGGTAAATTCTTACATATTTGCTGAATATATCTAGCAAGTTTTCCACTACATAATCTACACCGTTGTATGAAAGTTAAGCTGATGTGGTCTGAATATACTTTCACCTTTTGCTGATAAATATAGGTTTTAAAACGAATTAATGAGAAATATAGTGCTCCAATTTCTAACTGAGTCACTGAAGAATTTCGCTCAATATTTGTAAGTCCTCTAGAAGCTGTACTAATGACGTGAAAGTCATTGTTGATGTCTCGCTGTCCTAAAATTCCGGCGTATCCTTGCATTGATGCGTCGACATAAATCTCATATTCCAAATCTTCTCTGGGCCTCTCGAGTAATATGGACTTAGCAAAGAGTTCCTTTACTCTCTCAAAACATTTTTGATGATCCTCTGTCCATTTCCACTTATTGTTCTTTCGGAGTAGCTGCCGCAGTGGTTCTATCTCAGCCGAATATCTTGGTACGAACTTACTCTGAAAGTTCAATACCCCTAAGAGACGTCTAATTTGTTTTACGTTCCTGGGTGGCGGAATTCTCATTATTGCTTCTATTCTTTTCTGATCAGGTCTTATACCTCGTTCATCCACTACATAACCCAGAAAATTTATTTCCTTGACACAAAATTTTGATTTTAGTATGTTCACAGTCATACCATGTTGTTGTAGTTTATTTAACACATAATGGACATTATTCATGTGTTCTTCAAATGTTTGACTAATGATTAAGAAGTCGTCAATATACTTTATTAAAAAGTCATCTGCAGAATTTCCAAAGATACTGTGAATGGCTCTCAAAAATCCACTTCCTGAGTTTTTTAAACCAAAAGGATTTACACAAAAGCGATACTGGATCCCTGAGTACTGAAATGAAGTGTAATCACGCACTTGCGGATCTAATTCCACTTGCCAATATGATGCAGTGAGGTCAATGGATGTCAAAAATCTCCCTCTTGAAAGTTTTGTAATTAGTTGTTCAATTCCCTCACTTTGAAAATGATCTGGTTTCATATACTTGTTGACATATCTACCGTCTAAAGTTAATCTCAAACTACCATCTCGTTTAATACTCCAGCAGATTGAATTTATGTATTGAGAATTACTTTGCTCAATAATCCCATTTTCTAACATGCTATTTATTAATTGTCTAGCTTTGTCTCGAAGACTTATAGGTAAATTGTCATACTGGTGCCTATATGGTGGTACGTCTTCTACTTGAAATGTATGCTGATATACATTACATCTGCCTGGGATATTACTAAATACTGAACTATTGTTCATCAAAACATCATGAAGGATTTGTTTTTGCATTATCGTAAGATTATAAGCTTCTTCACACTTGTGTATTATTTCCTCATTTCTCTTCTCTTTCCTGCTGTTGTTTGTCTCGCTCACATGGTCGTCTTTTGTTTGGATTGTAAATTCCTCTACTTTCTCTGGCATTTCTGCTAGCTGTTGAAAATATGGCGTGGTATTTCCTTCATATTCTGTGACTACCTGCTTTATCTGACTATTTCTATCAGTTTCTGTTATTTGCACAAAAAACTCTTGGTCACAAATATTTTTTCTCATCCTTTGTCATCTCGATTACAGAAACTTTTTCTTTTATAAATGGTACCCTTATTTCTCTATCTTCTTTTGTTATTTTTAACTCTTCATGTTTAAAATCTATACATGCTTCATATTCATGTAGGAAGTCACATCCTATAATTATGTCACAAATCAGATGGTTTACAATTAGAAACATAACCTCAAAATTCTCTCCGCCAATAAGTATGCTAAGTAGAGCTTGTGTTTTTATGACCTGTGCAGTTCTTCCAATTGCAACACGACAAACTAAATTACTATTGGGAAGAGCCATAATCTTGTTACCTTCATTAATCAAATTTATGTAAAATTTCTGTGAGCAAATTGAAGCTGATGAACCAGAATCTATAGTTGCAATGATTTCTTTCTTCGCAATTTCCATTCTAACATGAGGTGACTCAAAATTTTCTCCCTTATCTTTTGTTGCTGTAATCTTATTACAGGGTGTATGTGTAGGCGTATGATTTGTATTGGTAATGGATACTGAATTATTAAAGACGTCCTGAGAACCTACTGCACAGGAGTCTGTTAACAGTTTTCCTGGTTATTTCCATGTTCACGTACGGGACTGCCATTCCTAACAGGCGCTAAATCTATCTCCGTGTCGCTACCATTGTTTTGAGTTCCCCTTCCTCGAGTTCGAAATCCTCGATTTCTGACACTTTGTCCCCTTGGCACGTAATTTTCTTGCCGTTCCTCAGATCTTTCTCGGTTATTATTTTCCCTCCAGTGAGTGAAATTTCCCCTCTGTCTAGTGTACCTCCTTCCATAATTTTGCCCTCTTTCAGGCAATCTTTCTGTCCTGACATAATTTATTTGTTCCTGCCGGCCTGGTCTCCTATCTATCCTTGATCTTTCAAATTGTGGAACGTATGATTGATACCGTTGTCTGGTATTAATTTCATGATGTCTGTCTTGTCCTCTTATTTGTTGATAACTACCTTGGTAATTTCTTCTATCTCGTACATCTAACAATCTATGTTCCCATTCCCGAGACATATCTTCTTCCTGTTGTTCCAAAGCTGTTATTAATTCTGTCATCTCACAGATGTTCCGTGGTTTTGCAATTAATAAGTAATTTTGTATCCTTATAGGATAATGCCTTGCGAGTAAACTCACGAAATCTTCCTCACTGATTGGAGGTGACAAATTTCTAACCTGACTTGCATGTTTTAGTAAGTAATCAGTCATTGATATTCCCTCTCGTGGATTGAATTGACCATGACTAAGCATTGCTCGAATTCTTTGCTGTACCGTAACATTCCAAAATCTGTTCATGAATAATCTCTTAAAGGATTCATATGAAATTTCACCCCCTGATACCATTTGTAACCAATCTAAGGTTTTCTGGTCCAAACATCTTTTGACAACTATCATTTTCAATGCTTCAGGTATCTTTTTAATTTGAAAATACTCTGATAATTCTGCTATGAACTGTACTGGACTGGAGTTTTCATGAAATTTTGGAAGTGGAAAATCACTTAAGATATGATTGTAATTTTGCAAATTCCCTGCTCCCATATTTAAATTCTCTAGTGTAACTTGTGAACTCCGAGTTTCAGCATTAGCTATAGATGAAGCTGCCGCATCACCCACATTATTGGTCATACCTGAGGAACTACCTCTATCATTATGTTGTACATCTGATACATTCACATCACATATATTTGCCCTTGAATTCAATTCTAACCTATTTACAGTACCCTGCAGATTTTCTATTGTCTGTTCCAATTTTTTATTATTCTCATTTTGAACAGTTTGGTGTTTGTTAATTTCAGAAGTTAGCTTTTGATTCAAATCTTTAGACAAATCTTTAACTTCATCAGACAATTTATTTCTCTGTTTTTCTGACTCCTTCTGAATTTCAGATATTTCCCCTCTGAAATTAACTTGCACCTGTATTAAATCTGCATTTGTAGCCTCCATCATCTCTTTTAACTCACTTGAAATGCTACTCATTCGGCTACCTAGCTCTGTACATTTTACATTAACATGCTCTATTTTATTATTAACCTCACTTTTTTGGTTAGATATTTCCCTGCTCATGTCTAACATTTTCTTTGAAACTTCACCTATTTCATTTGCTATCATTTCCTGATTTTCATTTTTCATTTTAATCATACTACTATCTAGCTCCATGAATTTCTTTTCAATCTCTTCCCTGTTTTGTTCTAAGCTTTTACCAATATCTTCCCTCAATTTCTCATTATTCTGAGTTAGTTTTTGTTCTAAACTCCTATCAATATCTTCCCTGTTTTGATCTATTTTCTTTTCTAATTTCTCATTATTCTTACAAATTTCTTCCCTTATACTCTGAGTTAATTTTTGTTCTAATTTCTCACTAGTCTTTTGCATATCTTCCCTTAATTCCCTCTTATTCTTTTCCATATTCTCATTAGTCTTTTTCATATCTGCTCTCATATTTCTCAGCATTTCCATAATCATAATAGTATCAGGATTAACATTTCCTGCTATTCTATTCTCACTTTCTATACTAACATTTTCATCTTCAAATCCTAAAAAGTCTGGGCTATTTCCTGTAACCTGTATTGAATTACAACTAACTGTTACATTATCTCCCTCCATAATTATTTCTTCTGTATTACTAGCAGCCATTGTTTTTATTATCCTACCATTCCTAAGGAACATTGAAATTGATTTACCTTTTTGATGCTGTATGTTGCTGTTACTTTAATGTCCAGCGTTCTGCCCCATTCTCCTAGATTTGATGTCGCTTCTGCGTTGTGTTGTGATGAATCTACGTCGTTTAGATGTTTTCTTGTAGTTGAATTCCTTGTTGCATCGTAATCTCGGAATTACGATCGAAGTCTGTCGTTCCTGTTGTTTCTGGAATCTGCGTCTTGTAGATCATTTCACCGCTGCATTCCTGGTTACTCTGCTTCATTCCTAGTTAATTCTGCTACTTCCTGGTTATTCTTGTTCCTTTCCTAGTCATCTAGCCCCACGTTATGGGTGCCAATTTGCGAGAGCAAATATATGTTTTTGCTTCACGCGATGCCATCTTGTGTGACGTCACTCCTTGTTGGTTCGTTTAACTCCATCTGGCGTAGCAATTTGCATCAATTAGGGTTCGAAAGAATTTAAAGTTTTGTATATTGTCTTCCGTTCTGAAATAATTCACTTTAAATGTTCTCCAGCTAGCTCTTTGGGTCGAATATGTTTCTCATGCAGGGTGTGAATCGGAAAGGAATCTTTTATCCAGAAATTATACTGACGAAGAAATTGATTTTATAACATTTATTGCCGAACACATTCACTAACACTTTTTACATATTTATCTGGATACTTGCCAAACTGAAACTGTTTGTAATAACTTCTCACTTTTTAACTCACATACTTCGACTTTGTATATATTTAACTGTATAATATTTTATAATAATTCTCGTGTAACTTGACGAAATGAAGGACTGGCTGACGATGTGTAGTGTACACGAAATTTTGATGAACTGAGCGGCGACGTGTAGTGTATTGAGAATTCCGTTGAACTGGGGGAACGCTCCCTTGAACCTACACTATTTATAGGCTTGCCTCAAGATACGCCTAAAGATTATAAATGAACTGCTATTGGCTAATAAAACGCGCCAACATTAGCGTCTATTTTACTATCCAATGAAAACCACTAATACATATTTCTTTTAGGGAACATTCTAGAAACTTTTACCGAAAAGGCGCGAAACATTACGTAACTTCCTGGTTCCCGGTAACGATAAACAACTCACCCCATCGCTGCATTCTTGCGCCATTACTAACAGTTTCAGTAAAGCCTTATATTATTATTTACCAATAATAATTACGATTAATAAACCTCTGAAATCAATATCACATAAAAGTACATATTCATATTACAATCAATATTTACATTTAAGTAATTTGTGATACAAATTACCGTATCAGTATCTGATGTGCAGAACCAGACCTGATATTGCCTGTGCTATTGGAATGGTGTCTCGAAATCTTGAAAAATGAACTGAACAATATGTAAACAGATACAGAAGGATTTTTTGATATCTGAGAGGCACAACTAACTATGGTATTGTCTACTACAAAAACAATGTAAGCAGAGGCGTCTTGAAATGCTACAGTAATCCTGATCATGGAGGTGATCCTATCACAGGACGTTCTATTTTGGGTGTACTGTGCCTTTACTTCAGTGGACCTATTGGATGAGTAGTGACAATCCTCAGTTGCAATTTCTACCACAGAAGCTGAACTTGTAGTATTCAGTGAAGCAGCACAAGAAATTGTATGGATAAAAATGGATAAAAAACTCAACTAGATCAGTTAAAAGTTGTACAGCCTAGTATTCAAAAAGATAATGAAGCAGCTACTCGTCTTGCACAGAATCCAGAGTTCCATCAAAGAATGAAGCATATCTGTATAAGGTATTGTTTTTTGTTTGGGAGTTAAATTAGCATTTCAAGAGTGCCCACAGATGAGCAACTTGCTGATATCCTAACTAAGCCTTTGCTTACTGTATGTTTAAAGTGTTATGTAACAAAAGGGTGCTTGTAAGCTATTAAATAAGGGAGAGTGTTGATGTTTGTTGTTTATATCAGTAATTATTCAGTAACTTACCACATTTCTAGGTTAGCTATATTTGTTATATACACATTGATGTCTTTTTGATTTTATCACCATGGAATGCGATTGAGTGTGCAACTATGGAAAGGTAACTAACCCAACAAACAAGTTGTCCCTTTTCATACAGTGTATGAGGGCAGATTGAAAAGTAATGCACAATAATTTTTTATACCTTGGTATTACAGCTGGAATGTTGCAATTCCACACAGACATATTTTGAAGTTTCTACTACAGAGGGTATTTTTTGTTTCATGTTTCTAGCGAGAGAAACATTAACTACACAACAAAGGTGGTGCACATGTTACTGTCGTCCACGTGTGAAGAGCAGAGAGGTGTGGTTCGATATTTGTGGTCCAAAGGGCATAAACCGAGTGATATTCACAAGGACATGTGTAGCATGTATGGGAATGATTGTATGGACCATAGTAATGTCTCCAGGTGGTGTGCATTCTTCCTAGAATGCCATGTGAACCTTAGTGATTCACCACACTCCGGAAGGCTGGTAACAGCTGCAACCCCACAGAATGTCAGAGGCATTGAGGCGGCAATTTTGAACGACTGGCATGTGCAACTGCAAACCTTATCGCAACAGTTCAACGTTTCCTATGGTGCAGTGTATGATATTGTTCATGACATGTTGAAATTTTGTAAAGTTAATGCTCACTGGGTGCTTAAGAATCTGACAGACAACCACAAGGGCCAGCGAATGGTGATGAGCTTGGATCACCTAACTGCACTGCAGAAGGGCATGACTTTTTGATAGGAATTGTCACTGGTGATGCATCATAGGCATACCACTACATGCCCGAAACCAAGCAGGCAAGTATGGAGTGGAAACATGCTGCTTCCCCAGTGAACAAAAAATTCAAAATGACTCAGTCTGCTAGGAAAGTGCTTGTGACGGTGTTCTGGGATATGCATGGTGTTGTATTGGTGGACTTTGCTGAACATGGGACTACTGTGAATGCTACAGCCTACATGAAAACTTTGGTGAAGCTGTGTTGAGCCCTTCATGACAAATGCCACAACATGAATGCTGACAATGTCAAAATTCTTCATGACAATGCTCGCCTCCATGTTGTTGCTGCTGTACATCAGAAAATCATCAAATTTGGCTGGGAGGTGCTCCAGCATCCACCATACAGTCCGGGCCTTGCACCATTGGACTTTCATCTGTTTGGTCCCATGATGAAATTCCTGGCCGGCCAACGCTTTGCGACAGATGCAGAAGTGAAATCAGCAGTCCACAGATGGCTATACTCCAAGGAAATGGACTTCTACAAATGGGCATATTGAAACTGGTATCACGATGGGAGAAATGTGTTGAGAAACTTGGTGACTATGTCGAAAAGTAGGTAAAAGGTGTAAGTTCATTTGTGATTTTTGTTGTTTTAACTATTAAACTTTTTGTAAAAAAATTATTGTGCGTTACTTTTCGATCTGTACTTGTAATAATGTTATAATTAAGTGTAATATATTCCTTCCAAAATAATATAGGATTTTTCAACAAATAATGAAGAATCATAACAAGGTATATATTATATACATCTATAAAATTTTAATTTAGCAGGCCTCACATTATTGTTTTACTCCTATTTGCAATTTTGATTTGTATTTTTATTGTTTATATTTCAGGGGATGTCCCCCTGGACACCCCATTATTTATACCACTCCTCCAGACTGGTGCTGGTAGCTATTTCTATGGTCAGGCATTCAGCAAGCTTGTTCCTCTGATTTTCAACATGGATTTTAACCCATGTGAAGTGTATCTGCCAGTTTTGTTGTGTTAATGTGTGCAATATTTCTTTTTATCTGATTTATTAGGTCATTGTGACTGTTGTTGTTTCTTAGCAACATGATAATGTTACTGTTGGTATGCATTGCTGCAGTTTTATCTGTTCCAGTTTGTTTGTCAATCTGCTTTGATCCTTCTAGAACTTTCAGAACCACCAACTGCTTGACTTTATTACTAGAATGTTTGGTATGCAATTTATAACCCAGACAGCAAGAACACTGAGAGCAAATAGCTAGCTACCCTATGTGAGTTGAGATGCACAGGACCTTGAACTCCTCACGGTAAACATCTGCATTGGACAGTATGTTTTACAAGGAGATTCAAGAAAATCTTGAAAATCAAGTTGTTACATCTGTACATCAGGTTCAGCTGAGGTGAACTCGTGCCCACTTGTACCCTGTTCCTTACCTTTAATCAGGTAGATCTCCCTCAAAGGATTAAGGCAGGGCATGAAGCCATTGAAACTAGGCCATTCATCCCCAATACCTACTGAAATGTTATAAGTGCCAGTGCTTTGGATACACCAGTGATTTCTGTAATGGTGAATCTACCTGCATAACTGTGGAGATGTCTCACACAGCGGTGCATGTACATCAGCACCAACTTGCATTAACTACAGTGGTGAACACCATCAAGTTCCTGAGAATGCCCACATTTTACAGAGGAAAGAGCAATCCAAAAGATGTGGGTTATAGAGGTGTCCTTGTCAGAAGCCCAGAAACTCCTGCATATCTACCAACTCTCTGTCCCAAAGTCCAGTACCTATAACTCAATTACAGCTAAACCAGTAAGAAGGTTTATTGGGCTCACAACTCAGACCAGCGATATTAACAGGGCCACCATTTTAGAAAAGATTCTCATAGCCAGATCACTTCCAAAGCCCTCAAAATCAACACCTACATCTGCATCAAGATCTGCCAAGTCTGTTACTGAAAAGATTGCTTCAGTAAAATCATCATAAAAACCGTTGACCTCAACCAATAAGACTGGCATGCCCATAACGTATAATGCATCACCAATAAAGTTCAGAACCAACTTCCTGAAAGTAAGTGAAAAGTCTGTACCCAGAACAGCAAAAGGGAAACAAAAGTCCACGAGCATCTTCTAGGAGATTTTCTTGTGAGGAATCTTCCAGGAAGGACTGAATTTGGCAATCTTCATCTTCTCTGATTTCCACTTCCAACTGGTATGAGGTTCTTGAACTCAAGTTTTCTATCAGAAAAGAGTCCTTCCCCATGGAGCAGATGGAGCAGGGGGTTTCTGCCCAAACTGCCAGAACGACAGTGAAAAAGAGGCAGGATAAACCTACAGTAAAACATGTTAGCCCAATACAAAGAAAATGGGTAAATTGATTCAACCACCACTGTCCTCAACTAGTGGAGTCTTACGATTGAGAACTTATTCCATTATGGCCAGCCTACAATTGAACATACATGGAATTAGAACACATTGACCAGAGCTTGAAATTTTGCTCAACAAGACTGAACCTCTGGTCATATGCATGTAAGAGACTAAGCTCCATCCACAAGACAGCTTTCATATCAGGTGGTATACCCCAGTACGGTGTGATCTGACACCAAAAGAGGATATTCATTTGCATGGGGGCACTATGATGCTCATCAGAGTTGATGTCTTCATGGAATCTGTCCATACAGTCTGACATTGTGTCAGACTGAATGGATGCAGATTGTGTCAGTCGCTGTAAGGATTAAACCCAATTTAGCATTTGTAATATTTTCTGCCTCCATTGATGACCTCTTGCTCACTGATTTAGAAGATCTAGTTACCAATGCCTTTTCTGTTGGTGGGAGACATCAATGCCAATCACCCTCTTTGGGGCTCACCCTGGGCTTATTCGAGAGGCAAATTAATTATCGATTTTTTTGACAATTATAACCTAGCTCTTCTGAACACCACACACCAGAGAGCCTACATTTCTTTCAGACTCCTTCAATAGTGTTTCACATATTGATTTAGCAGTTTGTTCACTACAGTTAGCAGTTTCCTTACAATGAAATTTCATCTCTGATTTACACTCTAGTGACCACTTTCCATGTCTTATTAGTCTCTTAATACAAGATATACATTCCAGTGGCAGCTGGTACACTAGGGCACAAGGGCATGTGACCTCCCCCTTACTCTGTATCTCATATATTTTATAATTTATATTTAAACTTTAGTGTTTATAACGTTTGGAAATAAAACAATTTAATTTCTCCTTTAAAACAGAAATATCTCTGAAGAAAAATGAAATATAAAAGTAGTATACAGCGAATTTTATAGTAATTTTGTGTTCATTATGAATGCAATACAGTATTTGCATAGTAATAATTTGACTTACGAGGACAAAATTTCAGCCAAACAGTTAGGACCCCCAAGACATCTATGCATTAAACATGAATTAGTGATAAGAGTAGATCTTACACCAGAAAGTTCAACAAATTATTATGCAAGAAATGTGACTGGACTTGTGGCTGTGCAGTGAATAATGCATTTTATTGTTTCCCTTGTGTTCTTTTCGGTGGAGATGACACATGGTGGACAAAAACAGGTGTTAAAAATCTGAAACACTTAAGTGAGAAAGTGAAAAAGCATGCACAATCTAAAATACATTTAAACAATGAATGTAGCTGTGCTTGGCAAAGCCAATATTAGGCAGCAACTTGACAAGGGCTATAGGCTTCATAAACACAATGAGCAGGTGGGCAGGAATAGATATATTTTGTCCCACATTATTGATATAATTAAGTTCTGTGGAGAATTTGAATTTTCTTTGTGAGTTCATGACGAATAAGAAGACTCCAGCAACCTGGGTGTATATAAAGGCCATCAAATTACCTGCTAAAATTGATAGCGTGTTATAAGATCTTTTGGAAAGCATGACAGTATTTAAAGGGACATCTAAAACTATTCAAAATTATTTGCAATGCTTTCTGTCTGTCAAGAGTACATAAAAGACAAAGACAGTAATGTAGATTATTTATCTATGCAAGCAGACAATCCACAGACAATTCCTGTAAAAATCAAATGGTCACTGTTTTAAGACATGAAATTGGTGGTGAAATTTTGGAGAGATTTTGGGGATCTTTGACATTCATTATATGAACGCTGGCTTAACAGAATGTATTTTAGTAACTAAAACGTGTCAGAGTTGATAAATTTCCAAGAAACTCATCTGTCAAACATATGATGGGGCTTCGGTTATGAGGGGACAAAAAGGGGTATGCAGTGCTTGATAAGAGAAGTACCCCAATGCCAATTATGTTCATTGTTGTGCATCATGGCTAACTTGATTCTAAAAAATGTCACCTCTTCCTCCTCCCAAAGCAGAATATTTTTCCAAAATATACAAGACATTGGTCCGTTCTTCTCAAAACCACCCAAGAGAATGGATATTTTTAATTGGTTTATGCAGAAAAAAATTTGCATCTGCTCCCCCCACTACGTAGTATTTTCAACATAGTATGGTTAACACTATATATGAACACAAAGACAGCTTGATAGCGTGTCTTGAGTATATACAAGACAATGAATCAAATGATGAAAAGGCAATTGCTCAGTCAATAGGATTTGTGCAAATTTTAAAGGACCCACAGTTTTTGTTTTGGCTAGAACTTTAACACAAAATCATACCACATGTAGCCATCATCTTTGATTCTATCCAGCAAAGCAACACTGATGCAATCAAAGCTAGAGATCTTTTAGATAGGTTCTGTGATAGCATGTTTCATGTGTGGAAAGACTATGAATAAGAAGCTGTTGCAGGAGAATCTAGCCACAAGAGAAGATGTGGTGAATATGTGAGTATGGCAACTAATCGTATTGCTGTTCTGGAAGTCTGTGATATATTCATCAGCATTAAAGAAAGATTTATGTTTTCTGGCCATTTGAGTGCTTCAAAATTGTTTGCCATGAATAATTTCAAAGAGTATGATTTAACATTCCCAGAACATGATTTCCAAGCATACCCAAATGTGAATGCACAAAAATTGAAAACTGAGTTACAGGTTTTGTGTTCTCAAGAAGATCTGCTTGTTGCGGGTGGTGCCTGCCCTCTGTTAACCTTTTTCTTGGAGAACAACTTACCATTGATCTTCTTGGAATGTGTCAGTATGCTGAAAATAATTGTTACCCTCCCAATGACAACAGTAGAAAGTGAATGGTGTTTTTCAACATTAAAAAGAACAAAGACTTTCCTGATAAATACGATGGGAACCGAGAGATTGACCGCTCCGGCTATGCCTCCCTAGAAAAAAGGATGGTATGCAGTATTCCAGACTTTAATAAAAAGGTTATAGAAACATTCTCCAGAGCTAATGAGAGAAGAGCAGAATTTCTGTACAAAAATTAAATGGTATGTATTGTGTATACATGTAGGTTTATTTTATGCATATATTACTAACAAAGTAAACTCAATGTGTGACCCCCTTAACGTATAACTCACAGGTTGCCACTGATACGTTTTACACTTTTGCCTAGATGTTGCTTAGATCAAGCCAACTGGAACCTTTACTCCCAGTTGGCTGTGCTTAATTACAATGAGTATGACTCTGTGAATGTTTTAGCCGAACATCTCACAGAAACGATTCTTTCTGCTGCTAAGAAATCTATTCCTCAGTCGACTGCCCACCCCTCTTGATTTCCAATTTTGGTGGATGCATGAATGCCATTCATGCTCGCAGGCATGCTCTCAGTGTTTCCTAATGATACCCTACACTGGATAACCTGATCCAATACAATAAAATGCATGCTAAGTCTAGAAAAGTTATTAAGGATAGCAAAAAGACATCATGGAGCAAGTTTGTAGCTTCATTTAATCGACATACCCCTTCCTCTGTCATATGGGATAAGTTAACGCATGTGGCGGCCAAAAAATTGACCCACATGCCAATCGTCGGTCTTAAAACAGCTGCAGGAGCTGTTGTTGATATATTTGATGTGGTTATTACATTTGGCAGTACTTTCGCCCACGTGTCTAGCTCAGACAACTATCCGCCTGAGTTCCTTCCAATTAAGACTCAGGTGGAATCTCAAGGTTTCTCGTTTTGTTCTGGAAACCTTGAAGATTACAACTGCATTTTGACCATAACAGAATCAGAACATTCTCTTTCATCTTTGTGACTATCAGCACCAGGATCAGATGGTATTCACGTACAAATGCAACAGTTCTCTCCTGAAGGTAACGCCTTCCTGCTTGAGGTTTATAATTGTCCTTGGGTTGATCCCACTTACCCAGAAAAGTGGCAGGAGGCCACCATCAGACCCTGGAAAGGACTGTCATCTTCCATCCAGCTTTTGTCCTATTTCCCTAACCAGTTGCATTTGCAAGGTGATGGGATGCATGATCAATGGATGGTTGGTATGGTGGCTGGGAACTCACAACCTAATGACCAACACCCAGTGCAGTTGTCAACAATGCTGTTCAACTGTGGACTGCCTTGTATCATTATTGACACAGATCATGAACAGATTCATGAAGAATTGTCAAACCATTGGGATATTTTTCGGCCTTGGGTACATGTTGGCAAGCAGGAATACTGCGTTCTCTACACACCTGGAACATTTGTGGACGCATACCATCATTCATTCATTATTTTCATCATTTATATTTAATATGTTCATTTTTCAATTGCAAAAGAACAATCCTAAGACTCACAGACTTCAGCACCAGTTCCTTAAGGTTCCTTAGGTTTCCGCTCTGCTTAGTAAAACACTTACTAAATCTTCCAAAGCATGATTGGCTTCGTTAATCACATCATCGGCCTTCTAGGCCCGTGTGTATGTGTGTGTGTGTGTGTGTGCGTGTGTGTGCGTGTGTGTGTGTGTGTGAGAGAGAGAGAGAGAGAGAGAGAACAGCATAACTCAAAAACGAAATGCCAGATAAATACCAAACTTGGTATTTGAATTTAGTATCTCCCAAGGATTGCGACATAAAGATTTTCAAGAAAATTTCCCCACCCCAACTACACTTTACATGGAACATTTTTTGAAAATTTATTTTCTCAAAAATGGCTTTAACAATTTTGATTAAAATATCATATGTTTAAGATATTTTCATGACAAATGAAATGTATATCTTTAATTTTCTAGAAATGTCCCCAGAAGTCCTGTTGAGGCAGTATTTTAATACCTAAATAATTTCAATTGTATTTTATATAAAAGTAAATTCAATAACAGCCTGCCTTGAAACAATATCTATGTAATAATTATTTAAAATGCATGTAACAGTCATTGCATATGCTTATTTTTATTGTAAATACGTTATATTAATGTTATGTGAATTCATTATATACTTTAATAATGCAAGAGCTGTGAGAATAATAAGTTTTAAGTTGCTAACAGTGAGGTAATAATGAGGTAACATTGTAGCAATGAGTTTGAAAGCGTGAAAAGTTACCAGTCATGATTATAGCAAAGATATGGTAAATTCAGTAACAGTTTAAAATTAGCCAATCAATAGCCAGGAAAAAGTTTAAGTAAAATGCAGATATTCTATTGGACTAGAATTAGCTAATCAGAGACTTGAAATACCGAAGCTTACAGGTTTTAATCGTTGAAAGTTGCTGGCAAGTTTTGGTAGTGAACAGATGGAAGATGTGTTCTCTACGTGTGAATCATAAAATATGTATATGCGCTAAGTGAAGGTATTGAAGATTCTCACAGGTCTTAAAAAGTGTAGTGCTTTATAAAAATGTGCAAGAATTAATAAAAGAAGTGAATTTAAAAAGTTAAATTCTGTGATGTCTGCAATCATTGTCACACCGCACCCTAACTAAAATATACGTGCCTCTACAAACAAGACTGACGCGGCCGAGGCAAATTAAAACATAAATAATATATAGAAGCAGTGTTAATAACAAAGTTAAATATTATAGTGTAAAACTTAGAGTGTAACAACAAAAATACATCTTGAAATTAGCTTCTCATATGTAGCAGCATATTGCGTAATAACAGTAACTATTACGTAACCAACAAATTCATACATAACCCAAAGCATGTTCCAGTAACTCCTTAAATGCAACTAAATAAATATTACGTAAAATACAATTACGTAAGCATCTTCAAGTTAAATAAAAATTACGTAATAATACATCTTCAAATTTAAACAATACGCAACACATCTTCTTCAAGTTGGCTTCCCAAGCGTGGAGCTCAACAACAAAATAACGATCCGCAAGTTACGTAAAAACATAAACTTCTTCGCTGTTCATTCTGAATGACTTTTGCATAACTGGTAAACTATAAGAGATAGACAACATTTTACTACAAAAAAGATAGATCTCATTAAAACACACAATTTGTCATATATTTTTTTTTTTTTGGGGGGGGGGGTTGGTTGAGTGAACCATTTCCAAGATATTCCTTGTTATTTGTTTGAATTTTCCAACACATACTTTTTCTCAAATGGGAATCCTTTTTTTTTTTTTTGGTGTGTGTGTGTATGTCCTGGACATGCAAAGAGAATGAAATGCTTCACATTTCACATAGCAACAGCTCTTAAAAGATTTGACTATCGCTTAAAGCTATTATATTCCCCTTGCACCTATAAGAAAATTAGCAATAAGATAGTTTCTGTGAATGTTTATCTAGATTAACATGAAGTAGATGGAGAATAAGCATTCGTAAAAATAGTTTGTACAAGAGTAGAGAAAGTCATGTGAGTGCAACACATCAGAGTTTTATAAATAGTAAACCATAAAAGATGTACAAAAACTTACTTCATGAAGAACGTAGATGTCATAAAAACACACAATTTATGTCAAATAACTTTTTTGTACCATCAACTATTTCCAATACATCTGTTGTATTGGGTTTGAATTTTTCAATACTTCTTCATTTTTTGAAGTGTCACCATTCAGGCCATGGTAAGAAAATAAAATTTCAAAGCCATTACATAGCATCCCACTTTTCTTTCTTTTCTTTCCATTGCAAGAACTTGTTACCACAAATAAACATTTGAATACTGTTTCTGTAAGTTGTATATACACTCTTCCTTAATTTGAAATCATTCCTAAGCAAAAGTATATCCTGAGTAATGTAACATGGTTAGAAGACTCATGTTTTATATAACTACTACAATTATAACAGATATGTATATCTCTTTGGTAGAAAAACTTGTGTGAATGTATCAAATCAGATTTTTTAAACAATAAATTAAAGATATAAAAAGTAAAGAAATAAATATATACAAGGTATCATAAACATGAAAGGCTTACCACAGTGTGCCATGATCTAGCATACATAACACACATGCACATGAAGTTAAATTGCATGTGCACACACCCTACATCACCACTCTAACCACCACCTAAGAGCTGCTTGGCTGTCAACAAATGTAGTGAGGGGCCTGCCTAATAACATCAAAGCTTCATTCTGTATTGCAAAAAGCTTCAAGTACATGTTTTACAATATTTCAGCATATTGAATAGAATACATTTGATCACATGCTGCACAGGGTATGCATTTATTACAGAGCTTTTTAAATATTTAACCTCTTCCATTTACAGGGCAAATGTTAATGAGTTGGGTTTTGTTTTGGTTTCATAGCATTCCTTCCAAGTAAATTCAGACAGCAATCGAGCTGTGACATGTATGGCACATTGTGGTCTAGGAGTATGGATATCGCTCCAGAACTCTTCAATCATTCGACTGTTCCATGCTACAAGTTATGACTGTCTGTGTGACGTGAATGTGGCACCAGCTGTTACCAAGATGCTGGCCAGTAAGTATAATAATTATGCTATACTTTAGGTGTATAACTATTTTTATGTAGCCATCTGTCAGAATCTCTTGAGGAGAATAATAATAGAATGTACAAAATGAAAGCCTGAGTGCCTAAGTAAGTAAAATTACAGGAAAAATGACAAACTTTACCAGGTTCTTTTCTCTACCAAGAATCCTAACTGACATTGGTCTGTAATGCTGCTTCCAAATTACCTAAATGTGTTTGCACACAGTCAGACCCATATTTAAATATCCTTATGCTCTTGAGACAAATAAGAAATTGACACCTCCAAATAAAGGTACACTAGACTTCCATAAATTGACTTTTTAATCTTTCATTATGTTGTGTAGCAGTTAAATATGTTTCAACTTACTTATATATGTTTTTGTTCTTGCAAGTACCTTGAAATATCATTTGAATTTATTTAATGTTTATGTTATTTATCCGCATGTAATATTATGTTATTAGTGTGGATATTGTGTTTGTTTGTTTGTTTATGAATGTAGGTCTCATTAATGTATATATGTCCAGAATTGAAGCCTAAATATTAAAATAACAGCAATTTGTATATGGCATGGCTAACCTTAACTAAATCTGTAAATAAAGAAAATTTACATCATTTATTTTGACTAGCCATGGAAAATGAGATGTATAGCTTACGTAATATGTTTTTACGTAAATTATTATATCTTAAAGATCTTATAGTTAGCTCCACGTTGTGGAAGCCAATTTACGAGAGCAAATATGTGTTTACTTCACGCAAAACCATCTTGTGTGACGTCATACGTTGGTTGGTTCATTTGTTCTGTTTGTAGATTCCTCTGGCGTAGCAATTTGTATCAGTTTTAAATGTCCACCGGCTAGCTATCATCTGATCTGGTAGGCATGTTTTTCTTACAGGTTGTGAAGCGGAAAAGGAATCTTTTATCCAAAAATTACTAGTGAAGAAATGTGTTTTATAATGTTTTATTGTCGAACACGTGCACTAACACATTTACATATTAATCTGAATACTCGCCCAAACTGAAACTGTTTATAATAACTTCTTATCACTTTTAACTCACGTACTTCAACTTTATATATTTAACTGTATAATACTTTATAAGATTTCTCGTACTTCTGCTGCGCGTAACTTGATGAATTTAGAGACCGACATGAGAATCTTGTTGAACTGGGAGCTGACGTGTTATATGTTGAGAATCTTGTTGAACACTGGGGGACCCGCTAACTCGACCTGGCTTATTTATAGGCTTGCCTTAAGATACGCCTAAAGATTATAAATGAGTTACCATTGGCTAATAAAACGCGCCAACATTAGCGTCTGTTTTATTATCCAATGAAAACCACTAATACATATTATTTTTATAGAACATTCTGGAAGCTTTTACCGAAAAGGCGCGAAACATTACGTAACTTCCTGGTTCCCGGTAACGATAAACAACTCACCCCCTTGCTGCAGTATTGTGTTATTGTTAACAGTTTCAATAGAGCCGTATATTATTATTTACCAATAATAATTACAATTATTAAACCTCTGAAATCAATGTTACACAAAAATACATATTCATATTAAAATAATTATTTACATTAAAGTAATTTGTGATACAAATTACCGTCTCAAAAAGTAAATAGAAACAGATGCTTGTTATTCTTATGACAAAGGAAACAGAAGATATAGTAATAGCATTGCCAAGGAGAAATAAATAATATACTTCTAGTAATGGGATTATATTCCACCAGTACTCAAAATAAACACACTGATCTATTCACATCTCCTATTTGATTCTGAACATACGCATACTTGAGTAAGCCGGCCAGTATTTCTATTGTGAATTCAAAATGGTTATAAATATCAATGAAATGTACTTAATAAAAGAAAATTAATTTGGAAATACAAAAAGAATTAAACTATTTGTATAATTAAGTCTCACCTGTGAATACACCCTGATGACTAATAAGATCTCATAGCTTGCAAATAAATTAAAGAAGCCAACAACAATTTTAAAAAAAACTGCTGCAGTTGCGTTATTAATATTGCTTCAGTTTTAGTTCTTGTACTTAAATTTGTGTAGCTTATACAATTAAACAATTAAGAAAAACTGCTGCATTTGGCTTTCCCAATGTGGGGCTCATGAACTAAAGGGAGACTTAAAAAAAAAATAATCACAACATATGAAGAAGATGGCGAAACGACGAGAAGGCATTTCAACACCATGATATTGATAGAAACTTTGAAGGATGAAATGACAAAGTGACACCAGAATAATGGGGTACATCAACTAGAGGACACAATGACAAGACAGCAACAAGTTATATGTGGGAGTTTTGAAACAGCTGTTGGCTAAAGTGTATTATTTAGCGGTAGTAGAAACGTGGTTAAAAGAGGAACAGATAAATATAAAGGACTTTGAATACATTGGTAGGAAAGGAGAGGTGATAGCTAGAAAGGGAAGAGTATCTGGAGGTATAGATTTCTTTATAAGGAACAGCTTAAGTAAGGAAATTAAAGAAACATGGTCTAGTAGTAAAGAAATACTGTGGGTTATAATGGATGTTAAGTACATAGATGGGAATATACACTGTGTAGGAATAATATATAACCCCCAGCATCCTCGCGGTTTCATAATCCAGATCTCCTTAATCAAATAAAAAAAGATATAGATAGGCTGAAGGAGAAATTTGTAACTGCAGAGGCAATACTAATGGGAGACATTAATATCAGGATTGGGGAAAGTGATACATATGTTGGAAATGATTGGATGAGTGATGAAATTGTGTTTAAAAGTGAAAAATTTAGGCAAAGCAAGGACAAATTTGTTGATAAAGAGTGTGAAAAATTTATTGATTTTTGTGAGTTGAATGCTTTAGAAATTTTAAATGGAAAATGTGGGGAAGATGAACAAGGAGAATTTACCTTTGTTAGCAATAATGGGCAGAGTGTAATAGATTCTGTGTTGTGGCCTCTGAATTTAGGATATATTTTAAGGAATTTTAAGGTATTAAATTTAATTGACTAATTTTGAAGATTTAGAAGCTAGTAACAGTGATGTGTCATAATTTAAAATAGAGAGTTGAGGGTTGTTACACTATGTTATAGTGATGTAGTGTAACAACCCTCAACTCTCTATTTTAAAATATTAAATTTAAGCTCAACTAGCGGGCATTATCCACTGATTGTGGATTTTATGATGCACACAGCACAAGTAAAACACAATATAAGAGTGGAAAGCTATTGTAAAAAAGAGTATATTAGCTATAAATGGAAAGAAGAATTTTGTGACACATTTAAACAGACTCTAGATTCAAATTATGGAAAGATATGTCTATGTGGAGTAACATTCATGGTTAAGAATAATCAAATTGAGAATGCAATAGATATCCTTAATACAGTTATGCAAAGGGCTGGAGAGGAAATGAAAACAAAACAGAGGGTTTACATACATGATAAGGACTGGTTTGACGAAGAATGTAGGGTATCAAAAAGACAAGTAAAACAACTGTTGGTTAGGTGGAGGGAATTAGGTGATAGAAAATCTAGGGATGATTATATGCAAGGGAGGAACTCACATAATTTATTGTTAGAGCAAAAGAAAAAGGACTGGAGAGAAAGTAATAAAAGGAATTTGATAAAATGTCTAAATGAAAATAATGTTAATAAGGTATGGCAGGTTCTTAAGTCGACCTATAATAAATGTGTAACTAAACCCAATATTGAGCCAGGACAATGGATGGAGTATTTTAAAACATTATATGGGGAAGACAGGAGTATAGGAAGTATGGGATTTCTGGAAATAAGGAATGCTTTTGTAGAGATATTGGATGGTGAAATTAGGAGTGAGGAAATAATAAAACAAGTTAAGTTACTGAAGAAAAATAAAGCTACTGGAATTGATGGCATCCCAACAGAGTTTCTTAAGGAGTGGTATAATGAAACAGGAAGAGTGAAAATTTTATTAGATTTATTTAATGTAATTATTAGAAAGGGTTATGTACCTAAACAATGGAGGGAAGCTATCATCCATCCTGTATATAAAGGCAAGGGTAATGTTGATAAACCTAATAATTACAGAGGTATTGCATTGTTATCGAATATAGGAAAACTTTTTGCGGGACTACAATTTTGGGTTGAAGAATATAATATCCTTTCGGAATTCCAGATGGGCTTTCGCAAGGGAAGGAGAACAATTGATAATTTATTTATTATAAAGACATTAGCAGACAAATATTTAAAAGAGAAAAAGGGTAAATTGTATATGGCTTTTGTAGACTTATGAGAAAGCTTATGACTGAATTGAGCTACAACTTCTATGGCATAAATTAATGTGTAAGGGAGTAAGTCAGCAATTGGTGAATATTCTTAAAGCACTGTATTTTGAGAACACCTTCTGTGTAAGGGTGGAGACAGGCTATGTAACAAGAGAAATTCAACAAAAGAAAGGCCTCTGGCAAGGATGTAAGTTAAGCCCAGTTTTATTTAACTTATACATAGATGATGTCTTACTAGAAATTGAAAGGAATAATAACTGTGCACAGTAATTAACAACATCCAAATCCCAGGACTTCTTTTTGCAGATGACTTAGTGGTAGGATCTATTACAGTAAGTGGTTTAAAACAATCATTACAAGCAATTGATGTATACTGTAAAGAATGGAGGTTAAAAGTGAATCAAGAGAAAACACAGATTGTGGTATTCAAAAAGGGGGGAAAATTAAGCAAATATGAAAAGTAGGAGGGAGAGAATAAAGATTACAGGGTGGTGCGTGGCTGTATCTATTTAGGATAAAAATACATGGAGGTAATAAATGGGAGAAACAAAAGAAGTTTGCATTGGCAAAAGCTAAAGGGGCGATGGCAGCAATTAGAAGCTGCAAATATAGAGTACCTAATATAAATGTTAAATGGCTGGAAAAAGTTTATGAGATGGTTGTGGAGGCAAAAATGATGTATGGTATAGAAATATGGGGATTAGATAGAGGATGGGAAAGTATAGATGTGGTGCACAGGATGTTTTGTAGAGAAATACTAGAGCTACCGAAGTCAATTGTAAGACAGGTAGCACAATTAAAGATGGGAAGGGTGACAACTAAGGGGAAGATAATGGAAAGAGCTTTGAAATTTTGGTTCAGAAGTTTAAATCTAGGAAAAAGTAATGTGTTAAGACAATGTACTGAATACCAAGAGAATAGTTTAATGAATGATGGATGGGTAAGTAATTTACGGAACATTTTGGAGAAAAATGGATTAGGAGACATGTGGAGAAGGAGAGAAAATAACGTGAAAATTTTTTGGAAAAAGGCGAGGAAAAGACTGGAAGATATAGAAATACAAATCATGTTCAGTGAGATTGCCGAAAAGAGCTCATTGGTTTGTTATAGGCCAATGAAAAATACATGGGTTAGGGAAAAATATATAGACATAGTAAATAAAGAAGAGAGAGAATCTATTGCATGGTTAAGAACCGGAGAATGGGGGCTAAAAGGGCTAAGACAGGGTATTCCTCACAACCAATGTCCGATATGTGGTGGTAATGAAGACATTGAACACATAGTATTTAAGTGCCAAGGAACAGAAAATTGGAGAAAAGAATTTTTTAATAAGAAGTGGTTGAAGGGGGATAGAAATACACTTATGAATGAAATGATATGCAAGGATGCTAGAAGCATTGGAGAGTTTTTGTGTAAAGTAAAAAATAAATGGCTCTGGACAGTGGAAAGAGAAAAGTAAGAGGTAGCGCATCTTACTTTGAATGGAAAACTATAGTGAATGTGTGATGGTTAAGTAATCAATAAATGAAAAGTGAAAAACAAGTGGAAATGGGACATGAAAAAAAAAACTGAAAAAAAAAGAGCAAGATAATTTATTGACAAGAAATTGTAAAATGTAAATAAACTGTAGTGATTGTCTACTGAATGAGTGACCAGGGTCAAAGTGCAGTAGACAATCAAATTGTAAAACTCTTAGCACAATTAATACAAATTATACAAAAGACAAGACGGCAACAATCAACTCATCAGACATCTTAGGACTGCAAGCCAGGCAAAGAGGATCACAAGTGAAGAAGACAACACACAGTAGAATCAAGATTTTCAAATTTTTATGTTGTTAAGGAATAGAAAGACAAGAATGGATAGT
Source organism: Deroplatys truncata (assembly GCA_030765065.1). Taxonomy (NCBI): domain Eukaryota; kingdom Metazoa; phylum Arthropoda; class Insecta; order Mantodea; family Mantidae; genus Deroplatys; species Deroplatys truncata. The sequence goes on from CM060978.1 coordinate 120,014,546, forward strand.
CAAAATTCAAAAGTAGCTGTAGCCAGGAAAGAGGTAGAAAACATAGAAATGGTAAGAAGTGTATCTAAAAAACATATCAGGAAATGAGAATAGGATTAACATTAGAGGATTTATATAAGTTTATGAAGGAGTCTGAGGACTACAGGAGAAGAGAAATAGCTAGTTTGGAACAAAGTAGGAAGGAAGATTCAGATAGTAGGAAATTTGAGATGATAGAATTGAAACAAGAAATAGAAAAAAGTAAAAAAGAGTTAGAACATAAAATGGAACAGAGTAGAAAGGAATCCGAACATGAATTAGGACAGAAAATGGAACAAAGTAGAAGGAAGATTCAGATAGTAGGAAATTTGAGATAACAGAATTAAAACAAGAAAGAGAAAAGAATTAGAAACATGAGTTGGGACAGAAGATGGAACAGAAGGTTCAGATAATAAGAAATTTGAGATAGAGTTAAAACAAGAAATAGAAAAGGGGAGAAATGAATGTAAAAAGAACATGGAAGTGATTAACAGTAATTTAAAGGAAGCAAAGAGTATTTGGTAAAATTAGATAGAAATTATTAGTAATAAACTGAGTAATTTGGCGATAGTAATGAAGGAAAATAAAAGAGTATTAGAAGAAGACATTGTAAAGTATAGAAATGAAATGTTGGAATGCAAAAATAGCATGGAAGGTAAAGTCAATAGTATAAGAACAGAGTTAACTGGGGAAATTGAAATCATGAGAATGTGTTGGAATAATTTTAAACGAAATAAATAGAGGAGGTTCAGAAATTGTTATGTAAGGAAGTGGAAGTAATGAGAAAGGAAATTATAAATAAGGAAAATGTAAAACAAATAATTATATCAGAAATCAAGAACGTATCAGAGCAATGCAATGCAATTGCAACAAAAGGATACAGAAAGTATAAGACTTAATAATGCAGCAATAGGAAAAGAAATAAATGAACAATTGAAAACATTGGAAGAGAAATTTCAAAAAGAAAAATAAAATGTGTGAAGTATCAGTAGGGTTGTAATTACATTGCAAACACATAATGATAATAGTGAACTGGATGAAAATTTTACTGATACAAATAATATACAGGAAATTTGGCAAAATAATGTAACCCAAAAAGATGAAAATCCATACATACACACACATAATACATGTTACACAAACAATATACTACATGAGATCACAACACCTATTTTCGATGAAGAGAAGGGAGATGATCCAAAATTATTTGTGAAAGAATTGGAAGAATATTTTGTAGTAAAAAGAATAGCCAGTGAATTGAAAATGATGATCGTCAAGAAAATTCTCAAAAGTAAAGCTTTAAAATGCTTGAGATTAATGTTGGCTGGTCATGAATCTTATTTGTCATTCAGAAATTTATTCCTATCAGATATTGGGGTCCTGCAAAGCAAAACCAGGTCAGGGTAGAGCTTGCAACAGGAAGATAAGATCTATCTAAAGGTTTATCACTGCTTTATGAAAGTTGCGAATAAAGGTAAACTGAGAACCGAACATGTCTGAATCAGAAGTCATTACTAGTATAACAGGACATTTTCCCAACACAGTATGTACAGAATTGATAGTGGCTAAACCCATAGACTTTATGTATGTGATAGAACCTCTGACAGCTTTTGAAACATATAACAGATGAACAGTAGAAACATAAACAGAACACCTAACCACACAAACAATCAGTGTGGTAACACAACACTGAGCTTACCTTGCAATAATACACTGAGAAATTTTGAGAGGAAAGATTGCAAAGGAAAGGAGGCATATAAACAAAGATATGTAAACAATCATAACGGTAGATTGCAAAATGTCAGAGACAGATACCATCACACGATACCCAGAAATGAACAAAATTGTGGTAACCATACTTTGATACGGTAATTTGTATCACAAATTACTTAAATGTAAATAATGATTGTAATATGAATATGTATTTTTATGTGACATTGATTTCAGATGTTTATTAATTGTAATTATTATTGGTAAATAATAATATACGGCTTTACTGAAACTGTCAATAATAACGCAATAATGCAGCGAGGGGATGAGCTGTTTATCGTTATTGGGAACAAGGAAGTTACGTAATGTTCGGTAGAAACTTCTGGAATGTTTCCCTAAAAGCAATATGTATTCGTGGTTTTCATTGGATGTTAAAATAGACGCTAATGTTGGCGCGTTTTATTAGCCAATAGCAGTTCATTTATAATCTTTAGGCATGTCGAGGAGTGGGAGTATATAAAGTCGAGTCCGTGGTAGATCGCCCCCAGTTCAACAAAATTCTCAATACCTTACACGTCGGTTGCCCAGTTCATCAAAATTTCTAGCACGTTACACGTCGTCAGTCAGTCCTTCATTTCGTCAAGTTACGCGCAGCAAAAATCATTAAAGATCTAAAATATTATACAGTTAAATATACACAAAGTTGAAGTACGCGAGTTAAAAGTGATAAGTAAGAAGTTATTACAAACAGTTTCAGTTTGGTGAGTATCTATATCAATATGTAAAAGTGTTCGTGAATGTGTTCGGCAATAAAAATTATAAAACACATTTTCTTCATCAGTATAATTTCTGGATAAAAGATTCCTTTCTGATTCACAACCTGTAAGAGATACTTGTTCGACCCAAACAGCTAGCTGGAGGACATTTAAAGTGAATTATTTCAAAACTGATGCAAATTGCTAACGCCAGATGGAGCTACAAACCAAACAAATGAATGACGTCACAAGATGGCTTCAACACTGATGTAAACAACATTATGTAAAGCAATTTCTCTAGCAAATTGGCTTCCACAACGTGGGGCTAACAACAACAAAAACATATTACGTAAACAAGCATCTACCGTTACAAATTGGCCCACAACGTGGGGCTAACAAAAAGATATTACGTAAGCAACATAATTTGTAACATTCCGTTACAAATTGGCACCCAGAACGTGGGGCACGACAACCAGGAAAGGAACACGATGACCAGGAAAGAAGCATAGTGACCAGGAAAGGAACACGATGACCAGGAAAGGATCAGCATAACCAGGATGTGGAACGAAAGCAGCAGTGAAATGATCTACAAGACGCAGATTCCAGAAACAACAGGGAGGACAGACTACATGGATGATTGGACATCGTAATTCCGAGATTACATGGCAACAAGGAATTCAACTACAAAACAACAAGACGACGTAGATTCATCATAACACAACGCAGAAGCGACATATAACCTAGGAGAGCGGGGCAGGAAACTGGACATCAATGTAACAGCAACAGACAGCATCACAAAGGTCAGAGTATCGTAATTTTTTTTAGAAAACAAAAAAACAATGGCTACTAATAATATTGAAGAAACAATGATGGAAGGGGATAGTGTAACAGTTAGCTGTAATTCAATACAGGATACAGAAAATAGCTTAAACAATTTAGTATTTAATGGTGAGAATGTTAGTGCAGAAAGTCAGAATAGAATAGCAGGAAATGTTAATCTTGATGCTAGTATAATGATGGAAATGCTGAGAAATATGTGTAGGGAAACGAGGGAATATATTAGTAAGAAATTAGATCAGAGTTTGGAGGAATTGAGAGAAGCTATAAAAAAAGATCATAGGAAATCAATTGAAGATATTGGTAGGAAGAATGAGAAATTAGAGCAAACAGTAGATCAAAGCAGGGAAGAAACTGAAAAGAAAGTTATGAAGCTAGATAGTAGTATGCCAGAAATGAGAGATGAAAATCAGGAAGTAATAGCAAGTGAAAGAGGAGAAGTTTCAAAGAAAATGTTAGACATGAGCAAGGAAATAGGTAACAAAAAAAGTGAGGTTAATGTAGAATGCACAGAGTTAGGAAATCAAGTGAGTAGTATTTCAAGTGAGATAAGAGAGATGAAAGAGGTTATGAATGTAGATGTGAATAAGGCGCAAGTTAATTTCAGAGGGGAGATATCAGAAATACAGAATGAGACAGTAATGCAAAGAAATAAATTGTACCAAGATGTTCAAAATGAAAACTCCAGTCCAGTACAGTTTAGTACAGATTTGTCAGAGTACTCTCAAGTTAAAAAGATAGCAGATGAATTGAAAATGAAAGTTGTTAAAAGATGTGTAGTTCAAGAAACTGTAGATTGTTTTCAAATGTTATCATATGACGAAATTTCATATGAATACAAGAGGTTATTCATGAACAAAAATTGGAAAGTTAGGTTACGGCTACGAGTAATGTTTAGCCACACACAATTTGATCCAGGAGGGTAAATAGCAATGAGATGTAAAGTAAATGCTGGATAGTTGAAGACGACTTGCAGAGAAATGTATTGGAACGTAAGAGGGTTAATTATTTGTATGTCATTTGAAAAGAGAAATACATTATATAAAAAAAAAAAAAAAAAAAAAAAAAATTTAAATTTTTAGTAACTGTAACAACATTTGAAGATCGAGAATGCAAAGATTGAAACTTAATATGATATTAAATTGAAGGTACGTAGGTGCAATTCCAAAAGTATTGTTAAAATAATAATAAATTCAGACAAAAAAAAAAGGGGGTAAAAATAATTAAAACAAATACTTATGTAGCAAACAGAAACATGTGAAACAGTGCCTAGATTTAAGAGATGTAAATATTTGTGTAGAGGGTGAATATTTTGGTAAATATGTTAAACAATTACAAAAATCTTAAATGTATAAATTTTTGTCAACAACTTAAGAAAGTAAACAATTTGGTAGCAGTGATTAAATAATTCAGGGTACAGTATTTGCTATCAAAATTTTGTGATGTCAGATTAATATCTAAATTAATTAAACCAGAGCCAGTAAGTAGTGGCAAGGTAGAGGAAAAACATGTCGTGTGTTAAATGCGTGTGAAGTGTTAAGTGAAAGTGATAGCGTGTGTTCCAAGATTTAGGAGACTAAAAACACAATTATAAAATTTCCAAACAAGTTATAAATATTTATAATTATGTTTCTAGTGGGGCATATGATACGGTAATTTGTATCACAAATTACTTAAATGTAAATAATGATTGTAATATGAATATGTATTTTTATGTGACATTGATTTCAGATGTTTATTAATTGTAATTATTATTGGTAAATAATAATATACGGCTTTACTGAAACTGTCAATAATAACGCAATAATGCAGCGAGGGGGTGAGCTGTTTATCGTTATTGGGAACAAGGAAGTTACGTAATGTTCGGTAGAAACTTCTGGAATGTTTCCCTAAAAGCAATATGTATTCGTGGTTTTCATTGGATGTTAAAATAGACGCTAATGTTGGCGCGTTTTATTAGCCAATAGCAGTTCATTTATAATCTTTAGGCATGTCGAGGAGTGGGAGTATATAAAGTCGAGTCCGTGGTAGATCGCCCCCAGTTCAACAAAATTCTCAATACCTTACACGTCGGTCGCCCAGTTCATCAAAATTTCTAGCACGTTACACGTCGTCAGTCAGTCCTTCATTTCGTCAAGTTACGCGCAGCAAAAATCATTAAAGATCTAAAATATTATACAGTTAAATATACACAAAGTTGAAGTACGCGAGTTAAAAGTGATAAGTAAGAAGTTATTACAAACAGTTTCAGTTTGGCGAGTATCTATATCAATATGTAAAAGTGTTCGTGAACGTGTTCGGCAATAAAAATTATAAAACACATTTTCTTCATCAGTATAATTTCTGGATAAAAGATTCCTTTCCGATTCACAACCTGTAAGAGATACTTGTTCGACCCAAACAGCTAGCTGGAGGACATTTAAAGTGAATTATTTCAAAACTGATGCAAATTGCTAACGCCAGATGGAGCTACAAACCAAACAAATGAATGACGTCACAAGATGGCTTCAACACTGATGTAAACAACATTACATAAAGCAATTTCTCTAGCAAATTGGCTTCCACAACGTGGGGCTAACAACAACAAAAACATATTACGTAAACAAGCATCTACCGTTACAAATTGGCCCACAACGTGGGGCTAACAAAAAGATATTACGTAAGCAACATAATTTGTAACATTCCGTTACAACTTCCAAAACAGATACGAGCAGACTGCCACACAGAGCTAACCAAATTAATCACACAATTTTCTGTAGAGAGTAACAAACCAAAGAACACCAAACACAAGAAATATGGTATATAGAAGTAGTAGACACTGGAACACACAGGAATCAAGGTGTAACAGAATAGACAGACATCAGACCCTCATCCATTCTGGAAGTAAAAGAACACCACTAGCCATTGGAGAAATACTTTATATTAAACATCTAGGAAGGAAAGTAAGAAGATTAATATCTATGTACAAATTATGTCAGAAGGCAAAACCAATGAATGTAAAATATTTTGTCGTCCTCCATAGTGTAGTGGTTACCATGCTAGCCTCTAGCTCCCGAGGTCACGGGTTCAAACCCGGCAGAGAGCATTGGATGTTTTCAGGCATAAAAATTCTTAACATGGTTTCCTTCGGAAGGGAAGTAAAGTCGGTGGTCCCGTATCATAGATTTATGGCACATAACAGAACCTCAAGCCTGATAAAGAGGCCTCTGAGCAAAATTACCAGTCTTTCACGTCCAATGTGGAATGGGATGCTAAGGACCCAGCAGTTAAAGAGTGTCCATAAATAAAACTCAATTCATAAAGTATGATGTTACCCCTCAATCAATTTATAAGAGGTAAGTAAAATGCTTTGGTAACTATTGATGAACATGGAGAACTCCCAATAGGAAAAAATGGATGTATATACCTTTTAGTAATGCTTTATATTTTCCAAAATTTATAAAGATATACCCATTAAAAATATAAAAAGCAGAAACTGCATAAATAAAATAGTTAAATATTATATACATAAATATGGAAAGCTGCAGGCAATGTTATTAGATAATGCAACTATGCATAAAAGTAAACTATTCCAAAACAGTTTAAAGGAAATCGGAATTAAATTATATTATTCTTTTGCCTACCACCCACAAAGAAATCCTACCGGGAGAATGATGAGGGGCATTTCAATTTATTTTAGAATCTTATGCCACAAAGATCATACCTCATGGACTGTCAAGTGTGAATACAGAAGAAATCATAAATAACATTATAAACACTATGACTAAATTTGCTCCTGTGGAACTAATGTTGAATGAAAAATCTAAAAAACTTAATCACTGATTTTTCTACTATGATGGCTGTACAAAGAGAACTAACAGAAAAATAAAAATGCCAATTAGCAATTAGAAGATTGCAAGATAATGCAAATAAAAGAAATATTAAAAGCAAAAGAGTTCAAAATAAATGGTTACCAAAAATAAGTGATAAGTTCTTCTAAAGAAACACAACATTTCGAAAGCATCTACGAAAAGAAATAGCAAGATGCAACAGACAAATTACAATGAAGAGTTGGTATGGAAATGCACATGAAGATAAGAAAAAAAACTAAAACATCTGTCAGGGAAATAAAATCGAAGGTGTTTTTAAGGCCTGAAATATAAATTAAATGTAAGTAAATAGACTATTTAAATAACTTGAATAGAAATATGTATAATAAATAATACCTCATGCTAAAATAAAAAGTGAACACCTAATTAATATTAGAATGTGGCAAAAGAATACAAATTTAGCATATATTTAACATAAAATTATATTATATATCTTAGAACTCATGACTGTTATCACATATAAATAACACTAACACCAAGCAAGAAAAATTTTGTGATGACATAAAAATGTGTTTATGATTAAGTAAGTGATGAGGAATTTAAGAAATAATAAATGAAAGGGATATATATAAAAATTCTTTGCTTTTTTTGGAGTCTGCAGAGAATAGATTTGAGAGAATGCTGTGATGATATAATAAAAATAATACATAAAAAATAATTTAAAGAAAAATAATACACTTAATTTCTCACAAAATAGATATAACCATAAAATAGCATGATTAAGAAAATGATAGCTGGTATGAGAAGAGGATAACATAATTAAAATAACCACAATGTTTATAATAAAAGATATACTATCCAATGCTAAACATTAAAAATATTATATATATAATGCTGACACCACATTCATCGGCCTGCTGTTTAGGGCTACAATGGTGCTCATTGTTAATGTTCTCTAGTAGCTCAATGGTTAACATGTTGGAAAATCATGGTGAAGTTCAAATCGTGCTTGCAAATAAATGAGTTTTTTATTCATTTCTGTTCATGTTTCGAGAATGTTCTAGCAAATTGTGATTTCTTTCCAAATGCACCAGAAAGTGGATTTGCCTATAAATATGAAGTTACAGCTGTTCATACTCACTGTGGAACAATGTTTTCGAATAGAGAGTATATGGACATGCTGTTAGTATACGGGGAAGTGCAGCAGAATGCAACGGAGGCACGTCGTCTATATCAACAAAGAATTCTGCAGAGAACACTTCCTACAGATCACACATTTTTGTGAGTTGCGAACCGCTTTCTGGAATCAGGAAAAGTGCACAAGACTCCACATCCACAAAGAGATCCCCCCTGTCTGTGACCAAGCAATGATGGATCATGTGACTGAATATGTCATTCAGGATCCGCAGTATGAAGGACATTCACAGGCATTTCAATATTAGCCAATCTTCCGCGTGGAGAATACTACATCATGCAAAGTTTCACCCTTATCATCTTCAACTACACCAGGAGCTACTGCAGCCAGACCATGGATGGACAGTGGCATTCGCTAGGTGGATCATACGACAAACTGAACAAGATCCACATTTTTTGGCAGCTGTGTTATTTACAGATGAAGCAGAGTTCCACAACAGAGGCCATGTAAATCACCACAACATGCATTACTGGAGCACTTTGCGATAGCATATTTGTGTTTATGTTTTAAAGCACCACGTTGTGGATAATGTTTCTCACGTAATGTTGTTTACATCACGCGTGTAGCCATCTTGTGTGATGTCATTCGTTGGTCGTTTCATTTGTTCTGATTGTAGTTCCCTCTGGCGTAGCAATTTGTATGAATTAGTTTTAAGGTTATGTATATTATTCTCCGGCTAGCTATTTAGGTAGACATTTAACTCTTGCAGGTTGTGAAGCGGAAAGGAATCTTTTGTCTATAAATGATACTGATGAAGAAATTGGTTTTATAATCTTTATTGCAGAACACGTTCACGAACACTTTCACAAATTAATTTGGATACTCGCCATACTGAAACTGTTTGTAATAACTTCTCACTTTTAACTCATGTACTTCAACTTTATATATTTAACTGTATAATCCTTTATAAGATTTCTCGTACTTCTGCTGCGCGTAACTTTACGAAATGAAAGACTGACTGTATGTAGTGTACGGAGAATTCCGTTGAACTGGGGGTTTGACGTGTTATGTGATGAGAATCTTGTTGCACACTGGGGGACCCGCTAACTCGACCTGGCTTATTTATGCGCTTACCTCAAGATACGCCTAAAGATTATAAATGAAATGCTATTGGCTAATAAAACGCGCCAACATTAGCGTCTATTTTATTATCCAATGAAAACTACTAATACATATTACTTTTATAGAACATTCTGGAAGCTTTTACCGAAAAGGCGCGAAACATTACGCAACTTCCTGGTTCCCGGTAACGATAAACAACTCACCCCTTGCTGCAGTATTGCGTTATTGTTAACAGTTTCAGTAGAGCCGTATATTATTATTTACCAATAATATTTACAATTATTAAACCTCTGAAATCAATGTTACATAAAAATACATATTCATATTAAAATAATTATTTACATTTGAGTAATTTGTGATACAAATTACCGTATCATATGCCCCACTAGAAACATAATTATAAACATTTATAACCTGTTTGGAAATTTTATAATTTTGTTTTTAGTCTCCTAAATCTTGTAACACACTCTATTCACTTTCACTTAACACTTCACACGCGTTTAACACACGACATATGTTTTATCTCGCCACTACTTACTGGCTCTGGTTTAATTAATTTAGATATTCATCTGACATCACAAATTTTTTTTTTATAGCAAATACTTTACCCTAAATTATTTAATTAGTGTTACAAAAAATGGTTTACTTTCTTATATTGTTACCAAAAATTTATCATTCAAGAATTTTTGTAATTTTAAACATTTACCAAAAATATTTACCCTGTACACAAATATTTACATCTCTTAAATCTAGCCAATGTTTCACATTCTCTGTTTGCTACATAAGTATTTGTTTTGAATTATTTTTACCATTTTTGTTATTTTGAATTTTATTTTAACAATACTCTTGTAATAGTATTCATGTACTTTACTTTAATATAACATCTTAAGTTTCAATCTTTGCATTCTTAATTTTTAAATGTTGTTACAGTTACAAAAAATTTAATTTATTTATTTTCTTCTCAAACAGTTAGTCATGACCACAATTTATTTCTCCATTCATATGATTTACATTTTTATTTAACCCTCTTACGTTCCAATACATTGTTCTGCATTTCGCCTTTAACTATCCAGCATTTACTATTTATCATCATTGTCTTTTATTTCACCATGATCTTCATGGTTGTATGGTTTAAGCATCTCAATATGGAACTTTCCTATGCTTTTTCGAGTTGTTGGATTACATAACTCATATGTGTTAGTTCCATACACTTCAACAACTTCATATGGTCCATGGTATTTGAGAAACATTCGCCAATAAAGTTTATTTTCTTTATCCGATAATTTCTTGGTTTTAACCAAAACTAAATCTCCTATTTTGATCCTCCATTCCTTTCTCTTCTTTTCTTCATGTTTCATTTTTCTTTTTATGGCTTTTTTCTTCATCCTCTCAAATGCTTTTCGAAACATCTCTTCTTCTGTTGGTGGTATCGAATGCGCATCTGGAATGGCTTCTGGAACTTTTTTACACATTGTATTGATCTTCTTTCCCAACTTAAGTTCACATGGTTTATATCCTGTCACATTGTTTATGGTTTCATTTAGTAGGTTCTGAACAAAGTTCACGTATCCATACCATTGAGTGTGTTTTCGATGACATAACACCCTTAAATAATTTGAAATTTCCTTAATTTCCCTCTCCACTGGGTTGGAGTTCGGTCTGTATCTTGACGAAAAATATTGTTTAATGCCATTTTCTTTCAGTCCATCCATAAATTTTTTTCCTGTGAAGTACGAAGCATTGTCGCTCAATACAGATTGAATAGGTCCTTCTTCTATCACATATGACTTAAGTAGTCTATTCAAACATGCTAAACCTGTAGGTTTTCTCAAAGGGTAAATTCTTACATATTTGCTGAATATATCATAACAGACAAATATATATTTATTTCCAAATTGACTTGGAGGCATTGGACCATGAATATCAATACTAATTACACATCTCGGCTTATCTCTTATAACCGAATTAGTTTCAAATGCATATGCTGCATTTATTTGCTTTGCCTTCTGACACAGGTTGCAGCATGATATAAATTTTCGAACTTTCTGACGCAATTTGGATATGTATAAATTCTCTAAAATCATAGAAGTTGTTCGGTCCGTCCCTGAGTGTGCTAACCCTTCATGAAAATTCTTAATTAGTTCCTTTTCCATGCTTTTCGGAACCATTATCTTCCAACTAGGCATTTCTTTTCCATGCTTCTTGTATAATGTCCCATCTCGAATTGCTATAATTTCTTTCTTTGCCTCCTCAATCAATGGTGCTTTTTCTTTAAGTTCAAATAATTTTGCATCCTCATTTTGAATTTCCCCGATATTTTTCAATTTTCTAATCATTTCTTTGCTTAAAGGAATTTCAATTGTCAATATTTTGACTTCATTTCTAGGCCTTTCAATATTTTCGGGAATTTGTGGGTTGTAGTTCAATCTTGACAGCAAATCGCTGAAGGTATTGTTTTTGCCAGGAATATGGATAATCTCAATATCGAATGCAGATATTGCATGAATGTATCTAGCAAGTTTTCCACTACATAACCTACACCGTTGTATGAAAGTTAAGCTTATGTGGTCTGAATACACCTTCACCTTTTTCTGATAAATATAGGTTTTAAAACGAATTAATGAGAAATATAGTGCTCCAATTTCTAGCTGAGTCACTGAAGAATTCCTCTCAATATTTGTAAGTCCTCTTGAAGCTGTACTAATGACGTGAAAGTCATTGTTGATGTCTCGCTGTCCTAAAATTCCGGCATATCCTTGCATTGATGCGTCGACATAAATTTCATATTCCAAATCTTCTCTGGGCCTTTCAAGTAATATGGATTTAGCAAAGAGTTCCTTTACTCTCTCAAAGCATTTTTGATGATCCTCTGTCCATTTCCACTTATTGTTCTTTCGGAGTAGCTGCCGCAGTGGTTCTATTTCAGCCGAATATCTTGGTACGAACTTACTCTGAAAGTTCAATACCCCTAAGAGACGTCTAATTTGTCTTACGTTCCTTGGTGGTGGAATTTTCATTATTGCTTCTATTCTTTTCTGATCAGGTCTTATACCTCGTTCATCCACTACATAACCCAGAAAATTTATTTCCTTGACACAAAATTTTGATTTTAGTATGTTCACAGTCATACCATGTTGTTGTAGTTTATTTAACACATAATGGACATTATTCATGTGTTCTTCAAATGTTTGACTAATGATTAAGAAGTCGTCAATATACTTTATTAAAAAGTCATCTGCAGAATTTCCAAAGATACTGTGAATGGCTCTCAAAAATCCACTTCCTGAGTTTTTTAAACCAAAAGGATTTACACAAAAACGATACTGGATCCCTGAGTACTGAAATGAAGTGTAATCACGCACTTGCGGATCTAATTCCACTTGCCAATAGGATGCAGTGAGGTCAATGGATGTCAAAAATCTCCCTCTTGAAAGTTTTGTAATTAGTTGTTCAATTCCCTCACTTTGAAAATGATCTGGTTTCATATATTTGTTGACATATCTACCGTCTAAAGTTAATCTCAAACTACCATCTCGTTTAATACTCCAGCAGATTGAATTTATGTATTGAGAATTACTTTGCTCAATAATCCCATTTTCTAACATGCTATTTATTAATTGTCTAGCTTTGTCTCGAAGACTTATAGGTAAATTGTCATACTTGTGCCTATATGGTGGTACGTCTTCTACTTGAAATGTATGCTGATATACATTACATCTGCCTGGGATATTACTAAATACTGAACTATTGTTCATCAAAACATCATGAAGGATTTGTTTTTGCATTATCGTAAGATTATAAGCTTCTTCACACTTGTGTATTATTTCCTCATTTCTCTTCTCTTTTCTGCTGTTGTTTGTCTCGCTCACATGGTCGTCTTCTGTGTGGATTGTAAATTCCTCTACTTTCCCTGGCATTTCTGCTAGCTGTTGAAAATATGGCGTGGTATTCCCTTCATATTCTGTGACTACCTGCTTTATCTGACTATTTCTATCAGTTTCTGTTATTTGCACAAAAAACTCTTGGTCACAAATATTTTTCTCATCCTTTGTCATATCGATTACAGAAACTTTTTCTTTTATAAATGGTACCCTTATTTCTCTATCTTCTTTTGTTATTTTTAACTCTTCATGTTTAAAATCTATACATGCTTCATATTCATGTAGGAAGTCACATCCTATAATTATGTCACAAATCAGATGGTTTACAATTAGAAACATAACCTCAAAATTCTCTCCGCCAATAAGTATGCTAAGTAGAGCTTGTGTTTTTATGACCTGTGCAGTTCTTCCAATTGCAACACGACAAACTAAATTACTAGTGGGAAGAGCCATAATCTTGTTACCTTCATTAATTAAATTTATGTAAAATTTCTGTGAGCAAATTGAAGCTGATGAACCAGAATCTATAGTTGCAATGATTTCTTTCTTCGCAATTTCCATTCTAACATGAGGTGACTCAAAATTTTCTCCATTATCTTTTGTTGCTGTAATCTTATTACAGGGTGTATGTGTAGGCGTATGATTTGTATTGGTAATGGATACTGAATTATTAAAGACGTCCTGAGAACCTACTACACAGGAGTCTGTTAACAGTTTTCCTGGTTATTTCCATGTTCACGTACGGGACTGCCATTCCTAACAGGCGCTAAATCTATCTCAGTGTCGCTACCATTGTTTTGAGTTCCCCTTCCTCGAGTTCGAAATCCTCGATTTCTGACACTTTGTCCCCTTGGCACGTAATTTTCTTGCCGTTCCTCAGATCTTTCTCGGTTATTATTTTCCCTCCAGTGAGTGAAATTTTCCCTCTGTCTAGTGTACCTCCTTCCATAATTTTGCCCTCTTTCAGGCAATCTTTCTGTCCGGACATAATTTATTTGTTCCTGCCGGCCTGGTCTCCTATCTATCCTTGATCTTTCAAATTGTGGAACGTATGATTGATACCGTTGTCTGGTATTAATTTCATGATGTCTGTCTTGTCCTCTTATTTGTTGATAACTACCTTGGTAATTTCTTCTATCTCGTACATCTAAAAATCTATGTTCCCACTCCCGAGACATATCTTCTTCCTGTTGTTCCAAAGCTGTGATTAATTCTGTCATCTCATAGATATTCCGTGGTTTTGCAATTAATAAGTAATTTTGTATCCTTATAGGATAATGCCTTGCGAGCAAACTCACAAAATCTTCCTCACTGATTGGAGGTGACAAGTTTCTAACCTGACTTGCATGTTTTAGTAAGTAATCAGTCATCGATATTCCCCCTCGTGGATTAAATTGACCGTGACTAAGCATTGCTCGTATTCTTTGCTGTACCGTAACATTCCAAAATCTATTCATGAACAATCTCTTAAAGGATTCATATGAAATTTCACCCCCTGATACCATTTGTAACCAATCTAAGGTTTTCTGGTCCAAACATCTTTTGACAACTATCATTTTCAATGCTTCAGGTATCTTTTTAATTTGAAAATACTCTGATAATTCTGCAATGAACTGTACTGGACTGGAGTTTTCATTAAATTTTGGAAGTGGAAAATCACTTAAGATATGATTGTAATTTTGCAAATTCCCTATTCCCATATTTAAATTCTCTAGTGTAACTTGTGCACTCTGAGTTTCAGCATTAGCTATAGATGAAGCTGCCGCATCACTCACATTATTTGTCATACCTGAGGAACTACCTCTATCATTATGTTGTACATCTGATACATTCACATCACATATATTTGCCCTTGAATTCAATTCTAATCTATTTACAGTACCCTGCAGATTTTCTATTGTCTGTTCCAATTTCTTATTATTCTCATTTTGAACATTTTGGTGTTTGTTAATTTCAGAAGTTAGCTTTTGATTCAAATCTTTAGACAAATCTTTAACTTCATCAGACAATTTATTTCTCTGTTTTTCTGACTCCTTCTGAATTTCAGATATTTCCCCTCTGAAATTAACTTGCACCTGTATTAAATCTGCATTTGTAGCCTCCATCATCTCTTTTAACTCACTTGAAATGCTACTCATTCGGCTACCTAGCTCTGTACATTTTACATTAACCTCATTTTTTTGGTTAGATATTTCCCTGCTCATGTCTAACATTTTCTTTGAAACCTCGCCTATCTCATTTGCTATCATTTCTTGATTTTCATTTTTCATTCTAATCATATTACTATCTAGCTCCATGAATTTCTTTTCAATTTCTTCCCTGTTTTGTTCTAAGCTTTTACCAATATCTTCCCTCAATTTCTCATTATTCTGAGTTAGTTTTTGTTCTAAACTCCTATCAATATCTTCCCTGTTTTGTTCTATTTTCTTACTAAGATCTTCCCTTAATTTCTCATTACTCTGAGTTAGTTTTTGTTCTAAACTCCTATCAATATCTTCCCTGTTTTGTTCTAATTTTTCACCAAATTTTCTAAACATTTCCATAATCATAATAGTATCAGGATTAACATTTCCTGCTATTCTACTCTCACTTTCTGCACTAACATTTTCATCTTCAAACCCCAAAAAATCTGGACTATTTCCTGTAACCTGTATTGAATTACAACTAACTGTTACATTATCTCCCTCCATAATTATTTCTTCTGTATTCCTAGCAGCCATTGTTTTTATTATCCTACCATTCCTCAGTAACATTTAAAGTTGTTTACCTTTCTGATGCTGTATGTTGCTGTTACTTTGATGTCTCAGCTTTCTGCCCCTTTCTCCTAGATTTGATGTCGCTTCTGCGTTGTGTTGTGATGAATCTACGTCGTTTCGATGTTTTCTTGTAGTTGAAATCCTTGAGGCATCGTAATCTCGGAATTACGATCGAAGTCAGTCGTCCCTGTCGTTTCTTGAATCTGGGTCTTGTAGATGATTTCACCTCTGCATTCCTGGTTATGTTGATCCTTTCCTAGTTAATTCTGCTACTTCCTGGTTATTCTTGTTCCTTTCCTAGTCATCTAGCCCCACGTTGATGCGCCAATTTGCGATAGCATATTTGTGTTTATGTTTTAAAGCACCACGTTGTGGATAATGTTTCTCACGTAATGTTGTTTACATCACGCGTGTAGCCATCTTGTGTGATGTCATTCGTTGGTCGTTTCATTTGTTCTGATTGTAGTTCCCTCTGGCGTAGCAATTTGTATGAATTAGTTTTAAGGTTATGTATATTATTCTCCGGCTAGCTATTTAGGTAGACATTTAACTCTTGCAGGTTGTGAAGCGGAAAGGAATCTTTTGTCTATAAATGATACTGATGAAGAAATTGGTTTTATAATCTTTATTGCAGAACACGTTCACGAACACTTTCACAAATTAATTTGGATACTCGCCATACTGAAACTGTTTGTAATAACTTCTCACTTTTAACTCATGTACTTCAACTTTATATATTTAACTGTATAATCCTTTATAAGATTTCTCGTACTTCTGCTGCGCGTAACTTTACGAAATGAAAGACTGACTGTATGTAGTGTACGGAGAATTCCGTTGAACTGGGGGTTTGACGTGTTATGTGATGAGAATCTTGTTGCACACTGGGGGACCCGCTAACTCGACCTGGCTTATTTATGCGCTTACCTCAAGATACGCCTAAAGATTATAAATGAAATGCTATTGGCTAATAAAACGCGCCAACATTAGCGTCTATTTTATTATCCAATGAAAACTACTAATACATATTACTTTTATAGAACATTCTGGAAGCTTTTACCGAAAAGGCGCGAAACATTACGCAACTTCCTGGTTCCCGGTAACGATAAACAACTCACCCCTTGCTGCAGTATTGCGTTATTGTTAACAGTTTCAGTAGAGCCGTATATTATTATTTACCAATAATATTTACAATTATTAAACCTCTGAAATCAATGTTACATAAAAATACATATTCATATTAAAATAATTATTTACATTTGAGTAATTTGTGATACAAATTACCGTATCAACTTTAAACCCACATTGGATGCGAGAGGCAGCCTTACAAGTCCGAAGGGGTTCCCAGTTTTGGGCTGGTATATTTGGTGATCATCTAATAGGTCCGTATTTTCATGATAGCCAACTCACTGGGAATCGCTATATATCCACTTCCTACAACACCAGGTGCCTACTCTACTGGTTGAGAACCGACTAACAGGTTCCGTTGCAGAACTGACTATGTGGTACCAACATGATGGGATGCCGTCATCTCGATGCCACCTACCCTGAGCGATGGATCAGATGGCATGGACCAATAGGGTGGCCAGCATGTTTACCAGATCTAACCCCATTAGATTTCTTCTTATGGGGTTATCTTAAAGATATGGTGTATCAGGAGCAGCCAATGACCCCTCAACAGCTCAGAGAATGCATCATCTTAGCTTGCCATGACATCACACCAGCCATGTTGCACCGGGTTAAGCTGGCAATGATGGTTAGACTGAGATCTTGCATCTGCCGGTATGGTGGCAAGTTCAAACACTTATTACAACCATATGGAGGAAATGGGTAAATTGTAAGATTATCTGTGTGATGGTCTGGTATGATGTCATAGTCACTGTTAAATGCACTACTTTTGGAAGCAGAAAGGTTCAACCATGATCATAATATGGGCTGCAAACGTTATCTAGTTTGTATGCACATACTGCATTTTGTAAACTCTCAGAACTATTTATTGGCTTTC
This sequence comes from Deroplatys truncata, assembly GCA_030765065.1. Taxonomy (NCBI): domain Eukaryota; kingdom Metazoa; phylum Arthropoda; class Insecta; order Mantodea; family Mantidae; genus Deroplatys; species Deroplatys truncata. Next base: position 120,032,571 of record CM060978.1, read on the forward strand.
TTTTGTATGAAAGAATAGCTTTAAATAGTAAAATATTATTTAAGATGCCTTATTTTGAAGTTATAATTACAATGTTATGTACATTTATTTATGATGTTCATTAAAGCAGATTCTATCAAGTAACAATTTGTGTTTTAATGAAATACATAATTAAACTAATTAAGTAAAATGACACTTTCATGACAAACTATCAGTTCTCGTTAAATTTACTAAACATAAAAAGTACCTTCAAGTGGCAGTATTTAAACCTGGGACCTTCACCACTGAAGGCCAACACACACACTGTTGTGCTATGAGTGCAAGTGACTGCATGCCTACTGGTGCAAAGCAGCCATTTCGGCCGAAATTCATACAATTCAATGCACTGGACAGTGTTTACGGCATAGCCTGTACAATGCCGGGACTGCATAACTTCTCAATCTGCAGGCTGAGAAGACTCACTCGGTATATATATGTATGTTTGGAATTCATTAGCACATTATAATAAGAATGTATGCCAATGGAAGCAGAAAACATATATGTAATTAATTTGTATTTCATATGCCGATAAACGAAAACTCCATTAGAAAGCATAAATGGTATTGAAAAAGAGAAAGGAAAAACTGGATTACATATGATACTTGATTTCAACTAATTTAATATTGCAAACAAATATATAAACAATGGTGATATGTGAAAAGTTACAAAAACAATATACAAACAGTATTAATACAAATTGATTTGCAATGTGATGTACTTATGAATACTGTAATGAAAACAAGGGTAGTTATGTTTTTTATTTTAAGTTCTTTTGTATTTTGAAGTGCTATAATTTAAATAAAAACTATAGGAGGCATTTGTAGCAGTAAATATGTTTCAACTTACCTATATATGTTTTTGTTCTTGCATGTACCACTCCTTGAAATCTTATTTGAATTTATTTAATTATCATGTTATCCACATATATATTATGTTATTAGTGTGGATATTGTATTTATTTGTTTGTTTATGAATGTAGGTCTCATTAATGTATATATGACCAGAAGTTAAGTTTAAATAGTAAAATAACAGCAATTTATATATGGCATGGCTAACCTTAACTAAATCTGTAAATAAGGAACATTTATATCATTTATTTTGACTAGCCATGGAAAAGTAAACAGAAACAGATACTTGTTATCCTTATGACAAAGGAAACAGAAAATATAGCAATAGCATATCCAAGGAGAAATAAGTCATATACTTCTGGTAATGGGATCATATTCCATCAGCACTCAAACTAAGCAAGTGATCTGTTCACATCTCCTATTTGATTCTGGACATATACTTGAGTAAGCCAGTGAGTATTTCTATTGTGAATTCAAAATGGTTATAAATATCAATGAAATTTATTTAATAAAACAAAATTAATTTGGAAATGCCCTGATGACTAATAAGATCTCATAGCTTGCAAATAAATTAAAATACCAACAACAATTAAGATAAATTGTTACAGTTGCTTTATTAATATTGCTTCATCTTTAGTTCTTGTACTAAAAATTTGTGTAGCTTATGCTAATTGAATTTATAAATACATATCATGAGAGAAATATTCAGCAAATAGAAATTTATGAAACTGATATAAAATAAGTTTTTCAACTATTCTGTTTATATGCCAGGTATTTGATATTGGGCATTTCAGTCTAAGAAGGGCTTCTGCTTCAACCAGTCATATTGCTGTCACTATAAGCTTTTCAAAATTAAGTTATTACTCATCGTTCTCAGTTGTTTTTATGTTGTCATTTAATTTTATTATACTCTAAAAGATGATGTAACAAATGAATACTTTCTGTGTATTTGTCTTTTTGCTTGAATAGGTTGTGATGACATAATCCGGCAACATAAGGCTGCTTGTCTACGAGTTACCTCACTATTAGCCTGCAAGGATTTATTATGGATTGGTACAAGTGCTGGTGTAATCCTCACAATGGCCTTGCCCCATATTGCATCTTCCACTACAAAAATTTCCAATGTACCTAATGTCACAGGTATGTGTTGTTTTAGCAAGTACAATTCTATTTGCTTTTATTTTCTGATCAAGTTCACTGATTTCTAAACTTACAGTAGTCAGATTTTTATCTTATGCCACTTTCTGAAGAGACTTCATTGTTACCTTAATACTTCATGTCCCTATGTCCTACAAATGCATCTTAATATATCATTAACAATAATCGCTAGGTATTGTTTTTATATCCGTATCAACAACAGGTTGTTAAAAAATGTGACATTAAAACCTTTTAAGTCCAGTTAATCTTCAGAGCAGGTCTTCGTGATCAGTAATCGTCTAATAGGATTTATTCTTATGAAAATACATTTTTCTTAACCTAAAGGGAAAATTATGGGATATGAAAGTACTAAATGTGTCAGATAGTTCCGTCAATGCGCACCAAGAATTTTCTGCTAACATGATAATTCAGTACATATTGTATAGGTAAATGGTAATCAGTATAATATTATACTTATGTCTGTTGAAAGGAGCAATTAAATATTCTGTATTATCTGCAACTATTTAATGTATTAAGATTAGCAGTATAAATCCCAGCATGCTCTTGGTTTCCGCTCCCTCCAGCTTCCATGCCCTTCAAAATTGTGTGCATGTGTGTATAATTCTGTGCAGTGTATATCTAATTAAATCATAATACTCATGGTTTACAAAGTTATTAATGAGCAAATAACAGGTTATGGGCGCAGGGCTAGGAGGAGGAAATTTCTACATGCGTTTCTTAAATTAAAATTTGACATATGAACATAACAATGACTTTGGAACATGAAAAATACAAACTTCCCTTATTTGATGGCTCAAACTACGCAAACTGGAAATTCAGGATGCATATCCTACTTGACGAAAACTATCTTCTGGAATTGCATACAAAGAACCATAATTTGTCAAGGTTAAAGTTACTGAAGAAGAAAAAAGACAACAATCCAATCGGAATGCAGATCTACGCAAGAAAGTCAAAGCCTGCAAGCAAGAAATCATACAAAGTGATTCACATTTGGAATATATTCAAAGAAAAGAAAAAGCATTCAACATGTGGAAAGCCCTGCAAATAACTTTCGAGCAGCAATCTCTAGCCATGCAAACCTGAATCAAACAAAAGAAAAGACACATTAGATAACTGGTTTCTCAAAATTTCACAAACTTGTATGAGAATTCAAAACTGCTGATGGAAAACTAGCAGAAAGAGCAGTAGTTCTACTTCTGTAATCTCTCCCTGATGAGTACAAAAAGTAGCCAGTGGACTAGAAACACTCTCCATTACAGATGAAAGCCTAATAATAATGGAAGTCATTAAAAGGAAGGCTACTTGATAAAGAAGCACTTCAAATTACAAGAGCACTGCACACCAGAGAAATTCAGACAGTATCAGCATTTACCACTACTCTCAGAAACAAAACTGGAATGACAGAAACTACCAGAAAAACAATTGGAACACCAAGAAAACACTTTAGTGAACAATGGTCCAAAGACCAGAGCAGCAAGACAATGCAGACAATCTTCCCATTCCTTTGCCATAACTATGATCATCCAGGACATAAGCGTGCAGACTGCAGGAATCAATTAACTGATTAAGAAATCTTGGAGAAGCCAATGCAGCAGGAACGAGTTTCGCAGAACTGGCAGTTTCCTCCTTTTCAGCAACACAAGATGACAGTGAAGAGAGCATCAACTAGATTCATGTTCCAACGAACATCTAATATCCAATAAACAGATGTAACAAATATCAAAACTTGGTCAAGACCATTCCTTGTAAAAGTAGCAAAGTGAGGTCAGTACCTACCTAAAAGCAGAATGTATGAGACATTGAAGAAATTAATTTGCTGATAGGAAAAAGTAAGAATCACTATAACTGATGTATGATTGTCACAGAGCTAGAATCTAATTTTTGTATGTAAGAAAATTAGGTTTGGCAGGATTTGAAATTTCTTTTAATAATGATAAAGCAATCGTTGCAAAGAATAAATGTGTTGCAGCAGTATCTTATAGAGATAATAAGCTTTACATTGTAAGTGTTGTACCTATCATTGATGATATGGCTAAACTAACTTAAGCTGAAACTAGAATATGGCATGAGAGGTTAGATGATATCAGAAAAGAAAACTTAGGAAGAAAAACTTAAGAAGTTGGCAGAAGGTATGCACTTAGGAAGAAATGCCAGTAAATTACTAAAGAACAAAGTACATTAGACCCTCACTAATTCAAAATCGGATAAACCGAAAACTTGATTAACCCATAGTAGATGCTCGGTCCCTGCCGAATTACATGGAAAAATCTACCGCTTAAACTGAATTTCGGATAATTTGTACTATGAACTAAAATTTAGTCCCCTCATTACATATTCCATACGTTATTCTTCGTTTAAACCAAATATGTATGTTGTGCTGTGCACCACAGTATTTTCCATTAAGCATTTCACATAATTCTTCTCAATGCTGTATGTAATTTCTCAACAATGGTTTGATTGCTTACTTGCTGCTTATGTATCACTTCCACAGCATATGATGTAAGGGCGGGGAAAGAGCGGGTTGGTCAGCAGACTGCACACGGCACACGATTCGCAACAATCCAGAGAGCTGTTTGTCTCTGCTTGTGAGCAGTGAATGTTTCCCCCCCCCTTTCGCTCCATCACTCGCTTATGCCACCGAAAGAGAAACGTGCTCATAATGCTCTCATGCTGAAACAAAAACTGCAAACTTTAGATATGGTCAATAGTGGAGAGAAAACCAAAACTCAGGTTGCAGAACACTTTCACATTCTGAAGCGTACTTTCTCATCGATTATAAGTTCAAAATGGAAAGTAGCAGCATGGTCTGACAAGCTATTCATTTAGTGGCAATAGCAAGCGCATGAGGCCGGCGAAACATGAAGAGTTGGAGGATTCGGTTTCAGAATGGTTCTAACACATGCATTCACAGCAAATTCCACTGTCCAGCCCCATGCTTCATAAAAAGGCTCGGGAAATCCCCAAGAAAAAAGGAATTTCTGGGTTTGTGTCTTCTGAGGGATGGCTATGGCATTTTCAGAAGAGGCATAAAATCAATTCTGTCAGTGTCTGTAGGGAGGTACATAGAATAAATAAGGAAGATGCCAATGAGCGGGCGCAGGAGTTTCAATCTAAGCTCTCTTATCATCACCCAAGAAATGTGTTTAATATGGGTGAAGCAGGCGTTTTCTATAACTTGATGCCCAAAAAAACACTATGTGCCAAGGGCAAAAAATGCCATGGAGGAAAACACAGCAAGGAGAGACTAACGGTGATCTAGTGTTGTAATTCAGATGGTTCTGAGAAGCTCACCCATTAGTGATTGGAAAATACAAAAATCCACGTTGTTTTAAAAATGTCAACCTATTCAATCTGCCAAGTCAATACGAGAATAGCAATAAAGCTTGAATGACCAAATCTCTTGAAGATTCAACAACAAATGGCTGCGAGAAAGAGGAACATTTTGCTAACTTTGGACCACTACTCAGCACACCCATTTACTATCAAGTAGTTTTCTACTTGAGGGTAACTCGGTTGTAGAACTTTTTACTCTTCATTTGCTGCATCTAACCACAAATGCTTATTTGCTCTGCCTTGGATGTTCTTATACTCATTTGGTACATCATGAGCATAAGATTCTGCATTAACATTAGAACCACTGGAGCTGTAAAGCATGCAGTGATGTCAGAGTTAAAGCTAAAAGACTTAGGAAAGCTTCAGTACTTTCTCAGAATTCATATTTGTCAGACAGAAGGAGGTCAGAAAACTATTTCAGAAATTCCTTTGAACATTTCCAAATGAGTGTACACCTGTAACCCTTAGAAATTAATCCACTAAGGAAATATCAGGACTATGTTTTGTAGGTTAATGTTTCATCTATTAATGACACCCATTAGGCCAGACATAAGTGCAACAGTCAATTTCTTTAGTGGGTATCAAATAAATGCAACTAATAGTTGTATATTTGTGGAGTCAGTTTTTTGACAGTATATCAATTATACTTTAATTCTGAGGGACTAGTTTCAAGATCCTTTGCTTCCATTTCCAATCTCAAGGGTCCAACTGCAATGGCAGTCGAGGATAATTCGGACCTCACTTTCCTAAATTCCAAATGTACTGAATTGCAATGGAAAAGTTTGAAAAGAATTCTCAGATACAACAAAGGCACCTTAAATCTTGGTTTATTGTTTCCAAATGAGAGGAATGCAATACAAATTGTTGGATATTAGACAGTGCATTTGTTGTCTTACATCTGAATACAGTCAAGGGTATAAAAGGGGTGGATGGAGGTAGTAACGGGTTATTTGGTTTTGAGGTTTGTCTAGGTTTGCCTGAGATCTCTTTCTAAATGTTCCAAGGTGTGGATGCTTTCTGATCTGGACTGGCTGCTCAAATTTAAATGAATGCACTGTAAGTTCATTGTACTAAACAAATTTATTATCAATGCTCGTTGTCACACTCACCACCACGTGAATGTAGTAAAAATGGTCTGACTGTCTTAATTAGTGAAATGTTCACTTGTCGTAGTAAACCCATATCCAACCAATATAAAATTTACAAAATCTAAACTGTATCTTGCAGTGATGACTGTAGGCTATGTAGTGGAAAGAATTTCAATAGTATACTTTACTTGATCACAAGCAGCGTGCAACATCTTTGTCTGACTTCAGAGCTACTATCACTCTGAGGTCCTCCCCCTGTTGCACAGTGTTTTGACTCGTGAAGGTGTTTTAGCAGAGTGATGTGTCCAAGCAAAACTTATTTCAGCCAAGACATAAATTTTCCCTTCTTTGGTCCCTTTGCTAACTTTTTCTACTCACATGGCATTTTCCTGCAAATTTTATCTGCTCCTCAAAATCTTTAAATTTGTTCTGATTGTACGGTTTATATTTTATTATACGCCCACGGACAGTTGGTATTTCAGATCTGAGATATGCTAGGCTTCGAACCTGAGCTAATCTGTGGATGTTTTGTTTGTGTCACATAGGGGTTCTGCACAAAGGAACTGTGTCCAGACATATTGGCGCCGAAGGTAACCCTCGGGGAAATTGGCCTTTACCTGCCCTCTGATGGCTTATTTTATTCTGAAAACTGACTGATGTTCTATGTTTCACACACACCTGCTATTTCATATATGATTTAGCAAATGTACATTATTTTAAAATGTGAGCAAAACTTGTTTTCCATTCATTATTTTAATTATATTGCTTCTTATTATATTGTTTTAATATGTAATGATATGTTGCATATCAACAGACAAAAGGGGCGGTCTCATATGCCCTCATGGGAGATCTGTCTGCAGATTTGAGAAGCCAACGATAAATTTCTCATGATATCTCATCGATTTACACAACCCACACATCATTTACATATACACCTTATTCATATGACCATGATGCATTGATATCCTTTGACCTTTTTTTTTGTTTTGCTTGTTTATGGGATACTTTTTTAAATTTATTTATTTACTAATTACTCTCGCTCCTTGCCTTTGATTGTTAAATTTTGTTTTATGGCTATGGGGCATGCTATGGTTATGGAGGTGTGGATGGCAAGTGTATTAATACAGATACAAATTATTATAATGAACATAATCATCACCTTTGACCACACAGGTCGCATTGTATACTATGCTCACACTAGCTCTAGCTCTCTCTCTTTTGTTTACACTATAACAAATTAATACAGATACAAATTATTATAATGAACATGATTATCACCTTTGACCACACAGGTCGCATTGTATACTATGCTCACACTAGCTCTAGCTCTCTCTCTTTTGTTTACACTATAACAAATTAATACAGATACAAATTATTATAATGAACATGATTATCACCTTTGACCACACAGGTTGCATTAACATACTATGCTCATACTAGCACTCTCTCTCTTTAACATGTACCTTAACTGATACTACTTCCACTCTTTTTCTGATATTGTGACAATTTAAGCGGTAATTTGCTTAACTAACAATTGACATCTATATCTGCATGCATACCTCATAAACTGTTGACACATCCCTATGGTACATAAATTCGTGGAGCTTCTGTCATTTCCCATTACGACTACATATCCAAACCTAACAACCTAATTATGTTGCGTGCTTCATTTTCACCATTTTCATTCTGGTCATTCCGCACTCACTATATTGCAGTTATTTCTGGTGTCCCCAGGGGAACGCGAGACCTGACCTGCCTCATCTCTGGAAGAATAGTGAACGCTATCCTGGCCGCATTTAATTTTGCGCCTGATTTCGGTGCGACATCTGGGCTACAGCAGGTCCTAAAACTGCGTGTCTGGGTTCGGCACTAGCTTGATTAGGCGGAGGTGGGCAAGGGGTCCTGCTTTATGGTGGCTGTCAACCCGTTCGCCATGATTTTCATATTCCTCTGTGAACGACTTTCTGGCCTACCACTCGGCCTGTCTCTCCTATGACCATTTCTACCCCGATTAGTGTCTCACCATCGAGATAAATTCCTACTCAGGCATTGAAGGCTCTAATAGCTTGCTGAACTGTCCTAGTCGCAGTAAATAGTCGGTCATCGACTCGCGATTATTTGCCATTGTTTATTTGGCTGCACACGCTGTATTGTGCGCTGCCGCTTCAATACGTTCAGAAACGCCGACCTGAAATGCTCATATTGAGCATGGTCACCTAAAGTCAGGCGGAACCAACTCAGAACCGAATCTACAAGCTCCGTTGTGCGAGGACTATGCAATAATTGCTAGTTATCGTCCTGAGAGCAAAGTATGACTCTAAATCGTTTATGAACTGCTTTGCGTTGTCGTGTTCGCTATCAAAACGGTGCACAAGAAGGTCGTTTAAGAATTGTATTGGAATGGGTAATTGCTGCGACACAGGCACACTAGATACATTACAGCTCACCTGAGGAGAGGGCGAGGGAGCGTTCACGCGGTCGCGTGGCTCTGTGTAGGGCCTGTGCTAATACACTCAATCGCATCCCTTATCCTGTGATTTCTCACGACCCTACCGCAATTGCGTCCATGGCACTTCTCTGGACAGAGGCAACTTGTGTCATCTCCACCCTTAGCTGGCTGACTTCGCCTAGTTGTAAGTCTTGCATCTCCCCGATTATTTTTATACCAATTAATTCGGCTGTAACATCTGTTTAAAATTAATGTTGTTTTACTTCGAGAGTGACACAAGTGACCCTTGTCTCTTCTTAAATAGTATTGGTTATCCTAGTTACAGAATCTGTTGTTGTATTCCTGATGCTGTCAAAGGCACTGCATTGCTGTCTAGTTTGTCCCACCTCTACCTGGATAGCCCTAATCTCGTGTCTCATAGTCTGTATCTCACTTTGCAACGCAGTTTGAGTCTGCCTCACATCAGCGATCACACCTTTTAGTTGAGACTCTAAGATTAAATTTTAATTGCCTATCCGCCAATAGGCGTTATTGGCTAGCGAACTGTTGTTTCAATGTCTCCTCCTGTGAGAAAAATTTTGCCTCTAATTGAGCAGTTAATGTCACTTGAAATGACACGTTTTGTTGCTGCATCTGGCTCATCTGTGTTAAAAGCTGCTGCATGAGTTGCGCTGCATTTACATTTACTGTGGATGTAGCCTGCTCAGTGTGCCTAATATCATGCTCCTCTTTCAACTCGATTATGTTGTGGTTAGCTTGCTCAGTATGCCTAATCTCATTCTCCTCTCTCAACTCGACTATGTTGTGGTTAGTCTGCTCAGTGTGTCTAATTTCTAGCTCTAATTCTACCATATTGTCTCCCACTTCTTTGGGGACATTCTCCCCTTCTGCAATTACATTTTTCTCCGTATCTTTAGCTCTAACCCAATAACCCTGTTGCTCCCAAGTAACATTCAATTATATAATTTACTGTAATAAATAATAATTCTCAAATGTGACAGCATCAGATTATTAATGCATGCAACCCTTCACTATTTAAAATATACCTATACATACATATAAACATTAAACTTGTAACACTTACTCAGTACTGGTGTCCAGTCGAAGTGATGAATTAATCCGGAGGTCGGGGTTCACTACACTACACCCTCACTTTCACTAAAAGAAGAAAGAGAAGAAAAAAACAAGGGGAAAGCTGTATTGCATAATTTTGTCCAGATGCTGTCGCCTTGCTGCTGATGTATCCCGCCGATGTCATCACGTCATCGGTACCCTGGAGGTGACATTCTCCTCTGACATGTCAATCGCCGTCGCCTTCCGGTGCTTAGTTGTGTTGGGCACCAGAGTTAGACTCTCCTTACCTCAGCATTCAGGAACTTGACGACCTCGGTGTTGGAAACCCAGTCTGTAGCTGGTGGACAGTTTCAGGAACTCGGGCTACACGGCATTGTTCACTAATTTGTAACTGAAGGTTACACTGATTTTGTAACTGAAGGTTTGCCGCAGTTAGGATGAGGCGGCTTTGCGTACTCCTGCTCGAAGACATTGGGTGACGTTATGCGGCTGATTCCAGACACCTGTGGACGTACACTTTGTGTACAATTATGCAATGGCCTCCAGGTGATCATGCTCAAGGACGATGGGTGAAGTCATGTGTCGGCTTCCATGTACTTCTGCCCGTGCCTCCAGGTACTCGTGTCTTTGGACATCGGGCACCATTATGTGGCTGTCTCCAAGTACTCGTGCCCCTGGACGTTGTGAGCCATTTAGAGACGGTGTATTCGTCGCCTCACACTCTGATGACAGTCAAGGGTATGCAAGGAGCGGATGGGAAGCAGCAACGGGTTATTTGGTTTCGAGGTTTTTCTAAGTTTGCCTGAGATCTCTTTCTGTGTTTCAAGGCGTGGTGCTTCCTGGATCATTTAAATGAATGCACTGTAAGTTCGTTGTACTAAACATATTTATTACCAATGCTCGTTGGCACACTCACCACCACATGTATGTAGTAAACTTGGTCTGACTGTCTTAATTAGTGGAATGTCCACTCGTCATAGTAAACCGTATCCGCCCGATAGAAAATTTACAAAATCTAAACTGTATCTTGCGGCGGTGACTGTAGGCTATGCAGCGGAAAGAATTTGGATAGTATACTTTACTTGATCGCGAGCAGTGCGCGACATCTTTGTCTGACTTCGGAGCCGCTATCAGTCCGAGGTCCTCCCCCTGCTGCATGCATCTTGATCCGCGAAGGTGTTTTAGCAGAGTGATGAATCCAAGCAGAACTTACTTCGGCCATGACATAAATTTTCCCTTTTTTGGTCCCTTTGTCAACTTTTTCTACTCACGTGACATTTTCCTGCAAATTTTATTTGCTTCTCAAAATTACTAAATTTGTTCTAATTGGACAGTTTATAGTTTATTATATGCCCGCAGATAGTTGAATTTCTCATGCTGCTCTGAGATATGGCATGTAGGCTTCAAATCCAAGCTAATCTATGGATGTTTTGTTCATGTCACATAGGGGTGTTGTACAAAGGAACTGTGTCCAGACATACTGGCGCCAAAGGTAACCCTCAGAGAAGGTAGCCTTTACCTGCGGTCCGATGGCTTACTGTATTCTGGAAACTGACCCACATTTCCCACGCACCTGCTATTTTATATATGATTTATCAAATGTACATTATTTTAAAATATGACAAAACTTGTTTTCTATCCATTATTTTAATTCTATTGTTTCTAATTATATTAGTTTAATATGTAGTGATATGTTGCATATTTATGGACAGAAAAGATGGTCTCAATATGCAGATTCAGATTGGGCAGTAGGATATTTATTCAAAGTGTTAGCAGTATAATTTCTTGAATAACCAAAAAGCAATCAACAGTAGGCACTCTCTTCTATACAAGCAGAGTACATTGCATTAAGTAGCTGTGCAACAGAATTAATCTGGATAAGGAAAGTTGTAACTGATCTAGGTACAAATATTTAAATTCCCATATTGGTACACAAAGATAATAAATCTTGTATTTAATTGTTGAAAAAGACAGATCACACAAAAGAGAAACATAATGATGGAAATATTTTGTGAAAGGTGAAGGTGTAATTAATGTAGAGTATATTGCGCAAAAGAAACAGATAGCTGATTTACTAACCATAAGAGTGTGTGGAAGTCAGTTTTGTAAACTTAGACTTGAATTAGAGTCGACTCCAATGTATTTCTGAAGTGTTTATGATTCCTGAATTCAAGCAGGAATGATAAATTGAAGGGGGAATGTTGAAAAGAGCATTTGAACATTCCGTGTTATCTGCAACTATTTAATGTATTGTGACCATACGAGCATGTTATCTATGGACCGGCGATGCGAGCATCTCATTCATCTACCTGGCCATGGGTTAGGCTAATGCCAGTCCCTCTCTAGAACAATGGCTGCACAGAACAATTCCCTGCTCAAGAGGGTTCCTTGGGGCTATCTTGAATAGGTTCTTCTTCTTGAAATTTTCACTGTGAAGTTGTATTCTTAAAACCACCATATACCAGAGGTGCAGAAGGGCCGCTGCAGCCTAACAGACAGCCATTGAGGAACAACATCCTACCTCCTATCCATCTATCCATCCCAAACAAAAAGAGTCCTCCTTAACCCATCCTGAAACAAAAACCTTGCAATTTAACCTGATTGAGGGTGGACATGCTGCAAAAACTCTCAGGCTAAACCTCAGCATGCCAGCAGCTCATCCTCTTGTCTTGAATGCCAACCAGCAACATTTTTCATGAAAAATGTGTCTACTTCACAAAGCAATTTTAGTACTTTAGCTTCCCTTTCTCACTTTTCCTTAGCTACTTTTTGAAATGCTGTCCTACTTAATTTTGTGCATTTGTTTTTGTCACTGATGTTATGACTCATGGCAGTGTCACTTATTTACATGATTGTCAGCTTCGCAAAGATAAGGATCACATTTTGATGTTATTTGCAGTATGTGTAAATTAAAGCTGTCAAGCCACTTAAAAACCATACTTCACTCAGGAGTTAATAGTGAATCATTCTCCTTCTTGCTTCCCAATATTTTGATGTTAGGTTTTCAAAAGCCAAAAGAGAGTCATAATTTTTAGGATGTTCCATGTTCATTTTTTCTTCCTTGGAGCACATTAAACAATTTGGAGATGAGTAAAATAAAATGTCATTCCATTTCATGACTGCTTACTACTTAAATACTATATGCAATAGTAGCCTAACAATACGGAATGAGGTTTAGAATTAAAATAATGCAGTGTTATGACTTACATAGGTGAAAGAGCTGCCACAAAACTGCTGAAATAATAAAATGATTAAATAAATTGAAAAATGAAGAATTTAAAGAGTAGAAGTTGACTTTTGGTTTCAGCCTCAAATTGTTTATGGTGATTGTTGCCCATACTTGAAAATAATTTCACAATTGTTATGAACTTTTGAACACAATAATTAAAAGTAAAATATTGATTAAATTAAAAATATAGTACAAAATATGCTGCTCCCTAAAGCTCCCACCCCTAGACCTGTGCCTAGTGGACCTATAAGTAAATCTGCCTCTGGCAGTAGTACAATTAAAAATGCTAACTTCAAGGAATTGAAAAGATATTCAATAAGATTTAGAGAGAGAGCGAGAGAGAGAGAGAGAAGCACATTGCTCTTAGTTGTAAATAAATATCTTTGAATTTATTAAGGTTGATGTTTTAAAATTTAACCATATGATTTTAAGTAAACTATTTAGTTACATCCTACATATGTCATGTAACTACTTAAAGATAGTGAAAAAGTGAAGTTATATCGAGAATAATTAAATAATTATATTGCTAAAGAATTCTTTTCAGCAACTTTGTTGTACATTAAAAAAATTAGCATGTAAATATACATTACATATTCATTTCTTTTTTAAAGGAGTTCCACATGGTCACACAGGTCATGTTCGTTTCCTGACATATGTAGAGACAGCCCCTACACCAAGTACAGAATCTCTTCTAGTCCACCACCGCCACTCTCTGAAGAGCAAACCAGAGCTGCAAGGCGGGAACAACATGAAAGTTCTAATCATCTCCGGTGGAGATGGCTATGAAGACTTTCGCACTTCAGGTATATCTGAAGTAGCAGGCAGGGAAGACTCAACCAATCATCTGCTACTCTGGCACATGTGAACTCTATAAGAGTTTGTGTTTGTTGACTGTGTTATGAGCGGTGATTGTGTTTCATCATTTTCCTTTGGGTATGCATAGACTCGTGCAAATATTACTAAAAAAATATTCAAACATGGAAAAATTAAAAATTAGGCTTGGTCAGCAGAAAGAATTCCATTGTACTAACCGCTGCTGATCATGAGACATGCTAGCAATTTGTTTGTAACCACTAATGCACTTAAACTTTGAAAAATTCTGAAAAAAAATTAAAAGGTTTACAAGTATAAGAAGATCCATAATACATTAGACAATATTGAAAATTAGGCAGACACAGAAGAGAAGCAGAGCTGGTATTAATGAGATTAATTACATTTATTAATTGTTGTTTACAATATTTTTCAAAACTACTTCATCAAACAACTGATATAATCTAAATCATTTTAGTGAAAGAAGGACCATGAGAGAAATTAGTATAAAATTCTTGTTAAATGGCTTAATTTCTGGTAATTGTTTTATAGATCCAAGAAATTACATATAACAAAATAATGGAAATGAGAGTATATTTTTCTCTTTCGAAATGGTTCATGCAAGACAGTGATACCTGCAGTATTGTTGTCACTGTCAATTTCAAATCATGATCCCCACCACCCTTGCAGTAACAGCACCAGTTCAGTAACCTTGGTAGCCATTGATGATTTTCAATTTAGATAGATCTTTTCTATCCTCTCTTTTTTCGTCTTCAGTGCTCTTCCATTTCTGGATTTGACATTTGCATTTTTACTTTCAATAGGCCATCTGCTCATTTTTTAATCAAGTAATCCCTTATTGAAAACTGTTAAAAGTGCTCTTGATATGTTTGTATCTAGAAAGTTGTTTGTTTTATAAAAGTTTGCTTTCAGAGCATAACTTGTGTTGAAGTTAAAAGCCAAATGCATATTACAGCAAATTAAAAAGAGTAAATGTACCAGGTATATTAGTTCTGGGTCTCTTCTTGGTGGTAACAGTGGATGTGAGTGCGATTAATTACATTATTGCTTTTTGTTAAACAATTTTGAAAGTTTTTGGATGAACTTGAATAAGTTGCTTTTAATTTGGGCATTCAGCAGTGAAAAGTTTTGAAACTTAAGAAAAATTACTGGGCTTACCTGAGTAAACAATTATATAAATATGGTGCTCATAGCTCTTACAATATTAGCATCATTAATAAATATAAAGTAGATAAATAGTCTTTTAACTCTAGTCTAGCCATTTGATGTCTATTTTACAGTGCCAAGGAAACACAGACTGTATTTTGTACAAATTATTTTAATCCATTTGGAAAGTCATCAGTATTTAGCATAACAGTAACAAATATACTCAATAGAACTTTCCAAATTTTCCTTTGTCCATATAGAGGAGCACAAGCTGAAATTTTATATACAAAAGGAATCAATATGTTTTTGAGTGAGTACAGTATTTTTAAAGCATAAACCTTATAATTTGCCTAATGTAATCCTTGTTTATGTAAGTAATTGCTGTTGTCTATTTTCAAAAAAACTAATAGAAATGCATGCAATAGATTAAATATTTCCTAAAGTGACACATAATAATTAAAACTTTCAAATAAAGAGTACCAATTTTGCCACTTTACTGCAGTTAGTATATTTTATGGCTCTAATTTTACCTGTAACTTGCTTTCTGTAATGAGAGCATTCAAAGTTATGTCTTCATGGACACATCAATCAGTATACTAGCATAGTACACTGGACTAAAATTAACATGCTATATATTCAATTAATGAGAAATATTTTCTTGATTTGAAATATGGCATTTGTTTCTATATAATTTTTATTTCATCTCCTAATCATACGACAAGTTTAAATCAGGCTACATAATGCTTTCTCCATAAAAGAGAGTTTCTCTATGATAAATCTAAGAGATATTCAAAAAGTTCAGTTTGTGTTTCCTATGCAGTGTCTTTAGTAATGAGGTGTAACAGAAGCCTAAATCTCCAGTTTTATTCATTACTATATGGTAATTTGATAGAGATACACATTTTGTCAAAGAAAAATGCATATTTCATCACTTTCTACATCCTTAGAAATTTACAGCAACATTATTGTGCTTGATTATTACAAAATATATTCTGATTCTAAGTGATTATATACTATTCATAAGTGTTCATCATCTTTAAGTCAAAGGTTAAAAAGAAAAGTATTCTTGAGAGGATGACCATTTGGAATAAGTTCCTGGTCTTAAGAAATCAAATCAGCAGTATGAAATGGGACTTTTATAGTACAGGTTTTGGCAGTATCAGTCACTTGTGTTTATCACTTCTTTATAACTAATTATAATATGTAAAATCCTATCTGAAAGTAAGGGAATAACATTTAACATGCTTGTTTCTAGCACTTGTCTCCCCATCTTACTTCTCTGAGCTCTTTAGTACTGTCTGATTAAAATGTTTTGTACATAGGCATTTGGTTTAGAGTTCAATGAGTAATAGATGCTCAAAATGTACACAAATTTTATGACAATATTGCAATTCCCTTCAAAAATAAAGCACCTCACAGCTATAAATGCACCAAAAATATCAGTTATGTATAAATAGACAGCAGAGGTTAGAAAACAGCAGTAGCATTACCTTCTTCTTATCATTTTGGTTATTTTAATTTGAGGTAATCAAAAAGATTTATATATAATATAATTTTTGTATTTGCTAATAGTACAAAGGAAAGCTGCACAATTTTTAGAGTTACAATATTGGAAACAGAAACATCACATGTTTTTGTAACAAAATATAAGATAAAACCCTGCTGTATCATAAGCTGAGATAGACCTTTAATTGTAAGTGGCAAAGGATTGTAGAAAAATTTATGTGCAAAACCATCCATCATCAAAGATGAGTAAGTTCCATGTTCACTTAAGGAAAATTCACTCCTCTATGTCTGCTGTTTTGTTTTTTGTCACACCCCTGTATATAACAAAGGAACTACAATTTATAATTATAAACTCATCATTCCAGAACTCAAGTAGTCACTTAATATGGAAACATAGATGGAAACTAGATTTTGGACTATTTCTTGGCAGGCTCTCATGTAGTAGTTTACTGAGCTTGGGCTTGTGAATTTAAAAATACACCTTTCAACAATGTGAGTATTAACCATACGTATTGTTGATATCTGTAAAGACATTACATTGCATTAGTAATTGTAAAAAGCCAACCTCAGATAGTATTTTTACACAGCAACATTTTAAGCTGTAACCTATTACCTAGCAACAATAACTGTTAACCAATAAACAATAACTAATTAAAGGAATTTAAAGAATAACACTTTTGAATATCTACTTAACATTTATTAATACACTACCATCAGAAACATAGATTATCAGATAAGACATTTGCTTCTTTATACACTAAATGCTTTCATTCATGGAGGAAAAAAAGAAAACATGTATTTAGTAAATATGGGAGTACACTTTTGATTTACTAAGTCTATTTAGTTCATAATTTCATTCCAAGTATAACCATGTGTGACACAAATGGTAAATATTTTTCAAACCCAGCAGGTCTGGGTTTTTGAACCCCAGCTGATAATGCTTTGTTACTCCCCTTGAAAAGTGGGACCAAATTTTTTCAAATGCTGCTCATACTCCCTCCTTTTTAGTAAATGTGCCAAAGATTTTGTAACATTTTGCAGTTGAGCTTAAAAAAAAATATATAAAAGCGTGATTGCAGTTGAAGAAGAAAAGAAAACTCATAATGCCTTATAACAGGCTCCACATTGTAAATGTACCTACAGTAAAATCTTATCTTTTAAGAAAACTGAGAACTTTGCAGCAGATGCATACCAGATTTCAACAATGTTTTCTGATTCCACGGTGCTTTGTTTTTCTTTTTCTAATCAGCAATGCCATTCTACTACCCTAAACCAAAATGTAAATCAGGGGTAGTGGAAATGCTTCCTTATCTGAATCTCAGAAGGAGGTAATTTGCATGGCACCGCCATAGATTTCAAATGCAAATCAAGAGGATTGATATTCTTAGTGAAAGTAGTAGAGGGATTCCAAATCCCTATATGAATCACATTTTCGCCACCCTGTAAACTGCATGATTAATGTGAATGTATATTTTATGTCTTTAATTGACTTCATTCTTATGTTATAACAGACATATTAATCATCATTTTTTATGAATTTAAAAAAAATACAAGACAATGTTTAAGCTGTTCTCCAGAGAAGATTGTGAAATGTATACTTCAGTCTTTCAATATTTCATCATGTTTCCTGTACATGCTAGCTCAGAAAACCATTTCATGAGAGCACGCCACATATTTTTGCATTTGTTATTAATGCATTCTTATTTTTAAGTATTGTTTATTAAACTTATCTTCAAATTTAGCTGCATACCCAAAAAGACTGACTTTGGTGTTTCTTGTAAAAGAAAGAAATCTTTAAAAGCTGTAAGTACAGATGTTGAAGAAATACAATGATGTGAAAGAAGAATAGGAAGAAAATCTTCAAGGGCGTGCTGTGAATGATTTCTAGTGATTTCCAAACTAAGAAATGTTGATCGTTAATGTTAAACAGTCAAATGGAACATGTATAAAAGATTTTATATTTTCATAAAACTATTGCTGAAACTTGTGATTATTAATATAAATTAGTGTAATATTGAAATTATTTATTGACAAATTTATGTTGATACCTAGAAAAATATTAGTATGTAAATAATATGTTGATGTTTTAACAGAGAAATAAAAGTTTCCTTCACTTTGTAAGTGAAGAGCATCTGAAAATTATTTGTTACTATACTAATATATATGCGCATACACTGTCCTGTTCTATTCCTGAACAATCATTAATGCTCAGGCACCACAGAAATAGAGGAAATCAAAAAGGAACACAAAGAGGTGAAATTGTGTTGGGGTTAGGAATGTGGCAGTTTGGTGATTGCTCTATTGACTTCCTTCAGAAGTGAAGTAAAGCCATGATACCTTGTTGTAGATTCCCAGTATTTCTCACCCAGTATAGAATGGGATGCTAAAAAGCTTAGCAGTTAGAGAGCATTCATAAATAAAACACAATTTAATTTAATTTAATTTATCCTGCTCAGTGGTGATGGGGTTTCAGATGGTTACATAGTTGAACTCCACACTGAGGTGAAACAAGTTTCAAAATGTCAGTTATGAAGCCTTTCAGAAATTGGTAACACTTGGACATTATGTTAATGAATGCAGAAGTGAAACACAGCATTAGAGAATTTATTATGTTATATCTAACAGATGTACAGGCCACAGTCATTCTTGCTATATTCAACACAAAATTAAGGGATGTGTTTCGTTATGCCATGAAGAAGAACTACAAATTTCATTAGAGATTCCCTGGATCCAGAATGGAACATCATTCTGCAACATCCCCAGCACCACCTATGTAGCCTTTAAGTAGTGCCATCGACATGGGTGGCTGAGGTCATTGCAACCATCGATTGTCAAATGTACTTTTGCATGTACTAAAAACCCTTCCCAAACTATGCTGACAAGACAGCTGAAGAGGTTAATTTAACAAAATTGGAAATGTTGCTGAAAAGAAAAGCCCTAATCAGATTGTAAAATGGGAAGGATAAAAAACAATTTATAATCAATGTGAAATGTATTAACAAATACCAAGTATACACAATATAACAAGTAAAGATATAAATGATTCCTAAATGTTGCTTGCAAAGTACAGTAAAATTGAAATTATACTGATAATGAACTGAGAGCTCTAGTTAGTGACTGTTGTATAGCAAGCCATTTTATAATAAGTACTTGCATCACAATTCCACACAAATTAATATAATTAAATTCAAACAGATTACTTACATTTGTGAAACATATATAAATGTACTTTCAATATATGAGAATTATTTGAGTCAGACTCGAATTACAAGATATTATAGCTGGACATGTAAATTAGAAGCAAGTTTCTGTGATCAATGTCAGCTCACTCTATCTACTTGTCACATTTAATATGATGTAAAGGTTTGCTTAGCCTTGCCGTGCCCATGGAGAAGAAACTAGAGCTTTCAAAGATGAAAGAACAAATGCAACAAGGGATGATGATCATAACTGTAGCCTCTTAAAGAGGCCATGCATGCAGGCTATGGAGCCCATTGTGCCTCTTATTTTAGGTATTATTCAAGTTCGATGGTCCATATAAAATGGACCACATCCTTGGTATCTGCCTTTCTTATCTCCTCAGGTTCCAAAAAGAAGGACTCTAAGGATACATACCTATGCCAAGCAAAACCTTCACATTTGTATGGTATATGCTGTGAGGTCTCAAAGTCTCTTGTATATTTCCGACATATAGAGTGTTGTGTAAGCCCCATTATGTATAGAGTCTGCTCAGAGTGTTGTGGCCCATAAGATAGCCCACAACTCCTCTGAGCTTAGATCTGGTCAAATTCAGGAGAAACTCACTCACTTTCTGTTCAGGCCCTGATATCAGATCGTGAAACTGCCTGACAGTGGTTAGCTTTCTTCAGATCTCAAGATGAGCCCTCGCTGTGAACTTATACTTGACGTTACTAGCCAACATTCCACAGAAGGACACAGGCCCAATAAAATTGAGCCCTGATCCCCTCTTTGCAAGAGTGTGTCATCTCATTTCCTCTGATGCCAGTATGCCCAGGAATCCAAGGAAGTGTAACCAGACAGCTGATACATAATCTATCCTCTGCATTGGTATATCAATCTGGATGTGGTTTTAGCTGTCCTAAGGGCTTTAAAAGCTGCCATTCTATCTGTGTACATCTGCTCATCCACATGGCATAGTGTAAATATGCTAGCACAGGTAAGATTGCATAGACCTTAGCCTGGAAAACCATGGTAACTCGACCAAGGGGAATGACAAGCCTGGTTCTAGGGCCCCAGCCCCCATCTTGCCCCCAAGGCAGGAACCATTCGTGAACCAAGTCCTGCACCTGTCTTTGAGAAAGACCCAGTCTCTGGGTTCCACTACTCCCTGGAAGGTATTACTACAGTATAGGATGGACTTAGGTTATACCTAGTCCCCATCAAATCTCTGATCATCTGAGTTATAGGACACTTCTCCTGTAATCCAGAAAGGATCAGTGAGTGTCCTTTGTGGGGTAGCTTAAAACACCACCCCCCTTCAGTTCCAGAGGCTGTGCACACTCATCCTGGCTACCTCCTTCGCAAACAAGTGCAAAGGAGGAAGGTCCACCAGAATCTCTAAGACGGACTAAGGAGTCATCTGTACTGCCTCTATTATCATTATACATGCCAATCTTTGCGCAAATCCAGCTTGGCAGCCCCTATCTTCACATGAGAGGCAGGCCACCGAATCAGCACCGCATAAGATATTGACTGTCTTATAACCGAGAGGTATAGCCATTTGACCACCTTAGGTCTCAGGCCCCACTTCAGCCCTATGGATATTTGGCAGGCCCACAAAGCACTGTAGGCCTTCTTAACTTTGTAATCATGCTTTTTCCAGCTCAGCCCCTCATCTGAATGTCTCCCAGATACTTGACTGCTCCAGAAAGCTTCAGTTTCTTCCCAACAGGTGGGGCTCTACCAAACATGGCAGCCTCCTCCTCCTTGTGAAGATCATTATTTCAGTCTTGTCTGGGTTAACAGAAAAATCTGTTTCTCTACACCATTCCTCTAGAGCATGTAGGAAGCCCTGTATGAGCTCCAAAACAATATTCGGGAATTTTCCACTTGCTATAAGGCATATGTCATCAGCATAGCCTTGAGCATGAATTCCTCCCATTGAGTCTGTCCAGCAGTACATCTACCACCAGATACCATAGGGTAGGTGACAAAACTCCCTCTTGTGAGCAGCCCTGGGACACTGTTGCCCTCACGGACTCACTCCCCAGGGTTGCCACAGCCTACTGGCCTTCCAAGGAGGTCATAATCCACTCCGTGACTACCGAGTGATTCCCCTGCTCTCCAGACATTTCCAAATGGTGCCTAGAGACATATTATTAAAGGCACCTTCAATGTCCAGGAAAACTGTCATGGCGAGTTCTCCACAGTTCAGCACGCTCTTCAGCCTTCCCTCAAGCTGATGGAGCACCGTATCCATAGATTTACTCTGCCAGTAGGCGTACTGATGAGGGTGTTCACCACCAGTAACCCATCTCTCAAATATCTATCTACCAGTCTTTCCAGAGCCTTTAACAGAAAGGATGTTAGACTGATAGGACAAAAATCTCTAGGCCTACAGTAGGATTGCGTACCTGGCTTGGGTATAAACACGACTATGGCCTGCCTCCAGAGGTGAAAAACATGCCTCATAACCAAACAGGTCCTGAATATTCCAACTAAGTGGGATGAAACGATCTCCCACTCCTGTAGGAAAGCCAAGAAGACCCAATCCACACCTGTGCTTTTATAGGGCTCAAAAGGGTAAATGGCCCATTAGAGTTTTTTAAAACTAACAATCTCAATGGCCACTGTCCAATCTTCTCGTGAAGGCCAATGTGCCCTACCAAGTTTGGTTCTTAATTTATAATGCAAGTCTCCGGAAAGTGGGTCTCAAACAATAGCCTGACTGTGTCATAGCACCAGAAGGGTCCTTTAATGTGGCCAGCCTGGCCCTTGCTCCAGAGACCAGCAGTTTCAGCAAGTAAGCAGTGCTCGATTCCTCGGAGGCCTTCCTGATTACTTTTTTTAAATGTTCCTTGGGACTGCTTATAGGAGTTACAAGTTGCCGACACTTGTTGGCCCTATACACATTGTATAGCCATGTGCAACAAGGGAATAACTGGGTAAGCCAAGCCAGGGAAGAAAGGAGAAGGTGGTGGGGGAATAGTTTCCTCTGCACTTGCACAGCTTTGATGTCAACTTGACAGGCACAAGTTTTATAACATTACATTAAGACATGGATTTGTGAATGGGAGGCCCACGGTTCAAATGCTGCCATGACCATTCTCCATGATTGAGGTTCTTTCCAGGTTTTCTCATTCTTCACAACAGACAAATGCCAGGGAAGTACCCTCAACTCAGACTTGAAACGTTTCCTTCCCAAATTTCCTTTCCTAATCATCATTTCCTTTCACAAATTACCAGTGTATACCACCTGTGTTGCAGTATTACAATAGTAAGAATGAGCATTAAACACTACACAAACACTATGCAAATAGCACTGATGAACTCCTACTCCTGAGGTGATCAAAGCTTCAGTCTTCCTTGTCTTATTGAATAATTAATAAGAAATGGAATATATAGAATTGTAAACCTCCTTGTTGTCACATATGACATGGAATATCACAAAGGAATAGAAATACATTGATACGGTAATTTGTATCATAAATTACCTAAATGTAAATAATGATTGTAATATGAATATGTATTTTTATGTGACATTGATTTCAGATGTTTATTAATTGTAATTATTATTGGTAAATAATAATATACGGCTTTACTGAAACTGTCAATAATAACGCAATAATGCAGCGAGGGGGTGAGCTGTTTATCATTACCGAGAACAAGGAAGTTACGTAATGTTCGCGCGCTTTCGGTAGAAATTTCTAGAATATTTCCTAAAGCATATGTATTCGTGGTTTTCATTGGATATTAAAATAGACGCTAATGTTGGCGCGTTTTATTAGCCAATAGCAGTTCATTTATAATCGTTAGGCATGTCGAGGAATGGGAGTATATAAACCCAGGCCCGAGGTAGATCGCCCCACAGTTCAACAAAATTCTCAATACCTTACACGTCGGTCGCCCAGTTCATCAAAATTTCTAGCACGTTACACGTTGTCTTCAGTCAGTCAGTTCGTCATAAGTTACGCGCAGCAGAATTACGAGAATCTAAAGTATTATACATTTAAATATACACAAAGTTGAAGTACGTGAGTTAAAAGTGATAAGTAAGAAGTTCTTACAAACAGTTTCAGTTTGGCGAGTATCTAAATTGATATGTAAAAGTGTTAGTGAACGTGTTCAGCAATAAAAATTATAAAACTAATTTTCTTCATCAGTATAATTTCTGGATAAAAGATTCCTTTCCGCTTCACAACCTGCAAAAGAGATAACATGTTCGACCCAAATAGCTAGCTGGAGGACATTTAAAGTGAATTATTTCAAAACTAATGCAAATTGCTACGCCAGATGGAGCTACAAACCAGACAAATGAATGACGTCACAAGATGGCTTCAACACTGATGTAAACAACATTACGTAAAGCAATTTCTCTCGCAAATTGGCTCCAGAACGTGGGGCTAACAAATACAAAAACATATTACGTAAACAAGCATCTTCCGTCGCAAATTGCCGCACCAACGTGGGGCTCAAAACATATACAATTGTTTCTGTCGCAACATTCTGATAGATCTGTAGCTGCAAAACTGCAAAGCATATATGGCTAACTGCATTTGTAAGCTAATCCCAAACATAGTAATTTGTATTTCTATCAAAATTAATACAAAATTAACAAGTTCAAGACACAAAAAGTGTGTAATTCTTTGATAACTGTGTTAATACACCTATAAATTATTCAAGAAGTAAAATTAAGACTAGAAGATATTGAAAGATATTTTTGGCAGTACAAGAGAGAAAAGCTCCTTGAGGATATATAGGGAAATAAAAACAGTATGGGAGAGGGAAATGTGCATAGAGATATGCAATAAATTAGGTCGAGAAGGATTTGCATGGGCGGGAACAGGAGTTAGAAACTAAAAGGCATAAGGCTTGACAAGGATATAGGAAAATGTCCAATGTGCAGTGAATTGAACACAGACTTCCACTGTATATTATACTGTAATCAAAGACATGGAAAAAACAAGTTTAGTAACAGAAATGAAAAAACTCGGTTGGGGAAGTATTAATAAGGAAGATTCTGACTGTAAAAGGGGATAAAAACATAAAAGCTATAGGAAACTATTTGGGTAAGGTCAAAGAGAAATAGTTAAGAATGACCAGTGAAGATGAGGCTAAAGGCAGACGAAATAGACAAATGACGTAAGTAGACAGTAGATCATCAATATACAGAAAACCAGGAGTTGTGTGTATTGAGACTATAAATTAGCATAAGCAAGCAACCAGGAAGTGAACTTATAGTGGATTTAAATAAATTATTCCTTAAAATACGTATGCATGAAGATTTCTCAAACACAATAATGTTTAAGTTACTAATGTGCATTAAAGAGTTAAAACTTAAATACAGAAAATGTTCGATTCTGATGATAATGCATACCATAGCCTTGGAAGGTATGTAACTCTGTCAAATCTCTGCATCTTTGAAAATGCAACAGAACTGTGCAAAAGTTTGCAAGTTGTAATTGCATGTCTACCTGCCCACAATGTTTCATAGGTGTATTATTATAAATATTAAAGCAGGTATGTTGTCACATCCATGAGGAAGGGCTGTGGTTAGGGTACTATGATGTAATGCAGCTACCCCTCTATGGGAGCAGTGGCGTAATGTTGATTCTTAGTTTTAAAAAACTGGAAATGCCTGCTTATTAAAATGCAAGGTATGCAATAAATGGCAAAACAAAATCAAAGTGCTTTATTCATTATTATTCATACAATAAGGTTTGAAACTCAAAATATCTTCACACTTGAAGAAATAACTATAATATTGCTTATAAACTTGAAGGAAAAATAAACAAACATTACTGAATACCTACTTACACTTAGCTGCTTCTTGCTTCAAAATCACGAGCTCCTTCCCAACACAACCGTCCTCTCTCGCTGCTGTTTTTACGGTACTTACCATAGTGCTGCAGCATCTTTGTATGCTACAAAATATGAAAGAACTCATTCTTCCTTAAATGTCTAACCATCTCTTGTGGAATGCATATCGTAATTGCATACAACAGTGTTCCATCACTGTGTTAGAAGTCTGCTTGGGTGTTGCAAATAGCAAATGAGAAGGGGAGGTTGCCCGACACATGGTGACACGCAGGGTCAAGAATTACCATACCTGTATTAAAGAATGTGAATGAAACAAAGCAAAACCACAATTTGATAATAACTCAATTCTCTGGCCTTAGACAAAATGTAATTGCTGAATACAGTAAGTGATGCAGAGTTCAACAGTATACAAAACTCTTAATTAAGGCACAATGACCTCAAGAATCTATATTTCTTTCACAATAAGCAATAAAATTAATGTTCAGTATATTTCCCAAAGGAGCATCAGAAGCAATGTTGACATTCTGAACAATGAAACTAAAACATCTGAAAGACTAACTACAAGAGTGGAGACAAGACAAGACAAGGTTGGTTGTGAGCTCAATAGACCACTTTTAGACAAGATATTTCTTTATGCATGACATTAATTTGCTTTACATATACCCATATATAGGGTTGTAAAAATATGATATAATACAAAAATGAGACTAAAGTATTGCATTTTACCCCATATTATTGGCATTAATGATTATAATTTGATGTTACCTGTATAACATTTTGTGTATCACATTTCATATACACCTCAGGTGATCCGTTTGCAGTTCTCGACTGTTCCTGACACTCGTGAACATTCTAGTAATGGCATCTGGAGTATTTATGGCACACCATGATTAGCATTGCTTTAGTTGTCAAGCATCCGACAGTGCAATTCATCCTCATGCTGAAGTGTGGGAACATTTTGACAGTCAGCAAGATAGAGGCCAAATGTAAGTACTGTGGAACTGTCTACAAGAATGGTCATTGCTCTTGCTACAAGACTTCATGAGCATATCAACAAAAGTAGATATTGTGCAGATGATTGTAGTGAAGAAACTCCAGCATTCAAATGGTCTTGGTTTAATTTGCAATGGATGGGGATCCACATTAGAGGAACATGGCCCTCAAAGCTGACAAGAACCAAGCACTGGACTACATAACTGAAATGTGCAGTATCAGGGTGGAACAGTGAAGTAAAGGTGGCTAATGTGGCCAGAACACGCCATGTTTCTGAACCTAGTCACCAAATGAAATGTTGGAGGTCTGATAGTTCTCAAAGGCTTCCAGAATTTCGACAGATAATAGAAAACCTGGATGCATCACATATTCACTCTTGGGGGGGATTAGAACTGCTGGTGCTGGTGAGCTAGTGTAAACCACAGCCAACATAACATTTAATATGTATGTGACTATCCTTAGGGATATTGTTATGCCTAGTGTGCCGGCAGTCTATCATGTAGATGAAGTTTGAAGTTCCCATTATTTGTATAGTGCAGGATAATCATTCAGTACACAACTTCTACGCAGTACGGAACTTCCTTGTCAAGCACCCCAATATTCTCATTCTTGACTGGCCACCTAAGTCACCAGATCTCAACATCATCGAGAATGTGTTTGTCAGGATGGTTCAAGTTTGGCAGCCTCTACAAAGTAGAACCAGAGTCACACTTTGGGAACACTGTCATGAAATATGGGAACATTTACATTTAGAGCTGGAGTTCTTCCAGCACCTAAGTGATTCAGTGCCTGGGTAGCTAAATCAGGTATTGTACAAGAATGAAGATTGGATAGATTATTAAAATAATGACTAGTAAATGTGTCCTTTTGAGAGTATAATTTACTTCAATTTTATATGAAGCACTGAAACAAAAAGGGGGCTAACCGCCAAAAAGTTCAAAATAAGATCACAATAATTTATTTCACCTTCCATACAAACATTCTACATTGGCCTCTTTATAACGGAATATACTTTTCCTCCAAACAATATATTGAAACTAATGAGGTTAAATTGCATTTTAATTGTCAAAAGTAAGAAATCACAAATGCACCTTTTACGGAATCAAAAAGGGGCTATGTGCATAATGCGGTTTTCAGATTACAAAGGTACACAACATATTAGTACTTCAATATTAAAGATGCAAAATGTTATTTCCTATGCAGTTTTGCACAGTTGTTCATAGAAACCCATGTATTTTTCATCTAAATAAAGTATCATTGATAGCAAATCATATTGTTTTGAGTGTTTTTTGTCCAGCATTTACTGATAATTCCACCTTTTCCTATCATCTACTGTAATCCCTTTTTTCAACACACACATTTTTTGTCAATCTGGTAGTTCACTATGATTGTATTTCACTAGAACACTATTTAGATAATCTAAAGCTACCTGTATACAAACAGCTTGAGATATCTTTAGTTTAGCTGTTAAAATAAATCTGTCTGCATTTTCTTGAATGTTCAGAAAATTATTTTCACACATTTTTAGCACTTGGTAGGGATGACCAACCCTTGCAGATTTAATGGCATATCGTCACCAGGAACAAATGTTGTCATTACCATTTTTCTTTCCTCAATTTATGCAAAAGTATAGTGACATGCAAGAAAACTATAACTAATAAGAAACTTCAAATCAATCACTTTGAAAACTTTTATTCCCAAAACATCATAAGAAACACAATTACTCTATTCTTATTTTGTCGGAGCAGTTGTCAGCCTAAATTGCTAGGCTTTCTTGCTTCATATACCCCATATTTATTACATGCAATAAGATGAAGCAATTTCATTAGTGTCTTAGAGGATTGTTCCTCATGTGTCATAAGCAACAAATTACTTTGTTAGTATCCATCACATGCTCATAATAGTTGTAGCATGATAACTGTCTTTTGTAATGCACTCACTGTGGGTAAGATGGGTACAAATAACACTTTTTGAAGGTCTATAGACACTGTTGATTAAGTACTCCCTGGAAGATGGGATTTTACACAATCCTGCTTCAATAGAGATTGCGCTTTTTCTGCTCTAGCATGATGTAATTGCAGTGATTTTTTGGCTTGAGGAGAACTAGGTAATTTTGATCTTAATTCACAGTTCAGATGGTTGCAGGTCTTGCATGTTTCCACACATGGATGCTGAAAACTAAGTTTAACTTATTTCCTAAATATTTTACAGTAGTATTGAAGAGTAACTTTGCAATCTTTGTACTTTTCTTGAAATGTCCGGTGAAGTCTGCTGATATTTAAGTCTAAAAAATTCCTTAGAATACTTTGCTCTGGAGTAATGTGATTCTTTATATTTTGGATGTCTTCAATGAATTTTTGCTCCCTTACATACCTTCGCCTCCCTTTGTTGTACACTGTTTCTCCTCTTTTCTTCTTCAACAAATTCTCAACCCTCTTGTGTTTGATATCAACAACTTCCATGAATGTTTGTTGCCAAACCCAAATGAAATCACTCTTTCCATCTGGTAGGGCATAACACACAGTGTGTTACAACGGCTTACATCATCTTATTATTTTTAGTAATGATTAATGATCTACCATCTTTTGTAGACTCTCACTCTACTTTGTATGCAGATGACACTACATTTTTTAATATGAGTAAAGATTTACAGACACTCAAATCCACAACAGAAATCACACTGACCCAAGCAGACAAATGGTTCAGAGCTAATGGCTTTCTACTTAATAAACAAAAGACACAACACATGATTTTTAACTGTAGAGATACACATAGTACAAATTACACGGATAAAGTAAAATTCTTAGGCGTTATAATAGATAATAAATTAACCTGGGCACCGCATATAGAGTTTATAACAACTAAACTCTCTAGAGTAATACATGATTAGGAAATTGAAAATGCATGTTCCTGAAGTATACATTAGATCTGCATATTTCGCCTTCTTCCACAGCATTATTTCTTATGGCATTTTACTTTGGGGCAACAGTACTCACATTCATGATATTTGATGCGGTAATTTGTATCACAAATTACTTAAATGTAAATAATGATTGTAATATGAATATGCATTTTTATGTGACATTGATTTCAGATGTTTATTAATTGTAATTATTATTGGGAAATAAGTTTATACGGCTTTACTGAAACTGTCAATAATAGCGCAATAATGCAGCGAGGGGGTGAGCTGTTTATCATTATTGGGAACGAGGAAGTTACGTAATGTTGGCGCGTTTTCGGTAGAAACTTCTGGAATGTGTCTCCCTAAAGCATATGTAGTCATAATTTTCATTGGATATTAAGATAGACGCTAATGTTGGCGCGTTTTATTAGCCAATTGCAGTTCATTTATAATCTTTAGGCGTATCTGGATGCAGGATTATAAATAGAAGCCAAGTTAGAGGTAAAGTCAGTCAGTCCTTCAGTTCGCCGAAAGCATTCATACATTACACGTCGTATTCAGGCAGTTCATCAAAATTTCTAGCACATTACACGTCGTCAGTCAGTCCTTCAGTTCGCCGAAAGCATTCATACATTACACATCGTATTCAGGCAGTTCATCAAAATTTCTAGCACATCACACGTCGTATTCAGGCAGTTCATCAAAATTCTTAGTGCAATACACGTCGTCTTAAGTTCGTCAGTTCGTCAAAATATTTGTATGAGATACGTCGGCTATAGATTCACAAGTTACAAAAATGTAAAGTATTATAAAGTTAATTATACACAAAGTTGAAGTACGTGAATTAAAAGTGATCAGTAAGAAGTATTATAACAGTTTCAGTTTGGCGAGTATCTAGATCAATATGTAAAAGTAATAGTGAACGTGTTCGACAATAAAAAAATTATAAAACAAATTTCTTCATCAGTGTAATTTTTGGATAAAAGATTCCTTTCCGCTTCACAACCTGTATAGAGACACATGTTCGACCCAAGATAAGATAATAGCTAGCCGGAGGACATTTGAAATAAAATCAAACACAAGCTAATACTGACGCAAATTGCTAACACCAGATGGAGCTATGAACCTAACAAAGAATGACGTCACAAGATGGCTTCAATACTGATGTAAACAAACATTTGCAAGTACATCGCAAATTGGCTACCATACGTGGGGCAGTTAAAATTATGTAACCAAACAAAACAAAAGCAACACAACATAAGATCTTCAAGTTATAATAACTTACGTAAAACATATTACGTAAGCACAGATGCTCTCGCAAATTGGCACCCAGAACGTGGGGCACGATAACCAGGAAAGAAGCATAGTGACCAGGAAAGGAACACGAAGACCAGGAAAGGATCAGCATAACCAGGAAGGAGCAGAGTGACCAGGAAAGGAACCAGGACGTGGAACAAATGCAGCAGTGAAATGATCTACAAGACGCAGATTCCAGAAACAACAGGGACGACAGACTACGATCGTAATTCCGAGATTACAAGGCAACTGGGAAATTCAAACTACAGGACAACAAAACTACGCAGTTTCATCGAAGTGACATACAAATCTAGGAGAAAGGGGCAGGAAGCTGGACATCAATGTAACAGCAACAGACAGCATCACAAAAGGTCAGAGTATAGTAATTTTTTTTAGAAAACAAAAACAATGGCTACTAATAATATTGAAGAAACAATGATGGAAGGGGATAGTGCAACAGTTAGCTGTAATTCAATACAGGTTACAGAAAATAATTCATACAATGTAATATTTGAGGGAGGAAATGTTAGTGCAGAAAGTAAGAATAGAATAGCAGGAAATATTACTATTGATGCTGGTACGATGATGGAAATAATGGAATTGTTGAGAGATCTTGGTAAAAAAATAGATCAGAGAAGTGAGATAATAGAGCGGGCATTCAATCAAGTCAATGAAGATATGCAAAAGAATAATGAGAAATTAGAAAAATTAACTCAGAGTAATGAGAAATTAAGGGAAGATATGCAAAAGAATAATAGGGAATTGAGTGAAAATATTATTAAGAGTGTAGAACAAAAAGTAGATCAGAGTTTTGAGGAATTGAGAGAAGCTATAAAAAAAGATCATAGGAAATCAATTGAAGATATTGGTAGGAGTAATGAGATATTAGGGCAAAAAGTAGATCAAAGCAGGGAAGAAATTGAAAAGAAATCTATGGAACTAGATAGTAGTATGCCAAAAATGAGAGATGAAAATGAGGAAGTAATAGTAAGTGAGATAGGAGAAGTTTCAAAGAAGATGCTAGACATGAGCAGGGAAATAGGTAACAAAAAAGGTGAGGTTAATACTAAAAGTGAGGTTAATGTAGAATGCACAGAGTTAGGAAATCAAGTGAGTAGTATTACAAGTGAGCTAAGAGAGATAAAAGAGGTTATGAATGTAGATGTGAATCAGGAGCAAGTCAATTTCAGAGGGGAGATATTAGAAATACAGAATGAGACAGTAATGCAAAGAAATAAATTGTACCAAGATGTTCAAAATTAAAACTCCAGTCCAGTACAGTTTAGTACAGATTTGTTAAAGTACTCTCAAATTATAGAGATAGTAGAAGAATTGAAAATGACAGTTGTTAAAAGATGTGTTGTTCAAGAAACTGTAGATTGTTTTCAAATATTATCAGGGAACGAAATTTCATATGAATACAAGAGGTTATTCATGAACAATTTGAAGGTTAGGATACGGCTACGAGTAATGTTTAGCCACACACAATTTGATCCAAGAGGGTAAATAGCAATGAGATGTAAAGTAAATGCTGGATAGTAAAAGATGACTTGCAGAGAAATGTATTGGAACGTAAGAGGGTTAATTATTTATATGTCATTTGAAAAGAGAAATAAATTAAAAATAATTTTAAAAAAAAAAATATATATATTTTTGTAGCAAACAGAAAAAATGTGAAAGTGTCTAGATTTAAGAGATGTAAATATATTTGTGTAGAGGGTGAATCTTTTGGTAAAAATTTTAAACAATTACAAAAATCTTAAATGTATAAATTTTTGTCAACAACTTAAGAAAGTAAACAATTTGGTAACAGTAATTAAATAATTCAGGGTACAGTATTTGCTATAAAAAAATTTGTGATGTCAGATTAATATCTAAATTAATTAAACCAGAGCCAGTAAGTAGTGGCGAGATAAAAAAAAAAAAAAAAAAAAATATATGTCGTGTGTTAAATACGTGTGAAGTGTCAAGTAAAAGTGATAGCGTGTGTTCCAAGATTTAGGAGACTAAAAACCCAATTATAAAATTTCCAAACAAGTTGTAAATGTTTTATAATTATGTTTCTAGTGGGGCATATGATGCGGTAATTTGTATCACAAATTACTTAAATGTAAATAATGATTGTAATATGAATATGCATTTTTATGTGACATTGATTTCAGATGTTTATTAATTGTAATTATTATTGGGAAATAAGTTTATACGGCTTTACTGAAACTGTCAATAATAGCGCAATAATGCAGCGAGGGGGTGAGCTGTTTATCATTATTGGGAACGAGGAAGTTACGTAATGTTGGCGCGTTTTCAGTAGAAACTTCTGGAATGTGTCTCCCTAAAGCATATGTAGTCATAATTTTCATTGGATATTAAGATAGACGCTAATGTTGGCGCGTTTTATTAGCCAATTGCAGTTCATTTATAATCTTTAGGCGTATCTGGATGCAGGATTATAAATAGAAGCCAAGTTAGAGGTAAAGTCAGTCAGTCCTTCAGTTCGCCGAAAGCATTCATACATTACACGTCGTATTCAGGCAGTTCATCAAAATTTCTAGCACATTACACGTCGTCAGTCAGTCCTTCAGTTCGCCGAAAGCATTCATACATTACACGTCGTATTCAGGCAGTTCATCAAAATTCTTTGTGCAATACACGTCGTCTTAAGTTCGTCAGTTCGTCAAAATATTTGTATGAGATACGTCGGCTATAGATTCACAAGTTACAAAAATCTAAAGTATTATAAAGTTAATTATACACAAAGTTGAAGTACGTGAATTAAAAGTGATCAGTAAGAAGTATTATAACAGTTTCAGTTCGGCGAGTATCTAGATCAATATGTAAAAGTAATAGTGAACGTGTTCGACAATAAAAAAATTATAAAACAAACTTCTTCATCAGTGTAATTTTTGGATAAAAGATTCCTTTCCGCTTCACAACCTGTATAGAGACACATGTTCGACCCAAGATAAGATAATAGCTAGCCGGAGGACATTTGAAATAAAATCAAACACAAGCTAATACTGACGCAAATTGCTAACACCAGATGGAGCTACGAACCTAACAAAGAATGACGTCACAAGATGGCTTCAATACTGATGTAAACAAACATTTGCAAGTACATCGCAAATTGGCTACCATACGTGGGGCAGTTAAAATTATGTAACCAAACAAAACAAAAGCAACACAACATAAGATCTTCAAGTTATAATAACTTACGTAAAACATATTACGTAAGCACAGATGCTCTCGCATATTCTTGTATTACAGAAAAAAGCTATTCGCATAATGTCTTATGAATCAAAATTAGCTCATTGTAAACCATTATTTAAGAAATTAAAAATTTTGACAGTAATTAATTTGTACATCTACACAGTGATATTGTTTATAAAACAACACATATCAGAATTACAAAACAGACAAGAATTCATTCTTATAATACTAGATCATGTCAACTGATTGATATACCATATTGTAGATTGACTACAACACAGAAGAGTTTCGAAATACTTGGCTCTAAATTGTATAATAAGCTACCAGTAAAGTTAAAACAAAGTCCCATACCTAGTTTTAAGAATAAATTGTATGACTGGCTCATTACTAATCCTTTTTATTCATAACAAGAATTTTTGATGAGTAGGTACATCTTAGTACCAATAATAATGTAAATATAATTTTGTAAATAGCCTATACTAGCATTATACTATCTGACGTCTATTACTGTAAAAGTTCAATGACAATAAAATTATTCTTATTCTCTTATTCTTATTCTTGTTTCCTCCCCCAACCATCTCTTCACAGATGCCGGGTGCATAAGGTTCATCACGTAAGTACCTTGCTGTTTGATCTTAGAAAACAGTAAAAATCTTCATTTTATGCTCCCATGGTAGTTCATTGCAGCTGAAGTTGCAATTACAACTTTTTACCTGAAAAAAAAATGCTATTAAGTATCCTGACATTATATAAGGTAAATAAAAACATAATATAAAAATGTAGCAAACCAGTATTCTTTTTATAGAAAAAATATAAGTATATAGGGGCCGTATCTATGAAATGCATCACATGCTAAACATTAGCACACGTACCTTGGACATGCTTGAATATGCATAGCTTGAAAAACTACCATGAAATTACGAATATAAGCAATATTTAATTGGCAGTTTTTGATTCATAATATTAAAAATATTTTTGTTTTTTCTTCAAACACATGTAACATAAACTCAATTGTAATTCTGTAATCACAATAACAATATTTTCTTTATAACATTACTTACTTGTTTCTCTGGAGCCTTTCTTGCAGGAATGTTTTTTCCACTTTGTTTTAACATATAATTTTACAATAATGTTTTTCTCACATTTCTTTTTAGTTTTAGCTGAGACAGAACCATCATTTCCCTCCATCTTCAATCAACAAACACACTGTTAGGTGTTCTGTAATAACACTGTACAATACTATGCTGATGTCATCTTTTTTGAGTTAAGTGACCTTTGAACATAGCCCTAGTAACATCTTTTGCAACTTCTTGCTTGAATATAGAATAGCTCCTTTATGGGTACAAAGCCATTACAACGTAGCACCTTTTTATGCTACTAAAAGAGTTTGCAAAAAAATGGCAGTTAGCACCTTTTTTAGTTCAATGCTTCACATTATATTGTCATTAAAAATATTTTTCATGGAAAAAATTGTGCAAAACAGTGTTTTTATTTAATTGTATATGTAGATTGGACAGATGATTCCAACTATATTTAGTAAATGTGTGTTCTTTGAGAGTAAAAAGCATAATGTATTTCAGTTTTACATTATGTTGCCATTAAAAATATTTTTTCATGGAGATATTGTGCAAAACAGGGTTTTATTTAGTTACATATTCATATATGAATAATCTAGAACTGTGAACGTAAAACAGGATGCCACTGCATGCACGAAAAGGTAAACATACGCCACCTGTGAAGGCCAGTAGAATGCCGCCTGAAGCTGCAGTAACGGCATAAATGGAAGCAAATGTACACAAACAGGGGAGTGAGAAATTATAACTCTGAATAACACATTTCTCATCGTGACATTCAGGGAGGGGTTTGATAATGTAAAAAAAATGTAGCTTATGGCACATTTACGTTACAGCATGCCTCTTTTATAGGATATGCAGCCGATACCTGTTACAACCCTTGCAAAAATATGCTTTAAAATACATACTCATTGTGATGGGTGTTTCATGGCATAAAGGTGCATTTTGTCAGAAGTGCAGCAAAGAAAAAGCATTAGCAGTACCTATTATTAACGTAAGATATGTAATTCAAGTGATAAAGTACGTTATCTCACAATGGGGCCCATGGTTCTCACAAACTTAAGAAGTTCTCATCTGGCACTGTAATGGAATGGAGCCTCTTAAGTTGGGTCACCTATTAAATGCATGTACCTGAGACAGATTTGAGAGTAAACATGAAAATGGGAATGATTTGCCACGGGAGGGCTTAAAGCCAGAATTACAATAAACTTAACTTCACTGACAAGACATGATATGAAGTAATAAATAGCATTAAACTTAAGTTCTAAGTAGGATGAACTTAGCATAATGGGAATTATTATGATTGATAGTTGTTTCTATTACTCCATTGGGTCAAATTAGTCACCTGACATCCAACTTAATGTAATAGGAAGGAAAAGATTGACAATGACACAAACTCTTTAAGTTATGTCACATTAAGTTAAATTTATTTTAATTACAGCTTAAACCTAAACTGGTCTAGCCTAAGCAGATGATGTTCACTTAATCATCTTAGTCTGAGAATTGAAGCCCAGACCTTAGGTATAGTGGCCAAACGTGCTGACTGCAAAGCTATGGAGCTGGCTCTGACCATATTTGCTGATGTGAACTCTTGGCACTGTTAGTACATAATTTGTAAATCTTAAAGAAATTTGCCAGTTTTAAAGCTGTTCATTGCAGTTTGTTGGTGAAAAAATAAATACAGCTTAACAAGTGCTTATTTTACTAATAAAATTCCTTTGTAATTATTTCTGTATGCCCATAGATCGTTGAAATAATTGTAGCAAATTTGGGAAATGTCGTCATTATGCAAAAGTAGTGTCTTTACTATTCTTGATCATTATGTTGGTAAAATATGCCCATTACTTACCTACTGCTCTTTGCATTGCAGTAGCTTTAGTATTGTGACTCTGTTTGGCTTTCTCTGTCACTTCACTTTTCTTTTCTTTTCTTTGCACATTGGTGCACCACACCATGCATACCTTGCATACAAGACTTACATCAATCCTTACAAAACATAGTACAATAACAGACAAGCAACATCAATTTTGCAAAGCCAAACACAGCAATAGCAGATGTACATGAATCTATAGATGAAAAAGAGAAAAATATTGGTATATTTTTAGATTTGTTGAAGGCATTTGTAGAATACAGGATTCTACTGGAAAAACTAGTAGTTATTGGCATATGAATAGTGAATAACTGGATTAAGGAATATTTATTTAACTTCCCAACAACAGAATCATTGTCCCCTAAATTGATGCAGTAATTTGTATCACAAATTACTTAAATGTAAATAATGATTGTAATATGAATATGCATTTTTATGTGACATTGATTTCAGATGTTTATTAATTGTAATTATTATTGGGAAATAAGTTTATGGGGCCTTACTGAAACTGTCAATAATAGCGCAATAATGCAGCGAGGGGGGTGAGCTGTTTATCATTATTGGAAACAAGGAAGTTACGTAATGTTGACGCGTTTTCGGTAGAAACTTCTGGAATGTGTTCTCCCTAAAGCATATGTATTCGTGGTTTTAATTGGATATTAAAATAGACGCTAATGTTGGCGCGTTTTATTAGCCAATTGCAGCTCAGTTATAATCTTTAGGCGTATCTTGATGCAGGCGTATAAATAGGGTAGGTTCGAGGTAGCTTGCCCCCAGTTCATCAAAAATCTGTGTACACTACACGTCGTCTTCAGTCAGTCAGTTCGCCGAAAGTATTAGTTCGTCATACATCGGATATAGATTCACAAGTTACGCGCAGCAGAATTATGAAAGATCTAAAGTATGGTAAAGTTAAATATACAAAAGATTGAAGTACGTGGATTAAAAGAATTATCAGTAAGAAGTTGTTATAACAGTTTCAGTTTGGCGAGTGTTAAGATCAATGTATAAATGTGATAGTGAACGTGTTCGACAATAAAAATTATAAAACAAATTTCTTCATCAGTGTAATTTTTGGATAAAAGATTCCTTTCCGCTTCACAACCTGTATAGAGACACATGTTCGACCCAAGATAAGATAATAGCTAGCCGGAGGACATTTGAAATGAATTATTTCAAAAGCTGATACTAGGAACCGCAAATTGCTAACACCAGATGGAGCTACGAACCTAACAAAGAATGACGTCACAAGATGGCAACACGTGATGTAAACAAACATCACAAGTAATAACATTATAAGTAGTACCGTCGCAAAATGGCACTCGAAGGAGATTCATGTTAGAGCCGCATGAGAACAACTTGGAGAGTCAATTCAAACCTCAGGAGGAGCCCCAGGGCAAAGATCACTGAATTTGTGGAGGCAGTCATGTACCACCTCTAAAATGAATCATAACTGCACAAGGTTTGAAAGCTTCTGGAAGAATTTGGTTTGTTTGATTTTCAGTCATTTTTTTGTTTAAGTCTCCCAAACTGATGGAGTGAAATGTTTATGTTGGGAAGAAAATACACTCTCTGTTCTACACGCAATTATGAATGGCTGAAGAATGCACCATACATTTCTAATAATGAATTCAGACCATCTACAGCGAAATGTTGAGCATAATTGGAGAATCAATAGTATTGTCTTTTTTAAGAAAGTGCAGTTTATCACAATAGAAATCTAAGTTCTGTGTGGCTCAGTTGGTTAGGCACTGGCCTTCTGATCCCAAGGTTGCGGGTTCAAACCTGCCCAGACTGGTGATTTTTTAAGTGTGCTTAAAAGCAACAGTCCCATGTCAGTATATTTACTAGCATGTAAAAGAACTCCTGTGGAACAAAATTTCGGCACATCAGTGGAGCTGATATGATCCTGGCTATTGACAGCATGGTTATAATCGGCGCAACAGTTCTAGACATGTGAAAATCTTAATGAGAGCTAAGAAGCGAGTTGCTTACCAGATCAGGAGGTGACCGGTCGTCTGCATGCAGCAGGAGTGCGTGGGACAATCATTGTCAAATGTCCGCACACCGGTTATGCGCTGCAATGATAAACTTAGTTATATACAGTATATTAAAATCCACGCTGTAAAAAGCGCTTAATATAAAAAACAATGTCAATCATTGCCTCCAATTCTTCCACACCTAACAACCCTTCCTCTTCTGCGGAATCACTCACATTATTGCCATCATCGCTGTCACTACTTTCTGCACCATTATCTTGGATGAGAATTCTTTCTATTTGATTTTCTGCAATTCCATATTTTTCGAAATAATGATTCTTAATTTATTCAACATGTTGACATACATTTTCCCATTCTGGCCTTCCAATTTCAGCAAATTGCTGGCGTTATAACTGCTCCACATATTTTAATTTAAAAGTGATATTTCTGCATTGCCACCCATTTTTTGATATCAGCCCAGATTAATTCGATTGGGTTTAGATCTGGGCGATACGATGGCAGTCTAACTACATTATGGCGATGTTGTATTACTATCTAGTCATGTATGTATGATGTCTGAAGCTGTTTGTTGGCTTTAATTAAGTTACATAGCTTTGTTTTACTCATGCTTTAATCTAAAGCTATATTATGTCTAAGTAATCAAGCTCTCATTTCTTCTTTCAAGGAATTTGAGGTAGGTGGTTTGTCAATTGAGTGTTGACGCATTGTGAAGCATTGTCGATGACCAGAACAGACCCAGCAGGCATATTAGGTATCAACATGGCGTTGATTCACTTCATGTACTTTTCTGTATTCATTTCTTGATGAAAATCTCCTGCTGTTTTTACAACTTGTAAAAGAAGGGCATTTGGAACGAAGCCGATCTTTCCAACAGCATGAACGATAATAAGTATTTGCCCTTTAGCAACAGGAATCTGCAACTTAATTCGCTATCGTCACTCCAACTTTTAGATGTTGTACGACTGCTGTGTATGTATGACTCATCTTCATACACTAAAGTATTTTTCTGAAATTTGTAGCACCACCTTAAAAATTGATGCTGATATAAGTACACACTGATATAAGTACATTTAAAATTATACTCATTTGGAAAGGTAGAATCAGACTGAAAAATTCAATGCCATAGCCGGGATTTGAACCACGGATCTTAGGTTTTCCGTGCCGTTGGTCTAACTGACTAAGCTATCATGGCAACATTTACTTTTTATTTTTTTTATTTTATTATTTTTTTATTTTATTTATTTATTTATTTATTTATTTATTTTGCTTTTCCGTTAGAGCTCTTCTATTTGATTTCGGTTTCTTCCACTTGAACCCTAAATCTTTAATAATTTTTCTGAGATTTGTAGCACCACCTTGTAAGCTTCTGCTGTCTTTCAGCTTGATGAGCAATCTGCTTATTGTTAGCACAGTTTTTTCTTCCACATAGGAATTGTGAATCGTGCGCCAAATGAAGCATTCGAAATCGTCTATTTCTGTAATACGTTTAGGGACCTTATGTTTCTTTGTATCCAGATGTGTCAAATGGTACTCTTTTATCCATATGTTTTTTTTTCTTATCTTTGAGAACTCTGGAAATGAAACTCGGTGAAACACCAGTTGCTTTGACTACTCTTTCTTTCACTCTCTTAAGGCTTTTGTGGAACTCGGATGAACATATATTTTCCTCCTTCATCTCTGCTTCTTGCTTCATGAAGTCAAGGACATTTGCAATTATTTCCCTACTTTGACTACGTAACACCTTACCACTTAACTTTGAAAACATAGGAGCCATGGTTATAAATATAACAAATATAAAGTAAGTACTATTTAGATACTGCTCTCTTTAAAATTACAACCTGATGCAGACACTTTCTATGCAGACTGTATGTGTTACACACTGTGAGTAAGCATAGGTATTATATCGCTTTCGTTGATTAAGCTAAACATAAACCATTCCTAGGCTCGGCAGCTGGGATAGCAATCAAGGTCACGATTCCAGAAGTTTTGCGCGAGTAATAACAAACAAAAGATTTTATTTGCAATGGAAAACCTTGCTTTTAGTTGTGTTATAATATTATTCAATATCTCAAAAGTATATTTGTTTGTATTTTGACATCAATGGATTGCCAATGTATTCAGTTATCAGTTCATATTTATTCATGGAAGCTTCAGGTAACTTTTCGTTGAATTTATAAACTCATTCAACTTATCTTCACTTCTTAAGTTTTTCATGTTTTCTTGTTGAGATAGTAGTGCTGCAAAAGTGTGCATCATTGTTTATTTTTCTCTGAAGAATGTTGAAATGCAGTCAGTTTTCAATAATATGCTTTGGAAAACAGAGAGAATAAAAACAAAATCAAAGTCCTAGGGGACCATTTTTGAAACGGCAGTATTCTCTTGTAGTCATTGCACTAGAGTTTGGACAGTCAATTATTTCATTAAGAACCTCAACTAAATCCAGATGGCTTTTATGAATGGGAGACATTATTCTGGCATAGCAGTTCTATCTGGTTTCACTGTTTGAAGGAATGCACTTAACAACAATGCTGTCAAGGAATGCAGCGCATTTGGTAGACCAGTGGAAGCAGAAATATCCTGAAGCATGGAGATATAAATCTGTGTTGAATTCACATTACTTTCTCTACTCACTCCTCTACAGTCTATTCTTACAAAACTTATACTTCTAAGTGCTCCTTGTTAATCAAGGTAAAATTTCATTACACAGTGTTTTAGGTATAAGAAGGATACACTAAGCTAAAGTGATAGCCAAATTTTTGAAAGGCAAATTGCTATGTGATGGCTTTGGCTTTGCACGAGCATGAGAAAAGAATAAATAGCGACTTCCCACTTGAAAAAAGTATAAATATTTGCAAATTTAATACAAGGAAGAATATCTAGAAATAAGGTTTACTTGACCACAAAAAGGTTACTTGACATAAACTGTATGCTTTAACGACGTCTACATTTCTTATGTAGTAAAATTTTGTCTATCTCTTTCAGTTTACCACTTCTGCAAAAGTCACTTAGAATAAACAGGACTTCAGAGACTGTTCTTAGAAAATTCAAGATATATATTTCATTTGCCATAAAAATATCTTAAACATATGGTATTCTTCATGATTTAGATTGAGTCACACTTTTTTACACTCACCTTCACTAATTAAAGTTACATGAAACAGGAAACGTTTTCGAGGGCATTCGTCCTCATCGTCAGCGACTGGGTGACTAAGGGTCGCTTTCTCCCATGTCCTCTTCTTTCTCATCCTACGAATTCTGACCCTGTTGCCATCTGGTGTTGGGGGCACAAAGTTTTAACACATTGTTT
This sequence comes from Deroplatys truncata, assembly GCA_030765065.1. Lineage (NCBI taxonomy): Eukaryota > Metazoa > Arthropoda > Insecta > Mantodea > Mantidae > Deroplatys > Deroplatys truncata. Next base: position 120,074,899 of record CM060978.1, read on the forward strand.
ACAGGCGGGATTTCAAAATTAATGACGTTGCTGTTTTTGACGATGTGTATTTTTTCCCCAGATGTTCAATTCTATTGGTGTGGTGAGGGGTTTTAACAACTTTATACTTTGGCCAATGTTGTGGTTTTCAGTCCAAAAATGGTGTGATACAGCAGATTTCTCTATTTGTTTTAGTTTTATGTTTCTTTGGTGTTCCTTAAGTCTGGTTTCCAAGTTTCTTTTAGTTTTTCCTATGTAGTATTTCTCACAATCCTCACAACTGATCTGGTAAATTCTGGATTTTAATGTGTTTGGGATGGTATTTTTGAGAGGTGTGTTTAGTAAGTTCTTCAAGCTGAATTTGTTCTGTGGAGCTAGTCTAATGTTAAATTTGTTAAAGATTCGTTCAAATTTTCTAAAGGCCCAAGGGTGGTATGTGAATTTCTTGTATTTCCAGAGCTCCACAGAACAAATTCAGCTCGAAGAACTTACTAAACACACCTCTCAAAAATACCATCCCAAACACACTAAAATCCGGAATTTACCAGATCAGTTGTGAGGATTGTGAGAAATACTACATAGGAAAAACTAAAAGAAACTTGGAAACCACACTTAAGGAACACCAAAGAAACATAAAACTAAAACAAATAGAGAAATCTGTTGTATCACACCATTTTTGGACTGAAAACCACAACATTGGCCAAAGCATAAAGTTGTTAAAACCCCTCACCACACCAATGAACATCTGGGAAAAAATACACATCGTCAAAAACAGCAACGTCATTAATTTTGAAATCCCGCCTGTAAGCAATGTGTTAAAACTTTGTGCCCCCAACACCAGATGGCAACAGGGTCAGAATTCGCAGGATGAGGAAGAAGAGGACATGGGAGAAAGCGACCCTTAGTCACCCAGTCGCTGACGATGAGGACGAATGCCCTCGAAAACGTTTCCTATTTCATGTAACTTTAATTAGTGAAGGTGAGTGTAAAAAAGTGTGACTCAATCTAAATAATGATGAATACTTCACTGTTAATAACGCTTCTGTTTTTAATCTTTAATATATGGTATTCTAATCACAATCGTTAGCGATTTTGAGAAAATAAAAAATGGTAAAATCGGAATACCTAGAATAGGTTAAAGCTGAAAAGTAACCAAAGCGAATGAAAAGGGGGCCAAAAATGCAAAAAACTAAAATGTCTAAAAATGGTTAAATCAAGAATACCCCATTAACAAAAAGTATAAAAATAGCAATAAACAGAAGATTTTAAAAAATGGAAGAAAACCGAAAAATGGTAAAGTCGAATTACCATGAATATGGCACAGATGAAAGATAACTAAAACGAATGGAAAGGGAGTCAAAAATCGAAAAAAAAAAAAATACACCTAAAAATGGCTAAATCGAGAATACCCCATTGACAAAAAGCGTAAAAATTGCAACAACAAAAAAAATTAAAATCCCAAAAAAGGAGGATAACCGAAAAATGGTAAAATCGGAATACCTTTACCGTCGAATAGGGTAAAGCTGAAAAATCGCCAAAACGAATGGAAATCGCCAAAAAAGAAAACAAAACAAAACGCCTAAAATGGCTAAATCTAGAATACCACACTGACAAAAAGTGAAAAATTCCAAAAAATTGAGGAAAGCTGAAAAATGGTAAAACCGGAATACCTCGAATAGGTTAAAGCTGAAAATTGGCCAAAACGAATGGAAAAGGAGCCAAAAATCGCAAAAAGCTAAAACGCCTAAAAATGGCTAAATCGAGAACACCTCTGCGCCATTGACAAGAAATGTAAAAATGACAAGAAATAAAATGTTCGAAAAAATAGAGTAAAACCGAAAAATGATAAAATTGGCAAATCTTGAATAGGGTAAAGCTGAAAAATAACTAAAACGAATGCAAAGGGAGCCAAAAATCGGGGGGGGGGGGGAAATACACCTAAAATGGCTAAATCCAAAATATCCCCATTGACGAAAAGTGTAAAAATGGTAAAAATTTTAAAATCCGAAAAAATTGAGGATAACCGAAAGATGGTAAAATCGAATACCTCGAATAGTGTAAAGCTGAAAAATCACCAAAACCAATGGAATTGCAATAAAGCCTAAAACACCTAAAAATGACTAAATCGAGAATACCTCCCCATTAACAAGAAGTGTAAAAGTGGCAAGAAATTAAAAATTCGAAAAAATGGAGCAAAACCGAAAGATAGTAAAGTCGAAATACCACGATTATGCTAAAGCTGAAAAATGACTAAAACGAATGGAAATAGAGCAAAAAATCGCAACAATAAAAAATTACACCTAAAATGGCTAAATTGAGAATACCCACATTGACGAAAACTGTCAAAATGGAAAAAACTTAAAATTTAACAAAAATTGAGGAAAAACCGAAAAATCGTAACATTGGAATACCTCGAATAGGCTAAAGCTGAAAAGAGACTAAAACGAATCGAAAGGGAGCCAAAAAATCGCAAAATAAAAAGACTAAACCGTCTAAAAGTGGCTAAATCGAGAATACGTTTTTGCAATTTTTGGCTCCTTTTAACTTGGTTTTGGCCATTTTTTTATCTTTATCCTTATGAAGGTGTTCTGGTACTTTTTCGGTTTTCCTCCATTTTTTCGAATTTTTTAATTCATTTTTTTTTTTCATTTTTCGTCTATGGGAGTATACACGAGTTTGTTATTTTTGGACTCCCTTTCCATTGGTTTTGGTCAGTTTTAGCCTTATCATATTCAAGGTGTTCCGGTTTTACCATTTTTCGGTTTTCCGCCATTTTTCGAATTTTTTATTTTTGGTATTTTTACACTTTGCGTCAATTCGGATGAATTCTTGACTTTGCCAATTTTAGGCTTTTTAGTTTTTTGCGATATTTGGCTCCCTTTCCATTGGTTGGCCAGTTTTCAGCGTTACTCTGTCCGAGGTATTCCAATTTAACCATTTCGCGGTTTTCCTCCATTTTTAAATTTTTTTATTTTTTGTCCTTTTTAAAGTTTTCGTCAATGGGGTATTCTCGATTTCGGCATTTTTTGCTTCCTTTCCATTTGTTTTAGCCATTTTTCTGTTTTAATCTATTAGAGGCATTATTCTGTCATTTTTCGGTTTCCCTCTATTTTTAGAATTGTTTATTTTTTGCCATTTTTACACAACTTGTCAATGGTGGAGTAATCTCGATTTTGCCATTTCTAGGCATTTAAGATTTTTGCAATTTTATGGCTCCTTTTCCAACCTTCTGGCCATTTTTCAGCTTTGCCCTATTTGAGATACTCCCATTTATTTTTCGATTTTCCTCCATATTTTCGAATTTTTTTTTGCATTTGTCATTTTTACAGCATTAGAAAAATACTAAGAAATAAGAGTCTAATAAATTTGGAAAAGCAATTGCATAATACAAGTAGAGCCAAAAGGCTACGAACCGGCTGCGCTGTGTTTTTCCCGTTCGCGTCCTCGGCGTCGTTGCCGTCTGCCGCTATCATAGAAAGGCGCGGATGAAACCATGCATTTTTAAAACTACTTTTAAAGGCTTTACTTAACAACCTTATGAAGTGTGTTTGAGGACAGAATTATTAGCAGAGACTTGTGGCTCCCTCGGTCCCCCGACCTAACCACCTGCGATTTCTATCACTGGGGTAACTTAAAACAAAGTGTACAAGGCAAACCCACACACCCTGGAAAAATTAAAACAAAATATTCGCCAGGAAATTGTCAGCGTTTCTCAACATGAACTACGGCGAGTGATGGATAGTTACCTAAACTTTAAAATGGAATGAGCTGATCTTTCACTAATTTACTTTTTAGTACAAGAAATTCTATTATGTTTTATAAATCTAACCTACAGTGTGTCCCTAAAGTCATGGTGCAGCTTTTAGCCATCACAGAAACACAATGAAACAAGATAGAAGTGTGAAACCTTCACCAAAATGAAAGGAAAACTCTCCAAGTTAGCATACCTGTTCAATGCAGTTTGATGTGGCTTCCCTTTATTTCTCTACACATCTAAACAATATTCTAGTTCTCCCACACGTCTAAGGACATCAGGTGTAACAGAATGAATAGTGTCTCTGATTCTCTCCTTTAAATGGTTAACGTCATTAATACCCATTTAACTTGTACTGCGATGACGTAACATTTGTATCTGAAACCATGCTGGTGCAAAGCTAGTAGATTCTGCAGCGGAAAATTGTTTACGTAATATTGGTATTTGTCTATTTGTTAGCCCCACGTTGTGGAGCCAATTTGCGATGAGATTCTTACAAAGGTTTGTTTACATCACGTGTGTTGAAGCCATCTTGTGACGTCACTCGTTTGTTTGGTTCGTAGCTCCATCTGGCGTTAGCAATTTGTATCAGTTTTGAAATAATTTATTTTTAATGTCCTCCGGCTAGCTATCATCTTATCTTGGTAGAACATTTATCTCTGTGCAGGTTGTGAATCGGAAAGGAATCTTTTATCCAGAAATTATACTGATGAAGAATATTTGTTTTTATAATTTTTTATTGCCGAACACTTTCACTAACACTCTTACATATTGGTTTAGATACTCGCCAAACTGAAACTGTTTGTAATAACTTCTTACTTATCACTTTTAACTCACGTACTTCAACTTTGTGTATGTTTAACTGTATAATACTTTAGATTCTCGTAATTCTGCTGCGCGTAACTTATGACGAACTGAAGACAGCGTGCTAGAAATTTTGATGAACTGGGCGACCGATGTGTAAGGTATTGAGAATGTTATTGAACTGCGGGGCGATCTACCTCGGACCTGGCTTATATACTCCCACTCCTCGACATGCCTAAAGATTATAAATGAACTGCTATTGGCTAATAAAACGCGCCAACATTAGCGTCTATTTTAATATCCAATGAAAACCACGAATACATATTGCTTTAGGAACTATTCTAGAATGTTCTACCGAAAAGGCGCGAAACATTACGTAACTTCCTTGTTCCCAGTAATGATAAACAGCTCACCCCCCTCTCTGCATTATTACGCTATTATTGACAGTTTCAGTAAAGCCGTATAAACTTATTTCCCAATAATAATTACAATTAACAAACATCTGAAATCAATGTCACATAAAAATGCATATTCATATTACAATCATTATTTACATTTAGGTAATTTATGATACAAATTACCGCATCAATTCCTCTCATTCACTTGTGTGTGAATGGATATAGGGGTGAATTTATTATGGTTCAAGAAACAGTAGCTAGTAGAAAATCAAGAACTAAAGAGAAAAATCCTTGTAAAGTCGGAACAGAATTATAATGGCAATGCACATGGCTTTTTTGCAGCAAAGCAGATGTTTTGATCACATTCTTAATTTTTTCCAATACACAGTCATGGTTATATGGCTCCAGATCGTGTTTTTGGTGGGAAAGGACACAGAAGAATGGAAGACATCTTGACAGCCAGTGGTTAGTACAAGATATTGAAGAAAAATGGCAAAGTGAAGATCCTCAACAAGGACTGGAAAATATTGAATTTAAGGGCCAGTGCTCAAAAGGTGTTACGATCGACATTGCTTTTCAAGATGGCACTGAAGTAAGTGATCACTTATTTTTAAAAAAAATCAATCAATCAATCACGTATCATAATGTATTTATTGAAGTGCAGAACACACATACAGTGTGTCCAGTGGCGGTGTGTGTGCTAAAGCCAAGAGTTAAAACGTGCAACACTTTGTTAAATTCCTGTATTCTTTAAGAAGTTAACATGGTGTCTAAACAAAAAAAGAATGACATTAAGAAACTCCTGTGGTATTTTGAAATAACAGATAAGGCAAAAGACTTCCACACAACTGTTCTAGCGGAGGTGTCCCATTAGACTTTTGTGATAATTACAGCTTTGTGCTAAAATTATTTTGTTCAGTTTTATTAGTGCTCCAATGAGACTCATATGAATGAAGACTGCGTCTATCGAGTTTTGAAGAAACCTCAGTTTTTTGGGAGTAAAATAGACCAATATTTAAAAAGGGCACATATTTTTGTTTAACCCATTTTCATTGCCTCTGAACAAAGAATACTTTATGTCAAAAACCTTTGTTATAAAGTATAACTGGCGCAACAGTTCTAGACACGTGAAAATCTTAATGACAGCTAGGAAGCGAGTTACCTACCAGATCAGGAGGTGACCGGTCGTCTGCATGTTGCAGGAGTGCGTGGGACAGTCATTGTCAAATATCCGTACACCGTTATGCACTGCATTGCGCTGATAAACTTAGTTATATACCGTATATTAAAATCTACGCTTAGTATAAAAAACACTGTCAATCATTGCCTCCAATTCTTCCACACCTAACAACCCTTCCTCTTCTGCAGAATCACTCACATTATTGCCGTCATCACTGCTGTCACTACTTTCTGCACCATTATCCTGGATGAGAATTCTTTCTATTTGATTTTCTGCAATTCCGTATTCTTCGAAATAATGATTCTTAATTTATTCAACATGTCGCCATACATTTTCCCATTCTGGCCTTCCAATTTCAGCAAATTGCTGGCGTTATAACTGCTACACATATTTTAATTTAAAAGTGATATTTCTGCATGCCACCCATTTTTTATATCAGCCCAGATTAATTCGATTGGGTTTAGTTCTGGGCGATACGATGGCAGTCTAAGTACATTATGGCGATGTTGTATTACTATCTGGTCAAGTATGTATGACTTCTGAAGCTGTTTGTTGGCTTTAATTAAGTTATATAGCTTTGTTTTACTCATGCTTTCATCTAAAGCTATATTATGTCCAAGTAATCAAGCTCTCATTTCTTCTTTCAAGGAATTTTAGGTAGGTGGTTTGTCAATTTGAGTGTTGACGCATTGTGAAGCATTGTCGATAACCAGAACAGACCCAGCAGGCATATTAGGTATCATATTAGGCATATTAGGTTGATTCACTTCATGTAATTTTCTGCATTCATTTCTTGATGAAAATCTCCTGTGGTTTGTTGTGACTTGTAAAAGAAGGGCATTTGGAATGAAGCCGATCTTTCCAACAGCATGAATGATAACAAGTATTTACCCTTTGGCAACAGGTGCCTGCAAACCTAATTCGCTATCGTCACTCCAACTTTTAGATGCTGTATGACTGCTGTGTATGTATGACTCATCTTCATACACTATAGTATTTTTCTGAAATTTGTAGCACCACCTTGAAAATTGATGCTGATATAAGTACACACTGATATAAGTACATATAAAATTATAGTCATTTAGAAAGGTAGAATCAAACTGAAAAATTAAATGCCATAGCCGGGATTTAAACCACGGATCTTAGGCTTTCCGTGCCGTTGCTCTAACCGACTAAGCTATCATGGCAACATTTACTTTTTATTTTTATGTTTTTATTTTATTATTATTTTTTTATTTTATTTATTTTGTTTTTCTGTTAGAACTCTTCTATTTGATTTCGGTTTCTTCCACTTGAACCCTAAATCTTTAATAATTTTTCTGAGATTTGTAGCACCACCTTGAAAGTTTCTGCTGTCTTTCAGCTTGATGAGCAATCTGCTTATTGTTAGCACAGTTTTTTCTTCCACATAGGAATTGTGAATCGTGCGCCGAATGACGCATTCGAAATCGTCTATTTCTGTAATAAGTTTAGGGACCTTATGTTTCTTCCCAGGTGTCTCAAATGGCATTCTTTCATCCATATGTTTTTTTCTCTTATCTTTGAGAACTCTGGAAACGGAACTCGGTGAAACACCAGTTGCTTTGACTACTCTTTCTTTCACTCTCTTAAGGTTTTTGTGGAACTCGGATGAACATATATTTTCTTCCTTCATCTCTCCTGCTTGCTTCATGAAGTCGATGACATTTGCAATTATTTCCCTACTTTGACTATGTAACACCTTACCACTTAACTTTGAATACGTAGGAGCCATGGTTATAAATATAACAAATATAAAATAAGTACTATTTAGATACTGCTCTCTTTAAAATTACAACCAGATGCAGATACTTTCTATGCAGACTGTATGTGTTATGCACTGTGAGTAAGCAAAGGTATTATATCGCTTTCGTTGATTACGCTAAACATAAACCATTCCTAGGCTCGGCAGCTGGGATAGCAATCAAGGTCACGATTCCAGAAGTTTTGCGCGAGTAATATATGCTTGTGTGATTAAAATAAAAATACAATTCCTAAAATTGTTATTTCTGCATCTATCAACTTTTGCAAAAATGCTCCTCAATTGTATAGATGTCTATTTATTTATTTATTAATTGTGGTGAAGGTGAAGGTGAAGGTGGTGGTGGTGGTGGTGGTGGTGGTGGTGGCGGCAGCGGCGGCGGTGGTTGTGGTGGTGCAGCAGCATTGAATTTGTAATAATTCTTGGACTAAATTTTGAAAATGTGGTTCAGGGACATCAAACTTGCAATGTAGGTTATAGTCATATACTGAGAATTCAAAAACTGCAGTACTGGTCTTTTTGGACTTCTGCTTTAACTGGAAGTAACTCCAACTCTCTTATTTTATACAAATAGGTACTTAACATGTTTTTATATTTTCAAATATTGCTTTTCCCCCACACTAGATACTTGTGTACATATTCACTATTGCTATTCAAGAAAACAGAAAAATGTAATGAATAATAAAATGCTCTTTCATTAACAAAAACAAAACAAAGCTAGTTCACCTGTTAAAACTGGTAGCCGTCAGGTGTTTCACAATGTGTCAGTTGATCACAGAAACCTTTAAGAAATGACTTAATCAGTATTTAGGGTTATTTTTCACCACTACCATTACTCTATACTTCAGGTATTGTAAGTTCTTGGATCTTTTTCTACATGCTATTGACTTCAAATGGCTCCAAAATAAGAAGTCCAAAGGTGACAAACCTGGAAATCTTGCTGGCCACCCTATGTGACCATTCCTACCAATCCATTATTGTGGAGATACCTGGTCTAAGTGCTGATGAACATTCTTTCCATAGTAAGTTGGAGCTTCATCGTATTATAAATAGATGTCATCTCTGTAGCTGATGGTTGCAATGGCCAGTACTGCTTAATTCCAGAGTAAATCTAAGTGCCTATTAGCATTTATCATATCTTTAAAGAAAAAAGAACCAATAACATAGTCACCAAAAAAATACCAGCCCAAATATTAAGTTTCTGTGAATACTGTATGTGATTCTTCTCCATCCATTTTAGGTTTACATCTGACGAGTATCAGCAGTTGTGTCTACTGAAAAATCCATTCAGGCAGAAATATAGCTTCAACTGAGAGTACGATTAGTCTAAGAATTGGATTGTTGTTAATGTACTGCACCAGTAATCCACAAAACTGCATTCACCCTCTGAAAGTTTCTATAAAAGTTGAATTTCATAAGGATGTTGCTAACACTTTTAAAGATTTTCTCACGGAATTTTGGCTCATATTGGACTTTAAAGCTAAATTTATAGTAGAAGATTTTTTATTTTTTTGCACACCAAGAACATCCAATTAAATATTTTCATCAGTTTCACTTTTCCAGCAACTGATCTTGTCAAGTCCTTTATGCTTTCAGTGTCATTGAACTTCCTTACAATCCTTGTCTATGTTACATATGGAGTTACATTGTGATCCAGATGCGTATCATTAAATAAATTTGCCACCTCTTGGTGAGGTCGGTGCCTGTATCCATAATCAACCATCTTTAAACTTAGAATTCTTTCCCTTTTGCTCAACATCAAACATAATAACTTATCAACACACTAGGTGTCGGATTCAACCCCTTAAGTCCGATGTGTCTGTATTAATAAACATGTTTTCCATGGATAAAAAAAGGACAATAAATCACAGAAAACACAAGAAGCATTTTACTTGTAGTATTCATTAGGTCTACGCTTTTTGTTTTCTTGATGCAATTAGGGAAATATCTCAATATCTTCTGAATAGTGGTTTAAAGTTAAACGTAGATAAAACTAAAATTTATGTATTTCATAAGTCTAACAACCTTAGAGATAAAGTAAACATAAATATTAACAATTGTACCTTAGAACAGTTAAATAACTCCTTTTAAGACAACTGGTACAGGAACACTAACACTTGGATTCTAAATACTACTTACTATGGGATCATTTACCCACATTTAATATACGGAATTGAAACTTGAGTGTTGGGGGAGTACAAGTAATACCAACATTGACAGGGTATTAAAAATACAAAAAAGGTGTATCAGATGCATCTATAACCTTTACCATCGACAGTCCTGTAGAGAAATATTTATAAAACAAAAAATATTAACCATAGTCTCTCTCTGTGTCTTCAAAACAATCTTACTTGTAAAAATAAGAAGGAATTTAATTTATCGTAGGGTAAACACAAATAGAAGTCAAACTAATAAGGACCGTATAAAATTGGAGTAATATATTACAATAATTTATCATTGCATGTGAAAAATAATGTAAATACAAAATTAAAAAATGGTTTAAAAACTTACCTGATTGGGAAGTGTTTATACAGTATTGCTGACTTATAATGTATGTATACAATTGTAATACTCTCTCCTCTCCCCCTTTCTACATTTTTTTTCTATATGCTTGTAACAATTTGATCTATTTTGAGTATAATAATTATTGACAATGTCAGATGCCCTTGTATAGAGTCTATTGACTGCAATTATTATTATTATTATTATTATTATTATTATTATTATTATTATTTATTTAGCAACAATGAATTTGTACACAACTATCTAGTGTGAGTACTTTTAGGATTCAAAAATATATTGGATATTCCAAATAAAAAAATCTGATGTGTTACACTCACATGACTTTCTCTACTCTTGAACAAACCATTTTTACAAACACTTATTCTCCATCTACTTCATGTTAATCGAAATAAACATTTGCAGACTCTATCTTATTGCTAAGTTTCTTGTAGATGTAAGGGGAATATATATTTACAAGGGCAATATAGAAATACAGTAGCCTTTAAGCATATACATATCTCTTAATAGTAGGTTGCTAGGTGCAGCACCATTCCCTTTGCCACAGATTAATACTCTTTGCATACACAAGATAAAAAAATGAATAACAAATTCCCATTTGAGGAAATAAGTATTGAAAAATTTAAGGTAATAACAAGCAATAACTCGAAAATGGTTCACCCAACAACAAAAATAATGTATATGACATAAATTGTGTATTTTAACGCAATCTACATTTTTTGTGTAGTAAAATTTTGTCTATCTCTTATGGTTTACCAGTTATGCAAAAGTCGTTCACAATGAAGAATACTTTTGGAGACATTCCCAGAAAATTTGAGATATACATTTCATTTCCCATGACAATATCTTAAACATATGATATTTTAATCAAAATCGTTAGAGCCATTTTTGAGAAAATTAAAATTGTCGAAAAATGTTCCATGTAAAGGGTAGCCTGGGGTGGGGGGATTTTCTTGAAAACCTTCGTGTCGCATCTCTGGAAGATACTGAACCTAAATACCAAGTTTGGTGTTTATCCGACTTTTCGTTTTTGAGTTATGCTGTTCACACACACACACACACACACACACACACACACACACACACACACACACACACACACACACACACACACACACACACACACACACACACACACACACACACACACACACACACACACACACACACACACACACACACACACACACACACACACACACACACACACACACACACACACACACACACACACACACACACACACACACACACACACACACACACACACACACACACACACACACACACACACACACACACACACACACACACACACACACACACACACACACACACACACACACACACACACACACACACACACACACACACACACACACACACACACACACACACACACACACACACACACACACACACACACACACACACACACACACACACACACACACACACACACACACACACACACACACACACACACACACACACACACACACACACACACACACACACACACACACACACACACACACACACACACACACACACACACACACACACACACACACACACACACACACACACACACACACACACACACACACACACACACACACACACACACACACACACACACACACACACACACACACACACACACACACACACACACACACACACACACACACACACACACACACACACACACACACACACACACACACACACACACACACACACACACACACACACACACACACACACACACACACACACACACACACACACACACACACACACACACACACACACACACACACACACACACACACACACACACACACACACACACACACACACACACACACACACACACACACACACACACACACACACACACACACACACACACACACACACACACACACACACACACACACACACACACACACACACACACACACACACACACACACACACACACACACACACACACACACACACACACACACACACACACACACACACACACACACACACACACACACACACACACACACACACACACACACACACACACACACACACACACACACACACACACACACACACACACACACACACACACACACACACACACACACACACACACACACACACACACACACACACACACACACACACACACACACACACACACACACACACACACACACACACACACACACACACACACACACACACACACACACACACACACACACACACACACACACACACACACACACACACACACACACACACACACACACACACACACACACACACACACACACACACACACACACACACACACACACACACACACACACACACACACACACACACACACACACACACACACACACACACACACACACACACACACACACACACACACACACACACACACACACACACACACACACACACACACACACACACACACACACACACACACACACACACACACACACACACACACACACACACACACACACACACACACACACACACACACACACACACACACACACACACACACACACACACACACACACACACACACACACACACACACACACACACACACACACACACACACACACACACACACACACACACACACACACACACACACACACACACACACACACACACACACACACACACACACACACACACACACACACACACACACACACACACACACACACACACACACACACACACACACACACACACACACACACACACACACACACACACACACACACACACACACACACACACACACACACACACACACACACACACACACACACACACACACACACACACACACACACACACACACACACACACACACACACACACACACACACACACACACACACACACACACACACACACACACACACACACACACACACACACACACACACACACACACACACACACACACACACACACACACACACACACACACACACACACACACACACACACACACACACACACACACACACACACACACACACACACACACACACACACACACACACACACACACACACACACACACACACACACGGACATGTTTCCAAAAATGCTTTTTTTGGATTCAGGGTCTCAAAACATGCATTTCCGGTGAAATCTCGGTATCAAATTTTTGGGTGGAATACAATACTTCCCCTACTTACTATACATAGTAGAGAAAGTAAAAAGAGTTATACCAGAAGTACAAAAAAGATTGATACAATTTAGAGTTCTCAATACTCTTTAAGCAAGAGAGCGAGAAAGTGTAAATAATGGCTATTTATTTTCATTTTTTGGCATTATTGCTTAGAATGTGCTTAAAAGGCTTGTATTCACTTCTCTTTGAAAATAATAGGAGCGACAACTACGAGAATTAGTGGCAACAGCTACTGCTTGCTTATAGACACTAACATTTACCAAGATTGGAGAGACAATTTTTTCACTACCATGTTCACTTATTTCCCTGGAAAGTATGCTGCTTTCTGTGAAACTGCCCATCAAGAACTAAAGTCACAAATATGTTGCAGTCATAATAAATTATTTATTGTTACCTGATACCTGACTAAAAGAACAAAAGAAAGTAAAAATGAAAATAAAAACTTCAGTAGAATCCACTTAATGAGTAGTAGTTTATGGACTACTGTTAAAAAGTGTTGCTAATAACTGCACATTTTGTTATTCTAAATGTGCATACAATTAAAAAAAAAAAATGAATCAATACTTCGTTCGGGAAGAAAAAAATTAATACAACATATAAATGAAATTTATATCAAGGAAAATAAATGTAACCTACCAACATTATTAATCTTATCTTTATGTACTGTTTAAGTCACTATTTTTTAACAGAGTGGTCACAAAATGGATTTACCTGCCTCTAATGAGTTTGTGTTAAATTTTATTAGTGTCACAGCCAGAATTATCTGAAGGGAGGAGTTACTTTATAAAATATACCATAATGCAACATAAAATGGAATCAATTGTGGGGATGTTTCACCTCTGTAATCATATTCTTCCCAAATTTGTTATCATAATGGTAATGCTCCATATGCATGGATAAACAGTACAAGAACTGGAATATTACAGCAAATGCTAGTTGAATTATTTATTTTGCCACAAACTGCACTGAAAGTTTTAAAATGATAATACTTTCTGTATGGTTTACAAATTATGTATTAATACAAGTTTGCATCAACATTGAGAAGGCCACACCCATGGCTAATACATTCTGCTGTCATTCCTGGGGTCTCAAAGTTCAAACACATGTCATGATTAAAATGTTTCTTATGGTGACCATGACCTGATGATTTTCACCCTTAGTGTACTCTCCTCTGCTGGGTAAGGTAGCTGTGCTTTATAGATGGCCCAACCTAAGAAGTGGCAAATGCTGCAAGAAAGTTCCGTCACCTTTCAAATATGTAAAATTATACCTATCTATTCTTTTTATATATATACAAATCTGCATTGTTTGCATAACTGGATGTACATAATGTAAATACATTTTGTTTAAAACAGTATATTAGTTAAGTAAACATATTGCATATAAACATTCTGTTTCACAGCATCTGGAATTTCATGTTTTTCTGTCTCCAAATCAGTACTTCAAATTGAAACTTCCCATTCAGTTACTTTCCATACTCCAACACCAACATATGAATACATGGCCCGCAATGAGCATATGACTGCATCCATGTGCAACATAATATGCAGTACAATATTTAACCAATATATAACGTATCTCAACATAGTATGCAACAAATAGTTTCAGACTAAAGGCAGACTAGTTGCAAAATAGTTGCAGACATAGACTGCAATTTTATCCAGGACTCATTTTGATGTTCCAACCTCAGATTCACTTCATCTGTTAACATCTTACTTGTCCTGAAAAAACTAACTTTCCTATACAGTTATATAAATAACTATTTCTTGATTTGTCAAGATTTTGCTGAATGTACAAGAGACATTTTGGAAATAAGCCCCTCAAGAGCCAATGTTGTACTTACAATCATTGTTTGCCTCTGCCCCATGAGCTGTTGACAATATTTAAGATCTTGGAGTAATTCCTACCCATTGTACAATGACAAGGATAATGGAGGTCAGCTAAGAAAATATGGTGAATGCGCTATGCAAAATGGCGGCAATAGTAAAGTCCTGAGTGCACTTTAGTGAACCAACAGCATGAAATATGCATTTGCAAAAGTTAAGCTAAATGAGATGTTGTATACACTAATTTAGATTTCATTATTTCTTGTGATTTTCTTTAATTACATCAACCAGATAATTTTACTAAAACAGTGATGTCTAAAGGTGTCTTTGTATTTGCAGAAAACTTCCCACAAACACTGTTTTATTCCAACAGCTAGAGTCACTTCACTGCACTTTCAAACCAACAAAATATTTCCACAAGGAACATTTACACACACATATCATGTGTGCAAATCTGCATAAGTTATTGGACAAAATTCATTCAGGGGACTTGCGGGAATCAAAACAAAACTGTTTTTACTTTCTCTTCTTACTATAGATATTGCATTCCATCCAAATATTTTATACCAAGATTTCACTGGAACTATACGTTTTGAGATCCCCTGAATAAAAAAATATACTGTGTCCATGCTGTGAGTGTGTGTCCATGTGCCTGAACAGTATAACCCAAAAACAGAAAGTCAGTTAAATACCAAACTTGATATTTAATTTCTTAAACATCAAACTTGGTATTTAAGTTCAGTATCCTCTTTAAGGATGTGACATGAAGATTTTTAAGAAATTCCTCCGCAAACTACCCTTTACAAAAAAGAAAATTGTTATTCTTTATTTATTCAAAAATGACTAACAATTTTGATTAAAATACAGTATGTTTAAGATACTTGCATAACAAATAAAATGTACATCTTGAATTTTCTGGGAATAGCCTGTGAAGTCATCTTTAATGAATTAATTTTTTCTAACTTGTAAATTGTAACAAATAGAAAAAAACTTACCACTCATAAGATTTAGATCTCATTAAATAACACAATTTATGCCAAATAAAATTTTTTGTGGCATTAACCTATTTCTGGGATAACATTATTGGTTTGAATTGTCAAATACTTCATACTTTTTCCAACCACAAAATTGCTATTCTTTTTTTATCGTGATCATGTAAAGAGAATGGAACTTAAAGCCATCACATAGCAACCCATTCTTAAAAGATTAGACTATTGCTTGCCTTCTAAATTCCCTTATACCCCTTGTACTTACACAGAAATATGTAATTCAATTCAATTTATTTTCATCCATAGTAACATGTACATGTTGTCGGAATACATCAAAACATTATTACAAATGTACAGGATGTATCTTTATTGGTGTCATATATTTGGGGGATGTGTTCCTGAAATCAAAACAGTAAAAAAAGTTCATATATACATGGGTCTGAAAATCATTTATTTCAGAGTTACAACATAAAATCGAAAGTTACAAGAATTGCTCAAAGTGGCTTCCTCTTGCTTCGATGCATGCAGTAAGCCTGCGTTCCATGTTCTGGTGTACTCTGTTGAAAATCCCTAGTATGTTTCGTATTTGGTCAAAACCAGTTTGGATATGTCCTCTCAAAATGTCAACATCAGGTACAGGAGTCGCATAAACCAAGTACTTCAAATGTCCCAGACGAAGAAATCCATTGGATTCAAATCAGGCGATCGATCTGCCATGCAATTTGTCCATCTTTGCGGAAATAGATCATTCAAAAACTTACGAACTATCATACTGAAATGCGCTGGAGCACCATCATGTAAAAACCACATTTGTAGGATGATGTCCAGAGGCACATTATCAGTTAATTGATGCAACTCATTTCTGAGAAACTGGAGATAGGCTTGTCCATTCAGATGCAGAGGGAAGAAGTAGGGACCATTAAGGTGATAATGGATGATTCCACCCTAAACGTTCAAAGAGAACCTCTGTTGATGGTTGTCCTGTCGTACTTCATTAGGATTTTCAAATGCCCAGTTATGAATGTTATGAAAATTAAAGATGTCGTCGCGAGTAAAACCAGCCTCATCCGTGAATAAGATACAGGCTAGGAAATTGATGAACACAACGCACTGCTGTAACATCGTTGACAGAGACGTCTTCTTGGCTCAAAGTCAACCTCATTTAATCCTTGCACATGCTGAAGGTAATGCAGGTACAGAAGATTTTCATGCAGAATTCTCCAGATAGTCATATGACTCTTTCCCTTACAGCCATATGTCTTGTGCTTTGTGATGGGTCTGCATCAACAGCACAAAGAACTCGTTCAAGCTCAATGCCTTGTACCGCTCTTGGTCACCCAACATCCCTAGTACTCCTCTCAAATGCGCTATTCTCTCTCGAATGTTGGTGAATTCGTGCAAATGTTCTTGCACACAGTAACGGCCTGTCAGGGTACCTTTCTGCATAAAGTTCATGTGCTCATGCTGCATTGTCGTCTGCACGGCGATACATGTAGTGCATATTCGTCTGTTCACTCATGGAATACATCTTCTTTGACCTATAACAATGAAACAGTTGATTTTCAGACCCATGTACATATGAACTTTTTTTACTGTTTTGATGTCAGAAACACATCCCCCAAATATATGACACCAATAAAGATACATGGTGTATACAATTATTATAATCATAGTTCATCCAGGCTATAAATTCACTTTTGTATTAGAAAATTCTTTAATTCATTTTTAAATAGTTTACCTTTAGTTGTCTTTAAAGTATTTGGTAGTTTATTAAACAATATTTTGCCCATTATTAAGGGATCTCTATCTGTTATCTTTTTATTTACGTTTATTCTGTGATAATTATTTTGTGTCTTGTCTCATACTTGTGATAGTTCTTATTGAAGTTATCAGATCCCTCATCACTGATTACAAACATAATTACTTTATAGACATATAAAGATACTACACTTAACATTTCGTTTTCTATAAAGAAATTTCTACACGATTCTCTTCTGTTTACCTTATATATACATCTTATACATTTCTTCTGCAAAACCAGTAATCTATTCATGTTAGTTAGACAAGTGCTACCCCATACCTTAATTGCACATTGTAGATGTGGATGTATTATTCCATAATAGGTTAATTTTAGGTATTCAGCAGTTAAATATTTTGCTAGATTTCTCATTAGGTAGAGATTCATGCTCATCTTCTTGCACATGTAATCAATATGATGTCTAAAGGTTAGGTTCTCATCTATGATAATACCTAAGAATTTTATTTTATCTAACTCCTGGATTTATTGTTACATTAACCAGTGTGGGAAAGTACTAGTTTGAATAATATGAATAGATTATTTGTATTGCAGAAGAAATGTAGACTATTTATGGGCTAGGTAAAATGACCTCTTGTTGCGACACATTTAAGAATAACAATTTGTTCACTGCATATTCCTTATATGCTTTGTTGTTCACCAATGGCATTGGGGATTAATTGATCTGCATCATTTTCCCTCTGGCTTCCCAATATAAAGTCTGTAAGTTATCACTTTTAAGGCCTTTGCATTTGGCGAGATGCTGTTGTTCAGGATGACATCTTCTTCACAGAGAGTGCACTTGAGTGTAGGTAGGCATCGTATCTTGCAGAGATGTTCTGCAAGGCAATCGTGGCCAGTTGCCATCCTAAATAAGGCCACTGCAGTCTGCCTTGGCATTTTTTGTATATCAACTCTATCTTTAATATTCTGATAATCTTTATCTTTTAATTTATCTTCATCAAGTCTCTGCTGTCTTTTGAAATGTTGTTTAATGTTATTTAATTGTTTATTTATTTCTATTTGTCCTACAGGTTTTATTTGTTGTATTGCACCTTTCTTTGCTAATTGATCTGAATGTTCATTGCCCACAAGTCTGACATGAGCTGGGATCCATTGTAGAGTGACATGGTTTCTAGTTTCAACTACTTTAATTAGGCTTCTTATTTCTTTAATATTTCTTGTTTTATTATTGTAATTTACTATTCCATCTATGGCGATTTTAAGTCTGATAAGATGACTATTTTTTGTTTTATGTATGGTCTATATGAAATGTTCTGTAATGCTGCTTTTATAGCTATTAATTCTCCATCATAGTGATTTGACGTTTCATCTAATGTTAGATACTGCGCAAAATGTTTACAGTATACTCCTGCACCGGCATTTTTTTTATTGATGAGGGATCCATCTGTATATATTTGGAGCCATTCTTTTTCTGGGTATCTTTCATTTTCTGTAGCTATTGCTATGGCTTTCATTTCATCTGGTATATTGTTTTGTTTGTGTATTGCATATATCAGGTCATTCTGATATTGTATATCAATGTATTCATTACCTCTGTTGCAATTACATTCTTGTAGCTTAAGTTATTAATATATGTTCTGAAGCTTATTTGAGTTTTTAAATTACTTATTGTATCTGCTGTGTGGAACCACTTGTATGTTTCTATTGACTTGCAGTTTTTGTGCTAGAGTAATTGCTTTCCACTCATGTTCCAATTCTATAGCCATGTTTTTTGTGAAGCTTTGTAGTACTGTGATTGGTGCTGTTTTTACAGCTCCTGTTATTATTCTTAGTGAATTATTTTGTGAAATTTCTAGTTTACTTTTAAGTCTCTTGTTTACTGTTGCTAGTAGTTCTCCTCCATATAATAGGTTAGGTTTTATGTATGTTTTATATGTATTATTAAGGAGGTCCATGTTTCCACCCGATTTTATTCCTGCTAAACGTTTTAAAATGTCATTCTTTTTGTTGAATTTTATTTGTTACATTGTTTACATGTTCCTTCATTGATAGTTTATCTAATTCATATTTATCCGATTCATATTTTGATCTAATTCTAACATATTCCTTATATGTTTACAAGGTTATATTGTTTATTGTAAATAAGAATATGCATATAAGTCATTGTAATAGTCAATTGCATAATCATAACACATGTTGCAAGGACAACATACATAGAGCAAGCATCAATAAAAGAACAACTGAGCATGACCCACTTATATGTGGGGTGAAGTATTATACTAAGCTCCCTAGTTATATGAAAGTCAAACAGGATACAAAATTCAATAAGGAACTAAAGAA
This sequence comes from Deroplatys truncata, assembly GCA_030765065.1. Lineage (NCBI taxonomy): Eukaryota > Metazoa > Arthropoda > Insecta > Mantodea > Mantidae > Deroplatys > Deroplatys truncata. Next base: position 120,095,469 of record CM060978.1, read on the forward strand.
GTACTTAATAAGCAAATGTTTATACAGAATAGATGAACTATAAATATTGTAATTAGACATACTTGAATTGTGAATATTGTAACTTGATCTTGTATTTGCAAATATTGTAATTTGACGATACCTGAAACATCCTGTATAATGCCTATAAGCAAATAAACATTATTATTATTATTATTATTATTATTATTATTATTATTATTATTATTATTATTATTATTATTATTGCAGTGATGAAACATAACAGCTTTTATTTTTTGAAGATTTACTGTTAGTTTATTTTCTGTAAGATAACTATAGATAGTCTGCATTTCTGTAGCTGTTATTTTCTCCATTCCATTGACTTCGTTATTAGCAAATATCATTGAGGTGTCATCTGCATATGATACTGTGTTGGTGTGTAGTTTTTGGAAGATCGTTAACGTAGAGCAGGAAAAGAATTGGCCCTAGGACTGATCCTTGCTGTACTCCAACTTTAACATTTTCATAGTTGGTTGTGATAGATTCTATTGTATGTCTACTCTTAGTTCTGATTACTGTACACTGTTTCCTATTTTCTAGATACAATTTTAATATTGCCTGAAATTTCCCCCTTATATCATATTGCTGGAGTTTGTGTAGTAGCATTACATGTGACACACCGTCGAAAGCTTTCAACAGATCGAGGAATATCCCTGTAATCTTATCATCATTATCAAGCCTGTGAAGTATTATGTGATGTAGTTCTGCTATAGCTGTGGTAGTGGAGTGATTTTTCCTGAAACCATCCTACAATTCACTTAGCATATTGAATTTATTCAGAAAATTTACAGTCTGTTAGTAAAACCTAGTAAAAGCTAGTCAGACTAGTAAACTAATCTGTTAAGAAAACCATTTCAACAAATGCTTATCTTAATTAACATGAAGTAGATAGAAGAATAAGCTTTTGTGAGAATAGTTTGTAGAACAGTAAGTAGAGAAAGTCATGTGAGTGCAAGGCATAAGATTTTTTAAAATATTACTATGCTTGTTTTGTTCTTAATTTTTTTTAATACTATTTAAAACAAACACAGTCACTTTATCACACAAAATATAAAAGCACTCTTGAATCTATGAAAGCACATTTTAGATCGCAGAATGGCATTCCCACTTGAACCTTTACATAATTATAGTTAAACATTATGAGGTAGAGCTTAATAATTAGATCTTTAATCTATTTCAGAATAAAGTGCTAACACATCAAAATCTCCATTTTTGTCTCAACATTTTCAAAGGATTCATTAAAACCAATTTGCCTTCCAAACAAATAAAAGATGAACAGACCAATAGCTTCATTGTAAAGCGTGCTCCAATGGAGATAGAATGTTTGCTTAGTAAATTATTGTTACTTCAAACTGTATTTCAGGAAATTATTGGCAGGCAGGAATGGGTCCCCTTGTCCCTCTGCCATGGTGCTCATTCATATGGTCCTATTATCCCTTAAAGAACTGATGTCATGTTCTTTTTCTACCTCAAAATTTATAGTGCTTAACTATAGAGAACTCTATATGCAGGAAACCAACAGAATTTATAACATGTTAACAGCTCTTCATGATTTAAATGTTTGAGAATATGTACATTAGTATCTATAATAAATTTTAGCCCATCAATCTCCTTTGTAATTTTGCTTTGACATTACAGCAATGATTGAACAGATCAGTAGCCTTTGTTTCTTTAAAGTACGCATCATCATCTGGCTTGTATTTCAATTTTGAGCACAGGTTTAATGACCAAACAGTGATATTGAACAGATAAGTGTGTAGTGTTCCCTTACAATAGTGGATTGATACACAAGTGTGGCAATTTAAGGTACATCTGAGATGGTTGTGGAAAACAGTACTTTTTATTAAAAAATGACATGTTTCAAATTATTGTGATGATGATGATAATAGCTATGAGCATTATATAACAAATAATTATGAGGACAGATTGATAAGTCCATGACTTGACGAGAGATAGCGTTCTAATAACAAGTTTCTTGTTTGCACCCAAGTCTTACATCTATTCTGGGCATAATCGCAGAAATTCGTTGTCATTTGTTTCTTAGAACATTGTTGACAGTGTCTAAAATAAGCAGATGTGTTTTGCTTTGTAGAAAATGGAGAAAAGTGAATTTCGTGTTCTGATAAAGCACCAATTTTTGTGTGGTAAAACGGTGAAGGAAACGGAAGAAAAGCTGAACAAGTATTATGGGGACTATGCTCCATCACATGGCACAGCTCACAAGTGGTTCACAGAATTTCGATGTGGCGTTCAAGCACAAGAGATGCCATGCGCACAGGACGGCCGGTTAAGGTCACAACAGAAGAAATGGTGAACAAAGTTCACGATATTGTGTTGGAAGACCGCTGAGTGAAAATCTATGAGATAGCCAAGACTATAAACATCTCAAGTGAACAAATGTGTAACATTCTGCATGAATTTTTGGGTATGAGAAAGCTGTCAGCAAGATGGGTGCCACGATTGCTCACAGTTGAGAACAAGCAGAATCGTGCAACCATTTCACAGGGATGTTTGAACATGTTCCAGTGCAACCCAAATGAGTTTTTGCGGTGTTATATCACGATTGATGAAACTTGGATCCATTATTATCAACCTGAAACCAAACAACACTCAAAGCAGTGGATTTCCTTCAGCGAACCTGCTCCAAAGAAAGCAAAAACCATTCCGTTGGCAGGAAAATTCATGGCAGCTGCCTTTTGGGATTCATAAGGGGTGATAGACATCCACTACATGGAAAAGGGTAAAACGATCACAGGTTCATATTATGCCGCAATGCTGGATCAGTTTCACAAGGAATTGTTAAAGAAATGACTCTACTTGGTGAAGAAAAAGGTTCTCTTTCACCAGGAAAATGCATCCGCACACAAGTCAGCCATTCCCATCACAAAATTTGTGGAATTAGGCTACGAACTGCTACCTTACCCACCATATTCTCCAGATTTGGCTCCGAGCGACATCTTCCTATTCACAAATCTGAAAAATTGAATCGCTGGGAAGAAATTCACGTCCAGCGAACACATCATGGCAGAAACAACCTTATATTTTGCAGACTTCGAAAAATCATATTTTTTGGAAGGGTTAAAAAAAAATTGGAGAAATTTTGGACAACGTGTATCAAATTGAAAGGAGACTATGTTGAGAAATAAAATTTATTTTTTGGAAAAAATTGTTATTTTCTTTAAAGTGTCACTGACTTATCAATCTGCCCTCATATATAGAACAAATTTAAAATTTATTGTAACTTTGTGCAGATAAAAAGTTTATTATGATATATTATTACAGAAAAATACTAACATTGTTACTGAAACAAAAACTTTGCGGTTTGCTCATACTTTAGCACTACACTTTCTGTTGTTTAATAAAATATTTAAATCTGATGTTAAAAATAAGAATCATCATCTATCTATTATCCTTATACATTTTACGGTGAGGCCACAGACTGGCTATATGCCTAGCACACTGTACTGCAGTGACCTCAGTATTTCCAATGTGAAATTGGCAGTACATGACTCATTCAAGGTTATCTTTACCAGTTGTGCTTCAGTCGCTACTTTGTGTTTGTGTTGTACTTGTGCATCTCAAAGGTGAAAGCATATTCCAAACATTTGTGTTGTGTGTGCTTTGCTTAAGAGTGTGTAAGTCTTGATTGAAGTTCAAATAGCAACATGCGCAAGTGTGGGCACGCTCCAATAATGTGCATTGTCAGCACCACATGTGTATGTGTAGCAGGTGTTATGCCATATGCTAGGATGTATCTCAAGCAAGAGCATTCCTATGCTATCATTTTAAAGTCGGTTTAAGGGAGAGAGAACACCTTAAAAGACCGCATCGTGCATTTGGAGGTCTTTGCCCTTTGCAATCCACCATTTATCGATGGTATGCAGAGTTTAGAAGAGGTAGGGATTCCCTTGAAGATGAAGACCGAGCAGGACAGCCGGCTATGGCAACAATGGATGAAAATGTGGTGAAAGCAGAGAGCATGTTGTGGGAAGATCATAGTTGCACATATGGTCAGATTCAATAAGCCCTAAATATTGTATAGGCAGCAGTGAAAACAATCCTGAAAGAAAAACTTGAGGTCAGGAAGCTCTGCAGTTGCTGAATCCCCAACCACCTCACAAATGAGCAGAAACAAGCACGTGTGCAATGGGGCCAGGAAATTATTGAAAAATTCAATGCAGGAAAATCTGAAAACTTATTTAACATTGTAACAGGTGATGAAAGCTGGATTTACCACTATGATCCTGAAACTAAACAAGTCATCAGTCTGGGTCTTCCCAAGAGAAGATCCCCCAACAAAAGTGAAGCGAATGAGAAGTGTTGGCAAGAAGATGATCGGTTCCTTCAGTTCAGCAAGCGGCCACATTGTGATAATTCTGCTTGAGGGACAAAATACTACTACTGTCAGAAGGTATACCACAAAATGTCTGCCACAAGTGTTCAATGAACTGGGAAAAAAACCGTCCTAAGACTGGTCTGCATGGAACTTTGTTGCACCATGACAATGCCTCTGCCCTCACTGCACAATAAAAAACCCAATTTCTGCAGGAGTCAGGATTCAGATATTTGTCCCATCTTTCCTATGGTTCAGAACTGGTCCCATGCAAATTTTTTCTATTCCCCTAAATGAAAGAAAAATTTCGAGGTCAACGATTTGAATCGCCTGAAGCCGCAGTAGCTCCTTATGAAGAATGTATGAATGTATTTGCACTCTCTCTAAACAAGAATGGCATTCAGCATTTGAAAACTGGTTTGAAAGGATGAGATGGTGTATAGAATGCAATGGAAAATATTTTGAAAAGATGCAATGATCAGATCTAAATTTTTAATATTTTAATGCGGCCATTCTCAAAACCTTTGGAGTGACCCTATGTATGTATGATACATAAGTAAAAACAGAATCATGTAGACAGGTGCGTAGTCAATTCCAGGTAGAGAAACTGTTAGATGTCTCGTTAATAAGTTTAAGACGAGATCGCTAAATGCTAAACCTAATTTGCTTTGCTTTGATTTGCTTAAGTGTGTTAATGTCTTGTTGTTAGTCCACTGCAATGCCTTCTGACAAATTCACACTTGAACAACAAATTTTTAGACAGATGTGTAGACCATTTTAGGAGAAATTTCCTGGTATTTCAGTTCCGTAAAGAAACTGTTAGAGGTGTGGTTAATAAGGTTAATAACAATGGACTTGCTAAACTAAGAAACAAAAATGACATGTTCTAATGCAGGAAAAAGTTGACAAAATTGGTGCATCTATTTGTGGAGAACCTAAAAAATGAAGTTAATAGGAACAAATCCCACACCATAGATAAACTTAAAAGCGGAACAAAGCACAAAAATCATGTTTCTTCCTAAATGAAGGATATAACCTGTAAAATGCAGTGGTAAAATTGTTTTCTTACTCTGCCACACCATTACCACTGAATAAGTGAAATAATAACCACCTTTACATCATCAGAGCCAACCGCGCATTGGAAGCAGAAGGGAGGTCACAAATCAGTCATTGCTGCATGTGTAATAATACATTTTCAAAATATTGTTCTTGTTGGTATATAAGCTCAACAGTAGTGTACTTTGAGGTGGTGTTTTGGTGATAGGGTTACTGAGTCAGTTTAGTATTATACAAACAATGTAATGTTGTGAAAAATAAAATGCCTCAATGTTGTGCATATGGCTGTAACCTGAGAAAGGAAACACACAAGGGAACTCGTTTTCACACGTTTCCAAAATCTTCCAAAAGATACAGGAGATGGGTAGAAGTTTGCAAAAGAAAAGATTTTTGGTTTGGTACCTGTGCTCGTTTATGTTCCTTCCATTTTAAGGACACAGATTATGGGCACAGTTATTAAAAAAGCGGCTTATGCTGGATGAAAATTTTAGAGGGCCTTTTTTAAAACCTGGAACTATTCCTACTATAAGGAAAAATCTGATGTGTTACACTCACATGACTTTCTCTACTCCTGTAAACTACTTTTACAAATGCTTATTCTCCATATTCTTCTTTTAATCGACATGTTAATCTTATTGCTAATTTTCTTGTACTGCAAGGGAAATATGGTAGGCTTTAAGCGATAGTCAAATCTTTTAAGAGCTGGTTGCTATGTGGCGCATTCCATACTCTTTGCACACCCAGTATATATAAAAAAAAATGAATAACGAATTCCCATTTGAGAAAAAGTAAAAGTATTGGAAAATTTAAGGGAATAACAAGCAATATCTCGAAAATAGTTCACTCAACAAAAAAAATGTATATGACATAAATTCTGTATTTTAACGCCATCTACATTTTTTGTGTAGTAAAATTTTGTCTATCTCTTATGGTTTACCAGTTATGCAAAAGTCGTTCACAATGAAGAATACTTTTGGAGACATTCCCAGAAAATTCGAGATATATATTTCATTTGTCATGAAAACATCTTAAACATATGACATTTTAATCAAAATTGTTAGCCATTTTTGAGAAAATTAAAATTTTCGAAAAATATTCCATGTAAAGGGTAATCTGGGGGGGGGGATTTTCATGAAAACCTTTGTGTCGCATCTCTGGAAGATACTGAACCTAAATACCAAGTTTGGTGTTTATCTGACTGTTCATTTCTGAGTTATGCTGTTCACAGACACACATACACAGACATGTTTCCAAAAATGCTTTTTTTTGGATTCAGGGGCCTCAAAACATGTATTTCCGGTGAAATCTCTGTATAAAATTTTTGGGTGGAATACAATACTTCCCCGACTTACTATACATAGTAGAGAAAGTAAAAATGAAGACAATTTCCAGATATATAGTTCTATTAAGACAATTGATCCTTCAGCATCTTCATCCAAGAGCAAACGACAAAGAACAGACTGATATGTGACTAGAAATCGTAAAAGTAGTTTCTGAGCTATGCGATTGTGTCACTTGCAATAATGCTGACAACGAAGGCAATGGTCAAAAAGTAGTGAAAGGAAATTCAGAATACAAAGTGATGAAAAAGCCAAGAATTCAGAAGTACAAATGTGAACTAGATACTGAAATCATTGGAAATAAACATTGTTGGAACCTGAAAATATCTATGAAACAAGCAATGATGAGGAAGATAAGGATAAGCTGAATGAAAGTTCTACGAACCTGATACTTCAGATTCATACAAGTGAAGATGAAGATGAAGAAGAAACTTTCACCATATATGGAAATGAAGTTACAGTGGAATATTTCATTGTTGCTTGGACATCTCTACTTTTATTTTTCAAGGTATGTGTTTTATGCAGAAATGAAATCAAACAATTTCTCATTATGTTAAAGACACAATGCTGTGTTAAAACAGTGTGCTATTGCAGTAACACATTCACTTGGAACTCACAAAGTTTATAGGAAAGAAATCGGAAGGAAATGCTTTAATAGGAAGTTCTTTATTATTATCTGGTATATTGTTTTAGTAGTTTTAAGTCCTTCTGCAAATCACTGGATTTGGCAATGTTTTCAAGGCATACATTCGATAAAACCATTCAAAACATGGCAGCTCCAGTTGCGAGCATTTTAGGTTCAAGAAAGAAAAAACAACTTTAATTTCTTAAAAGGAAAATGAAAAATAAATGTGAGGTATCTAAAGAAGAATGGGAACTGCTGATAATGCGTAAAATAAAAAACATCTCTGCATGCACATTGTGTGGATCCATTACTGGACGAAGCAATTGAACTGTCACTACTGAAGAATATAGCTTTCACGCTTCGACCTCCATTGGAGTTACTACGATTGTAGCACTTCTCTAGTTTTCAGTCAACATAAGAAGGTTGGTCACAGATACATTATACAATTTTAAATAATAATTGTTGAATTTAAAACTTACTATTTTAATTTGTGCGTTTATTAGTGAAATTTGAAGCCTAAATATACTTCACTATCATGCGGTCCAAACCTCTTTACGTTTGAGGCGTGTCCACTAATACGGCACTAGCGAATAGCAGCAGTATGGCGTTGCCTCATACAGACAGTACCTACACCTCGCTGCTAGTTTCAGAAAATAGCTAGGATAAAAGGAGACGTTTTCCTGGACAAGTACAAAAAAGAACTATATTTTTACACCCAATGATTCGCCATTAATTTATAAAATCTTTCATGATGTTTAAATGGAGACTTAGTTATAAGTATGCTTGTAATAGTAATAAACCTACTGCTGTTGTAGTTATTTTATATATTGTTATGTCATAGACATAATTATCACTCAAATAAGTGCAATTCTTCATGACCTAAATAAATTTAGAAACAATTATCCCACGAGATTTTCTAATACAGCTACAAACTCGTCATGAAAAACCTTTCTAAGGCCTCTGACACAGCTCTACAAAACCGAACATGACGTTTTTTAATGAACGTCATGTATAGTTTTGTTTCACAAAATAATACCATTGGAAAACCAATGATTAAGTGCATTTTAGTGCTTATAGAACCAAGTATGTAACCATTACATGAGAAGAGCGTGTTATTGTGCTTTTTACAACATTCAACACCTCATTACTTGGAATGCACTGCAATAAGTAAATAAAAATTTAAAAAGCCAACTGAGAACTTTAGCAAAGAATTAGAAACTGTCATCACATTCTCGAGGAAACATCAACAATGGAATTCATTGCGCCATAGATGCGATAGCTCAAGGTTAAAACGTTGTTAAAATATTGACAAAACAAAAATACTCTGGTGTATACTTTTCACAGCATACTTGCTGGATGATTAAGCGACTCAGTTGTGAATTCAGCTGCTGTGTACACAGTTCTTACAGTGATAGGCTTTATCCTAGCGTTTATAAAGTTAACTCTTTCATGAAAATGTCACTTAGTAAGCCCAGTAGTATCAGTGGATAATAGTAGTAGGGTTAGGGCTGTGTCTTCAGTGTGTATAAGTTCTTTAAAGAGTATGCCAACGAAGAAAACCACAAAAATTTTAACTTCATGAAATGTAAAAGTCCGAGCAACACACACACACACTTTCCTCCTCATTATTCATAGGTGTACATTCCTTACATTTACACCAATGGATGAAACAAGCACGGTTTTCAGTGTTCACATTGTCTTGGAAGTGCTGTCAGAATGGTGTAAATCTTCAAAATCGCTCTTGGTTCAACTGATAACTTCGGCTACCACGTTCACTCATTTTCAAAGCAGATTGTTGGACTACTGTTTATCACCTAGCAGATATTAACTGGATTATGAAAAGCGATTGGGTGGCTTTAGCTCTTATCTTTATTATTCAGAAAAGTTAGGAACTTCTAGTGAAATTAATACGTAAACTTGTTACTCATTTAAAACAGCTATGCTACGTACGTCTTGTCTGGGTGCATATGGCTCTCATGACGTCATGCGTCAACTTAACAACAGACCATAATCTGATAAACTTGGGATGGTGAAACTGCGTGCAATGTTATTTATTCCTGACGACAAATAAACTAACGTGGTGAACAAAACATTCATTTTTGTTTCGTTCCCCTTCAAGGACAACATAAAAACAGAAATTATGAACATTATGCAAGAAGAACTCATGCATGTGAAAGGAAATTTCATCCAAAGATGCCAGGAATGTCTTCAATACAGATGGACACCTCTTTTAACACAACTTATAACAAGGTTAGTACTCATTATGGTACATGTCATTATCACTATCACTCTTAAGTAATGCGGGAGTTACAGGATGAAAAACCTCCACTGTAATAGACAGTATGCAGAGCACGAAATTGCACGATACGTGGCTTGACCATAAAATGGCCACACTGTATATATATATATGCTTATTAGAAATGTCTTATTTAAAAATGTAACACAGATATCCTTTTCTACTCCATTTGTTTAATAATGTTTTATTTTCATGCTCACAAGTTCTTAGCTTTTTCATTTGAATTTGCTTAATAAGAATGGTTATTATGATTCCATTGTCAAATTGAAAAATAATTTTTTTAATTCTTTCCAACGAAATAAAAACTATCTTGTAAGAATTATGATACCAATTCATTTGGACATGCAGCACAATGCCATCAATCCATACTTACCACCTGCTCATATGCTGTTTTACCAATAGCATTGAGCAAGCAAGTACCTTGGCCAAATCCCCATGTTGATGGCCGCTGGTTTTAAATATATAAGCTAGCTGTGATGTTACACTTATATTCCTCTCTACTAGAACAAGATGGGATCTGGAAGTGGTTTAGATAGCACATTATATGGTTTATGAAAATAGCACACACAAAAAAATTTATGTTCTGTTTATTTTACAAAGTGTGAATCATAATTTTTATAAAGAGCAGCACATAGAACAAGTATGAAAAGATATAAACCAGACAAAAGAATGATAGAGAGTATGAAAATCGTAGATGCAATATAGTACTACAAACTGGATGAGCCATTTAATTTAGATCCACCAAAACTGATCCCCAGTTGATGCTGGAATGGAAAAGTTGGAATAGAATTTATGCAGATATAATTAACTACTCCTGCAGAATGTTAATAATCATCACAGGTTTAAATACTTCATAAAAATAAAGGAGCAAATATGGGCAATATAATGTAATTTGTATTTACACATTTTAATTGTCTTGGCTGAACATTGAATGAATTTTAACTTCAGTTGTTTTATGTTATGTAATATTGATAATATCAAGCATAAAGGTAACAATATTAGGTACTTATACATTTACATTTGGATAAAATACAGCTTACATGCAAGTTTATAAAAAACATTTAATAATTCAGTATATCTCACATTCTCCGCTGTTTTTAATACATATTCTCTAACTTTTAGCATCTACAGAAGATTATCTTTGAATAGATAAGATAAAAACATAAACAAAGACTTAATCAGTCAGAATGCAATTATCTGTTTTACTAGAAGGCTTATATCAATGTACAAAAGTTTGCACATTCTACTGATTTGAATTAAATACTTAAGAACTGGTTTATTGTGTATAAAAAATCTGCAAAGCTGCTAGAAATATGTTGTTGCATTAAAATGTTTTTAACTCTTCTTTCTTCATTTAGATGGACATAACCAAAGCTTTCACTCAGTCTTACAATGATTTCACTTATCTTCATTTATGCAGTACTGAAAAATATACATTGATCCAAGGTTGCATAGGTTGATAAATCATTCAAAGTTGAGATGAGGTAGATAAATTCCTCTACGGCTCAGCCACACTCTGCAATAGGAACGAACGTTTACTAGCAATAACATTCAAGAGACATCACATCTATAGGTGATAAATTAACAGTAAAATGACTGCTGCTGCAGCCACTGCAACAACACTACAGCAATGGTGGTGGTAGCAATAATTTGGCTAAAGTGTGCATAGTATCACTGTCCTTAAGCCATAATAGCACTGTCCTTAAGCTTGATAAAATATTACACATAATCACTGTATATGAAAGTAAAAGAATTTTGGAACCTTTAATGCACATTTGAGGCAAGTAATAAGCCACTCTAAGGAGTATAAAAATATCACAAGATTGGATAAGGGCTCTGTCATCACAAACAGCAGTCACCAGTCTCCTTGCTTTATCATCATATGCTTTTCTTGATCCTGTGCTGAAACAAATAGAAGAAATGCATATGCTGGATATGCTCTCAATTGTTTAATTAAACTTCACTATCAACAGGATCTCATTTAAATGAGAGGTGCAGAATGCAAGCTTACTGAATCCAACTAAGCAAATTCTGGGACAAGAATATTTGTTATCTTTCAGAGTGTACTTTCATTTCTTCTTTTTCCTCCTTTTTTTGGGGGGGACACATTTGATGGCACACGTTTTATAATAATTTACTTATTACTGGTCAGGCTGCAATATTGCTTATTGAAATTTAAAAGATTAACCTGTCCACTGTCAGCCATTTAAAGCATGCCTGACCACTGTATGTCAGCCAATATCAGTTTAAATCCCAGCCAGAAATTTAACTCTACACGAGTTGATTAAAATGTAAATTATTATGTTATTTTTTAAGATATTTGAATAAAACAGAAAACATATTTATTGAAATTGTAACCAATAAGGATAAACCTAATAAAGATAAGCATTCATTACAGTTGTATTTGATACTGGCAAAAGAAATTCTTCCCCCGTCCCATAAAACTTGGGTAGCTAATTTGGACATAATATGTAGAGAAACTTATTAAATACTTCACTTCTGCTTGGACTATACTTTGTGCAAGCCTACTGAAGATGAAGTCAGCAACTAGAACCCAATGACCAGAACGGAGTGCCAAGAATTTCCAGATGTGGCGTCATTTGCCCTTGTTTACTGACAGGAATATACCTTTTTGTATTAACTTCCATAAATCATAAAGAATAACTTATTACACACAAATATAAGTAAAGACATGATTCATTCACTGATGAATATTCTGAACTACTGAACATTCGTAACCTTGTCCCTTTGTCAGTGGTTGTAGGATTTGGTGAAGAGGGTTTGGTCCATTACACTTTGGGGAATGCTTCCTCAAAGGATTATAACTGCTGGATAGAATGCAGGCTTCTTATGACTGCCATTTACATATTTTTAACTGAAATAAAGAAAACCTCTTCCTTTGCAATATATTAGAATAAGTAGACTGCAATATAATCAGCAAGAGCAAAAAATGCTCCTATGCACATGTCATAAAATTTGATGAAGCATTATGTCAATAGGGGTAAAACTCCTCCACAACATGGTTCAGTTCTTACACTAGGTGTATGAGAAATGGTACTGTTCACAAACTAACTGCAAAATAAAACAGTTTATGTACATTAGCATAGCTCCAATCGTGCAGAGAACCTTTCTGTACATAACAGGTGAAGGGCATCTGCATGTGGTGGAACCACTCTATAACAGCAGAGGGATTAAAGAATGAATTAAGAAAAATGTTGCGTGTTACATTCACATTACTTTCTATGGCCTCTATCACTTATTAGTGGCTATACAAATTATTCTTACAAAAGCTTATTTTTCTATCTACTTCATTTTAACTGAGATAAACATTTACACAAACAGTTGCATTACACATTTCATTATAGATACAAAGAAAATAGTATAAATGTTTTAGAACTGGACATATCTGCAGGACTTCCAGAAAATGCATAGATTTTGTCATGTAAACATCTTTAACATATGGTAGTTTCATCAAAATCGTTAACAGCCATTTTTTGAGAAAATCAAAAATTTTGAAAAATATTCCATAAAGGGTAGTTGGGGGTTGGGGCTTTCTGGATAATCTTTGTGTCACATATTAGAAAGATAGTGAACTTAAATACCAAGTATTTTTCATTTTTGAGTTATGCTGTTTTCCCCTCTTTCTCAGGCACACATGTGCATACATACACACAACCCCCACTCACCCACCTAACCACACAAGACAGACCACCTTCTAAAAATGCTTTTTTTTGATTCTGGAGTCCTAAAAACATGTATTTCCAGTGAAATCTTGGTATCAAATTTTTGGGTGGAATGCAATACTTTCTCTACCTACTATGTATGTGATACAGAAAACAAACATTATTAACTATAATATAACTAATATATTACATAACCACTGTTTACACATCAATTGTTAATGTTATTACAACAATAATTATCACCTAAGAACCTAAGGTTCTAAAAAAAAAAAAGGTTTGCAGTTTACACAAATTAGTTTTTTGAGCTAAAATGTATTAATCCTTGTGTGCATTACGAGACAGTATATATTTGGATATTGTTTTTATATATGGAATATGGTATTGCATACAGGATATGCAATTCCATTTATTGCTATTGTATTTTAAGCTATAGTATAAAAATGTTACGCAACACAAAGTACAAAATCTGCTCGTATAGAAAAGGATTATTGAAATTAATTTGTTAAATATTTTATTGTATTAAAATATGTAGATTATTTGACAGACGGAATTATATGCTGAATTACATTTCAACTGTAAGCCAAAGACAATGAACAGGGTACATGCAGGTGCTTAGCTTAATCCTTCCACATCATGCAAAGTTAAGAGGTGGCTACCATGTATGTAACATGTAAAAAACTATCGGAACCAAAGAGCAAACCAGTATTGTGCAGCAATTCTGTCAAGGTTAAGTTATGCCATGCTAGGTTATGTCAAATTAGATTTTGTTAGTTTTGCTATGGTAAAGATTGGTTTTGTTCAATTTACCCTGCTTTGTTAAGTGAGCTTAGGTTCTTTTGGGTTGGGTCAGACTGGGCTATGCTACATTGTACTGCATTACATTACGTTCCAATCCACTCCATTAGCTTATGTTAACTTATATTAGGTTGGGTTATTTTAATCTACGTCAGTGGTCTTCAAACTTTTTCAAACCACACCCCCTTTGATTAATGGACTCTACCTCTATGACTCCCCCCAAAATTATCCTATATTACTCTCTAAAATCGAAATACAGAAAAGCAATTCATACTACCCACAAGGATTGCTGATAAGTATTTTAAAGCAAGAAATTAACATTTATTTGAAATTTAATAATGCATCTTTCTAACTGAACAATAATTTTACACTGAAATGTGATAAGACAGTTTAATGCTTTGAGTTGACATTCAGGAAAACCTCAATGTCTTAATGCAATATTTTTCTTTTCTGTCTATTAAATGTGCCAGAATTTCATCCCGCAGAAGCCTTAAGTAATGGATTGATTAGATATCAGTTTTCCAATGTCTGGTTTAATTTCAGTTAATAAATGCCTCAGATCTCCACATTGAGTTCTCTGGAGTCTATTTCTTTGCTTTGAGAGTAATTGCACCACCACATTAAAACTTTGTTCTACCAAACATTATGTTGGAAAGTAAATAAGAAGCTTCTTAAACACTTTCCATACTGGAAGATAAAAATCAGGGATCTCTTTCTGTAACCAAAACTCCTGATAACATTTCTTAAATTTTGGTTTCAACTCAAAATCATTTTGTAGCTCAATTAGTTCTTCCTCCAAGACTCCCACTTTCCCAATATCTGAAAATGGATTCATCACCCAATTTGGAATTTCCATCGAACGCAGATTTTTAAATCGTTCTGTCGTATCTTCATGCAGTACATTCAAATGATCACTGCAAACTTGCAGATTATCAGCATGAATGCTATTCTTTTCATCTAATCCGGATGAGCTTGGAAATTGGCACAACTCTTGACAGCCTAGGTTACACTATAACAAAATCAACTTTGAAACAAATGTGATCACAGGTTTGGCTTTGATAAGACTGATTCATTTCCTTGTAATTGGAGATTAATTTCATTAAATTTTGCAAACAGTTCTGACAGATATGCAACATCATGCCTGACTACTTTTAGTTCATCATTGAGCAAAGAATTCTTGCTTTCAAAAAACTTTACAACTATATCAAAAAGATCATAAAACTGTCTAAAACAGTTGCCTTCAACAGCCATCAAACTTCTATATGAAGCAGCAAAAGTTCAAAATGTTCGTCATTCTCATCACAGAGGTTCCGAAAAAGTCTTATCATTGAGAGATTGGGATTTAATTTTATTCTTCGCAGTGATATCAGCTTGAAGTGAGTTGTGCAAGCAATTATTTAGTTTTTTCACAACCAAATGTTGGCGATGAATGGCACAGTGAATCGTTAATACATCTTGGACTGCTTTCTTCAAGTAGGCAGCAAACCCAATGTAGCAACCTACCAATGACAGTGCTCCATTGGTTGCACAAGAAAATGTTACTAAGCAGGATTTCCTTCTTTTTGAAGAACTGTTCAACAACACAAAATATTGACACTCCTTTAGAGTGTGTGTCTAGTAGCTTACAAATATCGGCTCTTAAACCAAACATTCATCCTTTACAAAGTGCACATAACCTAAAGGCAAACAGTTATTCCCTGGTAAAGTTAGTTTGTCAAGTTGTAATGAATAATGTGTTGTTCTTAGGACAGAGCATAATGTGTCTTCCATGTTAGCAGCCATTTCATCTATTCACCTTTGCACAGAGGAATGGGCTAAATTATGTCTTGTGGTGCCTTATGTAAAACACTTCTCAGAACTTCAATAACAGGTGAAAGGACAAGTTCTTCGTCTATTGTATGCAGTTTTCTGTACTTGGCTATCAACAATGAAATATTGTATGCTGCACGCAAACCATCAGTACTTAGTTGTGAAGCATTGGAAAACATGTTTGAGATAGTGGTCTCAAATTTATTTCGGGAGAGACTTAAATAAACTTAAATTGATGTTCACCTTATCAGGATATGTCTTTTTCAAACGTTCAGTTACTCTGGAAGGATTCATAGCTTTATTAGAGAAGATTCTTTCACATATTAGGCATATTTGTAGCTACTGGTTTGTAGGTGCTGATATACATCCTTATTTCAGATACTGGATATTGTATTGTCAACATTTCTTCTAAGCATCTGCCATTTTTTTTCTGGAATATGTAGAAATAAATGTACTTCAGAGCTCAACTCCATAGAAATATTTATCTCTATATCCCGACGATTATAATCTATGATTATTAACATTTTGCAATCCGTGAAAAAAAAGAACGAGAGAGAGAGAAAACCGTTCTTTACATTTAAGCTCTGCATTCAGAAATAAAGTTATTGGGAAAATAAATTATCTCACACGCAGTAGCCTAGTAGGCCTATACTACCATTTTAGAATTTACTTGTTAAAAGAGCTTGAAATAGACTTTAAAAAACAATGAAGTTTCTAATTGTATGGATGGAATGTGCATTATTAAACACAGGCCTGCCAACCCAAATGAACGAACACATGGAACTGACTTTTCTTTCAAGAGCAAAGAGTTCATCAAGTTGGCCATGGATGTACTTCGATGTTTCGATAGTTCTCTGCAGATATCAGCACCAACCAGTGGCAAATCGTGAAGTGAGGAGGATATTTTGATTGACTTGTTAGCACATATCTCAGTTTCCCCCTCCCCCAGAACCCAAAATTCTGTGAGCACCTACTGGGTCTACTGTCCACTTTGTGAGCCACTGTTCTAGAGCAATTTGCACACTTTGTACAAGTTATGCTTTTTGTGCTTAAGACCTTTACATCTTAGCATGAAATACTAAATCACATTTATGGGATATTTTATTGGAATACTGCATTCCATGTGTGTTTTGCAGCTTCATGAATTGTATACAAAGTTCTACGTAAATTCCTCCTTTTTGCAGAAATTACTTTTTTCCTTACATAATATACGAAATTGCATGCATACGGTTTATTTTATTTCATATATGGTATATGGGATTGCACATTGCAATATGATGTTGCATGGAGTCCTTACAAGAAGTTTTATGGAAATATGAGCATTTTGAATAATTGATTTTCTTTATACAATTATGTATTAATCCTTACTTACATCATGGATTTGGATATAGGATACAATTTACTGCACAAATGGAACATGGGATTCCATCTATGCATATATCATTCCAATTATTATGAAATGGGACTTACAAGCAAATTAGTGTTACTTTTTAGTTCTCACATTAAATGCCAGTAGTATGGATGAAACAAAGATAAGAAAGCAGCTTGTCCAATGATAGCCAACTGATTGCTATAAGAAATCAAGAGAATATGTCTTTCTTGCTCACAGTATAGAGAAAGAAACTCCCTAAGAAGATATAGATAAATGAGTCAAGGAGAAGGGTTATTAGTTGTACTTTGTACATACATGATTGTACACTACAAAGCCTTTCCTCCAAACCACAGCTGCCAATAAGGGGATGGAGAGCATGAAGGATGCTTATCAGTGGGTCTGGGTCTTTAGCTAGGGAATAAAATAAAAAATTAAAAATAAATAAATAAAAAAAGCTGAATGTGATTTTATGTTATTCTCCCTTACCCATAAGCCACTATTTTCTCTTTATTCCATTAATAATGTGCAAATGTTTGGGCCTGCTGTATCTCTGCAATGCAGGTGGTCTTAACCATGACTTGTCAAGGGGCTTGCTACTGCCAATTGTCAGGGGGCACAGAATTTATTTTGGTAGCATTGCTCCACAAGATTACCTACAATTCTCCACAACCATTGTGGTAATATAGTTTTATGCAACACTGGTTCTGTTATGTTCCCTGTAAATGAGTTGACTGACCCTGATCTAGCCTATATCCAGCCAGACCAATTCACATACAAACTCTCATAAGTGTAGGAGAAGTTATATCAATTTTTTAGTACTTAGAAATTTTTAGTACTTAGATTTAATCATGCTCAACTGTTTTAACTAATGAAACATATTATTAATCTAATGATTTGTGGGTTAACATTCGCCTAAACATGAAACACATCAAGTAAGAGTAGATCTTGTCTGACTTGGGGTATTTCACTTGCTGGGTAACAAAAAAATCAGTTGAAAAGAAACCTCCTTGACCTAGGTAATTTGGCTGACACCCTAAGATTTTCCAGCAATCAGAACTGATAAAAACCCTGGAATAACTTATCACTAAGAGCAGTTCTTCTAACGTCACTCTCAGGATTTACATTCATGTGCCCATAATAACTTTTTTGGCTATGTATATTCATGCAGCCGAATACTTTGGAGCATAACTATTTGTCAGAGATTAAAACTGCAATGTTTTTCATAATTGCAAGAATGCATACATTAAGATTTAGCATTAATATTTATTTTAAAAAAAAATTTGGAGGGGGTTCCAGCTTTAGTGCAGCTATTTTACAGTTAAATTGCATCTAGACACTAAAAAGAGAGAGGGCCAGGCGTACAGACAGATAGACAGGCAGACAGATGGAAGTGAGATCCCACATGCTAGCTGCATTTTGTTAGTTCAGAGTTGGAATTATAAACGAGTTATACGACCAGTAGATTATCCTAGAGCATACTTATCGCAACCCTGCTGATTTACTCACCCCACTCCAGTTCCAAGCAAGAGAGAAATAAAATTGGTAAGGAACAATGTGTACAATACTTCCTTGGAAAAAAGACTGTTCTTTCCTACTTTAGCATGACGGATACTGTAAGTTTTTCTCTTGGGATGCTTGAACTTCCAGTCCCTGTAAAATAAAGCATCATTAAAATTAATGTGCATCCACAACAGCTCTTTATAGCTATAGAAATAATAATAAAAATATACATGATCTGATATGTAGAGGCACTGTTTCTTCACATTTACAATAAAAGAGCAAACATGATATTAAAACGATTTTGCAATATCTTTCCACATTATATGATACTGAGCAATAAATCAATCCCTAGTATTTTAGCAAGCTTTTGCAATAAGAATGAGAAGTGAAATTTTCTTATTTTGTGAAAAATGTGAAATTCCAGCAATGATAAATACAAAAAATTAGTTTTCACTTTCTTTTAAATTTATCCCTGTGAATTATTAATTACAAATAATAAAATAAAATTCTCAGTTACACAAATAATAAAGTGATCGTTTATTTAAAGATTTAGCTGTCACACAACTTCCAACTAAGCGTCTTCATGGTGGAACACAAAACACCCAACTAATCGTTAGTTTCTAAGGATAGTGTAACATTCTTGGAAAAATTGAATTTGAGTTTTATTTATGGATGCTCTTTAACTACTATGGTTCTTAGCATCCCATTCTATATTGGGGATGAAAGACCGAAAAGTTTGCTCAGAGGCCTCTTTAACAGGCTTGAGGTTCTTTTACATGCCGTAAATCTATAACATGGGACCACCAACTTTATTTCCCTTTCGAAGGAAGCCATGCTAAGTATTTTTATGCTCGAAAAAAATCCATTGCCCTCTGCCAGGTTTGAACCTGCAACCTTGTGAACTAGAGGCTAACGTGTTACCCCTAGAGCACAGAGGATGACAAAATTCTTGGAAATCAACTCTTCTGTCATTAGTGAAATCATCCAAGGACAGATTAACATTCACGGCAATCAATCCTTTTATTACCTGACACACTGAGAAGTGGGTTGGAAAGACAAGTACAAAAGAACAGATAATTCTGAATACCAAATGGTTTACACTTATTTCTGTCTCAAGCCTTTCATTATTTTCTTTTAAAGAAGAATTCTTATGAGCGTGTATTTAGTTGTAAATATGGGTCAGACAGCAAGTATTACATAAGAGTTTACTAATCAGGGTTTATATGTATCGTAAATCAATATTTTAACGTGCAAGTTTTGTGATGTTCGAATTGAATGGGAGAAAGAACATAATGCATCAAAAGATTGTTTTAAAAATACAGAACATTTGAAATGTAAACTAAATTCAACAGCTGTGAAAAGTCAGACATCAATAGACCTTTCAATAGAAAGACAGAAAAAAGCTAAAACTGAAAAAATGAATTTGTAAAAGACACTACCGCGATGCTACTGAAAGCCAACATCCCAATAGAAAAGATAGAAGACACTCACTGCAGTACATGAGTGGCTTCAAAAGTATGTCCCAGGTAAGAGCAAAATATTATTAATTAATAATTATTATACACCTATGTAGGTAGATAGAAGTCCAAAGTAATTTATCGTGCTAATATTTAGGCATTTGCTTTGGATTGTTAAGACTCCATTTTAAGAATTTTTCTTTTTGCATTAACTAGGATCCAATGACCTTCCTAGAGCTAATCAACTAAGGAGAGTACACATTCCTCATTGCACAAACGAAGTCCAAATGGGTATTAAACAATCTTTGGAAGGAAAACGAGATTTGGCATTAATCTGCAATGAAATTGAATCAGCAGGCCATTATGCATTTGCAATATTTGTGAAAACTCAAGATGCAGTATTTGAACAAGAAATTTTCTAGTCAGATTACATGTTTTTAGATACCACGAACAGCAAGACATGATCTCAAGCAATCCTGAGTACTTTGCATGAATTTGAAGTTGATCATGAAAATGTGAAATATGTTGTCACTGATTCCGCCGCATATATGGTAAAATGTTGTGAATCATTGCAGGGAATTATGGGAGAACATTTGGTTCACCTCACTTGCTGGGCCCATAAATTTATTTTGTTTGCTCAAGTCTTACAAAAGAATTTGAGAGAACTTGATACTATTGTCTCAATGACAAAAAACCTGTTTCCACATGCTCACGAAAATCAGACATAAGTATCATTCATATTTAGATGGAAATCATTCAGATAAGGCTCTTCCTTGTATCCTGAGTCTGTGTCATCTAGATGGGAAAGTTGTTTCAAAGTAGCGAAATATGTGCATACAAATTTAGACATTCTCTGTAAAAAGTCAGCTCCGGTAGCAAATTGGTTGAAAGAAATGGAAAATTTAAGATTTTCTAGCTTGGTAAAATCCCAGGCAGCATTCGTTTCTGAAAAGTGTTAGTTTATTGCTGAATGTAGTGTTGCAGTTACAAGTGAATAAATATCCAAACCCACATGTACTGATTTCAAAATCAATGAATTGAAGAGGAGGATAGATGTTACAGGTTCTGGTCACATTGGGGTATTAGTTGACAAGATTATTTAAGAGTTTGATGAGTCACTGCAAAAAGATGTCAGGCAGCTGCTGAGGAATGTAGGTAGCTAGGTTGTACAGAAAATTGCAAAACATACTTACCCAAAATGATGCTTACAATTTAGTTTTACTGCTGAATGATTTATTTCATCCAAGTAATGTTGTGCAAATAAGAACCTCAAATGTTTCACTAATTAGTGCAACAACTGCCTCACTTCAAACTGTTTCAAGAATGCAATATTACTGCAGGATATTTATTTAGCTTTGAAAGATTTAACTGTAAAGCATAATAATGAAAATCCTAATCAACTTGATATTATGCAGCATTGCAGGCACTGAAATTAATGCATTGAGATTTTGCAAATGCAATATTAAAATCCATTTGGGTTCCCTATTCATCAGTTGATGCAGAGAGGTTTTTCTTGAGGTATAATTTAACTGTTAATGATCAAACGTGATTGATGAAAGAAAGCAATATTGTAACATGTGCTATGTTGTCTTTTGCAAAGTAAAGAAGTACATATATAGCGAATTTGTAATGCCAGTGAATTGGAGTACCCTGGTATCAATAAGAAATAAAATAAAAAATAAAATAACACAATACTATTTTGTAGTGATTATATTAAGTGGTGCTCATTTATCTTCCATTCTTACTTTCATTAGTTTAAAGTTATATTTAATAACTTTAATCAACATAACTACCAAAAATTAAATATAGCAAAATTAAAGTGATAATATAAGCCATATAGTGCAAACAAACACAAAAATTGAAACTCATTTTGCGAAATTATAAACAGAATAATGTGAAAAAAGATTGCCTCTACTGATATGTTACACAAGTACTGTAAAGGATTTACTTGCACACATTGAGGTTTCAGATGTAAATAATGGTTACGGACATTCTTTTAAAAATTGACATTTGATACTGATTAAAAACAGTGGATTACTTGAATGTACATTCTGAATGATTTCAAGAAAATAGAAGAAATTACAAAGAAATTAAGTTTCAAGGACATGGTGCTTATCTCGGACACACTTTGGCATCTACTTATGGTCTCCTAAAGGAAATTGCTTGTTTCCACTGTTTGAGTAAAAATATTGACTGTTAAGAGCCACAAGCTTTTAATTTGTTTATATTGTGACTGTGCACCCAAAACTACCTGCGGGCCACCAGTAAGCACATCACAGTCTGGCACCTGGATGGGGTCCTTGACCAGAATTCAGAACAATAGCCGTGCAACAAACCCATTATGTGCTATTTACCTGCAGCTTTTACTGCTCCAGAAGATTCCTTTCAGTATGTTCTAGTAGCCTCCCTTTCAAGAATGGTCCACTCTGTACACAGGGCCTACATAAGGGGTTGGCTAGCACCCATTAGGATGATTCAGTTAGTTAAGAAATTACGAAGTTAAGTGCAGTCAAGAAGTCTAAGAGTTTGGACAGTGCCGAGTGCAGTTCAGTTGTGATTTGATTCAATGGATCAGTTGTGTTCTGTTCTGAGTGTGTGTCAAAAGTGTTTATGCTACACTGAGCATCTAAGTGACAAATAAAGTATGTTTAGCAGCAACTAATGTTCTCATTTGTTACAATACTAATATCGGGAGCATACACAAAGGCCACTGCCACTGCACAGAGAGTGAGAGACAGAGATAGTACATTGTCACTTTCTTTCATTCTCACTCACTGTGCACTGGCAGGTCATGTGATTCAAAGCAATGCCACTGCACAACCTGCACTCACCAGTCCTCATGTGTGCTCCCGACTAACAACAAAAGCCACAAAAACTGTTAGTATTTCTTAAGTAGTGCACATATTAGTATGTCAATATTTATTTAAAGGTGAGTCGGAATTGTAACACTAACATCACTTAAGTTTACTCACTTAACATGTTTCGGGAAACCGTTGTTCCCATCCTCAGAAGGTTAATTCGACTGGCCCGTGTTGTAGGTGTTTCCGTTTTTTGGACTGGATCCTGTGGTGGCATCTTGTGGTGGAGAAATGTACTTCCAGAGAGGATTTGGTGGCGGCAAATCAAAATTCATTAGATGTGTGTTGTGTTTTAGAATGGTGATCTTCTCCCATGCATCTAATTCGGCTGCAAATTTGGCTGGTTTGACTAATGTAATATTGGGTTTGATGTTGTGATTAGTGATCCAAAAATGGTGTGAAACTGCAGATGCCACCACAGGATCCAGTCCAAAAAACGGAAACACCAACAACACGGGCCAGTCGAATTAACCTTCTGAGGATGGGAACAACGGTTTCCCGAAACATGTTAAGTGAGTAAACTTAAGTGATGTTAGTGTTACAATTCCGACTCACCTTTAAATAAATTCAATACACATCACTGTTTCTAGCTTCTTTTCATTACAATATCAACGTATATATGTCAATATTACGAATGTCAATATTGTTTACATTATTTACATGTGTCAATTATGTACCAATTATGTAAATAGTATAATCCCAGAAATGATTATTCTACAACTAAGTAGCAGCCTAATTAAATAATGATTCAAAAATTTAGCAAAAGTTATTATTTAAAAATGATGCTGTAAAAAAAAAGTAAATAAGAGGAGAGAGGAGGCTACATAAGTATACAGTCCTTGAGGATGAATGGTGGGATTTCACAAGCTTAATATGAAGTGTGTATTGTGCGTCAAGGATTGAAATAGCTTTTAATTCATTCTACTTTCAAAAGTTACATTCCTAAGTTTATGTTTTGCAAGTCATCATAATAAAAGTACTATTGCTAAATTTATGATTTTCTTGTTACATGTCAAAATAAGCAAACTGGAAAGCAAATCTCTGCAATCTAGGTCAGTGTGCTAACCTCTAAATTCAGAAGTCCCAGATTTGGCTCTTGGTTGGGGAGGAAAATTTTCTTTAATAGCATTATTCCCTGTTATGCTTGAGGTCTGGAAATATGAATGAAAATGAGCCTTTCAGATAAATAAAAGTTTTAAAAATGTATTAAAACCCAACAGTTAAAATAAGAACAAAACAAATGAATATCATTGCAGATGAGCAATTTTTCCAAAGTCTAATCAGCTAATATGAACTTAAGTTGTTAAAAGCGACATATAAATGAAAAAAGAAAGAAAAAAAGACTCTATATAGAAATGGAACCTCCCTACTTCTTCTAGATTTACAGCAAGAATGATGCTTACAGTGAATCTTAACGCTTGAAGCAAACAATAAAAACACCTGTTGTTCTTGTCACTGTATGGAATGAAATCCACTATACATACTCAGTTGAACCTCATACATTATTCATTTGTATATTTTTCCCAAGATACACGCTGAACGTTTTAGGCATCTAACTTTGTCCATGAATATTTAGTTCAATGTTATGTTTTTTCAGTTACACATTTTCTCATTAATAGCCCCATTTTTCTGGTCCTTGTGTATGAAATATATTAATTTAGTTACTTATATATGTGTTGTTTATGCACATAACCTAATCCCCAGCATGAATGCATTATCTAGCTATTGTGTAAATAAAAAATGGGGTGGAGTCTTTATTTACACCAACCCCTACCTATCTGGACAAATCAGTGAACTCGATATACAAAGCTTATCAGTAGAGGGGCATATTGAACTTGCTGGAATTAAAATAACCCTTCCTAAATCTAAAATAAATATTATTGGAGTGTACAGACCACTCAGCGGAGATCTTAACATGTTTCTTGATAAATTAGAATATTTATTAAACTTAAACACAACTAATCCTGATAGCAAAATTGTAATTATGGGAGACATTAACATAGATTTTCTACAGAACTCCCCTGATAAGCTTAAATTACAATATATCCTAAACGAATATAACCTAACCACAGCAATCAATGAACCAAACAGAATCACAGCTACATCTAGTACTGCAATAGATAATGTTATCACTAATTTCAGTAACGGTCACTATCATGTGAGAAGTAGGATTTTCTAAAATTACCCATAAAATAAGACACAAACAGGTCAACACTTTTAATGCAGCAAACCTGAATGCAATGAATAAGGCTTTAACTAAAGAAAATTGGGCTAGTGTTTTTTCGGAAGCAGACCCTAATACTAAACTAAAAATATTCTACGACATTTTATGGTATTACATTAATATTTTCTGCCCCCTTAGACCAGTAAAAGCAGGCATCCCAAAACATATATACCAAGATAAATGGATTACCCCCCAAAATTAAACAATTACGCATATGGCTTAAGGTGGCTAGTATGCTCAATAAGACAGATAAGAACCTTAACTCCGATAAATATAAACAAATAGAGCACTTATATGACCAACTAGTAATCGATGCGAAACACATCGGCATCAGCAATAGACTATTAAACTCAGCCAACATATGCAAAACTAGTTGGCAAATAATAAATAGCTTTCGGAAAGTATCTGTAGATACCCATACCATAGCGATTAATGATGGAAATGAAATTGTCAAAGAACCAATTCGCATAGCTAACATTCTTAATAACCATTTCATGTTCATTGCCGCAAATATACAGACTAATTGCAATAACCTAGGCAATGATGGCAGTCAAAGTAGTAGCTCAAAATCCGCTTCTAGTATGTACTTATATCCTGCAGATAGCAAGGAGATATTAGATGTGATTAAGTCTTTGAATGTCAGTAACAGTATAGGCAACAATGGCATACTCATTT
This sequence comes from Deroplatys truncata, assembly GCA_030765065.1. Lineage (NCBI taxonomy): Eukaryota > Metazoa > Arthropoda > Insecta > Mantodea > Mantidae > Deroplatys > Deroplatys truncata. Next base: position 120,121,510 of record CM060978.1, read on the forward strand.
CTGTCATTAAAGCGTGTAGAATGCCAATAGTAGATCCCCTTACAGACATAATAAACACATGTTTAAAAACTGGAATCTTTTCGGATGCATGGAAAATTGCAAAAATTATAGCCATCCCAAAAAAAGGTAATAAAGTAGATAAAAATAATTTTCGGCCAATTTCCATACTACCAGCTTTCTCTAAAATCCTAGGACATATTCTATACAAAAGAATTATGTGCTATTTGGAAAACTTTAATTTACTACCACAATGTCAATATGGGTTTGTGAAAAATAGTTCCACTATCAAATGCGTGTCAGACTGTATGGAAGAGATCATTAACAACATTGGTGCAAGTAACTATGCTGTTGGAGTCCTATTGGACCTAACCAAAGCCTTTGATTGCGTGGATAGTACTATCCTGCTAAACAAAATCTATGACCTCGGCATCAGAGGTCATGTACAACAAATCCTAAAATCCTACTTAACCAGTTGAGAGCAGTTTGTAATGTTAAAAACTAAATATGATGAATTTATGTCTCCCCGACAAGTATTAACTCATGGCGTACCGCAAGGTTCTATCTTAGGACCACTCCTTTTTATTCTCTACATGCATGATATCAATAAATTTATATCCACCAACACCAGACTTTTTCAGTATGCTGATGATTCCACTATTACTGTATGCCATAAAGATTCACATACGCTAGAGAAAACCCTAAATAACACTACACATAATTTACTGAAATATTTCAATGATTTGAATCTGTTTGTGAATCCAAGCAAAAGTGAACTAATGCCATTTGGAACCAAAAGCACAAATTTACAAATAACACTGAATATTGGTAACAACCCACTTAATATAGTGGAAAGTGCAAAATTGCTGGGTGTCACACTAGACAAAACTTTTATGTTTACAAATCATATTGACAAGCTAGGTAACAACATTAGCAAAAATTTATTTGCCCTTAAACACTTAATTAAATATGTACCGAAAATCACTGCCAAAATGATATATTACTCTTTAATTCATTCACAACTGTCATACGGGATAGAAATACCACAGCTACAAGTTCTAATAAAATATTTATACTACAAAAAAAGCGATCAGACTTCTTGATAATCTCAAATACAATGAATCCTGCCATGAAATATTTAAACAGTTGAAAATTCTAACCCTACCCAGTTTATATATCTATCAGACTATACTACACTTAAGAAAATTCAACTCTCTTCCTGAAACTAATTCTGACAGGCACAACTATAACACAAGACATAAAGATGACTCAGCAATTCCCAGCCATCGACTACAGCTTTTTGAAAGGTTGCCTAGTTATATGAGAATAAAATTTTACAATAAACTATCTGAGAACATAACACTGTGTACAAATGATAAATTCAATGTGTTGTTAAAAAGATTTTTAATATAAAAAGTATATTATAGCATAAATGAATGTCTATATGTCAGTGTGAATGTGTATGAATCTTGACATTGTACTTTTGTGCTCAGACACTGTATTGTACAGCAATAAAATAAATAAATAAATAAAATGGTATGTTAAGATATATTATGCATGGTTTTGGTATATTGCATTCCTGCTGTCACAGTACAAAACAGTAGGTATGTTTGTTAAGGCACCAATATTTTTGGAATGCATTCTTGCTAAGCATGTGTTAAATATGTTCAGGCAAAGTTGTTCCTCTCCAGGTTATATATGATGATAATGATGCTGACAGTGACAAAGAAGTAGGCCTAAATAATGAAAGTATTCCCAGTAAGCACGAGGCAATTCAAGCTCTATAAATTACACAATGACTTCCATTACTGCAAGGACTAAATGATGGCAGCATTTTGTGATAAGTGCATATAATCCACTAATGTATGAATGTGTGGAGAAATCAAAGAAGCAAAGAAAAATTGACTATATTTTTTTAAATCACCATAAAGCACCAGTACTCTGAATTCCTTTTTTTCAGTTTGAAATGTGAATAACAGCACCGATACGCATGTAAGTACTCTAAATAGTGTATTATGTTTATTTGTGTGTTTGTTTCATCTGTGGCTTTCTTATATTAAATAATACATAATTAATTTGAGTAATAATATGATAAAACAGTTTCAGATCCATAGTAATTCACTTTTACTTTTTCTCATTTATACATTACTAGCTAAAATACCTAATGTTGCCCAGTGATTTCACAGCTTAGAAAAAATATAATATTTCAACATTTAGTACTTAAGCATTAGGAGTCAAATTTGGGATAGATCTGCTTCACTTACTGTGTAATGTGTACAGGACATGTTTCAGAAGCTTCCTGAAATTTGACTCCTAATGCTTAAGTACTGAATCTTTCCTTTACTGTCACAAAGCTTCTAAAAAATTAATTTTAAAATTTGTTTATCTATGTTCATAAAAGTAATAATAATAATAATAATAATAATAATAATAATAATAATAATAATAATAATAATAATAATAATAATAATAGGGATGGGACCTTGATACCGTCGATACTCGGTGGTAACAAAATATGTCTAATACTCTGAGATAAACCTTTGATACTTTTAAATGTTTAAGTTTTGCATTATTGAAAGTTGTGTTTAACCTTATGCTAGGTAAGGCATGAAAGGAGTCGAGACTTCATGTTATTGCCTCGCATGTGTCCCCAAAAAGTTACTGGACTATAGTTCTTAATAATCATCATGCCTTGATTAACAATAGGGGATATTTAACCTGTGACAAGATAAACAAATTGCAGCCAATTGGAGAATGTCAAAAAGGAACAATTTTGCAATCAGCATATAATACGAAATTGGTACATGCGTTTATACACAGAAAACTACTAATAAGAACATAATTCAGTGAGCCATCACCTTTATAGCTTTTATAAACTCAGTATCGAGTATTGGTGCTCAAAAATCAGTATTGACATCGAGAATAGAGTATCAAGAAATAGTGTATCGTTCCATCACTAGATAATAATAATAATAATAATAATAATAATAATAATAATAATAATAATAATAATAATAATAATTGCATGTTGTTGCATCATTACCTGTCGCATAATATCTCAGCATAATGAACAGTTGTATTATTGGAGGAATTGGTAATCCTCATTGGTTATTGTTTTTCAATCCATCTTCCAACATTGTCAGAATATCCATAAAGTTTGTTTATCAAAATGACATTTCAACTGAAATTCATGATTCCTATAATACTCTATGGTGGTTTCCAAATCCTTTATTACATGTCAAGGCACGCGAACTACTATCTCCATAATAATTGTTTCAATTTCTTCAAAGCCTTCCATGAATGCAGCTGCTTCCATATCTGCCTTTTATAGCACTAAAGAGAACTTTCTTATCTAAAGTGCAGAAAATCAGGACTTTGAAGTAAAAAAGGCTTGAACGTTTACTTTATCCAAAGTGCAGGCTATGCCTAGTTGTTCTAAGGTTTTTGCAGGCTATGTCTAGTTGTTCTAAGGTTTGTTTATCATAGCCATGCATTTGTTTTCTAGAATTATTTGTTTTGTTGAAAATCTCAGGGCAATAAGTCGATTCCAATGTCGGATTCTTCTGTTGAGTTCCAATAAGGATGTCATCACTCGTAGCTTCTTGATATTTCTCCCATAAACTTTTGGGATTGGATAGGCTACACATTGTCAATTATTACAGAAAGGTTCCTTACTTGTTCTGCAGAAGATACCACTTCATCTTCTGCCATAGTGGTATACCAATGCTATCTTCTAACAGTTCAAGCTTTTGACCTGCTTCTCTTTAGGTTTGACATACCTCTCCATTAAAGCCGTGAGAGAAGTCGGTCCACAAACTGTATGATGTAACATTCTAAGAGAAGCATTCGGCATTGCTGGGGTGATCCATTTAGACTCCACCCATCACATCACTGGCTTTTACATCATATCCTGAAACTGGCTTTCCTATCTTTCTTTTGCAGAATATTTTCTCCTTGTGTTCCATGTTAGTATTGAGGAACCTCAGGATAAAGCAGTGTCTTTGCCAAGGGCTTGTGTTGACAAAGTTGAAAGAAGACTGTCAGCATCATATTTGGTGGTTCTAACGCTATGTTCTGGGCATTTTTCATGTAAAATAAACCCTTTGACCATTTTCTAGATGAACACTAAGATTGACCAAAGTAGGACGGTGTTATATCTTCCCAGTTGGTATAGCTTTACCTCATTATTTCTGTTTTCAGTAGCGATGCCAAAAGCAGCATGTCCTGTCTTTGTTTACATATTTTCACACATAGTTTATGAATTTCACAGAGCTATGATATTCTACATTAATATGTTTGAGAAACATTTTGCAAAGTAGTGGAAAGTAAGGCATGACCCGTGTATTATCCACTTCTAGTTCTGTGCCGCTGCATTTCCATGCCAGTGCAAAGCGTGTAGAAGCTCTCAAAGAGTTTCAAACTTCAGTGAACACTAAGCCACACAAACTACCACAACCAAGCCAAACACGGTGGTTATCTTTCGAGTAAGTAGTTTCTTGTGTATTAAAACAGTATGATGCCTTATTCTTTACTTCACCCATGCTTCTTTCAAAGAAAAACTGCAAGCAACTGAAGTAATTGTCAATAAGCTGAAATCACCATACAACAAGCTATATCTGGAGTTCCCTCAGTTTGTTTTACCTATTTTTAAGGGTTTAAATAAGCAAATGCAACGTGAAAACCCCCAAATCCATAACCTGAAAGCTGATGTTTCTACATTGCGAATTTTCCTTGATGCTACATTAAACCTGAACATTTTTTATCCACTGAAATAGATAAAATTGAATACAGGAACCGTAGAATATTTCTTCCTGTGGAAAACATGTATTTTAGTGCCAAGTTCAAATATCTCTGACAAAATCACCTCTGCCGGACAAACATGTGCAAGTTTTCAAATTACGCTGTTTGATTTTTTGCGATCCCCTTTTAACATTGTTAGAAGTGTTAGAACCAGCTAAAATTCCAACAGTACAGTCAATTGCACCACTTGCTTCTCGTTTTCCTAATTTGGTGAAACCAGAAGAAATCCAACAAATAGATACAGAACAGCGGTTGCTACGCAACACTGATATTGCATATGGTACCTAGTGACGCTACAGTGCAAGAATTTTGGAACCAGGTAAAGAAAAAGAAATAGCCGATTCAAAACATGCTTTCCCTATTTTGTTCAAATTTATCTGGTGCCTTTTGGGTCTTCCACACTAAGTGCTGCAGTGGAACGAGTTTTTTCAACTGTATATCTGATGAAAACAAAAATAAGGAATTGGTTGTCAACCAAAACAATGTGTGGATTGCTACATGCAAGAAGACTTGTGTCAGATTCAGAGTGTCATTCTTTTACAATTTCAAATTCAATGTTGCAGAAAGTCAAGAGTGACATGTATGACAGTGATTGACAATGATGTGTATACAATTGGATCCTAAACTACTACTTGTGTGCACTACAGAAAAATCTATATAAATGGCGAGGGCTATTCCAATTTTAATTAGTATTAGGGAAACTTTAATACCGAATGTAGGTGTTCAGAGATCATGTCAGCAGCAGCAGCAGCAGCAGCAGTAGTAGTACTGACAAATATACATACACAAAGCAAATTTGCCGGTTAAATAAAATCCACTGCTATCTCCTGCTTTTTAAAAATCAGATCTTCTGCTTTTATTTTGGCAGACGTGGCAACACTCAGAACTGGTTCTTCGCCTTGTACGGTCACTAGCACAAGCCGTCGGGGCATGAAGACACATAAAACAATAAAGAACTCATCTTTTGAGACCAAACCTTTCAAACCTATCCTGTACCCGCCGTGACCTAGCTTTGCCGACTGGATGATCCCGGGCGGTGTTTGAGCTCAGTAAGCCTGCCTACGTGTCTACCTGGTCGGGCCTAGCAGATAAGACACCCTTTCGGACTGGTGTGACGAATCCTATTCAATCCCTTCAAGCCCCCTCACTCGGGGAAGCGCTCGGGAAGAGCAAGCGCATAACCAACCGATGAGGCCTTCTCCTTGTATCAGAGCTCTGTGTAACGACACATAACAATGGACGACACAAGGACCACAATAATATTTATGATAATAAATTTTAGAGATTATAAAAATTATGGTTCTTCACCTTTGTTGGAAATAGTAAGAAGTTTCCTAATTTTTATTTTATTTTCTAGTAGACACTATTTGTCTACAGTATTTTTTTTTCAAAAGTAAAAAAATAAATAAATAAATAACAGTAATAATAATGATAACTGTCAATTCATTACTCATAGAACTGCCGGGATTTAACAACTTCATTTACTTGAGGAATATTTTAGCACTGTTCATGTTTGCCCACTGTCTTTGTTCAGCTCTAATAACTATCTTATATTCATTCATCTGTTGGCCTGCACTGCAATGCTGTTTTAAAGGCATTTACAAGATGATGAGTTGTCATTTGGAAACACAAATTGTACCTTCTAATGTTATTAAGGAGATGTTTCGAGTCCAACGTAGCTCCTAACATACAGAACTTAAGAACGTCTAGGGATGAATCAAGTTAGGGTAGTTTCACTTTTACACTTCTGCAGCACATACCATAAGGTTCTAATTTGAACTTATTAGCCTGACAATAATGGCAAATATTGCTGATTTTTCCTATTGTGACACCTGAATGTTGCACATACGAGTGAAACATTCTTCTCCTGAATTATAATGCAATCCTTCCATCTTGAAACAGAAATGTGTTACCATCCTTGTCATTGTGATTCTCTCTCACATGTTCTGAAGTCGAGCCTCATGTTGCTCAACTGTCTTGGAAGCTCGTTGTAGCTTGCTCTCTTTTGCATGTCCTGAAGTAGGGTCTCACATTGCTCTGTTGTCTCAAAAGCTGTACATGTTGTAGCTCACTCTCACATGTCTTGAGGTCAGTCCTCGCATTGCTCTGCTGTTTTGGAAGCTCTAGATGTTGTAGCTCTTTATCATTTGTCCTGAAGTAAAGCCTCATGATACTCTACGGTCTCCAAGGCTTTAGAAATTTGTGCATTCTCTCCAATAGGTAAAAGTCTCACTTCTCATTCTTCAGGTGTTTTACCTTTAGGTTAATCATAATTGGAAAGTTAAATAAACATCTGTGAAAATGCAATAATGGGATACATAATTAAAAATTTATGATGGAAAATTGCAAAAGTCATTAGCACACTTACCTGAATGTTTGCAATTTGATTCTTTCACCCTTAGGCTACACTTGCCAATTGTCTTGAGTTTCTTTGGAGGCATTTAAAAATTATATTACACAAGACACTTAAACGAAGACTGTTTAATCCCCCAGGACAATAATATGAGAACAAAATAAAAATATTGGGTAAACAACATACAGAAGGCACTGATGAACAACCGAAAACACCACTGTTTGTAATAATTTCTCGTGAATGCATCTGAGTAATTTCCACATTGTCACATTCGGGCTGACTTATCATTTCTTCCCAACTGAGATTTTCTCTATAAATAGTGATATCAATTTAAGTAATGTCAATGTAATCTTGTTTAGTCTGAGTAACCAACTCGTATAAAACTACTAAGAAAACACAAGAGACTAAACAAAGAAAGGCCAGACTTAATATACGAATAACAAGAAGAAGAAGAAGAAGAAGAAGAAGAAGAAGAAGAAGAAGAAGAAGAAGAAGAAGAAGAAGAAGAAGAAGAAGAAGAAGAAGATACTTCATCTGGTTTGATGCTGTTGCTATTATCCATCCCACTATAATTTTTATGTCACTCAGTTTTTGTTTTTCTGCTTATAAAAACATTACAAACTTCCCATAGAGAGAGAAATCTGCTAAACCTTACAAAAAAAAAAAAATAAAAAATAGAAACTACAAATTTATAATAAGTGAATATCCGAACAATGGAGTATAATAGCAGAATGTATGGATATTAACTTTGACTTATTTATTACTCTTATGTTAATATTTGAACACTACAGAAACTTTTGTAGTCAATTTGATTATGTTGAATCCTTGTGTGTTATTTTATATCTATATACAATAATCACTGTGAAGATGAAAAGGAGAAGTGTTATTTAGTCTGGTTTAATGTCATTGCTGTAATCACAGTCAATACAGTTTGAAATGTTAATTTTCCAGCCAAGTGATTGTATTGCCTTTACATTTGTGCAGGTAGCATTGCTGTTTTAATTATTTATATGATTGTATTATTACTCAATGATCAATGTCAGAGAGCAGTGCAACGAATAATATGTGAACTTGCTGTTACTTTATTCTGTGAGGCCATGAAAGCATAAGCAATTATTCTTATGTTGGCAATATTCAAGCTACTACAATTATCATCAAGAATCCACCTAAATTTCTATTGAACCCTTCAGATTAACAGAAATGAAAAATATTATCTAAGGGTATAAACATTCAGCCCCAGAACTGGATGAAATCGCATACTTAATGGCACCTTCTGAACATTTAGATCTACTAATTAATGTTTATACGAATATTCTGAAAACAGCAGTTATTCCAAGAATTTGGAAGCATTTTTATATTATTCTGGTGCCTAAACTTAATAAAACCAAACGTCAAGAAACAGTGATGGTTACCATCCTATTGTGGTCTCCTGTGTCTTCAGAAAGACATTGAAAAATTGTTAATGAAGAGATTACACTTCTTTCTGAAAGATATGGCAGGCCCAAGGAGCAGTATGGTTTTAAATCAGGATATGGAATAATTAACAACTTAGCCATCATCTCCATGGATATATTTTCTGCCCTTCAGTAGAAACAGATGATCCAAGCTTTAAGCATTGATATATCTCAGGCCTATGATTCTGTTTGTATATTTCTACTGATAAAAAAATTAATTTAAAACTACCTCCAGATATAATCCATATAATATTTAATCTTTTATCAGAGTCATCTCCTTTCAACCCAGATTCAATAACTCCGTAGTCAGACAATCTTAAGTGGAACTTCCCCAGGGATTTGCATTCAGTCCAATTTTATATGCTATTTATATTTCCCATCTTCACACTTGCTTAATAAGACGTTTTAAGATTTGTCTTATGCAGATGATATTTTAGTTTTCTCATCTACATCCCACAAAAAGCTCTTGGAAGATAAAGTGATTGTGAACTCTCTCTGAACGATGTTACATGTTTCGTTAATGACTTGGGTTTGGAAATAAACTTCTCTGAATCTGAATGGATTATATTTAAAAAAAGGAAAGACTTCTTCTGATTTAAGATTATCTTTTGAAAACAAACTTCTTGTTCCCACATCTTCTATAACATTCCTGGGAATTACTCTGGACTACAAGCTCTCTTAGAAACCCCATTTTGAAAACATTATTATGAAATTAAACAGCAGATTCAATTATCTTCAGATTTCTTATGAAAGAAATTGGGGTGCTCATCTGTTAGCCTTTATGGTTCATTTGTCCAATTATCAAATACAGCTAGAATATGATGCAGTAATTTGTATCACAAATTATTTAAATGTAAAGAGTGATTATAGTATGAATATGCATTATTATACAACATTGATTTGAGATGTTTGTTGATTGTAATTATTGTTGGGAAGTAAGTTTATACTGCCTTACTGAAACTGACAATAATAGCGTGCAATAATGCAGCGAGGGGGTGAGCTGTTTATCATTATTAGAGACAAGGAAGTTACGTAATGTTGGCGCGTTTTTCTGTAGAATTTGCTGGAACATTGTCCCTAGAGCATATGTATTCATAATTTTCATTGGATATAAAAATAGACGCTAATGTTGGCGCGTTTTATTAGCCAATAGCAGCTCAGTTATAATCTTTAGGCATATCGGGGTGTAGGAGTATAAAAAGGGCTAGGTTAGACATAGACCCCGTCAGTTCGTCGAAAATATTTGTATGATACACGTCGCCTTCAGTCCAGCAGAAATATTACACGTCTGCTATCGATTCGCAAGTTACGCGTATAAGAGTTATCAAAAATCTCAAGTATGGTAAAGTTAATTATACAAAAGGTTGAAGTACGTGAATTAAAAGTGATCAGTAAGAAGTTGTTATAACAGTTTCAGTTTGGCGAGTGTCTAGATCAACGTGTAAATGTGATAGTGAAAGTGTTTGACAATAAAAGTATAAAAGAAATTCTTTCATCAGTGTTATCTTTGGATAAAAGATTCCTTTCCATTTACACAACCTGTATAAAGAAGTGCTCGACCCAAAAGGATAATAGCTAGCCGGAGGACAGTAAACCAAAATTAAATAAAATAACAGTAGCATTCTTTCAAACAAACACTAATACTACCGCAAATTGCTAACACCAGATGGAGCTACAAACCTAACAAAGAATCACGTCACAAAATGGCTTCACCACGTGAAGTAAACACACATACACAAATAACATTATAAATTTACCATCGCAAATTGGCTCCCAAACGTGGGGCTCAACAAATAAATAAATAAAATTAAACAACTTTCAAATATATTTGACAAATTACATACAGTTCCGATAAATAAAATAAACTTGTCAGTGTATGAAATTGCAAAACCAATCTTTAAAACATCAGGCAATTCAGAGACACAAGCCACTTTAAGTGAAATTGGATTTATGCCATTTTCTGCTTGGCAAAAATGTTTTGCACCAAAGTTCATTGACAAACTAATAATAAACTCTCAAGAAAACTTATATTATACACCTCTATTCTTCTCCTGATACAAGTTCAATAATATTTGGAATGTTACAGCTACTCCTCAGTTTTGTATAGATTGGATTATTCATTTTCTTATTTCCACAACATATAGACGTTTATGCATTTGGAAAATCTCCTAATTTCCTCATTTTGAACATATTCCCCAAATTTACTGAAAAGTATCTCATCCAAAACTGGAACTGGTTTTTTCTGTTGGATCTAAAGACAAGTCACATGATGCTGGAGCTGCATTTTGGCATCGGAGTCTTAATATATGTAGATTAATACAATTAGATCACTTGGTTGATTTATTCTGCTGAAACTGTTGCTATCAGAACTGCCATTCTTTAAATCAGAGAGAAAAAAAATGGGAAAAAAAATCATATTCACAGATGCTAAAAGTGTTATGTAAATTAATGAAATCTAGATCTTCGAAAAAATTGAACGTCTTAGAAATCAAAATAAAATTTCTTATTTACAAAACATTATACTGAAGATGTCTCTATAAAACTTGTTTGGATCACTGGCCACTCATACATTCCAAGAAATGACAAGAGTGGACACATTGGCAAATGCTGCAAGAGATTCAGGAATCATTTCCAATGTTCAGCTATCTGTTAACAATGCTCTTAAGCTCATGAAGACGAAACTTTTCTTAAGTGATCTATGTCCACCAATCCAATAGTTAATCAGGGTAACAATATTATTCCATGGTTTAAATGTGCCAATTTAATATACAACATTTATCTGTATTTTTAAGAATGTGATTCAGAATTCCACATACACTTGCTTTTCTAGATAAAATTTCTAAGAGAGACTTTCTACTGTGTGATTGCTGCTTCTATGGTAACTTCAAGCATTATCTCTTTGGAAGTGTCAAACATAATACTCAAAATCTTCAACTATTAGTGTCACTGTACAAAATAGGTCTTCCTGGTCCTATCAACATTAGTACCTAATACTATTAAGCATGATCCAGCTACAGCCTTCAAAATTATACTACAGCATGAAAGAAAGTGTAAAATGGAAATTTAAATATCAGTTTACTCATTCATTTCCAGGTACTTAGTTTAAATAGTCTTCAAAGTAAAACTCAGACACTAATGGAATGTTTGGATTCAAGGTGTCTTTAAACAAACAACAAAAACAGATAAAGATGGTCCTTCAAGCTTTTGTAGGCACATAAAATTAAATCATTAATTGTGTGAAATGGGGTGGCATTTTCACCTTGTATCAAAAGTTATGTGCCAAGCTTGGTCAAAATCGACTTTGTAATGGTGTAGAAGCCTATAAGGAATATATATACACCAACATTTAATACCAAGATTATAAAAAAAATTAATAATTTAAAATTATTTCATAAGAAGGTAACTGATAAAAAACTTTTAAATGTTACCTTTATTCTACATTTCACTATCTGGGCTTTCACTTATTTGTCTCCCCTCTACCTCAAGTTAGGTCTCAAGTCACGTCATGGTGATTTTTAAAAATGATTTTCTCTTCAATATTTGGTACTCACTTTGGTGGTGCCTGGTCAGGCCGACTACTCCAGTCCCAAATCCAATCAGTGCTCCGGTCGACATTCATAAAGTCACCATCCTGAAACACATAATAAGAGTTTGGGGTTAAGTTTATTTGATGATTTTTAAAACATGTGGGCACAATTCTCATCACTTTACCATATTGCCTTGTACATATGACATTTTTTTAATCTTGAAGACAAGGTGTTTGCAACATAAAATATGCTGAATTTTTTAATAAAGGGAAAAAACAATGGAATTAGTCATTCTTAATTTAATGGGGTTATCAGGGTCATTTTACATCAACTCATTTTTTTCTAAATAGGAATTCACGGCTTTTTCATGATTCTGATTCTAAGTACATAACCTTCCCCCACTTCTTTTTTAAAGGAAACTTTGCTCTTCAATAATTTGTATAATACAGTTGTGCACATTTACTGTAAAAAAAAATTAACATGAAGCGCGTGTTTGAGTTATTACCCACTAGTAATCCCAATGAGTGTTTACTCCTATGACATTGAGACTATTTGGTCTTTTCCTTTTCAGTATTCTGTTAAATACAATTAAGTGCACGATTTGCTGGTATCTGTAGTAACAAAGGATTGGTGTGTTGTAGTAGAAATGAGTTGCAATCTCTTGTAGCTTCTCAGAGGATGTAGAAACCTCCAGAATCCCTAAATCACTATGAAGAGTGGTGTTGCAAAATCAGTAATAATTCTGAAAAATTTGTTCTGTTGAGTTTGTATTCTTTGGATTTTTTTATGATGAAGGAGAAGCCCAGATTGCACAGCCATACTACCATATAGGACAGATGATGGAACTGAATAACAATCTTTTGCAATGCAAAATGCAGTGACGAATTTCTTGATGCGATAGGCTTCAGAAGATGAATTTCATACTGATTTTCTGAACTAAATTGGCATTATGGCCATTGTCTGTGCTCTTTATCTAAAATTAAGCTGACATATCTAACAATTAATGGTGTGGGAATTACTGCATCTTTTATTTTAACAGGATGATCATTGAAGTTTCAATTGTACGTGAACTTGAGATGGCAAGATGAATACCGATTTCAAAGCATTCATAGCAATTCTTTATAATTTGCAACATATGTCATTTTTTTCACAGAGAATGTTAAGCTGTCTAGCTGTTGATTCACAGGTGTCATTCCTTGGAATTGCAATGTCATCGGCTTCATGTTTTAAAAGTCAAGTTTTCATGTGTTGGAAAGTTAGATGACTGCATATTCACATTTTACAGAATAGGTGCAATTACAGAGAAATGCTTTAACTATTCTTAATATGTATCTGAAGTATGACTTTTAACTTTGTACAGTAAACCATCAAACCACTCTTTGTCAAAAGGCTTTTCTGTGCCCAGGAAAACACCTAAACAAACTGACTGTTCTTCATAGGCAGCAAATATGGATCAGTAATTAATTCTACATAAACTGTTCTTCATAGGCATCAACAATATTATCAATAATTCCATGTAAATGTTGCAGACAGGAATGATGCTAACTTAATCCAAAGTGAAAAGGAGGTATAATATTCTCTAGGTCAGCTAACAAGAGAGTTAGAACCATGTGTTCAAATTTTTTCAGAAGATGGAAAGAAGACTCATTGGTTGATAGCTTGTTAGGTTTTTTCGATCTCTGTTGAGGCCAAACAGAAGAAATAGTGAACAAAGTTCACGATATTGTGTTGGAAGGCCGCCGAGTGAAAATCCGTTAGATAGCCAAGACCGTAAACATCTCGAGTGAACGGGTGTATAACATTCTGCACGAATTTTTAGGTATGAGAAAGCTGTCAGCAAGATGGGTGCCGCTACTGCTCACAGTTGAGAACAAGCGGAATCGTGTGACCATTTCACAGGGATGTTTGAACATGTTCCAGCGCAACCCAATTGAGTTTTTGCGGCGTTACATCACGGTTGATCAAACTTGGATCCATTACTATCAACCTGAAACTAAACAACAATCAAAGAGGTGGACTTCCTTCAGCGAACCTGTTCCAAAGAAAACGAAAACCATTCCGTCGGCAGGAAAAATCATTGCAGCTGTCTTTTGGGATTCACAAGGGGTGATAGACATCCACTACTTGGAAAGGGGTAAAACGATCACAGGTTCATATTATGCCGCAATGCTGGATCAGCTTCACAAGGAATTGTTAAAGAAAGGACCCCATTTGGTGAAGAAAAAGGTTCTCTTTCACCAGGACAATGCATCCGCACACAAGTTAGCCGTTGCCATCGCAAAATTTGTGGAACTGGGCTACGAACTGCTACATCACCCAACATATTCCCCAGAGTTGGCTCCGAGCGACTTCTTCCTCTTCGCAAACCTGAATAATTGGATCGCTGGGAAGAAACTCGCGTCCAGTGAACACGTCATGACAGAAACAACCTCATAATTTGCAGACTTCGAAAAATCATATTTTTTGGAATGGTTAAAAAAAATTAGAGAAACGTTGGACAACGCGTATTGATTTGAAAGGAGATTATGTTGAGAAATAAAATTGACTTTTTGGAAAAAAATCACTGACTTATCAATCCGCCCTCACAAGTCAGAGCTTAAAAAGCGACATTCGATCCTGTTCATAGTGGTATGAATTGTATATTATATTTATTTCTTTAAATGCCATTTATCAATACTTGCAGATGTATTTGTAATGAAACAGCATCAGAACCTCTGAATAACCTTTATTCTAATTCTATAGATGTATGCACTGAAGTTTCTGGATGGCAAAACGTTCTAACAACCCTCATGTAACAAAGCTTTTGCTTTATTTCCTTTGCACTTATCCTGTAATCAAGTTCATTAGCAGCCAAGGGCATCATTTAGGGGGGAGGCATGTGGGTCATTATTGTCCACCCTAGATTACGAGAAATGATTAGGCTACTGATTATTATTATTATTATTACTGTGTCAAAAGAAGAATTGTGTCAAATGCACTTTTAATAGAAATATTTCACATATGATTTTCTTTTGGGCTAATTGTGCTGTTAAAATTCACATGAAAATTCGGAAAACTGCTTCAGGCAATCTTGGCTTCCCTAAGCAGAAACTGAAATGACGCTCCCGTTAACAGTGCATACTAAATAAGTGTATTAAAAGACAAAATTGCTAATACTAGAAATCAGTGAACCAACATTATACAGTGTGACCCATATAAACCTGAACCAGTTTAATGCGCCATAACTCTTGAACCAATAATAGGACGCGTGTGCAACTTTGGGAGAATATAATACACAATTGGGAGATTACATTGTTCCTTGGAGCAAGTTTTGGAACTGTCCTCCACCGGCATCCATACATATCTGCACTCATTTCACCATATTCTGTGACGTTCTATGAAGAGTATCCTCGCCAATGTTGCTTATTTCGTTACTAATGGATTCATGGAGTTCAGCAGTTGTCCGAAGTCTATTCTTATACACACTATTTTTAAGAATACCCCATAAGAAAAAGTCGGGCGAGGTTAGGTCAGGTGATCTGGGGGCGGGGGGCACAGACCTTTTGAGATTATTCGATTATCAAAGAAACTGGTTACAAGTTGCATGGATGAGTTGGATGTATGACACGTTGCTCCATCGTGCTGGAAATAACCTGTCAATTCGATATCATCCAGCTGCTCCACAAATGTATTGAAGATGCCGTATAAACTGCAATGTCTACAATCGTATCAAAGAAAATGGGGCCAACAATCCTGTAAGCTGACACCGCGCACCATACTCTAAACTTTTCATCATGTAGTGGTGTTTCGTTGATGATATAGGAGTTTACAGCAGCCAAGTATCTGATCTTTTGTGTGTTGGTGTAGCCTGACAGATGAAACCATGCCTCATCTGTAAACCACGTTATGGAGATAATGTCTGAACATGGAATAAGAAAACCATGATACCAACAATAGCGCATTTGTTTTTCATGATCTGCTTCCTTTCAATTGCTGCACCATATGCACGTTGTATGGTCGCATTCCGGATTTCTTCGCAGCTCTTTGACATGTGCCATATAAATAGTCTGTCTCCTGGCTCAATCGACGCAACGATTTCTTTGGGGAGTTCACTAAACGTTCATTAGCAACAGAATCTGCACTCAATGATGTTTTCTACTCTCACTGACAAGTACATCAGTCGTCTCCAGCTTTCTTACTAGCGATAAAACTGTTGCCTTTGTTGGAACATTGCGGACACTGAATTCTCTTTGAAATCCCCGTTGTGTTATCAATGAATTTCTCTTCCAACGAGTTTTCATAATAAAACACGCTCTCGAAGTGAATACTGCACGTTTCTGTTACGACTGCAAACTAAAGACTGCCAACAATGCTCGTAATTGTCATCGAAATCCCCCACCCAAAGTCAACAAATGGCAATGGTACCGATTCTCCCAGAGCTACTTGGATCATTAAAACAAATTTCACATTTCTACGAGACTTCAGAGGGAAATTATGGCCCATTAAAGTAGTTCAGGTTTATATGGATCCCACTGTATAATTAACAACTGATATTTTTCTCTATGGTCGCAGATTATGTGTCTTTTCCAAAGAGGCTAATATGGTGGTCTGGGAGTGTGGAATCTTCATATTCACCAGCTTTTATTGCATATGTTAGAGTTTTCTGCATTATGTGAAAACTATGTATCTGTTGTGTTATTTAAATAACTATGGGACCAAACAGAAGGCACAAAGGTTTAACATTTCACCTACACTATCTAAAATCTACTCGACCATTCGGACAGATGATTACTCCACCACTAAAGGAAAATGAAGACTATGAACTATTTCTAGAATTTGGAAGGCCGTTGGGGTAGGTTAAAGAAATGCAGAGGTGTACGAAATTACAATAACAAATGGCTAACCGTGGAACTTTGGGTAAGCTAGCCATTTTGCAAGCTTAAATAGAAAGTTCGGTAGACGACAAAAATTTTGTTTTTGGGTTGTGCTATTCTCTCCTAAATGCTTTTAATATGGCACTTAAAGATCCCAAAACGTGTATTTTGGGTGAAATCTTGAGAAACGGGTTGTGGTGCTTCACGTATGGTAAGCCAGTTTGAAGAAATGTATTATATTTCGACTGTTGGGGAGTCGAACTTGAAGTAGTTGCAACTGCACGTGTGGTAAAAAGTTTCCGGTAGCCTTCGTCCCAAATGTACTTTCCGGTGGCCTTTGCCCCAAAAATGTTTAAAAATATTAACTTTGTAATTTTGACTGTTTCTTTAAGTATTATATATTTATGTTTGCCTCGGCTGCGTCAGTATTTATATTTTTTAGAGACATGAATATCTTAGCAGGGAGTGGTGCGACTGAAGAATGTAGGCTTACACAGATTATAATTTTACTTCACTCCTTTTATTAATTCTTTAAACGATTAAAATAACACTTCACTGATAGAGAGAGAGAGAGAGAGAGAGAGAGAGAGAGAGAGAGCTGAGAGATTTTTTTTATTAAATACTTGCACTTTTTAACACGTCCACTATTTTTGTCTCACACAAAATACGTATTAGATTTCTTGAGGACACATCTAGTGTCCGGTTAGAAACGCTATTTACAAGCAACTGACTTCTGAATTTGTAATTTGTAAATTTTGCTCCATTTTGGTTTCTGATTGGCTAATCCTAGTCCAATAGAATACCTTCATTTAACTAAAGCTTTTTCTGGTTGTTGATTGGCTATTTATTAAACTGTCTCAAAAATTACATTATTGTTGCTCCAAGAATTACCAGTAGCATTTAAACTTTAATTCATTATTGCCTCAAAGTTACCTCATTGTTAGCAACTTTTAACCTATTATTCTCACAGCTCCTACACTATTAAATTACGTAACACTTTCACATAACATTACACATGTATACAATATAAACACATACAATGACTGCAATATACACTTTTTATATGTTGTTACATACACATATTGCTTTAAGGCGGGCTGTTATTGAATTTATGTATTATATAATTAGACTGAAATCATTTAAAAGTTAAAAATGCTGCCTCAATCTTGATGTGTGGATCTAAAGCAATGCCTCCTCTGTCTCAGGTAAACAGAAAAACCTGAAGCCTCCCTCTATGGTTCCTGGTTTGTCAACTAAAGAGGTCCCAAGTTCGATTCCAGACTATAGCGGGAGAATTTTCCTATAATTAGGATCATTCCCTACCCTGTAGTGTCTCGAAGTATGGGTGTAGGCGTGAATGTGCGTTTCCTAATGAAAATTAATATAAACTAAAGGTTAAAAACCTACAGTCAACGAGTTACCAACACCATTAAATGTTTATGAACTAAAAAGCTAAAAAAGGAGAGAAAGGTATCTCAATTACGGCTAAAGCGAATCATTGTGTAGCTTTGCTGGTACTTAATATTACAAACTACCCATTTGTAGTTTATAATAAGACATAAATGGTTTACTCCGTTCTCTTCTGAATACGTTTATCAAATCTGTTTTGCCTGTCTCAACTCCAAAACAAGTTTTCTCCATTCTCTCTTGAATCTGTTCATTTAATCTGTTTTACCTATCTCAAATTCCAAAATCACAATTGAAATAGTTATTTTCATCTTTGGCGCAGTTAAGATCGTCACACAAATAATGCGTCAGCACTGCGGAGAAACAAATGCGTCACATAAACACGCAATCAGTAAGAGAGGGTCTAATTTTGACACAGGTATGTGCACATGCAAGGATGTTCCAAAAGCGCGTAGACCTTGAGCCAGGGAGCGCGAGACTTTGCCAAGTGCAGTAGTATATACGCGGAAGGATATTCTGGATCTATTTACTACGTGCTCTTCCCACGCCAGGTTCCTAAAGTTGGGTTTGCAGTATCACACAAATCGCAATTCATGCTTAGTCAATAAAAATAAAAACTCCCAAAAATAGCACATTGCAACACTCCAGTTTACTCAGAAAAATATGTGTTTACTTTCCCTATCACGTACTTGTAGATAGAGAAGGTATTGCATTCCCGCAAAAATTCGAGATTTCGCCGGAAATACATGCTTTGAGGCACCCTAAATAAAAAAAGCATTTATAGAAAAAGGTGCGCGTGTGTCTATGAACATAACTCAAAAACAAAAAGTCGGATAAATACCAAACTTGGTATTTAAGTTCAGTACTGTTCAAAGATAACAAGACGATTTTTAAGAAAATCCGATATTCTAAACAACCTTTTACGTGGAACGTTTTTCGAGTTTTTGTATTTCTTGAAAAAAATGGCTGTAATATTTTGACTAAAATTCCATATATAGGTATTAAAGATATATACATGGTAAATAGAATGTATTTCTTGAATATTCTGGGGATAACGTGTGAAGTCCTCTTCATTCAGAAGGAAATTTATATAATCTTGCATAACTGGTAAACGTTAAACTATTGACGAAAACGTTCCGTACAGTTTAAAGCACACAATTTATTTAAAATAGTTTTTTTGTGTAATCAGCCATTTCTGAGGTATCTTATTACTAATGGTTCCAATTGTTCAATACTTAGGTCATGTTTTTTTTAAAGTCCTGTCGATTTTCAGATGTTTAAAGAGTATGGAATTTTAAGGCCAGCGTATGGCGCCCAATTCTAATACATTTGGCTATCACTGTTCCCTTTGTAACGAAATGTGTAATGCAGCTATTCTCGAAAAGATTTATCTCGATTAAAATGAAGTAGATGGGAAAATACACTTTCCTAAGAATAATTCGTATAGCCACTAATAAGCGATATAGTGATAGTAAAAGCGATTATAATCATCATTATTTATAGACGATCTAACCGCTATGGTCCTTAGCGTCCCATTCTATATTGGACGTGAAAGACCGGGAATTTTGCTCGCCTCTTATCAGGCTGGAGGTTCTTTTATGTACCGTAAATCTACGACAAGGAACCACCGACTTTACTTCCTTCAAAAGAAAACCATGGTAAGGATTTTTACGTCCGAAAAAAAATCGATCGCCCCCCGCCGGGTTTGAACCCGCGACCTCGGGAACAAGATGCTAGCACGGTACCCCTAGACCACGGAGAACGATGATATAGGATAGAGAAAGTGATGTAAATGTAATACAATTTTTTTTTTTTAATTTCAGGATAGCCTTTAAACTGGGTAACTCCAGTTGTTTACACAAAATTGAAAATTAAGGTCTTGACTATGGTATTAATAATGAATTAAAGAAGAAAATATAAGCACGCCACTAAACAACACACAAATAATCTTACAAAGAGAATTTTTAAATCTTCTCTTGTTATACAATATTCTGCACTCAATCCCAATAACGAGTACAGCAAGCTCGAGTCGCTAAACCGCAAAACCTCACATTACGGAGGAGGGGCATGCCCATTTAGAGACAGCAATCACTTTAGTTTAGAAGTTCGTTATTTTGCTTTTGTTTGCCTTTAGTTTTCTTTCTGCTAATGTTAGTTAATACTTTACTCTTCCCCTTCCCATAAGGAGATCTGTAGGCTGGTCATTCTGAATTCATATCCGAATTCGTAGAGAATTACTTTGGTTCTTTCCTGCAGAAAAGATCGTATGCTAGAATTTGTTAGCCCTTTGGGTCGTGAAGGACGAGCATTTGAATTTGTTCAAGAAAATGCTCAATATAATTTACAGGAAACAATTCGTTATTTTCGATTTTCTCAAAAATAGACCGAACGATTTTGATTAGGATGTCGTATGCTTAAGATAGTTACATAACAAATAAAATGTATACCTTGAAATTTCTGTGAATACTCTGTGAAGCCCTCTTCATTCTTAATGAATTTTGTGTTTTTGTATAACTGATAAATCATGAGAGAGAGAGAGAGAGAGAGAGAGAGAGAGAGAGAGAGAGAGAGAGAGAGTGAGTCTTGCTACACGAAAAATGTGGAGCTCGTTAAAGCACACACTTTATGTCAAATCTTTCTGTGAAGCCATTTTCGATATATTCGTTGCTATTGGTTGAACTTTCCAATGATTAATTCAATTTTTGAAGTGCTAAGTCGCCATTCTTTGATTTCCAGCAACGGCATGCAAAGAGCGTTATTTCAAAGGCAGCATTAAGCGACTCACTTTTTAAAGATTTGACTATAGTAGGGTATATAGAGGAATTCTGGCGCAGTTTTTGCGTTTATATGGGAAAGGATAGGGAAAACGGAGGTATATGCGGTGGTTCACGGAGGAAAATGCGTTTATATGGAGAAGATAGGGACTACGAGGATCGATGCTAGGCTAGATAGAGGTTGAAGGAATGAGGATGTGCTTTATATGAGAGATACGTGGAATACGAGGAGAAGTGTAGGACTAGATAGGGGTTGAGATATGGAATATGCATTTATATGGGAAAGATAGGGAAAACGTGAACAGAGGCTAGGATAGACAGATGCTGAAGCAGGGGGAATATGAACATATTTACAGGAGAGATAGGGGATACGTGGAGAGGTACTAGACTATTCAGGGTTTGAAGGGTAGAGTAGGACTTTTTATATGAAGAGACGAGGAAAACAAGGGTATATGCTAGGTTGAGAGAACCTTCAAGGAGGAAAAAATGCGTTTATATGGGAGAGATAGGGAAAACGAGGAGAGTTCTGAGGTAGAGCAGGGACTGAAGGAGGGAGAGATATGCTTTATACGTCAGAGATAGGGCATGCGAGGGGAGGTGCTAGTGCAGACAGAGGTTAAGGAGTATGGTATACGTTTATATGAGGAATATATGGAAAACGGGGACAGGCGGTATGATAGACAGAAGCTGGACCACTTTTACGTTTATAGGGGAAAGGATAGGGAAAACGAGGGTAGATGCGACAGTTCAAGGAGGAAAATGCGTTTATAGGGGAGAGATAGGGAATACCAGGGCTGATGCTAGGCTAGTCAGATGCTAAAGGAGGGAGGGATACGCTTTATACGAGAGAGATAGGAAATACAAGGAAAGATGTTATACTAAACAGGACTTGAAGGGTAGAATATGGCGTTTTATATGAGCGAGATAGTGAACCGAGGAGAGGTATTAGGCTAGGAGTTTTGAATGATAGAGTAGGCGTTTATATGCGAGAGATAGGGAATACGAGGGTCGATGCTAGGCTAGACAGGGTTGAAGTAGGGAATGCGTCTTATATGGGAGAGGTAGGGGGATATGAGGAGAAGTGCTAGGCTAGACAGGAAGGTCTGAATGACAGAGTATACGTTTATATGGGAAAAGATAGGGAAAACGAAGGTAGATGCTAGGTTGAGAGTCTTCAAGGAGGAAAATGCGTCTTATATGAGAGAGGTAGGGGAATATGAGGAGAGGTGCTAGTCTAGACATGTGTCGAGGAGCAGAGTATACGTTTATATGGGAGAAATATGGAAAACGGGAGAGATACAAGGATAAACAGAGGTTGAAGGAGGAGGAATGTAGGTTTATACGGCAATATAGAGAGTAATTAAATTATAAAACATTTCTCATCCAACGTTACAACACTTTTATATACTTTTTCTAAACCTTACAAACTTTATATATGTTAAACTAGGGCGCGAAACGGAGAGGGACAAACTGTATATCGGTTTACAGTGAAGTATACGTCCTAACCTATGCCCACCTTGTATGTTCGACATCTTCTCATTGTCTATTCATTCCTAACATAATCACGTAACAAGACGTAACCAACAAACGTAACCACGTAACAAGACGTAGCACAACGTAACATAACGGCATGACAAGACGTCGCACTAAGTAACATAAGCACGTATCCTCATAACATCACGTGAACATCACGTAACCAGAAACGTTACACGATGTAACAACACGTAGCAACTATGTAACCATGTAACAAAACGTAAGAACAACACGTAACCAGCCCATTGCTAAAGCGATCTAAACTAATTCATCCTTCATAACTTAAACAATAAGTACGAGAACCTAGCCTAGATTAACCCGATCAATCCTAAACGTTCCTCTCATCATCCATTCTAGTCAGGCATCGACTAACCTAATCTGTCTAACCGAAGATAACCTCAATATTTTATTCAGGTTTTATTATTCGAGAGTTTTAATTGAAAAGTTTACGTCAACATACCTTTATTTTAGTTCCTTGTAGGCGTCTCTCCCCTTTTTATCTAGGCTTGAGACTAGCACTAGGATTGCTCCTAATGGCAGGGTTACCACCTTCCCTTCCATCTTCTTTCTTCATCGGTCGTCAGCTAGCTGCATATACAGCACACGGATAACCTTCATTTTTTTAAGATTGTAGGCTCACGAGAAAATCTTCATATTCGTCTTAAATTCTCTTATGCACTACTTGTAATGCTGTAATGTCCATAGGCGTATGTCGTTATTCCGTCCTCAGCAATAATTCTTTTATCGTCGTATGGTGTCAATGTAATTTTATTCACTTGTACTGTGGCAAGAGCATGCTGTCGCGACAGGATCAGATTCATGGGCGTTCTGATAATTTCTCTGGTTTTAAGGCAGTCAGTATAGCTCTCGAACGTGACGTACTGCTTAATAGCACTACGTTTTATGCCTTTAATCTTTTTTATCATTGAACCGTCGATATCTAGGGCATACATTTTAGGTCGTAGCCCTACAAAGCGTTGAATGATTTTACCATTAGCCTCATCTTTAAATTTCCCAAGTACCTTCTTGTTTAGAGGTGAATAGCATATATGGCTTGTAGGATAATCAGCAGTATCTAGGTGCTCAAGAAAACGTAGCTTATCCTGGTACACATCTTCAGTTGTAACACGATGAATGAACGAATCAGTGTCCATATACATAAGCTTCAGGTTTTCAGCTCCATAATACGGTAGCAACACATCATAGTGATACCGGTACATTAATGTCTTGGAGATATCCAACACACTCATACCGATGTATATAGGCTTGTTGAAGACGATCTGTCGGGAGGCCATATGTACAGCAGCTAGATTAGAAGCATATATAGTCCTGTCGATAAACGTTGGCTTTGCAATTAACTTTTCCAGAGTCTTCTCATTTGTCACCAGCCGTATATCCATACGATTACGCAGGTTCTCCATAGTTTTTCCGAACATAGCATTGTTGAACAATTTGTAGAGATCCTTCTCAAAATCATTTGAGGCCTGTTGTCGTAGTCTGTTGTTAAATTCCACATACGGTTTTAACCACTGAGACTGTCGGAATTGTAGCACACGATGGATTTTTGTTAGTCGTAGTCCATGACTAAGAGCTTGCTTCAAAGCCTTGTAATGCACTACATACTTCTTTCGAGGTCCTAGATGAGGTATCAGTTTCTTTGTAGATGATTCCAATGGTTTCATACACTCTGGCAGGAAAGGTAGATCGTTGTGTAGATCGTGAAGTTCAGCAGGATACTCGATGTCGACTTCTAATATGTAGCCGTAAGGATCATCTTCTTGTAGTCTTTCTAAGTTGATTTCTTCAGGTGATACCCACTCAAATCCACCATAAGGGAGAGCGTGACACATTGCCCACCCATATTGGTTATTGGCGTCCTCATAGGTAATAAATTGGGTTGGTCTCGACGGATCAAACTTCTCCATGTAGGTGTTATTAGCCTCTGCATAGCGGTGGGAAACTTGGCATAAACCTCCTCTTATACCTGATTCCACCATGAGTAATTGATCATAATCCTGTAACAATTCCAGCTGAATTCCAGTGTACAGTAACATGGCATCCCATGTAAGTCCTGGAGAGGTGAAATAATGTGCAGGGTCGACTTTGTGTGTTTTGAGTGTTTGCTCCCTAAACGTCTCAAAGACATCAGCTAGGAGAAGCACATCAGAGATTAAGTAGAGGTCGCTGTACTCGCCCAGGTTTCTCACATTAAACAGCTCCCATACATTTCTAGCATGATCGTAGTCAGTATCAGTAATTTCTTCTTCATTTAATCTATTGTAGAAGGAGTCCTTAGGAGGCAAGCAGGTTTCGTTCAGGACATCCCATGACGTAACAAAATCATAGGGAAATACACCCTTACGGGTCATCAACTTCAATTTGTCTTCTCCAAAGTACTTTAGCGTTTCAGGATACGAGGTTAGATTTTTTACCAACTTATCCAAGCTTGTACTGAGGAATCGGAAGCTATCCACAAATCGAAGCTTTATATCTCCTACATACTTGGTGAATGAGATATAGCTTTCTTCAGAGTTAGGAATTACCTCCACACGTTCACTTGTGCAACCCAGCTCCTTAACAATGAAATGAGAGTCATATCCGCTAAGGTTATGCATGAAGACTGGTATATATTTAGGTGTTTTACAGGCTAAATTACATTCATTATGAAGACTTCCACGATATTCACCGCTGATGTGATCATGGTCGCGTACTTTATAGTTCTCTTCTGTAAAGGGTTTTCCACACAAGTAGCATGCTGAAGAAGACTCAAAATCCTTTTGCTCTTGATCCGTAAGTTTCAGAGGCTTAGCAGATTTGTATATGTCATCAATCATTTTTGCAAGAGATGTCAGGTACAGCATAAACTTCTGAGCAGCATCAGCACCACGATACACATAGGGTTGCTTAGGAAGACCAGTTTCGAGATGTTCAACACCAGATGTAGGCTTCACGTAAACACAGAAGCTCATTGGTGTGTGCTCTTGATAAGGGGTTGTATAGGAAGTTTCAGGATTGGGTATACACGTATGGCATGGAGTGAGAATACTCTCAAAATCTGCATAGATGACATAAGGTACTTTCAGCATCCTCTCAACATTTTTAAACTGTACAATTGCTTTCTCCTTTGTAGGCATAACTACCCTTGCAACACCATGCTGATTACAGATGGTTGCATGTTCTTGTAGTTTTTCCAGTCCACTTCGTCCATATCGATTATCAAAATGTGTAAAGCAGCGCTTGCAGGTATAAACACGTTCATTACATTTAGTTTTCTGGCGTCGAACGAGCTTCTCAAAATTCTTTATATACACGTAGTGATGTTTTCCACTACTGTCATTCAATAGTAGGAGGTCGCGATGTTCAGGTAGTTCAATATCAACAACCTTTATCGGATACACTTCGTGCTTCTCATCCAGCCCAAAAACGTTAATAGACATATTGTTAAACTTCTCAAATTTAGGTATTTGAGAAAGCGGAGTAGGGTAGGAAACACAGCTGAAGTCGTACTTATCTTGAAGTTTCTTATATTTGCTCACCCGTTGTGCATCCTTCTCAACGGATTTGGCTAGTACAGAGTACATGAAACATAGCTCATCAGTTAAATTCTGGATGTTAATGCAGGCTTTTCTTGCTTCAACAGAGGGAGGTAGGGGTATGTAGCTACTTCCTCGCAACGGGTTGTACTTGTTAATACGAAGGCGTACCCCTTCCACAGTAAGCAAGGCCCAGCTGCTACCCTTAAGCTGAGACTCATCCATTTCAGCAACCAATTTCTTGAATTTCACTTCCAGCATAGAGTCCAGATCAGTTTCTAGGAAAACAGCTTGATTTCTGGTTTTAAATGTCTTGTCGCAGGTTTCTCCGATACTGTTAACAAATCTACACTCAGCTAACAGATTAATTTTCAAACTCTTGTGAATACCAAGCTCTTTATACACAGCCTGGATTATCCGCTGTTTTGCTTCATGCAGGTACATATTCAGGTCCTTAGTCGATTCACATCGTATAAAATACGATTTCAAGCGTCCATGGAATGAAGTTTCATATTCTTTCATGTCACACTCCTCCATTGCAGATAACAACTCTTGCTTTGACGGTTCTAATCTACGTTTCTTCTCAGGTCTGTTTATTTCACACGCATCTTCGTGTCGACGACCCTTATAACTGTCTTTGAAGGCTACGTTACAATATTTACACTTGAAGAGTTTTTTACAACGTAGCTCATGTCGTCTTTTATCATATCCACGGAGGAACTTCTTACAGCATTTACCACAAGAATATCCAGTAGCGCTTGGAATAATATCCTTATACGCTGAGTTATTCATCTTTATTCTTGATGTAATAACGTATTAATCACTGATCAATGAAATGTAGACCTTTTCACCTTGATACCACTTTAGAAAGCTGATTATTCTTGGAGAGAACACGATGTTAACACCTCAGAAATGATCAACAGAATGAATTTCAATGCCCTAGATCACCGTATTTATAGAGGAAGCACGAACCTTTATGCCTCAATTATATATCGTATTAACCCTTCTTCAAGGAAATGTACTCTTCTTCACATTGATAACACTTTAGATTATTTTCTGAGAGAACAGCGATGTTAACACCTCAGAGATGATCAACAGAATGAATTTCAATACTCAAGTTCGCTCTATTTATAGAGAAAGCACGAACCTTTTAATCAATTATATCCTGATTATTAATACTAAAAACGGTGATGAAGCGTGTAAGCTCTTATATATTTCAATTCGTGTTACACTGATGTTCGAGCGTCTCCGTATAGCTTCGTATGTTTAGAGAGAAAGTGTAAAGTATTGTGAAGATGTTATGTATTGTTCGGCTATAATCGTACAGATTCGGAGAGCTTGACTGGTGAAGGTGATGAACGATCCGTCAACCGAGCAGGAGGCAAGCAGTCCCTTCGCGCAACGAAACCTAGATGCAAAAGAAAGAAAATCGTGTTAGATGAGAAACCACCCAGACATTCGCCTGCAGACCATGGAAAACCATGAAAAAATATGTCAGAGTGAGCGTCCAACGGAACTCGAACCAGGGACTCTAAAAAGCACACGTGAAAGGTACAGATTATATAGAATGAAAGGAAATCGCTGACGATGAGAAACCACTCCAGCATTCGCCTGCAGACCAGGGAAAACCTAAAAAATATGTCAGAGTGATCGACCAACAGGGAAATCAAACAAAAGACCTTAGAAACATATAGGTTAAGATGTAAATCAAAATAAAAAGGTAATAAAATCGTGCTAGATGAGAAACCACCCAGACATTCGCCTACAGACCAGGCAAAACCATGAAAAAATATGTCAGAGTAAACAACCAACGACAATCGAACGAGGGAAACCATCAGATTACTCTAGAAGCAAAAAAAAAGTTGCAAAAGAAAGAAAATCGTGTTAGATGAGAAACCACCCAGACATTCGCCTGCAGACCATGGAAAACCATGAAAAAATATGTCAGAGTGAGCGTCCAACGGAACTCGAACCAGGGACTCTAAAAAGCACACGTGAAAGGTACAGATTATATAGAATGAAAGGAAATCGCTGACGATGAGAAACCACTCCAGCATTCGCCTGCAGACCAGGGAAAACCCTAAAAAATATGATGTCAGAGTGATCAACCAACAGGGAAATCAAACAAAAGACCTTAGAAACATATAGGTTAAGATGTAAATCAAGATAAAAAGGTAATAAAATCGTGCTAGATGAGAAACCACCCAAACATTCGCCTACAGACCAGGCAAAACCATGAAAAATATGTCAGAGTAAACAACCAACGACAATCGAACGAGGGATACCATCAGATTACTCTAGAAGCAAAAAAAAAGTTGCAAAAGAAAGAAAATCGTGTTAGATGAGAACCCACTCAGGCATTCGCCTGCAGACCAGGGGAAACCATGAAAAAAATCAAAGGGACACCTCGTTAATAAAACCAAATTCGATCCTTCACGATCCGGGAATACGTATGATAAATTTAAAAGTCTGTGTAACGAAACTAATACAAATGCCGTCGATGAGCGGTTCTCTGCATTTTTTAAATTAATTACCTACCAATAAAAGCAAATGGAATATTTCCAAATGATGCTCTGCTCCCGTGGGAGAGCATGTGTAGTCTGGCCTTCGAACCAGTTATTCTTTTCGTGTGTGAATCTTTTTGGTGAAAAAGGAAACTGAAGGACGTTTAAAGGGAGGGGCCGTTTCCAATTTATCACCAAGTTTCACATTTTGATTAAAATACCACATATTTTATATATAAATTTCGTATAACGTAGTACACAATGGTATAGAACGTTTTTAAAAACACAATTCATTTGAAATAACGTCTTTTTTCTGTGGCATTGGCCATTTCCTATATATAAGATTGTTGTAGTCGTTTATAACGCTCCCAATATTATGGCCTATGACCTTTAGGGGATATCTCATTCTACTAAGCTATGATTGAACCCATTTCTGAGGTGGAGGCACCCAGCGTTGCGTCCGAGGGAGGGTGATGATGAGGATGGCGGTGGAACGAGAGGACCTACAGCTTTTACCATGGACACCGAACCACGTTAGGCCTTGGTGACACTTCACACGAGCAAGTCGGTGGTGAAGGTGTGGATAGGACCGCCAGAGCCTGGATTCGAAAGCCGGACCCTCAGTACGAGAGCGGGAAACGAAACCGCTGAACTATATAACACTGTTGTTTTAAACATCTGACAAATGACTCGGTTTCTTCCATTCCCTTGTACCTATTCTCACGCGTGGTGTATAGATTGTCTCAGTAAGCATTCGTGACTATTACAATTATCGCCAAGTATTATTTTACAAAAAGATTGGCTTATTCTCTTAGTAAACATAGGACGAAATCGTTTTTTAAACAACTCTCCATTCGAGAGATATTGTTTGATTATTCCAGCAGAGAGAGAGAGAGAGAGAGAGAGAGATCGAGCCATATTTGTTTAAAAGCTTTTTTTTCATTCACAGGAAATCTTCGAGAAAATTCGAGGAATTATTCAGTTGGACACCATTGCTAAAATAGTTTGTACACCCTTTGAAGAATGTTTACCTGACTGGCGGAGTCTCGGAAATACCTCTCTCGACAGGCTGTCGCCTGTACAGCTTCTTGGACATTTATACATTAGGCTATTGTGCTTTAAAATGGGATAGCTATGTTTTAAGCTTTCCACAACAAATGTTTTCCTGATAATTAATATAATTCTACATGAAGAATATTAATGATTACGTTTCAATTAAACGTATACTGTATAGATTCTGTACTTAAGCATTCGATTGTATCTTTGTCATTATTTAAATACTCGATTACGAGAATTGCATACATGATATCAAAAATTGTAGAAGTTTTTCCACCCTTATTTAATTAAATTCATGTATATACTCTATTATTTAGTGATTTTTTCAATAATTTCTCTCATGTCCATCATTCGTCAAAAAATCAGTGTACAATACGCATTTTTATACGTTTTAATGTTCGTTTATTTTTAAAACCGCTACATTTGCCCGTAATTACGAGCAATAATTTTTTTTTCAGATTTACTCAGATGTGTAGCTTGTAGAATAGAAATGTTTTAATAAATGTATTCTATTTTTAGACGAAAAACAACGATCTGCTTCTGACTGTGTATAATTATAATCAAGACCGATTTGTATTTAGTATAAAGTTTGTTTATTTTCATTTTTAAGACTTCCTTTGTTAAAGATATCTTGCAATCTATTTTTAAATTTCTTTTAAAACCAGAGCGAACATTATCAAATATAACGCCTGCCTTCACGTGTCGGGAAGCTAACATGGTCGCAGTCATCTTTTAGTAGCTTGCCTTTCATGTCGGCCTCGGGCGGAGGCGAGCACCTGGCGGGGAGGAGAAGCCTTGCGAAAGGCGGCTGAGGGGTGGCACCTGGAGGGAGAAAGACCGGCATCACGAGTCGCTGAGAGTCCAGCCCTCAGTACGGTCCTGCATGCCGTAAGGTCCGGTCCTATTCGTAGCAGCATGCTATACCACCGCAGCTCGCGCCAGCGTCTTACGTAATCTAGTTTTTTACGCTCACTATACCATTTAAATATACATTCATCTAAGAGATATAATATTCGTCAGGATGACAGATGTCCAAATATACATAACAAAGAAATTAGTTACTGATATAAATGTAATATCGTACGTTCACCATTTTATTTTATTCGGGGGATGAAATTTGTATTCATGTCACGGTTTTCAATCCTAGTCCTCCAACCCTACTTGGAACGACAATCAATAACGAGCTACAATCCAAGGATATAATCGATAATAATACAAATATTTTGATAAAGAATATCAAATGTAGATCTCTATAAACGTATGTATTTCCCCTCACTTCCCCTCTTCCCCCACCAGACAGTTCTACAATTTTTGATATCATGTATGCAATTCTCGTAATCGAGTATTTAAATAATGACAAAGATACAATCGAATGCTTAAGTACAGAATCTATACAGTATACGTTTAATTGAAACGTAATCATTAATATTCTTTATGTAGAATTATATTAATTATCAGGAAAACATTTGTTGTGGAAAGCTTAAAACATAGCTATCCCATTTTAAAGCACAATAGCCTTCCTAATGTATAAATGTCCAAGAAGCTGTACAGGCGACAGCCTGTCGAGAGAGGTATTTCCGAGACTCCGCCAGTCAGGTAAACATTCTTCAAAGGGTGTACAAACTATTTTAGCAATGGTGTCCAACTGAATAATTCCTCGAATTTTCTCGAAGATTTCCTGTGAATGAAAAAAAAGCTTTTAAACAAATATGGCTCGATCTCTCTCTCTCTCTCTCTCTGCTGGAATAATCAAACAATATCTCTCGAATGGAGAGTTGTTTAAAAAACGATTTCGTCCTATGTTTACTAAGAGAATAAGCCAATCTTTTTGTAAAATAATACTTGGCGATAATTGTAATAGTCACGAATGCTTACTGAGACAATCTATACACCACGCGTGAGAATAGGTACAAGGGAATGGAAGAAACCGAGTCATTTGTCAGATGTTTAAAACAACAGTGTTATATAGTTCAGCGGTTTCGTTTCCCGCTCTCGTACTGAGGGTCCGGCTTTCGAATCCAGGCTCTGGCGGTCCTATCCACACCTTCACCACCGACTTGCTCGTGTGAAGTGTCACCAAGGCCTAACGTGGTTCGGTGTCCATGGTAAAAGCTGTAGGTCCTCTCGTTCCACCGCCATCCTCATCATCACCCTCCCTCGGACGCAACGCTGGGTGCCTCCACCTCAGAAATGGGTTCAATCATAGCTTAGTAGAATGAGATATCCCCTAAAGGTCATAGGCCATAATATTGGGAGCGTTATAAACGACTACAACAATCTTATATATAGGAAATGGCCAATGCCACAGAAAAAAGACGTTATTTCAAATGAATTGTGTTTTTAAAAACGTTCTATACCATTGTGTACTACGTTATACGAAATTTATATATAAAATATGTGGTATTTTAATCAAAATGTGAAACTTGGTGATAAATTGGAAACGGCCCCTCCCTTTAAACGTCCTTCAGTTTCCTTTTTCACCAAAAAGATTCACACACGAAAAGAATAACTGGTTCGAAGGCCAGACTACACATGCTCTCCCACGGGAGCAGAGCATCATTTGGAAATATTCCATTTGCTTTTATTGGTAGGTAATTAATTTAAAAAATGCAGAGAACCGCTCATCGACGGCATTTGTATTAGTTTCGTTACACAGACTTTTAAATTTATCATACGTATTCCCGGATCGTGAAGGATCGAATTTGGTTTTATTAACGAGGTGTCCCTTTGATTTTTTTCATGGTTTCCCCTGGTCTGCAGGCGAATGCCTGAGTGGGTTCTCATCTAACACGATTTTCTTTCTTTTGCAACTTTTTTTTTTTGCTTCTAGAGTAATCTGATGGTATCCCTCGTTCGATTGTCGTTGGTTGTTTACTCTGACATATTTTTCATGGTTTTGCCTGGTCTGTAGGCGAATGTTTGGGTGGTTTCTCATCTAGCACGATTTTATTACCTTTTTATCTTGATTTACATCTTAACCTATATGTTTCTAAGGTCTTTTGTTTGATTTCCCTGTTGGTTGATCACTCTGACATCATATTTTTTAGGGTTTTCCCTGGTCTGCAGGCGAATGCTGGAGTGGTTTCTCATCGTCAGCGATTTCCTTTCATTCTATATAATCTGTACCTTTCACGTGTGCTTTTTAGAGTCCCTGGTTCGAGTTCCGTTGGACGCTCACTCTGACATATTTTTAATGGTTTTCCATGGTCTGCAGGCGAATGTCTGGGTGGTTTCTCATCTAACACGATTTTCTTTCTTTTGCAACTTTTTTTTTGCTTCTAGAGTAATCTGATGGTTTCCCTCGTTCGATTGTCGTTGGTTGTTTACTCTGACATATTTTTTCATGGTTTTGCCTGGTCTGTAGGCGAATGTCTGGGTGGTTTCTCATCTAGCACGATTTTATTACCTTTTTATTTTGATTTACATCTTAACCTATATGTTTCTAAGGTCTTTTGTTTGATTTCCCTGTTGGTCGATCACTCTGACATCATATTTTTTAGGTTTTCCCTGGTCTGCAGGCGAATGCTGGAGTGGTTTCTCATCGTCAGCGATTTCCTTTCATTCTATATAATCTGTACCTTTCACGTGTGCTTTTTAGAGTCCCTGGTTCGAGTTCCGTTGGACGCTCACTCTGACATATTTTTTCATGGTTTTCCATGGTCTGCAGGCGAATGTCTGGGTGGTTTCTCATCTAACACGATTTTCTTTCTTTTGCATCTAGGTTTCGTTGCGCGAAGGGACTGCTTGCCTCCTGCTCGGTTGACGGATCGTTCATCACCTTCACCAGTCAAGCTCTCCGAATCTGTACGATTATAGCCGAACAATACATAACATCTTCACAATACTTTACACTTTCTCTCTAAACATACGAAGCTATACGGAGACGCTCGAACATCAGTGTAACACGAATTGAAATATATAAGAGCTTACACGCTTCATCACCGTTTTTAGTATTAATAATCAGGATATAATTGATTAAAAGGTTCGTGCTTTCTCTATAAATAGAGCGAACTTGAGTATTGAAATTCATTCTGTTGATCATCTCTGAGGTGTTAACATCGCTGTTCTCTCAGAAAATAATCTAAAGTGTTATCAATGTGAAGAAGAGTACATTTCCTTGAAGAAGGGTTAATACGATATATAATTGAGGCATAAAGGTTCGTGCTTCCTCTATAAATACGGTGATCTAGGGCATTGAAATTCATTCTGTTGATCATTTCTGAGGTGTTAACATCGTGTTCTCTCCAAGAATAATCAGCTTTCTAAAGTGGTATCAAGGTGAAAATGTCTACATTTCATTGATCAGTGATTAATACGTTATTACATCAAGAATAAAGATGAATAACTCAGCGTATAAGGATATTATTCCAAGCGCTACTGGATATTCTTGTGGTAAATGCTGTAAGAAGTTCCTCCGTGGATATGATAAAAGACGACATGAGCTACGTTGTAAAAAACTCTTCAAGTGTAAATATTGTAACGTAGCCTTCAAAGACAGTTATAAGGGTCGTCGACACGAAGATGCGTGTGAAATAAACAGACCTGAGAAGAAACGTAGATTAGAACCGTCAAAGCAAGAGTTGTTATCTGCAATGGAGGAGTGTGACATGAAAGAATATGAAACTTCATTCCATGGACGCTTGAAATCGTATTTTATACGATGTGAATCGACTAAGGACCTGAATATGTACCTGCATGAAGCAAAACAGCGGATAATCCAGGCTGTGTATAAAGAGCTTGGTATTCACAAGAGTTTGAAAATTAATCTGTTAGCTGAGTGTAGATTTGTTAACAGTATCGGAGAAACCTGCGACAAGACATTTAAAACCAGAAATCAAGCTGTTTTCCTAGAAACTGATCTGGACTCTATGCTGGAAGTGAAATTCAAGAAATTGGTTGCTGAAATGGATGAGTCTCAGCTTAAGGGTAGCAGCTGGGCCTTGCTTACTGTGGAAGGGGTACGCCTTCGTATTAACAAGTACAACCCGTTGCGAGGAAGTAGCTACATACCCCTACCTCCCTCTGTTGAAGCAAGAAAAGCCTGCATTAACATCCAGAATTTAACTGATGAGCTATGTTTCATGTACTCTGTACTAGCCAAATCCGTTGAGAAGGATGCACAACGGGTGAGCAAATATAAGAAACTTCAAGATAAGTACGACTTCAGCTGTGTTTCCTACCCTACTCCGCTTTCTCAAATACCTAAATTTGAGAAGTTTAACAATATGTCTATTAACGTTTTTGGGCTGGATGAGAAGCACGAAGTGTATCCGATAAAGGTTGTTGATATTGAACTACCTGAACATCGCGACCTCCTACTATTGAATGACAGTAGTGGAAAACATCACTACGTGTATATAAAGAATTTTGAGAAGCTCGTTCGACGCCAGAAAACTAAATGTAATGAACGTGTTTATACCTGCAAGCGCTGCTTTACACATTTTGATAATCGATATGGACGAAGTGGACTGGAAAAACTACAAGAACATGCAACCATCTGTAATCAGCATGGTGTTGCAAGGGTAGTTATGCCTACAAAGGAGAAAGCAATTGTACAGTTTAAAAATGTTGAGAGGATGCTGAAAGTACCTTATGTCATCTATGCAGATTTTGAGAGTATTCTCACTCCATGCCATACGTGTATACCCAATCCTGAAACTTCCTATACAACCCCTTATCAAGAGCACACACCAATGAGCTTCTGTGTTTACGTGAAGCCTACATCTGGTGTTGAACATCTCGAAACTGGTCTTCCTAAGCAACCCTATGTGTATCGTGGTGCTGATGCTGCTCAGAAGTTTATGCTGTACCTGACATCTCTTGCAAAAATGATTGATGACATATACAAATCTGCTAAGCCTCTGAAACTTACGGATCAAGAGCAAAAGGATTTTGAGTCTTCTTCAGCATGCTACTTGTGTGGAAAACCCTTTACAGAAGAGAACTATAAAGTACGCGACCATGATCACATCAGCGGTGAATATCGTGGAAGTCTTCATAATGAATGTAATTTAGCCTGTAAAACACCTAAATATATACCAGTCTTCATGCATAACCTTAGCGGATATGACTCTCATTTCATTGTTAAGGAGCTGGGTTGCACAAGTGAACGTGTGGAGGTAATTCCTAACTCTGAAGAAAGCTATATCTCATTCACCAAGTATGTAGGAGATATAAAGCTTCGATTTGTGGATAGCTTCCGATTCCTCAGTACAAGCTTGGATAAGTTGGTAAAAAATCTAACCTCGTATCCTGAAACGCTAAAGTACTTTGGAGAAGACAAATTGAAGTTGATGACCCGTAAGGGTGTATTTCCCTATGATTTTGTTACGTCATGGGATGTCCTGAACGAAACCTGCTTGCCTCCTAAGGACTCCTTCTACAATAGATTAAATGAAGAAGAAATTACTGATACTGACTACGATCATGCTAGAAATGTATGGGAGCTGTTTAATGTGAGAAACCTGGGCGAGTACAGCGACCTCTACTTAATCTCTGATGTGCTTCTCCTAGCTGATGTCTTTGAGACGTTTAGGGAGCAAACACTCAAAACACACAAAGTCGACCCTGCACATTATTTCACCTCTCCAGGACTTACATGGGATGCCATGTTACTGTACACTGGAATTCAGCTGGAATTGTTACAGGATTATGATCAATTACTCATGGTGGAATCAGGTATAAGAGGAGGTTTATGCCAAGTTTCCCACCGCTATGCAGAGGCTAATAACACCTACATGGAGAAGTTTGATCCGTCGAGACCAACCCAATTTATTACCTATGAGGACGCCAATAACCAATATGGGTGGGCAATGTGTCACGCTCTCCCTTATGGTGGATTTGAGTGGGTATCACCTGAAGAAATCAACTTAGAAAGACTACAAGAAGATGATCCTTACGGCTACATATTAGAAGTCGACATCGAGTATCCTGCTGAACTTCACGATCTACACAACGATCTACCTTTCCTGCCAGAGTGTATGAAACCATTGGAATCATCTACAAAGAAACTGATACCTCATCTAGGACCTCGAAAGAAGTATGTAGTGCATTACAAGGCTTTGAAGCAAGCTCTTAGTCATGGACTACGACTAACAAAAATCCATCGTGTGCTACAATTCCGACAGTCTCAGTGGTTAAAACCGTATGTGGAATTTAACAACAGACTACGACAACAGGCCTCAAATGATTTTGAGAAGGATCTCTACAAATTGTTCAACAATGCTATGTTCGGAAAAACTATGGAGAACCTGCGTAATCGTATGGATATACGGCTGGTGACAAATGAGAAGACTCTGGAAAAGTTAATTGCAAAGCCAACGTTTATCGACAGGACTATATATGCTTCTAATCTAGCTGCTGTACATATGGCCTCCCGACAGATCGTCTTCAACAAGCCTATATACATCGGTATGAGTGTGTTGGATATCTCCAAGACATTAATGTACCGGTATCACTATGATGTGTTGCTACCGTATTATGGAGCTGAAAACCTGAAGCTTATGTATATGGACACTGATTCGTTCATTCATCGTGTTACAACTGAAGATGTGTACCAGGATAAGCTACGTTTTCTTGAGCACCTAGATACTGCTGATTATCCTACAAGCCATATATGCTATTCACCTCTAAACAAGAAGGTACTTGGGAAATTTAAAGATGAGGCTAATGGTAAAATCATTCAACGCTTTGTAGGGCTACGACCTAAAATGTATGCCCTAGATATCGACGGTTCAATGATAAAAAAGATTAAAGGCATAAAACGTAGTGCTATTAAGCAGTACGTCACGTTCGAGAGCTATACTGACTGCCTTAAAACCAGAGAAATTATCAGAACGCCCATGAATCTGATCCTGTCGCGACAGCATGCTCTTGCCACAGTACAAGTGAATAAAATTACATTGACACCATACGACGATAAAAGAATTATTGCTGAGGACGGAATAACGACATACGCCTATGGACATTACAGCATTACAAGTAGTGCATAAGAGAATTTAAGACGAATATGAAGATTTTCTCGTGAGCCTACAATCTTAAAAAAATGAAGGTTATCCGTGTGCTGTATATGCAGCTAGCTGACGACCGATGAAGAAAGAAGATGGAAGGGAAGGTGGTAACCCTGCCATTAGGAGCAATCCTAGTGCTAGTCTCAAGCCTAGATAAAAAGGGGAGAGACGCCTACAAGGAACTAAAATAAAGGTATGTTGACGTAAACTTTTCAATTAAAACTCTCGAATAATAAAACCTGAATAAAATATTGAGGTTATCTTCGGTTAGACAGATTAGGTTAGTCGATGCCTGACTAGAATGGATGATGAGAGGAACGTTTAGGATTGATCGGGTTAATCTAGGCTAGGTTCTCGTACTTATTGTTTAAGTTATGAAGGATGAATTAGTTTAGATCGCTTTAGCAATGGGCTGGTTACGTGTTGTTCTTACGTTTTGTTACATGGTTACATAGTTGCTACGTGTTGTTACATCGTGTAACGTTTCTGGTTACGTGATGTTCACGTGATGTTATGAGGATACGTGCTTATGTTACTTAGTGCGACGTCTTGTCATGCCGTTATGTTACGTTGTGCTACGTCTTGTTACGTGGTTACGTTTGTTGGTTACGTCTTGTTACGTGATTATGTTAGGAATGAATAGACAATGAGAAGATGTCGAACATACAAGGTGGGCATAGGTTAGGACGTATACTTCACTGTAAACCGATATACAGTTTGTCCCTCTCCGTTTCGCGCCCTAGTTTAACATATATAAAGTTTGTAAGGTTTAGAAAAAGTATATAAAAGTGTTGTAACGTTGGATGAGAAATGTTTTATAATTTAATTACTCTCTATATTGCCGTATAAACCTACATTCCTCCTCCTTCAACCTCTGTTTATCCTTGTATCTCTCCCGTTTTCCATATTTCTCCCATATAAACGTATACTCTGCTCCTCGACACATGTCTAGACTAGCACCTCTCCTCATATTCCCCTACCTCTCTCATATATGACGCATTTTCCTCCTTGAAGACTCTCTCAACCTAGCATCTACCTTCGTTTTCCCTATCTTTTCCCATATAAACGTATACTCTGTCATTCAGACCTTCCTGTCTAGCCTAGCACTTCTCCTCATATCCCCCTACCTCTCCCATATAAGACGCATTCCCTACTTCAACCCTGTCTAGCCTAGCATCGACCCTCGTATTCCCTATCTCTCGCATATAAACGCCTACTCTATCATTCAAAACTCCTAGCCTAATACCTCTCCTCGGTTCACTATCTTGCTCATATAAAACGCCATATTCTACCCTTCAAGTCCTGTTTAGTATAACATCTTTCCTTGTATTTCCTATCTCTCTCGTATAAAGCGTATCCCTCCCTCCTTTAGCATCTGACTAGCCTAGCATCAGCCCTGGTATTCCCTATCTCTCCCCTATAAACGCATTTTCCTCCTTGAACTGTCGCATCTACCCTCATTTTCCCTATCCTTTCCCCTATAAACGTAAAAGTGGTCCAGCTTCTGTCTATCATACCGCCTGTCCCCGTTTTCCATATATTCCTCATATAAACGTATACCATACTCCTTAACCTCTGTCTGCACTAGCACCTCCCCTCGCATGCCCTATCTCTGACGTATAAAGCATATCTCTCCCTCCTTCAGTCCCTGCTCTACCTCAGAACTCTCCTCGTTTTCCCTATCTCTCCCATATAAACGCATTTTTTCCTCCTTGAAGGTTCTCTCAACCTAGCATATACCCTTGTTTTCCTCGTCTCTTCATATAAAAAGTCCTACTCTACCTTTCAAACCCTGAATAGTCTAGTACCTCTCCACGTATCCCCTATCTCTCCTGTAAATATGTTCATATTCCCCCTGCTTCAGCATCTGTCTATCCTAGCCTCTGTTCACGTTTTCCCTATCTTTCCCATATAAATGCATATTCCATATCTCAACCCCTATCTAGTCCTACACTTCTCCTCGTATTCCACGTATCTCTCATATAAAGCACATCCTCATTCCTTCAACCTCTATCTAGCCTAGCATCGATCCTCGTAGTCCCTATCTTCTCCATATAAACGCATTTTCCTCCGTGAACCACCGCATATACCTCCGTTTTCCCTATCCTTTCCCATATAAACGCAAAAACTGCGCCAGAATTCCTCTATATACCCTACTGACTATCGCTTCAAATTTCTGTGTGCCCTCTTGTACCTTGAACGAAATGTTTAAAAGAAACCGTTTCTAAAAACATTCCATTAACATGAAACAGAAAATAAGCTTTTGTAAGAATAATTTGCAGAATATATAAAAATAAACGATAGTGGATAGAGAAAGTCGTGTGCATGTAACACACCAGGTCTTTTAGTCAGTGAAACAAAATAATCCATATAATAATGATTACTTAAAAAATTAAAACATAAACGAAAATTATATAATTTTATGTCAAAATTTCATGTAGGTATAATAATTTAACAAACTTTATCGATTATCACTAATTTTCTTCTTCTTTTTTTAAGTTTGGCTCCCTTTAACCGATTAGGTCATAATGGACAATAATGAACCCGGGGTCCATAGAGCTCAAACTTACCCACATTCGTCTTTTCAGAATAAGGGAAAATCCCGGAAAGAAACCTTCCGTGTAACTCAACCTAATCGAGATTCGAACTCGGGACCTCTTGAATGTGGGGCAGACATACTACCCCTACACCAGAGAGGCGGTCTATTGTCTATTTTCTATTTTGCAAATTATTTACACAAAGGCTTATTTCTAAATCTTAACATTAATCATGATAAATAATCCGAAGGGTTTCAACATTTTTTTTGTAAGTGCAAGCACACAAAAGCCGAGACAATAGTCAAATATTTTTTATATAAATGGTTTATTATTATAATATACTCTTCGCATGAAAAAAATAAGCAACTACTTAACATTTCAAAGCGTACTGCTTAAAACATGTAAACGCTCAAATGAACTATGGCGAGTATTTCCGGAACACTTACTCAGCAATTTTTTTTTACATAAGCTGTATACTTTATCGAGCTCTTCTTTTCACTTTCTCTGCCACGTACCTAGTAGGTAGAGGAAGTATTGCATTTCACCCAAAAATTCAATGTCGAGATCTCTCCGGGAATAAATGTTTTGAGGCCCAGTGAATAAAAATAGGCATTTTTAGAAAAAGGTCATGCGTTTGTCTGTAAACAGCATAACTCAAAAGCGAAATATCGGATAAACCAAATTTGATAGTGTTTAAGTTAAAGATGTTGTAAAGATGCCAACCAAAGATTTTCAACAAAATTCTTCCATCCCAAACTGTCCTTGAGGTAGATAATTTTTCGAAGTTGTTTATTTTCTCAAAACAGCTTAACGATTTTGGTTAAAATGCTATAAATTTATGATGTTTATAAGAAAAATGTTAATCCTGAGTTTTCTGGAAATAGCCTACGAATCCTCTTCATTTGGGAGGAACTTTGTATAAGGGGGCAAAACATATACACAAACACTTGCTGCACAGAAAATGTAGATCTCTTTAAAACACAGTTTATTTCCAGTACCTTTACTTTGCGGCATCAGCCATTTCCGTTATTGGTTTGAGTTTTTACTTTCTCTACTATAATATAGTAAGTAGGAGAACTTGGTATTGTTTTCCATCCAAAAATCCGATGTCGAGATTTCACCGGAAATATATGCTTTGACGCCCCCTAACCCCCAAAAAACATTTTTAGAAAATGGTCCGTGTGTGTGTGTGTATGTGTGTAAGCAGCATAACTCATAAATTAAAAGTCGGAAAGTGCCAAACTTGGCATTTAAGTTCAGCATCTTCCAAAGATGCGACACGAAGATTTTCAAGAAAATCCCCTACCCTAACTACTTTTACACGGAAGATTTTTCGAATTTTTTTATTTTCTAAAAAATGGCTCACAATTTTGATTAAAATACCACATATTAAAGATTTTACATGTCAAATAAGATATATACCTTGAATTTTCTGAAACATCGTATGAAGTTCTCTTCATTCGGAAGGAATTTTGTATAATCTTGTGTGACGTAAGTACAACACAAAAAAAAAAAAGTAGACTTCTTTAAAATTTCTTTCAATTTATTTCAAATAACTTTTTTGTGCTATCAGCCATTTCTGAGATAAGCGTTATTAATGGTTCGAATTGTTGAAGACTTTGTCATTCTTTTAAAGCCCTGTCGATTTTCAGTTGTTTCTCACGATGTCATGGAAAGAGAGACCAGCATATAGCGTCCAGTTCTTAAACATTTGACTATCTTTGTTACCTCTGTATAAATGAAATGTATAATGTAGCTAATTTTGCAAAGATTTATTTATATTAAAATGAAGTGGATAGAAAAATAAACGTTCGTACGACTAATCAGTACACTCACTAATAGACGATAGAGGGCAGATAGTCTATGAATGTAACTCCAGATTTTTTTTGTTACCTTGTTTTCCCTTATGGCTTCCCAGTTATTTAAAATTCAATGAGAATGAAGATAATTTAATTGACTAGTTATAGAAAATGCAGCACACATCTACATTGTATTCGTCATGCTAATATCTCAAAATATGACATGTTCCATCAAAATCGTTGAAGCCATCTGAGAGAAAGAGATAGAGAGAAACTTCCCATGTCAAGAATAATTTGCGGAAGGGAGAAGTTCCTAAAACGTTTACCTGCTTTCGGTGCTTATTGGATTTTTCATGTTCTGCCCAATAAAACGCGCGGGCTAGCCTTTTCCAAAAACCCCTCTCCCCCTCCACCTCACTCTCCCTCTCCCTCTTTCTTTCTTCGCCGAGGGTCTCAAAATGTATTTCCGGTGAAATCGATATAAAAGTTTTGGTTGAATGAAAAGCTTCCTCCGACTTATCTTAGGTGAGCGGTAAAGAAGTAAAAATCGATGTTTCCCATTTCCAAGACACTTCTGCGCAACACCAAAGCGTACACATAAAATGTAGCTGAATGTTTATGTACCTAAAACAAAATGTGCAGTGAAACATTTCTGGCGAACATTTGTCATGATTACTTGGAAGAAGGTAGAAAATAAGTTTCGAAATGAATATTTTGCAGAAAAAGATGGTAACAAGAGAAGGTCGTGTAAACGCAATTATTGCACCTCTCTTTGGTTAGCTAAATAGATCATTGTGATTACTGTACTTTTCCGTATCTTTCCTAAAGAAACCGTAACAAGTGTGAATTATTTAAGTTGTTAATTTCAATGCGGGGCTCAGAAATGCACAGAACGCACCATAACTTATATAAGCCCACGTCAATGATGCGCATCTCAAGGTCGGCATCACGCGATGTAAAAGGCGGAGTGACTCAATTCCACGTTATCCCCGTTTCGTACAACAAAGCGTGGGTAGGCACTAACAGTACCTGTTTCTATGTTTCTTACTATGGAAACTTGTAGTTCGCCAAGATTATTATTTTTTTAAATTAAAATATATGCCTTTCAATGTCAGAGTTTGGTTACTATCAGCTGGGATAATACATAATTTTATATATAATCACACAGCTTCATCTTCTAAATTATTATTTACCTATTCTGAAAATCATGCTGACGAAGGACGTTAGCGTATTGCCTACTCTGCATAAACTCGCGAGAAGCAATATAACACTGAATTAGGGCTGTTCACGATACACCGCGAAAGCAATGCATCGATAAAAACGTGGAAAGCCACTCATGCGCATAGGGATGTGATTTATTTGTGACTGGCCAATGCCATTTTTCCCACTTGCAATTCAGCTAGCATAATACAGGTTAAGAAACTTCGAAATTCCTTTACATGGATGTGTTTATTAGCTGTCAATACATTTGTGCAAATTTCTGGATTGTCAAATTAAGGTACAATTATAATTATAAAAGAAATTTAAACAGATATAAGAAGAGATACTTATTTACGAATCATCCAATTTATGCAAGTATGTTCCTATTAAGAAGTATTTTAATTTTCTCTGCAACTGTTTTATACCACTTAATGTCTTAATCATAGTCGGCAGTCTTGTATAAAATCTGTATCATTACACCTCTTTATCGGTGTATTTTTACTTTCTGTACCACGTACCTTATAGGTAAAAGTGAAGTATTGTATTTCACCGAAAAAGTCGACATTGAGATTTCAGGAGAAATACTTGTTTTCAGGCTCCTGAATCCAAAAAAAGAAAGCATTTTTTAAAAAGGTCCGTTTGGCTTTTTTTTTCAGCAAAAAACTAAATGTCAGATAAGCACCAAACTTGGTAGAGTACAGTATCTTCCAAAGATGCGACAAGATTTTCAAGAAAATCTCCCCGTCTCATAGTGGGACGAATTTAGAAACTGGCTGGAAAAAAAAAATCGAATTTCTATCCCCTTATACACTGGTGTGCAAAACCTAAAGACGAAATGGGTAAAGTACCATAACAAATCAACTACTTGGAAGTAAATGAAGGTACGGGAGCATGTTGCCAGAGGTCTCTCACACGTACACAGAAAGCTGGACGTCACATGGCGTGGATGTAGCGAGCCTATAGTGTCAAATGGGTCTGATCCCGCAACACGGGGCAGTTGACCAAACAGGACAAGACCGTGTGTGGCAATTAGTGAACTGTTACGGTGCACTGTAGTGGTGTTGTTCATTGCAACATGGCCCGTAGACACCATTTGGATGACTTCACACGGGAAAGAATCATCGGGAAACTGGAAGAAGGGCGAAGTGTGACGAGTGTTGCTCAGGAGTTTGGAATTGCT
Source organism: Deroplatys truncata (assembly GCA_030765065.1). Lineage (NCBI taxonomy): Eukaryota > Metazoa > Arthropoda > Insecta > Mantodea > Mantidae > Deroplatys > Deroplatys truncata. The sequence continues at coordinate 120,166,026 of CM060978.1, forward strand.
CACAGCATTGCTTCGCGTGCATGGGGAACCTTCCAAACCACAGGCACTGCTGTTCCAAGGAGAGGTGGTGGTCGGCCACGCTCAACTACAGCAGTAAATGACCGATACATTGTGCAACAGGCAAGAAGGGATTCACGCCAAACAGCGGGTGCAATATCAACCACATTTAACAGGACTAGGCACACAATCTCACGATACACAGTGGCACGGCTGACTACACAGAGGTGGTCCTTTGCCCGACGGCCAGTGCGTTGTGTTCCATTGACATCCGCACATCGGCGGCACCGTTTGCGATGGTCCCAAGAACATCAAAATTGGACCAACGAGGAATGGGGTCGCGTGCTCTTCTCGGATGAGAGCAGATTCAGTCTAAGTAGTGATTCTCGACGTACCCTCATCTGGCTAATGAGCCTAAGAACATCCTTAAACATGATCGTTTTGGTGGTCCGGATGTTATGGTTTGGGGAGGAATAATTTTGCATGGACGCACCGACCTCCAAATCTTTGAACACGGTACGCTCACTGGTCAACGTTATTGTGATACTGTACTCTTTCCCCATGTGCGTCTTTTCAAGGGTGCAGTCGGCCCTGACTTCATTTTTATGGATGACAATGCGCGACCGCTTCGAACAGCGCAGGTGGAGGATCTCTTGGAACGAGAAGATATTCGGCGAATGGACTGGCCTGCCCGTTCCCCCGATTTAAATCCCATCGAAAACGTGTGGGATGCTTTGGGGAGACGCATTGTAGCACATCCACATGCACCAACGACCATCCAACAGTTGTCAACAGTGCTGGTGGAGGAATGGAACGCCCTACCACAAGAACTGCTTACCAACCTTGTGGCCAGCTTGGGAGCACGATGCAGAGTGTGCATTGCTGTCCAGGGTGATCATACAACCTTTTAAGCACCATGTATCCGTTTCTGTAAATCTAGAGAGCCATCATATGTCGTATTGAACTATGAATAAAAGTGGCATTTCTGTTCGTCTCATTGCATATTTCGTTTAGTTGCCTAATGTAGCATACCGCAGTAGTTCCCTCTATGTATGATTCAAATTTCATCGAGCTATGTTACTTGGCAGTGTGAGAAAGGTGATTTGCCTCACGTATGGTACAAAATTTCCGGTGGCCTTCGCCCCCAATGTTTAAGAATCAACTTTGTAGTTTAATGTTTCTTTAAATATTATTTATATTTGTTTGTCTCGGCTGCGTCAGTATTAATTTGTAGAAACATGTCTCTCTTTGCAGGGAGTGGTGCGGCTAAAGAATGTAGGCTTACACAAATTATAATTTTTTACTTCACTCCTTTTATTAATCCTTGATACGATAAAATAACACTTCACTGATATACAGAGCTGTGAGATTATTTATTAATTACTTGCACTTTTTTTAACACGTAAACTTTATAATATTCTCGTCTCACACTGAATACGTATTAAACTTCTCGAGGACGCATCTCGCGTCCGGTTAGGAACGCTGTCTACTAGCAACTGACTTCTAAATTTGTACAATTTGCTCTATTTCAGTTTCTGATTGGCTAATTCTACTCCAATAGAATACTTTTATATCACTTTCAGGTTTTCTGGTTGTTGATTGGCTATTTATAAACTGTCTCAAAAATTACATTATTGTTGCTCCAAGAATTACTAGCAGCATTATTAGACTTTCCAATTCATTATTGCCTCAAGGTTACCTCATTGTTAGCAGCTTTTGACCTATTATTATCACAGCTTCTATATTGTTAAATTACCTAATACATTCACGTAACATTATTAAACATGTACACAATAATATAAACATATACAATGACTGTAATATACACTTTTTATATATTGTTACATTCACACATTATTTAAAACGGGCTGTTATTGATATTATATATTATATAATTAGACTGAAATCATTGAAGTGTTAAAAATACTGCCTCAAATGTCACAGCATGCGAAGATTACTTTCGTCCTTAGGTTTTGCACACCAGTGTATGTTAACATTCTCTCTTATCCAAAAGTAGTCAGAATTAGTGCATTCGTACCAGAATGTTAACTGTAAACCATATACAAAGTTTTGTGAAAACCTATTAAGAACGGGAGGCTACTTTGTCTGAATTCACCCCTGTAAAGGAGTAGTTTCTCTACACCAAATTTGGTCAGGATCTGTACATAATAGCAGAACCTACTTTTAATTGCTTTACGTTTCATTCAAATCTGGTAAGTAGGGAAGAAGCTACTAGTTTTTCCAGCTAAATAGCATTCTGCCCCATCGTGCACCCCAAACTACCCTTTACGTGCAACATTTTTCTAAATTTATTTTCTGAAACATGCTTCAACATTTAGATGAAAACACCATGTATTTAAGATATTTACCTGGCAAATAAGAAGTATAATATTTTGAAGACCCTTCATTCGGAAGGAAGTTTGTATACCTCGTAAACCCTAAGAGATAAACAAAATGGAACATCCTTAAGAACACAATTTATTTCAAAAATTTTTTGGGGGAGGAGTGAGCATCAGCAATTTCCGAGGTAACCATTAGTAGGATAGTTAGAGCGGTTCGGGGCCACTTTTTGGCGTTTATGTGGGAAAGATAGGGAAAACGAACGGAGGTGCTACCATAGGAGAGCGTTGAAGGAGTGGAAATGCGTTGATATGAGAGATAGTGAAAACGAGGAGAGATGCTAGGTGGAGCAGGATCTGAAGGAGGGGGAAATCATTTATATGGAGAAGATAGGGAAAACGAGGGTAGGTGCTAGGGTTGCTACATTTACAATGTTCACGTCTTCTCCAGGATACCACCATCCAGCATTCAGTTGAACAGATTCCATGGGTTGGGTGCGGCATAGTTCCATATAATTTCTCATGTAATTCAGGTAGTATGGTAGGTATTTAGGATAATTCATCTAGTATCACAGGCGGACAGATTTCATGGGCTTGAGTGCAGCATAGTTCCGTATGATTTCACAGGTGATTCAGGTAGTATCATGGGTATTTATGGTAATTATAAATAAACTAATAGGGTAAAAAGGGGGAGAGGGGGAACGAGGATAGGTGCTAGGGAGGCTAGGGTTGCTCCATGTAAAATGTTCACGTCTTCTCCAGGATAGCACCATCCAGCATTTAGCTGACAAACAAATTCCATGGGTTAGAATAATTCCGTATAATTTCTCGGCAATTCAGGTAGTATCGTAGATATTTGGGACGACTCAGGTAGCATCACAGGCAAACAGATGTCATGGTTTGGATGCAGCAGTTCCGTATGCATTTTTACGGATAATTCAGGTAGTGTTACAGACGAACAGATTCCATGGATTGGATGCAGCATAGTTCCGCATGATTTCACAGGTAATTAAGGTATTATCTTAGATATTTAGGATAATTCAGGTAATATCACAGGCGGGCAGATTCCATGGGGTTGCGTGCAGCACAGTTCCGCATGATTTCACAGATAATTCAGGCAGTATCTAGTTATTTAGGGTAATTCAGGTAGTATCACAGGTGTTCGGGGTAATTTCGAGCAGCTATTCATACCACAGCTATTTAAGACAATTTCGGCTGATTCAGATGGTATCAGTATTTATGGTAATTTGAATAATTAATACTTTATAAACATTTATTATCCAATGTTACAAGACTTTTTTATCCTATAAACTTCTATCTGTTAAACTGCGTGTGAGACGGAGAGGGCTAAACTGTGTATAGGGCTACAGTGAGGGCATAAAGAAGTAGTCTAAACTAATCCATCCACATAGTTGGAGATATTATAACGTTTTAGTCAGCTTTATTGTTTTCTATTGTTAATTTTTTGTCTAAATGTAGCAGCTTTATTAGTTTAATAATTGCTTCATTAGATAAGGATTGTAAGGGTAGGCGTCTCTCCCCTTTTACCTAGGCTTGAGACCAGCACTAGGATTTGCCCCAGGACTGGAAAAGTTGATCGCCAAGCCTACGTTTATCGATAGGACGATACATGCTGCTAATCTGGCTGCCGCGAATATGGCAGATTGTATTCAACAAGCCTATATACATTGGAATGAGTGTGTTGGACATCTCCAAGACATTAATGTACCACTATCATTACGTGTTGTTGCCGTATTATGGAACTGAAAACCTGAAGCTTATGTATATGGACACTGATTCATTCAATCATGGGATGACAACTGAAGATATATACCACGACGCGCTACATTTTCTCGAGCATATGAATACAGCTGATTACCCTGTCAACCATATATGTCACTCCACTCAGAACAAAAAGGTGCTGGGAAAATTTAAAGATGAGGCTAGTAGCAAAATCATCCTACGCATTGTCGGACTACGACCTAAGATGTATGCATTAGATATCCAAGATTCAATGATAAAAAGATTATAGGCATAAAGCGTAGTGATATTAAGGAGTACATTACATTTGACAGCTATACAGACTATCTTAAAACCCGAGAAATTATAAGAACGCATATGAACGCTGTCACGAGAGCATGCTGGTACCACAGTGCAAGTGAATAAAATCACATTGACTCCTTTTGACGATAAAAGAGTGTGCCAAATCCACCCTCCCAGGAGAAATATACATTACGCGACGGGCATGTATCAAAGGAACGCTGCCGAATGAGGCAAAAAGAAGTGCAACGATCAACGTAGCAGTTCTTCAACAGTTCGCTACAAGAAGAAGAACCAGCACAAGTTTCGACTCACGTAGTAGTTCACGTCACAGGACTCGTCGACTGCGCACGCGCAAAAACAATCTCGATCTGCTCCAACGTGCTGGCTAGGAGGACGAACCAGTCTGTCTTCACCGAGGGAAACAAGCAGGATCACGTCAGATAGAAGCATTCGGCACGGTACACAAAATTCTCTTTCGGCTAAATATATTTAAAATTCTCTTTTGTAATTGGGTAGCGGTAAAGACTTATCGTCGGATAGATATATTTATTTTTGGCGTTTTACTATTAATCTTTAAATGTGAGAGCAGGAAGCAAATTGTAAAAATTGTAATTGAATAATAAATACTGAAATTGTAAACTCTAAAATGAAATAGGGAATGAACAAGGGTTGATAATTGTAACCATTTGTGTGATTTGGACGTGTTAATTTATTAAAGTAAATAATACGGTTGGTAATTATTTTTATGAATATATCTTCAAGCCATTATTCCTTGTACAATCCATGTAATCCTGGGTCAAAGTAATCGCTTCAAAATGGCAGCAGAGCGTATGGGGAAGTTCGGTATGGCAGTTAAATAGTAGGTTTGTTCCCACACGATTCAGAATCGATTCCGAATTATCTGAGTGTGCGCAGTAGCTAAGTGGCGTTCCAACACGACAGAGAATCAGTTCAGAACCAATTCTGAATTTTCAGTTTGCTGTTCCAACGTATTTGGGAACTAGTTCGGAACGAGTGAAATCGGTTCGTGATTAAGAATAAGAACTGAAAATTCCAGACATGCGCAGATTGTATGGTCTACATCGCATACTCAGTAAATTCAGAATCGATTCTAATCGCTTGGAACAAACCCGACAGAGTATTGAAAAAGCGACATACTCTCTGCATTCAGTAGAAAATAAATTTGAATTTGTATCTTTTTAATGATGCATCGACTTCCGAAGAAGAGGATTATTTCCATTTAAACATTATTCCGTTATTTTGGGACCTTTACCCCTTTTTGGCACGTTTATACCATTTCCCCCCAACCATGGCCATAATCCCCTTTTTTCTTTTAAGTTTCATTCCAATTTATTCTTTAACCTTCAATTAACGTCTCCTCAGCTTGCTGTGTACGAGCGAATAGTAAGTCTACCTCTTTCAGTAAACGCCGCGCGGGAATTGAAAGCACACCAGCAACAATGGAAAATAATTGTGTGTTCGACGAAAACCTCTTTCTCTCACTTTACTGCTATAAAGTAGCCCGCAATAATGCAATTGACAATGAGTGATTCTATCCCACCAGAATCAGTAGCCTGCTGTTCGTGAATGTGAGTTTGTTGCTGTGAGAGACGTCATCTGTTTACGTGGAGACGAAGTCTGGGCAGGCAGAGACGACAATAACCTCAACCGCGCAGTTCCGAGAATTATTAAGACTGGGCTATAATTCACAAAACAATTATATATAAAGAAATAACAATTTCAGCCCAATTGAATGGATAGTTTAGAAAATAGCAATTTCAGTTGTGCATCCCCTTAAGTATACCAGCACCTTATTTGAGCACCTTTTCCCTTCCTTTTTTCATCTGAAATTTGCAACTAAAAATCCTAACCCTGATCATAAGCATACATTGGTACCATGTAGTTTTGTATTATTTGCATTACGTTCGGAATAGAATTTATGTGGGGTGTCATTGTCTCAGAGTATTGGAGTTTTAAATTAAACATTGTGTTTAGAAGCTTCTGTAGCAGGAAACCTAATGTTAAATTGGAATTGTGTTAAATTACTTTTTCCGGGTTCTGGTTTAAACATAATATCTATATATTACAATTGTTATTCGCAATAACTCAGTATCAATGGCTTTAAGCCGATAAACGAACGCGATTTATTTTTGCTCGAATATTAGGACTGGAATCAGTATGAAAGAAACGCTTACGATGTACGTATGTGTATATATATATATATATATATATATATATATATATATATATATATATATATATATCGGCGGAGTTTGATTTCATTCATCAACGCTGTAAACGTAGATATTTGATCGTCTTCTGATTGACCGTGCAACGAAGAAGGCCGTGACAGAACGCGAACGGTTCAAGTAGTGTTCCAACCACACAACATTCCGAATTAGTTCTGTGGGCGTACCGGACTGGCGCATGTGCATTAGCATGTGTTGGAATTAGTTCGGAACCCGTTCAGAACCGTATGTTGGAACAAACCTAGTGACTGTATGTACGATTATATCCTAATTTTAGGTGGATAAGAGATAATTATTTGCAATTATTTTAATATACTACGTTTATTTGATATTGCTTTCTGCTCTTTAGATAACATGGAATTACAAAATTTGGATTTATTACGTAAGGATGAATTAGGTTTTCATTTAATGGTTCGAGACTTACCGTTTGATAAATCAGATACTGTAGCTAATATATTGAAAACGTTAAAAGAGGCCGGAAATAGTACACTTAATGTAAATGCTTTTTCGAAACAAGAAGCTTTAGAGTTAATTAAAGCTTCGGAGTTTCAATTACAAGGAATACAAAGTTCAATCTGGGAACAAAGTACAGGTATTTCACAAGCTACATTACGCCGTTTTAAAGCACGGATGACATATATTTACAGGCTTCAATTATTTACTATGTCGAAGCATACATCGGATATTAAAGCTCATTTACAAGAACTTGTTAATTATTATACGGAGTATATGGGGTCGCTTTTGGATAAAACAGTCGAATTGGGCTCGGATGTGGAACAAAATTTTTCTTTAGGTGACAGAAATGTTGCAGCTTCAGAGGTATTAGACAGAAACATATCGACGATATCCTTTCGATCATTACAGTTAGATCATCCAGTACAAAGTTTAATAGAGAACAAACATTTTGTGGTAAATACGGCAGATCAGGCAGTGAATTTTTTACAATTCTTTCTTCAATTGCAGGACTTATATCGACAATTTCAGATTGCGGAACACGATGTATATGTGTTATTACTAAATATTGTGGAAGGAAAAATAGTTTTTTGGCTCGTACGGCGCAAATGCAAAGGAGTTCATTATCGCAATTTCATATGTTCATACTGGAATTTTTCTTTCCTCCACGAGTTCGAATGCAATTATTAATGCAGCATTATTATGCACCACAAGGAGAATTAGAAGAATTGCTTATCTTTATTGAAAGGGTTAAATTGTTTGCACGTGTTTTTCAGTTATCGGATTCCGAAGCAGAAGTCTGTAAATTGATTATTTCAGGGTTAAATGGGGTGACACGATTACAAGGTATATTGCATAAGCTACCAACTTCGTATAGTGAATTGGATGAAATGTTTATACTCTGGCAAACTTTGGCTCCATCAAGGGAACTTTATCAGCAGCAATTATCCACGGCTTTACATTTTCAAAGAGATACTAAACAGAATACAGATGATATAAGTGTGAAACCGGGAGTATTAAATACAGTTTCGGGAGCAGATGGTAGATAATGTACATATTGTGGTAGAAGTGGACACTTTTCAATTTTGTTTCCAACGTAATAAACCGAGACGTCCTTTATGACTAGAACACACAAAGAATAAATCTACATGGCAATTGTCGATTCAAGGCCGCCGAGATTTGCCATTACCAATGATAGAAATTTCTTTTTTTCGTAAGTGCACAATGACGGTCATTGATTCCGGATCATCATTAAATATAATAGATAAATATTTTCTCGATAGTCTATTTCCGAAATGGAAGCGATTAATAAAAGAATCTACGATAAAAGGTATTACAATTTCAGGTTCGGAGTTCAATATTATTGGGTTAATAGATGTGCATATTAAAATGGCAGAGTTTTCGTGGAATATAATTTGTGCGGTTGTTCACAAATTACCGGTGAACCTTATTTTGGGTTGTCCATTTCTTAGAAATGCACGGGCGGTATTGTATTTTTTTCACTTACTTTGCATTTTCCGTTTGCACCGGAACGACAAATTCCCTTTGCTTTGGGATCAAACTCGTTTAGTCTAGCACCATCATTATCAATGCAGGTCGTTGACTTACATTCTCAATTATTACATCTTAAATCACAATATCGCCAACCTATTGTAGATATGGTGCACGAGTTTCAGGATGTTATTACAGATAAAATAGGCCGAGTAAAAGATTTTCTATATCATATTCAATTATTAGACACTACATCAGTTTGTTCGTCGCCATATAGATGCACTCCTCCGAAAGTAGAGATATTAAGGACCAAAATTGAGCAACTTTTAAAAGCAGATATTATTGAACCTTCCAAGAGTTCATATTCAAGCCCGTGTTTTCTGGTTCCGAAACCGAATGGTGAATCTCGATTGGTGGTGGATTATCGTAAATTAAACCAAAATATTCAGGTAGATGCCATGCCTTTGCCAGAGCTTCATACGGCAGCTCATTATTTTCGAGAAGCAAACGTTTTTACTACATTAGATCTGAATCAAGCGTATTATCAAATACCTTTGGATGACGTGTCACGTCCCGTTACGGCTTTTTCAACTCCATGGGACTTATATCACTTCAAACGGGTCCCGTTTGGTTTATCAACGGGAGCACAGACTTTATCTCGTTTATTAAATAATATTTTGGGGCAATACAAGTTTCAGTTTGTATTTAATTATTTGGATGATTTAGTTATTTATTCTCCAGATATCCAATCACATTTGCAGCATTTAAGGTTAGTCTTTCAATGTTTGCGTCAGGCTGGGTTAACAGTCGGTCCGTCCAAAATTAAATTTGCTGTAAATCAAATTTCCTTTCTTGGACATATTGTTTCTCCTCAGGGAATATCCGTAGACCCAGAAAGAACTATGGCAATTCGGTGTTTTCCAGTTCCTTCATCAACTAAACGATTGGCATCGTTTTTGGGTATGGTCAATTTTTTTCTAAATTTATTCCAAATTTTGCTGAAATAGCCGAACCATTGAATGCTCTTCGGCGAAAAGCCGTAAGATTTGAATGGACTTCAATTCATCAGAAAGCGTTTGACAAATTAAAGGAAGCTATAATGAATCCGCCAGTGTTGGCAATGCCAAATTTTGAGGAAGCTTTTGTTCTTCAAACCGATGCTTCTAGATATGCTATTTCGGCGGTATTACTTCAGGGGCTAGAAGGAGCGCGAAAGCCAATTTATTATATTTCGCGTTGTCTTTCGCAGACGGAAAGAAATTACTCGGTGTACGAGTTAGAAGCTTTAGCAGTGCTTAGTGCTTGTGAAAAATTTCGTCCGTTTTTGGAACATCGAACTTTCCATTTGGAATGTGATAACCAAGCTTTGACTTGGGTATTATCACATGCTAGGAAAACGGGGAAGCTCGCGCGTTGGGCTACCCGAATTGGGTCTTTTAAATTTATAGTCAAACATATTCCTAGCACTGAAAATGTTATAGCAGATGCACTTTCGCGCATGTTTGCTGAACCACCGGTAGAGGATAATCAGGTTATTGCACCAATTTTATTATGTACAAATTTTTCAAAAGATTTCCCCAAGGTGTTTACATTCTTGGAGGATCATCAACGTAAGGATGAGGTGTTGGGCCCTATTTGGGAACAGTGTAGCTTAGGTAATATTCCTAAAGGATATTATTTTAAGGATAATCTTTTGTATGCAACACTACCAAGGTCTAAATTGGTCAGGATATTGTTACCACGTTCGTTAGTACCGGTGGTTTTACAATATTTCCATACATCGCCACATGGTGCGCATTTAGGTGTATTTAAAACAAAACAGAAAATACGCACTTATTTTGTGTGGCAACAGATGTACACCGACATTAAGAACTACGTTCGCAAATGTGAGATATGTTTGTATACTAAACCAGCGCAAAATACTCGAGTGGGTCATTTACATTCCAAGATATCGATGTATCCCATGGAGAGGGTATTTCTTGATTATGTGGGTCCGTTACCACGTTCTTCTAGCGGCAATACATATTTATTAGTCTTGGTAGATGCATTTTCAAAATTTACGTGGTTGTATCCGGTTCGGGCTCCAACAGCATTTGCTACAGCATTGGTTTTATCGCGTATATTTGCTTCTTTTGGTAGGCCTCAAACACTGGTTACTGATAATGCATCTTATTTCCGGGCATACAACTTTCGTACATTTTTGTTTGAAAGAGGAGTACATTTTGTGCGACCATCGCCTTATTATCCGCGACCATCATTAGCGGAACGTGTAAACAGAAATTTGAAGAGTATGTTGATTGCATTTCACTCAGACCATCATTCCCAATGGGATAACTGGTGTGCCGAATTTCAGTTTGCTCTAAATACGGCAGTTCATGAAGCCCATCAGGCAACTCCTTTTTCACTAATGTTTCGTTTTCAACCTTCTTGTCCTTTGGTCAATCAGTGGAAATTGTCCGATTTATTCCCGGAGTCGGGTGATGTAAACAAAGATAGAGAAACTTGGTTAAATACTTTACAAAATTTACGTGCAGATCATGTGCGACGTGAGGTCCGATATAATCGTAACCGCAAGGAGAGTACATTTCAAATTGGGGATCTAGTGATGTTACAGGCACACCAGTTGAGTGATTCTAGTAAAAGATTTACACAGAAACTAGCCCCTCGGTATGTAGGACCTTTTCGGATCATTAAGATAGTAACCAAGTTTCAGTTCAACTTCAGGATTGTGTTACTGGGAAGATTACAACAGCTCATGTCACTCATTAAAACCGGTACCTGGTACCGTGATATAAATCCTCGCTTCCTCGCAGATAGGCAGCACCTTTTTATATAATGATCATCGTCGGCATAGCGGGTTCGCTTCCTCACAGCTGACGATGATTATTTAATGACGTGCTGCCTACTATATAGATAGACTTTTTATCTTTGTAAAAAAAATTAAACTTTTTAGTTATTCTATTTATAAATATATTGTAAAATTCATATTCAACTTTCATTTTTTTCATCTCATTGTGTATTTATTTGTAACCTCCACCTGTTCTAAGGTGAAGTAAATATTGTAAGTCCAGTAATTACACACAAAAAATATGATACAATGTGAATGCTTCTACACTCACATTTTACGTATATTTGGACGTTGTTTTGTTATATAATGTAAGTATGATATGAAAATCGAGTTGAATGCTTCTGTCTACTTAACTGCTTGGTCTTGTTTTACATATACCATATGGACTGTGGGGAGATGTTCCAGGTCGAGTGGATTGAGTGGATGGACAGACGAGACTACAAATCATCATATCAACAGCGCACGTTCCTGTTCCCGTTCTAACCGTCGCGTGTGGGGGGGAGTATTGTGCCAAATCCACCCTCCCAGGAGAAATATACATTACGCGACGGGCATGTATCAAAGGAACGCTGCCGACTGCGGCAAAAAGAAGTGCAACGATCAACGTAGCAGTTCTTCAACAGTTCGCTACAAGAAGAAGAACCAGCACAAGTTTCGACTCACGTAGTAGTTCACGTCACGGGACTCGTCGACTGCGCACGCGCAAAAACAATCTCGATCTGCTCCAACGTGCTGGCTAGGAGGACGAACCAGTCTGTCTTCACCGAGGGAAACAAGCAGGATCACGTCAGATAGAAGCATTCGGCACGGTACACAAAATTCTCTTTCGGCTAAATATATTTAAAATTCTCTTTTGTAATTGGGTAGCGGTAAAGACTTATCGTCGGATAGATATATTTATTTTTTGGCGTTTTACTATTAATCTTTAAATGTGAGAGCAGGAAGCAAATTGTAAAAATTGTAATTGAATAATAAATATTGAAATTGTAAACTTTAAAATGAAATAGGGAATGAACAAGGGTTGATAATTGTAACCATTTGTGTGATATGGACGTGTTAGTTTATTAAAGTAAATAATACGGTTGGTAATTATTTTTATGAATATATCTTCAAGCCATTATTCCTTGTACAATCCATGTAATCCTGGGTCAAAGTAATCGCTTCAAGAGTTATTGCCGAGAATGGGATAACGTGTGCATATGGAAATTACAGTATTACAAACCGCGCTTAAAGATGTAACCTAGATCTCAAGATGAACACTTTCTCAGCGAGTCTACAATCTTTAAAAGAAATGGAAGTTTACTCATGTGCTGCGTATACACCTAGCAGACACCTGGTGAAGAAAGAAGATGGAAAGGGAGGCGTTAACCCTGCCATTAGGACCAATTCTAGAGCTAGTCTCAAGCCTAGATAAAGAGGAGAAACGTCTACCCTTACAATACTTATCTAATGAAACAATGATTAACTGATAAAGCTGCTACACTTAGAAAAAAATGTAATATAAAACAATAAAGCCGACTAAAACGTTATATCTCAACCATGTGGATGGATCAGTTTATACTACTTGTATATACCCTCACTGTGAACCTATACACAGTTTAGCCCTCTCCGTCTCGCACGCTGTTTAACATATAAGAAGTTTCTAAGATTTAGAATATATATATATATATATATATATATATATATATGTGTGTGTGTGTGTGTGTGTGTGTGGTAACACTGGATAACAAATGTTTATAGAGTATTGAATTACTCTCTATATTATCATAAATACCAGTGACACTAGCTTAATCATGCGGAATTACCTAAAACAGCTCTGGTAGGAATCGCTGCTCGAAATTACCACTAACACCTGTGATACTACACGGATTACACTAAAGATCAGCGATACTAGCTGAATTACCTGTTAAAATGACTCAAATACCTTTGATACTCCCTGAAGCACCTGAAATTACCTTAAATAGCTGTGATACAAATCGCTGATCGAAATTATCACGAGCATCTGTGATACTATCCTGATTACCCTAAATACCAACGATATTACCTGAATTACCTGTTAAAACATACGGAACTATGCTACATGCAACTCGTGAAATCTGCATGCCTATGATACTACCTGAATTACCCTAATACCTACAATATTGCTTGAACTACCTGTGAAATACGAAATTATGCTACAGCCAACCCTGGAATCTGTCTGTCTGTGATGCTACCTGAACTAGCTGTGAAATCATACGGAACTATACACACCCAAACCATGGAACCTACCTTCCTGTGATACTAGCTACATTAGCCTAAATACCTACTGAATTACCTGTGAATTCATAGGAAACTATACTGCACCCAAACCATGGAATCTCCATGCCTGTGATACTACCTAAATTACCTACGATACTACCTGAACTAGCTGTGAAATCATACACAGCTATGTTCCCAAACCATTGTATATGTTCGCCTGCTGAATGTTGGATGGTGCTATCCTGAATAAGACTGGACATTGTACATGCTGCAACGCTAGCCTCCCTAGAACCCATCCTCGTTTTCCCCATCTCTCTCATATAAACGCATTTCCCCTCCAACTCTCTCCTAGCATAGAATCTCTCTCCGTTTTCCCCGTCTCTCCCATATAAACGCATACTCTACCATTCAGCCCCTCCTAGCCTAATACCTTTCTTCGGTTTGCTATCTTTCCCATATGAAACACATATTCCAACCTTTAACCCTGTCTAGTCTAGCATCTCTGCACGTTTTCCCTATTTCTCTCGTATAACCCATATTCCGTCCTTCAACCCTGTCTAGTCTAGCATCTCCCTTGTTTTCCCTATTTCCTCCATATAAAACTCATATTATATCTTTGAAACCCTGTCTAGCCTAACACCTCCTCTCGTATTCCCCTCCTTCAGCCTCTGTCTAGCCTAGCATCTCTCCCCGCTTTCCCTATATTTCCCATATAAACGCATACTCTACTCCTCAACCTCTGTCTAGACTAGCACCTCTCCTCGTATTTCCTATCTCTCTCATATAAAGCGCATTCCCCCTACTTCAAGCCCTGCTCTACCTCGGATATCTCCTCGTTTTTCCTATCTATCCCATATAAACACATTTCCTCCTTGAATCCTCCCCTAGGACCTCATGTTCCCCATTTTCCCTATCTTTTTCCATATAAACGCAAAAAGTGGCCCAGGTTCCCCTATAATATCCTACTCACCGGCTTTACTGTCTTTCCGAAGGAAGCCATGCTAAGGAATTTTACGTCAGAAAAAATCCATCGCCCTCCGCTGGGTTTAAACCCGCATCCTTGGGAACCAGAGGCTAGCATAGTACCCCTAGCCCATGGAGGACGACAACTACCCATTGGAGAAGAGTATAGTTATTTGAAAATTCATACCAATAACGGAATATCTCGAAAAAGAAATTGACAAATTTTGTGCTTTAACGAGACATGATTTTGCGTCTCTTACGGTTTACCAGTTATGCAAAAGTAATTCCTATTAGAGGACTTCAGAGGCTACTTCCAGATAATTCAAGATACACAGTTCAATTGTCATGTAATTATCTTGAACATACAGTATGTTAATAAAAATCGTTTGTTCCATTTTTGGTAAAACGAGAATTTTCGAAAATGTTTCCATGTAAAGGATAGCTTGGAGTTGGGAGATGTTCTTGAAAATCTTCATATCGCATCCTTGGAAGAATATCAAGTTTGGTATTTAACCCACTTTTCGTTTTTGAGTCATGCCGTTCACATACACACGCACACGTGCGCAAATGCTTTTTTTTGGGGGCTCAGGGGGCCTCAAAGCACGTATTCCCGACGAAATCTCTGCATCGAATTTTTGGGTGGAATACAATACTTCCTCTACTGTAAGTATGTGGTAAAGAAAGCAAAGAAAACTTAACTCCCAGCCCCCGCCCAAAAAAAAAGAAAAAAAATATTGTCACCCAATCGCATCTCCGTATGATTTTTTTATTTACTTATTCTTTCTCACTAAGAAGTTTAAAATCTCATTATTACAACTTTCATGAAACTATGTTTTTTATGTATATGATAGTGCAAATTTATTTTTAAAATATCACGATAATCTTCAGTTTTCATTTCACATTGAAAGTTGCAGAAATAGCGTCTTCTTTAAGTTTTAATTTCATATACTAACAAACTTTCTGACTCATATGTAAGTAGGTATTGCTATAAGTAGCGTCTTATTTAAGTTTTCATTTCATATCACGTTTACATTTATCACGTTTTCTTTTCATTTCATTTCATATGTTAGTATATGAAATTAAAACTTGCAGCACGCTATGTATGCAATACTTTCTGGCTCAACTATAAGTAGGTATTGTTATACGTAGCATCTTATTTAAGTTTGAATTTCATATACTAACAAACCTTCTGGCTCAAATATGAGTATTGCTACTCTTAGTGTCTTATTAAAGTTTTGATTTCATATACTAACACACGTGCTGGCTCAAATATAAGTAGGTTTTACCATACAGAGCGTCTTGTTTAAGTTTTAATTTCATATACTAACAAACTTTCTGGCTCAAATTAAGTATTGCTATATGTGATGCTGTGCACCTGAGAACACTTAAAAATGTGCAAGAGCTGTCTATCTTCACACTGAAAACATGTGCATGTGTGTGTCGTCTGCTTGGCAGAAATGCGCACGGAGGCACGGCAAAGTGAGGGCGCTGTCCGTAGAGTCTTGTTTGTTTGCACGCTGTATCAGATAACCATCCTATGTAAATTTCTGCTTTGTATGCTTCAGCTTGTGGTACTGCTCCCGCAGTTGACGGTCCAACACTGTCACCTTCAATTTCCATTATTCCCGTTGCTCTAACAATAATAATAATTTAGTCCGAGTGGTGTTCACTGAATTTGAAAACTGTCATGTTATTGCTGTAGCTATGTGCATACTGAACTCCGTGGACCGAAGTGCACAGCGATTCAGCTTATTCATACATTACATTTATCTGTGCATGAATTAGTAAATAAGGGAGTTCCACGTTGATTCCATCACCAAGGGTGGTAGAGGAAGTCGATGTACAGCTGAGAAAAGTTGCCAATGATGGATGCTAATTTAACCATCTGAAGTGTACGAAAAATAAACCTAATGTTTGAATGTTAAAATGTTTGTAAAACCATTGTTCTTAAGATAATCGTAGATTGAACTGTTATCTTAAGGGCATTATTGTATATCGCACTCTATCATTATCGTAGATCACGATAATTTATCGTATAGTTGGCAACCCTGGACTGGACTAGTTACTTGAGAAAAAAAAAGCAAAGTAAGCCCACCTGTGGTTTGGGGGTAGTGCGTTTGATTCACATTCAAGAGGTCTCGAGTTCGAATCTCGGTTAGAATGAGTTAACCGGATAAGAGGGTTTTCGCGGTTTTCTCTTATCCTGAGAAGAATGTCGGGCAACAAACTCGCTCTATGGACGCCGGGCTCATTTGTGCATCATTACACCCAGTTCATTCATCGTCCGAAATGACCTGCCGGGTTAAAGGATGTAAAACTTGAAACAGAAAAAGCAAAGTTCAGTTAAATTACTCCCCACATACCAGTCAGATGGCAACACAAACCTGCTTCCTCTATTTCTTTTTATATTAACATTTTCAAAGCTTGCAGTTTTAGTTCGCGGCCTTCTTGTACAATTTCAGCCATGAAAACAGCTACTCATAGTTTGATTCGAACAAACCGTCACCGTGAAGTGAAGCATGCAAGAACATCAATCATGTGGTTCAAGCACTTACGGTAACTCCGCGTAGGCTGTGCAAAACCTCAACTCTGATTTAGGGTAAAGGTTTACCGTAAACATCACGGGCAAGGGAATCAAGGACGACTTCGTTTCAACACAACCGATTACACTAGCCTGCGAAATTAATTTTGTGATTGTTGCCTAAAGTAAATAGTCATTTTATATAATCTCGATGTACTCAATCGGAATTTTCACTGTTTACTTCTAACACGTCAGCAGTTTTTGCAAAATCACTTTAAATGCACTGTATAATTATGTGAATTTCATCAAAAACATTTTCATTTCAAACGCAAAAGCAAAATTTAAAAAATACAACTTGCTGAAATTACGTGAACGGTTGTTCATACGTGTCGCTAAGAGTGTTTCTACTGTTTTGTCTTGTTTACTTCACTATTGGGTGTATAAATTAGCATAATATGTCACAAAAAATTATACGCTTAGTTGAGAAAGTCTTCCTGCTCCTCTTTTGTTTCTCTTCTTTATCACGCGTTAATATCCAACAATAATCAGCCATAAGCTCCAGCGTCCCTGGTACTTCCATTAGAACTCCTGCAAATCGTTGTGAAATTGTTTGCCTTGCTCCTCGCTAAAAATCCAGATTTTCGGGGAAATAATCTTGATGAAAAGAATATAAAATAAATTTTGAGTCTCATGTTACGACCAAATTCATTGTATGCTTCAAGCATGTTAGCCATAATGTTCGGTAATTAGGATCCTTGTTGCCAATAAAGTTTGAAACAAATTCACAAGATATCCATGCTGCCATGCTGCTTCAGACATCAGTTTTCTTATATTAGAACCATTAAATATATTTTTTTAATTTTGCTTCAGACAGTAGTAGAAATTTCTCACATATGTACTTGAATAGTCTCCTTCCTTATTTAAATCCTTGACTGTTTCATTCAGCCAAGCTTAATGTGAAGAATGGCAGTACAACATTAGGATTAACAAGGCTTCGACGCGGATTCTTAGAATCAACTTCCAAATTTTCTCGACGTGGCCAGTTTTTCTTAGTTCAGTGAGCAACTCGTGCCCTACTATACCACAAACAAAGAAGACATGGAAATTTGGGAAAACCAGACTGTTGACCCAACAGCGTAGTAAGAACTTCAAAATCACCACAAACTTGCCAGTGAACTTTACTGCAGTTCAGTCACAATAAACAGCAGTTCCAAATTTCCGTATAATTCTTTGAGGATCAATGAATAGTGGTCAGTGGGCACTGAACCAAAAACCTTTCCTTTATGGATGAGGACACCCTTTAAACCTCGCTTGGAAGCACCAATGAACAGTCTCCATTCACTTGTTAGGAAGCTCAAGTTTTAGCATTAACTTTTTCCATTACTGGAATATAGAATATGGCAATCTTCGGAGAAAAATAATTTAAAATCTATTTCGCGTTGTGTACCAATAGACTGATGTTTCTGGGCACAGCATATTTTTGTTCTTGTAGCCTAGAAGCTAATAACTCCACTAACTCTTTAGGGAGTACAACATCCCTCGCTAGGTCATTTAACACCCAGGTCCTGCAGCACACGATTCTGGTTAGTGAGTCAGTAATTCCTAACAGTTTTCCCTGTTCTACATCAGATTCGGATGAAAAACGTTCAAGTTTTTCTGGTCGCATAGGGATTATTGGTACATCAGGCCCATAGGGCAGAGGTAAAACGCCAGACCAAACAACTGTATACACAATTTGCTTTTTATTTTTAGAATTGTACCCCTTCACATCACACGAACAAAATAGCAGTGATTACTATGATTCAACTGCTCTCTCCAAACCAAAAGATAACGACGATCTGCTACCGTTTACCCAATGAAGATGGATGGTCTACATATCGTGCTTAGTGTGGTGCCAAAGCTTTGCTTTGCTTTGGTTTCCAAGTTTAATTCCAAAAGAGGCATGCTACGACTTCTTCACACAATATCACGCCTCTGCTTAGGCAATTTGTATTTCCCACATATATAACAAAAGTGGTCTGGATTATTTATACATCCTCGAAACGAAATGTCAGTAATTTCTTACTGAACAAACAACGAACGAACAAACAAAAATCACAATATTCTACTCCAAAATAAAGTTTCAAACTGATTCCACTTCCACATGAAACATACTGAAATATGAGAGGAACCGATGGGATGGGACGCAATTAACAAAGAAAAGGTGTCTCTCTCGCCAAAGAATGGATAACATTCTCGTATCTCCCACAAATAAACATAACGGTAGGTCTGCGCGTAATCTAGCTTTAAATTCCTGGTGCGCTTTCGCCCCGTCAGAAGGAAACATCCAGTATCCTCGGTTTTTATTATAAACACCTTGAAAATCTTTTGAATAAATTTGATTTTCATATTCTGACATACTAAAACCAATGGTCAAAACACGATATAAGAAAATTTAAAAAAAAAAAAAAAGTGCGCGAAACGAACGGCTTGGTTTTGAATTTACTTCAGCATGCTAATACTACCCTAAAAACATTCAAACTTTGTGGCCAGGAATTTCATCGCAGACTAGTATTATCTATTTCTCTGCGCAGACCAGTATTATGTATTTCTTTGCCAGACAATAAAGCTGCAAATAGTACTTACGAGGATATAAGATTGACGAAGGAAATTCGTAGAAGTCGAATGAACATAAATCTCTATAGATCCATCTTCTCAAAACAGAAATGCAATCGCTTAAATTATTTAAATCCAATCTCTAATTCGCCAAGCCTGGTCGGGAACTATTCTATTAATATCATGCATGATATAATTGTAGCCTTTATAAAATAGTTTTCAATGCCTTCAAATGCGGCAATCTGAAGTAGGTCCTTCATTTCATCTGTTATGTTGACGATTCTGCGATGGGGGATAAAATCTCTATCGTGTTAAAAGACGTTATTGTATTTACGCTATTGGTAAAGTGACGAACGACTATATAGAATGTTTAAAAAAAATAGAGAGCATAAATTCAGATATGCATCCCCCATATATAGGCAATAAAAAAAGGTACATTACAACATGTGTCCGGAAATGCTTGGTTTCTGAGTTATCGCCTCAATCCCATACAATTAGCCCGTGAACTTCGTGGTGTGAGTGCAACCTTTCCGTCCCTAAGCTTCCCCTGCGTCGCCCGATTACTATTCTTCTAGGGGAGAATTACTAAATTCAGTCTCCAGAATAGACAGCAATGGTAGGAGCGTCTATAAAGAATGGAAACAATAGAATTTCTGTGAAGGCATTTAACTGCAAGCCAATTGGAAGAAGAAATTTGGAACATCAATGGAAAGGATCAGACTACTTGACCTGGCCGTGTGCAACATTCTCGATCAAGATTTTGACGCGTTAAAACACTGACTTTGCCGCGATTAAGTCATTTTCCCTACCTTAACTGGGCTCTGAATTCTTTCCGCCCACTATATTATTATTATTATTATTATTATTATTATTATTATTATTATTGCAAAAATGAACATGATCCCAAGAGCTGAGTTGTCTGATATGGGAAAGCCCACAAAATATATTTTATACAGATAGCTTACCTTCAACGAGATTCGAAATTTCGCAGATATGTTACGCTGCGGAAATGATAAAAAGCATTGCTGGTAAATTGAACAGTTGCGCTAAAATTAAATCCTTCGACCTAAATAGAAATTTGCGGGGAGGGGGGCTTCGTACTAAGACACTAAATCATTAATGCGGATCTTTGTGAAAAAAGTGTTCACACACACATGGAGACTTTTATAGCAGCATCAGTTTATTTGACGAAGCCTCATTCTCGCCAAGTACAGCGAAAAAAATCTACGGTTGTAATTCTGTCTCCTAACAGGCTATTAAAAAACACACACACACACACACACACACACACACACACACACACACACACACACACACACACACACACTTATTTCTCCTGCCCTGTGTTTAAAATCGTTAGATAACTATGAATTGTATAGATAATGTCAACATTTTATTGCTTAAAATATCTTAGTAAAGGCATTATGTTCAACTTGTTAAGTACCCTTATTAAGCTCCTTGTGAGCCGGTCTAACTAATCCTCCTGTACCCGAAATACTGTTCCCTTCACAACATGAAGCACCTTGCTCGTTCCTCAAAACTCGCACACAGCCTAAAGTGTTATGGTCACCCTTGGCGCTGGAGGAGGTCATTCTCATTTAGAAAGCAATCTGACAGCTGCTCAAAGTCAATGGCACGTTTTAGCACCCAGCATAAGGCCCCCCATTGCTCACGTGATTAACACGTTTAGCGTACGTCAATTTTGCTGTACACCGTAAGCATGACTGCAATTAGTTGAAAACTTTCAAACAATCTAATTCTGTGTTATTTTCTTGCCTTTCGTTCCATTCTGTCTCCATGAAACAACATTCATTTTGTAAACATTTGTTAGACTAAGGCTCGAATAGTAATAGAGATTTGCATATATTTAGAAGAGCTGAGGTAAGAGTTACCTATTTGTCTGCAGAGAACCTTCAATTGTTTGAAAAAAAAAAGCCGAGACATGCTTTGGAAACAAATCCGTTGCTCTTTTGTAGATCTATTCCGCTCATATGCCAGACATCTCATAGATGAATGCAATTTAACAGTGATTTCAAATATTCATGGCTGTCTGTCGCGGTAAACATGTCGCAATGAGATTATCATACGTAAAATTATTATAAAATCTGATGCTCAATTGTTTTACTCTTAAAGCAGCTGTATCCAACCTGTGCTCTGCGGAGTCCTTAACGATTCAACTTCCCAAGGGGTCCGCAGCTGCTCCAGGAACGTTAAAGAAATAACACTTAAATAGAAGAATAAGAAACAAATAGTATCATCAAAATAAGAAAACTAGAAATTACATTCTGAACTGAAATCTGTGAAGTTAAATTTCGCACCTCCTCTAGCAGCCAACACTTAGTCATTCTACTACCATTAACGTCACGTTGGCCTGTTTTAAAATGTAATATTCGAATTGTTCCTCGCTCATAGTCGACCCTTCGAGAATAGGTACCTGAAAGCCTCTTATAGCTTTTCGAAACTTGACTCCATATAATTAGAGGCTAGCCAATGAGCTAGCACAAAAAGAAGAAATGAGACAGAAAAAAGAGAGGAGGAATAACAATCATAAAGAGTGCTGGCATTGAAACAAGAAAAGACACCATAGAAACAGAAGTGAAAGGCATTTTTAAAACAATACGAGTAGACGTGGACACAGAAAATTATAGATCAGGTTACATTGGAAAAGACTGAAAAGGAAGAGGTCTGACTCTAATTGAAGTCAAAACATTCCAAGACAAACTAAAGATAATGAAAAACAAACGCAAACTCGCAGGCCATGAATGTTGTATAAAGGACGACATGACAAAACAAGCGCAGAAATTCAAGCGGCAATAAGGAAAAGAGCCAGAGAAGAAAGAGAAAGAGGTCACGAAGTAAAAGTAGGATACCAAAAACAGCAGATAAATGGAAAATGGGAAAACTGGAAAGATTTTGAGTC
The DNA here is from genome assembly GCA_030765065.1 of Deroplatys truncata. Lineage (NCBI taxonomy): Eukaryota > Metazoa > Arthropoda > Insecta > Mantodea > Mantidae > Deroplatys > Deroplatys truncata. The sequence continues at coordinate 120,188,683 of CM060978.1, forward strand.
GAGTTCGGCCCATAATAGCCAGCTCCAATCAACTCAAGCAAAAAATCAACCCAACCAGGCAAGGCCTGAAACAATCACAGCACCCATTCCGCCTCCTATAAACAAGGCCAATCCCGACCCGACACAACCAACAAAACACTGATGGAGAACTAGAATGTAAGAACTTCAGTTGAAGAAGAAAGACTGACAGAACTAGAAGAAGCACTAGAACATACGCGAGTACATATTCTAGGAATTAGTGAAATAAGGAGACAAGGAAACATTTTGATGGAAACAAGAAGTGGCGGACTAGCTATAGAGAAGCGACAAGCGCGCTCTGTGGAGTAGGTTTCTTGTTCTCACCAACAGTAAAAGAAAAAGTAATGGATATAATAGGCATCTCAGAAATAATAGCAAAAGTAAATGTTAATGACTCTTCGCTTACCATGTTCCATGTACATGCTCCAACATCCACCCACACAGAGGAAGAAATAAGAGGATGTTTATAAAGAACTGGATAGTGTCACGAATTTACATAAGTCAAGGTGGAATTTAACATGGGTGTTTTCAACAGCAACATAGGCAGGATAGACGCTTAAAGAAGGTAATACAATACGGCAATATGGTCTAGGAGAGAAACATACCAGAAGTGACCGACTGATTCAGTTTGTATTAGTACAGAAAACTAAAAATAGGGAACACCTTCAAGAAGGAACCCAAATGGGTATGGATCTGGAGGTCACCGAACGGGGAAACAAAAAACGAAAGCCATTTTATACTTAGTACTGCTTATATCGTGTTCGCGACGTGGACATCTTGCATAGGCTAAACCTGACAGCGACCACAGAACAGTGTATGCAACAATAGATATAAACAAACAGAACATTAGAAGCAAGAGGTTTCAGCATAAATTCCCAAGAATTGCTCCATTTCAACATAGAAAATTTAAAGAAGCACTTGCCCAGCACGTAGAGAAACTAAGAACGAAATATTGAATGTACGTTCCTTGTACACCGGAATATAAAAACGCATTAAAGATGCGGTTACACATCTACAATAAAAAACAAAAAGGAAAAAAGAAAATCCAAGCTTAGTGACGAGACGCGAAAAATGATAGAGCTAAGAGCAGAAGCCGAGCTACGCGAGATACCAATAATGCTTCCTGAATACAATACGTTGAAATAAACAAGTTAGCTAAAAGAATGATAAGGCATGGCCTACGCAAACACAAAGAAGACATAGTAAAGCAAATCATTCAAAACACAAAGTCACTAAAGAAAATCAGACAAGAACTAAGCAGCAGCAACCCTTGGATAAAATCATTAACATCAACTCAAGGCCAGAACAGAAATAGTAAAAAAATACTAACAGACTTCTATAGTAATTTTTACAGAAGCTCAAAACCTAACTTGAAAGGCTCAATAGTCCAGTTTACGACAGAACTACCCCAGGATGTTGCACCAGTTCCGTCGATAATAAGAAGTGAAGTGAGGAAAGCTACAAGTGACGTGAAGAATCAGAAATCACCAGGCGATGAATCTTACACGAATATCTAAAAGCTGGAGAAGATGAACTAGTAGAAGTACTGATAGACTGTTTAAGTAAAAATTTTCCTAACAGAAAAAATTCCGGAAACATGGCGAACCAACATCATACTATATACTACATAAGAAGGGATCAAAGGACGACATTTACAATTATTGTCTAATCAGCTTAATGCCAACTTTGTACAAGCTTTTTCGACTGTAATAACAAGGAGAATAAATCGATGCTTAAATGAGAATCAACTGTAGAACAAGCGGGATTCCGTACTAGCTTCTCAACTGTACATAATTTATAAACTGTATACCAAGTCATGGAAAAAGCGCAGGAATTTAATATGGAATTATACTTGGCTTTCTTAGATTTTACAAAAACCTTCGCCTCTGTAGAGCATGTTTCAATCTTGATAGCCTTGCAAAGGATCAGAAGAAAAATACATCAGGATACTCGCCAAGTTATATTCAAACATGAAAGCTAATATTCAGCTGAAGAAAGAAGGCAGTAATTTTCAACCAGAAAGAGGAGTCAGACAAGGGGAACTCATATTTCCTAGCTTGTTTATTAGTCTGTTAGAAGATATCTTTCGGAAAATGAGAATAGAGTGGGGAATCCAAATTGATGGGAAGAAACTCCAGGACTTAAAGGTTTGCAGAGACATCATCCTATTTGCAACATCCGTGGAAGATTTCAGACGCGGCTTGCGGCGGTATTAGTTACCATGTTTGCTTACCTCAGTGTTGGTGGAAGCCATTCTTGTGACGTCATACGTTGGTTGGTTCATTTGTTCTGTTTGTAGCTCACTCTGGCGTAGCAATTTGTATCAGTTTTAAATGTCCACCGGCTAGCTATCATCTGATCTTGGTAGGCATGTATTTCTTACAGGTTGTGAAGCGGAAAGGAATCTTTTATCCAAAAATTACTAGTGAAGAAATATGTTTTATAATGTTTTATTGTCGAACACGTGCACTAACACATTTACATATTAATCTGAATACTCGCCCAAACTGAAACTGTTTGTAATAACTTCACTTTTAAATCACGTACTTCGACTTTGTGTGTATTTAACTGTATAATATTTTAGATTCTCGTAACTCTGCTGCGTGTAACTTATGACGAAATGAAGGACTGATTGGCGACATGTAGTGTACTGAGAATTCCGTTGAACTGGGGGTCGACGTGTAGTGTACTAAGAATCTTGTTGAACTGCGGGATCGACTTGGAGTGTACGGAGAATTTTGTATAACTGCGGGGCGACCGACTTCGAGCCTGGCTATTTATGCGCTTACCTCAAGATACGCCTAAAGATTATAAATGAAATGCTATTGGCTAATAAAACGCGCCAACATTAGCGTCTATTTTAATACCCAATGAAAACCACTAATACATATTTCTTTTAGAGAACATTCTGGAAGCTTTTTTTTTTACCGAAAAGGCGCGAAACATTACGTAACTTCCTGGTTCCCGGTACTGATAAACAACTCACTCCTTGCTGCAGTATTGCGTTATTGTTAACAGTTTCAGTAGAGCCGTATATTATTATTTACCAATAATATTTACAATTAATAAACCTCTGAAATCAATGTCACATAAAAATACATATTCATATTAAAATAATTATTTACATTTGAGTAATTTGTGGTACAAATTACCGTATCAGGCTACAGGAACTATGCCAGCAGAGCAAGGAAGCAGGACTGGAATTAAACTCCCACAAACAAAACTAATGACAAATAGTATTGAAGAAATTATCAACGTGAACAACGACGAACTACAGTACATCAACGAATACACCCATTTTTGGCCAAATAAGGTCATTTAGTAATGCTAACCGCAAAGAAATCCAAAGACGCATTTCAGCAGCATGGGTCCAAATTTGTTCTCACAAACGAGGCATATAGCATAAAAAAAGAACAGATGCATTCTTCCTCTCCTACTGCATGGAGCTCAAACTTGGTCCTTAACAGGCAGAGAAATAAAAGCGTTAGAAACATGTCAAAGAAAAATGGAGAGTATGGCGCCAGTCTTCAGGATAGAATCCGTAATTAATATCTAAGAAAACTTACGGCATCAAAGGCGTAACAACATCAGCCATTCACACCAAATGGAAGTGGGCAGCCACATCACGAGGATGTATTACACCGGATGGACACACAAAATAACAGCCTGGGACCCAAAAACCGGCCACAGAAAAGTAGGACGACAGAAGAAAAGATGGGCAAATGGCCTAAAACCCCACTTTGGGATCAACTGGACTACAAATGCTAAGGACTGAAGCGAGTGGAAACTATTGGTAGAAGCAGCCATGGAGGAATGAGGATCTTCCCGCACTGGCTAAGCGGGGTTGCCAGAACAGACGCCTTGCCAGTCAAGAGGCCCTTGCCCTTCAGGGATTATAGGGCTAATTCTTAGCCGATTTGGAATTGCTTCACAGTGAATATAACGATAACGACAAAACTGATAAATTAGCTGTTCTTCCGCGAGTTTTCAGTGTGGTTGACCTCTTTGTGATTGGTTGTGTTACAATTGCATTGGACATTACATTCTCAATGGAGCTTTCATTGGTTTTCAAGTAGGCAAGGAAGCAAGAGCTAACTTTAAATTTAAATCGCTATTTCGATTAAAAGTATCTTCAAGCGTTAATTTATTGCTTTACATTCTCTATTAACCTATAGTAAGTAGAGGCAGTGTTGCATTTCATCCACATGTTATATCGTATATGTACCGAGATTTCACTGGAAATACTTGTTTTGAGGCTACCTGAATATTTTTTTTAGAAAAATATCTGTGTATGTGTCTGAACACTGTGTGTGATGTGTGAACAGTATAAACTAAAACACAAAAAGTTGGATGAATACCAAACTTGGTATTTAAGTTTGGTTATCTACGAAGGATGCGACACGAAAATTTTCAAGAAAATCGTCCCATCTCAAACTACGATTTACTTGGACAATTTTTTTTATTATTATTTTTAGTTTCTCAAAAAATAGCTCTTATGATTTTGATTAAAGTGCCAAGATATTTGCTTTATACACAAAATGTATATCTTAAAGTTTTGGGTAACAGACTGAAGTTCTCTTCATTATGAATGATTTTTTATAACAGCTCTAGAAAACCATACATGGGTTGTTTTTTTAATAAACGCCATGTATGGTTTTGTTCCACGGAATAATACCATTGGAAAACCAATGTGCATAATGCCGAGTCCTAGAACCAAGCACGTATACGTTACATAGAAGCGTGTGTTGTGCTTTTTACAACATTCAAGACCTCGTTACTTGAAATGCACTTAACAACAAGCCGCATAAAGAATAAGCCAACTGAGAACTTTATGCAAAGAATCACCAACTGTCATCAACTCATCACATTCTTGAGGAAGCATCAGCAATGGAATTCATTGCACCATTGACGCGATAGTGCAAGGTTAAAACATTGACAAAGCAAAAATACTGCTGGTGTACTTTTTACAGCGCGCTCAATGGAAAGTTGAGCGACTCGGTTGTGAATTCAACTGCGGTGTAGCTACTCAGTTCTTACAGTGATAGGCTTTGTCCTAACGTTTATAAAGCTCTTCATGAAAATGTTGCTTAGTAAGCCCAGTAGCATTAGTGGATATAGCATTAAGGTTAGAGAATATCGCATTCAGCGTACATAATTTCTTTAAAAAGTATGCCAACGAAAAAAAATACAAAAATCCCAACTTCACGAAATGTCAAGAACTTACGGCTAAGGCGTGCTCATTAAGTGCACCAATTGTTTCACGTAGTAGGGAAGCGAAAAAGGATATGCCGTTAGCTGTGACACTTGAGTAACAAAAGGCGTATAGAAAGGTATGGTTTTTATTTCTCTATTTGTGTATTACATTTCCATTATCTTGTTTTCTTGTAGTGTAGTTTTAAGTGAAAGTGATGGCATTTATAACAAACGGTAACGTTCTGAAGAAGCGAAGTGAAGTTTGGCAACCGTGCGGTCACTCCGTATTGGTTGTCACGAAACGTCAAGAGATTCGGACCGCACGGTAGGCATTAAGTTACGTGTAGCTCGAGCTAGTGAAGCACATACCATTGAATCATTAAACCTTGTACAATCGATAGTCAAGCGTTTGCTTGAACAAGATGTTATAGTCTCCTGTGTCAAATAACACCTTCTGCTAAATGAATCACCGATATGGCAGATGACTTGCAGATGCACTTATCAGTCACATCAGGTGCACTAAATTCGCACTACAAATGGATAAAATGATTGACGTCGCCGTGTTGGCGGTTTTAATGGGGTTCGTTCCTTATGTTTAGCTACAAAGCTATCAGTAAAACCTTTGCTGACCACTACCAACACATGAGGTTGTAAGCTTTAATCTTTTGGATGAATTATTCTCATCAAATAAAATACTATAGTAAATGAACCATGCAGATATTATGCAAGGAAGGTGCAACGGCGATGCTGGAGCCATTACCAAAATTAAAAGTAAGGAAAAGAACTATAGCAGCAGCCATTGCGTGCGTGATAGGCACGCACAAGCCTCGAGAAAAATGCTTTCTGAACTAATGACAGTTATGCCATTAAAGAAATAAACTATAGAAAGTCGCGAACTCTTAAAAAGAGGCTCTTCAAAGTAATGTGTGAAGATACCATCAGTCCCTCCTACTGCACAATGAACTGAAGTAAGTTGGTCCCGAGGAAAGGCCTTGACGTGTTTGATACAGCTGTGTACAGAGGTAGCAGCATTTTTGATAACGCTCTGTTGATAAGTTTTAAATGATGAAGACGGATTGCGCAAAGTGCCGTATTTGAATGACATTTTTGGCAAAATAAACGACATGTAACTAACACTGCAAGGCAAAACTGTCCGAGCTTTTTATGCGAAATTCAAACTGTTTTCATTTAGGAGAAAAGCTTTGTATTGATTGGATTGCGTAGAAAAGGAATATTCTTATTGTTTCCATACTACAAACTATTCTTAAAAAAGCTTACTCTACCTACTTTTTATTATTTTTTTTAACTTTCTCTACTACGTATAGTAAGTAGGGGAAGTATTGAATTTCACCTAAAAATTCGATACCGATATTTCACCGGAAATACATGCTTTGAGGCCACCTGAATAAAAAAAAAACATTTTAGAAAAAAGGTCCTATGTGAGTCTGTGAACAGCATAACTAAAAAATGAAAAGTCGGATAAATACCAAACTTGATATTTAGGTTCCGTGTCTTTCAAAGATGTGACATGAAGATTTTCAAGAAAATCCCCAGACTACCCTTTACATGGAGCATTTTTCGAAAATGTTGATTTTCTCAAAAATGGCTCAAAGATTTTGGTTAAAATATCATATATTTACGATATTTTCATCACAAATGGAATGTATATCATGAATTTTCTGGGAATGTACCCATTCTGAATAACGTTTGCATAACTGGTAAACCGTAAAAGATAGACAAAATTGTACTACACAAAAAATGTAGATCTAGTTAAAACACACAATTTACGTCATATACATTTTTTGTGGAGTAAACCATTTCCGAGATATTCCTTGTTATTTCTTTGAATTTTCCAATACTTATACTTCTCATATGGGAATTCGTTATTCGTTTCTTTTTTATGTCCTGGACATGCAAAGAGAATGGAATGCGCCACATAGCAACCAGCTCTTAAAAGATTTGACTATTGCTTACAGCCTACCACATTCCCCTTGCACCTACAAAAAATTAGCAATAAGATAGTTTCTGTAAATGTTCATCTCGACTATCATGAAGCAGGTGGAGAATAGGCATTGTAAAAATAGTTTGTACAAGAGTAGAGAAAGTCATGTGAGTGTAACACATCAGATATTTATTGTTGGTTTCATGTATGTGTGTGTGTGTGTGTGTGTGTGTGTGTGTAAATTTAACGTCCTTTAACTGGATAACCCATATTGGACGATGCATGAATGAATGAATGAATGAAATGGGTGAAATTATGTCCAATTGAGCCCGGGCACAACAGAGCTTAAACTTGGCAAACTTTCATCTTTTCCCGAAAAAAAACTTCCTGGTAGCTCACCCAAACTGAGATGAGAACTCGAGACTTGTTGAATGTGAGGCAGACACGCTCCCTCAATTCACGGAGATGGGCTGCTACTTCGTATTAATCGAGATAAATTTTCATTACTCCATTTCATTGCAGGTATAAGGACACAGTAGGCTAAAGCGACAAGGTCTTAAAAAGCGCATCGCTATGTAAAGGCTTTGAAATTCAATGTTCTTACATGACCATGAGAGAAAAAGAATAAGGACTTATATTTGAAAATTCAGACCAATATCACAGAATATCTCGGAAACAGTTAACGCCACAACATTTTTGACGTAATTGGTTACTTTAAGTGCACAATTTATGTCAATTTTTTTGTGCAGTAAGATTTATTCTCTCTCTCTTACGGTTTGCAAATAATTATACAAAAGTCATTCAGAATGAACAGGAGCACAAAGCTATTCCCAGAAAATTCAAGATATTCACTTTGTCATATAAATATCTTAAATATATGGCATTTTAATCAAAACCGTTAGACCCATTTGAGAAAATAATAATAAAAAAAAATAATGGAAATTTTGTAAGGTGAAGGACAGTTTGCGTTGGGGGATTTTCTTGAAAATGTTCGTGTCGCATCCTTGGAAGACGCTCAGCCCAAACTTCAAGTTTGGTAGTCAACCAATTTTTAATTTTGCAGTTGCGCGCGCACACGCAAACATGGACTCTTTTTTTTTTAAATGCTTTTATATATTATTCAAGAAGTCTCAAAATGCATATTTCCGGTGAAATCTTGGTATCGAATTTGGGCGTGGAATGCAAATACTTCCTCTAATTATAAGGTCAATAGCAGAGAATGCAAACAACAATACAGAAACATTCAGGCGCATCTCGAAGCAATGAAAAATCGTTTGAACATTATTTTCCGAGAGCTCTAAAGAAGGTGTTTAATGACTTTAAATTGGGCACAGGACGTGTTCAGCGTGAAAAAATACCTAGCTTAAACTCAGCAGATACGAGGCCTTATATGCGATGTCTTACAGTGAATTAAAAATTGCGTTTTTTTAAATCCAAACGCTACCGGAGTTTTGGCTGCCTTTACCAGATGAATTAAATACAATTCTTGCCTAAGAAAGCAAAATTATTGTGACGCAGCAGCCATTGCCTAAGGTTATCGGGAAGGCGGCGCCAGGTAGTCATAGATAAACAACGATAAATAGCGCTCGTCAGCGTAAACACCGGAAGCACTCTCGCTACTTAACCAGAATCCTCTGGATGTTTCTGCTTCTCGAACTTTCGAGAACCCTGTGGAAATTTCTATGGGCCACTGTTCTCGCGAGAGCAGTCAAGAGTTGAACTGAATCAGTGAGTGAGCGAGTGCGTTTCTAGTGGATCCTCTGAGCGAGTTGGTGACGACTGCTGCGACGTGCCGCGAATGCTACTGCGGAGAGACGGACTGAAGAAGTCTTGTGTTCGACTTCCCAGCGAGAGAACAGTTCGGAAGAAGAGAAGAGTCTACGTCATGAATTGAAGTGACGGGAAAGTTGAACTAGATAAAACAACTAAAAGTGACAGAACTGAGAGAAGCGACAGTTGAAAAGCTAGACAGTCGCCTATTATTGCTGCCGTTCTGAACTACATGTCTGTGAAGTGGGATTCTCCGCTTTTACACCTACCAAAACAAAATGCAGAAGCCGCTTGAATGTAGGGCCAGGTACCCGCGTGCAATAAGTTCAACCAAATATACACACAAAAAAAGTAGCAACTAACCACAGATGTCTCATTAAAAACGCAAATAGTTTGTTGTTTACCGAACTTTGGAAATACTTTAATGATAAGCCAAGTTTTGAGAATAGCATTTCTATTAGTGGTAGTTGTGGATGAATAGAATATTTTGGCAATTTCAAAGTTTTTTAAAACTCCAGTTTCATTGCATGTGCGATTGTTTCTTTAGGTGTAAATGTAACTTTACGCTCCCTTACAATCTACCCCACCCCTATCTCCGGGTAACATTTTCAAGTTAATTTTACCCGGTAGGCCTATAAGAAACTTATCCTAACAAGAGCTCCGCAATCGCTGTTCTAACGAACGCGTCTGATTGTCAATGCTGTTCTTAGATTGTATGCAAACTAAATTGAAAGGAAGGCCGTTCCCGCGTATGAAATTAGATATGCAAGTACATTAACAACAGGAACAACTGCAATACTCGTGATATGTAGTAATTTATGGTGTAATAATATGATGCAATATTATGTGATAATACGCCTTAATACGTTTATGGCATTCCACTCACGGGATAGTCTTAGCGCTCAAATATCGCTCCTGGTTCAAACTCTGATTATTTTGCTATCAATCAGTGGCCAGGTCTGTATAAAAATAGGAATTCCTCGCAGCCACCTATAGCCAAGTATTTTAGTTTCATCACTTTCATTTTATTGTATCTGCGTGTGCTTATTTTTATGTCAATTGGCCTGAACAACGTACCGATACATACTTGTGGCTTCTTTATAGATACATTTAATTAGTGTTGCAGGTTATCATGCTTCAGTTATTTTCAATAATATATTTTTGCGCAATTCTGTGCTGAGGCGTAGTGTGTTTGCCCCACATTCAATAAGTTACAGTTAGAATTTCAGTTGGTGCGAATTATCTGGATAAGGTTCTCTGGATCCCGGACTCATCCGATCATATTTCATCCATTGCATCCATTCGTTATCGGAAAAGTTATATCGGATAAAAACACATTGAACTCAAGCAAGAGAAAGAGAAAGGAATTACATTCACCAAAGACTTTACATGCAAAATTAAAGCAGTGTAATATTTTATATTGATTTTTTAAAATACTTATGTATTTAATTTGTTGTATAATTATTCAGTTTTAGCATCTATACTTGATTAATGTTGTACTTGTCGCTAAATAGCCAAAAGAAAGAATTTGAGCTTCGTTATTGTTAAATTTGCGAGCATCGAAGATCTCGATACCTCTCGTTGTAGATATTACTATACTAAAGATCACAACCCAAAAGCAACTGTACTTAACAGTATCCAAAGCTAACTGAAGTAAAGTTCAAGACAAATCTTAATATCCTAACCTCACCCCTGTACTAATTGCTAATGCCGCCCTCCGTGGTGTAGTGGTTACCATGCTAGCCTCTAGTTCCCGAGGTCGCGGGTTCAAACCCGGCGGAGGGCGATGGATTTTTTCGGGCGTAAAAATCCTTAGCACGGCTTCCTTCGGAAGGGAAGTAATATCGGTGGTCCCGTGTCGTAGATTTACGGCACGTAAAAGAACTTCAAACCTGATAAAGAGGCCTCTGAGCAAAATTACCCGTCTTTCACGCCCAATATAGAATGGGACGCTAAGGACCATAGTAGTTAAAGAGCGTCCATAAATTAAAACTCAATTTTAATTTAACACTGCATCACTCAGCCTTCATGCTGACAATTAAGGTATGTCCCGCGGCCACGGTTTTTAATAGCTTCATCACAATACGGAAGGATGTGATGAAGCTGTTCGCGATTCGCTAAATATGCAACACGCATGACACCACCTAGCACCACGTAGCCAGGCAGAGGGAAGGCAGTGGGAGTCCGAATGACTCGCGAGTTCCGTTTTCGCTCTGGTTACCACGTTTAGAGAAGAATATGGTCTTATGATCATAGGATTACTGCCTAGCTTGCAAGAACAGAAATACGCGGGGAATGGGATTGGAGGAATTTCGCTAACAAATAGTTTTTAAACATAAAACTTTGCCAATTTAGCCGTTTTTAACTTCTAATACCATAGTCTTCTCGCCTGTTTCACTAATGGTACAAGCTGCAACCAAATGACGGGTTCAGACAGAAAATATAGGCTTTAACAACGTTTCCCATTAACCAGGTAAATCAAACGATTGCGCAATATGTCAAGGAGCATCATGGGGAGGTTTCCATTTTTTATTTCCTCGATTCATTTCCTACTTTGTTTGCTAGTAATAATTCTTTTGCGTCATAACTGAATGTGCTACTAGGCACAATATTATTATTCTCAGTTAATTTGAATATTATATTCAGTCGCGTGCGCATTTGATACAATAGCTCAAATAAAAGTTCTCTCTCCGTATATTTTAACCGTTTTCTATGTTCTATGCATTCAGTCACATGTAATGTACTTTTGCTCGAGTGGCTGACTGATTAATGAACATCTGCCACTGATGCATTAAATCATTTTACAATCATAGATCATTGGCACAACCACACAGCTAGTAAAATATAAGACACTTTGAAATAAACGGAATAAATACATTAATTAGCGCTGGTAATAAAATTCATGTATGTTGCAATGTGATACGCAATATTTAAATGCTGAAGTGTATCTTCTCTTTTGTTTTGATAATCACTGTACTATTAGATTTCATATTTTATGCATTGCGTGTTTTCATACCTGCACCATGTTCTAGTGGACATACAGTCACTGATTCCATATTTTATCTATTGCGTATTGTCATAACTAGCACCATGTTGCAGTGTACACTATTTGTGATGGGAAACTCCATCAGCTTAATATGAACCGCAACTTCCTTGCAAATAGGATACAACTTGCACTAAATGCCTTGCTATTTCTTTAAATTTAGCTCAAAAGGTAATTAATACGCATAACTGCATAGTTACACCATTCAATTTAGCAAAATAAATCCTCGTTCTTCTCTGCGGACGGAGCGGTATTTCTTAAATTAATTATACAGTATGTGCAATTCTGATGACACTTTAAAGACAATTTCTGATTTGGAAAAAGAAACAAAGTGTCAAAACATGCGTCTTTCCCAAACATTATCTAGAAGAACCATAAACAGGATGTATAAAACACAGGGGTTTAGAAACCTGAGTTTTGAAGTGGGAATCGTAATGACAGAATCTGGAACAAACACCAGATCCCCCCCCAGATGCATTTCTCAGATTTGAAACAGCCTCCACGGACGCACTCATTACTTTCCTAGATATAAGAATTTTGAGCATTAAAGGCTGCAGAGAGCATTTAATGCTTAAAATGGAATTCGGGCCACAATGGGGCTTAACCTGCTTCATGCGATTTTTCACAGGTTTGCAATGACCGATGCTTGAACCGCGGATCTCCTATTTGGAAGTCAGTGAGCTTTACCGCTAAACCAGAGGTAGCGAAAATGCGCTCGTTCTTCGAATCCTAGGAAAGGGCAACCTGTATAACAGTACCCAGCATCAGTAAATACTACACAAGCGGAAATCGAGAGGACTGTCATGCCGAGGGAAAGCGGCGGGAGAAGTCGAAAGGATTCACGAGCCCTATTTGTGCCACTTCTGCACTACACCAACGGTTCTAGGCGGCAGAGATAAGAAAATATGTCAATCACACAGAATCTGGTGGTGGCTGTCGATAAGAATATTTCATATACAGCCCTTTATTAATTTACTATTATAATATTATTCAACAGCTTTACAGTTCACATCATAAACGAATCCCATATTTCAAGGACATCCCAGCCTAAAAATTTTACGGTTATTTTCCACCCGCGGCATCATGTAGTATCAACTGAGTCGCACAGAGCGTCAACGTAACTACGCCACATAAAAGGCCAATCAAATGCTGTAGCGAGTTCAAAAGGCCAACTACTGAAATCCAGATGCTGTGAATTCTATAAAGTCATTTGCTGTGTCTGATAATGACCCATTTACTCGGGAGAGATTATAATGTTACAGAAAGACTTTAAAAGAGCTCTTAAAGGAAGTCTGATTAAAGTTAATTTAAAAACTATTTGCTTTATGATTGTTCATGAAATATTTTGAATATTTGATTTTCATTTGTTATCTTTGGAATAAAACAGTCCTGTGCCAAAAGAGTTAATTAACTGTAGTAAAAGTTTAAGAACCTGCAATAAAACAATTTCAAATGAATTAAAAAACACCAAATTCACCCATTTTTTTACAGCCAAGATGGACAAAGATGAGACTTAAGATGATTCATCATTTCTAGGAGTGCTTTCTAATTTCGCTTCCGCAATTGTTTTCTATGATTATTTGCAACTCCTAAAAATTTCTTGATGGGTTCCTGACATGAACATTTAAATTAAAAATGTATCTTTCTAATTACCAAAGCCAACACTTAATGGCATACAGGATCTGTCTTCTTGAAATTAGACAGCCACAAAGTACATGCTGGCAAGGTACGAGTAAATTAGAAGAGGGTTCTCGCTTTAAATAGTGTCGAAATCCTTGCATGCCGAGACCTGCTTGATATACCGCTTGGTTACCTTGTTTTCCTAGTTTTACACACGTTTTATATCATACTGAGGACTAAAATTGGGCAAGGACAAACGGAACAGCACTCACCAGGGTGTCTTTGTTTGGATTTACTCTTGACCGTGGCCTTTGTCGCCGCCTTGTTCTTTGTTTACAGCTGTAAGCTTTGGTACGGTCGCGGATTGCACTCTTACATTGTGCAAAATATACTGCAACGCAAGCATTTGCTTTCATAAAATATTCTAAAAATTGTCTTAATAGTCTTACTAGATAATTCCGATTAACTGTAATTAGGTAATGCATTGAAACTATTCCTCATGCCACCATGCACTTAAAACTTTTAATTGGTTTGCCTATCACACATCCTCTGTTATTATGTTTTTATATATTTTTATTGCTGTTCTTACTTATTTATACACTGCCGTTTGTGAAAATTGCAACACCAAGAAAGAATTTCCCGAATAACTCCAAACTTGGTGGAAGTGTAGAAGAATGTGCAAGCAATACGTGATTAGGTTTGCAGAGGGATAGGATACACGTAGGCTGAGCAGAGCCCTCTCGTGTCGGTCCGACAAGATCAGTGTTGCGCCCAGTGTAATCAGCGCAGAGCTATCAAACAAGGTGGAAACAAAGTGATTGACAGTATGCCTCGTCGACGTCAAAGGGAGCCGCATCGGCATGTGAGCGAGTTCGAACGGGGCAGAATGATCGGTCTCCGGGAAGCGGGTTTGTCATACCGTGACATTTCGGCTAGTACAGGGCATGCTGCTAAGACAGTGATGCATGTGTGGAAGCAGTGGATAGATGTAGGTCGTACGCAGCGAAAAGCGGGTACTGGACCACGGAACAATGACCACAGCACGGGATGACAGTCTCTTGTCCGCATGGGCATAACTACAGCTTCATCCACAGCGTTGGCTCGACGCTGGAGCACTGCGACAGGTGCGAACTTGTCTGTATCAAAGGTTCGTCGCCGTCTGCTGCAGGTTGGACTGGTTGCATGCATGCCATTACGTCGGCTTCCATTGTCCAGAAACCACAAACTCTTCCGACTGCAATGGGCACGTGAACACCGTCACTGGGGTGCTGAGTGACAAAATGTAATCTTTTCGGACGAGTCCCGCTTCAACATGTCCTACAGTGATGGCCGCATACGTGACCGGCGGTACCGTGGTGAGCGCAACCTGGTGGGCTGCATTGTTGAGCGGCATAGCGGACAAACACCAGATGTGATGGTTTGGGTCGCCATTGTTTACAACTATCGATCTCGCCTCTTACGAATTGAAAGCACTTTGAACAGCAACCGGTACCTAACGGTGGTTGTAGAGCCTAAGGTACTCCCCTTGCTTCAGGCATCTCCACAGGCCAAATTTCAACAGGACATTGCCCGGCCACATATTGCGAGGAATGTACAAGCCTTCTTCGAAGAGCGACGGGTACCATTGCTCGCCTGTCCTGCACTTTCGCCTGACATGTCGCCCATTGAACATGTCTGGTTATGGTTGGTCGGCACCTGGTGCGTCACGGTCCTCCAGTAACCAGTGTCACGGATTTGTGGGCTCGAATGCAAACTGTGTGGAGGGAAATCCCTCAGGAACTTATTCAGAACCTTTTTGATTCAATGCCACGGCGTATAGCAGCTCTAATTGCAGCGCATGGAGGCCACACCAAATACTGAATATTAGGGCTCAAAGATCATGTATAGAGTTGAAAAGTTTATAATTTGTTACTTGTCAAGTACCTAACCTGTGGTATTAAATTCATTAAATTCATGCGTTTCTTTCTTGGTCTTGCAATTTTCGCAAACGGCAGCGTACATATAAACTAACAAATAAAGAGAAAAATCTGATGGGTTGAATTCACATGACTTTCCCTACTTATTATTCTAAAAACTATTTATACGGAAGCTTATTCTTGTACGTAGACTTCTTGATAATCGAAATAAACGTTTTAATTCATTATACCTTTACACATTTCGTTGTAGCTATAAAAAGGTTGCATTAGGCGCGCGCGCGCGCACGCACACGTTAAAAATGTATATACAGTAGCGTTCAGAAGTATTTTGTAGTTGAGGTTTTATGTTGTCAGTACTGTTTGCATTCAGTCACTAGAGCAACGCATTTAACTGTCACTCCATGAATAGCTTCACGTTGCTGCGGTCACATATCCAATAAAACAAGTTCATATAAGAACGTTAAGTATATATTCCTTTAGCTCAAAAGTATGTTATACTGTGATTTGGTGGTAGGTATGCTATTCATTGTTACTTAGGCATTCAGATGGTGTTTGTTTATTTGTAGAGACAATTAGAAGAATGCCAAAAGTAGTATACGTCCCGGATGAGCCAACTGGATTAACAATAATCCTGCCGCTAGGGGCGCTAGTGTCGCTGCGTGCGACGGCGGCGGCGGCGGGAAGTTTGAAAAGCGCCCTGAGCGGAAGGATTATCGTTATTGCAATTGGTTCATCCGGGACGAGTTAAAAGAATTGAGGATTAGGGAAAGGTGAAGGAAAAACAGGAAGTGACGTGGAGTGTTTTGATTGGTTCGTTAATTCGGGTGGAAGATGAAGGAAGGAAGATGAAAGAGTATGGAGGTCACGTGATGGAGAGGAGCGGGGTGGCGAAGTGTTGTCTGTGCGGAGGTCGGGACTGAAAGAGGGAAAAGATGGGGAGCGAGGGATAAAAAGTATAACAGAAAGTGACGTGTGAAGTTGTGATTGGTGGGAATAAGAAGTGATGTTATTGGTGGAAAGGAACAAAATGAAAGTTGTTGATTGGTAAGAATAAGAGAGATTATGATTGGTGGAAAGAAAAAGGTGTGGGAGTGGGGTATGTTGGAGGTGATGGGAAAGGTAAGTTTTGCTAGCAACGAGATTTGCAAAAGCCTGTCGAGAACTGATCAGCAATTTTTGAACGTTGGATGGTAGTTTTCTTGAGTGTATAGAGAGATGGGGCGATATGAGATGCGGTGGCGAAAATGGGAACTAAACAAGATGGTTGAGACAAGAGGTTTAAGGACGAGGAAATTTGGAGGTTAGTGGTGAACATGGCGGTCGCAAGAGGTGGGGGCAAGGAGACGCGGTGGTGAGAATGGGAACTAAAAGAAGATGGCGGTAGCAAGAGCTTAGAAGAGCAGATTTTGAGGTTAAAATAGTGGGAACTAAAAATGGCGGAGGGTCTGCGACAAGGAGATGCGGTGAGAACTAAACAAGATGGCGGACGCAAGAGGAGGGTAAGGAGATTTGAGGTTACAGTACCAAAACACGAAAGGATATATTCCTACGCCAAGCAGGCCCGAAAAATAATTATGCGTGTGGTACTTACCTGTTACTGGTGTGGATGCGTCACCAAAAGCGCAGCAGCTTGACGCGACGCGAAAAAATAAAAGCAAACTGTTTTTGAAAATGCTTAACCAGCTTTAAGATCAACCAACATCACTACGCACTGATATACCTAGGTTTTTTAAAGCGGTACAGACGCCCTTTGCAGAGACGTAATTTAACTATACCAAAACCCTGGTACTGGACCATCGTGATGGTCGCTAGCGTACGTAGGAGCAGGGTTCTCATAGCCGGTCGAAAGCGGTCAAAAAAGTGTACGACGTAGGTGTTCACAGTAGCTGCTGTCGAGTCAACCGTCGAGGTGTGAATGAACGAGATCTGTTCTTGCCGGCAATCTGGTTGGGAGATGAGAGGTGCGGTGGTAAAAATGGGAACTAAATAAGATGGCGGAGGCATGAAGTTGAGGTTAAGGAGCGGTGAGGTGTTGTCTGTGCGGAGGTTGGGACTGAAAGAGGGGAAAGACGTCGAACGAGGGATAAAAAGTATAACAGAAAGTGACGTGTGAAGTTGTGATTGGTGGGAATAAGAAGTGATGTTATTGGTGGAAAGGAACAAATGAAAGTTGTTGATTGGTAAGAATAAGAGAGATTATGATTGGTGGAAAGAAAAAAGGTGTAGGAGTGGGGTATGTTGGAGATGATTGAAAAGGCAAGTTTTGCTACCAACAACATTTGCAAAAGCCTATCCAGAACTCATCAGCAATTTTAAATAACTAGTGTTTCGGGGTTTTCTCTGGTTGGTAGACGAATGCAAGCTGTTTCTGCTTTTTCATAGGTTTTCCCAAAATTGAAACTGCATATATATTGTAACACAAATGTGTGCAGTGCAAAAGAAAATAAAAATTAAATAGGCACACACACACACACACACACACACACCCGTTGCAGTTGCCATACTTATATTATTCGTCTTTTCCTTTTTTTTCTTTTTTCCTTTTTGTTTTTTCGTTTTTTTAAAAAATAACTAGTTTTTGGGGTTTTCTGCGGTTGGTAAACGAATGCAAGCTCTTTCTGCTTTTTCATAGGTTTTCCCTGGTTGGTAGGCGTTTGCTGTAGTGGTTGACGAAGCCGTTTCTAATTTTCGAGGTTTTTCAGGTTTTTAGTGGTTGTCCCTGCCCGGAAGGCAAATGATGAAGTTTTACCTTGTCGGCGCACGGATACTAGGCACATACTCGCACACACACACACACACACATTTAATAGTAGCGTGTAGCAAACTGTTTTTGAAAAATGCTTAACCAGCTTTAAGATCAACCAACATCACTACGCACTGATATACCTAGGTTTTTTAAAGCGGTACAGACGCCCTTTGCACAGACGTAATTTAACCATACCAAAAACCTGGTACTGGGCCATCGTAATGGTCGCTAGCGTACGTAGGAGCAGGGTTCTCATTGCCTGTCGAAAGCGGTCAAAAAGTGTACTATCTTGTTTTCATGGGTTTTCCAGATCGGTAGGCGTTAGAATACTCTTAGAGCTTTTTCAGGTTTTTCGCGGTTGTCCCTGTCCGGTAGGCAAATGATGAAGTTTTTCTATAATGTCGTCGTTTTGGCTTGTGGCGCACGGATACTAGGCACATACTCGCGCGCACACACACACACTATAATAGTAGCGTATAAAAAATTTAACAAACAAAATCTACACAATGACAAAACTGAAAATGTATATATATTTTAACACAAAAGTGTGCAGTGCAAACGATTTTCTAGCCCCTAATGAGTGTAAAATTGCGTTTACTTCACTTCTTTCAAACTGCTTAAAAATCATATAAATGGTTGTTTCACATCATAATAAGCCTATATATACCAAGAATACTGAGTTTTTAAAAAGTCAAGAAATTGGATTTTCTAGCTCCTAGTGAGTGTAAAATCGCGTTTACTTCACTTCTTTCAAACTGTTTAAAATTCATATAAATGGATGTATCACCTCATAATAAGCCTCTATATACCAAGAATATTGAATTTTTAACAAGTAAAGAAAATCGATTTTCTAGCCCCTAGTGAGTGTTAAATCGCGTTTACTTCACTTCTTTCAAACTTCGAAAAAATCATATAAATGGTTGTTTCACGTCATAATAAGCCTATATATACCAAGAATACTCAGTTTTTAAAAAGTCAAGAAATTGGATTTTCTAGCTCCTAGTGAGTGTAAAATCGCGTTTACTTCACTTCTTTCAAACTGCTTAAAATTCATATAAATGGATGTATCACCTCATAATAAGCCTCTATATACCAAGAAAATCGATTTTCTGCCCCTAGCGAGTGTAAAATCGCGTTTACTTCACTTCTTTCAAACTGCTTAAAAATCATATAAATGAATGTATCACCTCATAATAAGCCTCTATATACCAAAAATACTGAGTATTCAAAAAGTCAAGAAAATCGATTTTCTAGCCCCTAGTGAGTGTAAAATCGCGTTTACTTCACTTCTTTCAAACTTCGAAAAAATCATATAAATGGTTGTTTCACGTTATAATAAGCCTATATATACCAAGAATACTGAGTTTTTAAAAAGTCAAGAAATTCGATTTTC
Organism: Deroplatys truncata; assembly: GCA_030765065.1. Taxonomy (NCBI): domain Eukaryota; kingdom Metazoa; phylum Arthropoda; class Insecta; order Mantodea; family Mantidae; genus Deroplatys; species Deroplatys truncata. The sequence goes on from CM060978.1 coordinate 120,208,324, forward strand.
TAGCTGCTAGTGAGTGTAAAATCGCGTTTACTTCACTTCTTTCAAACTGCTTAAAATTCATATAAATGGATGTGTCACCACATAATAAGCCTCTATATACCAAGAATATTGAGTATTCAAAAAGTCAAGAAAATCGATTTTCTAGCCCCTAGAGAGTGTAAAATCGTGTTTACTTCACTTCTTTCAAACTGCTTAAAAATCATATAAATGAATGTATCACCTCATAATAAGCCTCTATATACCAAAAATACTGAGTATTCAAAAAGTCAAGAAATTCGATTTTCTAGCTGCTAGTGAGTGTAAAATCGCGATTACTTCACTTCTTTCAAACTTAGAAAAAATCATATAAATGGTTGTTTCACGTCATAATAAGCCTTCATATACCAAAAATACTGAGTTTTTTTTGGTACTCACCTATAAGAGATAGAGGGTAGAGGTCATACGAACGTAACACTTGAGAATTTTTAATCTGCAGTTGGTGTTACTCCATAGAAAGGAAGTATCTGCTGATTCTATTTAATTCTTACATTTTACATAACACGTATGCACGGCACAACACAAAAACACTACACACGACACTCATAGTTTTAAATATTGCACTAGTGGGGGTGCAAGCTGAACCACTATTAACAACAGGTAGCAAGCGTTACAGTTCTGCTCACTTTAGTATCGGAGAAAACAGTAAAAAAGAATCATTCTCATGTGCAGCACTACGCGCAAAGACCGTGTGCTGATGTGTGTGTAAAATGAGCGTGAGAAACGGATGTTCGTCAGCGATAAAATCTTTTAAATGCAGTTTTATTGTCGATGGTAGGGATCGTGCAGTGGTGGATCGTGACAGGAAATGCACTGCAAGACCTTAGTGCTAGGCAACTGTACCTCTGTCTCTATACGTGAACGGCAGATTGCAGCTTCGATACGTATACACGGAGACCTTAGTGCTAGGCAACTGCACCTCGGTTTCTATACGTGAACGGCAGATTGCAGCTTCGATACGTGTCCACGGAGACCTTAGTGCTAGGCAACTGTACCTGTGTTTCTATACGTGAACGGCAGATTGCAGCTTCGATACGTGTCCACGGAGACCTTAGTGCTAGGCAACTGTACCTGTGTTTCTATACGTGAACGTCAGATGGCAGCTTCGATACGTGTCCACGGAGATCTTAGTGCTAGGCAACTATACCTGTTTCTATACGTGAACGGCAGATTGCAGCTTCGATACGTGTCCACGGAGACCTTAGTGCTAGGCAACTGTACCTGTGTTTCTATACGTGAACGTCAGATGGCAGCTTCGATACATGTCCACGGAGAACTTAGTGCTAGGCAACTGTACCTCTGTTTCTATACGTGAACGGCAGATTGCAGCTTCGATACGTGTCCACGGAGACCTTTCGCTTCAGGTGACAAAATAACACTAGGCACTTGTGTGCCGTGGTGTAAGCCGCAATCACGGCATTGGTAGCGTGGATCTCCTTGGGGCTCTCCTCGGAGTTACCTCAACACCACGTACATGACCTGGTTCGTCAGGGGTACGCAGGTCTGCACTACCACTTCCTCGGCGTTGAGCAGGCCCAGGAGGCGATCGTACCGGTACACCAGCGATCACGTGGACATGTTATCGCGCTGTGGTGTTGCGTGTGCATGGTATGGAAACTCAAGGACGCAAAACATGCACGACCGAGGGTTAAAAAGCAGAACAAGTAGTGACGTGGAACGTTGTGATTGGTGAAAATAAGACGATCTCTGATAGGTGGACAAATTGAAATAACGTGATGTGATAGGCGAAAATAAAATCAAAGGTGATTGGATGAAAAATGACGAGAAGGAATTAGCGGTGAATTTGTGAACTAAGATGGGGAAGATTTTTTTTAAAAAAAAAAGGATAATATAAGTATGGCAACTGTAACGGTTTACGGCAAACGCGCGCCGCGCAATGCGTCACTCCGGGCATCTTGCTCAATATGGTTTTTGTTTTATTGCCCGGCGCAGAGGTGCAGTTGCCTACCACTAAGGTCTCCGTGAACACGTATCGAAGCTGCAATCTGCCGTTCACGTATAGAAACAGAGCTACAGTTGCCTAGCACTAAGGTTTCCGTGGACACGTATCGAAGCTGCCATCTGACGTTCACGTATAGAAACACAGGTACAGTTGCCTAGCACTAAGGTCTCCGTGGACACGTATCGAAGCTGCAATCTGCCGTTCATGTATAGAAACAGAGATACAGTTGCCTAGCACTAAGGTCTACGTGGACACGTATTGAAGCTGCAATCCGCCGTTCACGTATAGAAACAGAGGTGCAGTTGCCTAGCACTAAGGTCTCCGTGGATACGTATCGAAGCTGCAATCTGCCGTTCACGTATAGAAACAGAGGTGCAGTTGCCTAGCACTAAGGTCTCCGTGGACACGTATCGAAGCTGCAATCTGCCGTTCACGTATAGAAACAGAGGTACAGTTGCCTAGCACTAAAGTCTTGCAGTGCATTTCCTGTCACGATCCACCACTGCACGATCCCTACCATCGACAATAAAACTGCATTTAAAAGATTTTATCGCTGACGAACATCCGTTTCTCACGCTCATTTTACACACACATCAGCACACGGTCTTTGCGCGTAGTGCTGCACATGAGAATGATTCTTTTTTACTGTTTTCTCCGATACTAAAGTGAGCAGAACTGTAACGCTTGCTACCTGTTGTTAATAGTGGTTCAGCTTGCACCCCCACTAGTGCAATATTTAAAACTATGAGTGTCGTGTGTAGTGTTTTTGTGTTGTGCCGTGCATACGTGTTATGTAAAATGTAAGAATTAAATAGAATCAGCAGATACTTCCTTTCTATGGAGTAACACCAACTGCAGATTAAAAATTCTCAAGTGTTACGTTCGTATGACCTCTACCCTCTATCTCTTATAGGTGAGTACGAAAAAAAACTCAGTATTTTTGGTATATGAAGGCTTATTATGACGTGAAACAACCATTTATATGATTTTTTCTAAGTTTGAAAGAAGTGAAGTAATCGCGATTTTACACTCACTAGCAGCTAGAAAATCGAATTTCTTAACTTTTTGAATACTCAGTATTTTTGGTATATAGAGGCTTATTATGAGGTGATACATTCATTTACATGAATTTTAAGCAGTTTGAAAGAAGTGAAGTAAACGCGATTTTACACTCACTAGCAGCTAGAAAATCGAATTTCTTGACTTTTTAAAAACTCAATATTCTTGGTATATATAGGCTTATTATAACGTGAAACAACCATTTATATGATTTTTTCGAAGTTTGAAAGAAGTGAAGTAAACGCGATTTTACACTCACTAGGGGCTAGAAAATCGATTTTCTTGACTTTTTGAATACTCAGTATTTTTGGTATATAGAGGCTTATTATGAGGTGATACATTCATTTATATGATTTTTAAGCAGTTTGAAAGAAGTGAAGTAAACGCGATTTTACACTCGCTAGGGGCTAGAAAGTCGATTTTCTTGACTTTTTAAAAACTCAGTATTCTTGGTATATAGAGGCTTATTATGAGGTGATACATCCATTTATATGATTTTTAAGAAGTTTGAAAGAAGTGAAGTAAACGCGATTTTACACTCACTAGCAGCTAGAAAATCGAATTTCTTGACTTTTTAAGAACTCAGTATTCTTGGTATATATAGGCTTATTATAACGTGAAACAACCATTTATATGATTTTTAAGCAGTTTGAAAGAAGTGAAGTAAACACGATTTTACACTCGCTAGGGGCTAGAAAATCGATTTTCTTGACTTTTTGAATACTCAGTATTTTTGGTATATAGAGGCTTATTATGAGGTGATACATTCATTTATATGATTTTTAAGCAGTTTGAAAGGAGTGAAGTAAACGCGATTTTACACTCGCTAGGGGCTAGAAACTCGATTTTCTTGACTTTTTAAAAACTCAATATTCTTGGTATATAGAGGCATATGAGGTGACACATCCATTTATATGAATTTTAAGCAGTTTGAAAGAAGTGAAGTAAACGCGATTTTACACTCACTAGCAGCTAGAAAATCGAATTTCTTGACTTTTTAAAAACTCAGTATTCTTGGTATATATAGGCTTATTATAACGTGAAACAACCATTTATATGATTTTTTCGAAGTTTGAAAGAAGTGAAGTAAACGAGATTTTACACTCGCTAGGGGCAGAAAATCGATTTTCTTGGTATATAGAGGCTTATTATGAGGTGATACATCCATTTATATGAATTTTAAGCAGTTTGAAAGAAGTGAAGTAAACGCGATTTTACACTCACTAGGAGCTAGAAAATCCAATTTCTTCACTTTTTAAAAACTGAGTATTTTTGGTATATATAGGCTTATTATGACGTGAAACAACCTTTTATATGATTTTTTCGAAGTTTGAAAGAAGTGAAGTAAACGCGATTTTACACTCACTAGGGGCTAGAAAATCGATTTTCTTGACTTTTTGAATACTCAGTATTTTTGGTATATATAGGCTTATTATGATATGAAACAACCATTTATTGTGTTTTTAAGCAGTTTGAAAGAAGTGAAGTAAACGCAATTTTACACTCACTAGGGGCTAGAAAATCGTTTGCACTGCACACTTTTGTGTTAAAATATACATACATTTTCAATTTTGTCATTGTGTAGATTTTGTTTGTTAAATTTTTTATACGCTACTATTATAGTGTGTGTGTGTGCGCGCGAGTATGTGCCTAGTATCCGTGCGCCACAAGCCAAAACGACGACATTATAGAAAACCTTCATCATTTGCCTACCGGATAGGGACAACCGCGAAAAACCTGAAAAAAGCTCTAAGAGTATTCTAACGCCTACCGATATAGAAAACCCATGAAAACAAGATAGTACACTTTGTTGACCGCTTTCGACCGGCAATGAGAACCCTGCTCCTACGTACGCTAGCGACCATTACGATGGCCCAGTACCAGGTTTTTGGTATAGTTAAATTACGTCTGTGCAAAGGGCGTCTGTACCGCTTTAAAAAACCTAGGTATATCAGTGCGTAGTGATGTTGGTTGATCTTAAAGCTGGTTAAGCATTTTTCAAAAACAGTTTGCTACACGCTACTATTAAATGTGTGTGTGTGTGTGTTTCTGTGCGAGTATGTGCCTAGTATCCGTGCGCCGACAAGGTAAAACTTCATCATTTGCCTACCGGGCAGGGACAACCACTAAAAACCTGAAAAACCTCGAAAATTAGAAACGGCTTCGTCAACCACTACAGCAAACGCCTACCAACCAGGGAAAACCTATGAAAAAGCAGAAAGAGCTTGCATTCGTTTACCAACCGCAGAAAACCCCCAAAAACTAGTTAGTTTTTAAAAAAACGAAAAAACAAAAAGAAAAAAAGAAAAAAAAGGAAAAGACGAATAATATAAGTATGGCAACTGCAACGGGTGTGTGTGTGTGTGTGTGTGTGTGCCTATTTAATTTTTATTTTCTTTTGCACTGCACACATTTGTGTTACAATATATATGCATTTTCAATTTTGGGAAAACCTATGAAAAAGCAGAAACAGCTTGCATTCGTCTACCAACCAGAGAAAACCCCGAAACACTAGTTATTTAAAATTGCTGATGAGTTCTGGATAGGCTTTTGCAAATGTTGTTGGTAGCAAAACTTGCCTTTTCCATCACCTCCAACATACCCCACTCCCACACCTTTTTTTCCACCAATCATAATCTCTCTTATTCTTACCAATCAACAACTTTCATTTGTTCCTTTCCACCAATAACATCACTTCTTATTCCCACCAATCACAACTTCACACGTCACTTTCTGTTATACTTTTTATCCCTCGTTCGCCATCTTTCCCCTCTTTCAGTCCCAACCTCCGCACAGACAACACCTCACCGCTCCTTAACCTCAACTTCATGCCTCCGCCATCTTATTTAGTTCCCATGTTTACCACCGCACCTCTCATCTCCCAACCAGATTGCCGGCAAGAACAGATCTCGTTCATTCACACCTCGACGGTTGACTCGACAGCAGCTACTGTGAGCACCTACGTCGTACACTTTTTTGACCGCTTTCGACCGGCTATGAGAACCCTGCTCCTACGTACGCTAGCGACCATCACGATGCTCCAGTACCAGGATTTTGGTATAGTTAAATTACGTCTCTGCAAAGGGCGTCTGTACCGCTTTAAAAAACCTAGGTGTATCAGTGCGTAGTGATGTTGGTTGATCTTAAAGCTGGTTAAGCATTTTCAAAAACAGTTTGCTTTTATTTTTTCGCGTCGCGTCAAGCTGCTGCGCTTTTGGTGACGCATCCACACCAGTAACAGGTAAGTACCACACGCATAATTATTTTTCGGGCCTGCTTGGCGTAGGAATATATCCTTTCGTGTTTTGGTACTGTAACCTCAAATCTCCTTACCCTCCTCTTGCGTCCGCCATCTTGTTTAGTTCTCACCGCATATCCTTGTCGCAGACCCTCCGCCATTTTTAGTTCCCACTATTTTAACCTCAAAATCTGCTCTTCTAAGCTCTTGCTACCGCCATCTTCTTTTAGTTCCCATTCTCACCACCGCGTCTCCTTGCCCCCACCTCTTGCGACCGCCATGTTCACCACTAACCTCCAAATTTCCTCGTCCTTAAACCTCTTTTCTCAACCATCTTGTTTAGTTCCCATTTTCGTCACCGCATCTCATATCGCCCCATCTCTCTATACACTCAAGAAAACTACCATCCAACGTTCAAAAATTGCTGATCAGTTCTCGACAGGCTTTTGCAAATCTTGTTGCTAGCAAAACTTAACTTTCCCATCACCTCCAACATACCCCACTCCCACACCTTTTTCTTTCCACCAATCATAATCTCTCTTATTCTTACCAATCAACAACTTTCATTTTGTTCCTTTCCACCAATAACATCACTTCTTATTCCCACCAATCACAACTTCACACGTCACTTTGTTATACTTTTTATCCCTCGCTCCCCATCTTTTCCCTCTTTCAGTCCCGACCTCCGCACAGACAACACCTCGCCACCCCGCTCCTCTCCATCACGTGACCTCCATACTCTTTCATCTTCCTTCCTTCATCTTCCACCCGAATTAACGAACCAATCAAAACACTCCACGTCACTTCCTATTTTTCCTTCACCTTTCCCTAATCCTCAATTCTTTTAACTCGTCCCGGATGAACCAATTGCAATAACGATAATCCTTCCGCTCAGGGCGCTTTTCAAACTTCCCGCCGCCGTCGCACGCAGCGACACTAGCGCCCCTAGCGGCAGGATTATCGTTAATCCAATTGGCTCATCCGGGACTTATACTACTGCCAAAACAAAAAGAAATCTCAGTTGATGTGAGACAAGCTGTTTTGATTACTTTTAAGAACGGAAAGTCGTAGTCTAGCCTTGCTAGACATTTTGGCATATCGCAATAACTAATACGTGTGTGGAGTGACGTCAAAAACAGGAAGGAAAGTAGCCAATAAGCCAAGGTCTGGCTGTCCTCGAAAAACGAGGGAGGACAGAATGATTTGTAAGCAGTCGGTTCTGATCCAAGAAAATCGACTCGATACATTAGGGATGATGTGGAGCAGCATCAGGGACTAGACATGTCTACTGAAAAACATCGCCTAGTAGCAGTGATTTAAATGGTAGATGACCATCACGTAAACCACTCATAAATTTAAAAATAGGAAGGTCAGGTTAGAGTTTGCGAAGAAACATCAAACTTGGAGTGATGTTTTGCGGATTTTTACGGAGTGATGAGAGTAAATTTAATTTATTTGAATTTTCATCATTAAATAAAGAATTTGAAGAGAAGGTAAAGCAATAAAGATTAAAACTGTAACAGGAAGAATTGTTCAAAGAATTTCTAAATATAATCATCTCTAAAATGTCGATCACTACACTTATTTGTTAATAAAGATAAATTATATAACTTACTGTTGTTGCGATCATTTCCTTCTAATGGTGTGCAGTATACCTATACGTCGAACAAAAAACCAAAGGGACAACAAAAAGTACCAGGTACCGACCACTAAGCACGGTGGTGGCAGAGTCATGGTGTGGGGGTGTTTTCTAGAAGTGGGTTAGTCCTCTACTCCAAATAGAAGGCAAAATGGATAGTTTCCTGTACAGTGACATTTTAAAAAATAATATGGTTCCACACGGGAGAAAGAATATGCCACGCAATTGGATTTTATAGCAGGACAATGACCCAGAACACACCTCCGGCCACTTACAAAAATTATTTTCAGATAAAAAAAATCAAACTTTTGGGGTGACCAAGCCACAGCCCGGATCTAAACCTAATAGAACACCTCTGGGATGAATTGGATCTAACGTTCGTCGTAGAAGCTATTCAAAAAAGGATCAATTTGCTGCTGCCTTATTGGACGAATGGTCAAAATCCCACTCAACCGATTACAAAAGCTTCTGGCTTCAATGCCAAATAGATGTGCAGCTGTGATCAAAGCTCATGGGTATTCAACGAAATGCTGATTCCCCCCCCCCCGATTCCAAAATATTTGTTTTATTCTTACATACTTAGACCTACAAATTACTTTTGAGCCAGAAGAATGTTTATTTATTTTTATGTAAGATAACTTTGTTTAAACTAAATGTATTTTTATACTAAATTGATTATATTTACATATTTTTCAATTATCCACCGGCTTTTTTTTTATTAAATACCTATCTTTATGTAATTGCAATAATGCTTTCTACAAAATACTTTTGAGCGCTACTGTATGTTAAAACGGCGTGTGTGGGCGCGCGCGTGCGCGCTTTGAAAACATCTATGTATGCTTTTTGCGTAGTAGGAGTTTGTCTATCCCCTACGGTTTATCAATTAATACAAAAATCATTCAGGATGGAGAGCACTTCACAGCCTATTCACACAAATTGAACATATGCATTTTACGTCAGGTAAATTTATTACACATATAGTATTTTAATAAAAATCGTCAAGAGCTATTTTTGAGGAAATAAAAAAATAATTTGTTCTATGTAGACTGGGGTAGGGGGATTCTTGAAAATAATCTTGTCGCGTCCTTGGAAGATAAACTTAAAATGTCAAGTTTGGTATTTAATCGACTTTTCGTTGTTCAGTTAGACTGCGCGCGCGCGTACGCACGCACACGAACGCGCGCACCTTTATCTAAAAATCTTTAATTCAGAGAGCCTCAAAACGTGTATTCCCGAAACGAAGTCGAATAATTCGACTATCGGAAAATTCGGTATCGAATTTTTAGGTTAAAATGTAATACCAGCGTCCTCTATTTTCTATAGGCAAATAACAGGGAAGATAAAAATATTTACGTGGGGAGTAGTAATCTCGAAACCATTCAACCAATTTTTATATATTTCCAACATTGAAAAGCCCTGTTCTTCCTAAGGACATAACGTATTTCCAAAAGTTTTAAATTAGATGGGGGGGTGTAATCATGCCACGCAATTTCAACACCATTTCGTTGAATATGAATACCATAGATTTTTTTGTACTTTATTGCAAACATGGCAAATTTTTAATTACTTCCAGCCTAAAAGAGTATACGAGGAGGCTTAAAATCGAGCTGGAGTGGGAGGAGCTGTACATCGTGCTCATATGATTAAATTTCCCTCTGGCTTTGCTGAATTTCGTCATCAAGGTATGAATGACAAACCTTGGTATCCTTGGGTTTTAGAATATGGCAAAAATAAACTATACTAAAACTTCCAAAACTACCGCTACCCTTTTTCCAATCCCTATTTTCAACCCATAGCATACAAATCTACACTATAGCCTATCTAGATGAAAATTTGTAGCAGTATTCTTTGTAGGGGTTCATAATTATGGCTACACCTTAAACCACCTTCTTGTTAATTTTAATACGTTGTACAAAAAAAAATTCTCTGGACGCTACCCTCTGCTGCTGGAGACGTGAAGTGGGTCGCAGTCTCTCATATAGCCTTCTGTAGTCATTAACAATATGCCGGCAAGCTGTATTGCGGTAAAACACATCTGTATTTATGTGGTACGGAATAGAAGGCGGTGGTAAATTATACAAATAATTACATCGGGGTGCAGTATAACGTAAAGTACTTTATAACTTTGTAGGTTCAATACGAACACTGAAAAAACACTGCAAATTACTTGCGTAGACAACGGTTACATTGAAATCTACAACTTGGCGACCCACGCAGATACTCGTAGTGTGATTTCTAACTCATCTCACATCTCAACTGCTTTAACATGCCGCTATCTTTTTTGATTGGCGTCATATACGCTTAAATTTAAAATTGTACCCCATCATACAGTAATCTTCTATCATTGGCTAGTGCCAGTTGTGTTTGAATTTGATTTGCAGATCCACCCACGCCACTTTAACAACGTTCCGTTGGGGAAACTTACAACCTTCACAGTATTTCCCGTTTTCTTAGCGTTAACAAAGGTTTCTCAAGGTCGTTTCCCAAATCGTACCCTCACTGTTAGAATTAAACATCTTAAAATTACAACACACACACACACACACACACACACACACACACACACACGCACGCATACGCACACGCACGCGCACGCGCGCGCGCTTATGATTAATAAAATGTTCTCCCTGTCCTCACCATTTTGAGAACAAACGTGATATATGTATGATGAATATGAAACGTTTTTGAATATTTACATGTATGATATCATTAATAAAATTATAATTAATACAGGGCTGGTATTGTAACAAAGTTACCGTTTCAAATTATAGACTTCCTTACAACTCTCAAAAACTACTCCTATTGTATTTTCAATCCCTTATGCAGAAATCCGCACTGTTTAACCAATATAATCAAAGTTACAATTACTTATACCACCTTGCTAAAATCACAGGTTGTTACCTTACAATTAAAAAGATCACCCATCCCTCATTTTCAATAATATAGTACCTCGAAATTTTTAAAAAGTACCCTTACCTTTATTTTCAACCCTTAGAGACTTGTAATATACGTCACAAATTTGCGCATTTGAGCTGTAAGGCTTACTACCTTAACAGATATTTTCAACCCCTGGTGTACAAAGTTGCACCATTTGACCAAAGCGACAAAACTTTTGACACTTGCGCTTTAGGCAGCAGTGTAAACTGTAGAAGACTATTCACCACTTGAAAGAAAGGAGAAAGAAAGAAAGAAAGAAAGAAAGAAAGAAAGAAAGAAAGAAAGAAAGAAAGAAAGAAAGAAAACTAGTCCTATTCCTTATTTTCAACCCCTTACAGAATGCATCCACGTAATGTCATGTCAGACAGCTAGTGAGGTGTTTTTTTGTTTTTTTTTAAGTAAACTGTGTGTTGCTTGGCATTGCCACTGTGTAACACCTCTGTTCGGTCTTTTTCTGCTTTCCTAAAGAGGTGCCAAAAATGTATGGACAAAGACGATGGCCAGTTTCAGCATTTCCTTTCATAAAGTTGGTTTTTCCCTTGCGCTGTCATTCTCTAAAGAGGTTTTCAAGGGAAGTGTTCAGAATTACATTACATAAGGGGAAAATTATAAACTCAGTTTTAAATACAAAATGCAATGTTGAAAAGAGCGAGTGTATTTATCCACAAAATAACGAATTTCCGCGGTAAACTACATCTTGAGCTAGTAATAGCTATCGTAGTTCATATTGATAACTGAATGAGTGGAACGTATCATCCAGTGGAAGGTTTATTTGTGAATATAGTATTAAACACAGCGCTTGATTTTTACTTTTGTACTACAGTGCTTTTCTTCCATACCGTGGCCACCGCACGGTTCACCGCAATTCGGACTCCCGCGAAACAGTTAATATATCTCCGCAACCGTCTCATGTCTCATGTTTACATTTACAATGATAACAAGCACATACCTTATCATAAGATATGTTGGAAATGTTGTCCTCTATCCGCACACTTCTAGCTTCTTCATTCACACTGCCGAGCTCAATATCGAAATTGAGCGAATTTCTCGCCTGTTGTTCTCTTTTAGTTCTTCCAATACATAGAGTTTGTTGCAAACACCTTATTTTTCAAGTTCCTTCATTGGTAAACATCACATGCAGCTACATCAAGAGATCGTAAGGGCCATAATCCTTTACTAATTACACTATCTTAAAACATTTGCTGAATTGAATTTAATGACTTCAGCTGTTTGCGCGATAAAAAAAAAGTCCGGTTGGAAAAAAAGATTGACATTCAACGTTGGTCAGCTGTTAAAACATCGTGGAAGTCACTCAAATCTCTTTGCATTTGTTTGTTAAAAAAAAAAAAGGTCCTATTATTCTGTATGCATTTACTGGCCACCAATTTTTGCGTCATGCAAGGGAATCTCGTATGTAAAATCGGGTTTCTCTGTACTCCAATTTCCCATTTTGCGATAAAACATAGCCAGATAAATGGAACCATGCTTCGTCAGAGAATATTAAGTGTGGGTCAATTACTCTATCATTTTGCAAAATCCAGTTACAGAAACTTAACCGACTCCGATGATCACATGAGAAATAAGGTATATGCAACAAACCCCCATACATTGTAAGAACTAAAACAAAACACCAAGCGAGCAAGACACTCAATTTCGGAGATTGAACTCTTCAGGGTGAGTGAAGATTCCCTGGGAATATGGCAGGAATGTGTGGATAGAGAACAACATTTCCAACGTCTATTATGATAAATATGTGCGTATTATCATTGTAATTATAACAGTGAGAACGTGAGGCTGTTGCAAGGATGATATAACTTTCTGCGGTAGTACGAACTGCGGCGGCCACAGTATGAAGGAAAAACACTGTATTAGCTATAATAAGCAGAGAAAGTATTACATTCTACCCGAAAATTCGACAACGATGTTTCACTGGAAACAACGTTTGAGCCCCGCCACCCCCCGCAAAAAAGAAGCATCTTTTAGGAAAAGGTCCCGAAGCGCGCGCGTATGTGTGAGAACTGCGTAACTCAAAAATGAAATGTCGAATACATATCAAACTTGATATTAAAGTTCCGCATCATCCAAGGTTGCGACACGAAGATTTTGAAGAAAGTCCATTCACCCCAAATTACACTTTGCATACCATAAGCTTAAGATATTTGCATGAGAAATAAAAGTATCGGTATCTTAAATGTTCTACGAATTGCCTGCGAAGTCCTCTTCATTCCAATTGTATTTTGTACAAGTTTGTGATATTAGTGGGGATTTCCTACTTTCGAATTTGTGCATTAAACCGCACGCATATTCACACTTCCAGACTAGGGAATATAAGGAATATAGGGTAAAGGGAAAAAAAAAGTCCCGCTCTCCAGCCAGTAATAAAATACGGCAACTCTTGGAGGCTAGCATGCTAACCACAGACAGAGAGGTCCTTTTTATTAATCTTTTAGATTTCTTTTTCTGCTTCAGGCATTTTTTAGGGTTTTAGAACACTGTAAAAAGGCTTTTAGTATTTGAAGCTGTAGGCGATTTCAGCGTAAACTCAAGCCTGTGTACGGGGTACGCAATGGGAGACTTCGGCTACTGCGCGTGGCATAATTGAGAAAAGGCATTTGACACCGCCACTCGTATTTGGGGAGCCTGTTCTAAAACAAAGTGACATCCTGTTATACAGTGGTATGGTGATCACGAAGGACGTTCGTGTAGCGGAGAAAAGTACGCGTAATCATCACGTGATTTTCACACACTAGAGAGTTTAAAACCAGTTCATTCCCTCCCCTCCACACAAAAATGACGAGTAGAATACTTGCAATCCTTCTCTAACTAACATTTCTTTTCATCGGATATCTGTATTTGTTTAATGGATGTAATAAATATTTCGCTCTTAAGGGTTTACTTTGGAGAAAAACGGTGAGGAGGGGGGGGTAGGTGTTGAGGCTGAAAATATAGCGCCTTGGTGTTTGGAAGGAATGGAATGCAATTTATGTTAAATATGATTTAATTTGTCTCTAAGGAGAGCTTCCGTAAAATGGCAAAATCGTAAACGCGCCTTTCCAAGAATAGCATTTAAACTTCCAAGATACTTCCAAGAAAGTGCTTTTTCTGTTAATTACCACTTAATATTTAGCAATCAACGTTAGAAGGTATGAAAATGGAAGCTTAAAAAAAACAGTGCGTACACTATTTCTTACTTTCATAAATATCCGCAGCTCGAAAATTATTATTATAAGCAGACAAATATTATCCCTGTACTTATTGTGCTAAAGTCGGAATATCGAATGTTGCGAATGCTTCACACCTAAACATGCATGTTGTTGCGTGGATTGTTGCAAATGCCACGTCCTGCTCTAAGCGAAAGCAAACACATTTTGTGTATTAAGGAGTATCAGAAAAACAGAATATGACAACGGTGTCCTCCAGTGTTTCTGTTTCTTCGTCCCAGAAGCACAGAGTGACAGGAATTTTTGGGGTAAACATTTCCAGCTGTTGCCACTTTTATAAACGTGTTCCTCACGCCTCTCCCTATACCCTCCATCTTGAAGTGGCTCCTTAGCAATAAGGATTATTAACGATAGGTTCCTTAGCAATTCCGGTTGATGGAAGCCAAAACAGACAACCACAGTTTTGAGTAATAAACATTAAACATGAGCATCGGTATAATATATGATTCACACAAAGCTGTGGCTGCAGCACGGAAAACAAAGCAGTATTTTAAAAAATTATGCCCATAATTATTCCAGACACGTAAGCGACATGTGTTAATTTCTAAACAAAGCGAATACTGGTGCATAGGAGTTTCCTACGAAACGGAAAATCACGAACCGTACAGCCCGCTTCTGAAACGATCTGATATTAGAGGACCTTCATTTGTGACGTAACATAGTAAAATTGGGAAGTGCATCTTTCTTGTGTTTAATGTTATTTGCAGGGCATCAACTCATTGAACTTAAAAGCTAGATGAATAATAGTCGACTTAAAACTCAACACAAGTCTATTTTAATGTGTGCAGTACAGCAACACGCAATCCTCACGGCTGCCAGCTTTCAAGCAGGGCAATGCACTTCTCCTACCTGAATCTTTTCAGAAGAATCCGTACTTAACTACTGTGCAACTAACAATAAGAATAAGCCTAGAATGCGATTCTAATTGGCACGATGTGTACAGTAACCGCTCGCTTCACAAAGTAAAACCAAGCAAATCTCATCGTTTATCATGCTAAGGCTCCTCATTAACATTTTAATTAAGTCGGCACCCGAAATCTGTAGCCAATTTAAATAAGATGAAGGCATCTATTGGCGTACCAATTCAACACGGTTGTCGGCAAGCGCTGTTTATGGGAGGGATTAGAACTATTTATAATAATATTTATGTATCAGGAGTATTATATTAATGATTATGCCTTGAAGACTACGGAAGCCCTGGATTTGTAAGTTAGCCAAGGGCTAAATCATTAATTCCCAATGTGCATATGATAATTATGATTTCGTTTGTTATATAAATTAATCTAAAGTTGTAAATACAACATTTTTATTGTTGCATGAACATGACTTTCTCTCCTCGCTTTTACGCATTTCGTATTAGGTATAAGAAGGGTTTAAAAGGACGAAGGCTAAAGCGATAGTCAATTTAAAAAAATAAAAATGTGTTACGTTCACACGACTTTCTCTACCTCTATCGCTTATTGGCGGGTATACAATTTTTTCTTATGAAAGTTTATTTTCCTATCTACTTCATTTTAATCGCGACAAACCTTTACAGAAATAGCTGCATTACACATTTCCTAATAGATACAAAGTAGCGATAGTCGAATGTTACACAACTGCACGCTATATGCTGGCCTTAAAATTCCATACTCTTTCCATGCGATCGTGAGAGACAACTGAAAATGGAAAGTACTTTAAAAGAATGACGTATTGGAACAATTCGAACCATACATAACGG
The DNA here is from genome assembly GCA_030765065.1 of Deroplatys truncata. Taxonomy (NCBI): domain Eukaryota; kingdom Metazoa; phylum Arthropoda; class Insecta; order Mantodea; family Mantidae; genus Deroplatys; species Deroplatys truncata. Next base: position 120,224,137 of record CM060978.1, read on the forward strand.
ATATTCGAAAATGGCTTATGCCACAAAGAAAGTTATTTGAAATAAACTGTGCGTTTTCAAGAAATCTACATTTTTACTTTCTCTACCACGTACATAGTGGGTAGAGAAGGTATTGCATTCCACCCAAAAATTCGATACCGACATTTCCCCGGAAATACGTATTTTGAGGCTCCCTGGATCCAAATACAGCATGTTTGGAAACATGTCCGCGCGCGCGCGCGCGTCTATGGGTCTTGTGTCTGTGAACAGCATAGCTCAAAACCGAAAAGTCGGATATATACCACACTTGGTATTTGAGTTCAATATTTTCCAGGATGCGACACGAAGATATTCAAGAAAATCCTCCCACCCCAAACTACCCTTTACATGGAACGTTTTTTGAATATTTTGATTTTCAAAAAAAAAAAAAAAAAAAAAAAAGCTAACGATGCTGATTAAAATACCACAAATGAAAGATATTTACATGACAAATAAAATGTTTATCTTGAATTTTCTGGAATAGCCTAGGAAGTCCTCTTCATTGGGAAGGAATTTTGTATAATCTTGTATAACCGGTAAACGTTAAGCTATAAACGAAAACGTACCACACAAAAAAATGTAGATCTCTTTAGAACACACAGTTTATTTAATATAAGCTTTTTTGTTGCATAATCCGTTTCCGAGATATCCAGCTATTAAAGGTTTGAATTGTTCAATACTTATTAAGTCCCATCGATTTTCAGCTGCTTCTCGCGATTGCATGGAAACAGTATGGGATTTTAAGGCCAGTATACAGTTCTTAAACATTTGACTATCGCTGTTCTTCGTATCTATAATGAAATGTGTAATGTAGCTATTTTTGCAGATTCATTTAAATTAAAATGCAGTAGATAGAAAATAAGCTTTAGTAAGAATAGTTTGTATATCCACTAATAAAGATAGAGGCTACCCTCATGTGAATGTATCACATCAGATTTTTTTTGGGGTGGTGTGTTTTTGTCTATCGCTTACGTTTACACGTTATACATGATTATACAAAATTCCTTCCGAATGAAGGGACTTCACAGGCTATTCCCAGAAAATTCAAGATGTACATTTAATTTGTCACATAAATATCTTTAATATATTATTTTAATAAAAATCGTTAAGAGCTATTTTTTTAGAAAATAAAAAATTCGAAAATTGTTCCACGTAAGGCGTGGGTATTTTCTTGAAAATATTTGTGTCGCATTTTTGGAAGATAGCAGACTTAAATACCAAGTTTGGTATTTATCCGACTTTTCGTTTTTTAGTTATGCTATTCACATACGCAGGCGCAACTTTTTCTAAAAATGTTTTTTTGGGGTCCAGGGGGCCTTATATTTCCGATTACATACCGTTTCCATACAATCGCGGAAAACAACTGGAAGTCGACAGGACTTTAAAAAGAGTGACAAAGTAATGAAGGATGCGAACCATTAATAACGGATATCTCGGAAATGGCTTATGCAAAAAAAAAACTTGTCTGGAAAAAAACTTTTTTTTTTGTGATACCTACCTACGTTTCCGTCTATCGCTCAATGTTTACCAGTTATACAGAATTATATAAAATCCCTTCTGAATGAAAGGACTTCACAGACTATTCGCAGAAAGCTCAAGATACGCGTTTTATCTGTCATGTAAGTGTCTTTAATATGCATGTTTTAATAAAAATCGTTAGCAATTTTGTAGAAAATAAAAAATTTCGAAACATCTCACATGTAAAGTGTAGTTGGGGTGAGGGAATTTTCTTGAAAACTTTTTGTCGCATCTATGGGAGATAGTAAACTTAAATGTCAAGTTTGGTATTTGCCTTTTCGTTTGAGTTATGCTGTTCACAGACACACACACACACAGCCAGATTTTTTTCTACAGTGTCTTTATTCAGGGGCCTCAAAACATGTATTTTCGGTGAAATATCGATATCTAATTTGTGGGTGGAATGCAATACCTTCTCTTACACTGTACGTGATAGACAAAGAAAAAAAATGATATGTTACACTTCTGTACCTCCTATGTACGTGGTAGAGAAAGTAAACTTTCTATGTGTGGCTTTGAAATTTCATGCTCTTTCCATGACCTCGAGAAAAACGAATAGCAGCTTATTATTTTACAAAGGTATTTGAAAATTCAAACCAATAACAAAGAATATTTCGGAAATGGTTAACGCCACAAACAATTTTATTTGACATGAAAATGTATGCTTTAATGATACCTACCTTTGTGTGTGTGTGTGTGTGTGTGTGTGTGTGTGTGTGTGTGTGTGTGTGTGAGTAGTAGTAGGCAAGATTTGATCTAGCGCTTACTGTTTATCAGTTTACAAAAGTCATTGAGAATGAAGAGGACTTCACAGGCTGTTCGCAGATAATTCAACACACATTTCATTTGTCATCAAATCTTAATCATATGGTATATTTTTTTGAGAAAACAAAAAATAACGAAAAACTTTCTATGTAAAGGATGGTTTGGGGTAGGAGTAAAATTTGCGTGTCGCTTCCTTGAAAGCTGCTGAACCTAAACACCAAAGTTTGGTATTTATCCGAGTTAACTTTTTTTTTAGTTATGCTGATCACACTCTCCCACACCTTTTCCAAAGGTGTACTTTCATGAAATCTACATGTCAAATTTTTGGGCGGAATGCAACACTTTGTCTACTTACTATAGGTAGGCAGTGGAGGTGGTAAAAATTCGATTGAACATTTTAATTTTTCCTAGGAAACAGTATCTTGGAAGTTTATCTTTACTAAACAAAGTTCTTTCATCTCGAACTAAGTGGAGAATCTGAAATTCCTGTTGAAATTGATTTTTTCGGGCGTAAAAATCCTTAGCATGGCTTCCTTCGGAAGGAAAATAAAGCCGGTGGTCCCATGTCGTAGATTTACGGCACGTAAAACAACCCCAAGCCTGATAAAAGAGGCCTCTGAGAAAAATTTCCCGTCTTTCAAGCCCAACATAGAATGGGACCCCAAGGACCACAGCACTTAAAAGAGCGTCCATAAATAAAACTCAATTTAATTTTTCTGCTGAAATTGTCATTAAAGCTGAGGAAGATGTATGCAAGTCTCTGCCAGTAAAGTCAAGATATTTGTATAATAAGGAATATATAAATTTTGAAAGCTGGTTGAAAGGAAATTCGTGGATAATATTAATGAACCAGTACTTCTGGTTAGATCAGAGATCTGGTAAAAACGTTTTCTCCTAACTCACTTTGGGCCAAGTGTTCAATGCCCAAGATGCTGGTGCTTAACAGAAAAGTGAGCTTTGGAAACTATAGGTTCTGTGACTTCTTAAAACAATTAAAAGTTTAGTTTTTGTATAACAATGTTCTCTTAAACTGCATACATTGAGCACACGGGGGAAAATTAAGAATTCTGGAACTTACCTCATATCTAAGCAAAAATATTCTATTACAAAAAGTGCCAAAAATAGTTTATATAAAAGGTAGGATATGTTTGTATTATTTAGCTGGATATATTAACATCGCCGGAGGAATATTAGAACACAAGCCAACTTAATTAAGCGTTTCTTCAGGCTGCAATTATAGGCGTCTCTCCAATTGTAAATCACGCTATCATAATGGCTTAAATAAAGATATTGAATAAAAAGGGTAAAATACATAACGAATGGTCAACAACAATAAGATCTGCCGCCTTCTTCCGAAATAGCTTATCGAATGAATGAAATAAGCTTTAACGTTAGAATATATGCGTATTATTTTCCTTCTTAAATAACCCCTAAAATTTTTCACAGTGGAGTGTAATATACACGCCACCTAAGTAGTAGATGTAAATGGTGAGTTTCATAATGGCTTTAATTTGAATCACAAAGCCAGTTGGAAAACTAGGACTCTTGGGAAAGGAAGCAAGCTAGTAGGCCGTGGTTACGAGGTGTAATTGCGTTTACTACCACCATTTAATTATGCCCTTAAACGTGATCACTCTTAATTTCAACTCAATATTTGCAAACATGGTAGTCGATGGATGTTTTACACCTTTGTATGGAATGGTGCTGCAAGCCAGTAAAATTTCGAGAATCGGTTGTTGAACATTAATAGCTGATCCCCAATCGTTCCTCATATAATTGTTCGACCGCATTTCAGTCTTAGGATCCTGCAGGCCCTACTAGAGCTCCAATGTGCCGCAAAACATACTTGAGGTATGGCATATGACAGAAAATCCCATTTTATACATCTGCAATGCTAGAAAAACCAATACATCATATATGCTAGGTGGTATTTACGGCATTCCTAAAGGACTGTAAGCAACAGCCAATTGCAACCCGGAAGCTCTGTCATATTTACCTTGGGGAATGTCAGAAAATATTGCATCTAATACTTTGAGTGGTAAATGCCGAGACACATATCCAAATAACCCTGTTCTGCATTTAAAGGCTCACCACAAAAAGAATCTCATGAGGCTGAGCCGCTGAAATCCTCTGCGCTCTGCAGCAATGCTTACTGCAAAAGACTGTCAATTATTATTTATGCTGCAAAACGAGATACCAAGGCTACTCTAACATGAACAGCAGCTGTTTTACGGTTAAGATTCGGAGGTGCCATGGAAAGAATTTGTCCTTCTGTTTGGTCCTGTGCTGAATTTTCAAATGGATGCTTCCAGTTAACAATTTCTGGCACAGAGGTTGTGCTATACCAACACAGGAGTTTCATCCTTTACAGCAAGGCCATCGGCAAGTGCTAATAATTGGGGAGGGGAGGAGAGAATGTAAAATGAGAAGACTAAGCTATGTTTCACATCATAACTAGCTTATCGACAGTATTACTGAAAACTGCCTTTGGATCCAATATTCAGCATGCCAATTTCTAAACTCAAAGGAATGCCATTCCTTGTTGTTACAACGGGTTTTCTTTACATAATATTATTCCCTACCCTCCACAGACTCAGGAATGTGTGAAATGTGCCTCAACGTATAAAAAGAAGTCTTAACCAGAAACAGCCGCAATTGTTTCCAATACCTGGGCCACGCTGGTACTAACTTGTAATAAATGTAATATCTCCCGCTAACGTTAAATTAGATATTCTAATGGCCCGTTTTCACAGAACCCACTTGATATAGAAATGTAACATCTGTGTTTTCATGGTAATTATAAGCAATCCTACAAATTAAATGACCTGTAGATTCAAAATTGCATAAACCAAAGTTACTTAAACACACTTCTTCAATGATTCCATATCAAAATCTTCAGCGCAACACACGGCAAAACAGGGAGGTTCGAGTCTTTGTGATTGCAATTGTCAGAACCGCATTTTCGTATGCTGAAGTCGAAGTAGTTGTCTATATCCGAAAGTTGTCTTCTCATTTCCTGAAGAACCAGCCCGGCACATTTTTAAGTGGAAATAAAAGGACGTTTCCGGATAAAGGGAGACCTGTTGTAACCCTAACTCTTGGGAACAGAACGTGAACTAAAATGTTCAAGTACCTAAAATTCGGCACTTCAATCAGAAGTAGCCATTAAGTCTTTTTGCAGTACTTCATTCTGGCATCTCTCTTCCTGGAGTTGTGCATTAATTTCCAAACCTCCGTAGACAAGCAACTACAATACAATTATTTTTGTTACGCGTGTAGCTTACAGCATTGTACTCCATTTGATGTGTACTACTTGTCCGTTTATGCCTGATAAATTTACACATAGACCTAAGGTTCGGGAAGTTAAATCACATTTGGAAAACCCAATGTTATGTCTGGGATTCAAACCACGGATCATTGCTAGGGAAAACCGAAAGTCGATTGGAGTCCCGGGAAATAAGCTTTTAAACTATTTGTCTAGAACCTGATTAAATCTGTACAATTTGATGAAAACAAAATATGCGACATTGAATTTTTGAACTCTGTTTCAACTTTCCAGTTTTAATACATTTTAAAAAATGAGGGATGTAAATTTGATTTTGACGAGAAGTGAAACATTTTTGTTCCGAATTTGTGGTATTTTTACTTTCGCTACTACGTATAATAAGTAGGGGAAGTATTGCATTCCACCCAACATTTCAATACCGAGATTTGCCTTGAGGCATCCTAAATCCAAATAAAGCATTTTTGGAAACATGCCCGTGTAAGTCTGTCTGTGAATAGCATAACTCAAAAACGAAATGTTAGATAAATACCAAACTTGGTATTTGAGTTTAGTATCTTCCAGGCATGCGACAGGAAGATTTTCATGAAAATACCCCCACCCCAACTACACTTTGATGGAACTATTTTCGAAAATTTTGATGTTCTGAAAAATGCTTCAAACGAATTTTATTAAAATACCATATATGAAACGTATTTACATGACAAAATGTATATCTTGAATTTTCTGGCAATAGCCTAGGAAGTCCTCTTCATTCGGAAGCGATTTTTTACAATTATTATATAACTTGTAAACGCTAAGCGATAGGCGAAAATGCACCACATAAAAACATGTAGATCACTTTAATACCCACAATTTACTTAAAATGACATTTTTTGTACCTTAAGCCGTTTCTGAAATATCCGTTATTAATGGTTCGAATTGTTCAATACTTTTAAAAGCCCCATCGATTTTCGATTGTTGCCATTGCAAGCAAACGTATGTAATTAAGGCCAGCATATAGCGACCAGTTCTTAAAATTTTGACTATCGTTGTTCTCTTTGTATTTGTAAACAAATGTGTAATGCAGCTATTTTGGCGAAGGTTTAGTTGGATTGAATGCAATAGATAGAAAAATAAGCTTTAGTAATAATAGTTTGTATACCCAACAATACAGATAGAGGCCAGAGAAAGTGGTGTGTATGTATCCCATAAGATTTTTACTTTCTCTACTACGTATAGTAAGTAGGGCAAGTATTGCATTCCACACAAAAATTCGATACAGAGATTTCACCGGAAATACATGTTTTGAGACCCCCTGAAACCAAATAAGCATTTTTGGAAACATGTCCGTGTGTGTGTGTCTGTGTGTGAACAGCATAACTCAGAAACGAACAGTCGGATAAACACCAAACTTGATATTTACGTTCAGTATCTTCCAGAGATATGACACTAGGGTTTTCAAGAAAATTCCCCCACCCCAGATTACCCTTTACATGGAAATTTTTTTCGAAAATTTTAATTTTCTCAAAAATGGCTCCAACGATTTTGATTAAAATGTTATATGTTTAAGATATTTTCATGACATATGAAATGTATATCTCGAATTTTCTGGGAATGTCTCCAAAAGTATTCTTCATTGTGAACGATTTTTGCATAACTGGTAAACCATAAGAAATACACAAAATTTTACTACACAAAAAATATAGATCACGTTAAAATACACAATTTATGTCATATACATTTTTTTTGTTGAGTGAACCATTTTCGAGATATTGCTTGTTATTCCCTTAAATTTTCCAATACACTTTTTCTCAAATCCGTTATTCAATTTTTTTTGTCCTGGTAATGCAAAGAAAATGGAATACTCCACATATCAACCAGCTCTTAAAATATTTGACTACAGCTTAAAGCCTACCGATTCCCCTTGCATCTACAAGAAAATTAGCAACAAGATTAACATCTCGATTAACACGAAGCATACGGAGAATAAGCGTTTGTAAAAATAGTTTGTACAAGAGTAGAGAAACTCATGTGAGGTAACACATCAGATTTTTTATTTTGTGATCTTCACCATGCTCGTATATCTCTAATATTAGATCTGTGTACTGCTAACAACACAGAATTATGATGGAATTCTAATAATGTGATAAATATAATAGGTTTGTTATAAAATTAATTTATACATATAATATACTTTATTTTCGTGGATTATGTAAGTAGTGAGAGTCTGGGGCTTCCGCAACAATGCTCACATCCGGTCCACAATTAATGCAGTAGTACTCGGAGGGGAGGGGGAGGAGGATAATACTAGCATCCGGTGCGACTCATCCCTTCCAGAATCGTGTGTTCACATGATATTTTGGTGTGGAAGGGGGTACTTTTTCGGATTAATGGTTAGTTTACTTGGTGTTAGCTTTGAGGAGAAGGGGACCCATATACACTGGCGTTTCAACACAGATTCAAGGTCAGGGTTTCTTTTGGTGGAGTGAGAAGGCTCCTTAGCGCCACTTTCATGTCACGTGGTCCTTTAGAGAAAAGTGGGCGTATATACACTGCGATGGGACTTATATACACTGAGATATTCAACACAGATCAAAGTCGTGGCATCGCTTGGTGGAGTACGAAGGTTTCTCAGCGTCTCTTATCTCATGTGTCGGGCTTTGGTGTAAGAAAACACCTAAAAGTCATGTTCCTTCCAACATAAGTCCCGGCTTCCGATAGGGGAGGTAATAAAAACAAGGATTGCTATCCTAGACAGTTGTGACACACGAGTCATCATCCCTTAAGAAACAATGATATTAAGGAGTCCCACGCAAAGGCGTCCTAAGCATAACGAAAAGGATAACACTCATATACACACTTTAAAATACATGAATAAAAGCTAAGCTTGGATGTGTACACGCCGAACTAATGCAAAGGCTCTCTAACAAACTCAAAAGGCTTCATTTAACCTGTAAGTGCTTCGAGAGGCATCAATATGGGGGATTAGTGTACCAAGTGCGCCAACAAGCGCATGCTATTTTTACAGTGAGGAATCACACAGAAATAAATGGCAAGCAATGAAAAAAAATTGGAATATTTCCGAACTTTAAAAACTAGCAACCCCCCGTACTTAAAGGGTATAAAATGAAAGCCACGGTTTCGCGAATGGTATTCCACATTAACGACCAATTTCAGCCTACCAGGTTTTGGTGCAATCCATATACCCACATCTTTAAGTCTAAATAGCGTAGTTCCCTCGTGCAGTTAAAAGGCATCCTAACTGATATTGTATTGTTCAAAAGGCACTGGCCTCTTAATTCACGCACCTAACCGTAGATGTCGACTGAATTCGATCCTAGAGTGGCCTCTACCGCTCCCATTGAAAAAATAATGTATATTTGCATCCACAAAACACTGTGCGAATCCCTAATTTAACTAAAATGCTGTAAGGTATAACAGACTATCACATATTAAATTACATTTATAAATGTTTCTCCCTTGAGGAAACGAATTAGGCTGTTCTCCCTCTCAAGCACACGCATACATGCATACACAGGATGAATCACCTAAAACTTGCACCGCAAATATTTCGGAAATGGAAAGTGCTATTGATGTGCAGTTTTCGCAGCACTGATTGGTAGTCAGGGTCTCGTACATTTAGCCTATAAACAGATTTTAATAATACTGAGAAAGTGTATTTTTTTAGCAAACGTACAATTTTTTAAACGGAACAATGCCTAGTTACATCAACAGAATAAAGCTAGGGTAAATTAAAATGTCAATGGTCTTTGTTGCAGGATTCTAGTGCAAGTGGTTTACAAGAAATCGTACTTTGAAAAGTTTCCACCTCGACAATTTTTGTCCCATTCAACCTGCTTAGTTGCTAGGTACGATGTTATGTTAGTTTGCATTGTGCTTTCCGTTCATTGATTGCATTACGACTTTCTGGTCAGTTAGTTTGTGACAGTTCAAGCAGTAAGTCGTGAGTGGAAGATGGGGTTTACTAATGCAGAAAAAGCCGACGTGCTCCATGGTGTATGGAGAGTGTAGGAAGAATGCAGTTCGTTCCTGTACGGTGTATGCGGAAACGTATCCCAATAGACGTCAACCATCTCGGCGATTATTTATCAACCTCTTCAACGAATTACGTGAAAGTGGTACTGTAACACCTACAAAACGTAACACCTCTGTACCATTCATTAGCAATTAAACATCCTGTTTTGCCGCTCCGGGAGTCGGAACAAGAAGATCGGGATACCTAATTAGTTATTGAAAACAATCTAAATAATATCATTTAAATGCAATTTGTCCCACGCAACTAAGCATAACACTTAATTAGCAAATAAACACCAAAGTGTGAACCTACTTGGGATCGAACATGACCCCTAAAGCAGCAAGATTCAGTCTTCGCGGTGTTCCAGCTAGGCACTTGTAAAGGAGATCACTTTATTTCATATTTCACTGTGTGTATGGGGGCGTGAGTATATATGCACGAATGCGTGTGCTTGCGAGTGAGAGGGCGGGGGGAGAACAGCCAAATTTGTTTCCTTTAGAAAGAAACATACTTATAAATGTAATTTAATATGTGATCCAGACTGTTATGCACTTGCAGCATTTTATTTAAAATAGGGATTCATATAATGTTTTATAGATTATTTTTTCAATGGGAGCGGTAGAGAAAGCTTTAGTACAAAATTCAGCCGACATCTATGGTTAGGCGCGTGGATTAAGAGAAGGTCAGTGCCTTTTAAACAATACAGATCTGTGAGGATACCTTTTATCTGCACGAAGGAACTACGCTGTCTTGACATAAAGATGCGGGTATAAAAGTTGCCCCAAAAACCTGGTAATTGGTCGTTAACTTGTATTAGCATTCGGAAAAGCCGTGGCTTTCATGTCCTAGCCTTTGAGTACTAGGGGGAGGCTTGTTAACATTTAAAGCTAGGAAATATTCAAATATTTCTTATCATTCATCTCTGTGTGATTTCTCACTGTAAAAATAGCATGCGCTAGTTAGCGCACTTCGTATACTAACCTCTCACACTGTTGCCTCTCGAAGCATTAGACAAATACCTACACCTAGGGCCAGTTTCACCAACCGATGCTAAAAATGCTCTAACATCTAGTTTGTTAACACGGTGTTCAAAGTTTAACAGAAAGTTAAAACCTTTGTGTTTCATCATGCTTTTACAGCAAACTATTAGCTAACATATTGTTAAGGTCAAAGACAACTGCGAACGCTAGCTTTCGAGAAGGCGGTGGCCGACTACACTGCTTCTGAACGTGCTCCGATGCACTTTTGTCTACGTTTCGCTGCGCTCTCTGTGTCAGTAGCAGACAACCATTTACATTCGTGGCAATTGCCATGTTATGTTCGGATTGTTTGAGGTTAGAATCGCGATGTCAACTGAAATAAATGTTTCACCGTTTGAAACTAGTTAATTAACACCTGGTTAATAAGTATAGACGTATTATCAACTGCGAAAAATCTGATGGTCTTACATTAAAGGATAAAATTGCAGCCTGGGGCAAAATTCGCGAGTAATTTAATTGGAATGAACGCCTTTCTCTTAAAACCTGTGAGCAACTGCGGCAATTTTATGCTAACATAAAGCGCAGCACCAAAACGTTAGGTGCAAAGAGCGTGTAAGACGGTTTAAAACTGGTGGTGGACACTGCATTGAAACTAAAATGGACGAAAGTGTGTTATCGCTGATCAATCAAGCAAATCGAAAAAAAGCTGCGTTTGATTCTTGAAACAATTCCTTTGGAAACCTTCCGGATAAACCACAAACGGCAACTTTGAGAATACCAACATTATCACCCACCAAGTACATGAAAAATGTTAGTAGCAGAAAATCTACTTGTAGCTTAGGAGAAAGAGGCATGCTTCCGTTGGAGGTATTCTGACCTCTAGTATTTCCAATAAAACCATGTTCATGACCGCTTGAACAGTCTATATTGCTTTAAAAATTCCTCCTTTTGCAGGGTTTCAAATTTATTATGACGTATAACTACTCTTCTATTAGGAATGGCATTAAAAATGTCAATTGTAGCAAACTCGCGTCAACAGCTTGGTTTGCGGCAGCCATTTTCCAACTTCTAACATTTGTTAAACGCCTTAACACAGGGGTATCGCGATGTTAACTTAACACCGAACTTTAACACATTGCTAAAGTTATCATTGTTAGATGAAACAGAATTTGTGTTAACTTCAGTATTAAAACAGTTTAACATTGTGTTAAAATTTAGCATCTGTTGATAAAACCGGCCCCTAGTGTTTTTTTCACCCTACAAAGCAGCAAGTGAAGGCGGGTAGACTCTCGCATGGTGAAATGAAGCCTTTTAATTTTTAAAGAGCCTTTCCACTTGTTAGGCGTGTTTGCATCCAAACGCAGCTTTTATCCCTGTATTTTAAATGTGTGTTTATGAATGCGTGTGTGTCTATGAGCGAGAGCGAGAGAGATTAGTGTTATTCTTTGCGTTATGCTTAGGACGCCTTTGCGTGGGACTCCTTAGTATCATTGTTTCTCAAGGGATGATGATTTATGTTCCACAGCTGTCTGCGAATGCAATCCTTGTTTTTCATTACCTCCCCTACCAGAAGACGGTACTTATGTTTTAAGGTGCATGGCAGAAAGTGACGTTAAACACCCCCATTCCACCAAGCGATGCCGCGACCTTGAATCTGTATAGAAAACCCCAGTGTATATAGGTTCCCTTTGCTCTAAAGGATATCACGTGACATGAAAATGACGCTAAGAATCCTCCTCATCCCACCAAAAGATACCGTGACCCTGAATGTGTTGGAAACCCCAGTGTATACAGGTCCCCTTTGCTCTCAAAGCCAACACGTGGCCGGATATACCAATTAAATTAACCATTAATCCGAAAAAACACCCCTTCCACACCAAAATATCATGTGAACACACGATTATGGGAGGGATTAGTCATACCGGGTGCTTGTACTACCCCCTCCCCTCCAAGTACTATGCGTTAATTGTGGACCGGATACGAGTATCGTTGCGGAAGGCCCAAATACTCACTAAGTATGCATATATTTCTTTATTATGTATATTATGTGTTATATAGTTTTTAAATGAAACAAATTTTGCTAGGTCCTTAAATACAAACTTATCTCTACTTTAAGAGAGAAGTTTTTATTTGCTGACTAAACATCTATTAAAACAATATGCAAGAACGTAGGTTTTCACGGCCGGTGTCACAATTATAACTAATATGATTTTCCGGGCTGTTATGCCGTGGTCTGCTGAAGAAAGATTTCCCAGACGTTTCGTCCACAACTGCGGTGGACATCTTCAGTGGCGCGGACGAAGTCTTCTCGGTGAAAGTATCGCAGCGTCTGATGCGTTGGCCGTTAGTGCCGCTCTCTTTATAGTGTGGGCGCTCTCTGCTGATTGGCCCGCTGGTATGAGGGGGCTGGCGCCGGCTGTGCTGTTGCTCTCTTCTGATTGGCTCGCAGTGTTTTTCGGTTTTGTATGACCTTTCTTGTTTTTGATGACTAGATGCCAGTTACTGTTGAGTTTCAATGCTTCTTCTTTCCTATTGAAATTATTGGGATGTTTATAAATCTCTATTGCTTCGCGTTGTAGCCGGGTATGGTAATGCTTTATGGAGGAAAGAATGTTGGTGTCCTGAAATCTAATGATGTGTTCGCCCTCGGCTTCAATGGCATGTTCGGCGACTGCCGATTTTTCTGTATGGCCCAGGCGGCAGTTCCTTTTGTGTTCGCTCAGTCTGGTGTTAGCGCTCCGCTGTGTGGTACCAATGTACACTGAACCACACGAACAGGGAATACGGTAAACACCGGCCGATGACAGGGGGTCTCGGGGGTCTTTGGAAGAACGCAGTAGGCTGTTTAATTGTCTTGTAGGTTTGAATACTGTTTTGACGTTATGACGTTGTAGTATGTGTTCAATACGGTCAGTGACATTTCTGAAATAAGGCAGAAAGACAATGGACTTGCTTTTGGGTTGGTCCTGAGTAGCCGGTCGGGGCTTGGCCGGACGGCAGGCTCTTCTCACCTCTTGGACTGAATAACCATTTGATTGTAGAGCTGTTTCTAGGTGTCGGATTTCTTGTGGAAGTAAGTGTGGTTCACAAATACGGGAAGCACGGTTTGCGAGTGTCTTAATCATAGCACGTTTTTGTCTAGGATGGTGGTTGGAGTTCTTGTTAAGGTAACGGTCTGTGTGTGTGGGTTTGCGGTAGACAGTATGACCCAGCGTGCCGTCAGCCTTCCTGCTAACGAGTACATCTAGAAAGGCTAGTTGGCCATCCTTTTCTTGTTCCATTGTGAACTGTATACGCTGATTGATGCTATTTAGATGTAACAAAAAATCTTGAAGAGCTTGTTCACCATGGGGCCAGATGACGAAGGTGTCATCCACATAGCGGAACCAGGCTGTTGGTTTGAGTGGAGCTGAGTTTAGTGCCTTTGACTCAAATGCCTCCATGAAGAAATTGGCCACAACAGGGCTAAGGGGGCTGCCCATGGCAACACCGTCTATTTGCTCGTAGAATGACCGGTTCCACTGGAAATAAGTCGTAGTCAGGACATGGTGAAAAAGTGTAATGATATCATTAGAGAAGATGGGTTGTAACAACTTCAGAGTTTCTTGTACTGGAACCATGGTGAATAGGGACACAACGTCAAAACTAATTAGTAAATCCTTAGGTAGCAATTTGAGGTTGCGGAGAATTTGAATGAAATGAGTAGAGTCTTTGATGAAAGAGTCGGACAAGCCGACATGGGGTTGTAGAAGACCGGTTAGGTATTTAGCTATATCGTATGTGGGAGAACCAATACCACTAACAATGGGCCTGAGCGGAACATCTGGTTTATGGATCTTGGGTAGCCCGTAAAGTCTAGGCGGCTGAGCTTCGGACTTGGTAAGGCGGCGTTTGTCTTCCTTCGAAAGCGAGGAGTTCTTGATCAAAAGATTAGTTTTCCGTAGAATACGGGCTGTCGGATCACGTTTAATCTTATGGTAGGTTGCTGGTTGCAGGAGTTCAGAGATTTTCTGTTGATAGTCTTGTTGGTTAAGAATAACTGTGGCATTACCCTTGTCCGCTGAGCAAACAATGATGTCTCGGTTGGAGTTCAGCTTCTTTAATGCAGTTCTCTCTTGATTGGTTAAATTACTGGTAGGAGGTTTGGCCTTCTCGAGAACCCTGGCAGATTCCCGGCGAATTTCATCAGCTGCAAGCCTTGGCAGAACTCGTATTCCTGCTTCAATGTGAGAAATGATGTCTTCAACTGGCAACGTTGGAGTGACAACAGCGTAGTTACCTCCTTTAGCAAGGAGTGACGTTTCAGCAGGTGACAGCTGGTGATCAGATAAGTTCACTACCGTGCGGCAGTGGTTGAGAGTAGTCGGCGGTTTGATGGAGGGAGTAAGGCCATCAAACTTCTTCTTGTGACGAGTGGTCATGCTGTTGTGATTGTATGTCATAGAGCTATAGGTGATTCTGTCAGTGTTGTCCCAATCAAAACTGTGTAGTGAGTTACTTACTTGAAGATGTAAGATGAGTAGTTGACTATTGTTGACAGAGAGTTGTCGTCTGGTCTGATGGATGCGTTCTCGGAGCAAGGCCCGTTCAGAGCGATTGTAAATGCGGTTGGCGGCAGCGGTGGTGAAATGTCGTTTCTGTCGTAGGAATTTAGGAATAATTCCCGAGTCTCGGCAGCGTAGAAGAAAGGCAAGTGAACACAGCAAAGAAGATTTTTGTTTGCGTAGCACTTCTAGTCGACGGATCAGACGGTATGCCTCCTCCCCGTAGAGGCGAGTCATGTAAGAACGTAGGTTTTTCACGGCCGGTGTCACAATTATAACTAATATGATTTTCCGGGCTGTTATGCCGTGGTCTGCTGAAGAAAGATTTCCCAGACGTTTCGTCCACAACTGCGGTGGACATCTTCAGTGGCGCGGACGAAGTCTTCTCGGTGAAAGTATCGCAGCGTCTGATGCGTTGGCCGTTAGTGCCGCTCTCTTTATAGTGTGGGCGCTCTCTGCTGATTGGCCCGCTGGTATGAGGGGGCTGGCGCCGGCTGTGCTGTTGCTCTCTTCTGATTGGCTCGCAGTGTTTTTCGGTTTTGTATGACCTTTCTTGTTTTTGATGACTAGATGCCAGTTACTGTTGAGTTTCAATGCTTCTTCTTTCCTATTGAAATTATTGGGATGTTTATAAATCTCTATTGCTTCGCGTTGTAGCCGGGTATGGTAATGCTTTATGGAGGAAAGAATGTTGGTGTCCTGAAATCTAATGATGTGTTCGCCCTCGGCTTCAATGGCATGTTCGGCGACTGCCGATTTTTCTGTATGGCCCAGGCGGCAGTTCCTTTTGTGTTCGCTCAGTCTGGTGTTAGCGCTCCGCTGTGTGGTACCAATGTACACTGAACCACACGAACAGGGAATACGGTAAACACCGGCCGATGACAGGGGGTCTCGGGGGTCTTTAGAAGAACGCATAAACATCCCAATAATTTCAATAGGAAAGAAGAAGCATTGAAACTCAACAGTAACTGGCATCTAGTCATCAAAAACAAGAAAGGTCATACAAAACCGAAAAACACTGCGAGCCAATCAGAAGAGAGCAACAGCACAGCCGGCGCCAGCCCCCTCATACCAGCGGGCCAATCAGCAGAGAGCGCCCACACTATAAAGAGAGCGGCACTAACGGCCAACGCATCAGACGCTGCGATACTTTCACCGAGAAGACTTCGTCCGCGCCACTGAAGATGTCCACCGCAGTTGTGGACGAAACGTCTGGGAAATCTTTCTTCAGCAGACCACGGCATAACAGCCCGAAAAATCATATTAGTTATAAAACAATATGCGTTTTAAATGACGTGTACATATACGAAGTGTATATTACCTGTATTGTTAACATAACGCACAAGAAAGCAAATTAGGGATTCATAAACCATGTAATGACGCCATTAGGTATAGCACCACCTGATCAAAACAAATTATAGGCGATTATGGACGAAAACAGGCCACAAAGGTTAGGAGAGGACGGCACATGAAAAACATTCTATAGGAAAAGACGTCCCCCGTTTCGAATGAAAGTGTTGTCATGCACCCTAATTCTGCACATTTCTACATAAAATTTATTAAAATGATTTGCTAAATTATTTCACAAAACAAGAATGAATTCCCGTTCATCCCAATAGTCACACAATTACACAACCTGATTTTGTACTGATCTGAACACTGTTACAACTGAAGTTTTCAACCACAGTGGAAACCTTGGTTACAATGTAATACTAAAATAAATCCGAAGTGATACATTCACATGACTTTCTCTGACCTCTGTAATTTATTAGTGGGTATACAAACTATTCTTACTACATCCACCACATTTTAATCCAAGTAAACCTTTGCAGAAATAGCTACATTGCACATTTTGTTGTTGGTACAAAGGGAACAACGATAGTGAAATGTTTAAGAACTGACGCTTTATGCTGGCCTTAACGTTCCATACTGTTTCCATGCGATCACGAGAAACAACTGTATGTTGACAAGATTTCAAGAGAATGACCCAGAAATGAACAATTCGAACCTTTAATAGCGCATATCTCAGAAATGGCTTATGCCACAAAAAACTGTTAAAAACATTGTGTGCTTTAAAGAGATCAACATTTTTCTGGTACGTTTTAGTCCCTCGCTTTAACCGTTACTAGTTATAAAAATTTTCTTCCAAATGAAACGGACTTCACGGGTTATTCCCAGAAAATTCAAGATACATATTTTGGGATATAAATATCTTTAATATGCTTATTTTAATGAAAATCGTTAGTCACTTTTTAAAAAATGAAAAATTTCGAAAAATGTTCCATGTAACGGGTAGTTTGGGGTGAAGGGAGTTTCCTGAAAATCTTCGCATGTTTTGGAAGGTACTGAACCTAATACCAAGTTTGGTATTTATCTGACTTTTCAGTTTTGAATTATGCTGTTCAAAGACACTCTCTCTCTCTCTATCTCTCTCATACACACACAAGACACACGCGCGGACTTTTTTCTAAAAATGCAATATTTTTTTGAATAGGGGTCCCCAAAACATGTATTTTCGTGAAATCTCGGTATCAAATTTTTGGGTGGACTGCAATACCTTCTCTATCTACTATGTATGTAGTAGAGGAAGTAAAAAGACGTAGACTTTCCTTCTTATCACAACGGACTCGTATATAAACATTTGGAAACCTAAAAGGCTGTTTAGTCGCTAATCGTAAAAAAATAGTGTGTTCCGTTTTCCATGTCAAAGAAGATAGGTCTCACTCTATCAAAAGTGAGAATGTCGCTGGCTCATATCCAGACCCAGGCAGGAAGACTTTCGTTAGGGTAGAACCAAGCTGCCAAGGTGCGTATACCTCACCTGATGTTTCTAATATAAGACTGCAAGGCTAGGGGCCAAGGACTTCATGCCTGTTAATATTGTTTGCAATATTTCTAAAGCCAGCCACACGTGCGTATTTCAGTTTCGTTCTCCTTTCGCAAGCATCGAAACAGTGTAAACAACAGAACTCTAGACAATTAAATAAAGGCAGCCAGATACGTGCGGTCTTAAGCTGCGATTACAATTAACGTAAAGTGAAGTGAAGTGAAATGAAGCAACGTAACATTGAAGTGTAACACATGGTATTAAACGGTTGATAGCGTGATTTTACTTAACTTAGCTTATCAATATGTTTCACTGTCGCGCGATTATTTAGACAAAATTGGGCTGGAGTAGAGGCGCGAAGTAATTGACCATATTACTCTATGTAATTATTTATAATTTTGTACTATTTTTCTTCAGTTCTTTTGTTTTCTAAAAATTTCGTCGTGCAAGGAGAAGTTCGAATCAAACTTAAAGCAATCAAATTGACGATTTGTTTAATTAATTATAGGTGTTAAAGAGCCCAATAAGAACTGCAATTTAAAATTAATAAAATTAATCATTTATAAGCGAATCGTACACACTTTTAGCTTGTGGAATTTCTTCAGTTTTGCGTTAAAGTGCGCCGTAATCCTGACTTTTATTCTTCAGTTTACTTCTGCAGTCATAGGGTTTGTACTAAAACACCTCTGTTCAGTTTATGTAAGGGTTCGCGTTTGCCTAAAGAATGAGCATGCCTTGGTTCGGGATAGGTCGTCATTCTGAAACAGTAAATGACATTTTTGTTTCCGACAGTGTCAGAGGTCTTTTGGAACGGCTGCATGCAGTACACGGACGCGTTCAGCGTTTATTGGAAGGCACTGCCAGTCAGATTCTTTAAATCGCATCTTCAATCTATCAGGAACTATTGTTGAAACAAACCTATTAAGTCACAATGCAAAAGGGAACGTGTGTGTGTTACTTAGCCTGTTTTATCCGTTTGCCAACATCTCGCTGCCTGAAAATGGAAATTACTTAAGACTGAGCAGTAATTACGATTTCATATCTACTGGTGTAGGTTAAAAACGCCGATCTCAAGCTAATTTCCGAGGCGTTTTCACAATGATTATTTTATGAATCATTTGCTAATGCGCGGGAGTATTGCTTATGGTCTTCGTATAAATTGAGTTTTATTTATGGACGCTCTTTAACTACCATTCTATATTGGGCGTGAAACACCGGTAATTTTGCTCAGAGGCCTCTTATCAGGCTTGAGGTTCTTTTACATGTCGTAAATCTATAACACGGGACCACCGGCTTTACTTCCCTTCCGAAGGAAGCCGTGCTAAGGATTTTTACGCCCGAAAAAATCCATCGCCCTCCGCCGGGTTTGAACCCGTGACCTTGGGAACTAGAGGCCACTAGTCCACGGAGGACGACTACGGTCTCCGTATTTAAATTATTAGCATTAGGTCCTTGTCTATTTTAAAATGCGTTATGGCTTCTAACAGACCTACCCAAATTATGCCAATTTTATTGATGACTAACACTCACCTAGACCTTGGCAACAGTACCAGTAATCATCAAAAATTGGGAGTAAAACGCTTCTGTTTCTTGGACTATTATAGGTTCAGATAAACGGCAAACATTACCAAGCTGATAAACAGTGCATTTCTCGAGTTTACCATTCTAAGTTCCGCTTGCTTATGCGCACTGAACACAAAGTAAGCTTTTTTTAAATTGATAATTGCTCTTTAACACTAGCTGTGTGTAGGCAGTAAGTTGATATGTTGAATCGGACTGGAAAAATTCAAAGTCGGGCCGGGACTCGAACTACGGATCTTCGGCTCTCCGTGCCGACACACTACTGCTATAGCTCCATGGCGAGACATCCGTACGCGAATTACTCCCATCTGATTCAAGTATCCGGTAAATCTTAAAAGCGATCTCGTACGAAGCGTGTTTTTAAAGTAAGTACGGATAATTTTTTAAAAATATAACAGAACATTATTTCCAAATACTTTATTATCATTCATTATCTTACACCTTCACTACTTCTCCACGTAGTCGCCGTCATTATTCAGGCACTTGTCCTAACGGGAAACCAGCTTTTGTGTGCCTTCGTCAAAGAATGGTGCCGCCTTTGATGAAAGCCAATTCTGCACTAATTGTTTTGCAACATCATCATCGTTGAAATATATTTTCCCCCACCATCGAACTTTTTCAGATGAAGAAACAGATGAAATCGCTTGGTGCCAAATCTGGGCTGTGTGGAGGATGGTCGAATTGTTCCTAATTAAATGATGCGCTCAGATATTAAGTTTGTTTGTCTGTGTGTGTTCGAGTATTGTCACTCATTGTTTCCCCATAAACCTCGCACAATTGGCGATGAATGTTTGCTGGCGTAATATTTCTCGCATTCTAAAAACGAATCACTGATCATTTGTTTTGAGTATTTCGAAACGCTCTAACAGGAAAACACAAAGTGACAATTGCTCACAGCTGCGTCTGGCTTCCTAATGAATGGACGAAGTTATAGCGCATGCTCAAAATCGCGACTGCAGCGGCAAAATATTAAAATGGTACTTACTTTAAAAACACATCTCAAAGGCGACTTGCAATGTTGCAAGCACTTTTAGTTACTGGGTTTTATAGATAACCCCTATTACGGGTAATTTGTAATTTTGCAGTCCTGTCCCGCTCAGCTTTATCAACGTGGGAAAGCATGCGTGCGTGTAATGTAATCTCGGAAACCACTCAGACAATTTTGATAATTCTTTCACCACAGAAAAGCACTATTCTTCCCGACGGTTACAGCCTATGAAATATTTACTTGGTGTTGAAAACTGGAGAGAAGGGGTTTCAAACCTTAACATACTAATCAACTCTCTTTGGCCGTTCTAGACAAAACTTCGTGCGCCTAATAAGGAGAATTATAAGGCTACCTACAACTCTCAAAAAGTACCCCTATTATACTTTTAAATATTTATCTAGAAATCTACACTGTTTAACGAATGTGGTTAAAATATTGTGCAATTATAATATAGGAACTGGCAAAAATCATATTAGGTTACCTTATAAATTCCAAAAAGTACCCAACGTTATTTTCAATCATAATGTAGGTACCCTGAAATTCTAAAACACCACTCTTACCTTTATTTCAACTCCTTATAGACAAAAGTATGTTGCTTGGCTAATAAGTGATCACATTTAAGCACCTGAGTTTTAGGATTTGGCAAAAATTATAAGATACCTTTATAACTTAAAAAAACACACAAATCGTATTCTCATCCCTTTATTTACATATTTTACAATTTGACTAATCTTTACATCACCTTGAACCGTCACTTCTTAGGTATAATTGGCGCAACAGTTCTAGACATGTGAAAATTTTAATGACAGCTATGAAGCGAGTTGCTTACCAGATTAGGTGGTGACCGGTCGTCTGCATGCTGCGAAGTGCGTGAGACAGTCATTGTCAAATATCTGCACACCGGTTATGCGCTGACTGCGCTGCACTGATAAACTTATAGTAATATACAGTATATTTAAATCCACCGCTGTAAAAAGCGCTTCTTATAAAACCACTGTCAATCATCTGCCTCCAATTCTTCCACACCTGACATACCCCTCCCTCTTCTGCGGAATCATCACTTCATTGTCGTCATCACTGCTGTCATTACTTTCTGCACCATTATCCTGGATGATGAGAACTATTTGATTTTCTGCAATTCCACCTTTTTCGAAATAATGATTCTCAATTTATTCAACATGTCGACATACATTTTCCCATTCGGCCTTCCAATTTCTGCAAATCGCTGGCGACATAACTGCTCCACATATTTTAATTTAAAAGTGATATTTCTGCAGGCCACCCATTTTTTTGACATCAGCCCAGATTAATTCGATTAGGTTTAGATCTGGGTGATACGGTGGCAGTCTTAAGTACATTATGGCCATGTTGTATTTATATGTGGCCAAGTATGTATGACTTCTGAAGCGGTTTGTTGGCTTTAATTAAGTTATATAGCTTTATTTTACTCATGCTTTCATCTAAAGCTATATTACGCCTAAATAACCAAGCTCTCGTTTCTTCTTTCAAGGAATTTGAGGTAGGATGGTTTGTTAATTTGAGTGTTGACGCATTGTGAAGCATTGTCGATAACCAGAACAGACCCAGCAGGCATATTAGGTGTAAATATGGTGTTGATTCAGTTCATGTAGTTTTCTGTATTCATTTCTTGATGAAAATCTGTTTTTTTGTTGCGACTTGTAAAAGAAAGGCATTTGGAACGAAGCCGATCTTTCCAACAGCATGAACAATAACAGTAACAGGTGGCAACAGGTGCCTGCAAACCTAATTCGCTATCGTCACTCCAACTTTTAGATGATGTATGACTGCTGTGAATGTATGACTTATCTTCGTATGTCGTACTTTTTTATTGGAACTCTATTTGATTTCATTTTCTTCCACTTGCACCACCCTAAATCTTTTATAATTTTTCTGAGATTTGTAGCACCACCTTGAAAATTTATGCTGTCTTTCAGCTTGATGAGCAATCTGCTTATTGTTGGAACAGTGTTTTTGTTCCACATAGAAATTGTGAATCGTGCGCCGAACAACGTATTTTTCGAAATCGTCTATTTCTGTAATACGTTTAAGGACCTTCTGTTTCTTCCCAGGTGTGTCCAATTATACTCTTTCATTCAAATGTTTCTTTCTTATCTTTGAGAACTCTGGAAACGGAACTCGGTGAAACATCAGTTGCTATGGCTACTCTTTCTTTCACTCTCTTTTGTGGAACTCGGGTGAACATATACATATTTCCTTCCTTCATCTCTGCTTCTTGCTTCATGAAGTCGAGGACATTTGCAATTATTTTCCTGCGTTGACTATGCAATACCTTACTCTTAACTTTGAAAACGTAGGAGCCATGGTTATAAGTATAAAAAATATAAAATAAGCACTATTTAGGTACTACTCTCTTTGAAATTACAACCAGATGTGGACAGTTTCTACGCAGACTGTATGTGTTACGTACTGTGAGTAAGCAAAGGTATTATATCGCTTTCGTTGATTAAGCTAAACATAAACCATTCCTAGGCTCGCCAGGTGGGTGAGCAATGAGGGTCATGACTCCAGAAGTTTTTGCGCCAACTATACGAGTGAAACTTGCAGGCATCACACTACTTTCAAAAAACCACCCTTTTTATTTTCAACACCTTACTTACGAAATACATCCATGCAATGCCGGTTAAGATAGCTGGTATCCAATAAAAAAACTTGCAACAAAACAAAAAAGAACAAGGGATTGTCATAAATTACGGAGAATTGTTATCTCTGGTATGTATAAGAAACAACAATCTTTAGTTTTTTGAAGCTTTTACGTCTGTGCGAAAATTATTATTAAAGTAAAAGCGCATCCTCACCTCCCTCGCTTACATGGCACCCTTTGTTTTCTCTGGGCCTACCCCGCATCCCAGTTTAACAAAGTTTCGGCGTTGTCACTGGTCAGTGCACAATACGCACAGTTTATAGCGAAATCAGTTGTGTCCCCAAATTGTTTTCCTGCTGTTGTTTTAAACACAGAAGTAAACTGGCAATCTTCCAAAGAGATGCTTACACTGAACGAAGCCTCATGGTGCTGCATTTAAAAATTTGTTGTAAATTGGTCGTTCATATGCCTGTTCCATGATAACCTGGGATGCAATGGTGCCAGAATGCGACCTAACGTAATCCACACCTATCGTGCTAAAATATTTCGTTTTTATGAGAAGAAGCATTAAATATGCTATTTACACAGCACGACCTAATAGTAGAACGTCTAACACAGTGTATACGGGCTAAAGGTTTTAGATTATCACACTAGTGCGATAGTCCTCATTGTGGCCAACTTTGGTTTCAGGCCCACTCCCATGACAATTACCCTTTGTATCTGCACATGTTTAATAATTCGACTTAGTTTGATAGTTAGGTTTTACTTTTCATTGCGTCTTTTTATGTAATTAGTTTCTTATGACGCTCGCATTACCTGTTCCAATACAAATTGTCATACTTCAATTTATCGCAATTCGTTACAGAGTTAACCTATGCGTTATATTTGCAGCTTCATACTTTCTTTGATCCAAAACGTTATTTTATCTAACCTACATATAGATTAAATGGCGGAAACTATGAATTCAGAAAAAAACTGAAATTGAAGAGCTAGGTGAAATTACAGAAGCAGCAGAAACGATAACACTAGAAGTACTTAACCAAAAACTCCAGAAAGCAATATGATATAGCATCTAAACGCTTCATTGGCTGGTGTAAGGCAAAACACGTTGAAAATAATTTCGCTGAAAATTACTGCTAACGAATCAAAAAAACAACAAAATATCAGACATCTCGCTTTTTGCTTTCTCTACTGCGTGTAGTAAATAGGGGAAGTATTGCACTCCATCCAAAAATTTACTACCGAAATTTCACCGGAAATACATGTTTTGATGCACCCTGAATCCATAAAAAAGGACATTTTAAAAAAAGGTCCGTGTATCGTGTGTGTGAATAACATAACCCAAAACGAAAAGTCGATAAATACCAAACTTGGTATTTAGGTTTAGTATCTTTCAAGATGCGACACGAAGATTTTCAAGAAAATTCCCCCACTTCAGACTACCCTTTACACGAAACATTCGAAAATTTTGATTTTCTCAAAAACGGCTAACGATTTTGATTAAAATATCATATGTTTAAGATATTTATGGCAAATGAAACGTATATCTTGAATTGTCTGGGAATGTCCCAAAAATTCCCCTTCATTCTGAATGGCTTTTGCATAACAGATAAAAGTTTACTACACAAAAAACGTAATCTCGTTAAAACACAGAATTTATGTCATATACATTTTTTTTGGTCCAGTGAACCATTCCCGAGATATTCCTTGCTATTTGTTTGAACTTTTTAATACTTATTTTACTTTTTCTCAAATGGGAATTCGTTATTCTGTTATATATAACAGAGTCAGCTGCCCCTAGGTATTCGTATCTATGCAACCCGCAGTTTATAGTCTAATGTGAAAACATTGACCCTTTTAGCAAACAAACTGATATTGTATCTCTGCCCTTCTATTTGGTACTATACGTAACTAGCATTAATTATTAAAGGCCTGAATGAGAACCAAAGAGCTGCGAAAGCCTTAAAAAAGACGGCGTTTCATGGATATAATGCTTGCAAGGAGATAGAAGAATGTTTTCCCGAAGAGCGGGATAGAGTACGTGGTTTCTGGCCGAGTGGGTTAGCTGCCGGAATGTGGTGAAGCAAACGTTAGCTTCGGAGGTTCGAATCTGATACAAACGTCAAATTGTTTTGGTTCTTTTTTTTTCTATTTATGTTTACTCTCTTTATTTTAGCGTACTAATTTAGTTATTTAGTTTTGTTATTGGATCCACTTTGAGCTGGGACGGCTTCGTTGGGTGTTATATTTGTACGATATTGATTTTGCAGGGGGAAAGAAAGGGGATCGGTGAAATATCGGAAGAGCAAGGATATATGTAGGGTTCACTTAATCTCGGGTCGTATTAACCGATGACATTTATATTATTTTATACGTTTTATTCTGTCCTCCTTTAAACCATTCCCGCAATCGATCCGTCTACACAAATATATTTAACATCCGGCCGCACAAATATATTTCACTACATCATCGCCAATCAAGTTATAGCCACATGATAGCCCGTGGTGTTGCCCACGTCTGCTGCCTTCGGATTCCAGATTACAAGTGCTTGTATTTACCCTTCGGTTCGCATTTTTTTTAAGGTTTTTCAACCCTAACTTTCCGACTGCCTTGTTTCCCCAACTCACGCATGTGTCGTTAGACAAAAGGAATGTTCAGCCGACTTACCGGTCCCCTAACGGTATGTTTTCTTCCCGGGATATACCTACTCTGTACGGTCTTATAAAAATGTTACATGTTTCTTCATTTATTTGGGTGATACGCAAATAGACTATATATTATAATTCTTATTGCCTCAGCGTATCGCATCAGAGCCAACGACACAAAAATTACAATAAGATAATTGTGTATCATGTTTACCCTAATAATCTATACTGTACCTGGTGTTGTAAACCGTGTTACATGGTTAGCTTTCATTTTCTTGGGAGCATATCTTCTTCCTCTGTTTAACCTCCTCGTATGTAGGACTTGCACCTCACAGGACTTACAGGCGGGTGCCTGGGGTCAGAGGCCCGTCGAGGAGCAGACTCTCATGGATCAGACAGAATATCCAGGATGGGTGATCAGCCCGATGCCTGGTATGGGAGGAAGGAAGTAGATGAAACGAAATGATGGTGAAATGGATGAAAGGAAAGGTGATGATGGAGCAGTTGTTGGAATGAATGGCGGGAGAAACCGGAGAATCCGGAGAAAATCCGCCCAGACGCCGCTTTGTTCTTGGGCACATATCGACGATATAAATATAACAGTTGTTGTTTCATGTTTAAACCTTATGTTTCACTTCCTCTATTGACAAAGGAGTTGTAAATGTGCTAAGTTCACGCGTAAACAGAATACTAAATTGTTAAAGAGCATGGATTTCATCAACGAAGTAAATGTTCAAAATGATGACCCCCTTCATCAATGCAAATTTGTGTACGTTGCCGGAGAGACCTTCTTGCATGCTGTAACATGTGCGATGTCATCTCCTGCACTCTACAGTATGAGTGTGCCGGTAGATGATTTGGGCTTTGCGGTTCTTCTTCTTGGCGGCGGAAAACATGACGATTATTCTATTTTGTACACACTTATAATGTTATAAAAATGTTATTTATATCACAATATCAAATTATAGGCCCAAAGAGATAAAACAAAAGTAATAAAAAGTTTGAACTTAACCCGAAGCATTTGAACCCGAACTGAAGTGGCACAGCGTTAAAGCAACCATGATAATACCATTAGGTCAATGCTACCTTGTCAGCTGGGGTTCCTATACGAATTAGTAATCGCAGAACTAGACCCCGCCTCGAATCTTTACACGCTTTTTGCAGCGCCATACAGTGTTTTGAGCTAGGTTTGGTAGTTTTAATTCAAACAAATAAATTGAAACAGTCATTACAATTATTGTATGATCTGAAATACGCCATAGTTTGTGACATAAGTGAAATTATCTACCTAATACTTAGCATTTTTGAGAAGGCTGCACAACATTAACTGACGGCTTAAATCCAATTGGTCGCACTGCATAGATATGCCATTTAGTTTTAAAACGGTTTTGTGAACCGTTGCATGTTATTCCTTCAGGGGCGTTTTCAAAAGTGTGCATGTATGTATGCTAAATAATAAAAGTTTCTAAAATTGACTAAAATGCTACTGCAGCTCCCAGTGTCGGGGGGAGATGCTTTTTCTATCGACATGTATCGCGATTGCACTCTGTCCTGTGTATATCTAGGCTAAATCACCTAAAACTTGCACCGCAAATATTTCGGAAATGGAAAGTGCTATTGGTGTGCAGTTTTCACAACATTGAATGGTAGCCAGGGGCTCGTACATTTAGCCTATAAACAGGTTTTGATAATACTGAGAAAGCGTATTTTTTGAGCAAACATACAGTTTTTTTAAATGGAACAACGCCTAGTTACATCAACACAATAAAGGTAGGGTAAATTAGAATGTCATTGCGTTTGTTGCAAGATTCTAGTGTAAGTGGTTTACGAGAAATCTTATTTTGAAACGTTTACGCAATGTTACTTGTACAACCTGTGGTAACACAAACTAAAGTAAAACAAAGGGGAATTACAATACTTCTGTGGATTCTTACAAGTAAAGAGTACAAAGGTTGTGTTCAAAATGACCACCGGTAGCTTCTATACACGCTTCCAGTCTGCTATGGAAAGACTGCTGCACACGTTCTAGCATTTTAACGGAAATGTCAGAGCAGGCAGCAGCAATACGTCGTTTCATATCGTCTGGTGTAGCTGGTACATCCTTGTAGACAGTGTCTTTCAGCCTTTCCCACAGAAAAAAGTCTAAAGGGGCCAGATCCGCTGAACGGGCCGGCCAAGCCACATGTCCTCTTCGTCCAGTCCAAGGATTTGGAAACAATCCGTTAAGACAAGCTGTAGTACTTCGTGCATTATGGACTGGACAGTCATCATGTTGGTACCACAGGTTCCTCCTATTCTGCAAAAGCGCGTCTTCTAGCATCTGTGGCAGATGGTCTGTCAGGAGGCTGCGATACTTCTGGAGTTCATTGTTCCTTCTATGTATGAACAAAGGGCCTATGAGCTGATGGTTCACTATCCCACACCACACGTTTAAACTCCATGGACACTGACGTTCCACCTGACGAAGCCAACGGGGATTGTCAACAGACCAATTGTGCATGTTTCTGCGGTTTATCTGGCCATGATTAGTAAATGTTGTCTCATCAGTAAACAAGATACATGATGGATCTGGAGTATCATGTCTTAATGCCCATGTACAAAAGCTAACACGATTCTCAAAATCGTTTCCATGCAGCTCTTGATGGAGAGAGATGTGATAGGGATGGAAACCATGTCGATGGAGAATGCGCAGTACACTTGCCTGACTTATGCCACTTCCACGTGAGTAGTATAAGTCCCGGATGAGCCAATTGGATTAACGATAATCCTGCCGCTAGTGTCGCTAGTGTCGCTGCGTGCGACGGCGGCGGCAAGTTTGAAAAGCGCCCTGAGCGGAAGGATTATCGTTATTGCAATTGGTTCATCCGGGACGAGTTAAAAGAATTGAGGATTAGGGAAAGGTGAAGGAAAAACAGGAAGTGACGTGGAGTGTTTTGATTGGTTCGTTAATTCGGGTGGAAGATGAAGGAAGGAAGATGAAAGAGTATGGAGGTCACGTGATGGAGAGGAGCGGAGTGGCGAGGTGTTGTCTGTGCGGAGGTCGGGACTGAAAGAGGGAAAAGATGGGGAGCGAGGGATAAAAAGTATAACAGAATGTGACGTGTGAAGTTGTGATTGGTGGGAATAAGAAGTGATGTTATTGGTGGAAAGGAACAAATGAAAGTTGTTGATTGGTAAGAATAAGAGAGATTATGATTGGTGGAAAGAAAAAGGTGTGGGAGTGGGGTATGTTGGAGGTGATGGGAAAGGTAAGTTTTGCTAGCAACAAGATTTGCAAAAGCCTGTCGAGAACTGATCAGCAATTTTTGAACGTTGGATGGTAGTTTTCTTGAGTGGATAGAGAGATGGGGCGATATGAGATGCGGTGGCGAAAATGGGAACTAAACAAGATGGTTGAGACAAGAGGTTTAAGGACGAGGAAATTTGGAGGTTAGTGGTGAACATGGCGGTCGCAAGAGGTGGGGGCAAGGAGACGCGGTGGTGAGAATGGGAACTAAAAGAAGATGGCGGTAGCAACAGCTTAGAAGAGCAGATTTTGAGGTTAAAATAGTGGGAACTAAAAATGGCGGAGGGTCTGCGACAAGGAGATGCGGCGAGAACTAAACAAGATGGCGGACGCAAGAGGAGGGTAAGGAGATTTGAGGTTACAGTACCAAAACACGAAAGGATATATTCCTACGCCAAGCAGGCCCGAAAAATAATTATGCGTGTGGTACTTACCTGTTACTGGTGTGGATGCGTCACCAAAAGCGCAGCAGCTTGACGCGACGCGAAAAAATAAAAGCAAACTGTTTTTGAAAATGCTTAACCAGCTTTAAGATCAACCAACATCACTACGCACTGATATACCTCGGTTTTTAAAAGCGGTACAGACGCCCTTTGCAGAGACGTAATTTAACTATACCAAAAACCTGGTACTGGACCATCGTGATGGTCGCTAGCGTACGTAGGAGCAAGGTTCTCATAGCCGGTCGAAAGCGGTCAAAAAAGTGTACGACGTAGGTGTTCACAGTAGCTGCTGTCGACTCAACCGTCGAGGTGTGAATGAACGAGATCTGTTCTTGCCGGCAATCTGGTTGGGAGATGAGAGGTGCGGTGGTAAAAATGGGAACTAAATAAGATGGCGGAGGCATGAAGTTGAGGTTAAGGAGCGGTGAGGTGTTGTCTGTGCGGAGGTTGGGACTGAAAGAGGGGAAAGATGGCGAACGAGGGATAAAAAGTATAACAGAAAGTGACGTGTGAAGTTGTGATTGGTGGGAATAAGAAGTGATGTTATTGGTGGAAAGGAACAAATGAAAGTTGTTGATTGGTAAGAATAAGAGAGATTATGATTGGTGGAAAGAAAAAAGGTGTGGGAGTGGGGTATGTTGGAGGTGATGGAAAAGGCAAGTTTTGCTACCAACAACATTTGCAAAAGCCTATCCAGAACTCATCAGCAATTTTAAATAACTAGTGTTTCGGGGTTTTCTCTGGTTGGTAGACGAATGCAAGCTGTTTCTGCTTTTTCATAGGTTTTCCCAAAATTGAAAATGCATATATATTGTAACACAAATGTGTGCAGAGCAAAAGAAAATAAAAATTAAATAGGCACACACACACACACACACACACGTTGCAGTTGCCATACTTATATTATTCGTCTTTTCCTTTTTGTCTTTTTTTTCTTTTTGTTTTTTTCGTTTTTTTTAAAAAAAATAACTAGTTTTGGGGGGTTTTCTGTGGTTGGTAAACGAATGCAAGCTCTTTCTGCTTTTTCATAGGTTTTCCCTGGTTGGTAGGCGTTTGCTGTAGTGGTTGACGAAGCCCTTTCTAATTTTTGAGGTTTTCTCAGGTTTTTTAGTGGTTGTCCCTGCCCGGTAGGCAAATGATGAAGTTTTACCTTGTCGGCGCACGGATACTAGGCACATACTCGCGCACACACACACACACATTTTATAGTAGCGTGTAGCAAACTGTTTTTGAAAAATGCTTAACCAGCTTTAAGATCAACCAACATCACTACGCACTGATATACCTAGGTTTTTTAAAGCGGTACAGACGCCCTTTGCACAGACGTGATTTAACTATACCAAAAAGCTGGTCGCTAGCGTACGTAGGAGCAGGGTTCTCATTGCCGGTCGAAAGCGGGCAAAAAAGTGTACTATCTTGTTTTCATGGGTTTTCCAGATCGGTAGGCGTTAGAATACTCTTAGAGCTTTTTTCAGGTTTTTCGCGGTTGTCCCTGTCCGGTAGGCAAATGTCGTCGTTTTGGCTTGTGGCGCACGGATACTAGGCACATACTCGCACACACACACACACACTATAATAGTAGCGTATAAAAAAAATTTAAGAAACCGTAGATTTTCAAGAAAATTCCCACACCGCAAACTACCCGTTTAGTGGAAGAAAGTTCGTTATATTTATTGTCTTAAAAATGGCTCTAACCCTTTTGATTATGGTACGGTATGTTTAAGATATATGCATGACAAATAAAATGTATAACTTCAATTTTCTGGGAATAGCTGTGAAGTAGTCTCATTGTGAATGTCTTTTGTACAATTGTTAAACCGTAGGAAACGAAGCCTTACTGTACAAGAACGTTAAAGCACACAATTTATGTGTATTATTATTATTATTATTATTATTATTAATATTACTTTGTGGCGTTGTCTATTTACAAAGTTTCCATGTTGATTTTAATGTTTAAAAGCTTTAGACCTTTCTCACTAAAACTCGTCATTCTTTTATCTTTTCTTTTTTCATTTTCATACAAAGAGAACGGAATTTCACAAGTGAAACAGTACTGTGATAACGATACCAACAAACTAATTATTATTTACCCACTGAAACACATAAAAACAATAAGTAATAATCACAGGCCCAGTTTGTGGGTATTTAAATGAAACATCATGCACAATACAAGCCAATTATGTAATGAGTTGAAATGTGCAAATCAATAGATGTATTTCTGGTGAAATCCCGGTATGGAATTTTTGAGTGCAATGCAATTCCTCCTGTATCTGCTATGTACGTGGTAGAGAAAGTAAAAATAGTTACAGTGACTATACAAATGTAACAATAGAGAAACCCACTTGAAGAAAAAACGGAATAAAATAACAAGGCGTCAGACTCAACTTTCGCGCCATTCTCCGAATATCTGAGAATATTCTTAATATGAGACAAGCATTTTACCTTAAGCAAGTAGTTTTAATCTTACTTTTATGAAAATCAGAGTTTTCTCTATATCCTTTATTTGTGACAACAACGCTAAGTTTCGAGCTAGCTATACTCACGTTTCTTGAACTTAATATACGTTTAAACTAATATTAACAAATTTCTCGTAATCCCAGAATTTATTAATCATAGCTGTAATATTTTTCACAACTGCATGTAATAATATTGATTTAGGGGCTTTTAGTAATTTGCTATTCGTTCTAAAACCTTTTATATTGTCAAGCTGGACAACTGTGGACCTGTGCATCCTATAAACATTCACAACATTAGTATAAACTTCCCTACAGAGTTTTATATACAATTTTACAAGTTGTTTTAAGAAATTGTTAAATTTCGGTACCGAAAAAAAATAAAGATACGGTTTTCCAAAGATTTCGAAAGAACTAAGTTGCTGTATCAAAATTTCCTTGTTACAAATTGTGCATTTATTTCTTAAGGAAACCAGGAATACAGATTCTTTTATAAATTTAGCGTGCACCGATCTATATTTTTAACTTTTACGCCTACGTTTCTCGTCAATAAACACCATTGCTGAAGAGGTTGGCATTTCTACTCTCTCTACCACGTAAAATAGTAGGTAGAGGAGGTATGCATTGCATCCAAATATTCAATATTGAGATTTCACTGGAAAACTAAATACTTGTTTTGAGGTCCCCTGAATAAAAACATTTTTAGAAAATTCTGTGTGTATGTGTCAGAGCAGCATAACTCAAAAATGAAAAGTCGGATAAATACTAAACTTGGTATTTAGGTTGAGTACCTTCCAAATATACGACACAGAGATTTTCAAGAAAGTCCGTCCACCCCAAACTACCCTTTACATGAACTATTTTCCGAAACGTTTTATTTTCTAAAACTGTCTCTGACGATTTTAATTACAACACCATATATTAAAGACATTTATATGAAAAATAAATGTATATCTTGAATTTTGTGGAAATAGCCTGTGAAGTCCTCTTGATTCGGAAGAAATTTTCTATGATCTTGCATAACTGCTAAGGTTTGAGGAAAACATACAATACAAAAAATTTAGATCTCTTTAAAAACACACACAATTTATTTGAAATAACTTTTTTGTGACGTCAGCCATTTCCGAGATATCTGTTATAAATGGTTCGAATTGTACAATGCTTAGCCATTCTTTTTTAAAGGCATGTCGCTTTTCAGTTCTTGCTCGCCATGTTGATGGAAAGAATTTAGAATTTTAAGGCCAGTGTATAGCGTCCCTTTGGATGTATAACGGATGTGTAATGCAGCCATTCCCCGAAAAGTTTATCTGGATTAAAATTAAGTGGATATGAAAATAAACTTTCGTACTCACCTATAAGACATAGAGGGTAGAGCTCATACGAACGTAACACTTGAGAATTTTTATTCTGCAGTTGGTGTTACTCCTTAGAAAGGAAGTATCTGCTGATTCTATTTAATTCTTACATTTTACATAACACGTATGCACGGCACAACACAAAAACACTACACACGACACTCATAGTTTTAAATATTGCACTAGTGGGGGTGCAAGCTGAACCACTATTAACAACAGATAGCAAGCGTTACAGTTCTGCTCACTTTAGTATCGGAGAAAACAGTAGAAAGAATCATTCTCATGTACAGCACTACGTGCAAAGACCGTGTGCTGATGTGTGTGTAAAATGAGCGTGAGAAACGGATGTTCGTCAGCGATAAAATCTTTTAAATTCAGTTTTACTGTCGATGGTAGGGATCGTGCAGTGGCGGATCGTGACAGGAAATGCACTGCAAATGACTGCGTCTACAATTTGACAATTTGTGGCGAAATAAGGCGTTTAACTCGACGCGTATGCTGAAACTGCGGTTGCGATAAGCGAGCTTATAAAAACCCGGTGCCAAGAGCAACCGGCCGTAGTGAGAAACGGGAGCGATAGTGGGTTTTTCTATAAAATCGTTCTATTTGACGAAAAATAGTTTAAAATAAAAACAAAATAGCAGTAGCACTTTGCAGGGAAAGAGCGATCGGTGCATTCGGACGATAAGATGGAGCCGCAACCCGGGGGAAGTCGCGATGGCACCTTGCAGCCTACGTTCGAAATTATAGGGCACAAGCAGAGAACGCTGCCAAGGCTTTTTTCCGGCTTTACAGAGTCTCAAATTACCGTAAACCCGGTCCCCAGAAATGTTAACCCGGAGCAATGGGTATCGCATTTGTTTAACGATATTCTAAACTTTGCGAAAGAGAACCTGTTAGAAAACGAACCCGGATATTTAGGCATATCCATAACAGACGAAAAGGAGACGTCTAAAGCCTTCAACATGAGCGTGAGGCGCGTAGAGCAATTGAATGCGGATGTCATTGTTGGAAGCATCGAAAAGGTAATGCAAAGTAACCAACAATTCTTGCTAAGCAGGCCTCCTCATGTGACGTTTGTGTGGACCAAGGAGGTCTCGGGTTCGTGCCACCAACCTTGCGATGTCTGTAGGGACAATAAAGGCATTGTCGAAATAGCCAACAAAGACAACTTGTGTTTAGCAAGAGCCATTGTTGTAGTTAAAGCCAAAGTGGATCGCGACGTCAACTATAAAACGATGACGCGCTCCGACTATCTGCAAAAATCGAAGGCCGTAGCCTTGTGTGCGAGCATCGGTCAAGGCCACGAACGCTGCACGATAAATGACGTCAGACGCTTTGACGCTGCGTTAAAGGGCTACGCTGTGACGGTGTTTGGCGATCATACGGGGAAGCACGTGCTGTACGCGTCGGATAAGAAATGCGATAAATACATCGACGTCATGCTCCACGCCGGGCACTTTAATGCTATCGTGAACCTTCACAAGTGCTTTAAATGCAAATGGTATTGCCGCCGGTGTCATTATCCCTCGGCACACAAAAAAGAATTTCATAGGTGCGACGCCAGGTGTGCTAAATGCCATCAGCAGTGCGATGCGCGATTTGACGCCTACATACGCTGCGCCGGGTGCAACAGAGATTTTAAGGGACCGACATGCTTTGCAAACCTTACCCAAAGGCGCTGTCGGTGTGCGATGTAGAAAAGGTGTGCACGTGTTGCAATAAGCTCGTGAATGCGAGGCACAGAAAAACCGCGCACGAGTGCGGGGAAAAGTACTGCTATCATTGCAAGACACACGTGAATTCTAGCCACATGTGCTATATGCAGCCGTATGCCGCAAAAAACAAAAGAAACCGGTACGTGTTTATGTTTATCGACTTTGAATGCACGCAAAACATTCCATATACCGGCAAAAAGGACACATACGAGCATGTACCTAACTTGTGCGTGTTGTACCAAGCCTGCCCGCACTGCATCGACGAACGCCACAAGACGGCATACTGTACCGAATGCGGTTGCAAAGAATGGGTGTTTATGGACGAACCCGTGAAGCAGCTTTTCGAGCACATCGCGCAGGCGAGGTTCGAAGCCTGGGACGTCTACGTCGTGGCGCATAACCTCAGAGCTTACGACGGGCAGTTTTTATTAAAGTACATGGTGGTGCACTTAGACTGGGCGCCGGAGCTCATCATGAACGGAAGCAAGATCTACAGGATGAGGTACGGTGACGTCACATTTCTAGACTCGCTCAACTTCATACCCATGCCACTCTCCCGCTTTTCCAAGACCTTCGGATTGAAGGAATGCAAAGGTTATTTCCCGTACCTGTTTAACACGAAGGAAAACTAGCAGTACGTGGGTTCGATTCCCGACAAAAGGCATTACTGTCCGGAGGGCATGTCGGCGGAGGGTCGGAAAGCCTTCGAGCAGTGGCACGAAGAAAAGGCGTCCTCCGGGTACGTCTTCGACATGAGGGCGGAAATGGTGGCGTATTGCAAGATGGACGTATTTCTACTCAGTCAGGGAGTTTCCAAATTCAGAAGGGAATTCTTGGACGAGAACGGAATAGACCCGTTCAGAGAATGCGTCACCATCGCGCAGGCGTGCATGTGCGTGTATAGAAAGAGCTTTATGCCGCTTAAAAAAATTGCCCTCTTGCCAGCGGGTGGGTATCGACTAGCGGACCGGTAGTCTCGCGCAACATGCATATGACTAACTTGGCTAGAGATGCAAAACCGCATCGTCATCCAGCACGCCATGCGAGGACGCGAATTTAAAATCGTGGCGCACAAGGTGGACGGGTACAGAGAGGCTGAAAAAACCGCGTACTTTTTCCACGGCTGCTTTTACCACGGCTGCAGGCGGTGCTTTCACAATCGCCATCCGGTGATATACAACTCGGGACACGAAACCATGACCTCCAGGTTAGAGAGCACCGAGAAGGTCACGGCCAAGATCAAGGCCGCCGGCTACGCCGTGGTGGAAATGTGGGAGTGCGAGTTCAACGCCGCGATGGAGGCCAACCAGGACCTCGCGCGCCACGCAAGGGACTTTGCGGTACCGGAACCCCTGAACCCCAGAGACACCTTCTACGGAGGTCGCACCAACTGCACCAAGACGTCTGCGAGGCGAAGGGGGATAGCAAGATCTACCACTACGACGTATGCAGCCTGTACCCTTACGTGAACAAGACGAAGCCCTACCCCGCGGGCCATCCCAAGATCCACGTGGATCGATTCCCGCGCTTGTAAGACGTGGGGGTGCGGGTTGGTGAAGTGCGAGGTTCTACCGCCGCAACACCTGTACCACCCGGTGCTACCGGCGCGCATTGGCGGCAAGCTGATGTTCCCGCTATGCCGCGCTTGTGTGGAGGCGGAGAGCCAAGACGAGTGCCACCACGGTGAGCGCGAGAGGGCGTTGTCGGGTACCTGGGTGGTCGACGAGATGAAGGTCGCCCTGGAGGAGGGGTACCGCCTCCTCCGGGTCCACGAGATCTGGGAGTACGACGTGGTGCAGCACGAACCGACCACCGGAGCCAAGGGTCTCTTCG
The DNA here is from genome assembly GCA_030765065.1 of Deroplatys truncata. Taxonomy (NCBI): domain Eukaryota; kingdom Metazoa; phylum Arthropoda; class Insecta; order Mantodea; family Mantidae; genus Deroplatys; species Deroplatys truncata. The sequence continues at coordinate 120,261,015 of CM060978.1, forward strand.
AGGACTACGTGAGTCAGTTCTTGAAGATCAAGACCGAAGCCTCCGGCTGGCCCTCGGATTGCGACGACCCTGCCGCAAAGCAGCAGTACGTGGAGCAATTCTTCGAAAACGAAGGCGTAGCCCTGGATCCCCAGGCCATCGCCACCAACCCCGGCAGGCGGGAGCTGGCCAAGCTGATGCTCAACAGCTTCTGGGGCAAACTGGGGCAGAGGGAAAACCTCCCCACGTGCGAGCTGGTGGACCGGTACGACCGCCTCCTGGAGCTGCTCAACGACCCTGGCGTGGAAGTGCAGACCTACGTGCCCGTCACCGACCGGATCATGTACGCGGTGTGGAAGTACTGCGAGCAGCACCGCAAGGTCAACCCCACCGCCAACGCCGTCCTGGCGGCCTACACCACGGCTCAGCGCGCCTGGTGCTCTACTCCTACCTCAAGAGGCTGGGAGAACGGGTCTGCTACTTCGACACCGATTCCGTCGTCGTCGCCGCCGCTCCGGGTGACTGGATGCCGTCCGTTGGAAGCCTCCTGGGGGACATGACGGACGAGCTGGAGAAGTACGGACGGGGCTCTTACATCGCCCGGTTCGCCTCCGCGGGGCCCAAGAGCTACTGCATGGAGATCGTTTGCCCCGAGACGGGCAAGACCTTCTCGGTGTGCAAGGTGAAGGGGATCACGCTCAATTCGGGCAACCTGGAGCTGGTGAACGCGGAGGTGATATGCGACGTGGTGCTGAGGGACAACGACCGTGCGGTGAAGCTGGCGGGCACGCAGATTTCGCGGAAACCGTCTTGGACGGTCGTCACCGAACCCAGCTCGAAGACGTTTAGGATGGTGGTCAACAAGCGCGTACTCGCCGGCGATCACGATTCCTATCCCTACGGGTTCAAGAGGAACGCATAAATGAGACGTCTACAGCCGCGCCAAAGTCATTTCGAACCGGGAGCCCCTGAGGAGATGATGCCCGGTCCCCGAGACCTGGGGCGATTCGAGTTTCCCAGCACGATGCTCGTGGCGGGGCCGTCGCGGTGCGGCTAAGTCGACCTTCGTGAAAAACCTGTTACGACACGCGCACCGGATGTTCGACGTGCGCCCTACGAGGGTGCTGTGGTGCCACCCTCCGGAGTATTCGCCGAGACTCGAACCCTCGGCTCTGCGTTACGAGACCCACGCGGGCATACCCGAACTTGCTTCGGTGGGCGAGAACGACCTGGTCGTCCTCGACGATCTGATGCTGGAGGGTGGCGGGAAGGACGTGTCCAATTTTTTCACCAGAGACTCCCATCACAAGCGCTTCGGCATCGTCTACATCCTGCAGAACGTGTTTCCGCAGGGTCAGAAATATCGCAACATCTCTCTGAATGCAAACTACGTCGTGGTCTTCAAGAACAACCGGGACAAGATGCAGATCGAGAGACTGTGCCAGCAGATCGAACCCAGGAACTCTAGGTTTCTCTTGGAGGCCTTCGAGAAGGCCACCGAACGCCCTCACGGGTATCTCGTGTTGGACTGCACTCAGTACACGCCCGCCCGATACAGGTATCGAACCGGCGTGCTGCCGGGGGAAAACCTCTTATTTCGTACCCAACTGAGACCGCCGAGAGGACTCGGGTTCGTTTCGTTCTATATTATCCCGGCAGAGTCTTACCCAACTGAGGCCATTGAGTCTAAATAAAAAGTACCGCTTTCGGAGCGAACGTCATTATCGCGCAAGCATGGCTAGAGGTAGGTTAAGGCTTGCGACGCTGACCAGTCCTCGCATAGCGAGACAGCACGGTAATTTGACGGCTCTGGCCAAGGCGAAGGCCCCTCTGCGCAAAAAGTTGTTAAAAATGCCGATGGCGATCTGATCAAGGCCATTAGCGAATGTATGCTCAACGTGTGCAGAGGTCACGTGCAACTTCCCGCAAAGTGCTTGGGTCGCCTAAAGAAGCACAAGGCTTCTTTGAGGAAGTCGACGGATAAACGGGTTCCTCTGAAGAAGAAGAAGAGCATCTTGGTTCAAAAAGGAGGTTTTTTGCCGTCATTTCTCCTACCCGTCTTGGCTTCGCTTGGCGGCGCGCTAGTGTAGCAATTAACAGGATGAAGTACGGCAAGCAGATCCTCGTTGCACCGCAACCAAAGACCGTCGATAAGCTTCACGCTATAGACCGCACCATATCCAGATTGGCTAAAGAAATTCAGAACCTGCAGAGCGTAAAGCTCTCTGCCGACGAAAAGTGGCGGCTCGTAAAACAAATTGGACAACTACCTCGATCTCGTGGCACAAGTCAGAAAGCCCTTCCTCGGAGACGACAACGACGACGATTACGAAGACGTGCACGAACGCGTGCCGGTGAAGCAGGAGGTCGAACCCCGAACCATAAAGGTCAACCTCCTCTCGCCTCGTAAAAAGAAGAGGGCAAACCCGCCACTCCGAAAAAGAAATCGAAATCGCCTTCCGCGTCGTACCATTTTCGCAAACGCGTCTGGCAACCCCTGTACAAGTAAAGCATGAAGGAATGGAAGGCGCTAAGGCGATACTATGCCAAACCGGAACACTATGCCGGTTTGGGTACGGTCAAGCCCCTTCGAAAGGCCACGGGTGCGTCTAAGGCGAACATCGAGTCCTTCCTTCAAACCCAGGACAGTTACACTCTGCACAAACCGGTCAGAAAGCGGTTCCCCACCAGATGTTATCACGTGACGAATATGGACGATCTTTGGGAGGCCGATCTAAACGTCATGAACAGCGTGAGGGAACATAACAAACCTTACGTGTACATTCTGACCGTTATCGACGTATTTTCCAAATATGCTTGGGCCGTACCCCTGGGCTGGGTACCGAGGTTGCGCAAGCGTTTCGCTCCATATTCTCCCAACGCGTCCCCAGGGTCCTCCAAACGGACAAGGGAACCGAGTTTACCAACAAGACTTTTCGCGACTTTCTGAAGAAACACGACGTGAAACATTACACAACCAAAAATAACGTTAAAGCCAGCGTCGTGGAGCGCTTCAACCGCACCTTAAAACCAAGATGTGGAGGTATTTCACGCACAAAAACAGTTACAGATACCTAGAAGTCCTTCCGGCCTTACTCGAGTCGTACAATAGCTCGCATCACAGGTCCATAAAAATGGCTCCGAAGGACGTGAACGAATCTAACATTTTATGAGTGTACCGCAATCTCTACGGAAATAGGACCCTACCTCGCGCAGGAAAACCCACATTTTCCGTCGGCGATCACGTGCGCATCTCTAAAGAAAAAATGAAATTCGACAAGGGCTACGAGCAGAATTGGACGGACGAAATATTTCGGATAGCGGAGGTGGTGCGTGGTCGGCCGGTGGTATATAAGTTGAAGGATCTGGCCGGAGAAGCCATAGACGGCACATTTTACACCGAGGAGCTACAAAAGGTCGCGCTACCTCGGACGTTTAAGATCGAACGCGTTTTACAGACCAAGGGCCGAGGGCGCCACAAGCAGTTCTTGGTAATGTGGAAGGAGTATCCGGCAAAGTTTAACTCGTGGGTTCTGGCTTCGATCATCGATTCGACATGATTAAGACCAAGCCCTTCTCCATCACTCTCGTGAGCAACGCTTCCATGAACACTTTACCGACAACACCACGGCCAGATTTTCTAACATCTTGCCCGAGAGAATCGTTCTGCAGGGAGAATGGGAGGTCGCCCTGCAAAAGGTCAGGTATCCGGTGAAATTTTATAACCTTTCGCCAGACGATGCCCGTCTGGTGGGCACCAACTACACCATGACGCTCCCCACGCATTCCAAATTCAGTTTGCAAATGGCGCAAGGCATCGTGCACAATCCCAAAGACTTGGTGAACCTCGTCAACGCCGTTCTACTCGAACACTTGCACGTGGAAAACTTCTTCCTCTTCGACGAGCGCAAGCAGACGGTGGGCGTGAATGCCGCCGTCGCCCATCCCGAACCACTACCCAACATTCCGTTCGACGGGTTTGTGGAAAATGTCGCGCGCACGACCGTACCGTACGCGGTCGGCGAATACGAAGCTCTCAACGATGCGCCCCACCAGAGACCCAAGCCGAAACCGAAACCGAAGCCCCGGGCTTCGGGGCAGCAGAAACCCGCGGCGGCTCGTTCCGTCAGACCCAAAAGAGACGTTTCAAAATCGGAGGACCCTCCGGGACCTCTACGCCGCATCCACAGTTTGCTCTTAACGCCCGCTATGGCAAAAATGTTGGGTTTCGAGCCCTATGTCAACGTCATTCTCGAAAAACCTGCTAAACACCCCGTAGATCCTTATATGGGGTTTCCTTACGAAATGTTCATCTATTGTAATCTAGTGACCCCGCAAGTCGTGGGCGACACCTTCGCCCAAGTCGTAGAGAGCGCGGCCGAAAGAAGCAACAACACTTACATGAGCGACGAAAAGACGTTTTTTCCCCAAAATTGGGTACCCTTGATTCAGCAAGACTTCAAGACGGTCAACATAGATTTAAGGAACGGTTACGGCGATCTCTTGCCATTCGCCGACGGATTTTCCTCTACTATAGTTCTCGCTTTTCGTCCAAAACAGGCGTAATGGACGTGCACGCCGTAACGCGGTACTACCTCAATCAGACCGGCGGCGCGTTCCACGATCGCGATTTCATTCTCTACAGGGGCAAGCGCTACCAAAGAGGCAGCGGTCCCTTTTCAGCCCTCGGAGGACTCTTCAGAAGGTTGCTACCGTTTTTAAAGAGCGGAGCAAAAGCAGTCGGAAAGGACGCCTTAAAGGCGGGCGCTCACGTTCTGTCCGATGTGACTGTGGCGGAAGCAGCGCCAAAGCAAGCGCTCCAACGGAGGCTGAAGGAGTCCGCATACAATTTAAAGCGAAAAGCCGACGAAAAGCTCGATGCCATGCTCGGTTCCGGCGCCAGGCGGCTCAGGAGAATAAAACCGAGCAAATGCAAAAAGAGTAAGCAGTCGAAGCTGAAACGCGGTAGGCGTAAGGTGCAAGACATATTTTCGTAATGGCAGACGCGGCCGTCCACATGAGTTCCGAACTGGACCTCTTTACAGAGGTGCCGGTTCAGATGAGCATCGAGGAGTCACGGTTCCTATACCTAAACCCTCAAAACACTTTAATGAAAAATGCCCCCATCACCTTTCATTATTCCGGAAATGCGGACGATTACCTAGACTTGACCTACGTCGTACTCGAACTCATGGTGCGCATTGTAGATGACAAAGGAGAGGCCTTAAACACTGACGCTAACGCTAACGCCACTCTGGTCAACAACGCCTTAAATTCCCTGTTTCAACAGGTGGAGGTAACCCTCAATAACGTCATCGTCTCCATGCCGCAAGCCGGTTACCCCTATAGAACCTACCTCGAGACGCTTCTCAATTACTCCGAAGATGCCATGAACACCAAACTAGAATCCACCCTCTGGAGAAAGGACACGACAGGCATCATGGACACTTTTATCGCCAATGCGGGTTTTCAGTGGCGTCAGGGGTTTGCCAAAGGGAGCAACGTCGTACAGCTCATCGGTCCTCTGTCCAACGCTCTGTTTAGACAGGATAAGCTGCTTTTGAACAACGTTAGCATGACCGTCAAGCTCACTCCCGCCTCTCCCCAGTTTTATCTGTTTTCCGACGTAGATACCTTTAAGGGGTACGCCGACATCGTGTCTCCCACGCTGCGCTTAAAATCGGTGCGGCCCTCGCCGACCATAAAGCTCGCGCACCAGGCCGTGCTCGCAAAGGGCAACGCAAAGTACCATCTCAAGGACGTCAGCTTTCACGCTCTCAGCATCCCCAAGGAGTCCAGGGCAATGACGTTTAGCGACGTGTGCGTAGGGCACGTTCCCAGGAGAGTGGTAGTAGCCATGGTCACCGACAAGGCCTATTCCGGCCATTTTAACTCAAATCCGTACAACTTGAAACATTTTAAAATGAACTTCTTTCAGCTCTACGTGAACGGGCAACCCGTTCCCTCCCAACCTCTGCAACCCGACTTTACAAAGGGACACTATTTGCAATGCTTTCAAACCCTGCAGGACGGCCTAGGCATTCATTTCAAGGACGAGGGACACTCCATCTCCAGAGAAACCTACCCGCAAGGGTATACGATAATGGTTTTCGATCTCACTGCAGACATGAGCGCTAACGAGTCTCACATCTCGGGTCAGCGCCACGGAACCGTCTCTATAAGCATCGGTTTTGCCGATAAATTGACAGAACCGGTCATACTTCTGCTGCTAGCGGAAATACATCGCACGGTCGAAATCGACGCCAACCGATCCATTTTGGTATCATGAACACCTTTCAAATTCAACGGTTTCTATCGACATGCCCCTCTACGCGCTCTCACTTTTTAGGCGTCTACCCCTGCGATAAACTACCCGTACTTCACGGCATTCGAACGCCTCCCTTGGCGCTAGTGGCTAACACCGACCCCAGCACCAAATCCGGGCAACACTCGGTTTGCATCTTTGTGGACAAAAACTCGCATGGAGAATATTTTGACAGTTACGGCATAGGACCGCTTTCGCCCCATTTTCTCCGGTTCTTAAATTCGGTCTGCGGGACGCGTTGGTCCACAAACGCCAGAAGGCTGCAAAGTTTCGACAGCACCACTTGCGGTCTTTACGTCATCGCCTACCCCACCCACCGCTGCTCCGGCTTACCTAAGCATAAATTCTCAAAATGTCACGTCAGCAATCACGCGCATAATGATGTCGTCATTCGCAAAACGTTCAAAGACGCATGCCGCGCAAAGTGCTCTGACGCTCAGCAAACTTGTCAACCCTTGAAGGTGAGTACGTGTGTGTGTGTGTGTCACTATTCATCACATCTAACCTAATCCATCCTCTTGCACATGCTTTCAGAAGACGCTCCTGCTGATATAAAAAGCAACGTCACGGTGCCGCTCGCCTCATTCAGAGTGTACCATGCAGCACGCGGATACAGTCATGCTGCCATGCAGCACGCCGACCAGGTAGGTCCGCACCTATGTATTAGCGTGCTTTTTTCTATCCCGTTTATCTCTCTATCCCTTACATTATTATTATTATTATTATTATTATTATTATTATTATTATTATTATTATTATTATTATTATTATTATTATTATTATTTTGTGTGTTCCAGTATAACCGGGTGTCAAACCCCGACCACCTCAAAACCCGGGGAAAAAAGGAAACTACCCATCTTCGACCTCCAACAGCATCCCGACAGTCCTGCTCCGCCAGCACAGTTACAACACAGTGCAGTTGTGGGTCCTCTGGCGGATATCTACTTCCTCAACCCGCAACAAACTAAATTCGTCAGTGTGGGATTCTCCCCCCAGCCGCCGCACCATCTCGTCGTCACCATTGCCAAATGTGGACAGCACAACGCAGTCGTCACGAGTTCCTCGCAGTGGCACAAACTCGTCGAAGCCATCCCCATCATTCACAAACGCTTGAATGACCCACAGGGACGTCTACAGCAATTTCAATTCAGCGACAGCGTCACCATCGTGTTTAAGTTTGTGTTCGGAAAGCTAAAGCTCGTTTTCAAAGACCCGCAAGGCGCATCCGTTACGCTCAACCAACAAGAATGGCACGTGTTGCATGCCCTGCAGCGCATCATTACCGACATCATGTATCACAAAAAGAAGGAAGAGACGGACGTGCAAAATCAAATCATGGCATACCACAAGTACATGCTTCACAACCATGCCTCCAACGTTCCCTTACATAACATGAATTTCACGCAGTTCACCAAGTACATACGGTGCGCCAATTTTAGAACATTCCTCGAGGTTCATCATTTCCTCAACACCCATTTCGCAATGCGCATCTCACAAAATAGTCCTTAGTGCGCATGTATTTCTACCAGCGTTCCAACCGCACCTCACCCAATCATCTCGCACCCTTCGCTCCCGCATCATGGGTTACAGAAATTACCTGTCGGTGTACTACCATGACAGTAAGGTGTTTAAAAACTACGAGGTGGACGGTCACCCCCATAAAAATACACCTTATGCACTTCGCTTCGTCAACAGCACCTACGAGGGAAAATCCGTCTCCGCCAGAGTTCACAGCTGCGAAACCAAAATTCATTTTGTGCTATCTAACATGTACTTCAACGATATCCATTTCAAAGCAGATAAAGAAGACGCACAACATCAGTGGTTCCAATTTGTGCCCGCAAGAGGTTTATACATCGTTTTCTACGAACAGCAATACATTTCCAGACAAAATGCAGCAAATGATAAACGAAAACCCCATGTGCTACGGCACGTGCTTAGCGGCGCATTTGGGTCGCGAATCACCCTATATCATACCTGATCACATTCACGGCGTTTGCATGTTCAGCACCGTTCAAAACAGAGTTCTCCTCCAAGACGAAAACCGTTAAATCAACGGACACAGTGTTTTTCCTGCGGATGTTGTGCAATAATCGCTAAGCGCTTCCGGCGGATGTAGTGAACCTCCAACAAACGTTTCCCCCACCAGTGCTTCCCCTGATGTGGTAATTCTCCAACGAACTTTTCCCCCACCAGTGCTTCCCCCTGATGTGGTCGTTTTGCATGTTCAGCACCGTTCAAAACAGAGTTCCCCTCCAAGACGAAAACCGTTAAATCAACGGACACAGTGTTTTTCCTGCGGATGTTGTGCAATAATCGATAAACGCTTCCGGCGGATGTAGTGAACCTCCAACCAACGTTTCCCCCACCAGTGCTTCCCCTGATGTGGTAATTCTCCAACGAACTTTTCCCCCACCAGTGCTTCCCCTAATGTGGTCGTTTGCATGTTCAGCACCGTTCAAAACAGAGTTCTCCTCCAAGACGAAAACCGTTAAATCAACGGACACAGTGTTTTTCCTGCGGATGTTGTGCAATAATCGCTAAGCGCTTCCGGCGGATGTAGTCAACCTCCAACGAACGTTTCCCCCACCACTGCTTCCCCCTGATGTGGTGTTTCTCCAACCAACTTTTCCCCTCACCAGTGCTTCCCCTGATGTGGTAAATCTCCAACGAACTTTTCCCCCACCAGTGATTTCCTGCTTCCGGCAGTTGGGTTATATTTATGCACGCGCATTCTTTTCCCCTTCATTCGGTGCTAGCCAGCCGTGGGGGAATGCCAGGACCGACGTGTAAAGACTTCCACTGCTCGTTTTGCTTTCACCAAACGTGCAGCTGCGAACTTAAGCACCGTCTCACCCGCCTGTGCACACAGTGTCAACTCGGTTTCTACGAAGACCTCGATCAACTCAACAAGCAAATTCAACAATTCCTTCGAAGGTACTCCGCTAGAAACACCACATGAACTGCTTCATCGTGCTCTATCGGTATCTCGATAACGGACGAAGAATCCACCTGCTACTGCCCAGGGAACGCCAAGTGCTGCTGCAGAACGGCATATTCATCTTTGAACGCTATCCCCCAAGCGACGTCGACCTTGTGTGGAACCAGCTTCCCAAAGACGCACAGGTAGTTTGCGCACCTTATCGCAGGTGTAAACAACACTACAACCTTCCTCATCAAACCACTCATATAGACGGTCCTCCCCCGTTTATCAAAAACTGCCATCTGTGCCGTCATAATGTCACAGGACGCCCTTAAAGAGCTAGAAGAACTTCCCCGCAGCGCCGACACTCTCAGCGTATCTACGCTTCAACAGCACGTACCGTATCGTGTCGTCGGCGTCAAAACACTCGACACCGTTCACGGTTCAAAGCTCGTCGCCAAACTCGAGAACGACACAGAAGTTTTCCTACCAACAAGACTTGCAAAAGCCTCTCCAGAACTCAACAAACTCAACTCTACCTCATTCTGCATCATATACGCAGGCGAGGAAAAACTACGCAACGGTTTCAAACGTCACATCGTCACGTTCTCCCCATATAACCCTAAATAATGTCCGACGAAACCTATCCCGTCCCCGTGGGGAACAATCTTAACCTACAACTCATTCTCAACGCAACTTCACCTATCCGTATCCTCTGCATCTCCAACTCCTATTTCCGCAGCAGCAGAGTTGTCACCATCACACTCGACGTCCAAGGGGCTCACGCCGTCCACGTCAAATGCGTACCTACCAAAGTGCACCAGCATCAACAAGACGCACTATGCATCATATACCTCGGCAACAGCAACATTCCTGCTCTAACCAACAAAGTCACATCCACAGGATGCTTCTCAACCAGCCATTACAACGAATTTACCATCCCCATCTATATACCAACCTTCACCGGGTTCGTCAACGAAAGTTTCTCTCACCTGCTCGTCACCTGCATCACCAAACCTATCCACCAATTTACCGTCGATAGCAGCAGCAGCGATGACGAGGACTCAAAGTGCACCACGTACTTTAAAATCATTGTTGTGCGCGAAATCTGTGTGTCCTAGTGCCTCAACAAACTATGAATTTTAATGTGCTTTTTTTCTCCTAATATTTCTTATATTGTTCATTTATTGTATTCATATGTTAATCTCCTGTAATCAAATAATCCATTATGTTATTCTCAAAATATGTATTCATATGTTAAGCAAATAATACATCATGTTAATCTCAACTATGTATTCATACCTTTATCCAATGTACTGTATTCAAATTATAAATAAAGAAAACAGTCCCGGATGAGCCAATTGCAATAACGATAATCCTCCCGCTCAAGGGCGCTTTTCAAACTTGCCGCCGCCGTCGCACGCAGCGACACTTGCGCCCCTAGCGGCAGGATTATCGTTAATCCAATTGGCTCATCCGGGACTTATACTACTCACGTGAGATTGTGCGGGAACTAATTTGCGGATCTCCTGCAACGGCAGCCAAAACATTAATTTCTGCCTCTTCTCCAGTCACTTGTTTGTTTCTGTTACGTTTTGTAGGTGTTACAGTACCACTTTCACGTAATTCGTTGAAGAGGTTGATAAATAATTGCCGAGATAGTTGACGTCTATTGGGATACGTTTCGCATACACCGTACAGGAACGAACTGCATTCTTCGTACACTCTCCATACACCATGGAGCATGTCGGCTTTTTCTGCAATAGTAAACCCCACGTTCCACTCACAACTTACTGCTTGAACTTTCACAAACTAACTGACCAGAAAGTCGTAATGCAATCAATGAACAGAAAACACAATGCAAACAAACATAACATCATCGTACCTAGCAACTAAGCAGGTTGAAAGGGACAAACAATTGTCGGGGTAGAAACTTTTCAAAATACGATTTCCCATAAACCACTTGCACTAGAATCCTGCAACAAAGTCCATTGACGTTCTTATTTACCCTAGCTTTATTCTGTTGATGTAACTAAGCATTGTTCCATATAGCAATTTTATGTTTGCTCAAAAAATACACTTTCTCAGTATTATTAAAATCTGTTCATAGACTAAATGAACGAGCCCCTGGCTATCAATCAATGCTGTGAGAACTGCACATCAATAGCACTTTCCATTTACGAAATATTTGCGGTGCAAGTTTTAGGTGATTCAGCCTGTATATATATACCGCGTGAATCTTCTGATCCCGCGGATTGGTAATTAGGCAACCCTGCATCTTACAGACGATGCGAAATGCAGATGCTGACACCGCATTCACCAGCCCGCTGTCCGTGGACTAGTGGTACCATGCTAGCTAGTTCCCAAGGCCGCGGGTTCAAACCCGGCGGAGGGCGATGGATTGTTTCGGCTTCCTTCGGAAGGGAAGTAAAGCCGGTGGTCACGTGTCGTAGATTTACGGATCGTAAAAGAACCTCAAGCCTCATAAAGAGGCCTCTGAGCAAAATTATCGGTCTTTCACGCCCAATATAGAATGGGACGTGCGGCGATCACCTCCTCATCCGTTGCTGTTAGGCTTACCTGGATGCTTCTCCCGTTGCTTCCAGAAGTTCTCAGTGGGTTGGTTCTCTTCAATTTATCCTCGGCTAGCCTCAGTAATTGTTCTTAAATTCTATGGGAGCATGGACTTATCCTCGGTAAAGGAAAACGTAGATCTCGGGTGGTGATATAGGAAGACATAGACTTGCTTTGTTTATGAAAAGATGACACTGCCGTTTCTTTTTATTTAATTAACACTCGTAGTATACAAAACTGGTATGGCCGCTGTAAAATACTGTCCACCGCTGTTAAACTATGGCGCGGATATGACTTGAAGTTTAAATATTCTTATTGTCGCTTTAAGAGTAGCGGATCTTAGGTGTGTTGCTAAAACTATTTGGATTCCCTGTCTTGGCGCGATATCTCACACATCCTGCAGCATCTCTCCCTGACCACACATGACAAAAACTGTCGAATAAATTGCAATACTAAGCTGACATTACAAAGCTGACTTGATTCCCTTCTTGGCGCGATATCTCACGCATCCTGCAGCATCTCTCCCTGACCACACATTACCAAAACTGTCCCGAAATTTCCCCAAACAGATTCATTTATAGTCTCAGGCTTCTGAGGCTGCTTCCTTTCCTATTGGTACATTTTTAGCGCGACTCGACGCGTCTAACTATTTCGAATAAACTTCCAGGGATTTCATTGGTCCAATTTTAATATAAATCGCGGCTTTTCCTACATTTACCGTTAAGGTTGTCTGTCTCACTCACTTGGTCACGGCGAATTATCAAATAATGGGACAAAGGCTCTATACCCTCGCTGTAGGAATAATAGCACGGCGACCGAAGAGAGGTAATAAAACTAGGTTTTCTGCCTTCGAAAGCACTATTCCTGTAGCTAAAACATTCCACCGTGGACAGTATTTTAACATAGCGCTTAAATTATTCACATTAAACCATTTATAACTCTACTAATATTAATAACCTAGATAGATACATAACGTTAAATCACCCTTCTTAAAATATACAAGCAGTATGAGAAAAAGATATTTACATAATACGATTTAACATCACTAAAAGTTAATTAATAAGTTATCTAGAATTACTGTTCTCGGGCCCGGCCTAGAGTTGCCGTTTCAAATTGCCCTGTTCTGGAAAAGAATAAATTTTTCAGCACTTGATACAATTTTCTTTTCCAGAATAATTCCTCTGATTATGGCCTTTGTAGGTTTGTTTTGTTGACAGAGACCCTTCGCTATACCTGTTTCTTCACAAGGGTTCTGCCACACCAGTGGTGTTTATATTTGGGTCATTCACTCCACATTTGTTATGGTTGATCCCCTCTCACCATTTAAAAACAGGTTTCCGAGAGACATTCTTACACAATACATTTCGCGCACACGAATAACTTGTGGTGGAGAGAAATACACTAATACCTAAATCAAGTTCTAAAATTAAATCTATTTACATACATATTGATACATAATTATTATGCATTTATTTATTTCTTTACCTCCTTATTTATCGGGTGTATTACCTTTACTATTTGTTCATAGGGTTGCTACCTCATTTCGAGTAAACTAACCTGACTATTTTCATTACATTCTTCACCCTTCTCATTCTCTAAACATTTGTACGGTTTGAGCAACTGTTTATGGTATCTCCCTACGATCTTGGAATTCTTTATTTCTTGTAACTCAAATGTAAATCACCCTGTATGGACCTTTAAATAAATTTTCCATTCTATGATACCTTTTTTTTTATAATTAATAAAACTAATTTATATGTTTAAAGAAAACTGTCAGCATATTGCTAGCATACCAACCAATTAATAATTTACAAATATTGCTAAATATCAAAAAAAAATATAATAAATATTCTGACAATAAAAGCTGTTTCAACCTTAAGACAAACTTATTCAAGCAGAAAGAAACTGAAACATATTAATGGCAAAGGTGTTTCTTGTTCTTCTTCACTATCACTAATGAGCATTTAATACTCAAGTCTCTTTAGTAATGCAAAAAAAAATGTTCTGCACAACTGCTTACGATAATTCATTAATTCACATGTGAAAGCTCTCCTTTCCAGGCACTGTAGAGTCAGGATCAATGATAATATGTCTTTCTTTTCTTTTTTTTTTTTTTTTTAATTTGAATGCTGGATTTTTTTTTATACCCATACTAATTCTCCAAGTTCGATCAACCCTTTCTTTCGCTTCCTTGTTTTAAATTCCTGCTTTCTTTTCTGCGCCCTTTTTAACATTCTTTCAAAAGCTTTCTTTAACGTCTCTTCTCCCGTTAGTGTTTTCGGCTCTTTAGTTTCTAGTATCTGTAGTAATTTCCCTTCAAGTGTTTCTATTAGCTTCCCCTTCATCAGCTCAACTAATTTCCCCTCTACATTCTTATCTTGTTCACTTAAGTTTCTTTCTAAGTCCTTATTCTGCTTACTTAATTTCCCTTCGAAATCCTTTTTCTGTTCACTCAATTTTCTTTCTAAGTCCTTACTCTGCTCATTTACGATTCTTTCTAAGTCCTTACTCTGCTCGTTTGATTTCCCTTCTACATTCTTATCTTGTTCCCTTACGATTCTTTCTAAGTCCATATTATGCTCATTTGATTTCCCTTCTACATTCTTATCTTGTTCACTTACGATTCTTTCTAAGTCTTTACTCTGCCCTTCTACATTCTTATCTTGTTCACTTACGATTCTTTCTAAGTCTTTACTCTGCTCATTTGCGATTCTTTCTAAGTCCTTATTATGCTCATTTGATTTCCCTTCTAGATTCTTATCTGGTTCACTTACGATTCTTTCTAAGTCATTACTCTGCTTACTTACGACTCTTTCTAAGTCCTTATTATGCTCATTTGATTCACCTTCTACATTCTTATCTTGTCCACTTACGATTCTTTCTAAGCCCTTACTCTGCTTACTTACGATTCTTTCTACGTCCTTATTATGCCCATTTGATTCCCCTTCTAAATTCTTATCTAGTTGACTTCCGATTCTTTCTACGTTCTTACTATATTCACTTAAGATCTTACCCCGTTCATCTATTATGCTTTCTAACTTTTTACTATGTTCATTGAAGATCTTACCCCGTTCATCTATTATTGCGCTCAACTGTTGAAGCAATATTAGCAGCTGGTTTTGACCTGCGTCAATGACCTGCTTATTCGGTGATTGCCTTTCTAGCCTAACTTCTACTTCTGCTGCGCCCATATTTTCTCCATCTGTTGTTATGCTGACAATAGCCTCCCCATTCAATTCTTTCAAATCTTCCCTTGACCTACTCATGGTTCCGTTAGCCAGTTCTACCTCCCTAGTAATGACTTTACCCCCTCTCAATAACATGTGTACACAAAACTGAGTCACTACTCTGCATGCCTTTTTGTTTGTTTTTGAATAAAAGTTCTAACCTGTATTTTTTTTCAATGTTAACTGATGCGTTCCGGGTTCGAATCCTGGTGAAGTTCTAGAAGCGATGCTCTCAGCTGTTTTGTTGTCCCACGTAGGTAGACTAGAAGTTCGCGTTGTAATTTTGTTCTGCTGTGCCCCTTTCCTCTGAAGATTCTTCGTCTGTTCGTTGTTTCCTAGTCCTCCGTTTGTGTCGTTCTTCCTTTCGAGCTCCACGTTATGGCGCCAGTTTGCGGCGATCACCTCCTCATCCGTTGCTGTTAGGCTTACCTGGATGCTTCTCCCGTTGCTTCTAGAAGTTCTCAGTGGGTTGGTTCTCTTCAATTTATCCTCGGCTAGCCTCAGTAATTGTTCTTAAATTCTATGGGAGCATGGACTTATCCTCGGTAAAGGAAAACGTAGATCTCGGGTGGTGATATAGGAAGACATAGACTTGCTTTGTTTATGAAAAGATGACACTGCCGTTTCTTTTTATTTAATTAACACTCGTAGTATACAAAACTGGTATGGCCGCTGTAAAATACTGTCCACCGCTGTTAAACTATGGCGCGGATATGACTTGAAGTTTAAATATTCTTATTGTCGCTTTAAGAGTAGCGGATCTTAGGTGTGTTGCTAAAACTATTTGGATTCCCTGTCTTGGCGCGATATCTCACACATCCTGCAGCATCTCTCCCTGACCACACATGACAAAAACTGTCGAATAAATTGCAATACTAAGCTGACATTACAAAGCTGACTTGATTCCCTTCTTGGCGCGATATCTCACGCATCCTGCAGCATCTCTCCCTGACCACACATTACCAAAACTGTCCCGAAATTTCCCCAAACAGATTCATTTATAGTCTCAGGCTTCTGAGGCTGCTTCCTTTCCTATTGGTACATTTTTAGCGCGACTCGACGCGTCTAACTATTTCGAATAAACTTCCAGGGATTTCATTGGTCCAATTTTAATATAAATCGCGGCTTTTCCTACATTTACCGTTAAGGTTGTCTGTCTCACTCACTTGGTCACGGCGAATTATCAAATAATGGGACAAAGGCTCTACACCCTCGCTGTAGGAATAATAGCACGGCGACCGAAGAGAGGTAATAAAACTAGGTTTTCTGCCTTCGAAAGCACTATTCCTGTAGCTAAAACATTCCACCGTGGACAGTATTTTAACATAGCGCTTAAATTATTCACATTAAACCATTTATAACTCTACTAATATTAATAACCTAGATAGATACATAACGTTAAATCACCCTTCTTAAAATATACAAGCAGTATGAGAAAAAGATATTTACATAATACGATTTAACATCACTAAAAGTTAATTAATAAGTTATCTAGAATTACTGTTCTCGGGCCCGGCCTAGAGTTGCCGTTTCAGACGCTAAGGGCCATAGTAGTTAAAGAGCGTCCATAAAAAACAGCCCGCTGATTATGGCTACTGTGGTGCTCGCTGTTAATGCGATCTAGTTAGCTCAATGGTTAATATGCTGGAAAGTTAGAGTGAAGGTTGGAAGTTCAAATCACGCCTGCGAATAAATGAGTTTTTTATTAATGTCTGTTCATGTTTCGAGAACGTTCTATCAAATCATGATTTCTTTCTGAATGCACTAGAAAGTGGATTTGCCTATAGTAAATACGAAGTTCCAGCCGTTCGTGCTCACTGTGGAACAATGTTTTCGCATAGAGTGTATCTGGACATACTGATAGTATGCGGGAAGCGCAGCAGAATGCAACGGGGGCACGTCATCTATACCAACAGAGGCTTCCGCAGAGAACACTTCCTACAGATCACATGTTTTTGCGAGTTGCGAACAGCTTTCTGAAGTCAGGAAGAGTGCACGAGACACCACATCTACGAAGAGATCACCCTGTCTGTGACCAAACAACGACGGATCGTGTGACTATGTCATTCAGCATCCGCACTGTAGTACGAAGGACATTCACAGGCATTTAAATATTAGCCAATCTTCTGCATGGAGAATACTACATTATACAAAGTTTCACCTTTATCATCTTCAACTACACCAGGAGCTACTGCAGCCGGACCATGGACGGACAGTGGCGTTTGCTAGGTGCATCATACGACAAATTGAACAAGATCCATATCTTTTGGCAGTTGCGTTATTTACAGACGAAGTAGGGTTCCAAAACATAGGCCATGTAAGTCGCCACAACATGCATTACTGGAACGCTGTAAACCCACCTTGGATGCGAGAGGCGGTTTACAAGTCCGATAGGGCTTCAACGTTTGGGCTGGTATATTCGGTGATCACCTACTAGGCCCGTATTTGTATGATGGCCAACTCACTGGGAACTCACTATATCCACTTCCTACAACACCAGCTGCCTACTCTACTGGATGAAGTGCGTTGCAGAACCGACTATGTGGTACCAACATAATGGGGCGCCAGCTCATTCGGCCCGTCGTGTAACGGCTTATCTCGATGCCACCTACCCTGAGCGATGGATCGGATGGCCAGCACGCTCACCAGACCTAATCCCATTATATTTCTTCTTATGAGGTTATCTTAAAAATACCGTCAAGCGGCCAATGACCCCTAAACAACTCAGGGAACGCATTATCTTAGCTTACAGTAACATCACAACGGCCAAGTTGCGCCAGGTTAGGCTGGCAATGATAGACAGATTTTGCATCCGCCGGCATGGTGGCCAATTCGAACATCTATTACAACCACATGGAGGAAACGGGTAAATTGTAAAGGTTTATCTGTGTAATAGTCTGGCATGATGTCAATCACTGTTAAATGCACTACTTTGAGAACCACAACGGTTCACAGCGATCACATTATGGGCTTGCAAACTTATCTAGTTGCAAGTACGTACTGCGTTTTGTAAACTCTCAACAATTTATTGGCTCTTTTGTATCAAAGAATAGCTTTAAATAGTAAAATATTATTTAATGATGCCTTATGTTTGTAAGTTATAATTATAATGGTATATGGTTTTATTTATGATGTTCATTAAAGCATATTCTAACAAGTTGTAATTTGTGTTTTAATGAACTTCACATAATTAAACTAAGTGAAACGACCTTCCATACCAAACTATCAGTTCTAGTTAAATTTACTAAACATAAAAATACCTTCAAGTAGCAGTGCTTGAACCTGGGACCTTCACCACTGAAGGCCAACGCGCACACTGTTGCGCTACGAGAGCAAGTCGCTGCACGCACAGCGATGCAAAACAGTCATTTCGGCCGAAATTGATATGACGCGACGCAGTGGAGAGTGGTTACGACATAGCTTCTCAATCCGCAGGCTGAGAAGTCTCCCCCGGTATGTGTAATGTCCTGGACATGCAAAAAGGAGGGAATGCTCCACATAGCAACCAGCTCTAAAAAATCGACTATCGCTTAAAGCCTACCATATTCCCCTTGTGCCTACAAGAAAATTAGCAATAAGATAGTTTCTGAAAATGTTTATCTCGATTAACATGAAGTAGATGGAGAATAAGCGTTTATATAAATAGTTTGTACAACAGTAGAGAAAGTCATGCGAGTGCAACACATCAGATTTTTTAACGTCATTTCTCTTGTTTCAAGAGCCGCTTTCTAAACGTGATATGTAAGTTTCAGGGATCAACATACATTATAGTCTCGAAATTTTACGAAGTCGAGCGCTGCCTAAAAAAATAGTATATGCTACACATGTTAAATGTGATTTTATTTTGGTTGTAGGATTGCGAAATAAAACACTACTTTTACCCGTTGTATCATAATCTACTATTATGCAATCTTAACATTATAAGCAGGTTGTACTCTTTTTACTGTAGCACATTATGGCACGTGTGCCAATAATAGCAATGGCGAATTTCCTATAGCAACAACGAAATACCGCTATTCTAAGTTGCCGTGGCTCATAGAGAGAAGATTAAACCATTTTGTAATACTCTTTTATCTGAGTAACAAAGACAAGAAAACTTCTGTAGAGAACAATTAGAATTTGAATTTATACTTACCTACATACTGTGCTGATAAAAGGCTACCTCACAGTCAGCAACACCTGCTCACTTCTCTTCCAGAAAGGAAACGGATGCAAGTGGCTTGTCGGTTAACATGTCGGATAATAACAAACTAAATGCAGGAAGAGAAGCTAACGTCTCGTAACGTATGAAGACGCTCTCATTTGTCAGCTATGGATGTCGAATTATTTAATGATTTACTTCCTACAATATATAATGCTATGATAGTATAAAATGCATCCAATTCGTGAATAATCTTAGGTTAGGTTATACAAGGAGGGAGCCACCTCGTTCACTGCGACCCACATAGATCTATTGTGGCTAACACCCCCCAGGAGGAACGGATGAGATGAAGGAACCACAGGAGGCTACACAAAGACCGCAGACCGAAAGGCGCGCGTAAGTACCTAATAATCCAGGCTCGAAGACCCGTTCCACTGCTGGAACTGTCTAGAGGGGGCAATGAACGACCCGTCGACCAAGCAGTTCTCTGATATCAACGGGAAGTAATCTTTCCTTCGAGCAAGCATCCGTGCCATCTGTCCGTCACTGCCATACGCCATGAAACCTAGAAGCACACCTTAAAGATCAGAAGGAAATAGAATGCAAGGGAAATGGTGGAAAGGCGTGGTATATGAGAAACCGCCCCAGCATTCGCCTACGACCAGGAAAGATCACGAAAAACCAAAGGTCAGAGAGGGCAGTCGACGGGAATCGAACCCGGGACCTCCCTAATGCGAGTCCCACCCGTTACCGTAGAACCATCTTGCTTGGTTGTGGATAAACTTTTTATAACACTCGTGAAATTGTCGCAGTCACTGTCATTCGTGGAACAAACATTCATTCGTGCCATAATCTCGATTATCCACTTGTTGCATAGATTACTATTATTGCACACATAATATTTATTATTATTGCAGTAGGAAATGCATATCTCATATCCGTTTCCTTTGTTCAAAAGCCCTCGTAGCGCTACGCAAATACGGGAACCCGAAATGAATTCCCAAGAAGTGTAAAAATAAGTGACGATAAATCTAGGTCGCAATACAAGAGAAGTCCGCCACATCACATCAGAGCAACATAACATTTAAACCAACTATGCCTCTTTCGATTGAGTGATGGAGAGAAAGGTATTGGTACTATAAAAATTTGCCTAATCATTTTCTTTTTGTTTATTTAACAGTAATACCAATATTGTTATTCCAATTAAATATGGCAAATTTGTGGCTACGGTTTGTTTCTATGGTATACTTTTATTCAGTTTATTCAAAATAGCTTACTGTAAACAAGCAATATATTTCACGTTTTATTCTTCAAGTACGAGGCGAATAGGTTTGTTATTTAAAGAAAGCCCCCAGTAAAACTTGAAAAAAGTGTAGTTTTGTTTACCTTGCTCGCTATTAAACGCGCCTCTAAGTCAAAGGATAAAACTGTATTTTATATTTAAATTATTAGCTTAGGTTTTACAAAAATATCTCTTCATTATGAACTTTATCACAATTACCCACAATAGCAGAGCGATCAGATGTACCGACGATGAGGATTCAATCAAAGCCTCAATGTATGTAGAGACGCCTTGGTTCAATGCTAGTGTGTGTTTATATGTTCCTATCAGCATGCTGGGAATGACGTACACATCATCACTGTTTTCTTGCATTAAGTAAAAATATTATGGAGGTCTAATGCCTTAGTCATTAGTGGAGGCAAATAGGGTTGCTAACAAACTGTTAGCGTTTACTTCCTTTGTAGCTCAACAGCTCAAACATAGAGTTTGTAAAATCATGGCTCATATAATCACACCCCTGGCGTTTTAGCATTCTCAACAGACAAACCCTGGTTAACTATTTGAAACAATTTCTTGCCAATATTCATGAGTAATAGAAAGCAGATAGAAAAATAAAAAGGCTTCGTATGAGTAACTTGTGGGCTATCTATGAAGATAATTCTATACAAAATCGTGCGACTGTTATACATTGGATTTGCTTTATTACGGGTACTAAATGACAGAAATGCCGAAATAAATTCGTTTGATAATGATAGAACTAACATGTTTAGCATGTTGCATTCTTAATTATCATTAACCTATTAATGTTTTATTTCCTGAAAATTGACTAAAACTACTTTTAAACGTATTTTATATTGCGTTTAATTATGTTCTTTTCACTTACCTATTTTGGCACCCTAAACTCCAAAGCCACCACGTTACGCCCATGCTGGTCATGAAAAACATCCGTCTAACAGGCTATGTTTCAATAAAAATTTACCAAATAGTCAGCCAGTGCCGACCTTAAATAATTAGGCTATCTTAAAGCTTAATTTCTTTACGCATTTAAAAGCCCGGAATATAAGTTGCATACTGGGAGTTTATACTAACCAGCACGGCGCAGGCTGGCACGTATGGTGTTCGTGCAAATGTTTGATCTTAGGGGCATCATACCACTGGTCTATATTTACGTACGCGCGATCCGAGTGTTGCGTGGTACATTAGGAAACATGGCGCAGACCCCGTAGAATGAATATTCCTCCAGAGCCTACGTGAGTCAATACACGTCAGAAGTGAAGCAAGCTTCGTAGAAAACCTAACTTGAGGCACCTGTTATATTTGTTCTTTGTGACTTGCAGCACGTCTTGCGCGTGCACTTGGCAATGACCTCGTCTCCTCACCAAATCGATAAAGTGCGCGATGCGGAGCGGACAGTCAACGACCGCCTATAACGTGAATGTATGTACGATAATGCAGGTCCATTAGCATTTTGGGTCTAGCCCTACAAATACATTGCAGAGGACCTATATAGCATAAAACTGTAAATAAAGGTATGTGTGTATAATACATACACATAATTATGCTAAGCTCAAATTATTAATTTTTCAATATATTGGGCGTTTCTCAACAAATAAGGAGTATGATTTTCTTTTCTCCAATTATATCAGGAAGCGCTTGTCAATCCAAAATATTACACATCTAATTAATTTATGTATTTCTAAGCTCTTGGCCCTATTCAGAGATGTCGTGAAGATGTCCAAATTACTAAATTAACAATTATTAATAAGTATCATTCCTTTAGATGGCGCCTTGTAATTCAGATGCCTAAATTAATTACTTGTTTGCGACTATCGTGAAAACAAATACGTGTTAACATTTTCTACAAAATGCACAAAATTGAAATACGAGCTGTAATCAAGTAATTCGTTTTGAAGGGTTAATCTGAACAGAAATACAAAAAGAATAGATTCGAAATTAAAGGATTCTTCCCCTTCGTTTTCGACGTAAAAAAACGGACCTGCTGAATATTTAAGCCGATTGAAGATGGTACTGACATTGCAAAAACCACGATGGGCTGTGTCCACTACATTTTATACGAATATTTGGATATGAAAAAGCTTTGCGCTCAACAAGGGAGAAAAAAGTATTCGAATGGACATTTCTCAAGAGTGTTTAGAATTGTTTAAACGCAATTCCAGCGAGTTTTCATGCAGGTAAAATATGGATTCATCACTACACGCCAAGGACGAAGTAGCACACCAAACAGTGGGTGGAAACACGGGGGTACACAAAGAAAGCAAAAACTGTTCCATCTGCAGAAAATGTTGAGGCTACGGTTTTCTAGAATTATCACTTTGTGGTTCTTATAGACTACCTCCAGAACCATCGCCAGAAAGTACAGCGTGAGCCAAAGGACTCCGAACCGCCTGCGCGGTGTTTTTCCTGTCCGCGTCCTCGACGCTCGTTGCCGTCTGCTGCTATCATAGAAAGACGCGGATGAAACCATACAAGATTTTTAAAACTACTTTTTGGCTTTACTTACCAACTTTATGAAAGGAAATGCTGAAACTAGCCACCGTCATTGTCCATACATTTTTGGCACCTCTTTAGGAAACTATCCATCATGGAATTTTTGGGAGGAATTTTCCAAACGATGACCGAGGTCATCTAATGTTTCTTCGGTAAGAACTGAATGCCGTCTTTTAGATTTCTTAGCCTGAACACTTCCTGTGGCCTGAAATTTACTTTCAAGTTCATAGAGTGTTGTACGGCTTGGAAATTTTACACCTGGAAATCTTTCTGCAAATCGCAGAACCGAGATGACCGACTTATGACTTACGAATCATAAATAAATACACGCTGTGCAGTAGAAAACATATACTGGGCCATAATATACTTTGTGACTAAGTACAGGACAAAATAATAAATAACTCGTAATAACTGAACTACATCACATCACCGTCAACTCAAAACTGCACTTCACACTGCACATCAAAACCACAACAGCCTGACTTTGTATTTAGCAGCAGCGCGTTATCATGTTTTTATATTTCCACTTGCCCAGTGGAAAAACGCCGCGCTGGCGGTAATATTGTTCATAAAATACCCCTGCGGGGTAACTTAAAACATAATTTTTTTAAACACAAACCCACACACATTGGAAGAATTAAAACAAAATATCCGCCAAGAAATTTCTCAAGGTGAACTACGGCGAGTGATGGATAGTTACTTCCAATAATTGAAATATGTTCGGGTATGAATGAGAGGAATTCCGTTCAGCTTCGAATGAAAACTTTCGCACGCATTCGTGTTAGTGGTGGATATTTACATTCAAGCTCGAATTATCTGTTCTAATACATTATCTGAAAAATGATGTGCAGCTTCGTCGTCTGGTTGAATGGCCACAATATCGCTTACGAAACAATTGTCTACATTGCCAGTGAGAGAAAAGAGAGGTCCTTAAGAAGTAACAAATGTCACCATGGCTAGTATGTTTCTTTACATGACCCAACGATTGTATTTTGCAAACCAGGTCTGGCCAAGGTGGAAACGACATCCTTTCAGAGATGTAGCTGACCAAATAGCGAGAACAGCAGAATGAACAGCCCCTTCCAAGTCAACATAAACAACCCTTGGGAAGAAAGAAAGAAAGAAAAAAAAACCTGTCTGGCAAAGGATATTCAGATGTTGAAGGGCTACTTTGTACGTATCAAGAGACTTGTCAAAAAAAAAAATAAAATAACGGTACGTATGCATAATTCTTAAAACCACAAACCACGAAAACTAAAAACTGCAGTTTTTTTTGTTTTGTTTTGTTTGCTGTGGTCAATTCTACAATGTTATTTTCGACATCGTTAACAAATAACCATTTTTGATCTAATGAAGTTTATGAGTTGTTTAGGTACTGAGGTATAATCGCGTGCAACTCCGATACGTCCCTTGGTAATTTAGGACGAAGTCTTATACGAGCATATTTTTTCTAATCAGAATGACATCTTAGTTATTTAAGTTAACTCATCAGCAGAAATCTCGCGTGGAGAACTTTGCTTGATCGTTCGCGCAACTCTTCAATCGCCTTACGTTTTTAAGAGTTGCCTTAGCATAGAGTGCACATCTTTAGGTTGCGCCCGTTACATCTATCTTCACATATGCAAATCTTTTTAGAGCACGACATTGTCGAATTTCGCCACTTAGAGTTCGATGGTAACGAAACTTCTACCCCTCTACCATACGTAGTTGCTTTGCTTTCTCACTGAACATTGTTGAAGGCCCAAACCATGCTCCACTGTAATCAACCAAGATCGAGTACGCAACTGGTATGTTTACGCACAGCCCACTACGTAGTGTAGTGTAGTGTGTGTCGAAACTCGGAGGTTTCTTGCAGAGTTTCCCGTGAATCCGCAACTATATACATAGTATGCAGTCGTAAAAACAGCAGCTTTTCATTTCCAAAACACCAACTGAATGAACTGAGGTCACTACTGAAATGAACGCCGTATGCATCTGACCACCCAAGCCTGTGTTTATTGCTAACGCACTTTTTTTCTATCCCGGGTAGAATTAAAAAAAAAATGTTTACCAACATCAACATAATGTTCACAAACAACTGTTCCCAAGGTTTAAATAGACTGCATACATTCGTTTGCTTGTTTATGGAGAATTGCATGCTGGTAAGTTTAGGCCTAAGATTCTTCTAACGACTGAATAAATCATCATTAATGAAATGCATAAAACAGAAAACGACTTATTTACTTTGGCATACAAATGTAATGTAATGTAATAAGGGAATTTTAATGAACTATCCAATATAATCCACAGCACGGTACTAAACAACACTCCCGTGAAACCGCGGTGCAGGGAGAGGGAAAATACCTAGGTAGTTTTGGGGGCGCAGACGATATTCAATAGAAATTATTATCATTTTTTTATTATTATTACCCTTCTTTATTCTCAAGAAATTTCATCCATGGCTGCAATAGTTCCGCATATGTTTCAATCCCTGTGACGGCATTTCAAATAACTTTTGTTTCGTTTATAAGAACTTCATTCTGAATGAAATTGACTTTATAGGATATTCACAGTAAATTCAAGATAGGTATGTTACTAGTTATACAGATATCTTAAAACATATGGAAATTTAATAAAATCGATAGCCATTTTAGGAAAATAAAAATTCATGAAAACCCTTCCCATGTATAGGATAGTTCTAAGGTGAAGTGCATTTCTGGAAAATCTTCATGCTGCAACCTTGAGAGATGTTAAACTTTAATACAAAATTTGGTATGCGGCTCATTTTCAGTTCTCTCTCTCTCTCTCTCTCTCTCTCTCTCTCACTCTCACTTCTGCTAAAATAAAATATTTTTTGGCTTCGAGATATCCCTATTATAATATATGTGAATATCAATTATTATATTATAGATCTAAATTTATACTGCGGAGAACTGATGAAAAATGGAATTTGCTTTAGGGACTACTCAACCAACAAAATTCTATTGTATTCCATTCTTATGGTAGTACATAACATGCTATGTACTATATGAGAGGGGAGGGGGAGTTTCCGTCTGTGTGTTCTGGTGGTTTCTAACCAATACTTGAATGAACCAAGATATTGTTGGTTTTTCACGATATTTCTTCATTTACTTTGCGCGAAGATGTTATCAGGTTACCGCTTCCAATATTAAAAGACCTCGACACTGAAAAGGAAGGATTCCTACTGTGAAGGAAATAATTAAAAGCATGCCCCTGTCAGTTTTGCCGCATATTCATCAAGTTCAGCAGCGTAGTCAGTAGGATATATAGGAGAGAGCTGGCGCAGTTTTTTGCGTTTATATGGGAAAGGATAGGGAAAACGAGGCTAGATGCGACGGTTCAAGGAGGAAAATGCGTTTATATGGGGGAGATAGGGAATACGAGGACTGACGCTAGGCTAGACGGTGTTGAATGAGGGAATGCATCTTATATGAGAGAGGTAGGGGAATATGAGAAGTGCTAGGCTAGACAGAGGCTGAGTAATGTATGGTTTATATGAGCGGTATAGGAAAACGCGGAGATGTGTTAGGCTAGACAGGGCTTGAAACGTAGTGCATGGTTTATATGAGAGATATAGGAAAACGAGGAAAGGTGTTAGGCTAGACAGAAGTCGAGGAGTAGAGTATGGTTTATATGAGAAGTATAGGAAAACGAGGAGAGGTATTAGGTTAGGAGAATTGAGTTTGTGTTTATAAGGAGAGACGAGAAAACGGAGAGAGATCCTATGCTAGGATAGACAGGTGTTAAAGTTAGGTTAGATAGGAAACCAAGGAGTGATACTCAGCTAGAGGGGGGCAGGAGGGAATGAGCTTTTGAGAGGTAGGGGATACGGGGAGTGGTGTTAGACTAGACAGAGGTTTAGAGTATGCGTTTATATGTATGAGAAGTATAGGAACAGGAAGAGGGGTGCTAGGCTAGTCAGAGGTTGAGGAGTAGAGTATAGTTTATATGAGAGGTATAGGAAAACGAGGAGAGGAGTTAGACTAGACAGAGGTCGAGGAGCAGAGTATGGTTTATGTGAGAGTCATAGGTAAACGAGAGAGGCGTTAGGCTAGACAGAGCTAGAGGAGTAGAGTATGGTTTATATGAGAGGTATAGGAACAGGAGGAGAGGTGTTAGGCTAGACAGGTAGTGTAGCAGTAGGAATATGGACTTATATACAGGAGAGATAGGGAATATGAGGTGCTAGACTTGAAAGCGACTTTAGACGTGAACTTAGTGGAAAACTGTTTCATGTCAATGTTCTAGACATACCCATCACGTAACCTATTCAGGGAAAAGGTGACTCGTTCAGGGGAAAAAGGTGACTGCTCAGGGAAAAAGGAGGTCCACAAAGGGAAAAACGTGACCAGCAAAGGGAAAAACGTGACCAGCAAAGGGAAAAAGGCGACCAGCAAAGGGGAAAAATGTGACCAGCAAAGGGAAAAAGGTGAGCCATAAAGGTAAAAAGGTGACCTGCAACGGGAAAAGCTAACCCACTAACACTAACAGGTAAGTAATTCAGCTAGTATTGCAAGAGGTTGACTGCATCATAGCAGTGTATGATTTCACATGTAATTCAGCTAGTATCGTATGTATTTAGGCTAATTCATCTAGTAACACAGAATAGATTCCAGAGGCTAACTGCATCATGGCTCTGCATAATTTCACAGATAATTCAGCTAGTATCGTAGGTATTTAGACTAATTCAGCTAGTATCACAAGAGGATAGATTCTAGGGTTGGGTATAGCTTAGTGTCGTATTTCACAGGTAATTCAGCTAGTATCGTAGGTATTTAGGCTAATTCAGCTAGTATCACAGGAGGCTAGATTCCAGGGTTGGGTATAGCATAGTTTCATATTTCACAGGTAATTCAGAGGGTATCGTAGGTATTTAGGATAATTCAAGTAACATAGGTGTTTAGAGTAATTAAGCAAGTATCACAGGAGGCTAGATTCCAGGGTTGGGTATAGCATAGTTTCATATTTCAAGGTAATTCAGAGGGTATCGTAGGTATTTAGGATAATTCAAGTAACATAGGTGTTTAGAGTAATTAAGCAAGCATTACAGGAGGGTAGGTTACAGGGGTTGGTTATAACCTAGCTTCGTATTTCACAGATAGTTCAGGTAATATCGTAAGTATTTGAGGTAATCGACAGAGCTTCACAGATATTATTGATAATTTCGATCAGAGATTTGTATCACAGCTATTTAAGGTAAATGCAGATGATTCAGGTTGTATCAATGGTATTTGAGTCATCTTAACAGGTAATTCAGATAGTATCACAGGTGCTCGGGCTAATTTAGAGCAGGAATTCGTATCAGAGCTAGTTAAAGTAATTTCACATGATTCGGGTAGTATCACAGGTGTTTAAATCATTTTCATAGCCAATTCAGCTAGTATCGTAAGCATTTAAGCTAATTCAGCTAGTATCACAGGAGGCTAGATTCCAGAGGCTAACTGCATCATAGCTATGCATGATTTCACAGCTAATTCAGCTAGTATCGTAGGTATTTAAATCATTTTCATAGCCAATTCAGCTAGTATCGTGAGCATTTAAGCTAATTCAGCTAGTATCACAGGAGGCTAGATTCCAGAGGCTAACTGCATCATAGCTATGCATGATTTCACAGCTAATTCAGCTAGTATCGTAGGTATTTAGGCTAATTCAGGTAGTATCACAGGAGGCTAGATTCCAGGGTTGGGTATAGCATAGTTTCATATTTCAAGGTAATTCAGAGGGTATCGTAGGTATTTAGGATAATTCAAGTAACATAGGTGCTTAGAGTAATTAAGCAAGCATTACAGGAGGGTAGGTTCCAGGGGTTGGTTATAGCCTAGTTTCGTATTTTACAGATAGTTCAGGTAATATCATAAGTATTTGGATAATCAGCATAGTTTCACAGATGCTCGTAATAATTTCTATCAGAGATTTGTATCACAGCTATTTAAGGTAAATGCAGCTGATTCAGGTTGTATCAATGGTATTTGAGTCATTTTAACAGATAATTCTGATAGTATCACAGGTGCTCGTACTAATTTAGAGTAGGAATTCGTATCTGAGCTAGTTAATGTAATTTCACTTGATTCGAGTAGTATCACAGGTATTTAAGTCATTTTAACAGGCAATTCAACTGGTATCACAGGTACTCATGGTAATATAGAGAGTAATTCGATTATAAAACTTTTCTCATCCAGCGTTACAACAATTTATATACTTTTTTCTAAATCTTACAAATTTTTATATGTTAAACAGTTATTGTACGATGCAGAGAGGGATAAACTGTATATGGTTTACAAACTGAAAAGCTTTGCGTCAACATACCTTTATTTTAGTTCGTTATAGATGTCTCTCCCCTTTTATCTAGGCTTGAGACTAGCACTAGGATTGCTCCTAATGGCAGGGTTACCACCTTCCCTTCCATCTTCTTCTTTCTTCATCAGGCGTCAGCTATCTGCATATACAGCACACAGATAACCTTCTTTTTTAAGATTGTAGACTCACTAGAAAATCTTTATCTTTAACTTACATTCTTTTAAGCACTGTTTGTAATGGCGTAATGTCCATACGCATATGTCGTTATCCCATCCTCAGCAATAATTCTTTTATCATCAAACGGAGTCAATGCAATTTTATTCACTTGTACTGTAGCAAGAGCATGCTTTCGTGATAGGATCAGATTCATAGGTGTTCTGATGATTTCACAGGTTTTAAGACAGTCTGTATAGCTGTCAAACGAAATGTACTGCTTAATAGCGCTACGTTTTATACCTTTAATCTTTTTTATCATTGACCCTTGAATATCTAAGGCATACATCTTAGGACGTAGTCCAACAAAGCGTAGGATGATTTTGCTATTAGCCTCATCTTTAAATTTTCCCAATACCTTCTTGTTCTGAGAAGAGTAACATATATGGTTGGCAGGGTAATCAGATGTATCGAGATGCTCAAGAAAACGTAGCTTGTCCTGGTACACATCTTCAGTTGTTACACGATGAATGAACGAATCAGTGTCCATATACATAAGCTTCAGGTTTCCAGCTCCATAATAAGGCAACAAAACGTCGTAATGATAGTTATACATTAATGTCTTGGAGATGTCCAACACACTCATACCAATGTATATAGGCTTGTTGAATACAATCTGACGAGAGGCCATATGTACAGCAGCTAGATTATCAGCATATATCGTCCTGTCGATAAACGTAGGCTTGGCGATCAGCTTCTCTAGAGTTTTTTCATTGGTCACCAGTCGTATATCCATACGATTACGCAGGTTCTCCATAGTTTTTCCAAACATAGCGTTGTTAAAGAGTTTGTAGAGATCCTTCTCGAAATCATTTGCAGCTTGTTGTCGTAGCCTGTTGTTAAATTCCACATAAGGTTTCAACCACTGAGACTGTCGGAATTGTAGCACACGATGGATTTTTGTTAGTCGTAGTCCATGACTAAGAGCTTGCTTCAAAGCCATGTAATGCACTACATACTTCTTTCGAGGTCCAAGATGAGGTATCAGTTTCTTTGTAGATGATTCCAATGGTTTCATACACTCTGGCAGGAAAGGTAGATCGTTGTGTAGATCGTGAAGTTCTGCAGGATACTCGATGTCGACTTCTAATATGTACCCATGAGGATCATCTTCTTGTAGTGTTTCTAAGTTGATTTCTTCAGGCGACACCCACTGAAATCCACCAAAAGGAAGGGCGTGACACATTGCCCACCCATATTGGTTATTAGCGTCCTCGTATGTGATAAATTGGGTTGGTCTCGACGGATCAAACTTATCCATATAAGTGTTATTAGCCTCAGCATACCGATGGGAAACTTGGCATAAACCTCCTCTTATACCTGATTCCACCATGAGTAGTTGATCATAATCTTGTAACAGTTCCAGCTTAATTCCAGTATACAGCAACATGGCGTCCCATGTAAGACCTGGAGAGGTAAAATAATGGGCAGGATCAACTTTGTGTGTTTTAAGGGTTTGCTCTCTGAACGTCTCAAAGACATCAGCTAGAAGAAGTACATCCGAAGTTAAGTAGAGATCGCTGTACTCTCCCAGGTTTCTCACATTAAACAGCTCCCATACATTTCTAGCATGATCGTAGTCAGCATCAGTAAATTCTTCTTCATTTAATCTATTGTAGAAGGAGTCCTTAGGAGGCAAGCAGGTCTCGTTCAGGGCATCCCATGACGTAACAAAATCATATGGAAATACACCCTTACGGGTCATCAACTTCAATTTGTCTTCTCCAAAGTACTTTAGTGTTTCAGGATACGAGGTTAGATTTTTTACCAACTTATCCAAGCTTGTACTGAGGAATCGGAAGCTATCCACAAATCGAAGCTTTATATCTCCTACATACTTGGTGAATGAGATATAGCTTTCTTCAGAGTTAGGAATTACCTCCACACGTTCACTTGTACAACCCAGCTCCTTAACAATGAAATGAGAGTCATATCCGCTAAGGTTATGCATGAAGACTGGTATATATTTAGGTGTTTTACAGGCTAAATTACATTCATTATGAAGACTTCCACGATATTCACCGCTGATGTGATCATGGTCGCGTACTTTGTAGTTTTCTCCTGTAAAGCCTTTTCCACACAAGTAGCATGCCGTAGAAGACTCAAAATCCTTTTGCTGTTGTTCCGTAAGTTTCAGAGGCTTAGTAGATTTGTATATGCCATCAATCATTTTTGCAAGATATGTCAGGTACAGCATAAACTTCTGAGCAGCATCTGCACCACGATACACATAGGGCTGCTTAGGAAGACCAGTTTCGAGATGTTCAACACTGGATGTAGGCTTCACGTAAACACAGAAGCTCATTGGTGTGTGCTCTTGATAAGGGGTTGTATAGGAAGTTTCAGGATTGGGTATACACGTATGGCATGGAGTGAGAATACTCTCAAAATCAGCATAGACGACATAAGGTACTTTCAGCATCCTCTCAACATTTTTAAACTGAACAATTGATTTCTCCTTGGTAGGCATAACTACCCTCGCAACACCATGTTGAATACAGACGGCTACATGTTCTTGCAGTTTTTCCTGTCCACTTAGTCCATATCGATCATCAAAATGTGTAAAGCAGCGCTTACAAGTATAAACCCGTCCATTATGGCTAGTTTTCTGGCGTCGAACGAGTTTCTCAAAATTCTTTATATATACGTAGTGATGTTTTCCACTACTATCATTCAATAGTAGCAGGTCGCGATGTTCAGGTAGTTCAATATCAGCAACCTTTATCGGATACACTTCGTGCTTCTCATCCAGCCCAAACACGTTAATAGACATATTGTTAAACTTCTCAAATTTAGGTATTTGAGAAAGTGGAGTAGGGTAGGAAACACAGCTGAAGTCGTACTTATCTTGAAGTTGTTTGTATTTGTTCACACGCTGTGCATCCTTCCCTATGAATTTGGCCAGTATAGAGTACATGAAACATTTCTCGTCGCTAAAGTTCTGGATGTTTATACATGCTTTCCTTGCTTCAACAGCTGACGGTAGTGGTATGTAGCTACTTCCTCGTAACGGGTTGTACTTGTTGATACGAAGTCGAACTCCTTCCACAGCAAGCAAAGCCCAGCTGCTACCCTTAAGCTGAGACTCCTCCATTTCAGTCACCAATTTCTTGAATTTCACTTCCATCGTTGAGTCCAGATCAGTTTCCAGGAAAACAGCTTGATTCCGTGTTTTAAATGTTTTGTCACAGGTTTCTCCAATACTGTTAACAAATCGACACTCAGCCAGCAGATTAATTTTAACACTCTTATGAATGCTAAGCTCTTTATGCACAGCCTGGATTATACGTTGTTTTGCCTCTTGCAGATACATATTTAGGTCCTTAGCTGATTCGCATCGTATAAAATACGATTTCAATCGTCCTTCGAATGAAGTTTCGTATTCTTTCATATCGCAGTCCTCCACTGTTGACAGCAACTGATGTTTAGTTGGCTCCAATCTTCTTTTCTTCTGAGGGCTGCTTATTTCACATATATCTTCGTGTCGCTGTCCCTTATAACAATCTTTGAAGGTTACATTACAATGTTTACATTTGAAGAGCTTCTTGCAGCTCATCTCGTGTCTTCTCTTGTCATAACCTCGGAGGAACTTCTTCCCACATTTTCCGCATGCATATCCAGTAGCGCTTGGAATAATATCCTTATACGCTGAGTTATTCATCTTTATTCTTGATGTAATAACGTATTAATCACTGATCAATGAAATGTAGACCTCTTCACCTTGACACCACTTTAGAAAGCTGATTATTCTTGGAGAGAACACGATGTTAACACCTCAAGACTAATTAGCACAATGAAGTCCAATGCCCTAGATCACCATATTTATAGAGGGAGCACGAACCTTTTAGATCAATCATAAACTCGCTCCATAACCACCCGTATATGATCGCTCAACGTGTACTAACCCCCCAGCCATATAACCTCAAGTCTAGAGACAGGATGTTTATGACGTCACACCCAGAGACAGGATGTCTGGCAGCATCAAACACGTTTAAACTCGTCTCATAACTACCTGCTTATGCTGTCACACCAGCAAGAGAAGTATTCCCACACGCTCATTCAGACATATATTTCAAATTCAAGCCCACCACCACCATCACCACCTATTGTACCAAGGTTAATTCAAGCTGTATTATCACAATACTTAAAAGTAAAAGCTTAAAAGGAAACCTAGAAGATTTTCCCCCTTATTTACTTAATTATTTCATGTTTTTATTCCCTTTTCAATTCTTCCTTTCCATCTTCTCACAGAAAGACCATTACATTTCACTACAATCATGAGTAAAGCAATTTTTCCAGAGTTACACAGATTCTAAGCTTCTAAATCGAACCCGGTAATACTTTTAATAAATGTATTTTAGCTCCCCAATATCAGCATCTACCATTTAATCTTTACTCGAACCTGATATGATCCATAAGCTTGAAGATATATGAAATCACCCTTCGGGATTCGATCTGAGTACTTTAAAGTAATATTTGTCACGATAACGATATTTAAGGACTAGATACTCTGTTTGCGTTTACCTTGACATGTTTATCTAAATTAAATTACGAGTTATTAAATTTTTGCAAGTAAATTTCATTGAATCGGTATTCGAACCCAGAACACCAGGAACAAGATAATTTATAATATTAGTCTGACATGTTAAACAAAGTTGTATGCAGTTACATCATCGATCTAAGTGATATATTCTAGTGTACAGAGGAAAATTAAGAAAGTCATTAAAAAATGGGGAATCGAACCAAGCACAACTGATTGGCAATTATATACGGCATTAATTACCCATCATAGAAGCTATCAATCATGCTTTAGTCCACTCCTCTACCTCACTTAGTTCCCGAGATAATGAAAATTTTAAAATTAGGATCGAACCCAGGACGTCATGTATCTAATTACACATCCACAAGATACTACCTAATAACATAAACGCAATAAAGTTTATTTGGCGTCTTTATCTTAATTGGTTTAGGAGTTATTAAATTTATAAGTAAATTCCATCGAATCAGTATTCGAACCCAGTACACCAAGAACAAAATAATTTATAATATGAGTTTGGTATGCTTAAAGGTGCTGTATGTAGTTACAGCATCAATTTAAGTGATATTTTCTAGAGTATAGAGTAAAATGAAGCAAGTCATTAAAAAATCGGGATTCGAACTAGAGACAACTGATTAAAAATTATATACAGTATTAATTACACATCACAGGAGCTATCAAACATGCTTTGGTCCATTCCTCTAGCTTTCTTAGTTTCCGAGATAATGGAGTTTTTAAAATTAAGGATCGAACCCAGGACACCAGGTACCAAAATATACATCCACAAGAAACTATCTAATGACATTAATGTAATAAAGTTTATTTGACGTCTTTATCTTAATTAGTCTCTGAGTTATTAGAAGATGAATTTGCATTCACTCCTAGGATTCGAACCCAGGCATCCCGGTCAACTTGCAACAATGTCCTAATGACGCGGCGCATTCCAAAGAATTGATTAGTTTTTATCCCAATGTTCTATCTCTTGTCATTCAGGAGATATAAGCGATTAAACAGTAGAGATAATATGTATGTTTGAGCGCACAGAGAGATGCCGACATCTGATAAAGTTCTTTTGATCTATGCCGGCAAGCTCCGCCCATATTATCTCTACTGTTTAATCGCTTATATCTCCTGAATGACAAGAGATAGAACATTGGGATAAAAACTAATCAATTCTTTGGAATGCGCCGCGTCATTAGGACATTGTTGCAAGTTGACCGGGATGCCTGGGTTCGAATCCTAGGAGTGAATGCAAATTCATCTTCTAATAACTCAGAGACTAATTAAGATAAAGACGTCAAATAAACTTTATTACATTAATGTCATTAGATAGTTTCTTGTGGATGTATATTTTGGTACCTGGTGTCCTGGGTTCGATCCTTAATTTTAAAAACTCCATTATCTCGGAAACTAAGAAAGCTAGAGGAATGGACCAAAGCATGTTTGATAGCTCCTGTGATGTGTAATTAATACTGTATATAATTTTTAATCAGTTGTCTCTAGTTCGAATCCCGATTTTTTAATGACTTGCTTAATTTTACTCTATACTCTAGAAAATATCACTTAAATTGATGCTGTAACTACATACAGCACCTTTAAGCATACCAAACTCATATTATAAATTATTTTGTTCTTGGTGTACTGGGTTCGAATACTGATTCGATGGAATTTACTTATAAATTTAATAACTCCTAAACCAATTAAGATAAAGACGCCAAATAAACTTTATTGCGTTTATGTTATTAGGTAGTATCTTGTGGATGTGTAATTAGATACATGACGTCCTGGGTTCGATCCTAATTTTAAAATTTTCATTATCTCGGGAACTAAGTGAGGTAGAGGAGTGGACTAAAGCATGATTGATAGCTTCTATGATGGGTAATTAATGCCGTATATAATTGCCAATCAGTTGTGCTTGGTTCGATTCCCCATCTTTTAATGACTTTCTTAATTTTCCTCTGTACACTAGAATATATCACTTAGATCGATGATGTAACTGCATACAACTTTGTTTAACATGTCAGACTAATATTATAAATTATCTTGTTCCTGGTGTTCTGGGTTCGAATACCGATTCAATGAAATTTACTTGCAAAAATTTAATAACTCGTAATTTAATTTAGATAAACATGTCAAGGTAAACGCAAACAGAGTATCTAGTCCTTAAATATCGTTATCGTGACAAATATTACTTTAAAGTACTCAGATCGAATCCCGAAGGGTGATTTCATATATCTTCAAGCTTATGGATCATATCAGGTTCGAGTAAAGATTAAATGGTAGATGCTGATATTGGGGAGCTAAAATACATTTATTAAAAGTATTACCGGGTTCGATTTAGAAGCTTAGAATCTGTGTAACTCTGGAAAAATTGCTTTTCTCATGATTGTAGTGAAATGTAATGGTCTTTCTGTGAGAAGATGGAAAGGAAGAATTGAAAAGGGAATAAAAACATGAAATAATTAAGTAAATAAGGGGGAAAATCTTCTAGGTTTCCTTTTAAGCTTTTACTTTTAAGTATTGTGATAATACAGCTTGAATTAACCTTGGTACAATAGGTGGTGATGGTGGTGGTGGGCTTGAATTTGAAATATATGTCTGAATGAGCGTGTGGGAATACTTCTCTTGCTGGTGTGACAGCATAAGCAGGTAGTTATGAGACGAGTTTAAACGTGTTTGATGCTGCCAGACATCCTGTCTCTGGGTGTGACGTCATAAACATCCTGTCTCTAGACTTGAGGTTATATGGCTGGGGGGTTAGTACACGTTGAGCGATCATATACGGGTGGTTATGGAGCGAGTTTATGATTGATCTAAAAGGTTCGTGCTCCCTCTATAAATATGGTGATCTAGGGCATTGGACTTCATTGTGCTAATTAGTCTTGAGGTGTTAACATCGTGTTCTCTCCAAGAATAATCAGCTTTCTAAAGTGGTGTCAAGGTGAAGAGGTCTACATTTCATTGATCAGTGATTAATACGTTATTACATCAAGAATAAAGATGAATAACTCAGCGTATAAGGATATTATTCCAAGCGCTACTGGATATGCATGCGGAAAATGTGGGAAGAAGTTCCTCCGAGGTTATGACAAGAGAAGACACGAGATGAGCTGCAAGAAGCTCTTCAAATGTAAACATTGTAATGTAACCTTCAAAGATTGTTATAAGGGACAGCGACACGAAGATATATGTGAAATAAGCAGCCCTCAGAAGAAAAGAAGATTGGAGCCAACTAAACATCAGTTGCTGTCAACAGTGGAGGACTGCGATATGAAAGAATACGAAACTTCATTCGAAGGACGATTGAAATCGTATTTTATACGATGCGAATCAGCTAAGGACCTAAATATGTATCTGCAAGAGGCAAAACAACGTATAATCCAGGCTGTGCATAAAGAGCTTAGCATTCATAAGAGTGTTAAAATTAATCTGCTGGCTGAGTGTCGATTTGTTAACAGTATTGGAGAAACCTGTGACAAAACATTTAAAACACGGAATCAAGCTGTTTTCCTGGAAACTGATCTGGACTCAACGATGGAAGTGAAATTCAAGAAATTGGTGACTGAAATGGAGGAGTCTCAGCTTAAGGGTAGCAGCTGGGCTTTGCTTGCTGTGGAAGGAGTTCGACTTCGTATCAACAAGTACAACCCGTTACGAGGAAGTAGCTACATACCACTACCGTCAGCTGTTGAAGCAAGGAAAGCATGTATAAACATCCAGAACTTTAGCGACGAGAAATGTTTCATGTACTCTATACTGGCCAAATTCATAGGGAAGGATGCACAGCGTGTGAACAAATACAAACAACTTCAAGATAAGTACGACTTCAGCTGTGTTTCCTACCCTACTCCACTTTCTCAAATACCTAAATTTGAGAAGTTTAACAATATGTCTATTAACGTGTTTGGGCTGGATGAGAAGCACGAAGTGTATCCGATAAAGGTTGCTGATATTGAACTACCTGAACATCGCGACCTGCTACTATTGAATGATAGTAGTGGAAAACATCACTACGTATATATAAAGAATTTTGAGAAACTCGTTCGACGCCAGAAAACTAGCCATAATGGACGGGTTTATACTTGTAAGCGCTGCTTTACACATTTTGATGATCGATATGGACTAAGTGGACAGGAAAAACTGCAAGAACATGTAGCCGTCTGTATTCAACATGGTGTTGCGAGGGTAGTTATGCCTACCAAGGAGAAATCAATTGTTCAGTTTAAAAATGTTGAGAGGATGCTGAAAGTACCTTATGTCGTCTATGCTGATTTTGAGAGTATTCTCACTCCATGCCATACGTGTATACCCAATCCTGAAACTTCCTATACAACCCCTTATCAAGAGCACACACCAATGAGCTTCTGTGTTTACGTGAAGCCTACATCCAGTGTTGAACATCTCGAAACTGGTCTTCCTAAGCAGCCCTATGTGTATCGTGGTGCAGATGCTGCTCAGAAGTTTATGCTGTACCTGACATATCTTGCAAAAATGATTGATGGCATATACAAATCTACTAAGCCTCTGAAACTTACGGAACAACAGCAAAAGGATTTTGAGTCTTCTACGGCATGCTACTTGTGTGGAAAAGGCTTTACAGGAGAAAACTACAAAGTACGCGACCATGATCACATCAGCGGTGAATATCGTGGAAGTCTTCATAATGAATGTAATTTAGCCTGTAAAACACCTAAATATATACCAGTCTTCATGCATAACCTTAGCGGATATGACTCTCATTTCATTGTTAAGGAGCTGGGTTGTACAAGTGAACGTGTGGAGGTAATTCCTAACTCTGAAGAAAGCTATATCTCATTCACCAAGTATGTAGGAGATATAAAGCTTCGATTTGTGGATAGCTTCCGATTCCTCAGTACAAGCTTGGATAAGTTGGTAAAAAATCTAACCTCGTATCCTGAAACACTAAAGTACTTTGGAGAAGACAAATTGAAGTTGATGACCCGTAAGGGTGTATTTCCATATGATTTTGTTACGTCATGGGATGCCCTGAACGAGACCTGCTTGCCTCCTAAGGACTCCTTCTACAATAGATTAAATGAAGAAGAATTTACTGATGCTGACTACGATCATGCTAGAAATGTATGGGAGCTGTTTAATGTGAGAAACCTGGGAGAGTACAGCGATCTCTACTTAACTTCGGATGTACTTCTTCTAGCTGATGTCTTTGAGACGTTCAGAGAGCAAACCCTTAAAACACACAAAGTTGATCCTGCCCATTATTTTACCTCTCCAGGTCTTACATGGGACGCCATGTTGCTGTATACTGGAATTAAGCTGGAACTGTTACAAGATTATGATCAACTACTCATGGTGGAATCAGGTATAAGAGGAGGTTTATGCCAAGTTTCCCATCGGTATGCTGAGGCTAATAACACTTATATGGATAAGTTTGATCCGTCGAGACCAACCCAATTTATCACATACGAGGACGCTAATAACCAATATGGGTGGGCAATGTGTCACGCCCTTCCTTTTGGTGGATTTCAGTGGGTGTCGCCTGAAGAAATCAACTTAGAAACACTACAAGAAGATGATCCTCATGGGTACATATTAGAAGTCGACATCGAGTATCCTGCAGAACTTCACGATCTACACAACGATCTACCTTTCCTGCCAGAGTGTATGAAACCATTGGAATCATCTACAAAGAAACTGATACCTCATCTTGGACCTCGAAAGAAGTATGTAGTGCATTACATGGCTTTGAAGCAAGCTCTTAGTCATGGACTACGACTAACAAAAATCCATCGTGTGCTACAATTCCGACAGTCTCAGTGGTTGAAACCTTATGTGGAATTTAACAACAGGCTACGACAACAAGCTGCAAATGATTTCGAGAAGGATCTCTACAAACTCTTTAACAACGCTATGTTTGGAAAAACTATGGAGAACCTGCGTAATCGTATGGATATACGACTGGTGACCAATGAAAAAACTCTAGAGAAGCTGATCGCCAAGCCTACGTTTATCGACAGGACGATATATGCTGATAATCTAGCTGCTGTACATATGGCCTCTCGTCAGATTGTATTCAACAAGCCTATATACATTGGTATGAGTGTGTTGGACATCTCCAAGACATTAATGTATAACTATCATTACGACGTTTTGTTGCCTTATTATGGAGCTGGAAACCTGAAGCTTATGTATATGGACACTGATTCGTTCATTCATCGTGTAACAACTGAAGATGTGTACCAGGACAAGCTACGTTTTCTTGAGCATCTCGATACATCTGATTACCCTGCCAACCATATATGTTACTCTTCTCAGAACAAGAAGGTATTGGGAAAATTTAAAGATGAGGCTAATAGCAAAATCATCCTACGCTTTGTTGGACTACGTCCTAAGATGTATGCCTTAGATATTCAAGGGTCAATGATAAAAAAGATTAAAGGTATAAAACGTAGCGCTATTAAGCAGTACATTTCGTTTGACAGCTATACAGACTGTCTTAAAACCTGTGAAATCATCAGAACACCTATGAATCTGATCCTATCACGAAAGCATGCTCTTGCT
This sequence comes from Deroplatys truncata, assembly GCA_030765065.1. Lineage (NCBI taxonomy): Eukaryota > Metazoa > Arthropoda > Insecta > Mantodea > Mantidae > Deroplatys > Deroplatys truncata. Next base: position 120,301,561 of record CM060978.1, read on the forward strand.
ACAGTACAAGTGAATAAAATTGCATTGACTCCGTTTGATGATAAAAGAATTATTGCTGAGGATGGGATAACGACATATGCGTATGGACATTACGCCATTACAAACAGTGCTTAAAAGAATGTAAGTTAAAGATAAAGATTTTCTAGTGAGTCTACAATCTTAAAAAAGAAGGTTATCTGTGTGCTGTATATGCAGATAGCTGACGCCTGATGAAGAAAGAAGAAGATGGAAGGGAAGGTGGTAACCCTGCCATTAGGAGCAATCCTAGTGCTAGTCTCAAGCCTAGATAAAAGGGGAGAGACATCTATAACGAACTAAAATAAAGGTATGTTGACGCAAAGCTTTTCAGTTTGTAAACCATATACAGTTTATCCCTCTCTGCATCGTACAATAACTGTTTAACATATAAAAATTTGTAAGATTTAGAAAAAAGTATATAAATTGTTGTAACGCTGGATGAGAAAAGTTTTATAATCGAATTACTCTCTATATTACCATGAGTACCTGTGATACCAGTTGAATTGCCTGTTAAAATGACTTAAATACCTGTGATACTACTCGAATCAAGTGAAATTACATTAACTAGCTCAGATACGAATTCCTACTCTAAATTAGTACGAGCACCTGTGATACTATCAGAATTATCTGTTAAAATGACTCAAATACCATTGATACAACCTGAATCAGCTGCATTTACCTTAAATAGCTGTGATACAAATCTCTGATAGAAATTATTACGAGCATCTGTGAAACTATGCTGATTATCCAAATACTTATGATATTACCTGAACTATCTGTAAAATACGAAACTAGGCTATAACCAACCCCTGGAACCTACCCTCCTGTAATGCTTGCTTAATTACTCTAAGCACCTATGTTACTTGAATTATCCTAAATACCTACGATACCCTCTGAATTACCTTGAAATATGAAACTATGCTATACCCAACCCTGGAATCTAGCCTCCTGTGATACTACCTGAATTAGCCTAAATACCTACGATACTAGCTGAATTAGCTGTGAAATCATGCATAGCTATGATGCAGTTAGCCTCTGGAATCTAGCCTCCTGTGATACTAGCTGAATTAGCTTAAATGCTCACGATACTAGCTGAATTGGCTATGAAAATGATTTAAATACCTACGATACTAGCTGAATTAGCTGTGAAATCATGCATAGCTATGATGCAGTTAGCCTCTGGAATCTAGCCTCCTGTGATACTAGCTGAATTAGCTTAAATGCTTACGATACTAGCTGAATTGGCTATGAAAATGATTTAAACACCTGTGATACTACCCGAATCATGTGAAATTACTTTAACTAGCTCTGATACGAATTCCTGCTCTAAATTAGCCCGAGCACCTGTGATACTATCTGAATTACCTGTTAAGATGACTCAAATACCATTGATACAACCTGAATCATCTGCATTTACCTTAAATAGCTGTGATACAAATCTCTGATCGAAATTATCAATAATATCTGTGAATCTCTGTCGATTACCTCAAATACTTACGATATTACCTGAACTATCTGTGAAATACGAAGCTAGGTTATAACCAACCCCTGTAACCTACCCTCCTGTAATGCTTGCTTAATTACTCTAAACACCTATGTTACTTGAATTATCCTAAATACCTACGATACCCTCTGAATTACCTTGAAATATGAAACTATGCTATACCCAACCCTGGAATCTAGCCTCCTGTGATACTTGCTTAATTACTCTAAACACCTATGTTACTTGAATTATCCTAAATACCTACGATACCCTCTGAATTACCTGTGAAATATGAAACTATGCTATACCCAACCCTGGAATCTAGCCTCCTGTGATACTAGCTGAATTAGCCTAAATACCTACGATACTAGCTGAATTACCTGTGAAATACGACACTAAGCTATACCCAACCCTAGAATCTATCCTCTTGTGATACTAGCTGAATTAGTCTAAATACCTACGATACTAGCTGAATTATCTGTGAAATTATGCAGAGCCATGATGCAGTTAGCCTCTGGAATCTATTCTGTGTTACTAGATGAATTAGCCTAAATACATACGATACTAGCTGAATTACATGTGAAATCATACACTGCTATGATGCAGTCAACCTCTTGCAATACTAGCTGAATTACTTACCTGTTAGTGTTAGTGGGTTAGCTTTTCCCGTTGCAGGTCACCTTTTTACCTTTATGGCTCACCTTTTTCCCTTTGCTGGTCACATTTTTCCCCTTTGCTGGTCGCCTTTTTCCCTTTGCTGGTCACGTTTTTCCCTTTGCTGGTCACGTTTTTCCCTTTGTGGACCTCCTTTTTCCCTGAGCAGTCACCTTTTTCCCCTGAACGAGTCACCTTTTCCCTGAATAGGTTACGTGATGGGTATGTCTAGAACATTGACATGAAACAGTTTTCCACTAAGTTCACGTCTAAAGTCGCTTTCAAGTCTAGCACCTCATATTCCCTATCTCTCCTGTATATAAGTCCATATTCCTACTGCTACACTACCTGTCTAGCCTAACACCTCTCCTCCTGTTCCTATACCTCTCATATAAACCATACTCTACTCCTCTAGCTCTGTCTAGCCTAACGCCTCTCTCGTTTACCTATGACTCTCACATAAACCATACTCTGCTCCTCGACCTCTGTCTAGTCTAACTCCTCTCCTCGTTTTCCTATACCTCTCATATAAACTATACTCTACTCCTCAACCTCTGACTAGCCTAGCACCCCTCTTCCTGTTCCTATACTTCTCATACATATAAACGCATACTCTAAACCTCTGTCTAGTCTAACACCACTCCCCGTATCCCCTACCTCTCAAAAGCTCATTCCCTCCTGCCCCCCTCTAGCTGAGTATCACTCCTTGGTTTCCTATCTAACCTAACTTTAACACCTGTCTATCCTAGCATAGGATCTCTCTCCGTTTTCTCGTCTCTCCTTATAAACACAAACTCAATTCTCCTAACCTAATACCTCTCCTCGTTTTCCTATACTTCTCATATAAACCATACTCTACTCCTCGACTTCTGTCTAGCCTAACACCTTTCCTCGTTTTCCTATATCTCTCATATAAACCATGCACTACGTTTCAAGCCCTGTCTAGCCTAACACATCTCCGCGTTTTCCTATACCGCTCATATAAACCATACATTACTCAGCCTCTGTCTAGCCTAGCACTTCTCATATTCCCCTACCTCTCTCATATAAGATGCATTCCCTCATTCAACACCGTCTAGCCTAGCGTCAGTCCTCGTATTCCCTATCTCCCCCATATAAACGCATTTTCCTCCTTGAACCGTCGCATCTAGCCTCGTTTTCCCTATCCTTTCCCATATAAACGCAAAAAACTGCGCCAGCTCTCTCCTATATATCCTACTGTAGTCAGAACTCGAAGGAAGACTTTGTTATCGAACATATTAATGAGTTTTTTCTTAAAGGTTAAAGCTAAAACACCACAAGTATTACCATTAATTATGCAGAACTCGCAAATTATATTACTTACATTTTTATCATTGTTATTCCGATATTATCGTAAGGTTCTTAATTTCGCAATCGAAAGAGGCCAGAAAAATTAAACACCCTTGTGAAAGAAAAGCCTTGTGAAGTAAACCCCTCCCCCAAAAAAGCCACGTGGCATTATTATGCTTATACTCACCGCGTTCGTCTTCCATTTTCAATCTATCCTGCACTTCATCGTTATTTAAATTTGTTTATTAGCATAGCTTATTAGAGTTAAAGGTATAAAATAGCGCCAAAGCTATACAGTTTCACTTTGTTTTATTAGCGAGTCTTGTGATTGGGCCCAAAATCAACAGTAAAAACAAACAAACATATTTTCTTGGGGTTGGCCTCGTAGCTCAGTTGGTACAGCACCTGCCTGCAGACGAGGGGACATGTATTCGATTCCCGGTTGGGGAGTGGAAATTTTTGCCTATCCTCCCCAGAGTCTGATGTATGAATGTGTGTGTGATCTAATGTAATGACAACGGTATACGAGTTAACACCATCGTCCATGTTCCAAAGGTGGCCGCTGATATGACCGTTGTAGTTAAATGGAACAACAAAAAAGTTTCTACGAAACATACCTTTCTTAATACGGTGTTTTGAAAGAAAACTATTCATGTGCAATTACAAATGCGCTTTTAATTTTGTTTCTGTACAACACTTCTAATACATCCATTAACAATAACTTTGCTTGCGAAAGTGAAGCATGAAAGCGTATGAATTGTTCCACCACTGCTCTTTGTAACCCTGCATGTCACTGGACAGATCCTGTCCTTGCAGCGCGTAATGTCTACAATTCAAGCGTACCGGACTTTCTAACTTGTGATTTGTAATGCGGAACATTGCCAATTTAAGTTTATTTTCAATTCCAAACTTAAGATACATTATCAAATATAAAATTGATTATGTATATTGTTTTAATTGGATTTACAGCTTTTCTACCCTGCTTTCTTGCAACAGTTATAATAAATTATTATTATTATTTATTACACCGCCACGTCAGACCCGTCCTCCCTGACTAAGATTATCAGTTTTCCCCAGTCCTGGAAAATTTCCTTTCCAAATCTCCTTTCTTAATTATTATTTCAATTCATGTATTGTCGATGTTCACCGGCCGTGGTACCGTATGCAGTAAGAACGGGATTCACACCACTTCCCCTCCCCTTATATTATTGAGTATATTGGTTTAACAGACTGGTAAGGGAGAGGATTTTAACACACTATTCAATGATTTTTTATGTATGATGGAAAGGTCCAAATTGCTTGACCTTTGGTGTCGTCAGACGACAAAGCTGTTGCGTTAGAAGTACCGGAGCTCGGCTTTATGGGCAGTATTTTGGGTAGCCTGGTGTCAACACTTTGATTTACAGATGTGTCCAATTTGCTATGGTTTATTAAGCTGTTATTAACACTAATGTTACGAGACCCTCAAGAAGTGCCCCTTTGTGATCAACCCGGGCCCGTTTGTCCAAAGCTATAGCCAAGTCTATATAGAGCTATAAGAGTTTGGGTCTTTATCAGTGTCTGTCAGTTTTAAACGTGCTAGTCAAGTCTAGAATACATGTTATGCGAACCGGAAGAGAATATCGTGAAGTGTTGCAATCTGCCTATGTGGGGCAACTGTGCGTTAAGTAAACTCTGTTCAACTACTTGATTGCATGGTCTGTGTAACAGCAGCAATTCATTAAAGTGCTGTACCTCATCAGTAGGGACAGGAATGTTAAGCTCTAATGTCCTCTTGAATGTATATTCATTGAAAACTTCCATAATATGCACATAACTATGTCCATATAAAAAGTATTAACATTTACTGACATAAAATAAAACTTTAAGGCAATATTATGTAATATATCCGTGAATAAAACTATTGTGCAAAATATTATTACTTATTTAATTCATCAAACTTTATCTTTAACATTGAAGAGTTAATATTTATACGACAACAAGGCCTTCACCATATATCTGCTACACAACACTGAATTGAATGACCTGAAGTTTCAAATGGAGCACGATTCCGAACCCGCAGAAATAGTTTCGAAACTGAATTTGTTAAACCATTAACGGTTGAATATTTTGAATTTTTTTTCCTTTGTACAAATTCGGTCACGCTTTTATAAATCTTAAGGTGCAGTAAATAATAAGATTTAAACTAAACTTAATATTACGTATCAGTATAAACACCACTTGAATCCAATGCAGAACTTCTTAACGGTCACCTTCATACCGTGAGAGAACGGCTACGACCAGATAACGTGGCCTCATTCACCGATATGACGTGAGCTATTGATTGCGGTGCGTGTGAGCTATCATCAGTGTTGCCAAGTTTCAAGCCTGACTCAATGGCGGGTATTATTCGGAAATATTGTATTTGTTAATCAAATGTAAAAATAAAATAAAAACATATTTATACAATGTAGATAATGTAAAAATAAGCAGCATAATTTGCAAACTGCAGAAATATGCTTATTAACGAAATAGGCAAAATATGCATAAAATGTAACATAAAAAGCTGTTTAAATTGTTCGACATTTAGTAATTAACTCACATACCAAGTAAACGCACTTTCTGACAACAGAGAAGAAATTTGCATTTAAATCCTGCCACTACTCATCACCAAGTTTCAATTGCAGACTGCCTGTGGTTGCAACTGATGTGAATAGTAATGCCTCCTGTGTCAATGGACCGCGGCTTCATTGTGAAGCGTTGAATACTGCTCTCCGATCGATCCCTGGCTCGACCTTCACTTTCACTGACGCAACACGTCTTTAAAGACCACTGCTCTTTTATCGCATTATCTGTAAATTCTATTCCTACTTGTAGCACCTGCAAAAACGCCAATCAATTGAACTTCGTTAAAATGGGGTGATGAATCCTAGCCCAGACTGTTATTTCTCTGATAGGTGCACGAGTTGACATTTTCTTTCATCTTTAGCTGCATGGATTATATCCGCAATTTATGTAAATCATTTAGGAATAAACAGGAAGCAAATTATTTTACGACTTCACAATCTGCTCTGACTACTACTTACTCCCAAGACCGGGTTGAATGGAAAACAATTTTTCGAAAGACGGAAAGTATAATTATTATACAGAGTGTATCTTTATTGGTGCCATATATTTGGGGGACATGTTCCTGACATAAAAAAATTCATATGGATATGGGTCTGAAAATCATTTATTTCAGAGTTACAACACCAAATCGAAAGTTACAAAAATTTTTCGAAGTGGCTTCCTCTTGCTTCGATGCATGCAGTAAACCTGCGTTCCATGCTCTGGCGTACTCTGTTGAAAATTCCTGGTGTGTTTCGTATTTGGTCAAATCCAGTTTGGATACGTCCTCTCAAAATGCCCATATCAGGTACAGAAGTCGCATAAACCAAGGACTTCAAATGTCTCCAGACGAAGAAATCCATTGAATTCAAATCAGGCGATCGAGTAGGCCATGCAATGGGTCCCCCCCCTCACCCAATCCATCTTTGCGGAAATCGATCATTTAAAAACTTACGAACTATCATACTGAAATGAGCTGGAGCACCATCGAGTAAAACCCACATTCGTTGGATGATGTCCAGAGGCACATTAGCAGTTAAGTGATGCAACTCATTTCTGAGAAACTGGAGATAGGTTTGTCCATTCAGACGCGGATTTTGAGTTTTTTATTTATGGACGCTCTTTAACTACTATGGTTCTTAGCGTCCCATTCTATATTGGGCGTGAAACACCTGTAATTTTGCTCAGAGGCCTCTTTATCAGAGCCGTAAATCTACGACACGGGACCACCGGCTTTACTTCCCTTCCGAAGGAAGCCGTGCTAACGATTTTTACGCCCGAAAAAATCCATCGCCCTCCGCCAGGTTTGAACCCGCGACCTTGGGAACCAGAGGCTAGCACGGTACCACTAGTCCACGGAGGACGACATTCAGACGCGGAGGGAAGATATAGGGACCAAAGGTGATCATGAATGATTCCACCCCAAACGTTGAGAGAGAACCTCTGTTGATGGTTGTCCTGACGTACTTCATTAGGATTTTCAAATGCCAGTTATGAGTGTTATGAAAACTGAAGATGCCGTCGCCAGTAAAACCAACCTCATCCGTGAATAAGATACAGGCTAGGAAATTTATGAACACAGCGCACTGCCGTGGCATGCATTGACAGAAACGTTTTCTTGGCTCAAAGTCCGCCGCATTTAATCCTTGCACACGTTGAAGGTGATACGGGTACAGATTTTTATGCAGAGTTCTCCAGATAGTCATATGACTAACTCTTTCATATGACTCGTACGTCTTGTGCTTTGTGATGGGTCTGCATCCACAACACGAAGAACTCGTTCAAGCTCAATGCTTCGTACTGCTCTTGGTCACCCAACACCCCTAGTACTCCTCTCAAATGAGCCATTCTCTCTCAAAGGTTGGTGAATTTGTGGGAATTTTCTTGCACACGGTAACGGCTGTCAGGGTACCTTTCTGCATAAAGTTCACTTGTTCGTGCTGCATTGCCGTCTGCACGGCCATACATGTAGTGCATATCCAGCTGTTCACTCATGAAATACTATTTCTTTGACCTATAACAACGAAACGGTTGATTTTCAGACCCATGTACATATGAACGTTTTTTTACTGTTTTGATGTCAGGAACACGTCCCCTAAATGCATGACATCAATAAAGATACAGTATAAATTAGGAGTGCAATACAAATGTACGTATGAGTAAAACCATGTGGTCTACGCATTTTGAGCTTTAATCTGCAATAGAAAATGTTTTTTCCGATTTCTCAACAATGTGCCCTTGAAAGAGCTAATTAGTACTTTCACTCCCCAGAGAGGAAAATCGGAAACTTAATGGTACTGCTAGTGTTCGAAATTAATTTCCATTCACAACGTAATACTAGGGGTGTACAAGATGGTGTTTTAAATCCCTATGCATGCTGCTGGTTTTACATCAAGCGGTTATGCAACTTATGTTAATAAGGGATGTTGAACTATTAGGGAAAACACGATAAAGGACCAACTTATGGAGAACAATTAAATGACAGCATAAAATGACGTTTGAAGTCGTTTTTTTTCTGAACACGAGTTTCTAGCTGTAAAAATATGTCTCATTGCATAATCTGTTTCATGTACTGCTATCTGCGTGCCGATATGCCAACTGCATGCCGCATGATTTTGATTTTACTGATATTTCGAACATCGTTGCAACGCAATTGAATTAAAGTTGGTGTCGCCGTTCTTTCTGTGTCATTAAAAATGCAAATTGTAACACATAGACACTGTTAAGATTATCCTCTAAAGGAAGAATACCTGTTAAGACACTTAATGAGCGGGATAGAATCAGAAAGGGTCAATAAGCCTCTTACTAATACAGTTGATACGCTTATTTGGACAATGGTTAAAGGTACTAAGATGACCATACTTTTGAAACAAGAAAACGGACATTTTAAATTTTTTTCAATAAAACAAGGGACAATAGAGAATGCGTAAAATTGTTTCGAAACAAATAAATGATGTGTTACTTGCATATACGAGGTACGTCCAGAAAGTAAGTTCCGTTTGGTAATAAAATTAAATTGTGTACAGATACAGAAAAATTATTTATTGCACAAAATTCTACAACTCTTAAACTACTTTTCCACATAACTGCCGAAATTTTGCAGGCATTTGTCATAGCGTGGCACAAGTTTTTGTATACCTTCTTCATAGAAGTTTGCCGCCTGTGTCTTCAACCAGTTGGAAACATTTTCTTTCAGCTCTTCGTCATTGTTGAAGTGTTGACCGCCAAGCAAAGACTTGAGATGTAAGAACAGATGAAAGTCGCTAGGAGCGAGGTCAGGGCTGTACGGAGGATGGTCAAACACGTCCCAGCCAAATCCCTGTAGGAGGTTTTGCGTCACATTTGCAGTGTGTGGTCGTGCGTTGTCGTGAAGAAAAACAACACCTTTTGAAAGCAATCCTCGGCGCTTATTCTGTATTGCGCGGCGCAATTTCCTAAGAGTTTCGCAATAAACATCTGCTTTGATTGTTTGACCACGCGGTAAGAAATCAATGAGTAAGATGCCTTTCCAGTCCCAAAACACTGTACACATCATTTTTCGAGGTGTCAAGATTTGTTTCGGCTTAACCTTTGCTGGGGATGAAGTGTGCCTCCATTCCATTGATTGCCGCTTACTTTCAGGGGTGTCGTAAGAAACCCAAGTTTCATCTCCTGTGACTATCTGTGTCAAAAATTCTTCGCCGCCTTCATCATAACGGGTCAAAAACTGATGTGCACTACCCATCCGGTTTGTTTTGTGTTGCTCAGTAAGAATCTTTGGTACCCAACGAGAGCAAAGTTTACGAAATTTCAGTTTTTCGGTAACAATTTCATGAATTAGTGATCGTGAGATTTGGGGAAATTCCATAGCAAGAGCACTAATTGTAAACTTGCTGTTTTCCTGGATCTTGTCATCAATCGCGTGAACCAGTTCTTCTGTAACCAAAGATGGACGCCCACTTCGTTCTTCATCGTGCACTTCATTACGTCCTTCATTGAACTGTCGGACCCATCTTCTCACCATTGAATCACTCATCGCATTTTGTCCGTAAACTTCGCCAATTTGCCGATAAATTTCAATTGGTTTCACTTTCTTAGCGTTCAGAAAACGAATCACAGATCTGATTTCACAAGCGGCGGGATTTTCAATCAACACCGACATTGTAAACAAGCACAACAAATCGTACGTGGCTGACAGCGATCTCAAAATGGCGCACGTTTCTTCTCCTTGATACAGAGCGTCTACCGCGCATGTGCGGAACTGCGATCGCAGCGCTGCAGCGGAGAGAAATTGAAACAGAACTTACTTTCTGGACGTACCTCGTATAGTAGCTCTGAGTTCACTCCAGCCAAACAATCCTATTTATTAGTGCAGGAATCATTCCTCATACATTGGATAAGGTTAGAAGTACAGTCCATCGATCTGAAAGATTGGTTGTGTTGGATAGTATGGTAAGCGAACGCTCCTTCAACAGCTGCAAATTTCATATATTTATCACCAAAACTTTGACTTTTAAAACAATTAGTTAATGCGGTGCTAGAAGAAGCACTTGCACGCACCATTCTTTTGTTTTTCACTGTTTATATGTTGTGATATATCCGATTCCCCCCCCCTCCCCCCGTGGCTTATACTGAAGGTAGATGCACACTCATTACAACGAACATCCTGAGTCAGAAACTGCTTTTAATGCATGGATATTCCTTTTGTAGGTCATTATTAAAAATACACTTCCTTTTCGCCCGCGGCATATTATTAATTTCAAGTGTCTTAGCACTCGCAGTTTACAAAAGTTCACTGTACGTATTTTATTATTTCAGAAACGCAGAACACAGTACTGTCTTCTACCAAAGTCACAATTGTAGTGACTTTCTTTCGACTCAAGGATACGCGTTTACAGTTTTCGTTACTGTTGGGAACATTCACATCAAACACGAGTGATTTCGATTTGTTTGTTAAATGCAATCCACAACTGTACTTTTGCAATAGAAGTCTCCACACGGTTTCAGGTGTATACGTATTGTAGACTCATAGTATAAACAGCGCTTTGCTTTGTCAGTTGTTAGTATCTTTAAATTTTTCACCAAACTGATGCAAAAAAGTTTTGAATTTTTGAGAACTATAGTTAACGACGTTTTATGCCGATTAGTCATTGCCACTAAAAGGGACATTTTGGTGTCCCGTTTCCGCCTTAAAAGAAGACGGGACAAAGACTAAGATAAAAAAAACGGAATGTCCCGGTTAATACTGCCTGGTCACCTTAGTGTACATAATTAACTATGCGGCAGATAAAGCAGTTTATCTTATGTGGAAAAACAGTTAACCAGCTTATATTTAGGTTAACTGCCTCTTTGGGACAGTTAACCGCGGATAATAGCAACTGCAGTTAATTGTCCACGTTACGTCCTCAGTGATCTAGGGGTACCACGCTAGCCTCTAGTTCCCGAGGTCGCGGGTTCAAACCCGGCGGAGGGCGATGTATATTTTTTTCCGGGCGTAAAAATCCCTAGCATGGCTTTCTTCGGAAGGAAAGTAAAGCCGGTGGTCCCGTGTCGTAGATTTACGGCACGTAAAAAAACCTCAAGCCTGATAAAGATACCTGTGAGCAAATTTCCGGTCTATCACGCTCAATGTAGAATGGGACGCTAAGGACCATAGTAGTTAAAGAGCGTCCATAAATAAAACTCAATTTGATTTGTTCACGTTCATTTTGAGTGGAAACTAAAGAAACAGTCTCATTCTTTGTCTCATTTAGACAGAGTGCCACTCCACAAGTGTTACAAGTCCATTTACTTCTATGTGGACTATCTTTAATGCTGCATTGAGCACGTCTTGAAGTTCCACGCACAGGCATATGCGCCACCTTGTCAAATCTTTTCTCACAGGGGACAATGAGCTTGAAATAACTCAGACTTGGGAAGAGGTTTCCTTCCTTTAGGTGATGGCAGTATAGCTCCAACCAAACCATCAACAACCGCTAACATGAAATTCTTCAAGGATAGATTGGCACCTTCACTTCGTATTGAGTACAGGATGTAGGCATTAGTTATAGTGACATCACAAAAATGCCAAAAAATTCGATGTCACCATTTTCTACATTTCCTATCAATCTCGTACAAGGACTTCAACATATCTGCTTTGTCAACATATCCCATATGCTTGTAGTCCTTGACTAGCCGAGGGCAACTAATTTCAGAGATTGTTCCGTTTTTCTCTTTCCTGGAAGTGGTGGTAACAATAGTAGGATCATGAAAATTTGAAAGGAAGAGTAAGGACCTCCTATCCTTCCACTTCAACCGGGATATACCAGCATAAGATGTGCGGCTTTCTCTATCACCACGTTTCATATCGCTATTCCTCGTTTCTTCCTTTGGTAGACCAACATGCATTGATATTTTGCTGCTTCAGAGAGATCATCAGCTCCATACTTGTAAAATAGTTATTAAAGAAGACCTTGTGATTGACACCAACCAATGCTTTAGTTAGATCTTCTACTACTCTTTACCCAAATTCATCTCCCTAGCATTGTCCATTTTTCCCGTATAGATTTGAAATTTACAAACAAAGGCAGTTTCATCTGCATGAATCCAAACTTTATATCCAATCTTTATAGGTTTTTGTGGCATATACTGCTTGAAAGAATTGCGACCCTTAAATTTTATCATAGCTTCATCCACAGACTGGTACTGGCCTGGGATGTAACACTTTGTATGTTCTGCTTAGAGTATCCAGTAGTGGCCGGAGCTTGTAAAGTTTGTCATAGCCTGGATCTCCTGATTTTGGCTGAAGGATATTGTTGTTCAGATGAAGATTTGTCAGAAACCAGCCAAATGTATTTACGGACATTAGCATTGAAATATACGAATACCTACGTTGTGGATTACTTGACCAGTAATCTCTATATGAGGGCAGTTTTTTTACTCCAATTAGAATATTTATGGCCAAGAAAACCCTTATTTCATCCAAAGTTGCAAGTTCAAATTGTTTACCTGACTGGGTAGCCTACAAATTAATTTGATATAATATATGCTCTAGCAATTCTGCAGTAAATATGTCCAAGAAAATATCAATAGGAGATTCCACAATTTCAGGAACATTAGGACCATAATCTTTCACAAATACACCATTCTCCAATTTACGACGCTTTTTTTCCCACATGCCATCCATATTTGAGTCTGACACTTGGTGGTTTCTGATCACCATTATCTTCAACACACTCATCAGGGACACTAGGTTCATCACTGCTCTCATCTTCAATTTCAATTGCACAAACAGGTTCATTGACAGCAGCTGCCACTTCCATTTCGTCACTATCATAAAAAAATCGTCAACATATTCAGGATCGTTAGGGATTTCATTCAGTATGTCATTTATGTTATTCTCCAAATTATTCCATATCAAATGACCAAGATGATCCCCAGTTCTCCTTGTAGCCATTTCAATTGAGTTGAAATAAAACGAACATTTTGCAAATTATGGCGTCTGCCTACCCTACTTGCATGGTGGTTACGACTAGAAATCACGTAATATTTATCATAATAATGACACTGCAATTCATGTGTATGCATTTATAGTAATCAAAGTAATTTCAGAACGTTTAGAAGAAACAAAAAACCATATAAAAACATACCTAATGCAATATTTGAGCATGTAACAGAAATAAAAATGTTTACTGCTGTTTCCGCAACAAAGCAAGCTGCATTAACAACTGACAACTTAGTTTATACAGGCTGGTCATACAAAAAGCAGAGTAGTAAAATTTCCATGTGTTTGTAAACGGCCGCTGATTGCAGCGAGGTGGTAGTGAAGTGGAACCATCATGCAGCAAGGAAGAAAACGCTGCATTAAAAGGTGGTTACGTCTGAGCACCACTATACTTCAAAGGGTATTTGAGCCTGTCTTAAAACTGTTTTACAGTATGCAATCTCGAGTTAGTGGTATCTAAAAATAGGATAACGTTTTCATTACCTAAAAATAAGGATACTATTTCACGAAAAGATTTCCAGACGTAATATTCTATTGTCTCGGTATAGAGTCAAAAGAAGCGTGTGCTGTTTATGAGATAATTGCACTTTCACTATAATGCCTTATATTAATTCATTTTAGCAACACACATGTATACCTTAAAGTGTGTCTGCAACAACAATGAAGGGTACAAACTGAAACGTATTCCCACGACTGATAAGACAGCGTTCGGGTAAAAAATCGTACTTGCATATACCAAACAGGATGAACAAGAGCTCTTTTAACAACATCCGGTCGAATGCCACGCTCCTTCCAGACCGTGAATATAAACTCACTTCTTCAATAAAGGGAAGAGGAAGCAAGCCTTCCCTAGATAACGGTTTCCTATTGGGAATGGAAAGCCTACCTATCTACAACAGACACGTTAGCATTTCGACAAAATGTGTGTTTTTGTACACAATGAGGCGAATCATTATAAAAGTATTTATTGCCCATGTGGGCAGTCCGTATGTTATTTGTTGTCACGTGAATGTGTTCTATGGAGAAGCTCTACAGAAATTTCCTAACATATGGCAACCTTAGTAACATGAGAGATGTCCTTTTCCTTCATAAACTGCCAGTATTCATATCTACACATAACCCATAACCTGCTGCTTTCGATAGTTTCTTTTTTTTTCCGTAGCAGTAACTTTATTCTCTTATAGCACCATCTCTCAGCAATGAAACTATTTCCCTGCTAAATTAGTTTCGCATATTTTCATTCTTGAAGTCTATTCCCTACAGAAACCGCTTAAATCTCATAGCACGAATAATAGCACAATAAACCCGATATTTACAGTGAAAATTGCAAGTCCCTCAGTTTTATTCCAAAAGTATAGCAATAAAAGAATCGAGCTTAATTTACCTCTCTTTTAAGAATGCTTTCATTTACAAAAAGCGGATAATTTGTACGGTTAATTTGGTTTCATTTTGCAATACTTTAAATCTTAAATATTTGTAATGAAATGGCAATTTTGAATATTTAGCGTTAAACCTATTGCTTTACACAGCCTAATGCTTGCTCTTCCCTTGGAAATATAATTGATGTATCAAATGGTACAAAAGGTTATAGGATATTGGGTAGTTGTTAGTCGGGAAACTTCCCATCAACAGAACCAAAACTGTTTACCTGAGCACAGGCTTTTTTGGGGGGGGGGTGATGATGATGAGATGCGGTTTAAGGCCGCTAAACAGCTAAGGTCATCAGCGCCCTTACAAAGTATAAAAGTTAGTCCAAAAATAAAACTCCGATAAAAAACCGCATAATTAAAAAACGGGAAACAAACCCGCGATGTCCAAAGTTAAAACACAAAACACCAAATTCCAAAAACGAACACACTAAAAGCATGGTCAATAAAAGAGTAAAACAACGTGTCAAGAACTGTAGAATGCGAGGGACACGAGCGCCAGATGTCCATTGGGGAGGAGATGCCCCATTAAACAGACAATATCAAATCACACAGTCAAAAGACGCTTAGCGCATCAAATGCGTCGGCTAAAGCCAATGTCACTGATAAAACGTAAAAGACATTCTACAGCACGCGCGTCGTCTGCCGAAACGTTGGCTAGGCCAACAGGCAGATCAACACGAAGGCGCAACGGAGCTAAAACTTGACACACTGCTAAAATGTGACGCACCCTTAAGGGCGCATCACACTGCTCACAGAGTGGTGCGGGGTCACCACTGAGCAGGTATCTATGGCTAAAAAGACAATGTCCGATTCGTAAACGAGCTAAAAGTACCTCTTCCCGACGAGAAGAACGAGAAGAGGTACCCCAGACTAACGGAAGAGGTTTAAGCACCCGCAACTTGTTTCCCCTAAGAGCCGCCCACTCATCGCGCCAGCGCGAGAGGATACGGTAACGTAAAAGAACATAAAAATCTGAGGAAGGAACAACACAGGTAAAACATCTGGGTGATAAAATGACCGATTTCGCAGCGACGTCGGCAGACTCGTTGCCTGAGATGCCCACATGACCTGGAATTCACTCAAAGTAGACGCTGATGCCAGAAGCACCAAGCGAGTGGAGAAGGTCATGGATGCGCTGTACGAGCGGGTGGTAACTATACAGCGCGTGAATACTCTGAAGGTCACTCAGAGAGTCTGTAGAAACAACACAGCGCTGTAAGACGTGCCGCTGAATGTATAAAACACATTGATATATACTAAAAAGTTCGGCGGTATAAATCGAACATTGTCCAGGTAAACGAAAAGTAAAACTCTGTGCACCAAAAACAAAGGCTTATCCTACTCCAACATCATCTTAGACCCATCGGTATATATAAAATGATATTCCCCGAACTGCGCCTGTAGTTCTAAAAAAGCGGATCTAAGGACGGAAGCAGGGGTCTCATTTTTCGGCATCGACGTTAACCCAAGGTGACAGTGGGGCTCAGCTCGCGACCATGGAGGAAAACGCGTTTCCCCCCGTGGAAGGGCTGGCGCTGGCGTTACGTCCAAATGCCGAAGTAGCAGTCGAAATCGAACCCCTGGAGGGAGCAATGCAGAGGAGCTAACCATATATTGGCGACGAAACGAATCATCGTAAAATATCGCGAAGGACGGGTGGTCAGGCAAGCTGGAGAGTCGACAGGCATAGCTGCACAAGAGCATCTCACGCCTGAAGGACAGCAGAGGCTCTGCAGCTTCAGCATATAGGCTAGGTACAGGGCTGGTTGGAAAGGCCCCTGTAGCGACTCTTATGCCACGATGGTGAATGGCATTCAATCGACGTAATACAGATGGACGAGCCGACGAATAAACAATGCACCCGTAATCAAGCTTGGATCGGACCAAAGAGCGATAAAGATGTAGAAGGACGGTCCGATCAGCTCCCCAGGATGTGCAACTTAAAACACGTAAAAGATTAAGAGAACGGTCACAGTTAGCTTTTAAAAAGGAAATGTGCGAAGTCCAACACAACTTCCTATCAAAAATCAACCACAAAAATTTCACCTCGTCTGCAAACGGAAGTATCTCCGGCCCAAGATGGAGAGAGGGCGGAGGGAAATATTTCCGGCGCCAGAAGTTGATGCAGACGGATTTCTCGGCGGAGAAATTAAAGCCCTTGGTGTTACTTCAGGCGTAGAGACGGTCGATACAGCTCTGGAGACGGCGTTCGAGTAGACAGGTCCGCCGTGAACTGCAATAAATGGCAAAATCGCCAACAAAAAGGGACGATGAAATGCCAGGTGTAATACAATCAACAATGGGGTTGATAGCAATTGCAAAAAGTGTGACACTAAGCACAGAGCCCTGCGGTACTCCGTTCTCTTGAATAAAACGACTAGATAAAACCGAGCCCACACGTACACGAAAGACGCGGTCCGTCATAAACTCCCGAAGAAATATGGGAAGACGACCGCGGATATTCCATGCGTGAAGTGTACGTAAAATGCCGCCCCTCCAACAAGTGTCTTAAGCTTTCTCCAGGTCAAAAAACACAGCCACGGTTTGACACTTTCTCAGAAATCCATTCATAATATGCGTCGACAGGGACACCAGATGGTCGACGGTAGAGCGCTAGCGACGAAATCCGCACTGAGCGTTCGCTAGAAGTTTCTGAGACTCAAGCCACCATGTCAACCGCCCGTTGATCATGCGCTCCATCATCTTATTAATGCAACTGGTGAGGGAGATAGGGCGGTAGCTGGAAGGTAGTTGGGGATCCTTCCCAGGCTTAAGTATAGGGACAATGGTGGCTTCGCGCCAAACGGAAGGAAAAAGGCCGTCTTGCCAAATACGGTTATAGACCTGTAAGAGAAAGAGTTTACTGTCGGCTGAAAGGTTCTTTAACATCAGGACATGAATGTCGTCCGGCCCAGGAGCGGAGTGCCTAGAGCAATGAAGAGCGTGCTTCAGCTCCCTCATTGTGAAAAGTTCATTATAACACTCGGTATTAGCAGACCGAAAATTATAGCTAGCGGAATCCAGCCGGTCTTTGATAGAGCGAAAGCCGGCGGAATAATGGTCTGAACTGGAAACCGCCTCAAAAGCAGCACCTAGAGTGTTAGCGATGGCAGCCGGATCCACTATGGTGGCATTAGAAACCTGAAGGCCAGAAACAGTACAATGCGATACTTTACCGGAGAAGCGACGAAGTTTATCCCAAACAACGGATGAAGGCGTAAAGCGATTAAAAGACTCGACAAAGCGAGTCCACGATGCCTTCTTGCTATCCTGACTAATGCGACAAGCTCTGGCGCGCGATGTTTAAAAGTCACCAAATTATCAAGTGTAGTGTGACGCCGAAACACTCTAAGTGCAGTTCTACGGGCACGAACGGCGTCCCGACAATCCTCGTTCCACCATGGAACAGACATTCGCCGAGGTTGAGAGGATGAACGGGGAATTGCGCATTTGGCGGCAGAGAAAATCGTAGACGTAAGGTGCTGCACTAGTTGGTTAATGACGGTGAAGGGCTGGTTGTCTAAATGCACGAGGCTGGAATACAAGCTCCAGTCGGCTTTTGTGAATATCTAGGTAGGTACTCTGAAATGCTGTACGTGGTGTGACAGAAGAGAAACGATGCAGGGGTAATGGTCGCTGGAGTAGGTGTCAGCGACGACGTTCCACTGCAGACGACTATCAACCTGGAGTGAGCAAACGGCAAGGTCCAAGTGAGAAAATGTACCGGAAGAATCAGAAAGAAACGTAGGCTCAACTGTATTCAGAATAGAGAGATTGAACTGGTAAAAAATGTCGGAAAGAAGAGCACACCTCGCACAAGCCCTTGGTGAACCCCACAGGGGGTGATGGGCATTAAAATCTCCCAACAGAAGAAATGGTGTTGGGAGAGCGGACAGGAGAGCTCGAATGTCCGCGGCAGCGCGGGGAGACGACAGAGGTGAATACACAGAGCAAACAGAAAAGAAAAAACCGGGTAACTGCAGTCTAATGGCAACAGCTTGCAAGTCGGACGTAAGAGTGAGACGTTGAAATTGAACGTCGTTATGCACTTACAACATGACACCTCCATGAGCAGGAGTACCTTCCTCCGGTCCAAGGTCGTAGCGAACCGGACTATATCCTCGCAGATCAAAAGGACCGTGAGGGCGAAGCTTAGTCTCCTGCAAAAACACGACCACAGGCGAATGGGAACGCAATAAAAGTTGCAATTCCGCCCTATGCGATCGTACACCACGTAAATTCCAGGTCAGGATAGCCATAAAGAAAGAGATAAACTTCTTACTTAGAAGGGCGGCTCAAAATTACCTTGTGCTTAACCTTTGGGCTCGGGCTTTTGGTATGGAGTTGGTCAGACTCCATAGCCTCCTCGAAGGGAGGGCCCGCGCGCTCAGAGCCAGAAACCGATTCAAGCGCCGAGAATCGGTTCTGGGTGGCGATGGGTGAGGGGTGCCGCTGAGCGCGGCTTGTCCCAGGAGGTCCTGCGACCTCCGAGGAGGAGCAGGTGAACTTTTCTTACCGCGCGCACGCGGAGGGTCCTTCAGAAAATCTTCCCTACGAAGTTTCTGTTTTGGTTTCTTTTCAGCGGCTTGCGACTTCAGTGACTTGGGACCAGCTTTAGATGGCTTGCTAACATTACCACAAATGAACGGCCGGATGGTAGTGGCGGTTAATGCAGTCATGGTCCAGGTCTGAGTTTCGGCATCTACTCGTGGTACTGGCGAGGCAACAACAGAACTAAATGTGCCAGATCGCAGGTGAAGATTGGCGCGCATGATAACGCCTCCGGGCTTCAGCGAAGGAGAGTTTTTCCTTTACCCGGATCTCCTGAATCGCCTTCTCGTCCAAGTACCGCGGAAAGTCGGCAAACGACGCAGAATGAGACCCTTTACAATATACGCAGACGGGGGCTGTTGAAAAGGTACCTTAGTGTGAGGGTTGGCTACATGATGCACAGATGGTAACGGCACTCTTACATGAGACTTGCGTATGCCCAAAACGTTGGCATTTGAAACAACGCAGAGGTCTAGGAATATAAGGCCTCACAGCAATCCGTTCGTACCCTGCTGAAATGCTCGTGGGCAGATCGACGGCATCAAATGTTAGAAACAGGGTACGAGTGGGTACCAATACGCCGTCGCGTTTGGCCTGCACTCGATGAACCGCTGTCACCTTCTGGTCTGCAAGATATTCTACCAGGTCCTCGTCCGATATACCATCGAGGCTATGCGTGGTGACAACGCATCGACAGGTATTCAAGGTGCGGTGCTTCTCAACACGGATGGGATAACCGTGGAGAAGCGTGGCGCGCAACAAGGTCTTACTTTGTTGATCGGACTTACTCTGAACCAACAATGAACCGTTACGTAGGCGAGTGCAGGAATGAACAGGTCCAGCAATTGAGTCAATGCCCTTCTGGATGATAAACGGGTTCACCTTCTCGAATGATTGTCCTTCCTCTGTACGGGTAATCACTAAGTAACAACCAGCTGTTGGCGGTGCTACTTCTGTTACATTAAGTTTTCGGCGCTTGTTGTTTATAATGGAGAAAGGGTGCTCCATAGCGAAAAAAATCCTCCACCATTACAACCGTCTCCGACCTCGGGCTCCGACTTCCCGGGCGTTACCCCGGCTTCGGTGAGTGACCTATCTATACCTATCTCACCCCAGGGTCACACCTCCCAGAACATAGACAGAGGGACCCAATCGCCGTCAGAAGTCAGCAGCTCATGCAATGACCCCCCCCGCGGGACTGCAGTTGAACAGCGGATACGAACACAAACCCTACATGACGACCCCGGGTGGTGGGGATGACGCCATTACCCACTCACCCAGCTGCGCACCTGGTGCGCGGGTATCCGTCAGGCTGTGTCCACGGAGGATTAAAATAAAAGGTTAAAAGAAACTAAAAGTGTGTGGGCGTTTCGCACTCAAGGTAGGCCGGCGAAGAAGTAAAAGAGATGTGTAAATGAATGGGCGTGGGGCGAAATGTGCATAAATAGAAGAAAAGAGAGAAACGATGGCGAGGGGTGACATGGAATGAAATGCACAGAACGCACGAGAGCCTACCTTGAGTCCCCCGGTCACGAGAACGAACCCACCTCGACCGGACAGGGATGAAGAGATGAAGATGGCGATGAATGGCTCGGGCACCCGGGTACGCCTAACCCGTACTCACAAAAGGTGAGCCCCTGGGGGGTTGGGGAGGGGGTATTAACGCTGTTTAACGATTAGGTCATTTAGGAAGGTGAATTAATGAAGTAAGATGTTCAAATGACTGCGGGGTTTATAGAGTTTAAGCGTTACTGGACATTCATCCTCTGAATGAGGGAAAATCCCGGAAAAAAGAAAAAATAGGCAACCTACCCTAAACAAGATCCGAAGTGGAACTTCTTGAATGTGAAAACACGAGGTGACCCTTATGTTTTTTTTTTTAAATAGTTTCTTCAGTTTTGGAGATCATAAGCGTAGCTGATGTTATATTGTGAATTGTTCAAGCAAATAACGCAGCGATGGCCGAATTTGGGGAAAACTGAGAATCGTTCTTGGATAAAGTATTTATTTCTGAAATGTTTTTCCGACAAGGAAATTTTTGCTGATAGGAACGATATGGAAGATTATTATCCTTCGCACGCCACCATAAAACATAGTTTGCGGAGCTTAGTGAGAGCACAGTTGCCAAAGATGAAAATCGCGTCGGATAGACGTTTCGATGTCCACCACCGAAATGTTGATGTTGCGAATAGTATGGTTTTGGGGAATCGATGAATTGGGCCTGAAACACAACAAAATTATGAATATGGGTCTTCAACATCGTACATCAGGATTTAGTTATCACTGCGGACTGGATCGCAAAATGCCTGAATGCTGATCAAAAAACCTCAGGATGATAAAATTCCGAATGGTTTTGTTGTCTTTCTGAAGATCCTTTCAACATTTTGGATCGAATTGTATGTACAAAAAGTAAATCCATTACTATTATCAAAAAAAAACCAAAAGAACAATCAAAGGAAATAATTTGGTTCACCCGGCTCAAACAAATTCCATGCCCAAAAATCGTAAGGCAAGGTTCCAGCACTTTTGGGGGGGGGAGGGAGGCAAAAACGGAATTATAAACACTTACTTAGAACAAGGTTAAACGGTGAAGTGAATATATTGTTTTCATCACTCACCGAACTTCGGAAAGTATTTCTGGAAAAATATCCGGGATAATTTTCCAAAAAGTGCTTCTCTTGCAAGTGTGCATCCGCATGCAAGTCACTGATTGCACTACAGAAATTTAACGAAGTTGGCTTTCAATTAATTATCCTACTTATTCGCCAGATTTAGCTTCTTCCAACTATCTAATTCAAAAGCTAAAATGACACTGGAAATAAAGACATTTTCATTGAACGAAGCAATGATAAATACAGTGGAGGAGTGGTTTGTAAAGCAAGAAAAACAAATTCTGAGATGCTTAGAAATACTTGGAACATTATGCTAAGTTTAAAAGCTAAAAGGGGAGGATGCCAAATAAATAAAAACTTGGATAAAGTTGAATCAGGCTTGAAAAATTCAATGCCATGGAAACACGGATCTACTGACTCTCCGTGCCGACACTCTTACCGGTTGAACTACCACAGCGATATGCCCGTATGCGCATTAAACTTTCTCATCTGACTGAAGTATCCCAGGTAAACCTTCAAGGTGATCTCGAGTACAATATTGGAAATGCTTTCAATTTTTGGGCTTCATAATTAACTTTTTAAGGTTAATTTATATTCGATAATAATTGGTCTTGTACAATAGCCGTGTGTAGAAAAGTAAACCAGGTTCGTTCCCACCGTGACATTGAATTTTTCAAGTCTGATTCAAATTTCCAACTTACTTGCCTAAACCTGCTGATGTGGAATAACAATTATCGAAAATAAAAGTGTGTTTGGAATAAAAATTCATTTTCTATGATAAGCTAAGAAACTTGCCAGTATCCCTCGCACCTTGTAGAATTTATTTTCCAAATATCTCCACATATCTCTGAAAGCAAATTATTTTGAGGTTACTGAATTGAACTGTAGTGCTTCGTTTCCTCATGTATGACACATCTGCCAACGGCGATAAGACATGACATTTGATCTTAAAGGGTTGAAGACCTAATGTAAAGATACTGCATTCTGCCCATATGCCATTCCTTAATTTTTTCTTTGCTGCACACATGGAGCAGGCAATTTAGTAGTACAGTACATTTTTAAATTCAGAACTCTGACATTGAACCACTGTTAATGCCAAGCATTACTTCTGATATTGCGTCTATTACTCAAAAGCATCCTCTAAATCAATTACGAGCAGTACTATCACGGAGAAGCACTTTACCACCTTAAACAATTACCGACTTTTTTTCGGAGGGAGGGCTGCTAGGCTGAAGGCAAACGAAGGTCGAAACAATTCTGGTCGATCATTATGCAAAAAAGTATTCCGAACACTAAGTCATACTCTTTTTCCATTTTTCAAATGTAACGACAGAAATAAGTGAGGATTTTCAGAATTTTTTTTAAAGAAACGCAGTCATATTCCTCTAGACTGGCAATTCGCACAACTTTCCAGAATTTTGTTCCATAGGCAAATTTGAGACAAAATAATTATGGTATATATTGTCTCACAGCGTTATGGCCAAAGATCATCGGGGGATCGAAGCCGGGCATTCGGAGATAAACAAAGATAAGTAGCGCTCTCGTAAATACCGGAAGCGCTATCGTCAGATAAACAGAATCTCTTGCATGTTTCCCCTTCTCGAACCATATGGAACTCTGGAAATATAAAGGCTATATATAATATAAACGAGCGTTCTCGCGAGTGAGTGTCAGCGAGTGCGTGAGTTTGCGACGACTGCTGTGACGTGCAGTGACTGCTGCTTCCGCGAGATATTGGAGAAGTATTGTATTCTACTCCCTAGCGAGTGAACCGTCTGGAAGAAGAGACTGTGATGTATTTCGTTACGTCGCTACGTCACAAAGAAAGTGAAAAGTTAATGAAGAGACAATGAGAACTTCTCTGTATCCTGCATATCACCACAGATATGTTCTAGGCTCGTGAATTCTGAAAGGAATGTTTACAACAGAAATATACATAACCACATAGACATAGATTAAACTGAAGACAGGCGCAGTTATACAATAGTAACTGTCAAATAATATGCAGCCTAACCTTGTTTTGCTAATGAAACACTTGTATAATAAGTTTTATACTTATGTATACCACAACGGCCTTGCGTAACAAAGCAGGTCTCGAGGTGAATGCAGATTCAGATGTTATTGTTTAACGTGCAGAGTCGCTTCTGATATGCAGGGTGTAATTAAAGTGTACGGCACAAATTGCAGGGCACATTCCTCACACGTAGACGAAGAAATTATGTTAATATATATGAACAAGGGTCTCGAAACTTTGTTTCCATGTTACAACTCATTTTCCCCAAATCATTAATAATGCGAGAAACACATACGAACAGAACGTTAGAATCATGGAGAACATGCACGATTGGTTACGTTGTCATTATCGTAGGTGCACCGCCAGTGTTTTGTTTTACATGTCCCTGTCGCCACGCGACTTAAGTCATTGTTTGTTTACAAGTAACATCAACTGCTCCAGTGAGCAGTACGACCTTGGCAAGCACACGGGTTACTACTAACTAGTAGTACTAGTAGAGTTGATCACAGACTTGGCTCGTGCAATGGCAGTGTACACAAATGAAGAGATGGCAGATGCCCATTTGATGTATGGATTAGCAGACGGCAATGACGCTGGCGCTCAACGTTTGTACTGGGAAAGATTTCCAGGACGAAGGTGCCCCGACAGGAAAATGTTTGAAGCTATTGATCGTCGTCTTAGGGAACATGGGGCATTTCAGCCTGATACTCGCGACCGGGAAGGGTCTAAAGGACGAGGACACCGCAAGGGGAGGCGGCAATTCTTCAGACAGTTGACGATAACCTTAGTGTCAGTACAAGACAAGCAGTTGCAACAATGAATGTTGACCACATGACTGTCTGGCGAGTGTTACACGAGGTCCGGCTGTATCCATATCATTACATCGTGTGCAGGCACTATCAGCAGCTGATTTTCCTGCACGGGTACGCTTCTGTGAATGGTTTATGTAACAAATGTCAACCCTAATGTTAGTGCAATGGTGCTGTTCACAGATGAGTCGTCTCAACGAGATCAGATAGTAAATTATCACAATCGTCATGAATGGGCTGACGTCAATCCTCACGCAACTGTTGAAGCAAGTCAACAAAGATTTTCTGTCAATGTTTGGGCCGACATTGTTGGCGACTGTTTGATAGGGCCTCACGTTCTTCCAACCAGGCTCAACGGACAAAGTTACAATTTTGCAGAGAATGTTCTACTGATCTATTAGAAGGTGTGCCTTTAGCTGTGCGACCAAACATGTACTTCATGCACGATGGAGCACCTCATTTTAGCGTTAATGTCCCTCAGCTCCTACATAACAGATTCGGTGACAGATGGATAGGTAGAGGTAGACCAATTGCCTGGCCTCCACGCTCCCCGGACCTAAACCCACTGGACGTTTATTTGTGGGGGCTCTTATGCATCAAACTCCAATGCCAAATGTTCAGAGTCTCCGTGCCAGTGTTATGGAAGGCTGCGAAACCATACTTAATACTCCAGGGATTCATCAGCGCATCCGAGATTCACTACGGAGGCGGGTTGATGCATGTAGCAATGCTCACGGAGGGCATATTGAACATCTGCTGTGAGAAAGAGTTGCACGTGGCATGCTGGTACGCTCTATTGTGCGTTTCCCATGATTAATGAGTTGGAGAACATGAGTTGTAACATGGTAACAAAGCGTTTCCAGATCCATGTTCATATAACATAACTTCTTCGTTTACGTGTGAGGAATGTGTCCTGTAATTTGTGCCGTACATTTTTGTTCCACTCTGTATTTAACGTATTTCCTACGCCTCTCGCATACTTTACAAGCCCAAAACACTTACAAACATGCAATTTAAAAGCAGTCAGCTTAACATCATGGAGCAGGTCTGTTAATCTGCCGAAATTAAATACAGCCGAGGAAAATCTTAAGTGGTGAGAGGCAAATGATCGCGCACTGTTTTGCGATGCTTAAGAAAGAAACTCCGAACCTTATGCTATGACAGGATGATGGTAATTCTTTAACATACACATTTAATAAGTTATGGGCTACGTCTTGCCCGATTTGTCAAAAATTTAGCGCTGCTACAGCTGGTGTTGCAAAACTTATGTGCACAGATGTACGCCAAACATGTGACGAGTTAAGTTGATGTTCACAACAGGATTGTTTGTCCGAGACAACAGTATAGCATCATCCTGCGGTGCACGACGCAAGTCTATGGTTCGGTTGTCGTTAACAGTAGCCTGTGTTGCGACAGCAATAGATCCACCTAAACTAAAGTGTGTATTTAAGATATTTTAAAACGTTAATTTCCATTTCTCGTTTGCGAGTACGGTGATACTGACAAGGCGAGATGCATCATGTGCAATGACGCTTTTTCCATAAACCATGGTTGTAGAAATGACATACTGAAACATATAGGTAAAATCTTAAGATACTTCTATAGATACTATTACAACCTACAGTGTGAGCCAAAAAACTACGAACCGCCTGCGCGGTGTTTTTCCTGACTGCGTCCTCGGCGCTCGTTGCCGTCTGCCGCTATCATAGAAGGGCGCGGAGAAACCATACACCATTTTTACTACTTTTAAAGGTTTTAATTGTCAACTTCACGAAAGGAGATGCTGAAACTGGCCACCGTTGTTTCGGCACTTATTTAGGAAACTATCTCTCATGATCGATGTCGTCTAATGTTTCTTCGGTAAGAACCGAACGCCGTCTTTTAGATTCCTTAGCCTGAACAATTCCTGTGGCCTGAAATTTACAGTAAAGTTCATGGATTGTTGTACGGCCTGGAGCTTTTACACCTGGAAATCTTTCTGCAAATCGTACTTTCACTTGGCGAGCTGATCGAGTTAACACATACGAATCATAAATAAACGCACGCTGTGCAGTAAAAACGTATACTGAGCCATAATATACTTTGTGACTAAATACACGACAAAATAATTCGTAATAACTGAACTACATCACATCACTGTCAACTCAATACTGCTCTTCACACTGCACAGCAAAATCACAACAGAGTGACTTTGTTTATAGCAGCAGCGCGTTACACGCCCAGTGGAAAAACACCGCACAGCCGGTAATATTGTTCATAAAATACCCCTCCGGGGTAACTTAAAACAAATTTAAAAGACAAATCCACACACCCTGGAAGAATTAAAACAAATTATCCGCCAGGAAATTTCTCGGTGTGAACTACGGCGAGTGATGGATAGTTTCCTAAAGAGGTGCCAAAAATGCATGGACAAGACGGTGGCCAGTTTCAGCACCTCCTTTCGTAAAGTTGGTAAGTAAAGCCGTTAAAAGTAGTTTTAAAATGTTGTATGGTTTCATCCGCGCCCTTCTATGATAGCGGCAGACGGCAACGAGCGTCAAGGACGCGGACAGGAAAAATACCGCGCAGGCGGTTCGGAGTCTTTTGGCTCACTCTGTACTATACTATACTGTGTTACTGCTGCTTGTTGAAGTATAAGTAGTTAAAAAGCGATGGCTTCCTTTAGATCAGCACACTCAATCATTGCCATAAACTCATTATTGCAACCGCCATTCAGAAATCCTGGCGTCCATTTGTATCTGGGAGGTGTCGGAAAACAAATGATGTAGAAATTTTCGTTTAGAAAGGTTCATCCTAGTAGCTAATAAGGAAAAACCAACAACATTAGTTGTGACACTTGTTTGCTTAATCCTGTAGGTCGTGTAAAATCTGCATATAGTATATGTAACACTAGCAGTTACTTAACACGTTCACGAGAACGGTACCTGTCAATGAGCAAAGAAGAATGTAAACGCTCTATGGAGAAAGCCTGTGTATTTGGTTGTCACACTAAATTGGATTTTAGACAAATGAACACGCTGACGTGTTGTAATAAATTTGGCTTTACCGGATAATATACGCGACCATATACCGAGTCTCGAGTCGATGACAAAGCGTCTCAGTCCTCTTGTTAAATACTAACTACTCAACATTATCTACCTATATTTTTCATTTTTTTCAGTTTCTACAGTAAGAAGGTGCAACTGTATGCAGCCTATTGGATATTTTCTTTACTCTCTTCACGTTACATTTTTAAACAAAAAGCCTTCGGTAAACTAACTTCGCTCAAACAATGTTTTTTCTCTTTCTCTTGAGAACTAGCCGAAATGTTACAGTAAGGGTGTGCTATCTAACTCGGACCGTGTTGGTGCGTACTAAAATCGTGCATTCCTAGTTTATCTCCTTACTTCCGTCAGTGTGCACAGGCGCAGTCCGCTTTCAAGGTCATGACTTGAGACAGGTAAAATATGAAATTTCATATTCTAAACCAAGACTGCTAGAGATATGGGAACAAGGATTTTATGCTTTGCAGTTTGCAGGAGGAACATTTTCAGATTTCATAATGATTTGGTAAAACTACTTAATGAAAATCTTCGTATTACCCCCTTTGTAGAATTTATTTTTGGGGGTTTTTAACAATTTTACTTTCATATTTTGTAAGATATTCCTCCGTTCATTACCAGGATTTCCATTAAACCTCTTACACCACTCCAATATGTACAACATCTGGTGAGGAATTCTTCCAAGAACATTTGAAACTACCGTTTCCTCTAAACTTAATACAGTGACAGAATCTCCAACCCTACCCTACTCTCCTCTCCAATAAGGCAGAGGAGACAAATACAATTAAAAGTTAAGCTACCAATGCAGCACAATACAAATATGCTCTCATTACTGAATGTGATGTGGAGCATTCTTTGCCAATGTACAAAGCAATATTAACAGAGGTTGCATCCTCTGCCAGAAAAGATTACAAACGTACTTGTTCCAATTAGGATTAGGTCCAACCAAAGTAATTGGTTCTCTCAATGTAAGGGTTTCACGACACTGAAAGATTCAAAATCGAGGTTCTAAAAGGATCATTCTTTCTATTTTCGGACTTAAAAATGGTTATTTAAGGCTGGTTCACAACAACACGAGAACGGAAACCAGAACGGGAATGCATATAGATGATCTTATCGATAAAGTGGAAAGTAGATTTTGCACTTTAGGACTTCATCTGTTTCTAATTGACCAATGATAAGGGGTGAACAATCCTTGGCGGGACCGATTTTGCGATGTGGGGCCGACCGGCGAAGCTGGCTGCTGTGTCGGCGGGGTGGTTTACAGGAAGACTGCAGTAAACACAATATGGTCTGTCGCGTACTACTCGACCACGATGTTATTGTACTTTACCTTGCGGAAACTTGCATTTGAATGCTCGTGGAAGCCAACCCAGCAAAGCGCAATACTATTGTGGTGGAGTTATAAATTATTTCTAGCACAATTAACATAAACACTTAAAAATAAAAGCAAATTACTCACGCATATCAAGCAAGTTGTTGGAACGGCCTCCCTCCGTTGTTAAAGCATTTCTGGCACCTGCTTAGGAAATTTACCATTACACTCTATAGTTCCCTCTGAAAAATTTTAGCAATTTCTTGATGAATGTTAGTTTTAAGTTAGTCCAAAGTGTGTTTTAAATCCTTCTCTTTTAATGCTCCCCAGAGAGAGATAAATCGCAGGGGGGGGTGATCAGAGGAACGAGGGGGCAATAAAAGAGTTTACAAAACAAATCCACACTTTACATGTACTAAAAATAACATTCGTCAAGAAATGACTGCCATTTTTCAGAGGGAACTGCAGAGTTTAACGGGCAATTTCCTAAGCAGGTGTCAGAAATGCTTGAACAACGAAGAGAGTCAGTTGCAACATCTCCTTGCTTGATATACGTGAGTAATTTACTTTTATTTTTAAGTGTTTGAGTTATGTGTGATAGAAATAATTACGCGACAAACTGTACTATCTTAACTGCGGACTTCCTGGAACCCACACAACCGACACAGCAACCAGCCTCACTGGCCGGTCGCACGCCGCGAAACCGGTCCCGCCAAGGATAACTCACCCGATAATTTTTCGGTGTTGTTGCATTGCGCCGATGGCCAACATCCATTAGAATCCGCCTAATGAGGGTCGTTAGGAAGGATCTGTCAATCACCGCGGTTTAAGGAAAAACTGGTTACTCAAATGGGACCACACGTACAAGAAAGAGGACAGGCTTTGGTACATCAGAATAAAGTTTAAAAGTTTATTTGCAGGAAAGGTTTTCGTTAAAGTGTTAAATTTATATCCAACTTTTCCCTTGTCGAAAATCTTAAAAGTTAATTTGCAGGAAAGATTTTCGCTAACAGTTTAAATTTATATCCAACTAGGTATTGGTATTGCACCGACGATCAAGACGTTCTCAGACTTCATCTTGCTTTTTATACTGTGTTTATTAATGAATATCTATTCCATGTACAGAAAATGGAACCGCGAGTTGCGGGTTATTGAAATTTTCAAATATCGCAAAGTGCAGTTTACACTGGCCGCTCAGAAATGGCGATGAATACGTAAAAACTGAAACGCGCATTTCTTCCCTGAGGTATATAACGACGTGAATTACAGACTTGTTGGGGAACATAATCACGATTCAGAAAAGAAAAAAAATTGCTAGGGAATATATTTTCAACAGCTTACATATGTTTGACCACTTGAATTAAACTTTCAGCAAAACTTAGGAGTTCTTACAAAGTTAACATTCCCGCTATTACTTCCTCTAGATGATAGGTAAGAAAGTATTGTATTCCAACCAAACGTTGCATTGCCCTTGCATATTATAGTATTCGTCTCAAAATTGATGCCTCAAATCCTGCCTTAATAATGCTCAAAATGTTTGGCTAGAAGTGATTTCAAATGAAGCTATACGACTTTACTATGTTTATTTCGCCATGCTCTTGCTTATGCAAGAAAATCGGCTTGCTTTCTCTACAACCTACCTAAGGCGAGTTTTCATTCGAAAATACATGTTTTGAGGTCCCTGTTTCAATTAAGTTCCATATCTTCCAAGTATGTGACATGAACATTTTCACAAAATGAAGAATTGCATTTTGTATGAATAGTAAATACCTGTGAAATTGCAAGGAAAAGAGAAAGTCATGTAGGTGTACCGCATCATATTTCTCGTTTTTGATGAGATTTGGAAAAAAAAGAATCGCATACTGTGCAGATATATTTACATGTGGGAACTGTAAACATACAAGAAATATTTCTATAATACATTAGGAAAAAAAATTGATGTGTTACACTCGCATGACTTTCTCTACTCTTGTACGAAGTATTTTTACAAACGCTTATTCTCCATATGCTTCATGTTAATCGAGATGTTAATCTTATTGCTAATTTTCTTGTAGATGCAAGGGGAATTGGTAGGCTTTAAGCCATAGTCAAATATTTTAAGAACTGGTTGCTATGTGGAGTATTCCATTCTCTTTGCATTACCAGGACAAATAAAATGAATAACTAATTCCCATTTGAGAAAAAGTATAAGTATTGGAAAATTTAAGGGAATAACAAGCAATACATCGAAAATGGTTCACCCAACAAAAAACATGTATGACATAAATTGTGTATTTTAACGCGATTTACATTTTTTGTGTAGTAAAATTTTGTCTATCCTTTATGGTTTACCAGTTACGCAAAAGCCGTTCACAATGAATACTTTTGGAAACATTCGCAGAAAATTCGAGATATACAATTCATTTGCCATAAAAATGTCCTAAACTTATAGTATTTTATTCAAAATCGTTAGAGCCCATTTTTGAGAAAATTAAAATTTTCGAAAAATGTTCCGTGTAAAGGGTAATCTGGGGTGGAGGGATTTTCTTGAAAACCTTCGTGTCACATCTCTGGAAGGTACTGAAGCTAAATACCAAGTTTGGTGTTTATCCGACTGTTCGTTTCTGAGTTATGCTGTTCACACACACACGCGCGCGCGCGCTTCCAAAAATGCTTTATATGCATTCAGTGCACCTCAAAACATGTATTTCCTGTGAAATCTCGGTATCGAATTTTTGGGTGGAATGCAATACTTCCCCTACTGGCTATACGTAGTAGAGAAAGTAAAAATTATTTTGAACATTTTCTTTATATAAACGATTTTTGCCTATTCCTTACGGTTTTAAGTTGCATGAAATTCACATAAAGTAAAGATGGCTTTGTAGGCTATTCCTAGAGAATTCAATATATACATTTTATTTCCCATTCTAATATCTGAAACATTTGGTGGGCGCTTTTATGAAAAGCAATAGGTAGGCTGCAGAGAAATTAAAATGTCGCACTGATACGCTGCATCGTAACGAGCATTGTAAGTGCGAAAAATAATATATAATTTCTGAGAACATAAACAATACAACATGCAAACAGGAAACTTTGAAACAATTTTTTAGCAAATGCGGGATAAATGAGGAGTAGAGAATTCGAGAAACGTACAAATTCCCTACCACGTCTCTCAGTAACACCATCGCAGATGTTTAATATTGTTATTTCAAATTCATCGAGGTAAAGTGTTTTACACAAAACTGTGCCTAGATAATAAGTATTAATATTAACTAAATCAAATTAAATCTTTTACTTAATATTTTCACCAATTTCTCCTTGCATATACTTTTCTACGTTGGTATGCATGAACGCAAATAACGCATAAAATTATTACTTTGCACAAATATACATTTATTCTAATGTTTTGTGAAGATTTGTTTAATCCTTTTCTTCCTTCTATCTGTGGTCTTAGTTGTCTAACCGGGTAATTTTTCCTTAAACCGCATCGATTGACAACTCCTTCATAATGACCTCATTAGCCGGGTCGCTAATGGAAAGTGGCCATCGGCGCAATGCACTATTACCCTAATTTTTCACCTGCTTCCAATTCAGCCAAAATAATGTGACTTAGCCAACGTCAACGTATAAATTCGATACAGTAAACATTTTCTAAATACAGATTCATTACTATATCTGATTTTAAAAGAAATATGACAGATGTCAAACAAGGGAGGGTGAAGGGTAAGAGGTGAAGGGCATTGCCATCGAAACGTAAAGAAAGGTTAATAGGTTACACTGGTCAGCCATTTCCTCCTCAGGTCAGTTATCGCTATACAACCGAGTTTGCTTAGGTGCTCACTTGCATTGTGTGTGTTGGTAGCCTACTTTGATAAAATTCCTATTAAAACGTAGTTACGGAAGCAAGACTTGGTAGAGTTAGAGGTAGACCGAGAATTTGTGGCCCAAGACAAAGATGAGCTTCCGGTTGGGGTGTTACGTTGCACAGCCAAGCTACTCTATATTCACTCTTATACCCCATTCCAAACCAGAGTTCACTCTGATGTAAACAGAAGCACGTGCTTCGACTTGTCACGAACCCAAGAATATACTCTTACGCCAACGTAAGTAGTTCCTTAATACATGTATTTTATTATGAAATATTAGAGCAGGAAAGGTATAGAACTGCCCACTTTATTGCTGTTATCATAAGAACTCATAGTTAAAGGTAATGGATATATACTAGCTGTTAAGAGATTACAAAATATGATTTTCGCCTGCTGTTGCGCTAACGCAGAGAGCATCTTGCTTGTTAATACCAACCGTATGCACGAATGCCACTATCTTACATATACAAGAAATGCAGCAATGAATTCCCAGAGGTGCTATCTGAGTACCGAATAAACACTTTGCGTAACAGAGGATATAAGATAAGCGAACGGTCATTCATAATACACTAACACACATATGCTCAGCTCAGGTCAAATCTTGTGATTTAGTCAGTTGGTATTTGAGCTCACATGGCAGAGGAAGGTGCGTGTAGTGCGAATAAACTGTTCAAACACAAAGCGGAAAACAGTTAAAAAAGTGGCTAAAAACAAACTATACTTCATCTATTCAACTCACTATTACAAAAATACCGGACACTTGCATTATTGCATATTACGAAACTAATATCGGATTTTACAGGCGTTTCAGTGGGAAGTGTAGCGAAAGCGAGCAGGGAATATAAACAGACATAATACAACATACAAGAGGATAAAATGTGGGAACTTGATTTAAGTGCGACAGTGTTGTGGATAAGCTCATTATTTTGGAGAGTAGTGCTGATTCTGATACGGCAGCTGAGTCATCTTCTGAGGATTCGGATTTGGGTGTTGCACTTTTGCCCAATGATTGTGATTAACGTAAGTAAAATGTTCATTGCAGCATACTTATAAAATCGATTGTTACCTCAGGTTGCATTTTGAACTATGATTCTCACGCAGGACCCTTTTTATAGATTAAATAGTGTTCAACAAGCACGTGGGAGGGGAACAAGCAGACATTATGGGCGGGGATTGCGAACTACTTTCGCGCGGATAATACAAAGAGTTTGTTTTCAGTGAAACGCACTCTGGTTTGGAATGGACAGTAGGCTGATTCGCGTCAAAACAAGCCCCAGGTGACCAGTGCACCGCTATAATGTATCCTTCCGTCATTCGCACTAGAAATACTGTCACACTTTCAGACCATGTGCGGTGACTAGCATATTCTGTTTAGGTTTAAAGATAAGATTGATAGTTGTAATAAAACAAACGTTTTCACATATAATAATAGTTAATTCTAAAATAAATGAGCGAAAAATAAAGTAACAGGTATGCGATAACTTAATTTATTCGCTCTCTGGAAGCGGCACTTTATTAACTGTTGGCGGCTCATTTTAAAAAAGAAATTGTGCACTGTTACGCGAGCTGCATTCTTCAAGATCATTACATTCTTGCATCGCGTATTTCATATGCTTTCTTTTTCTTTTTTTCCCCGGGAGTAACCACTTTTCTCGTTTCAGATTTTTCTGCACAAGCACAGTTTATACTTCCACTCGAAACACCGGTGAACTCAGAAGTTAATTTGGTCATTTCTTTCGCGGAAAGTGTTGGATATTTCTCACATAACTTATGATAAAGATTCAACACTATTGTTTTTTCACCAATAGGCAATGGTTTGCGCGGCTAATGCTTTACGTAATTTGAACGAAAACACAAGAGCGAATTCACCGTCCTCCATGACACTAAACACAACTGCTCGTTTCTGGCTGTAAACAATATTCTGCGCCTAACCGGATGTCAGGTGACTCATACAGATTGCATCATGGGACTTGTAGCTCTGTTTTACGGTATAAATCAGTGTTAAATAAAACCTTAGGTATTTGTATAACATATTATACCTACCATTTAAGGATAAATGCATTCTAAAATTCAGAGATTAGCATGGGACTACTTTCCTGGGCGCATTACTACTGTGTTGCAACAACGATTTTAATAGAGACATTTAGCAGAAGAATATTACATCTTAGTTATAAAGTGCGAACATGAATGGCGAACTTATCATTCTTCTGCGTTGTTATACGTAGGTACAGTCTGGCGCAAAATCACGTGCAGGTGCTTTTGGCTGCCTATAGTATTTGTATTTATTTAATGTGTTCATTATCAGTTGTGTTTCCATCCCTACCCGGCGTGCTAGTCTTTTATTAGTTTGAACAAACTGGGCAGCGAAAGATGTGGGAAACGGAAGCATTTTATCTGCGTGGCTGAATGACATTCGTCAGACACTCGCCAGATGTGTACGTCTCCTATTGGTTTGATGTCAAAAGTTTGGCACTCAAACCCTAACCAACGAACAGGTCCGTTTCCGGTTCAGGAGCGAAGGGAGGTAGGGAGGGAAAGAAGCAAGACAAACATTAGTGGAGTGGTTGGAGAAATTGCGTTGTAAACATTGTTCTCTTTATTATATATATAATTTAAAATGAACAACAGATACGGGCAACAAATCAAACAGTATTACTTTATTGAGCAAGATATAGCGCTGTGAGAGCTGCGGAGCTATATGGGGTATCTCCAAGAATAGCGCTAACTGGTTGAATAAATACCACGAATGGGGTTATTGGACACGGAAACCATGTAGCGTAAAGGCATAGTGCAGTCCGATTGGCAGCAGATGAACCAAGAACACATCACAACGGGATACAAAGCAAAATTAAAGAACACGTGAAATAAAAAAGTTCAATAAATAAAGTTTTCAGGAGAGAGAAAGTATTTTACTTTGATAACTCATTTAATAAACTAAGGAATTATGGGTGACTATTATTATTACCATTCCTTCTGCTAAGAATTATTTGCAAAAAAGCAAGATCAATAGGCATGTTGAATCACAAACAATAGTATGCTAAGGAACTCAGTTATATGCAAATGAACCACATAAAACGCAAAAGCAATACCCCCCCCCCCCAAAAAAAAACGCAAAACAGCATTTTCGCATTCCTTGAAAAGAGTTGGCAACCTTCTTTATTCATTTTCTTAGAAAACTCTCACAATAAAATTTATTTCAGATAATATTAATTCCGAATTGATTATGGGAAGGTAGAACCAGAATAAAAAATTCAATTCAACAGTCTGATTCGAACGCCAATCTTCGACTTTCAGTGTCCCTACTCTGCCATCTGAGCTACGATGTAGATGTGTTTGTGACTGGAGTTTTTCCGTTAAATTTCTCAACTTCTCTAGAGATAAAATATCCCAATGTCGACTTACATAGAGCTACTTTTTCATTCTGATTCTACCCTTCCAACCTGCGGAAGAACAATTCATAAAACTGAATTGATTATGTTTTCTCAACGAATCAAACTGCCTTGGATCCTAGTCTCTAATGCACATCCGCTATCGCCCCCCGCAAAACAACTTGACTTACTAGAACCAGGTAAGGGGTGGGGTATAGCCATGAATGTGGGAGGAGCTGCTTTACTAATTCCATAGCAACCTAACACACAGTTCATTATATCGGCACTATTTTTTTGCACCGACTACACATATGGATATAATGGAATGTTGTATACGTTTCATGTTACACCTCAACAGCATTGCAATCAGAACTTTCTATTCACAGAAATGTAAATACTAAATATTAATGCGCCAACGTCAAATAATGCATTTTTTGTAGAAGCCTCATACATTTTGCATGAGCAGCACAATTTTCTGGGTTTTGTGTAGTTTTCCATTTAACAGCTTCTTTCTCTAATCTTGGTTTGCCGTATTTAGCATTTATTATTATTTTTTTTACCAGACTTCTCTTTTCGGCTATCACCTGCTGTATATCTGTGCAGTTTAAAAACTATTTTAAACGAAATCTTGTGCAAGTTTTCCACTATTCTCACATTTAAAAGAAGAGAAAGAAATTTAGACACGCATCGATCTCGCTAAACTCAACAATTTATTCATGCCCGCAAAATCAATATATCGTATTTTTCTGGATTGCATTCTAATATTGCTGATCACTTATTTGGGTAGAAATACTTTTAAGACGTGCTTTTAACTGAGTGATTTCAAATACCCTTAAGGTAATTACCGTTAATGTGATCTACTT
This sequence comes from Deroplatys truncata, assembly GCA_030765065.1. Classification (NCBI taxonomy): domain Eukaryota; kingdom Metazoa; phylum Arthropoda; class Insecta; order Mantodea; family Mantidae; genus Deroplatys; species Deroplatys truncata. Next base: position 120,338,923 of record CM060978.1, read on the forward strand.
ACACTTACGCAGCTGTTACCTTCTGCTTACATAGTCCGATTAATAAACTGCAATTCCGTATATTTCAGTCCCCTTGTCATTTATAACTCTATGCCATTTTGAGTCGCGACAACCCCTAGTATTACTCGCGCAAAACTTCTGGAATCGTGACCTTGATTGCTACCCCAGCTGCCGAGCCTAGGAATGGTTTATGTTTAGCTTAATCAACGAAAGCGATATAACACCTTTGCTTACTCACAGATCGTAACACATACAGTCCGCATAGAAAGTGTCTGCATCTGGTTGTAATTTTAAAGAGAGCAGTATTTAAATAGTACTTACTTTATATTTGTTATATTTATAACCATGGCTATTATGTTTTCAAAGTTAAGTGGTAAGGTGTTACGTAGTCAAAGTAGGGAAATAATTGCAAATGTCCTCGACTTCATGAAGCAAGAAGCAGAGATGAAGGAAGAAAATATGTTCGTCCGAGTTCCACAAAAGCCTTAAGAGAGTGAAAGAAAGAGTAGTCAAGCAACTGGTGTTTCACCGAGTTCCGTTTCCAGAGTTCTCAAAGATAAGAGAAAAAAACATATGGATGAAAGAATGCCATTTGACACGCCTGGGAAGAAACATAAGGTCCCTAAACGTATTACAAAAATAGACGATTTCGAATGCGTCATTCGGCGCACGATTCACAATTCCTATGTGGAAGAAAAAACTGTGCTAATAATAAGCAGATTGCTCATCCAGTTGAAACACAGCAGAAACTTTCAAGGTGGTGCTACAAATCTCAGAAATATTATTAAAGATTTAGGGTTCAAGTGGAAGAAACCGAAATCAAATAGAAGAGTTCTAACAGAAAAGCAAAATAAATAAATAAAATGAAATAATAAAATAAAAAATAGAAATAAAAATAAAAAGTAAATGTTGCCATAATAGCTTAGTCGGTTAGAGCAACGGCACGGAAAGCCTAAGATCTGTGGTTCAAATCCCGGCTATGGCATTTAATTTTTCAGTCTGATTCTACCTTTCCAAATGACTAATTTTATACGTACTTATATCAATGCGTACTTATATCACCATCAATTTTCAAGGTGGTGCTACAATTTTCAGAAAAATACTATAATGTATGAAGATGAGTCATACATACATAACAGTCATACAGCATCTAAGAGTTGGAGAGACGATAGCGAATTAGGTTTGCAGGCACCTGTTGCCAAAGGGCAAATACTTATTATCGTTCATGCTGTTGGAAAGATCGGCTTCGTTCCAAATGCCCTTCTTTTACAAGTCGCAACAAACCACAGGGGATTTTCATCAAGAAATGAATACAGAAAATTACATGAAGTGAATCAACGCCATGTTGGTATCTAATATGCCTGCTGGGTCTGTTCTGGTCATCGACAATGCTTCACAATGCGTCAACACTCAAATTCACAAACCACCTACCTCAACTTCCTTGAAAGAAGAAATGAGAGCTTGGTTACTTAGACATAATATAGCTTTAGATGAAAGCATGAGTAAAACATAGCTATATAACTTAATTAAAGCCAACAAACAGCTTCAGAAGTCATACATACTTGACCAGATAGTAATACAACATCGCCATAATGTGCTTAGACTGTCATCGTATGGCCCAGATCTAAACCCGATCGAATTAATCTGGGCTGATATCAAAAAATGGGTGGCATGCAGAAATATCACTTAAATTAAAATATGTGGAGCAGTTATAACGCCAGCAATTTGCTGAAATTGGAAGGCCAGAATGGGAAAATGTATGGCGACATGCTGAATAAATTAATCATTATTCCGAAAAATACGGAATTGCAGAAAATCAAATATAAATAATTCTCATGCAGGATAATAGTGCAGAAAGTAGTGACAGCAGTGATGACGGCAATAATGTGAGTGATTCCGCAGAAGAGGAAGGGTTGTTAGATGTGGAAGAATTGGAGGCAATGATTGACAGCGTTTTTTATATTAAGCGCTTTTTACAGCGTGGATTTTAATATACTGTATATAACTAAGTTTATCAGCGCAACGCAGTGCATAACCGGTGTGGATATTTGACGATGACTGTCCCACGCACTCCTGAAGCATGCAGACGACCGGTCACCACCTGATCTGGTAAGCAACTCGCATCATAGCTCTCATTAAGATTTTCACGTGTCTAGAACTGTTGCGCCGATTATAATACAAACTACTTAGGAAACATACTTAACCCTTTTGTCTAAAAGGCGTTTCACTAGAAACTACATATGCTTAAGAATAACTACTTCAAATTTAAATCATTAATATTACATATTTGAGATTTTCTGGACAACCTATAAGTAAAAACCTTTCAAATCTCTAAAATCCTGTCATCTGCGGTATAAATATCATATCGATATAACTTGACAGCTCTCACCAGATGACAGGATCCTTCCATGCGATTCATGGTTTACGCTAACCATGTTGCAAAGGAGCGGCGTGGATCATAATCTGAAGCAAACATTTTCACAAAAAGACATACTCTCGAAATAAAAAAGAAAATTAGTACGAAACGCTATCTATTAATGCTTATACCGACCATTGGTGACAGGTTTTGAAGAATTTAGGATTACTCAAATTAGCATGCGCGCAAGTAATTGTGGCAACGTAGCAAGTATTAAAAAATTCCAAGCGTTACATTTACTCATCTTCTGCTCGTGCGACTTGCAAGTTATTGCACGACGACCATTTTATTTCATTCCCCTTACTTTGTTTCAAATTTAGATATTTTAATCAAACCATTAGATAAGCTGGCAAAATGGTTTAACGTAATTGGCTAGTTAGGTGGAATATTTCTGAAATATTAAATTTGGCATTTATGTGACGCTTGTTACACCCTATCACCACGCGCCCACTTCTCTCCCCCCCCACATACATACACGTTTCTGCTTTCCTTGTATTCGCGAAACTTCATATAATGTATTTTCAATGTATCGATGCCGAATTTTTATATCGTATGTCATACTTCTCTTATTCTAGGTGAGGGGTAGGAAAAGCAATACGCCACAGACGCAATATATGTTTAAACATTTTAAAAATTGGCCCAAAGTGAAACGCTATACGTTCTAGTACTTTTTAGCTTCTGTCACTACTGAGCAGATAGCCCATCTCGATACTCATTGCTCTCTGGATTGGTCAACACGTGGTGAGGCCAGGTCCTCGGGTTTAAATTGGCAAATGCTTGCCGGGCTTGGGTTTGATGAAAGCATCACACAATTCATTTAATAAAGGCTTACGAGTTAAAATTACGTTTAGAAACACATTACATGTACTAGGTAGTCCTCCATAGAGTAGCAGAATTATTCTATTTTTCTTTAGAACTATTTGCCATTTTCGAAAAACATCCAGAAAGCGCGGTACAGCGCAAAATAATCTAGTGTGGGTTATTTCAGATTGGTTAGGACCAGTATCAGGGTGCGCGTCTTTCTGGCGATGCAGCTTCACACAATTAAGGTAGGAATACTTCCAGGTCGACGAAACGACGAACCTTCCAGCAACTGACTCAGAGAAACCCGCTTCCTTCACAAGTAATTTCACATTTTCCTCTGCAAGCGCCTATTTAAACCAGTGTTGTATCATACCTACGAAACTTTTCCTGCTGCGATAAAACTGCAATGTGTAGTCCGAGCTTAAACTACAACAAATGGAGTTTCGACCGGATCCATATTCTGAAATTTAATCTCTATGGATGTACTTTTGTCAAGATTTGTATTTCCGCTTGAGAAAAAGATAAGTCGGTATAATCCGTGCCTTCTCACCGTTGCATTCATTTGCAATTCTACATACACTCGTGCACTTTCTACGCTTTTTTTATTTTATGTTACTGTTAAATGCAGCACATTCAAATAATGTAGCTGAATAGAAATGTGCTAAGTGCACACTTGTTCCAATGTACTTCCGTTAGCGAGGCCAAAAATATTACGAGCTTTGTCACATCGCGGTGAATATTGGTTTTATCTAGTGTTATTGCCAAATGACACTCGTTTTATTCTGCGGGGATTAAATTATAACTTTCAGCATGATCGCGCGCTTGACCTTGAGAATGATGCAATATTAAGGGCATTCCCATAATAAGCATGTTACAGATCATGTAATCACCAAGCCTAAGTTCTACCCGCAATATAAAAGCCATTTTGAAACGCGCATTCGAAAAGACACTTCTAAACTAACTTAGCACTTTGCATAGGGTACAAATGGTCAATTCAATGTAGTATCTTACATGCAACCTCAGAGAAGATATGATTCAATATTAAAGCACACAGACACAATTTTTGAAACGAGTTCAAATGAAATAGTTCATTCTTGAAGTAATGATATCTAGAAATCTGAAAACTTATCATTCGAGTGCGATTTGGCACAACATATATATCTCAGTAGAGCTTCAATATAATGTATCTACTTAATAACATTAGCACGAAATGGCACAGCTACTTTTACGCAATAGTTTAGTGCAATGCTATTGTCACGGCAAAAGAAAAAGCGTCCTCGAGAAAGCAGTATTATATTATATGGAACTGCTATATAATTACAGTAACTCAAAGGCATTTTTGATAAGAAAGGATTTTAGATGTGCTTGGGAATATTTGCTGCCATGCCCACTTTTCAGGTAATTTCCCAGCATATCTTTAATTTGTTTAAATTTGGACTTATTTGGAAGCGAAATGTTTCATACAAGCCGTGCGCAATTCGATGCAGGTTAAGTTCGCTGTGGTTTTGTTGGTTTGGTTGTATCTTCTCCCATCAACTTATTTAATTTCATTATTATATGATAAAGATATAAGTTTATTTACTATGAAATAAACAGTAAAATTTTAATCCCAGTATAACTCCTATTGGCAACTCTCGCGGATTGATTTTGCTCTTTTTCCCCAGATATAAATACTCGCTGATTATACGCCGAAGACACTACTATCGCCGCTCAATCAAGCAAATCACTCTATACCTAACAGACTGCAACCCTCTCTGGCCAACTTGGAAGACTGGCTCTCCAAATGGCGCATCAAAGTCAATCAAGCCAAATGCCAAGCACTAATATCCACGAAGCGCATATCCCACAGGTACCCCACCACTAGAACTGTTTGGCGAAGACATCGTCTGCACCAACAAAGCCACATACCTTGGTGTCAAAATGGACCAAGGCCTCACTTGGAATACACACATACAACAAACCAGGCACAAAGAGCAAGCACAACTGCGGATACTTTACCCTCTCAGAACTGGCTCTCACATCTCCCACAGACTAGGACTTACACTGTACAAAACCCTGATCAGACCAATCCTTACTTACGCTGCCCCAGTGTGGGACTACGTGGCCACCACCTATATTAAACAGTTGAACCGATTCCAAAACAGGATACTAAGAACAATTACGGTGTACCCAGAATAGCAGCGGTGTACAAATTACACGAGGAATTACACATGCATACCGTCGAAGAATTCATCAAGAAGCTGGTCTCCGACCTTTACACTCGACCCTCACGACGTTTCAATCCTCATCTCAAACTTGGGTAGCTACGACCCTGGCTTTCAGTGGTACAAAATCCTACTCCATCTGTTTGAACGCTCCGTTGACAACGACCACTTAGCTATCGACGCTGCAGTCCACCTGTTTAGACTTATGAACCACAACTACCATTGTTCCTCTTGTTCACATGCAACCCGTCGCTGCTCACTGCACTTAACACCACTGTCCAGGCCAACGAAGGAACACCGGCAACAATCTCCATTAACCTCAAAACTACAGGCATTCCACTACCCTCAGACATCTGTCCCCACCACTGCATTCCATAATATCACATGTAGATAGTCTTATTTTACTCTCCAACTTATACCTGCCCGGCTTACTAACACTCCTAACTTCAACTTCCATCTTCACTTACACGTTAACCATACTACCATATTTCGCCTCTTATCATCCTGAGTGCTGCACAGGCTTCGGTATGTGCTGTCTCTCAGGACTCAATGCACGCGCTCGCATGCATTGTATGCCACCTAGATACTAACATTTACTAACCGGGGTGCTAACGCGGAACCCAACTACTAACTGCATGAAACCTCTTACTAACATAGCACCCAGTCTCCTTAGCCTTCCATGTTTAGTTTACTAACAGCCTGTGCATGAGGAGATGATATAACCTCTGAGGATGATCGTCACCGGGGGCGGTAGGTATTGGGCCGCCCCTATAAAAAAGTCATTTGGTACGACTCGAACTGCTCTCTGCCGTTAAGACAGCCTCTATTTCACGGCCGGAAATATCCTGTTGGCGGAGTGTAGTTAGACCCGCTGGGTGCTCTTTCTCGCCTGTGGTTTACGAAGGGGTGTACAATCGGTTAAATAATCGGTGGTAGGGCATGCCTGGGTGATGACGATACAGGTAGAAACACCCAGGGCGATACCTGTTTTGCAAGTTTTCTAAACATATTACCGTATTAACATTTTTAGCTAATACTAAATTAAAACATTAAAAATTTATAGCTCTGCAGAATTTTAACACATAAGAGATGAAAATTTCCAGTGAAGAACTAGCTAAATCAACATATAATCATCACTTGTGTGCTATGAAACTGTCTGGTTTTTATTGCAAGTACTACTTTTACGCTACTTTCTCACATGTAAATGGCCGTTTTTAAAAAAATTAATTTTTAATCATTTTCACATTTTAAAAAGGAATCCAAAATTTGATATCAAGGTTTTAAAGCTAATTTTTCTAAACCTTAATCTTAAGAATTAAAAAACTAGTGAAGGGATTTAAATGAAACTGTTTGTGCATGTTACTGCACACATAATAATCTGAGCAACTGATCAGAATTATGCTCCTGTGTTTTGTTAGTTTTTTCTGAAAACAAAATTATGATTAAATTATTTACAAAAATTGTTTTTCTAATTTGTAAATAGATTTATAATATTGCTTATGCAAATAGAAGTCTAGTTCTGGTCAGTTCCCTAAAAGAAAGTTTAAGCTTTAAAATAAAAGAATCTGATGTGATACATTCACATGATTTTCTACGCCCCTCATTGTTTATTAGTGGGTATACAAATAATTTTTTTATCAAGTATATTACTCCTGTCTACTAAATTTTAATCCAAATAAACCTTTGCGGAAATGGCTACATTCCATATTTCGTTATAGATGCAAAGAGAACAGCGATAGTCAAACGTTTAAGAACTGGGCGCTATATGCTAGCATTAAAATTCCATACCGTTTCCGTGCAATCGCGGGAAAAACAACTGAATGTTGAAAGAACTTTTAAGAAAATGACCAAGAAATAAACAATTTGAACATTTAATAACGAATGTCTCAGAAACAGATTTTAACACACGCACATAAAATAATTTAAAATAAATTGTGTGTTTTAAAGAGAACTTCATTTTTTATTTAGTACGTTTTCGTCTGTCGCATAACGTTTACCAGTTACACAAAATTAAGTTTCTTCCAAATGAAGTGGACATCACAGGCTATTCCCAGAAAATCCAAGATTTAAATGCTATATGTCATGTAAATATCTTTTATATGTGGTATTTTAATCAAAATTACTAGAGCCATTTTTTAGAAAATAAAAAAATTTGAAATATCTTCCATGTAAAGGGTAGTCTGAGGTGGGGCCTTTAGTTGAAAATCTTCGTGCGACATCTTTAGAAGGTATTGAACCTTGTCGCGGTATCGCTGGTATTATCTTATTTGCTGGCGCCTGTTATTGTTTTACTATTTTGAATTTTGGGTTCTTTGTCCTCCGGCTAGCTATTATTACTCAGTCGAGCAAATCTCTTGAACAGGGTGAGTAAACGGAAAGGTGTTGTTACTAAAAGATAACACTGATAAAAGAGTTTGTTTTTACACTTTTATTGCCGTCACACTTCATTAATATCACATATTTACTCTTGATACACGCCTGACGGAAACTGTTATATTTTCGAATGTAACTATAATCACTTATTTGCCGCGCATTATTAATTCGCGTAGTTCACATTTTGTAACTAACTTTACGACGCGAGAGATTCTGTAGAATTGCGCGATACCTGTTTTTGGCTCTAGCATTTATATTCCCTCACCCCGATATGCCTAAACATTATAACAGAGCTGCTATTGGTTAATAAAGCGCGCCAACATTAGCGTATATATTTTTATCCGATCAATTACGAACACATATGCTCTAGGGAAGATATTCCCTCCATTTCTAAAGAAAGGCACGCTACTCTGACGTCATTTGTTTGTCTCATCTAATTGATAAACAACTCACCCCCTCGTTTCATTGTTACCCGCTCCTATTGTCAGTTTCAGTGAGGCCGTGTAAACTTATTTCCTATCAAAGCTTATAATTAACAAAAATCTCAAATCATTGTCATACAATAATGTTAATTTACACTACAATCACTCTGGCATTCACAGTGTTGTGATATAAAATACTGCCTCAACCTAAATACCAAGTTTGGTATTTATCCGACTTTTCGTTTTTGAGTTATGCTGTTTACAGACACGGACATGTTTCCAAAAAGGCTTTATTTGGATTCAGGGAGTCTTAAAACGTGTATTTCCGGTGAAATCTCGGTATCGAATTTTTGGATGGAATGCAATACTTCCCCTACTTACTATATGTAGTAAAATAAAAAGAAGAATTGAAATATTTTTGAAAATAGTATATTAAATGGTTTCAGCATAGCAAAGGGCTGTCAATTTGAATAATTAAATTAGGCATGTCAATTAATTTTGTGAAACTGAAACTGGGTTCATCTTGCATGAAAAGAGTATTATGCTTTGCGACTTCAATATCAACTCTGTACGGTTGCCCCCCTTAAATAACAAGCTGAATTTATCCGGCATTTTGATTTTGCTATACTCCTCACACAGATCTTTTTCTTAAAATGCTCTTTTATTTGGGGGACCTCAAAACACGTATTTCCGGTGAAATCTCGATATCGAATTTTTGGGTGGGATGCAATACTCCCTCTACCTACCAGAAACATAATACATAACTACTCTGTATTCACTCTTAGGTTGATCCGCGGCAAAACAAACCCACGTGATCAGTGCACCGTGGTACAACACGGTAGCAATGCGCGCAGGAAAGTAGTCCCATGCTAATCTCTAAATTTTAGAATGAATTTATCCTTAAATAGTATAATATTCTATACAAATACCTAAGGTTTTATTTAACGCTGATTTATACCGTAAAACAGAGCTACAAGACCCATGACGCAATTCGTATGAGTCACCTGACATCCGTTAGGCGCAGAATATTGTTTACAGCCAGAAACCAGCAGTTGTGTTCAGTATCATGGCGGACGGTGAATTTGCTCTTGTGTTTTCGTCGAATTACGTAAAGCATTAGCCGCGCAACCATTGACTAGTGGTGAAAAAGCAATAGTGTTGAATCTTTATTATAAGTTAAGTGAGAAATATCCAACACTTTCCGCGAAAGAAATGGTGAAATTAACTTCCGAGTTCACCAGTGTTTCAAGTACAAGTATAAACAGTGCTTGTGTAGAAAAATCTGAAACGAGAAAAGTGGTTACACCAGGAATAAAAAAGAAAAAAACAAGCATATGAAATGCGCGATACAAGAATGTAGTGATTTTAAGAAGAATGCAATTCACGTAACAGTGCACAATTTCTTTTTTAAAATGAGCCGCCAACAGTGAATCAAGTGCCGCTTTCAGAGAGCGAATAAATTAGGTTATCGCATACCTGTTACTTTATTTTCGCTCATTTATTTTAGAATTAAATATTATTATATGTGCATACGTTTATTTTGTTGCAACTATCAATCTTATCACCTTTTAACTCTTAACAGAATACGCTGGTCACCGTTTCAGTTGTCGAAATAAGGACTCTGTACTTTTTCGCACTACGTGCCGCTTGTACTCGCTACATGGTCTGAAAGTGTGACAGTATTTCTAGAGCGAATGGCGAAAGGATACATTATAGCGGTGCACTGGTCACTTGGGGTTTGTTTTGACGCGGATCGACCTAAGAGTGAATACGGAGTAACAATTAAAAACTGGTAATGCAATCCGAGGGAGTGATAGAAAATACCTAATACTTTAAAGATAAGAGCAAGATCGATATGAAAATATACAGGTTAAATTGACTACGTAATATGAACTGTGAACTGCTCTGTTTTCCAGTGCGGGTAGTTCGTGTGGTGTGTATTAAAAGCTGGCCAGGTCAGCCAAATCGCAAGACCAAACTGCGGGCTGTCATGCAGTGCCTTGCAGTTTCGTTCATGAATGAACTCCAATAAATAGGAAACATATTCTGTTGCGCTGAATGTTTTCTTTAAGGCTTTGCAACAGGTAAGGCGACAGGAAACCTTAGATGTGAAGCGGAACACGTTCTACATCTCCACGACGTAAGCGATGAACCTCTGAAACAGGTGTGTCGAACTCATTTGGCCTGTTGTCCTATTCCTGAATGACTGTGCCTCTTACGGCTAACTAGAAGCTACCCCTGAACGCCGTGTTAAATAGGGGAGGGAGAGAAGCTATGTAAAACGCAATTTGTCGCGGTAACTGTCGTGTTATCTTATTTACTGAGCGCCTATTATTGTTTTACTATTTTGAATTTTGGGCTCTTTGTCCTCCGGCTAGCTATTATTACTCAGTCGAGCAAATCTCTTGAACAGGGTGTGTAAACGGAAAGGAGTTGTTACTAAAAGATAACACTGATAAAAGAATTTGTTTTTACACTTTTATTGCCGTCACACTTCATTAATTTCACATATTTACTCTTGATACTCGCCCAACTGAAACTGTTATATTTTCGAATGTAACTATAATCACTTATTTGCCGCACATTATTAATTCGAGTATTTCACATTTTGTAACTAACTTTACGACGCGAGAGATTCTGTGGAATTGCGTAACGTGTACTTCGTGAATGCTTCTGTTGAACTGCGCGACGTGTAACTCGTGAACGATTCTGTTGAACTGCGTGACGTTTGTCTTGCGAATGATTCTGTTAAACTGTGCGTTACCTGTCTCTGGCTTCAGCATTTATACTCCCTCACCCCGATATGCCTAAACATTATAACAGAGCTGCTATTGGTTAATAAAGCGGGCCAACATTAGCGTCTATTTTTATATCCAATCAAAATTACGAACACATATGCTCTAGGGAAGATATTCCCTCCATTTCTAAAGAAAGGCACGCTAATCTGACGTCATTTGTTTGTCTCTTCTAATTGATAAACAACTCACCCCCTCGCTACATTGTTACCCGCTCCTATTGTGTTTCAGTGAGGCCGTGTAAACTTATTTCCTAACAATGCTTATAATTAGCAAACATCTCAAATCATTGTCATACAATAATGCTAATTTACACTACAATCACTCTGGCATTTACAGTGTTATGATATAAAATACTGCCTCATATGCCCCACTAGAAACATAATTATAAATATTTACAACCTTTTTTTTTTGGAAATTTTATAATTGGGGTTTTAGTCTCCTGAATCTTGTAACACACGGTATTTATCACTTGCACGTAACACTGCACACGCATTTACCACACGTTATGCATCTTGCCTTTTTCTCGCCACTTTTCACTGGCTCAGGTCTAATGTGTTTATATACATACATCTGACATTAAAAAAAAAATTATAGCATATACTTTACCCTGAACTATTTAGGTCACTGTTACAAAATGGTTATACTTTTCTTAGGTTATTGATATAAAAATTTATACAATGAAGATTTTTAACCTGGTTCATTTTGTAATTATTGAACACATTTACCAAAATATTCATCCTCTACAGAAATATATTTACATCTCTTAATTCTAGACATAATTTCACATTATCTGTGTGCTATATAAGTGTTTTGCTTTAATTATCTTTACCCCTTTTTTATTGTTTTGTACTTTATATTCACAATACTCTTTGAATTATATTTACATACTTTTACTTTCATATGACATTAAATTTTCATTATTACATGCTTCATTTCAAATGTGGTTACAGTTTACTACGAAAATGTTCTTTTTCCCCCTCTCAACATTTAGTTTTGTCCTGAATTTATTTCTCCTTTCTTATGACATATATACATAGTTAACCCTCTTACATTCCAATACTTTGTTCTGCAGTTCAGCTTTACTTATCCTGGATTTGCTTGCTTTTTTTTTTAGCGGTCATTGCTATTCCTTCTCCTGGATCAAATTGTCCATGCCTAAGCATTACTCGTAGCTGTATCATAAAATTCCAAAATCTGTTCATAAATAGACTCTTAAAGGATTCATATGAAATTTCCTCCCCTGATACCATTTGTAGCCAATCTAAAGTTTTCTGATCCAAACATCTTTTAACAACTATCATTGTCAATGCTTGCGGTAACTTTTTAATTTGAAAATACTCTGACAAGTCTGTAATAAATTGTACTGGATTGAAATTTTCATTTTGAACAGCTTGGTACTTGTTAATTTCAGAAGTTATTTTTTGATCAAAATTTGTAGACAAAACTTTAGCTTCTTCAGACAATTTATTTGTGTGTGTTTCCGATTCTTTCTGAATTTCAGATATCTCCCCTCTGAAATTAACTGGCACCTGAATTAAATCTGCATTCGTCTCTCTTAGCTCACTTGAAATGCTACTCATTCGACTTCCTAATTCTGTACATTTTACACTAACATGTTCCAACTTAGTATCAACCTCACTTTTTTGGTTAGATATTTCCCTGCTCATGTCTGGCATTTTCTTTGAAACTTTCCCTATCTCATTTGCTATCATTTCCCGATTTTCATTTCTCATTCTTATCATACTACTATCTAGCTCCATAAATTTCTTTTCAATTTCTTCCCTGTTTTGTTCTGAGCTCTTAGCAATATCTTCCCTCAATTCCCTATTATTCTTTTCCATATTCTGAGTTAGTTTTTGTTCTAATTTCTCATTATTCCGAGTTAGTTTTTCTAATTTCTCATTACTCTTACCAATTTCTTCACTCAATTCCCTATTATTCTTTTCCATATCTTCTCTCAATTCCCTATTATTCTTATTTAATGTTTCACCAATATTTCTCAGCATTTCCATGATCATGACAGCATCAAAATTAACATTTTCTGCTATTCTATTCTCACTTTCTTCACTAATATTTCCTCCCTCAAATCCTACATTGTTTGAGCTATTTTCTGCAACTTGTATTGAATTACAGCTAACTGTTATATTATCCCCTTCCATAATTGTTTCTTCAGTATTATTAGTGGACATTGTTTTCTTAATTCTTCCACTTCTCAACAACATTTAATTTCTCACAATTTTTTGTTTCCTTTTAGGATACACAAAAAATTTACAATTTTCTAACCTTTATGATGCTTTCTGATGATGTTGCTCTGATGTCCAGCTTCCTGCCCCTCTCTCCTAGATGTATATGTCGCCTCTGCGTCGTACTACGATGGATCTGCGTCGTCTCGCTGTCTTGGCGTCCTGTAGTCGAATTCCCCTGTTGCCTTCTGTTCACGTAGTTACTGATGTCCTCTCATCCGCGTCGTCGGTCGTTCTGGTGGTTGTTTCTGGAATATGCGTCTTGTAGTTAATTGCAGTGCTCCATTCACTCCACGTTCTGGTTATTATGTCCCTTCCTGGTTAATTCGCCCCACGTTCTGGGAGCCAATTTGTCGCGGTAACGTTCGTGTTATCTTATTTGCTGAGCGCCTATTATTGTTTTACTATTTTGAATTTTGGGTTCTTTGTCCTCCGGCTAGCTATTATTACTCAGTCGAGCAAATCTCTTGAACAGGGTGTGTAAACGGAAAGGAGTTGTTACTAAAAGATAACACTGATAAAAGAATTTGTTTTTACACTTTTATTGCCGTCACACTTCATTAATATCACATATTTACTCTTGATACACGCCCGACTGAAACTGTTATATTTTCGAATGTAACTATAATCACTTATTTGCGGCACATTATTAATTCGAGTATTTCCACATTTTGTAACTAACTTTACGACGCGACAGATTCTGTAGAATTGCGTAACGTGTACTTCGTGAATGCTTCTGTTGAACTGCGCGACGTGTAACCCGTGAACGATTCTGTTGAACTGCGTGACGTTTGTCTTGTGAATGATTCTGTTAAACTGTGCGTTACCTGTCTGGCTTCAGCATTTATACTCCCTCACCCCGATATGCCTAAACATTATAACAGAGCTGCTATTAGTTAATAAAGCGCGCCAACATTTGTTTGTCTCTTCTAATTGATAAACAACTCACCCCCTCGCTACATTGTTACCCGCTCCTATTGTCAGTTTCAGTGAGGCCGTGTAAACTTATTTCCTAACAATGCTTATAATTAGCAAACATCTCAAATCATTGTCATACAATAATGCTAATTTACACTACAATCACTTTGGCATTTACAGTGTTGTGATATAAAATACTGCCTCAAATTTCATATAAGTGCTGGCTCTTTCATTGCACACAAGCATTAAAATGAAAGTTATAAAACACAAACTGACTAAACCGTTAGGGGCATGTTGCAGGCGATTTTTAACCGTTGCTGTCTAAGCGAATGTTACTACATACAGAGTGATCGCTGTATGGTGGGGCCACAAATCGCAAGTATGCATGCTCCGCTTACACTGCAATGACCTCGGCACGTTTTCGCTGCGTACTAGTGGTGAATGACCCGCTCAAGGCTACGTTTATCAGCTAAGTTTTACTCGTATTGCGTCCTTTGCTAACTTCTGTTAGTGCTGTAAGCACCGGAGTTTGTGCATCTCAAAGGGGAGAGTTTATTCAAGACAATTGTGTTGTGCGTGATTTGCTCAAGAGCGTTCTTGTTATTTATTGTAGGTGTTCTTGTCTTGTTACTAGTCCACTGAAATGCCTACCATCAAATTTAGCTTAAACGACGAATTTTTATGTAGATACGTATAAACCAAATCATGTAGACAGGTATGTGGGCACTTTCAGGAGAAAGTTCCTGGAATTGCAATTCCACGTAGAGAAACTGTTAAACGTCAGGACAACGGAATCGCTAAACGTAAGAAGCGAAAACGAAATGTTCTAACGAGGAAAAAATTGACTATCTCGTGCATCATTCGAACCCTGAAAAATAAAGTTTATAGCAACAATCCCCACATCATACACAAACTTAAATATAAGAACAGAAATATGATAATTACGTGTGAGTAGAAATTTCATCCGAACATGCCAGAAATGCCTCAAAGCAGATGGACATCACTTTCAACACGACGTATAAGGTTAGTACTCATTATACTCTTAGTGCCATAGGTGCACGCGTCCACCACAGACCACCAAGCTCCACTTGAGCAGTGCCGAGCACTCTGGGAACGAAGTTCACCGGGCTCAGACGCACTGTCCGCGATTGTCAGTGGGAGGACGCGGCGTTTGAAACGAGAGGTTGAAGGAGAGCATTAAGGAAGATAGTTCCGAGTATTCAAAAATAGTTTGTTGTTCCTCTTGAGGATGGGCCAACGTAGCTGTCGTGGTGTGTCGGCAAGGCCCAGAGCAAGATTGATTCCGTTGCTATCTGCGTGCCTTTATGTACCTTCTATTACAAGCGACCCGTTCCAGCGAGCGCTGTAAGAACCGTTGGCGCCATCTCATTTATTCGACTGAACTACATACTTTAGATCCGCTACGGTGCGCTTACTATTATGCACATTGCTGCCATTCTGGCGAACTTACTAATTCGTAGAGAGGCTATTCCCAGAGAATTCAAAATATATATTTTGTCATCAAAATATCTTACACATATGGCATTTTAATCAAAATCTTTGAGCCAGTTTTAAGAAAATCAAAATTTTTGAAACATTTTTTCCATCTGAAGAGTAATTTGGGTGGGGGATTTTCTTGAAAATCCTCGTGTCGTATCCTTGATAGATGCTGAACTTAAATACCAAGTTTGGTACTCAACAGACTCTTCCTTTTTTAGTTTTTATGTTAACGCGCGCGCTCACACCTTTTTCCAAAAAGGCTTTTCCTTCATGGGACCATAAAAGTGTACTTCAAGGGAAATCTCGTTAAGGAGTTTTTGAGTGGCATGCAATACCTTCCCTGCCTACAATGTACGTGGTAGAGAAATTAAAAATCGCGCGCGCGTGTGTGAACGCCATAACTCACAAACGAAATGTTCAGTACATACTAAACTTTGTTATTACTCTTCCAAAGATGCGACACACATATTTTGAAGAACATTTTCCAACCCCAAACTAACCTTTACATGGAAAACATTTCGATATTTTTGTTTCTTAGGATTTTGAATGAAATACTTACCATACATTTATATTTACATGACAAATAAAACGTGTTTTCTGGAAATAGGTTGCGACATCTTCATTCGGAAGGGATTTTTCATAGCGGGTAAAGCATAAGAAGTAATAATATAAAAATAATGGTACCCCTAGACTACGGAGGATAACCTGTATCATCAGGTAACTCCTGACAGCGTGTCTCGATGCAGATGTGCGAAGCTTGCTAAGGACAAGTGTTTCATTACTGCAACCTTTAAATCCAGATCCCGTTCTGCATCTCGAACTCATCAGGTTAAGCCCCGACAGCGTTCCTTGATGCAGATCTGCAGAGTCAACTGAGGCAAAGGCACCCTATTCTCTTTTGTGAACCCTCACGTGGTAAATCCAGACACGCAGTTAGAGGAGGCCTGGGCGACTGCTACTCAGGGAGCGATCGGTCGCTCAACGTTTTGCGTTGATAAGGGTGTGTGCATTGTCGAGAGGGGTGAGGGCGATACAAACAACAGGCCAGTTCAGTGCTGTACCGTTCACAATGAGTGCAGGATGTGCTTCGGCAACTTTTAATCCTGAATGAGAAAAGTATTTCGCCATCTTCGAAGGTGGATAATCATGTTTGGTTTGTGGTATACTAGTATTATGTCCTTCGCATCGAACTGTGAATGCCATTTGGTCGCATTCACTTAGACAATTTCAGGAAATTTTAAAAGATATAGATTCCGATTTGTTTAGATCTGCGGTATCATTCTCAAATTAGGTGGCTAAGCAGGGGCAACGTGCTTGAGCGAGTTTTCGCGTTAAGGTGCGAAATAGACATTTTTTTAAAAGATCAGAAAATAGAGTTTAGAGAACTTAGCACCAAAGATTGCGTCTTTGACTTAGCGTTTTTCAGTGATCTAACATTGCACTTAAACTGAATATCCAGTTACAAGGAAAAGATGATTTAATCATTAGAGTGATTGATGATCTAAAAGCTTTCACGGAGAAATTGCGTATCTGGATCTATCAAATACAGTACATTAATTTTTACCATTTTCCAAATTTAAAATCCGTATTTATTAAATAATCATCAGAAGTATTGATGAAATACAAGAAAACTTTGGAAGATGTACTGGAAGAATTCCAATCCGATTTGATGATCTCAAGACCATGGACACAGAATGGAGGTTTAATAATCCATTTTCATTCGATGTTATAGATGCACCATACACATGGCAGATGGAATTAATCGACAATCCAGAACACACCTCTGCGTACTTTAAGACTTTTGGGAGTAGAGTTATTTCGTGCATTGCCCAAAGTCAATTTTCCAAATTTGTATCTCTTTGACAGTCGTATTGTTGCTATATTTGGTACAACATATTTATGTGAGGAGTTTTTCATCAGACTGAACAATGTTAAATGTGATTTACGCAGTAGTTTAGGTGATCAACATTTAGTGCACGTATTGCGATTGCAATGCTCCAATTTAGAGCCAGAACATGGCAAGATAATGAAGAATAAAAGATTGCAAGTTTCAAAAGTAGGCTCAGTGTAACTACGCAATCAGAAGCGCTTCAGGTTTACGTGATTTGCGAATTGTTTTAGGTTTAGTGCAGATTAATAGGTAATGGAAGTCTAAATACTATCGCATAATCTGAAAATGAAACATTACACCAATTACATATTGTATTATGTTTAATTTCGTATTTGTAATAAATTACAACTGAGCAACATGTATACGCCACTGACCAGTTCATATGTCCATATTGCACGCACGTATGGGACGGGAATCAGATAAACCGAATATCGCTCACGCTAATCCACGAGTTCCCCAGGCTTGAGCTAGAGCGTCCACGTCCTGACAGAGGACTACCAGTTGCAAGATAAATTTCTAAAAAATGTGTGTAAGAGAGATTTCATGGATATCTTGTTTCTGTATGACGGTGAACCACCTCACTGGACACAAGTTGTCCGTGATTACTTGAATGAAAGATTCGGCAACAATCGGTGCAAGAGGTAGACCAATTACGTGGCCTTCATATTCTCCATCGTTCATCTTATCTTAATTCTTTATTTGGGGTTTAACTAAGAGTATCTTATATGCACAGTACCCGTGATACTCACGATGTCAGAGAAAATATCTTCAAAGCCTTCGGAGGAGCTATACCTGAGATGTCAAATCATACACGGGAGGCATTAGCCTCAGTAATAACTGTGCTGTGTACGTAATGGTGGGCACTTAGTAGGACTAATGTAAATACGACTGCCATCCTCCTAGAATACATTTACAAATTACAGAAAAATGAATAGAATGACTCTCCTGATGCACTGTCTTTTTGTCTTTCCATACAAACCCCCTATATTACTGCTATAAAATCGTCACGACGGCCCTGTAGAGCAGTCGGTAGAACATCTATTCTGTGAGGGGTCTCGCTTTGAATTATTCGGATGAGCTGAGACATTTTCCTAGGTTTCTGTTGTGCCCAGAGTCTGTTATATGAATGCAATTGTGCAGCAGTGTGTGCAACCGATTATTTAATAACCAAGTCGCCCATATAATCGTTTTTCAGATTGCCACTGTTCAAACAACTAAGGATAAACCTACCAAGGCGAGTGCAGTTCTGCATCGGAAAGCGCCACTTTTACACGTAACGGCCTGCCCTCACCTCTGTACAGACAAACTGGGAAAACGCAAACAATTACCACATTCAGTGGTATTTGTAATAGGTATTTTCTGACCTTTCTTCACAGAAGTAATATCACAAATAACACGTCGAGCTTGCTCGTAAATAACTATATTTCGTTTACGTTCCATCATTAACACTGAACACTACGCGATGCGTTAAAGAGTAACTCAGACTGTATAGCATTTCCTGATGTATGTGTGAGATTGTATTGCGCCATCACGTGAGTTCACGTCTTTCCTCTCCCAGTACAGGACTGCGCTCGCCTTGACCAGGTTATAGATGTTTCCAGTCATAAATAGTTCGTATGCAAAACGTTCAGAAAGCGCGATTGTTAGCACGCGGTGAGAAACTTAGCCATACGCGAGTTCTAAAATCCTGCCAAGTTTAAAAAGAGCTTTTTCTACATGTGGTAGGTCTACTTAATTCTTTCCGCCACCATGAACACCAGAATTATCAAAAACAATGACTGGCGGGTTGATAGACACGGCAGACATTTGTTTCATCGACAATGATGTCTTCACGCACCTAAGTTTACAGCATTATAGATATAATCAAAATGAGCAACGAAACAACGGAAAAAATACACTCGAGATATCATAAAGGAGTCTGCAAATCATTAGGTATTGCATTTATTAAATTGCTTATTTCTTTGAACAGACCACAATAGAAAAATAAATTGCACAGTATGCAAAAGAGGGCAACGTTGGTAACACTCACGTTTTAACAAAGGCATTCTTGGGAGCTCGGGTTATCAATAGTCCTAGGTTTATTTAACACATTTTCTTGTGCAATAGCTGCATAATGTTGCACTCTGCAACTTTAATTGGGTCAATCTGCATCGCAATATGGAAGGAAGTGTGTAGGTTCAAGATTCACTACCAGTAACGGCTACGTGACACACAGGTTACAGGAATCGGATAATGCGCGAGGTCAAATCATAGACATGCTTTCGCTTTTACTGAAACTATTGTGCACTGGTGTCCAGAGACCGTATAGGTAATAGCCGTTCTTGTCACAGGGCATGCGCCTCTGCAACAAATGCTGACTTCTGACCAAGGTCGCGACTGCTACTATAGTTCTATGGCGCTCAATGTCATCATCTCTTACTGCATTTCCATTAGTCCATACGTGATAACCAGGGTTAGGATTTTTAGGTGCAAATTTCAGATGCAAAAAGGGAAAAGGTGCTCAAATAAGGTGAAAAAGGGACAATAAGGTGCTGGTTTATTTAAGGGGATGCACAACTGAAATTGCTATTTTCTACACTATCCATTCAATTGGGCTGAAATTTTAACCACATGTCAATCTTCTTTAGATATAATTGTTTTGTGAATTTCAATCCAATAAAGTTATTAATTTTCAAAACATAAAATTATGGGTATATACAAAATGCAACACATGCTGCATTTTTCCAAAAAAAAACTAATGTTGCTTCTAAAAATCTGTCATATAATTATTTTCTACCATTCTTAGT
Source organism: Deroplatys truncata (assembly GCA_030765065.1). Classification (NCBI taxonomy): domain Eukaryota; kingdom Metazoa; phylum Arthropoda; class Insecta; order Mantodea; family Mantidae; genus Deroplatys; species Deroplatys truncata. Next base: position 120,359,278 of record CM060978.1, read on the forward strand.
TTAAGAGAAAAAAAGGTCTGCAGTTTTGTATTTGCATTTGTATACACTGTTATCTTCAAAAATTGTAGCGCAAAAACTATTCATTACACAGAAAAATTATGACAGTTTTATTTATTTGGGTTTTTGAAGTAAGCATAAAAATGTCAGTATGAATGGATGAAAACTACATCGTGTGGAACATTTTGAATATGCAGAAATGCTGAAAATAAGAAACGCCTTAAAATGAAGTTTTAAAAATATAAACAGCTAGCAACCAAATGCGCAAGGGTATTTAAAAAGTCTCATAACCATCCTGAAGCATTCACTAGGTCAAAAATAAAAGTGGATTCTAAAACTACAAGCAATGGAGAATTTTTTCGGAACATAATTTTTTTTAACTTTTTTATATTTTGGGTTAATTTCTGTTGTGCATTCCCTTAACTAATTCAACGATTTCTCTTTCCCCTATTCTAATTTATTGAACAACAAACAAGTACATCAAATTATCACTCATCAAAAGAAGGAAAAAACACGAAGCTGTTGTACTTCAAGGCATAAGCATCTCCACATTTTTAAAAGTAAGTCTGTTTCTATTAGGAGATAGAATGTCTATGTAGATGCTAAAGCTTCTTTCAAGATCCACAGAAACCAGTGGGGCAAACCTTGTATTCACTCGGAATGGCAACTCTACAGATGTGGCGAATTTCTCAATGTCTGGATTCTTCTGAAGACTAGATTTAAGTTTGTCTTTGGCAAAGCCATCTAACTGCTCCCTCATGGAAGTTAAAATATCCCATTGTTTTTCCTTTTCCAGACCTTGTTCTTCCAATCGTTTCATAGCTGCAGGCAGGTACTTTAACTATGGACACAATATAGTTCTGTCAGCAAATTATGTATTTTCTCCGGTAACAGAAGTTGCTGTGCCTTGGAAATTGCACCTGCGTCAGCTGGATCCAAAGAAAGCACAAACTCTTTAATTTTGTCAAAATTCTCACACAACATAGCAGCACACTCAATCCAAGATCCTCAGCGAGTAATGACCGGGAAATTTGGAAGGGGCAGGCCAGTGATTTCCCTGTAGTAAACAACATGGCTCGGAGTTTTCAGTATAATCTTCTTCAGGGCAGAGATGAATTGATTTGCGATGTCGTATTCGTTCCTTATGGATTCACAAACCCTGTGAAGGGCATGAGCTAAGCATGTCACATGCTTCAAGTTAGGAAATAAAGGCTTCAATTGGTTAACAGCTGAAACCATGTATGGGGCCTGGTTCGTAACCACAAGAAGTTTTTCAAACGTGATACCAGTAGGCCAGAGTTTTTGGCAGAAGTCCATAATGGATTGCATTACTGTACTGGCATTGGCTTTCTGCAGCTCGTACATCTTTAACAACATGGGCTTAACTTTCTCCCCTGCTAAGGGAAAAACTAAAATGTTCAAAACATATCGTTCCATTGAGTCTATTGGTTCATCCACAATGATTCCCACATCGCAATCAGACACTTTCTCCTTGATTCTTTCTATGGTTTCTTGGTACACAGGCTCCATGTAGTTTTTTCTTAAAGTACTCTCATCGGGCATTGACATCTTTGTATATTTTTCAAGAAATCCCTTCAAGGCTGGATGGTTCACCTTATTGAGTGGAATTCCTGCTTGTGTAAGAGCTGCACAGAAATCAATGTTTAATTCCTTCAAATTGTGGCTTTTGAAGAACCTGTTAAAACGCATTTCGTAATAGAGGTTGCCGTGATTTGTTTGCTTGAAGAGTCTTGTTCATTTGATGTTTAGAGCTGGAAATGTGTTGTTTGATGCGATCTCGCTGGTGTTTTTCATCTAACAAAATTCCTGAATCACAAATAGTACATCGCATAACAGTTCCATCAGTGTCTATGAAATCTGGTTTGAATTCCTCAGCCAGAACATAAATAGAGCACTGGACACCTTTGGCATGTTAAAAGCTAGTACTAGTACACTCGTTTGGAGAGCTAACACTAGTTCACTTGCTAACACAATGCGACTGTCACACAACTCACTCTTGCGCTCATTCGCTGTCCACATTCTCTTATAACACCGCGACAATTACCAAAATGTTCTCATTCATGCTGGAACTTCAGTCTCAGCGATTTCTAGCAGTTTCGAGCAGAACTCAGGCTTAATAATTCTCGGTATGTTGACGCAAAGCTTTTCAATTTGTAAACCAATATGCAATTTATTCCTCTCCACCTCGCACACTAACTGTTTAACATATTAAAGGTTCGTAAGATTTAGAAAACAAATATATAAAGTGTTGTAACGTTGGATGAGAAATGTTTAAAATTTAATTACTCTCTACATTACCATGAATACCTGTGATACTATCTGAATTACCTGTTAAAATGACTCAAATACCTTTGATGCAAGCTGAATCACCTGCAATTACCTTAAATAGCTGTGATATAAATCGCTGATCAAAATTATCACGAATATCTGTGAAAGTATGCCGATTATCCCAAATACTTACGATATTAACTGAGCTATCTGTGAAATTTGAAACTATGTTATAACCAACTGGAACCTACCCTCCTGTATTGCTAGCTATGATACTTGAATTATCCTAAATACCTACGATACTCATTGAATTACCTGTGAAATACGAAACTATGCTACACCCAGCCCTGGAATCTATCCTCCTGTGATACTAGCTGAATTAGCCTAAATACCTGTGATACTAGCTGAATTAGCCTAAATACCTACGATACTAGATGAATTAGCAGTGAAATCATATGTAGCTATGATACGCCCTGCCCATGGAATCTAGCCTCCTGTGATACTAGCCGAGTTACTCTAAGCACCTATGATACTTGAATTAGCCCAAATACCTACGATACTACCTGAATTAGCTGTGAAATCTACGAAGCTATACACATTAAACCATGGAATCTGTCCTACCCTGTGATACTACCTGAATTAACGTAAACAGCTATGATACTAACTGAATTATCCTAAATACCTACGCCACTATCTGAATTAGCTGTGAAATCATACGGAACTATGCTATACCCACTTTTCGGATCCCACCCTGTAATACTAACTGAATTACTTACCTTTTTGCGTGAGTGAGTTACCTTTTAGCATAAGAGGGCTACGTGATGGAGCTGTCTAGAATTAGCGTTCTAGCATTGTCAGGAAACAGCTTTCCATGAAGTTTGCGTCTAAAGTCGTTTTCACTCTCCCAAATAAAAAACATATTTTACCCTTCAAGTCCTCACTAGTCTAGCAACTCCCCTCGTATTCCCTATCTCTCCTGAATATAAGCCCATATTCCTACTCTTCAGTATCTGTCTAGCCTAATAGCTCTCCTCGTTTTCCTATACCTCAAACGCATACCCTACTCTCAACCTCTGTCTAGTCTAGCATCTCTCCCCGTAATCCCTATCTTTTCCATATAAACGCATGCTCTACCCCTCAACATGTCTGACCTAGCACCTCACCTCGTATGTCTTATCTCTTCCATATAAAGCACTTTTCCCGCTCCTTCTACTCTCTCCTAGCATAGGATCTCTCCCCATTTTCTCGTCTCTCCTTATAAACGCATACTCAAACCCTCCTAGCCTAATACCTCTCCTCGGTTTGCTATCTCTCCCATATAAAAAGCCATATTCTACCCTTCAAGTCCTGACTAGTCTAGCTCATTCCCCCGTATCCCCTATCTCCCCTGTATATAAGCTCATATTTCTACTCCTTCAGTATCTGTCTAGCCTAACACCTCTCCTCCTGTTCCTATACGTCTCATACAGATAAACGCACTTCCCTACTTCAACCCTGTCTAGCCTAGTATCGGTCGTCGTATTCCCTCTCCCCCCCCATATAAACTCATTTTCCTCCTTGAAGGCTCTCTCAACCTGGCATCTACCCTCGTTTTCTCTATCCTTTCCCATATATTCCCAAAAAACTGCGCTCGCTCGCGCGCGCTCTCTCTCTCTCTCTCTCTCTCTCTATAATAACCTACTAGTGGGCAACCTTTAATAGTTCTGAATATTGCTGAATATTCTTACAACTGAAAAATTTCATCCATTTGTCAGTGGCTAGCTTTTGCATGAAATTACTGTCAGAGTCGGGCTCATTCAGTTTTTCTTTTACAAAGCATGTTAAACACACCGATTGGTTGGGTGCTAATGAGTCATCAACTTTGTAACCATCCTTCAATAAGTATTTATATAGTCGCAAAAGTTAAAGGCATATGGATGCTGTCCAATGCTCACTCGGAGCGCTGTTGCCAAGCGTAGTAGGCGTGTACCGGCAGTAACTCCGTAAATCAAAGCACGCTTTAACGTCAGCAAAGGTGCCACTCATTGCTTCCGTAATAGAACAACACATTAAATATCCTTAAAATATTACCTTGACACACGTTACAGCAATGGCACAGTAAGCACGTGGCCCTCTTCGTTTTCTTCGATAGCACTTAATTCGGAGTTCCACTTTTGTAAATAATCGAGACTAGTGATAGATATAGCAATTTTTTGTTTTTTGTTCAAAAGCAGTTACAGTGTCCGAGTTATTTCTTCTATAATGTCTTGCAATTAAGAAAAAATGGCCATTCTTCTCTTTAAGAATGTTTCAACAAATTAAATTCATTCAGAACCTCAAATACAGATTCTCTATTTTCATTATAGATTTACGAAAGGCATGGGAGTGACAACACAAAATAAAGAAAAGCCTTGCCAGTTGATTCTCATTAAATCCCAAAATTCTCTCATTGACTAACGTTATAGATTGAAAATATTAATAACCAAGAGTTTCTACACCTTTGGCGCTAGTTCTTTTAGTAGCACTACAGCAAGTTATCAACGGCGCGGCGCTATCTTGCGACTGAAATGCAAGAATAACAGATCTTCATTATTCAGGATATTTGAGGATTTGTTGAAAATCGGGCGGGGCTCTTTCCCATGTGCTAAAATTCAGGAAAATCCCGCTTTCTCAGGACGTATGGCAACCCTATGTGCGGCGCGCGTTGTGGATACACTCACAAGAAAGCATTCTTGTCCTAGCATTTCGGACATGCCGCTTCTCTGATGATCTTCGTATCATCCTGTGCTATCCTCGGGGATAGCTAGACTCAAAAACGATGCCGGAAGTAGACTGCAATAGAAGTCCCAGTTTTGCTCTTCGGATTAATAACTATAGCGGTTTCACTGTAAATTCAAAGTCCTAATGTCTCACTCCGCCGAGCACGTGGCAATACCACGTGGAGTGATGACGGGAGCCAAGTACTCGCAAGACGAAATTGCTTCAGACAGCATACGAATACGGCACATTCCACAGCTTGGGGATCATTAGCTTTTGAACATTTTGGACGTCTTATTTCTATATTTTATCTTACATCCTAAACTTCTAACACATAATGCTAAGAGTAGACAAAGTTCTACCTGAATAGTTCCGCAGCTCTACATAGCTACTATTCCTGTAATTAAAAATTCTGGATTAAACTGCTCTTAGAAATCCTTCATTTAATGACTAATATCAATATACCACTTTTGCTTTTAACTTTTAATGAGTTAAGAAAATTGTGAGTACCATAGGTTAGAAAATACAACAGAAAACAAACGTGACGCAAACAATCGAGTAACAATTCTGCACAATGCTAAACGCTAGCCACATTCATTGTTAATTATGGGGTAGTCTTTTCATAGAACCTGTTAAAAAACATTAACACAAATTGTCTTCTCTCCACTTTCCGCGTTTATGCTTCTCCAAAATTGTTTCTCAGCCACGACACTCTCTAAAGCAATACTTTTCAACACATAAACCACATAGCAAGGAGTACATACACTGTCGGGCTATCCGGAAACAAACTACAGCGCCTGCGCATAAACCCTCTGCTAACGAACATATTTTGTTTTATACATTGAGCTGTTACAGTAGTGGATTTTTAAAATTTCTTTGCACAAGAATAACCACAAAATGTTGCAATCTGAACCGAACTTTATGTAGATGTGTGCTAGGCGCGAAAGGTTGTAGTTCGCACACAAGTCAATGAGATGCTCCCTTGTCAGGTGATTCTGTTCACAACTCCTTTGAACTAAATTAGAAACAACTTTAAACAGCTTTGTATTCGACCACAAGCCGCCCGACTGAAGCGAATACAGGACACACACACATTGGCAAACAGTTAAATGTCTTATTTTTGGGTTTAACCATCTTAATTGTTCGCCAAACGAGTTCCACATGTAGAAAAGACCTAAGAAGGGAGTGCTGCCATATCTAAAAGCAACTGCACCTGTGCTCACCACTTTTTATATCTGGAGGCTCCAACTTGCGCTTTCCTCACCTCGCCGCTTCTCACGCATATAGTACAGTGGTTCTAAAGGACTAAGAGGACAGTGTGAAATGAAATGTTTCTCTGTTTCTAACGTTTTTCTGGAACACTAATTTAAAATGCACGGATAGTTGAGAATTAACAACAGGTACATAACTCAGACACATGTTTTTCTCTTGAATTCTAATCCACAGTGTTTGCCAATACTTTAGCCCTGAGCAGGCCCTGGAAGAAAGGCTATGAACCTGGAGGTCTTTTAAGTTATGCGAAGGGCATGAAACTTACTTAAGAGATAAGACAGACTGAGAGGAAAAGACAAGCGGAGTCAGTTGCCGAAATTAGGTATGTTGCTGTCTTATCTTTGCCCACAATGATGTCTGATTCCGGAGGAGACAGAGCAGAGTCTCTGTTCATAACATTTGCCTGTTCGCATTCTTTACAGGGATGTGAGGTCTGTAAGCGATATGTGCAGAGCTCGGGCTTCATCGTTTTCTACAACAGTTGAATCTTATGCCAACATTAGCGCAGGCATTCAAGACTCAAAAGAATGAACTAAGCCAAAGTGGGATAGTATCCTCCAAGTAGCCAGCAATCCATATTACACATTATGCCTGCGCGATTGCTGTAAATATCCGTCAAGCTTATAGGTAATTATAGACTTGAGAAGCAGAAAGAAGAATCAACACCATTTTCAGGAGAAGCAGATTTTCTGAAATAGATTCTCAAGACAGCGTATTACTTTCAAATCAGAAAATTTTAAGTCGCTCTTTTCTGCCTCTCAGCTCTAGTATTACATTTGGTGTTATTTTGTTATATTAATGCCGTTAATCGGGCCTAACACTAAGGTTACAAAGGTGCCAGCCAGGGGCGTGCAGTCAGTAGTCTAGTAGGACTAGGCTAGTCTCCTAAGTATCATCAGCTTATACAATATAAACTTTATTATATATTTCATGTTTTAACTTTAGAAGTCATAACATACATCTTTATTCATCCGCTCGGCACCTGGACCTTTGCGGGGGGAATTGACCCATCCAGCCAGCACTAGACTCCTCCCTTGCCACCTCTTAGAACTAGCTGCAATCCAGGTGTTCCTTGCGCCACGTTATAAATAGCGCACGGTTAGGCGTGCGCTGGTAAACAACTTCTGTGTATCCATTCTTGTTAGAAAGTATATGTTAGTGCGTCTATTATTTTTGTGTATTTTAAGTTAAGTGTTGAAAGTGTGCCTGAGAACTGTCACACGGATTAAAATAATATTGTGTGTTTTACGCTGTTTAGTATTCATGGGGAGGGCCTCGGTTGAGAATACGTTCTCTGCATCTCACATTAGCTGAATCGCTATCCGGCAGCGCAATATTCACGCCTGCCAACAGTTACAATGTTGTGTTTTGGATCGTTTGTTAAGTACCGGTACTTCGTTCGGAGCTTTAGGTTTTCAGGAAAAGCAAGACATTATAGAAAAGGGTAGGCCTAATCCGGACGTTTCTACGAGAACACAAATGAAAAACTATGTAGGTCATTTCAAAATTGAATACTACAATTCTTCAAAATGGCTAGCTGCATGTAAATCAAAAAATAAATTATGTTGCTGACCTCGTATTTTTTTTAAACCGAAAGAGGAGCATGGAATAGTATAGGTTTCTCTGATATCAGTAATTTTCACAAAGCAAAGATTCGACATGAGAAGACGCAATCACATTTATCTGCAATAACGAAATTGAAAACTTTTGATAAAACAAGGATAGACTTTCAACTAAGTGAACAATGCAGGTTGGAAGTTTTGAAACACAATGCCGATGTTGTCCCTGATAGAGAAATAATGAAGCGATTAATCGATGTAACTAGCCTATTGGCAAAGCAAAAGCTACCTTTTAGAGGTCGCAACGAGCATTATGAATCCCTTACTCGGGGAAATTATACAGAGTATTTGCGCATGCTATCAAGTATGACATAAAATTAGACGCACACTTACAAAGCGATAAAGCTTTCAAAGGAACGTCAAATATAATTCAAAATATTATTGAAAGTATTAGCGATTTCATGCTAGACATAATATGGAAAGAAGTCAAATGTGCACCTTTTGTTGCCTTAATGCTGTAGGAAACGACAGATGTCGCAAAATTATCTTAGCTTTCCCATGTCATTGTTTATATAAACGAGCATGAAATTCAGTATAGTTTTAGGCAATAATCGCTTTGCAGTTGCTTAAGTGAGCCTGTGTATAAACTCATTACAGACTTGCAGCGCGAGTCTGAGAACAAGCTCGTGCTTCAAGGATATGACCGACGGTGCTGCAACATTTTCTGGTCATTTAAATGGGTTGCAAGCGCTAGTGAAGGAAAGATTTCCCAATGCGCTATTCGTCCACTTTTATGCTCATCGACTTAACCTAGTTTTATCGCAGTCAGTGCAATTCATAAAGGAATGTAAAATATTTTTCAAGACATTGAATGGTATTTGTTTATTTTTTTTCGTTCAACAAAGCGTGTAAATGCACTGAATGCATCGGAAGTCAAGGTGTTTCCATCGGTGTCAATTACACGTTAGAATTATAACGCTGGATTGTGAATACGGTGCATGAAAAACACGACAGAACTGATCTCATTTTTTGAACATATTATTGATGACCCAACTCAACTCCATTCTGATAGGCTCGTGGTGAGCCTAAGTAATATTACTATGTACCTACCCTTGGAAGGGCTTTACCACAGGGATGATAGCACTATTGTAGGGTGATGGGTTTGGTTTTGAGGTTGTTGGTGTGATACGAGGTAGCTTTGTTCTTTTATAGGCTCCTCAAGGGCTGCCATTTCAGGAGCAGCACCATCCTCTGCTCCGCTGATGTCTGTTGTTCCTTAAATGGATTATGTTTTGAATTTTGAGTGAAAACTCCCATGAGGAAGGGGGAGTACTTAGTCAAAGCTTTATGCTGTTATTTGCATGCGGAGAACCCGGTAGTGTCGGTAGCGACGTTCTTGAGTTAAGTACTCCCCCAGGGATATGACAAGCGCGTTCTCATGATGCGCCAATCTGGCATAGACATTTTGAGTCCAACGCCTAATCACACCCTCCACATATGGAAGGGCCGAGGTTTCGTGAAGTAGCCTCACTGGAAAGCGTATGGACAGAATAGATGGACCGAAGTCCCCTATTTTGCACCCGCTGCAACCAGAGAAGCCAGGAATCTGCTGCCATGCCACACACCTCGCAGGCATAGAGTATCAGAGGTAGTATAAGAGCTTTATAAAGGCGTAACTTTAAGTGAATCGGCATAGTGAAAGCCAGAACCGGGTATAAGGCGGATACTGCCCCCTTAGCCCTGTTCATTGTTCCTCGCACGTGTTCACGAAAAGTTGGCCATTATTGAGAGTGACCCATAAATAGCGAACAGACGTTCCCCACTCTATCCTAATGTTGGCAGGTCTGCTGCGGGGATTCGTCTCCTGGTAAACAGGACAGCATGGCTTTTGCCCGGATTCACGGACATCCGTCACTGCCTGCACCAGTGCTGGACGAGGCGGATGTGTTTTTATATAGGGTTGAAGGCTCTGAGTGTTTGTTGATTGTGTACAGTAGGACGTCATCAGCAAACTGGGCCATATTGACGCCCTGCCCTGCACATGTACAGACTAAACAGTGTGGGAGATAGTACAGAGCCTTAGGGGACTTCGCCTCGTATGGGTTTTGCTGTTGATGTTTTCCTCGCAACTACTACTGTGAAGGAGCGATGTTGTAGGAAATTGTGTACAATGTGGATTAACTGTCTATGTAGGCCAAGCTGAATTAGTTTATAGAGGAGCCCCTCGTGCTAGGTTGTAGAGAAGGCCTTCTCCACGCCCAGCGATACCACAGAAGTGTAGGCCTGTCCTGAAACCCACGGCAGCAGATCCACCACCCGTAGCAACTGCTGGGCGGTCGAGTGCCCAGGACGATAACCAAACTGATGGGTTGAGATGGCTTGAATTTCGGCCAGTATCGATGACAAGCGGTGCAGTATGAGCCTCTCGGAAACTTTTGAGAGGGTGGGTAGGAGGCTGATGGAACAGTAGCTTGAGAGAAGGGCCGAGTCCTCACCAGGCTTCGGAATGCACACCACCTTTCACTCGCGCGGAAAGTGTCCCAGGGTGACACGCATATTGAATACAGCTCTGAAAGGAAGATTGCGGAGCATGGCGGGTTCAACCCGTCCTGTCCACAATCCTCTTTAGTGTCGAGACGCCGGAGTGCACCTTGGACATCACTTGGACGGATGGTTGAAAGAGGATTATACGCTCCATCAGTGGGCAATTGCAAGTAGCGATCGACCTACTGGTGGACACGTGCCGTAAAGTCAGCGTCCTGAGGGTCGTCTCTGAGCCTGCAGGTATCCTCAGGATAGTTAGCGAGCACATTTGCTTTGGCTTGGGGTTCGTATACAAGGTCTAGATTACCTTGAAGCGAGGAGGTGTACTGATTTCGTTGGCGGAAGAGGTTTTTAGATATCCGCCAGACGTCACCACCCTCGAGGTTCTGAGGGGCCATCGTGGCCTTCCACGTTTGTATCCTGTGAGCACGCAGTCGATGGCGATGACCCAGCTCCTGGGATAGTGACACTTTTATATGCGCCAGAGGATATTTAGCACCATTGAAAGATTCCACCCTTTCTTTTCTCTTGGAAATTTTGTCATATCTTTGCTCTCACTGATACGTTATTCAATATTCTCCAGACAAAGACTTTTGATATAAATTATTGCATTGCGAGAGTGAAAGAGACCATTTCTTTCATTAAGAATCTCGATACAATTTTGATAATATGTACGCAACACTAGAAGAAGGTAACATGAATGAGAATGAAGCTATAAAGCGACGTCGGGATACAAATTAGATGATCCCAGAATGAAATATTTGCGACTTTAGGAGATAATTGGCACGATAGTTAGCCAAATGGAAAACGATATCGTGATTTAGAAGAACAAACATTTATTGAGATACTTGATTCGAAAAGGTTTGAATCTTTCAAAACTAGATTTCCCAAAATTTTGTTTACATCTCTTAAATCAGCCTATAAAAATTGTTTCATTTCGAAAAGTTGCGAAGTGCATTACTGGCTGTTTATAGGTTGTCAGACTTTTCAGGCAGGTCAGTGACTGATATTGCAAAGCTATTGAAAAACACCGAGTTAGGAGAAGCAGCATTTCCAGAAGTTTATAAATTATGCTGCCTCATAACCACAATTCCAGGGAGCACACCTATAGCAGAACGTACGTTTTCATGTTTAAAACGCGTAAAGAGTACATACGGAACATCAGTGCGAAGACACGCTTTCCCAACTTTTACCGTTGTCAATCAAAAAGGCTCTATTGCACAAAATTCAGTCAAAGAAGTTTTTATGATCATGTCATAGAAATACTTGGTCGAAAAGGAGAGAGTAGGATTCCGTTGATGAACAGATGACGATGGAGGAGATAAGCTTTACTTTCGTTCTAATATGCATTACCTATAACAACATATTTGTTATAGTTTTCTCCTATGTAGATTTGTTAAATTGTGTCGAAATTGGCCTCTTAGCTAAGTCGGTAGTGTGCGAGGGGTCCGGGTACGATTCCCTGCTGGGGGTGGCAATTCTTCTCTAGTCAAGATTATTCTCCTTCCTCCCCAGAATCCGGAACTATGAATGAGAGTGCGAATGTGTGATCTAATGAATAAAACCCAAAGTTTATGAGAAATCCAACAAGCGATTACGAGTTAACACCATTGCCTATAGGCAACAATATGTTCCAAAGGAAAGGCCGCCGTTAAGAGGGGTATAAATGGAACTTAAGTTACATTACTGTTGGTCCTCTCTGAAAAATATTACCGCACGCCACTGGTGCCAGCATACTGTAGAATTGAGCATTACTAATATCACTACGTTTGCATTTGCCTTGAATGAGCAGTGCTATTGCTGGTAAAATAAAATATCTTCGCTTATAAGTGAATTCAGAGTATGTATCACAAGTTTCTAACCACCTACAGAAGAGAGCAATAAATAAATAAATCTACCTTCGCAAAAACCCAGAAACGGATTGTGAGTTTAGCTCAGAATAAACAAACAGAATTCGCTCACAAATCAATAAAAGTTAAAAACCAAAAACAAAATTTGGAGTGGTTCCATAAAAGCTACTCTAAGAAACAAATTATATTCTTGGATCAGTTAAAGATCACTTAACTGGCACATGAAAACTAATATTTTGACGAACGTCATCACTGTAAAAATAGGTAGGTACATGTTGATAAACCCAGGCACACTTTCTTTCTCTCTCTTCCCTCACTTTAATGTTTATTTCCACATTGAACAAATTTCAAGAGCAAAATAAATCACACGTAATTAAAACATGAATATTTCTAAATCAAAGTAGGTCCCATTCTCCTCCTCTCCAAACTGAAAACTTTGTTTAAACGATTACAAAATTCTCGCTTCACCTTTCCTTATACATGCTCGTCCCGGAGCTGGTATGACATAGCAGTCTTTGGCTGGAAAATATACAAGACGTTCCCCATGTTGAAATTAACACACTCCTAACTACCGGGTTTCTCTTATACGACGCGACTGGCAGCCTGCCGCTTCCACGGCACTGCTATAGGAACACGTTCGTGTAGTAGCAACGGACCACCCCCGACGTCGTAGATAATTCTAACGATTTTAAGCAATATATTTTACACTTGCCTGTTGCTATAAAATATGTCTGAAATGCTGCCCATCTGTCTATACAAGCACGGATCTTATTCACTCAACGAATTTCTAGAGCCGAAGTGTTGGAAAACACACGTTGGTGCAGTCTTATATTCGAGCAGAATATGGGGATTTGTTGCATAAACTTTAAGCATTAACCCATAGATAACAAACACATGAAGTTAGACCAGGAGAGCCAGCAGGCCAATCAATTATTTTATCATCAGAACACGAAGCAACTCGATTTTCTTGGGGGTTTTCCACAAGTCCCTCATCTCGTGTACTTTTTTTCTCGGTTAGAACTGTAGTCTATGTTTTTCTTTGTCTAACGTCGATCTAGTCTAAATTTTACTAAGAACCTTTGGTGACACCAAAGAATTTCTGTATATATTCAAGTCCACATGTGGCTCCGTTTGAGTCAAACATAGGTTTTTCTGCAGTATACACCATAATTACACAATGAACAGAGTCAATATATTCCTACATATAACGTTATTCTTACTATACAACATGACGAACAACATTACGCTTAAGTACAAATAACGTTACCCTCGGAAGGCGCATAAGCTTGACTACCACAGAGGAAGTCCTTCAAACCGAGAGCTGCGAGTCAGACCCATAGGGTAAACAAAAACTCCACACTTGAGGACATACTACATTTTCTGTCATTGCTGTACTTTACCTTACCTTGTAGCAATAGTTGATGTAGACTCCTTTCAAGTCATCATCCGTTGATAGTTCCGTGTTTGGGCTATTTGGTGGCGACTTTGGGCTGTAAACAAGACAGAATATTAATGTAGCGATTATTTCATGCGTTTGCCAATTAATGTTCATTAGAAATATACTAGTCATGGCGTATTTTCTTGATGTGGAGTTTACATACCCTAAGCCTCTTAAACGGACTCCTCAGGAATAAAATCAGATACATACAAGCGAGACTAGTCTGAAAATAAAAACTCTCTAATGTGTTACATTCGGGTGACTTTCTCTATTCACTATCGTTTACTTTTATACAGCTTCTACAAACTATTCTTACAAAAGTTTATTTTTCTGTCTACTTCATGTTAATCGAGATAAGCATTTCTAACTGAAGAAATAGTTTCACTACACATTTCATTGTAAACACAAGGGGGAGTAGGGGAAATCCACATCAGATGTTTAAAAGGTAATCGCTATATGAGGAGCAAGCATTCAAAAGGAATTAAAAAAAAATAGTTGCCGCATCATTGCATTTGTCTTTATTATGGTGATCTTGTGTGATACTTGTTTCATCCAAGACGGTGTTTTAACCCATTCAAATTATGTATCGAAAATGACCGTTTCAATCAAAAAGTATTTCTTCCATATCTTGTTTTCAAGCAAAAGGTATTTCCTCCATTCAGCCAATCAGTTTTCACTTAATCTGATTCCTGATTGGTCACCCATTTTGTTTATGCTCATTCTTTTAGGTTTTATAGCTTAAGTATTTCATTCCCTTTTCTTTTATATAACTGGAAGACAAAGTGACTAGTTTAATTAAAACGGGAGAAGAATTGGATGGAGTTCTAGTGAAAGTTCCACTGAATGTCCAAATTATAATGAAAAATCTGATGTGTTACACTCACATGACTTTCTCTACTCTTGTACAAACTATTCTTACAAACGCTTATTCTCCATATGCTTCATGTTAACCGAGATGTTAATCTTATTGCTAATTTTCTTGTAGATGCAAGGGGAATTGCTAGCCTTTAAGCTATAGTCAAATATTTTAAGAGGTGGTTGCTATGTGGAGTATTCCATTCTCTTTGCATTACCAGAACAAAAAAATCTTATGTGTTACACTCACATGACTTTCTCTACTCTTGTACAAACTATTTTTACAAACGCTTATTCTCCATATGCTTCATGTTAATCGAGATATCGAGATATTAATCTTATTGCTAATTTTCTTGTAGATGCAAGGGGAATTGGTAGGCTTTAAGCGATAGTCAAATATTTTAAGAGCTGGTTGCTATGGAGTATTCCATTCTCTTTGCATTACCAGGACAAAAAAAAATGAATAACTAATTTGAGAAAAAGTATAAGTATTGGAAAATTTAAGGGAATAACAAGCAATATCTCGAAAATGGTATATATCTCAACAACAAAAATGTATATGACAAATTGTGTATTTTAACGCGATCTACATTTTTTGTGTAGTAAAATTTTGTCTATCTCTTATGTTTTACCAGTTATGCAAAAGTCGTTGACAATGAAGAATACTTTTGGAGACATTCCCAGAAAATTCGAGATATACATTTCATTTGTCATGAAGATATCTTAAATATATGAAGATATTTTAATCAAAATCGTCAGAGCCATTTTTGAGAAAATTAAAATTTTCGAAAAATGTTTCATGTAAAGGGTAATCTGGGGTGGGGAGATTTTCTTGAAAACCTACGTGTCGCATCTCTGGAAGATACTGAACCTAAATACCAAGTTTGGTGTTTATCCAACTGTTCGTTTCTGAGTTATGCTGTACACAGACAGACACACAGACAGACATGTTTCCAAAAATGCTTTTTTTGGATTCGGGGGTCTCAAAACATGTATTTCCGGTGAAATCTCGGTATCGAATTACTGGGTGGAATACAATACTTCCCCTACTTACTAGCAGAGAAAGTAAAAAAGAGCAGATGTAAAATTACTTGCAGCTGAATTTGGGGACTGGGAGAGCTCGCCATATAAGCCAGGCGATAAAGAGCCTGTGTTTTTTCTTGGTATTCGTTATTCAGAATCTTTTGAGACAGTGGAAGGGGAAGATAGAAAACCGGTTGCTCGTGTCCGAGTCGGCTACGTGTGGGGCTCTTTGTGATACCTGCCGCACCGGCCGCGCGATTTCCCTTCCACTGTCTCAAAAAACTCTGACAAACAATATAAGGCCGTTTTATACAATTGTGTTGGACTAGAGAATAAAAATGTCAAACTGTCTGGAGAGTGATGTAGACATCACCATTTGAACAGTGTTGCCATAATTCCATTACATTGGCGCATTAATAATTATATTCAATCAAAAAGAGTTTTCTCCGTTTCTCTTTCAATCACATGGTATTTTCTCCTTTTGTTTCAACGAACATGATAACGTGAACAATTTAAAAAACAGCTAACGCTACGAAAAAGTTATTACACAAACTGTGTAATTTAACCAGTTCTACGTGTTTTTTTTTCTACTGTAAAATTGTATCTATCTATTATGGTTTTGCAATTACACCAAGCTACTCTAAATTCAATCAGAATAAATAAATAATTTTAAGAAACCTTCACAGGGTATCCTGAGAAAATTCAATATATACTACATTGCATTTTTCATTCCAGCACCTCCAAAGTGATATTTTAACCAAAATTTGGTCAAGTTTGGTATTCATCCGTCTTTTTGATTGAGTTAAATGTTTTTTTCCTTAAGTTCGGGGGTCTCAAAACGTGTATAACAATGCTTCATCCACCTAACAATATTAGAATCATACCAACTGGAATAAGATGATTTGCTGTCATCATAAGCTTAAATCCGGGAGGGGGGAAACTCGATGTGGTTTACTTGTATAGTAACTTGCGCTGCATCTGTTCGTCTTTTTCAGAACCCTAGCCAAGACAGTAACAAAACCTTGAATGAGGAATACGCCTAAAATGGACACACATAAATCCCAACAACTTTTTCTCTCACAAAAAAAAAAAAAAAAAAAGTATTCCTGCTAACAAATCTGTATTGGATTGCGATGTGCATCTTTAACAACAGCTTCAACATTTTTACTTTCTCTACTACGTAGTAAGTAAGGGAAGTATTGTATTCCACCCAAAAATTCGATACCGAGATTTCACTGGAAATATGTTTTGAAAACCCCTGAATAAAAAAAACGGCATTTTTGGAATTATGTCCGTCTGTGTGTGTGTGTGTGTGTGTGTGTGTGTGTGTGTGTGTGTGTGTGTGTGTGTGTGTGTGTGTGAGAACAGCATAACTCAGAAACGAAGAGTCGGATATACACCAAACTTGGTATTGAGGTTCAGTATCTTCCAGAGATGCGACACGAAGGTTTTAAAGAAAATCCCCCACCCCAGATTACCCTTTACATAGAACATTTTTTGAAAATTTTAATTTTCTCAAAAATGGCTAATGATTTTGATTAAAATATCATATGTTTAAGATATTTTCATGACAAATAAAATGTATATCTTGAATTTTCTGGGAATGTCTCCAAAAGTACTCTTCATTGTGAACGACTTTTGCATAACTGGTAAACCATAAGAGATAGACAAAATTTTACTACACAAAAAATGTAGATCGCGTTAAAATACACAATTTATGTCATATACATTTTTGTTGTTGAGTGAAACATTTTCGAGATATTGCTTGTTATTCCCTTAAATTTTTCAATAATTTTCTCAAATGGGAATTCGTTATTCATTTTTTGTGTTGGATATGCAAAGAGTATTAATCTGTGGCAAAGGGAATGGTGCCGCACATAGCAACCAGCTATTAAGAGTAATGTCTATGCTTAAAGGCTACTGTATTTCTATATTGCCCTTGTAAATATATATTCCGCTTGCATCTACAAGAAAATTAGCAATAAGATAGAGTCTGCAAATGTTTATCTCGATTAACATGAAGTAGATGGAGAATAAGCGTTTGTAAAAATAGTTTGTACAAGAGTAGAGAAAGTCACGTGAGTGTAACAGATCAGATTTTTTTAAAATTCGGTTGGTTTACACAAGACAACAGACGACTTTGTAATGTTCAGAGCTTCCCGGCATATTTCATTTTCTACATAACGTCTTTGCGTTATGGTTTCTTGTTTCTACTACAAAAGTACGTCTCTCTTCTTGTTCATAATATTGAGTGGTGTTAGAGAAACTCTTTCCCATTCTGGCTTTCCTGAATATCCTAAATGGATGTTCGAATCTCACTGCCGAGACTTTAGGATAGGTGTGTTTCAGTGTGCTGTTGGATCATTTGTAACCAACTGAATCATATTAACATACACACGCCGCACGCTTCTTTACCTATTCCACCTTCTGAGAAGCCTTGAATAAAATAGTTAATGATCTTACCTTGCTCAAATACCCCATACACACGGATCAATTTTACCAAATAGCTCTTATGGTTACATGTCATTTTGGAAACCAGATAAGTAAGAGCAACAACTTATTTCCATTAAATATCTTGGATTTAAGTTGATATTTCTTGGTTTGTGAGGCGTCATTGTCTAAGAACTTGCTTTCTGAAATATTCACTTTATTGGAAATACTGTCTAAAATCATTGTACGAGTTTTCATTTTTGTACTTCCAGTGAATCAATTATTCAACGCACAGATAATTGCTTGTAGCACTCTCATGGTTATCATGAACAACAACAGACTATGCACAATACAGAGGTTACCAACCATCTACACCCACAACGGCAAACACAAGATTACACTTTCAGTGATATGAAGTGTTTTTCTTTGTTAAATACTCTCAAGCCTCCAAATTAAAGATGGAGGAATTTGCCTAAACACTGGCCATTCTAGGGCGAGCAGCTGAAGAAGCCGATGCGGACGCCACTCAAATAGTTTGCAGACTTCTGAACAAATTTTAATAGCCCATTTTTATTAAGTGGCGTTTGTGTAATTTATGACAACTTGTGATGCTGCAGAACGTTTGTGTCTACACCAAGCATCGACCAAATAACAGGATAAATGCGGCATGAGATGTTTGAATATACCTATCCGTAGAACGAAAAACTCGACGGATGGATGTGCCTTACTATATAGGTACCCAGCAATACTTAAGAGTGAAGCAGGTAATCTAACTTGCCAGAACGTGTATACACAACAGGTGAGCGAATCGAGCATTTCCCGACTTACGTAGAAATTCACACTATTTAAAATAAATATGAAAATATATCAACGCCAAGTGCACTATTTGTGAGAAAAGATTAGAATCAAATATGCAGAACGGCATATGCAGAAAAAAAACATTTTTGAAGCATGAAGGGGGAATGCTTGAGTGGTTTGCAGCATGTCTCCAGAGCAGCAAATCCGGGATTCGTATACTAATAATTTCACCTATGGTAATATAATAGATTTATTCATTATCTGTGTAACCTCCTCTTGTGTAGGACTTACACCCCCAGGACTTACAGGCGGGTGCCTGGGGTCAGAGGCCCTTCGAGGAGCAGACACTCATAGATCAGACAGAACATCCAGGATGGGTGATCAGCCAGGGTGATCCAGGATGGGATGAAGGAAGTAGATGAAACGAAATGTTGGTGAAATGAATGAAAGGAAAGGTGATGGAGCAGTTGATGGAATGAATGGCGGGGGAAACCGGAGAACCCGGAGAAAACCCGCCCAGACGCCGCTTCGTCCACCACAAATCCCACATGCAGGTCCCTGGGATTGAACCCGGGCCGCCTCGGTGGGAGGCGAGCGGTCTAACCACTCGGCCACGGCGCCGCCTAATATAATAGATTTAACCTTTAAAATTTATATTTTCCTTTTAGCTTTACGTTGAATTGAGGCCTGAGATTTGATCTCTAATAGTCCACTTTAGTTTATTTCATGACAGTTGTTATAACACTTAATTGCAATTACTGAAATAAGCATGCTTAAGAGTACATTTAATTCAAGAATGATAAGTGAATTATTAAAGTAGCAAAGCATATAAAATTTGAGATCTCAATTTAGCGTAAAGGTGCACGAAGAGAGTGTATTTTAAATATTAGGTTATTACATTTTCATGCAGTTTAAAAAACACATCAAGTAGGCGGTATTTTTAGAATGTGAGACATATGCCGCAAACCACTGAACCATTCTGCTTCGAGCGAAATGTACAATTTGCCCTGTTGTTATGCAATCCCCCCCCCCCGAAAAAAATTATCGCACTTTACGTTGGTATGTTTGTCTATTTCTTTAAAATAGTGGCCTATTATATTTTAATCCATCAGCATGGATATTAATGGAGCGTCTATATAAAAAGTTGAAGCACAATGCAAACCGAGGCAACAGGCTCGGTCATGCGTAGTGCGAGATTCTTTTTGACTTTGAAAATACTCGACCCGTTAAAACTATTCTGTCCCTCCCGATACTTTCAAGGCACATGTTTGCAAAAAATGTAGAATATAGTAGAATATAGTAGAATATAGTAAATCTTCGCCTGGATTGAGTACTTATTTCTTAAAGTGTCTCCTTTGACTCAGAATTTTGCATCAAATGCAATACACCCACCGTCTGATATGAAGGGCAGAAAAGTAAGGGATAAATTCCACGTGTAACAGAATAAAATTTAGAGTACCTTTTTGCGGAGAAACCAAACTTCAGACGCATCACGGTTTTAAAATATGAGTGTTACCACCTCAACCGATAGAGAAAACATAAGAGGATTAAAATGATCGCGAAATAACACGGCTTGATATATCCAGCAATAAGCATTTAGAAATAGACCGAAATTCTTGCCAACTATTTTTGAAGGTGAAGTTGGTTTTTCATGAATTTTTCAGAAAGTTTAATCCAAAAATAGTTTTCAAAAAATCAGTTCGTAGAGGACTTCAAGAAAGTTTTTGAGATCAAAATAGCCTAATTATTGAAGAAGTTAAAATCCAAAAAGTGCTACAAAACAGACTGACATCTGGGAAATTATGTTCATTGTATTGCTGTAGAATAAATAGAAGATAAACTGTTTAGCACAAGGCACATCCAAAGAAAACATTTTACCAGGGGAAAATTGAAGCACTTTAAGATAAGAGTTTCACGCAATGAACTATGAAGATCAAGGCTACGTGCTCGTATCACTGATGGAAACATAAGCCATTTAATAACATGCAGGGGCTGTTTATAAACGTGTACATACATACGTGTACTTTCCGCTCTAGCCTGTACGAGTATAAAGTAATCGCATATGACTGAATCCGCTATTGATGTATTGCACATGAGCGAATCGCATTTTCTTCTTAGTCACCGACATATTATGATTAAATACATTTTCTAACCTAATTTTTTGTTAAGCAGTGGCGGTTTTTGGAGAGAAGAGAGTGAAGTGGCCCTTAACTTTCTTTGCACTTAAATATTAAAGAATCATGCAATCAATATTTATTTGAAAATTCTCAGCCTAGTTGTTTTCAGAGGCTGTTTCTTCTCTGAAGTCTGCTTTGCTTCCCAAGATTGTTTACGCATTCTCAGGCGACAGGCTGGCAAACGACACTCGGCAGAGAGGGAGTATATGCCTTTAACCACAATGTGAGTTTATTTACGAAGCGCTGTCTCTCACTTTATTTACATGGTTGGAATTACAACGTGACAAACATTTTTTCTGCTTGCGATTTAAACCCGTAAGTGCTATAGGATAGTCTCAACAGATAAGAATCCTTTCATCTCCTCCTTAACCAACTGTGAATCATGCTTGCTTAGGGGCCAGGCGTAAGGATACACAAACTCAAATTCGAGTCGTGCTTTCCTATTGTTTACAGGTGGCTTCTGCATGTTATCATTTGCGAAGTGAATCAGATTAATGACATAGGATATGTGATATACTTGAGACATCATTCTCCAATAGGAAAGGCAAGGATAAGAAACACGTGTTAACAATTGGAAGACCTACTACACCATTAAATCTTTGTGGGAAAAAAAGGTAAATGTTATAATATTAATTTTAAAACATCTTGTTTCCCGAATTTCAGTGGTGGTGCAGTAGCTCCAATTTAGAAAAACTATTTTGTTACCCCTGTTTACTTAATAATAATAATTTACGGAATAAGCAAGGATTTTAGTATTTTAATAACATTATGCGAGCTCTAAATAAGCACAAAGATTCCGCTCAACGCCTAAAATGCAAACCACAATTGAACACTTGTTTAAAGAATAGAAATACAATTTCTGATACCCTACAGGAAAATGCAAGGCGATTTATGGTTCAATTTAATGAAAATGTTCGTATAAATACAAAATTGTTCCAGCTGGTACACATATACGTAGGTAAGCAAGAACTTGGTATTAGGGGGCACGATGAAAGTGCAAGTTCAATAAATCGGAAAATTTCAAGGAGCTGCTTGCTTTATTAATATCGAGGAGTCCATTGGAAATTCAATATCACTATTTGAAAATTAATGGTGTATTCAGTGGGCACTTCAAGACAACTCAAAATGAAGTCATAAACGCATATCTGAATACCTAAAAATAAAATTCACAACAATTAACTTTTTCTTTTTGTTATTGAAGTTGATAAATAGCTCGGATATAATCCAAACATCACAATGTTCTATCATAGTAAGATGTGGAATTTTGATGGAAATGTTTTTGAGCGTTTTCTAGCTTTCTAAGATGTTAGTCTGATAAAACATCTGAGACTTTGTTTAATCTTGTGGATGAGATTTTGTCTCAAGTTTTCATACGAGAACAAAACAGTGGCTCAATTGGGCAAGTGTAATGGTCTTCAGAAGAAAATTAAAGATAAGGCACCTCAATCTTTTTTGTGCATTGCTTAGCTCGACTAAACGTGGTGCTTCAACAAAGTATAGATTGTATTTCTAAATGTCGCATACTTTTTACAAGTATCAGTGGGATTTTTTCATTTTACCACCATTCATTAAAAAGAACACAGGTGCTAAATTAATTTTCAGCTAGACATATTCAAAACTTAGCAGAAACTCCGTGGTGTACTAACTAAAAACTACTCGCTGTAATTGCAGAAGATTGGGAAGCTTTGAAACATGTGTTTGAGAATATCATGAATGACGAGCATTCTGATAAAAGATCAATTCAGCTCAGTAAGGAATTTTTTAACGAAATGACCAGTTTCGGATTTATTCTTCTAGCTGTAGTGTTCAATGACATTTTTTCTTTGACAGACATTCTTTTTGAAGCTTTGCAAAAGAAATCACTGGAGAGAAAGATTAGAGTGACCTATGTTTAATAAGCAATAAACGAAATGGACAATATTTTTTGGAATTATTTGAGAAAGCCAAAAAGACTGACCAAATTGACTCAAAGAAAAGACATGGAAACTTGGCAGAGGATAACATTTTCAAAAATGTCAAGATTTTATTCTACGAAATTTTGAATTCCATTTCAGTGGAAATGAAAGTAAGGTTTCAGGATTGTGGCAATATACAATTTCTTGCCCTTGTGGATACCACAAAATTTGAAAATTATGATAAAGGTTTCCCTTCTTCGGGTCTTGAAAATTTACAACGATGTTATTCAAAGACATTTCAAAGAATTGATCGTTTAAAGAATGAACTGCGTCTTTTGTATGCTGATGGAGGTATATAGGTATGTTACTACAGTGGATTTTTAAATTGTGCTAAGAAAATAAAAATGTATTTGAGGAATCATGAAAGTTATTTGCTTTAATTTTAACAATTCCATTCAAAGTGCATCAATGGAAAGAAATGTTTCGTGTTTGAAAAGAAATCTGTCACTAGAAACACTATCATAAAGCAGACTCGCATCATTAGCGAACACCTCTATCCAAGGAACTTTTGTGTAAACTTATAAGGAATGAGTAATTTTTGAGGACGGATAAGCCTGCTGCTTTCAAAGACCGGAGGATTGACTTAATATACAAGAAATAAAATAGGCGAGCTACGCGTGATAATTATTATTTAGCTAAATTATTGTTTAAATTTGGCTATCATTGTTTATTAAAATCTAACAGCCTTTCACCTACTGTTTAAGGCACGGGCCGTCAATGTTAAGGGGTTTTTACAGGTGATTAGAAGGTTGTATTCTGTAGAAAATGTGGGAAATCCATACAAGCAAAACAGAGATCTCGTGTCACGCAGCTCTTACCAGGTAATAAATATATCATGGCCATTTCACGAGCAACATCTACATTATACGTCTACGTAGAGTGCGTTTTTCTTCACACCCCCCAATTCAAAATCTGCAGAATTATGTTGGATATTCTTTTGTAATAGTTGAAAAAATGCAAAACAGAAAAATACCTTAAAAACTCAGAAAACCAGAAGAAAGTTGTATGCTTATATGCGTTAAAAGAAATGTTAGCTTGCAGAAAAATGTTCAGAAACTAATAAGATAAGGTGTACACGCAAAAAACTGGAACAGCGCAAGCCTGAAGAGGAGGAGAAGCTGGACTCGTTCAGCCATTCTTGCCAAGTGGAGGCAGCAACCAGGTCAAGGCACGAGAAACAGAGCCTACAAAGTATTATTGGGTGTAATGTAACTCGCTTGGGCAGGGTTGACAGATTGGGTGGTAATCGCCATTTGGGGTACGAAAGGAATTTTGCTAGCTATTTTTACTTTACCATTTAGGGGAAAGGTTCCTGTATTGAACCACTTAAGCCAAAATAATAATAATTATAATTTCAAATCAACATTTTCAGAAACACAAGCGTTAAAATGACAAATCCTTGCGCTATAAATATCCTCAACACAATTTAAAATTAATACAACTATCAATTAAACAACATTTAAAAAGTGAAATGGTGTAAATCGGTTGAAATAGGGAAGGTGGTCCTTAAATTGAACCACATATTTTTAAGTTACAAAGTATTTTTATTAATACAAAATACACATTTTATTGTACATTCAAAACCAATATGCTATCAGAAACAAAAGTAGAGTTCAAAATTGTGATGAGAATAGCAATTTCTTTGATTTTTTTTTTAATTTTTAGATAATGGCAATCACTTGGTTTTTGGAATAGGTATTATTTGCAAATATAGTTTTTACTAAGTTTTACTCATACAAAAGGGTCCAATTATACACAGTCTTCACAATAAAACACTTTCTTTTTGATATTAACTTTTGCACACTCTTGGTGAAGCCATATGTTACAACTCGCACATTGAATTATGTCCATCATTTCAGGCAATTCACAAATTTTTACAATACCAGCCTTTGGGTTCATTTCCTGCTTCACTGTACTGGAGCTTTCTCTTCAATGGTTTATTTAGCAATGATTGAAGATGGCACTTTTTGCTTTGTACCTCCTCCAATGAATTCTTGTAAGCGCTGTTTGTGATGACTGCAACGGGTGTTTGTTTTTTTGTTTCCTTGTTCTTTAAGTTTAGAAATTGGGGATATTTCAGAAACAGACTTATTGCTAGTCATGTTTGATGACTTTTCTGGGCAGAGAGGATTGGGTGTTAGGGATGTCATCAAAAGTGCAACACTGGATGTTATGGAGATGAGTTTCAAAGACTTGTTACGTTCATTATCATGGCTGAAGGTAGTTGGAGCAAAGTCGTAATCCTGGAAAACGTCTCTGTCGAGTGGCCAAATTTCAGTTTTTGCATATCCACTAGTTGCATTTACCTCACTTGCAGCTTTACCATAAGCTTCTCCTATTAAAGGTGCAACCTGAAACTGGGTCATATTTCTTGATGGGTTACTTCGAAGCCATTTGTCTGCAGCCCGATTGTATAAAGATGACAAAGGCTTGAAGAATGATACGTCACACGGTTGAAGCCTGTGTGTTGTATGTGCGGGCAAGAAGAGCATTACACCACCATTTTCCCCAGCAAGAGTGATGGCTTCTAAATTTTTGGTATGGGTGGAATGGCCATCAAGGATTAGTACAACTTTGTTGTTGGTATTGGGCCTCACAATGGCAATGAAATGTTGCAACCGGAACAACTCACTAGTAATCCAGTCACTTTCAGAACATGTGCATATTGCACCTGCTGGTGCACCAGTGTTCAGTTTCTCCTTAAATATCAATCGCTTGAAAATAAGCATGGGGAAAACAAATTCCAGTTGCACTCTGCAACACACACAAGTTGTATTGGTGCCTCTTACGCGCTTGTTAGTGCACCAACTTGTTGCTTTCCGCGTTATGCCAATATCTTCTGAGCCCTCTGAATAGTAGAGAACCCGTACTCGTCCATATTGAAAATATTAGGCGAAGGGAACTCATATTTGTTATACAAACTAGTGAGAACGTCAAAAAACTGCATCACTTGTTCTTTGGAAAACCCCAAAGCTCTAGCTGCTGATGTAGCTTCTAGCTGCCGCAAAGAGTTCTGGGTGGTGTGACATGAACCCAGAATACCACTTCTTCCCTGCTTTGAAACTTTTTAACCTATTGGGAATCCCATTGGCTTTTGCAATTTGAAAAGCTAATACTTGAAGATCAGCTCGTGTGATGCCAAATAGATGGAATTCTAGATTTAAAATATGGGAAACAAGATCACGTTCCATTTACGGGTCCAAATCTTTGCTCGCTTCCTTTGGTATAGACATTCGTGACTATCAGCCTCCTCATCAACGTTGCTTTTGGCACACTATACATCCTTGCAACCTCATTTATTACCGAAAGCTGTCATAGCTCTTTCCGTATCTTCTCCTTCTTCCCATTTCACACATTTTTCCTTTAATCATTCTAAAAGAAAAAAGGAAAATAAAATAAAATGAAATTACCTTAGTATCCTTTCAGTCAGAAGTAATATTTGACTCATCTAGCTAAGCTTACGACAAATAAGGTAAGTTTGAGATATATATGAATTCTGAAGCACCAAAAACACACAATACCTCATACAACTGAAACCACGATCAGAATGCAAAGTCAACAACTCCCAGCATTCATGCTAGGCTTCTACTAGGATTATGGTACCATCTGTCTAACAGTTTGGAAACTATCGGAGAGGTGCAATTTAGGGACGTTACCCCTACCCATATTAATCACAGGAATTATCTTATTCCACCCAAAAATTTAATAGAGATTTCACCAGAAATACACGTTTTAAGGCCCCCAGAGTAAAAATTAGAAACATGTATATGTGTGAAAAGCGTAACCCAAAAACGAAATGTCGGATAAATATCAAACTTAGGAGTTAATTTTATACCTTCCAAATATAACAATGAACATTTTCACGAAACTTCCCTCACCCCAAACTAATATTTAAAAATGTTTCTACACTGTTGATACAGAGAGCGACGGTTTTGATAAAATTACAGACATTATTCCGTATGCGTGTAGGAGGTATGAAATTAAAAAACTTACGGAATCGGGGGTTTTTTAATATGCATTCTGCTGTCAAAATTGTAACATCAAGGGCCTTAAGCCGCAAGGCGTAGCCGAAGGACTGAGGACCCTCAGCCTCAAAGCGTAGTCGAGGGATGTTTTTTTAGAAGGAGAGGAGTGGAGTAGTTGCAGCCGAAGGCTACAGCTGCGGAGCAACGACAGAGCGTAGCCGTAGGATCTGCGCGTCTAAACTAGAATGAGAACCAAGGATACTACACAATCAACTCTGCGTATTAAAAATTCATAACTTCTACCCGCATACGGAATAATGTCCAAAATTACTAAATGTCAACATATTTGTATGATAAATAAAACGTGTATCTTGAATTTTCCGAAAGCCTCTTAAGTCCTGTTCATTTTAAATGAATTTCATATATTTTGTTGTATAACTGGTAAACCGTGAAAGAGACAAAAACTTACTACAGAATGAAAAGTGTAGATACCTTAAAACTAGAGATGGGACCTGATATCGTCGATACTCTGTGGTATCGCAGTATGTCTAATACTTTGAGATAAACCTTCGATACTTTTTCGATACTCTGGGTCGAGACTTCTTCGCGTTACTGCCTCGCAACTGTCCCCAAAGAGTTGGATTATAGTTCTTGATAGACCTTCACTGCGTTGCATGCAATGTTCCTTTAACTCTTGTTTCTATATGAAAACATGTAAAACAATAGGGGAAGGAGTAGAGGTACTCGTGTAACATCCAGCGTTGTCTTACCTTAATGCACTAAATCACATCCCTGTAATTACTTGGTTTGGGGACTCACTCTCAGCCATTAGATTTACCTACTCTGGTGACCAAAATCTGCGAATCGCGGAGAAACAAATCAGAACTTAAGACATGAGATAATACAACGCATGGAAATGTTTGTTCTTTCCTTTGCGGCGGTACGTCGGTCATGGTCATTAATTTACTTTATCTTTGAAACAGTCACTGACGCCATTCACTTGAAGTTCCTACAGTTCCTCTCGTGTTAAAAACTTAACGCAAGCACGTACAAATATCCCTCCCCTCCAAATTAACAAAACTATAGCCGAAACTCCCCAGCCTTTGCGGTCACACTAGAGGAAGTATTCTCTTCCAACGTAACAGACAAGACGAATTCACGATAGAATTCGAAAATGAAGTCCATAACATAAGCCAAACGCCCATGCATAACAAAGTAGGTTAGATCATCAATCACCTGCCTACGAGAAAAGCGTCGTCACCCGTGGTGTAGTGGTTACCATGCTAGCCTCTAGTTCGCGGGTTCAAAGCCGGCGGAAGGCGATGGATTTTTTCGGGCGTAAAAATCCTTAGCATGGCTTTCCTTCTGAAGGGAAGTAAAACCGGTGGTCCCGTGTCGTAGATTTAAGGCACGAAAAGAATCTCAAGCCTGATAAAAAGGCCTCTGAGCAAAATTAAGGTCTTTCACGCCCAATATAGAATGGGACGCTAAGGACCGCAGCAGTTAAAAAGCGTCCATAAATTAAAAAAGTTAAAAAAATTAAAAACAAAAAACGAGAAAGGTGCCCGGATCGGACAAGATACCGAATGTGGTGCTACAGAAATTCCCAAACAGAGCGCTAAAACTGGCAGCTAAAATATTTAACTACACATTTGAGCACGGCAGGTTTCCTCCTCCTTGGAAAGAGGCCAAAATACTTTTATTACCCAAAGCGAATCTAGCACTACCCATTAATTATAGACCAATTAGCCTCCTCAACACTATAAGCAAGGTATTAGAAAAAGTAATATTAAAACGAATAAACAAGCATATAAACAAACACAATATTCTAATACCCGAAAGTTTGGATTTAGAGCACAACACTTGACCACATTAAAATTACTAAGAATAACTGAAGAAATTACGAACGGTTTTAACACAAACAAATCGACAGGCGCTCTCTGTCTAGATATTGAACGCGCATTTGATAAGTCTGGCACGCTGGGCTTCTCAGGAAGCTAAAACACCACAAATTTCCAGGCTCTGTTGTAGCCCTTATTAGGGACTACCTCCATGACCGACGCTTTCATACCACAGTAGAGGAAGCAGTATCAAGCACCAAACAAATAAAAGCCGGAGTTCCACAAGGAAATCTCTTAGGGCCGACTCTGTTTAACCTTTACATAAACGACATGGCCAGATCTAGTAAGAACAAACAAATACATATATCCAGATGATACTGTCATAATAACGCAATCTACGCGACCTCGAATTATACACTTCGACTACAAAATACACTAAACACGCTCGAATCTTGGTTCACCAAATGGAGAATTAAGGTGAACCCCAGAAAAACCCAAGCAGTAATCTTCACAAAAAAAACCCTCCTTTATCGGAAAGGTAAAAGTGCGTTACAGCCCCTCAATTATCAAGGCGAAGGAATACAATGGAAAGAACAAGTGGTCTAATTATGGATCAAGGTCTTACCTGGAATAAGCACAATGCTAAAGTCAGAGCTAAAGCCAATGGCCAGCTGAACAGACTATTTCTAATTTCCAATACTAACAGTAAACTAAATATGGGACTTGCCCTATACAAAACACTAACTCGTCAAATGTTAACGTATGCGGCCCCAATATGGGGATACGTTGCCAAAACACATACATAAGCTACAAACGCTCCAAAACGATAATAAGAATAATAGCGAAACAACCGCCGGTAGCACCGGCATATCTCCTACACCAGGAGTTAAAACTACACCCAATTGAATTCATTAAGGGTTCAAAGCTTTAACCTATACAAGCGCGAAGAAAAGAACAATGGGCTGATACAAGAATTAGGAACACATGAAATAAGCGAGAACACGCACAAACGACCGCTGTCACTATTTGACAGAACCTTCGGCCTGGGAGAACCGGAACTCAGCATATAAGAATACTTTGATGCCCTACACCCATAATATACCCATAAGCATTACCCATGACTACACTTACACTACGTAACATTGGTAGCCCTCGAAGTCCTTGCTCTCTGAGCCAAGGCGGCCCCGGGGGATGAGGCCCCCCCCCCGCGAGGAGCACTGGCTCGCTCCTGCACCTTCAGGCGGGCAGCCTGCCGGTTGTGCACTCTATACGACCAAGCTTGAATAAGGACAGATAAAAGTGAAACGACGATGCCAAAATGGCAGAAAAGAACAAAAGCATCCAAAGAATGACTTAATGATATGACGACGCCATTAGGCGAAGCACTTCGCAATATCAATAAGCGCTATAATGAATTGCAAACAGAAAATCACAAATGTACTAGGAATTTATGTAGATATACTAATTTATGTGTGTGTGCATGCCTAAGTTTATTTCAGGGACGCAGCCACTGGCTCAAGAACCTGGACACGCGTACAAGCGCAGACTTGGAACGCACACGCATGGAATTACCAGAGGACGCAGCGCTCCGGCGTGGCAGGACCTTCAACAACACCCAGACTATCCTAACTTAACAAAATTCGCCAGGGAGTGTTCAGGGCTTCGGTCAAGGATACCTCCTGGCTTCTCACCTTCACCCGGCTTAGGCCCTAGCGGCCGGCCAATACATCAGCTCTTTGAATTAGCAGGTACTATAAGCGGTATTGCTACACTTTACCTGAATGCTCTCCGGCGGAAGTTTTTAGTGGGTAGGGCCACGGCTCGCGCAGTGGTAGAGTCCCACACTCCCGCAATGCGGTTAGTACGTAAATGAATTTATTCCTCCACTCGAAAAAAGGGAGGAGGGAATCTCGTGGTCCCCCCCCCCCCGCAGTTGCTCGTTGTCTCCGCCATCTGTGCTCCGACTAGCCTAAAAGAGTTGGATAAAGCAATGGATATTTCCTTTTGGTAAAAAGGGCGTTGACCTCAGGTCGTGGTGGCAGACCAAAGACCACAAATTAATACACTAAAAAGGACACTACTTTATTTCTTTTCTCATTTATACGGCACTTTCACAATGTTTCACATTATGAACTGTCGTCACCCATGACAATTTTCTTAGCGACGCACTTAATTTCGACTTCTTTACTCGCATTTATACGACTGTTCGCGGACTTGGTATTTATTGGCCACTAGTTGTAACTAACTAGATATGCGTGTCCCCCAACTGGATACATAATCGCAATTTTTTTTAGACGACAAATCGTAGGACCTCGCGCAACGTGTTTACCTGTCGGACATTTTGGGCTATTTCCTAATGATCCAATACGTCTCTTTTTATAGTACCTAAACTCTGTATCTTACGGTTTCCTCATTGGCTATTAATTCGCGCTCTTCGAAGCATCACATGTTCACGTGTCTTGTTTCTCACACACTATTGGTTACCTTTTATTCCCGAAATTCTGTTTTCAATATGGACATGGGGCTTCCCCGCTTCTCTCGCTCCAATCATGCTATCTCACTCTTTTCTTCATGCCAAATTTAAGTATAAAAGAACAAAGCCTACGTACCCTTCCTGCCTTATACAATGAAACTGCGTTCTCTCCCATGTTGTAAACTGCACCGTGTTTCTGGGACTACAATTTTTAAGCATCTTAAAATCTGGCTTCGGACAGTACTTTTACATTGAGTTATAAAATCTGTATCTGTAATCCTCAATTACATCATTGTTTATGTGCCCTTGGTATTGATATTAACATAATTACCTCATTTTTAAGTTGTTTAAACTGTTATTAAATTTATGTACATACACCTGTTATAAATTGATATTATGACAAACAATGGTTGCTTATTAATTGTGGCATAACGGCCTACATTTCCGGGCTCACCCTCCATCTGTTAGTTTGTGTTTAGGCAAGTCAAACTTTGGTCACGAGCGTAGCTTACAGGTATACCATACGACTATATCCGTAATATGGATAGAATATCCTTTAAAAGAAAGTTTTCAGCACAAAATATAGTTACATAAAAAGGATGCAAAGCCGCCGCCGCTACCACTCTCAACTAACAATTGGGGATATATTATAACCTGTGACATTATCAAGATAAAACAATTGCTGCCAATTGGAGAATGTCAAACAGGAATAATTCCGGAATTAGCATACAATATAAAATTGGTTACATGAGTTTATACTCAGAAAACTACTAATAAGAACATAATTCAGTGAACAAGCTATCGCCTTTACAGTTTTGTATTAAGTGAGTATCGAGAAATAGTGGTATCGTCCCATCACAGTTGAAGCACAATTTGGAAAGGAGAATCAGACGACCGAAGCACAGTTTGTCAATTTTTGTAGCATTTGCCGTTTCAGAGATATTCGTTGTTCTTGGTCTGGATTTTTAAATAGTGAATTCCTTTTTTACGTGCCAAGTCGCCATTCATTTGTTTCTCGTGAATTTAAAGTTTATGAATGTTTAATAAGTATTTTATTTACATAGCCATATTCTAAAATATAGCAGTATAAAATAAGTTATCCCTCTCAAGGTATTCCACTGAAATACATTTTGTAATACAAAAATGTAAATTTGCATTTTTGCTATCTAGCTACGATCATTCTGTCATTAAAAAACGATTGGCTACAAAAAATGTATATGACTCAAAATAACATAGGCGTTTACAAAGTAAAGCTGGACTCATCGTTATTGGCCCCTAATCCTTGACGACAGATCCTGTAGGCGAGTCAATGCAACATTCCATCTGTTCTTGTATCTATATTGCACACTCACAACAATGAGGAATGAAGAGAGGTGCCGTTATAACCTGTTTATAAAGTTAATTTTGTTTCAGTTCAAATCCGTTTATACGAAAACTCATGATGCAATTCCTAATTTATTGCTGTTACATAATTTGTCCAAAGCGCAAAGTTTGTGTCCGTGTTTTAAACCTGCAATAGAATCCAGTGTAAGTTTTCTATTACATATTACGAGATTTGGCAGCAAGAATACGGGTAATGGGTTAAGCATCAAATTTAAATTTGGCAACGTTAAGATAAAACCAATCTGGTAAACTCGCTGAGGCTCCAAGGATAACAAAGTGGGGAGTACATCGCCGGGATGGCCTGATCCTTCTTTGGTGCAGGGTTAAAAAAAAACGTCCTGAGCAAGTACATCCGCGGACTTCTGGATGGGGCTAGAAAACTATTTTATGAACTTTGAGAAAGGTTGCTCTATTGCATTTCTGGACGTTTCTCTACTTCGGTAAGCAAACATTTGAAGCAACCATGCTTCCAAACTGTTCTGTAATGCACGATGCCATCTCCAATTTCGGCGTGAAGATGACTTAAGTTAGGCGACAATATCAACGTTGTAGAATAATGCAACTAGAATCAAATGGCAGCATTTGCTGCCTCACATGTCACACAGATTTACCAATAAAGAGGTAAAGTAAATTAATCACGATGCAGAAAATAAAGCACCAAGATCCTCGTGGGAGAAAATTATGAACACAAAGTAGAGCTACTTAAATTAGCGTTAATTTATTCCACTCCGAGCCATTTTACAGACGCTAATTACCCGGTATAGGAATTTCTAACTACCAAAGGCAGGACGGAAGGAAATTTGCCTTATTTTAAAAAGGTTAGCTGTTAATGGACTATAGGAAGATAAACAGATCACCCTCATCCCTCTACAGTCTTTTGACGTTTGCAGACAGCACTCAGACCGGTTTTTGCCTCCCTGTCACCGACCCTTGTCTCCCTTGTTTTGAATTCCTTGTAGTGCAAAGGTTTGAGTGTAGATAACTTGAAGCCAAATGCTTAAGCACTCCTATGCCTGGTAATTACCTAAAGCAATCACAGAAATCATCAATGTATACCATTAGGATTATCTGAATTTTAATTAGAATATCTGATTTATAACAGCCATATTAATTTCTTCAACCATTGCCAATTCACAGCTTTTCATTTCATATTACGCTAGTCATAAAAGATCTGTTATTACACTCACATGACTTTCTCTAGCTACCGTCGTTTATTCGTATATATCTTATCTACACAGTACTCTTACAAAAGCTTGTTTTCCTATTTTTATTTTAATCCAACTATACGTTTGCAGAAATTCTTTTATTATACATGTCACTGTAGGTAAGAGGATAGGGTTACCGCTAGATACAATTCTTGAACTAAAAACTAGGACAAACTAGAACACCAAGATAAAATAAAATCTTGTATTTTATGAACATACTAAAGAAATTATTTAATTGCTGAAACATTGTCCATATGCAATAATGCAAATATATTAGTATTAACATTGTTGTAATACTGTAAGAAAGTAAATTCAATACGTAACTGTTATTGTACTTTTCTGACTTGCCTATCACTTCAGTTAGATTTGCATTTCCTTGAAGATAGCTATGGAAATCAATACATCATGTTCGTAAAGTTAAATAGCACAAATAATATATACCTAATGGAGCCAACTGAGAAGCTATCTCTTTCTTTTGTACATTAGCTCTGCAGTGAAGAGAGTATTCGTTCAGTACTTGCATTGTGGGCTGGAATCGCGTTGAAAAACTGAGACAAGTTTAAGTAGTTCTGAATAAACCACTACTCATTGAACTAGCGCAGTACTTCGGCCAAATTTGTTCATACAGAATATCCTTTGTTTTTAAAGTGCTTTTATACTTTTCATTCTCAACATACTTTTTCAGATTGCAAAGTTCATCAAAGACCTTCACATCGCCTACTTCAACCCCTAAGTTTTTACAAAACACAGGGAAGCCAGCATATTTTCCCATAAAGGCGTTTCCTTAAACTCATCCAATGGGTAGAGAATATATAACAACGAAGGTTATAAAACGATAAGTGTTAGGATAAATAGGGGCTTATGCCGCATATTTTAACAAGCTCTATATTTTCCTACAGTAAGCTTTCGTCTTATTACTTACAGTTTAGCACCTAAACTTTAGTGAGAATACACACGACTTTACCTGGCTTTTAACAGAAAACGCACATATTCTGTCATGCCAATATCCCAAACATATTTTAATCGAAGTCGTTAGAGCCAGTTTTCAACAAACAAAAAAACTAGCAAAAACCGGTTGCATGTAAGGCCTTTTGGAGTAGGGGAATTTCCTGAAAATCTTCGCCTTGCAGCTTTAAATATGCCTGACTTATATGATATATGCTTTGTATCTGGTTTTTTCAATTTTGAGTTCTACAGTGATCTTTTTATTCGGGTGCCATTGAAATCTCAATGTCCAACTGAGTGAATTCAATATTTTCTCTACCTTAGGTAAGCGGTAGAGGAAGTAAAAACAGCGTTTTTTTCGCCCCCTATAAACGGGTGATCTTTTTCGGCGATTCAGCTGCCAAGGGGGAGCTTGACAACAACGTACCACCCGTCATGTTTGGATTTTAACGGATAAAGGCAGTAAAAATGCCTGCCTACAATTAAAACATAGCCTGGTGGGATAAAAAGGACATCTACTGCCACA
The DNA here is from genome assembly GCA_030765065.1 of Deroplatys truncata. Classification (NCBI taxonomy): domain Eukaryota; kingdom Metazoa; phylum Arthropoda; class Insecta; order Mantodea; family Mantidae; genus Deroplatys; species Deroplatys truncata. Next base: position 120,394,539 of record CM060978.1, read on the forward strand.
GTGGCTTTATGATACGGTATTGAAGTAATACACGATTCTGACGTACCTGTCTCTGCGAGAGGAGGCGACTGAGACTCTTGCTGAGGACTGGTTGCTTTCTCTCTGAGCCTCTCTCAAGAGACGCAAGTACTCCTCTCCGGAACTGAAGGGCAAGGGTGTCACTCTGTCGGGACTGCCTATCCCACTCAGCTCTACCCAAGACTCTGCAAAATAATAATCTCATCATACAAAACGTACATCACCATTTAGGTCAATCTTTAAACAAAATCACCTTGTTGTAAAACGTGCACGCCATCATTTAGACCCTGTAAAAGGAAAACCTTGCCTCACAACATACACACCTTCGTCAGAACAAAAAACATTTTAGGAGGTGCAGCTGCATCTCTTATCACCAATGAACAAAATTGTAGGATTAAGATCCTCTGTTAGGACCTACAACACAACTATCATTAGCAGAACCACACCACCAAGAAAGGAACCGTAGTTCTATGGCATTGCCATACAACAGCATCATGGGCATTAACTGCAATAAAGAATTATAACACTAATCTAGCCCCATGTGTGGAAGCCAAACTTCCGACGTTCTTGTGTATCGATGATATCTGGCGCCTATCTTGTGTTTATGTTACCCAATTTATTAATTAGTATATTGATACTTGTTAATTTTATGTTTCTTTCTCAGTTTTGATGTGGTAGAGCATGTATAACATAGCAGAGGTGGAGACGAGTAATGCAGATAATTCTGAGCAGTGCTTAAGTTGGCATTAGAGGTGGTGCCGGTATCCAACTCATATAGTAACAATTACAGAGTGATGGCGATAATTTTAAGAGAATCAAGTCGGTTAGTAAAAGCTAATACCATAATGAAATAAAAGGAATAAATAAAAAGCTTTGTAAAGAAAAAAAAACTTATCATGCAATTTATTTTAAGGCGGGTTTTCGTAGCAACGCGCAATACGCAGCAGAATCAAACGATGTAAAATAATTGAAATGTTTTCCTAAACTACACAGTTCGTTTTGCGTCTGGCACGACAGATCTACTGCATCAAGAGGGGTCTACTTAGTGCGTTGTGCGCTGCGCGATAAAGACGTGTGTGGAGTTTTATTTTATACACATCGTGCATGTTACAAAATGACACCTCCTACTGTTCGATTTTCAACCGCAGAAGACGAACAGCTAATTGAATTGGTTGCTGGACATTCCATTTTGTGGAATATGGCGGATGCAGACTTCAAAACACTTTAAAGAAGGATTTAATATGGAAGGAGATTGGGAAAATGGTGAAGAAAACAGGCACGGTTTATTTTATAAATCAGATGCATGTTACTTTCTATCAATGTTATCTTATAACAATTGATTCAAGTTTAGTAGGACAATAATTTACAATATGAAGGACAACAAAATAATTAACAAAGTTAATTAACCAGTTTTTCATTAAATTCTTAATTAATTAAAAATGCAACTTTCCTTCCTAATCCATACTCCAGAGTTAGGGCAAGTTTTTCTGCTGGTGAAATTCAGATTTTTACTCGATTTCATGGTTTTGTATACAAATCATCTTGAATTAGGTTAACCAGGAAACTAAACTGTTCTCGGGTGAATATGAAGTATGCTTTAAATTTCACATCGTCTCCTAATAGGTGTTTCTCAATTAGTATTTTAATAACTCCCTCGTCTTCTCTATAAGAAATCACTTCACTAAAATACTTCCTAATGCAATAATGTTCAACTACGTAATCAATTTCATCTTCTATATCCTCACAGTCTTCTAACAGCCACAATAAGCACAGTTTTCTTTTTTTTTTTCTGTTCTGACACAACTCATTTTTTAATCCGTTCTCAACTGGAAAGTTACTGCGACAAGCCACGTTTTATCCGTTTGTAGGAAAACACAATACGCAGCGCATTACGTGATGCGTTCAGGGTCGGCGTTTAGTTACCCGAGACATAAGTGCGCCGCTAGGAAAAACCGCCTTTACTAATTAGGTACATGAACAAAACATTTATAACTTATAAGGTTGTGAAAAGCCAGGACACAGTTAACGTTATCTACAACTCACAAGAGGACCGACAGCTTCTTATATAAATTTTCTTCCTTTCTTTCGCGTCTTGGATGTACAATCCGCGCTGCGTCACCTCTTTCGCAACCATGACGACGTAGGGTTCTGGTTTAAACACGTGAGTGGCGGTCCAATTAAATACAGAAACATTAGACTGGAAACGGTAGTAAAGATGAGTTTCGAAGATCAGGCATTATCATACTGTGAAAACCATGTTCACAATCAGCACTGCTTATTGGTATGGTGTGTATAGCGACAAAACACTTATTTAATTTCTCGGTCATAATTCCCTTTTCTGTTGCCTTGTACTGAACGAAATCTCTTAAAATATCCTGGGAACTGAATCCAACTCTGCAAGCGAGTTTTTGTACTTCACTTTCATTTGCCTAATAGCCATACACACTAAAAACTGAATCAGTTTGTTAAATTAGCTGCTGATTGTATAGCCTTCATTCATCATTCTCAATTTCATACTGTCTACAATGCACTGTATAAACTGACCTATCAACATATTAATTTTCACACCTTTGAAATCCCCAATTTCGATACATTTAATAACTTCTGCCTCACAGTCACCTGGTAAAGATTTAAACTTTCAATTCTATGTAAATACAATTTTATATTTTCATGTGCATGCTTTATGGTGCAATGACGCATTTGTAGTAGTTCTGACAGATGTTTAAATTTAAGCAGAACATCCATCGTGCATAAGTCCTAGTAGTTTGATAAAATGATGACTCAATTTGTTAGCCAATCCTTCAAACTGATTCCACTTTTTACTGTTGCAACTGTTTTTAGATTCAAGCATTGCATTGTGCATATAACGCAGAATAGGAGCACCACACCGATGTGAAACAAGGGCACAACCCACCGTACGTCTATAATACGATCAATTTCTTTAAGTTGATTTGTTAGAGCCTATGCACACTTTTCAAGTGGATTCCATTTTCTTCTTCTTCTTCTTCTTCTTCTTCTTTTTTTTGAGAAAACGCTGTACAAGTTATGTAGTTTGTTGACCGAATGATTCACACCTCCAACAGTTTGTAACGCATCATTCACGGCATATTCCAATCGGTGACTCAGACAATGTCACAATACGATTTTAGAAAAGTTTTCTTGTAATTGTGATCCTACTCCAGATTTCTCCACACATAAAGCACCTGCACTGTCGCTTGTGAAGTTAAGCACATAATTCGAAGGCAATTTTTCTTAACATTCCAGGGGACGTTGAATATGGTATCTGCTCTTTGATTAGTTCGACTAATTCTAAAAATAATGTATATATGTCACTGTTATCACTGTTTCCATGAGTTTTGTTACCATCGTCATTTACACTAATTGGAATACCTTTCCGTATATAAACATTCAAAATACTTGTATTACTTATCGCAACTGACTCATCGATAATACCCACCATTTATCTATTCCTAATAATCTTGCCTATAATTTAAGTTTCACTTCTTCACTAATAAGCGTAATGTCAGAACGCATAACATTGCTATGCAAAATTCATCAAGCCCGTTGGTAACTTGAAGATCTATTAAATGTGCACGATCCACAAATGATCTATCTCGGTTTGCATTTTAGTATGCTGTACAAAAATACGGCAAGTTGTTTCAAAATTACACTTATTTTCATTGTCAAAAAGTTTTTAAAAGTTTTTTTTTCAACCTCCAATATTTATTTCTGCTGCACAATGAGAATGACTTTTGTGTTCGAATCAGTGGCGGCTCGTGAGTATACATTTTGGAGGTTTACAAAATGTTAGATTCAGACAACCCTGAAAATGTGAAAGGGCATCTAGTGCATCATAGTCATGATTATGCACAAATTAATACAACTGCAGCCGCTCACAATGATATTATTACTATTATTATTAACAACAATGCATAACTTGTCGTAAGGGTTGTTCGTGGATTATTTATTGTTTTGTACATCATTAAGTACAGTTTAGAACAACAACGAAGTAATGTGTAAGCTTTTGCTACCCTCCATTTGTATTCTTTCTTCAGCCAAATATTAATATTACTAACTTATTAGCACTCACAAAGTCTATGCACGAAAACGGCAAAATTTCTTCTTATAAAATAAAGTTAATCAATATAAATATATGTTACACAGCACTGTAGGCACACGTTAAATTGGGAAAACCATGCTCCATCATGGCTAACACTATCTGTTTTTCAGACGCGCAAATGTCTTTATCAGTCTATTTTTGAAGTTTTTAGTATCATAACACAATATACCATAACTCGTGCAGAAATCTATAATAAATAAACATGTATAAAATAAACTTTTCTATCCGTATAACTAACATATACACAGAACTAAATTCGCTGTACGGTGAGTGAATCGGTATACCTGTCAGTATGCTACCAGCTAGGGGGATTTATGCCAAACTGAAAAGCGAACGGGGGTTCCCAACTTCCCGCCCTTGCGCTGTCGCATGAAAAACTACTGCAGTATTGAGCTAGAGCTACCTCCTAGCACAGAACACCAAAGTATTCCTCCTAGTGGCATTGACTAAATTGTTGCTACTTTGGTGTTCTGTGCTTGTTGCTGAGAGATGGATGGTAAGGGCTAGTGTACCGCCCATATTATCTCGCCCATAAGGTTAAAGCACTGTATCATACAACGCTCCACATAAGGTAATTACGTCATACCAGTTGCGTATGCGCAAATACTCCTATAAACGTACACAAGTAAAGATGTGCTCGCGATTGTGTTGCCATGTCTCGTTGAATTTAGAGAAGTGCGGCAGATTTAAACGCCGTAGTTTTTAAATTGCCGCATCCATGTTACATATAATAGCATTAAAAAAAAAAATAACCAATAAATACTCGAGGTGTCAAACATTAGGGTGTTCACGCGCTCTTGTGCTCTTACACAGCAGCTGCCACTGGTTCGAATAATTTATTTCGTAACAATTGCTGCTGCCTTTCTGTAGCAGACCCGTAAGGTTTTATAGCACCCGAAATCCACTATTGTGACAAACACACGCCAGAACTTGAATCAAGCTTCAAGTCTTTTACTTTACAAGTTAAAAGCCAAGAGTATTAGAAAGGGCTAACCACTCGTATTTTTCTTTAAACGTTTAGCTTGGTCTTGGTTGGAGACTATTTGACTCCACTGTCACCTCCTTATCACTTGTTAATGTAGGCCTACCATGCACGGCATCACTCGAACTCGAAATTGCGCATTGTCAATAAAGCGTCTGAGCAACACCTGTATTTTGTTTTTTCGCTTCGTGGGTATATTAATATAAGTTTTTACTGACTGCTGACCACGCTTCATTATAAGGAATGATATACCTTACTACAAATTTCTTACATAGCGACTAGTCAAATATACGCCTCTCATGAAACTAATAAACGATTTTAACTGGCCAGAGGGTCGTTTGAATTGCATGCAATAGGAATCATGGTTACATTTATCATTCTTACGTATAAGTTTTCAAATAAACTGAATAAAACTAAGAATTAATTAAAAGACGAAATATTCTGTTGAGCTGTGAATGTCAAATGCACGATTCAAATATCTTAACTGTATCAAATTACTAATTATTAATTTAAAGCATATTCTTATTTAAAATCATTATTCCGTTAGCAAGTTATCACGTTTCGGTTAGACAAGGACAAAATGACAGGTGCTCGCGTTCTGTGAAAAGGGAAGGGAGAGTCTTGGGATAAATGAACAGCGTTCCTATTATCTATTCCAAACCAGAGTGCCTTTCACTGAAAACAAACTCTTTGTATTATCCGCGCGAAAGTAGTTCGCAATCCCCGCCCATAATGTCTGCTTGTTCCCCTCCCGCGTGCTTGTTGAACACAATTTAATCTATAAAAAGGCGCCCTGCGTGAGAATCATGGTTCAAAATGCAACCTGAGGTAACAATCGATTTTATAAGTATGCGGCAATGAACACTTACGTTAATCACAATCCTCGGGCAAAAGTGCAACACCCAAATCCGAATTCTCCGAAGGTAACTCAGCTGACATATCGGAATCAGAACTACTCTCCAAAATAATGACAAGCTTATCCACAATTCCACAGCACTGTCGCACTTAAAACTTTATCCTCTTCTATGTTGTATTATGTCTGTTTGTATTCCGAGTTGAATTATGAAGTATTGTTTGTTTTTAGCCACTTTTTAACAGTTTCCCTTCTGTGTTTGACCAGATTATTCGCACTACACGCACCTTCCTCTGCCATATGAGCTCAAATACCAACTGACTAAATCACAAGATTTGACCTGAGCTGAGCATATGTGTGTTAGTGTATTATGAATGACTATTCGCTTATCATATATCCTGTGTTACGCAAAGTGTTTATTCGGTACTCAGATAGCACCTCTGGGAATTCATTGCTGCATTTCTTGTATATGTAAGAGATTGGCAGTCGTTTATACGGTTGGTATTAACAACCAAGATGCTCTCGGCGTTAGTGCAATAGCAGGCGAAAGTCATATTTTGTAATCTCTTAACAGCTAGTATATATCCTTTATATTTAACGACGAGTTCTTATGATAAACGCAATAAAATGTGCAGTTCTATACCTTTCCTGCTCTAATATTTCATAATACAATACATGTATTAAGGAGCTATTTACGTTGGCGTAAGAGTATATTCTTGGGTTCGTGACAAGCCGAAGCACGTGCTTCTGTTTACATCAGAGGGAACTCTGGTTTGGAATGGACTTATAGAGATATGAAAGTAGTATCCATTGTTGAAAAAACAAGAGTAAAAATTGCTGCTTAAAGTTCAAACTACAGTCCTGTAATGGCAATCTGGATGACCAGAATAAAACTTTGATAATCTATAAACGGTATGGCATACCGGCTTAGTTCCTAGCTTTCGGATGCGAACCTGGTCCATACCGGCCCGCTTTAGACATTGATTTCGCGTAACATAAAATTTAAAACAGAAGACTTTCTGAATAATGCTCTAACTTTAAATGCACACGTGATCAGTGATTTAAATACTTTGTACTGTGTATGACTCAGGGCCGTATTTAGAGGGGGGTTTAGGGTTCAACCCCCCGAAACGGCTGAATTTATTTAAATTCATAGCAAACCATTATGGGAAAATGTCGTTAGATAATAGTAGGTCTATTACTAGTAGCACATTTATTAAAAAAAAAAAAAAAAAAAAAAAAAAAGGAAACTTAATATCGTCGCCTTACATAGTGACCATACATTCCGGTTTTCGAAGCAGTCTCAATGTTTTGTGCTGTAAGGTGGAATATCATCATTCTGGTGAGTTTTTCTTGTCTATATAATGTCTCCAAGCAATTTTCTTATCCATGTAACGTCTATATACTACGGAGTAGGTACATAGTAACTGTGTGGGGTACTGTTTAGATGTACTTGTGGAAAACCCTCCCCGGAATTTTTTTCTGGGTACGGGCATGGTATGATTAATTTCACTCGTTCGTTGAAGCTGTGTGCTGTTACATGTGTATAGGCCGTCGTTAACAGAAAAATTGTCAAGTTCACACTTAGCAAGTTACATATTCATCACACGTACTTAAATGCAATATCTGCGTACTCCTACGGATACAAACTTTACAAATCCAGCATAACGATTGTGTAATGTGCATTTTATCCGGTAATTATAACTCCCGTATTCAGAACCTCAACTATGATCTGCGCATTCGACCTAGCACACACAAACTAACTTTAGCGTGGATACGCTATCATTTACTTGCTATACTTGAAATTTAAAAATCTGTACCTTTATATATCATTGACAACTTGGTCTCTACTTGAAAACTTTTCAATATAATTCTCAGCTGTGAGAGCATGTGCTGTTACTGAGCACATGACCACCTTTCCAGATTTCGTAGTTGCAACGTTTTTTCTGCTGGCTCAACAGTTTACAGTGTAAAGTTTCTGGCTTTCCCCTTAGCTTAATATACAATACATTAAGGCATTTTGTTTGGTTCTACTATTATACTACTAACAGCCTGGTTGCTTACACCCTCGCACTAAAACGTAATTTTGTGCACGTTTCTAGCATCCCACAGATCCAACGAAACTTATGAGACGCATATAAGAAAACATCTTACATTAAAATTACAAGAATAACAATATGAATAGTATCTTACATGTTTTTATATCAGAATATTAAATAATATTATTAGGGTTATTAATCACTGCTCTTGTCAGTTTATAGTGGTAATATTTATCAGTACCAGAAATACTGTCATACAATATTGCAAAAGAACACACATAGTTATAGTGAAAGTAGCTAAAACGTCTTCTGCGCAGCCAAGTGCGCAGAATGCCAGTTCAATTAACTTTAGAGGCCCTGAGAGTGGATATTGGAAGGTGCATCAAGTCACTATTGTCCATTCAATACCAGAGTTCCCTCTGATGTAAACAGAAGCACGTGCTTCGGCTTGTCACGAACCCAAGAATATACTCTTATGCCAACGCAAGTAGTTCCTTAATACATGTATTATATTATGGAATATTAGAGCAGGAAAGGTATAGCACTGCACATTTTATTGCTGTTATCATAAGAACTCATCCTTAAAGGTAATGGATATATACTAGCTGTTAAGAGATTACAAAATATGATTTTCCCCTGCTATTGCGCTAACACCGAGGGCGTCTTGCTAGTTAATACCAACCGACATGCGTGACTGCCACTCTGTTACATACACAAGAAATGCAGCAATGAATTCCCAAATCCCAGGGGTGCTATCTGAGTACCGAATGAACACTTTGCGTAACACATGATATATGATAAGCGAACAGTCATTCATAATACACTAACACACATATGCTCAGCTCAGGTCAAATCTTGCGATTTAGTCAGTTGGTATTTGAGTTCACATGGCAGAGGAAGGTGCGTGTAGTGCGAATAAACTGTTCAAACACAGAAGCTAAAAACAAACAATACTTCATATAATCAACTCACTATTACAAAAATACCCGACACTTGCATTATTGCATATTACGAAACTAATATCGGATTTTACAGGCGTTTCAGTGAGAAGTGTAGCGAAAGCGAGCAGGGAATATAAACAGACATAATGCAACATAGAAGAGGATAAAATGTGGGAACTTGTTTTAAGTGCGACAGCGCTGTGGATAAGCTCGTCATTATTTTGGAGAGTAGTTCTGATTCTGATATGACAGCTGAGTCATCTTCTGAGGATTCGGATTTGGGTGTTGCACTTTTGCCCGAGGATTGTGATTAACGTAAGTAAAATGTTCATTGCCGCATACTTATAAAATCGATTGTTACCTCAGGTTGCATTTTGAACTATGATTCTCACGCAGGGCGCCTTTTTATAAATTAAATAGTGTTCAACAAGCACGTGGGAGAGGAACAAGCAGACATTATGGGCGGGGATTGCGAACTACTTTCGCGCGGATAATACAAAGAGTTTGTTTTCAGTGAAAGACACTCTGGTTTGGAATGGACGGTAGAGAGCAAAGGAAAACTGGTAAAGAATGTGATGTATTTCCTTACGAGTGAGTTATATGACCGAGCTGTGTTTGACATGGAATTTGGGTACCAGTAAACTATTTTGTCCGACACTATCCAGAAATTACTTTATTTTCATTAAACATTGTAAACTACACTGAACATACCGCTCTGTACATTAAAGCATTAACATCTGAATGCTGTGCGCTCTCTTTCAGGGCAGTTCCAGAATTTCAGGAGACTCTAGAATTACATTAAACTCAACGAAAAACTTTATCGCATTTCTTTTGGGTTCCAAGCGGTGTGAAACAAATGCTATTCCGTAATCTGCGATCTTCATGTTTATGTTGTGAAATAGTTCAGAATTATATTTCTTCTGAAGCTGATAAATGAGCAGTGAGCAGAATAGCCAATTAAGTGTTTAGTTCTAATTGCCGTATTGTTTGCTGTTTGAAAACTATGTATGATTCAATACAGTGTAACAAATGATATTGACATTGTAGGCCCATCATCCATAATTAAAAATATGTAAAAATAACAATATTTCAAGACAAGCCTTTTATTTAGCTCAGAGGTTGCAACGCTCCTTATAGAAGAACCACTTATACACTTAAGGCATCTGACATAAGTGAACGCATAGATGGAGGAGAGGCCCTGTAGACAAGTAGTGAAAAGTCCATGTACATTTGGCCAATTTAAAACTGGCGCGTCTGAGAGACGGAGCTCGAATCGGGTACTTCCGTGAATGCTTGCGACAGCCAGGCTTCGTTCACAAGACTGCGTTTATTCTTGTAGTAGTTATAATGGGGAACTCAAATATAATCACCAGGGTTAGGAAGTTCATGCATTTGCATATTTTTTCAAAGCATGTTATTGATATGCTGATAAATTATCTTCATGAACTATGAATTTTCTAGTGCTCTTAGTGATTTTATTGGGCATATAATTGCATATTTATGCTGTTTTAAGTAACTGCATCACATTTAGTAAATAGCATGTTTATTTGGCATATTTTAACACTTAAACGGGAAATACTTTTTTAAAATGAGCTATTTTGGTTAACTTGTTTTTCTGTGAACTGATGCTAACAAAAGGATCCCGCTTCACCCTCTGTCAATATGACTGAGGCAAGTGATTCATGATCATGTGAAGAGTGAGTGATGCAATGCTGGTAAGAATCATGTGATGGCTTGGAAGATAGGGAAATCCCCGCTGTACTAGGGAATAGATTAAGCAATAAGACAGTGTGTTGATCGAGCAACCACTGCAGCCAGTTTGTTTGTGACGAGGTGGTATAAACACATACAGTATTAAAAATGCCGAAGGTGAAACCAAGTAATGCGAGCAGACGTAAGAGTTTACAAAGTGAATTTTCTAGTGATCTTATTAGTATAGATGGTCGAGTCTTATAATGTAAGGCATGTGAACAAAATATTGGGAGTGAAAAACGGTTTCAGATCGTTCAACATATTAATACTGCAAAGCACAGGGAAATGATTGTGAAAAAAGTGACAGAAATGAAAATGTCCAACGCCTACTAGTCGAGTGTATGGGAAGTAGAGTTACACAGTTTTCACATGATCTTTGTGAAGCATTCCTAGCAGCTGACATACCTTTATGGAAAATAAATAACCCAATTTTGCATACTTTTTTTTAGAAAAATACACCAAGCAACATGTGCCTGACCAAAGTACTTTACGTAAAACATACATCCCTTGTTGTTACAACAATGTAATGTCTACCTTCCAAACTAAGTTAGCAAATGAGTTTCTTTGGATATCAATAGATGAAAAACTCATGTAGGACGTTTCATTGCAAATTAATAGTGGGTGTTCTAAATCAGCAAGAGGCAGTGTGCCCTATCTCTTAACTTGCTCTCAGAAGTTACTAACAGTGCATCAGTGAGTCAACTTGTGATTGACACTCTGAAATTAATATGGCCTGGTGATATAAAATATGACAATGTACTTTTGTTTTTAACTGATGCAGCAAGCTATATGATCAAAGTAGGGAAAACACTAAGAGAAATGTTTCCTAAGAGCATTCATTTAGCTTGTCTTATTCATGCCCTTCATCGCATTGCAGAAACAATTAGGTTATGTTTTCCTAAAGTAGATAAGTTAATCTCTAATGTGAAGAAAGTGTTTCTTAAATCTGCATCTAGGGTCAGCTGTTCAAAAAGATGGCGCCTAATATTCCACTACCACCTGAACCTGTTTTAACCCGTTGGGGGAGTTGGATAACAGCTGCATTGTATTATGCTAAACATTTAGCGTGAGTCAAAAGAGTTATTAATTCATTAGAATCAGATGATGCTGTTTCAATCCATATAGCACAATGTTCTCTCAGATGAACTTGAAGGAAATCTTGCCTTTATATTAACAGTTTTCCAATATGCCTGCAGCAATTAAATCCCTGGAAATAACAGGTTTTCCCTTAAATCAGTCATTAAAAGCATTTGATACTACCATTTCTGGTTTGGTGTCCATTCCAGGTAATGTAGGGCAGAAAATAAAAAGACAAAGTAAACTATGTTCTTTTAAGAAACCCTGGGTATAAACATATCTCCAAAATACGAGAAATTCTTGGAGGAAAGCCTTTAGGGATACCTGAAGACTTGTCTCTTTCTGTGGAACAACTATCAACTTTTAAGTATGCACCAATATCCTCATGTGACGTTGAAACAAGTTTTTCAAGATACAAAAGTATATTGAGAAACAATAGACGAAGAAATACCATGGAAAGTCTCCGTCATGCAGTAGTGGCAAATTGTAATTCATCCCTCATTTTGGATGTGGAATCATGTGCATCTACTTCTCAGCAATAAATGTAAGTTTGCATGTGCACATGGACTTTAAATATAATAATTTTATGGCATATTTTGGTGCATATTTCGCACATTTTAAGGGCATATTTGCATGCATATTACAAGAGTTTTTAGAGCATGAACTTCCTAACCCTGATAATCACTAAAGTCGTCTTAGAAAATAATTCATATGAGATTTAAAATACGTTTCAATACTGAATATTTGTAAACAAAACGCACTTTATTGATTTATGGTTCTCAGTGGAGTATGACTAAAGCTAGTTGCAATGCCTCGCACTCTTAGCTCTTTTCCCTACTTTCATTTTAAATAATCGAGTAAAAATGCAACAGGTTTTCTTTATTTTTTATGTATGTGCCGTTTATTTATTAGTCCGTTCTACTGATAGATGGACATTAATTTATGGGTCGGGAGGAGGTTTCATACTCATTCAATTTAATTTTATAACCACAAATTGCACCACTATTTTAATTTTATTTGTAAGTAAAATTAAGCAACACAAGTAATATAATTTAACTACATTACAGTAAAACGAGTTGTAAAAAATAAAAGCTAACAATCCACCATGGAGAATCGAACTCAAGCTGCTTACGTAGAAGTTAACCACTGCTCCACACCAGCACGGTGTGGAGGTAGCCGAAATCAGTGCCTTGTAGGCTGTGCTTATATTATAGCGTTGGACAAAGCGGCGCACAGAAGTTGACGGTTGTGAACTGCGCCCTCCTCATTAGAAAGAACTTCAAAAAAAAAAATTAACTGCTCAAAGACCGGCCGCTTTTAGTTTGACCGAGTGCACATAAATTGGATATCGATATTATTCTCCAAAAGAATAGGATGGGTGTGCCCGAGATCTCAAAAATATTTGAACGAACGTGTCTAAATACGTAATATTGCAAGAATTATTGCAAAGTAAGAAACCCTAAACCGTGCGGGAAACTGTGCTGACCTGAATCCTTGTGGTATTAAATGAACAAATCTTTTTTTTTCTTTTCTTTTTTCGTTTTTAGTTGATTCAGGCAAATAATATAAGTTTGTAAATAAATAGTGTTGGAATATTATCCAGTTAACGATGACGCAGTATTAGTGGTTTCTGCCTTACTTGTCTATAGGATTAAGCAAGAGAAATTAAAGGGAAATAGTTTTCTTTATAAGACTAACCACGCGCAGAATAAGTTAATGGGTACATAGCTAAAAGAAGGGTTTCATTTGTTCAGAAAAAATTAGGGATGTGTGTTCTACTTTGCTAAAACATTGGATTCCTCCACCCTATCTGCTTCTTTGCTTTCCAGGAGAACTCTTACATCTATATCCGCAAGAGTAGCTTCCAGTTCCATGTAATGAAAATATTATTGAATAGAGCATATGTTGCATTTCAGGCAATACAGAGGCAGAGGAAACTACACTACAGCAGCATGGAAAGCTGGCAATGGCACTGCCTTCCCAGTTATTTCACAGCATACAATTGCAGGCGTATGCTCTAAAAACCAGCCCTGGCGCTCAGAAATGTTGCCTCGAAGCGGTAAACCTACAGCTACATAAAAAGAACCGACCGAGATGGCTACGCGGTAACGTGCGAGGTTCGCCTTCGGGAGGTTGCGGGTTCAATTCCCGGTGGCCGCCCACTCTGGCCATGGGCTTTTTCGTGGTTTTCCCTGGTTGACAAAGGTGAATGCTGAAGCTGTGTATCTACCACGGATTTCCTCTTCTCTCCCATTTTCTCATTACATTTCCCTTTCATGCTTCTTCCGGGGCTGTGGTTCGGTCGGTGTCGGGCAGATGGCGCAGAGGCTTACGATTTAAAGGTCTTCTCGGCCCTACTAGAGCGAAACCTGCAGAGCGTACACTGCGGGTGGTGTTTCCCCGTTCCCGCTGGATTGCTGCGGTTCCCAAACTGTGGGTCGACCCTCAAAGGGGCCGCGGTATTCTATCTGGGGGGTCGCAGTGGATATTTGCAATTATTAATAAATAATTGTTATTGTTAAATATTATTATTATAACAATGGGGAAAATGGAATTTAGTCATATATTACATTTAAACAGAATCATGTTTTGTATTTAAGAAGCATATTAATACTACAATTTTACAGTAAATCCACATGTACAATTTTATGTAAACCATTAATTATTACACTGCACATCAGGATGATTAGTGATAAGTATGAGCCTGTTTGCTATTAATTAATCGTTCAATGTCTGGCTGTACATTAATTGCACACATTATTAAGCCACTTTCTAATGCAGTCTATTCCTAGATTTAGTCTTGATGTTCATCATTGACGAAAATCCAATTTCTGAGAGATATGAGGTGCAGAATGGAATAAGCACGTTTAATGCGGCAGACACCAGGATATTCTGTTCTTCTTGCTGGCCAGAACTGATACACATCTTCCTTCTGGAGAGTCAGTTTTAAACTTTGGTCTGAAGAAAGCTCAATTAATTTATCCCTTAACTTCGCGCGAAAACTTGCAAATTAATGATTAAGCAGCGAAGTGAATGGAGAGGTCGCCAATAATTTCAGTATCGAAAAGGGGGTCGTGTGTGCAAGAAGTTTGGGAACCGCTGCGCTAGAGAGACGTCTCCGAACGACACTCCCATGGCCGGATGCTCAAGCCTGGAGCTGTTAGGTAACTCTGCGTGTCTCTATCCACTTGTGCCGCCAACTATGCAGATCATGTCTCCTGCGGTTCCGCTCTCATCCGTTCCTCCCGGGGATGTATGAGGTCGGGGTGCTAAGTGCCCCATTCGTTCACTAGTCCTATCCTATTAGAAAACAATTACTTTTACTATCTCATTTTTGTAAAGTTCAAGTATCACATTCGATATCAGGATTTGACTGGAAGTGCCCATTTGAACCTTCCTTTCGCAAAATGATCCGTGGGGGTAGGGGAGACAGAACAGCTTATATCGGATAAATATGAACTTCATCTTAAATACAAGATTATTCTCCCACCCTAAACTTTCATATGGGAAAGTCTCATTACCTTTTATTTTACTAAAAATATTTAATGACTTTGATTAAACATCTAAATACAACTACATGTATATTATTTTGTATTTTCTACAAAAAGCCGCCATCTTCTGTTCTTTCTAGTTGACATTTTATAACAAAAACATATAAGACAAACTTAAGTAGGTATAAGAACAACTAGATATGATTTAACCCAATACACAGCTTGTGTCAAATATATATTTTTGGAGCATTAGCTTTCCTTGTTCTGGGTTTAAATGCTCATGGTTGTTTTCCATCAGTGTGAAACCCTAAATGGTTCTTTTTTATTATTATTATTATTTTTTTTTTGAAAGGGGAGACAGAAGAAGAGTTGGAAGGGAGAAAAAGTTGGCTTATTTTGCCAGGAGAGAATGGGGAAGGTGTGGCATAAAGTTCGGATGGAGTCGGAGGGTAATTTGAATGGAGTCCCGCTTAAAGCACCTCCGGTAGTGGAAGAAGAGGATGTGACTGCTGCCGACTTATACGGTTAGGGGTAGAGGAGATGGTGGTGTAGGGTATGGCCATGCTCGAAGCCCTGGCCATAGTACATAGCAAAGTAAGGGGGAATCGGTTGGATTAGGGGGTGAAGTTATTTAAGTCGTGGTGAAGTTGAAGTATTAGCGACGATTGCTCTGTAGTCTCCCTGATTCGCGGATAGTTCTGGTGAAGTTGCTATTCATCTCGATTATTCCTAATGTACACGAGACTCGAAGAACGAATTTGCGTCGAGTCCGCTCCCGCGTGGGGAAAGCGGCGCAGGGTGTGTTTGGAAGTTGTCAGCGGTGTTGACGGTGATGCCTGATTGAGGTGACGAGTGATGTGATGGAATTGCGAGTTCGGTGTGGAAGATGGGGTATCAAGGTAGTAGTATAGAAATGACAGAGCTGGCCCACGTAATATGCAGGAATGCGCAATTAATATGCTAATTAGCCCCGCCACTCCCCTCCCCACCCCAGCTCCTTGGTAGTTTTACTTGCAGCTGAGGGTCATAAATCTTGTTGAGTACAATGGAAGCTTGACAGTTAAGCAATTAAGGCTGTCAATCAACTGTCAAAACGAACAAGGGGGTCATAAATTTGAGGTTCTGTAACAAAGGCGAGATGTTTTTCCTACCCATTCCACATCCGACCACTTCTGCACCTGTTGCAGTTACCCACCCCCACTTACATTGTTACTCGAACACGTGGCATACTCATTCCACTAGCTTTTAACAAAAGAACAATGCTTACCCTTCAGCTGTCAAAATGAACAAAGTCCATGATGAATTAGGGTCGTGACAAAGAGAACCTAAAGCCAGTTAACAGAGAAACAAGTTCTATTGTCCGGGGCAAGCATTTATTTCTCATTCCACTGCCCCGTAACAAAGTCGGTCCCTTTCTATTGTCCGGAGCAAGACTACTTTAGAAAGACCATCTGGCATTTCTCATTCCACAACCCTATAACAAAGCCGGTCCCTTTCCATTGTGGAAGATATTCTATTGTGTGCCTTTCTATTGTCCCGGGCAAGACTACTTTAGAAAGACCCCTGCGGCGTTCCCATTCCACTGCCCCATAACAAAGCCGGACCCTTGCCATTGTTTTCTCGAACACTGCTAGCTTAACAAAAGAATCTGAAGGTTGCCTTATGGCAGTCCTGTCCTTGTTCGCGTGAAAGAGAGAGAAGCTTGTTTACCAGCTCTACGTCAGAGTCGGCCATCATGATTTTTGCCCTGAGGGACTGTTCTCTCTGATGTTTTTACGAGATCCTACGAATATACCCGAGCATAGTTAACAAGCATTCTGTTTCGCCCATTTCAGGCAGCGACTCTGAAAAAGCGCCTAATATAATTTCATTACATGCATTAAACCTCTGCGTGGATATCCATAGATCGGTGTTCGATTCTTACTGTAATCAAAAGTTTATTGCTAATGAGAAATTAATGATTGATATTATTATATCATAACCTTAATTAAAAAAAGGGCGTTCAGAGGATTGTAGCTCGAATCTTACCAAGTGAAACTCTAACGCGTAATAACTATTAAACTATGCACGGGCAGATTAAAAATGTATTTAACAAATATAATTTAATTTTTATATATCATTACCCTAATTAATAAAAGGTGTTCAGGGAGTCCTAGATCGAATCTTACCCAGCGAAACTCTAATGTGTAATAACTATTAAACTATGCAAGGTCAGATTAAAACGCATTTAACAAATATAATTTAATTTTTATATATCATTATCCTAATTAATAAAAGGTGTTCAGGGAGTCCTAGATCGAATCTTACCTAGCGAAACTCTAATGTGTAATAAATATTAAACTATGCACGGCCAGATTAAAATGTATTTAACAAATATAATTTAATTTTTTATGTATCATTACCCTAATTAATGAAAGGGCGTTCAGAGGGTTCTAGATCGAATCTTACCCAGCGAAACTCTAATGTGTAATAAATATTAAACTATGAAAGGTTAGATTAAAATGCATTTAACAAGTATAATTTAATTTTTATATATCATTATCCCAATTAATAAAAGGTGTTTAGGGAGTCCTAGATCGAATCTTACCCAGCGATACTCTAATGCTTAATAAATATTAAACTATGCGAGTATTGGGCGGTCAGATTAAAACGCGATTAACAAATATAATTTAATATACACGACATTACAATGTTTAACGAGCTGTATTCTTAGGAACCAGAGGTCCCTAGTTCGAATCCTGCGCTGCGAAACGCTATAACAACTTAAGTTATTGAAGCAGCGGGCGGTCGGATTAAAATTGCATTTAACAACTATCATTGTTTATTAAACCACCGCGTATACTTAGGTATCCCAATGCCTAGACACCATTCTTTCTTCTCTCTTTTTATTTCTAGCTATCTCTCACATGATTTTCGCTACACTCTCTTATTGCATAAACATTCACATGATCTTCTCAACACATTCGTCTGACATTCATATGATTTCACTGCACGTTCTTCTTCTGAAAACATTCATACGGTTTTCTCAACACAATCCTCTATTGACATTCACATGATTTCTCTTCGCATTCTTCTATTAACATTCATACGATTTTCCCCACTCATTCTTTGTTTCACTATACATTCACACACGATTTCCTCTACTCATTCTTTGGTTCTCTGCTGCCTCATCTTCAATGAACATTCACATGTTTTCTCCTCGCATTCTTCTATTAACATTCATATGGTTTTCACTACATGTTCTTCGAATGAAAAGAGACAAAATGATGCAATAAAAACTAATTATAGCTTGAGATGCGACGCATCATTTACGAATTGTTCGAAACTGGTCTGGATGCATTGGTTCGAATCCTAGGAGTGATTACAAATTCATCTTCTAATAACTCCAAAACTAATTAAAATAAAGACGGTAAATAAACTTTATTACTTTTATGTCATTAGCTCGTTTCTTGTGCATGTATATTAGAGTCCAGGTGTCATGGGTTCGATCCTTAATTTTAAAATCTCAATTATCTCAGAAACTACCAGGGATAAAGGTGCGGACCAAAGCACGATTTTTAGCTCCTATGATGGACAATTAATGCTTTATATAATTTCCAATCAGTTGTCCCTAGCTCGAATCCCGATCTTTCAGTGACTTCCTTAATTTTCCACTGTGCTCTAGAATATATCACTTAGATCGATGTTGTAACTGCATACAGCTCTTTTAAACACATCAAACTAATATTATAAATAATTTTGTTTCTGGCGTTCTGAGTTCGAATACCGACTCAATGAAGTTTACTTATAAATGTAATATAGTAAATAATTAAGACAAAGGCACCAAATAAACCTATTACGTTTATGTCATCAGATAGTATCTTGCGGGTGTATATTAGGGTACCTGACGTCCAGGGTTCGATCCTTAAGTTTAAATCTCAATTATCGCAGAAACTAGCAGAGATAGAGCTGTAGACGAAAGCATGTTTGATAGGTCATACAATGAACAATTAATGCTGTATATAATTTCCAATCAGTTGCCCCTAGTTCGAATCCCGATCTTTCAATGACTTCCCTGATTTTCCTCTGTACTCTAGAATACATCACTTAGATTGATGCTGTAACTGCATGCAGCTTTGTGTAACGACATTATGGATGTACTCTGCGTGTGTGTGTGAGAGAGAGAGCGAGAGAGAGAGCGAGAGGAAGTGAAACAAGTAGGGATAGAAGTGCTGAGAGCCTCTGCGCATGCGCAGCAAGAGATGATGTCATTGGCTGCAGTAATCATGTGATGTGTAAGCATCACAGCCATGATGACGTGCCGGCATCACCTGGAGGGGTTTAGATCCCTATATAAACAGATATCTGCCCATGTTAGAACTGTTGTGTACTTATTAACTTTACATTCAAGTTTTAAAGAGCTTTAAAAGCAACGTGAGCTGCAGGCCGTCTACACATTCAGCACATATCAAAACGTGACAATGCACGGTGAGTTTTACATAACTATACAAAATCACTGTTGGCTTTTACAATACATTTAATTTTATTTAACGTTACAGTACATGAAAGACGATTCGTTGCAAAGAGCATCATATTTTCTAATCTGTGCTTTACATTCACATGGATTTCACTGCATACTCTTCTCCAGTTCACATGATTTTCGCCACACATTCTTCTTGCATAAACATTGATACGATTTTCACCCTCATTCTTTGTTTCGCTATACACTCACATGATTTCTTCTACACATTCATAGGCATACTTACAAAACATACACACACACCCTAGTTCTAATATAAAGAAGTGTATAACTTGTTCTTCAACTTGAATAATGTAGTGAAAATAATAATTCATGACAATGTCTGTTACAGATTGTTTAGCTGATAGACTTAACAAATGGTTGAAGAGCGTAGTTTCCTACCGAGTCGTCGAGTTCAAGATCTCGAAATACGTCTTAACTATGAGATAAAGTCCTTAAAGAGAGTTCAAACAAGATATGGCACCAGGATCGTATCTTCGCTGGAGGATTGTCAAGTGTTCTTGCCAGAGTGCTATAATTCGTTAACCAATCAAGAGATTGCAGAAATATCTGGGAACGTATACCTCCAGTATAACGGTATGGCAGAGATGGGGAAATTTAAGACATGTAAATTGTCTTTTTTACATGCAAAGAAGGTGCGTAGAAGTGTCAAACTTAAGTATTGAATGTTCTCCTATTTCACAATGAAAAATTCATAAATAAAACAACTGACTCATTGATATTACATATAAAGATACAAAAGATGCATATTATAGAATTTTATAAAAAATTTACGAAATCACAATATCACATGATTTGAGTTTAATTATATCTAGCGCGTTGAAATAACTCTAAATATCCGAATGTTTATACAAATCTTTGTGCTTCATTTTACATGTATCATATGCTTTACTTTACATTTATCATAACAAAAACTGTAATTCTTTTCAGGTTGCCTTTACTTGACCAAGATAGTTTTCTAAGACTTTCATTGTGCAATGTTTCAGGGTGTGCAATAAGAGGAAGAAGAAGAGGAATAGCCTGCTGCAATGCAAAGGATGCTGACGCTATTTAAGGGTAGAATAAGCACCATCGGCACCTACAAGAAACATTTCGGCAAGAAGCGGGTGCTGAGACATCTACATCACCGAAACACGTTAAGCCAGGATCCTTATATAACATTACAGGGTATACGATGAAAAAATACGGACAATTTTGTATACAATTCAATGCATGGCTGAGAGTTAGCTCGAACGAGTCTCCCTATATTCACTGAAATTAAGCATTGTGAGCAATAATTTAAGTGACTGTGAAAATACTTTAAGTAATGGTGAAATTTGTATCCTAAAAGACTTGAGCCCTGTATACATTAACTGCATTAAGACTGTTTGCCACGCTGGAATACAAATTATGAAAATAAAGACTTTCATTTAAATAATAAAGGAAATTTGCATAACCTGCTGTTACAAGTGTAATGACATATACAGAAACAATGAGTCGGATGAGAAAGTGATGGGAATGTAAGATAAATAATAACAATAAAAGAATTAAGGTATGCTTTTACATAGTGTTTTTATTCATTAAAAATCCTTCCTTGCATTCCTAATGAAAAATAAATCATTACAATGATTAGTTTAAGTTATGTCACAATGATCAAAAAGAGAACCGTCTTTAGATGCATTACTCGATCTTAAGTCAGAGCACCAAAAATGACAAATCACGGCTTCTCCATTTTAGATGTGGTGTCACTATTCAGGTAAATTCCTGTAACACAGCAGGTTGAGTATGCAGATCTGTGGTCCTAAATGGGTGAAACAGTCTTATCCAGCTTAACAGTCTTGAGGATCTCAGCATCAGAAAGTCGAATCACAGGCCTTCTCCACTCGATGAGTACAGGTTTAACAACAGCATTCTCTTCACCCTGAGACGGTGTAAAGTATATAAATGTTCAACTTGACAAGGGATTCTAAACTCGTTGTTAGAGTCCAGAGCTGATGTATTATATGGTGAAAACACATGTTCCTCTTCTTAGTGATCTTGTCGTCGAATCTCGGTGTCATTGAGGTGTCGGTAACATTGAAGATGGGGTTTCTGTATCACTTAATATGCATGGAATGCAATTAATATGCTAATTAGCCCCCCTCCCACTAATTACCCCCCACCCCAAATCCCTACTACTGATTAATCGCTTATATCTCCTGAATGAAAAGAGATAGAACAATGGGATAAAAACTAATCAATTCTTTGGAATGCGCCGCGTCCTTGAGATATTAATCCGAGTTGTCCGGGATGCCTGGGTTCGAATCCCACGAGTAATTACAAATTCAACTTCTAATAACTCAGAGACGAATTAAGATAAAGACGCCAAATAAATTTTATTACATTTATATCATTAGGTAGTTTCTTCTGAATGTACATTTGGATACCTGGTGTCCTGGGTTCGATCCTTAATTTTAAATCTTTATTATCTCGGAAACTAAGAGAGGTAGAGGGATGGACCAAAGCATGTTTGATAGGTGTTATAATGTGTAATTAATACTGTATATAATTTTCAATCAGTTGTCCCTAGTTCGAATCCCGATTTTTAAATGATTTCCTTAATTGTTCTCTGTATACTAGAATATATCACTTAGATTGATTGCGTAACTGTATACAACTCTTTTTAACATAGCAAACTAATTTTATAAATAATTTTGTTTCTGGTGTTCTGGGTTCGAATACCGATAAAATGTAATTTAATTATAAATTTAATAACTCCTAAACTACTTAAGATAAAGACGTCAAATAAACTTTATTACATTTATATCAATAGGTAGTTTCTTGCGGATGTATATTTGGGGATCTGGTGTCCTGAGTTCGATTCTTAATTTTAAATCTTCATTGTCTCTGGAACTAAATGAGGTAGAGGAGTGGGCCAAAGCATGTTTGATAGGTTCTGTACTGGGTAATTAATGCTGTATATAATTGTCAATCAGTTGTGCTTGGTTCGATTCCCATCTTTTAATGAGTTCCTTAATTTTCCTCTGTACACTAGAATATATCACTTAGATTGATAGCGTAACTGCACACAGCTTTGTTTAACATGTCAAGCTAATATTATAAATTATTTTGTTCCTGGTGTTCTGGGTTCGAATACCGATTTAATGAAATTTACTTGCAAATTTAATAACTCGTAATCTAATTTATATAGACACGTCAAGTAAACCGTAAACAGAGTACCTAGTTCCTAAATATCGTTATTATGACAAAAAGTACTTTAAAGTACTCAGATCGAATCCCGAAGGGGTGATTTCATATATCTTCAAGCCTATGAATCCTATCAGGTTCGAGTAAAGATTAAATGGTAGATGCTGATGCGAGGGAGCTAAATTACTAAAAATACATTTATTAAAACTATTAGCGGGTTCGATTCTAGAAGCTTAGAATCTGTGAAACTCTGGAAAAATTGCTTTTCTCGTGATTGTAGTGAAATGTAATGGTCTTTCTAGAAGAAGATGGAAAGGAAGAATTGAAAAGGGAATGAAAACATGAAATAATGTAGTATATACACACATTTAAGTAAGTAAGGGGGAAAATCTTCTACGTGACCTTTTAAGCCTTTGAGATTGTGCTAGCTTCGGTGTAATGGGTGGTGGTAGGCTTTGAATGTAACATCTGACTGAATGAGCGTGTGGGAATACTTCTCTTGTTGATGTGACAGCATATACAGGTAGTTACGAGACGAGTTTAAACGTGTTTGATACTGGCAGACATCCTGTCTCTGGGTGTGACGTCACAGACATCGAGCAACCTATAGAACTTAACGATCTACCTTTCCTGCCTGAGTGTATGAAACCATTGAAATCATATACAAAGAAACTGATACCTCGTCTTGGACCTCGAAAGAAGTATGTAGTACATTACATAGCTTTGAATCAAGCTCTTAATCATGGGTTACGACTAAAAAATCCATCGTGTGCTGCAATTCCAACAGACACAGTGGTTAAAACCTTATGCGGAATTTAACAACAGGCTACTACAATAAGCTGCAAATGATTTCGAGAAGGACGTCTACAGCTCTTTAACAACGTCATGTTTGGAAAAACTATGGAGAATCTGCCTGATCGTATGGATATACGACTGGTGATAAATGAGAAGACTCTAGAGAAGCTGATCGCCAAGCCTACGTTTATTGATAGGTCGATATATGCTGCTGTTCTAGCTGTTGTATTTATGGTCTCTCGACAAGCCTGTATACATTGGTATGAGTGTGTTGGACATCTCCGAGACAATGTATCACCATCATTACGATGTGCTGTTATCATATTATGGAGCTTATGTATATGGATACTTATTCAGTCATTCATCGTGTAACAACTGGAGATGTGGAACAGGATAAGTTACGTTTACTTGAACATCTGATTACTGCTGATTACCCTGTCAACTATATATGCTATTCAGCTCTAAACAAATTGCTTGGGAAATCTAAAGATGAGGCTAATGATAAAATCATCCAGCGCTTTGTCGGACTACGAGCTAAGATGTATGCCTTAGATATCCACGGCTCAATGGTAAAAAAGATTAAGGGTAAAAACGTAGTGCTATTAAGCATTACATTACATTTGAGAGTTATACTGATTGTCCTAAAACCTGTGAAATCATGAGAACACCTATGAATCTTATCATGAAAGCATGCTGATACTACTGTGCAAGTGAATAAAATTACATTGAATCCCTTTGATGATCTCCGCGAATCTACAATGTTAAAAAATTAATGTTTACTCATGTGCTGTGTATGCACATAGCAGACAAATGGTGAAGAAAGGAGAAGATGGAAGGGGAGGCGGTAACCATTGTCATTATAAAGGGAAGAGACGTCTACCCTTACAATCCTTGTTTAATGAAGCAATGATTTAACTGATAAAGCCGTTACATTTGAACAAAAAATGGATTAGCTGCTGCTACATCTGTAATGTAACCGGTTGTTGTCTCTGCTATTATTGTATCAGATGTTGCTACAGCTGTAGGATGTGTTACATCTATTGTTGTACAGCTGCTGTATCTGCTACGATAGTAATTGTATTTGCTTTTGCTACAGCTATTGTGCTGATTGTGTCTAATGCTGCTACAGCTGCAGGATCTATTGCTGCTATCGTTGTAGCTGCTGTTGCTATAGATGCTGTATCTGATACTACATCTGTCGTATTTACTGTTGATGTTGTGATGACTGCTTTTGCTGTGGTAGGGGAATCTACAGCTGGAATATCATTGCTGTGATGCTTGCTATTGCTAAACACTGCTAAATCTCTAGCTGCTGCTACAGTTGTTATGTAATGCGACGGCTACTGCTATTGTTATAGCGGATGCTGCTACAGCTGTGGGGTCTGTTACAGCTATTGTTGTACAGTCTCTGTATCTGCTACGATAGCTGCTGTATTTGCTTCTGCTATAGGTATTGTGCTGACTATGTCTAATGCTGTTACAGCTACCTGATCTGATACTGTTATTGCTGTAGCTGATGTTACAGTGTTGTATCTACTACTTCAGCTCCGTATTTGATGTTACATCTGGAGTGATGACTGCTGTTGCTGTGGTGGGTGAAGCTATAGCTGGAATATCTTTGCTGTGATGCTTGCTATTGCTAAGAGTGCTAAATCTTTCCTGCTGCTGCCCCTACAGCTGTTATGTAACTGGTGTTTGTCGCTGCTGTTATTGTAGCAGATGTTGCTACAGCTGTAAGATCTGTTACATCTATTGTCGTACAGCTGCTGTATCTGCTACGGTAGCTATTGTATTTGCTTCTGTTACAGCTATTGTCCAGGCTGCGGGTGATGTTTCTGTAGCTGCAGGATCTATTGCTGCTATCATTGTAGCTGCTGTACATATGGCCTCTCGTCAGATTGTATTCAACAAGTCTATATTCATTGGTATGAGTGTGTTGGACATCTCCAAGACATTAATGTATCACTATCATTACGACGTGTTGTTGCCTTATTATGGAGCTGAAAACCTGAAGCTTATGTATATGGACACTGATTCATTCATTCATCGTGTAACAACTGAAGATGTGTACCAGGACAAGCTACGTTTTCTTGAGCACCTCGATACAGCTGATTACCCTGCCAACCATATATGTTACTCTACTCAGAACAAGAAGGTATTGGGGAAATTTAAAGATGAGGCTAATAGCAAAATCATCCTGCGCTTTGTTGGACTACGTCCTAAGATGTATGCCTTAGATATTCAAGCATCAATGATAAAAAGATTAAAGGTATAAAACGTAGCGCTATTAAGCAGTACATTTCGTTTGACAGCTATACAGACTGTCTTAAAACCTGTGAAATCATCTGAACGCCCATGAATCTAATCCTATCACGAAAGCATGCTGTTACCACAGTGCAAGTGAATAAAATTACATTGAATCCCTTTGATGATAAAAGAATTATTGCTGAGGATGGAATAACTACCTATGCGTATGGACATTACAGTATTACAAACAGTACTTAAGAGAATGTAACCCGAAGATGAAGATTTTCTCAGCGAGTCTACAATTTAAATAATTAAAGTTTACTCATGTGCTGTGTATGTAACTAGCAGACAAATGGTGAAGAAAGGGTAAGATGGAAGGGACGGTGGTAACCCTGCCATTAGGAGCAAATACTAGTGTTAGTCTGAAGCCTAGATAAAGGGGAGAGGTACCTACAACGAACTTAAATAAAGGTATGTTGACGCAAAGCTTTTTAATTTGTGAGCCATATGCAGTTTATCTCTGCAGTTTATAACTGTTTAACATATAATAAGTTTGTAAGATTTAGAAAAAAGTATATAAATTGTTGTAACGTTGGATGAGAAATGTTTATGATCTAATTACTCTCTATATTACCATGAGTACCTGTGATACTAGTTGAATTACCTGCTAAAATGACTTAAATACCTGTGATACTAGTCGAATCATGTGAAATTACCTTAACTAGCTCTGATACGAATTCCTGTTCTAAATTAGCACGATCACCTGTGACACTATCTGGTTTGCCTTAAATACCAATGATACTAGATGAATTACCTGTTAAAATGACTCAAATGTCATTGATACAACCTGAATCACCTGCATTTACCTTAAATAGCTGTGA
Source organism: Deroplatys truncata (assembly GCA_030765065.1). Taxonomy (NCBI): domain Eukaryota; kingdom Metazoa; phylum Arthropoda; class Insecta; order Mantodea; family Mantidae; genus Deroplatys; species Deroplatys truncata. The sequence goes on from CM060978.1 coordinate 120,421,419, forward strand.
TACAAATCTCTGATCTAAATTATCACGAGTATCTGTGAAACTATGCTGATTACCCAAATACTTACGATATTACCTGAACTATCTGTAAAATACGAAAACTACGTTATAACCAACCCTGGAACCTACCCTCCTGTAATGCTAGCTTAATTACTCTAAACACCTATGACGCTTGAATTATGCTAAATACCTACGATACTAGCTGAGTTACCTGTGAAATACGAAACTATGCTATACCCAACCCCTGGAATCTATCCTCCTGTGATACTAGATGAATTAGCCTAAATACCTACAATACTAACTGAATTACCTGTGAAATCATACACTGCTATGATGCAGTCAACCTCTTGTAATACTAGCTGAATTAGCTTAAATGCCCTCCGATACTAACTGAATTGCCTGTGCAAAATATGCAGCTATGATACGTCCTGCTCCAGGAAACTATCCTCCTGTGATACTAGCTGAGTGACTCTAAACACTTATGTTACTTGAATTATCCTAAATACCTACGATACTCTCTGAATTACCTGCAACATCATACGGAACTATGCTATATCCGCTTCCTCGGGATATGTCCTACCCTGTGATACTAAATGAATTACTTACCTGTTAGTGTGAGTGGGTTAGCTTTTCCCTTTGCTGGTCACCTTTTTCCCTTTCCTGGTCACGTTTTTCCCTTTGCTGGTCACGTTCTTCCCTTTGCTGGTCACCTTTTTCCCTTTCCTGGTCACCTTTTTCCCTTTGCTGGTCACCTTTTTCCCTTTGCTGGTCACCTTTTTCCCTTTGCTGGTCACCTTTTTCCCTTTGCAGGTTACGTTTTTCCCTCTTCTGGTCCCATTTTTCCCTTTGCTGGTCACATTTTTCCCTTTGCTGGTCACGTTTTTCCCTTTGCTGGTCACATTTTTCCCTTTGCTGGTCACATTTTTCCCTTTGCTGGTCACATTTTTCCCTTTGCTGGTCACATTTTTCGCTTTGCTGGTCACATTTTTCCCTTTTCTGGTCACCTTTTTCCCTTTGCTGGTCACCTTTTTCCCTTTGCTGGTCACCTTTTTCCCTATGCTGGTCACCTTTTTCCCTTTGCTGGTCACCTTTTTCCCTTTGCTGGTCACCTTTTTCCCTTTGCTGGTCACCTTTTTCCCTTTGCTGGTCACCTTTTTCCCTTTGCTGGTCACCTTTTTCCCTTTGCTGGTCACATTTTTCCCTTTCCTGGTCACATTTTTCCCTTTGCTGGTCACTTTTTTCCCTTTGCTGGTCACCTTTTTCCCTTTCCTGGTCACATTTTTCCCTTTCCTGGTCACCTTTTTCCCTTTCCTGGTCACCTTTTTCCCTTTCCTGGTCACCTTTTTCCCTTTCCTGGTCACCTTTTTCCCTTTGCTGGTCACCTTTTTCCCTTTGCTGGTCACATTTTTCCCTTTGCTGGTCACATTTTTCCCTTTGCTGGTCACATTTTTCCCTTTCCTGGTCACCTTTTTCCCTTTGCTGGTCACCTTTTTCCCTTTGCTGGTCACCTTTTTCCCTTTGCTGGTCACCTTTTTCCCTTTGCTGGTCACCTTTTTCCCTTTCCTGGTCACCTTTTTCCCTTTCCTGATCACGTTTTTCCCTTTGCTGGTCACCTTTTTCCCTTTGCTGGTCACCTTTTTCCCTTTGCTGGTCACCTTTTTCCCTTTCCTGGTCACCTTTTTCCCTTTCCTGGTCACCTTTTTCCCTTTGCTGGTCACCTTTTTCCCTTTGCTGGTCACCTTTTTCCCTTTGCTGGTCACCTTTTTCCCTTTCCTGGTCACCTTTTTCCCTTTCCTGGTCACCTTTTTCCCTTTTGCTGGTAACCTTTTTCCCTTTGCTGGTCACATTTTTCCCTTTCCTGGTCACCTTTTTCCCTTTGCTGGTCATCTTTTCCCTGAATGGGTTACGTGATGGGCATGTCTAGAACATTGACATGAAACAGTTTTCCACGAAGTTCACGTCTAAAGGCGCTTTCAAGGTCTAGCACCTCTCCTCCTATTCCCTATCTCTCCTGTATATAAGTCCATATTCCTACTGCTTCACTATCTGTCTAGCCTAGCAACTCTCCTCGTTTCCCTGTACCTCTCATATAAACCATACTCTACTCCTCGACCTCTGTCTAGCCTAACACCTCTCCGCGTTTTCCTATACCCTTATATAAACTATACTCTACTCCTCAACCTCTGTCTAGCCTAACACCCCTCTTCCTGTTCCTATACTTCTCATACATATAAACGCATACTCTACTCTCAACCTCTGTCTAGCCTAACACCACTCCCCGTATCCCCTACCTCTCATAAAGCGCATTCCTCTCCTGTTCCCTGTCTAGCTGAGCATCTCTCTTTGGTTTCCTATACCGCTCATATAAAACACATTCTATCTTTAACACCTGTCTATCCTATAATAGGATCTCTCCGTTTTCTCGTATCTTCTTATAAACACATACTCAATTCTCCTAACCTAATACCTCTCCTCGTTTTCCTATACTTCTCATATAAACCATACTCCACTCCTCAACCTCTGTCTAGCCTAACACCCCTCTTCGTTTTCCTATATCTCTCATATAAACCATACTCTACTCCTCAACCTCTGGTTAGCTAACACCTCTCCTCCTGTTCCCTACCTCTCTCATATAACCCATACTCTACTCAACCTCTGTCTAGCCTAGCACCGCTCCTCCTGCTCCTATACCTCTCATACATATAAACGCATACTCTACTCTCAGCCTCTGCCTAGCCTAGCACCTCTCCACGTATTCTCTATCTGTCTCATATAAAGCGCATCCCCCTCCTTCTGCCGCTGTCTAGCCTAGCGTCAGTCCTCGTATTCCCTATCTCGCCCATATAAACGCATTTTCCTCCTTGGCCCGCCGCATCCACCCTCGTTTTCCCTATCCTTTCCCATATAAACGCAAAAAAGTGGCCCAGCTCTCTTCTAAATAACCTACTTATGAAATATAAGCATCACGTTAACTCGAGCATTTAAATCTGCTCTTGCTATAAACGCAAAAGTGACGAATAACCAGAGTGTAATTTCTTGTCAGACAAGAGAGTTTATTGATAATTTAAACCGAGTCGTTACTTATCAATGCCCATTACATTAGCGCTAGATGTTAACTAAGGAGCGCTTTCGGGAGATATGTTTCTCCCATCATCAGTTCCGGCCGACTAACGGACCGGTCTCACCCCTAACCCCAAGAAGCTGTAAATTGATGAAATAATTCCTGGAGTTAGGGGTGAGACCGCTCCGTTAGTCGGCCTGAGCTGATGATGGGAGAGACATATCTCCCGAAAGCGCTCCTTAGTTAACATCTAGCGCTAATGTGATGGGAATTAATAAGTAACGACTCAGTTTAAATTATCATATAATAACATCACAATAAAAAGTACTTCTGTTCATTATAATCTAATAAGAGAGTTTGATCTTTAATAATAATAATAATTAATAATAATAATAATAATTAATAATAATAATAATAATAATAATAGAGAGAGTTTGAAACGTTTCCTATCGAACTTAAAACTTAAGCAATGATATTTGTATTTTAGACTACCATTGCCGATACAGAATTTACAGGATGTTTCATAAGTCACTGTACAAACTTCGTGGGTGTAATATACTGATAAAGATAAGATTAAAATATTCACAGTGTCGCGGTAACTTTCATGTTATCTTATTTGTTGAGCACCTATTATTGTTTTACTATTTTTGAATTTTTTGGGTTCTTTGTCCTCCGGCTAGCTATTATTACTCAGTCGAGCAAATCTCTTAAACAGGGTGTGTAAACGGAAAGGAGTTGTTACTAAAACATAACACTGATAAAATAATTTGTTTTTACACTTTTATTGCCGTCACATTTTATTGATTTCACATATTTACTCTTGATACACGCCCGACTGAAACTGCTATATTTTCGAATGTAACTATAATCACTTATTTGCCGCACATTATTAATTCGAGTATTTTACATTTTTGTAACTAACTTTACGACGCGAGAGATTCTGTAGAATTGCATAACGTGTTCTTCGTGAATGATTCTGTTGAACTGCGCGACGTGTAACCCGTGGATGATTCTGTTGAACTGGGCGATACTTGTCTCTGGCTTCATAATTTATACTCCCTCACCCCGATAAGCCTAAAGATTATAATCGAGCTGCTATTGGTTAATAAAGCGCGCCAACATTAGCGTCTATTTTTTATCCAATCAAAATTACGAACACATATGCTCTAGGGAAGATATTCCCTCCATTTCTACAGAAAAGCGCACTACTCTGACGTCATTTGTCTCTTATAATTGATAAACAACTCACTCCCTCGCTACATTGTTACCGGCTCCTATTGTCAGTTTCAGCGAGGCCGTGTAAACTTATTTCCTAACAATGCTTCTAATTAACAAACATCTCAAATCATTGTCATACAATAATGCTAATTTACACTACAATCACTCTGACATTCACAGTTTTGTGATATAAAATACTGCCTCAACAGTACTTTATCTAAAATTGATTTATTTCAAGTTATGCATCTGATGTTAGCTTACACGTATGAAATAGCAGATAAAATAATTGTTAACAAAGAAACAGATAAGTCATCTACAAAAACGCACAGTAGGGATCAAGAGTGTACCACAAACAAAACATTAGTGTGTCCCAGAGTTCACTGCTTAAGCACAAACTATGCAAAGTCATTTACACCAAAACATGTTGAAAGTGACGTCCCTGAAGGTTAACAGTGACGAGCTCGTCGTCGTACCACTCTTGGAATGTTGCATTCCGCACAGTTATGTAGCTATTTTCAATTCCCTGCTGTAGTTCTACTACGTTCTGAATTTCGGTTCCACCATAAACGAGAGCCTTAGAACGGCCCCCAAAGGTCCAGGGGGTGAAGGTTTCGGTGATCTGTCTGGCCAAGAAACTGGCCCTGATGATCTGTCCACTTGCCGGGATATGCAACATTGAGATACTTCTGGCCTATGCAACTGAAATGTGCAGGGGCTCCATTATCATAAACCATAAGGTGGTTCGCGTAGCGCGTGGGACATCTTCATGTAGCGTAACACACATCAACAGGATATATAAACGGCAACGAGCACACATTTTTGCGCAACATGGAAAAGATAGGAAAAACGAGGGGAGATCCTAGCCTAGACAGGGCTTGAAGGGTAGAATATGCGGTTATATGGGAAAAGTTAGCGAATACTAGGTGAGATGCTAGGCATTTTCAAAGCTTGTGCTAGGAGTATTTGCGACTCTTTCAAGGTATTTTTGGCTATGACTCATATTGTCTCAAGTTTTTAAGATATTTTGTGGAATTTCATGAGTAAATCGGGTATTAACACGAATATTTATTTTTATTTCAGTGTTTGAGTGTTTTTTTCACAGATTTTTAATACTTTGTCAGCCTTTCTTATCCGGTATTAGTACACTTTTTATATACTATTGAATCCTTTCTTCTAAATCTTATAAACTTCTATATGTTAAGCAGTTAATGTGTGAGATGATAGGAATAAACTCGCTATTGGTTTACAGTTTTAGGATATACCGAAGTAGTTCTAAACTAACCGCACACCGAACATCCTAAGCTAATCGATTCCTGCCTTACCTGCTCTGGAACATCCTCTCATTATCTATTCTATCCTGTCACCGTCTGACTTAACCAGAACGAACCAAGCCAAAACAAAACGTAACAAAGCGTAACAAAGATGATCCAGCCATTGCTAAGACAACCTATGCTAACCCATCCTTCATAATTTAGATAATCATTATGCGAGACTACCTATCCTATCATGTATTCGATCCAGTAATCATCTAGTCTATTCTGATACCATCCTAACATGATGGCAAGCATTCTAACCTAAACTAGACCATCCCTTTATCTATCCTACAATCCAGTCCTAAGCTAGCACTGAATATCTTAACCTAGCCTAAGATAGTACAAACAAACGTCACGTCTATTCCTATATCGCCTAATGTAGCTTGATTAAGTGCACGTTAACCTATCCCAATCTTAGTTAAGTCCTCTCATCTATCAACCGGTCATAACCTAAAGCTACATGCTAGACCAAGCTCTGATTGTACGACATTTTCATAACCTCCTAGGCTAACATAAACTGCCTTTACACAAGCTACCCCATCTTCTCATTGCCCGCCATAGGTAACGTAGAACAACACTCTTATCGGCTGAATGGACAGCCTCATCGGATCCATACATCACATAAATGTTTCTCTAAATCAAGTACTTCTAATTCTTTTACAGGAACTCGATATATTCTGTAACCACATTTCAAAGTCATTTTCCCATGCTTTATAACCATTCTATTATTAGATATTTTGGGACATTGAAACCGCTTAGTGCTTTTTTACTTTCTCTACACGTATAGTAAGTAGGGGAAGTATTGTATTCCACCCAAAAATTCGATACAGAGATTTCACCGGAAATATGTGTTTTGAGGCCCCCTGAATCCAAATTTGGAAACATGTCCGTGTATGTCCGTGTATGTCCGTGTGTGTATGTCTTAACAGCATAACTCAAAAACAGTCGGATAAACACCAAACTTGGTATTTAGGTTCAGTATCTTCCAGAGATGCGACACAAAGGTTTTCAGGAAAATCCCCCACCCCAGATTACCCTTTACATGAAACATTTTTTGAAAATTTTAATTTTCTCAAAAATGGCTCTAACGATTTTGATTAAAATATTATATGTTTAAGATATTTTTATGACAAATGAAATGTATATCTCGAATTTTCTGAGAATGTCTCCAAAAGTGTTCTTCATTATGAACGACTTTTGCATAACTGGTAAACCATTAGAGATAGACAAAAATTTACTACGCAAAAAATGTAGATCGCTTTAAAATACACAATTTATGTCAAAAAGATTTTTTTTGTTGAGTGAACCATTTTCGAGATATTGCTTGTTATTCCCTTAAATTTTCCAATACTTATACTTTTTCTCTAATTCGTTATTCATTTTGTTTGTCCTGGTAATGCAAAGAGAGTGGAATACTCCACATAGCAACCAGCTCTTAAAAATATTCGACTATCGCTTAAAGCCTACCAATTCCCCTTGCATCTACAAGAAAATTAGCAATAAGATTAACATCTCGATATCTCGATTAACATGAACCATATGGAGAATAAGCATTTGTAAAAATAGTTTGTACAAGACTAGAGAAAGGCATGTGAGTGTAACACAGAATATTTTTACACTCTTAGCAATTCACTGTTTTACAGTATTCATTTATATCTTCCTAATGAATGTGGGGCCTTCTATATGCATAAAAGGAACCCGTATCAGCATCTAAACAATCATCACCACCACCGCCAGTGTCATCACCTCCATCAACATTTCCAAAACCACCAACCCTATAACCATATCCTATCACAAACACATTTACTTCCAATTACACCATAACCGTTAACATTATAATTGCACACTGTCAGCACCACCATCACCACATAAGTTCATTAACACTGTAACTCTCTAATCTCTCAATTCCCACCATCGCCATCATAGCAATTACAACTATAGTCATTACCATTTAAACCATAACTCTACACCATTTCCAAAACCAACCCTATAACCATCACAAACATCACTTCCAATTGCACCATAACCATATACTGCCACATACGTCACATGCCTCCATTAACACCATAACTCTACACTGTCGCCATCACTTTAACACCATGGCTCACTAATCGCCAGTTCAATCATCGTTACTACATTAATCACAATTATAGTCCTTCGCATTTATACCACAAATCTGCACTATCACCACCGTCATTTCCAAAACCAGCAACCCTATAACCATCACCCTATGACAAACACTATTACTTCCAATTAAACCACAATCTTATATTGTCACCTCCGCCACATGACTCCACTGACACCATAAGTCCTATTCCTCGCCACTATCACTATATACTTCATTAACACCATAACTACCTAATCCTTAAGTTCCCACCATCACCGTCACGCCTATCACAACTAGTCATTCCCATTTACACCATAACTCTGCCCTGTCACCACCGCCATCATTTCCAAAACCAGCAACCCTATAACCATCACCACATCACAAACACAATTACTTCCAATTACACCACCGTATACTGCTACTACCGCCACATAACTACATTAACACCACAACTCTATACCGTTGCCACCACCATTAACTCCCTAATCCCTCAATACCCACCATCGCCGTCACTACTAAATTAATCAAAATATAACCCCTATAAGATGGAGCCTCTCACATATGAAGCTGTATAACAGAGCCACGTACCTAAAAACTCGAGTGCCTGTCTCTATTACTGTTTTGTGTGTGTGCATGCATTTATGGGTGTCGGCGAGTGTGCATTTGTGTTCGTAGGTCTTCGTGCATGTCAGCGTGTTTGGTGGGGGAGGTGCTCGCATGTGTTTATGAACGAGTGTGTGCACATGTCTGTCTCAAGGTTTGCATGTGTGCGAGTGTTTGTTTCTGTATTATTACGCGCCTGTGTTTATAGGTGTGTATGCGTTTATGTATGTGTGTATTTATGGGTGTCGATGAGTCTGTGAGCATGTACTACCCGGCAAAGCGAACAAACGCATCGAAAAACATACGCAACAGCAACTATGTTCACATCATTCACACGTCGAAGAAGGCATGTCAGTAGCCTTATTATGCCGTTTCTGGCCCAAAGGATATGCCGCCATCTGATAAGGTTCTTTGATCTATGCCGACAAGCCCCGCCCCTCCCTTTGAGGGCTTAGATGCCGCCTGGTAGCGCGTGCCGCTAGCCCCGCCCCCTTCCTTTGTGGGCTTACTTAATGCCGACAGGGTCTGTGCCGGCAGGTCCTCCTCCCTCCCCCATGTAGTCTGGTCACGTGCGGGTGGCCCGCCCCCCTCCCTCCCCCATACGCGTACCCTCCCTCCCCTTTGTGTTCTGGTTGGTTCCCTGTGGATAGGTGGGAGAGTGTGTATTGTTCCTATACGGTGACTACATTCCCGCCCCCTCATTGTGACTTGTCTAAATCCCTGCCGTGTGATTGGCTTGGGGTAGGGGATGTGCCGCTCGGCTGATGGGGTATATGTGGGGGTTCTCGGTGCGTGACGCTGGCTTGGAAATCCACCCTGGCGATGGGGGAATGCGATTCTCGATGCCTGCCGCACATCGGCAAATCGTTTGAGTACATAATTGTTTCAATCAATTGGGTAATGTGTTATTGAAAAAATAAGAATGCCCATCATATTACTACTAATGCAATTAAACGCTGTTCTTCGAGCAATTAAGTATTTTTTTGATTGATTAATTGAATCGCGCGCACCTGCTTCTAAACCGCCATCATATTACTACTAATGCAATGAAACGCGGCTAGTCGGTCAATGAATACAATTAAGTATTTTTTTTGATTGATTAATGTAATTGACTCGCGCGCAACTGTTCGTTATCGTATATGCGTGGTAGCATATGTATAATTATTACGAGTAATAACATTTATTTAATTCTACTTTTGAGGGAAAATATATTTTGGATTTATAAGAATATTACAACACTTAGATGAAAGGACAGAGTTGACGTAACAGTCGTTATCGCGTGATAATTGCGCTGGAACACCGAGCGCAACCTTTCCACCACGAGACGTTTCACTCGAATGGCTGGCTCTCGATACTTGCAGTGGCAAGTCGACTACCGCACCCCCTCCACTAGCGCTACAGTTCGCCAGCTACACCAGCGCGCCAGGTGGTAATATGAGTGAAACTGGTTTTACTCTCTGAACCAGCGAGTGTTTCCTCACGGCGCCCCTGGTGGTCATATCCGAAAGTTGTGAATTCACCATATTTAAACTCAAGGTGTGCGCAAGACGGCCATCTTAACTCTATATAATTCAGTGAAATATGATTCCGAAAAAAAATAAAGGCGAATTAACATTTTAGTTAAATAATACTCGTTTAACATGCAAAGTGCGTTCATGTTGGCTCCGGAGGAATTGATTATGAAATAAATTAAATACGGTGAAAATTACATACGTTATTAAAAAAATAAATAAGGCTCTCGTGATCGATGAATACAATTAAATATTTTTTTTAATTAATGTAATTGACTTGCGCGCCTAGAGCTATCTCACCCAATTATTCATCTACCATGAATATCTCACTTCTAATGAAACGACGCAGTCTATCGATTAAAAACAATTAAGTATTTTTGATTGATTAATGTAATTGACTCGCGCGCAACTGTTCGTTATCGTATATGCGTGGTAGCATATGCATAATTATTACGAGTAATAACGTTTGTTTTAATTCTTCTTTTGACTGGAGGGTTTATAAAAAATATTACATTGCTTAGATGAATTAAAAATCAACTTAAAACGAAATTGCAAATAGCTAGTATGAGACGTTAACACGAGAACCTTTTTACGAAAAACAAGACGCATGCGACCGCTGTGCATCGTCTAATTCTTAAGAAGGGGTTAAACCAGGACGCCTGGGTTTTTCCCCGGTACCTGCTCTTAATGGCTAGGGGTATCCATCACATCGAGGTACGTTCCAACTGATGTTAAAAATATAAGTCCGCTATGTCTCTTCTCGCTCGAGAGAAGTAATAATTACCATTCAAAACAGGCATACCTTTCTTATTATATATAAACGTAACACGCACGAAGACTCCAAATATAAATTTTATATTCGTTTTAAATGTTCTTTCTAAAGACGTGGCGAACTTTGAGAAATTCAACGAATTATTCACTTGCGTACCCTACTTGAAAGAAATATGGTGTACACCCCTGAAGAATGCATACGGTCTTCTCGGGAGAAATGCCTATGTACACACATTAGCGAACAATGGCAGACGCTTCCACGCCATTAAATATCTTCAGAAGAAGGTAAAACAAGGTCCTGTATAGAGCCATTAGTGAACAATGACAGACGTTTCCAGTTCATTAAACATCCTAAGTGCTCTGAAAAACCACAGGCCCCGGGGGTAAATAACTATTAGCGATACAAAAGAATTTCTTAATGGCTTCCCCGGTGCAGAAATTCCATCACAGGCCGTGGAAAACCAAGTCTAGGCATGTTTTAAGCTTACCACAAAAAATGTTTTCCCGATAATTAATATAATTCTACATGAAGAATATTAATGATTAAGTTTTCAATTAAACGTATACTGTATAGATTCTGTACTTAAACATTCGATTGTATCTTTGTCATTATTTAAATACTCGCATACAAGAATTGCATGCATGATATCAAAAATTAAACTGAATTTTTTTCGGTATGTTAAACAAAGAAATATGATTTGGCGAGAGTAATATGAAGAATAAAAGGTATTCAGAACGGTGAATATTACATACGTTATTAAAAATAAATAAGGCTCTCGCTGATCGATGAAAACAATTAAATATTTTTTATTAATTAATTGTATATGAATTGACTTGCGCATCTGGTTGGTGACGTATGTGCATGATTATTACGCGTGTATAACTATTACGACTAATAGCATTTGTTTAATTCTAAATAAATAATGAAATATGGAGCCTAGCCTAAACAATCCTCGTTACTCCTAATTTATTCCATTTAAAAAGATTGGGCTTAGTAAACATAAGACGAGTACGATTTTAAATACCCCGTCCATTCGAGATATTTTTCGAATATTCCAGCATGTTAATATAAACTTAATACACACACACAAAAATTCATTTCAAGTAATATTTGTGCGACATTAAGTATTTGCGAATGAGTTTTTACTTTCTATACTACGTATAGTAAGTAGAGGAAGTGATGTATTCCAACCAAAAAAATCGATACCGAGATTTCACCGGAAATACATGTTTTGAGACCCTCTGAATCCGAAAAAAGCATGGCTGTCTGAGAGTGTGCCTGTGAAGCATAACTCAGAAACGATGAGTCGGATAAAACACCAAACTTGGTATTTAGGTTCAGTATCTTCCAGAGATGCGACACGAAGGTTTTAAAGAAAATGCCTCACACCAGACTATCCTTTACATGGAACATTTTTTCGAAAATTTTAATTTTCTCAAAAAAAAATGACTAACGATATTGAATAAAATATTATATGTTTAAGATATTGTAATGAGAAATGAATTGTATATCCCGAATTTTCTGGGCCGCCGGCTGCAGGACCGCTCATCAAATACCGTAATGATTCAGGCACCCGAACACCCGAATGGTAAGCATTCTTCAGAGTTTTTAAATAAGTAATGTAACAATTCATATTAACTTCTTGTTCATATTCTTTATTATTATTATTATTTCCAGGAAGTGGACTTTATTTTGGTATCGGCCATCCATCGAACGCTGCACCGGCACCACCTGGCTTCCAAGCCTTCATGGGGCCGAATCATCATGGAGGTGGCTCTGCCTCCGTACATGCAGCAACACTCGTAAGGTAAGAATTTACAGACTGGTGTTTGAGCATTTGTAACTAAAAATTACATAATAGTAGACATACAATGCCGATTCTAGCACACAAAGACCTACCTACGACAGCATAGAGTTCCGGATTGTATAAGGAGAAAAGGATATATTTAAGCGGAGTTTCTCACCCATATGCAGTCACATAACTCTTTCGGTCTCCCAGAATGCTATGTATTTTTAACGCAGGTGTTTAAAACATGTATTTTTTTCACGTATAGAGTGTAGATTCTTTAGAACTCTGTACTTAAACATGCTATACTATTATTATTATTTATTTTTTCCAGGAAATGGACTTTATTTCGGAGGCGGCATCGCTCAACAGGCGACCGCTGCACCGGTACCTCCAGGTTTCGCAAGCGCTGTACCAGCAGGCTTCGCGACCGCTGCACCGACACCCCCAGGCTCCCAGAACTTCCTGGTACCAAATCAGCAGGGGTGGGACCCTGCCCCATACATGCAGCAAGCACCGATCGATAAGAATTTTTCAATATTTTTACGAAGTTCTTTTACACATTCTATATTAATAATAATATTATTATTTTTTCAGGAAATGGAGTTTATTTTGGGATCGGGCATCCATCGACCGCTGCACCGGTACCACATGGCTTCCAAGCCTTCATAGGACCCAAATCAGTATGGTCGGGTCCTTGCCCATACATGCAGCAACCACCGACCGGTAAGAATATTTTTCAACATTTTATGAAGTTCTTTTTACACATTCTATATTATTATTAATATTGTTATTATTTTCAGGAAGTGGACTTTATTTCGGAGGCGGGTTTTTCTGGGAATGTCTCCAAAGTATTCTTCATTCTGAACGACTTTTGCAAAACTGATAAACCATAAGAGATAGACAAAATTTTACTACACAAAAAATGGAGATCGCGATAAAATACATAATTTATATCATATACATTCTTGTTGTTGAGTAAATCGTTTTCGAGATATTGCTTGTTATTCCCTTAAAATTTCCAATACTTATACTTTTTCTCAAATTCATTATTCTTGTTTTTATGTCCTGGACATGCAAAGAGAATGGAATGCGCCACATAGCAACCAGCGTTAAAATATTTGACTATCGCTTAAAACCTACCATATTCACCTTGTATCGACATGAAAATTACCAATAACATTGACATCTCGATATATCGATTAACATGAAGCATATGGGGAATAAGTGTTTGTAAAAATAGTTTGTACAAGAGTAGAGAAAGTCATGTGAGTGTATCACATCAGATTTTTTGATATTGGTTTAAATTTTCAAATACTTTTAACTTTTCTCAAGCGGTAACTCGCTATTCGTTTTTCCGTGGTAATGCATAGAGAATAGAATTCTAAAGCCATCACATAGCATCAGGCTTTTTTTAAAACATCTGTGACGTGTCTATTCACAATCGAAAGGTCGCTGGTTCGAGGAAAATTATATCTACAGAAACAATACATTATTTTCACTCTGTGATTAATTTGGTAATGTAACAATAATTAACAATGAATTTTAGCGGTACATGTAAAAAATAAAATATATTTTTATTTCTAACGTCATACGCAGAAACATTTCCCTTAAGGAACGCTGGCGTGATCGATGGATTTCCCCATAACAGGTTTAGGCTTGCTTACGAAATGCCCCTGTGCGAGGCTAGCATTTCCCTCTCCTTCTTCTCGAATTTTTGGAGTAGCCAATCAAAATTGCTGTATTATATACCGTCACACCTCTCACCCCTTCAGATTTTATCAGGTGAAACGATATAAAAGCAGTAGCTTCTCCGGCGATTTCACTGTATTGTGACAACACAGCGAGCTAAGATCTCTGCAAACTTTTCTCATTCAAAGTGAAATTTCAACGAACATCATGTCTGGTAAGTTATAACAAAACACTTCATTTACTTTAAAAGTTAAATTATTACTCTGTACATTTAACTTATATTTGCGTTCTTGTTTTTAATGCATGGCATTTATATGCGAATAGCTGAGCATTCTAAAAGTTAATAGCTAGACAAGTGAATTTTCTGAAATGTGAACAGTTTAGTTAAGTATTCATTTTAGGCAAGCTTATTCTACATTTAATAGCTAACTGCGCGAATTCTCAAAATGGGAACAATTTAGTTAAGTATTCACCTTGTTGAGTAATTATTATTCCAGATATTTAAATACAGGATTTCACAGAGTGAATTATATTCCTTTTTGGAGAAAATACAATTATTTGAATACCTTATTAACGTTTTTGCTTTAGAATATTACAAAAAGCCTGTTGCGCAAATCATTCGCTCTAATAAAGTAAATATCTACATTATATTACAACATTTAAATCGAAAAATACAGTACTTAATGAACTTCATTAGTGAATCAGAACCTCAATTATATTTACACATATTATCATTTTCAGAAAAAAGTTAATAATTTTGTAACTTTCAAATAAATGAAATTTTGTTATGCAACACCTTCTCTAATAAAGAATATTTTTTTTCTCTTCCTAATGCAGAAAGTTTGACATCTCAACTTAACACATTGGCTGAGGGTAGCATTTACCCAGTCGTTCAAAGACTACAAGATCTTCAGCCAGAGGAGCCTTATAATATAAAATCCTTAAGAAAAATTGATACTCGATACGGTGCTAGAGTCGTTGCACTTTTAGAGAATAAGCAAGTGTTTCTACCGACAAGATATTCAACCCTAACAAGCCAGCAGTTGGAGGAAATGCCAGGGAAGTTTCAAATGGTATATCATGGAGTAGTACCAGCCGGCAAGTTTAAGACATGTAAATTGTCTTTTCTTCCTATTAAGGTTTGTAGAAATAATTCAGCTATCCTTTCAAAGCTTCATTTAGAGTTACATTCGTAGAGTTTATAAATTCACACTTCAGTAGGATAACATTTGTCTAAAGTATACATCAATATGTAAAAAAATAACGTCCAGGGTGTAGTCTGAGCGAGGATCTGCAGAAAGAAGTTTAATAGTCTATTCACTGATTCTTTGCCTCAAAGCAGATACCTACAGCAAGTTTCAAATAATTTCCAGTAGGATAGCAGTTGTCAAAAGCATGCATCACTGTATTAAAAAAATATGTGTAAATAATGACTAGATTGTACTCTGTGTGATTTCGTGTAGAAAGAAGTTTAATACCCCTTGCAATGATTCTCCACATCGAAGTATATACCTACAAGAAGCTGCAAATAATGTGAATGTGTGTTACAGGAACGCCCAGATGAATGTAAATGAAGAGGAAGAACGAGATAGCTTAAAACATCATAAACAGAAATGTGATAGGAACATTCTCAACACCTCCCAGTGACCTCAATCACGCGTCATATTCGCATAGCTTATTAGCAATAAAACATTTGTTTTGCCGTTCCGAGAGTCGAATATGAACATCGGTATGTCTAAATAGTTATTCAGGCAATATAGTTACTATTACCAAGTGAATGTAAGCTTTACAAAGTGAATGTAAGTTGTCCCAAGCGTCTAGCTGCCCTAGTTCAGGAATAATCAAACATCAATGTTTAGGCCTGCCGGGACTTGAAGTGCGAAACCTAGAGAATCCTCACTGTAAGTAAACAATAATGTTAACGCTATACACAACCCTTGATGCTAAAAGAACATAAGGTCAGCAGTATGTATATGGGGCTTTCACATCCAAGTACGTTGAAGGGAGGTGGTGGTACTAGAATACAGTATGACTCACCGCCCAAGAACCGTGTGTTCACTTGATATTTAATTGGGTTTAAGGAGTCTTTAATTGGGTTTGTGTAATTTGTATTTACGGCCATGTGTTGGCTTTAATGCAAGATATTACGTAAAAGCCATGGGGCTTCACGTCCAGATTCAGTGGAATGGAAAGTTTAAGCGGCATTTACGGCGACCTGTTGCAGGATTGGATTTTGGTAGCAAGAAGCTTTTTCATCCAATGTATTTTCACAAGGAACAAAGGAACAGAAATCATACAGTTGCGTTATTTCTGCTTGAATAGATTTGGACAAAATTCAGAATATGTCAATAAGGTTGTAGCGCGCACAGGATGTATTGGGGCTGTCAGTTTTGGTTTCTATAATTCGAACTCATGGGAATGATTATTAGGCCGATACGGATCGATTAATAGTAGGCCGTGTTGTCTCGGCTAACGGAAGTGGACAAGGCGCCCAACGAATAACGGAAGTGAACAAGGCGCTCGACGAAATGAGTTTTATTGATTGTATAGTCAAATCTGGCGAAATTTACAGGTAGGTTTCGCTAACTTAAGGAAGCTAAATTTGGCAAAGTAATGCAGCAAAAGTATGAGCTGTAGCAAAATGGGGTAAAAAGGGTGGCAGTGTAGTTAAGGCTGAATAACCTCAAACTTACATTAATTTTTTTTGAGTGGCGCAAAACTACAGCGGTCATCAGCGCCACCTCTGGCTATTGTTTTGTTCAGGTCAATACATAAGCAATAAAAACAAAACAAGTACAAGGTTAAGCAACTAAGATTACAGAAGTAGCGGGAATAAACAAAAACACATAAGTTAGACACAAAACAACTCACCAATCAAAGGATATCGGAACTAATTCTCAGCAAATACAAGCACTTGAACTAGTACTGACAGTTTAAAAGGCAGTAACATACCAAACACTACACGATTAAATTTTGTTTAGGAAACCACTGAATTTAACGTAGCGAAAAAGCTTGGCGAGAGAGGCAGAGTCATCCCCTAAAACCTGAATTAAACTGAGATAGTCAAACTCGTTTGCGGAGGGCGGAATAGAAACACTGGATAAGGAAATGCTTCACTGTTAAGGGCATATTGCAGTGGTAACAGTGAGGCGGGGGTTCACCCTTAAGGAGCTAGCATGACCAAAATAAGTGGCCAATACGAAGCCGAGCAAGCACGGTCTCCTCGTGAAGTGAAAGAAGAACAACGCCACGGAAGCACTCACATACACAAACACATACGAGCACCTCTCCAAACATTCTAACCTGTACGAAGACCTACGGAAACGTCCGAATACCTGTGTAACATATTGAAATATAAGAGTTTAGGTGCTTAATCACCATTTTATTATTAAAAATCAGTATATAAATGATGTAAAAGGTTCGTGCTCCCTCTATAAATAGGGTGGCATAGGATACTGGATTTCATAGTGCTAATAAGTCTTGAGGTGTTAACATCGTGTTTTCTAAAAGAACAACCAGCTTTCGTGAGTGGATAAACGTTATCAAGGCGAGTAAGTCTGCATCAAGAATAAGGATGAATAACTCTGCATATACGGAGCATTACTGGATACGCTTGTAGTAAATGTAGAAAAAAATTCCTCCGAAGTTATGACAAGAGAAGGCATGAGGTAGGCTGCAAGAAAGTCTTCAAATGTAAACATTTTAATGTAACCTTTAATGATGGTTATAAGGGACAGCGGCATGAAGATGTATATGAAATAAACATACCTACGAAGAAAAGCAGATTGGAGCCTACTAAATATCACTTATTTATCCACAATGGAGGACTGTGACATGAACGAATACGAGACAGCGTTCGAAGGACGATTGAAATCGTATTTTATACGATGCGATTCATCTAAGGACCTGAATATGTACCTGCATGAGGCAAAACAACGAATAACCCAGGCAGTACATAAAGAGCTTGGTATTCACAAGTGTGAAAATTAATCTGCTGATTGAGTGCCGATTTGTAAACACTATCGGTGAAACCTGTGACAAAACATTTAAAACGCGGAATCAGCCTGTGTTTATAGAACGCATCTGGACTCAACGTTGGAAGCGAAATACAAGAAATTGGCGACTGAAATGGAGGAGTCGCAACTTAAGGGCAACAGCTGGGCTTTGCTTGCTGTGGAAGGACTTCGACTCCGTATCAACAAGTACAACCGGTTACGAGGACGTAGCTACATACCATACCGCCATCTGTTGGAACTAAAGAAGCGTGTATAAATATCCAGAACTATAGTGATGAGAAACGTTTTATGTATTCTGTATTAGACAATTTCGTCAGCACCAAGCCTCAACGCGTCAGTAAATACAAACAGCTTCAAAATAATTACGACTTCAGCTGCGTTCCCTATCCTACTCCAATTTCTCAAATACCTAAATTTGAGAAGCTTAACAGTATGTCTATCAACGTTTTCGGACTGGATGAAAAGCATGAAATGCATCCAATAAACGTTGCCAAGACTGAACTACCTGAACACCGTGACCTGTTACTATTGTGTGACAGTAGGGCTAAACATCACTACGTATTCTATCAAGAATTTTCAGAGGCTCGTTTGACGTCAGAAAACTAAGCATAAAGAACGTGTTTATACCTGCAAGCGGTGCTTTACTCACTTTGACAATCAGTATGGACAAAGTGGAATAGAAAAACTGCAAGAACATGCAACCATCTGTAACCAACGTGATGTTGCAAGGGTAGTTATGCCTATCAAGGAGAAATCAATTGTACAGTTTAAAAATGTGGAGAGGATGCTGAAAGTACCTTCTGTTATCTATGCGGATTTTGAGAGTATTCTGGCTCCATGTCATACGTGTATTCCCAGTCCTGAAACTTATTATACAACCCCTTATCCAGAGCACACAGCAATGAGCTTCTGTGTTTACGATAAGACGTCATCCAGCATTGAACACCTCGAAACTGGTCTTCCTAAGCAGCCCTATGTATAACGTGGTTATGATGCGGCTCAGAAGTTTATGGAATACCTCACATCCCTTGTAAAGGAGATGGATAATATATACAAATCTACCAAGCCTCTGAAACTTACAAACCAACAGCAAAAGGATTTTGAGTCTTCTATAGTATGCTACTTGTGTGGAAAAACCATTACAGAAGAGAACTACAAAGTACGCGACCATGATTACATCAGCTGTGAATACCGTGGAAGTCTTCATAATGAATGCAATTTAGCCTTTAAAACACCTAAATATATCCTTGTCTTCATTCATAACCTTAGCGGATATGACTCATTTCATTGTAAAGGAGTTGGAATGTACAAGTGAACGAGTGAAGGTAATTCCTAACTCTGAAGAAAGCTATATCTCATTTTCCAAGTATGTCGGAGATATAAAGCTCCGGTTTGTGGATAGCTTTCGGTTCCTGAGTACAACCTTGGATAAGCTGGTAAAAATCTAATCTCATATCCTGAAACATTTAAGTACTTCGGAGAAGACAAGTAGAATTTGATGACACGTAAGGGTTTATTTCCCTATGATTACGTCACATCATGGGATGTCTTGAACGGGACCTGCCTGCCTCTTAAGAACTACTTCTACAATAAACTGAATGAAGAAGTTAGTGATGCTGACTACGATCATGCTAGAAATGCATGGAGACTTAAATGTGAAAACCCTGGGTGAATACAGTGAACTCTACTTAACCTCGGATGTTCTTCTAGCTGATGTCTTCGAGACATTCAGAGAGCAAGCCCTCAAAACACACAAAGTTGATTCAGCACATTATTTCACCTCTCCAGGACATACATCGGACGCCATGTTACTGTATACTGGAATCGAGCTGGAACTGTTGCAAGATTATGGCCAACTACTCATGGTGAAATCGTCATAAGGAGGTTTATGCCAAGTTTCACATCGGTATGCAGAGGCTAATAACACCTGCATGGAGAAGTTTGATCCGTCGAGACCAACCCAATTCATCACATGAGGACGCTAATAACCAATATGGTTGGCCAATGTGTCACGCCCTTCCTTTTGGTGGATTTCAGTGGGCTTTACCTGAAGACATAAACTTACAAAGACTACAAGATCCTCATGGATACACATTAGAAACTGACATTGAGCATCCTGCTGAACTCAATGATCTGCATAATGACTTACCATTCCTGTCCGAGTGTCTGAAACCAAAGGACCCAACTACAAACAAGCTAATTCCTCACCTTGGATCTCGACGCAAGTATGTAGTGCATTACATGACTTTGAAGCAAGCTCTTAGTCAAGGACTACGACTAACAAAAATCCATCCTGTGCTACAATTCCAACAGTCTCAGTGGTTAAACCCGTATGTGGAATTTAACAACAGACTACGAAAAAAGGCTGCAAATAATTTTGAGAAGGATCTCTACAAACTGTTCAACAATGCTATGTTAGGGAAAACAATGGAAAACCTTCGCAATCGTGTGGATATACGATTGGTGACAAACGAGAAGACTCTGGAAAAGCTAACTGCCAAGCCTACGTTTATCGACAGAACAATATATGCTACCAATCTAGCTGCTGTACATATGGCCTCCCGAAAGATCGTGTTCAAAAAGCCTATATACATTGGAATGAGTGTGTTGGACATCTTCCAAGACATTAACGTAGCAGTATCATTATGTGTTGTTACGTATTATGGAGTTGAAAACCTGAAGCTTATGTATATGGACACTGATTCATTCATTCACCGAATGACAAATGAAGATGTGTACCAGAACAAGCTAAGTTTTCTTGGGCATCGGGATACGCCTGATTATCCTACAAACCATATATGTTATTCAGCTCTAAACAAGAAAGTGCTTGAAAATTTAGATGAGGCTAATGGTAAAATCATCCTACGCTTTGTCCGACTACGACCTAAGATGTATGCGCTAGATATCCACGGCTTAATGATAAAAAAGATTAAAGGTATAAAACGTAGCGCTATTAAGCAGTACATCACATTCGACAGCTATACAGACTGTCTTAAAGCCAAAAAAATAATAAGGACGCCCATGAATCTGATCCTGTCACGAGAGCATGCTGTTACCACAGTACAAGTGAATAAAATTGCATTGACTCCATACGACGATAAAAGAGTTATTGCCGAGGACGGAATAACGACATATGCATATGGACATTACAGCATTACAAGCAGTGCTTAAGAGAATGTAATCCGAAGATGAAGATTTCCTCGGGAGTCTACAACTTTAAAAAATGGAAGTTTACCCATGTGCTGAGTATACACCTAGCATACACCTAAAAATAAGAATATGGTAGGGGAGGTGTTAACCCTGATGCTAGTGCTAGTCTCAAGCCTAGATAAAGGGGAGAGGCGCCTACTCTTACAATCGATATCTAATAAAGCATCAATTAACCGGTAAAGACGATACACCTAGCCAAAAATTTAACCATACAAAAACAGAAAAGCTGAATAAAAACAATATCACTATCAGAGCTTAAGGTTGGGTTAGAAAAGACATCTCTACATAGTTTCTTACATGTTAGAGTTAGAATATTGAGAAGATCTCAAAAGGAGCCGATTTTACTAAAAACGTTAGAAATGGTTATAGATCGTAAGACCTGTGTAATACAAGTGAAAATCTCTATAAAACATGAGAGAATGCCTGAAAACCATGTGCAAATACCATAAAAATAGCTACCAGAGTTACTAAAAAGCCCTTCAGAATACTCTTAAAAGCCTGTGCCCATGTCACATCCATAGCCTAAAATACCTTTAAAGAGCCACAAATACTCTAAAAATATCTGCATAGGTGTTAAAATACCTTAAAAGTAACATAAAATGGCTTAGGATAATCTAAAAACCTCAGACATTCTAAAAACAACCAGCATACTTTAAAACCATGTGCCAATAGCATAAAAATAGCCACTACACTTTCTAAAAAGCCCTTCAGGATACTTTAGTGGCCTGTGCCTTTGCCACATCCATAACCTAAAATACCTTCAAAGAGCCACAAACACTCCTGGCACAAGCTTTGAAAATGTCTTAAAAATTGTTAAAATACCTTAAAAGCAGCATAAAACACCTCGAAATATTCTGAAGCTTATATGAATACCCTGAACCTACCTGCTCCAATCCCCCCAAAATGCTGTTGAAACACCTGAAATTCCCCTGCCGCATACTAGAATGTCCTGAAAGCCTTGTCCATATCAAAAATACCTGTACCTGTGCCTAAAATGTCTCTAAATGAATACTAAAATGCTCCACAATTCCTAGTACACTGGCTAAAATGCTTACACCAATATCCTAAAACACGTACCTGTTTCTGTGGCTAAAAATGTTTTAAATCCAGTAAGAGGATGTCGAATGCCTGTTCCACTGCATTAAAACACCATCAGAATACCTGCAAAGTTAGCTAAACCATGTACCTAAAAAGCTTCTAAGTGCCTTCTAAAATAGTTATACCGTGCCTGTGCTCTAAATACCCCTGAAATTGTTACTCACCCCTTCTAGAAAACACGCTAAATACCTTCAGTGCCTGTCTTCCCTAGCATTTCACCCCGTATTCCTTCTCTCTTCCCATATAAACGCATTTTCTAGTCCTCAACACCACCCTAGTCCCGTATAAACCCATATTCCGTCCTTCAACATCTGTAACCTGGCATCTCTCCTTATATACCCGTATAAACGCATATTCTACCCTTTAATCCCTGCCTAGCCCGGTATCTCTCCTCGTATTCCCTATCTCTGCTATGTAAATGCCTTTTCTAGCCTCCTACCCCACCTAGTCCAGCACTTCTCTACGGTTTCTGTCTCTTCCATATAAACGCATATACTACCCTCCATCACATGGCTATCCTATCACCTCGCATCGTATCCCCTATCTTTCCCCATAACACGTATATTATACTCTTTCAACCCCTGTATAGTCAACATCTCTCCTTGTAATACATATCTTTTCCCATATAACTGAATTATCTAACCTTCAAGCCCTTTCTATCCCAGCATCTCTCCTTATGTTCCCTATCTCCCCCATATAAACGCATATTCTACCCTTTAAGCACTGTCTAGCTTAGCAACTGCCCTCGTTTTCCCTATTTTCCCCATATAAACGCAAAAAAGTGGTCTCGCTGCTCCTTATCTATCCTACTAACAATCCATGAACTTTACAATAAATTTCAGGGCACAGGAAGTGTTCAGGCTAAGAAATCTAAAAGACGGCGTTCGGTTCTTACCGAAGAAACATTAGACATCGGTCATCGTTTGGAGAATCCCCCCCCAAATCACTTAGGCGTCTTTCACAACATGCAGGCATTTCTTATGGCTCTGCGCAAAGAGCTACCAAAATGTTAAAACCATATAAAATAACTGTGGCACATGCTCCTCAACCAGGTGATCTTTTAATTAGGCGCACATTTTGTGAGTGGAGTCTCAATAGTGTACACAATGGCGAAATAGACCCATATTTAAAATTTTTCAGGGAAGAGGCTTGGTTCCACCTTCATGGATATTTGTGTACACAAAATAATCGTTAATGGACCTCTGACAAACCTAATGTTCATGAAGTACCCTTTCATGACGAAAACATTGGTGTCATTTTTTTCGAGTCAACAGTTGACGCCCGTACATACGTGAATACAATTTTGCCCCCCCCCCTTCTGTAGCAAATTAAAACCGGGAGCGTGATTTTGCCTTTTTCAAAACAACACTCTGCAACACTCATACGGTCAATATTTCGATGAGAACAATTGAAAGTGTGTGACGACAAAATCATTAGTAGAGAGATGTGGGCCCTCGGTCCCCCGACCTAACCGCCTGCGATTTCTATCTCTGGGGGTAACTTAAAACATAAGGTGTACAAGACAAACCCTCACACCCTGGAAGTATTAAAACAAAATATCCGCCAGAAAATTGCCATCATTTCTCAACGTGATCTACGGCGAGTGATGGATAGCTTCCTAAAGAGGTGCCAAAACTGTATGGACAACGACGATGGCCAGTTTCAGCATCTCCTTTCATAAAGTTGGTAAGTAAAGCTTTTAAAAGTAGTTTTAAAAATGCTGTATGGTTTCAATCCGCACCTTTCTATGATAGCAGCAGACGGCAACGAGCACCGAGGACGCGGACAGGAAAAGCCCCGCATAGCCGGTTTGTAGTCTTTTTAGCTCTCTCTGTAGTGCATATTACTGCACTCCCTCCAAGGCCGAGGTATGTCGGTCAATTTTGATAATGCGGCGTGTTAACTATTTAAACTTATTTTCCACAGTAGGAAACACGATTATATTGAGGATTTTGTATGGAGCGTAAGACGAAGTGATACTTGAAATCATCAGCATCGTCAGTCCGCTTACATTAAAAGGAAAGGAATAGGGATTTTCCAGTATCAGTTCCCTCGCCACAGAATTTAGACCCACTGACCCCAGGATGAGTGATTCGCGGGCTTTTACTACACGAGAATGCTTGAACACACATTTGGAGGCCGACTGATTACATGAAAACGTTTTGCAGAGTTGTTTATGTAGCATAATTCAGAGACGAAAAGTAGGGATGAGCAAATTTGATGTTTTTGAAGAGGTGGGCAAAGATATGTGAGAAATTTCTAAACCCCAATTAATCCTTTACACGGAAAGAATTTTGGCCGTTTTTACCTCCTAAAAATGGGTCCATCATAAGTTTAAACACATAGTTTTATCTTTGTAGCAAATGGGACACTATTAACAGTGAAGAGTCAATTGATAAAATTATGAGTTGAAATGATATTAAAAGTCTTCACTTACATCTTTTCAGCATCTTGATGTAAGTGAAGACTTTTAATATCATTTCGACTCATAATTTTATTAACATAGTTCCCTGTAAAGTGTTCCTCAATCTCATTGAATTTTAATAGCTGAGAAATCATAACGATGCACAGATATTTATATAGAAAAGACGTATATTTTGTTCACATTTATACAAATTACATTTGCGACATTAAACATTTTTAAAAATGCTGTTATTTTAGATTTTTACATATTTAAGACAAGAAAAAAATCCTTTCAACTGAAGTGCTGGCTGCAGCGATGGTATTAAATTAAGCAAAACACTTTGAAAGCCTCTGGGCAGAATTTGGCCCGTTTCATTCTCCGTCAATCTTCTAAGTCTCTCAAAACGACACAGTAAAACATTATTATTTTTTAAGCTGGGAAGAGAATCCAGTGTTCAGTCCTACACGCACTGTGAGAAGTTGAAGGATGCACCATACGAATCCCACCCATGTGTAGGGAAATGTTGAGCATTAATTGGTGAACCGAGTAGTATAGCCTAATTTAAGAAAGAAAAGTGTATCACAATGTTTCAACTTTGCTTACAGCTATTATCCAGTATCTTGAAGCACATGTGTTTGTATTTTGATATTGGTGGATTGTAAATGTATTCATTTACTAGATCAGGAATTCATGGAAGCTTCAGGTTGAGAATTAGTCGAGCTTTTCATGGACTTCAAGAGCTCAATTAACTTATTTCCACTTCTTAAGCTTTTCACGTAAGTTGCGCGTTCTGAGACAACATTGGTGCAAAGCTCTCTCTCTCTCTCTCTCTCTCTCTCTCTCTCTCTCTCTCTTTATTTACTCTACAAAGAATGTGAAAGGCAGTTCAGAGTTAAACAAAATCGAAGCCTAGGAAGCTATTTTTAAAACCACAGGCTTCTCTCGTAGTTGTGCTAGTCTGTCCAGGCAATTATTTTATCCAGAACCTCAATTAAATCCAGATGGTTTTCATGAATGGCAGATACTATTCCGGCGTTGCAGTTCCATCTGGTTTCACTGTTTGAAGGAATGCGTTTACCAACAATAGGCCAAGAAATACGGTGCGTTTGGAAGACCGGCGAAATGCCCCTTGTTCAAAATTTCATTTTGTTAATTTTTTCACTTCCCAAAAACGAAACCTCCTGCAAGGAAGCAATAATATCCTCACTCGAAAGCGTTATATCAGTACATGTACCAGGTGAGGGCTTCATTCTTATGTATTGTACACGGGATAACCAAGAGGCATCGCAATAACTGGCCTAACAGGGAAGACCACGGCTGTACGGGCAAAAGAGCCTGTATCCCTTCTACTACTTCTGGCAGTGACAATGGTTACCATTGCGATCGGGCACTTGCAGGCTGCCTGCATGTATTTAAGGTCTCCGCGCCACATTCGCATTCACGAAGCAATGCTGGCGGTTTGAACGAAGTAATACAAACTTACGCCTTTCGCACTGGATGACAAAATTGCATAAAGGTTTACGTAATAAAAAAAAAAGCAATCTCTAATTAGTTGCTTCTTAAGCGCCACTTTCTGAGCTGATGCTCGTGCCAGAGGGATTGGCTCGGGTTAAATGAAAAGCAGCTTGAGCAGTGTCGCGACAACCATTTTGATTCCTGGTAACGACGTAACTCTCTCACACATATGTACGCAGCTTTAGGCTACGGAAGTAAAAGGTTAATAAACCGATTTTATATTTTAATGAATTATACATTTAGCCCACAAAATGTTTTGTGTATGATTTCCCAGCTATAGAATATTCAAAGAGAATTAGGAGGACCACAATGGCTATAGCAGAATATTCAAGATACAAATTTCGGTCATGCCAATATCTAAAACGTTGAACAGCGCTATGGCCGAGTGGTTTGGCCGCTTGTCTCTTATCAAGACGACCTGGATTGAATCGCAACAGTAACAGGTGGAATTTTTGCGGACAAAATGACGATTGGATAGGTTTTGTTCGGGTCCTCCGTTTCCCCTGCCAGTTGCTCCACCATGACCGTTATTCTCATATCCACGAACGACCTACCATTCGCTGTAGCCTAGTAGGTCTAAGGCGCAAGAATCCAAAATGATCTATACTTTCTCCTGAGCGGTATCTTCAAATTAGAGCTACAAGTGCGAGTGACAACGAACATATTACAAAGACATATTTTTAATCCTAATCATAGATTTTTTAAAAAAAACGTGAAAATGTTCCATGCTCGCTCATCTCTCCCTCTTGCCTAAAAATGACGTGAAATCGCGATACCGAAGTAAAATAGGTGAGTACCAGAGCTAATCTTTATTCTAAAATAAGAAAAAGGGTTTGCACTGAGCTAATGCTAATGAAGTAATATTGTATTACCTGAAACAATGGAGGGAGCCATAAGCTAAAGGAATTCTTAAAACCCATCATCTACATATGTAAGATGGAACAAAACAAACGGATTCCATTTCAGAGTAAACAATTTAGAAATATTAACGTCATACAGATTTGCATAGTCAGGCTATCTACAATTGAATACAGAATTAATATAACGGCATTACTGTGAAGAATGCGTTCCTGAATACTGCCAGTTAATCGTGCCGATTTCCTTTTCTGTTATTCAAATACAGCTATTTATTACAGGCATTCTAGGTGATTCGCTAAAGGGATGTCTTCATTGCATGACTCAAGGCCACGGTGTGAAAGGTGATACATATCAAATCTACAGAACCGAAAAGATCAGAAACACAACCCAACCTGAATTACAAACGTTCTCTCCTCCATTTCTTAATAAGTTCCACGACTACTTTCATGACGCTAGCAGTCAACAAAATAACAGCGCATCTTAACGTTGGTTTTAAACCAAGATATGGACAAAATATGAAAGAAACTACTGGAAGAAGATGGATACAGAACAATGTAGGCACATCGTAATGTATTTAACTCTCAGCTTATAAAGCTGTCCAATTTAACATTTCTATATCCAGTAATCAGGAGAACTCCAAATTAATTTTCGTAGGAAATCGAAACCGCATCACAGTTTACAAGAGTAAACTGGGTGCCTGAGCTGTTAAGAACAGCCTTGGACTGCAGTCATGATATGGTTTTAGGGTTAGAGTTGGCATGACTGGCTTCAGACAATGTAGCACACAATACAATAGCTGTACTTATTCTCTGGTCTAAATTAAAAAAGTACTGGAAAGTACCAAGTAATATTTTTTTTATTTCGGCAGTAACGGCCTCATACTGTAGTCACGATGGTAAAGTATTTGGGGTTAGATTGTAAGACCAGCTTCAGAGAAGTTTAGCACACAATGCAATAGCTACAATTTTTATTGTGTGGTATAAATGCAATAGTATTGGATTTTTTCTTTAAATTTAACGTCCTTTAACCGGTTAGAATACATCGGACGGTGAATGAAGAAATGGTTGAAATGACGCCCAAATGGGTTAGTCGACATTTGTCATCTAAGGATATGGGGAAAAAAAACGGAAAAATCTTTATCCAGGTAATTCATCACAAACTAGATTCGAATTCAGGACATCTTGAATGTGAACCAAACATCATGGAGGTAGGGTAGTATTAGAATTCTACTTTTCAAAAAACTTAGTCACTTCATTTTGACTACACAATTCAAGATTTTAAACTTTGTTTAAATTTTGATACAAGTTTTGATACACATTTACTCCCCTATAATTTCTTCCAATAATTTGCTTAACGTAATTGCATTCTTTCTTGGACTAAGAGTACAGAGGTATACATACAGGCCCGCCCACATGGAGAGGGCGGAAGGAATTGTGGCGCAAGTTGCGCCATTAGGGGGGGGCATTTAAGTAAATTAACGCAGGTAATATAAACAGATTTATTACCATTTTAATGAGTATTGTAATTATTAACTCAGTTTGTATCTTTAAGTTTAATTTAATTGTGCTGTATCCCCAGATAATGTTAAGTACAATTCATACTGTATGGAATAATGTGGCGTATCAAATCATAAATTTTGGAAATGTATAAAAGGAACTACGACATTATAGGTAGGCATATAGTTGTTCAGAATGTATAGCGTTATTACACTTACTATAATTGGTGTTTTAGATACAGTAGGATACATTGACATACCAAGTAATAAAATACACCACCTGCTAAATATTTTTGCTGTAAATGTTACGATTTTTTATTGATGTTAACTTTCCAAATATTTGCTTAACCTTTTAATGTGTACCGGTATCACAATAGTTATTCAATACGTATAAGACACTCCTTTGCGAAGCTTTCCCGCAACACATAAACGGAACCAAATAGTTTAAATTGAGGTCTCAGAAAAGTGGGGGAGGATAATTGTTTTTGGGAGGACGCGCCATAGCCTTTAGGGGCATGAATTGAGTTTCATTTGGGCACCCCTGTATACATCAGAGACAAAATTTTCACATTCAATGGAGAACCATAGGTTGCCACTTACATTACGATGCTGTAATATTCCATATTACACTATTTCCAAACACTGCAAAGAGAGGGAGGGAGAATGGAGAAGGAAAAACTTAAAAAATACTGCACATGGATGTCTGTTTCATGTCCAAATTTATATCACATGGATGCCATAGATCGATTGAAAACAGCCACGAAAGTTCATTGCCATCGATTACTTATATTAGGAAAATATTACTATGTGTCGTAAATCATAGCTTTTCGTCCAGTCTCTTGTTAACCATTGCGTCAGTGGTGCGGAACTCACCATACTTTCAAACTCGTTTCCACTGGTGCCTCATATCTGGGTGTGGATGAGAGTAAAAGTTGCAATCTTAATTCTTCTCCCACGGGAGATTAGAAGATACTCAAAGCGCGAAGGAGTGAACTTCGACAGGCACAAACTCGTTTCAAAAATGCATCTTTCAAAGTTTCTTTGTATACTAGTTGCTTACGCTGCAAGTGTAGCCATATGAGTTCTAAGCTACATGTAATTATCGGTGCGATTTTCATTTTAAACAGTGTCATTCCATCGCTAGTGATACGTTTTGCAGGTGCTGTAAGCCACTCATCGCTCTCATAGCGGCATTTACTCTATCTTTGATATGTATTGTGGAAACATTTCCTAGCGTGTGAAGCGTCACTCCTAGGTACTTGAAATGTCTCAAGAGCATGAGCGGTCTGTCTCTGTAGAATAAAGGTGCCCAATTTCTCTACTTTCCTTAAGGTCGTTGTTACTATTTTGTCTCGTTCAAGTGTAGTTCATTTCTTTCTGCCCATTATGCAACTCTACGAAGGCAGATTGAAGATCGAGACTGATAGATGTCAATATCATATCGTCGGCATAGCTGTATAATTTCACATTTGCCGTTATTATTCTTACATCTTCTGTGGCAATGGTAAACCTAATAAGGGCTAAGGGAGTCTCCCTGGAGAACCCCATTCGTTTACCGTATGGGCTTGGATTTTGTGATACCATCACAGATTTCCACACAATTGCTATTCAGTAGATTCCTCATTACTCTGGCTATGTAATTGTCATCCTCGACCATATTCTCCAGCTTGTTCACTAGCAACTGCCTATTGATGGAGTCGAAGGCTTTGTAATAGTCTTAAGACGACTGCACGTAACTTCCCACGTGGTGTAGACAATGCTTCATGTCTGTTAGTACATACTGTATGGCCTGCGTTGTAGATCTACCCTTTTTGAAACGAACTGTTTTTCGGGTATTTCAGGTTCTACTACTTTTGTCACACGTTTGCATAGCAGTTTGGTTAATATCTGCATTACATTCTAAAGCAATTCCCCAGTAGGAGTTTGGGTCACTACTAATCTCCTTTGCCTTTATACAGCATTTTCAATGTTTATTTTCTCCATAGTTCTGAAATGGTCCCCTTTCTTAGGCATTTATTGAAGAGCGCGATAATGCATTTTCCCAGCTTATCAGATGTATCCTTAGGTACTCATTATAGATGAGGTCTGGTCCATATGCCATATTTTTACTTATTTTTCTTTGCTGTCCTTAGTGGCAGATATCCCTTTCCTCACTGTTAAGAGTTGTGGTTATATTATGCCTGGATGATCTGTTACCTGACATAGACCGGGTTTCTCCATCTTGCAAAACTTTTATTACATGTTCTTCCCATGTCTCATTGGAATATTTCATGGGTATTTGGGCTGCCTAGGGTTCAGCACATTGTACGGATGTTCCTCAATCCCTTTTATCAGTTTCCCCTCTACTTCTCTTTGAAAAATCATCCTTTGTGTCTTTCACAGGTCCTTGTATTGGCTTCTGATACTAAGGCAGCTATGTATACCGCTTTCTGACAGTGCATGCGAGATGTAGGTCATTTAGAGTTTTCCTGCCTGTTAAATAGCACTCTTCGTTAAACCACTCCTTTGAATTTATCATTCTTACTGTATGTGCCGCCGCTTTTTGTTTTCTCCAGTATTGCTGTCGCGCTATTCACATCACCTTTTGATATTAGATCTAGGATGGTATTGATGTCCTTTTGCTACATAATTGTTTCTTTGTTTATCCAGATACCTTTTATAGTAGTCCACCCTTTTGTACGAAATAGGAAGTATCATTCTGGTTTAATGTGAACTGGAGTAACAAGTGGGTCAGCTGGAGTAAAATTATCAGGATCTCCAGAATATATGAAATGTGTTCATTTTGAAGCGTTTCCTGGAAGTTTCTCCGTGTTTTGACTACTGCCTTAGTATCATCCTTGTTATTAAGTGCTAGTTCCATTGTGCTTGTTCCCCCGGGCTTACTACAGGATTGGTGCTGCCGGGATCCCGAGCCACTCTGAGTTAGGTTCTTCTAGAGGTGAAAGGGTTGTGCCAAACACCCGAAGAACTTTAGTCCACACGCGTGTTTGACCAATTACAACTTACCTCCCTGAACACAATCTGACGGATAATACCGCTGCGGGGGAAGGAAGGGAGTCACTAAGAGAGACTAGGTAACAAGTAATTCTAAGCCCCTATCGTGCAAGACCGTGTTCGTATCCGCTGATAAAGGTGAGTCCCCGGGAAGGGGCCATTGCACGAGCTGCAACACTCCTGAAAACGATTGGGTCCCTCTGGCTTTAAATTGGCAGGAGACCCTAAGGTGAGCAAGGTCCATCTAAATACGGGACCGGGTCTGCCAACGCAGAGACCACACCCTCGCAAACCCAGGAGTAAACTCGTGGGGCTTTCCATTAGGAGCGGTGCCTATTTTATATACCGCCCCCCCTGCCTGGTCGAAATCGGGCAAGGACACCTCCCGCACCGACCCTTCCAAGCAGGGACGGAAGTGGATACGCCACTTACGCGCGTCAGGCCAGCAGGGCGAACCCTACTGGGGAGACTACCGAACAACCTCGGTGGGGCCGACAGTATCTAGCTACCGTCTACCAGCTATCCCTCATGGTTGGTGCCGGAGATTCTCGAGGCGTCTCGCAACCCCGCCTGGGTGAAATTAACATAGCCAGGCGTACCCAATCACCCATGGGTATCGGGAACCACTGCCCCGCCGAGTCCAACCCAATCCGAACTCTCTTTCGGGAGGGGCTCAGATGTTCGGCCCGGCGTACTTCTGGTAACGTCAGAAGTACCACGAGTGCTAAGGGTCCGCAGCGCCCGCACCACAGCAGCTGAAGGGGTCGGAACCCCCCCCTTACGGGGGGTGAGCAAGGTCCAGGCCGGAACTCCTACCTAGGCGGGGTGTCGCCCAGGATGTGAGCATGCCATAAGAGACATTTGTAATGGTGGAAGAATTTATCGCCATGGTAAACAAAACCTCAAACAAAACACCTCAGGTTAATGCAAAAGAAGCAGTCGAGTCTTGTGGTTTTCGCTACGTAATAATTAATAGAACAGAGGAAGGAAATAAATTTACATAGGTGAACCCGTTTACAGTTAAAAAGGTTCTCGAGAGAATTGCTGGGCCTGTTAAGTTGTGCATTAGAAGTCGCAATGGCATGCTCCTGGTTTAAGCTAATTTAGCATCCCAGGCAGCGAAAATACTCAGAGCAAACATGTTAACCAGGTAGTAATAATTGAATTATATTTATGGACCCCTTTAACTGCTGTGGTACTTGGCGTCCCATTCTACATTGGGTGTGAACGACAGGAACTTTTGCTCAAAGGCCTCTATCAGGCTTGGGGTTCTTTTAGTGTGCCGTAAATCTACGACACGGAAACGCCGGCTTCCGAAGGAAGCCACGTTAAGAATTTTTACGCCCGAAAAAAGCCACCACCCTCCGCCGGGCTTGAACTTGCGACCTCGGGAACTAGAGGCTGGTAACCACTACACCACGGGGGACGATTATTCTGTACGAGTTGAAATGCATAGGACCTTTAACTCCTCCCGCGTTGTGGTAAACAGCCGTGCATTGAAAGGCATGTCCATAGAGGAGATTAAAGTAAATGTAATTTCTGACATCCGTATATCGAGTTTAGCGGAAAGGGCGAATTCGTGCCCCTCATACCCTGTTCCTCACCTTTGATCGGTTAGATCTCCCTCAAAGGATTAAGGCAGGATATAAAGGCATCTTAGTTAGGTCATATATTCCGAATTCGCTGAGATGCTGCAAGTGTCAGCGCTTTGGACACATTGGCGATTTTTGTAACGGTGAAGTTGCGTTAACTGTGGAGACGTCTCTCACCATGAAGCATGTACATCAGTCCCAACGTGCGTTAAGTGCAGCGGTGAACATCCCGAGAACGCCCCCGTTTTACAGTGGAAAGAGCGATCAAAGAGATCGGGGATAGAGAGGTGTCTAAATCGGAAGCCCGGAAATTTCTGCGTATCCATCAATCCTCTATTCCGAAACCCGGCGCATATAGCTCAGTTGCAGCTAAAATGTACCGAGTCGGGAAATAGCAACTCAGAGCAGCGATATTAACGGGGCTACCATATCAGAAAAGATTCTCGTAGCTAGATCTCTTCCAAAGCCTTCAAAATCAACACCGATGTCTGCATCAACACCTGCCAAGTCTGTTAACGAAAAGATCAGGCCAGTAAAATTATCATCAAAACCGTCGACCTGAACCAATAAGACTGGCAAGCTCGTAATATATAATGCATCACCACTAAATTTCAGAACCAGCTATGACAGAACTGACTTCCTGAAGGCAAGTGATAAGTCTGCACCCAGAACATCAAAGAGGAAGCAAAGCTCACGACCATCCCCGGAGATCCGCTTCTGAGTAAATCTTTTGGCAAGGAATTAGATCGGCGATGTTCATCTTCGCTGAACTCCACTTCCACGCGGTTCTCGAACCAAAGGGTCCTTCCCCGTGGAGGAGATGGAGTAGGAGGATTCCGCCCACACTGCCAGAACGATGAGACAGGTTAAACCCTCCGTAAAAGGTGTTAGCCCGACACCAATGAAAAAGGGTAAATTGGTTCGAACACCGCTGTCTTCATACAATGAGTACTTATCCCATTATAATCACTATGACCATCCTACAATGGAACATAGGTGGAATTAGAACACATCGACCAGAGCTTGAAGTTTTGCTCAACAAGAATGAGCCTTTGATGGCATGCTTGCAAGAGTAAGCTCCGTCCGTAAGACAACTCTCAAATTAGGCGGTTTACCCCAATACGGGGTGATCTTACACCGGAAGAGAGTAATCCTGCGCATGGGACACCATGATGCTCATCAGATATTATATACTAGTGGAATCTGTATTCATACAGTCTGACATCCAGTCAGTCGCTGTAAGGATTAAACCGCCACCCATACAATTCACTATTTGTAATATTTATCTGCCTCCAACGACCTCTCGTTCGCCGATTTAGAAAATCTAGTTCCCCAGTTATCAACATATTTTCTGTTGGTGGGAGACGCCAATGACCATCATCTATTTGGGCTCACCTCGAGCTTGAGCGAGTGTCAGATAATCGCCGATTTCTTTGACAACTATAGCCTAGCTATACTGAACACCGAGAGCTTATTCTCTCGGGCTCCTTCAATAGTTTTCACATCCTGATTTAGGAGTTAGTTCATTACAGTTGGCAATTTCCTTAAAATGGAATGTCATCTGATTTACATTCTAGTGACCACTTTCCATGTCTTGTTAGCCTCTTAATACAGGATACATTTTCCACACGTTTGCCTGGATCAAGCCAACTGGAACCTTTACTCCCAGCTGGCTGTGTTTAATTACAATGAGCACGAATCTGCGAATGTTTTAGCCGAACATCTCATAGAAACTATTCTTTCTGCTGTCGAGTAATCCATTTCTCGGTCGACTGCACAGTCCTGTCGATTTACCGTCCCTTGGTGGACAGATGATTGCCGTAATGCCATTTGTTTTCGCAGGGGTTTCCAACGTCACTCTACACTGGATAACCTGATCGAACACAAGAAAACGCGTGTCAAGTCTAGACAAGTTATTAAACATAACAAAAAGACACCGTGGAGCAGGTTTATAGCTTCGTTTAATCGACATACACCTTCCTATGTCGTATGGGATAGGTTAAGGCGTGTGGCAGAAAAATCGACCCACATGCCAATAGCCGGTCTTAAAACAGCTGCAGGAGCTGTTGTTGATACATTTGGCATGACTAACACATTTGGCAGTGCTTTTGCTCAATGTCTAGCTCGGATAACTGCCCGCCGAGTTCCTTCCAGTTAAGACTCAGATGGCATCTTAAGGTTTCTCGTTTCGTTCTGGAAACCTTGAAGCTTACAACCGCCTTTTCACCATAGTAGAGTTAGAATATGCTTTTTCATCTTTGCGATTATTAGCACCAAGACCAAATGGTGCCCATGCACTAATGTTGCAACAGCTCTCTCCTGAAGGTAAGGCTTTCCTACTCGGGGTAAATCGCGTTCGGGTTGACGCCACTTTCCCAGAAAATTGGCCACCATCATACTGTGTTCCTCTCACGAGAATGTGTCTAAGGAATGTGTTGACATCAACAATTCTATCGTTATCTGAGAAAGATTACCGCTCTACTTTCAACATATAAACAAATCTTAAGGCCTCTTAGAAAACATACGATCTCCTGCTAGTATGCTGAATGGCCAGTTGCTTTTGTTTGCTTTCCTCTTCACAGATTTGAACGTTAGCATCGATTTCCCGAGCTTGACTGTGTAGAGTTATTTTCTTACTGGGCATTGAAACACACTGGGATATTAACAATGCGCGATGTTTTTAATGTAGATAGAAGATCTATTTATGACATTATCGTGAGCTGCCACGTGGTGCTATCCCCCTCACTCTTCTGGAGAGTAGAACACCCCACAAACGTTTTCTAGTCAGAGGCCTACAGTACCTATTTTGAAAGTTGGAGAGGACTGTGATGTTCCATTCAGCCACCGTCCTATTTCCCTCGCCAGTTGCGTGTGCAAGGTGATGGAACGCATGATCAATGGACGGTTGGTATGGTGGCTGGAAACTAAAAACACTGGCCAACACCTACTGCGGTTTTCGACGAGGCCGTTCAACATTCTTAATACCTGGTTCGGATATATCCATGTGCTTCCCTCTATCGGCCAGCCTAGAAAGTTTTCCGACAGCTACCTGTTCCCGCCAGAATGACTAGTCTTCTAATGGAATGCAAGCCGTGGTTACATGATTTGGCAAATCTGCTCTTAGTGTATCCTCGTTGAAAATGCTTATAATGGCAAAAGAAAAGCGAAGAAATTACCTTAGGAGTGAGTTTAGAAGTGGATGTGATCTCTTCAATATCTGGTGCCCACCTGCCCGACCGTTTTAGGTGTTTTACTCTTATAGGGAAATCGCGTTATGAACGCACAAACGTAGCCATGTTGTTGCTAAAGCACATGCAAAATGGGAACTGCCAACCTAAATAAAAAGTGAAATCCGCTAAATATGCTATGTCTTGTTGTCATTAGAATTTCTTCCTCTTCGTTTAGTGTTGCCGCTGACAAAAAACGCAACGCATTCATAGTAAGAAAGACTATCCACCAAAATTGTAATTTTTGTATTCTTTTTGTGAAAGTTTGTTATATTAATGTTATTTCCATTAAATAAAGAAGTTCCTTTACTATAACAGTGGTAGTTACAGCAAGCCTACATAACAAAAAAACCTAACCTAGGGCTAACGTTCCGTGAATTCAGAAACGTAAGCTTATATATCTATATAAAAAATACTAAACCTAACCTCCCTTGAATCAGAAACCTAAGCTTATACCCCCGCCGCTATAACGTTGCACTTCACAGTTCGTGTGGCTTTGCGTAAGGTTGGCTACATCGTGGTTGCGACGTTGCCAGAGTGGCTAGTAAACAACAACAGCTGATTGTTCTCATTTCTATCGTGTCTAAGCCGCATACAAAAAGTGTACGTAAGTAGCGAACGTCACTGAATAATAACTATTTCGTATTATTATTGTTAATTGAAAATAAGCGATATAAGCAGCTTTGGTATGGTCGGATACTCCTTTCTATGATAATAGGCATAAATGTGTCTACGTATGGCGTCTAATTGGAAAGCATCAATATTTGTGACTGGACGAGGCTTCTTTTTTTTCTTCCCTGGAGTTGATAGAAATACCTGTTGTGTTCCAGATGGTTCAGGAATTGTGTCCTCTTTCTCTTGTAGTTTCACTCCTTTGTGAACAACAGTTCTCGTGCTTAAACCAAGAGCTGCTGCAGTTCGTTGTACGGCTTTATCAGCAGGAATAGAGGGATTTCCGTGAAGCTTCACGTACTCCTTTTCCTGTTCAAAGAACTCCCGGGTTCTCCTTAATAGTTCCAATGCCTGACTATTAAGTGGCACACCTCGGCGCAAAGGATTTTCACTTCATGAATCATCACTCGGCGATCGGCGTCGTTTTTCCGACATTGTCGCACTTAAGGTTTGTTTAAATAAATAATATGAATGAAATATATATAAAATACAAATATAAATAAATAAATGTATAAACGAACAATAACAAAACTATCAAACAATAACCACAAATCTAAATAACAAATAAGAATGAACAATATGTAGCTTGCAAAGAACAACTCGACGCTCTGCTAGAGATTCACAAACTGAAGCACGTGGTTGGGAATAGTTACATCCGGCAACAGAGCCGATTCTAGATCCGGTTCCGCTTTGTCATCGACCATCCGGAATGCTGCCTTGTGATTGGCTTAGGAAGTCAAACGGTCGAAGCTTTTCGTCTCTTTTTTCGCGAGTGTACCAACTTAAACGCTAGCTGTCAAGTGCAACGTTATAGCGGCGGGGGTATAGGAACGCACGCTCGCGTGCTTTGATGTAACCACTGGTAACAAAATAAAACACGCTTTTATAAGTAAATCAGAAACCTAAGCTTATATATAAAAAAAATTCTGATGCGTAACCTCACATGACTTTCTCTACTCTTGTACAAACTATTTTTATTACTCGCGCAAAACTTCTGGAGTCGTGACCTTGATTGCCACCCCAGCTGCCGAGCCTAGGAATTGTTTATGTTTACCTTTATCAACGAAAGCGATATAATACCTTTGCTTACTCACAGTGCGTAACGCATACAGTCTGCATAGAAAGTGTCTGCATCTGGTTGTAATTTTAGAGAGCTGCAGTATCTAAATAGTACTTATTTTATATTTGTTATATTTATAACCATGGCTCCTATGTTTTCAAAGTTAAGTGGTAAGGTGTTACATAGTCAAAGTAGGGAAATAATTGCAAATGTCATCGACTTCATGAAGCAAGAAGCAGAGATGAAGGAAGAAATTATATCCGAGTTCCACAAAAGCCTTAAGAGAGTGAAAGAAAGAGTAGTCAAACCAACTGGTGTTTCGCCGAGTTCTCAAAGATAAGAGAAAAAAGCATATGGATGAAAGAGTACCATTTGACACACCTGGGAAGAAACATAAGGTCCCTAAACGTATTACAGAAATAGACGATTTCGAATGCGTCATTCGGCGCACGATTCACAATTCCTATGTGGAAGAAAAAACTGTGCTAAAAATAAGCAGATTGCTCATCCAGCTGAAAGACAGCAGAAACTTTCAAGGTGGTGCTACATATCTCAGAAAAATTATTAAAGATTTAGGGTTCAAATGGAAGAAACCGAAATCAAATAAAAGAGTTCTAACAGAAAAGCAAAATAAATAAATAAAATAAAACAATAATAATAAAATAAAAAACAAAAATAAAAAGTAAATGTTGCCACGATAGCTTAGTCGGTTAGAGCAACGGCACGGAAAGCCTAAGATCCGTGGTTCAAATCCCGGCTATGGCATTAAATTTTTCAGTCTGATTCTACCTTTCCAAATGACTATAATTTTATATGTGCTTATATCAGCATCAATTTTCAAGGTGGTGCTACAAATTTCAGAAAAATACTATAATGTATGAAGATGAGTCATACATACACAGCAGTCATACAGCATCTAAAAGTTGGAGTGACGATAGCGAATTAGGTTTGCAGGCACCTGTTGCCAAAGGGCAAATACTTATTATCGTTCGTGCTGTTGGAAAGATCGGCTTCGTTCCAAATGCCCTTCTTTTACAAGTCGCAACAAACAGGAGATTTTCATCAAGAAATGAATACAGAAAATTACATGAAGTGAATCAACGCCATGTTGATACCTAATATGCCTGCTAGGTCTGTTCTGGTCATCGACAATGCTTCACAATGCGTCAACACTCAAATTGACAAACCACCTACCTCAAATTCCTTGAAAGAAGAAATGAGAGCTTGGTTACTTAGACATAATATAGCTTTAGATGAAAGCATGAGTAAAACAAAGCTATATAACTTAATTAAAGCCAACAAACAGCTTCAGAAGTCATACACACTTGACCAGATAGTAATACAACATCGCCATAATGTACTTAGACTGTCATCGTATCGCCCAGATCTAAACCCAATCGAATTAATCTGGGCTGATATCAAAAAATGGGTGGCATGCAGAAATATCACTTTTAAATTAAAATATGTGGAGCAGTTATAACGCCAGCAATTTGCTGAAATTGGAAGGCCAGAATGGGAAAATGTATGGCGACATGCTGAATAAATTAAGAATCATTATTCCGAAAAATACGGAATTGCAGAAAATCAAATAGAAATAATTCTCATGCAGGATAATGGTGCAGAAAGTAGTGACAGCAGTGATGACGGCAATAATGTGAGTGATTCCGCAGAAGAGGAAGGGTTGTTAGATGTGGAAGAATTGGAGGCAATGATTAACAGCGTTTTTTATATTAAGCGCTTTTTACAGCGTGGATTTTAATATACTGTATATAACTAGGTTTATCAGCGCAACACAGTGCATAACCGTTGTGGATATTTGACGACTGTCCCACGCACTCCTGCAGCATGCAGTCGACCGGTCACCACCTGATCTGGTAAGCAACTCGCATCATAGCTCTCATTAAGATTTTCACGTGTCTAGAACTGTTGCGCCGATTATACAAACGCTTATTCTCCATCTACTTCATGTTAATCGACATAAACATTTGCAGGCTCTATCTTATTGCCAATTTTCTTGTAGATGTAAGGGGAATATATATATTTACAAGGGCAATATAGAAATACAGTAGCCTTTAAGCACATACATATCTCTTAATAGCTGGTTGCTAGGTGCAGTACCATTCCCTTTGCCACAGATTAATACTCTTTGCATATCCAAAACAAAAAAAATCGGATGTGTTACACTCACATGACTTTCTCTACTCTTGTACAAACTATTTTTAGAAACTCTTATTCTCCATCTATTTCATATTAATCGAGATAAACATTTGCAGAAACGATCTTTTGATATGCAAAGAGAATTACATTTTACACATAGCGAC
Source organism: Deroplatys truncata (assembly GCA_030765065.1). Lineage (NCBI taxonomy): Eukaryota > Metazoa > Arthropoda > Insecta > Mantodea > Mantidae > Deroplatys > Deroplatys truncata. Next base: position 120,461,941 of record CM060978.1, read on the forward strand.
CAGTTCTATAAAGATTTGACTATCGCTTAAGGCGTACTATGTTGTCCTTGTTTTGTAATTGCAAGGGCAATGTAGAAATACATAGCCTTTAAGCATCGACATATATCGTAATAGCTGGTTGCTAGGTGCAGCACCATTCTCTTTGCCACAGATTAATACTCTTTGCATATCCAAGACAAAAAAATGAATAACGAATTCCCATTTGAGAAAATAAGTATTGAAAAATTTAAAGGAATAACAAGCAATATCTCGAAAATGGTTCACTCAACAACAAAACTGTATATGACATAAATTGTGTATTTTAATGCGATCTACATCTTTTGTGTTGTAAAATTTTGTCTATCTCTTATGGTTTACCAGTTTACCAAAAGTCGTTCACAATGAAGAATACTTTTGGAGACATTCCCAGAAAATTCAAGCTATACATTTTATTTGTCATGAAAATATCTCAAACATATGACATTTTAATCAAAATCGTTATAGCCATTTTTGAGAAAATTAAAATGTTCGAAAAATGTTCCATGTAAAGGGTACTTTGGGGTGGGGGATTTTCTTGAAAACCTTCGTGTCGCATCTCTGAAAGATACTGAACCTAAATACCAAGTTTGGTGTTTATCCGACTGTTCGTTTCTGAGTTATGCTGTTCACAGACAGACAAACAGACACACACGGACATGTTTCCAAAAATGCTTTTTTTGGATTCAGGGGTCTCAAAACATGTATTTCCGGTAAAATCTCGGTATCGAATTTTTGGGTGGAATGCAATACTTCCCCTACTTACTATACGTAGTAGAGAAAGTAATAAAAGAAACTAAACCTAATCCTAACTCTCGTGAATCAGAAACCTAAATTAGGAACGCAACTGCTACACTCCTCCCCTTCTAAAAACATCCCTCCCCTACGCTTTGAGGCTGAGGGCCCTCAATCTCTCGGCTACGCCTTGAGGCCGAGTATCTTACCGGCTTGGGCGGGCATTAATTATTCATATGTTGCCAGCATTCGTTAGAGCTAGTGTATGACAGAGTGACATTTGTCGGACATATAACACATCATTTTCATCGCTGTGGGAGATACACTAAGAGCAGAATGTCGCCGGAGTCAAGTGTAGTCAACGAAGAATTCATGCTTACCTCAGCAGAGAATGAAACCTTTCCTCCTGGCAGTGATGGAGTTCACGAAAATGTAAGAGTCGAGTTTCAGGCTACAGGAAATCCAGTTCCTGAACCATCAAATGAATTTAATGCTAAATACCTATTTTCATCTACTACTTCAACTGTCTCCGTTCTCATGCCCAATACGATGGAAACTTCTGCAGTCAACAATCAAAGTGAAACAGATTCTGATGACACACCTTTGCTGTACAGAATGAACAATGGAGGCTGGTCCCAAGGACACGTGGAACGCCAGCGTCTGCATTTCATTGAACTTACAGGACCTGTGCTGTCTGGCAATATCCAGTGGATGGTTTTCGCCTAATTTTTCCTGACAGCCTAATTGACGATATTGTGTATCACAGCAATCTATATGCCACACAGATCGGAGAGGGCATAAATTACACACCAACCACTTCTAATTAGATGAAAACCTTTGACCATAAATATTTTAATGGCCATAAAAACATTGCCAAGCTACAGAGACTACTAGAGACTACTCTGATCCCGAAACTCCGGGATCCTTACATTAGTAGCCTTATCTGACTTGCATTTTAACAACTCCTTGCAGCAGCCAAAGGGGGCTCCTGGGTACGACAAGTTGTTCAAAATCAGGCCTGTCCACGACACCCTTTCTAGAACATTCGAGGAATATTACCGTCCAACTCAACACCAGGCAGTTAATGAATCTATGATCAGATTCAAAGGTCGCTCAACATTAAAACAATGCATGCCTGCTAAGCCTGTGAAAAGAGGTTATAAGGTATGGGTTCAAGCTGATTCAAAACGTTGTGTCTGCCAGTTTGAAGTCTATACTGGGAAGATTGGAGACATGACTGAAAGAGACCTGGGAGGCAGTGGTGTGAAAACACTGTGCTCTAATTTAGAAGGAAAAGGATACGAAATATATTTCAATAACTACTTTGCATCGGTACCACTGATGGAATATCTAGCACAAAAACATGTTTATGCAGCAGGAATAGTTGGAAAAACAAGGAAGTATCTACCCAAAAGTCTAAAAGGTGACAAGGACTTACCAAGAGGTGACTGTGACTGGCTGGAAAATCAGAAGGGCATAGTATTTTTGAAATGGAAGGATAGAAAGGCAGTGCATTTCCTCAGCAATTTTCATGACCCAGCAGCAGATAGGACTGTAATGAGGCACCAGAAAGATGGAACAAGAATTACAGTAAACAGTCCTACTATGGTTATAGATTATAATGCTCACATGGGGTGTGTTGACAAATCAGACATGCTGGAGGCTTGTTATGAAATAAATAGGAAGAGCAAGAGGTGGTACATGTGCATTTTTGGCATTTCTTCGATGTTGCAATTGTAACTCTTTCATTATATTTCGTGAAAGATCTGAGGGGAAACCAATAGATCTAAAAAGTTTTCAGTTATCCTTGGTTGATGAGCTGCTTCCCATAAAATCATCAAAAGAGAAAAGCAAGGTAAAACAAAAAATCAACAAGTTCAAGCCCAAAGTTGCTCAGGAGCAACTGCAAAGTAATCTGCATATGCCAGTGAGAGGCACATGGAAACGATGTGCTAACTGCAGCTCTTCAGCCAATCAGCAGCGCTCATGTTGGTCATGTGAAGCATGTGGTGTCACTCTGTGCCTCAGAAATAACAAAAACTGTTTTGAAGAATACCACAAAAAGTGAACTGTTTTTGTGAAAGGAACTGTTTGTATTCCAGTGTGCCTAGAATTGTGTGTAACCTAAGCAGTGTGCTTCACAGTGGTATTGCGAGAATCTCAATGTTTTTTAAAAAATATAAGGCTTTTTTCAAATTTATTCGAGTAATTCTTTGTTTTATGTTTGGATGTATGTATAATTATTCATTTTCTAATAAAACATTCTTGAGTTAGAGCTTGCTATTTTTTTGTGCATCAAAGGGTTAAACAGCATTGATTTCTGATTGAGGAGGCATGTGATGCCCCTGAAGGTCTCCCTCTAGGCTCTTGTTTTGCTAGTCTGATTATGTATATGAATTCCTTGCAATCAGCATGGTTTTGGCGATTATAACTAGGTTGTCAAACATGTTGTCGGGTATTATTTCTGCTGCACTCTTACGTCTTTCTACATTTCATAGAAGCAATCTGTCCTTTCTTCCCTTTACAGAGTAATGAATAAAATGTTTAAACTTATAATAAGAGGTTACATTGCAACAATTTATTCTTTTTCAAGTGTACACTTTTATTGGAAACATGGCCAACTTGGACAACAAATGCTGCCTTCTTGTGTGTGTATATATATATATATATATATATATATATATATATATATATATATATATATAAAACCATCTGTTCAGTATTTTACTTGCATGTTAATGCGAGTAAGTAGATCAGTTGAAATATGGGCAAAACAAGTCTTACCCTAGTTTGCCATGCTTGGAAAACATTATAACAGCAATAAAGCACTGTGCAGGGTTAGTCTGAAAGAAAAATTCATTTTGAATTTCAAACTGTTCAGCGTACTATATAGTGTTATAAGTCTCACAGCTTGGTAGGAAAATATAGTATATGCCTACAAAATAAAACTGGGAATGCTGGTCTGCATTTCTTGTTGAGCTCAAGCCAGTAAAAGAAGATGGTTATCCAGCTACTTATGCCTGGTATGTTAATGTGAAAAGCAATGTGATGCACAAATTAAATGCATATTAAGAAATAGAAACATACATAAGACAAAGGAGACTGAAATGGTAAAATTTAACAAAAAATATGACTACTCCAAACCTATAAGAAAAACATTAAAAACCTTTGCCTATGATATGATAACACCTATAGGCTGCATAAACAGCAAAAGAGGTGGGTTGGTAAGTAGATTGGGTGCAACAAATGCAGGAAAAGCTACTTTGCAGTCATATCACAATGAATGGTAAGTTCATGAAAAATCATCATTGCCCCAAAAAATACTTATCCCAAGATTTATGATTGTACAGTAGGAATGTTGTCAATTGTGAAATAAGTAAACACAATATGTTACAAAGGGAAATGTGCAAGTCTTTAAATTTGAATTGTTAGTTGCTAGAAAGTTTGTGTCTTGTGCAAAGTTCGAGCTTTCACTTAATGACATTAAGTTTTTGAATTGCAAATAAAATTGTATTTATACATTTTGCTTGGTTATGATTTTCAAACAAATGTTCTTTAATTTGAGGTTACAACATTTTAGGTAAAAAATGTTAAACAGAGAATAACTGACATCTTACTAAGATGACAGTTTGTATAGTTTTCCTTATTTTAAACTTCAAAACCTAGTAACTGGAGTGTGATGCAGTAATTTGTATCACAAATTACTTAAATGTAAATAATGATTGTAATATGAATATGCATTTTTATGTGACACTGATTTCAGATGTTTATTAATTGTAATTATTATTGGAAATAAGTTTATACGGCCTTACTGAAACTGTCAATAATAGCGCGCAATAATGCAGAGAGGGGGGTGAGCTGTTTATCATTATTGGAAACGAGGAAGTTACGTAATGTTGGCGCGTTTTCGGTAGAAACTTCTGGAATGTTTCCTCCCTAAAGCATATGTATTCATAATTTTCATTGGATATTAAAATAGACGCTAATGTTGGCGCGTTTTATTAGCCAATAGCAGTTCAGTTATAATCTTTAGGCGTATCTGGATGAAGGAGTATAAATAGAAGCTAAGTTAGAGGTAAAGTCAGTCAGTCCTTCAGTTCGCCGAAAGCATTCATACATTACACGTCGTATTTAGCTCAGTTCATCAAAAATCTGTGTACACTACACGTCGTCTTCAGTCAGTCAGTTCGTCATACATCGGATATAGATTCACAAGTTACGCGCAGCAGAATTATGAAAGATCTAAAATATGGTAAAGTTAATTATACAAAAGGTTGAAGTACGTTGATTAAAAGTGATCAGTAAGAAGTTATTATAACAGTTTCAGTTTGGCGAGTATCTAGATCAATATGTAAAAGTGATAGTGAACGTGTTCGACAATAAAAACTATAAAACAAATTTCTTCATCAGTGTTCTTTTTGGATAAAAGATTCCTTTCCGTTTACACAACCCTGATCAAGACACATGTTCGACCCAATATAAGATAATAGCTAGCCGGAGGACAGTAAACAAAACTTAAAATTCTTTCGAACACTAACACTGATGCAAATTGCTAACACAAGATGGAGCTACAAACCGAACAAATGAATGACGTCACAAGATGGCTTCAACACACGTGATGTAAACAAACATTGTAAGAATACCGTTACAAATTGGCTACCACAACGTGGGGTTACAATAATGTCTAATATAAATAACAATTAATGTTAAATAAATATAACAAATGTTATTGCAAGTGCAGTAAGTGATAATATTACTATTCATGTGTGGTACAATCAACTTTAGCATATGTAAACCTCTTTACAAGTAGGGAAAAAAAATTGCATTGTCAAAAAAGGTTTTGCTGGACTATTGACATTGCTAAGAAGCTGTGATTACAAATGTTTTTATTGTGCAAGGAATTTTGGGGCTTATTATTAAACAGCAAACAATTTTAACAATTTTTCCATAACAAAAATGTTCTTCTATATCAGGGTTTAATAATATTCCACTTTATTAAGTCCTGACTCAAATAAAAAGTTCCAATAGGCTCAAACATCAGTATTTGTTATAAACAGATGATGGACAAAACTGTCACTTTCCATTACACATCTGTAACAAACGAACTACTATTGGAGAACAATGTAATGTAATGTAATGCAATGTAATGTAATGCGTTTATTGCCAATAGACTGCAAGCAGTTTCTGACATTGTCAGTTCCATTTTACAAATATTTACATATGTACATTCCACAATACAATTAGACAAATTACTTATTAATTACAATTCTTCAATGGTATACAAAGCCTTATCTATTAAATATCTTCTAAGCTCCTTCATCTGTATGAATACATATCATTTATTCAGAGTCAAGAATATAAATTTTGGGATTTTGACTACTCCTTGTCACCAAAAGACGTTTATCTGAACTTTAATGCATATATACCTACAGCCAACTTTAACACTCTTGATGGAATTAATTGTTCCTCCACACAAGCCGTGTGTTGGACAAGGTTGGAAAGGTAGAATCAGACGACTGAAAATGCAATGCCATAGCCAGGATTTGAACCATGGATCTCCTGATCTCCGCCCGGTTGCTCTAACTACTGAGCTACCATGGCAACATGCCGGCACAACATTAAATTCTCTAACTGGTTTGCATTTTCCGGTAAACCACAAAGAGATCGCAAATTGTATTGAGATGACATACCTTAATGGCGACTTACAATGTTATAAGCACTTTAAGTCCTAGGCTTCATAGTTTCAACCACTATTACATCAATTAATGGAATTAATTGTTCTTCCACACAAGCCGTGTATTGGACAAGGTTGGAAGGTAGAATCAGATGACTGAAAAGCTCAAGTCGCCATTGGGGTATGTCATCTCCATACAATTTGAGATCTCCTTGTGGTTTACCAGGAAATACGCAATCAGTTGGAGAATTTAATGTCGTGACAGCAGGTTGCCATGGTAGCTCAGTGGTTTTAGGAACCGGATGGAGACCGGGAGATCCGTGGTTCAAATCCCGGCTATGGCATTGAATTTTTCAGTCGTCTGATCCTACCTTTCCAACCTTTAACACTTGCTTCATTTACCAATTAACTGAACAGAAGATGTTTTGCAGGTACTTATTCATCAGCTGCAGGGTGACTGTAGGGACACTTCTAAGATGTTTCCTGTAAAATGTGGTGAAGCTTGATGGGTTTTAAATTAACTTGAGAATGGGGCTTCCATTTCTGGCTTTTCAAAATTCCTCAACTATACCCCCGCTGCTGTATCTTTGCACTTGACAGTTTTTGTGGCTTCGCGTAAGGTTGGCTACATTGTGGTTGCGACGTTGCCAGAGTGGCTAGTAAACAACAACAGCTGATTGTTCTCCTTTCTATCGTGTCTAAGCCGCATACAAAAACTGTACGTAAGTAGCGAAAGTCAATGAATAATAACTATTTCGTATTATTATTGTTAATTGAAAATAACTCTGCATAAACTTTGCAGCATATGTAGAATACATCATGCACTTTTGACAATACAGAAACAAAATAATACAAACTTCCTGCTACAATGAGGAGATATAAAACATATAGAAATAAAGGCATATCATCAATGGTTTACAGTCACTAATAATTCCGTCTATTTCTTGTGCTTTTCGTATTAGCTTATTCACATGATCTACTTTCTTCTTCCACGAAGCCGCGTCCATCGTAGCCTTGTGAATAACAGTTCTCGTGCTTAGTCCAAGAGCTGCTGCAGTTCGTTGTACGGCTTTATCAGCAGGAATAGAGGGATTTCCATGAAGCTTCACGTACTCCCTTTACTGTTCAAAGAATTCCCGGGTTCTCCTTAATAGTTTCAATGCCTGACTAGGATTTTCGCGCTAAGGATTTTCACTTCGTGAATCATCACTCAGCGATCGGCCTCGTTTTTCAGACATTGTGGCACTTAAGTTTTGTTTAAATAAATAATATGAATGAAATATATATATATATATATATATATATATATATATATATATATATATATATGTATGTATAAAGGAGCAATAACAAAACTATCAAACAATAACCACAAACATAAATAACAATGAACAATATGTTATAGCTTGTGAAGAACAACTCGACTCTCATGCTAGAGATTCACAAACTGAAGCATGTGGTTGGGAATAGTTACATCCGGCAACAGAGCCGATTCTAGTTCCGGTTCCACTTTGTCATCAACCATCCGGATGCTGCCTTGTGATTGGCTCAGGAAGTCGAACGGTTGAAGCTTTTCATCTGTTTTTTTTGCGAGTGTACCAACTTAACCGCTAGCTGTCAAGTGCAACGTTACAGCGGTGGGGGTATAGTATTCTAATTTTTTATGTATCCCCTCCCAACTGTAGTGCTTTTGAGTTTTTGCACGGTTCAATTAACTTGATTTCACTTTCTATTTTAGCAAGTTGGAAACAGACAGCCCCAATTTCACGTTCATTAAAAAAACCATATGAACTCCACTGAATTCAACAGGAAACACCCTGTAAAGTGTCCCGGCAATCAACCTGCAATTAATAACAAAAGTTAATACTTGGAAAACATTTTCTGTTCAATTAATTAGTGAATGTGGCCCGCAAGACTCTTCAAGCCGACTTTACTCATGTCCATTGTTAGGTAATTAATGAGATCTACTTCAATGAGCAAGATTCCTATAAATTTGTTATAAAGTTGCCTGCTTAATAGAAACAGAAATGCGAATGTTGTAGATTATATAATACATTTCAAAATTCTTGATAAAACCACTAAAGCAGAGATAATTAACAGATCAGGAAGTAACATTCAAACCTTATAGATCATGAAACAGAAGTTGATTAAAACAAACTCAAAAAACTCAAATGAATAAATACTAGCACTGAAGGTAAATGATCACAAACATTTGTAATTGTAAATTATTAGCTCACACTTTGAACATATTTTTGTAATGTAACCTATGTCTTAAAACCAAAATTACAGCAAATGCCTCAAGTTCCTCAGGAATGTTGCACTCGACATTTTTAAAATTATGCTCTCTCTGAAATATCCTTACACTTTTGTAAGTATGTACTGAAGTATTCTGCTGTGAAGCATTATCCTAGGTATGCACATAAGATTATTTAGGATTTGTTTCTTTGCATACGATTGTTAAACCCTCTGTACTAAAGGGAAGGGGGGCAGTAACATGGAGTGTCTAATTATACAGAGCACAATTGCCAACACTTTGAAGTTCATAACCTACATATTAAAAAGCTGTAAAGTTTCAGAAAATAATTTTTAAAAAGAAACTACCACTTTATTCTCTTATGAATGAAAAGTAAGGAAACCACTTCTTGGACTTTGAGAGTAAGTCATTGTCTCTATGTTCAATACTCAGCCCTCTGTTGTTTCTCTCATTTATGAAGGATTTACCTCTCCCAAAAAGAAGCCTAAGTAATTTTGCTTGCCAGTGATGCCTACTGTGGGTTTAGGTATATTTGATAAATTACACACTGCACTTAATATATTTATTGTTTGAAATAAATAAACTTGCTCTCAATTTAGAATGAGCCAATATCATGAAGTTGATCACTTATTGCTCTGAAGATACAAATACATGTGTAGGAAATAACAATGTATTATAAAATTCATGTTGCTAGGTTTCTACCCTGTACTGTATAAACCATTCATTGCTCCAAAAGGTAAAAAAATATGTGAGGGAAATAACAAATGTCTACAAAAATTCATGTTGCTAAGCATTTGTAAACCACACTGAGAATTTACTAGTCAGTGAAAAGCATAGAATGTACATTTCATTGTATAATTTTCTCACCAGTGGTTAACCTTATTTCTACTTTTTGTTAGTTTTGCAGTTTAAAAAAAAAAAATCTGATGTGTTACACTCACATGACTTTCTCTACTCTTGTACAATCTATTTTTACAAACGCCTATTCTCCATATGCTTCATATTAATCGAGATATCGAGATGTCAATCTTATTTGTAATTTTCTTGTAGATGCAAGGGGAATATGGTAGCTTTTAAGCGATAGTCAAATATTTTATCACTGGTTGCTATGTGGCGCATTCCATTCTCTTTGCATGTCCAGGACATAAAAAAATGAATAACGAATTTGAGAAAAAGTATAAGTATTGGAAAATTAAAGGAAATAACAAGCAATATCTCGAAAACGGCTCACTCAACAACAAAAATGTATATGATATAAGTTGTGTATTTTAACGTGATCTACATTTTTTGTGTAGTAAAATTTTGTCTATCTCTTACGGTTTACCAGTTATGCAAAAGTCGTTCATAATGAAGAATACTTTTGGAGACATTCCCAGAAATTTCGAGATATACATTTCATTTCTCATGACATTATCTTAAACATATGATATTTTCATCAAAATCGTTAGAGCCATTTTTGAGAAAATTAAAATTTTCGAAAAATGTTCCATGTAAAGGGTAGTCTGGGGTGGGGGGATTTTCTTGAAAATCTTCGTGTCGCATCTCTGGAAGATACTGAACGTAAATACCAAGTTTGGTGTTTATCCGACTGTTAGTTTTTGAGTTATGCTGTTCACAGACACACAGACACACACACAGACACACACACAGACACACAGACACACACACACACACACACACACACACACACACACAGACACACACACGGACATGTTTCCAAAAATGCTTTTTTTGGATTCAGGAGGTCTCAAAACATGTATTTCCGGTGAAATCTCGGTATCGAATTTTTGGGTGGAATGCAATACTTCCCCTACTTACTATACGTAGTAGAGAAAGTAAAAAACTAAACAAAAAAAGTGATACCTATGTTGCACTTGCACGACTTCCTCTACTCACTCTTCTAGAAACTATTCTTACAAAACCATATTCTTCTATTTACTTCTTGTTAATCAAGATGAACTTTCATTACACATTTTGTTGTAGGTATAAGAAAGATACAATAAGCTAAAGCGATAATCAGATGGCTTTGAAATTCCAACCTCTTTGCACGACTATGAGAAAAATAAACTTGCCACTAGCATAAAGTGTAATGATTTAATATTCACACTAATAACAAAGTTTATGTCAGAAATGGTTAATGCCACAAAAATATTTTACATATATTATGTGCTTTAACAAGATCTACATTTTTGTGTAGTACGATTTTATGTCTCATAGTTTACTGGTTATAATAAAGTCATTCAGAATGAAGAGGCTATTTCCAGAAAATTCTAGATATATATTTTATTTGACATGTAAATATCTTACACATACTGGCATTTTATTCAGCCATTAAGAATCACTTTTTAGAAAATCAAATCATAAAAATTTTCCCATGTGAAGGATAGTTTGGGATTCAGGATTTTCTTGCAAACCTTCGTCACATCCTTGGAAGATGCTGAACTTAAATACCAAGTTTGGGATTTAGCCAATTTTTTGAGTTATGGTGTTCTGTCTCACACATACATGTATGCACACTTAATGACAGTGAAATGAAAACTCATCTCATCTCCCTATTACATACATTTAATTTGGAATATGTGGTTCATTTTCCCACCAGAACTTATATGAGGACTGCAACAGCTACAGACAACATTTCTGGACTCAGAAAAAATTCCAAATTATACCATAATTCCTATTGTAAATGGCATGTCAGATCGTGATGCTCAGGTATTGTTGGTGCCTGTCATAGCCAACAAACAGATTGCTAATACAAAAAGTAAAATTACAACAAGAATAATTAATGGTGAACATATCAATAATTTTAAACTAGCATTAAAAAACGAAAAATGGGCTTCTGTCTATTCCAGCACTCAAGTAAATGATAAATTTGATGAATTCCTTAAAACAGTGCTATTAGCATTTGAAGCTATTTTTCCTAAGAAAACAATAAGCTCATCATGGGTAACAAAGGTCAAACCCTGGATTACTTCAGGTATAAGGAAGTCCTGTGCAAATAAAAGAAATTTGTTCTTACTATATCGCACAAGTACCTAATGATTCAAGCATTAAAGCACACTACAAAACATATTGTAAAATATGTAAAAGAGTAATTAATAAAGCTAAAAGAAAGTATTACTCACTACCCATTGATGATTCCAATAATAAAATTAAAACAATGTGGAATATAATAAAAACTGAAACAGGTAGAATTAAATCAAATAGTAATATTATTCACATAACTACTGAAAATAAAGAAGTCAGTAATTGCTCTGCCATCACTAATGCCTTTAACACATATTTCCTTAATGTAGCAAATAGCAAAATAAACAGATCTGACCCAAACCCAGCTGCACTTAAAATGCTAAAAAAGGCACATCTCAAAATTAATTGTGAATTTAAGATTGACTCTAAAACACCTAGAGAAATACAAAATATTATTAGCTCATTGAAAAGCAAAACCTCTCATGGTTGGAATGAGAAAAGTACCAAATTGTTAAAATATTGCACAGAAGAGTTATCCAAGCCTCTTAGTCATATATGCAGTCATTCCCTTATGTCAGGGATATTTCCAGAAAAAAATGAAACTTACAATTGTTAAGCCTCTATACAAGAAAGGAGACAAACTTGGCTTTCAATTATAGGCCCATCTCTCCTTTGACAGCCTTTTCTAAAGTACTGGAAAAAGCTGTATATAGTCGGATTATAAAATACTTGGAGTTCAACAACATTCTCTCAGTATTCCAATTCGAATTTAGTAAAAAAATGTTAACAGAAAATGCAACATACATGCTCAGTTCTGAAGTATTAACAGCCTTGGATAAAAAGGAACTACCATTAGGAATATTCTGTGACTTAGCTAAGGCATTTGACAGCATAGATCATAACATCTTGCTGCAAAAGTTAAGTTTATAGTTTCAGTGATATCACTATAAAATGGTGCAGATCCTACTTAACAAATAGGATCCAGAAAACTAGAATCAATGGTTGTGATTCAGAACCAGGTATTATTACTAAAGGTGTCCCACAAGGTTCTATACTTGGTCCTTAGTTATTTTTAATATTTATAAATGATCTGTCATACTATGTTAGCAAAGATTCAATAGCTATGCTTTTTGCAGATGATACCAGTGTACTTATATCTGAAAAGTCACATCAGCAATTAAGAAATTCTGTCAAAGTGTTCAAACAGCTCAACTTTTGGTTTGAAGCTAATAAGCTTTCATTAAACTATGATAAAACCAATTTTATTCAATTTCAAACAAAGCATACACAAGTGAGTGAATTAACAATCAGGTACAGCAATTACACCATAAATAAGGTATCTGATACAAAATTTCTTGGGCTTCAAATAGATGGAGAGCTCAACTGGAGAAAACAAATAAAAATCGTGCTGCCAAAACTCAGCTCAGCTTGCTTTGCCTTAAGAAACTTAAAAAATTTGATTCACCAAAATGCCTTAAGAACAGCATATTTTGCCTACTTTCACTTCCTGTTGAGATATGGAATAATGTTCTGGGGTAATTCGGCACATAGCAAGCAAGTAATTTATAATAAAAAAAAAGACCATGCGTATTATCTGTGGTGTTGGGCCCTGTCATTCCTGTAGACCCTTGTTCAAAAACCAAAAAATTCTTACTCTCACTGGTGAATACGTATATTCTCTCTTAAGCTTACAGATAATTATAACTTCAGAATGAACCTTGGTGTGCATGACCACAATACAACGCATGCAGGCGATTTGCATAGACCAGCAAATGGCTTAAAACTGTTCCAAAAAGGATGTTAATATTCTGCAATAACAATTTACAATAACCTTCCATGCTACTTGAAACTATTAATCAAGCCTAATCAACATAACATCTTTAAGAAAGAGCTAAAGTCTTTCTTATATACTCACTCCCCATATACTATGGCAGAAATGTCATGCAATATATAAATATTCAATACATAGGCAGATGGCATATGATAGTGGCCTACACTTATTTGTTATTGTCTAACTGTAATGCATGTTGAGATGTTTACTCTTCGGGGGAAAAAAAAATTAATAAGGAGAAGGAGAAGAAGATGAATGATGGTGATGTTTGCAAATTTTCAATTCTTAAATAATGCATGGTGTGGAGAGGGATAAATGTTCTTGGTGTTGGGTATGTTTATTAGTTATGCTGCATATTTCATAATTGTATGACATGTTCAATGTCCCTGAGCGTTGCTCACAGTGGGACCAAATGAACAAACAAATGCACATGCACACACACCTTTATCCAATTTTGTTTGTGAAATCTTGGTATAATGTTTGGGTGGAATGCAATATTTCCTAGTTTACAAGTAATAGAGAAAGTAAAAAACTTCACTAATGATGAATGTGTAATGCTACGTTTTCATTGCATGTTTTGGTGTGTGTCACATGGCATGTTTAATGTCCCCAAGCTTTGCTGTCCGTGCAACCTTCTGAACAGAAGGCAACTTATTTTTTATAATTAATCTATATGTAAACACATATATAGTGTTTAATAAAGATCTTGCATAGAGGGGTTAGACTAAGCAGCCTCCACTCCTCAATAAAATAATGTAATAGCAACTGCAACTGACTATTGCAATATTGTACAAACTTATGAGGTGCTTTAAAAATTGAAGTATCTTGATGTGATCATACTCTGTTGTTCTTTGCCCCTGGCCATCTGTAATAGAGATATTATGGTTGGCCCATATTGTAAGTCCTTTTAACCATTTTGGTAATTCTATATTGTTGGATGGGCAAAACAGTGTAATTTATTGCCAGAGATGTATATCACTGTATATTGCATTCAAATCTACGTTGCATCTCCTGTCATGGCAATGCAGAGGAGAGATTTAAGGGTATCTCCTTGTGAGACTCCACTTATGTCTGGAGTTGACTCCTTCCACATAAACATATATAAAGCTAAATAACAAAAATTCAGAGCAGCATTAATGGTAATTATCAATGTGCACTGTGTGCCTTGTCCACATTCAGATATTACTACACAATAACAAGTTTAAGTTGACAAAGGATAGCCAAAACTTATTGCATCTGCGCAAGAGAATAAAAAGTCCAGATGATTTCATTGACTTACTTTGCCAATGTAAATATTTGAAGAATTTTGTGATGCCATTCTGAGAAAAATAGATGGGACAACTGACAAACAACAATGCAGAATTTATACACTTGGCATGCGATGTAGGTTGCAAAAAAAGACAACACGCAATAGACTGATCTGCAAGCAACTAGCTGCTTTCGTTTTCATTGTTTACAAGAAATACAGTTGTGGTTTGCGAATACATAATTAACCTTGAATATAAAATTCCACATTATTCCCTAAACAATATTTGTAGCTCATTTCTTTTCAATGAAATGCACACTTTTCGACTGGTTAAACAAGGTAAATTCGCTTCCACTTAAGCCCAATCATCAGTATGTTAACATGATACGTGTAAAATGTCACGTAGGTACAGAATAAGTACTGTCAACGATATCTTTATTAACAGCTGCTAAACAGGTGATTTATATGAATTTATTACATTGTTCTAACTTTTACCTCCGAGAGTATCTTCCTGTGTAGACTTAGGCGTAGATGTCATCTTGTATATCTTTCATGTACAACTCACTTGCACCGCAGAAATCTCACTGACAGATACGCCAAAAGTACTGCGCTTAATGGTGCTTTGTTTTGGGAAAACATCAACAACATACGTCATAGCTTGTAGCCATTCAGAGCCAACCGTCTGATAAAATTTGAGACCATAATGACATGGAATGTTCTATAATCAGAATATTTGTTAGAAGTTTAATTATTATTGCTTTAATTTACTAAAGCAAACTCATAAAATAAAATTTGATTTTTAAATGGTGAGTCATTAGTTTAGAAACTTGTAATTTCAACATAAGATAGGTGGCGGTATAGGCTCAGGGTCGTTAGTAAAACAGCTGATTCTGTGAGGATATTGTTTGTCTTCTTTTGTACAATTACTTTTGGGAAAGAAGATTAAAGGTTTGTTTAGATCTTATACTTGAAATCTGTGTTAGGATTTTGCGCAGTTTTGATTTCTAATGAAATATTTTTTGTGTAGAGTATCCTCAGAACTCGGTTAAAGGAAATAAACAGTTGCAGAAAATGGTTGCCTTACGCTAGTTTAAAGCCATATTTTCCACATAGTGACAATTAGTGAATTTCATTGAACATATAGTAATGTCCGTGAGGTAAGGTGGTTAAAGCAGACAACTCGTCATTAATGTCTAATCGCTTCTCTTTTTTTTTTTTTAATATATGTGTAAGCCCGTGCAGAATTAAATATTAACACCAGGAAGCGTAACCTACTTTGCTTACTCCTGTTTTGCATAATGCTCTAGATCGAATAAATGAATTAAAGAGTACGCATATTGTTTTAAGAATACTTTACAGTTTGTTTTATCGATATATTCAAGGTTTATAACACTTTGAATATTTTCTGTACCTAAGAGTTGTGCTAAAAACTACATTTAGACAGCCGAAATATGTTACTCCATTAATTTTGTATCATTACAGTTTCTTTTTTAAGATACTTCTAACCTTGAAAGATGACCAATTTTTTTTGTCCTAATGCAAATTTTAAGTGATTATGATATAAAAGGGACATTATTCCTTATCCAGGTAGCACCTCCGATACTTAACAAATTGTTACAAACCGTAATATACGCCTTCTGGCAATCACTGTTCCGTTACGAAGCACTCAATAAGGAATTAAGAATCATAATGTGATAATTACTCAGGTATTTAAGGGCGTTATGAAATGTATTGCCACTTCTTTTCACTTTTTGCACGGTTCACAGCATTTAACAGAACAATGATAAATTCAACCACTTCTTCATGATAGCACTTAATTGGATGCTACAAAGGTTTTATTCTGAGCTCAATTAATTGCTAAAATAACATGTGCATACTGTATATGCAGATTTTCGCAGATCATAAATTCCATGCTTAAATCTTAAGCTCTGTAATATGAAATTTGTATTATACTGTCAAAATGCAGGCAAGCTCTAAATTATGTGTGTACATTTTGACAGTTTGGTTCCTATGACATCTTGAGGTCACTTAGGTGGTCTTTTGCAGTGCACAACTTTATTACTATGTTAATTATTCTTATTACCTCTTTTTCTTTTTTTGGCATATTTCCTGGTTTTACAAGATCTGATTTCAGTTAGGATTCTTTAAATTTGTCCAAAAGGCATAAGCAAGTTTTAACTTCAAGGGGTGCATGTAGCTCCAACTTCTCAGATAAGGCTGTAGGCTGTCATTTACATTTGTTTCCTTTGAATACATAAGTATTTGGGTTGGGTTGAGTGTGTGTCCAGTTCATATTTTATGAATGATGGCTGTCTTTTCTATCAGATGTGATCTTTGATATTTGAGGCTAACAAGTGAGAAATTATAACTTAGATTTAGCTGTTAGCAATTAGCTGTATAGTTGCCATATGAATTTGTTAAGTTGGTTCCAGCTTGATTTCAAAGTTCTCACAACTGTTAGGGTGAGCAGATTCTCAGAGGCTGAAAGCAGGAGACATGCATCAACAGTTTTACAACTTTTTGGTCTTACTTATATAAACTTTGCTTAATGAACAGTTCCTTTAGTACTTTTTGTAACTAATTTTAATAATAAAGGAAATACAAAACTTAAATTTATTAAATAAATAATTTTAAAAAGGCAATTAATGAAATATGTCTTGTACTAACAGAAAGAATGAAACTGATTGAAATTATTAGTTATCATAAACCCTATCAACAAATCACATTTACAAACACTTTCCCAATCTTTAGGAGTTTCATACCTTTCATTTGAATGTACAGCTTATGATTTTGAGTAATTGTATCATGGAATTCACTACATGTACTCAAAGTTACATCTAGTAATTATAGGATGTTTTAGAGTTTGTTTTTAGTTGAGATTTATCATTTGTCCACAAATTATTCATTGTTGAGAACACACACTCAGTGGGTGTATTTTTGCAGGCAAACTTAAACTAAATTCACAACATTGCATATATTGGAAAAGGGACTGCATTTATCCTTAAAATGTTTGAACATCTCAAACCCACCTTAAATACACTCTCATATTAATATTCCTGAATTTTGTCATTGGTAGCATATGCTCTTGCATTTGCAACTTATTGAAAAGAAATGAATCATTGATTTGGATACCTGTGTTGCTTCTAATGTAGTTGAAGCTGTTTTGAAGACTGTCCCATTAAATTAATGAACCAGCCTTACCCAATCCAAAACAGCTACTTTGGTGAATGGAGAAGACAGTGGCTCAATGTATTCAATGCAAGTAGAATAATAAGAAGAAACATTTCTCTTAAAATCTGATACGTACCAATCAGTTTTCTTTCATAGCTTTAAGTTTTGATATTGCTACAAGCAATAAAAAAAACGAGTTGCATATGTCAACTAATTTCTGTTTAAGCCTTGCAATTAGTGCTGAACCTTCTACCAGAGGAACATACTGTTTTTCAAGCAAACATTCATTAAAAACTGCTGCCTGATTTTGTAAAAAATGGAACCATGTTTCACATTACAGGTTTTCAAAAAAAAAACTTTTGATGATAGTAGGACACTTGTCTTGTGATTGGAAATATTTTCAAACTGGGAAAATGTCAATTACATATTTTATGGCTGGTAGTAAAGAAAACTATCTAGTTTTATTGTAAGAAAGGAGTTTTGCATCTCTACTTCCACAGAATCGCAGGATTCATGCAAATAAACTTTTTGTACTGTGTTTATATAAAAGTATGAATGTTTTCTGCAATACACACTCCATGCAAACTGGTGGACAGTCGATAGCAATTTCTATGCAGTTATTCACTATATGTGCAGAATAAGCTATACATATAACTGATTGTTCAGAGAATTTTGAATGATATTGTGTACATTCTTTTTGCCTATCTAGCTGCTCCACCAAAGTTACCGTTTGTATTGTCAGCACACAAACCCACAATCTTATTTTCAATTTTATAGTCGTTTTGTGTCTTCAGAATGTAAAATAACACAATGTCAGATGTTTCACCACATTTGTCTTGGAAATCAAATACTTTAACTTGTACCCTACCCACAGGGATAAAGTAGTACACTAACAATGGAAAAACTTAAGTAGATTTATCACTCAAAGAATCTTATAAATTGTCACATAATTTAGTGCAATTAAATCATCCTTTAGCTGTGAAGATGTAAAAGGGCTGATCACATTTGTTACAATTGCTTCAGATTTGGTTTTTTGCGTGAATATTGAATCGAAGAGTTTTTAACAAGTTTTGTAAGTGCAGTCTGTGGAACAAAGAGATTATGCTGCACTGTGTGAAATGCAAAGCAGGCTTCTGCTGCAGCTAATTTAATTTCTTTAGCACCAAAATCCTTATTTCAGAAAAATGTTGAAGTTCTTACACTGAAAGCAGCTGTGCTTTGCAGTTTCAGTTGCTGTGTTATCTCAGATTTCTTGCAATTTGCAATTGAAAACACGGCTGAACATTTCTGTCAATGTAAATCACTATCAGTTTTCCCTCTCTTCATGAATGGTTATAGAATCTGCATTTCGGAATTAAAAATGCACTTCCTCTTGGGAGGCATCTCAAAACATGAAAAAAAATACTTGTGTACTTTGAAGCTATGAAACTTAGACCGAATAATTGCAAAGGCATAAGAGCTTCAGGTACCAACATGTGTTCAAAGCACAATTTATAACTTCCAAGAAAGACAGACAAAGACTAGGGCGCTTCCAATCAACAATAATGCTACTGCTACTGACGACAGTCTTTTGGTGCCAAAACACCTACTGAATTAGCGATTTCAAAGTTTCTTCCCACTAAGTGATGTTGCTTGGACATATTTTGAAGAAAGGACATTTCCTACTTTTGTTTGTTCCTTTGCATCTAACAAGAGACATCTGGTCACCTGCCCTAAGTTGATTTGTGGGATGCAGTGACATTTTTATACAAGGAACTGTATTAATCTCTAACCATAACCAGTTATTAAAATAGCCAAACAGATAAAATATAAATAAAAATAGGTAATTACTTCTCATTAATACTTCACAATGGGCAATGTAGCTGCTGTTGCAGCTGCATAGCAATGTGAACTTGTGTTAATAATGAAGGGATTTTCTTTTAATAACAGACTGATTACATGGTTTCCCCAAGAAACATAGGTGAAGGATGCAAAGATGTATCTTCAGAGAGAAAGTCAGTTTATTCAACAAGTATATTCTTATGTGGAAAAAGATTATTTTATACAACTGCTGCACTGCATTTCACCACCTTAATTGCAAAAGGATCTTGATGTGTATACATTTTGAATTATGTTGATGTCTTATTAACTTTTGTATATATCAATGTTAGGACTCACATTTAATATTTCATATTGATAAATATGTAAGCATGAAGAAAGAAAAGTTGGAAAAATGAAGATATTTTTGATTTCATGTTTAATGTTGAAAAGTTTTACACAAGAATATAATATATATGCTCTTGCTTCTTTGTGTAAATTAGTGTTATCCGTGAACTGCTTCACTCAGTTTCAGTTATTCATGTTTAAAGTTTAAATATCAGTCTTTATTTTTCCAAAATTTCCTGCTTCAAGTTTAAGAAATAAATATTAGATTAATTGTGCATTATTAACATTTGGTTGCTTGACCTGAGGCAAGTTGGCTAGGCAATGGTGCTACAAACCCAGAAAGAGAGCAACTAGCCTGGGTTCAAAACACCATGCATCGTTTACAATTGAGAGTTTGAATGATTATGAAGACAAGATTAGAAAAACATAACTTTCTCTACCCTCATTTGGTTATCAGTAGGTATATAAACTTCTTACTGAAGTTTATTTTTCTATCTACTTCATCTTAATCCAGATAAACCTTTGCAGAAATTCAGGGTGAGCCAAAAAATCTACGAACCGCTTGCACAGTGTTTTTTCCTGTCTGCATCCTTGGCGCTCATTGCATCTACCGCTATAATAGAAAGGCACGGATCAAACCATACAACATTTTTAAAACTACTTTTAAAGGCTTTACTTACCAACTTTATGAAAGGAAATGCTGAAACTGGCCACCATCATCCATACATTTTTGGTACCTCTTTAGGAAACTATCCATCACTATCCATGTAGTTAGTAAGTAATATTTACTATCAAAATTTTGTAATGTTGCACTTTAACTATCGTTCAAAGCCTTAAAATATGTACTTCAAGACTAGTGCATGTAATAAGGGTTGTGCATTATATTGTTTTTAATTATCCTGTATAGCTACAAAGGTTAGCATTAGCATAACATGGGCAATAGCATTTTGGATTCACATACAAATGATTTTAAGTTCAAATTCATTAAAATTTCATTATTTTCTTTTTACGCCTATGCTTTCGTATAACTAAGCACCCATTGTTTTAAAATATATTAATTTATTTTATTAAAATAAGAACGTGAATTAAAGCATTTTAAATATTCCTTTTTATCTTTCATTGCTTTTATATGCCCTCATCCCTTTACTCTATTTCATTTTATATATTTAGTTTTCTACTATCAAAAAGGGTATATGGCTTTCATTATGGAGTTTATTAGAAGTGGACAGTATGCATCCAATTGTACAGGGAAACTGCCTCATGTTAAAAAACAGGTTTTCACTGGCCTATTTTCAGTCTTGATTTGGGGAAAATGCATATTATTGAAATGCCTGGCATTTTACAATTCTCCAACGACTCGCTTGCCAAGATTTGGCCAAATATAAAATGTGTATTTTACAAAATAATCTAAATAAAAGAATGCCTTTATTGTTATCAGCACTGCTGCTACCATCTTCAGTTAAAATTATTACAATTATTGGAACTCTCAAACATAACAATGGGAGAATTTTATTGTGAATTTGAGAGGGCAAAAACCAAAAGTATCTTACCGTATGGTAGTACTTCAAACAGCTTGCTGGCTATGAGTACGATAGGGGAGCAACACTGCCCTGTATTGCAACCTTTGCAGATCTATTGCACGTACCTAATCTTATTATCACCAATCCAGAAGTCTGACATTCATAATGAATAGAATCAGACTCCAGACCATGATGGTTGAAAGCTCCTCCAATTTTGGAAATTGACCCCCAAATATGAGGGCTCTTTGCTGGGCACTCGCACAATAAATGGGCGGCGTTCTTATCTGCATGTTGACACTGTCTACAGGCAGGATTTATTTGGTGCCAGCTAAGGGGACAGTGTCCTATAAAGAGGCCTGTTGCCCATGAGAGCTTTTCCCTGATTAATTTTAGCGGTTCTTGTTTCCTCCTGTCCAATCTCCATATAATAGTTTTGAAGTGCCTGAACCCTACAGATGAGTTCAGTATTTCTTGTGTTCTTTGATCAACCGTTCCGTGATAGCCAGCTTAACTGATCCTGATGATAGTTCCAATACTGGTTCAGGTTCAATAAAAGATTGCTCACTTCCCTCTTAGCAGCTTCATCTGCTCTGTCATTGCTCAGAATCGCCACATGCACCAGTACCCACTTTAGCTGAGGGTAGCCAATGCTGTGAGGGACTTGCAGCATTCTAAGACCAACTTGGACTTAACCAAATGGTTATCAAGGGCCTTCAGGCCTGCCTATCTAAGAATATAAGAATATAGCATCTTCTTACACTCTCCCAAGTACTAGCTAAAATAGCAAATATTTTGGCCTGAAAGACTATGACATGTCTGCCCAAACTAAAGAATAGCTTGGCACCATTGTGATAGAATCTGACTCCTAATCAAAATCTGGTTCTAGAACTATCAGCAGGTCCAAATTGTGCCTTCATCTTTCAGGTTTAACATGTCCTCATTTAGTACGTTTGGGATAAGAAACAGTGAAATTTTTGTCAAACAAAAACTTGGTTTCAAAATGTCTGTTCTCATACTGAGTATCTTGAACAATTTTTTGTTCCAGAGCAGTTTGAGATGATCTAAGTGACCAAAGGGAACTTCAGCTTGATGCTTTAACCTACGAAATGCCCCGAAGGCCTCTGTCTCAACCCAGATGGCTAAGGGGGCATGTTCTAATAGCATTTCTGTAGCTGTAGTTCTCATGCCCCTGTAATGGCAATGCAAAACACCCTTTGCAACTTGCAAAGTTCATTTTTGCAATGCCTTAATTTAACTTTTGACCAATACAATGCTGTGTAAGAGGAAAGGGGCCTAACCATCATGGTGTATATCCAATACATCACTTTGGATTTTAGTCCCCATGTCTTGCCAAGTAGACTTTTACAGGTCCAAAAGATCCTATAAGCTTTGGCAACTAAGGGACCTAAATGGTCTTTCCAAGTTAATTTCTTTTCTAGAAGAATAAGGTATTTCATTTGTAATGAATACAGTGTAGTTTTACCAAATAAAGTAGGTTCCTTTAAGGTCCCAGTGTTCATCATTCTGATATAGGCTGTTACCACTTGTTTTACTTGGATTGACAAAGTTTGCTTCCAACATACTATGCCTGAACTTTCCTAAGTGCAGATTAAAGTAACTCAGCAACAGTATTAGGAAATTTCCCTTTGACAATAATAGCAATATCATCTTCCCTTTCCTCTCTTGTTCTTCTTTTCTTTGGAAGTGAAAAGCATAAGTGGGGTGTGCTTTCATTAACAACTGTAGGAAAAGCATCATCAGTAAGGTAAGGATTAGCACGTAGAATGAAATGCACTCGTCCATCTTTATCCTGCCATTTATTCTCTCGAATAACCATTTCTTCTGGAGAGTGTCTAATGCAGACTCTAGCATTTTCAGTGAACTCAAAATTCTGCCTGCGTACTTAGCCATAATTTTCGTCGTTCCTCATCTCTGGGAAACCTAAAGCAGGTTACATACGGAGGCTCATAATACGATCCGCAACCTGATACTGAACACTTGAAAGGCATTGCAGCTCTGAAAATACAAAGAAAACATTGTTGTTTTATACCTTTACAATATAATTCTCTGATAAAAGCATACAAATGGTTATTAGTTACTTTCAGAGTTGTGCCAGACATAATCAAGTATACTTCTGCAACATACTACAATAACAGATATGATAACTATTACCATATATTTTACTTACCCCAATGTGGTTTGCAATCCGTAGAAGTGGGGGGGTAAAAATCGAATACTTTCACACGTGAAATAACTCAAAATATGCACAGGAGGACTGCTTTATTCATTGATAAAAAATCTGCAACACAACATGTCTTTCCAACATTCACCGCCTGCACTACGTCATGTGACCTTCCTTGACATCAGAGCGCGCAGGCCAGATATATAGTAGGCTGTGAGAGGACCCCTCCCTGTAGACAGCGCCTTGCAGCAGATGGGCCAAGCATCTCACCAGACACACAGGGTCAGCTCCCTATTGGTTAACATGAGATGTATTCACTTACAAATGATTGGTGTACAACATACTCTTGAAGGCCTTTCATAATTACTTACAGGAAACCTTATCAAAAGCACCTATAGCCTCTCGGCTAACACCTGTAACAGAAATTTTAATGCATTCTTCAGTTCAATGGTTGGAAAACAGGGAGAGTGCATATCAAAATGTTGAGCGTAACATAACATCTCAATCTGTAGACCCTGTAGTGAGCTAGACCAGCTTAAAGAAAGCTAGTCTACTTGAGGATGTAGATTACATCATAAATACATTACATTGTGTACTTGTATGTAAATTAATTGTAGTTCTTAGGTAGAGTATGTTAAGATAAAAAATTTTAAACAATATTATTTATACTTAATGCATTTATAAGATTTGCTACCATTTTATAGTCGGTTATTTTTTTGAATGAAAGAAATCCTCCTCTGTATAGAAGGTGTGAGTGATGAGATATCTTTTCAATGCTAACTTGGATTTATTTTTATTAGTTTTCAGTTCCTTAATATATGATGGAAGTGAATTAAATAATACTATACCATTGTAGTAAGCCCCTTTTTGGAATACTTGTAGGTTATTGCTTGGCCTGTGTTAGTCCTGCCCATTCCTGGTTTGTTTGCTGTGTATGTCTGAATTTTTTATGAACACTTCTGGGTGGTCAACCACGGTTAAAAGTACAGCTAAAATATGCTCACAGGCTAATGGTAGAATTCCAAGTGTTTTGAATAGTGGTTTACAACGAGTTGATTTCTTTACACTTGCCATTATTCTTATTACCTTTTTTTGCAAAAGAAATATTTTTTTTGAGTCTACTAAATTTCCCCAAAATGTTATTCCATAAGTCATAATTGAATGAAAATAAGCATAATACACTGTTTTTAGGATGCTTTTATTTGTAAAATGATTTAATGATCTAATTGCAAAACATGCAGAGCTTAGTTTTGGTAGAATGTAGTCAATATGGTCTTTCCAATTCATATTATGATCTGTAATAAGACCAAGAAATTTTATGCTACAAGTTTCAGTAATTTCATTGCCTTCGTGTTCAATTCTTATGTTTGCAATACTTTTATTTTTTGTGCGAAAATTGATATACTTAGTTTTTTCAAAGTTTATATGAATTTTGTTACTATCAAACCAATTATTTAGCACACTGAAAATACCGTTGGATAACTCTGAGAGGCGACTGATCCTGTGTTCTTTAATTATAATACTTGTATCATCTGCAAAGAGAACTGGGTGAGCATGTTCATTTATTACTCTGGGGAGGTCGTTGACATATATTAGAAACAATAATGGACCCAAAATCGAACCTTGTGGAACACCATGCTTTATTTATGACCATTTGGAATATATTTTTGAATTATCTGCAGTATTTATTATGAACTTTTGATGTCTGTTTGATAGGTAAGATGCAATCCATTGATATGATATATGAGTATGTTATGATTTGCACAGTCAAATACTTTTGATAGGCCACATTATATTCCTAGTGTGTTACATTTGTTATCAAGTGATTTCAAAATTTCATTTGTTAAGTTGAAAGTGGCATCATTGGTTGACATATTTTTCTTAAATCCAAACTGTTCCTTTGCTAAAATACTATTTTTAATTAGGTGGTGACATATGTTGAAACGAATAAGTTTTTCAAATACTTTTGAGAAAGCAGTAATGATACTGGTCTATAGTTCAACAGTTGTGACTTTTGCCCTTTCTTGTATAGTGGTTTAACTATAGAATATTTTAGCCTGTCAGGAAAAGTCCCTGTTACAAAGGAGAAGTTACATATATGACTTAAAGGTTTGCTAATTTTATCTGTGCATAGTTTTAATATCTTAGTAGTTATTTCGTCATAACCCGATGAATTCTTGCTTTTGAGGGAGTTTATCGTTTTATTTACTTCTATCATGCTCGTGGGTACTATTTCTGTACAAATAGGCTGTTCTAAGCTTGCTTTTTCAAATATGAAATAGGGTCCTCCACATGTTGTTTGGACTGTAACAGTAAAGTTTCTGCTAACTGAATGTAATACCCATTAAATAATGTTGCTATTTCTTGTGGTAATATGATTTACTGTAATTTATTTTATTTCATTTTTGTGTGATGTGTACCGGTCTCTTTGTTTTATAATTTTCCATATTGTATTAGGCTTGTTATTTGAGGACTGCAGAGTTGTTTAGCTACATTTATAACCTTTCTTAAAAAAGTTTACAATATTCTTTATAGTGTTGTCTATGTTTCTCACAGTTGCTTTCTCTAGTAGCCATGTAGAGTTCTGTTTTGTGTTTGCAGGATATCTTAATACCTTGTGTTAACCAGTCATTTCTAGGTGTGTTAATAATTTTCTTTGCATGAGATGAAAAACTTGAGTTATGAATCCTTATGAAAGTATTTAGAAAGGAGTTAAACTTGTCATTTATTGTACTTTTTGTATATTTCTTCCCAGGATTGTTCTGAAAGCTAGTAATTTGAGAGTTTAATGTTCTCACTGTTAATGACTCGGTAGTTGGATACATGATTCGTTATTTTGGAATGGGGAATGATATAAATGATTTTAAGCAACTGTCCATCATGGTCTGAAAATCCATTAGTTAAGGGTTGGATTTCATGGTACTCATTTTTAGACAAATCTATGAAAATATTATCAATAGCTGTTTTGGATTTTTTTTTTTTTAATTCTAGTTGGAAAGTTGACTATGCATAAGGTTGTATGTTGTTAATAATGAACCAATTTGTTCCTTTTGGTTGCTGTCTTTAATGAAGTCTATATTTAAGTCATCACAAAGTATAAATTCAATCTTAGGCTTGAAGAGATATTTTAGAGCAGCATCCAGATTGTATAGTAAGTTTTCAAAATTGGCAGCTGGGGCTCTCTATACTGTTGATATAATTAGTTCATTGTCTGGCTTTTTTATATGAACCGCGCAACATTCAAATGTTTGTTCTATACAGTATTTATCCAGATCAATATTGTCAAACTGTATGTTTTTCTTAACATACTCGCACCTCCTTTAGAGTTTTTTTCTACAGTAATATGCTGCTCTGTTGTAGCCTTCCATTGAGATATGTAATACTTCCTGTTTGTCCATGTGATCCATTATGCGTAATATATCTGGGTTTTTACTATCATTTTTGAAACTAATTTGAGACTCAGAGATTTTGTATCTTAAACTTTGAATATTTTGATGAAATACTGTTAATGAGTAATGTCTTTTCGTTGACTGTGTGCAATATTTGTCTAATTTCTCTGTTTCAATTACTTGTAATGTTCTTCCATAGCTTTTATTTAGCCTAAAAAAGGGGAGACTCTACTGTTAACAATTGCAGGAATATTACTGGTATTACCCATGGATGTACACGAAATGCTCTCAGCAATGAGGTGCATCAGCATATCCTTGCCATAAGCACATAAATGCAATCCATGTGTAGTATAACCATTCCTCTCAATGGATGGTACATCTATAATTCTAATGTGGCCTGTTCCCTCTCTACCAAGACACTGATCAAGTCTTCGATTAACCACCCTCACCTTCTTGTTAATCCAAGGCTTGTCATGCCCCAGAAGAGATTCGCAAAGCTCACATTTGTGTGGCTACTGGCATCAGCAATGTGGTTCATATCCATCTCAATTGAATAATTGAGATTCCTATCCAAATTATTTCCAGGTCCCCCCCCCCCCCCCCACTATTACCACATGGTCTTCTTTATCGAGATCCTTCGGCATGTCTGCAAGATTCCCCACCACAGGCTAAGACCAGCATTGGGATTGGAAACACTGCTAACAGTATATTTCTCATCCAATTTTGCCTGGAGTCTTTCTCTGATGCCTCTAGCATGACTACTTCCTAAAACTAAAACCCTACCTTTGGCATCAGAGGACCCCTTTCCTGGCTTGGGTTTGAGAACTGACCCCATCTCCGGAAGTGACGTGGCAGGCACTTCCTCCGGCAAAGCCAGGGAAGATCCCACCTCCGGCACAGCCAAAGCCGAAAATCTGTTTTTCAACTCCAACTCGAGAACTTTGTCATGAGGACACCTAAAACTTCTACGCCTATGGTTAGGATTCGTATATACGTGAAATTCCGGTGATTTAATTTTACTATCCAATTTCAGGCTCTCAATTTCTAATCTTGCAAGCTCCAATGCCTTTTGTAGGCTTAGAATGGTATTCTCCTGACTTAATACTAGAGCCTTACATCTACAAACTTCACAGTACCAAAACTGATTTACACTTTCACTATTAGTACTCGCACAGTCCCAATTAAACCACAATTTACACTGAACACAAAAAACACCTTACTTCACGATCCTACGGCACGACCCACACTTCCCCGCCAGATCACATGCATTTTCACTCATAATCACAGCACTTTGCTTATTTCACTTCTTAAACCACTAGCAACACAGCAAACACTTCACTTCTTCTTAACTCACTAGGAATGCAACAAACACTTGCGTCACTTCTTAAACCACTAGTAATGCATCAAAACCGTTATTTAACCTTTTATACCACCAGCAATACACTAAATAATTTCCTATTTACGTATAATCACAAGCATTGTGTAATGTAATGTAGAAATCTGAAAATAAATCTGCTTTAAAAACTTGAGGCTTAATACCTGTACTTAAATAGATTATCATAGCCTAGAACTAACTATGGTATGTTCCCAAGCAAGTAACTTAGCAATAATTAGGTAAATTGATCATGTGTGAGCATAGATGTTTTTTGTCCATTATATAACCGTCCAACTAACAAAAAGACTTAAGGATGAATAATGGAACCTCTTCAGCTTCCTTCCACATCTAAGGAAATCTTCTTTTCCTTTTCCTTCATAGCAGAAGGATCTTTCTCAATTGGAAGACCTCAATATGAGGAACATTTAAGTTCCCTTTGAAACTCGGAGGACCCATTCTTCCTTTAATGCAACAAAGGAAGTTTCGGAATTGGAAAAAAAAACTATATAAGGAAGATTAAAGTTGGATTTTAAGTGCAATAAGTTTCAAAGGAATGTTTGAAAATCCTTTCACATATGTGCTGTTGAGTGTATTGCAGGCATGCAGAAATATGTCTGAAAACTAACGGTTATAGTGTTGAAATGAGTAATTGTTTTATGCATACATAAAGTTTCACTGTCCCAATTGCAATTTAAAAGGTTGTTATAGCAAATGGAAGTGTATGCTCTCTATACAAGTTGTATAGAGCCAGCATTTGTTGCTTCAGAAGCTATGCAAACAGCATTTTTGTGCAGAAAGAATCTGAAGAGATAGAGAACAGGAATAGTATTTCATAGTTAGGTATATTAAGGAAATAAATCTTAAGCTTTCAACATTGATAAACTTCATTGATAGAAAATCAGGTATTAGAGGAAGCTTTATTTTCTGAAAGTGGCAAAAAACTGACTTATGATAGG
Source organism: Deroplatys truncata (assembly GCA_030765065.1). Classification (NCBI taxonomy): domain Eukaryota; kingdom Metazoa; phylum Arthropoda; class Insecta; order Mantodea; family Mantidae; genus Deroplatys; species Deroplatys truncata. Next base: position 120,491,398 of record CM060978.1, read on the forward strand.
CTTTACCTGTCAGGCAGCATCTAATAACCAATGGTTGGAGCTGGAATGTGATAAGAACCTACATGAAATGATCTGATAAGCAAGTTTAAAACTAACTGCATATTGCATTTTATGCATCCATTTTATTAATAGTGCCTGGAAATATTTGTTGTATATGTATGTTTAATTACAGGCAGCAAAGGAAGCAAAAATGTTTTTACAAGTTACCAAAAAATAGCTTTGTTATGATTAGGCCCAAATTTTAAGACAAATGCCTGATAAGTTCCTTTAGGGAGATGTGGTAAATAACCGCAAATCAAGCTCACTAAAGGTGCTTTATACTGCTTAAAATACTTAAAAGGGTGTGTGATGCCTATACTAATGTCTTTTTTGTTTAGACAGGGATGCCAAAACTGTAACATGCATGTAATCAGGCGATATGGACAAGATTTTGGTGGCACATCACATGGAATTTATAAAACTAACATAATTATTATTATTTATTTATTTATTTATTTATTTATTTATTTATTTTACCTACTTGCCTTCAGTTGAAGCACAAACACAGTGTATGTCTTACTTCACAGAGCTGTTTTACTGTTCCTCGTAAATCTGCATTTTTTGCTTATGCATATCTCCAGCATTTTTTTTTTTTCTACTGAAAAATAGAAACTCTGCAAGAATATTGCGCAGTTTTTTCAAGAATAGTGGAAAATGAAACTTGAAACTATAAGTAAATAAAGAAAAGAAAAGGCTTTGGGTTGCCTCTGTTTGGAGATGGTAGAATCTCCATACTTAGTATAAAGCGTAATTTCAAGAGAGACTGTAAAAATTAATTTACAAATGTAGAAAGAAAAGTTTATTTCCAACAATTCTATTCACTCTTATTAGGTTAGACCAAAATATAAGTTTTTCTTGAACATTAATACTTTTTTAAATATGATTTCTGTAACGTTTGCAAAATAAAATCATACAACGAACGGGCAGTCCAATGTATATAGGTATGATTAAATATCACATACTCCTATAAACTTGAAAGGTAAAAGAAAGTAAAGGAGAATGTTCTGAAGTGGCACAAGATAATTTAAAGCAATAAACTTAATTTTACCTAGCTCATTAGTCAGAAAAGATTCACCATCACTGCCTAGAACTACCTGAAGGAAGTACCTAATTTCTAAGATTAATTTATTTTTAAACTTGTATCACTTATAGAGGTGCTGTTAAATGTTCATACTACAATGTGGGTTTATCTCTGTGTCATATTCTATATTGTATTAAGCTGCATTGAATAGTAATCTAAAGGAAAAGAATGCCAAATTCCAAAACATAAGTCTTTGAAAGCTGCTTAAATTCATTTCTGGCTGATGGATTATAAATATCTTATTTTAAGGTGGGAAAATTGTGCTTTTAGTTTATGAACTAAACAGGTAAGAATTAAACATTTTCTTGTTTTTGGTAAGTATCAAAATGGTTTAAGCAGAGGATGATAAAAGAGGGTTAAAAAGAAGGTGCCTTTCTGATTTGTTTTTAAAATTAATTTCTGGTTTAGATTTTCATCAATACCCCAATAATTTTCCTGCTTACTGTTGAAAGGGTTTGATTATTTTTCTCTAATAACAGCTCTTGTTAGACCATGACCAACTAATCCAACTCCAGCAGGCTCATATCCACATGTGCAAGGCGGGCATCCGCTGATACAGGGGTGTTGCAGCTTGTCAACATCCTCATGTTAAGTGGGCACCTGTCCTATACATTGGCCAAAAAATTTGCACCCCATGAATGGCAAAGATCTTTGATTAGCAAATTAAATTTCAATGTCTAGGTGCATGAAGAAACATCCCAGAAATGGGTATGAAAAAATGTTAACAACTTAGATCCCTGGCTATAGTGTTCCTTATGGCCTTTAAAATGATTTTGGCACAGGAAAGACAGCATGAGAAATTTCGAGTAAATCTTGTATTGATCAACTGTATAAGCATTGTACTGTATGGTTAAAAAAGTATCTAATATAGTGCTCAACTTAATTTTGTGGCTTATTTGGGAATTTCACTTTTTCAGCTTAAAATTCTGGGGTCAAATGGTTTATAAAGACAAGTATTTCATATGGATTCTTAAAATGAATATGGTTACTTCAAAGTCACAGTTATATTTACATGTTTTATGCAGAATATAATTTTGTATATGCTGCTGATATTTCTTGCCATTCCATAAGCATGCAAGAGTGAATGCGTGTTTTCATGATAAAGCAGTAAACTAACTCAAAAACAGTCCAAAAATAACATGAATTACAAGCACCTGTTTGTCAAATCAAAGTTGTTACGATGAGTATTAAGTGATGAAATCCAGTGGAATAAACTTTAGAATAAATTGAACCCTTAAAATCCGAAATTACTGCATTTTGGGGAGAGTTTCTACAATTATCTCCAAGTCCTTCAGGAACTGGCAGTCCATCTGAAAATGGACATAATAGGTGGAAGGTTTTGGAGTATGCTTCTTTCAAGAGAATTTTTTTCATAATAAAGTGAACCAAAACACACATTAATACTATTTTGCAAAGTTTCATCTGTTCACATTTACTCATCAAAATGGCAACTGAACAATAACTATTTCTCTATCATGTAGTACAATTTTGATATATTAAATTCCATCTATTAAAACTTTGTTACTTTTTTTCACAGAAATAATTGTAAAAAACTGGAGCAATCTCAGATTGTGTGTTGTAATGCTCTTGACAACATTGTGTGACTGACTGAATGGAATCTTAGACTTGTAGAGTGTGGGGCTCAATGCTGCAGCATAATCTCTTAAAAAATTAATAATTCTAAAACTATGAAATGTATAACAAATTTGAGAGAATCTTTATTTCTCGTAACTGATTCCTATGGACTATATTCCCTTTCCAATCTGTAGAGAACGAGTTTTTAAGGCACGATTTCATAGCGCATGTGATTGGTCTATCAAGCTATACTTGCCGCCAATCAAGAAGGTGATTGACAGTTACTAACCATGTGGCAGAAAGCTTTAAATGAATGGGAGGGGATGAATACATCACAGCGGTCGTCATAGCAACCATTAGAAGGACCAATTAGAACTAAGATGTTTCTATAGCAACGATAGACGCAAATGAGTTGTTGCGATAGCGTAACACGTGATTGGCATGACGTGCCGGGCAAGCGACCGTTGTAGTAACATGAACTGAAGTCTTATCTTCTGCTGTGGCTGCAGTTATAAACAATTCCTCCTTTTAGCCCCAGCTTGCTTGTGTGTTTGATCAGTTTAGAGATTGCCTGCGTACTGAAAAGTTCTTTTGCGCCGTTGTATTTGTATATTTGCCTTGTGTTACGTGTATTTGTGCGTGTGTGTGTTGTGTGAGCATTTATAATTGTGTTTAATGGATATTTAACAATGTCCAAAAATAGTGACAAAGATAGCGTAAACAAACGAAAAACTGGACGCACTCGGGAACCGAATAAGTCTATCAAGCGAGCAGCAGCAACAGCGATGCAAGCGATTCGGAAATCAGTGGAATTTTTCCATTAGAATAAGCATCAATATTTCACAGGTATATTTCTTCTGTTAACGCAGATCTTTACACTGATATATTCTTGCATGATCTATCCTCTGCACGTAGATTCATTATTTTACAATTGTCTTCGTATGCGAATATAAATAGTATCCGCTCTACAATGCAGGCGCAAGTGTCTCCTTCGACACGCTCTCCACATGTCGCGATGAGCAGCAACGTTGCCTCTCTCGCTCCGCAAAATGTCAATCACCTTCTTTATTGGTGCCAGCTATAGTAAATGAATTATTTTCTAAGAACTGGGATTGATCATCTGAGATGGATGGTTTAATGAGACACACATGTAAGTGAGGGCATTTCTTGTCTTAAAGTTCTTCTCAACTATTGTCCAAGCCAAGCTAGGTTGTAGGTCTGTATATTGATTAAAATGCCTTTGCATTAAAACTGTTGTGACACAGTTTCATCTATATTGCATGTTTGGTAAATCTATTGTAATTTGTCTTTAGTTCCAATATAATACTGGAACTTGAAATTTTGTCACTTGAAAAACATCTCAGTCCTCTCACATCAAATGTAATCCAGTGTTGCTTTTTCAAGTCTTCACCAAATGGTAAACACAGTTTTTGCAAGATATTTCACATTGTAAATGCCAGTTTCTGTTAACAGATTTTATCCGAAATAAGTGGTTTTTGTAAAATGTGGTTGAAGCAGAACTTGCTGTATCTCAGTCACTGGATATTGTTGATATCCATCATGTACCAACAAAGTAAATCTCATTTTCTGACAAGTTAGTTACAGGAAGTTTCTCATTTGAATTTATTTCATTTTGAGTACCATGTTGGGCCACTGCAAATTGTTGCAGTTGCATTAATTGAATAAACTTTGCAACCCTCTTCAACAGTGCATCCTGTTTGACTTTTGTAAGTTTTCTTATAGTGGTCATGAATGCTATAAACACCTAGAACTTTACAAGTTGGAATTACTTTTGCACTGCTGGTAGGCAAATGGTTTTTGTAAATTTGTTAGAATCACTTTCATTTTGTAAAATGAAGGAATCTCTGCATATCTGCGGCACATTACCAGCAGCATCTCTTTGTTTCAAAACAAAAGCAAATGCATAGATATCATTTTATAGTGGGTTTCTCGCAAATGCCAATAATTGAGTCCAAATGGAATTGTTTTGCAACTATGTGAATAAAAATTTGAATATCAGTCTTTACTAACTGCTATTGAGCAGATGTTGGTAAAGCTCCCTTGCTGTCTCTTGCAGTGAAATCAAACATAGGTAGTGCATTGATTCGTAAGTTTGAAACCTTCTGAATCCTATCCAGAAAATGCAAATGTATGATATTTGAACTGCTTACAGTTCATTACATGTGCCAATTCTCGGGTTGATGAATGTGTATAATTGTGGATTAAAGTGTTTAAATGGGCTCATCAAAGCCCAGTGTTCTTCCTGATGAGATGAATATCTCGTGTCAAATTAAGTGGCTCTCATTGAAATGACAGAACAGTTTCTTGCTTGCTTTTCCCCATTTTTCTCATAGATGGAGCATACATTTCACGATCGCATTCTTTGCTTCTTTGTTAATAGGAAGAATCTGTTGCAAGTGTTTGCTTTCTCCACTTTATACTCCATCTTAGCAAACAGATAGCACAAACTGTCTTCAAATCTGCAAAACTCTAGGGATATTTATGAGCACAACACTTCAAATAATGAATGACAGGTGACAAATAGTAAACAAGTATCCCAGTTACAAAGTAATGGTAAACAAGTAGCCTACTGGTTGAATCAAGCACCTGGCTGAACTTTTGATCCTGGGTTAAACATCCTAAACGTAAAAAACAAAGCAAAACAATGCATGTTAGATCTATTTGCTGGTCTATGTTCATATAAGATTTTAAAAGCATATTTTAGCTATCACTGCAGTCTAGAATGCAGTTCTTTCCTTTATGAAGCAAGCTCAGGTTTTAATCTCTGACGATCAAGCTGCCTGGCTGAGCCTTATCAGAATTTCCTTTGTCATTAGAATCAGTATCAGTAGTTCAGTGCTTAGCTCCCTGAGCTTAACACTGCATCCATTCATTTCATCCTCTCTTCAAGGTCAAACAATAGGACTAACACACTTCTACTGTACTACAATAAATATCCATATTCTATGCTTCTCTTGCTAGTATTTGAACACTAATGTAGACTGCTTACGGTCTTCTCCATGGATATCATTTATTTGTGCATTTTCTTTATATAAATTTTAATTCTACTACAAGTTTTGAAATACTGAATAGAAAAGTCATTTTTGTGTCTGAATCTTGTTCTTTTTTTTTTTCATTCTTTCTGCTCAATAGTAAATTGTTTAATTAAAAGTGCAAAGCTTGTATGGACCTTTAGTTAATGCTACTTCATTTTCAGAAGTTGTGATGATCATGAAGATACCAAATGGTTCAAGTAATGGTTACTATGGCCATGAGTCATCTGTTATCTCCTACCTCTCTGATAATGCTGATGTTGGAAACGGTGATGATGTAGATTCACCAACACTAGATGGTGATTTTTCTGAATATATGTGGATGGAAAATGAAGAGGAATTTGATAAGCAGGTAAGTAACAAAGCATGAAAAGCAAAATTGTACATATATAACTGCCCAGATTACATGAGCCGTGTTTGGTGGGGGGGGGAGTTCCCCCCCCCCCCCCTTTCTTCCAGTGGTAAATTGTAATGCTGAGTTCTGACTTGAACAGCTGTTATTTTACAGAGCATGGCAGTTTTGTTTATGATATAAGTACATTGGTCCCCAAACTCCGTTATTATGCGGTCCAAATCTCTTGACGTTTGAGGCGTGTCCACTAATATGGCACTAGTGAATAGCAGCAGTATGGTGTAGCCTCATACTAACAGTACACCTCACCGCTGATAACTCTAATTGTGATATCATGTGCGTGCATGTGTATTTCAAATTTCAGAAAAGCAACAAGTAGCTAGGATAAAAGGTGATGTTTTCATGAACAAGTACAAAACAGAATCATATTTTTACACCCATTGGTTCACTATTAATTTAGAGTTATCTTTCGTGATGTTTAAATGGAGACTTTTAGTTACACATATATCTAGTTATGCTTGTAATGGCAGTCAATCCAGTGCTGCCATAACTATTTTATGTATTGTTATGTCATAGACATAATTATCACTTAATAATGTGCAATTTAGAAATAGTTGTCCAACAATTTTTGTAATATAGCTACAAACTTGTCGTGAAAATCCTTTCAAAGCCCTCTGACGCAGCGCTTCAAAACCATTCATGACATTTTTTTTTAATAAACAACCTCATGTATGTTTTTGTTTCACAGAATACTATTGGAAAACCAATGATTAAGTGCACTTTAATGGTTATTATGCTTGTTTATGCATAATGTCTAATCCTAGAACCAAGCACGCATCCATTACATGAGAAGAGTATGTTGTGCGTTTTATAACATTTAACACCTCATTACTTGGAATGCACTGAAAAAAAAAGGCTATATGAAGCATAATCCAACTGCGAATATAATCCAAGAATCAACTGTCGTCAATTACATTCTCGAGGAAGCATCAACAATGGAATTCATTGCACCATTCACACGATAGCTCAAGTTTAAAACATTGACAAAGCAAAAATACTGCTGGTGCACTTTTTACAGCATGCTTGCTGGAAGGTTAAGCAACTCAGTTGTGAATTCAACTGCGGTGTACTCAGTTCTTACAGTGATAGGCTTTGTCCTAGTGTTTATAGACTTAGCTTTTTCATGAAAGTGTCGCTTAGTAAGCCCAGTAGTACCAGTGGATATAGCAGTAAGGTTAGGGCTGTTGTCTTTAGTGTGTATAATTTCTTTAAAAAGTATGCCAATGAAGAAAACCACAAAAATCTTAACTTAACGAAATGTCAAGAACTTATGGCTGAGGGTGTGCTCATTAAGTACATAAACTATTTCACATGTTTGTAGGGAAGCGAAAAAGGTGCACTAATAGGGAGCCGCAAAATTGTTTACATCGCCGAGAAAGCATATAAGCTTACCTAAGAGAGTGACAAACACGGACGATTTCGAAAAAGATGTACGGTACAGTGTTTTTTACTTTTATGATAAACGTGATATCGAGGATGATGAGGATATGTCGTTAGCGGTGCTACTCGAATGACAAAAGGACATACAGAAAGGTATGGTTTTTATTTCTCTATTTGTACGTTACATTACCATTACTGTGTCTCTTCTTGGTTTTTAAATGAACATTGAGATGACATTTATAACAAAAGCATAATGTTCTGACAAAGCAAAGTGAATTTGGCAACCATGTGGTCACTTCACGCTGCAGCAGTTCCTTCAAGACCCTTCTGCACAGTAATCAGAGGGCCACAATTATCCCTTTTAAAAATATTCTCTAATGGTACATAAAAGTTCCCTTGTTTGGCTTTCGATAGTTACACCTTTCCCTGACATGTGCACTTTGCTTTTACCATGCGTGTAAGCATTTTAAAGTTAACAGCGTCACGTTTGGTTCTACAAATTAATTGTTAATAGTTGGAGTCACCAGTTCACAGGTTGAGAACAGGAACAATGTCCATGAGATATAAAAGACAGTAAAGTTCTGAATATAATATAACACTTAGAATGATTAAATCCTTATGGAATCGCTGTGTATAACACTACTGAACACGTCACTAAATGAAATGCTTGCAGATAAAGAATGAGATCAGTACAGGCATTTGAAAATGCACATAAATTTCAACTGAATCCACAGCTGTTGCAACGGCAATGATGTCATGCCTCTGATGGTAATGCATTCTTATTATCTGAATGGTCAATGACCTGATGAGCCCCTGTCACCTGATATACACTGTGCAAGTGTCACTCACAAGGTAATTTCTCACCAACCGTAATACTTGTCAATTTTTGTCATATTGTCAACAATCGCATCAAAATGATGGTTTGTTAACTATGATGACTCGTTACATAAGTTTATGAAGGCTGGCAACAGTAATGTTTGTTGTTTCTCTTTTCACTAGCCAAGATTGTGCCTTCGGAAACAAAACATAAGCATAAAGCGTATGTTTAAATGACACCACGCCTCTTGGTAACTGCTGCCACCAAGTACAAAATGCCTTCTCCCCATCTCGAACAGCATTCTCAGTTGACTGTTGTCAGATAGCTGGTCAGCATGTCATAATATTGGTAATTAGCAAACTTGCATTCAAACCATCTGATTATACTAATTACTTCTGCATTATGCCCACTGGGTGACAAAATGGACACATGAGTGGATACAGCCAGTGGTGTCTATAGTGCCAGGAAAATTTGCAATTGCATAAAATTCTTGGATCATTGTGGCCATAAGGAAAAAATTGCTTCTGATACTTCCTCCACATATCTACACACCATGGATTTAAAAATTCTGAGTAACGGTATGGAATGACCCCATGGAGAAATATTTGGAGTGTTACAAATAACTGTTGAATTGGTAAGAGTGAATAATTTCTTTTCGTAGGATATTCCAATCTAGGTTAAGTTTCTTCCAAAGTTTTCAACACTTATTTGTTATGATAATCTGTAATGAGTCACAAATTTTATGTCGTTCATCTTGTAGAAATTATTATTTCTATCTTGAATAACATGTCCTGGACCCATATTTTCAGTAAATTCATTGAACAACATTTAAATGTCGAAAAGAAAAGATTTATTGTTCAGATACTGAATGAAAGTAAATGTGTTACTATTTCTCAAGAGCTTCCATATGTACATAACCTTTAAACTAGTATTGACAGCTTGAAATGGAACTTCTGCTTTTGACGAGCCATCAACGGCTTGACGATCTTCAAATGCCTTGAGAATGGATGGTGAAACTTGGCATTAGTCTTGTCTAACACCATTACAACAGAAAATAGTATGTGTGGTTGGGGACATCATTGATGTCCAATAGTTTTTAAAGTTAATGTAAAGTTAGAATTTTCATCAATTAAATAGAGAGTACGACGAGAAGGTAAAGCAATGAATTTAAAAAAAAAAAAAAAAAAAAAAAAAAAAAAAGCATTGTAGCAGTAGAGCAAATTCAATAAGCATATTTTTAGTTTAACAAGTTAATTTTATTTCTTCAGCTTCTGTTGCCATAGAAACCAAGGAATACAGACTTCCAGCATAAACGTAAGAAAACTACATATGATTGTAGTGTTGTATAAATATCATAAAAAATATGGAAGTGGGGAAACATTTATGATATTAAGCAAACTATTAATGGGAGCACTTACTTAAGGTAAATAAAAGCTTGAGAAACCCAAGTTGCAAGAATATGCTTCCTTTCTTTGTGAATATAAAACTTTGTAAATAGTTAATGCAAGACAAAATCAGTGAGAACTTTGTTTCATTGTTTAGGGAAATCTTTCAAAATGTGCAACCTTTGCCAATAAACATGCTTCATAATGTTTTCTCCAATTTTGTTGTACTCTGCTGGAAGCATTCTCTGCTAATGTTTCCACATCAGCACTTCTGTAATGCACACTGAGTTTTAATGTTGCCCAAAGAAAAACTTGATTGGATTCAGATCTGGCGATCTTGATGGACATCTTATTGGTTCATATTGCACGATACAGCATTCTGCTTAAGTCACATATGGCTGTACTTGAAGTGCAGAGGTCCTGTAATAGCCACACATTGTTTCTTGCTGCCAAGAGAACATCAAGTACAACCGTCAATGTTTCTTGTAGAAATTGGAGATAGATGGATCCTGTCAAAACCCAAAGAAGAATCCAGGATTAATGTGTTTCCTATCATTCCTGCCCAAACATTTACAGAAAATCTGTGCTGAAAACTGTCCTGTCTTATTGTATGTGGATTGTTATAACCCCAGGTGCATGCATTATGTAATTATTTACTCCATTTCTTGTAAGTCAACTGCTTCATCCATTACAAGAATTTTAAGGGGGGCATCCACTCCCTGTAATATTCTCAAAAGGGGTTCCATGGGATGCACTGATGGTGAGCTATACCATGACTGCTTCTTCCATCAAGTGAAGCATTTCTTTTCTGTATGCAATATATTTTTGGCCAAGGAGTTTTGCTTTTACTGAATCTAGAGCTCATCGATAGATGTGAACAAATGGCCTGTGATGTGATTCTCATTTTATTTGGAAATTTTTCTTGATAAATTCTTGCAGTGGCTGCCACATTATGGTGTCTTTCACTGTAAATGAGTAGTATTTCAAGATACTCTGCATTATAAAGTCGGGCAATTTTGTAACTGATAAATCTGCTGTTTCAACAAGAAGTAATAAACAGTGAAATGTGTTTCTTTTGATCCTAACAGTGTTGTCATGTTATGTAGACTCAGCCTAGACAAATAATTACATTTCGAAAGCTTAACTTTAATAACTAAGAGTGCAAATTGTTTTATCTCAAAATGCATTTAATGATGAGAGAATTTTATGTTGTAATCTGCTCTAAGAAACGTTGAAAAAGTCTCTAAGTTGCATAAAATCTTCATTTAAAAATAATGTTAATATTAAGCAATTATCATTATTTTCTCAAATTATTTCAAAATCAGCAAAACTGCAGTAAGCTTTGTTGTTCTTTTCATTATAAAGTCGTTACTGTACAAGGCATGTGAGAGAGAGGGGGAGAGAGAGATATTTTTCTAAAAATTGATGTTTAGCCATTTATGCAAGCCCCCATTCAATTTCTTGTATACTGTGGCTATCAACACTTATTTTCAGCAATAACTTGATGCTTATAATTAAACTAAAGTAACTTTCTTGCTATAAGAGAAATGTTTGCTCCTATACCTCTGTCTTGTTGCAAATGTATTGCTTTCTGTTGTAAACAATGGAAAAAGAGAACTTATTAGTGATTGTTTTTTGTGTACTTTGCAGTGTTTTACACAGGAATTGTTGAAACTGGCTATTTTGACTCAACTGTTTTACTGCTGTTCCTTGTTGAAGAAATATTTATTGAATATAAATGTTGCATCTGCAATTGTGTGTAAAGACAATAACTTTTAAAGATATATCGATTTATATAACAGCTTTCCTTTAATCCAACGTTTTATACTAACTCTTCTCTTAAACTTCCGCATTATGAAATAATTGGAAATGGTTTAAAAGTCTTCATTTGTATAGACTGCTTATTGTAACATACAAAGCTGTTTGCAAACTGGAAACTTTTTCCCTTGTGTGAGAAGCAGTGGTGTAAAAATGACCCTGTGGAATAGGGGGCCCCTTTACTTAGGGGGAGCCCTAAGCCTCCTTTAGTGGTTCATTTAAAATGACGTTCTTATATTTAGTTCAGCCATGGAAAACTCACTTAGAAGAAGTGCTGGAGCACATGCTGTTCACCAATGACATGTTGGTAACAGAAGTCTGCTAATAAGCATTTCCTACCCTTCTTTGCTTAAGGATAACAAGAATGCTTATATGGAACATTCTTGTTGCTATACCTTTTTCACTAAGTTTAAAATAGAAGTAAACGAAACTTAATGTAGCATTCTCTCGAGCACATGGCATCACTTGGAGGATGATGGTTATATAAGCAAGGGACCTGCATTTTTTGGTGGAAATCGGGGTTATTTTTGGAGAATTTCGCATTATTTTTTCAGAATTTCGCGTTATTTTTACTCATTTTTATTATCAAATTTTGGGATTTTAAAGGCACATTTTCATGTAAATAAATTATTGAAGAACATGGCGGAGTTTTATTTTAAAGAACACAACTTTTTATCAATCAATTATCACTGAAGAAGGCATAATATGAAAGAAAAGTATATATTATTTTTCTAACTGCCAAAGGAGAACATTATCGCTTTCCTGTTGCAACCCAAGTCGCTCAAAACTCTGGAGTAGCAAGAAAAGAAAATTTCACAGTCAACATTAGACACTGATACCACAGTGACTGACTGTTAAGTGTCAGTAAAATGGGTGTAATACCATAAAATTACATTATGTTGTGTTTTATATCTGTCAAAGGAGAACATTGCCATGATGTTTGAATTTTCTTTTTATGTTGCAATACAAGTTGCTCAAAATTCCTGAGTACCAAGAAAAGAAATGTTCATAGTCCACATTAGCACGTGGTTACCACACTGGCTGGAGGGTTCTGCCACTAAACTGAGGATGACTGTCAAGCAAACTCAGAACTTTAACAAAATTTATTTTTCCATCTCGCAACATAATTTGATTGGTTTGCTGTTGAAGTTCACTGTAGCTTTTTGTGATCACTGAATCATTCTCATTTTTAAAGAATGGGATAGACTTCACTTTTTTCGCTAGTGCTGAATCAACATTACTGTTAATGTTGAATACTGGACTAAACACTTCAAGTGCAATACAGCTTATTAGCAGGGTCTTCAAACATCAGTTACTGAAATTTTGTAAATGTTAATACTGCAGTGTTTATCACAGCTGATCTAACATCTCCTTGAACATCTGCACTTCTGATGCAATTTAGCTTTTCTTCTGTTCCACTATAAAAATTCACTTCTTTTGCTACTTCGAAAATTTTCAATATTTTCCTGAGTAGTTCTCCATAAAGGACTTGTTGGGTATGAAGATCATTCTAGTTCAGTCACGTACTCCTCTAAATCAATGTTCCTTAACGAATATGGCCTATGCTGAAATTATACTTACTTCATCATTCATGAAATCGATACCAGCATTGATGACATAGTCCAGATCTTCTAACTGCACGAACTCAATTATACCATGAAAATGCTTCTCAACATAGAAAATGGCCTCGAATCAAGTATTCCATTTTGTCAGCACTGGTACGGGAAGCAGTATAGATTTCTCAGAATTTTCTTTGAAAAATCGAACATACAGGTGCTTTCTCTTTCTTGAATTGAGAAACATAGCTACCACTGCGTTAAGTTTAGTCAGTTCTTTTGTGAATATGCATCCCATGAAATTTAGCCGTGTGCCCAACACTGAATGTGAACTGTATCCTCTCTGAGGAAGACAGACAGGGAAATGAAGCACTTTGTTATGCATTTTGCACTGTTGCTTATCAGTTCCAAGTTATTGTTGTAGTTAATAGAGTACTTCTGTACAGAATTAAGTATTGCCGCTGCATGATTTTGCATCAGCTGCTTCCAGAATATGTACATCAGCAACATAAACTCCTGCTCTATTTTTGGTTCAAAACGGCTAAATAACACAAATACACTTCGACCCAACCAATCTGTCTTCATCACATAGTAACATAACCTTTTGTTCACAGACTGCTTCTTTCACTTGTTGATCTCTTTCATCTCTCAGCGGTGGAGCAGATCTCTTTCATCTCTCAGCAGTGGAGCAGATCTCTTTCATCTCTCAGCAGTGGAGCAGATCTCTTTCATCTCTCAGCAGTGGAGCATATTTCCCTCTTAACAATCTAACTTGCAGCAAATTTCCGGCACCTGTTAAAAGGAGGATGTTAGGAATTAATATTATAAAGTTCCATTCCTAAGTGACTAATAATATAATTTCGGTAGTCTATTCAACATACCTTCAATGAATTCATTCATCAATTCTTTAGTAGCAGGGTGCTCCAATTTCTCTGGTAGTATATTTGCTTTAAGAAAGAACTCTCTAGTCCTCTTGACAAAATTATCCCTTGCAATAACTCTCTTGTTTGCAGCATAATTACACTGTACAATACTTTGTTGCCTCTTATGAAAAGAGGATGTACTGGCTGTAGATGACCTCTTCAGTCGGTGTTTCTCACTTCTCATGTGCTTGGTACACGTATCTTTTCTATCCCAAGATATTGTACAGTTACAGTATTGACACATTATGGTTTTTGCAAGGGATGCATATAATCGGTCATTTTTAAAATCAAAAGCCCTTTCCTTTGCACTAATGCTCACCTTGGGCATAATACTAAACGTACCAGAACACAGAGAGAAAACAACAATGCTTAGGAAGACCGTTACTGACCAGCTTCTTAAGCAGAATGAGTCAAGGTGATGGAGTGGCAGAACAAGTCGATCTTGTAAGACTGCAATGCAGTGTTTCAAGCTCTAGCAACAAGTCGCAAGGCAAACGCTGTGAATTTGCATTATTGTGCATATAAAATTGATAACGTTGACATATTCGCATTATTGTCTCATTTTGTTTTATTTCATGAAATAAATGTCTAAGTTTTGAATTGTTTACAATTTTATGTATAGGTAACTGTTTCCCAAGCGTTTTAGGGAATGGTTTTGAAAAGTCGGGTTATGGCAAACACGAAAAATGCAGGTCCCTATATAAGTACCTGTGAGAGGAAATTGCTTTAGAAAGAATGCGCAGCTTGGGGATCATTAGCTTTTAAACGTTTTATGTCTTATTCCTATATTTTGCCTTACACCTTAAATTTCTGATACATAATAATACTAAGAGTAGACAAATAAAAGTGGTACCTAACAGTTTGGCATCTGTAATTAAAGGTACTGGATTAAACTGTCCTTCACTTCAGATTTTAGAAATCATTCATTTCATGACTAATGTCTTTATATCACTTTTGCTTTAGCCTTTTATGAGTTAGATAAGAAAATGATTAGCACAATAGGTTAAAAAACACAACAGAAAACAAATGCAACCCAAGCAATCTGAGCAACAATTCTGCATAACTATCGAAGAAATTTGATTATCGCTAAACAACAGCCAACCCTATTCATAGTCGATTAAAGGTGGATACTTTTCACAGAATGTATTAAAAACATTTAACACAATTGTCTTCTTTCCATTTTCTGCATTTGTTTTGCACAGTGGTAGAGGATTCTCAGCCATTACACTCTTGAAAGTAACATTTTCTCAATACGTGGCAAAGAGTATACTGGTGGTTTATCCGGAAATTATTTAACAAACTACAAACTAACAAACTACAATACCTGCGCATAGCCTCTTAAACCCTCTGCTATAATGGTCCATTTAGTTATAAGTGAATCTGAATAAGCACATTTTGTTTCATAAATTGAACTGTTACTATGTTTTTTTTTTTTTAATTTCTCTGCATAAGAATAACCATAAAATGTTAAGATCTGAATCAAACTGATGTAGAGGAAGAGATGAAATGCTAAGCAGGAAAAGTTGTAGTTTGTCCACCAGCCAATGAGGTGCTGTGTTGTCATATGGTTTTGTTTACAACTTCTTTAAACATAAAGTAAAATCACTTTAGCATATTGTTATTGGCAAGCATTGTGTGCATTGGCACTTGTGATTGCATATTTCCATGAAGCAAAGCTAATAATTATGGACCCTGGAATTTTGCAAGTGTGTTTGTGCAATTTTTTTATTTTTGGCAGGAAAATTGCTGTTTCGTTTTTCTAGGTTCGCTGAGGTATAATAAATGATTTTTTCATTCACAAAATACACCAAAAGTTTACAAATAATTTTTTTTCTGGGAAATATTTCAGTGTTTAGATTATTATGTGATTTTTGTTACGAAACAACATTAAGTCAAAGATAGTAATATGATTTGAGTAGTATTGTATGGAGCATCCAGTGACTACAGAATACAGATTATGGAATGTAGAAGTGTTAGTCAAGTGTTTTGTGCAATCCATAAGGGTAACACATGTGCCTAGATTGTTTGTTACTTGATGCATGTGTTTGAAAACAGTTACTGATGCCTTAGTGAACTGTAAAGATACAAGATGCTAAAAGTTGTTGGCATTTATGAACGCCTTAAGGAGTTTGAAAGTGGATTTTATATCTTTGATTTGAAGAATAAAATAATGTGTAAATTTACTAATATACATATAGACTAGTACTGAAGAGATACATGTTTAAAGCATGAGCACTACAGCACAAAGAGGACAAAGATAAAGCCAAGGAAGCTGTGCTTGCCAATAAATGACTTATCTCTATCAGAAAGAATTAGCAATGCCAAAAAATTAAGAGGATAAAGATGAACTAATATGCGATACAGTAAGCATGTTCATGAAAATGAATATGCTGTTGGGAAAGTTGGATGATCCAAACTTAAAGGCATTAATGAACAAATACATTTCAGGTACGTATATATCTTGTAATCATATTAAGTTGATGTTTGTATTTGGGTATTTTTTTCTGCTGCTGCTCAGCAATGTAAAGCTATTAATATGACCCAGTATTTATAACTTTTTCGCACAAGTTTTGATTTTGGTGGTTTTCGTATGTACAGCTAGTCTGCACATTGTGCGGTAAATCCTGCATGCTTGCATACTTGACATGAAGATTTCAAAACATTTTGAGTATGATTACTGTTTTGGAATCTTCATGAAAACAGGGATTCAAAACATTTTGAGTCTAAATTTCGATATACCTGAAAAGTGGGAATAGATCATTTTGAGATGCATGAAAGCACTACTGGTATTCAAAATGTTTTTAATACGTTAATCGCATGAATGGCATTTGTTTCCTTGCAGTTGTTTTGAGTCTTCTGTTTAATCAACTGACAAAGCGCATAATTTGTTTAAAATGAGTGAGATTATAATGTGGTTAGCTACTTTTCAATTATATTTTGATTCAGTGGATACTTTTATAATGGCAAGTATAAACATGTAACTAATACGTTAATGACATATTAATCAACATAACCACTTCAAAAATTGTTTCAGTATTAAATTTGTTTGCAGAACGTAATAGAATTTACATGAAAACAGGATGGTATTCAAAGCGGTCAAGTAGGGTACATTTTTTATAGGGAGAGGAATCTGCAGCAACTTCATGTTGCAAATTTGGTGTTTCTTTAATTCACATAAAAAAGCAAACTTAATTCATTGTCTTAGGAACTGCAAATATTTGCAGAAGTGTATGAACCCCATATTGCACAAAAATGGAAAGAAGAAATTGTAGAAATCGTCAAATACCAGTATGTTGTACTTTGCGATGAGACAACAGACAGGAAGGACCGTTACGTGTTGGTAATACTCCTGAGGATGCTTTCCTGTTCTGTGGAGCAGAACATTTTCGTTGGAGGGGTGAAAATTCTGAGGCAAGCAAATGCCACTGAATCTTTCAGGACAGTAATGGCTGTGCTTCGGGAATATGAGATCTATTATGACAACATTGTGGCCCTTATGATGGACTCAGCGAGATACATGACTTGGATACTCAAATGTATGGTGTTCAGTGCCCTGCCATGATTCACATTCAATGCTGGGCACATAATTGAAATTGAGTTTGTTTATGGACTCTCTTTAACTGCTATGGTTCTTAGCATCCCATTCTATATTGGGCATGAAAAAAGGGAATTTTGCTCAGAGGCCACATTATCATACTTGAGGTTCTTTTACATGCTGTAAATCTATGACATGGGACCACTGGCTTTGCTTCCCTTCCGAAGGAAGCCATACTAAGGATTCTATGACCAAAAAACTCCATTGCCCTCCGCCGGGTTTGAATGCACGACCTTGGGGACTAGACTATCCTAGTACTCCTAGACCACAGAGGATGAAGCTGGGCATATAAGCTGAACCTAATGGCCAATTTGTGATTCTCCAAGTTCAGTCGCCTAAATAGTGCAGTTTTCAATGCCAAAATGTTGTTCAACACAGAAGAGGAAACACTGGTTTCTTGCATTCCAGAGAGAGTGCTACAGGGAGATGAAGTCAGAACTACAGCCTTTCCATCCCCAGTTCTAATGAGGTGTAACTCTTGGCTTAAATCAGTCCTTTATTTTGGTGAACATATCCAAGATTTAGTAGATTTTAGCAATGCCATAGTTGAAGGTGGAACTGCAGTCAAATTCTTGACTGAGCTGGAAAAGGAACTGTAATGATAATTGCAACAAGTTCCATGTTTCTGAAAGAACATTGGCAGCAACTTGTTGAATGCATCACCAGTTTAGAGGACTCTTCATATTCTTTCTGACAAATTTGAAAGTAGAATTGCTAACCTGATAAATAGGTTAAAGTTGGTCAGCAAAGGAGTGTTTGGATGACAACTGAATTAAGTCAACAGTAAAGAGAGCAGAATTAAAGCAGTAGCCTGGAAATCAGGGGTGGCTTGTTAAACAAAACTAACCAGGCTGATGATGACAACTGATACAGCAAAAGGTTTTCCTAACAAATATTGAAAACCTTTTTGATGTGACAAACATTGTAACAAATGGCAAGACAACTGTTATGGAAAGCGCTGCAAAGATTCAGCTTTTGAACCAGTAGCCACTTCTTTCAGGATATTTAAGTTTGCAGACGATTGTAAAAAAACTGTTAAAAAGGGAGAGACTGTCAGCTTGCTTGATGTGAAGCTCAGTATCAAAGAAGAGCACAGCACAGTTTATTGAGTGTTCCATTAAAATACTGTGGGTACCTTGCTCGAATGTGAACAGTGAGCGTGCAGCTTCTTATGGGAACATATTTACAGACTTCAGACTTGAGAACCAGTGCTCTATCAGAGACATTAGAAATGGAACTGGTTGTATACTTTGGTTCAAAGTGTAAATAAGGTTTCGTAGTAGTTCAACAAATGTCTGTATAAATGTTTTTACATTGTGAACCTAATTTTAATATGTGAAATTCAATTGTTTGTCTCGTGTATCTACAATTTTCCTTTCCTGTTTTTCTTCTTGTAATGCTAAATGCAATTTGTTAGCTTTGTATTCATTCCATATGTGTAACTTGTTCCCTGTACGTAGTTTTTTGTAATCTTAAACTAGTTTTCAATTAAAAAGCTTGTTATTTTTATTTACCGCCAAGACTAAAAAAAATTATTTTTTAAACCACTGTGATCAGGAGTGCCCATTTCAAAGGCCATGGTACACTGCCCCCCCCTAATTTTTCTGAGAGCTCAATTTCAACTATTTAGTTCCTTTTTTATGCCACTGGAAAGCCTCGCAAAGAGGCTGTCTTATAGGTACTATAGGTAATGTGATACCAGACAACCTATAAAAGCTTAAACAAATAATTGGAAAGTTAAAATAAAAACAAATTGTAATATTTACAGCAAAAAATTACAAATAAAAATATTTGGCAGGTGGTGTATTTTATTACTTGGTATTTCAATGTATCCTACTGTATTTATCTAAATAGACCAGTACAGTAAGTATAATAACGTTATACATTCTGAACAACTACACACCTACCTATAATGTTGTAGATCCTTTTATATATTTCCAAAAATTATAATTTGATAGCCACATTATACCATATAGCATGAATTGTACTTGGCATTACTTTTTGGGGGATACAGCACATTTAGAATAATAAACCTAAAAATACAAACTAAGTTAACAGTTACAGTACTGGATTAAAAATTGTAATAAATGTCTTTATATTACCTATGTTAATTTACTTCTATATTTTTATACTCCCCAAAATTTTGAATTCCCCCCCAAAAATGTTCCTGATGGTGCAACTTGTGCCATGATCCCCCTGCCCATGGATGGCCCTGACTGTGATCCATATTTTTGTACTGTTTTCCTTTGATTTTATTTACCACTTTTCAGGGTCCCTACTAATAATCTTTTTTGTTTGCGCATGATTGTAACGTATGCCAGTTGCAATGCAGAAAAATTGTGAATAGAAAGTGGCTTGGACATTGCCATTGCATTATCACATATCTATATAATGCAATTTATTTCCACTTCAACTAAGCTGTACCTGCATTAACATAAAATGTAATGCTGTATATATTTGTACACTACTCTTAATCATTTGCATTAAGCTAAAACCACAATGTTGAGAAATAGGTCATTTTAGTGATGCTCAAAAGGGAAAATTAAAAGCCTGCCAAGATGAAGTTAAAAAGGTAATGGAGATGGATACAATCTTTCGCTGGTCAGCTCAGAACTGATATGCACTAAAATTAGTTGTGAAAATAAAAGGGAAGATTCTGGTGATACACAAGTTCGAGGATGAAATATCAGTTGTGAAAATGAATCAGGTGTAATTCTGGCTACATACAATTTGAATGCAGACCACCAACAGCAGATAGTGCTTTTCAACTTGAAGAAAATTGGCAAAATACACTGTTTAGCACTGACAGTGGATTATTCCAAGCCAAGCTGAATGAAGCGACAAAGTTAAAAATTATAAATAGTGTGTCATGCAAACCTCAGGGTCCTTTCCCTAGAGACACTAAGACTAAAAGATTGTTTAGAAGTAAATGAAACTTGCATTGCACATTTAAATGTGTGTATTACTTACAGCATGTGGATATGTGGCAAAACCATTAAGACACTTTTGAAGAAGGGCATGAATAAATGAAAGCTTTACTTTTTAATACTGAATGTAACAAAGACATAAGCTTTGTCAAATTGCATTCCACAGCCATAGCAAATCTGAACTAGGATAAAAGTGGCAATTTTTAAAATATAGTAGACCACCTCTCCAGATATGATCCTCTTTTGAGACCACACCTTTTAAATGAAAAAAGGAAAAAAAATGTTTGAGCCAAAAAATTCTTAAGAGATGATACATCTGTTATATGATTGCATTTTATAGTTGATCATCAATGAAATTAAACAGCAGCCATTCTTTCCACTTGTACAAATAACACCTGATGCATCAAGAAAGGACCAACTTAGTGTGGTAAGGTATTTGCACTTAGTTTTAAGCAAATCAGACAGTAAGGAGATTGAAATTAATGAATTTTGTTTAGGATTCTTTGAGATAAGGTGCTGTGAAGCTGAAAGTTTTGAAAAAGAAATAGATTTAGAGAAGATGAGCATATAACTGGATAAGTGCGGAGGTTAAGGATACAATGGTGCTGCATCTATTATGGACAGATACTTAGGTTTGCAATCAAGAATTAAAGCACAGGTCCAATGCTGAGTTTATACATTGTTCGGCACAGAAGTTAAATTTGGTGTTAAATAACTGTCCTGAACATAGTGGAACTGCAACAATTTTATGAGAAAATACAAAGCATTTGTAATTTTAGTGGTTCAATGTAAAAAATAAATGAAACTTTTGCAATTGAGAGATGTATTACAATGGCTCTGAAAAATACTGTCCCCAATTAGATTGTCTTCCAGATTTGATTCCTTGTTATCAAACAGAATTTCACACACATTTCGCAGTGTCTATCCTTTTATCATTTTGAAGAGTAAGAAGACAACAGAGTGACAAAATTTGCAATTTGAGGAAAAGTATGGAAAATTTTGATTTCATCCTACTGCTCACATTTTAAAGTAAGATTCTGAAAAATATTAACGTAGTTTCCAAAATACTGCAGTCCCCTAATACTGATATAGAGAATGGCCTCTCAACTTCTCCAGACTCCAAGAGACAATCTAGCCACCTTAAGGAAGCAATTTTGAAGCTGTAGTAGAAAAAGCTAAAGTACTAGTGGAAGCTTGGAGAATTGATTCAATATTAACCTCAAAACATCCTCTTAAAGTGAAGAAAATTTTTGATGAGCTTTGTTCAAATCGTAGAATTGTGGACTCACTAAAGTCACAGTTTTCAATGTTTCCCTGAGATTTTCATTCAACAGTTAAGCAAATGCTTTACCAGCTTACAGAATATTAATGGTTAGTTTTCTTTCTTACACCATGTTCATCTTTTAAATTGGAAAATGAGGACATTCAGGAAAGAGCAAAACAGGTGGTTAGAAAGTACACATCGAATTTAACCATGAACCTTTCAAATGAACTTAGTCTCAAAACAATGTGGAAAAGAATTTGGAAAGAAAGAAAACATATTGTCAATCAAAGATCTTGTTTCAGTTTGTGGAAAATACTTTTCTTGCCAGTAGTCCCCCTGATGATGCAATGTATGTGCAGCTCTTCAACTAAACTTGCCTGCCAGTTACTTCTGCTATGACAGAAAGATCATTTTCTAATTGAAGCTAATCAAAACGTTTCTTAGAAACACAATGTCTAAATCCAGATTAAGTGCTTTAGCAATTCTTAGCATTAAAATGAACATTTGTTCTTTTGGATGAAGCTGTTGAAAAATTTTGAGGAGATGTGGAAAGATGTGTGCTGTAGTATGTAGTCATAAAACTAGAGTCTTTGCTCTAAAAGGAATGCATCATTAGATGAGTTTATTTCACTGCCATACTGTTTTATGGTGTGTAAATGTGTAATGTTTTCATGTGTTTTTTTTTTAATTTTATTACTAAGGAGGGCCCATGAAATTCATTTGCGGAAGGACCTCCAAATCGTAGTTACACCACTGGTGGGAAGTACTTCTCCACTAATCTGAGAGTTACAGATTTGAATGGTGTTGCAATCCCTGTGTGCGGTGGTCGCCATTAGACTATGAGCCGTTGCCATTTTCATTAGCCATATAATTCAGGCATTTTCTTGTTCTTTCTCACAGTATATATAACTGTCGCTCTCTTTGTTGGTGCTGTTTTAAGTTCTATCTAGTTCAATCTCACCGGGGATTCACTTCACTAAGCTAAAGTAGTCAAATTTTCTGTTACTTCACTTACTTTGTGCCGGATGTTCCTTCACTGGGAGTCAAGCACAAGACCTCGCAATCTGTCGCTCCACAATAGCATTTGCTGCACATCACAATAGTCACCAACTTGCTTGGAGAATCGCTGTTGATGTCGCACTAAAGACACACTCATAACTCATAACTCATCGACTCAACCCGCACTCAATACTTTTGACTACTGACTAACCCTCATGAGAGCACTTGCTTATATAGCCACTGGAATCTTTCCACAAGGTTCTCAAACATTCTAGAACTATTTTGGTACACTTTCTGGAGGAGGGGGAGAGAATAAAAGCTTCCAGAAGCTTCTAGTTACCTGCTGATATCTTGCTTAGTGTTTAGCTGGCAAGCAGAGTTACCATTGTTTACACTGACCACCCAGCACCGATCTTTCAATAATCTTGGACCATATCCGCGTCGCACAGCTCCCTCTTCAGAGCTGATCGTCTGGAACAGTTCCACAATCTGCAGCAGACCAATCACAATGAACTACCATCAGCCTCCTTCAGGGTTGACACTGAATGCGTGACAGGGCAGAACTTGTGGCTCAGATGTTGCATTGCTGACAGCACCTCTCCAGGTCGTTTCTAAGGTGCAACTGATAGAATTGGTGATGTAGCTTTGTCAAGGTATTCTTCACACCCAGGTACCCCCTGCAATGGTGGCATGGGT
Organism: Deroplatys truncata; assembly: GCA_030765065.1. Lineage (NCBI taxonomy): Eukaryota > Metazoa > Arthropoda > Insecta > Mantodea > Mantidae > Deroplatys > Deroplatys truncata. The sequence continues at coordinate 120,514,918 of CM060978.1, forward strand.
TTCCTCGACTTCAAAGTTTTCTTTGGGAGCACCAGCTGTTCCACTCTAGTTCTTTTGGCTACTAACTCTCACTCTCTGTTCAGTATACCATTCCTTACCACCAGGGAGTCTCACCGTGTCCAACAGCTCTCATAGCTCAGACCTCTGGGAGGAAGATATGCCCATGCAGGTCATACGCCAGATTCTTTATCCTTCAGGACCAGCTCTATGCTGCTCTCTCTCAAGGTCTCTGCGCTCCAATTAACTGCAGGTTGCACTGTGACTGGGCATAGGGCTGCAGCACTCTTGTCATCTGCTGGTTCAGATGCGCATCCATTTTGGCCTCTATTATCCTCCTGTTATCTTTTGTCTGACTGTCTAGCCATTTCCCTTACAGATCTAGATGCTCCTCTACCACATTGTCGTCTTTCATGTCAGATTTAGTGTCTTTTAATTCCTTTGCAAAGTCATCTTTCAGGTCAAGCGCCCATGTCAAAACCTAGTTGGAATTTAATTTTATTCATTTCAGTGTTCATCAATTTTCATACTCTCCATTTCACTTCTCATTTCTTCCATTCTGGATTCCATTTTTGTCTCCATCTCCACCATTCCAAATTTCACCATCTTCACATCAGTTCCTATCTCCTCCATTCTAGATTTCATGGTCTTCATTTCAACTAACAATTCTTTAATCTTTGCCTCCATGGTAGCATTTTTATCCCACTTGCGACACTAGTGTGACTTTGTCCAGTTTTATTTTTAACACTCCCCCCCCCCCCATCCCCCTTACTGTTTTAAGTTCTATCTAGTTCAACTTCACTGGGAGTTCACTTAACTAGTTCTATTCTCCATCACTTAACTCCATTCTGATGTAACCTCTTCACGCCAGATGGTTCCTTCACTCGGGAGTCGAGCACAAGATCTCCACAACCTGTTGCTCTGCATTAGCACTCGCTGCATGTCACAACAGCTGTCACCAACTTGCTCAGATAATCGCTTTTTATGTCAAACCAGACCCACGCTCACTAACTTGTTTGTTCACTGATTGACTCGCACTCAACTTGACTGACTCACCCCCAGAAGAGCATTTGCTTATATATATGAAACCTTCCACAAGGTTCTTGAACATTCTAGAACTATGTTGACACATCTTCTGGAGGAGGGGGGGATAAGCTTCCAGAAGCTTTGCCGATAGTGCATCTGGTGTTTATACTGACTGCCTGGTGCCGATCTCCCAACAACTGTGGGCCATAGCCACTGTGTCACAATATATTTTTTTCTTTCTTTAATTAAAGAAACTTTAATATTTAATTGAAGTAAGAGTGCCATTGATTTTGGAGTTTAATAGATACCAAATGCTTCTGCATGTTACTATTCTCTATGCGAGAGAAAAGGACATTTTTTTTTTGTATCAAGTTTTTCATTTTCTGCAGAGAAGATACCTGCCAAACCTGAGCTATGAAATCAGTATTTCTATGCCCATTATTGTGACAAGTAAAAAGCTGCACTATCAAACTCATTGTAAACACTGTCTGGTAGAAAATCATGAAGGTTTGTGGCAACTAGAAGAAACTGAAAATTCTGACCAAATTGAGAATTTTGTTGCATCATGGAAAAAAGCATTTGAAATCCATTAACATACATAGTGTGAATGACAAGCTAGCAAACAGTGTAATCATTTATCTTTGATAATTGCTTTTATACTCTGGCCAAGTGGAGGCTGAAGTTGCAAAGTTGAATCAGTTCTGAAGAACTAAGTGCCACATCTGGTACTCATACCCTTATCTTCAATTTTCCATGCTGATGCTACACTTTTGAGCCAGACCTTTTGGCAATGTACTCAAATGTGCTTAAGCTTTCTCATGTGATTCATGATCCTGGTGAACTTATTAAACTTGTAACATTGTAAATCTGGAGTAATTAAGGCCACCTTGGAGGTTTACCAGAATGCATAAATTCAGATGAGAAATTTAATACTTATTCATGTATTTTATGATGGTAGCTTGGGTAAAGCATCAGAATAGAAAGCCAAAGTTGTATAAACTTTCAACTGCAGTCATTGTTACAAGTGCACCAAAGTCCATTGGAATGTTGCAAAATGAGACAGTGAAGTCCTTAAAATGGGCAAGTGGGTTACTTGGGTGCCATGAAGGTTAGAGAACATAAAACACAATACATTTACCAATTCTGATAAATTGCAGTTCTGAGTAGCTCCAGTAAGGATTGCAGTGTGGTTCATTAATTCATTTTGAAAATTTTATGCTTGGCATTGTCTAGGGATTTTATTTAGGGTCATACACCGAGTCTTTCAATAAATGCTTCATTATCTTTTGCACTAAAGAATTGACACATTTGAGATAATTTGTTACAGTTGCAGGGCTGCTTGGTTACTTGGGTGTTCTTGCAGAGGAATTTGAATGATGTACATGTGAATTTAACTTTTGATATATTACAACTGTGAGTGGATTGTTGATACTTTAGTTTCACTTACTAAGTTTTCTCTCGGAACATGCTTATAAGACATTCCTCTCCATCATCAGCATCCTCAAAACGTGTTCTTAGTGAAAACTTGGTATGAATAAGTGAATAATATTTATTTCCCAATGCTCAATATTACTAATTAAATTACAAACATTTTAAATTATAATAATATTTGAAAATATTAAGCTATTTATGCTATAAATTCATTTCTTGGTTGCTTGCCTATGCTAATCTATGGTCTCAATACACACAACTCCTGGTTTTCCATGTATCGATGTCCAACTTTCTACTTGCTTACATTATTTGTTTATTTCGTCTGCCTTTAACCCATCTTTGTAGTCATTCTTAATTATTTCTCTTTGACCTTACCCAAATAGTTACCCATAGCTTTTATTTTTTATCCCCTTTTACATTCAGAATCTTTCTTATTAATACTTCCCCATCCAAGTTTTTCCATTTCTGTTGCCAAATTTGTTCTCTCCATGTTTTTATTTGATTACAGTTATAATTAACAGTGGGAATCCATGTTCACTTCCGCACACATTGGACATTTTACTATATCCTTGTCATGCCTTATGCCTTTCAAGTTTCTAACTCCTGTTCTCGCCCATGCAAATCCTTCTCATCCTAATTTATTACATATTTGTATGTACTTTTCCCTCTCCCATACTGTTTTTATTTCCCTATGCTCAAGGAGCTTGTCTGTGAATGTCTTCTAGCCATAATTCTACTTCTTTCCAAAAGCCTCTAATGCGATATTGTGCATTTATCCACACATCTCCCATAGCTATCTGACCCTTTCCACTTTCTTTTCTTTTGTATATAAAAACATTCTTTGATAATATCACTATCTTCCAGATTTGAAATTTTATACAAATATTTCATAGCTCTCATGAAAATTTTAATCTTTGTGGAGTACCTACGAAGTTTTACTTTGCTGCCCCATTTAGTGATGCTATCTGTAGACCTAAAACATATTTGCAAAAAGATCTAATGACTTTGTTGACCTCTCTCCAAGCATCATCTATCCCCATACCTCTGCCCCATACATCTTGCTTTCTACTTTGGCAGTGTAATTTCTTTAAAGCCATTTGATATTTACATCTGGCAATTTTTTTAAACATGATTGTATAAACACTCTTGGCCATGTTACCTTTTGTTATAGACATTTTTTTTTGTTCACTCCAACCGTTCAAATAGTCTTACTCACAGGTAAACAAATTTCCTTAGCACTTCTATTTCTCTTCCATGTATCTGCCATTTCTTACCCTTACATAGTCAATAACCTGTTTTAAAAACCATGATCTTCGCTTTTTTTCATTTATTTTTGGTCCCCATTTTCTACAGAAATTCCTTACTGCCTTGATTGCCCTCCTCAGCCCTCCACAAGATATGGACCTAACTACTAAGTCATCTGTAAACAGTAGCCCTGGAATTTCTTTACTATTAATAACTGGTGAGTGGACCTTATATCTCGAGATCTCCTCTAGGATGTCATCAATATAAAGGTTAAATAGCACTGGACTAAGTTTACATCCCTGTCTTACCCCTACCTTACTCCGAATACAATCAGTTACTTTATTGTCTGATAGTTTTATACACAACTCATTGTCCTGATATGTCTTGTATAGTATTTCTATAAATGTATGGCTTACCTCTTTATTTTTTAATTTTATCCATAATGCTTCTCTGTTTATGGTATCAGATGCCTGAAAACTTGGTAAGTGAAATGTATCATGAATCCAATAATGATTTCAATATGTTAAAAATTTTCTCAGTCCAGTCACTTCCAATAACTTGGTGTGTTAACTTTTGATGTTTGTTATTTTCCGCAGTCTTTTCAAAAAATTATTTTTTCCTGCAATAATTTTGAATGAAGCCCGGCACTGATAGATCTGCAAAATTTCATGCCAAGCTAAAATGTGTACATAGAATGTCTACAAACTTTTTGTTTCCCACATAAGTGTTACAAATAGTGATGCAGTAACTTTCATTTGTTTCCTCATAGTGGGCATAGAATTTATATTTACTCCTATGGCTAAAGTCAGTACAAACTGGAAGGTATACTGATTTTGAAACATTGACATAAAGGATGCCCCCTTTTAGAAATATTTAAAATTTACTCTTTTTGTTTCGTTCTTTTAAATTTTTAAATATTTTCTAAAAGTCTCCTGAAAGAAAGAAACATAGTTTTTATTATTGCACTTCCTCTCTTTTGCGTCACTTTCTCACTTTTCTTCAACACTTGTTTTTCACAACACTCGTGTATAGCTGAACACTTCATATATACTTGCTTGACACTTTTCAAGGTCAATGACCTGGTATAAGATTAATGATCTGAGCGAAGTTTGCTCATTCACAATCATATTCACTATTAAGCATTTTATATGCTATACATTTTACATAAATTTGACATATATACACTTGTTACCATTTGTTTACAATTTGTTTCCTAATATTTCTTACTATTTGTAACTTAGAATATAAATGTAGTTGCTACTCAGTTTTTCTTACTAACAATGGATTATTTTATTACTTCTTTTTCTCTAAACTTTCCTTTGTTATAGGCAATTTTCTACATTTAGTAAAAAAAATATTATTTTAAATAGTACTTTACAATTTTAAATTACATTGCTTTCCCCTTTTATGTTCCAGATACGTTATTTTTTTATTTTTTTTATTGCGCCTCAGATTGTTTACTTTTATATGGCTTTAACATTTGTTTGTGGAATCTTCCAATTATTTTATTTGTGTTATTGTTCCTAAGTTCATATGTATCTGTTCCAAATATATTTATTACTTCATAAGGACCATGGTAGCTCAAAAATAATCTCCAATATTCTTTGCGAAGTTTATTTGACAATCTTTTATTCTTCACTAACACTTGATCTATCTTTATTTTCCAAATTCTTCTTTTTCTTTCTTCATGTTTTTGTTTTCTTTTGAGGGCTTTTGCTTGTATTTTCGAAAATGCTAATTTGAAGATTTCTTCTTTTTCTGGTAATTTAACTGCTTGGTCTTCAATAACTTTTGGTGTATTATGGCTCAAAGTATTGTACAATTTTCCATGGTGAAGTTCAATTGGTTTAAATCCTGTAACTGCATTTATGGATTGATTTAGTAGATTTTGAATAATACTGATGTACGAGTACCAACTGCTCTGCTTGTTATGGCACACTACACGTAGATAATTTGCAATTTCTTTTATCTCTCTTTCTACTGGATTGGCATTTGGTCTGTATCTTGATGAAAAATACTGTTCTACTCCTAAATCTTTAATTCCATTCGTAAATTTAAAACTGGTAAACACTGATGCATTATCACAAAGTATGGCCTCAACTATTCCTTCCTCTGGGAAGTATGATTTTGTTAGTTTATTTAAGCATGCTATGCTGGTTGCATTCCTGAGTGGATAAATTCTAACATATTTGCTAAATGCGTCATAGCATACAAATAAAAATTTGTACCCAAATGTACTTACAGGCATCGGACCATGCAACTCTAAACTTAATAAACATCTTGGTTTATCTCCAAGTACTGAGTTTGTTGTATAGTCATAGGCAACATTAATTTGTTTTGCTTTCTGACAAAGATCACAACATGATATATATTTTCTTACTTTATGTCCTAAGTTAGATATGTATAAATTTTCCAAAATAATTAGGGTTGTCTTCTCTGTACCTGCATGTATTAATCCTAAATGAAATTGTTCTATTATTTCTTTTCCATGTTTCTTGTATAGTACACCATCTTTGACAGCGATTGTACTGTCCTGTGCCTCTTCTATCTTTGGAGCTTTTTCTTTTAAACCTGCTAGTTTAATATCTTTGTCTTGCTCTTCTTTAATATTTTTGAATTGGTTCTTCAATTCCTTCTTCATTGGAATGTCTATTGTAAGCACTTTAATTTCATACTGTTGTCTTGAACAGCTTTCAGGAAATTGTTTGTTTTGGTTTATTCTTGATATTAAATCACTGTGTATTTTGTTTGCCTGGAATATGTACAATTTCAACATCAAATTCCATTATAGCGAGAATCATTCTAGCTAACTTACCACTATATAACTTACATTTCTGAATGAAAATTAAGCTAATATGATCTGTATATATTTTCACTTTCTTCTGAAATATATATGTTTTAAATTTCAGTAGTGAAAAATATAGTGCTCCAATTTCTAACATTGTTACTGATGCATTCCTTTCAATATTGGTTAAGCCACGTGATGCAGTAGTAATTACATGAAATGTGCTGTCATGTTCTCTTTGTCCTAGTATTCCTGCATATCCCTGACAAGATGCATCTACGTACAACTCATAATCTAACTCATCTCTTGGACGTTCCAACAATATTGCATTTGCAAACAGCTTTCGGACATTTTCAAAACATTCTTGTAGCTTGCTGTCCACTTCCATTTATTTGTCTTCTTCAGAAGTTGTCTTAAAGGTTCTACTTCTATAGCATATTTGATAAGAATTTACTTTTATAATTCCAATTTCCAAATAAATGTCGTAGCTGTTGAATATTCTTAGGTGCTGGTATTCTTAATATGGCTTCTATTCTTTCTTCATCTGGTCGAATGCCTACTTCATTTATTACATATCCTAAGAATTTAATTTCAGGTACACAGAATTTTGACTTTTTGATGTTTACTGTCATGCCATGTTCATGTAATTTATTTAACACATAAATTACATTTTCTAAATGTTCCTCAAAGGTTTGACTTATTAGAAAATCATCAGTGTATCTGATTAGGAAATCATCTGCTGTGTTACCAAAGATACTATGTATTGCTCTCAGAAATCCACTAGCACTATTCTTCAATCCATATGGGTTTACACAATACCTATATTGTAATCCAAAAACTTGAAAGGCTGTGTAATCACGTACTTTAGGATCTAGCTCGACTTGCCAAAATGAAGCTGTAAGATCTATCGAAGATATATATTTGCCACGTGATAACTTTGCTATTGTTTGTTCTATACTTTCATTTTGAAAGTGGTCTGGTAGCATGAATTTGTTCAAATATCTTCTATCTATGGTAATTCTTAAACTATTGTCTTTCTTTACTGTCCAACAAACACTGTTTATATACTGTGAATTGCTAAGTTCAATGATGTAATTTTCTAGTATACTAGCTATTAACTTTTTAGCTTCGTTTCTTAGATTCACTGGTAGGTTATTATATTTTCTTTGAAATGCTGGTACATTTTCTACTGTGAATGTGTGAACATATGATGTACACCATCCTGGAATTTCACTGAAAACATGTTTGTCTTCTAATACCTTTTCCATTATTAACTTTTCATTGTCTGTCAGTATTGTATTTGTCATCAGTGTGTCTGTGTGTATCTTCCTGTCTTCTATCTATGTTGCGTAACTATCTTCTACTTGCTCTAGAATATTTTCTTCTGCCATAGATTTCTTTGCATAAGGGTTCCATTTGGTAAGGTTAGTGTTCTGTTCTTCGAAGTTAAAGGTCAATAACCTTTCATTGTTTTCCCTGCTTGTTTGGACATTAACTATTTGTATAAAACACTTTTTTTCATATACTGCATTTTCTTGTTCCATTCTTTGTACTTTACATTATCTTTTATAAAAGGCACATATATCTTCTTTTCTTCTTTATTTAATACTAGTCTGCCCTTCTTAAAATCAATATCGCAGAGAACTCTTATTAAAACATCACACCCAATTATAACTTCGCATATCAAGTTTGGAACAATTAAAAACATAACCTCCAATGTAATATCTGCTATCTGTATAGGTATCAATACTTGTGATTTGATGGTTTGGGTCATTGTACCTATGGCTACCCTACATATTACGTTGCTTATTGGGGCTATCATGAGTTGTATCCCTTCATTTAACAATTGTTCAAAAAATTTCTTCGAGCAGATAGAGCTTGATGATCCTGAATCTACTGCAACATTTACTTCCTTCCCTGCTATAATAGTTTGTATGTACGGTGAATCATATTTGTTTTCACAATTCCCTGTGTTTGTACTTAGACGATAACAATCAAAGTGTATAGATATTTTATTCTTGCCGCTAAGAGCAGAAGGTACTGTATTACCAGAATCTACGTCAGGCAATACATAACTTAGTTTTCCTGGTAAGTATTCTCAGTATTTACCGGATTGCCATGTTGTACCGCAGTTACAATTATGTCATTATTGATATTTGAGTAAGAGCCACGCCCCCTAGCTCTTGTTCTCCCTCTAAAATTGCTATGTCCTCCGTGTGTTTGTTCTTCTGGATGATTGTCGCTTGTTTGATTATAGTTGTGGAAGTTTCCTCTGTTTTGCATATTTCCTCTATGCTGAAATCTATTATTACCCCTCGATGAAGTAGAATTCTGTTGATTCATTCTTTCCGTTCTCACATAATTTGTGTTCTTGTGTCCCTTGTTGTCTTGAATCCCTGATCTGTGTGTTGTAATTGAATCTGTTCTGGCCCTGAAATTCATTATTTCTCCTGTTTGTATTGTGATAGTGTGTATTGTAAGGCATATCATTACGCCTTTCTCGCCTGATCTGTCGGTCTTGTCTGTGTGGACTCCACATTTCATTACCATTACTACTTTCTTGTTGTTCTAATGATGATACAAGCTCTGTCATCTCGTAAATTGTTTTGGGTCTTGTAATTAAGATGTAGTTTTGTATCTGTAGAGGGTAGTGTCTAGTAATTAAACTAATGAAATCCTCTTCATGCATGGCTGGAGTTAAATATCTAACATATCCTGCATATTTAATAAGATAATCTGTCATTGATAAGTTATCATCCCTATTGTATTGTGAGTAGCTTAGGTTTGCCCTAATCTTATGTTGTACAGTGGTATTCCAAAACTTAGGAATAAAATTCTGAATGTTTCAAAATTCATGTCACTGTCCGCTAACATATGTAACCATTCTAAAGTTTTGTTGTCTTAAGCATTTTCTAACTAGGATCATTTTTAATGCTTCAGGCACATTTTTCAATTTAAAATATTCTATAAGATCATTAATAAACTGTACTGGACTTGGGGAAGCATTAAAATTAGGTAATGGTAACTCATTAAGCACAGAATGATGATTTGATACCTGGTTTGGTACATGCAAATGTGTGTCATCAATATTATTGTGGTTTGAGAGGCTGATGCTATGGAAAAAGCAGTAGCGTCTCTTGTGTTGTTTGTTAACAATGGTGATTCACTTCTTTCTGTACTTAAATTATTAACATGCATTTGGTTAGCATTTACAAAATTAGTTGTACTTGTATTTATCCTTGGTACATTTGTACTTAAATTTTCAAAACTATTTCTAAGTTTATCAATTTCTTTACTACTTTCTTGTACTCTATCTTTGATTTCGTCTATCATTGACTTTACTTGTCCTTGCCCTGTATTTGCTTCTTTTACTGCATTTGCATTTGTTTTTACCATTTCATGCATTTTATTAATTTCCCCAGTTAAATCTATTTGTACTTGTACAAGATCTGCATTAGTATTTTCTACCATTGTTTTCAATTCTTCACCTTGTTTATCTAACTTGTAACAAATACCTTGTTTAGTATCAGCAGGTTTTAACTCCATTTCATTGACATTTTTGTCAATATGACTTGACAATTTCTGTTCTAGCTGTTTATAACCTTTGTTTACTTTTAAATCTACGTCTTTTTGACTTGCTTTGGAAGATTGTTATAGCTTTATTTCTAACCTCTTGCTTTCAGCTTTGCATTCTTTCATACAGTTTTCTATTTGTCTAGCTAGATCAATTTTAATACTAGATAGCTCTGTATTATTTTCAGTTATCTTATTACTTAACTCTACTCTTAGCTCTGTACTAGTTTCAGTTAACTTATTATTAAATTCTCTACTTAATTCTACTTTAATTTCCTCTGTCTTATTACTTTGTTCTGTACTAGTTTCTTTTATCTCTCCTCTCATTTCAGTTATTGCTTTTACAAGGCACATAATTTGTTGTGATAAGTTTTCTTGCATTTGTTGGCTAGATGTGTGAGGGATAGTATCTCTTTGTTTTGTTCCTTGCACTAACATGTGTAAAGGTGATTGACCTTGCATGCTACTGCTATCTCTTTCTACATCTACCTCTGAATTTTCAGATTACTGCTCATCTACATTTAATCTATCTGTTTTCTCTAGCCCTGATTGTAAATCTACATTACAATCTGTGTTGTCTGACCTAACCTCAACTACCTCCATACTTGCATTGTTTCGAGTTTCCATTTTATTTCTTATTTTTGCCTTTGAATTGTTTAATTTTAGTTTTCCACTTCTTAATAACATGAAATTTTCTCAAAAATAACAATATATTTCCTAAACTTGATAATAGTTACAATATAAAATGGAATTTTCTGATCTTTTGTTCTGGCTGTTATTAAACTTTTATACTCCGTATTCCCGCGCAGTTTGTTGTTGAGATGTTAACCATGTGCCCCTTACTCCTGAAGAATTGTTGCTATCTTTGGATTCCGTTGACGATTTTGAAATTCTGAGACGTAGTCTCGTTGATTCTGGTCGCATTGTTTTCTTTTCTTCTCTGACGTCACAAATTCGTGTTGTTTTCGAAGCCCCTCAGTTGGTCGCCAATTTGTAGTTGAAATAATGGGTAGGTGTTTGGAAGAGTTTGCCCCACGTTGGGCGTCAATTTGTAGTTGATTGTTTGTTGGTAGTTGGAAGATGCTTTATTGATGCTGGTTACGTAATAAATACGTAACTTGAAAAGTTATGTATTAATAGTTGCTTTGAGCGTCGGATTGAATTTAATGCTTACGTAATATTGTTTGAATCTGCCTCTGCTGCATCAGTCTTAATTTAGTCATTTATCTTGGGTAGGGTGTGGTAATGACAATTATTGTAGACGTCACAGAATTAAGCTTTTAAATTTTCGCTTTTATTTTAACTTCTTACACATATTTATAAACCACTACACTTTTAAAAGAACTTTGAGAAACTTCTTTATATATATATTCACTTAGCCTATATATCTGTTTTTACTAATCACCCGTAGAGAACACATTTTTCCATCTTTACTATATAAAGACTAGCCAGCAACTGAATAACCTCAACGGTGAAAAAATCCAGCTTTGGTATTGCAAGTCTCTGATTGGCTAATTCTAGTCCAATAGAATTTCTGCATTTAACTTAAAACTTTTCTTTGCTGTTGATTGGCTAATTTTAAAACTGTTACAGAATTTACGTCATCGTTGCTTTAATCATGACCAGTACATTTTCAAACTCTAAACACATTATTGCTAAAATTACCTCATTATTACTCATTGTTAGCAACCTAAAGCTTATTATTCTCACAGCTCTTGCATTATTAGAGTATATAAAGTATTCATATAACATTAATAAAATATGTTTACAATAAAAATAAGCATTTGAAATGACTGTTACATACAATTTAAATAATGATTATACACATTGTTTCAAGGCGGGCTGTTATTGAATTTACCTATTATAAAATAACAATTGAAATTATTCAGGTATTAAAATACTGCCTCATGGAGACCTCGCCAAACAATTCATAGAATCCCCATTAGAGGACACTATCACTACCTCAACCTCTTCCAACAGTAGTCAGCATTCGATTGATAATGAAAGTGTCAGCTTTCGAAACATGTCCAGCTAAATTATTTTTGTATGTGATGTATTGTGTAATTAACAGATTCAATTCATAATTTAATGGAAAGTAGTGTTTGTATTTTGTAACAGATATAAGAACATTTTGCATATAGAAGCAGTTTACAAACAAAATATGAAAAGTGGGTAAATTAAGCTCTAATCTGAAAATAGGTTCTCTGGATTGCTTGTGAATAGTATAATGTGAAACATGTGTGTAAATCCTATTAGCTGAATGCAAAAAGCATTTTTGTATATGTAATATAGCATTTCTCTACGTGCAGAAACGTGATATAATCTTGAATTACTGATCTCGGTGTGTGTGTGGGTGGGTGTGCGCGCGCTCATAGTTCTAGAAACAAGTTATAAGTACTTCATATGGGGGTATGTAAAATGTGTAATCTCTTTTTTAGATGCTTTAGATTTCTAATACAACTAATTATTCTTTTAGGTGATGCAGCAATTGGAGGAGGAGGCTCTTATGGAGCAGTGCATAGAAGCTATGTTGGAAGATGAAAGGGAAATTCGTAATATTCACAACCAGGCACTAGGAGCCAATAGTAGTGAATCAGTTGAATTAAGGCAGCCATGGAGTAATGGAGTAGATTATGCACAGCCACAGACGTAAGTCAGTTCTTACTTAACATTTCTACATACTCTATTATTACTTATGAAAGATAGAGGAAAGGTACTGTAATGCACCCAAAACTTTCACCAGATGTATGCATTTTGATATTACTTTTAAACACAAAAGGAGCATTTTTAAAAAGAAACCAGTCCCAAAATAGTAGTTGCTTCTTTTTAAGTTTAAAATTATGCACTACTACTTCTCTGCATTGGCTGATTAGTTTAAAAAAAAACAATAAAAAAACTTATGATATAAACAGTTACTTTGCCTTTGCTTCTTGCATGTGAAGCTATGTTGCAGAGTTTGAAAATTATTTGTAAGCATTATTTCATCATGAATGGCATAAAATGAATAGAATAACTTATATGAATAGGGGTGAATGGTAAAATGGTAATAGGTATAGAAATTCACATGATTGTAAATTTTCTTTAAATATAATGATCAATATAATTGACAGAATAAAGCACCCATAGCAGTGACTACATTTATGCATGCAGAGTAAAAATATAAGATAGAAGTAAAATAAATATGAGCAAAATTATGCATAATTTAAACAGGGTATACATTTAGGGCAGAAGATATGAGGGTCACTAATTTAATTGGTAACATTGACATGGTACATACACTTTCTCTAAGTTTTGAATGCAATGATAGATTTGACTAAATAAAGCAAGTGCATAGCAGTAATTGCATTAATGCATGCTTGTGAAAACTATTGTTATCTGTTAACAGATAAGGTTGGAGAAAAGTAAACATGGACAAAATTTTGCTTCATCACTCGTTTATAGATGGTCACTACCAGACATGCAAAAGCCAGGAATGAGAATTTGAATACCACTATGGGATACTTTCTGAGGATGGGTACAAGCAGTAACCGAAGCACGTTGAATGTATTTATATTAAGTGATACTAAGTGCTTAAACTTTCCAGCTCATTAATCACATATTTCGATATTTCTTTATTAATTTGATTAATTAATATGCTGTTATGCTTACAGTCTATTAAGAGATACAGCATAAAAGGTTTAATATTTTTCCATTGATTTTTGTCTTTTTTTAAAAAAAAATGTTTTATTTTGAATGTGTGTGAACATTTTTTATAATTTATGTTGAAATAATTGCCTAAAGTCTAATTTTATTAATTCTTCTGAGTAGCTCTTAATATTCTCTCCATTTTGCACTTGTCAAAGAGAACATTAGGCCTTTGGAGATAACACAGAAGTTATAAGCCTTGAAATGTTTATTTCCTGAAGCTTTATAACATTGAATACCCTATGCATCTTTTAGAGGCTTTTCCCCCTTTTTTACTTTCTCTACTACGTATAGTAAGTAGGGGAAGTATTGCATTCCACCAAAAAATTCGATACCGAGATTTCACCGGAAATACATGTTTTGAGACCTCCTGAATACAAGCATTTTTGGAAACATGTCCGTGTGTGTGTGTCTGTGTGTCTGTGAACAGCATAACTCAAAAACGAACAGTCGGATAAACACCAAACTTGGTATTTAGGTTCAGTATCTTCCAGAGATGCGACACGAAGGTTTTCAAGAAAATCCCCCCACCCCAGACTACCCTTTACATGGAACATTTTTCGAAAATTTTAATTTTCTCAAAAATGGCTCTAACGATTTTGATGAAAATATCATATGTTTAAGATAATGTCATGAGAAATGAAATGTATATCTCGAATTTTCTGGGAATGTCTCCAAAAGTATTCTTCATTGTGAACGACTTTTGCATAACTGGTAAACCATAAGAGATAGACAAAATTTTACTACACAAAAAATGTAGATCGCGTTAAAATACACAACTTATGTCATATACATTTCTTTTGTTGAGTGAACCGTTTTCGAGATATTGCTTGTTATTTCCTTAAATTTTCCAATACTTATACTTTTTCTCAAATTCGTTATTCATTTTTTTTATGTCCTGGACATGCAAAGAGAATGGAATGCGCCACATAGCAACCAGCGTTAAAATATTTGACTATCGCTTAAAAGCTACGATATTTCCCTTGCACCTACAAGAAAATTAGCAATAACATTGACATCTCGATAACTTGAAGCATATGGAGAATAGGCGTTTGTAAAATTAGATTGTTCAAGAGTGGAGAAAGTCATGTGAGTGTAACACATCAGATTTTTTAAAGTAAAACTTGGCCTTTTTCTTGAGTAAGCTACTGTACTTATATATTTCCTACTTTAGATAGGTTTTTGGAGAACTTCCATCAGTATCAAAATAACTGAATACATTTGATAGAAGTTCATGAAATAAAAAACTTTTGTTTTGACTCTCGGGCAACAATTTGCTCAAAATATTACTAGCATGTATCCTGAATTTTAAGTCTGAAACTTCAGCACAAGGTGTCAATTATGTTATAAGCAATTACAGAAAGGGAATTCTAGAAGTTTTAAAATAGATTAAAGCACACTACTAGCATTAAGAGAAAGAAAGTTACATAGCTTTAAAAAACACATGTGTTTGGGTCTTTCAGTAGATTGTTAAGAGTTCACTTCCAAAGCTAACAATAGTATTGTCTTCAGAGAATGATACAATATAAGCCACCTGTACATAATCTATCTACTAATTTCACTTTAAAAAAATAGAACCACTAAGTGAAAGTGAAACTACTTTATTTGTGAAAAAGAATCAAAATCTTATAAATTTACATTCATGGATATTACACTTCTATCGCACTTCTTGAAAAATGACATCAGCTAAATAATCTGAGATGAAGGTACCTCGAATTTGGGATAACTTGGACATATGGAGCACCATAGGAAAACTCGTTAAAAATGAAATGAAACCAATAACAAATCAAGATGAAGATATTTACTGTAAGTTTTTAAAGTTTTTGTATAGAAATAAAAAAAACACACACACACACACACACTCACACACTCACTCACTCACTCACTCACTCACTCACTCACTCACTCACTCACTCACTCACTCACTCACTCACTCACTCACTCACTCACTCACTCACTCACTCACTCACTCTTTAATATTCTCTCTTCTATGTCTTCCTCCTCGCTTTCTTCTGTTTGCTCATTCAACATCTCAACAATTGAAGTTTCCATAAGTTCAGACTGTTCATCACTCTTCATCCATTCTGTAACTTCACTTTCACTACCACCTGGAAGCTGTGCGATTAGGTGTGATGGGTACATCATCTTCATCAGCATCATCGAATTCACTTTAGATTTGCTCTCTAAAATTTTCTTCCAGGATTTCACAAGTGTCTCAGGCTTC
Source organism: Deroplatys truncata (assembly GCA_030765065.1). Lineage (NCBI taxonomy): Eukaryota > Metazoa > Arthropoda > Insecta > Mantodea > Mantidae > Deroplatys > Deroplatys truncata. The sequence continues at coordinate 120,530,883 of CM060978.1, forward strand.
ACTTCATCCCATGGCTCTGCTAACCATTACACTACATCCCTCATGGTTACTCGGTTTTGAAAATTAGTGACGTTTCCATCCTCTTTCGTTGTTTGAAGAAGTTACTGTAACAGCTGGTGTCGATACTTTTTGTTTTTAAGCATTGCAAAGCCCCCTGATCCATCAGTTGTATCAAACTGGTGACATTAGGCAGCAACAACAAAGCCTGAATTAATCACACTGCAGCTCCTCTGTCTTGATCCGATCCAGCGTTGTCCATCAGTGTGATTGCTTTACTAGGAACCCATTTTTCTTCAAAAACGTTTTAGCTTCCAGCACATATTCTTCATAAAACCACTTCTTAAATATTCCTCCATCCATTCAGGCACTCTTTAGGTTCTTGTAAGAGATATGCAGTGCAGACAAGGGATTGTCTTTGAGAACTCTAGGCTTCACAGACTTGCCTATAACAACAAGCTTTAATTTGTGTGTACCTGATGCATTTGATGCAATGAGTACTGTTACTCTTTCTTTACTTCTTTGTGGCCAGGTGCATTACATTCTTTGTGTGAAGCAAGTGTTTTAGAAGGAAACATTTTAAAGTTGAGCCCTGTTTCATCACAGTATAACTGATCATTTGTAAGGTTTTCACTTTTTATGAATTCAGATTTTTTACAAAAGTTCACTGCAGCTTCAGAATCACTGAAAGCTTTCCTTCACAAATCTCAAGCTGTTGTACACCATACCTATTCTTCCATCCCTGTAACAACCTTCACTCATGTTGAAATCGTCTTCACCTTCTTTAAACTCGTTTCTAAAAAATAATACAACATTGGACCGGAAATCGCCTTTGTTTTCTGGCTTTGTTGACTGAACCAGATAAACAGTGTTTCACTAGTTTTTTCGTATTCTGACCTCCTCATACACTTTCTTTTATAAGAGTTATCTGAACACTTTGTTGAGGAATACTTCTCCAGTTTGTCCCCGTTTCGTCGCCGGTCTCCTTACCATATTCTGCTGCAAGCTTTTTAATTGTGTCCCCTTTATCCAGTCTTTTTAAAGCTTGCAATTTCACCTTTAATGGTGCAAATTTCCTCTTACATTTAGCACTCATTGTTGCAACAGATTAGGAATAAGGTGTGCAACCACTTCTAACATATTCTGTCCACAAAGAAGGCTACAAACATACTAAAGTAAAACACTCCTTTAACTTGACACAACTCTCACTTACTCTTTGGATCACAAGGGATACCTTTCCTCTCAACAAAACATGTGTTAACTATTAAGGCTAGCTGCTTTCTTATAATAGCTGTCAAACATTTGCAGTCATAAACTATTCAGTGTGTTATTATTCCAGCTGAAAAGTATTTCCAGTGGGGAATGTTTGCTACAATATATGTACATATTATGGAAGGGTTTTCCCAGTTTTGACTAGTCCTTAATAGAAAGGAAGTTAGCCAGGTAACACACATTAAACACGAGAGGTAGGGAGTTGTAAAAGTATGTAGATCCATATCAGGACTGTGTAAACGAATGACTAGCCTCTAGTTAAAAAAACAAAACAAAAGAAATCGTGTCTTCAAGTAGCTTGGATTTAAGGGAACCTCAAATTTGCGAGACTTTGATTTGTGAACTCGGTGTTCTTGAAGGTGGCACAGAAATGCGTCCATAGCATGTGGCATTGATCTCATGGCAGATAGTATCTTTCAACTCCTTGATGGTGTATAAGTGGTGCGAGAATACTTTTGTCTTAAAGTATCCCCATAGAAAGTACTCTGGAGCTGTTAAATCTGGGGAGTAGGATGGCTAAGTGAAGTCTTCAAATCATGAGAACAGTTGATTGGGGAACAGGCCTCAGAAAAGTCCTGCTTTTAAGTGCAGTATGTGGTGTAGCACCACTCTGCTAGAAATAGTGGTATTCAACTGTCATTCTTAGAGTTCTGGCAATTACAGAACCTATTACAACTGCAATCCTTGTCTTCATGGGCAAAGAATCCATGGTGAACTGATTGCGAACATTGTTATTGTAATTATATCTGATTCATGCACATCTGGAGTTCAACCTGAATAGTAACCAAAATAAATATAGTGTGCGCTGCCATCTATGTTAAGGTTGTACTTTTCTAAGTAGTAGTCAACAGTAAGTTATGAAAGCCTCAATTGTTTTTACAAAATCAAGTATTTTGTTTTGAATATCTTGTGTAGGTTCAAAATTTTTACTATTATTTGAAAATATTTTGCTGTTTTTAAGGTTTGAAGCATCAGTTGCAACAGAAGAAGAAATTAAATAAATTACCATTGGAATTTAATGAGTTTATAAAGAACAAACTCTTATAGGCACTGAAAAATTTTGCACAATCTTCTAAGCTTTGTTGCATGTATATTACATGTTTCATCAACGTATCTTTCATCAGTTTTTAAACCTCCTGTCCAAGCTGTTATATTTAACTATGCTTAATTGTATGATAAGTGACTTCACTTGTAATAGCATAATTACACTTCTCAGATGCAAAGAGGATTGTAATTTTGAGTGATCTTGTAGCTACTTTCGCTTACTGACTGGCATGCATTGAAATCTCACATCCAAATGCCCACTGACTTAATGAAAATGTTTAACTTCATACACTATGAAAGGCATCATGAATGATTTACTGGATACTATGTAAGAATGAGAACTTGCATTCCCATTTCTTCAAAAATACACACTTTGGTTTCAGCACTTTTCCTTGCCCAAACTTCACTTTTCAGTCCTGTTCTATTCCTCAGGCTCAGTATCAGTTATTAAAAGAATCATTGGCACTGTGCCCTCTTTTTAAATATTTCAGCATTTTTGTAAATGATTGGGATAAAACAAACTTTATCTGCACACAGAGATTAAGGTTACAAACTACATGTTCGTAGCAGAATGGGTTGTTGGTCATTAGATCTGAATGGCTTAATTGGTGTACCTCAAGTGTTTTTAAAACTATTGTTGTCCTTGGATCCAATGACAATAGCCACAGTTTGTGATTTGCACTAATCATTTTAGATGAATATCGGGAAAACTACCTCCCTGCTAGTAATGTAATGTAATATTTATTTCATCATTATTACAATAATACAAATAAAGCTTACATCTAAAACTTATGTCTAGTGCACCAGTTTTCTAGCTCCCCCATATTTAGCCCCTAGGCTGTATATATTGGGATAAAGCTACTATACCATCTCTCCACTTTACAAACTATGCTCGTTCAGCTGTACCTTTCTTAAGCTCCTTATCCACTTATCCCTTGTGTTGCCTAAAAATGTCCCCATCATTTTAATTGTTTCTACTTTTGTGCTTCCCAACATTCTTAATGCTACTGCTTCTTTGTTTAACTTGTCCCATTTTTTATTCCATATAACCTCTCTCCACCTTTTAACCTTCTCACATTCTATTAGACAGTGAAAAGTACTACCCGATTCATCACACATAATACATCTCCCCGAACAATTATATCCATTCCTTTTTAGAAATATTACTCCTGCCCTGCTAGTATATGTGAGGGAAGAGGGAAATAAGTTTATAAATTGGGATGGATGGAAAATCCCATGCATTTCACAAGTAGTTTTGCACATGGCTCTCATCGAATACATGTGCTTCTTTGTTTAAAACTGAAATAATGAATTAAAAGATAATTGCACAGATTCTAAAGTCGCAAAAGTCTCAGCCGTTTTTGTAGTTTAACTGAATGTAACTTAGAGAAGTAACACAAAAACAAACTTATGAAGAAAGTAATGGAAATATGAGGATCATATAATGGGTTATCTTGTTTGCTTATTCCTGAAATAGTGCGATATGCATACAGAGTGAAATCATGGCTGTTGACAGTGGGATTGAAAATTTCTGGTTGTATTTTGTTATGCAGATCACAATGACCTTTATATGCAAGAAAAATAAGGAATGCTACTTATTTCAAGCTCATGCCAAGTATCTCAAAGACCATGCACATCCATGATAGGCCAGTCACTTTATCGTAGTCCTGTAAATTACCACCCCTTATGCCCTTTAAAATATATACTAATGGGTGAAAACCAAGTGAATAATCAACTCCTCCAGAAACTCAAATTATTGAAATTGTTGTGTGTGCTGGTACATTTTTGTGGTGGACAAGAAAACTTTGTAGATCTTGTATGCATTTTTTAAAATCTTTTGACCAGCAAACCACTTTATACCATTTGCAATAACTCTCTATCCTCCAGAGGCATAGTGGTAACATTTTTGCTTTTCTGTTTATAAAAAGTTTACTTATCACCCTTGGGCTATGAACAAGTTTCAAACCATGTTTAATCATAACTCATTGGCACCTTACAACAGATTCAGCATCAAGAATTTAATTAAGTTAAAGTAGACAGTGTTCTTCCAGAAGAAAAAACTCTGGCATATACAAGATTGATTGAATTGCAGCAGGGTATACATTGGAAAGATTTGATGAGAAACCTGGAAACCTGTTTCAAAGAGCATTTCTGCCACATTTTCAATAATAAGTGTATAGATATGAAGGCAGTCCCAGAAGTACCCGACCTGACGTATAATTGTGATTGTTTGAAACAAATGACTATGGTAGAAAGTACCAACCTTATAAAGCTTAAGTTTGATGATGCTATGTTGTTTAGTAATTGTTTGGCAGCCATCAATAGTGAACGCTCTCAGCGAATTTGTAAACATGGATAAAACTGGTCATTGTTATGTGATACAATACTTTCATTTGAAAGGTCTTAGTTCAACTAATATTAAAGTTAAGCTAGATTCTACTCTGGGGGAGTCTGCTCCTTTGTTTACAACAGTAAAATATTGGATGGCAAGGCATCACAATGGTCTACTAAATGAGGTGACAACACCAGAAATTGTGAAGAAAATACACAAATGGTATTGGATGACCATTGACTGAAAGTGTGTGGGCTAGCAGACATCGTAAGCATTTTAAAAAGTGCTATGCATCACATACCAACTGAAAATTTGGACATGAGAAAGCTGTGTGCAAGATGGGTACCACCTTTACTCACAATGGAACAAAAACAGCGTTGTGAGAATGTATCAATCAAGTGTTTGACAATGTTTCGCTGCAATAAAGCCAAGTTTTTGCATCGATTCATAACCATGGATGAAACATGGGTCCACCACTTCACTCCTGAGATGAAGGAACAATCAAAACAGTGGATTGAAAGGGGAGAATTTGTTCCAAAGAAGGCAAAGACAGTTTCATCTACAGGCAAGATCAGTGTCAGTTTTTTGGGATGTGCATGGGATAATTTTCATTGATTATCTTCAAAAAGGAAAAGCAATCAATGGCGAGTATTATACAAACTTATTGTAGTGTTTGAGTAATAAAATCAAGCAAAAACGGCTGCATTTATTTAAAAAGAAGGTTTTGTTTCATCAAGACGATGCACCAGATCACACATCCATTATCGCCATGGCTAAAATCAATGAGTTAAAGTTCGAATTGCTTCCTCATGCATCCCATTTGCCAGATTTAACCCCCTCTGATTATTTTCTGTTTCCAAAGTTAAAGAAATGGCTTGGTGGTAAAAGATTTGCCAACAATGAAGAGGTGGAGTCTGCAGTTGATGGCTAATTTGCAGAACTCGATGGTTCTCACTATAAACAGGGTATAGAAGTTATTGAACATCGCTAGGAAAAGTGTATCATGCTGAAAGGAGACTATATTTGAGAAATAAATATGTTTTTTACCAAAATGTTTGTGTTTTCTTTGTTAGGTCAGGTACTTCTGGGACAGCCCTCGTAAATCAGCCATATTAGCACATTTCCGGGACAGAAACCATGAGATCAGCAGAGAAATTAAACTACTATAACTGGTAAATAAAGTCGTCAACCTCAGCACATGGAGATGATCTTTATAAAAAGTTTGATAATCTCATGAACTTTGACATCCCTTAGGACATCATAATTTTCAAGTTATTAGATACGCATAAATAAGTCTCCATTAGCACTGCTCAGGAGTTCCTATACCAAAAAATTATCCAATGCTGGCAATCGACATTGAGCTGATGATGCAGATCTGTGAAGCATGTCCTCAAAATTTTAAGTGAAGTAGTACAGTGTGTTCGGTTGTCTCATCTAACTTCTAATAATATCTCTTTGAAATCTGGTTCCGTTTTCACTAAATGTGCAAAAACATGCAAAAAATTACAGAGAAGTAACTGTGTGATGCATGCTTAACAATAATACAACTCAGAACAATGTTGCAAAATAAACCCAAAAGCAGTTGTTTCCTGCTAATAGTTCACACCCAACAAATGCATTTTTTGAAAAAATTAAAAACTATAAGCTGGTTTTACCTATGAAGTTTCCATTTAATGTGTTAAAGACTGCTTTGTGGAACCTAATGTGTCATTTAATATATTAAATTCCTTCTGCCAAGGGTTAAATGCCTCAAAGTAAAATGGAAATGCCAAGGAATATACTGATTGTATCTTCCTTGGCATATGTAATACCTGCGTCCCACTATGAATGGCTGGATCACAAATGTTTGAGTATATATAATATTTCCAGATATTTTTTATGTGGTTTAAATCTGTTTGCATGGGTTTGGTTTAAATATGGTAGCTATACATTAGCTAATCTGAATGTTATTTTGATTAAATAACATTTAGTGCTTTAAAATATACATTACAGAAATATATATTCAGGTAAAAAAAAAAAAAAAAAGGAACTTGGATGAGACGTTCTTGAAAACAGATATATTTTTGTTAATAATAATAATAATAATAATAATAATAATAATAATAATAATTAATAATAATAATAATAAACAGGTTCTTAACAGGAATAGTGCAAAGTAGGAAAGGAAAATTAGTTATTAGTATGGTTAGTTATCAGTGAGCTATGACCTTTAGCAGGAGTGCAGAATTAAGAAAAGAGCAGCAGAAGATGCAAAGGACTAGTGTTTTCTTTCATCTTCCTTGTGCAGCCTAGGATGCATTTATTCACATCCAAGCACGTGGTGAATTAAAAATTCAGAATGACATACTCATCATGGTTTTTGGGAACGGGACACATGGCGTTATGTGGCTTCTGGCATAGGATAATGCTATTGTGTTAGTTTTGCATGTCTGGTTTATAGTTTATTTCCAATAACATCTCCTTGCTGTTGAAATCTGCAGTAATGACTAATGTTAGAAAAGCTGCTTGAGTTAAATTATTAATTACTATAATATTCATGTTATGACATATTGCATCTTGAATTCCCATTTTTATTTCAGTACATCTGATCTGTGTCAAAACTTGGAAAATTTATCAGTGCAGGATGACTTGGCGAAACAGGTAAGGCAAAAGCCTACTCCAAGTAAAACAAATGAAACTGTCAAGTATTTTTATGGTGATCTCTTAAAATATTATTAGTTTTTAAAATAATGCTACCATTTGTGTTTTATCTCATTGTTTTCAAACATATAGTGTGCAAAGTGAAATGGATTATTTAATGATGAATTTCATTGTATGTTTCAGAGCACACTTAATCCTAATGCAGCAGAATTCATCCCGCAGCAGCTCACCCTCTTGCCCTCCAGGGTGGAACAGTCGGATCACCCCTCAACATCTTAGAACTTCTTTGGAAACATAAGTACTGGGCAACAACATTTCATTTGGTAGGCTGTGAGGGCATCTCGAGTCATTGTGAATATTCCACTCTGTATGTGAGATTGTGTGAATGTGTGTGGCAAGTATGAGGTGGCATGTGCACGCTTGTATGTATGAACTGTGTGTATGAATGGGTGAGTGCAATTGTTTGCATGACTTTGGACATGCGTGCAAATGAAATATGTAACATAGAAGCATGAGTAGGACCATTCATGCATACAAATCTTCATGTGTAAATTGCAAATGAAATCAAATATCTAACAGTATTTTTAAGGTTGTTGATTTTGTTTGCAGGTTCTATTCATGTAAGAACGTTTTATGGAAAGTAAATTTTTTTCTCAGAATGTTTGATAAATGTGTATATTTTTAAATGTAAAAGAAGAAAAGTAACCCGGAAAAAAATACTTCATTAATACTAGGTTGTGATACTATCTAGAACTATGTTCATGGTGTGGTACCAGTAGCATTTATTTGCTTTTCATTTTGTTTAAATGGGCTGCTTATCTTGGAAACAATCAGGCTAAAGGTGGTAGAAATTTAATTTCTTTTCAACTTGGATTTTCTAATACGTGTAAGCTTTGCTAATGTGTATTGATTGATATGTTAGATACCAAGACATGTTAACACAACCATAGGTTGCAAATCCTGTGATAGTACTATTATGCATCACTTGAAGTTTTAGATATAAATTGCCATCGTTACTTGACAATTTATATTCAGATCAATGAAGATGAAACAAAACCATTGCAGTACAAAGCTCTATTGAATGTTTTATACAGAAAGTCCACATTATTTTAAAAAATAACTAGATATTAGCTTAATTTAAAACATTCTGAGAGTTTTGATAATATGAGCAAGGAATGGCGGTGGAGCACATAAATATTACTGTTATAAAGTTAATAACATAAACAATGCTGAAGTCAATGTTAAATCCTAAAAGTGTTTTCTTTTTATTTCTATATAGAAAGTACAAATGAAGAATATAAATACTCATTGTGTAGATTTATGGATTGATGTGTTGCATTTTCTTTTTGCAGCCTGTAGAAATGTCTTATGTAATCTATTGATTGCAGTATATCATATTTCCAGCTACCAATTATTAAAAAGCAAAGGCAAAAAATTAATTTAAAAAATGCAACCAAATCTTGAAATAAAGACATGTCAGTGGAGTTTAAATGGAATCTAGATGGGCAATAAAAGAAAAGGAAAATAAAGACTTTAAGGAATTTGGTGGTGTTTGTATTTTAAATTAAAATTTTCATAAGCTGCATCAAGTGAACTAGTCAACCATCTTATGATAGTAAAAGTGAGTTGGTTGTATTCTTAAAGGAAAACCATTAATAACTTCAGAGTTATCATTTGATGTAGCCTAACATGCATATCCTTGAAAATACACGAAGGAAATGTTTCTTCATGAATTTTCATTTATTCCTTACCAGGTTGTAGATATACCAGGGCTCTATTTATCAAATCCTGTTTCATGAACATTTTAGACAACATATAAAATACACGTACAAATAAGTTCATTCTAACACAGTCTCCGTTAGTCACTGATGTACAGTTTTGGGATTACCTTATATACAGTGGTTTTGCTCCAGGTGGTCAGAATCAGTACATGCCTTTTGCCACACACTGATTCCCATGAACTGTGATGCAATTGGAAGTTTATTGGAATGCCTGAATGCAGTGTGCAGACAAAGTCGGAGCTTGTTGGAATGTGCTTCCAGTCAGTTGTCTTAATACACAGACTCAAATTATCACAGAATGAATTTTATTTGAACAAACTTTATATTATGGATCTTATAGCCTGATTAAGTAAAAAAACAAACAAACAAAAACAACAACAAAAAAAACAGGCTTGTGGAATAGTAGTGCTAGTAAAGACCAATTGATGTAATTTTATATTTTTAATAATTTATATTATGAGTTCATCATTAGATATTTATTTTAAATGAGGTTATCATATTTACAGTGTGTTTCTATTTATATCCGGTACAGTAGGCTGTGATACATAGTAGTGGTTCACTTAATATCAGTTAGTATTCACTCCTTTGGCACATTATTACTATTGTTGTTTAAACTGAAGTAGCTATTTTGTGAAAAATCCTCAAAAAGCTGACCGTGTGGGTGCAGGTTTCAGTAATAGTATTAAATGAAAACTAAAATCCAGGTTTAAATGGACCTGCCAGATTTTTGACAAGTTTGGCACATAACAAAATGCTACATTGCATTGAAATGCAGTTCAAACATTCATCTTTATCTACTATCCCACAAACTGAAGGCATATTCCCAAGTTGCCTATAAATGGCTAGAACTTCTCAGCAGTCGGAAATCTGTCAAAGAAGTGTGTCATTTTTAGCATTGACAACTGGATGCAAAATTTTGTAACTGTTCCTTTTAAAATTCCACGCACAACAAGATATACAACAGTACTATGAAACACCACCACCTGATCATTGGCATGTAACTACTTCATTCCTTGTAGTAGAATTGTGAAGTACAAATATTTGAGAACACGTGAAGAATATAAGTAAATACTTGCATAATTAAATTGTCAGTAGAGGAAGTTTATTGATGAATTTAAGGTGAAAAACAGCTTTAGTTTTCTGTATAAAGGGATATGTGTGGTGGGTGGGATTGGTTGAAGCTCTTTGCCTTGTATTCTTAAAACAATCTTGACTTAAATATGAAGTTTCTAATGTAACCAACATTGTCAAGCAGATAACCAAATGTTTCCATCTGAGGCAGTTTTTGACATGGACGCTATATGTCTAACCAAAGTGTGTTATCATATTTGTTGTTATAGCACAGTGAGTAGAGTAATGGCCTTATAAGCACATTTTTTATCTAGTGGTACAAATAATACTTAAGTCACACTTTATGTTAAGCAACAGAGCCTTCATTTCGACATGTGGCCATATTACGGGGAACTGCTCACCCAGCACTGTGCTGTTTCTAACTAGTTCAGCATACCCTATTTTCTTCCTCTCCATGTGGAGAGGAGACATGTCAGTTGATGTCGAGTCTATGCTGTGCAGAGGTTGATACATTGTGAGATCGCATGTTTCAAGTGTTACAGTAGGTTAATACTGCTATCATTTAAAAAAGTCTGTATACTTTAGCACACAGTATTTGTATGTATGATTCCTGTGTAACAACTTTTAGAGAAGTGAGAAAGTGATTTACGGACAAATTTCCTGCTGTTTGTGCACTTCACAGAGAAATAGATCACCTCTTGTGAATAGATTTAAGGAAATAAGATCTTTTCTTGATATAAAGCCAAAACTCAAATAAGGAACAAAGAGTATAGCTTGTGTACGAACAGGTATATGGAGACTAACAGGAATGAGAAATGGGTACCCACAGAACCAGTGTCCATGTGGGGAAAGAGAAGATATGGAAGATATTGTGTTTGATTGTAAAGGTACACAGCTTTGGAGAAAGGAAGGCATAAATGGGAAATGGTTAAAACTAGACAGAAAAGTAGTCTAATGCAAGATTATTAACAATGCTAACAAAAAGGTAGGAGAGTACCTGTCTAATGTAAAAAAGAAATGGTTATGGTTAATAAAGAGAGATGTGAATTATACTTCTTCACGAGATGTTAAGACATATTATATTTATTATTATTTATTTCATTATTACTATTATTATTATTTATTATCTTTTTTGTTATATATAAAGAAAGAAACATGGGTAGAATATGGCAAGATAACAGCCTGGCGTGATGTATAGCCATATTCTAAGGAAGATTGCTAGCACAAATAAATAAATAAAGCCAAAACTAAATCACCATGCTCTTACAGAGGAAAAAGTCTATGACATTGGAGGAAAGAACAAAGTCCAAAGAAATCCCTGAGAAAACTTGCACAGGAATCGAAAATTTTGCAAGCCTTGGCAAGCAATGCCATTAAACTTTTAAAATTAAAAGCCTATGATACGTAATTGTATTTCAAGAATTGCAACTGCACAACAAAGTAAGCAAGCTAGTTAATTTCTGCAATTGGGTGTTGGATAATGTTAATGATCACTTTATTTAATGCATTTAATCTTTTACGCACAAAGCATGGTTTTATTTGCATGGCAATGAAGAATTAATGAGTGTTAATGCAAATTTTCCTAAAAGATGCGAGATTTACGGCGACACAGGGGCATTATTTCCAACATCTATGATGAAAGCAAGTGGTTATTGTAGTTATAATTTGCATGAGAAACCTGTGCACTTGAATTTAATGGGCTATGAATATCCGACTCCACTAGCAGACAGAGTGCTTCTAGGTGCCAAGAAAAGTCCCATTAGGCTGACCACTCATCCAGACGTGTATTTTTTCAAGTTATTTTTATTTAATCAGTTTTGTTTATTTTATAAATACATTGAAATGCACATTAGAGAAAAATACTTTTTGTGATGCAAATTAGCATTTTATTTTATGAGTAAGACTACAGCTGAAAGAAGACTGTAACAAAAGAGAGAGAGAAGAAGAAGAAGAATCTATAAGTACAGCAAAACAAAAAGTTATGACCAGGACTATTCAAACTGTGAGAGAAAAAAATTGCAGGAAGGGCTGTAACTCTGCTGATTATGCTATAGAAACTCAATTGAATATCATGTTTCAATTGCATTACAGATATACAGCACCATTTGAGTCAAATTTACTCTTAACTAGCTTCACTAACCTTTATTGCTACAGAACATGTTTCTAGACATGTCTGCATCCTCAGCTATGATCAACTACCGGAAATGCTTGCTCCTGATCTTGGATTTTCTCTTCTGAACCACTGATGAACTTAAGAGTATGTTGTCCTCGCAGAGAATTTGAAAATTCATTAAATCTGCTTTGTGTTTCTTCTCCCATATAAAGAAACATTAATTATTAATTTATAAAATCCAATCAGATCTTAAACACAAGTCAATGGAGTTTAAGTCAATCTAGATGGGCTACAAAAGGAAGGAAGGATTTGATTGTGTTTGTGTTTTAGATGAAATTTTTATAAGCTGCATCAAGTGGTGAAATTACTATACTCTTCATCTTATAAGGGGGTGTAGGGTGGACAAGCCTGAGATTTTACTGGATGCAGAAGTGAGTGGAAATCAAAATCATAGGACAAATGTTTTTCTTGTACTCACTCTTCTATTGATTTTGGAGATATACTTTTAAGATCATTAAAAAGGAATAAAATCCAAAAGCAGCAAGTTTGTTTATTTTAGAGAAAATAATATGACCACTTTTATTAATTCCTCACATTAATATTATCGTTTCATTATTGTGGGTCATGACTCATTACAAGTTTGTAACAAATGAGAATCATTGTATGAAAAACAGTTACAGGTGCTTAGCTCAAATAGCTTATAAAGATAATAGCGGAAACTCTATCTAAAAAGTTGAGTCAGCGATACCAACTCACTCTGGTGGCACAAAGTGAATGCTAACATACTGTCCCCTATCAGTGCTTTATTCAGCATGAAGGTGATATAAATAAGAACAATTTGTTATGTTAACATAAAAATGGGTGAAAGAGAAGGTATTTGTGCCATATATAGATATGATAATTACAGACAACACAGCAATCCAAAATCTTTCTATCAGTTTCCAAGAAATTAAGAAATGTAAGTTTGGCTTACAAAGTGAGGTTATTTTGGTTTTCTTTTAGTTTTGCATATATTTTGATATTTTACAATCATGTCTGTTAATTATCACATACTAACTGATTTTTACTGTTCCTTTAGATGTAGACAATGGGTTGTTTGCTCCAGGAGAGCAAACCTTGATGATTTTTTTAAACAAAATGGACCAGAGCATTTGAATAAAAGTTACTTAGTATGCTCAGATCACTTGATCAGAAAGACTCGGAAACAAACATTTGTTAAGCCAAAGATAAATATTATATTATAAATATTTTATAAAATTTAGAGATATTCTAAAACAGAATAAGTACACATATTGTGTAATATTTTAAATGATAGTATGGATTTCAGCAATACAACTTCATCTGTAATGTGGATAGGCCCTGTATAGCTAAACATTTTCAGGATTTTTTGGTCATAAAGGGGTACTTCATGAACAATATTAGGTTTGTCAGAGTTCCAACAACGATTATTTTGTGTACACACACATCATGAAGGTGGAACCAAGCCTCGTCCGTGAAAAATATTAAATATGGGTCTATTTCGCCATTGTGTATACTATTGAGACTCCACTCACAAAATGTGTGCCTAATTACAAGATCACCTGGTTGAAGAGCATGTGCCACAGTTATTGTATATGATTTTAACTTAAGCAATTTGGTAGCTCTTCACGCAGAGCCATAAGAAATGCCTGCCTGTCGTTCAAGATGCCCAAGTGATTTTTGGGGGGAATTTTTCAAACGATGACCAGTGTCATCTGTTTCTTCGGTAAGAACTGTACGCCGTCTTTTTAGATTTCTTAGCCTGAACACTTCCTGTGGCCTGAAATTTATTGTAAACTTCATGGATTGTTGTACGGCCTTGAACTTTTAGACCTGGAAATCTTTCTACATATCGTCCTTTCACTAGGCGAGCCAACTGAGTTAACACACACGAATCATAAATAAATACATGCTGTGCAGTAGAAAACATATGCTGAGTCATACTAAGTTTTTGTGGCTAAGTACAGGACAAAATAATAAATAAATCTTAATAACTGAACTACATCACATCACTGTCACTTCACACTGCAGATCAAAACCACGTCAACAGCTTGACCTTGTTTATAACAGCAGTGCGTTATGTTTCCATATGCCCAGTGGAAAAACACCACGCGGCCGTTTCGTAGTTTCTTGGCTCTCCCGTTACTTTGAATTTGTTTATTATTCCAAATTTTAACCAGTAATTTGTGTAGCTTCATTTTTAGGTTTCTACCCCCATATTGTATTAATTCATGTGGTATGTTGTCAGAGCCAGCTGCTTTATTTGCGTTTAGGTTGTTTATTATATAGGTTATCTCGTTCAGATCTGGAGGTTGCAACTCATTCATTTACGGGGGTTGATTCCATTTCATTAAATATGTCTCTAAAATGATTCTTCCATCTGTTCAAAATTGCATTTTGTAGTGCAAGTATGTTGCCTTTTTCATCCTTACACAGACAGAGGTGTTTTCATCCTATTAAAATTTTTCAATTCATTAAAGTTTCTGGTTTTGTTTTTTTGAAATTATTTTCTATTTGGTTCATTTTATGATCCATCCAGTCTTTCTTTTTCTTCCTACACATCTTGTTTGCTTCTCTTCTTTTCTGCTTATGTGCTTCATAATGTACTCTTGTTTTTAACTGGTGCTTTCTTTCTAGCTACATTCTTTTGTCAGATTATATTCCTGCTTTCCTCATCCCACCATTTGCTTCTAGGGGTTCTCTCCTGTTTGCCTATGGTTTCAGTTGCTGCACAGTTATTACATTTTGGATATTCATCCAATCTTGATTAATATTATATCAGCTTCAACTGTGATAGTTAATTTCTTACTCAATACTTCTCTTTATTCCTTAATTTTTTGCACATTCTGTAAATTTATTTTACTCCATTTGTTAAGTTGGGTGTTTTTCTTATAAACTTTAGGCACTATTTGCTGTATAATGGTTTTGACTAGGAAATGATCGGAATCAATATTGGGTCCTCTCATGGTTCTTTCTGATATCAGTTATTTATTCTGTTTTACTTTGAGCAGCCAATACATGATCAATTTTATTTACTGTGTTCCTGTCAGGGGAGATCCATGTGCCCTTATGGATATCTTATGCTGGAACTGTGTACTCATAACAAATAAGTTGACTATAGCAAATTCACATAACAATTCACCATTTTTGTTACACACTTTGTGTAATGTGTATTTGCCTATTACATTTTTATAGGTTTCTTCTTTGCCTGCTTTTGCATTAAAGTCTCCTAATACTATGACCATATCATTTTCTGGCATATCTTTTAATAGTCTTTGTAAGTCTTCATAAAGTAGTTCTTTTTCTTCTGTTGAAGTGTAACAGCTTATTAAAGTCATATTATATTTGCCTTTTATTCTTAATTTACTCAGTCTCTCATTAAATGCAGTGAAACCTATAATGTGATTTTTAAGAAAGCCAATACCAACCTGACCTGCTTTATCCTTATTGCCAGTATAATATACTGCATAGTCTTGTTTCTCTATTATGCCATTTCCTTTCCATCTAATTTCTTGTAAAGCTACAAGAGCTGTATTTGCATTTGCAATTTGTTCAGCCAGTTCTTACATTTTTCCAGAAGAGTATGTATGTTCCAAGTACCAATAAATATTTTATTGTTTGTCCGTTTAACATGCTTTGGTTGTCTTCCATTAATCATGCTGGCAATCCTTGTAGAGGCCCTTTAGCAATATGTTTTCACAGTATCAGGGAGCTGGCCTGATGCCCAACTGAAGAACCAAGCCTCTCTATTTATGACCCTAGGAGGCAGGGTGGTCCAGTTATATCCCTGGATACTGGATGGCTCCCTGTAACTACACAGTGGGCCCCTGAAGGAAAATCACCTTCCATCCTGTATATATAAGAGCTTAAAAACATTTCTTTACTCATTTCAAAATTATTGTAATTTGCACCAAATTGTAGGTACTTTATATAGAAACTCCCAAATATTCAGGTTTATGGGCGACACGCTGCACGTACCAGTCTGAAATGAAATGTATAAAGATTTAACAATTTTCCACATGTTTAAAATGTTGTTCAATAAGGATATTGAAAACTATAAACATAGCATATGCTTCAGTTGAAAGAAATTTATTACAATTGTGATTGTGGTAGAAGACAGTTAATAGTATGGTGTTCTGAAGCTGCAAAATATTTTAACACAGAGCATACTTTTTAAACGGCAAGTGCTAAAATAATACATCACTGCCAAAAATGAAGTGTGTTTTTAATAGTGACCTTCAGAAGGAATATCATGTATAAAAACGGTATGTGTTGCATTCACATGGCTTTCTCTACCCACTCTTCTACTAACTACTCTTACAAAAGCTTATTTCTTTCTACTTCTTGTTAATACAGATAAACCTTCATCACTCATTTACACATTTCACTGTAGGTATAAGAACAATACAGTAAGCTAATTGGATTGGATTGTAAAGCGGGGGATTTGGCACCAACCCAGGAATGAGGATATTGTACTGATGCCACACAATGGGGCTCCCCCAGGAGAGAGCATGAGATGAAGGGAGACACTAGGCATCTGGAACCAGGAGTGATGCCACCCTACAATTTCCAGGTATAGACGCCCTGGCAGTTGGACAGGCAGACTAAGGACTCCATCCCACACAGGGGTCAACACCCCTCCAAGGGGCGGTACTTATACCCTGGCAATCAGCCAAAGGCTGAGAGATGGAGGAAAGTCTCAGAGAGCATCCTTTTCCCCTGCCACGCTGCAACAAAACACCATTGCCGGCACTTCCAACCCTGAAAGAGACCAAACAGGTGAAGGATGAATGAAATGGAGGGACAGGAAATTCGGGGGATGAAAGTAATTACTCCAGCATTTGCCTCATGAACCAGGAAAGCCCCCCCCCCCAAAAAAAAAAAACCCATGGATCAGAGTTGCCAGTCACCAGGAACCTCTTGAATATGGGCCACAGACACCGCCTGAACCATTCCGTTTGGTATTAGTAAACTAAAGCAATAGTCAAATCTTTTCAAAGCCAGTCCTATGTGATGGCTTTGAAATTATGTACTCTTTGCATGAACAAGAAAAAGAAACAAAGAAGGGGGAATGGAATAGTGATTTGCATTTGAGAAAATATCAGTTATTTGAAAATTCAAACGAATAACAAAGAGTATCCAAAAATGGTTAATGTCAGAAAAAAATGTTATTTGACACACATTATATGCTTTAATGAGATTACATTTTTTTGGGTTAATATGTTTTGTTTTATGATTTATCAATTATTCAAAAGTCATTCAGAATAAATGATTTCACAGACTATTGCCACAATATTCAAGGTATACATTTTATTTTTCATGAAAATGGCTTAAAAATATGCTATTTTAATCAAGATTGTTACAACCATTTCTGAGGAAATAAAAAAAACAAAAACTTCTACATGTAAAGAGTAATGTGGGGTAGGGGAATTTTCTACAAAATCTTTTTGTTGTATCCTTAGAAGGTCCTGAGCTTAAATACCAATTCTGGTAATCCACCGATTTTTGTTTTTGCATTATGTTGTTCACAGATACACACACATGAGCCTTTTTTTTTTAAAAAAAACTTTTTTAATTCAGGAGGCCTCCAAACTATATTTTTGGTGAAATCTTGTCTTCAGATTTTTGGGGTAAATACAATAGTTCCTCTAGGTACTTCCTGTAAGTTTGTAATAGACAAAGTAAAATGCCTTTTTTGGGGTTCAGAGGGCTTTAAAACATGTATTTCTAGTGAAATCTCAATGTTGAAATATTGGGTGGACTACAACACTTCCTCTGCATAGTACATAGTAGAGAAAGTCAAAACAATAGCAATTTGCAGATGAGGAAAGTAAAAGCATTTGAAAATTCAAATCAATAACAAAGAATATCTCAAAAATGTTTAAAGCTACAAACAATTTTATTTGACATAAATTGTGTGCTTTAGCGAGATCTACATTTTTTTGTATAGTAAGATTTTGTGTAATTCTTAGTGTACTTGTTATGCAAAAGTTATTCAGAATAAAGAGCTTTTCAGAGGCTTTTCCCAGAAAAACATTTTATTTTCCATGAAAACAGCTTAAACATGTGGCATTTTAATCAAAATCATTAGAGCCATTTTTGAGAAAATAAAAACCAAAACTTTTCCATGTAAAGAGTAGTTTGGGATGAGGAATTCTCTTCAAAATCTTTGTAGGTATTGCATCCTGGAAGATGCTGAACTTAAATACCAACTTTTGATTTTTGAGTTATACTGTTCTCTCTCCCTCCCTCCTCCTCCCTCTCCATCTCCCTCCCTCTCCCCCTCTCTCTCTTCTCTCTCTCCGAATGTTTGGAATATCATACTTGCTGTAAGAGCTTAGTAGAGAAAGTAAAAAAGTAATTTCTGGCTCAGATGTACAATGTAAAAAGTACTCGTCTACTTTCAGCATAAGCCTTGGAGGGTGGGGGAAATTACATAAATCACAACATATAAACACTGAAAAACTTAAATGAATGGTGCGTGCAGGCCCATTTTTTTATCTTCAGTGATAATTATTTTTGAAAATAAAAGTTTTGAAGATAAATATATGAAATTAGCTGCTGTAGAAAGAACATTCGCTTATACTGTCCAGCACAACTAGTCTTCCAAATCCATGGACTGTACTTCTAAACTTACCCCACATACTTTTGAACCAAAATTTACATGTGGCTGTAGTAAAGTCAAGGCAATTGTACTAAATGTTTTAATCCTATTTGCCATTTCTGAATGAGAATTGAATTACAAAGCTAAATTTATTTCAATAATACCAATTTCATTACATCATGAGGACATAAAAATAGTTCCATTACTTTTCAGGTACTGTTATTCTACTGAGTGGTTTCAAGCTAAAATGCTGGATCTTAAATCTTTTTGGAAAATACTAACTTAAAACACTCGTACTCTGTGCAGATAATACAAACTGCAGTTTTGGATTTCTATCTAGAGAGGGTGTCAATATCTATTCACAATATTATCTAGATGGCTACTGATGTTCTTTCTGTTGACATTAAAAGCATTGTTTCTGAAATATATTCTTATTTCTATGTGTATACTGTAATGATTGAAAGTCTTAAAGAATTTTGTCAATAGCAAAACAAAATTTTCGCTGTAGTCGAAGTCTTCTGTGTTTGTTCTTCTGAAATCATATTTTGAATCTCAAAATAAATGCTAATTTCTTATTAAATCATTCTTTGAAAATCCTTCATCAGAAGCATGGCTGTCCTTTTACACAACCAAATGTAAACTTCTCACTCTGCAATTCAAAGAATAGAGGGTCAAATAATTACACTTTTTGAGGTAATTTCTGTGTTAAATGATTTAAAAGATAATTTAGTTTCCAAGGGTGATACCATTAGTTAGGTATCAGTTCAGTTCTGGGTAAATTGGAAAAGGAGGGTTTATTGTCAGCAATTGCAGAATATTTAAATAAACGATTGCACCCACTGAGAGTTTGTGGGCCAACGGTTGAATAACACAAGGCAGTGACACCCCAATGAACCATTGTTAATGGAAGGTTGTTTAATATTGCCAGCTTTTGTAAGAGCAGTGAACCAGGTGCCATACAATCGGCGTAGATGACCTTTAAATGGTTTGTTAATTGATATATCCAGAGATCGTAACACTGATTTCAGCCATCCAGGAATTATCGCAGAACTGTGTTCAGTCGCAACATTTGTTCTTTTACTGGTTCTGCTAAATGGCCCCGAAAAGTGTCCAAAACAAGCATGGCCTACTTCCTTAGCAGAGCTCTAGGGCGTTGATCCCACACAATTTTCAGCCATTTCATCATGAGGTCAGTGGACATCCATCCTTTTCCATGCACCCTCACAATTATACCAGATGGAATGTCACATTTTGGCACAGTTTTTCTCTTAAAAATAAACAAGAGCGGCTGTTTTTTTCCATCTGCTAGCATCATCGTGCAGCGAAGTTTTTTCGCACCCATTGTTTTAAATAAAACACTAGAAGCATCCTTTACATCCAGTCGTATTTCGTGGCATGTCCAAAAATGTCGGTGTCTGGTCCATATTCCCTATTTGTGATAGCAGAAATTCATTTTCGCGCCTCAGCTGGATTACGAAACGGTGAAATTGAATTACTTTTTCCATGTAGACACGTGGCAGACGCTGGGCTACTGTCGTTCGTCTTCTCTAACTAAGCCTCTTCCTCCACATAAATCAGGTAACCCACCCCTAATCAGCTTTGAATTCTACATGTGAAATACCATGCTTTTTTGCTGCTTCCCTTGCTTTCAATTGTAGCACTTCGTATATTATCGCAGTGCTATAATTTCTTAGTTCTACAACATAATCTAACACTTCTTTGTCAATGTCAGGATATTTTGCACGTTTTGGGACACGAAGCGATCGACAGGTCGATTTGACACTTCAGTTTTTCTCTCTGGTCCCTCGAATGACGAATTAATTTAGGTTCTACGCCGAACTCTTTCCGCATGCTTCACTCCGTATTTCTCCGTGAAACTACTTGGAGTGTTAATTTCACCTGTTCCTTTTTCCTATTGCACACTGCTTAAGTAGTACGTAGGTATTTGCAGGAAACAACGCACATATCAATGCAAATATAGCAGGAATGTGTCATAATCAACCACTCTCCCTTCCACCTGTCAATAAATTACCCCGTCTCCTCCCCCTCTATCACAGACAAAAGATGACCCTCATTAATCTCATTTGTTCACCAAACAATGGTTGACAGCTTCTATTCGCGGCTTGCTAGGTGTTTAGACCCCCTCACTCCTGCCAATAAATCATACCTTCCCTACCTGTCACAGACAAAAGACGATCTTATTAACCTCCTTTGTTCACAAGACAAGCTATTTACAGCTTGTATTCTCGGCTTGCCAGGTGTTATAGACCCGCCGCGCGTATCCACCTGCGGCGCACTGTAAGGATTCTACATTTTTCCGTGGGAACGCACATACCAGAGCGTAAGAATAATCTCAGTAAGAATTAACAACACCCTAATCCACCAAATTCTTATGTGTCATGAAAAACAGCTTTATCCTTCTTGCCTATCCTTGACATTCCATTGTTTGTATTGCACCTGGTCCACCCGACTCCCAAATACAACATTCTTTTGTTTCACAAACAATAGCATAAAAAACAGCCAAGCTTACTGAGCATCCCCCCTGATTGTTACCCTGATCAACAATGGGAATCGAATAGGTTTCGAAATTCAATAGAATAATATCATTTAGAATCTATTTATAGAGGGGGATTCAGGTTATGTAGAAAGAACAGATTCATTGCTGCTAACAACAATAGTGTAAATCAATGAGATAGAAATTGCAAGCACAAGTGCAAAGATGACTGAGCTAAAACTCTGAAATCTCGTGGTATTATACATCAGCTTAACACCATGGAGATAGCTATCTCTTTCGGAGGCTTCCAGTTTCAAAAGCTATAGAAGTAAAATGCAATATTGCCATCCTTCTTTACATCAACCCAATGAGTGGCTACATTCTCTGAGGTGTGGAGATTGACACAATTCTGTCTGTGTAATGAGGCTTTGAAGGTAGCTTGTTGAGTATGTATGCATCTCTAAAATGAGGAATATTTAAACGCCAAGTATGCAAGGTGAGACCAATGTTACTCCAGGCTTTTTGAATTCCCATTATTCTTCCTTTTGCTGTTCCTCACTTTCAGGCCATTTCCTTTAGAATCCTTATTCCCCTTTAATTTTCGGGCAATTTTTGAAGCACTAGCTAAAGACACTGCCAGCGGCAGCATGGTTAAAAGATCTCATCTTATTCTTCCTCTTCGAAGGCCTTGTCTTTTGATTCAATCTCTCTACTATGTCTCATAACTACAAGCTGTTTATCTGCAGCTTTTTTCTTATTCACTGCTGTGGCAAATTGAGCTGCACCTCCAGCGGCAGCACCTAGAGCTGCAGTAATGGGTATGACAAATCCTCAATTTTTCTTCTTCCTGGAGCCAGCACCAAGAGCCATCTGCCCTTCATAATTGATATTACCAGTCTCGCAGCCATCTTTTCACCTAATGTACCATCCGATGATTGTACTGCTTTCCAGGCCCTCTTTGGCAAGATCCCATCAGCACTGTTTCTTGAAGCAGAGTCATGTTCGGCGTAGGCGATGTCGTGTTATTTGCATGCTTCGTCTAACGGATTGATTCCAGGGTCTTCTCTCTTTAATTTTTTTCTAGCTTTGTCCCGGGTTCACAAAACCTGTAACCAGGCACATATGCTTCAAACGGTAACCAACTAGAGAGTTAATTAATCCGAAACCTCTCGCGTTTTAACCCTCTTAGCACTCATGATGTACTAATTAATTTTATGATTGTTTTGCCCTTTTATACTTTGTCTAACCTGGCCTAACCTAACCAACTCAGCTCAACAATCAATTGATTACACTAATTACAGCTCTCATTCAAGATCTAACTGGAATCCAAACACTTATAGGTTGCATATATAGATTAAGCATGCTGTTTTTTTAATTTAGTTGGTAAGTTGGAGCTTATGAAGCAAGATTGCTCTCTGCCTATTTAGGTGCTAGACTTTGAAAGCGACTTTAGGCGGAATCGCGATGAAAAGCTGTTTCCAGCTAATGTTAAAGCTCTCATTCTAGGCAGCTCCAATGCGGGAAAAACAAAATTATTACTGAATATGCTATTTCATGGGAATGGCCTATGTTTTGAAAACTTGTAATTTATTCAAAGCCCTTGTATCAGCAAAAGTATCAATATCTCATTAAACTACTTGAAAACATTGAGGGTATATGATATAAGAAGTTGGTGAAATTGTCCCATATCCCTCCGAAGTTAAAGAAAATTCAGTCTTTATATTTTATGAGGTCATCGCCGAAAAACAAGGCAAGATTGCCTCCTTTTACAGTATGGGTAGACAGGAATATATTTAGCACAGTCCTACGCTAAAGTACCAAACCATTTAATTCGGGATAATGCAAACATGATTATACTCCTCAGGCAAGACAATTTAAACTTGAAGCATCATGTGAAGACTATGTAAACACAGATAAGTCGTATACTGATTTTAAAGATTTGTGCAAAAGTGTTTGGGAGAGCCCTTCAGAAGGAAGACCTTTTAAAGTTACAGTTCCCGAATTCCCTAGAATGAGGGTCGATATAGAAATGGATTAGATGTGTATATTAAAATAGATAATAAAGAAATTGGTCCTTCATAGCTCATCATACGTATTGACAGATTCGAGTCACAGAGGACTACTCCAGTTAAAAGAGCACTTCATGAGTTCATCATAAACAGAGATGGAAAAGGAAATTACCAATTCAAGAACAAGAGACGGTGCATTGTTCAGGACCCTGAGGTAGACAAAGTAGCAACCACTAAACGCTATGTGGATGCGCTTACGCCTTCTGTTGAAAATTGAATGCAAGGATTCATCGAAAAAACTATATCAGCGCATGGGCGAATTTGAAACTATGCTTAGGAACCACATCCAGAAATCGCTAGATGGACAAGATGCTCTAATGAAATACCTGGGCAAAAATGCAGTTAAACGAGATGCTGGAAACAATATTATTCTGGATACAATAAGAATGAAGATGTTATTACCGCCTCAGGAGCATGTATTAGACGTAGGAATGCACCAGACCACCGCTCGAGTCATATAGGAACGTTTCCTTTCAAAAAAAGAATAAGAGATAGATCCGATCGATGTTAGTGATGCAACAACTAAACAGTTTGTTAAAGATATTGTTGAAAACAAACAAAATGAAATACAGCAAGATTTAAACGGGACTAGGTTCTATTGGCAGTGATATTATTGAAACAGTCGGAAAACATATGGTAACTATGGCGCAACGACAGAAATCAGTGGATAAACATCTGACAACTATGAGTAATATAAATACTGTTAAATCACAGGTGAATAGCATAAATGCTATAAGAAAGCAAATGAAAGGAGAGCACATTATTACTTTGCAGACGAAACCTTGTAGAGGGAATTCACAGAGGTACATGTTAACATCGGGAACTCGAATACTACAAAGCAGCTGTAAACGGAAAGGTAATTGTCTGCTATATTACATCATCGTCACCTATGTAAGCCTAGATGCATTATTTTCAGTAAACAATAAGATAGTTGGTACATTCCCTGCCCCAATTGCAAATGGAGATAGATTAACCTTTACTGCTCCAGCAAATAAAGCAACAGAATAAATCAGCTATATATTTACATTAAAACACAATTTAATGTCATTTCAAGATGGACAGCGAGAACAATAAGACTTAAAGAATCTGTAGTCAGGTATACAAAGTCTATAAGAGAAACGTTACGTGCATTAAAAGGACAACAGTTTGAAACTCAGAGATTGATAAGTGAAGCTTTTCATCCAGTAACGGATTCGCTTCAAGATATCCTGGAAATACGAAAAATAATATTACTACTTCAACAAGGAGGAAATAGGGAAAAATACTACTACTACTACTACTACTACTACTACTACTACTACTACTACTACTACTACTACTACTACTACTACTATTACTACAGTTCACCCAAAGAGGATAACGACGAGAAACCCTTAAACTACCTTCATAAAGTTCGAAAGAAGGACAAGAACGAAATAGATACATCATGCCCAGTAAGATATGAGAATGGAGACTGTATGTTAGGGAACAAGATCATTGACTTCATGAACAATAAAGTTAGACTAGGCGACGAAACATAAGAGGCTACATCTAGATTGAGTAAACTAATTTTGAACAAAATACCTGAACTGCATACCTGTGCAGAAGATCTGGATGCATACAGCAAAATACTAAAAGCAACTCATGTTCATTGAAGAAATCACAGCAGACACAGTTAACTGAGGTCGGGCAATTCCTACAAGTATAAAAGCGTTATACGTCCCTTAGTAAAGAACCAAGGGAAACCAACCTTGCAGTGGAAAGAACATCGCCCTGACACGAGGCAAGATTACATCTACTGGAGTGATCCAAATGATTTTGTAAATCGCCTGAGATTACTCATCACATTCAGAGAGCCGGTAACATGCTCAAGAAATTGAAGAAATGAGATCAGGCAATTCCTACAAGTATAAAAGCGTTATATGTACCTTAGTGAACAAACCAAGGGATTAGGCTTGCAGTGGAAACAACATCGCCCTGACACGAGGCAAGACTACATTTACTGGAGTGATCCAAATGGTTTTGTAAATCGCCTCTTGACTACTCATCGCGTTCAGAGACGCCGGTAAAAATAAGCATGCTCAAGAAATTGAGGATAGTGTTCAAGAAATCAAATCGGCAAGGTAATAGCATGGCGACAGTGAAGAAAAATATAGCAAGTGAGCTTTTTGCCCCTGCCCGAAGAAACTTCCTGCGCCGAGATATTATTTGCAAAAGAATACAATTTTGGTACAGATCGACTTGGTTGAGATACCACGTGTAAGAATGAACAAGAATTTCAGCCACATCCGCATTGCGATCAATTTCTACTCTAAACTGCAAGGCCATTAAAGGACAAGAATAGGATTTCGAGTTGTAAAGTCAATGGAAGATACACTACATGACATGGGAATCCCGCCCAAGAACATACAGAGCGACGACGAAAAAGAATTTTATAACAGGCACTTGAAAAATTTGATGTCAAAGTATCAATCACTACAGCACCTATAGCAATGTGGAAGCAGCAGCTGTTGAACGTTTAATAAGAACTTTAAAGAATATGATACAGCGAGAGTTTCTAGCCCAAGGGTCATACAGTGGCTAGATCCTTTACCTCGTTATCATTGTATCGTCCTCCGTGATATAATGGTTACCATGATAGCCTCTAGTTTCCGAGGTCGCGGGTTCAAATCCGGCGGAGGGCAACGGGTTTTTTTTTGGGTGTAAAAATCCTTAGCACGGCTCCCTTCGGATGGGAAGTAAAGCTGGTGTTCCCGTGTCCTGGATTTCCGGCACGTAAAAGAACCTCAAGCTGATGAAGAGGCCTCTGACAAAATTACTGGTCTTTCTTGCCCAATATAGAATGGGACAGTAAGGAGCACAGCCGTTAAAGAGCGTCTATAAATAAAATTCAATTCAATTTTAATTTTCGTATCATTGCAAAATACAATGACAACACTCACCCATTCGCATGAAACCTAGTGAGGTGAAGAACAACGATCTTCTCCTGACTGTGTATAACTACAGTCAAGCTCGAAGAGAAGAGGGCTGCAAGAAGGTTTATTGTTGGTGATTATGTGAGGATATCTAAAAATAAGAGACATTTTGAAACTAGCTGGGGCGTCGAAATCTTTTAAATGCTCGTGTGAAGCGTATCAGCCGTACTACTTACCAAAAGGCACGGATAGTGAGGAGATAAAGGAATCCTTCTGTGGACACGAACTTCATTCCACGCTGTATCCTAATACTTTTTGGTGGAGTAGGTGTTACGTCAATAGGATTCTTGTGAAATGGTATGGCTTCCCTAATACTCAATGAATTTATATAAAATATTTATTTTAGGAAAAGAATACTGAATTAAGAGTTCATGTGTTTTCATGACCTTTCCACATGACGTTATTTGCATGTATATAAATATTCATACACAATAAAATTATAAAGCAAATACAGAATACAAGAAAACCAATTTGAAGCAATGTATATGCATGTACACATTAACTTTGATACCCATTCACAAGAAAAGGCAAATTACAAATACAATATACGTGAAAACCAATACATAAGAGAAAAACAAAATACAACTACAATATGCAGGATAAAAGGAAATATACTCTAATTGAAGCAATGTATATACACATTTACAAAATATGTAGCTAAGCATCACTCACAAACAGGCAATAGCGGCCCCATGCAATTGTGTGTACTGAGTCTTCAATCATTTTTCTTTTATCGTCTCTTCCACGGAGAGCGACCTTGTTCATATCTATGGTCGAGACATATGTCTATAGTTTCGAAATGTTGTTTGTTTTGCAAAAATCGTTTTTCCTAATGTCATTCAACAACCGAAATAGGTCTCAAAATTTATGTTCTTCATTCCGGTTTTGTTTGTGCCCTTGGCTTTTATGGCAGTTTGGTCCTCGTACTTGTAGACATAATTTGGATCCTAACCGCACATATTCTTTTATAGGTTTTCCTGCAAGCTCATCCTTGAACACTCCAATCACTTCTTTGTTCCGTGGTGTAATTCCTTATATATTATTTTCGCTGTAGTTAGATGTGTCAAAGAATTGCGGATTTGTTCTAATGAATTGGTAAATGTTGCTTGAAGTCTCGAAGATAAAGGAGTCAGTATCCATATTATTTAGGGATATGTCTTTCAAATTCGATTTCATTATGCCATAAAAGTATTTGTACATTATCAGTTTTGAAATGTCACGAATCGCTTGAGCTATACGGATGGGCTTGTTCATATATACTTCCTCTCTGCTAAGCTGTATTCATAGTAGATTTTCCATGAATATAATGCAGTCAATTTCTTGCATTACTTCCAACTTGACACTATTCAAAAGTCATTATATTTCCTAACATTTTCAATGAATTTTCCATATATGGAGTTGTTCACATTTTCCCATACTTCTGGCCGAATTTGGAAGTTTTCCTTGCACATGTATCCCTATTTAATTCAGTGTAAAATTTCAGCCAGTTAAACTGTTCATATGCAACGATTCTGTGAATCTTCTTTAGCTTCAGGCCTATATCAATGCACTGCTTAAGTTTCTGTAGTATAAGGTGTATTTCTCTTTGTGGTCTCAGGTTGCCAGCATTTCTTGTATTGGCCTTGTGGTGGTATCTCGCTTTTTGGGCAGAGAGGAAGGTCGTTGTGCTCGTCGTTTAGGTGCTCTGGGTATTGAAGGTCTACTTCCAACACGTAGCCTATTCTGGAATCAGGAGCAACTAATGTAAAGTCTGTTTCAACTTCTTCTCGCGACCTCCATCTCAAGTTCTTGTTTGTCATGGGGCACGACATATTTTCAGCATATAAGTTATTAATGTATAAATAACACAGGTAGTTATTCTGTGCCTGATCGTAGCTTTTCATTTATTTGTGGTTGCCCTTTGCATATCTCTTTGAAACAGAGCACATCCCCACTGATTCCAGATTCAAAGAATTTTCAACATCTCCTGGTCACGTATCACTTCCAACTTGACCTTTGTGGCCTATAGCATGGCATTAAAAGCAAGCCCAGGTGATATATAATACAGAATGAATCCAAATGATACATTTCAGGTGAGAGGTCCCTTACTTTTCGAATGTATCAGCTTGCAGAATCGTATCTGTCTTAAAATACAGATCACTGTATTTTCCTAGGGTCTTGATGTTGGTGGTATGCCAAATCTTGACGGTGTGATCATACTCAGCGTGTGAGATATTGTCAAACTTATCTTTTGAAAGCAATTTTGTTTCTTCCAGTTTCGAAATGTTGTCAATATAGCTGTATGGGAATATTCGCTTTGTTCTCATGAGCTGTTAATATTCAGGAATGGGGCACTCTGAATTAGTGATTTTGAATTAATCACTACTCACATACTTGCTAGACTAGATAACTTGTCTTCCAAAAACTTGAAGCTATCAAGAACGCTAAAATAGATGCTCTTGTTTCTTGCTAAATGCAATATATCCCTCAGAGAAGTTTGAGATGCATTAAATGGGCTGATCGTCATACGTCAGGTGTTGCATCAGGAAATGGCTGTCATAATTGCTGAGCCAATGAAAAAAGACGGGTATAAAATTTGGTAACTCTACTTAAATTGCATGTATTATGAGCAGCCGTTAGGATTAAACCCGTTATATGGCAATGATCGCAGCCCTTGGTCTCATTCACCTCAAACCCCTTGCATATGTGACAATGACGAGTAGTGCAAATCAGTTACATCCTGAGCACTCAAGGTCATCCCTTAATTGCGATTATCTTCGGTAATAACCATTTCGGCTATCTCCCGAAGCTCAATGAAGAACTCTTTGATTGCACCAGGACCTCTAAAGTGCTTAAACCCCAACAATGAGTCGTCATGGGGATATATAACCTTGAGCGATATTGATACAGCCTCATGATGTTGGATAGCCTGAGTCCAGCTCTGGTTAGCCGATGGCTCACGGGTCTGAACTCTGGCTAGCACGCTCTCAATATCGGCATATATGACAAAATTTACAGGATCACTCTTTGAGTAGGATGAAAACTGGACAACTTTCCCCTGTTCAGGAATTTTGAGTACCTGGCACTGCATACACTTCAATTGTTTTTTCAGTAAATCTTGATTATTGAAGTGCTTTATACACGGCTAACAAATACTTATGTTTACTGATTTGCGCTGCTGTCAATTGAGATATGTCCTGTATCAAGCAACAGTGCGATTTCCCATTTCGTTCTATGATTAATAAATTCACACTCAACTCTTTGTTTTACACTGATATAATGGAAGCATCGAACTGTCATTCTCTAGCCCAAATACAAATACTAATTTTTAGTTGTTTTGTTCCTCAAATGTTTCAATTTGATGAAAGCCACAGGGAATTCTATTCCATCTTAGTTAAATGCAGTGAACAAAAGTTCAGTAGGGTATTTGCTCGTCCTATTTGGATGCTTTGCAGCGAGTAAACACCAAGCAAAACAGTATTTATCATTATTCTTAATTGGAAAGGTACAATCAGCTGACTGAAAAATTCAATGCCATAGCCGGGATTTGAACCACGGATCTCCCGGTCTCCGTCCGGTTGCTCTAACCACTGAGCTACTATGGCAACATGCCGACACAACATTAAATTCTCCAGCTGAATCGCATTTTCCCCGGTAAACCACTAGGAGATCTCAAATTGTATTGAGATGCCATACACCAATGGCGACTTACATTCATTGTAAGTACTTTAAGTCCCGGGCTTTATAGTTGTAACCACTATTAGATCAATTAATGGAATTAATTGTTCTTTCACACAAGCCGTGTGTTGGACAGGGTTGGAAAGGTAGAATCAGATGACTGAAAAATTCAATGCCATAGCCGGGATTTGAACCACGGATCTCCCGGTCTCCGTCCGGTTGCTCTAACCACTGAGCTACCATGGCAACATGCCGACACAACATCCCGGCTATGGCATTGAATTTTTCAGTCATCTGATTCTACCTTTCCAACCCTGTCCAACACACGGCTTGTGTGAAAGAACCATTAATTCCATTATTCTTAATGTTTATCACAATTGCTTTATGTTTGATGCCAGCAGGTAGCTCGATGTAACTGATGCATTCAAATGATCATAAAAGCTAGTGGAAATGACAAGAGCCCGGACATCGAGCAAAGATTTTCAGCTTGCCTTCCCCTCGAAGTTCGAGCTATTTTCTATCATTTCATCGACCATAGAGGTGAATAAGGAATCTAGATTGCTTCAGTGAAGTCCGTCGTCCTCCGGGTGTAGTGGTTACCCTGCTAGCCTCTAGTTCCCTGGGTCGCGGGTTCAAACCGGCGGAGGGCGATGGATGTTTTCGGGCGTAAAATCCTTATCATGGCTTCTTTCTAAAGGAACGTAAAGCCGGTGGTCTCGTGTCATAGATTTACGGCACGCAAAAGAACCTTAAGTCTGATAAAGAGGTCTCTGAGCAAAATTGGTAGTTCTTTCATGCTCAATATAGAATGGGACGCTAAGGACCACAGTAGTTATATAGCGTACATAAATTAAACTCAATTTTTTTCAGTGTAATCTCAACTTAATCTTACTATTGAAAAGAATGGTTTCTGTATGCCCTTCTTCGGGGTATGTCATTTCAGTTGAACAGTAGATCTTGAAGCCCGATAGGTTTGTCCTTAGCAAAGAAACCATCTCCTCCAATGCAGAAATTCATTGGGTCAACTATTTCTAGAATGTCGATTCTGCTATTGAAAATGTGTCCTTTGAACGCCGATTCAATAATTTATACTCTAGGTGTCTATAGCTAAGCTTTAACGTTTTGCTGGCTGATCCTTGATGCTGTTGTCCGACGCCTGATGGCCCTGCTTGAGCCATTGAGTCCTGGACGGGTGAGAGGCTCCATTCCTTGACCACACCTCTCTTCTGCTTCGCAACGTCTATTGAACCCTGGTGCAAAGCTTGGCTGTTTTCAGCCTCTGGCTCCGGGCTCATGGTTATTGGCTCAGGTGTTGTAACAATAGAAACATACCAGAATTAACTATAATGCAACGTATATACCTGAAAGTCGCGATGAATACAAGTTTTGTATATGAAAATTATGAACCTATGTTTATTTAATAATAATAATAAGAATAGTAATAATAATAATAATAATTGAAGAAGTTGTGGTGAACACTTACAGTGAAAAGCCGTGTACATGGAAAAATGTTATATTAATTCAATTTATAATACTAAAATATGTATTGCTGGAAAAAGGTTAACAATAATAAATACCTAGACTCAACATCAATTTCGCGAAGCATCTGCAAGAGTACAGTCTTGTAGGCACAGCTTTCACATTCGCATACCCGTTCAGTAGGGATATCCATACAGGTACTCTCAATTGGCGTCAGGATTACATTATCGAAACCTGGCGGCGGTAGATTCATCCAGTCATCTTGCGAAAAGATGGGCGACGGCAGGCTGTGATTGCACTTGTCGCCCCCCGGACCTGTTTCAGGTAAGCTGGGGTCTGGTTCATGAGCTGTAACAATAGAAGCAAATAGAATTAGCTAAATACAAATTATACGAAAAAGTTTATGATGCATGCAAGTTAAATATACAAAGAAAAAACTTTTAAAGTAAAAAATATTAAACATGACTGTTTATTTAATAATAATAATTGAAAACGTTTGTAGTGAAAACTTGCAGTGAAAAGCCGTATAATGGAAAAAAGTTTTGTTAATTCGATTTATAATACCAAAAGTTACATGCTCTGAAAACGGTTAAAATAATAGACTCGCCATTCAATTCACGAAGCAGCTGCATTAGCACAGTCTTGTAAGCGCAGTTTTCACAGTTGCATGGAATGGCACCTTCGAACCCAGGTGGCAGTGGGATAATATAACTGCTGGTATAAGATGGGCGCCGGAGGGACTGGTTATCCTCATAAGAGTGTCTGCGATGCCCGGGTAGTTCGTGATGGGTGCTGTCATTGACGGACCTGCCACGACGCACGCTGGCCCACTGTGATCTGCCGGGCGCTGGGCAGTTGCGAGTTCTCTGCGCCGTCGTCCTGCTAAGTTAATTCGGAAGACTCCACCTCTAACGAATGTGGTTCTCTCGGTTCTGGAAGCTGTGTTGTTTGATATATTATCTGGAAATAAAGTATGTAGGTAAACTTTTTAATTCAGTAAGTTTAATTTTTCCAGTGTTTAGAAGGTTAGTTCCTTTTTTAGGCACTATTTTAGTTTTTCTACATTTTTTCAATGCATAGGCTAATTATTTTTTAGGCTTACATTTTGACTTTTGAAAAGTAATTTAGTTTTTTTAAGTGCATGCTTCGATTTCAAATACTACTATTATATATTGGAAAGTTTTACCTAAATTTGCTTTTAGTGTATAGATTAAAATTATACAAACTATTTAGTTAAGGGAAATTCGGCTTATTCTGCCTTGTGTAACTTGCGCTGAGATCATTGCAAGTCTGGCATTGAAATGCGTTTACGCTGTTTTTCGATTCAATTTTTTCCTGTTTATGCACGATTTGCATAAATGAGCGCTTGTAAGTTAAACATTTCTTCATGTATTTGTTTGTTATTTAAGAAGAAAATGAACTGGACTTTACTTTTTTAAATGCGAAAAAGATATATTCATAGGTTTGCGTTAAAATAAATAACTTTGATATATTTCCAGTATGTAGGCAATTTTTGCATGAATTGGTTGTAGAAAAGTGAGTAGAGAAAGTCACTAGAATGTATTGCGTTAATTTGCTTTCCGTTCTGTAAGTTTTTCTACTTGGTGTTTAAAGAGCAATGAATTTCATTGTCATTATGCGAGCTGCTAGTTTATATTTCATAGTGAAAGCAGCTTTGTGTAGCTTGTAGAAGAGTAAGCAGAAAGTCATGTGAATGTAAAACAGTGGATTTATATTTAAAGAAATATTTATTTGACTGTTATTATTAGAACTTTATTTCAGTCATTTCAGATAATAGGCGGCAATAGCGTTTTTTACTTTCTCTACTACGTATAGTAAGTAGGGGAAGTATTGTATTCCACCCAAAAATTCGATACCGAGATTTTACCGGAAAAATATGTTTTGAGACCCCCTGAATCCAAAAAAAGCATTTTTGGAAACATGTCCGTGTGTCTGTCTGTGTGTGTGTGCGTGTGTGTGTGCGCGCGCGCGTGTATGAACAGCATAACTCAGAAACGAACAGTCGGATAAACACTAAACTTGGTATTTAGGTTCAGTATCTTCCAGAGATGCGACACGAAGGTTTTCAAGAAAATTCCTCCACCCTAGATTACCCTTTACATGAACATTTTTCTAAAATTTTAATTTTCTCAAAAATGGCTGTAACGATTTTGATTAAAATATCATATGTTTAAGATATTTTCATGACAAATGAAATGTAGGTATATATCGAATTTTCTGGGAATGTCTCCAAAAGTATTCTTCATTGTGAACGACTTTTGCATAACTGGTAAACCATAAGGGATAGACAAAATTGTACTACATAAAAAATGTAGATCGCGTTAAAATACACAATTTATGTCATATACAACTTTTTTTTGTTGAGTGAACCATTTTCGAGATATTGCTTGTTATTCCCTTAAATTTTTCCATACTTATTTTCTCAAATGGGAATTTGTTCTTCATATTTTTTTGTCTTGGATATGCAAAGAGTATTAATCTGTGGCAAAGAGAATGGTACTGCGCATAGCAACCAGCTATTAAGAGATATGTCTATGCTTAAAGGCTACTATATTTTTATATTGCCGTTGCAAATACAAAACACGGGGAACATAGTAGGCCTTAAGCGATATTCAAATATTTTTAGAACTG
The DNA here is from genome assembly GCA_030765065.1 of Deroplatys truncata. Taxonomy (NCBI): domain Eukaryota; kingdom Metazoa; phylum Arthropoda; class Insecta; order Mantodea; family Mantidae; genus Deroplatys; species Deroplatys truncata. The sequence continues at coordinate 120,565,060 of CM060978.1, forward strand.
GTCGCTATGTGTAAAATGTAATTCTCTTTGCATGTAAAAAGATCGTTTCTGCAAATGTTTATCTCGATTAATATGAAATAGATGGAGAATAAGATTTTGTAAAAATAGCTTGTACAAGAGTAGAGAAAGTCATGTGAGTGTAACACATAAGATTTTTACTTTCTCTACCACGTATAGTAAGTAGGGGAAGTATTGTATTCCGCCCAAAAATTCGATACCGTGATTTCACGGAAATATATGTTTTGAGACCCCCCTGAATAAAAAAAAAGCATTTTTGGAAACATGTCCGTGTGTGTTTGTGTATGTGAACAGCATAACTCAGAAACGAACAGTCAGATAAACACCAAACTTGGTATTTAGGTTCAGTATCTTACAGAGTTGCGACACGAAGGTTTTCAAGAAAATCCCCCCACCCCAGATTACCCTTTATATGGAACATTTTCCGAAAATTTTAATTTTCTCAAAAGTGGCTTTAACGATTTTGATTAAAATATCATATGTTTAAGATATTTTCATGACAAATAAAATGTATATCTTGAATTTTCTGGGAATGTCTCCAAAAGTATTCTTTTGAACGTCTTTTGCATAACTGGTAAACCATAAGAGATAGACAAAATTTTACTACACAAGAAATGTAGATCGCGTTAAAATACACAATTTATATCATATACATTTTTGTTGTTGAGTGAACCATTTTCGAGATATTGCTTGTTATTCCCTTAAATTTTTCAATAATTTTCTCAAATGGGAATTCTTTATTAATTTTTTTGTCTTGGATATGCAATGAGTATTAATCCGTGGCAAAGAGAAAGGTGCTGCACATAGCAACCAGCTATTAAGAGATATGTCTATGCTTAAAAAGGCTACTGTATTTCTATATTGCCCTTGCAAATACAAAACAAGGGGAACATGACCTTAAGCGATGGTCAAATATTTTTAGAACTGATCGCTATGTGTAAAATGAAATTCCCTTTGCATGTCAAAAGATCGTTTCTGCAAATGTTTATCTCGATTAATATGAAATAGTTGGAGAATAAGAGTTTGTAAAAATAGTTTGTACAAGATAGAGAAAATCATGTGAGTGTAACACATCAGATTGTTTTATAAGAAGTGATTGGTTTTCCCCTTTCTTTAGGTTTATTTTTAAAGAATGTTTTGTATTGATCTACTAGCTGCGACACTATTAACGTCGTGTATATAGATATTGGTTAAGTTAAAGTGTATATAAAATAATGTTTTTTTGGGAGAAAGATGTGCATCTTATACTTATGCGAAATGTTTTCTAGCTCAAGTAGAGATACAAGATTTAAATGCAATTGAGGAGTTGGATGCAAGAAGGACGTGAGGGCTCCTAAAGCCATTTTTGCTTTAAACAGTTAATATTGAATTTTAGCCAATCAAGATTATCCCCACAAAGTGTCATAATAAAATGTTGAAAGTTGACTAAGCTATAAGCTTTTGAAATATCTTTATCATAGGCCCTTTTTGCATAAAAAATAAAAGCCTTTATTTATTGGAATTCAAGATATTAATACAAATTTAATGACATTATTATGTTTAAAATTGTCATAATTATTTTTTGTTGGTTTGGTATACTTCAGTTCATTTGTATTAAAGGTAACAATCGAAAATTGTATTAGACATTGTATAGACTATTAATAATGAAGATGAGCTCTACTGATGAAGCTGATACTTATGTTTTAGAAATGAAAGGTAAAAATAGTTACCTTTTTATAACAGTAATAATAAACAGTAATAAATGGAAACGAAATGTGGGAAAGGATAATGGACAATCTGGTAAGTCATATGTCAATACCAAAGGTGAAGTAGTATCCAAGAAAAAATTTCGTCACATCAACCAATGTTGTCCTATGGAATGTTACAAAAATGTAAGTGTTGAAAGCCAAAATAATTTGTTCTTAAATTTTTATGGTTTAGCATATAACAGCAAACAATATATTTTCTTAAACAGTTGCTTTACTTCAAAAGAAGTACAAACTGTAAAACAAAATACCAATAGAAATGTTCAAAACCTGTGGAAGTACTCTTTTCCATTGTCAGATGGAAGAGTAAACGTATGTCGAAAGTTGATTTTAAAGCTTTTTCAGATTTCTGAAAAAAGAATCCGTATTGTGTAAAAGAAAAGTGTTGAAGGTCTAGTTGCTATGTCAGATAAAAGGGGGAAGCATTCAAGTAGACCCAACAAAATTGACAAACCAATTGGCAAATGGTTGATGAAGATTTAAATTCGATACCACATACCAACTCCCATTACAGCTCAGAGAAATCAATCAGAAATTATTTTGACAACCCATCATTAAATATACGGAAACTTTTTTATTTATTCAAAATATACTACAAGGACAAGACCAAGAGCGGGCTAAGAATGACATATGCTTCTTATTTTAAATACTTTCACTCCAACACCATGTTCTCTTTTAGAAAACCGCGCACTGATGCTGTAAGTCACCTGAGATATACAAACATGACTTAAAGACGAGTTGCTTGAAGAAGTGGAAAGCTTCAAGCACCACGCTTTAGCATTTGACGCTATAAAAACTGCACCTGCAGCAACACTCCTGAGCCTCATTTGCAAACGTAATATTCAAACTTGACCACAGCCCTAGGAATATTTTTAACTCTTCCTAATTGTTGTTTCAGGCGGAAGTAGTTTTAGTAAATTGAATATGATTAAAACTGTTTAAGAAATAACATAAAGCAAGATAGACTTTCAAATTTGAGTATAATTTCGAATGAGCACAAAGGAGCATCGTCTATTTGCTATGACGGCATAAGCAACATTTTCGCTGCAAAAAATCTCGCAAGTTAAATATCTGAAAGTGTACAATTAATTTCATTGTACTAATTTCTGTTGTAAACACTACTGAAAGCGGTGTATTATAAAGTACGCTGTTTAATGTAATTATGTGATTACTGATAAACAATATTGCAAGAATCTGTGTCTTTATTTACGCGTCTGGCAACATGTTGCCCAACGGCACTGCAATGCGAGTCCGTCCTTACAATAGCGGTTGCAGAAATTCATTGAGTATTTAATCTGTTCAAGAAATATCAGGCTTTATAGTTTTCAAAGGGGCTCATTTCCAATAAGGTTTGAACCAAAGTATACGTAACATATATTGTTTCTCAACGTTAGTGCATTATCTAAGGTAGATGCGGCGGTAAAATCCGACATTGCTGCGGGCTGTCAGTCGCGTCATTCGAGAGAAATGCGGTATTTGGTGGTTTTCATGTTAAATTTATGAAAGTTAACGACTGATATAAAACCAGCTTTATACATTGGGGGTATGACAGAATAAAAGTTGCTAACACTTCCATTTCTCCCTATGCTGCATTATTTCTTTCAATTCTGCCCATTTGACTCCAGCTTCTTATTTCATTTTTTTTGAGCCAGTTCTTGGTTCCCTTGTTTTTTTGTCCTAGTACGTTGTATTGCGCCAGTAAGCCTTTTGCTATCATATGTCCAAAATATTTCAGCTTCCTCTTCAACGATGTGGCCACTAGCGACTGACTGATTTTTATTTCTTTAAGCAGTGATATATTAATCCGAAATTCTGAGTAGTCTCCTCCATGTCCATAGTTTAAAAGCTTACAATAGTACTAAATAGCAGTGGTCGCCAATTTCAATTATTGAGCCCTTCCGCCCCTCAGTATCTCCTTTTACTGGCGCCACTGGTGTTCATCTCCTGTAATATCATTGAGGCAATTGGCACAGAGCAACGCACTTGTGAAATACAGCAACAGAACGGAGCATTCAAACCTTAAAATGATACTAGGCTATCTACTTAGAGATGATGGTAACTTTGCTAACATTGTAGTACCTTTAGTGTTACTGATAGATTGGAAGGCTTAGAAAATGACCTCCGGATCTGAGCCCGATATTATAAATCAGTAAACACGCAAGTATAGGTACATTAGTTTTAAACACGATGGTAAATGTATGCATAACCTTAAATATCGGGTGCATTGACTGTGTGGCGCAAATAATGTGGCAAAGTTGTGATATGTTTTATTATTCCAACAATTTTGTGAAGCAATTGTAAAATCTGCATCTTTAAGAGGCTAAAAAAAATTAGTTTTATTTATGGGCGCACATTAATACTATGTTCCTTAGCGTCCCATTCTATATTGAGCGTGAAAAACAGGAAATTTTGCTCAGAGGCCTCTTTATCAGGCTTGAGATTCTTTTAAGTGCCGTAAATCTACGACAACGGGACCACCGGCTTTACTTCCCTTCCGAAGGAAACCATGCTAAGGAGTTTTACGTCCGAAAAAATCCATCGCTCTCCGGCGGGTTTCTGCCCTAGTACCCCTGGTACCCCTAGCCCACGGGGCACGACTTTTAAAGGGGCTCTCTATACAAACCACCCTTAATGTAAGGTGACCACATTCTTATTTTCCACCATTTACCGGTAGTATATACAGGAAATATTGCATTCCATACAAAAATAAATGTCGAGATTTCTGTGGAAATACATGTTTTAAGGTCCCCGGATTTTAAAAAAGATCATTTTTAGAAAACGCTCCGTGTGTGTGTGTCTTTGAAGAACAGCAGCATCCAAAACTAAAATACCTGATGAATACCAAACCTGGTATTTGAGTTCAGCAACAGTCGAACATGGAACATGTAAATTTTCCAGAAAATTTTCCCCAAACTACCCTCCTTCACACGAGGTTTGTTTCGAAATTTTATATTTTCTCAAAGATGACTACAACAATTTTGGTTAAAATACTGTATGTTTAAGATATTTACATGACAAATAAAATGAATATCTGAACTTTTCTAGGAATAGCAGCCCTTTTCATCAGTAAGCAATTTTGTATAATTTTGTATAGTTGGTAACCATGAGCGATAGATAAAATCGCGCTACACAAAGTATGTACATCTCTTTAAAACACATAATTTATTTCAAATAACATTTTGTGGACCCATATATAAGTATATTATTACTGGTTTAAAATACTTTGTGGTTTTTAAAGTGCTGTTGCTGTTTAGTTGTGTCTTGTGATGACATGGAAAGAGTACATAATTTCTAGGTCATCATATAGTGTCTCGCTTTTAAACATCTGACTATCGATTCGATTTCCTGTACTTACAACAAAATGTGTAATGAAACTATCTCTGAAAACGTTTATCTCATTTAACAAGACACATTTTAGTATCATAATTAGTTCAGCGAGCCCCTTGTCTCAAAGTGGAGGTGCGGAATTGAACCTCGGATTGTATGTGTTCCGACTTTATAAATAGGTTTATGTAAAACGGCGGTGCAGAACGGCTTTCACAAAGAGATTTTGTGTGTTCTTTGCACACGAGATAGAAGTGACCACCGATCACAGAATTTACATGGTTGAGTGCTACTTCCGAAATGGAAGGATGCGAGGGAATGTTTATCGTTACGATATTGGCCACAGTGTGAATAAATTTTCTTCGTTGTTGACCAGAATTTCTCGAGACAAAACATGATAAAAAACAAAAAACAGTTTTTTTTTCGTTTAGCAAAAAAGAGAGAAACAACTAACGTATTTAAATATATTTTAAAATATTAAAAAGGTTACTTCAGTTGCCTTTTATTAAACATGATAAAGTTGCGCCATTTGAGGCAGTATTTTATATCATAACATGCTGTGAATGACAGAGTGATTGTAGTGTAAATTAATATTATTGTATGTACAGGATTTTATATGTTTGTTAGCCATAAGCATTGTTAGGAAATAAGTTTACACGGCCTCACTGAAACTGACAATGGAAGTGGGTAACAATAAAACGAGGGGGTGAGTTGTTTATCACTGAGAAGAGACAAACAAATGACGTCAGGGTAGCGTACCTTTTCTTAGAAATGGAGGGAATATTTTCCCTAGAGTATATATGTTAGTAGTAGTGATTGGCTGACAAAACAGACGCTAATGTTGGCGGGGTTTGGTAACCAATAGCAGCTCTATTATAATGTTTAGGCATTTCGAGATGAAGGAGTATATATTCTCGAGCCATAAGCAAGTTTTGTGCAGTCTTGAAGAATCTCTCGTGAGGTGCACGTCATACAGCTTAGAAGAATCTCTCGCGATGAACACGTCACAAAGTTAGTTATAAAAATGTGAAGTACGCGAAGTAATTAGTGTGCGGCAATTTAAACGATTGTAGTTGCATTCGTAAATATCACAGTTTCAGTCAGGCGTTATAAAGATTAAATATGTGAATTATTAATTAAGTGTGACGGCAATAAAAGTGTAGAAACAAATTATTTTATCAGTGTTATCTTTCCGTTTACACGCCCCCACGCACTTGTTTGACTGAGTAATAATAGCTAGCCGGAGGACAAAGAACCCAAATTTTAAAATAATAACAGGCGCCCAGCAAATAAGATAACACAAGCTGAATACCGCGACAAATAGCTCCCAGAATGTGGGGCGAGATAACCAGAACGTGGGGCGAATGGAGCGGTGCAATTATCTACAGGACTTTAGGACGATGCACATCCCAGAAATAACCACCAGAACAACCGACGACGCGGATGAGAGGACATCAGCGACTACGAGAACAGAAGACAACAGGGAAGTTCGACACCAAGACAGCGAGACGACATAGATCCATCGTACTACAACAACGCAGAGGTGACGTATACATCTAGGAGAGAGGGGCACGAAGCTGAACATCAAAACAAGGGCATCACTCATCAGATAGCATCATAAAGGTAAATTTTATGTGTATCCTAAAACAAAACAAAAAATTGTAAGAAATTAAATGTTGTTGAGAAGCAGAAGGATTAAGAAAATAATGTCTACTAATAATACTGAAGAAATAATTATGGAAGGGGATAATGTAACAGTTGGCCGTAATTCAATGCAGGTCATGGAAAATAGCTCAAACAATGTAGGATTTGATGGAGGAAATATTAGTGAAGAAAGTCAGAATAGAATGGCAGGTCAGTCAACTCAAACATCTGGGATTGTTGTAAACAATTCAGGGCAGGTAGCCGACGACAGAGATAGATATATTAGATATGTTGGTCAGAGTATTGTACCAAACAGGGGTGAAGTAACTGTAACGGGTGGTGGAAATGAATGTTCACAAAGGGATGTAAATGTAGTAGGAAATGTTAATTTTGATGCTAGTATGATGATGGAAATGCTGAGAAATTTTGGTGAAACAGTAAATAAGAGTACTGAGAAGTTAGAGCCAAAATTAAAGCAAGACATGGAAGAAATTGAAAAGAAATTTATGGAGCTAGATAGTAGTATGATAAGAATGAGAAATGAAAATCAGGAAATAATAGCAAGTGAGATAGGAAAATTTTCAAAGAAAATGTCAGATATGAGCATAAGCAGATATGTCAGATATATATAACCAAAAAAGTGAGGTTAATATTAAAATTGAACATGTTGATGTAAAATGTACAGAATTAGGAAGCCGAATGAATAGCTTTTCAAGCCAGCTAAGAGAGATGATGCAGGCTAGGAATGCAGATTTAATTCAGGCGCAAGTTAATTTCAGAGGGGAGGTATCTGAAATTCAGAAGGAATCGGAAACACAAAGAAATAAGTTGTCCGAAGAAGTCAAAGTTTTGTCTATAAATTTGAATAAAAAACTAACTTCTGAAATTAACAAGCACCAAGCTGTTCAAAATGAAAACAATAGAAAATTGGAACAGACAATTGAAAATCTGCAAGGTACTGTAAATAGCTTAGAATTGAGTTCAAGGGTCAATATATGTGATGTTAATGTATCTGATGCACTGAATGATAGAGGTATTTCCTCAAGTATGACTAATAATGTGAGTGACACGGCGGGTTTATCCATAGCCCATGCCGAAACTCAGAGTGCACAAGTAACAATAGATAATTTAAATATGAGAATACGGGATATGCAAAACTATAATTATATCTTAAGTGATTTGCCACTTCCAGAATTTAATGAAAACTCCAACCCAGCACAGTTTATTGCGGACCTGTCAGAGTACTTTCAAATTAAGAAGATGCCGGAAGCTTTGAAAATGATAGTTGTTAAAAGATGTTTGGATCAGAAAATTTTAGATTGGCTACAAATGGTATCAGGGGGCGAAATTTCATATGAATCCTTTAAGAGGTTATTCATAAACAGGTTTTTTGAATGTCACGATACAGCACAGAGTACGAGCAATGCTTAGCCATGGACAATTTGATCCACGAGAGGGAATATCAATGACCGATTATTTACTAAAACATGCAAGTCAGGTTAGGAATTTGTCACCTTCGATCAATGAGGAAGATTTTGTGAGTTTGCTCACAAGGCATTATCCTTTAAGGATACAAAATTATTTATTAATTGCAAAACCACATAGTATCTTCGAGATGACAGAATTAATATCAGCTTCGGAATAACAGGAAGAAGATATATCTCGAGAGTGGGAGAATAGATTTTTAGACGTGCGAGATAGACGAAATTACCAAGTTAGTCATTATCACCAAAGCAGAGGACAAGAATGACGTCATGAGAATAATACCATGCAACGTTACCAATCATACGTTCCAAATTTTGAAAGACCGGGGATAGATGGGAGGCAAGGTCGGCAGGAACAAATAAATTATGTCAGGACAGAAAGATTGCCGGAAAGAGGGCAAGATCAAGAAAGGCGTTACGTCAGGCAAAGGGGAAGTTTCACTCACTGGAGAAAAAACACTAGCCGGGAAATATCAGAGGAACAGAAAGAAAATTACGTGCCAAGAGGACATAATTTCAGAAATCGAGGATTTCGGACTCGAGGAAGGGGACCTCAAAACAGTAGGAGCGAAAATGAGATAAATTTAGCACCGGTTAGAAACGGCAGTCCCGTACATGAACATGGAAGTAACCAGGAAAACTGTCAATGGACTCCTGTACAGTAGGTTTTCAGAACGTCTTTAATAATTCAGTATCCATTACCAAAATAAACAATATGCCTAAACACACTCTCTGTAAAAAGATAGCAGCAAAGAAAGAGAAAGAGGAAAATTTTGAGTCACCTCATATTAAGATAGAAATCGCGAAGAAAGAGATTATTGCGACTATAGATTCCGGTTCATCAGCTTCAATTTGTTCGCAGGAATTTTATATAAATTTGATAAATGAAGGTAACAACATTATGGCTCTTCCCACCAGTAATTTAGTTTGTCGTGTTGCAATCGGAAGAACGACACAGGCCATAAAAACATAAGCCCTACTAAACATACTTATCGGCGGAGAAAATTTCGAGGTTATGTTTCTAATTGTAAACCATTTGATTTGTGACAGAATTTTAGGATGAGACTTCCTACATGAATATAAAGCACGTATAGATTTTAAATATGAGGAGTTAAAAATGACAAAAGACAATAGAGAAATAAAGGTACCGTATATAAAAGAGAAAGTCTCCGTGATTGAGAGGACAAGGGAAGAGGAGGATCTTTGTGATCAAGAATTGTTTGTGCAAGTAATGGAAACAGATGGAAACGGCCAGATAAAGCAAGTAGTCACAAGATATGAAGGGAACACTACGCCATATTTTCGACAGCTAGTAGAAAGGCCAGAGGAAGTAGAGAAATTTACGACCCGAGCAAAAGACGACCGTGCGAGCGAGACAGACAATAACTGGGAAGAGAGGAGAAATAATGAAATACTACACAAGTGTGAAGAGACTTACAACATTACGATTACACAAAAACAAATCCTTCATGATGTTTTGATGAACAATAGTTCAGTATTTAGTAATATCCCAAGCAGATGTAACGTATATCAATATACATTTCAGGTAGAAGATGTGCCACCATATAGGCATAAGTATGATAATTTGCCTATAAGTCTTTGGGACAAAGTTAGAAAACTAATAAATAACATGTTAGAAAATGGGATTATTGAGCAAAGTAATTCTCAGTATATAAATTCGATTTGTTGGAGTATAAAACGAGATGGTAACTTGAGATTAACATTAGATGGTAGATATGTCAACCAATATATGAAGTCAGATGATTTTCAAAGTGAAGGACTCGAACAACTCATCACGAAACTTTCGAGAGGAATATTTTTGACATCCATTGACCTCACTGCGTCATATTGGCAAGTGGAACTAGATCCACAAGTGCGTGATTACACTTCATTTCAATACTCGGGGATCCAGTATCGTTGTTGTGTAAATCCCTTTGGTTTAAAAAACTCAGGAAGTGGATTTTGAGAGCAATCCACAGTATTTTTGGAAATTCTGCAGACGACTTTTTAATAAAGTATATTGACGACTTCCTCATCATTAGTCAAACATTTGAGGAACATATGAATAATGTACATTACGTATTAAATAAACTGCAACAACATGGTATGACTGTAAATATACTAAAATCAAAATTTTGTGTCAAAGAAATAAGTTTTCTGGGTTATGTAGTGGATGAACGGGGTATAAGACCTGACCAGAAGAGAATAGAAGCAATAATGAAAATTCCACCACCAAGGAACGTAAAGCAAATTAGACGTCTCCTAGGGGAGTTGAAACCAAATAGAGGTATATGTATTATTATAGGTAAGAAGCAAATTTATTGTAATCAGGGTATTGAACTTTCAGAGCAAGTTCGTACCAAGGTATTCGGCTGAAATAGAACCACTGGGGCAGCTACTCCGAAAGAATATCAATTGGAGATGGACAAAGGATCTTCAAAAATCTTTTGATAGGGTCAAAGAACTCTTTGCTAAGTCCATATTGCTCGAGAGGCCCATAGAAAATTTGAAATACGAGATTTATGTCGACGCATCAGTGCAAGATTCACCGGAATTTTAGGACAGCGAGACGTCAATAATGAGTTTCACGTCATTAGTACAGCTTCTAGAGAACTTACAAACATTGAGCGGAATTCTTCGGTGACTCAGTTAGAAATTGGAGCACTCTATTTTTTCATTAATTCGTTTCAAGACCTACATTTATCAGCAAAAGGGAAAGTATATTCGGATCACATAAGCCTAACTTTCATCCAACGGTGTAGATTATGTAGTGGAAAACTTGCTAGATACATTCACGCAATATCCGCATTTGATATTGAAATTATACATATTCCTGGCAAGAATAACACCTTTAGCGATTTGCTTTCGAGATTAAACTACAACCCACAAATTCCTGAGAATATTGAAAGGCCCAGAAATGAAATTAAAATATTGACAATTGAAATTCCTTTAAGCAAAGAAACGATAAGAAAATTAAAAAAAATGTGGGAAAAATTCAAAATGAGGACGCAAAATTATTTGAACTTAAAGGAAATGCACCATTAATTGAAGAGGCAAAGAAAGTAATTGTAGCAACTCGGAATGGAACATTATACAAGAAGGAAGGAAAAGAAATGCTTAGTTGGAAGGTAATGGTTCCGAAAAGCATGGAAAAGGAGCTAATTAAGAATTTTCACGAAGGGTTAGCACTCTCAGGGACGGACCGGACAACTTCTATGATTTTAGAAAGTTTATACATATCCAAATTGCGTCAGAAGGTTCGGAAATTTATCTCGTGCTGCAACCTATGTTAGAAGGCAAAGCAAATAAATGCAGCATACGCATTTGAGACCAATTCCGTTATAAGGGATAAGCCGAGGTGCGTAATTAGTATTGACATTCATGGTCCTATGCCTGCGAGTCAATTTGGAAACAAATATATTTATTTGTCTGTTATGATATATTTAGCAAATATGTAAGAATTTACCCTTTGAGAAAACCTACAAGTTTGGCACGTTTGAATAGGCTACTCAAGTCGTATATGACAGAGGAAGGACCAATCCAATTCGTATTGAGCGACAATGCTTCGTCCTTCACAGGAAAAAGATTTATGTATGGACTAAAAGAAAATGGCATTAAACAATATTTTTCGCCAAGATACAGACCTAACTCCAACCCAGTGGAGAGGGAAATAAAGGAAATTTCGAATTACCTAAGGGTGCTGTGTCATCGAATACAAACCCAATGGTATGGATACGTGAATTTCGTTCGTTCAGAATCTACTCAACGAAACAATAAATAATGTGACAGGATGCAAACCATGTGAACTTAAAGCAGGAAATAAGATAAATACAATATGTAAGAAAATTCCGGAAGCCATTCCATATAAGCACTCGATACCACAAACGGAAGAGGAGAGTTTCGCAAGCATTTGAAAAGATGAAGAAAAAGGCCATAAAAAGAAAAATGAAACATGAAGAGAAGAGAAGAAAATAATGGAAGATCAAAATAGGAGATTTAGTTCTGGTTAAAACTAAGAAATTGCCCGATAAGGCAAATAAACTTTATTGGCGAATGTTTTTAAAATATAATGGACCGTATAAAGTTGTTGAAGTATATGGAACAAACACATATGAATTATGTAACCCAGCAACCCGAAAAACCATTGGAAAGTTCCATATTGAGATGCTGAAATAATACAACATCGAGGATAAAGATGAAATAGAAGACCAAGAAGATGAAAAGCAAATCCAGGATAAGTAGAGCTAAAATGCAGAAAAGAGTATTGAATGTAAGAGGGTTAACTATGTATATATGTCATAAGGAAGAATAAATAAATGCAGGATAGAAATAAATATTTAAATGGGAAAAAGAACATTTTTTCAGTAACCCGTAGCCTTATTTGAAATGAAGCATGTAATAAGGATAAATTAATGTCATATGAAACTAAAAGTATGTAGATATAATTCAAAGGGTATTGTGAATATAAATTACAAAACTATAAAAAGTGTAAGGATAATTAAAGCCAAACATTTATGTAGACACAGACAATGTGAAATTATGTCTTAGAATTAAGAGATGTAAATATGACTGTGTAGAGGATGAACATTTTGTTAAATATGTTCAATAATTACAAAATGAACCAGGGTATAAAGCTTGAGTGCATAAATTTTTATGTCAATAACATAAAAGAGTATAACAACTTTGTAACAGTGGCCTAAATAGTTCAGGGTACAGTATTTGCTGTATGAATGAAAACTTGTAGGGTCAGATGCAGGTATATAAACACATTAGACCCGAGCCGCCAAATAGTGGCGAGAAAAAGGCAGGACGTATAACGTGTGTAAAATGCGTGTGCAGTGTTACGTGCAAGTCTTAGATACCGCGTATTACAATATTCAGGAGACTAAAAACCCAATTATAAAATTTCAAAAAAAGGTGGTAAATATTTATAATGATGTTTCTAGTGGGGCATTTGAGGCGGTATTTTATATCATAATATGCTGTGAATGCCAGAGTGATTATAGTGTAAATTAATATTATTGTATATACAGGATTTTTAGATGTTTGTTAGCCATAAGCATTGTTAGGAAATAAGTTTACACGGCCTCACTGAAACTGACAATGGAAGTGGGTAACAATAAAACGAGGGGGTGAGTTGTTTATCACTGAGAAGAGACAAACAAATGACGTCAGGGTAGCGTGCCTTTTCTTAGAAATGGAGGGAATATTTTCCCTAGAGTATATATGTTAATAGTAGTGATTAGCTGACGAAACAGACGCTAATGTTGGCGCGGTTTGGTAACCAATAGCAGCTCTATTATAATGTTTAGGCATTTCGAGGTGAAGGAGTATATATTCTCGAGCCATAAGCAAGTTTCGTGCAGTCTTGAAGAATCTCTCGTGACGTGCACATCATACAGTTTAGAAGAATCTCTCGCGATGCACACGTCACAAAGTTAGTTATAAAAATGTGAAGTACGCGAAGTAATTAGTGCGCGGCAATTTAAATGACTGTAGTTACATTCGTAAATATCACAGTTTCAGTCAGGTCTGTATAAAGATTAAGTACGTGAATTATTAATTAAGTGTGACGGCAATAAAAGTGTAGAAACAAATTATTTTATCAGTGTTACCTTTCCGTTTACACGCCCTGCTCAGAGACACTTGCTTGACTGAGTAATAATAGATAGCCGGAGGACAAAGAACCCAAATTTTAAAATAATAAAATAATAATAGGCGCCCAGCAAATAAGATAACACGAGCCGAATACCGGGACACATTAAAGCCGAGACACACTATGCTATAAAAATCGTCCACCTATTTGAGTTATATATGAGCATACATGCTGAGATTGCGAATTAGAAACGCAAGCGAAAGAAATCCCAAATTTAAATACTGGAAAGATACTACACAAGTCCCATTTCACTAAGGTAACCTCGTGACAGTTGACATTCACCCTTCCACTCACCTTTCACTAATCTTCTGCTAGGATCACGAGTAATTAAACTCGCTTCAAAGTATTGACTCATGTGCAGACAACCGACTAGCGGAAAGGTCGAATAAATCTCAGGATCCCGCATATTTTATTTGTTAACGAGCTATAAATTGCCAGGATCATATCAGCGCAGCCGATGTGCCAGATTTCGTCCCACAGGGATTCTTTTACATGCTAGTAAATCTACTGACATGGTGCTGTTCCTTTTAAGTACATTTAAAAACCATTCGTCTGGGCCGGGTTGGAACCCGCGACTTTGGGATCAGAACATAAGACCAGCGGGTAGCCATTTTTGTCTATCTCTTATAGTTTACCAGTTACATACAATTACAGAAATTTCCTTCTGAATGAAGAGGGCTTCACAGGCTCTTTGCAAAAAATTCAAAATATAACTATTTTTCATGAAGAAGTATTAAACATTGGGATTTTAACCGAAATCATTAGAGCCGTTTTTGAGGAAATAAAAAATTTAAAAATATTCCATGTAAAGGGTAGTTTGGGTTGGGAGGTTTTCTTTGAAATCTTTGTTTTGCTTCTTTGGAAGATGTTTGTCCTAAATACCAAATTTGGTATTTATTGCACATTTAGTTTTCGTGTTATCCTGTTCATAGACACACACACACACACACACACACACACACACACTGACCATTTATGGATTCTAAGGATTCCAAAACATGTATTTTTGGTGATATCTCGTTGTCCAATTTAGGGTGAAATGCAATAAATTCTCTACCTAATAGAGATGCATGGTAGAGAAAGTAAAAAAAAAAAAAAATAGTGGGTGAAGAAATTCATGTAAATGTAACATGAGATTTTTAAAACAAGAAAATAGGGCATTTTAATCTTTGTCTCAACGAAAAGAGGGACAAAAGAGGACGCTGAGAATTATTTTGTCATAAATACTTTGGTTTGGAAACTAATAACAAATAAATACATACTGTGACTGACATGATGTGGTAATTCACTCCAACCAAACAATCCGTTAGAATTTATTAGTGCAGCATTCATTGAAATAAATAAATAAATAAATAAATTGAGTTTTATTTATAGGCGCTCTTTAACTACTATGGTCATTAGCGTCCCATTCTATATTGGGTTTGAAGCATCTATCAGAGCTTCTTTAACGTGCCGTAAATGTACGACACGGGACCACCGGCTTTACTCCCTTCCGAAGGAAGCCACCCTAAGAATTTTAACGCCCGAAAAAATCCATCACCCTCTGCCGGGTTTGTACCGCGACCTCGGGAACTAGAGGTACATGGTACTAGACGAACATGGTACTCCTAGACCACGGAGGACGACAGCATTCATTGTTATTTTGCTGAAGAATGGATATTCTTTAGTTAGTCCCGTTTATCACTCAGCATTTTGTAAAGGTTTACACAAGTGTGATTGAAGTCACCTTATTAATCAACATAGCTTTCAAAGTTTGTACTGAGTATTCTTGCCACTTGCCCACAAATCATTCACATAAGAAAACGCTCGTTCAGTGAAGGTGTCTGTTCCAGGTAAACAAAGAGAAAATTATTTTAAGAAAATTGAAATAAGGCACACTGTTCACATTAAAATTGAAAATTTTATACTCTAAAGTTAGGTGTTGTCCTTTCCAATTTCATTTTACAATGTGTTACGTATTGTTTAAATACACATTACTCATTATACAGACTGGTACCATCTACGATATTTACTCGCATTATTGCCCCACTCAAAAATCCCGCCCCCTATAATATTATAAGCTAAAAAAGGGGAAAAAAAGGAATTATCATTGCAATTTTTGTGATTTTTTTTGAAATCCCTTGGCCTTCAGAAGTTTCGTTTGTTAGAATTCCTGATATACCCAACCTCCCGTAAAGGAACCTGACGCGCCACATAACACGGCCGTATTGGAGGTGGAAGGCGGGTGGTCGCCGCCCTCTCCCACTTTTTTTTCGAGGGGAACGTCGTTCCCTTATTACTTTATATGGAGAACATTTTCTTAGTAATTAACTTTCATCGTCTTGCTTAATTAAAGTATTCTCAAAGCTGAGATATAACTCGTGGGCCGTATTAGTTTTGAAGCCACCTGAGCATTGTTGAATAGCCCAGACAAACAAGTAACATGAACATGAAGTGCGGGCCGACATACGTACATTGTCGCATTAGATTCTCACACCATTGCCAATGGTACAAATTCAAGAAATGCCCTCGGCCTAAAGCAAGCACTCAAGATCACTGTTCAACTCGTAATTTAATTATGGGGACATATGTACCACATTAATTTAAGCATTTGTTGGATGTACAGAACGACGTTGGATATTATCATCTTTGTCACAACACAGACATTTCACCTCCCTTCTTCCTCACGCTGATATTGCAGTATTTAATGATGCAAACAAACTTGACTCCTATCTGAAACCTGAGATGTAAGATAAGATATGAATAAAACAAAAACATTTCCTCGCCCCCCCCCAAGCTACCTTATGCTGATTTGCATTTTTCAATGAAGCAACAACAATACTGAATGTCGCCTCTTGACCCTCTGAAATGATAGATGCTATCGTGCAGCAAAAAGTAGTAATTTTCAGTAATTGTGTGCCTTTTGTCAGCGTTTACAGTCCGATTGTTAATAACGTTAATGGTTAGTCACGGTACGGGTTATTGCGGTTCAATTTTGTTCCGCGTAAACTTATAGACGTTGTAACGGACAGTTCTGTTGATACGGCTTTCTATATTACTTTGCTGTTTTAGAGCCCGACATATTACATTTTTAAAGTAATAATTGTATAAATTGTGTTAGTAATTGAAAAGTGTAAATGCAGTATAGTAGATTGTTTCAGCAAATCTAGTTCCGGGGTTCCAAATCCAAGGACAGAAGATGGCCCGCGTGCTTCGAAAGAACATGAAACTATAACGGCCATGTAGCACGAAATGTAGCACCGGAACAGATATCGTTAAAGATAAAAGCCAGTCACTGAAGTAATTTATTCCTTGTTATTTGGAGTCCCAAAACACATCTGATTACTTAGTTTGTTGGAGCGACAATACAAGGAGACAATTTAAAACGAATTACTAGTGGTTGGTGTGTACGGAAGGCAAGTTTGGGTGCACAGTGCGCAAAGATGTGCAGAAATTGCAGAATATAAAAGTGGATAAATCACAGAGAGTGTGCATTTCTAAAGAATGGAATAGTATTTCGGTGGGTCCAGTTTGTGGTAGTAAACAAGCTCAGTTAGCATCATTAAAAAAACAGGATTTATAAACATAAGAATTCCGAAGCCCATTTAACTGCCTGCAGACAAGGGGGTGGGGGAAAGACAGGGCAATGTTCTAGAAAACCTTGTAGTTAAAAAGCAAAAAGACATTTATGAAAGTACAAGGAAAGTGTTTCGCAAGCATATTTTGTATTTTTTTTTAAAAAACGCAATGTTTATTATGCATAATTTACAATTGCTAAGGCTTATTTGATTTTATGCTGACATAAAAACTGAAAAACTTTCCTTTTCGTTTTCAAACTAAATGGTAAATATAATACCCCAAAATGAAAAATCTGCTGATACATTCACATGACTTTCTCTACCTTCTATCTTTATTAGTGGGTATATAAATTAATTTATTAAAGCTTATTTTTCTATTTACTACATTTTAAACCAAATAAACCTTTGCAGAAATAGCTACATTACACATTTCGTAATGCATACAAAGAGAACAGCGATAGTCAAATGTTTAAGAGCTGGACGCCATACGCTGACCTTAAAATTCCATACTGTTTCTTAGAATTCTTACTAATATTGCACTTATTTTGAAAACGAAAAGAGTAATTTGTTTGTGTTTTATGTATGAATGTCTTACAATTAATCTTATGCATGGAAAACATACGGCATTGCCATATATTTAACAAATTAAAATTTAAATAAAGAAAACATTTACGCTCAGGATTCGAACCAAGGTTGTCTTACTAATATTGCACTTATTTTGAAAACGAAAAGAGTAATTTGTTTGTGTTTTATGTATGAATGTCTTACAATTAATCGTATGCATGGAAAACATACGGCATTGCCATATATTTAACAAATTAAAATTTAAATAAAGAAAACATTTACGCTCAGGATTCGAACCAAGGTTGTTCCAATTAAGAGACATTACAGGGTCCACCGCTCGGCTACCATGCATAGAACCAAATTGGAAGGCATCTTATACTTATCGCATAGCTTTGAAATGAATGCAGGGTGGGATTAAATCGTATTGTGAACGCAGCGTTAGTGAATACTTCCGACGTTTACCGAATCGAACTCCCTCTCTTGCTCTTGCTCATTTATTTTGTCTTAGGCTGTACATAATATTGAAGAACTTCAAGATGTCTGTTATTGATGAGTCTACCTTCGTGGCTTCATATCCAGTTTTAATATCGTATTTAAGGTCAGAAATTAGTGATAGTAATGTTCATATTATCATTTTTTAACAGGCAGAATACATTGTACCACCAATCTCCAAAGAATCAACATGAACTGAAAGCTGTTGCACAAGAGTTAGGCGCAGTACTTAAGAAGATAAACAGAGTATTCTCAGTGCATTGGGTGGTCTCAAGCTTTAGAGCAGTGCAAGCAACATGGAAGTCCTAACAAGCTTTGAATGCTCATTTTAATAGATGTTTGACTGACATGACTGAATGCAAGGAAAGGCTTCAAAGGATTACAGAAAGTACTATCAAGCCCCGAGTTAGTGTGCAACAATTACTTTCTGATGTTCTTGAAGAGATAAGCATACTCTCACAGTATCTCCAGTATTCCCTCATCATATAGAACAATTATGGGATCAGTAATAACCAATGAACAATTCAAGCAACTCCCAGGTGCCTGCATGAAGAAAGGGCGTTTCAAAGACGTTTCACTGGTTCCCAGAAGAGAATCGGCAGAATGACTACCGAAACTAATGGAAAATAGTTGCGTCAGAGCCTTAGTGAAATTTTAAGCCACAGGTTAGTTTCCAATGGCAATGAAGAATTCAAATCTATCATGAAAGAGATTGTTATTTTGAAACGTAAAAAATGGCCTTATGACAATGTGAGCCCCTAACTAGAAAGGGAGGAAAATTTAAGAAACTTGTGTGATCGTTTTATTCTTTCTTTTCCAGCTGTAAGAGAAGGTTTCAGAGATTATATAGACAACAGTGGAGAGAACATTCCTGAAAACATGAAACCAGTTTTTGTTTGTGTTGATACACTCCCTGTGAGCACACCAGATTGCGAAAGAGTTTAGCACAATGAACTTATTTAATGCAACATTGCGGAATTCGCTTTCTGTTTGTCATCTCTCATCTTAAATTTTATTTTAATAGTCTTAACTTCGCTATAACTATGGAACCTCGAGGATTACATCACAGTATGGATCAAAACACATAGACATGCCGAGGACAACCAATCCAAGAAGGCCAATCTACACATGCAGCGGTCTGAGGACTTAGACTTCAATCTGGTAGGCTCGTGGTGAGTCTAGGTGAGTTTTTCCATGTACCTACCCTTGGAAGGGTTTAACCATGGGGATGATAGATCTATTGTAGGGTGGCGGTTTGGTTTTGATGATGTGGGTGTGATGTTTTTTTTCTGGGGGCGGCCCCACACCTGCCGCCCCCGGTGACGATCATCCTCAGAGGCTACATCGTCTCCCCATGCTGTTAGTATCTAATATGCAGCTAGGGGAGGGGTGCTTTGTTAGTAGTGACGTGCTGGTGCGTGTAGAAAGAAGTGTGTTATATATGGTCGGGTTCCACGGAAGCACCCCGGTTAGTAAACGTTAAACTACTCATGCGAGCATGCAGAACACGCAAGCGTGCCAGGTGGGGTTTACCGGCGCAAGCCATAGTAAGCCCTGGTTGGCGCTCGGTGGTTAGTGCTGGTTAGGTTAGAGTGACAATGCTAGGGATGCGTTAAGAGCTACGGCTTAAAAATTAAATGACATGGCCTGCGTGTTAACATCATGCAGGTGATCGAAATGAGAGGTGAGGCGGGAATGTACCTTTGGTTACCGTGATGCTGCTGCAGTGTTGCTGTCGTGGTGGATGGCTTAAAGGTGGTTCCTTTATGGGCTGGCGCAGTGGCAGGAGCAGACCGTTGTTTTGAGGTTCCAGTTCGGTATGGTTTCCTGTAACTGAAGACGTATTAATAGTGTGGGAGAACGTGACAAAGTTACAAAGTTATGGGGTTATAAGACTGTTTAGGTGTTCGAGAATTTCCTCCATAGGTACTTCATCGGACAGGTTGCGGTCAAATAGGGCTAATGGTCGTTTGTGTTATTTGATGGTGGTTTCATAAGTGCCTAGTGTTTGGAAGAGGGGGTTTGTGCTCTTGGTGCGGTTGGTATACAGATCGGGTGCTAATGTTTTTATGAATTGTTCTATGGTGTGTATCCTGAGTTCTTGGTGTAGGAGTTTGGAGGATGCAAGTTTAGGTACTCTGGCTACAATACGGAGGATGTTGTTTTGGCGGGAATGGAGTGTGCTGATGTGGCTTTTAGCTGCGTACCTCCAGAGGGGGCCGCGTAGGTGAGTATGGGTCGGAGTAGCGTCTTGTAGAGTGTGAGGCCTAGTCGTATCTGAAGGGTACTGTTGTAGTTGATAAGAGGGAATAGTTTGCATAGTTGCGCATTACATTTTCTGCGGACGTTGAGTACGTGGTCTTTCCAGGTGAGGCCCTGGTCCATCGTGATGCCTAAGTAGGTGACAGAGTTAGTCCATGGTATGGGAGTGCCAAAGAGTTGTATTGGTGGCTGCGTTCGCGCAAGTTGGCGGTGTTTGAACCGCTTGGCGAAGATTATCGCTTGTTTTTTTGGGGGGGGGATCAAGGTGGAGGTAAGGATGGGTCGAATGGAAGTAGCGGGGTCCCGCTGATGCACCCCCGTTAGTATCGGTAGTGGGTTGCTGCTGCGGTAAGGCAGGAGCAGGTAAAAGCTGGATCCCAGCCTCCAGACATTGCCGAAGCCCTGACTGGAGGGTGGGGGATAGGAAGGAAAACTTTATTTGTCTCAGAAACTGTGCACATACGTGCTTGGGAGGACATTGGCTTGCGTTCGTTAGTGGTGGTTGCTGCTTACTCTGAACCGCTGTCTGGGGTAATATTCCTGTTCGTTATTTCTGATATATGTCTCGAAGAATTGGAGGTTTCGCCGCACGCGCTCTCTCCGAGGAGAGGGCGGCGCGGAGTCGTCTGGTGTAGGTGATGATGACTGGCGTGATGTGGAGCCCGATGAGTATTCCTGGTTGTCGAGTCGGTCGTGGAGTGACTGGAGTAGCGTGTGAAGCTGGCTAAACCTGGAGTCGAAGGCTGTGAGTTGTTGCTGACTTGGTTGGGTTGACTTTAATGCGCCATTTGGTCAGCCATTCCTCATGTGCTGAAAGCGCTCGTTGAAGGGGAGAATTAATATACTTTAGGTCATCGGACTGTGCCATTACGGCAGTGTCATCTGCATAAAGTGAGAGAATCGTGTTGTTAGTTTTTGGTATGTCATTCATGTATATTGTGAATAGGACGGGTCCCAGTACACTTCCTTGGTGTATTCCGGCCAGGACTGGGCGTAACGTAGAGAGAGAGGAGTTATTACTCGCGCAAAACTTCTGGAATCGTGACCTTGATTGCCAACCCAGCTGCCGAGCCTAGGAATGGTTTATGTTTAGCTTTATCAACGAAAGCGATATAACACCTTTGCTTACTCACAGTGCGTAACACATACAGTCTGCATAGAAAGTGTCTGCATCTGGATGTAATTTTAAAGAGAGCTGCAGTATCTAAATAGTACTTATTTTATATTTGTTATATTTATAACCATGGCTCTTATGTTTTCAAAGTTAAGTGGTAAGGTGTTACATAGTCAAAGTAGGGAAATAATTGCAAATGTCATCGACTTCATGAAGCAAGAAGCAGAGATGAAGGAAGAAATTATATCCGAGTTCCACAAAAGCCTTATGAGAGTGAAAGAAAGAGTAGTCAAAGCAACTGGTGTTTCACCGAGTTCCGTTTCCAGAGTTCTCAAAGATAAGAGAAAAAACATATGGATGAAAGAGTACTATTTGACACACCTGGGAAGAAACATAAGGTCCCTAAACGTATTACAGAAATAGACGATTTCGAATGCGTCATTCGGCGCACGATTCACAATTCCTATGTGGAAGAAAAAACTGTGCTAACAATAAGCAGATTGCTCATCCAGCTGAAAGACAGCAGAAACTTTCAAGGTGGTGCTACAAATCTCAGAAAAATTATTAAAGATTTAGGGTTCAAATGGAAGAAACCGAAATCAAATAGAAGAGTTCTAACAGAAAAGCAAAATAAATAAATAAAATAAAAAATAATAAAAAAATAAAAAAAAGTAAATGTTGCCATGATAGCTTATTCGGTTAGAGCAACGGCACGGAAAGCCTAAGATCCGTGGTTCAAATCCCGGCTATGGCATTGAATTTTTCAGTCTGATTCTACCTTTCCAAATGACTATAATTTTAAATGTACTTATATCAGTGTGTACTTATATCAGCATCAATTTTCAAGGTGGTGCTACAATTTCAGAAAAATACTATAATGTATGAAGATGAGTCATACATACACAGCAGTCATACAACATCTAAAAGTTGGAGTGACGATAGCGAATTAGGTTTGCAGGCACCTGTTGCCAAAGGGCAAATACTTATTATCGTTCGTGCTGTTGGAAAGATCGGCTTCGTTCCAAATGCCCTTCTTTTACAAGTCGCAACAAACAACAGGAGATTTTCATCAAGAAATGAATACAGAAAATTACATGAAGTGAATCAACGCCATGTTGATACCTAATATGCCTGCTGGGTCTGTTCTGGTCATCGACAATGCTTCACAATGCGTCAACACTCAAATTCACAAACCACCTACCTCAACTTCCTTGAAAGAAGAAATGAGAGCTTGGTTACTTAGACATAAAGCTTTAGATGAAAGCATGAGTAAAACAAAGCTATATAACTTAATTAAAGCCAACAAACTGCTTCAGAAGTCATACATACTTGACCAGATAGTAATACAACATCGCCATAATGTACTTAGACTGTCATCGTATCCCCAGATCTAAACTCAATCGAATTTATCTGGGCTGATGTCAAAAAATGGGTGGCATGCAGAAATATCACTTTTAAATTAAAATATGTGGAGCAGTTATAACGCCAGTTATTTGCTGAAATTGGAAGGCCAGAATGGGAAAATGTATGGCGACATGCTGAATAAATTAAGAATCATTATTCCGAAAAATACGGAATTGCAGAAAATCAAACAAAAATAATTCTCATGCAGGATAATGGTGCAGAAAGTAGTGACAGCAGTGATGACGGCAATAATGTGAGTGATTCCGCAGAAGAGGAAGGGTTGTTAGATGTGGAAGAATTGGAGGCAATGATTGACAGCGTTTTTTATATTAAGCGCTTTTTACAGCGTGGATTTTAATATACTGTATATAACTAAGTTTATCAGCGCAACACAGTGCAGAACCGTTGTGGATATTTGACGATGACTGTCCCTCGCACTCCTGCAGCATTCAGTCGATCGGTCACCACCTGATGTGGTAAGCAACTCGCATCATAGCTCTCATTAAGATTTTGACGTGTCTAGAACTGTTGCGCCGATTATAACAGAGGACTGAAATTTGCCTTTGTGTAGTAGATAGTTAGCAATAAGTTTGAGTACGGTGTCTTGAAAGTTGTATTGGCTGAGCTTGCGCAGTAGTCCCTCGTGCCATACCCGGTCGAACGCCCGCTCAAAGTCGAGGAAGATGGCGCCTGTGGTTTTTCGTGTGTTAAACCCCTGCGTAATGTGCTCAGTGGTACGGAGGAGTTGCAATGTGGTGGAATGTTTGGCGCGGAAGCCGAATTGCTCTTGAATCAGAATGTTATGACGAGCAAGATGTGCATTCAGCCGTTTGAGTTTAACTTTTTTAAGTAGTTTGCTCAGAGAGTTGACTAGGCTAATGGGTCGATAGTTGTGAGGGTTTGTGTTGTCGTTATTCTTTTTAGGAAAGTGTTGGATTTTGGCGGTTTTCCATTGCTCAGGATAATAGCCTTGTTGTAGTGCAAAGTTGCAGATGGTGGACAGCGCCAGAAGGGCGGTGAGTGGTAAACGTTTCAGAGCGATGTTAGGAATGCTATCTGGGCCAGGGGCCTTCTTGTTGTGGAGATATTTGATCATCCAGGCAAGTTCAGAGGGGCAGGTTTTTCGAAGTTTGTTGTGTGTTTGGCGTGTTCGGAAATCGGTTGTAATTGCTAGGGTATCTGCGACGAAGGCGTGATGAATCGGTTTTAGGTTTGGCACGAGGGTTTCTTGGAGAGCGTCTGCAAGGGCTTCAGCTTTCTCCATGTCGGAAGTTGCTACGCGTTGGTTGTGGTGTAATGGGGGAATGGTCATGGTTTACCTAGTGAGGCATTTAGTGATACGCCAGACTGTTTGGTTTTCAAGATCGAGGTTAGTGAGAGTGGCATTCCATTGGTCTGTAATGTGCTCTGCAGTGCGTTCTCTCACTGCAGCATTGAGCCGGCGGATGTCGTCTAAGTTAGCTTGGTGTCTTGAGCGCTGCCAGGCGCATCTGGCTCTGTTACGCTGTGAGGTGCTTCAGGTCTGGGGGAGGGGCGGGACTACGGTTGCCGTGGATGCTGATTGGTGCGGCTGGCGATATGGCATATTTAATGGTGTTCTCGAGGTGTGTTGTGGCTTGTTCTAGTTCTGCTTCTCAGGTGATAGGCGTTAATTTGAGATGGTCTGTCATGGTGGAGCTAAAGAGTTGCCGGTTGGCCTTGTTGAAGTTGTGGCGCGGAATTTGTCTATCTTGGGCAAGGCTGCCTCTGGTGGTTACTATCACTGGCAGGTGGTCTGAGGAGAGGTCGTTAATTGTGGTCATCTCAATGTTAAAGGCAATGTTGCGGACAAGTGCTATATCCAGAACGTCTGGGTGCAGATTTCGGTTGGGAGGTACAAACGTGGATTCCGTGGGTTCATAGATAACAAAGTCGGACAGATTTTCATAGTGAAGGAGTTTGTTGCCGGCAGTGTTTGAGGTGCGGCAATTCCAGAGTGGGTGCTTACAGTTTAGGCCACCATGAGAAGTACCTGTGGGTGATGATTGAGGAGTGCATCCAGGTCGTCTATTTCTAGTTCGCCTGGTGGGTTGTACACGGAGACTAGTAGTACGCGGGTATTGTTAATAGTTACAAAGGCAGTTGTTGCTTCGGTCCTGATAAGTGGGGAGGTAGAGCTTGACAGTGGTCTGTGCCTCGTTTGATGGCAATTGCTGTGCCCCGCCGCGGCGATTTCGGTCTGTGCGGTAGACTAGGTAGCCGGGTATGTTGAATTTGTCTGTAGCATTTAGGTGTATTTCAGTGAGTAAGGCAATGTCTATCTGGTGTTTGATCAAAACGTTAGTGCACTCGGCTTTCCGACGGCGTATCCCGTTAGCGTTCCATGTCACAATCCTTAGACTTTGCAGGGTCGCCATTTAATTGGTTGTGACGTATGGTCTGTTCGAGCACATTGATTGTTGGGCGGTTTCAGTTGTGCCCGCTGAACATGCTGAAAAAGTCAGCATTTTTCATTATTGTGTTCATAAACGAGTCGGCCAGCGCTTAGTTCTTGTAGGACAGCTATCGCTCGGTCTCTGACCTTCTCCCAGCTGTGTTCTCTATGTCTCATGGAGATGAGAAGAGATTCCGCAGCTGGGGGATAGGCTTCTGATTGGCGCGCTGTGTTTCTGTGTGGGCGTGGTGGGTTGGCATTGTTCACACGGCACCATGTTGCTTCACCGTCGCCGTTAGTCTCTGGCGCAGCATTGAAAGGGAGTACTGGCGGATTAGTGCTTAGCATCATGACGTTATAAATGCCTTGGGTTGTTCCCGCATTTGCTGTTGCTTGGGCTTTAAGTGTATTTTGAGTTATGGGGGCCGCATGGTCGTTGTTCTGTGCCGGAACTTGGTCAGTGGCACCCGCATGTGCGGTGGGCCTGATAGCGTTAGCGTTGAGCCTGGAAGTGCGGCTTCTTAACAATGCCGCTTGCCGGCGATATTCAGGGCAGGGGCGCCAGCGCGCACCATGCCCGTTGCCCCAGCAGAGGGCCCATCGCCTACGTGCAATTGGCACTGAACATGAGGCTGATTCATGCTCCCCCGCGCATTTTGAGCAGGCTTTTGTTCTGCTTAGGCATTGCGGCTCAGTGTGCAACAGGAGTTGGCACCTGTTGCACTGCGCAGGAATTTTCGGAGCCGAATAGTCCTCCACTCTGACTTTAAAGTGTATGACTTCCGTGATCTGCTTCAGGTTGTCCCTATCATCAGGAGAGCATACCTCCACCATGTATATTGGGAGGAGGGTGCGCTGCCTGTTCAGTCTTTTAAGCTGTGTTACCCTGGTAGGGTTTAAGCCCATGACTATCAGGTGGTTGTTTATCTCTATTTCAGCATGGTCTGCATAGATCGCTTTAAGCACCAGTCTGTGCGTTCTTTCGCCGATGTTTCTTGTCATGCTCAGATTAATGTTCTTACCCTGGAGGTACAGAACCAGGGCTCGGTAGTCAGCTGGGGTCCTTGTGCGAACCATGAAGTCCCCGGAGAAGGGGCTCTAGTGATCACGAAGCCCTGGTTCGGGTGTTCCCTGTCGAATTCTGCCATGAGGCTGCTAATCTGGGAAGAGTGCTGCTTATTCACATACAGCGGTGGTTGAAGGTTGGTGCTGACCGCTTCGGCATATGTCGATGCGGTGCCTTCTTGGGCAGTGCCGGCAGTGCTCTTGGAAGGGCCAGGCGCCGTAGCAATGCCTCTGCCGGTTGCTTGGGAGGTGTCATTGGGTGCGTTGGCAATTGCTATTACAACGGTTGCCGGTTGGCTGCTACTTCTGCTTGGGCAGGTTGAACGGTTGTAGGAGTAGTGGAGTGGGAGGTTGTGCTGGTTGAAAAGGAAACAGAGGGTGCTGAGACAGCCGATGGGCGCGACGAGTTGTCGCTAGCATCAGGAGTCGGGGAGCGAGGACTATCAGGATCAGGTGGGGCTGAAGCAATTTTCGCGGCCGGCTCCTTTGCCTGTGTTTGCCTCCGAGTCGTTAGTACCATTGTGGAATGCTCGGAATGCTTTCGGCGATTGTTTACATCTATCTTGTTACACTTAAAGTGGTTGTGTATGTAGGGATATTTTTAATCCTAGGTAAAGTACAGAAGGAAGAGGAAGTGTGCCACAGGTGACAAATGGACTATCTGCTCAAAATATGTCCCTGTGGCAGAGAAAACTGGGTGAGAGGGGAGGTAGCGCTATGTTTTTATAGGCTCCTCAGTGGCTGCCCTTTCAGGAGCAGTGCCAGTGCCCTGCTCCGCTGGTGTTTATTCTTCTTTAAATTGTAATTGATTTAGTTTTGGTTGACCACTCCCATGGGGAGGGGGGAGTAGTTAGTGACAGAAGTTTTTGCTGTTGGCAGGTTTAAAGCCTTCGATACAACTCATGGGATCTTTTATAAATGAGTCCCCCACTATTTATGTTAGGAATGCAGCAATGGCCACATACCTGACTTCTAAGCCCTCGTTAGGGCACATGCATTTCACATAGTAATTCATATTCTAACTAGTAGTATTGTAGTTAGTTATTGTTAGTCTCCTTACGTACGTAAGCAACTATCAAATTTCAAAACTGTTTTAAGCTTCTGGCAGTAGTTTAATCTTTTCCTTTCCTGAAAGCATTAAGCGGTTATACGTAAGTAGAACATATTTGCGGAAACCAAACGAACTTATCTATGCAAATATATGCAGGAATGTGTCATAAATCTATTTACATATATACATATACACTCAGATGTTCGCGGGTGTTCAAACTGGAAATATTAGGGACTTCTGCGCGTCTTTATGGGACTGTGCCTGCAGATCTGGTAGCTCCTCCGGCTTCTTCGCCTCATTCCTGCCTCCTGGGTGATGTAGCCACAATAACGAAATCTGATGTTACATTCTCATTACTTTCTCTACCCTCTATAATTTATTAATGGGTAAAACAAACTATTCTTACGAAAGGTTATGTTTCTGTTTACTTCATTTTAATCGAGACAAAGCTTTGCAGAAGTAGCTATATTATACGTATATTTCGTTATAAATGCAAAGGGAATAGAGATAGTCAAATGTTTAAGAAGTGAACGCTGGATCATTCATTACAAAATTTTAAGTTGTCAGCGATGTACCCGATTTCTTTTGAATTTTAGTATGTCAACAATATCATAGAGAGAAGTTGAAATACATGATATAAAAATTGTAACTTCAGTGAAGGGGGAAGTTCGAGGGCGTTGTGACGTATATTCCAAAGCAATCATTTATAATGATCTTACATATGCGCCAAAAATAAAACAATTGGATGTTTCTAAAGATGAAATCTTCAGAAAATTTTCGTGTCGCATCTTTGGAAGGTGCTGAATCTAAATACCAATTTTCGTATTTATCCGATTTATGTTTAGAGTTATAGTGTTCTCTCTCTCTCTCTCTCTCACACACACACACACACCCGACCTTTTTCTAAAAAGCTTTTTTATTTATTCAGGGGGCTAAAAAATATGTACATCCGATGAAATCTCGACATCGAATTTTTCTCTACGTTCTATGTAGATATGTGGTAGAGAAAGTAAAAAGGGACCATTTCGTGGTGGACTACCTGTTCTATGATTGTATAGAAAGGAGACGAGTTTTGCATTTAAATAGATAGTTTATGAGTAAGGGGCGGATTAAAGTAACCGTTTTTATGAGGTTGACTTATCTTGTTCTGTAGTCTATGTTGAAGGAGGGAAGATGATTCCGGATGTAAACAACGGCCGCGTGTCTGCAGTGCTCGTATAGGTTGTATCAAAAGAATGCGTATACTACTTTGTACATGACGGCTTTTAATATTTTTATTCCGTTATAGAACACTACATTTTACATACCTATGTAAGGTGAATACTACATAGGTTGTGCATTGCAGTAGACAGCAATCAGTAATGTACACGCGGAGATTTTTGAAAAGTGAAAGTTCTCCGTCTCTCACTTAAACAAGAGCTATATCGTAAGAAATTCTTTTCGACATTGCAGGAGGTAATAGATGCTGACGAATAATACGCTATATCACTATCAGATATTTTCTTACACATTTTACTTTCTCTACTACGTATAGTAAGTAGGGGAAGTATTGTATTCCACCTAAAAATTCGATACCGAGATTTCACCGGAAATACATGTTTTGAGACCCCCTGAATCCAAAAAAGCATTTTTAGAAACATGTCCGTGCGTGTGTGTCTGTCTGTGTGTCTGTGAACAGCATAACTCAGAAACGAACAGTCGGATAAACACCAAACTTGGTATTTAGGTTCAGTATTTTCTAGAGATGCGACACAAAGGTTTTCAAGAAAATCCCCGCACCCCAGATTACCCTTTACATGAAACATTCTTCGAAAATTTTAATTTTCTCAAAAATGGCTCTAACGATTTTGATTAAAATATTCTATGTTTAAGATATTTTCGTGACAAATGAAATGTATATCTCGAATTTTCTGGGAATGTCTCCAAAAGTATTCTTCATTGTGAACGACTTTTGCATAACTGGTAAACCATAAGAGATAGAGAAGATTTTACTACACAAAAAAATGTAGATCGCGTTAAAATACACAATTTATGTCATATACATTTTTTTGTTGAGTGAACAATTTTCGAGATATTGCTTGTTATTCCCTTAAATTTTCGAATACTTATACTTTTTCCAAATTCGTTGTCCATTTTTACTTTCTCTACTACGTATAGTAAGTAGGGGAAGTATTGTATTCCACCCAAAAATTAGATACCGAGATTTCACCGGAAATACATGTTTTGAGATCCCCTGAATCAAAAAAAGCATTTTTGGAAACATGTCCGCGTGTGTGTCTGTCTGTGTACAGCATAACTCAGAAACGAACAGTCGGGTAAACACCAAACCTTGTATTTAGGTTCAGTATCTTCCAGAGATGCGACACGAAGGTTTTCAAGAAAATCCCCCCACCCCAGATAACCCTTTACATGGAAGATTTTTCGAAACCTTTAATTTTCTCAAAAATGGCTCTAACGATTTTGATTAAAATATCATATGTTTAAGATATTTTCATGACAAATAAAATGTATAACTTGAATTTTCTGGGAATGTCTCCAAAAGTATTCTTCATTGTGAACGACTTTTGCATAACTGGTAAACCATAAGAGATAGACAAAATTTTACTACATAAAAATATAGATTGCGTTAAAATACACAATTTATGTCATATACATTTTTTTTGTTGAGTGAACCATTTTCGAGATATTGCTTGTTATTCCCTTAAATTTTTCAATACTTATTTTCTCAAATGGGAATTCGTTATTCATTTTTTTGTCCTGGATATGCAGAGCGTATTAATCTGTGGCAAAGAGAATGGTACTGCACCTAGCAACCAGCTATTAAGAGATATGTATGTGCTTAAAGGTTTCTGTGTTTCTATATTGCCCTTGTAAATATATATTCCCCTTATATCTACAAGAAAATTACCGATAAGATAGAGTCTGCAAATGTTTATCTCGATTAACATGAAGTAGATGGAGAATAAGCAATTGTAAAAATAGTTTGTACAAGAGCAGGGAAAGTCATGTGAGTGTAACACATCAGATTTTTTTTATGTCCTGGACATGCAAAGAGAATGGAATGCGCCACATAGCAACCAGCGCTTAAAAGATTTGACAATCGCTTAAAACCTACCATATTCCCCTTGCATCTACAAGAAAATTAGCAATAAGATTGACATCTCAATATCTAGATTAACATGAAGCATATGGAGAATAAGCGTTTGTAAAAATATTTTGTACAAGAGTAGAGAAAGTCATGTGAGTGTAACACATCAGATTTTTTCTATCTGGAGGACTCGGTTATCATTATTACTCTTATTTATGTATTTATTTATTTTTGCAGCAGGACACACAGCACAACACACATGATTGAAACATGAGTGGTGATTTTCCTAACACATTCTGAAGTTTATCGTTCAAATTTTTTCTAACTTCCCCGTTTTTTATTTCTTTAAGTTTTACTCATACTTCTTCCACTATGTTTTCAGCCTTTGGCGTGTATAACTCGGATGGTTCTAACGACGTAATGGCATTGGGTGAGCAAAAGTTAAGCAGAACATCATGCCTACTACAGTATACCTATTTCTTTACCCACCGTCTGTACCCAGGGGACACGTGCTAAGATATTATACTCTCTTGAAAGCACGGATCGGTCACTCTAATCCGCCCTCTAGTTATGAATAAACTGTACGATAACAATACAACAGTTATTCGTAGAGACTCAGCCTTGCAGTGTGTTAACCTACTAGTATTACGATTGGGAATGATGTGGTATTATGAATATTATTATGAGTAGTATTATAAGTTATACAACGGAGGGGGACACCTCGTGCACAGCGACCTAATAGATCTATTGTTGGCTACCACCTCCCAGGAGAAAGTGATGAAATGAAAGAACCACGGGCCACAGAGAAGCGCGAAAGTCCCTAACAGTTCCAGGCTCGAGGACCCGCCCCACTACTGGAATTTCCTAGAGAGGGCAATGAACGACCCGTCAACCAAGCAGCCCTCTAGTTTCCGCGGGGAGTACTCTTTCCTTTGAGCAGGCATCTACGCCATCTTTCCGGCACTTCCATACGCCACGAAACTTAGAATACACCTGAAAGATAAGAAGGAAATGGGATAAAAGGAAATGATGGAAAACATCTCTGCATTCGTCTACCGACCAGGGAAAATCACGAAAAACCCAAGGCCAGAGTGGGCGGTCGACGGAAATCGAACCCGGGACCTCTCGAATGCGAGCTTTACACGTTACCACGGAGCTCTCTCTCTCGGTTATTATTATTATTATTATTAGTAGTAGTAGTAGTAGTAGTAGTAGTAGTAGTAGTAGTAGTAGTAATAGTAGCAGTAGCAGCAGTAGTAGTAGTAGTAGTAGTAGTAGCAGCAGTAGTAGCAGTTAGTAGCAGCAGTAGTAGCAAGTAGTATTGGTGGTGGTGATGGTGGTGGTGCAGCAGCAGCACGAAGAAATGCTTCTATGTCTATGTAGCATCTTAGTCGCTGGGCCACTCGACATTCTTCCGAAGAGTTCTTTAAGACAGGCGGACCATGAAAAATGAAATGCTAAGGCGAGAAATGTCATTTAGTACGGCATAAAAGCGTGAGCATTTAGGAAGCAGAAGCGCACTACTTCTATTATTTACTGCGCGGTCGATACTCTTTGTTATGTTCAAGGGCAACGAAACAGTCGTTTCACCCTCAAGTTTGCAACCACATAGGGCTTTTATGTGACAAGTGACGCTGTTTACAGGTGCACAACCGCGAACTTTCAGGAGAAAGAAGGCTAGAAGCTAACGGGCTCTAAAAATATCATATGGCAGCCTGGCCTGGGAGTTCGCAGCAAAATGGTGACTATCTGGTGAGCATGGCAACTCTAAAGGCAACGATTTGGTTCTGGATATTTACATTACTGATTATAGCAGAAGCTACAAACAATGTGCCCTTTACTCTTCAGGAACGAGACAAGTAAGTGAAAATTTAGTATCTGTTTTATTTTAGATATAGTGTAATGAAATGTTACCTACTCTCGCGTGCGCTGCGGTTGAAAGGGTGCCAGCTGATGTATATGGGGATGTTAATAAGTAGAACATGACAGCCACGCCGTGCCTTTCAAGTTAAATTGAAGAGCTTAATTCATAAATCCATTTAAGCTATCTTTTAGGATTTCACAGGAAGAATGAAAAACTATATCTACACGTGTTCTATTTTAAACGTAGCTTATTTTAACTGCACCATTATGTATGATTATGTATGGCATACTAAATTGTGAAACGTCATTTTAAAGTTAAGGTCCAATGACATCCTTAAACTGCTTCTTTATTTCTTTTTGACCAAAAACCAGTGCAGTTGGGACAATAAGTGAAATTATTTTGAGCTAATTACTACTGAACAGTGCACATTTCATTAGGTATAATATTTAATATTACATAAATTTTAGAAAACATTGAGCAAAACCCTTTTTAGAAACAGTTATAATTGCTGTTCTTATGAATGCTTGGTTTCATTTCTACCTTTCTGTAATATAGCGTAACATTAGCCCTATCACAGCGTGCATAACTATTACTTCAACTACAGTTCAATGATGACGATTGTTGTCTACGAGAAAGCACTTGTCAAGGACGTCACACATAAGAAGTACCTAATAACATATAAATATTAATACCAAGAAAATGAATCTATTTAATGTTACATCTCCATTTATATAGAATCGCTGAAGTCAAAGAATATGTAGATATTTGACCTAATTTTTTCATGTCTTCTGCGAGCTTTGGAAGAAAATGGAATTTTATGGGTTTTGGATTTTATATGTTACTACAGTGAAATGTATATATTCCACCACAGTAACAGATATTAGCACACACATACACACACAAGGAAAAATGGTGGAGTTTGATTTTAAGTTAAATTTAAGCTATCACTTATCTTCGCTTCTTGATGCATCGCATAAAATTCATGATTTCCTGCAGATCAAGGTTTTCATGAATAACATTTCCAGTCATAACTTCCTGATTGCAGAACAGAGGCTTAATTACGAATTTGGCTTCGAAAAAGCATCCAAGTAAATGTGAAACAATATGTTTCATAAGCATGAATATCCTTCATGTCTTAGATATGCGACAATTTCCGGAAAGGCGTACTTGCACATAGGCAATTTCCTTACCAAACATAGAAGGATAAAACACACAAAGAAAAGAATACATAAATAAATAAATAATAAATAAATAAAAACAAAGGTCTGGTGATATTGCGAACTGATGGGCGAATTAAATGCGTAAGACTGCCACACGCAGACTAGTGAAATGGGGACAACTGGACTGTGGAGTCGGTTGGAAGTGAAACGTAGTCGACTAATACAAATACAAACAAACGAAGTTACATTTTGCATTATTTAGCAGAGTATATTTCTTCTGACTTGGTTTTACATACAATTTTCACGCTCCTCGGCCCTCAAAATCTTAACAATCCGAAATTGTTCAAATGACCTATTTAAACGTCATCATTTCGTTTCATTCCACATCACCGTGACGAACACCTGTCAATCGACAAGAGTTTAAATACACCAATATATAAATATACTTTATTTTTGACTCAGCTTAACCACGTTCCTACAATACATTTTTGTCTGACAGAATGTGCACAGATCCATCGCGATTGTAGGATTAACGTCCCTTGCCCGTCATGTTGCGGTACCTGCGACTATCCGGCTGAGTTAATATTGGGAGTTTTCCCTCAGCCCTATGTAGTTCGGGTAGATGATGCAGCGCTTTTTCTCCCGAGTTCGTTGATTCGTACATTCACTACCGGGTACCTCCTGCCCGGTTACAACTTATGATTGAAATGATATGTAAGGACGCTAGAAGCATTGGACAGTTTTTGTGTAAAGTAAAAAATAAATGGCTTTGGACAGTGGAAAGAGAAAAGTAAGAGGTAGTGCATCTTACTTTGAATGGAAAACTATAGTGAATGTGTAATGGTTAAGTAATCAATAAATGATAAGTGAAAAACAAGTGGACATGGGACATGAAAAACATTGAAAAAAAAAAAAGAGCACGATAATTTATTGACAAGAAATTGTAAAATGTAAATAAACTGTAGTGATTGTCTACTGAATGTGACCATGGTCAAAGTGCAGTAGACAATGAAATTTGTAAAACTCTTAGCACAATAAATACAACAGGTTAGATGAGACGGTAAGTTGTCCTGGTATGGCAACAGCCAACAGTCGAAGGTTCCTCCCCTTCCCTACCTTCAACGACTCCACTCTGTCATGCGGTAGGCCTATCTAATCTATGTTAAGGTTACCCATACTGCATTTTTTTTTATAAAATTTCGTAATAAAACCACTTTAAAATTGTGTAGGTAAATAACAATTATCAGGATAAAACTATCATTTTGCCCTTCTGGCCATTTAAATGCACAAATGCGACGTTAAAAAGACGTGCGCAGGAGTGTGCAAACAACGCCTGAAATCTTAAAAATTCATTTTCTTACATTTTTGCCACTTTAAAATGCCCTCAATGTGAAGTTTTTGTTAAATTTCTTTGCAGTTTTCAGAATACATTTTTAAAGGGTAGATGAAGTAATATAGAACCTTTTCTTGATATTATTCATTGATAATAAGCATGTTTTTAATTTAGAGTTTAGATAATTCAATACAACACTGATTTTAGAAAATTAAAATTCTTATATACTTTATTTTTTCTAGGAAAATTTTAATATTGTGGAAGATTTAATCTTTTATTGTAAATAACTATATCGAGAAATAATCTGCAGAATTTAAAAGTTTAAATTTTTCATAACATAGGGCATTGCATATATGGCTCGATTTTTATTTTTTGAACATTATTTTCTTGGAAAGTTAGGTTTATACAATCACAAAAATTATTTTTCTCTTATAATTCCACGGGAAAAAAATCTGTGATAAAAATGTTAACTAAATTGGTTGAAATTTGTAGGAATTAGCAATTTTAGTATCGAGTAGGTACCTTTAAAACTTGAACCTTTTCTCCGGGACTTTTACCCGAAAACTTAACTTTTTTCTAGCTAAAAGATAATAGAGTGTTATGAGAATAATACTTACTAAAGTAATTATCGTGATTGAGAGTCTGAACCCTTAGTACAGCTGGTTTTACTAACAGTGTACATTTATTGCAAATATCTCCAGAACTTCTGCGAAAATAGGGCATATATGTGAAAAATGTTCACTTCTGAGAAATCAAAGTTTAATATTTTGCATTAAAATACATTGCATTTTCTTGTTGGAGAGAAAAATGGTACATACTACAGAGGGACCCCCGCAAACGGAGCAGTGGACCGCACATAGGCCATGCGGCCCTTTGTGCTTCTACCGTGACCCCTTGGGAAGGGGGATGAGGGGAGAGACCTGAAGGGCTACCAGATCCGGGTGACGACGTGCGCAAGCAAGGGCGGGGTTCCTAACGTTCCCAGTTCGAACGCATCCGCCGTCGCTCAAGCCCACCTACAATCCTCTGATTCCCAGAATACCCTGAAGGGGCGCCCGCCCGAGAGCACCCAAAGGAGGACCTAGCTGAGCAGTCCGACCGATGCCAGGAAGCTATCTCTACAAAGCACACCTCTACCGCCCAGCCGCACAGCGTCGCCGGTTATTCAACCCTGAAACAGATGATGATGAAGGAAATTATGAGTACAGGAAATGAGGGTAGAAAAGGAACCACCCCAGCATTCGCTTACCGACCCGAGGAAATCACGAAAAACCCACGGTTATAGTGGACGGTCGCCGGGAATCGAACTCGGGACCTCCTGAATGCGAGCCTCACACGTTTATAAGAGAATTACATTTCTAAAGAAATCACACACAACACATGTATTATTGAAACCTTCACAACATGAAGACAAAGCAACGACTGAGACAGCTTACAGGTGATAAACGTACCCTTAACATATCCTGCGCCGCTTCTGTGCAGTGGCATAATACCGAGGTCACTGCCGTCTCGGCCGATACGCATATAAGGGGTTATGGCCTTGGCATAAAATGAAGGCACTGTATTTTGTTCCTAAAAAAGATTTATCATATGAAAAACTAAGCGTTTAGGCATTCAAAAAGAAAAATACTAGTTTATGGATGTAGGGGTACAGAAGGTTATTTGCAAGAGAGGAAAGAACATAATCTTTAGAGGCAAAAGTTTTATGAAAACTTCAAAAAATTCATGATGTATATTTGTTGAAGAAACGCTATGGTTCTGAGTAGGAATTTAAACCAGAGCTTAATTTCTACAAGGATCTGGTTACTTCATATCACCTGGACTTAGCAAGAAACTAAACCAATGATGCAGTTTAATGTTATTGTTTTGAAAATAGAAGACAAAACCAATGATTGATACAGTTGCAGTTTAATGTTATTATTTTGCAAACAAGTCTGATCAATTTAATTTCCTTTTCAAATAAATGAAAAATTGGCCTAAAACTGTGTTATAGCCTCTGATTATATGATTATAATATATTCAAGTTTTCTGCAAAATAAACAATAAAACATACTTATTCAACTGAGGTTTACTACATAAACCATTCCGAAAGTCATCACGTCCATGTCATGTTCCAAAACTAAATTTGTCCTCTTGTATGTTCCAAAACTCATCAATTCCAATGAAAATATGTTATTATCTACCTGTAGTGTAACTTTAGATTATTGCTTCTATCATAGATTGACTTGTAGCATTTAGCTCTCATTAGCCTATTTTTTTTGTAATTTTTATTCCTGGATTAATAGTATTAAATTTTTTTTTCTGTTTTTCTTGACTTACATTATCATGGACATTTTGAGATTTGTAACTAATCACTTCAATTGTTAAAATAAAGTTAATCTTTGTTGCAAAAAGGATCTAGATTCACACCATTGGCTTACTCCTAAAACTTCCAAATCCCTTTTACCATGTTTCAGAGGAGAAAAGAAAATCATAAGGGTGAATAACGGTATAAAAGTTTTAGCCATATTACATTCCCCATTTTGGGTGTCGACTGTTCAGAATGCAGACTTTTTAATGAAATTAATGAGGATGGAATAGAAGCAATGAATGTAGAAAATTACAAAAAGGTTAATGATTATTTAGAAAATGTAAAGACACAAAAATTAACAAAGGATAAAATGTAGCACCATACATAGTCATACTTAGTGGTAGCCAAGGCAACATCAACAAGATTCATCCAATGAAATTTGGAAGAATTATTTATGAAAATGAATTTAAAGTCAAGAAAATAATTCCTTTTGGTAAGAATAAAATTGAAATACACTTGAGTTCAGCAAAGCTAATACTTTTTTAAAACTGTGACTTTGATGAGAAATACAATGTTAGGAGATATATCCCTTCCTACAATCATGTAACTAAAGGTTAACATTGTTAACATTAATGTAACATTGGTTTAATAGAAGAAGAAATTAAAAGTAATGTTGAAATTGATGAAATATGAAACTTTGAAAAATCATAGATTTAATAAGAAAACTATAGATGAAGATGTAAGATTTAAATTACCTACCAAGACAATTATGGTAGCTTTTATATCTCAATTTCTCAGTGGAAGAAATTTATTTATAGAATTTCTTGCCAGGTTTCTGAGTTTATAGAAAGCCATTCCAGTGTAGAAAATATTCCCAATTTTGTCACTCAATAAAATACTGTAGAAACAGAGAAGTGTGTTATAATTCTAGTGAAGAACAAGTGGAATTGCAATGTAAGTCAGATAACATAATTTGTGTTAACTGCAAAGTGAAACATAATTCAGACTATAAAGAGTGTATGACCTACCTACTGGAAGCTAAGATTCTGGAAATATACAAAGATTGACAGTCTCTAGATTTGTACCAAAATCATGCCGAAGAACAATTCTTCCTTTGCTGACATGGTAATGCTAAATAATCCTAAAAATGCAAGTCATAATTGGCAATCCTGTTTTATTTATATAATTATTTTAGGTTACTTTAACAATTTAAGTCTTATTGCAACCATACAAGTACAGTGCACAGTAACAATGACAATAATGAGCCATAGTATAAATATACAAGATTATACAAAAGTTAAACATATGTGAAGTAGCATAATCAGAATTAAAATAATAATACAACTTCCACAGAATGGAATACATCATTAGTTACCCTGATATACAAAAAAGGAGATAAAAGTAACTGTGATAATTATAGAGGCATCAGTTTGCTTAATAGTGCATAGAAGATATATTAAAAAGTAATTCTTCAAAGATTAAAACCAATAACTGAAACCATACTTTCAGAAGAACAATATGGCTTTTGAAAGGCAGATCTACCACTGATTTCATATTCATCATAAATCAGATAATAGAAAAACACAGAAAATACAACATTCCTACATATATATTGCTTTTATCGATTACTCCAAAGCATTCGATCATGTAGACAGAAACCTGCTATAGGAAATACTATTGAAGAGAGGGATACCACTTATACAAAGCCTTTATATGAATGCTAATGTTAAAATCACTCCTAATAGTTTTAAATTTAGAGAAATAAATAAAGGAGTAAGACAAGGGTGCTGTTTGTCAGCCGCTCTTTTTAATATTTATATTGATGAAGCTATAAAAGAACAGCAAGATATTTTAAATCATGACTATACTATAGGTGGAATGATTTTAAATACACTCCTATTTGCTGATGACGAGGTAGATTCACTGATTCAGAAGGCAGCTTGCAGTGGAAAGTGTATTTATTAAGTAAAATAGGGAAAAAGTATAATTTAGAAATATAATTACAAAAAATGAAGGTGATGACATTTAGACATAAATCACACATGAGAGGAAAAAACTGAATTAAATGGCAAAATAACAGAACAACTTTCCAGTTTCAATTATTTAGGGTGTTCAGTTTCCTATGCAGTAGAAAATGATATTAAGGTATGGCAGGTTCTTAAGTCGACCTATAATAAATGTGTAACTAAACCCAATATTGAGCCAGGACAATGGATGGAGTATTTTAAAACATTATATGGGGAAGACAGGAGTATAGGAAGTACGGGATTTCTGGAAATAAGGAATGTTTTTGTAGAGATATTGGATGGTGAAATTAGGAATGAGGAAATAATAAAACAAGTTAAGTTACTGAACAAAAATAAAGCTACTGGAATTGATGGCATCCCAAAAGAGTTTCTTAAGTAGTGGTGTAATGAAACAGGAAGAGTGAAAATTTTATTAGATTTATTTAATGTAATTATTACAAAGGGTTATGTACCTAAACGATGGAGGGAAGGTATCATCCATCCTATATATAAAGGCAAGGGCAATGTCGATAAACCTAATAACTACAGAGGTATTGCATTATTATCAAATATAGGAAAACTTTTTGCGGGCATTTTGGCAGCGAGACTACAAATTTGGGTTGAAGAATATAATATCCTTTCGGAATTCCAGATGGGCTTTCGCAAGGGAAGGAGAACAATTGATAATTTATTTATTATAAAGACATTAGCAGATAAATATTTAAAAGAAAAAAGGGGTAAATTGTATATGGCTTTTGTAGACTTAGAGAAAGCTTATGACCGAATT
Organism: Deroplatys truncata; assembly: GCA_030765065.1. NCBI lineage: Eukaryota > Metazoa > Arthropoda > Insecta > Mantodea > Mantidae > Deroplatys > Deroplatys truncata. The sequence goes on from CM060978.1 coordinate 120,605,381, forward strand.
GAGCTACAACTTCTGTGGCATAAATTAGTGTGTAAGGGAGTAAGTCAGCAATTGGTGAATATTCTTAAAGCACTGTATTTTGAGAACACCTTCTGTGTAAGGGTGGAGACAGGCTGTGTAACAAGAGAAATTCAACAAAAGAAAGGCCTCAGTCAAGGATGTAAGTTAAGCCCAGTTTTATTTAATTTATATATAGATGATGTCTTACTAGAAATTGGAAGGAATAATAACTGTGCACCAGTAATTAACAACATCCAAATCCCAGGATTTATTTTTGCAGATGACCTAGTGGTAGGATCTATTACAGTAAGTGGTTTAAAACAATCATTACAAGCAATTGATAAATATTGTAAAGAATGGAGGTTAAAAAGTGAATCAAGAGAAAACACAGATTGTGGTATTCAAAAAGGGGGGAAAATTAAGCAAATATGAAAAGTGGAAGGGAGAGAATAAAGATTACAGGGTGGTGTGTGACTGTATCTATTTAGGAGTAAAAATAGATGGAGGTAATAAATGGGAGAAACAAAAGAATTTTGCATTGGCAAAAGGTAAAGGGGCGATGGCAGCAATTAGAAGCTGCAAATATAGAGTACCTAATATAAATGTTAAATGGCTGGAAAAAAGTTTATGAGATGGTTGTGGAGGCAAAAATGATGTATGGTATAGAAATATGGGGATTAGATAGAGGATGGGAAAGTATAGATGTGGTGCACAGGATGTTTTGTAGAGAAATATTAGGGCTACCGAAGTCAATTGTAAGACAGGTAGCACAATTACAGATGGGCAGGGTGGCAACTAAGGGGAAGATAATGGAAAGAGCGTTGAAATTTTGGTTCAGAACTTTAAATCTAGGAAAAAGTAATGTGTTAAGACAATGTATTGAATACCAAGAGAATAGCTTAATGAATGATGGATGGGTAAGTAAATTACGGAACATTTTGGAGAAAAATGTGTTAGGAGACATGTGGAGAAGGAGAGCAAATAACGTGAAAAACTTTTGGAAAAAGGCGAGGAAAAGACTGGAAGATATAGAAATACAAATCATGTTCAGTGAGATTGCCGAAAAGAGCTTATTAGTTTGTTATATGCCAATGAAAAATACATGGGGTAGGGAAAAATATATAGACATAGTAAATAAAGAAGAGAGAGAATCTATTGCATGGGTAAGAACTGGAGCATGGAGGCTAAGAGGGTTAAGACAAGGTATTCCTCAGAACCAATGTCTGATATGTGGTGGTAATGAAGACATTGAACACATAGTATTTAAGTGCCAAGGAACAGAAAATTGGAGAAAAGGATTTTTTAATAAGAAGTGGTTGAAGGGGGATAGAAATACACTTGTGATTGAAATGATATGAAAGGACGCTAGAAGCATTGGACAGTTTTTGTGTAAAGTAAAAAATAAATGGCTTTGGACAGTGGAAAGAGAAAAGTAAGAGGTAGCGCATCTTGCTTTGAATGGAAAACTATAGTGAATGTGTGATGGTTAAGTAATCAATAAATGAAATGAAATGGGACATGAAACAAAAAACACTGAAAAAAAAGAGCAAGATAATTTATTGACAAGAAATTGTAAAATGTAAATAAACTGTAGTGATTGTCTACTGAATGAGTGACCAGGGTCAAAGTGCAGTAGACAATCAAATTGTAAAACTCTCAGCACAATAAATAGAAATACAAATACGATAAGCTTCTTAAGTATAATCAGTTAATATGGGCTATCAAAAGGACACTATCTAAGAAGGTATGCAAAGACACAATTCTAAAATTTTATAAAGACCTGGTGATTCCAGTCTTGCTATATGGAGGAGAAGTATGGACCCTCGCAAGTAAATATAAACAAAAGATTGAGGCATTAGAGTTGAAAATGTTGCGCCCAATGAGTGGATACATTCTGCTGGATCATCACAGGAATGAAGATATAAGGAAAGAATTAAGAATTACAAATGTAGTAGAAACAATGGAAAATAAAAGTGATGAATGGTACAATCACCTTCGCAAAATGGACTCACACCATAGCCCTCTCCAAGTATTAAATTATCATCCAGCTGATAGAAGAAGCGTGGGAAGACCCAAAAAACGATGGAGAGATCAACTGTAACTCTGTGTAGCTGGAATGGATCTTAAGGCACTAACTGTTTAGTTTATGATGATGATGAAAACTTCGAGCAATCACAAAACAAACACTCCCCTCTATCTAAAAGAAAAAATGTAAAATTCTGAAGATAACAAAAATGTGCAAATAAATAAATTATTAGAGGTAAATAAAGAAACATTATATCCCATTGCTAAAGGACTGCAGTTAAGCAAATGGCAGCTGATAGACACAATCAGAAGCCAGGGGTATCCATTGCAAAGTCAAAACAATCATTAATCAAAAGTATTTAAATCAGGAAAATAATGAAAAGCCCCATTCCAAAAAAGTAATTTTGGAACACACAAAACCTACTGAAGATGATCTAGTTCCCATTGATAAAGATGGGCTTCCAAAATATGACAAGATAATTAACCTAAATGATAAAAAAAGTAATGTCTACTAGAACAAGACCCTGTGCAACACTCAGACCTTAATGCAAAAACAAGATGGCCACATACATACAATAACATGTGACATGTGCTACTATCTTACAAAGCGTTGTAGGCTATTTAGGGGAATTAAAGAATGTTCTATAAATTGTTCTGTGTTATTTGCTGACCTGGAGCATTTTATGCAACAGTTTTATGTGTAAAGTCAGGGTATGGATATCATACATGTAATATCATACCTAAATTAAGTGTGCTGGCAATACTTCTTGCTAAGAGAGCATCAAAGTGGGATTATTAAAAATTATTTATTCCAGGGGGCCTTCCTTGCTGCAGGTTTATTTCTTGAATTTGCACCGCTGCATTTTTGCCTTTGATCTGGACCCACAGTCATCACCTTTTCTCTTCTGTTCAAGGTTTTTGGCTAGTTCTTTGGGGTGCTTCTTCTTGTTTAAAACTTAAGTGTAATTGTTAATAAATATGTTACTTTCACAGATTTCTTCACAATAACTCTGAGAAACACACCACAATTGCAGCACTCATCCAGATCATTGATACTGATATCACACATGTGAAATACTGATATTATAACTGCATCTCCCTGCTTATTTAGTTTCAGAAATTCTGCTTTATAAGTGCTGTTGATTAAGGTTTGAAACAGCGAATGCACATTGGAAGGGCAAAGACAATTCAAACAACCTCGATTTAGGTCATTATGTTAGATTTTATGATATTCCTTGTCTTAGATTTAGTTATTCTGTTATTACTTTGGGAGCTTAAAATGATTACACCATATTTGTTCAGAAGAAAACACTAGTAGTCTTTTATTTTAAACATACTACATTATGCAGTGCTGCCAACCTATATAAATAAAACTGACTAGCATTATCATTGCTACCAACTTTCTGTTTGCACTACCCTGTAAATGCAGGATGGTTTTATTTTGATTGATACAAAAATGTAAATCTCAGTATGACATGCATAACATTTGGCATATTAGTACAAAAATAATTCTTTGGCACAATTTTAAAAATTTGTAGAAAGCAATGGCTTGGTAAATATATCACTAGCATTGTACTCAGGTGACACATATTTGATATCAAACAAAGCTTTATAATATTCATCCTTGACAAAAAATATTTCACTTAAATGCATCTACTTGTCTTAATTCTACCAGCTTTAATAATTTTTATTGTACTCTGGTTGTCAATGTACATTGTAGTTTTCACTTTCTCACCTGTAAGCTCCTTTAGTAACTCCATCAGATACTTAAGTTCTTTGGAGCACTCACAAGCAGCAATGAGCTCAGCCCTTGTTGTAAACTCTGCTATAACAGTTTGTCACCTAGAGCACCATGAAATAGGACCACCATTAAGTATTATAACAAAACCTGAGGTGCTCTTGTGATGAATGTCTTTTTCTCTGGTTCTGACATCACCTGCATAATCTGAGTCACAGTATGCTAGTAACTCAAAAACTTCATCAGGGCTATTTTCACCAGTGTAAAAGATACCAGCATTAGTTGTTCTTTTTGGATATCTGAGAGTTGTCTTGATGTTCACATAGCCTCGTTTCTTTGGATTTTCCATCGACCTACTTTAATAATTTACTGCAAAACATAGATCAGGTTGTGTCCTGCAGGACAGGTAGAGGAAACCTCCAACTGCTTCTCTGTAGTTGAATTTGACATCCTTCGCAGGGCATTCATCATCGTCATATTCTTCATCCATCTTGAGCTCAGGAGTAATTGGTGTCTTCATTGATTTTGTGTGTTCCATTCTATATCTCTTTGGTGCTTGGCTTGCATAATTTTCCTGAGAGATGATGATTCCTCCTTTGGCTCTGGTATTTCCATACCTAGGTATGACTTTGGTTATTTTTCAATTGTTATTTCAAATTCTTTCTGTAGTTTATCTTGCTGTCGTCTGATCTTTTCCTTCTCTTTTCCATTGATGATTCCATCATCAACATGTATTGCCAAATACATATTTCCATCTTCAGATTCGAAGATACACTGGTCTGTCTTGTTGTCCTCTGTGGTGTATGGTCACCATGCTGCCTCTAGTTTCCGAGGTTGTAGGTTCAAACCCGGCGGAGGGCGATGGACTTTTTTGGGTGTAAAAATCCTTAGCATGGCTTTCTTCAGAAGGGAAGTAAAGCTGGTCGTCCCATGTCTAGATTTATGGCATGTAAAAGAACATCAAGCCTGATAAAGAGGCCTCTGATCAAAATTACCGGTTTTTCATGCCCAATATAGAATAGGACGTTAAGGACCACAGCAGTTAAAGAGCATCCATAAATAAAACTCAATTTAATTTTAATTTTAACTGATCTGTCTTCAATTGAATCATGTTCAGTTCTTTGAGAGATGTTGTAAAGCTATTCCAATGACATGGTGCTTGTTGAAGCCAATTCCAGGATTTTTGCATTAGACAGATTTTTTTCTGGCTGGTCTAAACTTTCTTACATGTAGATTGGTTATGTCACCATTGATAAAAGCTGTTTCACACCTAGGGTTTGAATGTCCCAGTTTTTCTTGGCTACTATGACAAACAGCAGTCTCAAGGAGGAGGTGTATATCCTGGACTAAAAATATTTTTATAGTCCATAGTTTTCTTGTTTTGGGAGCATCCTCTTGCCACTAATCTGGCTTTAAATTTTGCATTTCTTTTATCTTAAAAACCCATCTGCTTGTAAGAATCTCTTTTCGTTGTGCTTCATCTTTATCAACGTAAGTCCATGTTTTATTCTTCATCAGTGAATTTACTTCATCTTTTATGGCTTTCATCCATTCTTATTTTTACTTTCTCTACTACTTATAACAAGTAGGGGAAATATTGCATTCCACCCAAAAATTTGATACCAAGATTTCACAGGAAATACATGTTTTGAGGTGCACTGAATACATAAAAAACATTTTTGGAAACATGTCCATGTGTGTATGTCTGTGTGTGTGCGCCTGTCTGTGTGTCTTTGAACAGCATAACTCAGAAATGAACAGTCAGATAAACACCAAACTTGGTATTTAAGTTCAGTATCTTCCAGAGATGTGACACAAAGGTTTTCAAGAAAATCCCCCCACCCCAGATTACCCTTTACATGGAACATCTTTCGAAAATTTTAATTTTCTCAAAAATGGCTCTAACGATTTTGATTAAAATATCATATATTTAAGATACTTTCATGACAAATAAGATGTATACCTTGAATTTTCTGGGAATGTCTCCAAAAGTATTCTTCATTGTGAACGACTTTTGCATAACTGGTAAACCATAAGAGATAGACAAAATTTTACTACACAAAAAATGTAGATTGCATTAAAATACACAATTTATGCCATATACAATTTTTGTGTTGAGTGAACCATTTTCTAGATATTGCTTGTTATTCCCTTAAATTTTCCAATAATTATACTTTTTTTTCAAATGGGAATTCATTATTTTTTTTTTTGGCCTGGTAACGCAAAGAGAATGGAATACTCCACATAGCAACTAGCTCTTAAAATATTTGACTATGGCTTAAAGCCTACCAATTCCCCTTACATCTACAAGAAAATTAGCAATAAGATTAACATCTCGATTAACATGAAGCATATGGAGAATAAGCGTTTGTAAAAATAATTTGTACAAGAGTAGAGAAAGTCATGTGAGTGTAACACATCAGATTTTTCTTCACAGCTTACAGCTTCATCATAGGTCTCTTGACCTACATCATGCTTCATCTTCATTTGTGTCAAGATCCATTATGTAATCTTGAAATTTCATGGGCATTCTTTTCTCTCTGATTGGTCTTCTGTTCTCTTCATTTCTTGGAATCTCTTCTTCTCTTCTGTTGTCTTGGTTTTGATTTTCTTGTTCTCCATTTTGTTGGTCTTGGTTTTCTTGTTCTTGGTCTTCATTTCCTTCATAAAATTCTCTGTTGATTTCTTCATCTAGTTTGTGTTCAGAGGAAGGAAAGAAAGTGTTTGTAAAGATCACATCTCTGTTTATAAAATTTTCCCCTCATTTTCATTCCACAAATGGTAACCATTGGGAGCATGTCTCATAAACATAGCTTCTTCACTTCTGCTGCCTAATTTCTTCAGCGGTTTCACCAATTTTGTATATACCTTCTGTCCGAAGATTTGTAGGCTACTTAGATCAGGTTTCTTTTTGTATAAATTCACTGCCTTTGTCACACCTAATCCTGCAGTCTTTCACATTGAAATGGGTTTCTCCTTATTTTATAAATCTTTTGATAAATTTAAAAGCTTCATTTGCTATTTTTATTTCTAGAAGATAAACCATGCAGAAATGGCATAATCATGTAGTAGTGTGATGAAATAATTCCTGTTATATATTGGGGATCTATTGCCCATGTAAGTCAACGTGGTAATTTCAAGGGGATGACTGGCTCTTTCTCTCACTGTTTTGAAAGGCAGTCTTACTTTGTTTGCTTTTGCTAACACTGTAGTCTACTATCAGTCTTGAAAGATATTTCATTACATAATTCAAGAATCTTCATCAGCTGACTGTAAGTTAGGTGGCCTAGCTTCCTGTGTCATGCTTCCAGTTCTATCTTCTTTCCAGCAATTAGAGCAATTTCATCAGATTTCTTTATGTTCACAACCTAAAGTCCATTTTTTGTTTTTTTTCCTTCTATAACAATGCTGTCCTTTGGTATTTTCACTTATATTTCCAGGTATACACGTTTTCATCTCCAAAGTACACTGTTCCACTACTTTTTGTCACATAGTTTACTGACAAGAGATTTCTTTTCAGGTCAGGCACATAATATACTTCATTGTGCAGTTGTCCAGCTCAGCTGATCCAAATCCTTCTATTGACATGGATTGTTCTTGATTTGCAGTTTTAACATTATCTGAGTATATTTTCATATCTCATAAAATATCCTTTGCCACTGTTCAATCGTGTAATGTTGATGCTCCGTACATGAAGTAAGGCGTTGTTTGGCATTTTCCTGCATGATGTGTGGCTAATGAGCAGCTGCTCGACCATGGAATCCAAGTTTCTCACCTCACGCCTAACTGTCATAGTACTTGGAGTGGATCCTGATGCAGTTTGGAATTTCTGTAGGATGATCTGGATAGATGTCTGCCTATTACTCTTTACAGCCCTCTTCAAATGTCGGTGGTCTCTGTCAGTCAACAGACGAGGTCAGCCTGTACGCTTTTGTGCTGTACATGTCCCTTCACATTTCCACGTCACTATCACATCAGAAACAGTGGGCCTAGGGATGTTTAGAAGTGTGGAAATCTCACATACAGACTTCTGACACAAGTGACACCCAATCACCTGACCACATTCGAAGTCCGTGAGTTCCTCAGAGCATCCCATTCTGCTGTTTCACAATGTCTAATGACTACTGAGGTCGCAGATAATGAGTACCAGGCAGTAGGTGGCAGCACAATGCACCTAAGATGAAAAACATATGTTTGTGGGGTGTCTGGATACTTTTGATCACATAGAGTACCACCATCACAAAATCATTGCTTGATTCTACTTCATTATCTCACCATGATAAGCAAAAAATGAAATCTTATTTGTTTTGGATTTTTTGTCATATTCTTCATTGGTCTGTTTTGGTTTTTATTTTACTCTTCATGGTGATCTTTAAAGAAACAGTCTTCTGATATATAATTTAATTTCTTGCAATACACACAAGCTTTACTTTTGAGGAAACAATTATGCTCACCATGGTTAGTTTTTTTGCAAATTACTCAGGGCCCTTTTTTACATTGTGACTTTACACATCCTCTGTCCACATCCATAGTACTTAACATCACTCTTATGCTTTCCTTTGGCTTCTGCTGTGAAGGATACTGATGATTCTTCTTTAAACTTATGTTTATCTTCCTCCAAAACAGTCTTGACATAAGATTTTCAGTGATCTTGTCCTTTTGCAATGAGGAATCCCATGCACTACTAAAGTGCTTGAAATTTTCAGGCAGAATAATCAATATTTTTGAGATGAGCATAATTTTTTAAATTTATTCGTTTAGGAACTTTAGCTTGAACACCAAGTTCTCAACCTGACTAATGTTTGTATGAACATTTTTGCTCTTATCATACTTGTAATTGTAGAATTCCTAAACTATCAGGCACTTTTCTTGATTTGTATCCTTCTTGTAGATGTGCAGAAGTGTGACGTACAACATCAGATGGATTTTACTGTTTTGTTCACTGTTTTTATGATTGCATGCTGGGCTGTAGCATCCTTTGTTTTCCACTTGGCTTTCTTCCCTTCATCAGTTCTGCAGGATTTGAGTAGCGACAATATATCTACAACATCCATCAGTTGTTTTGCTTGGAATGGGATTTTAACCTCAAAATGCCACATAGGAAAAGTGTTGCTGTTTTTAAATTCTAGATATTAGCAAGGTCTTCACCCTTGAGTTTAGTTGCTGACACCATTATGTGGTTCTTTCATGAGCACTTCATTTTATCACTTCACTCACACAGTTCTGCACAGTTTTTATAAATTTTAGCTCCACTGTGAACTGGGCCCTATAACCCGTTAGATTTTATAACATTCCTTGTCTTAGGTTTAATTATTCAATTATTACTTTGGAAGTTTAAAAGATTACACCATAATTGTTCAGAACAAAACACTAACAGTCTTTTATTTTAAATGTATTACATTATACAATGCTGCAAACCTATATAATAAAATCAACTGGGTTTATCATTGCTACAAACGTTCTCTCAACAAATTAAAGTATAAAAAGAAATCTTTATCACAAACTAAATTCATTTCTTCATTAATGTACAGCATAAGTTGCACACCACAATTTTTAAACTTATTTAAGTTTTCAATAACTTTACTTGCAATACATATTAAAATCTTCTGTGTTTCAGGAAAAAAATTGATACAAGTGGTGTTTTACTTATTGCCAACTATAAGTGCTGTAAACCATCTGCAAGAGGTTCTTTACTATCTTTCTGAACTGTTACAGCAAAGTCATTAAAGTTTACTTCCCCAGTTTTGGCAGATTTCAGCTTTAGCATGCTTAACACTTCAAGCTTTCTTTCAGATTCAAGATTTGTTCACAGAGACATTGTAGCTGCAGCCACCATAGGGGCACCAAATCGGTCTTCCAAGCTATCTCTTTGTAATTTAGCGGTCAATATGTAGTTCTAGTTGTAAGTATTAAATATGTATTTGCATAACTCAACCTTGGAATTGAGCATATGTATCATAGCAGTATAAATGTCATTACTTAGCTTCCCTTGAACATCAGATGAATGTCAAATATCCAAATAAGTACTTAAATTTTAAATAAGTACAAGTTTTGAGTCATAATTCCAGAAAGTGGGGTAGCTTCTTCATTATTCCTATTATACTTCCCTTTCATTAGGTGCTTTACATTGCAAATCACCCACCACTTTGAAAACAAGTTAGAAGCTGTATATTCCATCACTAATTTCAATGTTCTGCTTTTTCAATGTTTCAAGGCCTTTATGTTCTTACAATAAAAAATACTGAGAGTAACATAACATTTTGGCATTTGTAAGTATAACAAATTGTATATGTGTTTATAGCACCACGTTTGGAAGCCAATTTGCGAGAGCAAATATGTGTGTTTACTTCACGTGTGTTGCCATCTTGTGTGACGTCATTCGTTGGTCTGGTCCGTAGTTCCCTCTGTCGTAGCAATTTGTATGAATTAGTTTCTAAAAGAATTTAAGGTTATGTATATTGTCCTCCGGCTAGCTATCATCTTTTCTTGGTAGAACTTGTATCTCTTGCAGGGTGTGAAGCGGAAAGGAATCTTTTGTCTAGAAATGATATTGACGAAGAAATTGGTTTTATAATCTTTATTGCAGAACACGTTCACGAACACTTTCACATATTTATTTGGATACTCGCCATACTGAAACTGTTTGTAATAACTTCTCACTTTTAATTCACGTACTTCAACTTTATATATTTAACTGTATAATACTTTATAATAGTTCTTGTAATTCTGTTGCACGTAACTTGACGAAATAAATGAACTGAGAGATCGACGTGGAGAGTACGGAGAATTTTGTAGAACTGGTGGGCTGACGTGTAATGTGTTGAGAATCTTGTTGCACTGGGGGCGATGTGTAATGTTTTGAGAATCTTGTTGCACTGGGTACGATGTGTAATGTGTTGAGAATCTTGTTGCACTGGGAGAACGCTCCCTTGAATCTACACTATTTATAGGCTTGCCTCAAGATACGCCTAAAGATTATAAATGAACTGCCATTGGCTAATAAAACGCGCCAACATTAGCGTCTATTTTACTATCCAATGAAAACCACTAATACATATTACTTTTAGGGAAAATTCTAGAAGCTTTTACCGAAAAGGCGCGAAATATTACGTAACTTCCTGGTTCCCGGTAACGATAAACAACTCATCCCCTCGCTGCATTATTGCGTTATTGTTGACAGTTTCAGTAGAGCCGTATATTATTATTTACCAATAATAATTACAATTATTAAACCTCTGAAATCAATGTTACATAAAAATACATATTCATATTACTATCATTATTTACATTAAAGTAATTTGTGATACAAATTACCGTCTCATATGCCCCACTAGAAACATAATTATAAATATTTATAACTTGTTTAGAAATTTTAAAATTGTGTTTTTAGTCTCCTAAATCTTGGAACACACGTTATCACTTTCACTTAACACTTCACACGCATTTAACACACAACATATGTTTTATCTCGCCACTACTTACTGGCTTTGGTTTAATTAATTTAGATATTAATGTTACATTACAATTTTTTTTATAGCAAATACTTTACCCTAAATTATTTAACTAGTGTTACAAAAAATGGTTTACTTTCTTATATTGTTACCAAAAATTTATCAATTCAAGAATTTTTTTTGTAATTACTATACATATTTACCAAAATATTCACCCTTTACATATATTTACATCTCTTAAATCTAGCACTGTGTCACATTTTCTGTTTGCTACATAAGTATTTGTTTCAATTATTTTTAATTATATTTACCAATTTTTTTTTTTTTTGTTATTTTGTACTTTGCAAATATATTTACATCTCTTAAATCTTGACACTGTTTCACCTTTTCTGTTTGCTACATAAGTATTTGTTTTATTTATTTTTACCAATTTTTGTTATTCTGAATTTTATTTTAACAATACTCTTTGAATTGTATTTACATACTTTTAATTTAATATCATATTAAGTTTCAATCTTTGCATTCTTAATTTTTAATTCTTGGAATTGTATTTACGTACTTTTACTTTAATATCATATTAAGTTTCAATTATTACCTTCTTCTTTTCAAATACTGTTACAGTTACTAAAAATTTAAACATTTCTCCTTTCTTTTTTTTTTTTTTTTTATAATTTATTTCTCTTTTCAAATGACATATATAAATAATTAACCCTCTTACGTTCCAATACATTGCTCTGCAAGTCATCTTTAACTATCCAGCATTTACTTTACGTCTCATTGCTATTTACCCTCCTGGATCAAATTGTGTGTGGCTAAACATTACTCGTAGCCGTAACCTAACCTTCAAATTTTTGTTAATGAATAACCTCTTGTATTCATATGACATTTCGTTCCCTGATAACATTTGAAAACAATCTACAGTTTCTTGAACAACACGTCTTTTAACAACATTCATTTTCAATTCATCTGCGATCTTTATAACTTGAGAATATTCTGACAAATCTGTACTAAACTGTACTGGACTGGAGTTTTCATTTTGAACATCTTGGAACAATTTATTTCCTTGCATTTCTGATTCTTTCTGTATTTCTGATATTTCCCCTCTGAAATTAACTTGCGCCTCATTTACATCTACATTCCTAACCTCTTTTATCTCTCTTAACTCACTTGAAATACTACTCATTTGACTTCCTAACTCTGTACATTCTACATTAACCTCACTTTTAGTATTAACCTCACTTTCTTTGTTATCTATTTCCATGCTCATGTCTAGCATTTTCTTTGAAATTTCTCCTGTCTCACTTGCTATTACTTCCTTTTCATCACTCATTTTTGGCATACTACTATCTAGCTTCGTAACTTTCTTTTCACTTTCTTCACTGCTTTGATCTACTTTTTGCTCTAATATATCATTACTCCTACCAATATTTTCAATTGATTTCCTGTTTTGTTCTAAGCTCTTACCAATATCTTCCCTTAATTCCCTATGATCTTTGTCTATAGCTTCTCTCATCCTCTGAGTTAATCTTTGTCCTAATTTCTCATAACTCTTTTGCATATCTTCCCTAAATTGATCTGTAATACTCTTACTAAGATCTTCCTTTAATTCCCTATGACTCTTGCATGCTGACATACAGCAGTTGTCTGTGTGAAATGGCATCCAAAACAGAGAAGAGTTTTTCTACATTAGGTATATTAAATTCCCTTCTTCAGCAGGACATATGCACAGCATCAAAGAAAAGAAAAACTGGTGTGGATGGATTTGCTGGATTTGGTATATATGGTTTCAGATTACCATCACAAAAACATTCAAAAATCTTTCTGTTCATACAATTCTTGTCAGAAATCATATAAACTACTTGAAATCCAAGGTTGTGCATTACGGTCAGTCTTTCAATTGTGAGTTTATATAATGTATCAGCATTTCTTTAAGGAAAAACATTTCTTAAGGAAAAAGCCCAATAACATCCTTGCTTTTTGAATGCAGAGATGAAAACATAAAATCCTACATAGTACTAGCTACATCCTGTGGATGCACTATTCTCTGCCATTCCCAGTATCTGTCCTCTTTTTATGTTACCTTTGAATTTAGATAAATTTCATCAAACATAATTAAAATAATTTTATTTTGACTTCAAAGCAATTTGCTTTTTTCCATCAAGAATGCTTTATGTGAAACTCCTACTCCTGGGGTAATGGGACCAATCTTACTTAGGAATTGTTTCGGGTACACATGATGTGGCAGAGTCAAAACATTTGTTTTTTTCATTGCATGATACAATCCAGGAAATGATTATGACATCGTTGCAGCCCAAATCAACATTTATCTAGAGTATTTTACTTGTTTCATAACACAAAATTGCAATTGTTCCACCAGAACGTTTATTTTAACAGTCCTTTCTGCATCAAAACTATCGAATCTATTGCCTCTTTCAAAAAATTAACTATAATCATAACTCTTTCATCAACTTCAAAGCTCTCACTGCTGCAGCTTTAAAGATGAGTGAATTATCAAATTTGGTCCTCTATTACAAATTAAGCCCTCCTGACCCTCATTTCAGAATCCATTTAAAATTTTCTGGAGGAACATTTAAGTTCTTATAAAAGACCTTGACATCTAAATTGATGGTAACTTTAAAACTTACTATGAGAGAAGGTATGTCACTAAATAGTTCATCCTTCACTTTCACGAATAGTATATGCTCTTCTTACACTACTGAAATGAAGGGCGAAATGTCTCTCTTTTCATAACCTCAATATTGAAACTCTCAAAATCAGAAATGATGTCATTTTCACACAGTCTTTTAAAATTCTCTTCATCTCTGCTATGCACTTAGTCTGAATGAGAGCATCTTCTCTTCTATCTTTAGGTACTTTCACAGTATGATAGGATGGTTGGTTAGGAAATAGGATAGGATAGGATAGGATAGGATAGGCTTCATCTCAGAGTTTAGCTTTTTTTTTTATAATAATAACTGGTTTAACTTTAATTTTGGAAATATATAGTCTTTTATTGTAAACTTATCTCAAAATGTTTTATGCATACCAATGAATCATCTATCACTTCAAAATAAAGTTGCCATCTTGTCCATTTTTCTCTCAAAGCTTTGTCCTTAGGAAACCTTAATGCTGAAGTGTCTGTAGCACCATAGTTGGATTTACACCCAGGAACACAACAAGAATGACCCATGCTCTATATATACAAAGACACAAACTGTTTACATTTTGTTTCCTTTGCACAAATGCCTCACAATCTTAGCAAATGATGTGTTGTATGCTGAGCACACTTATTTGCAAGCCAACTGAATGTGGCACCATTTTGTTACATATTGATATTCACATTAAGGTCTGATATATTGCAGAGGGAAGAAAAAGCAAATAGTTCAAAATTTTTAGCTAATCAAGAAATAAAGATAAAAAATTTAAGATGTTTAAGTACAAAATTATATGTTTTGACAGAGGAATTCTGGAGGAGGTGTGTTAGTTGGTTATAAGATAATCTAATTTTATAAGCTTATGTATAATAATAATAATAATAATAATAATAATAATAATAATAATAATAATAATAATAATAATAATAATAATAATAATAATAATAATAATAATAATAATAATAATAATAATAATAACCATAACAACAACAACAATGACAACTTTTATTTGTCATTTAGTAATAACAATAATCACAATAAACTTCATCAAACTGACCTATTAATTATACATATTCCACATGTATACATACCTAACTCATAAGCTTACACTTTCATATTTACAATCAAGGATTAATATAAGTTTACAATCAAAGATTCATATAAGTTCACTCTTATTTTGTTCATAAAATTCTTGCGAACAATAAAATGGATACTCTATGAGCCTTTTACGCAATCTTCATAAATATTTGAATATTCAAACTCCTTATTTCTTGCAGAAGTGCATTGAAAAGCTTTATTCCAATCACTTTGTAATATCTAAATGTTTTTTGTAATCTATGATATGGCTATCAATTTTATTCATATCCCTTGTTTCATGTTCATGTATTGCATACTTATATTATAATTATGTAGGTTCTCTTTGATATTAATCATGACATCATGGAGATAAATTTACCACTGTTGGAATTCCCAATGTAACAAATAATGGTTTAAATGTTATATTTTATTTGAATTTGTCAATATTATAACAATCTTGTTTTGAATTTTTAAAATTTCTACTATCCTTGGATTGCTGCCCCACAGTATTAATCCATATCTAAAAATTCTCTGAGGGAATGAAAAATTAGATTAAAACAAAATTTTTTGACACTACTCTTTCTAAATTTGCTAACAAAAATAGCACTGGTGACAATTTTCTGCTTATTTGGTCAATATGATGATTCAGGATGGAGTTTATCTATAATTATACCAACAAATTTAACTGTTTTGCTTATATTATTTTCTGTTTGTTCAAAGCTTTTTAAAGCGAAAAGTATATTCTATATTTTACTTTCACTCATTAAAGCCATTGCTTTTAAACCAGAGTTAACATTTTTCAGTAGTTATTTTTGCTAATTGTGACAGCACTTCAACATTTTTATGCAAGTTTAGAAAGGATGTATGAGATGAAAAACATTTTAATCATAATTAGAAAAAGTAGAGACCCAAGAACTGATCCTTGTAAAACCCTGGTTGTTACTTATAATATCTTAGATTCTTTTCCTCCAACTGATACTACCTGCTATCAATTTTCTAGAAGGATTTGAAAATTTTTACATTATGGTTTCTTATTTCATAAATTTATAATTTATTGAATAAAATATCATGTTTTACACAATCAAAGGCTTTACTTAAATCAGAAAATGTAACATGTGCAAAAACTCCATCTTCAAATCCTTGGTGAATTTTTTTCTACAAGAAAATCCACTATAAGTGTGGTTTATTTTCCCTTGCAATATCCAAACTGACTATTACTAAGGAAATTTTGAGTCTCAAAATGATTCTGTAGTTGGTGTTTTATAAGGCATTAAAAATGGTTGCTATTGTGGAAATTACCATATCAGTCTATAACTACTTGGTTTTCCCTTAACTCCTTTTTATATGAGGGTAAATCAAATATAAACAAGACTTTTTGTTCCGAGCGCTTAATTTTGAACAGAGAATGCTGCGACGTCAACATGGTTTGGGTAGGGATATCAGGAGTGGGAATGAGCAGGAGTTAGCCACCGCAGATCCATTTGTTAGTTCTGCTCATGATGTCTGAGCAACATGTACATGCTGCAACTGCACAATGCATCATCATTAAATTCCTTGGTCGTGAAGGCGTGAAACCAGCTGAAATTTTGCAGAGACTGGTAGCACAGTTCGGTGATTGACGTTTGATGGTTGCAGAAATTTCCTATTGGGTTGGAATAAGCTGTCAAGCCATCATTACAAACAGCTTAGGTTTTGTGTAAAGTGTGCACCCATTGGGTCCCTCACCTCTTGACCAAATTACATAAGTTGGCACGTCTGTAGGTTTGTGAGAGGCACTCAGCAAGGTTTGCAGAGGAAGGCGAAGCATTTTTCAGCCGCATTGTCACCTGTGATGAAACTTGGGTTCACCACTACATGCCTGAGTCGAAACAAGCCAGTAAAGTGTGGCAAAGGAAGAGTGAGGCAACTCCAGTGAAAGCCAAGTCTCGACTGTCAGCTGGCAAGGTGCTTGCGACTATTTTTTTGACTACTATGGCATTTTGTTTATTGATTTTCTACACAAGCATCGCACCATCAATGCAGCATATTACTGTGACCTTTTAAGTGAGGTTAGACTTGCTTACTGCAACAAATGACGTGGCCAGCCAATAAGAGAAGTCATTCTTCTCCAAGACAACACCCGACCCCACACTGGTGAGCTAACTTGCCATAAATTGGAAGAAATGAGATGGACACCACTTGACCATCCTCCCTACAGCCCAGACTTATCACCTTGCAATTTTCATCTCTTTGGGCCACTCAAGGAGGCACTGGAAGGCCAAAGATTTGAGGATGTCACAACTGGCTGATGATACAACCCCACTTTTTTTTATGCCGATGGCATCAAGAAGCTGCCAATATGCTGGGCTAAGTGCATTTCCAAAGCAGGAGACTATGTAGAAAAGTGTTGTGTACTTTGTAAATGTTTTACATAAAATAAAATAGTTTGTGAAACAAAAGTCTTGTTTATATTAGATTTACGCTTGTATATTGAGGTCACTTTTGAATATTTTAAAACTGTTGGAAAAGTACCTCCTTTGATACATCTATTGATACATAAGTCAAGGGACTTAAAATATATTGCATTATTTCTTTGACAAAATTATTTGCAAAGCCATAAATGTCTTTGATATTTGAATTTTTAAGTTTCCTTATTACCCCTTCAACATCATTACATGTTACCTTACTAAGTATATATTCTTCATTTACATCCCTTAGAATATATCACTCATTAAACACATTATCACTGCAAGAATTTATCTGCAATGTTATTTCCCTAACAGATTCTATGAAAAAATTATTAAAATCTTCAGATGGTACTTTTGTTGTACTTGATTTCTTTACCAAGTATATTACTGACTATGCTGCCTTGCATTCATTTTCCGAGGGTTTATTAGCTTTTGATGTGCTTCTATTATGGATTTGTTATAATGACTTTTAAAGTCCTTTACTATTGTTAAAAGTGAATTGCTTGGTCTTTTCTTATACATATCTTGGAGAATTATAAGCTTATTTTTCATACTTTCTAAACCATGATGACACCATTTGTGCCTATTAATCCTTTTACAATTCTTTTTAGTATTTACAATTTTCTTATGCTTTTTACGAGAGTCATCAAGGGAATTCGTTAACATTTTGAAAAATATATTAAAATTTCCTCTGCTGAGTCCCTTTTACTATACAATTTTGTTCCCAATTAATTCATACTAAACTATCTTTAAACTGATTTACACTCTGTACCCTAAATCCCTTATTTCTCTTACAATTGTCTTTTGAGCTTTTTGTGAGATTTTGTTTTATGTAAATATCCAAAAGAATAATGGTTGATGGTCTATAACTTATGCTATAGTACATTTATTGAATAACACCATTGTTTCAAATTTTTTATGATACTGTCTAGAATGCAAATCCTCAAGTAGGAAACCCATTTGCTCATGATAACCTGATTGTCGCAGTAAATTTTAAAATTGGTCTACTGTGTTATTTTTGTGACATCAAAGTGGGCATTGATATCTCCACAAACAACTATAACATAATTGAAAATCCAGACAATACAGTCCAAAGAATTATGATACAATTTGTTTGTTTAAAAATATTTAACATTTATAAAAGTCCTAATTCATTTGTCAGCAACACATTTGGAAAAATATATTGGAAATTAACAATTATAAAAAAGTGCAATGTGCAGTGATTTTAGTTATAGTTACACACAAAAGGCTGGGAATATAAGCATTCTAAGATTTGTTTCATTTTGTATATAATATGTCTTTATTTTATTTTAAATGTTCTGTATACATGTAATATTTATGTATATATGTAACTTTATTGTACATTTCCTTAACACGCATATAGTATTTGTATTTTATTTCAAATGTTCCATATTCTATGTAATATTTATGTTTATATATAATTTTTGTACATTTCCTTGACATGTTCTATGTTCACAAGCCTTTATGGCTGCTAGTGAACTCACAGAATACAATCTAATCTAATCTATATTTTGTCAAATGGCTATCTACTTTAGATGTAAATGTTTTAAGTGATGGCCCACCTACATGTATGGGATCTGTTTCACAAGCAAACTCTTCTCCAAATTTAAGCTTTGTCTCAAAGGTATTGTTACCTAAGATACAAGTTTTTAGTGATAATCTAGGAGTGATAACTTTCCTATAAGTATACATTTTGGAGCCTCCTGAAATTAAATTTAAGGCAAAATATTTGAAAACTAGAAGTAAAAATATAGATTGGAAATTATTTAAACATGTTTTTGGTAAAGCTTTCTCTACTGAAAAAGATATAATTGAGGATCAAGTGTTTAACCATTTTTACAGCTAACTGTACAGGTTGGATACTTATAATTCTGCATAACGAGAAACAATCTAAATAAAATTAAAACACTAAGATGGTGAAATCAGGACTGTAATGATGCTATTGGAAAAAGGAGAGCAGCTATTAATGAATTCTACAAGAATAGGAGCTTAAAAACTATTTAAATATGAAAAATCAGGCAGTAAAGACCAAGATGTCAGTAATTACAGCATGAAGAAATAGTTGGTTTAAACTCTGAAATCCATTATCACTGAAGAACAAAAATATAAATCAAGTTTGAAGGAAGCCAGATCATTTTCTACTAAATCAAATGATTCGGATTATTTACCTATAATATAATAATAGTAAACTCCAATGAAGATTTAAAAAAATATCTCTCTGGATTAAGTTTATAAATACCATTTGCCATCTAATGAAATAATCACTCTGGCTTTCGATCATGTTGAGACTACTGATTTAACCAAGGACGTCTATATCAATGACATTAAACACACAATTTATAATCATAAAAGCAATTCTTCTGGACCTGAAGAAGTGACATATTCAGAGGATAAAGAGGATAGTCTGGTAAAACAAGCAAGTAGGTACTGATGGAAAAAGTTTGAAAATCCAACTGCCTATCCAAGATATATTTTGCTACTTCAAGAAAGAAGCCACTAACAATGGAGCATTGAACATCCTGAGGATTCGTGGATCTGGGAAGAAATAGAAAAGTCTGTTTCAAAAAAATGTATGGTCCTAAATAAGATGCAACAAACATCATAAAGATAAGGTTGAATATAGCCATGGATCCATTATTATTGCATAAAATGAAAAAAAGAGAAATTTCTTACTATTAATGTAGTAAAATATGTAGTTTAAAAGTTATATTAATTGGATGCAAATTTGATAAGAAATAAAATGATGAATTAATATGTTCAATCTATAAAGATAGTTTGCAAGGGCCTATAAAAATCACTTATATTATAAAATATAATCACAAACTAATATTTAAGATAATCACAAACCATATTAGAGAATATAAAATCATATTCCCATAATTTGAGTAGCTTCAAAAAATTAAATGGTACCTAATGAAACCAGTGCCTTCATTATAAATATATATCTATAGGTGTCAGAGGCTAAAGGATCAGAGAACATTCAAGAGTGTCCCTAATTGAAGAAGAGGAAGAAAGTTTTTTTAGGTACTGTTTTGATCTCAGAAAGCGCATCACAAGGTTTAATTATTCTTATTCTTCTTCTTCTTCTTCTTCAAACTATAGGCTTTTAAGCCTGTTGCAGCTCCTTTATTTGTTCTATCCATCTTTTTTCTGGACAGCACATACTTCATTTTCCAGTGGGTAAATAATATCCAGCAATTATTTTTAGTAGTCTATTTTGGCATTCCACATGTTCCCACCACTTTTGTTGATATTTATATACAGTTTCTAACAGGCTGATAACTATTTCTTATTTCATAATTTCTGATGTAATGTAGTTGGGTTACTTCTGCTACACTTTGGAGAAGTTGTAACTCAGTTAAATAAAAAACAGCAATGATGAATACCTGGAATTGTTTTTACCTAAAGGGAGCTCTTCATCTGTTATATATTGGCATCAGTCTAAAAACCAATCAAAACTGTGCTCAATAAATTTTAGAGTCAAACCTTGACATATTGTATTAAAGCCAATACAGAGTAGCAATTGACAAAATATACAATTATGCAGTGTCCTTGCAGAAGTTGAAATAAATATTGAAATATCTAGTTGACTCTTTTAAAAGACAGCAGAGACTTGATGAAGAAGATAAATTAAAAGATAAAGATTATAAGAATATTAAAGATAGAGTTGATATACAATAAATGCCAAGGAAAATTGCAGTGGCCTTATTTAGGATGGCAACTGGCCATGATTGCCTTGCAGAACACTTCTACAAGATACGATGCCTACCTACACCCAAGTGAACTCTCTATGAAGAAGATATCCTGAACAAACAGCATCTCACTAAATGCAAAGACCTTAAAAGTGATAACTTACAGACTTTCTATTGAGAAGCCAGAGGGAAAATGATGCAGATCAATTAATCCCCAGTGCCATTGGTGAACAACATATCTAGTTGACTCTAGATTCAGTTGAAGTTATGACACTGGTACAGTTATGCATTTCAGGAATGGCCTATTATACATGAGCAGAATTTTAATGCTCCTTCAACCTCTGTTACAGAATCTGTAAAAGTGAATATATCTTCTACATGACTATTCAGCAATTTTTGAAGAAGGGTCCAGTTTATACCACTTTGGTTATTATTCCAAGCAATGTTTTCTCTTTTAAATGTGGATTTGTTGCTTATATATAGCACAATAGCTTCTTCAAGAGAGTATTTAAATCTATTTTGCTAGGTACTGAAGCACAAAGTGCAAAATGTTGTCCAGAGAGGTCAAATTTGTATATAGGGGTTTTGAAACTTCAGTAGGGGATTTCTATCCTTAGTGAACTGTGAGGAACATGTAATTATTAGAGATGCACTCTCTTTGAATAGACCCAGATATGTTCCATGGAAAACATCCTAACTTTTGGTTATTGTATTTTTTTATTTTATTTATTTATTTATTGTGCTAAGAGATTTACAATTTCATTGTCTACTGAAATTTGACCCTGGCCACTCATTCTGTAGACAATCACTACATTATATCTACATTTTACAATTTCCTGCCAGTAAGTTATTTTGCTTCAGTTTTCATGTCCCATTTCCACTTGTTTTTCACTTGTCACTTATTGATTATTTTACCTTCACACATTCGCCATAGTTTTCCATTCAAAGTAAGATACACTACCTCTTACTTTTCTCTATCCACTGTCCAAAGCCATTTATTTTTAACTTTACACAAAAACTGTCCAATGCTCCTAGCGTCCTTGCACATCATTTTGATTATAAGGATATTTCTATCCCCCCTTCAACCACTTCTTTTTAATAAATTTTCTTCTCCTATTTTCTGTTCCTTGGACACTTAAATACTATGTGTTCAATGTCTTCATTACCACCACATATCGGACATTGGTTTTGAGGAATACCCTGTCTTAACCCTCTTAGCCTCCATGTTCTGGTTCTTACTCATGCAATAGATTCTCTCTCTTCTTTATTTACTATGTCTATATATCTCTCCCTACCCCACGTATTTTTCATTGGCCTATAACAAACCAATGAGCTCTTTTTGGCAATCTCACTGAACATGTTTTGTATTTCTATATCTTCCAGTCTTTTCCTTGCCTTTTTACAAAAATTTGTCACGTTATTTTCTCTCCTTCTCCACATGTCTCCTAACACATTTTTCTCCAAAATTCTCCATAAATTACTTACCCATCCATCATTCATTAAACTATTCTCTTGGTATTCTATACATTGTCTTAACACATTACTTTTTCCTAGATTTAAAGTTCTGAACCAAAATTTCAAAGCTCTTTCCGTTATCTTCCCCTTAGTCGCCACCCTGCTCATCTCTAATTGCACTACCTGTCTTACAATGGCCTTCGGTAACCCTAGTATTTCTCTACAAAAGTCCTGTGCACCTCATCTGTACTTTCCCATTCTCTATCTAATCCCCATATTTCTATACCATACATCATTTTTGCCTCCACAACCATCTCATAAACTTTTCCCAGCCATTTAACATTTATATTAGGTACTCTATATTTGCACCTTCTAATTGCTGCCATCGCCCCTTTACCTTTTACTTTTGGTTATTAAAAAGTAATCATGGAATTGTATATTATAATTTTTTTAGCATTCACCTTCATTACAACAGTAAGAAATCAGGCAAACTAAAGATGAATGCATTTCCTTGAATGACTCTTTTGTTCATTCTGTAGGTAAAGGAATTAGAGCGAAACTCCATAATAATACATACATACATGTTATTTCAACAAATACTGAAGCCAGCTTTCCATTTTTTGTCACAAAAAAGAGAGAAAAAGAAAGGACAATTTGAAAAATAACTACCTACTCTCATGTTACAAATGGTATTCCAGTTTTGCAATTGTTTCCTTTCAGTGCTAGCTTTCCAGATAATTTAAGAATAGCAAAGCTTCAACCTATATCTTAAAATACTGGAAGTTGATGACAGTGTTGTTGAAATCAATTAAGAGTTTATGTCTGGTTGACAATGGAAGAAACTAGCCTCCGAAACATGTTCTGGGAAATTTAAAAAAGTGAGTATTGTTTTATGTCATTAGTCAACTCAAGTTTTTACTCTTAATTGATTTCAATACACATTTTAAAAAGGAGATAATTTGCAAGATAGAGAACTATAGGTCTATATCATCAATTACAGAGTTTGACATCCTCAAAATATTAATTCCATTTCATAAAGCCCATAATACTGTACACCCACTCAGTTTGGATTTTTGAAAGGCAAATTAATTAAATGACCCTTTATTATGCATATTAAAATTAAGCAATATATACAGTGAAGTAACACTATACACTTTAAAAGTAATGCGTCAAATAAAAACACTTTTTGCTCCATTTATGTCATTATTTATAATATTTCTTCAAGGAAGTACTCTTGTTTCTGTTTTAGGCATTCAATTTATATACTTTGAATACATTGGTAGGAAAGGAGAGGTGAGAGCTAGAAAGGGAAGGGTATCTGGAGGTATAGGTTTCTTTATAACGAACAGCTTAAGTAAGGAAATTAAAGAAACATGGTCTAGTAGTAAAGAAATATTGTGAGATATAATGGATGTTAAGTACATAGATGGGAATATACTGTGTGTAGGAATAATATATAACCCCCCCCATATCCTAATGGTTTCATGATCCTGATCTCCTTCTTAATTAAATAAAAAAAGATATAGATAGGCTGAAGGAGAAATTTATAACTGCAGAGGTAATACTAATGGGACACTTTAATATCAGGATTGGGGAAAGCAATACATATGTTGGAAATGATTGGATGAGTGATGAAATGGTATTTAAAAGTGAGAAATTTAGGCAAAACAAGGACAAATTTGGGTGTAAAATTTATTGATTTTTGTGAGTTGAATGCTTCAGAAATTTTGAATGGAAAATATGGGGAAGATGAACTTTGTTAGCAATAATGGGCAGAGTGTAATAGATTTTGTGTTGTGGCCCCCTAATTTAGGGCATATTTTAAGGAATTAAATTTAAGCTCAACTAGCGGGCATTATCCACTAATTGTGGATTTTATGATGCACACAGCACAAATAAAACACAATATAAGAGTGAAAAGCTATTGTAAAAAAGAGTATATTAGCTATAAATGGAAAGAAGAATTTTGTGACACATTTAAACAGACTCTAGATTCAAATTATGAAAAGATATGTCTATGTGGAATAACATTCATGGTTAAGAATAATCAAATAGAGAATGCAATGGATATCCTTAATACAGTTATGCAAAGGGCGGGAGAGGAAGTGAAAACATAAAAGAGGGTTTACATAAATGATGACTGGTTTGACGAAGAATGTAGGCTATTAAAAATACAAGTTAAACAACTGTTGGTTAGGTGGAGGGAATTAGGTGATAGAAAATATAAGGATGATTATATGCAAGGGAGGAAGTCATATAATTTATTTTTGGAAGAAAAGGGACTGGAGAGAAAGCAATGAAAGGAATTTGATAAAATGTCTAAATGAAAATAATGTTAATAAGGTATGCAAGCTCTTAAGTCGACCTATAATAAATGTGTAACTAAACCCAATATTGAGCCAGGACAATTGATGGAGTATTTTAAAATATTATATGGGGAAGACAGGAGTATAGGAATTACAGGATTTCTGGAAATAGGCAATGTATTTGTAGTAATATTGGATGGTGAAATTAGGAATGAGGGAATAATAAAATAAGTTAAGTTACTGAAGAAAAATAAAGCTACTGGAATTGATGGCATCCCAACAGAGTTTCTTAAGGAGTGGTGTACTGAAACAGGAAGAGTGAACATTTTATTAGATTTATTTGATGTAATTATTAGAAAGGGTTATGTACCTAAACGATGGAGGGAAGCTATCATCCATCCTATATATAAAGGCAAGGGTAATGTCAATAAACCTAATAACTACAGAAGTATTGCATTACTATCTAATATAGGAAAACTTTTTGTGGGCATTTTGGCGGCTAGACTACAAATTTGGGTTGAAGAATATAATATCCTTTCGGAATTCCAGATGGGCTTTCGCAAGGGAAGGAGAACAACTGATAATTTTGTTTATTATAAAAACATTAGCAGACAAATATTTAAAAGAAAAAGGGGGTAAATTGTATATGGCTTTTGCAGACTTAGAGAAAGCCTATGACCAAATTGAGTTACAACTTCTGTGGCATAAATTAGTATGTAAGGGAGTAAGTCAGCAATTGGTGAATATTCTTAAAGCATTGTATTTTGAGAACACCTTCTGTGTAAGGGTGGATACAAGCTGTGTAACAAGAGAAATTCCACAAAAGAAAGGCCTTAGGCAAGATGTAAGTTAAGCCCAGTTTTATTTAATTTATACATAGATGATGTCTTGCTAGAAATTGGAAGGGATAATAACTGTGCACCAGTAATTAACAACATTCAAATCCCAGGACTTCTTTTGCAGATGATCTAGTGGTAGGATCTATTACAGTAAGTGGTTTAAAACAATCATTACAAGCAATTGATGTATATTGTAAAGAATGGAGGTTAAAAGTGAATCAAGAGAAAACACAGATTGTGGTACCTATTCAAAAAGGGGGGAAAATTAAGCAAATATGAAAAGTAGAAGGGAGAGAATAAAGATTACAGGGTGGTGTGTGACTGTATTTATTTAGGAGTAAAAATAGACGGAGGTAATAAATGGGAGAAACAAAAGAAGTTTGCATTGGCAAAAGGTAAAGGGGCATTGGCAGCAATCAGAAGCTGCAAATATAGAATACCTAATATAAATGTTAAATGGCTGGAAAAAGTTTATGAGATGGTTGTGGAGGCAAAAATGATGTATGGTATAGAAAAATAGGGATTACATAGAGGATGGGAAAGTATAGATGAGGTGCACAGGATGTTTTGTAGAGAAATACTAGGGTTACCAAAGGCAATTGTAAGACAGGTAGCGCAATTAGAGATGGGAAGGGTGGCGACTAAGGGGAAGATAATGGAAAGAGCTTTGAAATTTTGGTTCAGAACTTTAAATCTAGAAAAAAGTAATGTGTTAAGACAATGTATAGAACACCAAGAGAATTGTTTAATGAATGATGGATGGGTAAGTAATTTACGGAACATTTTGGAGAAAAGTGGTTTAGGAGACATGTGGAGAAGGAGAGAAAATAATCTGAAAAAGTTTTGGAAAAAGACAAGGAAAAGACTGGAAGATGTAGAAATACAAATCATGTTCAGTGAGATTGCCAAAAAGAGCTCATTAGTTTGTTATAGGCCAATGAAAAATACGTGGGGTAGGGAGAAATATATAGACATAGTAAATAAAGAAGAGAGAATCTATTGCATGGGTAAGAACCAGAGCATGGAGGCTAAGAGGGTTAAGACAGGGTATTCCTCAAAACCAATGTCCGATATGTGGTGGTAATGAAGACATTGAACACATAGTATTTAAGTGCCAAGGAACAGAAAATAGGAAAAGAGAATTTATTAAAAGGAAGTGGTTGAAGGGGGATAGAAATACACTTATAATCGAAATGATGTGCAAGGACGCTAGGAGCATTGGACAGTTTTTGTGTAAAGTAAAAAATAAATGGCTTTGGACAGTGGATAGAGAAAAGTAAGAGGTAGTGTATCTTACTTTGAATGGAGAACTATGGTGAATGTGTAATGGTAAAGTAATCAATAAGTGAAAAGTGAAAAACAAGTGGAAATGGTATATGAAAAACTGAAGCAAGATAATTTTTTGATGAGAAACTGTAAAGTGTAAATAAACTGTAGTGATTGTCTACAAAATGAGTTGATGGGAAATTATAAAATATAAATAAACTGTAGTGATTGTCTACAGAGTAGCCAGGATCAAATTTCAGTAGACAATGAAATTGTAAATCTCTTAGCACAATAAATAAATAAAAATAAATAAATATAAAATGTATATATATATATATATATATATATGCATTCTAAGCTAAACAGTGCAGAAACAGTACTATTTGTCGGTGATATCAACTTACTGATCTAACAGAGATTTTATCTGTATTTTGAATACAGCCACAGAAATAATTGTAAGGCTTCAAATTTGACTGAAAAATGTAAGCTTTATCTAGATATTGAAAAAGCTGTAATAATGCTCCTCAACCAGAGCAATAATGCAATTCCAGTATATTGATGAAATATCACGTGAAAAAACCAAAACTACAAAATTTTTTAAAATTTGGCATCATTCAAATATCCCATATACTCATATGGAACTCCTGATTAATAAAATGACCAGGATCTGTGATGCATTTTATTACTTGCATTATAATTTCATATGGTATCTGTTTTTGGGGCATGCCCATTAGAACTACTTATATTTTTAAATTGCAGAAAAAAAGTTTAAGATTATGTTGAATATCTCTGGTAACATTTTTTTAAGGAATCAAACTTAATGCCTTTTCCTAGTGTTTATATTTTGGAAGCAGTAAACTTTTTCATGAAAATAGGACTGCTTTTTAAAACTTGATAATTATTCATACACCACCACAGCATCTACACTTTGTATTCTTAATGTATTTTTTAGTCAATTTATTGTAGTTGTATTTGTGAACTTTGCTGTATTAATGCAAAGTTTTTGTGAGCCTTATTATATTATATTTCCTTCAGCTAATTTATTCCAAATGTTCATTATGCCTTGTTTATTATTTTCTTAAATTGCTTTGCTTGTATTTGTAATCTATTGTTAATCCTGATGAAACCATGATTTTCTAATAAATCTTGATGTAAATAAATGTAAATTAATTCAGAAGGTTCAAATCAGTAAGATTACCTGAAAGTTTTAAGACAATTGAACCATCATTGGTAATGTGCATAAGGCATTTAATTGTCTCATGATAGAGTTTAAATGTCTTCAAGAGGAAAAAACCCAAAATGGATTATACATGTAAGAAGCACAATTGTTTAAACATAATTATTTGTAGATATAGAACATAAACCATCGATGTTTACAAAGATTTTTTTAACTTTCAAACATGCATTCTTTTAGTATAACAGATTTTGTTTTGAAAAAGTAGAATGTTGAAATTTCAGACTTAAATCACTTCCTACCATATTATGAGCAACAGTGTAATGTATTTTTATAATTTCAGCATCAGAGCCTGGGCAGAGACTTTGGGTCATGAGCTATGGGATTTGGGCCAGACTGTTACCAGGGCCATGGAAATGAGAGCAGTAAGTCTTAACATTCTGTCTGTATTATAAATTCTCAGTGAAACCAGAATTTATGTTATATTTCCATGAAACATCTCTTAAGAAAAATCCATGTTCAGAATAATTGACTAGATTTTCTGCGTTTGTTCAATAACGTCTCACTGCCTTTTCATTACTCTCCTTGATTCTGTCCCTACCAGCTGACATTGTCCCTCTTTGGGCCCTCTTCTTTCCTTTCAGCTTAAGTGAAAAGACATGCTTCTTTGGGTAGCTGATGAACTTGAAACAGATAGTATGAATGTACAGCTTTTAAATGGTTAGTAATGTGTTATATTTGATTGTGAATGCAAAGGATTTTCATATTGTTTCACATTGACATTTGTTAATTAATGTACTTGCTATTAATCATGTTATTTTGTTAATTCTATATATTGTGAATCACTTTTGATTTGGCACTATGTTAGGAAAGCTACATTGAATTTAAGTATGCTTTATTCTAAATTAAGTTAACATGGCCATCATTAATATGCAAATGATAGGTGCAGAATGCACATATGTTTTGTCACTACTCATCCATGGAGAATCAACATTATTAATTTGCATTATGATGGTGTAATAGCTTTTTCACCACTTCTCCCAAAATTTTGTCAGAAGTAGATGTGTTATTGCACATTAGAAACAATTTTGTTGGAGAAAAAGAATCGATTGCAGTATAAAGTATTTATTTATTTGTTTATTTTTGTTTTATGGCTTTGGGCAGTGGATAGAGAAAAGTAAGAGGTAGCGTATCATACTTTGAATGGAAAACTATGTTGAATATGTGATGGTAAAGTAATCAATAAGTGAAAAGTGAAAAACAAGTGGAAATGGGACATGAAAAACTGAAAAAAAAACAAGATGATTTATTGATGAGAAATTGCAAAATGTAAATAAACTGTAGTGATTGTCTACAGAATGAGTGGCCAGGGTCAAAGTTCAGTAGACATTCAAATTATAAAACTCTCAGCACAATAAATAAATAAATATAAAATATAGTGATGGTGTTAAAACATTAGCAAACTAATCTACATAATTAGTTCATTGTGTAAAACATTATTATTAGTACATATTGCATTTATTTACAAAGTGCATTTATTATTATTATTATTATTACTAAACACCATTCCACAAAAAAACAAAGCCAAAAAAAAAATGCTGCAAACCAAGCTCAACTCTACAACTCTCCTTGTAAGTTTGTGGTCCTCCGTGGTGTAGTGGTTACCATGCTAGCCTCTACTGTCCATTCCAAACCAGAGTTCCTATACTCAAGTTACCTTGAGAGTTCTCTCTGATGTAAACAGAAGCACGTGCTTTGGCTTGTCAGGAACCCAAGAATATACTCTCACGCCAACGTAAATAGTTCCTTAATACATGTATTGTATTATTAAATATTAAAATAGGAAAGTATAGAACTGCACATTTTATTGCGGTTATCATAAGAACTCATGTTAAAGGTAATGGATATATACTAGCTGTTAAGAGATTACAAAATATGATTTTCGCCTGCTATTGCGCTAACGCAGAGGGCATCTTGCTAGTTTAATACCAACCGTATGTTGACTGCCACTCTCTTACATATACAAGAAATGCAGCAATGAATTCCCAGAGGTGCTATCTGAGTACCGAATAAACACTTTGCGCAACACAGGATATATGATAAGCGAACAGTCATTCATAATACCCTAACACACATATGCTCAGCTCAGGTCAAATCTTGTGATTTACTCAGTTGGTATTTGAGCTCACATGGCAGAGACAAGCGCTTGCAGAAAGCCACCCGAAGGTGTACGAACACCACGCTTCCAAAGCGAATGTCGCGACCTCTGCCATGCTGATTGCCGAGGCTTGAAACTAAACTAAGATGGAAGGCAGCTCATAAAATAGTAATGCCGAAATTATAAAAATAAAGCAGAATTTTCGTATCAACGAGCAATTGTGTAAATGTAGGAGTTTATAGTGATACCTTATTTAATATTGAGTACCAAATAACGCGCATTCGATGTTTAAAACTGGAACATGACCTGAAAACCTAGTAAGGTAGAAGACAGGTTATGAATCGAAAGTTTAGTTGGTTTTAATGAAGAATTGAAATATATATAGCGGAAACAAGCTAACCTTAAATATAAACTATAACTTAGTATCTTAAGGTGTTAAAATGTGTTCGAATTAGGGACTGTGTTTCGAAAAGTTTATTTTTATGGATTTCACACTAATATCGTAAAACGAACAAGAGAACTCGTGCTCAAAGGTTATGTCTGATACCTATTTCAATTTTGAATGTGATGTAATGATAATAGTTTTGGATCCATAGTTTGATTTTAGATGTGTATTAGTGTTGTGATCAAACACTATTTCCTGCTGTTATACCAAATAAATAAATTAGGACATAATGCTCTTTTCATTGCAAAATAACTTAAAGCATTCCATAAACAGAAAATTCTCCATATGTACTGTATATCTTTGGGAATTTTTTGTCAATCTGGGTAACTCGGTTAAGCGCTGGCCTTGGAAGCACAAATAGTTACATAAAACTTGTGTATTACCACATTATTGCTGAATGATTTCTACATATCGAAATGTTAGCTACCATATTTATGACAAAACACCCAACTTAAATTATATAAATGTATAATATATATTGCATGGCAAAATATCTGCTGAAATAGTTATTCTCTCATTTGTGAAGTCATAGTGGGAGCTGCCTTGTAAAACAACTTCTTGGTTTCATTACTTGAAGTATTGAGTAATGCTATCTCTGTTTTAAATGTTGTCTCATTCATACTTCCAATTGGGCAGCACTATGGCCTCTCACAAAAAAGCCTGGATTCAATCCTAGGGATCAGAGGTGGGATTTTGTGGTAGATAAAATGGCACTTAGAATGAATGTCTGGTTTTCCCCACCATAATTCCATCAATTGCACCATCTTCATCATTGTCATCCCCCCTCCCACCAGTCTCGAATCTCTGTAAACCTGTGAAGTTAAAAGGGACATTAAAATTAAAAATATTATGGAGGACAGAGAGCAATAGTAATGAACGAGTGTCTCATCCAGCCACCCAAATTTATAAACCAGCATGTGCTGTTACATTCTTTCTGCAGTCAACATATGAAAAAACAATTAATACTGCCACACTAAACTACATGTTAAAGTGATTGACAATTATGAAGGATGGGTGTGATATGGTTAAACACAAAGAGACATTGTTATTATTTAGAGACATTGCATTCACATTCATATTTAATAATACTGTATAATACATTTGTATGGTATTTTAAGGAACATGTGCCTACATTAATATACATTTGAATGGCCTACCCAATTAAAATGTCCATTAAATTCTAACCTCTTGAATGTCTGTTATTACAATCTATTGGAATGATCTTATAGGTAATTGCACTTAGTCACTTATGCATACACAAAGCCAGTTCTAGTTAATAAAACACAGTTATTGAATAGAAAATACACTTTGATTCCTTTTCCTGGGAAAGGTTCTATATATAACATTTGGTATAACACAGTGGAGGTCCTACAGCACATGGGAACTTTAAATTTATTGACAGGTCATATGGGAAAAAAACAAATTGAACCCATACAGTGATGTTTGTTTG
The DNA here is from genome assembly GCA_030765065.1 of Deroplatys truncata. NCBI lineage: Eukaryota > Metazoa > Arthropoda > Insecta > Mantodea > Mantidae > Deroplatys > Deroplatys truncata. Next base: position 120,637,579 of record CM060978.1, read on the forward strand.
TGTTTGTTCATTTGGCTCCACTGTGAGCAATGCTCAGGGAAATTGAACACATCATACAATTATGAAGTATACAGAGTAAGTAGGAATATACCCAAAGCCAAGAACAGCCTTTGGGGGGGGATGCTCCCCTCCCCATCATGCATTATCTAAGAGAGAAAAATTTGTAAACCATCACCATTTCAACAGTAAACTTCTCGACACGCATTACAGTAGGACAACAATAGCAAATAAGTGTTAATCACCATGCAATCTGCCCTACATAAAGTGCTTACATGAGGTTGATACTATTATGATGATTAATTCACTTTGAATAAGCTCGAAATTATAACTTTATACTTATGTTATGCTTAAATTTCAATTTCCCATGTAATTTCTATTACCTTGAAGATATGTTTGAGAAAGACATCACTTGAAATGAGAAATTCTCATTATTACTGCATGGGTATTATTTGGGAAGACAGTATACAGGGTGGAAGGTACTGCTTGAACTGTACGTTAATCATGGATTCTATATAATGATTAGTGCAAATATGTCCAATACAATTTTTGTCATTAAACCTACAAAAATGAAACATAGTGATGTTCCTTGTGCCTGTGTCTATTAGCCATTTTATTACAGTTCAAGCAATATCTTTCACCCTGTATAAGAAAATAGTTAGAAAATGGTGGAGTTTGCATATACATAACACATTATAACATATAAAACTGGGATGCAACAGATCCATCTATCCCATTGACTAACAATTATACAATCACTGTGTGCTACCGGTATTCCTACTACTTTCTATCCAGCAATAATATTTACATGGTAGCTTAAGTATTTAAAGTCCAATATCAAACCTGCTATGTCTATAGAGACTGGCACTGTAGCAAGATGACAATATCACAAAAGACATGTCAGGAATGGGGAGGAGTATAATGGTTATTTTGGGTGGGGAATTTTCTTGAAAATCTTTGTGTTGCATCTTTGGAAGGTACTGAACTTAAACCGATTTGTACTATGTATGTACAAATTCATGCTTTGAAGCGCATGGCTTTATGTATTCACTTTCAATTGCCAGTCGAAATGCGCGCGCCAACGTTCCACGTTACGTGTTTGACCACAGCCAATGGGAGCAAAATATGCCGGAATGGACTACCTTCTCCCTTGAACTGGAAAATCGTTCCCTTTCGTTCATTTTCGGCATTCGCTCGAACTTCGTCGGGCAACTTCGGGTGGCTATCTGCAAGCGCTAGTATGGCAGAGGAAGGTACGTCATACGTGTAGTGCGAATAAACTGTTCAAACACACAAGCGGGAAACAGTTAAAAAGTGGCTAAAAACAAATAATACTTCATATATTCAACTCACTATTACAAAAATACCCGACACTTGCATTATTGCATATTACGAAACTAATATCGGATTTTACAGGCGTTTCAGTGCGAAGTGTAACGAAAGCAGGGAATATAAACAGACATAATACAACATAGAAGAGGATAAAATGTGGGAACTTGTTTTAAGTGCGACAGTGCTGTGGAATTGTGGATAAGCTTGTCATTATTTTGGAGAGTAGTTCCGATTCTGATATGGCAACTGAGTCATTTTCGGAGGATTCGGATTTGGGTGTTGCAATTTTGCCCCAGGATTGTGATTAACGTAAGTAAAATGTTCATTGCCGCATACTTATAAAATCGATTGTTACCTCAGGTTGCATTTTGAACTATGATTCTCACGCAGGGCGCCTTTTTATAGATTAAATATAGTGTTCAACAAGCAGTGGGAGGGGATTGCGAACTACTTTCTCGCGGATAATACAAAGAGTTTGTTTTCAGTGAAAGGCACTCTGGTTTGGAATGGACAGTAGTTCCCAATATCCCAAGTTCAAACCCGGTGGAGGGCAATGGATTTTTTCGGCCATAAAAATCCTTAGCATGGCTTCCTTCGGAAGGGAAGTAAAGCCGGTGGTCCCATGTTGTAGATTTACGGCATGTAAAAGAACCTCAAGCCTGATAAGGAGGCCTCTGAGCAAAATTTCTGGTATTTCACGCCCAATATTGAATGGGACGCTAAGGACCATAGCAGTTAAAGAGCGTCTATAAATAAACTCAATTTAATTTAATTTTTTTGTAAGTTTAGTGCGATTCTTAGCATTTATAATGTGGATTTTTGTGGTATTGAAGAGTTTGGCAATTGTTAAGTTGAAATTACAACAGGTTATCCTTGCTATGATATAAATGCTTCATATGCATTTATTCTATATTGATTATGTTACTATTTATAACCTCTAGAAGTGATGTTTATTTAAACTCTTCGGCTAATATTATCTTATAGTGTGCCCGTAGAAAATGCTTATAAAATCAAAAGGAAAGCGAATAAATTACCTTAAGAGTGAGCTTAGAACACGATGTGGTCTCGTCTATAGCTGGTGCCCAGCTGCCCGCCCGTTTAAGGTATTTTAGTTATATAAGAAAATCGCGTCAGGAAGTAAACAAACGTAGCCATTTTGCAAAACATTACATGCAAATTGGGTACTGCCAACGTAAATAAAAATGTGAAATCGGCTAAAAATGCGATGCGCCGTTGTTACCGCTATTTGTTGTTGTTGTTGTTCTGCGATTTTGTTGAAATGCAACGCGTGCAAATTAACAGTGCGTATTTAATATAAAGCAAAATGGTTTGCACGGGATGTGAGAATACTGTCTTTAGCATTCTAACTCAACACGTGCTATGCTTATATAAAAAAAACTAACCTAAACCTAACTTTTCGTGAATTGAGAAACGTAAGCTTATATAAAAAAACTAACCTAAATCTAACCTTTCGTGAATTCAGAAACGTAAGCTTATATAAAAAAAACTAACCTAAACCTAACCTTCCGTGAATCCATAAATGTAAGCTTATATAAAAAAACTAACCTAAACCTAACCTTTCATGAATTCAGAAACGTAAGCTTATATAAAAAAAACCAACCTTTAGTGAATTCAAACGTAAGCTTATATTAAAAAAAACCCTAACCTAAACCTAACCTTCCGTGAATCCATAAACGTAAGCTTATATAAAAAAAACTAAACCTAACCTCCCGTGAATTAGAAACGTAAGCTTAGGAACGCACGCTCGCTTCGCTCGCGTGCTTTGATGTAACCAATGGTAACAAATTAAAACAAGGATATATATAAAGGTAATTCAGAAACCTATGCTTATATAAAAAAAACTAACCTAAACCTAACCTTAAACTTTCGTGAATTCAGAAACATCAGAAACGTAAGTTTAGGAACGCACGCGAGCGAAGCGAGCGTGCTTTGATGTAAACAGTGATAACAAATTAAAACAAGGATATATATAAAGGTAATTCAGAAACCTATGGTTATATAAAAAAACTAACCTAAACCTAACCTTTCGTGAATTCAGAAACGTAAGCTTATATAAAAAAAACTAACCTAAACCTAACCTTTCCTGAATTCAGAAACGTAAGTTTATATAAAAAAAACTAAACCTAACCTAACCTCCCGTGAATCAGAAACGTAAGTTTAGGAACGCACGCGAGCGAAGCGAGCGTGCTTTGATGTAAAAAGTGGTAACAAATTAAAACAAGGATATATATAAAAGTAATTCAGAAACCTATGGTTATATAAAAAAAACTAACCTAAACCTAACCTTTCGTGAATTCAGAAACGTAAGCTTATATAAAAAAAACTAACCTAAACCTAACCTTTCGTGAATTCAGAAACGTAAGCTTATATAAAAAACTAACCTAAACCTAACCTTTCCTGAATTCAGAAACGTAAGCTTATATAAAAAAACTATCCTAAACCTAACCTTTCGTGAATTCAGAAACGTAAGCTTATATAAAAAAAACTAACCTAAACCTAACCTTTCGTGAATTCAGAAACGTAAGCTTATATAAAAAACTAACCTAAACCTAACCTTTCCTGAATTCAGAAACGTAAGCTTATATAAAAAAACTATCCTAAACCTAACCTTTCGTGAATTCAGAAACGTAAGCTTATATAAAAAAAACTAACCTAAACCTAACCTTTCGTGAATTCAGAAACTTAAGCTTATATAAAAAAAACTAACCTAAACCTAACCTTTCGAAAGCTTACATAAATAAAAAATCTAACATAGGTAAGCGTAACCTTGCGTTAATTCATAAAGCACAGGTTGTCTAAGATCCCTGGGCTACACACTGTGGTCGTTTCCGCATTCGCGGCATTAATTTTCGTTTTGGCGGCATTAATTTGTTATATTTTGGCAGCATAAACATATGACATACGTGACATGTGTTGAGCTAGTGCATGGCATAGTGTGACATCTGTTGGACAATATAACACATCATATTCATCGCCGTGGGGCACACTGTAAGATGATATTATCGCTAACTTCCATAAAGATACATATCTACAATAATAGCAAAGATAACTAGATAAGGAATGTAAATGTTGGGAATGGGTGAAAGATGGAATTCAGAATTTCATTGTTCTAGTAGTTCAAGATTAAAAGCCAAAACTCTAAGCTCCCATTATATGATCAGAAAATGAAAATAGTAGAACAAGCACAACTCAGCCAAAATTCAAATGTAATGTGAAAATATAAAACATTTCCCCATATTATTTTCATTAGCAGATTTAGAAAATTTATTTTACTTTTGCAGTTGCTGTAAGCTTTATAAAACCTTTTTTCTGGCTGTGGACCTTTTCTAAAGACAATGGATCATTTTGCATGAGCCGTTCATGTCTTTGCAAATATTAATTATTTTTATCACTTTACCTTGCCATTGTTCATGTCTCCTCTCACTCTGCACTCTATGTTGTGGTGGAAGATTATTGACAAATGCTGGATTCTGTCGTCTGTATTCTTTATCTGGCCTTGGCTTGCTGTCAGTGTTATTTGAGCATGGAGGAGTCAGAGATCTCAAAGCAGTGGTATGTGAGAAACAAATATTACCACAGAAGACACAAAAGTTACTTTTAAGAAAACTATTTTTTAATTCCTTTAGGTAATATGAACACAAAGTTATAACATGAAGGCACTTTGCACAATACTTAGAAATTTCTTTAATGATGCAATTCCATTGCTTGTAAATAAATTGTTAATAAGTTAATTCTGAATGTTTGCTACCTTCCCTTCACTAGTTTTGCTCTTCACTAGGTTCGAACATGAACATAAACTTCAATTGCGCACTTGAAAATACTTTATAAAATCACATTATTCCTTTTTGGGTGGGATTATTTCCCCCAACAGCTGTAGATTTGATTTACAACTCAAAGCATCTAGTGACTGACAAAATTTGTTTACAGGTTGCTTATATAGGAGACTAGCTTGGCACTCTATAAATTATTTGGAATTTTCTTATTGGTTCCCCAAACTGGGAGCTATGAATTTGAGTGAAATTGGAGCTCTTTTGCTTCCTTGTGATTCACTACTCTTAAGTTACATGGGCAGGAACAATGTAGGATTCTCCTAATTCTGTTTTCTCCTGGGATTCCTAGCACTTTCTGCAGATGAGTCTTTCTTACACTCAATGTACATAAAGAAATATTGTTTTCATGAGAGTTGAAGCAACTTTCTATGCCTTGCTTGGTGTGTGTATGTAGCTAAAATCTAGCCTGGCAGTGGAATCTTTCTGTATCATGTTATATGAGTTGAAATATATAAAATAACACTAAATAAAATATACACAGAATTATACAGGTGTTGTTATAATAATTAATTTAATATGGGCATAGTGATGAGGTACAGATAAATACCATCTCATATATGCCCCTGAAATATTTTTGTAACAAATAGTTTTTGAGACATTAAAAATTCCTTCCTTTAAATGTATTCTTTGACCATTTCTTTATTTTCTACCTAGGAAAGGTTCACAGCCTTCCCTTCCTTGACGTTGGGTAAATGACCTGCCTTTTACAACTGGTTCAGTAGGTCAGTTGGCCTGCTTAAAAACTGCTGTTGAAAAACTACCTGGCTCTTCTTCTCAATGGACTTTAAACATTTGCCACTAGAATAACACTTTCATTTTTGCTTGTCACATTACACATGAAATTTAACAATGGCCATTAACTGATATGTGTTACATGGATACAGCTATTCAAAAACATAAATGCACTTTTACTTAAATATTGATACATAACAAAGAATATGTTGTTATGCTTTTAAACATTACCATTTACAGTGTTGACATATTTTTCTGGTATTCATTATCATTTATTATTTCTCTTTGCAAAATTTTGTAAATCCCTATACACTGGAATATCTCAAGTTAATCATGGTTTTAACAAAATTACAATGCTTTCTTATATTTGTAAACATATTTTTATGATTAATTTTATTTAGAGATGGTGTTAAACTTTCCCTTCTAACTTTCTGTTTCACTCATTCTCTACTATACCCCCGCCGCAGGGGGGCCTCTTCCCGCTTCCCGCGCATTCACTGCTTGTCGAGCTGTCTGCTAGTGACGTCACGTGGAAGGTAGCAGGCATTGCTATTCCCATGTGGAAGCTCAGAGTTTACGATATAATTCAAATCCTGACATGCTTTCTGACATGATATGGTCACCTCAAGCAAATTTATTTGAAACAAAACTCTCATTCCGTAACATATAAAATAGAAAAATAATACAGAGGAAGAAACAAAACTATCCATATACTCTATCTAACAGTTTGTCTTGTTAAACAACACATTTTTTTTTGCTTTAAATTTTTCAACATTTAAGTTATAATTGCAATGCATTTCTTGCAAAAGATAGCAAGTATTATTGACTTTTAAACACGTAATAAACGAATAGAGGGAGAGGGAGAGAGAGAGAGAGAGAGAGAGAGAGAGAGAGAGAGAGAGAGACAAGGGTGAAGCAAACCTATATTATATTAAAATAAAATAGAACCTTAAGGCTATGCACTATTTCTGCAATTTTACTTTCCCTCCTATTTACTTATAGTAAGTAGAGGAAGTATTGTATTCCACCCAAAATTTCGATACCGAGATTTCACTGGAAACACATGTTTTGAGACTCTTGAATCTAAAAACCACGTTTTTAGAAAAAGGTTGTGCATGCGTGTGAACAGCATAACTCAAAACGAAAAGTCGGTTAAATACCAAACTTGGAATTTAACTCCAGCATCTTCCAAGGATGCGACATGATTTTTTAAGAAGATTCCGTATCACGAACTACTCTTTACATGGGAAATTATCCATTACTTTTCTGTTCTCAAAAATGACTAATACCATTTTGATTAAAGTGCATATGTTTAAAACATTTGCATGGCAAATAAAATGTATATTTCGAATTTCCTGTAATTAACCTGTGAAAACTTCATTTGAATGGCTTGGTAAAGGTTAAAAGATTACTTTAAAAAGAAATAGATCTCGTTAAAGCACACACTTTATGCCAAATAAATAATGTTATGGCGTTAACCATGTACAAGGTATTCTGTGTTACTTGTCTGAATGTTCAAATACTTAAACTTTTTTTAAGTGGTAAGTCGCTATTCGGCTTTTTTCCCTCGTGGTCATGCAAAGAGCATGGAATTTCAAAGCCATCACATAACGACACGCTTTTTAATTTGACTATTGGTTTAGCTTTCTAAATCCTTCTTACGCATACAACTAAATATGTAATTACAGTTCATCTCTCTTTAACAAGTTAGATAGAAGAATAAACTTCTTTATGAATATTTTGTAGAAGAGTGTGCAAAGAAAGTCATATGAATGTAGAAAATCCGAGTTTTATAATTACAGTATATATTATGCATATTTTCACACTTTAAACAGCTATAAATAATTTTAGTTATATATGTTACGCGTTTTCAGAGATGACCACAGAGATAAAAGTAAGCTATAGAAACTCCTTATTTGAGGTTGTAAAATAATGTAATTTTATCGCAGATTACACTTTCTAGTTGAATACCATCACAATGTTATATCATTGCAGTGATATTACTCAGCATGGACCGAGTGTTTTTTCCCTTAAAATGGCAAAGAAAAGGGTTTTCTTATTTCGGATTTTAAAACAGCACTTGCATAGGCATGCAAAAGTGTCATCAGCCTTTTGTCCACGTTATACCTGAATTTCCAAATGATTTGGTATTTAAGGCGGTATATTACCCTAAGGCAAAGCGAAAATTATTAGATTTCGCCTTCTGTTATCTTTCTGTTGAACTTCTTGAAAGTTTTGGAGACGTTGTGTCCGAGTCCTTGTGCATTTGAAACAGCGTGAACAGGTATCATAAAGCGTGCCAAATTACCCTATTAGGTGCATTTGATTGCACGTGTTCACGCACTAATTTCTAAAACAGCATGTTCCCTATTTTCTGGGGAAAAACCATTTTTAAATAATTATTTTGTGGAATCGCAGAACAACTCTTTAAATAATATTTTTCTGTAATGCGTTGTACTGACCAATCATGAGCAACAATTTTGTACCCCACAGCTGCAAACGTTGTTTGGTAAGCATAGTTGCTCACTAAATAAGAATGCTCTTTCCGATTACTTAGAAGTTAGTTCTAGTTGTGGATGGATTTGGAAATACAAGTGTGGTGTGCATTCGTGTTCAAAATGAATGTTAAAAAAAAAGTTAGCTGTGCTGTTGCGTAATGTTCTAATATAGGAACAAAAACCGCTGGAATTATGTATCATAGATTTCCTAAAATAATAAAGTAGGGCGCATATGGGTGTGTTGCTGTAAACGGAATGATAAATTCAACACTGATAATGCTCGAGTCTGCTCAGTATATTTTCGGCCTGAGGACTATGAATGGACTTAAAAAAATGAATTACTTGGCTTACCTCTACGGAAAAGTTTACGTGGTGTGCAGTGCCGTGTCTGTCTCCCGATGATATGATTCCATGGCTTTCATATTTCAAATGTGTTAAGAGTGATGAAAACACTTAGCGACATAATTTGCTCTAAATTCCCTGATTTCGACAAAAGAATTGCTTATATATATACGTCAGAACCTGCACAATAATTAGGATACGGCATTTGAATACAAAATTAAAAGCTGCAACCGTGGAAAAAAGAAATACAAGGAAATGTCAGCAGTGGGTGACATCTATTTCTTCTACAACAGCAGCATGGCCAGCCACTTCTAAATTTAAATCTACTTTTAAGATTAAACAAATAATAATTTGTTACTTTTTATTTTAGTAATAGTTTGGATGGTGGTGTTGATAAAATTGGTCTGTAAATAGTAGAATGAGTTGAGAAAAGTTTCCTATGCATTTTCAGTTAAAGTATCTTTCATAACATATGCCATTGCATTATGTTACACTTCCTTAATTACTGCTTAACCATTTACACAATGGGTATAACAATCCGTGCCTTAAATTGTACGTGTTAAAACGGGTTTAAACCGTTCTCTTTCAATTACTATCCAAAGAGCGCGCGTGCTCTGCCTTCCAGATGACGTCACAGGCGCGCAGCCAATGAGAGCGAAATGGCCGGAGTGGCCTACCTTCCCTATACTCAAGTTACCTTGCCCCCGCCGCTATAACGTTGCACTTGACAGTTCGTGTGGCTTCGCGTAAGGTTGGCTACATCGTGGTTGCGACGTTGCCAGAGTGGCTAGTAAACAACAACAGCTGATTGTTCTCATTTCTATCGTGTCTAAGCCGCATACAAAAAGCGTACGTAAGTAGCGAACGTCAATGAATAATAACTATTTCGTATTATTATTGTTAATTGAAAATAACTCTGCATAAACATTGCAGCGTATGTAGAATAAATTACGCACTTTTGACAATATAGAAACAAAATAATACAAACTTCCTGCTACAATGAGGAGAAATAAAACAAATTATAAGCATGCTATAACAAAGTTATCGAATTAAAGTGGAGCGACATTAAGGCTTATGTGAGGGAAAACAATAACTTATTTACCATTACCGAGGTGGAAAGGCTTTTGCGGGAATGTGTGGCTACGGTGGACGCGGCTTCGTGGAAAAAGAAAGTGGATCATGTGCATAAGCTAATAAGAAAAGCACAAGAAATAGACGGAATTATTAGTGAGTGTGAACCATTGATGATATGCCTTGGTGAAGATGATGACAATGATGCTTCCGAGGATGACGATGACGACGACGGGGATTTGGATGGAATTGAGCCATTGCAGTTTTAAATGGGTGAGTGAAAATAAAAATTCGTGAATCATTTCGCCGATCGCCGACATTGTCGCACTTAAGTTTTGTTTAAATAAATAATATGAATGAAATATATATAAAATAGATAAATATAAATAAATAAATGTATAAACGAACAATAACAAAACTATCAAACAATAACCACAAATCTAAATAACAATGAACAATATGTAGCTTGCAAAGAACAACTCGACGCTCTGCTACAGATTCACAAACTGAAGCACGTGGTTGGGAATAGTTACATCCGGCAACAGAGCCGATTCTAGATCCGGTTCCGCTTTGTCATCGACCATCCGGAATGCTGTCTTGTGATTGGCTTAGGAAGTCAAACGGTTGAAGCTTTTCATCTGTTTTTTCGCGAGTGTACCAACTTAAACGCTAGCTGTCAAGTGCAACGTTATAGCGGCGGGGGTATACTTCTGTAATTTCTATCCTCTTTTTATTCTCTTTCTGAAGGTTTCTTTCTTATTTCATCCCTGCAGGGTTGCTCTTGTAGATTAGCAGCTGCTTGAGAGGCCTAAGCATTGTCTTAGGATAACGTCCAATACTTTTCTAAGTTAGTGGATCCATTAGTTCGTAGATATAATTAAGAGAAATTTAGTCATTTTGTAAGGACCCTTAAAGTATAATATTTGTCTTTCATTTTCTTTATGAATTTTGTTAGACAGTGTTTTGTTTCTTAGCAACACTAAATCTTCTATCTTTATTGTCCAAACTTTCCCCTTTTGTTTGGTGTTATAAGGTTCCCATTATCATTTTACTGCCTTATCAATCTTCTCATGTGCTAATTTATACATTTCCTCCACTTCTAATTGAAGATTGTTGTTGGTAGGAATTACGAATGGAATACTTGTTTTCACCATATCTATTTATTTTCCCTGTGCTAATTCTATGGGCTTGAAACTTGTTGTGTGATTACTGCCTCATTCAGTATGGTTTCTATGGAATTCACATAATTGAGGTAGAGTGGTTTCTGTTTGCCATAATTCATAGATAAATGCCTATTTCCTTGATTGCCCTTGTTTGGATTACTTTGGGGATGTAGTTATATTTTTTATAGAAAGGCTTAATTCCTTCCACTTCAAACTTATGCATAAATATTTTGCATTTTCCTGGAATTTCAGAAAATACATTGGAATTGACTATGAGCATACTTTCTAAAGGCTTTGTTTGTTCCGGAGCAAGATTATGGGCTTGACTGCAGTTTCCTAATATCCTTTCCTCCTTGCTGCCCTCAGTGGTAATTAGTTTTGTTAGAAGAAACTGGTTTTCCCCTACTGTCATCTCGTTTATAGCTTCTCCTTTAAGTATGTGTCATCATCAACACTCAATTACTTCACAAAGAATTATGTGTCCAAAATTTCTTTTTCTTGAGTGGTCAGCTCAATGGGCCCATAATTATCCTCAATAAATTCCACATTGATAATTTTGTCATCCTTTGTGAGTTGAATAATCCTTCTTTCAAAGTCTATATGTATTTTATATTCTTCAAAGAAGTCGCAACCCAAAATTAATTCATTGTTCAGTCTATTAACCACGAGAAGTATGCTTTCAAATTCTTCTTGGTTTACTTTTAAATTTAACAAGCATTGTTCCATGATTACTTGGGTTGTCTTCTCTATTGAAACTCTGCATATGAGATTCATTGTAGATAAATTCATTATCTTATTTCCTTCCTTAATTAACTGCTCACACAGTTTTAATGAGGATACACTGGACGATGCACCTGAATCTGTTGCTGCATAAATTATTTTATCACTTATCATAACCTGCAAAGTCTGTTTGCCTCTTTTCACTGAATTTTATCTCCCCTGTACAAATTATATATGTGGCTCTGTTTCCTGGTTATAGGGATTTATTCCAGCTACTCTACGCATGACATCTATGCAATCATACTCATGATATCACTTTTGAGTCTAACGATGCCTGTTGCTGGTTTCTAGAATCCTGGATTGGTGCAATGTGTATCTCATGTCTGGAATCCTGGTTTTGGTTTGTTTGAGGATTATTTTGATCATCAAAAGAATTATTATTATTGTTCACTGGCAGATCTGAACATGCCTATTTGACATTCTCATGTTGTCATTATTTCTAGCATTGGATTGCAAATTTGGATTCTTTGTATTATCTTTTTCTTTAGCAATTTTTTTGTCAAGCTTTTCTAATTTACCTGTTAGTTCTCTATTGACACTGGCTACCTTCTCCTTAATTATATTCTGAATGTTCTCTCTGAGCTCTTTATTTACATTGTCAAGCTGTTCTTTGAATTGAGAATGTACTAAATGCAAGTTCTCATTCCAGGTTTTACCTTGTTTCAATTGGAATTCATCTACCTTTTTATTGATCATAACAATGTCCCCTGTTACACTAACATGGATTAACTACACCTCATTTCTAGGGTTTTCTATATCTCATGTAATTTGTTAGGCTGCTAGCATGATCTACTTGTTTTAGACTTACTTTCTCCCTATTGTCTATTTCACCCCTAATCTGACTCAATTTACCCTGAATTATAGAATTCAACTTAGCAATTTGACCCTGCAATATTAGTACTTCCTCTTTAAAATTAGCTAGCACCCCACTTTGTTTATCTAATTTTGTAACAAGAACTGAAGTTTGTTAATTTATTTTATTCATTTTTTCATTCTGATTATCCATTTTTATACTTAAGTGCATTATGACCTGCATAATTTGTTTGAGAGTGGACTGTTGGCTACTTGAGGATTGGGGTGGGTTCCCCTCAGGTAAATGTTTTTCTACAGGAGGTAAGCTTGGGCATTACAACTGACAGCTGGTTCGGACTCGGCTTCTAACCTAATATCTCTTTCAGGAGTTATCTCTGAGCATATTTTAATAATGAGAATTCTGTTTCAGAACTATTCTCTTCCCCTATAATGTTGTCATCTATTAATTTTGAATCAGATATTTTTCTAGCAATTCCGATTTTTCAATAACATTGAGGAATTTTAAAATACTATATGTATATACATGGATCAGACCTGACCTTTAATTGTCCTTGTTTGTTGTCATTGTCATCCGTGGTGATGAGAGGTAACTGAAGATTTGTGCCTCTCCTTCCTTAGTTTGTGGCTTCATATTTCTCTTGTACTGTTGTCACCTGATGTTCTAGAGTTTCTTGTAGCTGAAGTTTATCACTGGTGTCTGTTGTGTAGGTGAAGTCCTTGTTGTCATTTCTGTGAAGCTGTCATTCTTGAAGTTCCTTTGTTTCCTTATGACATTCTGGAGGTTCTTCTAGATCTTGCCAATTTTTTTTATTTTGTGTTTCACTATTCCTCACCTATCTTTGTTTCTCACTATTTCTTGCCCCACATAGCTGGGAGACAATATGCATGCACCCTTTGTGTCTTTGTGAATATTACTTATTTTTAGCACTTTACCTTGTCGTCATTCGTGTCTCCTCTCACTCTGCACATTATGTCATGGCAGAAAATGAGTCTTTCTTATGCTCAACGTATATAAAGAAATATTGTTTTCATGAGAGTTGAAGCAACTTTCTATTCCCTGCTTGGTGTATATGTTGCTAAAATCTAGCCTGGCAGTGGAATCTTTCTGTGTCATGTTACATGAGTTAAAATATATAAAATAATACTAAATAAAATATACAGAATACTAATATACAAAGAATTATACAGGTGTTGTTATAATAATTACTTTAATGTGGGCATAGTGAGGAGGTACAGATAAATACTGTCTCAATTTAATGGTGACATTGATATCCGTAACTTTTAAAATTATGGAGAAGATACTTTCATAGGCAATGTGTAAACTTCTGGATAAGATATACAGAAGAGTTAAAATCTTAACAAAAATAGATATAGGAAAAGCTTACTTGTTATTAAAGCATATTTTGTTTAAAAATATAAGTTAGCATTTCAATTACTTTGTGATTATTTATAATTATTGCAGCTGTGGCGGTACAGAATTCTTGTAACATGATGAAACACCTTGTAAAGTTTGTTTTATTATGTTCACCAAATATTTTTTGCAAGCAAAGGAATTATTTAGGAAAATATTGTATATATTTATTATATTATACATGCTGATAATAGATATCACCATTTGTACTTTCTGTTTTTGAAATCCACACTATTGCCACAGAATAATATTTGAAATTAATTTTCAGGGAATATCTGCCCCCCCCCAAAAAAAATAACACAGAAACTTACCAATACATGCCATGTGTGTTCAAGGTCAAGAACTTTTCAGTGTGATTTGTATAAGTTACTGATAATTAAATTCCAAGTCTGACATGTACTGGTACTATATGCATTGTTAAAAAATGTATGTTTCAGTGCTACTGTATGAAAGAGAAGGGTTTAATTCAGTTCCTTTTTTAATATGGGTTTATGTTTTCTTTCAGCACTACAACAAACTGAATGTGAGAGTGCAGCGAAAAGATGGGGAAAAGTTATTACATGATATAGTGGATAATGTTGAAAGAATGATGGAACGCAAAATGGATGCAGTAAAAGTAAGTTATAGTAGAATAGCGGTTTTTGAGAGACTTGTTGCTTTGTATTATTATCCTAAACACATACAAGTGAGTAGTAAGAACAGACTGTGTATATTTGGAAATTGAAAGGGGGAGAGAGGGGGGGAGAGAGAGGGAGAAAGAGAGAGTTTCTTCAGAAGATGACCTGCCAATATGCATCATGTACTTTGCATAAGACCTGCCAATGTGTATATGGCAGAATATTTACTGTATATTGTGCAAACATGTTTTAGTTAAAAATATGTAGTAAGTTTACATTATCAAAATTTTAGTTAATTGACTATAAGTACTGCATTACCTATAACTTTTCCCTTGAGACAGCTCTGGCTTAACATGGCATGGTTGAAGTGGTGGAAGATCTATATTACAACAGGGAATGGAGGGGAATGGGAGGGCAAAATGCTACTTGGCGCTTTAGTTGACAATGCTAACAGTTGATTCATTATTGTACATGACTAAATAAATCATTTTTTCACACTGTTAAGAAAGGAAGGAATTATAAATTAACATCCAAAAAATAGCGGAATCACACAAAGTGAAGTAATTAATAAAATACACTTGATTAAAGTGGAGTCAAACCTAAACACTCTTACTAGCTTTACTGAAAGTATAGATAAGGTGCACAGGATGTTTTGTAGAGAAATACTAGGGTTACCGAAGGCAATTGTAAGGCAGGTAGCACAATTAGAGATGGGCAGGGTGGCGACTAAGGGGAAGATAATGGAAAGAGCTTTGAAATTTTGGTTCAGAACTTTAAATCTAGGAAAAAGTAATGTGTTAAGACAATGTATAGAACACCAAGTGAATTGTTTAATGAATGATAGATGGGTAAGTAATTTACGGAACATTTTGGAGAAAACTGGTTTAGGAGACATGTGGAGAAGGAGAGAAAATAATGTGAAAAAGTTTTGGAAAAAGACAAGGAAAAGACTGGAAGATGTAGAAATACAAATCATGTTCAGTGAGATTGCCAAAAAGAGCTCATTAGTTTGTTATAGGCCAATGAAAAATACGTGGGATAGGGAGAAATACATAGACATAGTAAATAAAGAAGAGAGAGAATCTATTGCATGGGTAAGAACCAGAGCATGGAGGCTAAGAGGGTTAAGACAGGGTATTCCTCAAAACCAATGTCCGATATGTGGTGGTAATGAAGACATTGAACACATAGTATTTAAGTGCTAAGGAACAGAAAATAGGAAAAGAGAATTTATTAAAAGGAAGTGGTTGAAGGGGGATAGAAATACACTTATAATCGAAATGATGTGCAAGGACGCTAGGAGCATTGGACAGTTTTTGTGTAAAGTCAAAAATAAATGGCTTTGGACAGTGGATAGAGAAAAGTAAGAGGTAGCGTATCTTACTTTGAATGGAAAACTATGGTGAATGTGTGTTGGTTAAGTAATCAATAAGTGAAAAGCAAAAAACAAGTGGAAATGGGACATAAAAAACTGAAGCAAGATAATTTATTGATGGGAAATTGTAAAATATAGATAAAATGTAGTGATTGTCCACAGAATGAGTGGCCAGGGTCAAAGTTCAGTAGACAATTATCATACAGAATTTCTGCCCTCACTCTATAGTTAAAATCTTACTTATTGCTACTTCTCTTTATTTCCTGACGATACAAATGGTTTTGAACTTTGTTGAAGTGGTCATAGCACAGAGGTTGTGAATACCAGGCGCACTTCTTCACTACCACAGCCGATATCTGAAGCACACTATAACAAGGGAAAGTCAAATACCATCTCAATTACATTTGCAAAATGTGAAATTGTATTTTGCACTTTATATCCACATTTTTTCCATGCATAATGGCGCTTGTCCCTAGAGTGTTCTGAAGATAGTTATTGTAAAAAATGTAATGCAACTTCATTATGAACATTCTGCCCCTCAATTTTGATTCCCTGACATTCTGAAGATGTATATAATCTTCAATTCATCATGCATATACTTTATATTAAAAAAAAAATACACGTCTAAAGGTTATGGTATTTGTGGTTTATGGGGAAATAATTTTCATTATTACTGCCTTCTCTAATAGCGATTCATGAAGGATATTTTCATCTTTATGAGCAGACCACATGTAGGGAAGAAGTAAATTTACTGCACTGTATCATTGAGAGCATTTCTGAAAAATTTTCTCAAATGCTCTTTAGTCATTTATCCAGTAAAACTACAATCTACATAAATATTTGATGGAAGATTGTCACGAATTTTCTTTTTTACATTTGGCCTGAATCAGTTTCCTGCAACTTCTTGAACATAAATATAAAGTTTTTTACCTAGCTCACCTGACATGGATATTAACACCTCAACTGTGTACGAATGCATTGTGCTGATTCAGACTGAACCGATGTAGTAGTACATTTTTCCTCCTTTTCTTGCTAATGTCCTATCCCCTGCCATTTCATAGTTTTTATTGTAATTCCATACGCAGCTATTTTCATTGTTGTTGTCCCTGATGAACTGATTTATTTCTTGTACAAACAAGTTAGCTTCCTCCACATATTTTGTTTCATCTTCCACATTTTTAATGGCGACAACCTGTGTTATTCTTCTGGATGAAATTTAATTTTGTTGTTTAAGTGAGTCGATAAAAGAAATTGATGATTTGAAGTTTCTTAAATTCACTTCCTCTGCAATAATTTGTGCCCAAGTTTGTAGATGCCAATAATGAACAATAACACCTCTATCTCTTGCTTCACAAAACCTGATCATTATATGCTCTTTTATTTGCATTAATTTGGTTTCTCTATTGCCTTTACTGTGTGATGAACCATATGATCATTTTCTTTCCCCATAATCTAAAACAGTCTTTATATCCGTTTTATTGAGAAAGAAGCTCGCTTGTTTAGAATCTGTGTGTATGATTTCAGTCCTTTTTCCCCAATGTTCTAAATTCATAAACTTTGTCAAGAGTCTCTTCATCATAGGTTTGTAGTACATCTGCTCTTCTAGGATGTTTGAGATACTGCATAACTACTGGAGCTCCCATTTGTTTCTCCGGATAGTTTTTTTATATCGTCCTCACTTTCACAACTCCTATACTCTGTCCATAATGTGTCATCATTTATATCACTAAATCTAACATCATCTGTATGTTTTCTTCCAGAATATTATAATAATTTCGTTCTATTATGTTCTGGAGAAAATTTACCAACTGCTGGTCCTCTACACCAGGTTGCATGCCGTTTGCAAACTTGCGTTTAACTCTGTTCTCTAATATGTTGATAACATTTACTGGATTAATAAAGCTCATGTTGTTTTCCTATATTTTAGCTGTGCTAGATGGCAATTACTCACATACTGTAGGCTACGGTCTTGCAGCTACATTATGAGTGGGTGCTAAGCCAGCAGTGAGAGAGGACGTTTGTGTTGGAAAGGAGCTCATGATTTTGCAACAAGAAGAGGTTAAGTAACAATGGGTGTGGATATAGCTGTGTATAGAGTGAGAATTGGACAATTTTTGAGAATGAAATTTGTGGGAACAAGAGGAATAAATTTTGGTGAGGAAATGGCTAATGTTTTGATTATTGGGAGTGTATTAACTATTTTACTAGTGATTAGAGGAGTGGAAGTAAATCCAGGCCCCAAGGATATTCAAGAATTGTTGGGGAACCTTAATGAGAAAATGGATAAAATGGAAGGTATGGAATAACGATTGAGTGATAAATTGTGTTTCATGATTAGAGATATTAAGGAGGACATTATAGATGAAGTGTATGAAGCAAAACAGGAAGTAAATGCAATTAAGGAAAGAATGGAGGAGAGGGAAAGAAGGTTTAATCTGGTGTTTCTAGGAGTAAATGAGAGAAGAGGGATATGACCAGCTGAAGAAATAGCACAGGACATAATGAAGGAGAAGCTTGAATTAGAGATGTACAGATGGGAAATTGTTGAGGCTTTTAGATTTGGGAGACAAGTTGGAAAGAGGGCAATAATGGTGAAGCTAGCAACAATACAGTTAGTGCATGAAGTGCTTAGGAGAGCCAAAAAATTGAAAGGAACAAATATCTTCATTAACAAAGACCTTTTACCAAATAAGAGAGCATTACAACGACATTTAATTCAGAAAATGAAAGAAGCAAGAGCTTTGGGAAAAATGGCATATATTACAAACTTTCAGCTGTGGATTGACAATGAAAGGGTACTTGATATGGGCAATATGGATTCAAGAGAAAAGTGACATGAAAGAGTGGAAATGAATTAGCAGGTGTCAGTGATAGCTTTAAGGAATGAAACAGGAAGTTCAAAGTTCACAACTTGGCAACTTGCAGCAAACATGGAGAAAGTATTACATAATGGCAAGGCTAGCCCAAAGTGCGTAGCTAACAGAGAGGAGAAAATTGATGACCGTGTGATGACGTCAAGAGGAAGGAGGGCTCAAACAGTTGAATCAGCTGAGTGAGGTGGAATGGTGGTGACAACATTGGCGGAGGGAGGAGTCAGAGGAGTCACGTCACCCAAGAGAATTGTTTAACCAAGTAGGAGATAGGCAGAAGTTGTGCGCGCATTGACGGAGGGGAGAAAGAAGATATGGTATCAAGGAAGTGAGGAGAATGTGGTAGAGGTGGAAGAAGATAGTATTGTTTCATCCGAACATGTGAGCATTGTGGTATCAGATAAAAATAAAATATTAATGCCGAAAGAAGGAATTGAACTAAGAAGTAGGAAAAGATTAGATGGATTTAGATACAGAGCAAGCTCACAATAGGAAAAAGGTACAACAAGGAGATTGGGCTTCTGGAGCTGTGAGGATTTAAAAAACAAATTATATGTGGGAGTTTTGAAACAGCTGTTGGCTAAGGTGGATTATTTAGTGGTATAGAAACATGGTTAAAAAAGGAACAGAAAAATATAAAGGGCTTTGAATACATTGGTAAGAAAGGGGCGGTGATAGCTAGAAAGGGAAGGAGGTATAGGTTTCTTTATAAGGAACAGCTTAAGTAAGGAAATTAAAGAAACATGGTCTAGTAGTAAAGAAATATTGTGGGTTATAATGGATATTAAGTACATAGATGGGAATGTACTTTGTGTAGGAATAATATATAACCCCCCCCGTATCCTCGCGGTTTCATAATCCTGATCTCCTTAATCAAATAAAAAAAGATATAGATAGGCTGAAGGAGAAATTTGTAACTACAGAGGTAATACTAATGGGAGACTTTAATATCAGGATTGGGGAAAGCGATACATATGTTGGAAATGATTGGATGAGTGATGAAATGGTATTTAAAAGTG
Organism: Deroplatys truncata; assembly: GCA_030765065.1. NCBI lineage: Eukaryota > Metazoa > Arthropoda > Insecta > Mantodea > Mantidae > Deroplatys > Deroplatys truncata. The sequence goes on from CM060978.1 coordinate 120,657,450, forward strand.
AGATATTTAGGCAAAGCAAGGACAAATTTGTGTGAAAAATTTATTGATTTTTGTGAGTTGAATGCTTTAGAAATTTTGAATGGAAAATATGGGGAAGATGAACTTTGTTAGCAATAATGGCAGAGTGTAATAGATTTTGTGTTGTGGCCCCCTAATTTAGGGCATATTTTAAGGAATTTTAAGGTATTAAATTTAAGCTCAACTAGTGGGCATTATCCACTGATTGTGGATTTTATGATGCACATAGCACAAGTAAAACACAATATAAGAGTGGAAAGCTATTATAAAAAAGAGTATATTAGCTATGAATGGAAAGAAGAATTTTGTGACACATTTAAATAGACCCTAGATTCAAATTGTGGAAAGATATGTCTATGTGGAGTAACATTCATGGTTAAGAATAATCAAATAGAGAGTGCAACGGATATCCTTAATACAGTTATGCAAAGGGCGGGAAAGGAAATGAAAACAAAAAAGTTGGTTTACATAAATGATAAGGACTGGTTTCAAGAAGAATGTAGGGTATCAAAAAGACAAGTAAAACAACTGTTGGTTAGGTGGAGGGAATTAGGTGAAAGAAAATCTAGGGACGATTATATGCGAGGGAGGAACTCACATAATTTATTGTTAGAACAAAAGAAAAGGGACTGGAAAGAAAGTAATGAAAGGAATTTGATAAAATGTCTAAATGAAAATAATGTTAATAAGGTATGACAGGTTCTTAAGTCGACCTATAATAAATGTGTAACTAAACTCAATATTGAGCCAGGACAATGGATGGAGTATTTTAAAACATTATATGGGGAAGACAGGAGTATAGGAATTGTGGGATTTCTGGAAATAGGCAATGTTTTTGTAGAGATATTCGATGGTGAAATTAGGAATGAGGAAATAATACAAGTTAAGTTACTGAAGAAAAATAAAGCTACTGGAATTGATGGCATCCCAACAGAGTTCTTAAGGAGTGGTGTACTGAAACAGGAAGAGTGAACATTTTATTAGATTTATTTAATGTAATTATTAGAAAGGGTTATGTATCTAAACGATGGAGGGAAGCTATCATTCATCCTATATATAAAGGTACCTAAAGGTAATGTCTATAAATCTAATAACTACAGAGGTATTGCATTACTATCTAATATAGGAAAACTTTTTGCAGGCATTTTGGTAGCTAGACTACAAATTTGGGTTGAAGAATATAATATCCTTTCGGAATTCCAGATGGGCTTTCGCAAGTGAAGGAGAACAACTGATAATTTATTTATTGTAAAGACATTAGCAGACAAATATTTAAAAGAAAAAAGAAAAAATTGTATATGGCTTTTGTAGACTTAGAGAAAGCTTATGACCGAATTGAGCTACAACTTCTGTGGCATAAATTAGTATGTAAGGGAGTAAGTCAGCAATTGGTGAATATTCTTAAAGCATTGTATTTTGAGAACACCTCTGTGTAAGGGTGAAGACAAGCTGTGTAACAAGAGAAATTCAACAAAAGAAAGGCCTCAGGCAAGGATGTATAAGTGAAAAGTGAAAAACAATTGGAAATGGGACATGAAAAACTGAAGCAAGATAATTTATTGATGGGAAATTGTAAAATGTAGATAAAATGTAGTGATTGTCTACTGAATGAGTGGCCAGGGTCAAAGTTCAGTAGACAATCAAATTGTAAAATCTCTTACCACAATAAATAAATACTAAAAAAAAAAAATACATTATGAGTGCTTTGCTGTGCTGAGCTCTCCAACTGATCTTTAATGAACAATTATAAATTATAGTTTTACCATTGATTTTACGGCAAAATGATTATTGCCAATGCATTTAGGATGTGTTAATTGACCATTTATTTCACCACATTTCATCCAAATCGGTCTGGTCCAATTGATAGGTTTCCCTTTTAAGTGCTCAAAATCAGTGGCAGAACTTAGTGCTGAAAACTAAAGATTTGTATTAACCTTGCACACTTGTTCATGTTTCACTTTATTATTATTTCTAATAACACCTGACTACTGTTTATTACATATTATGTCAAGGCTGTATCTATTTTTTTATACATGAATGCATTCCTTCCAGGGTTCACGAGATCAAAACATACATGTATTACTATGTGCCAGCAATATAAATAAATCCATCAACAGGCAAGTGTTAAGTGTTGTGTTATGCTGGAGGTTATAGACAGAGGAGTCAAAGGGGTATTGGATGATATCAGCGGTGATTGGCTGTCACACACATAGCTGCAGTGAATGTCACTGTCACTGAGCTATCTCAAGGGATAAGTTATAATAGATGTTATCATGTCTCAAGGGAGAAGTTATAATACGGCGATTATACCCCCGGGCATTATCATGTCTCAAGGGAGAAGTTATAATATGGCAATTATACCCCCAGACATTATATATATTGTCGGTTGGCAATAAAACCTTGTAAATCTAAAATCAAAAATTTTACAGGAGAAAGGAAAAACACTGTAAAATGGCTAATTTTAAAGAAAATTCAATGATTTATATATATGTATGTTATCTAAAATACATCTAGTTATCATATGTTGTGCACAATTTCTCTATGTTTATCCTGTGTGTTCAAATATTGGACTTACGAGTTTTTATCACTTGTCTATTGTGTTAATTTGGAGTTAATTTTTTTTTCCATAGAGTTAAAATAAATAATTCAGTGTTTATTTTATTTCTGAATACACTTTAAATTACTTACAATGATGAAAATATGAAAATCAATACTAGGACATAACTACAGAAAGGTATGATCTTGAAAACAATAAAATTAAATGCACTAATTAAAAATTAAACATTATGCAATACAAAATATAGTTTAATAATTTAGATTCATAATAAATGTTCTTGAAAAACCATGTGCACGCGCGCACACACACACACACACACACACACATGCACAAACACATGTCTATAGGAAGCATACTACTGATAGTACAGTATGCAGCAATAATATTGCTAATTTTAGTATAATTAATTAAGAGATGTAGCTACAAAACAATGCTTCTAATAGTACTGAGTGGAAAATACCTATTCTGATTTTGATATTCCCTTAGTGTATTTCACAGAATGTATTTGCACAGATTTTGAGAATGTTCCTGTGGCAAAGAATCATAGAATGCATGGAAGTCCCTTAGTATAACGCACTTCAACTGCTGTAGATGAATGAGTTTCTCCTTCTTAATTTTGATGGGATGTGTTTAATGCTGAGTCAGACATGGCTTCTTTGCCCTAGACATCTTTTTGGGAAGAATGGCCCAAGGATCACTGAATCCTAGTTTGTAGTCAATTGCATTTACTTGGCCTTCGCCTTCATGCCACAAATAACAAAATGCATCTTTGGAATGCAAGTCAAACAATGTGAAATCATGTACTTTCAACTTCGTTTTATAGTCCAGCACTAAAGCATTCGAAGATGGGCAAGAAAGAATGCCCGAAAATCCATTGTAAAGACACTTGCAGTTCCTTTTCTATCTTCTTCCTTGGATCTTTTTGCTTCATCTTTCAGATGGCTGTGCTACTAATACATCTCAATGTCCATGTTTTCAGCTTCATGAAAGCAGATACATTGCACTGAACTTTTTTCGGTTTAAAAAGACTGAGGTGTTGGTCCTCAAGCACATCTGTGAAATCTTTCATTGATGCCTGTTTGAAGCTATTTTCTTGTCAGCATACCTCATACTGCTTGTACAAGTAGCCTTATTCTGCCAATTTGGTTCCAGATAGAGTTTTGTGAAGTTGAATGGCATGAATGAATGTGATTATTGTTTTGGTAATTTGGAAAGAAATTGAATTGCACTCATTCTTACTTCATTTCCATTTCTCCCATGAGTCAATGTTTTATTATGAGCTGCAGGACTTATGTTTCTGGAACCCAGTTTAAAATTGTCCATTCCCCTAATGCAAATGTGTTTAGAAACATAGTCTTGCAAAATTCTCTTCTTTTACCATCAATGGAGAAGCAATAATGAAGTATGTGGCTTCCAATAGATTCCTCTGAATTCCCTCAGAGATGTTTAATTGAAATGTAGTCCACCAGACCGATGATGTAAATGTTTCATCCCATGAGAGATTGTTCCAGAAGTACTCAAAAATCTTGGTTCGGTCATCTTCTGAAACTGTGTTACAAAATTTAGCTTTTGCTTTGGCTAATAGGAACACTTTCATGGTGACTTCATTATGCATTTTCTTCTCGTTTTTTGCAGTATACCCAGTATACTTTTGTCAGCCCCATGTAATAAAACCCTTTCATTTGCCATTGCTTGATCTTCATTCTTTTCCACTTACTTACATCCACTTTCCTACGTTTTTGCATTCTTTCACTGCCAGCATCCTCATTTACTATGTCCTCTATCTGATCTTCAGATATACCTTTTTCCTCCTAAAAATAAACAAATGAATAAATTGAAATGAATAATTAAAATATAATAGAAAATTCCAAAGTTCATTCTCATTCGCTGACCATGAGATTATAGCTGTGTTAAAAGGATACTTGCACTCTTTTCTTTTTCTCTGCTGTCATTGGAGTATTCTTCATTGTAATCATAGTTTTAATGTTCCTCTTCACTGCTATGTGGGTTATGGTTGAATTCAACAGGAGTATCCTCTGCTGTAACATCATTCTTGATGGACACTGTTTCACAAGTGTTATTGGCTGTACTGCTGTAACATGATGTGTGACTCTTTCCATCTATATTTTAATGTAATAAGAGTGATTGTATTGTAAAAAATTAAGAAAAACAAAAATAATTATTCTATTCTGACCGGATTTCATTAATAATGTGTGAATGACAGGTGCTAAACTCGTAAACTTTGCGAGCTCTTTGGGCATTAGTTTTTACAACAGATTTTCTTTAACAAGCTCAACTGCTGAGGCAATTAGTGCTAATAATTTTGCTTAACATTTTTTAAGGTTCTAAATAAGAAATAAGAGCCTCAGATTTGCTTATTTTTCAAAGGACCATGTGGAGGATATTTTGCTCATAAACACACACTGTCTTTGGCTGTGTTTAAGCCCATGTACCTCAGATTTAATTACCAGCTTTGGTACTACTACTACACTGAGAGCAGTGTTTTACAAAATGAAATGCTATAACATTCACAACACTAACCTGAGTCAGCTGGAAGATTGGAGGTATTTTATTTGACAATGCTCTGGTCATAGAGATTTAGGACACAATAGCGCTCAAACCTCCACCATTTCTTTTGTTTAACTCTTACAGTGTTAATATTACACACTTTTCATCTCGAGATGCTATTTTGTACAATCATATAACTTTTATGCAAAGTTAAAAAGGAATTTTCTATTTACCATTTGTGACAATGTTGGTAGTATACAAATAGTTATTTAAAAAGGCACTTAAGAAATCCTCATATGGTGCTGTGATCACAAATGTAATACTAATAATTATTCTCAGAAATGTACCTGTTAGCACAACACAAATCTGGTTCTGTGGAAGTTGGAAGACAACACTACAAACTAAAGCCAATAATTAAACTAATGCAACTTTCAGTGAATAAATTGGGTGCCAAATTGAGGTAGATAAAGCTATAATATAATACAATTATATAACAATATATCATTAATATAAAGTAATTCTATTAAATGAGTTTAATTGTTCTTCCACATTAGCCGTGTGTTGGACAAGGTGGAAAGGTAGAATCAGATGACTGAAAAATTCAATGCCATTGCTGGGATTTGAACCACAGATCTCTCGGTTTCCGTCCAGTGGTCTAACCACTGAGTTACCATGGCAACATGCTGGTATGAAGTTAAATTCTCCAACTGAATTTCTGGACGGAAACTGAGAGATCTGTGGTTCAAATCCTGGTGATGGCATTGAATTTTTCAGTCGTCTGACTCTACCTTTCCTAATTCTGTTTAATATTATAATATCATATGCAATCTTCACTCTATTTAAAATCTTGTAACTCCTGTTTATTATATGTTAGCCATCCAGTGATGCACAACTTAAAAACCTCGCAGTTCCTGCCGATGGAGAAGTGAGGTTTCAACTCTGAATATTTTACTTTAAAACTTGTGAGGTTTTTGTATTTCTCAAATGACATCCAGGAGTGTAAATTAGAGTTATGAGGCTTTAACACATGGTGAAGAATATTATTTGATGATTGATGGAAAGAAGTAGTTTTTGCATTTTGGTGGAGTTATGAGGTTTTGATCACCGGCTGACATTATGGGACAGTACTGATCTATTAGCTATTTTTAATATTTATTTTCTTTTCTAGGATATTTTATAGTCATTTTTATTTCCATAGGCATTTTAATATCTAGATTTGTTTTAGTACAGATATGCATATTTGTTCTCAACATTTTAAGTACCTATCATTTGCTGTTACACAGATATGCCAAAGCATAACTCTTTTTTCTCCTGATAAGATAATATTATGATTTAACTGTGTTATATTTTCAACTACTCAGATACTAACTTCTGTTTCTTTTAGTGTATAATGAGTGCTGCAGAGGATGCTGCAGAATTTTTTGACTTCTCTGAAGCACCAGAAAATTATACATACTATAGCTCCAAGAATTCTTTCATAACTGGTGAGGAAGAGCAAAGTGAGTGGCTGGATAATTCTACCTATAAGCCTATGGAGCTTAAGCCTGACAGACATTTTTACAACATTCCAGTAAATCTCTCCCACAGCTCAATTCATGTGCCAACGAATGTTTATGATCAAGGTATACATTTTTGTAAGCTTATATTCAGTATCAGGGTGTTATAAATTGTATAAAAAGTTTAAAACTGTTTTTTTTATGGGGAATATTTTCTATCCTTGGAGAAAGTTACATTTCAATTTCTTAATAAGTATATGCAGAGCTTTAGTTTAAAAATTTAAGTCAGTCATACTTAAATGGAGCTTTTGAATTTTCAGGGTGAATATAGGATTATTAGATTCTGAATTTACCCTTCCTGTAGCTGAAGGGATCATTTTCTAATCATTCACTAAAACAGACTTAATGCTCATTTACAGCAGAGGAGATTGATGACTGAGCATTCAAAGATTGCATTTTTTTTTTGTTATTCTTTTAATAAATGCAACATTTTCTGCTGGCTTCAGTGATATTTGGTTTTATATATCTATTACATTATTTGCAATCCTTATTGGGAACTTAGTATAGCAGTGCCTGCTCTGCGAGTTTGTTCCAGATTGTTTGGTATCTTAGGAGAAGTTAATTTATTTTGGTGAATTGTAGTGAAACTAATTGCCAATGTTTAAGAAAAGAAAATTCACCGATTAAATTCATACCAAAGAAAAAGAAACTAAGGTGAATCCATCTGAACTTGGCATAGCATGTATTTCGAAAAAGAATCTTAGTTATTTGAGCAGTGTGTAAAGTGCAGTAGTTCAAATGCATAGTAGGGCTCAAAATGTTGATGCTCGGAATAATGTTATAATCAATTTTAGCATAATTTCACTTTTGGTGAAGAAGCATGTCAAATATAAATATTGTGATAGTGCAGACTCTGTGCATTTATGTATCTGCATTTATCTTTAAATATGTTTTTCTCTAAGTACATCTTTTAAACTTTAGGTGCAGCTGTTGCAGGAACTAGTGTAATGGGTGAATTTTAATGAAATATAATAAAAATGTGCATTGATGCTATGGGATTAATTTGAGGAACTATTAGTTTTCTAGGATGAAAAAATTGCTAGTTTTTGGTTCAAGTAAACTTAACTAATTTTTTGTAAAGGCTTAGATTATGCTGCAATTTCTCTCTTTGTTAATTTTAAGAGTATGGTAATATAATCCTCCATAATAATTTTCATACACATGTGCTACACAGTTTCAGATAAAAGCCTACATTCATTTTAAACAAAACATTTTTTAAAAATTCATAAAAAGCTTACTCTTCAACAAAATTATCTTCCCAATCTCCGTATAATTTGTGTGATACATGCAAGAACTCTTAAGGCATAAGAATTCCACTTTTCTAAAGTAGTTCATATTTGTTAAGATATTAAAATATTATTGACTTCCTTGTGCCCTTCATGCCAAAGTTTGGTTGCTCTGTCTGAAATTTATTTATTTATTCATTTATTCATTCCTTCATTCCTTCATTCCTCCCTTCTTTCTTTCTTTCTTTCTTTCTTTCTTTCTTTCTTTCTTTCTTTCTTTCTTTCTCCCTCCTTCCTTCTTCCCTTCTTCCCTTCTTCCCTCCCTCCTTCCTTCCTTTCTTTCTTTCTTTCTTTCTCCCTTACTTCCTTCCTCCCTCCTTCCTTCCCTCCCTCCTTTGTTTGTTTGTTTCTTTCTTTCTCCCTGCTTCCCTCCTTCCTTCCTCCCTTCCTCCTTCCTTCCCTCCCTCCCTCCCTCCCTCCCTCCTTCCTTCCTTGGTTATTTTGTTTCTTTCTTTCTCTCTTTTTCCCTCCTCCCCTCCCTCCCTCCTTTCTTTCTTTCTCTCTTTTTCCCTCCTCCCTTCCCTCCCTCCTTTCTTTCTTTCTTTCTTTCTTTCAGATATGCATGTTTAAGTAAAGCAGTGCATTTTCTGCATTGTCTGTAGTCAGCCTCCTAATTAGAAGTTCTGAATTTACAGGGTGAACTTAGGGTGTCAAACTCTGAATTTATCTATGCTGCAGCTGAATGGATCATTTGTTAATCATTCACTAAAAGAAAGCCTAGTGCTCACAAACAGCAGTGGTCAAACTAGTAGACAATCAAATTGTAAAACTCTTAGCACAATAAATAAATACAATACTGAATGAGTGAATGAGGTTATGCATCAACTTTTCCATATATAACTTCTTTTTATTACAGAATTTATGTTAACTTAATACTGTTTATAGCACTTATATTTTCTAATTTATAACCCTTTATTTGTGGAGTTGCATTTCCTATATATCCCATTATAATTAACATCAGATTGTGTGTGTATTGGATACAGAATGAATTAAAAGTAAGGTTACGTGGGGACTTTACAATATATGTTCAATACGAAACAGGCTGCTTGACAACATGCTTCAATTCAATTCACTTGTGTAAGACACCTGCTAGAGTGGCGGGAGTGATTTTTGAAATGGCATTGATGATTAGATGGTCCATTATGTTAATCTTTTTGGCATACACCGTGGCCTTTAAGTGGGCCCACAGATTAAAATCCAGGAGTGTTGGGTCTGACAACTGTGGTGGTCATTGAACAGCACCTCAATGAACAATCCACATTGGTTTTTGGGAACTGATAATGTAAGCACATGCAAACAACAATACCATGATGTTAAAAATCATTTTGCTGGAATATACTGGTAAATTTCCCTTCTTCATTTAAGACTGCTCAGCAAAACACTCTCTTGAAACAGTTGCTTGTACCCTTCAACATTGAGAGTACCTTTGATGAAAACAGGCCAGATGACTGTTGTTCCTTATATGCCATACCAAACCACCTGCCTTTGCATTTTGCATGTATCCATCTATTTGGGATTGAAATCACTCCAGTACTGCCAATTTTTCTTGTTGATTTCACCATTAATGTGAAAATTGGCTTTGTCAGTTAACAGAATGAAAGATGTAATAAACTGTAGTTCTTCTTCTTCAGCTGATTACCCTCCTTGTTATAGCATTTATACCCCCAAGGACTTACAAGCCAATGCTTTGTGTGAGTAGCCTGTCGAGGAGCAAGCAAACTCTGGATCATAGCATATCCAGGATGGGTGATCAATCCAATTCCTGCTACGGTGGTGAAAAAGAAGGAAATGAAATGTAGTGATGAAAGGAAATGATGGGAAGATTTTTGGATCAAATTATCCAACCCAGCACTCGCCTAGTAACTGAGGAAAACCACAAAAAAACCTTCGATCAGATTGGTTGGCCTCAGGGATTTGAACCCGGGAGCTCCCAAATTTGGGCCACAGACATTACTACCTGAACCACTGAAAATGTAGATCCTTGCTGATATGTTTGTGTCCATTTTGCAAAATTCCAGTCACCAGTCTCAGTCATCTTTAGTAATGCTGCAATATCTGCAGCATGAATGGATGCCAATAGTATGTATGTATGTAGAATTCAGAACACACTGCTTTTACTGACATTGTGTTTCACTGAGAAATGCTGAGAGTTCTTTTGAGGACTTTTGGCATATGTGGCTAGGACTGTGACTACTGTTCCTACAACTTATGATATGGTTCATATGATCTTAAATTTAAAATTCTTCTACTCTTATTTCATTTGATAAGTTTTTTCCTTCTTCATAAAAGGAATGGTTTCCTCCAAATTTTGGTTTGTTTACATTCCTAATCAATGACAAGTACCATGTGATTCATTATACATTAGACATTTTCCCTTCTGTCCACTCCTTATTCCACCTGGCATATGATACGGTAATTTGTATCACAAATTACTCAAATGTAGATAATTATTTTAATATGAATATGTATTTTTATGTAACATTGATTTCAGAGGTTTAATAATTGTAATTATTATTGGTAAATAATAACATATGGCTTTACTGAAACTGTTAACAATAACGCAAGAATGCAGCAAGGGGATGAGTTGTTTATCGTTACCTGGAACCAGGAAGTTACGTAATGTTTCGCGCCTTTTTGGTAAAAAAAGCTTCCAGAATGTTCTCTAAAAGAAATATGTATTAGTGGTTTTCATTGGATGTTAAAATAGATGCTAATGTTGGCGCGTTTTATAAGCCAATAGCATTTCATTTATAATCTTTAGGCATATCTTAAGGCTAGCCTATAAATAAGCCAGGTCGAGGTAGCGGGTCCCCCAGTGCAACAAGATTCTCAACACATTACACATCGTCCCCCAGTTCAACAAGATTCTCAACACATTACACGTCAGCCCACCAGTTCTACAGAATTCTCCATACTACGCGTCGGTCTCTCAGTTCGTCAAGTTACGCGCAACAGAATTACAAGAACTATTATAAATTATTATACAGTTAAATATATAAAGTTGAAGTACGTGAGTTAAAAGTGAGAAGTTATTACAAACAGTTTCAGTATGGCGATTATCCAGATAAATCTGTGAAAGTGTTCGTGAACGTGTTCTGCAATAAAGATTATAAAACCAATTTCTTCGTCAATATCATTTCTAGACAAAAGATTCCTTTCCGCTTCACACCCTGCAAGAGATACAAGTTCTACCAAGAAAAGATGATAGCTAGCCGGAGGACAATATACATAACCTTAAATTCTTTCAGAAACTAATTGATACAAATTGTTACACCAGATGGAGTTAAACGGACCAGACCAACGAATGACGTCACACAAGATGGCAACACGCGTGAAGTAAACATATATTTGCTCTCGCAAATTGGCTCCACAACGTGGTGCTATAAACACGTAAAATTGCTATTGCAAATTGGCTCCCATACGTGGGGCAGTTAAAGTTATGTAAACAAACATTTATTTGCAATATACAATTTGTTATCTCGCACATATCACTTCTGTTCTTAACCATGCTAGTTCTTCTGTTCCAATCTAATCACACATTTCAATATTTTTTTTTCTCTTCTCCAATCATCTTTCAATATTCTATATAGTTTCAGAGATTTCTTGACATTAAGACTAGCCCTAATGCCTGTTTGTCAATATCCTCAATTTTTTTTTCTTCTTCTTCTTCCTCCCCAAATTCTTTTCCTATTGTTTTCCTCTCAAGCAATGTAGATCCCATGCAAACTTCCTGTAAAATCCAAGTTTCTTTCCCCTTAATTCTTTCTTGGGTTACCAAATGCTGACTATATTCTCTTCATCTAAATCTGATATTCTATATCAGTATTTCAGTAACTCTTTCCATTACCTGGCTTTTATAGTCTAGTCTTCCTAGCTCCATTAGAGTAACCTGAGACAAAGATCTAGGTAAGTCTAGTACAAGTCTACAAAATAAAGTATTTATAACATTTCTTTCTTTCCATCCTTCATCTGATCCCCAAATTTCTATTCCATACATCATTCTGCCCTCTGCTATTGAACCATATAGACTCTCTGTCTAACCATTTTACTTGCATATTTGGTATTTTGTTTACACAAGATCTAATTGTACTCATAGCCATTTCTACTTTCTCTACTGCATACTTACAGTAAGTAAAAGAAGTATTGTATATCACTCAAAAATTCATTGTCGAGATTTCATTGCAAATGCATGTTTTGAGGACCCTCAACAAAAAAAAGCATTATTAAGGAAAAGTCAGTGTGCGTGTGTGCGAGAACAGTATAACTCAAAAATGAAAAGTTGTTTAATATGAAACTTGGTATTTAAATTCAGTACCTTACAAGGATGTGACACAAAGATTTTGAAGTCTCCATCCCAAACTTAGATTAAAAAGTTTTCATTATTTTTTATTTTCTTAAAAATGGCTGTAACCATATGGTTAAGCTATTTTCATGACAAATAAAATGTATATTTTTAATTTTCTGGAAATAACGTCTGAAGCCCTGTTTAACATAACATAACATCTCAATCTGTAGACCCTATAGTGAACTAGACCAGCTTAAAGAAAGCTAGTTTACTCCAGGATGTAGATTGCATCATAAATACATAATTACATTGTGTACACGTATGTAAATAAATTGTGGTTCTTATGTAGAGTACGTTAGAGGTAAAAAAATTTTAAAACAATATTATTTATACTTAAAGTATTTATAAAATTCAGTAACATTTTATAGTCAGTTATTTTTTTGAATGAAAGAAATCTTCCTCTGTATAGAAGGTGTGAGTGATGAGATACCTTTTCAATGCTAACTTGAATTTATTTTTATTAGTTTTCAGTTCCTTAATATATGATGGAAGCGAATTACACAATACTATACCATTGTAGTAAGCCCCTTTTTGGAATACTTGTAGGTTATTGCTTGGCCTGTGTAAGTCCTGCCCATTTCTGGTTTGCTTGCTGTGTATGTCTGAATTTTTTATGAACACTTCTGGGTGGTCAACCACAGTTAAAAGTTCAGCTAAAATATACTCACGGCTAATGGTAAAATTCCAAATGTTGAGAATAGTGGTTTACAATGAGTTGATTGCTTTACATCTGTCATTATTCTTATTACCTTTTTTTGCAAAAGAAATATTTTTTTGCATCTACTGAATTTCCCCAAAATGTTATTCCATAAGTCATAATTGAATGAAAATAAGCATAATATACTGTTTTTAGGATGCTTTTATTTGTAAAAGGAATTAATGATCTAATTGCAAAACATGCAGAGCTTAGTTTTGATAGGATGTAGTCAATATGGTCCTTCCAATTCATATTATGATCTATAATAAGACCAAAAAAAATGTATGGGCTAGAGAACAGTATGTGGATAACTCAAATAAGGAACAAAGAGAAAGTATAGCCTGGGTACGAGCAGGTGTATGGAGACTAATAGTAATGAGAAATGGGTTCCACAGAACCAGTGTTCAATATGTGGGAAAAGAGAAGATTTAGAATATATCATTTTTGATTGTAAAGATACACAGCATTGGAGAAAGCTAGCTATAAATGGGAAATGGTTAAAACTGGACAGGAAAGTAGCCTTAAGCAAGATTTTTAAACAAGGATAGTAAAAAGGTAGGAGAGTACCTGTCCAAAGTAAGAAAGAAATGGTTATGGACAATAAAAAGAGTTGTGAATTAGTTTCATCATGGGATGTTAAGATATGTAATTATATTATCATTATTATAATATTAGTATTATTAAATTATTATTTTGGTATGATTACTATTATATTATTATTATTATTTTATTATCATCATTTTTTATGTTATAATTAAATAAAGTAATATGGATAGAATATGGCAAGATAACAGCTTGGGCTGATGTATAGCCATATTCTAAGGAAGGTTGCTAGAACAAATAAATAAATAAATAAATAAAATAATAAGAACAAGAAATTTTATGTTACAAGTTTCAATAATTTCCTTGCCTTCATGTTCAGTTCTTATGGCTGCAATACTTTTATTTTTTATGCGAAAATTGATATACTTAGTTTTTTCAAAGTTCATATGAATTTTGTTACTATCGAACCAATTATTTAGCACACTGAAAATACTGTTGGATAACTCTGAGAGGCGACTGATGTTGTGTTCTTTAATTATAATACTGTATCATCTGCAAAGAGAACTGGATGAGCATGTTCATTTATTACTCTGGGGAGGTTGTTGACATATATTAGAAACAATAATGGACCCAAAATTGAACCTTGTGGAACACCATGCTTTATTTCTGACCATTTGGAATATATTTTGGAATTATCTGCAGTATTTATTATGAACTTTTGATGTCTGTTTGGTAGGTAAGATGCAATCCATTGATATGTTTTATTCTTAATGCCATAATATGATAATTTTGATAAGAGTATGTTATGATTTACACAGTCAAATGCTTTTGATAGATCAGAATATTCCTAGTGTGTTACATTTATTATCAAGTAATTCCAAAATTTCATTCATTAAGTTGAAAGTGGCATCATTGGTTGACATGTTTTTCCTAAATCCAAACTGTTCCTTTGCTTAAATATTATTTTTAATTAGGTGGTGACATATTCGTTTTAACATAGTTTTTCAAATACTTGGGAGAAAGCAGTTAGTAATGATACTGGTCTATAGTTCAACAGTTGTGACTTTTGCCCTTTCTTGTATAGTGGTTTAACTATAGAATATTTTAGCCTGTCAGGAAAAGTCCCTGTTAGGAGAAGTTATATATATGACTTAAAGGTTCGCTAATTTTATCGGCACATAGTTTTAATATCTTAGTAGTTATTTCGTCATAACCCGATGAATTCTTGCTTTTGAGGGATTTTATTGTTTTAGTTACTTCTGTTGTGCTCGGGGGTACTATTTCTATATAAGTAGGCTGTTCTAAGCTTGCTTTTTTCAAATATGAAATAGGGTCCTCCACATGTTGTTTGGACCGTAACAGAAGGTAATGCTTCTGCTAACTGAATATAATACTCATTAAATAATGTTGCTATTTATTGTGGTTCTTTTATGATGATATAATTTACTGTAATTTCTTTTATTTCATTTTTTATGTGATGTTTACCAGTCTCTTTTTTTATAATTTTCCATATTGTATTAGGCTTGTTATTTGAGGACTCTATCTGCTTTAAATAGCAGAGATTTTTAGCTACATTTATAACCTTTTTTAGAATTTTATAATATTCTTTATAGTGTTGTCTATGTTTCTCACAGTTGCTTTCTCTAGTAGCCATGTAGAGTTCTCTTTTGTGTTTGCAGGATATCTTAATACCTTGTGTTAACCAGCCATTTCTAGGTGCGTTAACAATTTTCTTTACATGAGATGGAAAACTTGAGTTATGAATCCTTATGAAAGTATTTAGAAAGGAGTCAAACTTGTCATTCATATTGTTCTTTTTATATATTTCTTCCCAGGGTTGTTCTGAAAGTTGATGATTAAAGAGTTTTATGTTCTCACTGTTAATGACTCGGTGGTTGGATACATGATTCGTTATTTTGGAATGGGGAATGTTATAATTGATTTTAAGCAACTGTTCATCATGGTCTGAAAGCCCATTAATTAAGGGTTGGATTTCATGGTACTCATTTTTAGACAAATCTATGAAAATATTATCAATAGCTGTTTTGGAATTTTTTTGAATTCTAGTTGGAAAGTTGACTGTATGCATAAGGTTGTATGTTGTTAATAAGAACCAATTTGTTCCTTTAGGTTGCTGTCTTTAATGAAGTCTATATTTAAGTCACCACAAAGTATAAATTCAATCTTAGACTTGAATAGATATTTTAGAGCAGCGTCCAGATTGTATAGGAAGTTTACAAAATTGGCAGCTGGGGTTCTGTATACCATTAATATAATTAGTTCATTGTCTGGATTTTTTATATGAACTGCGCAGCACCAAGTGTTTGTTCTATGCAATATTTATCCAGATCAATATTGTCAAATTCTATGTTTTTCTTAACCAAGATACTCACACCTCCTTTAGAGGGTTTTTGTCTACAGTAATATCCCTTATCATTTAGTTACATATAGTCTCAGACCTATCATAGCAGCTTTTAGAATTATAATTGCAATATTAGGATTCATTAAATTTTCATATGAATTTAATGAACAACTAATACTTATAGGAATTTTAATACTAACTTTAATTACTATTCAGTGCTGCTCTGTTATAGCCTTCCATTGAGATATGTAATATTTCCTGTTTGTCCATTTGATGTTCCATTATGCATAAGGTATCTGGGTTTTTATTTTAATTTTTGAAACTAATTAATAACTCAGAGATTTTATTTCTTAAACTTTGAATATGCAAGCCTCTAGTATCCGAGGTTGTGGGTTCAAATCCAGCGGAGGGCGATGGATTTCTTTTAGGCATAAAAATCCTTAGCATGGCTTCCTTTGGAAGGGAAGTTAAGCTGGTTATCCCATGTTATAGATTTATGACATGTAAAAGAACCTCGAGCCTCATAAAGAGGCCTCTGAGCAAAACTTCTGGTCTTTCATACCCCATATGGAATAGGATGCTAAGAACCATAGCAGTTAAAGAGTGTTCATAAATAAAACTCAATTTAAGTTTTTAGCTGAAAGGGGACTGCATAAAAAGATCAGACTTCTCTTGCTCCTGGCACACAGAGAGGAACTTGCAGAGAAGTATGGCGTTGGTAAGATAAGAGGAATGACAAATTTACTGATAAGGAAAAGACAAGTGATACATGGGGAATACATGTTGTATTTTGTATGTGATTGTAAAACAAGCTGTAGTAGAAGAGACTGCTCTTCTATTCTTGCTATCTACACTACTTAAGATTCTAAGGAACTGCACTGTTCTCCTACTTTTATGTACCCCAAACTCTGTGATGAAGGTCATCTAATTGGTAGTCCTGTATTATAATATATGAATGTGCACATCTTGCATACAGTGAAGTAAAAAATATTATTCTTTCATAAATACGAGATCAAATATGTTTTAGATATTTCTCATTTAAAACATATATGTATCTAAACTGCAATAGTTCACCTCTTTTTCAGGCTTATCCTTATAAACAATAGAACAATTCAGTAGCTTAGTTTCAGTTTTGGGTGATTCTAATTTTTATTTTATGTTTCAGGGGAGAACTCATTAAAAACCATTGTGTGGTCAGAGTATCTTGACGATGTGTTTATACAAAACTTTAACAGTGATCCAGCATTAAAATGGCAATATTTTGGAAGTGCTTATGGAATTATGCGGGGTTATCCAGGTAATGCACACTTATACTAATATTATAAAGAGAGAAGATTTGTATGTGTGTGCATGTGCGTGTGCGCGTGCATGTGTGTGTGTCTCATACTTGCAATATGAACAAATTGAATTAAACCAGCCTATTTGACAAAATGATTTAAATGCAATGGATTGAAACACTTAAATAGCTCATCTTAACATTTAAGAATAGAAATACTTTTAAGCAAATTTTGAACTGAGTTTCACAGATTTCTATGTCAGATTATATTATATTCACTTGATGAATATTCTATTAATGATCTTGAGAGGTAGTAGGAACTGGCATGAAAGTAAATAAAATGTTTTTTTTAGAATAAATTGTTGTTTCTTTACAAATTACAGCATTATTCTATCTATAAGTACTTTATTAAAAATATATATCATCATCATTTTTATAGTATTACTGTTATTACATTGCCATTATATTATCAGTATTATTATTGGAATTATTATTGCTGTACTCGCTGCACATCCCATAGTAGTCACAAACTTACTCAGAGAACAGCACTTTTTGTCACACCAGAAACACACTCACTAACTGGCTCACTTGTGAAAATGCTTGCTTATATAGCCAATGGAATTTTCCACAGAGTTCCAGATTGTTTGAGGATCAGGAAGAAGGGAAACTTCCAGAAAATTCTGGTTATATCTTGATAGGATTTCTGGTGCTTAAGCTGGGCGAGAAGACTATTTATCTCTCCCTATCTCTTGATTGGTTGGTGCCAGCCAATTAATAGTTCAGCATGTAGCTGTCACATTATTATTATTATTATTATTATTATTATTATTATTATTATTATTATTATTATTATTATTATTATTGTTATTATTATTATTATTAGTGTTGTTAAATATGTACATTGGTAAATATATGATTTTTGTCAGATATTCTTTGGCAAGCCTATGATTTCTGGACTGAAATTTTACAGCAAACAAATAACAATGCAGTATAATGCAACATCCGCATTACTTTATAAAAGCATTGCTTGTGCCAGCAGGAAATGTTAGTGATCTTCATTATACAGATTCTTCTTAGCTTAAGAGCACAAATTTATATGCAATGGCATATTCTATAAAGTTAAAATAAAAATAAAAGATTTTTTCAGATATTTCATTTATGATTTAATCCTTATGTTCAAGTTTGAGAAAGAAAACTCTCAAGGGTAACTCAGCAGCATAATTTTAAAAGGTTTCTGTTTAGCATAAGCATTTGAATTTATTAGCAATATTTTCACCACAGATTACATGAATCTGCAATTTATGACACTTTTTCCTGTTTGTAGCAATGAAATGGCGGGCTGATCCAGATTTATTTGACTGCCGCAACAGATTCTGGTATATTGAAGCAGCAACTTGCACAAAGGATATTGTTATATTGCTGGACACCACAGGATCAATGAAAGGCTATCGTCACACAATTTCCAAACTTACTGTTAATAATATACTTGACACGCTTGGGAACAATGATTTTGTGAATGTCTTCAACTTTTCTGCACATGCAACAGAAATAGTACCATGCTTCAAAGACATGTTAGTTCAGGTAATAAAGGTTAATAACAGAAATGAGAAGCTAGGGATTTGCTTTCTTTGTTTTACATTCTCATAGCAATAGGGCTTTAGGGGACATGGCATTTGTTAATATCTGTAATAGTATGTATCTGCTATAAGACACAGAGCCACGCACTTGAACTCTGGCTCTCTGACAAGTCATGGTGTGGGGTCTCCCTTTTCTAAGTTTGTCCCATATAGTTTGTACAATAATGAGAAGGTAGTAACATTTGGGAGAAGTGAATGGCTTTACACATTGTGTTTATATTTTACTGTCCAAGTAAATTTGGTAGGCTTTTCCTGAGCAGCGTTTTGGACCACTTGACAGTTGCCCACTTTTATCCCTTTCTGATGTGACCCACAAAATTTTGTGGGTGTATAAGCAACTTTATTATTACATAGCTTTCTTAACTGGTGCATAAAATTTCCTGTTCAAACCGGCCAGCATTGTTATGTGAGTTATGTTTCACAAGGCAGTTCCACAAACAGCCAATGTATAATGACAGAAGCGAAACAAAGTGCAGTGCTATACATGGGTAACATGAAAAATTATTTACTATTGCAATGTTCGAAATGTTATATGTCTCGCAGTAGTCTAAGAAGTTACAGGAAAGATTGATGAAGAGGAATCTAGGGTACAAGTAAGGGCTCTTGTATGTGGCCATATTCACATACAGCAGGACTAAGCAAGTGGGAGGCAAGCATAGGCCATCAGGCTGTAGCGAGCCATAGTGAAACCAAAGTCCTGTGGTTTCAAGATGTAACCTGAGGTTAGGTTGAGGGTGTGTGAGAGTGCTGGCATGTGAGAGAGAGAGAATATCACAGCCATGTAAATAATGTGACAAAGCCATTTAGATTACATGAATGCTGGCCAGATACAAGGACCCTACTCTTATTGTAATCTAGATTTCATAGTTTTTAAAATGTGCATGCTCTTTGGAGAAATAAATTATTTGCTGGATTAGGCTTAGTTTGTGTATATACAATAAAAAATATCTGACATGTTACATTCATATGACTTTCTCTATCCCCTATTGTTTATTAGTGACTATACAAATTATTCTTACAAAAGTTTATTTTTCTATCTGCTGCATGTTAATTAAGATAAACCTTTGCAGAAATAGCTGCATTACACATTTCTTTAGGATACTAAAAAAATGGCATAAGCCAAATGTTTAAGAACTGGATGCTATATTGCTGACCTTAAAATTCCACACTGTTTCCATGTAATTATGAGAAACAGCTGCAAATTGATGGGAATTAAAAAGAATGACAAAAGTATTGAACAAACCAAACACATAATAACAGATATTTTGGAAATGGCTGATGCCACAAAAAAAAGTTATTTGAAATAAATTGTGTGTTTTAAAGAGATCTACATTTTTTTTATGGTACGTTTTCATCTATCGCCTTAACGTTTACCATTTATGCAAGAGTATACAAAATTCCTTCCAAACAAAGAGGACTTCACAAGCTATTCCCACAAAATTTAAGATATACATTTTGTCATGTAAATATCTTTTAATATGATATTTTAATTAAAGTCATTAACCATAAATTCAAAAATTTTGAAAAATGCTCCATGCAAAGAGTAGTTTGGGGGGGGAGGATTTTCTTGAAAATCTTCATGTCCCATCTTTGGAAGGTACTGAACCTAAATATCAAGTATTGTATTTATCCGACTTTTCATTTTGAGTTATGTTGTTCACACCAACATTCACAGAGACCTTTTAATTAATTAATTTTTTTTTTTGATTCATGGAGTCTCAAAACATTCATTTATGGTGAAATCTCAGCATCAAATTTTTGGGTGAAATTTAATATCTTCTCTACCTGCTATGTACGTGGTAATGAGAATAAAAAATTATATGCTTAGAAAAAACATAACAGTATTATTATAGCTTGCATGTACTGAATATTTTAAACATTTATACCACATTTAGTATTAGCGAGACAACAAAATGTAATCATGCATAAATAAGCTTTCTAAAATAACAAATTTGATAACTAAACATTGGTAAATCTTGTGCATCTTCTGCTCTACTAATTTTTGTTTTGGTTGAGATGTTATGATTATTAATTTATGTTTATAAAATATGATTTTGCTCACTGAAGACCTTAGATGTCATCTAAATACTGATTGCATTTTCTTATAACCACATTCTCAGACATTCAGAATGCTCCATATTGAAGAATTAGGTACTATTAAATATAGTGATCAAAATTTACATGAACAAGAATAATTTCCCATTCATCTACATTGTAAAGTCTGAGATACCTTTAAAACAATCTTGTGTGTTGCAGTTACATGACTTTCTTTACTCACTCTTGTACAAACTATTCTTACAAATGCTTATTCTTCTATCTACTTCATGTTAATCAAGATAAACATTTGTGGAAATTATCTTATTCCATATTTCCTTGCAGGTAAATGGATTAGGGGAATACAGTAGGCTTCAAGTGATAGTCAAATCTTTTAAGAGCAGGTTGCTATGTAATAGCTTTGAAATTCTGTTCTCTTGCATGGCCGAGAGAGGGAGAGAAAAGAAAGAAAGAAAAAAGAGAAAACAACTTCCCATTTTAGAAAAGTATTAAGTACTTTAAACTGCAAACCAATAACAAGGAATATATTGGAAATGGTTATTCATGGCACAAAAAAGTACATATATATATGACATAAACTGAGTGTTTTAATGGGATCTATACTTTTTGTGTAGTAAGATTTTCTCTATCTCTTATGGTTTACCAGTTGCACAAAAGTCATTCGGAATGAAGAGGACTTCAGAGGCTATTCCCAGAAAATTCAAGATAGACATTTCATTTGTCGTGAAAATATCTTAAACTTATGGTATTTTAATCAAAATCGTTAGAGCCATATTTAAGAAAATCAAAATTTTTTCGAAAACTTTTCCATGTAAAGTGTAGTTTGGGTGGGGGGGATTTTCTTGAAATGTGTGTGTGTGTGTCTCTCTCTCTCTCTCTCTCTCTCTCTCTCTCTCTCTCTCTCTCTCACACACACACACATGTACGCACACATGCACACCTACACGATGGACCTTTTTCTAAAAATGTTGTTTTTTAGGGGCCTCAAAACATATAGTTCCAATGAAATCTTGACATCAAATTTTTTTGTGGAAGTACAATACTTCACCTACTTACTATACATAGTAGAGAAAGTATAACTAAGTTTAGACATAATATTAAACTTTAAAATATGTTCCTGCATTGTTTTAACCGAATAACGAACTTAATCATGAACATCTCAATGTTAGCAAATCAAGAGCACTAAGAAATTCTACATTCAAACAAAACATGCATTAAGTATTTTAAGGTTGTAGTAAATTTACATATTAAATTTAACGTAAGAATTTTTATGTCATAAAAATTAAAATTTGTATATTTGATTTAATTGGATTCTATTCAATTAAACTAAATAGAAGTCAGAACATTAAAACAATATGAGGGTTGTTTGGGAAGTTCTTGGCCTGAGAAAGAAAACACAAGATTTTTAACAAAACTTTTTGTTTATTATTTTTTATTTTATTTATTTTTCAACATAGTCACCTTTCAGCTCCATACAACTGGACCAATGTTACTCTTAACTTATTTATACCTTCATAATAAATGAGTTGTCCATCTCTGCAAAATAGGGTTTTTGTGACTTATGATGTTCATATCTGAGGTAAATCTCTGTTTCTTCAGATTTGGGAAAAGGAAGAAGTTGCTGGAAGGTAAATCTTGAATATGATGCATCTGGTAGCAGTTCAAAGCACAAGTCTTGAAACATTGAAACCACAGTTGAATAAGTGTGCGCTGGTGCATTGTCTGGAAACAAAATTTCTTCAATAACAAATGCAAATATTTGGCCTTCATAGCATTTTTCAGCTTCTATATAGCTCCAGCAAAGCTACATAGTATTCTCCATTGATGTTTTTTTGCCCTTTTCCAGGTAGTTCACCAACACCCAGGGCATCCCAGAAAACACTCTTGCCAAAGGAACATACTTGGCCTTCTTTGAAGCATTTTCATCCTCTTGCATCCATTCTTAAGACTGCTTCTTCATCTCTGACATATGGTGGTGAACCCATATTTCATCAAAAGTGAAGTTACATTTCAAAAAGTAGGTCAAGTTATGTGTGAACATGTCCAAGCACTCCAGTGAGATGTTATTCTTGATTTGCTTCTGATCAACAGTTAACAAATGCAGCACACATCACACTGCAAGCTGTCTCATGTACAAATGCTCCAGACATAATCTAATGATATCTTGGCTATGTCATTAAGCTCACATACCTACCTTGATTCATCTGTCATTTAACATGGCATTATGGATTTTCGCTATACTTTCTTTCAACTGTAGTGGTAACTGGATGTTCATCATCAAAAATGGAAGAATGGTCACATATAAACTTTGCAGCCTATTTCTTCACCATAAAACATCATGGTGAAGAATCTTTCAAAGTGGAATCCAATGTATTTTTTATTTCAGTTCGTCTTAAACCTTATAAACCAAAGTATCAATTTAATTATTGTACAACATTGAATTTTATTCATTTTCAGAGGAAACTTCAACTTGTGTATTTTCCAGCACTATAACACCCAAATAAATGAAAACACATGCATGAAACTGCACATTGTGCTGTCTAATTGATTATACTTGAGAGGTATTCTTGTTGTTTAATACTGCCAACACCATCTCTGTGTCAAGCCCGGAACTTTCCGAACTGCCCTTGTAGAATAACAATTTTGGGTTTGTCAAACTTATCCCTAGAGCTCTTTAAGGTAAAAAAATTTATGTATATTTATATATTTATTTATTTTCAGTTGTATGGTCATTGAGTTTTGACAGCAATAGATGTCAAGGTATTTACAATGAATAGTTTTACAAATAATATTACATAACTAGTCTTTTTTATATAACAGAGACTATGTACAAAATTGAAAGTACACTATAATGCAAAGCAATACAGGTTAAAAGTGACACACTGTGTTATATACCCCTAAGTCCTAATATATAATAACCAAGAAAAAACAATATTACTGAGATCTACATATTTTTCAAACATATTCTTGTAAAGAATAAAAAGGTGTAGCAATAAACCAGTCATACAATTTACACTTAAAAGTTGCTGCAGCACATTGTCTTAAGTCTAAAGATAGCTTATTTTACATTTTAGAACCAAGTACTTCAAAACTCTTCTGAGTTGTATGTCAATCTACAATATGGAGCATCAATATGTTGGCATGATCTGGTATTATAGGAATGTATATCTTGTCTATTTTGTAATGCTGATGAGACTTTTTATATACAATAACATGTTATAAATATATAGACTTATTACTGTCATTATTCTTAGTTTAACAAATAGTGGTTTGCAATGAGCTAGCTTTGTTTCATCTGAAATTATTAAGATAACCTTTTTCTGCAATAGAAGTTTATCAGAAACATTCAGCTATTACCCCAAAGTAAAATACCATATGCTATAATGCTTTGGAAAAAATTAAAATAAGCTGATCAAATATATGTTTCAGGTACATACATTTTCAAATTTCTAATCAAATATATAACTCTGAGTGTTTGGACATTATGTGATCAGTATGTGATGCCCAGAATAATTTATTGTCTATTGCAACTCCTAAGAATTTTACATTATCCAAATTATTATCTAAAGGGATATCCCCAGAATTAAAAATCTTATGTTGTGTTTTGTTCTAATTAAGTAGGAATCCATTTGATCTGAACCATATATCAGCTTGGTTCAGTATATTTTTTGCTGTAGATTTGAGCGACCTCTTAATGAAGTTCAGATTAAAGCCAGTGGAAGCATTAATTTCTGCTCTAAATAGAGATCAGAAAGTAATAAGTGATATGATAGGGATGATGAAATGGGCCCAGCTTGCAAAATACACATGAAAAGCTTTTCATTACTGAATTATACATTTTTTTGTTTATTTATTTATTAGTTGTTCCATTTGTACACTGCCTTTAACATCTAAGATTATTCTGATAGCCCTTATATGGGAAACAGTTATTCATCTGATGATACTGATGTTACATTTGGTTCTTAATTGTAAGTTTTTGTTTTATCTCTTTTATTTCTTTAGTTTTGAATTACATATACATTCACCTGTCACTCCCACTTCCACTTTCTAGAAAGAGTGGGGAATAACCTATTTAAAGAAAAATTCCCTCCTTCATCCAAGAATCACACACAGGACCTCTTGAGTTGAGAAGCAACTGTTGACACAGAGGCAGTCTAATTAGATATTTTTGTGAATTATGTGTATCTATTGCTGCAAATATTTTCCAGATGTAAGTCTAACACATAGTTGGTTGGTTTTGTTAATGCACATTGTTTCTCAACAATGAGAGTACTTTTTTGACTCACTAATTCATCCTTAATTCTTTTTAATATTATATTTTCTAATTAAAATGAATATTAAGTTAAACTTTTTAAACAGTTTACATCACTCACTCGTTAAATTATTAACTTAGGAATGTTTTCGGTGGCATTTACCACCATCCTCAGTTGTGGGTTGACTGAAGTTGTCCTCTGGACACTGGACTTCATCCAGCTGAATACTATTGTGCTGGTCTCTAGTGGATGGTTGGCACAACTTCAGTAGGCTGCTACTTGGGGGGATTTCAAAGTTAATCATATGGTCGTGGTTTTTGAAGGTGTATATCTTTCCCATGTGGCTAATTCAAGGTGTGATGGGTTTAAGCAATTTGCTGTCTTCTCCTATGTTGTGGTTGCTAGTCCAAAAATGATGTGAAATGACTGATCTTTCTGTTTGTATTTGATACTCCTTCGAATGTTCTTTATGTTGGGTGTTCAGATTTCTTTTTGTTTGAATCTGAGCACCAGGCTTAAAGAACATAAAGGAATATCAAGTACATTCAGAAAACTCAGCCATTTCACACCATTTTTGGACTAGCAGCCACAATATTGGAAAAGACATCAAACTGCTTGAATCCGTCACACCTTGAATTAGCTGAATGGGAAAAGACATACATCTTCAAAAACCATGACCATTTGATCAACTTTGAAATCCTGCCAAGTAACGACCTATTGGAATTGTGCCAATACCCACCAGAGATCAGCACAATAGTATTCAGCTGGAAGAAGTCCAGGATCCAGAAGACAACTTCAATTGACCCATAGCTGAGGATAGATTGCAAATGCCACTGAAAACATTCCTAAGTTAATCATCTAACAAGTGAATGATATACAAGTGTTTAAAAAGTTTGACTCAGTATTCATTGTAATTATGATATTGAAATCACTGTTTTTAGTGCCTCTTTCTTTATTTCATAATTATATTTTCTTTGAAATGGTGCCATATGCTCTATACTTAAGAAGAAAGAGGAAAAACAAAACCAGCAGTTACTGTATTAAAATTTGTCTGTTCTGAAAGGGTTAAGAGTGATGCAGGTAAGGTATCTTTGTGACAAAGCATATAAACATTTAAATTCTGCTGGGCAAGAAAGGAGATATAAATACACAGTAAATGTGATGGGCTTACTTTTTCAGGCTACTCTGGAGAATGTGAACACCTTAAAGGATGCCCTTGAAGAAATAGAACCTGAAGGCTATATGAATCTAACTAGTGCATTTGTAACAGCTTTTCAGCTCCTGGAAAGGGTAAGCAAATTTTTTGAAGTAAAAGAATCCCTTCAGTTTACACATGCAAGTGCAGATGATGCAGTTCCCTGTACTGCAGTACAATATTTTAAATTTTCAATGTACGAGGGAGGCTTCATTCTGAATGTAAAGGGAAACAGGATATGTGCATTAACTTTTATTACTAAATTAATGTAATTATGGCTCAATTCATTATGCAACTACATGTATTAATATATTTAACATGCAAATCATTGGGGAGTCACAGCAGTATTAATCACTTTCATAAAGGAAATCTTCAGCTCTTATAGGCCATGTAAAGATTGTAATTAACATTTCTGTATTAGCCTTCTCTGAAGTTATTTTGTGGAGAACCAATCCACAGAGTTTCAACATCCATGCCTATATAAAGCAGGTAATCAGTACTCTACACTTACACATCAGTACTATGCTATTATTTGCAACCAGAAGGAATGATTCTCTCCCAAAATTATTTTGTTTTTGCCAACATCCTTAGACATAATTACTTCTTTTAGTAATTATGTTTAAAGAACTAAAATACATCTATTCTTGAATAAGCATTTACTTTGAATGGTGTATTGTGGGATAAAGAGGTCTCAAAAGAAACTAAAACTACAAATTGTAAAACAACCTATGGCTCCGACATGTGCACTATGAATTATCAGTTAAAAATAAAATTATTAATAACAGAAATGGATTATTGGAGGAGATCTGCTAGGATATCTAAAAGAGAAAAAATTAGAGATGAAATTATAAAAGAGAATGTGAATGTTAAAAATTCAATTTTAGATTTTATTCAACTGAAACAATTAGAATGGGCATGCTAAAAGAATGGAAGATAAATATTACTCAAAAGAATAATGGATTGGATGCCACCAGGAAGGAGGAGAAAAAGAAGATGCATAACACGTAGATTCAAGGAATTAGAGGGCCAATGATGGATTGGGAAATTGAGGAAGATTTATTGTCCAGCAGGCAAGAATGGAGAAAAGTGATAGGATGATGTTAAAAACTGTAGTCTTGGGTGCCAGAAAAATGTTTGTACATTGTACAACTGGAAATATATATATATATATTTTCCATCCATTTATGAAATTGTAGGCTTCCATGGCCGTTGTCCATAAGAACTTGATTGTCTTCCAGTGAAAGCCATGTCACATTTGATAAAAATACCAATGTTTTGCCCTTTGTATTGAGAACTTCTTTTGGGCACTGCCAATGGACTGTTGCTTGTACTCATATTTATACAGCAAAGTGCAGTTCTTCCTACTCATGATCCTAATTGGCTGGTAATTTGCCACTAATGTTATGTTCTATGAGTAATGTTTTTCATGCTCCATTAAGAGGTCTTGCACCATCTCTATTCAATAAACTTTTTATGTTTAAAATTTTTTAGCTTTCTTGTACTATTCTTTATGAGAAGTGGTCACATACAGCTAAAAACTCAATATTGTTATCAAAGTCGAGGAGTGCTAAGCAAGCAGTGGAAGAGAGTGGATGTGTGTTGAGGAAGCTCCTGGAGTGGAAGAAAAGAAGGGCTTAAGCCAATTGCAGCTCAGTTATAATCTTTAGGCATATCTGATTGCAGGAGTATAAATAGGCTAGGTTTGAGGTAAAGTCAGTCTGTCCTTCAGTTCGTCGAAAGCATTCATACATTACACGTCGTATTCAGGCCAATTCATCAAAATTCTCAATACATTACACGTCGTCGTCAGTTTGTCAGTTCGTCACAATTTACGCGCAGCAGAATTATGAAAGATCTAAAGTATTGTAAGGTTAATTATATAAAAGATTGAAGTACATGGATTGAAAGAATTATCAGTAAGAAGTTATTATAACAGTTTCAGTTTGGCGAGTATCTAGATCAATATGTAAAAGTGATAGTGAACGTGTTCGACAATAAAAATTATAAAACAAATTTCTTCATCAGTGTAATTTTTGGATAAAAGATTCCTTTCCGTTTCACAACCTGTATAGAGATACGTGCCCAAGCCAACAGGATAATAGCTAGCCGGAGGACATTTGAAATGAAATCAAACAAAAACTAACACTGATGCAAATTGCTAACACCAGATGGAGCTACGAACTGAAGAAATGAATGACGTCACAAGATGGCTTCAACATCGATGTAAACAAACATTATAAGCTATATTACTTCAAATTGGCGCCCAACGTGGGGCAGTTAAAATTATGTAACCAAACAAAACAAAAGCAACACAACATAAGATCATCAAGTTCTAATAATTTACGTAAAAACATATTACGTAAGCACCAAGAATGTAACCACTCCAAATTGGCACCCAGAACGTGGAGCATAGTGACCAGGAAAGGAACACGATGACCAGGAAAGGATCAGCATAACCAGGAAGGAGCAGAGTGACCAGGAAAGGAACCAGGACGTGGAACGAATGCAGCAGTGAAATGATCTACAAGACGCAGATTCCAGAAACAACAGGGACGACAGACTACGATCGTAATTCCGACATTACAAGGCAACAGGGAAATTCAAACTACAGGACAACAAAACGATGAAGATTCATCGAAGCGACATATAACCTAGGAGAGAGGGGCAGGAAGCTGGACATTAATGTAACAGCAACAGACAGCATCACAAAGGTCAGAGTATCGTAATTTTTTTTTAGAAAACAAAATTGTAACCTTCAAATGTACCTTAGGAGCGGTAGGATAAAGAAAACAATGGCTACTAATAATACAGAAGAAATAATTATGGAGGGAGATAATGTAACGGTTAGCTGTAATTCAATACAGGTTACAGAAAATAGCTCAAACCATGTAGTATTTGAGGGAGAAAATGTTAGTGCAGAAAGTCAGAATGGAATAGCAGGAAATATTAATTTTGATGCTAGTATGATGATGGAAATTATGGGAATGCTGAGAAATATTAGTGAGAAAATGCAAAAGAGTCATAGGAAATTGAGGGAAGATATGCAAAAGAATAATGAGAAATCAGAAAAACTAACTCAGAGTAATGAGAAATTAAGGGAAGATATGCAAAAGAATAATAGGGAATTGAGTGAAAATATTATTAAGAGTGTAGAACAAAAAGTAGATCAGAGTTTTGTGGAATTGAGAGAAGCTATAAAAAAAGATCATAGGAAATCAATTGAAAATATTGGTAGGAGTAATGAGATATTAGAGCAAAAAGTAGATCAAAGCAGTGGAGAAATTGAAAAGAAAGTTATGAAGCTAGATAGTAGTATGCCAAAAATGAGAGATGAAAATGAGGAAATAATAGCAAGTGAGATAGGAGAAATTTCAAAGAAAATGTTAGACATGAGCAGGGAAATAGGTAACAAAGAAAGTGAGGTTAATACTGAAAGTGAACATGTTGATGTAGAATGTACAGAGTCAGGTAGTAGAATGAGTAGTATTTCAAGTGAGATGAGAGAGATGAAAGAGGTTATGAATGTAGATGTGAATCAGGCGCAGGTTAATTTCAGAGGGGAGATATCAGAAATACAGAAGGAGTCAGTAATGCAAAGAAATAAATTGTACCAAGATGTTCAAAATGAAAACTCCAATCCAGTACAGCTTATGATAGATTTGTCAGAGTATTCTCAGATTAAAAAGATAGCAGAAGAATTGAAAATGAAAGTTGGTAAAAGATGTATTGTTCAGGAAGCTTTAGATGGTTTTCAAATGTTATCAGGGGACGAAATTTCATATGAATACAAGAGGTTATTCATGAACAAAAATTTGAAGGTTAGGATACGGCTACGAGTAATGTTTAGCCACACACAATTTGATCCAGGAGGGTGAATAACAATGAGATGTAAAGTAAATGCTGGATAGTTAAAGATGACTTGCAGAGAAATGTATTGGAACATAAGAGGGTTAACTAATTATTTATATGTCATTTGAAAAGAGAAATAAATTAAAAAAAAAAGAGAAATGTTTAAAAAAAAAAAAAAATTAAATTTTTAGTAACTGTAACAACATTTGAAAATTAAGAATGTAAAGATTGAAACTTAATATGATATTAAAGTAAAAGTACGTAAATACAATTCCAAGAACATTGTTAAAATAAAGTACAAAATAACAAAAATGGGTAAAAATAATTAAAAAAAAACAAAACAAAACAAATTCTTATGTAGCAAACAGAAAAGGTGAAACATTGTCTAGATTTAAGAGATGTAAATATATTTGTGTAGAGGGTGAATATTTTTGGTAAATATGTTTAATAATTACAAAAAATTCTTGAACTGATAAATTTTTGTTAACAATATAAGAAAGTAAACCATTTTTTGTAACAATAATTAAATAATTCAGGGTACAATATTTGCTATATATATATAAAAAAAAAAAATTTTGTAATGTCAGATTAAAGTCTAAACAAATTAAACCAGAGCCAGTAAGTAGTGGCGAGATAAAAAAAAAAAAAAAAAAAAAAAAAAACATGTCGTGTGTTAAATACGTGTGAAGTGTTAAGTGAAAGTGATAGCGTGTGTTCCAAGATTTAGGAGACTAAAAACACAATTATAAAATTTCCAAACAAGTTGTAAATATTTATAATTATGTTTCTAGTGGGGCATATGATGCAGTAATTTGTATCACAAATTACTTAAATGTAAATAATGATTGTAATATGAATATGCATTTTTATGTGACATTGATTTCAGATGTTTATTGATTGTAAATATTGTTGGAAAGTAAATTTATAAGGCTTTACTGAAACTGTCAATAATAGCGCAATAATGCAGCGAGGGGGTGAGCTGTTTATCATTATTGGAAACGAGGAAGTTACGTAATGTTGACGCGTTTTCGGTAGAAACTTCTGGAATGTTTCCTCCCTAAAAGCATATGTATTCATTATTTTCATTGGATATTATAATGGACGCTAATGTTGGCGCATTTTATTAGCCAATTGCAGCTCAGTTATAATCTTTAGGCGTATCTGATTGCAGGAGTATAAATAGGCTAGGTTTGAGGTAAAGTCAGTCTGTCCTTCAGTTCGTCGAAAGCATTCATACATTACACGTTGTATTCAGGCCAGTTCATCAAAATTCTCAATACATTACACGTCGTCGTCAGTTTGTCAGTTCGTCACAAGTTACGCGCAGCAGAATTATGAAAGATCTAAAGTATTGTAAGGTTAATTATATAAAAGATTGAAGTACGTGGATTGAAAGAATTATCAGTAAGAAGTTATTATAACAGTTTCAGTTTGGCGAGTATCTAGATCAATATGTAAAAGTGATAGTGAACGTGTTCGACAATAAAAATTATAAAACAAATTTCTTCATCAGTGTAATTTTTGGATAAAAGATTCCTTTCCGTTTCACAACCTGTATAGAGATACGTGCCCAAGCCAACAGGATAATAGCTAGCCGGAGGACATTTGAAATGAAATGAAACAAAAACTAACACTGATGCAAATTGCTAACACCAGATGGAGCTACGAACCGAAGAAATGAATGACGTCACAAGATGGCTTCAACATCGATGTAAACAAACATTATAAGCTATATTACTTCAATGTAATTATGTTCATTGCGTTGAGCTAATGTTAGTCTTTCTGTATGGCCTATGTATGACTTCCACAATCACATGTAATTTTGTATACACCCGAGTTGAGGAGTGGCAAAGTTTACTGGGCTTGTAAAGGATTTTAGTTTTTTAACTGACATATATTTTGTTATTATTTTGTGAGGATGTAGCAATTTTGAAACCATATTTATCACTCCAGCTATGTAAGGAATAAAGGCCCAAT
Source organism: Deroplatys truncata (assembly GCA_030765065.1). Taxonomy (NCBI): domain Eukaryota; kingdom Metazoa; phylum Arthropoda; class Insecta; order Mantodea; family Mantidae; genus Deroplatys; species Deroplatys truncata. The sequence continues at coordinate 120,689,564 of CM060978.1, forward strand.
TTTTATTTCTTTCCTGTGGTTTGCCATTTCCTTTTTTCTCCTTTTTGTTCTTGTTCCTTTTTTATTTTGAAAGGTTTTGATTAGCTGATTGGAATAACCATTAGCCTGAAGAACCCTATTAATGCGCTTTATTTCTTTGTTGAGTGATTCTGCATTACACATTTGTCGAACTTGCTGATACAATGTGTTGGCCATTGCCCATTTAACTAACTGGATGGTGGACATGGCTGGAATATACCTCTCAGTATGAGTCAGCTTAGGATAGATGGAGCAATTAACTTTTTCTTAGTTTCATCCCGTTCAACAAGAACGGGAAGAGAAGTTTGCCATCCTTTTCTAATTCAGTTGTAAACTTAATGCTTTTATGAAAATTATTCAAGTGTTGCAAAAATCAGCAATTGCATCCTTCCCATGCTGCCACATTATGAAATGTCAACATAACGTAACCATAATGTTGGTTTTAGAGGGTATGTCTCAATAGCTGTATTTTGAAAAAGCACATCAATGCTACCCTTAATATAATTATTTGAGAAAATAATTGTATATTATTATTATTATTATTATTATTATTATTATTATTATTATTATTATTATTATTATTATTATATCCGAATATATACACATGGATCCCTCATCAATAAAACAAATGCTGGTGCAGGAGTATACTGTAAACATTTTGCACAGTATCTAACATTAGATGAAATGGCAAATCACTATGATGGAGAATTAACAGCTATAAAAGCAGCATTACAGAACATTTTATAAAGACCATACATAAAACAAAAAATAGGCATCTTATCAGACTCAAATCAGCCATAGATGGAATAGTAAATTACAATAATAAAACAACAAGAAGAAAAATTAAAGAAATAAGAAGCCTATATAAAGCAGTTGAAACTAGAAATCATGTCACTTTACAATGGATCCCAGTTCATGTTGGACTTTTGGGCAACGAACATGCAGATCAATTAGCAAAGAAAGGCGCAATACAACAAATAAAACCTGTAGGACAAATAGAAATAAATAAACAATTAAATAACATTAAACAACATTTCAAAAGACAGCAGAGACTTGATGAAGAAGATAAATTAAAGGATAAAGATTATAAGAATTTTTGATATACAAACATGCCAAGGAAGACTGCAGTGGCCTTATTTAGGATGGCAACTGGCCACGATTGCTTCACAGAACACCTCTACAAGATAAGATGCCTATCTACACCCAAGTGCACTCTCTGTGAAACAACATCTCGCCAAATACAAAGGCCTTAAAAATGATAACTTACAGACTTTATATTGGGAAGCCAGAGGGAAAGTGATGCAGATCAATTAATCCCCAGTGCTATTGGTGAACAACAACAACAACATTATTTGACAAAATTAAAAGGCAGTGCTGAATGCCTTGCCTCACCTGCTTATGGTTAATGGGAAGAAATACCTTAATGAACTCTTTAATGGAAACATTAGTCGTGGTAGCTTTTATAAATAAATTTAATCCAACTTTAAGGGATACACTAGAGCCCCAGTAATTGGGCCTGAGGCTACCTCGAATTACAAAAAAACTCAGATTGTATGGAAATATCATTAAATATGTATTGAATACCAAGAGAATAGCTTAATGAATGATGGATGGGTAAGTAAATTACCGAACATTTTGGAGAAAAATGGGTTAGGAGATATGTGGAGAAGGAGAGAAAATAACGTAAAAAATTTTTGGAAAAAGGTGAGGAAAAGACTGGAAGATATAGAAATACAAATCATGTTCAGTGAGATTGCCGAAAAGAGCTCATTAGTTTATTATAGGCCAATGAAAAATACATGGGGTAGGGAAAAATATATAGACATAGTAAATAAAGAAGAGAGAGAATCTATTGCATGAGTAAGAACTGGAGCATGGAGGCTAAAAGGGCTAAGACAGGGTATTCCTCAGAACCAATGTCCGATATATGGTGGTAATGAAGACATTGAACACACAGTATTTAAGTGCCAAGGAACAGAAAATTGGAGAAAAGAATTTTTTAATAAGAAGTGGTTGAAGGGGGATAGAAATACACTTATGATTGAAATGATATGCAAGGACGCTAGAAGCATTGGACAGTTTTTGTGTAAAGTAAAAAATAAATGGCTTTGGACAGTGGAAAGAGAAAAGTAAGAGGTAGCGCATCTTACTTTGAATGGAAAACTATAGTGAATGTGTGATGGTTAAGTAATCAATAAATGAAAAGTGAAAAACAAGTGGAAATGGGACATGAAAAAAAAAGAGCAAGATAATTTATTGACAAGAAATTGTAAAATGTAAATAAACTGTAGTGATTGTCTACTGAATGAGTGACCATGGTCAAAGTGCAGTAGACAATCAAATTTGTAAAACTCTTAGCACAATAAAAAACAAAAAAACAAGCATGTCCAGGACATAAAAAAAATGAATAATGAATTTCAGAAAAAGTATTAAGTATTGGAAAATTTAAGGGAATAACAAGCAATATCTCAAAAATGGTGCACTCTACAAAAAAAAAAGTATACGACATAAATTTTGTATTTTAACGTGATCTACATTTTTTGTGCTGTAAAATTTTGTCTATCTCTTATGGTTTGCCAGTTATGCAAAAGTCGTTCACAATGAAGAACACTTTTGGAGACATTCCCAGAAAATTCGAGATATACATTTCATTTGTCATGAAAATATCTTAAACATATGATATTTTAATCAAAATCGTTAGAGCTATTTTTGAGAAAATTAAAATTTTCGAAAAATGTTCCATGTAAAGGTAGTCTGGGGTGGGGGGATTTTCTTGAAAACTTCGTGTCGCATCTCTGGAAGATACTGAATCTAATACCAAGTTTGGTGTTTATCCGACTGTTCGTTTCTGAGTTATGCTGGTCACAGACAGACACACGGACATGTTTCCAAAAATGCTTTTTTTGGATTCAGGGGGTCCCAAAACATGTATTTCAGGTGAAATCTCGGTATCGAATTTTTGGGTGGAATACAATACTTCCCCTACTTACTATACGTAGTAGAGAAAGTAAAAAAAAAACAATTCAGTACATACCTGTGTTATATGTACATATATGGGCACACATTTCCAAGTTGCAAAAATATAAGTTACATTTTAAAGAAATTTTCCAAAGTCCTTTGTTTTAAAATAGAACCTCGGTTTTTAGCAGCAATGTTGCGCCATCTAAGAAGCATGGTGTCAGTTGGAGTAGCTTCTGCTTGCTGCTCAATATAATGCAATACCACATCTAGCACTGCCAAACCGTTGATGTGAGTGATCACAGGTCAATTTCTTCAGGCAATTCCTCATCGTCACTGTCTTCAGCGGGCTCAATAACCATTTCAACAATTGCAAGATCAGTCACTTCTGTTCATCACTGTTCATCCATTCTGAAACCTCACTCAACTTCGCATTTTCACATCAAGCAAGCTTTTTCATCAGTTCTACCAATGGTAGATCATCTTCGTCTGTACTTTTGGTATCCGTTTCACTCCATAAAATCTGTTCCCATGACTTTTTTAGTCTCCGTCTTTATTTCAGACCATGAATCGGCTATCTAGTAAACTCAGTCTTTTATCATATTTTTTTTTTTAAAAAATTCTTTGATGGTTCCTTCACCTTCTCTTGTTTGTAGAAGCATCTGAAGCAAACAATGACAATACTTTTTTTTTTTCAAGCATTGTAAAACGCATTGGTCCATTGGCTGTATTAAACTCATCACATTAGGGGGGTTGGAACAATGCACAGATACTGTCACATTGTAATTCTTTCTCATCAGGGTGTGAACCAGTGTTGCCAAACATTAAGATTGCTTTGGAATGCAAGCACATTTTCTTTACGTATCTTTTGGTCTCGAACAAAATCTTTGAAAAACCACTTCTTAAAAATATTTTTATTCATCCAAGCAGATTTTTGGTGGAAATATGTAACAGGCATTGCAGAAGCAGTGATATTTTTTAAAGCTCTAGGCTTAGCAGATTTCCCTATTACCAGTAGCTTCAGTTTATGGTCTCCATTTGCATTCAATGCAGCAAGAGCTGTTAACCTCTCTTTACATTTTTTGTAGCCCAGGACAGCCTTTTCTTCTTTTGAGGCTAGAGTTTTAGATGGAAGCATTTTATAATTTAGTCCTGTTTCATCGCAATTATACAGTTGATTAGGGATAAGATTTTCTTCTTTTATAATTTTTCTTAATTTCTCATAAAATTGTGTAACAGTTTGAGAATTCACAGAAAGTTTTCACCACAAATTTCATGCTGCCTTATGCCATATCACTTCTTCCACCTATCCAACCATCCTGAACTTGCGGTAAAATCGTCCTTACCTTTTTTTAACTCATTCCTAAAAAATACAGCTTTTACTTGCAGAATAGGCCCTGTAATTGGATTTCCTTTTTGTCTTTGTTGAGTAAACCAAATGAACAAAGCTTCTCGTTTTTTCATACTCAGATTTCTTCATTGACTTCCATTCAAATGATGAAACAGAACATTTTTTAGATGAAAACTTCTCAATTTTGTCTCTGTTTCTACGCCAATCTCCAACTGTCGCTTCACCGACTCCATACTCAGCAGCAAGTTTTTTTAATGTTTATCCTTTGTCTTTTCAAAGCCTCCAGTTTCACATTCAATGGCACAAATTTTCTCTTACTCCTACCACTCACTGTAATGTATGAATTAAAACATTAGGAAATACACAGTTACATATGTACGTGCGTACAACACTTTAAAATTAATGTAACACAGGTGGGCTCACTACAGTATAGATATTACTACATAACCATCTACATACAACAACGGTCAGTCTATGTTATAAAATGTGTATTTTTATTTAAGCATATTTTAATGACCACTGTTGCTGAGTAGGGACAACAATAGGGGTAACAATAAGGATGGTATGCACTATACAGTGATAGTCAGGTGGTCCAAATTAGTGAAGGGTCGACAAAGAAAGAGCAAGCTCACGCCTTGAAACCTAATGGTACTTGTCCATCTGTAATAGAAATGCATTCACAGTCTGAGGCCAAGGTTATTTCTGTGCATTATGAATGAAAACCCTAAGTGGGACAGTTTCACCTGTATTGTACATGGAAAATTGAAAAAAAATTCAAAATGTAACACATTTGGAAGTGTGTAAAACATACATGCGACAACATATAAAAATGGGACTTTACTTTAGTTTTATGTAAAATTTTAATTTTCTTAAGACCAGCTCGAATTACAAGGAACCTCAAAATACCAGTGCTCTACTGCATGTATCTCCTGATGTGAATTTGGAATGATCTTAATGACTTCCACACTCAAAAGATGTTTGTACTCTAATTACTTCTATTTTGTAGTTTTAAGATTTTCTGCCAAAGACTAAACATGTTTATGGGGTTCTGGCTAGTAGTAGTTGGCAATTGGTCTGCTTTATTATCTTCCTTTCCTCCTTTTCTATTTCTTTTTCTTTCTTCATTTTTCTTTCCTTTTTTTAAACTCTCTGAGCAAATAATACATTTGTATTCAGGTAGCTTAGGGAACCTTTGAGACACATCACAGGCATGTAACAGTCAAACTAGAGAAAACTATAAAACAAAAAGTTTACTAGTTTAGTCTAAAAGAGCATCCTCACATTTACATTATTCTCTGAAGGAAGCAGCCTTAACGTTAGAGTGTGGAATTTTTTAAAAGAGTTTTTTCCATAGCAAAATATATTTTATTATCTTCAGGTTTGCATTTTTTATGAACATAAAAATGTTGCATATGTGAGCATTATCATATGTCAGTGCTAGCATGATGTCAAGAATTTGTACATTTATTTTTAATTTTTAACAGGTTGAAAACTTCTTGTATATAAAGCTACTTCATTTTTAAGTTCATTCATTATTTTTTGCATATTTAATTTGGGTTGCCTCATTTCAGTAGATCTAGAGTATCACAGCTGTATCATTGACCAAAATTAAAATATACTAAATTTGTCGGAAAATTATACATAATTGTAATACTGTTTAATTAAATTTATAACATTTTATTAAATGTACTAATTAGTGTATAACCACAGTAACACTTATTCTAACACTCATTCAAATTTTATGTGTTGAAAACAGCATTTATCAAAATCTTGAATTTCTATTTAATATTAAAGTTAGTAGATCCGATCATTTGGAGTGTTATTTTGAGTTCATTTCTTACATATTCAGAAAACATTAATTGATTTCATCACAGTGCAGGTAACATCATAACAAGGGGAACTTCATGACTCTTAGATCAATAAGTAATTTAAATTTGAAGTAATGGAATTGTAACTTTTAAGCTGACTAAAATGACTTGTTAGTTGCTGATAATATCTTCATGCTATTTCTAGCAGTTTATAAAATGGTATTGTCCACACTGTGATCTAACCAGTCACTTGAACTAGGTAGCCATTCTAGAGATTTATCCATAAATGTGTAGAATTTTGTAAATGCTTATGTATGTAAGGAATTTTCAACAGAAACATTGATTTTGTTTGTTTACTTAAGAAATAAGGAATTTAAACATCAAAATAACCAAATGGACATCCTGCTAAGCTCTAGGGTTCATTTACACTTTGGGTTTTATTATCATTTTAGGTTATCCTTTCCAATTATAAAGAATATGATGTGGAGTTATTCTCATCTTTCCTCCCTATCTTAACCCATGAATTGCAAGTTTCTCTTGAACTTTAAGCTGTTGAATCCAAAAGTTAAATTTGTAATTTTCTGATGTCAGATATAACAATAAATAATATTTCATTAAAAATGCTACTAATAAATACTCTGCTGGTCTTAAAACATTGCGTATTGTATGCTTTAAACAGAAACAAAGCAGAGAGAACAAATGCTGCTGCAAGTATGATGTGTGATGTGGGAGGAAGGGAGCTCTAGGAGGATGTGTCTGTGATATGGGAGAGAGGTACTCATAAAAAGAAAGAAAAGAAGAAGAAAATAAAATATATACAATTATTTATAGCATGACCTAATAAGTGAAGGTATGTGCATATATGGGCACACACATGCATACACATTAAATATTAGATAGTTTCTTTATTATATAATTATATGAACTCTGTTATCATAAAACAGATCTACTGGAAGATTAAAGCTCTTTTGTTTCCCATATAGAATTTATAAAATTTTAAAAGTGCTTGCTTGTTCAGTTGACATTGCACGAATGATTCTTGTATGTATTTACAACAAATTGTTGATAAAGCTAAGGAACATGAAATAAATGAATATTTGCCTGCAGTAAGCTAATTTTATAAAAATGAGTTGGGTACTCAAAGTACGACTTTAAAACTTTTATACTGCTCAATGCAGTTTGATGTGCTCTTTAAAGATTCTTTTAATGAACTCTATGTTGTATGAATATTTTGATTTTCAATATAGTGGTATAAGACTTGTATGTATAATTAATTTATTGCATCAAATGAGAATTTGTGTAGTTGAACTCATGCACATAGTAGAGCATGTATGCAGCCAATTTTTATATATGCTGTTATTTATATACTGCTTGATTGAGAGTGCTAAGCCAGCTGTTGAAGAGGGTTGTGTGTGGTGAGAGCTCCGGTTCTTTAGAGTAAAAAGGAATTAAGGAACAATGGGAGTGGACAATTGTACAAATAGAGCTAGAATTGGCTCTTTTGGAAACAAGAAATTAAGGGACCATAGAGTATCAGAAAATGGAGAAAATATCAATATATTGTCATGATAATGATTATCATGACTCTGCTAGTGATTGGAGCCATAGGAATGAATCCAGGACCAATTGAGGAACAGACAATTATAGAGCAGATTGTCAGTAAGATGGAAGGGATGGAGATGCATGTAAGTAATCAAATGAATGGAGTTATGAAGGAAATTAAGAAATAAATCAAGCAGAAAATTCAAGGAATGAATAGAGAAATGGAATGTGTCAAGATAAGGATGAAGAAAATGGAAGAGAGATTTCAAAAATTAAATCTGATATTTTCGGATATGGAAGAAAGAAGAGGGATTTGGCCTATTCAAAAAGTGATAGAAATTTTAGAAAGAAAGCTGGAAATAAATTTGCGTGGTTGGGAGATTGCAGATGCTTAGGACAGGAAGACAGGGGAAGAAGGATAATCATCACCAGATTTACATCATCACAAATGGTCTACAAGGTGTTAAGCTGAACCAAAATGTTAAAAGGAACGTGATATTCATTAACAGGGATTTGTCAGTTAAGCAACGTAAAGAAATCCTAATTAGTGCTACAAGTCAAGAAGGTGCAAGTGAAAGGAAGACAAGCATACATACAAAATTTCCAGCTTTTGATAGACAGAAGAGCAGTAGCTGAGATGGAGAGGGAGTTATGGAACAATAGCAAGAGAGAAGAGGTGAATTGACAAATTTTAAGGCTAACACAATAGGAAGGAGGGGCAGTCAGTTCAAAGAATGAAGTAACAGACCTGTCGAGTGAGCGTGTGCCACCAGCAAAGGAAGGGGAAAGCTGCCGAGGTCATTCAGCAGGCGAGATAATGACATCACCATGGAAGAAAATTCTGGTGGATGGAAGGCTAGCACAGCACACAGAAACACAGGAGAGGACAATGACTCCAAAAGATCATCTAATCAACAGACCGAGGAAGTTTATTTGAAATTGAGCAGACGGTCCAGGGGCAAAATGAGAACAGATATGCATGGCTATTAGAGCAAGAAAGAGAGAAGGAGGGACCTGAGGGCCTGAGGCCATCCATAGAAGTCAGTGGAAATTAAAGGAATTCAGGGTGGGTTCAGAATAGAAGAAAGCAGGAAGGGAAGGGATTGCAAGGCTTGTTTTTTGGAACTATAAGGGTAATGCTTTGCTTTATTGTGCTAAGAGTTTTACAAATTTGATTGTCCACTGCACTTTGGCCCTGGTCACTCATTCAGTAGACAATCACTACAGTTTATTTACATTTTACAATTTCTTGTTAATAAATTATCTTGTTTTTTTTTCCAGTTTTTTTCATGTGCCATTTCCACTCGTTTTTTCACTTTTCACTTGTTGGTTACTTAACCATCACATATTCACTGTAGTTTTCCATTCAAGGTAAGATGCGCTACCTCTTACTTTTCTCTTTCCACTGTCCAAAGCCATTTATTTTTTACTTTACACAAAAACTGTCCAATGCTTCTAGCGTCATTTCAATCATAAGTGTATTTCTAACCCCCTTCAACCACTTCTTATTAAAAAATTCTTTTCTCCAATTTTCTGTTCCTTGGCACTTAAATACTATGTGTTCAATGTCTTCATTACCACCACATATCGGACATTGGTTTGAGAAATACCCTGTCTTAGCCCTTTTAACCTCCATGCTCCGGTTGTTACCCATGCAATAGATTCTCTCTCTTCTTTATTTACTATGTCTATATAGTTTTCCCTACCCCATGTATTTTTCATTGGCCTATAACAAACTAATGAGCTCTTTTCGGCAATATCACTGAACATGATTTGTATTTCTATATCTTCCAGTCTTTTCCTCGCCTTTTTCCAAAAAATTTTCATGTTACTTTCTCTCCTTCTCCACATATCTCCTAACCCATTTTACTCCAAAATATTCCGTAATTTACTCACCCATCCATCATTCATTAAGCTATTCTCTTGGTATTCAATACATTGTCTTAACACATTACTTTTTCCTAGATTTAAAGTTCTGAACCAAAATTTCAAAGCTCTTTCCTTTATCTTCCCCTTAGTTGCCACCCTGCCCATCTGTAATTGTGCTACCTGTCTTACAATTGACTTCGGTAGCCCTAGTATTTCTCTACAAAACATCCTGTGCACCACATCTATACATTCCCCATCCTCTATCTAATCCCCATATTTCTATACCATACATCATTTTTGCCTCCACAACCATCTCAAACTTTTTCCAGCCATTTAACATTTATATTAGGTACTTTATATTTGCAGCTTCTAATTGCTGCCATCGCCCTTTTACCTTTTGCCAATGCAAACTTCTTTTGTTTCTCCCATTTATTACCTCCATCTATTTTTACTCCTAAATAGATACAGTCACGCACTACCCTGTAATCTTTATTCTCTCCCTTTCACTTTTCATATTTGCCTAATTTTCCCCCCTTTTTGAAAACCACAATCTGTGTTTTCTCTTGATTCACTTTTAACCTCCATTCTTTACAATATACATCAATTGCTTGTAATGATTGTTTAAAACCACTTACTGTAATAGATCCTACCACTAGGTCATCTGCAAATAGAAGTCCTGGAATTTCGATGTTGTTAATTACTGGTGCAGTTATTATTCCTTCCAATTTCTAGTAAGACATCATCTATGTATAAATTAAATAAAACTGGACTTAACTTACATCCTTGCCGAAGGCCTTTCTTTTGTGGAATTTTGTTTGTTACACAGCCTGTCTCCACCCTTACACAGAAGGTGTTCTCAAAATACAGTGCTTTAAGAATATTCACCAATTGTTGACTTACTCCCTTACACACTAATTTATGCCATAGAAGTTGTAGCTCAATTCGGTCATAAGCTTTATCTAAGTCTACAAAAGCCATATACAATTTACCCCTTTTTTCTTTTAAATATTTGTCTGCTAATGTCTTTATAATAAATAAATTATCAATTGTTCTCCTTCCCTTGTGAAAGCCCATCTGGAATTCCGAAAGGATATTATATTCTTCAACCCAAAATTGTAGTCTCGCTGCCAAAATGCCCGCTAAAAGTTTTTCTATATTTGATAATAATGCAATACCTCTGTAGTTATTAGGTTTATCAACATTGCCCTTGCATTTATATATAGGATGGATGATAGCTTTCCTCCATCGTTTAGGTACATAACCCTTTCTAATAATTACATTAAATAAATCTAATAAAATTTTCACTCTTGCTGTTTCATTACACCACTCCTTAAGAAACTCTGTTGGGATGCCATCAATTCCAGTAGCTTTATTTTTCTTCAGTAACTTAACTTGTTTTATTATTTCCTCACTCCTAATTTCACCATCCAATATCTCTACAGAAACATTCCTTATTTCCAAAAATTCCCGTACTTCCTATACTCCTTTCTTCCCCATATAATGTTTCAAAATACTCCATCCATTGTCCTGGCTCAACATTGGGTTTAGTTACATATTTATTATAGGTTGACTTAAGAACCTGCCATACCTTATTAACATTATTTTCATTTAGACATTTTATCAAATTCCTTTCATTACATTCTCTCCAGTCCTTTTTCTTTTGCTCTAACAATAAATTATGGGAGTTCCTCCCTTGCATATAATCGTCCCTAGATTTTCTATCACCTAATTCCCTCCACCTAACCAACAGTTGTTTTACTTGTCTCTTTGATACCCTACATTCTTCATCAAACCAGTCCTTATCATATATGTAAACCCTCTTTTTTGTTTTCATTTCCTCTTCCGCCCTTTGCATAACTGTATTAAGGATATCTATTGCATCCTCAATTTGATTATTCTTAACCATGAATGTTACTCCACATAGACATATCTTTCCATAATTCGAATCTAGAGTCTGTTTAAATGTGTCACAAAATTCTTCTTTCCATTTATAGCTAATATACTCTTTTTTACAATAGACTTCCTCTCTTATATTGTGTTTTACTTGTGCAGTGTGCATCATAAAATCCACAATCAGTGGATAATGCCCGCTAGTTGAGCTTAAATTTAATACCTTAAAATTACTTAAAATATGTCCTAAATTCGGAGGCCACAACACAAAATCTATTACACTCTGCCCATTATTGCTAACAAAGGTAAATTCTCCTTCTTCATCTTCCCCACATTTTCCATTAATTTCTAAAGCATTCAACTCACAAAAATCAATAAATTTTTCACACTGTTTATCAACAAATTTGTCCTTGCTTTACCTAAGTTTCTCACTTTTAAACACCATTTCATCACTCATCCAATCATTTCCAACATATGTATCACTTTTCCCAATCCTGATATTAAAGTGTCCCATTAGTATTACCTCTGCAGTTACAAATTTCTCTTTCAGCCTATCTATATCTTTTTTTATTTGATTAAGGAGATCGGCATTATGAAACTGCAAGGATGCAGGGGGGTTATATATTATTTATAAGGGTAATGAGAAGAGGTCATTAGCCTTTTATAAAGTGATTAAGACAGAACCAAACAGAAAAATATTTAGATATATGTAATAAAATGGAGAGGGAAGTCATTGCATGATTCCGCTAGGGGTGTGGAAATTAAGGGGGCAAAGGGAAAATGTACTGAAAGGTATATGCTGAATCTGTGGGAATAACAAAGATGGAGTGCATATTTTGCTAGAATGTAGAGGAACCAATGAGTGGAGGAAAAAACTACTAAAGAAGAATGACTTAGATGTAATAAAACTGTAGTGATTAAGAAAATGTTCACAGATCAGTCGCAGTTGAGGCAATTAGGAGAATTTCTTTGGAAAGCTAGGTTGAAGTGGAAATGGTCTGTTGACAAATGTTAATTTGACAATCTCATTACTGTAAATAAATAGGAGGTTATTGAAAACAATATATCAAGAAGCGAAAAGTGTAAAATAAACTTTAATTTCTGGATGTCTATGAGATAAGTGGCCGGTGTCGGATCCCATAGAATACATTATGGACTTAGAACTAAATTAATATTTACTATTTACTGCTTCATTTTAAAATTTACTACATAAACATTAAATTTAATGTACTATATTTTTATGCACAGCAAATGTGGTTTACCCTGCAGCATGCATTGTTTTTTCTATGGGTAAGTACATACTCATTAGCCATATGCGGATCAAGATAGTAGTAGGAAGGTAAATCATAACACAGTAACACAAACAAATGTTAAGAAGCTCATTGCTTACCAGATTGTTAAAGGAGATGTTGAAACTACCTGCTTTCTCCACTCATTTTTGGCACCTATTTGGGAAATTATTCATAATTTGCTGTAGATGACTTTGAAAACTTTCAGCAGTTTCCTGACAAATATTATTTTTAGTTCTTGTATGCTATGCAGCTTTGACTTGTACATGCCATTTTTTAATTTACCACAGAAATAATAATTCACAGGCAGATAAATCAGGGGACCAAGAGGGCCACAGATCCTAATAATAACTCTGTCTTATAGAAACAGTTAGTGAATTTCTGTCATGGAATTTTTTTGTAGCATGAGCAGTGACAATGTTATGTTAAAAAATGCATAATCATGCTGCTTGTCAGTTAATTCTCTGAAACAGAGGTTAGTATGGCATTTGTATAATTTATAGAAACAACCATATTCTTAAAAAAAAAAAAATTCTATCATCACTGATGATGTACCATTCACCAACTTTTTTCCATGTATGAAGTCAAGTTGAACAGAATTTCAGTAATGATTGTTTTGGGTACACACATAACCATGGAAGTAGAACCAGCCTTGTCTGAGAAGAATATTAAATGTGGGTTTATTTGTCCATTGTATACATTTTCTAGAATCCACTCACAGAATGTGCACCACATATGTGGTTGAAGAGACTATGCTTCTCAGGCTAAAGCCATACAGTTTTTTTGTATGGCTTTAATAGCAGACCGATATGAAATTTCCAATTGTTGTGCAAAATGATGAAATGCATTTTTAGAAGAATTTTCCAATCGATGTCATGTATTATTTCTTTGGTGAGAATCCTACAGTGCCTCTTTGGTTTCTTAGGCTGAATACTTCCAGTTTTCTGGAACATCTACACCAAGAATCTTTCTTAAACCATCTTTGAACTTTATGAGCTGATTGAGTTAACACATGAATTGCATATAAAGAAATTCTGTGCCATTGAAAAAGAATTAGTTATAATAGATTTTACATGCTGTAGAATTAAAAGACAACCACACACCTTAAATATGGAAGCAACCTGGACATGTGCAGGATCAGCAAGCAGGTAGATAGACATGCTCCCCTCTCCCTGTACAGCAAATAAGAAGCTTGTTCACAGGAAAAACACAGTATCCCATGGAGTAAAGCATATCGGATTGCTCTGTACTATGAATTAACAAAATCATTAATTTTGTCAAAACAAATTCCTGTGGTGAATAAAGCTATATGGCATGATATATGATGACAGGAATGTGATTAAATATTACCAGTACAGTGATATGCAACAATGTTTAGTAATGTTTATAGCTTTTAGAAATGCTGTGTTTTGAAAACTTTAACATCATTTTCTCCATCAGGTTTTCTCTAAGCACAAATAATGATGCTAATTTAATAATTATTATAATGCCATTTTATTTTAATAAGTGTACTTTAAGACAACAATTATTCATTTAAGCCTCTTTAACGTCAACTGTATTTCCTTTCATAAATATTTCTAAATAATTGCTAATGCAGTCAATGAAAATTTACTTTCCTTGCAGTATCGGCAGATCAGGGAATGTAGCAACAGTTCAGCGGGAAAGCAATGCAATCAGGCAATAATGCTGATCACAGATGGTGTTCCAGGTAATATAACAGAAGTTTTCCAAGCTTACAATTGGCAAGAGAACAGTACCTACATCCCAGTGCGTGTATTCACATTTCTAATTGGTCAGGAAGTGACCAGGGTGAGAGAAATACAATGGATGGCATGTCTAAACAGAGGTGAGAAAATTAAAATTTAATTGGAATAAAAGTTTATACTTAACCTTAAAGTTTATCACATCATGCAAGTACCTAGCTTATTTATGCAAAATGCATCCCTGAATTAGGTAGGTATGAATGCTTTCAACATTTCAAAACTACAATTGATGATAAAGGCAGGATAGATAAGAAAGCCAAAGGTCCTGATCATCAAACACCTTTCATGGAATAATGTGAACTAAGAACAGCACTCTTTTTGAACTCAAATTAAAAAATTAAAAATGTATTGTTGTTGTAGCATGGCTTTATTTTTATTTATTTATTGTGCTAAGAGATTTACAATTTGATTGTCTACTGAACTTTGACCCTGGCCACTCATTCTGTAGACAATCACTACAGTTTATTTACATTTTACAATTTCCTGTCAACTCATTCTGTAGACAATCACTACAGTTTATTTACATTTTACAATTTCTCATCAATAAATTATCTTGTTTCAGTTTTTCATGTCCCATTTCCACTTGTTTTTCACTTTTCACTTATTGATTGCTTTATCATCACACATTCACCATAGTTTTCCATTCAAAGTAAGATACACTATCTCTTACTTTTCTCTATCCACTGTACAAAGCCATTTATTTTTGACTTTACACAAAAACTGTCCAATGTTCCTAGCATCCTTGCACATCATTTCAATTATAAGCACATTTCTATCCCCCTTCAAATGAATGAACTCCATTACAAAACTGGTACCTATCTCTAGACAACACAAGTGCACAGTATAGCAATAAGAATAATACAGTAATATACAGTATATGTCAGGGAACAAGAGCTTGATTCATTTTGCTTCTAGTGGTCCAATATAGAGCTGGTAAACTGCCTCGCTGCTGTTGGGTTGGGTTGAGTTTTGTGCAGTGGAGCAGATAATTTGAGCCCATTACTTATCCAGGTTCTTTGCAGATAGTACATACTTCAGTCAGGTACATTTTAATTCTGCTAGATGTGCAGTTAGATAGTCATGTCCTGTTTCCAATCTGAAGGCTGCCACAGCTTCTTTCCTTGGTTTATTTTTGGTTTTGTCCCATAAATCATTTATTTTTTCCATTTTCTTCTTCCCAGGAAGTTGAGTAGTTTCTTTCTTCCATGTTTCAAAGGTTCTGTTTGTGAGATTAAAAATGTTGTTTATCAGTTAACTCTGTTAATAAATTATAAAATGTATAATTTATAAATGAATAAGTTGTGCAGAGGTTTGTTAAAAACCTTTGTTACATAATTAAAGTTAAAATTAGGAATTGTTGGTAAAAATAAAACTTTGTTTTGTGTCATGCAACAGGTTACTATGTCCATATTCACTCACTAAATGAAGTACGAGAGCAAGTATTCAAGTATATACCTGTTATAGCTCGACCACTTGTTTTGCAAGGAGTTCTCCATCCCACCATTTGGACCCCTGCCTATGCTGACACAACAGTGAGTATTTATTAAATAAAATATTTTAGTAGCTATATACAGTAATTAATAAAGTAAGACATTATATAGTTATTCTTAAGATTCCATTCTTTGTTGGTTATGACTTGGGTAAAACATGATTTGAAAGCGAGTCATAATTTTTTAGTGTGCTTAATGGATAAATTAATTAGTTAGAGTGTTTCTAGCTGCAGGTCCATTATTCTGAGTCATAAAATTATATGAACTGAATCTTATAACTTGAAAGATAAAGTGATAGAGTAAGGGTATCTACAAATGAAAAGGCAGCTTTAGTAATTTTTACTTTGGTAACTAAGAATAAAAATGGGGATCATATGCACTTAATAATGTATGAGGGAACAGACACGATTTCATTTGGTTTAATTAACAACTATGTAACTTAATTTTTATGCATCAGCTCCTTTCCTGTTATTAGTGATGCCCATTTACCCTACTCAAAGATTAAAAAGCTATCCTCTTGTAAAGATTAGGATGGTGAACATTCATTTAACTGATATTATATAGCATGAAATTTAATTCATATATTCAATCATAGAGATATAAGGAGAATCTTAAGGATCTCTGTAATGCTGTAATAAAGAGAAAAAACAGTTATCTAATTATAGCTCAAGATGCTTCCAGATTTCATAGAACAGCTGCAGCAACGTTTTATTTTGCAAAGTGTTGTTTACATTAGAATGATATGCAGCTTTTTTTATTTTAATTGTTTAATTTTATAGCCCAAATTTTGCAAAGCGCTGTTTTTATTAGAATGATATGCAATTTTTTAAAAGTTTTAATTGTTTAATTTTATAGCCCCCTTTAACTTCTATGGTCACATAGAAAAAAGTGATGATGTTTGTGTTTTCACTTGCTGAAGTATAGGTTTCTTAATCCTTATTTTTATTATACTTTATTGTGAAACACATATTTACTCCTACACTCATACATTCAGACTCTGGAGGATAGGGAATGATTCTGATTAAAGAAAAACTCCCCACCACAGCTCAAAATCAAACCTGGACCTCTGGGTTGAGAAGCCAGAATGCTGACCACCTGACTATAGAGGCACTCTATATGTAGTTTTCTTCACTTCTAATCCACTTCGAAAGTGTCAAAAAATATTTTGCTTTTAAATGCTATCTTCTTTGTTTTCTTTAGTCTTTTAGGCAATGGTTTGAAGGAAACAACTTTTGGTGATATCCATATGTGTAAGTAAAACCAAAATGTCCAAAAATTCATGCACTAACTATCCAACTATTGTAATAAGTAAGGCAGAAATATAAAAATATTACATGAATAACACTTACAAATAAAGTTAAACAATGAGGGATTGATAGGTAATCTGTGTTTTATTGTTGTCAACCACCATTCTCTGTACCAAGAAAGAGACACTAGCAGTAGAAACCAGAGAAGTTTGGTGTTAAAAAGTACAATTGGTTCATGCCTTCATATTGGTTGACCTCATATGCCTATAACATGAGAATTATTATGTTTAGAATTTGTTGAGCATTTTAATCTCATATTGCTCATGATATAGGATTCTAGGTAGTTAGTGTGTAAATTCTTGGATTCTGTATAGAACAAATATGAAATGTGTTATTTTCAATATATTGATTGCAGGATCCCACTATAGCCACATGGCTGTGGGATACAACCAAGAGCATAGAGCATAAAAAGCAGATGTCTAAACATGCTCGCAATAAAGCTCAGTATTTCAGTCAACGCAAGGAGGATCTTATATACATTAGAGGTCCAAACAAGGTATTACCATCGATAGAAAAAGATCATGTTACTGTCACATATTAGTCTACACTTTGTGTCAGATAAATGTTCAGCACATTCACATTTTGAAGCAAGTGAATGCCATCCCTGCAGTTTTAACTGTTTGAATTATATATGTTTTTTTGGTGTATAAGAAACAGTATCTATAACAAGTTAGTTTATGGTGCATGTATAAATAAATGTTTCTAAAACATGTTTGCACGTTTCATTTGTAATGTGAACTATTAATTAACCTTATGAGTCATTTCAACATAGTTAAGCACAATTTTCAGCCTGAACCCTTGTGATTTCCATGAAGTTTGGTGAGTGCGTAGACACTATAGAGATATAAAATTGTACCAATTTGTAGACCTCTAAGTCACCTACTTTATGAGATACAGTGGTTCAAAGTTTGGGAGAAAACAGAAAAATTCCTGCAAACCCATTTCCATTAATAAATGTAACTTTTGTGCTAATTGTTTCACAGAGATGAGCAGAGTACCAATTAAAATCTGGTAAGAGTACCTTTCAAATGATATGAAACACAAACACATTTGCACTTTTTAGCTTTCAAGGTCATACGATTTAACCACTGACCTTGAATTACTCAAAACATGTCACCTAAATATATATAGTTTAATGGTTTTCTATTAATTCACAGAATATCAGAATGGGATGCAAGAAATATCAAGAGACATCCAAGTTTTTATTTTAAAGAATCCTACAATTTGTTAACAATAATGGATTTTGATTCAAATGTAGTACATTCCTACTGTACTTTTAACTAAACATTATTTAGGCTACTCTACCATTAGCAGTCACAGATTTAAAATCATAAACAGGATAGATTACTGCAAACATTTTGTAATCATAGGTAAATCAGACGACTGAAAAATTCAATGCCAAGGCCAGGATTTGAACCACGGATCTCCTGGTCTCCATCCAGTTGCTCTAACCATTGAGCTACCATGGCAATATGCCAGTATGACATTAAATTCCCCAACTGATTGGTACACAGAGTAGTAAATCTTGCAAACCAGTACTGAGGTAAATCAAGAGCTCTTACTATTTCTTATTTTGTTTTTACCAAATGCACAACAAACTTGTTTTCGGGAATAACTTGTGAAATTTTGTGTACTGTATACTGTTAATTAAGTCTTCTGTTATGTAAAAATTATTTCTCTAAGTTAAGTTTTCTGTCCCAGTTTGATATTCTGGGTAATGATATGATATGATGAGCTATATACATTTTTTTCAAAAAGTTTTGAGATGATGTAATTTGTTGTCAAAGATTAATTCATAGGACCTTGAAAGCTGAAAATTTGCCAACATAACAATGTTATATGTCAATTGAAAGGCAGTTTCATCAGCTTTTGATTGATGCCACTCACAGCTCTGTAAGTTTGTAATCAACTGAGCATACCAATATATAGGAATCATTATTTTTCATTTCTTAAATCCCTATATTTAATAATAATTTGGTGTGAATGCTTTTTACCACAGAACCTAAATGCCTACCAAATTTCATTGAGATTGAAGTATGTATGGTTGTGGACTGTGACTAGGCATGGAGTGACACTTTATTGCCCTCTGGCTGATGTTTTTGATGGTATATTAGTCTGTATAACAACAACAATAATAATAGTAATAATAATAACCATAATCATAATGATAATCATAATAATGTAATTATTCACTGCTAATGTGTATTAGTCAGTGGCAGAGTTAAATATACAAAACAATAATATACAAAATAACTGCACAAAGAATAATAATACAATAAACAATAATGTAAATAAAACTGTTCCATCAATGAATAATATTATTGTAGCTACCAGTTTATGGTTTTGGAACATAATAGCTAAAAGTTTTGAAATAATTAATTACTTTACTATTTAAATTTACAAATTACCTATCCAGTCAGTATAGCCAATAAGTTTTACCACTAGTATTCACAACATGTTTATAAAATTTCAAACATACCTCTAAGTAACCTTTTTAATTAATTATTCAACATTTATTCTATTTAGATTTTTCCTAAATTTCCTCATGGATAGAGGACAGCCCTGAAAGGCTGCTACAGGTATTTCATTCCATTCTTCAATGGTTGCATTAACAAATGAGAATTTTCCTACATTGGTTCTGTGCCTTCTTCCCTTAATTTTAAACAAATGATTGTTTCTTCTATAATATGTTAGGTCTCCAATCTTTTGCTAACACTCACCCATGCATTTAGACCAGCATAAGCTTTAAATAATGTGCATTACTGATGCCTCTTATGCCAAACTTTTAAAGGCTCCCATTTAATTTCTTCTTCTTAATTTCCCCAAAATATTTACCTCATTTTATGAATTGTATAGCCCTTCTCTGTATCTTTTCTAATGAATCAATTTGATTAACTCTATGCATCCCAACATGCTACTCCATATTCCATAACCAGCCACACTAAAGACTTATAGGCAATTTCCTTAGACTTTGCACTCCCCTTTTTCAGTATCCTCATTAAGGAATATAATGTTTTTGATGCTTTCCTAGATGTAGAATTTACTTGACAGTCCCGTCCAGTATTACTTGGCAAGTACACAACCAAATATTTGCAGCTGTCCACCTGCGGAATTTCTTCCCTGCCCTTGTGATACTTATGAAGGACTTCTCCCTTAGATCTGCTAAATGCAATGTATTTACTTTACCAAGCATTAATTGTTATTTTATTTGTAGCTCAATTACTTACTTCATTTAAATCACCTGAAGTGCGGATTTATCTACAATATTCAAAATGTTATTGTAAACAATGCAATCAACTGCAAACAATATTATCTGGCATTCAATATTTATAGTTATACCATTAAAAAAAAAAAAGTAGCGGATCCAGTACTGAGCATTGGGGCACACCTGAGCTAATGATACCCCTCTTGGATGGTTCTTTATCTACTTTTACCCTTTGTGTTCTCCCTTTCATAAAATTTTAACCCATAAAACTGTGTTTATGAATTCCTGTACTAGCTAGCTTCCGTGTAAGTAAATTATGCAGCACTACATCAGAAGCTTTAGAAAAATCTATCACCACTGCATCAGTTCTTCCTCCTTCATTCATCTTCAGCTAAGTCTTGAAATAATGAAGTTATTTGGTTTTTGCATGAGTACCCAAGTCTAAACCCATGGTGCACTTCCTGAAACCACTTTTTGTTTTCTAACTCCTCCTGTGTATATTCTGCAATTAAATGCTCCATCAGTTTATGTGCTACTGAAGTTAGGCTAACTGATCAGTAATTATTTATTTATGTTTTATCACATCCTTTATAAATTTCCCCCAATCTTCAGTATTTCAGTAGGTATGCCCCTCAATTTTTGATTTTGCAACATCTTGATCCTTTTGTGTAATTTTAAAACCATTATTTGAAAAAGAGATTCTCCACTAAACCCAATTTCCTTTTCAGAATTATCGTCCAATTTATGAAAAACAGAGATACAAAATGTGAATTTAATATGTTCGCTTTGTCCTTATCACTTAATGCAGTAATGCCATTTATGTTAAGATCTGGTATGTGCTCTTTATTGCCCCAGCTTCTTCTTACATTGTTGTAAAAAGATCTTCAACAATTATTTGCCCATTAATAATTTCTTCTAAGAACCGTTCTTGAGCTTGAAACTTTTCATCTTGTAATTGTTTGGCTAATTCTTTAAATCTATTAAAATGCCATTCCAATTTCTTTCTTTTATGAGATACGCACCTAGCCTTTCTTTTAAGTATGCTAATAGATTTTATATAAAATTCTGGAACAAGATAATGTTTAATATCTTTGTATGGAACGTGTTTTTTAATTGTCTCCAAAATAAGTGTATTGAAACTAACATGCTTTACATTGGTGGCAGATTGAACAAACAGTCTATATTGTTCGCAGAGAAATGTTTGAATAGTGTTCACGTCAGCCCCACGGAAGTTCCAACTAATTACTTCTTCCCTTTCAGACCAGTTTTTTCGACCCTTCCAGTTTACATCTAATTGCACACAGCTGTGGTCACTTATACCTGGTGAAACTGCATATGCAGAAAACAATGACTCAGCCCTGCATAAAAATACATGCAGTATAGCCAATTGTGATTACCTGTTTTAATGACTTGTAATAACCCCTGATCCCAAACAAGAAGGTTAATGACATTTTGAGCTTCACCTCTTATTAACTGACCATCCCAGTTTGCATTTGGCAGATTTTAAACTCCTGCTAAAATATTATTATTTCACGTTTTTGAAGTCATTTTCCCCACTAATTTATGAAGAGCTGTAAAATCAGGTTCGCCAGGTGGTCTGTAGCAAGCTATTATTACTGTTATTTTACTTTCTTCATTTGTTTGATTGATAATTTTGATAGCCATCTTTCTACATCATCTTCAGTACACAATACTTTACTGCTTAACTCTGATTTAGTGCAAATAAAAATACCCCCTCCCTTTCTGTCCCTGTCCCTTCTAAACACTCTGTAATCTGATCTAAATATTTCTGTGTCATTAATATCAATGTTCAGCCATGACTCCATACCTATAATCACATTTGGATTACACATTTCTATTTAATTCCAAAATTCTACAATTTTATTCGTAATACTATGGTGGTTTACCTGCAACAGCCTTAAGGAAGCCATACTCTGTGATCTAGGGGTGCCATGCTAGCTTCTAGTTCCTGAGGTCATGGGTTCAAACCCGGCAGAGGGCGATGGATTTTTTTGGGTGTAAAAATCCTTATCATGGCTTCCTTTGGAAGGGAGGTAAAGTTGGTGGTTCCATGTTGTAGATTTATCCCATGTAAAAGAACCCTAAGACTGATAAAGAGGTCTCTGAGCAAAATTTCCAATCTTTCATGCCTAACATAGAATGGGATGCTAAAAACCATAGCAGTTAAAGAGGGCCCATAAATAAAACTCAATTTATTTTTAGCCCTAAGGAAACTGTCACCACCTGTGAATTGTCATTTTCCCAAAGCTGGTGTCACTGCTGCTCCTATTACTCCATGTTGTTACTCTTGCTAACAACACAGCCAACTTTGAAGATCCTCTTTGATTAAGGTGAACACCATCCCTTCCATAGTCCCAGTCATCAGTCTATGAAATGGGGTCCAAAAACTGCACATCTAGTCACTTCACTACCCATGAAATTGCATAATTTAACTGAATCACTTTCCTCCAATTGAATCGCATCACCTCAGATGACAATTTTCACTGAGGAAAACAGCTGTTTTGTCTTGGTAACTATGTTGTACATGTCTCCCATCACATAGCTAACACTCCTCTACAAGTCATTACTCCCAACATGTAACACAATTGTCGATAGTTACTTTTCATCTCCTCTTGCTTCTTCTTAATTTCCCTCAGTAGACCATCAGACCTTATACCAGGATAGTCAACTACCTCAGCATTTGGATTTCCTGCATGTCTTACAATAGAGTCGACGATTATTAGGCATGGTTTCTCCTCTTCTTTTCCACTATCTTAATGTAATGATGATCGATCATCATCATCATCATCTGTCAATGTGCTCCCAAATAGAAAAGGCTGATTTGGGCTTAAAAACAACCTAGTATAATTATTTTAGCAAACTCTAAGCAGAAGCTTGTCACTTTAATAATTTATGCTTTGCCAGTTTCTCTGAACCTAGCAACATGCTTGGATTAATTTTTTAGCTGTTTTTGAACTGATTCATTATGGGTGAAGAAGTTCTTCTATTCCACTTTTCATCAAATTAGGCTGGAGTCTGTTACTACTGTCTCAGCAATCTTTAAAAACACATAACCACATGTTTGCTGATCAAAGTATGAGGCTCATTGCATGCACTATACATCATAAAACTCCATGTTTATTACATATTAACGTGTTAAAGAAAAAAAATGTATTTTTGGCCAACAGAGTGCAATGATTTGTAAACTTGAATCAGATTTGAAAGATTCAATGCCATGAGCAGGACTCAAACCACAGATCTGCTCTCCATGGTGAAGATCTTACCATTTGAAGTATAATGGCAACATATCTGTATATGCATTACATCATCTCATCTTATTCAATTTTCCAACTTACAAGGGTCAATTGTTATACTGATATCTCAGATTGAGTTGCAATTTTTTATAGTTAAAATACATTGAACACAAAAGTACCCTGTCTTTGCTTTCTCTTTTTTTTGCTGGGAAAAAAATTTAAAGTTTTAAGTTGTAATGGCTGATTTTAGGCCTATCTTCTGCTCAGCCTTCAGCTACCTGGTGCTATACTAGATGTTGCAATAAATGTATGCGAGGTTGTCACAAGGGAAATGAAGGTTGTATTTCTCAAGAATCGGAATATTGAATTCTGAACTGACAAGTGAAATGTCTAGTGCATATGGATTAAAAAAATATAATAGTATGCAGTTTTCATATGAGAACATAGGCACAATTTGAACATAAAAACTTTATTACAAATACTTTTCATATTGCTCCAAACTTAAAAAAAAAGAGTTCTTATCTCAAATATAGCTTATATCAAAAACAAATCTAGACACATCTTTATAATACATCCTTATAAATAAATAAGAGTATTATTGAATTGGCATAAACATACATACACATAACATACACATTCAGATGTTTCAGCAGTTGGATCATTCATAGTTAATACATTTATTCTCCAATTAATATTTACAGAGAATTAACACACATCAAGCTGCATGGAGATATAGAACTAATGGAAAGAAAATACTGTATTCCTTTGTCCATGTATCAACACATCTGTGGATGGAACAGGATAATAAACTTTTCCCCAAGCTGAGGCTATGTAACTGCACACAAGACTGCACTAAAGATAACTTCCAACCAAGATTTCATGTAGTGAAGAGAAAATCGGCTGCAGTTATGTTTAATTTTTTTCCTAGTGATGGGTGCCTCCAAGGAAAAAATGTAGAGATAAAAATTGCACACCTTTGTAACTTCTCTCATTTAATACTTTTTAACACCAATATATGCAAGAATTAGATACTACTAGTGAATCATTCTAATTTGTAAATAATTTTTTTCTGGTCAAACTTGGGCTATAGGAGAGAAAGCCAAGATATGGGTATTTTTATTTTTCATATACTTTCACTACAAGAAATCCCAGCTCGATCTATAATATCAGTATGGCAATGGTCCCTTGTTAGTGCCTATACACAACTAGTTTGGAAGAACAATTATCAAAACACAGAGTGTAGTGAGCCCAATACCAAAATGTAGTATAATACAAACATGTAACTAAAGACCATAATACATGGTAAAAATATGTTGCTGGAATTATTTGATTTCTACTTGAAAAATGGAATGTATAGATTGCTTGATATTTTTAGATTTTTTCCCCAAATTTCAAAATGGGAATGTGAATGTCAAAAAAAGTTACTATTATTATTTATTTGTCAAGTAAATTTTATTGAATTTCTGAATATATTAATCTGGCCTGATTGCTTGAACATTACAGTTAGAGATAGCCTTACAAATAACTATGTTGAAGTATGAAAAGCAAAGAGAAGAATGAAAAGGAGAAATACTCCATTTCATTAAAGTTAAGGTGAAAGTTGTCTTAAATCTCATTCATAATTTTCATTTATTTTTCAAGCAATTCAAACAGAATAACCTTTTACAGCTAGGCTAACAATCATTTTGTACTATACAGTAAATAATAATGTAATAAATTCAGCAGTTAAAAATGTTATCATCTTTACATTAAAATTTAATACTTTTACTAAAGAACTTAACAGTATGTTCTTATTGAAAGACATTTTTAAACTTAAATCCAAATAACTACCATTAAAATTACAATAAACAACAAATTGTAATTTAGTGTTAATAAATTTGCATAAAACTGAGACAATATACTGTAGTGTGCATTTAGGGTTTTTGGAGTGTTGCATATCTTCCTTTTATGTGATAAACATTACACCTTGACCTCATTTTATCCCTTATCGGCATTCTGAAGAACTCGTAACCCAATTTTGAAGTACAGGAAGGCCTAATGAACAATGAACTGACTGCACAGTGTTTTTCTGGTTTGCAATGGCAGCGTGCATTGCCATCTGAAGCTGTCATATAGTGATGCTGATGCACCCATACAACAATTTTCTTAACTATGTTTAAAGGCTTTACTTAACAACGTTATGAAAGGAGGTACTGAAACTGGCCATCGTCATCATCAATGCATTTTTGGCACTCTTTAAGAAACTATCCATCACTCTTGATGAGCTGACTGCATTTGCACATATGAATCATACATAAATATAGGCTGTGCAATAGTAAGCATATACTGAGACATAATTGTGACTAAATACAAGACAATAACAAAGAACTCATAACAGCTGCACTACACCGCATCACAGTCAATGTAATAATGCAGAACAGAACAAAGAAAAGTCAGTGCCAGTAGCATGACCTTAATCAGCAGTGGGAAACACGTGTTCACATGCTCAGTAGAAAAATACTGTGCAGCTGGTTCTTAGTTCATTGGGTCAATCGGTAGTTGTCATGTAATATTAAGAGTGGA
Organism: Deroplatys truncata; assembly: GCA_030765065.1. NCBI lineage: Eukaryota > Metazoa > Arthropoda > Insecta > Mantodea > Mantidae > Deroplatys > Deroplatys truncata. The sequence goes on from CM060978.1 coordinate 120,715,870, forward strand.
TTATATGTTAAGGAATATACTCCTCCCCTGAATGATCTCTGCAGCTTACAGATGCTATTAGGTTATCTTTGATGAAATAGGAGAAAGAGAGAGTAAATAAATATTTTCCTGTATATAATGCTTAAATACTTTCAAGAATGTCCTTGTACTCAAGTTAAGTCCCGAGGTGCTGCAGAACACCTTATAGCACAATAAATAAAAGATAGCTGGGGGATAAAGAATCTCTGATAAATGATAACTGTTTAATGCAATCATTCTAATGCTTTGAATGGTTGAGAAGAAATGTTATTAATTAAAGAATTATGCGAAAATAAATTATTAATGAAAGTTTATTTTAAAATTTATATATTCATAGTTTTAAGCCTGTTTATCATGTTATCATGGGCATCAACCCTTCTACATATAAAAAAAAAGTTATCCATTCTTTATCATTTCTATAACATTAAGATCATTTTACTTTTTATCCATTTACAAATCTGATTTAAATAATGGATAATTAAAACTAGGAATCTATTAAAATATGGATGAACTGCCCACAGAGGCTTGCAGGGTACCTAGCTAATCATTTAAACAATATTTCTCAATTGTACTCTAAGGATCCCATTTTTAAGAAATGCATAATAATTTGTTGAACAGTTTGGAGTAAAGTTTTCAGTGCAAACTAACTCTTTTTGTTTTACAACAAATATCTGTTATAATTTGGGTTCAGTATAAGGATTCAAGTTATTGATAGTGAGTTGAAATGCAGAGGTTCTATTAGAGAAAGTGAGTAGTAGTGAAATTCAGCATGTGTTAAAAAGTGGTGATATGATAATGGTAGTGGAAACATGGTTGGAAAGTAAAACGAATATAGAATTACCTGGGTTTGACTTTTATAGAGTAAATCGCATGAAGATCAGAATAGAGATAGAGCTTCAGGTGGTTTAGGTTATTTTGAGAGGAAAGATAAAGGGTTTAAGGTGAAAGAGGAAAAGGAGTTGTAGAACAAATCAATGCTATGGCTTACATTGTATGATGTTTTCCAAAAAGGCGATACTGTGTATAACCCCCTACTACATCAGAATACTTTGATACAAACATGTTTAGGAAAGTGAATTGGGGCATTCAAGTGCTGAGAAACAAGTATGTTAAAAGGTAAATAATAATTGTTAGTGACTTTAATGCAAGGATATGGGAACAACAAGTTAAGTTGATCAACCCAACTGAAGGGTTTGACAAGAAGACTGAAACAGAGAATAGGCACAGCAAAGATAAGGTTATCAATAATGGGGGGAAAACTTTTAGATTTTTGCAAAGATTATAACCTTATGATCTGTAATGGGTTGAAAAGTTCTGATCTAAAAGGGGAAATCACATTTGCAAATAAGAATGGTCAAAATGTGGTGGATTATATAATGTGCTCACTAGATATGGACAACTGGATTCTGGACTTTGAGATTGTTAATACAATTACATCAAGCTGTCATTTTTCATTAAGATTAAAATTAGGAGAAGGAAATATTATATGAAGGAAGGGTACAGGGGATTTTATAGAGATCTAGAAGTATACAAATGTAGGGAAGATAAGTATTAATATTTTGTAAAGAATTAAATTCAGAAGGGTGGAAAAAACATTAGAAGTAACAGTAGAAAGCTTATTAAATAGGTACTAATAAAATAAATCAAGCTTTAGAAACATAGAATACAGTGTGAAAAGGGTGGAAGGTGGGATGTAAACTGTGATCTATAAGGATAGAAAAACAAAATGGATTCATAAAGTTTGTCAAATGGCAAAAAGAAGAGTAACACAAGAGTTGAGAAACTGGCAGCAGTTAGGGGAAACAGAGGAGAGGGAAAATCTTTTTTTCCTCGATAAGGCATATAGGTGCCTTATCAAGGAAAAAAAGCATGAATGGGAATTAGGAATAACCCAAATGTTAAATGAAGCAGTAAAAACCCATGACAGAAAGAAAATATGGTCAGTAGTAAAAAGTCTATAAAGAGGGTGCAAGAGAAGAGTAAATGGTGATAAATGGTGCGCACATTTTAAAGCATTGTTAGGTCAGGACAACATAGTGAGAGTAGAGCAGCTTTTGCATGGAGGCCAGCAAGTAATTAATGGATTAGATAGGGAAATCATGGACATTTAACTGTGCAAACAAATTAAGAGTTTAAAAGCCAACAAAGCCTTTGGAAGACTTGGTCGATAGACGAAACTAGAAGAAAAATAGTGATAAAATTGTTCAATAAAGTACTGGAGACAAGGGAGATTCCTAAGAGATAGAGAACAAATATGATAGTGCCAATATATAAGGTAAAGGGGGATAAAAGAAAACCCAGCTAATTACAGGGGGATAAGTTTACTTTCTATTCTAGGTAAGATCTTTACAGGCATTCTAGCTAATAGGTTACAGAATTGGGTAGAGAAGGAGAAGAAATTATCAGAGTTCCAAGCAGGATTTAGAGCAGGTAGAAGAATATCAGATAATATATTCATAATCAAGACAATTGTCGACAACTATTTGAACAACAAAAGGGGAAGGGTATACATGGTATTTATTGATCTTGAGAAGGCATTTAATACCGTAAACAGAGAAGCATTATAGATAAAATTAAAAAGTAAAGGGGTAAGTCATATGTTTATAGAAATACTACGTAAGATATATCAGGAGAATGAGTTTTGTATAAAAATACCAGACAATAAAGTAACTGAATGTGTTCAGAGTAAGGCAGGAGTAAGACAGGGATGTAAACTTAGTCCAGTGCTATTTAGCCTTTACATTGATGACGTCCTAGAGGAGGTCTCAAGATATAAGGTCCACTTGCCAATTACTAATAATAAAGAAATTCCAGGGCTATTGTTTGCTGATGACTTAGTAGTTGGGTCAATGTCTAGTGGAGGACTGAAGAGGGCAATTGAGGCAGTAAGAAATTTCTGTAGAAAATGGGGACTGAAAGTAAATGAAAAGAAAACAAAGATCATGGTTTTTAAACAAGGTTATCGACTATGTAAGGATGAGAAATGACAGATAAATGGGAGAGAAATAGAAGTGCTAAGGAGATTTGATTACCTGGGGGTAAAACTAAGTTCGAACAGAAGTTGGAGTGAACAAAAAAAAAAAAAGTCTATAGGAAAAGGTCAAATGACTATGAGTGCTATAAGATCATTTTAAAATATTACCAGATATAAATGTCAAATGGCTTGAAAGAATTTACACTGCCACAGTAGAGAGCAAGTTGTTGTAGAGGTATCGGGAGTAGATAATGCTTAGAGAGAGGTTGACAAAGTCAATAGATCCTTTTGCAAATATGTTTTAGGTCTACCGATAGCATCACCAAATGGGGCAACACAGTTAGAACTTGTAAGTTCTCCACCAAGATCAAAATTTTCACAAGAGCTATGAAATATTTATATAGAATTTCCAATCTGGAAGATAATGGTATTATCAAAGAATGTTTTTATATTCAATAGAAAAGTAAATGGAAAGGGTCATGGTTATTAAAAATTCAGGAAGTTATGCAACAGATAGGTACAGGAGATGCATGGACAAATGCAGAATATGGCATTCAAGGCTTTTGGAAATAAGTAGAATTAATGCTGGAAAATATTGACAGACAAATTATTTTTGGCAGTACAGGAAGGAAAAGCTCCTTAAGGATACATAGGGAAATAAAAATAGTGTGTGAGAGGGAAAAATACATAGAAATATGTAATAAATTAGGATGAGAAGGATTTGCATGAGTGAGAACAGGAGTTAGAAACTTGAAAGGTATAAAGCATGTTGAGGATATAGTAAAAATGTCCAATGTGTGGGGAGATGAACATGGATGTTCACTGTTTATTCTACTGTAATCAAACAAAAACATGGAGAGAACAATTTTGGCAACAGAAATGGAAAAACTTGGATGGGGAAGTATTAATAAGGAAGATTCTGATTGTAAAAGGGGATAAAAATGTAAAAGCTATGGGTAACTATTTGGGTAAGGCCAAAGAGAAATAGTTAAGAATGACTACAAAGAAGATGGGATGAAAGGCAGATGAAATAGGTAAATAATGTAAGCAAGTAGAAGTGGGTCATCAATATACGGATAACCAGGAATTGTGAGTATTGAGACTGTAGATTAGCATAGATAAGTAACCAAGCAGTAAATTTATAGCATAAATAGCCTAATATTATCAATTATTATTATAGTTTAAAATGTATGTAATTTAATTATGTAATGTTGAGTATTGAGGAATAAATATTATTCATTTATTCATAATTTGGGGTTCTTCAGGTTCCTCCAAATCTTATGCATTTAATAAAAAATAAAAATTACTAAACACATTTATGTTAAATGAATTCAGCAAATCATGAGTTCTAACCTACTATATATATTAGTTTGTTACATCAGTGCATGCTAACTTTTGAGTTGATTTATTGTGTTTGTATTTCAGTTTTTTGCACTGAAATCCTTCCAGTCTTTATCCAATATGAAAAATACTTTGGGACAGTACTATAACCTTGAGTGTGAAGATTGGACATTTCTAGATGTATAAGCTCATAAAAATGATGGTAAAATGTATTACATACTTCTAATACCAAAATTATGCTGTTTATTTAATTTTCTTGCTTGTTCTTTTTACTTTCTCTACTATGTATAGTAAGTAGGGGAAGTATTGCATTCCACCCAAAAATTTGATACCGAGATTTCACCAGAAATATATGTTTGGAGGGCTCCTGAATAAAAAAAAAAATCTGATGTGTTACACTCACATGACTTTCTCTACTCTTGTACAAACTATTTTTACAAACGCTTATTCTCCATATGCTTCATGTTAATCGAGATATCAAGATGTTAATCTTATTGCTAATTTTCTTGTAGATGCAAGGGGAATTGGTAGGCTTTAAGCTATAGTCAAATATTATAAGAGCTGGTTGCTATGTGGAGTATTCCATTCTCTTTGCATTACCAGGACAAAAAAAAAAAAATGAATAATGAATTTGAGAAAAAGTATAAGTATTGCAAAATTTAAGGGAATAACAAGCAATATCTCGAAAATGGTTCACTCAAGAAAAAAAATGTATATGACATAAATTGTGTAGTTTAATGCGATCTACATTTTTTGTGCTGTCAAATTTTGTCTATCTCTTATGGTTTACCAGTTATGCATAAGTCGTTCACAACGAAGAATACTTTTGGAGACCTTCCCAGAAAATTTGAGATATACATTTCATTTTTAATGAAAATATCTTAAACATATGATATTTTAATCAAAATTGTTAGAGCCATTTTTGGGAAAATTAAAATTTTCAAAAAATGTTCCATGTAAAGAGTAATTGGGGGTGGTTGATTGTTTTGAAAATCTTCGTGTCACATCTCTGGAAGATACTGAACCTAAATACCAAGTTTGGTGTTTATCCGACTGTTCGTTTCTGAGTTATGCTGTTCACAGACACACAGACACACACACTAACATAAACATGCTTCCAGAAATGCTTTTTTTGGATTCAGGGGGTCTCAAAACATGTATTTCCGGTGAAATCTCCGTATCGAATTTTTGGGTGGAATACAATACTTCCCCTACTTACTATACGTAGTAGAGAAAGTAAAAAGTATTTTTGGAAACATGTCCATGTGTGTGTCTGTGTGTCTGTTTGTCTGTGAACAGCATAACTCAGAAACAAACAGTCGGATAAATACCAAACTTGTAACGGAACAATTGTATATGTTTTAAGCCCCACGTTGGTGCATCAATTTGAAGTAGAATTGCTTACGTAATATTGGTTTTTTTTTTTATTTGTTAGCCCCACGTTGTGGAAGCCAATTTGCGACGATATTCTTACAAATGTTTGTTTACATCACGTGTGTTGAAGCCATCTTGTGACGTCACTCATTTGTTTGGTTTGTAGCTCCATCTGGCGTAGCAATTTGTATCAGTTTTGAAATAATTTACTTTAAATGTCCTCCGGCTAGCTGTTTGGGTCGAAAATGTATCTCTTACAGGTTGTGAAGCGGAAAGGAATCTTTTATCCAGAAATTATACTTAATGAAGAAATTGGTTTTATAACTTTTATTGCCGAACACGTTCACAAACACTTTTACATATTGATCTGGATACTCGCCAAACTGAAACTGTTTGTAATAGCTTCTCACTTTTAACTCACGTACTTCAACTTTGTGTATATTTAACTGTATAATATTTTAGATTCTCGTAATTCTGCTGCGCGTAACTTATGACGCACTGAAGACAGCGTGCTAGAAATTTTTTTTTATGAACTGGGCGACCGACGTGTAAGGTACTGAGAAGTTTGTTGAACTATAGGGCGATCTACCTCGGACCTGGCTTATATACTCCCACTCCTCGACATGCCTAAAGATTATAAATGAACTGCTATTGGCTAATAAAATGCGCCAACATTAGCGTCTATTTTAATATCCAATGAAAACCACGAATACATATTGCTTTTAGGGAAACATTCTAGAAGCTTCTACCGAAAAGGCGCGAAACATTACGTAAATTCCTGGTTCCCAGTAATGATAAACAGCTCACCCCCCTCTCTGCATTATTACGCTATTATTGACAGTTTCAGTAAAGCCGTATATTATTATTTACCAATAATAATTACAATTAATAAACATCTGAAATCAATGTCACATATAAATGCATATTCATATTACAATCATTATTTACATTTAGGTAATTTATGATACAAATTACCGTATCATATGCCCCACTAGAAACATAATTATAAATATTTATAACTTGTTTGGAAATTTTATAATTGTGTTTTTAGTCTCCTAAATCTTGGAACACACACTATCACTTTCACTTAACACTTCACACGCATTTAACACACGACATATTTATTTTATTTTATTTTTTTTTATCTCGCCACTACTTACTGGCTCTGGTTTAATTAATTTAGATATTAATCTGACATCACAAATGTTTGTATAGCAAATACTTTACCCTAAATTATTTAATCACTGTTACCAAATTGTTTACTTTCTTAATGTTGACAAAAATTTATACATTTAAGATTTTTGTAATTATTATACATATTTACCAAAATATTCACCCTCTACATATATTTACATCTCTTAAATCTAGACAATGTTTCACCTTTTCTTTTTGCTACATAAGTATTTGTTTTTAATTATTTTTACCCATTTTTGTTATTTTGTACTTTATTTTAACAATGTTCTTGGAATTGTATTTACGTACTTTTACTTTACTATCATATTGAGTTTCAATTATTACCTTCTTCTTTTCAAATACTGTTACAGTTACTAAAAAATGTTATTTTTTTATTTTAAATATTTATTTCTTTTTATTTTTCTATTTTTTTTTTTTTTTTTTTGAATTTATTTCTGTTTTCTCATGACATATATATATATATATATATTTAGTTAACCCTCTTACGTTCCAATACATTTCTCTGCAAGTCATCTTTACCTATCCAGCATTTACTTTACATCTCATTGCTATTTACCCTCCTGGATCAAATTGTGTGTGGCTAAACATTACTCGTAGCCGTATCCTAACCTTCAAATTTTTGTTAATGAATAACCTCTTGTATTCATATGACATTTCGTTCCCTGATAACATTTGAAAACAATCTACAGTTTCTTGAACAATACATCTTTTAACAACTTTCATTTTCAACTCTTCAACTATCTCTTTAATTTGAGAATACTCTGACAAATCTGTACTAAACTGTACTGGACTGGAGTTTTCATTTTGAATATCTTGGCACAATTTATTTCTTTGCATTACTGATTCTTTCTGTATTTCTGATATCTCCCCTCTGAAATTAACTTGCGCCTCATTTACATCTACATTCATAACCTCATTTATCTCTCTTATCTCACTTGAAATATTACCCACTTGATTTCCTAACTCTGTGCATTCTACATTAACCTCACTTTTAGTATTAACTTCACTTTTTTTGTTACATATTTCCCTGCTCATGTCTAGCATTTTCTTTGAAATTTCTCCTGTCTCACTTGCTATTACTTCCTCATTTTCATCTCTCATTTTTGGCATACTACTATCTAGCTTCGTAACTTTCTTTTCAATTTCTTCACTGCTTTGATCTACTTTTTGCTCTAATATCTCATTCTTCCTACCAATACTTTCTATTAATTCCCTACGATCTTTTCTTATAGCTTCTATCAATTCCCTATGATCCTTTTCCATTTTCTCATTAATCTTTTTCAGCATCTCCATAATCATTCTAGTATCAGAATTAATATTTGCTGCTATTATATTCTCACTTCCTGCACTAACATTTCCTCCCTCCAATAGTATATTGTTTGAGCTTTTTTTTGTAACCTGTATTGAATTACAGCTAACTGTTACACTATCCCCTTCCATCATTATTTCTTCTGTATTACTAGTAGCCATTGTTTTTGTTTTCTAAAAAAAAATTACAATCACCTGACCTTTGTGATGCTGTCTGTTGATGTAGCTTTGATGTCCAGCGTTCTGCCCCATTCTCCTAGATTTGTATGTTGCTTCTGCGTTGTATTATGATGAATCTACGTTGTCTCGATATTTTTGTAGTTGAATTACCCTGTTGCCTTGTAATCTCGGAATTACAATGTCCAATCTGCGTCTTGTAGATCATTTCACTGCTCCATTCATTCCTTCCTGGTTATGTTGATCCTTTCCTGGTCATCGTGTTCCTTTCCTGGTCACTATGCTTCTTTCCTGGTCATCGTGTTCCTTTCCTGGTTATCGTGCCCCACGTTCTGGGTGCCAATTTGTAACGGAACAATTGTATATGTTTTAAGCCCCACGTTGGTGCGGCAATTTGAAGTAGAATTGCTTACGTAATATTGGTTTTTTTTTATTTGTTAGCCCCACGTTGTGGAAGCCAATTTGCGACGATATTCTTACAAATGTTTGTTTACATCACGTGTGTTGAAGCCATCTTGTGACGTCACTCATTTGTTTGGTTTGTAGCTCCATCTGGCGTAGCAATTTGTATCAGTTTTGAAATAATTTACTTTAAATGTCCTCCGGCTAGCTGTTTGGGTCGAAAATGTATCTCTTACAGGTTGTGAAGCGGAAAGGAATCTTTTATCCAGAAATTATACTTAATGAAGAAATTGGTTTTATAACTTTTATTGCCGAACACGTTCACAAACACTTTTACATATTGATCGGGATACTCGCCAAACTGAAACTGTTTGTAATAACTTCTCACTTTTAACTCACGTACTTCAACTTTGTGTATATTTAACTGTATAATATTTTAGATTCTCGTAATTCTGCTGCGCGTAACTTATGACGCACTGAAGACAGCGTGCTAGAAATTTTTTTTTATGAACTGGGCGACCGACGTGTAAGGTACTGAGAATTTTGTTGAACTATAGGGCGATCTACCTCGGACCTGGCTTATATACTCCCACTCCTCGACATGCCTAAAGATTATAAATGAACTGCTATTGGCTAATAAAACGCGCCAACATTAGCGTCTATTTTAATATCCAATGAAAACCACGAATACATATTGCTTTTAGGGAAACATTCTAGAAGCTTCTACCGAAAAGGCGCGAAACATTACGTAAATTCCTGGTTCCCAGTAATGATAAACAGCTCACCCCCCTCTCTGCATTATTACGCTATTATTGACAGTTTCAGTAAAGCCGTATATTATTATTTACCAATAATAATTACAATTAATAAACATCTGAAATCAATGTCACATATAAATGCATATTCATATTACAATCATTATTTACATTTAGGTAATTTATGATACAAATTACCGTATCAAACTTGGTATTTAGGTTCAGTATCTTCCAGAGATGTGACACAAAGATTTTCAAGAAAATCCCCCACTCCAGATTACCCTTTACATGGAACATTTTTCACAAACTTTAATTTTCTCAAAAATGGCTTTAATGATTTTGATTAAAATATCATATATTTAAGATACTTTCATGACAAATAAAATGTATATCTTGAATTTTCTGGGAAGGTCTCCAAAAGTATTCTTCATTGTGAACGACTTTTGCATAATTGGTAAACCATAAGAGATAGACAAAATTTTACTACCTGAGAAATGTAGATCACATTAAAATACACAATTTATGTCATATACATTTTTTTTGTTGAGTAAACCATTTTCGAGTTATTGCTTGTTATTCCCTTAAATTTTGCAATACTTATACTTTTTCTCAAATTCGTTATTCATTTTTTTTTGTCCTGGTAATGCAAAGAGAATGGAATACTCCACATAGCAACCAGCTCTTAAAATATTTGACTATACCTTAAAGCCTACCAATTCCCCTTGCATCTACAAGAAAATTAGCAATAAGATTAACATCCCGATATCTCGATTAACATGAAGCATATGGAGAATAAGCGTTTGTAAAAATAGTTTGTACAAGAGTAGAGAAAGTCATGTGAGTGTAACACATCAGAATTTTTTTACTTTCTCTACTGCATATAGTAAGTAGGGGCAGTATTGTATTCCACCCAAAAATTCGATACCGAGATTTCACTGGAAAAATATGTTTTGAGGCCTCCTGAATAAAAAAAAAAGTATTTTTGGAAACATGTCTGTGTGTCTGTCTGTAAACACCATAACTCAGAAATGAACAGTGGGATAAACACCAAACTTGGTATTTAGGTTCAGTATCCTCCAGAGAAGCGACATGAAGGTTTTCAGGAAAATTCCCCCACCCCAGATTACCCTTTACATGGAACATTTTTCGAAAATTTTAATTTTCTCAAAAATGGCTCTTAACGATTTTGATTAAAATATCATATGTTTAAGATATTTTCATGGCAAATGAAATGCATATCTCGAACTTTCTGGGAATGTCCCCAAAGGTATTCTTCATTGTGAACGACTTTTGCATAACTGGTAAATCATAAGAGATAGACAAAATTTTACACGCAAAAAATGTAGATTGCGTTCAAATACACAATTTATGTAATATCATTTCTTTTGTTGAGTGAACCATTTTCGAGATATTGCTTGTTATTTTGTTAAATTTTCCAATACTTATACTTCTTCTCAAATGGGAATTTGTTATTCGTTTTTGTTTTGGCCTGGTAATTCAAAGAGAATGGAATGCTCCACATAGCAACCAGCTCTTAAAATATTTGACTATCGCTTAAAGTCTACCAATTCCCCTTGCATCTATAAGAAAATTAGCAATAATATTAACATCTCGATATCTTGATTAACATGAAGCATATGGAGAATAAGCATTTGTAAAAATAGTTTGTACAAGAGTAGAGAAAGTCATGTGAGTGTAACACATCAGATTTTTTAATCCTGTTACCAAACCTCCCATTAGTATGATATATCTTAGCACATTGAAACTTTTTGTTTTCTTAGTTTTTATTTAATATCTGCTATCATAAATATTGCTTATAGGTATACAGGCAGAGTTTTATGTCTACTGTCATACTTCAGGGGGTGTTTCCTGACTGGAAAAGTTCATATCGCCTTGTGTCCAGAAATGCATAATTTCCATGGTAGATGGCACTGACAACATTCTTTCATAACCTGCAGCGTGCATTTTGTGTGTTGCAGGTAGTATGATTTAAGCAATGTAGAAACACAATGATCTGATATTCATTCCCGGAACAAGCCAAGATGATGTTCGTGTATGGCCAAGCAGGTGGAAATGGTTAAGAGGTAGCACAGATGTACTGAGCCATGTACCCTGATAGACAGCACCACCCACATCATACAACATTTGGAACCATTTTATGACGTTTGCACGAGCATGGGTCTGTCTTTGAGACAGACGAACATTCAAAGTGTCCTTGGACTGTGCATACGCCAGATGTGGAGAAACATGTTCTCTATAATATTGAGAACAACCCTGGTACAAGCCCGCCAACATGGTGTAAGCCAAAGGACAGTTATCTGTATACTACATGACAACCACTATCCCTATCACCCTCAATGATGCAGGGAGTATCATTGGCAGATTTTCCTCTGCAAGAATGATTCTGTCTGGTTTATGCAACAGGCCATCACCATTATGAGATTTCTGTCTTCAGTCTTCTTCATGATGAAGTGACCTTTGGTAGAGATGGCATCATTAACCTGCATAACTGGCATCTGTGGGCTACAGCTAATCCTCATGGAATGATTGAAGCATCTCATCAACAGTGATTCAGCATCAATGTTTGGTCAGGGATTATTGGTGACTGCCTACTTGGACCAGTTCTTCTTCCTCAGTGCCTGAACAGAGAAATGTATCTTGACTTCCTGCAAAATGCTCTGCTTCCATTTGCTGGAGAATGTGCCTTTGGCAATGCAATGACATTTTGGCTACAGCATGATGAAGCACAAGCCCATTTCTGCATTAATGTTCACCGACACCTCAACAAAATTTTCCCCAGACGTTGCATAGGACATGGAGGCCCTGTTGCACCCATTCCAGTGATCAAGTAGGGAGGCCTGCTTGATCACTGGAATTAAACCCCCCGGATTTTTATTTGTGGGGGCATCTGAAAAGCATTGTGTACAGTGAGCCTGTCCCTGATGTTCAGATCCTTCAAGTGTGTCCACATAGCCTGTGACAATATTTGGACACTGCCCAGAACATTCGAATGAGTGAGGCAATCCATGATGCGATGTGTGAACATGTGCATTGCATTGCATGGAGGCCACTTTGAACATCTGTGTGACAAGGATTTTGTGTTAAAATGTTAAAGAATAATGGACAATATTTAAAATTCTGTTCTTTATTATGCATTCCATTTTCTTGCTCCTCTTTTTTTCTAAAAACACAGAAGATGAATTTTGAAACTAAATGCCTTGATATGCCTGCTACCTATATACCTATATTCATACTCAAAAATGTGTGTGTGCAGGATGACAAGTTCTGAATCTTGTGGACAGAAAACATCAAGTAGGAAGTATAACTTGAAGGTTGCAATGGAGTTGAAAGAAATAAAGTTTGATGAAGAAATGTATTTGTAAAAGAATAAAATGTATAGTGAAACTGAGTAAAGTAAAACTCTAACAAAGAAAAAATGCATTAAATTCTCAGTGGCTGTTATGCAACACAGAAAGCATAATACAACATAGACTGACCTATCAACTTGGAAGATATCTCTGTATGCAACAGCCAACATGCATGGGCAGAATTTATTAGACCACTGTTATCAACCAGATGAAATCTGAGAGAAATATTTTTATTCATTAATAAAGGAAATAAAATAAAAAATCTAATGTGATACTCTCACATGACTTCTCTATCAATGGTAAATTCATGTATGTATAGTCATTATATAAGCTACTATTCATATAAGAGGCGATTTTTCTATTCATGTTATGTTACCAACAATATATTGTGACCAAGTGTGTGGAGTTGCCAGTGGGCCACATCAGTGTAAGAGCATGTCAACCCCTTTGCCTAACCTGGATTGTTAGTGCTTTTGGTTAGCCCTTCAGAACAAATTGCCCATGCAACAATGGCTCTCACAACACTCTCTTTATGTGTGCCTTCCTGTTTATTCCGGTAATTTCCTTTTCTGTGAGTTTGAGTATTCCCCTTCGAGAACATTCTGCTGTGTGTGCTGGGACTGTATAAGGGGCTGCTTGCAGAGTGAGTTCACTCACGCACCATTGAGTCATTGAAGTAGCATCTCATGGCACTCTTCAGCAGTTTTCTTGGGCAGCCAAGCAGCTTCACTGGGCAAAGTCAGCACCATGTACCGCCACAGTTAAATTAAATTGAGTTTTATTTATGGATGTTCTTTAACTGCTATGGTTCTTAGCGTCCCATTCTATATTGGATATGAAAGATTGGAAATTTTGTTCAGAAGCCTCTCTATCAGGCTTGAGGTTCTTTTACGTGCCATAAAAGTGTGACATGGGACCACCGGCTTTACTTTCCTTCCAAAGGAAACTATGCTAAGGATTTTCATGTCCGAAAAAATCCATCACCCTCCGCCGGGCTTGAACCCGTGACCTCAGGAACCAGAGGCTAGCATGGTACCCATAAACCACGGAGTATGACTGACCGTCCTCCATTATGGACCGGAAGACACCATTGAACGGATTATGCGTTACCAGGACATGGTTGCCTTTCCGGGAGGAAATACCTGTGAGATTGCTGAACACATCGAACAACGATCAAGACCTCCAGACCGGAACGGATTTGGGGACGGGCGAGCCAGCTGCGAGTGTATAGCCGTGCGACAGATCCCACAAGCCAGCACTGTCGCAAGATCTGGGGCCCTGGCTGGAAGACTTACTGAAGAGGGCGACCGACCATCTGACTTCGGCACAACTAGAGAGGATCCGACATCTCTTTAAGCAATACAGTCCATCTTCAGCCAAGGGGACAATGATTACGGCCGCACTGACCGAGTACTCCACCACGTCGACCAGAGACACCAGACTTATCCGGCAACCGCGAGATGTGTTCTCTTGGCAAAGCAAGCGGAGGTACGGGACATGCTGGAGAACATGAGATTCAAAGGGATTATGAAAGAGTCCGACAGTCATCGATGCTCCCCTGTGATCCTGGTGAAGAAGGAGGACGGCTTCTGTGTGGACTATAGGAAATTCAATGCTGTCACCCGAAAGGACTGTTTTCCTTTAACCCGGATTCACAACACCCTGGACAGTCTTGCTGGTACCCAGTGGTACATTGGACCTAAAATCGGGATACTGGCAAGAGGCCCTAGATCCCAGAGACAAAGTGAAGACCTCATTCTCGACAGGCCAATAGCTTTGGCATTTCAGGTTTACCGTTATGTTCTTTGGCCTTTGCAAAACGCCAGCCACCTTCGAGCGCCTCATGAAGTCAGTGATGAGGGGATTGACTTACGAAGCCTGCCTGCTATATCAGGACATCATTGTTATTGGCAGCACCTTCGAAGACCATCTCGAGAACTCAAGGCACTGCAGAGACTGAGGCAGGTAATCTGAATGCGAAGAAGTACCAACTCTACTGCAAGAAAGTTAACCACTTGGGTCACATAATCGTACAATTGGGGTTACAACGGAACTGGAGAAGGCTCGGGCTGTGAGAAATTGGCCTCGCCCAAAAGTAAAATGAGAGTTGCGCAGTTTTCTGGACTTATGCAGCTATACTACAATCGGTTCGTCAAAGGTTTCTCCAACATTACGAAGCGCTTTACTCGTATAACGGAAGTACACGGCCTTACCTGTGGACAAATGAGGCCGAGGGCACGTTCCAGGCGCTTAAGTCAGCGCTCTGTAGTGCGCCTGTTATAGGTTTTCCTGTGGATACCGATGTCAGCTACAGCGGTATTGGAGGCATACTATCCCAAGTCGGTGATGCACAGGAGCGGGTGATAGCGTACTACCGCTTGAGCTTGAGCGAAAGGTCTACCAGGACAAGAGCCGGAGCCCAAGTCCCACTTCTATACCCAGGCTCAGCGCCAACCAAGTGGCTCTCCAAACCGTGGGGGTTTCCTTTGAGGCCAATACCTTGTTTCCTAAAAACGCCTCCCGCTTGCGCGGAAGATGGAAGTGGATACGCCATTTACGCGCGTCAATCCGAAAGGGAGGCTACCGATAACCTCGGTGGGGCCTACAGCAATCTAGCATGCCGTCTACCGGCTATCCAGGTCGGTACCGGAGGACATTGAGGCGTCTACACAACCCCGCCTGTATGGAAACCCGCACAGATGTACCCAATCTCCTATGGGTATCAGGAACCACTCCCGTCGAGACCAACCCAATCCGAACAGCTCCCCAATGGGAGGGGCTCGAATGAGTAAGATTCTCCAAGGCGGAGAAGTTCCTGGTAGTAGTGAAGGCGCTGGAACACTTCCATAAGTACTTGAGTACCTGTACAGTCAATCATTCTACCTGAGGACTGACCACTCCGCCCTCACCTGGCTGTTGAGCTCAAGAGCCTAGAGGGCCAGACAACTCGTTGAGTTCAGAGGCTCCAAGAGTACAACTTCACATCAAAACTTCGGAGAGGAAAGAGCCACTTCAATGCTGATGCCATGTCAAGAAGATTCCGTGCAGAAGAGTGAGGCCACTGCACTAAGGTAGAAGAGGAGCGTGCCGTAGCTGCCTGTGTGATTTCGTCGGCACCTGCAGATGGATGGGATAGAGCAAGCCTCTAGAGGAGGGAGCAGCTGGTGGATGCCTATTTAGGGTTGCTCCTGAGAGAAGTAAAGGCAGGGTTAGACCGAGCTGGGAAGCCATCGCACACAGGAGTAGTGTATATAAGTCCTACTGTGCCTAATGGGACTCACTGAAGACCAAGAGAGTGTGTTCAGAGTTTGAGAGTACCTCACGGGAACACCAAGAGAGAGTAGTTGATCTTCTCTCGGAGTAAGATGGTGGAAGTACATGCGGGGACTTCAGGAGGACATCTTCGACCCAACTGAACGATCGACCAGATCTGACAAAGGTACTACTGGTTGAGGCTACACTAAGAACCGAGGTCACATGTAACAGTGTAACATAGGAGCACCCTTCTAGCGCATCTCCGTCGACATTACTGGATCGTTCCCTGAGTCCGACAGGGGTAATAAAGCATCCTTTGCTGGTCATGGATTACTACCCCAATTTACTGGAGACTATGCCATTCCTAACCAGGAGACGAAGATGATCACGAACTGCCTCACAGAAGAACTGTTCTGCCGCTTTGGGGTACCGTTGGAGCTACATAGTGATCAAGGTTCCAACTTCGAGTCGAACCTGATGAGGGAAGTAGTAAAACGAATTGGTGTGTACAAGATGCGTGCAACATCTTTTCACTCGCAGTCAGGCTGCATGGTTGAGTGGTATATCAAGACTGTGGAAGAGCACTTGAGGAAGGTCGTGGCCAATCACCAGAGGAGGGAAATCAGGGTGCCTCTTTTCTTGGTGGCCTACCGCTGGTCAACGCATGACACCAGCCAGCTTGGTCTTCGGCAGGGAGCTGTGTCTACCATGTGACCTGATATTTGGGAGCCCCTGGAGCAGAACAGCCAGCATTTAATTATATGGAGAAGTTCATGTACCATCTCCGTGACGTGTATAAGTTGGCCCATCAATATATCCCTATAGCAAGTGACCGAACAGACCTATTATGACTGGCAAGCCAAGAGCCAAGGTTTCCAGCAGGGTGATCTGGTGTGATTGTATCACCCTACCTGGACAAGGAGCGTTGCCCCAAGCTTCAACAACTATGAAAAGGGTCTTACCTCATGGTGAAGAGGATTAATGATGTCCAGAGGCTACCCCAAGGAAAGAAGCTGGTGGTACACTTAGAGCGTCTAGCCCATTACGACGGTGCTTGTCGGGATGACCACTCCTGAGGAGGGAGCAATGTGACCACATGTGTGAAGTTACTAGTGGGCTGTGCCAGTCTGAGAGCATGTCAGCCCCTTTGCCTAGCTACCTGAATTGTTAGTGCCTTTGGAAGCAAATGGCCTGCACAATTCTCTTTATGTCCGCCTCCCCACTATTCTTGTAATTTTGTTTTTGGTGGGTTGAAGTATTTTCCTCTTCCAGAACATTCTGCTGGGTTAAGGGACTATATAAGGTGCATGCTTGTGCTGAGAAAGTTCAGTTCAGAGAGACAGTCAAGTACAGCCAACAGCTGAGTGCAGCAAAGAAGTTCGGCTGGGCTACGTTGAGCTTGTGAGCAGCAAATAAAATTGTTCCATAGCAATTGGAATTATCATGTGTTACAATATTACCTTTTATAGCACCCATTTTAAGAGGTAGAAGAAGTATTACATTCCACCCAAAATTTCATTATCGAGATTACATCAGAGATGCATTGGTTTTTGAGGTTCCCTGAGCCAAAAAAAGAAGGGTAAGAGAAAGAATGAGAGTATGTGTGTGGGTGTGAGTGAGAGAGAGAGAAAAAAGAATGATTACTTTGTCATTATTTACACAATTATAGTATAGATAGCCTTTATCTATTTTACTAGTCAGCCTGTTTAGTCAATGTGATTTACAAAGAATTCACTTAAATCATAAATAGGATTTTCAATTAAGTAGTCATACAGTTTGTGTTTAAAAATATTAAGTGGTTTGTTAGATATTTCAAGGGGGAGGTTATTGAAAAGTCTGATACCTAAAACATCATAACTGTTTGTTACTTTAGCTAATCTATGATATGGTATATCAAGGCGCTGTTTGTTTCTTATATTATACGAATGTACATTATATCTATGCTGCATATCAGGAACCTTATCTTTATTGTATATCAAGACATAGTATATATACAGATTTACAATGCTAAGTATCTTAATTTTCTTAAACAGAGGTTTGCAGTGAGCCGCTTTATGCAACAGCATTCAGATATTTATTCACAATAATAAGCTTTTGTGATGGAAAGAAAAGAAAAGTGAAAAAAAGCAAGACTCACAAACTTTCAGGCATAACTGCTAGATGGCGCTTAGGAAAGGTCTAAACTTGCAACTTGGAATTTTAGGAAAATGGCTTACAATATGAAAAAAATTATTTTATACCAATTGTATATTTTAATGAGCCCTACAGTTTTCTCCTAAATGTTTGTCTATCTTTTAAGGTTTTCATGTTATGCAAAAGTATACAAATTCTATCAAATATCCTCTTACCTAATATAGGACAGTGGTAGAGAAAGTAAAAATGCCAGAGTATTGTACTTGGAAGATGTGTACAGTGATACAGTGATTAAAATGAATAGAAATTGAGTTGGGTTAACTATCTGTACATCACTGTTATTTAACAGGACATATTTCAAAAGTTAGGCCTTTCAAAACATTTCCTAGCTTCTGTGCTTGCCTAAGTACTGTATGTCAATATGTTGTTATTTGTAGCAGAGGTTTACATTACATATTTTCTAAATGATTTGTAATATTTTTTCTTTCTTTTTTCTTTTTTTCTTTTCTTTCTTTCTTTTCTTTTTCCCTAAAGGTTGAGTTCCATTAACAATATTCACATAAAGTGGATGGAACTGGTAATTGGTAGGTTGGTTTGCCGCAATATCAAAGTGGAAGCTTGTATGGATTTTATTCAGCTGCTAAGACTTCAGTACCTAATTGAAAAAGAGTTCTTGGATATACTTTCTCTGAAATGTTCCCTTAACCTGCTTGGCAGAAATGGGCCTAAGAACTAAGAACTGTTTTCCATCCATTTCATTCATTCCATTAACTGTTCTGTGAAGCTTTGGTACTAGTGAGATGTTTAACAACTGCTAGTTTCTCTATTTTAGAGTGAATAGTAATAGAAGCTAAAATGTTTTGTAGATTCTATAGGATAAAAAAGTAAAATTATATCTGTCATACTTGATGTCGTTTTATATTTCCTTTATGGGCCTCACCTTAACCCATTGCCCAAGGTCATTGTGCAAATTATTTTGCTACATATGCTACTCTTCCTCTAAATCCTAAGTTGGTTTTTATACATCTTTAATAGGTACTTAACTATAAGCGATTCAAATAGCCATGATTGTTAAGGTGAGACAAAATCGCCTGGGCATCCATTCAAAGCAGAATGTCATGTTCGACACAATATGCTTGTGGTAAAGGATGGAGAGAGCCCACGTAGGTAAAATAGCACTCGTGGATGATGACAGGGTTACATTTGACTGCAGTTGTATGGATCTTGCTTTTTGTTCTATAAAAACACTGCAATATTATTGAAATAAATTAATGGTATAAAATAGCTACAAATACTTCTATGGTTTTGTTAAAGGCCAGTATAATATAAAAATTACAACAAAAAATGGCTCAAATATTCTAAAAATTTGTAAAACCAGTCATTTTACATTGGATGTCTATACATATCCATATCGGGAAAGAGGTTAAATTGATGATGCCATGCTGTCTGTCAAATTTGCAATACAAACAGGAACAGTCATCCACATGTGTTTTCAAGAAAAGTATATAGAGAATGTGCAGTCCAAAGCTTATTCTGAAACTTTTAGGTACCGACACTTGTACAACCTTTGGTAGCACAAACTAAAGGAAAACAAAAGGGAATTACAATACTTCTGTAGATTCTTACAAGTAAAGAGAACATAGCCCTTTAAAGATTGTATTCAAAATGACCACTAGCAGCTTCAATACACGCTTCCAGTCTGCTATGGAAAGACTGCTGCAAACGTTCTAGCATTTCAGCAGAAATTTCAGAGCAGGCAGCAGTAATATGTCATTTCATATCATCTGGTGTAGTTGATACATCCTTGTAGACAGTGTCTTTCAGCCTTCCCCACAGAAAAAGTCCAGTGAACAGGCTGTCCAAGGTACAGGTCCTCTTTGTCCAATCCAACGATTTGGAAACAATCTGTTAAGACAAGCTGTAGTACTTCGTGCACTATGGGCTGGACAGCTATCATGTTGGTACCACGGGTTCTTCCTAGTTTGCAAAGGAATGTCTTCTAACATCTGTGGCAGATGGTCTGTCAGAAGGCTGCAATACTTGTGCGAGTTCATTGTTGCTTATTTGTTTCTGTTATGTTTACTAGGTGTTACAGTACCACTTTCACATAATTGGTTGAAGAGGTTGATAAATAATTGCCGAGATGGTTGACATCTATTGAGATACATTTCCGCATTGCGAGAGCATCTGTGCTTATTATGTTTGTTTACATCAGTGTTGAAGCCATCTTGTGACGTCATTCTTTGTTAGGTTCGTAGCTCCATCTGGCGTTAGCAATTTGCGTTCCCTAGTATCAGTTTTTGAAATAATTCATTTTAAATGTCCTCCGGCTAGCTATTATCCTGTTGGCTTGGGTCGAACATGTGTCTCAATACAGGTTGTGAAGCGGAAAGGAATCTTTTATCCAAAAATTACACTGATGAAGAAATTTGTTTTATAATTTTTTATTGTCGAACACGTTAACTATCACATTTATACATTGATCTTAACACTCGCCAAACTGAAACTGTTATAATAACTTCTTACTGATAATTCTTTCAATTCACGTACTTCAATCTTTTGTATAATTAACCTTACAATATCTTAGATCTTTCATAATTCTGCTGCGCGTAACTTGTGACAAAATGACAAACTGACGACGTGTAGTATATGAATGCTTTCGGTGAACTGAAGGACTGACTGACGACGTGTAATGTGCTAGGAATTTTGATGAACTGACCGCGATCTACCTCGGACTTGGCTTTATATACTCCCACTCCCCGATATGCCTAAAGATTATAAATGAACTGCTATTGGCTAATAAAACGCGCCAACATTAGCGTCTATTTTAATATCCAATTAAAATTATGAATACATATGCTTTAGGAAATATTCCAGAAGGTTCTCAACGGAAAAAACGCGCGAAAATTACGTAACTTCCTTGTTCCCAATAATGATAAACAGCTCACCCCCTCGCTGCATTATTGCGCTATTATTGACAGTTTCAGTAAAGCCGTATAAATTTACTTTCCAACAATATTTACAATCAATAAACATCTGAAATCAATGTCACATAAAAATGCATATTCATATTACAATCATTATTTACATTTAAGTAATTTGTGATACAAATTACTGCATCAGCATACACCATACAGGAACGAACTGCATTCTTCTCCATACACCATGAGCATGTCAGCTTTTTCTGCATTAGTAAACCCCATTTTCCACTCATGACTTACTGCTTGAACTGTCACAAACTAACTGACCAGAAAGTCGCAATGCAATCAATGAACAGAAAATGCAATGCGAACAAACATAATATCATATCTAGCAACTAAGCAGGTTGAATGGGACAAACAATTGTCGGAGTGGAAACTTTTCAAAATAGGATTTCTCGTAAACCACTTGCACTAGAATCATGCAAAAAAGACCAGTGATATTCTAATTTACCCTACCTTTATTCTATTGATGTAACTAGGCATTGTTCCATTTAAAAAATTGTATGTTTGTTCAAAAAATACACTTTCTCAGTATTATTAAAATCTGTTTATAGGCTAAATGTACGAACCCCTGACTAGCAATCAATGCTGTGAAAACTGCACATCAATAGCACTTTCCATTTCCAAAATATTTGCGGTGCAAGTTTTAAGAGATTCATCCTGTATATATATTGGGTGTTTGTAAGTTACTATCTCCCTCCCTCCCCCCCCCTCTCTCTCTCTCTCTCTTTTCCTTCTTTGTGTTGTAATTATTTTATTTGTTTTGTTGTTCAGAACTGCTCATTCATGCTAATGAATTACACAAAATAAATGCACAAAGTGTTTATAGTAAGACTGTGAATAACAAAGTAACTCAGAACTTGCAAAGGTATAATCCATTACCCAACTGAAACAGTATGTATGTACAGTAGGTACATCAAGTATTTATCGCTTTGGCCTGCGATGTACATACTAACACACATGCAGGTACATTTCAAAATTTATAAGACGTTTCCTCCACTTTAGTCAATGATGGCAGAAATAAAAGGAAAAATCTGATGTATTACACTCACATAACTTTCTCTACTCTTGTACAAACTATTTTACAAACGCTTATTCTCTATATGCTTCATTATAATCGAGATGCTAATCTTATTGCTAATTTTCTTATAGATGCAAGGGGAATTGGTAGGTTTTAAGCGATAGTCAAATGTTTTAAGAGCTGGTTGCTATGTGGAGTATTCCAATCTCTTTGCATTCCCAGGAAAAACAAAAAAACAAAAAAAAAACAATGAATAACAAATTCCCATTTGAGAAAAAGTATAAGTATTGGAAAATTTAAGGGAATGACAAGCAATATCTCGAAAATGGTTCACTCAACAAAAAAAATGTATATGACATAAATTGTGTATTTTAACGCGATCTACATTTTCTGTGTAGTAAAATTTTGTCTATCTCTTATGGTTTACCAGTTATGCAGAAGTCGTTCACAATGAAGAATACTTTTGGAGACATTCCCAGAAAATTCAAGATATACATTTTATTTGTCATGAAAATATCTTAAACATATGATATTTTAATCAAAATCGTTAGAGCCATTTTTGAGAAAATTAAAATCTTCGAAAAATGTTCCATGTAAAGGGTAATCTGGGGTGGGGGGGATTTTCTTGCTAACCTTCATGTCGCATCTCTGGAAGATACTGAACCTAAATGCCAAGTTTGGTGTTTATCCAACTGTTCGTTTCTGAGTTATGCTGTTCACAGACAGACACACAGGCACACACACACACGGACATGTTTCCAAAAATGCTTTTTTTCTGATTCAGGGGGTCTCAATACATGTATTTCCGGTGAAATCTCGGTATCAAATTTTTGGGTGGAATACAATACTTCCCCTACTTACTATACGTAGTAGAGAAAGTAAAAATAAATGGCTTTCTCCACGTAAAAGAAAGCTTTATCTGAATGAAACCAATTATGAAAAATTAAGTACTGTATTTCATTTTTATGACCTCTGTGTGAGAAATAAATAAGAAAATTATAGGACTAAGACAAAAATGTCTTTTAAGTGCAAAAATAAATCAGAGATCACCAGGTGATCATTAGAGATCACTGATGATTTGTGCAAGAGGCTCTTAAAATTCCCAATAAAAAATTTCTAGAGGATTGAGGTTCAGAGAATGCAGTGGTCAACTTACAGTACCATCTCTTCCAATCCATTGCCAGGAAGCATGCAGTTGAGATAATCTTTTACTTCCATGCTGAAATGGGGAGGAGCTCCATCATGCTGCAACCACATCTGATGTCAAAGGTTCAGTTATTTGATTGGACATGATGCCAGCCAACACAGTGTAGCTAAGCATGTACTGTTAGCCAGCTTCCACTATACTCACATATATGATGGTTCCTGTGATTCAGAATTAGTCCATCTCTTGTGAACATGATCTTGTTGGTGAAGAGAACTGAGGAGAAGTAGTCAAGCTGTTCATTCTGCAGCTCCAAAGTCCACTGGCTCCAATGCCTGCACCTTAAAAAGATAATAGGGTTAGAGTTAGGGATGGGACCTTGATACTATCAATATCTTGATACCCTTGATACTTGATAGTGCCAAAGTATGTCTAATACTTTGAGGTAAACCTTTGATATTTTTAAATTTTTAAGTTTTGCAGTATTGAAAGTTGTTGCATTTAACTTGCTAGATAAGAAATGAAAGGAGTTGAGACTTCACGTTATTGCCTCACACAAGTCCCTAAAGAGTTATTGGACTGTAGCTCTTGATAGACCTGTAAGAACACATTGCAGTAGGCAATAGAAAAAGAGAATTAAAATGTGCTGATGTTTTTACATTGTCATGGTATGTTTTACCAATTGGTTATGTTTTGTTAACAAGGCAGAATAAGAAATTGATATAAAGCCTACATTTTCATGGAATGAAAGACAATAAATCAACATTTAAAGGTTAGAAAGTGTCTTTTGTATCGTATTCATGGAGAACATGCAGCACTACATATTGGTGACCCTGACGTGTGTGATATACAAGAAATGCAACAGCATGTCAGAAGATGAAGATGCACAGGATCAACTGGAAATGAACAAGGTTAACATTGCACCAACCCCAAGGCACAGGCTGTCCCTGTAGCAGACATCATCAGCGGGGTCAAATCTGCCATACAAGAGCTTTCTGTGGACAGTATGGAAGAAATACAGATGACAGTGACTGCTGCGCTCACCAGAATTTCGTTTCCAAGGCCCAACTTCAGTCGGGCAGAAGGTTTGACATTTAAATGCCTTCGCCAGGATGTCAACATTATAATCCTACCAGCAGACAAGGACAATGCCACTGTCATTCTCACCATGGATCAGCATAACCAGAAGATTCAGAAGCTTCTTGAAGATCCAGCCTACAATAAACTTCAGAAGGACCCCACCAGTACAATAGAAAAACAGACAGCACAACTCCTCAAGAAATCCAGCCTTCCCAAAGATGTTCAAAGTTTGGTGGACTGTACAGCTTCCTAAGATCCACAGGCCTAAGGTCCCATTGCACCCTACTGTTGATGCCAGAGGGAGTCCCACCCACCAACTAGGACACTACCCAGTGAAGCTGTTACATCCTTTAATCGGGGCTTGCCCCCATCATGTCAAGAACTCTGCTGAATTTGTCTACACACTCAAGAATATCACAATATCATTCTCTGATTTACTTGTCAGTTTAGAATGTGGTTTCACTGTTTACCCATGTTCCACTACCTGAAACCATTCAACTGCTCTCAGAACAATTTCCGCCAGAAATTACAGTTCTCCTCCAGCACACACTGACCAACATATATTCTGCTTGATGGCACATACTATGAGCAACAAGACAGAGTAATATTGGCCTCCCCACTCTCACCAGCAGTGACCAACTTCTTTATGGAATATTTAGAACACAAGATTCTTGAGCTGGTACCTTTGAAACCTACCCATTTTTTCAGATACGTGGACAACACCTTTCTTATCTGACTGCATGGAGAGGACACACTACCAGACTTCCTAACACACCTGAACAGTCGCCGGCAGCAGATACAGTTTGCAATGGAAGTGGAGAAGAATGGGGTCCTGCCTTTTCTTGATATCATGATCTCAAAATCAACAGCGGAAAACTCAGCCATGCAGTCTACCAGAAACCAACCCATACGGACCTCTATGTAAACACGACAGCTTCCATCACAAGTCCCAATGAGTAGGTGTACTGAACACCCTCATCTACAGAGCAGTCACTATTTCACTCCACAATCGTCTAAAAGAAGAGCTAAAACACCTCAGCTACACTTTCTGGCAGAACGGCTATACAGTAATGACATCAAAGCCTCCATCAAAAGAGCTACATGCAAGAAGCCCACCCGCACACAACTGACTGCAGAAAAAACCAAGCGCTACTGCTTGTATTCCTTTTACTAGCAATTTCTCAAGTAAAATTAGCAGATTGTTAGCTAAACACAACATCAAAATGATCCACTTACTTCCACTCAAAGTCAGAAACCTTATTAGATCGGTCAAAGACAACCTTGAATTGGGAGTCCCAAGTGTCTACCACATCCCCCATGAATGCAGCGCCGCCTACATAGGCCAAACTAGAAGAACAATATCCATCAGGATTGCTGAACACAACAGAAGTATACGTCTGATGCAGCCAGAAAAATCAGATCTAGCGGAACACTCTTTCAAACAAGTCCACAGGCCCAACTTCAGTGGAACAACTGTATTAGCCAAGTGTGCAGATTGGTGTACTGGTAATGGAGGGTGAAGGAAGCTTTAGCCATCTTGTCCAAGAAAGGAAACCTGAACTGAGATTCCGGACTACAGCTCAACACAGCTTGGAAACGGGCCTTAAAATGTATCAAAACCAGCACAGAAATACAAAATCATCACATCAGACAGCTACTGACTAAACCATTTTCTATAATGTTCATGCCTTTTCCACCTCAGTGTACCTGACCTGTTTCCTAAGAGGTCAAGACTTAGCACCATAGACATTAATATAAATATGGAGGACTCCTACTTTTGCATCATTCAGCTTCCCTGAAGATGGTAATGTTGTATGTTCTTGAAATGTTGATTTCTAACCAACTCTACACCTGGCTGGAAGCCTGAGAAAATCTAGAGTATAGAACAAGGTTAGCATTAAAATTCTACCATTTTGGTTGGAAAAGCCTGAAAGTTGGTTCTACCAAGTAGAAGTGCAATTTAATATCATACAAATTAAAACAGAAGACACAGAGTTCAACCATTTAGTATCTCAGAACGTAAATATGTAGAAAACATCTCAGATTTTATTAACAGCAATGAGTCAAATAAATACACTTTAGCAAAAGAACGACTCATGAGTATCTTCAAAGAAAGTGAAGATAAGGGAATTAAGAGGCATCAACTTGGAAGACCTGAAAGTGCATCAGTTGCTAAGGAAGATGAAAGCTTAGCTGGTGTAGACATCTCAGATAAGACACTGAAAACCTTATGTTTGGAAAAATTGCCCAATTCAATAAAAAACATCCTGATAGTGAGCAATGAGGAATTAGAAAAAATAATCATAATGACAGGTAAGAATAGTAGAAATAAATCCCCATCGTGAGTTATATTCTGTAAAACATGATACAGGAAAACTTAAATCTTGTACTCACATCTTTGGGTTAAGAAGCCTTTAGAGCCTGTATATGATGGACCATTCCCTATAGTAACAAAATAGGAGAAATATTATACAGATTAAGGAAAAATCCATCAACATATCAATGAATAGGCTTATACCTGCTTATCTGTTGCTAGAAGAAGAAATTCCAATGTCTCCACTTAACAGTGAGCATAAGAACCCCATAGATAAACCTATTGTTGATATTAAAATGTCAAAAAAAGGAAGGACAATTATATTTCCTTTTCAGTTTTTGAAATAAGTTGTGGCTAATATTATCTTATAGTGTGCCCATAGAAAATGCTTATAAAATCAAAAGGAAAGCGAATAAATTACCTTAAGAGTGAGCTTAGAACACAATGTGGTCTCGTCTATAGCTGGTGCCCACCTGCCCGCCCGTTTAAGGTATTTTAGTTATATAGGAAAATCGCGTCAGGAAGTAAACAAACGTAGCCATTTTGCAAAAAATTACATGCAAATTGGGTATTGCCAACGTAAATAAAAATGTGAAATCGGCTAAAAATGCGATGCGCCATTGTTACCGCTATTTGTTGTTGTAGTTCTGCGATTTTGTTGAAACGCAACGCGTGCAAATTAAGTGCGTATTTAATACAAAGCAAAATGGTTTGCACGGGACGTGAGAATACTGTCTTTAGCATTCTAACTCAACACGTGCTATGCATATATAAAAAAAAACTAACCTAAACCTAACTTTTCGTGAATTGAGAAACGTAAGCTTATATAAAAAAACCTAACCTAAATCTAACCTTTCGTGAACTCAGAAACGTAAGCTTATATAAAAAAAACTAACCTAAACCTAACCTTCCGTGAATCCATAAATGTAAGCTTATATAAAAAAACCAACCTTTAGTGAATTCAAACGTAAGCTTATATAAAAAAAACCTAACCTAAACCTAACCTTCCGTGAATCCATAAACGTAAGCTTATATAACCTAACCTCCCGTGAATTAGAAACGTAAGCTTGATACGCACGCGAGCGAAGCGAGCGTGCTTTGATGTAACCAATGGTAACAAATTAAAACAAGGATATATATAAAGGTAATTCAGAAACCTATGCTTATATAAAAAAACTAACCTAAACCTAACCTTAACCTTTCGTGAATTCAGAAACATAGCTTATATAAAAAAACTAACCTAAACCTAACCTTTCGTGAATTCAGAAACGTAAGCTTATATAAAAAAAACTAACCTAAACCTAACCTTTCGTGAATTCAGAAACATAAGCTTATATAAAAAACTAACCTAAACCTAACCTTCCGTGAATCCATTAACGTAAGCTGATATAAAAAAACTAAACCTAACCTGACCTAACCTCCCGTGAATCAGAAACGTAAGTTTAGGAACGCACGCTCTCTTCGCTCGCGTGCTTTGATGTAAACAGTGGTAAAAAATTAAAACAAGGATATATATAAAGGTAATTCAGAAGCCTATGGTTATATAAAAAAACTAACCTAAACCTAACCTTTCGTCAATTCAGAAACGTAAGCTTATATAAAAAAACTAACCTAAACCTAATCTTTCCTGAATTCAGAAACGTAAGCTTATATAAAAAAAACTAAACCTAACCTCCCGTGAATCAGAAACGTAAGTTTAGGAACGCACGCGAGCGACTGATAACAAATCAAAACAAGGATATATATAAAGGTAATTCAGAAACCTATGGTTATATAAAAAAAACTAACCTAAACCTAACCTTTCGTCAATTCAGAAACATAAGCTTATATAAAAAAAAACTAACCTAAACCTAACCTTTCCTGAATTCAGAAACGTAAGTTTATATAAAAAAAAACTAAACCTAACCTAACCTCCCGTGAATCAGAAACGTAAGTTTAGGAACGCACGCGAGCGACTGATAACAAATTAAAACAAGGATATATATAAAGGTAATTCAGAAACCTATGGTTATATAAAAAAACTAACCTAAACCTAACCTTTCGTGAATTCAGAAACGTAAGCTTATATAAAAAAAACTAACCTAAACCTAACCTTTCCTGAATTCAGAAACGTAAATTTATATAAAAAAAAAAACTAAACCTAACCTAACCTCCCGTGAATCAGAAACGTAAGTTTGGGAACGCACGCGAGCGAAGCGAGCGTGCTTTGATGTAAACAGTGATGACAAATTAAAACAAGGATATATATAAAGGTAATTCAGAAACCTATGGTTATATAAAAAAACTAACCTAAACCTAACCTTTCGTGAATTCAGAAACGTAAGCTTATATAAAAAACTAACCTAAACCTAACCTTTCCTGAATTCAGAAACGTAAGCTTATATAAAAAAGCTAACCTAAACCTAACCTTTCGTGAATTCAGAAACGTAAGCTTATATAAAAAAAACTAACCTAAACCTAACCTTTCGTGAATTCAGAAACGTAAGCTTATATAAAAAAACTAACCTAACCTTTCGTGAATTCAGAAACGTAAGCTTATATAAAAAAACTAACCTAAACCTAACCTTTCGTGAATTCAGAAACGTAAGCTTATATAAAAAAAACTAACCTAAACCTAACCTTTCGAAAGCTTACATAAATAAAAAATCTAACGTAAGCGTAACCTTCCGTTAATTCATAAAGCACAGGTTGTCTAAGATCCCTGGGCTACACTCTGTGGTCGTTTCCGCATTCGCGGCATTAATTTTCGTTTTGGCGGCATTAATTTGTTATATGTTGGCAGCTTAAACATATGACATACGTGACATGTGTTGAGCTAGTGCATGGCATAGTGTGACATCTGTTGGCCAATATAACACATCATATTCATTGCCGTGGGGCACACTGTAAGATGATATTGTCCTAAGTTGTTCTTGTATAATGTTTTTAATATTGTTGCTTCTCATACTTTATACAATATTGTTAATCTATTGTACTTAATTGTTTAAATATTATCCTAATCAAGTTACTGAAAGGGAAATAGTGTAAGTACACATTACAGTAGGCAATGAAAAAGAGAATTAAAACAGTGCTGATGCCTTTCAGTTGTCATGGTATGTTTTATCAGTTGGTTATGTTTTGTTAACAAGGCAAAATAACAAATTGTTATAAAACCAACATTTTCGTGTAATGAAAGACAATAAACCAACATTTAAAAGTTAGAAAGTTCTATTCTATTCATGGAGAACATGTATGATGCTACAGACCTTCACTGTGTTTCCTGTGGTGAATCAAATCAACATTTCAGAGATTCTTGTGTCTAAATGAAAACATGCAAAATGATGGGGAAGGTGTAGAGAACTCGTGTAACATGCAGCATTAACTGAGTTGTGAATGAAGCTGATTTAGCTGATGTACAAAATCATGTTTCTGCAATAGCCTGGCTTGGTGACTCACTCTCAGACTTACAATTACATACTCCAGTGACCAAAATCTGTGAATCCAATGGAAACAAATCAGAACTTAAGACGGGAGATAATACAGCACATGGAAATATTTGTTCTTTCCTTTCATCTGTTTGTGTTTATGCAAGTCAAACTCAGGTTACGAGTATAGCTTACAGGTATACTGTACAACTGATTTCCATAATATGGATAGAAAATCATTTAAAAGTTTTCAGCACAAAATATAGTAACATAAAAAGGAAATCAAAGAAATTATTATTACTATAATTATATAAATTGATATCATTATAATAATAATTATTATTATTACTCTTTATTAGCCTTGACTAACAATATGGAATATATAACCTGTGGCATTATCAAGATAAAAAGATTGCTGCCAATTGGAGAGTGTCAAAGTCGGTATACAATACAAAATTGGTTACATGCATTTATTCACACTGTTAATAAGAACATAATTCAGTGAAACAGCTATTGCTTTACAGTTTTTTATAAAGTGAGTATCGGGTATTGGTGCTCAACAATCAGTACTGATATCAAGCATTGAGAGACAGTGGTATTGTCCCATTAGTTAATCACTCTCTTTGCAGGATCGGATGAATGTTGGATGTGTTTATACTCATGACTCTTGCAATTACATGGGTGCTGGTGGAAAGTTCCACCCAAACCCTGGTAAGTATCTCTTCTTCAAAGGCTGGAGTATGACACCAGCTTGCCCTGGCATTGTGTTGTGCTTCATTAAAGATCCAGTTTCCTCAAATGCAGATGGACATTTTGGAATGTTGAGCAGCAAGGATGTCTGCCTGGAAATCTATCTTTGTACAGTTACAATGTATGTCCTTAACTTCCCCATAAGTCAAATGCATATCAGCTTGGCAAATGAAAGTGCATTAGCTGTGTTTCGGACCAACTGTGAATGGTCTGCTGCATTTGATATCAGAGCAGGAAATGGCCCAATAGCCTCTGACATTCAATACTTTGCATATGGACAATTAACTTTATAGCACTTCAGCATCATTCATACTACAGGATTTCAGAAGCCAGGGCACTTTATAGCTCAGTTAGTAAAGTGCTGGCTTTAAGTTAGTATGGAATGTGTTATAGATTCATGTCTGTGATATGTATATAATCTTTTGCATTTATTTTATTTTCTACCCATGCACTTCTTTTCTAAACATACTATATTTAGTTTTTAGTAGGTTACATGGCACAGATGGACCCTATAACAAAATTGTACTACTTTCATTTGAAGAACTGATTGACTGGGTCACAAATACCATAGAATAGAATGCTTTAGACAGTTAACATGATCTGAAATCAACTGAACTGTTGTCAGTGGCATGCATACTCTTGCAGCACGAACAATTTTACCAAAGTAGTAAAACCAATAATTTTCAACTTCCCATGTACTGTATTAATACTCCCTTTTCCTGACCACCTGGGCAAGACTTGAGCGTTCTGAATGAAAATCTAATATACACATTCATGTTATATTGATATATAAGCTTAGATACCTGATTTTGAAAAAGTGTCATAACTTTGAAATTTTATAAAAGGGAAAATATGTTCCCTATCTCAAAATTCTTATTTAGGACCCTCTGTAATACTTGCAATTTGTGTGGTTGAATTCTGAGACATCCTGGGGATGAGGGGCTCAAACTTTGTCCTGGTCTCTGATTTTGCAACTAAAATATAGACTGTAGCCCTACTTAATCATTGACATTATTGTTTGCTTTTGTGCTTTCAAAGTTGCTGCTCACAAATATAACAAAAGCTGTCAGTGGTGTTTATGCGGTTACAAGGCATATTGAACCATATATTACTTTATGCTTGCTATACACAAATTAAACTAAAATGAAGCACTGTTGCAGAAATATTGAACCTATCTTAAGTCAGATGCAACAAACACAGATATTTGCAGACAGACATGCTCTATATGCCCCTTCTATCCTTACACATCCAGGCTAAAAATAGACTACAAACAAAATCAGTGCACCCAGTATACTTCCTCAAGAGGACAGCACCATGCTGTTTACCATATGCAGGAATTTGAAGGCAATATCAGGAAGGTCAAAATGATTAACTCCTCTCCATATCTTGTATATGAGAGCTAAGGGATATTTTCACAGTTGTTAACATGAACAGTGTACTCAATAATAAAGTACTGGTTTTGTTTCACTGTTAGCTGGTGTTATAAAACACGCATGTTTGACTGCTCAGCCATCATAACACATGACCAGAATGATATGACTTTACCTTTTGTGTGAGAGCATAAATGCCTTAATATCAAATTATCAAATAAGCCTTTGCAATTGTAAATTACATTATCCTGTGTGTTATAGGAATTGCATTTACATAGGGAGGCATTGCCTTCATAACATAGATTCAGCATGTGTTCTGATGTTTGCTCATTTTTTCTGTCTAGGATACACAATTAAGAATCTGATGTGTTACATTCACATGGCTTTCCCTACCCTCTATCACTTATTACTGAATATACAAATTATTCTTACGAAAGTTTAAGTTCCTATCTACTTCATTTTAATTGAGATAAACTTTTCCAGAAATAGCTGCATTACACATTTCATTATAGATACAAAGGGAATAGCCACAGTCAAATGTTTTAGAACTGGATGCTATATGCTGGCCTTAACATTCCATTTCCACACTCTTTTCATGACATCGCGAGAAACAAGTGAAAATCAAGAGGACTTGTAAAGAAGGCTAACTGTTGAACAATTTGAATCATTAATAACAGATATCTGGGAAATGGCTGATGCTACAAAAAAGTTATTTGAAATAAATTGTGTGTTTTAAACAGATCTACAATTTTTGTATAATAAGTTTTCGTCTATTGCTTAACGGTTACCAATTATACAAGATTATACAAAATTCCTTCTGAATGAAAAGGACTTCACAGGCTATTCCCAAAAAATTCAAGATAATCATTTTATTTGTCATGTAAATATCTTTAATATATAGTATTTTAATTAAAACTGTTAAATCCAGGTTTTAGAAAATAAAAATTTTTGAAAAATGTTCCATGAAAAAAATAAATATTTTATTTGTTAACAACACTGTCATTTGCCAGGATCATATTAGTACTGCTGGTATGCCAGAATTTCATCCTGCACAAGTTCTTTTACATGCTAGTAAATCTATTGGCATGGGGCTGTCGCTTTTAAGCACACTTCAGAACCATCGGTCTGGGCTGGGTTTGAACCTGTAACCTTGGGATCAGAAGACCAGCACCTAACCAACTGAGCCACAAGGGTAGTTGGGGCAGGGGGATTTACTTGAAATCTTCATGTTGCATCTTTGGAAGATATTAAACTTAAATATCAAGTTTGGTATTTATCCAACTTTTTGTTTTTGAGTTACGCTGTACACACGCACACACATGCACACACACACCTTTTTCTAAAAATGCTTTTTTTAGATTCAGGGGGACTCAAAATATGTATTTCCAGTGAAATCTCAGTACAAAATTTTTAGGTGCAATGCCATACCTTCTCTACCTACTAGGTACGTGGTAGAGAAAGTAAAAATAAACACAATGTATTTTATGTAATATTTTGGATCTGTACATTGTGTGAATGGCAATTTCTTGCAAACATTCAGCTTAGGTCATGTTAAAGAAATATGATGAACAAAATCCAGAGGATATAATTGTTATGGAATGAAAAGAAAAAGTTTAAAACAACAACAGTAGCAGCAATAAGTACCTCACTAAGCAGCTTAATTAAGGTACATGTATGCTGCAGGAGTAGTTTATATAATTTACTATTTATGGCAATACAGAAAAATTCAATATGTTTAATATGATCCATTTCTTGCGAAACTTAAAATGCCAAAAAGTAGTTTGTACACAAACACATAATTTGTTTGGAGCTTACAAAGAAACTGTACCCACATATGTTACAGACTAACTATATGTGTCCTTGAACTTTAGCAGTAATTGTGTGCAGTAACAATAAGTCCACCCCTATGGTATTATAAAGGGAGGGTCATTACCTTCCTTTCTGATGGGTTTATCTCCTTGTTCTACAAAGAGGAGAGTAATCAGTTAAGAAGAAGAAGAACAACAAGCATAATAACATAATAAAACAGATAAATAAACGTTTATCAACATTCATATTGCTCTGCTACTCATTCAAGGGGATCTTAATTACCTGAAGATTACTACTGCAAGCATTTAACCACTTGGCTTCTGGCCAGTTACTAGCATTAATTTATTTGTAAAAATTCTTCTTTTGAGGTAACCACATGTAATCTATGGATGGGAAATTGAAACAAATTTGAAAACTTCATTATAATGGTTGGGACTCAAACCATGACTTTCAACTTACTGAGCCATAGCTCTGTTTTACTAACAATATTTGAAGTGCTTTTATTTTAGTGACAGAGTGCTATTTGCAGGAAGGTGGTAATGAAGAAGCAACTTTGCAAGAATATCATCTGATGGTGTCTGTGTCAATTCCTGCATTTGATAGACAACTGAATAAGAATAATGAGGTAAATATCTGCTCTAAGTTAAAAATCCTTTAGTTTGGTCCAGTACACTATGCTAAGTATTTTAAATATTGTATGATTGAGGGATTAATAGAGAATCTTAAGCAGATATTGAATTAATTTGAAGTGTTTAATTGGTAATTAACTGGCAAGATAACATTCTAAAATAGATCTCTCTGATAGTGTTTAAATCATCTTGTAATCAGAATTAACATTTTGGAGGTAATATGAGCATATTAAACTTTTAGGCTGTTTTATGTGACTGAAAAGTTTAAGATAAAGTTCATAGTTGTCATCTTAAAGGTTGCAAAAGTTGAATGAAAGAAGACAGGCACAGCAAAATTTAGTTATTCTGGATGAATTGGGTGATAAGTCAACCAGTTTAACGAAAGTCCAGATTAGCTGAAATAACCTAAAAGAAGAGTGGAAAGTGCATTAAAACTCTGTTTATAGCAACAGAGTACATTAATTATGGTGTATTTAAACGGTATGATCTAAATACATTATGTCATACATAAAATGTAAAGCAATACATATAATGCAATATATATGCTATACTTGTATGTTATGTGCCCAACGGACCTCAAAACTCTTGCTGTGAAAATGGTTTGAAGTACATGGCTATATTCTATTGGGACAGCTTGGAATGTGTTTCCTTCACTAATAACTCATGGAGGTGTCTCAAGTGATCTTATTACACAGACATATCGTCATTACTACTTCCATCATCAAACTGGATTTCATGGTTTAAATGTTTTTTTACATCATTCACTTTATTTTTGGCAAATTGTTGATCTTTTCTTTTCCTCCTTTGTCCTCAGAGCTCTCAGCTACTATCATACTGTCCACAATCTCCTCTTTTGTTAAAATATGATAACCTGGATCATCCTCATCAGCTTCCAGCCTTGCCTCAGCATTCTTCAATAGAATTGCCTTTTCAACTTCTTGAAGCAGGACTTCGTGAAAATCTTGAATCTGATACTTATTTTCGTCTGATTCCACATCTTCATTCAATAAAATTTTCTGCCATGTATTTGTCAACACTGAAGTATGGTATCTTTTATACCATCAGCAAAATTGTACATCGTGGATCACAAGTTATAGTTCTTTAGATCTGCAGAGTTTGTTGTCCTCTTTTGTCCCCTTTATTGGACATCTCTTCACAACTTTCAGAATTCATTAAGAAACCTCTTTTTATGCAGTCTCTTGACTTGTATTATGACACCTTGTTCCATCAGTTATATCAAGGATGTCATTCATATTAGGCGACAGGTGCTGCATTTTATCTTTCTATTTTTGCTAGAAAGATTCTCTACATCTTGGAGAACTGGGGCATTATCCAGTAGAACTATTGCTATCATGTCATTTGCAGGTATCTTTAAGTCCTCAATTTGGTATTTTCTGATTTCAGGTACTGCTTTGTTGTGAAAACAATTGAACATAATTTTTCTTGTAAACTAAACATTTTTAGAACAGTAATAATGCATAGGCAATTTTTGCATTATGTCTTTAATTGTTTGCAGTTGTTTACTTTACCCTACAATAATAGATTTTAGCATTTGGTTCCCATTGATGTTTGTGCAGAATAAATAGGACACCCCTCTTGATTAATACTTTTACCAGGGATGTTTTTTCCTTCCTTCCTTCCTTCCTTCCTTCCTTCCTTCCTTCCTTCCTTCCTCCCTCCCTTCCTCCCTTCTTTCTTTCTTTCTCTCTTTCTTTCCTTCTATCTTTCTTCCTTCCTGCCTCCCTTTCTTTCTTTCTTTCTTTCTTTCTTTCTTTCTTTCTTTCTTTCTTTCTTTCTTTCTTTCTTTCTTTCTTTCTTTCTTTCTTTCTATCTTTCTTTCTTTCTTCCTCCCTTTCTTTCTTTCTTTCTTTCTCATCTATATTTTTTCTGGGGACCTGTCTGGATTAAGTGAAGTCCAGCTTATCAGATTTGGATTAATGAGTCTTAGTGTAATTCATATCATTTGTGTGTGTGCAGTTACAGTTTATGATTGCAAAACTAACTTAACAAGTTTACACAGCCATTGTGCTCTTGCAGACAAGAGTAGCAGATCTTCTTGGTGTGGCTGGAACTGATGTGGCAATTAAAGATATTGAGAAACTAACATACACCTATAAAGTAAGTATTAAAGCACTTTTTAGCTAAACAGGTAAACAAATATAATAAATGCATGTGCAAGAGTGGTGCTGTATTTCTATGATTTGTCTAATTCAGTTCAATCTGATTTAAATGAATGAGTTCTCCATTATGGATTTCACACTGTTAATTTAATTAGTTGCATTCCATAGCTGTAAGCTCATATTACTTTGAAACTGCAATTTATATCATAAAGTAAGTAGTTAAAAGCTGCAGTACGCTGAGTCTTTCAGTACATAATATTGGAACTGGGCCATAAGAGGTGTTTAATATCAGTCTTTATCCTTGGTAATTACAACCTGAAAGAAAGTTAAAACTCTTTAGAGGTATCAGCTTTCTGAAAAACCGAAGTTAATAAACAATGAATAACTGAAACAGTGCAATAGGTATTTCTATTACCCTTTATGCTGCTACATAGGATCTTTTTGCAATCATAGTGCTGGCTTGTCCTCCTTGACACAGTGCTGAGTACTTTCCATATGAATAGGTTTATATATTACTTTTCTTGTTTATATCTATTGACTTTTTGTGAATGCAAGAGAGAATAAATGGGATATGTAAGGTGGCAAAGTTTGCTCATGCTTACTCTATTTGTTCCCTTCTACATCATAGAAAGCCATTGGAAACCAGGTCAACATTTGGCAGAGTTACCCATCTTATTGAAAACTTAAACAAGATAAGTAATACATGCTCAAAAGGTATATATGGGTACTTTTTGTAAATATTGAAGTCCAAAATCCTATCTTTTTACTAGATAAAATGAGTTATGTCAAAAGTCATATACAGATCATTCAGAAGAGACACAGCATACTAATTCCCAGAGTACACAAATTTCATCACAGGGGAAGTAGAAACCATCATTCACAATTGAAGTCCATGAAAGAAGGCAACAGTCTAATGGACATCATTAGCAGTGAAAGAGTTAAACCAGCAAAAAAACTGAATCTTCTGAATACAGAAGAAAAACTATAATCTATTTTAAAATGATGTTAGTATACCCTGAAATATAAGATACAATAATAAATATTAAATGTGAAAAGCCATAAACTAATGCCCACAATGACTTTTACCCATACTAATTATGTTTAATTTTTCATGTTTACTACAGAGTGGGGTGAATGGATATGCATTTATAGTAACCAACAATGGGTACATTCTACTCCATCCAGATCTCAGACCAGTGGTAAGTAGAAAACAAACTGTCATACAAACTTTTCAAGCATTTCTTCTTTGGTTGTGAAATAAATACTGATCTTAATCATTCTAGTTTTCAATCTTCACATAGTGCATGGTTATTTGGAATATAAATGTATTTATAATAAATTTTCCAGATTGAATAATGTTAAAGAGTAAATTCTTTTGAAGTTTAAGGTATATTTGATTTTAAAAAATGTGTTTACAGCAAATATGGTTAATTTTCAGAAGATTTCAATTAACATAAGAACTGCTTAAGGCAGGACAAAACAATGCTGGGTACCAGTTGTCACAACACCTAGAAATTTGTGTTTGTGCCTAAATTATCAGCTTACTTAACTCTTGGATTTTGAAACTTCTGCTTATAGAGTGAACTTTATTGTTCATTAGCAATAAATATCAATTTTGACATCATAAATAGGTTTACAAAATATACAAACATGCACAATGCAAATGTACATACATACTTAAATACACATATTCTTACATACACAAATATGCAGCTTTATAGAAACATGATTTATATGGACATACACACAGTCTTCATAATGAAGATAAAATACTCAGCAATGCCATACATATAAAGTTCTTTACTATATGTCAATGATAAGCTTGTTTCTCCAATTGGTTTGAAATAAAGTAAAAGCAAAATTGCCTTTTGGACATACAAATAAAGTGATTGGCATGCTTAGAATAATAATGTAGATATTCATATATTCAAAAGCAGTGTCAAGAACAGGTTTTCGCCTAATTTCTTACATACTATAATTCCATCATTTAATGTGTGAAGAGAGTTTATACAAATTGATAGCATATATGAGAGACTATTAATGTTCCTGGTAATTGTGTCGAAATTTAAATAAGCATTAAAGGATGTGCTGGTATTGTGATTGAGGCAATTTCTGGACAACGGGCATACAGTCTATAAGCCCTGTTTTGAAAATCAAATGAAATGAGTTGCCATATTACATAAAATATCCCCTCAAAGTTTTGTTTCCTTATCATGGCATTAGAGGTTAGGAGACTACCTCGTTTACAAGTGCACAGCTGTTCAGGTTCATTGCCAGTTGCATTGCACTAAGTCTGCATTTGGTGTGCGGTCACTAGCTAGTTCACATATTACTGTGGTTTGACTGTTCCAATAAGAGTAATTAATAGTAAAAGGAGAAGGAAAAAGTGGCATTATGGCCACTCTAATCATAAAAAAAGAAGAAAACATGAAAAAGCGACAGCAAGTAGATGGCTCTATGTCCAGAAGTGGAGTGGCGGTAAAAGCAAAACCTATCTCAGCATCATGTTGCTACCTGAAAATATCAAGCAATCAGAAATAAACAACTTTTTTAAGGCTTCTATAGTGATAAAGGTAAGCATTGCAAGGTTCATTTTTAATCCAATGCATGTTGAAGAAATTAAGTCTGGCTAACCATAAAATGATACAAAATCCAAAGCAGTGTAGGGAAAATACTTGGGAGTACTTTCTTTGTATAAATGAGATTAAATTGAGTGTTTGCCATCAACTTCTACTAAAACTGTATCAGGTATCCAAAAAAGACAGTTATTCAACAAAAAATATTGGTTCAGGATTCATTGAGTAGAGATGGATCACACAGTAATTGTCCACATGTTGAAAGAACATTTAAAGAACATTCCCAATAAACAAGGTCATTATTGCCAACATAAGTCAAATGTGAAATATTTTGAAAATTCCAATCTTGAGTCCTGCAGTATTGTATGATATTTTCAAAATATATTTCTATGAATGACTTTAATAAAAACAACTTCTCTGTTAATAGTGCTTCTTGTCAATATAATTATATTTCTATGAATGTACAGGTGAAGAATTTGAAATGAGTTGTGTGACATACTTAAAATATTTCAAGTAACACTGTGATTATTGCTTTAAACAGCCTAAAACTGATGTTTGTGATTTTTATACTGCTTTTGAAACTAAACTTAAAGTTGACAAAAATGATCCCTGCAAAAGCGAATACATAGCCCATGAAAAAAATACTGAAACATATTTTACACTTAAGAAGGATTTCATTATAAAAGCCAAAACTGATTCTACATATCTTGTAATGGAATTTGATTATTCCCAAAACCAACCTGTGCCAAACTCAATTTAGTCAATTTTATAAACGTCTTTTGTGGCTATATTCTTTTAATATCCATGTACATAATGATGATTCATCATACATGTATTGTTTCATGGAGATGCAAGCCAAGAAATACCCTAACTCCATTGTATCATTAATTCATGATACTTTGGAAAAGAAGTTAAATAAGTTTCTTAATGTGATGCATGTTGTTCCGCTGTCGATGCCTGTGGGGGGCAGAATAAAAATTCCATGGTAGAATAAAAATTCCTCATAGGTGGCAAGAGTATTCAATATTGAGTTTAACCACCTATTTCCATTAGAGGTCATTTGTTTGAGCAATGTGACTGAAACTTTGGCCTCATTAAAGCAAAAATGAAATGAGAAAAAATCATATCTACTTCAAGGTCCTATTTAACAGCAATGTTTTATGCAGAAGCAATCCATCTCCTTTTCATGTTTTTATGGACAAAAACCCAGTCAGGACTGGAAACAAGTCTTGAAGCATATGTTTTGAAGAAGCCAAGCACCAAAGGTAGTGTGTTTAAAATACAGAAATATGTTATTTTGAAATATGCAGCCCATAATGCTGTGCTATGTTTGTCAACATACAAAGAAGAATACACTTTGTTTCAAGTTTGTAAAGCTAATGTGGAAATGACTTGACAAATGTAATACTTTCCACAGTGGGGTTTAATCCTATGAAGGCAGAAAAAGTAAAGGATGTAAGAGATTTGCTTCCAAACGTCAAGGCTGACAGTTATTCCTGGCTTGATAGTATGTTCAAAGAAAGTCATTGAACAGAGATGAATACACCATTCTTCAAGAAGTACAAGTCATCAACTGGAACAAGGATACTTTGTTCAATTTATTTTTACAAGCCTGATAATGAATGTTTTCTTCAGTTGTTATAGGATGAAATGTATCTGAGGGTTAAATATGCATGTTTCACATTTAGAAATGTATTTTCCATAATTCTACTCAATTTAATTTACAGAAAAAGAGCATATATGGATTTATAATTAGTATCTACTTATTTAAAAACCATTAAATTATTCAAATTACTTGGGATTGCAAGAGAATGTTCTTACTAACACAAGGCAAAAACTTTACTAAATATTGTTTGTTTGGAATGTAGTGTTCAATCAACTGTGCTTGATCAAATGTTTTAGACAAAGCTTCCTAAAATCATTGTTTTATTGTATACACCTTTCTTTTGGAAACTGCCTTGATTATTACGTATCATGATATTCAGATTCGTTTTAAAACATTCATTATTTTTATGAATAAAACATATGTTTCTAAAATGTAAATGATGCTAGAGTTCTTTAAATAGGTAATGCTTTAATTTCAGCAAGAATAAAGACTCACTTAATCATTTGAGTTTTGCTTTCACAATTTAAATATTTATCAAGATTTTAAGAATAATTCCCATACAACTGAGGAGCATTTTTTTTTTCAAAACTTGATAAATGCAGAATACTGAATTTTTCAGAAAATATGCTTTTTTTTTATTTTCACCTAGAGAAAGACATTAGAAGAATTTTATATTTTCTCCAGCATTAGACCTTATTGTTTTAAATAAAACGTCCTAGTAAAATAGATTTGAAACAAATTTTGCACTATGTAGGATTATAGGAAGATTTATTCAGGGTTTCTCAAAAGTCGATAAATAAATGTTTATGTAAGAGAAACAATTGTTCTAATTATGTGTTACAAATTTGTTTTTGTTCTTTATTTTTATGCAACTACTTATTTATTTATTATTACAATAATTCCTAAGCATACATGTTTTACAGTTTATTATTGGCTGCACTATCACTTATTACATACTAAACATTTATTCAACAGTTGGTTTTTAATTTTATTTTGTCAACTTTATTCAGAATAAATATAACAATTATTTTTGTATTTATTGGGCTAGGAGTTTTAAAATTTGATTGTCTACTGCACTTTGACCCTGGCCACTCATTCAGTAGACAGTCACTACAGTTTATTTACATTTTACAATTTCCCGTCAACGCATTCTGTAGACAAACAGATTATTTACATTTTACAATTTCTTGTCAATAAATTATCTTTTTTTTTCAGTTTTTTTCATGTCCCATTTCCACTTGTTTTTCACTTTTTACTTATTGATTACTTAACCATCACACATTCACTATAGTGTTCCATTCAAAGTAAGATACGCTACCTCTTACTTTTCTCTTTCCACTGTCCAAAGCCATTTATTTTTTACTTTACACAAAAA
Organism: Deroplatys truncata; assembly: GCA_030765065.1. Classification (NCBI taxonomy): domain Eukaryota; kingdom Metazoa; phylum Arthropoda; class Insecta; order Mantodea; family Mantidae; genus Deroplatys; species Deroplatys truncata. The sequence continues at coordinate 120,758,348 of CM060978.1, forward strand.
CTGTCCAATGCTTCTAGCGTCCTTGCACATCATTTCGATCATAAGTGTATTTCTATCCCCTTTCAAGCACTTATTATTAAAAAATTCTTTTCTCCAATTTTTTGTTCCTTGGCACTTAAATACTATGTGTTCAATGTCTTCATTACCACCACATATCGGACATTGGTTCTGAGGAATACACTGTCTTAACCCTCTTAGCCTCCATGCTCCAGTACTTACCCATGCAATAGATTCTCTCTCTTCTTTATTTACTATGTCTATATATTTTTCCCTAAACCATGTATTTTTCATTGGCCTATAACAAACTAATGAGCTCTTTTCAGCAATCTCACTGAACATGATTTGTATTTCTATATCTTCCAGTCTTTTTCTTGCCTTTTTCCAAAAATTTTTCACGTTACTTTCTCTCCTTCTCCACATGTCCTCTAACCCATTTTTCTCCAAAATGTTCCGTAAATTACTTACCCATCCATCATTCATTAAGCTATTCTCTTGGTATTCAATACATTGTCTTAACACATTACTTTTTCCTAGATTTAAAGTTCTGAACCAAAATTTCAAAGCTCTTTCCATTATCTTCCCCTTAGTTGCCACCCTGCCCATCTGTAATTGTGCTACCTATCTTACAATTGACTTTGGTAGCCCTAGTATTTCTCTACAAAACATCCTGTGCACCACATTTATACTTTCCCATCCTCTATCTAATCCCCATATTTCTATACCATACATCATTTTTGCCTCCACAACCATCTCATAAACTTTTTCCAGCCATTTAACATTTATATTAGGTACTCTATATTTGCAGCTTCTAATTGCTGCCATCGCCCCTTTACCTTTTGCCAATGCACAATTCTTTTGTTTCTCCCATTTATTACCTCCATCTATTTTTACTCCTAAATAAATACAGTCACGCACCACCCTGTAAACTTTATTCTCTCCCTTCCACTTTTCATATTTGGTTAATTCCCCCCCCCCCCCTTTTTGAATACCACAATCTGTGTTTTCTCTTGATTCACTTTTACCTCCATTCTTTACAATATACATCAATTGATTGTAATGATTGTTTTAAACCACTTACTGTAATAGATCCTATCACTAGGTCATCTGCAAATAGAAGTCCTGGGATTTGGATGTATAAATTAAATAAAACTGGGCTTAACTTACATCCTTGCCTAAGGCCTTTCTTTTGTTAAATTCCTCTTGTTACACAGCCTGTCTCCACCCTTACACAGAAGGTGTTCTCAAAATACAGTCCTTTAAGAATATTCACCAATTGCTGTCTTACTCCCTTACACACTAATTTATGCCATAGAAGCTGTAGTTCAATTCGGTCATAAGTTTTTTCTAAGTCTACAAAAGCCATATACAATTTACCCCTTTTTTCTTTTAAATATTTGTCTGCTAATGTTTTTATAATAAATAAATTACCAGTTGTTCTCCTTCCCTTGCGAAAGTCCATCTGGAATTTCGAAAGTATATTATATTCTTCAACCCAAAATTGTAGTCTAGCCGCCAAAGTGCCCGCAAAAAGTTTTCCTATATTAGATAATAATGCAATACCTCTGTAGTTATTAGGTTTATCGACATTGCCCTTGCCTTTTTATATAGGATGGATGATAGCTTCCCTCCATCGTTTAGGTACATAACCCTTTCTAATAGTTACATTAAATAAATCTAATAAAATTTTCACTCTTCCTGTTTCTGTACACTACTCCTTAAGAAACTCTGTTGGGATGCCATCAATTCCAGTAGCTTTATTTTTCTTCAGTAACTTAACTTGTTTTATTATTTCCTCACTCCTAATTTCACCATCCAATATCTCTACAAAGACATTCCCTATTTCCAGAAATCCCATAATTCCTATACTCCTGTCTTCCCCATATAATATTTCAAAATACTCCATCCATTGTCCTGGCTCAACATTGGGTTTAGTTACACATTTATTATAGGTCGACTTAAGAACCTGCCATACCTTATTAACATTATTTTCATTTAGACATTTTATCAAATTCCTTTCATTACTTTCTCTCCGGTCCTTTTTATTTTGCTCTAACAATAAATTATGTGAGTTCCTCCCTTGCATATAATCATCCCTAGATTTTCTATCACCTAATTCCCTCCACTTAACCAACAGTTGTTTTACTTGTCTTTTTGATATCCTACTTTCTTCGTCAAATCAGTCCTTATCATATATGTAAACCCTCCTTTTTGTTTTCATTTCCTCTCCCGCCCTTTGCATAACTGTATTATGGATATTTATTGCATTCTCTATTTTATTATTCTTAATCATGAATGTTACTCCACATAGACATATGTTTCCATAATTTGAATCTAGAGTCTGTTTAAATGTGTCACAAAATTCTTCTTTCCATTTATAGCTAATACACTCTTTTTTACAATAGCTTTCCACTCTTATATTGTGTTTTACTTGTGCTGTGTGCATCATAAAATCCACAATCAGTGGATAATGCCCGCTCGTTGAGCTTAAATTTAATACCTTAAAATTCCTTAAAATATGCCCTAAATTCGGAGGCCACAACACAAAATCTATTACACTCTGCCCATTATTGCTAACAAAGGTAAATTCTCCTTGTTCATCTTCCCCATATTTTCCATTCAAAATTTCTAAAGCATTCAACTCACAAAAATCAATAAATTGTTCACACTCTTTATCAACAAATTTGTCCTTACTTTGCCTGAATTTCTCACTTTTAAACACAATTTCATCACTCATCCAATCATGTATCACTTTCCCCAATCCTGATATTAAAGTCTCGCATTAGTATTACCTCTGCAGTTACAAACTTCTTCTTCAACCTATCTATATCTTTTTTTATTTGTAACAAAAGCATAACACAAAATTAATATGTTAACATGTTATAATTTATCCTTAATAGTCCATATAGAACAATAATTATTAAGCTACTAAAGTCATGTATCATTTATAGAATATTGAGCATTCTTAGCCTGATACTGAGACAAGGTCAGATTTTTAGTTGTCCCCTAGGACATCTTTGTAGAATGAAATTGCTTCATCTGGCACTTCAAAGTACTTTAATAGTGCAGAAACGTTCTTCTTCTTTTCTTTGCTAACCATGTTTTGCTTTGGTAGAACTATGGATGACAATAGTGCTGGATGGGATGGTTTTTTTCTCTAAGAACTTGAACTTCAACAGAATCTCCAAAGTATGTGCCTTTCACTGATACATTAACATTGTTCTTTGTTTTCTTGTATGCTATGACACGCTGACTATTAATTTTGAATGGTAACCTGGGTTTTATTACTTCTTTTGCACTATTCTTTAGGTTTTTAATTTCCCAGTCTTTTTTGAGTACTTTCAGGGTACCACATTCTTTTAAGATGTCATAATATTCTTTAGGCGACAAGATGCTTTCCTTTTTTGTGTATGATTTCTTAATTCTACCAAAAGCTCAGTCTGGAGCCATATAGCTATGTCCCTGGATTGGAAAGAAATGAATATTTTTGAATCTTGAACTTTTTTCCAAAAAGTCTATAAGTGTTCATCAAGCAACTATGTTTATTTAGCAGGGGTCAGAAAATAGGTGTATAGTGGTGGGACCATAACTTAGCAGTTTCTTCTCTGAGTCAAAAAGAAAGTCCAGCAAAGCCAATGCAACCTGGTTGCATCTTCTTGAAGAGTCTGTTTCCAGCCACGTATAGAAAGCAATATTTTCCTTCTTTTGCTTATTAGCATTGACCATGAGGCATAGATTGTATAACCATACTTGCCTAGCATAGAAAATTTGCTCACTGACAGTTTTGGAAGTGGCTGATTTTGCTGCATAACGAACGCAATCTTAGTGACACCTGGATTTTCTTCACTTATTATTCTATAAAGCTGCTTTCTACAAAGTTTGTGCAATCTGTAACTAGCTCTTAATTCATTTTTCTTCTCCAATCACTTTTCTGTTTTTATTTTTATGACACCAACCTTACAAGTGGAGCATGTATCAGTGTGGGGTGTCCGAAATGATAGATTGAAATATTTATAAAATATGTTCTTGTATTTTGATAAGGAGCATTGTGTGAGTCCAAAATTTCTCCTTTCTTCACAGAAGCTTTTTCACATCTTATTGAGTGTGAGTTCTGAAGGTAAATAACCCCTCTTAGACTTACCCCTGCCATAATGAATCTCCTTACATTTGTATTCTTTTATGTCATTCTTAATGGAAATAATTAAGTCGTTATGATCCTTTCCTGCCCTATCTCTGCCTCTCTTTTCCTATGGAACTTCCCTTCTTCATGAAACCTGCTTTCTAGATAGGATAATCTATCTTTTGACATGCCAGAAATTCCTTGAAAAGTAGCAGCACAGACAGGCACTACCTTGCCGTTTTTCTTCCTAATGCTGTATTTTACTGAAACTGTTTTCTTTCTTTTTGCTTTCTCATTGTTCACTACTCTGTGCTTAGGGGAAGTAATAGTCATAAACTTTAAGTGAAATTTATCTTGATCTGTCTTGTTTAAAGATGTCATATGACGATGAAACTGGTGATATATTAGTATGATGCAGTAATTTGTATCACAAATTACTTAAATATAAATAATGATTGTAATATGAATATGCATTTTTATGTGACATGGATTTCAGATGTTTATTAATTGTAATTATTATTGGGAAATAAGTTTATACGGCCTTACTGAAACTGTCAATAATAGCGCAATAATGCAGAGAGGGGGGGTGAGCTGTTTATCATTATTGGAAACGAGGAAGTTACGTAATGTTGACGCGTTTTCGGTAGAAACTTCTGGAATGTTTCCTCCCTAAAGCATATGTATTCATAATTTTCATTGGATATTAAGATAGACGCTAATGTTGGTGCGTTTTATTAGCCAATTGCAGTTCAGTTATAATCTTTAGGCGTATCTGGATGCATGTGTATAAATAAGCCAAGTCAGAGGTAGATCGTCCGCAGTTCATCAAAAATCTGTGTACACTACACGTCGTCTTCAGTCAGTCAGTTCGTCGAAAGTATTAGTACGGCAAACGTCAGCTATAGATTCACAAGTTACGAAAATCTAAAGTATTATAAAGTTAATTATACACAAAGTTGAAGTACGTGGATTAAAAGAATTATCAGTAAGAAGTTATCATAACAGTTTCAGTTTGGCGAGTATCTAGATCAATATGTAAAAGTGATAGTGAACGTGTTCGACAATAAAAATTATAAAACAAATTTCTTCATCAGTGTAATTTTTGGATAAAAGATTCCTTTCCGTTTCACAACCTGTATAGAGATACGTGCCCAAGCCAACAGGATAATAGCTAGCCGGAGGACATTTGAAATGAAATCAAGCAAAAGCTAATACTGCCACAAATTGCTAACACTAGATGGAGCTACAAACCGAACAAATGAATGACGTCACAAGATGGCAACGCGTGAAGTAAACACACATACACAAACATTTGTAAGTAATACCGCATCAAATTGGCTCCCATACGTGGGGCAGTTAAAATTATGTAACCAAACAAAACAAAAGCAGCACAATATAAGATCTTCAAGTTCTAATAATTTACGTAAAAACATATTACGTAAACATTAAACCACCGCAAATTGGCTACCACAACGTGGGGCTAATATATTGTTAAATAAATAGGAACATTTAACTACCGCAAGTAGCATAGTTCAGCAGCTTTATATTGTTTCTTGTGTTTAGCTTTTGCATTTGAAGGTGAAACTGCAAGTTCATGATTTCATTTAATATTAGGGTTGTTTATACCTCTGTTGTTTTTCTTTTCAAGAAGGGTGACACTCCTCTCATTCTTTTCAGCTGCTCTAACCATTGAGCTACTATGACAACATGCTGGTGAGACATTGAATTCTCCAATTGATTCAAGTTGTTTCCCAGGTAGACCACCAAGGCATTCACTTGTCTATATCACATACTGGATGATGTGGATGCATAACATTTTTTCTAGTACTGTGGTTATTGCTTCATTTATTGACCAGTTTTTATGTTTGTAGTGTGCAAATATCTCACTGTGTCAGTCTCCCAGTTGCCGTGAAAGGAATTTGTATGTAAGCACTATTATCCACTGCTTGGCATTGTAACATTTTTGGGAAACATACAAAAATTGTTTCTCTCTCTGGATCCATAATGGATTTTCTGATACTCCATGCACCTGATGCTAAAAGGATCATATTTGATTTAATATAAATAATATTTTTCTGAAGCAGAGGTTGCAAACAATTGGGCTCATACCTTTATGCAACATTTATCAAATGCTTTGGTGAGTGCAAGCATTATCAATTGAGATGTTATTCAGAAGTTGGAGACAGTGAAGTGAAACAACAATTTGATTGTATCTTGAGTCGGTGGATATATTTTCAAGTAAGTGAAGTTTCAGTGTATCTACTGACTCAAGATTCAATTAAATTATGTACTATCAATATAAATAGGTCATTCAAGTTGGGATTATTAATTTTATTTGAGTTTTAGTCACACAGTACTTACTGAAAAGACCTGGAAGGTTGGAGAAGGAGAAATGGATGTTATCCAGATAAAAATTGAAACTGCTCAAATTAATTTAAAATACATAAATGCACATATAGAACAGATCTGATTGAAAACATTTTTTAACTGTAATGTATCTCAAAATAACCAGCCAGTATTCTCTTAATGTACCCTCCACTCCTTCCCATGAACATATTTTTTATCCCTTGAATATTTGGCCTGAAGCAAACAGAAGTTCCATAAATGAAAAATTTTCATTCCAGCTGCCTTAAGGTCAATGCCAAAGTAGTGACACAAAATGTAAAATGTTACCAAATCTCGTATTTACTTTAGTTGACTCCTAGATACTTGAAATGGCCTCTGTATCTGAAAGAAATTTATCCTGCCTTGTCTTAAGGTATTCTGAATTGAAAAGTACACGTTTATGTTAATTATTGGTTAACACCTGGTAAATAGGGGAAAGAAAACCTCTCACACACACACGCACACGCACACTCTCTCTCTCCCTCTCTCTCCACTATATACTTGTGTTATATAAATATGTAACTTTCTATTTTTAATCTGTAATTTAGCAATAGTATTTTACAATATATTTAATTATGTATCTTTTAATATTGTATGAGGGTGGTTTGGAAAGCTCTCAGCCTGAAAAAGAAAACACAAGATCTTAATCCAAGGCATTTCTTTGGATTTGTGAAGAGGAAAATGTCACTGGGAGCCAGATATGGTGAATATGTTTGGTGCAAGTGGCACATGATACTCCATTGATGTTTTGGCCTTAATAAACATGGCACTCATCATGTTAGAAGTTTTTTCATGGTCAAATGTTCATGCAAAATGTCCTTGGTGCATTCTAATGACATCATGGTAATATCAGCAAGCTTGTATACCTAGATTGTTTGTCATTCAACACAGCATTGTGAATTTTTTTTTACCTGAAGTGCTGGACATTCAAATGAAAAATGGAAGAACAGCCATGTTGAAACTCTGCAGCCCATTTCTTCACCATAGCAAGTAATGGTGAATAATCTTTCAAAATGGAATCCGGTTCCTTTTTTATTTTTGTTGGCATTAAAACTTCAAATGAAAGCTTATTGCTTTTATGTCCCCCTCCAAAAAAGAAAATTGCAGACATGTGCGCGCACACACGCGTAGGATCTTGTGTAAATCTGCCTAAACAATCATATTTGGAAACTGTTCTTGCTATTTGATGCTGCCAGCACGAACTCGTGTGTCAGGTTGAGAACTTTCTGAATTGCCCTCATATATCATCTGCTATGGTTTACTCTCATATGAGTTTTTAGTTAGTTATTGTATTATTTTTATTAGTACCGTGGGATACTGAAGAAGAACTATAACAGTATTGACTTGACAGAAATTGAATTACTGGATGATTCAAGAGGCCCCCGAGAGTTAAGTCCTGAGATTGTAGAGGTAAGATATCTGTACGTCAGTGTGTACAAATTATAACAGCCTGAGGATTATAAGTATTTTACTTATAAATAATTCATAATTTAAAATATAAACTCCAATTTAGCATGCAGTGGCAAGTACTATTCGCAAACTTTTTCCTGAGCCCTGCACTTCTAGTGCTATGAATGGTCCGAGTCAAGAATGCACATGCTTTGCCAAACAAACAACTGAACTTCATCATCCATGCTCCAGGGTTACCACCTGCGCATTTAACTATATTCCATTAGTTTTGTTGCTGTTTTCTACAATATGCTTAATGTGCAGTTTAATTAGTTATCAGCAAAATATACCTAAATCATAATGGTTAGTTTGTTAAGTATATTGAATGTAACACCACAATAGCTCTTTAATTCAACCATTGACTATCATGGAAAAACAATGGCAGAAAGTCCAACTCACAGCCTTTTATGATGTAATTTAAGGTGCAACTGTATAAAAGGCATGAAAAGCACTTTTCCTATCTATGACAACAATGCTATCAGAGAGCTCAAGAAAAAGTGTGCGAATAGTAGATGGCTGGATAGTAGAGCTCATTTTTGTGAGTGTCTGACAGAGGAGAGTTTCTACACTGGATCAACTCTGAGAAACATACTTTCATGCTACTCTGCACAACGCATGCACATCATATGCAATCAATATGTGATAACTGCTCACTCTCATAAACTGATTGGTTTCTATTTCCAAAAAATAGTGAAAATATAGCATCTTGCAATTAAATCATTAAGTATATTCATTAGTGCATTTTAAAAGTAATAACACAAAGAAAAGATAGATCTATTTTCTGCTCTTGGTTGAGTGTTGCAGTCAGGGCCCAATGAAAGCATTCACTGCGGCCACATGTTTCTAGGGCTGCCTCCTGCCTTTGTTTACCTCAAGTATATTTCTATTTTGTGAATAGTAGGAATCTGTGGCATGCTAAATGTTTCCAGGAGGGGGGTAACACACAAGCATGTGCTTGGTTACTAGTCTTGTTGCCATTGTCAAGTATTTGACATGCAACTAGCAAATAATTGTGAACAATTAACAACAAGTGGAACACTGCCAAACTGAGACAAGATAGAATTAGGAACAAAATCATAACTACAGATTGTGGAATTTGAACGGGAATGAAATCAGAATTACACAAAATGAAACCTGCACTACATTTGTCTTTGATATATCCAGTATTGATAAAGCACAAGTGTAATCAATACTAGTACAAGATACCTGAAAGGACATTACAAAGAAGTTGGAGAAAATCAGATGTAGTTGATATCCTTAAAATTGGTAGATAACTTTTTTCTTCTCATGTTTTAGAAGCATTGCTTGAAAGGTATGCACAAATGCTTTATATTATATGAACTGGAGTGCAAAGGAGGCAGCTTCAAGAGGACTAAAACAATGGAGGAGTTCACCTCTATCTTCACTATGTTAATATGGGTTGTAGTTCCAATAACTCCTATAGCCTTGCTATACATTGGAATATCGTATTCTGATTAGTTGGCTACTTCATAGTCTTTGAAAACAAAGTGTATGAAAATGCAAGTTACTAAAATTGAATGATTCCTCAGATTTTCTGAAATTTATACCAAGTTACATGAGAAATGCACAATTCAAAGTTAATTTGTTCCTATAGTGGTTGAAAAATCAGCAAAAAGGAAGCAGCTGAAAAGTGTTTTCAACATACCTAAAGTCAAGTAAGAAAATACCAAAGTTATAATTTTGTCCATGTGTTTTATTATTCATGCACAATTTAAATGCACTGTAACTTATGCATTTCATTTGTAGTTATTAATGGGAAGAATGCATCTTTGCCATAAACCAAATGTAGTTTATATAACAATCATAGTTTTATACATCAATAAAAAATATAGCTCATTACATTCTTGGTCAAATGTTAATAATTCTACAGGATTAACTCCATAAATTACGATTGGTGCTAAATACTCCCAGTTGCCAATGCATAAACTAATAATGAGGCTCAGGTTTGAAGCAAAAGCAAATTTTTATTTTGTAATTTTATTATTATTATTATTATTATTATTATTATTATTATTATTATTATTATTATTATTATTATTGGTGGTGGTGGTGGTGAAGCAAAAGCAAATTTTTATTTTGTAAAAATTATTATTATTATTGGTGGTGGTGGTGGTGGTGGTGGCGGTGGTGGTGGCGGCGGCGGCGGTGGCGGTGGCAGTGGTGGTGGTATAAAGTTGTTTTACCTTTATTGTGATCACCGGGGTTAGGATTTTTAGGTGCAAATTTCAAATGAAAAAAGGAAGGGAAAAGGTGCTCAAATAAGGTGAAAAAAGGGGCAATAAGGTGCTGGTTTATTTAAGGGGATGCACAACTGAAATTGCTATTTTCTAAACTATCCATTCAATTGGGCTGAAATTTTAACCACATGTCAGTCTTCTTTAGATATAATTGTTTTGTGAATTTTAATCCAAAATCTTAATTATTTTTCAAGTTATTAATTTTCAAAGTATAAAATTATGGGTATATGCAAAATGCAACACATGATGCATTTAAAAAAAAATCTTATGTTGCTTCTATGTCAAGGAACTACAAATCTGTCATATAATTTTTTTTCTACCATTCTTAGTTTAAGAGAGAAAAAAGCTTTGCAGTTTTGTATTTGCATTTTTTTTTTTTTGTATCTACTTCAAAAATTAGTAGCGCAAAAATATTAATTATACAGAAAAATTATATGACAGTTTATTTGGGTTTTTGAAATAAGCATAAAAAATGTCAATATGAATGGATGAAAACTACATTGAGTGGAACATTTTGAATATGCAGAAATGCTGAAAATAAGAAATGCCTTAAAATCAAGTTTTAAAAATATAAACAGCTAGCAACCAAATGCACAAGGGTATTTAAAAATTCTCGTAATGATCCTGAAGCATTTGCTAGGTCCAAAATAAAAGTGGATTCTAAAACTACAAGCAATGGAGAATTTTTTGGGAACATAATTTTTTTTTGTTTTTTTTAGATTTATGAAATTTTGGGTTAATTTCAGTTGTGCATTCCCTTAACTAATTCAACGATTTCACTTTCCTCTATTTAATTTATTGAACTACGAACAAGTACATCAAATTATCACTCATCAAAAGAAGGAAAAAACGTGAAGCTGTTGTACTTCAAGACATTAAGCGTCTCCATATTTTTAAAAGTAAGTCTGTTTCTATTAGGAGATAGAATGTCTATGTAGATGCTAAGGCTTCTTTCAACATCCACAAAAACCAGTGGGACAAACCTTGTATTCACTCGGAATGGCAACTCTACAGATGTGGTGAATTCCTCAATGTCTGGATTCTTCTGAAGACTAGATTCAAGTTTGTCTTTGGCAAAGCCATCTAACTGCTCCCTCACAGAAGTAAAAATATGCCATTGTTTTTCCTTTTCTAGACCTTGCTCTTCCAATCATTTAATAGCTGCAGGCAGGTACTTGTAACTATAGACACAAAATAGTTCTGTCTGGAAATTATGTGTTTTCTCCGGTAACAGAAGTTGCTGTGCCTTGGAAATTGCACCTGCGTCGGATAGATCCAAAGAAAGCACAAACTCTCACACAACCTAGCAGCTCACTCAATCCAAGATCCCCAGCGAGTAATGGCCGGGAAATTTGGAGGGGGCAGGCCAGTGATTTCCCTGTAGTAAACTACATGGCTCAGAGCTTTCAGTAGAATCTTATTCAGGGCAGAGATGAATTGATTTGCGATGTTGTATTCGTTCCTTATGAATTCACAAAGCCTGTGAAGGGCATGAGCCAAGCATGTCACATGCTTCAAGTTAGGAAATAAAGGTTTCAATTGGTTAACAGCTGAAACCATGTATGGAAACTGGTCCATAACCACAAGAAGTTTTTCAAACTCGATACCAGAGTTTTTGGCAGAAGTCCATAATGGATTGCATTACTGTACTGACATTGGCTTTCTGAAGTTCGTACATTTTAACAACATGGGCTTAACTTTCTCCCTTGCTAAGGGAAAAACTAAAATGTTCAAAACATAATGTTCCATTGAGTCTATGGTTTCATCCACAATGATTCCCACATCGCAATCAGACACTTTCCCCTTGATTCTTTCTATGGTTTCTTGGTAAACAGGCTCCGTGTAGTTTTTTCTTAAAGTACTCTCATCGGACATTGACATCTTTGTGTATTTTTCAAGAAATCCCTTGAAGGCTGGGTGGTTCACCTTATTGAGTGGAATTCCTGCTTGTATAACAGCTGCACACAAATCAATGTTTAATTCCTTCAAATTTTGGCATTTTGAAGAACTCTGTTGAAACACATTTTGTAATAGAGGTTGCCGTGATTTGTTTGCTTGAAGAGTCTTGTTCATTTGATGCTCAGAGCTGGAAATGTGTTGTTTGATGTGATCTCGCTGGTGTTTTTCATCTAACAAAATTCCTGAATCACAAATAGTACATCGCATAACAGTTCCATCGGTGTCTATGAAACCTTGTTTGAATTTCTCAGCCAGAACAATAAATTGAGCACTGGACACCTTTGGCATGGTAAAATCTAGTACTCGTACACTCATTTGGAGAGCTAACACTAGTTCATTTGCTAACACAATGCGACTGTCACACAACTCACTCTTGCGTCCATTCGCTGTCCACATTCTCTTATAACACCGCGGCAATTACCAGAATGTTCTCATTCATGCTGGAAGTTCAGTCTCAGCGATTTCTAGTAGTTTCAAGCAGAACCCAGTTTTAATAATTCTCGGAACTGTGTGGTGAGGTTATTGCCATCTCTGCGTGCCCAGCCTTCACCTCCAAGCAAACAGATGACATCTCTCACAATAACAAACTCATATTCACGAACAGCAGGCTACTGATTCTGGTGGGATAGAATCACTCATTGTCAATTGCATTATTGTGGGCCACTTTATAGCGGTAAAGTGAGAGAGAGGTTTTTGTTGAACACATAATTATCTTCCATTGTTGCAGGTGCGCTTTCAATTCCCGCGTGGCGTTTACTGAAAGAGGTAGGCTTACTATTTGCACGTACACAGCAAGCTGAGGAGACGTTAATTGAAAGTTAAAGAATAAATTGGAATGAAACTTAAAAAAAGAGGGAGAGGGAGAAAGGGAATTATGGGCATGGTTGGGGGAAAATGGGATAAAGGTGCCAAAAAGGGGTAAAGGTCCCAAAAAAGGGAAAAAGGTGCAAGAAAAAATGTCTCTTTTTGCAACTAGAAACAAAATTTTACATTGTGATATCTTTCTGCACAGCTTTAACTTACTCTAAGAAAAAAGGTGCACACCTAAAAATTCTAACCCTGGTGATCACTGTTGCATGAGCTATGGTGTCAAAGGAATTTTTAAACTGTAAACTATATTTTCATTGTTCCTACTGTATATCTATAGTAAGTAGAGCAAATAATATAGGCCATCCAAAAATTCAGTATCAATATTCCACCTAAAATATACATTTTTAAATCCCTAAATTCCGAAAAAGCATTTTGAGAAAAAAGTCTGTATGTGTGTGAGTGAGTGAAACAGTGATGAGTGGGTGGCTGGGTGGGTGGATGAGTAGTGAGTGAGTGAATAAGTGAGTGAAGGAGTGAGTGAGGGAGGGAGGGTATGTGCATGCATGCATGCATGCATGTGTGTGTGTGTGTGTGTGTGTGTGTGTGCGTGCGTGCGTGCGTGCGTGCGTGCGTGCGTGCGTGCGGGTGTGTGTGTGTGTGTGTTTTTTTTTTTTTTTTTGTTTTTTTTTGCTTAACTGAAAGACAAAATGTTGGATACATTGTGTAAAGTGGAGTTTTCTTTAAATTAATTTTTGGCAATCAAATGCCTATAGTGAAGTGTGTAAAGTCTGATGACTTCTTTATGCAAAATAACTTTTGTCAATTTCCTTTCAAACAATAATGGTTTCAGAAAATGAAGTTTAACAAAAGGCTGTCATCCCACTAAATGAAACAGAAAATGATTATTGGTGGTCACAACCTAGTCTCGAACCATCGATCTTCTACAACCGCAGTGATGTGCCTAGCCAATACAAGATAAGATCATAAATGCACACATAACACAATATTATAAGTGCATTCACAACATTTGGTGTCTTGCATTCTAGTATTTGGTGGACTTTTTGGGAAACATTTCCAAAAAAGGAGGAATTATTGAACCTGTTTGTGTGCATACAATTTTATTTTCACTATCTGCTGGTAAATTGGATCAACTTGAACATTGCCAGGTACATTCTCATTCACTAATTCATCAGCAAAAATATCCCTATTGACAGTTTCTTTTCCAATTGATAGAAAATATATCTTGTCTTCAACTTTGGTCATTTATGTCCAACTTTAAAATATTTGACTTCTGAAAACCTGGTAATAGATATCATAAACAAGCTTAAAATAAGTTTATAATAAACAAGCAATGTTCAGTGGCAGCCTGAGGAGAAAGCAGCTGGATGACATAGATATCAGATCAGTAATTAGTGACCAAGAATATGATCTAAAGAGTGATCTTATGGTTGGATGTTGCCCACAGAAGCCCAATTAACAAGAGCTATTGGATACAATAGGATTCTGTGAAAAGAAATGACATCTTAAAAAGAGTCTACAAATATACCGGTGGTAAGAAAAGGTGGAACAGTTAGCAATTTTAAGAAGCAAGGTGAAGGAATGCTCAGATTGCATGCTATCCTTGTAGGGAAATTGGACTAGAGAAGCTGCATAAAAATTTTACAAGCTACATCAGTCAGTTGATGTGCCAGAAACATGACATCTGTACAGCTAATAGCACATTGCAAATGTAAGACAATGGCCATGTGCAACAAACAACATTTGAGCACTTTTTGAACAGATCACAACGGGCATGGCAGATCATTATCCCAAAATATACGATCTGCACCTGCTGCTCACAATAGGCTACTTCTCAGGGTCCAGAGGAACAATTTAAAATGTAATCTGATGCAGAAGCTGCACCAATATTTTGAAATAGATAAATTGCATATCATTCCCCTACTACTATAGTCAAACAGGCTGATGGAGTGTTATATCAAGGTTGTGGAAGAGTATCTCCAAAGGGTAGCCTGAGCCACATTGGGAATGGGATTTACATGTGCTGTTTTTCCTTCTGGCATCATAGTATGAGTATGTTAGTTTATAGACATATCTGTCAATGTCATCTATGAAAGGCAACTAAAATTACTTTCTATTTAATATAATTCTAGTAACTTGGATGAAAGGAACTTACTGTTAAAGTTTTCCTTTCCAAAAGATGAAAAGATACTATACTTAATACCTAATGCTGAAATACTTCCCCAAAATAATTTTCTTGCTGTTATTTATAGATGTTTCCAGATTGAATTCCAGATGACTTTGATTTCTAATAATTGTTTACTTAATCTGTAATGTACATTTTGTTTCATACAAAGGGTAACATGTAGCTATTTGTTATTCCAGCTTAGAAATGCAATGGTGAATCATTCTGAAGGCAAGATGCTTAATCTGCCAATGAAATATCATTATGATGACATGGTAAGTGCACAACATATGAATATAAGTAATAAAATTATGTAGGTACATTACTTTTAAATATGAAGAACTGTAGTAAACAGAGTATTTGATAGTAAAAGTGTAAAGTGAAATGTGTGAAAATCAGGCCTTGAACATACTGATAAACTATAGGGTACCTAAATTAAATTTTTTAGGCAGAATATTAACATTAATTATTTTAATACTTGGTATACTTTCCCTGGTATACAGCACATACAACTGATTTCTTGTAAAAATTAATTGAGGAAATTTTTGAGGATAAGAGTCATCAATAGGAGAGTAGAACAGTGTGGTCTTCAGACCTTACCATATGCAATTTATACATAAGAGGTACCTTAAAAATAAAGTGTATCGGAATAACCTGCATGCGTTGGAAAAATTGAAAGACAATAAGAGAGATTGCTGCAATTTCAGAAGTAGAATTAATGAATGTCAATTCAAATTTTCTTAAAAGGTATAAGAGAAGTGTGGTGGCACAAGGACATAATTTCAAACTCTACTCTGATGAAAGTATATGGTTATTGTGGTTATGACTTGCTTGATAAGCCTATGTGCTTGAATTTAAGGGGCTATGAATATCCAACTCTGCTGGCAAACAGCGTGCTTCCTGATGCCAAGTAAATCCTCATTAAGCTAGCCACACATGCACATGAATGCTCTGTATATAAAAATGGACAAAGAAATAAAAAGCATAGAATGAAACTAGTTACTGAAAAGAAACTTGAAAAGAAACAGCATTGTCATACCTGTTACATCAAGGAAGGTTAGAAGGAAATTTTGAATTATCTGCTGCTAATCATACTTCTCACCCCAAATAGTTGATACTTTAATAATTGTTCTCACATGTACACCTCAAGAAAACTTGGCCACTTCCTTTGGACTGGAGATAGCCACTTTCGCAGTGTCAAGAATGACTTCACAACCCTGAGTAGGTCTTAGGACATAAAGTGAATTGTGATCTGGCTTACGGCTAGCTCACAATTTCTTGCATAGTTCCAAATTCGGGGGGGGGGACTCTCTTTTCACATATTCCTAATAAATATAAATGGTAGGTTAAACAAATCCCATTCCTTGTAAGTTTCAGGAAGAGGAACATAAGCTGTGACTTGTAAACTTTGGAGCAAACTTATTTTCCAAGTCTATTTGGCCCTTTTATTCTGGTTACAAATTCAGTTTAGACTCAGTTTTATTTTTTTGGCAATCTGAAAATTGAAACAAAGATTGTAAGCTGCATGGAATAAGAAGGCATATCCAAATGATTAGTAACTACTAGATATCAGAATACTGAAACAGCAGCATAATATGCACTGCAAATGGACATCCCTGCTTGAGGTTGAGAAGTGTACTATTTATTTCCCTTTCTCATACCTAAGGTTTTTTTTAAAGTAGGTAGCAAGAGCCCTCCAATTCAATAATATAAAATTGCATTCCTACATTTTAACTATAGGACTGCGTCACCACTGGAATCAGTTACGTGTATCATTAAGAAGAAAATCAATAATAATTATAGCTGTAAAATAACTACAAATATATTAAATTCCAAAGGAAAAAATTAAACAAAAAACCCAAAACTAATAACTGAACTACCTTGAAAAACGGCCATTGCCATGTTCAGGCTTACCACTGGATATGACTGCCTCAGCAAGCATCTACATAAAATTGAATTGCTATCAACTCCAAAATGCAAGGAAGAACAAATGCATTTGGAACATTTGTTAATCTGTGAACAACTCAAATCGCATACAGACTTGACCTCAAAATATTGAGAAGCAAGAAGGAGAATGGCTTTAGTGTTCATTTACACTAATGTAACAGATAAGAAAGTTTATTCAGCAACAAATTTCTCATCATTTCTTTGTATTCTATAGTGAGCTACATTTGCATTTGTATTTTGTGTTTAGGCTCTCTCTTGTGTAGCATGATCTGCTTTTTCTTGTAATGATAAAATTCTAATTGTTTTATTTTGTTCTCCAGTTCAGTATATCTTGCAAAAGCATCATGGATTGAGAAATATGGTAAAGATTTCAGGGTTTATCTTTGCAATTAAAAACATTTTCTTACAAAGTCCTCTTAATATAGAATGGAAGACCTTATGATTCATAAATTGGGCAAAATGTGGTCTCTCACCTTACTAATAATTTTTGCTTTCTCTATCCTGAGGTAAGTATTAATATTTCACTGGAAGCATATGTTTGGTTCCTGAGTCCCTCAATTAAAAAGAGGAAAAGAAAAAAAAATAAAGAAAGAATGAATGAAAGAAAAGAAAAAAAAAAGAAAGAAAAATTCTGATGTTGCATTCACATGACTTTCTCACTCTGTATCTTTATTAGTGGTTATACACACTATTCTTACTAAAGCTTATTTTTCTATCTACTATATTTTAATCCAAATAAACCTTTGCAGAAATACCTGCATTACAATTTCATTATAGATACAAAGAGAACAGCGATAGTCAAATGTTTAAAATCTGGACGCTATATGCTAGCCTTAAAATTCCATACTGTTTCAATGCAATCGCAAGAAACAACTGAATGTTGACTGGACTGTAACAGAATAACAAAGAAATGAACAATTCAACTTTTAATAATGGATATCTCAGAAGTGGCTTATGCCACAAAAAACTTACTTTAAATAAATTTTGTGTTTTAAAGAGATGTACAGTTTTTGTGAAGTACGTTTTCATCTATCGCTTAACATTTACCAGTTATACAAGATTATACAAAATTTCTTCTGAATGAAGTGGACTTCATAGGCTTTTCCCAGAATATTCAAGATATACATTTTATTTGTAATGTAAAAATCTTTAATATCTGGTATTTTAATCAAAATTGTTATTAAAGGCATTTTTTAGAAAATCATAAATTTCGAAATATATTCCATGTAAAGGATAGTTTAGGATGGGAGGATTTTCTTGAAAATCTTTGTGTCACATCTTTGGAAGGTACTGAACCTAAATACCAAGTTGGTATTTATCCAACGTTTCGTTTTTGAGTTATACTGTTCACACAAGACAAGGACACACACACGCACGCACGCACCCACCCATGCACACCCACACACACACACACACACACACACACACATTTTTCTAAAAAGATCTTTTTTGAATGCAGGGAGCCTCAAAACATGTATTTCCGGTGAAATCTCGATATCATATTTTGGGTGGAATGCAAACCTTCTCTACCTACTGTGTACATGGAAGAGAAAGTAAGAATAGCAAGAGAGGTGGAGAAAGTTGTAGCAGTACCAAGTTTCATATTTAAGCTGGCATATTTTTACGATGCAAAGTAAAGATTTTCTTGAAAGCCCTCCCACCCCAAACAGTTGTTTATATAACCTTTCTTAAAAATGATTAACAATTTGCACTCCGATATCATATGTTTGAGATATTTGCATGACAAAATTTATATTTCTAAGTTTTTTAAATAGCTTATGAAGTTCTGTTCATTTTTGTTAAATTTTATTGACTGGATACCATAAGAGAATACCTAAAGCCTTATTTAACAAAAAATGTAGATCTCATTAAGATGTATTTATACATCTTTTACACATAATCCTTTTTACAATGTTTCCCTTATTGACTAACTTAGCCTATGTACAAATTGCCTGGCCAGATGTGCTCCACATGTACTTCAGTTTGCCTGGCACCCTGGCCTTATAGCTCAACTGAACAGCCCTTGCTACCCTTAGCCACCTGTAGTCACTCTTCCCCCTCATCTGTTTGTCCTTCTTCCTTTCTTGCCTCCCTTACTTTTCTGATCCATTTCTCCTTTACTTTCCTTAAAAACTCCCCTATGTTTTCATTTTTATTTTTTACTTTTCCTGTCAATATTTTAGTTGATACTATTTTTCTATCTATTTTTTCCCCATTTTTCCTTCCATACTTTTTGTCTCTCTTTCGCTAGTTTCTTACAATCTGTCATATAATGCTCTGTGCTTTTGCTGCCTCCACATAGTTCATAAAATCCATTTTTTCTGGCTCTTAGCCCTCTCAACTACATTGACCCTGTTCTCATCCATGCTAATGTTTCCAAACTTTCCAATCTATTATAATAGTCCACGTACCCTTCTCTTCCCCATTCCTGTTTTATTAACATATAAAATCTTAATGACTTTTTGCTCTCTAGGCTTCCCCATATCTCAGTCTTTCTATATCATCCACTCCATTTCTTATTGTTATTAAAAACCATTGCTGTTTATTTCCTGTAATTTCCTTGTATCTCCCACTCCTATCTTCTACATAATTTTTTCCACCTCTGCCCACCAACCATTCTTATTTACCATACTCCTTTGTTGGACCATATATACCTTTAAAATTTCTCCTTCTTCTCTTATAAGCATCTAAATCAAAATTTCAATCTCCTTTCCGGTATTACTCCCTTTCTTCTTGTTCTTCCTAGTTTTACTAAAGCTATATCACCTGGTACTGATCTTGGTAACCCCAGTAATTCTTTACAAAACTTTTGTAGCTCTGATCTATTTTTTTGCTTAGTTCAGATCTCCCCCTCCCAAATTTCTACTACATATAGCATTCTTGATTTTACCAATGCCTTATACTTTCTTTCCATCCATTTAGTCAGCATTTCTAATTTGTATTTGCACATCCCTAATCTGTCATTGCTGCCTTTCCTTTTGCAATCACCTTCCTGCTATGCGCCTCCCATTAAATTAAAGTTAAATTGAGTTTTATTTATGGACGCTCTTTAACTACTATTGTCCTTAGCGTCCCATTCCAAATTGGGCATGAAAGACCGGAAATTTTGCTCAGAGGCCTCTTATCAGGCTTGAGGTTCTTTTATGTGCTATAAATCTATGAAACGGGACCACCGGCTTTACTTCCCTTCCAAAGGAAGCCATGGTAAGGTTTTTTACGCCAGAAAAAAATCCATCACCCTCCACCGGGTTTGAACCCACGACCTGCACCTCCCATTTACCATTATACTCATCCTCAATTCTAAATAATCAAACTCTTTGACAACCTCTAACTTTAGCCCCCCAGTGTGCCACTTTTCTTCTTTTTAAAGTTTGGTTTCTATACCATAATAGAAATTAAATCTGAAGTTTGGTTTAAAAACCATAACTTTTAACTTGTTTATATTTACTTTAATTCTTATCCTTCCCAGAATTCTTGTATTCCATTAATTGCTCTCTGTAGCCCAATTACCATTATAACCCCTATCATAAGGTTATCTACCTATTAAGAAGGGTTGAAGGGGGATAGAAATACACTTATGATCGAAATGATATGCAAGGATGCTAGGAGCATTGAACAGTTTTTGTGTAAAGTAAAAAATAAATGGCTATGGACAGTGGAAAGAGAAAAGTAAGAGGTAGCGCATCTTACTTTGAATGGAAAACTATAGTGAATATGTGATGGTTAAGTAACCAATAAGTGAAAAGTGAAAAACAAGTGGAAATGGGACATGAAAAAAAAGAACTGAATAATAAAAAAAAAAAAGCAAGATAATTTATTGACAAGAAATTGTCAAATTAAATAATCTGTAGTGGTTGTCTACAGAATGCATTGACGGTAAATTGTAAATAAACTGTAGTGATTGTTTACTGAATGACTGACCAGGGTCAAAATGCAGTAGACAATCAAATTGTAAAACTCTTAGCACAATAAAACTATAATAAGCCTGGTATCTCTCTATTTGCTATTATAGAACAATGCTGATTTATTTCTTTCACTCTTTCTGGTATATCATCTATGAATAAATTGAATAATATGGGACTCAATTTGCATCCTTGCCTTAATCCCATTTTTTGCTCTGTCATCTCTGTAATTCCATTACTTCCGCATCTTATACAACATTTTATTTTTTTATACATTTTCCTAGTTTCCTTTAAAATTTATCACTTATCCCTTTCCATCTTAATTTATAAGCTAGGCCATCTCTGTTTATTGTATTGAACACTTTTTCAAAATCTGCAAAAAGCATTCCTCTTTTCCTGCTCAAATACTTATTTATTATAGTATTTATTATAAGTATTGTCCATTGTTTATTTTACTTTCCTGAATCCTGTTTGTTATTCTGATATTCTCCCTTCCACTTCCACCCACTCTCTTAATCTATCGGCCAGTATTCCTGAGTTCATTTTCCCTAGTATAGATAATAAGCTTATTCCTCTATAGTTCTCCAGCTTATTTTCTCCTACCTTTCCTTTGTACGAGGTACGATCAAAAAGTAACAGGAATTTTTGTTTTTATTAAGAATTTTTATTTAATCATCAACATCAACTTTGTCCCCTTCAAAGTAATCCTCCTCAGATATAATACACATGTGCCAGCACTTTTTCCAATCTTGGAAGCACTTCTGGAACTCACTTTTTGTTATGGTGTTCAGCTCTTCAGCAATTCTGTTTTTATCTCATCAATGGTGGCAAAACGTCATCCTTTCATGGTTCTCTTCAGCCTTGGGAATAGAAAGAAGTCATAGAGGGTCATGTCTGGTGAATATGGTGGCTGAGGCAGCATAACAGTTTTGTTTTTTGCCAAAAAGTCATGAACATGCATTGAAGTGTGAGTGAGTACATTATTGTGATGCAATTTACATGAGTGCTTTGCCACAATTCTGGTCTTATCTTCAAATTGCATCATGCAAACAGCGCATAACTTCCAGGTAGTATTCCTTATTGACTGTATGACCATAAGGCAGGAACCCCTGATGCACTATCCTACTGTAATTGAAGAAAACAGTGAGAAGAACCTTCACATGTATTGAACTTGTTGAATTTTTTTCAGTCTTGGTGGCTCTTCAGGCAGTTTCCATTGGGATGATTGGGTCTTAGTTTCAACATCATACCCATATACCCATGTTTTGTCACCTGTTATAACCTTCTTTAGAAGTTATGGACCGTTTTCAACTTCATTCAGCAATTCTTGAGCGATGTCTATGTGATGTCATTTTTGGTCGAAATTCAACAATGTCAGAACAAACTTTGCTGCTACATGTTTCATGCCCAAAACATTGAAAAAATTGCTTGGCATGTGCCGAAGGATATGCCGATATCATCAGCAACCTCTCTGCTGGTGATTCAGTGATTTTCCAGAACCATTTTCTTTACTTCTTCCACATTGTCGTCAGTAATTGATGTGCTAGGGCATCCAGGGCAGTCGTCGCCTTCAACATCTTCTCGACCCTCTTTGAAAACTTGTAAACTCTTGTCTTACTCATAGTAGATTTGCCAAAAGCTACAGTCAACATTTGAATGCACTGGTTACTTTATTCCGTTTTTCAAGCAAAATTTAATGCAAATTCTTCCATCCATCTTTTTCGAAAGTAAAAATTTGTCAAACACTCGAAAACACGTATAACTTTTTCGACTGTCAACAATAAACTAAATATTCAAAACTGCTGAAAATGCAAACATACATCAGTGTGTACCAACAAGATAAAACAAAAGTTTTGAACATCGGATGTATAAAGCTCGCAAAATTAAAAAATTCTTGTTATTTTTTATCACACCTCATAAATTGGCACCACCATACTTATTTTCAAGCACTCCAATAAATCCTTTCTTTAATTTTATTTAGTATCTTTGTAATTATTTTTAAGCCATTTTGCATTTCCTCATACATTTTCCAAAATTACCCTTGTATTCCATCTACTCCTACTGCCTTGCCTTTTTTTATGTTCCTTATTTACTGGTAGACTTCCAATTCCGTAATTTTACCATCTAAGTTTTCATTAACTGTTGCCCCTTCTCCTAACTCTCTTGGACATAGTGTTACCCTCTCCCCTTCCTCGATTAGTCTTCTGAAGTATCCTTACCATTTAGTTGGTATAATTTAATTTTTTCCCCTCCTTTCTTATTCATCGTTCTCACTATTTCCCATATTTTTTACTATTCCTTCCATCTATCGCTACCTTTAGTTTACTTTCTATATTTTCCTTCCATTTTTTTTCTTAGCCTCCAGCAAACATTTGTATCCCCACTTCCTTTTCTGACCTCCATCTATAATGAGCTCTTTAAATACCTCCCTTTTTGCTGTGCTACATTCTTCATCAAATCATCCCTTATATCTATAACCTTTTCCCTGCCCCTGCTCTTTTTGCTAATAATTTCAATAACTATCATAATTAAAGGCCAAACAGCAAAAGAGGTTGAAATTAGAGCAAATTCAATTTTAAAAATTATAAAACAATATTATGCTAATTTAGATATGATAATAAATATACAAAAGACAGCATGTATTAACTTTGAATTAACAAAACTTAACTCGAGTAGTATTAAACTAAGTATAGATGGTGAAAACATATCAGAAATAAATTGCACTAATTTTCTTGGAGTAATAATTGATAAACATTTAAATTGGCAATCTCGTGTAGCATCAATTAGAAAAAAGATAAATAAGGGCATTTATGTAATGAGACAATTAACTAAAATAATGGGCAATAAAATAATGAAACAGGTCTATTCTATTATGATTTTATATATTCGCATGTAAGATATGGAATTACGTTATGGGGAAATGTTATAGCAAGAGTCTTTAAACTGCAAAAAAAAAAAAAAAAACATTAGAATAATAAGCAAAATGGAAAACAAACAAACAAACAAACTTGTTGCAGGGTGTTTAAGAATCAAAACTTGTTAACAGTGCCATATATATATGAATGTATAAAAACTGTGATAAATATAAATATGCAAAAGAATTCCAGTGTACATAACTATAATTTAAGAAACAATGACGATCATTATAGAATAACATTAAGGGGAACTCTAAATAATTGTGCCATAGAAGTTAGAGGAAGAGAATTATCAATAAATTACCTAGAGAAATAAAGAACATAAATCAGCCAAATGTAATGATGAAAACAATAAAGAAATACTTAATAGAAAATGAATTTTATAGTATAGATGAATTTAGACATGGTAAAGCAACGTAAAGTGAAAATGATATATAAGGTAAACTTAATGTAAAAGAAGTAATGTAAAATTATAAGCTGTACTTGTTAAATTATTTTATATTTGTAATTGGACTTCTCCTTTAAATGTATTTAAAAGGATGATAATAAACTAAACTAATGCCACAACAAATTTTATTTGACATAGATTGTGGGCTCGAATGAGATCTCCAGTTTTTATATAATAAGATTTTGCCTATCTCTTACGGTTTACCAGTTATACGAAAGTCATACAAAATGAAGAAGCCCTCACAGGCTATTCACAGAAAATTTTAAGATATATATTTTGATTACTAGTGAGCTTCAACTATACTTCACTTTATTTAAAGGTGAGTCGGAATTGTTACACTAACATCACTTAAGTTTACTCACTAAACTTAAGTGATGTTAGTGTAACAATTCCGACTCACCTTTAAATAAATTCAATACACATCACTGTTTCTAGCTTCTTTTCATTACAATATCAACGTATACTTCACTTGTTTTGTTCACCAAGTTTTGCATTTAACCACTTTTCATCTTTGATTTATGCTGTTTAAAGGGGAGATAGAGAGAGAGGAGAGGGAGGGAGGGAGGGAGGGAGAGAGAGAGAGGGGGGTGGCACCTTTTTCTAAAAGTACCTCTTTTTTTAATTCAGGAAGTCTCATAATATGTATTTCTAGTGAAATCTCAGTATTGAATTTTTGGATGGGGTGCAATAATTCCTCTACATGCTATGGGTAAGTAGTAGAGAAAGTAAAAAATGAAACTTGAATGAAAGATTACAATGCAAGAGAAATGAATACAATTGGGAAAACTCCTATCGTACATTTAATTATTATTTAGATGTAGCTTGCTCACTATATGTAAAAACAATCTTAAAAACAATTTAAGGCAGTGAATAACTAAAGACATTTACTCATAAAACAAATTAAACGATTATTATGATCATTATAAAACAATGAGTAATGCAGTAAATAAATGCAGGTACATTGAGAAGTAGTACAAATTGTTAACTAAGAGAACAAAATCTTAACCTCATGGCAAAAGAATTGGAAAAATCTCACTATATCTCAAAAACAGCTTGGTATATTATTAACAAAGAATGTGGTAACATTAAAAATGGCCCTGAAAAACACGTATCTATCAAATAAAGGCATAAAAAGTATTGACTTGTTAAAAATAAGGAATATATTTAACTCCAGTTTTATTAAATGTATTATTCACTTATTAGAAAATGGAAACAAAACAATGTAACCTATCAGCAAGCAAAAATTCATTAGTAACATTGTATATACATCAGAGAAGTAAAAAAGGATGATTTAATAAAAATGATTAGCACAATGAAAAACAAAACTTTGCAGGTAATGATGGGATATGCATATAACTCTATTAAAAACAATATATCGCATTCTTGATTGACCACCTACTAGAAATGGTAAATACTGTAATTATGTTAGGTGTATATATATCCAAGTTGCAAGTCCATACTCAAACCTATCTATAAAAAATTAGACAGAGATTCAGTAAATGCTGACAAATAACACTTGTATCCACTCATTCAAAGTAACTGAAAAAATTATTGTGAGTCAGATCACACAATTTTTAACACAACATGGTATATTAAATAGGCTTGTTGTTTGGATTTAGGAAAAATAAATCAACTAAAGATGAAATCACTGAAATTATTACATATGTTATTGAGAATCCAGACAATTAAGAGACACACAATTGTATATTCATAAACCTAAGTAAGGCTTTTGATAGCATAGATCAGGGCTGTCCAACATTTGTTTGTACTTGGAGACATCATGATAATTAGGGATACTTGGGTGCCAGGTTATGATACTGCGATGATGATAAATTAGCAAATATAGTATAGTATAGTATTTATTGTGCTAAGAGTTTTACATATTTGATTGTCTACTGCATTTTGACCCTGGTCACTTATTCACTAGACAATCACTACAGTTTATTTACATTTTACAATCTCTTGTCACTAAATTATCTTGCTCTTTTTTTTTTCAGTTTTTTTTTTTTTTCATGTCCCATTCTACTTTTTTTTTTTTTTTTTTTTTTTCACTTTCCAGTTATTGATTACTTAACCATCACACATTCACTATAGTTTTCCATTCAAAGTAAGATGCACTACCTCTTACTTTTCTCTTTCCACTGTCCAAAGCCATTTATTTTTTACTTTACACAAAAACTGTCCAATGCTTCTAGCGGCCTTGCACATCATTTCGATCATAAGTGTATTTCTATCCCCTTTCAACCGCTTCTTATTAAAAAATTCTTTTCTCCAATTTTTTGTTCCTTGGCACTTAAATACTTTGTGTTCAATGTCTTCATTACCACCACATATCGGACATTGGTTCTGAGGAATACACTGTCTTAACCCTCTTAGCCTCCATGCTCCAGTTCTTACCCATGCAATAGATTCTCTCTCTTCTTTATTTACTATGTCTATATATTTTTCCCTAAACCATGTATTTTTCATTGGCCTATAACAAAGTAATGAGCTCTTTTCAGCAATCTCACTGAACATGATTTGTATTTCTATATCTTCCAGTTTAGCGATGGTTTTTGGATAGCAGTAAGAAACAGAGTGGAGGATATAGAAAGACAAGAGATTTGGGGAAGCTTAGAAAATAAAAAGTCACTAGGGTTCTATAGATTAGTAAAAAGGAAATGGGGAAGAGAAGGGTATGTAGATTATTGTAATAGAGCAGGAAAAGAAGCGTTTGCATGGATGAGAACAGGAGCAATGTATTTGAGAGGGTTAAGAGGAAAAAAAAATGGAATTTGTGAATTATGCGACGATAGCGAAAGCACAGAGCATTATATGTCAGAATGCAAAGAATTAGCAGAATGGAGACAAGAAGTATGGGAAGAAAAATGGGAAAAAATGGATAGGAAAATAGTAGCAATTAAAATGCTAACGAGAAAAGAAGAAAAGCAAACTAAGAATATGGGGGAGTTCTTAAAGAAAGTAAAAGGCAAATGGAGGAAGGAGAAGATGGGCAAATATGGATAAAAGGTAGTAAGGAATGTTTAGAGGAGCCAGAAGGCCAGGGTGCCAGGCAAAAAGAGCAAAAAAAAAAAAAAAATATCTTCCAGTCTTTTCCTTGCCTTTTTCCAAAAAGTTTTCACGTTATTTTCTCTCCTTCTCCACATATCTCCTAACCCATTTTTCTCCAAAATGTTCCGTAAATTACTTACCCATCCATCATTCATTAAGCTATTCTCTTGGTATTCAATACATTGTCTTAACACATTACTTTTTCCTAGATTTAAAATTCTGAACCAAAATTTCAAAGCTCTTTCCATTATCTTCCCCTTAGTTGGCACCCTGCCCATCTGTAATTGTGCTACCTGTCTTACAATTGACTTCGGTAGCCCTAGTATTTCTCTACAAAACATCCTGTGCACCACATCTATACATTCCCATCCTCTATCTAATCCCCATATTTCTATACCATACATCATTTTTGCCTCCACAACCATCTCATAAACTTTTTCCAGCCATTTAACATTTATATTAATGAAATTATGTTTATTCACATAATTAGTGTGAAATTTGGCTCTGTCTGCTCACCGCAAGTAGAGGAAAATCTGGTGTGTAACTCGAACAGACTGCTCTTAATGTGTCATCTAGGTGAGTCTGTCAGTCAGGATGAGTATGTTCTTTTTATTATGCTCATAGATAAAAATGTAACTTCACTAAGATATATAGGTAACAAGAATACATTTTCAGAGCACTGTTGTGGACAATGGGATATTTTTTACTGTCTATCAGAGTTCTTGTATTACCAATGTTGTGTAGGAGGATTTCAAAGAAGGATCTGACTGAAGACTTATTCACTTCTAATTCTTGAGGATTATAATGTTTTAAGATTTCATGCACCCTACCTCCAAGCTCACAAACATCAACAGAAGCAAAGGGATTATTGACAAACATTATCACTGGTTCAAGCATTGAAAACTGGCTAAATCTATTACTAAATTTGGAATCAAGAATTTCAAGATGTTTGGGAAAATATGAAAAATCATGCTTTTGCCATTTATTGTTTCTGCCATAGAGTTCAAATTTGGAAAGTGTGAAAGGGAATTTCTATCTAAATGAACAATCCATAACTTTGGTTTCTTTTCAAATGCATTAACAACACTTATTCATGCCAGACATGCTATGATCTTTTCTTTGTAATTTGAGGTTTAACTCATTTGATTTTGAGGTAATATCTGCCTAGAAAGCTCTATGATACATCTTCAAATGTATGATAATACTGCCCAAGAGAAGATTTTAAGTCTCTTATTTCATCTAACAATAGAACCATTTGAGTGTTTTCTCCCTACTAAACCTCTTACATCTGCATGAAAAATTACATCACCATACTCAGAATCAGAAATACATAAAGTATTTCTGAACAATCAGTGATAATTATAAGACAATCTTATATAATTCACCACATAAGTTACAGTTTTCATGATATGATCGAACATTAAGGCCTATGCACATAAAGCTTCCTGGTGGATAATACAATGATAAGAAAGATATTTTGGAAGTTACTGAAGATGGTAAATTACTATCTTTGGCAAATTTAAGGAATGCATTAAATGTGTGTTTTTCCCATGAAGTGGCAATAGTTTACAAACTTTTCCTTTACTGTAAAATCATCAAAAAACATTCTAACAAATACACAATGTCAGACACATCAGCACTTTCATCAAACTGGAATGAAAAATATTCACAAGATTGCAAATCAGATGTAATTGAGATTTAATATTATTAGAAATCTGTTCAACCTCCTTGAAAAATTTGGTGAAACAAATGAAGTCCTTTGATGGAAGATAGAAGTACAGATTTATCTTTGTGAGAACTGAATAGAGATTCAGTGGCATTTAACTTCCCTTGTTTTACTACTTTCCTATCACTAAAAGCTTTTTTTTTTTACTAGGATGTAACAAACTTTGTAAGAGCTATTGCCACATTATGCATTTGCTGAACTGGCCTCGTAAACACATACTGTTGCAATACTAATTTAGGTTTTAGGTCTTTCACTTTGTGTTTTAAGTTCAGAGTTAACAGGAAATTCACTGTTCAGGTTTTTGTGATTGCTCAAAAAGTGTTGCTCTACATTAATTCTTTTAGGAAAAGACAACTAGCATTACACAATAAAGATACAGGTTTTCCTTTGATTTCAATAAAGCAATACTATGTTTCTATAATTTATAAATGGTATAAATTCTGTAATTTATAAACATAATTTCTAAATTCTATAATTTCTTTGCCTTTTAGCAATATTAAGAAGAGTTATGTTTAAAATATAACTGATTAATAACCAAATAATTTAAACACTAATGAAAAAAGCACTTAAGATATGTTGAATGTACAGCTTATCATGACGCAAGGCACTCAAAATGCATTTCACAAGCTCACAATAATACTAAATGTTTGCCTGAAAGCAAGGAACTTGTCGAATCAAAACTATTTTCCAAGACTGTTGTAAATCATATGTTTATTGTTTGTGGCACAGCTTTGTTGGGAATAAAGATACTTAAGGGTAAATTGTGTGTCCTATTGTCATCTTGATGAAACTGTCATAGTAGATAGTTTATGGCACTAAAATAAAGTGAATCATGAGGAAAGCTGGTCTGTTTTGTAGAATAAAAATGCTGCTATAATAAATTTCCTGAGCTTGAGAATGGTGCTTTTAAGAGAAAAGTAAAAATTTGATCTTACAAATAAAGGGAGGTGTAAGCAAGGGCATGCTTCTCAGAAATATGTGAAAACATTTAACTTCTAACTCTAAGCTTAAACATTTATTCAAATGCAAAAGGGGTTGTCTTAAAAACACTTTAATTTCAAAATTAATTGCAAAAGGTGCCATAAAAGGAATTGTGGGTGACATGGTGCCTGCAGGCCAGGACTGGTGTAGACTATGATATACTGGTAAACAAACTATACAGGTATGGTATCAGAAGCATCCCTAACTTAATCAAATCTTATCTAACAAATAGAACACATGTTAAAATTACACATATAAATTGGCTTTTTTTCAGAAGAATTCTTACTCGAATTCCTTAACTGTCAAGTATGGGGTCCCATAGTGTTCAGTCCTAGGCTAACATATAACAATATCACTAACACTGCATTTGGAAAAATTATTACCTATGCCGACAAGGCAATAATCATAAACACTGGCAAAAGTACACAGACCCAAGAAAATGCAGCTAATCATGATATAAAAACAGGTTGCTCAAAACAGGAGCTCAAACAACCTATGTATTTGTAAATGTATAAAAAACAAATTATATGGGTATTCAAACTCGCCAAAATAAAAATACCACAAATATAAGGGTAACTGAGGAGGACATTATTGTAAATGAGATAAACTTTGCACATTTTTATGAATAATGCTTGATAAGTTGATACGGGATGAACATATTGAAAACATTTCCAAAAAAATCAGCTCATGCTTATACAACATTAAATTAATAAAAATAACCACTTCAAACACTGTCATATGGTATAGTAATATATGTAATATATCCTCTTATAACAATATGGGGATGCAGCCAAATATACAACTGAGTTTTTATATATACAAAAAGGGCACTTAAAATAATTTTGGGTCTAAAGCAGATTCTTGCAGAGGAGCTTTCAAAAAACTAATCTGAACATTATATTCACTTCACGTATTTAAGGTAATAATGATTTTAAAAACTAAATCCACAGCCTGTTAGATTAGATTAGATTGGATTGCATTCTGTGAGTTCAGCCATAAAGGTGTGCAAACATAGATAATGTCAAGGAAATGTACAAAAATTACATACATATAAACATAAATATTACACAGAATATAGAAGATTTAAAATAAAATAAAGACATACTATATGCGTGTCAAAGAAATGTACAATATATTTATATATATATATACATAAATATTACACAGAATACAGAACATTTAAAATAAAATAAAGCCATATTATATACAAAATGATACAAAGCAGGTGTAATTTTGAAACACATGATCAGATACACAACCATCAAACCAGAGTAAGCAAGTGACACACATAGAAAAGAATTATATAAGAGCAAACTCAGCTTCATAGCATGTTATCTTTACAATAAAATTGCCAGAGCACATAAAAAATATACTGTAAATAAATAAATTTAGAAGAGAATAAAACTAAGGTTTCTTAGAGGGCAGTTTTTAGGCATTTGACACATTTTTAAATACATAGAAAGGAAATATAAATAGTATTAATTCAGATATGCTCAGATTAAAAATAATTTAAAATTTAGGTTTAGGGCTTTAAGATGTGCAAAGACAGTGGTTTAAATTGAAACTGATAAAGTGACACATTCTTTTAGTAAAATGATTTGTATAGAACTTGTATCACTGTTAGTATTATATTTATACCTTCTGAGCACCTCTCTTTACTATTATTGTAGTGCTTGTAACAGATTTGTTTGTATCAACTCTTTTGAATCCTATTCCATTTGGCTTGACTTATTTTATTCCATATTTCAATTTTACTTCTTTTAAATGTCTTATATTACTGCAGTTCTTTTTTCTGTTTTATTATACAGGGTGGAAGGTGACCTATGATCATCCTTGAACAGGATGACGCTTTGTAATGAATGAAATAATACATCTTAGTGTAGTTTAGCTGTTTTAGAAGTAATTTTTAGAAAAAAGTGAAAATTGGTTAATATTAACTCTTTTAAATGAGGATTTTACAAAACTTAAATCTTTTTCAAATACTTCTTAGAGGAGATTGAAAGATAAATATTTTCTGCATGTTTAAATACATTTTGAATTAAAACAATTTGCACTCTTACTATTATTATAAGCTTTTGAAATTTGTCTCAGTTGAATCTACATCATTAGTCACGAGACTACACAACATGACAACACTGTAAGATCAAAAGAAATGCACTTCAGCTGTTGCTTATTGTGCTTATAGCTTGTTTTTGAAACAGTGAATTATCAGTTACAAAATGGTTTACTTCACTAATGCAGAGTATCTTAAATTGCTACTCATTTATGGTAAAGCACATTATAATGCAGCAGCTGCAGCAACAACTTATGGAGAAAGATTTCTAGATAGACAAACACCACATCAAAGGACATTTGTTTTCATCTGTCAAAGAGTTCCAGATACAGGAAGTGTATCTCCTCATGTTGCACAACAAGAAGAAGATCCTGGAAGCAGCAGATGCGGTATAGTTTGCATTATTGGTGTAATCCATTGGACTGTTTTGAGAACATTAAAAGAAGAAATGCTATGCCCTTATCATACTCAGTGCATCCAGTATCTCTCTGAAGCAGATTATGTGCCAAGGATAGCATTTTCCAAATGGTTTCTTCAACAAGGAGGAGAAGACTTTCCCCTTAAAATTCTTGCAATGCATGAAGCAACATTTACCAGAAATGGAGTATTTGATTACCATAATGCACATACCCGGGCTTGCAACAATCCACACACAATAAGAGAAGACAGATTTCAGCACAGATTTTCTGTAAATATTTAGGCAGGAATCATAGGAAGCACATTAGTCTCTCTGTGGATTCTTCCTTGTGTTTTCACAGGAGCTATCTATCTCAAATTTCTTCAAGAAACGTTACCAGTTCTGCTTGAGGATGTTCCCGTGGTTGTAAGAAATGTTAGGTGGTTATTACATGATGGCACACCTCTGCAAATAAGTAGAGCCATGTGTGACCATCTATCCAGCATCTACGTAATATGCTGGATCACTTGAAATGGACCAATAAGATGGCCGCCAAGATCGCCAGGTCCAAATATAATTGATTCTTTTCTTTGGGGCAATATGAAAACTTGTGTATACATTACAGAAGTGCCTGATGTGAAACCGTTTTAGAAAGAATACTTTGAGCAGTGGAAGAAATAAAAAAACAACCTGGACATACTTTGTAGAGTGCAGCAGAATTGGAGAAAACATTGTGAAGCATGTGCGTTGGCAACGGGTGCACATTTTGAATACAATTTCTCTAAACATTAAAACAAGTTCTCGTTAAATTTCTGTTCTTGTCTTGCTTTAATTGTTCACAGAGTTTTAGAATTCACAAAGAAAGGAAGCATAATTTTGTAACTTGGATTCTCAAGCTTTTATTTGATGCGGTATTAATGTTGTATTTATTTAACATTAATTGTAGCTCCGCGTTTGGAAGCCAATATGCAACGGTTGATGCTTTACGTAATGTTGTTTACATCACGTGTGTTGAAGCCTTCTTGTGACGTCCTTCTTTGTTTGGTTCGTAGCTCCCTCTGACGTTAGCAATTTGTATTAATTAGTTTCTGAAAGAATTTAAGGTTATGTATATTGTCCTCCGGCTAGCTATCATCTTATCTTGGTAGAACTTGTATCTCTTGCAGGGTGTGAATCGGAAAGGAATCTTTTATCCAGAAATTATACTGACGAAGAAATTGGTTTTATAACGTTTATTGCTGAACACATTCACAAACACTTTTACAAATTAATCTGGATACTCGCCAAACTGAAACTGTTTGTAATAACTTCTTATTTATCACTTTTAACACGCATACTTTAACTTTATGTAATTTTAAATGTATAATACTTTATAATAATTCTCGTGTAACTTGACGAAATGAAGGACTGGCTGACGATGTGTAGTGTACACGAAATTTTGATGAACTGAACGGCCGACGTGTAGTGTGTTGAGAATTCTGTTAAACTGGGAGACAAGCTACCTCGAACCTACCCTATTTATAGGCTTGCCTCAAGATACGCCTAAAGATTATAAATGAACTGCTATTGGCTAATAAAACGCGCCAACATTAGCGTCTATTTTAATATCCAATGAAAACCACTAATACATATTTCTTTTAGGGAACATTCTAGAAGCTTTTACCGAAAAGGCGCGAAACATTACGTAACTTCCTGGTTCCCGGTAATGATAAACAACTCACCCCCTCGCTGCATTATTGCGCTATTATTGACAGTTTCAGTAAAGCCATAAATTATTATTTACCAATTATTAATTACAATTAATAAACCTCTAAAATCAATGTCACATAAAAATACATATTCATATTACTATCATTAATTACATCTGAGTAATTTGTGATACAAATTACCGTATCATATTTAGCTTTATAAATGTGGTACCTTTAATAATTTGTGTAATATTGTAAAGGCTTCCTCAGTTCCATATTACATATGCTATTTAAATTACATTACAATCATGTATAGTTTTCTGTTTATTTTTATACCAGAAGTGTTTATTTCTTCATTACCATAGCAGCCAAAGCTGAAGAATTATAAGTTAACCTGTTGAATGTAAAGTGAACCTTTTGAATGTGCTGTGTTGCAATATTGTGCAAAATAAAATAGTAATTATCTCAAGAATAGAAAGCTTTATAGAAAAAGTTTATTAAGGAAAAACACTAAAAACAGCATGGTCTTTCACAGTTTAAAAGGATGATCATAGGTCACCTTCCATGCTATTGTGAACCTTGACAAGCCATGAATTTTTACAAAGTTCTTGTGATGAAATAAAAATGAAATTCATGAAAAAAAGAAAATATATAATTTCACCTCAGGAAATATGAATATAGTATGAAGAAACTTACGGTGAGCCATGTGAGAATACTGTTGGTAACTTGAGTTTTGTATCAAGTTTTACATTTAAAATACCATTCTAGATTATGACATATCTTGTTTAATGGAAGTTTGCTGTACCACAAAACTGAAATAATAAACTGTTTGAAGACTGTACAGTCTTATTGCTTCACATACCATCATAGGCTGAAAATGTAGACAACTGTCTATGAAACATACCCCAACATAAACTGGGGTTTAAGAAGTGATGTGAGTGCTATTAAATTCACATGGTTTGCCAATTAAATTGAGTTTTATTTATGGACGCTCTTTAACTAATATGGTCCTTTGCATCTCATTCTATATTGGGTGTGAAAGACCAGAAATTTTGCTCAGAGGCCTCTTATCAGGCTTGAGGTTCTTTTACATGCCGTAAATCTACGACACGGGACCACCAGCTTTACTTCCCTTCCGAAGGAAGCCATACTAAGGATTTTTACGCCCGAAAAAAGCCATCGTCCTCCGCCAGGTTTGAAACCGCAACCTTGGGAACTAGAGGCTAGCACAGTACCACTAGTCCATGGAGGACAACATTTATAGCTGCAATCTAGCTTTCCATGCCCCTCCAAGTCCAATAGTGTCTTCTGAGAGTATATACATACTCAAGAACAGAGGTCTGCAAACTATGTATATAACATCTTTGTCAACATATCATGCTTCTGTTTCATTCCTTTTTTGACTCTAGCTAGTTGTTGGCAAAACAGCATTTACTGCCATGCTCTTAAGTATTTTTTTTACTTCTTGGCAATTCAGTATAACTAGCCAGAGAGAGATGCAGGAGATATATGCAGGTGAATTTCTGAAAGACATCTCAATACTAAGTTATTTGTTTATGTAAAAATTACATAATTACATTGTGTGTTAAAATATAAATTTTTTATATTTGATTCATTAGTTTAAGATACATTTTCACTGGTTGAAATTATTATAAAAATAAAAATATCTAACATTTTCCACTTGCAGCGGCGAGTAGCAGCAGAATATAGAAACTATTATTATGCACCATTATTGGGAACACCATTCACAGTAGGGCTGTCTCTCCCAAACAATTATGGATCCTACTATATCAATCCTGGCAATGAAGTTGAGAAAAGCAGACATCGGAAGATTCCTATTATCAGTTACTTAAAACAAAGTGGTTGGAGAA
Organism: Deroplatys truncata; assembly: GCA_030765065.1. Taxonomy (NCBI): domain Eukaryota; kingdom Metazoa; phylum Arthropoda; class Insecta; order Mantodea; family Mantidae; genus Deroplatys; species Deroplatys truncata. The sequence goes on from CM060978.1 coordinate 120,794,487, forward strand.
TTCATCCAGATTGGTAAGAATATTCTAGTGGACAAACACTTAATAAGTTTTATCACTTAAATAAACCAAGGATCTCAAATGTCCCAATGTTCTGGGTTTTCTTATTTTGTTTGATTGTGCTAATGAACCAAAAAGTTTTGCCCAAAATACTAAACCAATATCCAAATTTATGATTGAATCATAATCATAAAACTAATTTTCCCACTTGTAAAGAAATCATTTCTTATATGTAATTGCAAATTATAGTAAGAAAATATCAAAAGTATTATATGTTATACCCCAAATGCATAGTATTCATTATAAACGTAATATTAATAGGGAGATTTTCATTTTATTGAAGAGTTTATTATGCTATAAAAAGGTACTCCCTTAGATCTATGCTCCAAAAATGTGTTTCCCTTAAAACTGGATAAAATCATATTTGAGTAACAGGAAACAAAATGCTGAAGTAAACCTTAGAGGTATTAAACAGTTAAAGAATAATTGAACAACACTGGCAGTACTAGTGGAATTATGGAGTACCTTAAGGTTGCATACTAGGTCCTATCATATTCTTGCTCTTTGATAATGACCTCAATATAGTTGGTGCTTCTGCAAAGTCCCTCCTCTTTTCTGATGATTACAAATGTTCTGGTGAGAGCAAATAACAAAGAAAACTTCCTAAAGTAATTTATCAAATGAGGGACAAAATTTCTAATTCATAGATAACAATCTCATAATAAATGCCAATAAGACAGTAGCAATGAACATTCATACAAAATAAAATAAAGAATATGTAGCTTCACAAATACAACTCCTCAATCAGACAACTAGGAAGGTGTCTACCAAATTTCTTGGCCTTTGGATTCAGAGCAATTTAAAATGGCATACCCATGCAAATTACATAAAACAAACAAATGGGTACAGTATGTCATACTGGGGACTGTTAGAATAGCCTATTTTTGCATATGTCCCACTTGTTGTTGAGGTATGGCAAAAATATCCTGGAGGGAGTCAGCTGCAAGCAAGTCATACTTCATAATGCAAAAGAAACATGAGCCATTGTAGGAGCAAGTCCAAGAACATAACGTGAACCTCTATTCAAAAAGTTAGGCATTCTTTCCCTATCTTGTATTCTGTAATATTTGAAATAATAATGTTTATCCATAAAATCATCAACAATACAGATACACCTTTTATAAATAAAGATGCAGTTCATCAATACAATATAAGATAAGCCACAAATCTGCATGCATTTAAGAATAATATTTCTCTGCACCAAAAGAGCACATTGCACTCTGTGTATAAAGATACATAAAAATCTTTCAAAATTCTTAAAGAAAATACAGCAAGATAAAAGTTTTGAACTATCCCTAAAGACACTTATAATTAACCATGCTGCTACTTAGTTCTAGATTTCCTTTTAAATGATTACCAGGGCTTGGATTCTGATGACATGTCATCTTTTAATTGTTGCATTATAGGCAGTGCTGAAGTGTACATAAATCCTTATCATGGGTCCCAGATAATGATAATGCATATTTGTTAAGTTATTTTTTGATAATTTTCATTTTCTTGCCCTTTGCATGTTTACCTAATCATGTTTTTGCATTTACATTGAGTATATAAAGATTTTTATATTCTTCACATTTTATATAAGGATAACTTATCAAGCATCAGAAATTTCATTATTCAACTGATAAATAAGAGTAGCTTTGTACATTGTTTACTTGCATTCTTGGGCAAAAATCACATTCCCATTTAATGGTTAGTCTGGAAAGGGTTACTTGTGGGTGGAGGGGTGGCTATTGTCAGGGAAGCAGGTATCATTACAGTTATGAATTTTCATGTCCCAAACTAGGGATTATACAGGTCAGTTTTCCCTTTTTTCCATTAATGAGTATACAGTTAGCTTGCTATTGTCCTTATGCATGTGTCATGTCACAGACTACAAATCCTCTTCATTCACTATGAATTTTTTTATAATCTGAGCACTACAACATTTTGTAAAACTACAGTTTTGTAGGAGCTGCTTCAAAAAAAGTTGCCTTAATTTTCTATTCAGATTCCTTAAACAAGAACTTGGAACAAATACATATTTAATAAATAATTTATGCATTATTATTATTATTATTATTAGTATTAGTATTATTATTAGTATTATTATTATTATTATTATTATAATTATTATTTAACCTACTTTTTCTGCCTGTATAGCAGTTTTACCAATACATAAATCAATTTATAACTTTCTGTACTAATTTTAATAAATTAAATCTCATTCTTAGGTGACCTTTTTTGTAATTATTATGTTCTTTTTAAAAATGTTAAAAGAATTTTATAGGTTATTTTTCAAACATCTTTAGATCATCAAAATCCAGACCCAGATGATTACAAATAACTATATTTTCATTCTATACACACTTTTGATATTCTTGTTATTCATTTAATCTTGTTTCCTGTATATATCAGGTGCAAATGAATAACACCACAAAAATTTTATTGATAATAGATGGTTCATAGACAATCAATTTGAGATAGGAAACTATGGTCTACAAAGACAAATTACTGAATCATGCCTTAACATTGATGGGGAGTATGCATGCCACTGATCACTTCCACCTCAACTCTAAGGCATGATAAGGAAAGAAGTGGAGGAAGTCGGAGCATGCATCTTTAGGGGTAAGTAAACAGACATTTGAATTTTGGGTTCGAATCTCAATGACCACTTTTTTTTCGCTTTCTTTTTTTTAAGTACAGACTCTGTTTAATATGATTTGATTTACAGGAAACAATTGCGTTGTGTACATAGTTTTCAACTTAACCAATGCCCAAATTTTTAATTTCAAATTCTTTTAGTTGTCATTTACACATTCATGACCTTAATAATACACACTGAAAACTAAATATGTACAATAATGTTAAATGAAGTCTACACAAATAATAACTAAAAAAATGTAAACTTATAAGTACTTAAAGGATCTAAGTGTAACAGAATTATTACAAAATAAGTTGTCTTGGTATTCGCATTACAATACAATAGATACATACAATAAGAATAAAGATGAGCAAACAAATGAAAAAAATGCACTAGTTTCAAAAGACATTTCTCAAAATGGTAACCTCTAAAATCAATGCATAGGCAACATCTATCCAGAAATGATTCCTGAACCCTGTTGAACATTTCTAGTGCATTATAAATCTCCTCACTGGCTGCAATAATGAGGGCAACCAGTGCCTCTTCAAAATCAATTGGTGATGAAATACACCATAGTCTGAAGATTGCCCTTGAAAAAGAAATCCTTGGGATTGATATCCGGAGAAGAAGCTGGCCAGAGCATGGTAGGACTATCTCTTCTGATCCAGAAATTCAGGAAGATTTGCTTTAGATACTTCTGTACTTTTATAGCATAATGCACAGGAGCTTCATCAAGCTGGAAATGCAGTTGAGCTCAAACACCAAGCTGTACTTCTTCCAAAAGGGTTGGCAGTACATACTCCAGAAATGTTTTATAAGTATCAGTATCACCATGCAGTTAAAAAGGAAGAAAGTATGGTCTAATGATGTGGTCAGAAACAATGCTAGGCTATATGTTCACCATAAACTACTGATGGTGACAGTAGCATCAAGGTTTTCATATGTCCATATGTGACTGTTGTTGGAGTTTAGAATTGGCCTATCCCTGGTAAATGTAGCTTCATTGGTGAACAACACTAATAAAACAATTCTGGTGGCTGCTTTAAGACCTTCACAAAACTGCAGGTATAAATTAAAATCCCTCGGAGATAAGGTTTGCATCTTTTGTAGATGGAAGGGGTAGAGTTGCTCCTCATGCAAGACTTGCTACACAGTTGTGTGATTGGTGCACATTGCATGTAAAATAGCTGATATTGAACACATGCCTACAGCATATGTTCAATATTGGGACTAAAGTCAGTGTACAAAATGTAGACAATAAATACATGGAATTCACAGTGGATAAACAGCAACAATGACTCAATAACAAGAAATATATTTTTCCCTGATATACATAGTCACCTAAAATGTAAAGTATTCTTCCCTGATTTTATACTGATACAATGTGTTCCTGGTCACTGCAAATTTGGTACATACTGATGATTTCATATTACCTTAGAAAAGGATCTTGACTGCCCTTGTGGAAATAAAAAAAACAATAGAACATTTACTCTTTTATTGTCTTCAGTTCAGTACAGAAGATACTGTTTGAAACTTCATTTAAACCATTGTAATACAGAATTTATAAAACTGTTGCATAAAATTTTTTGGTAGATGTTGTTACAAGTATTTTGTAAAATTTATTCACCACATTCATCATTGTAAAATGTAAATAATGAAACTATTTTAAGCCTTTTTAAATTATAAAATTATAACCATAATATGCAACTTGTAAAATGGGATTTAATCTGTGGAATAATAATAATAATAATAATAATAATAATAATAATAATAACAATAATAACAACAACAACAATAACAATAATAACAATAACAACATGTGTTCATTGATGGTTCCTCTTCCAGTGTATCAATATGTTTTCTTCGAACATGATGAATATGTCTTACACTGCAATCTGCTTTATTCGGCACCACACAGAGAACCACTTTTTTGCAAACACTGATCTACAATTTCAAAAGTAGTAGATGGGGATGCTGTCTATTGGGGTACCTTTCACTGTAAATCCATGCAGCTATTGAAGTATGACCTCCTGCTTTGTCAAACACAAGGTGCATATCAGCAACTTCTGAAAAAGTATAATTTTGCTCCACATTCTCAGAGTATTTAGCTGATTCAATTAGTGTTGTGTGCTGAAGGCAAATAGGAAATGAGATGTAAGTGATGTAACTGCATTGAAGAATACAGTGATTACACTGACTTAAATAAGAAACAACCATACTATAGTGGTGTTAGTGTCGTGCCAGGTATTAAGGTCTCATATTGATGGCAGTACTAGATATATGGCATGCTACTACATTCTCAGCACCTCTTTGGGAGAGTCATAGTACTTTGTATGAGGCAAGCTTTTAAAGTAAGTACCAATAATTTTTTAAAAAAGTAACAGCACCTTATTTTCCAAATACTTTATTATCATTCAATACCTTATGCCTTACACTACTCCTTCACATAGTCACCGCCATTATTCAGCACTTGTCATAATGGGAAACCATATGCTTTCAACAAAGAATGATGTACCTGAAATGAAAGCCAAGTCTGCACTTCTTGTTTCACATCATCATTTAAATGTATTCCATCAAGGTATTTCTCCAGATGAAGAAACAAAATGAAAATCGCTTGCTGCCAAATCCGGACTATAGGGAGGGTGGCCAAGTTGTTCCCAACCAATGATGTGATCAGAACTTGAGTTTATTTGGCTGTGTATGGCTGGGATTGTTACTCATTATTGTTTCCCCATAAAGCTCACACAGTTGGCGATGAATGTTTGTTGGCGTAACGTTTCTCGCATTCAAAAAATGAATCATGATTTGATTTTACAGTCGACAGTTTGTTCAATTGTTTTGAACATTTTGGAAAGCTCTAAGAATGGGAAAACACAAAGTGGCAAATGCTCACAGCTGCATCTGGCTTCCTGATGAATGGAGGAAGTGATCACACATGCTCAAAATTGTGGTGCAGTGGCAAAATGCTAAAACGGTACTTAATTTAAAAACACGCCTCACACTTGGCTCACTTGGCCAAGTGTAGCTTGACTCAAAGATGAGTGGATTTGCTCCACCTGATTAACTGCTAGATTCAAATTGTCCTTATTGACCTCACACACAAACATCGCAAACCAAAAACTTCAATCAATGTCTATTTACAACCCTCCAGGCTTAAATGCGAGAAGACACAGCAGTAAGTAATTCACTGTGCATTGCGTATGATGATGGTAGTTTGACTATTTAAGGCATGAGCATAACATTGGTCCACAATGGTAAAATAAATAAATAAATATATAAATAAAAATGTTTACTCGTCACAGATTTGAACTTAATTTTGCATGCTTGTTGTAGTTCACAGTTGGTCTGGCTAACTATTTGGCCACAGTACAGCTATTGGAATCTTCCTATGCTTTTTTAGCCATTCCCCACAATCTGTTATCCATTGCAGTGGCTGCAGCCATATGTTAGATCCATACTTTCAGTGATTTTGACAATGGCAAAATTTAGAAATGCTTATTCAGAGAGTTAAACACAGGTTAAACTAAGTTCGTAATGAACTCTTCATTTTGGTTCTGATTCTGATTTATTGGTCCCAGTCTCTAATTACTTTGAATGCACATAATTTAGTAACTTACTTTCTAGACATAGACAATTGTTTCTTACATAATATAGTGAGTTGGTTTGTTTTTTAACTCACATCACATCTGTGCTTAGGTTTTTACTAAGAAACGCAGATGTGATGTGAGTTAAAAAACAAATCGACTCAACGTATTACATAATGAAGATAACATCACAGTTAATAATACTTCTGCTAATCATAACCAATTGGTTTCTTATCTCAAATTGGTTGACCAGGAACTATCTACTGCCAGTAAAATTCGTACAGCGTTATTTATTTACACCCTGTATTGTATCAAGTATCTTACTTTTGATATTACTGTATACATTGCATTGCATTTCATCATGATGTGTCCAACATCTCAATAGATCTCAATTACTTTTTTGGACTAAATCACTTAACTGGATCAGTAAAGCATCACCACCACTGCATATTTCACTAATTGCAGTTTTAATCACATTTCCTACTAAACAAAATTGCTATAATAAGTAATGTATGTTTTACAGTTTACTGTTAGTAGCTAAACTATATAAGCAGCAGCAACAGTGGCAAAGTTCTCCATTTCATATAATTTCACCATTTTCCTTGCATCAGCATTGGCTTTACATGTCCCATGTTTTAGTATCTGCAATCCTTAGGTACTGTAATAGAGGATATACTATGCGCAAAGAATGCTCAACTTCAGCATTCCATGGAAAATGAGAGATAATTATAAGAAAAATATATTGAACATTTTTAGTTGATACTTAATGCTCTTATGGTGATGTGCCAAAGGAAGTGTAAGTTAATAGCCCATTGTATTGCAATAAGAATACTATATCTAGGGTAAATACGACTCTCTTTCTTGGATATATTTAAAATGCATCATACCATGCTTCAGGACATATTGTAAATACCATCATGCATCATTTCACAACTTTGCAACACCTGAAGAAGAGTTGACACATTTTATGGTCAAAATGGGTAAATCCAGTTGGAAATGGTCTCCACAGTATGATCCCAAAGATGATTCCGACTCAGATGAGATACTGCAGGATTCTCTTGTATTTGTGGTAGAGAATGGCACAGAGGGTATGTACCATGTAGAAAATAAAATGCCAACAATGCTTTATTTCAGTGTTATTTATTGGTTTTATAATTGAAGACCCCTGGGGAAAAGGGAAGTAAGTCATGTTTTCCACATTTTACACAATATAAAATTTAAATGAAGCCTATAAATGTTTATTCATGGATAAATACTTTATGTGTTATTTATATTATAAAATAAGCATACATTCCTCTTTCTTATATTGAAAATGAAGAAACTAGTGTTAAGGAAAACACAAAATTTACAATCAAACTGCCACAAATGACAACTTTTGCTGCAGAAAAAGGAAGCAAGTCAATAAAATTGAATCTTTAACTTTTAACATGTAGGTATGATCATCATATTACTTTACAGTCAATCTTCTTTTCTTCTGCCTAGTTTCATGTGGTAAGTTTGTATAGTACATTTGAGCCTCTCTGGAGCAAAAAACCTTCAAATCCTGAAGATCTTTGAACTTTTCTTCCGATATGGATAGAAGTCCTTCATAAGCTCTTGGAGAATGCAGGAACTCATGATGGTCCAGATGTGGTACAAGACTTCTGTCTGCTCGCTTCCTATGCACAACTATAGAAATCCATGCTGCATTATAATGTTCTCAATGGATGATGAGGCGAGGATGGCCTGCTTCGACTTTCAACTCCCTTATTGGCCTAGTTGGAAAGGGTTATTTTTTAAAGTAATACTCCTCAAGGAAATCTTCCCAATCTCTGATCATTCCATCATATCCTTCAATGACTCTGAAGTGTTCAGGTTTGGCTCTAGCACTTTGGAACACACCGATCCAGTCTGTATGAACTTCAGTCACAGCTTTTGTTGTTATCAATCCCATATCCTTGTCATATTCCAGATATGAATGCCCTCTTATTGTGAAGTGACAGAAACTGACTGCAAACATTTCCTTTCATGAACAATATAATGCAAATATCGGAAGAGGGTATAATTTTTATTTTGTCCACCAGCTGAGTCACAGAAAATGTTTAAATGTTGGACTTCTGGACTAAGTATGGGTGTAATGTATTCATTAACGAATGACGTTACTTCATTTGCTCCTTTTCTGCCACATATTTCAGGATAAACATAGAAAATGGCCTTATTGTCAGACAGTTGGTGAATGTTGAAAGAAAACAAGCTTAACTGTCGCTTATAGTAAATGAAATTTGTAGTAATATTAGGGCAGGGGAGATTTTTCTGAAAACCCATGGAAATAGATTGAATCATATGATCCTTCCTTCTTCTTTTTCTTGCTGCTCTCTTTCAGTTATAAAATGTTTCAGCTCTCAAAATATGCAGTTTGTTTTGAGTTTCTTTGTGATCTCCTTCTCTAGCCCTATTTTCCCCTCTTCATGTGCAGTATGGATTTGGGACATAAGCAATTCTTATTTGCAGCAAATTCATCACAGGTGCAACAGGAGTCACTTCTGGGATACCCAAAGGAAATGTTAAACTGTGTGTTAAAAATGGTACGGTAGGTTTCATATGACACTAAGTTTTCAGGATACTTTTCTTTATACATATTATGCATTTTAGTAATGCTTAGCTCCTCGGGCAAATATATCTTTTCTATTTTCTTTCTACTATAATGACTTTTGCGACCTTGAAATGATGAGATGTGACCTACAACAAGCTGTTCAGTTTCTGGAGGCAATTTGTTATGCCTATTGTTGTGTTTGCCTCGCATGTCAATGTCTATTGGTATGTTTTTCTTTAGAGATTTCTGGATATTTTCAAGTCTCTGTTTAGAAATACCATGTAGAGATCTAAAAGCTTTTTGTCATACATTCATTTCCTTTAAACTTTCACTGGTCTCATCTGTAATTCTTAATTTGTATTTAAAGCTTTTTAAGGAGAGCATCTTCTTCATCTGTTCTTGGTCTCCTCTGTTTGATATCATGGGATGTACTTAGAGCAGCTAAATGTAAAGTTTGTTTCTCCCAGCTTTGCAAAATATTGAAGTCACTGATTAATTTATTTTGCTGTTGTGCATTAATAATGATGAAGCACTTCAACTTACAGTTACAATGATCTCCAGTGTCATGTGTTTGGGCTCTGAGTTTTTTGTTAGCATCCTTCATACGGCCAAATTTTTTCCTCTTCTTGCAACTTTGATACGGAGCACACGATTCTTCATCACATTCCATCACTACAAATTAGTATTTAGATTCAAATATTAAAGTTAGCTTTTAAACACTGTTACTCATAACTCAACAGCTATATTGCACAATAAACATAACAATGTACTACCTCCAATAATAAAACAGCAGACAGTATTGCCACACACACAGCACTAAACTCTAACACTGTTTTTTGCTTTTATAAAATGATTTGCCTCTCTTTTCCACTGTAAACAAGTGACTTGCCTCCTCCTTTCTCTGTAGGTGAAATCTTTAAGAGTAGATTTCTCATTGACTAACACCCCTTTTGCTTCGCTATTTAGTCACTCACGCTACATGAATACATTGTTAACCATTTTGGTCAATTTACTGACTTGTCTCCCATTTTCCCTGTGGTCTTCAGTTATAAGACCATTACTATTTAAAAGCTATTTAAAAGCGTCCATAGAGTAGGCAAATCTATTTACATCCTTAATAATTCCATAAATGCATAATAAACTAAATGCAATTTCTTCCTTAGTAATGTGGTCACTGTTCTGATTTCTCAAATCAGAGGTCCCAGGATGTGTTTTTTAATTGGGATAATTCTCTATCCTACTTAGAGTCTAATTAATTGAGTTTTAATTATGGAAGCTCTTTAACTACTATGGTTCTTAGTGTCCTATTCTATATTGGGTGCGAAAGACTGGAAATTTTGCTCAGAGGCCTCTCTATCAGGCTTGAGGTTCTTTTTTGTGCTGTAAATCTATGACATGGGACTATCAATTTTACTTCCCTTCCAAAGGAAGACATGCTAAGGATTTTTACGCCCGAAAAAAATCCATTACTCTCTCCTGGGTTTGAACCCATGATCTTGGGAACTACTCAGAGTCTGGAAGTATGAAAAAGAGGGAGAGAATTAGATAGGAATTTGCATCCAAGATATTTGTAGGAAATCAACAATGATGTTCTTTGAATAATTTAATGTTATGTCTCTTCCATCTGCTGATATTCTTTAGAGAAATTTACTTTATAAGGCTTTTTCAAAGTCATCTGATTGCACTCCGTTCAAAGAACATTATCCAAATATCATCCAGATACTCAACAATTATCATAAGTTTGTCACCTTGGCTCTTAGTGTAGACACATGAATCCTCTCTCATTGGAGCTGCTCCAAGTCAACATAACTCCTGGTTTAAAAGCTTATGCTAAGCATGACCAACTGGCTTTATACTGTAAAGAGTCTTCTTCATTTGACAAACTTAACATAGATTTCTCAGCATACTTTCTACTTTAATAATGATGCTAAGACTAAGTCATCCAATTTTGATCATTTAATTGAGTGCAGTGATTCATCCTGTCAGGAGCTTGCATAACAATTTCTTCCAGAATGTCATTGTGACACATTGCTGAATAGCATTCTCTTGCATAAAACAATTGCCAATGCTAATCTAATTAAACTAAGTTGACCTACGGGAGTGCAGGTTTCATAAAAATTCTTACCTAGTTTTTGAGTGAATTCCCTGGCTCTGATCCTGCCTTTAAGTTTTAATGGGATACCATTATTGCTCTACCTTATGCAGAGAAAAAATTTGCTTCAAACAACTCTGTGTCTCTTTGATTTTTCTGTCAGCATTAAGTGCTATTTCTATTTCTTTAAATTGCACCACATTCCTCTATCATAGCTTGAATCCACTGGATATGTTCCATACTGGACAGCACTTAGCTAACTGGAATCTCAGACAAGAACACGAGGTTGATGTGATGATCCTTGTGCTGCCTGATTGTATGGAAGCTCTACCTGGTTAGCTCCTTAGTATCTTTTGTGGACTTCCAGGACCTCTCTTCATAGTGTTTGGATTGACAGTTTGGAGAAATCCTCAAAAGTCTCAGATATGCCTTAAATATTATCAGCTTTGCTTACTGGACCTCCATTAGTGTGATCTCTTATTTAGTCTGAAAAGCCCTTTACTACAATTTCCAGGACGTTATCATCTGTTATTTTGACATTACCATATTTTATGTATGGTAGAAATCAACTGGATAAGAATTTGACAAACTTGTTCATCTCATCCATAAACTTTAGATGTCTGGATATCTGGAACTTCTTACTGGGAACCCATGTTCTGCATACTTAGATTCTTGACTGTGACCATTGCAGACAGCTCTTGGCTGTGACCCTTCATTTGATCTCAGTTCCAGCTTACTCTTGTTGGAGTCTGGTCTAAGAAGAACACTCTGCAACTGAAAGATTTTAAGTCACTGACATTAGACAATTTACCATACAATGCCTCATACAGAGTCTTTCTGTTAGTATAAATGTTGCCATATTCCCAGCTTCTTCCCAAAAAAGAAGGTGGTAGTTCTGATTAGATCAACAGGTATCTGGTGAGTCCAAAAGGATGCTTTCTCCCTTTTTGGCAGTGCCCTTCTGCTGAGGATTGTGCAGTATTGTCAAACATTGTATTATGATATTACTCTGGAATAATTTTTTAAATCTATTGTTCATGCATTCCAGCTGAATATATGATGTATGACTAAATAAATTAACCCATTTGCTATGTTACGTCTCTATGAGGGCTCGAAATTTTTCGAACTCCTGAAGTAGCTACCTGATTCTTTTTTGCCCAGAACCCTACTTCACACCATCATGAGGAATCATCAATAATGCAACAAAACATAGACTTCCACCATAGAAATCACTCCTATTGGATTACAGAAATGTGAAATGAGCTTGACTGAACTTTCGTTTAGATTTCTTTGTTAAGGGAATTTCTTTCTGGCCCTTTTCTTGAATAATTTTATATGTCAAAACTTTTGCTCTTGTTTACCATTTCCAGCAGGTAATAAAGATTTATTCATTTCACAGTTAGTAGAATTTGCTTTCATCATCTAATTCTTTGCCTTGGTTGCATTGAAAATCACATTGTGACACTTATCTGTGATTTTGTTGACATACACAAAGCTCTATGCAAGCTTATTGCATACAGAGTTTCATTGGAATGTATTACCCTTCATTTGTGACCATTGATGTAAATGTTATCTTAATGGCATCCTTTCACCTGATGTCCATGCATGCAATTTGCATTGAGTTTAGCTTTTTATGTGAATTATATATTATTCTTGAAACTATAAGCATCGTTGCATATGTGCTGCATAGAGCCAATATCAATAAAGCAATCTTTATATTTAGGATGCTTTTTAAACCTGCAAGGTCTTGCAAGAAATAGTTCCTTAGATGGTGTACAGAGTTACATCATCTATGTGGTTTGCATAGGGGAGAGTGGGCCACAGTGAGACAGGGGCCACAGTAAGACATTTATATTTTATCAGTTTCTTACATGAGGGAAATTTGTTTCTTAATGTATAATGTTGGCACACTCTATGAAGACCATTTTGCTGTTAATACTCTTTGGAAGAAGTTTGCTGTTTACAGAATATGTAAAAGTTCAGATTTTAAGGTAAAGAAAGTAAATTTTTCTTATTGTGTTGTTAATTTTTTTATAAGCATATCTATTTAAATATATTTATAATAAAAATATTTAAAATGGCTAGATATTGTGGAATTAATGTGAGAAATACCAACACAGTGTGCAATATGGGTTCGTTTTTAAAAGTGAAATGTTTTTATTGAAACATGTGGGCCACAATGAGACACAGCAGGTTGGGCTACAGTGAGATAAGTCTCTCTGTACCCCTTGCATGTCAATTTCTTTCTATTTTGTGTTGAATTTAATTACTAAAGGGTAATGTTTAGTGTTAAACATGTTCCTAATTACTTTTTTAGCTATGACACGCAACAGAGAGAGGAAAACCACAATTGAAATGTTTAAAGAAGAAGACATGGGGCAGCTGTAAAGCTTGCTCAGGAGGGTATATCAGTGTGTAAGGCTGCCAAAGCTAAGGGTTTAGCTTTTCAAACACTTCACAGGTCTGTGCAGAGATTTCAGAAAGCAGGAATACTTTCATTTGACAGACATGTCTTTTCTGATCAGGAATTTCTTTTAAGTGCTGTAACTGGTAGAGAAATGAGCGCTGAAGGTGCTAACAAAGTCTACAATGAACCTGCCCCATAGCTCAAGACAGACAACTGGTGATGGAGAATTGATAGGAAAGGAGAAAAAACCAAGTCACATTAGCCCTAAGGACATCCGCAACTACCCCAAAGCTGCAGAGAGGATGGAGTCCACTTCCAGAAGGAGAAAAAGGAGATCCTTCATTCCAACAGACACTCCAGAGAAAACTTACTTGCGCTTCAGATAAAAAAAATCAAACGAAGTATAAGAAAAGTTTGCTCAAGCAAACAGAAGTTAAGTCAAAAAGAGCTCAGTCTACCAGCAATGATAACAAATCTAATTCAAATGGTTCAGATGATGAAGAGACAGGTCTCCAAATATATGAGAAGCTGATCACTGAGCCAAAAGAAGGAGACTTTGTCCTGGTAGAGATTCCAGGAAAACACTCCAAATTCTATGTTGGAGAGGTGCTGCAAGGTAGAGATATGGATGGTGATTATGAAGTGAAATTTCTTAGGAAAAGTGAAAAACTGACAGACAGGTTTTACTATTCAGCTGTTCCAGATATTGCATCAATTTCTACTAAGAATATAAGCTCCCTGTTGCCAATTCCTTCTGCACATGGCAAAACAAAAAGGCAGAAATCATACCTAAATGTTTGTGTTGATTTTGGAGACCTGAGTGTTCTATAGAGTTTTTGGTGTAATTTCAGTAATTATTGTGCTGTGATAGGGTTTTAATGTTCCCATAAATAATGTCTCATTGTGGACCACCTTGTGTCTCACTGTGGAACACCGATGGGCCACAGAGAGACAGTTGTTATGTAACTATAACTTGCTGTTTTTTTAAACAAACTTGATAGCTTCAAAAATGTTAGTTATGTCAACTTGAAGAGCAACATTAATACAATATTGTAACCATTAAAGAGTTTTGTAAAAGTAAAAATTTGAAGCAGAATGAAAAAAAATATTTTTTCTGTCTCACCCTGGCCCACCTTCCCCTACTGCTTTTCTGACTCTGTTGTTAAGCTCTTTAGCTTGTTGACTGAATTTATAATACATGCAATGTATTATTATCTTTAGGTGTATGATGCAATTTGCTTTCTGTATTTATCATAATTTGTCTTAGATTTTCTTTTTCTTATATGCAGATTCCTCACCCTCATTGCTTTTTGAGTTGGCATTGCTTAATTAATCTTCCTTCTTGAATCTAATTCTTTTATAGTTTTCACTTGTACCTCTTGGAGCTCAAAAGGTCATCTTGTGCTGCAATTGTATAGCAAAAGTTATTGAAACTATCAGGAAGACTAAAGACTTTAAAGGACCTTGCACTTGGCATGTAATTATTGATGTCGAACCCCATGTCCTTCAGCTTGACAACAGAATTGAGAAAATTTTAAGTCCTTTCTCTTCTGTAATCCCCGTTGCTCAATTTGTGTGAAATCACTTGTTTCATTAATTTTACTTTTCTCCTTGGACCTCACAATGGTATATTCTTTTTAGTTTTGTTCAAATTGCCCACATTATAACTATTGTATCCTTTCACATTTTATTACTAAAGAATTATGGTCTGGATAATGCCTGATTGTGCCTTCAGATCTCTTTGGTCCAGTCTTTTATCATCTGATGCAGTAATTTGTATCACAAATTACTTAAATGTAAATAATGATTGTAATATGAATATGCATTTTTATGTGACATTGATTTCAGATGTTTATTAATTGTAATTATTATTTGGAAATAAGTTTATACGGCCTTACTGAAACTGTCAATAATAACGCAATAATGCAAAGAGGGGGGTGAGCTGTTTATCATTATTGGAAACGAGGAAGTTACGTAATGTTGGCGCGTTTTCGGTAGAACCTTCTGGAATATTTTCTCCCTAAAAGCATATGTATTCGTGGTTTTCATTGGATATTTAAATAGACGCTAATGTTGGCGCGTTTTATTAGCCAATTGCAATTCAGTTATAATCTTCAGGCATATCTGATTGCAGGAGTATAAATAGGGTAAGTTTGAGGTAAAGTCAGTCAGTCGCTCAGTTCGCTGAAAGCATTCGTACACTACACGTCGTCTTCAGTCAGTTCGTCGAAAGTATTAGTTCGTCATACATCGGATATAGATTCACAAGTTACGCGCAGCAGAATTATGAAAGATCTAAAATATGGTAAAGTTAATTATACAAAAGGTTGAAGTACGTTGATTAAAAGTGATCAGTAAGAAGTTATTATAACAGTTTCATTTTGGCGAGTATCTAGATCAATATGTAAAAGTGATAGTGAACGTGTTCGACAATAAAAATTATAAAACAAATTTCTTCATCAGTGTTCTTTTTTTGGATAAAAGATTCCTTTCCGTTTACACAACCCTGATCAAGACACATGTTCGACCCAAGATAAGATAATAGCTAGCCGGAGGACAATAAACGAAACTTAAAATTCTTTCGAACATTAACACTGATGCAAATTGCTAACACAAGATGGAGCTACAAACCGAACAAATGAATGACGTCACAAGATGGCAACGCGTGAAGTAAACACACATACACAAACATCACAAGCATCAACATTATAACTAATACCGTTACAAATTGGTTCCCATACGTGGGGCAGTTAAAAATTATGTAACCAAACAAAACAAAAGCAGCACAATATAAGATCTTCAAGTTATAATAATTTACGTAAAACATATTACGTAATCATTATGTCATCTTACAAATCATCACCCTCCATTTTGACCAATGAACCATCCACATATCCCTATATTCCGTTCTTAATTATATAGTATACCGATTCTTTCATTTTCCAAGTGTCATAATTGCCTTTATTTATTTTGTCATTTTTAATATGAAAATTAAAGGTATTTGATTGACTTCAATATTAGAAAGAAGAACAGATTCTCATGTAACTTCACATAGAAGGTTTTTATTTTTTGTTTGCACTTTCTCTTTTACAATCTCTCTGGGCCTGTAACCTATTAAAATGATGCAGAGATGGGATAAATGCATATAAAATTGCTTTAGGAACTAAACAGAATTATATATTCTGCACTAAAAGGATAACAAGTTTATCATGTGTAGTTACTCCAACAATCATAACTACTAAATGGCTTTGGACAGTGGATAGAGAAAAGTAAGAGGTAGTGTATCTTACTTTGAATGGAAAACTATGCTGAATATGTAATGGTAAAGTAATCAATAAGTGAAAAGTGAAAAACAAGTGGAAATGGGACATGAAAAACTTAAAAAAAAAAAAAGATAATTTATTGATGAGAAATTTCAAAATGTAAATAAACTGTAGTGATTGTCTACAGAATGAGTTGATGGGAAATTGTAAAATGTAAATAAACTGTAGTGATTGTCTACAGAATGAGTTGACGGGAAAGTGTAAAATGTAAATAAACTGTAGGGATTGTCTACAGAATGAGTGTCCAGGGTCAAAGTTCAGTAGACAATCAAATTATAAAACTCTTAGCACAATAAATAAATAAAATAAATAAAAACTACAGAATAATTGAAACATGCATGGCATTAAATGGCATATGATTATTTGATAGCACTTTTAGTCACTGATTTAGCTCTCAGCTGATTCAGCCGAACAATTTTTTTTTAAGTGAAAGCATTATTTGACAAGTCTTCTAGGTGGATAGGGAGCCTGTTAAAGAATTGTACACCTACGATCTTGCAATAGATTTTTGGATTATTTAAATTACAATAAGATATATCCACAAGAATTTGATCTAGTTCCCGAGGTTGCAGGTTCAAACTCGGCGGAGGGCAATGGGTATTTTTCAGGCGTAAAAATCCTTAGCATGGTTTCCTTAGGAAGGGAAGTAAAGCTGGTGATCCTGTGTCATAGATTTATGGCATGTAAAAGAACCTCAAGCCTGATAAAGAGGCCTCTGAGCAAAATTACCGGTCTTTCACACCCAATATAGAATGGGATGCTAAGGATCACAGCAATTAAAGAGCGTCCATAAATAAAACTCAATTTAATTTCACAAGAATTCTATTCCATATTGAACATTTGTGGAATTTTCTCCTATAAGCAAAGGTAAGAAATCTTTAAGAGCCTCCTAAATGCAAACATTATTTACAGTAATAGCTAATTTTTGAAAAAGTGACATGGTAAGAGAGGCTAAGATTAGGCTCCTGTAACTCCTCCTTCTGTAACTTCATAGCTACCTAAATCTTCAGATTCTTCCAAATTACACTGTATGATGAGCAATATTTCCATTGTCACTATTTTTGCATCAGAATCACCTAAAATCTCTGTTCTTAAAATACTTACTTATCTATTAACACAAACAGTTACAATTGCTCACTTTCACCATATCATCACAAAATGGATGATTGCTTGTTTTGAGTACTTTTCGTGTTTATTTTCTCCACTTTTGGTGTTGTTTTTGTGCCATTATTGATGCATTGATTATAGATATTGCTGATTACTATATTTAGGATTTATGTTTTCAAAATTTATTTTTTGTGTGAATTTTAATACTTTTAAACAGCACCCCCTGAAAACATAAATCCTAATCAAGAAGCTTTGAGCATACCAGTGTTAAAACCATTAAGAAAGGACTAATATTTTGTTACCTACAAAAATCCTTAAAGGTTTAATGCTTTAATTTATGTTTTACAGCAGTTAACTGCAACAGAAGAAATGTTGGCACTGAGGAATATTACTGTAAGTATAGCAATTTAATTATTTTTGGATACTCCAGTTATTATGTCTTTGCTTTACAAGGGAGAGGGTAAAGCTTTAATTTTCAAAATTCAGCAAAGATATTTACTACTTACTAACAGTCTTCTTTATAGATCAAGGTAAATATGGAAAGTATAAGGTTGTTTCTAAAATTTTTTTCTCAATATGAAAGGAATCCATATTGAATGATAATATAACACATCTGACACAAAAATGTAAGTTGCATCTCTTTGCTTCTATTTATTGTTGTTTCTGCACAAAGACAAGAACATTATTTTGTGAGTTTCCTCCATTTTATGGAGAATCAAAATTATGGATTTATTCTGAATTTCAGAAACAACAGTTATCACAGATACATTCTTTGCATAGTTTGCAGTGTGACAGTGACTAAACTATAATTTTTTTACATGAAAGATGTATTACTTGCCAGAAAGCAAAATTGCATTTTTGTTGACTCTTTTAAGGATCTGTCATTGAAAATGTATAACTTTACTTCATTGAGAAGAACAGAATACATGGAAAGTGACCTGTGAAACTTGCTGAAAAATCTAAATAAATATTAATCTCTACATGACCAAGTTTGTGCTGCTAAAAGCAATAGATATATGAGAACACAGATATTGAAATCAGAAGGATGCTATGTTATATCCCAAAATCATTTCTCTAATGTTAGAAGTAATTTCTTTCCTCAACTATATTTTCAGTGCTTATTATCATATGTAAAGCCATGAATGATTTTAAATTTGTCTAGAGAATTTTAAAATCATGAGTTGCATTTGCTAAGACTACTTCACAAATTAAATGAACTAATAAAAGCCATAAAACAATATAAGATTTAAAATTATAAGCCAATGACTTTTTTGGGAAAGACATAGTAAAGTATACTATTGTTGCAATAATAATCCAAGTGGATCATTCACTTGAAAACTTCACTACCTTTTGAGCATTTAGCTTAAACCTATTTCGAAGGCATGTTGTCAGCTAAGAGTCATTGATATAATACACTTGATGAACGTGGAGTCAACCTAAATACTCTTACTAGCTTCACTCACTCATTTATTTTGCAGGACATGTATCATGAGTATGAACTCGCATCATCAGCTGTTTGTTGACTGTTGGATGAACTCTCGAGTCGTATTGTTGAAAGCCTGGGATGTCCTCTGGTGGCCTATGGATGAAACTAAATAGAGGGTTGTCTGCTTCTAGCAAATCAAAGTTCATGATGCGGTTTTCAAACTTTTATGTAAATTTTCTCCCATACTTCAAGGTTCTTAGGGTTTTTGGGCTGGTTTCAGCAACTGTATATTGGTGACTATTTCATGGTTTTGAGTCCAGAAGTAAAAAGCAACTGTCAATTTGTCAGTCTATTTGAACTTTATGCAACACCGGTGTTCTTTGATGTGAGTGCCTATGCTCCTTTGCATTTTTCCAATGTAAAGTTTTTTGCAATTTTCACATTGGATCTGGTAGATTCATGAATTTTTGTCCTGAGGTATGGGATCAGATTTTCTTACTTTAATGAGATTCTTGATGCTAAATTTGTTGTAAGGTGCCAGGGTTAATGTTGTGATTCTTGAATATTTTCTGAAATTTGTGAAAGAGACCTGGGTGGTATGTGAATTTCCTGAAGTTGATCTTTTCTGCTGCATTAGAAAGTGTAGTGACTTGCTTGACTTGCATTTTTGTCTTTTGAATTTATGTATTTTCCTGTCTGAATCCATTCTCTACTGCAGATTTGACAATGTGTTGATATTCTTTATAGTACTCAGTTCTGTTGAGGGGGATGTTGATTAATCTATGAGCCATGCTGCTGAACGCCACTTCTTTGTGTGCTTTGGGGTTGTAACTATGTGCTTTGATGTAATTATCTGTGTGCATGGGTTTTCTATGTAGTGTATTTTATTAATTGCTTCACTGTGCTTCCACCACTTTTTGGAAGTCATTGATATGTTTCCTGGCTTTGATGCAGATTGCGACATGACATTCTTGCTTACGTAATATTTTTTTTTACGTAAATTATTAGAACTTGAAGATCTTATATTGTGCTGCTTTTGTTTTGTTTGGTTACATAACTTTAACTGCCCCACGTATGGGAGCCAATTTGCGACGGTATTGCTTATAATGTTTGTTTACATCAGTGTTGAAGCCATGTTGTGACGTCATTCATTTGTTTGGTTTGTAGCTCCATCTGGCGTTAGCAATTTGCGGTTCTTAGTATCAGTTTTTGAAATAATTCATTTCAAATGTCCTCCGGCTAGCTATTATCTTATCTTGGGTCGAACATCTGTCTCAATACAGGTCGTGAAACGGAAAGGAATCTTTTATCCAAAAATTACACTGATGAAGAAATTTGTTTTATAATTTTTATTGTCGAACACGTTCACTATCACTTTTACATATTGATCTAGATACTCGCCAAACTGAAACTGTTATAATACTTTTTACTGATCACTTTTAATTCACGTACTTCAACTTTGTGTATAATTAACTTTATAATACTTTAGATTTTCGTAACTTGTGAATCTATATCCGATGTATGACGAACTAATACTTTCGACGAACTGACTGAAGACGACGTGTAGTGTATGAATGCTTTCGGCGAACTGAAGGACTGACTGACTTTACATCCAACCTACCTTATTTATACGCCTGCATCAAGATACGCCTAAAGATTATAACTGAACTGCTATTGGCTAATAAACCGCGCCAACATTAGCGTCTATTTTAATATCCAATGAAAACCACGAATACATATTGCTTTTAGGGAGAAAATATTCCAGAAGTTTCTACCGAAAACGCGCCAACATTACGTAACTTCCTTGTTTCCAATAATGATAAACAGCTCACCCCCCTCTCTGCATTATTGCGCTATTATTGACAGTTTCAGTAAAGCCTTATAAATTTACTTTCCAACAATATTTACAATCAATAAACATCTGAAATCAATGTCACATAAAAATGCATATTCATATTACAATCATTATTTACATTTAAGTAATTTGTGATACAAATTACTGCATCATATGCCCCACTAGAAACATAATTATAAATATTTACAACTTGTTTGGAAATTTTATAATTGGGTTTTTAGTCTCCTAAATCTTGGAACACACGCTATCACTTTCACTTAACACTTCACACGCATTTAACACACAACTTTTTTTTTTTTTTTTTTTATCTCGCCACTACTTACTGGCTCTGGTTTAATTAATTTAGATATTAATCTGACATCACAAAAAATTTTTTATAGCAAATACTGTACCCTGAATCATTTATTTACTGCTATAAAATTGTTTACTTTTTTAAGTTGTTGACAAAAATTTATACATTTAAGATTTTTGTAATTGTTTAACATTTTTACCAAAATATTCACCCTCTACACAAATATTTACATCTCTTAAATCTAGGCACTGTTTCACATGTTCTATTTGCTACATAAGTATTTGTTTTTAATTATATTTACCAATTTTTGTTATTTTGTACTTTAACTTTAATATCATATTGAGTTTCAATCTTTGCATTATTAATTTTCAAATGTTGTTACAGTTACTAAAAATTTAATTTTTTTTTTTTTTTTTAAACATTTCTCTTTTTTTTGTAATTTATTTCTCTTTTCAAATGACATATAAATAATTAACCCTCTTACGTTCCAATACATTGCTCTGCAAGTCATCTTTACTTATCCAGCATTTACTTTACGTCTCATTGCTATTTACCCTCCTGGATCAAATTGTGTGTGGCTAAACATTACTCGTAGCTGTATCCTAACCTTCAAATTTTTGTTCATGAATAACCTCTTGTATTCATATGAAATTTCGTTCCCTGATAATATTTGAAAACAATCTACAGTTTCTTGAACAACACATCTTTTAACAACTGTCATTTTCAATTCTTCTACTATCTCTTTAATTTGAGAATACTCTGACAAATCTTTCATAAGCTGTACTGGATTGGAGTTTTCATTTTGAACATCTTGGTATAATTTATTTCTTTGCATTACTGACTCCTTCTGTATTTCTGATATCTCCCCTCTGAAATTAACCTGCGCCTGATTCACAACTACATTCATAACCTCTTTCATCTCTCTTATTTTACTTGAAATACTACTTATTCTACTACCTGACTCTGTACATTCTACGTCAACATGTTCATTTTTAGTATTAACCTCACTTTCTTTGTTATCTCTTTCTCTGCTCATGTCTAGTATTTTCTTTGAAACTACTCCTATCTCACTTGCTATTACTTCCTCATTTTCATCTCTCATTTTTGGCATACTACTATCTAGCTTCATAACTTTCTTTTCAATTTCTTCACTGCTTTGATCTACTTTTTGCTCTAATATCTCATTACTCCTACCAATATTTTCAATTGATTTCCTGTTTTGTTCTAAGCTCTTACTAATATCTTCCCTTAATTCCCTATTATTCTTTTGCATATCTTCCCTTAATTGATCTGTAATACTCTTACTAATATCTTCCCTCAATTCTTTCTTATTCTTTTCCATATCTTCCCTTAATTTCTCATTACTCTGAGTTAATTTTTCTAATTTCTCATTATTCTTTTGCATATTCTCATTAGTCTTTTTCATATCTTCTCTCAATTCCCTATTATTCTTTTCCATATTCTCATTCAAATTTTTCAGCATTTCCATAATCATACTATTATCAGAATTAACATTTCCTGCTATTCTATTCTGACTTTCTGCACTAACATTTCCACCCTCAAATCCTAAAAAGTCTGAGCTATTTTCTGTAATCTGTATTGAATTACAGCTAACTGTTACATTATCTCCCTCCATAATTATTTCTTCTGTATTATTAGTAGCCATTGTTTTCTTTATCCTACCACTCCTAAGGTACATTTAAATTTTTTTTACCCCTTTTTTTTTTTTTTAGAATTAACATTACATTTTTCTAACCTTTCTGATGCTATCTGCTGATGTTGCTTTGATGTCCAGCTTTCTGCCCCTTTCTCCTAGATTTGTATGTCGCTTCTGCGTTGTATTATGATGAATCTACGTTGTCTCGATGTTTTTGTGTCCACTTATCCGCGTCGTTTGTCGCTCCTCTAGTTGTTTCTTGAATCTGCGTCTTGTAGATCATTTCACTGCTGCATTCGCCCCTTCCTGGTCATCTCACTTCTTCCTGGTTAATTCTGATCCTTTCCTGGTTATTCTGATCCTTGCCTGGTCACTATGCTTCTTTCCTGGTTATCGTGCCCCACGCTGGGTGCCAATTTGCGACATGATTCTTGCTTACGTAATATTTTTTTTTACGTAAATTATTAGAACTTGAAGATCTTATATTGTGCTGCTTTTGTTTTGTTTGGTTACATAACTTTAACTGCCCCACGTATGGGAGCCAATTTGTAACGGTATTACTTACAAATGTTTGTTTACATCAGTGTTGAAGCCATCTTGTGACGTCATTCTTTGTTAGGTTCATAGCTCCATCTTGTGTTAGCAATTTGCATCAGTGTTAGCTTTTTGTTTGATTTCATTTCAAATGTCCTCCGGCTAGCTATTATCTTATCTTGGGTCGAACATGTGTCTCTATACAGGTTGTGAAGCGGAAAGGAATCTTTTATCCAAAAATTACACTGGTGAAGAAATTTGTTTTATAATTTTTATTGAACACGTTCACTATCACTTTTACATATTGATCTAGATACTCGCCAAACTGAAACTGTTGTAATAACTTCTAAATGATCACTTTTAATCCACGTACTTCAACCTTTTGTATAATTAACTTTACCATATTTTAGATCTTTCATAATTCTGCTGCGCGTAACTTGACGAACTGACTGACTGAAGACGACGTGTAGTATATGAATGCTTTCGGCGAACTGAAGGACTGACTGACGACGTGTAATGTGCTAGGAATTTTGATGAACTGCCTAAATACGACGTGTAATGTATGAATGCTTTCGGCGAACTGAAGGATTGACTGACGACGTGTAATGTGCTAGGAATTTTGATGAACTGCCTAAATACGACGTGTAATGTATGAATGCTTTCGGCGAACTGAAGGACTGACTTTATCTCCAACCTACCTTATTTATACTCCTGCAATCAGATACGCCTAAAGATTATAAATGAATTACTATTGGCTAATAAAATGCGCCAACATTAGCGTCTATTTTAATATCCAATGAAAACCACGAATACATATTCTTTAGGGAAACATTCCAGAAGGTTCTACCGAAAACGCGCCAACATTACGTAACTTCCTCGTTTCCAATAATGATAAACAGCTCACCCCCCTCTCTGCATTATTGCGCTATTATTGACAGTTTCAGTAAAACCGTATAAACTTATTTCCCAATAATAATTACAATTAATAAACATCTGAAATCTATGTCACATAAAAATGCATATTCATATTACAATCATTATTTACATTTAGGTAATTTGTGATACAAATTACTGCATCATATGCCCCACTAGAAACATAATTATAAATATTTACAACTTGTTTGGAAATTTTATAATTGGGTTTTTAGTCTCCTAAATCTTGGAACACATGCTATCACATTCACTTAACACTTCACCGCATTTAACACACGACATGTTTTTTTTTTTTTTTTTTTTTATCTCGCCACTACTTACTGGCTCTGGTTGAATTAATTTAGATATTAATCTGACATCACAAATTTTTTTATAGCAAATACTTTACCCTAAATTATTTAATTACTGTTACCAAATTGTTTACTTTCTTAAGTTGTTGACAAAAATTTATACATTTAAGATTTTTGTAATTGTTTAACATTTTTACCAAAATATTCACCCTCTACACAAATATATTTACATCTCTTAAATCTAAGTACTGTTTCACATTTTCTGTTTGCTACATAAGTATTTGTTTTTAATTATATTTACCAATTTTTGTTATTTTGTTCTTTATTTTAACAATACTCTTGGAATTGTATTTACGTACTTTTAATTTAATATCATATTAAGTTTCAATCTTTGCATTCTTAATTTTTAAATGTTCACGTTGGGCGCCAATTTGCGACATGACATTCTTGCTTACGTAATATTTTTTTTACGTAAATTATTAGAACTTGAAGATCTTATATTGTGCTGCTTTTGTTTTGTTTGGTTACATAACTTTAACTGCCCCACGTATGGGAGCCAATTTGCGACGGTATTGCTTATAATGTTTGTTTACATCAGTGTTGAAGCCATGTTGTGACGTCATTCATTTGTTTGGTTTGTAGCTCCATCTGGCGTTAGCAATTTGCGGTTCTTAGTATCAGTTTTTGAAATAATTCATTTCAAATGTCCTCCGGCTAGCTATTATCTTATCTTGGGTCGAACATCTGTCTCAATACAGGTCGTGAAACGGAAAGGAATCTTTTATCCAAAAATTACACTGATGAAATTTGTTTTATAATTTTTATTGAACACGTTCACTATCACTTTTACATATTGATCTAGATACTCGCCAAACTGAAACTGTTGTAATAACTTCTAAATGATCACTTTTAATCCACGTACTTCAACCTTTTGTATAATTAACTTTACCATATTTTAGATCTTTCAAAATTCTGCTGCGCGTAACTTGACGAACTGACTGACTGAAGACGACGTGTAGTATATGAATGCTTTCGGCGAACTGAAGGACTGACTGACGACGTGTAATGTGCTAGGAATTTTGATGAACTGCCTAAATACGACGTGTAATGTATGAATGCTTTCGGCGAACTGAAGGATTGACTGACGACGTGTAATGTGCTAGGAATTTTGATGAACTGCCTAAATACGACGTGTAATGTATGAATGCTTTCGGCGAACTGAAGGACTGACTTTATCTCCAACCTACCTTATTTATACTCCTGCAATCAGATACGCCTAAAGATTATAAATGAATTACTATTGGCTAATAAAACGCGCCAACATTAGCGTCTATTTTAATATCCAATGAAAACCACGAATACATATTCTTTAGGGAAACATTCCAGAAGGTTCTACCGAAAACGCGCCAACATTACGTAACTTCCTCGTTTCCAATAATGATAAACAGCTCACCCCCCTCTCTGCATTATTGCGCTATTATTGACAGTTTCAGTAAAACCGTATAAACTTATTTCCCAATAATAATTACAATTAATAAACATCTGAAATCTATGTCACATAAAAATGCATATTCATATTACAATCATTATTTACATTTAGGTAATTTGTGATACAAATTACTGCATCATATGCCCCACTAGAAACATAATTATAAATATTTACAACTTGTTTGGAAATTTTATAATTGGGTTTTTAGTCTCCTAAATCTTGGAACACATGCTATCACATTCACTTAACACTTCACCGCATTTAACACACGACATGTTTTTTTTTTTTTTTTTTTTTTATCTCGCCACTACTTACTGGCTCTGGTTGAATTAATTTAGATATTAATCTGACATCACAAATTTTTTTATAGCAAATACTTTACCCTAAATTATTTAATTACTGTTACCAAATTGTTTACTTTCTTAAGTTGTTGACAAAAATTTATACATTTAAGATTTTTGTAATTGTTTAACATTTTTACCAAAATATTCACCCTCTACACAAATATATTTACATCTCTTAAATCTAAGTACTGTTTCACATTTTCTGTTTGCTACATAAGTATTTGTTTTTAATTATATTTACCAATTTTTGTTATTTTGTTCTTTATTTTAACAATACTCTTGGAATTGTATTTACGTACTTTTAATTTAATATCATATTAAGTTTCAATCTTTGCATTCTTAATTTTTAAATGTTCACGTTGGGCGCCAATTTGCGACATGACATTCTTGCTTACGTAATATTTTTTTTACGTAAATTATTAGAACTTGAAGATCTTATATTGTGCTGCTTTTGTTTTGTTTGGTTACATAACTTTAACTGCCCCACGTATGGGAGCCAATTTGCGACGGTATTGCTTATAATGTTTGTTTACATCAGTGTTGAAGCCATGTTGTGACGTCATTCATTTGTTTGGTTTGTAGCTCCATCTGGCGTTAGCAATTTGCGGTTCTTAGTATCAGTTTTTGAAATAATTCATTTCAAATGTCCTCCGGCTAGCTATTATCTTATCTTGGGTCGAACATGTGTCTCAATACAGGTCGTGAAATGGAAAGGAATCTTTTATCCAAAAATTACACTGATGAAGAAATTTGTTTTATAATTTTTATTGTCGAACACGTTCACTATCACTTTTACATATTGATCTAGATACTCGCCAAACTGAAACTGTTATAATACTTCTTACTGATCACTTTTAATTCACGTACTTCAACTTTGTGTATAATTAACTTTATAATACTTTAGATTTTCGTAACTTGTGAATCTATATCCGATGTATGACGAACTAATACTTTCGACGAACTGAAGGACTGACTGACTTTACATCCAACCTACCTTATTTATACGCCTGCATCAAGATACGCCTAAAGATTATAACTGAACTGCTATTGGCTAATAAACCGCGCCAACATTAGCGTCTATTTTAATATCCAATGAAAACCACGAATACATATTGCTTTTAGGGAGAAAATATTCCAGAAGTTTCTACCGAAAACGCGCCAACATTACGTAACTTCCTTGTTTCCAATAATGATAAACAGCTGACCCCCCTCTCTGCATTATTGCGCTATTATTGACAGTTTCAGTAAAGCCTTATAAATTTACTTTCCAACAATATTTACAATCAATAAACATCTGAAATCAATGTCACATAAAAATGCATATTCATATTACAATCATTATTTACATTTAAGTAATTTGTGATACAAATTACTGCATCAAGATGTTGCTTCTCACCACATGCGTTTCAAGATAACATTGTTGTCAGATAGTAGGCTAAATTTTAATGAATGTTCTTGTCCTACTTATTAGGAGTTTTCTCATATCATCAGTTTTATTTCTTCTGGGTTGTCCTTATTAATTTTGCTTCTTTACACATATAATGATTTGCTGCCAAAAAATGCAAGCTCAGCTTTTTCACTTCCTTATATTTTATATTCCTCAGGTGTTCTTTGAGTCTCACATTCATATTACTTCTATTTCCCACAATGTAACTTTATTGACAGTCATTGCAGCCAACATGGTGAATGCCTGGCATCTTGTTTATTTAAATTTTGTCTTTGGTATTCAGTTCTAGTACGTTATTTAGGCTCTGTTAGAGAATCCCAAATTGATAGTTCATTTCTGAAGAACTTTTGTGAATTTACTTATGCCCAGGAGTGGAAAGTAAATCACTTGAAATCTTTTTCTTCTGTGATTTTCTGTAATGTGGTGGTTTCGCATATTTCCTTTTGGTTTTCAAATTTCCGGATCTTTTGTAGAGGAGTTGTTCTGAGAAGCCATTTCTATGGCTACTTCAATGATGTACTTGAGTTTGTTTCCATGTTCATTTTCCTTAATGGGTACATTCCCCTTTCTGAAAGCAAGGTTATTGAAAGTTGGATGTTTATATCTATTGTTTTTATATGCTTGTCTGTATGTGCATATTTGTTTCCTGAAAAATTCTAAATTCTAATTTTATGATTTTTATATCCAAAAACAGGAGTAGTTATTGGCTTTGGTGTCCACCATGAATTTTATTTTATGAGTATCGTACTTGGTAGATTTTGTCCTCTGCCATGACATAGTGGATTGGAGTATAACTGTTCCAATTCCGAGTCACAGAATGTGCATAGGTTCGAGCTGAGCCCACCTATGTGGGTACAGATATTTTTTGGGTCATATATAGGACTGATGCCAACTGTATAATGATACATTTGAGGAGCTATGATAGATAACAGTCAGGAGGTCATGAAGCCAATGTTCTGGCTAGGGGAAGCTAGTGCTGACCACATCATCTCTTTGCATCAGCTGGATGATTGTCCACCTATGTATGTGAGCATGAGGTTGGCAGTCAGATTGGTATGTGAAGGGTCACGAGCTGTAGTACCACATATATAATTTTAATCTGCTAGGATTAATAGTTTCAGAACATCTGCTGTAAGCAGTTTATTTACAATTTCAAAAAACAGTGTTTATATAACTGCGCCCAGTTTTGAAAATCAGTGAAAACGTGTCAGTTATTTGGATTTCCAGAAAACTCATAAAAAGGTTGAGGTTGGTCAAGAATGGAGATAATAATTTGTCCATCTCTAGACCATTGGTTTCATTGTAGAATTTGTTTCAGAATGAGAATAAAGCTTGGATGATGCATAGCTTTGTGAGAATTAGGTACTCTTCTATGTGCTCTTTTTGAAGGTTGATTGAAAATAACCAATGTTTGATATACAATAACAAATTCACCCTAAGAATGCTCAGAAAAAGAGAAATTACATGAAAAGAAACAAATAGGTATCATTGTCAGAGTGCTCAAAACTTTGGATTTTTTCTTTTAGGTCATATGTGTCCTTGATGCTCAGACTGTGGAACTGCTGGAGTTTTTTAAATTCTTTAACTAACCAATTGGCTTATATGTGGTTGAATTTATTGTATTTATAATCAAATCTCATTTTTTGGACTGCTTTATGGATCTTCTGCAGCCCATATATTCTAGGGGTAATTGAATTGCAAGGTATGAGTTACTTCCTTTCTTTTTTAGTCAGAATGTTGTGTTCTTTAACGCATGCCTTAAGGTGCATAGGGCCTTATTCATTGAGTTGGCTTCAATTTCTATGTAGTTGCTGCTCTGCAGAAGCTTCATCATTTATCTCCCGTATCTAATATAAAATTTTATTTCCTTTGTCTGCCTTAGTGTAGCATGTTTGATATGGTTTACTTTTTGGACTGTTTTCTTTGAAACATAGTCAAAAAATAATGAAGTTTTCATGTGAGTGGTCTTCATGGATTATTATTGCAACAATATTTCAAATGGTTACAATACATAATAAATTTACCTCCAAACACTGATCACTGCAGCTATGACTTTGAGCATGTCAACATATTTATTGAAAATAAGTTAAAGATGAAGCTGCACATTTTAATAAATCCTTATAATCTTCTTTTTTTACCTTTCTCATGTTAGCTGCTCAGTCTGTTAAAATATTTGCAATTTGCTGTATTGGAATTTGGTTTTTCAGTTCATAATATTTCATCTGACGAAATTGTTGAAATTGATTTTAAGCATATTTATTATTCATTTCAGTTTTCTGATGCTTAGCTTGTTGAATTGATTTACTTCCTGTTTTGTAGCTTGGCCAAATCTTTCATATGGCATATTGTCTTTTGAATTTAGTGCTGTGCTTGTTTCCAGTGCACATATGTTTGTTATATCTGATCATAAAGGAATATGGAATTTTTTTTTTTTTTGGGGGGGGGGAAACAGGAATAAAGGTTTAAGGAAAAACAGAGATATATATAGGTTGTAGGAAGGAAAAAGGAAGAGGAAAAGAAGGATCTTATATGTGGTGGCACTATTTATTGGGGGCATAATTGGTATCGTGTGGCTGGTACCGCCGAAGCAAACCTGCGGTTCGTGGGTAATTCCTAAAAGACGGAGAGGTCCAAAGTGGACACACTCCTCAGTGGTGAGTAGGTAAAGGTCATGGCCGAGGCCCTGACAGTAACCTAGAAGTCAGTGGTGGCGTAACAGTTGATGCTGGTACCGAGCCCGGGCCTGTTACCTCCGGGCATCGGAGTGTCAGTGGTGAGTTAACAGGAGATGGAGGCTCCAATCCCGGGCCTGTTATCTCCGGGAGTTGGCACGTCGTTGTTGAAGATGATATACTGGAGGAGGTGGCTGCCGTAGTCTGTCGATCTCGTTGAGGGTGTCCATGTTGGTCTGGTTGATGCGCGAGATGATGTCTGAGAAGCGTTCCTCAATGACGATTAACATCTTGCTGACACAGCTGTCCATGTCCAGGGTGCGTCTGTTTATTTGGTCCAGGCATTCTTGTCGTTCGTTGAAGTGGCTGTTCATGTTGTTGGTCAGACGCTTCTTGGTAACGTCGTGGGATTTGTCTATTATATCAGCGATTCCATTAAACTTCGCGCTGATCTGCTCTTCCAGGGTGTTCAGCCTGCTGGAGAGGTTTAGCATCTCAGCGTGGAGGTCCTGGATGGCTTCTATGATGGCTGTGTTGGTCGTAGTGTGCTGTTGGAGGAGTTGGTTCGTGGCTACTATTTGTTCCTGGATCTGCGGTGAGTTGCTGGAAGAAGTGGTGTCCTGGGATGTAGGTGTGAAGTTCTGCGGTGTCTCTGAGCTGTGCGGCGTGGCTCTACGAGGGTAGAGTGGGCAGACGGCCTGGCCAGTGTAGTGCCCCTTGCCCCCACAGGAGGCGCAGAAGCGGCGGCGGTGTCTCAGGTCGTGTGCCCTGCATTCGGAGGTGTTGACCCTATTGCCGCAGTAGTGGCAGCGGGGTGCGGCGTCACAAGACGCGGCGGTGTGCCCGTACAGGCAGCAGCGGCGGCATGTAGTTGGTCGCGCACTGCGGCTGGCCTCAATCACCAGGGTTTGCCCTAATAAGGGCATTCCTGCGTGCAGGGCTGCCGAGTAGTCTTCCTCCTCCATGAAGGTTAGACGGACCAGCGGTGTGGGACCTCTGTCGTTCTTAATCCTAGTCGCCTTGGCCGCAGACGGCCAGAAGCGCTGGGCGGCGGTGAGCAATAAACTGTCCGGAAGGTGACGGTGCACTCCCCGGACAACAGCGGAGAAGCGTGCAGGCACGCTGGTCAGCGGTGTGTGGCTGGCTGTGCTGGCTGGAGAGATGGCGCTGGGCACTTCGATCGGTGGTATCGGCGGCGGAGAGGCTGGAAGTTGTTCTTCGTCGGCGGTGGAGCTGGTAGTGCCTTCCTCTCGAGGAGGAGGCAAGGAGGCTGCGGTGGTCTTGACGGTCTTCTTCCTACCCATCTTGACTCGGCGAGAGCTCGAAGCGAAGTACTCCATGGAATAATTACCCAGTGAGACTATATAGTCCTCAGTTATTGATATAGTGTGTCATGATTGGTTGATATCTGATATTTTCTACCACATGATTGGTGTATATCATATGACTGATGTATGACTGAGTCATTAAAATTGCTCCTAGTGGTGCAAATTTTAACCAATTTGAAATTCTTACTAGGAACTTATTAGATAATAGCAATTAAGAATTATTTCTTGAAGGTATAGTAACATAAAATTAATGAGAATTAACAGAATAAAATACGAAAAGCTTATACTTTTATTACTTTTAAGTGTGTCATGCAAGTTTGTAAGAAAACCCTGCCTAGAACCAACATTTTGAACTCCAGTGTAAAAAGCCCTTTTCCTTTTTTACCCTCATCTTTCCTCATTGGCTATTCATTGGTTTTATCTGAAAATGTGTTTGGAGTTGTTTTAAAAACTACTAAAAGAATAATAATAAAAGTGAATAAAAGTGTGGAACTAATTACCAAGAAGTATGTTTTCAAATGTCACTGGTTCCTGTGTGTAATTGAAAGCAACATGGTGGAGCAAGATGCATTGTATGGCTTGGCAAAAAGCAAAAATGTCATTTTGTTTACTATTAAAGCAGTGTTTATTAAAAGAAATGCACAAGCTGGTACAAAAACATATGTCAAAACTTTGAAGAATAATTCCTTGCATATAGAGGGTGAAATAATGTTATATGAACATGGGTCCAAAAATGCTTTATTTCCTGGTTAGAGCCCTTTTCTACAACTCTGCTGGTACAGTGTGATATGCAACCTACAATGCCAGTATAACTTTCCCATGGCAATAACTCCATAACAGAACAGTTGCTTAGCTCACACATTAGATAAACATTAACTTTTATTACGTTGATATTGTAATGAAAAGAAGCTAGAAACAGTGATGTGTATTGAATTTATTTAAAGGTGAGTCGGAATTGTTACACTAACATCACTTAAGTTTACTCACTTAACATGTTTCGGGAAACCGTTGTTCCCATCCTCAGAAGGTTAATTCGACTGTCAAATTAACCTTCTGAGGATGGGAACAACGGTTTCCCGAAACATGTTAAGTGAGTAAACTTAAGTGATGTTAGTGTAACAATTCCGACTCACCTTTAAATAAATTAACTTTTATCTCTGGTTAAATGGGGTGGGGGTGTTGTAACTGCTTTTAGTTTGTAGGTTCACCATTGTTGTGGGCATTGTGTATGTACTATATAGTCCACTGTTATGCTACTCACTTGATTGCTAGACATAGCACTGAGCATGTAGTGTCAGTTCTGTGTGTTTATGGATCTTGTTTCAGGTACAGTAAAATGAGGTGTTCAAATGCAAATTTGGCAGATGCCCATTTTATGTATGGATTAGCTGAAGGTAATAGCAGTTATGTTCAGCAATTGTAACAAGAGAAGTTTCCAGACTGATGGTGTTCAGATAGAAGGACATTACAATAAATTGATTGTTATCTTAGGGAAACTGAAACCTTCAAGCTTGCTACTTGTGACTAGGGAAGACCCAGGAGGAGGAGAACACCACAATAGGAGGGGGTGATTCTCGATGCTGTAAGATCTAGTGTAAGCGCTCAACAATTAGCTATAGGATGTAATGTTGACCAGATGACTGTGTGGAGAGTGTTGCGCAAGGACCTATTGTACCCTTACCATTTATAACACATGCAGGCATTATCAGCAGTTGATTATCTTGTACGGCTAGTGAATGGTTTCTCAGCCAATGTGTTAATCATGACTTTTGTGTAAGTGTGCTGTTTATGAGTGATGCAATGCTTCAATGAGATCACAATATGAATTATCACAACCATCATGTATGGACTGACATGAATCCGTGTGCAATGGTTCCAGCAAATCATCAACATTGATTCTCCATTAATGTTTGGGCTGGCATTATTTTTGACTGTTTGGTGGGACTGTATGCACTGCCACACCATCTCAAGGGACAAAGACACAGCATTTTTAAGAAAATCTGATGTGTTACATTCACATGACTTTCTGTCATTTATTGATGGGTATACAAATGATTCTTATGATGCTTCATTTTAATTGAGATTGACCTTTGCAGAAATAGCTGAATTACACATTTCATTATAGATACAAAGGGAACAGCAATGATCAAATGTTTAAGAACTGGATGCCAACTGGATGCTGGCCTTAAAATTCCATACTATTTCCATGCAATTATGAAAAACAACTGAAGCAACTGAATGTTGACAGTTGTTAGGACACTTATAATATCCTTTCCATAGTAATTTATTGCTAGTTTTGAATCCACTGCTTAATTTAGGATTTTAAAAGAATGGCAAGGGAATTTAACAATTCAAATCACTAATAATGATACTTTGGAAATGGCTTATGCCACAAAAAAAGTTATTTGAAATAAACTATATGTTTTAAAGAGATCTACATTTTTTGTGTAGTACATTCTTGTCTATCACTTAATGTATACCGGTTATACAAGATTATACAAAATTCCTTCTGAATGAACAGGACTTCGTATGCTATTCCCAGAAAATTCAAGATATACATTTTATTTATCATGTAAATATCTTTAATATGTGGTATTTTAATTGAAATTGTTTGAGAAAATCAAGAATTTTAAAAAATGTTCCATGTAAAGAATAGTGGAGGTGGAATGATTTTCCTGAAAATCTTTGTGTTACAACTTTGGAAGATACTTAACTTAAACATCAAGTCTAGTATTTATCCAACTTTTCATTTTTGAGTTATGCTGTTCACAGACACACACACAAGGGCCTTTTCCTAAAAATTCCTATTTTGGATTCAAAGGGCCTCAAAGTATGTATTTCAATATTGAATTTTTGGGTGGAATGAAATACTCTCTCTACCTACTATGTACAGTCGAGTACAAAAAAAGCATACCAATGCTTTTGGTTACTTTTAGTGCTTTTTTTCTTGAATGTTGACAGAATCTCATCATTTGTGTTCTGCACCTGCCTTAGGTGAGCTATCCTCTAATTGTTTTAGCTGAAGTCTGATATGCTAGCATTACTCTAAGAAGAAAGGTCAGCCTAGCTGGGCAATGAAAGTGATAGAGAATCAATATATGTCACCTGAATGGTTGAAACAATATGCCTCCCAAAGACTGTCCATACTAGCCCCTGAATGAGTCTGGCTCTTATTGGTTCGACATTCAAGCATTAGCTTCTGTAACCAAATGAGGGATGGAAGGCGTGGCAGAGGCACATTAATTGTTGACTGCCAACTTAAGCCATAGTTCCTCATATTGGCACATTTTTTTGCACCCAACTGTACATGGTAGAGAAAGCAAAAACCACATACCTGTCATGTTGCAACATGTGTCATTATGAATATGACAAGACATGTACTTATTGCACGATGGAGCTACTATTCATTTCCGCCTCTATGTTCGTCAGTTTCGGAATAGAATGTTCTGTGGTAAATGGATAAGAAGAGATAGACTAATTCAGGACACTCGCCTGTCCTGAATCTACTAGATTTATTTGTGAAATAATTTAAAAACTCTTTTGTATGCAACACTGGTGCAAGATGGAGTGTCTTCATGCTTGTATTCTGCAAGGCTGCCAGATAATATGAGATACTCCAGAGATGCATCAATACATCAGGGAGTCTATGCAATGGCAGGTTTATGGATGTATCCATGCTAACAGAGAACATTTCATTTGATTTTCTGTTACCCACAGTTCTGTTTTTGAGTCTCATTTCATATGATTTACTGTTTTCCATAGTTATAATTTTGAATATTCTGCTAAATGGCAGGTTTACAGAAATGGATCTAACAAGGAAATAAGGTATTTTTGGCCCCATGTTCATATAATTTCACTCTCTATATACAAGAAGCACTTCCCCAAAGTTTTGACATACATTTTGTTACATTTTGTATACATAAGTTATCTTCATTGTGTAACTCATATATGTTTAGAATAAATAAATGAAGGGTATGACTAAGCGATGCATGACAAGCGAGATAGCTCTGTGGTAATGTATGAGGCTTGCATTTGGGAGGTCTGCAGTTCAAGTTCTGTCAGGATCACCCTCCCTGACTGAGGTTTTCTCCAGGTTTTCCTCAGTCCTCATAACTGGTAAATGCTGGGGAGGTACCCTAAACTTAGGTCTGAAACATTTCCTTCCCAAAATTTCTTTCCCAAATATAATTTCATTTCATGTATCATCAGTGTCACTGCCTGTGGTGCTATATGTGGTAAGAACAGGCATTAAATGCTACTAATACAAAAAATGCATTTTACTTTAATATTTCAATTGAAATTATGTTTAGTAATTATAGATACCACTCAGTAGTTATGAATGATCCAAATAATTAAATTTAGAAAAGTGAAACTGTGTGAGTGGTTAGTAGGGATATATTTTATTCTTGTCGCTATTTCAACATTGAATATAGTATTCCCAAGATTTTCTTGCTTCCCACTTTCCAAGCTATGTGAGGTAGCTCTGTTTTGCATTTGATTGATTCAGGTGTCTCCAATATTAACTGTTGAAAATTTCCAGTCATATTCAGGCACATACTAGAGCAGAAGACAGAATAACATTTTATGTCCAAAAATATATACTACAGATTAATCAGAATACTTATATTCACTCTACATGCTATCTGATTTTTATGTATGCTTTATTTCTTTGTTTATATTCAAAGGTGACAAAGAGCTTGTGCAACTCTTCACTTTTGATGCAAGAGTAACTGAACCTTTTTTCAGGGAATCTTCACTTGTCTTCAGAAATGAATATGAGTAAGTTGAAATTTGTCAGTCATTAACTTTCTCAATGTTGTCAGCTTAAAATATGAAAGATGTTGAAATTGCAAGAGCAAGAAACAAATTATAGGATTATTTTGAAACTGTGAAACAGCATCTGCTGCATAATAATTATGATTATGAACAAATTTATACAACTTCAGCCGCTCTGAATAACAACAACAACAATTATGATGATGATGATGATGATGATGATGATGATGCATAACTTGCCTGATGAAAGAAAGGATTGTTTCTGCGCATGTTTGTTGTTGTGTGCATAATTACCAAGTAGAGTGTTTTAGGGAAAGAATGAAGTAATGCATAAATTAAATTGTAGTTGAGAGTATGGATGAAGTGGAGAAAGTAAGGAGAGGTTTCTGCATTTGTACATGTTACCTACTTCTGCTGTAGTGTGCTACCACCTAGTTGCACTAACATAAAATGTAGTGATAGTATGGAAACAGAGTGCAGGAGAAGGTTCTCATACTAGTGCATAATTCTATTGTTGATGATTCGTATGTATTTGACCCATAAAGTAATTATGTCATACCAGTTGTACATGTGCACAAGTCAAGATGTACTACTGACTCTGTTGCCATATTTTATAGAGTTTAGAGCAGTAGCACAGTAGATTTAAATGGCATAGATTTTAAATTACCACATATATATTATGTTTAATAGCATTCAAAGAAAAACTAACCAATAAATCCACAAGATGTCAAAAGTTAGGGTATTCATGTGCTCTTATGCAGCAGCCGCCATTCATCATTTTATATATCAAACAGGTAAATCAGCCATATTTGCAGCTGATCATTTATGTTAAAGAATTTAAGACTTGTAAAGAAGGTGTTTCTGCTCAGGACACATTTTGTGACCTAAGTAGAACTTTTAACTATGAAACATGATACCTTGTTAAACTAGGAATCTGAGTAAGGCACAAAATTTAAACATCTGTAATTCTTAACTAGAGAGTCACAAACAGTAGTATCAGTTAAGAAAACAATATCAGATAGCAGAAGTAAAGAATAGTTGCTCTGCAAGGCTCAGTGCTAGGGCCCCTGATTTTTTTAATAATGATAAATTATGCACATATTAAATGATTATTCTATTCATTCAGTGGTTTATGTAAGTGATACATCTGTCCCTGAAATTCATACTTGCACCCATTTTTAGGATTAGCAAGAAGCAGCAACTCTTCAACATCAGGCTACCATGATCTAGGATATAACTGTTTTTACTGTGCATCAAAACAAACATCTAATACTTACATAAATACATACAATACAATTATTATAGAAACAAATATTTAATTGTATGAAGTAGCATGATTTTTGTGATACTATCATCATGAAAAATGTTACTCTTTTCTGTTTCAGAGAAGAGTTGGTCCACATTTATAATGTTACTCTTAAGTTCATTGCAACACAGAGTGGTCTCACAAGATGGCTCAACTTTCCAGTCCCTGAAAATATGGAAGAAAATACTGCTTCTGAAGTTCTGCAAACTAAAGATGTTGAGAGTGAGAAAGTTGGTCAAACTACTGGTACTGCTGTTTCTGAAAATGATGACAATGATGATATGGAAGCTGAACCAGAAGGTGAAGATATCAGTATAGAAGATGAGGAGGAAGAAGAAGATGGTGAAGATCAACCAGCAAGTGAAGAGAAGGAACAATTTGAAGAGAATATGTATGTGTTTCTCCTCTTGTATATGTGCTTTCTTTCTTCACAGAAATAGCTATTTTAGAAATGCTTTTAGTTTTCACATTTATTTTTTGGCAGAAAGTAGACTAAAATGAACAGAAATTTGGATGGTCAATATACCAATGCTTGTGATGGCTTAAATCTTGAACTATAGAGTTCCTTTTACAAATCTCCTTATCATTTCAGTGAGTTCGGGGATCTGTACTCAGGAGCTATTGAAGAACCATGGTACCAAAGTGCAGTTCTCCAATATGAAATTGATCCAGATTCATTTGTTTACTCTGTACCATTTGATGCAGGTAATAGATTTACTTCATACATTGATTTTTTTTTAAATAGCTAGTTATATTTAATTTCTGTTGAAGATAAGAGTGAATTAATTTTCAGTCAGAGGAATTATTAGCTACATTCCTTTTAATGTAGACAGAGATGCACTTTTATGGTTGGTTATAGTTAAAATGTTTAAAAGACAACAGTTCATAAACATAATGATTTCAGTTCATTTTTATTTACTATTGGATTGGTCACATTGAGGTAACTAGTTCAATTTCAATGGTGATTATGCTCAAGTTTATCCTTGCCTTTTTAATATAGAGTCAACTGAAAAATTCAATGCCACAGCCGGGATTTGAACACGGTTCTCCCGCTCTCTGAGGTTGCTCAAACCATTGAGCTACTGTGACAACTTGCCGGTCACACTGAATTCCCCAATTGACTCAAGTTGTTTCCCAGACAGACCACCAAGGCATCTCACTCAAGATGACAATCTCAGAGGCTACCTGCTATCCCAAGTACTTCAGTGCTGGGTATATGGATTTTTTAAGGGTTTACGTGTTTTGTTGTTGTTGTTGTTATTATTATTATTATTATTATTATTATTATTACTATTATAATATATAATTAATTCAAATTAATTATACTTTTTACACTTAGCCTGGTCTTGGCAAGTTTTTATCTTTGCCTATTGTTTTACCAACTATTATTTTCCCTAACCCTGGACTGCATATTCCATTTTAGAAATAATACTGCATTTGGCCAGTGAGAAACACTGCTAATAAATAAACAAATAAAGAAGTAAATAAATATACTTATTTATTATTTTGTTAATTAACTAATTCATTAATGAATATTGCTAAGCATAATGTATAATGAAGTCTATGGGACCTGAACCTGGCCACTTGTCCCAAAGGCTCCTATGCATACAAATTATAATACAAAAATTTGTTATCCCAATCATTTTTATACTGCTGAAAGTTATTTACATAAACTCTATTTACTCTTATCCAATGACCATTTCCATTTCATTTAACATTCCAAAGAAATTTCATTTACCTTAACTGAGTCTGATCATTAAACATTGGCTTAATTGCTACATTTCTATTATCCCTAAGCCATTTTTCTGTAAGCAATTTTCTCCTTCATTCATCATTTCCTCTGTATTCCATCAAAATATGGATCGCATCTTCATTATACTCATAGATTGTACAATATTACTTCTAAGATCTCTTAGTTTCCACACTCCTCTGCAATGCCCTCTACTTCTTTTTGTTACATATCACTACATACTTTTCTATATTTGATTCTGTCTTAACAATTTCATAAAAAATTAAGGAACTCCTCTCATCCATTGCAGAGTATAATATCTGTTTATCTATATCTTATCTGGAACAGCCATATTTTCAAAATCCCCTCACCATGCTATGTAACCAAATATCACCAAACCATTCTTCTCTAGTTGATCCTTAACTTTTTCCAGCCAATTAACAGAGCACAAATGCTTTTCTTATTTACCTGTGGAGCATTTTAAGATATTCTCTTCTGGCATGTAACTAACATGGTATAACATTTCACTATTCTTTCTATCACCAGCCCTTTCATGTTAACTTTTTCCAATTCTGAAATGACGTAACATTAGGTGGGTACTGAGAAACACCTAATATTAGCTTACAAAATGACTTGAATATCAAGCCCAGTCTTTACTGTCCAACATCTCTTTTCCAAATGTCAACTCTGTACACCATCTTGACTTCACCAGAGCTCTATACAACCTTTCAAACCATACTGCCTTCATTGTTGGTGCTATATAAAGGAGAGTCCAGTGTCAGCAGTGGTAGAGTGTATATGTGTTAATTGTGGCGCTCTGCAAGAGTATGAAGATGGGAGTAGAACTACAATTTACTGTGTAAGAACAGGGAGGTTTAGGAGGATAAAAATATTGAGCAAAAAGGTTATGCTAATGGTAACAACAGAAATTTGGCTGTCCTATTAATACTTGGAGGAGTGGAGCTGAACCTGGGACTGAAAGAACTGGATGAAGTATTGCAGATGCTGAAAAGTATAACAAATGAGTTAACTGAGCTAAAGGCAATGGAGAAACAGTTAGGCATGAAAATGGACAACAATACAGAGCAACTAAAAGATGCATTGAAATTGCTAAAAGAGGAGGTGGACCAAGAATTAAAAGAATGCAGGTAATGGATGGATATAATGAAGAGAAACTGTGAAGTGGGGCAATGCAAATTAAACATGGTTATAAGAATAGAGAATAACTACCTATATCCTCTCAGGGGTTGTAGATCGATTAAGAACCACAAATTAAGATTATAAGACATTTATTCACAATCACTGGTGAACATTATAATAACATTACAAAATATGACAGTGTGCTTGCTCGGCAATCGACATGTTCCTTGTGCTTTCTCTCACACACACAGCATCTCACTACCACACACCTTCACATCTCTATGTATAGATATTGCTAGTTCTTTAACATGAATTTAACTATATTCCAACAATGGTTATATTTGGAGTAAAGGAGGATAGAGACAAAACACTTGGAAAACTTGTAGGTGAAATCATAGAGAAGCACCTTGAAATTAAACTACATGGATGGGAAATTGTGGATGCATTCAGATTTGACAGAAAGGAGAAAGAACCTAGGCCATATTAGTAAAAGTGGCAACAATGAATATGAAATGGCGGATATTAAGAAATGCAAAAAAGTTAAAAGGCACAAATTTTCTTGAGCAGGATTTTGGCAAGGGGGAACATAATTTAAGAAACCCACTATCAATAAAAATGAAAGCAGCTAGATCAGAAGGAAAAAAGCGTATTTGAAAGGACTTCAGTTATATGTGGAAGGAAAGAAATGGAATTTGAATGTAAGGAGAAACGACTGTCCTGGAATGTATAGGCATCAGCAGTTTCACAAAGGTGAAGAATGGCAAGAAGAGTTAGGCAATCAATGTACTGACCATCAAAAGGAAATATCAGCTGGATGGAACCAAATTATGACAATGAGAGGGATTACTATGGCCAATGGAGAGGAAGAAGAGGCAGCCGAGAACATGGTAGAAGTAGAACTTGAAGGGGCAGTAGGGGAAGAGTGCAAGCAATGTTAACACACAGACTGGGCTGGAGCGAGGAGAGAGAAGAAAGAAGTTGGGGATCAGTGGCGGGAGCAACAAAGTGCA
The DNA here is from genome assembly GCA_030765065.1 of Deroplatys truncata. NCBI lineage: Eukaryota > Metazoa > Arthropoda > Insecta > Mantodea > Mantidae > Deroplatys > Deroplatys truncata. The sequence continues at coordinate 120,836,477 of CM060978.1, forward strand.
TTTCAGAGATTGGAAATGTGTCAGTGAGGCAAAATCAGGTTAAATTATAAGGGGAAAATTATACATATGAGCGATTTAAAGGAAGTGCAAGATTTAGCAAAAAGAAAAGGTTTAAAAATAGTGTCTGTGGAGGGGAGCAGTGCAGTACAAATAAGGGGAGAAAGGGAGGGAGAAGGGGTGACAGGCCCAAGAGAAACAAGATATAGAAAGAAGATGGAGAAATTTAAACTTGTGGAAAGATCAAATTCAAGATTGGTATTGGAGCTAAAAGTGATGTTCTGGAATGTAAAAGGATTAAAAAGTAAATGGAGAAATACAAAGGGTGATAAGCTCAATGGATATTACAAGAGTGGCAGAGACGTGGATGGAAAGAAAGGAAACAATAGAGCTAAATGATTTTATGTGTTTAAGGAAAAATGCAAGTAAGATACATGTTAAAGGTAGAACCTCGGGAGGAATAAGTATATTTGTTAAAAAAAGATAGGGAAATAAGTATTGACACGGTGCTATCAGAAAGAGTAAGTCAAGTTTTATGGAGTGTTATTAAACAGATAAAGAAAGAAAAAGTAAGTCTTGGGATAGGAGTAGTATACAATCATCCAGAAACATCACATTTCTTTGATAGCAAATGTTTTGATAGATTGGAAGAAGATATTGTAGAAATTAGGAAGTGCTTCCCAAGTATGGGTTTATACTGATGGAGGATTTTAATGCAAGAGTAGGTGAATAAAATTTTAGACTAGCAGGTACTGAAAGTTCAGGGGTGTGGGAAAGAGATGAAGTACTAATAAGAAAAAGCAGAGATACAACATGTAATAAGGAATTTTGTGAAACAAATAATTTAATGATACATATGTAATGGAACTATAGGAGAGAACAGAGAAGGAGAAATAACATTTGCAAATGCAAATGGTCAAACTGTTATAGAATGTATGTGTAGTTCTAAAATGGAGGAAAAGATTGCAAATTTTAAAATACTGAGTGAGATCGTCAATAGTAGTTATTTCCCAATCATTTTGGAAATTGGTGGAAAAGAAGAAGTGGTAAAGGAACAAGAGGAAGTAATACAACTAAAAATAATTAAAATTTTTAAATGAAGGGAGGAAAAAAGGGATGCATTTTGGAAAAACATTAGTTCTAGCATAGGAAAAATTATGGAATCTTATATAGAAGTTGTCATTAAGGAATGAAATTTAGAAAAAGACATTAGAGCTGATGGAATTATTAGTAATAAGAGCAGGAGCAGAAAAAATGTGCTACAGAGGAAAAAAAAAAAGCATAAAAAATATGGCAGTTAATGAGGAGGACAAGCAAGAAGGGAGGAGTAGGAAATTAGATTTTGCTGAAAGAATGGATGATGTATATTTTGGGAGACTGATTGGGAAAGAGAAAGTGATGAAGTTAGAATTAAGGGGGATAGTGCAAAACAGGACAAAAAATGAAAGACTGGATGGACAAATATTGATATCAGAGGTTAGCCAACAAACAAGAAATTTAAAAAAAAGTAAGGCACTGGGGATTGATGGAATTCCAGGAGAATTCTGGAAAGTGCAGTAAAGCTAAAGGAGGTCTGAAAATTACTAAATAAAATTAAGGAAAGCAAAAATATACCCGAAAACTTGAAAATTAGTATGGTAGTACCAATATATAAAGGCAAGGGAGTGATGAATAAACCAGAGAACTACAGGGGAATAGTATATTGTCTATCATGGAGAAAATATACACAGAAATAATGACAGAAAGATTACAAGAGTGGGCAGAATCAGAAGGAAAGTTGTCTGAATATTAAACAGGTTTTAGGAAAGGCAAGCGAACAACAAATAATATATTAGTAATCAAGACAATAATTAACAAGTATTTAAACAGGAAAAGAGGAAAGGGTATATGTTTTTAGCAGATTTTGAAAAATCATTTGAAACTATTAATAGAGAAGCGCTGGAGTGGAGAAAACAAAAGAAGCGGTAAGCGATGATTTTATTGAGGGATTTGAAAAACATATGAGGGCATAAAATTTTGTATAAGACGTGATTGAAACTGAATAATGGAGATGGCTGAATAAAAACTAGGTTTAAGACAAGGGTGTAAACTAAGTTCTATCATGTTTAATTTATTTATAGATGATATATTAGAAAGAGTGAGGGAAAGTAATGGGCACTGCCTATATTAATGAATAAGGAGATACCAGGAGTGCTGTATGCAGATGACCTAATGGTAGGAGCTATAACCATAATAGGCTTGCAAAGAGAAATTAATGAAATATAGAAATTCTGTACAGAATGGGGAATCTGTGTAAATGTAAATAAATCAAAAGTTATAATTTTCAAATAAGGAAACAAACTAAGAAAAGATGAACATGGTATCTGAATGGACAGCAGTTAGAGGTACTAAAGGAGCTTGATTATTTATGTGTAAGATTAAGTAATAATGGTGGGTGGGAAGCACATGGTACGAAGGTGATGGCAAAAGGCAGAGCTGCTATGACAGGATTAAGAATGTCATTACAAATGGAAATGTCTGTTAAATGGTTAGAAAGGATGAATGAAGCATTTGTACAATAAAAAATCTGATGTGTTGCACTCACATGACTTTCTCTACTCTTGTATAAACTATTTTTACAAACGCTTATTCTCCATATGCTTCATGTTAATCAAGATATCGAGATGTTAATCTTATTACTAATTTTCTTGTAGATGCAAGGGGAATTGGTAGGCTTTAAGCAATAGTCAAATATTTTAAGAGCTGGTTGCTATGTGGAGTATTCCATTCTCTTTGCATTACTAGGAGAAAAAAAATGATTAACAAATTTGAGAAAAGTATAAGTATTGGAAAATTTAAGAGAATAACAAGGAATATCTCGAAAATGGTTCACTCAACAAAAAAATGTATATGACATAAATTGTGTATTTTAATGTGATCTACATTTTTTGTGTAGTAAAATTTTGTCTATCTCTTATGGTTTACCAGTTATGCAAAAGTCGTTCACAATGAAGAATACTTTTGGAGATATACATTTCATTTGTCATGAAAATATCTTAAACATATGATATTTTAATCAAAATCGTTAGAGCCATTTTTGAGAAAATTAAAATTTTCGAAAAATGTTCCATGTAAAGGGTAATCTGGGGTGGGGGGGATTTTCTTGAAAACCTTCGTGTCACATCTCTGGAAGATACTGAATCTAAATACCAAGTTTGGTGTTTATCCGACTGTTTCTGAGTTACGCTGTTCACAGAAACACAGACACACACACAGACACAGACAGACACTCACATGGACATGTTTCCAAAAATGCTTTTTTTGGATTCAGGGGTCTCAAAACATGTATTTCCGGTGAAATCTGTAATGGTAAAGTAATCAATAAGTGACAAGTGAAAAACAAGTGGAAATGGGACATGAAAAACTGAAACAAGATAATTTATTGACGAGAAATTGTAAAATGTAAATAAACTGTAGTGATTGTCTACAGAATGTGTGGCCAGGGTCAAAGTTCAGTAGACAATCAAATTGTAAAACTCTTAGCACAATAAATAAATAAATAAATAAATAAAATATAATAAAAAAATTTGATTTGATACATTCACATGACTTTCTTTACCCTCTATCTTTTATTAGTAGGTATATAAATTATTCTTACTCAAACTTATTTTTCTATCTACTACATTTTAATCCAAATAAACCTTTGCAGAAATAGCTCCATTACACATTTTGTTATAGAGACAAAGCGAACAGCAACAGTCAAATGTTTAAAAACAGGGTGCTATATGCTGGCCTTAAAATTCTGTACTGTTTCCATGCAATCATGAGAAACAACTGAACATTGAAAGGACTTAAAGAATGACCAAAAAATTAACAATTCAAAACTTTAATGATAGATATCACAGAAATGGATTATGTTACAAAAAACTTATTTGAAATAAATTGTGTGTTTTAAAGAGATTACATTTTCTGTGTAGTATGTTTTTGTCTATTGCTTATTTACTAGTTATATAAGATTATACAAAATTTCTTCCAAATGAAGTGGACTTTACAGGCTATTCCCAGAAAATTCAAGATAAGCAATTTATTTATAATGCAAATATCTTTAATGCTTGGTATTTTAATAAAAATTGTTAGAGGCATATTTTAGAAAGTCAAACTTTTCTAAAAATCTTCCATGTAAATGGTAGTTTAGGATAGGGGGATTTTATGGAAAATCTTCGTGTCACATCTTTTGAAGATATTGAACCTAAATACCAAGTTTGGTATTTATCCAACATTTTGTTTTTGAGTTATGCTGTTCACAGACACACACATCGACCTTTTTCTAAAAATGCTTTTTTTTGGGGGGGGGACTTTAAAACATGTATTTTCAATGAAATTTTGACATCAAATTTTTAGGTTGAATACAATACTTCCCCTACTTACTATGCATAGTAGAGAAAGTAAAAATGTGTTTAACCCTTTATTGCCAGAATTATTTTGCTACATATGCCACTCTTTCTCTAATTTTTTATATCCCTTTTACCGGCACCACAACCAAAGCAATTCATGTAGCTGTGATCGTTAGAGCAAGAAGCATTTTAAGCCCAATGTAGTTAGTTTGAGTCCCAGTGACTGCAGTCAAATGTGCCTGTAGTAATGGAGAGGGAGGGCCCAAGCAAAATAACCTGTGTGATGACATGCTTGGATACTCACGGGATTGCATTTGACTGCAGATGCATGGATTTTGCCTCTTATATTTATATAAAAAAAAAGAAAAACAACACAGTTTTATTTAAAAATTAATATTTTACAATATAAAACAGCTATAAATAGTTTAATTTTCTTGCTGAAGGTTGTGTAATATGAAATTAGAAAAACAAGCCCATTAAAAAATCCAAAACTTAAAAAGAAACCTTTGTAATGTATCTGGTACACCAGGCTATAAAGAGTTAACCTATAAGTTTAATGATGCACTCACTCTTAGTATGTTAAATATTCTTTTTATGTGTGATATACATTAATGAAGCTGTATTTTTATTGTTTTACATTCAATTAAACATGCTAATTTTAATTTATTAACTGATTAACATTTTTTAAGAAATCTGATGTTACATTTACATGACTTTCTCTGCTCACTATCCCTTATTTTTATATAGCTTCTACAAACTATTCATATCGAAGCTTATTTTTCCACCTACTTCATGTTAATTGGGATAAATGTTTGCAGAATGAGTCTCATTATATATTTCATTGTGGCTACAAGAAGGATAGAAGAAAGCGAGGTGATAGTTAGGCATTGTGTTGATTGTAGTTTTCTTTTGTTCTTAAAAATTTCATAATGGTTTACCTATTTAAAATTATTACCTGTGTGAATGTGTTCTGCACGTAGTGCATAGGGACAGAGTAGCAGCACTAACTGTAAAGGTGGTGGTACTGGTAGTTGCTCAGTTGCAGCAAATAAATTCCTTACTCATGTCTGGTTTTTTTAACTTTAAAATGAATACTGTTTAAATATCACATCAGTTTTGGAGATTGACAGCACAGTATGCACTGAACATGTACCATGAATTGTTCTTAAAGGAGAATGAAACACAAAAATCATGTTTCTTCCAAAATGAAGGATATGGCCTGTGGTAAGATTGTTTTCTTAGTTCATCACACCATTATCACTGCACAAGCAAAATAATAACCACCTTATATGTCATCAGAGCCAATAGTGCACTGGAAGTAGTTGGGAGATCACAAGTGAGTCATTGCTGCACGTGAGTAATAGGTTTTCAAAAATTGTTCTTGTTGGTATTTAAGTTCTAGAGTAGTGTACTTTGTGTTGGTGTTTTGGTGATGTTACTGGGTCAGTTTAGTATTATGCAAACAACATAATATTGTGAATAATAAAATGTCTCAATATTGTGCATATGGCTGTAATGTGAGAAGGGAAATACGCACAAGGGGACTCACCTTCACGCATTTCCAAACAGAGACAAATCTCCCAAAAGATATAGGTAGAAGTTTGCAAAAGAAAAAATTTTTGGCCTGGTCCTGGTGCTCGTTTATGTTCCTTCCATTTTAAGGACTCAGATTATGGATAGACACAATTATTAAAAAAGCAGCTTATACTGGATGAAAATTTCAGAGGGCCTATATTAAAACCTGGAACTATTCCTACTAGAAGGAAAAATGAAGACAATTTCCGGATATCAAGTTCTGGTAAGACACTTGATCCCTCAACATCTTTATCCAAGAGCAAACGACAAAGAACAGAATGGTATGGGGATAGAAATCACAAAAGTATAGTTTCTGAGCTATGCGATAATGTTACTTGCAATAAGACTGACAATGAAGGCAATGGCCAAAAAATAGCGAAAGAAAATTCAGAATAGAAGGTGATGAAAAAACCAAAAATGCAGAAGTACAATGTGAACTAGGTACTGAAATCATAAGAAAAAATATATTTTGGAGCCTGGAAATATCTACGAAACAATGTTGAGGAAGATAGGATAAGCTGAATGAAAATTTCTATGAACCTGATACTTCAGATTTTAATACAAGTGATAACGAGGAGGAAGAATAAGATACTTTCACCACACATGGAAATGAAGCTACAGCGGATTATTTCATTGTTGCTTGGACATCTCTACTTTTATTTTTCAAGGTTTGTGCTTTATGTAGAAATGAAATCAAAACAATTTCTCATTACATTAAAGGGACAATGCTATTAAAACAGTGTATTATTGCGGTAATATATTCACTTGGAACTCACAAAGTTTATCAGGAAACCGGAAGGAAAAGCTTTAATAGCAAGTTCTTTATTATTATCTAGTATATTGTTTCAGCAATTTAAGTCCTTCTGCAAATCACTGGGTTTGGCAATGTTTTCAAGGTATACATTTGATAAAACCATTCAAAACATGGCAGCAACAGTTGTTAGAGCATTTTGGGCTCAAGAAATAAAGAAAAAAAAACTTGAAGCCATTAAAAGGTTGTAGTATACTTATATGGTTGGCCCAGGATTTTCAGACAAATATTTAGTGTATTTTTTCCTAGATTTAAATTTCTACAAAATTATTGATTTTGAATTTGTTCAAAGAGGTATGGTGTAAGGTGATTTGGTAAATGCTGCTTGTGACAACATAATGACTAGGCTTGCAAAACAGGAAATATGAGAATTAAGTTTTTCTCTCCGATAGACATAAAGGTGTAAGATACGTGTTAAAAGTTCAGTATCAGGAAGTTGAACATGAATTTGGTCCATGGCATTTGTATAAAAGTCTAATGAAAAAAATTGAAATGGTAGAAAGAAAGAAAACAAAAACAAAAACAGAGCTGATGGTATGGAAAGCCAGTAAACATAATCATTTATGGCGGGCTGCACAAAACTGCAATGAGAACAGTACCATATTAATTGAAAAATTCACATCAGTTCTTCATCATATAAAAAATGAATATAAATGGCTAGAAAATGATGAATGGAAATCTTGTGAACATGATGAATTGTTCAAACAAGATGAAAGAAATAAATTATGGATTAAAGTTAAATCATACGCCTATCATGCTCTGAAGAAAATTGTTTTGAATAGCACCTTCTTAAAAGATTTGGCTCATATTTGACATTATATACAGACTGCCAGATTAGAAAGTTATCACAGTCTTTGTCTCAGATATGCTCTGAAAAGAAATAATTTTTCATATAATGGCCTTCAACTTTGATCCATGATAGCAGCGCTAGATCACAATTTCAATGTATATAAAAAAAAAGACTGGTGTCAAAACTCAGCACTCCAAAGCATCTGGATCTTGGATAATGAAAAATAAATATGAGGAATCTAATGAAGAATGGAAACTGCTGACAATGCATAAAATAAAAAATCTCTACACATTGTGTGGATCCATTACCGGATGCAGCAATTGATCTGTCACTACCGAAGAATATAGCTCCAATGCTTCTACTTCCATTAGAGTTACTATGATTGAAGCGCTTCTCATGTTTTCAGTCAACATAAGAAGGTTGGTCTCAGACATGTTATAAAATTTTAAATAATAATAATAATAATAATAATAATAATAATAATAATAATAATAATAATAATAATAATAATAATAATAATAATAATAATAATAATAATAATAATGGTTGCATTTAAAACTTACTATTTTAATTTGTGTGTTTATTAGTGAAGTTTGCAGCCTACATATACTTGCTGGGTTCTAGAAAAGCATTTCTAATGCTTAGCACTACACATGATGGTATGACAACTCTTTCTCTGTGTCCAATAGCAGTCCATCAATTAATCCATGCTGTAAATTGTTTGTAGCAGGAGTATTGCCTGGTCTTATTAGCAGGATTGTTGGTAGTGATTCATTTTGTTTTAGCTTAACTTTTTGTTTTTAATGCTAAGTTATGCCTCACAATATTCAAAACATCATGATCTATAACTAATTTGAGAAAATTAGGATTCTTTGTGATACAAAATCACTCTTTGTCAAGTTTGTGTTTTCATAGTCTGAGCAACACACACCTTCCTCATCATTATTCATAGGTATACATTCCTTACACTTATACTTACAAAACAATGGATGTAACCAGCACGGTTTACGGTGTTCACACTAACTGTCTCATAATCGCTGTCAGGATGGTGTAAGTCTTCAAAATTGCTCTTTTTTGGTTCAATTGATAAAGTCAGATACCATGTTCACTCATTTTCAAAGCAGATGTTGGACTGCTGTTTATCATCTAGTAGGTATTAACTGGATTATGAAAAGTGATTGACTAGTTTAGCTCCACTCTTTTTTATTCAGAGGAGTTAGGAACTTCTAGTGAAATTAACACGTAAAGTTGTTAGTCATTTAAAACACCTAAGTATGCTGAGCACATCTTCTCTGGGTGCAGTGTGGCTCTAATGATGTCATGTTTCAACTCAACAATAGGCCTTAACCCAATAACCATTCACATTGGAATGGTGAAACTGCATGCATTGTTATTTATTCCCAATGACAAATAAACTAACATGGTGAATGAAATATTCATTTTTGTGTTTCGTTTCTCTTTAAGTTTTCAAAATGAACTTTCAGTTTTTCCCTTTTTGATTGTACTTCCTCTTAGTGTGCACTTAAATTGGAAAAGCTTTTCCTTTTCTTGTAGTAAGAGTCAGCTCCATCGAATCAATAAATTATATGGTTCAAATAGCTCACTTTCTATTTCATAAAATTTATACAATTCTTTTGAAAAAGGTGAAAGGCAATAAATAGTATTGTGTTTGTTACATTGTGATATTGCCAAAGCCCTACCTTTAAAGAGGTGTCTTTGTTACAATATGCTACAAAAGAATGTAGAGTGGCCTGGTCATTGCTTCAGTGAACTCCTTACACTGAACTGTATAATAAATGAATAGTTTTCTGAAAATTTACACAAATAATCAAGCACTCAACATTGGCTGCAAATCCCTAAAGGGTGGACTGTTCTTTGGCAACAAATGCCTGGTTAATATTGGTGAATATTCTTAAAGCACTGTATTTTGAGAACACCTTCTGTGTAAGGGTGGAGACAGGCTGTGTAACAAACGAAATTCCACAAAAGAAAGGCCTTTGGCAAGGATGTAAGCTAAGTCCAGTTTTATTTAATTTATACATAGATGATGTCTTACTAGAAATTAGAAGGAATAATAACTGTGCACCAGTAATTAACAACATCCAAATTCCAGGACTTCTTTTTGCAGATGACCTAGTGGTAGGATCTATTACAGTAAGTGGTTTAAAACAATCATTACAAGCAATTGATGTATATTGTAAAGAATGGAGGTTAAAAGTGAATCAAGAGAAAACACAGATTGTGGTTTTCAAAAAGGGGGGGAAATTAGGCAAATATGAAAAGTGGAAGGGAGAGAATAAAGATTACAGGGTAGTGCGTGACTGTATGTATTTAGGAGTAAAAATAGATGGAGGTAATAAATGGGAGAAACAAAAGAAGTTTGCATTAGGAAAAGGTAAAGGGTCGATGGCAGCAATTAGAAGCTGCAAATATAAAGTACCTAATATAAATGTTAAATGGCTGGAAAAAGTTTATGAGATGGTTGTGGAGGCAAAAATGATGTATGGTATAGAAATACGGGGATTAGATAGAGGATGGGAATGTATAGATGTGGTGCACAGGATGTTTTGTAGAGAAATACTAGGGCTACCGAAGTCAATTGTAAGACAGGTAGCACAATTACAGATGGGCAGGGTGTCAACTAAGGGGAAGATAATGGAAAGAGCTTTGAAATTTTGGTTCAGAATTTTAAATCTAAGAAAAAGTAATGTGTTAAGACAATGTATTGAATACCAAGAGAAGAGCTCAATGAATGATGGATGGGTAAGTAAATTACGGAATATTTTGGAGAAAAATGGGTTAGGAGATATATGGAGAAGGAGAGAAAATAACGTAAAACATTTTTGGAAAAAGGCAAGGAAAAGACTGGAAGATATAGAAATACAAATCATGTTCAGTGAGATTGCCGAAAAGAGCTCATTAGTTTATTATAGGCCAATGAAAAATACATGGGGTAGGGAAAAATATATAGACATAGTAAATAAAGAAGAGAGAGAATCTATTGCATGGTTAAGAACCGGAGCATGGAGGCTAAAAGGGCTAAGACAGGGTATTCCTCAGAACCAATGTCCGATATGTGGTGGTAATGAAGACATTGAACATGTAGTATTTAAATGCCAAGAAACAGAAAATTGGAGAAAAGAATTTTTTATTAAGAAATGGTTGAATGGGGATAGAAATACACTTATAATTGAAATGATATGCAAGGACGCTAGAAGCATTGGACAGTTTTTGTGTAAAGTAAAAAATAAATGGCTTTGGACAGTGGAAAGAGAAAAGTAAGAGGTAGTGCATCTTACTTTGAATGGAAAACTATAGTGAATGTGTGATGGTTAAGTAATCAATAAATGAAAAGTGAAAAAAAAAAGTGGAAATGGGACATGAAAAAAAAAAAAACTGAAAAAAGAGCAAGACAATTTAGTGACAAGAATGTGTAAAATGTAAATAAACTGTAGTGATTGTCTACTGAATAAGTGACCAGGGTCAAAATGCAGTAGACAATCAAATTTGTAAAACTCTTAGCACAATAAATACATACTACTAATACTGAATTCAATTTTACTGAATATTTTTAAGAAGTCATTGATGGGTTCTTCAATTATCTGTAATGTTGTTCTGCCGAGCTTTAGCCACTGTCTGCTAGTTATAACTTCAAAATTTCTCTGTTCTAAATTCTTGAAGATAGATTATGAGAATTTTGTTTCCCAGAACAGTTTGTACATTTTCTTAAATGACAATCAATTGTTGATGATTAACAGAAAATATGGGCAAAGAATTCCTTATAATATTGCAATTGAGATTTGTTAACTGTGAGTAAATCAAACTTACCGTATCAATCATTAGTTTTATTTTTAATGTATTGCACAAACACAGACCAAAAAGTATCCCAGATGCTCTAGGAATATCATGCTTAGGCCTTAATTTGATAAATTTTGAAAATGCAGTTTTACAAAAGGATAACTTTCTTTGAAAGTATGATAAATTCACTTTAAATTGTTACTGAGTAATAACCATTTCTGTGTGTGTACATTCTTTCCATTTTCTTTAACAAAAACATACCTTTTTCCACCTGCCATAATACAACTTACATCACCAAAATTCTAATAAAAGTCTATATTTTCCAAAATACTTTTGTTTAACATCCTAGCAGTTTCTAAATTAGGGGCTGCGAGTATTCTAATTTTGGCTGATAATATTTTTGCTATAGTTAATTACATATACAAACCCTAAAACTAATACACTTACAATGGTTCGATCCAAATTACTTGATATAACCTATGGAGTTCTGTAAGGCTCTATTCTAGGCCCATTTTTATTTATTTTATATATAAATGACCTAATAAATAACAATCATGCTCATAATAATGTATTATTTGCAGATGATACTAATTTACTAATAGCAGAAAACAGTAATGAAATGTTAAATAATGCATTAAGTCAGACTAGTAAAGATTTGATATCATGGATAGCTAACAACAACCTGGTTTTAAACACTGATAAAACAGTTTGTCTTAAATTTCATATTGCTGATAGGCTAATTAATAATATTAATATCCCCAAAGTAAAATTAAATAATAAAGTAATTTCATACAAAAATGATACAAATTTTTTAGGCTTATGGATACAGAATAACTTAAAATGGAAATCTCATATTAAACACCTTCTAGATAAACTAAGCAAAACCATATATGCCTTAAGAATTTTAAGTCAAAACGTCAGCCTTTGTATACTTTTAATAGCTTATTATGCACATACACTATAATGAAATATGGAATAATATTTTGGGAAAATTCACCAGGAGCAAGGGATGTATTTATTGCAGAAACAATCTATTCGAATTATATGTGGTGAAAAAAAGTTATGTTCATGTAAGCCACTATTTAGAAAACTTGTCATACTTACTTTGGCATGTACTTATATGTTAGAAACTGTCTTATTTATAAAACAGAATAGATTTAATTTTCTAAATAACTGTAATATGCATACACACTATACTAGAAATAATAATGATATACACTTAACCTCAACTAGAACTACAATGTGTAAAAATGGAATTCTGCACTCCAGTACGATTATATATAATTCCCTTCCCAGCACCGTCAAAAATACAGAAAACTATAATTTGTTTAAAACAAGAACTAAGGCTTTCTTGCAGGAACACTACTTTTACATGATAAAGGAATATTTGCAACATAATAAATATCCATATGCATAAGCCAGACTGTTAATTAACTTAGATATATTGTATCAAATCCTTCATTTCATAGTTATATTTGTAAAATAACTTTGTTAAATATACTTGATAGCTCATTTTGTAATCTATTGCATACATTTAATTACTGATGAATCCTTCCCTTTTATGGTTATAAATTAGACTATTTTGAGATAAATAAGTTATGTTAAATATATGTTTGGTATCAAACCTTATTGTATATATACATAAATTTAACTTATGACATGTCTTGTATCATTGTACTTTGTACAGAATTGATTTTTAAGGATGAATAAAAATTGAATTGAATTGAATTGAATCATACAAAAAATTTGTAATAATAGCAAGAATAATAATTTTTAAGTGCAGTAATAACATTCATGTATGTGGTACTATTATGTGAAACTGAACAGGAAAAAAAATGTGAAATATTATATTTCAATTGTAATTTTTCTATTGATAAATGGTGCTAAGAAAAGCATATTTAGCAAATTTTAGCGTCTAAAGTTTAATGGTTGTCATGGTATTGAATGATAAATTTAGGACATTAGGTAATTGATTTTGAGCCATTTTAAGTGCTCATAACTCATGAACCCTTTATTTCAGAATATTGAATCAAATCTCATTTTATAGATGAAGGTTATTTTATTACAGCACATAATAATTATTTTTATATTTATTAAAAGCATATACAGTTTTTACTTATTTTAAGCATCTTTGGAACTTTATAATTAAACTATTAGGTTCATTATAACTCTAGTATTAGTGAGAGAATGTTAGTAAAACAGTATTGCTAGGGTGTTCATGTCATAAATTAAAATATGAACAAATGCAGCAATTTATAAGGTATATGCATGATGTTCACCAGACTCTCTGCAACAGCACCTGTGAGGAGTGGATATGTTCGATGCAATGAAGGCAGGCTTATTTAGTAACATGACACAATACAAACCTGTATTTCGTGTTTATTTCATTTCGGTCTTTGCATGCACTAGCAAGGTTGATAGTGAGAAAGCTAAGCCAAATGGTTATTCATTATGTTGATTGTACTACAGTAGAATAACAATAAAATGTGTTTGATTGTATTAAATTATGGACTCGTGTGATTTTTGATAAAATTATTTTTTAATCCAAAACCATCTAAATTTGAAAAGAAAAACAAATTGCTTCACTTAAATAATTATACATATCAGTATGAAATTAAAGTTTTAGAGTTCAAAGTGAAGCTTGATTAAAATAGTTTGTTTTAAAGGTTTTGGAGCTATAATAGCTTTAAGTTGGGAGTTTTAGGAAGATACAATAAATTAGGAAATTTAAATTACAAAGCTTTGATGTTCTGAATTTTAAGACTCTGTATAAAGTAATATATCAGGCTTGTTTTTCAAATACAAAAAAGGTTTGTTTTGCTAAAAAAAAAAAAAAAATATGCAAGGACCTTTTTTTTCTATTTTGCTGTATTTGAGTTGAAATAGTCCATGTGCAGTTATGTTGAGCAAGAAGAGTGTCTTATTTACATGCTAGATAAATATGGCTTTTCTAGGTTCTAGAGAGGATGCACTGGTGACAGCAGCTCATGCAATCTTCCCACGAGATGGAGGAATGGAAGCACCAGCAGCAGTTGTTGGTTTGCAATTTCCTCATGAATCACTGCACTCAAGATTTATTAGCATAACTTCAAAAACCTTTGTAAGTGATACAAAATAATTAAATTTACAATATAATATCTTATAGTTAGAAACAAATATTTTTGCTCAAAAACATTCTGACATATTCTTTGTGCACAGTTTTAGCCAGGATTGAAATATTAGCTACTAATTTGTATAATACATCTGGTGAAAGATACCTAACTTATTTACCTAGTTTATTGCTCCTCAATTCTCTTTTAGTGTCACTAACTTAGAAAAGATGTATTGCTCAAAATAAGAAAAATGTTGGGGGTATATAGGAAAGAAAAAAAAATCATGTGTGTAATATATTCAGTAAAAATAAAAAAACAAAGATGTAAATTAATAATACTTGGAAACTGTTGTTTACCACAATATTTATTGCTAAGCAATGCTGAATTTTTGCCATTTAAACTATTACATCCCTAAGTTTTCAGCATTTTTTGCTTAGATTAGGCTGTTCAAGACAGATCTTGCTTGTAAGCAAACATTTAAAATTACAAAAGGTTATTTGAAGCTGCTGGTAGTGAAGTTATTACCAGTTAGAAGTTTATGAATTAGTTCATGCATACTCCTATATAATAACATTTCAAAATTCAAACTGTGATGATGAACAAGTTATAACATGCTATTTTCATAGTTAATGTTCTAGATTTAACATTAAAACAGTAGAATAGTAAATTAAATACTTTCATTTGGGGTCAATTTCTCATATTCCCCCATTGTTTGAGGTTTTCAACTAAAGTACTTAATGCTTTCTTGAGATTAAAAAGAATTTACTTCAAATGGAAGTATGCACTAAATATTTACCCTCATTTTCTAAGAAATGATACCAATTTATGTAAAATCATAGATTTATTTTTTAAAATACTACATTAATTACTAAATTATTTTCTGAAAACAAGATTTGTTTCCATTGCCAATGACATGTAACAGAAAGGTGCATGCAACAGCTTTTGTGTGCAATGGCTAGGGTTTCTAACTATCCCATATTTTCTGGGAAATTCTTTGTTTCAACATTTGTTTTGATCCAAATTCTAGATCCCGTATTTTGTAGCATTTATCCTATATCTCATTTGGATTACTAGTTCTACTTTTTTTCTGTATTCTCTGTTGCTAGTACTGGTTGCTGTTATGCTCTCTGCTCTGATATCATTTATACTTAGTGTCTTTCTTTCACTGCCCTTCTGTTCTTACTCTTTTTTTAACATACACAGGTATGAAAGTAGCACATGGTCACATGTGTAATGGAAGTTTTTTCATTCAGTTTCATTGTAATAGTAATCAAATCACTAATTAAACATGAACAGTGATAGTGATAAGTCACTGGCAACACCAAGAAAGAAAATTAAAAATCTGTGTGCTTACTGCACTAATTGGGAGGAGATATATTCTTGAATTGCACTAGTGAAAGGAAATTGTCACAAAGGATTTTATTCAATTTGCAAAAAAAAAAATTAGTATTGCATATGGTGGCAATACAGATTGTGTTCAGCATTAAAAATGTTAGGTATGCTGTTTATTCAGATTTTGTATTTTATTTCTTACTTGCTACCCATTATTGTAGTTACAACAATCATCATTGTGATGAGGCAATGAACTGAGGTTGTTATTTTGTATACTGTAGGTCACAGAAGCCTGGAAAGGGCCATTGACAGCTCTGCCAAGATATCAAGCTATTATTTGTTCCCAGAATGAAATTAGTAGAACCGTTGCAGCAGAATTAATAGCTGTGTATGCGACGGAATTTGCTTTATGTATATGTTTTAAGCCCCACGTTGGTTCGGTAATATGCGACGGAAGCTGCTTTACGTATATTGGTATTTGTATTTGTTTACGTGATATGTGTGTTTTTGTTAGCCCCAACGTTGGTGCGGCAATTTGCGATGAGATTCTTACAAATGTTTGTTTACATCACGTGTTTTGAAGCCATCTTGTGACGTCATTCGTTGGTTTGGTTTGTAGCTCCATCTGGCGTAGCAATTTGTATCAGTTTTGAAATAATTTATTTTAAATGTCCTCCGGCTAGCTGTTTGGGGTCGAACATATCTCTTTGCAGGTGGTGAAGCGGAAAGGAATCTTTTTATCCAGAAATTATACTTAATGAAGAAATTGGTTTTATAACTTTTATTGCCGAACACGTTCACGAACACATTTACATATTGATTTAGATACTCGCTAAACTGAAACTGTTTGTAATAACTTCTTACTTATCACTTTTAACTCACGTACTTCAACTTTGTATATATTTAACTGTATAATATTTTAGATTCTCGTAATTCTGCTGCGCGTAACTTATGACGAACTGAAGACAGCGTGCTAGAAATTTTGATAAACTGGGCGACCGACGTGCAAGGTATTGAGAATTTTGTTGAACTGCAGGGCGATCTACCTCGGACCTGGCTTATATACTCCCACTCCTCGACATGCCTAAAGATTATAAATGAACTGCTATTGGCTAATAAAACGCGCCAACATTAGCGTCTATTTTAATATCCAATGAAAACCACGAATACATATTGCTTTAGGAAACATTCTAGAAGCTTCTACCGAAAAGGCGCGAAACATTACGTAACTTCCTTGTTCCTGGTAATGATAAACATCTCACCCCATCGCTGCATTATTGCGTTATTATTGACAGTTTCAGTAAAGCCGTATAAACTTATTTACCAATATTAATTACAATTAATAAATATCTGAAATTAATGTCATATAAAAATGCATATTCATATTACAATCATTATTTACATTTAAGTAATTTGTGATACAAATTACCGTATCATGTATTACAATGTAAAACTTGGGTTATTACACTTTAGATTAATTTAAAACTCACCAAGGGAGTAATCAGTAGGGCCTGGAAGTTCATACCCTAAAAATGTATGAAATATGCATGAAAATATGTTCTTAAAAACTTGAAAATATGCCAATAAATATACACTTAAAATACACTTTATGTAAATATGTTCTTAAAAACTTGAAAATATGCCAGTAAATATGCACTTAAAATATACTATGTCTGTAATATTCTTCACTATAAACAAAGGGAGATGATTAGTAATTATTGAGTCAATTGTAACACTACACCACTTACTTGTTTTTATAACAAATGCATGCTTCAGGGGCTAATTGCTCCCATCCTCAGTTCCTTGTGACAGAAGGACTGCCTTGTCAGGATAGTTGACAAGGAACTGAGGATGGGAACAATTAGCCCCTGAAACATGTATTCGTTATAAAAACAAGTAAGTGATGTAGTGTTACAATCGACTCAGTAATTACTAATTATAGACACATCACTGTCACAAAGTCCACCAAAGCAATTTTATTGTGAATTAAAAGGGAGTTGAAATTGAACTTACATTTATTGTTGAGAAGTAGAAGCTTCTGATTCACTGCCTGAAAGAAGCGACCAATTGCAGTTCACAACAGCCATGTGATGGAGGTTTTCAAACTTGAAAGAACATCTGTTATCTCTGAAGATGGATTTATTATATCTCGAGAAACTCCTCTCTACATCACAGGATGATACTGGCGCATACTTAAATGATGCTAACTGGTTTGCAGTAAAAGGCAATTCATGTAAGTTAACTGTAGTGTTTCCATTTACAATGTCTCCAGTTTTACATACCAGTTCAGACCCAGGATTTTTTGATATTACACTCTTCACTTTGTTTTTAGTATTTCCCCTATGATATTGGAAACAGAATTTAAGTTGGATGTTGTTTCTTGAAATACTTTGAGTGCTTCATTTAAGGCTAGGCCTACTGTTTCTAAAGCCTCAAGTTCCTGAGGTCATGGATTCAAACCCGGCAGAGGTTAATACATTTTTTTCAGACGTAAAAATCCTTAGCATGGCTTCCTTCAGAAGGGAATTAAAGCTGGTGGTCCTGTGCTGTAGATTTACGACACATAAAAGAACTTTGAGCCTGATAAAGAGGCTTCTGAGCAAAATTACCAGTCCTTTCATGCTCAATATAAAATGGGACGATAAGGACCACAGCAGTTAAAGAGCATCCATAAATAAAACTCAATTTCCTACTGTTTCTAACGAGGTAATAGCTTTAGGTAGCCCGAAAAAGGTGTGCAGACAAATAAACAAGACTAGCTTCCAATACACCATTAGACAATAAATTTTGGGCTGTAAGAATATGCAGCATCACTAGGGTCTAAGGAGTTAACAACTTCTTTTACTGACTGTAGATACTCTGCATAGTGGAGGACAGTATCAACCCACGTTCCCCATCTTGTTAATATTGGTTCAGAAGAAAGTGGAACTGATGTTGCTAAAGACCTAAATAACTGAACTCTAGATGAGGCTTTCAAAAAAAAGTTGGCATGTTTTTAGTACAGACACTAACCTATCCACTAAAGTAAATTCTCCACGTATCTGTTCACAAATGCAGTGGAGTGCATGTACAAGGCACGTTAAATGTATTAAATTAGGAAAACTTTCATTCAATGTGCGTCTTGATTTAATCATGTAGCTGCCTCTGTCTGTGACAAATAAAAGCACCCTATCATAATTCCATTTGGCCATAGTAATTTTAAAGAATCAATTACAGATTGAGTAATTGCTACATTCTTTGTTACCTCCAAATTTATCACATTAACAAGATATGACACTGTTGGTTCCTTCTTGTTGAGTCTACCAACTATTACATTTACAGTAAATTTACCCTAAGAATCTGTTGTTTCATCTAAACTCATTTTCAGTGTATCTCGCATTCTTGATACAACATTGTCATACAAATGGCTGACATAACTTTTTCGTAATGTGCTTTCGTCAGGTATATGATGTGTGGTATATTTATGAAGAAAGTTTCTCAAATTGGATAAGTTTCCAAAGCAGTATATCAGATGCTAAAAATGCTTCACATAAATTGGAAGAAAATTGATCTAGTTTGTTCCCTAAATATTCCCCCAATTGCTTTTGCTTAGGCTCATTTCTTTTGCATTTGTTTGCCAATAATTGTTTATGTTTTGCTGAGCTTACATATTGGGTAACTTGAGAGCATTTTCCACTTCCCACATTTTTTACTTTCTCTACTACGTATAGTAAGTAGGGGAAGTATTGTATTCCACCCAAAATTTCCATACCGAGATTTCACCAGAAATATATGTTTTGACACCCCCTGAATCCAAAAAAAGCATTTTTGGAAACATGTCCGTGTGTGTATCTATCTGTCTGTCTGTCTGTCTGTCTGTCTGTCTGTGAACAGCATAACTCAGAAACGAACAGTCGGATAAACACCAAACTTGGTATTTAGGTTAAGTATCTTCAGGAGATGTGACATGAAGGTTTTCAAGAAAATCCCCCACCCCAGATAACCCTTTATATGGAACATTTTTTGAAAATTTTAATTTTCTCAAAAATGGCTCTAACGATTTTGATTAAAATATCATATATTTAAGATACTTTCATGACAAATAAAATGTATATCTTGAACTTTCTGGGAATGTCTCCAAAAGTATTCTTCATTGTGAACGACTTTTGCATAACTGGTAAACCATAAGAGATAGACAAAATTTTACTACACATAAAATGTAGATCGTGTTAAAATACACAATTTATGTCCTATACATTTTTTTTTGAGTGAACCATTTTCGAGATATTGCTTGTTATTGCCTTAAATTTTTCAATACTTATTTTCTCAAATAGGAATTCGTTATTTATTTTTTTGTGTTGGATATGCAAAGAGAATGGAATACTCAAGATAGCAACCAGCTCTTAAAATATTTGACTATAGCTTAAAGCCTACCAATTCCCCTTGCATCTACAAAAAATAAGCAATAAGATTAACATCTTGATATCTCGATTAACATGAAGCATATGGAGAATAAGTGTTTATAAAAATAGTTTGTACAAGAGTAGACAAAGTCATGTGAGTGTAACAAATCAGATTTTTTTTAAAATAGAGAGTTGAGGGTTGTTACACTACATCACTATAACATTCTTACTTGAACGCGTTTCGGGAGACGGCTTGTTCCCATCGTCAGCATTTTCTCTCAACTGATTTTTGCCGGTCATCGTCTGGGGGATGTGTGTGGTTTGTGGTGTTCTCTGGTGCTGGGCTGATGAACCTCCAAAGGCTGTTGGGTGGCGGCAGTTCGAAATTCATTAGGTGATTCCTGTGTTTGATAATATGTATTTTTTCCCAGATGTCCAATTCATTGCTGTTGTTGATCGGTTTTAAGAGTTTTATGTTTGGAGTGATATCATGGTTTGAAGACCAGAAATGATGTGCTACTGCTGATTTATCTTGCTGCTTTTGGTAAATGTATCTCATATGCTCTTTAAGTCTTATTTCAAGATTTCTTTTGGTTCTTCCTATGTATACCAGGTTACATTCATTACAATCAATTTGATATATACCAGCTGATTTATCGTTGGGGATAGGATCTTTTGTTCTGTTGCATGGCTTTCAAATACCTTCAACTCCATGCCTATGTTCAAAAGTCTTAGCATAAAAAATTCTTTAGAATTAACCAGTCACCTTTCAAATATAAATATATCACACACAGACATGATGGTATCATTTGATGTCACTGCACTCTTCCCAAGCATACCAAAAGAAGAATTATTACCACTCCTAGAAAATTGGATATTAAACAATGGCACACCTAGAGCACAAACAGAAGATTACCTGAAACTAACAAAATTATGTCTGGACCAGAATTTCTTTTCATTCCATCACAAAATCTTTAAACAAACCTCAGGCCTAACTATGGGAAACCCCCTTTCACCATTTTTAGCAGAACTATATATGAGCCATTTTGAATCCCATATTACTAAATCTTTCCCACATCTATTCAAAACCTGGTATAGGTATGTAGATGATATTTTTGCTATTGTTCCAAAAAAAAGTTTCAGAAGATGCTTTGAAATTATTAAATTTACAAAAAAGGTCTATAAAATTCACAATGGAAAAAGAAGAAAATGGTCAATTACCTTACCTAGACATCAGGATCATCAGAAATAATGCACACAACAAACTAACGTTCAGCATTTACAGAAAACCAACGCACACAGAAAACTATATTAAAAACAATAGCTACAATCCTACAAGCCACAAACATGCAATTTTAAATAGTATTACAAACAGGTTAGTACATATACCAATGGAGAAAGAGGAATACCAGAAAGAATACCAACACATTATCAACATAGCCACTATGAATGGATACCAGAAAAAAACAATAGATAAGAAGATAAAAAGGTTTGAAAGACAGAAATACATCCAACAAATGACTACGTTACTCAGACAACAAAAACCACAAGCATATAGAAAATTCACTTATCACCCTTGGACACATCATAAATTTCAAAGGATTTTCAAAAAATACAACATCACCCTGGCTCCACAGAATAACCACAATATACAGAAACTACTATGCAACAGAACAAAAGATCCTATCCCCAACGATAAATCAGCTGGTATATATCAAATTGATTGTAATGAATGTAACCTGGTATACATAGGAAGAACCAAAAGAAATCTTGAAATAAGACTTAAAGAGCATATGAGATGCATTTACCAAAAGCAGCAAGATAAATCAGCAGTAGCACATCATTTCTGGTCTTCAAACCATGATATCACTCCAAACATAAAACTCTTAAAACCGATCAACAACAGCAATGAATTGGACATCTGGGAAAAAATACATATTATCAAACACAGGAATCACCTAATGAATTTCGAACTGCCGCCACCCAACAGCCTTTGGAGGTTCATCAGCCCAGCACCAGAGAACACCACAAACCACACACATCCCCCAGACGATGACCGGCAAAAATCAGTTGAGAGAAAATGCTGACGATGGGAACAAGCCGTCTCCCGAAACGCGTTCAAGTAAGAATGTTATAGTGATGTAGTGTAACAACCCTCAACTCTCTATTTTAAATTATGACACATCACTGTTACTAGCTTCTAAATCTTCAAAATTAGTCAAAGATTTTTTTTACTTTCTCTACTACGTATAGTAAGTAGGGGAAGTATTGTATTCCACCCAAAAATTCAATACCGAGATTTCACTGGAAATATATGTTCTGAGACCCCCTGAATCCAAAAGAAAGTATCATATGTTTAAGACATATTTATGGCAAATAAAATGTATGTCTTGTATTTTCTGGGAATGTCTCCAAAAGTATTTTTCATTGTGAACGACTTTTGCATAACTGGTAAACCATAAGAAATAGACAAAATGTTACTACACAAAAAATGTAGATCGCATTAAAATACACAATTTATGTCATATACATTTTTTTTGTTGAGTGAACCATTTTTGAGATATTGCTTGTTATTCCCTTAAATTTTCCAATACTTATACTTTTTTCTCAAATGGGAATTCATTATTCAATTTTTTTTTTGTGCTGGTAATGCAAAGAGAATGGAATACTCCACATAGCAACCAGCTCTTAAAAGATTTGACTATAGCTTAAAGCCTACCAATTCCCCTTGCATCTACAAGAAAATTAGCAATAAGATTAACATCTCGATATCTCGATTAACATGAAGCATGTGAAGAATAAGCATTTGTAAAATAGTTTGTACAAGAGGAGAGAAAGTCATGTGAGTGTAACACATCAGATTTTTTCACATATTCTACAAACAATATTGTATCTGTACAAATCAAATCACTCTCAAATTCATTTTGAAGATTATTAAGTCTCGATGACTCACAAGCTTTTACTTTGGCATAGGGCTATTTTAATGTATTCACTGACAAACACTTTTTTCTAAACTAATGAAGGTAATACACACATAGAGGAGTCAGAGGAATGCAATACTACAACCTATGACCACATGTGGAATCCGCACACGGAACAAATTATACTGAGCTGATTGTGAAGATATGCTGATGCAGACTATGCAATAAATTACACAGCTGCACACTATCTCAAGATAGCAGCTTGGGACTTCCCCAATCTGTTTACAAGTTGCTCAGTTTGGTGTTGCAACATTTTTAATCTTGCATGGAAAAAAGGCTGTTTTATGTCACAAAAACACCAGAATGATAGAGATATGATGTTTTTATCAGAAAAGCCAAAATATGCATTTATATGCAACATCAAATTGGGTTTAATAAGCTTACAAACTGATGATTCGGACACATAACTTACCAGCATTGTAATTATAACAAAGGAAAAAAATATGTAAATGCATGAACTTCCAAGCCCTAGTAATCAGTTATTCATGAGTTGCAAATAAAAGAAAGAAGGAGAGAGAGAGAGAGGGAGGGAGGGGGAGGGAGGGAGAGGGGGAGGGGGAGTATTGTGGATACACAAAAGCTGAGAGTAATATGTAATATTTTATTTCATCATCATTATTACAATAATACAAATAAAGCTTACATCTAAAACTTATGTCTAGTGCACCAGTTTTCTAGCTCCCCCATATTTAGCCCCTAGGCTGTATATATGGGATAAAGCTACTATACCATCTCTCCACTTTACAAACTATGCTCGTTCAGCTGTACCTTTCTTAAGCTCCTTATCCACTTATCCCTTGTGTTGCCTAAAAATGTCCCCATCATTTTAATTGTTTCTACTTCTGTGCTTGCCAACATTCTTAATGCTACTGCTTCTTTGTTTAGCTTATCCCATTTTTTATTCCATATAACCTCTCTCCACCTTTTAACCTTATCACATTCTATTAGACAATGAAAAGTACTACCTGATTCATCACACATAATACATCTCCCCGAACAATTATATCCATTCCTTTTTAAAAATATTACTCCTGTGCGCATCCAGGCAAGACCTATTCTACCAAATTGATTACATATATCTACATACTTCTCCAATTTCTTTTAACTGATTTATACAAGATCAATGATCTTTTATCCTCAAAACTAGCCCATATCTCTTGTTTCTCGATATCTTCCACCCTCAATCTCACTTCTTTCCAAAATTCACTGTTATTATATTTATCTAATAGGAAAATATTCCTCATGCCAATTTCTTTTAGGACATTTCCCATCTCCCCTAACCAACACTCTTCTCCTAGGACAGCTTTTTGAAACTGTATACATTCTTTTAATATATTATTATCTTCTAAATTTAAACATCTATACCAATACATCAAAATTCTTTCCACTATTATACCTTTTCTCCCTACCCTTCCTAGCTCTGCCAGTGCCACGCCCCTTGGTGAACTCTTGGGTAAACCCAAAACTTCTTTACAAAACATTCTATGGACTATATCAATCTTAATCCATCACTTTCCCACCCCCCATATTTCTATTCCATATAAAATTTTTGACTCTACTACAGCTTCATATAGCCTTTCCAACCAGTTCATTGTTAGCGTGGGTGTTTTGCACAAGCAAACTCTAACAGCTTTCATCGCTAGCTTTCCTTTCAATTGTACATATTTAGATTGTGCTTCCCACTTCCCGTTGCTTGAGAATCTAATCCCCAAGTAATCAAATTCTTTTACCACCTCTATTTGCTCTCCATTTATATACCATCTTTCCTCTCTTTTTAATTTTGATCCTTTCCTGAACACTATTATCTTGGACTTTTTTGTATTCACCTTTAGCCCCCATTCCATACAAAATTTTGCAATTTCATTGATAGCATGTTGCAACCCTATCACTGTTACTGCCCCAGCTACTAGATCATCTGCAAATAATAACCCTGGTATTTCCTTTTTCCCTATGACTGGACAGTGTTTATTACTTTTCATTATTCTATCTAAAATATCATCTATAAATAAATTAAATAATATTGGACTGAGTTTACAACCTTGCCTCAGACCTAAATTTTGCTGTATATAATCAGTAGTACTATTTCTTTCACATTTTACACTAAATTTAATTCCTTCATACAATTTTTGTATCCCCTCGATGAATGCAGTGCTGACTCCTTTGTTCCTCAATTTATATACCAAAGCCTCTCTGTTTATAGTATCAAAAGCCTTCTCGAAGTCTGCAAAAAATATGTATACCCTACCCCTTTTATTTCTTAAGTATTTGTTTACTATGGTTTGAATTATCATTATGTTATCTATTGTTCTTTTTCCTCTCCTAAAACCTGCTTGGTATTCTGATAGCTTATCTTCCCTCTCTACCCACTCATATAATCTTCTAGCTAATATACCAGTGTATATTTTGCCTAATATAGATAATAAACTAATTCCTCTGTAGTTGCTTGGATTATTTGTATCTCCCTTTCCTTTATACAATGGTGCAATAATGCTCACTTTCCAGCTCTCCGGTATCACTTTCTTCTCTTTGATTCTGTTAAATAGCTGTGTCAACAACTTTATACCCTCTCCTAACTCCCCGAAATTTTTCCAAAATTCCCCGGAATTCCATCGGCCCCTGTAGCCTTCCTCTGTTTTAATTTTTTTATTTCATACTCTATCTCTATGGTTGTAATCTCTTTGTCTAAGTGGTCCACTCTGTTCTCAAAATTTCCCCAATATATTTCACTTTTTTTAACTCTTCCTCCCCCCAATAAACCTTCGAAATGATATTTCCATTCCCTTGGTGTTATCTTATTAACTACCTGTTTCTTTCTGTACATTTCCTTAACAACTGACCATATATATTTATTTTCTTTCCCTCTGACCGCCTCCTTAATCTTTTCTCCCATTCTTTGCTGCCAATCCTTCTTTTTCTCATCTAGTAGACATTTATAACCCCTTTTATTTGCTAAAAAAATTTGCCTATCTTCCTCCTCTTCTGACCTTCTCCATCTATCCATTTCTTTCATCACTTCTTTCTTAGCCTTTCCACACTCTTCATCATACCACCCACACTGATTTTCATTCACTTTAGGCTTCACTTCCATCCTGCTACCTGCCCACTTAACCATCGATTCTAGTCTTTCCAATGCTCCCTCTATCCTCCCACATTGTAATGCTTCTATAATACCAAGTTTCCTTAATTCACCACACTTTGAAGTTAAATTACACCTAAATTGCTCTGCGTTCTCCTCTTTCCATTTGTAACTTCTGATTTGTTTTAATGCTAATTTTTCATCTTCCTTGTAACATAACCCTAGTCTTATTTTCATCTTTAATGGAAAATGACTACTATTTGTTATTATGTTCATAATCTTGAATTCTTCCATCACCTCTTCGACTCCTATACTACATATCATATAGTCTATTACACTTTGACCGATTACACTTACAAATGTAAACTCTCCCCACTGGTCCTCTCCTTTGTACCCATTACATATTATTAAATTATTCTGTTCGCAGAATTCTATTAACTTTCTGCCTTCTGCATTTATCACTTTATCTCTACTTCTCCTCTCCTTTTCCTCATTTTTTTCCCAGATACATTCATTTTCTACATTTAAACTTCTTGGATTATATTCCCCTACTCATGCATTAAAATCCCCTACTACAATGAACTCTATGTTAGGATTTTTGCTTCTTAATTCTTCCATACTATCATTCTTATATATAAATTGTCCTTATAAAATTCCGAGACTTCTGGTGGGTTATAGACTATGCCTAATCCTATACAAACTTCCATCCCCTTCGCCCTATTTATCTTTATCCACATTATTTGGCCTTTCTCTATACTCAACACTTCACACACATTTATTCCACTACTCTTGTTAATGAACGCTCCAATACCACCGGAGACCCTCCCTCTTTTGCTTTCCTTTTACCATGATCCCCTATATAGTCATATCCTACCACATCTATCTTCTCACTTTCATTCAACCAAGTTTCCACCATTACTATTATTTCACCTAATTTTAGCACTTCAAATGCTTCGCCATTTATCACTTTCGATTTTAGCCCTTCCACATTAAATGACACCACCTTCAAATCTAGACCCTATCTTGAATCCCTTCTTCCCTCTCTGTATTTTTCTAACTTTGCCCTATATCTAGTTTTCCTCTCCTGCGCCGCCGGATCTTCTTTCTCCTCCTCTAATTCCAGGATACTTCCTTCTGGGGTTGACACTACTTTGAGGCCGCTTCCACTCACGATCATTTGTTTTTCTTGATCAGCTGCCACCAGGGTCAACGCCTCTTGCTTCTCTCGTTCACTGGGTATGACAAATCTCCTTGGTGACGTCACACCAGCTGTTTCCTCCCTTCCACTTGCACCTCTACGCACGTGTCCCTCTTGTTCTTGGATTACGTCGGCCGGCTTCACTGCATTCGCTTCCTCTGCTGAATTTGCTCTGCTTGTTGTTCGATCTGAAATCAAACACTGACTCATATCCTGCTTCCTGCCATCTATCCACAATTCTAGTCCTCTTACAAATGATTTTTTTCCTTTTTGCCTGGCTTAATTCATTTTCACTAATAATAATCTTCTTATATCTCTCTCTCTTCTTTTCCATAGTCTCGTTCAACAAAAATTCTCGTTCCTTTCAATTTTCTTCCGTTATTCAAAACTGTCTATTTGATTTTACTAGTTGCAAATTTTACTACTATAGGTCTGGCTCTGTTGCCCCTTCTTCCGATTCTAAAACACGTTATAATTTCCCAGCCTGCCAGCTTTATATCCATTCGTCTTTCTAGTATTTCCTCCACTGCTTGCTCTAGGCTTTTCTCTCTGTTTTCCTCCACCCCGAATATCACTATATTGTGCCTTCTTGTCTCCATTTCCATATTCCGTTCCATCTTGTTCAATCTTTCTTTACAGATGCGAAGTTCTTCATGCACTTCCTTTGTTGTAGTGAACAGCATTCCTTTCAATTCTTCTATCTTTCTGTCGATATTTAATTCTATTCTCTTTTCTATTTTCTTCAGATCCACTATATCCTCTGAAATGATTTTTAACATTGTCATTATCTGTGTCATTCCTTCAGGTCCTGGGTTTAATTCTACTCCTCCAATAACCAATAATACTGCCAGGATCACAAACAGCCATAGGTATTCCTTTGATAGTTGATTCCTTTTCTCTTCCTTATTCTTTTTACCGTTTGTAAAGCACCCAATTCTGGCCCTATACACTTCCAAATCTACCCCCATTTTTCTTTTTCCCGATCTTTCCAGGAGCGCTACGTATATGCGACCGCTCGCTTCCGCTGCTCGCGCTAGACCATCAGCTGAGAGTAGGTATAGTAAAAAATGTTTTTGCACCAAAAAGTGTTTATGGTTTCATTTAGATTTTAAGGGGGACATTACAGAAAATGTGAGCTTTCCTTTAACATATCACTACAACTACAGTTTTTAAAATACAGGCTTGAATGTTTGCATGTAGAAGGATAAAGAGCTGTACCTTAATGGAAAAATATACTAAAAGATCCAGTGTTAGGCTTTTTGCCAAAAATATTATACTCTTTTAATTTTTATGCCTTTGTTATAAAAAGCCTTAACTGAAATTATAATTATGCAATATATTTGAAAAGTTTACCTCATGATCCTATGTGTGTTATATGATAACTGGACTACAATTATTCATGTATGTTTAACATTTTTTTACTTATAAAATTTTGAATTTAGCATAATCACAATTAAATATTTTTCTTGACATACAACTCTAAAAACCAGAATTTAATTAAGCATATGCTACTATTCTAGTTCCAAATATACAGAAATATGTTCTGAAAAATTTCTGAAAACTTATGTCTTTAGCAGGTATAGTTTTTGAGAAAAGGGTTCTACTAATCCATAAAATATAAATTGGAGAAAATGCATTTTAAACATTTAATTCGGATATTTCAACATGTAATAGGCTAACCTGAATTTCAAAAACCTCCATACTGATACTACTCATATCTCTGAATATACTCCTCATATCCTCCATCTTTCTTCTCTCCCTCTACCCCTTTTTTCTCTCTAGCTTACATTTGCAGATCAGACAGTGTTCTGTTAGCTTTGTTAATCTTCTCTGATTAGCAGGTTCAATCATCGTTTTGATTTTGCTCTAACGATTTTATTCTAAGAAAGAAATAAATTGCAGAATTATGCCTTTCATTGTATTTTTGTTCTGCATCACAATTATTACATTAATAAACTAATACTGATGTTCTTCTATCAAAATTTTAAATTTCATTATTGTGTGCTAATAATATAAGTTACTTTACTTTGTAATTAAAAGCAAAATTTTAATTTTATTATAATTGCTGTTGGCAACTCTCATGGACTGACTTTGCCCCGGCTGCACAATTTAAATAGTGGCAGAAAATTGGAAGTCATTTGGTACGAGTCGAACTGCTCTCTGCCGTTAAGATAGTCTCTATTTCCTGCCAGAAATATGCTGTTGGTGGAGTGTGGCTAGACCCACTGGGTGCTTTATCTTTCCTGTGGTTTAGGATGTGGTGTGTCCATGTTAAATAATAATCAGTGGTACAGCATGCCTGGATGATGACAGGGCAAGTAGAAGCACCCAGTGTGAGACCTGTTTTCTAAATTTGTTATATTACTATATATATAAAAGTGAATACAAATTGCTATTCTCAGTTTTTTAATTATTATTGATTTTTGAGGTTTACTTATAATAAACCATGTGTTAATTTTTTAACCATAGTTAAAGATGTATATCAAAGAAATAAAAATGTGAGAAAAAATTCAGTTTTTTAACACAATTTGTGTACATCTCTCCTTAAAACATCAGAATAAGGCAAACATGTTTTTCTCACTTGCAACAGGTGCATCTATCAAAAACAAAGATGCCTCCTATTGTTTTGAGATATTTCATTCCTTACATTGGAGTTCACAATAAACTTTTAGATGTAGTTGAACAAAACAGCTTTTGGCATACATAATTCCTCTCTTGAAATCCTATTCAGCAGACAATGCTAATGTAAACTTTGGCAAGTACAATTCAGCCACAAAACTGTTGAAAGATGATAATGCAAAGATTCTAAAGGCCAGTAGTTGTTCTAATTATGTTTTTCATAAGTGAAAGTGGCTTATAAAACTTTCCATTTTGATATAGAAAATGTAGACTTAATATGAGGAGCTGTGAATCAAAGTGCATTAAATCCACATTTTGTCTTAATTCTTTTTGTTTCAAATTTTCCTTTTTTTTAGTTGCCCTTAATCAGACTACAGATGAGATTTGGATCAAATCATGATTTTAACCTGTTTAAAAGCAGTTTCAAATCATTTGTCTGGTTCAGAGTGAATTCTGTCCATTACCTCAATCGGTTCACATTACGTTAAGTTCCTAAATTTAAATACCAGCACATTCAGGAAACACAGTAAAGTGTTTTGCCATCTGCAACAGACTTCATTTGTTGACTTGTTAATAATGTACTTTTTTTTCGTTGTTAACTTGTCAATGATATATTATTACACTCTTTTCTTTAACATCTATTTTGTTTACAATAGGTAAATAGGCCAATGGTGGTTGCCTTAATTACTGTTCTGCTAGATGGCAAGTGAATGAGGGTGCCCTGTTGATTGCATTATTAAGAGTAATATAGTCTTTTCTTTGACTGAGATTTGGAGAGGTTATGTGCTGGGAAAGGATTGGTAAATTCACAACTTCAGAATTCTCTGTGATTACTTGAAAAAATCAGTTGCATAAATAATAAAAAATGAATCAGGCTTATAAAAGGATTATAGCAGGCAAAATTTACATCATTAAAAAGTTGGAATCTGCCTATTCAGTGGATGATGCAAGGAGTTCTACATCCCTACTAAAAAAAAGGCCATGGTATGGAAAATTTAGAAAAACATTTGACCCATCATTAATACCTTTAAAAAATAATATAAAGGAAGAGAAAAAAGAAACTCATTGATGAGTTACTGCAACAAAGATTTGGTTAAAACTGGATAAAGATGATCAGCTTAACTTGTATGTTAATGTGATTCATCAAGAAGACTTATGTATCCAGGATGAGGATAACACTAGGTTACAAATGAAAACCTTTTTCTGTGGCACAATTAAAAAAAATCTGATGTGTTACACTCACATAACTTTCTCTACTCTTGTACAATCTATTTTTACAAACGCTTATTCTCCATATGCCTCATGTTAATCGAGATATCGAGATGTCCATCTTATTGCTAATTTTCTTGTAGATGCAAGGGAAATATGGTAGGTTTTAAGCGATAGTCAAATATTTTAATGCTGGTTGCTATGTGGCGCATTCCATTCTCTTTGCATGTCCAGGACTTAAAAAAAATGAATAACGAATTTGAGAAAAAGTATAAGTATTGGAAAATTTAAGGAAATAACAAGCATTATCTCGAAAACGGTTCACTCAACAAAAGAAATGTATATGACATAAATTGTGTATTTTAACGCGATCTACATTTTTTGTGTAGTAAAATTTTGTCTATCTCTTATGGTTTACCAGTTATGCAAAAGTCGTTCACAATGAAGAATACTTTTGGAGACATTCCCAGAAAATTCGAGATATACATTTCATTTCTCATGACATTATCTTAAACATATGATATTTTCATCAAAATCGTTAGAGCCATTTTTGAGAAAATTAAAATTTTCGAAAAATGTTCCATGTAAAGGGTAGTCTGGGGTGGGGGGATTTTCTTGAAAACCTTCGTGTCGCATCTCTGGAAGATACTGAACCTAAATACCAAGTTTGGTGTTTATCCGACTGTTCGTTTTTGAGTTATGCTGTTCACAGACACACAGACACACACACACACAGACACACACACACACAGACACACACACGGACATGTTTCCAAAAATGCTTTTTTTGGATTCAGGAGGTTTCAAAACATGTATTTCCGGTGAAATCTCGGTATCGAATTTTTGGGTGGAATGCAATACTTCCCCTACTTACTATACGTAGTAGAGAAAGTAATATGTGACTTTTACTACTTTTGGTACACAAAATTAAAAAATGCATTTCAGTTTTCTGTAGCACATCTTGTTTTGGTAATATGACAATGTTCAATGAAAATATAATTGTAAAATTTGCAAAAATATTACATACTCATATACAACTTTTAAAGAAAATAAAGATGAATAATAACATTAAAGCGAACCTGAATTTGAAAATTTATGTTTTACTTTTCCCATGGAACTTCAGCTTATGTGATTTTCTTGAATGTTCTCTGGTAGGTTTGTCCATGTGCAAGGTACCAGCAGTAATCAGCCATCATATGTACGTCCCAATGTCCCTGATGTTGTTCAACATCTTTCAGTCCTGGTGAAACCTTTCACCTTGCTCTTCATTGACAGCTTCTAAATTCAGGAAATGAAGCTTCAAACTCATATTACAGCCGAGCAGTCTTTACAATTTCTTTGTATTGAGGGTCTTTCACATTGTCCAGAAATTCCTTAACAACCTCTCTGAATCCATTCCACGCGTCTTTTCCAATTTCATTCATAGAGCTGGAAAAATTAACATCTTTCATATATTTCCTTATCTGTGTCCATTAAATACTCCCTCTTTGATTTTAGCCTGTGACATTGATGGAAACTTTGTGCATAAGTATTGGAAGCAAGGGCAACTTTTGTCAGATGCTTTCACGAACTGTTTCATCATGCCAAGTTTTATGTGTAATGGAGGGAGTAGAATTTTTTGACGATCAACAAGAGGCACATTAGTAATATTCTTTCATCCAGATTCTAGTTGCTGCCTCTCAGGCCACTGGTCAGTTTCCTAAATTTTGTCCCTCGCCCTACTATCCCATTTCCAAAGAAAACAAGGGAATTTTGAGTATCTTCCCAGTTGTCATAGGAACAGACCAATGACCTTCAAGTTACCACATATTTGCCACTCATGGTCGCAGCACTCAATTTTCTCAAAAACATGCTTCAGAGTTTCATAAGAATCTCTTAGATTCATAGAATGTGCAAGCAAATTGAAGCTAACTTGTTGCCATTATGAAGTAACACTGCCTTAAGACTTTGTTTGGAAGAATCTATAAAAAGACACCAGTTACTTGGCTCATATGCTTCCTTGCCCAACTGTTGGATAAGATTATATACATCCATACAAAATACAAGTTGATCTTCTTCTGTGTAGTACTTGTGGAAGTGTATTTCGGGATTCGTATACCTCGAAAATGTAATGCCAGATGATAACAAATTTTTCTCCTGTAGTCTTGAGCCCAAAAATTCACTTTCTTGTTTTGTGAGGCCTAAATCCTCACTAAATAATTTAACTCAAACTGATAAAATGTTGTGGTGAATTGTCAAATTCTACTGAATCAGAAACCAATCCATTGTCAGAAGTCACGGAGCTGCTTTCAGATTCACTAAAATTGAGGTGTGCTGGTGGTGTAGGTATGGGTAGTTCAGGTCCATGAGGAATAGGCTGTGTAGCGAGTTCAGATTTGGATATTTAATTCCTGCTTATTTTTGTTGTTGTAGCCAGCAACTTTGCACATGCAAAAGTAACAGTCATCATGGTAATTCTGCTGTTCTCTCCATATAATTGGTTTGGCAAACGGCATTGCCTTCCATTTTCCTTCATACCAATTATGTAATCCCTCAGCTCAGCGTGGTAGGACTGTAATGGTGGCGACAACAGTGGCGGAGGGAGGAGCCAGAGAAGTGACGTCACCCAAGAGAATTGTTTCACCAAGGAGGGGAGAGGCAGAAGTTGCGTGCGCGCAAACGGAGGGGAGAAAGAAGATATGGTATCAAGGTAGTGGGGAGAATACGGAAGAGGGAGAAGAAGATAGTATTGTTTCATCCGAACATGGGAGCATTGCGGTATCAGATAAAAATAAAATGTTAATGCCGAAAGAAGGAATTGAGAATGGGCATATGGAACTGTGAGGGTTTAAAAAATAAGTTATATGTGGGAGTTTTGAAACAGCTATTGGCGAAAGTGGATTATTTAGGGGTAGTAGAAACGTGGTTAAAAGAGGAACAGATAAATATAAAGGACCTTGAATACATTGGTAGGAAAGGAGAGGTGATAGCTAGAAAGGGAAGAGTATCTGGAGGTATAGGTTTCTTTATAAGGAACAGCTTAAGTAAGGAAATTAAAGAAACATGGTCTAGTAGTAAAGAAATACTGTGGGTTATAATGGATGTTAAGTTGATGCGGTAATTTGTATCACAAATTACTTAAATGTAAATAATGATTGTAATATGAATATGCATTTTTATGCGACATTGATTTCAGATGTTTATTAATTGTAATTATTATTGGGAAATAAGTTTATACGGCTTTACTGAAACTGTCAATAATAGCGCAATAATGCAGCGAGGGGGTGAGCTGTTTATCATTACTGGGAACAAGGAAGTTACGTAATGTTCGCGCGTTTTCGGTAGAACCTTCTAGAATGTTTCCCTAAAAGCAATATGTGTTCGTGGTTTTCACTGGATATTAAAATAGACGCTAATGTTGGCGCGTTTTATTAGCCAATAGTAGTTCATTTATAATCTTTAGGCATGTCGAGGAGTGGGTGTATATAAAGCCAGGTCCGAGGTAGATCACCCCAGTTCAACAAAATTCTCAATACATTACACGTCGGTCGCCCAGTTAATAAAAATTCCTAGCACATTACACGTTGTCAGTCAGTCCTTCAGTTCGTCAAGTTACGCGCAGCAGAATTACGAGAATCTAAAGTATTATAAAGTTAATTATACACAAAGTTGAAATACAGAGTTAAAAGTGATAAGTAAGAAGTTATTACAAACAGTTTCAGTTTGGCGAGTATCTAAATCAATATGTAAAAGTGTTAGTGAACGTGTTCGACAATAAAAAAAATTATAAAACAAATTTCTTCATTAAGTGTAATTTCTGGATAAAAGATTCCTTTCCATTTCACAACCTGCATAGAGATACATGTTCGACCCAAACAGCTAGCCGGAGGACATTTGAAATAAAATCATACACAAGCTAATACTGCCACAAATTGCTAACGCAAGATGGAGCTACAAACCAAACAACGAATGACGTCACAAGATGGCAACGCGTGAAGTAAGCAGCACAACATAAGATCTACAAGTCCTAATAACTTACGCTACACAAATTACGTAAGCAATATTTACTTCAAATTGGCTCCCATACGTGGGGCTCAAAACATATACAATTAGTTCTCTCGCAAATTGGCACCCAGAACGTGGGGCAGAGTGACCAGGAAAGGATCAGAATAACCAGGAAGTAGCAGAATTAACCAGGAAAGTAGCAGAATTAACCAGGATGTGGAACGAATGCAGCAGTGAAATGATCTACAAGACGCAGATTCCAGAAACAACAAAAGGGACGACAGACTACATGGATGATTGGACATTGTAAGTCCGAGATTACAAGGCAACAGGGTAATTTAACTACAAAACAACAAGACGACGTAGATTCATCACAACACAACGCAGAAGCGACATACAAACCTAGGAGAATGGGGCAGAAAGCTGAGACATCAAAGTAACAGCAACAGACAGCATAACAAAGGTTAGAGTATCGTAATTTTTTTTTAGAAAAAAAAAAAAGGGGTAAACAAATTTAAATGTTCCTTAGGAGTGGTAGGATAATGAAAACAATGGCTGCTAGTAATACAGAAGAAATAATTATGGAGGGAGATAGTGTAACAGTTAGCTGTGATTCAATACAGGTTACAGAAAGAAGCCCAGACTTTTTAGGATTTGAGGATGAAAATGTTAGTGCAGAAAGTGAGAATAGAATAGCAGGAAATGTTAATTTTGATGCTAGTATGATGATGGAAATGCTGAAAGATATTGTTAAGAGTATGAGGGAAGATATGCAAAAGAATAATGAGAAATTAGAACAAAAACTAACTCAGAATAGTGAGAAATTAGAAAAACTAACTAAGAATATGGAAAAGAATAATAGGAAATTGAGAGAAGATATTGATAGGAGTTTAGAACAAAAACTAGATCAGAATAAGAGAGAATTAAGGGAAGATATTGTTAAGAGCTTAGAACAAAACAGGAAATCAATTGAAAATATTGGTAGGAGTAATGAGGTATTAGAGCAAAAAGTAGATCAAAGCAGTGAAGAAATTGAAAAGAAAGTTACGAAGCTAGATAGTAGTATGCCAAAAATGAGAGATGAAAATGAGGAAGTAATAGCAAGTGAGATAGGAGAAGTTTCAAAGAAAATGCTAAACATGAGCAAGGAAATAGGTAACAAAAAAAGTGAGGTTAATACTAAAAGTGAGGTTAATGTAGAATGCACAGAGTTAGGTAGTCGAGTGAGTAGCATTACAAGTGAGTTAAGAGAGATGAAAGAGGTTATGAATGTAGATGTAACTGAGGCGCAAGTTAATTTCAGAGGGGAAATATTAGAAATACAAAATGAGTCAGTAATGCAAAGAAATAAATTGTACCAAGATATTCAAAATGAAAACTCCAGTCCAGTAAAGTTTAGTACAGATTTGTCAGAGTATTCTCAGATTAAAAAGATAGCAGAAGAATTGAAAATGAAAGTTGGTAAAAGATGTGTTGTTCAAGAAACTGTAGATTGTTTTCAAATGTTATCATGTGACGAAATGTCATATGAATACAAGAGGTTATTCATGAATAAAAATTTGAAGGTTAGGTTACGGCTACGAGTAATGTTTAGCCACACACAATTTGATCCAGGAGGGTAAATAGCAATGAGATGTAAACTAAATGCTGGATAGGTAAAGATGACTTGCAGAGAAATGTATTGGAACGTAAGAGGGTTAACTAAATGTATATGTCATGAGAAAACAGAAATTTAATAAAATAAAAAAAAAAAAAAGGGAGAAATAAATATTTAAAAAAAAAAAAATATAACAATTTTTAGTAACTGTAACAGTATTAGAAAAGAAGAAGGTAATAATTGAAACTTAATATGATATTAAAGTAAAGTACATAAATACTATTCCAAGAGTATTGTTAAGATAAAGTACAAAATAACAAAAATTGGTAAATATAATTTAAAAAAAAAAAAGAAACAGTGCCTAGATTTAAGAGATGTAAATATTTGTGTAGAGGGTAAATATTTTGGTAAAAATGTTAAACAATTACAAAAATCTTAAATGTATAAATTTTATTACAACTTAAAAAAAAAAAAAAAAAAAAAAGGTAAACAACTCTGTAACAGTAATTAAATAATTTAGGGTAAAGTATTTGCTATAAAAAATTTATGATGTCAGATTAATATCTAAATTAATTAAACCAGAGCCAGTAAGTAGTGGCGAGATAAAAAAAAAAAAAAAAAATGTCGTGTGTTAAATGCGTGTGAAGTGTTAAGTGAAAGTGATAGCGTGTGTTCCAAGATTTAGGAGACTAAAAACCCAATTATAAAATTTCCAAACAAGTTGTAAATATTTATAATTATGTTTCTAGTGGGGCATATGATGCGGTAATTTGTATCACAAATTACTTAAATGTAAATAATGATTGTAATATGAATATGCATTTTTATGCGACATTGATTTCAGATGTTTATTAATTGTAATTATTATTGGGAAATAAGTTTATACGGCTTTACTGAAACTGTCAATAATAGCACAATAATGCAGCGAGGGGGTGAGCTGTTTATCATTACTGGGAACAAGGAAGTTACGTAATGTTTGCGCATTTTCGGTAGAACCTTCTAGAATGTTTCCCTAAAAGCAATATGTGTTCGTGGTTTTCATTGGATATTAAAATAGACGCTAATGTTGGCGCGTTTTATTAGCCAATAGTAGTTCATTTATAATCTTTAGGCATGTCGAGGAGTGGGTGTATATAAAGCCAGGTCCGAGGTAGATCGCCCCCAGTTCAACAAAATTCTCAATACATTACACGTCGGTCGCCCAGTTAATAAAAATTCCTAGCACATTACACGTTGTCAGTCAGTCCTTCAGTTCGTCAAGTTACGCGCAGCAGAATTACGAGAATCTAAAGTATTATAAAGTTAATTATACACAAAGTTGAAATACAGAGTTAAAAGTGATAAGTAAGAAGTTATTACAAACAGTTTCAGTTTGGCGAGTATCTAAATCAATATGTAAAAGTGTTAGTGAACGTGTTCGACAATAAAAAAAATTATAAAACAAATTTCTTCATTAAGTGTAATTTCTGGATAAAAGATTCCTTTCCATTTCACAACCTGCATAGAGATACATGTTCGACCCAAACAGCTAGCCGGAGGACATTTGAAATAAAATCATACACAAGCTAATACTGCCACAAATTGCTAACGCAAGATGGAGCTACAAACCAAACAACGAATGACGTCACAAGATGGCAACGCGTGAAGTAAGCAGCACAACATAAGATCTACAAGTCCTAATAACTTACGCTACACAAATTACGTAAGCAATATTTACTTCAAATTGGCTCCCATACGTGGGGCTCAAAACATATACAATTAGTTCTCTCGCAAATTGGCACCCAGAACGTGGGGCAGAGTGACCAGGAAAGGATCAGAATAACCAGGAAGTAGCAGAATTAACCAGGAAAGTAGCAGAATTAACCAGGATGTGGAACGAATGCAGCAGTGATATGATCTACAAGACGCAGATTCCAGAAACAACAAAAGGGACGACAGACTACATGGATGATTGGACATCGTAAGTCCGAGATTACAAGGCAACAGGGTAATTTAACTACAAAACAACAAGACGACGTAGATTCATCACAACACAACGCAGAAGCGACATACAAACCTAGGAGAATGGGGCAGAAAGCTGAGACATCAAAGTAACAGCAACAGACAGCATAACAAAGGTTAGAGTATCGTAATTTTTTTTTAGAAAAAAAAAAAAGGGGTAAACAAATTTAAATGTTCCTTAGGAGTGGTAGGATAATGAAAACAATGGCTGCTAGTAATACAGAAGAAATAATTATGGAGGGAGATAGTGTAACAGTTAGCTGTGATTCAATACAGGTTACAGAAAGAAGCCCAGACTTTTTAGGATTTGAGGATGAAAATGTTAGTGCAGAAAGTGAGAATAGAATAGCAGGAAATGTTAATTTTGATGCTAGTATGATGATGGAAATGCTGAAAGATATTGTTAAGAGTATGAGGGAAGATATGCAAAAGAATAATGAGAAATTAGAACAAAAACTAACTCAGAATAGTGAGAAATTAGAAAAACTAACTAAGAATATGGAAAAGAATAATAGGAAATTGAGAGAAGATATTGATAGGAGTTTAGAACAAAAACTAGATCAGAATAAGAGAGAATTAAGGGAAGATATTGTTAAGAGCTTAGAACAAAACAGGAAATCAATTGAAAATATTGGTAGGAGTAATGAGGTATTAGAGCAAAAAGTAGATCAAAGCAGTGAAGAAATTGAAAAGAAAGTTACGAAGCTAGATAGTAGTATGCCAAAAATGAGAGATGAAAATGAGGAAGTAATAGCAAGTGAGATAGGAGAAGTTTCAAAGAAAATGCTAAACATGAGCAAGGAAATAGGTAACAAAAAAAGTGAGGTTAATACTAAAAGTGAGGTTAATGTAGAATGCACAGAGTTAGGTAGTCGAGTGAGTAGCATTACAAGTGAGTTAAGAGAGATGAAAGAGGTTATGAATGTAGATGTAACTGAGGCGCAAGTTAATTTCAGAGGGGAAATATTAGAAATACAAAATGAGTCAGTAATGCAAAGAAATAAATTGTACCAAGATATTCAAAATGAAAACTCCAGTCCAGTAAAGTTTAGTACAGATTTGTCAGAGTATTCTCAGATTAAAAAGATAGCAGAAGAATTGAAAATGAAAGTTGGTAAAAGATGTGTTGTTCAAGAAACTGTAGATTGTTTTCAAATGTTATCATGTGACGAAATGTCATATGAATACAAGAGGTTATTCATGAATAAAAATTTGAAGGTTAGGTTACGGCTACGAGTAATGTTTAGCCACACACAATTTGATCCAGGAGGGTAAATAGCAATGAGATGTAAACTAAATGCTGGATAGGTAAAGATGACTTGCAGAGAAATGTATTGGAACGTAAGAGGGTTAACTAAATGTATATGTCATGAGAAAACAGAAATTTAATAAAATAAAAAAAAAAAAAAGGGAGAAATAAATATTTAAAAAAAAAAAAATATAACAATTTTTAGTAACTGTAACAGTATTTGAAAAGAAGAAGGTAATAATTGAAACTTAATATGATATTAAAGTAAAGTACATAAATACTATTCCAAGAGTATTGTTAAGATAAAGTACAAAATAACAAAAATTGGTAAATATAATTTAAAAAAAAAAAAGAAACAGTGCCTAGATTTAAGAGATGTAAATATTTGTGTAGAGGGTAAATATTTTGGTAAAAATGTTAAACAATTACAAAAATCTTAAATGTATAAATTTTATTACAACTTAAAAAAAAAAAAAAAAAAAAAAGGTAAACAACTCTGTAACAGTAATTAAATAATTTAGGGTAAAGTATTTGCTATAAAAAATTTATGATGTCAGATTAATATCTAAATTAATTAAACCAGAGCCAGTAAGTAGTGGCGAGATAAAAAAAAAAAAAAAAAATGTCGTGTGTTAAATGCGTGTGAAGTGTTAAGTGAAAGTGATAGCGTGTGTTCCAAGATTTAGGAGACTAAAAACCCAATTATAAAATTTCCAAACAAGTTGTAAATATTTATAATTATGTTTCTAGTGGGGCATATGATGCGGTAATTTGTATCACAAATTACTTAAATGTAAATAATGATTGTAATATGAATATGCATTTTTATGCGACATTGATTTCAGATGTTTATTAATTGTAATTATTATTGGGAAATAAGTTTATACGGCTTTACTGAAACTGTCAATAATAGCACAATAATGCAGCGAGGGGGTGAGCTGTTTATCATTACTGGGAACAAGGAAGTTACGTAATGTTTGCGCATTTTCGGTAGAACCTTCTAGAATGTTTCCCTAAAAGCAATATGTGTTCGTGGTTTTCATTGGATATTAAAATAGACGCTAATGTTGGCGCGTTTTATTAGCCAATAGTAGTTCATTTATAATCTTTAGGCATGTCGAGGAGTGGGTGTATATAAAGCCAGGTCCGAGGTAGATCGCCCCCAGTTCAACAAAATTCTCAATACATTACACGTCGGTCGCCCAGTTAATAAAAATTCCTAGCACATTACACGTTGTCAGTCAGTCCTTCAGTTCGTCAAGTTACGCGCAGCAGAATTACGAGAATCTAAAGTATTATAAAGTTAATTATACACAAAGTTGAAATACAGAGTTAAAAGTGATAAGTAAGAAGTTATTACAAACAGTTTCAGTTTGGCGAGTATCTAAATCAATATGTAAAAGTGTTAGTGAACGTGTTCGACAATAAAAAAAATTATAAAACAAATTTCTTCATTAAGTGTAATTTCTGGATAAAAGATTCCTTTCCATTTCACAACCTGCATAGAGATACATGTTCGACCCAAACAGCTAGCCGGAGGACATTTGAAATAAAATCATACACAAGCTAATACTGCCACAAATTGCTAACGCAAGATGGAGCTACAAACCAAACAACGAATGACGTCACAAGATGGCAACGCGTGAAGTAAGCAGCACAACATAAGATCTACAAGTCCTAATAACTTACGCTACACAAATTACGTAAGCAATATTTACTTCAAATTGGCTCCCATACGTGGGGCTCAAAACATATACAATTAGTTCTCTCGCAAATTGGCACCCAGAACGTGGGGCAGAGTGACCAGGAAAGGATCAGAATAACCAGGAAGTAGCAGAATTAACCAGGAAAGTAGCAGAATTAACCAGGATGTGGAACGAATGCAGCAGTGATATGATCTACAAGACGCAGATTCCAGAAACAACAAAAGGGACGACAGACTACATGGATGATTGGACATCGTAAGTCCGAGATTACAAGGCAACAGGGTAATTTAACTACAAAACAACAAGACGACGTAGATTCATCACAACACAACGCAGAAGCGACATACAAACCTAGGAGAATGGGGCAGAAAGCTGAGACATCAAAGTAACAGCAACAGACAGCATAACAAAGGTTAGAGTATCGTAATTTTTTTTTAGAAAAAAAAAAAAGGGGTAAACAAATTTAAATGTTCCTTAGGAATGGTAGGATAATGAAAACAATGGCTGCTAGTAATACAGAAGAAATAATTATGGAGGGAGATAGTGTAACAGTTAGCTGTGATTCAATACAGGTTACAGAAAGAAGCCCAGACTTTTTAGGATTTGAGGATGAAAATGTTAGTGCAGAAAGTGAGAATAGAATAGCAGGAAATGTTAATTTTGATGCTAGTATGATGATGGAAATGCTGAAAGATATTGTTAAGAGTATGAGGGAAGATATGCAAAAGAATAATGAGAAATTAGAACAAAAACTAACTCAGAATAGTGAGAAATTAGAAAAACTAACTAAGAATATGGAAAAGAATAATAGGAAATTGAGAGAAGATATTGATAGGAGTTTAGAACAAAAACTAGATCAGAATAAGAGAGAATTAAGGGAAGATATTGTTAAGAGCTTAGAACAAAACAGGAAATCAATTGAAAATATTGGTAGGAGTAATGAGGTATTAGAGCAAAAAGTAGATCAAAGCAGTGAAGAAATTGAAAAGAAAGTTACGAAGCTAGATAGTAGTATGCCAAAAATGAGAGATGAAAATGAGGAAGTAATAGCAAGTGAGATAGGAGAAGTTTCAAAGAAAATGCTAAACATGAGCAAGGAAATAGGTAACAAAAAAAGTGAGGTTAATACTAAAAGTGAGGTTAATGTAGAATGCACAGAGTTAGGTAGTCGAGTGAGTAGCATTACAAGTGAGTTAAGAGAGATGAAAGAGGTTAT
This sequence comes from Deroplatys truncata, assembly GCA_030765065.1. Lineage (NCBI taxonomy): Eukaryota > Metazoa > Arthropoda > Insecta > Mantodea > Mantidae > Deroplatys > Deroplatys truncata. The sequence continues at coordinate 120,879,463 of CM060978.1, forward strand.
GAATGTAGATGTAACTGAGGCGCAAGTTAATTTCAGAGGGGAAATATTAGAAATACAAAATGAGTCAGTAATGCAAAGAAATAAATTGTACCAAGATATTCAAAATGAAAACTCCAGTCCAGTAAAGTTTAGTACAGATTTGTCAGAGTATTCTCAGATTAAAAAGATAGCAGAAGAATTGAAAATGAAAGTTGGTAAAAGATGTGTTGTTCAAGAAACTGTAGATTGTTTTCAAATGTTATCATGTGACGAAATGTCATATGAATACAAGAGGTTATTCATGAATAAAAATTTGAAGGTTAGGTTACGGCTACGAGTAATGTTTAGCCACACACAATTTGATCCAGGAGGGTAAATAGCAATGAGATGTAAACTAAATGCTGGATAGGTAAAGATGACTTGCAGAGAAATGTATTGGAACGTAAGAGGGTTAACTAAATGTATATGTCATGAGAAAACAGAAATTTAATAAAATAAAAAAAAAAAAAAAAAGGGAGAAATAAATATTTAAAAAAAAAAAAAATATAACAATTTTTAGTAACTGTAACAGTATTTGAAAAGAAGAAGGTAATAATTGAAACTTAAAGTGATATTAAAGTAAAGTACATAAATACTATTCCAAGAGTATTGTTAAGATAAAGTACAAAATAACAAAAATTGGTAAATATAATTTAAAAAAAAAAAAAAACAGTGCCTAGATTTAAGAGATGTAAATATTTGTGTAGAGGGTAAATATTTTGGTAAAAATGTTAAACAATTACAAAAATCTTAAATGTATAAATTTTATTACAACTTAAAAAAAAAAAAAAAAGGTAAACAACTCTGTAACAGTAATTAAATAATTTAGGGTAAAGTATTTGCTATAAAAAATTTATGATGTCAGATTAATATCTAAATTAATTAAACCAGAGCCAGTAAGTAGTGGCGAGATAAAAAAAAAAAAAAAATGTCGTGTGTTAAATGCGTGTGAAGTGTTAAGTGAAAGTGATAGCGTGTGTTCCAAGATTTAGGAGACTAAAAACCCAATTATAAAATTTCCAAACAAGTTGTAAATATTTATAATTATGTTTCTAGTGGGGCATATGATGCGGTAATTTGTATCACAAATTACTTAAATGTAAATAATGATTGTAATATGAATATGCATTTTTATGCGACATTGATTTCAGATGTTTATTAATTGTAATTATTATTGGGAAATAAGTTTATACGGCTTTACTGAAACTGTCAATAATAGCACAATAATGCAGCGAGGGGGTGAGCTGTTTATCATTACTGGGAACAAGGAAGTTACGTAATGTTCGCGCGTTTTCGGTAGAACCTTCTAGAATGTTTCCCTAAAAGCAATATGTGTTCGTGGTTTTCATTGGATATTAAAATAGACGCTAATGTTGGCGCGTTTTATTAGCCAATAGTAGTTCATTTATAATCTTTAGGCATGTCGAGGAGTGGGTGTATATAAAGCCAGGTCCGAGGTAGATCGCCCCCAGTTCAACAAAATTCTCAATACATTACACGTCGGTCGCCCAGTTAATAAAAATTCCTAGCACATTACACGTTGTCAGTCAGTCCTTCAGTTCGTCAAGTTACGCGCAGCAGAATTACGAGAATCTAAAGTATTATAAAGTTAATTATACACAAAGTTGAAATACAGAGTTAAAAGTGATAGGTAAGAAGTTATTACAAACAGTTTCAGTTTAGCGAGTATCTAAATCAATATGTAAAAGTGTTAGTGAACGTGTTCGACAATAAAAAAAATTATAAAACAAATTTCTTCATTAAGTGTAATTTCTGGATAAAAGATTCCTTTCCATTTCACAACCTGCATAGAGATACATGTTCGACCCAAACAGCTAGCCGGAGGACATTTGAAATAAAATCATACACAAGCTAATACTGCCACAAATTGCTAACGCAAGATGGAGCTACAAACCAAACAACGAATGACGTCACAAGATGGCAACGCGTGAAGTAAGCAGCACAACATAAGAACTACAAGTCCTAATAACTTACGCTACACAAATTACGTAAGCAATATTTACTTCAAATTGGCTCCCATACGTGGGGCTCAAAACATATACAATTAGTTCTCTCGCAAAGTATATACTCTGTGTAGGAATAATATATAACCCCCCTGCATCCTCGCAGTTTTATAATCCTGATCTCCTTTATCAAATAAGAAAAGATATAGATAGGCTGAAGGAGAAATTTGTAACTGCAGAGGTAATACTAATGGGAGACTTTAATATCAGGATTGGGGAAAGTGATACATATGTTGGAAATGATTGGATGAGTGATGAAATTGTGTTTAAAAGTGACAAATTTAGGCAAAGCAAGGACAAATTTGTTAATAAAGAGTGAAAAATTTATTGATTTTTGTGAGTTGAATGCTTTAGAAATTTTAAATGTAAAATGTGGGGAAGATGAACAAGGAGAATTTACCTTTGTTAGCAATAATGGGCAGAGTGTAATAGATTTTGTGTTGTGGCCTCTGAATTTAGGACATATTTTAAGTAATTTTAAGGTATTAAATTTAAGCTCAACTAGCGGGCATTATCCACTGATTGTGGATTTTATGATGCACGCTGCACGAGTAAAACAATATAAGAGTGGAAAGCTATTGTAAAAAAGAGTATATTAGCTATAAATGGAAAGAAGAATTTCATGACACATTTAAACAGACTCTTGACTCAAATTATGGAAATATATGTCTATGTGGAGTAACATTCATGGTTAAGAATAATCAAATTGAGAATGCAATAGATATCCTTAATACAGTTATGCAAAGGGTGGGAGAGGAAATGAAAACAAAAAAGAGGGTTTACATATATGATAAGGACTGGTTTGACAAAGAATGTAGGGTATCAAAAAGACAAGTAAAACAACTGTTGGTTAGGTGGAGAGAATTAGGTGATAGAAAATCTAGGGACAATTTTATGCAAGGGAGGAATTCACATAATTTATTGTTAGAGCAAAAGAAAAAGGCCTGGAGGGAATGCAATGAAAGGAATTTGATAAAATGTCTAAATGAAAATAATGTTAATAAGGTATGGCAGGTTCTTAAGTCGACCTATAATAAATGTGTAACTAAACCCAATGTTGAGCCAGGATAATGGATGGAGTATTTTAAAACATTATATGGGGAAGAAAGGAGTATAGGAAGTACGGGATTTTTGGAAATAAGGAATGTTTTTGATGAGATATTGGATGGTGAAATTAGGAGTGAGGAAATAATAAAACAAGTTAAGTTACTGAAGAAAAATAAAGCTACTGGAATTGATGGCATCCCAACAGAGTTTCTTAAGGAGTGGTATAATGAAACAGGGAGAGTGAAAATTTTATTAGATTTATTTAATGTAATTATTAGAAAGGGTTATGTACCTAAACGATGGAGAGAAGCTATCATCCATCCTATATATAAAGGCAAGGGTAATGTCGATAAACCTAATAACTACAGAGGTATTGCATTATTATCGAATATAGGAAAACTTTTTGCGGGCATTTTGGCAGCGAGACTACAATTTTGGGTTGAAGAATATAATATCCTTTCGGAATTCCAGATGGCTTTCACAAGGGAAGGAGAACAATTGATAATTTATTGATTATAAAGACATTAGCAGACAAATATTTAAAAGAAAAAAGGGGTAAATTGTATATGGCTTTTGTAGATTTAGAGAAGGCTTATGACCGAATTGAGCTACAACTTCTGTGGCATAAATTAGTGTGTAAGGGAGTAAGTCAGCAACTGGTGAATATTCTTAAAGCACTGTATTTTGAGAACACCTTCTGTGTAAGGGTGGAGACAGGCTGTGTAACAAAAGAAATTCAACAAAAGAAAGGCCTTAGGCAAGGATGTAAGTTAAGCCCAGTTTTATTTAACTTATACATAGATGATGTCTTACTAGAAATTGGAAGGAATAATAACTGCACCAGTAATTAACAACATCGAAATTCCAGGACTTCTATTTGCAGATGACCTAGTGGTAGGATCTATTACAGTAAGTGGTTTTAAACAATCATTACAAGCAATTGATGTATATTGTAAAGAATGGAGGTTAAAAGTGAATCAAGAGAAAACACAGATTGTGGTTTTCAAAAAGGGGGGAAAATTAGGCAAATATGAAAAGTGGAAGGGAGAGAATAAAGATTACAGGGTAGTGCGTGACTGTATCTATTTAGGAGTAAAAATAGATGGAGGTAATAAATGGGAGAAACAAAAGAAGTTTGCATTGGCAAAAGGTAAAAGGGCGATGGCAGCAATTAGAAGCTGCAAATATAAAGTACCTAATATAAATGTTAAATGGCTGGAAAAAGTTTGAGATGGTTGTGGAGGCAAAAATGATGTATGGTATAGAAATATGGGGATTAGATAGAGGATGGGGAATGTATAGATGTGGTGCACAGGATGTTTTGTAGAGAAATACTAGGGCTACCGAAGTCAATTGTAAGACAGGTAGCACAATTACAGATGGGCAGGGTGGCAACTAAGGGGAAGATAAAGGAAAGAGCTTTGAAATTTTGGTTCAGAACTTTAAATCTAGGAAAAAGTAATGTGTTAAGACAATGTATTGAATACCAAGAGAATAGCTTAATGAATGATGGATGGGTGAGTAAATTACGGAATATTTTGGAGTAAAATGGGTTAGGAGATATATGGAGAAGGAGAGAAAATAACGTAAATAGGCCAATGAAAAATACATGGGGTAGGGAAAAATATATAGACATAGTAAATAAAGAAGAGAGAGAATCTATTGCATGGTTAAGAACCAGAGCATGGAGGCTAAAAGGGCTAAGACAGGGTATTCCTCAGAACCAATGTCCGATATGTGGTGGTAATGAAGACATTGAACACATAGTATTTAAGTGCCAAGGAACAGAAAATTGGAGAAAAGAATTTTTTAATAATAAGTGGTTGAAGGGGGATAGAAATACACTTATAATTGAAATGATATGCTAGGACGCTAGAAGCATTGGACAGTTTTTGTGTAAAGTAAAAATAAATGGCTTTGGACAGTGGAAAGAGAAAAGTAAGAGGTAGTGCATCTTACTTTGAATGGAAAACTATAGTGAATGTGTGATGGTTAAGTAATCAATAAATGAAAAGTGAAAAAAAAAAAAAGTGGAAATGAGACATGAAAAAAAAACTGAAAAAAAGAGCAAGATAATTTAGTGACAAGAATTTGTAAAATGTAAATAAACTGTAGTGATTGTCTACTGAATAAGTGACCAGGGTCAAAATGCAGTGGACAATCAAATTTGTAAAACTCTTAGCACAATAAATACAATAAATACAAAAAAATAAATACAAACAGAACTGTTATGTGCAATATGAGGTACGACGATTTATCCTGATCATCAACTTTCTCTTTGAAATATGAGTAATATAGTTTATTTGTTTGTGAGACTATTTTACATACCTTCCTGTCAAACACATAACACCCACAATGTAACAAAACTTCTGAGGACTTTGTAGACACTCGTAGGTAATCCTGATGTAGAACTTTTATTTTAACACTACACATATAGAAGATGAACATGCATATTAACACAAGTTTTCAACTCAACTGAAGTTGAGATCTATGATAGCTGTAACTGTAAACATACATCACAAGAAGACAGACCTGACTCATAGAACAAAACTGATAAGTGCTGGGAATATAAACATAAACATCTAGGGGGAGGATGGAAGTGAGCTGATTAGGAAGAAAATCAACAACAGATGTAGAATAACATAATGAAACATAGCAGAAGCTGTATAAGCTGAATGAATTTAGCACCATAGATACATATGCACATATCATAAAAACTAGACATGATAGACAAATATGGACTTCATTTTTTAAATCAGGGCATGGATTTCCATTAATGTCACATATTTTCCTTTATACTGCAGAATCAATGTTGACCAGTATAATTGAATTTAAGGAATTGCCAATCAGGCTGTTCCTCCATGCATAGATGAGTAGTGAAATTGAAAATATTATGTAATAACCATGCCTATAAACAGTTTTGTTTGTTCTATGAAATTGTTGAACTAATATAATACTAATAAATAATAAAATTAATATAATAATTAACTAAATGATTCAGTATTGTTCTTGAAGAAGTCTTTAACTTTATTTCAGAATCTGCATAGAGTACGTTTTGCCCAAAATAAAATAATTTCCTAACTAAAAAATTAGATTTATTTTATATATTTGAATCAAAACCTGTTAGTCCATGAGGTTGGTGCAACTCAATTTGTGTCCATGATTTTTAAAAATTTGAAGTCTGATACTGATACTAGCCTTGGATACAATTTTATATTTTATCCAAAGGTACCTACTGCTTAACTTTATGAGCAAACACAAACACATTACCATTTTCAACTGTTTAAATTCATTGAAACTTTAGTAGTTCCACATTTTTCTTGTCTCCTGAATAGTTTTGATTTGTGAACATAATACATTTCGATTCCAAGTGCCTCAAATTGTATGGTCATTTCTGTTTATTTGCAAAAAGTTGGGAGGGATCTTGTGAAGCTCTTTTTTAAATTTTTAGATACAGAATGGAGTGAAATGCTCAGACACATCCCTATAAGATGGCTGTCATTAGCTGAAGCAGTTGATAGAATAACTAAAAACCTGGGATCCCTTAAAGAGTTATTTCAAAAGTATCAATGACTGCCCTAAAGCACTTAAAATGTATTTCAATGATTCTTATGATTCAGATAATTTTTACCAGAGGCCTATTTATTTTTTTCTCTCATGTTGACAATTTGATTTTAGAACATTCTAACAAATTACAAAGTTCTGATTTAAGTATTCTGAAAACTTTTGAGGAAATAACTGGAATACACAGGGTGTTAAGTTAGACCACAAGTCCAATTGAAGAAAAGTTTAAGGAATTTTACTTGAGCTTCATTGCATATTTAAACCAGTACTTCAGATTTGAGAAAAAGTTGCCAGCAGAGTCTTGGATGTCCCTCACTTTAAGATCAGAGATTCAGTTTAAACAATTTCAAAACCTAATTAAGTGTATTCAGATAGATGTAGTTGAAGTTATCTTGTATGAGGAATTTTGTAGCTCTAAAGATGTACTATCAGATGTTATATCGCAGGAATGGAAAACATCAGTCAATGGGTCAAGGTTTTCAGTACTTTGAAAAAATGAAATGTGTATGTAAATAATTTGTTTAAGGCAGTTGGATCTGACTTAATGTGCCAGGGTCAAATGCAGAAACAGAAAGAATTTTTTCTTCAATGAATAATAGATGGACTGAGGCACATAACAGAAAAAAATGTAAATCTCATAAAAGTAGATCATCAGGTGACAGTAAATTTTAGTTATTCATGTAAAGAGTTTTTTATTTTGAGAAAACTGATGAAGCGATACCAAAACAGGCATATTCTATTGATAAGTACAAACAGTGATTAATGATGTTAAGTTGGCAGAATATAATACAATTTATTTACAATAAAATGTTTGACAAGAATGTCCTTTCATAGTGTGCATTACAGCACATACCACTTATCCCTTATTTTCATTTCTGAAAATTGCTAACCCTAGCAGTGGCTGTAATGCAGACATGGGGAAAATTGCCTCAATGTGTTCTTTCCCTTAAATTGTAGTTTTAACCCATCCACTATGGTATACTGGTTAGCTATCAGGCCACACCTCCTGTATTAATCTACTTCTGAGAACTGATCAATTGCTCAAAGCAATCCTCCTTGTGACAGTGGCGGAATCATGTCACATAAATAAAAAAGTAAAAAGATACACCTTCAAAGCAGAATGGGAACATAAGTACTTTTATGTTCCATATAAAGATAAAGCTTTGTTTTGCTATGCCAAAAGGAAATGTACTGCTCCATGTTTAGTGTACACCGGTATTTTCATAGTGCCCATGCACAAGATTACTCCAAGACAAATTTGGCAGGTACATATTTAAATTATTTCTGTATTGCCTGTTTTATATGAATTTACTAATAAATGGCCACACACGCACACACAACATTTTGTTTTATTAATCATCCTCTGCATGCCCCATTACTGAGTAAAAAAAAGAGAGAGAAAAAAAAAACACACACACACATACTTGGGGGCTACAGCATAAGGCTCTAGAAACAATCTACAAGGGAGTGATCCATCCCCTTCTCTCATATGGAGTGCTGGAAAACCGCAATTACTAAACAACATAACCAACGTCTCTTAAAAGGTGTACAGAGGCTGATAAATATAAAGATTGCCAAATCATACCAAACATCATCTCGCAAAGCCTTGTGCATTATAACAGTCTCACACCTATAATCATAAAGTTGGAAGAAATAGCCGAACTGTACACTGCAACAAAAGAACTCATCGACGACAGAAGTATAGAACAAGATGTCGAAGTAGAAAACTGGAGTCATCCTGGATCTTTTAAAAAAATTTAAAAGTCCAAAGGGATTAAGACTACAACTTTGAAGTCTACACTTACAGTAGTAAGAGTGAACTAGGTGTCAGCTCAGGGATAACAATATTCTCCAACTAAATCTGCTTATATAAACTTAAATACAAGATGGATTCCAATTGCTTAAACAATGAGGCTGAACAACTGGCCGTCATTAAAGCATTAAACAAGTTAAAATAAATTGGAGGTCCATCAGAACTAAAACAAAATGCTGCAATCTACACAGACAGCCAGATCATCCTATATTCAATCGAAAACACCACAAACCACAAAATACTAATAGAGCAGATTAGAAAGGAGCTACAGTTGCTAGAAAAAGGAAATTGGTCCATTGGCTTTGCGTGGACTCAAGCACATATGGGCCACCATGGGAATGAACTTGCAGACCATTTGGCTAAACAAGTTGCCCAAGGCATCAATCTTCAATCTCCTACAGCAATGTCCCAATTAGCCAAGCTAAATGGCAACTGAGAGAAGTCAGCACCAATAAATAGGAGAGGGAATGGGAAAATACACAAACGGACAACTAACAAAATCATTTTTCCCCACGGTGAAAGAAAGACTTACAATTAAGATTAATCTAACTACCAACATAACAAGCATGTTAACTGTACATAGGAAGCTGCAAAGATATTACCAGCAATTTAAGATAGCAGACAGTCCAAGATGCACCTGGATACTGGACAAAAATGGTAGACCACATTCTCTATGATTGTAACAGGCTGAAATGTGAAAGAGAAACATTTGCAAAAAAATGTAACTCTAGAGGTGGAAAGTGGCCAGTGCAGAAGAATGAAATGGTTAAAAACTTTAGGAATGCCTTTCAAATATTTGTGAATTTTATAAACTTTGAATTACTGTATAAATAAAAGAATTTTGTAAATCATGTATTGGAATCTATCAAGCATTTAGCATTACAATGTCTGTAATAGAACATGCGCTAATAAAGTCTTTAAAAAATATACATGCACGCAAAAAAAACCACAAACACGCATGCACACACACACACACATACACACATATATTTCATCCTCCATGGTCCAGGGGTACCATGCTAGTATTTAGTTCCCGAGGTCGCAGGTTCAAACCCGGTGGAGGGCGACAGATTTTTAAGGCTGTAAAAATCTTTAGCATGGCTTCCTTTGGAAGGGGAGTAAAGCTGGCAGTCTCATGTCATAGATTTATGCATGTAAAAGAATCTCAAGGCTGATAAAAAGGCCTCTGGGCCAAATTTCTGATCTTTCATGCCCGATATAGAATGGGACGCTAAGAACCATAGCAGTTAAAGAGCGTCCATAAATAAAACTCAATCCAATTTCAATACACGCGCACGCGCACACACACACACACACACACACACACACACATCGTCCTCCATGGTCTAGGGGTGCCATGCTAGTCTCTAGTTCCTAAGGTCATAGGTTCAAACCCGCTGGAGACGACAGATTTTTTTGGGCTTGAAAATCATTAGCATGGCTTCTGTTGGAAGGGAAGTAAAGCTGGTGGTTCCAGCTTTACTTGTTCAATTTCAACACACACGCGCACGCACGCACACGCACACAGGTAGAAATTGTAAGAAATATAAATATGTTTAAGAAATAACTTGTAAAGAAAGGGTAATAAATGTTAATATGCCTAATTAAGTGTTAAATGTCTAGCACATAGGATATTTAACAGTGGCTGTGTTAGTGAATGAACTTACATTACTCACATCATTGAACACCAGATCATTGACCTTACACCACGTCATTGAACTTAAAGTGTCAAACATGTAGCTGAACAAATGTAAGTATTCTGCTATACACGAGTGTAGTGAAAACCAGTGAATGTTGAATAAAAGTGACAGTGAAAAATAGCAAGTGTTACAATAAAAAGATTATGTTTCTTTCTTTCAGGAGAGTTTCAGAAAATATTTAAAAATTTAAAAGAACAAAACAAAGAAAAAAAAGAATAACTTTTATGTGTTTCTAAAAGGGAGCAATTTGAGGCAGTATTCTTAACATTTAAATGATTTCAGAAAATATTTAAAAATTTAAAAGAACAAAACAAAGAAAAAAAAGAACAACTATTATGTATTTCTAAAAGGGGGCAATTTGAGGCAGCATTCTTAACATTTAAATGATTTCAGTCTAATTATATAATATAAAATATAATAACAGCCCCCCTTAAAGCAATATGTGTATAAATGACATATAAAATATATGTAACAGTCATTTTATTATGTTTATATTATGATGTACATGTTTAATAATGTTATGTGAATGTATTAAGTAATTTAATAATGTAGAAGCTGTGAGAATAGAGGCCGAAGGTTGCTAACAATGAGGTAACCTTAAGGCAATAATGAATTAGAAAGTGTAATAATGCTACTAGTAATTCTTGGAGCAATAATAATGTAATATTTAAAACAGTTTATAAATAGCCAATCAAAAACTAGAAAACCTGAAAGTTAAATAAAAGTATTCTATTCGAGTAAAATTAGCCAATCGGAGACTTGGAATAGAAAAATTTGCAAATTCAAGCGGTAAATGCCACTTGCCAGAAGGCAACATACCTGAGCAGTTCGTTCGTTTGCTCGGTACATATTCAGTGTGAAATGAAAATTCATTACGGCATGAATATTATAAAGCTTACATGTTAAAAAAGGTGCAAGTAATTAATAAATAATCTTACAGCTTTCTATATAAACAAAAAATTGCCAGAATTTCCCTAAGTTACAAAACGCTATTTCTTCTTTGGAAGTAGGTGAAAAATATAAAGACATTCTAAACATCCTGTACAGGAGTTTTGAGGACAGATTTTCTGATATGAAATCTATGGATTTGGAATGATGATTGTTTAATGATATATTCTCTGTTCAGCCAATCAAGGCACCTGCTTCATTACAATTAGAATTCATAGACGTTCAAAACTGCACAGCTATGAGATTGTCAAGGAAGATCGGACAGAGTTCTTTAAAGCTCTCCCCAAAAATTAGTTTCCTAATCTCTGCAGTTTTGCTGGTCAGTTATTAGCACTATTCAGATCTACATATATATGTGTGAACAGATGTTTTAAAAAAATTAACATTGTGAAATCAAGGAAAAGCTCATGAATAACAAACATGCAGCTTACATCTGTGCTACAATTAAGTTCCACAAACTTGACTCCTAACATGGACAAAATAATGTTGGCCAAAACTCATACTTGCATATAAAACATTCTGCAATACTGGCTATTCTAGTGTCTTTATGTTTCTTTTGTAAATGCATAACTGTTCGTTTTTTATTATTTGATGTAAGAGAATTATTCACATTCTGTTTATTTTGTTCATGATTTATTCCATGGGTTTAACCCCTAAAAGAAAATTATTCTCATTTTGTTTATATAAATACATTTTAAAGAATAAACTATAAATATTTGTTTTATTGTATATATTTTTTTCAGCAATCATTTAACTTTAAAGCGTAATCACAAAATCAATACATCATGTTTCTATTCAATTCTGCCACTGCAAGCCTTGTAAAGATGGTACGTATATATGTACACAAACAGAACTGGATGGTGTTGGAGTTAGTGGAGAGGGTATATGCTTAATTGCATTTCTGTAACTCCTCTTCACCATACCTGTGTAATGTAACAAAAGATGAACAAATGTTATTACTGCATTGTTCCTGTTTATGTACCTTTAATGCGTGCTGTGACAATGCCCATTCCTTAGATGCTGTGCAGCTAGCCATTTCCAGTCTTCATCCCCTCCAAAAAAAAAAAAAAAAAAAAAAAACATGAGGATTTCCCGCCAGTGGGTTTCATCATTTAGAAATTAGAAAGTGGGTTTAGTGTCATTTATGATTTGGACTGTACATATATTGAAACAGTAACCAGAATTGAGGCGTCTAAAGCTAGCTGCTCTATATACCTCATTTGTTCGCGGAAAAAAACCTACCATACAGGTTGGGTGGCTATAAAATATGAGAGTCAGTTTTGTAAATTATTACAATAATTTTGCAATGAGTTCATTTGTGAGAGTTGCAAGCAGGTGAAACAATGTGAGTGTAGAATGAAGGAATAAGTGGAAAGGAGGAAACAGAATATATTGCTCACTCAAACAGTCATCAAAATTGTTGCAAGCACAAATTATGTTCCTAGAGGAAAAAAGGTACCAAGTATGCAATAATTGTCCAGTAACAGCTTACATTTTCTTTCTTGATAGTTTCTTAGGACCTCTCATAACAAAATGCCAGAAGCATGGTGGCTTTTATCCATCCATAATAATTCTATAGTAGTATGATGATGTGGAGTTAACATGCACCCTAAAACACAGATAAATTATTTTTGATCTTTGTTTCAGAAAATTGTCTGAGAAAAGCTTTTTTTTTTTTTTTTTTTTTTTGAGTTTTGTTCATTATGAAAAGACTGACACCATATAAACTTTGGGAGGTACCAGGGACTGTGGCATCATCTGCTGCATCCTTAATCCTGCATTCCTTTCATTATCTAGTACATTAATTACAAAAGTGGGTCCTCACACTTGTAATCAGAAACATTCTTAAATCATACAGATAATACCATAAAAATGAATGAAATAAGTAATGGCTTTAAATAAAGGAAATTTATATTTCTTGAGTTGTGAGATATGATTTGGATAACAATATAATGGAATAACATAGGTATATGTATGTTCTATGCTTAGAAACACACCCAAGATCACTCAATAAATTTTGTATTCTTATACCTATCTTTGCCACTATAGGTAATAAGTATTTTTAACATAGATTATGTTAAAGCTTATGCTCAATTTATGCAGAAATTTATTTGGTAGGCAAATAGAATCCATAGACCATTGCTTTTTCACCAAAAATTATTGTGTAAAGCACAAAGCTGAAAAAGTTAACTTCTGCTTTTTACAGTGCAAGGAATGCAAATCCTGTGCTTCTGAAGAACTAGACTGTTTTGTGCTAGACAACAATGGCTTTATAGTATTTGCTGAGGATCAAAATTCAACAGGAAAATTTTTTGGAGAAGTAGAAGGGGCCATCATGGATGCTTTGAGAACAAACAATGCAGTTTATCGAAAAATACCAGTATTTGACTATCAAGGTCTCTGCATTGATGAGATACACAGGTTAATAAGTGATGCTGCCATGTTGTCTACTGTAAGTATTAGTGCATTTATTTTGCATTAAGGGCATATATTTAAATTTCAAAATTCTGCTCTTTGTATTTTGGATTGTAATCCAAAAATTATTGTTTATAAACTGCTGCTTTAAAAGGTGAGATGATTTATTTTGAAAATATAGGTTTTCTAGATGATTACTAAGTGTTTATAATTAAAATGCAATGACAATACCAATACACTCAAAATAAGAACATAAATGTTGCACATAAAATGAGAAAAACAGTTCTGTTTAAATTACTTCCAATAAGAGTGAAATATAACTTACAATTAATGTTAAGTACAGTGGAGTTTGTTATAGTGATGTGCACTAATAATTTAGATTAATTATTGATTTGATTTGTGACTTTACATCACTTACTATATTTCAAAATGGAAAACATGTTTCTGGATCTAATTGCTCCCATCATCAGTTCCTGGTCGATTGCTGACATCATTCTTCTTGGTGGTTGACCTTGTCCCTGGGGGCAGTTGGATAAACCTCTGCTTAAGTATGTTGTCTAGAGGGATTTCAAAATTGAAAATGCAGTTCCTGTTCTTCCAAATGTAAATGTTTTTTCAAACTGTAACTTTTGTTTTTCCTGAAATATTTTTTAGTATACTTGGATTTCTGTTTATGGTGTGCTGGTCTCTCCAAAACGTCCAAGCTATCACTAATTTGTCTTCCTGCTTTTACTCTATATACCTGAAGTGTTCTTTTGCTCTTGTTTTTATGTTTCTGTTAGTTTTCCCAATGTATATTTTTTTTGCAGTTGTTACAGCTGATTTGGTATATTCCTGATTTGTTCTCCTAAGGGATGTCATCTCTTAATTTAGAATTTAACATGTTCTTGATGGAGTAACTGTGGGCCAAAATGCATCTTCTAAGGTTTCCATTTCAAAATATAGTAGGAGATGTAGTGTCACAAATTGACTCAAGAATTCATTTAAATTATTAGTGCACATGTGACAAAGTCCACCATTTTTAATATTAGCACTTAGAAGATGCATTAAAATTAAACCTTTAGGAGAAATTTATAAATTTCACAATGGAAAAAGAATGTAATGGACAGTACCTTTCCTCGATCTTAAAATCATCATGTAAGCAAATCACCTAACATTTTCATGCACAGGAAACCCACACACACCAGTAGTTACATAAAAACAAAGTTACGATTCAGTTCTTCACCAGCATGCAGTACTCAACAGTCTTACACACAGGTAGTTAACATCCCCATGAACAAAGAGGAATACAACATAATAGATATAGCTACAGAAAATGGATTCCAGACAGAAACGTGCATAAGAAAATAAACAGAGTCAAGAACAGAAATAGAGTAAAATAGTTTAGCACACTCATCACAAATAAAAAAGAAAATAAGATTTTCAAGAAATTCACATACCACCCTACAGCCTTCTATAAATTCCAGAGTATTTTCAAACAGCAAACATCATTTTGACCCCAAAAAATAGTTACTACATCAGAACATATTAAATTATACATTTAAAAATGGCATCCTACAGGAGAGCAAACCAGGAGTATATCAGATCAGGTGCAACAACTGCAAAAAAAATCTATATTGGGAGAACATAAAGAAACATAAAAACAAGACCGAAAGAACACATCAGGAACATAACAACAGCAGGAAGGCAAATTAGCAGTACATTGGCACTTTTGGAAAGACCAACTTCTATAAACAGAAATTTGAAAATACTAAAAACATTTTAAGGAAAAACAGAACTTGCAGTTTGGGAAAACATTTACATGGAAGAACAGGAACAGTATTTTAAATTTTGTAATCTTGCCAGGCAACATACAATTCTAGAGATTTGTCTAACCAGGAACAAGTCCAACCACCATGAGGGATGATGCCGGCAGTCAACTAGGAACTGATGAGAGAACAATTAGTTCCAGAAACATGTTTTCCATTTAAAATATATAATAAGTGATGTAGTGTTACAAATAAACTCATTAATTAATATAAATTAAGGATGAAATAATTTAAATTAATAACTATTGGCTGCAATTGTTTAATGAGCTGTACATAAATGGAATGGAAATAAACCATGGTAAATTAAAGAATTTTTAAACATGGTCTTTCTGATATAACTATTAGCAACATTTGTTTCCACGATAATGTTTAGAAATGTTTTTCTAATGGCTGCATGAACCAGATCAGAATGCCAAACAAAGAAGTGGGTTATACTGGGAAGAACTATATAATTCAAAATGGGTAAAAGTATTTTTATTTTAAAAGAAAGGGAGGGAAATAAATGCCCTATGCACTGCGACAAGTGTGATCTATGGGGAAAAGTAAATACCACATGGTATCAGGGACAATAAATGAAGCCCATTTTTATTAAAATAGCTTTCTATTATTATGTATGATGGAAGTAATTATTAATATTGTTTTATTTTGTTTGCATTATACAGCCATTCACTCAAATGAAGTTATTGATGCATTGGTTATTTACTCAGATGGCATACATATTATTTGAAATAAACTTAAGCCAGATATGGCATGCTCTTCAAGCTACAGCTAGTCCTATTATTGAAGGTAAGTCTAAAAGATTACAGACTAATGTAAATAAACATATAAAATGAATCATAACATATTCAGGATAAAGCAGTTTTAATCTGACTTTCTGCATGATTTTCATCTAACAACAAGAGAGGGGCATAGCAACAGTGGTATAAACATCAACAAGACAAATGTCCCACGCACAAAAACAACTCATATAGGTAGATTTTTATGTGACATTATTCAGTAATATAAACAGTATAACACTGCAGATACAGAAATGTGCTTAAATTTTCATGTAGGTTTTTGTTTTCTTTTTAAGAAAACAGATTACTGAACACATTAGGAATATTAAAGAGTAAAATATAAAAATTATTTGAAGAGGAAGGGAGAAAGAAGGTAACAAACAAAAGATCTGGCAATGGAATAAGAAAATAACTCTATAGAAGCTCTGGAGTAGCATTAGTTTTTGTGCACTTTTGTGTAACTAAATGCTTTTGTAAATAATTTCACTATGTAATTGAATACAGAGCATATTAGCTAATGTTGTCACAAACCTCAGTACTCAAGCTGTGCATACAATTTAAAAATGGCTTCAGATGGTGAAATTTACACTTGCTGCGAGAGGAAGCTGATTACTACAAATCACAAATGTGGGGAGACTAGAGGCTTAATCACATTTTAAAAAAACTTACAGTTTACTCACCATGCTTTTATTATAGTGTTCTTACATAGTTTAGCAAGATGAGAGGCCTGTCACCTGCAAATATTGCATTGTATTTCACCCATACTAAAAATGGGGATCTTTTCTGTTTCCTTTTCAAAACAAAAGCTTACTTTTAACTTAGCAACTGCAGACTGATCCAACGGATCCCGAAGTGAGCCAATGCTTTCCCAATTACTTGAGGTCTGTGTAGAACAGCCTGACAGTGCCCAATATATGTGCAGGTGACAATATTATGTTAAAATATATATACCTATTACAGATCATTATTTAGTTCTAGCAAATTACTCACTGCTTGTTATGTTACATGTCCATTCTCTCTCTCTCTCCCTCTCTCTCTCTCTCCCTCTCTCAATAGTTCTTTTTAAAGGATACTTATAATCACAAATTTAATACATATTATTTTTATTTTCTACAGTATATTATGACTCGTATGAGATAGAGGATTTGGATGAAGAAGAAGAAATTCCTGATACAGGTAATTATGTCATGGTACATACTTTAAGCAAATTGCATGTTCCTTTCCATTGTTATACATTTGAGTGGCTGTACTTTTTTGCTGTTAAACACATACCTATTTAAGATAGTGAGCTGCAGAAAGCTTATTGGCATGTGATCTTAACAAATCACAGGAATACAGAAGCAAAGTTAAATTTAAAAGAAGCTTTATAACCTTATAATAGGAAAACAATAAGCATGAAACCAGGTATGTTTACATGATGCAGTTGTGTTTCGGCTAACATGTTCCTAAATACACTGGTATGCAAAACCTAAGGACGAAAGTAATCTTTGCATGCTGTGACACTGCCAAGTAACATAGCTCGATGAAACTTGAATCAGACATAGAGGAAACTGCTATGGTATGCTACAGTAGGTAACTAAACAAAATATGCAATGAGATGAACAGAAATGCCACTTTTATTCATAGGCCATAAGCTACAATAAAGTCAATATGACATATGATGGCTCTCTAGATTTACAGAAACATACATGGTGCTTAAAAGAGTGTACAATCATCATGGACAGCAACCTTGTAGCCAGCATTGTGCTCCCATGCTGGTCACAAGGTTGGTAAGCAGTTCTTGTGGTAGGGCATTCTATTCCTCCATCAGCGCTGTTGTCAATTGTTGGATGGTCGTTGGTGCATGTGGATGTGCTGCAATGCATCTCCCCAAAGCATCCCACACATGTTCAATGGGATTTAAATTGGGGGAACGGGCAGGCCAGTCCATTTGCCAAATATCCTCTTGTTCCAAGAGATCCTCCACCTGCGCTGTTTGATGCGGTTGCGCATTGTCATCCATAAAAATTAAGTCAGGGCCGCCTGCACCCCTGAAAAGACACACATGGGGAAGCAGTACAGTATCACAATAGTTGATCAGTGAGCATACCGTGTTCAAAGATTTGGAGGTCGGTGCGCCCATGCAGCATTATGCCTCCCCAAACCATAACACCCGGATCACCAAAACGATCATGTTCAAGGATGTTTTTGGGTTCATTACGTGTTCCCACCTCTTGCCAGATGAGGGTACATCGAGAATCAATACTTAGACAAGAGTGCTGCTCTCATCCGAGAAGAGCACGCGACCCCATTCCTTGTTGGTCCAATTTTGATGCTCTTGGGACCATCGCAAACGGTGCCACCAATGTGTGAATATCAATAGAACACAACATACTGACCTCTGTGTAGTCGCCGTGCCACTGCATATCGTGAGATTGCATGCCTAGCTGTTCTGTTAAATGTGGTTGCAATTGCACCCATTATTTGGCTTGAATCCCTTCTTGCCTGTTGCACAATGTAGCGGTCATCTGCTGCTGTAGTTGAGCATGGTCGACCACCACCTCACCTTGGGACAGCAGTGCCTGTGGTTTGGAAGGTTCCCCATGCGCGTGAAACAATGCTGTGAGCAATTCCAAACCCCTGAGCAATACCCGTCACACTTCGCCCTTCTTCCAGTTTCCCGATGATTCTTCCTCATGTGAAGTCATCCAAATGGTGTCTACGGGCCATGTTGCAATGAAGAACACCACTACAGTGCACCATAACAGCTCGCTAATTGCCACACACCGTCTTGTCCTGTTTCGTCAACAGCCCCTTGTTGCGGGACCAGACCCATTTGGCACTATAGACTCGCTACACTCATGCCATGTGACATCCAGCTTTCTGTGTACACGTGAGAGACCTCTGGCAACATGCTCCCACACCTTCATCTACTTCCACCAAGTAGTTCATTTGTTATGTTACCTTACCCATCTTGTGCTTAGATTTTGCACACCAGTGTATGTTTGGGATGTTAAGTTGCCTAATGAAGCATTTTTACTTTCTCTACTACGTATAGTAAGTAGGGGAAGTATTGTATTCCACCCAAAATTTCGATACCGAGATTTCACCGGAAATACATGTTTTGAGACTCACTGAATCCAAAAAAAGCATTTTTGGAAACATGTCCGTGTGTCTGTCTGTGTGTCTGTGTGTCTGTGAACAGCATAACTCAAAAACGAAGAGTCGGATAAACACCAAACTTGGTATTTAGGTTCAGTATCTTTCAGAGATGCGACATGAAGGTTTTCAAGAAAATCCCCCCACCCCAGACTACCCTTTACATGGAACATTTTTCGAAAATTTTAATTTTCTCAAAAACGGCTCTAACGATTTTGATTAAAATATCATATGTTTAAGATATTGTCATGACAAATAAAATGTATATCTCGAATTTTCTGGGAATGTCTCCAAAAGTATTCTTCATTATGAACGACTTTTTCATAACTGGTAAACCATAAGAGATAGACAAAATTTTACTACACAAAAAATGTAGATCGCGTTAAAATACACAATTTATGTCATATACATTTCTTTTGTTGAGTGAACCGTTTGCGAGATATTGCTTGTTATTCCCTTAAATTTTCCAATACTTATACTTTTTCTCAAATTCGTTATTCATTTTTTTATGTCCTGGACATGCAAAGAGAATGGAATGCGCCACATAGCAACCAGCGTTAAAATATTTGACTATCGCTTAAAACCTACCATATTCCCCTTGCATCTACAAGAAAATTATCAATAAGATTGACATCTTGATATCTCCATTAACATGAAGCATATGGAGAATAAGCGTTTGTAAAAATAGTTTGTACAAGAGTAGAGAAAGTCATGTGAGTGTAACACATCAGATTTTTTTTTCTAGCAAACAAGGTAGGTGAGGTTTAAATCCAGAAATCCTATACCTATTTAGAATGCACTGAAAAAAGGTGGAGTTGTACAGACAACCATGCTCCACCTAAAAATATTTTGAAAATTGCATGTACATAAATCTCATTCAAGATTTTTCATTAATTCAAACAAATTACTAATATGAGTATAAAACCTTAGGAAAAAGCTAGAAGCCAGAATATAGCCCGCAGATAGGATCTTTGCACCTTAGAGTTTTTAGAGATAAATTTCCTGGAGAGTCTGATAATTGGTTTTTAAATGGTCTCAGGTACCATTTTTGCATGTGAAATGCACCATTGAAAAATGACACTAACAGTGATCTCTGCATATAAACCAAGCATTACAAAAATATTCAGTTGCAAAAAATTGTATAAAAAGGCCCAATAAAACTATTAGCATTACAAAAATTATGAAATTTCAAGAATTATTGTTACTTTTGCATTTCTCTCATAATTAACCCTTTTAAGTTAGTGAGCTGGCAATAACCAAAAAAATTTAATTACAAAGAACAACAGCCATGAAAGCCTATCCTCTGAGTTTACATTTCTCTCTTAATTTTATCTTTTGTGCTAAAATGTGCAATGTTTTATGTGTTAAGGTCCAAAGGATCGCATTGAGGTAGTACAATTTGCAACATCATGTGATCAAAGGACAAGCATGTATTTATTGCAAGATAAGGAAATGGACAAATATGCTTATACTTTCGAACACTGTTCCAGGTAAGTTGCTCATTTTTTCCCAACCACAGACTTTTACAAGGTAATGTCCTGCATGTATTTTCAAGAGTAAAATCTATAAAACTTATATACATCACATTGTAGCTTTAATAAGATTAGCTTGTGTGCTTATTTCCTTGGATGCTACATTGGCATTACACAATATATTTGATGTTGCCATCCATTCTGTGATTTAAAAAATAATTCCATGTATTTTAGAGGCCAGGAAAGAAAGCACATGTTTGTTTCACACAGTTGCAGTTGGACCAAGAGTTTATAACAAGCACATGGACAAAACAAGAAGCAAGTTTTTGGAAGCTGTGTAATGTGCGACTCATAAAAATTCATTCAAAATCATGTGGAAAAGCTAGTTTGCATGTTTGCATTTTCTTCAATATTACAATGAGCTTCTTTGGCAATACATAACAATAGAGAATTTGTGGATTATTTCTGGAAATTTACTGGTTTTTAGTCTAAGCATTCTACGAGTTACCTGATAAAGATGAGTGGAGAATGCAGACCGTACCGCCCCTACTGACCAACATAAAATCATTGGGTGCAGTCAACCAGCAGAACCAGACTATAATACAGTCCTTATCTATATTACACATATTCCATTGCACTATTCAGATTCTTTGTACAGATCCATTTGCTTTGGTTGAAGTATATATATTTAATTTAATTATTTCAGTGCTAAGTACATACATTACATGGGAGTCTACCTTCTTTGGTCCTGGACATTCTCAGGTAGACCTCCCTTTTTCATTTAACATAAATTCTTACCTCAAAGGATTAATACATTGATTTAAATTACATCACCTAATCTTTGTATATTTGTCTCTGCCATTTCATTTTCACTCCTCATAGGAATTTCCCTAAACCTCTTAGCTTGCTTTTATCTTTAAAAATCTTATTCAATCCTACTACTTTATTTATCTTTAACCATTTCTTTTTTATCAGCTTGTTTCTCCATCCATTAGTCCCCATGCATTCAAACAAAATATGAAATTCATTTTCTTCTCCCTCACAAACTGGGCAAAGCCTCTGTGTAACTTCCCCCCTTGAATCTTTTAACTTCCAAATCCCTAATCTAAATCAGGCAATCCCTGATCATTCATTTCTATTACAGATTTTGACATATAATTTCTTTTCTATGACTTCTGTAACTCTGTTATCTGTAACTCTGCTATAGAATTGTAAGGACTTCTTTTCTCTCATTTGAGCAATTAAAATCTGCCTATCCATATCCTCCAATCATGTTCTAACTCCCTTTCAATAGTCCCTATCTGTATTACCAATTAGGAACCAGATATCACCTAGCCCACTCTTTATCAATTGCTCCTTTATTCTACCTAGCCAAATTATCCACTTGAAACCTCGGGCATACTTTGTAAATATCTGTCTCTGGCTGTAATTGAATTTTGAATAAATACTTCAGAATCCTTTCCATTATTTGTCCCTCTTGTACTAACTCTCCTCACCTAGCCAAAACTCCTGAATTTACAGTGTACTGTAGACACACAAGATAATATTGCAAAATATTTAATGCCTAGATCCAATCTTTCCCATCCTTTGATTCCCCAAACTTCTATTCTGAATATCCATCTAGATTCAACCATGGCATGATAAATTCTTTCAAACCACTCTACTTCATTGTAGGCATTATGTACAAGCACTTCCTTACTGCACTCATAGCCTCCTTCCCATTTGCTAAAGCATTTTTAATTTGTTTTTCCCAGCTTCCTATTCTAGATAGCTTAACTCCTAAATAAGTAAATTCCCTTAAAATTTTAATTTCCTTACCTTCAATATACCAATTTTCATTCTTACTCACTTTTGATCATTTTTAAACACCATTATTTTGGTTTTGGTCTGGTTCATTTTCAAACTCCATTTCCTGCAGAAGCATTCATCTCATTTATAGCTAATTTTAAACCAATTATCGATATGGATCCCACTATCAAATTGTCAGTAAACAATAGACCAGGAATTTCTAGATTCTTCATTATGATACGGTAATTTGTATTACAAATTACTTAAATGTAAATAATGATTGTAATATAAATATGTATTTATAGGTGACATTGATTTCAGAGGTTTATTAATTGTAATTATTATTGGTAAATAATAATACACGGTTCTACTGAAACTGTCAATAATAACGCAATAATGCAGCGAGGGAATGAGTTGTTTATCATTACTGGGAACCAGGAAGTTACGTAATGTTTCGCGCGGTTTCGGTAGAACCTTCTAGAATATTTCCTAAAGCATATGTATTCGTGGTTTTCATTGGATATTAAAATAGACGCTAATGTTGGCGCGTTTTATTAGCCAATAGCAGTTCATTTATAATCTTTAGGCATGTCGAGGAGTGGGAGTATATATAAGCCAGGTCCGAGGTAGATCGCCCCCCAGTTCAACAAAATTCTCAATACCTTACACATCGGTCGCCCAGTTCATCAAAATTTCTAGCACGCTGTCTTCAGTTCGTCATAAGTTACGCGCAGCAGAATTACGAGAATCTAAAGTATTATACAGTTAAATATACATAAAGTTGAAGTACGTGAGTGAAAAGTGATAAGTAAGAAGTTATTACAAACAGTTTCAGTTTGGCGAGTATCCAGATCAATATGTAAAAGTGTTTGTGAACGTGTTCGGCAATAAAAGTTATAAAACCAATTTCTTCATTAAGTATAATTTCTGGATAAAAGATTCCTTTCCGATTCACAACCTGCACAGAGATAAATGTTCTACCAAGATAAGATGATAGCTAGCCGGAGGACACTTAAAATAAATTATTTCAAAACTGATACAAATTGCTACGCCAGATGGAGCTACAAACCAAACAAGGAATGACGTCACAAGATGGCTTCAACACACGTGATGTAAACAAACATTTGTAAGAATATCATCGCAAATTGGCTCCACAACGTAGGGCTAACAAATAACACAAAGAAACATTACGTAAACAAGCATCATCCGTTGCATATTGGCTCCCAAACGTGGGGCTACAATAAAGTTACAATAAATACAACTTACAAATTGGCACCCAGAACGTGGGGCACGATAACCAGGAAAGGAACACGATGACCAGGAAAGAAACAAGATGACCAGGAAAGGATCAACATAACCAGGAATGCAGCGGTGAAATGATCTACAAGACGCAGATTCCAGAAACAACAGGGAGGACAGACTACATGGATAATTGGACATCGTGGAAATTCAAGCTACAGGACGATAAAACTACGCAGATTCATCGAAGCGACATACAAACCTAGGAGAATGGGGCAGGAAGCTGGACATCAAAGTAACAGCAACAGACAGCATCACAAAAGGTCAGAGTATAGTAATTTTTTTTAGAAAACGAAAACAATGGCTGCCAGTAATACAGAAGAAATAATTATGAAGGGGGATAGTGTAACAGTTAGCTGTAATTCAATACAGGTTACAGAAAATAATTCAAACAATGTAATATTTGAGGGAGAAAATGTTAGTGCAGAAAGTAAGAATAGAATAGCAGGAAATATTACTATTGATGCTGGTACGATGATGGAAATGATGGAATTGTTGAGAGATATTGGTAAACAAATAGATCGGGGAAGTGAGATAATAGAGCGATCATTCAATCAAATCAAAGATGTTATGCAAAAGAATAGTGAGAAATTAGAACAAAAACTAACTCAGAACATGGATAAGAGTTATAGGGAATTAAGGGAAGATATTTGTAGGAGCTTTGAACAAAACAGAAAAGATATTGGTAGGAGTAATGAGGTATTAGAGCAAAAAGTAGATTAAAGCAGTGAAGAAATTGAAAAGAAAGTTACGAAGCTAGATAGTAGTATGCCAAAAATGAGAGATGAAAATGATGAAGTAATAGTAAGTGAGACAGGAGAAATTTCAAAGAAAATGTCAGATATGAGCAGGGAAATAGGTAACAAAGAAAGTGAGGTTAATACTAAAAGTGAGGTTAATGTAGAATGTACAGAGTTAGGAAGTCAAATGAGTAGTATTTCAAGTGAGATAATAGAGATAAAAGAGGTTAGGAATGTAGATGTAAATGAGGCGCAAGTTAATTTCAGAGGGGAAATATCAGAAATACAGAATGAGACAGTAATGCAAAGAAATAAATTGTGCCAAGATATTCAAAATGAAAACTCCAGTCCAGTACAGTTTAGTACAGATTTGTCAGAGTACTTTCAAATTAAAGAGATAGTAAAAGAATTGAAAATGAAAGTTGTTAAAAGATATGTTGTTCAAGAAACTGTAGATTGTTTTAAAATGTTATCATGTGATGAAATTGCAAATGAATACAAGAGATTATTCATGAACAAATTTTGGAAGGTTAGGATACGGCTACGAGTAATCTTTAGCCACACACAATTTGATCCAGGAGGGTAAATAACAATGAGATGTAAAGTAAATGCTGGATAGTTAAAGATGACTTGCAGAGAAATGTATTGGAACGTAAGAGGGTTAATTATTTATATGTCATTTGAAAAGAGAAATAAATAAAAAAAAAAAAAAGAGAGAGAAATGTTTAAAAAAAAAAAAAAAAAAAAGAATTAAATTTTTTTGTAACTATAACAGTATTTGAAAATTAAGAATGCAAAGATTGACACTTAATATGATAGTAAATTAAAAGTACAAAATAACAAAAAATTAGTAAATATAAAAATAAAAAAAAAAAAATAATACGTAAATACAATTCCAAGAGTATTGTTAAAATAAAATTCAGAATAAACAAAAATGGGTAAAAATAATTAAAAACAAATACTTATGTAGCAAACAGAAAAGGTGAAACATTGTCTAGATTTAAGAGATGTAAATATTTGTGTAGAGGGTTAATATTTTGGTAAATATGTATAATAATTACAAAAATCTTAAATGTATAAATTTTTGTCAACAACTTAAGAAAGTAAACAATTTGGTAGCAGTGATTAAATAATTGAGGGTAAAGTATTTGCTATCAAAAATTTGTGATGTCAGATAAATATCTAAATTAATTAAACCAAAGCCAGTAAGTAGTGGCAAGGTAGAGGAAAAACATATCGTGTGTTAAATGCGTGTGAAGTGTAAAGTGAAAGTGATAGCGTGTGTTCCAAGATTTAGGAGACTAAAAACACAATTATAAAATTTCCAAACAAGTTATAAATATTTATAATTATGTTTCTAGTGGGGCATATGATACGGTAATTTGTATCACAAATTACTTAAATGTAAATAATGATTGTAATATAAATATGTATTTATAGGTGACATTGATTTCAGAGGTTTATTAATTGTAATTATTATTGGTAAATAATAATACACGGCTCTACTGAAACTGTCAATAATAACGCAATAATGCAGCGAGGGAATGAGTTGTTTATCATTACTGGGAACCAGGAAGTTACGTAATGTTTCGCGCGGTTTCGGTAGAACCTTCTAGAATATTTCCTAAAGCATATGTATTCGTGGTTTTCATTGGATATTAAAATAGACTCTAATGTTGGCGCGTTTTATTAGCCAATAGCAGTTCATTTATAATCTTTAGGCATGTCGAGGAGTGGGAGTATATATAAGCCAGGTCCGAGGTAGATCGCCCCCCCAGTTCAACAAAATTCTCAATACCTTACACATCGGTCGCCCAGTTCATCAAAATTTCTAGCACGCTGTCTTCAGTTCGTCATAAGTTACGCGCAGCAGAATTACGAGAATCTAAAGTATTATACAGTTAAATATACATAAAGTTGAAGTACGTGAGTTAAAAGTGATAAGTAAGAAGTTATTACAAACAGTTTCAGTTTGGCGAGTATCCAGATCAATATGTAAAAGTGTTTGTGAACGTGTTCGACAATAAAAGTTATAAAACCAATTTCTTCATTAAGTATAATTTCTGGATAAAAGATTCCTTTCCGATTCACAACCTGCACAGAGATAAATGTTCTACCAAGATAAGATGATAGCTAGCCGGAGGACACTTAAAATAAATTATTTCAAAACTGATACAAATTGCTACGCCAGATGGAGCTACAAACCAAACAAGGAATGACGTCACAAGATGGCTTCAACACACGTGATGTAAACAAACATTTGTAAGAATATCATCGCAAATTGGCTCCACAACGTAGGGCTAACAAATAACACAAAGAAACATTACGTAAACAAGCATCATCCGTTGCATATTGGCTCCCAAACGTGGGGCTACAATAAAGTTACAATAAATACAACTTCAATTACTGGCATATGATTAATGGCTAGTTTAACTTGATCCAAAAAGTCATCAATAAATAGATTAAATAGAACTGGGTTTAGTTTACAACCTTATCTTAAGCCTCTTTCTTGCAAGACCTCCTTCATAACTTCATTAAATCCATATTCAACATAGAAGGTGTTGTGATAATATAATTCTTCAATATTTCTATTTTCTGTTACTCAAACCTTTGATCCGTAATTTGTACCAAAGTGCTTCTTGTCACTTTATCATACACTTTGCCAAATCAATGAAAATTGCATACAATTTTCCCTTTATCCAGCTAAATATTTACTTATTAATGTTTTTTGCTTAAAATATTACTTAAAATAAATTAATCACCAGTATATTGTCAATCGTTCTTTTGCCTCTTCTGAAGCCAGCTTCGAATGGAGATAGTCTGTTATTACCCTCCACCCACTCTTCTATTCTTTCTGCCAATATACCTGTAAACATTTTTCCATATTAGTAATAAAGCTATTCCCTTATAAGTACTTGGATTTGTTTCATTATCCTTCCCTTTATAAATAGGAAATATTATTGCTGCACACCAATTCTTAGGCACTCTTTTTCTTTCTTTTATTAAATAAATTAACGTAGTTAAACACAACAATCTTTCTGGTCTGAATTATACATATGTAATCCCTATTGATGGGATCATAAAGCTATTAGCTTGCTTGGTATGCTGCTAGAGTGATCAGACATGCTACATTTGCTGGACATAACTTATATTTTAACCCTGCCTCTTGGTGATGGAAAAATTCCAAAATATCCTACCTGTAAAAAGTTTATTTTAAACATGTAATTTTCATGTCATAAAGCACTGCATTATTATCTGATGTGATGTATTTATAATTATGCTCTATATTGATAATGTAACCAAGGGCCTTGATACTGTAACTCAGCACCTTTAGATCAATTGTTGCCACTGGCTCCCTTTAGGTCCATTGTTTGGTGAGAAGAGGAGAGAAGTCTGAAAAAGCTTGGCAATTACCAGGAGATTCAGGAATTGCTAAGAACAAGTTGAACCTCTGATGTCCTATGCCAGAACTTTCTTGAATCTTAGAAACCTTTGGAAAGCCAGTACCCATCTTTAGGAGCAGTGATATGTGGATGTTCAGTTGGTCAGGGTGTTCATTGATAGCTACCTTTTTATGATGGGCAAGTAGATAGCTTTATAGGCACTTTCAGAAGTACAGTATCATGCTCTTGAGTTCACACCTCTCCAAATTATGTGGAAGGGGGGCAAATAAGCTGCATGGATACTATGAAACCTTAGAATAGCCATAAAAGGATGAAACTTTTGAAACCGAATACAGAATTAATTACTCTGGACAAAGTGAATAGATTTGCTGAATTTGTCGCAGCAATTTAGTATTATGGTTTCATTTTGGTGCACAAACATAAATCACTGTTTCAATTATTGCTCTTGATGATTGCCTCTTACGATTCATGAATGGGATATTATGAATAAAAAATACATATTTAACTAATCCTTGGCTTAGAGTAATGCACATAACATCAGTTTTGAAGTTTCTTTGTCAAGCAGAAGATACATTTTTGTTGACATGTATAATACAACAATATTGCCCAATAAGGTGCCCCACATTTCAGACTTTGAATCCTCTTTGTGGATAACAGTCATCTAGTCAGTTATACACTACTTACACAGTCACACTAAATTTATTGGATGTTGCTGTCTGTAATGTTTTTCTTTCTTACCTATGTCTCACATAGGTGTTAACAAGTACATGAATTTAATTATTTGAATATAGGTGTTTACAGTAGTACTTTATAAATGTTTTTCAAGGAACAACTAAAACAGTCATGGAAAATAGACTGCTCTGTGGGTAAAGTGGTAGCAGATATGACAGTTATTTAGGTAGCTTAAGTTAGTGTTGCCAGCTGAAGTGTTTTATCAAGAATAATTTTGCTTTATTCTGTGTACCTTTGTAATTATTAATTATATTGAAAATACCTAATTTTCAGATTTAGTGAACAAGAAACCCAATTTAAAAAATAGTCTGCCATTTGTAAGTAGTTTAAAGAAGAGGTTTCAAAATGTATCAATACCAACAAAATTAAAAATGCTAATTTAACTACATGATAAGATTTTGTATGGATGATGGACATGGGCATATTTGTAAATTGTATATTTGGATTTAATAACAGGATGAATAGTTCATGATTCAGTAATAAAGGTTTGGGTATCAGTTAAATCCATAACCATTAATGAGCACTTGGCTGCAGATAGTTCTTTTAGAAAAACATTAACTAATTCAAAACTGACTCCTTGAATTCAAATAAACATTTATAAAATCTTATGGGAATTTCAGTAATTAAAATGTTCAAAGTTCTGCTAATGTGGCTATAACTAGTTTAAAATAGGTTAAAATTATTTTTACAGCAACTGTGGTAATTCGTATGCTCAGAAAGAAATTCTTCCTTCCTTTCTTCGTCCCTCCCACCCTCCTGAGCTCACTGTCTGGCATGTGACATGATTATTCACTCTAATGGTGAGGGTATTGGGGGGGGGGGTATGTGTATTTTTGTTACTCTTAACTCTGAGTTTTCACCTCCAAGCTTTTACAAAAATAGCTTTTTCTGTTATGAGCATGTAGTGGAGAAATTAAAGAAACAGCTTCTTTTGTTCAAAATATATCAAAAGTTCATGAAAAAGAATAATTGCAAGATCTTTTGAGATAGTATGTATTTTGGTACTTTCTTTATCGTGTTGTAAAATTGTCCTTCAGAAATATTTTGTCTTTTACATCAAAGCAAACAATGCTGAACAGCATGGTTGCAACTGCACAGTATTAAATTACAGATACTTATACTTGTTTCCTCTAAGATGCACCTAGACGTTAAGGAAAATATGGGTTTGTTTAAAAATTGTTCAGTGTAACTTTGTGATGAAAAGAATAGCAATAATTTATTTCAACTGTTTACTGCAATATTGTAGTTTCCTTAATAATTTTTCCATGTGTAGATATCATTGATATTATGGCAGCAAATTTTAGAAAATCCATTATAGAAATGATCCTATGATTAGGTTATACTTTATCATTCAGTATGTGTAAAACAAGAATGTTGGCTCTTGCCTTTATAAAATTATAAATCTGCCAATGTTCTATGGTATTCTTCAATAAACCAACATAGGTGGTCAAGGTCATTAGGACATGGATTCATGAATGGAAGGTCCGTGGTTCAAATTCCTTCAGGACCATTATCCCTGAATGGTTTTTTCCAGGTTTTCCTCAGTCCTCATAACTGGAAAAAACCAGTTTCCTTCCCAAATTTCCTTATCCAATTACCATTTCATTTCGTGTATCACCAGTGATGTCATATACAGTAAAGAGGGCATTAAACACTACTAAAAAATATATATTCTTCAGTAAGATTAACAATAGGTCCAGAATTGTATAAAGGGAGGAGCTAGCCACCCAAAGTTTTGATACTGAGATTTTACCTTAAATACATGCTTTGTGGCTCCCTTTAGAAAAGGTCTCTGGTGTGTGTGTGTGCGTGCGTGTGTACATGTTTTGTTTTACCTGGAAAATCCCCCACCCGAAAACTGCCCTTTACATGGAAAAGTTTTTATAACCTTTTATTTTCTTAAAACTGTCTCTTAACAATTTTGATTAAAATATAATATGTTTAAGATATTTGTGTGATAAATACAATAAATATCTTAAATTTTCTCTGGGTAGCTTGTGAATTCCTCTTCATTCTGAATGGCTTCTGTGTACTTGTAAATCATAGGAGATACACACAAACTTACTACACAACAAATGTAGATCACATTAAAACATACAATTTATGTCAAATTTTTTGTGGCATTAACAATTTCTAAGATATTTTTTATTATTGGTTTGAATTGTCAAATACTTTATACTTTTTTTAATTATGTCACTATTTTTTTTCCTTTTTCCCTGGTTATGCAAAGAAAGTGGAGTTTGAAAGCCATTATATAGACAGTACTGGGAGTTCTGAAATATACGGTATGCATCGACTCTTATGAGTCCAATGCTGTTTTGTTTGTTTGGATAAAAATATAATTAATTTAACAGAAAGTAACCTCATACCTAATGATGGAGAGAAGATAATGTTGAAAATAATTTGTATTTTCCACACACTATAAAACAATTTAAAGAAAAATATGTTTCAACAATGAGTTAATTTGCCCTCCCTGATCACTTGCCAACCACTCTGAAATGGTCAAAAATCACACTTTTTGTTTTAGGCACTAATAAAATCTCTATTTCCAGTTTCAGAAAAAAAATATTTTTGGGGGGTTAAGAGGTTTTTAAAACATTTAAATACCATTTAAGTGCTAGTCTGCATCCCTTTAAAGCTGTCATGCAATGCCCCTTTTTAGAAGATTTTTTGTATCTTTCAACAACGAATGACTATATCATGCCCAGCGAGCAGTTCAGCAATTAACAAAAGAGGCCAGGACCAAGAGAAGGCAATCATAAAAGCTGAAGCAATCCAGGAATGAAGGTGCAGGTGATTCTGACCCTGGAATGTACTGAAATGTGTCAGAATTTTAATGTTCAAACTTTAAATTCAGTTTTCTCAAAACAACATTTTTGGATACTTATGTACCTTTTTCTCAGAAAGTATGAGAGGTAGAAAACTGTAATTTTCAGCACATGTATACAACACATAGTTAAACTTTCTGAACCACAATCATAATTTTATAATGTATATTAGTGATATTAAGAAAGCAACAATATTGCAAATTTTCCACATTTTTACTTTTTTACTTTGCAAATAATTTTTTTTCAATTTTTAGTGAACTGATATACATAACTAAATAATCGAGGTTCAGAAGATATCTGATTATACTAACAACAACCATGCAAAAGTGTGATTCTGTTTTGCAAGTAGTATCAGAAAAAAGGGTACATGAATTCACATGTTTTAAGAGTAATTTTTTTTATTTTTCTGCTGAATGAAATAATTTTCCGGAGTCAATTACATAAGCTATCAATGCAAACAACCATTTGAAATAATTGTCATGATTTATAGAATAATTCATAAAAATTTCAGGAAAAACTATTGAGAACTTCAAGAGCAGTGGGAATTTAATACACTTAAGGTGTAATTTCCATGAGTTCAGACTACCTTGTCCCCTTAAATGCTTACTTTTAGCATAGAAATAGAACATAGGATTTAATCTTCATTTTATAGTTATCCATGCTTCTTGTATCTAAAATTAGGAAACTAAATTTACAAAATAAAATTAAACTTATCAGCAAATTTTTGACTTTGCTAAAACAATTGTTCACACTTCACATTTGGAACTAAATCCCATCTGCAGCACTGTTGACATTATGACTTCTATGAAATTAGTTCATACAAACATGGTCATAGTTGTGAGTAGGCTAACCAGTAAAATGAGTTTACTGAAGTGGCTAAAATGAAAAGAGTGTGATGAAGATGAAAGCAATAGTGCACAAGCTAAAGATGAAGTGAAAAGACTTGAATATGAAGAAAAAAACTGCCACATTGGAAAGTGCAGTAGGAATCTTTGAAAGCTCTGCAGTAAATTATGTAACACATCCATCCAATGACACCCCTCCATTATCTTCTTGTTGGACCTCAGATCAGTGGAGTTATATTAGTGCTGAAAATCCATGGCTCAACATTAATGAAGGTAACTTGGTGTGTAAGATTTGTTCAGAAATAAATTTCATACTTAAGAAGCTTCAGGGACTTCACATTTTACAGGAACGGGTGCGGGTTAAAGTAGACTTCTGTGGAAATGTTAAGGAAGCTCAACAACAAAGTTTGGCAGAAAAATTTGCAAACCTAAATGAAATAAATCACACATAGCTGCAGCAGGAACAGTGAAATTGAGCAAACAGGAACACTTAGAACAGCAGGTTATAACAATGCAACAAGAAGCTGAAACGACTGCTCATGTTTTTAAAAAGGTTTACAAAATTTCTAAATACCAGAGAACGTACAGTGATGTGCCAGTTGATAAAGATCTCCACTCTTTTAATAGGCTCAATATGAAAAGAATTCTTCACTCAAATTTCTCTTACACTAACATTATATCTCACATCACTAAAAATATGCTTTTTGCATATTGTGAAATATGTTATAGAAAACAAGCAGGAAATAAGTATTTTAATAGATTAATCTACCTCAGTAAGCAAAAGACAGACACTAGTTGTGTATTTATAATGTTTATACACAGGACATTGATAAGAGTCAAACTATGTATGTTTTAGATCTGACTGAACTCAAGAATGGAACAGCTTCCAATATTACTATTGCCCTTCTTGAGAAACTCTGTTTGTTCAGAATGAGTGAAGAATATTTAAAAGAGTTTCTCATATGTTTTTCATCTATTTTTCAACAATGATAGGAAGAAGGAGTGGTAAGGTGGAACTTAAAAAAACAAATTCCCTCTATCAGAATTTGGCACTGTTGTAACCATAGAATGAATCCACCAGAGAAGTCCATGGAATAAATTACCTTCATATATTCTTATAAAAACTATGTGGGTTGGAACTTTTAATATTGGCAACACTGCTGTTGAAGTGAAATGTGCAGGAAGTAATTCATCTCACATTTACAATGTGTTTGCGCATGTCTTACCCATCTCCCAATAAATTGTTTCTCCCTTTTGACTCAAGGTGCATGCACTATGATGAGTGGAAGATAGACCCATGTGAGCTAAACTGGGGTGTGTTGTGTTTTTGCCATGTTCCCAAAACAGGAACAGGGAAGTTGGTTGAAGATTGTGATTGTGGTCATACAGCAAGACAATGTCATGTAGGTCCTGTTGAAGCATGTGGGAAAACTGCATTACCATGCAGAGCAGTGGTGAGATGGGTTAGAATTTTCAATGGGGTAGGTATGTGAAAGCGCAAGAGACATGGCTCGGCTGGGTCACCCAAGAAGAGCAAATGCAGATTGTTGTCATGCTGTTAAGACACGAATTGATATCAATGTGTGAGGCCAAGAGACAGACTGTGCTGCATATTCTAAAGAGTTGCCTGCAAATGAGCAAAATTGTATCGCGTTAGGTTCCCTACGATTTGATGAAAGCACAGCGATAGATACATTATAATAGTGCCCAAACTAATTTGGAGCATTGTTATCATGATGGAGCGCTTTCTTATGCCATATAATTGCACTTGATGAGGCATGGGCCGGATCGTATGAACTTCAACATAAGCACCAATTCAATGAGTGGCATCAATACGGAATGCAGTGCAAAACAAAAGCCCCCCAAACCCCTACAAATGTGAAAGTTATGGTGCTTCTTGTGTGTGATTGTAAAGACATTATCTTAACATATAACCATACTGCAAGAACAGAATGTTACTACACAGTATTTCTGTCATTGTTTTGGAGAATCATCTCAAACCAGTGTTGTGAAGAAAGCAGCAACACTTTCAATGCTCGGGCACACCTGGCACAACCTGTAACTGATCTGTACTGTTGCTGTGTTTGGGAAGTGTTTTTGCATACACATATTCAACAGTTCCTGTGATTATGACCTGAACTACTTAGTGGAATTCGATTCAGGACTGTTCCCAAAATTCTACAGGCATTAAATCGCTCCATCAGGAACATCAACAAAACAGGCACTGCAGCAGGGATCGTATAACTTCCACAATACTAGCAATGCATTGTTGACAATGCTCATGACTACACTGAAACACTGTAGTAATTTCAAACATGTATTATGATTTTATGTTCATCAATTTAACTGGACATCATCTTTCTGAATATGACACACTGCCATATATGAAATCCTGGCTCTCAACTGGAAGATAGCAAAAACAGTCTCATGTTGTAAAAGAGAAATGACTGCAGAACAACATCCCTTTGAGCCAGTCTGGAAAGCTTTAAAGAGCTAGTGAGTACCAATAGTTCAAATTTTCCAACTGTTTTCCCTGAACAAAATTTCTCCAATGTTTATCTTGATTAACACGAAGCAGATATAATAATAAGCTTTTGCAAGAGTAATCTGTAAAGCAATGTATAGAGAAAGTCATGTGAATGTAAACATAATTTTAGAAATGGTCTGCACATGATGCATGCATATCTGAGAGAGAGAGGGAGGGAGAGAGAGAGAGCAGCATAGCTCAAAAATGAAAAGTTGTTAAATACCAAACTTGGTTCAACATCTTCCAAGGATGCAACAGAAAGATTTCAAGAAAGTCCCACCACCCCAAACTACTCTTTACATGGAACATTTGGTTAATTTTTATTTTCTCAAAAATGGCTGTAATGATTTTAATTAAAGTGTCATATCTTTAAAATATTTCCATAACAAATAAAATGCATATCTTGAATTTTCTGTGAACAGCCTGTGAAGTCCTCTACATTGAGAATCAATTTTGTATCAGTTGTGTAACTGATAAACCATAAGAGATACATAAAATCTTACTGCACAAAAAATATAGATCTCGTTAAAGCACACAATTTATTGAAAACATTTTTTTGTAGCGTTAACCATTTGCGAGATATTGTTTATTATTGGCTTGAATCTCCAAATAGTTATATTTTTTCAAGTGGTAAGTTGCTGTTCATTTTTTCTCATAATCTAGCAAAGATAATGAAATTTCAAAGTCATCCCATAACAACTCGCTTTATAAAAATCTATTGCTTTACCTACTGCATTATCCTACATTGAAATGCATAAATGTGTAATGAAAGTTTGCACTTAACAAGAAGTGGATAGAAGAACAAGTTTTTCTAAGAATAGTTTGTAGAAGAGTGAGTAGAGAAAGTTATGTGAATTTAACACATAAGATATTTTAACATACTATACCACAAAGTAAAATGTAGTCAGGAGTAGTACTATGTAATAATGTAATATATGCAGAAATAAGGAAACTATGATAGTACAGTAAATGCTAGTACTATTTATTTTACCACAAAATTGCAGCGAATAACTTTAAAAAAAAATAAGCTACGTACTAACAGTAAAAATGCTACATATTAGTAAGAATTTGATCAGGACTAGCTTCTGCTTCATGGCTTGGCAGGCTTACTATGATTTCAACAGTCCACATGAGAATACAGTGCCTTAGGAGAGTTTAGATTTAAGGATTCTCCTAGTAGATCATTCCTACTTTCTTTCACCTGGGCTGAAGTAGCTGGGTTTCAAGGTTCCCCAGCATAAAAAGCTAGCTAAGGTTTCACTGCACATTCTGGAGAGATTTTCTGCATTTGTATAAAAAAGCATGGGAAGTATCAAAAGAAGAAATAAATACATTTTTTCCATTTTCTTATGTGTTTATAATAGCTGTACATAATGCATTATCTATATACACCATGTCTGCTAACACATTTTGTAATTTATTATGCAAAAACTACAAATGATACAGCTTTTATATGTATCTCATATTATAAGAGGAAGACAAGTGGTTTTGTTTGGATTGTAGATCACTTTGCCACATTTGGCGTTCTTGTAAAGATGGTGACTTCTTATGCAGAACGAGCTTCCTGTGTGTTGGAATTCAACAAAAATAAGTGCTACAGATGTGCAAAGGAAATTCAGGACTAAGTACTGCAAAGTAGCTCCAAGCAGGAAGTAATTTATGCCTGGCACAAGAAATTTGTGAAAACTGGTTGCTTGTGTCCTAAAAAAGCAAGTGGAATTGTTGTGACACTTCATTATTTGTTGAAAAATTCTTTATTATTTTGGAAGGAATATATTATACTTGATTACAACATTATTACATTGCATGAAGAGGGACAACTTGTTTGTTTGGTTAGTTACCTTCCCTTAGTTACACACTCTATCACATTTCATGGTAATTAAACAAAAAGACATCAATGTGTATATAACAAATATAAACAATATAGCTAACAGAAATGTGGTAAGTTACTGAATAATTACTGATATAAATAATAAACATCAACACTCTCCTGTACTCAATAACTTACAAACACCCATGCTTAATGAATGATGAATGGGTAAGTAAATTACGGAATATTTTGGAGAAAAATGGGTTAGGAGATATATGGAGAAGGAAAGAAAATAACGTAAAACATTTTTGGAAAAAGGCAAGGAAAAGACTGGAAGATATAGAAATACAAATCATGTTCAGTGAGATTGCCAAAAAGAGCTCATTAGTTTATTATAGGCCAATGAAAAATACATGTGGTAGGGAAAAATATATAGACATAGTAAATAAAGAAGAGAGAGAGAATCTATTGCATGGTTAAGAACCAGAGCATGGAGGCTAAAAGGGCTAAGACAGGGTATTCCTCAGAACCAATGTCCGATATGTGGTGGTAATGAAGACATTGAACACATAGTATTTAAGTGCCAAGGAACAGAAAATTGGAGAAAAGAATTTTTTAATAAGAAGTGGTTGAAGGGGGATAGAAATACACTTATAATTGAAATGATATGCAAGGACGCTAGAAGCATTGGACAGTTTTTGTGTAAAGTAAAAAATAAATGGCTTTGGACAGTGGAAAGAGAAAAGTAAGAGGTAGTGCATCTTACTTTGAATGGAAAACTATAGTGAATGTGTGATGGTTAAGTGATCAATAAATGAAAAATGAAAAAAAAAGTGGAAATGGGACATGGAAAAAAAAAAACTGAGAGAAAGAGCAAGATAATTTAGTGACAAGAATTTGTAAAATGTAAATAAACTGTAGTGATTGTCTACTGAATAAGTGACCAGGGTCAAAATGCAGTAGACAATCAAATTTGTAAAACTCTTAGCACATAACAGTTTTAAATATACAGTAAGCAAAGGCTTGGTTAGGATATCAGCAATTTGCTCATATGTGGGTACTCTTGAAATGCTAATTTCACCAGCTGCTACTAACTTCAGGTTCTGTGGTAGAAATTGTAACTGAGGATTGTTGCTGACTCATGCAAGTAATAGGTCAACCAGAGCAAAGGCACAGTACACCTGAAGTAGAACGTCCTGTGATAGGATCACCTCCATGATCAGCTTCACTGCAGCATTTCAAGACACCTTTGTTTAAATTATCTTTGTGGACAATAACATAGTTGTGTCTCTCAGATATAAAAAAATCCTTTTGATTCTGTTTACATTTTGTTCAGTTGGTTTTTCAAGATTTCTAATTACTATTCCAATAGCATAGGCATATCAGGTTTGGTTCCACACATCTCCCAAGGAATATCCATTTTCCATCAACACTTTCCTTCTGCTTCGCACCTATAGTACCCTTGCCAATTGCTTCAACTGTGTCTCCATTAACCGAAGTAATTGTATGCTTAGTGTAAAAGGGTTCAAATGTCTTGAAAAATTCACAGTTATTTGTAATATGACTCAGTGCTCCATTGTCCACGTACCATCTGGTGTTGTCACATTCGGATATCATTGTAACTAATGTAATAGTAAAAAGAACCATATGGGTTATATTTCTATTTGAAAAACCAGAAGTTTCTGTTGCATCAGTCTTCACAGGTTTTGTTGGTCTTCCACTGCTATCCATTTCTGACATTTTTTAATTACATGATTTGGTTTCTTACATTAATTGCAGATAATTTCCTTATACTGCTTTCTCTGGAGGTTTTGTCTTGAAGTATCTGCTGCAAGTACATCTTGAAATGGTGATTCAGCTCCTTTATATGACAATGCTTTATCATAAGCACAAAGTTGATTTGTCAAATTATCAGCTGTTCTGTCATTTTTAGACATTAGTATCCAACTGAATTTAAATGAAAAATATTCTTCTGGCAATGTTTACTTTGAATGGAAAACTATAGTGAATGTGTGATGGTTAAGTAATCAATAAATGAAAAGTGAAAAACAAGTGGAAATGGGACATGAAAAAAAAAACTGAAAAAAAAGAGCAAGATAATTTATTGACAAGGAATTGTAAAATGTAAATAAACTGTAGTGATTGTCTACTGAATGAGTGACCAGGGTCAAAGTGCAGTACACAATCAAATTTGTAAAACTCTTAGCACAATATTTTGCAAAGCAAAATAATTCAGATAATTCTGGATTGTTCCCCCCATGTTTGGCTATTTCTTGTTTTAAATCATTCCAAATATTCTTCAATTTTTACATACGTGTAGCAACATCTTCACTAGGATTTTTCTTAAATCTGAAAAATTGCATGCACAGGTCATAAACTTATCTTCCGAGACACTATCAAATAATTTATGCAACTCTTTCCAAACTTCTCAGGATGTATTAAGATTCATTATCTTCTGTAAAGTTCCTTCTGTGATGTTTATTGTCATTACAATCATAGCATTGTTATCAGCTTTCAAATACATGTCTAATACATTCTTATATGCTGCTTTTGCATAGTACCATCTTCTGCTAGCTCATTAGGTAAAACTAGCCTACCTTCAACAACATCAAGTGCCCCTGGAATTCCAAGTAGACAAATAGCTGTTTTGTATCTCCAAGTATTCCAGATAATTTTGCTTCTCTGGGCCCATAACCTGTTGTGATTTTTCATTACTTGTTCAAAAACCCTTTATTATTTTGTAAGGAATATGTTATACTTAATTACAACATTATTACATTGTATGAATAGGAACAACTTGTTTATGTGGTTAGTTACCTTCCTTCAGTTATACCTGTATCACATTCCATGGTGATATAAACAAAAAGACATTAACATATATATAAACAAATATATACAATAGTGCTCAAAAGTATTTTGTATAAAGCATTAGTTACAATTACATAAAGATAAGTATTTAATAGAAAAAAAATTACCAGTGGATGATTGAAAAATATGTAATTTAGTGAAAGGATTTTAAGGTGCAAATTATGACCAGAAAAGGGGGGGAAGAAGGTTATGAAAATACATACAAAACGGTGCAAAAAAGGTGCTGATGAAATTATTTTATTTAGGTTTAAACCAGCTACATTAACTTTCTTTGTCCCATTTACTTGGTTCTAATATTTCATACACTTGTTATACCGGATTACACACAGCATTTCAA
The DNA here is from genome assembly GCA_030765065.1 of Deroplatys truncata. Taxonomy (NCBI): domain Eukaryota; kingdom Metazoa; phylum Arthropoda; class Insecta; order Mantodea; family Mantidae; genus Deroplatys; species Deroplatys truncata. The sequence continues at coordinate 120,919,364 of CM060978.1, forward strand.
TGTTTTTGACACTATGTCACTGGCGCTTTGAGCTCAATAGCTCCTTATATATATGGAGAAACTCCGCTCGACATCTACAGAAACCAATGGAGCATATCTTGCCAGCACCCATAAAGGAAGTTCAGTCAAAGTTGAAAAGATTTCTACATCTGGATTGTTCTTCAAATTTAATTCAAATTTGTCTTTAGCAAATCCATCAAGATAGTCCCTAACACTCATCAGCTTCTTCCACTGTTCCTCCTTCTCCATACCTTCTTCTTTCAAACTCTGAATCACATCAGGCAAATACTTGTAGGCATGCACTGCAAAAAGTTCCAACTTTAGGTCTTTGTTGTTGACTAATTGTTGGGCCGGCTTGATGGCTGCTGCACCCATTGAGTCTAGAGCACAAATGAAGTGTTTGATTTTATCAAAGTTTTCGCACAAGAAAACTGCACATCTTATCCAAGTACCCCACCTTGTGATGACAGGAAGCTGTGGAAGGTGGAGCCCAGTCATTTGCGAGATAACAAATTGTATATTGCAAATAAATGTTTGTTTACATAACTTTAACTGCCCCACGTATGGGAGCCAATTTTGCAATAGCAATTTTACGTGTTTATAGCACCACGTTGTGGAAGCCAATTTACGAGAGCAAATATGTGTTTACTTCACGCGAAGCCATCTTGTGTGACGTCATTCGTTGGTCTGGTCCATAGTTCCCTCTGGCGTAGCAATTTGTATCAGTTTTTGAAATAATTTATTTTAAATGTCCTCCGGCGAGCTGTTTGGGATCGAACATGTTTCTCTTGCAGGGTGTGAAGCGGAAAGGAATCTTTTGTCTAGAAATGATATTGACGAAGAAATTGGTTTTATAATCTTTATTGCAGAACACGTTCACGAACACTTTCACAGATTTATCTAGATAATCGCCATACTGAAACTGTTTGTAATAACTGCTTATCACTTTTAACTCACGTACTTCAACTTTATATATTCAACTTTATAATACTTCATAAGATTTCTCGTACTTCTGCTGCGCGTAACTTTACGAATTGAGAATCTTGTTGAACTGGGACCTGACGTGTTATGTGTTGAGAATCTTGTTGAACACTGGGGGACCCGCTACCTCGACCTGGCTTATTTATAGGCTAGCCTTAAGATACGCCTAATGATTATAAATGAAATGCTATTGGCTTATAAAACGCGCCAACATTAGCGTCTATTTTAACATCCAATGAAAACCACTAATACATATTTCTTTTAGAGAACATTCTGGAAGCTTTTTTTACCAAAAGGGCGCGAAACATTACATAACTTCCTGGTTCCCGGTAACGATAAACAACTCATCCCCTTGCTGCATTCTTGCGTTATTGTTAACAGTTTCAGTAAAGCCATATGTTATTATTTACCAATAATAATTACAATTATTAAACCTCTGAAATCAATGTTACATAAAAATACATATTCATATTAAAATAATTATCTACATTTGAGTAATTTGTGATACAAATTACCGTATCATATGCCCCACTAGAAACATAATTATAAATATTTATAACCTGTTTGGAAATTTTATAATTTTGTTTTTAGTCTCCTAAATCTTGTAACACACGCTATTCACTTTCACTTCACACGTATTTAGCACACGACATATGTTTTATCTCGCCACTACTTACTGGCTCTGGTTTAATTAATTTAGATATTAATCTGACATTACAAACTTTTTTATAGCAAATACTTTACCCTAAATTATTTAATCACTGTTTCAAAATTGTTTACCCTCTTACATTGTTGACAAAAATTTATACATTTAAGATTTTTGTAATTATTACACATATTTACCAAAATATTCACCCTCTACACAAATATTTACATCTCTTAAATCTAGGCACTGTTTCACATGTTCTATTTACTGCATAAATATTTGTTTTTAATTATATTTACCAATTTTTGTGATTTTGTACTTTATCTTAACAATACTCTTGTAATAGTATTTATGTACTTTACTTTAATATAACATCAGGCTTTATTTCACATGTTCAGTTACTAATAAAATGTTATTTTCCTCTCAAACAGTTAGTCATGACTACAATTTATTTCTCCATTCCTATGACATACATATTTATTTAACCCTCTTACGTTCCAATACATTATTCTGCATTTCGCCTTTAACTATCCAGCATTTACTGTTTATCATCATTGTCTTTTATTTCACCATGATCTTCATGGTTGTATGGTTTAAGCATCTCAATATGGAACTTTCCTATGCTTTTTCAAGTTGTTGGATTACATAACTCATATGTGTTAGTTCCATACACTTCAACAACTTCATATGGTCCATGGTATTTGAGAAACATTCGCCAATAAAGTTTATTTTCTTTGTCCGACAATTTCTTGGTTTTAACCAAAACTAAATCTCCTATTTTGATCCTCCATTCCTTTCTCTTCTTTTCTTCATGTTTCATTTTTCTTTTTATGGCTTTTTTCTTCATCCTCTCAAATGCTTTTCGGAACATCTCTTCTTCTGTTGGTGGTATCGAATGCGCATCTGGAATGGCTTCTGGAATTTTTTTACACATTGTATTAATCTTCTTTCCCAACTTAAGTTCACATGGTTTGTATCCTGTCACATTGTTTATGGTTTCATTTAGTAGATTCTGAATGAAGTTCACGTATCCATACCATTGGGTGTGTTTTCGATGACATAACACCCTTAAATAATTTGAAATTTCCTTAATTTCCCTCTCCACTGGGTTGGAGTTCGGTCTGTATCTTGACGAAAAATATTGTTTAATGCCATTTTCTTTCAGTCCATCCATAAATTTTTTTCCTGTGAAGTACGAAGCATTGTCGCTCAATACAGATTGAATAGGTCCTTCTTCTATCACATATGACTTAAGTAATCTATTCAAACATGCTAAACCTGTAGGTTTTCTCAAAGGGTAAATTCTTACATATTTGCTGAATATATCATAACAGACAAATATATATTTATTTCCAAATTGACTTGGAGGCATCGGACCATGAATATCAATACTAATTACACATCTCGGCTTATCCCTTATAACCGAATTAGTTTCAAATGCATATGCTGCATTTATTTGCTTTGCCTTCTGACACAGGTTGCAGCACGATATAAATTTCCGAACTTTCTGACGCAATTTGGATATGTATAAATTCTCTAAAATCATAGAAGTTGTTCGGTCCGTCCCTGAGTGTGCTAACCCTTCATGAAAATTCTTAATTAGTTCCTTTTCCATGCTTTTCGGAACCATTACCTTCCAACTAGGCATTTCTTTTCCATGCTTTTTGTATAATGTCCCATCTCGAATTGCTATATTTTCTTTCTTTGCCTCCTCAATCAATGGTGCATTTTTTTTAAGTTCAAATAATTTTGCATCCTCATTTTGAATTTCCCCCATATTTTTCAATTTTTTAATCATTTCTTTGCTTAAAGGAATTTCAATTGTCAATATTTTGACTTCATTTCTAGGCCTTTCAATATTTTCGGGAATTTGTGGGTTGTAGTTCAATCTTGATAGTAAATCACTGAAGGTATTGTTTTTGCCAGGAATGTGGATAATCTCAATATCGAATGCAGATATTGCATGAATGTATCTAGCAAGTTTTCCACTACATAATCTACACCGTTGTATGAAAGTTAAGCTTATGTGGTCTGAATACACCTTCACCTTTTTCTGATAAATATAGGTTTTAAAACGAATTAATGAGAAATATAGTGCTCCAATTTCTAACTGAGTCACTGAAGAATTTCGCTCAATATTTGTAAGTCCTCTAGAAGCTGTACTAATGACATGAAAGTCATTGTTGATGTCTCGCTGTCCTAAAATTCCGGCATATCCTTGCATTGATGCGTCGACATAAATCTCATATTCCAAATCTTCTCTGGGCCTCTCAAGTAATATGGACTTAGCAAAGAGTTCCTTTACTCTCTCAAAACATTTTTGATGATCCTCTGTCCATTTCCACTTATTGTTCTTTCGGAGAAGCTGCCGCAGTGGTTCTATTTCAGCCGAATATCTTGGTACGAACTTACTCTGAAAGTTCAATACCCCTAAGAGACGTCTAATTTGTTTTACGTTCCTGGGTGGCGGAATTCTCATTATTGCTTCTATTCTTTTCTGATCAGGTCTTATACCTCGTTCATCCACTACATAACCCAGAAAATTGATTTCCTTAACACAAAATTTTGATTTTAGTATGTTCACAGTCATACCATGTTGTTGTAGTTTATTTAACACATAATGGACATTATTCATGTGTTCTTCAAATGTTTGACTAATGATTAAGAAGTCGTCAATATACTTTATTAAAAAGTCATCTGCAGAATTTCCAAAGATACTGTGAATGGCTCTCAAAAATCCACTTCCTGAGTTTTTTAAACCAAAAGGATTTACACAAAAGCGATACTGGATCCCTGAGTACTGAAATGAAGTGTAATCACGCACTTGCGGATCTAATTCCACTTGCCAATATGATGCAGTGAGGTCAATGGATGTCAAAAATCTCCCTCTTGAAAGTTTTGTAATTAGTTGTTCAATTCCCTCACTTTGAAAATGATCTGGTTTCATATACTTGTTGACATATCTACCGTCTAAAGTTAATCTCAAACTACCATCTCGTTTAATACTCCAGCAGATTGAATTTATGTATTGAGAATTACTTTGCTCAATAATCCCATTTTCTAACATGCTATTTATTAATTGTCTAGCTTTGTCTCGAAGACTTATAGGTAAATTGTCATACTTGTGCCTATATGGTGGTACGTCTTCTACTTGAAATGTATGCTGATATACATTACATCTGCCTGGGATATTACTAAATACTGAACTATTGTTCATCAAAACATCATGAAGGATTTGTTTTTGCATTATCGTAAGATTATAAGCTTCTTCACACTTGTGTATTATTTCTCTTCTCTTTCCAGCTGTTGTCTGTCTCGCTCACATGGTCGTCTTTTGTTTGGATTACAAATCTCTCTACTTCTTCTGGCATTTCTGATAGCTGTTGAAAATATGGCGTGGTATTCCCTTCATATTCTGTGACTACCTGCTTTATCTGACTATTTCTATCAGTTTCTGTTATTTGCACAAAAAACTCTTGGTCACAAATATTTTTCTCATCCTTTGTCATCTCGATTACAGAAACTTTTTCTTTTATAAATGGTACCCTTATTTCTCTATCTTCTTTTGTTATTTTTAACTCTTCATGTTTAAAATCTATACATGCTTCATATTCATGTAGGAAGTCACATCCTATAATTATGTCACAAATCAGATGGTTTACAATTAGAAACATAACCTCAAAATTCTCTCCGCCAATAAGTATGCTAAGTAGAGCTTGTGTTTTTATGACCTGTGTAGTTCTTCCAATTGCAACACGACAAACTAAATTACTAGTGGGAAGAGCCATAATCTTGTTACCTTCATTAATCAAATTTATGTAAAATTTCTGTGAGCAAATTGAAGCTGATGAACCAGAATCTATAGTTGCAATGATTTCTTTCTTCGCAATTTCCATCCTAACATGAGGTGACTCAAAATTTTCTCCCTTATCTTTTGTTGCTGTAATCTTATTACAGGGTGTATGTGTAGGCGTATGATTTGTATTGGTAATGGATACTGAATTATTAAAGACGTCCTGAGAACCTATTACACAGGAGTCTGTTAACAGTTTTCCTGGTTATTTCCATGTTCACGTACGGGACTGCCATTCCTAACAGGCGCTAAATCTATCTCAGTGTCGCTACCATTGTTTTGAGTTCCCCTTCCTCGAGTTCGAAATCCTCGATTTCTGACATTTTGTCCCCTTGGCACATAATTTTCTTGCCGTTCCTCAGATCTTTCTCGGTTATTATTTTCCCTCCAGTGAGTGAAATTTCCCCTCTGTCTAGTGTACCTCCTTCCATAATTTTGCCCTCTTTCAGGCAATCTTTCTGTCCGGACATAATTTATTTGTTCCTGCCGGCCTGGTCTCCTATCTATCCTTGATCTTTCAAATTGTGGAACGTATGATTGATACCGTTGTCTGGTATTAATTTCATGATGTCTGTCTTGTCCTCTAATTTGCTGATAACTACCTTGGTAATTTCTTCTATCTTGTACATCTAAAAATCTATGTTCCCACTCCCGAGACATATCTTCTTCCTGTTGTTCCAAAGCTGTTATTAATTCTGTCATCTCATAGATGTTCCGTGGTTTTGCAATTAATAAGTAATTTTGTATCCTTATAGGATAATGCCTTGCGAGCAAACTCACAAAATCTTCCTCACTGATTGGAGGTGACAAGTTTCTAACCTGACTTGCATGTTTTAGTAAGTAATCAGTCATCGATATTCCCCCTCGTGGATTAAATTGACCGTGACTAAGCATTGCTCGTATTCTTTGCTGTACCGTAACATTCCAAAATCTGTTCATGAATAATCTCTTAAAGGATTCATATGAAATTTCACCCCCTGATACCATTTGTAACCAATCTAAGGTTTTCTGGTCCAAACATCTTTTGACAACTATCATTTTCAATGCTTCAGTTATCTTTTTAATTTGAAAATACTCTGATAATTCTGCAATGAACTGTACTGGACTGGAGTTTTCATTAAATTTTGGAAGTGGAAAATCACTTAAGATATGATTGTAATTTTGCAAATTCCCTATTCCCATATTTAAATTCTCTAGTGTAACTTGTGCACTCTGAGTTTCAGCATTAGCTATAGATGAAGCTGCCGCATCACTCACATTATTTGTCATACCTGAGGAACTACCTCTATCATTATTTTGTACATCTGACACATGTACATCACATATATTTGCCCTTGAATTCAATTCTAATCTATTTACAGTACCCTGCAGATTTTCTATTGTCTGTTCCAATTTTTTATTATTCTCATTTTGAACAGTTTGGTGTTTGTTAATTTCAGAAGTTAGCTTTTGATTCAAATCTTTAGACAAATCTTTAACTTCATCAGACAATTTATTTCTCTGTTTTTCTGACTCCTTCTGAATTTCAGATATTTCCCCTCTGAAATTAACTTGAACCTGTATTAAATCTGCATTTGTAGCCTCCATCATCTCTTTTAACTCACTTGAAATGCTACTCACTCGGCTACCTAGCTCTGTACATTTTACATTAACATGCTCTATTTTATTATTAACCTCACTTTTTTGGTTGGATATTTCCCTGCTCATGTCTAACATTTTCTTTGAAACTTCACCTATTTCATTTGCTATCATTTCTTGATTTTCATTTTTCATTGTAACCATACTACTATCTAGCTCCATGAATTTCTTTTCAATTTCTTCCCTGTTTTGTTCTAAGCTTTTACCAATATCTTCTCTTAATTCCCTATTATTCTTTTCCATATTCTGAGTTAGTTTTTGTTCTAATTTTTCACTACTCTTTTGCATATCTCCCCTTAATTGATCTGTAATACTCTTACTAAGATCTTCCCTTAATTTCTCATTATTCTTTTGCATATCTTCCCTGTTTTGATCTGTAATACTCTTACTAAGATCTTCCCTTAATTCCCTCTTATTCTTTTCCATATCTTCCCTCATTTCTCTCTTATTCTGATCTAGTTTTTCACCAAAATTTCTAAACATTTCCATAATCATAATAGTATCAGGATTAACATTTCCTGCTATTCTATTCTCACTTTCTACACTAACATTTTCATCTTCAAATCCCAAAAAGTCTGGACTATTTCCTGTAACCTGTATTGAATTACAACTAACTGTTACATTATCTCCCTCCATAATTATTTCTTCTGTATTATTGGTAGCCATTGTTTTTATTATCCTACCGCTCCTAAGGATCATTTAATTACCTTTTTGATGCTGTATGTTGCTGTAGCTTTGATGTCCAGCGTTCTGCCCCATTCTCCTAGGTTTGTATGTCGCTTCTGCGTTGTATGATGATGAATCTACGTTGTCTCGATGTTTTTGTAGTTGAACTACCCTGTTGTCTCTGAATCTGCGTCTTGTAGATCATTTCACTGCTGCGTTCGCCTCTTCCTGGTTATTCTTGTTCCTTTCCTAGTCGTCTAGCTTTCCTTTCCTAGTTATCGCCCCACGTTGGGCGCCAATTTGCGAGATAACAAATTGTATATTGCAAATAAATGTTTGTTTACATAACTTTAACTGCCCCACGTATGGGAGCCAATTTTGCAATAGCAATTTTATGTGTTTATAGCACCACGTTGTGGAAGCCAATTTACGAGAGCAAATATGTGTTTACTTCACGCGAAGCCATCTTGTGTGACGTCATTCGTTGGTCTGGTCCATAGTTCCCTCTGGCGTAGCAATTTGTATCAGTTTTTGAAATAATTTATTTTAAATGTCCTCCGGCGAGCTGTTTGGGATCGAACATGTTTCTCTTGCAGGGTGTGAAGCGGAAAGGAATCTTTTGTCTAGAAATGATATTGACGAAGAAATTGGTTTTATAATCTTTATTGCAGAACACGTTCACGAACACTTTCACAGATTTATCTAGATAATCGCCATACTGAAACTGTTTGTAATAACTGCTTATCACTTTTAACTCACGTACTTCAACTTTATATATTCAACTTTATAATACTTTATAAGATTTCTCGTACTTCTGCTGCGCGTAACTTTACGAATTGAGATCTTGTTGAACTGGGAGCTGACGTGTTATGTGTTGAGAATCTTGTTGAACACTGGGGGACCCGCTACCTCGACCTGGCTTATTTATAGGCTAGCCTTAAGATACGCCTAATGATTATAAATGAAATGCTATTGGCTTATAAAACGCGCCAACATTAGCGTCTATTTTAACATCCAATGAAAACCACTAATACATATTTCTTTTAGAGAACATTCTGGAAGCTTTTTTTACCAAAAGGGCGCGAAACATTACGTAACTTCCTGGTTCCCGGTAACGATAAACAACTCATCCCCTTGCTGCATTCTTGCGTTATTGTTAACAGTTTCAGTAAAGCCATATGTTATTATTTACCAATAATAATTACAATTATTAAACCTCTGAAATCAATGTTACATAAAAATACATATTCATATTAAAATAATTATCTACATTTGAGTAATTTGTGATACAAATTACCGTATCACATTTCTTGATACAAAACTTGACAACTGGGAACCTTTACCAGAATCTTCTTCAGAGCAGCAATGAAGTCATTTACCCTGCAGTAATTTTCTCTGATACCTTCACAGACATGATGTAGACCATGTGCAATACATGTCACATGGTTGAGGTTGGGATACATGCCCTTCAATTGTTGGAAAGCCGAAAGCATGTAGTGTGCTTGATCAGTCACCACAAGCCTGACTTTTTTGTATTGTATGCCCCCTGGCCACAGGTTCATACACGAGTCGTTGAATGACTGCATTATTGTGCAGGCATTTGTCTTGTCGATTTGGTACATTTTAAAAAGCACAGGATTTACGCATTCACCACAATGGAAAAATCAACACATTCAAAATATATCTTTGCAGCTCATCAGTAGTTTCATCTAAAATGAATCCCAATTCATGTTTGCCGACCATCTCTTTTATTTTCTCTAAGACGTTCTCATAAATTGGCTGTATGTAACCTCTTCTCAGAGTACTCTCATCCGGTATTGATCTCTGGGTGTACCTCAAGGAACAATTTAAATGCAGGATTGTTTACCTTGTGGATTGGAATTCCTGACTGGATCAATGCCACGGCAAGATCCACACTAAACTCATTCAATGACCACTGCTTTTCAGATCCTGAAGCGAAGGCATGTATCAGAGTAGTTTGCTTAGGGTTTGACTTGTGAAGTTCAATGTTCTTTAAATGTTTGTTGTTCTGGATGAGCTGGTTTATTCTGTTTCTTTGATGCTTGTCATCAATGGCAATATTTACTTTGCAGATGGCACATCGCAGAATGATGCCATCAGTTTCGATAAAGTGAGTCTTGAATTCTTCTGAATGTGCACACAACTTCTACTTCTTAACCTTCAGCATGATTTTGTTGTGAAACATCTGTTCTAGTAAATCAAACAGGTTAAGAAGATAATACACAGTCGATAGATAAGAATGGTTAAATTCATGCCAGTGCTAACTGAATTTAGGTTTCAACTGTTGCAGCACCATTGTTTAAATTTTATTTGATTTCACAGCTGCTGGTTGTCCTTTGTTGCTGATGTTGACTATTGTTGCTGAGGTTATGAACTGCCAGTTGTCCTTTAGTGCTGATGTTGAATATTGTTGCTGCGTTTGGCCATTGTTGCTGGGGTTATGAATATTTACTGGTGTTTTCCATTAATTACATTTTAATATTTATTGGCCATTGTTTACATCTGATTAAACAAAATCTTAAAATCCTGTTCAAAAAGAGAAAAAAAATTGTCTAATGTATTAAAAATGCAGATAAAAGTGGAGAGAAAGGTGCTGAAGCATGGAATAGAAGGGAAAAGGTGCAAAAGGCAGTAATCTCACAAAAAGGTGTAACAAACTGTGATTGTTTTGCTTCATTTCATGTCCATAAATGCATATATTGACTTGTGTGAATGAAAATAGCTGTATTTTTGGAAAGGTGCTGCACCTTAAAATCCTTTCTTTAGTAATTATAATCAATTTAGTACAAATATAGATTTAGTTTAAACAAAGTTATTTTACATAAAAATAAATAAACATTCCTCTGGCTCAAAAGTAATTTGTAGTTCTAAGTATGTAAGAATAAAACAAAAATATTTTGGAATTTGGAAAAAAAAAAAAAATCAGTATTATGTTGCATGCCCATGAGCTTTGATCATTGCTGCACATCTATTTGGCATTGAACCCACAAGATTTTGTAATCAGTCGAGCGGAAGTTCTAACCATCCGTCCAATAAGACAGCAGCTAATTAATCCTTGTTTGAGTAGCTTCTATGGTGGACATGTCGATCCAATTCATCCCAGAGGTGTTATATTGGATTAAGATACGGGCTCTGGCTTGGCTACTCCAAAAGTTTGATTTTTTTTATCTGAAAAGAATTTTTTATATGGCTGGAGGTGTGTTTTGGACCATTGTCCTGCTGAAAAATCCAATTACATGGCATATTTTTTCCCCCATGTGGAACCGTATTCTTTTCTAAAATGTCACTGTACAGAAAACAATCCATATTGCCTTCTATTTGGACTAGAGGACCAACCCCACTTCTAGAAAAACATCCCCACACCATGACTCTGCCACCACCATGCTTAACGGTCAGTAGCTGGTACTTTTTGTTGTCTCTTTGGTCAATGTACATACTGCACACCATCAGAAGAAAATAAATTAAATTTACTTTCATCACTCCATAAAACCTTAGATCAATCTATGGAATTCCAAGTTTGATGTTTCTTCGCAAATCTAACCTGGCGTTCTTATTTTTTGAGTTTATGAGTGGTTTACATGAGGATCATCTAGCATTTAAATCACCTGCTACTAGGCGATGTTTTACAGTAGACAGAAACATGTAGGTTGAATCCATGATGTTGCTCCAGATCATCCTTAATTTGTTGAACCAATTTTCTTGGATCAGCAACCGACTGCTTATAAATCATTCTGTCCTTCCTTATTGTTTTTTGAGGATGACCAGACTATAGCTTATTGGCTACGTTCCTTCCTGTTTTTGCCGTCCACTACCCACACTTATTAGTTGTTGTGATATGCCAAAATCTCCAGCAGTGCTAGACTGCAACTTTTTCTCCTTCAAAGTATTCAAAACAGCCTGTCTTGCATTAACTGAGTATTCCTTTTGTTTTGGCATGCTTCTAGTTATCTCTGCAAATAAACAAACACCGTCTGAATGCCCAAGTAACAATATTTAATGAATACATACTACCAAATCACATTACTAAATACTTTTTAGCTAAAGGAGTATATGCTTATGTTGTTATTGTATGAACTGGCTTGTTTACAACAATGTGAAGCTATTCATGGAGTGACACAGTTATATGCTTTGCTCTGTTGTGACTGCATACAAACCGTACTGACAACATAAAACCTCAACTACAAAATACTTTTGAATGCTTCTGTAGCTAATCTATAAATGTGGTAAATTACTGAACAATTACTTATATAAACAACAAACATCAACAGGTATCTCATAATGAGTGAAGTGGACATTAGCCGTGTCAGAGAGAGATTCATAAACAATGTGGGAAAAAAAAAATTAGTTTGTAGAGCGTCCATTGAGTTCTGTTACCATGTATGACAGTGGAGGGCCCTATTTAATAGATAGTGTATGAAGCCATATAAATTGCAGCATTTGAAACCAAATGACAAACTACAGTGTTATGAGTTTTGTAACAGAGTACAACAATGGGTGGAAGAGGATGAAAACTTCATAAATCACACAGTTTTCAGTGACAAAGTCATTTCATACAAATGGTAAAGTCAACAGACATAATTGTTGAGTATGCAGTACCCAGAATCTTCATGAAGTCATCATACACTGAAGCGGTATTAATGTTGTAGATCATTAATTGTAGCTCCGCGTTTGGAAGCCAATATGCGACGGTTGCTGCTTTACGTAATGTTGTTTACATCACGTGTGTTGAAGCCTTCTTGTGACGTCATTCTTTGTTTGGTTCGTAGCTCCCTCTGACGTTAGCAATTTGTATCAATTAGTTTCTGAAAGAATTTAAGGTTATGTATATTGTCCTCCGGCTAGCTATCATCTTATCTTGGTAGAACTTGTATCTCTTGCAGGGTGTGAATCGGAAAGGAATCTTTTATTCAGAAATGATACTGATGAAGAAATTGGTTTTATAACTTTTATTGTCGAACACGTTCACTAACACTTTTTACATATGAATCAGGATACTCGCCAAACTGAAACTGTTTGTAATAACTTCTCACTTTTAACTCACGTACTTCGACTTTGTGTATATTTAACTGTATAATATTTTAGATTCTCGTAATTCTGCTTTGCGTAACTTATGACGAAATGAAGGACTAACTGGCGATATGTAGTGTACTGAGAATTCCGTTGAACTGGGGGACACCCTACCTCGAACCTGGCTTATTTATAGGCCTGCCTCAAGATATGCCTAAAGATTATAAATGAACTGCTATTGGCTAATAAAACGCGCCAACATTAGCGTCTATTTTAATATCCAATGAAAACCACTAATACATATTTCTTTTAGGGAACATTCTAGAAGCTTTTACCGAAAAGGCGCGAAACATTACGTAACTTCCTGGTTCCCGGTAATGATAAACAGCTCACCCCCCTCTTTGCATTATTGCGTTATTATTGACAGTTTCAGTAAAGCCGTATATTATTATTTACCAATAATAATTACAATTAATAAACCTCTGAAATCAATGTCACATAAAAATACATATTCATATTACTATCATTATTTACATCTGAGTAATTTGTGATACAAATTACCGTATCATATGCCCCACTAGAAACAATTATAAATATTTATAACTTGTTTAGAAATTTTAAAATTGTGTTTTTAGTCTCCTAAATCTTGGAACACACGCTATCACTTTCACTTGACACTTCACACGCATTTAACACACGACATATGTTGTCTTTATTATCTCGCCACTACTTACTGGCTTTGGTTTAATTAATTTAGATATTAATCTGACATCACAAACTTTTTTATAGCAAATACTTTACCCTAAATTATTTATTTACTGCTACCAAATTGTTTACTTTAAGTTGTTGACAAAAATTTATACATTTAAGATTTTTGTAATTATTATACATATTTACCAAAATATTCACCCTCTACATATATTTATATCTCTTAAATCTAGGCACTGTTTCACATGTTCTATTTATTACATAAATATTTGTTTTAATTATTTTTACCAAATATTTTTTTTTTTTTTTTTTTTTTTTTTTGTACTTTATCTTAACAATACTCTTGGAATTGTATTTATATACTTTACTTTAATATAACATCAGGCTTTATTTCACATGTTCAGTTACTAATAAAATGTTATTTTCCTCTCAAACAGTTAGTCATGACCACAATTTATTTCTCCATTCACATGACGTACATTTTTATTTAACCCTCTTACGTTCCAATACATTGCTCTGCATTTCGCCTTTAACTATCCAGCATTTACTATTTATCATCTTTGTCTTTTATTTCACCATGATCTTCATGGTTATATGGTTTAAGCATCTCAATATGGAACTTTCCTATGCTTTTTCGAGTTGTTGGATTAATTAACTCATATGTGTTAGTTCCATACACTTCAACAACTTCATATGGTCCATGGTATTTGAGAAACATTTGCCAATAAAGTTTATTTTCTTTATCCGATAATTTCTTGGTTTTAACCAAAACTAAATCTCCTATTTTGATCCTCCATTCCTTTCTCTTCTTTTCTTCATGTTTAATTTTTCTTTTTATGGCTTTTTTCTTCATCCTCTCGAATGCTTTTCGGAACATCTCTTCTTCTGTTGGTGGTATCGAATGCGCATCTGGAATGGCTTCTGGAATTTTTTTACACATTGTATTGATCTTCTTTCCCAACTTAAGTTCACATGGTTTGTATCCTGTCACATTGTTTATGGTTTCATTTAGTAGGTTCTGAACAAAGTTCACATATCCATACCATTGGGTGTGTTTTCGATGACATAACACCCTTAAATAATTTGAAATTTCCTTAATTTCCCTCTCCACTGGGTTGGAGTTCGGTCTGTATCTTGACGAAAAATATTGTTTAATGCCATTTTCTTTCAGTCCATCCATAAATTTTTTTCCTGTGAAGTACGAAGCATTATCGCTCAATACAGATTGAATAGGTCCTTCTTCTATCACATATGACTTAAGTAGTCTATTCAAACATGCTAAAACTGTAGGTTTTCTCAAAGGGTAAATTCTTACATATTTGCTGAATATATCATAACAGACAAATATATATTTATTTCCAAATTGACTTGGAGGCATCGGACCATGAATATCAATACTAATTACACATCTCGGCTTATCCCTTATAACCGAATTAGTTTCAAATGCATATGCTGCATTTATTTGCTTTGCCTTTTGACACAGGTTGCAGCACGATATAAATTTCCGAACCTTTTGATGCAATTTGGATATGTATAAATTCTCTAAAATCATAGAAGTTGTTCGGTCCGTCCCTGAGTGTGCTAACCCTTCATGAAAATTCTTAATTAGTTCCTTTTCCATGCTTTTCGGAACCATTATCTTCCAACTAGGCATTTCTTTTCCATGCTTCTTGTATAATGTCCCATCTCGAATTGCTATAATTTCTTTCTTTGCCTCTTCAATTAGTGGTGCCTTTTCTTTAAGTTCAAATAATTTTGAATCTTCATTTTGAATTTCCCCCATATTTTTCAATTTTCTCATCATTTCTTTGCTTAAAGGAATTTCAATTGTCAATATTTTGACTTCATTTCTAGGCCTTTCAATATTTTCGGGAATTTGTGGGTTGTAGTTCAATCTGGATAGTAAATCACTGAAGGTATTATTTTTGCCAGGAATGTGGATAATCTCAATATCGAAT
This sequence comes from Deroplatys truncata, assembly GCA_030765065.1. NCBI lineage: Eukaryota > Metazoa > Arthropoda > Insecta > Mantodea > Mantidae > Deroplatys > Deroplatys truncata. The sequence goes on from CM060978.1 coordinate 120,934,842, forward strand.
GCAGATATTGCATGAATGTATCTAGCAAGTTTTCCACTACATAATCTACACCGTTGTATGAAAGTTAAGCTGATGTGGTCTGAATATACTTTCACCTTTTGCTGATAAATATAGGTTTTAAAACGAATTAATGAGAAATATAGTGCTCCAATTTCTAACTGAGTCACTGAAGAATTCCGTTCAATATTTGTAAGTCCTCTAGAAGCTGTACTAATGACGTGAAAGTCATTGTTGATGTCTCGCTGTCCTAAAATTCCGGCATATCCTTGCATTGATGCGTCGACATAAATCTCATATTCCAAATCTTCTCTAGGTCTCTCGAGTAATATGGACTTAGCAAAGAGTTCCTTTACTCTCTCAAAACATTTTTGATGATCCTCTGTCCATTTCCACTTATTGTTCTTTCGGAGAAGCTGCCGCAATGGTTCTATTTCAGCCGAATATCTTGGTACGAACTTACTCTGAAAGTTCAATACCCCTAAGAGACGTCTAATTTGTTTTACGTTCCTGGGTGACGGAATTCTCATTATTGCTTCTATTCTTTTCTGATCAGGTCTTATACCTCGTTCATCCACTACATAACCCAGAAAATTTATTTCCTTGACACAAAATTTTGATTTTAGTATGTTCACAGTCATACCATTTTGTTGTAGTTTATTTAACACATAATGGACATTATTCATGTGTTCTTCAAATGTTTGACTAATAATTAAGAAGTCGTCAATATACTTTATTAAAAAGTCATCTGCAGAATTTCCAAAGATACTGTGAATGGCTCTCAAAAATCCACTTCCTGAGTTTTTTAAACCAAAAGGATTTACACAAAAGCGATACTGGATCCCTGAGTACTGAAATGAAGTGTAATCACGCACTTGCGGATCTAATTCCACTTGCCAATATGATGCAGTGAGGTCAATGGATGTCAAAAATCTCCCTCTTGAAAGTTTTGTAATTAGTTGTTCAATTCCCTCACTTTGAAAATGATCTGGTTTCATATACTTGTTGACATATCTACCGTCTAAAGTTAATCTCAAACTACCATCTCGTTTAATACTCCAGCAGATTGAATTTATGTATTGAGAATTACTTTGCTCAATAATCCCATTTTCTAACATGCTATTTATTAATTGTCTAGCTTTGTCTCGAAGACTTATAGGTAAATTGTCATACTTGTGCCTATATGGTGGTACGTCTTCTACTTGAAATGTATGCTGATATACATTACATCTGCCTGGGATATTACTAAATACTGAACTATTGTTCATCAAAACATCATGAAGGATTTGTTTTTGCATTATCGTAAGATTATAAGCTTCTTCACACTTGTGTATTATTTCTCTTCTCTTTCCAGCTGTTGTCTGTCTCGCTCACATGGTCGTCTTTTGTTTGGATTACAAATCTCTCTACTTCTTCTGGCATTTCTGATAGCTGTTGAAAATATGGCGTGGTATTCCCTTCATATTCTGTGACTACCTGCTTTATCTGACTATTTCTATCAGTTTCTGTTATTTGCACAAAAAACTCTTGGTCACAAATATTTTTCTCATCCTTTGTCATCTCGATTACAGAAACTTTTTCTTTTATAAATGGTACCCTTATTTCTCTATCTTCTTTTGTTATTTTTAACTCTTCATGTTTAAAATCTATACATGCTTCATATTCATGTAGGAAGTCACATCCTATAATTATGTCACAAATCAGATGGTTTACAATTAGAAACATAACCTCAAAATTCTCTCCGCCAATAAGTATGCTAAGTAGAGCTTGTGTTTTTATGACCTGTGTAGTTCTTCCAATTGCAACACGACAAACTAAATTACTAGTGGGAAGAGCCATAATCTTGTTACCTTCATTAATCAAATTTATGTAAAATTTCTGTGAGCAAATTGAAGCTGATGAACCAGAATCTATAGTTGCAATGATTTCTTTCTTCGCAATTTCCATCCTAACATGAGGTGACTCAAAATTTTCTCCCTTATCTTTTGTTGCTGTAATCTTATTACAGGGTGTATGTGTAGGCGTATGATTTGTATTGGTAATGGATACTGAATTATTAAAGACGTCCTGAGAACCTACTGCACAGGAGTCTGTTAACAGTTTTCCTGGTTATTTCCATGTTCACGTACGGGACTGCCATTCCTAACAGGCGCTAAATCTATCTCAGTGTCGCCACCATTGTTTTGAGTTCCCCTTCCTCGAGTTCGAAATCCTCGATTTCTGACATTTTGTCCCCTTGGCACGTAATTTTCTTGCCGTTCCTCAGATCTTTCTCGGTTATTATTTTCCCTCCAGTGAGTGAAATTTCCCCTCTGTCTAATGTACCTCCTTCCATAGTTTTGCCCTCTTTCAGGCAATCTTTCTGTCCTGACATAATTTATTTGTTCCTGCCGGCCTGGTCTCCTATCTATCCTTGATCTTTCAAATTGTGGAACATATGATTGATACCGTTGTCTGGTATTAATTTCATGATGTCTGTCTTGTCCTCTTATTTGTTGATAACTACCTTGGTAATTTCTTCTATCTCGTACATCTAAAAATCTATGTTCCCACTCCCGAGACATATCTTCTTCCTGTTGTTTCAAAGCTGTTATTAATTCTGTCATCTCATAGATGTTCCGTGGTTTTGCAATTAATAAGTAATTTTGTATCCTTATAGGATAATGCCTTGCGAGCAAACTCACAAAATCTTCCTCACTGATTGGAGGTGACAAGTTTCTAACCTGACTTGCATGTTTTAGTAAGTAATCAGTCATTGATATTCCCTCTCGTGGATTAAATTGACCATGACTAAGCATTGCTCGAATTCTTTGCTGTACCGTAACATTCCAAAATCTGTTCATGAATAACCTCTTAAAGGATTCATATGATATTTCACCCCCGGATACCATTTGTAACCAATCTAAAGTTTTCTGGTCCAAACATCTTTTGACAACTATCATTTTCAATGCTTCAGGTATCTTTTTAATTTGAAAATACTCTGATAATTCTGCAATGAACTGTACTGGACTGGAGTTTTCATTAAATTTTGGAAGTGGAAAATCACTTAAGATATGATTGTAATTTTGCAAATTCCCTATTCCCATATTTAAATTCTCTAGTGTTACTTGTGCACTCTGAGTTTCAGCATTAGCTATGGATGAAGCTGCCGCATCACTCACATTATTTGTCATACCTGAGGAACTACCTCTATCATTATTTTGTACATCTGACACATGTACATCACATATATTTGCCCTTGAATTCAATTCTAATCTATTTACAGTACCCTGCAAATTTTCTATTGTCTGTTCCAATTTTTTATTATTCTCATTTTGAACAGTTTGGTGTTTGTTAATTTCAGAAGTTAGCTTTTGATTCAAATCTTTAGACAAATCTTTAACTTCATCAGACAATTTATTTCTCTGTTTTTCTGACTCCTTCTGAATTTCAGATATTTCCCCTCTGAAATTAACTTGCACCTGTATTAAATCTGCATTTGTAGCCTCCATCATTTCTCTTAACTCACTTGAAATGCTACTCATTCGGCTACCTAGCTCTGTACATTTTACATTAACGTGCTCTATTTTATTGTTAACCTCATTTTTTTGGTTAGATATTTCCCTGCTCATGTCTAACATTTTCTGTGAAACTTCACCTATTTCATTTGCTATCATTTCTTGATTTTCATTTTTCATTCTAATCATACTACTATCTAGCTCCATGAATTTTTTTTCAATTTCTTCCCTGTTTTGTTCTAAGCTTTTACCAATATCTTCTCTTAATTCCCTATGACTCTTTTGCATATCTTCCCTTAATTGATCTGTAATACTCTTACTAATATCTTCCCTATTTTGATCTATTTTCTTTTCTAATTTCTCATTATTCTTTTGCATATCTTCCCTGTTTTGATCTATTTTCTTACTAAGATCTTCTCTGTTTTGATCTATTTTATTACTAAGATCTTCCCTTAATTCTTCCCTTAATTCCCTCTTATTCTTTTTCATATCTTCCCTCATTTTCTCATTACTCTCATTCAACTTTTTCAGCATTTCCATAATCATACTAGTATCAAGATTAACATTTCCTGCTATTCTATTCTCACTTTCTGTACTAACATTTTCATCCTCAAATCCTAAAAAATCTGGGCTATTTCCTGTAACTTGTATTGGATCAGAGCTAACTGTTACACTATCTCCCTCCATAATTATTTCTTCTGTATTACTAGCAGCCATTGTTTTTATTATCCTACCACTCCTAAGGAACATTTATTTACCTTTTTGATGCTGTATGTTGCTGTTACTTTAATGTCCAGCGTTCTGCCCCATTCTCCTAGATTTGTATGTCGCTTCTGCGTTGTGTTGTGATGAATCTACGTTGTCTTGTAGTTGATCTCGGAATTACGATGTCCAATCATCCGTATAGTCTGTCGTTCCTTTTATTTCTGGAATCTGCGTCTTGTAGATCATTTCACCGCTGCATTCCTGGTTACTCTGCTTCATTCCTGGTCATCGTTTTCCTTTCCTGGTTTCTTCGCCCCACGTCCTGGGTGCCAATATGAAGCGGTATTAATGTTGTAGATCATTAATTGTAGCTCCGCGTTTGGAAGCCAATATGCGACGGTTGCTGCTTTACGTAATGTTGTTTACATCACGTGTGTTGAAGCCTTCTTGTGACGTCATTCTTTGTTTGGTTCGTAGCTCCCTCTGACGTTAGCAATTTGTATCAATTAGTTTCTGAAAGAATTTAAGGTTATGTATATTGTCCTCCGGCTAGCTATCATCTTATCTTGGTAGAACTTGTATCTCTTGCAGGGTGTGAATCGGAAAGGAATCTTTTATTCAGAAATGATACTGATGAAGAAATTGGTTTTATAACTTTTATTGTCGAACACGTTCACTAACACTTTTTACATATGAATCAGGATACTCGCCAAACTGAAACTGTTTGTAATAACTTCTCACTTTTAACTCACGTACTTCGACTTTGTGTATATTTAACTGTATAATATTTTAGATTCTCGTAATTCTGCTTTGCGTAACTTATGACGAAATGAAGGACTGACTGGCGATATGTAGTGTACTGAGAATTCCGTTGAACTGGGGGACACCCTACCTCGAACCTGGCTTATTTATAGGCCTGCCTCAAGATACGCCTAAAGATTATAAATGAACTGCTATTGGCTAATAAAATGCGCCAACATTAGCGTCTATTTTAATATCCAATGAAAACCACTAATACATATTTCTTTTAGGGAACATTCTAGAAGCTTTTACCGAAAAGGCGCGAAACATTACGTAACTTCCTGGTTCCCGGTAATGATAAACAGCTCACCCCCCTCTTTGCATTATTGCGTTATTATTGACAGTTTCAGTAAAGCCGTATATTATTATTTACCAATAATAATTACAATTAATAAACCTCTGAAATCAATGTCACATAAAAATACATATTCATATTACTATCATTATTTACATCTGAGTAATTTGTGATACAAATTACCGTATCAACACAAGCATGATTTGGCTAAAATGAATGTTGTGGTGCATTGTCATTGCAAAAACCTCTTCTTTACTGAAGGCTGTAGCTGGGTATATGCACCTGGATATTATATAATAATGATTGTTTCCACAAGTGCAGGAAGATTTCCATAATTTTACTTTCCAACAAGAGGGATCTCCACCCCATTACTATCCTGATGAATTACAATAGTTTGATTCTCTGTAGACGTATGTGGAGTTACACGTTTTCATATCAAGTTATTGTGAAATTCAAATATTCACAACAAACCACTTGACTTCCTCTTTTACATATCATACATTTGAAAGCTGTATCATTTGTAGTTTTTGCATAATAGATTAAGAAAAGTGTTACCAGACATGCTGTATTTGTGAAACATGTGAGTATGTGTACAAAGTGAATATCTGCTGGGTTAAAAAAGGGTACCTGCAGCATATTCTGTAGACAAAAAGGTTGATGGGGATGAAAGTGACCAGCACACATATGAGACTGCTAACCATGCCCTAGCAATGAATGCAATGTGTTAGGTTGAATGCAGTCCTGGAGTGATTTCTATGGTGCATCCTAATGATGGGAACTTACACATCACAAAGCTTGTATCCTTTATCATTCAAAGGGAAGATAGAAGTCACTAGTACTCTTTCCAGTAAATATGGAGTTTGGTTTTAATTTTATCATAGCAAAAGAACAGGTGGAATTTACTCCAGCTAAAGGGGACAAGGACCAAAGCATCTCTCAGCTTCTTCTTGGATCTGCCTATGAAAAACAATAGCTCTGCATTTAAATAATGGCGGTATGATGCAAAATTTAGCTTTCTGCTGAAATAAGTGTTTAAAGAGTAAGATGATCTTACAATTTTCATTTGTCTCAGCACATAGAATCCCTTACAACCAGTGACATATCTACCAATTTCCACTTGGTTTATGCAACTTTATAACTTTTGTAGAATATTAATCGTATCTAACAGATATTCTATTTTTCCTTTCTGAAATCGGTAGCCATAGTTTGAGTTCAGTCCTCATTGGGACCAGTTGCAGGGGCAAGCAAAAATTTCTTAGCATGTCAAATGCTGAATCTGTTGTATTGCAGGGATGCTCAGTTGTACTCACAACCTTGAAAATGTGATGTTAAATGACTGTCGTGCAGCATACTGAATAAGTATGTTCCATTCTGTTTTCTAATGTCAACAACTCACTGCTTCAACATCAGAACTTAACAAACAACTTGCATTATGGCATAATCAAGTTCTTCATTTTAACAGATACTCTTACACTCTGACACTGAAGCAATGACACATGAACTTTAGAGTAATCCGACATGGTCAGTTACTCTGCTTGCTTCTTAACAGTGGGTCCTTAAGGTAGAATTCCAAAGTTATGAATTCAAACTGGCATCCTTGATCTGTGGATTAATAACCACTATGCCACACTGGAAGCACTTCATTTTTAAAATTGTGTTTATTTATTTATTTTTAAATAGTACTAGGGATACTGTAAAATTCCCACCTTGGCCAAGGAAACAAGATTTAAGAGAATTTCCCCCCCCCCCCAACATATTCACCTTATAAATCAACACAAGGTGACTATGTTGTCCAATGACTTTCCAACTTTTTAATACCCTCAATAAATAAGACTTATGTCTTAACTGTGAAAAATAAGCATCTATCTCAGTTTCAACGTAACCTCATCATTTGATGTGAAACTTCATCCACTCAGCCATTTCCTCAAGTTTGGGAACAAAGAGTAATCAGTGTGAGCCAAATCCAGTGAATATGGCAGATGTGGAAGCACTTGGAAGTGAAGGTCATGCAGCTTTGCAGCTACAGTCCTAGATGTGAGTGAAGATATATTATTGTGATGAAAGAGAACTTTCTTTTTGCAAGGCGAGGATGTTTAGCCTGAATAGTATCCTTCAATTGGTCCAATAGTGAAGTATAATGCTCTCCAGTGATGGTTATGCACTTCTGGAGGTGGTCTATGAATACTGCACCATAAGAACCCTGGCAAACATAGCCATTTTTCCTGCAATGGAAGCTTTTGCTGGCTTTGGTGCACTTTCAGCTGTTGCCATCCACTGTTTGGACTGCTTCTCTTTTGTGTGTAGTGAAAAATCCTTCATCTACTATTATGAAATGTCAAAGAAACTGAAATTGCATTTGAATAAGTCTGAACACTCTTTAAAAGTGCTCCTTCGAATGTGTTTTTGGTCCATTGTTAACAAATGCATCACACATTAGAAAGCTTTCTCATGCCCAAAACTTCATGTAAAATATAGTGAACTGATCTATCAAGGTCTTTTCAATGTCAGTCAACTGGCTTACTTCAATTGGTGATCACTAAGTATGACATTGTGAAGTTTTGTAACAATCTTGTCAGTTATAGCGGATTTAGTATGCACTAAGAGCTCATCTTCTTGAATTGGTGTACAACCACACTTAAATTCTGCAGCCCACTTCTAAATATTGAAAATGAAGGGGAAGAATACTCTAATTTTGAACCTATTTCCTTTTGTATTTCTGTTGGGGTTAAACTCTTCGAAATGAAGCACTTTTCACAGCTCATATTTCAGTTTTATCCATTTAGTAGAAAACGTTAACACTAGTTTTACACATACCAGTGACTTCATTTATGCATCTGAAATTTTACAGCACACCATCTAAAGGATGATACTTAACAACTATCATAGTTATAAGTTATTAAAACATGTATGGATAAATTGCAAGGGATGCAAATAAAACAGATAGAGTTTTTATATGGCAATAATCAAAACAAAAATATCTATGGAGTGGCGATTTGGGGTTTAGAGAAAGGGTAGGTAAATGTGAATATGATCCATAGAAACTTTTGCAAACAAATCATGTGGTTGCCAAGTTTCACCCAATAGTGTGGTACAAGCATAACTAGGAAGAAGTGGAACTAGAGGAAAAATTGTGGAAAGAATGTTGAAGTATTGGATTAGAATTAGATATCTAGATGAGCATAATCTTTTACATCAGTGTTTGTTAGTACAGGAAAGTCTTAAACAAAAACATAATTGGCTCATTTGATAAATAAAATTGGTTTTGGTGATATGTGGAGAACGAGGGAATGGTTACAAAATGGTTTCTGGAAAGAAATCAGGTTAAGATTGGAAGATATTGAAAGACAAGAAATATTTCCAAGTTTCAATTTGAAAAGTTCATTGGGAATATACAGAGAAATAAAAGTAGTTTGGAGTAGGGAAAATTATGTTGATGAATGTGGCAGAGTAGCTGGAGAAGGCTGTGCATGGGTTAGAACAGGAATGGTGAAATTGAAAGGTCTAAGTGATTTAGAGAAATGCCCTTTATGTAACTTGAAGGATAATAATTTGCACATAATTTTGGAATGCGAGGAAACTAAGATGCTCAGAGAGAGGATAGGTAAAAAGGAGTGGTCAAATTTTCCAAAAGAAATTCAAGGGAAAAGTTTATGAATGTAAAATCTAGAAAAAATATAAGGAAAATAGGAAACTTTTTAGGCAAAGTAAGAGCCAAATGACAGAAAAATTAGCAAGCAAGGGGAAGAAGAAAGTTAAATAATAGTTAGTATTAGATAAGATATAAGCAGGGCCCAATACCTTGGCAACCTCAGGGATTGAGCCTTTTGGGTCCCAAGGTTCACAGCAATTCATTGCAGTGATAAGAAAGATAAATGTAGGTATACTAACTTGTGAAACTTGTTTCTAGGTTTAGGCTTACATCATTATTTCATTTGTATCCAGAATTTTACTTGTTAAATACAATGAAATAAATAAGTATTGAAACTATCATAGTAACTGGCCATCTTCATGGCATTTCTGAGACAGGTTGAGAACTTTTAGAATGCCCCACATATATTTGCTATCCTTGAATACAATACATTGAAAGCAGAAGCTTGCAGTTCTGAACATGAGAACTGTAGTCAGTCAAGCTTATTTTTGTGTGTTAATATTTTAGAAGTGGTAACCTTTTATAAATTACAATTTCAGCCCCCATATAGTGCAGCGCATTCCACGCAGCAATTTGATATTGGTGGCCATCAAATCAACATATGAAAGCTGTCCTAAGTTGGTGACATCTTCACCTCTGGAGATCCACTACAATGGCACTGATCATCCTTGCCAGAAACTAATGCTTAATGATCTAAAGAGGCGACAACTTTCTGGCTGTTTCTCAGAACACCCTGAGGTAAGATTTGATTTTTAATATGGTAGGTATAAAGCTATTTTTTGTAAATTTGAGAACTGCTAGGTATTTCAGGAAACACATTCCCTTAATAAGGTTTAACATTGAACTTAACTGATCAATGTATTCAGCATCTATTGTCTTCTTCTTCTTCTTCTTCTTCTTCTTCTTCTTCTTCTTCTTCTTCTTCTTCTTCTTCTTCTTCTTCTTCTTCTTATTTTAGTTGCCTGCAGCTTGTAGGTTTTTGTCCAGACCAGTGCAGCTTAGTAAGTGACTGCTATCCATTTTTCTGTTGGGTTGTCCATTTTTGTGCATTCACTTTTCACTTTCACATGGCTTTATTCATCATGATTTCTATCTAATTCTTCAGTTGGGTAGATACCAATTTTAAACAAGTGAGCACCCAGACAAGTATGTTCTGTGGTTACTATGAAGGCAGCAGTAGCTCCTTTTCTGTGTTTACTTTTTTAGCTTTCCACATCTGTTCAAGTATTTTTCTTTTTTTGGTGCTCTAGTTCTTTTTAATATATGAAAACTTGTTAAAAGGCATTTTGGCAGCTACAAATTTGGGTTGAAGAATATAGTATCCTTTTGAAATTCCAGATAGGCTTTCGCAAGGGAAGGAGAACAACTGATAATTTATTTATTTTAAAAACATTAGCAGACAAATATTTAAAAGAAAAAAGGGGTAAATTGTATATGGCTTTTGCAGACTTAGAGAAAGCCTATGACCAAATTGAGTTACAACTTCTGTGGCATAAATTAGTGTGTAAGGGAGTAAGTCAGCAATTGGTGAATATTCTTAAAGCATTGTATTTTGAGAACACCTTCTGTGTAAGGGTGGAGACAGGCTGTGTAACAAGAGAAATTCAACAAAAGAAAGGCCTCAGGCAAGGATGTAAGTTAAGCCCAGTTTTATTTAATTTATACATAGATGATGTCTTACTAGAAATTGGAAGGAATAATAACTGTGCATCAGTAATTAACAACATCCAAATCCCAGGACTTCTTTTTGCAGATGATCTAATGGTAGGATCTATTACAGTAAGTGGTTTAAAACAATCATTACAAGCAATTGATGTATATTGTAAAGAATGGAGGTTAAAAGTGAATCAAGAGAAAACACAGATTGTGGTATTCAAAAAGGGGGGAAAATTAAGCAAATATGAAAAGTGGAAGGGAGAGAATAAAGATTACAGGGAGGTGACTGTATTTAGGAGTAAAAATAGATGGAGGTAATAAATGGGAGAAACAAAAGAAGTTTGCATTGGCAAAAGGTAAAGGGGTGATGGCAGCAATCAGAAGCTACAAATATAGAGTACATAATGTAAATGTTAAATGGCTGGAAAAAGTTTATGAGATGGTTGTGGAGGCAAAAATGATGTATGGTATAGAGATATGGGGATTAGATAGAGGATGGGAAAGTATAGATGAGGTGCACAGGATGTTTTGTAGAGAAATACTAGGGTTACCGAAGGCAATTGTAAGACAGGTAGCACAATTAGAGATGGGCAGGGTGTCAACTAAGGGGAAGATAATGGAAAGAGCTTTGAAATTTTGGTTCAGAACTTTAAATCTAGGAAAAAGTAATGTGTTAAGACAATGCATAGAATACCAAGGGAATAGTTTAAAGAACGATGGATGGGTAAGTAATTTATGGAACATTTTGGAGAAAAATGGGTTAGGAGACATGTGGAGAAGGAGAGAAAATAACATGAAAAATTTTTGGAAAAAGGCAAGGAAAAGACTGGAAGATATAGAAATACAAAACATGTTCAGTGAGATTGGCGAAAAGAGCTCATTGTTTTGTTGTAGGCCAATGAATAATACATGGGGTAGGGAAAAATATATAGACATAGTAAATAAAGAAGATTGCATGGGTAAGAACCGGAGCATGGAGGCTAAGAGGGTTAAGATAGGGTATTCCTCAAAATCAATGTCCGATATGTGGTGGTAATGAAAACATTGAATACATAGTATTTAAGTGCAAAGGAACAGAAAATTGGAGAAGAGAATTTATTAAAAAGAAGTGGTTAAAGGGGGATAGAAATACACTTATAATCGAAATGATGTGCAAGGACGCTAGGAGCATTGGACAGTTTTTGTGTAAAGTCAAAAATAAATGGCTTTGGACAGTGGATAGAGAAAAGTAAGAGGTAGCGTATCTTACTTTGAATGAAAAACTATGGTGAATGTGTGATGTTAAAGTAATCAATAAATGACAAGTGAAAAACCAGTGGAAATGGGACATGAAAAACTGAAGCAAGATAATTTATTGACAGGAAATTGTAAATTTAGATAAACTGTAGTGATTGTCTACAGAATGAGTGGCCACATTAAAAGTTCAGTAGACAATCAAATTGTAAATCTCATAGCACAATAAATAAATACTAAATATTAAAGAAAGAATAAATAAATAAATAAATAAATAAATATTGTTTATCTGATTTTTTTCGTACTAGTTTTATTATTGATTATTTGTTGTGGATTTTGGCAGGTAGTTCGTTTGTCCCCCTTCTTGAATAGTAGATCAGTTGTTTTATTCACCACGATTCGGAAATGAGATGGTATCCCCTGAAACTTTATTTCCTTTTGTAGATTTTATAAGATTTTAAGCTTTTTTCTTATTTCATGCATGCTAGCTGTTTGGTTCTGGATGTTGTTATTTATGAATTGTATGGCAGCTTTTTAATCAAATAGGAAAACAACTCTATTAACTTTATTCTTATTTATTTATTTATTTATTTCACAATTTGTCTTTAATGATCTAGAGCTCTACCCAGTGTAGTACATATACAATTTTGGTGTATGGTGGTAACTAACTTATAAATAAAATTTAAAGAATATATTTGTAGTATTATGGTTTTGACTCATACAAGTACTATTTTACTGCAGTGAAGTTTTAATGTAAATTTATCCTTTTAATATGCAATGAATAACTTTAATCTAAACATAACCTAAATATTGTTTTAATTTTTTGTTAAATATATATGTATGTATGTTTTTATTTACCAAGAGAATTTTCTTACAAATTCATGGCTTCGTCAAGATTTAAGTAATATAGTGAGGAATATATACAGGAAATATACATTTTACAGTGTTATATACAGAGAATACATATTAATTAATGAATAATAATAATGGTGGTGGTGGTGGCAGTGGGGGGGTGGGTGGGGTGGGGTGGGGGTGGTGGTGGCTGCAGTGGCAGCGGCGGTGGTGGCTGCGGTGGTGGTGGTGGTGGTGGTGGTGGTAAGTTATTTGTAATGAGGTTGTACATTTGTATGCCCTTATGCAGGATTGAGTTGGCCTTTTTCGTTGTTCTGGCTGTCTGTAAGTGTATTTTATTACTGTTTCTAGTGGAATGTTCATGTACAGTGTTGTTCGTATTAAATAGAATGTTGTTCCTTATAAAGCATACAGTTTGTAATATACACAGACTTGGTAGAGTAAGAATATTATGTTGACGGAAGTGTGGTTTACATGGCTTTGGTACAGCTTTTATTTCACTTGGTAATGAATTATAATGCTTAAAGATGTGAGTAATACAGCTTGAATACCATATTTAGTATATTATTAATTGAATATTATTTTTTTGTACCATGGTTATGAATTTAAGTACTTATTTTAATACTGAACTTTAATTTAGTGATTTTATTCATATGTTTATACATAAAAATTGTTAGTCTGAGTTTTATTCTGACATTTAAAGTTGGGATTCTTGTCATTAGATATAATTCTCTGTTTGGGATTTCATAATGATATCTCATCCTTAAGGCAGGTTCATAATAACCAAGAATGGTAACCAGAAAGAAAATGTCTAAGTTAACATATATATATTATAATGTAAGTGTTTACAATTAACAGCAAGCTTTCCTGGGCTCCTGGAATGGGAAAGAATACTTGGCCTAATTTTAATTTTCTAGTTCTCGTCCCTGGCCATGGATTTTAGATCCATATTGTGCATATGAGTCATTCCACATCAAACGAACACACATAAAACATCACTTTCTCTGAATTTTCTGAATATTAGTTTATGTGTTCTACACATAAAATAAATGGATATGTATTTTATATTTTGTGGAAAATCAAATTATTTTAGGATTTGCAGTGTACTTAAAATTTTTCTTATACGCACACAATGTTACATAAAAGTAATTTATTCTCGGAATATGAATGATCAGGAATAAGAACAATACATTGTTTTGCAGATAAAAACATTGTGGTTTTCCTTATATAAATACTATTTTTTCGGAATAAGAAAGCAATCACTTTCTTCTTAAGTATGAATATTTTAAATCGCAATATCAGATTTAACCCCCTAATATTAAAATCTGGAAAAAATACAGGAGGAATATGTGATATACTTTTTTTTAAATCTGTTAATATCAGGATGGGAGCTTCCTTATAAGTACGCTTTTAAACAGTTTATTTGTGTTAGTGCCTAAGGTTTTAGAGCATAGATTGCTGGCTGAGAGCTTTACACTGCAGCAGCACGCCATGCGGCCGATGCTTTACACAGTACGAATGTGATAGCCTATCACTTCCAGTGTTCTGTGTAACTTAGCAACTGGAATGTGATATTCTATAAAGCCTTTCTCCGCTGTTTCATTTTAAATGTTACTTTGTGTTCACCAGACCTAAAACTATGCAATGCATGTCAAAAAAAACCAAAAAGGTGCCAATGCGGTGAACAATCCAGAAGCGGTTTTGAACATAGTACCCATTTTAAGGCAAGATACAGTAATGTGAAAGGGATCCCTGGTACCTTAGAGCTAAATTCATTTATTCCATCAACCAATAATGCAATAATAATAATAATAATAATAATAATAATAATAATAATAATATGTTATTCACTTGAGTCTGAAGGGTAAAAGGTGCACATTTTAAATTTCCTCCAATAGGATAAGATTGAAAGTTCGAATGTTACTCAACTGTATGCCAAGTTTAAGTTAATTGTGAACAAACCAGTGCAACTAAAGTGGTGTGAACAGTTGACTAGGCATCCAATGACAGACTGCTGCTGCCACTCTGTGGCTGCGCTGCACTGGAATCCTGTTATGCACCACTTTCTAAGTTATTTTATTTAAAATTAACTATACACAATCCCATTTTTGTTTTATGTAAGTATATACAAAAAACTACAAGGAATTTGTTTATAATCTTTATAGTAATTTTAAACTTGGGGGTTAATAGGGATATATAGTTTTTATGTGTTTGGATTTTAAAAATTGATGTAAATAGTTAATTATATCAATTATAATAAATACTAAGTAAAATATTACATATTGAACTTTGCATTGCACTTTATAGCGTAATTTTATTACTTATCACCTGTGAGATATTCTAATTTAAAAATAGAGGTATGCCATTTTTCATAAGTTGAATTGCACAATATTTTTAAAAATATTGCGATTTAAAAAAAATAAGAATTTAAAACATAATTCACTTTGCTTTTTTAATCCATGGACACAATTTGAAGTGAATCAGAGACATGATGGTCAGATTTTGAGAAAATTTGTGCAACTTGGCGTGAAATGACTTTATTAGACTCTTAACTGTAGAAATTATTTAAGTAGCCATGATATGAAACAGCCGCTAGAGTTCTCTCTAGTCATAAGCTGGAAAAATGAAACTGGAAAAACTTCTAGCATATGTGTGTCCTAAGCTCAGATCCTTGCCATCAATATGCATTCCCATTGTCATTGCCAGGCTATTGTGAACCAACATTTTGTATGTTATCCTTGCTTCCAATTCTCGTTTCCATTCTTGGGTTATTGTGAACCAGCCTTTATTGCCTTCCTGTATAGTATTTCTAATTAATTTATTAAACTTTTGTTACATGTTCCCCAGACCTGACTCAAATAGGTCAAATGGGAATTTATAATTTCATAGTATATTGCAACTTTGTCCAATTTTTCAACTGTCACTTTTCTCAATTCTTACTGTCACTGTTTAATTTTCCTCTAGTTCAATTTCACTGGGAGTTCAGTTCACTAAAGTGAACTAGTCTAATTCCCATCACTTCACTTCTTTGTGACGTAGTCTCCTCATGCTGGATGGTTTATTTCATTTGGGAGTTGAACACAAGACCTCCACAACCCGTCTCTCCAAAGTGGCACTCACTTCACATCACAACAGTCTCACCAACTCGCTCAGAGAATCACTCTTGTTGTTGCATGGGAAAATCACCTGTCAACTTGCTTACACTCTGATTGACAAACACAACTCAACTGACTGCTCTCGTGAGAATGCTCGCTTATATAGGTGGTGGAATCTTTCCACAAGGTTCTCAAACGTCCTAGAGCTATTTTGACACACTTCCTGAGGAAGGGGTGTGGGAGAAGAAGCTTCTAGAAGGTCCTAGTTATCTGCCGATAGCACACCCATGTTTACACTGGTGAGTGGCCATTGGCATTCCAACTGCCGGGTGTGGACCTTCCAATAACCTTGGGCCATATTTGCTGCATCACAATATGCTTTCTAAATGTTCCCTTTTTAATAAACTTTTTAGCCTAAACAAGATACCAAGACAAGAATGAATTTTTTCTTGATATGATTAATATGTTCCCTCCAGCTTAACATTATTATTATTATTATTATTATTATTATTATTATTATTATTATTATTATTGTTGTTGTTGTTGTTGTTGTTGTTATTGTTGTTGTTGTCATTATTATTTATTTATTTATTTATTATTATTAATCCTAAGTACTTTAGTGTTTTCAACTTTTCCATGATTTCATTTTGTATTTTAATTTCACTACTTGTAGTTACATTCTGATTGTCAGTGAATATTATATATATTTCTTGATGTTTATTGTTTGTTTATTCTCTATTGTCCATTTAAGAAATAAGTTTGTGTTCTATTGCATTCAAGATCTTTTCAGTACATTTGGCTATGTAGAATACAGTATATTGTCATCTGTAAATAGTACAACTTTACCATTTAGTTTAAGCTCCCCAATGTTGTTAACATAATATGTAAACAACAGTAAAGGCCCAAAGACTGATTCTTCAGATACACCCATTTTTTGTTATTAGCATCTTACTTTTGTGATTATTACAATTAACATACTGTTTCTGATCCTTTATGTGACTTTCAACCTGGTCTAATGGTTTTCTTTTAGCTCCAACTGCATCTAGCCTTTCTATTAATATGTCATGGTTAACAGTATCAAATGCTTTCTTTTTTTTATTGATGAATATGGCTGGACTGACCGTTTTGTTGTTAAGAGCATTCTTGGATTGCATTAATTATTTCCATGATAGGGTTTATTGTGCTCATTTTGAATTGAAATACATACTGAAACTTAAAGAATTATTGTTTCTTTTCCAAAACTTTTGAAGTCTCTCTTTGTACCTACAGCATTTCAATTATAGTTGAAATTGCTGGTGTCTTTACTGTTGGTTGATAATTGTTTGCATCTAATTTGTCCCCTTCTCTATGTATTGGTTTTAATTTGCTGATTTTTAAATAGTTAGGAAATTTGCTTTCTAAGAATAGGGTGATTTATTAATTCAATAAATGTCTTGAAATTTAAATTAAACTTTTATTTAGTGTTTATAGCTGATTCTGTTGAATGTTCTTTTCCCTTTCAAATTTAACTGTCTTGTGATCTTTTGAATTTCTAATTCATCACTTGATTGCAAAAATAAGGTTTGCCTGATGTTCTAAATTTCTTTGCCTATTGTATTAATGCTGGCTGGAAATTTCTTTGTTGTTGGGAATAGTGATAAAATACTTGCTTAAAATTTAATTATTTCCTCTTTGTTATTAGTTATTATGCCCTTGTATTTAATCTCTGAAATCTTACTTATCTTTTGCTTATAATATGAGGAATATTGTTTATTTCATACCATAATTTACATTTATAGTCATTTACACTATTAAGTCTATTCTCATAAAATATATATTTTAGCATTCTTTTTAATGCAGCAACTTGGTTTTATATTACTTCTTTTTTATACTTCTTTTTTATTTCATCAGATGCATTTATATGCTTGGATTTTTTATAAAGTAATTTGTTTTTGTTTATCAATGCAAGTAACTCCTTAAGAGTTATAAACTCCTCCTAACAAAACCAGATAGCAAAGCAATGCCCCGGGTAATATATTGCACACTGTATGGAACCAGTGCTTCACTATAGAGCTGCATATATTCATCCTTTGTTTTGGATGTGCACATGAATACCCTTAAGAAAACTTAGTTTTGGCATAGTTTTTCTCTTGAAGATTATGTACTCTAGCAATTTTCTTCCATCTATAGTAATTGCAGGTATTACCATACAACACTGCTTTTCACAACTGATAGTTTGCACAGGCACACTGAATTTCCCCTTTTTATTAATTTTGGTATTGTATGGCATGTCAAAGCTTATGGGGATTTGAATCTGTATTATCAATATGTGATAGCATGTAATATCTTTTCTTCCTCATTGAAATTATGTAGTGATGAAAACCAATTATTTTATCACTGAAATCATTTGGCATCTTCTGACAAATAGATGTTTACTGCCACAGAGACAATTCCATGCATTTTATGAGTCACCAAATCCATCTGTACCTTATTTTAAGTTCACTTGCACTGATACCTTGCCTCTGTGCAAGCACAGAACTTGGTCACATTAAACTCCTGAACAGCAGTTATTAATACCATAAGTTTCAGCATGCTGTATCACTTTAATCTAAAAACTGGCTCTCTAGCTTGTGCATTTCTCCATAGCTCACAGTTTTTTATACAGCACAATAAAAACCACTCCAGAAGAAAAAAGTGCTATCACCACATAAAAATGCTATACACACTAGAAATAAGTTCCATTGCAGTGCCAATGACATGCATCTAGCACAAGGATGACTCCAGAGAGTATCATTGGATAATCTCTGGTCCATGGTGAACCGCACGGGAATTTAAACTTCATAAACGTGTATTACTATCGTATCTTATTGGGCATAAAAAATTAATACCGGATATACACAAGGAATTTTTTAATGTAATTTGACAATGAAAAAAACCTGATGTGTTACATTCACATGGCTTTCTCTACCTTGTATCCTTTGTTTTGATATAGCTTCTACAAACTATTCTTACGAAAGCTTATTTTTCTATCTACTTCATGTTAATTGAGATAAATCTTTGAAGAAATAGTATCATTATACATTTTGTGGAAGCTAAAAAGTGGATAGAAAAAATGGAAATGATAGCCAAATCTTTCAAAGCTGGCTTGCTGTAAGCTGGCCTAGAAATTCCATACTTTTTCCATGACATTGCACCTCACAACTGAACAATGACAGAACTTCAACTAAATGATAAAAGTATTGAAAATTCAAACAAATAACAATGGTTAACTTGGAAATAGCTGATGTCACAAAAAACGTTATTTGAAATAAATTGTGTGTTTTAAAGAGAGATACATTTTTTGTGTTGCAAGTTTGGTATCTCTTATAGTTTACCAGATAAAAGAAATTATACAACATTCCTTCCAAATGAAGAGGGCTTCATAGGCTATTCCCAGAAAATTCAGATATACATTTTATTTCTCATGTAAATATCTTAAACATAAGGCAGCTTAATAAAAATTGTTAAGAGCCATTTTGGAGAAAATCCAAAAGTTCAAAAATTCTTCCATTTAAAGGGTAGTTCGGGTATAGGGGTTTTCCTGAAAATCTTTATGTCACGTCTTTAGAAGATACTGAACCTATTAATTGCTTTATTGTGCTAAGAGTTTTACAAATTTGATTGTCTACTGCACTTTGACCCTGGTCACTCATTCAGTAGACAATCACTACAGTTTATTTACATTTTACAATTTCTTGTCAATAAATTATCTTGTTTTTTTTTTCTTTTTTTTCATGTGCCATTTCCACTCTTTTTCACTTTTCACTTATTGGTTACTTAACCATCACATATACACTATAGTTTTCCATTCAAGGTAAGATGCGCTACCTCTTACTTTTATCTTTCCACTGTCCAAAGCCATTTATTTTTTACTTTACACAAAAACTGTCCAATGCTTCTAGCGTCCTTGCACATCATTTCGATCATAAGTGTATTTCTATCCCCCTTCAACCACTTCTTATTAAAAAATTCTTTTCTCCAATTTTCTGTTCCTTGGCACTTAAATACTATGTGTTCAATGTCTTCATTACCACCACATATCGGACATTGGTTCTGAGGAATACCCTGTCTTAACCCTCTTAGCCTCCATGCTCTGGTTCTTACCCACGCAATAGATTCTCTCTCTTCTTTATTTACTATGTCTATATATTTTTCCCTACCCAAGCTCTTTTCGGCAATCTCACTGAACATGATTTGTATTTCTATATCTTCCAGTCTTTATCAAGTTTGGTATTTATTAGAAATGACGTTTTGATTATGTTGTACACACATGCATGTTCACTCATATGGACCTTTTCTAAAAATGATTTTTGGGGGGCTTCAAAACATGTATTTCTGGTGAAATCTTGATATTGATTTTTTGGATGGAATGCAATAGGTACCTTCTCTACTTACTATGTATGTGGTAGAGAAAGTAAAAATGGGGTGTGAGAGATATGCAAGGGTGAGTTACGAGGGTGATACTGACAATTTTTAGAGTGCTATATTTCTAAAAATAAATTGAGTTGCTGCTGATGAGAGATCAAGTACGGACGTGTGTTGCATGAGCTCCGTGATGGGTGTTTCAATAGAAAATTATCATATGAGAATCGGAATTTTCAATAGTGTGAAATGAGAAAAAGTGAGAGGACTGTTAAAGGAACAATATCGGCAGTGATATGGTCGGCTATAATTTTGGCATTTCTATTGATTATAGCTGGAGTGGAATTGAACCCTGGGGGAGGCGGAGGATGTTATGAATATGTTAAAGAAGATTGCGGAAAATATGCTAGACATAAAGCAGATGGAAAAAAGAATTGATATGAGATTAGCCAAAAATGTGGAAGAAATTAAAAAAAAAATTGGGAAATTTTCAAAGAAAAGTGGTAGAGAAGGTATCAGAATTAAACCTAAGATTGACATACTTGGAGAGAATGGAAGATAATAGTAGAAAGAGAAATATAGTAACTTTCAGATATGAGGAAGAGAGAGAAAAAAGATGTTGGCAACAGGTAGAGGATCTTGTGAGAAATAAGCTGAAGATTGAATTGACAGGTTGGGAAATAATTGATTCATTTAGAGTAGTAAGAATAGGAGCAAACCCTAGACCTATAATTGTAAAACTGGAAACAGTAAACTTTAAATGGAAAATTTTAAATAATGCATCAAAGCTATGAGGAACAAGAATTTTTATTGAACACAACTATGGGAAAAAAGAAAGAGAGTTTAGAAAATTTTTAATAAGAGGATGAATTTGGCAAAAGATCAAGGAAAGAAACCATATGTAAGAGGACTTACATTATGGATAGACTGCATCAGGCAGGAAAGTCATCAGAATTTGATACAGGAGACACACGAGCAGGAAACAAGAGAAGTAAGCCATTTTGTTCACCACCTCATGGTTGACGACGCAAGAGAGAAGAGTGACGACATGCGGACAAGTGATGCAGAGTGTAACATCAGAGAAGGGGAGGCATGAGGGAATGGAGAAAGAGGTCAGCTGATGACATCACCGGGAAAGCGTGTTGAACCAACGCAGCAAATGAGAAACGACACCAGCTGACTAGCATTAGGGGCAGTGGCAGGATTAGACGTTTGGAACCAAGGCGATATGAGTGTAGTGTCAACACCGAGTGGTAGTATAATATAAATGGAGGGTGCTATAGAGAGTGAAGAAGAACAAAGAATGACATGTAGTAAATCTAAGCTGAACCAATTTAGATTTGAAAGAAAAGGTTCAGTATAGGATAAACATTTGGTGGTGTTATACTGGAATGTATGGTCTACGGGACAAAATGAGAAGTGGAGAAATCAAGTAATTGCTAAAAGAGGCTGATATACTTGCAGTAGTTGAAACTTGGATATGGAAAAGTGTGAAAATAGATATGGATGACTATAATTATTTCAGTCACCTAGCAATGAGAATTAGTCAGAAGGGGAGAGATCAGGGGGATTTTCATGTTAAGATAGTAGAGGAGTTATGTGATGCTAAGGTGCTGTGGCTATTAACAACAGGTTTATTAGGAAAAGTTAGCAAGGTGGCATTAGGCATTGTATATACCTAACCCAGTAAGTGTATCTGAATTTTATGACCCTAAATTATTAAGTAATTAAGCCAAGATATGGAGGTATTATGTAATGTAGATCCTGATATAAAAATTGTTTTAGTAGGTGATTTTAATGCTAGTTCAGGATGGGAACAACTTCAAATAAGGACAGAAGAACATATAAAGGCAACTGAGAAAAGACAAAGTAGAGATAAGATAGTAAATAAAGAAGGCAGAAAATTACTGCAATTTTGTGAAGAAAATAATTTGAATTTTTGTAATGGAATTAAAGGAAAAGATAGGATAGGTGAAATTACTTTGTAAATAATAATTGCAACGGTATTACTTATAATGTTATTACTTGTGATGTTTGTGTATGTGTGTTTACTTCATGTGAAGCCATCTTGTGACGTCATTCATTTGTTCGGTTTGTAGCTCCATCTGGTGTTAGCAATTTGCGGCAGTATTAGTTTTTGTTTGAAAGAATTTTAATTTTATTTTTTTTATTTAATTCTGTTTCACTGTCCTCCGGCTAGCTATTATTTCTCGGTCGAACATGATTCTTGATCAGGGTGTGTAAACGGAAAGGAATCTTTTATCCAAATATAACACTGATGAAGAAATTTGTTTTACACATTTATTGTCGAACACGTTAACTATCACATTTATACATTGATCTTAACACTCGCCAAACTGAAACTGTTATAATAACTTCTTACTGATCACTCTTAATTTACGTACTTCAACTTTTTGTATAATTAACCTTACAACACTTTAGATTATTCATAATTCTGCTGCGCGTAACTTGTGAATCGATACCCGACGTTTGCCGTACAAATACTTTCGACGAACTGACTGACTGAAGACGACGTGTAGTGTACACAGATTTTTGATGAACTGAACGACTTTACCTCTAACCTACTGCTTTTATACCCATACACTCCGATATGCCTAAAGATTATAACTGAACTGCAATTGGCTAATAAAACGCGCCAACATTAGCGTCTATTTTAATATCCAATTAAAATTATGAATACATATGCTCTAGGGAAATATTCCAGAAGGTTCTAAATGGAAAAACGCGCCAACATTACGCAACTTCCTCGTTTCCAATAATGATAAACAGCTCACCCCCCCTCGCTGCATTATTGCGCGCTATTATTGACAGTTTCAGTAAGGTCGTATAAACTTACTTATCAACAATAATTACAGTCAAGAAACATCTCAAATCAATGTCACATAAAAATGCATATTCATATTACAATCATTATTTACATTTAAGTAATTTGTGATACAAATTACTGCATCATAATGGAGAAGGTTAGTCGATTACTTGCTTTATTCATTGGGTATTGAGGATGCAATAATAGTTTTTGAAGTAGTTCAAGGAGTGTTACTAGCTGTCATTTTCCATTGAAGACTACATTTAGGGTAAAGGGTGAGGTGGTGGATGATGAACCTGTTAGGGTGTGAAAGAAGGTAGAAGTATTTAAATGGAGAAGGGAGGAGGAAGAATTATATTTGGGTAGACTGAATTTAATTATGGGGAAAGACACAAAGAGCAATATAAATGTATTATTACAAGTCAGAGGAAGTAACTGAGATTGGAGTGGATAGTTAAAAAAGTAGGATGTAAATTGAAACAAAGGAAGGTGTGACAAATGGAAAGAAAGGGATGGTTTGATGAGGAATGTATTAAGGAGAGGAGAGTGGAACAGGAATTAAAGAAATGGAAGCTACAGGATATCAGGATTCAAGGAAAAATTATTTAACAATGAAATGGAGTTATAGATGTTTAATTGAAGTAAAAAAGAAGGAATGGTGTGGGAGATTAAGTAAGAATTTGCTTGAAGTAGTAAACAAAAATGATAGCTGTAGAGTATGGCAAACAATCCAAGGAATGTATAATAGGAATAAAAGGGGGAATGTTATTGCGCCAGAAATATGGTGTAATTACTTTAAAAACCTATTAGGTATGCAGACCAAATTAATAAACTTAATCCCATTATCTTTAGATATAGAATATATAGATAGCCTAGATAAGAAAATATCGGCAATGGAAGTTTGAGAGGAAACTAAAAGGTTTAAAAACAATAAAGCATTAGGGATTGGTGGTATACCAGGGGAATTTTGGAAAAAATGGAAAGAGAACAGAGATAGGACCGAGATACTGGTTAATCTGATGAATATTATATTTGAAGGAGGAAAGGTACCACATAACTGGAGGGCAAGTATAATTGTACTGATTTATAAAGGGAAAGGAAGTGTCAAATCCAATTAATTATAGGGGTATTAGTGTGCTGTCAGTCTTAGAAAAGATCTATTCAGGAATTTTAGCAACTAGATTGCAGAACTGTGCAGAGGAAGAAAGTAAACTATCAGTATTTCAGAGGGGGATTCAGAAAAGGTAGGAGAACAGTGAACAACATTTTTATTATAAAATCAATTGTAGATAAATACTTAAGTATTAAAAGAGGTAGGGTATATATGGCATTTATTGACTTAGAGAAGGCATTTGATACTACAGATAGAGAGGCACTATGGATTAAACTGAGAATTAAGGGACTAAGCTTAAAATTCATTAGAGCAATACAGAACATATATATAAATAATAAGTTTTATATCAGGTTGAATGGTGATGAAATTATGGGAAAAATTGATAGTAGGCAATATGGGGTTAAGGCAAGGTTGTAAACTTAGCTCTGTACTGTTTAACTTATTTATTGACGATATCTTGGAAGAGTTGAATAAGGGTAACCCACAGTAAATAATAGAGAAATTCCAGGATTACCTTTTGCGGATGATTTAGTAGTAGGTTCTATTTCAATAGGAGGTCCAACAAAAGTGCTCCATATTATATAGTCATTTTGTAAGAAATGGGGTTTAAGAATAAATTTTAAAAAGTCAAAGATAATAGTATTTAAAAGGGCTATAAATTGAAGGAGAAGGAAAAGTGGAGTATGGAAGGGGAAGAGTTGCAAATAGTAAACAAGTTTGATTATTTAGGAGTGAGAATAAGCAATAATGGGAGACGATGTGATCACAAGATAAGTGCCTTAGCTAAGGGAAGATTAGCAATGACTGCCATAAGAATGTGTCTAAAGAAAATATCAGATATGCTATTTAAATAGTTGGAAAGGGTTTACAAAGCTGTAGTTGAAGCAAAACTGGTCTATGGATCAGTGATTTGGGGAAGTGACAAAGGATGGGAGATGATTGATAAAGCACATAGATCGTTCTGTAAATCTATGAGGGCTGATCAACGAAGACTGAGACTGATTTTTTTCACAGATGTTTATTACTCCAATTCAATGTTTACATGATCTTTTTCAAAGTAGTTCCCTCCTACTTCAATGTACTTTTTATACATCTCTGCCAGTCCTTGAACATGTGCTGCAGACCATTCTTTGTCAGGTCCTTGAGAATCGCCTCACTTTTCTTGAGCACTGCTTCAGAGTTCTCAAATCGAATACCCCTAAGCTTTGCCTTTAGTGATGGGAATAAAAAAAAGTCACAGGATGCAAGATTGGGGCTATAAGGTGGATGTGGTACACAGGTAATGTTGAATCGAGCCAGAAACTGCATGGCTTGATTTGCGACGTGAGGCCATGCATTGTCATGATGAAGTCGCCACCCAGTCCGAGAAATCTTTGGTCATTTCTTTGCAATGTGCTTCCTCAGTGTAGCCAATACTGACGTGTAGTATGCTGCTGTAATAGTAGTGTGAGGGGGAACTGCATGCTGGTAAATCATTCCATTACAGTCAAAAAATGTGATCACCATCACTTTCCCTGCAGATGGAACAACTTTTGCCTTTTTTGGTGTTGGAGAACCTGGCGATTTCCACACTGTGCTGGCTTGTTTTCCTTCAGGATCATAATGATGCAGCCATGACTCATCACCGGTGATAATCAATTTAAAAAATGCATCCCCTCCATCAGCAAAGAGACACAGCACCTCACGGCTTGTCTCCATTCGCACAGCCTTTTGTTCGGGAGTCAACAGATGTGGCACCCAATGAGCACAAACTCGGGTCATATGGGGATGGTCGTGCATAATTGTAAACACACTGCCATATGCAATTCTCAACACTTCACTGAGGTTATGTAATGTTATACGCCGATCCTCTCGGACAATCACAGCAGCTGTGTTGATGTTCACTTCCGTCACAGCAGAAGCCGAAACACCAGGCCCACCTTGCTTAACACTGACAAGTCGGCCTTCTTTGAAGTCCTTGAACCACCTAAACACTGTTGCATGAGGTAGTGCATCTTCACTGTACACTTGCTTCAGCTTTTCATAAGTTTCGGTGTCTGTATGGTTTAAACGAAAACAGAATTTGATTGCACTGTACTGCTCCTCTCATGTCGCCTCCATTGTCTGGTATGCAAAATGCACATAGGGTCTACAAAATAGGGCATTACTACCAACCTACCAATACGAGAGTGCTGCCACCTACCAACATTATACATAAAAACCCACTCTTTTCAAATATTTATGTTACAGATACAAAACTATCACAGAAGCTACAGGAAAAAATCAGTCTCAGTCTTTGTTGATCAGCCCTTGTATATTAGGTAAATTTATATTCATCAGCATATGGAGCAGCAATGTTGGAGTTGGGAAGAGTAGGTAGCAAGGGCATGAAGTAGAAAAGATACTTAAATATTGGCATAGATTGAAAGCATAGGACAAGTATAATTTTTTGAGGCAATGTTTAATAATGCAAGAAAAATCCAGTGCTGGGATGAACTGGGCTCAAGGAATAAGGAGAATTCTACAGGAAATAGGAATGGGTAACTTATGGGATGAGGGAGAGGGGTTAGTTAAAGGTTTCTGGAAAGAAGTGAAGAACAGAGTGGAAGACATAGAGAGACAAGAGTTATTTCAAAGTCTGGAAGGAAAGAAAAGTTTGCAACTATATAGACAATTAAAGGTGGACTGGGAAGGGAGAAGTACATGAATGTAAGTAATAGGTTAGCGAGAGAAGGGTGGGGCTGGTCTAGATTAAGTGCACATAGGCTAAGAGGAGATAAGAAGGGAGTGCATATGGATAGATGTCCTCTTTGTGGAGAGACAGATAATGACTTACATTATATAATTGAATGTGAAGAAACTAAGTTGTGGAGAGATCAGTTTTTACCTAAAGAATGGGAGAATGTTAACAAAGAAGTATTAAAAGTTAGGATAATGAAAATACAAAAGGAGGGGGATATAAAAAGGAAAGGAGAATATATGGGGAGAGTAAGAGAAAAATGGCTTAGAAAAATAAAGAAATATAAATCTGTTATGACCCACCATGCATAAATAACCACAGTGTTAAAATGCATGGTGGACTAAAGACAAAAATAGCAACTCAAAGTAATGTATGAAAAATTGTAAGATTTTTGTATAGCATTATGAAAAATAAATATATACATACATTTGCTCAAAAATAAATTAGATATATTTATATTTGACAGCTACTTTCTAATGTTTTTCAAGTTGATTGCCATGTAGCTTGTTCAATTTGCTCTAATAGTTTGTTAATTATTATCATTTAAAGATTTTGTGTTCACCCAAAAATGAATTAGAAGATATCCTCAAACACCTTATAAATTATTTTTTAATTGAGGAGTTATTGTAAGATCAGTGTTTAAAAAGGGTGATAAACATGATAAGCAATTATCATGGTACTTGCTAAATTGTTTGAGAAAATTATAACAATGAATAAACATAACATAACACAATACTTTCCAGTATGGGTTTAGAAATAAATTCTCAACTGTGACTGCAATGATAGACATTACTCATGAAATATTAACACACCTTGAAAAAAATGATAATGTAGTAGATTATTCCTAGATTTGTCTAAGGTTTCAACAGTGTGTGCCATAAAACATTACTTCTGAAGCTACAACAATATGGAATAAGGGTAAAATGTTAGAGTTATTAACAACTTATCTAACAGGGCATAAAAATGTACAGAAATAGTATACAAAATGGGTGGCACTATGAAAAAAATTTCTTCAAATATGACCATGTAAGCTTGGGAATACCATAAGGATCAGTACTCAGCCCCTTATGGTATATACTGTATGTAAATAATATGCCCAGTTTTAACAGTGGCAAAGCAATAGTATATGCTGATGATGCATCATGATTTTTTGGGATAAATTAGAAATTGGTTTACTAAATTATATTAAAGAACAGACGAATTCATTGGTAGAATATTTTAGGGAAAATAATCTAAAGGTTAATATAGGAAAAAGTAAAATAATGTTTCTTGAACTCAGAAATAATGATAAAGTTATTAATTGACTATCAATGAAGAAGTAACAGAACTAGTCAAAGTTATAAACTTTTTGGGTCTCTCGAAATAGTGACTACAACAATTATAATATAAGAAATCAGGATAATTTCTGTTGAATAACTACTACTAAGAAAGCACTGAAAAGGATCTTTTATAATTGGTGGTATTGTACAATAAACTTCCACCACAATTAATACAAAAATTTAAAATGAATCAGTTTAAACCAGCATTAAAGAAATATTTAATTGAAAGATGTCTCTATAGAATAGATGAATTATATATATATATATATATATATATATATATATATATATATATATATATACAGTAGACCCTTGCTAATTCGAAATTGGATAAACTGAAAACTCGGTTAATCCGAAGTAGCTGGTCTGTCCTTGCCGAATTACATGGAAAAATCTACCGCTTAAACCAAATTTTGGATAATTCGTACTACAAACTGAAATTTTGTCCCCTCATTACATATTCCATACGTTATTCTTCATTATAACCAAATATGTATGTTGTGTTGTGCACTATGGTAATTTCTGTTATGTATTTCACATATTTTTTCTCAATAATGTACTGTAATTTCTCAATAATGGTCCGATTGCTTAATTACTGCTTATGTATCATTTCCACAGCATATGATGCAAGGGCGGGGAAAGAGGGGGTTAGTTAACAGACTGCACATGGCATGACTCGCAAGAATCCAGAGAGCTGTTTGTCTCTGCTTGTGAACAGTGAATGGGGTTTTTTTTCCCCTTTCGCTCCATCATTCCCTTTACCACTGAAAGATAAACATGCTCATAATGCTCTCACGCTGAAACAAAAACAGCAAACTTAACATATGGTCGATAGTAGAGAGAAGATCAAAACACAGGTTGCAGAACACTTTCAGATTCCGAAGTGTACTCTCTCATCGATTATAAGTTCAAAACAGAAAATAGAGGCAAGTCAGATAAGCTATTCATTTAGTTACAAGACCAAGTGCATGAGACCAGTGAAATATAAAGAGTTGGAGGATTCGCTGTTAGAATGGTTCCAACTCATGCGTTCTCAGCAAATACCACTGTCCGGCTCCATGCTTCAAAAAGGGCTCGGCAAATCCCCAAGAAAGAAGGAATTTCTGGGTTTGTGTCTCTGAGGGATGGCTATGGCATTTTCAGAAGAGGCATAAAATCAGTGCTGTCAGTATCTGTGGGAAGGCACATAGAGTAAACAAGGAAGATGACAATGAGTGGGCACGGGAGTTTCAATCTAAGCTCTCTCATCATCACCCAAGAAATGTGTTTAATATGGGTGAAGCAGGCATTTTCTATAACTTGATGCCTGAAAAAACACTATGTGCCAAGGCGGAAAATGCCACGGAGGAAAATGCAGCAAGGAGAGACTGACGGTGATCTTGTGTTGTAATTCAGATAGTTCTGTGAAGCTCAAACCATTATTGATTGGAAAATATAAAAATTCACATTGTTTTAAAAATGTCAACGTATTCAATCTGCCAAGTCAGAATAACAATAAAGCTTGAATGGCCAAATCTCTTGAAGATTCAACAACAAATGGCTGCAAGAAAGAGGAACATTTTGCTAACTTTGGACCACTACTTGGCACATCAGTTTGATGATCTGGAACTTCCAAACATAGAAGCTGTCTTCTTACTGGCTAACACCACAAGCCGTCTGCAACCATTGGATCAAGGAATAATCGCTTCAATGAAGCTTAATTACAGACGCCAACTGGTTAAGGCTGCCATCAGTGCAATAGAACTACACGAAACAGTTCCACATTGAAATGTACTGCAAGCTATCCGCAACATATCTGCTGCTTGGGATGAAGTTACAACAGAGACTATAAGTAACTGTTTTAAGAAGGCATGGACAGCAACTGATAACGCTGCTGAAACTGAACAGGAAACCGATAATCCAACATCTGAACTTAATCATAATGTGGATACAATTGTGATTCTGATAATGCTCTTCTACACACTTACACCTGGTTGGTGCCCTCTTATACCATCATTATGGAAGAATGGATGTAGATGGGCAACAACATCTGTGCTGCTCAAGAACCAGTCATCTGCTGATGATGCAGAAGAGAACGATAATTCTTTACTGTCATCTTCTGAGGTGGTCTGATGGTATGACACAGCGACCCCGCGCTGAAGTTGCCACTGCAATTTCTGTTCTCAAGAGATTTGCTGCCACTTCTGATGTCTCCATGGCATTTCAGGCTGCCCTGGATGTGGTATCTTCAGAGAGTGCCATAATATTATGACCAACAGTCCGCCAAATAATAATTAATGATTTTTTCAAATTATAGAGCTGAAATGTGTAGTGGATAAGAGTTGTAACTAAACCATGTGTTCCGATTAAAACTTATTGTTAAAACAACAGTATATTTAAAGTGTTTCTTAAGGTTATTGTTTGTTGTATTATACAACTCACCAATTCAATGAGTACAATATTATTTAAAAAAGTACTGTTTTAAAAAAATTACGACAAGCATTTGACAATATACTTTCTCAATTAAGCAAATGCCAGATATACCATATACAGCAGATATTTTTGTTTTTTTTAGAGGTCATGAAAGTGGAATACCCTCATTCATTGGTACGCATAACAAGAGAGAAAGTGAACTCAACAGTTGTATTTCACCATTTCAGAAAATGCGGAACTATTTTTACAAAACCTCATTAATTCAAACTTCATTAAACCAAATTGGCTATTTTTCGATCCTTGGAATTCGGTTAAATGAGGGTCTACTGTATGGGTATATATATATATACTTTATATATATATATATAAAGTAACTAGTATTGTAATTAATTTTGGGTTGTATTAGAATTTGACGAAGCTTGAAACATAATTGTAAGATGTCTATTAGTGAATAAATATTATTATTATTATTATTATTATTATTATTATTATTATTATTATTATTATTATTATTACTATTACTATTATTTGATTTATCTCATATGCTCTTTTAATCTAGTGTCTAAAGTTCTTCTTTTTTTTTTTATGTATGTAGTTTTGGTCACATTCTGGGCAATTAATTTGATAGATTCCTGCTCTTTTGTTCTGAGGTATTTGGTCCTTTGATTTATTGCAGAGCAATTTCTATAGACTGAATTTTGTTTTGTGGAGCTAGACATATGTGTTTTTTGGAGATGTTGTGGAATTTGTAGTAAGTCCTTAGGTGGAAAGTGAAGTTTTTGAAAATTTCCTTTTTTCTTCTTCTTCTTTCTCTTCCTTTTTAGGGGGAGGGTGAGCATTGTGATATCCTTAATGCGTTTGTTTCTTGAATTTTGCTATCCTTTAGTTGATGATTTTTTGGTAAAGCCATTATTTATAGCTGTGTTAACTATTTGTGTGAATTCTTGTTTGTATTGTTTCTGTTTATGGTGTATAAACCAATCTATGCCAAACTGTTTAGGACTGCATGTTTGTGTGGGACCGGGTTGAAACTGTTGCTTTTTATGTAGTTTTCAGAATGTGTAGGCTTCCTGTAGATACCAAAATTGATCTTGTTCTGGTTTCTAATTGCTTTAAAATCTGGGAATGGTAATGTGCCTTCATTTTCAGTTTTCATAGTGAATTGTATAGCTTTGTTCTGTAAATTGAGTAATTTGAGGGAATCTTGCAATGAGCTTGTTAGGTACTATTGCAAATATATTATCAACATATCTGTGCCAAACTTTTTAAATGTGCAGAAAGGAGGTAATTATGTACATTTCTAAATTACTCATGAAAAATTCAGTGAGGAAAGGTGAAAGTGGGTTGCCCATGGCTAAACCAGAAGTCTGCTGACAGTATCTATTATTGAAAGTGGAACTGTTCTGAGTAATGCAAGGATTATGTAGGCTAGATGAACACAATAGACAAAATAATTTCAGATATAGATATTGCCACCAATCAGTTAGATGAAAACACCAAAGTGGTAATTCAGAAGGAATGTACAACAGTCCCTGAAGAGGTAATAGCTAACAAACAGAGTAGTTCCCGGACAAAAAAATCATAAAATCTCTCAAATCCAAGCCAGTAATTTATGCCAAAGCAGACAAAGATATAAAATTAGTAATCCTAGACAAAGAAGATTACATTACCAGAGTAGAAAACCTGAT
Source organism: Deroplatys truncata (assembly GCA_030765065.1). NCBI lineage: Eukaryota > Metazoa > Arthropoda > Insecta > Mantodea > Mantidae > Deroplatys > Deroplatys truncata. The sequence goes on from CM060978.1 coordinate 120,967,081, forward strand.
ACAAGATGAAACATACACAAAAATCAAAATAGAAACTAAAATCTCAAATAAATCCTTCAAACTCTACCTGAATAATGTTAAAACCTTAACAGGAAAAGAAAATTACTACACATTACCATTCCTAGATTTAAAATTAATTAGAAACCAGAACAAAATCAATTTTGGTATCTACAGAAAGCCTATACATTCTGAAAACTACTTAAAAAACAATAGTTTCAACCCAGTCCCACACAAACATGCAGTCCTAAACAGTTTGACCCATAGATTGGTTTATACATCATAAACAGAAACAGAATACAAATAAGAACTTGCACAGATAGCTAACATGGCTATAAAGGATGGCTTTACCAAACAAATCATCGACCAAAAGATAGCACAATTCAAGAAATGCATTGAAGATACCACAATACTCATCCAAACCAAAATAAAAGAAAAGAAAACAAAAAACACAAGAAGATTTTTCAAAAAGTTCACTTTCCATCCAAGGACTCACTATAAATTCCAAAACATCTTCAAAAACCATCTGTCTAACTCCACAAAACAAATTTAGTGTATAGAAATTACTTTGCAACAAATCAAAGGACCAAATACCTCAGAGCAAAAAAGCAGGAATCTATCAAGTTAATTGCCCAGAATGTGACCAAATCTACATAGGTAAAACAAAACAAAAAATTTAGAGACCAGATTAAAAGAGCATACGAGATACATCAAATAGAAACAGACAGATAAATCTGCAGTTGTACATCACTTTTGGATGACAAATCACCACACACCAAACTTAACACTCCTAAAACCGGCAAAATACACAACAGAGTTTATACTTGGGAAAATATATTAATCACAAAACATAAATACCATGTAATGAATTTTGAATTGCTGCTGCTAAACCTACTATGGAAATTCATCACTCCACCACCAGATGTCACTACACACAAACACGCTGGACAACAATATGAGGAACCAGTTGACCACTTCTGATGATGTGAGCAAGTAGCTCTCAAAACTGGTCAAGAAGAAAATCTTGTAAGAGATACTCAGTGTTTCAACTCTGACTCAATTTTTCCAATTTTTCTATAATTTCAAATTCACATCACTGTTACCAGCTTATCCGTATATTATATAAATATTAGGTACACGTTTACATTGACAAGAAACTTAAGTGGCAACAGCACGTAAATTATACAAGTGGAAAATTAACATGAGTTACAGTCCTGTTATACAAATTTTGCCATAAAATTAGTGAAAAATTACTCATATATTCATATTATGCCGTCTTTCATTCCTGTCTAACATATGGCATACTTCTATGAGGTAATTCTACAGGAGCACAAACTATCTTCAAATGGCAAAAAAGAGCAATTAGATGCATTGCTAATTTAGATTAAAACCATGCTTGCAGACTATTTTTTTGAAAACTGAAAATGATGGCAGATTGTACACTTATCATTCTCTCATTTTTGTAAAAGAAAATTTACAAAAATATGCATTTCAACAGATAATACATATTATGAAACACAAAATAATTCACCCATATGCTTACCTTTCTCAAGGTTATACAAAACACACAACAGTCATAAACATCTAAGATTAAGTAGGTATGTATAATAAATTTATGGATCATATTATTTCACTACCCATTCATAATTCAAAGCTTTTCTGGATAAATGGCTAAAAAATAAAGCATTTTATTCAATAGAAGAGTTTCATGAATCCACAATTTTCACATAGATGAGTAAATACCTAAATCAATTAAGTTGAGTGTTAATTGGTTTATTATTATTATTATTGTATAAACCTATTGTATGAACAATGATATTGTAAATGTTTTTGTTAATATTATAATAATTATGAGTTGACAAATTTATGTACTAGATGAGACCAACTGCACAATTAATTAGTTTACAAATTTATTATCATGTATAACTTTATTGTAGCAACAACTATCTTGTAAAAATTGCAGATATTCTGAGTTTCTAATATTGTAATGAGGTGACAAAATTTAATACTTGATGAGACAAACTGTAAAACAGCCTAAATGTCAGTAAATTCTATCCTATTATTAATTTCTTCTACTATGGGTTTGCTTCTTGTATATTTTTGTAATGCCAGAACTGATGTTGTTTTCATTGCTCTTATTAATTAGTCTGAGTGCATTGTTTTGGCTCTATTAAAGCTGTGATGTTTTGAAAGCACATCACTTGAAATTCCGAAGGCTGGGAGAAAATTAAGTGGTTTCAACTGCAGCGAGATTCACTTTGACCACTTCCTCACCTGACGTTCTAGAAGGCAAACACAAGAACTCATGTGAGCAGAGCAGTCAGTCCTGCTAGCTACAATGAAGTAACTTTTAGCAGTTCTACCTAGTAAGCATCATGTCTACACTCATGTGGAGATCAGTAGCTTTAGTATAATTTCGCTACCAGCAATTTTTACATGTAGTGCGTATGCTAGCAAAGTTAAACATCACATACTAGTATTGCAGAACTTCATACACCTACATCAAGTGACCAGCCATCCAAAGTCAAATGGGACTTTGTGGGATAGAGTGATTACTTCATGGAGGATCTTCATTTTATAACCTTTCCGTGTTACAAGATCAACAATAAAAATAGTAAGGTGGTTGGATTTCAAGTTCTACTATATCCAGGCTGATATGCACCATAACAGCAGTGGAATGTTACATAAGAAAGAAGATCCTTGGCTTCTACTGTACTCATCTCCTCAGCCAAATTAAACAGGTAATATTCACTTAATAAAACCTGTAGGATAAATAGAAATAAATAAACAATTAAATAACATTAAACAACATTTCAAAAGACAGCAGAGACTTGATGAAGAAGATAAATTAAAGGATAAAGATTATAAGAATATTAAAGATAGAGTTGATATACAAAAAAATGCCAAGGAAGACTGCAGTGGCCTTATTTAGGATGGCAACTGGCCATGATTGCCTTGCAGAACACCTTTACAAGATAGGACGCCTACCTACACTCAAGTGCACTCTCTGTGAAGAAGATGTCATCCTGAACAAACAACATCTCGCCAAATGCAAAGGCCTTAAAAGTGATAACTTGCAGACTTTATATTGGGAAGCCAGAGGGAAAATGATGCAGATCAATTAATCCCCAGTGCCATTGGTGAACAACAACAACAACAACAACAACATATTCACTTAATTATTAAATGTTTAATTTAAAGTCATGCCATAGGATGACACTGAAATTTAAAGAAGTGTGATGGGTATTTTAAATGCCTATATTGTGAATTGAATTTATTATGTTAATTATTCATTTATCAAATCCATATTCCCAGTTTAGGAAATGGTTTAATGTTGGGAAGGTTAATACCCAAAGTTTGTGATTATTAAATAGTAAATTCAAAAGTACGTGGCATAAAGACTGGCAGTGACTTAAAACACATTTTCCGGCACGTTATATCCAGTGAGTGAAATTAAAGAATCATAATTATGGGTGCCTTCTCCTACAGAGCCTTTGGGGGAAGTGAAAATGAATATATCATTGTCAAATTCATTACTTAAAACAAAATATATTTTATATGTGTTTGTCGTTACAGCTTATAATGCACTAATCTGAAATGTTTGTTTCACGCAATTTCAATATAATATGCTGCATCCTAAGTCATAGACCCAGTGTAAGTAAGAGTGAGTTAGTAATGTGTTTAATATTGGTCAAATTGCATATTCATCAACTACTCCACCCTTGGGATAACTTGATCATATTATCCCGTGGTTTAGTATGCTGAGGTTACTCTTGATTAAAGGTTTGTAAAGGTAACTTGAGAATTAGGGTCTACAGTAGAAGTGGTTGAGAATTAGGGTAGGGCAATTATCTGTAACTGTGCTATTATACACACACATTTTTTAGTGTGGTGCTGAAGATGCTGTAAATCATTCATGCCATGTTTTATCCATGGTTCTTCAGTACACCTTCAAGGAAAGCAAGACATCAACATCACAACCGCACATCCAGTCATATTTCTCATATACATTGCTGTTGAAATTTCTGTTGAAACATCTTGCTTTTGTTTTAACTACCTGAGTTATTTTTAAATTTGGAGTGGTTATATGAAGATGATTAATTACACTTTTTTCTTCCTTGTTTAGTGTTGAAAAAAGTTGTTTTTCTTACATAGAAGATACCATTTAAATCACTCAATTCACCAATTAAAACCTAATATACAGGTTTACACAACATAGCACAAACCACATGGCATACATACACTGTTTATGTGATGAAGATCCCATTAGCGATCATCCTATTCCATGTTCTATGGCTCATAGGTTAACCAACAACATTCAGTTTTATGTGCTGCACTTTTCCCTCTTATGCTTCTGTGTTCCATTGGTTTGTCATGCCCAATACCTAACCATTATATGAGTGTGGATTGCAGATGAAAGTGAACTATTTGGCACCTGTAGTAATATAGCGCTTGCCAAAGTGAACTCCACAAGATTAGTTCAGAATAAACCTAAAATTTATAAATAGTATATTTTTACTTTAAAGGGATAGCCAGGATTTTGATTGTAGCACAAACATGCTACCATATTAAGAAGCTGCCACTGACAGAAATAATATATTTGTAGTGAATGACGGAATTCTGCAGTAGCATAAGTTGCGAATGTTGTAGTCTGAGTAATAGCAAACATAAACTTCTGTTAAAAAATTAGGCCACTTTGTTAAAAGTATTTGTCAGCTGAACAAAGAGTTGCCCAGAAAAGTAACATTGTGCTGCAACAGTATGTAAACTTAAAGAACATATGGACAAATCAGTCTTATGATGAAAAAGTTGAGTACACAGACTATTTTTATTGACAAATCAAAAGTTCAAATAAATTATATAATATTATATAATATTTTTGCTCTTGCTCACTGACAAATTAGGGGGTTCAAACAACACATGTCTATGGATGGCAAGGTCCAAGATCACAGCAGAGCTAATACTTCTGCATTTCATCATAATTGCAAGACTTCACTCTATTAAATGGCATAGGAATATACAGTATTGTTGAAAGCAATATATAATGGAAAGATTCTTTAAAATAGCTAAAACTGAGCTATTAATAGCACATACAAGAATGGTTTATTAATTTGGAGTATCTAACCATAATAATGAATTGCAAATGTATTGCAGTGTGTGTTTCCAAATATTAGAGTTCACTTCAGACCTTCCTGAACTTATTTTAGGTATTACCTAGGATACCATTTTTATAGTGTAGTCATTACATCAATACCCAGGTTTGTATAACTCATAACTTCATTTAGATACCAAACAATGCAGTGTGTAAGCCTTCTTCACCAATCTTCTCAAAATACATTTTCTATGAAAAAAATAAGTTTATCTCATGTGAACCACACTTTCTTTGCACATGATTTCTCTGTAATGCATGTATAGTTCAACAACATTTTCAGTTTAGTGATGATTTTAGTATTATGTTCATTGTAATATACAACAGACATCCAGTATTTCATGAGCAGAAAGAACAAAAGTTTATGAATACTTTCAATAATTTCATTTTAATCATTAAAGCATTTCATAATCACTTATTTCAAGTCAGCTGTGTTCATAACATTGTCTGAGAAGGAAAGAATAACATACACACACACACCTCTATCAGTTGAAAATAGCAATAAGTTACACCTCTACTTACAAGTGGCACAATAGCATTAATTACTATTAGCTAGCACTGAAATAAACATGTGTTGTTAAATACTTTAACTAGCAAAGCTAAAAACCCAAGAAAAGGTAGTAACAGATTTTAAGGACACAAACAGTCAAGGTATGCTTTCAAATTTGAAAAACTGGTTTTGGTTGAAAATCAGGTGCTAAGGGTTCAATTTTGATATCTTTCAGTAATGTATATGTAGTCAGATGAAGTATGCCATATTGCCACTTATCCTGGTAAAAAAAAAATGCAATAACTGATAAAATTTTAACTTACAGATGAAATACTACATTAGTTCAAATCGCCCCAAAATGTGCTGCTTATATTAGGTACACATATTTTATAAGCTTCAAACAGAAAAGACTAAACTGGATTTGTTACAATATAAAATTTTAAAGCATAGCTTCCTAAAACATTTAAGGTGCTAAGGGTTCAATTTTGATATCTTTCAGTAATGTGTATGTAGTCAGATGAAATATGCTATATTGCCAATTATCCTGGTGAAAAAAAATGCAATAACTGATAAAATCTTAACTTACAGATGAAATACTACATTAGTTCAAATCACCCCAAATGTGCTGCTTATGTTAGGTACACATAATTTATAAGCTTCAAATCAAAAAAGACTAAACTGGATTTGTCACAATATAAAATTTTAAAGCATAGCTTCCTAAAACATTTAGAGTTTCAACTTGTTGCTTTTGAACTTGGATGCTGCTGAGTGTAACATTTTATTTTCCATTTTCATATGCTAACATCCCTTTAAATATCTTTCTTTTTCAGGAATATGAAATCACATTATGTGGTGATAGCAGCAGAATAAAATCCAATATTGTTTTGTTCATTTTAATATGGTGTTTGGCTCATTTGGCACACATTGCTGTTAATAACTAATAATAACAGCAGAAAGAGGCGTCTTCTTTGATGTAGCCAAGACCTGCATACAGACTGCAGTTTCTAACAGGAGGCAAAGCTAGGCATAATGACATAATGAAAACTTGCCAAACATACAAAGAAGTCAATCAGTTAAAGCATTATCTTACAAATTTCTCTTCATGATCCAGGAGAGGAACCAAGCTGGGTGGATGGAGAATTCCAACCATCTCTCGCCACTTCCCTATCCTTTAGTGTGTTTACCTACTGTGTGTCACTGAAGTACTGCAAAATACTATTTAAATGAAAGCTATGAAATTTCATTTAGAATTGATGATGAAATCAGGATGACAACATGGTTACAGCTGTCTTTCACTAAAGAAGTTAATATTGATTACCTTTTTCTCAAAAATTCTAGAACTTAACATGGTGGACCAATTAATTATTCTTACTTACTAAATTAGTAACAAAAAAAAATTGTTTAACTGTACCTGTAATGTTTAACCGACAATACATGCTTTATGAACAGTTGTACTTATCATCAGCTGCTCAGCTGTTATATTAGCAAATTATTGTATATTTTTCAGTGTACTTTTAAGAATTATGAAATAAATGTTTTTATTTGTTTTCATTATTTTCTTTATTATTACATTTTCATTTTTTCATGACATCATACATTTACACATAGTTATCTTCATAGATTTTGGAAATAATTAATATTGGTAACCATCAGATCATCAAATATTCAAATCAAGTATTGCTGAGACTTATAAATCATCTTGAATAACATTTGTAGAATTTTTCCTAACAGAAGTGGTAGGTAAGTATTATCCATACATTTCTTACTATAGAAGGTACCAAATCTTGAATTAGCATAATTTTGTAATATTATTTATCATAATTTGATGACAAACTTAAAAATACTCTAGAACTTTTCCACTCAATCTAAACATAAAATGACAAATTAAAAGAATTATGAGTATTTAAACTGTGGATTCCCATTTTGTAGCAACAATAAAAAATATATTCAAATGTTATTAGCATGCATTTTGGTTCTAAACCTTTAAGGACTTTATACCCAGTGTTTATTGATGCTGATTGTTAAAGTGTCTCAAGCATCCAAAGGGCAAAGTAGAAAAGAAAGACGTTAGAATACTTCAGTGATGTTCTAACAGAATGCAAGTTAAAGCATTAAAGGAGGCATGCATTGAAATTACATATATAATGATAAAATTAAATGAAAACATTCTAATTTTTTTAGATTTTGGATAAATCACTGTTAACATGGTCTACCAATAAAGAAAGAAAGAAAGAAAGAAATAATATATATATATATATGCGTGTGTGAGAGAGAAAGAGGGGGCATGTAGGTATTAATTATTTACTTTTTGAAGGAAGGGGAGGTAGTTGCAAATTGAAAACAATGAAATATCTTGCTTACTATTGTGCTCTTTGAAACATGTTATATATCAAACATTTATAAACACAATATTTCTCAAATTTTGTTATTTATAAAATTACAGTAGTATAAATATTTAAGACTAATTTTTGTTACTATTATTTGTATGCATAAATCATTTACCACAGGAAACATTATGGTTTTGATTATTCAGCAAGCATAAGTAACAAGTATAACATGATGGGTAAGTAATTTATGGAACATTTTGGAGAAAAATGGGTTAGGAGACATGTGGAGAAGGAGAGAAAATAACATGAAAAAGTTTTGGAAAAAGGCAAGGAAAAGACTGGAAGATATAAAAATACAAAACATGTTCAGTGAGATTGCCAAAAAGAGCTCATTGGTTTGTTATAGGCCAATGAAAAATATATGGGCTAGGGAAAAATATATAGACATAGTAAATAAAGAAGAGAGCGAATCTATTGCATGGGTAAGAACCGGAGCATGGAGGCTAAGAGGGTTAAGACAGGGTATTCCTCAGAACCAATGTCCGATATGTGGTGGTAATAAAGACATTGAACACACAGTATTTAAGTGCCAAGGAACAGATAATTGGAGAAAAGAATTTTTTAAAAGAAGTGGTTGAAGGGGGATAGAAACACGCTTATAATCGAAATGATGTGCAAGAATGCTAGGAGCATTGGACAGTTTTTGTGTAAAGTCAAAAATAAATGGCTTTGGACAGTGGATAGAGAAAAGTAAGAGATAGCGTATCTTACTTTGAATGGAAAACTATGGTGAATGTGTGATGGTAAAGTAATCAATAAGTGACAAGTGAAAAACAAGTGGAAATGGGACATGAAAAACTGAAGCAAGATAATTTATTGACAGGAAATTGTAAATGTGTATAAACTGTAGTGATTGTCTACAGAATGAGTGGCCAGGGTCAAAGTTCAGTAGACAATCAAATTGTAAATCTCTTACCATAATAAATAAATACTAAAGAGAGGCAGAGACAGAGACAGATGTGTTACTCTCACATGACTTTCTCTACTCTTGTACAACCTATTTTTACAAATGCTTATTCTCCATAGGGGCTTCATGTTAATTGAGATGTTAATCTTATTGCTAATTTTCTTGTAGATGCAAGGGGAATTGGTAGGTTTTAACCACTAATCAAATATTTTAAGAGCTGGTTGCTATGTGGAGTATTCCATTCTCTTTGCAATACCAGGACAAAAAAAAAAATGAATAACGAATTCCCATTGGAGAAAAAGTAAAGTATTGGAAAATTTAAGGGAATAACAAACAATATCTTGAAAATGGTTCACTCAACAACAAAAATGTATATGACATAAATTGTGTATTTTAACACGATCTACATTTTTTGTGTTGTAAAATTTTGTCTATCTCTTATGGTTTACCAGTTATGTAAAAGTCGTTCAGAATGAAGAGCACTTTTGGATACATTCCCAGAAAATTCAAGATATATATTTTATTTCTCATGAAAGTATTTTAAATATATATTTTAATCAAAATTGTTAGAGCCATTTTTGAGAAAATTAAAATTTTTGAAAAATGTTCCATGTAAAGGGTAATCTGGGGTGGGGGCATTTTCTTGAAAACATTTGTGTCACATCTCTGGAAGATACTGATCTAAATACCAAGTTTGGTGTTTATCCAACTGTTCGTTTCTGAGTTATGCTGTTCACAGACAGACACACACATGGACTTGTTTCCAAAAATGCTTTATATGCATTCAGTGCACCTCAACATGTATTTCCTGTGAAATCTCGGTATCAATTTTTGGTGGAATCCAATACTTCCCCTACTTACCATACGTAGTAGAGAAAGTAAAAAAAAAAAAAAAAAAACTCAGTGTAGTGTTACAATTTTTAGTACATTAGGTTTTGTTAACATCTCACTTTCACCCAACAGCAATGCAGAGACCAAATTAGCAAGAATATACATTAAGGAAAAATATTGGAAAGACTATTAAAATATTGGGATCAGAAATTGATATAAAAAATATATATTTTGCATTACTGTTCAAAAGCACAGGAAAAACTTGAGAAACATCAACTAAGATTAAAATTGGAATAAAGTTGATTTGTGAGAAATTCAGAGAGTTAGAGAATGATTTCTGGAAAGAAATAAAATCAGGAATTGAAGATTTTGAAGGACAAGGAACATTTGCTAGTTTGAATTATAATACGTAATTGAACGTGTATAAATAGCTAAAGCTGATTGGAGCACAGAAAGTTATGTTGAACTTTGTGATAACTTAGGAAGAGAAATCATGGCATGTGATGAGTGAATTTATTTATTGTCAACTTTATAGTACATCCAATTTTTATAATACTATTTTGCAACCTCTTAGTAATACAAAAGAAACATGTCACTACTTGCTAATATTTGGCTCATACTCATAAGTTTCTGCAAAACCACGTGGCCCAGGCAGCTTCAACACTGTAGTTATTCTTCTACCAGGAGCACTTTGCATATGAAAATAAACTTAGTCCCTTTCCACTTTTAATTGTATTTCTAAAAGTTATGATTCCCCATGTTTATTAATTTTTTCTATCCATTTGCTCTTTACTTCACCTAAATATTCCAAACTCAGTAATGTCCTTACCTTATTTCAATTTTAGCAACTTTTTCCCCACTACATCTGATGGTAGATTGGCCCATTTCTCAAGCAGTAATTTTTCTGTCATAATTTTGCCTTCTTCACATTCAAGAATTGTATACCAATAACTATCTTTCATTCTTCACATTGGGCACTCCTCTAAATTCCTGCCTCTCTTATTCCTTTCAATTTCACTATACCTGATCAAGACCATGCAGCTCCCTCCTTCAACCATCTGTCACATTTTGCTACATAATTTTCCTTACCCCATTTTTTCTTTAGTTCCCTGTAGATCCTCAATGACTTGTTGTTGAAGCCAATAAATATTTCCTTAATTTAAATATCTTTGATTCTTTGTTTAACTTTTTTCAGAAACCTCTTCTTTTCATTATCTAGCTTACCAAGTTGTTTCTAAGCCAATTTTTCCATGACCTCTTTAATTCTGAATCCCAGGAGTTATGCACAGTTGCATTCTCCTGAACAATTAAACATTGTTTCAAGATATTTTGTTCTTCTAAATTCTTTATCCTAAACAAATATTTAAAATTCCTGTTATTACTTTTCCTCTGCTCCCTACTACTCCTAATTCTTTTTGCATAACCCTATTAGGTGAGACTTTTGGCAGTTCCAAAATTTGTTTTCAAAAATTCCTGTGAATGAAGTCTACAATTAGCCACCTCTCATTAACATTCCATATTTCTACCCCATACATCATTTTAGTCTCCAGTATTGCCGAATATACTCTCTCCAATCACTTTATATATATTCCTGATAGTTTGTGTCTACAGGCACCAGTAACTTTTATGGGTAACCTTCCATTTGTCAAAGACTCTTTCTTTTATTCATTCCAACCAACATTTCCTTTTGAGCCCTAAATAGTCATATGTATTAATTACCTCAATTTCTGTCCCTTCCCAACACCATTTTTCATTATTTCACAGCTTGTTTCCTTTGTTGAATACCATGAGTTTTTAATTTTTTTTATTTTTGGTATTTATTCTTAGACCCTATTCCTTGCAAAATTTAATAATTGCTTTGATTGATTTCACTAGTCCAACATTTGTAATTCTCCCCATCAGCAAATAGCAAACCAGGGATCTCAGTGTTTTTAATTGTGTGCAAATGCATGTTGGCTTTACTGACTTCTTTTACTATTGCATGGGATAGAGGGGTTATAAAATTAAAGGAATTAAGAGCAAGGGGACATAAAGAAGAATGTCCAGTTTGTGACCAAGAAGATAATACTTGGCATCTAATCTTAGTTGTGAGGAAACTAAAAGAGTGAGAACAGCTAGAGAGGGTAAAGAAGAGAGGGAGAAACTATGAGAGAGGAGAGTCCTGAATTAATTAATGCAAGTGAATTTGCAGTTTCTACTAGTATATACACATAATTTAAACTAATTGAGAAAACTGTGAGAAAACCAAAAATAGAGTAGAAAAGAAATAATTATTACTGTCTCTACTGCTTGCCAAGAAAACTGTGAGAGAGTCATAAAATAGAGTAGAAAAGAAATAATTTTTACATCTTCTACTGTTTACTCATAGTAAGTATTGCATTCCACCCAAAAATTTGACACTGAGATTTCATGGGAAATGCATGTTTTGAGTCTTCCTGAATAAAAAAAAAAGCAATTTTATAAAAAAAAAGTCTTTGGGTGTGTCTGTGGACAGCATAACTCAAAAATGAAATGTCAAATAAATACCAAACTTGGTATTTAAGTTCAGTACCTTCCAAAGTTGCCAAAGGAAGATTTTCAAGAAAATCCCCACACCCCAAACTTCCCTTTACATGGATTTTTCACAAATTTTGATTTTATGAAAAATTGGCTCTAACAATTTTGATTAAATAACATATATATTGATGATATTTGTGTGATGAATAAAATTTATAATTTTCTCAAAGTAGCTTGCAAAGTCCTCTTCATTCAGAAGGGAATTTATATAATCTGCATAATTGGTAAATGTTAAGCGATGGATGAAAATGTATTATACAGAAAATGTAGATCTCTTTAAAACACACAATTTATTTCAAACAACTTTTTTTTTATGGCCACAGCGATTTCTGAGACATCTATTATTAATGGTTCGAATCGTTCAGTACCTGTCATTCTTTTAAGTCCTGTCAATTTTCATTTACTTTTTATACCATGGAAAGGGTATGGAATTTTAGGCCAGCATATACTGTCCTGTTCTTAAACAATTGACTATCACTGTTCCCTTTGTATTTACTCATATAACAAAATGTGTAATGCAGTTATCTCCAGAATGGTTTATCGAGATTATAATGCAGAGATAGGAAAATAAAGTTTCATAAGAATAATTTGTATATCTTCTAAAAAGTGATAAAGGGTAAAGAAAGTCATGCGAATGTAACACATCAGAGTTTTGGGTTTAAGATTTTATATTCTCTTGCATGTCAGTCTGAAATGCTTTTAGCAAAACTCCATTTCTAATATTTGTAGTAGTATAAATGTTGCATTTATTGTAACATTAATTGTAGCCCCACGTTTGGGAGCCAATTTGTAACGGTAAATGTTTCTTACGTAATATGTTTTTTTTTTTTTGTAAGCCCCACGTTGTGGAAGCCAATTTGTAGTAGTATTGCTTTACGTAATGTTGTTTACATCAGTGTTGAAGCCATCTTGTGACGTCATTCATTTGTCTGGTTTGTAGCTCCATCTGGCGTAGCAATTTGCATTAGTTTTGAAATAATTCACTTTAAATGTCCTCCAGCTAGCTATTTGGGTCGAACATGTATCTCTTTTGCAGGTTGTGAAGCGGAAAGGAATCTTTTATCCAGAAATTATACTGATGAAGAAAATTAGTTTTATAATTTTTATTGCCGAACACGTTCACGAACACTTTTACATATTGATCTAGATACTCGCCAAACTGAAACTGTTTGTAATAACTTCTTACTTATCACTTTTAACTCACGTACTTCAACTTTGTGTATATTTAACTGTATAATACTTTAGATTCTCGTAATTCTGCTGCGCGTAACTTATGACGAACTGACTGACTGAAGACAACGTGTAACGTGCTAGAAATTTTGATGAACTGGGCGACCGACGTGTAAGGTATTGAGAATTTTGTTGAACTGGGGGCGATCTACCACGGACTCGACTTTATATACTCCCACTCCTCGACATGCCTAAAGATTATAAATGAACTGCTATTGGCTAATAAAACGCGCCAACATTAGCGTCTATTTTAATATCCAATGAAAACCACGAATACATATTCTTTAGGAACTATTCTAGAATGTTCTACCGAAAACGCGCGAAACATTACGTAACTTCCTTGTTCCCAGTAATGATAAACAGCTCACCCCATCGCTGCATTATTGCGTTATTATTGACAGTTTCAGTAAAGCCGTATAAACTTATTTCCCAATAATAATTACAATTAATAAACATCGGAAATCAATGTCACATAAAAATGCATATTCATATTACAATCATTATTTACATTTAGGTAATTTATGATACAAATTACCGTATCATATTAGGAATCTAGTTAGGATCCAATACAATTACATTATAACATATCATTCTAAGTTTTTTATTGGTCACTTCGGTATAAAACATTGATCACTTGTCACAGAATGTAAATCCTGTGTAATCCTACATATTGGATTGTTTTGTTTGCATTGCTACAGCTGTTTTCTTTTTTGTGTCAGTTTATTTTAACTAGATAAATAAATATGGAAAAGCTGTGTAAAACTTTTGTGTATCATGTAAATATGTAAATAAATTATATTGACATGTCCTTTAAATGTACTTAAAAGGATGAAAATAAAATGAATGAATGAATACTATTTTTGTGATCCCAGTGAATAGTAAATGTGAGGTGATTCAGTTCAATTCAATTCATTTATTGCAACCAATAGACTATTTACATAATTTCTGGCATTGTCATTTAACATTAAAAATTAAAATTAACAATTACTTATAAATTCATCTATGCCATAAAATGTACAATTTATGAGGTAATTCTTTAACTCTCTAATGAATTTGGAACCTGTTATTTTTATAATTGAGGAAGGTAATTTATTGTATAATACTTTACGAATCACATAAGAATTTTTTTCAAAAAATTTCTTACTTTTCCCTTCCCTATACGTGTTATATTTTGTTCTTGTGTCATATGTATGTACATTGCTATTGATCTTTATATCTGACTTTTGTCTGACTAAAAGAATAGCTCTAAAAATATATAATGAAACCACAATTAATATTCTTTCTTTTTTATATACCTCCCTACAAGAATCCCTGGATTTTAATGAGCATACAATTCTTAGACACCTCTTCTGGTAGTACTAATGACCGCTTTAAATTATGTTTATGCGTTGTCTTGAAAACCTTTGTGTCACATCTCTGGAAGATATTGAACCTAAATACCAAGTTTGGTGTTTATCTGACTGTTCGTTTATGAGTTATACTGTTCACAGAGACACAGACACACACACGGACATGTTTCCAAAAAGGCTTTTTTTGGATTCAGGGTGTCTCAAAACATGTATTTCCGGTGAAATCTCGGTATTGAATTTTTGGGTGGAATACAATACTTCCCCTACTTACTATACGTAGTAGAGAAAGTAAAAATATCCTATCAGTATAAAAGACAATTTTTGAACTTAAAAACAGTGAAGCCTTCATTTAAAATACACTTTCAAAAGACATAAGGTACTAAGGAAAGTTAAAAAGTAAGCAAACGGTTGCATTATCAAAAGCTTATTAGCCAATAGTAATAATAAAATGAAAACCCAACAAGAAGACCATGGTTTCCTTTTGGAAAGAAGTATTCTGTGGTGCTCCGATTTTTATTTGCATTTCTTTATGTTTTTAAACTGAATAAGATATTGCTTTAATGATTTGTTGTATTTTGATCAGATATATTATATAAGTGATAGATTTAATATAAGCAAAGTTAAAAGAGAGATATATTCCATCCTTTGGGGTGTTTGAATGGTTAGTTGTGTAGATCCTAGTAATGCCGAATTTTCAATAGGTGTGATGTATGTCAGGAAACTTTAAATGAAATAAAGATTAAATTAAGTTTATTTATTGGATGCTCTTTAACTACTATGGTCCTTAGAGTAACATTCTATTTTGGGTGTGAAAGACTGGTAATTTTGCTCAGAGGCCTCTTTATCAGGCTTGAGGTTCTTTTACGTGCCGTAAAAGAAAACTTTACAACAACAGAGTATGAAAATAAATTAAATCAGATAAAATAGTTAAAGCAAAGAAAATGCTATATGATTATAAAAACTGTAGGCAAGTTATTGTCAAAATGGTAAACAAGGAAACATAAATAGAATTACAATGTGAAGTATGGTAAAATTATAGGTATTTTGAAACAGTTTCAAACTAAAAGAAATCAAGCCTGTGGAAAAAAAAAATTAAGTAGAAGTTTATTTAGTCACTATAAAGATGCTAATGAATTCTTAAATTCAGACTTTGATTCCAAATACATTCTAAAGTCATGTATCCCTTATTATAAGTGTATGGTAAAGAACAATTAAGAGGTAACGAACCTTTGATAATTCTGTATCAGAATTATCAGAGAAGGAATTAAAAAGAAGCCACTAATGATGGTATTTATTAAATTTTAAATGTTCATGGGTTCACAAGAAAGATTCAGAATAGAGAGAATGGCCAAAGGAGGACAGTCCCCACTGATACAGCACTAGTTACTTTTCGAGCACATGTGATGCATAGAAGAGTTTTTATTTTGTTAATTTCTTGTGAGGTCACTAATTTTGAAGAAAAGCCCTTTCAGTGCAAAAATTTTTTGTTTGGACATTCATTCAAGCTCTGCAAGAAAGAAGTAATGTAATAAATCTGGTGAGCAGCACTGAGAAAGGCTCTGCTCCAGGGCAGAGAAATGTATAAATTATGGAAATGATCACAAAGTGAATTCTAGAGATTGTCTAGAATACCTCTGAGTTAGAAGCATGGAAAAAACTAAAGTGAATTAGAGTAGCAAGTTACCAGACAAAATCCTTATCAAGGGAAGAAAACTTGCAGGTAAGGCGGTTAAAAGTAGTTTTAAAGAAGATACTTCTAAGTTCATCTCTGTATGCTTCTAAAGAATTTAACTCCTTAAGAAATTACAATGCAGGGAATCCACTATATTAAATTGAGTTTTATTTATGGATGCTCTTTAACTGCTGTGGTCCTTAGCATCTCATTATATATTGGGGCATGAAAGACCAGCAATTTTACTCAAAGACCTCTTTATCAGGCTTGAGGTTCTTTTATGTGCCGTAAATCTATGACACGGCACCACCGGCATTACTTCTCTTCCAAAGGAAGCCATGCTAACGATTTTTATGCCCGAAAAAATCCATCGCCCTCTGCCAGGTTTGAACCTGTGACCTCAGAAACTAGAGGCTAGTATGATAACCACTGCACCACGGAGGATGACTAGGAATCCACTGAGTAGTAAGGAGATGCTTAATGAAAATGTAAAAGGTCATAAAAACCACAAAGTCATAAAAAAGAGAAAAAGTAATGGTTTAGAGAGCACTAAATGAAATGAAATGAAATGAAATGGAGTTTTGTTTATGGATGCTCTTTAATTTCTGTGGTCCTTAGAGTCCCATTCTATATTGGGTATGAAAGACCAGTAATTTTGCTCAGAGGCCTCTTTATCAGATGAGGTTATTTTACGTGCCGTAAATCTACGACACGGGACCACCAGCTTTACTTCCCTTCTGATGGAAGCCATGCTAAGGATTTTTACGCCCAAAAAAATCCATCGCCCTCCACCGGGTTTGAACCCACGACCTCGGGGAGAGCAGTAAGGTAAAATGTTTTAGATACAATGCTTAATCTGAACTGGGCATGAATATATCCAAATGGAAGAAATCAGTCCAGAATATATCTGAGTTACTAGAAACAAATGATGGAATCGAAAAAGTAAATAATGAATTCAAAGAAACAAGTCAAGATAACCAGGTGACAGTGTAGAAGACAGTGATACTACACGTTCCCCTATTAATGTTTTGATTCTAAAGAACAATTTTCCAGTCCCCAAATCCAATAATGGAAGGTCAAAACAATTCAAAATCCAGAAAATAAATAAATGTAAAGTCATGTCATGGAATGCAAGATGCTTAAATAATAAAAAAGATGAATTAAACATTTTCTTGGTTAATGAAAATATAGATACAATCAAACCTGCCTAAATGGCTACCTTCACTTAGTAGTTACCTCAGTAAGCGGTCATTTTTCGGGGAGCTGATTAAATTTTTCCACAAAGCCTCTCCCTTAAATGGCCACCTTACACCATGGTCAGTGGCCACGTAAATTTCAGAAAATGACCTGAATTAAATGGGCAGTAATAACCACTATGAATATCTTTTCACCCTGAAGCTATCACACAAGCTTGTTTCACAACACAGGATTGTCCCTTTTCTCCATGTGAAATCAACGTGTGGTTGTTACTTCTGTAAAATCAGGGTTGCTACTGGTCTTTAAAGGACAAGGAATGACAATTTTCTGTTTTGGGGTGTGAAAACTAATTTATGACAGTCATTAGTTGTGGATGGGGTCTTTTCCTTTTGTGGCACAACTGCATTCGTGTTTATTAATTTATTCAGTCATAATGTGTAACAAATCAAGGCTTGTTTTAATGCTGGAAGAAAGGAAAAAATGATCTTAAAAGTGAGAAAGTAGTTTCTGCAAGAACACTTGTGGATATTTTCAAATGCAGCAGGATGCAAATGGATAACATTCTAAAACCTAAAGAAGGCATTTTAAAAGAGTAGGAAGAAAACAAATGAAATGGAATGAAAAGTAAAAGGGAGTTGAAGCATGGAGAAGTGAACTATTTTGTTTATGAATGGTTTAGGTATGCAACGTGTTAAAAAAATGCTGATCAGTAGGCCAATGATGCAGGAAAAAACATGACAGATAGCTAAAGAATTAAATGTGCAAGATTTTGTTGCTACCAATAGTTGGCTGGAATCTCTCAAGAAATTACACAACATTGTGTTCTGGGCCGTTTGTCGAGAAGGAGATGATGTTACATGAAAGATGTTGATGAATGGAAAATTAGATAGTAATGATCTTAAGGACATTTACACTGTCAATGAGACTGGTCTCTTTTATAGAACCATTCCCAGCAAATTGTGACATTAAAACTGAAGAGGGGGAGCTACTAAAGGGAAGAGTTACACTTTTATTCTGTTGTAATGCTGCAGAAGGTAAGAACCCAATTTTAGTTTTAATGATAAGAAAATTAAAAGAACCTTACTGCTTCAAAAATGTTGACATGAACTTGTTAGATGTAAAATAGTATGAATATAAGGTATGGATGACATCCAACATATTTGAACAGTGGCTGAGAGAGTTCAGCATTAAAATTGCAAGACAAAACCAGAATGTTATTCTTCTTCTCAACATTTCACCTTATCATCCTGAATTCAACTCTCCAATGTGAAATTGTTTTAACCTCTGAACACTACATCACACACTTACCCTCTGGATCAAGGGATAATTCAGACATATAAGCTGTAGTACGGAGGGTTGCCCCACTTGGCTCATTTTTGCTCATGTGTTTTCATGGCGAGATTCCCTTTTGCCACCACCTATTGTGTTCAGTGTGATTTCCACAGGCTTTAACAATGGCTCTGTAACACAATTTCCATTGAAGAGGCTGCGTCTAAGAACAGGAAGGGAGATGTTAGCCCACTCTTCCTAGCAGGCTTTCCAGAGTCCTTCAATTGTAGTGGGACACCGAGAAGCAAGACGCTGTTTCAGCAAACCAAATCTGCAAAAATCCATTGACAGTGCATCTGGTGACTTCACAGGGATCCTTTTAAATGGTATCACATTGACACCCGTTTCCATAGTTTTCCGGTGGTAGTAATGCTGGGTGGACCAAGAAGTGTGATTGGATGCTTTATCCATGTGGATACAAACATTTGGGGCATCATCACCATACAACTGAGGAATCTCTTCATCAAAAATTGGGTCCATAACATTCCTTTGATAATAGGCTGCATTAATTTTTACATTGTTGGCAACTCTATGTAGCCTAGTTTCGCCAGAGAGCAATAACCTGCAACCACCATGAATCCCTTCAAAAACTTTTCCTTGTTCTCCCGAATAAAGTTGGAGTGCCCCTTTTGGCCCAATTAATGGTAATAAATGGCTCAGGTTTTATTTGTGTCAGCTAGATAAACCCATGCTTCATCTAAAGAAACCACCCATTGCCACTTTTCACCTGCCAGGTGGTGTTCATAGGGTTTTCTTGCATTGGTGAAGCATTCTGTGATGTGCTGCTCTTTCAAGGCATGTCCACATGCTTTATGGCGCCATTCTAGACCCAAATTGTTGTGTATTATCTCATAGATGGTCCTTTGGATATTCCAATGTGGCTGGAAATGCTTCTTTGGGTTGGTGGGTTATCTTGAGTCATTGTTGCACTCACCTTGGCTACTACTGCTTTAGATCGTGTTGGTTGTGGCCTATTTCTTGCTAGTCTTTTTGCACACTGAGCCTCAGGTGGGAATCCATTTTTATGCAGTTGTGTTATACGCCCCACACATGACTTACTTATGGCGAGATCTTTTTGTTTGCACCTTTCCAATATCATTGAAAGGCTGTAACCGGCATTGGAAAGCCCAACAATGTACCCCTGCCACAAGTCAGCAATTGTTTAGATTAGATTAGATTAGATTGTATTCTGTGAGTTCACTAGCAGCCATAAAGGCTTGTGAACATAGAACATGTCAAGGAAATGTACAAAAATTACATATAAACATAAATATTACATAGAATATGGAACATCTGAAATAAAATAAAGACATATTATATACAAAATGAAACAAATCAAGTGTAATTTTGTACAGAGTTGAATACCTCCTTACTGTTATAAGGTTAACATATGTATAGGCAAGAACAGTTATTTTAACATTCACTAGGATTTTACCTTTGTTCGTCTGATCATTTTGTTCTATTTGATTTGTAATGCATAGCATTTACTGTCAGTTCTTAATATACATACATTTAAATAGCTTCATTAATTCTAGAGCAGGCATCAAATATGACTGGCAATTGTCATTAATATTTACTAATACTACTTACAGAGCTATAAAAGTATTATCATCAGGATAATTTGTCATTCAGATAATCTTGTACAGAATAATATGCTTTTGAGCATAGGTACTCTTTAACAGCAGTTTTAAAGACATTGAAATTGTCAACTTTACTCTTAAGATCATTAGGGAGAGTATTAAATATTTTTATGGTCTCGTAATATACACCTTTCTGGAAGCAAGAAAGCTTTGCACTGGGATGATGGATGTTACCCTTTTGTCTAGTGTTTATCTCATGAATTTCCATGTTTATAATAAATGTGGTTCGATTGCATACTAGAATTTTAAGATTGAAAATATATACATGCAAGGTAGGGTTAATAACTTCAGTCTTCTAAAAAGATGTTTGCAAGAGTGCCTGCTATGAGTACTGGGAATGATTCTTATAACCTTCTTTTGCATGAGGAATATTCGTTTACTTTCTACCGAATTTCCCCAAAATAATATTCCATATTCCATGATAGAGTTAAAATATGCATAGTATACTAATTTAAGTGTATCTATAGAACTGACATTTACCAATGCTCGGATAGCATAACATGCAGAACTGAGTTTGGCTATGATATACGTAATGTGAACTTTACAATCTAAATATCTGTCTACTTGGAGGTCCAGAAATTTAATGTTGTCTGTTTGTTCTAGTGACATGTCATTAATCCCAATTTCTATTGGAGCGTGTAGTGATCGATGGGTTATAAATTTAACAACTTTTGTTTTGTCTAGATTTACAGATAATTTGTTAGCTTTAAACCAGTGTGACATACAGTTCAAAACATAATTCAATTTAATTACACTCATTCAAGTTTTTACTAGTCACCAGAACACTCATGTCATCAGCAAACAGAATTATACTTGCAATATCCTTTATATAAAATGATAGGTCATTTATATAGATCAAAAATAGTAAAGGTCCTAGGACTGAACCTTGGGGCACTCCATGTGTTACTGTTTTCTATTTTGATGTATGTTTTCCAAATTCAATATCATTGACAACTTCAACACTTTGTTTTCTTTCATTTAGATATGATAAGAACCAACTTAGAGTTTCATTTTTTAGTCCATAGAATTTCAATTTTGCTATCAGAATATCATGATTAACACAGTCAAATGCCTTTGCTAAGTCACAAAAAATCCCACCTACATGCATTTTTTTGTTTAATGCAGTTAACACTTCATGAGTAAGTTTATAAGTTGCATTATTGGTCGACATTCCTTTTCTAAACCCGAACTGATCCCTGACAAGTATGTTGTTAAATTCAAGGTATTTATAAAGTCTATTAAACATCACCTTTTCAAGAACTTTTGAGAAAATTGGCAAGAGAGATATTGGTCTATAATTTGAAACATTATTGCGTTCGCCTTTTTTGAAAAGTGGTTTAACAATGGAAAATTTCATTCTGTCAGGGAAAATTCCTGACCTTAGTGACTCATTGCACAAATAACTAAGGGGAGTGGAAATTTGAGATGAGCATGATTTTAAGACTTTTATTGTTATTTCATCATAACCAGAAGAGTTTTTTGTTTTGAAGGAGTTAATAATTTTGTTTATTTCAGAAGGCGTCAGGCTAACTTTAAATTCAGGCACTTCATTAGTGAAATTTGATCTTAGAAATTCCAAAGCTGCCTCTTTACTTCCAAAATTAATACTAATTTTGTTTGTTACATCCAAAAAGAATTTGTTAAATATTTCTGCAACTTCATGAGGTTTACTAATTTCTTGATTATCAATGTTTAGTGTTATTAAGTCATTTTGTAATGAGGATTTACCCACTTCTCTTTTTATTATATTCCAAGTAGTTTTTATTTTATTGTCAGAGTGTTGAATCTGTTTATTGTAATGCAATATTCTAGCCACTTTTATTACCTTCTTTAGAAGCTTACAATATTTTTTGAAGTAGTGTTTTAAATCTATATTATTACTAATTCTTACTTGCTCATATAATTCTCTTTTACGTCTACATGATGTCCTAATTCCTAAAGTGATCCAGGCATTCTCTCATTTGAAGTTAGATATTTTGTTTAATTTGACCGGGAAGCAAGCATCAAAGTGGGTTTTGAAACACTGAAGAAAGATGTTATATTTATTATTGGTTCCATTCATTTGGTAAGTTTGATTCCATGATTCAATTTCAAGTATTTTGCTAAACTCACTCAGAGTATTTTCATTTATTTCTCTAGATTTCTGATAAGTATATTTAGGTTTGGATTTTAAATTTAACTTTTTAATGTGTAGAACTTGTGCATCGTGATCCGACAGGCCATTAGATTTTGATGAGACATTGCAAAAATTAATGCTATATGAGTTTACAAATATATTATCTATAGCTGTAGAGGAGTTGTTTTGGATTCTTGTTGGAAAGTTTACTGTATGCGTCATGTGGTATGTTGTAAGTAAAGTGCTGAGTTGTTCCCTTTGAGGACTAGGTTTCAAATAATCAACATTTATATCACCACATATGATTAATTCTCTTTTTGGTTTGAATAAAAATTTTAGAAGATGTTCAAGTTGCTTTCTGAATATTTCAAAATTGCCTAAGGGAGATCGATAAAGGGCTACTATAGTTAAATTCAATTTACCTTCATTTAGCTGAACTGCACAGAGTTCAAGGTTTTGTTCACTACAAAACTTGGATAAATCCAAAACTTTATAAGTCACATCATTTCTGACATGAAACCATTGTGCCTAAACTTTGCCTCAGACTGGCCCAGCAGACAGCTATCACTGCAGTGAGCTGATGCAATAATAAACATAAGCAGTTTGATGACAGGAGTGGGAGGTTGATTCAAAGTCATCCGAGCTTAAGTGGGGCAACCCTCCGTATAGGAAGAGATTCTCTGATCCCTGGTAGTATGAATGTATGTTAGAGTTAACAAAAATGTTAAATGTTGGTGATGCTGTAACTAAATCTGCCTGGAATGCAGTGAAGGAAGAAACCACACAGAAATGTTTCAGGAGATAGATGTTCATAACATAGCCTCTTTTGACCCAATGCCACGGCGTGATATAGATAAACAACAGGAGGAAACTTCAGGCACTTCCAGAGACGGCAGAGGCACTATACAATGTCAATACTGAGATGGAAGATATTCCATGTTTTGTTGATTTTGAGGGTGACTGGGAAGCTTGACTTCAGGATGATTGTCAAGGTAAGTTAATTTTCAATTTTATACAGTATGTAGGTTATTATCTTTTCTCTTTTTTTTTCTTTCCTTCTTCATACCCCTGTAACGGACATCATTTGTGTTTTTGAGAAGGATAGCAGAGTAGCTCAGGGACTAAACCTCAGCGGCCCATAGGAATGGTGGCTTTGTCTAGTAGCATCCTGAGTGGCACCATCTCGGTTGCTAATGGCTCAGGTTGTTTCATGGCTGGTGTCCTGCAGTTGTGGATAGACTTGTGAGTTAATTGATGTTATTACAGGTGATGTTGAAAAGGTGAGCAGAGATGTCTATGTCTTTGTGGTTGTTGGTAAGTGTTCTGTCTAAGAGATGTAGTGGTCATTTGTATTTTAGATCAGTGTGGTAAGTCTCTAGTTGTGGAATAAGTGGATTATAGTTGAGGGAGATGGTTTTTTTATAGAGGTAGAAGGCAAGTTTCTTGATAAACTCTTCTATTGTGCATATGAGTAGTTCCTCATGTGTTTAGTTGCTGGTGCAAATTGGGGGACTTTGGCCACAATGCATAGAATTCTATTTTAGAATGTAATAAGAGATTTTATGTGTTGGAGTAGCATATCTCCATATTGGGGAAGCATACGTGATTATTGGCCTGATAATAATTTTTTCAAGTGTGGTACTGAGTTTGGCACTAAGCACACTTTTGGGGTTCAATAGTGGATATAGGTTATGGAGCTGTGCTTGTGCTTTGCAACTGTAGTTTACATATGTGGGTTCCAAACTATTAATCCTTTAATCCTTTAACATCAATTCAGTACATAGTACATTGATACAGGATATGTCAATAGTTAAATTTATATATTTACATTACAATAAAGTTATATATAATTTGAGTTCAACTATGATATACAATAGATATATTTATAAATTAAATGACATACTACTAGATAACTTAACGGATTAGTACAATGTCTTATGCAAACAAGGATTTATTAAACTGTAAATATTCCTTTACGGTGTAGAAGCAGTGTTCCTGCAAGAAAGCCTTTGTTCTAGTTTTAAACACATTATAATTATTTATATCTTTAATGGCATTAGGTAGGGAATTATAATTCCTTATACTGGAGTGCAGTACTGCATTCTTACATATTGTAGTTCTGACAGAGGTTAAGTGTATATCCTTATTATGTCTAGTGTAATGACTATGGACATTGTCATTATTTTGAATATTAAATTTATTTCTTTTTACAAGTAAGACTGTTTCCAATATATAAGAACATGCCAAAGTAAGTATGCCAAGTTTTCTGAATAGTGGTTTACATGAGCATAACCTTTTTTTACCACATATAATTCGTATGGCTTGTTTTTGTTTGATAAATACATCCTTAGTTTCTGGTGAGTTTCCCCAAAATATGATACCATATTTAATTATTGAATGTATATGTGCATAATAAGTTGTTAACAGCACATGGAGACTGACATTTTGACTTAAAATTCTTAAGGCATATACATTCCTGCTTAATTTGGTTATTAAATGTTTTATATGAGTTTTCCATTTCAAGTTATTCTGTATCCACAAGCCCAAAAAGTTTGTCTCGTTTTTATATGAGATTAATTTATTATTTAATTTTACTTCAGGGATGTTATAATTATTGTTTGCACTATCAGTAATATGAAATTTAAGACAAACAGTTTTGACCGTATTTAAAACCAGGTTGTTATTATCTAACCAATATACCAGATCTTTACTGGCCTGGTTTAGTGAATTATTTAACATTTCATTACTCTTTTCTGTTATTAGTAAATTAGTATCATCTGCAAATAGAACAATGTTATGAGCTTGTATGTTATTTGTTAAGTCGTTTATATACAAGATAAATAAAAATGGTCCAAGTATAGAGCCTTGTGGTACTCCATAAGTTATATCAAGTGCATTAGATCTAACTGCCAAAAGTGCATTAGTGTTAGCATTATAATCTGTAATCTCTGTTATTTGCTTACGGTTTGTAAGGTAAGATTCAAACCAAGAATATGCTAATCCTCTTATACCAAAGTCAAATAATTTTGTTAGCAAAATTTTGTGGTTAATAGTATCGAAAGCTTTAGTTAAATCTAGAAATATGCCAATTGCTTTATCTTTATTATCTAAAGCAGTTATGACACTATTTAAGAAAGAATATATCGCAGTCTCTGTTGATTTTTCTCGTCGGAATCCATGCTGTGAATTAGTAATTATATTATTTTTTCCAATAAACGATACAAGTCTTCTATACATTATTTTTTCCAATATCTTTGAAAATACGGAGGGTATGGAAATAGGACGGTAGTTAGCTACCTCAGTCTTTTTCCCTTTTTTGTGCAAGGGTATAACCTTAGATATTTTTAACATGTCTGGAAATATTCCACTAGTCATGGATACATTACACAAATGGACAAGTGGACCAATTATGTAGTCACTACATCTTTTTATAATTATATCTGGTACATCATCAATACCTGCAGAATATGTATTATTCAATCCATTTATTATGTTTAGCATTTCCTCAGGCGTAACTTCATAAAGGTATATAGAGTTTACATTATTGGTAGTATTAGTCTTTATTAGACTGCCAAGATGTCCATTACTATTTTGAACCAAATCTTTAATTATTTCTGTAAAGTAGGTATTAAAACATGTAACAACTTCTGTTGCATCAGTAATCTTTCTATCATTATGCTCAAGTTCTATTTTACCTTGCATATGACGTGTTTTATTAGTCATTTGGTTTACTATTTGCCACATAGCTTTGGTCTTATTTTTAGAGTTTTTAATATGATTGTCATTACTATTGATTTTAGCCTGTCTTATAACTTTATTTAGTATGCGTTTATAATTCTTAAAATAATTATCAAAATCTGTCGTTGTACTACCCTTACTTAAGTCATATAGTAATCTTTTACGTTCACATGACTTTCTTATACCTGGAGTTAACCAATTTCTCTTAGCTTTCCCATTGGAGGTTCTTGATGTTTTGAGAGGAAATGCAGTATTAAAGCAGAACATAAAACTATTTGCAAACAATCTAAATTTCTCATTAGTATCAGCTGTATTATACATATCAAGCCAATCTTCCTTGCTTAAGAGATAATTCATATACAAAATATTATCATTGCTAAATATAGTCTAGTCCTTGGTCCATAGTGATTCCTGGATGGGTGACCTTGTTGGTCAAGTTGAAGTTTTCTCCAAAGAGCTGGAGAGGAGGGAGCGAATGTGTGAGATATCAGGAGGTTGACGCTTGGTAAAAACAATTTCTTGACATTTGATGCTGTTGACCTGAATGTGCCACTTTTCAAGCAGGGTTGTAAAGTAATAAGGGAGGTCTGCAGTCCATTTCAGGCTGTTTTGATTCTGTCAGTTTGGGCAGTAATGGAGGCCTCACTGGTGTAAATGTGGTTGTCGGTGTAGGGTGCCTTATGGATATCAATTATTTAGATATTGAATAAAATGGGTCCGAGCAGGCTACCTTGGGGTATGCCGGGGCAGATCATATGAGTGTGAACTTTTTCGAATTGACAGAGAAGAAACATTTACTGTTACACAGATAATAAGCAATGAGCTTAACGATTGAGACGAGACCTGATGTCTTGGTGTTTACGGAGAAACCTTCGTGCCATATCCGATCAAATGCATGCTCAATGTCCAATGAGACAGTGCCAGTGGGTTTATTGATATTGAAGCTAGAAGTGATAAGTTCCGCTTTCTGAGAAGTTTCAGTGCAGTGGTGTATTTGGTTCAGAAGCCCAAATGTACATCAATCAGGGTGTTGTGTTTAATCAGATTTGCGTTTAGCCGCTTATAATTTTCTCGAAAACTTTACTTGTGGTGTTTAATAAGTTGATAAGTCTGAGCTATTTACATTCGTGGGATCCTTGTGCTTCTTGGGGTTAGTGTAGTAGGTACCTTGGCCGTTTCCCAGATATCCGGGAAGATGGCTATCGAGGGAGTAGTTATAAATTTGCGCTAGTCTTTGGATCGCGGCAGCTGTATAAGTATGGAGTTGGGTATATCATCCGGTCACGGAACCTATTTGCCCTGCGAATGGTCGATGATCCATTTGGCTTTGGATGGACATGTTATGCGTATTTATTGTAGATGTATGCGTTGGGCAGATTCCGAGTGAGGTATCGGTTTCGCGTATGGATTGTAGGTTTAATAGATCGGTGTTGGGTGTTAAAATGTCATGAAAGTATCGCGAGCATCTCAGCGTGTCCTTGTCGGTAGTGGCTATCCGGTGGTTAAAGTGGAGCATTGGGATGGTAGGTTTGTGGCGAGCGAGGCACCTGGAAATGCGCCAGACACAAGCGTGTTGGCGTCGAGCTTTTCTAATGTTTTGGCCCATTGTTTCGATGTGTTAAGCGGTGTTTGTGGAAAGAAGCAAGTTGAGGCGTTGAAATTGCTAAGGGCGTGATTTCTACGGCTTTGTTACGTTTGGTGGTGAAAATTAAATTAATTGAGTTTTATTTATGGAGGCACTTTAACTGCTATGCTTAGCGTCCCATTCTATATTGGGCATGAAAGACCGGAAATTTTGCTCAGAGGCCTCTTTATCACGCTTGAGGTTCTTATACGTGCCATAAATCAACGACACGGGACCACCGGCTTTACTTCCCTTCCGAATGAAGCCATGTTAAGGATTTTTACGCCCGAAAAAAAATCCATCGTCCTCCACCGGGTTTGAAACCGCGACCTCGGGAACTAGAGGCTAACTAGAGAGCATGGTAACCACTACACCACGGAGGACGACATGGTCGGAAGTAAGGCATGCTCGTGAGCAATGGCATTTTTTACTATTACAGCTATGCCTCTGCCACGTCTGTCTCTATCAAGTCGGTATACAGTGTCCGGGGATGTAGAATCCGGTATTAGGGTTTAGGTGGGTTTTGGTTGAGTGTAATGTCAGAGTTGTGGATCTGGAGAAGTCAGATAGTTCTACAGTTTTACTTTAGTAGATTCCATTGGCATTCCAAGTCGTCGCCTTATTCGTCATGGAAATTTGACGGATCTAGGCAGAGGGCAAAGAAGCCAGAGTGGGTAGCTAGGAGCTCGTGGGTCATGTTCAGCTGATGTGGAGGAGGGTGAGCACGTATATTGTCGGGATAGTCAGTTCTGATCCGGTGGCGCCTTTGTCAGTCCGTGGCTTGTCTTGGAGGTTGAGTGGTTGGAAGAAGGTTGGCAATTACCTTTGGGGGTCATAAGCCCATGTTCGAGGAGGGGTTGCGAAGCGAGGGGCGCCGGAGCTGGGCACAAGACGGACCAGCCGCTCCTATCCTAAGCCTGTCCCATTGTTGCCTGAATACTTCGCAGGCTCCGTAGCCGTCCCCATGACCCGTGCTAAAGCACAGGGCGCCCTTCTGCCCCTCCGTGGGGCGCTGCAGGTTCGAGAATCATGTGCAATTATGCACTTGGAGCACACTTGCTGGATGGCAGTGCAGTTCTGTGCCGAATGGCCTAGCGTTGGCATATGCCACACTCTGTATATGTAGAGGCCTCTAATCTTCTACTGTCACAATGCAGAGGCATAGGTTGCTTAGCAGGAGAAGGTGGGCTCGGTCCTCAGAGGTATATGGGCAAAGGAAGTCATCCACGCGCGAAGAGCCACAGATGCACGACCCGCAGAGCCTGCATGCTAGCACTCTAGAAACAGCGCTTTATTTCTTCCTGAATACCATTATGAGGTCATGTTTGACGACCAGACGATATATTCGGTCGTCAGGTTTCCTGGTCGGGAGTGGCGCACGCCTCGCTCCTCCAGAAAGCTACACAAGCCACGTCAGTCCCTGGCTAAGGCGGCGTACACCATTATATCCCCGAAATCAACGCGCGCTTAAAGCTGTACTCTGAAGGGCGGTGCCATTCGTCGAACTCCAGCAGCAGTGCACCAAGCTGGCCCTGATCTTTGCCAATGTAAATCGGAGTCTACTGTACTAACGCCTGCAATTTGGTAAGGGTAGGACAGGGGAAGTGGGAGTGGGATTGCTTTGGGAAACAGGGAACGTAGCCATTAGGCGTGTTGCCACCTGGGTGTAGGTGAGGGTAGTGAGGGCAGGATGAGCAGTATTGGGTAATAGGGGAGTGAGATGTCGCGGTTGTAGAGGGATGGGTGGAAGGTAGGGTCTGCATTGCAGTTGAGATTCGGTTGGGTTGGGGGAAGGTTGGAGAGTGTTGTGCTTTACAGCTGACATGGAAGGGGCAGGGGAAAAGGATAGGGGAGGGATTGCTGTCAGAGGGAGGTGGAGAGAGGGAAGTCAGTTGAAGAGAGTGAGGGAGGAGGTTGGTGGTTGTGATGGAGGTACCTGGTAGAGAGGGATGGAAGTGGAAGGGGGAGGATAGTGATGGAAGTAAGAGGGGTTGGAGATAATTTATTTGGAGGCAATTCCTAGAAGTGATCAATTCACTCCAGGTTTAAATATATTTATGCTCTTAAACAGGATTTATATAAGGGTTATTCAAATGAAACCCGGTCACTTGTGTAAAGTAACGGTAACGATTTTATTAACTCAAAAATAGTCGCCAAAACTGTTGGCACTTTTATCCCATTGCGACACTAGCCGGTCGATTCCATCTTTGAAGAAGCTAGTAGGCTGCTGTCGGATCCAGGGCTGGACCCATTCACACACTTCGTCGTCCGTTGTGAATCGATGTCCGCGAATAGCTTGTTTTGGAGGTCCATAAATTTGAAAGTCACACAGTGAAAGGTCTGGCCTGTACGGTGGATGTTCCAGCGTTTCCCATCGAAACTGCTGCAATGTCGTCTTCACCGTATTGGCAGTGTGTGGGCGGGCATTATCATGCAGGAGAATAACGCCATTGGACAACATGAGCCTTCATCCGCCGATACATTTCACGGCCTCCAACTCCCTCCGCCGCTAAAAATCGAATCACTCCTTGTCGTTCCTGCTTACTCGCCTTCATGTTCAGTAGTGGACGATAACTTTTGTGACCACCTTCACTTCGGCGTGAAACCACACTGTCGCTATGCAACGTCAAACGTTGCGCACGCTGCAGTAGCTCTACCAATAGATGGTGCCACCATACACGCAGTTACGTGGTGTCACCTTAAGTGTAATGCAAAGTTAGACACACTGACCAGGTTTCATTTGAATGCCCCTCATATAATATAATAAAGGCTTATAATAGTCTTCATACCTTTATTCTCATTTAAAATGAAAAAATAAATAATTATTCTTCTATTTGAAGATGCAGTTAATTTTGAAATTTAGAACATAAATGTTAATAGGATGTGAATTGTCTAAGAAAGAAAATTATGAATTCTTTAGGTCATTATGCAACAAGTGTGTACTGGGATCTATTAAAATTACAAACATTTTGAAATATAATCTAAATTAGTATTCTATAAAATTATAAAATATATTAGGAAATGAAAGATTAAAATTTAAAGTACATCAATGAATAAATCAATATAAGGGTACCTCTGTGGTCTCGTGGTTAACATGTTAGCTTCCAAATCCAGAGGACCCACGTTGATTCCCAGCTGGAGGATGGGAATTTTCCTTTAGTCAGGATTATTCCCCATCCTCCTAGAGTCTGGAAGTTTGAGTGAGAGAGAGAGAGAGAGGGAGAGAGAGAGAGAGCATGCATGCATGCATGCATGCGTGCGTGCGTGTGTGAATTTAATGTATAGTAATAGTAATTGTCCCAAAGGCATAAGCCACGGATTAAGCCTTAGATGTTAAAGGTGGCATATAAATGGAGAAAAAAAAAAACACACACACACAAAAATAATAATAAATAAATAAAAATCAATGTAATATTACAAAGGATACTTAAAGGCTTTATTGGTCACTGAGTATTTTAACTCATATATAAGGACACTAAATAAATATGATTAATGTTCTGGAGTGATTCTAAACTGAAGAAGAAGAACCAAATGGTTGTAACAAAGGAATGAACTTTTAAAAATATTTAGCAAAATCAGGTATTATTTTGAGTATTGACAACCAAGAAATAGAAAATCCTTCCTATGTGGTGAATGCATTTAATGATTATTTTGTTATTTATTCACAAAGAAAAGCCTTCCCAAAAAATAGGGGCTACCAAATAGACAAAGCTTAATATGTTACAAATGATTATATAAAACAAGAATAGCACAAGTAGACAAATCATAATTAGCACTAAAATATAATCCAATCTTGAGTAAAAAATACTAATGGAAAATGCTATTTTAGGAGGTAATTATTAAAAGTATAGCTCTTCTTCTTTTAAAGATATGCTAAAAATGAAATTAATTTGAATATAGATGATTATGGAGAACTTTGACTAAACCTTTAAGGGCAAAAACTACAATGTTGTACATAAAATTGGCCTTGAGGCTGAACTTTTTGCAAAACCCAGCAAAGTGACTAGGTATGGTTCCTCTTGCCCCAACCATCAGCCCAATAACTTCAATTGGTGATAAATTGTACTTCTCAAGATAGTACGGGATGGTAGGTTTCAACATTTTTGAACATGTACTTCAACTGGTTGTTGTTGATTCTACTCCATTCTCACTGTTGGATTGATAATATTTCCAGATGATGAGCCTGTTGGGATGGCAAGTATGTCAATCCAATGAGAGGAGCCATATTGAGAGAGTCCATATACTTCATCAAATACTGTATAACCTTTTACTTTTAAGGTTTCAGTAATAGTGTATCTTATTTTATGATGCAGATAATTCCACAATGTCTCTCGAAAGGACAGGTACCCAAAACATGGCCAAGGGTTTGCATTTCACTATCCTAATGGCAACAGTGGTTATTATCTTAGGACCTTCCTGGTATACCATGCAGCTGACAAATACTGACAGACATTTTTAATGCGGTTTACCATTCACTATTGGTAGGCTGTTTAGGTTGTCAGATCCATTTATTAGCTGCAGTGTATTGCTTTAATTTTTAAAAGAGGATATGCCAGGATGGAAACTCTGAGTTGAAATTTCTTTTCTGAGTACCTTAACTTTCATTGGTTCATTTGGAATATTCTCAAGTTTGAGTTTCTGCATGCATGTTTTTATTTCACCGGTAAGTCACAACAGAAATTGATAATGGTGTTATGTGATGTCTGTAAATTGAGACAGGCATTAATATGTTGTAAATAGGCTCCCAGCTGGACTTGAAAAGCCCTAGTCCTTTGTACTTTCTGTGTACAACACAGAATCAGGGATATCAGTTGGCAATTGTAATATTTCTTTTAGTGTTGATTTAATAAGCTTGTCAGCATCAGAAAGGATTTTAGATGGTGTTTTGTTAATGGGTGTTATCTGAAATTGATAAATCAGAAAAGGGCAGATGAAATTGCAAAGCATGTTTCATTTTTGGTAAGACTGATAAAATGGTAGTGATTTATAGTTAATAGTGCCATCTTTAATTGAAATGCACTTAGATTTGTTGATGTTAATTTGTAGACCAAACTCTTTAAACCTGATGGCAAGTTCAGATAGTATTCAGGCTGAATCCTCATTTTTTGCAATAATTATGGTGTTGTCAGTAAATGCCAAAACTGTTATGTTTGGCAGTCCAGGTGCGATTGAAAATCCATGTTGTTCTTGAACACACTGAGAAGTGATTTCACTGATGATATGGTCTGTTAAAATATTATAAAGTGCCAGAGAAAAAGGCCAACCCTACATCACACTGCATTTAATATTCATAGGCTTACTTTTACACAATCCTGTTTCAATATGTGTGATATTATTCCTTTGCAATTTGTAAATAAGCTTAGACAGTTTTGTGGGGATTCCAAGAGACTGAAGAGGGCTTTGGAGGTGTTGGTGTCCCACATTACTGAAAGCTTTACTGATATCAAGAAAGGCTAGAAGAAGATCTTTTTTAGGGACTTTGCAGAAGCTAGAATCAATTCAAGGATAGATATATTAATTAAAGTTCCAAGGGAGTTTGTGAATTCTCTTTGGTTATCATAAAAACTGACTACAGCTCTCAAAACATCTACCCAGAATAAGTTCAATTACTCTTCTTGCTATAGAGTAAATCGTTATTGGTGTCTAGTTCTTAAGATCCATTTAGTCGCAGCACTTATATATTAGTACTGTTCTTCCTTGTTTCAGACAGTCTGGAACTAATGTTTCAGCTAGCATTGTATTGGTAATCTTAGCCAATATCTGAAGGAAAATATCCTTTAGAGCTCATATATATTAGGCTTGTGTATATATATATAGCAATTCTACTAATAGCTAATGCTACTTCTTGTTTAATGATGATTTTCAGTGTCATCTAAAACGGTCTGCTCTGTCATGGTAGTTACAGGAGGATAGTCTGGATGTATATGTGAGTTAGGACTGGATAACTAAGTATTGAAATGATATATTTTGTTTATACCTACTTTACATGACATATGTTTCTTAGTGAGGACTTCTCTTACTGCTTTCCTTCGCTGATGTAGAACAAGAATTGCATTTTTTTATATTTGTAACTTTGCCTTCTCCTTTCTTGAGCCCTTTTTGTTGCATGTTCTGAGTTACTGGAGTGTTTATAATGCTGTTGATTATTACCCTGTCGATGTTGACATCGCAGTTCGTAATATCACACCGCAGGGTGTTTTGGATCAGGGAGTAATTGTATGGCTCTGGATAAGAAGTGTATAAACGATTTAACATTGCTGAGAAGCTCTCATGAATATCAAACTCAATATCAGATACTGATTTCCACTTTAGCGTTTCATTTTTATAATTCAGTAATTTCAATTTGGGGTAACTGACCACTTATAACCAATGTTTCTGATGAGTCATTGGGTATACTTCAGTTATCAGGTGAAACCAATGTATTTTGCATGCTGTTTTATTATCTTGATGAGATAAAATATTCTATCTATGTTGCACATCTAGGATTAAAGTTTGTTTATAGATGCACTGGATTTTTAAAATTTTTTTAGTTGTAAGTTTCATTTGTAATATTGTATCAATCAAAGAAAGACAGAAATAAATCTATTCTATTCTATGTTGCACAGGATGTACTCAGCTTATATGACTGGCTACTCCATGTGTGCCCTTAAACTGACTCCCACATCCTGACAAGAGCTCTTAGTAGACTTTTGACTAGAAATATCATTCATTAAAGTGGGGGAAAAAAGAGAAAGAAAGAAAAAAAAAAACCATGATGGCTGTCAGAATTAAAGAGGTTGTATTGTTGCATTCAGGTATTTTCCTTTGTAACTAACCCAAATCTATGCTATGTAAGCTTGTCTAAGTTGGTAAGGCATTATGATGTGTACCCTTAATATTACATTTCTTTCACAATGCAGACAAGAACTAATGTAGGAGCAGTATTGTTTTGAATCAGTTTATACCATAAACATTTTAGATGTCTCCTTGTTGCTATGTCTGTTGTCAGTATAATGAATGATTATCCTTTTTACAATATTCCACTTGTAAACTAACTTAATCCATATACAAATTTTCTGGCCAGCTATGTTCTGCCTGTACTACTCATTTTTCCTGGCACCGCTACCCATAATCACCTATGATCCATCCTCTCTCTCCTCCATTTGTCCTTCCACCTTTATCTCCCTTAGTTTTCTAATCCATTTCTCCTTTACTTTCTTTAAAAACTTCCCCATATTCTTATTTTTCTTTTCTTGTTAACATTTTAATTGCTAGTATTTTTTCATCTATTTTTTCCCATTTTTCCTCCTATACTTTTTGTCTCCATTCTGCTAATTATTTGCATCCTATCATATAATGCTCTGTGCTTTCACTGCCTCTGTATAATTCACAAATTCCATTTTTTCTGCTTCTTAACCCTCTCAGGTTCATTCATGCAAACGCTTCTTTTTGCTCTATTACAATAACCCACATTCCCTTCTTTTTCCCATTTCCTTTTTACTAACCTATAGAACCCTAGTGATTTTGTATTCTCTAAGCTTCCCCAGATCTCTTTTCTTTCTCCTCCACTCTGTTTCTTACTGTTATCCAGAAGCCATTGCTATTTCTTTCTCCTGCTCTCCAAATGTCTCCCATTCGTATATTCTCCATATTTTTTCTACCCCTGTCTACCAGCTATTTTTATTTTTTGTACTCTTTTGTTGTTCCATATATATCCTTAAAATTTCTTCATCTTTTTTCCAGCTTCTACATCAAAATTTGAAATCCTTTCCAGGATCACTCCCTTTCTTCTTGCTCTTCCTACTTCCACTTACTCTACTTTCTCTGGTGCTGATCTTGGTAACCCAATAGTTCTTTACAGAACATTCTATAACTCTGGTCTATTTTTCTGCTTATTTCAAATCCCCCTCCCCCCCAAATTTCAACTGCATATAGCATTCTTGCTTCCACCAATGCTTTCTATTGCGGCAGTATTAGTTTTTGTTTAAATAAATGCTACTGTTATTTTATTTAATTTTGGTTCTCTGTCCTCCGGCTAGCTATTATCCTTTTGGTCAAGCACTTCTCTTTATACAGGTTGTGTAAACGGAAAGGAATCTTTTATCCAAAGATAACACTGATGAAGAAATTTGTTTTACACTTTTATTGTCGAACACCATAACTATCACATTTACACATTGATCTTGACACTCGCCAAACTGAAACTGTTATAATAACTTCATTACTGATATTTCTTAATTCGCGTACTTCAACTTTTTGTATAATTAACTTTATCACACTTGAGATTTTTTATAACTCCGTTACGCGTAACCTGCAAATTGATATCCGACGTGTGCCGTACAAATACTTTCGACGAACTGACTGACTGAAGGCGACGTGTACTTTACAAATATTTTCGATGAACTGAGGGCGATCTACCTCTAACCTACTCTTTTTATACTCCTGCACCCCGATATGCCGAAAGATTATAACTGAGCTGCAATTGGCTAATAAAACGCGCCAACATTAGTGTCTATTTTATATCCAATGAAAATTATGAATACATATGCTCTAGGGAAATGTTCCAGAAGATTCTAGAGAAAAACGCGCCAACATTACGTAACTTTCTCGTTTCCAATAATGATAAACAGCTCACCCCCTCGCTGCATTATTGCACACTATTATTGTCAGTTTCAGTAAGGCCGTATAAACTTACTTCTCAACAATAATTACAGTCAACAAACATCTCAAATCAATGTCACATAAAAATGCATATTCATATTACAATCATTATTTACATTTAAGTAATTTGTGATACAAATTACTGCATCACTATCCATTTAGTCAGCATTTCTAATTTGTATTTGCACATCCTTACTCCTGTCATTGCCGCCTTTCCTTTAGCCATAACCTTTTTGCTATGCACCACCCATTTACCATTACTGCTTATCCTCACTCCCGAATAATCAAGCTCCTTGACAACTTCTAACTTTAAACCCCCCATCTGCCATTTCTCTTCTTTTTATAATTTATTTCCTCTTTTAAATACCATTACTTTTGATTTGTTTATATTTACTTTAATTCCCCATTCTTCACAGAATTCCTGTATTCCATTGATTACTTTCTGTAGACCAATTACCGTTACAGCTCCAACTATAAGATCATCTGCATATAGTAAACCTGGTACCTCTCTATTTGCTATTGTGGGACAGTGCAGATTTTTTTTCTTTCACTCTATCTAATATACCATCTATGAATATATTAAATAATATGGGGCTCAATTTGCACCCTCTATGTCAGTAATCAAATGTTACTTCAAAATGTAGATTTTAAAATGCATAAATATCGATCCATTTAACACAAGTGTAAACTGCACTAACACAACACGAGAACACAAATACAATACTTATGATGTTTTACACTTAACACTTCTTAAGAGTATAGTCACGAATTTAAAGAAAACTACTGAAATGTATGAGCTTGTTTTTTCATCCAGCCATAGATTAGCAGCTGAAAACATATGTTCTTCCCAAAAAAAAAAAAAAAAAAAAAAAAAAAAATTGCACTAAGAGTACTGCAATCATCATTTCCCAATCAACTTATTGAACTCAAGCCCAGTGCTACTATTTTATTAGAAATCAGTACTATCTTTAAAAAATTAAATAAAGAAATTAATAATGTTCTGTAAGAAGAGAATTAGTTCTCTCATGTCACTTGTGTAATGAATCTTTAAAAGCAGATGTATTTCTTGAAAGGTGAAAATACCCAGAATTGATGCCTCTGTTCAAAAAGGTAGAGGAAGAAGATGCTTCCAATTATAGACTCATGTTCATTTTACTAATATTTTCAAGGGTATTGGTGAAATAATGTAGGTACAATATACTTTATCATTATTTTGAAAGTAACAATATGCTTGTTAAAGTTCAATTTGGTTTTAAGAAACGAATTTCAACTGAAAATGCAATTTTTAAACTAATGAAATATTAACTGTCTTTAATGAAAAGGTGTATGTAGGAGGAATATTTCGTGATTTAGCAAAAGTTTTTGAATCATGAAATTCCCCTAGAACAATTTGCTGTTTATGGAATAAAAATATCTGATATGTTACACTCACATGACTTTCTCTACTCTTGTACAAACTGTTTTTATAAACTCTTATTCTCCATCTATTTCATATTAATCAAGATAAACATTTGCATAAACGATCTTTTGACACGCAAAGAGAATTACTTTTTACACATAGTGACCAGTTCTAAAAAAATCTGATGTGTTACACTCACATGACTTTCTCTACTGTTGTACAATCTAATTTTACAAATGCCTATTCTCCATATGCTTCATGTTAATCGAGATATCGAGATGTCAATCTTATTGGTAATTTTCTTGTAGATGCAAGGGGAATATGGTAGCTTTTAAGCGATAGTCAAATATTTTAACGCTGGTTGCTATGTGGCGCATTCCTTTCTCTTTGCATGTCAGGACATAAAAAAATGAATAACGTATTTGAGAAAAAGTATAAGTATTGGAAAATTTAAGGGAATAACAGGCAATATCTCGAAAACGGTTCACTCAACAAAAGAAATGTGTATGACACAAATTGTGTGTTTTAACGCGATATACATTTTTTGTGTAGTAAAATTTTGTCTATCTCTTATGGTTTACCGGTTATGCAAAAGTCGTTCACAATGAAGAATACTTTTGGAGACATTCCCAGACAATTCGAGATATACATTTCATTTCTCATGACAATATCTTAAACATATGATATTTTAATCAAAATCGTTAGAGCCATTTTTGAGAAAATTAAAATTTTCGAAAAATGTTCCATGTAAAGGGTAGTCTGGGGTGGGGAGGATTTTCTTGAAAACCTTCGTGTCGCATCTCTGGAAGATACTGAACCTAAATATCAAGTTTGGTGTTTATACGACTGTTCGTTTCTGAGTTATGCTGTTCACAGACACACAGACACACACACGGACATGTTTCCAAAAATGTTTTTTTTTTTTTGGATTCAGTGAGTCTCAAAACATGTATTTCCGGTGAAATCTCGATATCGAATTTTTGGGTGGAATACAATACTTCCCCTACTTACTATACGTAGTAGAGAAAGTAAAAATCTGATGTGTTACACTCACATAACTTTCTCTACTCTTGTACAACCTAATTTTACAAATGCCTATTCTCCATATGCTTCATGTTAATCTAGATATCGAGATGTCAATCTTATTGGTAATTTTCTTGTAGATGCAAGGGAAATATGGTAGCTTTTAAGCGATAGTCAAATATTTTAACGCTGGTTGCTATGTGACGCATTCCATTCTCTTTGCATGTCCAGGACATAAATAAATGAATAACGAATTTGAGAAAAAGTATAAGTATTGGAAAATTTAAGGAAATAACAAGCAATATCTCGAAAACGGTTCACTCAACAAAAGAAATGTATATGACATAAGTTGTATATTTTAACGCGATCTACATTTTTTGTGTAGTAAAATTTTGTCTATCTCTTATGGTTTACCAGTTATGCAAAAGTCGTTCACAATGAAGAATACTTTTGGAGACATTCCCAGAAAATTCAAGATATACATTTCATTTCTCGTGACATTACCCTAAACATATGATATTTTCATCAAAATCGTTAGAGCCATTTTTGAGAAAATTAAAATTCTCGAAAAATCTTCCATGTAAAGGGTAGTCTGGGGTGGGGGGATTTTCTTGAAAACCTTCGTGTCGCATCTCTGGAAGATACTGAACCTAAATACCAAGTTTGGTGCTTATCCGATTGTTCGTTTTTGAGTTATGCTGTTCACAGACACACACACAGACACACACACAGACACACACACACACACAGACACACACACGGACAT
This sequence comes from Deroplatys truncata, assembly GCA_030765065.1. NCBI lineage: Eukaryota > Metazoa > Arthropoda > Insecta > Mantodea > Mantidae > Deroplatys > Deroplatys truncata. The sequence continues at coordinate 121,007,121 of CM060978.1, forward strand.
GTTTCCAAAAATGCTTTTTTTGGATTTAGGAGGTCTCAAAACGTGTATTTCCGGTGAAATCTCGGTATCGAATTTTTGGGTGGAATGCAATACTTCCCCTACTTACTATACGTAGTAGAGAAAGTAAATATTTAACCATCACTTAAGGCCTACTATGTTCCCCTTGTTTTGTACTTGCAAGGGCAATATAAGCACAGACATATCTCTTAATAGCTGGTTGCTATGTGCAGCACCATTCTGTTTGCCACAGATTAATACTCTTTGCATATCCAAGATAAAAAAATGAATAACGATTTCCCATTTGAGAAAATAAGTATTGAAAAATTTAAGGGAATAACAAGCAATATCTCGAAAATGATTCACTCAACAACAAAAATGTGTATGACATAAATTGTGTATTTTAACGCGATCTACATTTTTTGTGTAGTAAAATTTTGTCTATCTCTTATGGTTTATCAGTTATGCAAAAGTCGTTCACAATGAAGAATACTTTAGGAGACATTTCCAGAAAATTCAAGATATAAATTTTATTTGTAATGAAAATATATTAAACATATGATATTTTTAATCAAAATCATTAGAGCCATTTTTGAGAAAATTAAAATTTTCGAAAAATGTTCCATGTAAAGGGTAATCTGGGGTGGGGGGATTTTCGTGAAAACCTTTGTGTCACATCTCTGGAAGATACTGAACCTAAATACCAAGTTCGGTGTTTATCCGACTGTTCATTTCTGAGTTATGCTGTTCACAGACACACACACAGACACACACATGGACATGTTTCCAAAACTGTTTTTTCTTGGATTCAGGGGGTCTTAAAACATATATTTCCAGTGAAATCTCGGTATCGAATTTTTGGGTGGAATACAATACTTTCCCTACTTACTATACGTAGTAGAGAAAGTAAAAATGGAAGTTTAAAATGGCTCCCATCCTACCTTGACAAAAGGAAACAAAAAGCTGAGATTAACTGCCCCATTAAAAATTAAAATAATACATCATAATGGGGAATAAATTAGAAGAAGATTATTGGATATGACTAAAGTCATCCACAGATGTCCATCTCAGCAACTATTTATTGGCAATGCTAATGGTAAAGTTGAAATTGAGTTTTATTTATGGATGCTCTTTAATTGATGTAGTCCTTAGCGTCCCATTCTATATTGGGCATGAAAGACCGGTAATTATGCTCAGAGGCCTTTTTATCAGGATTGAGATTCTTTTACGTGCTGTAAATCTATGACATGGGACCATCGGCTTTACTTCCCTTCCGAAGGAAGCCATGTTAAGGGTTTTTACACCTGAAAAAAATCCATCACCCTCCACTGGGTTTGAACCCGTGACCTCGAGAACTAGAGGATAGCATGGTAACCACTACACTACGGAGGACGACATGCTAATGGTATATGTACTAAAGCAAATATAAGATATTAAATTACTGAATTGGAAAGTACATATTGATATTACTAAACTAAGTTCTTTATGTTAAGCAGTTCATGCATTATCAATCTTGAAATCAATGAGGACTTTAAGATTATTAATTTATTATGCCTATTTTAATAGTAATGATATATGGTCTAATTTTTTTTGGGAAACTCTGTTGAAAGTAATGCGTCTTTCCATTATAGAAAAAGACAATAGAAATAATTTCTAGTACACATAGTAGACATTCATGCAGAAATCTATTTAAGAATCTAGAAATACTGATTCTTCCATGTGAATATATACTATCTGTATTGACAACATTCTACAGGGTAAGCACAAAGTTCCATTATTCTCTATCTAACATATTTGTATTCATGTAGAATCTTAAGATAGGGTAATTCTCTGTCAAATCAACCAATAATTTTAGAAAATGAAACTTACCTATTCAGGTTTTGATAAAATTCAGTATGAACGTGTATGATGATGTTTTTTGGACTATGGTGAAAATGTTTTGTTTATATATTAAACCATGCTTGAGCAATAAGCTTTTGAAATTAAATATGTTGTCAGCCTACTACTGTTAGAAGAAATTCAGTGTTTTACAAAAACAGTTATAAAATGATGCTAAACTGCTCTGACTTATGTGTCTGTTTTTTAATTGTAAGAGTTTATACTGTCATTATGTAATTATACTCAAAATTAACCATCTTCTGTAGTTTGAGTGGTAATTCAACATCTTAATTTGGTTCTTAATACCAATTCTTTTAGTTTTCAACAAGTCAGTTTTTGAGGAAGTACTGTAGCTTGGAATTTTCTGATAAAATTATACAGCTTTCTTCAATATCTCTATATTTATCACGCAAAAAATTATTTTGGAGAATAAAGAGAAACACAGATAAAAAAGTTAATGTATGAACTCAAAGATTAGTCACCAATATTATTTATCTTTAGGTTCCAATACAAATTGTATTAAATCAAAAGTGCAGCTTATTGCACTATTCCTTTGGTCTTCTCATTGCAAGATTGCCACTTTGATTTGACAAGCTTAATTTATTTTTTGGAAGGTGTATATGTTTTTCCTGTGATGATTTGAACATCCACCTTGCATAGCACATTCAGAAGTGGAACTTCACATTATAAGACCGCAAAATTATGGAGATGGGAATGCATAAATTGTACAGTTACATCACCCTCTTCTGAATTTACATTTTCTACAAAACCTATGTACCAATGCATGTCATATACACAGGCCACATAACAATTAGCACACCAACTGTAATCATTTCGCAATGCCTGAATACTGAACTCAGAAATAATCCAGTATTCATCATCAAGGCTAACCTTCTTTCCACCAATCTTTGTAGTTGATAAAGGTGTAAACTGATGTAAACTTTGTGTTCCAACAACAGCGTTGACTTTCTGAAATCTATCCAACATCTCAGAATGAATGTTGGCGATTTCATTCTTCAAAACACGGAAGGAATGTATTCCTTTTACTGTTTCTGAAAAAAGCTTGTACATATTAGAAACGACATGATCTGTTTCTTAAAGGACTTTGTAAACTGGCTTTTGCTGTGAGTCTTTTAACAGTTCTACCAATGCCATTGCATGTAGATATTCCATGACTGGAAGCAAAGAATGACAATTTGCATTTTAAGCCATGCTAGTTTAAACTACACATGCTGGCACTTTGTACATGCTGGCACATATTTAAGAAATGTTTACAGTTCTTATATTGTGCAGCATAGCCGTCACTGAAATATTCAATATTCTTTAATTTTAGTAACATGTCCTTAAGATGTGTTAAAATCAGTCATTGGCTTTTGAATACCATAGAAACATCATGGATCAAATCATCAGAGAATACACAGAAACCATTTGCAAGAACTTCCAATATTTTAGAAAAAAAGTTTCAGTTTTGCATGAGTTGCAGTTGCTTGCACTTAGTCCAGAATTATACACCTCAATGCCACAATCTCTTGCACATCTTTGACACTCATTCATTAATAACAATAACAACAACAATAATAATAATGCTAATAACAATAATAATGAATGATAGTAATTAATAATAATAATGATGATAATAATAATAATAATAAATAATAATAATAATAACAATAATAATACAAACTCTTACAAGAGCACCTGACTGCTGACTGTCATTATATCTATATAGTCAATCAGAATACAATATGTTATTTACAAAATAATCATTTTATAATAAAATAAAAGTTTATAGCAGTTCTCACACTTCATGAATAAAATTAATTTTTATGCTCTACAGACATTAACCAGTACTTAATTGGAAGGAAAACAGAAATACCATCAATATTTTCATATGTAAATACATTGTTTAAGATATAAGAAATGCATCTAAGTATATAACTTGTAATGGAGTTCAATAAAGAGAGTAAGAAAAACACAGACTCGGGTTAATGAAAACTTCGGAAATAACATCATTCAGGAAATTTTTCCCAAGCAAGATTCAATTTTGACCTTCTTTATTAATATTTTCGTGATCTTTATTTTGAAATCCAGGAATTTTACAAATTTACATTTATAAAGACAGGTGCTTGTGAAAGTAATATACTTTCTTTTGTTACCTAAATAACGAAAGCCGATACTTAGCAATTTAACAAATATTCTTCACAGACAAATTTCCTTCATGTTTTGGTGTATTTGAAAATTGCGCTTAACCTCAATGCTTTTTTGTTTTTGTTTACCTTTGATCAAAATCTCAAACGTAAAACCAATTACAATTATTTGTGAGTCTTATAATTTTAAACAAAAATAAGCATTATTTGAAAATGTTTCATATTTAAAATAAAATGTATATATAATTTTTTCCAAATTTAGATATATTGCACTAGTCGGTATTACAGCTTTTAGTTGGAGATTAATACGCATTGCATGTTGGGTTAAAAGTTGTCTGTTTCTCCTTCATCTTTCTGGCCACCAAGTTCCTACTGAAATGGCTTTGCTCTCCATTCGTTTGGCCTCTTCTATTGCAAGACATTTGCCCAGTGCAGCCTCACAGGTATTATATATGTGTCTCTTTTGGTTTATACATTGAAAAATGAATTCAAGCGGTAAAGTATGAAATACTGTGTTTGTGATTCGGACCGGTCGATATTTAAAAGTTTCCACACTTCGCTTATCAAACCTAACTTAATTCTTTGTAAGTAAAATCTTTATCTAAACAAACGCTATCCTATAGCTTTGAGATTTACAAATGTAGGCCCTTCAGAAATTTAAGCTGAAACTACTGAAAAAAAGGGGTTTGGAAATGGTGCAGAGGACGGAGGAAAAGACTGGTTTATCAGGGATAGTTCTGCCCCGTAAAGTATTAACGCAGCCGAACTTAAAAAAGTTAGTGGACAAAACTTAGCAATATATAGCGGATATATTATTTTCGGAATTTCATTTCGTGTCCATGCCTAATGGATCTTCGTTGTACAACAGATAATAGGGTGTTAAAATTTTTGGGGCCACTTTTCCCCCAAATCAGTCCTAGTGCTGTCATGAGCTGTAAAGGTTTTCGGATTTCAGGTGAGTGTTATCTCAAAAACTTAAAGAAAGTACATACACAAATCAGTCTATGGGCATGACATTACCTGCATATTTAGCCTTATTTGGCGATTGCAATATTTTCACCTATTTGAGGATAATAGTGAACTTATGAAAGCAAATTACAAAGTCTTTGTGACATGTGTTCAAACCATTCTTATATTTTGTTTCCTTTTTATATGTATGATTCATGCAAGATTCACTTTCCAAAATTAATTACTTGGGACGGAATTGTAAGTGTGATTAAAAGTGAAAGGAAAGTGATTAAATTACCTTAGGAGTTTTGTTTGTAGTCGGTGTTGTCTATCCTAGACCTGGTGCCTACCCTTAGGTGGTTTACTGTTATAGTAGGATTATGCTGCAAGGACAAACATAGTCATCTTTTTGCTACTGCACATTTGCGATGGGACTTGCCAACCTAAATGAAGCGTAATCTGCAGGATTAGTGATGTTTTGTTTGTCTTTTTTGCTCACGTTGCTCGTATGTGATGGTGTAACCATTAGTAGCTAATAACCTAAGCTTATATGCAAAAAAAAACTAAACTGAACACTAACCTCCCATGAATAAGAAACCAATGTTGGCAATATTGATTATATGTTGCCAGCAGTTGTTTATACATTGGAAAACTACACAGCTAGAGAGTGACATCTTTTTGTAGGAAAAGTGAGACATCGTTTTTCTGGTCCAAATATATGTAGGTCTGAAAATACGTATTTAAAATTTTTAGATAGTATTAAACAAAATTGATTAGTTAATTTCTACTTGCATATTGATTTCTGAAGTACTGCTTCAGTGTTCATTGCCTGATGTTCTGCAGAGAAACAGAAGTGCTTTCTCCAGTTATCAGTCTTTCCACACTTCTCGTCCAAATTGAAAGATCTAAGAGGGAATGGTATTGCCAAAAGATGGGGTGGGTGCATATGATTCATCAGCCTCTTCTTGATCCATGGCTGCTTTGTAGAGTTCCTCAATAGGTATCACTTGTAACAATGCCATCAGCACAACAAAATCATTGAAGGTATGTCCTTAGTTTGAACCAATGGATTGGATTTCCAATTTCTCACTGAATGGTGCTTACTTTTCATCTCATTTTTATTTTATTCCACTTTTTGTCTTTCCACAATGCTTCAAAAAACTGCTTTCTGAAAGTAATTTCGGCAAAGCTGCTCTAGTTGTGGCTCATCGAAGTGGGTTAAATTAGCCAAAGAAAAGCGAATAATTTACCTTGTGAGTGAGTTTAGAAGTAGATGTGGTCTGTTCAATAGCTTGTGCCCACCTAACCACCCCTCGACGGTGTTTTACTTATATAGGCAAATCGCGTACGAAAGAAAACAAACGTAGCCATTTTTTCGTTGTGGTATAGTGGGAACTGCCAACATAAATGAAAATCCACCAGAAATGCGATGCGCAGTTGTTAGTAGTGTTGCTTTTTCTTCTTCTTTTTCTTCGTGTGTTATTCCCGCTGAGAAAACGTAATGCATTCAAAGACTGGGTGCACCATGCACTAATTGAAAGCAGCAAAAGAATATGCACCAAAGTGTTAAGTTTGTAATAGTTTTGTCAAATTATATTTTATTAAGAGGTTATTTCGAATGTAATAACAGTGTAATAAAGAAGTTGCTTTACCGTAACAGTGGTAGATAGTTAACGCAAGTTTACATAAAAGAACCCTAACCTAAGGCTAACTTCCCTGAATTCAGAAACGTAAGCTTATATAAAAACAAGTAATCCTAACCTAACCTATCGTGAACCAGAAACGTAAAGTTATGAACGCACGCTCGCTTCGCTCGCGTGCTTTGATGTAACCACTGGTAACTAATTCAAACAAGCTTATATAAAAAAACTAAACCTAACCTAACCTCCCGTGAACCAGAAACTTAAGCTTAGGAACGCACGCTCGCGTGTTTTGATGTAACCACTGTTAACTAATTAAAACAAGCTTATAAAAAAAAACTATACCTAACTTAACCTATAAAAGTATATCAGAAGCCTAAGCTTATATTAAAAGAAAAGTAACCTAAACTTCCGTGAATTCAGAAACGTAAGGTTATATAAATAAAAAAGAACGTAACCTAAACGTAATCATCCGTGAATTCATAAACCAAAGGTTATATAATATCCCTCGGCTACGCCCTGTGGTCGAAGTTGCGGCGCTTTGGTGGCATCAATTATTCATATGTTGGCAGTATTGTGTTAGTCAAGCTTGTGACATAGAGTGACATCTGTTGAGCTAGTGTTTTGCATAGAGTGACATCTGTTGGAAATATACGACATCGTCATCGCTGTACGGGACGGTGGGATCGCTGTGCGGGCCACAACTAGAGCATAATGTCGGTAATTTCTGATTGTTTCCCATGCTATAGATTCCAAGCTGAGGAAAGGAGATGCATGTGTGGTGAATAGTCCTTTTCATCTCCTGCTTTTCCTCTATTGCAGCAATGGCTTTCGGCATACACAAGTGGGGTCCTGTACTTCCTCTTGTAATGCTGAATAATACCCAGATCCAGTTTCTGTAGTTTATAAATACAATTTGCTGGTAGGAAGATCTTCTGAATTCTCAGAAATTGCTTATTCACTGGATGAGAAAAGATTCTGTCTACAAAACATAGTAGTTTTTGGATTGCAGCTCCCATCAAACTGATTCTAATTGTTGCAAAATGTTCACAAAAAATGGTACTGGTTAAAGCTTTGTTATTGTTTACTTACTTGCATAGAAATGTCTTATGCCTTGGAAGCAACTTGGTTTGGCAAATTTTCTTACAATGAGAGGTTCAAGCCTTTCACTTTCATCTGTTTTTATACACAGTAACACAGAGCCTCTCTTTACATTTCTTACCCCCACAGCAAGATTCTCGTGGAAAGCTTTTCTGGCAGAAAATTGCCCCCGCCCCAAAAAAAAAGTGCTGTTAAAATGTCTTTCAAACTATACTGTTTGATTAGTTTTGGAAGTAATTAATTCTTCCAATACCCAACTGTTTCTTGGTTTAAATCTTTGCTTCCCTGCACACACTATGGAAACTAATTCCATGTCATTCTTTAAAGTGATGCAGCCTTGTATTTTTGGAAATAGTATTCTGCTTCTCACTCAAGGTTAACTTTCTTCTTTTGTTACTAGCTATTTCCTCCAGTCACAAAAAAAAGATTTAGGAAATAAAACTGAATACGTTTTAAATTACACATGAGCATGATTATCAAACTGCAATTTTATTCAGCGTGAAGTGAATGAATAGTGCAATACATGCATGCTACTGGAAAGAATAAACAATGGAATCCCATAAGAAATGAGCACCTTAAAAGATTGGTGCTGCTTCAGTTCTTTGGTTATTGTACGCTTCAATAATTTGGGGGCTACAGTTCCATCAGTGGCAATGAGATGACTAGTCCAGCTAAATTGTCCCATGCTTTTTAATTTGCATGTAGCTTGCATTTTCTGGCAGCACAGGAATAGGAAGGGAACAAGTACAGCTGTGCATCAGATGTGGAATGGCTTTTATGTTTTTGTTATTCATAGCAAAGTTCGTATTATGTGCTTTGGTATGCATAAATATGGAAATGCATTGCCATATATAAATGAAGTTATGGAGTTAAAGGGACATTAAAACTATTTTTGACAGATGCTAAAAGAGGTGTACATTAACTGGGACAAATACAAATTTGATTAATGCTAAATTGAAATTAAACTTGCATTGTTCTTTGAAGTAACATTATTTGTTAATGTTTGTTTACTCAACGTGTTGAAGCCATCTTGTGACGTCATTCATTTTTTAGGTTTGTTAGCTCCATCTGGTGTTAGCAATTTGCGGCAGTATTAGTTTTTTTGTTGAAAAAAAATGCTAGTTATTTTATTTAATTTTGGTTCTTTGTCCTCCGGCTAGCTATTATCTTTTTCTTGGGTCGAGCACTTCTCTTTATACAGGTTGTGTAAACGGAAAGGAATCTTTTATCCAAAGATAACACTGATGAAAGAAATTTGTTTTACACTTTTATTGTCGAACACGTTAACTATCACATTTACACATTGATCTTGACACTCGCCAAACTGAAACTGTTATAATAACTTCTTACTGATCACTTTTAATCCACGTACTTCAACCTTTTGTATAATTAACTTTATAACACTTGAGATTTTTCATAACTCTGTTACGCGTAACCTACAAATTGATATCCGAAGTGTGCCGTACAAATACTTTCGACGAACTGACGGGAATGCGACGTGTAGTGTACAAAGAATTTTGATGAACTGACGGGGTCTACCTCTAACCTACTCTTTTTATACTCATTCACCCAGATATGCCTAAAGATTATAACTGAACTGCAATTGGCTAATAAAACGCGCCAACATTAGCGTCTATTTTTATATCCAATGAAAATTATGAATACATATGCTCTAGGGAAACGTTCCAGAAGATTCTCAAGGGAAAAACGCGCCAACATTACGTAACTTCCTTGTTTCCAATAATGATAAACAGCTCACCCCCTCGCTGCATTATTGCACGCTATTATTGTCAGTTTCAGTAAGGCAGTATAAACTTACTTCTCAACAATAATTACAATCAATAAACATCTCAAATCAATGTCACATAAAAATGCATATTCATATTACAATCATTATTTACATTTAAGTAATTTGTGATACAAATTACTGCATCATCTTATGGATGTTAAGTCAATCCAACTGAGAAATGTTAAAATTCTGATTTCACTGTACCTTGTTAATAATCTTGAAAGGGATTCTTTAATAGGACATTAGTAGGACTAAAAGTAAAGCTCCGAGTCATATTATGTTTACCTTACATTCCCAGGTTTTAAGAAAATACAATAATTTGGTTGCATTGTTATTTAATGAATGGGAATCCATACACTGTGAATGCAATAATGAATAATGGCAAACAGAAATACAATGCATAATTTCCATTGTAAAATTTTAATTCCCATAAGTTAAATGCAATATGCAATGCAGTTAACTAGCTACAAGGTGGAAACAGCCCAACTAGGCCAGAACCTTCCCTCCTTAATGCCCACCCAAACCGAGGACTCACACTCCCCAGGATGTATGACAATGGCCAGGACAGACGCCTGATGGGGGGCAGAGGGCCTACAGATCAGAGAGTGAGAGACCAGGGTGGGTGATCAGCCACACATCTGGGTTGAGAGCAACAAAGTGGATGATAAGATGCAGATGAGGGATGAATGTTAGGAAAAGTGATAGTGGAGCACCAGTGGAATGAAACATGGTGGGGAAAACCGGAGAACCCGAAGAAGCAGCAGCAGGTCGCCCAGATGCCACTTTGTCCACCACAAATCCCACATGCAGGTTCCTGGGATTGAGAGGTGAGCGGTCTACCCACTCAGCCACAGCATTGCCCATGTAATGCAATTGGATCTGTAAAATTTGATAGAATATCTCCTGAGTAATAGAATTGATATTAATGGAGATGTAGAAGCAGAGTACTGAATTTATTCCACTTTTGCCAAAGAGGAACATATATGCAACAATGCTGTATGTTTTGCAATGCACTTATCACAAAATACTTTTTCACTGGAACTAGAATAAATTATTTTTTCGACCCCAGTTTCAAAACAGCTCTTCTCCAACTGATTTGATTAACTTAGGTTATGGTTTTAAAATACTAAATAGTGCAACTTAAGGCACCCAGAAAATTAATTGGATAATCAGATAAAAAGTTTGAAAGATTTGAAAGAGTATTCAGACAAACTTCCTTAATCAGCCCCTGTGGTTAATTTGTGCTTCCATCAGCAAGGGAAACTTTAGGCATCTCCTTGATGCACTTCAGAAGTGAAGAGCTGCCAACATTTGAGTGAAAAACCCACAGTATAATGACTGGATCCTTTTTTTGGAAATTTAGTCCAAGGTTATTTTGCTGCTATACCTGGGTTAGTGTGTGTATATGAACAGGATGATGGTGTCCTGTGGTATCAAAATTTAGCTTCTGAATAGGTTATGATACCTAGGTTGCTGTGGTATAAGGACAGGATTCTCATGGATTTGCGGCACTTGGGTTGACAGATTCTTTTGCACATGCATAGTAGTAACAAGGTGGAATCCTTTGAAGATTCCGCATTTTTGCTATAAAAGTTTCTCTTAAAACGGACGGGAGTAAAGGTTCCAAGCCTTCCTAGTATTCCCATCTCTTAAACCTATAATTTAGGTATTTTTATTGTACTCATCTTTTCTTACATTTTTGGGGTGGGGGACTGGATTTAGCAGTTTAGCGGAGTATTCATTCTTAATTTAGTGTTAGGTACACAAGTTAAATATTTTTTATTTCTTTTCTAAAAGCATTTGCAAGGAAATAACTGTTGTATTTAAATTTAAGATTACAGTGACATGGCCAGCAGCACAGGTAGCAAGCCGCAAACTTCATATATCATGCAGCCAAAGAGCAGCAGAAATCTCGAGCATTCTGGAAGAGAGAATAATGGGAGCTGCTCCTAAGGTAAAGTTTATGCTTCATGTAAATAGTTTGTCTTTTTGTCTGTTGCATAGAATTTTGGGTAAAATGCCTGCAGGGCAGTACATTAGGTTTGAAAAGCATTAACATTGTGTAAAATTAAGTGTGATTTAAGGGGCAACTTGAAAGTCATTGTTGAAAAATTGATCTTATATTAAAGATGTGTTTTTAAATATACTTGTAGGCTGACTTGGAAGAGACTGGACGAGTATTGAGCATTGGTGATGGTATTGCTCGAGTTTATGGTTTGAAAAACATTCAGGCCGATGAGATGGTGGAATTCTCATCAGGGTTAAAGGTATGTAACAGTTTTTACTCAAAGTGTGCAGAATTTTTTTTATATATAAATGAAAAGGTGTTGGTGGTGAGTTATTTGGCATGCTTGAGCGATGAGAATCTCTGATTTTATCTTCAGGGGGTGGTGAGCAATAATAACTTTCATGAGGTATGGCTTCTAATTAATTTATTGATAATTTAATGAAGATTTCAGTATATTAATAATATCAAAGTACAAAACAAATTCTGGTACAGTGAAAACCGCATTTATGTGTTTCTCACCTAGTTTTTCACTCTTGTACGTTGTATATTGTGCACTTTTTCGGTTTTGCATGCAAAGTTACCCCACTTTCACATTTTCCATTTATACATTTTTATGCTATTTTTACTCCCCCAGTCATTTTTGTTGCACTTATACATAAAGACCAAGAAATCGTTACAAAAGTTTTTGTATATGGTATGGCCAGCAGTTTGCTGTCTGGATGCACACTTGTAGTCATTATTATGGACTGTAGCTACAGTACACATGGCAATGCTATTCATGACTTTGTGGCAGTTGGTTTCAGAGACAAGGAAAGGGTTGAATGTGGCCTGTGGCCCAACAAATGCAATGGCAGTGGTATGCAGTTGACAGTCATATGAGCAGGTACACACACACACAGTACTTTGAAACTAGGAGTGTTTTTGCAGGGGGCGAACCCAGTTAATATTTTTAGTATAGTTTTCAATCATTGTGCATGCAAAAATGACGAGTTCATTGCAAAACAAAGGATATCTTTACATTCAAGAAAAGTAAACATAATTGAAGAGCAAAGAAGACCTAGTGAACCCAAAGTGAGCATTACAAATCATCTCAAAATCCCATATTCTACCTTAACTACCAAACTGTCCAATGAAATGCAGATAAAATCTAGTGTTTCGATAGCTGGACCAAGTGGTGAGAAATGCAATGTATGCAGGATGAAAAGTTTGTGGGCTTGGAAAAATGTTTACAAACTTAGTTTCAGCGTGCAGCTAATGTGCCTATTTCAAGCACGATGCCTAAAGAAAAGGCTTTAGAATTCACAAAAAAGTTAATGTTGAAAACTTTTATGCCTCTTCTGGGTGGTTACACCGTTTCAAAGTAAGATGTAGCATTACTGGCAGCAGAGTTGTGGGAAGGCTAACAGTGTGGATAATGTCACAATAGAATGTTGGAAAGAGCATAATCTTTCAACTTTAATGGCAAATTACAGTCTGGAAGATATTTACAACACAGATGAAACAAGACATTTTTCTAACTTATTGTTGGACAAAACATTTGCCATTTAAGGAGGACCCTTGCTTTGGGGGGGAAAGAGAAACGAGCAGAGTGATGGTACTCTTTAGATGGCTCTGATAAATTCTGATCACTAGTGATTGGAAAGTCAGTGAATTTGCGATGTTTCAAGAGAGTAAAATCGTATCCCACTGACTAAGAGTGAAACAAGAAGGCATGGATGACTGCAAGCCTCTTCAAGAGTTACCTTCGAAAACTTAATGCCCGCATGCGTTGTACTTTTGCTTTTGGACAATTGTTTGACTCACCCTACAGTTCAACAACATAGAATGGGCATTTTTTCCAGCAAATTGCATGAGCCATCTTCAACCTCTGGACTTGGGCATCATTGCTACCACAAAAACGAAGTACAGGAAGTTGCTGGTTCATGTCATTGCACTTCTCGACAGTGGGAAGAAAGAACCTAAACTGGATGTGTTGCAGGTAAGCCAAATAATTGCATTGTAGGTTAGGATGCGCTTTACACATATACTACATATGGCATTCCCTGTTATTTCCCTCTGAACATAACTCACATTTTTAGAATATACCTATAAATTAAATTAAATACAGGTTTTTCTGTACATGTTTACAGTGCAGTATTGCATGTACAGTATAGTACATAATAGGCAATGCACTACATAAGGACTGTTTGGGGTCAGTTAAAGCCAAACACAATATGCAAATGGTTTCAAATAGCTGGCATCACAAAAGATGAAACTGAAGCTGAGCCTGAAAATGTTGAAGATGTCAATTTCGATGAACCAGAAGACAATGACTGGGCTTGTATTTCAAATGGATTTGATTTTTGATTGTTGATTGTAGGGCTGATACTGCAATGTATTGTGTGCAAAATGATGAAGTAATTAACGACATTGTAACACTACCAGCTGAAAAAATAGTTCTGAGGAATCCAAAGAATTGGATGATGAACCTATGGACCCTCCCAGTTTGTCAGAAGCACTTATTGCATTGGAAGTAACACAATGTTACATAAAATCAAACATTAGTGATGACAAGATATGCACAGTAATGGCATCTGAACATTTGATTGATGCTGAATACAGTATTGCTTCCAAAAAACAAAACAATAGATTCATTCTTTAGACCTAAGTAACTTCAATTTCCATAATTTAGTCATAAACCTATTACAAAACTGCTGTACCTACTACTGTACAATATATATATATCTTCTGCTTGCATGCATTAAAAGTTAATACGAGAGTCACTAGATATGTTTTGAGACCCGGAAAATTGGTCACCCCTGGGGAAAACATTGTTGCTTTGTCAAAATAGCTGACTCATTGGTAATGCAGTGGTAGCAGACAGATCATTGTTGTGCCATTCATTTTTTGCTCAGTTAATGTTTGAAGTCCGGAAAGTAGGACTTTTTTTCAAGTGCAATGGAGATTCAGAGAGCATTTTTGTGCAATGATTTTGTATGACTTCAAATGTGGCTTAAATGAAAATGCAGTCACTTGAGCATTCACAAAAGCAATAAAACTATTATTTTTTTTCTGAATCATATTTTTATAAACTTGTTAATTGTTTTCACTTCTGTACACAAAGCCTGAGGCAGTATTTTAATACCTGAATAATTTCAATTGTATTTTATAATTAGTAAATTCAATAACAGCCCGCCTTGAAACAATATGTATGTAAGAATTATTTGAATTGTATGTGACAGTCATTGCAAATGCTTATTTTTATTGTAAACATGTTTTAATAATGTTATGTGCATACATTACATACTTTAATAATGCAAGAGCTGTGAGAATAATAAGTTTTAAGTTGCTAACAATGAGGTAACCTTGTAGCAATAATGAGTTTGAATATTATTAGTCATGATTAGAGCAATGATAATGTAATTTCAGTAACAGTTTTAAATTAGCCAATCAACAGCAAAGAAAAGTTTTAAGTAAAATGCTGATATTCTATTGGACTAGAATTAGCTAATCAGGGACTTGAAATACCAAAGCTTACGGGTTTTGACCGATGAAAGTTAACTCAGTTGCTGCCAAACCTTGGTAGTGAACAGATGGAAGATGTGTTCTCTACAGAAACATTACGTGTGAATCGTAAAATATGTATACGTGCTAAGTGAAAGTATTAAAGATTCTCACAGTTCTTAAAAAGTGTAGTGCTTTATAAAAATGTGCAAAGACTAATAAAAGAAGTGCATTTAAAAACTTAAATTCTGTGATGTCTGCATTCTTGTTGCACCACACCTTGACTAAGATACATGACTCTACAAACATTACTGACACAGCCAAGGCAAAATTCAAACATAAATAATATATAGAAGCAGTTTTAATAACAAAGTTAAATATTATAGTGTAAAACTTGGAGTGTAATAACAAAAACACATCTTAAAAATCAGTTTCTCATACGTAGCAGCATATTGCGTAATAACCGTAACTATTACATAATCAACAAATTCAAACCAACGCCCAAAGCGTGTTGCAAACTCCTTAAAGGAACTAATAACTTACATAATTCATTACGTGAAGCAAACATCCATTTCAAGTTGGCTTTCCAAACATGGAGCTAAATAACATACTTCAAGTTGGCTCCCATGCGTGGGGCATTTAAACTAAAACAAACTATCTTCTTCAAGCCAGGTTAAAAGAAAAAAGTAATTTTGCAATTGCCATGAATGATTCAAATTTATGTTTGTGAGGATGGAACTGCACAGAGAGGAACTGTAAGTGGTGATATTGAGAAAGCTGCTTGCGAAAATATACTGAGTTGTATGAATGGAAACCTGCCCAAAAAATTGTTCCACACGCACACAATGAAAAGGAAATCTTCGCATATACTCAGGAATTTGATGTATGGCATCTTGCTAAATTGCTTATGAAAATGTTTAATAAGATTTCAAAATTATGGTCCTTCATGAACGGAAGCATTCCATTTAATCATCTGTGGTGGGCATCTGCTACTTGTGAAAGTGACAGTGTACTCCCAAAGCAAAAGTTCATATCAGTTTTAAATCATGTTACTAATGTCCATAATGGGTAGGTTTTGAGAAATGTCATCCATGTGCTCATGATGTATTGAATGAAGAGTTCCACGATTATGATCTAATTAGTGTATCATCAGTAATGCAAGATTTTTAAGTGACATTACACATATCAAACATTTTCATCATATAGGAAACCTTGAATCCTATTACAATGAGCGCTTGAAGTATGTCCCAAAATGAACACATTTTTCATTTCCAGGCATGTATGTCAGATCAATAATAGCTGCTCTAGATCATGATTTCCACCAAGGGGAAAAAGTAGTAGGGAGTTCCATGGAATATTCTAAATTGGCTGGAGAATGGGTGTATAAAAATGGAGAAAAAACCTTATGAGTAAAGACAAAACCCTGTAACACATAGTGAGTGAGGTAAATGAACACAAGTTTCAATATGAGTATTTTGTATACTGACCATAGTGACATATCTTATAATATTGGCTTACTCCAGAAAATTAAAGCTAATAAGCAGGAAATGGAAGGCCGGTGTTACTCTTGGTTTGGATTACCTTCGTGAGAATACATTGGGGGGGGGGATTAAAATATGTAAACAATGAGAAAAGTTCAAAAGAGGTGAAAGTTTGAAGTATGGCACTATGGTGACTACACATTCCTGTTGAAATTTCATGCTATGATGATCAGCTGCTGCAGCCTGCTTCAGAATGGCTAGCCTAAGACGCCACCTCAGTGCGCTGTTGATGTGGAAAATACTGTGCAGATCCTGAACGGTAATCGTGCATTGTTCTGGTTGTCACCTTTATCATACACAACCCTAGATCTTGTAAGATATTAAGACATGTGAATTTTTATTCAGTCCTCCTTTAATGACACCCAAATGAATCTACAAAAGCATATGGTTATTCTTCAAATCACAAAGAAGCAGAATATTCAATACTATCAGATTGTGTACATACTATATAAATTAAAGTTGTAAATGAATTTATATGGTAATCTTGAAAGTCCCATATAAGAGTAGCATACCAATCAAAACTGTTCAGTCTCTACAATGTCGCAAAAATATTACCTTCTAAAATTACTTTGTTAATTGCCAAAATATTTGCAAAATGTGCATCTAGTAATTGCTGTTTTAGTTCTTAGCCACCTATATTTTTTGCAAACAGAAGAAAGGTTTGTTTACCATGATACATTGATCAAAGTGTTGGTAACCATGTCGCCAAATGATCTGGAAAAAAAAAGTGGTATCACAAACTTAGTTATTGTACTGTATTTTTGTGAAATTAGTGCACACCTTATTTGTCCAAATGCAGTATTCAAAATTGTGGTGTGCAATTAGATTTGAGTGCAAAATCATTCCACAATTCACCAGTAACAGCATTAAAATTTATGTCTATCTCATGTCACAATACATTGTCATTCTCTACTTCATTACATTTATTGTTTGTTTATTATTGCAAGGGGCATTGGAATTAGTAGGTAGTCAGGAAATGGAGGGCAAGCAGAACATCTTATGATACTACTTTCAAGCATAAAGTGATTCTTTATCCGGAAAAAAATTGTAACAAAAGGCAGAAAGAGAGTTCAATGTAGCAGAGAGCAATGTTCACTTATGGCAGCAACAGAAATTGGCATTATTTCCAACTAAAGTTACAAGAAAGGTACTTGTCATTTAAAATCTTTATGTAGCATAGGTTTTTGATGTTCACTTTAGTAGGTAGTGGTAATTTCTATAACATTGACTGGATCACATAATAGGCTACATATAAATACTAGGTATGTTGTGAAACATTATGCAGGAATCCACTTGTATACAAAATAAATTTATTCTATCATTGATGAATATTACATTCGATAACCAACTCTTTATCATTTTAAATTTAAAATTTGTAGTGCACAATAGATTCAGTGACTTCTAGATTTGCATAAATGCATTATTATTTTGTTCTGCTA
Source organism: Deroplatys truncata (assembly GCA_030765065.1). Lineage (NCBI taxonomy): Eukaryota > Metazoa > Arthropoda > Insecta > Mantodea > Mantidae > Deroplatys > Deroplatys truncata. The sequence continues at coordinate 121,025,092 of CM060978.1, forward strand.
GTTGTGTTATATTGGATTACATGCTTTATTTTGTATATAATTATGTTCTGTGTTTAATGATGAGTATTGTTTAAGAGAATGTCCACAGTAGCATGGTATAGTGCTAAGAGATTCTTCAATAGCAATATCCAGAATACGAATAATCATACAAAATATTTGTGAAAGAGATGCAAGTCCCTTAGGCCACAACACTATTAAAAATTAAAACTCGGTTGCAGAGTGGAAATTTACTCACAATATTGTGTTTTAAGTTAATGTGCAATTTAGTATATGAACATTATTGATAAATACATTTCTGCTTTCAACAGTTATAGTCTTGAATTCACATAGCTGTGATTAGCCACTAGTTTTATCTAATTCATGGAATAACTCCATGATCGCAGATTGACAAACTAAAAAATCCTCTGCACGTGTCATTGTTAAAGAGTTGTCCCAAAAAGGATTTTTTTGTATAAACATTTCCGTGTAAGCCATCGATGGATCAGTGGTTTGCTACATCTAATGTGGTATATAACTATATTTGAGAATCTCTTTAAAAACATGATTTATTGTTTTGACTTCATAGTCATTCTCTTTGTAGGGAATGGCGCTGAACTTGGAACCTGACAATGTAGGTGTTGTAGTATTTGGTAACGACAAGCTTATAAAGGAAGGTGACATTGTGAAACGTACTGGTGCTATTGTGGATGTACCTGTAGGAGAAGAGCTCCTGGGACGTGTAGTGGATGCTTTAGGCAATCCAATTGATGGAAAAGGACATTTCAAGTCAACAAAAAGGTAACATAATCAGAGTGCATAGAAGCAAGCATGAGATGTGGTGTGATAAAATAAATTTGTAAAGCATAGGTTTTTCTTTTCATTTGGAAGATATGAGAATTGTGAGCTTTAGTGCTGTAGCTTTTCATCCTACCACATGGCATTGTTAGCCACTTTATGCTTAATATGAAAGAAGGTAGTATTAATTGTATTAACCCGTCGTTGGTCAACACATGATCGCCTTTGATTTCAAGTGTTTAAAATTTCAACCTTTGATTTCAAAGTGTATTATATTCTTTATCATTGAAACCAATATAGTGAGATACAGTATATCTTTCACTGCTTAATCATGAAATAAGTTGGTATAAGTTCTGGAATAAAATACTTCATTCTTGTATAGATAGCAGAAGGCACAAATATGTCAATGAAGTGAGTGTGCATCTTACATGCTGAACTGTTTGTGTTACACGATTATCTCATTGTTGTGATATATTTTCTGAAGCACATATGTAAGATACTGTATTGTTATTTTCCCCCTATGTTGCCGATTTCTTGGGTACTATTCAATATTTTGGTAATTATATGCAATGTTAGATAAAGGTTTGATTAGAAGATGGAATGTCAAGAGCAACAAATAATGGCTGCAGGAAGTTGAAGATTAATCTGTCACCATCTGAATTTTTTTTGAAGTATATTAGACCAGGGGAGGAACTGACAATTTAGACAAATACAATGAAGACATTGTTAAGAAAATGTTCCTGTGGAAAAAGAGCATAACTTGGGTTATATATTCAATATGGTGTTTTATAATGTGAAAAATTGATATTCTGATTATATTATTTAACTAAATATATTAAAAGTACATCAAAGTAATTGTTGAACAATAAACAGATAGTATGACAATGTTCAGTATTATGTGGCCATGCACTCACTTGTCAACCAATGGCAAGATCCTGATCAACTCAACCAATGCCAGGTTAATATGAAAGAAGGTTTTTATAGATTAACATACTTATTAAACTGTGTTTATATCAGTAAAAATGTGCTAAAGACTTCTTTTTAACTTAGAGTTGAATGAATTTGAAAGTTTTTTGTGTTATAGTACTAGAAGTCCCAGAAAATCTGGTATTTAAGAATTTTGTAAACAGTTGCGAGAATATAATATAAAACTAAGTGAATACAATGGCTCAGAAAACATTGCTTGGGACTCATACTTGAGGCAGATTGACTTGACTACTTTAGCTCATTTTAATAATGAGGATTAAAAATTTCTACATTTAAATCTTGTTACTCATTTCATTGCAATGTATCTTCTCTCATTGACCAAGCACAAACTTTATCCTGTTCCTTTCTGCTCAGGACTCCCTTTGTTTTCTCTATTTTGTGCTTGTCCAGATTCTCACCAAGTATTGATGCTAAATTAGTATGTTTTACTAATGGAAGTGTTAACTAAAGGAAAAAGCTTATTCAAAACACAAAGTAAGAAAGTATCTCTGTATCTTAGGAGAGGAAATGGAGTTATTGCATTAGTGCACATTTTTTAATCCTTTTACTTTGGAAAGTTGAACCTAGCTCGTATTGCTGTTATTCACACATGAACATTAAAAGTTTTCCTTTCATAATATTTGAACATGGATAGAAAATATTTCAGAATATCTAAACTGCATTGAAGTATAAGTTTATCTTGACACTGCTGACTAAGCATTTAAGTGAAGCTTAACATCTCAGGGCATTGAGATCTGTACATTTTCCCTCCAATAATAAATGCTAATGCCATAAGTAGTAAAATATGCTTATAGCAGAGAAGGTATTCTAAATTCTATGTTATACATGACTATTCCATTTATATGCTGCACATTTGATGTTGACCCATAAAGTTCAGCAATGCATCAGATATTGACCTGTCACACTTGCAAGGATGTGATTTTAGTGAATAAAACCAGCTTATTACTAAATCGTAAGAGTGTCAGAATGCAGTAATTAATAGGCTGCTAACATCTTAACAGCAGAAACAAACATGATTTAGATTAGAATGCAGGAGCAAGAGTTAATAAAAATAACTGATCATGCCAACATATCTTCACTAAAGATATATCTGCAGATGTCATCACATTATTTCCAGAGAAATTAAAAAATCTTACTCAACATTCGCTTGAGTTAGCTTTACTGAATACTAGCAGATTCCTTCAAATTTCAATTTAGAAAATTGTGTTTTTAATCAGTGTGCATTCAAATATTGTGACTTTCCATATAATGTTCTTGAATAGAATGTCTTTATTGTGTTCTGATTTTAGCTTATTTTAATTCTGAGGTTAACTATTTTCTCATTCCCACTGTTGGTGGCATTCATTATATTCTGTAACTTATTTGATTGTTCATTCATTTAGTATGCTGTGATCTAACAGTGACACAACTGTGATTTGATTTTAAAACAACACAAGAAAGTAATTACTATTTATATAATTTGTTGCAGTTTATTCATGGAATAGTCTTAATAAATCCCATTTGAGGTTATGAGTAGTTTCATCAGATAAATTTGTAACCACTCGGATTATCTATGGTAAATTAGAAAAGAATTGAATAAGAACAAAACACAGGAATGTTTATATGATAGAAGATCTTTGATGTGAGTTACAACTTTTTATAATTGCAGAGCACGAGTGGGCATTAAGGCTCCTGGAATCATCCCTCGAATCTCTGTAAGGGAACCTATGCAAACAGGAATCAAAGCTGTGGATTCATTGGTACCAATTGGTAGAGGTCAGCGAGAGCTTATCATTGGTGACAGACAAACAGGGTGAGTTTTAAGTATTCATTAATTGAATGAGAGTTCTGAAATTAAATTACATGTGCTGAATTTGCTTACTTCTGGAATTCATATCACCTAAATCGGTATATCTGTAGTTTAATGTAGACGTTGAATCTCGGTAATTGAATTTACATTGGGGTAGATCAGTGTAATAATTGACTGTAGCATTGCATAACTGCTGGTGATGGAAAAATGTTTGTGAACAGTGACATTTGGAAGCATTAAAATAATGAAAAACTGTAGAAGTCCAAACTTTCCAAAGAGGATTTAGATAAAACAGATTAGACATCAACTACAGATGGGTGGTACGTATTTGGGTTGCGAGGAATAATTATTAAAAGGATTTTGACAGAGTTATAGTGTCAGAGGATATGGATAGACAAACTATGGATGCCTCAATGTAAGACAAGAACACACTTAAATTTTTTATGTAAGTATTAAGATTGAACCTAAATGTGAATGGTATATTGATAACTGTAATATCAGGGTAAGAGAAGGGATCATGTGGCTGAGACTAGTGCATGGTGATCTTAAGGTTCTAGAAAGAAGGTGAGTCAGGTACTTCATCTGATTCATAGGAAGGAAGAGGATGCAAAGCACATTTTATTTTACTGTTCTATTTACAGAACAGTGGAGTTTGAACTTAGTCAAACCAAAATTAATAAAGAAATAGCATTTAGAAAACCCGACATGGATTGTAAGAGCTACACATCATATTTTTGTTCTGTTGTGGTTTGGTGAAGAACAAGTGTTGCTTCCAAGTCACAACCTGGTTTGTAGCTTGGCATAAATAAGTAACCAAAGATGGCATTAATTTGCTGATACCCAGTAAACGCCCCCCCCCAAAAAAAAGAAGCTTATGTTGCATTCACATGACTTTCTCTACTCGCCCATCTACCAAACTATTCATACAAAAGCGTGTTTTTCTATCTATTTCTTGTTAATCAAGAACTTTTATTACACATTTCATAGATATACGGATACAGAAATCTGAAGTGATAGGTTTTTAAAAATCATATCACTCAATGATGGCTTTGAAATTCCATGTTTTTGTGTGACTATGAGAAAAAATTAATAGCGACTAACCACTCAACAAAAGTATAAGTGTTTGAAAACTTAAACTAGTAACAAAGAATATCTCGGAAATGGTTATGCCACAAATTTTTTGACACATTGTATGTTTTACAGAGACCTACATATTTGTGTAGTAAGATTTTGCCTAGTATTAGGTTTCTGAAATATACAAAAGTCTTTCAGAATAAAGAGGATTCCACAGGCTATTCACACAAAATTTGCTTCATTTCTCATGCAGATATCTTAAACATACAGTATTTTAACATAGTACTTAAATCAAAATGGTTTGAGGGTTCCTTCTTTTTTGCTTGCTTTCCTTCCTTCCTTTCTTTGGAAAGTCAAAAATAATGAAAAAGTTTTAATGTAAAGGGTGGTTCGGGATAGGAGGGATTTTCTTGATAACCTTCTTGTTGCATCCTTGGAAGATGCTGAATTAACTTAAATACCAAGATTGGTGGTATTTAACCAACTTTTTTTTTTTAAGTTATGCCATTCACACACATGCATGCACCTTTTTAGAATTCAGGGGTCTCGTGCATGCAGATAGAATACTTCCTCTGCTTACTATAACCTAGTAGTGGAGAAAGTAAAAATGCATAAATCACTCTCCTGCATGAAAATCTTTTTAGTCAATTTATATTAAAATTAGTGACAAAAGAAAGGCAATAAATTATCTTTCGGTGAATATTTAGCAAAAATAATTAAAAACAAGAGGAAGGCAATTTAGCATAAATTTGACAATATTGACATTGGCTAGGAACGGTTTGTTACGGCTACCCTTATGACTAAGGTACAATTTAGGGATTAATTACTGAGCCTTTTTTTGACACTAATCTATGGCTAGAGCTTGAATTTTAGGCTATATGTCTATGTGTATTTATAAACTAAAATTGGGTAAGCATCCTCATATTTTATAAACAGTATAAATGTAAGGCAGGTGTTTTGTGGTGCATAAGTTACCTATTCTGTCATTTCTGTTGTTCCCATGTGTTGTTTTTCATGCAGCTATGAAAGAAAGAGGGGAGGAAAAAAAAGTGTTCATATCATGGGATTGGTTTGAAACAAATCCTTGTACTCTTTGATTCCAGGAATGAGAAATTCCTGGAAAAGGACTGGTTTATTCATTTTATGGAAAGAGAAAAGAATACTTGCCCCTATAGATGTTTTTCTGATAATTTGATATTGGTCCATTTCTATAGTACAGTTTTTAAAAATTTATTTACATATAACACCTTGCCCCATAACATATTACATGTAGAAAAACAATTCAGTTATTTAAATGCAAAATTAACTTTGGTTCATTATTAACAGTATGTTCACAGCTTTCAAAACTAATTTTTTTAACAAATTAAAATAGATGTATACATTTTTTAAAATTTAAAATAGAGAGTTGAGGGTTGTTACACTACATCACATTTATAGTGATGTAGTGTAACAACCCTCAACTCTCTATTTTAAATTATGACACATCACTGTTACAAGCTTCTAAATCTTCAAAAATTGAGATGTATACATATTTATTTTTGAGAATGTTATATTCTTGTGTACTTACAACTGTTAAAAATTTACTCTCTTAATAAAATGTATAAGTGATCTCAATTGTTTTTTAATTATTGCATTATAATCATTAATTGGCCAATTTCTAATGCTTAACTGTCTTGAATATTATGCGTTGTCGGTTTAATAATGAGCATTCCCACAGAAGGTGATAAGTGGTTTGGTCTCCGCTACCACAAGGACATCCTGGGTTTTCCAATATTTTAAACCTGTAAAAATATGATCTGAGGTTCTCATGTCCAGTTAACATTGTTAAGTTTGCTGTAATTGGAATGTTGATCTTCATTCTTTCTGTAACTGATGTTAAAATCTCTTGATAATCACTCCTTTTGTAGTGGCTGACCATATCCTTTGTCATTTGCGATACTTTTCTTCCTGTTGGTAGATTGAGTCACACTTTTTAACTCACTTTCACTAATTAAACATTTGTTTTATACAACATTTAATTAGTGAAGGTGAGTGTTAAAAAATGTGACTCAATGTACCATCATGAAGAATACTTCACGGTTAATAGTGCTTCTATGTTTAATCTTTAACTTTTCTTCCTGCCGGTTTCTATTATTTTGATTTTGGATATCTTCCTATAGATTTATCGGTAGAAGTGTGAGACAGATATTAAGGGTTTTTTAAATCCTGCCAACATTCAGCTATTTCTCGCGATTCCATTCATACAGTATTGAATTTTATGGCCAGCGTATGACATACAGTTCATAAACATTTGACTATCGCTGTTCCCTTTGTATCCATAATTTAATGTATAATGTATCTATTTCTGTAAAAGTTTATTTGGATTAAAATGAAGTATATATAAAAATAAGATTTAGTAAGACTGTTTGTATGCCCACTAATAAACGAGAGCATAGAGAAAGTAATGTGAATGTATCACATCAAATTTTTTTGATCTTGGATAGAGAAAATTGACAGAAGATTTAATCAGGGAAATAGGAAAGTGTTTCACAACCTGCTTATCCAAAAGTCCTTGTCCACTATCTAAAAGCATGAAAATTGTCTACCTTCCTCCCAGTACCACATCAAAAGTACAGCCAATGGATCAATGTGTGATTAAGAATTTTAAACATCACTACCGGAAACGAGCAATAAAAAGGATCATCAGAAACATTGAAAAGAGTAAACCTGTCAATGATAGTAATCTCCTGGATGCCATCCACATTCTGTAAATGTCTTGGGAAGATGTGAAGCCTGCAACAATAGCAAAGTGCTTAAGGAAAGCTGGTTTCGCCACTAACGAGTGCGTGGATAGAGAAGCTACACAGGTTCCCAAAGAATGGCCTACCTTCCAGGAGCATTTTGAGTGTGTAGATTGTCATTGTTGCAGGGCACCACTCAGATGAAGACATTAATGCAGTAACATATCATGAAGATTCTGATGCTGAAGAAGACACTGATCAAGGACACAACATCACAACAGACACTGCAAGTCTTAGAATTGTAAGAATGTTTATTCAGGACAATCATCATTGAGTAACTTTGTGTTTACATCAGTAAATGTGGTTGAGAAGTTTGTTGAGCAAGCTCGTACACAGAAAATAAAGTAGATGATGGATTTCATAAAGCCATGAAAAGGTAGATAAAGGCCCGTTAGCATTTTGTATTGTTAAATTTAACTTACATGTTATAAATAAGATATCTGATAAAGCTCTCATTACGAACATTCATTTTTATTACACAAATTTAGAAAACTGTATGTTGAAAGCCTACATAGAGTATTTTGCAACCAATATATCACAAATTTAATGTTTTTCCTACATCTCCATAAGTTGAATTTTCAATCAGTGGAATTTATTTTGACATCCCCTAATAGTTTGAGATATTGGGTTCGACTGTATTAAACATCTAAAAATAAATACTTCAGAAAAGGATAGTAAATGAGATGGCATTGGTATGAAATTGCCATAGAACTAAGAAGAGAATAGATTACTTATTCTTATAAAACTTTTAACATTCATAAGCAGAGGAGTAGGAATGATATATTATTAAATTTGAAATGTCATTAAAATGTATTTTTGTGCTTTCAGAAAAACTGCTCTGGCTATTGATACAATCATTAATCAGAAGCGCTTTAATGATGGAGATGATGAAAAGAAGAAACTGTATTGTATATATGTTGCAATTGGTCAAAAGAGATCCACAGTCGCCCAGATTGTGAAGCGATTAACTGATACAGGTTAGGTGGAATCTTCGCTAAAATAACATTTTGGCATTCAGACTGTTCTAAATTATCTTAGATTCTAAGGAAATTTAGAGCCAAAGAATGTAATGAGTAAAATGACGGTTTTTTAATTCTGTACTTTAGGATCCATGGGGTACACTATCATTGTATCAGCTACAGCTTCCGATGCTGCACCTCTGCAATATTTGGCCCCATACTCAGGCTGTGCCATGGGAGAGTTTTTCAGAGATAATGGAAAGCATGCTTTGATCATTTATGATGATCTATCCAAGCAGGCTGTTGCTTACAGACAGGTATGGGTGAAATATTTTACCATTAGGTATTAATATGGTGTAGGAGTAAAGAAAAAAGACAGGTTCTCAGTAACTTGGAATGGAAATCAAAATGGTAACAATAAATATGACAATTTGAATTGATTTTTTGAACACATCACTCATTTTTAATTAAGGAAAACATGTTTTTAGAGCTGATATGTAATCAGAATATAAGATTCTGACATGAGTTTTCAAACTGAGCTTTTGTTCATAGACCAGGTATTTGACTTGGATTAACCTTCAGATGGATTCAGTTTCAACCAGTTGTAGCCATATCATTAATAAACTGCCAGAATGGTGTTATATGAGCCTGCCCAATCAGAGAAACTGGTCATACTGGACTTATTTTGTTTTATATATATAAAAAAAATATTAATATCTGATTAAAGAAACACCTTCACAAAATTATGTAAGAAAAACTTATATTTCCAAAAATGCTTCAAAGGCAACGTGCCTTCATCTTCAGCTGCAGTTAGCAGCTGAGGATGAGGACAAGTTGCCTTTGAAGCATGATCTGAAATTTTCAAGGTTTTCTTACATAATGAAGTCGTGTTTCATTATTGTTTTGAATTCTCTTAACTGTTTCCCAAAACATTAATAAACATAAAATAATACATACACTGTGCTGCAAAAAAGCGAAACAGCAACCTATTCTCTATTTAGTTTTTTACAGCTCTCAAACTGCTGTTTCAAACCTTGCATAAGAACAACATTATAGAAATGCAACAACATCCCTAATTTAAAATAGAGAGTTGAGGGTTGTTACACTACATCACTATGCTATTCTTACTTGAACGCGTTTCGGGAGAGAAAATGCTGACGATGGGAACAAGCCGTCTCCCGAAACGCGTTCTCTATTTTAAATTATGACATCACTGTTACCAGCTTCTAAATCTTCAAAATTAGTCAACATCTCTAATGCTTAGTCAATGAATTTAAAAAGCTTTGATTCATTCCTTGGACCTTTTGGCAAATTTTGATTAATATACTGCTAATTTTGTGCGCAAGGTGGCTTTATACAACAATAACCACAAAGCAAAGTTTTAGTGTTCAAATTGTTGTAGTGCATTGTTGTGCTGCATGATGATTTAAAGCAGAGTGCATTGTTGTGCTGTGTGATGATTTAAAGCAGAGGTGGCGAAAATGGGACTCATGAGTCCTTTTGACTCGTAGGCACCGTTCCCTCTCTGCTACAGTCCATTTGTTTTTTCACATCCTACTGAGTAATGCAGTGCGTGTTGTTGCATATTTGGTGACTCATGGAAGGAAGGTGTTTTTGCCACCCTTGATTTAAAGCATTCAGGCTTGCCTAGTAATAAAGTCTTATGTGAGTTATAAGGACTTAAAATGGTTTTTAGAATGAATTTACAGCAAGGCTGTGGCATTAGTGGTGGATGGATGAAGTCTGTTGCTGATGTCATTGGCACATGTTATTCCAATGTACACAGGACTGTCCAAGGTTCAGGGAGGATGCTATCTATACCTGGAGGCCTGGTTCTGGTCATAGCGGTCCTTCTGACCATGACGATTGCTTTCTTTTACTGAGAGTTATTTACAATCGACGCACATCGGTTGAGGCCAGGAATAATTTGCAGCAAGTATGGTATGTTAACATAATGAGAAGACAGGAGGAGGTTGTATGAAGCAAATTTACAATCCAGGAGACCTGAAAAAGGACCACTGTTGACCAGGGAACATTGTATCTCTCGGATGCACTTTGCTCGCACCCATCAAATCTGGACTATGGATCAATGGAGCACAGTGCTCTTCATGAATGAGAGAAAGTTATATTTGAGGGCACCAGATGATGGAAGGGATAGAGTTTGGAGAAGTCCAGGAGAATGCTAAGCTCCCTGCACTTTCTCATCTAGGATATCTTTTAATGGGGGTTCAGTATTGGTTTGAGTAAGGATCAGTATTGAAGCAAGGACGGAACTGATGTTTGAGAATGTTCCACTGACAGCTCATTGATACATCGAGGAAATTCTCGATCATGTAGTGCCTTTTGCACCTTATCTTTATGTATGACAATGCTCATCCACACATTGCTCCGTGTGTTTCTGATTTCCTGGATGTGGTTGGGATTGAATGCAGTGTGGCCAGCATGCAGTCCAGGCTTAAACCCAATAGAAAAATTTTGGGAGGCATGCTAAGGGTAGATTTTCCAACTCGCTGGGAGAACTTCGGGCTGCACTTAAAGCGGAATGGGAGGAGATTGCACATCCCAACCGGAGCAAGCCTCGTTGAATCACAGCTGTAATCAGGGCTAGAGGTAGCAACACTTGTTTCTGAAACTGTTACTATATTTCCACAAACGTGTAGTGTTATTAAAGGTATAATTTTCCAACGTTTTAAAAAAATTGTATTTATTTAGATTTTGACCAAGTTTTATTGGAATTAAAATCCATAATCAATAATATGGTACAATTTACACTTAAAAATATTCCTTTACCGTTACTTTAATGATAAAATATTGTTAAATAATTGTTGAGAGATTCTGGTTTAATATTTATTGTCCTCGCTTCATTAAACACATATTTATATTTTAAAATGTGTATAAAAATTGTTTTGCTTTTTTCGCGCGCGTGCGTGTGTTTACATTTTGTTTTATTATTATTATTTATTTTATACTTAATATAATTTCTTCCCCAGTCTTATGAGGGTCACTCTGAAAGTTTTAAGAATGGACAACAATGAGTAGGTCTAGCCTAGCGTTTGATTAAGTTAAGATAGTAATGTGTGCAAGCCTGGGTGCACTCCAACAATGTGCAGCATCAGCACTTTTGTTTTATTTGCATGCTGGTGTTTCTATGCCATATGCTAGGATGGATCTCAAGTGAGAGCATTTCTGTGCTATGATTTTCTAGAATTTTAAAATTGGTTTTGGGGATAGAATGCCTTGTAAGACTCATTGGGCATTTGGAGACCTTTGCCCTTTGCAATCCATGATTTGATGGTTTTGCAGAGTTTAGAAGAGAAAGGAGTTCCCTTGAAGATGACTGCAGAATGCCAGCTACAGCAACACTGATGAAAGCAGAGAGCATATTGCAGGAAGATTATTGTTGCTCATATCAGATTCAAGATGTCTGGAATATTACTTTGGCAGCATTGAACACCATCCTTAGGGATAAACTTCATTTTAGAAAGCTGTGCAGTCATTGGATCCCCTGTCGCCTCATAAATGAGCAGAAGCAGGCACATGTGCAGTGGTGCCAGGAAATTATAGAAATATTTGTTGGGTAAAATCAAAAACATATTTAGTGTTGTAACAGGTGACTAAAGCTGGATATACAAGTATGATCCAGAAACTAAGTGACAGTCATCGGTCTGGGTCTTCTCAGGAGAGGATCCCCCCCCCCCAACAAAAGTGAGGCGAGCAAAAAGTGTTGTCAAGAAGATGATCTGTTTGTTCTTCTCAACTAGTGGTTATATTGTGACAATTCTGGTTGAGGGACTAAAGATTGTACATAACAAAATGTCTGCCACAAGTTTTCAATAAATTGAGAACAAAGCATCCTAAGACGGTCTACATTTAATTTTTTTGCACCATGACAATGCCTCTGTCCACACTGCACTAGAAACAACCTAACTTATGCAGGAGTCAGTAATCAAATATTTTTTCCCATCCTCCTTACAGTCCAGATCTGCCCCCATGTGTAACTTTTATATTCCTCAAAATAAAAGAAAAAATTCAATGTCAATCATCTAAAGTTGCAGTAGCTACTTATGTAGAATCTATTTGAATGGTCTCCAAAGAAAAATTTGAAAAGTGGTTTGAAAGGATGAGACATTATATAGACTACAATGGAGAATGCTTTGAAAAGATGCAGTGATCAACTCTAAATTTTTAAAATATTCATTCTCAAAACGTTTAGTGAATCTCATGCCACTATTTATGTATAATATATTCTGAATATGAAACTCCAATCTTTTAAAAATTCTGTATATGTTAATTATCACCAAAAAACCTGAATTTTGAAAAATAAGCCAATGCACGTCTAATGCAGCAGTAACTGAAGCATCAGTTATGCGAAATTTTGATTTTATCTTAGAAAAGTCTTCATCTATTTTTTAGATGTCCTTGCTGCTGAGGCGACCTCCTGGCCGAGAAGCTTATCCAGGAGATGTATTTTATCTGCATTCTCGATTATTGGAACGAGCTGCCAAGATGAATGAGACAAATGGTGGCGGTTCATTGACTGCCCTACCTGTCATTGAAACTCAGGCTGGTGATGTATCAGCTTACATTCCAACTAATGTCATTTCCATCACTGATGGTCAGATCTTCTTGGAGACAGAGTTGTTTTACAAGGGTATTCGACCGGCCATTAATGTTGGTCTGTCAGTATCTCGGGTAGGCTCTGCTGCCCAAACTAAAGCCATGAAACAGGTAACGGACTCTTCAATGTTATATAAGTATAATTTTTTAATGAGCATACTGTTTTAACACATAAATGGCCAGCACCTTTTAAAATGATTAAATACAGCAAAGTTGTTTCTAGAAATAGCATTCTTGATATTTGTGTATTAATTATAAAATATTGAATAAGTATTTGAGTAGGAGTCAAATTGTAAATGAGCCATTCCATTAATAGGTGGCTGGTTCCATGAAATTGGAGTTAGCTCAGTATCGTGAGGTAGCAGCCTTTGCCCAGTTTGGATCAGATTTGGATGCTGCCACTCAGCAGCTTCTGAACCGTGGTGTACGGCTCACAGAATTGTTAAAGCAGGGGCAGTATGGTAAGTAATAAGAGATGGCAGCATGCCGCTGCTATTATTTTCTTACCGCTCTGTAACAACTTCTTAGCATAGCAGAGTGAAACTTGAACATGTTTATATCTGAAATATAAAGTAGACCTTTTGTAATATATATAATATTACATTTTATTCTATCCTGAAACAAATAAAATAACGTTGATATTGTAATGAAAAGAAGCTAGAAACAGTGATGTGTATTGAATTTATTTAAAGGTGAGTCGGAATTGTTACACTAACATCACTTAAGTTTACTCACTTAACATGTTTCGGGAAACAGTTGTTCCCATCCTCAGAAGGTTAATTCGACTGGCCCGTGTTGTTGGTGTTTCCGTTTTTTGGACTGGATCCTGTGGTGGCATCTTGTGGTGGAGAAATGTACTTCCAGAGAGGATTTGGTGGCGGCAAATCAAAATTCATTAGATGTGTGTTGTGTTTTAGAATGGTGATCTTCTCCCATGCATCTAATTCGGCTGCAAATTTGGCTGATTTGACTAATGTAATATTGGGTTTGATGTTGTGATTAGTGATCCAAAAATGGTGTGAAACTGCAGATTTGTCCATTTGTTTGTATTTAATACATCTCATGTGCTCCTTTAGCCTAGTTTCTAGGTTTCTTTTTGTCTTACCTATGTATACTTTATTGCAATCTGAACAATTGATTTTATAGATTCCAGCTTTTTTGTCTTGTGGAATGGGGTCTTTTAACTTGTTACAAAGTAATTTCTCTATGTTAAATTTGTTCTGTGGAGCTAGGCTGATGTTATGTTTCATGAAAATCTTCTTAAATTTGTGAAATGTTCCTGGGTGGTATGTGAATTTCTTGAACTTTAGCTCTTTATCTTGCTGGCTGAGATTTGTTGTGTTTCTGATGTGCATCTGTCGTTTGAATTTTGCAATTTTTTTGTCAATAGTTGTTTTGTTGTACCCATTATGTATTGCTGTGTCTACTATATGCTGGTATTCTAACTGGTATTCTTTTTTATTTAAGGGGGTATATACCAGTCTATGTGTTAGGCTGTTTAGTACTGCATGTTTGTGTGTGGTTGGATTGAAACTCTTATTTTTTATGTAATTAGTAGAGTGTGTTGGCTTCCTGTATATGCCAAAGGTTAGGTTCTTTTGTTCTCTGATGATTTTTAGGTCTAAAAATGGTAGCATGGATGAGACCAATCGTCAGCAATCGTCTTGTTGCAACAAGAAAATTACATACAAATTCAAGAAGACCCATTAAAATTACATTTAAAAGCCTTCAATCAAACCATCCAGGAAAGCAAAACTATAACAGACACTGATAAATCTAGATTAAAACCAGACCACCCCACTTTACCAAGAATGTATGCTCTACCTAAAATACACAAACCGGATAATAAGATGAGACCAATCGTCAGCAATATTGATTCTCCTACCTACAAACTGGCAAAATGGTTAGTACAGAGATTCTCTTCACTACCAAAATTCAATAGCAAAAACATAATGAATTCAGAAGATTTAATACAGAAGATAAAATCCCTGGAACTCGAACCAGAAGACAGATTAGTTTCCTTTGATGTCACTGCACTATTTCCAAGTGTCCCTACAGATCAACTCCTGCGTCAATTAAAGAAATGGCTACAGCAGACTAACCTACTTGAAGAAGAAATAGAAGACCTCATACAACTTACCAATTTATGCATTGCACAAAATTGTTTTAGTTTCAATAAAAAGTTCTATCAACAACCAACTGGTCTAACCATGGGCAACCCACTTTCACCCTTCTTGGCAGATTTATTTATGAGCTACTTAGAAACACACATAACAACTTCCTTTCCATACATGTTTAAAGTTTGGCACAGATATGTTGACGACATCTTCGCTGTTGTCCCTAACAGGTTCATACAAGACTCCTTAGCCTTACTAAACCTACAGAACCAATCAATAAAATTCACCATAGAAATAGAAAAAGAAGGCATGCTACCATTTTTAGACCTAAAAATCATCAGAGAACAAAAGAACCTAACCTTTGGCATATACAGGAAGCCAACACACTCTACTAATTACATAAAAAATAAGAGTTTCAATCCAACCACACACAAACATGCAGTACTAAACAGCCTAACACATAGACTGGTATATACCCCCTTAAATAAAAAAGAATACCAGTTAGAATACCAGCATATAGTAGACACAGCAATACATAATGGGTACAACAAAACAACTATTGACAAAAAAATTGCAAAATTCAAACGACAGATGCACATCAGAAACACAACAAATCTCAGCCAGCAAGATAAAGAGCTAAAGTTCAAGAAATTCACATACCACCCAGGAACATTTCACAAATTTAAGAAGATTTTCATGAAACATAACATCAGCCTAGCTCCACAGAACAAATTTAACATAGAGAAATTACTTTGTAACAAGTTAAAAGACCCCATTCCACAAGACAAAAAAGCTGGAATCTATAAAATCAATTGTTCAGATTGCAATAAAGTATACATAGGTAAGACAAAAAGAAACCTAGAAACTAGGCTAAAGGAGCACATGAGATGTATTAAATACAAACAAATGGACAAATCTGCAGTTTCACACCATTTTTGGATCACTAATCACAACATCAAACCCAATATTACATTAGTCAAACCAGCCAAATTTGCAGCCGAATTAGATGCATGGGAGAAGATCACCATTCTAAAACACAACACACATCTAATGAATTTTGATTTGCCGCCACCAAATCCTCTCTGGAAGTACATTTCTCCACCACAAGATGCCACCACAGGATCCAGTCCAAAAAACGGAAACACCAACAACACGGGCCAGTCGAATTAACCTTCTGAGGATGGGAACAACTGTTTCCCGAAACATGTTAAGTGAGTAAACTTAAGTGATGTTAGTGTAACAATTCCGACTCACCTTTAAATAAAATAAAATAAATTTCTCCTTTTTAGAAGATTAAAGGCAATGGTATAATTTAACAATGCTTGAAAAATTTTAAGTCAATCAGTAACCATTATACACCACTTACACTAATAACCAGGAACATAATTAAGAGATTTTCCTATTTTCAATGTATGTTTTAGTGCTGTTTCATTGCAGATATTGATGTGAATAAGTTTACATCATAGATAGGTATCTATCTATAGCTTCATTCAGAAACTGAATGGCTGTAAACATTGTTTGATTGATAAAATGAACAAATGCCTAAAATAAACCTTATACCTTACACTAAAAGAAAGAGGGAATAATCTTCAACAAATTCCCATTCCACTCAAGTAAGATTTCAAAACATGTCCTGCTATTGAATTATTGTACAAGATAAGTGAAGATTTGTCATCAATAGTTATTATTGTATTAATTTACACTTATTCACTGTCAATAGCTTCATTTTTACGTTTTATGTTACAGTTATTAGCATAAGTGGGTATAATGGTCACTTATACTCATTTTCAAGTATAATAAACAACATAATATTGAATGTACTCAATTTCAGTTATTTTTTTTATGATGCAAGCTGTTCATCAGTGGGCTTCTGCTTAAAGTTAAAACAAATATGGTAATTTCTGGTGACAGTGTGTTCATAAAATCTCATAGAAATGAATAAACTGATGATAAATTTTAAACACAAATGTATTACATAGAATTCCATTAATGAGTGGTTCCAATGACCTATACATAGATCATTGAGTATAAATAAGTTAATTTGGTTTTAATGCCTTAAATGTCACTAACTTAAGTGAGATTAAAAATCCATCCCACCACTGTTAAATCTGCTAAATTCATGACTCATTACATCAAACTATTTAAGATATTAGACCGAACGTTTTACAGAATGTAAGATACATGTCTTCTAAGTTTGCTGGTGTACTTTTGTGCAATAAATTTGTTTATTAAGGATTCTTTTCTTAATTATAGTAATCTTTTGTTTAAAATTTATCAGGTGCTTTTTAAATAAAATAACCATAACACCAAAGTAGATCTACAATATCACTTAGGGCCGGTTTCACAGTTTAAGCTTATGCTGAAGCTTTATAAGTTTTCTGTGAGTTTCACAGAAGGGCAACCAGGTTTGTCTTTAGTGTGCTAAACAACTCCTCAGAACAGTGAAATTGGTAATGCATGCACTTAGAGTGAATTCCCATCATTTGTTTATGGTGACATTGTACCTGAAATAAGCTTTTGTAGGTTATCCAGCAACGTAGTTAAAATAACTGAAAAATCAGAGTTAAAATGTAAAACTTTATTTCTCAAGAAGTTTGCATTCTCCCAGAAATTGTAAAGCATGTAATAGAGTGCAAGCAGTCGGACAAATTACTATGGAGTAAGAAAAACCAGAAAAACTACGGAGTAAGATAAAATTGCTTACAAAAGGTGGATTAGAATGGTGTGAAATAATTTTGGTAGCTCTGCATGCTGTAAGTTTTAAGATGCTGGAAAAATCTGCAGCTGCAATTAACATGCTTCCACTTGATATAACCTCAATGTTAAGAGAAACATTGTTTCTGACAAGAGGGCTTTGTTACTGAAATATAAAGCAATACGTTACATGTAGATGTGATTGCAGCGAGTGCAACAATGTATAAGATAAAAGTATTAAGTATAACTTTAAAATTAAGGCCATGCCAAATTAGGTGTTGCTTCTTACCAGTCAATTTTATGTTTAACTGTATCATCAATTTCTGCAGTCATTGCTGACTGTTTACTGATTTGAAATCTCTCGTACAATTCTCTGTATTTCCATATGTGAAAATAGTTTGGATGGGCTTTAAACATTCTAGATTGTCTTCTTTTGTGCATATGGGTTAAAATAATTTGTATTTCCTCATCACTAATACTGTCTTCAGATAACACAGTGACTCCTTAAGCTTAAAGGCTGGTTCACAACCAATGAGAACGAGAAAGTTGAAATACATGTATTCAAATGGAAGTGTTCACAATCACTGGGAAGCCTTCACAGGTCCTGTGAATGGGAAAGATGACTTGCCCAAGTTTTAACTTTCTCATTCTCAAACACGGCAGTTTAGATCCATATTGTGCCTGTTAGACTCTTCACTGTAGAGCTTATTCTAGGCAGCAGTGACATGAAACAGCCGCTAGTGCTCAGGGACTGCAAGCTGGAAACATGAAAATGGAAAAAAAAAATTAGTAGGAATGAAAAACTGGTGGAAATTAACAAAGAACAATAAAAAACTTTAATAAATGTCATTAAATAAAGGAATGAAAGCTTGGTGCAACCAGAAATGTAATGGCTATGCATTTAGATAATGTTTACTCTATTGAATTTTGACATTGGCTAATCGCATTATGTTGGCTGAATTGGAAGTAGGTGAAAAAATATCATTGGTCAATTAAAAACAAATGAAATACCAATGTGCAAAATCTACTTTCGCTTTGTGTTCGATGTGATCATCGATATGCATTCCCATTTTGGTTACCATTCTCGAGCAGTTGTGAACCAGCAGTACAGTTTTAACTAAACTTTATTCGCTCTTAGATTGATCTGTGCCAAAACAAATCCACATAACCAGTGCACCGTGGTACGACACGGCAGCAATGCGTGCAGGATAGTAGTCCCATGCTAATAATCTAAACTTTAGAATATATTTATCCTTAAATGATATAATATTCTATACAAATACCTAAGCGTTTAATTAACACTGATTTGTACTGTTAAACAGAGCTACAATTCCCAACATGCAATTCCTATGTTACCTGATTTGAGTATGCGCAGAATACTGTTTACAGCGTGAAACCCGCAGTTTCTGCTTAGTATCATAGAGGATGGTGAATTTGCTCTCACGTCTTTGTCGACTTACATAAAGCATAAGCCAGGCAAACACCTACTAGTGGTGGAGAAAAAAACAATACTACTGAATGTTTATTATAAGTTATGTGTGAAATATCCAACACTTACCGTGAAAGAACTGGTGAAACTAACTTCTGAGTTCACCGGTGTTTTGAGTACAAGTATAAACAGTGCTCGTAAAGAAAAATCTGAAACAGGAAAACTGTTATACCTAGGGAAAAAAGAAAGTGTGGGAAATACGCAATGCAAGAATGTAAAGATTTTGTGAAGAATGCAATTTGCGTAACGGTGGACAAATTCGTTTTTTAAAAATGAGCTGCCAACAGTTGATAAAGTGCACTTCTAAAGAGTGTATAAATGTAGGTTGTCTCATATCTGTTACTTTTCTTTTCGCTGTTTCTTTTAAAATTAACTATTATTGTAATTGCAAACTTTTATTTTGTTGTAATTGTCAGTTGTATCTCCTCTAACAAAATATGCTAGTCACTGTTTGAGTTGTCCGAATAAGGGCTATGTACTTTTTGCATTAGTGCCACGTGTACTCGCCACAAATGGTCGTGAAAATATGACAGTATTTCTGGCGCGGATGGCGGAAGAATACATTATAACGGTGCACTGGTCACCTGGGTTTTGTTTTGGCGTGGATCAATCTAAGAGTGAATGCAGTTTAAGCATGTATAAGCTTGGTTATCGCTTAAACTGCACACAGTAAAACTCCAATGTAGCAAGCCTCTGCTTAAGCCCAATTTAAAGCCTAAGCTTAAACTGTGAAACTGGGCCTAAGAGATTTTTTATAATCCTAAAATTTAATTTAGTTATCTTTAATAGCTCCTGAGGAAAAGTCATTTAGGCCAGAAAATGTCATTCACAGAAAAAGCTGTTCAAAGCAAAAGTAAAGAAAGTAAACTTTCATATATCTGTAAAGAAACCACATTGCTTGAGAACACACAAGCTGCCATAATTAACAGTAGTACCAATTTGTAGAGCAAACTTTAGCCTAAATGATGGTTTATAAGTTTACAGCTTTACTCCAAAGTGCGTAGAAGTTATATTTTTGAGAAGTGATGCAGAATTTACAGATGCAATACCATTTTAAAAAATGAGTGTTTTGCCTATAATGATAAAATCTGCATCAAATTTATAAGGCTGTACAGAAAACTATAAATGTCAGTTTTTGGCAATTTTTGCTATTTAGTCTCCCTTAGGCATTTAATTCTTTTGTACCATATATAACATTAATGGTTTCAAAACAAATTTACAGTTTATCACTGGCTACAATAGAATGCCATAACCAAGGGTCTTCGAGGCCCCGTTTGAAATACACAGGGCCAGATTTTGCCATTTTTCATGGATATGCTATGATGCAGAGTTTGCTTGCACTTCGACAGGCTACTGAGCCAAGGTATATGTTTGTAAGTCCTTGGGGGTGTAAGGGCCTTTATTATGATCTTTGGTTAAGGTTCCAGTTAGATATTATCTGGGAGCCAGGGCAAATTTTCGTATTACCACATTTGGTTAACAGCTAACTGGGAATTATTCTTAGTGATTAACTGCCACCTCAAGTTGTGGTTAGGATACTAATTTGAGGTAACCATACAAAAATGGTGCACATCGGCCTGAATTTATAGTTGATAGGGATTCCAAGGTGAAATATTAGAGCAATATAACAGGAGGAAAGCCAAAATAATTATAGATTTCTGACAGAGTAATTTCCAGGTTTGAAACGAAGATGAATTTCATAAATGTTAAAAGATTGTCGAAAGTTGCACGTTCCTTTAACTTGTTTCATTTCTGCTGCTAGTACCTCCAGCATTATTCTTAGACATTGTTTGCAATTTTTTGTTTGTTTTTTTCTTTTTAAACATGAATGGTAGTAATGTTTGCTTAAATATAATGTAACTGATATTAACTTGATATCCATGCATGTAACCTATTTTTGCAAGTAACCTTTACAAACTAACAGAAAAACTTAATCTTATATTCCAAAATGTCCTATTTTCCTAATAATATCTATGGGAAGCCAAAAGCAAAAATCCATACAAGTATATTAACGGCGAAATCCTACTTATCTAGGCTCTCCATTTTGTTTGTTTGTTTATGGAAGTTTTCCTTTAAAGGTAAGTATTAATAACTACACAGAGCGTGTTAACAGTGAAACCTATATAATTTAATATTCTGAAATGTTTTAATCTAGCGATGCCGAGGTAAATACTCAGGCATTATTTATATAATGGGAATATGATCTCAGAAAAGCAAATTCAAGGAGAGCAATGAAGAAATTGGGGAATGATTAGGTTAACAAAACTATACTATGGCTCTATTTTCTATCACAATTATGCTTTGTAATAATTTGTAGCAGCATCACAACCTCTTCGTGAATTTATGGTCTTCTTTTAACTCAACACACATGTCGAAAGTGTTTCTTAAATGTAATGGTCACAAATTTCAATATGGTAGAGTAAGCCTTATGATTAAGGGCTAATACCTTGGTGCCATCAAACACCTGGTAGAAATAAAATAAGTAAGATACCGTACATCAGATAAACTATTTCATCCCTGCTCTATTCAGTTTCGAATGTTTTAACAACACATATTGTGTTAGTGTGTGTTAGAATCAAGAGAGACTCGAGTATTCTCCACCTACCAATGTGTTCTTGTGTGCAAAATCTTTTCTTCCATTAACCTAAATTACACTGGTGTGCAAAACCTATGGACGAAAGTAATCTGCATGCTGTGACACTGCCAAATAACAGCTCGATGAAACTTGAATCATACATAGAGGGAACTGCTACGGTATGCTACAGTAGGCAACTAAACAAAATATGCAATGAGATGAACAGAAATGCCGCTTTTATTCATAGACTATAAGCTGCACTAAAGTCAATACAACATATGATGGCATCTAGATTTACAGAAACAGATACATGGTGCTTAAAAGGGTGTATGATCACCATGGACAGCAATGCATGCTCTGCATCGTGCTCCCATGCTGGCCACAAGGTTGATAAGCAGTTCTTGTGGTAGGGCGTTCCATTCCTCCACCAGCGCTGTTGACAACTGTTGGATGGTCGTTGGTGCATGTGGATGTGCTGCAATGCATTTCTCCAAAGCATCCCACACGTGTTCGATGGAAACGGGCAGACCAGTCCATTCGTCAAATATCCTCTCGTTCCAAGAGATCCTCCACCTGCGTTGTTCGATGAGGTCGTGCATTGTCATCCATAAAAATAAAGTCAGGGCCAACTGCACCCCTGAAAAGATGCACATGGTGAAGGAGCACAGTATCACAATAACATTGACTAGTGAGCGTACCGTATTCAAAGATTTGGAGGTCGGTATGCCCATGCAACATTATGCCTCCCCAAACCATAACACCTGGACCACCAAAATGATCATGTTCAAGGATGTTCCTGGGTTCATGACATGTTCCCACTTCTCACCAGATGAGGGTACGTCGAGAATCACTACTTAGACTGAATCTGCTCTTATCGGAGAAGAGCACGCGACCCCATTCCTCGATGCCGCAGATGTCAATGGAACACAACGTACTGGCTGTCAGGCAAAGAGACCACCTCTGTGAAGTTGCCGTGCCACTGTGTATTGTGACATTGCGTGCCTAGCTGTCCTGTTAAATGTGGTTGCAATTGCGTCCGCTGTTTGCTGTGGATCCCTTCTTGCCTGTTTCACAATGTAGAGGTCATTTGCTGCTGTAGTTGAGCATGGTCAACCACCACCTCTCCTTGGAACAGCAGTGCCTGTAGTTTGGAAGGTTCCCCATGCTCATGAAACAATGCTGTGAGCAATTCCAAACTCCTGAGCAACACTTGTCACACTTAGCCCTTCCAGTTTCTCAATGATTCTTCCCTGTGTGAAGTCATCCAAATGGTGTCTACAGGCCATTTGCAATGAACACCAGTACAGTGCATTGACAGCTTGCTAATTAATTTTGAAGATTGAGAAGCTAGTAACAGTAGGGCTCTCTAATTGCCATACACTGTCTTGTCCTGTTTCGTCAACTGCCCCATGTTGCAGGACCAAACCCATTTGGCACTAGGTTTGCTACACTCACGCCATGTGACATTCAGCTTTCTATGTAAGTGTGAGAGACCTCTGGCAATATGCTCCCGCACCTTCATCTACTTCCACCAAGTGGTTCATTTCTTATGTTACTTTACCCATCTCATCCTTAGGTTTTGTACACCATTGTATATTGAGAGTGAAATTCCACATAATCTATTTTCTAACTATGCTACACGTATAGCTAACCTATTTTACACTACCTCCAAGAACTATGTTAACAGCAAATCATTCTTTTTTAAATGTACTGAAACACACTTAACCTATTCCAATGCAAACTAACAGCATAACCGTTAGAAATGTGCCACTATCTAACCTATACAAATTGTAATATTAGCAAGGAATATGCTCTATTACATTCCTGAATGCATCCAGCCAATAAAACGATCTCTGTTAATCACGAAAATTCCTTAAATTTATTCAATACAAAGTTCAGATTTTATTATACATATTTAGAAATCAGATGGAGAGCATGAGAAAATTACATGCAGAAATTTTTGTTTTAAAGATCTAATGTTACAAGCTTCCACCTAGGTGGTGTGAAATTGCACATTAAAATTTTACCAACCATACTAAATTGTTGATAAATTCCAGGTTAACTACCCTGCAGTTACCTTGCATTTGTAATACAGGTAACAATAACAAGTTAGAAAACCTCGGCATTTAACCGGAGATCGTAGTAAAGGCCTAAGTCCTACAAAGAGAAGGATAATTAGCTGAAGAAATCTGATTTTAAGGGATCCTTTTATCTAAAGCATGTTTTATTTTGTAGCAGTGTAAACAATATTTGAAATCTGTTGACAAATTTAGTTAAATATCACTAATGCGCTCGTATATAAAATTTCAACCCTACAGGGACTTAACACGAGGTTCTCCTAAACTAACTTCCATGTTGTACCAATTTCAACCAAATTTTAAATGTGTGGAACAAATTTGCTTCAAACTTGTATATAAAATCTCATCTCCATACTTGCAGCAGTTGGTGAGTTGTTTCATAAATATAGGTGGACAGAGTCACATTTAAAGGTACTCTGCACTAGTGAACACACCTAAAAATGATTCTATTAGTATAAAAATAAAATACAATACAATATACAATAAGACCCACTATGCATCAATGGTACCATTTCTTGTCACTTGCAACAATGTTTCCAAGTAATGGTTTTTGTTTCTGACAAGCCAAACGATAACAGGTCAGCAAATATGGTTATTCACTGATTTTTGTCAGTGTCGCCTAACGCATTTGGTACCCAATTTTTACACCTTACCCAATGCGCACAATGGTTGTGTCATCACATTCCATAATTTGTGTTTGGCAAAGATTATCGTGAACCAACTGATTTAGAGGTCACAAAGAGGTCTTCCAGAACGTGGTTCATTGCACAAGTAGAAATTTTCTTCTCGGAAAAGTGTAAACCATTTCCGTGCCATCCTCACAGCAAGTGCTTCCTTTCCATACACACCACAAATTGTTCTCGTGGCTTCTGCAACACTAGATCCTTGATTAAACTCGAAAAATAAGAAGTGTCTGAAGTGTTCATTTTTCTCTACTTGACACTCCATACTGATTGGCCTTGAAAATGGCCATAATGAGCTGTTAACATACAAGCTCCTGTTTGCAACAATCAAACTCCAAACTGAGAAAAAACAATTGAATAATGAAACACAAAGGTTTACAATGTAATGTGCCAAATGAAGAATGGCATGAAGTTATGCACTGACTCAATATTTATCTGAAGTTTGGTTTATAAAATTTGTTGTTCTAATTTTTTCATATGTGCACATAAGTTTTATCGTGAATAAAGCAGCAGCATCTGATAACTGTCAATTTTCATTAATGTGCAGGAAGAACAATAAAAATTATGAGTATGTAATGCCCAGTGGCATATAGAAGTCCCCACTCTGAATAATGATTTTGTGTTGTATTTTTACGCACCATAGCAGTTTTATCTGTTTATTACATTTTTGTGTTAGGGATGCTGCATTTTAAAAGAAATTCTAAAGTTTTTTACATAATACAATACACTTATTTCTTATGGTTATCTTTCTTGCTTTGTAAATAAAACACTTCTTTTACAGTGCCCATGGCAATTGAGGAGCAAGTAGCCGTAATCTACTGTGGTGTAAGAGGACACTTGGACAAGTTGGATCCATCTAAAATTACTGCATTTGAGAAGGAATTCCTTCAACATATTAAGTAAGTGAATTTATATATTTACAGAAGGTAGAGTTTTCTTATAGTGTCCACAATTCCATAAAAACCTTATTGTTACTATTAAAACAGAGAAATTAATTGGAGGTGTTATTATTGGGGATCCTGAAAAGTGGCAAATAAAATCACAGGAAAGCAGTACAAAAAAGTGGATCACAGCAGCTTTAAATTTTTTTTTATTGACAGTAAATAAAAATAAGCTTTTTCATTGAGAACTATATTTAAGATTAGAACAAACTATGTACAGAGAACAAGTTACACATATGAAATGAACAGAAAGCTAATTAATTGCATTCAGCATTACACAAAGAAAAACGGGAAAGAAGAAAGTAAAATTGTAGATACCTGGGCGGGAAAAAAAAATTGAATTGCACATATTAAAATTAATTCACATTGGAAAAACATTTATACTGACATTTGTTGAACTATTACAAAACCTTGTTTGTGTTTTGAACCAAAATATACTCAGTTTCATTTGTAATGTCTCTGGCAGGGCATTGGTTCTTAAGTCTCGATTAAGTTTATAACTATGTTCTCATAAGAAGAAGCTGCATGCTCGCTGTTCACATTAGAGCAAAGTACCCACAGTATCTTATCGGAACACTCGACAAACTTACTTTAGTCTTCACATCACATCACATCAAGCAATTTCACAGTCTCTCCCTTTTCAACAGCTTCCTGTACAATCGTCTGCAAATGCAGACATTCTCAAAGAAGTAACTGTCAGTCTAGCTGCTTCAAAAAGTGCAATCTTTGCAACGTTTTCCAGGACAGTTGTCTTGCCATGTGTTATGATGTTTGTTACATTGCAAAAGATTTCAATATTTATTAGGAAAACTTTTATTGTGTCAGTCATCGGCCTGGTTAATTTTGTTTTACAAAGATACCCCAGATTTTCAAGCTACTGCTTTACTGTTGACTTGATGCAATTGAGAGCAGTAGTTAGTGGTTCAAACACTCGTTTACTGACCAGCTTTAACCCATTTCTCAAGTTAGCAATTTTGCTTTCAAGTTTATGGCAGAAAAGATATGAAGAACCCCTTAAACCAAGGGTGGCAAAAACAACCTACTTCCGCAAGTCACCAAATATGCAACATGCACTGCATCACTCAGCAGCATGTGAAAAACAAAGGGATCGTTGCCTAGAGAGAACAGTGCCTACGAGTCAAAATGACTCGCGAGTCACATTTTCGCCACCCCTGCTCTAAACTGATGATGCAGTCAACAGTTGCTGCCCATGTTCTTTCAGAAACATGGAATTTGCAGCAGCTATCACCACTTTCCTTTTCCAGCTCAGTAAAGAATCTGACTGCAGCTCCACCTTCATCCAAGGCATTGCTAAAATCAACCAAATGTTAGATAATTATGTTTGCCAGAATAAAGGGCCGATTAAACCATGAGTTCCATCTGGTTAAAACTGGAGATGGAAAAGCAGTAGTTCTGTCGTCTCCCTTGTAGTGCTCCCTTGGGAATGCAAGAAACCTGTGTTTTCTTTTCCAAGTATTGAACAATATTTTGGCATTGGAAACTGCTATTTGGGTGACTGAGCTTGGAGAACCACAAGCCGGCGACTAGGTTCAGCTTATGTGCCCAGCATTGAATGTGAATCATGGCAGGGTACAGAACACCACACATTTGTGCACACAAAGTCTTATATCTTGCCGAGTCCATCATGAGGGCCACAATGTTGTATCAGATTTCATATTCCAGAAGCACAGCCATTACTGCCACCAGCATTTTCACCCCTCCTACAAAAAGTGGCACCCTCAGCAGTATTACAAACACACAGCAGCCCTTCCTGTCGTCTCATCACAAAGTACAACATGCTGGTTTTTTATGCATTCCATGTCTTGCTCTTTCCTTTTTTGTGCAACACAGGGTGCATCTGTAGAGGGAATATCTCCATCCTAAAACAATGAATTAATTTTGCTGTTTTGTGTGTATTAAAGAAACACCAGATTTCCAACATGAAGTTGCTGCAAACTCCTCTCCCTATAAAAAAAAATATACCCTACTTGACCTGTTTTATATAATCTTGTTTTCATGCAAATTCCAATATGGTTTGCAAACAAATTTAATACGGAAACAATTTTTGAAACGGTTAATGTTATTAACATATTGTTTATACCTGCCATTATAAAAAATATCTATTTATCAAAATATAATACAAATACAATTGAAAAGCAGCTAACTGCATTATAACCTTACTCATTTTAAGCAAATTATGTGCCCTTGTCAGTTGATTAAACAGACAACTCGTAACTGCCACAAAAAAACAAGCGCCCGTTCATACATTTTGTATACGGGTAACATTTTCATGCATCTCAAAATGATCCGGTTCCACTTTTCAGGTATATCGAGATTTAGATTCAAAACGTTTTGAAAACTTGTCACATATGAACATACATAGGTCTTTCTGCGCATTGTGCAGACTAGCTGCACATATGAAACTTGCCAAAATCAAAATTTCTGCGAAAAATTTATAAATACTGGGTCATACTAGTAGCTTTGTGTTGCTGAGCAGCAGGAAGAGGCATGCATACACAGAAAACAATATGCAAATACCAACATCAACTTAATATAATTAAAAGACATGTACATACCTGAAATGTGTTTGTTCAGCCATGCTTTTAAGTTTTCATCCAACTTTTCCAGGGTATATTAGTTTCCATGAGCATGCTTGCTATATTGCATATTAGTTCATCTTTATCCCCTTTAATTTTTTTGGCGTTGCTAATGGTTTCTGATACAGATAGCTGTTGTTTATTGGCAAGCACAGCTTGCTTGGCTTTCTCTTTGTGTTTAGAGCTGCACTGAACATCCAGTCTATACACATATTACAAACGTTGCACATTATTTCTTCCTTCGAATCAGAGAGATAAAATCCTTTACTTTTGAACCCCTTAAGGCATTCATAAACGCTAACAACTTTCAGCATTTTTTATCTTCACAGTTCACTGCATACAGAGCCAATAGCTGTTTTCTCACATACATGTTAAGGAACAGATTTCAATGAATCTAGGCACTTGCATTACCTTAATGGATCATACACAACACGTGACTAACACATTCATATTGTATAGTCCCTGGATGGCGCTCAGTACAGTATTACTCAAATCATATTAAAAATCTTTGACTTTGCATTATTTCATGACAAAAACTGCATAATATTCTAAAAATTGAAATATTTTGCTGAAAAAATTTTATTTCCAAATTTCGATGCATTAGAAAAGCCTTTATTATGTATCAGAGAACCTAGAAAAACAAAACAACTTTCCAATCAAAAATAAAAATTCCTGCAAAAATTCATTTGCAAAGATCTGGGATCCATACTGGTTTGCAGCTTACTTAATGGCTTTGTGAACATGGGGGCAGCAGTATTAAATCCTCTTGCTATCAAGAGTTGACTGCTGGAGTTGATAAAAAATAATAATTTAAGGCCACCCACTTGAATTCTTTAAACTGAAAATAATTCTAAAATGATTACAGTTTACATCTAGCATAATAACTACACAATAAATTACTAACTGAAAATGGTCACATTTAGGGTGGATTTCTAAGATGAAAACATGATTCAATTGTAAACCTTGATTTGTTTTATCATCGACTAGTTTTGTAAGGTTTTTAGCCAGCCATTGAAATGTGGTGGGGAACTTCAATGTACCCAGAATTGACTCAGATTTCTCCAAAATGGTATATCTGAAACATTTGGGGAGCCATGAAAAACGAGGAAATTGGTACACTTGAGAAAAATATTTTGCAGGTAGTACATATTCATGCTGTTTGAGTAGAATGCCTTAGGTGGTATTTGTGTACCATTCTGCGAGTTCTATGCTGAATTCTTGACTAGATTTATCCTCTCTCTCTGATTTGGAAGTTTTCTCAGTGTCCAGAATCTATTACTTTTATCTTTTGCTTTTGGTGTTTCAACACAATCTTAGCAGTACTGCATCAAATAGGTCAGTTTTTTTTTTAAGATTGTTTGGAAAACAATGCAGGAAAGAGATTTTAAGCATCTTGATTTCTAAAATTTACACATGTATGCAAAGTTTTTGGTTGTCCATTTGGCCATGTTTGAATCACAGACATAAATTAACTTAAAAGATTTTGTCTAGTACTTATTTGAGGGACATTCATATCAGAGTCTGAAACAAAACTCAACTTAAAAATGAATGGGGGGGAATGATGAAAATTGAGTAACGTTTGAGTATTTTTCTAGTGAAGTCTGGTGTAGACTTAAAATTCACTCAGAGCACTTTTTCAAGGATTGGTAATTTAAAAAATTTCAGAAACATTATTCAAACATATATAAGTACAGGTGTGAATGATGGTGCCATTTCGTAATTTGGAGATTATGTGAAAGTTTAACAGTAGTGAAACTAAAGAGCTGGCAGACTTTGTGAAGCAGGGAAGGGGGAAAGGTGCTGGTGAATACCAGGTTACTAGACCTATAAAGCTCCTATTTCTATCAGTACATTATTTGATAGCAAATTGATAATTGTGTGGATTTACTTCAGATGAAATGCAGAGATGATTTCATTGTGACTGTCACTTGTATGGGTATGACACAAATACAGTTGGATAACACTCAAGATGACATTGTTGCGATAAAAAAACCAACACTTTAGTAAAAAACAGTGAATAATTGGTTCAGTCGAATTAACCTTCTGAGGATGGGAACGGTTTCCCGAAACATGTTAAGTGAGTAAACTTAAGTGATGTTAGTGTTACAATTCCGACTCACCTTTAAATAAAAAAACAGTTCTTTCAATATTCATTGCTAGGATTCAATATTTCTAGTTGTATTCGAATTGCCATCACAGAAGTGTGAGGGGTACTGAGAACAGATTTTTAATGCCCAGTTCTTATGTAACTTTAGTAATATTTACGTTTGTTGATAACTATTCAGCAAGTAGTTTACCTGATCTCAGTACAGCGATTCAGTTATATAAATTGTCAGTGACGTCAGCTGCGCTGAAATATCATTTTCAAATCTCAAATTAATAAAAGCAATGACAGAAGTAAGGTGAAATGCTTCAGCTGCTGTGATCTCAGAAAACTAAATGTGCTGCAAATTCAAATCTAAAGAAAATAGTCATGACAAATCCATGGAATCAAAATAGAATTTCTTTGGAAAGTTGTAATTCAATTTAGTGAGTTACTTAATGTATTTACTTTATTTTAATTTAAATTTGCTCATTCAAACAATGTAACCTGAAACTAGCTGTAAGCTTTAAAAATTATATAAAACTGCATGTAAGCAATGTAAATTCCTTGATGGAATCTGCAAGGAATATATTAACATATATTTTAAAAGCTGCCATTATGTGCTACCTAGTTAAACTTAACATTAAGAATTACGTTTATTTTAAATGAATTGACATTTCTTAAATCAACCAAGAGTGACATTACATGTCTTGTTATAGGTCCCCCAACTGTTTGCTTATGCCACTGTATCTTTGTAGTATAGCGGAATCTCGTTAGCATGTTCCTCATTAACATGTTTTCTCATGTATGACGAATTGTAAAAGTCATGGCGCCAAATGTAATAAATAATGTTTGCATAGTACATTTTCTCGCTCCCGCTTACTACGTTTGAAGTTTGACGTTCTCATTCACTATTTTGGCTAATTCTTGGTTGGTCCAGTGGGGGTAGATGCTTACTACGTTCGAAGTTTGGCATCCTCATTCGCTATTTAGGTCAATCTTTGCTCAGTCCATTCGAGTCCAGCAGCCAATGACATCCGTGTATGTACATATTTGTGTAGTAAATGCCAGCAATAGTTTCTACTGTTGAGTGTTGACCAAACATACATAATTGTATTTTAACTTTTCGTTTGGAATGGAGAAAAAGAAAGTGTGGCAAATAACCAACAGTGAAAAAATGAAAATCCTTGAAGTAGATAGCAATCCAAATACGAAATGTGTAGATATAGTGCAGAAGTTAAAACATTCCTCTGTCAACCTTAAACATGATTGTTAGCAAACATAAACTGATTGAAACTGCTTTTGAGGAAGGAAAACATGCTAAAGGAAAACATAATTGTCCTGGCCAGTTTCCAGAATTAGATGATGTTCTACTAAAGTGGTTTACACAAGCAAGAGCTTCAAATGTGCCAAAAGACATTACTGTGGTTCTAGCTCAGGCGACACATTTAGTGCACAAGATGGGACTGGATGCTTTCTGAACGTCCAATGGCTGGATTGAAAGATTCAAGAATCAACATGGCTTAGATTACAGATGTGCGCGATGTGAGGCTACTGCCCTAGATAATGATGCTACACTGTATGAAAATATAGAAATATGGAAAAATAAAATGCTCCTGTCAATTTTGAAAGATTACAGCCCTGACAGTGTTTACAATGCAGATGAAACAGAACTATTTTTCCATCAGACAAAACCCTGGATTTTAAAGGCACTAAGTGTCTTGGCAGGAAACTTAACAAAGAGAGGATTACAGTTTTGTTGTGCTGTGATGAAAATGGAACGAAGAAATTGGTACCACTGGTTATTGGAAAACACACAATCTGCGATGCTTCAAGAATGTGCGATCTTTTCCATGTAAGTACACTTCCAGCACAAAAGCCTGGATAACTTCTGCAGTATTTGAAA
This sequence comes from Deroplatys truncata, assembly GCA_030765065.1. Taxonomy (NCBI): domain Eukaryota; kingdom Metazoa; phylum Arthropoda; class Insecta; order Mantodea; family Mantidae; genus Deroplatys; species Deroplatys truncata. The sequence goes on from CM060978.1 coordinate 121,057,235, forward strand.
ATTTCTTACAAGCATGGGATGCAAGACTCTCTTCATTGATCAGTGTGCCACTCATCTACCAGCTGTTTCAAATTTAAGAAACAAAGATCATTTTCCTCCCAGTAAACTGCATGAGTAAGCTAAAACCTTCAGATCAAGGCATAATTCAGTGCATGAAGCAAACAGATCACAAGAGGCTGGTACAGAGAAGGTTGGCTGCAGTGAAATAGACAACCAGAAAAATCACAGTCTTAGATGCCATGCATTTCATTAGGACTGCCTAGGATTCTGTGACGCAAGATATCATTAGGAACTGCTTTAATAAAGCTGACCTTTGCTGAGTTCTTGGTGATGACACCATGCTGGAAGATGAGTTTTCTGAGAGTAAACAATGGCACCAAATAGCAGTCTTTTGAAACACATGTAAACATTGACAATGAAATTCCAGTATGTGAAACAGCGACGATAGATGAAATACTTGAACAAATGAAAAAGTGTCAGTGGGAGATGAAAGTGATGATGAGCCAATTCCTACAGTGTCGGAAACAACGGAGGCAGTGAAGCTTTGTGTGTGTAGTTTCGAAATTAATGACGATGTAATGACTATTAAACAAGATGGACAGTAAAATTTTGGCATTAAAATCAACGAAACAACCATAGATATGTATTTCAAACCGTGTAAATAGTGTCCATATTTCATATCCGTTTGGGAGGTAAGATGTATTATTATATTTTATTACATAATTATGTTCTTAAATTGCAGATTTTTATTAAGATGTTTTCCGTCTATGACGTACAAATCCTTGGGTTCTTCCAAAAATGTACTAATGAGATTCTGCTGTATATTTTTGCAATTTGTTTAAAAAAATACTCTGTATTACCTTTTGTATTTTAAACTCCTATGTTTTTAATTTGTATTAATACATTTTCTTTACATGCAGTTACAGATTATTAGTACTTTCACCATCATTTGTCTTATAATTCACATTGACATACTCAATTTTTACATAAAACTACTCTGATACAATTTTTAAATTTATACAAATATAGATTGATCTTATAAGACAGTCGTAATGAATGCATGTTTCTCTTTTTCCTTGACCTGCTCCATTTCTGCATAGGTACATACATTGTTGTGTAAGTGGGTATACTCCATCCAGCCTATCGTCCTCCGTGGCGTAGTGGTTACCATACTAATGTGTAGTTTCCCAGGTGGTGGGTTCAAACGCGGCGGAGGGCAATGGATTTTTTGGGGCATAAAAATCTTTAGCTTGGCTTCGTTCAGAAGGGAAGTAAAGCCAGTGGTCCCATGTTGTAGATTAATGTAATGTAAAAGAACCTTGAGCCTGATAAAGAGGCCTCTGAGCAAAATTACCAGTCTTCCATGCCCAATGTAGAATGGGACGCAAAATGCCACAGCAGTTAAAGAGCGTCCATAAATAAAATGCAATTTAATTTTACATCCAGCCCAAGAAAGAGTCCTGTAATAAACAAATGCATGTGCTACCACCACAGATCAGCTTTCAAGAAAACGAAAATAGTTTGTTGCTGTACTGCATGTATTATCACCCATTTTATTCTTCATATAATAAAGACGGTGAATAACGATAGTATTTTAATAATTGTTTCATTTAAACATAACTTAATATTCATTATCATGGCATGTGACATTTGTATTCCTGCATTGTTTATTGGAGGGAAGTAACAGTTGAACTGATGCAGTATTATTTATGTTGCGATCATGGCTGAGTGCGTTGCAGGTCACTGCAGTGTAATTAAACATAGAGAGCCCTTAAAGGTGGCTAAAAATAATGGTTTTGAATGTGTTCAACCTTTTGATAATTTAATACCTTAACAACAATTTAACATTGAAAGGAACTGGTGTGTGTATGAATACTTTGCACTCAAGTTACAGACAGGCTCATTAAGCCTGGAAGATGACGCAAATTATAAAAAATTGAGTTTTATTTATGGATACTCTTTAACTGTTAGGGTTCTTCGCGTCCCATTCTATTTTCGGCAAGAAAGATCGGAAATTTGGCTCAGGGGCCTCTTATCAGGCTTGAGGTTCTTTTATGTGCTGTAAATCTATGATGCGGGACCACTGACTTTAATTCCCTTCCAAAGGATTTTTATGCCCGAAAATTATGTCGACTGAGCTAGGTGTTGTAGGTGTAGTACATAAAGACTCCAATTAATACATAAGTGCTTACTAATAAAACATAGTTCATAACTTTTTGTCACCCTTCTTGAATTGGTACATTTAGTTTAACAAGTCCGGGTATGTATTTCTTTGATACTCAGTGCTGTTAAAGTGAAAGATAGCATGTGGTTAAGATAACATTGGTAGGTATCAATTTCATTTTCTTGAACTCCCAAAAGTAAACGGCTGAGCAGCTGTTGAGAGGGAAGAGAGGAACGTCCACTATGCTTTCACAAAACGTCAAAGCACAGTGTGATATTGTGTGTATTGTTTGTTAGGACCCATTTTTGGTCCAGAAGGATTTAGAAATATCAAGAAATAGTAATAAAACATTGGAAAATGCAGTAAAGGACCTGCTATTGATTTGTCTTTGTAAATATACATTCATTAATGTTAAATTCATGTAAATTGAATTTTTTGCGAGTATTTCCGCAAGTATATTCCTTCTTGTTTTCCAAAATGCTATGCTTCTTTATAATTGGTCAAGCACAAATTTGTGTATTATTGTCCATGGTGACCTAATGCACCTGCAGTAAGTGGCCACTCCACTTGCACTAATATCATACTCGAATTCTCTGGCTATCAAAGTGAGGATGAATAGACACTTGCAGTTGAGTGAGTGTCGCTCAAGCAAGGACAATGGATTTGGCTCTAAGGATGAGAAAGCATAATGAACATGAAAATTTCCTGTTTCACCTGGTGCCTAACAGATAAAGTGTAAGAATTTTGCTTTGGTACTATCTTAGGCCAATTCTTTGTAGCAGAATTAGTTTGACGTTGAATGTGGCAGTTGTAATAGCTAGCTTTGTTGTGGCGCCAAATGTAACATATTGTTTGGCAGGCTGCTTGCTGTGCGCTTTATCTTAGGGTACTCACCTGTCTCGATGCATTCTATTTTTCTTTCCAGCATGCATCGATTCTTTTTGTGCTGAATCTTGATTTGTGTAGTGGATTCTTAAATTCTTGAGCTATGAGATATCTTTTTTATCTTGGGTTGCAGTACGGGAAAAGGAATACATGCATAAATATGCGTGCTTTTAAATTTTCTGGATTTATTCGAAACATGTAGAATAACTCTAGAATGATCACTTCTTTGTATTAACTTTTATCTATTTCATTAAGATTTACAATACACTTTTCTGCCAATCCCTCTCTAAATATTAGAGAAATTTTCCCATGTTTGCATCTTGAAGTTGTGGTATAGAAGCAACGCTAAGAAGTAGTAAAGTGGCTTGGCTATCCATGGCACCCATATACAGTGGAATCTCGTTAGCACGTTCCTCATTAACACGTTTTCCCGTGTATTACGTTCAATTATAAAAGTCCCGGTACAAAATCACCAAATGTAATAAATAACGTTTGCTTAGTGCGTTTTCCCGGTTCCGCTTACTACGTTTGAAGTTTGACGTCCTCATTCACTGTTTTGGCCAATCCTTGGTCGGTCCAGTAAGAGAAGGCGCTTAACATGTTCAAAGTTTGATGTCCTCGTTGGCTACTTTGGTCAATCCTCGGTCATGGGGTGGATACCGGCAGCCAATTGCATGCATGTATGTAAATATTTGTGTGACACAATTTGTGTGGGCGAGATAGAGAATGCTTTACCTTGGTGTCAATGTGGCTAGATAACTTAAGGTGAGCCACTCCGGGGTGGGAGCTGCCATTGGCTGCCCGGCTGTGACGTAAGTGAGAGTGAAGACAAGCGCGCGGAATACATACACAGTGCAGTGAACACACTAAATTCCTCCCGATTAACTCCCAATTGTTTATTATGAGCACGTTCTTCCAGTTTTGTTTAAAAGGTATACTATTTCAGAGCTTTCTACAAACATTGTGGGCTAGCCATAAAGCAAAACGAATGGAAACTGCATTACATTAGTAATATATTTACGTATAAACAAAACTACTGTACTTCCAGTACTTCAACGTAAACTGTAGGCGCTATAAGAGATTCAAACATACATTACTTTAGTACTAAAGGAAAATTTACAACTATTCTAAAGGAATCGCTAAATGGATATGGTGGTGCATTTTTTTTACCGTAAGAAATGAAAACAATAATTCCAGAATACATTATTCTGTTAAAGGATGTAAAAATGAAAAAGACATACCTGCAACGTTCCACTTGTACTTGGACCTTCACTAAGTGCATATCCATGCCAATTCGGAATGAACTGCTACGGAACTGCATCTGGGAGTAGAATTTTCTTAACCGGCAAACCTAAAAGTTCACTCTTCAAATCCCGTTTATAGTCACTAGGAAGAAAGTGCACTGAACATACACGTGAATTGTCAGCGTTAAATTTGTCAGTATGCTTACAGCGAGACACCCACACACGCTTTAATTGCTCTTTTTTTTGGAAATGTGTGATAATTCACACCAACCGTTTTAAAACCGTAATTACGGTATTGTGCTACAGTACAATACATTCTACTCTTAACGTTCTCACTCATTGCACACCGACTTAAAAACTTCACCAAAGCAGAGAAAACTGAATCTATATTCAAGATTCTAGTTTATATATGTGTGTGTGAGCAACTTATTTGTTGAAGTGGGGGGGGGGGTATATGACTGAGTGATAAGGAACAATGCACTTTCGTACATCTGTTATTAAGTTTGAAGTTTCCGCCAACATACCGAGGTAAAGTAGGATAATTTACCAAAACAGCTAAAAATATATTATACTTTCAAAATAAAGCCAGAAGCATATATTCCCTTCCGATATGAGTACATCTTGATTTATTGCACTTGTACGTGACTTTAAAAGTGAAGAGAAGCTCGGATTAATATCTGTTGCTTTTTAGGCAGTTGAGCGGCATAATTATTTCAAAGGAAATGCTGTTTGCTCTTACAGCCAAAGTTTAACAACCTTTTTCCGTCCACTGTGGTTCTGTAAAGGATTATATACGTGGAAAAGCTTGCCATTTTCAGGGAAGAATACCTTTGGCCCGCATTACATTTATTTTCATGTACAGACTTATGAGTCGGCCTACCTGCCAAAAAGGAGGTTTTTTATATTCCTCAGGAATGCGTATTAAACAGTAATTATTGTGAGCAGAAGCTATTTGAAGACCAAGTATTATATAAGCATGATCCGGATTCTGATGACATGCCATCTTTTAATTCTTGGAATAAAGGTATTGCTTAAGTGCACATAAATCCTTATCATGGGTCCCATATTAAGAAAATATGTATTTATATTATGTCATTTTGGTAGTTTCAAGTTTTCTATTTTGGATAATCTTTTTTTCGATATTACATCATTAATTTGTAATTTCTTTGTCCTTTGCCTCTTTATTTGGTAATTTCCTTGCACAAGCATAGAATATATAAAGATTATTGGTTGGTCTGGAAAGAGTTGCTTGTGGGTGGAGAGATGGTTATTGTCAGGGAAACAGGCATAATTACTGTTATGAATTCATGTCCAAAATTAGGGATGAGAAGGTCAGTTTTCCCTTTTTTGCTTAATAAGTGCGCATTGCTCTTATTTATGTATTACATGGACTGTGAAATCCTCTTCATTCGCAATAAACATTGCATATTCTGAGTTCTCAAAAGAGCTAATGCTACACTTTTGTAAGACCTGTTTAAAAACACAATAAGTTAGAAAATTAATTGAAAATATATTTGTTCTATGTTCTTGTTTGGAGAATCTGAAAAGAAAAGAAAATAATGTTCTTACTTGTTTGAAGAATCTGAAAAGGAAAGTAAGAAAATTTTCTTTTCTTTTCAGATTCTTTGAACAAGAACATTTTCACTGCTCTTTTGCTTATTTTTTCTTCTTGTATAGGAGTTATATCAATATATACATTAATTTATAACTTTCTGTACACTAATTTTAGTAAATCAAATAAATCTCATTTTAGATAAAACACCGCTCTGACCTTATTTCCTCTCATGTATTTACGTTCATCTCCCCTGTATTTGCTCACATAATATTGATTTGTTTCGTAAAGCCTCTCCTGCCAGTTTGGCGTGAAATGTGTCCATATTTTATACAAAATAACGAAAACTAAGATACGACTAAGTTATTGCACTTTTCTTGCATAAATACTAAATAATATAGGCACCTAATTACAATTGGCAAGTTCCTTAGATCTACCTCCTTTTAAAAAGATCAGTGTCATATGTTTCAATGACTGCCAGTGCAATACACTAATACACCTCCTTTTAACAACACCCACTTTCCCATGGGTGAAAGCATTACATTTGTGTGCTTTTAAGGGAATTGGTTGCAAGCGTATACTAAAGCATACAGGAAAGGTTGTTCTAAAATTAATCTCCAAAATATTAAGGCTAGACGCATCCTTGTTCTTATTCTTTCAAGTAGGAAGGATCGAATGGGAACTATGTACAATTAATTATTCATTAATTAAAAAATTAAAACAACTTTATGCTAGAAATAATTAAGAAACTAGGTTTATACAAGCACATTCTCAGGCTAAATAATGAAGCCAAAACATCCAAATTCTGAACACATCATTCGAATGTGCACTACTCTGTAAATTCGGTTTATTTGAAAATTGGAGGATATTTGCAAGACTTGCTGTGCAGATAACTGTTTTTCAGCATGTGGGCACAGTTTCATATGCATAAGTCGATTATTCATGTTTTTACCTAGGCGCGAAAAAAAAAAGTCTTGAAAAAACTGCACATATATCAAGTTTTCAGCTATCATGACTTTTAAAACTGCTATGTTTAAATCATATTACATAATAGCATGATCAACATACAGTTTCTCTCAATAAGCTGCGTTTTTCACAATCCATAAACAAACAATACAATTTAATTTCGAATCAAAGTTTAAGACCCAATAGCGTATAACATTGAATTTTATATAGCGTATAACGTATTTTATTTTTGTTGCTAAAATTGGCCGAATAATGTGTTATTGGTTTTCTTTAACATAATATAATTAGTCAAGCAATAGCATAAACTAAGAAAATGGTTTTAAAGCTTGCAACTTAGAGCTTCTGAACAACTTTAATATAACAAATATCTGATTTATATCTACATATCTCTCTTTCTTTGGATAACATATATGCTGTAAGTCATCCCTCAAGACCAAATTTCATATATCGATAGCTTTTTAGTGAATATTTCAAGGTGAAATGAAATTGGCGCCAGCTGGGTATTTAGCTGTAAAAAGACAGGTTTGTGTTTATTATTTCCAAGACTAAGTCCAGTTATAGATGCGATTTTGTTTCAAGTAGTATAGGGTTGAAACAGATCGTATAACGAGAATATTATCCGAACTTTCATGCCAAAAAGTACGGTGCAGAATACTGGCTAGCTAAAACTTCACTCTCGATGACATCATGCAGCAGGCAGACCGAAAGCAGTACAAGCGAAAACGGTGCGGGAAGAGACCCCCCTGCCTTGGTGTAGTAAATGCCGACACAGTTTCTACTGTTGAGTGCTGACCAAACATACGTAGATTGTATTTTAACTTGAAAAAAATAAAGTGTAGTAAATAACCAATAGTGAAAAACTGAAAATCCTTGAAATAGATCACAATTCAAATGTGAAACATGTGGATATAGTGTGGAAGTTAAAACATTCCTCCGTCAACCTTAAACACAATTGTTAGCAAACCTAAATGGATTAAAACTACTTTTAAAGAAGGGAAAGATGCAAAAACAAAACTTTCCTCTTGGAAAATAGGATCAGAATGAAATTTGTTGCATGGAAACACTTACCGTATTCAAATCGTATTGAATACACCAAAGATACATTCTTCTATTGTACTCTTAACACGATGCACGCTCATACATTTTTTTTTTTTTCTTTTTTAGCGGAAATTATCACATGTATAATAAAACTCACAGCAAAGCCACTCTTGTCGCTTCCATAATTTGCAATTTATTTTCTCAAAAACATTCATAACCTCAAAAATCCAAGTTGAGCAACCTAAAAGCTTGAATTATTTATTCTCAGGCTTTGTGTATCCAAATCCATTTGAACACACATTGAATTCAACACGGATTGTACTCAAAATCGATTTCAATTACCCATGGAGATGTAGTAATTATTAGATTTTATTACATAACTATGTTCTTAAATTGCATATTTTACATTTTTGTTAACACGTTTTCCCGCCTATGACGTCCAAATCCTTAGGTCCCTGCAAAAACGTGCTAACGAGATTCTACTGTATATAGATTTTTGACATTGCCAAGGTAGCTCATTTTGCAAGTATAGTGAAGCATCTCCATAGGCGGATTCATAGTCAGTAAATTTTCCATACCTATGTGTAACATTAGAGTTGCCTATGGATTTTACAAATGTTTAATATTTTTCTTTAAATTTAGATTTATGACATTACCAACTAATTTAATTATATAAAAATGTTTCTCGTAATAAATAACTGTCAATTTCTCTTCTTAATTAACATATTAACACAAATTATGGTATTATAAACAGCCTACATCTGCTTTCTAAGAATCACTCTATTTTGAAATATTCCCTATGCATCCTTACTTAAACACATTTAAATTAATTAGCCCTATATGTGCCTCATCTTTTTTCTGATTTCTTCCCTTTGTTACTGTTTCCTCTGCACCATTATAAAGTGCACCTTGTTTGTATTTCAGGACATCCCATAGAGATCTGCTAGCTGCAATAGCAAAAGAAGGAAGGATTACAGATGATGCTGATGCAAAGCTTAAAACAATTGTATCAGATTTCATTGCTGGATTTTCATCGTAGATTAAATTAATTGAAACATATTGAATATAAATAGTATTAAATGGAAACAGGTTTATGACACTGATTACTTTGTTACAGAGATAACTTTTATTGGGAACATTTTTCTACAAGATGTGTTCAAAAGGTAAATTTGTGGAAAGTTTATCATCTGGAACTGCTGTGAATGTGCTTACAAAGTGATTCCTGTTTATTTGTATTATAAGTGTATGTTTAAGTAATTAAAGTGGAAGAAAACCTCCATAACATTGAGTCTATTAATTTATTTTTGTGAATCAAAAGAATATGGCAGTTACACATTCAATGTAAGAAATTGTGGGTGTGCAGGCAAAGGGCATGAGGTTCACAATCATAAAATGAGATATGTCCTTGGAGATGAAGGTAAGTGGTCTCTACATTTTTGTTAAGTCCACTAAATCAGAAAGTTATAAGCATGTGCCTCGTAGACTTCTCTGCCTATAGAGTGATTGTACACTTCTGCGATCAGAAGCTACTCCAATTTTTTGGGTGCAATGACGAAACACAATTTACAAAACTGTTGTATAAATATTTTGACTGACTTCTGAATTATGTACTAAACTTCTTAATGTTGGTAATGGTATTTAGCATAAGCCTGCATTAAGAAAACGATGGCATTACTGTCTCCTTTGTTGTACTAGCGCTTGCAGAAAGCCAACCGAAGTTGCCAGACGAAGTTCGAGCGAATGCCGAAAATGAACGAAAGGGAACGATCTTCCAGTGTTCCAGTTCAAGGGGGAAGGTGTCGCGACCTCTGCCATGCTGGTTGCTGAGGCTTGAAACTAAACTAAGATAGAAGTCGGCTGATAAAATAGCAATGCCGAAAATATAAAAATAAACCAGAATTTTCGTATCAACGAGCAATTGTGTAAATGTAGGAGTTTATAGTGATACCTTATTTAATATTGAGTACCAAATAACGCGCATTCGATGTTTAAAACTGGAACATGACCTGAAAACCTAGTAAGGTAGAAGACACCTTATGAATCGAAAGTTTAGTTGGTTTTAATAAAGAATGGAAATATATATAGCGAAAACAAGCTAACCTTAAATATAAACTATACTTAGTATGTTAAGGTGTTAAAATGTGTGTTTGTGTTATTTAGTGTTGAAATGTGTTCAAATTAGGGACTGTATTTCGAAATGTTTATTTTTATGGATTGCACACTAATATCGTAAAACGAACAAGAGAACTCATGCTCAAAGGGTAGGTCTGATACCTATTTCAATTTTGAATGTAATGTAATGATAATATTTTGGGATCCATAGTTTGATTTTGGATGTGTATTAGTGTTGTGCTCAAACACTATTTCCTGCTGTTATACCAAATAAATAAATAAATTAGGACATAATGCTCTTTTCATTGCAAAATAACTTAAAGCATTTCATAAACAGAAAATTCTCCATATGTACTGTATATCCTTGGGAATTTTTTTGTCAATCTGGGTAACTCGGTTAAGCGCTGGCCTTGGAAGCACAAATAGTTACATAAAACTTGTGTATTACCACATTATTGCTGAATGATTTCTACATATCGAAATGTCAGCTACCATATTTATGACAAAACACCCAACTTAAATTATATAAATGTGTAATATGTATTGCATGGCAAAATATCTGCTGAAATAGTTATTCTTTTTTAAGTACATATCTACTTTATTTACATACACCTCATTTGTAAAGTCATAGTGGGAGCTGGCTTGTAAAACAACTTCTTGGTTTCATTACTTGATAGTATTAAGTAATGCTATCTCTGTTTTAAATGTTGTCTCATATTCACACTTCTAATTGGGCAGCACTATGGCCTCTCACAAAAAAGCCTGGATTCAATCCTAGGGATCAGAGGTGGGATTTTGTGGTAGATAAAATGGCACTTAGAATGAATGTTCTCTGGTTTTCCCCACCATAATTCCATCAATTGTACCATCTTCATCCCCCCTCCCACCAGTCTCCAATCTCTGTAAACCTGTGAAGTTAAAAGGGACATTAAAATTAAAAATACTATGGAGGACAGAGAGCAATACTAATGAACGAGTGTCTCATCCAGCCCCCAAATTTATAAACCAGCATGTGCTGTTACATTCTTTCTGCAGTCAACATATGAAAAAACAATTAATACTGGCACACTAAACGACATGTTAAAGTGATTGACAATTATGAAGAGTGGGTGTGATATGGTTAAACACAGAGACATTGTTATTGTTTAGAGTCATTGCATTCACATTCATATTTAATAATACTGTATAATACATTTGTATGGTATTTTAAGAAACATGTGCCTACATTAATATACATTTGAATGGTTAAACACAAAGAGACATTGTTATTATTTAGAGACATTGCATTCACATTCATATTTAATGGTACTGTATAATACATTTGTATGGTATTTTAAGGAACATGTGCCTACATTAATATACATTTGAATGGTTAAACACAAAGAGACATTGTTATTATTTAGAGACATTGCATTCACATTCATATTTAATAATACAGTATAACACATTTGTATGGTATTTTAAGGAACATGTGCCTACATTAATATACATTTGAATGGCCTACCCAATTAAAATGTTCATTAAATTCTAACCTCTTGAATGTCTGTTATTACAATCTATTGGAATGATCTTATAGGTAATTGCACTTAAGTCACTTATGCATACACAAAGCCAGTTCTAGTTAATAAAACTTAGTTATTGAATAGAAAATACACTTTGATTCCTTTTCCTGGGAAAGGTTCTATATATAACATTTGATATAACACAGTGGAGGTCCTACAGCACATGGGAACCTTAAATTTATTGACAGGTCATATGGGAAAAAAGCAAATTGAGCCCATACAGTGATGTTTGTTTGTGTTTGTTCATTTGGTTCCACTGTGAGCAATGCTCAAGGGAAATTGAACACATCATACAATTATGAAGTATGCAGAGTAAGTAGGAATATACCCAATGCCAAGAACAGCCTTTGGAGGGGATGTTCCCCTCCCCATCATGTCTTATCTAAGAGAAAAATTTGTAAACCATCACCATTTCAACAGTAAACTTCTCGACACGCATTACAGTAGGACAACAATAGCAAATAAGTGTTAATCACCATCACATGCAATCTGCCCTGCATAAAGTGCTTACATGAGGTTGATACTATTATGATGATTAATTCACTTTGAATAAGATCGAAATTATAACTTTATACTTTGTTATGCTTAAATTTCAATTTCCCATGTAATTTCTATTACCTTGAAGACATGTTTGAGAAAGACATCACTTGAAACGAGAAATTCTCATTATTACTGCATGGGTATTATTTGGGAGGACAGTATACAGGGTGGAAGGTACTGCTTGAACCGTACGTTAATCATGGATTCTATATAATGAGTAGTGCAAATATGTCCAATACAGTTTTTGTCATTAAACCTACAAAAATGAAACACAGTGTTTTATGTTCCTTGTGCCTGTGTCTATTAGCCATTTTATTACAGTTCAAGCAATATCTTTCACCCTGTATAAGAAAACATTTAGAAGATGGTGGAGTTTGCATATACATAAAACATTATAACATAAAACTGGGATGCAACAGATCCATCTATCCCCTTGACATTTTTTGTGTAGCCCATTTTCCTCTGTTGCTTAAATTTACCAGTTACACAAGAGTATACAAAATTCCTTCCGAATGAAGAGGACTTCACAAGCTGTTCCCAGAAAATTAAAAATAAACATTTTATTTTTCATGTAAATATCTTGAATACAATGGCATTTTAATCAAAATCGTTTGAGTCATTTTTCAGAAGAAAAAAAATTGAGAATTCTTCCGTGTAAAGGGTTATTTTGGGTGGGGAATTTTCTTGAAAATCTTTGTGTCACACCTTTGGAAGGTACTGAACTTAAACCGATTTGTGCTATGTATGTACAAATTCCTGCTTTGAAACGCATGGCTTTATGTATTCACTTTCAATTGCCAGTCGAAATGCGCGCGCCAACGTTCCACGTTACGTATTTGACCACAGCCAATGGGAGCAAAATGTGCCGGAATGGACTACCTTCCCCCTTGAACTGGAAGATCGTTCCCTTTTGTTTATTTTCGGCATTCGCTCGAACTTCGTCGGGCAACTTCGGTTGGCTTTCTCCTAGCGCTAGTTTTGTTGTAAGAGAAGTGACTGAACTTGTTAGAAACAGCATTTAAAGCAAGAAACACACTTGAAATACCATGAAAGCAATGCAGTCCATCAAAATATATAAATGAAAGTTCAAGATAATGCATTCTCATGAATCACTTTAACTAATAAGAAAACTTTGATGTAGGGAACACAATATTTATGCATGTAAGTGAGCAAATTGTAATTTTACAAGTTCCTTAAATAATATTTTATTATGTCATACACCATCGGGCGATTTAAATTATTTGCAAATTGCACTTGTTACACATGCAAATAACTTATAATGGCATAGTGTAATAATGAAGCATTTTATATTTTAAAAAGCAAATTGTAGATATATAGGAGATTAGGATGAAAGACAATTCCTCACAGCAAGCAGACAAAAATACCTTCTTCATGCAGTCTTTGGTGCCTGAATTAAAACAAATCTTACATCATGCAAGATTGAAAGTAAAATGATTTGTTGAATATCATTCTTTACTACAGAACTTCTGCTTCCTCTTCGTCCCAAATAGGATATGTAACAAACTATAGTACTGGGGGTCCATATGATGACTGTGCACATCATAGAACCATTCAAGGCTACACTGGAGGACAGTCCAGGTTGCTCAATCAATTACCAGCTGTATGCTCGTCAACGCCCACTGAATATAGTGATAAATCCTTGATGTACTTTTCAACAGTACACAAAGAGCAACAATGAACAGTGTATCAGTTAGTTTTATATGTTATAATATATACTAATATTAGCTAAAATCTGTTAAGTGTGCTTTCAATAAAGTAAAATAATATTACAGTACCAACCTTAAAGTTAGAGCAAGTTTTTCTTCTGCCTGTGTAGCCTTCCTTAGTATAGTGTCATTTCCTGTGATTTCATCTTCCATATTTTCTAGTAGTTCATCAAATAGGTTTAGACATTCAGAAATACTGAAAAAATTTTCTGTCATCTTGTCTCAGATCGTACAGAGTATAAAATGATCCTTTCTGCAGCCGATTACGCAGCAGTAGATGTACGTGTAATGAACATTTTCTGTTCATTCTCCTCCTATGTAGAAGTACTAACAAGAAAAGTTCCTCCTCGCTTGAGTCCATTCACCACTAATCAGTTGGCAATGCCTGCAGTGTCCGACACTGGTGTCCCAGTGTGAAACGAGCCATAGAGAGCTAAATTTCTTATATGGTACGTTCTCGTCTATTGCGTAATGTTTTACAAATTACACAGGATTCCTTCTGAATGAAGAGGTTCACAGGCTATTCCCAGAAACTTACAAGTTTTGTTTATGTAAATACCTTTAATGATTTTGATTAAAATATTACATATTAGAGTAAATTTTTAGAAAATAAATTTTGAGAAATGTTTCATGAAGAAAGGTAGTTTAGGGTGCAGGGATTTTTGTGAACATCTTCGGCAGATATTGAACGAAATACTAAGCTTGTTGTTTATTTTCATTTTTTAGTTATGCTGTATGCACCCTTTCTCTAAAAATGATGTTTTTGCATTCAGGGAAATGTCTATTTCCGGTGAAATCTTGGTATCAAATTTTTGTGTGGAATGCAATACCTTCCCTGCCTACATGGTAAAGTAAGGTTTCCTTGGAAGTAAATTAAGGAAGCTCAAGCATTAACCTAGCAGGTTGTAGAGGAAATAGCCAAACTACATCAGGCATGCAGAATAGTAAGAATAATTATTATTGAGTTTTATTTATGGATGCTTTACTAGAAAGCACAAAAGAGCAATGACAACAAAACAGGAATGATAGGGTAAATAAGGCAATAAAGAATGAAAACAACAAAGACGCATGGGCAATTATGAGTACAGTAGAATCTCGTTGGTACATTTTTGCAGGGACCTAAAGATTTGGACGTCATAGGCTGGAAAACGTGTTAACGAAAATGCAAAATCTGCAATTTAAGAACATAGGTAATAAAAACCTAATAATTACTATGTCTCCATGGGCAATTTAAATCGATTTTGAGTACAATTTCATACTGAATGGGATCCGCGTTTCCATGTTAAATTCAATATGTTTAAATGGATTTGGATACACAGTCTGAGAATAAATAATTCAAGCTTTTATTTTGGTCAACTTGGATTTTTTAGGTTATGAATGTTTTTGAGAAAATAAATTGCGAATTGTGGAAGCGGCAATAGTGGTTTTGCTGTGTGTTTTATTACACACGTGATGATAATTTCTGCTAAAAAAGAAAAAATTATGAGTGTGCATCGTGTTACGAGTACAATAGACGATATTATCTTTGGTGTATACAAGACGATTTGAATATGGAGGTGTTTCCATGCAACAAATTTCGTTCCGGTCCTCTTCTGATCCTATTTTCCAAGAAAAAAGTTTTGTTTTAGTATTTTTCCCTTCTTTAAAAGCAGTTTCAATCAATTTAGGTTTGCTAACAATCGTGTTTAAGGTTGACGGAGGAATGTTTAACTTCCGCACTATATTGACATGTTTTATATTTGGATTGTGATTACATCAAGGATTTTCAGTTTTTCACTGTTGGTTACTTACTACTACACTTTCTTTTTTTCATTGTAAATGAAAAGTTAAAATACAATCTACGGTTGTTTGGTCATCACTCAACATTAGAAACTATCGTTAGCATTTACCGCGTTTACCATGCCAAGGTAAAGCATTCTCTATCTCGCCCACAGAAATCGTGTCACACAAATATTTAAATGCATGTATGTGATTGGCTGCCGATTTCCACCCCGTGACCAAGGATTGACCAAAGTAGCAAATGAGGACGTCAAACTATGAACGTGTTAAACGCCTACTCCCACTGTACCGATCAAGGATTGGCCAAAACAACGAATGAGGACGTCAAACTTCAAACGTAGTAAGCGGGACCGGGAAAACGCACTAAGCAAACATTATTTATTATATTTGGTGATTTGGTACCGGGACTTTTATAATTCAACGTAATACACGGGAAAACGTATTACTGAGAAACGTGCTAACGAGATTCCACTGTATTTACAAGAAAAATCTGATGTGATACATTCACATGACTTTCTCTACCCTCTATTTATTAGTAGTTACACAAACTATTCTTACTAAAGCTTATTTTTTCTATTTACTATATTTTAATCCAAATAAATCTTTGCAAAATAGCTACATTACACATTTCGCTATAGATACAAAGAGAACAGCAATATTTAAAAACTGGACGCTATATCTGGCCTTAAAATTTCATACTGTTTCCATGCAATCGGGAAGAACAACTGAAAGTTGACAGGACTTTGACCAAATAATGAACAATTCGAACCTATTTTGTAGTATGTTTTCATGTATCGCTCAACATTTACCAGCTATACAAGATACACAAAATTCCTTCCGAATGAAGAGGACTTCACAGGCTATTCTCAGGAAATTAAGATATACATTTTATTTGTCACATAAATATCTTTAATATATGCTATTTTAATCAGAATCGTTAGCGCCATTTTTTAGAAAATCCAAATTTTCAAAAAAATGTTCATGTAAATGGTGGTAAGGGGTGGGGGATTTTTTTGAAAATATTAGTATCGCAACTTTGGAAGATACTGAACTTAAATACCAAATTAGGTATTTATCTGACTTATGCTGTTTACAGATACACAGAGAGAGACAGACACATGGACCTTTATCTAAAAATGCTTTTCATGGATTCAGGGAGCCTCAAAACATGTATTTCTGATGAAATCTTGGTATCAAATTTTTGAGTGGAATGCAGTACCTTCTCTATTTACTATGTACAGGCTAGAGAAAGTAAAAATAGAACAGGACATAAGATTATATCAAATGTATGGAAAACATATTTTGAAGTTTGATTGGTATGGGAATGGTTAAAGTAGTGAGTTGACTTTGAATAAAAAAAAGCAGCAACAACTGAATGTTAGGTAAGGAAATTACATGTAGTGAGATTGAACACCAAATTATAATTTTGAAAAAGAATAAGGCAGCAGGTATAGATAGGATTCCAGGGGAATTTTGGAAAATGCCTTATGAAACATGCGATGGTTGGAGGATACTAATGAACTTGTTTAACTAGATGAAAATGAGCATGGTAATGCCTGAAAATTGGAAAATAAGTACAATTGTACCACTATTTAAAGGAAAAGAGGATCTGAATAGTCCAGGGAGCTATACAGGAATCAGTTTATGTATTTTGGCTCTCAGATTACAGGAAGAACTAGAAGGGAAGTTGAGTGAATATCGGGTAGGACTTACAAAAGGCAGAAGGGCTGTTGATAATATAATAATCCAGGCTATAGTAAGCAAGTATATGAGGAACAAGAGGTGGGATATATATGTTTTCCGCTGACTTTGTAAAGACATTTGATACAATTAGAAGACATGTACTGGTGTATAAAATGCGGAGTAAGGGCATAAGTAAAGGGTTTATTTCAGAGGTTCAAAAGTTGTATGATGGAGTTATATTCTCTATGTGTGTATGTAGCTAATGCTCTGAGTTAACAATGAAGTCATTCTCCATCTTTCTTCCCAAGATTTGGATGTCATATGCAGATAATTTTAAGAACTGTACATGATATATGAGTATGTCCATTTCTATATTTTGGTGGCAGAGAAGGCAATCTGGAGATGGTAATATACGGATTTTGTGGAGATGTTTAGCGAGACAATCATGTCCAGTAATAAGCCTGGATTTGCATGGTAATTCAGGGATGATAGAGGGATCATCCAAGTGTTTTTAATTTTCTCTTTCCAATTGTTGCAATTAACCTGGAGTTATAATTTGCATCCACTTTGCACTTTATTACTCTTTTTTATTGATTCATTTTCCTGTATACCACAATGGGCTGGGTTCCATTGTAAGACCATCTTTTTATTAAATCTTTGAATTTGTTGAATCATGTTTTGTACTTTTCGGACAAGCAGTTGCAACTATTGCTTGGATTGCAGTTTTACAATCTGTTAAGATGACAATATATTTACAGTGATGTAGCCATTAAAATGTTCTGAAGGAAGAATAAATTGCTTCCATCTCACTGACGAAATATGCTGTGTCTTTAACATTTTTATAGAAAGAGTAAACCTGGCATGTTCCACCCGCTCCAGCTTCTCATCTAAAAAAAGATCCATTTGTATAAATATGTGTCCAGCTGTCAGATGAGTAATTTGTGTGTATGTTTCTAGTGCCAAAGCCTTTACCTCATGAGGTGATACATCTGTTTTATCAATTACATTATCTAGATTTAATTTGTGGTTAGTAACCATGTAATCAACTGGGTTTTTACCATAGATCAATTTCTTTTTAATTGGAGGTATTTCCAAGTTTTTTGGTAGTTTTGCTATTTCTTGCATACATCCAATTTGGATTTTCATACTGTGATTAAATTTTTGGTATTTTTCTCATTAATCGGAGTCGGAGAGTCTTGTTAATTTTTCATAAGTATTGCTCGTTGTTCAAGTTGTAATATAATTGGCTTATTGGAAGAAACTATATGTAGGGCTTCAATTGGAATTGTTTCGCTGCTCCAGTAATTATCAGCAAAGCTTGATTTTGTGTTCGCTCCAAATTATGTTTTGTTGGATTCTGACACTGTTATTAGCATTTCACCACAGTATATTACAACAGGTTTCATGTATGTTGTGTTAAGTGTTTTTCCTGAAGTACTCCATTTTGTACCTGTCAATCTTTTCAACAGTTTGAATCTTTTAGTGGCTTACTCAATTATATGGAACATATAATTCAGGTTATTTATCAAAATGTTGTTGTGTTCACCAATGGCACTGGGGATTAATTGATCTGCATCATTTTCCCTCTGGCTTCCCAATATAAAGTCTGTAAGTTATCACTTTTAAGGCCTTTGCATTTGGTGAGATGATGTTTGTTCAGGATGACATCATCTTCACAGAGAGTGCACTTGAGTGTAGGTAGGCATCGTATCTTATAGAGATGCTCTGCGAGGAATCGTGGCCAGTTGCCATCCTAAATAAGGCCACTGCAGTCTTCCTCTGCATTTTTTGTATATCAACTCTATCTTTAATAGTCTTGTAATCTTTATCCTTTAATTTATCTTCTTCATCAAGTCTCTGCTGTCTTTTGAAATGTTGTTTAATGTTATTTGTTTATTTATTTCTATTTGTACTACACGTTTTATTTGTTGTATTGCACCTGTCTTTGCTAATTGATCCGCATGTTCATTGCTCAAAAGTCCAACATGAGCTGGGATCCATTGTAGAGCGACATGATTTCTAGGTTCAACTGCTTTAATTAGGCTTCTTATTTCTTTAATATTTCTTGTTGTTTTATTATTGTAATTTACTATTCCATCTATAGCTGATTTTGAATCTGATAAGATGACTATTTTTTGTTTTATGTATGATCTATATAAAATGTTCTGTAATGCTGCTTTTATAGCTGTTAATTCTCCATCATAGTGGTTTGACGTTTCATCTAATGTTAGATACTGTGCAAAATGTTTACAGTATACTCCTGCACGGGCATTTTTTTTATTGATGAGGGATCCATCTGTATATATTCGGAGCCATTCTTTCCCAATTCCCAATTCAATAAATTCTTTCCCAAGCCAAGAAAGAATTTATCAAAATGTACTCCTAAGTATTTGGCATTTTTCTGTTCTTGGCGATAGTGTGTCTTCATACAATAATTTTATTTCTATTCGTTTTCTTCCTAAGGAGAAGTGTTGGAAGTTGGTGCTTGTAGTATTCACAGTCAGTTGTGCACCATATTTGGAGTTGTTTTAATACTCCAAGGAGAACTTACATTAAATTTTGTATTTGCTGGATTTCTGTGAATACCATATTACATCAGTAAAGAGAGCAGTTTTAACATCTAGACTTTCCAGTTGTTGCGGTAGGTCAAGCTAAAATTTCATCCCCTCATGACATATTCCATATGTTATTCTTCATTTAAACCGAATATGTATGTTGTGCTGTACACTACAGTATTTTCCATTACGCATTTCACATAATTTTTCTCAATACTATAATGTAATTTCTCGAAAATGACCCAATTGCTTACTTGCTGCTTACGTGTCACTTCCACAGCATATGATGCAAAGCAGCAGACTACACACGGAGCATGACTCACAACAATCCAGTAAACTCTTTGTCTCTGCTTGTGAACAGTGAATGTTTGTTTTTTTCCTTTCACTCCATCATTCACTATGCCGCCAAAAACAGAAATGTGTTCATAATGCCCTCACACTGAACTACCAGCAAGACATGAAGTGGAGAATTCGC
This sequence comes from Deroplatys truncata, assembly GCA_030765065.1. Taxonomy (NCBI): domain Eukaryota; kingdom Metazoa; phylum Arthropoda; class Insecta; order Mantodea; family Mantidae; genus Deroplatys; species Deroplatys truncata. The sequence goes on from CM060978.1 coordinate 121,077,517, forward strand.
TGTTTGAATGGTTCCAACACTTGCGTTCACAGCACATTCCACTGTCTGGCCCATGCTTCAAGGAAGGGCTTGAGAAATCGCCAAAAGAGAGGGAATTTCTGGGTTTGTGTGTTCTGAGGGAGGGCTATGACATTTTCAGAAGAGCCCTAAAATCAGTGCTGTCATTGTCTGTGGGGAGACACCTTAAGTAAATAAGGAAGATGCCAATGAGTGGGTGTGGGAGTTTCAATCCAAGCTCTCTCATCAACCAAGAAATGTATATAATATGGATAAAACAGGTGTTTTCTATAACTTGATGCCTGAAAAAAACACTACATGTCATGGGCGAAAAATGCAGCAAGGAGAGAATGACGGTCTTGTGTTGTAATTCAGATGGTTCTGAAAAGCTCAAACCATTATGGATTGGAAATCACAAAAACCCATGTTTTAAAAATGTCAACCTATTCAAGCTGCCATGTAGCATAACAACAAAGCTTGAATGACCAAATTCGATCAGTTTGATGACGTGTAACTTCCGAACATAGAAGTTGTCTTCTTACCAGCTAACATCACGAGCCATCTGCAACCAGTGGATCAAGGAATAATTGCCTCAATGGGGCGTAATTACAGACACCGACTGGTTAAGTCTGCCATTAGTGCAATAAAACTACAAGAAACAGTTCCACATTGGAATGTACTGATAGCTATCTGCAATATATCTGCTGCTTGGAATGAAGTTACAACAGACACCATAACTGTTTTAAGAAGGCCCGAACAGCAACTGATAATGTTGCTGAAACTGAACAGGAAGCCAATAATCCAACGTCTGAAGTTACTCATAATGTGGATACAACTGTGGATTCTGATAATGTGCTTCTGTAGGCTTACACCTGGTTGATGTCCTCTTGTACCATCAATATGGAAGAATGGATGCAGGTAGACAACATCTGTGCTGCTGAAGAACCAGTCATCAGTTCTGTTGGTGCAGAAGAGAACGATAATTCTTTACTGTCATCTTCTGAGGAACATGAAGATACAACGCTGCTGCCCCCCCCCCCCGTGCTGAAGTTGCAGCTGCAATTGCTGTTCTCGAGAGATTTGCTGCCACCTCTGATGTCTCCATGGCATTTCAGGCTGCTCTGGATGTGATATCTTCAGACTGTGCGATAATATTATGCCAAACAAGCCAATAAACAACAGCTAATGGTTTTTTTCAAATTATAGAACTAAAATATGTAATGGTTAAGAATTCTAACTAAAACATGTGTTCCGATTAAAACTTAGTGTTAAAAGAACAGTACATTAAAGTGTTTAAGATTATTGTTTGTTGAATTACATGACTCATTAATTCAATGAGTACAATACTGTTCCAAATAGTACTGTTTTAAAAAAAAATATGACAAGCATTTCACAATATACTTTCTCAATCAAACAAATGCCAGATATACCGTATACAGTACTTATTTTTACTTTTTCTTAGAGGTCATGAAAGTAGAGTGCCCTCATTTGTTGGTATGCATAACAAGAGAAAAAAGTGAACTCAACAATCGTATTTTGCCATTTCAGATATATGGGACTATTTCTATAAAGCCTCGTTAATTCAAACTTTGTTGAACCAAATTGGCTATTTTTCGGTCCCTTGAAATTCGGTTAAATGAGAGTCTACTGTACAAAAAAATGTTTCTGTTTTTTGCTTGTATTTGGATATTTATGAAAATGTTAAGTGTTACAATAAATATTCAAATACTGGTATGTTAGTTTTTGTTCTTTTGTGTAACACATGGGCGCATTCCATGACAGACTGGCCAGAAAGCTTAACGAAATGTTAATGAAATCAATAGTTTGCGAACAAATACTGGGAAAATTAATATAAATGCACGAGAGGAAATAGGACAGAGTAGTCTTATAAGCAGGGCCCTGATTTTGAAGACCTATAAAATGTTTGAAAAATGAAGTATAAAATTGCGCTAAAATTGTTTTGAGTATGACATCATACTCAGAAAAAGTGATCTAAAACTGATAATCATTTAATTTATTAACATTAGTGTACTGAAAGTTATAAATTAATTTATGTATGGATATAACCACTACACAAGTACAATAAGTGGGTATAAAATAATGAGATAATTAGAAAAATTAATTAAAATATATTGTCCCACATTCATGTTTGAAGAATCTAAAAAGAAAATTGTTTTTAAAGCAGGTCTTACAAAGCTGTGGCATTAACTGTCTTGTGTTCACAGATTGCAAAAATCCATAGTCAATGGAGGACTTTATAGTCTGAAGGTCATGACAGTTATTTAGTTGTGCAATGCACAAGGACTGGATATCCGTTATCTTCAAGGATGGCCTTACACATCCAAGTCAGAACCAAAATGCGTGTTAACATTTGTAGCTTTGCTAAAAGTAATGTCATTATGGCACAGGACATTTGAAATTCTCTTAAGGTTTGCCACTGCCACTAGTAGACGATCTATTCATAAGGGGCATATATTTTCTATTTTTCGCCACTTGTGGCAGCACTATAAGTTTTTAGTTTCACCGAGGTTGCGATAAGGAAGCTTAATTAGTTGGTTCTAGAGCTCCTTGACATGTGTGTCCAGATTTTGGGATAAGTTTCTCCAATGGTATAAATGCCTTTGTGAATACTTTTTTGGGTAGGTTTGGGCTATTCTGACTGCCTCGGTTAGCTTGCTTTTGCTCAGTGCAAATTCCCCATATTATGTGTATCTCAAATGTAAATATTTAACAAAATGTGGAGCCACAGGCAGGAATTAAACCATTTTTTGGCATTGTAATTTGGCTATAATTTCTGACTGTCAGTTGGCAATTTTCAGAGTTTATTACATTGTTAAAGTTTAGAGTTTATTTAAACTGTTATATTCCAATTACATTATTGTTATGAAATTGTCAATTTCTATAGTTTATCTAAACTGTTATATTTTCATGGCCTTTATTGAGTGTTTGTTTAGTGAGTGATTATTCACCTTTGTCTAAATTATATTCCTGTTGTTAAATTGTTATATTCTTGGGTATTATTTAGTGTTACTTCTGTAAGATACAGCCCTGTCCAAATTTGCTGCTTTGCTGGGTTTCTCTTTAAAGTGTTAACTTTCAATTCTTGCGTGCATTTTATTAGAGTTACCAGCTTACTCAATTGGCATACTTATGCAAGGCCGAGGTGGCATGGGTTGTTTTGTTCAGAGTGAGGTCATGTTAAGGGCACATATTCCAATTTCTTTACCTGGCCTGCATTTCCTTTTTGAAAGTTGTGTACGTATGTCCAAGAGAAATGTAAAGTGAACATATGTTCTTTGTATATGTTTCTGAAGACTTGAATTGTACCTTGACTTGTATGTTTAGCATTTACCTTCTGCTTCAGTTAAATTTGGGCTGCATGCATTTAATATGGTTGTTATTAAAGGGTAATCTTTATGACTTCCGTCTTTTAGTATATGTTTTTAGGGGGGCACCTCCTACCTTCTAGCAAATTTACCCTGACACCGTTCCATAATCTAAACACTTCCACGTATGGCTCTGTTCATTGACAGAGATGTAAGTATAAAATGCACAGGTATAGGGGCAGTGCAGTAAAGTTTCCAGAGGTCCAAGAGAAAATTATACTAAAAACAATACAGCAAGGAAGAATAAGCAGTGGTCCGGCTTCCTCTTCAAAAAACAGCATAAGCCAACACCAGTAAAATTTAAGTTTTAATTTCTTACAATAAAAATCTGTGCAGCATTCCATATAATGTATTCTTTAGAGTAGTTGTACAGTTTCCTTTATTTCCTTAACGTTTTTGCACATGCATGTTTTAATTTCTTTTAGCACAGTTTTCACTCAAGTACTGCATATGTCCCAGTAGTTTTGTTTATACACTGCCATTTGTGAAAATTGCAACACCAAGAAGGAAAGGCATGAATTCAATGAATTTAATACCACAAGTTAGGCACATGACAAGTAACAAATGATAAACTTTTCAAATGTATACATGACCCTTGAGACCTAATATTCAGTATTTGGTGTGGCTTCCATGCATTGCAATTACAACTGCTATATGCTGTGGCATTGAATCAAAAAGGTTCTGAACAAGTTCCTGAGGGATTTCCCTCCACGCAGTTTGCATTCCAGTCCACAAATCCTGACACACCAGGTGCCAACCAACCATATCCCAGACATGTTTGATGGACGACATGTTAGGCAGACGTGCAGGCCAGGGAAGCAATGGTACCCGTCGCTTTTCGAAGAAGGCTTGTACATTCCTCGCAATATGTGGCTGAGCATTGTCCGGTTGAAATGTGGCCTGTGGAGATGCCTGAAGCAGGGGGAGTACCTCAGGCTCTACAACCACTGTTAGGTACCGGTTGCTGTTAAAAGTGCCCTCAATTCATAGGAGGTGAGATCGGTTGTTCTAACCAATGGCGCCCCAAACCATCACACCTGGTGTTTGTCCGCTATGCTGCTCAACAATGCAACCCTCCAGGTTGCGCTCACCACGGTACCGCTGGACACATATGCAGCCACACTGTAGGATACATTGAAGTGGGACAAGCTTGTGGCTTCCGGACAATGGAAGCAGACATAATGGCATGCACGCAACCAGCCCAACCTGCAGCAGATGGTGACAAACCGTTGATGCAGACAAGTTCACACCTGTTGCAGTGCTCCAGCGTCGAGCCAACACTGTGGATGAAACTTGATGCAGTAATTTGTATCACAAATTATTTAAATGTAAAGAATGATTATAGTATGAATATAAATTTTTATGTGACATTGATTTAAGATGTTTGTTGATTGTAATTATTGTTGAGAAGTAAGTTTATACGGCCTTACTGAAACTGACAATAATAGCGTGCAATAATGCAGCGAGGGGGTGAGCTGTTTATCATTATTAGAGACGAGGAAGTTACGTAATGTTGGCGCGTTTTCCTTTAGAATTTGCTGGAACATTATACCTAGAGCATATGTATTCATAATTTTCATTGGATATAAAAATAGACGCTAATGTTGGCGCGTTTTATTAGCCAATTGCAGCTCAGTTATAATCTTTAGGCATATCGGGGTGTAGGAGTATAAAAAGGGCTAGGTTAGAGATAGACCCCATCAGTTCACCGAAAATATTTGTATGCTACATGTCACCTTTAGTCCGTCAGTTCATCGAAAATCTTTGTACACTACACGTCGTCTTCACGTCAGTTCATCGAAAATATTTGTACGTTACACGTAGCCTTCAGTCCAGCAGAGTTATGAAAAATCTCAAGTGTTGTGAAGTTAATTACACAGAAAGTTGAAGTACTCGAATTAAGAATGATCAGTAATGAAGTTATTATAACAGTTTCAGTTTGGCGAGTGTCAAGATCAAAGTGTAAATGTGATAGTGAATGTGTTCGACAATAAAAGTGTAAAACGAATTGCTTCATCAGTGTTATCTTTGGATAAAAGACTCCTTTCTGTTTACACAACCTGTATAAAGAGATGTGCTCGACCAAAAAGATCATAGCTAGCCGGAGGATAGAGAACCAAAATTAAATAAAATAACAGTAGCATTCTTTCAAACGAACACTAATACTGCCGCAAATTGCTAACACCAGATGGAGCTAACAAACATTATAAAGAATCACGTCACAAAATGGCTTCACCAATTGGAGTAAACACACATACACAAACAATAAAATAAATAAACATTATAAAGAATACCGTCGCAAATTGGCTCTCCAACGTGGGGCTCAACAAAACAAATAAATATAACAGAAGTATACCACTTCAAACTGTACGGTCCGATATGGCATTGTGGACAAGATGACGGTCATCCCGTGTTGTGGTCATGTTCCGTGGTCCAGTACCCGCTTTTTGCTGCCTACGACCTTCATCTATCCACTGCTTCCACACACGCATCACTGTCGTAGCAGCATATCCTGTACGAGCCGAAATGTCACAGTATGACAAACCCGCTTCCCGGAGACCGATCATTCTGCCCTGTTCGAACTCACTCATATGCCGATATGGCTCCCTTTGACGTCGATGAGGCATACGGCACTCACTTTATTGTTTCCACCTTGTTTGACAGCTCTGCAACACTGACCTTGGTGGACCGACACGAGAGGGTTCTGCTCGGCCTACATGTTCCCCATCTCTCTGCAAACCTAGTCATTTATTGCTTGCACACTCTTCTACACTTCCACCAAATTTGGAGTTATTCGGGAAATTATTTCTTGATGTTGCAATTTTCACAAACGGCAGTGTATATGCACATATTACTAATGTGATGCAGCTTTGATTAATTTTGCTTTCCAATATATACACATAATGCTTGTGGAAAATTCTGCATAAAATGTGCCTTTTAAACAAAACTGGGAGATTGTGTTAATAAAAGACAATTTGGAGGAATTAGTGTGTTTACTGCACAGTGTATGTATTCAGTGAGCTCTTCTTCACTCGCACTTGCATGACATGCAGGCAGCCAATGGGGGCTTCCTACCCTGGAGCGGTTCACCTTTAGTTATCCAGACATCTTGGCTTCCAGTATCATGCATGCATTACTTGAAATTATATTGATTGATTTAATATGAATTTCTAAACTTCACAATGCAATTGTGTGGCTGTACAGAAATTTAAATTTAAATAAGATTTCTGGGTAGTCATAAGGATATTTAAATAAGATGCCAATGGATTAATTTGAAACAATTTCTAAGTAACAATATAATGTAACATAGCGAAAATACAAGAATAACTTTTTGTATAAATAGTACATGATGAATATATAAGATTTTTCATTGGTAAAGAAATGGATGTGAATGCAATACATCAGGCTTTTAAACATATGAGTTCGCCTCAAGCTCATATTTCCTCTTTGTAGCTACAATGAAACGTGTAATGAAACCATTTATGTAAATGTTTTATCTCACTGTGATGTAGGTAGGAAAATAAGCTTTTGTGAATACTTTATAGAAGACAGATAAAGATATACAACAATGGGTAAAGAAAGTAATGTGAATGGAACATATTGTGTATATTGTTTTAAGAATTGCAATAAAATGTAGCTTTAAATATTTCAGCTCTCCTTTTTGTTAAGTTGCAATAATTTTACGTTATAAGCAGCATGGAATTCTTAGGCAGTTGGCTCTTAAGTTATTTACATCCAAACCAATATGTCAATACAAAAAAGATAAACAACAATGGCCATGAATCACTGATGGGCAGGTAAATACCGTCTGTTGAGTGCTGTCTGCAAACCCCAACAGACTGTAGGAATGGGGGAGGTTTGTAACCTGCAACATTACTGCATAAAGTCCAGTAAAAATTCAACTTCATTTCCTTTCATCCTGGCCTTAATGCTCAGAAATTCCTATGCGTGGTTATAAGTATTCATTATGGTAACAGTGAAGGCATACGGTTCTTGTCTCTTACATAATGGGTTCCAATTGAATTCATATTTAAGCCAAGCTCTAAGATGAGGTTTTCCTTGGAATGAATGTCAGGTTGTTTTAATGATTTAAATTTTCAAGATCATTTGCACATTTGTGTCATTTTCATTCATCTAATATGAGCTCTGATTAAAGAACATGAAACTTAAAAAAATAGACATTTTTATAAAATGAAATAACACTGTATTCAATATGTGCTTTCTTGCAAACTGTTTCTTTTTCAAGAATTCATAAATGGATTTTATTTCATTTTAAAAAAAGCAGTATAGTAAGAGTAACATGAATAAAAGAAAACAAATTCTCATGTGTTACATCCATATGACTATCTCTACCCTCTATCGCTTATTACTGAGTGTACAAACTTCTTACTAAAGCTTATTTTTCTAACTACTTCATTTTAATCCAAATAAACCCTTGTGGAAATAGCTACATTATACATTTCATTTTTATATAAAGGTAAGACCTTAGTTAAATGTTTAAGAACTGGATGCTATAACTGCCTTAAAATTCCATACTGTTTCCATGCAATCGCAAGAAACAACTGAATGTTGAAGGGATTTTAAAGAATGACCAAGTAATGAACAATTCCAACCATTAATAATGGATGTCTTGGAAATGGCTTATGTCACAAAAAAGTTTGTTTGAAATAAATTGTGTTTTAAAGAGATCTACACTTCTAGTGCAGTATGTTTTCACCTATTGCTTAATTTAATACGAGATTATAAAAAGTTCCTTCCAAATGAAGAGGACTTCAAAGGCTATTCCCAGAAAATTCAATATATTCATTTTGTCATGTAAATACCATCCATGGTAATTTAATAAAAATTGTTAGCCATTTTTTAGAAAATCAAAAATCTCAAAACATCTTCAATGTAAAGGGTAGTTTGGGGTAGGGGGGCTTTTCTTGAAAATCTGATTGTCATATCTTTAGAAGATACTGAACCTAAATACTAAGTTTGGCGTTTATCGGACGTTTTGTTTTTAAGTTATGCTGTTCACACGCACGCATGCACGCACACACACTTTTGTTTGTTTGTTTGATTAAGGGGGCCTCAAAACATGTATTTCTGGTGACATTTCAGTATTGAATTTTTGGGTGGAATTTGACACCTTCTCTACCCACTATATACGCGGTAGAGAAAGTAATAATATGGCACTCTTAATGACAAGGAGTCTAAGTAATAAAATATCAAAAGAATGGATGAAACATTTGAACAAATTATTAACACCTTTTTTTACTGCAATTATACAGAGCAAAAATGTGAGAAATGCATATGCGGTGGAAAATAAATTATACAAAAAATCTGTGTTGGAGAAAGAACCAAACATGTAATAATATTTAAAATGTTTGTACATTTATTGCATTTAAGTATAGTTCAATACAAAATATTTCACTGTAATGAAAAGATTTTAACTTTTTGGTTGTTTCTGCTCCTTTTTAGCAGCTTCAGCTTCTGCTTCTGCTTTCTCATATGCTGCAATAAGTTCCTCTACTTCTTTGGCTGGCAAAATTCGTGTTTTAGTTTTACCATTTTCACGGGTAAGTGTTGCCATTTCAACTGTAAACAAAGGATACATTATAGGAATATAATTCAATAAAATAAAAATAAATAGTAGGTTACCAGATATGGCAAAATGAACACTGCAGCTAAGATATAAACCACAGGTTCTCAATGTAATGTTCTACAGTGCCTTTCTTTCACACTGTGGCCACACGGTATAGCAGCTCGCACATCAGCCGCTGTAGTATGGACTCCCGCCGAAACAATTATAATATCCCTGCAACCACCTCTTATTCTCATAGTTACAGTCACAATAATTGTAACAATTATAACTGTATTAAAATGATAATAAGCACATGCCATATCATAATGGATATTGTAAATGTCCCTCTCTATCCATACATTTCTGGCATCTTCTCAGAAAATGTTTATTCACACTCGAGAGTTCCAATATCTGATATTGAACGAATTTCTAGCCTGATGTTTTCTTTTTGTTTTTCCAATGTATGGGGATTTGTTGCATACACTTTATTTTTCAAGACCCCCTTAGATGAAAATTGCATATAGTTAAATCAGAGGATCTTGAGGGCCATAATCCTTTACTAATTACCCAAAACTTTCAGAATTAAATTTCATGGCTCATCAGCTGTATGTGCGGCAGCACAGTCTTGTTGGAAAAATCCAAACTGTTAATCAATGTCTGTCATCTGTTGAAAAAATGGTGTAAGTAATTCCTGTACCTCTCTGCATTTATTGTTCGTTAAGAAAATATAGGTCCAATTATTCTATATTCCTTTACTACACACCATACACCAATTTTTGCATCATGCAAGGGAATCGCATATGTAAAATCAGCATGTTTCAGCATGCTATTTTACAATGGAACATAACCATGTAAATGGAAGCATGCTTCGTCAGAGGAGAATATTAAGCGCAATTACTTTATCACTGACACTTAATATCCAATTACAGAAATTTACCCAACTCTGATAATCACATGAAAAATAAAGTGTATGCAACAAACCCCATATATTGGAAAAATTAAAAAAAAAAAAACTAAATAAATAAATAACATCAGGCAAGAAATTCACTCAATTTTAGATACCAAACTCCCAAGTGTAAATTAAAATTTTCTGAGAAGATGCCAGAAATGTGGGTAGAGAAGGACAATGTTTCCAATATCTCTTCTGATAAGGTATGTGCTTATTATCAGTAATTTTAACTGTAACTATGAGAATGTGAAACACTTGCACTAATGTTACTAGTATAATGGTTTCTGTGGTAGTCTGAGTCACAGTGGCTGGCATGCAAGCTGCTGTGCAGTGGTCACAGTGTGAAAGAAAAGCACTGTAGTACTCTTAATACTGACAAGGAAGATTCCCAATTTTGATCAATCCTGTTTTTGTTAACCGAAAGACACCATACAGAATTAGTTGCTTATTTTGGAAATGCTCCACTTTAAATATATAATAATATGAGATACATTACTTTTAGCATGCAGTACCTTACTGCCACATTCTGACAACTATGCATGTACAATGAGCAATTTTCTATGATTTTCTTACATGTTTTATCAGAGTAGGTTACCATTTCAAATACATCTATATATTGCAAAAGATGCTGGTAATTGAAAAGTAAACTTCATTGGTTTTTAATATTAAACATTACAGAAAATTTGGCACATCAATGTGAATAACACTTTGAGAGAGAAAATGATGTAGGTACTGTAAGAATGTGCTGAAAACATGTAATTTGTAGTACAGTCATTTTGAAACAGGATTCGTGTAACTAGTACATCAGATACTTCAAATTCTTACACTGTTTCTCACAATGAAGGTGAAAGTAATAAAACAGAAGTGCTCGGTGAAAGTGAAAAAGAAAGATGGTCAACAAATCACTGGAAACAATTTGGAAACAGTAACTGACTGAAGATGATATAAATAAGTATACAAAGGCATAAAAATGGTGGGGCTGTGAGTACAGCAATTGCTGATGTCTATAAAAAGAATAGAAATATTTCAAGAAACCACTTATTGTAGATTGAACATTTGTGGTACCATCTTAAAGGCACCCACAACCGAGTTCTTGAGGCTGCAAACAACAATGATATAGTATGGGACAATGTCCTCTCACTTCATCCTACAGAGTTCCAAATGCATGGTTACCAAATAAGTATAAACAATAAAACACTGTCATTGAGATGCCTGGGAACTCTCCAGCATTGCCACTGTAGCTTTTGTATTTAGCATGAGAAATCAAAGCTGTGAATATTTTCTGTTTCTTATGTTAGGAAAAATAACTGACAGTGATTAACTACTAAATAAACATTAATATATGATATTTTATTATCACACATACCTACCTTGTTTCTCAGTATTATCAAAGCTGCCACATTGCGTAACTCAACCAAATATGGATTGAAAGGTATTCTACATTGTGCTACCTAAACTTACAGTCACCTTCCCTTAAGCCACTTGTACACGATCAAATTTTTGTCAAATTAAATATTTTTCAAGAGTTGTCACAACTTCATAACTTTTCTTGTCAAACTGCTTCCAATACTTTTAAAGTCTTGAAAGCAAATAAGGACATGCTCTAAACAATCAAAGATTTCACAATGATTTCATGGCTTTGGCCAATGAAATGTGAGTATTCACAGTGAGTCACGAAATCTGTAACATGGCTGAAAGCGAAAAGTAAACAAAAATGGCTACCTGGCCAAGGTATGTCGTATGCGAAGTGATTAGGTTATACATAAGCTGGCCATGTCTGTACATTGAGAGCTCCATGGATCGTCACAAGATGGAGCAGATGAAGGCGATTATGGAGAAATTGCCAGGCACTTTTCTAAACTAAGTAAACATTAATGCATTGTTATATAGTGTGGTTAACCTATTGGCTGATGTTATTTCTATTGTATTCCACAGTTGTAAAGTGATTTCATTGGATATAATACGTGAAAGTGCTACATAATATTAGTAAAGAACAATATTTCATTGCAAATTGTTATACTGTGATGCAAAAATAAATTGCTTTGTACGTGATAAATTATCAATGTGTTCTGAAGGGTTTCAGTTTGGCAAAGAGACAACTTGTAAATACACATTTTTGACATTGCCAGATCTTACCAAGTCTTTTCTGATCTTGTCACATAATGAAAAACATTTCACAATTTTTCTTGTAAACTCTTGAATTGAAAAAAAAGTTTGATCGTGTACAAGTGGCTTTAGTTATTAAGAAATCTCGGAGTTTTAATCAATTGAAAAAGAAACTACCCAGATATCTACTTGAATAGTGCTGCAACTGTATTTAATTTCCTTAATTTTAAGATCTATACTACATTATTTAAATGCCTGTAACCACTCAGATAGTTTTTATATACTATTTGTATATTTTCTCCCTTGTTTGTTTGCTTTGTTAACTGCATGTCACCTTAAATTTGTAAAGGACAGTTCCTCCATAAGCAGTTTGCTCATTGGGACATTCTGCGTAAATACGTAAATAAATTATCTCACTTCTAGGAAGAATGGCAGCTAGGATTTGATCTATACTATATAGATATAATTGTTGGAAGGGACATAGGTGTCATCCTCTTACGAAATGATGCTATGTAGAAAGAGGAATGAAAAATTATGCAATAGGTCCAATCTTATTTCTCATATTTATAAATTACATGGGAAATATAGAACTAAAAGGAAAAAGATTTCTATTTACAGAAAATATTTTGATATTGTATGCAACTAAATCAGAGGTAGAGGTTATGGATAACATAAAAAATGATTTACACATTCAGCAAGTCTGGTTTTGAAACAATCTAGTCCTCAATATTAATAAAATAAAAAATATGCTATTTCACAAGACAAAAAATTCATTAATCAACACTACCTCATTAAAAATCAATAACATTACTGAAAGGGTTACTGATCTTATACAATTACACTAGGTCTTGCTTTAGATACAAGCCTAACATGGACATGTCACACAGGAGAAGTCATGAAGAGAATTAATACTGTTGCTCATGTATTATACCAACTGAAAGATCTTGACTTAAGTATAGGAAATCCGACTATGGTATTCTGTTCCTATACATTCAAATATTCTATACATGAATGCAATCTGGTGTAATAGCAATAAACATCAAATAAAATCATTAGAAATCTTACAAAATAGAGCTATCATATTTATTTATGACTTTAATTTCTATTAACCCTCAGTAGAGCTATATAAGAAACAAATATTCTGCCAATCTCTACACTTCATGCATACAGAGAAACTCTTCTCATATATAAGATAGAAAACAATTACCTATGCACCAATACAAGATGTCCATTCCTATAATACTAATCAGCTGGTCAAACTTCTCTAACCCCGCAAAATATGGCCAAAAAGATGTATTATTTACCTCTGCCAACAATAGATAACCACCTCCCCATAGACATCAAGAACCTCCTGAATCTCATGAAATGATATTTTGATATGCCTAGCCACATAAGTTAAATCCAACATGTAAAGAACGCTTAAAGCAGCATGCCATCAGATAAGAATTGATGTAAGCTTATCGGATGAGATCGAGAAAATTAAGAACAAACAGGAATTCAGAAATGGATTTGGTATAATAAAACTCAAATTGTATAAAAAAATTCATAGCAATCAAAATTAAATTTAGGTGACCGTGACTTTAATAATGTTAAATAATGTCAAGCATATTGTTAGACCTACATACAACACAAAAGGAAGCTTGCACAGAAACAGTCTCACTTACCAATAGGATTGCAGAAAATCAAGTTGCCATAGTAATATGTGACGTAAATGTATGAAACTTATAAGGTAAAGCCAAACTAAAAACTCACTCTTCTGCTCGCTTCATCAGGGTAAAGTTGCGTTCGTCTGCATGCCAAATATTATCATGCAGATACTAGTTTAAAACCTTTATACAATGTGGCTAGATAACTAAAGGTGAGCCACTTCGGGGTGTGGAACTGCCATTGGCTGCCCGCCTGTGACGTAAGTGAGAGTGAAGACGAGCGCGCGGAATACATACACAGCGCAGTGAACACACTAAATTCCTCCCGATTAACTCCCAATTGTTTATTATTACCACATTCTTCCAGTTTTCTTTAAAAGGTATATTATTTCACAGCTTTCTACAAACATTGTGGGCATATACCATAAAGCAAAACGAATAGAAGCTGCATTGCATTAGTAACATATTTACGTATAAACAAAACTACAGGCAGTACTTCAATGTAAACTGTAGGTGCTACAAGAGATTCAAACATGCATCACTTTAGTACTAAACGAAAATTTACAACTACTCTAAAGGAATCGCTAAATGGATATGCCGGTAAATTTTTTTTACCTGCGCTGCTAATCTCACGTTCTGGCGTGATCTTCCTGTAACGCTCAGGTGGGCATCAGTGATGTGATGAACAATTGTAAGTTATGCACTGTGTTGTGATAACAGATCCTGAACGTCTTTTTTAAACACAGTGTTGTCTGGTAGAACAAACCCTACATTCTGAAAATGGTTGCGTAGGAGCTTCAGGAGTTGTGGGACATCATAATACACCCAGATTTTCCTGGGTTTATAACTGGGGTTGCAAAAGAATGTCCTGGATACACTGACATTCAATTGGTTCCATACTTTCGAGTTTTTTCCCTCCCATGTCACAAGTCACAGCGTGTACTTTAATGATGTTGTGAAGCAATTGTAATGTCATTGTGACATCAAAGTCATAGTATAAAGGCTGTTTCCACTTGGAACACAATTCTCGGAACATGAGTAACTGAACATTGCTATATAGACCCAGTATTATATCGATTGGCATATCATAGCAAATGCGAGAATCTATGTTCATATCGTCGAAGCTTATAACAGCTAGCTTTTCTAAACCTTGAAAATTCATTGCCTGTGTCTTTAAGAGATATTTTACCTCATCCATAATACCTGGTCTGCATTTGATTTTACATATCCATTTTTGCAAAGTCGAACGAGCAGGCAGAGGAGTGTTTACTTTTCTCAAATATTCATACGGCTTTTGAGAAAACGCTCTTAATGCAATGGCATTTGTTATATCCTCGGAGGACCATTTCACTCCCTTATTCCCACTTAAAAGACACTTTATTTGCCCTGGGGTGAAATATGTTGATAGCACTTCTTTTACCCTATTTTCCGCAGAAACTCGTGTGACCTTAGCAGATGAACTTCGATTTTTTATAGCGATGGCAAGCTTCGAAGCCCGAATTCTTTTAAGAGCCTCGGTTTTTTCTTTCGCGCCGCCAAAACAGCCGCGTTTTTTCTTTTCAATACTTCAATCTCTTTCTTGAGGTTTTCTAATTCGATATCACTATTTTCTATAACTGGATCGGTAATAGTGGCCTGATCAAGCTTTTTCATCGGAGATACAGAAGCAATGGTGGACAGGGATCGCTTCATCGTGCCGCACATCTCGACCAGCGGATACCTACAGAACGAACCGAAACGCTTAATTATTACATTTTTTTGCAGTATTAAGACAGCAATAATTTCAGAATACATTATTCTGTTACAGGATATAAAAACGAAAAAGACACCTGCGACATTCCACTTGTACTTGGACCTTCACTAAGTGTATCTCCATGTCAATTGGGAATAAACTGCAATGGAACTGCATCTGGGAGCAGAATTTTCTTAACCGGCAAACCTAATAGTTCAGTTTTCAAATCCCGTTTATAGTCACTAGAAAGAAAGTGTACTGAACATACACGTGAATTATCAGCGTTAAATTTGTCGTACGCTTACAGCGAGACACCCACACACGCTTTAATTGCTCAGTTTTTGGAAATGTGTGATAATTCACACCAACTGTTTTAAAACGTAATTACGGCATTGTGCTACAGCACAATACATTCTACTCTTAATGTTTTCACTAATTGCACACCGACTTAAACACTTCAAAGCAGAGAAAACTGAATCTATATTCAATATTCTAGTTTTAAATGTGTGTGCAACTTATTTGCTGAAGTGGGGAGAGTGATAAGGTACAATGCGCTTTCGTACATTTGTTGTTAAGTTGTGAAGTTTCCGCCAACATAGCGAGGTAAAGGAGGACAATTTACCAAAACAGCTAAAAATTTGTTATACTTTCTAAATAAAGGCAGAAACATATATTCCCTTCTGATATATGAGTGCATCTTGATTTATTGCACTTGTACGTGACTGTTAAAACGAAGAGGAGCTCAGATTAATATCTATTGCCTTTTAGGCGGTTGAGTGGCATAATTATTTCAAAGGAAATGCTGTTTGCTCTTACAGCCAAAGTTTTTCCATCCACTTTGGTTCTGTAAAGGATTATATACCTGGAAAAGCTTGCCATTTTCAGGGAAGAATACCTTTGGCCCGCATTACATGTATTTTTGTGTGCAGACTTAAGAGCCGGCCTACCTGCCAAAAAAGGAAGTTCTTTATATTCCTCTGGAATGGCTATTAAACAGCATAATTGTGAGCTGAAGCTATTTGAAGACCAAATATCATATAAGTACAGCCCGAATTCTTATGACATGTCATCTTTTAATTCTTGCAATAAAGGCCTTGCTTAAGAGTACATAAATCCTTATCATGGGTTCCACATTAAGAAAACATATTTATTAGGTCATTTTCGTAGTTTCATGCCATTTCCTATTTTGGATAATCTTTTTTTTTTCGATTTTATTCATTAATTTGTAATTTCCTTGTCCTTTGCCTCTTTATTTAGTAATTTCCTTGCATAAACATACAGTATATAAATATTTTTGGTTGGTCTGGAAAGAGTTGCTTGTAGGTGGAGGGATGGTTATTGTCTAGTAAACAGGTATAATTACTGTTATGAGTTCATTTATTAGTTTTCAGCTATCATGATTTTTAAAACTGCTATGTTTAAATCATATTATATAATAATGATCAGCATACAGTTTCCCTATTAAGCTACTTTTTTCTCAATACATAAATAATATAATTTAATTTTGAATCAAAGTTTAAGACCCGATAGTGTATAACGTTGAATATATTTTATTTCCGTTGCTAAAATTGGCCGAATAATGCGTTATTGGTTCTTTTTAACATAATATAATTAAAGTCAAGCAAAAGTATAAAATGGTTTAAAGCTTGCAACTCCGAACTTCTGAACAACTTTAATATGACAAATATCTACTTTCTATCTACATATATCTTTCTTTGAATAACACATGTGCTGTAAGTCATCCCTCAAGCTCAGCTTTCATATATCGATAGCTTTTTAGTGAATATTTCAAGGGGAAACGAAATTGGCGTCACTTGAGTATTTAGCTGTAAAAAGACAGGCTTGCGTTTATTATTTCTAAGACTAAGTCTAGTTATAGATGCAATTTTGTTTCAAGTGATGTAGGGTCGAATCAGATCGTATAACGAGAATATTATGCGAACTTTCATGTCGAGAAGTACGGTGCAGAATCCTGGCTAGCTAAAACTTCACTCTTGATGACGTCACGCAGCAGGCGGACCGAAAGCAGAACAAGCGAAAACGGTGCGGGAAAAGACCCCCCTGACCTTTATACATGTTTAGCAAGTGCATTAATACACTGTATAATTCTATTCATGAAAGTGTTCTTTATTTTGAGTTAAATAAAACGGAAAAAGAAACCTGTTCTGGGAATCCAAATCTTTCATTCTCTACCGAGAACCACAACCTGATACGTAGAAATAAGTTTATTTCCACAGGAACCAATGACTGCTTAACTGCTGATCTATCAAAGCCGAGGTACATCCAAGTAATGAATCCACAAGATGCCCTGCTACATGATGCCAAGTACGTGCAAACTTCAAGGAGACTACAACACAATCTTATTATGTTACCAAGTGGCACCCAACATGGGGTAGGAATAGGAAGAGAAGCATCGAATAGAAAAAGAGAAGACATTGATACAGAATAATTTCAACAAATAAATAAAAGTACACTAACAAAAGAAGGCAACAAGATGACAAATTGTCACCCTCCATGGTCTAGGGGTACCATGCTAGCCTCTGGTCCCCGAGGTCGCAGGTTCAAACCCGGCAGAGAGCAATGGATTTTTTCAGGCATAAAAATCCTTAGCGTGGCTTCCTTCAGAAGGGAAGTAAAGCCGGTGGTCGTATGTCTTAGATTTACAGCACATTAAACGAACCTCAAGGCTAATAAACGGGCCTCTGAGCAAAATATTTGGTTTTTCATACCCAATGTAGAATGGGGTACTCAGAACCATATCAGTTAAAGAGCATCCATAAATAAAAACAAAACAAAAGATGACAAATTACTTCGAGAAAGAAGAAAACAAATTCACAGAGGAAGATAAGAAGAAGACTGGAAAACAAAGGCAACATGATGAAAAATCCCAAAAGAATGAAGAGAAGAAAAGAAGGCAACTCAATCTATATCCCCCCTCCTTCCAAGAAACAAGTTACAATCTGATGACAACACGACTCCAAAACCAAAGGAATCAACAGGTTATGCCAACTGCAAAACAACAAAAAGTAAGACTGTTTCATATAGAAAATTTGTATCAGTAGAAGTAGATGATTTTGAGTAGTAGTAAACAAATTCGTAAAGTAGAAAATCCAAACTACAAAAATGGAAGTAGGAGAAAAAGCAACTAATAGTGTAGCCAGCAATATGAAAGCAGGACGAGATAAAGCAGATGAGGGAATATTAGGGCAGATATTAATGCAATTAAATACATTATCTGTAGAACTAATCAACAAAATTGAAACCAGCAGAGTAGAATGTAAAGAAAGCAATGATAGCTTAGCTAGAGAACTACAACAAAATGTAATAAGTTTAGCTAAAGAACTTGAACCGTAAAATGCAAAACAACATACGTAGCTTGAGCAGAGAAATACAGGTAAATGTAAATAGTTTAGCAAAAGAGACAGACAACAAATTGCAGGAAAAAACTGCAAATATTTCAAAGGAGATAGACAATAAAATGTTTAAATTATTTGAAACCAAAGAGCTAAATAGGTTTGAGAATCAGAAAGTAATTGAGACAGAGTAGAAGACAATAGATTAAAAAGCAAGCAGGATATTGAGAAAATTGTTAACATAATAAATTTTAATTACACAGGCATAAGAAAAAAAATCACTGCAGAAATAAAATAAGAAGTAAACAAAGAAATAGAAATAATAAGGAAAACCAAAATGAGGTAATGTTAAAACAAACAAACGATTTTGTAGAAATGGAAAGTAAAAAAAATCTGATGTGTTACACTCACAGGACTTTCTCTACTCTTGTACAAACTATTTTTACAAACGCTTATTCTCCATCTACTTCATGTTAATCGAGATAAACATTTGCAGACTCTATCTTATTGCTAATTTTCTTGTAGGTGTAAGGGGAATATGGTAGGCTTTAAGCGATAGTCAAATCTTTTAAGAGCTGGTTGCTATATGGAGCATTGCTTTCTCTTTGCATGTCCAGGACATAAAAAAATAAAGCATTTTTGGAAACATGTCCATGTGTATGTCTGTCTGTGAACAGCATAACTCAAAAACGAAAAGTCGGATAAACACCAAACTTGGTATTTAGGTTCAATGTGTTCCAGGGATGCGACATGAAAGTTTTCAACACAATCCCCCCACCCCAAACCACCCCTTACATGGAACATTTTTCAAAAATTTTTATTTTCTCAAAAATGAATCTAACGATTTTGATTAAAGTATCATATGTTTAAGACATTTTTATGTCAAATGAAATGTATATCTTGAATTTTCTGGGGATGTCCCCAGAAGTCCTCTTCATTCTGAATGACTTTTGCATAACTGGTAAACCGCAAGAGATAGACAAAATTTTACTAACCAAAAAATGTAGATCGCGTTAAAATACGCAATCTATGTCATATACATTTTTTTTGTTGAGTGAACCATTTTTGAGATATTCCTTATTATTTCTTTGAATTTTCCAATACTTACACTTTTTTTCAACTGAGAATTCATTGTTCTTTTTTTTATGTTCTTGACATGCAAAGAGAATTACATTTTACACATACCGACCAGTTCTAAAAATATTTGACTATCTCTTAAGCCCTACTATGTTCCCCTTGTTTTGTATTTCCAAGGGCAATATAGAAATACAGTAGCCTTTAAGCATGGACATATCTCTTAATAGCTGGTTGCTATTTGCAGCACCATTCTCCTTGCCACAGATAAATACTCTTTGCATAACCAAGACAAAAAAATGAATAACGAATTCCCATTTGAGAAAAAGTATAAGAAAAAAAAAAAAAAAAAAAAAAAAAAAAAAAAAAAAAAAACCACACGCATGCGCGCGCATTTCCAAAAATGCTTTTTTTGGATTCAGGGAGTCTCAAAACATATATTTCCGGTGATATCTCGGTATCGAATTTTTGGGTGGAATACAATACTTCCCCTACTTACTATTCGTAATAGAGAAAGTAAAAATGTATACGACATAAATTGTGTATTTTAATGCGATCTACATTTTTTGTGTAGTAAAATTTTGTCTATCTCTTATGGTTTACCAGTTATGCAAAAGTCATTCACAATGAAGAATGCTTTTGGAGACATTCCCAGAAAATTCAAGATATACGTTTTATTTGCCATAAAAATGTTAAACATATGATACTTTAATCAGAATTGTTACAGCCATTTTTGAGAAAATAAAAATTTTCAAAAAATGTTCCATGTAAAGGGTAATCTGGGGTGGGGGGATTTTCTTGAAAACTTTCGTGTCACATCTCTGGAAGACACTGAACCTAAATACCAAGTTTGGTGTTTATCCGACTGTTTGTTTCTGAGTTATGCTGTTCATAGACACACACACACACACAGACATGTTTCCAAAAATACTTTTTTTGTATTCAGGAGGCCCCAACGCATGTATTTCCAGTGAAATCTCGGTATTGAACTTTTGAGTGGAATGCAATATTTCCCCTACTTACTATATGTAGTAGAGAAAGTAATAAAAAGTGAGGTTAATGCTCACAAACAAGAAATGTTGGCCATAAAAGTTAAAAATGTAGCTACAGTCTCAGAACCAAAGAAATGAAAGAGGAAGTAATTTGATTGTAATTTACTTTATCCTCAAGTCATATTAATATGTGGGAAACGTTAAACATTATTTACAGTAGTATATACAAAGATCAATGAGATTACAATGTAATTGTTAAAACATTAACAGTTTTCAATTATTACTAAGTACTAATAACATTCTTGGCATAGATTGAATGATTTTCCAGTTTTTCTACCTTTGGAGGCAGGCCTTCTGTCTTCCTGCCCACTGATTTAAGGTCTCAGTTCTTGGTCATATGTAACAGAGGACAAAAAATTGGCATTAAAATTTTCCTAGTTATAATTTGCACCTTGCAATAGTTAAATAAGGGGAAGATATGACTACATTTGCATTATTTTAAGTCATTCCTATGCAGTGATTACTGAATTCATTGGTTGAATAAAACTGATGAATTAATAAGAAGTTGAGGATTTCTTTTTTGAATCTTAGTTCAGAATTTAAGCTTTTCAAGTATGAAGGAAGCTGATTATACACAGAGAGCCAAAAATCCACGAACCGGATGCACAGTGTTTTTCTTGTCTGCATCCTTGGCGGTCGTTGCCATCTGACGCTATCATAGAAAGGCAAGGATGAAACCATACATTTTTAAAATAACTTTTAAAGGCTTTACTTACCAACTTTATGAAAGGAGATACTGAAACTGGACACCGTCATTGTCCATACATTTTTTGGCATTTATTTAGGAAACTATCCATCACTCGCCGTAGTTCACGTTGAGAAATGCTAGCAATTTCCTGGCGGATATTTTGTTTTAATTCTTCCAGGGTGTGTGGGTTTGTCTTGTACACTTTATGTTTTAAGTTACTCAAGAGATAGAAATTGCAGGAGGCTAGGTCGGGGGACTGAGGGGGCCACAAATCTCTAATAATAATTCTGTCCTCAAACACACTTTCAATTGTTCACATTGAAATATTGGATGCATGAGCTGTTGCAGTTGTTGAAAAAAGGCAAAATCATGCTCCCTGTCTGTTAATTCTCTATAAAAAGGGGGCAAAATTATATTCACATACGAGTGAATATGGGTCTATTTCGCTATTGTGTACACTATTGAGACTCCACTCACAAAATGTGCGCCTAATTACAGGATCACCTGGTTGAAAAGCATGGGCCACAGTTGTTTTATATGGTTTTAACTTATGCAATTTGGTAGCTCTTCATGCAGAGCCATAAGAAATGCCTGCCTGTTGTGAAAGACACCTAAGTGATCTTTGGCGGGAATTCTCCAAATGATGACCAATGTCATCTAATGTTTCTTCGGGAAGAACGATATGCCATCTTTTAGATTTCTTAGTCTGAGCACTTCCTGTGGCCTGAAATGTATTGTAAAGTTCATGGATTGTTGTACGGCCTGGAACTTTTACACCTGGAAATCCTTCTGCAAATCTTACTTTCACTTGGCGAGCTGACTGAGTTAACACATATGAATCATAAATAAATACATGCTCTGTAGTAGAAAACATATACTGAGCCATAATATACTTTGTGACTAAGTACAGGACAAAATAATAAATAACTCGTAATAACTGAACTAGATCACATCACTATCAACTCAATACTGCACTTCACACTCCAGAGCAAAACCACGTCAACAGCGTGATCTTGTTTATAGCAGCAGTGCATTATCATGTTTCCACGTGCCCAGTGGAAAAACACTGCGCAGCAGGTTCAGTTTCTTGGCTCTCCTGTTATAACTTAATACCAGTATATTTAAATGATTTCTCAAAGAGGCTGTTTTATGAAAACTAACATGCAAATTATATCTATTTCTAGTTTTGGGATTATGCACTTCAGCACTTGTTGGTTTTTTCTTAATGTAAACAAATAGATGTTTAAAATATACAATGCAGTGCCATAATGTTTCATTTTTTTAAAAACTTTTGTTTCTCTCTGCAACTTCCAGTGTTTGGTACCCCTACAATTATTATAATAGCTTTTTTTTCCTATTTAAATATTATATTACTATTAACTGAATTACCCCACAATAGAATCCCATAAAATATTTGGGCTAACCTCTAGTTCCCTAGGTCGCGGGTTCAAACCCAGCAGAGGGAGATGGATTTTTCTGGGCGTAAAAATCCTTAGCATGGCTTCCTTCGGAAGGGAAGTAAAGCCGGTGATCCTGTGTCGTGGATTTATGGCACGTAAAAGAACTGCAAGCCTGATAAAGGAGCCTCAGATCAAAATTTCCAGTATTTCACGCCCAATATAGAATGGGACAGTAAGGACCACAGTTAAAGAGCATCCATAATTAAAACTCAACATAAAATATTTGAGAGTGGAAGTACGCAAAGTAGCACATTCTGAGTACATCTGTAGATACTATTTTCCTTAATTGATACAGAAGAAAATTTATTTTACTCCGTTTAATGGCTAGTTTTTCAATACGATTATCCCAAATTAAATTATTGTCGATCCATAGGCCCAGAAATAGTTCACCGTGAGCTCGCTTTTGTATGGTACATCATAGATGCTATCTGCAAAATTCATTACTGCCATACTGGTGGACTAATTGCTTTGAAAGCCAAATTGACAACTATTAATAACATTATACTTTTTCAGAAATTTCATTAAACTCTTATAAATTAGTTTTTGCCAAAATTTTTGAGAAGGCCGAGAGTATTGCTATTGGTCTGTAAATATTGAGTATCTTATTGATTGCCCTTTTTAAAGATAGATTTAATTTTTGACATCTTCAGTTCATGAAGAAATGCTCCACCTTTGATGGAATGGTTTGCTAGATAACATAAAAGTTTGCTTATTTACTACAGCTTTTAATTATGAAGTTAGAACTTCCATCTACTGCTTCTGACTTTTGTTCTTTAGTGTTGTAATTATGTTTAGTATTTCATTTTCGTTTGATGGCTCGAGAAATAGTAAATGTATGATAAAAGAGTTTTCAATTCCTTATGCATTATTAATATTTTGGACATTCTCAGTAATTTTTATGAAGTATTCGTTAAAGATATTAGCTACCTCTTCAGGTTTATTTATAATAGTATAAAATTTTAGTAGCCTGATATTTCTTACGGAAAAGAATTTGGAGTTGGTTTCCTGTTTGATTACATCCCACTATGCTTTATGTTTATTTTCAGATTATTTTTTTTTTTTTTTTAGAATTATCTAGCTTTTTGGCAGCTTCAATTACTTGTTTATAGTAATTTATAGATGCTTGGGAAGCATTTGTCTTTTTGATTTGTTCACTAAATAGCCTCAGTCTATCCCTAGAGACTTTTATACCTTTACTTACCCAACTGGATGTTCTTTGCTTCACTTTTACTATAATCAGTGGGAAAGCCAAATTGTAATAATGTTTTAAAATATTTATAAGTTTAGAGCATATTCCTTCCACCACTGTTTCTAAATATACCTTTTCCCAGGTTTCTTTTTCTAACAAGTATTTGAAGTATATCTAAGTTGCTTTGATTCAGCTGGCTTATTTTATTTGAGAGTACTGTGATTACCATAATTTCTCTCTGGTTCCCACCTAATCATGAATGTGCAAAATGGTCAGATAAGTCTGTTTCAAATACATTTACTTCACTAGGCATTAGGTTGCTGCTAAAGGCTACCTGGTCTATTGCAGAATTTGAACTATTAGTTACTCTTGTTGGTACATCTATCATTGGCTTAAGACCAATTGCCTATTTAGCATAGCTGGTAGTGTCAGTTTATTATTACTGTGTCCTAAAAAGTCAATATTTATATCCTCCAATAATACTATACTTTTGTACTGTTTATTAAGTTGATTTAGCATGTGGTCAAGGTTTCTCATGAAAATGGTCACCACCTGATGGATTCCTGTAAATGCATATAATAACTACCTTGTTTTACAATTCTACTACATTTGATTCAAAATGTCCTTCATATTTAGATTTTGAAAGGTTGAAATGGGCTTAGCTTTCCATGAATCCTTAACTGGAGTTACTGTTCCACCATTTTTCATCAATTTCCTAGTATAACCATTAACAGCTTTAAAATTGGGCAATTTTAATTTTTTCCATGTCATGTTTAGTTAACCAATGCTCAGTTGGGCATAATACATCTGTATTTTAATTTATCCTGAAGTAGTATGTCAAGATCTAATATTTTGCTTCTAATACTTTGGATGTTTTGATGAAACATATTAATTGTGTTTTGTTTGAGTGTTAATCTATTGGTTACATTTTAACAAAACCATTGAGTTTTGCATCACAATGCTGTTATCAAGGGGAGTATTAACAAAATGAGGCTTTGTATCGCTAAACTCTGATCAGTTTTTTTGTTTGTTGTGTGAAATCACCCTGCTTAACAAACATGCAAATTTAGCAACACCTTTTCTATTTAGGTGTAGGCCATCTCTTCCTCAGTACCTATAATTTATCCATGCTTTACTATCAATAAATACACTATCATTAACTTTACATACCCAATCCAATGGGTCGTTTATTGCCTTGATGTATCGCAGGTCCTCATCCCAGCGCCGTATAATGCCACTCACACTCAGCTTGGGCCATGGGAATAGATCCTTTCCTGTGGATATTAAGCTTTCCATTTCTCCTATTATTTTGCCTGGTGATGTTGCAATGTAAATGTTATTTGTGCCAGAATGAATAATGACATCAGGATCGTCTTTGTTCTCTGCAAGCTTCCACTCAAGATAGCAGATTTGTGCACCTGGATAACAATTTACTTTTTTGTCATCTACAAGATATTTCACAGTATGATGAACCATTGTGTCCCCAATTATAATTGCAGAGTTCTTCTCATACGTGTTCAAAAGAACATCTTGATCACAGCTCGTTTCAATGGAAATGCATGTCAATTTTCGTCTTCGTTACTGCTCAAGCGTTCGAAACAGTTTCCCAACTCAACTCCGGGTAAAGGATTGGTATATTTATTGTCTGAAGCATTTCTAGTATTCCTTTTATTTTTCCTTCTTTGTTGCTTCCAAATGTTCTCTGCATCTTGTGACCCTTGCTGGGAGTCTTTCTGCCATGTGATTGCATGTTCAGCAATTGTTGATCTGCTTTTCCTCTTAATTGTTGTTCTACAAAAGTATCTGCTATTTCATAATCATTTTTCATGATCAGCTCACCGTTTCTCTGCTTTAACCATTTGTTTTCCTTTTTTAGATGTTGTATTTTGGTGTCTGCTTTCATTAGATCTTAATGAAGCAGGTTGATTATCAGATGAAGCGAAGCAATGCTTTCTGCTGAACGTTGAGGCTGGTTTTGAGAGCATTTCCATTTCTTGCCACTGCCTATAGTTTCCATGTTAAGTTCATTTCTATTGAAGAAGAAACTTCTGATCTCGTTACTACTTGCATTTATTTGACTATTGCACTGTATTTTCACCCAAAATGGAACAAATTTCCAAATCACACTGAGAAGCAACATATGCTGCTGCTGCTGCCGCCATCTTGCTGGTAAATCTAGCTAGAGATATGACAGAATTGTTAGTGGAATGCAATCGCAAAATGAAAAACAAATGCAGTTCAATGAAGCAATGAATACATTTAAGAAGAGCATAAATCAACTCAAAGAGGAAGTAAATGATCAAATCAAAACAATAAAGGAAAATCAAGAAAAAGAGCAAGAACATACAAATCACATGAACAAAGTAGTGATTGCACATCAATCAAACAAAGAAGTCACAAAACTAAATGTAAGAAAACATAGAAACTACTTGCAGTGATTCTGAAATTAATGATAACTGTGAAATTAGACAAAATGACTCACATAACTTAACAAATATACGTGAGAATGTAAACAAACACTTGTGCGAACACACATACACTCACACACATGCAGAGCACACTACATTCTACTCAAACATCCTACTTAATGACATCAAACCACCAGTTTTCGATGACTCTAACGGAGACAATCCGAAAATATTTATAAAGGAAATCAAAGATTATTTCAAAATTAAAAGAATCCCAAATAATCTTAGAATGATAATAAACAGGAAATGCCTCAAAGAATCTTCGCTAGAATGGTTAAGGTTAACTTCATTAGTTCATGAAACCCAATATTTTCCAAATTTTATTCATTGGCAGATTTTGGGGTCCAGGGAAACAAAACAAACTCAAAATCAAACCCACAACAGGGAGATATGATGCAAAATAAGGCATGACTATAACCCAGTATTTCCTGAAACTCGCTAATCAATGATGCTTAGTGAATCACAAATAAGTGAACATGAAATAGTCACAAATATGATCAGACACTATCCTCAGAGCATCAGAAATAATTAATTGTAGGAAAACCAGTAGATTGCACAGATATGATTGAATTATTTATGAAATTTGAGTCACAAAATTTCCAAAGAAAAAACCATAATGAAAGGATCATCCACACAAACACGAACCACAACACTGCCACAAACCAAAGGGAAAAATTATCATCGTAGTGATAGAAATAACAGCTACACCTAAAAAAATAGAAATAATCCACGAGATACACAAACAAACCAGAAGAAGATAGGCATCATCTCACACTCATACAGGAGATAATTCAGGAACATTTACGAAGTGAGAAGGCAATACAATGGCAATCTACCACAAAGGGACATCCGTACACAGAATAACCCGAGGAGAAACATCCACAGATATCAAAACCAAGGAAGAGATAGCCAAATAAATAAATTGTGATTCTACATGAATTACATAAGCACAAACCACAATAATACATATGAATCCCCAGACACAAGTAACATGCACTTGGTGACAATGGAATTGGCAGCGGAGTTTTGAATACTCAAGGACAAGGTCACTAAGGGAAGAAGGTGAAAATGACCTAGGATGTCAACAAACAGATACACATCACAAAGACAATACGCCATCATTGGCAACAAAAATCAAAACAATACACAAAATGGTAGCAGACAGCATTTGGGAAATGAATATGAGACCATCTTGATGCTCCACATTTGGTCAAAGTGGCTAATACAAATATAAGGAGTGAAAATAAATTAATTTCTACATAATGCTTAACCTTGTACAAATGCATACACCAACATAATAACAGAACTAATAAATCCACTGCAGATCTTAATGAATTTATGGGATCAAGAAATAAGTATACTAATCAATACTGGAGCAACTGATTCAGTTATTTGTGAAAGCTTATTCATAGAATTCGTAAACAAATACAATGCATTTAACCTGACAGTAAATAATGTTTTGTGCAGTACAGCTATTAGTCAGAAGGAAGAGAGAATAAAACATCAAATTCTACTCCAAGCAAGAATAAATTCATGGAAATTTGAATTTATAGCATTTGTGGTCAGTGGCACTTCATGCATATGCTGTTCACAAAATGTTAAGATTCAGGCAGCCCTGAAAATGTGAGATAGCATATACTGCATAATGGTTATGATTATGAACAAATTTATATGATTGCAGCACTCCTGGTGGTGGTGGTGGTGGTGGTGGTGGTGGTGGTGGTGGTGGTGGTGGTGGTGGTGGTGGTGGTGGTGGTGGTGGTGGTGGTGGTGGTGGTGGTGGTGGTGGTGGTGGTGGTGGTGGTGGTGGTGGTGGTGGTGGTGGTGGTGGTGGTGGTGGTGGTGGTGGTGGTGGTGGTGGTGGTGGTGGTGGTGGTGGTGGTGGTGGTGGTGGTGGTGGTGGTGGTGGTGGTGGTGGTGGTGGTGGTGGTGGTGGTGGTGGTGGTGGTGGTGGTGGTGGTGGTGGTGGTGGTGGTGGTGGTGGTGGTGGTGGTGGTGGTGGTGGTGGTGGTGGTGGTGGTGGTGGTGGTGGTGGTGGTGGTGGTGGTGGTGGTGGTGGTGGTGGTGGTGGTGGTGGTGGTGGTGGTGGTGGTGGTGGTGGTGGTGGTGGTGGTGGTGGTGGTGGTGGTGGTGGTGGTGGTGGTGGTGGTGGTGGTGGTGGTGGTGGTGGTGGTGGTGGTGGTGGTGGTGGTGGTGGTGGTGGTGGTGGTGGTGGTGGTGGTGGTGGTGGTGGTGGTGGTGGTGGTGGTGGTGGTGGTGGTGGTGGTGGTGGTGGTGGTGGTGGTGGTGGTGGTGGTGGTGGTGGTGGTGGTGGTGGTGGTGGTGGTGGTGGTGGTGGTGGTGGTGGTGGTGGTGGTGGTGGTGGTGGTGGTGGTGGTGGTGGTGGTGGTGGTGGTGGTGGTGGTGGTGGTGGTGGTGGTGGTGGTGGTGGTGGTGGTGGTGGTGGTGGTGGTGGTGGTGGTGGTGGTGGTGGTGGTGGTGGTGGTGGTGGTGGTGGTGGTGGTGGTGGTGGTGGTGGTGGTGGTGGTGGTGGTGGTGGTGGTGGTGGTGGTGGTGGTGGTGGTGGTGGTGGTGGTGGTGGTGGTGGTGGTGGTGGTGGTGGTGGTGGTGGTGGTGGTGGTGGTGGTGGTGGTGGTGGTGGTGGTGGTGGTGGTGGTGGTGGTGGTGGTGGTGGTGGTGGTGGTGGTGGTGGTGGTGGTGGTGGTGGTGGTGGTGGTGGTGGTGGTGGTGGTGGTGGTGGTGGTGGTGGTGGTGGTGGTGGTGGTGGTGGTGGTGGTGGTGGTGGTGGTGGTGGTGGTGGTGGTGGTGGTGGTGGTGGTGGTGGTGGTGGTGGTGGTGGTGGTGGTGGTGGTGGTGGTGGTGGTGGTGGTGGTGGTGGTGGTGGTGGTGGTGGTGGTGGTGGTGGTGGTGGTGGTGGTGGTGGTGGTGGTGGTGGTGGTGGTGGTGGTGGTGGTGGTGGTGGTGGTGGTGGTGGTGGTGGTGGTGGTGGTGGTGGTGGTGGTGGTGGTGGTGGTGGTGGTGGTGGTGGTGGTGGTGGTGGTGGTGGTGGTGGTGGTGGTGGTGGTGGTGGTGGTGGTGGTGGTGGTGGTGGTGGTGGTGGTGGTGGTGGTGGTGGTGGTGGTGGTGGTGGTGGTGGTGGTGGTGGTGGTGGTGGTGGTGGTGGTGGTGGTGGTGGTGGTGGTGGTGGTGGTGGTGGTGGTGGTGGTGGTGGTGGTGGTGGTGGTGGTGGTGGTGGTGGTGGTGGTGGTGGTGGTGGTGGTGGTGGTGGTGGTGGTGGTGGTGGTGGTGGTGGTGGTGGTGGTGGTGGTGGTGGTGGTGGTGGTGGTGGTGGTGGTGGTGGTGGTGGTGGTGGTGGTGGTGGTGGTGGTGGTGGTGGTGGTGGTGGTGGTGGTGGTGGTGGTGGTGGTGGTGGTTAAGGTGGTGGTGGTGGTGGTGGTAATAATAATAATAATAATAATAATAATAATAATAATAATAATAATAATAATAATAATAATAACATCAATGCATAACTTGTCTGATAAAACAAAGGGTTGTTTTGTGGATTTTTATTGTTTTGTACATACGTCAGTTTAAAGCAACAATGAAGTAATGTGTAAGCTTTCGTGGTACCATTCTCACTACTCTCCATTTGCACTTTTTGTCAGCCAAATATTAATATTACTGATTTATTAGCACTTACGAAGTCTCATTTTCTGTAGCAGTAAACAACATAATTTCTTCTTATAAAATGTCTTGTCCCTCTAAACAGTGCACACAAAAGTTAATTTGTTAATTTATATAAAGACCCATTACACTGCACTGTAGGTACACGTTAAACAGAAAAAACTATACTGCACCATGGCTGACATTATCTATCTGCTTATAAAGGAAATCCATGCATCTGTTTTTCAATCGCACAAATGTCTTTATCACTCTTGGATTGAAGTCTTTAGTATCATAACATAATATACACTAACTCACCCAAAAATCCACAATACATATAGGAAATAAGCTTTTCTATCCATATAACATATACTCACATCAGATCTAAATTTCACTATACAGTGAGTGAATTAGTATAATTGTTCAGTATGCTACCATCTAGCAAGATTTATGCTAAACTGAAAAGCGAATGGGGGTTCCTAACTTCCTGCCCTTGTACTCTTGCACGAATACAATGTCTGCAGTAGTGTGCTACCACCTAGTGGCATTGATGCAAACTTGTTGCTGAGAGGTGGATGATATGGGCCAGTGCACATCTTCAAGCATGTATTTCACCCATGAGGTAATTACATCATATCAGTTGCGCATGCATAAAAGTTCCTAAAAACGTGCACAAGTCAAGTTGTGCTCGTGACTCTGTTGCCATATCTCACCGAGTTTAGAGAAGCATGGTAGATTTAAATGCTGTAGGTTTTAAATTACCACATCTATATTACGTTTAATAGCATTCAAAGAAAAAATAACCAATAAATCCACAAGGTATAAAAAATTAGGGTGATCATGTGCTTTGCTCTTACACAACAGCTGGCACTGCTCGTCATATCTGGACTGTCACATCCACTAATAATAGGTAATGGTCTATTATAATCTCAGCGAGCTAAAATAGATTTAGATTTGCATGAAATTGCAATAATGGAAAATTATTTTACAATTAAAATGAAATTAATGGATCACACTACAAATAAGGAAATACCTTGCAAATAAATCCACACAGAGACATTTTTCATCGAAAACATAATGGTAAATAATGAGCCAGTGGATAAATTTGAAGTTAAATATGACAATGAAGAAGTTGAAAGTTTCATACAACAGATTAGCAGCATCCAAGACAATGATGATGAGATAAATATAAACCAAGTGGTGACACACAAACACATGCTAGAACACATGAAACCTGGAAATGTAACAAATACACCCACACATTTAAAGGTTAGTAAGGACACAAGACCATTCACTCACAAGTGCAGACCAATACCAAACGCAATAACAAAAGAAGCAAATGAGGTAATTAAACAAATGCTCCAGGATCAGATTATAGAAATTTCAAGTTCAATTTATAAAAGCCCATATGTTGGATAATCAAAGCTGACAAATCATTAAGAATGGCAATAGGTACGAGGAAAATAAATTCATACACAGAACCAGATAATTCCAGATCACAAGGGATAAATGAAACACCTTCAAAATTAGGAAGAGGAAAATACTTTACAAAACTTGACTTAATATCTTCATTTTGGCAAATAGAATTCGATAAGGTTGTAAGAAAATATACTTCTTTCATACATTCATGCATTCAGGAAAATGCTATTAATTTTCAAGATGCAGATTTGGGTTCAGAACCAGTTCAAGTGCATTATTACGTGCAATATATGAAATATTTGGTGACGCCATATAACATTTTGCTTTACAATATGTTGATGATTTCTTGATACACGATGAGGACTTTGACAAACATTTGGAACATATTAACTAAATTTAGAGAAAGTGGCATGACAATCACCCTGAGAAAGTCGCATTTCATACAAAAAGAAATCAAATTCTTAGTTAATATTACCTCAGAGGAAGGAATCAAACCAAATGCAGACAGGGTAAAAGCAAAAAGACATGCCTGCATCCAAGAATCCAAAACAATTAAAACAATTTCTAGGCATTCTACAATACGAGACAAGATTTGAATGAATCAAAGATTTATTAAAAAAGTCAATTCTACTACAAAGATCACTGGAAGACATCCCATACATCAAATATAGTGATGGAAGCATCAAAGCCTATGGAGCTATACTGATTCAACGAGATGAAAATGGAGAGATGAGAGTAATTGCCACAGCATCCAGATGCTTAACCATAGTAGAAGCTAATTCTACAATAACTGAACAAATCAGAGCTATATATTTTGCTTTACAGAAATTCCAACAATACATATACAATAAAAAGATAATAATAAATACAGATCAAGTCAATCTATCTTTTATACAAAAATGAAAGTCATAAATTAAAAAATCTCTAGATACATTCATGAGATAACCTCATATGTTGTTGAGATAAAGCACTCACCAGGCAAAAGCAATATATTTAGCAACATATTGTCCAGGATAAAGCAACAAGAAAGCATTCCTAACACTCTATCACACCCATATAACGAGATCAAACTTATGATTCTTCATACAAAAGAAACCAAGGAATTAGACAAAGGGTTAAAGCAGATAGCAACACTACAACAAAATGACAAAGAATTAGGGAAAACCTTTGATAACACACCAGAAATAAGCAATGTCAACGGAAAGATAATTATAAAACATAACAATGTGTTACACAAATTACATGGATTTGATGAGAAAGTATGGAAAAATGTAATACCCGAGAAGTTAGAAAAATCAACAGTAATAAATACATTCCACAAAACTTTGGCACATCCAGGCACAGAAAAAAATCTTTAGCGATATCAGAAAAATGTTATATAAAACATTTATACAGAAAAATTAGAAAAACTGTAGCAATGTATGAACTTTGCCAGAAAGCTAAAACGCATCAACATTAAATTTGATTTTGTTCCACAAACAATAATTAGGCATGTGAAGAATGAATTGATCACAACAGATCCACACGATGAATTACCTGCCAGCAAATTTAATTGCAAATTTATTTTTGTAATGTATGATATTTTCACAAAATTTGTATACATTTACCCATCAGGAACATAAAGAGTACAACTTGTGTAAACAAAATAATTAATGATGTATTCCAAAGTAATGAAAGATCAAAGCAATACTGTCCAACAATGCCACAGCACACAAAAGGAAATTATTCACGGAAACCTTATCCAACAATGGAATCAAATTATACAACTCAAATTTTTATCTTCAAGGAAACCCTGGAAAGCATTATGTGAGATCTAAGATAGTTCAAGTGTTAAGCCACTGTTTGCTTCTCTCTCTCTCTTTCTTTTTCTTTCTTTCTGGAGGGAGCTGCAGGGGCCCAAATAGGGGTAGTGGAATTGAAAGGAATAAGAGGGGGTCTGAAAATAAAGGAATGTCCAATGTGCAGAAGGCAAGATAATTATTGGCTTGCAATTCTGGAATGTGAAGAAACCAAAATAATGAGAGGAAAACTTAGGATTGAGAAATGAGCTAATCTACCAATAGAGATAAAAGGGAAAAAGTTGATGAATTTGAAATCAAGGCAGGAATCTTAGAGTTTGGGCAGTATCTAAGCAAGGAAATGGAGGAAGAAAATAAAGAAAACTTGGGGAATCAGAAAGTGTAGAAATGTAATTTAACCCAGATAAAGCCTGAGTATATGGTTAGAGATAGTTGGGCCCAATAGTAGACAACCGCAAGACTGAAAATAGATGGGTCACTTCTTTACTCAGCAACTCTCGAGAAAGAGTCATTTTATTTAGTATTGTGAGTTTTACTTTCTTTGGTCAAGAAATTGTCAAGTAATATTATATATATTGTATGTATTACTAAGTGGATAACAAATAAATTCATTCATTCATTCATTCTTTCTTTCTTTTAGTAGTCATACAAAGCAGTGGAATTTTAAAGCCATGGCATAGCAATCCATATTTTGAAGATTTGATATCACTTTAGCTTGCTGTATGCTACAATGAAATGTATCATGAAACTATTTCTGCAAAGGTTTATTTTGATTAACAAGAAGTAGACTGAAGCTTTAATAAAAATAGTTTGTTGAGGAGTGGGTAGAGGTCATATGAATGTAACACATCAGATTTTTTTAACAAGTACATAGGAGATCCTGGTTTTCAAATTGGCATTGCCGAGGATGCTGGTGTTACCCAGGCTTCAGTTTCAAATACTTTCTTAAAGTTGTAGACCCTATTAAGGATAAAGCAAGAGATTGGGTACAGTTCCCCAACTACTGCTGCTCTTCAGGAAGCCAAGATGGAATGGGCAGAATGATATATATTCCCTGATGCTAATGGGGGAGTAGACTGTGCTCGTGTGTTCATACAGAAGCCAAATAAAGATGGAGATGAGTACATCAATAGGATGTACTCAAATACACAGGCCTCGTGCAATGCAAATGAAAGATACCAGCATTGCTAGATGGCGCAATTCTGTAAGGATTCCTGGATATGTAAAAATTCAGTCAACTACACTTTGCTAGCCAGTAATGTTGCCAATACACTATTACCAAAGGATTCAGATTATGGTATGCACGGCTGAGATCTTTTGGGCTTGTCCTGAACAAATGAATGAGGAGCAAATAAGTACATGTAACAAAATGATCATTGAACTCAAAATCCAATAAATGTCTATAAACCCACCCTAAATTTAATTTTTCAAGAAAAGAACCTTTTACATCCACAGATATTTATTTCAAGATAACTCTTGAGTACCGTTACCAGAAAAACCATCTTCACTACTTCAGTTAGTAGGTGACAAGGTGTTTAATACTATTAAATTAAGGAAATCCATAACTGAATTTGAAGAAGAAATGGTTTTTGGTTGTGTGAATTGCAATTTGTTTTTAATTTGCTAATTTTTTATTTCTATAATTTAAAATCTGCAACTCTATTACTATTATTAAACTCAAGTATGCTTAACATGAAAGGCACAGATATAGATTTTTATTGGCAAAGCTGAAAACTAGGCATGTTTGTTTATTCAGCTAACATGCAATGATAAACATCATGAAGCAACAACTAGAAATAAGCAGCTGCTCAGCAAAAAGGGGAAGTCTTTATTTATACAAAACTGCGAGCTGATGCTCCATTCTCAACCTGCTCATCTAGCAGTGGCTTGCAAGCAACTGTTCATTTATATTTACATTATCCATTTTTTGGAAGTTTGTCTTGTGGCATCTGTAAAGCATCTTATCCAATTTTTATTTTTTCCTGCATGCATTCATCAGCAACAAAACACTGACGTAAGATATGCGAAGAACTAAGTTTTGTTTTCTGTATTTTGCATGCAACCAATCCATAATGTCAGAGAACTAATGTGGTTTCACTTTAAATGTAAAGGAGTTGTAAACAAAACCATACAACAAGAGAGCACCTCATTGGCTGGTGGGCAAACTATAACTTTTTCCACTTAGCATGTGTCTTCCTCTACATAAAACAGTTCAGTTAAGATCGTAACATTTTATGGTTATTCTTGTGCAAAGAAATTTTAAAGGTCCATTATTATAACAGTACAATTTATGAAACAAAGTGTCTTTGTTCAGGCTCATCTATTAATAACTGAACCATTATAGCAGAGGCTATGCACAAGCGCTGCAGTTCATTTACGAGATCAGCCATCAGTGCTCTCTTTGCCACGTGTTGAGAAAATATTGCTTTCGAGTGTGTCATTTGCCGCTGTGGAAAGCATAAATGTGGAAAATGGAAAGAAGGCAATTGTGTTAAATGTTTTTAAGAAACTCTGTGAAAAGTACCCACCTTTAATCGACACTGAATAGTTTTGGCTGTTGTTTAGCAATAATTGTTCTATCAATTATTTCTAAAACCTGAAGTTAAGAGTTTAATCCAGTACCTAATCACAAATGCTGAACTGTTAATTTGTCTACTCTTAGTATTATGTGTTAGAAGTGTTATGTGTAACGCCAAATAGGAATAAGACATAAAATGTTTAAAAGCTAATGATTTCCAAGTTGCGCAGTGTACCGTATTCGCATACTGTCTTAAGTAATTTCCTCTCACGGGTGCTAAATTCCCATCATTCCTCCACGTGGTACTGCCATGTGCTCGGCGGAGTGTTACATTAAGTTTTGTTTACTTCTACTTTAAACTTAAGAGTGCAAAATGTATAGTAAAAAATGTATCATAATATAACATGACTAAAAGAATCACTTTTTATATGAATAGTTCAATAGAGTAATTTATATAGAACTACCATATTTATTTATTTATTTGACTGGAAATTCACCCAATGTCCCGAGTTTAATGTCAAATTAAGCAAGATATATGAAAGTTTTGATTCCCTGCAATGAGAAGTGCAGATGTTTATTCTTCATCTCTTACTGTCTGTTTTTGATATTTTGTTCTAGCTGCTGTGAAAGTGCAGTACACATTAAATCAATGGCTATTCCTTGTGAAGCAATTATTGGATTATGAATTCATTTACAGCTACACAAAGCGAGAATTACTAGAGAGAATTTGGTGTTCAGAATTTCTCCAAAACACAATACTGACGTTGGTAAACAAATTGGAAGCAACTGGATCTCTGGTAAGTGAAATAGCAAACATTGTTGATCCAGAATGCCCAAATTGTTGTGGAATCTGGGCACAATTGGAGGGTCATCTAGGGCCATTAAGATGTTTATCACATGGGACTG
Organism: Deroplatys truncata; assembly: GCA_030765065.1. Classification (NCBI taxonomy): domain Eukaryota; kingdom Metazoa; phylum Arthropoda; class Insecta; order Mantodea; family Mantidae; genus Deroplatys; species Deroplatys truncata. Next base: position 121,114,470 of record CM060978.1, read on the forward strand.
GGTACACTTGCACAATGTGTCAGCAGTGAAAAGTGCTAGCCTAAAACCATATAGGTTACAGTAGTCCATCAGTTGCAGGAACCAGATATGGATAAAAGACTGAAGTATTGCTGTTGTTTCAGGCATTCATTGTAAAAAAATTCTAACATATAGTCCATCACGTGGTTCACCCATGAAGCATGGTTCCATTTATGTGGCTATCCATCTAAAATCCATGTCATTCATAAACACCTAAGCACCCAGTTTGTCAGGTTTGGTGTGCAATAACTGCACAGAGAATAGTGGGATCATTTTTATTTTTTATTTTTTTAAATCCAACTGTGGATAATGTACAGTACCGATGGATTTTCATGGAGTTCAAGTTATTGGATGATGAGAACTCCATTTAGAAAAAATTATTCATACATAAAAATAAACACAATTTATTAAATTTTTATATCCCATATGAAAATAATCTCATTGTACAGTACGTGCAGCCAGGAAATGCCATCCACAAGCCACAGCAGGAAGCGGAGCAGTGAGTTTAGGCTGTTGATGGAGACAATCTCTAAAATATGTTCCAGTAAGTTCTGGTAGAAAGTGAAGCTAGAGTAACAGAAATTTTAATTTATGCATGTAAATGTTCAAATATTTAGTATTCCACCTCTCCTTTGGAAAAGAAAAAGAGGGGGAGAGGGAAGGAACTTAGATCCTTTAATTTAACATGTGGTGCAATAAGGTAAAATCTACACACCAAAGTCACAACAGATACTTAAAGCTTTATAAGTTTATAGCTATCACAACTGGTACTGAATAAGAAAGAAATACTGTGGCTGCAGCCAAATGAGATGTAATTTCTTAGACCCAACGGGTCATATGAATAAAAAGCAAGTACTTACTCAAAGTTTATACTCATGAGTATGAACACTTTCTGTGATTATATACTCAGCTCAATGAGAACATACTCGTTTTCATAAGAATAAAAGCCTACCACCTCATATGAGTATATACTCATCCCCACAGCCATTTTGTTCATTTAAATGTAAGTATACACTCATGTTCATCTACACACTTTGACCATATACTAGCTTTGTTGAGTGTGGGTTGTGTTATTTGGCATTCTGAATTAGAGGAGTAGATTTTATTGTATTTGGTTCTGTCCTATCTAAACTGCTCAGGAATTATCCTGTGTTTTATAACAAGTTTCAACAGAAATGTTAGAGAAATATTAGGTCCTTCATGAAATGAAAAATTAATTGAAGCACAAAAGTATAGCTGTAAATGAAATTAGCAAAACAACAAATAAAATGAAATAGGCAAAATTCTATTATCAATAAATCGGGCAAAAAGAAAATATTTATGGATTCATAAGTCATGATTATAAGGTGCCACATGCAAATTCAAATCAGACTGTTTCTAGTATCCGGGATGTTTACACTATTTTTCTACGAAACAGTTTTGTTATAAGTAACTTCTTAAGCAACTGAATTTTGGGGTTAGGATTTTACGTAGTAAGCTTAATTAATAAATCTGACTTTCAATAATGCTTCTAGGTTGTTTTCTGCAGCAATACAGGATTTTGAAACTCCTTGAATGTTCACGGATTTTAAAGTCATAATTATAAGGTGCCAGATGCAAATTCAAATGAATAATTATAAGGTGCCAGATGCAAATTCAAATCAGACTGTTTCTAGAATCCTGGGATGTTAACACTATTTTTCTACGAAACAGTTTTGTTATAAGCAACCTAACTTCTTAAGCAAATGAATTTTGGGGTTAGGATTTTACATAGTAAGCTTAATTAATAAATCTGACTTTCAATAATACTTCTAGGTTATGTTTTCATGCAGCAATACAGGATTTTGAAACTCCTTGAATGTTCATGGCACAGTTAAAAAACCAATAAATAAAATGGTTATAAGCATAATTAAAGGAATAATTGTGGATTGGAAAGTCATAACTCATGAGGTGCTGGATGAACTCAGCCGAATGTTTTTAGAATCCCAGGATATTTACACTATTTAGGTATACTACGAAACAGTTTTCTTATAAAGTTATGAGAAGATATCTGAATTTTGAAGTTAACACTTTACATAGTAAGGTTAATTAATAAAGTTGACTTTCAATGTTATTTCTAGGTTATGTTTTTCTGAAACAATGCAAGATTTTGAAACTTCTTTAATACATATGGCTATGTTTGTAACTTTTCCACGAGTACTATACAGATCATAAACTATGCCATTCTCTTCATATTTAGTTTTAAGTAAAAAAAATTAATATATACTCAGAAGTGAACATGCATCTAACTATGCTCAGCATGAGAGGAGAATGAACTCATAAAACTGAGAATATACTAGCTTTTATTCATACCAAATAAGAGTAAGATGGATGCCTGAGTATGTTCTACTCTGCTTCCATTACTTGAGCATGTTCTCAAAATGAAGTAGATACTCAGATGGTTTTATTCTTACCAAACCAAGTATTTAGTTGAAAAAGTGAAGCATATACTAATAACTCATTTTTATTCATATAACCCAACATTTTTCACACCACATGAGCAACCAGGCAGCCAGGAGAAAGTAGAAAGGAAAAAGTTATTAAATACACACATACTTATAAGAAACATGTGAGCATATTCTAAAGAAGAGGAGCAGAAGAAAAGGAATTACCTTGGTTCCTAATGAGAGTATTGGGAACCAGAGTAGTCAGTCAAATTGGAATGTATATACAGTTGAACCTGCTATATGCGTATATCAAGGGGAAGAAGAAAGATTACTTGTAACCCCGAATTACTTAATGAAATTTTGATAATGCATTTTTTTTTTTGTAAAGCAATTCAGGGGGGTCTCTACATGTGTAAAATTTTACAAACAACAAAGATATGTATGAAGAAAACATTATTTTGAACTTGGTCCTGCTTTAAAGAAATCAGTTAATTTGGCTTGTTTCATTTTCTTGCATTAAGTGCATACACCTCATTTTGCAAACTTAATAATGAACTTAGAGCTTTTCACTACAACTTTTTGCATGATGTAATGCCTACACACATTTATTGCACTTAACGCTACACTCACTTTAGGTATTTCAAGATTTGAGTCATCCCCATTATTGCCAGTGTCACTTGAAGCTGGTCCACTTTCTTGATCACCATGTTTTTGGCACACATCAGCAATAATCTCCTCATCCTGTAGTTCCCCCCCCCCACACAGCTAGATTGTCATCAAAATGCACAAAGGTATCAAAATTTGCACCCTCCAGTAGAGCTAGCTCATTTATAGACACTACTGGTACCATCACCATCATCAGAGACAGCCTCTTCCTGTAAGATACCAGATATAAAGATTGTGGAGGATGACACCTGCTTCCAGGCAGCTGAAATAAACTCTTGGCTTGTAGTAAGTTAATGGCAAGATTTTCATTTCCTGCAATCAGTCAGTGTTATTAAATGTTGAACCAATATTTTTCTATAATGAACTTTGAAATTTGCAATGATGCCCAAATCAAGTGGCTATAGACTACTGGTACAGTTACAAGGCAAAAATTCCACTCAAACATTTTCCAAAATTATTTGAGGTGAATGTGCTACATATCGGCCCATAAAATGAAGGATCTTCTTCTGTTTCCTTTTCATTCTAATGTCCAGTTTCTTTAACCACTGTTCCATTAAAATCATAGTCATCCAAGACTTCCTACTGGATTCCAATTCTGTAGGTTTTGTTTTCACACCCTTAAAATACCTCGGAATCTTGGATTTTCCTATCACAAGTGGGAGAAGTTTATCTGATCTGTCTGCATTGGTGGCGAGAAGAACTGTTATGCAAATTTTACTTTTCTTCACTCCATGGTATGAGCCACCCTTTTCAGCTAATGTCTTGCTGGGAAGGAGATTGTAGAACAGGCCAGTCTCATACAGTTGTAGATGTTTTGAGACTGATAATCACTTATGATTCCTGGTAGAACCTTTTCCTTCCAGTGTTGCACCATGATGTCATCCACAGCATTCAACTTGTCGCAAATTGTTTTCCCTGTGATTCCATGACAATCTTTAAATCCTTGCAACCATCCTGATGAAGTCTTGAAATCAACCATGATGTTCATAATTTTAGCTAAATCTATCACTCTTGCTTTCAGCAAGTCGTTACTGATTGGTAGAGCTGCAGCCCGTTTCTGCTGGAACCATGTGAAAAGTTACATTTCCAAATCAGCATATCTCCCTTCCTGCTGACGGCTGCGTTTTGTTGATTTTGCACCCAATTTTAAAAACTCTTCCAAAATAGCATTTCTGTTGCTGATGACACTACATAGCATGGTATAAGCAATTTCGGTTTTGGTTTTGTGTGGATTAAGTTCCACCTCTCGTATGAATTTTACTTTCTGATCTAGTGTATAACATTTCCTTTTTCTGTTCTCCATGGCTGATTAAAAGCAACTGAGAACTGAAAGACAAAATTGCTGTCCAACAGTAAATACCAGATACCGACAATTTTTATCTCTACTTCTCATTTGTTGCTACGACACTGTCGTGCCAAAAGCTGCCTGCTCAGCTTGCGTCTTTGTCAACAGAGATAAGGGAAATATGCCTCCAGTTTCTTTTAAGATAGCATTTGCCGCATGCTCATTATAATTACGTAAACCTCAGTTGTATTTCACTGAAATTTAATACGTATAACAGCAAATTACATATAAATACGATGCACTTAGAACTGGGTTACGTATAAAGCAGATTCAATTGTATTAGCATTACATTTAATGCATTAGCAGGCAGCATCAATAGTAATAAAAGAGTTGAATTGCCTGCATCAGTAGTATTAAAAGAGTTGAATTAGACTAATAAATTGGCTGGGAATCAAAATTATGGATTTTGGCAACCATGCTGATGTTCTACCACTGAGCTACCATGGTGAAATGCCTGAACACACATTGAATATTTTCTGATTCATGTATCCTGGTAAAACTCCATGGCAATCTTAAATACTTTAAGATATCAGATGCCTTTAAGGCAACTAGCAATGTTACAAGTACTTTAAATTTCCAGGCTTTAAGTCTTCTTCTTCTGTTTAACATCCTCATATGTAGGACTTACACCCCCCAGGACTTACAGGTGGGTGCCTGGAGTCAGAGGCCCGTCGAGGAGCAGACAGAATATCCAGGATGGGTGATCAGCCCGATGCCTGGTATGGGAGGAAGGAAGTAGATGAAACAAAATGATGGTGAAATGGATGAAAGGAAAGGTGATGATGGAGCTGTTGATGGAATGAATGGCGGGGGAAACCGGAGAACCCGGAGAAAACCCGCCCAGACACCGCTTTGTCCACCACAAAACCCACATGCGGGTCCCTGGGATTGAAACCGGGCCGCCTCGGTTAGAGGTGAGCGGTCTAACCACTCGGCCACGGCGCCGCCTCTTTAAGTCATGCTATTAAGGTTAACCTGTGCTCATAATTTGCTCTTTTGCACTTGTCATATGTGGGCTTAAGAAAGTTTAATCAGATTTGAAAAACTCAATGCTATCGTCCGATTCACCTCTCCAACTTTAAACTATACCTGACCAGTATAAAAGAATTATGTAAAAGTCCTTAAGATGTGTAATCTTTTCTTAACATCTAAAGTTCTAGAACAGAGCTAATAATATATCTGCAAGTCATTGGTTAGAATGAGAGTAAGCTAATAATGTTTACCTTTCTCAGCAGTGAGCTTTGTCATGTCCAGTGTTTTACTTAGTACTTTGATAGCAAGGTCCATAGCATTCTTCAAAGTTGTTTCACCTTCTTTATACTCTTGTTTCAGATTTGAAACTGCTGCCTTTAAGAGAAAAAAGTAAAGGAAAGCATATTAGAACATGTACTCCATTTGTGTTGAGCATGATATGTTTCAGAATTCTAAGTCTATTGCCTTTTACCCCCCCCCCCCCCAAAAAAAAAAACATCCAGCATATTATATATCTTATGGCCCAAACACAAAGAAAACAATTCTCAAGTTAACCCATTAATGCCTAGCATTGCCATATGCTAACGCACTAACACATTCTTAAACTTATTGTACTTTCAAAAATTACGCTGGAGCTTTGGTACCACTCTAATCGTTCTGTAAAGGAACCGCGTTTATAACAATGTAGTATTCATTGTCGTGTTTGTTACAATAATAACGTACAGATTGTTTGAAAACTGCTATTGCTGAATGTGGAGCAAAAATGGACATCCGTTTCGAGTAAGTATATTTTTATATGCTTAGAGTTATTATGTGGATTATTTATTGGTAGTATATTTCTTTGTATAGTGCAACATATATTCTCTGGGAGTTACAATGTGATTCAGAGAAAAACAGGTGAAACTATGGCTTCCTAATTCCAATGTTACCATATGGCAACGCTAGGCGGATATACTCAGTAAGACGTATATTTCGTTATGCTGTTTCAGGAAAGGGTTTTCACTTGCTGAAGCACTGGAGATAATTTACAGTGATGATATTGATGGCGATGTGTTTATTGAGCCACCGGTACCAAACGTAGACACAGATGAGGATTCTGGAAATGAGGATGGAGGTGGATTATTTGACAATCTCACATCTCGTCAGTTACTGGCTAACGCTGAAGTAAGGTTACCAAACAACAAAAGAATAGGTTTTAACATAACAATTAATGGGAAACACAGTGAAGTAGTTAAAATATTAATAAAATTCTAGTGGCAACACATTCTAACTTCACTCTTTTGAAAGAGTGAAGTTAGAATGTGTTGCCACTAGAATTTTATTAAGAAAGAATAGGTGTTGACCAAAATGAGTACAACCCATTGGTACAGCCACCCACACTAGAGGCAGCTGCACCTAAATTGTATCTACCCCGATATCGGAAAATGTTATCAAATGGGCGGCTGAAAGGGAAACAACTGAAAAATGATGGGAGAAAGGAGCTGATTTTGACATAGATAAACCTACTAAATTCTCCACTCCAGATTATTCAACATATGAACATATGTCAGTAATTGAAATTTTCGAATTGTTTCTTGACCAAGAGTTCATAGAATATTTGGCAGAAGAAACCAGGCGCTATGCATTATTTTTAATTTTCAGGACCCAAAGATAACAGCAGAAGAAATATGCTGCTTCATTGCCATTCTGTAATTTGCCTTCTAAAAGGCACTTCTGGGATTCAGATAATGACATGAAAAACCTAGCAGTTTCTCAGTAAATGAGAAGAGACAGATTTTTTCAAATCTGTAGGTTTCTGCACTTTGCAGACAATACTAGAATTGACCACAATGATAAGGCATGGAAAATACGGCCTATTATGGAAAAGTTAAAGAAGAGATGCATTGATAATTTCATACCCGAGGAACAACTATCATTTGATGAATGTATGGTCAAATATTTCGGCTGACATGGGTGCAATTCATTCGTGGCAAGCCAATTAGATTTGGCTATAAGATATGGTGAACACTAAGGACGGATATTTGGTGAATTTTGATTTGTACCAGGGTAAAGGACCAAACTCAAATTTTGATTATGACAAGTTATTTGGTAAAGCGGCAAGTCCCTTACTCTCATTGCTTAACGAAATTCTAAATAAGTAGAGAAAACTACACTACAGCTTCTTCATGGATAATTTATTTTCTAGTGCACCACTGTTTTCATTTCTCGGGTATTGTGGCTATTCTGCCATTGGTACTATTAGAGAAAATAGAACTAAAGGATGCCCCCTGGAAAACAAACAAGTATTCTCTAATAAAGATCGTGGGTATTTTGAGACAGCATTAGAGAAGACTGATGGACTGCTTTATGTCCGATGGATGGATAACTCAGTAGTCACAATGATTTCTTCATGTGGTGCACAAGAAGTGGGTCAAGTAACGAGATTTTCACAGCAGCAGAAGTGAAATGTAATGATTCCAAGACCAAGGCTAGTCACCAAATACATCTTTATGGGAGGTACTGACCAAATGGATCAGAATATTGCCTGCTATCGAATTGGGATACGAAGCAAATAAATGGTACTGACCTTGGTTTATGTGGATGCTAGATGTGGCCATTCAGAACAGCTGGATTTTTTACAATAAAGCCAGAAGACAAAGAATACCTCAGCTGGATTTCAAAAGAGAAATAGCTACCATCTATCTCGAGAGATATCAGGCTTTACCAAAAGGAATAGGAAGACCAGCAGCTTCACGGATATCTCTTAGCGGTCGCATATCAGATTTTAGAAGATTTGACAGAACTGACCACCTTGTCCAGCCAACGGAAGGAGGAAAAAGGAAAAGATGTGCTAATGATAACTGTAAATCAAGTGTGAGAACAATGTGCTTGAAGTGTGGTGTTGGATTGTGCATCAACTGCTTTATTCCCTTCCATACTCGTTAGATTATGCGTAATTTTATAAATGCAGAACATACTGATGTGTGTATACCATAAATGCATTTTTGTGGAATTACAGAATATGTTTTCATACTTAGTTGAAATTGTTAAATTTTTTATTTAGACAGTATATAATTATGTAGAATAGTAGCTTGCTGAAGATTCCAAATACAATTTCTTAATGAACATTATACAACATAAAATAGATAGTGCAAGTGCCTAGTGTTACCATATGGTAACGGTAAATATGTTCAAAACTGAGTAACGAATACTTGTTTTTGTATTTTATTCAGTACATTTATGTTTCTTAAAGACATAACACACTAAAAAATCAATAAAAATTAACAAAAAAATAATTCATGCGTTAATGGGTTAATATGGTTTGTGGATACTCTTTTGAATCATGACAGATAATGTCCATCTTTCATGAAATAGTGATAGTGTTCCAACTTTATTAAATGCTGGACTTGCATTCATTTAGTAACTAAAAAAATACCCTATAACACAATGACATACCAGTGCTTTTTAGCAATCTCTTAACACCTAATTAGCAGAAACTATGACCTAAATGCTGCAAAATGTTTTGAATTTCTATGTTCCTTAACTGTTAAGACGAAACTGAAAAAATGAAGGCTAAACTGCAAAAGAATATATGCCTTTATGTTAGAATTACTCTCTCATAAAAAAATCTTATACAGGGTACTGCTGAATTTAACATATGCATTCTGTTATTAAAATCTGAATGTCTTTTATTGCAAACCTACAAGGTGTGACAATTAAATAATGAGACTCATTCGAGAAATGTGATTTATTGCAAACAAAATTACAACTAACTTTTATCCCCTTCAACACACTCCTCCCCTATACATCACTGCATACATGTCTTCCATTGTCATCAGTTGGCACCTTCTTCAACAACTCTGCCTGTTTTGCTTTTACCTGTTCCGTAGACAGAAAATGTGTTCCTTTCAATGCACTATCCACTTTTGGTAACACATAAAAGTTGCAGGGAATAAGGTCTGGCAAATATGAGGATGGTCAAACAAAGGAATGTGCTTTTCCACTAAAAACTGCTTCACAAATAGGGCATTATGGTCTGGGATGTTGCCATGATGCAGAATCCACAAGTTGTTCTTCCACAAATGTGGTCTTTTCTTACTTTTCCCTCAGCTTGATTATGACTTCTTTATAGTATTTCTGATTAATGGTTTGGCCATCAGGCATCCATTCAGTGATGATAATGACCCTAATATTGGAAAAAAGAAAAGATAAAAGAAAGGAAGGGGAAAAAAAAAAGATTAATAAAATTGCCTTCAGTTTTGATTTGTTCATTCACACTTTTTTCATTCTTGGGAATTGATGCTTTGCTTCTGGGTTATATTGGAAAATCCATGTTTCATCACCTGTGATGACATTTGTGAGCATATCTGGTTTTTCTGCGAGTCGCACCATGATGTTACAGCAAATTTTCTTCTGAATGTCTTTTTGTTCCTGTGTTAAGTTTTTAGGGACCATTTTTACACAAACTTTTGTCAAGTTTAACTCATCATGCAAAATTTGTCTTACTGTCTCCTTGTTAATGTTCATCATGTCTGTGATCATCTGAATGCTCAGACGTCAGTCTTTGCACACAATTTCATTAATTTCTTGAACGTTTCTTTCAGTTCTTGAAGTCATAGATTGATCTTCTGAAAGTAGTTTGTGCCATTCAAAAACTCAAGTACAAGACATAACATGATTACCAAACACCTCCTTTAATATTTCAAAACATTCTGTTGATTTTGTTTAATTTCATAAGGAATTTTGAGGTTAAAGCACTGCTCAACTTTTAAGTTGATCACAATCGCGGCAATATTATGCAGCAACGTCCGCTTCAACCAAGGCTCAAAAGCAAACTAAAGCAGATAGAAAAACAAGTGGTTTCTTCTGAAGGATCAAGGTCAGCTACATTCCAAAATTCCCCCATGTAACTGCATGACAGGAAGTGCGCAGTTTCGTTGTTTGCGGTACCTCGTATGCTATTATTTTATAATTTATTGATAACAAATGGCTCTTTAAATCTAAACCTCCCAATAATTCTTTTTCTACAAGCATTATCCATAGACTGAAAAAAAAACAAGATGAAGGAAGACGGAAGAGGAGGCTGCATCATATGTAGTTTTTCTTTTATTCATTCTATGCTAATTTGCCTAAGTTTATTAGCAACAAATGTAACAAAAGTTAATCTCTTACAGATGGTACAAGTACTTACAAAATACAGTGCGATCATTTTATGGTGAGGCCACTGATCACGTGTATGCATGCTCCACACACTGTCTATTACACTGGGGTTTTTTTGTTCCGTAACTCCGTGTTACTTGCTCACAAGTGATAGTAACATGCACTATAATGAGTACTAACCTTGTTATAAGTAGTGTCCATCTGCGTGAAGACATTTGTGGCATCTTCAAATGAACTTTCCATTCACATGCATAAGCTCTTCTTGTGCAAAGTTCATAATTTCTGTTTTTATATTGTCCTTAAGTTCATCTATGGTGTGGGGATTGTTCCTATAAACTTTCTTTTCAGGGTTCCCCACAAATAGATGCACCATTTTCATCAATTATTTCCTCTATTAGAACAAACATTTTGTTTTGTTTTTGCTTCTTAGGTTTAGCATTTAGTGATTCTATTGTCCTGAACTTATTAGCCAGATGTCTTAACATTTTTCTACTTGGAACTGGAATACCAGGAAATATCTCCTGAAATTGTCTACACATCTGTCTACATGATTCGGTTTTTATAAAAGTTTGTTGTTCAAGAGTGAATTTGTTGGCAGGCATTGCAATGGACTAATAACAAGATGTTAATACTCTTAAGCAAATCACACACAACATACATGTCTTAAATAAGCTTTCACCTTTGAGATGCACAATGTCATCTATCTTTACAGCACAAACACAGCAGTGACTGAAACACAACTGATAAAGATAACCTTGAACAGCTATGTGCTGCCAGTTGTGCATTGGAAAAGTACCAGGTCACTGTAGTACAGCGTGCTACACATATAGCCGGCCTGTGGCCTCACTTTAAAATGCCTGCACTGTATATCTAAGGGATATCCCACATGAGTGCTACACCAGCTGAAATTTTGAATCATACCTGCCTATGATCAATAATTTTATTATTTAATCTTATTAGTCAGTAATATTAGCTTCAAGTTGTCTATTAAAAAGACTGTATTTTTATATCACGTTTTCCAATAACGACTTAATAAAGTTTGCCTTGGGAAACTTTAAATGCAATCCAAACAGTTGGAATAGGTATTTTAATTATATCAGGTATGTGAACAAACATGCTCTTTCAGAATCCAATAACATTATTTTTATCTTGCGTTAAACTGATAATTTTAATTTTAAAATCAATTAAAATGTTTCTCTTCCTTTCCACAGTATACTTCACAAAAAATTTTTTTCATAAAAGCATATTTCTTTAATTAGCCACTACAAAAGTTGAATTGTAGAACATCTTGTAAAAATAGAACATCTTGTAAAAATCAATAGATGTACACATTATACAAACTGAGTTACCACTTTTTACTTGAATCAAGCTATGCAATCACAAGTTTGGATAACCAATTAATAATGTGTACAGAGATTGCCAAATTTGCATTTTTTTCCCTCCCTCCCTCCCTTTCTTTCTTTCTTTTTTTTTTTAAAGCTTGAGAGATGCAACTATTAATCATGAACCTAAATTCTGGAAAATCTATATATGTGAATACAAGCAAGAAGCTTGGCAGCCTATGTTCAATCTTTGTGAATCTAGAGAAAGTGTATGATAGCATAATTAAAGAGGCACTGTGGTACAAATGACTAAAAAAGAGATTAAGTAAAGAGACAGTACTTTAAAGGGACTGTAAACAAAACACACTTGGTATAAAAATGCGGGAGGGAGAAGTTACGAAAGAGGTGCGAAAAGATAAAGGACTTCAACAGGGATGTAGGTTGAGCCTTATATTGTTTAACCTATTTATAGGTGATGTGTCAGAGTGATTGAAGACAGCTAATAGTCATATACCGAGATTAATAATATAGAATCCCAGGACTGTTATATGAAGATGACTTGCTGGTTTAAGTTTATAAATGGTGACAGGTTTAAGAAACTCAGTAAATTGAATTTAAAGGTGCTGTAATGAATGGGGTCTTAATGTTCACAAAGCTAAGATTATAATATTAAAAATAAGTAGCAAATTAAGAAAACATGAGAGGTGGTTATTTCAGGGAAAGAAATTCAAATTGAGGGAATTTTTTAAATTCGTTATAAAACTTAATATCACCGGAGGGTGAGGGAATCACAAAGAAATGCTTTGGCAAAAGGAAAATCAACAATGAAATTAGTTAGTAAATGTCTGTACATAAGATGTCTTTAGTGGAGTCAGGATGGCTGAATGGAACAGAGATCTGGGGTGCAGAAGAAGTTTGAAAAAAGATGAACATGTTGCTGAAAATGTTTTGTAAATTAGTTTTAAGAATTCTATATAACTCTGCAGGGGAAGGAGCTATGTTAGAATTAGGGAAAGTAAATATATGAGGGATGATTATAAAGAGTGCTGAAATGTTGGTTTAGAAATTATTACTTACCGCAGGGGCATATTCTGAAACATTGCTTAAATGTACAAGAAAAGTGGATTCAGTCAAAGAATTGACCAGGCGAAATTAGGCACCAACTTGAAATAAATTTGGAAGAGAGTGTATGTTGACAGGATTCTGGAAATTAGGTGCCAGTTGGCAGATATGGACAGAAAGAATTTATGGGCAATGCTAGAGAAAAAAAGTTTCCTAAAATGTTATACAGATTTTGGAAGTAATGATGGGAAAGAGAAATTTATCAAGATGTGATAAGGATCAAAGATAAGGTAATGCATGGTTTAAACTGGGGCTTTGTAGATTAAAAGTTACAGGGGAGGGACAGAAGGAGGAATTTGCCCTATATGCAGGGATAAAGAAGATGCAATCCACATATTATTAGAATGCAAAAGCACAGATATCTGGAGGAAAGAGTTTATTAAAAATCAATGGTTGAAGATGGCAAAAATAGTAGTAATTAAAATTTTTTTTTTGCAATCTCAGATTATTAGTTTAGGAAATATTCTATTTAGACTTAAAAAGGAATGAATCTGGTTGATAAATGAAGTTGAAGTATGTAGCACAAACTAGTTTTTTAATTATATACATAGTCTGGTAACAGCAATGTAGCAACTATTAACAATAGTTGTAAAAAACCTGGAATAGAACCTGGATTAGCCCTGGGACATATAAACACTGTAAATAAATAATTAGTATAAATAAATAAAATAAATAATTAAATGAAAAATGCTCATAAAACTGCACAAAACATTGTTATATTGGTTAAGGTCAATAAGGGAGAATTTGCTGGTTTTTGTATCTGGTATTTAATGAAACTGGCCTCTCACTTACTGCACTATTGTTTCCAATGCAGGTTGCCTTCCAGCCACTGTAGTTACCACTGGGATCAGACTGATACAGTTGGTAACCGTAGTGTTTATCCCATCCCATGTACAAGATTGAAACTCCAAATGGGCGCTTGCCTAAAGAAGAAATGTACATATAAGAAAAGAACTATTGCTATACATTCCCTTCACTCACTGCCCTGAAACAGCCAACATTCTTAAAGAAAATGTTTAAGCTGTAAGATACTAGCAGCACAAGAAACTACTTTTTACTTACAGCTATGAGCAACATTTTTCACCACACCTTAGTTTCCAAAATTAAATGTCATACCTCCATACTGTGTGTAAGCTTGCTTCACATCACAGAGCCAGGAAACAAGCTGCTCACATGGAATTGATTCTCCATATTGCAGAAGATACCTCTGGGCAATCATCCTAAGCTCATTGGTCAACACATTAGCATCTGAAGTTATTCCAGCCACACTGCATACCATATCACTATATAAAAAAGCAATTACGTAGGTACCTTGTACTTGCAAATTTACAATCCAAAGTTTACATGATGCCCATGCTACAAGTTGAAAATTAATTCAAGAACTTAGACTTTGGCCCTAAACTCACTCCTGTCAATTCAACAAATTGACATTTCATTATTACTGATATGTAAATTCACTTACTCGTTAAGTTTATAAATCTTTTCTGAAAAGAAAACTTCATCTAGTAATTTATTTGTGTTTCGTCTTTCAGCAGCTAGCAATATTCCATCATTAGCCAGTATTCCTAAACAAGTTCCAGCATGGCTGATAGCTTCCATAGCATACTCAACCTGGTACAGACGACCTGTAACCATGAAATAACACAAATTGATTACTGAAATTACCCTAAAACACTGCAATAACAACAATGTTTCCTTTATATTAGGCTTGGAACAAAGATGTTAGCAGCCTAGCAACTGAGACAAGTTTGCTGCAAAAGAAAGCTGTGCCAATACTTAAGATTACAACAGAGCTCAATCTTGAACAAGAATTGTTCCAAATAGTGGTTACAGATGATACTTTTAGCCTAATACCCATATATGCTGCAGATGTAAAAAAAGGCAGAAAGGCAATGACTAGCTATTGCATTACTCATCCCTCTCAATTAACACAAAGGAATCATTCAAGTTTAAAACATCCCCGTCCAACTGGTTTGAGCAATTTATCCAAACATACCTTTCCAATGACTGCCATAACATTCGGAGGCACTAGTGTGCATGAAAGAACATCCCACAAATCCCAGCGCATATTCTCACTGTTCATCATCATTGTCCTCAGATGCTAGTTTGTTGTTCTGTAATGCTTCACCATATTTGAAATTGTGTTATGTATGCAATTTCACCATTCTGTTTTGATTTGTTTTTGCCATTTCGGTTACATTCTAATTGTTTTTTTTAAGTTACAATTTTGTTTATATACTTCTAATAGTTATAAGTACCCAATATGCAGAAACTCAAAGAACTATTGAAAAATGACGATAAAACCAACAATGAGAAACTGTTCAGAGTATTAAAGAAATGTGCAAAAAGGATCAAGATTAGTGCTTGAGGTAAGCGACTACCAATATAATCTCACTTAACTGAAGATTAAAATGTGTTTAAAAACAAATGTAACAGAGCAAGTACATACTGAATAGTTAATGTATGTGTGCATGTATCCGCATGTAATGCACACAATATCACAACTACAGGAAAGCTCTAAATATGTTTTTAAAGCTCATAAATATATAAGTTGCAACACATGAATTGCATATAGATTGGCAATGACACTACCTGCTCTGTTTGTGTTAAAAACAGTATAAATAATGCCAGAAACTTTAAATTTTTTACATGCTGCAGTATCTTTTGAATATACTGTTCAATAAAGAATACATCTTTACATCATTACATATTTAAAAGTTTAAACACATTAATTAATGGCAAAAGAAGTAGACACTGGTATATTAAATCAACAAACATAACCTATATTGCTATTTTAGTGAAAATCCATTACATTCCTTTATGCTAATTGATTAAACAAAAGAAGGACAACCTTAAATTTAAGAGTAGAAAAGTAAGACTAAAAGCAAAAACTGTAAGCAAAGAGAATTTGTTAATATTACTGTTTTTCATGAGAACCAGAATAAACTGCATACCATACAGCATCTGTCAATTTAAATGTTTTGTCAACTGCAATACAAATATGGGTGTCCTTAAAGCACGTTTCTGAATTTACAATAAATAGAAGGCATTTACTACGATCTTTTCTGCTAAGCATATGCATAGCTTTTACTCTATTTCCATTCCACATGCTTACCTATTCAGGCAATGTGCTTCACTGTTACATATTCTCTAAAATTATTGTGCAAGTGCTGCACTTGAATTTGTTCTGCAAGCCAGGGTTGGCTGCATTCTAATAACTAACATTTTAAAAATATTCCCAAACGTTTATTCTTGTTTGGTATTCTAAGACTGAATTTCTCGCAAACTTTCTGAAGTCTTTCTATTAATTCTGTGTATCTATGTATAATTTTATGTGGTGGTGGTGGTGGTGGTGGTGGTGGTGGTGGTGGTGGTGGTGGTGGTGGTGGTGGTGGTGGTGGTGGTGGTGGTGGTGGTGGTGGTGGTGGTGGTGGTGGTGGTGGTGGTGGTGGTGGTGGTGGTGGTGGTGGTGGTGGTGGTGGTGGTGGTGGTGGTGGTGGTGGTGGTGGTGGTGGTGGTGGTGGTGGTGGTGGTGGTGGTGGTGGTGGTGGTGGTGGTGGTGGTGGTGGTGGTGGTGGTGGTGGTGGTGGTGGTGGTGGTGGTGGTGGTGGTGGTGGTGGTGGTGGTGGTGGTGGTGGTGGTGGTGGTGGTGGTGGTGGTGGTGGTGGTGGTGGTGGTGGTGGTGGTGGTGGTGGTGGTGGTGGTGGTGGTGGTGGTGGTGGTGGTGGTGGTGGTGGTGGTGGTGGTGGTGGTGGTGGTGGTGGTGGTGGTGGTGGTGGTGGTGGTGGTGGTGGTGGTGGTGGTGGTGGTGGTGGTGGTGGTGGTGGTGGTGGTGGTGGTGGTGGTGGTGGTGGTGGTGGTGGTGGTGGTGGTGGTGGTGGTGGTGGTGGTGGTGGTGGTGGTGGTGGTGGTGGTGGTGGTGGTGGTGGTGGTGGTGGTGGTGGTGGTGGTGGTGGTGGTGGTGGTGGTGGTGGTGGTGGTGGTGGTGGTGGTGGTGGTGGTGGTGGTGGTGGTGGTGGTGGTGGTGGTGGTGGTGGTGGTGGTGGTGGTGGTGGTGGTGGTGGTGGTGGTGGTGGTGGTGGTGGTGGTGGTGGTGGTGGTGGTGGTGGTGGTGGTGGTGGTGGTGGTGGTGGTGGTGGTGGTGGTGGTGGTGGTGGTGGTGGTGGTGGTGGTGGTGGTGGTGGTGGTGGTGGTGGTGGTGGTGGTGGTGGTGGTGGTGGTGGTGGTGGTGGTGGTGGTGGTGGTGGTGGTGGTGGTGGTGGTGGTGGTGGTGGTGGTGGTGGTGGTGGTGGTGGTGGTGGTGGTGGTGGTGGTGGTGGTGGTGGTGGTGGTGGTGGTGGTGGTGGTGGTGGTGGTGGTGGTGGTGGTGGTGGTGGTGGTGGTGGCGGCGGCGGCGGCGGCGGCGGCGGCGGCGGCGGCGGCGGCGGCGGTGGTGGTGGTGGTGGTGGTGGTGGTGGTGGTGGTGGTGGTGGTGGAAGAAGAAGTGTGATGATACCACTATTTCTCAATACCCGATACTGATTTTGCGAGCACCAATACTCTATGCTTTATAAAAAAAACTTAAAGATGATAGCTTGTTTCACTGATTATTGTTATTTGTAGTTTTCTGTGTATGCATGTAACTAATTTCGTATTGCATGCCAATTCTGAAGTTGTTCCTGTTTGACATTCTCCCATTGGCAGAAATTTCCTTATCTTGATAATGCAACAGGTTATACGAGGGTGGTCTGAAAAGTTTCCGACCTAATAAAGATACGAGACATTTTTCAGAATTTTGTTTTTTTATTTTTCAACATAGTGTCCTTGTAACTCTACACACTTCTCCCAGCGATGCTCCCATTTCTGTAACCCGTTCAAATAGTACTCGGCGTTTTTCTCTGCAAAATAATTGTTCACGAAGGTGATTGCCTCTTCATTTGACGAAAATCTCTGTCCTCTGAGCGCAATTTTCAGATGAGGGAACAAAAAGCGGTCGCTTGGGGCTACATCTGGTGAGTAAGGCGGATGGTCAAGCAGTTCAAACCGTAATTCGTGGATTTTTGCCATTGCAACCGCTGAGGTGTCTTGGTGAAACAGGAATTTCTTTTTCTGCAAATGTGGCTGTTTTTCCGCAAGTTCTGCCTTCAGCTTGTCAAGTAATGATGCGTAGTATGCTCCTGTAATGGTTTTTCCTTTTTGGATAATCGATTAAAATAACTCCATGATTATCCCAAAAAACAGTCGCCATCACTTTCCCAGCCGAACAAACAGTTTGTTTTTGGTTTTTTTGTTGTTGTTTTTTTTGGAGCCGGTTCCCCCTTTGCGGTCCACTGTTTAGACTGTATTTTTGTTTCGGGCATATAATGGTGTATCTAAGTTTTATCTACAGTAATTAATTGGCGCCAAAACTCGGATTTATTGCGCCTAAACTGCGCCAACAGAGAGTTGGAAATGTTCATTCAAACACGTTTTTGGTCATTCGTGAGCAAACGTGGCACCCAACGCGCGGACGGCTTTCTCGTGTATAAATGTTGATATAATATGTGACAAACACGTTCTTTTGACATGTTCATAGCCTCTGCTATCTCTCTCACTTTAATTCGGCGGTCGTCTAGCACCATTTGGTGAACTTTGGCGATATTTTCGTCAGTAGTTGCAATTTTTGGATGTCCCGAACATTCATCGTCTCCCAAGCTCTTACGGCCACATTAAATTCAGCTGCCCAAAATTTCATTGTGGTAAATGATAGTGCAGGGTCCCCATACACAGAATCCAACTCATCTTTGATTTGCGTAGGCGTTTTGCCTTTCAAAAACAAATATTTAAAGACAGCTCCATACTCGATTTTGTCCATGTTCATAAAAACGCTCACATCACCTCACTCAAACGACTGTTACATAACAACTGAGCGTCCAAAATGGCTGAAACTTTGGTGAGTAACTGTCAATAGATGAACAACGAAATTCAATAGCTTTTATTTATGAGTGCTGCCATCTTCATGTTGAGGTCGGAAACTTTGCGGACCACCCTCGTATATCCCTTATTGTTAGTCAATAATAATAATAATAATAATAATAATAATAATAATAAATTATATATATTTTTTCCCCCTTTCTGGTTTTACAATGCAGAAACATTTTTCCGGCACCCAAGACTACAGTTTTTATCATCGTAGCACTTTTCTCCATTCTTGCCGTTGGACCATAAATCTTCCTCAATTTCCCAATCCATCATTACCCCTCTAATTCATTGAATCCACATGCTATGCGGTCTTCCTTTTCTCCTCCTTCCTGGTGGCATCCACTCCATTATTCTTTTGGGTAATGTTTCATCTTCCATTCTTTTAACATACCCATACCATTCTAGTGGAAGTCAGGATGCAAATGTGTTTCCGAAACTATTATGATATCCAGAGTGTAATGGGCAGCAAAATGCTGAAGCTCACCTTTCCAATCCCTCAAGCCATTGGCATTCCACAAAGTGAATCGGAAGAAGGAACGAGAAGTGTTCCATTCACTATTCTGTGTCAATGGTGCAAGGATGAGCAAAAAGGTGCGGCTCTCAAAAAAGAGGATCATCGCCTTGCTGGTAGGATCCTTAGCTTGGAAGAGTCTGAAGATAATATTCCGGACACGCTGCAGCAGCTGCTGCATCCATCTCAGCAAGTTCGAATAGTCATCTCCAGGGGTAGTCTGAGGGTTTGTGCAAGACTGTCAGAGGACTGAAGAGACAGAGAGCAATCCCTCACTCTCCTGTTCCGGAAGACGCGCAGCGGCTTCGGTACAAGACCGACAGCCAGGGGCCCCTCTCCAAGTCCGAGTCGGTCTCGAGGTCCATCCTTTGCCTCTTCAGTCAGGGTGTAGGTTTGCTGGGTGGTAGTGCTGCTTGGTTTTGGTGTTGTGTGCAGGGGTGTTTTATATTTTCCCGACCAAGACCATTTGTGCATACGAGGCGACCCTTGGTGCTGTTGTTGGTGTCTGCAATGCTGTGGTCTGGCTGCTGATTTGGAGGAGCCACTGGTGGTGCTCTTCACTGGGTATCCACCCTCCTTGAGGGAGCTGCCATCTGGGATCTGGCTTGTTGCTGTTGGCCAGCTGGAAGTGTTTGAGAATTCTAGCGCATGAAAACAATCACTCGCACTCTGGTTGAACAGCCTCCATAACAGGCGATGTGGTCCCCCTTTAGTTGGTACACGTGGGCACATCTGTTTGAGATCGAGAGCAAACCTCTTTTGGATGCATACCACCACACTAAAGGCAGCGCAGTAAACGGTGGCAATAGTCACTTGAGTGGTTGAAACACAGCAACGGTGAGACAGGGCAGGGCCACCAGGGTGTTGGGATGCTTCTGCTTTGACCTGAAAATAACAGATCTTATCTCTTATCTTAACCCACTCCACAACAATGAAAGAGGAGATGGGGAATTTTGTGGGCTGTTGCCCAGCTGGAGCGGGTTTAGTGAACTGCTTCACCAATTTGGGTATTTGCCCTGGTGGACAAGGTATTTCTCGATTTCCCGCACATGTGCCTCCACAGGGATGCCTCTGATAACATATTAAGGTCTCTGATCTTGTCAAGGGCAAATGTAAAGTGTAGGATATCCTTCCAATTAAGTGCACTCACAAGGAGAGTACAATCCTCTGACATCTTAGGCTGATAGACGTATCAGCTTTTCCTATGCGTCACTGTGCACTTATTAGAGAGGGTAAGCATGACCTCCCAAAGAAAGCTTACCACCACCTGAAAGGAGTCACAATGATGGGAGGAATGTGGCGCCTCTTCTGTCTGTTGGCGGCGGGCTGGCTACTACTGTTTTTCTCTAGTTTACGGGAGCCACCGGCTTCCCGCATTTGCCTACTACTGGAAACTGTCAGCGTCACCCTATGGGAGGTCGGGCTGACTGTCCTCGGTTATCTCCATAATGCAGGAGTGCACAGCAAGCTAGTAGTGCTGTAGCCCTATTTATTTATATGCCAAGCAATGAAAGCTATTTCCTCTATATGTTATTGCTTACATAAAAACCACCTTGGGAGGGGGTGAGAGTGCAGCACTTCTGCTACCCACAATTATTTATAAACTGCACTGGAATAGTTTATTGACTATTTATAACAAATACATCACATTTTTACAATATGTTTTACAATTCAATTCCGCTATTTTAATTTTACTTTTTGTGATTTCTTCCTCACCTTATCCTTATGACTGGGGTTGATAGTTATATTTTTTATGGATTAGGTGCACCTCAAATCTGCACCCTTGTCAAACTTTTCAGTTTTCTTCAGCTTCTTTCTTGACCATCTGATCCATTTTTTCCTTACTTGATGTAAATACTTTCCATGCTCCTAATAAAAATGGCTATGGTTTTCCTAAAGATTATTTTCATTCTTCACTACCCAAATAAACCCATTTATCAATGGCTAGCTCCATAATTCTGTTTCTTTACACTCTATTATGCAATGTATTGCTGTATTCTGTTATCCACTTAAAGGATATGCTGTCAGCTGTTCAAGCCTAACTAAGCTATCTTAATAATACCAGCCATTTTTTGTCCTCTTTATACCATATTGGATTTACATATCTCTCTATCCCACTTTGCCTTCAAAGATCTATATATCTCAAGAGATCTTTTCCCATTTAAGCCACTTAAAAGATCATGCTCACCATATCTTTGATCCTTGCTCTTACTTTCTTCTAAAAATCTTTCTGAATGCCTTGTCCAGCACTACATACATATCCCATTCTAATAAGTTATAAAACACTTTGAGCATTTAAGAACAAATTTTTCCCTCCAACCACATTTTACTTCTAAGACTTTCAACCACCTTATCTTTATTCTCCACCCTTCCCATTCCCAATAGACTCTAAGTCTGAAGTCAGAGCTAGGCATTGCCATGGAGATCACTGTCTTGCTTTCTAAACAATACTGATTCCTAAAGCAAACTACTGGAAATCTCTAATACAATTAATGATATTTTAGTGTGGTTATGCTGTGATACATTAGTTCCAATTACTTTGGGGCAGAGCCAAGGATTTAGAATAGTTCAGGCAGAGTCAAGAGTGTTTCTTTTGTGATGGTTGTGTGTTTCGTACCTGACTGCAAGCACTATGGTGATACATTTTCAAAATACAAAAAGGAAGCCAAAGATATGGATAGCAGCTATTAGGTTTGTATAAAAACACACACATAATATATATATATATATATATATATATATATATATATATATATATATGTATAGAAATATCATACTAAAAAAAGCAGCATACGGCGATACTTCTGTTTTGCATTACTTTAAATATTATTTTGCAGGAGAGATGACAGCAAACCTTCAATACAGTCCCTGGTTTGCAGTTGTTACTTTAAAGTTGGGATTGAGGAAAATGGTCCCTACTGTTTCGAGAAATTCCAAAAAACATATGGAGTTTCTCCTGCAGAATCCCAAGAAAATGAAAACAAAAGAAAGGTTAGTAAGTCCATACCTTGTTGTTTTTTTTTTTCATTTTATGCTTGGCTTTCATTACACTCGTCCCTTCTGTAGTATTGTACTCAATTTCCATTAACGAGAATAGGATTTAACACTTACATTCAGGAATTTCAGGTTTAAAAAATTATCAAGTACAACTAATCTCAAATTGAGAAAGTAAACCTAACCTAACTAACCTTATGGCAAATGTATATTATGATTTTGAGCCCACACAGTTGCTGGGGTTACCCAAGTATAAATACAGCATGAGGTACGCTACTATACATTTAGTTTTATAGTTACATATTGCACTGATTGGTCACAATCACAAAACCACACCATTCTTTTAATTTACTCCTATGTTTGCTTTGATCTCTCTCTTTTTTTTAACACAAGTTTATTGGGACATGTGTAGCTAAAATGTTACCATACTTGGAATATTTTAAACTATATGTTCAATTTGGCACGAGGCTTGCTTTTACCCTAACATATTTACACATCACTTCAATACCAAACATGAAGCTGCGGAGGCCCAGTGCTAACTTCCTAACAGTTTTGCTCTTACAAAATATTCAACAAGGCCTTTTCATTCTGTAACTTAATTTATGAATGATCAGCAAACATTTTACATAAGCAATAATTTGTTTTTTTATATTCTTGATGGTTGAATGGCATGTTTCAACTATGAGGTTTGAGGCAGTATTTTTAACACTTAAATGATTTCAGTCTAATTATATAATATATAAAGTCAATAACAGCCCGCCTTAAAGCAATATGTGTATGAAACAATATATAAAAAGTGTATATTGCAGTCATTGTAAATGTTTATATTATTGTATACATGCTCAATAATGTTATGTGAATGTAGTACGTAATTTAATAATGTAGGAGCTGTGAGAATAATAGGTTAAAAGTTGCTAACAACGAGGTAACAATGAGTTAGCCTTGAGGCATAATGAATTTGAAAGTTTAATGCTACTTGTGATTATTGGAGCAACAATAATGTAATTTTTTGTGACAGTTCAAAAAATAGCCAATCAACAACCAGAAAAAGCTTTAGTTAAATAAAAGTATTCTATTGGACTAGGATTAGCCAACCAGAGAATACAGAAATTTACAAATTTAGGCACTAGAAATCAAGTCAGTTGCTAGCAGACAGTATTACTAATCAGACGCGAGATGCGTCCTCGTGAAATTTAATACGTATTTTGTGTGAGAAAATAGTTTACATGTTTAAAAAGTGCAAGTAATTAATAAAAGAATCTCACAGCTCTCTATATCAGTGTGTTATTTAAATCGTGTCAAGAATTAATAAAAGGAGTGAAAAAAACTTAAAATTTGTGTAAGCCTACATTCTTCAGTCGCATCACAAT
The DNA here is from genome assembly GCA_030765065.1 of Deroplatys truncata. Taxonomy (NCBI): domain Eukaryota; kingdom Metazoa; phylum Arthropoda; class Insecta; order Mantodea; family Mantidae; genus Deroplatys; species Deroplatys truncata. Next base: position 121,138,274 of record CM060978.1, read on the forward strand.
GCTGCAAAGAGAAACATGTCTCTAACAATAATACTGACGCAGCCAAAGCAAACATAAATATAATATTTAAAGAAACAGTAAAAATACAAAGTTAATATTTTTAAACTTGGGGCGAAGGCTACCGGAAACTTTTTACCATATGTGATGTTGCAACTACTTCAAGTTCGGCTCCCCAACAGTTGAACTTCAATATAACTCCTACTTCAAATTGGCTTTCCATACATGAGGCAGAAACTAACTACTTCAGGTTTTGCATTTAGTGTTGGTACTTTTATGGTGTACATGATTGCCATATTCCTGTGTGCACTGATATAAATGATATAGGTAAAAGAAGTGTAACTTACTTCCATCTTATTCACAGTGTCTATGACATCCTGGAACACTGCTTATGATGTGATAAGAGAAAGCAAACTGTCATACCCAGTCTTTCTGAAAGTGGCTGAGACTTCTCTCAGGAAAAGCCATCTACAGTATTTTCAAAGCTCCATATATTAGTTTCTATGACTGAACATGCATTTACATAACATTATGGCAGGATGTTTTAATTCTTAATCAGGATCTCAACTTCACAGTTGCCTCATCTCAGCCCTACAGTTCCTGAAGAAACTTATTCTAAACTGATTGAATACAACTATTAACTCGCAAGTGGTGGACATTTGGAGCTTTATTGTTGATTTTGAATATTCTGGTGGGGAAAATTGATTTTGGAGAAGATTCCATTTTGTTTTGGAAACAACATGATTAAATCCTAAAGTGCCAGCATCTTTTTTTTAGAACTGTATTATCTATCTTCATTTCTCTTTTAGCCTTTGCTTAGAATTTATCATTTTTTTTTTTTGGTTTGAAATTTAGAAAGAGGTTTCTTCTGTTATTTTTTGTATAGTGCTACCTGAAGCTAAGAGTATGAAGGACATTGCAAAACTTTCAGAAAAACCGAAGTAATGGGACAGTGGCAATCACATCTTTAAAAGTAATTATAAAAATAAAGATAAATGTATATGGAAAGAAGGGTGCATCGTGTTGAAAATGCAAATTTTGTTTGCCTAACACTGCTTCATATAATGAGTTTCTTTTCTAAGTTAGTTTTACTAACTGTTTGTAATAGCAAATAACTGATGGGAAAGCTCAGTGAATAAATTCATGACTACTAAATAATTAGCACTCAAAATTTCACTAATTTATCTATATGATCACAGCTGAGGATAAAAGTAAGTGGCCATTTAACATGTCCTAAAATTTGTAAGTTTGTTTACATATATTAGTGAAGTACCAATTATTTAGTACAGATTAAATGGATGTATACCTACCATAAATGTCCAAATTCTATAAGACAGGTCAATAGAAAAACTTCGCACCTTCAACTCTAAATTCATGTTGAACCTGCAGAATATTTTGTGTTTTTGAAAGTAACATTTGGTAGGTTTGCAGGATTTTCTTCTGATTAGGACATAATTTTGCAGACATTAAAAAACAATAAATGTTCACTATTAGCTAAATTTAGGTACAGAGAAAGCCTTATTTACTTCACTTGGTATATATCCTGTAGTCCTCATAACCAAATACAAGAGCCAAGATAAACACACTTCTTTGAAAATTATGTTCATATTTTCAGTTTCATATGTTGTAAATGATCAAATGCTAAATGAAGGAGGATTGATAAGTCCGTGATTTTGATGAGAGATAGCGTTCCCATCACAGGTTTCTTGTTTGTACCCAAGTCTTACATCTATTCTGGGAATCCCAGAAATTTGTCATCATTTGTTTCTTAGAACATTGTTGAGAGCGTCTAAAATAAGCAAATGTGTGTTGCTTCGTAGAAAATGGAGAAAAGTGAATTTTGTGTTCTGATAAAGCACTACTTTTTGCTTGGTAAGACGGGAAGGAAACGGAAGAAAAGCTGAACAAGTATTATGGGGGCTCTGCTCCATCACATGGCATGGTTCACAGAATTTTGACATGGCTGTTCAAGCACAAGAGATGCTGTGCGCACAGGATGGTCAGTTGAGGTCACAACGGAAGAAATGGTGAACAAAGTTTACAATATTGTGTTGGAAGACCGCCGAGTGAAAATCCGTGAGATAGCCCAGACCATAAACATCTCGAGTGAACAGGTGTATAACATTCTGCACGAATTTTTGGGTATGAGAAAGCTGTCAGCAAGATGGGTGCCGCGATTGCTCACAGCTGAGAACAAGCAAAATCATGCGACCATTTCACAGGGATGTTTGAACATGTTCCAGTGCATCCCAAATGAGTTTTTGAAGCATTACATCACGGATGATGAAACTTGGATCCGCTACTATCAACCTGAAACCAAACAACATCAAAACAGTGGATTTCCTTCAGCGAGGCTGCTCCAAAGAAAGCAAAAACCATTCCATCAGTAGGAAAAATCATGGCAGCTACCTTTGGGGATTCACAAGGGGTGATAGACATCCACTACCTGGAAAAGGGTAAAACGATCACGGGTTCATATTATGTGGATCAGTTTCAGGAGGAATTGTTAAAGAAACGACCCCATTTGGTGAAGAAAAGGGTTCTCTTTCACCAGGATAATGGACCCACACACAAGTCAGCCATTGCCATTACAAAATTTGTGGAATTGGGCTACGAACTGCTACCTCACCCACCATAATCTCCAGATTTGGCTCCAAGTGACTACTTCCTCTTTGCAAACTTGAAAAATTGGCTCGCTGGGAAGAAATTCACGTCCAGTGAACACATCATGTCAGAAACAACCTCATATTTTGCAGACTTTGAAAAATCATATTTTTTGGAAGGGTGAAAAAAATTGGAGAAACGTTGGACAACTGTATTGAATTGAAAGAAAATTATGTTGAGAAATAAAATTGATTTTTTGGAAAAAATTGTTATTTTCTTTAAAAAGTCACTAACTTATCAATCCGCCCTAGTAGATACTTTTACTTAATAAGTCTTATGTAATAAAATGAGATGAAACATATTGCTTCTGTTTAATTTTTGTTTCATAAAATCATTAAACGTAACTGATTATTCCAGTTGGTTCCAAATCACGATCTTTTAAATCAGCAAATGTAATTATTACATGGCATTTGTCTGTCATTGTACATGGATGATGGGAACTTTTAAGAGGCTACCAGCAAACAGGTTAATGTTAATATACTTTCAATCATTCATTTAACCAGCTTATGCATGCTTGTATAGATTAAGTAATGTGAGTTTGGCAGTGCAAAGTAATCTACGATTGGTAGGTCAATTATTGCAGAAATATTCAATTGAATATTTATTTTCATCCTTCATAATACAATTTCATGAATATACAAACACAAACAAAAGAACAACTTTTTTTTACAATTACAACAAATGTGCATAATCTAAATTTATAAACTAATAAGTTTAACATCCATCTATATAAGGCTTCCTTATACACAACCCCTGGGTTATTGCAGAAATATTAATTCATTCACCTCTTCATTTTCTAGGTCAGATTTAGCTCAGAACCTGTGCAATATTGACTACTAGATAAGTCACTGTTGTTTATATTCATATTATTCCTTAATGATGCCATTTTCTTTTGATAGAAATACTAGTTTTCTTCTGCTGTCTCCATTATTCTGGGCCCTTGTGATTATGTTTGTGTGAAACTTTGGAGAAGATTCCCTTATTATAGAAATACATTTGTCAGATCTTGGTAAATACCTCTTTTGCAGATCCATACATGCTTGCAGAATTACACAGTGGAAAATCTTATGAGTGTTCCTCAATCAAATCAGAATACAATAAACATTTAAAAGAAGCAAGTACAGTATTCTATCAAGGAGAAAGTCTCCGAGGTCTGAGGAGTAAGGAGAGGTAGCATGCATTCTTTAGACCATGGACTGCAAAGCAGATAAGCATTATTATCCGTTTTTAAGACGTACAGATACTTAGTTACACATGCTTTTTAAGTTTACAGTGCAGGTGCGAGAGTACGTGTTCTACTTGGCATTTACTGTACTGACATAACTTTCAAACCTAAACCACTGCCCAGTTCATACAACTACAGAAATATTTTATGTATACATTCTTGTCATGGCTTTCTTCCTGTTTGGAAATTTAAAATTAAAAATATGTTACACAATTCTCAACAAAAACAGGAACAAATGTACCATATATAAATGTTCCTAATTATTGGATTCAATATGTCCTTTAAAGAAATCGCTAATGACCTAGCAGTTGAACACCCATAAACAAAACAAACAAAACCTTTAAAGAAAACAAGCGAAAGAACTCAAGACATTGGGTAATTGCATACATTAAAAGTCTCACTTCTTTTATTTTGCAGTGTATATGAGAATGCAGTATGTAAAGAACAGAATGTTGCTGAACCAATGGAAGTTTCACCAGAGGTAAAAGCATCCAATATACAGTTTACAAGATCAGCATCACTGGCGGCAGAAAATTATTTCCTAAAGCAAGAAATACAGAAATACACCAAAATATAATTATATGTTTCATTTGTCGAGTTATTGTAGAATTGGCAATGATTCAACCACAACTAAATACGTATAATTACCTACTTTCAGGGTGTGAGCAATAATTATATTTAGGAGTAAAGCAATTACTTTGCTTGAGCCCTATCGCGTTAGCAAATTTTAGTGTTTTAATTTTTAATATCAGTAGCATGTAGTACAAATTAATTATAGAGTTAAGGCATTACATGTGTTTTTAGTTCCTGATGTTTTATTGATAAATAATATAAATTTTAGCATGGCCATGTTACCATTGCAATATTATGAACTACTTGCTGAATTGTTAAATTGACGTAGCAAATGCTACTGTACTAATGGACGAATAAATCTGTAGCTATCACCACTCACTGCTTCATTTCTTCAAATAATAAAATATGTAACAAAAGCTTGCTCTTCTCTCTCTCTGTCTCTGTCTCTCTCTCTCTCTCTTAACGTCATTCTCCTTCTAGTTTACCAGTATCTGGAAGTGATATTTGTTGATTTCAAAGAGTTTTATTATACAACAGTTTCAAAATAATACAGGGAGAGCCAAAAAACTATGAACTGGCTGCACAGTGTTTTACCTATCCGCGTCCTCGATGCTCATTGCCATCTGCCGCTATTATAGAAAGGCGCGGATGAAACCATAGAACATTTTTAAAACTACTTTTAAAGGCTTTACTTCCCAACTTTTGAAAGGAGATGCTGAAACTGGGCACTGCCTATGTCTATACATTTTTGGCACCTCTTTAGGAAACTATCCATCACTCGCCGTAGTTCACATTGAGAAATGCTGGCAGTTTCCTGACGGATATTTTGTTTTAATTCTTCCAGGGTGTGTGGGTTTGTCTTTTACACTTTGTTTTAAGTTACTCCAGAGATAGTAAATGCAGGGGGTTAGGTCGGAGGACCGAGGGGACCAGAAATCTGTACTAATAATTGTCCTCAGACACACTTCCATAAAGTTATGTAAAGCCTTTAAAAGTAGTTTTAAACATTTTATATGGTTTCATCCACGCCTTTCTATGATAGCGGCAGACGGTAACAAGTGCCAAGGATGCAGACAAGAAAAATACCGCGCAGCCGGTTCGGAGTCTATTGGCTCTCCCTGTATACGGACAGTGTAAAATGTATACTTCCTTGGGACCATCAATAGTTTAAACTCACATTACAAAATTTTGTGGCAAAGGACCTTACACCCCAAAGTGACTATTTCCATTCAATAACATTCATCTTTCAAGCTAAACCTCTTAAGTTCCTCCTGCAAATTCCTCTGGTGTTATTAATCATAATATAGTTGTTCTCCATCAAACAATATATATATATATATAAAATTTGAAGCTGTACATGAATTTACATATTAATCCTGAAAGTACGGACTAAGAGTAGCATAACAATTGAAACTGTTCAATCTCTATAGCGTCACAAAAATATTAAATTCTAAAATTATTTTACTGTCAAAATATTTGCAAAATATGCATTGATTTTATAACAATTGGCTGTTTTAAGTTCATAGCCACCTATATTTGTTGCAATAAAACTGAAGAATATGTTGATTACAGCATTGGTAACCATATCACCAAAGTTTATCCGCTAAAAAGATGATGTACTACAAGTTTAGAAGCAAATATGTGCTTAAAACCAATTATTTTGTTCTGCGTATTGTGTAATCAAACACAAAAAGTGTTTATTTACCATTGATACTTTGATCACGGCCCTGGTAACCATGTTACCAAATATTTATCCACTAAAAAAAGACGATCCCATAAGCTTAAAACTAAATTATGTTTATCCGCTAAAAAGAAAATGGTGCCACAAGCATTACTTTATTTTGTTCTGTTATATTGGTTTGTTTAATAATGAGTGATTGTTTAATTAACTAATTAACTGGCCGCGAGCCATATGCACAGTTTTGCAAAATTATACAAATTTAATACTTTATAGAATGTCAAAATAGGGTTTACTTAATGCTTTTAAATACATTTATATTTTACACACTGTACATATTAGCCAGTTTTGAAAAGCTTTGTGCTATAAGTGTAAAAGTGCATTCAACTCACCTAATGAAAACTGTGGAACTGGTGTTTTGAACTTAATATGTTTTTGCTCGGATGTACTTAGGAAGAACATATCCTGCATATGTCCATCACTCAAGCTGGATCTTAGTGCTCATTTTTGAAAATGTTTATTCATTCTCTCTTTCTCCGGTTTTTTTTAAATTTATTTATGGATGATCTTTAACTGCTGTGGTCCTTAGATCCCCAATCTATATTGGGCGTGAAAGACCAGGAATTTTGCGCAGAGGCGTCTTTATCAAGATTGAAATGTGCCGTAAATATACAACTCAGGACCACCGACTTTACTTCTGTTCCCCTCCGAAGGAGGTCATACTAGGGATATTTACACCGAAAAAATCTGTTTGAACCCATGACCTCGGGAACTGCTAGCATGGTAACACTACACCATGGAGGAAGACTGTGTGCGTGCATGCATGTGTGTGTGTGTATGCGCGAGTGCGCAGCGCTGGTGCTTTATCAACGAAAGTTAAATGTAACGGAAACAGAGAAACCTTTGATCCCAATTTAACAAAACCAGCAAACCTATTTGTAAACTCTTCTTTAATAACTTTGCAAAAGGATTAGTGTCTAAAGATGCTTCTGGATATTGGTTTTTAAGAGTCTCAAGTATTGGAAAATGTGCCCAGTTCTGCAAAGACATTTGTCTCTGAAACAATTTCAACTGAAACGATTTAACTGCACTGTACACATCATTGATGAGTTTGTCTTTACGTTGTAGTGTCAGGTTCAAGTCATTAAAATGTTTGGTCATATCAACTAGAAATACTAAGCAGGACAATCAGTCAGGGTGATGTGTGCCCTTTATCTTTTAGAAGTTTGCAAATTTCCTCTTACAGAGCAAAAAGTCTAGCTAATGTTTGACCATGACTTAGCCGCCTTATTTCTGCATGGTAAATTACATCAGCATATTCACTATCCATTTGACCTAGAAAAGCCTTAAAACTGCCTGGGTTCAGGATCTTTTCGGATGAAGTTAATTTTGTGACAGTCTGAATAACACCATGGAGATCAGCTGGTTTTGCACATAGCACCTACTGATGTATAATGAAATGTAACTTATTCACTTTGCCCCATAAACTTCAGCTTTTTTCTTGATCAGCTCTGCAATTCTCAGGTTAACTCCTGCCATACTGGGTGCTCCAATCTGTAGTTACACTACACAGTCTTTCTCATTTTGTTCCATGCTATCAACTTTTTAGAGCCTCATGAAACAAGTAAATATCTTTTGTGGTTCCATGCAACTTCTCATACCTATAAGTTCTTCTGTAATTGTTAAGTCTATACCCACATCCCTAATAAACATCAGTAACTGTACAGTACCCATTCATCAGTACTCTCATCACACACAATAGAAAAACATTCAAACATTTTCTCCTTCTCAATCAGTTGATGCTAAACACTACTTAATACTTATTCCACATGCCTATTTATAGTGTTTCTTGACAGAGGAACAGATCTGAGCATTTCTGCTTTTCGGGACACAAAGTTTCAACAACAGTCACGAGACCTGTTCTTACAGATTCTCCTAAGGCTAACAGTTTTGCATGCTCAGTGATAAGTTTTGAAACCTCGTAACTTGCTTTCATAACATTTTTTGTTTTGAATTTATGCAATTACGTTGTCACAAATCACGCACATTACTTTGTACAGGTGCTGTATTACAAAATAATTACCAAGCCAGCATTCATTCGCTACTCTGAGTATCAATTTTGCACTTTTTCAAAAGCATTTTTCACTTCTTCAACTCTACTACACTTCAAATCCACTGAGAACAAACAATTACTGATGGAAAATACATGCACTTTCCAGTGCAGTGAAAGGTCTGAATAGATAATGTTACATAAGGAAGGAATGATCTGCTAGAGATGTCCTTGGTTGCTGGCCGGAGGAGGATGGACTTGCAAACTTAACAATCCATTGTCTGTTTTCACAACCCTCTGCTGGACAAGGCTGTCCAAACCTTCCTGATATTCAAGCAGTATTTGGCCTTACGTTTTCAGAAAAGAACATTTGAGTAGCCTTGTTCCTTTTATGTCTCTCTTAAATCAGCTGAAGAGGGTCACAGGAAAAAAAAAAAAAAAACATTGGGAGGCCGAATATGGCTGTGGGCTGTAGTTTGGATGGCTCTGGTTTAAGAGCACGTCCAAGGTAGCTTGGTATAGTACTAAGGAACTCTTCAACAGTAAGAGCCAGAATACAAATGAAGGTACAAAATATTCATGTAAGATATGCAAGTCCCTTAGGCCACAACACTATTCACAATGAAAACTCTATTGCAGAGTGGAAATTTACTCACAATATTGTGTTTTAAGTTATGTACAATTAAGTGTATGAACATTCTTGATAAATAGTATCTGCTTTCAACAATTACAGCCTTTAATTCACAGCTAAAGCTGCAATTAACCACTAGTACTGGTCTAATCTTACATCTGTCATGTCTGACAGCAAATGATGGCACATGTATAAGTTATGTTTAAAAGAGGCATACAGAATAATAATTTAGACCTAATATTTCCCTTTTTAAATTCTTAAGGTTTGCTTTTAAGTTTCAATAAGAATTGTTCTTTTGCACTGATAATGTGTAGGTTAAAAGGGTAGCTAAATCAGGCTTGCAAAACCTAATTCTGTGGCTGGGATTTGAGCCGCAGAATTTTCGTGTTCCATGCCAATGCTCTACTGAGTTACAAGGTCAAGATGCCCAATCTGCATAAGTTTTCTCATCTGCTCGCGTATTAAAGCAAATGCTCTATGTTCAAGAACATTTTGTTTGCTGACTGTGTTTGATTATGAATCATGAGCATTTTAAAAATTCAAATGAATTAGTGCTTATTATGGCCTAATATGTTATTCATTATTGTATATGCCTATTGCTTGTTTTTGGAAGACAGCTTCTGCAATGTTCCTCTTTTTTCAAAATGAATAAATTCTTTATATTTTGTATGTAATGGCATTTTATATTTGTATGTTGTTTCTCACATGTATCTTATGAAAACATATGAAAAAGTACTTAAGAGTACACTATAAAAACAAATGTGGTACAATTACCTTCTGGTGAGAATATTGTAGTTCTGGTATCATAACGTCTGGCCTGAAACAAAATGCAATACATTCATGAAAAATTTAAAGAGCAATTGGTTAATTCAGCTAAAAGTCAAATATTTGAACTAGTGTTAAAATGATGACTTTGTATAAGTGGGTATGCAGGTTTCCATGGCCATTATCTACTGCAGAAACTTCTTGTGTTTCCAGTGTAGGCCGTGTCATGTTTGATGATTCGCCAACATTTTGCTCCACTTGTGCCAAGCTTCTTCTATGGGTTACTGCAGCAGTAGCCCATAGAAGAAGTTCGACACAAATGGAGCAAAGCATCAAACAGAAATGGCCTACACCAGAAGCAAAATTTTTTGCAATGTCTTTGCAGTTATCTGTTTTATGTTGCTCTAAACAGTACAAATTTATTAACCTTGAATATATTACATAACCTTAAAAGGGCTGTCTCTACTTGCATTTACACTATCTAACAAAAGTCTTCCCGCCAAATTCCTACTCTTTGTGAATAAGCAAGTTACCTACTCAGGTACACCAGGTGACAACATTTAGCATGAATTAGGATAACCTAATAAACATTAAGTGCAGGAAAATAGTGCAGTGAAAATCAAGGCAAAATTCTCCCATTCATAAAACTAAACCCTTAAATGAGCATAACAGTACAAAGAAGCATTAATATAAGTGCTCATAAACAATGAACATGTATCAGAACAAGTCTAGGGGAAAAAAAAAAAAAAAAAAAAAAAAAATCATGCACGCGAACCTAGGATTAAATCTACAAACTACATAACCCAGTGCTCTCACTGAACTCACTAAAGACTGACAGCCCATGCTTGTCATCTTTAACACAATCTAACATAACCTAGATTATTCTTTGTTTGTGGTATTAAAACATTTGAGGAGGCATAAACATCCTGAGCAAAGTACCAAAAGCAGCACATGCTGCTTTTAACATCTGAGGTGAAATTGGTAGCTTCTTGCCTTTGGAACAATTGCTCATTGGCAATGACGTTCACTCTTTTACAGTCATGTTAACCTTTAGGTTGGTATTATTTTCTTGGTTTTCTTTCATAAACATTAAATTCACACTCTCCTTCATACTTCCACTCTAGGGAGATTAGGGAATAATCCTAGCTAAAGACAAACTCCCACCCTCCAGCTGGGAATTGAACTCAGAGCCTCTGTGCTTGCATGCTTCCATGCTAAACTGCCAGACCGCAGAGGCAGTCTAGTATACCCAGTGTAACATTATGCATATCATGCTTGTATCACAGCATTATAGGCTTTAGGTCTGATATAATTTATTCAGTTCATTGCAATGCCCAAATAAAGAATTATAGTGATGCTTCCCTATGCCCCTATCACCTCTGAAAGGCCTAATTCCATTTCCAGCCAGTACAACAATGAATAAGATTTTCATACACTCATCAGGGTTGTCAAGCTTTTAATTTCTTGGAAATCACTTTACTTTTATACTTCTATGGCACTGACAGGTAATAATAAAAGCGAGCCGTGACCCATGAGCCATGGCTTGTAGCAAAACCAAGTTGTCGATAGCAGCAAGGCGGGAGGTACAGATTTGGTATTAATAAAAACTTCCCCTCCGTGCTGAGCTTTGGCTCTATGATTGCGAGTCTCTGACTTGTGTTTCCCATCTTCCTGATTGCAAATGCATTATTGTCAAGTGGCAGTAAACATTTGATACAATTTAGGTATTTTTGTGGCAGTATATCCATCAGAAATGACTGAAGAAAGCAATCAGTTTGCATCTTGTTTTCCCGCTCTGGTTACCGAGCATGGCAGATGTTTGGGAAAGTGCTCTGTTTTGTTTTAGTTTTAGTGAAAGAATTTGTGAGTTTATTTTGAAAAGTGAGATATTAGAAGGAAGCACTTTGTAAGTATTCTATATGAAGATAGTTATAAGTTTAGTAGCTACATAGTCTGGAAAGATATAGTGATTAAACTATCTGTAAGAAACATAACAAGAACTTGGCGGCCAGCCATATGCCAGCCAACTACTTGAAAAGTTGCGATGTAAGCTGTATATGTTTTCCAGTCATACGGAAGTTGAGGTGAATAACATCTTACGGCCGCCGACACTATAAGTGACGTTTGTCTTTCTCTCTTTTTATTAGTTGGTATTGAAGTAAAAAAAATAAAAAAAAATTAACCCTTATTTGGAAAAGGAGAGTAGTTAGGGTTTTCCCCCCTCATGATGAGAAATGGATGGAAAGGTGGTGTTTTTACCTCACCACACTTTGAGTAGGTCACTAGATCGGAAAGGAGAGAAGGAGAAATTAAGAAGGGAGGTAATGGAAAATCAGTCAAAGAAGAAAGAGGAAGAACAGGAAAATACTGCAATGGAGCCCTTAGAATTATTTAGTGATGTTATAATAGAACTTATTACACTTTTAAGCAAAGAAAAAAGAAGCTTATGTGCTATTGACAAAACTACAAAAAATTCATGAACACACCAACATTAAAGCAGAGAAATCCAAGGCCGAGGCCAAATTGGCCAAGGAACTTTTTGATAAGAAACCTCCAGAACTGACGAGGAGCTTTGCCCAAGTGGCAGCCACATCTGCACCAACGGGGAAAATGATGCAGCTTCAATGCACAGCAGAGATTAAAAGACATACTGTGTTTATATCATCTAGCAAAATTACTGATGTCTGAGAGCTACAGCAAATTGTAATACAAAACCTTAAATCAACACAGGAGAAAATTCAAATACGAAGTCTTAAAACAATCTAATAATGGAGACTGAAAGTGAAGAAGATCTTAATAAAGTTATAAATAGCAACAATCTTAAAGGGAAAGATCTAAGAATTGAACCGCCCTAGAAGAGGAATCCTCTAATGATAATGTACGACATGTTAACAGGTGTTAACGAAGAAGATTTAAAAGAAGACATATTTATACAGAACTTTGAGAACTATGTAACCAGAGAAGAGTTCAATAAAAATTTTAATTAAGATTTAAAACCAGTCCCAGAAACAGGGCAACCGTTCACCAAGTGATGGAGGTGTCCTCAAAACTGAGAAAAATAATCATATCTAACGGTAGACTTTTTATTGGATTCCAATCCGTCAGCACCAAGGATTTTATATCTGTGGCAAAATGCTTGAAATGCTACGATTACGGGCATGTTGCAAAATTTTGCAATAAAGATAAGATAATTTGTGGACTTGTGGGGAAGAAGAGCACGAGTGCAAGGATTGTTCAAAAAAAGAACAGCAAACCATTTGTATTCCATGTAGTAGATGAAATAAGAAATGTGGAGGTAAACAATACTGTCCCAGCTATAAACTGATGTGGGAAAGAGTTATTGCCAGGACAGATTATGGATAAACAGAAAACGGATAATTCAAGAAGAAAATTAAAAAGAAGGAATACTCAAGCAGGGTGAAACGGAACCTTAAAAGAGTTATAGCGCTTAAATTAAAATTAAAAAATATGATTAATAATGTAAATAAAGAAACACAGACAGAAGATAAGGTGTTTGTTGGAGATTATTTGACAACTATAGAAATAGGAAACCAGGGAGTAATATTAGATAATAAACCTAAATTACCCCCAAAATTAAGAATTCATAATACCAGTCACGAAATGGGTGTTAAGAAGAAAATATCAGTGGATTATGATGCCTTATTAAATGATGAAAATAGCACAGAAGAGGAGGAGATTGAAAAAGAAGAAATAGAAGAAGAGGCGAAAGAATTGGGTTTATATAGGAAAACACATAGAAGTTTTTTAAATGTTTTATGGTTAAATAGAAAAAGGAATATAAAACTAAATAGTAATAATAATAATGAATTTGAAGTATGAGGAGAGTGAAACTGAACCAGATTTATCTGGACTTTGATGTTTCATTAATGAGTCGGTTAGAGGATAGAAGAACATTGCTCGCAGCCTTGCGTCATGTAATACATAAGCTACATGAGAATGGTGAATCAATAATTTTCCCTGTCCTGGACACTATTGATCGCATAGATCTAAAATCCCAAAATATAACAACAAATCCAACGGAACTACTGAAACTATTAAATGCAGTTTTTGAAAGAAGGGTTGGTAAATTAGACCTTAATGAAGTATATAAACATTTTACACTTTGTTACAGAAGAATTGTTTTTGATATAAATCAAAGATGGCCCAATTGTTATGCTCAAATTCGGCATGATGGAGTAAATCATCCTAAAAACACCCTTAAATGTGAACCCATAAAACCCATTTTCTCCATCAGTGCCTTGTCAATATGCCAAAACATCTTTTAAACACAAAAAGCCTATCATAAAACAAAACACCTACAACACCAAAAGAAATAATAATTATAGGGCAAATCCTCTCAGTATTTTTATTAAGCAGTTAGGTAGTAATACTAAAACCAAATCTAAACCTAAATAAACATCACCCACTGCTTCCAAATTCAAAAGGCCAAGGAACAGTTCCACTACCAGGCATCTTAGAGTTCATAAATTAACTAGAGAGGTAATCGATCAGAAATTTAAGAAAACATGGTAGATTGCGACGAGTATAGGATTATTAAAATTGGACAATTAAATGCCCAGAGAAGTAAACAAGTGATGTCTGAACTTAGGAAAACAGGGAGGAATTAAATTTAGTTTTATTATGTATACAGGAACCTTATACGTACAAAGGAAAAGTAACAGATGTTCCAGTTAAAGCTAGAGCGATAAGTTACGGTGAAATTTCAATGGCATCTCTTATTATTTATAATCCAAATTTCAAATAGTTAATATCACACAACTAGAGGACTCGCATATGAATTGTATTGAAATTACATACGATAGTGGTAAATTTATTTTAACAAATCAATATTTTCAATACAGCCATCCAAGTGATCCATATATAAACAAAATAAAACAAATTAGCAATATTTTTAAAAACTATGACCAAATTTTTACCTGCAATGCCAATGCAAATCTGATTGGTGGTATAATAATATTAAGGATGAAAGAGGAGAAAAATTGTAAGAGCTTATTTCTGAACAAAATCTGTTTATTAAAAATGAACCAAATAATTCTCCTACATTTGAAAACACAGTTGAAGCTATAGCAAATATTGATATTACTCTATGTAATTTACTTTCAAAAAATAAAATCCTAAACTGGAAAGCTGGTCATGATATGACGACCAGTGACTATAGATTAACTTATTTTGATTACCTCATTGGGGAACCTAAATACAAAGAAGGAAGAGGAGATAAAATTTATAATTACAAACAAGCAAATTGGTATCTTTTGAGACAAGAGTTTGATAACTTACAGCCGGAATATGAAGGGGAATCTGTAGACAAGGATGCTAAAAATTTAGTTCAATCAATACAAAAGGCGATAGAAAAATCAGTTCCAATTATTAAAGCTAAAAAGTTCTATGACAATATTTGCACATGCATTACAGAAGGCACGTAGAAATGTTAGGAAACTTAGAAGAATTTATCAAAGATCAATAATTGCGGACAAAAGAGAGAAAAATTTGAATAAATATAGAGAGGTGAAAATGAAATATAAGGACAGCTTAGAAGAAACTAGAAAACATTCATGGAAAAATTTTGTTGAAAAAGAATTAGAAACACATATATGGGGTATGCCCTATAAAATAATAATAGAGAAAATTAAAAAACCTGAGATTTTAAATACTTTGCAAAAGAATAATGGGGAAATGACAACAAATTGGCAAAATTCAGTAAATGTTCTCCTGGATAAGTTACATCCTCAGGATGATAAAAGTATGGATAATATGTTTCATGCACAAAAAAGAATAGATATGAATATGCCATATAGGAATAATAGATCAATATTTCCCTTTGATATTTCCGAAATTAGATTAATTTTAAATAAGCTAAAAATGAAGAAAGCAGCAGGGCCAGATGGCATAACAAACGAAGTTATAGTAGCTTGGAAGATAAAATTACACTGTTTTTATTACAACTGTTTAACTATTGTATATGGAAAGGGCGTTTTCCTTAATGCTGGAAAGAGGCTAAAGTAATTATTTTGAAGAAAAGTGCTGAAAAGGACCCAAAGGATCTAAAATCCTACAGACCAATATGCTTAGTGAATACCTTAGGAAAGATTTTTAGAAGAATTGCTTTGTAAAAGATTAAACGAATTTTGATTAATGATAGGTATGAATGGGAACCAATTTGGTTTTAGGAAAGGGAAATCTACAGAAGACGCGATAAATTGTGTAATGAAAACTGTTAAGACAACGCATTCTAAATATTTAATTGAAATTTTAATTGACATTTCTGGCGCATTTGACAACTTATGGTGGCCAGTATTATTTGAAAGATTATGGGAGAAAGGATTCCCAAAATGCCTGTATGCCATTTTAAAAGATTACTGTAAAGATAGAAGGGTTTATATAAAGGGAATAGAACATATAGTGCATAGAGATATTACCAAAAGTTGTCCCCAAGGCTCGATTTTGGGACCAACCTTTTGGGATATTGTATTGGAAACAGGGTTGCCAACTTAGCGGAATTTCTGCTAAATTTGACGGATTTTACACATCACCAACGGGTGAAATTTTGCATTTAGCAGTCAACAGATTTTTTAACGGATATATGGACTGTTGTCTACAATAATATGTTTCTGTTTAATACACTGTTTCAATTATATAATTAGAAATCAGATTTAATGGAAAAAAAATCCTA
The DNA here is from genome assembly GCA_030765065.1 of Deroplatys truncata. Classification (NCBI taxonomy): domain Eukaryota; kingdom Metazoa; phylum Arthropoda; class Insecta; order Mantodea; family Mantidae; genus Deroplatys; species Deroplatys truncata. The sequence goes on from CM060978.1 coordinate 121,154,548, forward strand.
GATGAAACTGCAAGTTAGTCTTCCCTCTTCCCACACATCCATTTCAGTCTAAGTGATGAAACGTGCACATTGCACAATACCATATGAAATATGACATCTATGTATACCTTCATGTCCTGCGAGAAATGTGTTTATATGTAATGAGATAAATGATGGAGCTAATTCACTTAAAATAGTTCAGAAGTGCAATACACATTGGATGTCTATTTTAGAAGCTGTCTCTTGTGTTCTGTCTCAGTGGTTTGAACTAAAAACGAACTTTGAAATAGCAGCACTTGATGAGAAATGCTATACTGCTCAACTTCTTTATAATATGACAGTGATGGCATAAACAAAATTTACCTCACTTTTCTGAAACCTTATTTGGAAGAATGTCAGCTGGTAAATAAGGCATTTCAGTCAAATTCTTGATGCAGTAATTTGTATCACAAATTACTTAAATGTAAATAATGATTGTAATATGAATATGCATTTTTATGTGACATTGATTTCAGATGTTTATTGATTGTAAATATTGTTGGGAAGTAAATTTATAATGCCTTACTGAAACTGTCAATAATAGCGCGCAATAATGCAGAGAGGGGGTGAGCTGTTTATCATTATTGGAAACGAGGAAGTTACGTAATGTTGGCGCGTTTTTTCCGTTGAGAACCTTCTGGAATGTTTTCTCCCTAAAGCATATGTATTCATAATTTTCATTGGATATTAAGATAGGCGCTAATGTTGGCGCGTTTTATTAGCCAATAGCAGTTCAGTTATAATCTTTAGGCGTATCTGGATGCAGGATTATAAATAGGGTAGGTTAGAGGTAGCTTCATGCTCAGTTCATCAAAAATCTGTGTACACTACACGTCGTCTTCAGTCAGTCAGTTCGTCATACATCGGATATAGATTCACAAGTTACGTGCAGCAGAATTATGAAAGATCTAAAATATGGTAAAGTTAATTATACAAAAGGTTGAAGTACGTTGATTAAAAGTGATCAGTAAGAAGTTATTATAACAGTTTCAGTTTGGCGAGTATCTAGATCAATATGTAAAAGTGATAGTGAACATGTTCGACAATAAAAATTATAAAACAAATTTCTTCATCAGTGTTCTTTTTGGATAAAAGATTCCTTTCTGTTTACACAACCCTGATCAAGACACATGTTCGACCCAAGATAAGATAATAGCTAGCCGGAGGACAGTAAACAAAACTTAAAATTCTTTCAAACACTGATACTAGGTACCACAAAGTGGCTACCACAACGTGGGGCTACAATAATGTTAAATAAATACAACATTAATACTATCGCAAAGTGGCTCCCATACGTGGGGCAGTTAAAATTATGTAACCAAACAAAACAAAAGCAGCACAATATAAGATCTTCAAGTTCTAATAATTTACGTAAAAACATATTACGTAAGCACTAAGTTATCGCAAAGTGGCACCCAGAACATGGGGCACAGTAACCAGGAAAGGAACACGATGACCAGGAAAGGATCAGAATAACCAGGAAGGGGCAGAATTAACCAGGAAGTGAGATGACCAGGAAGGGGCGAATGGAGAAGTGAACTGAACTACAAGACGCAGATTCCAGAAACAACAAAAGGAACGACAGACTACGCGGATGATTGGACATCGTAATTCCGAGATTACAAGGCAACAGGTGAATTCAACTACAAAAACATCGAGAAGACGCAGATTCCAGAAACAACTATAGGAACGACAGACTACGCGGATGAATGGACACAAAAACATCAAGATGACGCAGATTCATCATTAATACAACGCAGAAGCGACATATAACCTAGGAGAGAGGGGCAGGAAGCTGGACATCAATGTAACAGCAACAGACAGCATCACAAAGGTCAGAGTATCATAATTTTTTTTAGAAAACAAAATTGTAACCTTCAAATGTACTTAAGGAGTGGTAGGATAAAGAAAACAATGGCTACTAATAATACAGAAGAAATAATTATGGAGGGAGATAATGTAACAGTTAGCTGTAATTCAATACAGGTTACAGAAAATAGCTCAAACTTTTTAGGATTTGAGGGTGGAAATGTTAGTGCAGAAAGTCAGAATAGAATAGCAGGAAATGTTAATCTTGATACTAGTATGATTATGGAAATGCTGAAAAATTTGAATGAAGATATGCAAAAGAATAATAGGGAAATGAGGGAAGATCTTAGTAAGAAAATAGATCAAAACAGGGAAGATATGCAAAAGAGTCATAGGGAATTAAGGGAAGATCTTAGTAAGAAAATAGATCAAAACAGGGAAGATATGCAAAAGAGTCATAGGGAATTAAGGGAAGATCTTAGTAAGAAAATAGATCAAAACAGGGAAGATATTGATAGGAGTTTAGAACAAAAACTAACTCAGAATAATGAAAAATTGAGGGAAGATATTGATAAGAGTATTATAGATCAATTAAGGGAAAAAATTGGTAAGAGTAATGAGAAATTAGAGCATAAATTAGATCAAAATAGGGAAGAAATTGAAAAGAAATTCATGGAACTAGATAGTAGCATGATTAGAATGAAAAATGAAAATCAAGAAATGATAGCAAATGAAATAGGTGAAGTTTCAAAGAAAATGTTGGACATGAGCAGGGAAATATATAACCAAAAAAATGAGGTTAATACTAAGTTTGAAAATGTTAATGTAAACTATACAGAGTTAGGTAGCCGAATGAGTAGCATTTCAAGTGAGTTAAGAGAAATGATGGAGGCTACAAATGCAGATTTAATACAGGTGCAAGTTAATTTCAGAGGGGAAATATCTGAAATTCAGAAGGAGTCAGAAACACAGAGAAATAAATTGTCTGATGAAGTTAAAGATTTGTCTAAAGATTTGAATCAAAAGCTAACTTCTGAAATTAACAAGTACCAAGCTGTTCAGAATGAAAACTCCAGTCCAGTACAGTTTAGTACAGATTTGTCAGAGTACTCTCAAATTAAAGAGATAGTAGAAGAATTGAAAATGACAGTTGTTAAAAGATGTGTTGTTCAAGAAACTGTAGATTGTTTTCAAATGTTATCATGGGACGAAATTTCATATGAATACAAGAGGTTATTCATGAACAAAAATTTGAAGGTTAGGATACGGCTACGAGTAATGTTTAGCCACACACAATTTGATCCAGGAGGGTAAATAGCAATGAGATGTAAAGTAAATGCTGGATAGTTAAAGATGACTTGCAGAGAAATGTATTGGAACGTAAGAGGGTTAATTATTTATATATGTCATTTGAAAAGAGAAATAAATTAAAAAAAAAAAAAAGAGAGAAATGTTTAAAAACAAAAAAATTAAATTTTTAGTAACTGTAACATTTAAAAATTAAGAATGCAAAGATTGAAACTTAATATGATATTACATTAAAAGTACATAAATACTATTCCTAGAGTATTGTTAAGATAAAGTACAAAATAACAAAAATTGGTAAATATAATTAAAAACAAATATTTATGTAACAAACAGAAAAGGTGAAACATTGTCTAGATTTAAGAGATATCAATATATTTGTGTAGAGGGTGAATATTTTGGTAAAAATGTTAAACAATTACAAAAATCTTAAATGTATAAATTTTTGTCAACAACTTAAGAAAGTAAACAATTTGGTAACAGTAATTAAATAATTTAGGGTACAATATTTGCTATAAAAAATTTTGTGATGTCAGATTAATATCTAAATTAATTAAACCAGAGCCAGTAAGTAGCGGCGAGATAAAAAAAAAAAAAAAAAATATGTCGTGTGTTAAATGCGTGTGAAGTGTTAAGTGAAAGTGATAGCGTGTATTCCAAGATTTAGGAGACTAAAAACCCAATTATAAAATTTCCAAACAAGTTGTAAATATTTATAATTATGTTTCTAGTGGGGCATATGATGCACTAATTTGTATCACAAATTACTTAAATGTAAATAATGATTGTAATATGAATATGCATTTTTATGTGACATTGATTTCAGATGTTTATTGATTGTAAATATTGTTGGGAAGTAAATTTATAATGCCTTACTGAAACTGTCAATAATAGCGCGCAATAATGCAGAGAGGGGGTGAGCTGTTTATCATTATTGGAAACGAGGAAGTTACGTAATGTTGGCGCGTTTTTTCCGTTGAGAACCTTCTGGAATGTTTTCTCCCTAAAGCATATGTATTCATAATTTTCATTGGATATTAAGGTAGACGCTAATGTTGGCGCGTTTTATTAGCCAATAGCAGTTCAGTTATAATCTTTAGGCGTATCTGGATGCAGGATTATAAATAGGGTAGGTTAGAGGTAGCTTCATGCTCAGTTCATCAAAAATCTGTGTACACTACACGTCGTCTTCAGTCAGTCAGTTCGTCATACATCGGATATAGATTCACAAATTACGCGCAGCAGAATTATGAAAGATCTAAAATATGGTAAAGTTAATTATACAAAAGGTTGAAGTACGTTGATTAAAAGTGATCAGTAAGAAGTTATTATAACAGTTTCAGTTTGGCGAGTATCTAGATCAATATGTAAAAGTGATAGTGAACGTGTTCGACAATAAAAATTATAAAACAAATTTCTTCATCAGTGTTCTTTTTGGATAAAAGATTCCTTTCTGTTTACACAACCCTGATCAAGACACATGTTCGACCCAAGATAAGATAATAGCTAGCCGGAGGACAGTAAACAAAACTTAAAATTCTTTCAAACACTGATACTAGGTACCACAAAGTGGCTACCACAACGTGGGGCTACAATAATGTTAAATAAATACAACATTAATACTATCGCAAAGTGGCTCCCATACGTGGGGCAGTTAAAATTATGTAACCAAACAAAACAAAAGCAGCACAATATAAGATCTTCAAGTTCTAATAATTTACGTAAAAACATATTACGTAAGCACTAAGTTATCGCAAAGTGGCACCCAGAACATGGGGCACAGTAACCAGGAAAGGAACACGATGACCAGGAAAGGATCAGAATAACCAGGAAGGGGCAGAATTAACCAGGAAGTGAGATGACCAGGAAGGGGCGAATGGAGAAGTGAACTGAACTACAAGACGCAGATTCCAGAAACAACAAAAGGAACGACAGACTACGCGGATGATTGGACATCGTAATTCCGAGATTACAAGGCAACAGGTGAATTCAACTACAAAAACATCGAGAAGACGCAGATTCCAGAAACAACTATAGGAACGACAGACTACGCGGATGAATGGACACAAAAACATCAAGATGACGCAGATTCATCATTAATACAACGCAGAAGCGACATATAACCTAGGAGAGAGGGGCAGGAAGCTGGACATCAATGTAACAGCAACAGACAGCATCACAAAGGTCAGAGTATCATAATTTTTTTTAGAAAACAAAATTGTAACCTTCAAATGTACTTAAGGAGTGGTAGGATAAAGAAAACAATGGCTACTAATAATACAGAAGAAATAATTATGGAGGGAGATAATGTAACAGTTAGCTGTAATTCAATACAGGTTACAGAAAATAGCTCAAACTTTTTAGGATTTGAGGGTGGAAATGTTAGTGCAGAAAGTCAGAATAGAATAGCAGGAAATGTTAATCTTGATACTAGTATGATTATGGAAATGCTGAAAAATTTGAATGAAGATATGCAAAAGAATAATAGGGAAATGAGGGAAGATCTTAGTAAGAAAATAGATCAAAACAGGGAAGATATGCAAAAGAGTCATAGGGAATTAAGGGAAGATCTTAGTAAGAAAATAGATCAAAACAGGGAAGATATGCAAAAGAGTCATAGGGAATTAAGGGAAGATCTTAGTAAGAAAATAGATCAAAACAGGGAAGATATTGATAGGAGTTTAGAACAAAAACTAACTCAGAATAATGAAAAATTGAGGGAAGATATTGATAAGAGTATTATAGATCAATTAAGGGAAAAAATTGGTAAGAGTAATGAGAAATTAGAGCATAAATTAGATCAAAATAGGGAAGAAATTGAAAAGAAATTCATGGAACTAGATAGTAGCATGATTAGAATGAAAAATGAAAATCAAGAAATGATAGCAAATGAAATAGGTGAAGTTTCAAAGAAAATGTTGGACATGAGCAGGGAAATATATAACCAAAAAAATGAGGTTAATACTAAGTTTGAAAATGTTAATGTAAACTATACAGAGTTAGGTAGCCGAATGAGTAGCATTTCAAGTGAGTTAAGAGAAATGATGGAGGCTACAAATGCAGATTTAATACAGGTGCAAGTTAATTTCAGAGGGGAAATATCTGAAATTCAGAAGGAGTCAGAAACACAGAGAAATAAATTGTCTGATGAAGTTAAAGATTTGTCTAAAGATTTGAATCAAAAGCTAACTTCTGAAATTAACAAGTACCAAGCTGTTCAGAATGAAAACTCCAGTCCAGTACAGTTTAGTACAGATTTGTCAGAGTACTCTCAAATTAAAGAGATAGTAGAAGAATTGAAAATGACAGTTGTTAAAAGATGTGTTGTTCAAGAAACTATAGATTGTTTTCAAATGTTATCATGGGACGAAATTTCATATGAATACAAGAGGTTATTCATGAACAAAAATTTGAAGGTTAGGATACGGCTACGAGTAATGTTTAGCCACACACAATTTGATCCAGGAGGGTAAATAGCAATGAGATGTAAAGTAAATGCTGGATAGTTAAAGATGACTTGCAGAGAAATGTATTGGAACGTAAGAGGGTTAATTATTTATATATGTCATTTGAAAAGAGAAATAAATTAAAAAAAAAAAAAAGAGAGAAATGTTTAAAAACAAAAAAATTAAATTTTTAGTAACTGTAACATTTAAAAATTAAGAATGCAAAGATTGAAACTTAATATGATATTACATTAAAAGTACATAAATACTATTCCTAGAGTATTGTTAAGATAAAGTACAAAATAACAAAAATTGGTAAATATAATTAAAAACAAATATTTATGTAACAAACAGAAAAGGTGAAACATTGTCTAGATTTAAGAGATATCAATATATTTGTGTAGAGGGTGAATATTTTGGTAAAAATGTTAAACAATTACAAAAATCTTAAATGTATAAATTTTTGTCAACAACTTAAGAAAGTAAACAATTTGGTAACAGTAATTAAATAATTTAGGGTACAATATTTGCTATAAAAAATTTTGTGATGTCAGATTAATATCTAAATTAATTAAACCAGAGCCAGTAAGTAGCGGCGAGATAAAAAAAAAAAAAAAAATATGTCGTGTGTTAAATGCGTGTGAAGTGTTAAGTGAAAGTGATAGCGTGTATTCCAAGATTTAGGAGACTAAAAACCCAATTATAAAATTTCCAAACAAGTTGTAAATATTTATAATTATGTTTCTAGTGGGGCATATGATGCACTAATTTGTATCACAAATTACTTAAATGTAAATAATGATTGTAATATGAATATGCATTTTTATGTGACATTGATTTCAGATGTTTATTGATTGTAAATATTGTTGGGAAGTAAATTTATAATGCCTTACTGAAACTGTCAATAATAGCGCGCAATAATGCAGAGAGGGGGTGAGCTGTTTATCATTATTGGAAACGAGGAAGTTACGTAATGTTGGCGCGTTTTTTCCGTTGAGAACCTTCTGGAATGTTTTCTCCCTAAAGCATATGTATTCATAATTTTCATTGGATATTAAGGTAGACGCTAATGTTGGCGCGTTTTATTAGCCAATAGCAGTTCAGTTATAATCTTTAGGCGTATCTGGATGCAGGATTATAAATAGGGTAGGTTAGAGGTAGCTTCATGCTCAGTTCATCAAAAATCTGTGTACACTACACGTCGTCTTCAGTCAGTCAGTTCGTCATACATCGGATATAGATTCACAAATTACGCGCAGCAGAATTATGAAAGATCTAAAATATGGTAAAGTTAATTATACAAAAGGTTGAAGTACGTTGATTAAAAGTGATCAGTAAGAAGTTATTATAACAGTTTCAGTTTGGCGAGTATCTAGATCAATATGTAAAAGTGATAGTGAACGTGTTCGACAATAAAAATTATAAAACAAATTTCTTCATCAGTGTTCTTTTTGGATAAAAGATTCCTTTCCGTTTACACAACCCTGATCAAGACACATGTTCGACCCAAGATAAGATAATAGCTAGCCGGAGGACAGTAAACAAAACTTAAAATTCTTTCAAACACTGATACTAGGTACCACAAATTGCTAACACTAGATGGAGCTACAAACCGAACAAATGAATGACGTCACAAGATGGCTTCAACACACGTGATGTAAACAAACATTTGTAAGTAATACCGTCGCATTCTGCAGACTAATCACAGCTTCTAAACGATGTTGTTTTACTAATAATTGGGCTCATTAGAATTGTTGTACCAGGGTACAGAGGTGATCTTTTAACAGCTGCTTTTCGTAAACATAAGTTGCCGAGAGTATACTTAGGTCATGAAGTCGATGCCTTACTGCAAGATATGAACAACACCAACAAAATTTCATCTGAGGTTGAAAATGTCATAAGGAAAAGATATGAACATTTTCTTGTTTCCCTGGCTTCTGAGTTGCAACGCTGCTTGCCTCAATATGTGAAGGTGTTGCAAAACGTGTCCTTAATTTCTCCGAGAGAATGCTTGCGAGTGATAAAAGAACCGATAGTATCGTTGGCCAAGGAAATGGGCTTGTCTGACATTACAGTAACCAAAATTGACTTTCAGTGGTCGAAGCTCACTACCGTGCAGTGGAAAGAAATACACAATACTGCGCCGTTCTGGAATGAAGTTACGTCATATAAGGATGCTAGCGGCTTAAATTCTTTCCAAGAGCTTTTGTATCTGACTTTAATACTTCTGGTTTTACCCTGGTCTAATGCAGACATGGAAAGAGCATTTAGCAAGTTAAACTTGATAAAAGCATCATTGCGCAACAGACTAACTACTGTTATGGTGAACGCCATAATTACCATAAGAGCTGGCCTTAATCGTCTGGGCAAGTGTTGCCATGATTACGAGCTGCCAGAGGATGTTCTCCGAGAAATCGGCACCATGAGAGCATACGCCACAGACATTTCTCCAGCCGGCCCCAGTATTTCAGCAGTGGACAAAGAAGACACTTTAATGCAGGATGAGGAGGAAAATGAAATGCTGTGGCTTGAACTACAATAATATGCTGAGTGGAATCTAAAATTTTTAATAATAATAATAATAATAATAATAATAATAATAATAATAATAATAATAATAATAACAACAACAACAACAACAACAATGTACCATGATAAAGAAAAAAATTGTAAGTTACCAGTACATTGAAATTTCACTTTTAAGAGGGAAAACAACAATAATAAGATTTAGCGGATTTTAGCGGAATTTTAACTTCAGTTTAACGGAATAAATGTTTCTAGGTTGGCAACGCTGATTGGAAATATTGTTGGATGAGTTAATTACTGATGCAAATGTTAAAAATACTGTAGCATATGCGGACGGTGTGTTATTTTTAATAGAAGGAAATAGTAGAAGTGCAATAGAAAACAGAGCAAATAATTTAACTAATAAATTAAGCAATTGGTGTAGCAATACCAAACTTCAAGTAGCTCCAAATACATCAGGATATATGGTTCTCAAAGGCAACCTTAAGAGATATCCATGCATAAAGTCTGATAACCAAAACAAGACGTCAAAGAGAAGCTAAATATTTAGGTATTTATTTAGATGAGCATCTTAATTTTAGAAAACACACGGAATATGTTCAGAAAAAATCTGAAAAAGTAATGATGATATTAGCTAGATTAGTTAAATCAAATTTTAATATTCCATTAAATGCCATATCAACCTATCACACAAGCATCTTTGCTTCAATAATAGCATATGGAGCAGGGATCTGGGCATTGAGGATGAATGATGTACGGATAAAAACTGTACAAAGATCTCAGAAAAGTGTTGTTAAGATTTACTGGAGGGTTAAGTACCTCACCTATCCTGGCCCTATTAGTAGCTACAAGTATATGGCCAATTGATTTAATAATAAAATTAAGAGGTGCAGTTTTTTGGTTTAAGAAAGGAAATATGGAAAAAGTATATGCAGACAATGTAACAACATACGTGATATAAAATTCAGTTTAAAAACTCAATGGCAGCGGGAATGGGAAAACACTGAGGCCGGACGAAGAACTTTTAATTTATTTAATAATATTTCGGAAAGATTGATATTAAATCATATTCAACCTACCAAAGGAATGATCCATTACCTTACAGGTCATGGACCATATAAAGCTTACTGGAAAAAATTTAACAGAACACAGGACAATATATGTAGCCTGTGTAAAAGACAAGCCATCCCAGAGCACGTTTTGTTTGAATGTGTACAATTTTCAGAACAAGTTAGAGAAGAAAGAATAGCATTGAGTGGCCATCAAGTGTATAATATATTGAGAAATAAAGAATTATATATGCATCTAGAGCAATTAGCCTTAAAAATAAGCAATTTAGCAAGGGATGTAGTGATACCACAAGTAGACATTTTAGGAACCAATGAAGAGGAAGTAATAGTAAGAAGATCAGAACATATACAATTACAATATCAATTTATCTCACAGGAAGAAGAAAGAAGAGATGAAGAAGTAGGTGAGGATGAAGGGAGCGAAGAAGAAGAGGAGGATAATTATAATAATGATAATATAAGAAGATAGCTTGGGATTATAATAGGAAGAAGAAATGTGGAGATAGATTTTATTTAAAAGCAGTGGAAATTAAATGTACGTAAAAAGATATGAAGCACTAAAGTCGGGAGAAGAGAGAAGGATTTATAGATGTAGAAAATTATGAGACGGTTAAGAAGAGAGATAAAGTTATGGGAGAAAAATAATAAAAATAAGAATAAAAAAGAAAGGAAACAGTTAAATGAATAGAAGAGAGAAGAATTTAGATAAGGGGAAGTAATTTAAGAAAAGAGGAGGGTAGGAAAAGAAAGAAGAGGGAGAGAGAGATGGGGAAGAAGATGGAAGAATAAGTGAACAAGAAGAAGAAAGAAGATAAGGAGTAGAAAAAAAGAGGGAGGGAAGGAGAGGAAGAAAGAAGAAGGGAGAATATAAAAGAGAAGAAATGAAGATCTAGCACATATTAATACATATTGAAATAACAACCCTATGGATTACACAACAGGACTATAAACTATTACAGCGACAATTACTAATGACATAACCATAGGAACAATAACAAACATAAACAATATTACTAATAACTAATGGACAATACAATGACACTTAAAAAGACAACTTTCCCAGTTATATGACAATGTAACAACAAAATTCAACCTATTGACTGTTACAACCACTAAAAGTATATAAATATATAAACAAAGCAGTATATTATGAAAGGGGCAGAAGGATGATCTATGATGGAAGGAGAGGCGGGATGACCGGATGAGATGGATGACCAATAGCAAAGGAGGTGGTAGCTGGTGCGAGAAGTCTTGTGCACTGAAGAAGAAAGTGAGATCGGTGCAGTTACAAGGGAGGAGTATAAGTGGGAGTTATTGCCGGAATGAAGAATAGTTTTGGTGGTTATTAAATTATAGATGTGAAAGTGAAGTGTATTGTAAAATAGTTAATATGATATCAATATAAATTATCAGGTTACTGAAGTGACATGGAAGTGAAGTGTAAATTTAATAATTGTGAATTTAGTATACATTTTAGTGCTAAAACGTTTGGGTAAAAGAGTGAATTGATTATAAATTAAAATTTGACTAATTATGGTATATACTTATATAAACACCTCAAAAGAAATAAAAGAAAATAAATTTAAATATCTCATAAAACAATTAAAGCAGACAAGGATAAAAAATTAGCCATAAATGAATTATGAATTATTTGCTATTATAGTGTTAGTTTTGTATTGGAGGTGCTGGATAACAGTACCTAAGTTGTCGGTTTCCGATGTGTATTTTGTTAGAATTTATTCACATAATTTAGTTAGATACCAGTAGAAATGTAATTGTTCTGTTTATTTTGAGTTAGTGGATGGAAATTTCAAAATTTTATTTTAGTTACTTTTACTATTATTTTTATTTTATTTTGTATTTTCTTTCTTTTTTTATTAGTTACAGTTAATTATCTGTACAATGATAATGCAAGTGTATTGTATTAATAAACTGAAAATTTGTTAATACACATCCCAGTTTAAGTAGCAAGGTGCTGGGATGGAGTATTACAGATTTTATTTATTTATTTTTTGTGAACTTATTAGCCAGCCACAAAGAGATTATGAGCAAATCTCAGCTGCCTGCAGACAAGCAGAAAAGACTTCTGCTATGGCCAAAGTGCAGCGAAAACTAAAAGAAAGTCTGAATCTTCACCTAATAGAAGACCAGATAACGAAGAAAATAAGAAAAGTTGCCTAAAAGTGATGACTGATCTGCGATGGACAGGCAACATGTCCATAGCCCTGAAAAACTGGGAAAATAAGTTTTTAGACCTTATTCAAGGGGAATCAAATCCATCTATAGTTTCGTTAAGAGGTAAGAATAGTAAGGATGACTTTCGATTATTCTCCAGTTTATTGATGCTACTAGTAAAGCTCTGTTTTACGAAATAATTCAAGGTTGCAAAACTCTTTGCTATTTCTGAGGGTTTGAATAATGTAAAATAATTCAAATACATTTCACAACAATTAATAGGGAATAAAGTACATGTTAATTCAATATCTTCTCTGTAGCACATCTTATCTTGTTTTGAAGGATAGGGAAACGCTGCTTTAGTTGGCCAAAGCATCATTCTATAATAACCCGCTAACTGCTAATGTACCTGTTGTATGACCTTTCTTCTGCAGTTGTAGGGTTTTGATATGGGATCATGAGCCATGGTGCAATACCATAACCAACATCTCCAAGCAGTATTCCCAGTCATTACCCAGCAGGTTAAAGAATTTCTCCATATGCGAGCATGGTGTACAGATCCAGGCCATTTTGCATTTACGCTAGTAAAGTTTTCCTTTGCATTACACGTGGCCTGGATGTTTATACTGGCAACCCCTTTTCTATTAAAAAATCATCACCATGCACACAGAGTTTCTTAATCAGTTCATGGGTACAGTCTACTGTGCCAATAGCATCCGGAAATGTGTAATTCTGCTGCCACTCAAATTTAGCAGCTTGTAGTGCTGCAGTGGTTGCTGAGAATTTGATCCAGTTTCTCGATTTTTGTTTAATGCGAGAAGAAACTTCCCAAAATATATTTGAAACTGTACCTTGCGAAACCCAACGCCCTTTGCCATGCCAGACTGAAATCCGGGGTCCCCAATACAGCACAGAAATATTCTCATTTTTTCCATCGTCTCCACAGTTTCTGGAAGGAAATGCCAGACGAGCCACTTCACGTTTTCTTTCTCAAACCTATAAAGTTGTTTATAATTGTAGTCCAGAATCCCGGCGCATTTTATAGTATTTTTCTTTTCTCAGGTTGACGTTCACTTGTAACTGAGTCATTGCCTTCAAGTTTGAGACAGCTACTGAGGTGACTTAAGAAATCGTAAGTCATGACTCTTGAAGTGAAGTCACAGTTCCATTTTATTAATACCATGACTAGAGCCGTGACTCGCTAGAAGGAGTTGAGTCGTTGAAAACTCAAAGGTCACGCTAAGCTTGAGTCATTGCATTTTATTAATACGGAAGTGAGTCATGGCTCCGAAATTGTGAGTTTTAAGTCATGGCTCGCTTTCATTAATACCCCCATTATGATACAAAGAGGTGCATCTATAGGAGCATTCATAAGCTATCTCTTAAGTGTTACAAAGCTAAGTTAAAAAGCTCTCTATTTCTTTTCAATCTGGAAAATCTAATTACTTTCTTCTTACCTGGTTGATAATAATTACAGTTTTAATTGTGATTTGCATACACCAGCTATTTTATTAAATTTTAATGATTGCTATCATTCCATGTTTGAAACATAATCGTGTTGTAACTTGTTTAAAGCTGCTGGACAACTCATTGTCTTTAAAATGTATTTGAAGAAACTCTGAATACCTCCTTCCTTTTATGACATAAAATATTGCTATTCATGATACTAAAATTTATGACGGAAATGAAAGGGTTTGGTCCATCCACCCAGCTGAGCTATTATAGTTTAACCATGCCTGACCTGACCTATCCTAGGGTAGTCAATGTTCAGTACCTTGAAACATTACTTACCAAAAATTCTCAAAAAAGAAAAACAAACTGAAGAACAGCTGTGTGTAATGATACCATATTCTGTAAAAATGGGCATTATAGATGATACTTGTGTGTGTGCTGTGAAAAGAAAGTACTCTACATAAAAGAATTATGGGCAAGCAGGATATTACCTAACAAACCTTATAACTAGGTACAATGTTAGTTTATATTTGTTTCATGTTACACAGTGTCTGCCTCATTCATGAGACCCCACAGTGAGCAGAGCTCTGGAATATTGAAAAAAAAAAAAAAACATACACCATTTAACCTAATCAACAATCACATTGCTATTTTTTCCTCCCCTCCCCTCCACATTGAAATCACCAATCATTCAAATCAGAAACACCATGCAGTACAGAATTTTCATCCAGCATTAAAGTGGTGCAAAACAATGATATATGGCTTATACAACATAGAGCATGCAGGTTGATTTTATGAATATAACATGAATATTAACATGAGCACATTATAATATTAAATATATTCTCAACTTAGGTTTAGGTAGAGTTGGCACTACAGTTATCAAAGAATTTTTGTGCAGTGTAATAGGCCCTTTTTACACAGATATTTTTAAGAGCAGTTAAGAGTTTCTTCCTCATATCTAACAGAAGGCTAATAGTCTCTGGTAAGGCACTGAATAGTTTAATACACTTGGAATAATTTCCTTTCTTTTTGGCTTAGTTTAGCATCCTTTAACTGGGTAGGTCATGTCAGATGATGAATGAAATTGGTGAAATGATGCTCAAATGAGCCGAGGTGCATAGGGCTTAGACATTAATCTTTTCAGGATGAAGGAAAAACCCCTAAAAAATCTTATGTGAGTAACACTCTAATCAAGATTTGAACTCGGGACCTGTTGAATGTATGGCAGACACACTACCTCCACACCTCAGAAGTGGTTCATTTCCATTTTGATAGCAAATTAAGTTTGTTTGCATAAGCATCCCGTTTGTCTAGTACTGCAGTTGTGTACTTGTAAACTAGACTAGTTGATTCATCTAGCATATTGGTATAAAAGGTCTTGAGTGAGAAAATACATTCACATGTTACCAGACTAACAAACAAATCTTTGAGGGATGCCCTAATGAGCTCTAGCTATTACTCTCATTACCTTTTTCTGCAAATAAAAAATATTTTTGCCGCCTAGACAGTTGCTGAACTAAACAATTCCATATTTCAAGATGGAATGAAAATATGCAAAGTATACCATCTTAAAGAGCTGCTGTGTTGAAACTACTCAGAGAACTAAGGACATAACATGCTGAACTTAGTTTAGATGATATACATGTAATGTGTAATTTTCAGTTTAAGTAGTTGACTATCTGCAAGCCCAGTAACTCAGTTACATTCAGGTTTCTGAATAGGCACTTCTTTTGTTATTTCCTATGTTCATGTTTGGATCTTGGGAGCTGTATGTGATGAACCAACCTTCATTACATTAGTTTTATCAAAGTTATTACCCAACTCACATAAGTTTACAGCATTTACAATACATTAGTATCATCTGTAAAACAGATTACACTGGCCCTGTCTTTAATACGGAGAGGTAATTCATTTAAATTTTGGATGGTTTGATGATTAGGATCGCAAAGCACAGAAAACAATTTTTAGCTTTATTTGAATTTGTTTGGCATGAATATAAAATATGTTCATACAGCAGAAACAGGCATCTAGAATACTAGAATAAACAACCTACAACTAGGATATACTAAACATGAATAAAAGAATGTTATTTATAGTTTAGTTCTTTGGTTATTAACCAGTGTTACCACACACTGCACTGCCAACACTTCCTCACCAGTGACATTGAAATATTTACGAGGGAAGGTAACTCATCTACCACATCTTGTAGAGTTAAACGAAGTCTGGGTGTCATCTTGCAGGGTGCTTGAAGGTGGTTTAATTTTGGGTACAGCTGCCTGGTTCTTTGAGAAATCTTTGGGTTCATCCGGAAAATGTTGATCCATGAGGGTGAAAGCTGGTTTAAGCTGATTCACTGAGATGGTTTGTTTACCAGTTGAAGTTTCTATGTGAAAGTGGATATGGCAAGAGTTGTCATACACTTGGTGTAATGCTTTTCTGTGTCTATCATGTCTGACAAAAACACGGATACACTGTATTAGTTCTAGGGTATGAACATTTTCTTGTTGACATAATGTCCCATCCACACAGGGTGAAGAGCTTGCATAGTTTCTTTTAGTCAGTAAAGAAAGGTTGGAAGGTTTTTTGAATTGCTGTGAAAGAAGTCGATAGGAAGTTTGGATTGCTGAACCATAGGTCATTTTGGCTGGGTTCATGCTGTAATTATGAATTATGTAAGAACGTAGTCCTAAAAGCACTAAAGGAAGTTTAGAAACCCAGTCGGATGTAAGTTGAGCTTTTAACAAGGCTTTTAGTAGTCGATGTCATTGCTCAATCATGTCATTAGCAGTTGGATGGTATACTGTTGTTTTTATGTGTTGAATTCCTAGAAATTGTGTTAGGTATCTAAAAAGTTTGCAATCTAACTGCCATCTGCAGTCATGGTGATGTTAGGAACTCCAAATCGAGCAATTCAGGTGGACAAAATAGTGCCTGCAATGGTTTCTGCGGTATTGTCTCTTAACTGGTATTGCTTCTGACCAGCAAGAAAATCTTGATCATAGTTACTAAATAAGAATAACCTTGAGAGGGAGGTAGTGGACCAGCTATGTCAAGGTTAATGTGACTAAAACATGTTTTGGCAGGTTGATATTGGCCTATGCCACTGTTTGTGTGTTGACAGACTTTTGAACTTTAATATGGAATGTAAGATGATCTCACAGTTTGATGTCCTTCTTCATGGATGGCCAAAGATATCATTGTTGAATGAGGTCAATAGATCCTTTGATTCCTGGGTAAGACAAAATGTGGAGGAATTAAAAAATAGCGCAATGAAAGTTTGATGGAATGAAAGATCTGAATTTGCTGTTTGAAGTGTCACACAGCAATTCAAGGTTATTGGCTAATGAGATGGATTTGAATTTCAATGAAAAAGTTGTTAATTTTCATAATTGAATTAGCCCTTCGTCTGCCATTTGCATGCTTACAATATCCTCCATGGTGAGGTCCTCTGGAATCTGGAGTAGATTCTGGAGCAAGCATCAGCAGCAGCATTCTTCTTTCCTTCCATGTATCATATGTCTGTGGTGAATTGTCCTATGAAACTAAGATGTTGTAATTGACATGGCATGGCTTTTTCAGGTCTGAATATGAATGTTAATGGTTTGTAATTTGTGGAAATGCTGAATTTCTACCTTCAAGCATGTATTGGAGTGTACAACTGCAGAACACATGGCAAGAAGTTCTCTGTCATATGCAGAATAATTCTTTTGAGTGTTGCTGAGCTTTTTTTTTTTTAAATGCTACATGTTCCAATGGTGTCCAGCTTGGTGAAGTATTTATAGCAAAATTAGAAGTGTCAACCATTAAAATTAGGAATGGATGGATGGAATGAAGATGGATGTGCCAAAAGTGTACAATTAGCAAGGTTTATTTTGAGATCATTGAAAGATTTGAAAAGATTTGTCTGCCATGTGATTTTCTATTTGTCGTTCTTGCCTGCACCATGAGTTAAATCAAAGAGAGGTGCTTGCACATGGAAGTGCTCAGATAGAAACTGATTAGTCCAAAGGAACACCAGAGATTTTGGATTGTTTCTGGAACTGGGAGTCAATAATGGGCTCTACTCATTCTGATAATGGACATATTCCTTTCTTGGATCCATGACACCTAAAAATGGTACTTCTGATAATCTGAAAAGACATTTGCTGATGTTGATATCTATTTAATGGTTCAGTCATTTAAAAAGTAGTTGAAGGTGATGTTTATGTTCTTCTTTGTCAACCGATGCAATCAAAATGTTGTCAATATACAAAATTAAAAATCACCTAACATTGAATTAATGTACCTCTGGAATGATTGTGCTATGTTTCTAAAACCGAAAGGAGGACATAAGAATACCAAAAAGTCCAAAAGGTGTAATAACTACTGTTTTGGGTACAGGATTGAGATGTACTGGGATGTGACGATAGGCATGAACTAAATACATTTTGGAAAATATTTTTTTTGTTTTCTAGTTGACTGTTAAAGTCTTGGATGTTTGGTATGGGATATGTCAGGCTGTGTTATATTGTTTAATGTACGGTAGTCGCCACAAGGATGCCAAGATCCATACTTCTTGGATACAAGGTGCAATGAACTGGACCAACTGTTAGAAGGTAGACAAATGCCCATTTCAAGTTGGAACTCGAACTTGGACACTGAAAGTTTTTTGGGTGGTAATTGCTTAGCTTTAACAGCAACTGGCTGTCCATTTGTGATAGATCTTCTGTTCATGGTTTGGAAAAACTGATGTGTTGGGTAAAAGGATAGGATATTTTTTATAATAATCACAGCATTTCTGTTGTGGAGGAATCATGTGTAGTGATTGAATACTAGATACTTTAATCAGCTCGCCTATGGCAATCACTTTATTTATTTGAACTCGTCTAGCTTGAATGTAAAATATCTTCACACAGCATAAAAAGGCATCTGGAATACCACAATAAACAACTTACAACTAGAATACAAAATATAATACAAAATATAAATAAGAAATGTTATTTATCTATTAGTTCTTTGGTTATTAACCAGTGTTACGACACACACTGCACTGCTACAATATAAACGATAAATAGTATAACCGAAGCAACTATACAGCCATGTACTATTCACTATTTTATAGTAAGGAATTAGTTCCGCTGTTGCGTGCATTTGCTCCGCCGAGAAATGTCCACTTTAAGGTGAGAATGTGTCCAAAAATATTAATTAGAGCAGGATTTCCAGGGCAAATGATCAAAAAAATTCAGAAGTAACGGATATCATACCTCTGATTTATCATGAACAGGTTAAGCAATTAAATGGTTAAGTAAATATTTTCTTTAAACTACTTCTTGCAAACCCATATAATGACATCCACATTCTTTAGAGAAATATCTTAAAACGTATGCTAAAGCTTAGCTAGAATATTCTTACCATATTGAAATAAAATTTATTTTCACGTTGAATGCACCATAAAATATATAGCTACGGTATGACAAAGCGAATCAAACTCGAACAAGTGCACATCGAAATGCTTTGCCAGTTGAGCCAACATAATTGTTGTTCAGTGATAATTTTGTTTTTCTTTTTGTAAACTTCATGAGTTCTGTTATGAAAATTATGACGACGATGACCATATAATTTATAATATATAATTATAATATGTACATTTTGCGCTGTTCATCTTTCATTCATACTTATAATACATGTTCTTCACATAATGCAAGTCGCGCTAGCGCAAAGTTCTGTTGGCGCTGTTGGCCCTCCATAAAGTTTACTAACATTCTTATGTTTTCTATTCGCATGTCGCACAGTCACTCTCGTCTGTTTCGCAGCTGACTGACACTTTAAAAGTCCACGTAAAAGTAAGAGCGTTTGAATAGTTCACTCGGACTTAATACAGACAATCACATCAAAATGACAAGTAAATGTATTCTAGCATTAGAAGAAAATCCAAAAGATGTATACTTAGAAACCACTTCAATTCTGGTAAAATTAGTAGATAACGTGTTGAATAACCCCAGTAATCCGAAATACAGAAGCATTCGTCTTGGAAATCCTACTGTGAGCAATAAACTATTGCCAGCCATAGGAGCAATGGAATGTTTGTTTGAAATGGGCTTTAAAGAGGTAATACGTAAGTTGACTTCAATCAGAAAATTGAATATTCCCTTGTGCTTAATAAGCAGTAGAAAAAAAATCATGCATCACATGTTGGAAAGTTAAGGCATACTTGACATATCCATAATATAAATCAATAGGACCTTGTTAATTATTTGTGCCTAAAGGATTATAACAGCACCTCCCCCCGAAAGAAAGTTATAAAATGAACCCCTCGATAATGCATGTAATTTATTATTCATGCATTAAAGCCTGTACATATGTAGTATGTCAAATATATACCATTTACATCAAGTGAGAAATTTCAATTCAGCAATGCTTACAGATTTAGAAATTCAGCTATGTTATAATGCCGCAGTAGAACCCAGCTGTAGTCCTTAAAGAAATTTAATAACATTCTTTTACATTTTTGTCGTAATTTAATATTTTTTGTTCATTCAGGTAGCCTTTATGCCGATATAGACCAGCATATGTGAATCTATTTTTATAATGTTTAGTTCTGCATGAATTTACAAATAGATTTTGCTTAGCTCTATTGTTATACAAACTTCTGAATTAATTTTGAATGAACTTAAGTGAGCTTTCAGATTAACAAGAGTTTCATAAATGTAGATATTTGGTAAAGGTAAAATGTTTAATTGTTTGAAGTATGATTTAAGCTAGCTGTAGTAGTGAGATCCGTTACAATTCTAATTATTTTCTTCTGTATTCTGAACACTTTCACACTGTCTTTGGAATTTCCCCAGAAAATAATACCATATACTAGTAAGCAATGAATGTATGCAAAGTACACATACCTAAGTACATTTACAGTAGACATTTATTTGACTGCTCTTATTAGTAGGCCAAGGTGTTTCAGTACCTGCCTCTTCAAGTTTAGTGCACAGATCGTAACCCACAAAATGCCAGGCAGCAACAACGTAAACAAAGCCATATCTTATGCGCACTTAAGTTATGTACAGTCATGTACAAAGTAAGTTTGTATCTGCAGATGAGCATCTAATTTGAAATGATGTGCAGGCCTACAGTAAGAAACAGGGCAGTCATTAAGTTGCACATTGAGGTATGTAAAAGAGACAATACAGCAACAACTTAAAATATGTGACACGTTGAATTATGTATACCATTCATAAATTTATAAAGAAACATTATTTTCATATCCATATCCATTTGCAGTGTCTCAAAAACAAAACTTCATCAGTTAGGGGTGAAACACTATTTATACTGGGAAAATGTTCTCTCCACATCAAAGATGTGGTGGGTGCAAACTTAAAATTTCAGGTCACCTCTATGTAACTGTCTGCTCTCTACATTTTGTAGGCTAGTTTTTTTTCCCCCTTCCACTTATCGTTGTATGACTCACCTTAACATGTAATTTTTTTCTCCATCTGTAGAGAAATGCTTTGAACCTAACTCCTCCAGAATTGTATGCATAAATTTATAACTAGATTTCTGCACTTGTGACATACAGATTTATTTCAATTGCACAATTAATCCAGAGTTAAGTTTTCTACTCTCAATTACTGCACTGTACTTTCCTGGATGTCCTGGAGCGGCTGTACATAATACTGTGCCTGACTTTGTCCTGATGCTCATGTTAATAAGTTAGATTTATTCTTGCTCTGTGTAGGTTTTCCTTTTGTCTGGTATTGAAGCAAGTCCAATAGAAACAACCCTCAGGAATAGCCCAGTCGTGAATATGCAGGATAGACCACATGTGAATAATTTGAAGCTTCCAGCTTGTATAAGTGTTTATGCTAGCCTCATTATAGGCACCAGAAAATGGGGCTTAGACCCCTGAACCTTCCAAGAAACTTTGACTGGACTATTGCTCTAGTTATTCAGCATCTGTTCTTAAGCATTTATCTATTAATTTTACATTACTTAAATTCCTTCATATTATTGCAGAATGACGAAAACTTCCCTTCATTCCTTTTTTACACTAAAGACAAAGGCTGCAGCATAGTCAGATGTTTCTTTTGAATAATCAAAAAAATGAATGTGTACAAACTGCCATGGTAATGTCTGAATGGCTTGAAGTTATAAAAAGGCAATTCAGTTTCTAGAGAGAAGGAGATTACAACAAAAAACACAAGAAAACGTCTGCATTGTGCAGAAGACAAGCTAAGACAAGCAAAGATTATGTTGTTTAAACAAATGAAAAATATTTGTAAAATTGCTTTTTGTTATTTTTTATAGTATCCAATAGTATCGCATTCATTATATGTATTTGTTACAGTGCCGCTAATAACCTCCTGTTCATTGTGCCCTTTAGATACTGTGTGCATATTATTTTATGAAAGCCCACTTGAATTTACCCTCTTATAATGTTTCCAAATACTGCAGGAATAAAAATTTAGAAGGCATTGAAATGTATTATCATAACTCTGGAACTAATAACATATCGGTTCAATTCCTATGCTATAAAACAGTTTATGGACAAAATATACTCAAATATATTTATTTGCTTATTAATGAGATTACCCATTGTTAATCTACATGATAGATAATATTTCTTTTTACTTTCTTTACCACCTACATAAAGCAAGAGGAAGTATTGTATATTGCAAATAATTTGATATCACTGATAATACATGTTTTCAGTCTCCCTGAATAAATAAATTAAAAAAAACAGCATTTTTAGAAAAAGGTGTGTGCGCTTGCATAGAAGTTTTTTTTTTTAAATTTGGATTTTGTCAAAACTGGCTGTAATATTTTAATTAAAATACCACATATTTAAGATATTTACATCACAAATAAATTGTATATCTTGAATGTTTTTAAAACGGTGCCGTGGCCAAGTGGTTATACCACTCATCTCTCACCAAGGCAACCCCAGATTCAATCCTAGGGAACTGCATATAGGATTTGTGGTGGACAAAGCAGCATCTTGGCAGGTTTTCTCCAGGTTCTACAGTTTTCCCTGCCATTCATGCCACTAATTGCTCCATCTTTCCTTTCATTTATCTCGCTGTCATTTTTTATCACCTCTTCCTCGCTTATACTAGGCCTTGTGCTGATCACTCATCCTGGTTGTTCTCTCATTTATAGCCTCCCGACAGGCATCTGACCCCACGTAACTGCTTGTAAGTTCTGGGTGGTGTAAGCCCTAACAATGGTGAGGGTAAACAGAAAGAAGAAGTTCAAAGAATTTTTTGAGAATAGCTTGTGAAACTCTCTTCATTTGGAAGGAATTTTGTAAAATGGTAAACCATAAGAGGTAGACAAAAGCATACTGCACAAGAAATGTAGATCTCTTTAAAACTTAATTTATTTCAAATAACTTTTATTGTGGCATCAGCCATTTCCGAGGCATTATTTGTTATTGGTTTGAATTATTTTTACTTTCTCTGTCACCTACCTATAGTAGGTAAGGGGAAGTATTGTTTTCCACATATCCATTATTATTGGTTTGAGTTTTTCAATACTTTAGTTTTTTAAAAGTTCTGTTGTTATTTAGTTGTTTCTTGTGATGTTATTGAAAGAGTAGGGAATTTTAAAGCCAGCCCATAGTAATCCGATTTTAAACATCTGACTATCAATTTATAGTTTCCTGTATCCCCTGTATACGTACAATGAAATGAGTAATGAAATTATTTCTGCAAATGTTTATCTTGATTAACATGAAGCAGATAGAAAAATAAACTTTCGTAAGAATAGTTTGTAGATGGCATGTAAAAATGAACGACAGTGATTAGCAAAAGTCATGTGAATGTTAACAAAATATTTTTTTTTTCTTTTATGCTGCCTTGCAAGAAGTCCTAATTGCAAATATTGGTAAAAGTTAAAAACTGCCTGTGTTTGATTTCTCTAGTCATTGTTGATCAACTTACTCTCTGGGCTCAATTACGCGTTCACTGTGTTAAAATTCATACACATTCTCTGTAAAGCAGTTATGAAGGACATATACACTCAAGAGCCCATGGTTGCTATGGAAATGAATAAGCATAATGTTTAACCATGATTTGAAGCTTTCCTGGATGCAGATTGAAAAGAAATGCTCTCACACTATCAGTTATGTTGTATCTGGCAAAGGCATTAAACCTTTGAAGAACTAATTCTGTTCCATCTTCAGGGAATGGTATTCAAACTTTTGATTCATATTATGCTTCATCCTGGGGAGGGGGGATGAGTGTGCAACTGCCTTGTGATTGGAGTGTGACAAAGGAGCTGGAGGCTATGTAACAATAGCATCTGCCATGGAAGAGAACCTCCCTGATTGGCCTGTTTTATCTTATTGGCCTAAGAAAAAAACTAGTGTGAATTGCAGGCAGTTTGTATTTGAATGTTAGTATTTGTGTCTTGTCATTTTCAATACAGTTTAAATTCAGCAAATCTGCACCATTTGGATTGATTCACAACATAGTAAAAGGAACTATATAACATGCAGGCTAAGGCTGCCTCATATCAGTGGTACACAGAAAGTCTTATCATTACTTTGATGCAGTATTTTATATCACAACACTGTGAATGCCAGAGTGATTGTAGTGTAAATTAACATTATTGTATGACAATGATTTGAGATGTTTGTTAGCCATAAGCATTGTTAGCAAATAAGTTTACACTGCCTCACTGAAACTGACAATAGAAGTGGGCAACAATGAACCGATGGGATGAGTTATTTATCACTAAGAAGAGACAAACAAATGATGTCAGGGTAGCGTGCCTTTCTTTAGAAATGGAGGGAATATCTTCCCTTGAGCATATGTGTTAGTAATTGTGATTGGTTGACAAAACAGACGCTAATGTTGCCGCGATTTAGTAACCAATAGTAGCTGTATTATAATGTTTAGGCATTTCTAGGTGAAGGAGTATATATTCTTGAGCTATAAGCATGTTTCACGCAGTTCTAAACAATCATTCGTGAGGTACACATCATGCAGTTCTATGGAATCATTCACGAGGTACACGTCGCGCAGTCTTGAAGAATCTATCGTGAAGTGCACATTATACAGTTTGGAAGAATCTCTCGCTTCGTAAAGCTAGTTACAAAATGTGAAGTACGCTGCAACTAATACAACAGTAATTACATTTGGAAATATAACAGTTTCAGTCAAGCGTGTATAAAGATTAAAGATGTGAACTATTAATTAAGTGTGATGGCAATAAAAGTGTGAAAATAAATTCTTTTATCAGTGTTATCTTTTAGTAACAACTCCTTTCTGTTTACACGCCCTGCTCAGAGATATTTGCTCAACTAAGTAATAATAGCTAGCCGGAGGACAAAGCACCCAAATCTTAAAATAATAAAACAATAACAGGCGCCCAGCAAATAAGATAACACGAGAGAATACTGCGACAACTTTTAATTGTTCTGTATGGCAAATTGTAACCTCCAATGTTGAACAAAAATTATGATATAGACTTAGAGATGCTATTTGTGATATATATGATTTAGCATAATGTTAAATATATAAAAAAAAAGTTAGTCCTAATATTGCTGTTCTGAATCATTCATATAGCAAACTGATTGGAAGGAGAAGAAAGATTATTGGATTTCTTTGTCATTAAGACTTTGAGATATAGAACATTAACCAAGCATCATGTTGCAATAGATTTTGCGGTACCTACAATTCTGTGAACTTCGTCCACTTGGTGATGTGAGGTAAAGTGCTTGTTTTGTAACTTAGACCTGCATTTAATTCCCTTTAAAGAGAAATTATCCATGTGGGTAGTCAACACTTGCTGTCACCTGTCAAATGTTGATAACTTTAAGACTAAGGACTCTGAACTCTTCTATGCCATCTTTTAATCATTCATTCCATTCATAGCCAGCAAATATCTTACTGGTGTCAGATCTGTTTACACTCTACATCTGTGTATATGACCATAGACCTCAACAGTGACTAGCCTGAGGAGGCTAAGCAGAGTGTGAATGCTCTTCTTTCCTGTATGAAGAAAATGTATGCCAATTGAAGTTCAAATATTTATTGAACTACTTCAACTACTTTTTTTACCCCCTCTGCAGTTATAGCCATGTGGGTTCAGTGATCATAGTTAATAGAATGTTTTGATGAAATGAACGTATTGCTGATTTACTTAAATGCAAAATATGCACACTGCTGACGCTAAGAAATGTTTTTAGTTTTTTAACCACTGCTTAACTTTGATAATAATTTTAAGTTAAAAATAGGAATTCTAGATTATAATTAACAAATTACATTAATTCCTTTTCCTCAGGCAGAAGATAGTTTGGTATTGCCTAATAATATCCCTGTTGAGAGGCTGCAGAGCATTCGAGATGAAATAATGTCTAGAAGGCATAAATACTTGGAAACAGTAACTAAAATAACTTGCAGAGAAACACATCAGCAACCTATGCTTTCCACCAATACACCTTCCAGCTCTTCATTTATTCAGGAGACAAAGGTAATTTTTTATTGATGTAGTTGGTTTTACTTTGATAACCTTTAGCTGCCACTTTTAACTGTAAGGTTGTGAAATCAAGAGCCAAATCACCTATTTATATTGAGGAGAAACAATTTAATTGAATTAAATTGAATTTATTGTACAATTTGGTTTACAATTTTTTATACAATATATATCATATATATCACTTGTACCTCTACATCTTATGTACAATTTGTCTGGTGCTTGTTTTCTTATTGAGCCACTCAGATTGCTTGGCTACCAAGCCTTATTGCTCACTGAGCGGCCCTTCTCTCTTTGCCTCTCTTATTTTCCTAGACAATTTTTCCTTTTACTTCCCTTAAAAATTCTCCCATGCCCTTGATTTTCATTTCTTTTCTTCTTTTCCTGACAGCATCTTTATAGCTACTATTTTCTTATCCATATTTTCCCATTTCTTCTCCCACACTTTTTCTCTCCAGCTACTTATTTCCATGCATTCTGTCATATAGTGTTCTTTACTTTCTCTTCCTCCACACAACTTGTATATCCCTCTTCCGCTGCCTCTCATCCCTCTTAAATACATTGATCCCATTCTCATCCATGCTAAACCTTCCCTTTCTTGTCTATTACAGCAATCCATGTACCTCTCTCTTCCCCACTCCTTCTTAATCAATTTATAAAAGCTTAATGATTTTTTATCTTCAAGGCTTCCCCATATCTCTTGTTGTTCTATATCTTCCACTCGGTTTGTTACTACTTTCCAAAAACCGTTTGTATTTCTTTCCTCTAGCCCCCATATATCCCCCATTCCAATTAACTCCATTATTTTTTTGGTTTCTTTCCACCAGCTGTTTTTGTTTCTTAGAACCTTTTGCTGAGTCAGGCATATCTTTAAGATTTCACCTTCCTCCATTTTCATACATCTAGACCAACATTTTAAAATTCTTTCTACTATTATACCTTTCCTCCTAGTTCTTCCTAGTTCTACTAATGTAATCTCGCCTGGTGCTGCTCTGGTAGTCAAATCAATTCTTTACAAAACATTCTATACTTTTGGTCAATTTTCTTACTTAGATCTCCCCCTCCCCCATAATTCCACCACATAGAGCATTTTTGATTCTCCAATGCCTTGTACATTCTCTCCAACCATTTTGTCAACATCTCTAGTTTATATTTGCATATTCTTATTCTTGTCATAGCTGCCTTCCCTTTCACTAACATCTTCCTGCCATTTGCTCCCCATTCCCCGCTATTACTCAACCTTACTCCTAAATAGTCATATTCTTTGACTACCTCCAGTTCTTGACCAGCTAGAAACCTTTCTTCTTCCTTCCTCAGTTTATTTCCTTTTTTAAACACATAACTTTGGATTTATTTATATTTACCATAATTCCCTATTTTTCACAAAATTCTTGAATTTTATTTATTGCTTTTTGTAACCCTATTATCGATATAACACCTACCATAAGGTCGTCTGCGTATAATAAACCTGGAATCTCCTTATCCCTTATTACTGAACAATGCTAGTTTCTTATTTTTACTCCTAATATATCATCTATGAATAGGTTGAATAATGTTGGACTCAGCTTACATCCCTGTCTTAATCCTATTTTTTGTTGAATTGTCTCTGTGATGCTGCTTTTTTCACTGTGTACGCAACACTTTACATCTTTATATATTTTCTTAATTTCTGTTTTAAACTTGCTACTTACTCCCTTATCCCTTAGTTTATATTCCAGAGCTTTTCTATTTATTTTATCAAAAGCTTTTTCCAAGTCAGCAAAAACCATGTATACCCTTCCTCTTTTCATACTCAAATATGTATCTGTTGTATTCTTTATTATAAATATGTTATCTACAGTCTGTTGTGCTTTCCTGAAATCTGCCTGGAATTTTGATATCTTTTTTTCAGTTTCTACCCATTCCCTTAGCCTGTCAGCCAAAATTCGAGTATACACCTTCCCTAATATAGATAGTAGACTTATTCCTCTATAGTTCTCAGGCCTATTTGCTCCTCTCTTCCCTTTATAAATAGGTACCATCATACTTGTTTTCCAGCTTTCCAGTATGTCATTTTTTAATTTTTGTTTTGCTTAGTAATTCTGTCATTAATTCTAATCCTTTTTTAGTTTCACCATATTTTCTCCAAAATCTATTCCTACCGCTTCCCCTTTCTTTATATTTCTGAGTTGTAAATATACCTCCTGGGTTGATATTTCTCTATCTAATTTTTCGTTTATCACCTCTTGTCCAAAATTTCTATGCTCTAACCTTGTCTGTACCCCTTCCTCGATCAGGATTTTAAAATATTTTACCCATTCAGTGGTGTGATTTCATTTTTTTTCTCTCCTTACCTGCTCACCCTTCTTACTATTTCCCATATATTTTAACTATCTTTTGTTTTGATTGCCCCCTTTAGTTTATTTTCTTGCCATTCTTTTTTCTTTGTCTCTAACAAGCATTTGTATCCCCATTTGTAAATCATCAAATTTTGCCTGTCTTCTTTTTCTGATCCCCTCCATTTTATAAGTTCTTTGAAAACCTCCTTTTTTGCATTTTTACTCTCTTCATCATACCATCCCTTATTTGTGTGTACTTTTCTCTGTTTTATTTCCATATCTATCCCTGCTCTTTTTACTGTTAGTTCCATTAACTCTAGCGCTTTCTCTACTTTTCCTTCATATAGGCTCATCTTTATTCCATATTCTAAAATTTGGCTTACCTTTGAAATTAAATCTTTTGTGAAGTTTTCTTCTAGTTCCTCCTTCCATTTATAGGTTTTTAATCTCATCTTTGTTACCCCTTTATCTACTACTTCTTGTTCTCCTACTTTAGTTCCATTGTTAACGGGAAATTACTACTATTTACTATCTCATTTCTGATTTTAAATTTCATAATTTTCTCCTCTGATTCCTCACTACATAGCATATAGTCTATTACACTTTGCCCATTTGTATTTGCAAATGTAAATTCTCCTTCTTTGTCCCCTCCTATTGTCCCATTACATATTAATAGATTGTTTATTTCACAGAATTATAATAAGTTTTTCCCTTCCTTATTTATTACACTATCTCTGCTTTTCCTTTCTCATACTTTGTTTTTTTCTCCTTTCCCTATCATGGCACTTCCTAGTGATCTACATTGAAGTCTTCCATTATAATAAACTCTGTCTGGCCACTTAATTCTGATTTCATCCATGTCGTCACCTATAATTTTATACAGGTTTTTCTCATAAAAGTCTGATGTTTGGGGAGTTATGTATTACACCGATTCCAATATTTACATTTATTTTATATACTTGTTTTAGAACATCCATAGAATCTTGTGAACTATCATTTCTGTTTCAACACTTATGCCTATGTCTTTTCTAACAAATATACCAAATCCCCTGAAGCTCTTCCAATGTTAGCTCTTCCTCCCCCTCCTGCGCTGCTGGTTCTTCCTCCCTGTTTTTTTCTGCACGCTTCCCTAACTGTTTCCCATGCCTGCCGCATCTGAGGTTTGATCCAATGCTTTCCCCTTCTTACCCCAAGCTACCAACTCAGCTGTTCTCTCAGTTCTTTGACTTGAATGTGCTCTGGGCCATTGCTTCTGTTGATGTTCACACATTCTTTCTCATTCATTCCTCTGCATACTCATACTCCATTCTTCACCTTCCACAAATAATTTTAATCCTTTCAAAAATGCCTTTTTCCCATCGGTTCTTGCTTCTTTCATCCTGGTTATTAGTTCCATTTTCAAAATTTGTTCCTCTCTCATGTAGTCTTGCTCTATAAAAATTCTTGTACCTCTTAGCCTCCTGGCGTTCCTTAAAATTTCCCTCTTTTTTCCCATTGTCGTTATTTTTATAACAATGGGTCTAGGTTTTCTTCCTCTTTTACCAATTTGGAACATGTCCTTTATCTCCCAACTAAACATTTTTATACTTAGTCCTTCTTCCATAATCTCATATACTATTTCTTCCAAGCTTTTGTTTTCTTTTGTCACTCCGAAAATTATGTAGTTCTTTCTTCTCTGTCCTGCTTTGAATCTTTTCTCTGTATCTTCAATTTTCCTCCTGCAATCCATTATCTGCTGTTCCATCTCTTCTCTTTGCATCTTCATAACCTCCTTGAGTCTTGTATTTTTATCCATTTTTTCACCTAATTCTTTTCCAAGTGCCTTTAGAGATTCTATTAACTAGTCCATTTCTACTGGCCCTGGATTCATCTCCACTCCACCAATTATTCACAGCATCAGGATTGCTGCCACCACCCATACTTGGAAATGTATCATCTTTCCCATTTTTGTGATTTTTCTTCTCTGAAGCTGCCTATCCATGCACTGTACACTTCCATGTCTATACCCATCGTCATGTCAGCTCTTGCTCCGCACAACCTTCTCCTACCGCTGTCAGCACCAGACTCCAAACAGTTTGATAAAATATGTGAGTCAGTTTATTGAACTACATCACTTAGGGTCTGAATTACGATCTCCAGTTAAAGTTCCAATTTAATATTAACTGAGAGTCAGTCCAGATTTTGCTATTATAACCTTCGGTTAACAGTTAACTGAGAATTACTCTTAGCATTGAACAAACCACTACCTCAGGTAGGTTAGGGTCCTAATTTGGAGGTAACCATTAAAAAAAGCCTACCTTCGGCCTCAATTGATAGAAGTAACAATCTCAAGACAAATATTGGAACAATATATAACTGGAGGAAAACCAAAATAATCACACTTTGAAAGAATAATTTCCAGGTTGGGGCAAGGAGGAATTTTGTGAACGTGTTAAGACTGTCAAAAGTTGCACTGGTTGCATTCATTTCTATTACATTTCCTGTGCATAATGCCTCCAACAGTATACTTAGGCATAGTTGGTTTGTCATTTTATTTTCTTTCCCTTTTTTCTTAAGTTGCATAGAAGTAATACAGGGTGAGCCAAAAAAACTACGAACCGGCTGTGCTGTGTTTTTCCTGCCCGCGTCCTTGGCGCTCGTTGCCATTTGCCGCTATCATAGAAAGGCGCGGATGAAACCATACAACATTTTGAAAACTACTTTTAAAGCCTTTACTTACCAACTTTATGAAAGGAGATGCTGAAATTGGCCACCATCGTTGTCCATACATTTTTGGCATCTCTTTAGGAAACTATCCATCACTCGCCATAGTTCACGTTGAGAAATGCTTGCAATTTCCTGGCAGATATTTTGTTTTAGTTCTTCCAGGGTGTGTGGGTTTGTCTTGTACACTTTGTTTTAAGTTACCCCAGAGATAGAAATCGCAGGGGATTAGCTCGGGGGACCGAGAGTGCCACAAATCTCTACTAATAATTCTGTCCTAAAACACACTTTCATAAAGTTGTTAAGTAAAGCCTTTAAAAGTAGTTTTAAAAATGGTGTATGATTTCATCCGTGCCTTTCTATGATAGCGGCAGACAGCAACGAGCGCCGAGGATGTGGACAGGAAAAACACGGCGCAGCTGGTTCATAGTCTTTTGCTCTCCCTGTATATGCTTAAATATAATGCAACTGATACTAACCCGATATTTATAAAAGTGTCCAACCTATTTTGCAGCTAACTCTTACAAAGTATACCAATAGTGAATCTTAATCTTATATTCCAAAATCTCCTATCTTCCCACGAACCGGTAGGAAGCTGAAAGCATATAAATCAATACTTGAAAATCACCCAATATATTTCCAAATAATCTACATGAATATATTAACAATGAAAACATACAAAATTTAGACTTTCTATTGTTTGTTTCTTTTGGCAAAATCACCCAATATATTTCCAAATAATCTACATGAATATGTTAACAATGAAAACATACAAAATTTAGACTTTCTATTGTTTGTTTCTTTTGGCTTTTCCTTCTAAACATAAGCATTTATTAATCAGCTTATTAAAGTCAATATTTTCATACTAATCTACACAGAGCATGTTAACTGTGAAATGTTTTAATCTGGCAAAAGCTCTATATTATTCCTTTTGTAGCGATGCCTGGTATGAAGGGCTCAGACATTATTTATATAATAGGGATAAGATCTTGGAAAAATTAATTCAAGGAGAGGGATGAAGAGATTGGAAATGATTCAGGTTAATAAAAACTGCACTATAGCATTATTGTTTATCACACTCATGCTCTATAATAATTTGTAGTAGCATCACACTTTTTTCTGAGTATATGGTCCTTTTCTTTTTTAACTCAACACACTTGATGAACCTGCTTAAATGTACAGTACATGAGGTTTAAGTTGAAACATGACCATTTTGACACTGTCTGACCAGTCTAGGAGAGAAGGGGTGTGCTAATGATGGCCTAAGTGCCGAGAAACCCTGTCACAGTCACCCTTCACTGCCTAGTCTCTCAGTACAGTTGTACTTGTTGCCAGCTGTACTTTTGGCAGTGAAAATGGAAAATATGCTGATATCATCAACCGTCCTTGCTTCCCTGGCTTTTGTATTGTTACAAGTGGGTGTTGGTTGTTCTCTTATAAATTTCATGTTTCAGCCTAACCCAAATTTTAAATAGTAAATTTCAAAAGTAAAGGTTTTGAGATTAGGCACTAATTTACCACTGTCATGTGGAATATAGTGTTATCTCTTTCTACTTTCCATATTTCAACTTAAAGCAAATGCTTTATAATCAACTCAAATTTCAATGTAGTGGAGTAAGCCTTATGGCTAATACCTCCATCATCAAACACCAGGCAGAAATAAAATAAGTACAATACTTTTACATCAGGTAATCCATTTGATTCCTGCCCTACTCAGTTTTGAATGTTTTAACAGCAATATTAATACAATAGGTTGTAGCATATGTTAGAATCGAGAGAGATTTCAGCCTTCTCCACTACAAACATGTTTCTATATATGCAAAATCTATGTTTCCATTAACCTAAATAAACTATATTGAGAGTGAAACCCCATATAACCTAATACTCCAAAATACCCTAACCACTTTTCAAACTACGTTACATGCTTAGCTATCCTATTTAACATTACTTCCAAGAACTATATTAAAGGCAAATTATTCTTTTTTAAACATACCGAAACACACTTAACCTATTCCGAGCTCACTGCGAACTAAATAGTATAACTCTTAGAAATGCGCCACTACATAACATATACAAATCATAATATTAACAGTAAGCATGCTTTATTACATTTCTAAATGCATTCTGCCTATTATCAAGCTATAAAAAAATGATCTATATTAATCATGAAAGCCTACCATACTAATTTAATAAAAACTTTAGATATTATTATACACATAAATCAGATGGCATGATCAAGAAAATTACAGCAGAAAGTTTATTTTGAAGATCTAATGCTACAAGTTTGGGCCGGAGGGCCTCTGGAGTGGTGTTAACACCCCCAAGCCCTTAGGTCCAACCTTGAGCGGCTACCAGATGCATCCACAGGTAATGGATAACTGGGTCCTGTGTCAGGGACAGTGGAGACACTACTTGGCACAGGTATGTCTCTGAATTAAACAGGCCGTGAACAAACTTCCCAACCCCAAGGTGTTATAATTTCCATGCTGATGGGTTGTATGGGAGATGTGTCGTTAACAGAGCCTCTCAGATTCCTGACGACCTCTCAGAGTACATAGTCTTACCCAAGCATTTGGGGCTCTCTCTAGGCGAACTTGAGATATACCTAGCTAATTGTGGGAACCATGGAAGAAACTAGTCCGCTAAGCCGGAGGGCTCCTTATCAGGGGACCTCGAGAGCCTTAAAACTAAAGTTGAGGTGGCAAGGCCCTCAATAGGGGACCCTGTCACCAAGACTAAAGTAAAGGAAGCAGGAACTGCAACTCCCAGAGATGTGGAGAAGCAGACAGTGCATCCAAAACTGGAAGTCCTGTATAGGGACACCAGAAGTATTATAATTAAAAGTGTGGTGGCTGGAATCCCAGTAGGAACCAGGCTCTATGAAGTGAGCAAATGGAGGTGGGAACTGTGACTCCCAAATATGAGATGCAGCCCTTGCCTCCTAAGAAGCCTGGTCGTTTTGGAACCTCCAAAAGAAATTGGTGGAGGAAACTCTGCTTATAGAGAAGAAGGATTTATATCCCTCAGTTATTCCAAAGTAGGACCAGATGTCTTTAGGAGAACTGGACCCAAATGGAAAAGGTTTAAGTGGGGCAGGTTAGGCTATGGTATTTCATTCATTCAGGCTAACCTGCAACATAGTATTACGGCTTTACGAGTTCTTTCTAGCAACATAAGTCATGATTTAGATGTCACCATGATACAAGAAGCCTGACTTTGGCAGGGTCTTTTTATGGAGCTAAATATACAATGTTTTACAATTTTCAGTGCTTCTTCTGATGTGAAACCTAGGACATGTGTGTTGACAAGACTCAGTAACACCTGGGTTCTGCAGGGCTTTGTTTTGAAAGATCTAGTGGCTGTCCTAGTGAGGTATGGGAGGGTGGAGTGCCACATCAGGCGTAGTGTGCTTGGCTATTTACCATATGACTCCAAGGAATCCCCCCCCCCTCATTGGGAGTTTAGAGATCTCGTGCATTATTACAGAGATAGAATTCTCAACCTGTTGATTAGCTGTGACTACAATGCTCATCACAGCATTTGGGATAGTACAGGCATTAATGGGAGGGGAGAAAAGTTTCTCGAGTATTTTTGTTCAACAGATCTCAAGATCTTGAATCAAGGGGACGTTCTGACTTTTGTGAATTATCAAAGGGAGAAGGTCCTACACTTTTCACTAACTTCCTTTGGGATTCTAGAGGAGATTAAGGACTACAGGGTCTGCTTAGAACCTTCCTTGTCTGACATATTTACTTTGGTCTTAAGGGAAAAGGAAAGGATTGCCTGTACAGGTACCCTAGGAGGACCAATTGGGACTCCTTTAGAAGGGACCTGTACGACAGGCTTAAAAATGAATGTTAGATCAAGCTAAGAAATGCAGAGGACCTGGAGGAGTATGTGGGGTTCTTCATGAACACCCCGGTGTCTTTCTATGAAAGAAATTGCCTCCCCCCATTCATGAGGTTTGGGCTAAAGATAAACTTAGATGGAACTCTTTTTTAAGATCCAACAAGAAAAATAAGTGTAAGCTATACCGTGCATGTAAGGTCAATAAGTGTCAATCAATCAATCAATCAATCAATCAAAAAGGTAATTTTGGTTAGCTTTCGCTAACCAAGGCTGTTTTAGGGTTATTTCCCTCTTCAGCCAGAGGCAACCTGGGACTCTTATAAGGAATCCAAATAATATACAAAAAAATAAATCAGGAAGGCCTCCAAGGAAACTTGGAGGCACTTCTGCTATAATATACAGAAGCTGTTGAGCACTACTCAATTGCAGAAATTGTTGGTCTCTGGAGTTACGGCCAGAGGCTGTTGCTTGAGACCCACTTTCTGTAGATTTGCATACAAATCAAGAACCAAACTTGGTTATGTCATGCCAGCCTTCACAAGAAGGCTGGTTAGTGGCCACCAGATTACTTTAAAAAAGTTAAATGGGCCATTCACACTTCTGAGCCCTATAAAAGCTTGGGTGAGGATGGAGTCTTTCTGCCTCTCATACAGGAGTTCTGGGAGATTGTTTCATCCCACCTAGTGAGAATATTTAGGGCCTGCCTGGCTATAAGGCATGTTTTTCACCCCTGGAGGCAGGCCAAAGTGGTGTTCATACCTAAGCCGAGTAAAAAATTAAATTGAGTTTTATTTATGGATGCCCTTTAACTACTATGGTCCTTAGCATCCCATTCTATATTGGGCATGAATGACCAGAAATTTTGCTCAGAAGTATCTATCACGCTTGAGGTACTTTTACGTGCCATAAATCTACGACATGGGACCACCAGTTTTACTTTCATTTCAAAGGAAACCATACCAAGGATTTTTATGCCCAAAAAATCCATTGCCCTCCATTAGGTTTGAACCTGCGACCTTGGGAACTGGTACCCCTGGACCACGGATGATGATGATGACCTCTAAGCCGGGTAGGCAATCCTACCACAGGCCTAGGGATTTTTGTCTTATCAGTCTAACATTCTTTCTGTTGAAGGCTCTGGAAAGATGTTTGAGGGATGGGGTACTGATTGACAGATCCATAAATCCTCATCAATATGCCTATTGGCTGGGTAAATCTACAGAAATGACACTCCATCAGCTTTGGTGAGGCTGGAGAGGTCATTGGACTGTGGAGAACTCACCATGGCCGTTTTCCTGGACACTGAAGGTGCCTTTAATCATATGACTTTAGACACCATTTGGAAATGTCTGGAGAGCAGGGGAGTCAGTCCAGTAGTGCTCCTTGAAAGGCTGTCAGCAGTGGCGACATTGGGGAGTGAGTCCGTGAGGGCAACAGTGCCGTGGGATTGCCCACAAGGGAGAGTTTCATCACCTAATGTGTGGAAAATGGTGGTAGATGAAGTGCTGGACAGATCAACAGGGGGGAATTCATGCTCAAGGTTATGCTGATGACATATGCCTTGTAGCAAGTAGAAAATTCCTGATTATGTTTCTGAGCTCATACAGGGCTCTAGAGGAATGCTGTAGAGAGACGGACTTGTCTGTTAATCTGGACAAGGCTGAAATAACGATCTTCACTAGGAGGAAGAAGCTGCTAGGTTTGGAAGAGCCCCACCTGTTTGGGAAGAAGCTGAAGCTTTCTGGAGCAGTCACGTATATAGGGTCATTCTGGATGCTGGGCTGAGCTGGAAAAAGCATGTTGACTACAAGTTAAGAAGGCCTACAATGCTTTAGGGGCCTGCCGAAGATCTAAAGGATTGAAGTGGGTCCTGAGACCTAAGGTGGTCAAATAGCTATACACCTCGATTATAAGACCCTCAATAACTCACGTGGTGCTTGTTTGGTGGCCAGGTAGTTGCTGCCAAGCTGGATTCTCTGCAAAGATTGGCATGTGTGATGATAACAGGAATGGTTTAAATGATTCCTGTCTGCCTTAGAGATCTTGGTAGACCTTCCCCTTTTGCACTTGTTTGCGAAGAAGGTAGTCAGGATGTGTATGCACTGCCTCTGGACTATAAGGGGGTGGTGTTTTAAGCTATCCCATAAAGGACACTCACTGATCCTTTCAGGATTACAGGAAAAGTGTCCTATAACCCTGATGATAGGGGATTTGAGGGGACTAGGTATAATCTAAGTCCAATGGTAATACCTTCCAGGGAGGAGTGGGACACAGAAACTGGGTCTCTCCCGAAGGCAGGGGATTGAACATGGTTCATGGATGGTTCCTGCCTTGGAGGCAGGATGGTGGCTGGGGCCCTAGAACCAGGTTTGCCATTCCCCTTGGTTGAGTTGCCACAGTTTTCCAGGCTGAAATATATGCAATCTTAGCCTGTGCCATGCATATTTACACTATGCTCTGTGGATTAGCGGATTTGTACATCTGCTCGGATAATATTGCAGCTTTGAAAGCCTTTAGGGCAGTTAAAACTACAGCCAGATTGGTGTGGCAATGTCAGATGTTGGATAGACTCTGTACCAACTGTCCAGTTACACTCCTTTGGGTTCCTGAGCATACTGGTATTAGAGGAAACGAGATGGCAGACACTCTTGCAAAGAGAAATTGGGGCTTGATTTTATTGGGCCTGAGCCCTTCTGTGGTGTCAACTAGAACTGTCAAGTATAAGATAACCCAGCTTACGGTGAGGACTCATCTTGAAACCTAGAGTAAGTAAACCACTGCTAGGAAGGCCAATGCTTTGATATTAGGGCCTGGCTGGAATGTGAGCAAGTTTCTTCTGAATGTGACCAGATTTAAGCTCAGAGGAGTTGTGGGCTATCTCAGGGGCCACAACACTTTGCACAGACATTTATACATAAGGGGCTTATACAAGACCCCTTATGTTGGAAATGTGCAAGGGATTTTGAGACCCCACAGCATATACTGAGGCAGTATTTTTAACACTTAAGTAATTTCAGTCTAATTATATAATATGTAAATTCAATAACAGTACGCCTTAAAGCAATATGTGTATGTAACAATATATAAAAAGTGTGTATTACAGTCATTGTAAATGTTTATATTATATGTACATGTTCAATAATATTATGTTAATGTATTACGTAATTTAATAATGTATGAGCTGTGAGAATAAGAAGTTAAAAGTTGCTAACAATGAGGTAACCTTGAGGCAATAATGAATTTGAAAGTGGGGCGCCAATTTGAAGAAGGTTTTTGTTTCACGTATGGAAAAGCCGATTTGAAGTAGGAGTTGTATTATATTTCAACTGTTGGGAGCCGAACTTGAAGTTCGTTGCAACCGCACGTATAGTACCTGCTTTCCGGTAGCCTTTGCCCCAAAATGTACTTTTCGATGGCCTTTGTCCCAAATGTTTAAAAAAAAATTTAACTTTGTAATTTTTATTGTTTCTTTAAATATTATATATTTATGTTTGCCTCGGCGGCGTCAGTATTATTTTTAGAGACAGGAATTTCTTAACAGGGCATGATGTGGCTGAAGAATGTAGGCTTACACAGATTATAATTTTTAATTCACTCCTTTTTATTAATTCTTCACACGATTTAAATACACTTCACTGATATAGAGAGCTGTGAGATTCTTTTATTAATTACTTGCACCTTTTAACACGTAAACTATTTTTATATCACACTGAATACATATTAAACTTCTCGAGGACGCACAAGCAATGCGTCCAGTTATGAGCACTGTTTACAAGCAACTGAACTCTGTATTTGAAAATTTTGCTATATTTCAGTTTCTGATTGGCTAATCCTAGTGCAAGAGAATACCTTCATTTAACTAAAGCTTTTTCTGGTTGTTGATTGGCTATTTTATAAACTATCACAAAAAAATTACATTATTGCTTCCAAGAATCACAAGTAGTATTGTTAAACTTTCAAATTCATTATTGCCTCAAGGTTACCTCATTGTTACCTCATTGTTAGCAACTTTTAACCTATTATTCTCACAGCTCCTACATTATTAAATTACGTAATACATCCACATAACATTATTGAACATGTACATATAATATAAACATTTACAATGACTGTAATATACACTTTTTATATATTCTTACATACACATATTGCTTTAAGGTGGGCTGTTATTGAATTTACATATTATATAATTAGACTGAAATTACTTAAGTGTTAAAAATACTGCCTCAATACTATGAATGTTTCACTGTGCTAGCAATGTATCCTTAGGGACCCTCTTTTTGAAACCTGAGGAGATAAAGAAAGGCAGATATTAAGGATGCAGTCTGTTTCATATGGACCATCGAACTTGAGTAATGCCTAGAATATGAGGCACAAAGGGCTTTAGAGCCTAAGTGCAAGCTGCTTTAAGAGGCCACTCGGTGATCATCATCATAATCAGTGCTATAAGTTTCCAACTGCTTGGTGTGAAATTGCACAGGGAAATGTTGCCAACCATACCAAATTGTTGACAGACTCCAGGTTAACTGGCCTAGAATTATCTAGCATTCATAATATGGGGCGCTCCATTTAGCCAACAGTTAGCAATAACCACATATTGGCAAACCTCAGTTTTTAATCAAAGATTGTAAATAAGCCCTTACATTATTTAAAATGGGACATGTTTCAAGAGCTCAATTGCTCCCATCATCAACCTGATGCTGACTGCTGGAGCATGGTGTCCTTTTCCAGAAAACCATTGTGTTCTGCTATTCTGTAGATTTGCTCTCTTTCTTTGTTGAATTCTGCAATGTTGAATGGCAGATGAAAGAGCCTGTGTATCAAGCTGTTGAAGACTGCATGCATGTGACTTTGGATTGTAACTGTTGGATTTTACATAGTGCATTTCAGGATTTTGAGGTCTAGGAATGGGAGTTGTTTTTCAGGTAGTTAAGCGTTGACAGGCTTCTTCTGTCAATGTTTCTCCTACTGGAATTTTCAAGGTATCTTTTGGCTAGAGGAACTTTGATCAAATTTACTAAAAAGCATGGTCAACCTTCAAAACACTTTTGCTCCACCTACTTGTCACCGTTGTGGAACATGTTTCGCAGAGCACGTCCTCCTCATCATCAGTTAATGTCAACTGGTTCTTGCATGGTGTCTGCCTTCCCTTTCCTCCATTCAGCCCATTATCGTTCCTATTGGCAAGTCGTATGATGTCATATGCCACTTGATGACTGTTTGAATTCTTGATAATGTATATGTTCTCCCACACTATTAATTCCAAATGATTCTTGGCCAGTCTTAAAAGTTTCATTTCTGTGCTGATGTTATGATAAGGAAAAAACAAACAAACAAACAAACAAAATCTGATGTGTTACACTCACAAGACTTTCCCTACTCTTGTACAAACTATTTTTACAAACGCTTATTCTCCATATGCATCCTGTTAATCGAGATGTTAATTTTATTGCTAATTTTCTTGTAGGTGCAAGGGGAATATGGTAGGCTTTAAGCGATAGTCAAATCTTTTAAGAGCTGGTTGCTATGTGGCGCATTCCATTCTCTTTGCATGTCCAGAACATAAAAAAAATGAATAACGAATTCCCATTTGAGAAAAAGTATAAGTATTGGAAAATTTAAGGGAATAACAAGCAATATCTCGAAAATGATTCACTCAATAAAAAAATGTATATGACATAAATTATGTATTTTAACACAATCTACATTTATTGTGTAGTAAAATTTTGCCTGTCTCTTATGGTTTACCAGTTATGCAAAAGTCGTTCACAATAAAGAATACTTTTGGAGACATTCCCAGAAAATTCAAGATATACATTTTATTTGTCATGAAAGTATCTAAAATATATGATATTTTAATCAAAATCGTTAGAGCCATTTCTGAGAAAATTAAAATTTTTGAAAAATGTTCCATGTAAAGGGTAATCTGGGGTGGGGAGGATTTTCTTGAAAACCTTTGTGTCGCATCCTAAACCTAAATACCAAGTTTGGTGTTTATGCAACTGTTTGTTTCAGAGTTATGCTTTACACACACACACGCACGCACGCACACAAATATTCAGGGTGCCTCAAAACATATATTTCCAGTGAAATCTCGGTATCGAATTTTTGGTTGGAATACAATTCTTCCCCTACTTACTATACATAGTAGAGAAAGTAAAATAATGTTGAGCTATGGCTGATCTTTCTGTTTGTTTAAATTTGATATTTCTCAAGTGCGCCTTCAATTTAATTTCTAAATTCCTTTGGGTTTTTCCAATGTATATTTTGGACAGTCTGCACAGTTAATGCTGTATATTCCCAACAATCTACTTTGGTGTTTGCTTTGTAAGGTCTCTGTGTAATTTCATTAAAAGAAAGTGCAATGGAACAAGTACATTTACACAAACAACTAAGCTTGGCTTGTGAATTCTGATGATTTCTCTTTTGGGGCACCTCTCAAGATGTAACACAGAGTTTGTGATCTGCTTCTCGCATCAAGGAACTAATGTCAATGAAGGTAGCATGTGATGAACACACCAGTTTCCATTGACTTCTATGTTATTGTTACTGTAGATTAGAGAGTCCATGGATTTGTAATGTAATATGTTTGTGAGTGCATATCAGTGAGTGAGTTGTGGGAGTTTGTGGCTTACTAACAGTCCATATTATTTCTTTTAATTACACAGTTTAAGTTCTTTTGTGTAAGGGTTTTCTATTAAAATAATTTCGTTTTATAACGATAACATGACTTTTTTTTCTGAGTTTTTTGTTTTATATTCATAACTATTCTACAAATTACTGTTAACTATGTTACAAAGCCCTATTTTTCTATTTACTTCCTGTTAAACATTTTAATTATTTTCTAGAAATTGTTTCAATAAGATAATACCACTAATACAATGGAAACACATATTATATAGACTGAAGAAAACCATTTTTTTATAAAGGAGTCATTGTTAATGCTAGCAATGATATTACAAACTTTTGCATTATCTCTTGAGTATAAAAAACCTGATGTGTAGATTGAATTGAGTTGTATTTATGGACGCTCTTTAACTGCTATGGTTCTTAGCATCCCATTCTATATTGGGCTTGAAAGACTAAAAATTGTGCTCAGAGGCCTCTTCTTTTACGTGCCGTAAATGTACAACATGGCACCACCGGCTTTACTTTCCTTCCAAAGGAAGCTGCGCTATAAATTACACAGGCCTGCATGAGTTCTGGTATTTAGAAAGTAAGTGATATTCTTTACTAATTTGGCACCCCTGAACATGAAAATGGTATCAGTTTTTTTTCCATTACTCTCAGTTTTCTCTGCACAGCTAACCCTCCTCCCAACCTACTGCAGACTATTTACAACAAGCAACTGACTGCAAAATCTATGTAGCATAATTTTCTAAATATGGCAACTCTGTTTGTGTGTCGGATGTGGAAGGAGAGGGGGAGAATACCCTTGAATGCTGACATTCCGTTATCGCTGCAGAAATCACCAGGCTTACTGAGTGCGAGTACTAAAAGATGATGCTTACGCAAGTTATTGTCAGTGGCATTATTTGTTAGAAGTGGTGTTTAAAATGTCAGGAAGACAGTGTGTGAGTAGCCCTGATTCATTTTGTTATATACGTGGAGCTTATGTGATAAATATAGGATGCCAACAAATATTCAAATTTGTTCAGAGAGTATATTTTGCTTTATTTAGCAATAAGCTTGGAGATCCGGAAGATTTTATTCGCACATTGTGTCATACATGCGTGGAGCAATTACGGAAGTGGAGCACAGGTAAAACGAAGTATTTGAATTTTGCTATTCCCATGGTATGGCATGAACAGAAGAACCATGTGGATGATTGTTACTTCTGTATGGCAAAAGTAGTGGGATTCAACAAA
This sequence comes from Deroplatys truncata, assembly GCA_030765065.1. NCBI lineage: Eukaryota > Metazoa > Arthropoda > Insecta > Mantodea > Mantidae > Deroplatys > Deroplatys truncata. The sequence goes on from CM060978.1 coordinate 121,197,540, forward strand.
ATCGTGTATTTGAATTTGGATTCAACGATTAGACCTGACCCTCATAGTCCAGGGTTCCCAATCCCCTCTCCTCCAACATCAATGGATACATTTGAAATTCCTGAACTGGAGGTAGGTAATGAAAGTAGTGAATCTTAATTATTCTGAGGGTGGTACCTCTTATTCAAACACAACTTAATAATTTGGTGAGAGACTTGGGATTCTCAAAAGATGCAGCAAAACTTCTGGAACCACATCTCAATGAAAAAAATTTACTTACACATGGTACATCATATTCAATGTACAGAAATCATGATAGACGTGGGGGAGTTTTTGTTGAAGATGGTTTAATAGTGTTCTGCAAAGTCATCGCAGGACTGTTGACAAAAATGGTAGTTCAAAAGTATGACAGTAAGCAATGGAGGTTATCTATAGATTGTTCGAAGCAAATTTTGAAAGCTGAAACATATTGAAAATGAGTTAGCGTCAATTCCAATTGCTTATTCAGTAGGTACACTTAAAAAAGACATACAGTACCATGAAAGTTGAAATATGAAGAACACCAGTGGCCTGTATGTGGTGACTTTAAAGTGATCGGCATTCTTCTTGGCCAACAAACAGGGCACACTAAGATGCCTTGTTATATGTTTGAATGGGACAGTAGAGCATATCACGAGCTCATGAGCATTGGAGTAGGAGAGGGTTGCCTAAGAGGGAAAACCTGCTAACGGGATCGAAGAACATTGTAAATTAGCATTTGGTGGTTGATCCACATAACATTTTATTGCCTACACTGCACATAAAGTTAGGACTGATGAAGCAGTATGTAAAAGCATTGGACAAAACAGAAACTGTTTCCAATACCTGTGTAGCCAATTCCCAGATCTATCAGCTGCAAAGTTGAAAGAAGGAATATTTGTTGGACTGATGTACATAAGTTGATGTCTGATGAACACTTTGAAAATACAATGACGGAAATAGAACAGCAAGCTTGAAGAAGTTTAAAAAATGTTATGCATCATTTCCTTGGCTGGAATAAGCAGCCTGATTACAAGCAAGTAGTGGAAGATGTGCTACAGAAGTTTAAAGAGTTAGGATGCAAGTTGGGCCTAAAACTACATTATCTAATGTCTTACTAGACAATTTTCAGAACAATTTGTCTGATACATCTGAGGAACATGGCAAATGGTTCCATCAGGAACTTGAAACTCTGGAACATCGTTATCAAGGTCGTTAGGGAATAAACATGATGCCTGACTACTGCTGGTGTATCACACATGAAGGAGAAATGACACACAAAAGGAAAGGCATCAAGCATTCATTCATAGGTAATCGTCAGCAGAATTAATACCTCCACCTGGTTAGTTTTCATATCACCATATTTTGCTTCATCTAATATCATATGTCTCTCGCATTACTTTTTTTACTATTTTAACTGTATTTTTCCTCCATCTTCCTGTAATGGTTTTTGGATTTCATTGGACACAGATTACATTAGTGGTAGTGGTGGTGCAAAAACCTGATGTGATGTAGCTAAACAGGCACCAGTTTCGTGATAGTGCATGGATTTAGTCAGAAAACATTTTCATCCAAACCCCTGACAAAAAGTAAACATTTGTCGACCTGTGTAATTATTGATATAAAACTTAATTTTTCTCACAATATTTTACTAAACAAATTAAATAAGTTGAAGAATCAAGAGGAATGCTCAAAAGTTACTTGAACCTCATTTGAATGACAGAACACAACAAATTAAAATATAGTAATGTAATTCTGTAATATTCAAGTATAAATCAATATCTCAATATATTGTCAGCAGATTTAGGTACTCAACAGAATTTTAATAAACATCATGGTTCAAACTGTAGTATTCTTATTGTAAGCAAATTTAACCTGGCTTATGTTTTTATGAATTTATTTTTCAGATTAAGGAGAACTCATTCCTGCAGCAAATAGAGGAAAACTTCCAGCATGTTCAAATTTATGAAAATAAGGAACTTCAAGCAAAAGCCTTGGGTGTAATACCACTAAGAGAATTGGAGCTAGCAGCAGTACGAAACATGAGAAAAATTCAGAAAGCTGAAAAGAGCAATCAGACTAATATTTTTGATGATAATATTGGAATTCAGGATCTCCTCCTTTTGGAGCTTCTATCATGGTTCAAGAATTCATTTTTTAAGTGGGTTGATGCTCCAGAATGCTCCTTCTGCAGCAGTAACACAAAGTTTCAACAGGTATTGCTACAAGGAGGGATCAGAGTGGAGGTATGTACAGACTTCTGCATTTTTCATAACTGTAAAGCTCTTCCGAAAAAAGCTTTTAAATGCAAGTCAGACAATAGTGCATACTCCCAAAAACTACACATTTCTCAATATAAACTATTCTTAAATATTTATTGGTTATTTAAAACAAATTATATCCATTAATATTCTTTTGACATATTTTAACATTATTTAATACTTTCACTTGTTTTCTCGTCATTTAAAAACACCAATATAACGTAGTTTCATTATACACTCATTGTGCAGTTTGTGTTTTGCAAGCCTACCTACAAGTGTGGCATATTTTATGTTACATTAAGTGATTGTTTCGTAAATCTATGAGATTATTCAAGATGGTTTTACTGCTGAGGTTTTATGTACTGTTTTATTTATTTTGGTTTTGGTATTTTTACTTTGTGAAGATATCGTAAGGAGTGCCCAGGCAAACCTGACATTTCCTGGTGGAAGCCATTTGATATGAGATTGTTTAAGAAGTATGGATTCCTGACAATAAATTTAAAATAAAAAATGTATTATGTCCTTCATTTGAGTTGTAGTTGGTTTAAAATATGCGTAATACATTTCAGGCTTAATAATGTAGATTAAAATTTTAATATCCTGTGAGGAATTGAAACAGTCTCTAGTGTATACACACAAGCACAAACAATTACACCATGCACTGGCTGTTTCAAATGAGAGTCTATAAATAAATTATCAAGGTTTTGGCAATTGTCTTGGATTCCATTATGGTTGTATTTCATATCTAATGACTATAAAATTAAATAAAAATTTAGAAAATAGGACATTTATTTCCTCTCATGTGTTTACAGTCAATTATGTATATATTTTATTGCATTATTTATTTTAACTAACAGAGTTTCAAATGCTTTAACCTTGGTTTGGAAATATTGTAACACCCCACGGGGATGGTTACCCCCGCAGTAGGTGATTACACAGGGGGGTTGGTAGCTCAGAAGTAGGGGGGATGCGTCGGTACTGGGATGGTAGGCAGGCCAGGGTGGCGTTCCAGGGTAGGGGGTATTTAAATGATGAACAGGGGATGCATTGACCCAATAAATTATATTGTTACCTTAAGTGAGTACATTCGGTTTGGGGTGAGGCCCCGGCAAATAAACAGAACTCAGATGAGTCGCATGCTTACCTGGTTAACTGGTGGCGAGTCTGACAAATGATCTTTGACTACTCTCCCGTAACTCTCTATCACTTCTCGTGATTAATGGCCCGCAATAACCGCCTGGCAATTCTCTGGCAACTCTCTGATAACTCTCTCGTGGCAACTCTCGCGACCGAGTCAAAACCCTGTAGTATAAATACATACAGAAGCGCTGACTCGGCGTTGTGCCGCGTGGACGTGTTCTGTTAACCTGAATTCCACACTTGCGCTGGTTAACGAAATATGTTGCAATTATCAATGCTCAACCTGGTCCACTACATCGGTCCCAGGTTCGCCAAATTCCGACCCGGAATTTAAAATTGAAAAGGAGGACAAACATCTTAGGGGGTACTAAAACTGTCTACTTAGACGAGGGTTGATAGAAAAAGAAAAAAAAAACAAAATATGGTTTGAGCCTTATACAATTGAAATGCTCGGGGATACTCTGCTGTCCAAGACTCGGATACCAGGGAAATTTTTGTTTAAGGGTTGGTGAGTACGTTAGGGGTGGGTTCGACTGCTGCCTGCTGCCAATCTTGGACTCTTCTCAGCTGGTTGCTTACTGTTGTGCCCGGAGATGAACTCTGCCTTGAATGAATAAGGTGCTGGGACAGAACTGCTGAGTGACTCTGCATACTTAGCTATTTTCTCGGAAACGTAGTATTTATTTCCGCGCATGCTGCATTGCTGTGGTCAAGCAGTGGCGTTCCCTCGGAGCGCACCAATTCTGCGTGTTCTGGCGCGACTCCCGTGGTGAGTTACCGGCGTGCGCATACTGGTGGGCACTGTTCTACCTGGGTCTTTTTTTTGTTGGGTGCTTCTCTTCTTGGTGGTCTCTTGGTGCGCAGCAACAGGGTTGTTTGTCAAAGATGGATGTCACTTAGGATAAGGTTGGAAGGATTATATTGCGTTTTAAAATGTAACGGGATGAGACTAAACACAGCAGAGAAAAGGTAAATTTAGAAAGTGAGTTGGTACCCCTGCCGATTCCTTGTCTCTCCAAGTTTTGAAAAAAAAATGAGAGAGGGAAAGGAAAAAAAAAACACGGAACAGAAAGAAAACATTAAGTTCTGTTATCCAGGTGTGATGAGACTACTCGTAAGTTCTGCTTGACTTGGTATGTTCGTTCTAAAAAAATTAAATTAAATTTGTACATTATACAATGATTTTTGTCTGTAACTGTCCAAAACTGTTTTTTTTTTGTGTGTGTGTTGCATTGTCTGTAAGCGGTGGTTAGATTCCGTTTTTGGCATTCTGCTGATACCTCGCTTCTGTAACCCGGGGAAGAGGGTCGCTGAGGCTGCTGTAGACTGTGGTTTCTCTTGCCTGCTGGAGGGCATCCTCTAAAACAGACTTAGTTTTTGAAATTAGTACACAGAAATACGAATATTGCAGATGTTGTGACCAATGAAACACAACAAACAAACAAAAAAACAACAACCATACTTACACTCCATTTTCTATTCATATACTTGTCGCAGTGCTACACGCCACTGAGAAGTGCAAAGTCAAGCTCTGTGCGTGAGGCGACGAATACTTGTGTCAGTGGAATTCATGACCAGACTGCTGCTTTCGACACTTACCGTTCATGCAGAATTGTATGTTTATGAAAGCGATATTGGTGTTTCTAAGTTTGTGAAACAAAATTTCTGTACCCTTCCGCGTGTGTGGAATGTGTTACGTATCTTGTGTTGCGTAATTCGTGGAGGATACCTGTGCCTTTCCTGCCTTCATCCCCTTGTTTATTTTGAGCCTTTTGATTTATTTATTTTATTTATCTCTCTTATTTATTTCTCCGTCATGTTAGTGTTGATTCTGAGGCGGCATCGGTTGGTGTTGCCAGAATTATAATTCCCTGCGGTGACGTGTGCTGTGGTTCCGCCATGGTCGAGTTTGAAAAGTTCGACTTTTCCTTACAAAATTTCTTCAATATTCTGTATGCTAACAAGGCCATGACTACTATGCAAACAGTCATAAATACTATTTCTATGATTTCGACGACTGAAACAGGATGCGAGTTTCAAAATTTCTATGTCCCTGCTCCATCTCGTGTATTATCTGCCCTGGTCGTGAGAGAATTTTTTATTTATTTATTTACACTTGCTTATTTGCCACATTATATTTATCTATTTTGCACGTTGATTTGCTTCGCCTTATCTGCTAATTGACATTTATTTATTTAACAGCGCTTGGTTGTCGTACCAGAGTGTACGTTATTCGATTTTTTCCCACTATTATTTATTCTATATGCGCTAACGCATGTGTAAGGTCGAAGAAAAGAATTCCTGACATCAACCTATAGTTCTCAAAACACATTATCAAATATCTATCTTAAATTAATCTTATACTAACAGTTATATGAATAACAGTACTATGAAATAACTTTTCGACCTCCACTAAATCTTATTTCCTATTCTCTTTCCTAATTATTTAACTCTGCTCCCCGAACTTAAGAACAACAATACTTCTTTATACTTGCTCTCTGTTGTGTCCCTCGGCCCTACTCTGAACTCCTGGGGGGGATAATGTATATTGTTCAAATTCCTGTATCTGAACAAAGATATCTGTATTAAGCGAATAACAGGGTCGCGTCTCGGATTTCCCATTATATTTTCACTTCCAGATATATTTTCTCTTCATCGCGAGAAAGAGAGAGCAACAAAAAACTTAAAAAAAGTAAAAGTGAATCGCGTGGATTATCACTTTTAGCCTAACTTAAGCTGGAGGTCCGAAGATATACTACGTCTTGCATTGTAACCTATTACTTAACCTATTTGAGAACTATTGCTGATGTTTAATGTTTTAACCTCTTTCTTTTTCCTGTTTGTTTGTTTTTATGCCTCAGCCTTACTGCAGCGTGGACGCATTTGTGTAACGCATTCCGTCATGTAATAATGTCAGCACTTGTGTATTGATGGACATTGAGTGATACGTAGGCGATTTTTTTGTGTCATTTATATGTGGCAATAAGATTGTGTTTACTCGCTGTGCAAGTGTCGCAAGTATGCTGTATGCTCACTATGCATAATATGGTGAAATTCTACTAACGTGGACATTCGTGTTCGAGACCTTGAGGGGAGAGGTCGTGTCAGGACGTTCCAAGTACACGCAGGTATAAACAAGTAGCGGCCATGGGGGTGGAGTTGATGGTTTACCGAGCAAGGATCGGAATGCGGACGGGTAGGGGATCGTGGATAGCAGGTAGTCAGGTATTAGGTAGGACAAACGTAACGTCCAAGTGTTATTTGATGGCGTTTGTTTTAGTAATTTTGCTCGTGATAGGAGGTGTTGAATTAAACCCAGGACCTGTGACTGATGAAGGATGTGGGAGCTGCAACAAAGCTTTAAGGACAGGACTACAATGCAGCAGCAGCGCGAAGTGGTACCATTTTGGCTGCCAAAAAATTAAGAGGGACCAGAACATCGAAGAAAACTGGGAATGTAAGGACTGCAGGGGAACTGAAACGGTCATCGCAAATCAGAAGAAACTGGAGAAGCTGCAAGAAGAAGCACGGGTGTTACGCGAGAAGCTCCAAAGCGCGGAAGAGAAAATTCGGAAGTTAGAAGAAGAGAATAGCCAACTCAGGGAGCTCAGGAAAGAAAATGGACAATAAAAGGGGAAACCATGTTTGATAGTCGGAGACTCTATTGTGAGATATGCGGGGAACCCGAATGCAGAGGTAGCTTGCTATCCTGGCATAAGGACTGAAGGACTGCTGGGGGAAATCGAGAAAAAGCAAGAGGAGATGGAAGACAGCTATAAGACGATTGTATTGCACGTTGGGAGCAATGACCATCGGAGAAGTGTAAACTACGTGATGGGAGACATGTACGACTTAGTTAAACGGACAAGGCAGCTATTTCCCTCAGCGAAGATCGTCGTTAGTGGAGTTTTGAGACGACGCGATGTCAACTGGAGGAAGATAATGCAGGTAAACGACTCGTATGCATGGGTAGCGGAGCGACTGGGCGCGAAGTTTCTGGACCCAAATTCGTGGATTGAAGACTGGGACTACGGACAGGACGGTGTGCACTTAAACCGAAGTGGATCTTCGAAGTTGGCAGCTTTGTTCGGGAGGGTGACGACGTGGAGCGATGGCAGCAAGCGGCAGAAGCAACAGTGACAACAACCTCGGAGAAACGAAGATTCACAGGTAGGGGCTGGCTTTTTAAGGCTGTTACAGGTAAATTGCCGTAGTATTATGAATAAAGTTGTAGGGTTTTGGAATTTAATGGAGATATGTAATCCAAATGTAATTATAGGTACGGAGTCATGGCTAAATGTTGATATAAATGATGCGGAAGTTTTCAGCTCAGATTACAGGGTGTTTAGGAGGGACAGGGACGGAAGGGGAGGGGGAATTTTTATTTGCGCTAAGTCAGAGTTACAAAGCAAAGCGCTATGGGTAGAAGAGGATGTAGAGATTATGGCAATTGAAATTATTGATCAAAAAAACGAAGGTAATAATATAACAATAATTGCTTGCTACAGACCACCTAGCGAAACTAATCACAAAACGTTGAATAAATTAATAGAAAAAATCTCTTCCGTAAAGGGAAACGTTATTGTAGCAGGGGATGTAAATCTGCCAAATGTAAACTGGAAAGGTCAGTTAATAGGAGGCGAAGACCAAAATCTTGTTAATTTTCTGGTTTGGGAACAGGGGTTGTTGCAAGTCGTTAACACAAGTACTCGGCAATCAGCCTTACTAGATGTATTTTTATGCAGGCCTCAGTCTTTGTTTGCTGAATGTGAGGTCTTGCCAGGTATCAGTGACCACCATTGTGTGCAATTAGAAGTAAACTGGGGGGGACGATTAAACCGGTTTGAATTAGAACAAACATCAATTAGCTGGAATTTCCAGAAAGCGGACGGGGCTGCTATTCAGAATTTTCTACGCGAGCAATATTGGTCTTTCGTAAAATCTGCCACTAGTGTAAATGAAGCCTGGGCTAGTTTCAAAACACTTACTTCGGAAGCAATTATGAAACATGTACCTTTTAAAGTTATGAAAAATAACGCTGATCCAGAATTTTATACAAAACGTATTAGGTCACTTAAAAGGAAAACAAGGCGCGCGTATCATAAAAGGAGGAAATCAGAATGGCATTTTATTAAATTTAAAGAATTAACCAAGAATTTACAAAACGAAAAGTTGCAAGCGCAGGAGCGGTTCTTAGAACAGATTTTAAATAAGGAAAGTGATGGAGGAGACGCAGGGGTAATAAATAAGGCATACCTGATTTCAAAGTTAACGGGACTGCCGTAATAAATGATAAGGAAAAGGCGAACATATTAAATGCACATTTTGTATCGGTCTTTCATCAAATGGATGATAGTCCTGAACGGGAAAATAGGAGTGGTGGAGAATCGCTATTTCAAATAATGGCGCCAAAATTACGTAAAAGGATCAAGATGCTACAGAATCAAAAATCAAGAGGGCCGGACAACGTACCTACTGAAATATTAAAAATAGGGGGAGAAGCCATGATTCCCTACCTAATGCTCTTGTTTAACATGTCAATTAACAACCGTGCACTACCGGAAGACTGGAAATCCGCTATTGTAGTTCCAATATACAAAGGGGGTAATAAAACAGAAATAAATAATTATCGGCCTGTCAGCCTAACGTCGGTAATGTGTAAAGTAATGGAGCATCTAATTGCAGAATACATACGGGAGGAATTAGAAAACAAACAGTGGTTCAACAAAGCGCAACATGGGTTTAGATCCGGGTATTCATGTGAAAGTCAAACAACTTCATTAATTCAAGATTTGGCAGATGAGGTGGATGCAGGGGGAAGGACTGATGCAGTGGTGATAGATTTTTCTAAAGCTTTTGACGTAGTGCCACATAGTTTACTCATCCGGAAACTAGCAAATGCGGGACTTGATAATCGCGTTGTATTGTGGGTAGAACAATTTTTGAAAGGGAGGACGCAAAGAGTAAGAGTAGGTAGAGAACTGTCGGGGACCGTAAGTTCGGGCGTGCCCCAAGGCTCGGTACTGGGCCCGTTACTGTTTCTTATCTTTGTTAATGATATCCATATAAACATTAAATGCCAGATAAGACTGTTCGCAGACGATTGTATTATTTACAATAAGATTAGGAATTCCATGCATGAGACTGCTCTTCAGGACGACCTAAATGAAATCAGGCCGAAGCAAACAAAATGACAATTAATGCTGGGAAAAGTAAGTCCATTGTTTTTAGCAGAACTAAGGGGAAGATTATACATAACTATCAAATGGGCGGGGAACCAATTCCACAGGTGGACAGCTGCAAATATTTGGGAGTGTGCTTGTCAAGTAATGCTGGATGGGGGGAACAGATAAATAGTACATCTAGGAAAGCGTGGAAAGCATTGCATTTCGTAATGAGAATACTGAAAAAGGGGAGCGCAAAGACCAGGGAACTAGCCTACAAATCTTTAGTGCGGCCAGTTATGGAATATGGAGTAGCATGTTGGGTCCCATACAGAGTCAATCAGATTGATTCCTTAGAAAAAGTACAGAGAAGGGCTATAAAATTCATAAGGAGAGGTAAAGATTTTGGGTTTACAAAAGGTGAAGAAAGTGAAGGGGAACCGCTAAAAGTTAGGCGTAAAAAACATAGATTAGTTGCGTTATTTAAAGCTTATACTGGTTCAAATGCTTGGGCGGATGTTAGAGAAAGGTTAGAGAATCCAGCACACTACGGTCGAAACTATCATCTGTTTAAAATTAGGGGTAGAAAGTGCAGAACTGACGTGGGAAAATTTTCTTTTGTTAATAGAACCATTGAGGAATGGAATGAATTGCCTGTAGCAGCCTTTCAGGGCTGTCCTCTGACCTTAAAGCAGTTCAGAAATAATATTAGCAGAATAAATGTTGGTTAATTAACTAGTGTACTCATTTCACAAACTATACTATTAAAGTTGACACTACCAGGTTGAAAATACTGGTAACTAAATATAAGGACCAATTGTAAATACTTAAGTACCTCGAAAATAGTTACGTACTTTGTAAATTGTTAAGTACTTTGTAGATAGTTAAGTAAATTGAGAATAGTTAAGTAAATTGTGAATAGTGAAGTAAATGGTGAATAGTTAAGTAATTGTGAATAGTTAAGTAAACTATAAATGGTTCAGTAATTAGGGATTTTAAAAGCTTCGTTAATATTTAAAATTAATCATTTTGTATTGTTAGTCTTGTTTATTATTATTATTATTGTAAGCTAGTCATGGTGATGTAAATTTTGTACGGTTTAATTCTGCCACCGGGAAGTACCCAATTGCAGAATAAATAAATACATACATACATACATACATACATACATACATACATACATACATACATACATACATACATACATACATACATACATACATACATACATACATACATACATTCTGGCGTTTCACGGAATTTCTGGCCTTAATTACGTAATTCAGGGGGCTGAGTTTTTTCATTACCCTATACGGTCCTGTGTAGTTCATCAAAAGTTTCGTGGCTCTACCTACCCTCCTTTTAGGGGTATATAGCTTCACAAAATCGCCAATTTTATACTTGACGTGCCGCCTCTTTGAATCATATAAATTTTTATTTTTCCTCTGGCTCTTTACTATGTTTTGGGATGCTAACGCCCTTGCTTTTACTATTGCCTCCCGTGTTTGCTGCACAAATAAGTTTTGTGAGGTGCCCTGTAATTGAACGTCTGGGGGTGATACCGGTTTCCGTGCATACAGTAATTCGAAGGGTGTGAACTTAGTACTCCCCTGTTTGCTTGTGTTTATGGCAAACCGAATTTGATGTAAATTATTATCCCAGTCTGTGTGCTGTGTGTTTACGTAGTTACTGATTACTTGTGCGATAGTTCTATTCGCCCTTTCTATTAGGCCATTAGTTTGGGGTCTGTAGGCTGTTGTGAAAGTCGGTATTGTTCCCATCATCTTAAGTAGTTCTTGTGTCACTTCGCTCATAAATACGGACCCTCTGTCCGACAGGATATATTTTGGTGCGCCGTGACGACAGATGACGTCGTCCTAGATAAATTCAGTGACATGCTCAACAGAAGCTTTTGGGATTGCCCTTAATTCCAAATATTTTGAAAATTAATCACTAGCCGCAATTATGTATCTGTTACCTCTAGAGGACTTTGGGAAAGGTCCCAAGATATCTATGGGGAACCTTTCTCCTATATAGTTGACCTTTATGGGTTGCATTAAACCTGCGGGTCGCTGACTAACTGGTCCTTTTCGTTGCTGACAGGAAGTGCATCTTCTTACATAATTTTGTATGTCCCTCTTCATTCCAATCCAATAGTAATGTGAATTAATTTTGTGAAAAGTTTTTGAAAACCCGAAGTGTCCTCCTAGCGGATCGTCATGACTATTATATAGTATTTCCTGCTTTAAACTATCAGGTACTACTAACAAGTGCGTGTTTCCTGTACTACCAGCATTTTTTCGGTACAGGACATTCGATTTCAGCATGTATGTTGCAGCTTGTCGTGCTAGTTTAGCATTCGCTGCCCGGCTGTCTTATGGCTTGTATTAGGGGTTTTAGCTGGAGATCCTCCTCTTGTTTTTTTAGCTAATTCTATGGGTTCTATGAGACAGGTAATTCTGTCTTCCTTCCCCTTTGCTGTTTCGGGTTCAGGGGGGTCTATTGGCATTCTAGACAAACAATCTGCGTCCGTATGTTTAATCCCTGATTTATGTTGAATTGTGTAATCAAATTCCTGTAGCATCAAGCTGTAACGTGCCAATCTCCCTTTTAGATCTCTCAACCTATTTAGGTGGCACAGGCAAGCATGGTCTGTAACTACAGTTACAGGGTAACCATATATGTACTGGCGGAACTTCGAAAAACCGTACATAACTGCTAACAGCTCTTGTTCCGAAACGCTATAGTTCTTTTCAGCTTTGCTTAGACTTCTAGACACAAAGCCTACTGGGTGCATTTTTCCATCTCGTTCTTGGAGGAGGCAACTGCCTATGCCGTACATGCTGGCATCGCAGTTCATTTGGGTTTTGGCTCCCGGCATAAAATGTGCCAACACCGGAACCCTAACCATTAAATCCTTCAGTTTTTGGAAGGTTTCTTGCTGTTCTTGGCCCCATACAAACTTTTGGTCTGCCTTTGTTAGTTCGTTTAGTGGCCTTGCGATCGCTGCAAAGTTATTAATGAACCTCCTGTAGAAAGAAAATAAACCTTAGACCTGCCTTACTTCCTTGACGTTCCTAGGCGTTCTGAGCTGTGTAATAGCTTGAATTTTGTCTTTATCAGGTTCTATGCCTGCTGCCGATACCTCATATCCTAAGAGCTTTATTTTGTCCATACCGAAAAAACATTTTTGGGGTTTTAGCTTGAACGTATGTTGTTCTAATTTCTTAAATACTGCTTCCAGGTTTGCCAATAAGTCCTGAAATGTATTTGCGAACACTATTATATCGTCTAGATATATGAGTGCTTTTTCGTATCGCAGGTCGCCTAACAGTTTATTTCCGATCTCTGTGAATGCTCTAGGGGCATTCGCGAGCCCGAAGCTCAAGGTTTGGAATTCGTACTCTCCGTCCGACGTACAAAAGGCCGAATATTTCTTACTTTCTTGAGCTAGAGGTACTTGGAAGTATGCACTTAGCAGGTCAAGCGTACAGTAAAATTTTGAACCTCCTAAATAGCTAAGTAGGTCGTCAATCAGTGGTAAGGGATAGGCGGATGCAGCTGTTTGTGTATTGAGTTTTCTGTAATCTACATAAAACCGATATTCTCCTGATTTCTTTTTGACCAAAATTACTGGTGAGCACCAGCTACTCTGCGAGTCTTTTATTATCCCAGCCTCTTTCATTTCTTCCACTTGTTGGTTTATTATTTCCCGCTGTTTATGGGACACCCTGTATGGCTTCTGTCTAATTGGTGTCGTGTTTGTCAACTCTATTTTGAACTCCGCAATGTTTGTTGTCCCTAACTCTTGTAGGCTAGTGGCGAAGGTATGTCTGTACCTGTCGAGTAAATTTCGTAGCTGTTCGTGTTGTCCTGGTTCTAGTCGTGAATTAATATTAAATTTGGCGTCTTTGATGTCTATTTGTTTTGCTGTCTCGCGTGTAAAAGTGTCTGCCTGGACTAATGCAACTTCGTGTACGAGTGCTAGTGTTGTCCCTTTAAATATTCTCTGAGGGGCGGCGGTATTATTGTGGACTTGTATCTTTTGATTTTGATTATTATTGCACAGACCCGGTATAATGTTAACGTGTTTTTTCTGCATAGTGTTAATGCATGGTTCCAGTAATAATGTGTTTGTAGGAAGTGAGGGTATTTTGACGTCTATCTGTGTGGTTGCAAATGGAAGGATTTCTACGTCATGATGACATGTTGCTTTAATTTTTGTCTCTTCAGCATCTGCTTCAAGTGTAATTTGCATGAGAGGACATTCTCGCTTTCGCTGGCAGCTTACCGTGACCTTCTTCGAATTTTGCAGTGTTAGTGTAATTGTGTTGTTCCCTAGATCTATAATGGCTTGGTGTTTTTGAAGGAAGTCCATGCCCAGCAATAAACTATGCGGGAAGTGTTTTACTACTATTAGTTGTTCTTTGAATTCCACATCACCCATTTGGAAGTTAGTGTTAGTTTGGTATTGTGTAGCAAGTAAATTGTTATTTGCAGTTCGCAAAATCATATTTGGGGGTGCTGGTTGCTTGCTTGTACCTACCAGGTCGTCATTGATTATGCTTACTGAGCTGCCTGTGTCTATGAGAATGTCGATCCTTGTCCCTGCTAATGTTCCCATAGTTTTTAATGTGTTCCCAGGGTTGCTGTTTTCTGTTATGCTTGTTACCGCGGACCTTATGGGGGGTGATTGCTTCGAGGCTGCGCGTGAAAATTTGCATTCCTCCTTCGTGTCTGGCAATTAGCGATTACGTGGCCTACCCGTTTGCAGTAGGCGCACACAGGCCTCGCGGACACTGTTCTTCTTTGACTATATGTGCTCCTATAGCCGCTGGGCGGCTGTCCGTAATTCTTAACGGAATGATGCTGTGGATTGTAATTCTGGGGTGGAGGGCGGGGGTTCATTGTCAGGTTTTGCATCTGTTTTGCTAACTCACCCACCATCTTTGACATCTCTGATACCTGCTTCTGGAGGGTATCGTCTGGTATGCTAGGGTGAATTCCCGGTGCATCGATTAGGTCTACCCTTTTTCCTGCTAGGTAGCGGGCTGATTCTACCCTGCGGACGAACTGTATGAGAGCGTCCACTGTTTGTGGGTTGTTGGCAGTACCTGTTCTATTAGTGATGGTTTAAGGCCCCTCACGATGTGTTTTACCCGTTCCTTCTCTGCCATTTCGGGGTTGACTAGATCACATAGAGCTATAATGTCATAAGCGTATTGCTCTGTGGGCTCACTCAGGTCCTGCACCCTCTGCCTTAGTCTGACCTCCATCATTTCCTCCTCTGTCGCGTGAATGAAGGCTTTTAATAACCCCTGCTTCAATGTTTCCCATTGGGCGTCCCTATTTCTATGGGCAAAGGTTTTGTACCAGTTTAGTGCGGTACTATTAAGGTAGCATGGTAAATACTGCGCCTTATGCTGGTCATCCCAATTATTGGCACGCGCTATCAACTCAAACTTATGGAGATAGTCCCTTACACTTTCCCCTGGTTTCCCCGCGAAGCTACCTAGATCCAATGGTGGACGACTAATGTGCATGGGTTGAGGTGCTTCAGTTACCCTTCTACTTAAAACAGGTGAGTCCATTTTACTCATAGTATTTGTGTGTTCGTCTCCCTTATTCATGGCTAACTGTTTTTCTACCCTACTTGTGCTTGGGCTAGAAGTGTTAATGATCTTGCCGGAGTGGAGACGTATTTGATTTGCCGTCTCAGTGTGTGCCGCGATCTCGTTTGAAATTCCTTTCAAATCTGTGATTAGAAATTCTTGGAATTTAAATTGTTCCCCCTGTATAGCTGCTAATTCTGCGCACAGATTTCTAATCTCTTTAATAGTAGGACTAGTAGAGTTTTGAGCAGGTTCAGCCATGCATAATAACTTAAATGTACTACACTAAAACAATATACATAACTTGAGAAAAGTTAAAAAAAAGTTATATTCTGTGTAGGTGACTCATGATGCAAAGGGTGGGAGGGTGGGTCTTCACCAGATAACCTCAGGTAAAAGGTTATCCCAAAATGAGGCGTGTTTTACACCTTGCAAAAAGAAAAGAGAAAAAAAATTGATTACATCCCCTGGCTGGAAGAGGTAAGGATGTTTTCCCCAATTATACCCGGAGACTCCGTCACATTGTAGTCGGTGCCTACTACATGTACCCGGCGCTCCACCACATTGTAACACCCCACGGGGATGGTTACCCCCGCAGTAGGTGATTACACAGGGGGGTTGGTAGCTCAGAGGTGGGGGGGATGCGTCGGTACTGGGATGGTAGGCAGGCCAGGATGGCGTTCCAGGGTAGGGGGTATTTAAATGATGAACAGGGGATGCATTGACCCAATAAATTATATTGTTACCTTAAGTGAGCACATTCGGTTTGGGGTGAGGCCCCGGCAAATAAACAGAACTCAGATGAGTCACATGCTTACCTGGTTAACTGGTGGCGAGTCTGACAAATGATCTTTGACTACTCTCCCGTAACTCTCTATCACTTCTCGTGATTAATGGCCCACGATAACCGCCTGGCAATTCTCTGGCAACTCTCTGATAACTCTCTCGTGGCAACTCTCGCCTGGCAACTCTCGCGACCAAGTCAAAACCCTGTAGTATAAATACATACAGAAGCGCTGACTCGGCGTTGTGCCGCGTGGACGTGTTCTGTTAACCTGAATTCCACACTTGCGCTGGTTAACGAAATATGTTGCAATTCTCAATGCTCAACCTGGTCCGCTACAATATTCAGCTATAACATCAATCCGAGGGTTCTTTATCTTAACCTTACTTAATGTTGTATTGATTTCAACCATACTTGAAATATGTTGACAAATTATGTTCAAACTCATATATATAAAATTTCACCTATGTATCTGCAGTAAATTGAGTTTTATTTATGGACGCTCTTTAACTACTATGGTTCTTACCGTACCATTCCATATTGGGCGTGAAAGACTGGTAATTTTGCTCAGAGGCCTCTTTATCAGGCTTGAGGTTCTTTTACGTACCGTAAATCTACGACATAAAACTTGAAAATGTTTACTAGGTCCACCATCTGAACTAAATTAATTTTGCACTGATTTGTATGAAATTTGAAATCTTATCATAAATTTTCTTCAAACTCGTGTGCATAAAATTTCAACACTGTATGTGTGGTGATTTGCCTAAAAATTAAAAATTTGTAAGAGACCATCCATCTAGCTACCTTTAATTTCGAAGCAATTTCAACCCAATTGGAAATGTGTTCACAAATGTTCTTCAAAGTCCTGTATATAAAATATCTCAACTCTTACTTGCAGTTGGTAAATTGTTTAATTCATGTGAACAAATGGACAAAACCATTTAATAGGTGCTCTATATAACACACCCAAAAAGTAGGTCCAGGAAGGAAATCTGTTAAGATTTTATAAAGTATTGCCAGTAACATACAGGAGTGAAACATGAGCTTGGTGCAAAAAAGTTTAACCTCTTAGGGTCTGTATTGCGATTTCCATTTAAGGTTCCGGTTAGAAATTAAATGGAAGTCAGGACAAGTTTTTGTATTATGACCTTCGGTTAACAGCTAACCGGGAGTTATTCTTAGGAATAAACTAACCGCCACCTCGGGTAGCAGTTAGAGTATTAACTTGGAGGTAACCATAGAAAAATGGTGTACCTTTGGCCTCAATTGATAGTCGATAGCAATTCTAAGGCAAAATATTAGAGCAATATTTATATAACAGGGGGAAAGCCAAAATAAATTGACTTCCGAAACAGTAACTTCCAGGTTTGTGACAAGGGTGAATTTTGTAAATGTTATTTGATTGTTGAAAGTTGCACTGGTTCCTTTTAGGTTCTATTATATTTCTGATGCATAATACTTCCAGCATTATTCTTAGACATAGTTTGTAATTGCTTTATTTACTTTTTCTTTTTTTAACATGAATGACCGTATGTTTGCTTAAATATATAATGTAACTCATATTAACCGAATACTCATGCATCTAACTTATTTTGCAGATAATCTTTATGAAATAACAGCAAAATTTAACTTACATCACAAAAGGTCCTATTTTCTTACCAACCTATAGGAAGTCGAAAACAAAAATCCATATAAGTTAATACTCCGAAATCACCCAACATATTTCCACCCTAATATACAAAAGTATATTAACAGCAAACTCTTTGGTACTTAACATAGGTTTTCCATTTTTTGTTTGTTGGGTTTTTCTTCTAAATGTAAACATTTATTAATAACTCCATTAACATTACACAGAGTGTGTTAACAGTGAAACCTATATAATTTTTCTGAAATGTTTTAATCTAGCGAAAGTCGTGCAATATTTTTTTTGTAGCAATGCCTAGGTGAATGCTCAGACATTATTTATATAATAGGAATAAGATCTCAGGAACATAAATTTGAGGAGACGGATAAGAAAGTGGGAAGTGATTGAGATTAACAAAAATTGCACTATGGCTTATTTTCTATCACACTTATGCTCTGTAATAATTTGTAGCAGCATCAACACCTCTTTCTGAGTTATGATCTTTTTTTTAACTCAACATACTTGTCGAAATTGTTTCTTAAATGTAACCATCACAAATTTCAATGTAGTGGAGTAAGCCTTATGGCTAATACCTCCATGCCATCAAGCACCTGGCAGAAATAAAATAAGTGCAATACTAATGCGCATCAGGTAAAGCATTTCATTCCTGCTCTAATCAGTTTCGAATGTTTTGACAGCAACACTAATGTAATATATGTTAGCATGTGTTAGAATCTAGAGAGATTCCAGCATTCTCTGCTACCAATGTTCTTTATGCAAAATCTGTTTTTCCATTAACCTAAACCATATTGAGGGTGAAATACCACATAACCTAATACTTCGAAAAGCTCCATTATGTCTTCAAACTATGCTACAAGTATAACTATCCTATTTTACACTACCTCTAAGAACTATATTAACAGCAAATCAATCTTTTTTAAACATACCAAAACGCACTTAACCTACTTCAATGTGAACTAAACTAACAACATAACCCTTAGAAATGTGCCGCTACCTAATGTATACAAATCGTAACATTAACAAGTATGCTTTATTACGTTTCTGAATGCATCCAGCTGTCAGAAACAGTCCATATTAATCACAAAATTCCTCGGACTAATTTAATAGAAACTTTAGATTTTATTTAATATGGAAATCAGATGGCGAACTCAAGAAAATTACAGCAGAAAGCTAATTTTAAAGATCTAATGTAAGAAGTTTCCACCTAGATGGCATGAAATCGTGCAAAAAATGTTGCCAACCATACCAAATTGTTAACAAACTCCAGGTTAACTATACTACAGTTATCTTGCGAAGTGCTTAGTGCCACACAGTAGAGCAACCACCAGCCCTAAAACTCTACCCCACTGAGCGCCACAGCCAATTGTGTTGGCTTTCAAAAATCTTCATGATAAAATTATTTTTGTGACAGCCTATACTGATGCAATTCACACCCTTGGAAAAGTTTAACCTTTTTCCTTCTACTGGTTGGTTTATAATGGTATGCCTATGTTTTGCAATAGTAAACAGCCCCTTAGTTTACAATTGTGCATTATGCACTTTGTAAAATGGCAAGCAGTTATCATTTTTTAGTGTCAATGATGAGGAGCTGTTGCATTATTTTGAGCAATGTGAGGTTAATGTAGATGAGTTAGATAGTGAGAGTGATTCTAATAATATTGACATTATACTAGAAATGCCCTCTCGTTCTCCACAATGAAAAGGAGGTGTTTCAGCAACTCGCCTGGAGATGATGCCGATACCATTGTCAACAATGGAGATGCTGTTTACAGTTTTACTGCTCTATTGTGGATTCCCTAAGCAAAGAATGGTTGTCTAAAAGAAATATCATCTACATTGTTCTAATTACTGAGGATAGTGCCAGCAAACAAGTCTGCAGTGCCAGGTTGATACCTGGAAAAAAGGAAAGAGTGCATCGTGTGCCATTCACCGCAACAAAGGCTGCAGTCAAGAACTCTTTGCATGGTGTGATAAAGGATTGCATACCAGGTGTGCAGCCACACATAAGTATGCAAAATAAGTGTGTGTAAATTATTATATTATACTAATTTTCTAAGCCACTCGTGAGCTATTGGTTTGGTTATGTTTTGATTTCTATTTAACATACCCACAGATATTCATTCACTAATAATATTAATATTAGTGTTATTAGTGCTATTTTAATGTTTGAAAAGTGACAGTATAAAGACAAATAATAATTATAATGCTGAGTGTGCAGTTGAACCCAACATGTTCCTCAATTTGCCACCAAGGTGATTTATTGGTGAGTAACCAACCAAATGTAACTAGTTTACTCTTAGCAGCTGCATTATTTCCAGCCTAAATTTTAAAACAATCCAATGATTTTAAATACTAATGCATATTTCTTTGTTTACAAATCAATACTTTTTTGTTTTATACAGATATCAAAACTGTTTTGTGTGCATTTTAATGGTGGATTTTTAACTTATATTGTGATAAAAGTGTCTATCCTATAAAAGCATGTTTTAGTGGAACAGATTACACCTAGTATGAAATTAATATATACATGTTACTCCTCTAAATACATATTATATTATCTGGGCCTTAGGCTTGAAAAGTTTCCACCATTGTATACATTAAACATAGCTATTTTTATACGATTTTTCATAATAGCTCTTTTCACTTAAAATGCTGTGGCTCTTTAAGTCAGGTAGGCATGGCAGACCTCTGGCTTTCTCCAGCTGGTTTTGAAAAGTTAATCCAATCGCAGCACTAAGAGGGTTAAGCTGATTCTAGGTAGCTGAATTGAGATTCTTAATATAATTCACAATAAAATTGCTTTGGTGGACTTTGTGACAGTGATGTGTGTATAATTAGTAATTGTTGAGTCGTTTGTAACACTACATCACTTACTTGTTTTTATCACGAATACATGTTTCAGGAGTTAATTGCTCCCATCCTCAGTTCCCTGTTGACTGCCCGCATCCTTTGTCTTGGTTGTAAGCTTGAACTCTGTTGGCGGCTGGAAGAACTTCTTCAAAAGTAAGTCTCCTGGTGGGGTTTCAAAATTATAAGTGCAGTTTCTGTTCTTCCAAATGTAGATGTTTTCCCAAGTTGTAAGTTCTGCTTTTCCTGAGATGTTTTTAAGTAAGTACTCAAAAATACTTAAAAACATCTTAGAAAAGCAGAACTTACAACTTGGGAAAACATCTACATTTGGAAGAACAGAAACTGCACTTATAATTTTGAAACCCCACCAGGAGACTTACTTTTGAAGAAGTTCTTCCAGCTGCCACCAGAGTTCAAGCTTACAACCAAGACGAAGGATGCGGGCAGTCAACAGGGAACTGAGGATGGGAGCAATTAGCCCCTGAAACATGTATTCGTGATAAAAACAAGTAAGTGATGTAGTGTTACAAACAACTCAACAATTACTGAGATTCTTAAGTTCAATGAAAGGATGTAATAAGAAATAAAGTAGAACAGAAAAACTAAATATTTAACAAATGAATGGTATTATGAGAGAATGAATAAATGGTTTGAACGTGTACTAGATTGCCAGTATAAGCATGAATATGCAGTCCAAAAGGAACCAGATAGAAGACCCAGTATATTGTGGAAGGACCAGTTAGAGCTGGAACAGGTCAGAATTATTGAACAATAAATCTGACAACAAATTATAATGTTGCAATCATAGGCTGATCTGCTGACATAAACAAGATATGCAGCTGGTAACTTAAATCTAGCAAGTTCTGCTATTAAATCAGGCTGCATGTGCAGAGAATTATTTGGCTTCTTTTCTTTGTCTTAAACTAAACAGGTAATTCACATTGTCTTGCCTAAATGAAGATAGGTAACGTCCATTTCTGCTGTGCAAGTGCACGAGTTCATGTGAGCCATGTTGGCTCCCTCCTCACACAAATTATGCTGCCAAGTAATACTACATTTGGCAGAGAAGTCACCATTATACTACATGTTCCTTATGCCTGCTAAAAGGCGAATAAAACTAGCATCTTTCTTCCTACTGCATTATTGGCTGGTACTCTGCAAGGAGAGATACTCAATAAAGGGTAGTGTAAAGACTCTGGTGTGGCACTGTTCGAGTTCCTGACG
Organism: Deroplatys truncata; assembly: GCA_030765065.1. Taxonomy (NCBI): domain Eukaryota; kingdom Metazoa; phylum Arthropoda; class Insecta; order Mantodea; family Mantidae; genus Deroplatys; species Deroplatys truncata. The sequence continues at coordinate 121,219,217 of CM060978.1, forward strand.
TCCGGTCACGTGGAGGAAGGTTGGAGCTACCTCAGGCATCAACAGCACGAGCTGAAGAGAGAAAATAGTCTTGAGTTTGCCGGCAGTCAGAAAGCAACCTTTAACACTGGGTCTAGGGAAGCACTTTCAGGCATATGCCATTTTTTACTTTTGACTAAATTCTACGCAAAATACCTTTCAGTAAGTAATTTTCAAAATTTAACATTCAGTAGATGTGCCATATTAATTTAGCCTTTGGAACAAGAGTGAGAATAATGTATTCTAAACTATTACTGTAAAGTTTTGCATCGTAAAGCAATATTGCAAGAAAAGCTAAAAACTTGAGGGTGAAATTTATTTTATTTGAGTCAGTATATAACGTGGAAATCTGTTAAATGATTGACTTTGGTAAAGAATATAACATTATATTGTACTGTAAGGAAAAGCTTTATTGAGTTGACATTTGCAAGCCTTGGATATAATTCCTGTCCCACTTGATTATATCATTTAAATAATTGTAACCTTTGGAGCACTTCATGATTTGAGATGTTTGTAAAATGGGCCCACCACTTTGATATTATGCCAATTCTATTATTTCCTTTTTAATAACCTTTCCTTTCATTTCCTACATTATCTAAGGTTTAATTACAATACATTATCTTACACATGGAATAGAAACTAAGAACATACTTTTCCTCTCAAGTATTTTACAAAGTGTGAAGTGTGTAAGGTTACCTAAACTAAAGATTCTCTCTTCAAAATGTCTAAGTGATTGGTAGCATATTAGAAATTCCCAAATTGTATTTTTGTCACGCATTTTAGATGTAACTAAGCATTACCTTACAGGTTTATGTATGTGAGAACTGTGATCAAAATACATTATTCCCAAGATACAGAGATCCTGGTAAGCTGTTGAAGACACGTAAAGGCCGCTGTGGTGAGTGGGCCAGTTGCTTTACTTTATTATGTCGTGCTCTTGGCTGGGATGCACGCTATGTGGTGGATGAGACAGATCACTTATGGACTGAGGTGAGTTTTCAAGCCTACACATCATCAAGGCAATATATAGAGAAAGAAAAATCTTGTGTAACATTCACATTACTTTCGCTGTTCATTAGTATTTCATACCCCTTTTTTAAAGATGAAAAATATCTGGAGTTATCATGAATTGGGGTCAGCCCGAGAAAATCTAGAATTATCATGCCGTCAGGAAAGCTTCAGCTCTATTTTAATTATTGTATGTTTTTGTGAGAACTATGTTTTACCAGGTGAAAAATGTTTATCTTATCTCTTATAGTTTGACAATTATACAGACTTCAATGAAAATGAAGTGGATTTCATTGGCTATTTAGAGAAAATTCAAAATATACATTTATTCATCATGACAATAACTCACACTTATATTTAAAATTATTTTTAAAGAAAATATAAAATAGCAAAACATTTTTCACATTAGGGGTTTATGTGAAACTCTTGGCCTTGCACTCTTAAAAGGCTCTCTCTCTCTCTCTCTCTCTCTCTCTCTCTCTCTCTCTCTCTCTCTCTCTCTCTCTCTCTCTTTCCCTCCCCCTCCCCCTCTCCCTCTCCCACTCTCTCTCTCTCAAGTATTAGTTTTTTGCACTTCTTTTTTGTGTCACTTAGTTTTCAATATGAGAAAATTCTTGATTCCATGAAGAGAAACAAAAGTTTATAAAGTATCAGATGAATGTCATAATGAAATTAAAATTGACCAGACAAGTTGTTCTCTACAACCACTTTGTAATATTTTATTGCAGATATATTCAGGAACACAAAAACGTTGGCTACATTGTGATCCTTGTGAAGATGTTTATGACTGCCCCCTGATGTATGAAATGGGCTGGGGTAAGAAGTTAACATATATAATAGCATACTCAAGGGAAGAAGTTCAGGATGTGACATGGCGTTATTCATGCAAGTATCAAGAAGTACTAGGCAGAAGAAGACAGTGCACTGAACAAGAACTATTAGAAAAAATAATGAAACTTCGCAGTAAATGTCAGAGTACTCTCTCAGCTTCAAGGCAGGCATACCTCAGTAAACGTCTTGTGACAGAGTTGGTGGAATTCCTTACCCCTCGAAGCCCTACTGACCAGGAGATGAAGGTATGTTAAGCAGTTGAACTCAGTATCAGTGTTAAGAACAGCGAAACAGTAGTATTAACATTTTTATTATAAGCCACAATGATAATCATTCACTTCATTTACTCAAATAATTGAGGTAGTATAGTGTGTATTTGTGTATTTGTGTCCCCACGTGGTGGATAATGTTTCTCACGTAATGTTGTTTACATTACGCGTGTAGCCATCTTGTGTGACGTCATACGTTGGTTGGTTCATTTGTTGTTTGTAGATTCCTCTGACGTAGCAATTGGTATCAGTTTTAGGTTATGTATATTGTCTTCCGGCTAGCTATTTAGGTAGACATTTAACTCTTGCAGGTTGTGAAGCGGAAAGGAATCTTTTGTCTATAAATGATACTGATGAAGAAACTGGTTTTATAATCTTTATTGCAGAACACGTTCACGAACACTTTCACAAGTTAATTTGGATACTCGCCATACTGAAACTGTTTATAATAACTTCTCACTTTTAACTCACGTACTTCAACTTTATATATTTAACTGTATAATCCTTTATAAGATTTCTCGTACTTCTGCTGCGCGTAACTTTATGAATTTAGAGACCGACATGAGAATCTTGTTGAACTGGGAGCTGACGTGTTACTTGTTGAGAATCTTGTTGAACACTGGAGACGATGTGTAATGTGTCGAGAATCTTGCCGAACTGGGGGACGCTCGACTTCGAGCATTGCTATTTATAGGCTTGCCTTAAGATACACCTAAAGATTATAAATGAAATGCTATTGGCTAATAAAACGCGCCAACATTAGCGTCAATTTTACTATCCAATGAAAACCACTAATACATATAATTTTTAGAGAATGTTCTAGAAGCTTTTACCAAAAAAGGCGCGAAACATTACGTAACTTCCTGGTTCCCGGTAACGATAAACAACTCAATCCCTTTCTGCTTTATTGCGTTATTGTTGACAGTTTCAGTAGAGCCATATATTATTATTTACCAATAATAGTTACAATTATTAAACCTCTGAAATCAATGTTACAATAAAAATACATATTCATAATAAAATAATTATTTATATTAACGTAATTTGTGATACAAATTACCGTCTCATATGCCCCACTAGAAACATAATTATAAATATTTATAACCTGTTTGGAAATTTTATAATTTTGTTTTTAGTCTCCTAAATCTTGTAACACACGCTATTCACTTTCACTTAACACTTCACACGCGTTTAACACACGACATATGTTTTATCTCGCCACTACTTACTGGCTTTGGTTTAATTTGTTTTGATATTAATCTGTCGTTACAATAAATTTTTTTTTTTATAGCAAATACTTTACCCTAAATTATTTAACTAGTGTTACAAAAAATGGTTTACTTTCTTATATTGTTACCAAAAATTTATCAATTCAAGAATTTTTTTGTAATTACCATACATATTTACCAAAATATTCACCCTTTACATATATTTACATCTCTTAAATCTAGATAATGCTTTACATTTTCTGTTTACTACACAAGTATTTGTTTTAAATTATTTTTACCATTTTTGTTATTTTGAATTTTATTTTAAACAATACTCTTGGAATTGCATTTACGTATCTTTACTTTAATATCATATTAATTTTCAATCTTTGTATTCTTAATTTTTAATTCTTGGAATTGTATTTACGTACTTTTACTTTAATCTCATCTTAAGTTTCAATCTATGCATTCTTAATCTTCAAATATTTTGTTACAGTTACTAAAAATTTAATTTATTTATTTTCTTCTCAAACAGTTAGTCATGACCACAATTTATTTCTCCATTCATATGATTTACATTTTTATTTAACCCTCTTACGTTCCAATACATTTCTCTGCAAGTCATCATCAACTATCCAACATTTGCTTTACATCTCATTTTTATTTACCCTCCTGGATCAAATTGTGTGTGGCTAAACATTACTCGTAGCCGTAACCTAACCTTCCAATTTTTGTTCATGAATAACCTCTTGTATTCATAAGAAATTTTGTTCCCTGGTAACTTTTGAAAACAATCTAAAGTTTCTTTTACAACACATCTTTTAACAACTTTCATTTTCAATTCTTTTACTATCTCATTAATCTGAGAATACTCTGACAAATCTGTACTAAACTGTACTGGACTGGAGTTTTCATTTTGAACATCTTGGTACAATTTATTTCTTTGCATTTCTGATATCTCCGCTCTGAAATTTACTTGCGCCTTATTCACATCTACATTCCTAACCTCTTTCATCTCTCTTAGCTCACTTGAAATATTACTCACTTGACTTCCTAACTCTGTACATTCTACATTAACCTCACTTTTAGTATTAACCTCACTTTCTTTGTTACCTATTTCCATGCTCATGTCTAGCATTTTCTTTGAAATTTCTCCTATCTCACTTACTATTACTTCCTCATTTTCATCTTTCATTTCTGGCCTACTACTATCTAACTTCATAACTTTCTTTTCAATTTCTTCATTGCTTTGATCTACTGTTTGCTCTAATTTCTCATTACTCCTACCAATATCTTCACTCAATTCCCTATGATCTTTGTTTATAGCTTCTCTCATCCTCTGAGTTAATCTTTGTCCTAATTCCTCATAACTCTTTTGCATATCTTCCCTTTCTTGATCTAATTTCTTACTAAGATCTTCCCTTATCTCCCTCTTAAACTGATCTAGTTTTTTATCAAAATTTTCATTAATCTTATTTATCATATCCATAATCATTCTAGTATTAGAATTAACATTTCCTGCTATTCTATTCTCACTTTCTGCACTAACATTTTCATCTTCAAACCCCAAAAAATCTGGACTATTTCCTGTAACCTGTATTGAATTACAACTAACTGTTACATTATCTCCCTCCATAATTATTTCTTCTGTATTGCTAGCAGCCATTGTTTTTATTTTCCTACCGCTCCTAAGTCTCATTTAATTACCTTTTTGATGCTGTCTGATGCTGCAGCTTTGATGTCCAGCGTTCTGCCCCTTTCTCCTAGGTTTGTATGTCGCTTCTGCGTTGTGTTGTGATGAATCTACGTTGTCTCGATGTTTTCTTGTAGCTGAATTACCCTTCTGTCTCGGAATCTGCGTCTATAGGTCGTTTCACTGCTGCTTTCGCCTCTCTGGTTATTCTTGTTCCTTTCCTAGTCGTCTAGCCTTCCTTTCCTAGTTGTCGCCCCACGTTGGTGGCGCCAATTTGAGAGATGTATAGTGTTGTATTTGTGTATTTGTAGCACCACGTTGTGGATAATGTTTCTCACGTAATGTTGTTTACATTACGCGTGTAGCCATCTTGTGTGACGTCATACGTTGGTTGGTTCATTTGTTGTTTGTAGATTCCTCTGACGTAGCAATTGGTATCAGTTTTAGGTTATGTATATTGTCTTCCGGCTAGCTATTTAGGTAGACATTTAACTCTTGCAGGTTGTGAAGCGGAAAGGAATCTTTTGTCTATAAATGATACTGATGAAGAAACTGGTTTTATAATCTTTATTGCAGAACACGTTCACGAACACTTTCACAAGTTAATTTGGATACTCGCCATACTGAAACTGTTTATAATAACTTCTCACTTTTAACTCACGTACTTCAACTTTATATATTTAACTGTATAATCCTTTATAAGATTTCTCGTACTTCTGCTGCGCGTAACTTTATGAATTTAGAGACCGACATGAGAATCTTGTTGAACTGGGAGCTGACGTGTTACTTGTTGAGAATCTTGTTGAACACTGGAGACGATGTGTAATGTGTCGAGAATCTTGCCGAACTGGGGGACGCTCGACTTCGAGCATTGCTATTTATAGGCTTGCCTTAAGATACACCTAAAGATTATAAATGAAATGCTATTGGCTAATAAAACGCGCCAACATTAGCGTCAATTTTACTATCCAATGAAAACCACTAATACATATAATTTTTAGAGAATGTTCTAGAAGCTTTTACCAAAAAAGGCGCGAAACATTACGTAACTTCCTGGTTCCCGGTAACGATAAACAACTCAATCCCTTTCTGCTTTATTGCGTTATTGTTGACAGTTTCAGTAGAGCCATATATTATTATTTACCAATAATAGTTACAATTATTAAACCTCTGAAATCAATGTTACAATAAAAATACATATTCATAATAAAATAATTATTTATATTAACGTAATTTGTGATACAAATTACCGTCTCATAATTCATATTCAAGAACCATGTTTGTCCTTTTAATAAAGAAGATAGCTGAAAGCAGATAGCCATCTTAGGCTTGGCTGGACCATTCTGTTTAACTATTGGCTGGCTGACCCTAGTTTTTATTTGTAAGGCCAAAGACCCGGGTACCATTTGATTTCAAAGAACAAATGAAGAATTTTCTGAAATCTACTAGTCAACTTCGCTTTAAGATTTCTCATAGTAAAAGAATCATTGAGGGAGTGTTGTTAAAGGTTATTATGGTTGCTATTTGGAAATAGGAGTTAAAGTGAAGTATTAATACGGGAAAGAACAGCCACATCAAAATGAACCCTTCACCTATTAAAATAGGTGTCAAAGTAAACTATTGTTGCACCACTTTCAAAAAAGCCATATACGGCTGGAAAGAAAGATCACAAAACTGCACAACGCAGTTTCTGAGTGTGTTGTATTAATGTTTTCAGCAGTGGTTTAGTATATAATTGAGTCAGGGCCAGTTGTACGAACTTGGAATAAACCCTTGTTAGACATTATTCCATGGTTAGGTGCTGAATTATATTGTACAATGCCGGAATAGAGCATATCAAGGATGTAACTATGGAATAAATTATTTGGTGCTTTTATGCAGCAATAACTTGTTATCCCTAATATAAAAATAAAATGGATGCATGGCTACTGGTATTTGATATAAATAATTAATTTCTTAATAACATGGTAATGGTTCTTTCACACAAGTGTATGAATGCTGGTATTGAAATTTTCATTCTGATTCTACCTTTCCAACCCTGTACTGCACACGGCTTGTGTGAAAGAAGAATTAATTACCATTGATGACCTAATAGTTGGTTAAAGTATGAAGCCCAGGACTTAAAGTACTTATGACATTTTAAGTCACCATCGGGCATGTTATTTCAAAATAAATTTGAGATCTCCTGGAGTTTACCGGGAAAAATGCAAGTCAGTTTGGAATTTAATGTCATGCCAGCATGTTGCCCTGATAGCTCAGTTAGTTAGACCAACCAGACAGAAGTCAGAAGATCTTTGATTCACATCCTAGCTATGGCATTGAAATTTTCAGTCTGATTGTACCTTTCCAACATTGTCCTACACATGGCTGTGCGAAAGAACGATTGATTACCATTGTTGATCTAATTCAGTAAAATGTTAGTACATTTTTACAAGGACCCAAGATTTTAGATGTCATTGATGGGAAAACATGTTAATAAAAAGACAAAATCTGTAATTTAAGAACTTTATAATTCTGTAATGAAAATCTAATAATGCTTCTTACCTCACAATTGAATACAAAATGTGTACAATATTTACACTTGAAATACATATCTATAGTTGATTGTTTTGTTAGTTTTATTGCCAACATTTTACTGTCCATATTGTTTAGTAAAGTCATTACATCGTCATCAACCTCAGAACTACATACATATCGCTTCACTGTATCCATTGCCTCCTCCATTGCTTTCGACACTAGGAATTGGCTCAGCATCTGACTCATCTTCACTTTCATTGCACACTGATGCTTCTTTTGTCATTTGCTCTTCCAGTATTTCATCTGTCATTGTTTCACATACATGAGTTACATTGTCATACGTGTTTACATACGTTTCAAAAGAGAGACCGTCTGCTAATTGGCGCCATTCTTTACACTTGGAAAACTCATCTTCTTGTGTGATATCACCAAGAACTCAACAAAAGCCAGCTTTATTGAAGGAGTTCCAAATCGTACCTTGCATCACAGGCAGCCTTAATGAAATGCATGGCATTTAAGATGTGATTTTTCTTGTCGTCGATTCCAATACAGCCACTTAAAATATGTGTGCTTCATGCACCATATTATACCTTGATGTAAAGGTTGTAGCTTATTCATGCAGTTAATTGGAAGGAAAATAATCTATATGTTTCTTAAATTTGAAACAGCTAGTGGATGAGTGACACAATGATCAATGAAGAGTGCAATTTTCCTGTTTCTTATGCCCAGTCTTGCATCCCATGCATATAAAAATGTTCAAATATCGTAGAAATTTCCAAGCTTTTGTGTTGGAAGTGTGTTTACACGGAAAATATTGTAGATACTTGAAGCACATTTTTGAAGCATTGCAGACTGCATGCTTTTCCAGTAACCAGCGTTACCAATTTCTCTGTTCCACTTTCATTACAACACAACAGAACTGTAAGCTTCTTCTTGTTAAGTTTCTCATTGTGTCACTTACTGCCCTTAAAATCCAGGGTTTTTTCTGGCAGAAGATGGAATAATAGTCCCGTTTCATCTGCATTATAAACACCATCAGGGTTTTGATTTTTCAAAATTGATGGGAGTATTGTGTTGTTTTCCCATGTTTCTGTATTTTTGTACAGTATACTGTCATTATCTAAGGCAGCAGCCTCATCTTGCACACATCTTAAACTAAATCATGTCGATTCTTGAATATGATGTACATATGTTTAGTCAACACTAGCAACTGTCGTTGGCATTTATCATGCCAAGCTAAAACATCTATCCAATCCACAGAAGTTGCATCATACAGACGCATACATGCCATTGGCTGCTGGTCCCCACTCCAAGTTAAAGCATTCACTATCCCACCCATACAAATCGCATCATACAGGTGCATGCATGTCATTGCTGCTGGTCCGTATGCCCAATGGACTGATCAAGGATTGACCAAAATACTGAATTGGGACATTTACTGGGACTGAGGACATCAAACTGCGAACGCAGTAAGTGGGGATGCAAAAACTTGCTTTTTTATAGCATTTGGGACCAGTGCTTTTATAATTTAACTATATATGGGAAAACACGTTACTGAGGAACATGCTAACACTGTAGTTTGAAGCGGTATTAATGTTGTAGATCATTAATTGTAGCTCCGCGTTTGGAAGCCAATATGCGACGGTTGCTGCTTTACGTAATGTTGTTTACATCACGTGTGTTGAAGCCTTCTTGTGACGTCATTCTTTGTTTGGTTCGTAGCTCCCTCTGACGTTAGCAATTTGTATCAATTAGTTTCTGAAAGAATTTAAGGTTATGTATATTGTCCTCCGGCTAGCTATCATCTTATCTTGGTAGAACTTGTATCTCTTGCAGGGTGTGAATCGGAAAGGAATCTTTTATCCAGAAATTATACTGACGAAGAAATTGGTTTTATAACTTTTATTGCTGAACACATTCACAAACACTTTTACAAATTAATCTGGATACTCGCCAAACTGAAACTGTTTGTAATAACTTCTTATCACTTTTAACTCACGTACTTCAACTTTATATATTTAACTGTATAATACTTTATAATAATTCTCGTAATTCTGCTGCGCGTAACTTGGCGAAATAAATGAACTGAGAGACCGACGTGTATAGTACTGAGAATTTTGTAGAACTGGGGAAACGCTCCCTTGAACCTGGCTTATTTATAGGCCTGCCTCAAGATACGCCTAAAGATTATAAATGAACTGCTATTGGCTAATAAAACGCGCCAACATTAGCGTCTATTTTAATATCCAATGAAAACCACTAATACATATTTCTTTTAGGGAACATTCTAGAAGCTTCTATCGAAACCGCGCGAAACATTACGTAACTTCCTGGTTCCCGGCAATGACAAACAACTCACCCCCTTGCTGCATTATTGCGTTATTGTTGACATTTTCAGTAAAGCCGTATATTATTATTTACCAATAATAATTACAATTAATAAACCTCTGAAATCAATGTCACATAAAAATACATATTCATATTACAATCCTTATTTACATTTAAGTAATTTGTGATACAAATTACCGTATCATATGCCCCACTAGAAACATAATTATAAATATTTATAACTTGTTTGGAAATTTTATAATTGTGTTTTTAGTCTCCTAAATCTTGGAACACACGCTATCACTTTCACTTAACACTTCACACGCATTTAACACACGACATGTTTTATCTCGCCACTACTTACTGGCTCTGGTTTAATTAATTTAAATATTAATCTGACATTATAATTTTTATAGCAAATACTTTACCCTAAATTATTTAATCACTGTTACCAAATTGTTTACTTTAAGTTGTTGACAAAAATTTATACATTTAAGATTTTTTTATAATTATTATACATATTTACCAAAATATTCACCCTCTACACAAATATTTACATCTCTTAAATCTAGACAATGTTTCACCTTTTCTGTTTGCTACATAAATATTTGTTTTGAATTATTTTGACCATTTTTGTTATTATGTACTTATTTTAACAATACTCTTGGAATTGCATTTACGTATCTTTACTTTAATATCATATTAAGTTTCAATCTTTGCATTCTTAATTTTCAAATGTTGTTACAGTTACTAAAAATTCAATTTTTTTTTTTTTTTTTTTTTTTTTTATAATTTATTTCTCTTTTCAAATGACAAATAATTAACCCTCTTACGTTCCAATACATTTCTCTGCAAGTCATCTTTAACTATCCAGCATTTACTTTACATCTCATTGCTATTTACCCTCCTGGATCAAATTGTGTGTGGCTAAACATTACTCGTAGCCGTAACCTAACCTTCAAATTTTTGTTCATGAATAACCTCTTGTATTCATTTGAAATTTCATCACATGATAACATTTGAAAACAATCTAAAGTTTCTTGAACAACACATCTTTTGACAACTTTCATTTTCAATTCATCTGCTATCTTTTTACTTTGAAAGTACTCTGACAAATCTGTACTAAACTGTACTGGACTGGAGTTTTCCTTTTGAATATCTTGGTACAATTTATTTCTTTGCATTACTGTCTCATTCTGTATTTCTGATATTTCCCCTCTGAAATTAACTTGCGCCTCATTTAAATCTGCATTTGTAGCCTCCATCATCTCTTTTAACTCACTTGAAATACTACTCACTTGATTTACTAACTCTGTGCATTCTACATTAACCTCACTTTTAGTATTAACCTCACTTTCTTTGTTACCTATTTCCATGCTCATGTCTAGCATTTTCTTTGAAATTTCTATCTCACTTGCTATTATTTCCTTTTCATCACTCTTTTTTGTCATACTACTATCTAGCTTCGTAACTTTCTTTTCAATTTCTTCCCTGCTTTTATCTACTTTTTGCTCTAATATCTCATTACTCCTACCAATATCTTCAATTGATTTCCTATGATCCCTTTTTATATCTTCTCTCAATTCCTCAAAACTCTGATCTACTTTTTGTTCTACACTCTTAATAATATTTTCACTCAATTCCCTATAATTCCTGTCCATAGCTTCCCCTAATTTCTCAAAACTCTTTTGCATCTCTTCCCTGTTTTGATCTAATTTCTTACTAAGATCTTCCCTTATCTCCCTACTCATATTTCTCAGCATTTCCATCATCACACTAGCATCAATAGTAATATTTCCTACTATTCTGTTCTTACTTTCTGCACTAACATTTCCTCCCTCAAAAACTACATTGTTTGAACTTTTTTTTGTAACCTGTATTGACTTACAGCTAACTGTTACACTATCCCCTTCCATCATTGTTTTTTTTGTATTACTAGCAGCCATTGTTTTTGTTTTCTAAAAAAAAATTACGATACCTTTGTGATGCTGTATGTTGCTGTTACTTTGATGTCCAGCGTTCTGCCCCCATTCTCCTATGTTTGTATGTCGCTTCTGCGTTGTGTTGTGATGAATCTACGTCGTCTCGATGTTTTTGCGTTGAATTCCTTGTTGCCTCGTAATCTCGGAATTACGATGTCCACTCATCCGTATAGTCTGTCGTTCCTTTTGTTTCTGGAATCTGCGTCTTGTAGATCATTTTACTGCTGCTTTCCTTCCACGTCCTGATTATGCTGATCCTTTCCTGGTTAATTCTGCTACTTCCTGGTTATTTTGATCCTTTCCTGGTCATCTTCGCCCCACGTCCTGGGTGCCAATATGAAGCGGTATTAATGTTGTAGATCATTAATTGTAGCTCCGCGTTTGGAAGCCAATATGCGACGGTTGCTGCTTTACGTAATGTTGTTTACATCACGTGTGTTGAAGCCTTCTTGTGACGTCATTCTTTGTTTGGTTCGTAGCTCCCTCTGACGTTAGCAATTTGTATCAATTAGTTTCTGAAAGAATTTAAGGTTATGTATATTGTCCTCCGGCTAGCTATCATCTTATCTTGGTAGAACTTGTATCTCTTGCAGGGTGTGAATCGGAAAGGAATCTTTTATCCAGAAATTATACTGACGAAGAAATTGGTTTTATAACTTTTATTGCTGAACACATTCACAAACACTTTTACAAATTAATCTGGATACTCGCCAAACTGAAACTGTTTGTAATAACTTCTTATCACTTTTAACTCACGTACTTCAACTTTATATATTTAACTGTATAATACTTTATAATAATTCTCGTAATTCTGCTGCGCGTAACTTGGCGAAATAAATGAACTGAGAGACCGACGTGTATAGTACTGAGAATTTTGTAGAACTGGGGAAACGCTCCCTTGAACCTGGCTTATTTATAGGCCTGCCTCTAGATACGCCTAAAGATTATAAATGAACTGCTATTGGCTAATAAAACGCGCCAACATTAGCGTCTATTTTAATATCCAATGAAAACCACTAATACATATTTCTTTTAGGGAACATTCTAGAAGCTTCTATCGAAACCGCGCGAAACATTACGTAACTTCCTGGTTCCCGGCAATGACAAACAACTCACCCCCTTGCTGCATTATTGCGTTATTGTTGACAGTTTCAGTAAAGCCGTATATTATTATTTACCAATAATAATTACAATTAATAAACCTCTGAAATCAATGTCACATAAAAATACATATTCATATTACAATCCTTATTTACATTTAAGTAATTTGTGATACAAATTACCGTATCAAGTTGGTTAAACTATAAAGCGCAGGTCTTAAAGTACTTACGACATTGTAAATTGCCATTGGGGTATGTCATCTTAAAATGAATTTGAGATCATCCCTTTGTGGTTTACCAGGAAATATGCAAGTCAGTTGGGGAATTTAATAATGTGCTGACATGCTATTAGGTTAGCTAAGTTGGTTAGAGTAATGGACAGAAACCAGAAGATCCCTGATTCAAATCCTAGCTATGACATTGAAATTTTCAGTCTGATTCAACCTTTCTTAATAATATGTTTTTGAAAACTAAAAAACTTAAAGACAGTATGTCATAGAGTTGATCTAGTATATGATACAATGATACAAATGATTACATATATACAATCCTCCTATTACAAAATATTAGGAAAAAAATGCATGTACAAAGTTTGTCTTTAAGCTAATTTGTACAGTTTTGTCTAATAGAAGAATTTAATAAGTATACTACAAAAAGCATAAGAATACTAAAACTTAATCATTTATAAACTCATCTATTGAATGATAACATCTTTGAACCATATATTTTTTCAGTTCCCTTTTAAATTGTTTTATTTCTTTTATTTGTTGAATGTGTGTTGGTAGTTTATTAAAAACCATACAAGTGGCAACAGTGGGTTTCATTTTGAATAATTGTAATCCATGTGAAGTTATATGGAAGCGTGTATTACCCCTAGTGAAATGGTTGTAATTCTGGCTTAATTTTTGTATGATTTTCATTATCTTTTAAATACATTATTACCTCAAAAATATATAGTGAGTAAAGAGCTACAATATTTAATTTTCTGAAATAATTTCTGCAAGATTCCTGTGGTAGACCTACCATTACCCTAATTGCTATTTTCTGTAATATAAAAAGTCTTTTGGTGTACTTAGTAGTACTTTGTCCCCAAACTGTAATTCCATATGATAAATGTTGATGCAGTAATTTGTATCACAAATTACCTAAATGTAAATAATGATTGTAATATGAATATGCATTTTTATGTGACATTGATTTCAGATGTTTATTAATTGTAATTATTATTGGGAAATAAGTTTATACGGCTTTACTGAAACTGTCAATAATAGCGCAATAATGCAGCGAGGGGGTTGAGCTGTTTATCATTATTGGAAACAAGGAAGTTACGTAATGTTGGCGCGTTTTCGGTAGAAACTTCTGGAATATTTTCTTCCTAAAAGCAATATGTATTCGTGGTTTTCATTGGATATTAAAATAGACGCTAATGTTGGCGCGTTTTCTTAGCCAATTGCAGTTCAGTTATAATCTTTAGGCGTATCTTGATGAAGGCGTATAAATAGGGTAAGTTTGAGGTAAAGTCAGTCAGTCCTTCAGTTCGCCGAAAGCATTCATACATTACACATCGTATTCAGGGCCAGTTCATCAAAAATCTGTGTACACTACACATCGTCTTCAGTCAGTCAGTTCGTCGAAAGTATTAGTACGACATACATCGGATATAGATTCACAAGTTACGCGCAGCAGAATTATGAAAGATCTAAAGTATGGTAAAGTTAATTATATAAAAGATTGAAGTACGTGGATTAAAAAAGATCAGTAAGAAGTTATTATAACAGTTTCAGTTTGGCGAGTATCTAAATCAATATGTAAAAGTGATAGTGAACGTGTTCGACAATAAAAATTATAAAACAAATTTCTTCATCAGTGTAATTTTTGGATAAAAGATTCCTTTCCGTTTCACAACCTGTATAGAGACACATGTTCGACCCAAGCCAACAGGATAATAGCTAGCCAGAGGACATTTGAAATGAAATCAAACAAAAACTAACACTGATGCAAATTGCTAACACAAGATGGAGCTACAAACCGAACAAATGAATGACGTCACAAGATGGCAACGCGTGAAGTAAACACACATACATAAACATCACAAGTAACAAACATTATAAGTAATACCGTCGCAAATTGGCACCCAGAACGTGGGGCACGATAACCAGGAAAGGAACACAATGACCAGGAAAGAAGCAAAGTAACCAGGAAAGTAGCAGAGTGACCAGGAAAGGAACCAGGACGTGGAACAAATGTAGCAGTGAAATGATCTACAAGACGCAGATTCCAAACTACAGGACAACAAAACGACGTGGACTCATCATAACACAATGCAGAAGCGACATATAACCTAGGAGAGAGGGGCAGAAAGCTGGACATCAATGTAACAGCAACAGACAGCATCACAAAGGTTAGAGTATCGTGATTTTTTTTTTAGAAAACAAAATTGTAACCTACAAATGTACTTAAGGAGTGGTAGGATAAAGAAAACAATGGCTACTAATAATACAGAAGAAATAATTATGGAGGGAGATAATGTAACAGATAGCTGTAATTCAATACAGGTTACAGAAAATAGCCCAAACTTTTTAGGATTTGAGGATGAAAATGTTAGTGCAGAAAGTGAGAATAGAATAGTAGGAAATGTTAATTTTGATGCTAGTATGATGATGGAAATGCTGAAAGATATTGTTAAGAGTATGAGGGAAGATATGCAAAAGAATAATAGGGAATTAAAAGAAGATATTGATAGGAGTTTAGATCAGAATAAGAGAGAATTGAGGGAAGATATTGGTAAGAGTATTACAGATCAATTAAGGGAAGAAATTTGTAAGAATAATGAGAAATTAGAAAGGAAAATAGATCAAAACAGGGAAGATATGCAAAGGAGTCATAGGGAATTGAGGGAAGATATTGGTAAAAGCTTAGAACAAAACAGGGAAGAAATTGAAAAGAAATTCATGGAGCTAGATAGTAGTATGATTAGAATGAAAAATGAAAATCAAGAAATGATAGCAAATGAAATAGGTGAAGTTTCAAAGAAAATGTTAGACATGAGCAGGGAAATATCTAACCAAAAAAGTGAGGTTAATAATAAAATAGAGCATGTTAATGTAAAATGTACAGAGCTAGGTAGCCGAATGAGTAGCATTTCAAGTGAGTTAAAAGAGATAATGGAGGCTACAAATGCAGATTTAATACAGGTGCAAGTTAATTTCAGAGGGGAAATATCTGAAATTCAGAAGGAGTCAGAAACACAGAGAAATAAGTTGTCTGATGAAGTTAAAGATTTGTCTAAAGATTTGAATCAAAAGCTAACTTCTGAAATTAACAAACACCAAACTGTTCAAAATGAGAATAATAAAAAATTGGAACAGACAATAGAAAATCTGCAAGGTACTGTAAATAGGTTAGAATTGAATTCAAGGGCAAATATATGTGATGTGAATGTATCAGATGTACAACATAATGATAGAGGTAGTTCCTCAGGTATAACAAATAATGTGAGTGATGCGGCAGCTTCATCTATAGCTAATGCTGAAACTCAGAGTGCACAAGTAACACTAGAGAATTTAAATATGGGAGTAGGGAATTTGCAAAATTACAATCATATCTTAAGTGATTTTCCACTTCCAAAATTTAATGAAAACTCCAGTCCAGTACAGTTCATTGCAGAATTATCAGAGTATTTTCAAATTAAACAGATACCTGAAGCATTGAAAATGATAGTTGTCAAAAGATGTTTGGACCAGAAAACTTTAGATTGGTTACAAATGGTATCCGGGGGTGAAATTTCATATGAATCCTTTAAGAGATTATTCATGAACAGATTTTGGAATGTTACGGTACAGCATAGAATTCGAGCAATGCTTAGTCATGGTCAATTTAATCCACAAGAGGGAATATCAATGACTGATTACTTACTGAAACATGCAAGTCAGGTTAGAAACTTGTCACCTCCAATCAATGAAGAAGATTTTGTGAGTTTGCTCGCAAGGCATTATCCTATAAGGATACGAAATTACTTATTAATTGCAAAACCACGGAGCATCTATGAGATGACAGAATTAATAACAGCTTTGGAACAACAGGAAGAAGATATATCTCGGGAGTGGGAGCATAGATTTTTAGATGTGCGAGATAGACGAAATTACCAAAGTAGTTATCAGCAAAGTAGAGGACAAGACAGACATCATGAAATTAATACCAGACAACGGTATCAATCATACGTTCCACAATTTGAAAGATCAAGGACAGATGGGAGACCAGGTCGACAGGAACAAATAAATTATGTCAGGACAGAAAGATTGCCTGAAAGAGGGCAAAATTATGGAAGGCGGTATATTAGACAAAGGGGAAATTTCACTCACTGGAGGGAAAACAATAACCGGGAAAGATCTGAGGAACGGCAAGAAAATTACGTGCCAAGGGGACATAATGTCAGAAATCGAGGATTTAGAACTCGAGGAAGGGGAACTCAAAACCATGGTAGCGACAATGAGATAGATTTAGCGCCTGTTAGGAATGGCAGTCCCGTACGTGAACATGGAAATAACCAGGAAAACTGTTAACAGACTCCTGTGTAGTAGGTTCTCAGGACGTCTTTAATAATTAAGTATCCATTACCAATACAAATAATATGCCTACACATACACCCTGTAATAAGATTACAGCAACAAAAGATAAGGGAGAAAATTTTGAGTCACCTCATGTTAGGATGGAAATTGCGAAGAAAGAGATCATTGCAACTATAGATTCTGGTTCGTCAGCTTCAATTTGCTCACAGAAATTTTACATAAATTTGATTAATGAAGGTAACAAAATTATGGCTCTTCCCACTAGTAATTTAGTTTGTCGTGTTGCAATCGGAAGAACGACACAGGTCATAAAAACACAAGCTCTACTTAATATACTTATCGGCGGAGAGAATTTTGAGGTTATGTTTCTAATTGTAAACCATCTGATTTGTGACATAATTATAGGATGTGACTTCCTACATGAAGAGTTAAGAATGACAAAAGACGATAGAGAAATAAGGGTACCATTTATAAAAGAGAAAGTTTCTGTAATCGAGATGACAAAGGATGAGAAGAATCTTTGTGACCAAGAGTTTTTTTGTGCAAATAACAGAAACTGATAGAAATAGTCAGATAAAGCAGGTAGTCACAGAATATGAAGGGAATACCACGCCATATTTTCAACAGCTAGCAGAAATGCCAGAAGAAGTAGAGAAATTTGCAATCCAAACAAAAGACGACCATGTGATCGAGACAGACAACAGCTGGGAAGAGAAGAGAAATGAGGAAATAATACACAAGTGTGAAGAAGCTTATAATATTACGGTAATGCAAAAACAAATCCTTCATGATGTTTTGATGAACAATAGTTCAGTATTTAGTAATATCCCAGGCAGATGTAATGTATATCAGCATACATTTCAAGTAGAAGACATACCACCATATAGGCACAAGTATGACAATTTACCTATAAGTCTTCGGGACAAAGCTAGACAACTAATAAATAGCATGTTAGAAAATGGGATTATTGAGCAAAGTAATTCTCAGTATATAAATTCAATCTGCTGGAGTATTAAACGAGATGGTAGTTTGAGATTAACATTAGACGGTAGATATGTCAACAAGTATATGAAACCAGATCATTTTCAAAGTGAGGGAATTGAACAACTAATTACAAAACTTTCAAGAGGGAGATTTCTGACATCCATTGACCTCACTGCTTCATATTGGCAAGTGGAATTAGATCCACAAGTGCGTGAATACACTTCATTTCAGTACTCAGGGATCCAGTATCGTTTTTGTGTAAATCCTTTTGGTTTAAAAAACTCAGGAAGTGGATTTTTGAGAGCCATTCACAGTATCTTTGGAAATTCTGCAGATGATTTTTTAATAAAGTATATTGACGACTTCCTAATCATTAGTCAAACATTTGAAGAACACATGAATAATGTCCATTATGTGTTAAATAAACTACAACAACATGGTATGACTGTGAACATACTAAAATCAAAATTTTGTGTCAAGGAAATAAATTTTCTGGGTTATGTAGTGGATGAACGAGGTATAAGACCTGATCAGAAAAGAATAGAAGCAATAATGAAAATTCCATCACCAAGGAACGTAAAACAAATTAGACGTCTCATAGGGGTATTGAACTTTCAGAGTAAGTTCGTACCAAGATATTCGGCTGAAATAGAACCACTGCGGCAGCTTCTCCGAAAGAACAATAAGTGGAAATGGACAGAGGATCATCAAAAATGTTTTGAGAGAGTAAAGGAACTCTTTGCTAAGTCCATATTACTCGAGAGGCCCAGAGAAGATTTGGAATATGAGATTTATGTCGATGCATCAATGCAAGGATACGCCGGAATTTTAGGACAGCGAGACTTCAACAATGACTTTCACGTCATTAGTACAGCTTCTAGAGGACTTACAAATATTGAGCGGAATTCTTCAGTGACTCAGTTAGAAATTGGAGCACTATATTTCTCATTAATTCGTTTTAAAACCTATATTTATCGGCAAAAGGTGAAAGTATATTCAGACCACATCAGCTTAACTTTCATACAACGGTGTAGATTATGTAGTGGAAAACTTGCTAGATACATTCATGCAATATCTGCATTTGATATTGAGATTATCCACATTCCTGGCAAAAATAATACCTTCAGTGATTTGCTATCAAGATTGAACTACAACCCACAAATTCCCGAAAATATTGAAAGGCCTAGAAATGAAGTCAAAATATTGACAATTGAAATTCCTTTAAGCAAAGAAATGATTAGAAAATTGAAAAATATGGGGGAAACTCAAAAAGAGGACGCAAAATTGTTAGAACTTAAAGAAAAGGCACCACTAATTGAAGAAGCAAAGAAAGAAATTGTAGCAATTCGAGATGGGACATTATACAAGAAGCATGGAAAAGAAGTGCCTAGTTGGAGGATAATGGTTCCGAAAAGCATGGAGAAGGAACTAATTAAGAATTTTCACGAAGGGTTAGCACACTCAGGGAATGACCGGACAACTTCTATGATATTAGAGAATTTATACATATCTAAATTGCGTCAGAAAGTTCGAAAATTTATATCGTGCTGCAACCTGTGTCAGAAGGCAAAGCAAATAAATGCAGCATATGCATTTGAAACTAATTCGGTTATAAGGGATAAGCCGAGATGTGTAATTAGTATTGATATTCATGGTCCGATGCCTCCAAGTCAATTTGGAAACAAATATATATATTTGTCTGTTATGATATATTCAGCAAATATGTAAGAATTTACCCTTTGAGAAAACCTACAGGTTTAGCATGTTTGAATAGACTACTCAAGTCATATGTGATTGAAGAAGGACCTATTCAATCTGTATTGAGCGATAATGCTTCGTACTTCACAGGAAAAAAAATTATGGATGGACTGAAAGAAAATGGCATTAAACAATATTTTTCGTCAAGATACAGACCGAACTCCAACCCAGTGGAGAGGGAAATTAAGGAAATTTCAAATTATTTAAGGGTGTTATGACATCGAAAACACACCCAATGGTATGGATATGTGAACTTCGTTCAGAATCTACTAAATGAAACCGTAAACAATGTGACCGGATACAAACCATGTGAACTTAAGTTAGGAAAGAAGATCAAAACAATGTGTAAGAAAATTCCAGAAGCCATTCCAGATGCGCATTCGATACCACAAACAGAAGAAGAGATGTTCCGAAAAGCATTCGAGAGGATGAAGAAAAAGGCCATAAAAAGAAAAATTAAACATGAAGAAAAGAAGAGAAAGGAATGGAGGATCAAAATAGGAGATTTAGTTTTGGTCAAAACCAAGAAATTGTCGGATAAAGCAAATACACTTTATTGGCGAATGTTTCTCAAATACCATGGACCATATGAAGTTGTTGAAGTATATGGAACTAATACATATGAGTTATGTAATCCAACAACTCGAAAAAGCATAGGAAAGTTCCATATTGAGATGCTGAAACCATACAACCATGAAGATCAAGATGAAACAAAAGACAAAGATGATAAATAGTAAATGCTGGATAGTTAAAGACGAAATGCAGAGCAATGTATTGGAACGTAAGAGGGTTAAATAAATATGTACGTCATGTGAAAGGAGAAATAAATTTTGGACATGACTAAATGTTTAAGAGGAAAATAACATTTTTATTAGTAACTGAACATGTGAAATAAAGCATGATGTTATATTAAAGTAAAGTACATACATACTATTCCAAGAGTATTGTTAAGATAAAGTACAAAATAACAAAAATTGGTAAATATAATTAAAAACAAATATTTATGTAGCAAATAGAACATGTGAAACAGTGCCTAGATTTAAGAGATGTAAATATTTGTGTAGAGGGTGAATATTTTGGTAAATATGTGTAATAATTACAAAAATCTTAAATGTATAAATTTTTGTCAACAACTTAAGAAAGTAAACAATTTGGTAACAGTAATTAAATAATTTAGGGTAAAGTATTTGCTATAAAAAAATTTGTGATGTCAGATTAATATCTAAATTAATTACACCAGAGCCAGTAAGTAGTGGCGAGAAAAAAAAAACAAAAAAAAAAAAAAAAAAAAAAAAACATATGTCGTGTGTTAAATACGTGTGAAGTGTTAAGTGAAAGTGATAGCGTGTGTTCCAAGATTTAGGAGACTAAAAAACACAATTATAAAATTTCCAAACAAGTTGTAAATATTTATAATTATGTTTCTAGTGGGGCATATGATGCAGTAATTTGTATCACAAATTACCTAAATGTAAATAATGATTGTAATATGAATATGCATTTTTATGTGACATTGATTTCAGATGTTTATTAATTGTAATTATTATTGGGAAATAAGTTTATACGGCTTTACTGAAACTGTCAATAATAGCGCAATAATGCAGCGAGGGGGGTGAGCTGTTTATCATTATTGGAAACAAGGAAGTTACGTAATGTTGGCGCGTTTTCGGTAGAAACTTCTGGAATATTTTCTCCCTAAAAGCAATATGTATTCGTGGTTTTCATTGGATATTAAAATAGACGCTAATGTTGGCGCGTTTTCTTAGCCAATTGCAGTTCAGTTATAATCTTTAGGCGTATCTTGATGAAGGCGTATAAATAGGGTAAGTTTGAGGTAAAGTCAGTCAGTCCTTCAGTTCGCCGAAAGCATTCATACATTACACGTCGTATTCAGGGCCAGTTCATCAAAAATCTGTGTACACTACACGTCGTCTTCAGTCAGTCAGTTCGTCGAAAGTATTAGTACGACATACATCGGATATAGATTCACAAGTTACGCGCAGCAGAATTATGAAAGATCTAAAGTATGGTAAAGTTAATTATACAAAAGATTGAAGTACGTGGATTAAAAGAGATCAGTAAGAAGTTATTATAACAGTTTCAGTTTGGCGAGTATCTAAATCAATATGTAAAAGTGATAGTGAACGTGTTCGACAATAAAAATTATAAAACAAATTTCTTCATCAGTGTAATTTTTGGATAAAAGATTCCTTTCCGTTTCACAACCTGTATAGAGACACATGTTCGACCCAAGCCAACAGGATAATAGCTAGCCGGAGGACATTTGAAATGAAATCAAACAAAAACTAACACTGATGCAAATTGCTAACACAAGATGGAGCTTGATACGGTAATTTGTATCACAAATTACTTAAATGTAAATATTGATTGTAATATGAATATGTACTTTTATGTGACATTGATTTCAGAGGTTTATTAATTGTAATTATTATTGGTAAATAATAATATAAGGCTTTACTGAAACTGTTAGTAATGGCGCAAGAATGCAGCGATGGGGTGAGTTGTTTATCATTGCCGGGAACCAGGAAGTTACGTAATGTTTCGCGCCTTTTCGGTAAAAAGCTTCTAGAATGTTCCCTAAAAGAAATATGTATTAGTGGTTTTCATTGGATATTAATATAGACGCTAATGTTGGCGCGTTTTATTAGCCAATAGCAGTTCATTTATAATCTTTAGGCGTATCTTGAGGCAAGCCTATAAATAGTGTAGGTTCAAGGGAGCGTTCCCCCCAGTTCAACGGAATTCTCAATACACTACACGTCGGCCGCTCAGTTCATCAAAATTTCGTGTACACTACACATCGTCAGCCAGTCCTTCATTTCGTCAAGTTACACGAGAATTATTATAAAATATTATACAGTTAAATATACATAAAGTCGAAGTACGTGAGTTAAAAAGTGAGAAGTTATTACAAACAGTTTCAGTTTGGCAAGTATCCAGATAAATATGTAAAAAGTGTTAGTGAATGTGTTCGGCAATAAATGTTATAAAACCAATTTCTTCGTCAGTATAATTTCTGGATAAAAGATTCCTTTCCGATTCACACCCTGCATGAGAAACATATTCGACCCAAAGAGCTAGCTGGAGAACATTTAAAGTGAATTATTTCAAAACTGATACAAATTGCTACGCCAGATGGAGCTAAACAAACCAACAAGGAGTGACGTCACAAGGAGGCTTCAACACACGAGATGTAAACAACATTACGTAAAGCAACAACCGTCGCATATTGGCTTCAAAACGCGGAGCTACAATTAATGATCTATAACATTAATACCGCAGCATATTGGCTCCCACCAACATTGAGGTAAACAAACATTGTAAGTAATACCGCATCACAAGCTACAAACCGAACAAATGAATGACGTCACAAGATGGCAACGCGTGAAGTAAACACACATACATAAACATCACAAGTAACAAACATTATAAGTAATACCGTCGCAATGAGGGTATATTAATCCGTAATAGGTATTCATTAAGATGTTTATATCAACAATTTTTGCCATTCTTTTTAATATGAAAATAATTGAACTTACTGACTAATTTTGAAGATTTAGAAGCTAGTAACAGTGATGTGTCATAATTTAAAATAATTTAACTTACTTTGTTGCAGACTTTATCTATTTGTTTGTCCCATGTGAAATGTTTGTCCAGTATTGTTCCTAAAAAGTTAGCATTGTTTATCTCATTAATTTCTTCATTTTTTATATTAATATTTAGTTGGGTTTCATTTCTGTTTTGGACTATCCGAAAATTGATGAATCCTGTTTCCTTTACATTAATGTGCAGGTTAACTTAAAATTCCATAATTTGTTTTATATTTTGCTTTGTATAGCATCTAATTTCTGTAAGCTTTCACCAGTGTTTACTATAGAAGTATTATCTGCATATGCAATAATTTTCCCATTTTGTGTCAATGGTATATCGTTCATATATATTATGAATAGCAGGGACCCTAATACTGAGCCCTGTGGTATGCCATATTTCACATATGTATATTTGAGTAATACTCCTTTATTTGCTGTTTACTTCTATGCATAATTTTAACTTGTTCTGTTCTGCCCTCTAAGTATGAACTTATTAATTTAAATGGTACTTTGCAAATCCCGTACTGTTGTAGTTTATTTAGTAATATTTCATGGTCTATGCAATAAAGTCTTACTTAGGTCCATGAATATGCAGTTGTTTTGTTCCCTATTTTCTAAACTACTGATAAGATATTCAACTATTTCTATTATTGCATCTTTTGTTGATCTGCTTTCCTAAAACCATGTTGAAAGTTATTTAAAATCATGTGTTTTTCTATAAATGCTATGATTTGATTAGCAATGATTTTTTCCATTACTTTTAAAAGTGATGAGACCAATGTCACTTGGCTCGGCAGGATGCAAAGTAGCTGAATGACATTAGAAACAGGGTTTGGTCAAATGGAGAACTCAGTCAATAAGAAATAATGGTCTTGATATCATTGCTTTGATTCAGCATTTCTAGCTGTTGTATGAGGCAGTATTTTTAACACATATGATATCAGTTTAATTATATAATATAAAGTTTAATAACAGCCCGCCTTAAAGCAATATGTGTATGTAATAATATATAAATTGTATATTACCGTTATTGTATTATGTTTGTTATTATGTACATGTATAAAAATGTTATGTGAATGTATTATGTAGTTTAACAATGTAGGAGCTGTGAGAATAGAAGCAAACTGCCTTTTGTAGCAAACAGAATTATAAAGTAGAAGCCGAAAGTTGCTAACAATGAGGTAACCTTGAGACAACAATAAATTAGAAAGTTTAAAAAGGCTACTAATAGGTTCTAGGAACAATAATAATGTCATATTTAAAACAGTTTATAAATAGCCAATCAAAGACTAGAAATAGAGAAAATGTACAAATTCAAACCTTAGACACTACAAGAAAGCACACCCAAGCAGTTCGGTTCGGTATGGGTCAGTGATTATATGTGAGACATCAAAATTCATTTGCAGTGAGGATAATATATAAAGTTAAACTGTTAAAAATGTAATTAACAATAATCTCACAGCTCTATAGTAGTATATATCAGTGAAGTGTTATTTAAATCGTGTGAAGGATTAATAAAAAAAATAAAATACATTATAATTTGTGTAAGCCTTGTTCTTTAGCCGTACCAGCCAGTGTTCTACAAATTATTACTGATGAAGCCGAGGCATACATATATCTGTATAAATAAATAAATGACCATTAAAATAAAAAGTTGGTTCTTAAACGTGGGGCAAAAGCCACCGGAAAGTTTGTACCGTACATGGGGCGAACACTCCTAGAAACAATCTCCCGCAAATTGGCATCCATTACGTGGTCTAAAGCAGCTTCAAATTGGTGTCCATATGCGGTGCAACCACAATTAAACTCCCTGTAAATTGGTGCTTAAACATGGGGCAAGAATAGGCAAAAATAGGTGAGCAGAAGAAAAGAATCAATGAACATCGTAGAGCTACCAGAATTGACGAAACTACAAGACTTCACTACGAGAACTGTAAAAAGCTTCAGAGAACTTCAAGATCATTGTACAACGTCACCCAAGGACAGCAGAGACAACTCTTTCAGGAGTACTGGGCACGCAGTCAACAATTCAACTAGAATCAATGAAGGAACACCAGGGTATAAAGGTTTACTAACACAGCCAGAGAAAAGGTCAGAAAATTCCAGTACTTTATATTTATATAATTGACAAGGTAGTTACGAAAAATATATTGTTATTAAAATAATTACATGTTGTTAAGGAGTGGAAAATTAAAATTCAGCAATTCCAAACCAAATATAACAATAGAAAATATTCAAAATAAAATGGAAACAGAAAATATGGAAGTATGGAAGTAGGAGTGGATAGGTCAGCCATTACTGATTACAGTATAAATTTACAGTCAGAGCTAGAGGTAACAGATAGGTTAGAGGTAGAAGAACAAGCATCTGTAAATTCACAGGTAGGCATAGAAAGAGATAGCAATAATGTGCAGGCCATTCACCTTTACATATGTTAGTGCAGGGAACAACAAATGAAAGAAACGCTATCCCTGACACATCTAGCCAACAAGAGCAAGAAAACCCCTCACAACAAAATTTAATGTGCATTCTAAAAGCAATATCTGAAATGAGAGTAGAATTAAATAATAAGCTAAATGAAACTAGTACAGAGCTGAGAGTAGAGTTAAGTAATAAGTTAACTGAAACTAATACAGAGCTGAGAAAAGAATTAAGTAATAAGCTAAATGAAACTAGTCGGGAAAGTAATAATAAATTATCTAGTATCAAAAATGATTTAGCTAAGCAGATATAAAATTGTATGCAAGAAAGTAAAGCTGAAAGTAGGAGGTTAGAAATAAAAATAGAACAATCTTCTAAAGCACTTCAGAATGATATAGATTTAAAAGTAAATAAAGGTTGCAATCAGCTAGAACAGAAATTTTCAAGTCATATTGATAAAAATCTAACTGAAATGGAGCTGAAACTTAATAATACTAAACAGGGTGTTTGTAACAAGTTAGATAAACAGGGTGAAGAATTAAAAACAATGGTGGAAAACACAAATGCAGATCTTGTGCAAATACAAATATATTTAACAGGGGAAATAAGTAAAATGCATGAAATGGCTAAAACAAATGCAAATAAAGAACACAGGGCAAGGACAAGTAATGTCATTGTTAGACAAAATTAATGATAAAGTGCAGGAGAGTAGCAAAGAAATAGATAAACTTGCAAATAGTTTTGAAACTTTAAGTACCAGTGTACCAAAGGTAAATGCAAATGTAACTAGTTCTGTAAATGCTAATCAAATGCATGATAATACAAGTGCTGAAAGAAGTGTATCACCTTTGTTAACTAATAATACAAGAGATGCTACTGCTTTTTCCATACCATCAGCCTCTCAAACACAAAACAATAATGATGACGCACATGTGCATGTAACAAATCAAGTGTTAAACTATCATTATGTGCTCAATGAATTACCTTTACCTTACTCTAATGCTTCCTCAAGTCCAGTACAATTTATTCATGATCTAGTAGAACATTTTAAATTGAAAACTATGCCTGAAGCATTAAAAGTGATCCTTGTTAGAAAAAGCTTGGATAATAAAACCTTAGAATGGTTACATATACTAGCAGATAGTGAAATGAATTTTGAGACATTTAACGTTTTATTTATGAATAAGTTTTGAAATACCACTGTGCAACATAAGATTAGGGCAAGCCTAAGTTATTCACAATATAGTAGAGATGACAACTTGTCAATGACAGATTATCTTATAAAGTATGCAGGATATGTTAGATATTTAACTCCAGCCATGCATGAGGAAGATTTTATTAGTTTAATTACCAGACATTACTCTCTCCACATACAAAACTACATCCTAATTGCAAGACCTAAAACTATCTATGAGATGACAGAGCTAATATCATCATTGGAACAGCAATAATATAATAATAGTAACGAAATTTGGAGTCCACACAGATGAGACGGACAAATTAGACGCGATAGGCATAATGAAATGCCTTATAATATATGCTATAACCCTGAAAGTAGGAGAAATAATGAATTTCAGGGCCAAAACAGATTCAATTACACTACCCAAAATATCAGAGATTCAAGACAACAAGGGAGACAGGAGCACATAAATTATGTAAGAATGGAAAGGATGAATCAGCAGAATTCTACTTCACCAGAAGTAATAATCGATTTCAGCATAGAGGAAGTATGCAAAACAGGGGAAACTACAACTATAATCACACAAACAACATAAATACAAAGTATATACACGTGGAGGACATAGCAATTATAATGGGAGAACAAGAGCTAGGGGGCGTGGCTCATACACAAATGTTAATGAAAATGAAATAACAGTAACTTCGGTACATAATGGCAATCCTATAAGTACTGAAAATACTCACCAGGAAAACCAATTATGTATTGCCTGATGTAGATTCTGGTAATACAGTACCTTCTACTCTAAGTGGCAAAAATAAAATATCTACACACTTTAATTGTTACCGTCTAATACAAACACTGGGAATTGTGAAAACCAATATGAATCACCATATATTCAAACTTTTATTGCAGGAAGGGAAGTAAATGTGCAATAGATTCAGGATCATCAAGCTCTATCTGCTCAATGAAATTTTATGATCAGCTGTTAAATGAAGGCATAAAACTAATGTCAGCGCCAATAAATAATGTATGTAAGGTAGCCATAGGTACAGTGACCAAATGATGCGGTAATTTGTATCACAAATTACTTAAATGTAAATAATGATTGTAATATGAATATGCATTTTTATGTGACATTGATTTCAGATGTTTATTAATTGTAATTATTATTGGGAAATAAGTTTATACGGCTTTACTGAAACTGTCAATAATAGCGCAATAATGCAGCGAGGGGGTGAGCTGTTTATCGTTATTGAGGACAAGGAAGTTACGTAATGTTCGCGCGTTTTCGGTAGAACCTTCTAGAATGTTTCCCTAAAAGCAATATGTATTCGTGGTTTTCATTGGATATTAAAATAGACGCTAATGTTGGCGCGTTTTATTAGCCAATAGCAGTTCATTTATAATCTTTAGGCATGTCGAGGAGTGGGAGTATATAAAGCCAGGTCCGAGGTAGATCGCCCCCAGTTCAACAAAATTCTCAATACATTATGCGTCGGTCGCCCAGTTAATAAAAATTCCTAGCACATTACACGTCGTCAGTCAGTCCTTCAGTTCGTCAAGTTACGCGCAGCAGAATTACGAGAATCTAAAGTATTATAAAGTTAATTATACACAAAGTTGAAATACAGAGTTAAAAGTGATAAGTAAGAAGTTATTACAAACAGTTTCAGTTTGGCGAGTATCTAAATCAATATGTAAAAGTGAGAGTGAACGTGTTCGACAATAAAAATTATAAAAACAAATTTCTTCATTAAGTGTAATTTTTGGATAAAAGATTCCTTTCCGCTTCACAACCTGTATAGAGATACATGTTCTACCAAGATAAGATGATAGCTAGCCGGAGGACATTTGAAATAAAATCTAACAGAAGCTAATACTGCCACAAATTGCTAACGCCAGATGGAGCTACAAACCAAACAAATGAATGACGTCACAAGATGGTTCCACACACATGAAGTAAACACGATATAAGATCTTCAAGTTTTAATAACTTACGTAAAAACATATTACGTAAGCTCCATTCTCTCGCAAATTGGCACCCAGAACGTGGGGCACGATAACCAGGAAAGGAACACGATGACCAGGAAAGAAGCATAGTGACCAGGAAAGGAACACGATGACCAGGCAAGGATCAGAATAACCAGGAAGGGGTAGAATTAACCAGGAAGAAGTGAGATGACCAGGAAGGGGCGAATGCAGCAGTGAAATAATCTACAAGATGCAGATTCATCATAATACAACGCAGAAGCGACATACAAACCTAGGAGAGAGGGGCAGAAAAGCTGGACATCAAAGTAACAGCAACAGATAGCATCATAAAGGTCAGAGTATCGTAATTTTTTTTTTTGGAAACAAAAACAATGGCTACTAATAATATTGAAGAAACAATGATGGAAGGGGATAGTGTAACAGTTAGCTGTAATTCAATACAGGATACAGAAAATAGCTTAAACAATTTAGTATTTAATGGTGAGAATGTTAGTGCAGAAAGTCAGAATAGAATAGCAGGAAATGTTAATCTTGATGCTAGTATAATGATGGAAATGCTGAGAAATATGTATAGGGAAACGAGGGAATATATTAGTAAGAAATTAGATCAGAGTTTGGAGGAATTGAGAGAAGCTATAAAAAAAGATCATAGGAAATCAATTGAAGATATTGGTAGGAAGAATGAGAAATTAGAGCAAACAGTAGAGCAAAGCAGGGAAGAAACTGAAAAGAAAGTTATGAAGCTAGATAGTAGTATGCCAGAAATGAGAGATGAAAATCAGGAAGTAATAGCAAGTGAAATAGGAGAAGTTTCAAAGAAAATGTTAGACATGAGCAAGGAAATAGGTAACAAAAAAAGTGAGGTTAATACTAAAAATGAACATTTTAATGTAGAATGCACAGAGATAGGAAATCAAGTGAGTAATATTTCAAGTGAGCTAAGAGAGATGAAAGGTTATGAATGTAGATGTGAATCAGGCGCAAGTTAATTTCAGAGGGGAGATATCAGAAATACAGAATGAGACAGTAATGCAAAGAAATAAATTGTACCAAGATGTTCAAAATGAAAACTCCAGTCCAGTACAGTTTGGTAAAGATTTGTCAGAGTACTCTCAAATTAAAGAGATAGTAGAAGAATTGAAAATGACGGTTGTTAAAAGATGTGTAATTCAAGAGACGGTAGATTGTTTTCAAATGTTATCATGTGATGAAATTTCAAATGAATACAAGAGGTTATTCATGAACAAAAATTTGAAGGTTAGGTTACGGCTACGAGTAATGTTTAGCCACACACAATTTGATCCAGGAGGGTAAATAGCAATGAGATGTAAAGTAAATGCTGGATAGGTAAAGATGACTTGCAGAGAAATGTATTGGAACGTAAGAGGGTTAACTATTTATATATGTCATTTGAAAAGAGAAATAAATTTAAAAAAAAAAAAAAAAAAAAATTAAATTTTTAGTAACTGTAACAACATTTGAAAATTAAGAATGTAAAGATTGAAACTTAATATGATATTAAAATAAAAAAAAATACATAAATACAATTCCAAGAGTATTGTTAAAATAAAGTACAAAATAACAAAAATGGGTAAAAATAATTAAAAACAAATACTTATGTAGCAAACAGAAAAGGTGAAACAGTGCCTAGATTTAAGAGATGTAAATATTTGTATAAAGGGTGAATATTTTGGTAAATATGTGTAATAATTACAAAAATCTTAAATGCATAAAATTTTTTGTCAACAACATAAGAAAGTAAACAATTTTGAAACAGTCATTAAATAATTTAGGGTAAAGTATTTGCTATAAAAAAATTGTGATGTCAGATTAATATCTAAATTAATTAAATCAGAGCCAGTAAGTAGTGGCGAGATAAAAAAAAAAAAAAAACATATGTCGTGTGTTAAATGCGTGTGAAGTGTTAAGTGAAAGTGATAGCGTGTGTTCCAAGATTTAGGAGATTAAAAACACAATTATAAAATTTCCAAACAAGTTGTAAATATTTATAATTATGTTTCTAGTGGGGCATATGATGCGGTAATTTGTATCACAAATTACTTAAATGTAAATAATGATTGTAATATGAATATGCATTTTTATGTGACATTGATTTCAGATGTTTATTAATTGTAATTATTATTGGGAAATAAGTTTATACGGCTTTACTGAAACTGTCAATAATAGCGCAATAATGCAGCGAGGGGGTGAGCTGTTTATCGTTATTGAGGACAAGGAAGTTACGTAATGTTCGCGCGTTTTCGGTAGAACCTTCTAGAATGTTTCCCTAAAAGCAATATGTATTCGTGGTTTTCATTGGATATTAAAATAGACGCTAATGTTGGCGCGTTTTATTAGCCAATAGCAATTCATTTATAATCTTTAGGCATGTCGAGGAGTGGGAGTATATAAAGCCAGGTCCGAGGTAGATCGCCCCCAGTTCAACAAAATTCTCAATACATTACGCGTCGGTCGCCCAGTTAATAAAAATTCCTAGCACATTACACGTCGTCAGTCAGTCCTTCAGTTCGTCAAGTTACGCGCAGCAGAATTACGAGAATCTAAAGTATTATAAAGTTAATTATACACAAAGTTGAAATACAGAGTTAAAAGTGATAAGTAAGAAGTTATTACAAACAGTTTCAGTTTGGCGAGTATCTAAATCAATATGTAAAAGTGAGAGTGAACGTGTTCGACAATAAAAATTATAAAAACAAATTTCTTCATTAAGTGTAATTTTTGGATAAAAGATTCCTTTCCGCTTCACAACCTGTATAGAGATACATGTTCTACCAAGATAAGATGATAGCTAGCCGGAGGACATTTGAAATAAAATCTAACAGAAGCTAATACTGCCACAAATTGCTAACACCAGATGGAGCTACAAACCAAACAAATGAATGACGTCACAAGATGGTTCCACACACATGAAGTAAACACGATATAAGATCTTCAAGTTTTAATAACTTACGTAAAAACATATTACGTAAGCTCCATTCTCTCGCACAAACTATTAAATCTCAAGCATTGATACCTATAGAAATAGCAGATATTACATTAGAGGTCATGTTTTTAACAGTTCCAAATTTAATATGTGAAGTTATAATTGGATGTGCTGTATTAATAGAATTCTCCATGATAGTTGATTTTAAGAAGGACAGACTTATATTAAATAAAGTAGGAAAAATATTTATGTACCTTTTATAAAGGATAAAGTATGTAGAGTGCAAAGAATGGAACAAGAAAACACAGTATATGAAGAAGAATGCTTCATACAAATTGTAAATGTCCAACAAGCAGGGAAAATAATGAAAGGCTATTGACTCTTAACTTCAATGAACAGAAAACTGACCTTACCAAAGGGAACCCTTATACAGAGAAACTGCTGGTAGAAGAAAATATGTTGGAGCAGGTAGAAAGTAGCTATGCAACAGAGGTAGAAGACTGGAAAATACACACAGTTTCACTGATGGCAAATACAATACTGACTGACAGCCTGCCTGCAAAAAGATAATAATGAAGAAGGTACTAGAGGACAATAAACATGTATTCAATGAAATTCCAGGACAGTGTACATCATATATTCACACGTTCTCTATAGAAAATGTACCAACATTCAGAAGAAATTATAATAACCTATCAGTAACCTAAGAAACGAAGCTAAAAAATTAATAGCTTGTATGCTGGAAAATAACATCATTGAGCTTAGCAATTCACAATATATATATAAATAGTGTTTGTTGGATGGTAAAGAAACATAATAGTTTAAGAATCACTGTAGATGGAAGATATTTAAATAAATTCATGCTACCAGACTACTTGCAAAATGAAAGTATAGAACAAACCATTGCAAAGTTATCACGTGGCAAATATATCTCTTGTATAGATCTTACAGCTTCATTTTGGCAAGTAAAACTAGATCCAAAAGTACTTGATTACACAGTCTTTCAAGTTTTTGGATTACAGTATAGGTATTGTGTAAATCCGTATGGATTAAAAAATAGTGCTAGTGGATTTCTGAGAGCAATACATGGTATCTTTGGTGACACAGCAGATGATTTCTTAATCAGATACACTGATGACTTTCTAATAATAAGTCAAACCTTTGAGGAACATTTAGAGAATGTAAACTATGTACTAAATAAATTACATGAACATGGCATGATCGTAAATATAAAAAAGTCAAAATTCTGTGTACCTAAAGTCAAATTCCTGGAATATGTAATTAATGAAGTAGGCATTCATCCAGATGAAGAAAGAATAGAAGCAATATTAAAAATCCCACCACCTAAAAATATTCGACAGCTACGATGCTTATTTGGAATTTGGAATTATGAAAGTAAATTTTTACCAAGATATGTATAGAAGTAGAATCTTTAAGACAGTTATTAAAGAAAACAAATAAATGGAAGTGGACAGCAGAGCTACAAAAATGTTTTGAAAATGTAAGAAAGTTATTTGCAAATGCAATACTGCTGGAACGTCCAAGGGATGAATTTAGATTATGAGTTGTATGTGGGTGCATCTTGTCAAGGATATGCAGGAATACTAGGGCAGAGAGAACATGACAACACATTTCATGTAATAAGTACTGCTTCACGTGGCTTAACCAATGTTGAAAGAAATGCATCAGTAACAATGTTAGAAATAGCACTTTATTTTTCATTACTTAAATTTAAGACACATATATTTTAGAAGAAAGTGAAAATATATACACATCATATTAATTTGACTTTCATTCAGAAATGTAGGTTATATAGTGGCAAGTTAGCCAGAATGATTCTCACTATAATGGAATTTGATGTAGAAATTATACATATTCCAGGCAAACAAAAATACATTCAGTGATTTAATATCAAGAATCAACTACAACAAACAATTTCCTGAAAGCTGTTCTAGACAACAAAATGAGATTAAAGTGCTTATGATAGATATTCTAATGAAGAAAGAATTGATGAATCATTTAAAAATATTAAAGAAGAGCAAGATAAAGACATTAAACTAGCAAGTTTGAAAGAAAAAGCTCCGAAAATAGAAGAGGCAAAGAATAGTACAATTGCTGTTAAAAATAGTATCTTATATAAGAAGCATGGAAAGGAGATAAAGAGGTGGAAAACGTATATTCCAACAAGTATGGAATTAGAAGGGATAGAACAATTTCATCTAGGATTAATACATGCAGGGTATCTGTAAACTAGGACATAAAGTAAGCAAATACATATTGTGTTGCGACCTTTGTCAAAAGGCAAAACAAATTAATGTGGCTTACGAATATACAACGAACTCAGTGCTTAGAGATAAACCAAGATGTTTGTTAAATTTAGATTTGCATGGTCCAATGCCTGCAAGTACATTTGGGTACAAAGTTTTATTTGTATGCTATGATGTATTCAGTAAATGTGTAAGAATATATGCACTCAAGAATGCAACCAGTGCAGCATGTTTAAACAAATTAACAAAATCATATTTCCCAGAGGAAGGAATAGTTCAGGCCATACTTTGTGATAATGCATCTGTGTTTACCAGTTCTAAATTTATGAATGGAATCAAAGATTTGGGTGTTAAACAGTATTTCTCATCAAGATGTAGACCTAATGCCAATCCAGTAGAGAGAGAGAGAGAAAAGAAATTTCAAATTATCTACGTGTAGTGTGTCATAACAAGCAGAGCAGTTGGTACTCGTACATAAATATTATTCAAAATCTACTTAATCAATCTGTAAATACAGTAACAGGATTTAAACCAATAGAACTTCACCATGGAAAATTATACAATACTTTGAGCAGTAATGTACCAGAAGTTATTGAAGACCAATCACCTAAATTACCAGAAAAAGAGGAAATGTTTTAAGTTAGCATTTTCCAAAATACAAGCAAAGACCCTGAAGAAAAAACAAAAACATGAAGAAAGAAAAAGAAGAATTTGGAAAGTAAAGATAGGAGATCAAGTGCTAGTGAAGAATAAGAGGTTGTCAAATAATTTTCATAAGGAATATTAGAGATAGGGCTATTCTGCACTTAGAGTATTGTTATTGACAATGCTTATAAAAGCAAAAGGAAAGTGAATAAATTACCTTAAGAGTGAATTTAGAAGTAGATATGATTGCTTCAATAGCTGGTGCCCACTGCCCGCCCCTTTTAGGTGTTTTACTTTTATAGGAAAATCGCATTATGAACACAACAAACATAGCCATTTTTTCACTAAAACACATGCAAAATGGGAACTGCCACCTAAATAAAAAGTGAAATCCGCTAAATATGCAATGTGTTGTTTCTGTGAACGTGAATCATTCGAGTTTTAGACATGCAGAACCCTCGGCTACCCCTGTTGTCACTTCGCAGTCTCCTCCTATAAAACATCCTCGGCTACGCTTTGAGGCTGAGGGCCCTCAATCTCTCGGCTACGCCTTGAGGCTAAGTATCTTACCAGCTGTGGCATCATTAGTTATTCATATGTTGCCAGCATTGCATTAGAGCTAGCGTATGACTTAGAGTGACATTGCTGTGGAAGACACACTAAGAGCAGAAAGCCGGGAGATTGTTTCTTAGTTATCATGGTCCTTATGAAATAATAAATATATTTGGAACAGATACATACAAACTAAGGAACAATAAAACAAATAAAGTAATTGGAAGATTTCACAAACAAATGTTGAAGCCATACAAATGTAAACAGTCAGTGGCACAAGAAGAAGCAGAAAAATAAAATAAAGTATCTAGAACATAAAAGGGGAAAGCAATGTAAATCTAAAAATTGCAGTAATTATAGCCTTACAAAGTATTTAAAGAAAATGAGTATTTAACAACTACAGTATAATATGCACAAAATACTTAAATAATGCAAGGAACTATTTATAATATTTTTACTAAATGTAACCAATTGTCAATATAACAAAAGGGAGTATAGATAAAATGATGTAATAGAAGAAAATCCATTGTTAGTAAGAAAAACATTAGAAATATAAATATGTTTAAGAAATAAGTTGTAAATGAAAGGGACACAAGTGTTAATATGCCTAAGTATTAAATGTGTAGCAAATAGGATACTTAATAATGGCTGTGTTAGTGAATAAACAAACTTTACCCAGGTCATTGAACATCAGATCATTGACCTTAAAAGTGTTGAATATATGGTAGGTCAGATATAAGTTACTCTGCTATGCGAGTGTTGTGAAAACTAGTGCGTGTTACATAAATAGTGCCAGTGAGAAATAGCAAGTGTTATAATAAAAAGGTTATGTTTCTTTCTTTCACAAGACTTTCAGAAAATATTTAAAAATTTAAAAAACAAAACAAATTTTTAAATATTTTATAAAAGGGGGCAATTTGAGGCAGTATTTTTAACACTTAAGTGATACCAGTCTAATTATATAATATAAAATATAATAACAGCCCGCCTTAAAGCAATATGTGTATGTAATAATATATAAAGTGTATATTACAGTTATTGTATTATGTTATTATGTACATGTATAAACATGTTATGTGAATATATTACATAGTTTAACAATGTAGGAGCAGTGAGAATAGAAGCAAGCTACCTTTTGTAGCAAACAGAATTATAAAGTAGAAGTCGAAAGTTGCTAGCAATGAGGTAACCTTGAGACAACAATAAATTATAAACTTTAAAAAGGCTACTAATAGTTCTAGAAACAATAATAATGTAATATTTAAAACAGTTTATAAATAGCCAATCAAAAACTAGTAAAGCTAACAGTTAAATAAAGGTATTCTATTGGAGTAGGATTAGCCAATCAGAGACTAGAAATAGAGAAAATGTACAAGTTCAAATGGTAGACGCTACAAGAAAGCGTACCCAAGCAGTTCAGTTCGGTACGGGTCAGTGATTGTATGTGAGACATCAAAATTCATTTGCAGTGAAGATAATATGTAAAGTTAAGCTGTTAAAAGTGTAATTAACAATAATCTCACAGCTCTATAATAGGATATATCAGTGAAGTGTTATTTAATCGTGTGAAGGATTAATAAAAAAAGTAAAATACAATTATAATTTGTGTAAGCCTCGTTCTTTAGCCGTACCAGCCCTGTTAAGAGATACGTGTTCTACAAATTATTACTGATGAAGCCGGGGCATACATATAAATAAATAAATAAATAAATAAAAAGTTGGTTCTTAAACGTGGGGCAAAAACCACTGGAAAGTTTGTACCGTACGTGGGGCGAACACTCCTAGAAACAATCTCCCGCAAATTGGCATCCATTACGTGCATGATCTAAAACAGCTTCAAACTAGTGCCCATACATGGTGCAACCGCAACAATTAAACTCCCTGCATGTATTAAGTATTGCCATCAGCAAAGTGTGAACTGTAACAAGAATGGTTTCCTAATGTTCTCTTCGTATGTAGCAATCTAATATTCTTGTTTGTTGATAATATCTGTTTAGAAGCTATTTTAGGTATCTGATCTCTGTGCAGTGATTCACTATATCTTAAGTGGACAGTGATGTCGACAACAATTAAAATGTCATTTTCAGAATTCAAATTGAAAAAGTATTTTTAAGGAATGCAATGACAGAAGTGCATTAGCTGTTCTGAGCACAGAAAACTAAATGAAACTCAGTTTGCATAAAGTAAATATCAGTACAGTAGAGCCCTGGTATTTCAAGGTTCCATGTGATTCAAGCTGGTCTTAAGAAAATTAAAATTTGACATAAAACTAGAGTAAAATCTCGTTTTTATACGTTGTCTGCATATATGTTTTACGCACTTCCGAATGTGTTACATTTTGAACTTTCTTTCAATTTTCCATGTACAATACAGTCCCACTTAGGGTTTTTGTTCATAATGCATAGAAATAACCTTGGCCTCAGACTGCTAATGATTTCTATTACAGATGGACAGGTACCATTAGATTTTGAGGAGTGAGCTTGCTCTTTCTTTGTCGACCTTTCACTAATTGGGACTTCCTGACAATCAGTTGTACAGTGCATACCATCCTTATTGTCACCCTTATTGCCCCTACTCAGTAACAGTGGTCATTAAAATATGCTTAAGTAAAAATACACATTTTGCAACATAGGCTGACCATGGATGTTTAGTAACATCTGCACTGTAGTGAGCCCACCTGTGTCATGTTAATTTTAAAGTGTTGTACATATGTACATATGTAACTATGTGTTTCTTAATGTTTTAATTCATACATTACAATGCGTGGTAGGAGTAAGAGAAAATTTGTGCCATTGAATGTGAAACTGGAGGCTTTGAAAAGACTAGACAAAGGAGAAACATTAAAAAAAACTTGCTGCTGAGTATGGAGTCAGTAAAGTGACAATTGGAGATTGGCGTAGAAACAGAGATAAAATTGAGAAGTTTTCATCTAACAAGTGTTCTATTTTGTCATTTAAACGGAAGTCAATGAAGAAATCTGAGTATGAAAAAATGAGTGAAGCTTTGTTCATTTGGTTTACTCAACAAAGACGAAAAGGAAATCCAATTTCAGGACCTATTCTGCAAGAAAAGGCTGTATTTTTTAGGAATGAGTTAAACGAAGGTGGGGGCAATTTTACTGCAAAGTTCAGTGTGGTTGGATAGGTGGAAGAAGTGATACAGCATAAGGCAGCTTGAAATTTGCGGTGAAAAACTCTGTGGATTCTCAAACTTTTACACAATTTTGTGAGAAATTAAGAAAAATTATACAAGAAGAAAATCTTACTCCTGATCAACTGTATAATTGCGATGAAACAGGACTAAATTATAAAATGCTTCCATCTAAAACTCTAGCCTCAAAAGAAGAAAAGGCTGCCCCGGGCTACAAAAAACATAAAGGGGAGTTGAAAGTTCTTGCTGCATCGAATGCAAGTGGAGACCATAAGCTGAAGCTACTGGAAATAGGGAAGTCTGCTAACCCTAGAGCTGTAAAAAATATCACTGCTTCTGCAATGCCTGTTACATATTTCCACCAAAAATCTGTTTGGATGAATAAAAATATTTTTAAGAAGTGGTTTTTCAAAGATTTTGTTCCAGAGACCAAAAGATACCTAAAGAAAAAGTGCTTACCTTCCAAAGCAATCTTAACGCTTGACAATGCTGGTTCACACCCTGATGAGGAAGAATTTCAATGTGACGGTATTCGCACATTGTTCTTACCACCTAACATGATGAGTTTAATACAGCCTATGGACCAAGGCATTTTACAATGATTGAAAAAAAAGTATTGTCGCTGTTTGCTTCAGATGCTTCTACAAACAACAGAAGGTGAAGGAACCATCAAAGAATTTCTAAAAAAAAAAACTACGGTAAAAGACGTAGTTTACTGGATAGTGGTTTCATGGTCTGAAATAAAGGCGGAGACACTAAAAAAGTCTTGGAACCATATTTTACGGAATGAAATGGATACCAACAGTACAGGCGAAGATCTACCATTGGCAGAACTGATGAAAAAGCTTGCTGGATGTGAAAATGCGAATGCGAGTGAGGTTTCAGAATGGTTGAACAGTGATGAACAGAAGTGGCTGATCTTGCAATTGTTGAAATGCTTAGTGAGCCCGCTGAAGACAGTGGCGACGAGGAATTGCCTGAAGAAATTGTATCACTGATCACTCACACCAAGGGTTTGGCAAACCCGGCAGAAGACGATGGATTTTTTTTTGGGGCGTAAAAATCCTTAGCATGGATTCCTTCAGGAGGGAAGTAAAGCCGGTGGTCCCGTGTCGTAGATTTACGGCATGTAAAAGAACCTCAAGCCTGATAAAGAGACCTCTGAGCAAAATTACCGGTCTTTCACACCCAATTTAGAATGGGACGCTGAGGACCACAGCAGTTAAAGAGTGTCAATAAATTTAAAAAAAAAAAAGTGCTACATGTGGCATTGCATAATATGAGTAGCAAGCGGAAGCTATTCCGATACCATGCTTCATAGAAGATGGCGTGACATTGCTGCTTAAAAGCGAGGTTCTATTTTAAAACAAAGGACTTTGGACAATTTGTTTAAAATGTAATTTATATTTTTGCAACTTGGAAAATGTGTGTCCATATATGTACATATAACACAGGTATTTACTAAATTGTGTTTTTTATTTACTTTCTTTAACCATTATTGTTCTCATTAAACATTTATTCATGATTTACCATTGATTTAGTGATATGTCCATATAATCGAAGTTTTTTGTAATTCAAGGTAGCCTCAGCCCCAATTAGCTCGAATTACCGACTCTACTGTATACCAAATGCAATTTTGCACGAAAGGTGAGGTTATTCACTCCTATACTTTTAACCCATCTCCAGAAGTCACAGTATCTTTGTATTTTTCTCCACTTGCTTGTATTTGTATAATTTTGCATGCAAATATGCTTGGGATCATTCATAGTTATTTCATAGTACAGCAAACAGTTCAGATAAATAAGAGTTTAAGAACAGCTGATAGTGAAAACAATGCAAAATGCTTCAGAAGTTTCAGCAAAACAAAGCTTCAAACCAGCCGTGATTACCTATCAAGCTGGCCATGAATGACTTCCATTATAGCCAACTTTAGTTTTGTATCTGCTAACAGTGAAATAACTATCTAATGAATAGAATGTCTCGTACAACTCGTCACCAACTCTTAACCAAATTTTGATGACCTCACCTCATCCCATTAACGTTTTAAGTTAAGAGTTACACTAACCAGAACATTAATCCTCTCAAAGGCATATTATGAGAAATAACATATTTTAAAATTCCTTTAAATGTATACTTTGAGCTAAGATTTTGCAAGCTCCCAAATGACATTGCCATTCCTACAGTACAGGTCCTTGTGTTACACCCTTGATGTAATTGTTGAAATGTGTTATACTGAATTAAATATAGTCTGCACAGAATAGCTATAAAGTCAAACAAGTACAAGTGAAGTTACATTTTAAAGTAAGGATGAATACAGCTTTTCAAATGAACATTCAACATTTTCCTGTTGATATTTGTAATGGGAGAGATTAAGACAAAAATTTGACCTAGGTGAAAAATGTGGAAAAGCTTTTGTCTAGCTTTGAAGCTAGGTGCATTATATAGGAATCAGACAAGATAAATTCATTACTTGGCTTTTGGAGGAAGCCATGATAGCTCACATGGAAAGTACATGAGAAAGGACAGCTGAAGGTGTGTGGTTCAGATCACTAAATGTTTAAAGTATTATTAATCTTTCCTTCTTCAAACTGAATTGTACATAAATGTAATAATGGCATGAGGGAATAGCAGTGAAGTAGTAAAACATTAAACTGCAAGCATGCTTAGTACTTACAGAAAACTTACATCTAACAACGTATGCAGTCAGGAATTAAAACCTAGGTACAAGAATCAGAAAACAAAAGTATTGAAGTAGCTTCACTTTTCCTTTTCAGATCAAAATAGTTTATGCTAGGGTTTTAGGGCCAGATTCATAGTCAGTACTCAAGTACAAGTGCTCCTTAAGGGTTGCGTTTCAGTTCACAGTTGCCACTTAAGGACACTTTAGGGTGTCTGCTCGATTACTAGAGTTGCGCTGGAGTGTCAATCTGTGTTAGCTTATGTATTAGCAGACTACCATAGAGTCAAAAGGAGGATCAGGAATTTGCAGAATATGTAGAGTTCCATGCAATGCTTTCTGTATTGCAAAAAGGTACATTAGGGATGCAAAGAATTCTTCAGAAATTAGCGTTAAGCAGTATTGTCATTATTTTTATCTGCACTTATCAATATACACAAAACCTAAACTATAACACTGAAGCTTTAGGCATGCAAATATTTTGTCAACCAATAACACCTAACCTATTATTTCCCTATTTTTAAACACGATTCAGTGCAAAAAGAGTAAACAATGTGCATATGAAAACATTATTAGCTTCTTTTCACTCTTAGTATTAATTTTCTGCTCTTGAATTGTTATTGGCACAATGAAGCTGCCACCTACCTCTATTTGCAGTTTTGTTTTGTATTGTTAATGTCTCGTGGGGCTTCTACTCAGGAA
This sequence comes from Deroplatys truncata, assembly GCA_030765065.1. Classification (NCBI taxonomy): domain Eukaryota; kingdom Metazoa; phylum Arthropoda; class Insecta; order Mantodea; family Mantidae; genus Deroplatys; species Deroplatys truncata. The sequence goes on from CM060978.1 coordinate 121,261,622, forward strand.
TTACAAACAGCAAACTGTTGCACTGTATTTGAATGTAAAATAGTAATGCTTTATTTCATGTAAAAATTATGCAGTTTTACAAAGAGCAGAGAAAGTGCTATTCATTTTGTCCCTTGGGTATGCTATGCACTAAGTTTTCCAGCTACAAGAAGCAATTTTCTTGAGCATAATGCCTTAATACAAAATACAATAAAACATCATTCATTTCACATTAATATTATAGGTAGTTGTGACAAGCATGAAAGTGATAGTATTATTTGTACCTTAGCTAGAAGTGGCAACTTTATTGTGGAAATTAAAATTGAGTTTCATTTATGGACACTCCTTAACTACTATGGTCCTTAGCGTCCCATTGTATATTAGGCGTGAAAGACTGGAAATTTTGCTCAGAGGCGTCTATCAACCTTGAGGTTCTTTTACGTGCTGTAAATCTACAACACGGGACCACCGGCTTCACTTTCCTTCCGAAGGAAGCCATGTTAAGGATTTTTACACTTGAAAAACTCCATTGCCCAGAGAATTATTAATACAAATATAATAAAACCTCAGTTCACTATTAATTTATACCTTTTAATAGTAAGCATTGCTATTTATCCCTTTATATTAAAACCTAACCTCTCACAGCCACAAGCAATTGCAGTTTTTTTTATTTTCACATGTTATAGCAACTTTGCTATAAATGAGAATGTTGCAACCATTGTAGATGAAAGTCAATCATTTACATAACTTCTCTTTGAGAAGTGCAAGCAACAATTTGTATTGCAGTAGTTTGGGACACAAAATTTATCATAAATTACCGAGAAACTACTGCCTTCTACATAGTTCTTTATCAAAACAAATTAAAAACTTCTACTGTTGAGTACTTTTTTTGTACATGAGCAACCCCTTTACCCTGTATTGCTTTATTAGGGTTTTCTCTTAAAAAAAACACACATTTTACAAAATAAAAAAAAATAAAGCAGCTCTTAAAAATCCAACAGTGTTATTCCTGCAGCAGCAACCAAACAAAATGGAAGCATGTATAAAACTTGTAGCAGTCGACATGCATTCGTAGCCAAACAACCAATGACATGTGAGAATGTAAATTACGTCATAGATCTTCACATGTTGCCATGTCTTCTACAGTTGTAAGTGTTCATAGATCACACGTCCTTTAAGTGCTATATATGAATTGCAAACATCTATAAGCACTCACAGTGAGTGAGCGCTTATAACTTAAAAGTTTCAGTTCACACTTAAGATTCAACTATGAATCCAGCCTTTAAAGTAAATCATATCATATATGTAAATCTATGGTTTATACAGTTAATATATATTTTTTTCCTTCTTTCTGTACAAACTAAAGGGTCGTAATTCAGGATCTTTAGCATGGAGGTTGGCACGAGGAGAAATTGCCCCTCCTGTTGCAGCTGCACGTTACATATGGATACCAACCACTGAAGAATTAAAAGCCCAAGAAATGCATATTAGGTTTTCAACTTCCAGAAATACTTATATGAGAGCAATAGGAGGAGAAGAATTAAATGGCTGGGAAAATGGTGCTTTTGAAGTGAAATCATTGTTCAGAAAGGAAGAGAAAGATTGGAACTTTATTTACCTATGTAGAACTGGTGAGTACATCTTTATACAATCTGTCTTACAGTATAGTGTATGGAAAAAATAATGGTGTACATTTTGGATTTGTTAAGCAACAGATTATATTCAATTTGTTGTGGTTTAGTTTATATGAAATGCAAAACTTTTTAGAACTTTTAAGTTTACTTTAGCCTTAGATTTTTTGGCACAAGGAATACAGTAATGCTGATTCTTCTATGTTAACATTAACACTTTGACCATAATCATGCTGCATTATTACAATACATTTTGAATAAAATACTTATATAGCAGTTAACAGTGCAATTTTGAGACAGTACTATAGAACAGCTAAACATTTACAAGCTTAGAATAATGTGTAACAATGCAATAAGACCTGGAATTAAAGAATTTTAGCAAAAGTATAATTAAGAAAGTTGGTGAGTAAGATGTAGGAGAATGAAGTGGTCTCCAGTTGAGGTTGAGAGTGAATGCTCCAGAAACAGTTCTAGCAAATTCAAAAGTAATGAAGTCAATAAATATCAGCTCAGTCCTACACTTACCAGTAAAGAAGTCAACTTAGTGTCATTCACAAATGAAGGTTTTTGGCTTGAACGGGGATCCTTTTTATAACAAAATTGTAGATGGTTTACCTTGCTTTGCTAATTAAGACTACAGAGTAATTTAAGCGCTTAAAAATTGTTTGGCAGAAACAAGCCATCTGCTGTCATAATTGTTGTTGTTCACCAATGGCATTGAGGATATATTGAGCTGCATCATTTTCCTTCTGGCTTCCCAATATAAAGTCTGTAAGTTATCACTTTTAAGGCCTTTGCATTTGGCGAGATGCTGTTTATTCAGGAAGGCATCTTCTTCACAGAGAGTGTACTTGAGTGTAGGTAGGCATCCTATCTTGTAAAGATGTTCTGTGAGGCAATCGTGGCCAGTTGCCATCCTAAATAAGGCCATGGCAGTATTGGCATTTTTTGTATATCAACCCTATCTTTAATATTCTTATCTTCATATTTTAATTTATCTTCTTCATCAAGTCTCTGCTGTCGTTTTAAATGTTTAATATTATTTAATTGTTTATTTATTTCTATTTGTCCCACGGGTTTTATTTGTTGTATTGCACCTTTCTTTGCTAATTGATCTGCATGTTCATTGCCCAAAAGTCCGACATGAACTGGGATCCATTGTAGAGGGACATGATTTCTAGTTTCAACTGCTTTAATTTGGCTTCTTTTTTCTTTAATATTTCTTGTTGTTTTATTATTGTAATTTACTATTCCATCTATGGCTGATTTTGAGTCTGATAAGATGACTATTTTTTGTTTTATGTATGGTCTATATAAAATGTTCTCTAATGCTGCTTTTATAGCTGTTAATTCTCCATCATAGTGGTTTGACGTTTCATCTAATGTTAGATACTGCGCAAAATGTTTACGGTATACTCCTGCACCAGCATTTTTTTTTATTGATTTATTCGGAGCCATTCTTTTTCTGGGTATCTTTCATTTTCTGTAGCTATTGCTATGGTTGTCATTTCATCTGGTATATTGTTTTGTTTGTGTATTGTATATATCAGGTCATTCTGATGTTGTATATCAATGCATTCTATTGGACTTGTTACCTCTGTTGCAATTATATTTGTTGTAATTATATTCTTGTAGTTTAGGTTATTAATATATGTTCTGAAGCATATTTGATGTTTTAAATTATTTATAGTATCTGCTGTGAGGTACCACTTGTATCTGTTTCTATTGACTTGCAGTTTTTATGCTAGAGTAATTGCTTTCAACTCGTGTTCCAATTCTATAGCCATGTTTTTTGTGAAGCTTTGTAGTGCTATAATTGGTGGTGTTTTTACAGCTCCTGTTATTATTCTGAGTGAATTATTTTGTGAAATTTCTAGTTCACTTTCAAGTCTCTTGTTTACTGTTGCTAGTAGTACTCCTCCATACAATAGGTTAGGTTTTATGTATGTTTTATATGTATTATTAAGGAGGCCCATGTTTCCACCCCATTTTATTTCTGCTAAATGTCTTAAAATGTTCTTTTTGTTGATTTTATTTGTTACATTGTTTACATGTTCTTTCATTAATAGTTTTTTATGTAATTCTATCCCTAGATAGGTTGTTATAGTTGCTTCTTGTAGTTTTTTGTTGTTGATTTGCAGGCATATATTTTCTGTTTTGTGCTGCATTGTGAATAGTTGATATTGAGTTTTTCTTGTATTTGTTTCCATATTGTTATTATTAGTCCACTGTTCTAGGGTTATGATTGTATTCTCTATTGTTGTTTGTAGTTTTTTGTAATGTTTCCCAGATCTTATGTTCTTTTTGGAAGTCCATATTACCACGTCATCAGCAAACATTCCTACTTGTATGTTACCTATTTTCTTTAGTACATCTACTAGGTCATTTATATATATTGAACAGAATAACACTTGTAACAGACCCTTAAGGTAGTCCAACTCTCGTTTGTTTCCATTTAGATGTGGATGTTTTGTATTGTACTGCAAACCATCTTTGGGATAGGAAGGTTTGAAACCAGTTTAGCATGTGGCCTGATATGCCATATGTCTTCAACTTGTATAGTAGCATTTCTCGCCATACTGTGTTAAATGCATCTTTGAAGTCGACAAACAATGCTGGTGCAGTCTTATTATTATTGAAATTTTATATAATGTCCTGTGTGAGTCTTATAAACTGGTGTATTGCTGAGCTGTCCTTCCTAAATCCAGCTTGTTCAGGGACTAATAGATTTTGAGTTTCTAGATAGTATGTCAGTCTTGTAGCTACCATTCTTTCTAAGAGTTTTGCCATGTTTGATGTTAAGGATATCGGTCTATAGCTATCTATCATTTGAGTTGGTTTTCCTTTCTTCTTAATGGGTATAATTTTTGCTTTTTTCCATAGTGTTGGTAGGTTATTTCTGGTTGTCCAGATGTTATTGAAAATGTTTAATAAAGTATGGAGTGCTTCATGTCCTAAATTCTTGAGCAGCTCTGGATGTATGTTATCAGGACTTGGGCTCCTTTTATTTTTTAGTGTCCTTATTGCTTGCTTTATTTCTGGGAGTGTGAATGGCTCATTGAAGATGTTTTGAAAGTTAGACATATCTTCAAGGTTGCTATTTCTGAAGTATTTATTCTGTTTTTTGTTTTTATTTTTTAATGTAGTATTAGTTTTATAGTATGTTGCTAATTTTTCTGCTATAAGATTATCCTCGTATATTTCTTTATTATCAACATTTAATGGCTGATTTTGTTGGTTTTCTCTATTTATTTGTTTAATGTAATTATGTACCTTAGTACTATTTGTTCTATAGTCTAGTTTGTTTATAAATTCTTCAAAGCTCTGTTTTTTTTGACAGTTTTATAGCCTGTTTTAACTGTGCATTTGCTTTTCGCCATTCTGTCATAATTGTACAAGAGAATAATCTGTAAGGATAAATACAGTTCACAGATTAGAGAAATGCTACCCTGAGATGAAGATGCAGGGGTATTTACATGCTCACATTGATAGTTTGTGTATGCTAAGGTTACCAGATATCTCTGGTTCCCAGGACAGTCCCCAAATTCATACTTTTGTCCCTGGAATGTCTCCAGTTTTTAATAAACTTCCAAAAGTGTCCCTATTTTTGAGCATTATTTCATTAATTATTATCAAACTGTAAAGATGAAAGATGTTAAATAAAAAATCATGTAAATCAATTAAGACACAGTGCCAGCAGACGTAATTGACACGTTTCTCCATTAAATGGTGAGATAATCATGCACTTAGTATTTCCACACATTTAATTTTATCACTGCTTCCTTCCAGAAATAAAGTTCTTGTAGTGGAAATAGTATGTCGCTAAGAAGGATGTGCTTGGTATAATTGTGTTGAAATCTCTGAGTAGAGAAGTAAAAAATGCAATGCATAGTAAGTGATACATTGTTGAATGAATTTCATTTTCTCAAGCGCAGAAGCAATGATTATACTTTCTTTTGCTCATTGTGCAAAACTTCCTTCATCATTAGTAGTGTCTGGAGAACTTCTGTTACTGAACATGTGGCCAAAAAAGACTGCTGTGATCACGCATAGTAGTGCTCTAAACCTAAATTAAGTACTTATTCCAAAAGTGCTGTCCCAGACAAGAATTGTATGGATACTATTGTACTTTTGTATTCCATACTGTAGTCCATCATCAAAGTTTTAAGTCCATGGACTGTACATACATCTGGACTAGTGAAGTTCTACAAGCCAAAGTTTACATGTTCCAGGACAAAGGTGGAACCAATTGTTTGTGGTGTTACATCTGCATGGGCTGTTGATGAATTAAATGAACTAATGAAAACTTCATTTATGACGTGCTGACTGATGCATCTAATCATGGTCATGAAAAATTATTACCAATTGTGGTTAAATATGTAATTATCAATTTTCCAAATGAAACAGACAGATGTTAAAGTATAGACAAAATTAGTTGATTTAATTGAAATTCAGGGTGAAACAGCTGAGATTCTTTCATGTAGTTTTCTGCATGTGGTAAGGAAACTAGGAATTAAAAATGAAGTGATAGCTATATCAGGGGAGGTTTGAAACAGAAAGATATGAACAATGTTTTTTTGTAAAATAAACGAAAGTTTAAACAGAAAAGTTACTGGGTTGAAATGTGTGACTCGCATGATACACAATTGTGTTCTTCTGCAGTAGACACAATTCCACTTGATATAGAAGGTTTTTGTGAAATGTTCATACATTTCCACATATATACAGTGGGAGTTGAATGTCTGAAAGAGTTTTGTGATTTTGTTGACCAGGAATATAAAGGTATTTGCAGTAATGTGAGCTGACTCTCACTTTTACCAGCCATAAAAAGAATTTGTCAAATATATTCAGCTCTTCAGTCTTATTTCCTATCTGAGGACAAATGTCCAGTAGTACTGGAAAAATAATTTTCTGAATCATGTACTGAGCTTTGGTTAAATAATAATATATAGAAGGAAAAGTGTACACCCTTCCAAAGTTGCCATGGTCCACCGCTTAGATGGCACCACTGCTGCTTGTGATGGAATGAAAACATGCATGCACTACTAACCACATATTATAAAAGGTTTTTGAAGACCAGCTGTTGAAAATCTTTGAGTGTTTCTGAGAATATTATGCTGCCTTAGATGTGATCTCCTTCCTTATTGCCTTAGTATGGAAGAAAATTCTGCATTTCAAGTAATGAAATAAAAGTTTAGACAGAAGACACAGCACATGTCCTTCACAGCAGCCCAACTGCGGCAACTTCACTTGAATCACATTTAAGCCATCCAGAACAAAAAAATATATCATTCCACAAGTGGTTTGCACAGGATAACTTTCCAGAGACAACCTTTTTCACACATAATAGAATACTGTCAACGCTTCTTGATGCATACATGAGATATACACAGCACTTGTTAGAATTTAATTTCTTTAATTAGTATTAGAAGCCCATTTTCTGTTGATCTGGTGTGGAGAAGAGTGAATCACAGCTTGCATGTTGTTATTTTTAATGCAGGTCATACAATGTATCCTGCTAAGTAATAAGTCAAAATATTCTTTTTCAGCACTAATTTCAGTTACACTTAACACATTGTTTTCCCAGTCTGGAATAATTTTTCTGTTAACTATCTCAATTTTGTCTTAAATTTGTGTCATTATGGTACAATTTTTATCTTTAATTTCATAACAGAATGCATTTTGTTTACAAAAAAGGTGAGAGGAAATTCAGATTTGTATTCACAATTTCAACCCTTAGATAGAGCAAGCATTGCAGGTATGCAGATAGATTGAAACATGTGTAGGTGCAGGAAGTCAACTGTGGATGCATGATCATCACAACTGTATTTGGAGGGAGTCCTGGAGCTAATAAGCTCCAAGAAACTTGAATTCCTATGAAAGTAAAAGGGACACACAAAGGATCTTTAGGTCAAGGTGCAACAGCCACTGAGCTCTCATAGATCCCCAAATTTACCACCACCGCCACATTTCTTCCCTAATTTAACTTCATTCAAACTTAGCACTTCACGTTTGTTCTGCTCTTTTTCAATAAAAAAAAAGGTCCTATTGCATTTTTAGTGCAGTAGTTCATGCCATAAGGACATTTAAGACCCTTTACTAATTTTCTCAAGTATGAACATTTAGGAAGAAGAGATTATGGCTCCACCTCTTTAAATTTATTAGGAGAAATTGGAGCTTCAGAGGCTAGTAGAAGCAAATTGTAGCTTAAAGTGTCTGTAACTCTTAGATTTTATTTTCAAAAGTAGAGAATTCAGGAGAAATTCATCATCATACCTCCCATTTTTTTTTTAAACGTTGAACTTCTTAACATTGTGTCTACTATTTTTTTTTTTTTTTTTTTTTTTTTTTTCCCCCTAAGAGATACAAACCCTCTTGAATGTGTCAAAACAGTGTTTGATTTTGCATTTGCAATGTTATCTGTAGAAGATTTATTTTAGCTGTAGCAATTTAAATTTATATTATGTTCTAATCAAATTTATTTTCTGGTTCAATTTATTCAGTACAGCGATGGTCTCCATGGTATTTTGTTTTCAGTTCTCAAGTTTGATGAAATTTGTTTTTTTGACTGCATATAGAGGGAGTATTGTTAAATGTAATTTTGTCCGTCAGCAATGCTTGTCTTTTCATGAGAGACTTGAGTTTCTTAATTATTGCCTTTGAAAGTTACTTTGGCAAATTAGAAATATGTGTGCAGTTCCATCTGACTTGGTTCCCATTTTGTCTTGGTATTTCTATTGTTTCTCAATTTACTATACAGCATCAACTTTTATTAAACAATTAGTGGAAAACTGAATTCACAAACAGGCTATGAGTAAGTTTTCTGTCTTTTCTAGGGATGGCCTTTTCCTATTTTAGGAAAGTATTACTGTCTTTGGGTAGGCTAAAGAAATCTCATACTTATGATCAATCATAACAAGACGTGCGAAATAAGTTGGCATCTTGCAATTCTTTATGCACTATATTCACACAAGTAATAGTTATGCAGATGTTTAGCACATAACACAACCTGCTCAAAATAACAGAGGTGTAGTCTGAAGACAATAAGCAGACTGACATTTGTCACAAACATAAGTATTTACTCGGTTGTGAATTGTAAAGCAATTTACACACTTACTAATAATGGTTAAACCAGCTTACCTGCCATCGCAAACAAATGTGCTGCCACTGCTTCAGACAATCAATACTTCCTTCACTTGGGTTGTGGCAGCAAACAGGAGAGATCACACTTCTCCTTCTATAAGATATGGCTAAATTTTGCCAACTCAACATTACCTCTTTTCCATGAATCAATTAAGGTTGTTGAACAAGATATAACTGCTGTAGAATCATGTATAATTATTCGAAATTTGGAAACTAAATTGAAAACAAAAAAGGAGGAACACTTTATTCCAGAGTCTATAAAAAAAAAAACTCTTCTCTCCTTAGAGAAATTTAGAACATTTTCCAAAACTAATTTTTTTAAAGATGTCTGATAATTTTTACAGTACAGCAATACAGTCTTTAAGACTTGGAGTGTTCACTTTGACAACATTCATCATGCTAAATGTATACTCTTAAAAGCTAAACCACAAGGAAAGGAGTTTGATGATGCAGTCAGTTTCTTCACTGGGAGGGTAGTTATGAGTAATTTTGAAGAAGATATCCTGTTTAATGAAATATCTTCAGTGAATGCATTTGTGCCTCAAGATAAACTAGGGAATGGGACATAAATAGTGCAAATGTGTGTAAAAGATGGAATGACATTTTTTCACATTTCAATGAAAAAATGGTTTCGTATAAACAGTTGCAAACACTTGTTGAGCTGTCTTTCAGTTTGCCAAGAAGTAATGCGACTGTGGAGAGGGTTTTTTTCATCCATGACCATGGTGTGGACTTCCCATTATTCAAGGCTGTATGTTAAAACAGTTCACTCCATGTTGATTGTCATCACAAACTTCCCCATGACATGTCAAGAATTTGCTGCAAAATGTCCTCCAGAAAAGACATGTTAAAAAAGATTCAATCGTCAGAAAAATATGTATGATTTTCTTTTCAATAGTGTGCTTGTGTATTGCAGTTTTGTGATTTTATGTCTGATGGACCTTAAAAAGAATATGATCACTTACATTTACATAACATTAGTTATAATGTGCATGAGTAAGTGAAAATAGTATAATAATATTTTCAATTTTAGAGCAGTTTTTAAACTTTGTTAAATTTGACACAACCTAATTCCACGTGGAAACAGTTAAATCTTGAGAGATGATTTAATTAATTTCACTTTATACTTCTCGTACTTTTAAATTATTCTGCAATGATTCTTGAAGACTTTTTATGCTGAATTCTCCCCCTTAACCCATAGAACAGCAATTTTGTATACCTCAAGATATTCATAATAATGACCAAGAATCCCCTGGTAATCACAAAAATATGAAGAATCTACCACTTCAAAAGGCAGCAATTTAAAATTCTTGGGTTTAACATAATATAGTCTGAGTGCAGAAAAAAAAATATTTTCAATTCTTAATTATGAATACAGCTTAGGTAGTTGCTGATTCTACACTGGACACACGTCCCTCTTTATACATATATTGAATACACACTCATAATGAACTTATTTACAACATTCACGAAAATACAACAAAACCTTGTCATCCAGAAGCTTAACTGCATACTTCTGTAGAGTTACAATAAAGGTTATTCAGAGGTATTTGAAAAAATACCAATTAAAGAAATGAATATCATCTACATATCTTAAGATTTTGAAAATGCTGTAGTAGAAGTAGAACTCCACGACACAAAGTTAGTAGTAGTTTGTATTTATAGATCTCCTGATGGCTGCTCAGAAACCTTTGAAAACTTTGATCTCTTGCGAATAATGCAACATAAACAACTTTTGTTACATGTGGTGACTTTAACATTGATTTCTTAGTAGGTAATAGAAGAAAAATAGTTTTGAATTTATTTAAGGTGAGTCGGAATAGTTACACTAACATCACTTAAGTTTATTCACTTAACATGTTATGTGAGTAAACTTAAGTGATGTTAGTGTAACTAATTCCGACTCATCTTATGTAAATTCAAAAACACATCACTGTTTCTAGCTTCTTTTTCATATATTAATTTAAAAATAGTTTTGTTTCACTAATACATTTGTTCAACCTACATCCAGTAATAAATGCTCCAACACAAATAACAAAAACTAAAATGATTTGTTTACACCAAATTATAATAAGCAAATAAGCAAATTCCTTGAAAATTTCTCCTTGAAATACTCAAAGAACCTGTTCAAGCGAAGCAGGTTCATAAGAGATTCTACAATTTTGAGAATACTCATTACTTCACATACTTATTAGGAAGGGAAGAATGATCTGAAAGTTTAAACGAGCCAAATGCAGATTTTTTACTTTCTCTACTATGTACCGTAAGTAGGGGAAGTATTGTATTCCACCCAAAAATTTGATACCAAGATTTCACCGGAAATACATGTTTTGAGACACCCTGAATCCAAGAAAAGCATTTTTGGAAACATGTCTCTGTCTGTGTGTCTGTCTGTGAACAGCATAACTCAGAAACGAACAGTCGGATAAACACCAAACTTGGTATTTAGGTTCAGTATCTTCCAGAGATGCGACACGAAGGTTTTCAAGAAAATTCCCCCACCCCAGATTACCCTTTACATGGAAGATTTTTCGAAAAGTTTAATTTTGTCAAAAATGGCTCTAACGATTTTGATTAAAATATCATAGGTTTAAGATATTTTCATGACAAATAAAATGTATATCTTGAATTTTCTGGGAATGTCTCCAAAAGTATTCTCCATTGTGAATGACTTTTGCATAACTGGTAAACCATAAGATATAGACAAAATTTTACTGCACAAAAAATGTAGATCGCATTAAAATACACAATTTATGTCATATACATTTTTTTTGTTGAGCGAAACATTTTCGAGATATTGCTTGTTATTCCCTTGAATTTTTCAATACTTATTTTCTAAAATGGGAATTCGTTATTCATTTTTTGTCTTGGATATGCAAAGAGTTATAATCTGTGGCAAAGGGAATGGTGCTGCACCTAGCAACCAGCTATTAAGAGATATGTATGTGCTTAAAGGCTACTGTTTTTCTATATTGCCCTTGTAAATATATTTTCCCCTTACATCTACAAGAAAATTAGCAATAAGATAGAGTCTGCAAATGTTTACCGCGATTAACATGAAGTAGATGGAGAATAAGCATTTGTAAAAATAGCTTGTACAACAGTAGAGAAAGTCATGTGAGTGTAACACATCAGATTTTTTTTATTACTTCAATACAGCCTTTCCAGTAAAAACTGTGACTCTTAGTACTAAAAAGAGAAAAGAAGTAGATTGGATCACAAAAGGCATACATACTTCTTACAAAAGGAAAAAGATACTACACTTCATACATAAAACTTTCTAATAATCCTAAGTTTCACTCCTATTATAAGCAATATTGTAAAATTATTAAGTAAGCAATTTTTGAAGCCAAGAAACTAATACCAATGCTGGAATAACTAAAATTAAGATAAAATATCAGGGAGAAGCTGTAAGTGATAAATCTAAATTAACCAGCATCTTTAATGATTATTTTACAAATTTAGTGGACCAGCTAATAAGCTCAACAGCCACAAATGACATGACCTCATTGCCATCCCTTACAGGAGATACTTTAATTCTTGCTCCTGTTACTGAAAGCGAAATTATAATGGTCTTAAATAAATTCTCATGTGGATCTAATGATATACCGGATGCAATAGTAAAAATGAGAGCACAATTAGTTGCTAAATCCCTTGCTGATATTTGCAATGCATTGTTCTCAAATGGCCATTTTCCTGAATATTTAAAAGTAGCCTAAGTCAAGCCACTCTTTAAAAAGCAGGAAAAGGAAAGGATTGAAAATTATAGATCAATATCCACATTATCGGTTTTCTCAAAAATCACTGAGAAGTTGATGTAATCAGATTAGTGACTTTCTTGGAACTGCATTTCCTGATCTCCAATTCATAGCTTGGTTTTAATAGTGATTATAAGTAATAATGTAGAAGCGGTTGATAGTGAAATATTTCAAATGAAAATGAACGAGGAGTAGGAAATCTCATTTACACTCTTCACTTAAGTAAAATTACCTGGACATGTTTCGAGAGTCCTTTGTTCTCATTATCAGATGCAGCGCAGTGCACCCCTGAAGACAATCTCAACAAGAGGTCGAAATGCTGGTGAGAAATGATGACGTGGCAGCAAACAGAAAACAGGCATATTATGAACAACACTGGCTGCAGAAGTCTATGAGAACTGTTGATAGAAGTATTATTTTTTTAACTCATTTATTATTTTATCTAACTTCATTATGAATCTCTCTTTTAAATAAATGATATATGTTAGCTTTGTTCTATAAATTATCAAACTAATTTTATCTTTTCCTATATTTATGAATAAACTAGTTGACTTACGCAGCGTTAAACCAGTGGCTTTTTAATCCTGTAGGGTGATGTGGTCATACCTCCAAGTGTCCAGAGATTAGGTAAACCTAGTTAACAACTGAGCATTTGTGGCTGGATCTATCTAATACTTTGCACTATCATTGTTAGATGTTAGCAGTATGCAAAGATATTACTTGTAGCCTATTAAAAGCATGTTTAAGGGGGATTCCCATGCACAAGTTTATGATGTACACATGTGTATGTGAGCAGTTCCGCTTTTTGAGAGATTTCTGCATGATATGCAAAGATGGTATCGAAACGGACACTGACAGATAGTGAAATAATGTCAATGTTCAATGAATTCACTGATGATACTACTTATTTTGAGTCATTTGGTTTGAGAAAAAAGTGATGTTGAAGCAACTGTGCGGTAAGCTGGGTGCAGCAACAGTTCGAGTAATGATGGTAGAGAGTGCCCAGATTCACAGCTGACCCATGCTGTTAGCAATATCAATACTTGAATTAACAAGCCTAATCTGCATCCAAAAACATTTTCAAACTTTTCACACAAAGAAAACTGAGTGAGCTATACTACTGTATGTATGTACATGTTTTAGTATAACTTTCAGCACATAAATTGTTTTTGCACCCAGCATCTTGGTGAATATTTCCAAAATCAGCATTAAGTCAAATATGATCACTTGATGATGGTAACCGAGCGGCCTCTTAAAGAGGCCATGCACTGGATCAAGAGCCCATTGTGCCTCTTATTTTGACACTACTCTAGTCCAATGGTCTGTATGAAACAGACAACATCAGTGATATCTCCCTTATCTCTTTAAAATCTTTCTTTGAAAAAGCCTCCAATTTTGCCAAAAAAATGTTCTGAGGATGAGATGAAAGAAAGCTACCTGCCCTTTTGTATTCATTAATATCAGTTTTCCATATTCTAATTGAAACACTTGAAAGAACACTTGAAAGGAAAGGAAACATAATTGATAATATTATGTTTTCATTGAAACAAAGATCTGAACGCTAGTGCATGTCCTTAAAAATTCGGAAAAAAATTGAACAAAATAAAACATGATGGTTTAATGGAAAAGAGTAATGAGTTTTGTGTGTCAGTTCAAAATCTTCATGACTCATGTATTAAATGTCTGGAATTCTGGGTGAATCCTGGATGACTTTGGAAGAAATAGTTATGGGAAAATGTGTTCCTTCCTTGTGTTTTGTAAAAAAATAAGGGTGTTGAAACAGTTGTGAAGGCATTTGATCAATCTTGCAATTTGAAAAAAGTGTGTTTGAGAATGAAAAGAATAAAGGGAGTCTCCAAATAAAGGGTCATACTGTCTCAACAGATTTGTCAGAGTACTTCAGCAGTTTAGTGAGTAGTGAAGTTCACTCAAAACTACTTAAACTGGCTTAGTTTTTGTATACAATTCCAGCCCACAATGCAAATATTGAGAGAACGTTGTCTTTTAATACAGAGCCAATGGACAAAAGAAAGAAATTGCTTCTTAGTTGACTCCCTTAGGAATTCAATATTTGTGCTATGTAACTTTCACAGCATGGGCTGTATTGATTTCCATAAATATCTTCAAGGAAGCACAAATCTAACTGAAATGATAGGCAAGTAGAAAAGTACAGTAACAAATATTGAATTTACGTTCTCATTATTGTAAAAAGATGTTAATACTAAAATATTTGTATTAATGCATATGGACAGTGTTTCAGTAATTACGAATTTATTTAGTGCTAGGAAATTACAATATATAGGGTTTCCTACTGAAAATTTGACCCTGGCCACTTCAATTCAGTGGACATCCACTCTGTATACAAAATTGATTATACTTTTACATATCAATTTTCTCCTTCTCTCTTCACTAATTCCAGTTCTTTTTAACTCTAAATATTTTTAATTTTAATTTAATTTATTGTTGTACTAATCCAATACAAAACATAAAAAGAAAATAAGATCAGCATTCTGCCCTGGCTCTTTACCAGCCATATTTATAAATTGCAATATTTTCCTCAGTCAACTTCCCTTAATCTTTAATTTCTTACTTTATTTATCTCTATTCACTGTCCAAATCCATTTATTTTTAACTTTACTTAAAATTGCCCTAACCTCCTACTGTCCTTATAAAACATTTCAGCTTTACCAAACTTTCTATCTATCTTATACCATTTCTTTCTGATACAATCTTTTCTCCAAATTTCTGTGCCTTTGCACTTAAATATTATATGTTACTAGATTTATTTATATCTAAACTTCTCATTTGTTTACACTATTTCACCACTCATCCAATCACTTTCAACATTCGCATCACTTTCCCCAATCTTAATATTAAAGACTCCCATTACTATTACTTCTAAATTCACATATTTCTCTTTTTTCTCCTCTATATCCCTTTCTATTTGCTTAAAGAGGTCAGGATTATGGAACCGTGATAACACAGGGGGCTTATGTACGGTTCCTATACATACATTCTCTTCTATCTGCTTACCCACGATTGTAATCCATAATGTTTCTTTATTTCTGAACCATGTTTCTTTTATTCCTCTACTTAAGGTTCACCTTACAAACAAACAAAAACAAAAAAACAAAAAAAAACCTATCCCTCCAGAAACCCTCCCCTTCTCTGCTACTGTTTTGCCCTTTCTTCCCATATATTCAAAATCCTGTATATTTATCTGCTCTTCAATTAACCATGTTTCTACTACTGCTAAGTAGTCCAACCTTATTAACAACTGCTTCCAACTTCCATAATTTATTTTTAAGGCCCTCACAGTTTAAAACCCCAACCTCCTTACTTTTCCTTTGGCCTATTGTGATCCTGGCCTTTGTTTAAATCTGTGTAATATTTTCTTGCTTCTTAATTCTATTCCCTCTTTTGATGTAGACAGTTTATTTCTGTCCAGCACCAAAATGCTGTGTTCTGTAATAAAACAATACTGTCTTCTTCCCCTCTTCTGTATTCTCCTCACTATTTTGCTCCCATGCCTTCTTTCTCCCTTCCGCCAATTCACGAGCTGCTTCTGCATCTCCCCTTTGTGGTGAAACAATTTTCTTGGGTGACTTCACTCTCTTGGCTCCTCCTTCCTTCATTGCTGTTATCAGCTCTGAGTCATTCCATGTGCTGTAGGTCAGTTATTCAGGTCAGTAGGTCTGTTTGATGTCATCTGTTCTCTCATCCCTGCTAGCCATGCGCTGTGCACTGCTCCCTCCGATATTTGCTGCTTCCCCCATATTCATGGACTTCGATCTTTGTATGTCGTTTCCTGTAGTCGCTACTAACAACTGCTGATTAATTTCCTCTGTGTCACACTGATCAGCCTTGTATCCATCTTATCCATATCTGATATTTTTTCTCCATTTACCCAAAGCTGTAAATTTCTAATATATGCCATTTTCCCCAATGCTCTTGCTTCTTTCATTTTTTGAATTAAATTACGTTATATTGCTCTCTTGTTCAGTGAAAGATCTTTATTGATGAAAATATCTGTTCCTTTTAGTTTCTTGGCTCTTCTAAGCACTTCATATACCAGCTGAACTGTTGCTAGCCCTACCACTATTGCCCTCTTCTCAACTTGTCTTCCAACTCTGAAAGCCTCAACTATCTCCCATCCATGTATCTCCATTTCTAGCTTTTTCGTCATTAGTTGTGTTACCTCTTCGCAGGCCATGCCTCTCTTCTCTCCTTTACTCCTAAAAAGACCAAATTAAATCTTCTCTCCCTTTCCTCCAATTTTTCCATTTTTTCTTTAACTATATCTAATTCCCATATTGTCTCCTGCACTTTATCTCTGATATCCTCTAAGATATCCTTTACCATCATTTTCATTTTATCACACAGTCGCTGTTCCATGCCTTCCATTTTATCCATTTTTTTGACTGATATTTCCCAGTGGTTCCTGGATTTCTTTAGGGCCAAGATTTATTTCAATTTCTCCAGTCACTAGCAATACTGTGGTATACAATCCTATAACCAGTGTGTTTGACATTGACTCCCCAAAATCACTTTTGTTTTTCACAAATTTCACTCTCCTAAACAGTCCAGTTCTCATCCTATACACTATTATGTCAACTCCAATTGTTCCTTAGATCCTTTTTCCTTCAAGCTCAAGAACTCCTCATAAACACAACCTTACTCCTTCACTGCTGGCTTAGCACTCCATGTTTCAATAATTAGATATTACTATACATAGTTTCATATGACACAAGTTTTTATTTAACCTTGGTGTTCTAGTTTGTCATAGTTTTTAGTTCAAGATGTCCTCAGTGCCAAGAATTTCATCTGTTAACCCTGTCTATACATCTTTGCTGATTTAAATTAAGTAGGTATAAGTTAAATAAGTACCTTAAATTCAAATTAAATTAACTACCTTAATTTTCCCTTAACCATTTAATGGTGATATATAACATGCTTTTCACATATGAGTTGGCCAGTTGGCATACCACATTAGAATGATGCTCAGCTTAGTAATTCCACGTATCTTGGTTCACTTTTTTCATCTCTCAGTATCAAGAAAAGCAGTATGTAGTTTGTGAGGGAATTAAGTGCATGTGTATTACAAGTGCTTTAGTGTTTGGTTTGAATTAATGGTATGAGAGATAAGTAAATGTTACAATAATGGATTTTTATGTATGATTTGTATTTGATTACATCATCTTAAAGGGATGTTGAAAGATGATTTGTTGCAGAATTTTCAGATATGTAGTCTTGAAGCAGAGAAGCTGTGTAAAAACATGTAAAGTAAATACATAGATTTATGGAAGTTAGTTTGATTGTTAGAAAATGATTATAACTTTCTTAAAAGTCTGCAGTAAGTTTCTTAGAAAACTGCAATTTCAATGGCTGAGTGTGATGAGCTACTAAACTCTTAAAATTGAAACCATACAAGATCACTGTTGCCCATGAACTGTTAGTTTTTGATGTAAAGAATCACTACATATTTGTAACTGGATTTTGAGGAATGTTAATAATGGGATAAGTGATTTAAATTTATTAATCTTCTCTAACAAAGCATGGTGTCATTTACGCAGCCCTGCTTGGATGCGGAATAACTGGCATTGAAGCTCAGAAAAATCCAATTTAGTGCAGGAAACCCCATTACATGACAAGAAAATTGTGTTATGATGCACAGTAAATACATACAGCATTATATAGCTAATATTTTTTGCAGTTAGCATAAATGCAAAAGTTTACAGGAATGGCATTCCCACAATATGTTTTGTAAAACTGATGGATATTAAACGTGAATCTATATAATTTTTTTATTAATGGCGAGACTTGAAAAATAAAGTGTTTAAGTCAAGCCCATGCTAGAAGAACTGCAAGGAAACGTCAGCAAAGAAATTAGGGGCATTTTTTACAATATTTGTAAGAGACAACTACTTAAAACAATGCCAGAGATGAGTGGATGTGGGAGGAGGATATTTCCAACATCTGTTGTAAGATAAGAGTTTATGCAACTATAATTGTGAGAAGCCGAATCATTATAACCTTAGTAGTTGTAGAGATTTTCTATCTGATTGCTTGTGAGTAAAAGCTCTGTCTGCTGCAGTCAGACCATCAGGCTCCTGGCCAACTCATATATGTAAAAAGCATTGAAGCTTTGAGAGATAGAGGAAAGGATGGTAATATTGTATCCCTTCTTTTCTGACTGTTTAAGGACTATCCCTGCAGGATAGATTCTGAAAAGATGTATTAATAGACATAATACATATGCACGTCACAAATTCTTTAAACATGTTTGAATAAGTTGTTTTTTAAATATTTAACTTATAGTAAGCACATACCAGACTTCCCTCAAGACCAAAGATTTTGGTAATGTGGCTTAGTTAAATTACTGGTTAGGAAAGAAAAATAAATAATAAAACTAAATGAAGGTGATGCTTTTATTTCTGTTTTCAATAATGCAAAGCTTATCTAAGAATGCATTGAAAGATGAAACATAATTTTCAGAAGCAAATCTGTAGTGAAATTTTGCTACACTTTGTAGGAACTACAAATACTGCTTCATTTCCAGCATGCTCATTGACACATTTTATACATAACATCACAGGACACCCAAAAGTAAATAAAGCAGTGCATAATATCATTAGTAGCAAAATACAGACAAGCCTATCAACATAATGTGATTGAGAATAGTTTGAAAATATACCGAGATCCTAGCTGGTCAAGATCAGAAAGAAGGGGTACTATATTACAAGCAGGACCTATCTTCTCTACTAATGTTCTCCTTCTCTTGGCTACATTACAATTTACTTTAAACATTCAATTTTAGAAGGAAGTGATGTTGGAAGAATAGCATGGAAATTTGACTTCACAAATTGCGGACTGGTAGTTGATGCAGTGAGTCTACAATTTTTCACAACTATATATGAAACAGGAAAAGTTTCTGTGAAGTTATGTTCAGAAGATACTTGTCAGCTAATACCTAATGGTATGTATTAACCTTTTTGTCAAACTCTATGCTTTTTCTGTTTTCTACATATTCAGCAGTCTGTTTACAGCTTTCCCAATTATTTATTTCTTATCTGACATGTTAGAAGCAGAGACTTGTAAGATTTGAAATTTCAAATTTCAAACTACAGTTGTTAGGCAGCATAAAAACATAGATTTTCACAAAAGAATATGTAGATTATATATATATATATATATATATATATATATATATATATATATATATATAATTGCTTAATTCCTAAAAAAAAGTACTATGTTGTAATGTATATAAAAATGTTCAACATTGTGTGATAAACACAATTCTGCAAATGAAATTAATAGGAAAATCTGACACACAAAATTTACAGAACTCAGAAAAGACTTGTTTCCCAAATGAATGCATTTGGTAGCAGTATCATTTCCCTCTATTCATTGTACTTCCAATAATTGTAAGTCAACTGTTTTACTATTTGCAATGTTGGAAACAGGTTACCAAAAAATCACACATGTGATGATCTATATTATGAGCAAAATATAAGATGTTAGTAAAAGCTCAACAGGTTTGAAGTGAAGGAGTGTAACAATCACTCTTTTAACACCTTTCATTGCATAGTAAAAACATTTGTTGTAACCTGACATAGTTTTAAGGAACTATATTTGTTATGCAGATCAAAGAATTGTACTGAAAGAGTACAGTTCCATCGCAGGGCCATTTTTAGACAATTCTCAAAAAAGAGAAACAAAGATAAATTTGCCCTCATTAGCTGCAAATAAAAGTATTACTCGTGCAAAACTTCTGGAATCGTGACCTTGATTGCTACCCCAGCTGCTGAGCCTAGGAATGGTTTATGTTTAGCTTAATAACGAAAGCGATATAATATCTTTGCTTACTCACAGTGCGTAACACATACAGTCTGCATAGAAAGTGTCTGCATCTGGTTGTAATTTTAAAGAGAGCAATATCTAAATAGTATTTACTTTATATTTGTTATATTTATAACCATGGCTCCTATGTTTTCAAAGTTAAGTGGTAAGGTGTTACGTAGTCAAAGTAGGGAAATAATTGAAAATGTCCTGGACTTCATGAAGCAAGAAGCAGAGATGAAGGAAGAAAATATATGTTCATCCGAGTTCCACAAAAGCCTTAAGAGAGTGAAAGAAAGAGTAGTCAAAGCAACTGGTGTTTCACCGAGTTCCGATTCCAGAGTTCTCAAAGATAAGAGAAAAAAAACATATGGATGAAAGAGTACCATTTGACACACCTGGGAAGAAACATAAGGTCCCTAAACGCATTACAGAAATAGACGATTTCGAATGCGTCATTCGGCGCACGATTCACAATTCCTATGTGGAAGAAAAAACTGTGCTAACAATAAGCAGATTGCTCATCAAGCTGAAAGACAGCAGAAACTTTCAAGGTGGTGCTACAAATCTCAGAAAAATTATTAAAGATTTAGGGTTCAAGTGGAAGAAACCAAAATCAAATAGAAGAACTCTAACAGAAAAGCAAAATAAATAAATAAAATAAAATAAAAAAATAATAAAATGAAAAAAATAATAAGTAAATGTTGCCATGATAGCTTAGTTGGTTAGAGCAACGGCACGGAAAGCCTAAGATCCGTGGTTCAAATCCCGGCTATGGCATTGAATTTTTCACACTGATTCTACCTTTCCAAATGAGTATAATCTTATATGTACTTATATCAGCATCAATTTTAAAGGTGGTGTTACAAATTTCAGAAAAATACTATGGTGTATGAAGATGAGTCATACATACACAGTAGTCGTACAACATCTAAAAGTTGGAGTGACGATAGCGAATTAGGTTGCAGGTTCCTGTTGCTAAAGGGCAAATACTTATTATCGTTCATGCTGTTGGAAAGATCGGCTTCGTTCCAAATGCCCTTCTTTTACAAGTTGCAAAAACAACAGGAGATTTTCATCAAGAAATGAATACAGAAAAGTACATGAAGTGAATCAACGCCATGTTGATACCTAATATGTCTGCTGGGTCTGTTCTGGTCATCGACAATGCTTCACAATGCGTCAACACTCAATTGACAAACAACCTACCTCAAATTCCTTGAAAGAAGAAATGAGAGCTTGATTGCTTAGACATAATATAGCTTTAGATGAAAGCATGAGTA
Source organism: Deroplatys truncata (assembly GCA_030765065.1). Lineage (NCBI taxonomy): Eukaryota > Metazoa > Arthropoda > Insecta > Mantodea > Mantidae > Deroplatys > Deroplatys truncata. The sequence goes on from CM060978.1 coordinate 121,283,258, forward strand.
AAACAAAGCTATATAACTTAATTAAAGCCAACAAACAGCTTCAGACGTCATACATACGTGACCAGATAGTAATACAACATTGCCATAATGTACTTAAGACTCCATCGCATCGCCCAGATCTAAACCCAATCGAATTAATCTGGGCTGATATCAAGGAATGGGTGGCATGCAGAAATATCACTTTTAAATTAAAATATGTGGAGCAGTTATAATGCCAGCAATTTGCTGAAATTGGAAGGCCAGAATGGGAAAATGTATGTCGACATGTTGAATAAATTAAGAATCATTATTTCGAAAAATACGGAATTGCAGAAAATCAAATAGAAAGAATTCTCATCCAAGATAATGGTGCAGAAAGTAGTGACAGCAGTGATGACGGCAATAATGTGAGTGATTCCACAAAAGAGGAAGGGTTATTAGGTGTGGAAGAATTGGAGGCAATGATTACATTGTTTTTTATATTAAGCGCTTTTTACAGCGTGGATTTTAATATACTGTATATAACTAAGTTTATCAGCGCAGCGCATAACCGGTGTGCGAACATTTGACAATGACTGTCCCACGCACTCCTGCAGCATTCAGATGACCGGTCACCTCCTGATCCGGTAAGCAACTCGCTTCAAAGCTCTCATTAAGATTTTCATGTGTCTAGAACTGTTGCGCCAATTATAACAATGTTATAAACAACTGTAATCAATGGTATCCAGAACAGCACTTATGTTTTAATTTTTGGACATGTTTCAAGAGCCATCACTCCCATTATCGACTCCAATCAACTGTTTGTTATGGTTTACTTTAGTGCACTTGAAGCTCCCTTTAGAAATGTGATGAACTTGCTGAGTATGTTTGGTGGGGGAAATCATAGTTCAAAACACAGTTTTTGTTTTTCAGGATGAAGATACTTTGGAAAAATCACCCAAATATCTTGCAGATCTGAGGAGTTAGATCTCTGGTATGATTTCATGATTGTGATACCAAAAATGGATTACTAACCTGATTTTTCAGTTTGCTTGCACTTACGGCATCTGAGGCATTCTTTTTGTTGAGTATCCAGGTTTCTTTTTGTTTTTTCCAACATAAATCTGATCATTCTCTACAATCCATATCCAGCTTGTTATAATTTTGGATTTTATCTTTTAGGTGCAAATTAGGTTCATTATGTGCAAGGATAGAAGGATGTAAGCATTATGTTGCATCTTTTGAAGATTTTCTTGAATTGATGATCTGCCCTTGGGTGATATGAGGGTGGTCCCAGAAGTACCCATCCTGACCTATATATAGCGGTAGTTGTTTCAAACAAATGGCTATGGTAGAAAGTACCACCCTTATAAAGCTTATTAAGTTTGAAGATGCTACGTTGTTTAGTAATTGTTTGGCAGCCATTAATAGTGAACTCTCTCAGCGAATTTGTAAACATGGATAAAACTGGCCATCGTTATGTGATACAATACTTTTATTTGAAAGGTCTTAGTCCAACTAATATTAAAGCTGAGTTAGATTCTACTCTGGGGGAGTCTGCTCCTTCATTTACAACAGTAAAATGTTGGGTGGCAGAGTTTAAGCGAGGCCGTACAAGCTGCCAAGACAAGCATGGCAGTGGTCGACCAAATGAGGTGACCATGCCAGAAATTGTGAAGAAAATCCACAAAGTGGTATAGGATGACCGACTGAAAGTGCACAAGCTAGCAGACATCGTAGTCATTTCAAAAAGTGCTGTACATTTCGCACTAACTGAAAATTTAGACAGAAAGCTGTGCGCAAGATGGGTGCCGCGTTTACTCAGAATGGAACAAAAGCAGCATCCTGAGGATGTTTCAGTCGAGTGTTTGGCGATGTTTCACTGCAATAAAGCAGTGTTTTTGCATTGATTCATAACCATGGTTGAAACATGGGTCCATCACTTCACAGCTGAGATGAAGGAACAGTCAAAACAGTGGATAGAAAGGGGAGAATCAGCTTCAAAGAAGGCGAAGACAGTTCCATCTGCAGGCAAGGTCATGGCATCAGTTTTTTGGGATGCACATGGGATAATTTTCATTGATTATTTTCAAAAAGAAAAGGCAATCAATGGAGAGCATTATGCAAATTTATTGCAGTATTTGAATGATGAAATCAAGCAAAAACAGCCGCATTTAGCGAAAAAGAAAGTTCTCTTTCATCAAGACAATGCACCAGTTCACACATCCATTATCGCCATGGCCAAAATCAATGAGTGAAAGTTCGAATTGCTTCCTCATGCACCCTATTCACCAGACTTAGTCCCCTCTGATTATTTTCTGTTTTCAAAGTTGAAGAAATGGTTTGGTGGTAAAAGATTTGCCAAAAATGAGTTGGAGTTTGCAGTTGATGGCTATTTTGCAGAACTTGATGGTTCTCACTATAAACAGGGTATCAAAGCTATTGAACATTGCTGGGAAAAGTGTATGGAGCTGAAGGGAGACTTTGTAGGGTAATAAAGATGTTTTTTTCCCAAAATTTTTGTGTTTTCTTTGTTAGGTCAGATACTTCTGGGACAGCCCTCATCTGTGAATCTTTTGTATAGCTCTTGTTCATTCTGTGGTTCTAGTTTGGAGATTTCCTTGATTGTCTTCTTTTGAATTTGTTGATCTTACTTTTATAATGTTTGTACTGAAACCATTGACTGCAGCTATGTGAACATATGCTGCTACCCTGAGGATTCTGAACTTTGAAGGAATTGTCCTGCAACATTTGCAGCAAAATTGCTATATCAGCTCTTGTGCATTTGTGAAGAAATTGAGGATGTTCCATGATGAATTCTAGAAACATCCTTCTTGAGCAGCAGTTCTCTGTGTCGTTTACAAATGAAGCATAATTTGTGCATTATAGAATCTGCAACATTCACAGTTCAAGTGTTTTTGCTAATTTGATCCCCATGTCACATTTATACCACACATCAAGCACAATTCTTTGTCAATATGTAGGCAGGTGTGGTTGACAACAGCTATCCCTGGTACTGAATTTCCTACTTAGGCAGTTAAATGGTAAACTTTACTACAATTTTCTTGCAATAGCATTGCCAGAACTTGTGTATCTAGGTACTTGAATCAAAACTTTCCAGGAAATGGGTTGGAAAACATAGTCTTGCAAATAGACTTCATCATCTTATGATTTGATCCCTTTTTGACTTTTTGTTTGGGGATAGATGGTCTTGTCATCCGGATTACTGTAAAAAATGACAAAAAAAAATTAGAAAACAACATGAACATAACACTGCAAATCCTAAATAACTGGCCACAAAAGAACAGCATGGGAAGGGATGGACTTTTATGTAAATAAGTATATTTTTGCTTATAGATACATTAAACTCCCAATTATTCATGTGCAGGTTATTTGGTTTGCAGATTATTTGGGCATCTTTGTATAGGAAAAAAAAGTTCCTTATTTTTCGCCCACTTGTGAACTAAGCTTTCTGCATTTGAGTTGCCAGCAATAAAGCACCTGCCGTGTAACAATAGAGTACCATTTCCATTGTTATCAATGTTCTGTGAAAATTGACAAGAAACTCAGTTTTCTAGTGTTAATCAGCGTGTAAGTGTCAACGAAGCAAGTTAAAAGAAGTTTGTAAAACAGATCGGAGAAACAAAAAAAAACATGTGTTGACATTAAAATAAAAATTAGAATTAATTGAAAGATTTGAGAATGGAGAAACTGCTGCAAAACTAAGTGCTGATTGTGGGATTGGAGTGCAGACTGTTCGGGACATTAAAAAGAATAAGCAGAAAATACAGGTTTTTGTCAGGAATTGCAATTCTAATTCTGGACCATCTGCACAAAAAAGCATGAAGAAATCCACAATCTATGAATTAGATGTTGCTCTTTTGCAATGGTTTAGCCAAAAACAAGCAGTAGGTGTCATTGTTTCAGGCATGATATATGCTGAAAAGGCTAAAATTTTTCATGGAGCTCTAGGGTTATAGGGAGAATTTAATGCCTCAGGTTGGCTAACCAGATTCAAACATCATCATGGGATTTGCGAACTTGCTGTGCAAGGTAAGTGGCTTAGTTCAAACGTTGCACCAGCTGATTCCTTCTGGGAAGAGTTCCAGAAATTTGTGGAAGAAGAGGAATTTCACACCAGATGAAATTTATAATGCAGAGGAAAGTACAAGGGGTTGTGGTCCTGGACATGAGTCGTGTAAACAATGCGTTACAATTTTGTATGCTGGTAATGCTTCTGGGAACCACAAACTGAAACTACTAGTGTGATCAGAAAAGCCCCCCCCCCCCCAAAAAAAAACCTAGCATTCAAAGATACCACAGCTAAAGATCTCCCTGCCCATTATTGCAACCAAAAAGAACAGGATGGATAGTGAAATTTTAAAAAAGTGGTTCCACACACATTTTGTACCACAAGTTTGGTGATTTCTGGAAGGCTGTTCTATTGCTTGATAATGCCCCTTCACATCCCGATGAGAGCATTCTCATATTTGATGATAGACTCATTGTGACCAAATTTTTACTTCCTGACATGATTGCCATTATACAGCCAATAGACCAAGGCGTAATTTCATGGGTAAAACAGCACTATCGGGCTGGTCTACTGAGAATGCTAGCTGATGATGATTTGGCATTCTGGAAGAAGTTGGCAATGTTAAATGCCATACATGGGATTTCTGATGCCTGGCAGGATGTCAAGCCATATATATTAGTTCAATCATGGAGGAAAATTCTTCCAGATATAGAAGAAAGTGATTTTCAAGTGATGAAGAAACAACTTCACAAATAATGACTCTGGCAACAGGTTTAGATGGCTTTGAAGATGTCGATGAAGAAAACTTGAATGAGTGCTGAAGATGGCCTCATGTGAACCCGGCTTCCAGTGCATGAGTGATGCCAAAATTGTGACCGCTGTTTCACAACAAAACAAAGAAGAGGACAATGAGTGTGAAAGTGGGGATGAAGACAGTGACCTTGTCAATCATTGTACTGCATTGCAATGTGTTGATACCCTTCTAGATTATATGGGCTAGAGGGGGTTTCAGTACAATGATATTGCTGCAAGAAAAATTTGAAGTGCCGTGCAGAAAAGTGTCAACTCCTCTCAGAAGCAGACCAGCATCACAGACTATTTTAAGAAATAAATAGATCTACAGTACCTATGTTAATGTGATTTGACTTAGCAGTATAGAACTTGGATAAACTTTCGAACAAAAAATGCATGCTTGAAAATAAGCCCCTTTTAAAAGTAATTTCACATTTATCTATATTGTACATAGAAAGCATTAAATTACAGGTTTCCCAATTATTCGTGTTTTTCAATTTTTTGTGCACCTTCTCTCTCCCCCCCCCCCATTACCCCGAATAATTGAGAGTTTACTTAAAAAATGTAATACAAAATTTAAATTTAGTAAAAAAAAATCCTGCATTTTTTCTATAAAGGAAAATGCAAATTTAATGAATTGCATTTGTAAAATATGTATTGCATAGTCAACGACCTTGACTGCACATGCTGACTTGCAATCTCAAAGGGGAATCCCTCATTTATGATGAGGATGGCTGAAGCAATGCACATAATACTAATATTCTTCAGTCAGTTATTTCGTCTTGTTTAATACAGACTGTTTATACATTATGGTATATTAAGTAAAGTGATTGGTGTTATACAATGCCAAAAGTAAGATCATGTATCTGTTCTCATTTACAGCAATATGTTGCTGACTTTAGTAGAATTTTTACAAGTGATGGAAAAGTTCTATTTTATCAGTAAATGTGGATCAGCGATCTCAAGTCTTGCAGTGTTAAGCAGGTAGTAAAGCTCTTACAAGCTCTAAGTAAATTCTTTTAGGTGAAGCAGCTTCCTCTTCCATAACCCAGTTTAAAAAAGTTCCAAATATTATGCAGATTTATGCAAAACTTTTCTTTCATGTGATATTTCTTCACATAAATTGAAAAGTCCAAAGCTCAGAAACTTTTTTACAAAATACACAAATGTCAGAAGAACCAACATTAAGAAAATTGTATTATGTGCCTACATGTTATAAGAAATGCTAACATAGATTAGAGAACATGATAGGTGTTCTAGAAAATAATGAAATGGTTTCCAAGTGTCCAAGCAGAGTCTTCTGTTAGCATGCAGAGGAATATCAGCATCAAACCATGTAACGATGGCTTGCTTTTTCAATGTATCTCTGCGGTTGTTATGGCCGAATGGAATGAAATTTTATGTTTTACTTTTACCTATGGATGCTGGTCTATATATGAAAAATGCAACCAAAGGCCTGTCTGTAGGTTTCCCAAACATGATATACGTAACTTGTATAGTACATGGTTTATATGGAGTATATGAGCAGATAGGTACGTTGTATCCTAAAGTGGACAAATTAATTTCAAACAGGAAGCAAGTGTATGTTAAAGTGACAAAGAGAATTTATTTTTTCAGAGCCAAAAACCCAGATCTTCCACTTCACTTTGACCCACAGTCACTCATTAGCAGATATGGTTAGAAGCAGCAATATTATGCAGAGAATTCCAAAAATATTAAATCAGTGATAGATGAAGTAAATAAGGATGACACTTTATCAATTGAAATTCTTCAGAGCTAGCTTGAGGACAGTACACTAAATAATAAATTATCTTACTATCTGCAAATTTGTATTTTTTGTCATTCAATAAACAATTACAAACATCAACCAACTTGTTAATTGAGGCAAATAATGGGGTGCATAACATTGAGAAAAAAAATTAATTCTCTCAAAGCGGAAACTATTAAACACAAATTTAAAAGTGTGTTAAAAAAAACTATAGATTTCATACTGTATCATTTTTGTAAAATTGCCAGTTTTGGAAGGGCAAATAGACATTGGTGAAAATGAAAGTTTGTGTGATATTGAATGGTCCTTCTCCCAGTACTGTGTACTGTTCTGAGACAGCTGACATTGGTTTATAATTGAAAACTTGGAGGAGAAAGTTTTCACATTCACTGTGACAGCAAGTTGTTTTTATACATCACAGTCTCAAATGATTGGCAAGTGATCTTTTAATATTTACAATTTTGTAATATTGAAAAAAAATATTTTTAGATTTTTCATACATATTTTTCAGCTTTTTACTACTAAAAATAAAATATTTTCAACTTCTTTAGCGCTTAAAAATTCATTCCCTAAGCATGAGTATAAACGTAAGCTAAAAAAATTACCAATTCTTCTTGTTAAGACATGAAAACCAACTTCAATCTAAAAATAAACATCCAAGAAGTGAGAAAATCTGAAAAAAGAACCTAACTGGGTGTTACTTAGATAATAAACTAATCTCGGAAAGGCAAACCGAAAGAACATGTATTATAGCAAACAGAAGACTGGGAATCCTAAAAAAAAATTGGCAAGAAAGAAATGCAGCTGTTTGTTTACACTAAGAAAAACATACATAAAAAAATGTATATATAAAACAAATAATAAAATATGGAAGCAAGGTCCTAATCACAGCAAGCAAGACAAAATAAGTTGAAAATTGTCTAAAATAATGCAATGAGACTAGTATCCGGAGCAATAAAAACTACTCCAATAGCTGCATTATAATTATACACAAACAAATAGAAGAGCAAATTAAAACCCAAAAATTAAAAATAAAGAACCTTCCAGACGTTATTTGGTTAAATAAAAATCCTCAACCTACGGGGGGGGGGGGGGGGCACATGGATCCCCATCAGCAAAATAACAAAATATTTATAGGAGTTGAAAGTAGAAGAACAAACAAACTACCCCTATTACAAAATCCAACAAACTTCCAGAACTTTGATGTTAACCGAAACTTGATGAAAAATGTAAATTAAAATGGCAAAATCCCAGATATGCTAAAACAAGTTGTACTTGAAACAATTCGACAAAGATTTCCTCAATGTACCTTAGACTGCCTCTGTGGTGTGATGGTTAGCATGATAAATTCCAGATCTAGAGATCCTGGGTACAATTCCCAGCTTGTGGATGGGAATGTTTCATAGCCAGGATTATTGCCATCCTCCCTAGAATTGAACTATGAGGGAGAGTGTAAAGGTGCATGTAAAATTAATGTTTAAATAGAAAATCTAAAGTAAACAAACTCAAAGGTTAACACAATAGTAAAACGAAGAATATCATTGCTGGTGAGCAATTTTTACAAAGGTAAAGCACCAGTATGACCTTAGATGTTAAAGTTGGCATATAAATTGGGGAAAGAAAAAAAAACCACCTGGTTGCATCTCTACACAAATGGCTCATATATATAACCAACAAAGGAGTTGGGTATTTTGTACACTGTTTAGTCACTATACAGGGTGAGTCACCTAAAATTTGCAACACAAATATTTTGGAAATGGAAAGTGCTGTTGATGTGCACTTTTCACAGCATTGATTGGTAGTCAGGGACTCGTTAATTTAGCCTATAAACAGATTTTAATAATACTGAGTGTATTTTTTGAGCAAACATACAATTTTTTAAATAGAACAATGCCTAGTTACACCAACAGAATAAAGGTAGGGTAAATTAGAATGTCAATGGTTTTTGTTGCAGGATTCTAGTGCAAGTGGTTTACGAGAAATCGTATTTTGAAAAGCTTCCATCCTGACAATTGTTTGTCCCATTCAACCTGCTTAGTTGCTAGGTACGATGTTGTTATGTTTCTTTGCATTGTGCTTTCTGTTCACTGATTGCATTGCAACTTTCTGGTCAGTTAGTTTGTGACAGTTCAAGCAGTAAGTCATGAGTGGAGGATGGGGTTTACTAATGCAGAAAAAGCCGACATGCCCATGCTGTATGAAGAGTGCAGTTCGTTCCTGTATGGTGTATGCGGAAACGTATCCCACTAGACATCAACCATCTCAGCAGCTATTTATCAACCTCTTCAACCGATTACGTGAAAGTGGTACTGTAACACCTAGAAAACTTAACAGAAACAAACAAGTGACTGGAGAAGAGGCAGAAATTAATATTTTGGCTGCCGTTGCGGTAGATCCGCAAATTAGTTCCTGCACAATTGCACAAGGAAGTGGCATAAGTCAGGCAAGTGTACTGCGCATTCTCCATCGATATAGGTTCCATCCCTATCACATCTCTCTCCACCAAGAGCTACATGGAAACGATTTTGAGAATCGTGTTAACTTTTGTACATGGACATTAAGACATGATACTCCAGATTCATCATGTATCTTGTTTAGTGATGAGGCAACATTTACTAATCATGGCCAGGTAAACCACAGAAACATGCACTATTGGTCTGTTGACAATCCCCGTTGGCTTCGTCAGGTGGAATGTCAGCATCCATGGAGTTTAAACGTGTGGTGTGAGATAGTAAACCATCAGCTCATAGGCCCTTTGTTCAAAGAAGGAACAATGAACTCGCACAAGTATCGTAGCCTCCTGACAGACCATCTGCCACAGATGCTAGAAGATATTCCTTTGCAGACTAGGAGGAACCTGTGGTACCAACATGATGGCTGTCCAGCCCATAGTGCACGAAGTACTACAGCTTGTCTTATTGGATTGTTTCCAAATCGTTGGATTGGACGAAGAGGAGCTGTATCTTGGCCGGCCCGTTCATCAGATCTGATCCCTTTAAACTTTTTTCTGTGGGGAAGGCTGAAAGACACTGTCTACAAGGATGTACCAACTACACCACACAATATGAAACGACGTATTACTGCTGGCTGCTCTGAAATTTCCGCTGAAATGCTAGAACATGTGCAGCAGTCTTTTCATAGCAGACTGGAAGCATGTATTGAAGCTGCCAGTGGTTATTATGAACACAACCTTTGAAGGACTATGTTCTCTTTACTTGTAAGAATCCACAGAAGTATTGTAATTCCCTTTTGTTTTTCTTTAGTTTGTGCTATCACAGGTTGTACAAGTGTCAGTGCGTAAAAATTTCAAAATAATATTTCTCGTAAACCACTTGCACTAGAATCTTGCAACATATGCCACTGACAATCTAATTTACCCTACCTTTATTCTGTTGATGTAACTAGGCATTGTTCCATTTAAAAAAATTGTATATTTGCTCAAAAAATATACTTTCTCAGTATTATTAAAATCTGTTTATAGGCTAAATGTACGAGACCCTGACTATCAATCAATGCTGTGAAAACTGCACATCAATAGTACTTTCCATTTCCGAAATATTTGCAGTGCAAGTTTTAGGTGATTCACCCTGTATACCAGTAGGGAAAATAAAACTAACTTTCACGCTGAAATAAAGCAATACATTTCTCACTCTAACAATTACTTCAGACTATCTTATTTTAAAAAGTTGTATTATTAATCGACTCCAAATCTGCAATAATAAGATTAATCTCAAATAATGTACTAGGTTACTCAACACTAAGAGAAATAAAAAGAATGATAAGAGCTCTGATAAAGATGCATAAAGCTGTATCCTTCTAATGGGTCTCCTCACTGTTGGGCTCCTGGGAAATGAAATATCAGACAACCTCGCAAGGAAAGCAACAAGGATATTGAAAAACAATAACAGACTACCAGTGCCATCAGTAAAAACATTATAAAATCCATATCTGATTCCACATTTAATGAACACCAACAAGGAAAAACTGGCTCATCATTGCAAAATTATTCAGGGTGATTTATGAAGAACTGACACATTTCTTTCTTTAATTACTCTGTTCGAAATTCACTCAGTGCCCCAATTTTAGCACCAAATTAAGCAGAATGTTCTGGAGTTTCAGTTGCCTGTCATTAGATGCGCAAATGTTAATGTTTTATTCGTAATTGTTAGTTTTATTGTCGCCAACTGTTTTTGAGATTTTGTTCTAGTCAACATGAAAATGGAATACACATAAAATGAAGGACTCTTCCTTGTAAAGCAATACTGGATTCCGAATTCAATTACAGCTACTCTAAGGGCATACCAGAGAGAATTTGATGTATGGAATCCTACCCAAAGAAACACAATACTGGGACTGGTAAACAAATTGGAAACAGCTGGATCTCTGGTGAGTGAAAAAGGCAAAACTCGTTCATTTAGGCTTCCCATGGTTGTTGTTGATGTAAGAGCACGATTGGATCAGTCACCCAAAAAACCATTAGACGTTTGTCGCAGGAGACGGGGTACAGCTACTCAATGTGTCAGCTGTGAAAAGTGCAGGCCTAAAGCCGTATAGGATTACTGTTGTCCATCAGTTACAGGAACCATATAAGGATAGATGACTGAAATATTGTCATTGGTTTCAGGCGTTCATTGTGCAAAATCCTGCCATATTGTCCATCATATGGTTCACAGATGAAGCGTGGTTCCATTTATCCGGCTACGTGAACTCACATATGCACCTGGTTAAAATCGGAGTTTGGTGTGCAATATCTGCACAGAATAGTGGGACCAATTTTTTAAAACAATGTGAATACTGCAGAGTATCGATGGATTTTCATGGAGTTTGCTAAGCAACTAGACGATGTAGAGCTGAGTCAAGGATATTTTCAGCAGGACGGCGCTACATGCCTTACATCAAATGAATCCATGGCACTAATTGCAAGTTTCTTTAACGACCGGATAATTTCCAAGAACCTGTGGCCACCAACATCTCCGGATTTGACATTGCCAGGCTTCTTTCTATGGGTTACTTAAAAGACAGTTTTATGCCACACGTCCCCAGACATTGGGCGATTTGAAGCACAACATTACACAGGAGATTCAAACTATTCACAACAGGGTCCTCCAACAAGTGGCCAGTAACATGGAACGACGTGTTGAGTTGTGCCTTATGCAGGATGGAGGACATTTTCAACATTTGCTATAGAGGTAAATAATCTCCCAAAATTCCTCTGCATTTCAGGTATAATAAGTTGTCGCTAGCATAACTCGTTTTGAAACAGTTAAAGAAATAAATGTGTCAGTTCTTCATAAATCACCCTGTAGAACAAAAACTTATATAAGCCAAGGAAACGATATCTAGTTACTTTTAGAATGGCAATGGGATGTGACAGCCTGGCAAAACTCTTATAGGCACTAAAATGTTTAAATTTTGACAACTATATACTGTGTATTGATACAAATTCAGATATGGATAAGGAGCATTTGTTGAGTATTGGGCGTGACTTTGTAAAGAACTGAAAATGTAATCTTAAGTATAATAAATGATTAAAGTATTGGAATGCTAAGGGAGAATGGCATAACAATCATTTCCCATGTCATTAGAGGAAGAGATCTTGTTTATGCATGCCTATCAAATATGGTCTTATGGCATGGAAAGTTTGCAACAGTCCTGTAGCCTTTTATTGGTTACAATCCATGATGCACCAAGTAACCCTTATATACAGATCTGAGTCATTCTACATCAAAGCAAACACACATAAAACATCACTTCCTCTGAATTTTCTGAAATTTAGTTTGTGTGTGCATTTTATATTTTGTGGAAAATCAAATTATTTTAGGATTTACAGCATACTTAAAATTTTTCTCACATGCACACAACATTACGTAAAAGAATTTATTCTCGAAATACAGAATTGTCAGAGATAAGAACAATATATCATTTTGTACAGTGCCTTATTTCTGACTCTTGGTCGACTGATTTGCGGCTCGCTGCTGCCGCAGGATCGCGCTCTGCTGCTGCCTGAGTTGAATATTCACAGACCCTGAACTCAAGCACATAGATTTACATGCATACAATAACCACATACCTTTATCACAGAAGGTGTTGGAAATGATGTCCTTGTGCTGCCACACATCTCTCACAGCTTTTAAGAAAATTTCCATTAACACGCATTAACTCTTCTGAAATTGTCTTTCAGTTCTTCCTATGTATGCGGATTGTTCCAATACACTTTATTTTTTAAGTTCCCCCATAAATAACTGTCGCATACCGTAAGGTCTGGGGAGCGCAGTGGTCTTAGTCCTTTACTGATGACCCTATCTTCAAAAATTTCTGCAATTAATTTCAATGAGAGATCAGCTGTATGTGCTGTAGCAGAGTCTTGTTGAAAATATGCCTGTGTGCATTCAATGTCACACAAATATTCCAGGAAGGGTTTGATGATTGTATCCCTGTACCTCTGTCCATTAACTGTATCCTCAAAGAATATAGGCCCTATAATTCAGTATGCATTCACAGCACACCAAACACCAATTTTCTGGTCATGTAATGGCATTTTGTGTACAATATCAGGTTTTTCTGCACTCCAGTATCTGTTGTTTTGTGTCGACACATGGCCATTTGAAGAAAGCCATGCTTCATCTGTGAAACAAGTTAACTTTGGGTCCATAGAGCCATCATTAACTTTACCCCACACCCAATTGCAGAAATTTACTCTACTCACAGTATCATGTGGTTGCAGTTCCTGAACTATGGTTATCTTATAAGGTCTTAATTTTAAACGTTTAGTGGCTTTCCAAGCCGGGAATTGTGAAATTCCTGTTTCCTGTGATAACCTGCTCAGAGATTTTTTTGGGCCGTGTTCTAACCTTTGTCCTATCTCATTGAGTTTTTCCTCTGTAAGAACATGGTGAGTTACTTTGGGTTTCTTATCAAGAACAAACCCATTTCTCTAAATCGGTTTACATGACTACAAACTGTCTCTCTGTGAGGCACACAGATTCCGGGGAATCTGACTATAAATAGCCATGTCATTTGTCTACAAGACTCTGTTCACATGCAGGAATCATACATGAATATGCGGTGTTCTAAAGTAAATGCACTTCTTGTCATTATAACAGGACTATCACATTTTAACCACAAAGAACAAAACACGAACTTGCACTAGCAATGGTCGCACATGCACTGATGCGCGGAGTGGAGGGAGAACAGTGGGAGGCAGAACCAGTTAGAAGCACTGTGGGCACACAGCTACATCTGCCAAGCTGCCAGCCAGTAGTCGAAAATAAGGCACTGTAGATAAAAACATTGTGGATTTCCTTATTCAAAATACTATTTATTCGGAATAAAAAAAAACGGTAACCTTTTTTTATTTATTTGGAATAAAAAAAACAGTAACTTTTTGAAGTATGAATATTTTAAACCACAATTTCATATTTAACCCCATAATATTAAAATTTGGAAAAAAATACAGAAGGAATCTGTGATATATTTTGTTTTAAACCTGTTAATATTAGGATGGGATCTTCTTTAGAACTACGCTTTTAAACAGTTTATTTGTGTTAGCATGCAGAGTTTTAGAACATAGACTGCTGAGAGAGCTTTACATTGCAGCAGCACACCATGCTGGCCAATGCGTTATTCAATATGAACATGATAGGCTATCATTTCCTGTGTTCTGTATAACTTAGCAACTAGAATCTGATATTCTATGAAGCCTGTCTCCATTGTTTAATTTTAAATGTTACTTTGTGTTGAGCTTTTTGCATTAGAAGTATATTTTTTAGCTCTGTGGTTTCTGAAAGTGCATAATCACTGAACTGAAGAAACTTAACTATGACTATTGCTTCAGTCCATTTAATGTTTCCAGGCATAACACAAGGCAGAAATCATTAAACTTAGTTATCCGCAATATGCATACAAACTTAAAAATGGAGAACTTAGCTTTGTCACCAGATTTAAATCTATGTGGTACTTGTCAAAAAAAAAAAAATTCTTAAAGTATCACCCACTGATAACAGTGATTGTGTGCTACAAAGTACAAGTGCCATGAATAATCCAAAAGTGGTTTTGAATACTGAAAGTGGCACTGAGAGAATCGCTCATTAAGAAAAGGAAATCATGTACAATATCCACAGCAAAAATTGAAAAGTATATAAATGCCCCTTAAAGAGAAAATATTTCATACAGAGCAAAAGCAAAGTTTAACCTCCAATGAAAAATCAACTGACAGTTCCACTATCATGCAGAAACTGTCAGACTCTTGCTATGCAACTAATGATAAGAATTTAAAACTACAAATATTAACAACGTTTTAAGACTGGCCGTATAAAAAACTTGCTGCAGAGAAGGGCATTCTGTCAACACCCGAGCGTAAACCGGGGAAAAAAAAAAACTGGAACCAGCAGCAGTGAATAAAGTCCTTGAATTTTATACTTCAGGTGTGGTCTGGTGCTGACAGGAGTTGTGTGGAGCGGGAGCTGATGCAACAATGGGTACAGGCACGGAAGCATACAGAGCGCAGATGGGCAGCTTTGGGAGAAGAAGAATCATGAAAATGGGAAAGATAATGATAGCTTTCCAAGAATGGATGGCAGCAGTAATCCTGATGCTGCTAGTAATTGGTGGAGTGGATATGAATCCAGGGCCGGTAGAAATGGACCAGCTACTGGAATCTCTAAAGGCACTTGGAAAAGAATTAGGTGAAAAAATGGATAAAAATACAAGGCAACTTGAGGTTATGAAGACACAAGGAGAAGAGATGAAACAGAGATAATAGATTGCAGGAGGAAAATTGAAGATACAGAGAAAAGATTTGAAGCAGGACAGAGAAGAAAGAACTGCGTAATTTTCGGAGTGACAGAAGAAAACAGTAGCTTAGAAGAAATAGTATACGAGATTATGGAAGAAGGGCTAAGTATAAAAATGTTTAATTGGAAGATAGTCCAAATTGGAAAAAGATGAAGAAAACCTAGACACATTGTTATAAAAATGACAATGGGAAAAAAGAGCAAAATTTTAAGGAATACTAGGAGTCAAAGAGGTACCAGAATTTTCGTAGAACAAGACTACACGGGAGAGGAACAAATTCTGACAAAGTAACTAATATCCAGGATGAAAGAAGCAAGAGCAGATGGAAAAGGCATTTTTGAAAGGATTAAAATTATTTGTGGAAGGCAAAGAATGGAGTATGAGCATACGGAGGAATTAACGAGGAACTAATATTGGTGGCAGTGAGGAACAGGAAGCAATGCAAGAAGGGAAAAGTGGGGAGGAGCCAAGAGGACAGAACACAACCAATGCAGTAAGAAATGCTCTGTGGAAGAAGGAGTGATGCAAGTGGTTGAGACAGTATTTTTAACACTTAAATGATATCGGTCTAATTATATAATGTAAAATATTATAACAGCCCGCCTTAAAGCAATATGTGTATAATATAATATATAAAATGTATGTAACAGTCATTGTATTATGTTTATATTATTATGTACATGTATAATAATGCTATGTGAATGTATTACATAATTTAACAATGTAGGAGCTGTGAGAATAGAAACAAGCTACTTTCCGTAACAAACAGAAGTATAAAGTATGAGCTGAAAGTTGCTAACAATGAGGTAACCTTGAGACAACAATAAATTGGAAAGTTTAATGAAGGCTACTAATAATTCTTGGAACAATAATGTAATATTTAAAACAGTTTATAAATAGCCAATCAACAACTAGAAAAAGCTTAAGTTAAATAAAAGTATTCTATTGGAGTAGGATTAGCTAATCAGAGACTTGAAATAGAGGAAATTTACAAATTCAGGCGGCAGACGCTACAAGATTGCATACCCAATCGGTATGGTACGTGCTCAATGTGAGCGATAAAAATTTGTTATAGCGAGAATAATATAAAGTTTACCTGTTAAAAAAGTGCAAATAACAATCTCACAGCTCTACGTAGGATATATCAGTGAAGTGTTATTTAATAGTGTGAAGGATTAATAAACAAAGTACAATACAATTATAATTTGTGTAAACCTTGTTCTTTAGCCATTCCAGCCTTGCTAAGAGATACGTGTTCTGAAAATCACTAATGACGCAGCCGAGGCATACATATATAATATTTAAATAAACATTAAAATTACAAAGTTGATTTTTAAACGTGGGGCAAAGGCCACCAAAAAAGTGAACATGGGACGAAAGCCACCGGAAAGTTTGTATCTTACGTGGGGCAGCAATAACCCTCTCATGGTAAGTGGGAGATTGAATGAATGAATAAACTTTATTTGTAAATCTTTTTATACACAATCCTTTTTTTACAATATTTCACTTCTAAACTAACTTAACCTATGAACAAATTTCCTGGCCAGCTAAGTTCTACCTGTACTGCTCATTTTGCCTGGCACTCTGGCCTTATGGATCAACTGAGCAGCTCTTGCTACTCTTAATCACCTATGATCCATCCTCTCCCTCCTCCATTTGTCCTTCTAATTTTATCTCCCTTACTTTTTTAATCCATTTCCCTTTTACTTTCTTTAAAAACTCTCCCATATTCTTATTTTTCTTTTCTTGTCAACATTTTCATTGCTACTATTTTTCCATATATTTTTTCCCATTTTTTCTCCCATACTGCTTGTCTCCATTACGCTAATTCTTTGCATTCTATCATATAATGCTCTGTACTTTCACTGCCTCCACATAGTTCACAAATTCCACTTTTTCTGCCTCTTAGGCCTCTCAGGTACATTGATCTTGTTCTCATCCATGGAAACACTTCTTTTTCCACTCTATTACAATAATCCACATACCCTTCTCTTCCCCATTTACTTTTTACTAACCTATAGTACCCAAGTGGTTTTTTTATTTTCTAAGCTTCCCCAAATCTCTTGTCTTTCTATGTCCTCCACTCTGTTTCTTACTGTTATCTCGAAGCCATTACTATTTCTTTCTCTTGCTCTCCAAATATTTCCCATTTCTATCTTCTCCATAATTTTTTTACCCCTGTGCACCAGCTATTTTTGTTTTTCATACTCTTTTGTTGTTCGATACATATCCTTAAAATTTCCCCTTTATCTTTTTTCAAGCATCTAAACCAAAATTTCAGTACCCTTTCCAGTATCACTCCCTTTCTTCTTGTTCTTTCTAATTCCACTAACGCTAATTCCCCTGGTGCTTATCTTGGTAACCCCAATAGTTCTTTACAAAATATTCTGTAGCTCTGGTCTATTTTTCTGCTTAATTCAGATCCTCCCCCCCCCCCCCGAATTTCAACTGCATATAGCATTCTTACTTTCACCAATGCCTCATACATTCTTTTATCTATTTAGTCGGCATTTCTAATCTGTATTTGCACATCCTTACTCCTGCCATTGTCACCTTTCCTTTAGCCATAACCTTCTGCTATGTGCCACCATTATTGCTCATCCTTACCCCCAAACAATCAAGCTCCTTGACAACTTCTAACTTTAAACCCCCCATCTGCCATTTCTCTTCTTTTTTAAATTTATTTCCTCTTTTAAATATCATAATTGTGATTTGTTTATATTTACTTTCATTC
Organism: Deroplatys truncata; assembly: GCA_030765065.1. Classification (NCBI taxonomy): domain Eukaryota; kingdom Metazoa; phylum Arthropoda; class Insecta; order Mantodea; family Mantidae; genus Deroplatys; species Deroplatys truncata. The sequence continues at coordinate 121,301,336 of CM060978.1, forward strand.
CCCATTCTTTGCAGAATTTCTGTATTCGATTGATTGCTTTCTGTAGCCCAATTCCATTATAGCCCCAATCATAAGATCATCCACATATAGTAAACCTGGTAAACCTATTTGCTATTTTGGGACACTAATATATCATCTATGAATATATTAAATAATATGGGGCTCAAATTGCATCCTTGACTTAATCCTATTTTTAAGTGGGGAATTATTAAGAGTGGAAAGTGTTAGCCAAGCGGAGGAAATTGCAAGAAAGTGGGGGTTACAAATAATAAAGTTGAGGGAAGGGAGGGTAATGCCACAGAGGGAGGAAAGTGACGATCAGGTACTCAGAATTACTAGACTTAGAAAAGCAATGTAGAAATATAAATATCAGGATAAACCAAAGAACAAATAGGGAAAGGAGATAAATTTGATGTTTTGGAAGGTCGAAAATATAAAGAGTAAGAATATAACAGGGAAATCCAAAATGTACTGAAATATATGGACATTGTAGGAGTGTTGGAGACATGGTTGGGAGAAAGGGAAGAAATAGAGCTAAAGGATTACAAATTTACAAATTTTATAAATAAATTTATAAAATATAAATTTATAACTGTTAGAACAAGTGCTAGTAAAAAGCACGAGAAAGGAAGAGCTTCAGGAGGAATTGGTATATTTGTTAGAAAAGACATGGGCATAAGTGTTGAAACAGAAGTGATAGTGAACAAGGTTCTGTGGGTGTTAATAAAACAAGAAATATGATAAATGTAAATATTGGAATTGGTGTAGTATATAACTCCCCAGAAACATCAAACTTTTATGAGAATAACCGGTATAAAATTATGGGTGAGGACATGGAAGAAATCAGAAATAAGCGGCCAGACATAGAGTTTATTATAATGGGAGATTTTAATGCAAGAATAGGGGGGGGGGGACTGTAGATCACTAGGAAGATAGGGGAAGGGAAAAAACAATGAAGTAAGAGAAAGGAAAAGCAGAGATAGTGTAATAAATAAGGAAGGAAAAAAAGTTATAATTCTGTGAAATAAACAATTGTTAATATGTAATGGGACAATAGAAGAGGCTAAAGAAGGAGAATTTACATTCGCGAGTGCAAATGTGCAAAGTGTTATAGGATATATGTTATGTAGTGAGGAATCAGAGAAGAAAGTTATGAAATTTAAAATAAAAAACGAGATCGTAAATAGCAGCCATTCCCTGTTAACAATGGAACTAAAGGTAGGAAAACAGGCAATAGTAGATAAAGGGGTAACAAAGATGAGGAGATTAAAAACTTATAAATGGAAGGAGGAGCTAGAAGAAAAATTCACAAAAGATTTAAATTCAAAGGTAGGCCAAATTATAGAATATGGAATAAAGATGAACCTTTATGAAGGAAAAACAGAGAAAGCACTAGAGTTAATGGAAGTAACAGTAAAAAGAGCAGTGATAGATATGGAAATAAAACGGGGAAAGGTGCAGACAAATAAGAGATGGTATGATGAAGGGTGTAAGAATGCAAAAAAGGAGGTTTTCAAGGAACTTATTAAATGGGGGAGATTGGAAAAAGAAGAAGACAGGCAAAATTTGATGATTTACAAATGGGGATATAAATGCTTTTTAGAGACAAAGAAAAAAGAATGACAAGAAAATATGGAATATAAACTAAAGGGGGCAATTGAAAAGAAATATAGTAAAAATATATGGGAAATAGAAACAAGGGTGAGCAGGATAGGGGGATGTAAAAAATGAAATCACACTAACTGAATGGGTAGAATATTTTAAAAACCTGATTGGGGAAGGGGTAGAGATAAGGTTAGAGCATAGAATGTTTGGACAAGAGGTGATAACAAATGAAAAATTAGACAAAGAAATCTCAATCCAGGAGGTATATTTACAACTAAGAAATATAAAGAAAGCAGTAGGGATAGATGGAGTTCCAGGAGAATTTTGGAGAAAATATGCTGAAACTCAAAAAGGATTAGAATTAATGACAGAATTACTAAACAAAACAAAATTAAAAAATCTGATGTGTTACACTCACATGACTTTCTCTACTCTTGTACAAACTATTTTTACAAACGCTTATTCTCCATATACTTCATGTCAATCGAGATATTGAGATGTTAATCTTATTGTTAATTTTCTTGTAGATGCAAGGGGAATTGGTAGGCTTTAAGCTATAGTCAAAGATTTTAAGAGCTGGTTGCTATGTGGAGTATTCCATTCTCTTTGCATTACAGGACAAAAAAAATGAATAACGAATTTCCATTTGAGAAAAAGATAAGTATTGGAAAATTTAAGGGAATAACAATATCTTGAAAATGGTTCACTCAACAAAAAAAAAATGTATATGACATAAATTGTGTATTTTAATGCGATCTAAATTTTTTGTGTAGTAAAATTTTGTCTATCTCTTATGGTTTACCAGTTATGCAAAAGTCGTTCACAATTAAGAATACATTTGGAGACATTCCCAGAAAATTCAAGATATACATTTCATTTGTCATGAAAATATCTTAAACATATGATATTTTAATCAAAATCATTAGAGCCATTTTTGTGAAAATTAAAATTTTCGAAAAATGTTCCATGTAGAGGGTAATCTGGGGTGGGGGGATTTTCTTGAAAACCTTTGTGTCGCATCTCTGGAAGTTACTGAACCTAAATACCAAGTTTGGTGTTTATCCGACTGTTCGTTTCTGAGTTATGCTGTTCACAGACACACACACACACACGGACATGTTTCCAAAAATGCTTTTTTTGGATTCGGGGGCCTCAAAACATATATTTCCGGTGAAATCTCAGTATCGAATTTTTTAGTGGAATACAATACTTCCCCTACTTACTATACGTATTAGAGAAAGTAAAAAGTGACATACCGAAAAGCTGGAAAACAAGTATAATGGTACCAATTTATAAAGGGAAGGAAGGAGTAAATGGGCCTGAGAACTATAGAGGAATAAGTCTACTATCTATATTAGGGAAGGTGTATACAGGAATTTTGGCAGACTAATAAGAGAAATTAAGAAGATATACAAAAATGTAAAGTTTGGTATATGCGGTGAAATAAGCAGCATCACAGAAATAATTCAACAAAAAATAGGATTAAGACAGGGATGTAAGCTGAGTCCAATATTATTTAACCTATTCATAGAGGTTATATTAGAAAAGAGTAAAAATAAGAAATCAGCATTGTCAATAATAAGGGATAAGCTGATTCCAGGTTTATTATATGCAGACAACTTTATGGTAGGTGCTTTATTTATAATAGGGTTAAAAAAGCAATAAATGAAATTCAAGAGTTTTATGAAAAATGGGGAATTAAGGTAAATATAAATGAATCCAAAATTATAGTTTTTAAAAAAGGAAATAAACTGAGGAAGGAATAAAAATGGTTTCTAGGTGGTCAAGAACTGTAGGTAATCAAGTAATATAACTATTTAGGAGTAAGGTTGAATAATAGCGGGGAATGGGGAGCATGTGGCAGGAAGATGTTAGCCAAAGTGAAGGCAGCTATGACAGGAATAAGAATGTGCAAATATAAACTAGAGATGTCAACAAAATGGATGGAGAGAATGTACAAGGCATTGGTAGAATCAAAAATGTTCTATGTGGTGCAAATATGGGAGCGAGGAGAATTAAGTAAGAAAATTAACCCAATGTATAGTATTTTTTTGTAAAAAATTAATTGGACTACCAGGACAGCACCAGACAAGGTTGCATTAGCAAAATTAGGAAGAACTAGGGGGAAAGATATAATAGTAGAAAGAATTTTAAAATTTTGGTTTAGATGTATGAAAATGCAAGAAGGTAAAATCTTAAAGATATGCATGACTCAGCAAAAGGTTCTAAGAAGCAAAAACCGCTGATGGAAAGAAACCGAAAAAATAATGGAATTAATTGGAATGGGGCATATGTGGGAGCTAAAGGAGAGAAATACAAACAGTTTTTGGAAAGTAGTAAGAAGCAGAGTGGAAGATATAGAATGACAAGAGATATGGGGAAGCCTTGAAGATAAAAAGTCATTAAACTTTTGTAAATGGATTAAGGAGGAGTGGGGAAGAGAGAGGTACATTGATTGCTGTAATAGACAAGAAAGGGGAGGTTTAGCATGGATGAGAACGGGATCAATGTATTTAAGACGGATGAGAGGCAGCGAAAGAGGGTTATACAAGTTGTGTGGAGGAAGAGAAAGTAAAGAACACTATATGACAGAATGCATGGAAATAAGTAGCTGGAGAGAAAAAGTGTGGGAGAAGAAATGGGAAAATATGGATAAGAAAATAGTAGCTATAAAGATGCTGTTCAGGGAAAGAAGAAAAGATAATCAAGGGCATGGGAGAATTTTTAAGGGAGGTAAAGGAAAAATAGTCTAAGAAAGTAAGAGGCAAAGCGAGAATGGCTGTTCAGTGAGTGATAAGGCCTGGGAGCCAAGCAATCTGAGTGACTCAATAAGAAGACAAGCACCAGACAAATTGTACAAAAGATGTAGGGGTACGAGAGAGATATATATATTGTATAAAAATTGTAAACCAAATTGTACAATAAATTCATTCATTCATGATGCCAGGAAAGAAGAATTGCATTAGTTTGAGCTATAACACAAAAAGGTAAAAAAGCAAAAGAAATTGACGTTATGCTCTCTGAGAGAAACCTGCCAGCATTTTATGATAAATACCCAACAGTGAAAATTGGATTTTCTAAATTTCCAGAGCTAAGATCTAAAAAATGTATTTTACTTGGATCTCATGGAACTCATACTGTGCCTACCATGAAAATGTTAAGTTGATGATTGACTGTGCAAATATTCCAAAGTTTCCTGGATGAAACAGAGGAATCCCAGTTGTCCTGGAACTGATAATTTCACTGCATAGTTACAAGAACAATTGTATGCAGAAAACAATATGTTAGGCATAAGCAGTAGGTTATTATGGACAAAACACATTTGGAAACTTAAGAATCTCCAGTTCATGAATATTTGGAGAAATTAGCAAATAAGGCAAATCTTAAGCAAAAAGCTTGAGGAAAGGGACTGCATCATTATTTCTATTTTTCAGAAAACTATGCTTTTGTTGTGCAAGATCCAGTCCAAGGCATATATTGGCATAACAGCCAAGCTGCATTACAACCATTTGTTGTCTGTTTTAAGCAATGCAGTGAAACTTGTCATCTGAACTTTGTTTCAATTTTGGAGTTCCTGAAGCTTTCAGACAACTGATAAAGCTTTTAAATAAATAAATTAAACATTTTGAAGAAGATTTATTACTTTTGTGATGGTGTCAGTATTCAGTATAAAAATAAGAAACAATTTTCTAATTTGTGCTGCCATGAGGATGATTTGGTATTCATGTTGAGTGGCATTTCTTTGCGACGTCACACAAAAAAGGACAATGTGATGGTATCGGAGGTGCCACTAAAAGACTAGCAATGAGAGCCAGTCTACAGCCCTCTCAGGATTCAATTATAACTGTTGAAGAATAATTTATTTGGGCAAATGAATATATTCCCAACATAAGATTTATGTTTTTCATTGGGCATCAACATCAGGAACATAGTAACCATTTTAAGGCAAGTTACAGCAATAGAAAGCGATCCCTGATACCTTAGAACTAAATTAATTTATTCCATCAACCAATAATGCAATAATAATCAGACGGTATTCATTTGAGCCTAAAGAGGAAAAAGGTGCACATTTAAATTGTAGTTAAGTTGCCTCCCATAAGATAAGATTGAAAGTTCAAATGTTTCTCAACTATATGCCAGATTTAACAGTTACATGTGAGCAAACCAGTGCAACTAAAGTGCTGTGAACATTTGAGGCATCCACTGACAGACTTCTGCCGCTGCTGCTACTGCTACTCTCCAGCTGTGCCGCACTGGAATCTCGCTATGCACCCCTTTCAGAGTTATTGTATTTAAAATTAACTATACAGGATCCCATCTATGTTTTATGCAAATATATACAAAAAACATCAAGAAATTTATTTATAATTTTTACAGACGTTTAAACTTGCAGGTTAATAGGGATATATAGTTTTTAAAGGTTTGGTTTTTAAAAACTGATGTAAATGATTAATTATATCAATTATAATAAATATTAAGTAAAAGATTACATATAAAGCTTTATATTGAACTATATAACATAATTGTATCACTTATTGCCTGTGAAATATTGTAATTTAAACGTGGAGGGGTGTGCCACTTTTCACAAGTAGTATTGCACAATATTTTAAAGATTTGCAATTTAAAAAAATAAGGATTTAAAGCATAATTCACTTTGTTTTTGTAATTCATGGACAAATTTGAAGTGAATTAGAGACATGATGGTCAAATTTTGTAAAAGTTTGTGCAACTTGATGTGGAATGACTCACATATGGATGTATATTTGAATGTCTTGAACCTCCCATAGCTTTTATTTCAAATATTTGTATTTTGGAAATAAACATTTACAATTCATGATTTTCATTCATTCCTTTCTTTTAATGAAAACATCAAACATTTATTTTACAGGTCTTTATTATTATATAGCTTGACATACATATTGCTTTTGTTGCTGAGTGGTTCAGCATGCTTTCTTCTCATTCAAGAAGCATCAAATTTGATTCTTGGGTAAGGCAGGGGACATTTTCTGAAATTCAAATCATTCCCTATGCTCTAAAGTCTCAAAGTGTAAATGTGTGACTGAATGGAGTATATTTCAAAGGAATGAAATATAAAAATTCAAAGACATAGCCCACAGTAAGCAAGTTCACACCAAGTAACAAGAAAAATTAAAGCTGCTGATATGCCCACAGTATTTAAATGCAGCTATATAAATGAAGTAATTAAATATGAGAAAACAAAAAAGCAGAAATTTATACAGGTGACACTTCTAATTCCTATTAAACATATTCTGTAGGGATATAAAAATGGATTCATATGCACTTGCTGCATTGTGTCTTTGTCTCTATAGAACTTAAATCCAGTGTAAAGTGGAAATGGAAAGAAGAAAAGAATCACATATATCAACTTTTTGCATCTTCCAATTAATTTGTTCTGAAAAATTTAGGCTTTTTAATTTATGTTCTTTCAGGCATGGAAAGATTTGATACTTCAGGCTTCTCTGGATCACTACAATTGGAGCTTTCAGCTGTATTGAATGGTGGTAGTGGAAATGTTGCTTGGCAGCATGCTCAGTTGTTTCGACAAAAATCAGACAGTATGAGTGGCTATCCCCTGGACATTATTATTAAGCTGAAAAAAGCATGATGTTAATGTTTTTAGCAATAGTTCAGTTATCAGAATGAAATATTTTTGCTAATTCTTCGACAAGTATAAGACATGCTAGAACACAAGAAATAATCTTTTCCCTTCTGTTATTCTTCACCAAAGATGATGAAATTTAATGCACATTTATAGAAAATGGGGAATATTACCATAAAAGGAGTTGCTTCTGCAGAATGTACATGAATGTAAAATTCCTCTTTATTTCCAGTTTATATCTTATTTTGCTGTGTACCATAACAATTAGTATTCAATGCAGACTCTTCATGAGAAAAATTAAAACTGAAATTTATGTTAATGACATTGATCACTATGAACAATATGTGTTGTCAAGATATTTACTTACCTTGGTATTTTTGGTGCTTTGGATTGAAACTTTAGTTGCTGTACTGGGATTAAGGCCCTCAAATATTAAGAGATATCTTCATTGTCAAGAGAAAAGTATATATTTTAAAACTGTTTGTTCAGTGTCTTCATTAAGGCACAGTAGTTTTACTTTACACCTTAAAATAATTAAATGTTCTATCTTACAAAAAATATACCAGTTCTGTGCTTAGCAACTCCTGAATGGTGATTTGTGAGATGTCTGCATTTCCTGGGTGTTGAACACAAAGATAATTGTTACTTCAAACAAAAAAGAGAGAAGAAATAAAAAGGAAACTAAGAAAGGCTTTAAAGAATCTTTATGTAGTGCACTTGCAAGTCCATTTATCTCATTTTTATATTACAAGAAAAATAACTTTGAAATCATGTTTAACTTTTACAATATAATTATTTCTACACCATAATTTGACAATAATCTGAACCTATAACCCAGATATTGAACAAAAGATTCAAATTGCTTCATCAAGATATGCTACTTCATTCTCCAGAATAGTTATCTTTGTTGATGAATCTCTTCTGCAGATTCACAAAAAAACCTATTATCCGTTTTACATTTTATGTATTATTTATGTTTATTTGACTTTATAACAAGCCTATAATCCCTGTAAGCTTCTTTGAAGCAATTTGCTTTCTTTGTATATCACCAAGGAAAAGAAAGAATTTCATTCCACCCAAAAATTTGATGTGACTATTTCAATGAGAATAAACATTTTGAGGCGCTCTGAATAAAATATTTGATGTCATTCACAAGACTTTCTTTACCCACTATTATTTATTTTTATATAACTTCTATGCACTATTCTTATAAAAGCTTAATTTTCCATCTAAAATAGACTCGCAATTAACCAAGTCTGGATTAACCAAGACTCCAGGTTAACTGAGGGAGTTGTTGGAAAATAAACATACAATTTTTTTTTTTTTTTTTTTTTTGTGTGTCAGTGCATTGCTAGGTGGCATCTGTCAAAGTTGAATGATACTGTAGAGATGCAAGGGCACTGCTTGTTTACTGTCATTTAGACTCAAGTCCCCTTTACATTGTCGGTGTATCCGATTGTTACAGTGATGTTTAAATCTGTGTTGGCCTATCGAGTAGTGCAGTATGAATGGCAAATGATGTGTGGTTTCTCTGAAAACAAAACTTAATGCTGTAAAAAACATTGGATAAAGGTGAGTCTATTAAAAACGTTGCTGCTGACAATTCATCAGTTCTGAAGAGGAGCATGACGCCGATAAGAGCCCCCAGAAAATATCGCTTTCTGAGAGACTCAAGGTGGTGAAAGCTGCTATAGCCTACATTGAACAGCAAGAAGAGTCTATGCCACTTGATCTATTGACCATATAGCATTGCTGTTACATAACAGCATCAAAGAAAGGCAAGAGCTTAGCCTAAAAACTATAAGACACTCACAAAAAGTAAACAACTCATTTAATATTGTAATCTGTTTATCTTTCAGTTAAACTTTATAAAGTATTCAACATAAATTTTAATGAATTATATTATAATCAATTACTACATAGTTTTAAGTATTTTTCACCATTCACGAGCTATTAGCATATTATTTCCATATTATTTGAGTTTTTCTGTATCTGAGGTAGTCTCGGTCCCATTTAGCTCAGATAATTGCAAGACTATTGTACTTATATTAATTGAGATAAACCTTTGCAGAAATGCTTATAATACACATTTTGTTATAGCTGCAAGGGAAATGAGGAAACTGAATCTATAGTTTAAAAGTGGGCAACAACAGGACAACCATTTAGACGCATTGCTTACTCTACACTGCGTTTTATAATAGTTTCTATTCCCCCTTCACTTTCCTTCTCTTCATGTGCTGGCTAATTAGTTGATGTGAAGTACAGGGATTGATATGAGACCACATGTTTGGATGTTATAGTGTAGTGCTGTTATAATGCCAAAAAGTCTGTATACTTTAGCACACAGAATCTTCATTTATGGTATCTGTGTTATAACAAACTATTGTACAGAAGTAAGACAGCAATTTATAGACAGATTCCCTGCTATTCAGACACCTCACAGAGAAACAATTCGTAATCTTATGAATAGATTTAGCGAAATGGGATCTGTTGTTAATAATAAACCAAAAGTAAATCACAGTGTTCATACAGAGGAAAGATACGATATTGGGGAAAAGTTCAAAGAAATCTCTGAGAAAGCTTGAACAGGAGTCAGGAATTTTGCAAATCTCAGCTTGGAATGCCACTAAACATTCAAAATTAAAAGCTTATAAGATAATTGTAGTTCAGGAATTGCAACCAGTGATGTGTATAGAGTTAATTTCTACAGTTGGCTGTTGGATAATGCTACCATTGCTCTATAGGCCCATGTTTAATTTTTTTTATGAACAAAGCATTGTTTTGTTTTACATAGACATGAAGAATTAATGAGTGTTAATGAAAGTTTTCTTAAAAGGTGTGAGATCTGTGGCGGTACAAGAACATCATTTCCTACATCTTCTATTATGAAGGTATTAATTATTATAGTTATAGTTTGCATGAGAAATCTATGCACTTGAATTTAAAGGGCTATGAATATCCAACTCCACTGGCAATCAGCATGCCAAAAAAATTCCCATTAGGTCGACCACGCATCCAAAACAATGGCTCTCTAAATGCTGACCTTGAAATTCCATACTGTTTCCATGACATCATGAAAATCAACTGGATAGTAACAGCACTTAACAAAAATTACAAAGCATTTAAAAATTCAGATCAATAATAATGAATATCTTGGAAATGGCTTATGCCACAAAAAAGTTATTTGTAACAAATTATGTGTTTTTAAGAGTTTTACATTTTTTGTGTGGTAGATTTTTGTCTTATCTTTTCAGATTTACCAGTTATACAAAATTATACAAAATTTCTTCCGAATGAAGAGGACTTCACAGACTGTTCCCGGAAAATTCAAGATTTATATTTTATTTATCATGTAAATATCTTAAATATTATATTTTAATCAAAATTGTTGGAGCCACTTTTGAGAGAAATGGAATGGGAGGACTTGCTTAAATCGTGTTGTATCTTTGGAAGTTTTTATGCAGTATGCATATTTATTTCCAACTTTCTTTAATAAATATTACAAATATAGCATACATTTAAAATTTTTTACATCTAGTGTATCTATAAACTAGCTCTCCCATACTTTAACCTCTAGGTTGTATGTATGGGATAAAGCTACTATACGATCTCTGCACTTTCCAGGCTGTAACCATTCCATTGCCCCTTTCTTAAGCTCCTTGTCCACTCATCTCTTACACATTTTTTAAAAAATTTCCTCACCATTTTAATTGTTTCTGCCCTTGGGCTTGCCAGCATTTTAACTGCTACTATTTCTTTGTTTAAATTATCACATTTTTTGTTCCATATATCATCTCCATCTTTTAACCTTTTCGCACTCTATTAGGCAATGAATAACACTACCCAATTTTTCATACATAAATACATCTCCCAAAGCAAATATTTCCTATTCTTTTTTAAAAATAGGACCTTTATATGCATTCAAGCAAAACCTAATCATTCAGTTTAATCACATATGTCTACATACTTCACCTTCCTCAAATTTCTTTTAACTGTTTTATATAAAGTCGAACTTTTATCCTAAAATCTAACCCATATCTCTTGTTTCTCTGTCTTCCTTCTCACTCCATTCTAAAATCCATTATTGTTTTTTTATCTAATAACCAAATATTCCTAATGCCAATTCCTTCTAATATATTTCCCATCTCCCCAAACTAACTCTCTCTTCCTATTACACCTTTTTGGAACTTCATGCTTTCTTTGGTTATATTACTGTCATCTAAATTTACACATCTGTACCAATACTTCAAAATTCTCTCCACTATTATGCCTTATCTCTCTAGTCTTCTTAACTCTGCCTGTGTCACATCCCTTGGTGAGCTCTTGGGTAATCCCAGAACTTCCCTACAAAACATTCTATGAATTACATCAACCTTTAGGCACCACTTTGTCACTCCCCAGGTTTCTGTTCCATTTAAGATCCTTGACTCAACTACTTTGAAAGCGCGCGCACATGCTCGCATGCACACATCCCCCCCGACTGTTTTGTTTTCTAAAAATTCTTTTTTGGATTCAGAGGGCCTCAAAATATGTGTTTCTGGTGAAATATAATATCAAATTTTTGGGTGGAATACAATACTTCCTCTATCTACTAGGTATGTGGTAGAGAAAGTAAAGGGGGGGGAGGCACTTTTAAAAAAGTGAAAATCTATAAATATGGATTGCATATTTAAGTCAAGCATGTTTTGACGATATAACAAAGTTTTTCATGAAATTCTCCTTAAACAACCACTTACCTAGCACTAATGATTTTCATTGAAATCGTTTATGATATTGTCATGAGGAATAAAAGGTTCATCTCTAATTTTTTGTAAATAACCAGTGAAGACCTTTCATTCTCATTGATTATTCAGAAATTATGTAAGATAAAAACTTGCTATAGGAAAAATGCACTCATTAAAGTGTACACTGAATGTGTAATTTTTTTATGGTGTTAACCACTTCTGCAATATTTGCTGTTATATGTTTAAATTTTAGCAAGTCATTCCTGCTACGGGGTACTAGATTGAGATACTTTATTCACTGTATGATTTATACATGTATCATGGTTTCAGGTATATTATTACCCAATATTAACACACAAATGTATATACAAAAATATTAATAAATGGGAATTAAGATGGGTTACACTTATATTTGAGATCACTTCCCAGATTTAAATCTTTATACTCGATGTTAAAGAGTATATGATGTAGCAAAACTCTGCTTAGCTATTGTTTAAATCTGCTATAAGCTAATTCATTATAATTTATTGGTAGGCTTTTGTACAAATAAGCTCCACTGTGTGTGATGCAACTACAACTTCTATTTGTTCAGCAGAATATAGAGTTATATAACTTAATGTTCTATTTATGTGTGAATGGTGCTATCTGTGTTGAAAGTATGTTTCTTTACTATGCATTCCAGATTAGATGACAACTGAGTGTTTATATTGCTACTGTCATTATATACAAGAACCCATAGGCACTCCCAATGCAGGATGCAAGGCAAATGAAAGCATATTACACTGTGCCATAAGTATAAAAACAATTGCAAGGCTAAGTAATTACAGAACAGCAGTTGTAGGAGCTTACAAATGAACAATATCTTATCTTACACACAGTGTTTCTGAATCGCTGTCCACTTTGTTCAAACAGGCAACCCAAATGACAACATCAGGGATCGTAAAATGTCTCTGTTTCATCATTACATTACATAGGACTACTAATTTCTGTTTCGATTATTTTATTTAAATCTGTTCTGGTATTGCTAATATTGTCACCGCACATGAGGTATGTTTATTTGGTGTACTGACATACAGCTTTGTTACATTGAGTTAACCAACATACTGTTTGTGTATAATTAATTGTACACTTTGTTTATCATTATAAAGTTTATAATATGAATACTAATGTATTATTCTGTAATAATTGCAGGATGATGATGATGATGATAATGATAAATACATCCTGTCCATCATCATGAAACAGACATCTGAAGATTATCTGTTAGGTAGCTACTTTGATCTACATATCCACAGCTGTATTTTGTGTAGGAGTGGCTAGGATGTTGGGTTTCTAACAAAGAGGTTCTAAATTCAAATTCTACTCCCTTATACAGAGTTTGATATTTCTAATACCTACTGTACTTTATATATACACAGTCCAGTCATAAGCTCTGTCCTATGATTAAGAAGTGATATGTCTTAAAATAAAAGACACAAAAAGATATAACATATATATTTTAATTTAGTCACTAATGAACATTTCGTACACTATAAGTCATTCAACATGATCATCTCTGGCCTTTACACAGGATCTTAATCTGTTATCCATGCTGCAGTAGCAGACTGGCCTGACATCTAGAGGAATTTTCTGCACTGCCTTTACAAGATCTCACTTTAGAGATTCCAAACTGGAGTGAGGTTTAGCACAGGCCTTACTCTTCAAGATATCCCAAAGCTTATAGTTCAGGCCTGAGCTGCCAGAGGGCCAGTCTTCTGCTGCAATGAATTCTGAAACATTGTCTCTGAGCCATGCTTGAGTTGTTCTAGCCTTACGAGCTGGGACTGAGTCTTGAAAGACCCAATGGCTTCCATTTAAGAGTGTGGTATTCAAGGGTCTCACAACTCTCTCTAGAATGTCCTCTTGGTACTGCCTTGCTCCTGGTTTTGCTCCTTGTTTGCATAAATGGAGAGACGTTACTCCTTGATGTGACACACCATCACTGATGCTGAGTGGTGCCCTCTCTGGATACAGGGGACTGATATTTTAGCTTCCTCTGAGCTCTGTGCATATATTTTATCGGGTTCTGTTGGAGTCGCTGCCGAGAAGCGAGAGGAGACGGACGTGTGTGACGAGCTCTAGCGCAGATAAAGAATGGGAGTACAGTTGGAAGCTTATAGAGCCAGAATAGGCCTATTTAATGGTGGAGGACGTATTTTGGGAAGAAAGTGTTTGGGAGAGTTAAATGCAATGGTGGAGTGGTATGTATTGGTGATAATTGTTACGTTAGTGATTGGAGGAGTGGAACTAAACCCAAGACCGGAAATGGAACAAATTATGGAAATGTTGAAAGGTATCGCAGAAGAAATATCAAACCTCAAAGGAATGGAGAAGAGAATTGAGGATAAAATAATAAAGCAATTCGACGCGATAAAAAAACATGGGCGAGTTTCGAGCACGAGGTGAATAAGGAATTTATAGAATGTAATGGACAAATGTTACAGTTGGAGAGAGCCGAAGAAAGGAGGAGTAGAATGAATGTTATATTATTTGGAATTTAGGAAACAAGAGGAAAAAGAATCTGGGAGCAAGTGGAGCAAATTTTTCAAGATAAATTAGAAATAAAGTTGGGCGGCTGGGAAATAATAGACATTTTTAGAGTGGAAAGAACAGACACGAACCCAAGACCGGTAATAGTCAAGTTGGCAATGATGAAAATAAAATGAACAATTTTAAGTAGTGCTAAAAAACTAAAAGGGACAAGATTATTGAAAAAAAGAGAGAGAATTAAGAAGTGTATTAATAAGAGAGATGAAAAAGGCTAGAGCTAGAGGAGACAAGGCATATGTACGAGGAGTAGATCTTTGGATCAATGACAGAAAACAGGATATCCGCCAAATAAGTTGGAGTGAGTCTTCAGAAAATTCATGAACCAGAGGACAGGAAGAAGAAGCCAGGGGAAAGAAAAGGAGCGGGGAAAGTAGCTTTGATAGAGAGACAAGGAGAAGGGAGTTGATGACGTCACCGGACAAGCAAGATGGACCGGAAAATTGGCTGAGAGAGGATTCACAAAGGCTGCCAGTGGAGATAGTCATGGGACCAAGCGAAACGGACGAGACGGAGCCCAACATATTCTCTTCACCAGCAGGAAGCATCATACAGGTGGAAAAGGGAACGCAAGGCCAGAAACTTGTGGACAGATTTCCATTGACAAGAAGCAAAGCCAAACTACAGCAATTCAGGTTTGAGAGGAAGAGTTCGGTATAACAAAAGGTATTGGGGATTATATTCTGGAATGTACAAGGATTGTTTGAAAAGTTAAAGAAATAATGCAGATCTTAAGATTAGGTGATGTGATAGGGGTGGTAGAGACTTGGTTGGCAAACGACTTTCATGTGGAAATAAGTGACTTTGAGTTCTACGGGAAAAGTGGAACAAAGAAGAGTGAAAGAGGACGAATGTCAGGTGGGTTATGGTTATTTGTTAGGAAGGATTTGAAATGCAAAGTGAAAGTGTGTAAAGATTTGGGAGAAAATTAGGTGTTGTGGTGCATATTGAGTGTAACAGGGGAGAAGAAAGATATATGTCTTGCAGTGGGTATATAACCTGCCAATGCCTCGGATTTTTATAATCCAAACTTATTCAATTTAATTGGACAGGATATTGAGGAGTTATCAAACAGATATCTGGACAGTAGCTTCATGATAATGGGTGATTTCAATGCCAGAGTAGGATTAAGTCAAATAAAGCTAATAGATCCTGAGTATGAATTAATGGGGGGAGAAAAAGAGATGGTAAGAAGAATGAGTAAAGATAAAGTAATGAATGGTGAAGGAAAAAAGCTGGTGGAATTTTGTGAGGAGTTCAATATGGAGATGTGTAATGGGGTAAAAGGGAAATATGAAATGGGGGAATTTATCTGTGTTAATTATAATGGTCAGAGTGTGGTTGACTATATGTTATACTCGATAGTCTTAGATATAAATATTGCAGATTTTGAAGTCTTGAATACAGTATGTTCTAGTAATCATTTCCCATTGAGGCTAAGTTTTATAAGTACATATAAGAATGAACTAAAACGAGAACATAAAGGAGCAGTTAAAATTGATAAATATAAATGGAGGGGTGAGGAGGCAGAAATTTTTATGAAGGAATTAGGGTCAGACATATGGGTAATAAGGGAGAAAGAAGTAGAAGGATTGCTGAAAGAAAATAAAGCGTATGAAGCAGTTTTAAAGGTAGAAATGTTAGTAAAATATGCAGGTGTAAGGATGAAAGTGAAAGATTGTATAGATGGGAAACGGAACGGATGGTACGATGAAGAATGTAGGAGGGCAAAACAAAGAGGTTTAGAGGAACTAAGAAGGTGCAGGCAGGAAGAAGGGCAAAAGGAAAGAGAGGAGTTTTTGATTGCAAGATGGGGATACAGAAACTTGTTGGAAGTAAAGAGGAGAGAATGGGCTGAGAAAATGAGTATAAAGTTACATGAGGCAGCAAAAGCAAATGATAGCAAAACAATATGGATGTTGGTGAAAAGAATGTATAAGGTTAGAGCAAGAGAAAATAATATAAGTGCGGAAGAATGGTTCAAGTATTTTAAAAATTTGCTAGGAGGGCAACATGATAACCAAACAATTTGGGTAATGGAAAATAACAATTATGTTGAGCAATTGGATAAGCCGATAGATGTAGGGGAAGTGAGGGAACAAATTAATAGATTGAAAAGGGACAAAGCATGCGGCATTGATGGCATACCAGGGGAGTTCTGGAAAGCTTGGAGTCTAAATGAAAATTGATAAGAATTGCTGGTTAGGATATTAAATGCAATCTTTGAAGGGGAGGAAGGTTCCTAGGAGTTAGAAAACAGCAATAGTGGTGCCAATATTTAAGAATAAAGGGGAGGTGGATAACCCAGAAAATTATAGGGGGATTAGTTTGTTATCAGTGTTAGGTAAAGTTTATACAGTGGTTTTGGCTGAAAGAGTGCAAAGTTGGGCGGAGCAAGAGGGAAAAGTATCTGATCTACAGGTGGGATTTCGGAAAAACAAGAGAGCAATAGACAATATTTTTATAATATCTTCAATGGTAAATAAATATTTATAAAACAAAAGGGGAAGATTGTATATCTTATTTGTTGATTTAGAAAAAGCTTTCGATACAATAAATAGGGAAGCCTTATGGACCAAATTGGGAATGAAAAGAATGAGTAACAAGTGTATAAAAACAATATAAACAATATATGAAAATAATGATTTTTGTATGATTTGATAAAAATGTAATGACAAAGGAGATTAAAAATTGTATAGGTTTAAGGCAAGGCTGAAAGTTAAGCCCTATATTATTTCATTTGTTTATTGACGATATTCTAGAGATAATTAAGTTTGAAAATAGCCACTCTCCTATAATTGGGAATGAGGAGATACCAGGGTTATTATTTGCAGATGATTTGGTTGCAGGATCAATAACTACTGTGGGATTAAACAAAGTAATTGGAGCAATAGAGAGTTTTTGTAACAAGTGGAGTCTTAGGGTTAATACAAGAAAAACAAAAATAATGGTATTTAAAAAGGGTAATAAGTTGAGAAAGGGAGAAAAATGGAGTTGGAAAGGTAAGGAAATTGAGGTTATCAGAAATTTTGATTATCTGGGACTAAGACTAAGTAGCAACGGTAGATGGGGAGAACAAAAGAAACAGGCTTTAACAAAAGGAAAAGTGGCAATGAAAGTTATTAGAGCATGTTTAGATAAAATACCTGGGATGTACGTAAAATGGATAGAAAGAGTATATGGAGCTGTAGTTGAGGCAAAAATGCTGTATGTGCAGAGATTTGGGGTATTGAGGAGGGGTGAGAACAGATAAATAAAGTGCATAGGAGCTTTTGTAAAATAATTCTGGGTCTACCAAGAGTCTCACCTAATGGGGTTGTACAAATGGACTTAGGGAGATTTGGTAGCAAGGCTAAAATTATTGAAAGAATAGTGAAATATTGGTTGAAAATTGAGAAATCAGAGAATAATAGTATTTTAAAATAATGTTTGGAGGTTCAGCAAAAGCTAAATAAAGAGGATACTTGGTACAAGCGCCTAGAAGCAATTCTCAATGAAATAGGGTGTGGGGATATTTGGAAATATAGACAATCACGTGAGAAGGGATGTTGGAAAAGTTAGATTGAGGATTGAAGATATGGAAAGACAGGAAATAATTGGTAGTTTTAAATCAAAAAGATCATTATATGTATATACAGAGATTAAAAGGACATGGGAAAGAGAAAACTATGGGCTAGGTCAGGGGTGGTGAGGTTAAAAGGCATAGGAGAAGTAAAAAATGAAGGCAAATGCCCATTATGTAATAATAAATGTAATAATTACTGGCATTTAATGTTAGAATGTGAAGAAACAATGAATATGAGGAAAAAATTACAAAGAAACAATTGGTCCAGATTACCAAATGAAATTATAAGTAAAAGATTTTTAAGAGTTGAATCCAAGGAAAGTTTATTTGAAATAGGAAAATATTTAGGTGTAGTGAGAAATAAATGGTTGAAAAAAATTAGAAATAGGGAATAGAAAGAAAATGTAGATTGTTGAATGATAAATTAAATAGGACCCAATGACTCAACAACCATGGTGTTGGATGTTTGCGGGCCCTTAGTAATGCAGCAACTTAGTGAAAATGATATGTAACGGGTAATGTGTAGAGATAAAATTATGTATTATAGAACTTATATGAGAATTAATTTATGTAACTAACGAAGTGAAATAAAATATCTATCTATATTTTATCGTTTTGCTTATTGTACTTCTCCACTGTAAAAATCTTCTCATCTGTGAAGAGAATATTTTCATGACCATTCTGAGCATGCCACTGTAAGAGCCTCTTTGATCTTTCATACCTGATCTTCTTTAGGTTCGAGGTTAACAAATGTCCCACTGACCGTCGATAAGCTGTCATATGAAGGTCTTCTCTGATAATCCAAGACATGGATTTGGCAGATACATTTAACTCTTGGGCCATTATTTTTGCTTCCGGAAGGATTTCAACATATTCATTCTTTTACTGCTTTGACCACTGTTGAAGTCCTTATGGTATGTGGCCTGCCAGATCTGGTAAGTTTTCAATAGAGGAAGATTTAACAAATCTCTGAACAGTTTGGTAAACAAATTTCAGTAGGTTTCTTACCACACTTATAAAGAGCAATCACTGCAATTCTCTGTCGTCCTCCGTGGACTAGTGGTACCATGCTAGCCTCTAGTTCCCAAGGTCGCGGGTTCAAACCGGCGGAGGGCAATGGATTTTTTCGGGCGTAAAAATCCTTAGCACGGCTTCCTTCAGAAGGGAAGTAAAGCCGGTGGTCCCATGTCATAGATTTACGGCACGTAAAAGAACCTCAAGCCTGATAAAGAGGCCTCTGAGCAAAATTACCGGTCTTTCATGCCAATATAGAATGGGACACTAAGAACCATAGTAGTTAAAAAGCGTCCATAAATAAAACTCAGTTTAAATTTACTGCAATTCTGTTTTCATTTACACCCCATTCCATATTTATTGGTTGATGTAGGAAACTACACAAAGCAAATGTGTATAGAGTAATAACTCTGCTACCATGGTAAACATGTAACAATACCATTGAATCATTTACTTTTAACTTGTAGAGCTACAAACATAGAGGATAGAATTTATGACTGGACTGTGTACATGTATGTACAGAGGCACAACTCATAACTGACAAGCTTATATCACCCCTGAAACCCTTGCAAAATACAACCAGTATTACTGATATGCCTTGCACAACTATAAGATAAAACTTCAAGAAGGACAGGGATTCTAGAACACTGTGTAGGCTATATAGGCAATGTTATGGTACATATTACAGTATACTGTGCATTACTATCGTCTCTAAACTTTATTATAGTTGGCTAAATAAACTTAATTCAGGAACAGTAATACTGTCACAGCATAGTTTTGTTGGCTGTGCCTGTTGTGCTACTACCAATGTTATTCTTCTTTAACTAGGCAACAATATCTTTCTTAGAATTTCCTGAACTGGTTTATTGAGCTTTGCCAATTACAAAATGCTCACCAGTTGAATAATAATGAATTTTTTTCTTTAGCTGTTCATCTTGAGAGATAATCCTCTATTTTGAACTTTGAATAATAAATCAAATGTGCTCTTAAAAAAGAAAGAAAGAACACACTCTCTCCCTCCCTCCCTCCCTGTCTGTCTGTCTGTCTGAGAGAGCCACTTGAAATTTGAATTCCTAATATTTCAATTCTTTTGCACTCTCTTGGCTCTTCATGCCTCCTCCTGCAGCACTTTGGACAATGTTTTCTTGGTTTCATTTAACTGGAAAATTGGGGTCTGTCAGGGAAATAACAAAAAAAAAAAAAAAAGTGAGGGAGCTGTTTCAAACATGTTAGAAAGTTAGGGAAATACTTAATTTTCAGAAAAATGTCAGGGAAATTTTCATGCAGATTGTCTTATTGTGGGTTTTGCAAAAAGGAGAAAGGCACATGCAAATTCTTTGAAAGTGTTGAAATTGAATTAAGTTTTTCAGATTTGTTTCCTTTTTGAGTTAACATACATTTTATGTAGCTAGGGACACAATAAAAACAATTGTCTTTGATTGTTCTTAATGTTTTATGCTGATACGTATTATTTTTTTCAAATATAACACAAATAAAATAACAAGGAGAATGTAGGATGTCTATGGGTATGCTGGAGGCCAATTAAAAATATCAATGAAACAAAATTGCATAGCTTCAATTGGTTATTTCCTTTGAACTTCAAAAGTTATCACCTTCTGATTTCAATATATTTAATATTTGGAAACATTTTACAGTAGCATATTAAAAGAATCTCAATTGTCAGGGAAGATGTCCCAATAAAGTCAGGGAAATCAACTATATTTTTCCATTGGAAGAATTAGACCTTTTCATTTTTCATCCCTGCAGAATTTCAATACATCAAAATAATCCTACTTTGAGATTTTGAATTTTTATGCTTTATGGAACAATGCTTGTGTTGGTGGGAGCATTTTACTACTCTTCGGAGTACCACATCTGTGCACTAATTGTAAATCAAATTACCTCTACTTGTATTAAACACAAGCATACAGTCATTTTATTACATTTGAAAACACTGTGATAGTAGCATATAGTACTACATCTGAGTTACTAATGGCATCAGTAAAAATGCACATCACACTAACTGAATGATAGTCTGCTACCTGATCAATCTTTCTAGAATGATTGTACAGTCATTTTACTGAGGGCTATAACACATTCTGTTAGGGAAATCAGCACTAAGCACCATTCAACTCACAATAAACATGTAATATATTTAAAGTCTAATGTTTAAACATGAAGATAGAAAGGAGAGGTAACATATTAATTCCCTAAATTCTCTTCTATCAAGCATTTTCATGGGAACTTGTTTTCAATTTTTAATATTTTATTTTGCAGATTGAAGATTATAGATGCATCTGAGGACATGCCCAAATCCAAATAACATAAGTTAAAGTTGCGTGGGCTTATCTAAAATGCATAGCTTTTGATACACTTGCTGTTCATACTTTACCTGTTATTCTAAAATTATAACAAATTATGGATAGTGTATTAGCTAAAATACAGGGTGTGTATTCCAATTTAACTCTGAATCAATCTATATTCCTAGGAATACCTTATATTTGTTTATAGGATGGTTATCAATATTAATCTGTAATTCTTTAAAGGTTCTGAAATTTATGAAAACTGTTTTATCAACATTTATTTGGAGTTAATTTCTTGCCAACCATTATGCAGGATTTATTTTCCTTACGCTGTTTTCTTGGGCTGAAAGGCTTCTATTTCTGCATATGATATTTTTGTCATCTGCACATAGAATTATTTAAATATAATTTGCCTGAAGAATCACTGCAAGATGGCAATTAGTAGAACCTAGAGCATCAACCTGGTTATGATGTCACCCTTTCCTGATGCACTATGTGCAGTGCTGCAGTAAAGAAATGCAGCAGTTCAGTCCATGTAGCCAGCTAGTCTTAATTGGAAGTACGTGTACATGAGAGCAAATGGAAACCCGCTGAAAAAGTCATCACGTATAGTCTTACATGCTTAAAGCAGGCAGATAATATACAATGTTCTACATATCTATAAAGAAGAGAAAAAGAAATGCCTTATTCCATTAAAGAATGCTGTGAAAAGAACAGCAATGGCAGTGATAAAATGTGAAAGAACAAACAGTACATAGTTTAGTGAGGGAGGGCGAGAAATTAAATTCATTGGAGCAGCATTTTCAACTCCGGATAAAACTATCCATATTCAAAGTAAATTGAACTTGATATTTTGCAAAATGTGTGATACACATAATATTTTTTGGAGTTTTATGTGCAGAGAAAAGAAATTCTCACTTAATGCAAGCTCCTGAATGGTGTTAAGGAAAAGATGTCATTTGAGGGGGGGGGGACATACATCCTGGATAATACTGAAAGACATGGAATACACATTTAAGAAATGCAAAAACATGTGACAGCCTTTAATGGAGTGCCCGCCTCACAATCAAGAGGTCCAGAGTTCAAATCTCTGTTAGGTTGAATTACCCAGAAAAGGCTTTTTCCAGGGTTTTCCCTTATCCTGAGAAGACGAATGTCAGGTAATTTTAAGCTATATGGACCCTGGGTTCATTTGAGCATCATTTCACCCATTTTATTCATTCATCATCCAATATGACCTACCAGGTTAAAGGAAGTTAAACTTAAAAAAAAGCTTTAATGGAACAGCTTGACATTGTTGCGTGTTTTGCAACATACCTGAGAGTGCTAAGAAAAAATGAAAAGGAGCCAAAGAAGCCAATTGTTTACACAAATGAAACATGGCTTCATACTATAAACAAGTGTTGGCAGCATGATGAAGTACTAGGTGTGCAGATAAATCGGAGAGCTATTGTTGTTCATGCTGGTGGTGAATTCATTAAAAAGGCTGAATTGATATATGGTTCCAAATCTCAATCTGAAGATTATCATGATGAAATGAACAGCAAAAACTATAATAAATGATTGAGTGATAAATGATAATAAATGAGAAGCAGCAGTGGTGAAAGAAGGAATGTCAGTAGACTCCTGCAGTGCAAGTAAAAGAGTGAGCCAAGTAAAAATGGATGTAGAATTTGCTGTTTATCAAATGAAGATTGAAGTATTTGGAAGGAAGAAATTTATTGGCAACAGCAATGTAGCGAAGTAGATGGTTCACTACTTGTAGCTGTCAGAATGTACCTGGTGCTGAAATACAGTGTGATTCATTGAGCTGCTGACTCGAAGTGTTCCAGCATAGCTTAGTTCAGCGGAAGATAGTAGTCATGGACTCCTGTAAAAATATTCTTATTTCTACTGTGGGTATCTCGGACATAGTCTCAGTCGAGAATGAAAAGGTGTGATTTCTTAAAACAAATTATTTCACTTTCTTTTATTTCATTAACAAAATAAAATATTTCACTCACAAAATAAAATATTTCACAAAGTAAGATATAATTATTCGCTTTAAATGATTTTAAACTGATTAGTATTGCACTACTAATACTTATATTGCACAATTAAAAATATTCACTGTTTGCAGCATACAATAATTTTGCAAGCTGGTAAATGTGACCTGTTTTTCTACTATCAGCTAAAGTGGATGGTGTCCTTCACGTTTTGCATACTTACATCACATATTGCTATAGTAACATGATTTTACAGAATTCTATTGGTTGTTGAATTTATCGCTATACGTTTTACTTTAGGTGTATGTATGGCTAATAATTTGTCTTCCATTATTTTACATTATTATGGTCATCCTCACCTAATTGTAATTTTGATAACAATGAAGTTTAAATACATTTTAAAATTAATTATGCTAAGTTCTTTTCTGACTTCCTTTTTCCTGTTAATTTTCTATGTCTAATCTGATTGCATGCTGCTTTATGCATGCTGTTCTGGTAGTTTAACATATTAAGTATGTAGCTAGACATATTAAAATATCATCTCAAATGCCTCTTATTAACTGATATGTTTTATGCGCATTTCCAAAATTCTAAATTTTTGTTATAATTTTTTTTAATTTGTTTTAATTTCTTTTCTATATAAAACATGTGGACTAATAATTCTTTCTGTTTACCATTATTGCTAAATATTTTACAAGTATTTTATAAATCATAACTCTTTCATTACATTGGCTTTAAATGTTTTGCTAAAGAAATTTTCCCCAAACTAATTCCAACTCTTACGACTAGTTACAAAGTTTGTGTAGGTTTTCTCTATTTTTGTATGCAGTATTATTGTGGTCTGCATCATTGTTTTCAGTGTATTATTTACATCTTCATTTTCCTTGAAAGGTTTCAGCATTATCTTGTGATATTTTCCTATAATCCTATGCTCATCATTTAGCTCATATGTATGTTCTATGTAAATGTTTTCAATGGTGTAGGGTCCTTTGTATACTAAACACATTCTTCTGTAGATCTTTTGAGATGCGTTAGAGATGGGATGTTGCTCTAGAAGTACTTTATCTTCTATCCTTGGGTTTCATTTCTTCTGAATTCTTTTTATTTTCTTCAATCTCTTTTCTGCTTTCTCCTCATTCTCTGGAAAGCTGCTTGGCATTTTTCTTTCATAGTTAATGTGTTTGTATTGCTGTCCTTTAGGGTAAGAAAATCTTTCACAGATGTTTCCTTGAGGATAAAAGTTTGATGAGTTGCACAATTTTATTTCATTGTTGGATAAGGTTTCCTTTAAAAAGTTTACTTTTGTGTACTGTTGCGTTGTCTGACAGTATTTCTTTAATTTTTCCATATTTCCTTATTTTTCCAATCATTAATGATTTCATTTATGCACATTTTGCTCTTAATGTTTCTGACTTGGTAAATCTTAATGAATTTTGTGAAGACATTGTACATGACAAATATAAATTTGCAATTGAATTTGCTGGCTGGTAATTCACCGTGGGTATCAATTGTGGTCAGTTCATTCTGTAGTAGTATTAATGTTGTATTTATTTAACATTAATTTTAGCCCCACGTTTGGGAGTCAATTTGTAACGGAAATGTTGCTTGTTTACGTAATATGTTTTTGTATTTGTTCGCCCCTTTTTGTGGAGCCAATTTACGAGAGAAAATTGCTTTACGTAATGTTGTTTACATCAGTGTTGAAGCCATCTTGTGACGTCATTCATTTGTTTGGTTTGTAGCTCCATCTGGCGTAGCAATTTGCATCAGTTTTGAAATAATTCACTTTAAATGTCCTCCAGCTAGCTGTTTGGGTCGAACATGTATTTCTTACAGGTTGCGAATCGGAAAGGAATCTTTTATCCAGAAAATATACTGATGAAGAAAATTTGTTTTATAATTTTTATTGCCGAACACGTTCACTAACACTTTTACATATTGATTTAGATACTCGCCAAACTGAAACTGTTTGTAATAACTTCTTACTTATCACTTTTAACTATGTATTTCAACTTTGTGTAGAATTAACTTTATAATAATTCTCGTAATTCTGCTGCGCGTAACTTGACGAACTGAAGGACTGACTGACGACGTGTAGTGTACACGAAATTTTGATGAACTGAGGGACCGACGTGTAAGGTATTGAGAATTTTGTTGAACTGGGGGCGATCTACCACGGACTCGACTTTATATACTCCCACTCCTCGACATGCCTAAAGATAATAAATGAACTGCTATTGGCTAATAAAACGCGCCAACATTAGTGTCTATTTTAATATCCAATGAAAACCACGAATACATATTGCTTTTAGGGAAACATTCTAGAAGGTTCTACCGAAAACGCGCCAACATTACGTAACTTCCTTGTTCCCAGTAATGATAAACAGCTCACCCCATCGCTGCATTATTGTGTTATTATTGACAGTTTCAGTAAAGCCGTATAAACTTATTTCCCAATAATAATTACAATTAATAAACATCTGAAATCAATGTCACATAAAAATACATATTCATATTACAATCATTATTTACATTTAAATAATTTGTGATACAAATTACCGTATCATATGCCCCACTAGAAACATAATTATAAATATTTACAACTTGATTGGAAATTTTATAATTGGGTTTTTAGTCTCCTAAATCTTGGAACACACGCTATCACTTTCACTTAACACTTCACACGCATTTAACACACGACATATTTATTTTATTTATTTTTTTTTTTTTATATCTCGCCACTACTTACTGGCTCTGGTTTAATTAATTTAGATATTAATCTGACATCACAAATTTTTTTTTATAGCAAATACTTTACCCTAAATTATTTAATGACTGTTTCAAAAAAATGGTTTACACTCATATTGTTGACAAAATTTATGCGTTCAAGAATTTTTGTAATTATTACACATATTTACCAAAATATTCACCTTTTACATAAATATATTTCATCTCTTAAATCTAGGCACTGTTTCACATGTTCTATTTGCTACATAAGTATTTGTTTCAATTATTTTTAATTATATTTACCAATTTTTTTGTTATTTTATACTTTATTTTAACAAAACTCTTGGAATTGTATTTACGTACTTTTACTTTAATATCATATTAAGTTTCAATCTTTGCATTCTTAATTTTCAAATGTTGTTACAGTTACCGCGGCGGCGCCGTGGCCGAGTGGTTAGACCACTCGCCTCCCACCGAGGCGGACCGGGTTCAATCCCAGGGACCTGCATGTGGGATTTGTGGTGGACGAAGCGGCGTCTGGGCGGGTTTTCTCCGGGATCTCCGGTTTCCCCCGCCATTCATTCCACCAACTGCTCCATCATCACCTTTCCTTTCATCCATTTCACCAACATTTCGCTTCATCTACTTCCTTCATCCCATACCAGGCATCGGGCTGATCACCCATCCTGGATGCTCTGTCTGATCCATGAGTGTCTGCTCCTCGACGGGCCTCTGACCCCAGGCACCCGCCTGTAAGTCCTGGGGGGTGTAAGTCCTACATAAGAGGAGGGTAAACAGATAATGAATGAATGAATGAATGTTACAGTTACTAAAAATTCAATTTTTTTTTTTTTTTTTTTTTTTATAATTTATTTCTCTTTTCAAATGACATATAAATAATTAACCCTCTTACGTTCCAATACATTTCTCTGCAAGTCATCATTACCTATCCAGCATTTACTTTACATCTCATTGCTATTTACCCTCCTGGATCAAATTGTGTGTGGCTAAACATTACTCGTAGCCGTATCCTAACCTTCAAATTTTTGTTCATGAATAACCTCTTGTATTCAAATGAAATTTCGTTCCCTGATACTATTTGAAAACAATCTAAAGTTTCCTGAACAATACATCTTTTACCCACTTTCATTTTCAATTCTTCTGCTATCTTTTTAACTTGAGAATACTCTGACAAATCTGTACTAAACTGTACTGGATTGGAGTTTTCATTTTGAACATCTTGGTACAATTTATTTCTTTGCATTACTGACTCCTTCTGTATTTCTGATATTTCCCCTCTGAAATTGACTTGCGCCTGATTCACATCTACATTCATAACCTCTTTTATCTCTCTTATCTCACTTGAAATACTACTCACTTGACTTTCTAACTCTGTGCATTCTACATTAACCTCACTTTTAGTATTAACCTCACTTTTTTTGTTACCTCTTTCCCTGCTCATGTCTAACATTTTCTTTGAAACTTCTCCTATCTCACTTGCTATTACTTCCTCATTTTCATCTCTCATTTCTGGCATACTACTATCTAGCTTCATAACTTTCTTTTCAATTTCTTCACTGCTTTGATCTACTGTTTGCTCTAATTTCTCATAACTATGAATTAGTTTATCTAAGTTCTCATTATACTTACTAATCTCTTCCCTTAATTCCCTATGACTCTTTTGCATATATTCCCTGTTTTGTTTTATTTTCTCACCAATATTTCTCAGCAATTCCATCATTTCCTTCATCATACCAGCATCAATAGTAATATTTCCTGCTATTCTATTCTTACTTTCTGCACTAACATTTCCTCCCTCCAATACTACATTGTTTAAGCTATTTTCTGTATCCTGTATTGAATTACAGCTAACTGTTACATTATCTCCCTCCATCATTGTTTCTTCAATATTACTAGTAGCCATTGTTTTTGTTTTCTAAAAAAAATTACGATACTCTAACCTTTCTGATGCTATCTGTTGCTGTTACTTGTTGCTTTTCTGCCCCGCTCTCCTAGGTTTGTATGTCGCTTCTGCGTTGTATTATGATGAATCTACGTTGTCTCGATGTTTTTGTAGTTGAATTACCCTGTTGCCTTGTAATCTCGGAATTACGATGTCCAATCATCCGTATAGTCTGTCGTTCCTGGAATCTGCATCTTGTAGTTCATTTCACTGCTGCATTCGTTCCACGTCCTGGTTATGCTGATCCTTTCCTGGTCACTATGCTTCTTTCCTGGTTATCGTGCCCCACGTTGGGCGCCAATATGTAGTAGTATTAATGTTGTATTTATTTAACATTAATTTTAGCCCCACGTTTGGGAGTCAATTTGTAACGGAAATGTTGCTTGTTTACGTAATATGTTTTTGTATTTGTTCGCCCCTTTTTGTGGAGCCAATTTACGAGAGAAAATTGCTTTACGTAATGTTGTTTACATCAGTGTTGAAGCCATCTTGTGACGTCATTCATTTGTTTGGTTTGTAGCTCCATCTGGCGTAGCAATTTGCATCAGTTTTGAAATAATTCACTTTAAATGTCCTCCAGCTAGCTGTTTGGGTCGAACATGTATTTCTTACAGGTTGCGAATCGGAAAGGAATCTTTTATCCAGAAAATATACTGATGAAGAAAATTTGTTTTATAATTTTTATTGCCGAACACGTTCACTAACACTTTTACATATTGATTTAGATACTCGCCAAACTGAAACTGTTTGTAATAACTTCTTACTTATCACTTTTAACTATGTATTTCAACTTTGTGTAGAATTAACTTTATAATAATTCTCGTAATTCTGCTGCGCGTAACTTGACGAACTGAAGGACTGACTGACGACGTGTAGTGTACACGAAATTTTGATGAACTGAGGGACCGACGTGTAAGGTATTGAGAATTTTGTTGAACTGGGGGCGATCTACCACGGACTCGACTTTATATACTCCCACTCCTCGACATGCCTAAAGATAATAAATGAACTGCTATTGGCTAATAAAACGCGCCAACATTAGCGTCTATTTTAATATCCAATGAAAACCACGAATACATATTGCTTTTAGGGAAACATTCTAGAAGGTTCTACCGAAAACGCGCCAACATTACGTAACTTCCTTGTTCCCAGTAATGATAAACATCTCACCCCATCGCTGCATTATTGCGTTATTATTGACAGTTTCAGTAAAGCCGTATAAACTTATTTCCCAATAATAATTACAATTAATAAACATCTGAAATCAATGTCACATAAAAATACATATTCATATTACAATCATTATTTACATTTAAATAATTTGTGATACAAATTACCGTATCAATTCTTTTCCTGTCTAAGATAGTTTGTGGAACAAAATCACATTTAACATTAATGGGTTTTGCTTTCTGGTAAAGCTCACATGTTGTTACAATTTTTCCGACTTTTCTGTATATAAATGTTTAATATAGAATTTCTTACATATGGCTAAAGCTGTTCTTTCTGTGCTAATGTTTTGTGGAATGTGTTTGTCTTTTGATTCTAAGTTTTGGGGTGTCATAATTGTCCATGCATTCTCATCAAATCCATGTAATTTGTATAACACTGGTTATGTTTAGCAATTTTGTTCCCATCAATGTTGCTTATTTTCAGTGCATTTTCTCAGATTCTTCTCAATTCTTCACCATTTTGTTGTAGGGTTGCTATCTGTTTTAATTCCTTTCCCTAATTTCTTTCTCTTTTATGAAATATCATAAGTTTTACTTCGTTCTGTGAGTGTTAAATTAAATTGAGTTTTATTTATGGATGCTCTTTAACTGCTGTGGTCCTTAGCATCCCATTCTATATTGGGTGTGAAAGGCTGGTGATTTTGCTCAGAGGCCTCTTTATCAGGCTTGAGGTTCTTTTACGTGCTGTAAATCTATGACACAGGACTACCGGCTTTACTTCCCTACTAAAGGAAGCTATGCTAAGGATCCATCACCCTCCACCAGGTTTGAAGCTGCTGGAGGGGACACATTGTTTGGAATGTTCCCTTTTTGCTTTATTCTAGACAACATGTTACTGAAGATATTACTTTTTTCAAGTAAGTGTTTTATCTCTGCATCATATGAGGTTATCTCATGTATGTATTATGGATATCTTTGAATTGGTAAGTTCATATTTTTGTATGAAAGACAAACTGACATGATGTGTGTATATTATGATTTTCTGATTGTGTATGTATTGCTGGAAGTTTTGTAAAGCAAAATACATAGCTTCAATACCTTGTTCAGTCATCAAAGAGTTGGCTTCTACTTGTGTTAAGCATCTGGATGCTGTGACAATTACTCTCATCTCTTCGTTATTATCTCATTGAGTCACGGTAGCTTTATATGCTTTGATGCTTGCATTGCTGTAAATGATGTATGGGATGTTTTCCAATGGTTTTTGCATTGGGATTAACTTCTTATATAAATCTTTAATTTCTTCAAAAGCTTTCTGGTGCTCCTCATTCCATTTCCATTTTTTTGTTTTTCTTCAGCAATTCACGCAAAGGTGTCAGCTCCTGTGAATAATTGTATGTGAATCTTGTCTCGTATTGCAGTATTCCTAGAAATAATTTCAACTACTTGGGATTCTTGGGTGAAGGTATGTCTTCAGTTGTTTTTATCCTGTCTGTATTTGGTGTGATTCTTTCCTCTGAGATAATATAACCTAAAAAGTCTATTTTTTTGTGTATGAAATGTGATTTTCTCAGGTTGACTGTAATTCCACTTCATTTGAATTTTGTTAGTATGTATCTCATATGTTCCAAGTGTTTATCAAAATCTTCATCACTTATTAAAATATTGACGTATTGTAAAGCAAAATTTTCTATGGTGTCACCAAATACTTTGTGTATTGTACATAATAATGCACTAAAACTTGTTTTGATTCCAAATCCACATTTTGAAAATTGGTAGCATTTTCCTGAGTGAATGAAAAAAGTATATATCCTTATCCAACTCAGTTTTCCAGAAATATTATATTGAATCAAGTTTTGTGAAGTATTTTCCTCTTCCTAGCTAAGTATTTCATTTATTCCTGCAGTTGAAATTGTCTGGTTGGGTGTATGAATTAATTTTCTGTGCATCTATCACCATTCTTAACAATTTGGTGGCTTTCCAACAGATTTGATTTTGGTACATGGAACTTGAAATTTCTATAATCTCATCCTGGAGTTGTTTTATTATCTCATTCACTTCTTTTCTTATTGCATTTGGTATTGGTCTGCACTTGTGAGTCAATGGTATTATGTCTTCACTAACCTTAAATGTGTGGATATATTTGTTACATTTCCCTGGTTTTGTACTGAATGTGTCACTGCATTCTGTTAACATTTCTTTAAATTTGGCTTTTTGTTAGCCATCTATTCTGTTTGTTTCCTCTACTTTTTGGTTTATCAGTTCAATTGTTTGGGCCGAATCTAACATATGTTCATGTGTCACTACCTTGATATTTATTTCATCTTCATTGTCTTGGATGCAGCTAATCTGTTGTACGAAATTTTTATCTTCCTCATTCATAGCTAACTTAAAAATTATCCTGGGATTCATTGTTTACAATTACATTTTCAATGAAAAATTTATCTGTGTGGACTTCATTAGTTTTGTGTTCCAGGAACCTCACTTTAATTACAGAACCTTTGCCATTATTGTAATTTCATGCAAATCTAAATCTGTCTTGGCTCGCCAAGAATGTAAGAGATCGTTACCAATTATTAGTTGCTGTGACAGTATCTAGGTACAACGAGTGCTATAAATTTGAATACCGATGAATTTATTCATCCTTGCAGTAGAATTTTATGTTTTATTCTCTCTTTCTTTTGGCCAGTAGCTGTGCTACATGACACACTGTTTACAGGTTGGTTGGTTATTTGTTTATAATTTCTAAAAATAAGTTTTCACAAATGACAAGTGCTTGCTCCGGTATTGACTTAGAGCATTAATTTCTTAATCCCATAAAGTGAATAATATTTGCGGTGGATTTCTTAATTCTGTTAATATGTTGTTGTTTGCATTTGTGCATAGTTTAGCATCCTGTTTTAAGATTAAATTATTTTCGCTTCTTTCGCATACATATGTGCCACTTGACCAAGATGTGGAGCATCAAAATGGTCTAGTATTCATTTTCCGAATGCTGTCTGCTACCCCTCTGATTATTGTTTGGGTTTCTGTTACTATATGATCATGTATTATTTTTATGATGTGTGTCAGTTTTTTTTATGTTCTTGGTCATTGTCATTTCCTTCCCTGGGTGAGCTTGTCCTTGTGTTTTCGTAGCTCCTGCTTTCAATTTCATCATTACTTGGTGCATGTGTACTTGTGACTGAAGGTTCATTCACATTGCTGCTGTTTATATTCATGTAATTCCTGTAGAATCTTAGATGGTTTATTTGGCTATCTTGTCCTGTGTTTGGATATATGTAGGAGTTTCTTGTTGGGTTATTTTGTGTTCCTTTTGTCCCTTTGTGGTAAATTACCATTGTATCTCTTCCTTGCTTATGTGTTTCTGTTGTTATTTCCTGTAGGTGTATGAAATGATGCCTCTCTCCCTCTGTAATTTGTTTGTGTATCTCTAGGATTATTTCTGTTTCTTTCTCTATCGTATGTGTAGCTCTTATTTCTATCACTACGATTAATAGTTTTCTCTTTGGTTTGTAGCAATGTTTGGTTTGTATGTGAGATCCTTTGATTCTGATTTTCTCGTTGGGAATGTTGTGTTTGAAATTCTGTCAACAGTTCTACCATGCGTGCAAAATCCGCTGGTTTTGCCACTATCAAATTATTTGTGATGCTTTGGGCATAATGTCTTATCATGTTCGTGACAATTTCATGTTTGTTCATTTATGGATGATTGATTTGCAGGTTTCAGGAAATATTCATCATAGTTATGCCTTGTTTCTATTGTATCTCCCCATTGCTAATTGAATTTTGAGTTTTTGTCTCCCTGGACCCAAAACCTGCCAATGAATAGGTTTCAGAAAATATTATATGTCTGATGAGCTGCTGAAGTTAGTCTTAAAATTCTTGAAGAACCTTTGAGACATTTCTGGATGATCATCATTAAATAATCATCGATTTATTTCAGAAATATTTTGGAATTGTCTCTGTTTGAGTCGTCGAAAGTTGGTGGTTTGATATAGAAGAGGATCTTTGTGTAGCACATGGTGTGTTCTGAATGTGTGAGTGAGGGCATATTTGTGTGGTACAAATGATTGTTTACATTTTCAGGTACATTTTCTAGGTTATGTGAGTTATTTTCTCTAACTTTCAGATGCATCAAAACTATTTTCTATATTTCTATGTTTTCTTACACGTGGTTTAGTGGCATCTTGGTTTGATTGGGGTGCACTCACTACTTTGATTTTATGTTCTTGTTCTTTCTCTAGGGTTTAATCTATTATCTTGACTTGTTTGTTTATTTCATCTTTCAATTGAGTCATGCTGTTTGTAAATGTATTTGTTTCTTCAATGAATTGTTTTTCATGTTACAATTGCATTCCATCAACATCTCTAACTACTTCCTCTTTGATTTCTTTGGTTTGCTCTGTGACCATAATTACATTTCTAATTACTATGTCTAAAAATCTCTTGTTTGTGAACATTAATCTCACTTTTTATTTTAGATTCAATTTCTACAAAATCATTTCTCTGTTTTTGCATTATCTCAATATAGTTTTCCTTAGCAATTTCTATTTTGTTTTTATTTACTTATGATTTGACTTCTGCAATGATTTTCTCTTGTCGCTGTCTAATTTTATTTATTATGTTTACAATTTTGTCTATGTCCTGCTTGCTTTCTAACCCAGTCTTCTACTTTGTCTCAGTTCTGAAATTACTTTCTGATCCTCTAACCTGTTTTGCTCTATAGTTTCAGATAACTTAGACATTTTTTTCATTTATTTCCCTTGAAATGTTTACAGTGTTTTCCTGCATTTTGTCTATCTCTTTTGCTAAACTATTTACATTTTTCTGCAATTCCCTGCTCAAGCTACTTATATGTTCTTGCATTTTGTTGTCTAGTTCCCTGGCCTTATTATTTTCCTGCATTTTACTGTCAAGTTCTCTAGCTAAAGCTACTTGTATTTTCTTGCAATTCCCTGGCTAGGCTATTTGTATTTTCTTTACATTCTTGTCTGCTAGTTTCAATTTTGTTTGTTAGTTCTACAGACAGTGTAGGTAATTGCTTTAATGTCTGTTCTAACATTCCATCATCTACTTTATCACTTCCTGCTTTTGTGTTAACAGTTAAGCTACTACTTGCTTTTTCCCCTATTGCTACCTCTTTGTGTACTTCCATTTCTTTAGTTTTCTTTTGACTTTCTATTCTACCAATTGTACTATTTGTTAGAATCATCTACTGCTACTAATACAAGTCTTTTATGGAATAGTTCTTACTTTTCGTTGTGCTGGTGGTGTGATCTGTTGATTCCTTTGATCTGGGAGTCATGTGGTCATCAGTTTTGCAACTTGTTTCTTGGAAGGGGCATAGATTGGGATGCTGTCTTCTTCTTCGCTTCTTTCCTGTGGAATCTGTTGTCATGTTGCCTTCTTTTTCACTCTTCCTCTTCTGTTCTTGCTCTTCAAATTAATTTTCTTCTCTCGCAAAGTATGTAATAGTTGCTGTATGCATTGTTGCTTTTCCCTCCATATGTTGGCGTACTTTTGTTTCTCATAGAAATTGGTCTGTTTTTTCCTCTTTTCCTATTTGAAGGTCCCATTGTTAAGGGCCACTTTGTAGCGAAATGTATAAGATGAGTTTGCTACTTGTAGCTGTCAGGATGTACCTGGTGCTGAAGTAGTGTGAGACTCGTCAATCTGCTAATTTGAAGTGCTCAGTGTTGCTTAGTTCAGCTGTAGATTGCAGTCATTGACTCCTGTAAAAATATTGTTCTTTCTACTGTGGGTATCTCAGGTGTAGTCTTGGTTGAGAATGAAAAGATGTGATTTTGTAGAACAGATTATTTCACTTTCTTTCATTTCACTCACAAAATAAAAAAAAATTCACAAAGTAAGATATAATTATTTGCTTTTAATCAAAGGTGGCGAAAACACCTGCCTTCCGCAAGTCACCAAACATGCAACATGCACTACACCGCTCAGCAGCACATGGAAAACAAATGAATAGATGGCTAGAAAAGGAGTTGCGCCTGCGAGTCACATTGCCTCGCGAGTCGCGCTTTCGCCACCACTGCTTTAAATGATTTTAAATTGGTTAGTATTGTGCTGCTAATACTTATATTGTGCTATTATAAATATTTATTGTTTATGGCATACAGTAATTTTGCAAGCTGGTTAATGCGACCTGTCTCTCTGACTACCAGCTAAAGAATGTTCTTCATGGTTTGGCATCTACTTCAGGTTTTGCATGTTTACATCACACATTGCTATAGTAACATGATTTTAAGGATCTATTGGTTGTTTAATTTGTCTCTACGCATGTTTTACTTTAGGTTATGTGTGGCTAGCAGTTTGTCTTCCGTTATTTTACATTATTATGGTCATGCTCGCCTACTCTAATTTTGATTACAGTGAAGTTTTGATGCATTTTAAAATTAATTATGTTAAGTTCTTTTCTGACTTTCTTTTTCCTATATCTAATCTGATAAGCATTTTTCATTTGATATCTGATTGCATGCTTCTTTATGTATTCTGTTCGGATAATTCAACATATAAAGTATGTAGCTAGAAATATTAAAATATTGACTAATTTTGAAGATTTAGAAGCTGGTAACAGTGATGTGTCATAATTTAAAATAGAGAGTTGAGGGTTGTTACACTAAGAATATCATAGTGATGTAGTGTAACAACCCTCAACTCTCTATTTTAAATTTTTTTATATTAAAATATTGTCTTGGCAACAAAATTGGAGATAATATAACAACATTATAATAATAGAAAGTGTAGTTTTAACTCTGTTTGTGATTGGAGGTGTAGTGTTAAACCAGGATCAATAGAAATACGAACCGTGCTTGAGAATAAAGGCTTTTTGGAAAGTAGCAAGAAAGCATGAAGAAGTGAAAGGTCAAAGAAATGGTTTTACTCGGGTTGAGTGTGTACTTGTGGGAGGGCAAGAAGATTTAGAACATATGATGCTTGAATATAAGGAAACTGGAGGAATGAATTCATTAACCACAAGCATAAACTGGACAAAGTAACATTGATGAAAAGGATATTTACTAAAGAGTGCAGGAGTGTGACACTGTATTGATATAAAGTGTATTACAAGTGGAAATGGATAGTAAAGAGAGGAAAACAAAATTGAAACCATTGTAATATAGGAATAAATTTGGTATGTAATGTGGACATCTGTGGAATGAATAGCCAGAGCCAAATATCTGCATACAACCCAATTTATTGTAACATTCTTTGCACTTGGCAAATAAATGCTTAAATATACGTCTTGTATCAAATCTGCCATCTGGGTGCATTGTTGTTTAGATAATGCATTGTATCACACAGTACAAGAAAATGAAGTACCAGCAAAGACATCTAGAAAAGCTGATGCAATTTCCTGGTTGAAAAATCAAAATCTCACTAAACAAGAAGTAATAAAAATAGTTAAACAAAGCAAGCCTCTACCTGTATACACAGTGGAGAGAATTTTAAGAGAACACAGATTTACTGCTCCACTCCACTGCTGCAACCTAAACCCAATCAAACTTGTTTGAAATTTGTCAGAACAAAAAAAAAATTATAAAAATGTTGGTTCCATTTCCTGCCAGTTTTGAAATGAATGATTACACAAGCAGTAAATGAAATCAGCAAAGAATGCTGGTTAAAATGCTGCCAATCTGTTAAACATATCTAGGAAGGTTATTGGTGTCGTGACATGTTAATGGAATAGAAAGTGAAAGGATTGTAATAAATGTAGGTATTGTGAGCAGTGATGAAAAGTGTGATGAAGATAAGATGGATTATGACAGGGAAGGTAGCAGCGCATATATAGCAGTAGAAGGCAGTTCAACAGATAGTGCAGGTGAAGTTGAGACTCTACTTCCGGCATACAGCCAGCCGCTTCTGCATTAAGGTACATGTATATACTGCATATAACGGGAGAGCCAAACCAGCTGCGCAGTGTTTTTCCCTGGGCGTGTGGAAACATGATAATGCACATGAACGGAGAAAGAGTTATAGGGCCAATTTTTTTGCGTTAACAGCAGACACCTGTACATACGTGAATACAATTTTGCCCCATTGTTTTTAAGAGAATTAACAGACAGGGAGCGTGATTTTTCCTTTTACAAGACTCTGCAACAACTTATACGGCCAATATTTCGTGAGAACAATTGAAAGTTGATGCAGTAATTTGTATCACAAATTACTTAAATGTAAATAATGATTGTAATATGAATATGCATTTTTATGTGACATTGATTTGAGATGTTTATTGATTGTAATTATTGTTGAAAAGAAGTTTATACCGCCTTACTGAAACTGACAATAATAGCGTGCAATAATACAGCGAGGGGGTTAGCTGTTTATCATTATTGGAAACGAGGAAGTTACGTAATGTTGGCGCGTTTAGAATCTTCTGGAACATTTCCCTAGAGCATATGTATTCATAATTTTCATTGGATATTAAAATAGATGCTAATGTTGGCGCGTTTTATTAGCCAATTGCAGTTCAGTTATAATCTTTAGGCATATCTGGGTGAAAGTGTATAAAAGGTAGGTTAGAAGTAAAGACCCCGTCAGTTCGTCGAAAATATTTTGTATGATACACGTCGCCTTCAGTCCAGCAGAAATATTACACGTCGGCTATAGATTCACAAGTTACGCGTAGCAGAATTATGAAAAATCTAAAGTGTTGTAAAGTTAATTATACAAAAGATTGAAGTACGTGGATTAAAAGTGATCAGTAAGAAGTTATTATAACAGTTTCAGTTTGGCGAGTGTCAAGATCAATGTGTAAATGTGATAGTTAACGTGTTCGACAATAAAAGTGTAAAACAAATTTCTTTCATCAGTGTTATCTTTGGATAAAAGATTCCTTTCCATTTACACAACCTGTATAAAGAGAAGTGCTCGACCCAAGAAAAAGATAATAGCTAGCCGGAGGACAGAGAACCAAAATTAAATAAAATAACCGTAGCATTCTTTCAAACGAACATTAATATTGCCGCAAATTGCTAACACCAGATGGAGCTAACAAGCCTAACAAATGAATCACGTCACAAGATGGCTTCAACGCGTGAAGTAAACACAAATACACAAACATTATAAGTAATACCACCGCAAATTGGCACCACAACGTGGGGCTACAATAATGTTAAATAAATAACATTAGTAAAACACTCGCAAATTGACTCCCAACGTGGGGCTCAATAAACAACAATATATACAAATAACATTACAAGTAGAAACATTAGTATACAACTTTCAAAGTGTGTTTGAGGACAGAATTATTAGTAGAGATTTGTGGCCCATTCGGTTCCCCGACCTAACCCCCTGCAATTTCTATCTCTGGGGTAACTTAAAACAAAGTGTACAAACAAACCCACTCCACCCTGGAAGAATTAAAACAAAATATCTGCCAAGAAATTGCCAGCATTTCTCAACATGAACTACGGTGAGTGATGGATAGTTTCCTAAAGAGGTCAAAAATGTATGGACAAAACAGTGGCCAGTTTCAGCATCTTCTTTCAGAGTTGGTAAGTAAAGCCTTTAAAAGTAGTTTTAAAAATGTTGTATGGTTTCATCCACACTTTTCTCTGATAGTGGCAGACGGCAACGTGCGCCGAGGATGCAGACAGGAAAAACACTGCACAGCCAGTTCGTAGTTTTTTGGCTCTTTCTGTATTATAGAAATAGTAAACCCAATCATGATGTTGGTAATTGTATTTTGTTAACTTACTAAGAGTTGAAAACATGCTGATGATGGGAGCAAACCGTCTCCCAAAACGCGTTCAAGTAAGAACATTTTAGTGATGTAGTGTAACAACCTTCAACTCTCTTTATTTTAAATTACTAAGAGTTGTTGATTCTTTTTTATGATTAGTTTGTACTCTACACTCAAGTTGACTCGCCACACAGCTAGACAGAGTGGATCATATTCACAGCACATGAGCTCTCTCAGCTTAAAACTGCAATATTTTGTAAGATGAGATATAACCATAATTTATGTATATACTGTGAATAAAATTGGTTCTGAAATTGATCCTTGTAGTATCCAATTTTTATAATTACCATAGGGTAGATGGTATTGACTTCCACAAACTGTTCCTTATGGCAGAAGAAATATATGAACATTCATTAACATAAGTTGTATTTTCCTAGTTTATTCATTAATATTACTTGATTATGTTGAACATATATGACAGGTAGGAAAAGAGACTAGCTACTCTATAATTTTGATCAGTTGCTTTGATGGTATAATATACTCATAATTCAATAAGTAATGCACATAATTTTTTCTTCTAATTGGAGGTTGGTTTATTTGCAACAGGAAATATACCACATTAGGTATTTCTCAATGCATTAGCTATAAATACCTATTATTGGACATAGTCTGTGTTCAGATCTATGACTTTCCTCCACTGTGGTATATAATAATAATAATAACAATAATAATAATAATAATAAATTAATTATAATAATAATAATAATAATAATGCTTGTTTATTTATGTAGTTTGGACAATCAAGTTTATCAAAGTTGATTGTTAACAAATATTTACATATTTATTTTATATGTGAATCACAAACATGACTGCAAATGCATCTTTCCCAGTAGGATTTAAACCTCCAGGGACTTACTTTGGCAAGTTCAGGATTGGTGCTCCTGGGGTCATGAGCCACTGGTCCTCCAGATTTCAGGGTTTGGGTTAGGGCCAACAGTCCTGCCCGTAAAAGCACAACATTCCTAATCCTTTGGAGGATAGCCAGGGTGGTGTAGGGTCTCAGTTGATCCCGTTCGGAACCATCATGAAGTTTGACCTGCCATGGAGATAAACAGTGCTAGTGGTACCTCTCCATGTATGGAATCCACTAGAGCAGCGGACACTACCAGTGATTTTCATAGAGATTTATCCAAAAAGAGATGTAGGCTGATCTTGCCTAGGAGGGAACTGCTACTGTATAAGGAAAGTGTGACATTCTTCATTACTTAATCATACGTTCAGCTATACCAGAACGAGTACCCTGGTGATCGGAGGAAAGTCATGCAGCTATACAAGCTTGTCATAAGGCCTTCAAAATGTTTTGAGTGTCATCCCTATACTGGAGAAGATGATCACGATCACCTTTAAAAAATTGCATGCTCAGATTAGGAAAATAATTAGCCAGTGGAAGATATCTTTTTACTTAATTTTTTCTTTACTTTGTCATGATGCACCTCCTCCTGGGTGCAGAATAAACTCAGATGTATTTGTGGTAAACCACCTACTACATCTATCCCTGAACTTTCTGTGGATGGTAGTATTGTTACTCCCTATCATATAGCCAATTTTCTGTGTAGAATCTTTGCTTCTGCCTCTGGTTCTGCCCATTATCATAGTCAATTTGATGCGGTATTAATGTTGTAATTATTTAACATTAATTGTAGCTCTGCGTTTGGAAGCCAATTTGCGAGAGCAAATATGTGTTTTTACTTCACGCGTTGCCATCTTGTGACGTCACTCCTTGTTTGGTTCGTAGCTCCCTCTGGCGTAGCAATTTGCATCAGTTTTGAAATAATTCACTTTAAATGTTCTCCGGCTAGCTATTTAGGTCGAGAATGTATCTCTTGCAGGGTGTGAATCGGAAAGGAATCTTTTATCCAGAAATTATACTTAATGAAGAAATTGGTTTTATAACTTTTATTGCAGAACACGTTCACAAACACTTTTACAAATTGATTTTAGATACTCGCCAAACTGAAACTGTTTGTAATAACTTCTTATTTATCACTTTTAACTCGCATACTTTAACTTTATGTAATTTTTTTAAATGTATAATACTTTATAATAATTCTCGTAATTCTGCTGCGTGTAACTTGGCGAAATGAATGAACTGAGAGACCGACGTGTATAGTACTGAGAATTCTGTTGAACTGGGGGACACTCTACCTCGGGCCTGGCTTATTTATAGGCCTGCCTCAAGATACGCCTAAAGATTATAAATGAACTGCTATTGGCTAATAAAACGCGCCAACATTAGCGTCTATTTTAATATCCAATGAAAACCACTAATACATATTGCTTTAGGGAATGTTCTAGAAGCTTCTCAACGGAAAAAACGCGCGAAACATTACGTAACTTCCTGGTTCCCGGTAATGATAAACAACTCACCCCCTCTCTGCATTATTGCGTTATTGTTGACAGTTTCAGTAAAGCCGTATATTATTATTTACCAATAATAATTACAATTAATAAACCTCTGAAATCAATGTCATATAAAAATACATATTCATATTACTATCATTAATTACATCTGAGTAATTTGTGATACAAATCGTTATTGTTGACAGTTTCAGTAAAGCCGTATATTATTATTTACCAATAATAATTACAATTAATAAACCTCTGAAATCAATGTCACATAAAAATACATATTCATATTACTATCATTAATTACATCTGAGTAATTTGTGATACAAATTACCGTATCATATGCCCCACTAGAAACATAATTATAAATATTTATAACTTGTTTAGAAATTTTAAAATTGTGTTTTTAGTCTCCTAAATCTTGGAACACACGTTATCACTTTCACTTGACACTTCACATGCATTTAACACACGACATGTTTTCTTTATTATCTCGCCACTACTTACTGGCTCTGGTTTAATTAATTTAGATATTAATCTGACATCACAATTTTTTTTTTTTTTTATAGCAAATACTTTACCCTAAATTATTTAATTACTGTTTCAAAATTGTTTACTCTCTTACATTGTTGACAAAAATTTATACATTTAAGATTTTTGTAATTATTACACATATTTACCAAAATATTCACCCTCTACACAAATATTTACATCTCTTAAATCTAGACAATGTTTCACCTTTTCTTTTTGCTACATAAATATTTGTTTTTAATTACTTTGTAGCGGAACAAATTGTATATGTTTTTAATTATATTTACTCATTTTTATTATTTTGTACTTTAACTTTAATATCATATTGAGTTTCAATTATTACCTTCTTCTTTTCAAATGTTGTTACAGTTACTAAAAATTTAATTATTTTTTTTTTTTTTTTTTTTTATAATTTATTTTTCTTTTCAAATGACATATATAAATAGTTGACCCTCTTACGTTCCAATACATTTCTCTGCAAGTCATCTTTAACTATCCAGCATTTAGTTTACATCTCGTTGCTATTTACCCTCCTGGATCAAATTGTGTGTGGCTAAACATTACTCGCAGCCGTAACCTAACCTTCAAATTATTGTTCATGAATAACCTCTTGTATTCATTTGAAATTTCATCACATGATAACATTTGAAAACAATCTACAGTTTCTTGAACAATACATCTTTTGACAACTTTCATTTTCAATTCATCTGCTATCTTTTTACTTTGAAAGTACTCTGACAAATCTGTACTAAACTGTACTGGACTGGAGTTTTCATTTTGAACATCTTGGTACAATTTATTTCTTTGCATTTCTGATTCTTTTTGTATTTCTGATATCTCCGCTCTGAAATTAACTTGCGCCTCATTTACATCTACATTCCTAACCTCTTTTATCTCTCTTATCTCACTTGAAATACTACTCATTTGACTTCCTAACTCTGTACATTCTACATTAACCTCACTTTTA
The DNA here is from genome assembly GCA_030765065.1 of Deroplatys truncata. Classification (NCBI taxonomy): domain Eukaryota; kingdom Metazoa; phylum Arthropoda; class Insecta; order Mantodea; family Mantidae; genus Deroplatys; species Deroplatys truncata. Next base: position 121,344,198 of record CM060978.1, read on the forward strand.
GTATTAACCTCACTTTCTTTGTTATCTCTTTCCCTACTCATGTCTAGCATTTTCTTTGAAATTTCTCCTATCTCACTTGCTATTACTTCTTCATTTTCATCTCTCATTTCTGGCATACTACTATCTAGCTTCGTAACTTTCTTTTCCATTTCTTCACTGCTTTGATCTACTTTTTGCTCTAATATCTCATTACTCCTACCAATATTTTCAATTGATTTCCTGTTTTGTTCAAAGCTCCTACGAATATCTTCCCTCAATTCTCTCTTATTCTGATCTAGTTTTTGTTCTAAACTCCTATCAATATCTTCTCTTAATTCCCTATTATTCTTTTGCATATCTTCCCTGTTTTGATCTATTTTCTTACTAAGATCTTCCCTGTTTTGATCTATTTTCTTACTAAGATCTTCCCTTAATTCTTCCATATTCTCATTAGTCTTTTTCATATCTGCTCTCATATTTCTCAGCATTTCCATAATCATAATAGTATCAAGATTAACATTTCCTGCTATTCTATTCTCACTTTCTACACTAACATTTTCATCTTCAAATCCTAAAAAATCTGGGCTATTTCCTGTAACCTGTATTGAATTACAACTAACTGTTACATCATCTCCCTCCATAATTATTTCTTCTGTATTATTGGTAGCCATTGTTTTTTTAATCCTACCACTCCTCATTAACATTTATTTATCCTTTTTTTTTTTCTAAAAAAAAAATTAAGATACTCTAACCTTATTGATGCTGTCAGTTGCTGTTACTTTGATGTCCAGCGTTCTGCCCCATTCTCCTATGTTTGTATGTCGCTTCTGCGTTGTGTTGTGATGAATCTACGTCGTCTCGATGTTTTTGTAGTTGAATTCCTTGTTGCCTCGTAATCTCGGAATTACGATGTCCAATCATCCGTATAGTCTGTCGTTCCTTTTTGTTTCTGGAATCTGCGTCTTGTAGATCATTTTACTGCTGCTTTCGTTCCACGTCCTAATTATGCTGATCCTTTCCTGGTCACTTCGCCTTCCTTTCCTGGTTATCGCGCCCCACGTTCTGGGTGCCAATTTGTAACGGTATTAATGTTATATTTATTGTTTTTAACATAACTTTAACTGCCCCACGTTGGGCGCCAATATGATGCGGTATTAATGTTGTAATTATTTAACATTAATTGTAGCTCCGCGTTTGGAAGCCAATTTGCGAGAGCAAATATGTGTTTTTACTTCACGCGTTGCCATCTTGTGACGTCACTCCTTGTTTGGTTCGTAGCTCCCTCTGGCGTAGCAATTTGCATCAGTTTTGAAATAATTCACTTTAAATGTTCTCCGGCTAGCTATTTAGGTCGAGAATGTATCTCTTGCAGGGTGTGAATCGGAAAGGAATCTTTTATCCAGAAATTATACTTAATGAAGAAATTGGTTTTATAACTTTTATTGCAGAACACGTTCACAAACACTTTTACAAATTGATTTTAGATACTCGCCAAACTGAAACTGTTTGTAATAACTTCTTATTTATCACTTTTAACTCGCATACTTTAACTTTATGTAATTTTTTTAAATGTATAATACTTTATAATAATTCTCGTAATTCTGCTGCGTGTAACTTGGCGAAATGAATGAACTGAGAGACCGACGTGTATAGTACTGAGAATTCTGTTGAACTGGGGGACACTCTACCTCGGGCCTGGCTTATTTATAGGCCTGCCTCAAGATACGCCTAAAGATTATAAATGAACTGCTATTGGCTAATAAAACGCGCCAACATTAGCGTCTATTTTAATATCCAATGAAAACCACTAATACATATTGCTTTAGGGAATGTTCTAGAAGCTTCTCAACGGAAAAAACGCGCGAAACATTACGTAACTTCCTGGTTCCCGGTAATGATAAACAACTCACCCCCTCTCTGCATTATTGCGTTATTGTTGACAGTTTCAGTAAAGCCGTATATTATTATTTACCAATAATAATTACAATTAATAAACCTCTGAAATCAATGTCACATAAAAATACATATTCATATTACTATCATTAATTACATCTGAGTAATTTGTGATACAAATCGTTATTGTTGACAGTTTCAGTAAAGCCGTATATTATTATTTACCAATAATAATTACAATTAATAAACCTCTGAAATCAATGTCACATAAAAATACATATTCATATTACTATCATTAATTACATCTGAGTAATTTGTGATACAAATTACCGTATCAAATTCTATGTTGTCAAGCACCAGATAGAGTCATCTGGCTTTGATTTCACCTCTCAGAATCTTGAAGAATATAATCTGTCCTCATTACACAAATGGAATTAGCCTTGTTGGTTACTCCCGATACTGCCCTTGGTCTGGATGGTATATATGCACAAATACCTTTAAATACTTACCTCCTACTAGTAACTTGTTCCTTTTAGATACCTTTAACTACATTTGGATGCATGGTGTTTTCCCATCTCAGTAGCAAGAATCAATGAAGTTACTATTATTAAGCCTGTAAAAGACCCACAGTTACCTACAAGTTATTGACCTATTTCACTAACAAGCTGTGTTTGTAAAACTGGTCAAGATATGTCCTCCAATGATCATAAATGAATTTGTTTTTAAAATTGTGAAAAGGGAAGAAATATAGGATGAGAAAAAATGCAAAAGCAAGTTGACTGGAAATGAAACAGCAATTTGATAATATTCTTTTGAGTATATTGGTTCTTCAATGGATCAAGAAGCTTCTAAGTTAACAAAAGTAATTCAAACTGTAATGTATAGAAAGTACCCAAAATTAAAATAAAGAAATATTCTGATAAAGTTTTGACCGATAGTTTACAAAAGGCTAGAACACGAATGAGAAAAACTACATGAGTATATCAAACAATTATAGTTGCACAGGAGAGGGAAATAAAATTAAATAAATAACTTTCAACAGGCAAAAAATATATTTAAAAACCTCTTTGTAGAAAAACTCCTGATACAAATATATGGGAGATGCACTATAAAATAACTATGGAAAAGGTAAAAAAAAGCCAGAAATGTTAAATAAAGGAGATGGGGAATTGACGAATTGACAACAAAGTGGAAGGATTCCATTAAATAAACTACTTCCCGGTGATGACTATTCAATAGATGATATACACACTTTAAAGAAAAAAAAACTCATGAACATCCCTTTTTACAATTCAGAGTCATTTATCCTTTTGACATTTCTGAAATTAAACTTATCATAAGAAGCTTAAAGAAAAAGAAGGCAGCTGGTCCAGCTGGCATTACCAATGAAGTATTAGTGCATTTAGAGGACAAAATCACACCATTCTTCATTAAATTACTGTATATGGCAAGGTGACTCTCCACTCTGCTGGAAGGAGACCGAAGTTACTATTTTGAAGAAAAGCTTAGATAAGGATCCTAAAGAAACTAAATCGTATAGATCCATATGTCTGTTAAGTACCTTGTAAAAATATTTGAACAACTAATATGTAAGAGAATATAGAATTATGTTTTAAATGAAAAACAATTTGGCTTTACAAAGGGGTTTCAACTGAGGATGCATAAATCAACTGATAGTACAGTTAAAACCTAAAAAGCTAAGTATATTAGTGGAATCTTAGTGGACATTTCGTGTGCCTTTGATAATTTGTGATGGTCTCATTGATTTTGAGAGGTTAAAACAAAAGAATTATCCTAAATGTAATTACTGTACTAATCGAAAAGTACATATCAAAGGAATAAAGCATATTGTTTTTAATGAAATCACCAAAGGATGTCCTCAGGGCTTGATCTTAGGACCATTGTTTTGGGCATTGTATTGAAGACATTATTAGATGAGCTGAATAATAACATGGTTATAAAATATATCATAGTCTATGCTGACAATGTGTTGTTTATAGTATAAGGAGATAATAGAAGGGATTTGGAAAGGCATTCAAATAAATTAACAACCAAATTAAATATTTGATGTAAAACATCAAAATTACAAATAGCCCCTACAAAGTCATTTTACATGATCTTAAAGGCAAAATTAAAATGAAACCCAACAATGAAATTTAATAATCAGAATATTAGAAGACAGAAAGAAGTAAACTACTTGGGAGTATTTTTAGACAATTGAATTTCAGAACACATTCGAAATAAATCTGAAACTATAATGATGAAATTAGCCAGAATCATTCAATAAAATTTAAAATCCCATTAAGCACAATTATTACATATCATAATAGCATTTTTGTGGTTGTCATGACATGTGGAGGAATATGCCCATTTCAAATGACTGTTCTACAGTAAAACTTCACTAAGAAGAACACAACAAAAACTTTCATTAAGATTTTCGGGGGCAGTTAACATTTCACCTACAATGACATTGTTAGTTTTCTAAGGAGTGTGACCAAGAGATTTAGCAATAAAATTCAGGGGTGCAATCTTTTGGTTCAAGAAAGTTTATTTAGATAAGGTCGCAGATATAATAGGGAAAAGATGTAAAACCATATGGAAATAAAACATAACTTACAGTCAAGTTGGCAGCAAGAATGGGAAAGTATTGATACGGGAAGGAGAACTATTTATTTATTTATTTATTTATGTAGCAACATTTCAGAACAGTTAAGATTAAAATATATCCAACCAACAAAGGGACTAATACATTATTTTGCTGGACACAGTCCCTATAAAACCTATTGGAAGAAAATTAATAAAACAGAATGATAAATTTAATTATTACAATCAGCAAGGAACCCCAAAGCAAAAGTTGTTTGAATGTATACATTATAATAATGAGACAATACAAGAAGGGCATGTTTTAAGTGGATACCAGATAGGATATATTCTAAAAAATAAAACTATACATACAACTCTATGTATTAGCTAAAAAAATTAGCAAAATAGCTTTGAGACAAGATATTGGACAAGATTAAATTGTAACATTAGTACCTGTAATTAATAAAGAAATAAAAAGATAGAAGAAAGTTAAAGTTCTACTTGCAGCAGAGACACTTAATACAAATATCTGATACCAATAATCATACTTTAGAAATAGGGGCATAAAGTGATGAAAGAGAAGAAAATAATAATTTAAACTAATTTAAGGAAATAGTTTTAGGTAATTCCAGGCAGGAAAAATATGGAAATAAAAGGAGGAAATGATGGAAAAAGAAGGAAATTGGAGAAAGAAGAAGAGGATGCAGGAGGAGTTGATAGCAGATAGGAGCGGGAGGTGGTGAATAGGGGAGTCAGGGAACAGGAGCGGTGGAGTTGGTTTTGAGTGAGAGGAAGAAGATGGGATGAGGGAAAGTGGAGATAAGGTGAATGTAGTGTTAAATGAAGTGAAATATTTTTATTTTAAAGAGGAAGTGAAGTAATAGTTTTATAGAAGAGTGATAAATTTAAGGGTCATTCAAATGAAACCCGGTCACTTGTGTAAAGTAATGCTAACGATTTTATTAACTCAAAAATAGTTGCCAAAACTGTTGGCACATTTATCCCATTGCAACATTAGCCAGTCGATTCCATCTTTGAAGAAGCTAGTAGGCTGCTGTCGCATCCAAGCCTGGACCCATTCACACACTTCGTCGTCCGTTGTGAATCGATGTCTGCAAATAGCTTGTTTTAGAGGTCCATAAACATTAAAGTCACAAGGTGAAAGGTCTGGACTGTGCAGTGAATGTTCCAGCGTTTCCCATCGAAACTGCTGCAATGTCATCTTCACTGCATTGGCAGTGTGTGGGCAGGCATTATCGTGTAGGAGAATAATGCCATTGGACAACATGCCAGGGCGTTTGGACTTGATGGCTCGTCTAAGGTTCTGTAAAGTGGCTTGATAACACTGGCCATTGATGGTGGTTCCCTGTTCCAGGAACTCGACAAGCAGTGGGCCCTTGTGGTCAAAAAAGGAGGACATCATGTCTTGCCAGAACTGGTGTGCACAGCCTTTGATTTCTTTGGAGGTGGCGAAGTCGCATGTTTCCACTGCTTGCTCTGACGCTTGCTTTCCGGTTCAAAATGGCGACACCATGTTTGACACCAGTGACAATATGCGACAGAAAGCCGTATTCCTCCTCATGATAACGTTGCAGATCACTCAAAGACAGCACCATTCGAGTATTGCGCTGTTCGGCAGTCAGTTGGTGGGGAACCCACTGCCACAAACTTTTCAGGTGTTGATGCATTATGGTGTGAATGGTGCCTATGCTAGTACCCAGTAATTGATGGATCTCGTCCACCATGATTCTCGGTTGCCCAAGACTAAAGCATTCACTTCCGCAATCATTTCAGGTGAGCCTGTCCAGGACAAGCATTGTCTTCCAGTAACTCGCGCCCCTCAAGGAATCTTTTGCGTCATTCCACCACACTGGAACAACACAGACTGTGCTCGCCGTGCACAGCCTTCATCCGTCATATATTTCACAGCCTCCAACTCCCTCCGCAGCTACACATCGAATCACTCCTCGTTGTTCCTGCTTACTCGCCTTCATGCTCAGTAGTGGACGATAACTTCTGTGACCACCTTCTCTTCGGCGTGAAACCACGCTGCCACTATGCAACGTCAAATGTTGCGCACACTGCAGTCGTTCTACCAATAGATGGTGCCAGCATACACGCAGTTACGTGGTGCCACCTTTGTAATGCAAAGTTAGACGCACTGACCAGGTTTCATTTGAATGCCCCTCATATATTGATTACTGTATTAGGTGAAGTGAAAAGTTATAAGGAAATTATGTGAGTGTTAAGTAAAGATAAAAAGAATAAGGGAAGATTAATCTAGAGAAAGTGATAAGTTTAATAAAATTACTATGTACTGTAATTTACTTTAAGTATATTAAGAAAAGTGAATGGTTAAAGTATACATTTTTAGGAGAGTGCATTGAAGTAATATAGAAAGGATAAATAAAGCAGTTAGAATTTTGAATTTCAATATGAAATTAAAAAAAACTAATTATAAAATACTCTATGATGAGAAAATGGATGTGAAAACATTCTATTCAATTCTTTATTTTCTGTGGGTTCTATACTGGCATTGTCATCATTGGTGAAAAAAACCCAAAGGAAAGGTGCTACGTTCACAGACTCATGAAGTAATGAGCAGTGTGTATTGTTTCATGGCAAACTGTGCACAGAGTGGTGTGCTCTATATTAAAACCATTGGAAAAAGTGTAGCCGAGGTTACAGATGTTGTGGAAAAAAGCATCAGGTGAGTAATTACAGAGACCAAAGATGTGGATTCTGTTGCTTCTGCTTCTTTTTCCATGCCTCACAAGAAAAGGTCTAAAAAATTGTATTGAACCACCCCAAATAGTTTCAGTGAGGCCATAGTTCATCGAACGGTCAATGAGTTTTGTATTACTGAGAAGCAAAGACCTACATTAAATAAGATGCATCCAATTTAAGAAATGCCTTCAATTTTGAAGGAAGTGTATCTACTCTAAGAATACTTCTGAGGTTAGGCTTCAAATGGAGTAAGACTAAAAAAACAGAAAAATTCTAATGGAGTGCCATGAGATCAGAGCAAAGTGACTCCATTACCTCAGGGTAATACAACAATACCAGAATGAGGACCGTCCTATTACATTCATGGATGAAACTTACATTCACACTCCCCATATCTCAACACATGGTTGGAGCGATGACAGCATCCATGGGCTTCTGTCACCTGTGTCCAAAGGCAAATGTCTGATAATCAATAAATGCTGGAGGGCAAAGGTTTATCCCCAATGCATATATTTGATTTAAATCCCATAAAAAGACAGGTGACTATCACAGGGACATGAATTATGTAAACTATGGGATGTGGTTAAAGGAGCCATTGATGCCCAACCTGCCTCCAAATTCTGTACTGGTTGTTGATAATGCCCCTTACCATAATGTTCAACTTCATAAAGTACCCAGATCCAGAAGAGAGCAATGATAAACTGGCTTAGATAAAACCTTCCAACAGAACAGTTCCATGCCATTAACTTCTCTTCACATTCCTGATATTTATATTTTAATTATTCCTTTAAAACCAAGACATACCACCTAAAAATATAGTCTTATCCACCAACACAATCACAACATTTTGCATCCCCCACCTTATCATCTTGAACTCAATCCCATTGAACTTATTTGGGCCACTGTAAAAAAATGAGTAGCAAACAGAAATGTTACATTCAAAATGGAGGGCATCATTCACTTAGTTGATGATAAATTTGTGAGCATTTCAGCACAGAAGTGGCAAGAAAGGTATAAGCACAATAAAATGAATTTAAGCAGATTACATGCAGAAGGTATGCTTATTGGATGTGGGGCAGGAAATAGTAATTCACTTGGGAGAGAACTGATGATTCTGCTACAGAGTCTTCAAGTGAAGACGAAGACAAGCACATAAGAACAGAAGAAATAGTGAGAGATGAAGTTGAAGAATACACTTATGGACATTAAAAAATATTGCAGACTGCAACAACACATATTATTACATTAAACCAGCCTCAAGGTAGAGTAGTTGTGCATTTAGCATGCAACAAGATAAACCACATATCTGCATGTGCCACCACACTACTCCCTCCTCCTTCACTGTGCATTGGACTACCACCACCACATGTGAATCAATATGTACATTAACTATAGTTTGGGATACCAATACCTTTTACCACTGGAAACCAGAGGTTAGAAGGTAGTTTGGATTAGTATGGAATATTTTGTTATATTTTATTCTGTTTAATTTACTAATTATTTAATAGAAATTAGGAATAGCTGGATACAAGTTACTTGATGTAGCTGGCTTCCAGTAACAGTATCATCCTCCGTAGTCTAGGGAGTACCATGTCTAATTCATCTATGTACCGAGGTTGCGGTTTCAAACCTGGTGGAGGCAGCTGAATTGTTTTCGGGCTTAAAAATCCTTTGGAAGAGAAGAAAAGCCGGTGGTACCGTGTTGCAGATTTAAGGCATTTAAGAGAACCTCAAGCCTGATATGGAGGTCTGACCAAAATTTTCGAATTTCCAGTCTTTCACGCATAATGTAAATTTGGACGCTAAGAACCACAGTAGTTAAAGAGCATCCATAAATATAGCTCAATTTGGTAGCAGTGGTTGAAAATATATATATATATATAAATTGTAATCCTTTTTGATTTTTACCTTTTTAGTTTTATTAATTTTGATCTAATTTCTTTTTATTTGCCAATTAATAAGTAAAAGGGTGTACAGTAATGTATAAAATGAAAGAAGTAAGTAACTCACAATTTGGAATACGCATCATGGTGTAGGAAACAAGGTACCAGGATTGCGTATTTCATATTTTATTTATCATTGTGCTTTGTTTGTAAAGTAATGGATGGTTGCTAAGCGATTAGTGTGGTGCCTTGAAACCTATGCTCTCCTCATGTCTGCACAATGCTGTTTTCGACAACGTGGTCTACTAATAACTAATTGGTTTCATTGGCGACTCACATCTATGATTGCTTTCTGCGAATACAAGAAACCTTAGCTGTTTCTTTTGACTTGGAGAAGGCCTACGATACCGTCTGGTGTATTTTATCCTCCGCCAGCTCTTTCGTTGGCATTTCCGGGGCCATCTTCATGTTTATTTTCGCAGCAGTTTATGGATGTCCGTCTTTTCCAGTGAAAGTGAGTACCTCCTTATTCGTGGTCTCTAGGTAGGAGAACGGGGTGCCGCAAGGTTCCGTGTTGAGTGTTATCTTGTTTGCTATAGCTGTTAATCCCATAGTATCGCATGTTCCATCGAGCGTCACTCCGATTCTCATTATAGACGATTTTGCGCTTGCGTATGCGCTTTGTTCAATACCAAATGCAGTGTTTTCTCGATACCTTACACACTTGGATTCTGGAGAATTGTTTCAAATTTTCACGGACGGAAAAAACTCGCTGTCTCAAGTTTTGGCGTCGTAAGGAGTTTCCTACCCCCCCCCCCCTTTTCTCTTGTTGGAGTGGAACTGCCATTTGTTGAGAAAGCTAAATTTCTCGGCCTCATATTTGACCGTAGGCTCTATTGGGGGCCTCCTATTCTATATCATCGTGGACGCTGTGCTCGCTCACTGCAGTTACTTCGTGTCTTTAGTGGCATTTCTTGGGGTGACGATCGGTATTTATGCTGCGATTCTACCGGGTGTTAATACTTCGAAACTGGACTATGATTCCATTGTCTGGCCCTCTATCTTGCATAAACTAAATCCTGTACATTATCAGGGACTTAGATTATCCCTAGGAACTTTTCGTACTAGCACCACGTAGTCTGTACGGGGAATCTGGCGAATCACCCCTCTGAAACTACGCTTCTGCCTTACGCGCAATGCCTTGTTACACTACCTACCCCCCGTTCTTTGACACCGATTTGGATTATCGTTATCGCCACACTCCAGCACGAAGTAAATTTTGGAATTTATTAAGTTGGACACAGTATTTCCCTCGCCCTTCCACACGGATATTTCATCCTTTCCCCCACGGATATGACAACAGTGTATGTCATCTTGATTTGGCTCAGTTGCCAAAAGATACCACTACCGCACCTTTATATGCCCATACTTTGGTGTCTTTGAAGAACAAATTTCCTGGATACTATTTTTATATACTGATGGTTCTCAAACGGATCAATGGGTAAACTGTGCTGTGTTCATTAACGTACAGTCCACCACCAGATTTTCTTCCTGCTTGGCACTTCAGTATACACTGCTGAATTCTATGCTTTATTCAAAGTAACAATTTTCGTCCACTCCTTTTCCCTGCAATCCAGTGCCATTTGTCCTGACGCCTTCAGTCGTCCTCCATGGTGTAGTGGTTACCATGCTAGCCTCTAGTTCCCGAGGTCACGGGTTCAAACCCGGCGGAGGGCGATGGCTTCTTTTCGGGCGTAAAAATCCTTAGCATGACTATCTTCGGAAGGAAAGTAAAGCCGGTGGTCCCGTGTCGTAGATTTACGGCACGTAAAAGAACCTCAAGCCTGATAAAGAGGCCTCTGAGCAAAATTACCGGTCTTTCACGTCCAGTATAGAATGGGACGCTAAGGAACACAGTAGTTAAAGAGCGTCCATAAATAAAACTCAATTTCAATTTGATGTATGCTTCTTCTGTAAGAACCCTACGCTGCCTTAGACTTCTTAGACTGAACACTTCCTCTGGCCTGAAATTTATTATAAAGTGTATGGGTTGCTGTACGGCCTGGAACTTTTACATCCGGAAATCATTCTGTAAATCGTATTTTCACATGAGCTGACTTGAGTTAACACATACGAATCATAAATAAATAGACGCTGTGCAGTGGAAAACATACTGAGCCATAATATACTCTGTGACTAATTGCAGTACAAAATAATAAATTAGTCGTAATAACTGAACGCCATTTTAGTCACAAAATAAATTAAATATACAGGATATACTACACATCGTAATGACAGAAACAGGCACGGGGTGAAACGGCCATAATAATCAAAACATAGCATATGACTTAGCACCACAAACACAATTCACAGTATTTGAAGCTACCAGCATTTATGTTGTCTTAGATAACCGAGTACTAGTGACGGCGACATATGATACACCAGGTGTATTAAATCCAGCGGACATAACCACGTTCATGTCATTAAACAACAGAGTAAGAATAGCAGGTGACCTAAATGAAAAACACCAAATTTAATACTGCAACGATACCAAACCCGATGATTACGGCCCCCCTTAATTTAGAAAACAACACGGATTAGTTAATTCACATTCCAACTGAACACACTACATTCCCTTTAGCAGAAATCAACGGCCAATTAATTCTAGATATTGCCTTAACTTGCAACTTAACTAGTAGAATTAACCTGCCAGTAAAGAACAAACTCTCCTCCGACCATTTATCTGGTTTAAAAAGTTATAGTGCTCAGCAGCCCGAGACTCGCCAGTCCAGCGACGCACCTATAACAAAGGTGACTGCGAGAAGTTCGCAAACATATTTATAAACGGCATCCCAAAAAGCGAGAACCAACTTATACAGCCGATACAGCAATATTGGCACAGTCAAGCAATGCGGAGCGGAGCATTACAAAGCGCCCTCAATAATCTAGAAGAATGGCTTACAACATGGCACATTAAAGTAAACGCACCCAAAACACAAACCATTATATTCACCAAACGCAATAATTAGTTACCGCCACTTAATATATTCGGTGCAAACATAGTTTGGAAAGACACGGTAACCTAGTTAGGACTCAAAATGGATCAGTGAAAAATTTGCAAAAAGCACATGTTAAAAATAAGGGGAAAAGCCAGTGCCCGATTAGGCAGGATCTATAGAACGGTCTCCCAATTAATCCTCAAAATGAGACTCGCGCTGTACACAACACTAGTACGTCCAATCTTCGCCAAAACTACCCCGGTTTGAGGATATGCCGTCAACACCTATGAAACCTTACAAATGCTTCAAAATAAAATGTTGCGTATGATAGCCAAAGTGCCGTACGTAGCACCATCTGATCTACTACATGACGAGCTTAAGATCCACATAGTTGAAGAATTCATTAAGAAACTAATACACGATACATATAAAAAGCTACACACTTATCACAACTCACTAAAAAGCATTAGGGAACTACGACATCCAAACACAACACACCCCTGTCACTATTCGACCGAGCGTTATCCCAAGACCACACAGAAGATATACAACAGCTTTGACAATCTTCTATAACTTTGACACGTACACTGACTACTATGCACAAAATTCTAACATTAATATTTTCTCTTATTATCTTACCTTTACCAGACCTAGCACTTTGCAGAGCCTTTAACCCTCAGGCAACACTGAGGCGGTCCGGGAGAAAGGGACTCCCACCGTGATCGATGTGTTTAGCGGACGGCTGCATAATCGATTCGGTCACACAGATGACATCAGCAATGACACAGACAACGAACCTGTTGAAGGACAAAGAGCCCGAGTTATTCCCTGTGCACTACTGACGAGCTGGTTCCACCCGCAAAAACAAGCAAAGGATGCAACACCCATGATATTAATACTTTAACATATTAGCGCTAACCTTGGAGGAAAATAATAGCTAACCTGAAGACGGGAAACCTGTACGTTTCCAAAACGTATGTTTCTAAACAACTTTACACATGTCTAGAAGAGCCGAAAAAATCTAGAGTATTCACAACGTCAGGGAAGCTTCAGATCATATTTCTCATTCTTTTAAGGGAAGAATACATGCAAGGCTTTTAGCAAATTTCAAGAACTGCGGGAGAAGGAAGGGAAACTACTCAGCACCCTAGCCATTCTTTGGAGATGCAGACAAAAAATACTCCAAAGTTTGCCAGACTTCGGAAACCTATCAAGACGGACCACCGCCAAGATTTTGCGACGCGCCATCCGACATAGCCTTGATTCAGTTGATAGCGATCTACTACCGACCTTCTGGAAAAAATTCATCTAAGCTTTCGCCAGAGTTGACACTTTCACCTATGCACGGGGCCACACCGCATTACTTCGTAACACGGACCGTCAGGCAAACAAGTTTCACGATCTGAACTAGCAACAGAACACATTGACGCCTCTACCCAGCAACCGCAGGACCATCAACCTCACAGACCAGCCATTGGATGAAGCCACCACTTCAAGTCCCTTCAAGGGCCTCAACTTTACACTGACCTCAAGGTACATCTTTTAGCAGACATTAGCGGGGTCAAATCTGTTATACAAGAGCTTACAGTGGACAGTGGTCGCTGCGTCCAAGAGGTCTTGCTCCCGAAGCCCAAAATCAATCGGCGAAGAGTTTGCGTTTGAAGCACCCCCGCCAAGATGAAAACACTGCTGTCCTACGAGCAGTCAAGGGCAATGCTACTAATCTTCACCACGGATCAGTACAACCAGATGGTTCAGAATCTTCTTGAAGATGCACCCTAAATAAACTGCAGAAGTACTCCACTACTACAATAGAAATACGGACAGCACAACTCAAGAATTCCAAGAGGTTCATAGTTCGATGAGCCCTCAGTCTCCAGACAGCTTAGACTGTACAGACTACCTAAGATCCATTATTGAGGCCAGAGGCAGTTTCATCTAAAACTAGGACTCTACCATCCCACTGCTCAGAGAAATGTCCGCCAGACTTTACAGATCTCTTCCGTTACACACTGTCCTCAACTTATTTTCTGCTTGATGTTAGCATACTGTGAGACACAGTAGCACTGGGCTCACCTCTCTCGCTGATAGTGTCCAGCTTATTCATTGAACATCTAGAACACGAAAGTTTTGAGACGGCACTTTTGAAACCTGCTCATATTTTTCAGAAAAGTGGACGAAGCCTTCGACATCTGAGCACATGGAAAGGACACGCTATCGAACTACTCATTGACATAATGATCTAAAAAAATACAACGGAAAACTAAGCTGTTCGCAACCTATCGTAAACCGACTCACACGGACCTCTATCTAAATGCCAAAAGCTTCCATCAGAAAATCCCAAAGAGTAGGTGTGTTGAACACCTTCACCCTCAGAGGCCTCTGAGCAAAATTACCGGTCTTTCACGTCCAAGATACAATGGGACGCTAAGGACCACAGCAGTTAAAGAGCGTCCATACATAAAATTCAATTAAAACAGCAGTCACCATTTCGGAACACAGCCGCTACAAGAACAGCTAAAACACCTCAACTACACTTCCGGTAGAACGGCTATGCAATAAACATCAGAGCCTCTGTTAAAAGAGCCACGATCAATCAGCCCACTAGCACACAACTGATTACAGAAAAGCCAACCGCTTCATCTTGCACTCCTTTTACTGATAAGTTGACAAGTACGATTAGCAGTCTGTTAGCTGAACACATCAAGATGATCCCCTTACCTCCACCCAAAACCAGAAACCTTATCAGACATGTTAAAGGCAACTTTGAATTGAGAATACCGGGTGGCTGCCGCATTCCCTGTAAATGCGGTGCTGCCTACATAGGCATAAACCGGAAGATCAGTATCCACTAGGATTGCTGAACACAAAAGAAGCATACTGCTGGAAAAATTGGATGTAGCGAAACACGTTTTCGAACAAGATCAAAGGGCCAAATTTCGGCGGAGCACCGTCCCGAGCATCCCAGGGCCAACTTCGTCGGAACAATAGTATTAGCCAAGTGTGCAGGTTACTGGCAACAAAGGTTGAAGTAAGCTTTAGCCATCACGTCCGAAAGAGGCAACATGAACAGAGATTCCGGATTACAGCTCTGCATGTCCCTGGAATCCAGCCTTAAAAATGCATCAAATCCAACAAAGACACAAAACATCACATTAAGCTACTTGAATTAAATCATTTTCTGTAGGGCCACCTCACCGACCCAACCTGTTTTCTCAGAGCGGACACGCAGAGCCGTCGCAGAAAAGATCGCCGCTGAACCTTCGGCACCAGCTGAAATTGCCGTCGCCTAGTCGTACACAGCTGAGGCTGCTCCGGGCTTTGCCGTCCCCTCCCCTGGTATCTGCCGGGAGCGCTGACTCAACGACGCCGGTGCCCGGGCCTTCATTCACCGCGGTCACTGCTTCGCCCCGCCACCAGCAACAGCAGTTCTCTTGCCCAGTCAGCACCGCACCTCACCGCAGCAGCCGACTCGCCAACCGGAACGCCAGCTTCACACATCATCAACACATCTCAGCATAAAACGCAGCACCATGCAATGCTACAGCACCACCGCTGTCATTACGATGAAGCGCAGTGATTTCTGGAGTTCCCCGGGATTTGCCTACAACATACATCCTATCCGCCGCACTACTCCAGTGGCATTAAGGCCGCCGGAATCATCACGCCCCGGGAACCTACCACGCTGATTCGCCTGGCATTAGCTGATCCGGTTTGAAGTCGGGCCGACCCTTATTAAGGCGGGTTTTACGTATGAGGCTAGCCGAGCGGAACGCCAACAGCATACCGCCGATGCTGCTGCTACGGACACGAGGCGACTGCCTGAGCTGCACTCCCCAGGTGCCACTACTGCGGTGCGCTTTGCCTGACTGCACAGTGTACCAACCAAGATCTCCGACGCCGCCGTCGGTACTGCGCCTCCTACAACGGCCACTTCACACCGGCAGGCGCATTGCCCCTTCTATTCAAGAAGCCCTCGACAGATTCCGGCCACAACTGTGCTCACAGCTCCAGCTCCTCCGACGCCAACACTACTACGTCCTTTAGCATCGGCCTCGACAGACAACACACTGCAAGTTGCGGTCCAAAATTTCCACGCGGAGGTACTCAACATAGGTTCCCGCAAATCTCTGCAAGATAAAGTCCTATCATCGCTCATCACCGCCGTCAACTCAGATCATCTCCGCCGACTTGCCGCCATTGAATCAGGGCTACAGAATCCTCACGCCATTACCGACGCCTACCAGATCTTCACCACCACCTGCCTGCAGCGACTTGACAACACCGGCACAACAATCAGTGGCCTGGGCGAAGTCATCACCAGACTTAACAGAACTCACCACCGCTAGCTCCGACAGATTCTCTGGAGGAGTTTAGGCGCACGGTGATAGGTCTTACTGGCCTGTTATGAGTCCTGCTCACGACGACGTCCGACTGGACTTCGGTGCTAGCCGACCTGAAGAGTGGGCAGGAAAATATTCGGAACTACATGCTTGCACACGGCCTTTCTTGGAAGTATGTCACTAGATACCACAAGCAAAACTGAGCACACCTCTTGAGAGGCGCTTAAGCAATCCCTTTGAAGTACAATAAAGAAAAACAGAAAATCCCGATACGTCGCCCGCGGTTGCAGCCAGGGCTCTGGCGCGGCCATGGCTGTCACCCGGACACTTCCTGCGCCCACTGCCAGCGCAAAACTTTTCAGCCCTAACGGGGGTGCAACAGCGGAACCCCAACACCTATCCTTATTTTTCCTGTCAATTCTTTTCCTTAACTTCACCTTTCTATTCCCGTTACAACCCTTAAAAAGTCCTAGGTCATCTTCAGACTTCGGTATGTTCAGAGAACCTTGTAGACGTCTGCGCGCAGGCTAGCAATGTCTTTCCGTTTCTAGTCGGGGTGCTCAGCGGAACTCGAATACTAGCGATGCACTTCACTAACAAGCACCCCTTGCCTGATTTGCATGGTTAGCCTAACCGCATGTGCATGGAGAGACGATGTAACCTCTGAAGTGATCGTCACCAGAGGCGGCGGATGTGCGGCCACTCATCCAATAAAGGAGGGTTTCTCAGAGCATTCGCAGTCTGGGAACCAACCAGGATGGACCTCCGTGGAGGAGCTGCGAGCCCAGCCTTGCAACCCTGAGCCAGCGGCCAAAGAAGCTGTCCGAAGCAATGAAGCTGACGCCGCTGGATCGTCACGACATTGCCGAGGCATAGCGCAAAAGACTAATAGGGTAACCTATGACTACACAACAGTCCAACTGGGTAGCAAAGCACATCCACTAACAATATTCTGACTGGAACCATAAAACGTCTTCGGGTAGGACCTCTGCGTTTCGGGCTCTTTAGCGCCATCTGGCTATTCTTTCTCTCTTATCTTATCTTTTCCTCTTTCTATTAGGTTTTAAGTTTCCTTCTAGTTAGATCCTTGGCTTTTACCTACTCTTCTCTTTGTTACTTCTTTATTGCTTGTACTCACCTTATTTCATCCTTCCTTGTGGCTAAACGTAAGCTCAGAAAGCACTCTCCATCGGAAATGCGAGTCACGAGACGGTCGGCTGTCAAACGCAGCTACGATTTGATCCTTCCTCTCCTACTTAATCTCCTTCCGTGCCTCCCTCATCTGCTCCATCTGATCTCCCTACCTCTTCACTCCGTCTCCCGTCGGGCTTGGAAGATGATGATGATATTGGTGTTAAGGGCGCTAAACAGCTAAGGTCATTAGCGCCCTTACAACGCATAAAATTAAAAATCCAAAAATTAAAATACGGGACACAAACCCGCTTAGTCTAAAACAATAGAACATAGCAGAATCTAAAAAACCACTTACTAAAGACATGGTAAAGCAAACAATAAAAGATTAAACTACGTGTAGGAACTGTAGAAGTCATGACACTAGAGTGCCATATGTCCCAAGGGGAAAACAGCCCCCCATTAAAACTGACAATATAATATCACAAAACTAAAAGGCGCTCAGCGCATCAAATGCGCTTACTAAAACCTCTGTCACTGATAAAACGTAAAAGACATTCTACAGCATGCGCGTCGTCTGCCAAAACGTTGGATATGCCAACAGGCAGAGACACACGAACGCGCAATGGAGCAAAACCCTGACACACTGCTAAGATGTGACGCACCGTTAAGGGCGCATCACAGAGCAGGTGCTTATGGCTAAATAGGCAATGACCGATACGTAGGCGAGCTAAAGTTACCTCATCCCGACGTGAAGAACGAGAAGAGGTTTAACCTCCCACAACTGGTTCCCCCGGAGAGCCGTCCACTCATCGCGCCAAAGCGAGAGGATACGGTGACGTAAAATAACAGAAAAATCCGTGGAAGGAACAAGAGGTAAAACATCTGGGTGATAAAATTGTCGATTTGGCAGCGGCGTCTGCAGACTCGTTCCCTGAGATGCCCACATGCCCTGGAATCCACACGAAGGGGACGCTTATGCCAGAAGCACCCAGCGAGTAGAGGAGATCATGTATGCGCTGTACGAGAGGGTGGTCGCATTAATACTCTTAAGGGCACCCAGAGAGTCGTAGAAGCAACACAGTGCCGTAAGTTGTGCCGCTGGATGTGTAAAAGAGACTGATAAACACTAAACATTTCGGCGGTAAAAATCGAGCATTGCCACGGTAAACCAAAGGTAAAATTATGTCGACCGAAAATAAAGGCACTCCCTACCCCAACACCAGTCTTAGACCCATCAGTATATATAAAATGACATTCCCCGAATTGCGCCCGATGTTCTAAAATGGCGGACCTAAGGACTGAAGAAGGGGTCTCATTCTTCGCCAGCGACGTTAACCCAAGGTGACAGTGGGCCTCAGTGCGCAACCAAGGAGGAAACCCGTTTTCACCTGGGAGGGGGTGGCGCTGGCGTAAAGTCCAAATGCCGAAGAAGGTGGTGAAATCGAACCCCCGGAGGGAGTAAAATTAATATTAAATATTGGCGATTATGCGAATCTTCGAAAAAGAGCTCGAAGGATGGGTGATCATGCAAGCTGGAGAGTCGATATGCATAGCTGCACAAAAGTATCTCACGCCGGAAGGAAAGCGGAGATTGTGCAGCTTCAGCATACAGGCTGGATACTGGGCTAGTTGGAAAGGCCACTGCAGCGACTCTACCACGATGGTGAATGGCATTCAAGCGACGTAACACGGATGGACGTGCCGATGAATAGACAATGCACCCGTAATCAAGCTTGGATCGGACCAAAGAGCGATAAAGACGCAGGACGGTCCGATCAGCTCCCCAGGTCGCACTTTGCTTTTAAAAACGAAATGTGCGAAGTCTAACTCAACTTGCGATCAAAGATCAACCCCAAAAATTTCACCTCGTCTGCAAATGGAACAATATCCGCCCTAGATGGAGAGAGGACGAAGGGAAAACCTTCCGGCGCCAGAAATTGACACAGACTGATTTGTCGGCGGAGAAAGTAAAGCGTTGGCGTTACTCCAGGCGTAGGGACGGTCGATACAGCTCTGCACACGGCGTTCGAACACACAGATCCGGCATGAACTGCAATAAATAGCAAAATCGTCAACGAAAAGGAACAATGAAATACCAGGTGGAATACAATCAACAATGGGGTTGATAGCAATCGCAAAAGGTGTGACACTGAGTACAGAGCCCTGCGGTGCACGGTTCTCTTGAATAAAACCGAGCCCACACGTACACGAAAGGCGGGAACGGTCATAAACTCCCGAAGAAATATGGGAAGACGACCGCGTAAATTCCACGCGTGGGTGTACATAAAATGCCACCCCTCCAAAAAGTGTCAAGCTTTCTCCAGGTAAAAAAAACACAGCCAGTGTTTGACACTCTCTCAGAAATCCGTTCATAATATGCGTCGACAGAGACAGCAGATGGTCGACAGTAGAGCGATGGCAACGAAATGCGCACTGAGTGTTCGCTAGATGTTTTTGAGACTCAACCGCACGTTGATCATGCGTTCCATCAGCTTGCAAATGCAACTGATGAGGGAGATAAGGCGGTAGCTGGAAGGTATTTGGGGATCCTTCCCAGGCTTAAGTATAGGGACGATGGTGGCTTCGTGCCAAACTGAAGGAAAAACACGTCTTGCCAAATACGGTTATAGACTTGTAAGAGAAAGAGCTTACTGTCGGCTGAAAGGTGCTTGAATATCAGGACATGAATGCCGTCCCGCCCAAGAGCGGGATGCCTAGAGAAAAGGAGGGCGTATTCCAGCTCCCTCATTGTGAAAAATTCATTATAACACTCCTGAACAGGAGACCGAAAACTATTGGTCACGGAATCCAGCCGGTCTTTGAGAGTGCGAAAGCCGGCGGAATAATGGTCAGAACTGGAAACCGCCTCAAAGGCAGCACCCAGAGTTTTAACAATGGCAGCCGTACCCACTATGGTGGCATTAGAAACCTGAAGGTCAGTCACAGTATAATGCGACACTACCTGAGAAGCGAGGAAGTTTATCCCAAACAACAGAGGAAGGCGTGAAGAGATTAAAAAACTCGACAAAACGAGCCCAAGATGCCTTCTTGCTATCTTGAATAATGCGACGAATCCTGGCGCGCGATTGTTTAAAAGTAACCAAATTTTGAAGTGTAGGGTGTCGCCAAAACACCCTAAACGCAGCTCTACGGGCACGAACGGCGTCTCGAAAGTCCTCCGTCCAACATTGAACACGAATACGCCGAGGGTGGGAGGACGAACGGGGCATTGTGCGTTCGGCGGCAGATAGGATCGTAGACGTACGGTGCTGCGCCATTTGGTTAAACGTCAGGGAAGGACTGGTCCACAAAAGACACGAGGCTGGAATACAGTCTACAGTCGGCTTTGCTGAATTGCCAGGTAGTTACTCTGGAATGCTGGACGTGGTGAGAGAGAAGAGAAACGATGCAGGGGTAATCACTGGAGTAGGTGTTAGCGACGACGTTCCACTGAAGACGACAAGCAAGCTGGATGGTGCAAACGACAAGGCCCAAGTTACAGAAGGTACCAGAAGAATCAGAGAGAAAAGTAGACTCACCTGCATTGAGAATGGAGGTCGAACTGAGCAAACGGTCGGAAAGAAGCGTTCCCCTTGCACAAGCCCTTGGCGAACCCCACAGGGGGTGATGGGCATTAAAATCTCGTAAAAGAATAAATGGTGTTGGGAGAGCGGACAGAAGATCTCGAATGTCCGCGTTAGCGAGGGGAGACGATGGAGGTGAATAAACGGAGCAAAGAGAAGAGAAAAAGCCGGGTAATTGAATCCTAACAGCAACAGCTTGCAAGTCGGACGTAAATGTGAGTGTATGAAAATGAACGTCGTTACGCACTAATAGCATGCCACCCCATGAGCAGGAGTACCTTCACCCAGTGCAAGATCGTAGCGAAACGGAGTATACCCACGGATATCAAAAAGATCGCGAGGGCGAAGCTTTATCTCCTGCAAACACACGACCATAGGTGAATGGGAACGCAACAAAAGCTGTAGTTCCGCCCTATGCGATCGTACACCACGTAAATTTCAGGTCAAGATAGCCATGAATAAAACGGTAAAACTGTCTACTTAGAAGGGCGGTCCAAAGTAACCTTCTGCTTAACCTTGGGGCTCGGGCTTTTGGTATGGAGTTTTTCGGACTCCATAGGCTCCTCGAAGGGAGGACCCACCCGCTCAGCTCCAGAATCCGATTCAAGCGCCGAGAATTGGTTCTGGGTGGCAATGGGTGATGGGTTGCGCTGAGCGCGGCGTGTCCCAGGAGCGTCCTGGGACTGGGACCTCCGTGGAGGGAAAGGTGAACTTTTCTTACTGCGCGCACGCGGAGCGTCTTTAAGAAAACTTCCTTACTATATTTCTGCTTGGACTGGTTCTCCGGGGCTGCGCATTTTATGCCTTTTGGACGAGGCTTAGACGGCTTGGTGATAGTGCAAGAAATTGACGGCCGGGTGGTAGCGGCGTTCGAGAAGTCATTGTCCAGGTCTGCGTTGCAGCATCCTGCCGTTGGACTGTCGAGGCAACAACGGAACTAAAGGTACCCGATCGCAGGAGCGGAGGTTGGCGTGCTTGGTAACCCCTCCGGACCTCAGCAAAGGAACGTTTCTCCTTGACCCGGATTTCCTGAATCGCCTTGTCATCTAAGTACCGTGGACAGGTGGAATAGGATGCAGAATGGGACCCGTTACAATTCACACAGACCGGAGGAGACGAACAGTCGCCATCGTGTGAGGTCTGACCACAGGATGCACAGATAGAAACGGCGCCCTTGCAAGAAACTTGTGTATGTCCAAAACGCTAGCATTTAAAACAACGCAGAGGCCTGGGTATATAGGGTCTCACAGAAATACGCTCGTACCCTGCAGCAATACTCGTGGTCAGTTCTACGCCGTCAAATGTTAGAAACAACGTAGGGTGGGTACTAACACACCATCCCGCCTATTTTGCACCCTATGTACGGCCGTTACTCCTTGGTCAGAGAGGTACTGGAGCAGGTCTTCGTTCGACATTCCAAGGCAATGGGAATTTAAAGTGCGGTGCTTCTCCACAAGGATGGGATATCCGTGGAGAAGTGTGGCTCGCAACAAAGTCTGGTCTGCAGTTCGGTCTTACTCTCAACCAACAATGAACCATTACGAAGCTGACTGCAGGACTGAACCGCACCAGCAATGGAATCGAGGTCCTTTTGAATTATAAAAGGATACAGCGTCGCAAACGACTGCCCTTCCTCAGAACGGTAATAATTAAGTAACAACCAGATGACGGTGGCGTTACTTCCTTTTCAAAAACTCTTCGGCGCTTACCGGATAAATTGGAGAAAGAGGTATCCAAGATGAATGAAACCCTCCACCATTGCAACCGTCTCCGATCTCGGCTCGACTCCCCGCGGGTTACCCCGGCTTGGGTGAGTGGCCTATCTATACCAGTCTCACCCCAGCGTCACCTCCCAGGACAAAGGCAGAGGGACCCAATAGTCATCGGGAGTTGGCAGCGTATGCAGTGGCCACTCCGCGGGACTGTAGTTGAACAACGGATACGAATCCAGGTCATACATGACGACCCTGGGTGTTTGGGATGACGCCATTACCCACTCACCCAGCTGCGCACTCAGTGCGCGGGTATCCGTCAGGCGTCCACGGAGGTTTAAAACAAAGAAAATAAGAAAATAAACCAGAAGTGTTTGGGCGTTTCGCACGGAAGGTAGGCCGGCGAAGAAGGACAAGAGATGTGAGTGGTCGTGGTGCGAAATGTGCGTAAATAGACTAGAGAAGAAAGAAACGATGGCGAGGGACGGCAAGGAACGAAATGCAAAGAACGCACGAGAGCCTACCTTGTGTCCCCCGGTCACGAGGACGAACGCACCTCGACCAGACAAGGATGGAGGGATGACGATAGCATCCCTCCATCCCGGGTGCGCCTAGCCCGTACTCACACGAAGTGAGTCCCTGGGGGGGCTTGGATAATATCTCTGCTGTGACCCCATGCCTTTCCGTACAAACCCCTCCAATCTTAGTGGCTTATCTTGACTCTCCACTTCCTCCTTCCCGCTCATCCTCTCCGCCTCCTTGTTCCCGGATTCTTCGCCGCACTCCCCTCCCCACTCGATCTTCCCTATCCCTAGGCAGTTCTCTCCTCACCCTGATTTCGTTCCTTCTCCTACTTACCCTCCCCTTCTCTCCTTGCTATTTCTGCTGCCTCCTTTTCCCAATGCCATCCGTACCACATCCCAGGTTCCTCCCTCCTACTCCCAAGCCCCGATCACTCGAATCCAGTCCCCTATATGTTTGTAAAACCCCGTTACGCATTTCCAGACACTGCGGGAGTTTTACACCCTGCATTCCAATGACGGCTATGTCATCTCCAGGGCCCCGATCTCCGGGACTTCCTGGTTCGCACCAGACCTGCGGGCTACTACGCGCTAATGACTAGCGTTCTGGTGGAATATAGGGTCCAATTCCAGTTCAAGACGAGAGCCGACAATTAGACCTTCCATGTTTTGGCGAAGCACATCTGTTTTAACGGCGCGGAGGGGGCCATTAAGGCCTAGCTGCACGCCGCACAATTGTGAGTGCTACGCGTGGTGCAGCTTGATCGTTACAACCGGGCTTGAAAGTCTCTTCCACTTTACCTCGTGGACCTGGCGATGGCTGATGGCTTAGTTCGAATACTGTCTGCACTTTCGTGTGAAGGTGGAGCTGTACCCGGTGCAGTGCAGCCGATGCCAGCGGCTCCTACACACCGAGGAAAGGTGATCCACGATTGCAGATGTGTACTCAGCCCACGACTCGCGAACGTGTAACGTTCCCCCACCGCAGAGAAAGTACTCGTTATATCTTGGTTGTGCCATGGCGCCAGATACCGGGCTTGTCAAATATCAGACACAGCTTGCTGCGGTGCGCAACCTCCAGAAGACGGGTGACGTGCAGGCCAAGGAAAGAGTGGGCTTCGTGTGCGAACAGACGATAGGGCGCTGTGTCGTCCGCCTCTGGTGGGCCAGGGTTGCCGGTTGAGGCAGAGGCCGGGGAGAGCGGATCCCACGTCATCCAACGACGGACAGACCAAGGAGACAAGACACCCTGGAAGATCCACGGCTGGCACACCAGCGACAGTTGTACCGCAAGGCCCTAGGTACCAGATTTAAAGACCAAGACCTGAGGGAAACGTGTGGGCAGATCGTCGAGCTGCTGGTGACCTCGGTTGTCTGAGACCCGTGGCATCCTGGCTACCTAAAGTAACGTTTTCCAACTCACCTCTCGTGGCCTTCTATAAACACCACACTCATCCTCAATCTTATAACATGGACTGCACGCGGACTGCGAAGACGAAAGTTTGAATCTAAAAGACTTTCTCAAACAGAATAACACACATATAGTACTGATCATTGAAACCCGCCTTAGTAACAAAGACAGATTAAACATCCCAGGTTTTACAACCCATCGCAATGATACAAATAGGCACGGTGGCGGAACTGCCATAATAATTCAACAAAACATAGATCACGATCCAGTACCTCAACCATAATTCAGAACACTTGAAATAACTGGCATCTATATAACCTTAGATAATAACCGAGTACTAGTAACGGCGGCATATGCCCCACCGTGTGTTAAACATAGTGGACATAAATGCGCTCATGCAATTAAACACCAGAGTAATAATAGCAGGTGACCAAAATGTGAAACACCAATTTTGCGGCTGCAACGATATCGACCCCGAAGGTACGGCACTTTTAGACTTAGTAAACAACACTAATTACATAATTCACACTCCATCTGAACACACATTCCCTTTAGCAGAAATCAACGGCCAGTAATCCTGGACATGGCATTGACGCGCAACATAACTCGTAGAATTAACGTAAATTAAAGAATGAACTGTCCAACCACCATTTATCGCTATTAATAACTTTAGAGGTCTCAGTACTCAAGATCCACCAGTACAGCGACACAACTACAACAAAGCTAACTGAGATAAGTTTGCAAAAACCTTAAACGGAAACCCACACACAATCCAACCAAGCACAATCGAAAAAATGAATGCGGCAGTAACACAACTTGAACAAGCAATCAAGACCGCAATCATTGCGGCGATACCGTTAAGCGAATAAATAAATAAATAAATAAGTAAATAGAATCTGAATATACTATCCCGGTACCTCGGTTACTACACCGGGACATACATTCAGACTTTTCATTTATTCTCACAAACACATTTACATTTTAGATTACATAATTTTTTTCAGATAAAATAACTACAACCTACACAATGTCTACAAAATAATAATAATAAAATAATAAAGAAAAACACAAGAAATAAAAATAGAAATTATTGAATTAGAGTGAAGGCGTAAAAAATAATAATTACAATTCTATATTTATCTATACTTGCTGGAAGTCAGCAAACTTAGCAACTGGTAACCAGCTACTATCTACTCCTATATAACTATATTCACTGGAAACCAGCGAAAATGTACTGGTAGCTAGCACAAAACCTTCTAAACTACTAATCATTTTAATAAGTATATTTATGTTTTTATTTTATTTAAAATTGTGCTTTATTAGAATGTTTTATAAAATTAAAGTTATCTATTTATAACATTCAATTATTCTCATAGTAATTATTTATTTTATAATAATTCAATATCTTATTTAATTCGTTTATATCTTTATTTGTACATTTGTGTTTATTTGTTTATTTATTTACCTTATAACATTTATTTAATCTCAGTATTAATCTTCTATTATCTCCCTTTTAAATTGTATATTATATCAATTTTTAAAATTTTATCACTATATTAAACCTTTACCTCTTTTAACCAAACACTAAACCTTCCTTCTTCTATCACTAAATATCTACTCTCTTTACCCCACATTTCACTTCCGTCACATCCTCCATTTTATTCTAACACCAACTACATCTCCAACCTACGCTAACTTAAAATCCCCTCCTATCAATAGCAATAACAAATACACATCTCCATGCATCTAAACATCACTATAACAGTATAACTCCATTCACTATCCCTCCCAAACCACATTAAATTACTCCTCCATGACAAACCTGCATGCTGCTCCTCCTCCAAAGATGGCGAAACTGTTGGCTACTCCTCCAATAATGGTAAACCTGCACCCTAACACCACCATCATCTTCTCTTCTTTCCTCTTCTTCCTCCATCCCCGTTCTATAACCACCACATTTCTCTCCTTCCCGTCATCTTAATTAAAATCTTCTCTCTACCCATTCCTCCTCCTCTTCATTCTCCATCAATATCAACATTTGTAAACTGGCATTTCTTCACTTATGCTTTTATCTTCTCCTGTATCTAAATTTTGATTTATTATTCTGATTCTCTCAGATCTTCTAATTTCTTCTCTCCCTCTGGGTAATTGTTATCTTCTTACTTTTGGTAATATATCTTTTTCCCATGCTGTTCTACTCACATAATTTGTTAATTGTTGTAGATATTTAATTAAATCAGGATGTCTTAAAATTGTATACAGGGTATATCCTCCTAAATGTTTCCTTTCTTCTAGTACATGCTGATTGTATCTATTACATTAAAAAAACTGTATGTTCCGGTGTATCCCTAATTCCACAACTATGTCGTCCTCCGTGGACTGGTGGTACCGTGCTAGCCTCTAGTTCCCAAGGTCGCGGGTTCAAACCCGGCGGAGGACGATGGATTTTTTCGGGCGTAAAAATCGTTAGCACGGTTTCCTTCGGAAGGGAAGTAAAGCCGGTGGTCCCGTGTCGTAGATTTACGGCACGTAAAAGAACCTCAAGCCTGATAAAGAGGCCTCTGAGCAAAATTACAGGTGTTTCACGCCCAATATAGAATGGGACGCTAAGAACCATAGTAGTTAAAGAGCGTCCATAAATAAAACTAATTTTAATTTTTCCACAACTATCGCATATGTCGTCATTTGTTCTGTTAATTTTATTCCAATATGTCTTGTATGGACCACGCCCCGTAATGAAGTGTATTAATCCTTTTGTTGGTTGATGTGTTAGTCGTAATCTTTCTTGAACTTTTGAAAATAGCTGAAAAACTCTTCTTCCCTCCTCTATTTCCTCCCATTCATGTTGCCATCTTATCTTCAAATTTTGCTTAATATCTAATAAAGTAATGCACTTTACTCCAACTATTTTTTCTACCATTTCAAAATCTTTTCTTTTAATCCAAAATCTAGACCATTTCAAACGTATCAAATAATCAGTTTTGCCCATATTGCCGTTGTTATTAAATAAAGCCATTGTTGGTATGGTGTTTACAGCACCGGTGAAACGTAATAATATTTTTCTTTGCGTCCTTCTCAATGATTTTCTAATAACTACACCATCCATCCTGGTCGCCCAGGTTCTCGCAGCATATGTTATAATTGACGCAGATATTACATTGTGGTAGGTTGTTATTGTTTTCAACGATAATTTAAAAATTTTCTGCGTAATTCTACCAAGTTGAATCATTACTTTTTCTGGTTTTTGACGAATATATTCGATATGTTTTTTAAAATTCAATTTTTCCTCCAGCATAATGCCCAACTATTTGGAATCTTTTTTTCTTCTTATATTTTCATAATTTATCTTAATAATCGGATCTCTTTTCAAATTTCCTTATAACAACTTATAACACGATTTATTGGATGAAATTTTAAGTTTAGATTTCTTACACCAATTAGTATTGGTGACACAGATTTCTGTGTCAATTTATTTGCCTTGGTTTCCAATTCCCCTCTGTTTTGACATTCAATTATAAAGACCAAATCATATGCATATGCAATTGTATTTGATATGTTATTATCATTTTCCATTTCTTCAATTAAAATTTCCACCACCATGGCCCAAAAAGGGGGCCCCAGGACTAAGCCTTGTGGGCATCCTTTTGTGATATCTTTACAAATTATTGATTAATACCTTTAATATACACTTTTCTATTTGTACAATAATCCTTCAAAATTTTATAAACAGTCAGTAGATAATTCTTTTCTTTAAGTCTACCGACAAAATAAGGGCATCATAAGTTATCAAATGCTCCAGATATGTCAATTAATACTCCAATTACATACTGTTTTTTACTTTTCCCAATAGTTCCTAATAACTCCATAATGGCATCCTGTGTTGAAAATCCCTTTCTAAATCCGAATTGTTTATCTTTTTTCCCAATCATTTCTCTAAATTCCTATAAAGTTATTATATAAAATAATTGAAAAAATTTAAATTAATTGTTCTAAAATTTTCCCCATGGTATTTAGTAAACATATGGGTCTATATGATTTTGGTTGTTTTAAATCCTTATCATTTCCTTTTTTAAGTATTACTATTCGTGCCTGTTTCCAAATGTCTGGAAATCTCCCTTTCCATAAACAATCATTAAAAAGCATATGCAAGAAGGGGATTATTTCATCTTTTAAATTAAACAACGCTTCGCTCATAATCCCATCTGGTTCTGCCTTTTTTACCTTTAAAGTATTAAATATAAATTGTATCTCCGACATATCTATTGGGAATATAATTCTTTCGTTACTGCAGGGTATTTCTAATTCCATTCTACTTCTGATGTTTATTTCTTCGTCCGTATCAACTTCATTATCTGGTAATAAGGTATTCAATAATAATTTAGTAGATTCTTTCCAGTTATCAGTCACAGTACCGTCATCTCGATCCAGGGTTGTTATAATTTTTGGTTTTCTAATTTTATTCATAATTATTTTATATAGAAGGCTCCATACATCATGTGTAATTTTGTCTTCAACAAAAGATTCCTAATGCTTATTTCTAGTTTTTTCTAATAGTTCCTTGTATTTTTGTTTAGCGTCTCGGTATCTTTGTAAATTAAATTCCCTTTCTGTAAAAATAACCGATTTTTGGTATATTCTTCTTAATTTCCTGGTTAATGATCTAAGCTTTTGCAGTTTATCTGTTCATACTTTTTCGAAGATATTTTTAGGTCTTATTTTTGAAACTGCACTCTTAACTACTGTGTTAATGGTCTCGGTTAAGGTTTTTACATCCTCATCGACTGAATGCCCACTATACTTAAGGTTTAAATTTTGAAACTCCATTTATTGCAAATTTGCTTGCTTATAATTATATAACAAATCTCCCCTTCTATTATATTTTGCTTTAGTTTCTATAATGCTATAATCAAAATATATTATATTATGGTCACTTGTTGTCAAGCCTTGACCCACCCTCCAATTTTTTATTTTAAGCGAACAGAGACCGACCCAATCTCAACTGCTACAAGACATTCACATGCTAGCTGAAGAAACAAATAGAGCTAGACGAAAATGATAGAAATCGCGGCACATAGCGGACCAAGAATATTTAAGATACTATTGCGAGAGGTCAAGGCTACAACGCTTATTTGGCGTTGTTCTTCTCGTCTATCACGTCACGAGGAGACCATGCTTGCTCAGCTTCGTATTGGCCGCTGTTATTTTAGTCATGGTTACGTTCTTATGGTGAAACCCCGCCTCACTGTAATGTGCCCTCAACGGTGAAGCATTTCCTCACTAAGTGTCGTTACTATTCCGCCCTTCGCGAACGACTTGAGACTCTCTCCTAATTTTATTACAGTTTTAGGAGATGACCCTGCCTTTGATTACAGTTTTAGGAGATGATCCTGCCTCTATCAACAAGGCTTTTCACTATGTTAAATTCGAAGTTTTCCTAACAAAAATTTAATCGTGTTGTTTCTGGCGTATTAATGACTTTCACACTGTGCCCGTATTGACTTAACTGCTTGTATTTGCTGAAGATTAGTTCTGGTATATATTATTTTGTGAATAACGTATGCATTTGTTTCTTTTTTTACCTTTGTAATCTCAGTTGCTTAACCCTGTAATTGCTTTGTATGTATTGCTTTCACACTGTGCCCGTACTGACTTAGCTGCTTGTGTTTGCTGAAGATTAGTTCTGGTATACAGGGTGAATCACCTAAAACTTGCACAGCAAAAATTTGTAAATGGAAACTGCTATTGATGTGCAGTTTTCACAGCTATGATTGGTAGTTAGGGGCTTGTACACTTAACCTATAAACAGATTTTAATAATACTGAGAAAGTATTTTTTGAGCAAATATACGATTTTTAAATGGAACAATGCCTAGTTACATCAACAGAACAAAGGTAGGGTAAATTAGATTGTCAGTGGCGTTTGTTGCAAGATTCTAGTGCAAGTAGTTTACGAGAAATCTTATTTTGAAACGTTTACGCAACGACACTTATACAATCTGTGGTAGCACAAACTAAAGAAAAACAAAGGAAATTACAATACTTCTGTGTATTCTTACAAGTAAAGAGACCATAGCCCTTTAAAGGTTGTGTTCAAAATGACCACCGGCAGCTTCAATACGCGCTCCCAGTCTGTTATGGAACGACTGCTGCACACGTTCTAGCATTTCAGCGGAAATTTCAGAGAAGGCAGCAGTAATACGTCGTTTCATATCGTCTGGTGTAGTTAGTGCATTCTTGTAAACAGTGCCTTTCAGCCTTCCCCACAGAAAAAGATCTAAAGGGGTCAGATCCGGTGAACGGGCCGGCCAAGGTACAGGTCCTCTTCGTCCAATCCAACGATTTGGAAACAATCCGTTAAGACAAGCTGTAGTACTTCGTGCACTATGAGCTGGACAGTCATCATGTTGGTACACATGTTCCTCCTAGTCTGCAAAGGAGCGTCTTCTAGCATTTGTGGCAGATGGTCTTTCAGGAGGCTGCGATAATTGTACGAGTTCATTGTTCCTTCTATGAACAACGGGCCTATGAGCTGATGGTTCACTATCTCACCACACGTTTAAACTCCATGGACGCTGAAGTTCCACCTGATGAAGCCAACGGGGATTGTCAACAGACCAATAGTGCATATTTCTGCGGTTTAACTGGCTATGATTAGTAAATGTTGTCTCATCACTACACTAGATACATGATGAATCTGGAGTATCATGTCTTAATGCCCATGTACAAAAGTTAACACGATTCTCAAAATCGTTTCTATGCAGCTCTTGGTGGAGAGATGTGATAGGGATGGAACTTATGTCGATGGAGAATGCGCAGTACACTTGCCTGACTTATATCACTTCCACGTGCGATGGTGCGGGATCTAATTTGCGGATCTACTGCAACGGCAGCCAAAACATTAATTTCTGCCTCCTCTCCAGTCACTTGTTTGTTGCTGTTATGTTTTCTAGGTGTTGCAGTACCACTTTCACGTAATTGGTTGAAGAGGTTGATAAATAATTGAGGTGGTTGATATCTATTGGGATACATTTCCGCATACACCGTACAAGAACGAACTGCATTCTTCCTACACTCTCCACATACCATGAACCTGTCGACTTTTTCTGCATTAGTAAACCCCATCTTCCACTTACGACTTACTGCTTGAACTGTCACAAACTAAGTGACCAGAAAGTCGCAATGCAATCAATGAACAGAAAACACAATGCAAACAAACATAACAACATCGTACCTAGCAACTAAGCAGATTGAATGGGACAAACAATTGTCGTGTTGGAAACTTTTCAAAATACGATTTC
Organism: Deroplatys truncata; assembly: GCA_030765065.1. NCBI lineage: Eukaryota > Metazoa > Arthropoda > Insecta > Mantodea > Mantidae > Deroplatys > Deroplatys truncata. The sequence goes on from CM060978.1 coordinate 121,376,264, forward strand.
TTGCAAACCACTTGCACTAGAATCTTGCAACAAAGACCATTGACATTCTAATTTACCCTACCTTTATTCTGTTGATGTAACTAGGCATTGTTCCATTTAAAAAATCATATATTTGCTCCAAAATTCAAAGATATCGTTCAATATGTCCACCACTTGCACGTCTGCAAACTACATACCTTCGTAACCAATTACGTCGTACTCTAGCAGACACTTTGGTGGTTGTGTATTTCTTCCGCAGTCAGATGAATACGTCAGTAATCGATGTTTTGTAAACCCTGCTTTTCATATCCCCACACATGAAAAAGTCCAGGAGATTCAGATCTGGCGATCTTGCAGGGCATTTGATGGACCCGTAGCGTCCAAACCACTGCATAGGAAAGCTACGGTTCTGATGGTCACGAATATTCCGAGTAATGTGTGCTGGGTTATGACCATGTAAGAACCACATGTTTCTATTGGTTTCTAAAAAGAGACTCTCCAATAAGCTTGGAAGCGTCTGTTGCAGAAATGTCAGATAATAATTCCGCTCAATCAGGCGGGGAGAATGTAAGGACCTATGAGGTAATCACTAACTATTCCTGCTCATATGTTCACAGCAAATCCCTGTTGAAGCTGATGCCCTTAGGTGATGTGCGTTTTCTTCCGCCCTTGTGTGGGTGTTATGAAAACTGAAAATGCTATTTTGTAAAGGTGGCTTCGTCTGTCGCCATAATTAATTGTGGCATATCTGAACCTTTTTCTAAGAACCAATTGACGAAAGCCAGCCTAAGCGCGTAATCCGCTGTTGAGACACAGTGTACCCATAGGATATGATATGGTTGCAATAAGTGTTCTTTCAGCGTCCTGAGAACAAACCAATCGGACGCCGACCATGCGAGCTATTCCCTAAGTATTACTGCTGGGTTGTTCATCTATAACAGTGGCGTCCAAGCTTCTGCACAGTGTGCACAGGTCCGCACAGTGTACGACTTGGACTCACAAACCAACAGAATTCTCCCTCCATTCCCGTCTCGTTTGCTTCCCCTTCTCTTCGCGCAGCAGGGTAAGTCCGCTCCCTCGCCGATCAGAACTTTACAGAGGACAGATACAATTATTGTCACTATAAATTACGAGAAAATCAAAATTATTATTCATAATTATAAACCTGAACAGTTTGAAACAGTAAACTCATGTTTTTATGCAAAAGGATGGACATGTAATTGTGGCACATGCATACAGACACAAATTGACGAATAGTCCACTTTTACACAACTGCAAAACTAGAATGTTTGCTAATATACAAAATATATTCACAACTTCTCAAAGTTTCATCTGAAATGCCTGCTCGCAACGTTGGTTTATTTAGTTTCAATACTGAAAAAAATCGTTCACATACATATATAGAACCGAACATACTTATAAGCTTGGCGGCTTCTTGGTGAAGACGAGGAAACTCATGATGCGGAAAGTTCCCAAAATTCTTTCAAGTTCTTTGCCGCAAAGAACTTGTCCCGCAACCATGCGTTGCATTGTAAATAGATTATTTCTAGTTGTAAGTCAATTGATGCGCTATCCATCGAAATAGAAAAAAAAACCATCGAAAAATGCTGAAACAAAGTAGACAAATATGAAAATTCTTTCAACGAATTTACAGATTGTTGTTGCACTTCTTTCACAGCGCATACGTAATTTTCAAATTTTCCACTTTCAGAAACAGTTGCTAACGTGGGAAAAAGGTGCATTTGATGATTCCAATTGACCTTCCCATAGAGTAAGTTTCATCTTGAAAGCTTGTACTTTTTTTACTAGGTCGGTGACTAAGTAATTCTCAGGTTCAGGGCATTCAAGTGATCTGTCAAGTGCACAAAATTACTAGATCTGCCACCCAACCTTCATCTTCTAATTTTGGTTCCTCTTTTCCCTTTTCAGAACCTCGACTATAGCCACTCGGATATCGAAGTCGTCCTCCGTGGTTACCATGCTAGCTTCTAGTTCCCGAGGTCCGGGTTCATACCCGGCGGAGGGCGATGGATTTTTTTCGGGCGTAAAACTCCTTAGCATGGCTTCCTTCGGAAGGGAAGTAAAGCCGGTGGTCGCGTATCGTAGATTTACTGCACTAAAAGAACCTCAAGCTTGATAAAGGGGCCTCTGAGCAAAATTACCGGTCTGCCACGTCCAATTTAGAATGGGACGCTAAGGACAGCTAAAGAGCGTCCATAAATAAAACTCAATTTAATTCAATTTTTCGGATATCGAAAAAGTTTTAAGACCTTCCCGCGACTAAGCCACCGCATTTCACTGTAATACGATATTTCACCGTACAGATTTCCTATTTCCTCCAGTAATTATTTGAACTGGCGATGAGTTAAACCGCGCGGTCTCAAATAATTCATTGTTTTCACAACAATGTTCATTACGTCGCCAAGTTTCACAGATTTTGCAGAGAGCGCTTCCTGATATACGAAGCGGTGGATTGTGCGCAAAATCTTTTGTGCACCCTAGTTTTTTCCTTAAGAGCGACAAATCCTTTCCGCCCTCCTCGCATCGCGGCGCTCGATGCGTCGGAACAGGAACAAGGAGTTCCCAACCCACCTGCTTCAACAGCCTTTAACATGTTTTCTCCAGTTGTGGTGTCCTTTGATGACATAAGATCCAGAACGTCTTCACTTAATTTGAGATATTTGTTCACTCCCCATATGTATATTACTAATTGGAAATGTCTGTTTACTTATCCAATGCGTTTGAATATGTTACAAACGTTTCAGCGTGTTTTATCAATTGACTATAAATGTCACCGGCCAACACACTTATTCGACGAGCCATGGTTTGATGCGATAGGTGGATTGCTTGGAAGTTTCTGACAAGTGAGGAACATAAAAATCCAGCAACGTCGACGAGACATTCTGATGAATTCGCTTTCAGAAAATGGCTTTCCATTTCTTGCTGTGTTTAAGGCCACGTTGTCGCTAGCTTGCAGAAATGTGATTTATTTTACACCTCCTCCTGTAATAGTATAAAAACGGAGGCAACATAAAATTAGCAATCACAAAAACATTTCAAACAAATACAGTTAGAGAGATTATAATATTTAAAAAGTCAGTAATTACTAAACACTAAATTAAAATAAATAAAAAAATTGGAGGACTTCGGTTTATTTTATTTATTTGCCCCATACAGGTACTCAAAAAATAAAGCAAGACGGATTTGTCCGTAACGGCAAATACATCTTTTGTTTTCGCTTTTTTCATACGCACGTGTAGGTGCTTTACTTGGTAAAATTACCTAACAAAAACTAACAGTGTATTGTGTTAAAACATTCTTACAAAGATTACGATTTGTTCAGAATATTTGAAAACTATTCATATGCACATTACAACCCTATCTTCTATAAGTGTTTGGTCGCCATCTTTGAGCCCTTTCTTCGTCAAGTATGGCATCCAAGTCAGTCTTGCGAACAGCATTATAAAGGCGTTCTATCGTAAATTTGCGATCACCCGCCGGTATTCGAGAGCAAACTAAACATTTTGAGTTCTCTTTCTTCGAAGCAAAAAAGTACTGTAATGGCTATTCTTTCTTAAAGTGCTGTAATATATCCCCGCTCCTTCGCTGTTTAGGAGTAGCAGTTCCTGAAAATAATCTTTCACCTTTCCCGAATTGATAGCTAGTGGCTAATGGCCAAGTAATCACTAACTTCTAACTGCATCCTATATCCATTAGTAGTGCGCGCGCACCTTCTCCTCCATCGCCGGAACAGACTATCTCGCTCGCACCAACTCCTCCCGCACAGTTTCCCCTCCACTGCTGATTCTATTTCACAGTGCAGCGCACCGTGTACACCTGTGGAGATTTACACTGCGAAGCGTTTTGGACGGCGCTGATCTACAAGATTTAAAATTGCTTCCTCTGCGGCGACCGTACTTCTTGCTCGCCTTCCTTCGTGTGCTGGTTGCACGCTCCCTGTGTCTAGTGTCCCCGTAAGGGGGGGGTTCCGACCCCTTCAGCTGCCGTGGTGCGGGCGCTGCGGACCCTTAGCACTCGTGGTACTTCTGACGTTACCAGAAGTACGCCGGGCCGAACATTCGAGCCCCTCCCGAAAGGGAGTTGTTCGGATTGGGTTGGACTCGGCGGGGCAGTGGTTCCCGATACCCATGGGTGATTGGGTACGCCTGGCTATGTTAATTCCACCCAGGCGGGGTTGTGAGACGCCTCGAGAATCTCCGGCACCAGCCATGAGGGATAGCTGGTAGACGGTAGTTAGAAACTGTCGGCCCCACCGAGGTTGTTCGGTAGTCTCGTCCAGTAGGGTTCGCCCTGCTGGCCTGACGCGCGTAAGTGGCGTATCCACTTCCGTCCCTGCTTGGAAGGGTCGGTGCGGGAGGTGTCCTTGCCCGATTTCGACCAGGCAGGGGGGGCGGTATATAAAATAGGGACCTCTCCTAATGAAAAGCCCCACGAGTTCTCCTGGGTTTGCGAGGGTGTGGTCTCTGCGTTGGCGGACCCGGTCCCGTATTTAGATTGTGTCTAGTGTCCTCCCCGTAAGGGGTTTCCGGCCACTTCAGCTGTCGTGGTGCGGGCGCTGAGCACTTGTGATACTTCTGACTTTACTAGAAGTACGCCGGACCGAACATTCGAGCCCCTCCTGATAGGGAGTTGTTCGGATTGGGTTGAACTCGGTGGGGCAGTGGTTCCCGATGCCCATGGAAGATTGGGTACGCCTGGCTGGTTTTCCACCCAGGCGGGGTTGTCAAACGCCCAGATGTTCTCTGGCACCAACCATGAGTGAGAGCTGGTAAACAGTAACCAGATAAACTGTCGGCCCCACCGAGGTTATTCGGTAGTCTTCCCTGATAGGGGTTTCCCTATTTGGCTGACGCGCGTAAGTGGCGTATCCACTTCCGTCCCTGCAGAGCAGGGGGAGGATGGTGTCCTAACACAGTCTCGGCCATGCAGGGGGGGGCAGAACATACAATAGCCCTACGAGCATGACTCCTAGAGTCCGAGGGTGCAGATTAATTAGTCAGTCCAGAGCCCATTGGTCTTTGTATCTAAGACCCTCTGCGCGGTCAGCACCAACATTCTTGGATTTGGTATTCTTTGAGCAGGAAACCTTTCCTGGTACACTCTGGCGACAGCTGCAGCATTCTGAGTGGTTTCTCTAAACACTAACAGCATATCAAGGTACTCACGATTTGAAAAGGCTGGTATCTCGTAAACCTTGTGCTGTACGTATATTATCTACTACACACACCTCGGTTTTTTTTATCACTAAACGTGTGAGTTTCAATGCGTAGTACAATGTTACTCTAATAATGACTCAACTTCTATTAGAGATGATATAAACACGATGTGCTTTTCAGTCAGTGACCGCGAAACGCTTATTGGACAATGAAGGCATTACTTCCATGTTGTTGGTGTAGGCCAATAGCTACCAAATTGTTATTGTCATTTTGCAAAACATTACACCACCCTTTCGACGTCCTCCATGGTCTAGGAGAACCATGATTCCCGAGGTCGCGGATTCTAATCCGGTGGAGGGCACAAAATTCTTAGTATGGCTTCCTTTGGAAGGTAGGTAAAGCTGGTGGTCCCGTATCATAGATTTACGGCACGTAAAAGAACCTCAAGCCTGAGAGGGTTGGGCTTGATGTTAGTAATACCCTTGGATGATTTTACAAACACTTTTATTTTGCAAATTTGAAATGCCAAAGATTTGGTGGCTTAGTACATTTCTGACTTAGTTTTCCAGCTATAATGACAATATAATTGATAATCCTATGTATTCATTAGGGTCAACAATGACATTCTTTTTTCTTATTACTCTTTCTATAAACACTGTATGTCAGTGCTATAGTATTGTAGATGAAACAGTTTTGAAATCAAACTCGAGCATTGTAAATGATAAGTTTTGAAACTATAGCTGCAGTGCAGATGATCAGTTCTGTAGGCAAATCCAAACTTCACATCATTCATGGTCGCAGATAAGTTTTACCTCAAATCTTCTACCACATTAAACATAGTTACAAAGCAGCCAATGCCATACCTGGCTCATCATCAACAGATAAGTTTTAATACGGATACTCATTTATCTCACAATTAAAATGTATATCTTGAATATTCCTATATATTTTGTAATTTGATATTAATGGGTAAACCATAAGAGTTAGACAAAAAGTTACTACACACAAAGTTTAAATTTGTTTGACACATACGTTTTATTTCAAATAATTGTTTTGTAGTATCAGCCATTTCCAAGATATCTGCTATTATCAGTTTGAATTTTTCAATACTTTATCATTTTTTAAAGTGGTGTTGCTATTAAATTGTTTCTTGCGATGAGATGGGAAGAGTGTTGAATATCAAGGCCAGCATATAGCAACCCATTCTTAAACATTTGACTATTACTTTAGATTCCTCTATTCCACTTTTACCTACAGTGGTATGTGTAGTAAAACTAATTCTGCAAATGTTTATCTCATTTAACAAGAAGTGTGTAGTGTATAGATAGAAAAATAAGTCATGTGAATGTAACAGATGTGATTTGTTTGGTAAAGAGAGGGTGTAATTAAATTAGTAATGAAAGAGTTAAGTTACTGGCAACTTACTTTTTAAGTTAAAAAAAAAAAAAGGTAACTGGCAATGAAAGGGTTATATGGCTGGAGGCCCCATAGTAACCCATATTTCATGAAAATTAAGGCAGATTATGCAAATTACCTAGAAGGTTCCTTTGATATAGAAGTTCTGACCTAAGTATTATGCTAATCAAAGGGTGGGGCATCCTTTGTCATGTAAATTGGGTCAGCTTTTCTAATAAGGAGGGTGTGGCTGTCAGCACTCTTTATTATGTAAATTATCCACCATTTTGGAGTATGCTAATTTGTGTAGAAGTCCTATTTATCTACTACTCACATTTTCGTACTAGAAGTAAAATTCTTCATCTATACACATATGACACTGTCAAGTGCAAAACTTGCTTTATCCAGGTAAAATGAATTTTCAGAAAACATTAAGAGCAAAATTAGACAAACAGCAGAAAGTTGCTATAATGTCCTATCAGACTCTCAAAGAACATATGTTCTCTTGAAAATAATATGGTGGCAAATGAAAAATTAATTTTGGATAAGGCGAGTTTTGCACACGATAATGGATTTGGCAAGTTTTGGTGGAAACAATACTAAATTACAATTAAGTGTGAACATTTTCACATTTATTTCTTAATATTTGTGTTTGACATTGTTAATAACTAACTTCTTGCAATATTTGTATAACTATAACAATTTCTGATTTCATATAAGCTAAAAAAGCTAAATTTTCACCATTTTCACATCATAATATTAATGAATCACTTCTTTCATATTTTGCTCACTAAAATTGATCAGTTTTCATATCACATAGATCTTATGACTTGTAAAATTTACATATTATGTCTATGAAATGTAATACTAATAACACTAGGTTGCAAATGAAAACTTTTTTCTGCGGTACGATGAAAAATAGGTGACTTTTTACTAATTTTGGTGCATAGAATTCAAAAATGCATTTCGGTTTTCTGTAGCACATCTCGTTTTGGCAATATGACAATGTTCAATGAAAATATAATTGTAAAATTTGCAAAAGATATTACACACTGATTTACAACTTTTAAAGAAAATAAATAATAATAATAAATGAAAGTGTGCCTGAATTTGAGAATTCTATGTTAGTTATCTTGTGTACCCTTTTTTCTTTTCTCAAAGATCTTCAGTGTATGTGATTTTTCTCGACTGATCTCTGGTAGGTTCGTCACATGCAGGACACCAGCATTAATAGGCCATCATATGTATCTCCCAAAGTCCCTGATAACATCTTTCAAGTCCTGTGAAACCTTTCACCTTGCTCTTCACTGACAGCTCCTAAATTTGACGGGAAGTAGTCAAGATGTGACTTGAGGAAATGAAGCTTCAAACTCATATTACAGCCAAGCAGTCTGAAATTTTCCAGCATATTTCTGACAATTTCTTTGTATTGATGGTCTTTCAATTGTCCAGAAATTTCTTAACATCCTCTCTGAATACATTCCATGCATCTTTTTCAATTTAATTCATTGAGCTGATAAAATTAACATCTTTCATTAATTTCCTTATCTCTGGTCCATCAAATACTCTCTCTCTGATTTTAGCCTGTGACAATGATGGAAACTTTGTGCATAAGTACTGGAAACAAGGGCAACTTTTGTCAAGTGTTCTCACAAATTGTTTCATCATGCCAAGTTTTATCTGCAATGGAGGGAGTAGAATTTTTACGATCAACAAGAGGCACATTAATAACATTTTTTTATCCAGGTTCCAGTTGCTGCCCCTCAGGCCATTGGTCAGTTTCACAATGTTTGTTCCTTGTCCTGCTATCCCATTTGCAAAGAAAACAAGGGAATTTTGTGTATCTTCCCTGTTGTCCTAGTAACACACCAATGACCTTCAAGTCACCAAATATTTGCCACTCTTGGTCGCGGTGCTTAATTTTACCAAGAACACGCTTCAGAGTTTCATAAGACTCTCTTAGGTTTGTAGAATGTGCAAGTGGTATTGAAACTAACTTGTTGCCATTATGAAGTAACACTGCCTCAAGACTTCGTTTGGGAGAATCCATAAAAAGACGCCAGTTACTTGGCTCATATGCTTCCATGCCCAACTGTTGAATAAGATTACACACATCCATACAAAACACAAGTTGATATTCTCCTGCATAGTACTTGTAGAACTGTATTTCGCCATTCCTATACCAGATAATGTAACGCCAGGTGATAACAAATTCTTCTCCTGTAGTCTTGAGCCCAGTAATTCACTTTTTTTTTGTGTTAAGGCCTAAATCCTTCACTAAATCATTTAACTGTTGTGGTAAATTGTCAAATGCTTCTGGATCAGAAACCAACTCATTGTTGGAAGTCACAGAACTGCTTTCAGATTCATTAAATTGAGGTCTGCTGGTGGTGTAGGTATGGGTAGTTTGGATCCATGAGGAATAGGCCGTGTAGCTGAGTTCAGACTTGGATATTTAATTCCTGCTTTTGTTGTTGTTGTAGCCAGCCGCTTTGCATATGCAAAAGCAACGATCGTCATGGTGATTCTGCTGCTCTCTCCATATCATTGGTTTGGTAAATGGCATTGGCTTCCGTTTTCCTTCATACCAATAATGTAATCCCTCAGCACAACTTTACATGCAATATGACATGCGGACAATTTATACTGATCACCAACTTTCTCTTTGAAGTATGAGTAATATTGTTTCTTTGTTTGTGAGTTTATTTTACCTTCCTGTCAAACACGTAAGACCCACAAATGTAACAAAACTTCTGAGGACTTTGTAGACAGTGTCTCCTGCATAATCCTGATGTGAAGTCATACTCAAACTTTTAGTTTAAAACTACACATATAGAAGAGGAACGTGCATATCACACAAGTTTTCAGCTCAACTGAAGTTGAGATATATGAAAGCTGTAAATGTAAACATAAATACCTCACAAGTAGTCAGACTGACCCATAGAAGAAAAGTGATAAGTGCTGGAAATATAAACATAAATATCTGGGTGATAAGGGAGGATGGAAGTGAGGCGATTAGGAAGAAAGTGAACAACATATTTAGAATAACATAATGCAATGTAGCAGTAAGCTGTATTAGCTGAATGAATTTAACACCATAGACATATATGCACTTATCATAAAAACTAGATGTCATAGCAAAAACAAACTTCATTTTTGAAATCAGGATACTGATTTCCATTAAATTCACATATTTTCCTTTACACCACAGAATCAATATTGACCAGAGTAATTAATATTAAAAAAACAAACACATATTCTAAGTTGTTCTTCCTCGCTATCCAAGATGCTCTCACAAACAGCATCTACTTCATCATTGGCAATATTGTTTTTAGGTATTACATTCTTGTAAAATACAAGACTTTCATTATCCTGCCAGTTATCACCACAATGTTCTTTTAATAAATTTTTTATATCTAACTTTTTCTCCTTTACTGTTATACCACATCTAAATTCCTTGCAATTAAGGATTTCTAACATTTTGTCTCACTTCACAATGGTCTTGCCTACACGCAAATTGGACCGATAATTTGATTTTCCTCAATGATTTAGTCCTCACTAAACATAGTTTCCTATTTCCACTAGTTTGCCCTCATATTTGCATTTATCATCTTTTTACCTACAATTTCTCTTGGTAGATCTGACCACTTCTTCTTTCGCAGTTTTTTCCTAAGAATCTTGGTTTCCTCACATTCCAGAATTATATGCCAGTTATAATATTGGTTACAAAATGGGCATTTTCCTACATCACCCCTTGCACTTAATCCTTTTAATTTCAACATCCTGTTCTAGCCTATGCAAAGCATTCTCTTGCTCTTTTATCACATGTGTCCACATAATTTTCTTTACCCAAATCCATTTTCAGTTCTTTAATATCCCCAACGATGATTTGGAATTAAAACCTCCCAATAAATCTTGCCTTTCAATATTTTAATTCTTGATTTAATATCTCTCCAAATACCCCCAAATCCAATTTTATACAAAGTACCTCCTTTTTCAAGCTTTTACTGAAATTCCAAACAGTGATGTAAAATATTATGTTCATCTAGATTCCAGATTCCACATCAGTACTTTAGTGCTCTTTCCAACATTTTTCCTTTGCTACCAAATTTTCCTAATTCCACTTGAGCAACAAGTTGAGTTTTTATGGATCATATTTACATTTGCCCACCCTTCTTCCATACCACAAATCTCTACTCCATATAGTATTTTAGCCTACACTATTCTCTCTGACCATTTTATTTGCATTCCCGGTATCTTATTTAAACATGCTCTAATAGCTTTCAAGAGCAAGCTTTTCTTTACTACAATGATTTTCTTTTGCTCATTCCATCCATTATTTAATCTTATTCCTAAGTAGTCAAATTTTTTAACCATCTCAATTTCCCCTCCTTGCCAATACATTTCACATCTTTCCTTAACTTGTTGCCCTTTTTACTTTCTCTACTACATATAGTAAGTAGGGGAAGTATTGTATTCCACCCAAAAATTCGATACCAAGATTTCACCAGAAATATATGTTTTGAGGCCCCCTGAATCCAAAAAAAAGCATTTTTGGAAACATGTCCGTGTGTGTGTCTGTCTGTGAACAGCATAACTCAGAAATGAACAGTCGGATAAACACCAAACTTGGTATTTAGGTTCAGTATCTTCTAGAGATGCGACACGAAGGTTTTCAAGAAAATCCCCCACCCCAGATTACCCTTTACATGGAACATTTTTCGAAAATGTTAATTTTATCAAAAATGGCTGTAACGATTTTGATTAAAATATCATATATTTAAGATACTTTCATGACAAATAAAATGTATATCTTCAATTTTCTGGGAATGTCTCCAAAAGTGTTCTTCATTGTGAACGACTTTTGCATAACTGGTAAACCATAAGAGATAGAAAAAATTTTACTACACAAAAAATGTAGATCGCATTAAAATACACAATTTATGTCATATACATTTTTGTTGTTGAGTGAACCATTTTTGAGATATTGCTTGTTATTCCCTTAAATTTTCCAATACTTAGTTTTTCTCAAATGGGAATTCGTTATTCATTTTTTTTTATCCTGGTAATGCAAAGAGAATGGAATACTCCACATAGCAAACAGCTCTTAAAATATTTGACTATCGCTTAAAGCCTACCAATTCCCCTTGCATCAACAAGAAAATTAGCAATAAGATTAACATCTCGATAAACATGAAGCATATGGAGAGTAAGTGTTTGTAAAAATAGTTTGTACAAGAGTAGAGAAAGTCATGTGAGTGTAACACATCAGATTTTTTTTTTTTCCTTATTTAGATTGATTATTGTACTCCACTTCTTAAAACATTGTCAATTGTTTCAAACATTATTATTTTATTTAATCATCTGACACTATTTAGAGTTTGCCTAGTGACACAGGATACTTAAAATATAAATTAATCACACAAGTATAATATGGTGATGGAAAGCAAACATAACAACAATAATAATAATAATTATTATTATTGATCCTGGTACAAGATCATGTGCAAATAACAAACCAGTTCTTCATTGTTGCTAAGTATTGGAACATGACTATTTTCCAATTTAATTTCCTCTAAGATATGGTCAATAACAAGTTAAACAGTACAACACTTAACTTACATCTTTGCCATAACCCTATTCTATTTAGAATAGCTTTAGTCATTCTTTTGTTTAAAATCCTTACACAAAATTCATTTTCAGTATAAATTCTTTGTAATGCTCTTATGAACCTATTGCTCAGTCCATTTTTGCTCAATTTGGTCCATAATGCTTCCCAATTAATTATATCAAAAGCTTTTTCAAAATTAACAAATAACATGTAAAGTCCCCTTTTTGTTGCTAAATATTTATTCACCAATGTACTATCACAAAAATATTATGTATAGTTCTCTTATTTTTTCTAAAAGCTACTTGAAATTCTGATAGCCTGTCTTTTCCACCACCAACTTTGCACTCTTTCTGCCAAAACTTCTGTGTAAATTTTACCTAATACTGATAGGAGGCTAATTCCCCCATTACCCTTGTTCTTGAATATTGGAATCACTATTGTTGATGTCCAACTCCTTGGAACAATGCGTCCTTCAAAATTGTGTTTAGTGATGTAATTAGTAAACTTAATCTATTTTCATTTAAGCTCCATGCTTTCCAGAATTCTCCTGGTATTCCATCGACCACTTGGTTTATTTCTTTTTAGACTTCTAATTTTTACCCATACTTCATCTACTTCTATCTGTCTATGTAATTGCTAAAATATATGATGGAAGGTGATCTATGGTCATCCCTTTTAAACTATGAAAGAGCATGTTGTTTTGAGTGTTTTTCTTTAATAAATGTTTTCCATAAAACTTTCCATTATTGAGATAATTACTATTTCATTTTGCACAATATTGCAACACTCAACAGGTTAACTTTTAATTCTTCACCTTCTACTACTATGCAACAAATAAATGCTTTTCACATGGAAATAAACAGAAAATGCATTGATTGGAGTAGAAGAACTCAGGAAAAATTCTAAGGCGGCACTTCAAATTTGGTTTGGAATGTCGTTACTGGATATATAAATTTTGGATTTATTGTTTTGATTCTAAAAGAAAAGCCAATTGGCTCAATGGGTCTTTCGAACAGAACCTAAGCCTACAAAAGTCCAATGAATTTTCAGTGCTGGTAAGAAGATGGTTGCTAATTTTTTTCTAAAATGGTCCATACTGCTACTATAGCATTAGAACATAGATGTACCATTACTGCCAACTGGTACAAAAATGTCTGTTTACCGTAAATTTTTGATAAAGTTCATGAAAAACTCCCAAAGGAAAAATACGTTACATCGTGATAAGTTGATAACGCATTGTCGCATACAGCAAAACTAACAACTGAGTATCTGGATGCCATAAAGGTCAGCACTATGGACCCTCCACTATACAGCCCTGACCTAGCACCTTGTAATTTCGTTTTGTTTCCAAGATAAAATGGAATCAGTTTTTTGTCATCAGATGAAGCGGTGGAACATTATAAAAACCTGATTTCTGAAGTGCCTCAGGAAGAGAGGCATCATTGCTTTAAGGATTGGGTTCGAGTGCAAAAATATATTGATGTTAAAGGGAAATATTTTGAAAAACAATAAAACCATTTACATTTTTAAAACTAATCATTGTTTGATTTTCTGAAAATGTTCAGTATCACCCTCATAATAACTGTAAGAGTGTGAATTGTTTTAGTTAAAAATGTATTTAAACATGCAGAAAATATTTATTTTTTAATCTACTTACAGAATATTTGAAAAAGTAATTTAGTTTCGTAAAATCTTCATTTAAAGTAGAGTTAATACTAAGCAATTTTTTCTATTCATTACAAAGAATCATTCTGTTCAAGGATGATCATAGGTCACCTTCCATCCTGCATATTGACCATTTTCTATAGGTCATATATTTTGAGTACGGAGGGTTGACTTAAGCTCAGATGATTTTGCTTATGTTTTTTCATGGCAAGATTCCCTTTCGCCATCACCTATTGCGTTCAATGTGATTTCCACGGGCTTTAACTATGGCTCTGCAGCGCAATTTCCATTGAAGAGAGCTGCGTCTAAGAACAGGAAGGGGATGTTAGCCCACTGCTCTTGGCAGACTTTCCAGAGTCCTTCAATTGTGGTGGGATGCTGAGAAACAAGGCGTGTTTCAGCAGACCAATCCCGCAAAAATCCATTGGCGAGGCATCTGGTGACTTCACAGGGATCCTTTTAAATGGTATCACATTGACATCCGTTTCCATAGTTTTCCAGTGGTAGTAATGCTGGGAAGACCGAGAGGTGTGACTGGATGCTTTATCCATGTGGATACAAACATTTGGGGCATCCTCACCATACAACCAATGAATCTCTTCATCAAAAATTGGGCCCATAACATTCCTTTGATAGTAGGCTGCATTAATTTTTACATTGTTGGCAACTCTATGAATGTGAGTTTCCCCCAAGAGCAAACGCTGCAACCACCATGAATTCCTTGGAAAACCTTTCCTTGTTCTCCCGAATAAAGTTGGAGTGCCCCTTTTGGCCCACTTGATGGTAATAAATGGCTCGGGTTTTTTTTTGTGTCACTTAGATAAACCCATGCTTCATCTAAAGAGACCACTCATTGCCACTGCCACCTGCCAGGTGGTGTTCATAGAGTTTTCTTGCATTGGTGAAGCATTCTCTGATCTGCCACTCTTTTCAAGGTGTGTCCATGTGCTTTAAGGCGCCGTTCTAGACCCAAATTCCTGTGTATTATCTGATAGACGATCCCTTTGGATATTCCAATGCGGCTGGAAATGCATCTTTGGGTTGGTGGGTTTTCTTAAGTCACTGTTGCACTCACCTTGGCTACTACTGCTTTAGGTCCTGTTGGTTGTGACCTTTTTCTTGCTAGTTTTTTCGCACATTGAGCCTCAGGTGGGAATCCGTTTTTATGCAGCTGTGTTATACGCTCCACACAGGACTTACTTATGATAAGACCTTTTTGTTTGCACCTTTCCACTATCATTGGAAAGCCTAACAATGTACCCCTGCCACAAATCAACAATTGTTGAAACCATTACGAGTAAACTTTGCCTCAGACTGGCCCAGCAGACAGCTGGCACTTGCAGTGAGCTAATGCAATAATAAGCATAAGCAGTTTAACCAATGACAGAGTGGGAGGGTGATTCAAAGTCGTCCGAGCTTAAGTGGGGCAACCCTCCATATTCTGCTTTTCTGCTCCCAAAAAAGTTTTGAAATAATTCACCAAACTTCTGAATTTGTTAGTTTCTTTTGCTCTACCCTTATACACTCTCTTAACCAAGGTACATATGTTAACCATAATAGAGGAACGCATGGTTGAATATAAACTTATTTAAACATAGGTTGTTTACGTTTATTTCATACATGCAAGCTACAAATGTATGTATAATTGCAGGAAGTGTAGAAAATACTTAATAATAACTAGATTTTATTACATACTTTATATTCAAGTAACATTAAGAAACATATACATGAAAAAAAGCTGTTTCTTATAACATTTCCTGAACATTTTTAAGTGTGTGTCGAAATTGCTTAGGTGACAGAGGAATAGATACAAATTCAGTTATAACTTTTTAAATAACAATGCTCAAGTTATCTACATATGAGAAACAAATACTAGTATTACCAGACAATTTAAGATGCAGTCATTTTTATTGCTTCTCATCTACAGTGATTCTGATTTTTTTTGTTTTTAGGCATTTGTACTTGCAATCTCAAAACGTTGATGCATAACTTCAAGCCAGTATAGAAATACTGAATTATATACAATCCTAAAGCTATGCAGATTACAGCATATACTTTGACAATACATAAGGTTTACGATTCTCAAATTTGCCACACACTGCCTGTAAGCACACCTCTTATACCCCCGATTTTTCAGAAGCAACTGATTTTGCTAGTTACTTGCTCTAAATCAAAAAATTGATGGTTACAGAAGTAAAACATAATGAGTCCTATTCTGATGGCCCTTTAGTTCATGAGTCTCTTCGTTTAGGGTTGTAAATTACAAAACTGAAAACATGGGGAAAAATACTTTCTCTTCCTAGTTGAGTCTATAAACTTGCAACTTTTATACAGAGAAAAAAAGGATTTCTTTCTTAGGCTTATCAACTTTGTATTACTTATTACGGCTGCAATGATTATTACGGCTTGTTTCATGCTTAGTTTTCTTTCTTTCATTTTATGCCGACTACTCCCGAGAGGTGGTTTCCAACAGGGAATCGCACAAATCAATACAATAAATGCTTAAAGTATTTGAACAACACAGATAAACTTCATTTGCTATGGCTTGAAAGTTTTACTGTGGAATATTGAGATGATAACTTATTACGTTTGATAATTAGAACCACAAATATATAAACAAGGAAACTCGGAGATTTATATGTAATGGAGGAATGTAGGATCTAACGAAGAAATGAAAAAACATGTACTGTGTCATAACACATGTTTGGATTAGCAAATTATTTAAACAGTGTGACTGTAATTTTTGTAACCACTTTAAATAAATTTTACTTCTTGACAATAAACATATCTCTATCACATTTCCCCAGGTTATGAGTTTCATAACCTTAGCTAGCTTTGCTTCAGAATCAAATGTACTTTTATCTAAGCTGTTCTGAAT
This sequence comes from Deroplatys truncata, assembly GCA_030765065.1. Taxonomy (NCBI): domain Eukaryota; kingdom Metazoa; phylum Arthropoda; class Insecta; order Mantodea; family Mantidae; genus Deroplatys; species Deroplatys truncata. The sequence continues at coordinate 121,392,969 of CM060978.1, forward strand.
AAGAACTAAACAATGCACTGACATATAGACCTTTGGGATTCTAAAGGATAGGATGCAGTTTTATATAAGCAAGAATTGTGCTATGCAGTGCATTAGAAGTTACATTCAATAATATGACTTTTCACATGTGACAATAAGGCACATTGGTTGTGGAGTTCACATTCACATGTTGCTTTAGCGAAAGTTGAACTATGGGAATGTTAAAAGATTTTATAACAGTGCCTATGAACTATATGGCAATATGAGACTCATTCAGAAAGTGTTTCCCTATTTTTTTAAACAAAGAAAACATAGTTACATGAAAAACTTTATTGGGATCAGGTAAGCAATGTCAGTTATTTTTCAACATAGTCACCACAAGAACTGAGACACATGTCATAACATGGGATCAACTTTTGTAATCCTGTGTCGTAGAAGCCTGCCGCCTGTGAATAGAACCACTGTATGACAGTAGTTTTCAGCTCTTCGTCATTGTCAAAACGCTGATCGGAAGACAGGAATTTCTTGAGCTGCAAGAAAAGATGGAAATTGCTGGGAGCAAGATCAGGACTGTATGGTGGATGATCAAACAGCTCCCAACCGAACTTCTGCAGAACAGTTGCTGCGTGCCAAGCTATATGTGAACGAGCATTGTCATGGAGCAGCACAATACCTGCAGCAAGCATTCCACGCCTCTTGTTTTGAATGGCACGTCGCAATTTCCGCAGTGTTTCATAGTAACGATCAGCACTCACTGTTTCACCTCTGGGCACGAAGTCAATGAGCAGAATGCCCTTCCTGTCCGAGAACACCACATATCACTTTCTGCACTGACACAGTCTGTTTAAATTTTGCCTTGGACTGGAGATCCACAGTGATGCCAATGCATTGACTGCTGTTTAGTTTACGGGGTAAAGTGCAAAATCCACGTCTCATTGCCCGTGACGATCCTGTCGAGGAACTTGTTGCCATCATGATACCCTGCAGGTATGTTGGTGCTGCTCCTAAGCATTTCGTTTTGTGCTCAGGTGTTAGGTTTTTTGGCACCCACCTGGCACACAATTTCCTGAAAAGCAGGTGCTGAGCTGTTTGGATGCTCTTCCTCCCCATTATCGCCAGTTACCATCACTGTAGCTTTGCTACATCCAGAGATTTTGGACTGCAGTAGTAGTGACATCATATGTACCTAGTAACATCCCGCTATAATGCATTCTGATTGGTTGAGTTGAGGGCCAATCACATGGCGGCAGCCCTAGCAGACAATGCAGGAAACACCAAAGAAGAGGACTTTCCCAGCAGGTTGAGAAAAGAGGGCAGCTAGTTGCCGTAAGAGAGGCCGGTTACATACACGTCTGGGCGGCATTTTGCGGTGGTGGTCGAGAGGCATCATATATATTTCTTTGTTTTTGGACTTCTCAAAATTGTCATAATTTACACACTTCAGTGAGTAAAACTTTCAAAATTATTGTCAAAGATTTGCGATGGTAGGCCACGGTGCATAGTGGGGGAACGAAAGATATTCACATGTAAATGTAAAGCTAGAATATGGCATGTGAAGAGAACCATTTTGTGACCTAGTTTTAAGTAAACAGTTAAGGTATACAGTTTCGGAATAAAAAGAACTTTTGAATTTCTTAAACGTTTGCGGGAGGAATCAAATTGTATATACTGTTAAAGTAACAGAATGTTACAAATTATTGTTGGATTTATACAAATATATATATATAGTTAAAATTGTGAAAGCCCTTTGATTGAATTCGTTAGCTGTTGCTTAGCTGCTATATTATACAAAGTTAAATGGGGAAAAGAAATCTTGTGTGAGAGAAAATTGACACTAATATTTCGAGTTCTGATAATGAGAAAAAATATACTTGCAGGCTCAACTTTTAATTGTTAACTTAACTTTTGAAAAATAAAGGGAGACATCTGTTCTAGAACATTGAATACTGTAATATACCTTTACCTTTATATATGTCAAGGTAGGATCCGATCCACGTCCTTTAGGAAAATCTGTTTAATTAGCTGATGTGTGGTTAATCCTTTAGTGGCATATGCCTATAACTACACATCAACGTATACTACCAAAGGCTATTCAAATTATAAACAGATTGTAACTATTGGCTCAAAATTGGCAGCAATTAGTGACAATTTCATGCAACAAGGATTGCGATATCTGCGGAAAATGGTTGCTGAGCTCCATAAACGTGAAGCGACAGTTCTCCACGATGCGCTGCCGCACCAGCTCAACAAGGTCATCATTGATGAGGGACAGTTGCCCACTGCGCTCTTCATCATGGACACTTTGATGACCTTCGGAAAACTACCTACACCAGTGACGTACCATTTATCTGTTCTTGATGTTCGGGCCGTAGACCTGACATAGCTAATGATGAATTTGATCAGCACTATATTTTGTGCAGTAAGGAACTTCATCACTGACCAAACCTCGCAGGTGGTGGGAGAATGAGTAAGAGCTGCCATTTCAGGCCACTGCTGCCAAACTACTGGCACCAGGCAGGACCTGTCCAGCCGGCATATGATTGAAACGTCATAGGTCTGTTAGGCATACGCAATTTTCCCTGCTAAATACATTTGAAACAAAATGGGGAAACTTACTTTTTGGATGTGCCTCGTTGATTATGGTGGTCCATTTCTTAAAATGTAACTTAGAGTAGGTACACTTGTTTAGGATAATGAAACAGCTGATAAAGACCTGGAAAACTGAAGAACAAAAGATAGAAAACAAGCTAAATGATGATGATGATGATGATGATGATGATGATATGAGGTTAAGGGCGCTAAACATCGAAGGTCATCAGCGCCATTAGAACGTGCAAAATTTAAAATCCAAAAACTAAAATATGGGACAAAACCGCATAGTCAAAAACACTAAAAAACAAGCACACAAATGCTAAAACCACCACACTAAAACATGGTAAACTAAACAATAAAAGAGTAAAACCACATTTCAAGAACTGTAGAATGCATGGGACATGAGCGCCATATGTCCACTGGGAAGTAGAGCCCCCAATAAAAAGGACAATATAAAATCACACAGCTAAAAGACGCTCAGTGCATCAAATGCGTTGGCTAAAACCAATGTCACTGATAAAACGTAAAAGACATTCTACAGCATGCGTGTCTTCTGCCAAAACGTTGGCTATGCCAACAGGCAGACACACACGAACGCGCAATGGAGCTAAAATTTGACACTGTTAAAATATGACGCACCATTAAGGGCACATCACATTGTTCACACTGTGGTGCAGGGTCACCACTGAGCAGGTATCTATGACTAAAAAGGCAATGTCCGATTCGTAGACAAGCTAAAATTACCTCTTCCCAACGAGAAGAGGTACCCCAGACTAACGGGAGAGTCTTAACCGCCTGCAACTTGTTCCCCCGGAGGGCCATCCACTCATCGCACCAAAGCGAGAGGATGCGGTGATGTAAAATAATACACAAATCTGAGAGGGAACAACAGAGGTAAAAAATCTGGGTGATAAAATCGCCAATTTGACAGCGGCGTTGGCAGACTCGTTCCCTGAGATGCCCACATGACCTGGAATTCAAACGAAGGACACGCTGATGCCAGAAGCACCAAGCGAGTGGAGCAGGTCATGAATGCGCTGTATGAGCGAGCGGTAAGTGTACAGAGCACGAATACTTTGAAGAGCACTCAGGAAGTCTGAACAAATAAAACAGTGCCATAAGTCAAGGCTAAATGATAAAGGAAGCTTGGAAATAATAGCATAATCCATACTACAGAACGTAAAGGAGTAAATAAGAAACATATATGTTTCAAAATTGATAATAAAACAAATAATGTAAGAGTCAATGGACGTATCAGAAGTTTATCAACAATATCAAACTGCAACAAGAGCAAAAATTAAATATATAAAATGAACAAATAACATGAGTGAGCTGCTCTGCTTATGGGGTAACTATTCAGAAGAGTTAAACACACAAGCACACACAAAGAGAGGGGGGAGGAGAGAGAGAGAGAGAGAGAGAGAGAGAGAGAGAGAGAGAGAGAGAGAGAGAGAGAGAGTCAGCCCAAATTAAACATCAGGCAAGAAACTGTCATCTGCAGCTATAAAAATGAGTGAAACAAACAATGAGAACCATAAAAGATTAAAAAGCAAATGAACAAAAGCAAATGAACATATTAAAGGAGCTGCCAGTTTCTTCCAAATAAGAGAGAAAAGTACTGGGACAAGACGACACCAGCATTACTAGTGCACTGACCAAAATTTTTAGTATTGGAAAGCAAGGAACTTGCTATTTGTAGGAGATCTTTGCTAGCCTACTATTACAAAATGTTTAACAAGATGCTGCCCTCCCCCAAAAAGAGGAATTTGGGTAATAAAATTGAGTAAATAAGACTCTTCAGTGTCATATGAGAGCAAGAGATTTCAACTGCAGCATCTTACTAGTGAATCCCAGCAGTGCTAGGTTAGTTTGCTGATAAAGTCCGGTTTCATCCGCTCAATGCAGCCCTTTATTTCACGTTTTGAGTCACTAGTTAATGCTCCTGTACAATAGAATATACAAAAAAGGACATTAAAAAAAATTAAAAAACAAAAACCAAAAACACATTACCTAATATTAAAAAAAAAAATAATAAAAAAAAACTTCAACAAATTTTTAAAAAAAATATATATATAAAAAAAAAAGAAAAAAAAAAGGAAAAAAAAAAATGTGTTTAATAAAAAAAAACTTAAAAAAAGTAAAGAAGACAAGAAGGGTTCACACTCAACATTAACTGCAAAGATAAACTTATTTGGCACCAACACTTAACAAACCAGTCCACTACATGACCTCCTAAAGACAGAAAAAACACCCAAGACTACAGACTACATAAAATTTATAGAATATATCTTGAGACTAAGGAACAGAAATTGAAGGAATTAAAAACTACTTGTCAGGTATGGTCAATTTGACTTAGCTATGAGTGCTGTCACGAAATATTATAGTGGTCTTATAACCACTAATCATTATGGAAAGCCCAAATATGCTTTGATGTCCTGTGCTATAAGAAAGAATCAGGGTAATAATAGCACTTCACATGGCCAGAACATACAGAACACCCATATATGAGTCAATCCACATCAAGTCGCACAAATTTTCACAAAATCTGACCATCATGTCTCTGATTCATTTCATATTTTGTCCATGGATAACAAAAACAAAGTGAATTATGTTTTAAATTCATATTTTTATAAAATAACAATATTTTTTAAAATATTGTGAAATCCAACTTGTGAAAAGTGGCACATCTCTCTATCTTTAAATTAGAATATCTCACAGGTGATAAGCGATAAAATTATGTTATAAACTGCAATGTAAAGCTTAATATGTAATCTTTTACTTAATATTTATTATAATTGATATAATTAACTATTTACATCAATTTTTAAAATCCAAAAATTTAAAAATTATATATCCCTATTAACCCCCAAGCTTAAATATCTATAAAAATTATAAATATATTCCTTGTAATTTTTTTGTATATACTTACATAAAACAAAGGTAGGATCCTGTATAGTTAATCTTAAATAAAATAACTTAGAAAGTTGTGCATAGCGGGATTCCAGCACGGTGCAGTAGTAAGTTATACATAGTTTTAGTTTTAGGTGGTGGTGGTGGTGGTGGTGGTGGTGGTAGTGGTGGTGGTGGTATCATTGAATGCCTTGTCAACTGTTCACAGCAGTTTAGCTGCACTAGTTTGTTCACATGTAACTGTTAAATTTGGCATACAGTTGAGTAACATTTGAACTTTCAATTTTATCCTATGGGAAGCAACTTAACTACAATTTAAATGTGCACCTTTTCCTCTTCAGGCTCAAGTGAACAACTTCTGGTTATTATTGCATTATTGGTTAATGAAATAAGTGAATTTAGTTCTAAGGTAGCAGGGATCCCTTTTGCATTGCTGTATCTTGCCTTAAAATGGTCACTATGTTCAAAACCACTTCTGGATTACTCATGTCATTGGCACTTTGTAGCACACAATCTCGCTGTTATCAGTGGGTGGTACTTTTTTTTTTTTTTTTTGGACATGCATCACATAGTTTTAGATCTGGTAATAAAGTTAAGTTCTCTATTTTTAAATTTGTAAGCATATTGCAGGTAACTAAGCTTAATGATTTCTGCCTTGTGTTATGCTTGGAAACATTAAATGGATTGAAGCAATAGTCATAGCTATGTTTCTTCAGTTTACTCATGCACTTTCGGAAATTAGGGAGCTAAGAATGAACTTCTAATGCAAAAAGCTGAACACAAAGTAGCATTTAAAATGAAATATCTGAGAAAGGCTTTATAGAACATCAGATTCCAGTTGCTAAGTTACACGAACACTGGAAATGATAGCATATCACGTTCGTACTGCATAACACATCGTCGCAGAGCGTGCTGCTGTGTAAAGCTCTCAATCAGCAGTCTATATTTTAAAACCCTACGTGCTAACACAAATAATTTTTAAAAGTGTACTTCTAAGGAAGATCTCATCCTAATATTAACAGATTCCTACTGTTTTTTTTTCTTCAGATTTTAATATTGGGGGTTAAATATGATATTGCAGTTTTGAACATTCATACTTAAAAAAGTGATTGTTTTTTTATTCCAAAAAAATAGTATTTTATGTAAGAAAGACCATAATGTTTTTATCTGCAAAACTATGTGTTATTCTTATCCCTGACCATTCTGTATTCCGAGAATAAATTGCTTTTATGTAACGTGTGCATATAAGAAAAATGTTAAGTGCACTGTAAATCCTAAAATAATTTGATTTTCCGCAAAATATAAAATACATGTCAATTTATTTTATGTGTGGAACAGTAAACTAAAACTCAAAAAAATTCAGAGAAAGTGATGCTTTATGTGTGTTTGGTTTGATGTGGAATGACTCATATCTGGCTATTACAGCAAAATACTCTCCATCAAAAGAAACAGAGTATAATGAAGCAAAAGGGGGGGAAAAAATCCCTTTTCTTGCTCTGATACCCAGGAAAAAGCAGAATACAGTAAAGAAACTTTTCTACAAAACTAAACCAGAAATGCTGTACATACGCCTGTGGCAATGGAGCACCTTACTATTGGTTTATTCTTCACTGAAGCAGTTCTCTAAGCCATAGTGAACTAAAAAGCTACAAGATATCAAAATCATAGAGGAACACCAAAGTGGGTACAATGAACCTAATATTCTTTTTCCACAAGTACCACAGAACAGCAAATATTCCACCTATCAAAGTCTTGCAAAAAGTCAAAGGTCATCCAAAAGATCAAAATATCCACAAGGAAACAGCATGATGAAACTACAGTTTAATTCTGATCCAGACAAAAAATGGAATCAAGTGGCACATCTTGGATGGTCTGATTTCAAAACAGGAAGTTGTACAATACATACCAAATCTCCTGAGTACTGCAGAAGACAGCTGTAGGTAGCAAAGGAAAATTCTTTGCAATGTTCATGTAGTATGCCAAAGTATTTGTTAACTTTAAAGAAATTCAAAAGAGTAGAAAAACTTGAAAATAATCACAGCCCTAATTTACTGAAAACTTATTAATATTTTCTAATCACCACCCAGAAAATGAGTAATATAACCTCCCTTTTCTAGAAACTAATTTATTTGCTACATATGTTTAATTTTTATTATGTATAACAATTACCAATGGTAGGTTTGAAATAAAAATTATAGTAAAGGTATCGACAAACACATGTTTATTTCAATATAATGTTCTTACAAAACTTATGTATTTTATTCTCCTACTGCAACATTCTAGATTCATTTTCTTTTCAGGTTAGTTTTGGTACATCATGATAATTTTTAATGAATCTTAGTAAACATTTCTTGGTACTACTTCTTCTTATTATTATTCATTAGAAATGCTGCTCATGATTTTGAGCTTCCCAAGATAAATTCACTCGTGGTATATATATTTCAGCAATTAAAGACAGTTAAGAAGCATTTCTAATAAGCATAATAAAATCTCATAAGTTGGTTTCACTGGTCTCTACAATGATGAATACATTTTCCTTTTTAATTAACCTCTGAACTTGGTCTTTGAGTTTTTACTTCTTCGGATTTTCAACAATAGCTCTCCTAATATTTTAGCAATTTAAATGTTAACTACATAATTTTAATCAGCCTTTTTTCTCTCTTTTCAATAATATCAACTACCAGCTTTAATCTGAGAGAAAGTTTAATGTCCCTTATAGCAGCTCATATTTAAAAGCAATGAAAGAAGTGAGGATTAATGAATGCTCAAACAAGCTAAAGTTCCAAAGAGCTGAGTAATCCAACATTTGTCTTCTGGGGATAAGGGAAAACCTTATCTAGACAATTCAACTCCCCAATCAAATTTTAAATTTGGGCTTTCCAGAGCTACCCAAGCACCACATAGGTGGGCTAGGTTTTGGTCTGGGTAAATATAATGCTCCATTTCCTGAGATGTATTACAAATATATCAAGTACACATGCATTCTTAGCTATTTGTGTATAATTTTATAACATACCAGTTAGTTACACCCATTCCAACTCATTTGTTGATCAGTGCTCCCTATTATGGAAGAACAGACTGCAATCCAAAATGAATTTTTTCACCTTGTGGTAAACTGCATTGCACTTAATGAAAAAGATTATGATGGAAGCAACAATAATGCAGTTGCCAAAATGAACACCATACTTCTCTGGAACACTCAGTGAAAACCTCCCAAGTATCACTTCATTCACCATTTATAGCCAGTGGGACTGAGCTAGTATCATCCTGAACTTACTATGATGCTCTTCATCTTCCTGATGTCACATCTATACTATTAAATGATACACTTATATTATAGATACCTAAATAAAAATTATAAAAATCAAAATATTTTTTGATTACACCCCTTATACTTTCCGTGTGATTACCATATCAACATAACCACAAGTAAATAAGTTTAATTGTAAGCTTCATGTTGTATTTTCTGTTTTCACAAGCATGGTGTGCTTTCACAATAAATTCAGCTTAGCTCCTGAATTATCTCACAGAGTTGGGTGAAAGTTGGCCGGGAATGGGTATCTGCTTGCCAGCAAGGAGTCATTAGATTCACATATATAGTCTGTGAACAGTGCTGTGGGCAAGGAAGTCGAGTTCCACTTTCTAGAGCTGCTAACAGTTGTTGTTGGTCCTGCTCATTAGTACAGTCTGCTAAACGAGGATCTTCTCCAAAAGAAAACATTTCAAACAGTGTAACTCCATAAGACCATACATCTGACCGTGGCGAAAACTTACCATCACGCAAACTTTCTGGAGCATACCTGGAAAAGGAATATTATGTTTTCAAAAAGTTAAATTATATTTTATATATCAAAAGTGAAATAATGATTAAAATGCTCTATTGGTATTTATGGGTACCCTGGTTACAAATACGACCATCTTCACTTTTTTTTTATGAGTGCCTCATGGAGGCTGAAATATTTATGTCCACGTGTAAACAAAATCACATGGTGTCATATGTCTTCTGAAAAGGCAACGTTTTGTTGACAGCTGAGCCCCAGTAATATTTGCAAAAGCTTTCCTAATATAAAATGAAAGTTAAACATTTATATATTGAAAGATATATCATACAGGAAAGATAAAATACTATAAATTAGAGACTACTATACTTCTTTTGCAGTTCATTGCACTAAAAAAAGCTTGGAACAGATTGAAATGAGCTATGACAGCCACCCACTTATAGGAGGTAAAAAGAATTAAGTATTGCATTCTACCCAAAAGCTTAATATCAACATTTCACTTGAAATACAAGTTTTGGGATCCTGAACCCAAAAAGCAAAGCATTTATAGAAAATGATTTCTGTGTCAACATAACCTCATAACTCAAAAACAAAAAAATTGGTTTAAACACCAAACTTGGTGTTTAACTAATAATATGACTTAAAAGAAATTCCCTCTCACATGCCAAAGCACCCTTCAGATGGAAAATTTTTTGTTATTTTTAATTTCTCTACCATGCTCATAGTAGGATGAGGAAATATTGCAGTCCACAGAAAAATTCAATGCTGTTCACAGACAAACAAACACACGAGCCTTTTTCTAAAATTGCTTGTTTTGGATTCATAGGGCCTCAAAATATGTATTTCCACAGAAATCTCTGCATAAAATTTTTGGGCGGAATACTAAGTTTCCTCTTACTTAATATAGGTATGTGGCAGAGAAAGTAATAAAAGATAGTGGTAGAGAATCATGTGAATGCAGCACATCAGATTTTTATTTTCTCAAAATGGCTCAACGATTTTGATTAAAGTGTAATATTTTTAATACACTAACATGAGAAATTAAATGTATATCTTGAAATTTCTGTGAACGTACCATTAACTTCTCTTTAATTGATTGAATCTTAACAAATAAGAAACAAATTTACTGCAGGAAAATTACAGTTCATTAAAATACACAATTTGTGTAAAATAAACTTTTTGGTAGCATAAGCCATTTTCAAAATATTCTAAGTTGCACCTTACCTAAATGTAACTTAACAGACATGCTTGGAAATTAGGGGTTCTTGTTTCACCCCCCCTTTCTTTTCTTACTATCACAAGAACTTATTACCATGAATAAACATTTAAGTGGTGTTTCTGCATGTTGAAACCTTCTTGTTGAAATGAAAACAACTTCTAGGTAAAATATGTCATGAGTAATGTAAGCAAGGACAGAATTGTTTTTATAATTGCAAATAGTATAATATATACTATTATGAACAGCACATATTCATATATAGTGAATTTTTCATTGGTAAAGAAATTTCTGTGAATGTATCAGCAGATTTTTTCAAAATGTAGAGTAAACGCTCTTAAAGTTAATAAATTGGTGGAAAAGTCACTCTTTCACTACTAGTGAAAGCTTAAGAGGATGTAGAAAATCTGTTACCATTTTATTTATTTCTTCAAGTGTTTAACATCCCCATTAATAGTAGAAGATAAATAGTTTATTTCTGCAAAACATTAGATACACAATACAATGTAGGCTTTCACGACTGGTATCAATACATTTAAAATGATTATCTGGGCTTGTAGGTCATGGTTTAATGGACATTCTTCTTCCAGACGTTTCGTCCAAAGCTGCATCGGACATCTTCAGTGGGGCCAAAGCACACTCTTGTTGATCTCGGCAACGACTGATACAGAGCTCGATCACACAGGTTTTATATAAGTGGAAGATGCTTTTCTTGATTGGTCACACTTTGTTCTGCTCTCTTCTGATTGGCTCAGTGGCTATGTGGGCTGGACTAGCAGAGGGGAGGTGCTTTTAATGACTATGACTGCCTGGTGAAGTGGGATAGTGTTTACTGTGGCTGAAGATGTTGGAGGTGTTAGATCTGGAATTTGTCTCCGGTCAGGTTTCTTGAGGGTGTTTCTTAATGCTGGATACCAAGCTTTATACAGACATTTGGCTTCCTCCTTCTGTTTGAAGTTGTTTTCATGTTATGAATTTCTATTGCTTCATGATTTAGGCAGGTATAGTAATGGACAGTAAAGACAGAATGGTTGTATCTGCATATTTTATGGCATATTCCCCCTGTGCTAGTAAGGCATGTTCTGCAACTACTGACTTTTCAGGTTGTCTCAGCCGCCAGCACTTCCTATGTTCCATAATATGAGTGTTTATCAAACTTTGAATGGATCCTATGTACACACAGCTACATAAACATGGAATTCTATAAATACCTGCAGAGGAGAAAGGTTCTTTTGGATCCTTTGTTGAATATAGGATGTTGTGGATTTGTTGTATGGGTTTGTAAATGGCCTTGATATCCTGGTATTTAAGTATTTTTTCAATAAGATTGGCAACACCTTTTATATACAGGAGAAAAATAGTATTCTTCTTTTTAGATTTGGTTTGATTTAGTACTAACAAAGACTTGCTCCTGAGATGTATGGCTCATTTAGCTTCCTGACTGGTATAACTGTTAGTCTCCAATGCATTGTTGATGTGAGACTTTCAGGGGCAGTAGTTCTGCTGACAAATATGGTTGGCATGATCAACTAGCATTTTTATGATAGCTTGCTTCTGGCCCAGGTGGTGATTGGAGAGTTTATGGAAGTACCAGTCTGTATGTGTTGGTTTTTGGTATACTGTGTGGCTGAGCGTCCCATTGTCTTCTTGGTCACAAGTACATTCAGGAAGGCAAGCTGTACATTGTTCTCCACTTCCATCGTAAACTGTAAACATGGATGTACATATAGTATTGATATGATGCACAAATTCTGTTAAGGCCTGATGTCCGTGGCACCAAAGAGTGAACACATCTTCTACATAGCGTAGCCAACACAGTTTTTTTGCGGTGAAATCCAAGGTGGTGTTCTCGAAGTGTTCCATGTAATAATTAGCAATAACTAGATTCACTGGATTGCCCATTGCCACACCATCCTTCTGTTCATAAAACTCTTGGCTCCACTAGAAATAGGTAGTTTCCAATTCAAGGTGAAATAAGTTTGTGATGTCTTCTGGGAATAATTGTTGCAGAAGAGTGACAGTTTCTTTGACAGGCACCATTTATAACAATGAAGTACATCAAAATATACAAGAAGATCATTGGGCTGTGCAGTCAAGGATTTCAACTTTTAAAGAAATGTGGGGAGTTCTCAATGGAGGATTCAGTGTTTGCAACATATGGCTGTAAGAGTTTGGAAAGGTATTTGCCAAGTTGTATGTTGGGACTCTGATAGCACTGACTATGGGGCATAGTGGTACTTCCGGTTTATTAGCTTTTGGTAGTCCACACAGTCATGGAGGCTGGACTTCTGTGTTCGTGAGCTGTCATTGATTTTCAACAGGTATTGAAGATTGCTTGATGAGCTGGCTGGTTTTGCATAGAATACGTGAGGTGGGGTCATGGGGAAGTTTGCTGTAGGTAGTTGGATCGAGTATTTTAGAGACTTTTCACTGTTAATCAAGGTAGTTAATGATGACAATGGCATTTCCCTTTGCCTGCAGCAGATATTATGATACCTTTGTTGTTGTTCAATGTTTTCAGAGCAGTCTTCTCTTGTCTGGACAGGTTGCTCTTGGGGGTTTCGCCCGTTGTAGAATTCTCAACACTCGCAGTGTATCTCTTCAGCAGCTGGAGCAGGCATATTCTGTCATTGGCATTGTCATTGCCAGCTTCTACATTGGCAATCATGCCCTCTGTAGGTATTGTGTTGGGAGTGACAGCAAAGCTGCCACCCTTTGCCAGAACAGCGTTTTAGCATCTGATAGCTGGTAGTCAGCTAAATTGATCTCCGTATGCTTGGTTTCATTGACTGCAGATGTATATGATTTGGAACAGTTGTCATACTTCTTCTTAAGTCTGTAGTTGAATGGTTCGAGGTTGAAAGCATTGAACTGCATGTGACTCTGTTCACTTTTTCCCAGTCATGTCTGGATAAACTATTGCTTACTTGTAAGAGGATTAGACAATGTGCGTCATTGAAGACCAAGTCCTGGTGGGTTTGATGAACTCGTTCCTGAAGCAAAACTCTGGAAGCAATTGTAGATGCGATGCCACGATGATGTGCTGGAATAACATTTTTGTCATAAGAAGCGCAGAATAACACCATTTCCCAACAGCAGAGCAAGAAGTTAAGAGAATAGTAGACATGCTAACACAATAGCATACTAATAAATATTGTGAATATTGATATATACAGAGGCCGCCAAAAAAATGTTAACATAACAAAGCTGAACTCAGACAAACAGAAAATGATGAGCACTAATCAGTGCACTTTTACAGTTACAACAGTTGCTCAAAATACCTGCCATCGGCATCGATACATTTCTGAATATGTTGAACTACTGACTGAGCAACATTTGTGAAAGTGTCCGCAGTGATTGCAGCATATGCTGTTCATATTGTTTCTTCCTGAAGTGCTGTCAGTGTAGCTGATTTTCTATGGTATACAACATCCTTAAGAGTTCCCCATAGGTAGAAGTCCAATGGAGTTAGATCTGGAGAATGTGGTGGAACTCAATCGGACCTTTTTGTCCTATCCAGTGACCTAGAAGATTGTGCCCCAGGAGAAGTCTCGTGTGCACATTGATTTGTAAATTTCTGTGGTGAGTGCTCAAAACATTCCAAAACCATAGGGGAGGACGTGGGGCATGTTGCTGTGCTACGTGTCCCAGATCTGCCCTTGTGAACACTGCATAGAGTACCATGAGTCTCAAATTTGTCTCGAATGCATGCAATTGTTACTTGCATTGGTGGTTCTGTTCAGTACACATGTCTCTATTGCTGTTGAACTTCAACAACATTCTTGGTTTTCCAATACCACTTCAAAATTGGTTTCTGCTGCTCAAACGATAATCTTGGCTCCATTTTGTTGTAGCAACATTAGCATAACATATGTGAGTCACATCTGTTTACAGAACATCATATACATTACTGTTGTTTTTCGGTCCAACTTTGAAATATATTAAATAGATATTTCCTGTCAAAGTGTGTATGTACTTTTTTTGGCACCCTCTGTATAAATGATTGATATGAAGTGTCTAATAAAAGTTAGCTGAATTCAAAACTTTGTGGAAAATTATTGCTCTCCTGCTACCATACCTATAGATAAGAATATAGTCTGTAACGGTATTAATGTTACAATGTGTTTAACATTATTATAGCACCACGTTTGGAAACCAATTTGATGCGGTATTAAGGTTGTGTGACTTCATGTGTTGCCATCTTGTGACGTCATTCGTTTGGTTCGTAGCTCCCTCTGTCGTAGCAATTTGCATCAGTTTTGAAATAATTCACTTTAAATGTTCTCCGGCTAGCTATTTAGGTCGAGAATGTATCTCTTGCAGGGTGTGAATCGGAAAGGAATCTTTTATCCAGAAATTATACTTAATGAAGAAATTGGTTTTATAACTTTTATTGCCGAACACGTTCACAAACACTTTTACATATTAATCTGGATACTCGCCAAACTGAAACTGTTTGTAATAACTTCTTACTTATCACTTTTAACTCGAGTACTTCAACTTTGTGTATTTTTTTACTGTATAATACTTTATAATAATTCTCGTAATTCTGCTGCGCGTAACTTGACGAAATGAAGGACTGACTGACGATGAACTGAGAGACCGACGTGTAGAGTATTGAGAATTCCGTTGAACTGGGGTGCAAGCTACCTCGAACCTACCCTATTTATAGGCCTGCATCAAGATACACCCAAAGATTATAAATGAACTGCTATTGGCTAATAAAACGCGCCAACATTAGCGTCTATTTTAATATCCAATGAAAACCACGAATACATATGCTTTAGGAAATGTTCTAGAAGCTTCTACCGAAACCCCGCGAAACATTACGTAACTTCCTTGTTCCCGGTAATGATAAACAACTCACCCCATCGCTGCATTATTGTGCCATTACTGACAGTTTCAGTAAAGCCGTATATTATTAATTACCAATAATAATTATAATTAATAAACCTCTGAAATCAATGTCACATAAAAATACATATTCATATTACAATCATTAATTACATTTAAGTAATTTGTGATACAAATTACCGTATCAAGTCTCATTGCCTAAACAACAAACACCATATTATTAAAAACTGCCACATATGACACTCATATGTGGGGCCAAAATAAGGAGAGGAAAGAAGATGGGGGCCAGAATAAGGCGAGGAAAGGAGAGAAAAAACCAGAGGCCAGAATAAGGAAAGCAAAAGAAAAAGCTAAAACTTCAAGAGAAGAAGAAAGAAGTGAAGAAAAGAAGCAATGACAGCAAACATTGGAATAACGGTGGATGGAGCCAAAAGAGAATCAGAAGACACCTCAGTATCCAAACAAAGCAGTGAAGAAATCACTGTAAGAAGAGGAAAGCCCTCAGAGATAAGCACAAGATGAGAAGCAACAAAAAAGTATGTTAATTTCAGTAACTACGTAGAATGCTTTTACAAAGCAAAAAACAGTTAGAGGAAATATAAATTACTAAAGGTACAGAAAGAGTAGAGTAATCTGAAGGAGTTGAAGGTGAAGTAGATAGATGAGAAAATGTAGTGAGGAAAAAGTTGTAAATAGGTTATTTGGCAAGACAGGAACCATTAGTATCAGAAATGCTAAAGCACATGCAGCAAATTATATGAAAAAAATGGAATCATGGCATGTTGCCATGGTAGCTCAGTGATTAGAGCAACCGGACGGAGCCCGGGAGATCTGTGGTTCAAATCCTGGCTATGGCATTGAATTTTTCAGTTGTTTGAGTCTGCCTCATTTAACTTCTGCTAATGGGTTAGAACCCGTTCCTGAGGTCACGGGTTCAAACCCAGCAGAGAGTGATGGATTTTTTGGGGGCCTCAGTAATGGCTTCCTTCAAAAGGGAAGTAAAGCTGGTGGTCTCATGTCGTAGATTTAGGGCACATGAAAGAACCTCAAGTCTGATAAAGAGGCCTCTGAGCAAAATTTCCAGTCTTTCATGCCCAATTGTAGAATGGGATGCGAAGAACCACAGCAGTTTAAGGAGTCCATAAATAAAACTCAATTTAATTTTAACTTCTGCATGCACATATTTGTTCAAGAGGTTATATTGAAGGAAAAAGCAGAATTTGTACCAGTCTGTGGGGTATACCACAGCACTGCAATCAGAAAGTAGAATGCATAAAGTTCCAGATAAGGTTAATAATCCTAATAGATAATTGGGAATTTTATTTCATAATTAATTGTACCTAGATTACCTACTCACTTAATCATAGAAAGTGACTTATTGTATCATTGGCAGACCATGTTGAATTTTGAGACGCATGAAATGATAATAAATTATGTTTCAGCAGAGATAGTAATGAGATTTATTGAAGAAAATAATACGAGGGTGAAAATAGTAGCTTTAACGAGATAAATATGGATGAAAGATTCTTTATTGAAAATGTTCCAGTGCATGATGATTAATGTTAATATATGTAATGATGATGAAGTAAATGAAAACATTAAGGAGGTAGATTTATGCAATCATTTGCTTTCATAGGCTGCCATGACGATGACGATATAAACAACTTTGGTTATAATATGCTCATATAACCAGATAGAGATATGATAAACTAAATAAATGCTAAAGTAGAAGGAGCTTATAACCTAAATATTGATCAGAAAGAAGAACTAAAAGGCATTCTAATGAAAAACATAAAAGTATTTAATAAGAAACCTGAAACACATAACAAATATGTACATACCTTTACAGCGAAAAGCTAACCCCATTTGGACGTAGGAAAGATGCAGACAAGGTAGTACAGGATATGCTTAGGGATGGAATTATAGAAAGTCTATGTCATCATACATAAGTCCAGTCTGTTGGTATACAAGAAAGATGAGAAACTTAGAATGACAATAGATGCAAGGAAAATTAATTCGCACATACCACTAAGATCATTTTAGACCAAGGGTCTGGATCAATTAATTACTAAGCTTAATAGTGGAAAATATTTCTCCAATTTGGATTTAACATTATCCTTTTGGCAAATACCATTATACAAAGACATAAGAAAGTCACCAGATTCATTCATAATTGGAAGACTTACTGTTTTAAAAAAATGTTATTTTGAACTATCAACCAGCACTAGTGCACTTTTGAGGGCATTACACAATATTTTTGGAGACACTATTGAAGAATTTGTAACTCAGTATGATGACGATTTTCTATTTGTACAGTAATGATTTTGAAACACATCTAAAACACATTATGTCCTGACTAAATTCAATGAAAGTAATATGACCATGAACTTAGAAAAGTCAATATTCTTTGCTAAAGAGCTGAATTTTTAAGTCACATTATTTCTGCAGAAGGAATAAAACGTAACCCCAACAAAATAAAAGCTATAGACAGTATGCCTCCACCTAAAAATGTAACAGCTTAGGCAATTCATAGGCATACTCAACATGAAACAAAGTCTTAGTAAATTATGCAAAGGAATTAACCCTTCTAAGAGAATTATTAAGGAAAGACGCTACATGGATATGGACCAAGAAACACCAAACAGCATTTGATAATAAAAAGAAACTATTTCAAAATACTATTCTACTAGAATGATCAAAACCAGAGTTACCATTTCACATATATACAGATGCTAGCATTTTTCTTATGGAGCTTTACTCCAAATTGATCTAGATGATCAGCACCTAATTTCAACTGCATTGTGATCATTGTTTAAAATAGAAGCCAATGCATGTATCACAGAATTAGAAATTACAGCTATACATTTTGCACTCCAGAAGTATCAGCAGTACATATATAAATCACAAAATAATTATATATACTAACCACAGGCTTATGTTTTATTCAGAAATGCAAGCTCATATTCTAAAGTTTTGAGATACATCCATGAAATCGTGTCACACAATATAGAAATCAAACACATTCCTGGTAAGAAGAAATATTCAGTGACATATTATCAAAGACATAAATCAGATAAACATACACCAGAAACAGTCAGTGACCTACACCATGAAATAAAAATCATGAATTTGAACCTAAAAGAAAAGAAAACATTTCTAAAAACTTAGAGCATTTCTAAACTTCAGCAAGAAGATCCTGAATTAGAAAACTTGTTTAATGCTACACCAGAAATAAAACAGAATATATAGCAAAATAGGCAAACATAATAATATATTATATAAATTGATTGTAGCTGATGTTAAGAAATGGAAAATGATGGTACCTACTATAGAAAATGAAATTACTACCATATTTCACCATTCTCTTGCACATTCAGTTGTGAGAAAACTACTTTAGCTATACGTAAAAAATTAAGTTGAGTTTTATTTATGAATGCTCTTTAACTCCTATGGTCCTTAGCGTCCTATTCTATATTGGGCGTGAAAGACCGGTAATTTTTCTGTGACCTCAGTGAGGTTCTTTTACATGCTGTAAATCTACGATATGGGACCATCAGCTTTACTTCCCTTTCAAAGGAAGTCATGCTAAGGATTTTTACGCTTGAAAAAATCCATCGCCCTCCGCCGTGTTTGAACCCATGACCTCGGGAAGTGGTGATTATATATAAACATTCGGGAAAGAAGTCAGGAAATTAATTTCAGTTTGTGAACTTTGCCAAAAAGCTATTAAGATATCAAAAGAATGCATTGGTTTATACTGAAGCCTATGGAGTGATACCTTCAGGACAGTATAATTGTAAATATATTTTTGTTATGTTACATACATTCACTAAATTTGTTAAGATGTATGCAGTTAGAAATATAAACAGTCATACTTGCTTAAGCAAGATAACCATCAATTATATTACAAGGTATGGAAAAATGCATGCAGTTTTATCTAATAATGCTACTGTGCACAAGAATAAACTGTTCCAAAATATGTTGCAAAAAATGGGAATTAAATTGTATAACTTATCCTCATATTATCCACAAGGGAATCCCACTGAAAGGACCTTAAGTTAGATAACAACATATTTCACAATCCTTTACCAATAAAGATCACACTTCCTGGGTCAGTAAATGCAAATTCATAGGAGATCTCATAAACCAATCAATTAATACAACTATTAAATTTGCATCAGCTGAACTGATGTTAAATGCGAAACCTAAATCGTTAATAATATATGTAAAACTGTACCTTAGTGAAATGACCCTTAGATGATGCAGGAGGAAGAGGAGGAGGTATTGATATATTATGCTACCTCTCTAAAATTGTCGTCCTCCGTGGACTAGTGGTACTGTGCTAGCCTCTGGTTCCCAAGGACGCGAGTTCAAACCCGGCGGAGGGCGATGGATTTTTTTCAGGCGTAAAAATCCTTAGCATGGCTTCCTTCGGAAGGGAAGTAAAGCCGGTGGTCCCGTGTCGTAGATTTACAGCACGTAAAAGAACCTCAAGCCTGATAAAGAGGCCTCTGAGCAAAATTACAGGTGTTTCACGTCCAATATAGAATGGGACGCTAAGAACCATAGTAGTTAAAGAGTGTCCATAAATAAACCTCAATTTAATTTTTCCTCTATAATTTGCTTGTGTTTCCCACCCAGAGCAGGGTCTCTGTATAAAATGCTAGTTGACAACCTGGTGCAGAGTAGAGCCTACCTCTATCTTTCAATGCATATCATCGCTATAACATCTAGATTCTTATCATTTAAATACAGAATAAGCATGTACAAATCATTTACCTTCTTTTTAATTGACAGGGGTTTCATTTACAAAATATGACATGTTAAATTTGATGCACAATAAAACAAATTAGAACATGCCTACATAAAACTAATACCACTTCTATCTATGCATTAATGAATGGATTATCATTATGGACTATTTAGTAGGTACTAAGCCATAAAGGAACTGGAAAGGTAAAGGCAACCCTAATTTGTAGATTTATTATGCAGGATCTTAAGTGAAATCTATACACTTTATATTAATTACTCCAAATAAATGCATAAAATCATACCATGTATTGTACAACAATGTTATCTTTGCAACTAAATTGGGACATTAGAATATTTAATAGGCACTTAACATACCATTTGATGGGCAATTCTCTGCTAGTTTTCAGAATGTAGTAGTCATTCTTTCCCATTACTTGTGCAAGACCAAAGTCAGAAATCTTGACATGATTTTCGCTGGCTACAAGAATATTTCTTGCAGCTAAATCCCGATGTACTATGTTTTTATTCCCAAGATATTCCATGCCCTAAAAAGAGTAAAGACAGGATAAAAACTCTCTGTATTAATATTTCATGGTAAATGAAGGACAACTCTTTATAAGCACATCTGTTCCAAAATTTAATGTGCATGTAAGCATCAAACTGCAGGTCACCCTATAGCAAAATGCTTCTTTGTTTCTTCCAAAACTTAAGGCATATGCTGCAACGCTGCTTCGAGCAGATGTCTAATATTAATTCAGTTGGCACTGAACTGTCACTGATCAGTTTCATGCTGCATATCTGATAATATCACTAACAATCTGGAAGTAAAGATATCTGTAGAGATAACAGTAAGCAATTGTCAAGATTGTCCCACAAAACATTAAAGTGATGAAAAAGCTGTATCTATAGAGTTAGCATCTTGCTAGATGCTTAAGTAGTCCAACATTGACTTTTAGATCAGCACTCTACATTTCTAGTATCGTAGGAAAACAAACTTTTAAAGAGGAATACCAGAAAGAATACCAACACATTATCAACATAGCCACTATGAATGGATACCAGAAAAAAACAATAGATAAGAAGATAAAAGGGTTTGAAAGACAGAAATACATCCAACAAATGACTACGTTACTCAGACAACAAAAACCACAAGTATATAGAAAATTCACTTATCACCCTTGGACACATCATAAATTTCAAAGGATTTTCAAAAAATACATCACCCTGTCTCCACAGAATAACCACAATATACAGAAACTACTATGCAACAGAACAAAAGATCCTATCCCCAACGATAAATCAACTGGTATATATCAAATTGATTGTAATGAATGTAACCTGGTATATATAGGAAGAACAAAAAGAAATCTTGAAATAAGACTTAAAGAGCATATGAGATGCATTTACCAAAAGCAGCCAGATAAATCAGCAGTAGCACATCATTTCTGGTCTTCAAATCATGATATCACTCCAAACATAAAACTCTTAAAACCGATCAACAGCAGCAATGAATTGGACATCTGGGAAAAAATACATATTGTCACACACAGGAATCATCTAATGAATTTCGAACTGCCGCCACCCAGCAGCCTTTGGAGGTTCATCAGCCCAGCACCAGAGAACACCACTAGCCACACACATCCCCCAGACGATGACCGGCAAAATCAGTTGAGGAAATGCTGACGATAGGAACAAACCGTCTCCCGAAACGCGTTCAAGTAAGATTATTTTAGTGATGTAATGTAACAACCCTCAACTCTCTTTATTTTAAACTTTTATTTATTCCATGCTAAGTAAACTACAGCTTGATTTTAGCTCATGCTCTGCTACCAGCCAGAGTTGTACAAAACCAATACTAATAAATATAAAAAATAAATTGAAATGTTTTATTATTTTTAATGTATATAAAAAGGCATAGGAACTTCTTGAACCCAGAGGTACTGAAAACCTCATCAATAAAATTACAATTTTTATAGCTCCATAAATAAGCTTTCTGAATATTACATATATATAGAAAAGGAAGACCATAGCTCATCTGTTATGAATATTATTCAAAATATTATCACTCCTGTCATCTGCATTATATTTCTATGCAGAGTTAGCTCATACAGCATGAATATGAAGGTCACAAATTATTGTAAGTGAAATACAAGCATTCTATTCATTTTCCATCAGGTTGTGAAACTTTAGTAACCTCTGTAGCTTCATAATTATTTTCAAAAATATATTAGGTTCTTATATATCTGTTTGCAGAACAACACTTACCCTTGCAACATCCAAAGCAAACTTGAGAAGATTGTGCTCTTGTAAGGTTTCTTTATGAATCTTAAGATAGCTTTGGAGGGAACCATGACGAACAAATTCCATCACAAGGCTTATTTCTGGTTCTTGAATAACACCTTTAATTTCCACTATATTGGGGTGCTTCAGAGCCTAGCAAAAGAAATCATACTTTGTTAGACACTGGATTCAGTTTACAACACTGTCTTCAAGCAAGCTTCTTATTTACAATACAAAAAACCTGTTCTGTAAAACTAACACAAGTGCGCACGCTTAGTCACTTGCATTCATTTTTTGTCAGATTTGTAGACATGTCACAAGGCGACAACAGCACATTATGATGTCATTCTCCGCGGTGTAGTGGTTACCATGCTAGCCTCTAATTTCCAAGGTCCCGGATTCAAACCCGGTGGAGGGTGATGGATTTTTTGGGGCATAAAAATCCTTAGCACGGCTTCCTTTAGAATGGAAGTAAAGCCAGTGGTCCCGTGTCATACATTTGTGGCATGTAAAAGAACCTCAAGCCTGATAAAGAGGCCTCTGAGAAAAATTTCTGGCCTTTCATGCCCAATATGGAATGGGATGCTGAGGACCACAGCAGTTAAAGAGCATCCATAAATAAATAAAACAAGCACATTATGATCACTATTATTGTCTGATTGCATGACTACTTTGTAATTTGAAACTAAAACCTTAAATAATATACAGCTGAAGGGATCAAAACAACCTCTTGACTAACTTACGTGTACATTCTGTATTCAATTTGTTACATTGTTGCCATGCTCGCATGGAAAGTGATATAACATATGAGGGTTGGGGCAAAACTCATGGCAACTATTTATTTTCTTGAAGATACCAGTCCGGTTGGAAAATGTGACATATACAGATGAAAGGACAAGGTGTTAGCTACATGTGTGGACAACGAATAGCACTGAAATATCGTAACACACTAATTTATTACAGTAGTAACAGGACAATATGGCCTTCACAGTGCAAAAGAAAGACAACACAGTACACATACAGTTGACACGACAAACTTGGGCCTAAAGACCCTCAAAGTAGTCCCCTGCTACTGTCACCACACGCTGCCAATGATGTGGGAGGCGCTGAATACCATCTGCATCAGCATTTGCCACACCATGTGTGAATTGGGTCACCTGTTCGCGCACAGCATTAGCAATCTCCGCTCGTGTTGCAAACCGCCTACCACGTAGTGGTTCCTTAATCTTTCAAATGAGATCAAAGTCACAGGGTGAAATGTCGAGAGAGTACGGTGGGTGCTCCAATTCTTCCCATCCCCAACGTCGCAGTAACTGCCCTACACACTCTGCTTTGTGTGGTTTTGCATTGTCATGCAGGATTATTGCACCTTCCACAAGATCCGACGTTTCTCCCAAATGCCTGTCGTACCTGTCGCACCAGGAGGTCCCTGTAGTACTGTGCGGTCACTGTTCTGCCATGTGGAACGAAGTGGCAAACAATGACACCCCTGACGTCATACGCGACGATAACCATCAATTTGATGGGGAAGGATTCTGACGGAACTTCTGCCTCCTTGGTGATCCAGCATGTCGCTACTCCGCGGACTGACCTTTCAGTTCTAGTTCGTATGCCCTGGCCCAAAATTCATCGATGGCGATTATTCGTGACAAGAATTGATCGCCGACCTGTTGCCAGCGTGAAAGGTGGTGGGAGCATATTGCATAGCGCACCTACCTTTGAACTTCCGTCAGTGCATGCGGTACCCACCGCGATGCGATTTTGCGTAGTTGCAGCTCATTATGCAATATCCTGTGGACGGTGCATTTCTCGATGCCACTTGCCATCTCTAACTCCAGTAGCGTCCATCGTCTGTCTTCATCCAGGAGCTGCTCGATGACGGCACGTGCCACGTCAGTCCGCACACTGACAGGTCGTCCCGAACGTTGCTCATCACTGGTTGACACACGTCCTTGCTGAAACTTTCCTACCCACTGTACGGTATGATAGGGCATTATTCCCAAGAGCTTCCACTAATTCACTGTGACATTCCATCGCATTTCTCCCTCGGAGAATGGCTATTTTGATGTAAGCGCTCTGCTCAACACGGATTACTTCCATCTCGCACGACACTCACCAACTGACTGATTTCACAGCCTTCGCTGTCCTACTACCACCTATCACAGAGCCATCTGTTGTTCTGCATACACACTATGCCTACAGAACTTCCACACAACACATATACGTTTGTGATCCCTTCACATATCTACAAGTAAAAAAATAGTTGCCATAACTTTTGCCCCAACCCTTGTAGATTTCTGTTCCATTATTTTTACAATGCACTTTGCTTGACAATTTTCGGAATACTGAAGCCATCTGCTGATGTACAAGCTCAAACTACTTGCAAATCTTACCCAGGACACATCACAGATGTGTGTTTTGTGAATAAACTACAGTAGATTTAAAGTTCCAATTACAACTCGAGTTGAGCCGTGACATGTACATGTTATTGCTGCATCTATAGGCTGTATTTACTCAAAATAAGTTACTGTAGTGAGTACTATACTGTCTGTATTCTATAATTGAGGACTGGGATTCTCAACATTTAAAGAATTGAGATAATTCTTCAGAAAGATGCTTTAAGCCAAGTCCACTTTCTTCTCAAAAGCGCTATGTTTCTATTTGTCATCTTTGAGTTGAAACTGATGGCGATAGATGGCATTGGTGTTAACTCCAGCAATCATGGCATCTTGAAAAGTGTTAACTACCACATTGATAACATCACTGATGAGATAGAAATTAACGTTGTTAATGTTGGTGAATCTGATTTCAGCATGGTTCAAGGTTTATTAGTGCCAAATTATATAAATTTGATAAATACATATTAGTTTTATTATTATTATTATTTGAAAAATATGTTTTTGTAAGTTCAGTGACATAGTACTTTTCAGAGGAATTTGATTAAATTGTCACTCTTTAACTGCTGTAGTCCTTAGCGTACCATTCTATATTGGGCGTGAAAGACCGGTAATTTTGCTAAGAGCCTCTTTATCAGGCTTGAGGTTCTTTTACGTGCCGTAAATCTACAGCACAGGACCACCATCTTTACTTCCCTTCCGAAGGCAGCCTTGCTAAGGATTTTTATGCCTGGCAAAATCCATTGCCCTCCGCCGGGTTTGAACCCACATGGTAACCACACACCACTAACCACTACAAAGGATAACTTTTAGAGGAAATCCAATTAATGTGAGATTCTTTTCTTAATTTATATCCTTTTTAGCTCAATGTTATTTACATATGCTTAATATGTTAAATGGTCCGGTAAGAATACTGTGGTTTGACATAGTTCCTTGTATAATAACCAATCAAAATAATCAAATTACATATTATTTATAACTAAAAAGTAATGTTTTGTCACTTAACACCTTTGGTAATTCCTCAGTTATCTAACATATTAATTGTTTTCTCTTTTAAATTCCTCCTAAGCATTCTTAACAACTGCTCTGAAACTCTCACCATTAATCTCCCACATATTTTATATCCTTTGTTTTCTCCTTTAAGAGTCAAAATCTTTCTCATTAAAGTTTCTTCATTTTTGTTTCTATTCCTGTTCTCTCCATGTGTTTGTCTGATTACAGTATAATACACATAATACATATACATTGGACTTTTTTCTAAGTTTTTGTTGCTCCTTAAACTTTTTAAATTTCTAACTCTAGCCCAAGCTTATCCTTCTTGAACCTATTTTATCACAAACTTTCATATATTTTTTGGTTGTGTACTACTATCATGTTTCTACTAAATGTTATCATGATGAAACACATTTATAGCAGCAACTTTTCTGATTGCCACTACTTATCAGAGGAAGACAAAAACATAATTGCCATGAATGCTTTTGTTTATCTCCTTTTACCATAAAATCTACTTAAGTATAACTTATTTCTGATGCAACTTAGCATATACAGTATGTCACAGAGTTAAAGGGTGTAAAATAGTAAGTTATATTTCATGATATGCCCAGATTTTGTTTATGAGAGTTTTGCATATATTTTTTAAAACTTACTATAATTTACTCTAGATTTTCTCAGGCTTCCAGCCAGATGTAGAGTTGGTTAGAAACTGACATTTCAGGAACTTTCATTCCCATCTTCAGAGTAGCCGAAAGATGCAAAATTACTGTATGGTCCAAATTTCTTGATGTTTAGTGACAACCAATGCAGAGTGACCGTGCGGTTGCCAAACTTCACTTCGCTTAATCAGAATGTTACGTATTTGTTATAAATACTAATGCAATGTTCACTTAAAAACTACAAGAAAACAAGAAGAGACAATAATAGAAATGTAATATACAAATAGAGAAATAAAAACCATACCTTTCTATGCATCTTTTGTTATTCAAGTGGCACAGCTAACAGCATATCCTTTTTTGCTTCCTTATACACACGTGAAACAGTTGATGTATTTAATGAGCACGTTTCAGTTCTTGACATTTTATGAAGTTAAGATTTTTGCGGTTTTGTTTGTTGGCATACTTTTTAAAGAAATTATACACACTGAAGACAACAGCCCTAACCCTAAAGCTATATCCACTGGTACTAATGGATTTACTAATCGACATTTTCAGAAAGAGATAACCTTATAAATGTTAGGACAAAGCCTATCACTGTAAGAACTGAGTAACTGCAGTTGAATTCACAACTGAGGTGTTTAACCTTCCAACAAGCACGTTGTAAAAAGTACACCAGCAGTATTTTTGCTTTGTCAATGTTTTAATCTTCAGCTCTTGCATCAATGGTGCAATGAATTCCATTGCTGATGCTCCCTCGGGAATGTAATGACAGTTGCTGATTCTTTGCTTAAAGTTCTCAGTTGGCTTGGTCTTTATATGGCTTAATTTGTTTTGGAAGTGCATTCCAAGTAATGAGGTGTTGAATGTTATAAACAGCACAATACGCTCTTCTCATTTAACAGATAAGTGCTTGGTTCTATAACCATTAAAGTGCATTTAATCATTGGTTTTCTAATGGTATTATTCTGTGAAACAAAACCATGCATAATGTTTATTAAAAAAAAATCATGTATGGTTTTTCTAGAACTGTGTCAGAGGGCTTTGAAAGAATTTTCATGACAAGTTTGTAGCTGTATTAGAAAACCTTGTGGGAGAACTATTTTTAAACTTATTTAAGACATGGAGAATACAATTATCAAGTGATAATTATGTCTATGACATAACAGTATATAAAATAACTATGACAGCAATGGATTTATTACTATTACAAGCATAATTATAACTAAAAGTCTCTGTTTATAAACAACACAAAAAATAACTATAAATTAATGGTGAACCATTGGGTGTAAAAATATGATTCTTTTTTGTACTTGTTCAGGAAAACATCGCCTTTTATCTTAGCTACTTGTTGCTTTTCTGAAATATGATATATGTATGTGTGCACATGATATTGCAATTAGCGTTTTACTAGCAGTGAGGTGTCTGTCTGTATGAGGCAAAGCTGCACTGCTGCTATTCGCTAGTGCTGTATTAGTGGACATGCCTCAAATGTCAAGAGATTCGGACCACATAATAGGAGTCCCCCATATTTATATTACTGTCTGTGGTGTTAGTCCAGACCTTTTAGAAAACAGGTTGGGTACACTGAGGTGGTAAAAAGCACAGATGTTATAGAAAATCATTTAGTCAAGCAGCTGCCTGATGCAAAGTTTGTGTGTTTTTTTCCTGATTTTGATACATTTTTAAGGCCGGTTTCCAGGCAGTGCTGAACTGTAGTCGAATCTCAGTTCAGGTTACCTTTCTCAGCTAAAGCTTCCTTGCAAGTAACCCACACATTTGGCTAATACAGTTGTTCTACCGAGATTAGCCCTGTGGTCTTGTTTGAAACAGTCTTCTACTAGACCCAATTTTTCTGGCTGCATCAGACATATACTTCTGTTGTGTTCAGCAATCCTGGTGGATATTATTCTGGTTTGAGCTATGTAGGCGGCCCTGCATTCACAGGGGAAGCGGTAGACACCTGAGACTCTCAATTCAAGGTTGTCTTTGAACAGTCTGATAAGGTTTCTGATTTTGGGTGGAAGTAAATGGATTGTCTTAATGTTGTGTTTAGCTAACAATCTGTTAATTTTACTTGATAAATTGCCAGTAAAAGGAATACAAGTGAAAACAGTTGGATTTCTGTAGTCAGTTGTGGGCTGTTTGCATGTGGCTCTTTTGACGGAGGCTTTGATGTTGTCTACTGCAGAGCCGTTCTGCTGGAAAGTGTGGCTGAGGTATAGCGAGTGCTCAATGGGTGAGGGTGTTCAGTACACCTACTCATTGGGACTTGTGATGGAAGCCGTTGGCATTTAGGTAGAGGTCCATATGGGTCAGCTTCCACTAGACTGCAAAAATCAACAACGGAAAAATAAGCCATGCAGTCTACCAGAAACTGACCCATATGGACCTCTATCTAAATGCCAATGGTTTCCATCACAAGTCCCAATGAGTAGGTGTACTTAACACCTCACCCACAGAGTAGTAGCTATTTCAGAGCACAGCCATCTACAAGAAGAACTAAAACACCTCAGCTACACTTTCCAGCAGAATGGCTATGCAATAGACAACATCAAAGCCTTCGTCAAAAGAGCCACATGCAAACAGTCCACCAACACACACCTGACTACAGAAAAACTAACTGCTTCTAATTGTATTTCTTTTACTGTCAATTTATCGAGTAAAATTAGCAGATTGTTAGCTAAACACAACATTCAAGAGGTTCCACTTACCTCCGCCCAAAATCAGAAACCTTATCACATCGGTCAAAGACAACCTTGAATTGAGAGTCCCAGGTGTCTACCACATCCCCTGTGAATACAGCGCCACCTACATAAGCCATACCAGAAAAAAAATATCCACTGGGATTGCTGAACACAACAAAAGTATATGTCTGATGCAGCTGGAAAAATCTGGTCTAGCAGAATACTGTTTTGAACAAGACCATAGGGCCAACTTTGGCGTAACAACTGTATTAGCCAAGTGTGTGGGTTGCTGGCAACAGAGGGTGAAGGAAGCTTTAGCCATCTCATCCAAGAAAGGTAATCTGAATCGAGATTCCAGACTATAGCTCAGCATGGCCTGGAAACCAGCCTTAAAAATGTATCAAAACCAGCACAGAAACATAAAATCTTTGCATTAGACAGCTACTTGCATAAACAATTTTTTGTGACATTTGTGCCTGTTACCATCTCAGTGTACCCGACCTGTTTTCTAAGAGGTCCAGGCTTAGCACCACAGACATTAATATAAATATGGAGGACTAGACAACATTGGCAGCCTACTTGGACAACGAGACTGATGAACGCGAGAGAGCTGGATTCAAATGGATGGGCTACTGTGCACAACTGACGGGAGGGATCACCTGTAAAGACTGACACAGGAAGCAACAACACATAATCATATATTATTAAGATTTCACACTATTACTACAGTATACGCTTAAGCTCTAACTCAACAGTACTATTGTACACTAACACTTAGCTTAAGCTAAAATCATGACAAGCAGGCACTCCCTGCACTCAGTTATAAGTAACATATACACATACATATTAGCTTAAGTTAACACCATGACTAGCAGGAACCCCTGCACACACTTACAACATTAAAATGTAAGCAACTATAACATATACAATTTTTAACACATGATATCCCACTGGTATTGTTCAGGTTTCATGGACAATCCCATTAATTAGCAATGGCTGCGCTCGCATACAATGCATGCCAGCAACTTAGCACCCTAGTTAGTATATGAATAGCTATGCGGGACCCAACCATGCATGAATGCATGCAAACATAGCAATATACGATTAACACGTGGAGGGGTTTTTTAGTGGGTATTCTGCAACTGAGTGGCGAGCTCCACATATCCCTCCAGCCATTGCACATTGGCTGGAGGTTGAATGCAGTAATGCATTTTTCCCTCCATGGGGAAAAAAATGGAGGATCCTAATTTAGCATCAGCTAACCTGAAGAAGGGAACGATGTACATTACCGAAATGTCGGTTTCTAACCAATTCCATATCTGGCTGGAAGCCCGAGAAAATCTAGAGTATTCACAATGCCAGGAAAGCTTCAGCTCATTATAATTTGTTTATGCATTTACTCATTTGTTTACATAGCAGGGTCATTGCCAAAAATCCTTCTCTTCCACTGTATAAGTACCATGAAAAGTGCAGCAGTATTATCAAAATTACAAGCCTATCAGAATCACATCCTCAAGGTTGGCAGCACTACTGGTAGTGGTTGATAGTTCGAATGCTCTATGGGTGTTTCACAACTGATCTATTGGTGTGATGGGAGATAAGAGATCAAATATAAAGAAAATATGCGAGGGATGGTTTCCAAATTAACTGAAAATGGCATTATAAGAGCTACCTGTTAAAACAATTACAATATTTAACATATGCTAATTCAAATTATTAAAACTTTCAAAGTTAAATTAAATAAGCCTTGCTTTTTATATGCAACATTAGAGTTAGATATTATAGGACAGTTGACATATAATTGTGTACATGATGAAAATTGTTGCTCATCTGATTTACTGCTAAAAATTGAAGGTGGTTCTTGTGCATACTGTTCAGCAATGGAGAGAAAGTCCCTGACAGGAATGTGCTACCATTATCTGTTTGGAAACAATGTGACAAGGACAATGAATGGAGAACACATGGTACGCAAGGAGTAGAACTATTCAATGGGCTGTAACTGAGCTGTCGTGTGTATCATAAATAAGGGTAACATAAGCAAGTAAGCAGGGTTTGGACCATGTCTAATAAGCAATTTCCCCATTGCCCTTCATTCCCTGGGGACTTTCTTTGCTGTGGAAGACAGTAGAGACATAAGAAATGGGATGACATTTTCACCTTCTGGACAATCATTCCATCAGTCATTATTCAATTAATAAACTTTTGTTGGAGTACCCACCTTTGCTTTGCAATACAAGTGTGAGGCTGATAATTACTGACTGTTTCATCCTCTCCTCTCTGCACAGAGCATGAGGTATATACAGGTTGCTATTGAAATGTTTAAGAAAAGCCGCTCTTACAAAGTACCAATCACTACACTCATATCGAAACATCAAAATTTTTCCTGTGTCATCTATTGCTATAATTCCAAACATGAGTAGCTGTTTTCAACTCCAAACACCCAAGATCAAGACTAAAAAATGTCAGGTCAAAACAGTAGGAGGTGCGGAGATGACTGTCTCTGTTAGTGCCTTGCAGTGGCAAAAACAAAACAAGTGATTTGTGTTGATTCAGTGATTAAAACAAGCTTTTTGGCACCATGCACATCAAATAATTGCACCATTCTTGAGTGGCAAAAGCAAAAAAGTGATTTGTGTTGATGCAGTGATTAAAACAAGCTTTTTGTCACCATGCACAACAAATAATTGCACCATTTTCACATTCTTCTTCGCATATTCTCACACTTGTTTGCAGGTAGAATTTAACAGCTGTAATGAACATGGGGGGGGGGTTGCTCTCTTATATATTTGTTTGCAATCCATGAATATTACATCATATCCCAGAACCACAGAGACGAAATTTAGTAATGAATAAATTACTGCATTTTCAAAATCTGTTGTTCTGAAAAACCTTGAAATGAATGTGCTCATTAGCTGTCAAAGTTTCAATTATATGACGAGATTTCCACTGCCAGAAGAAAAGCTTATCCAAAGATTAAATTTCCCCATGGTGCCAGGAGGAATCTGCAGAAATTCAATGGTTTTTGTAGGAGGAATATCTTGGAGATGTAATGACATTATAACTCGTCCACGAAACCAAAAGTACTGTACAATTATTTGCACAGCAGGGGATAAAGGCTTCATTAAACCACAATTTCAACTATCTTTCCTGATTTAAAATAGAGAGTTGAGGGTTGTTACACTATATCACTATAATATTCTTACTTGAACGCGTTTCGGGAGACGGCTTGTTCCCATCGTCAGCTGACGATGGGAACAAGCCGTCTCCCGAAACGCGTTCAAGTAAGAATATTATAGTGATATAGTGTAACAACCCTCAGCTCTCTATTTTAAATTATGACACATCACTGTTACTAGCTTCTAAATCTTCAAAATTAGTCAATATCTTTCCTGAGCTATTAAATCTTCTGCCAGAAATATCTACCTTGAAACGTTAGGCCCAAAACTGCCTGTATTCTCCTGCAGTACAAAAATCATTTGGAAAAATTAACCCATCCATACTAATAGTGGGCATAATAGTATGTGAATGGTCACGACACTAATAGATTGTGCAAGAGTTTGTACATTTTCTCCCCAACATTGCTGTCATTTCATGCTTGAAACCACTCTAGATCAGTTATAATTACAGTAAGGGGGATAATTTGACAGTTGCTTGTTTCCAAAAACCTTTCTGCCACTTTGTCTTTTTCTTCTTCCTTTATGAATGCCTATGAAACAAATATTGTTTATCTTCTGACTTTTAATTTTATGAACCTTTCTGAAACAAGGTATATAACAAGGTATAACAATATTTTCAAAAGTGTAATAGAAAATGCAAAAAGGCAATACAGCAGGGAATTGATACAGAAATCTGAAAATAAAACAAAAATAATATGGCATATGGTAAATATAGTCCATAACCAAAGCAAAAATAAATATATGGAAAATTTAGTCATAAAAAATCAAGGTAAAGAAATAAAAGACACAAAGAAAATTTGTGAAATTTTTAATGAATATTATGTAAATATAGCAGCAGAATTAAATTTAAATAAACAAAAAATAGATGAAAACATTAGTCTAAAAAAACAAAGAAGCCAATTAAATAGTATGGCAGTCTTCGAAGTGTCAGAAGAAAGTGTAAAAAATGAAGTAAAGAAGTTAAGATCAAAGAAATCAAGTGGCCTAGACGAAATCTCGAATTTGTTATAAAACACATAAAGCAAGAAATTAGCAAAATTCTAACACACATTATAAATACATTGTTAATGCAAGGCATTTTTCCAGATATGCTAAAGAAGGTAATAGGCCAATATTTAAACATAAGGGGAGTAAAAAAGACATAGAAAATTATAGGCCAATTACTCTATGTTCTGCGATATCAAAAGTATTGGAAGGTTTATATATAATACAGTTGCAAATTTATCTTAAAAAACTAGATGTTGTATCAAAATGGCAATACAGATTTCAAAAGCACAAGTCAACCATAAATGCGATTGAAAAGGCAAATAATATAATTGTAAATGCAATAAATGATCATGAATCAGTGGTGGCTATCTTCATAGATTTATCTAAGGCTTTTGATTGCATGAATATAAAAATATAATAAATAAATTAGAAACATGTGGTATTCAAGGTTTAGTGCTAGATTGGATATCAACATAGCTGGAAAATCGAGCACAATATGTCAAAATAAATCATCTAAATACAAATGGTGTCATAAAAAAGATAGTCAGATTTCAAATAGTAAAACAAGGGGTCCCGCAAGGTTCAAAATTGGGGCCATTTTTATTTCTTATATATATATAAATGAAATTTTTGAGTTCATACAAGAAAATGGAGGCATCACAATTGGATATGCAGACGACTAGACTGTCATAATTAAAGGTCAAACAGCAAAAGAGGTTGAAATTAAAGCATTTTCAATTTTAAAAATTATAAAACAATATTATGCTAATTTAGATATAATAATAAATACACAAAAGACAGCATGTATTAACTTTGAATTAACAAAACTTAACCCAAGTAGTATTAAACTAAGTATAGATGGGGAAAACATATCAGAAATAAATTGCACTAATTTTCTTGGAGTAATAATTGATAAACGTTTAAATTGGCAATCTCGTGTAGCATCAACTTGAAAAAAGATAAATAAGGGCATTTATGTAATGAGACAATCAACTAAAATAATGGACAATAAAACAATGAAACGGGTCTATTATGCTTTTATATATTTGCATGTAAGATATGGAATTACGTTATGGGGAAATATTACAGCAAAAGAAATGGATAAAGTCTTTAAACTGCATAAAAAAGCCATTAGAATAATAAGCAAAATGGAAAACAAACAAACTTGCCTGGGGGTGTTTAAGAATCAAAACTTGTTAACAGTGCCATGTATATATATTATATATATATATGAATGCATAAAAACTGTGATAAATATAAATATGCAAAAAGTTCCAGTGTACATAACCATAATTTAAGAAACAATGACAATTATTATAGAATAACATTAAGGGGAACTCTAAATAATCATGCCATAGAAGTTAGAGGAAGAGAATTATTCAATAAATTACCTAGAGAAATAAAGAACATAAACCAGCCAAATGTAATGATGAAAACAATAAAGAAATAGGTTGGAAAGGTAGAATCAGATGACTAAAAAATTCAATGCCATAGCCGGGATTTGAACCACGGATGCGAATCAGCTGGAGAATTTAATGTCGTGTCGGCATGTTGCCATGGTAGCTCAGTGGTTAGAGCAACCAGACGGAGACCGGGATGATCGTGGTTCAAATCCCAGCTATGGCATTGAATTTTTCAGTCATCTGATTCTACCTTTCCAACCTTGTCCAACACACGGCTTGAGTGAAAGAACAATTAATTCCAATAAAGAAATACTTGATAGAAAATGAATTTTATAGTATAGATGAATTTAGACATGGTAAAGCAAGGTAAAGTGAAAATGATATTTAAGGTAAACTTAATGTAAATGCAATGTAAAAGAAGTAATGTAAAATTATAAGCTGTACTTGTTAAATTATTTTATATTTGTAATTGGACAAGTCCTTTAAATGTATTTAAAAGGATAATAAACTACTACTACTAGTAAAAAAAAAAAAAAAAAAAAAAAAATGATAGACGCAACAAAGCATGTACTAAAATCTACTCTTCCAAATAAAGAGCTTTTTAAAATTGCCAAGGCCCTGGACTTCAGTTCTTTGTTAGTTATGTTTTCTTTTTGCTCTTCATGTTTATAAAAGGCACGCAAATATAAATATAAGTGCATTATAAATGCATTTTTTATGCTCGCTGGGATTTAAGATTGTGGTTTCCACTTGATTTTCCAAATGTATAATTGCCTTACTAACATCAACCAAACAAAATCTCCTGCAAACATTAGAGAATGTAAGACACTTCTTCCCAACCTTTGTTTAACCAGAAAGATATACGTTTCTCTTATATTCATTGTGAATAGTAATTCTTTTTTTTCTGTTGACTGCAAACATAACTAGAACTAGTGGAGTTCACTGGAGACCAGTCTTTACTGTTAGATTCATTAGATTCCAACAACCTGGTTCCATTATACTACTTTTTATTTATTTATTGTGCTAAGAGATTTACAATTTGATTGTCTACTGAACTTTGACCCTGGGCACTCATTCTGTAGACAATCACTACAGCTTATTTACATTTTACAATTTTTTGTCAATAAATTATCTTGTTTCAGTTTTTCATGTCCCATTTCCACTTGTTTTTCACTTTTCACTTATTGATTACTTTACCATCACACATTCACCCTAGTTTTCCATTCAAAGTAAAGTACACTACCTCTTACTTTTCTGTATCACTGTTCAAAGCCATTTATTTTTGACTTTACACAAAAACTGTCCAATGCTCCTAGCGTCCTTGCACATCATTTCGATTATAAGCGTATTTCTATCCCCACTTCTTTTAAAAAATTCTCTTCTCCAATTTTCTGTTCCTTGGCACTTAAATACTATGTGTTCAATGTCTTCATTACTATCACATATCGACATTGATTTTGAGGAATACCCTTCTTAATCCTCTTAGCCTCCATGCTCCGGTTCTTACCCATGCAATAGATTCTCTCTCTTCTTTATTTACTATGTCTATATATTTTTTCTTACACCATGTATTTTTCATTGGCCTATAACAAACCAATCAGCTCTTGTTGGCAATCTCACTGAACATGATTTGTATTTCTATATCTTCCAGTCTTTTCCTTGTGTTTTTCCAAAAAAATTTCACGTTATTTTCTCTCCTTCTCCACATGTCTCCGAACCCATTTTTCTCCAAAATGTTCCGTAAATTATTTACCCATCCATCATTCATTAAACTATTCTCTTGGTATTCTATACATTGTCTTAACACATTACTTTTTTCTAGATTTAAAGTTCTGAACCAAAATTTCAAAGCTCTTTCCATTATCTTCCCCTTAGTCACCACCCTGTCCATCTGTAATTGCGCTACCTGTCTTACAATTACCTTCAGTAACCCTAGTATTTCTCTACAAAACATCTGTGCACTTCATCTATACTTTCCCATCCTCTATCTAATCCCCATATTTCTATATCATACATCATTTTTGCCTCCACAACCATCTCATAAACTTTTTCCAACCATTTAACATTTATATTAGGTACTCTATATTTGCAGACTAGACTACTTAAGCTTGGAGGGTGAATTTCACACGTAGAGAATGAAGGTGAACTGTCATCACTATCTCCTTCCATATCTAAGAGTTTTTTCCAAAGTAATACCAACACCTGTAGGATTTGTTCCTAACAGATTAATAACATTCCCACTAATTGCTATTTCTTCTGAACTTATTATGCTTGAAGAAAAACCAACTTCTTGAAAATGATACAATGCAAACTCTAGAACATTAATAGAATTCATGTCTGATTCTTTAAAGAAACATAACGCAACAGAACCTAGGTTAATATCACGTACATTATATTCATAACAGCTACGGCCACAAACAGAGCCTGTGCTTTCCTCTTATCTATTGTGCATGTGTGGACAAAATACTGCCACTGTTGGGGTTTCCAGTCCCTTCTCTACGGTACCATGTTATGTTCCTCAAATGCTCCAAGATATTCTCAACTCATTTAAGGGTAATTGCAGTGAAAACAACAGCTCATTTGTGGAACATGGACCTCTTATACTCCATAGATGACACAGGAAAAAATTTGAGGTATGTTTTGATATGAGTGTACTGATAAGTTTAGTAATGAGTTAAATGTTATACTTTTGCTAAGAATCAGAAGTAAGGAATGGTTAACTTCTGCAATTATTAGGATTATCATGAAATGTGTAACTACATACTTAAAAAGAAGTATGAATAATTAATTGAAGTTCTCAACACTGTCACGAAGTTTCTTGAGAGCTCAATGAGCATAAGCTTACCCTGGCACTTGTGATGGCCACACAAATGTCAGACAGCATGCTTATTTCATTAGCTTAAAGACTGGGGAAAAAATCTTATATCCATTTTTATACTGCAGAGAAACAAGGAACATGCTTCACTCACTATTGCAACAGGTAGTTTGGCCAATGAATCTCAATAAAATGATTGTATATCATTAAAAGCTAACCTCTTCTTGAATAACAGCTGCATAACAGGAGCTGATGTAATGCTGTAAGTCAGTGTTCTGAATCTGTGTGCCTGCAAGAGGTGAAGGATGTGACAGGAACTTTTACATACTCATTGTATTAATCATCTAGTTTTATTTACAAAAAAATGTTTAAACTGAAATAATGGGCCAGTGGTTGGGACACCACATCACATACTTAAGTGTTTACTTGTATGTGTTTCAGGAACAGGTTTTGTTCCCACTGTCAGCATTTGTCCGAATGGCTGGCCTGGTTATGCTTGGAGGATGTGTTGAGTATAGAGACATCTATTGATGGGGTGATGAATTTTCAGAGGTGGGAGGTGGCAATTCAAAGTTCATAAATAACCAAACCTCCCAGTCGGACAAATGCTGATGATGGGAACAAAACCTGTTCCCGAAATGTGTACAAGTAAAATACTTAAGTATGCAATGTAGTGTTGCAACCACCAACCCATTATTTCAATTGACAATAACATCACAATTACTAGCTTCTATTTCATTAAAATTCAATGTTTAAATTATTTGCTCATAGTTGCTATATCATACTCATCGGTCTATTTGCATTTCTCGTGTGTTATGCTGCTTTACTGTTATCCTTGCCATATGATCTGAATATGTTTCTGTGTACCGTTGCTATATTGTAGTTTTGCTTATTGCTCTATTTTTATTTCTCGCCTCTACTCTGCTATGTGACTTTCTTTGTTATGCTTGCCATATGTTCTATGTAGCCTTTATGTTTTACCCCATAATTGTGGGATTAACAAAACCTACCTCATCTGTTATTACTTGATTGATATTATGTTGTTTTGACACTTTGCCCTGTTTGTTAGTGCTCCTTCACTTTACTGCTTTCTTCCTACTGATTCTTGGACCCATTGGCAGCATTTAGTGTGTACTGCATGTTGCTGTTATTTCAGTTCCATCACAGCTGTGCTATGAAGTAGTCTGAAAATTGATTGCTGGTCATCCTTAGCTTTTTCAATCTATTGCTATCATTAGAATATTTATATTTTTTTCTTTCCAAGTTGGACAATTCTTTCTGTGGGATGTTCCATCCACTAGTTCTAGTACAAGTAGTGAAAGCATTGAGCTTGAAAAAAAGAAACAAAAAATAATAGTCATAGCGTTTTGCCCACTACTTCGTTGTGTGCATCTCATCTGCGTCGTTTTATGGGTGAAGTCTTCAGGACTCGTAATTGCCGATATCAGTCAGGAAGCACTTCTCATCGATCTCAGGGTCAACTGTCAGTGAATCGGCCTGAAATTCCCTAAAGTTGTTGTCAGGGTAGGATTGAGGGAGTGGTGACACCAGGATATTGTCTTGACAGAAACACTGTTTTCACTTTTCTCACTCTTATGCTAGAAATCCTGTAAGATTCATTGATATTCTCTAACACGCGTGATTCTTTTTAGCACTGTCTTCCCACTATTGTCTCCTAGAACACTAAAGTTTGCTCCCGCTAGTTATTTAATATCTCGGTGCTCTATCACCATTCTTTAGATTCGCGCAAACTTGAAATAGTCACTTGACTAACATTAACTCGTTTATGAGCTTGGATATAATTATATCGAAGTATACAGTTAGCACATTATGTAAATTTTTCTACCTACATCACTTTATAATTGCATAATTGTGTGGTACTTATCAAATTTCGAAACTTAGCCTCCTTTTCTGATCCGGAGTGCTACGTGTTACCTTACGAAGAATCATGACAAACTCTCCCAAAACCACGCTTGCATTCACATACA
Organism: Deroplatys truncata; assembly: GCA_030765065.1. Classification (NCBI taxonomy): domain Eukaryota; kingdom Metazoa; phylum Arthropoda; class Insecta; order Mantodea; family Mantidae; genus Deroplatys; species Deroplatys truncata. The sequence goes on from CM060978.1 coordinate 121,432,432, forward strand.
AGGGTGGTCTGAAAAGTTTCCGACCTAATAAAGATACAAGACATTTTTTCAGAATTTGTTTTTTTATTTTTCATCACAGTCTCCTTGTAACTCTACATACTTCTCCCAGCGATGCTCCCATCTCTGTAACCCGTCCAAATAGTACTCGGCGTTCTTCTCTGCAAAATAATTGTTCACGAAGGTGATTGCCTCTTCATTTGACGAAAATCTCTGTCCTCCGAGCGCAATTTTCAGATGATGGAACAAAAGGAAGTCGCTTGGGATTAGATCTGGTGAGTAAGGCAGATGGTCAAGCAGTTCAAATCGTAATTCGTGGATTTTCGCCATTGCAACCGCTGAGGTGTGAGACGGTGCGTTCTTGGTGAAACAGGATTTTCTTTTTCTGCAAATGTGGCTGTTTTTCCGCAAGTTTTGCCTTCAGCTTGTCAAGTAATGATGCATAGTATGCTCCTGTAATGGTTTTTCCTTTTTGAAGATAATCAATTAAAATAACTCCATGACTATCCCAAGAAACAGTCGCCATCACTTTCCCAGCCGAAAAAACACTTTTTGCTTTTTTTGGAGCTGGTTCCCGCTTTGCAGTCCACTGTTTGGACTGTATTTTTGTTTCGGGCATATAATGGTGTATCCAAGTTTCATCTATAGGAATTAATCGGCGCCAAAACTCAAATTTATTGCGCCTAAACTGCGCCAACAGAGAGTTGGAAATGTTCATTCGAACACGTTTTTGGTCAAACATGAGCAAACGCAGCACCCAACGCGCAGACGGCTTTCTCATGTCTAAATGTTGATTTAATATGTGACAAACATGTTCTTTTGACATGTTCATAGCCTCTGCTATCTCTCTCACTTTAATTCGGCGGTCGTCTAGAACCATTTGGTGAATTTTGGTGATGTTTTCGTCGGTAGTTGCAATTTTTGGACATCCCGAACGTTCATCATCTCCCAAGCTCTTACGGCCATGTTTAAATTTAGCTGCCCAAAATTTCACTGTGGTAAATGATGGTGCAGAGTCCCTATATGCAGAATCCAACTCATCTTAGATTTGCGTAGGCTTATTGCCTTTCAAAAACAAATATTGAATGACAGCTCGATACTCGATTTTGTCCATTTTCATAAAAACACTCACATCACCTCACTCAAATGACTGTTACATAACAACTGAGCATCCAAAATGGCTGAATCTTTGGTGAGTAACTGTCAACATATGAACAACGAAATTCACTAGCTTTTATTTACGAGTGCTGCCATCTTCATGTTGAGGTCGGAAACTTTTCAGACCACCGTCGTATAACGATTCCTTGCCTTCAAATTTTGTACATGTCACTGTGTATTCTTATGTTTCCATTTGTTCTCGCACTTATTCTCTACGTTTATTGGTTCCCTGGTTGAAAATTCAAAGCCTAACTGTAAGAAAAGTCCATTGCCTCATAGCGTCTGTTTACCCTTAAATCTTGCCTCAAATCCACGAAGTACAAAAGAAGGTTTCTATTTTTATGGCCCCATGCTCGGAAAACATAATGGACAGTCTAAAACAAAGCTACTTTTATTTTTGCCTAAATCTTGCAGCTTTTCTTATGCAATTATGCCTTTATTTCTTTAACAATATTATTGAAACTTAAAACATATTTACAGCTTCTGAAGGGCTTTCGATTGATACAGTTTTTAATCCTATGGCTTTAAAATTATGGAAATTTATTGAATTGAATGTTAATTAATTATTAATAATTCCTAAACTATAATTATTACAGAGTTCTTTTTTATGTATTCTTAATCAGGCGGAAATATTGCTACAAAATGCCCCCTTTTGTAAACGAAAATCAGATTCACCTATGGTTTTCTTTTTACAAAACATTACCCTAGGATGCATCGACTATTTACACAAAGATACAGTTTAAACACACGTATACATGTAACTGATACTGCAATATGGTGGATACACACTAACATAAAGATTACATAAGTGTTAGCGATATGCCACACATAAATGTTGTAAAGTGCACTGAAGTATTGTGGATAGAGCAATGTTATGTGAGAGTTTTGCAAAACAATAACAGCACCCCTAACCTAGGATAATATAAAATAAGTTACATAGTTATTTACATGAAATTTATTTATTAATTTTTTTCAAAAGTTTGGTTACCCCTGTTGCATTTTCAGGCACTGGTTATGCTCACCCGAGTATTGACTATACTAGTTCCTCTCATTTTCAGTGACCTATATTTTATTTCTTCTACCTGCATTAAGTGGGTTACAATTCCTTTTCACATAGTATTTCCTGACGAATCTAGTGGTATGGTTATTGACCCTTTGTTTTCCTAACAATGAGCACTTTGTCAGTCTGAATCAGCGGGTATTTACACATAAATATAAACATGGTACCTTGCTACTACATTTTATTCTAACTCTGGTGGACAAATACTGTTTGGAGGATGTGGTTCTATTTTAGGATTTTTAGGTGGTACTTCATTCAATAATCTCTTATCCCCATTCTCTGGGTCGATAACATTTATTAATTCTTCTTTTTCTTCATTGTCTCTTTCTTCCCTTTTTTTAATTCTTTTCCTTTTTCTTCTTTGTTGCCCCTTATTACACTTAATTGGTATAAGCCCACATTTATTCTTTTCACAAAGAATTGCTCTGACGCAATCTCTTCTTCCTCCTGTAAGCACTCATAGTTTGCTTCCTGATTAGTCGCCACGAAAAGAATGTGTATAACACCTTCTCCCATTAACACCTTCATACCTCTTTTGCCAAAATCTATTATTCCTAGACTTAATCTTTTTTTGATCAAATCATCATAGCAGTGTACCGACTCTTTTGCATAAGGCACAATACCTCTTCTGTGGAGTCATAGAGAAATGCAGATTTAGTTTCCTGCCGATGGCGTCATTGTGACAGGGACTGGATTGGCAGAGTTTTCATCGCTGGTTTGGGGAGCATTAGCTGTTTCAAGTTGCCTATAAAATTCCTGGCTTTGACCTGTCCTTTCTTAGGACCTCTGGAATCGGGGTCCCATTTCCTCAATGGTATTGACCTCACCCTCGGCTACCGTTATGTTGTCATTCTCAATTTGGGCTCCTTTGAAAGTTCACATATTGAATCTGCGGTGGGCGGTCACCTTGGAAGTGAGGATGGAAGTTTTGTCTACCCCGCAGAGTTGGCGAGCTATCTTTTCGCCACCGATTTCTATCATTTCCGGGAAAACGAGGTAGAGTCTTGGTAAGCAGTTCTGGCGTGATCACTAGGTGATAAGGTCGATGCCCCCTGCCCTAGGCTAGAGTTGTTTGGGCGTCTATCCCTGTGTTCCTGACGGTTTCTTTGGTGGTTTGGGGATCCTCTGTTCGCATGTTCTTGTCTCGGAGGGTAGTTCTCAAGGGAAGCTAGCAGTTCGATGAACTGGGTGTATGTGTTGACTCCAGCCACTCGGATGAAGTTGCGGGTTTATGGAGGAAAGTGACCCGTGACGATCTGAATTAAGTCCCGTGGCGAGATCTTGGGCTCTATAAGTCTACTCTGATTCACTATCCTGAGGAAGTAATCCTACATGGACAAACTGTTGGAGGGGTCATATTTTCCCATTAAAATCTCTTGTCTGATGGTGGTTTGCCGATATACGCCCCAGTAGTGCGCGAGAAAAGCTTGCTTGAAGGTCAGATAGTTAGTGTGAGTATCAAACATAATTCTAGCCCATTCTGAGCCCCTACCTTGCAGTTGTTTCTTTGCTATCAGGGTTCTAAGTGTCTCTGGAACTTGTTTGAGTTGGAAATATTCGTCCAGCTCACGAAGAAACAACAGAGGACAGTCATCTTTAGTACCATGGAAAAATAGTGCACTTATTTCATTTAAGAGGGATTGATGATGGTTGCCACCAGAGAAAGAATGAATCATGCCACACTCATTACTATACACAGCATTTATGTTGTCACCGTTATTACTAGTAAGACTATTGTGGGTGTTGTTATTGCATGTACTTAACCTAACCTGTGGAGTTAACAAATCATTGCACACCTATTAGTGCTAACGCTATCAGTGGCGTTGGAAGGTTGTAAGACTTGCTGGCAGAACTACTATCATTAGTGTTGATACTGTTGCTCACATTATTAGTGGCATTACTGACAGTTTCTTTTAACAAATCCATTTCGTTTTAAAAAATTTCATACTTATTCTCTATTCCTTCCAGACGACTGCCAGTGCTTGCATTCTGAATGCTTATAGATAAGGTGAGAGATTTTATACCTTCAATTTCTTTGTTAATGGTGGATACTTCTCTCTCAACAACATTAATTAATTGGGCTTGCGCTTGCATGAAGTTGTCTTTATTTTCCTGGATCACCTCCAGGACCCTTTGTTCACTTTCCTTATTAGATTTCCGACACTTTTCTTTTGTCTGCTCGATCTCAGAAACCACGTTATCTATCCCCTGTTGCAATTCCTTATTACTATTTGCTAACAATTCCCAGAATTCCCGAGCTTGATCAGAAAATCTTTTTTCCAGTTCCCCTGCTAACTCTTTGTTATTTTCCCCTAATTGAGTTTTTAGAGTGTCATTAAATTTTTCGAGCAATAGGTTAAAATCAAACATTGAAGGTTGAGAAACGGGTTTATGAACAGTAAATAAATCCCTACCAACCCTTGAAGGTTATACTGGTTCACTAATAGGAGACCCTTGTGGAGAGTTGAAGTCATTACCCTGGTTACCCTCACAGCTGTTGCCTTCGGTCGCATTCATTGTCGTTAGATCCAATAGTGATTTTCCACTTCTCAAGAACATGTGAGCATGCACACAGTGGAATTTTGCACTGTCTTACTTTTCATTGTGGTAAAGATTTACCATCACCAAAGTTCTAGTAGTCCCGGGTTCGAATCTTGTGCCTCCTGTGGGTTTGAAGTTGCTGGATTGCAGTTTCTCATAGTAGGTATCCTCTGCGATGGGATCTGGAACTTTTTTGAGCACCACGTTGACAGCGCCAGGTTTGTAGCATTTTGCCCGCTACTTTGTTGTGTGTATCTCACCTGCGTCATTGTATGGATGAAGTCTTCAGGAGTCATAATCGCCGATATCAGTCAGGAAGCGCTTCTTGTCGATCTCAGGGCAACTGTTGGCGAATCGGCCTGAAATTCCCTACAGTTGTTGTCAGGGTAGGATTGAGGGAGTGGTGACACCAGGATATTGTCTTGAAAGAAACACTGTTTTCACTTTTCTCACTCTTATGCTAGAAATCCTGCAAGATTTATTGATATTTCCTAACACACATGATTCTTTTTAGCACTGTCTTTCCACTATTGTCTCTTAGAATACTAAAGTTTGCTCCAGCTAGTTATTTAATATCTCAGTGCTCTATCACTGTTCTTTAGATTCAAGCAAACTTGAAATAGTCACTTGAATAATATTAACTCGTTTATGAGCTTGGATATAACTATATCGAAGAATACAGTTAGCACATTATGTAAATATTTCTACCTACATCACTTTATAATTGCGCAGTACTTATCAAATTTCGAAACTTAGTGTCCTTTTCTGATCCGGAGTGCTACGTGTTACCTCAACAAAGAATCATGACAAACTCTCCCAAAACCACACTCGCATTCACATATAACGATGACTGCTCGCCTTCAAATTTTGTACATTTCACTGCAATTTCCTATGTTTCCATTGGTTCTTGCACTTATTCTCTACGTTTATTGGTTCCGTGGTTAAAAATTCAAAGCCTAACTGTAAGAAAAGTCCGTTGCCTCATAGTGTCTGTTTACCCTTAAAACTTGCCTCAAATCCACGAAGTACTAAAGAAGGTTTCTATTTTTATGGCCCCACGCTCGGAAAACATAATGGACAGTCTTAACGAAGCTACTTTTATTTTTGCCTAAATCTTGCAACTTTTCTTATGCAATCACGCCTTTATTTCTTTAACAATATTATTGAAACTTAAAACATATTTACAGCTTCTGAAGGGCTTTCGATTATTTTAAAATTATGGAAATTTATCAAATTAAATGTTAATTAATTATTAATAATTCCTAAACTATAATTATTACAGAGTTTCTTTTTATGTATTCTTAATCAGTGATGCAGTAATTTGTATCACAAATTACTTAAATGTAAATAATGATTGTAATATGAATATGCATTTTTATGTGACATTGATTTCAGATGTTTATTAATTGTAATTATTATTGGGAAATAAGTTTATAGGGCCTTACTGAAACTGTCAATAATAGCGCAATAATGCAGCGAGGGGGGTGAGCTGTTTATCATTATTGGAAACAAGGAAGTTACGTAATGTTGACGCGTTTTCGGTAGAAACTTCTGGAATGTGTTCTCCCTAAAGCATATGTATTCATAATTTTAATTGGATATTTAAATAGACGCTAATGTTGGCGCATTTTCTTAGCCAATTGCAGTTCAGTTATAATCTTTAGGCATATCTGATTGCAGGAGTATAAATAGGGTAAGTTGGAGGTAAAGTCAGTCAGTCCTTCAGTTCGCCGAAAGCATTCATACACTACACGTCGTCTTCAGTCGCTCAGTTCATCAATAATCTGTGTACACTACACGTCGTTTTCAGTCAGTTCGTCGAAAGTATTAGTTCGTCATACATCGGATATAGATTCACAAGTTACGCGCAGCAGAATTATGAAAGATCTAAAATATGGTAAAGTTAATTATACAAAAGGTTGAAGTACGTTGATTAAAAGTGATCAGTAAGAAGTTATTATAAAAGTTTCAGTTTGGCGAGTATGTAGATAAATATGTAAAAGTGATAGTGAACGTGTTCGACAATAAAAATTATAAAACAAATTTCTTCATCAGTGTAATTTTTGGATAAAAGATTCCTTTCCGTTTCACAACCTGTATAGAGATACGTGCCCAAGCCAACAGGATAATAGCTAGCCGGAGGACATTTGAAATGAAATCAAACGAACATTAACACTGATGCAAATTGCTAACACAAGACGGAGCTACAAACCAAACAAATGAATGACGTCACAAGATGGCTTCAACACTGATGTAAACAAACATTATAAGCAATACCGCATCAAATTGGCTCCCATACGTGGGGCAGTTAAAGTTATGAAACCAAACAAAACAAAAGCAGCACAATATAAGATCTTCAAGTTCTAATAATTTACGTAAAAACATATTACGGAAACAACATTAATACACTCACATCAGGTGGAAATATTGCTACATAGTGCACCGGCAGTATAGTGATAATTATTTCTCTTGTGGTTTCTTTTGGTGTGTTGATAAAGCATACCCAATCCCAGAGTATATTGTTTGTGGTGACAAACTCAGTAATGTTGCTATGGTTCCCAGTAAATTGAAACAACCTTTGTCGACAGAACATTCTTCTCTGTTAAGCAAAGATGTCAATTATTTTTGTTGGTTGTTGAAACAAAATAAAAGACAAAAACCATTATGACTGGAAACATACACATTTTGGAAAAAGTACAGGAAGCTAGTTATAAGGTAGCCAAACTTATAGCAAAGGTCATAAAACCACAACCAATGACTGAAAATTTATTAATGCTGGCGTGTAAAGGAATGTAAAAATAGTCCTGGGTGCAGAAGTTGCTAGTGAAATTTCAAAAATTCCTCTCTCTGCTGACACAATCAGTCCCTGAGTTATTGACATGTACAGGGACATAAAAGACACTATGAAGGACAAAATCAACAGCAGTCATAAGTTCAGATCGACAGATCCATAGATATAAGTGGCCAAGCACAGCTTCTTGAAATGAAATTGAGTTTTATTTATGGATGCTCTTTAGTTAGTTTGGTTCTCTACATTCCATTCTATACTGGGCGTGAAAGACCAGAAAGTTTGCTCAAAGGCCTCTTTATCAGGCTTGAGGTTCTCTTATAAGCTGCAAATCTATGGCACAAGACCGCTGGCTTTGCTTCTCTTTTGAAAGAAGCCATGCTAAGGAATTTTACGCCCTAAAAACCCATCGTCCTCCACCAGATTTGAACCCTTGACTTTAGGAACTATAGGCTAGCATGGTACCCGCAGACCATGGAGGACGACGCACGACTACTTGCTTATATTCAGTACATCAATGGAGATGTGATTGCAAGTAATTTCTTTTTTTGCAGAGAACTTCCTAAGCGAGCCCTGGAAAAGAAATATTTTGTGTGACTAATGAATATTAACTCCAACATGAATTAAAATGGAAGGATCATGTTAGTGTTTGTACAGATGGAGCAATTCTATGACAGGTGGAGTGAAAGGATTTGTAGCTTAAGTACATGAAGTGAATCATAACATATGTTGCAATCATTGTCTTATTCACAGCTAAGCCATTGTTGCTAAATCTTGCTACATATCTCTGAAAGTCATACTTGATGAAGTAGTAAAAGTGAACTCATCAAATCCTGACCCCTAAATTTGCAGTTATTTTCGGTTTTGTGTCAGGAAATTGAATCAGAACACATTACGCTCCTGCTGCATACAGAAGTGTGGAGTTATCACAAGAAAATGTATTAAAAGAAATATTTGAACTTAAAGAGGAGGTACATATATTTTTGACTGTTGAGGGGCATGACTACACAGATTTATTTACAGATGATGAATGGGTATGTATGTTGGCATATATTTCCAATATTTTTGTACACTTGAATGAACCGAACAGAAAAATGTAAAGTAGTAACAAAAACATTCTTACTAATGGATAAGATTCAAGGATTTGTGAACAGGCTGAATGTATGGATACAGGGAATTGAAAATGGTTTGAATGAGATGTTCCCCCCGTATGGCCACTTGCTTGTGGAACAGATGGGCAATGGGCCTAATTAAAGAACATTTAGAAATCCTGCAATATAAGTTCAAGAAGTATTTTGGAGACAGTGTTGAAGATTTCAACTGGGTCATGAGCCATTTGTTGCGAAATTAGAATCTCTTCTGATTAATATACAAGAGGATCTCACAAGATTAAAAGCAGATAGGACATTGAAATTAAAACTTCTCAAAGCACCTTTGGATACATCTTGCTTGGCAATAAGGAGCGAATACTTGGCAATCTCTGAGATGGCAGTTAATATGTTATTGCCATTTTCAACTACTTATTTGCGTGAACTGGGCTTCTCAACATTAACTGAAATTAAAACAGTCAAGAGGGAGAGACTCAAATATGTCAATGAAGAAATGAGGCTTGCATTGTCAATGATTCCACCACAGATTAGCTGCCTGTGTGAAGCTAAACAGATGCAATCATCACATTGAAAAGGTATAGGTAGAATTACTTAATTTAACAGTAATGGAATTTAGAAAAATATTTTTTATTGTATTTTCTAGTTTTCAGAGAATTTTAATAACTGCATGAGTTGATTTCTGTTTAACAACAAATAAGGGGTTGATTACATCAAGTACAGGGTGATTCAAAAAGTGGACACACTTTCAATCTGCTATATTTCTTGCACTATACATTGTACTTGGATGTTGCCAAGTACATTTGAAAGCAAATGTTGTAAAGTTATGAATATTACCACTAGTGCACTCCAGCACTGCACTGTAGTGTCAACTGTTCTGCATATGACCACATCAGTTTTAAGCGAGTCTACGACTGCAGTGCAGTGTGCATTTTAGTGTAAGTTTAATGTTGAGCCTCCAATAAGGAAGAGCATTTATCGTTGGAATAAAGAATTTGATGAAACAGGCTCTCTGTGTAAAGGTAAAAGCCCAGGTTGACCGCATGTATCAAAGAACGTGAAGCACATTAGAGCGTGCACATAGCCCAAAGAAATCAACTTGTACAGTGAGTAAGGAACTTACACTACCGCAAACAACTGTCTGGAGTGTATTGAGGCGCTGGTTAGTGTACAAACCATACCATCTACAACTGGTACAGACTCTTTGTGCAAATGATAAGGTAAAGTATGTGGAATTTTGTTCTGGCCACTGAGGTCTCCTGATCTCACATCCTGCGATTTCTTGTGGGGGCTTGTGAAAGATGCGGTTTACATACCACAAATTTGAATGATCTAAGAAACCGTATCACAGCTGCAGTGAACTCAGTGATGCAGGACATTCTTCATCAAGTGTGGGATGAACTCAACTACCATCTAGATATTATCCATGCAGCCAGAGTGGAGAATATTGAACATCTGTAAACCTCCATGTATATATAATCAAATATAATTTACAGAATTAAAATACAACATATAGTTCAGGAAATATAGCCAACTGAAAGTGTGTCCATCTTTTTTAATCATCCTGTATTTATATTAATAGTATGATATACGTTTTTGAGGTGAATAACATTTGATGTGCTGTGTCTAGTCACTGATAATGCATGCTGTGCCGCAAGTAAAAAAAGGTGCGGAACCGTGCTGTAAGTCTATACATTACAAGTTACTTTCAGCCAAAGTAAGGTAAGAAATAGCAGTTGAAATTATGCTTTCTAAAATGAGCATTTGGTGGGTTACCATCATTAAAAGCCCTGGAAAAATATTAATGATCTATCTCATCCCATGCGTTGCTCCATGTGTAAACAACTCAGCTTTGGTTGCCAGAAAAAATGTTTATTAAGGTCCTGTCTAATATTTTCAAATTTGTACTCATAAACAAATATGAGCACATTCTGTATTAATTATAATAATATTATAAAGAGAGAACATTTGTGTGTTTGTTTGTGTATATAGGGTAATTTCAAAACGACTGAACTGACTGATGATTCTTTCACCATTGGAAAGCTCAATTCATTCTGATAGACATGGGGCTATAAAGCACCATCTAATTTCATTTCATAAATAACTAAAGCATTAAAAAGGATTTACAAAGCCCTTATACTTGAATACAAACACATTTGAATTGCAAAAGAACAATGCTTGTGAAGAAGGCCTTGACTTTTAGTTGAGAATGACATGGAATTATTTCAGAAATGTTCAAACTGATAGCTTTTAAGTATTTATAAATAACATGTAGTAGTTTTTGTAAATTTTACGATCTGTAACCTTAAAATAAATAAAGGATAAAATGCAGAATGAATATAAATTGGCTCACTGCACACTCATGATTTACTTTTAAAAGTAGAAAATTCACTAAAACACCAAACTACTTGTACGAATTATGAGGCATATTTTTAAAGTAAGTAGCGATAAATTTTTAAAAAATAACAGAACATTTTCCAAATACTTTCTTATCATTTATTACCTTATCTTCACATAGTCACTGCCATTATTCAGACACTTGTCATAATGGTAAACCAGTTTTTGCATGCCTTTGTCAAAGAATAATGCTGCCCGTAATGAAAGTCAAGTCTGCACTTCTTGTTTCACAACATCATCGTCGCTGAAATTTTTTGCACCAAAGAATTTCTGCAGATAGAAAGTAATAGAAATCGCTTGGTGCCACATGTGGACTCTAGGCAGATGGTTGAACTGTTCCCAACCAAATGATACGATCAGATCTTGAGTTTGTTTGGCTGTGTGTGACAGGCATTGTCACTAATTATTGTTTCTCTATAAACCTCACACAACTGGCGACAAATGTTTATTGGTGTAACATTTCTCGCATTCAAAAAACAAATCACTGATCTGACTTCACAGTCGGCGGGACATTTTGATTGTTTATGCTTTAACAACAGGAAAACACAAAGTTGCTATTGCTCACAGCTGCATCTGGCTTCCTAATGAATGGAGGAAGTGATCGCACATGCTCAAAATTGCGATTGCAGTGCTGCAGTGGTAAAATATTAAATGATATTTACTTTAAAAACACACCTCATATGTTTAGAATGCTCTTACTTTCATTATGGAAATCTCTCTTTCAAAATCCTGAAGACCAGTTTCTAAAGCATTTGTTTTGAGCTTCTTGATGGCCACCAGCTGTGGTTCCATGTCCTTGTCTTGTTCCAATGTCCCTTTATATACTTCACCATAGAAACCCTGCCAGTCATTTCAAAAAGTAAAAAGAAAATACATTATCAGATTCAGATAAACTTATGAGTATGTATAAATTAGTTTCCACATGCTTTTCAAAATCTATGTGAACCATAATTGATATATTTGGCTTATGCAGTCAAAGAAAGAAAAACTCTTCTGAAACTAATGATTTTTGCATATAATATTGGAAGTTTTAATGCTGTCATATGCTTTAATGCTTATGCATTATATTATTATATGAGGTAGCTATAAATTAGTTATACAAAACTATACCACCACTGCTGTTGAACTGAGGGTAGTGGCAAGGTCTAATGTGTTTTTAAAAAAAAAACCTGTATTTTGGCTTATACAGTCAAAGAAGCAAAAACTCTTCTGAAACTAATCATTTTTGCATATAGTACTGGAAGTTTTAATGCTGACATATGGCATTTTATACGTTATATTATTATACGGAGTAGCTATAAATTAGTTATACAAAACTATGCCACCATTGCTGTTTAACCGAGGGTAGTGGCAAGGTCTAATGTGTTTAAAAAAGAACCCATATCTTCAAGTTTACTATATATCTACTAGAGCATGTTAAAATGTGGTGCAGCCTGCTATGATGCAACAATAATCTTATCAATACTGTACTCTGCCTTGGTCACCATCAGTCAGTATGGAGATGTATACAGGTGCAGTGTGTGCTTATTGTTGTCTGTTGTTTATGAATCATGATCAGCCATGTCTGTTCAAAGGAAATTCAGGACTAAATCTAGATGAATTGCGAGTTTGGATAGGAAAAGTAGTGGCAACCATTTACCATGATATGATCCGTAGAATTTGGGACAAACTTGCTTACAGATTAGATATATGCCATGTTACAAAAGAAGTTATACTGAATATTTGTAATACTTTCACATGAAACCTGAAGTTGTACTGATGCATTTGCTTCAATATTCCATTAAATCTGGTTTATACTTTCTTCATAATTAAAGTTCATTTTTGTATAACTAATTTATAATGACCTGTATATTGCATTATATAATACAGTATAACTAAGCAACTTACTTGACCGATACGGCCTTGAAGAATTACATTACAGTCACCATCTAACTCAAATATTCCTTGCATTGAGGTAACACTATCTATGGAAGATGTAGCAGTTGAAAAATTAAAATTTGATAATATTACTGAAAAATCTGGAGACATTACATCATCTGTGCGACTTTGAACCTGAAATTTCAAAAGAAAATAACAATAAAAAATAAATAGCTTCTCCCTGAAATTCTTTCTGTAATCTTATATCTCTTGTTGAAAATGCACAGCAGATTTAGGTGGTTGACTTTTAATGCCTAGATTTTGTTGCCAGACATACCCATGTAACCTTCAACAGTTTTAAGTCTCTATAATCAGCAGGCTTTGGAATTCTTAAGCAGTTAACATCATGTTATCTATAGTCAAGCCATAAGTAGAGAATGAAAACAACACAGACTGGATGATCCTAGCTCCTACTCACCTCTGTGGTGTAATGGGTAGCTATGTCTTATATAATAATTTAGATAGTCTGAATTCAGATATATATCATTTGGGATGGAAAGGCTTTTTTAAAATTTTTCCTTATTCTGACCTACAAAATTCAGGTAACTCTCAGCACTTAGAACTTCCGGCTGATCTGAGCACTCATTAATCATCAACTTTTCTATTGTCTACATAGACATTAGATTTTATAATTAATGAAAAAAAAAAGGGAAAAAAAAGAAAGAAAGAAAGAAAGACAGCCTAAGGTAAGGTAATGGAAAATCTGCCTAATTGTAGTTACAGCAGACTCTCATTAATATGTTTTTGTGGGGACCCAAAGATTTGAACTCATAAATGGGAAAACGTGTTAATGAAAGGACAAAATCTGCAATTTAAGAACTCATCTATTCTTCAAGCATTTCTTCTATCATCACAGTTTCACGCAGTTTGGAATTTCACTGTAAATATTTACGTACATTTCAAAAGAGATGCTGTCTGCTATTTGGCATCATTCTTCACATTTGGAAAACTCATCTTCTAGTGTGATGCCATCACCATGCACTCAACAAAAGCCAGCATTATGGAGGCACTTCTGAATCGTACCTTGCATCTCAGAATCCCAGGCATGGCATCCTAAGACAGTGATTTTTCTTGCCAATTTCATTGCAGCCAACCTTCTCTGTACCAGAATTTTATGATACATTTGCTTCATGCACTGTGTTATGCCTTGTTCTAAAAGTTGTAGCTTATCGTGTAGTTTGCTGAGAGAAAAATTATCTTTGTATTTCTTAAATTTCAAACAGTTGATGTATGAGCGACACACTGATCAATGAAGAGAGTAATTTTCTTGTTTCTTATGCTTAGTTTTGCATCCCATGTGCATAAGAAATTTTCAAATAGTACAGAAGTTATCCAGACTTTTGTTTTGGAAGTGTACTTGCATGGAAGAGAGAAAACATTCTTGAAGCACTGCAGATTGTGCACAATATTGAAACATTGCAGATTGTATGCTTTTCCAATAACCAGTGGCACAAATTTCTCCATTCCACTTTCGTTACAGCACAGCAGAACTGTAAGCCTCTCCTTATTAATTAAGTTTCCCACCACGACACTTAATGCCCTTAAAATCTAAGGTTTATTCTGGCAGCAGATGGAAAAATAGTCTTGTTGCATCTGCATTTACAAACACTGTCAGGGCTATAGTTTATCAAATTGACAAGAATGTTGTATTTTTCCATGTTTCTATATTTTCACATAATGTAGCATCATTATCTAGGGCAGCAGCTTTGTCTCACACACATCTGTAAATTAAGTAATGTGAACTCTTGAATCATTCAATCCAACCATTGGACATTTTAAAATCATCTAATTCCATCTTCTGTGTTAATTATTGTGTTGCATGAGCTCGGACCACAGTACAGTCTATTAGCACATTTGAAGTTCAAGCTTGTGTTAACACTTTAGTAGAATGTCTGCTAATTTTGGAAATTGATCCTGATGATTACGTTTTCTTTTAGCATTTTTCCCTTCTTCAAAAGCAGTTTCAATCAGTTTACGTTTGGTAACAATCATGTTTAAGGTTGATAGAGGAGTGTTTAACTTCCGCGCTATATCAACATGTTTCGGATTTGGATTACAATCTACTTCTTAAAGGATTTTCAGTTTTTCACTGTTTCTTACTTGTCACACTTTCTTTTCCTCCATTCCAAAAGTAAATAGAATGAACGTTGATATTGTAATGAAAAGAAGCTAGAAACAGTGATGTGTATTGAATTTATTTAAAGGTGAGTCGGAATTGTTACACTAACATCACTTAAGTTTACTCACTTAACATGTTTCGGGAAACGGTTGTTCCCATCCTCAGAAGTTAATTCGACTGGCCCGTGTTGTTGGTGTTTCCGTTTTTTTGACTGGATCCTGTGGTGGCATCTTGTGGTAGAGAAATGTACTTCCAGAGAGGATTTGGTGGCGCCAAATCAAAATTCATTAGATGTGTGTTGTGTTTTAGAATGGTGATCTTCTCCCATGCATCTAATTCGGCTGCAAATTTGGCTGGTTTGACTAATGTAATATTGGGTTTGATGTTGTGATTAGTGATCCAAAAATGGTGTGAAACTGCAGATTTGTCCATTTGTTTGTATTTAATACATCTCATGTGCTCCTTTAGCCTAGTTTCTAAGTTTCTTTTTGTCTTACCTATGTATACTTTATTGCAATCTGAACAATTGATTTTATAGATTCCAGCTTTTTTGTCTTGTGGAATGGGGTCTTTTAACTTGTTACAAAGTAATTTCTCTATGTTAAATTTGTTCTGTGGAGCTAGGCTGATGTTATGTTTCATGAAAATCTTCTTAAATTTGTGAAATGTTCCTGGGTGGTATGTGAATTTCTTGAACTTTAGCTCTTTATCTTGCTGGCTGAGATTTGTTGTGTTTCTGATGTGCATCTGTCGTTTGAATTTTGCAATTTTTTTGTCAATAGTTGCTTTGTTGTACCCATTATGTATTGCTGTGTCTACTATATGCTGGTATTCTAACTGGTATTCTTTTTTATTTAAGGGGGTATATACCAGTCTATGTGTTAGGCTAGCCAACACACTCTACTAATTACATAAAAAATAAGAGTTTCAATCCAACCACACACAAACATGCAGTACTAAACAGCCTAACACATAGACTGGTATATACCCCCTTAAATAAAAAAGAATACCAGTTAGAATACCAGCATATAGTAGACACAGCAATACATAATGGGTACAACAAAGCAACTATTGACAAAAAAATTGCAAAATTCAAACGACAGATGCACATCAGAAACACAACAAATCTCAGCCAGCAAGATAAAGAGCTAAAGTTCAAGAAATTCACATACCACCCAGGAACATTTCACAAATTTAAGAAGATTTTCATGAAACATAACATCAGCCTAGCTCCACAGAACAAATTTAACATAGAGAAATTACTTTGTAACAAGTTAAAAGACCCCATTCCACAAGACAAAAAAGCTGGAATCTATAAAATCAATTGTTCAGATTGCAATAAAGTATACATAGGTAAGACAAAAAGAAACTTAGAAACTAGGCTAAAGGAGCACATGAGATGTATTAAATACAAACAAATGGACAAATCTGCAGTTTCACACCATTTTTGGATCACTAATCACATCAAACCCAATATTACATTAGTCAAACCAGCCAAATTTGCAGCCGAATTAGATGCATGGGAGAAGATCACCATTCTAAAACACAACACAAATCTAATGAATTTTGATTTGCCGCCACCAAATCCTCTCTGGAAGTACATTTCTCCACCACAAGATGCCACCACAGGATCCAGTCAAAAAAACGGAAACACCAACAACACGGGCCAGTCGAATTAACCTTCTGAGGATGGGAACAACCGTTTCCCGAAACATGTTAAGTGAGTAAACTTAAGTGATGTTAGTGTAACAATTCGAATGAAGTTAAAATACAATGTACATATGTTTAGTCAACAATAGCAACTATCTACCACGCTAAGCTACAGCATTTTCTATCCAACCCACACAAATTGCATCACAGATGCATGCATATCATTGGTTGCAGGTCCCCACACTAACTGGACTGACCAAAAAAGTGAATGAGAAGTTAAAACACTGACCATAGTAAGCAGCAGGAGCAGGAAAGCATACTAAACAAATATTTTTTATAGCATTTGGGACTGGGACTTTTATAATTTGATGTCATATACAGAAAAACGAGTTACTGAGGAATGTACTAATGAGATTCCACTGTATATATTCAACTTTCTTAAGCCTATAAATGCCAAATTTACTCACTGAAGAATCCCCTAAAAGCCAGGCACCTTCCAAGCTACTGCCAACACTAAAACCTGAGGACAGGTCTCCTACTGGAAGCATGCCATCTTCTGTTGACTGAAGCTCAGATTTGCTATAATCAACGTATGTGTCCTCTGAAATAAAATTAAATACAAAAAATATAAAATATTAAAACTAATTTTCATTCCAATAAAGGATTAGAATGATAATCATCAAAAGTTGATTTACAAGAAGTACAAAATCCCTCTATAAGATCAACTGCAGATAATTTTCAGATGCCTTTTCATATTTGCATCCAGCCATTCAAGCTCCCCCCCCCCAAAAAAAAATGTAATATATAATTCAAGTGACAACCATGGTCAGTAGCAATAGCTTCAGTGCATCTATTGGTAAGGTTGAGATATATAAAATAGTACAACATGGCTTGTAAAACTTTCTGTGGTGAAAATCATGTGAATAATGAAATTGTGGAAGAATGATTTTATAAATCAGACATCTTTGATATAAATGAATCTGGTCCATGTTTTAAGCTCTTGTTTAGCAAAATCCTGCTTTAAAAGGGAACAAATACCATGTAATAAAAGAGGGCAATGGTGATGATGGAATGCCTTTGTAATATGCATGTACAAACAGCATTGCTGTTTCAAACTATGAAGTCTTTATTTACATAAACCAACACATAAAGTCGTCCTTTGTAGTGTAGTGGTTACCATGCTAGCTTCCAGTACCCAAGGTCATGGGTTCAAACCCGGCAGAGGGCAATGGATTTTTTCGAGCGTAAGAATCCTTAGCATGGCTTCCTTCGGAAGGGAAGTAAAGCCGGTGGTCCTGTGTCGTAGATTTTACGGCACGTAAAAGAACCTCAAGCCTGATAAAGAGGCCTCTGAACAAAATTAAGGTTTTTCATGCCCAATATAGAATGGGATGCTAAGGATCACAGCAGTTAAAGAGCATTCATAAATAAAACTCAATTTCATTTAATTTACCAACACATAAGTGGGGATGATATTGATTTTGACAGGAGCTGACTATCCTGGAAGCAAACATTGGGTGCACAACTTCAAATCATTCCTTTTAATGACAGCTATTCAATATATTCCACTGATGTACACTGCTAGAAGAAAAATCTGGCCAATAATACGGCAGCTATCTCTTTTTTGAATTAAATAATTGCTTGAAAGCATTTCTATAAGGTGCATTGTTTCTTCATTGTAGAAGAGCTAGTCATGCTTCATATTCCTGTATACCAAATTCATTAGATGGACCGGAGAAGAAACTACCATTTGAGATGGAATAAAGCTATCATGCCCAAGTTAATTTTATATTATGTAATTTTTTTCATTGATTGGTTTGTTATACATATATGTAGATAATATGAATAAAATGTAAATATTCATTATCTCCTCACGTAATATCTCATCTGTAATAAATGTTCCTGGTCCGATAGGTTTTAGAAGCTTAAAAATAGCACTTTTGTCATGAAGATTCATGTTTATGATGCTACAGAAAGTTGAAAGCCTTTGTATTTTGGACAAGGGGAAACTCGCTTTGTTGTATTGTGTTCACTCAAGACGTACAGTAATAGTAGTAGATGAGGGAATTTTCTAGTTAAAACGAGGAATAACTGAATGACTTAAGAAAAATGTCATGTGATGAAATAAGATGACCTATCAGATGTTAGCTCAGTGACATAATCATAGACTCACGTTTGCAACTCCGTGAAATATTAACCAATCGTAAGCTGGTAATGTTATGTATTGAGTGTGGGATTGAAGTGTATAAATAATATATGTTCTCTTCAGATTTTGGACATTTGCTATGTAGCATCAAAATCCACATTGCTCGAGATAAGAAGTTGGTGTGCAAACAGTGCCTGAGTTATAGAATGTTAATTCTGCGGGAAGTCAATTGTTTACAACAGAGTGCTGAGGTACATACCATGATATCTTTACAACGGCAAAGGTGCTAGCTATTGCACAAACAGAAATTATTTATTGTCACCATATGAAGATTAATGTACTGAATTATTGTTGCCAATACATAATGCAAAGTGAAGAATAATTGCATGATTTGCGAATAAACAACTGCTGAGATAAAACTAGCCTGGACAAAGACTACAAATCTACATCCAACAGAGAAGGCAATCATCTCTTCAGTGCCTGTGTGACCATGCTATGCTTTGCTGTGTCCTATGCGAGTTACGAACCGGTGACCACCACATACAAAACCAGCCAGGTCCCTTCTTAAGCGTAGACTTCTGTGAGTGTTTGTCACTGTTCAGCCTCATAAAGTTGGCGCCCAATGTGGGGCGAGAGTGGAAACACTAGGACAATGAGAACAAGAAGGAGAAGTCCTGAGTCTGAGAGTGCCAACAACAGAAGAGAGCTAACAAGCTCAGAGGAAAGGGCGTGACAAACACAAAAACTTCGAGACTACCATCAAGGGAGAATCTCAACAACATCCAACAAGGGACAATATAGATACCACTTCGAAAAGTGAGAGTGACAGAAGTTTCCTATTTTTGTGTACATCACCCAGTGGAAACGCATGAAAATTGTTTTTGTAAATATAAGGTTAGTGAAGGTTATTAAGAAGTGGAAAGCATGTAGGCATTAGTAACATGTTTAGGACAATGGAAGGGGAGCATGAAAATAATGACAGCCAGAATGCTAGGTTAGAGGTAGAAGATTGGGGGAGAACAATGAGCTGCCAACTGATAGGCAAGGAGCAACAGATGAAAACAGGTTGTTGCCAGAAGTAGCCAAGAGTACTGAATCTGGAAGTACCATAGACAATCAGAAATCTTATATCTGCAAAGAGTCACCTATCATACAATATATATCCATTGGAACAGATACATTTTTCCACTTGTTCAGACAATTGAGTACATAAATAATAAGCAAGAGCAGATTAATAATACTAACAGAAACATGCAGGAACAGATTAACAAAAGTGTGCAGGAACAGATTAATAAACACATTCAGGAGCAATTAAATACCAATAACAAATGAGCCAGCTAGCTATTAGTAATTTGAACATTGTGGCAGTATTTTATATCACAACAATGTAAATGCCAGAGTGATTGTAGTGTAAATAAGCATTATTGTATGACATTGATTTGAGATGTTTGTTAATTATAAGCATTGTTAGGAAATAAGTTTACACGGCCTCACTGAAACTTACAATAGGAGCGGGTAACAATGAGCGAGGGGGTGAGTTGTTTATCAATTATAAGAGACAAGCAAATGACGTCAGATTAGCGCGCTTTTCTTTAGAAATGGAGGGAATTTCTTCCCTAGAGCATATGCGTTCGTAATTTTGATTGGATATAAATATAGATGCTAATGTTGGCGCGTTTTATTAACCAATAGCAGCTCGGTTATAATCTTTAGGCATATCGGGTGAGGGAGTATAAATTCCGTGCTAGAGACAGGTTTCGTTCAGTCCAACAGAAGCATTCGTACATTACACGTCGTTCAGTCCAACAGAAGGATTCGCGGGTAATACGTCGTTCAGTCCAACAGAATCATACAAAGGTTATATGTCGCACAGTTTAAGAGAATCGTTCACGTGTTATACGTCGCGCAATTCTACAGAATCTCTCGTGTTGTAAAGTTAGTTATAAATGTGAAATACGCGAATTAATAATGTGCAACAAATAAGTGATTATAGTGATATTAGAAAATATAACAGTTTCAGTCTGGCATGTATCAAGAGTCAATATGTGAAATTAATTAATTGTGATGGCAATAAAAGTGTAAAAACAAATTCTTTTATAAGTGTTATCTTTCAGTAACAAAATCCTTTCCGTTTACACACCCTGTTCAAGAGATATGCTTGACTGAGTAGTAATAATAGCTAGCTGGAGGACAAATAACCCAAAATTCAAACTATTAATACAATAACAGGTGCCCAGCAATAGATAACACGAAGTTACTGCGACAAATTGGCTCCCATACGTGGGGCAGATAAACATGAAGCATCTTCCAACTACAAAAAAATATTCTACTTCAACATGCAAGAACAGATTCGTAGCTTGTTTAAAGAAATAAGCTCAGAAGTCAAAACAATACTTAGACACAAAACATGGGGAACTGGAAAGCAAAATAAACTCTAATCTAGCCAAACAGGGGGAGAAAATAGATGCAATTCGGCCGGACAAATGAGTTTGCAAACAAGAGTAGATAAGGTTAACTTAAATGTTGAGGCAGAACTGTTTGTAATCCAGAATGAGGTTCTTAGCAGTAAAATAAGGTGTGATCAAGTTATCCAACAGCTTGAGAAGTGATTAAGTGGTGAACTAAAAGAAAGAAGTGAAATACTCCTTAGGAAAAAACAAAATTAGAATCTATGGTGCAGAAAGAATTAATAGGTGTTAATGATGACATAGAGGACAAAAGATGCATTAGGAACAGTAAGATTGAAAAACTACATGAAATGATAATTCAAGATCTTTCCATTCACCAGAGATACTGTCTCAAATTGTTGTCACCGCAAACCAAATTAGTGAAATTAGAGGTTCTGAAAAAAAAAACAAAAAAAAAAACCCTCGAATAATCCTCGTGCCAGCTGAGAACCTAGTGTAATTTCAAATGCATGAACTTCAATGGTGGCAACAATGTGGTTTACTGTGGACAGTGAGACAAATGGGCAGACATACCCAATTGTAGTTCACAAAATGTTCAAGGTATACGAATGTTCAGGTGGTTTAACTATTTGCTTAATGAAATAGACATCTCAAAATTTGATGAGGAAAATTATGACCACTCAAAGCAATACATTGCAGACTTAGAGCAATATTTTGTGCAGAAACAAGTACCTGAACAGTTTAAAATGCTCATAGTTCAAAAAGGCTTATGCACCAAACTGCAACGATGGATAAGCTTATCCTAGGTGAAAACAACAGTTTTGAGTACTTCAAGCAAATGTTTCTCAATAAGTTTTGGAACATTAATGTGCAAATTTATGTGAGATCCACTTTGAGTAATGGTCGCTATGATGACCACTCTTCATAATCTATGTTACATTACTTACTGCAGCAACCCCAAAATAGCAGTTGTTACTGCTGCCTGTGGAAGATAAAGAGATTTTATGAACATGGTGATCCAACATTTTTATGAACAGATCACCCATTATCTCTTCATCATGAAACCTTGCATGATTCCCAAACTCATTGATTCATTTCGGCACTCAAATGCTGCCATGGGCATAGGAATATTGGCCAAGGTTGAAGTAATTACCAGAGGGGAAATAAGTGTGGCCAAAATCATAATTCTCACCAAGGAACTAATTACTCTGGACTTAATCGGGAAACAGATATACAAAAGAGATATGAACTGGAAACGTCAAGGTTTGATGGAAGAAGCAGGTATTGAAACCGGGAACATCACAAACTTCTTTGCAGCCGGACTTAAAAATCAGTGCCGAGGCTTTAGAAGGGGACAACAAAACAGACACCATGATTTCGAAATGACAGATTCGGTAGAAATGCCAGTGATTACCATGGCAGATCACAGGATGAAGGAGAAACTTTATCCGGGACAAGAATTATTTCAGTCCTCCACATAACAATGGTAGAAGACATAATAGGGACAAAAGCTGCAGAAACTCATCTGATCGAGAAGAAAACAGAGCTACGGGTAATAATCAATTAGTCAAAAACAATCAATTGGGAAACTAATGGTGGATCAAATATGGGGTTTGAATTTGATCTCGACTGGCATACATAATTTCAATAATGATGTGCATGAGGAGCCTGAATTGTAGATACTGGATACAGGAGAGATGTTAGCCAAGTTTCGACATAAATCAGAACAGGAAATTACCAACTCACCCAAAATAAACATCGAGATTGAAAATCAAAATTATGAATGGAGCTAATGTTAAAAGCATGCAGATATACTGCCATCTTTTAAACAGGAAGTTGAAGTTAATGACTTTACCGATGAAAAATATAGTGTGTTGAGTTGCTGTTAACAAGGAGGTACAACGGATTAAACTTCAAGTAATACTAAACTTTAAAATTGGATCTGAGAAATTTGAATTTGTCTTCCTGATCATCAGCAATTTGAAATGTGATTTTTTGATTAGATGTGACATTTTATACGAACTCAGAGAAAGCATAAATTTTGTAAGCACATGCTTTGCTATAGAAATGACAACACAGAATACAGTATTCCTTTTTTGACAGAGAAGGATAAGAAACAAATTGTTAAAATGGCTGGAGAAATTGAACTTGACGATGAAGCATTTTTTGTGCAAATTGTTAGAACAGAGCAGGGCAAAGATATATGTTAACTACAAGCTTGAGGAATAGAAAATGAACTGTTTATACCTGCTACAAAAAATGAATTAGTTAGCCACTCAGTGTATGAATACAAGGAATACAAGCCAGGTATACTATGTTTTGCCCTGACTAAGGCCTTTTGTGTTATATCACTCTCAAGTGAACCAGATGTGCTGAGAAATAAGCTTACTTCGTATACCACCTGTCTGAGGAACAAAAGGATACATTATACAAAATTTTGTACAAGAGCCAAAGAGTATTTTCAGAAAAACCTGGCAAATGCATGATATACTAATACAGATTTGACACTGAAGGCCTGCAACCTTTTATGCATAAATACAGAGATCTTCCTATAGCGGCCTAGACCTCAGGCAAAAGAAGTAATAGTGAAAATGCTAATAGATGGAATTATTCAGAGCTCTTTTTCCAGATTTGTAAATCCTGTGTGTTGGACCTTAAAAAAAGAATAAGTTGCATATGACCATTGAGGCAAAGATTTTAAATAGACATACCGCACCAGACCAATTTTGTAATGAAGGGATTAAGGTCCTATTGCTGAAAATGAACAAGGAAAATGTTTGACCACAATTGATCTTGTATCTTTTGTTTTTTAATAAAATTTTATTTATGGATGCTCTGTTAGGTTCTTAGTGCTCCATTCTATATTGGGCATGAAAGACCGGAAATTTTGCTCAGAGGGCTCTTTATCAGGCTTGAGGTTCTTTTACGTGCCATAATTCTACGTCATGGGACCACTGGCTTTTATTTCCCTTCCAAGGAAGCCATGCTAAGGATTTTTATGCCTAAAAAAATCCATCGCCCTCTGCCAG
The DNA here is from genome assembly GCA_030765065.1 of Deroplatys truncata. NCBI lineage: Eukaryota > Metazoa > Arthropoda > Insecta > Mantodea > Mantidae > Deroplatys > Deroplatys truncata. Next base: position 121,456,748 of record CM060978.1, read on the forward strand.
GTTTGAACCCGCAACCTCGGGAACTAGAGGCTAGCATGATACCACTAGACCATGGAGGACTACTCATGTATCATCTTATTGGCAAATTGAATTAGAAGAAGACGAAAGACAGTACACTTCCTTCTTAATAAATGGGAATCAGTGGGAATTTAATTAGGTACCCTTTAGTTTAAAAATATGTCAGAGAATGGTTTTCTACATGCTATAGATGCTACATTTGGCAACAATCCCAACGAATTTCTCATTCATTATGTGGATGACATTTTGATAGTCAAAAGTAATTATGAAGAGCATTTGAAATATATAAATTACATACTGTTGAAATTGATGGAAAACAGTATGACTGTAAACATAGAAAAGTCGTAATTCTGTGTTAAAGAGGTGGAGTTTCTAGGTTATGTAATAAGTAAGGAATTATGCCCAACCCAGATAGAATAGAGGCAATTAAGAGAATTGCTGCCTAGAAATATAAAACAAGTCCGATCTCTCCTTGGAATTTTAAATTTCCAAAGTAAATTCATCCCAAGATATATGACTGAACATCACCAATTTGCAATTTGTTGAAAAAAGACATTAAATGGAAATAGGAAACAAAACATTAAGAAGTATTCGCCAAAATAATATTTGCAAGAGCTTACTGCTAGAAAGACCCAGAGACGGTTTAATGTATGAAATTTATGTGGATACATTAATGTTAGGTTACAGGTGTTTATTGGGACAACAGGAGTTAAATAGTGAGTTCCATGTTATTAGTAACATGTCACAATGATGATGATGATGATATGCGGTTTAAGGGCGCTAAACTGCTACGGTCATCAGCGCCCTTACAATGTATAAAAGATAAGGTCAAAATATAAAACAGGTAAAAAAACCGCATAGTTAAAAACGGGACACAAACCCGCGATGTTCAAAAAGCTAAAACTAACAACAGAACAATAACAAAATAACAATAACAACAATAACAATAACAATAACAACAATAACAAGAACAACAAGAATAACAATAACAACAATATAAAGTTCTGAAAAATCAACACACTAAAAGCAAGGACAATAAAAGATTAGAACGTGTCAGGAACTGTAGAATGCGAGGGACATGAGCGTCATATGTCCACTGGGGATAAGAGTTCCCATAAAAACAGACAGAATAAAAGTACTAAGCCAACAGACGCCCAACGCATTAAATGCGCAGATTAAAACCACTGTCATGAATAAAACGTAAAACACATTCTACAGCACGCGTGTCGTCTGCCAAAACGTTGGCCAGGCCAACAGGCAGACCCACACGAGCACGCAATGCAGCTAAAACCTGACACTCTGTTAAAATGTGACGCACCGTTAAGGACACGACACACTGCCCACAGAGTGGTGCGGGGTCACCACTGAGCAAATACCTATGACTAAAAACACAATGTCCAATCCGTAGACGAGCTAAAATTACCTCTTCCCGACGACAAGAACGAGAAGAGGTACCCCAGATCAACGGGAAAGGCTTAACTTCCCGCAATTTGTTCCCCCGGAGGGCCGTCCACTCATCGCGCCAGCGCGAGAGGATGCGGCGACGTAAAATAATACACGAATCAGACGAGGGAACAACAGAAGTAAAAAATCTGGGTAATAAAATCGCCGATTTCGCAGCGGCGTCGGCAGACTCATTACCTGAGATGCCCACATGACCTGGAATCCACATGAAGGACACGCTGATGCCAGAGACACCAAGCGAGTGGAGCAGGTCATGTATGCGCTGTACGAGTGGGTGGTAATGGTACAGCGCATGAATAGCCTGAAGGGCACTCAGAGAGTCCGTACAAATAAAACAGTGCCGTAAGTCGAGCCGCTGAATGTATAAAACAGATTGATAAATGCTAAAAAGTTCGGCGGTAAAAATTGAACATTGTCGAGGTAAACGAAAAGTAAAACTCTGAACACCAAAAACAAAGGCACATCCTACTCCAACATCAGTCTTAGACTCAGTATATATATAAAATGACAGTCCCCGAACTGCGCTTGTAGTTCTAAAAAGGCGGATCTAAGAACAGAAGCAGGGGTCGCATTTTTCGGCATCGACGTTAGCCCAAGGTGGATGTGGGCCTCAGCGCGCGACCATGGAGGAAAACGCGTTTCCCCTCGGGTAAGGGCCGGCGCTGGCGTAACGTCCAAATGCCGAAGTCCAATCGACGTAACACAGATGGACGTGCCGACGAATAAACAATACACCCGTAATCAAGCTTGGATCGGACCAAAGAGCGATAAAGGCGAAGAAGGACGGTCCGATCAGCTCCCCAGGATGTGCCACTTAAAACACGTAAAATATTAAGAGAACGGTCACACTTTGCTTTTAAAAAGGAAACGTGCGAGGTCCAACACAACTTCCTGTCAAAAATCAACCCCAAAAATTTCGCCTCGTCTGCAAACGGAAGTATCCCTGGCCCAAGATGGAGAGAGGGCGGAGGGAAATACTTCCGGCGCCAAAAGTTGATGCAGACGGATTTCTCGGCGGAGAAATTTAAGCCGTTGGCGTTACTCCAGGCGTAGAGACGGTCGATACAGCTCTGGAGACGTCGCTCGAGTAGACAGGTCCGCCGTGAACTACAATAAATAGCGAAATCGTCAACAAAAAGGGACGATGAAATGCCAGGTGGAATACAATCAACAATGGGGTTGATAGCAATCGCAAAAAGTGTGACACTGAGTACAGAGCCCTGCGGTACTCCGTTCTCTTGAATAAAACGACGAGATAAAACCGAGCCCACACGTACACGAAAGACGCGGTCCGTCATAAACTCCCGAAGAAATATGGGAAGACGACCGCGGATATTCCAATCGTGAAGTGTACGTAAAATGCCGCCCCTCCAACAAGTGTCATAAGCTTTCTCCAGGTCAAAAAATACAGCCACAGTTTGACACTTTCTCAGAAATCCATTCATAATATGCGTCGACAAGGACACCAGATGGTCGACGGTAGAGCGATAGCGACGAAACCCGCACTGAGCGTTCGCTAGAAGTTTCTGAGACTCAAGCCACCATGTCAACCGCCCGTTGATCATGCGCTCCATCACCTTGCAAATGCAACTGGTGAGGGAGATAGGGCGGTAGCTGGAAGGTAGTTGGCGATCCTTCCCAGGCTTAAGTATAGGGACAATGGTGGCTTCGCGCCAAAGGGAAGGAAAAATGCCGTCTTGCCAAATACGGTTATAGACCTGTAAGAGAAATAGTTTACTGTCGGCTGAAAGGTTCTTTAACATCAGGACATGAATGCCGTCCGGTCCGGGAGCGGAGTGCCGAGAGCAATGAAGAGCGTGCTCCAGCTCCCTCATTGTGAATAGTTCGTTATAGCATTCATCATTAGCAGACCGAAAAGTATATGATGCGGAATCCTGCCGGTCTTTAATAGAGCGAAAGCCGGCGGAATAATGGTCTGAACTGGAAACCGCCTCAAAGGCAGAACCCAGAGTGTTAGCGATGGCAGCCGGATCCACTATGGTGGCATTAGAAACCTGAAGGCCAGAAACAGTACAATGTGACACTTTACCTGAGAAGCGACGAAGTTTATCCCAAACAACGGATGAAGGCGTAAAACGATTAAAAGACTCGACAAAACGAGCCCAAGATGCCTTCTTGCTATCCTGAATAATGCGACGAGCCCTGGCGCGCGATTGTTTAAAAGTCACCAAATTATCAAGTGTAGGGTGTCGCCGAAACACCCTAAGTGCAGTCCTACGGGCACGAACGGCGTCCCGACAATCCTCGTTCCACCACGGAACAGGTGGCCGCCGAGGTTGGGAGGATGAACGGGGTATTGCGCGTTCGGCGGCAGAGAAAATAACAGACTAAGGTGCTGCACTAGTTGGTGAATGTCGGAGAAGGGCTGGTCGTCAAAATGCACGAGGCTGGAATACAAGCTCCAGTCGGCTTTTGCGAATATCCAGGTAGGTACTCTGGAATGCTGTACGTGGTGCGACAGAAGAGAAACGATGCAGGGGTAATGGTCGCTGGAGTAGGTGTCAGCGACGACGTTCCACTGAAGACGACGTGCAAGCTGGAGTGAGCAAATTGCAAGGTCCAGGTGAGAAAATGTACCAGAAGAATCAGAAATAAAAGTAGGTGCACCTGTATTGAGGATGGAAAGATTGAACTGATAAAAAATGTCGGAAAGAAGAGATCCCCTCGCACAAGCCCTTGGCGAACCCCATAGTGGGTGATGGGCATTAAAATCTCCCAACAGAAGAAATGGTGTTGGGAGAGCGGACAGGAGAGATCGAATGTCCGCGGGAGCGAGGGGAGACGATGGAGGTGTATACACAGAGCAAACAGAAAACAAAAAGCCGGGTAAGTGAAGGCGAACGGCAACAGCTTGCAAGTCAGATGTAAGTGTGACAGGTGTAAAATGAACGTCATTACGCACCAAAATCAGGACACCACCATGAGCAGGAGTACCCTCCTCCGGTTCAAGGTCGTAGCGAACCGGAGTATAACATGTCACAAGGCCTTAGTCTTGTAGAAAAGAATGTCTGCATGATTGAATTAGAAATAGCAGCAGTGTACTATGCTCTCCAAAAATTTAAACAATATGTGCCAACAAAGAGTAATTATCTCTGCAGACCACGTAAGCCCATCATTTATGCAAAAATGCAAACTTACAAGCACAAAATTCTTGTGGTACATCCAAGAAATTCTCATTCCACGTAGAAATAAGATATATCCCAGGTCAAGAAAACATTTTCAGCGACTTGTCTAGACTGTACCACGAGGCAGAAATCCCTATGTGTAACGAGCATTCCAGAAGAGAAATTATTCTCTGAAATTTAGGAAATCCTAAGGACAAGCTTTTCACAGACTTAAACAACATATGGGAGAAACCAAAGAAGAATATAAAAATTGTAGAATTAATGAAGAAAACTCTCGAAATAGTTTGCAACACCAAAAGCACTTTAGGCATGAAAAATGGCATTTTATACAAATTATGTGGCCAAAAAATTCAAAATTGGAAGACCCTAAAGCCTAGAGAGGGAAATTATAGAGGCTTACCACACTTCATTAGCACATTCCAGAAATGACAGGAGGGCACTAATAATTGAAGAAAATTTATATATTACCAGATTAAGGCAAAATGCAAAATTATCGCCACATGCGATATTTATCAAAGGGCAAAGCTCTTAAATGTTGCATATGACTACGAAGCAAATGCTATATTAGAGGATAATCCTAGAATAGTGGTCACCATTGACAGTCATGGGGAGTTACCAAAGGGCAAATTTGGATGTAAATATATCACTATTTTATTGGACATTTCTATAAATTTGTTCATGATTTATCCAATACGGAGAATAACCAGTGTCTCATGCCTAAGTAAAATCTTGGATCATTACATACCAGAACATGGAAAAATGGAAGGCATTTTAACTGATGTGACAATCTTTATGAGCAAAAAGCTTGTCAAGACTTTGGAGCAAAATGATATATAATTGTACTATTGTTCTAGGTACACACCCCAGAGTAAACCATGCGAATGCGTCCTCCGAGACATCACGATTTACCTATGCATTTTGTCTAGCCAAAAACATGCTGGTTGGGTCAATTATATCCCCATGATAGAGAACATCCTTAATTATTCTGTTAACCCCAGCACTAATTTTAAACCGACTGAGTTGATAAGAGGAAAAATGTGCAGCAATGTGGACAAGGATACCTGAAGCTACTAAATGTGAAAACCAGCAAGATGTGACGGAAGCAGAAATGTTCAGGAAAGCAAAGGAAAGGTTAGAACTTAAAGCGGAATAGCGAAAAGCTAACCATTGATGAAAAAAACAAAAGAAATGGGAAATTAATATCAGAGATTCTGTGCTAGTTAAGGATCAAGTGAGTACAATGCACTGAGAAAGGAATACTTTAGAATAGACATCTATCGAGGACCTTTCTTAGTGAGTAAGAAATTCATATAGATACTTACAAACTTTCGGATTCTGAGTGAAGAATAATCATGTGATTTGTGAACAAACAATAAGTTTTCCGAGTAAGCAGGAATATTTGCACAGGTTGTGAAAAAGCAGTAGTGAATAAATTCCATTTTGGTGAACTTTACATTGCCTTCTTAGCTTCCCTGTGTTTCCCTTCCCGCATCGAGATCTGCGATGCCTGATCCTTTCTGATAGGCAGAATCCTTGTTTCTTCGCTGAGATAAAGATAGCCAAGACAAACACTACAAATCTTCTCCAACGGAGAAGGTAGAGGAAGAAGAAGCACGTTGTGAGGATCTGTAAACAGGTACGGATGCCCTGAGCGGGTTACAAACCAACCAGGTCCCTCTCAGGAGTAGACTTCTGTGAGAGGTTGCCAGTGTTCAGCCTCAAATTTTATGTTAGGAATAAAATGAATGTGCTCAAAATTTAAGGTTAAGAAGGAATTGTTTACTTTTCAGTGGGTGTACATGAATGGCAGTTTGTATATTCCTATTTTAAAATTTTATTATGTATTGTTGCACTTGTACTTATTGACTGCAGCATTCATGGTATATGTGCAATCTCCAAATTGCTTTGCTTCCTGTGGTGGGAGGCAGAGGCATTTAATGTCTTATTGTTCCACTGAGTGATCAACATTCATGCATTCATTATTTCTTACAATATTATTTGATACAAACACATTTATTTTATGAAATAAAATGCTTGTAAACGTCTTTTGAACATGTGCCATCCCCTAACTAAACTTAGCTATCAACTTGTGTCAATAAGTCAAAGGTCTGTTCCATATAACTTTGCCCCATATCTCTTGATGGTCATGTTGCCTAGTCGCCTCTCATTTGTTGTCGTAGAATAGGTTGTTGTGCAGTACAAATTAATTCCTTATTTAACACAATCATTTATCTTAATACATTCAAAGAGAATTCTCAAATTTACATTTTCATAACCCATGAATAAAATATATTAAGTAAGAATTAATGCATCTGGAATGCTTGTAAATTGTTATCATGAAATAGATAGGAGACCAATTTGCCTGCCTCTCAAGGTAATAGCATGTGTATCTATAATGACAGTGTTTACATGTTGGCTCAAAAATAAACCCCCTCACATATAAACCATATCCTTAAAATTCAAGGGGGAAAAAAATAGCATGAAAATAAGTGGCATCTGGATTGAGGCAAGACAAATGAGTATAAACATTTTATTTTCTTGTTCTTCATCTACATAAATATTACTTTCTCTACTACATATAGTAAGTAGGGGAAGTATTGCATTCCACCCAAAAATTCGATACCGAGATTTCACCGGAAATACATGTTTTGAGATCCCCTGAATAAAAAAAAAGCATTTTTGGAAACATGTCCATGTGTGTGTGTGTGTCTGTGAACAGCATAACTCAGAAACGAACTGTCGGATAAACACCAAACTTGGTATTTAGGTTCAGTATCTTCCAGAGACGCGACACGAAGGTTTTCAAGAAAATCCCCCCACCCCAGACTACCCTTTAAATGGAACATTTTTCGAAAATTTTAATTTTCTCAAAAATGGCTCTAACAATTTTGATTAAAATATCGTATGTTTAAGATATTGTCATGAGAAATGAAATGTATATCTTGAATTTTCTGGGAATGTCTCCAAAAGTATTCTTCATTGTGAACAACTTTTGCATAACTGGTGAACCATAAGAGATAGACAAAATTTTACTACACAAAAAATGTAGATCGCATTAAAATACACAATTTATGTCATATACATTTCTTTTGTTAAGTGAACCGTTTTTGAGATATTGCTTGTCATTTCCTTAAATTTTCCAATACTTATACTTTTTCTCACATTCGTTATTCATTTTTTTTATGTCCTGGACATGCAAAGAGAATGGAATGTGCCACATAGCAACCAGCGTTAAAATATTTGACTATCGCTTAAAACCTACCATATTCCCCTTGCATCTACAAGAAAATTAGCAATATGATTGACATCTTGATATCTCGATTAACATGAAGCATATGGAGAATAAGCGTTTGTAAAAATAGTTTGTACAAGAGTAGAGAAAGTCATGTGAGTGTAACACATCAGATTTTTTTTTGTAGCATATGGTACAACACATTGACACCAAACACACTGCCATATTTTGCGTTATTTACTGTCACCCCTACCAGTATTTCCTTCATTCTTCTCCCAATACATCATTCTCGCTGCCATCCAGTGCATTTGATAGAAGCTAATGAAGCAATATACACAATGTTAATGCCAAAACGCTGATAAAAGTTTGCATTGTTTTGCAATGAAATGTCACCAGTTTCAGTTAGCTGTATTTTTGCAAATAACATTGATTTTAACAGCAAAGGTATGTAAACAACCAAGGTAGCGAATATAAGCCGCAACCCGACTTTTTGCCAACGGAATTTGCACCAAAAGTGTGGTTTAATTACAAGCCAATACATGCTTTTATTGCTTGACCTTGCAGTAAACAGGACTTGTCATACATCACCATTCAAAGGTGTATTGTAATGAGAGTGAGAGTTAATTAACAATATTTTATTGTACATGTAATTACTGCATAATGACAGATTCTAGCATGGTGTTTTTTTGCTAAAGCATCGAAAGGGTAAACCTTTACAAAGAGGCAAAAAACAAATTGTAGTGCATGTATTTAATGTACTCGCATAGAAGAATCCATTTTTGCCAGTGAGAATGTTTGAAGTTTTTATGTTCCTGGAAATTGTGATGCTTACAGCAGGTTTCCATGTGATGTGAAAGCCATGCCTATGGCGCCAAAATATTAGCCAATCAGGGGAAAGGGGAAGGGAATGCTTCCTGGAAGAATACATGTCAGCGGGGCAAGGTTATAAGAAACAACCTATAGGCTGATGGAGACAACAGTCTCTGAAACATGTTCCAGTAAGTTTTGACATATAAGTGAAGCCAGAGTGATTAAAAATACATGTGTGTGTGTGCATCAAGGGTAATCTCAGAATTCTCAGTTGATTTTCTGAATTCTTAAACAATTTTTAAAATGGGGTTTATAAGTGTTGTGGTCTATCATACATGCCACTTTCACACCTGTTCTGTTTAATTCATAATTAACGCTCAATGAGGTCTGTCTCCTAAAATTACCTAGTGATTTTGGGCCGTTTCACCAACTAATGCCAAATAGTAACACAATGTTTAACCGATTTAATACTGAAGTTAACACAAATTCTGTTTCATTTAACAGTTAGCTTTAAGAATGTGTTAAACTCGGTGTTAACATTACCTTAACCTGTGTTAAGGAATTTAACAAATGTTAGACGAAAAATGGTTACCATAAACCAAGCTGTTGATGCGAGTTTGTTGCATTTGGCATGTTTGAATATCATTCTAATGGAAGAGCAGGCATGTGTCGCACTAAATTTGAAAACCTGCAAAACGAATTTGTTACAGACTGTCCAAAGTGGTGATAAACATGGTTTTATGGAAAATACGAGAGATTAGAACATTACAAAGAGAAGCATGCCTCTTTCTCCTATGCCTACAAGTGTTAATTACTTTGAGAATTTATGCTAGTGGCACTTTTCATTTAATGGTAGGTGATAGTGTTGGTGTTTCCAAAGCTACCATTTGTGGGTTTATCCGGAAGGTTTTTTGAGGCAGTTGCTTCAAGAAGCAAACAGTATTTTTGTTGGGGTCTGTTTGATCTTTAATCAGTGATAACACACTTTGATCCACTTAGTTTCAATGTGAAGTCACCACCAGTTTTAAACCATTCTAAATGCTCTTTGCACCTGACATTTTGGGTACTGCACTTTATATTAGCTTAAAACTGCCACATTTTCTTACTGGACATGGGATAAACACATGCATTTCAATTAAATTACTTGCAGATTTTCTCCCAGGCTGCATTTTTATGATTTAATGCAAGTCTCTCAACTTTTTTGCACTCAATAATACCTCTATACTTAGTAACCAGTTCTATTATTAACAATTTTTGATCTGTAAAACATTTAGTTCTTCTACATCTTGAGTTTTCAGTTGACATTGCAATTCTATCCTCAAGCGCTTGGGAACATCACATGGCAATTGCCTATGAATGTAATTAGTTGTCTGCTACTGACACAGAGAGCACTGTAATACAGACAAAAGTGCATTGGGGCACATTCAGAAGCTGTGTAGTTCTGTCACTACCTTCTTAAAAGCTATCATTCGCAGTTGTCTTTGATGTTAACAAATTGTTAGATAACAATTTGCTGTAAAAATTTGATGAAATGAGAATGTTTTAACATTATGTTAAACTTTTAATATAATGTAACAAACAAGAGGTTCGAGTATTTTTAAGTGCTGAGCATTAAGATCAGAAATACATATACTTGGAGACACCAGATTTTCATGAATGTGTTTTTGTACAATTTGTTTATTTCTGGTGGGAAAGTTGCTGTTTTGCTTTTCTAGTTCTCTGAAACATAATAAATACTTTTCTCATTAATTAAGTGCAACAAAATTTTACAAATAAACTTATTCCCATGAAATATTCCAATTTTTAGAGTATTATGTGATTTTTGTCACGAAATAATGCAAAGCCAAAGATTTTAATATGATTTGAGTAATACTGTATGGATCACCATCCAGTGACTACAAGATACAGATTATGGGATACAAAGCGTTAGTAATGTGTTGTGTGAGATCCATAAGAGTAATGCACATACCTAGATTCATTCTTCCTTTGTTCCTTGACATGTATGTTTGAAAACAGCTACTGATGCTGAAGTGAACTATGAAGATACAAGATGCCAAAAGTTGTTAGCATTTATGAATACCTTAAGGAGTTCGAAAGTGAAGGATTTTATATCCTTGATTTGTAGAATAAACTAATTATGTGTAAATGTTGTAATATACTTATAGACTGGTGCCGAAGAGATATGACGTGTGTGAAGCATGTGCAGTGCAGCTCTAGAACAAAGATACAGCCAAGGAAGCTGTACTTGCCAATAAAAGACAGCTATTTATATCAGAAACAATTAGCAACACCAAAAAAATTAAAGACCATGAAGATGAACTAATATGCGATACACTAAGCATGATCATGAAAATGAATATACCATTGGACGATCCAAACTTAAAAGCATGGAAAACCAATACATTTCAGGTGTGTACATGTCTTTTAATTATATTAAGTTGATGTTGGTATTTGTATTGTTTCCTGTGTATAGGTGTCTACTTTTCAATTGTATTTGTATTATATTTTGATAAACAAATACTTATAATGGTAGGTATAAATATGCTAATTAATATGTTGATGACATGTTAACCAACATGTTAACTTTCATAATTGTTTCCATATTAAATTCATTTGCAAAACATTTTGGGTTCAAACTTGGCAGAGGGCAATGAATTTTTTTTGGGCTTAAAAATTCTTAATATGGCTTCTTTTGAAAGGGATGTAAAGCCGGTGGTCCCGTGTCATACATTTAAATTAAAAGAACCTCAAGCCTGATAAAGAGGCTTCTGGGAAAAATTTCTGGTATTTCACGCCCAATATAGAATGGGATGCTAAGAACCATAGTAGTTACAGAGCACCAATAGATACAACTCAGTATTTTAAAAACATACTGGAATTTGCATGAAACCAGGATCCTATTCAAAATGGTCAAGTAAGGTACATTTTTTATAGGGAGAGGAAATGTTGGAAATCTGGTGTTTCTTTAATACGCATAAAAAAGTAAATTTAACTCATTGCTTTTAGGAGCTGGAGATATTCCCTCTGCAGATACCTGTAGAACTGTGTATGCATCCCATGTTGCGCAAAAAAGGAAAGAGGAAGTCATGGAATGCATAAATAAACCAGCATGTTGTACTTTGTGAGAGACAACAGATGGAAAGGGCTGCTGTGTGTTTGTAATACTGCTGATGGTGCTTTCCTGCTCTACGGAGCAGAACATTTTTGTAGGAGGGGTGAAAATGCTGGAGCAAGCAAATGCCACTGAGTGTTCCAGGGCTGTCTTCAGGAATATGAAATCCAATATGACAACATTTTGGCCCTTGTGAGGGACTCAGCAAGATACATGACTTTGTGTGCACAAATGTGTGGTGTTCAGTGCCCTGTCATGATTCATAATCAAAGCTGGGCACATAAGCTGAGGTAGTGGCTGGCTTGTGGTCCTCCAAACTGTCACCTAAATAGTGCAGTTTCCAATGCCAAAATGTTGTTCCTCAACACTCTGAAGAGGAAACACAGGTTTCTTGCATTCCTGAGAGAGCACTACGAGGGAGATGAAGCCTACAGCCTTTCCATCCCCAGTTCTAATCAGGTGGAACTCTTGGTTTAAGTCAGACCTTTATCTTGGTGAACATATCCAGGGTTTGGTTGATAATTGCAACAAGTTCCATGTTTCTGTATGAACATTGGCAGCAACTTGTTGACTGCATCACCAGTTTAGAGGGCTCTTCATATCCTTTCTGCCCTACACTTGAAAGTAGAATTACTACCTGATAAATGGGTTAAAGTTGGTCACAAAGGAATATTCGGACCACAAACAACTGCTGCTCTCAATTGCATTAAGTCAACAGTAAAGAGGGCAGAATTAAAGCAGCACCTTGAAAATCTGGGATACCTTTGTGAAACAAAACTAACCAGGCTGATGATGACTGACACAGCAAAAGTTTTCCTAACAAATATTGACAACATTTTTGATGCGAGAAACATCATAACACATGGCGAGACATCTGTTGTGCAAAGCGCTGCAAAGATTCTGCTTTTGAAGCAGTTAGACTGGCAGTTGCTTCTTTCAGGATATTTACATTTGCAGATAATTGTAAAGGAAACTGTTAAAAAGGGAGAACTGTCAACTTGCTTGAAATAATGGTCAGTATCAAAGAAAACAGCAAGTTTGTTAAGTATGCTGTTAAGATACTGTGGGTAGCTTGCTCAAATGTGAATAGTGAGCATACAATTTCTTCTTATGGGAACATACATGCAGATTTAAGAAGCAATGCTCTGCCAGAGATATTATAAATGAAACTGAGTGACACTTTGGTTCAAAGCGTAAGTAAGATTTTGTAGTAGTTCAACAAATGTTAGTATAAACATGTTTTTCAAATGTGAACCTAATTTTAATATGTGCAATTAAATTTTTTGTCTGACATATCTACAATTTTTCTTTCCTCTTTTTCTTTGTGTAATACTAAACAATTTGTTAGCTTTCTGTTCATTCCATATGTGTAACTTGTTCTCTGTACATAGTGTTTTCTAATCTTAGACAAATTTTTCAATTAAAAAGCTTGTTATTTTTATGTAACGCCTAGACCCCGCCCCCCCAAAAAAATTAAAACCGCTGTGATCAACATTTTTGTACTGCTTTCCTGTGATTTTATTTACCACTTTTCAGAGTCTCTACATATGCTCCTTGATTCAATTAATATTACGGTAATAATACTTAATTAATTTTGAAGATTTAGAGGCTAGTAACAGTGATGTGTCATAATTTAAAATAAAGAGAGTTGAAGGTTATTATACTACATCACTTAAATGTTCTTACTTGAACGCGTTTTGGGAGACAGTTTGCTCCCATCGTCAGCATGTTTTCAACTGATTTTGCCGGTTATTGTCTGGGGAATGTGTGTGGCTAGTGGTGTTCTCTGGTGCTGGGCTGATTAGCCTCCAAAGGTTGCTGGGTGGCGGCAGTTCGAAATTAATTAGGTGATTCCTGTGTTTGACGATATGCATTTTTTCCCAGATGTCCAATTCATTGCTGCTGTTGATCGGTTTTAAGAGTTTTATGTTCGGAGTAAACCGACTCCCGAAACGCGTTCAAGTAAGAACATTTTATTGAGGTAATGTAACAACCTTCAACTCTCTTTATTTTAAAGTAATAATACTCTTAAAAGAGTACTTCCAGTACTATTTAAGATGGAGGGATTAAGAGATAGCAAAATTATTTCACTGCTAGTAAAAATCTAAATATGACATAAATAAAAAGTTTAAGACCCATCTAAAAGTGCAATGGTGGGATAAATCTCTTACCAAATTTTAATTTAGCAATTGCAGACATAGTGTATAATTAGTTTTAAATCATAATATACCTAAGCGCAATTTGAGTTAAAGCTGAAGTTTTTTATAATCAGCATTTTTCCATTTTTTTACCACTATTCATGAACTTAACCAAGTACATGTTCTTATAACAGTCAGCTGCTTTTCCTTTTGCTACAATTTTTTTTCTTTTTTCTGGTTGTTCCAACTTCCATTACAACTTAGTCTTGTCCCTAAATAATCAAATTGTCTTACCACCTCTATTTCATTTCCATTCATCTCCATTTTTTATAATTTTGCAGTTGGTGTCCTCTTTTGAAGACCATGATTTTTGATTTCTTTTCACTTATCTTCAATCCCCACTTTTTACAATAATTATTTACTGCTTCAATTACCTTCTCAATCCTCCAGAGGATATAAATTCAATTACTAAAACATCTCAAAAAGCAGCCCTGGTTTTCTTTATTGTTTATTACTGTCAAATGCACTTTTTCTCTTCCAATCTCCTCTAGAATGTCATGAACAGACAGATTGAATATTACTGGGCTTAATTTATACCCTATCATACTTTGTTTTACTCTGCATATATTGGTTACTTTATCACCTGCAAGCTTAACACAAAACATCAGGGTCTCTTGGTATAACTTTTGTAGTAATTCTATAATTGCATTGCTTATTCCTTTAGTTTTTAGTTTAATCCATAATGATCCTCTATTTATAGTGCCAAATGCCTTTTCAAAGTCAATAAATGCCATGTACACCCTTCCCCTACTGTTGCTCAAATATTTATCCATAATTGTCTTTATTATAAAGATGTCTGATGTTCTTCTCCCTACTCTGAATCCTGTTTTAAAACTGATAATTTCTTAATTAATTTTGAAGATTTAGAAGCTAGTAACAGTGATGTGTCATAATTTAAAATAAAGAGAGTTGAAGGTTGTTACACTACATCACTAAAATGTTCTTACTTGTAATGTTTTAATGATGTAGTGTAACAATCTTCAACTCTCTTTATTTTAAATGATAATTTCTTCTTCTTTTTTACCCATTTCTGCAGTCTATTAGCTACAATTCAGGTAAAGACCTTTTTCTAAAATGGAAAGACGACTTATCCCCCTATAACTAACTGGATTATTTACATCACCCTTCCCCTTATATACAGAGTGCACCATTTAAGCTGAAACTGTACAATATCTTCAAAACTAAGCTTTGTAGAAAGAAATGTCTTGAATAAAAGTTACTTGATATTACACGGGAAAGTAAATGCCATTAGTTGTGTTTTATTTGGAGAATGTGGTGATGGTCATTTTAGGGCCAATTTAACTTGAACCTTATTGTAGGTTTCCATTTAAAAAATTAAACTGACCCTAAAATGACTATCATAATGTCCTCCAAACAAAACACGACTAATGGCATTTACTTTCCCCCATTATATCAAGAACTTTTATTAAAACATTTCTTTCTACAATGCTTAGTTTTGTAGATATTGTACAGTCTCAACTTAAACGGTCAACCTTGTATTGGTACTATCATACTTATTCTCCGTACACTATTTTTCTGGATTTACATTTTCTTTCAACCCATTCCTGCATAAATCTTTTACTACTGACCATATTTTCTTTGTATCATAAATTTTTGCTGCCTCATTTAACATTTTACTTATTCTTAAACCCCAATCCCTTTTTTTTTGTCTTCAATGAGGCACCTGTACCCCCACCTAAAAGCTAAAAAATTTTCCCTTTGATGTGATTATATAACTCACCTGTTGCTCCCGAAAACAGGCTAGCATTTGAGTCTGAAATACTGTTGTCTGCAGTTGAACTACTTAAACTTCGTAGAACCTTCGGAGATGCATATACTTGTACACGCCTGGAGTTAAAAACTGTAAGAAAAGGTGCACATGTAAGTTTTAGAGATACACAGCTTTCAAAGTTAAAAATAATACATATTTTAACAAAGAATGAGTTTTGGAAACATTAAATCCAAGATAGCCCAATGTAAGAGAGAATACTACTGAAACATGCTAGAAGATAACAGATGTTTATATAAATTACATTTTTAAACATTAAACATAATTAAATTAAGTATAACACGATAAATACTCTCTACTATGAATCAAATAGCTAACATATTTTTTTAATAACAAGAAATGTACCAATAGGTTCTGACAGCAATTTGCATAAACATACTCTCAAACTGGGCTGCAGCCAATTTCAAAGAGCCACGATTATCTTACCTGCCATTCCTTTCTGTTTATTCTAAAAGTAAATTAAAACTTTAAATCATTCTGGAAATGATACAATAAAACAAAATGTTATTTCTGATAAGGAACTCAAAATTAGCATATGTAGGAAAGTTAGAATCAGACGACTGAAAAATTCAATCCCATAGCCAGGATTTGAACCACGGATCTCCTGGTCTCTGCCTGGTTGCTCTAATCACTGAGCTACCATGGCAACATGCCGGTACGACCTTAAATTCTCCAACTGATTCATATTTTTCCCGGTAAACCACAGAGATCTCAAATTATATAGAGATGACATACCCCAATGGCGACTTACAATAATAATAATAATAATAATAATAATAATAATAATAATAATAATAATAATAATAATAATACTAATACTATACTCCTTAATAACCACCGGGAGATCCATGGTTCAAATCTCAGCTATGGTATTGAATTTTTCAGTCGTCTGATTCTACCTTTCCAACCTTGTCCAACACACGGTTTGTGTGGAAGAACAACTAATTCCATTAGCATATGTAGCTTGTTATGCTTCATCTTAATGAATGTTTACCAGCCTTAGCTGATTAATTAAAATTCTTTATAATTATCTGTACTTAAAACAAGCGTAGAACAAAGGAGCAAAGCAATTGTTTGTAGTTGCATAGGTGTGCAGTACATTTTCAGCAATGTATTTACAAACTTTCTTAGGTAGTGATTGGAATGCAGGATACATGATTAGAAAGAAGGTAATAAGTGATGAATATTCCACATAATTCAAAATCAATCTCTAAATACCATATATCTCTTATAGATGCAGGCATCCTCTTTCCTCTAGTTCTTAACCACAGTCAGCTGTTGTCTTTCAGGATTCAATGACAGCTTTATTTAAGAGTAGATTCTTGTACCACACTACCTATTGTCTGGATTATGAAAATATGCCATTTGTTTCTTAACTGCTTGCTGAATATTTTTCCTGTTTGAGAACTGTCTATCTCCAAGTTATTTGATGCATGGTAAGAGAATTTGATACTTTTTTTTTCATTTAATCTAATTTTAAATAATATGCAAAAGTGATTATAAGCCTGAAGTAAAATGTTTCAGACTTCACCATGCTCCAACTCTCTGTCATTGTTATGTAAGTCTCTTAAACTGATATATCTCTTACAAACTGACTTCCTTCACATTCATGGCTTTCTTTTCCTTCCTACTTAATCCTCCATGACTTTTCTAAATAATTCATCCATATAATTCTGTTTCTCTCCAATCTACAAACAGCCAACATTTTTGTGGCAACAATATCATCTCCATTTTGAATCCTAAATCATCTTTCTCTGCTTGAGTTACCTACATTATGTCATTTAACTGAAAGCAATCCATAATCTTAAAAACAGAACATGGCGAATTTACATCTAAAATGCAAATACTACCCCATGGAGTACTACAAGGATCTATTTTAGGACCTCTATTATTAAATTTTTACATGCATAATATTAATGATCTCATTACCTAGAGATGCCAAATTATTTCAGTATGAAGATGATTTCATAACCATTGTTTGTCACAAAGATATTACTGTTCTAGAGACCACTTTGAGTGACACTACAATAAATTATTGCAATACTTCAGAGACTCGAATATGTTGTAAACCCAAAAAAGATGAATTAACGGTATTTGGAACTAAACACACTAACTTTCAGGTTAAATTGCATATTGAAAATAACTCTGTTAAAAAACTGAATAATGTACAATTATTAGGAGTTATGTTAGACAAGACACTCCCATTCACAAATCACATCAATATGTTACGAAACTACATTAGTAAACGCCTATTTGCTCTCAATTACTTGACGAAATATGTACCTAAAGCTACTGCCAAAATGATTTATTACTCCTTAATCCATTCACATGTCATATGGAACTGAACTATGGGAAAATACAACAGCAGCCAACTTTAATAAATTTGTTTGTATTACAGAAGAAAGCTGTCAGATATCTTGGTAATCTCAAATATAATGAGTCTTGTCCCAAGATATTAACTCTCCATGGGCAGTGCGCACCATGTTGGAGTAAATTACTTTGGAAATAACATTTTCTAAATAAGTCCATACTACAGTAGTAGGTTACCACGGGAGCAATTCACCTGAGAAGTAATGTTGGAGAACTCAATGACAATTTACTCTTTTATTTATGACTAAGAAGTAAGAGCTCATTATTCCCAAAGTATTGTTTTGTTTACACAATTTACTTGAAGCAACCATGGATAATGTTATGTGTGATAGAAAAAGGGGAAAAAATATCAGCGAAAGAGATGTTTGTTGATAGAGATAATGAAAGGCAAAAAACATTATGTAAAGGCTGGAAGAGGAAAGCCTGGAAAGTTGTGACGGACAAGTTTAATGCTTTGAGCAACAGAAAATAACTGAAGAGCAGCTTAAAACTCTTCGGGAACAATGTTCCTAATCTTCATATTTGCATCGCAGATATCATGTATGTTGATGGAGAAATACCATTTACAATTTTGGAAAAGTTCACCATTTTTACCTGATGGGCACAAAATAGGAACATGCATGCAGTCAATTCACTCACAATATGTAGGAAACTTGCAAAAGTTAAGAATTGCCTTTTATTTTCTGAACACTCAAGTATATTTATTTATGTACCTAGCTCTTAACCTCAAAAGCGCTCTAACAACACATTGAAAAATATGACCAGCGGGTGTATAGTGAACGTTTATAAGATTGCCTGTAACTATCTGAAATGTTACAGTACAAAACACTCACAGGACACAACAATTGCAGTTTGGATGATACAGCTGAATTTACGTGCGATTTTTGTTGTAAATGCTCTACAAGCAGGTTCAAAAGAAATGTAAAAGACTCTTTCCATATACCAAAATGTTCCTTGAACTCTCTCTCTGTATAAGTATCACATGGATCCCACCTTACCCATGCTATACGCACTATCACATTCCCGTTGTTTTCTTCAAAATCAATGTAATCTAAGTAATCCATAAACACGTCAAAATATATTTCTCCAAATACGATACAGTATTGTAGTTCAATTGACAGGTGAGTTACTGTAACCAAGTCACGAGAGTAAATTCTAACCTAAATTTGCGCCCTATTTCTGCCGTAGTAATATATTACATGACAGTGCTCTCCGACATTTACTAGTGTAGTAACTGGCTCTGGGAGTATCTAAAAGGAATAAAATACTTCGGAAGTAGTCTACTCTAGTATGGAAGTCACTGACTGATGACCTGAATAGTAGTTTACTACAGAAGTAGAGCTCACAATAGGTTCATGCATGCTGCCCTATATCTACCAAACTATCCTGCCCTTAAGAAAATTCAGTTTCCTCCTAAAAATCAACTCTGAAGACAATCACAATACTAAACATAAAAACAACCCGACAATCCTTAATCATCAATTCGACTTTTTCGAAAAGATGCTTAGTTTCATGGGTTTAAAGTTTTATAATGTCCCTCTAATTGACATCAAACTCTATAACAGTAAATGAAAAACTGTACAAAAAAGGTTTCTAATAGGAAAAACATATTATAGTATAGATGAATTTGTAAATTACTCTTAGCAGTGAGTGAAACATGTTATGACATGTTTTGTATGATTCTGATATTGTTCATTTGTGCTTTGACACTGTACTGAACAGAAATGGAATAAAATAAATACAATGAAACATATGTAATATTTCTTCATTTGTAACACCTTACAGGCTATCTTTTCTAAATCCTTTTTAAAAATGATGCTATGTTTCCAAGGAAGTTCACAGAAAAGCAGCTGTGAAATACACAACATGCCTGCAAAGTTTTAGGGAGAATGAGAATAACACTGTAATTACATAAATAATATGAACAATGTCTAATTATGACGTAATGCCTAATTTAATAAAATTTGTATATCTGTGACCACATCTAAACTTTTATGGAATCATTTCTCTGAATCTTCCAAATTATAAAAGATTAATATCTGTGAATACTTGACTTTAAAAGCAAGGAAGTTTTCACACAATCATATTAATGCTAGCACACGTCACAGGTTTGTGCCTTTGGTTATTGCGTCTAATTCATAAGATAGAAAAAATTCCATTTAAAATACATGACAACTGTGTTTGCACAAGTTTACAACGTTTCAACATTTCTACGTGGTTCAAAGTATTATTAATATTACTGAATAAAAAAAAAGTGCTGTTAAGAAATTTTGGACTATAAATTCTACTGTAAAGTAGTGCACAATACCTTGATACAGTATCTGGTTTATATCTCGCATGATGGCCTGTGGTTTCTTCCTCCTATATGGGTCAAGATCCCAACATTCCAACATTAGTCGATATATGTCCACAGGAAAACCACTCAGAAGCGGTAACTTTTTTCCACTCTGATAGTACTGTTAACATTTCAAACAAGAAAGCTGTATCAATAGAGATATTTTTATGTTGGGAATTCATCCTCTAACACCACCATGCTGAAGTGGAACTATTCGAATAGTTTGCTCAAACCATGCTTTATTTCAAAAGGGGAAAATATATTTTGATTTCTTTCTGCTCTTTACTACTACATTGCAGTCTTTTAAGGTAGGACACAGACTGGTTATATGTGTAGCACACTGTACTGCAGTGACCTCTGTATTTTTCCAATGTGCAACTGGTGGTGCATGATGCATTCAAGGTTATCTTCATCAGCTGTGCTTCATGCTGCTTTGCATTCATGCTCTAAAGAAAGTTGTGGACTGTGCATCTCAAAGGTGAAAATTTATACAAGACATTTATGTTGTGTGTGAGATTTGCTTAAGAGTGATAATGTGTTGTTATTGATCCACTGCAATGCCTGGTGACAAATTCATGATTGAACAATGAATTTTTAAGTATGATACATACATGAAAACTGAATCATGCAGACAGGTGTGTAGACAATTTCAGGAGATATTTCCTGGTATTCCAGTATGAGGCAGTATTTTATATCACAACACTGTGAATGCATGTTTGTTAGCTATAAGCATTGTTAGGAAATAAGTTTACACAGCCTCACTGAAACTGACAATAGGAGCGGGTAACAATGAAGCGATGGGGTGAGATGTTTATCAATTAGAAGAGACATACAAATGACGTCAGGGTAGCGCACCTTTCTTTAGAAATGGAGGGAATATCTTCCCTAGAACATATGTTTTTTGTAATTTTGATTGGCTTATAAAATAGATGCTAATGTTGGCGCGATTTATTAACCAATAGCAGCTCTATTATAATATTTAGGCATATCGGGGTGAGGGAGTATAAATTCTTGAGCCAGAGGCAAGTATCACGCAGTTCAACAGAATCATTCACGAGTTACACGTCATGCAGTTCTAAGAAATCTCTCTCGCGAGTTACACGTCAGGCAGTTCTAAGAAAGCATTCATGATGTACACATTATGCAATTCTACAGAATCTCTCGCGTCGTAAAGTTAGTTACAAAATGTGAAATACGCAAATTAATAGTGCACGGCAAATAAGTGATTGTAGTTACATTTGAAAATATAACAGTTTCCGTCAGGCGTGTATCAAGATTAAATATGTGAAATTAATTGTGACGGCAATAAAAGTGTAAAAACAAATTCTTTATCAGTGTTATCTTTTAGTAACAACTTCTTTCCTTTTACACACCCTGTTCAAAAGATATTTGCTCGACTGAGTAATAATAGCTAGCCGGAGGACAAAGAACCCAAAATTCAAAATAGTAAAACAATAACAGGCGCTCAGCAAATAAGATAACACAAACATAATACTGCAACAAGTTCCAAGTGTAAAAATGTTAAGACGTCTAGCTAATAAGTTCAGGACAACAGGATCTCTAAACCTGATTTGCTTTGATTTGCTTAAAAGTGCAAATGTCTTGTTATTAGTTCACTGCAATACCTGCCAACAAATTCACACTTTAACAACAAATTTTTATATAAGATACATATATAAAAACCGAATCATGAAGACAGGTGTGTAGACAATTTCAGTAGACATTTCCTAGTATTCCAGTTCCAGGTAGAGAAACTGTTAGATGTCTGGTTAATAAGTTTAGGATAATGGATTGCTGAAGATCCTAAGAAGCGAAAATGAGATGTTCTAGCAGAGCAAAAAATTGACGAAAATGGTGCATCTATTCATAGGGAACCCTAAAAAATAAAGTTTATAGGAATAATCCGCACACCACAGATGAACATAAAAGGCAATATAAAAACACAAATTATGAACATTGTGCAAGAACTTTTGCGTAGAATGGAAATTACATCCGAAGATGTCTTCATGCAGATGGACACCATTTCCAACACCACTTATAACAAGGTTAGTATTCATTATAGTGCATGTTACTACCACACGTGAGTAATACAAGAGTTACGGAACGAAAAACCCCCAGTGTAATAGACAGTGTGCAGAGCATGCATAAGCATGATGTATGGCCTCGCCATAAAACGACCACACGTATATGCAAGTGCTCACAAATACCTTTGGGAAAAATTGACAGAAATCATAAAGCTTTAGAAGTACCGTTAAAGATTTAAAACATGAACTAAAAATACATCATTTATAACAGAATTTACCACATACAATCCACTAACCTCCTCTCATATACAATATCAGTTATCATGATAAAGAAGTAAATAAATAAATAAATAAATAAATAAATTTAGATATAATTGAAAACTATAGCAAAATTATCCTAAAGTATGAGCTTAGATTTTCATTGATGAGTCATAAATGTTGCATGAGAAGTATGCAGGGGACACATACCAACTCTTAGTTTTATAAACCAGTTGGCTATTGAACCACAAATTTGGTGGTGGTGGTGGTGGTGGCAGCAGCGGCGGTGGTAGTAATTAATAATAAATCCAGTAATACTTTACACATCACTAGTAGCCATTCTTGCTCTTTTCCATGCATCTGTAGAATGCCTTAATGGATACTCTCACTGTGGTATAAAGGGGTATTAATAAATGAAGTGGCAGATACTTTGGCAAAAAAAGCTGCCTGATACTAAATCAATCTGTTGCAACATTTTCCTTCAACTCCACTAAGTCGGAGAGAATTTTAGAAAATTAAAAAGGACTAAAGTAAGAAAAAGCTTATTATCAACCAAAACAAATCTCAGTTCTACATAAGGAAACTGCTATTGTAGCATTTAAATTAATAACACAGTTTGAAATAGGAGATTAAGGGATGTTTTATTCAGGTACTCATGTAGCACCATTTAAAGAAGGAATTGAAGCTCGATGATGATGTTTATATAATATTACAAATGTTAGTTGATGTTTTGAAGAAGTTGGAAATTATTCAATTAAATAAAAGTATGTGCTCTGGCTTAGCAGTTAAGCGATGAGTTATTAACTTCAGGTGTGGTTGTTGCAACAATTATACATGATGAAGTTTTGAAGTTTCAATATTTTTATTCAAAACACAGGTTTTGTTACTTGTTTGGTTAAATGCAAATCTATCTCAATTACCTTAAACAATTATTCTTATATGTACTAACTTCACATATGATGTGCTTGCATGAAATGACACGTCCAATGTGGTAATGGATGCAAAATTTACTCTTAATGCATCTGATTGCAATAATGGGTGAATGCTCTCACATAATTTTCACTTCTTGGTTATCCCATAACTTATTTATACATTTCCATAGTATTCAAAACAATTACAGGTAATGAAGGCGATTATTGTGATACGGTAATTTGTATCACAAATTACTTAAATGTAAATAATGATTGTAATATGAATATGTATTTTTATGTGACAATGATTTCAGAGGTTTATTAATTGTAATTATTATTGGTAAATAAGTTTATACGGCTTTACTGAAACTGTCGATAATAACACAATAATGCAGAGAGGGGGGTGAGCTGTTTATCATTACCGGGAACAAGGAAGTTACGTAATGTTCGCGCGTTTTTTCCGTTGAGAAGCTTCTAGAATGTCTCCTAAAGCAATATGTATTCGTGGTTTTCATTGGATATTAAAATAGACGCTAATGTTGGCGCGTTTTATTGGCCAATAGCAGTTCATTTATAATCTTTAGGCATGTCGAGGAGTGGGAGTATATAAGCCAGGTCCGAGGTAGATCGCCCCGCAGTTCAACAAAATTCTCAATACCTTACACGTCGGTCGCCCAGTTCATCAAAATTTCTAGCATGCTGTCTTCAGTTCATCATAAGTTACGCGCAGCAGAATTACGAGAATCTAAAGTATTATACAGTTAAATATACACAAAGTTGAAGTACGTGAGTTAAAAGTGATAAGTAAGAAGTTATTACAAACAGTTTCAGTTTGGCGAGTATTTACATCAATATGTAAAAGTGTTGGTGCACGTGTTCGACAATAAAAGATTATAAAACAAATTTCGTCATTAAGTATAATTTCTGGATAAAAAAATTCCTTTCCGATTCACAACCTGAATAAGAGATACTTGTTCTACCAAGATAAGATGATAGCTAGCCGGAGGACAATATACGAAACTTAAAATAAATTATTTCAAAACTGATACAAATTGCTACGCCAGATGGAACTACAAACCAAACAAATGAATGATGTCACAAGATGGCTTCAACACACGTGATGTAAACAAATATTTGTAAGAATCTCATCGCAAATTGCCGCACCAACGTGGGGCTTAAAACATGTACAATTTGTTCCGCTACAATTGACATCAATAAGTCAAATGTTATATGGATTTAATTCATTTTGAGGAATTATGTATGAGTCAAATTCAATGTTAGTAAAATCTAAATATTCATAACTTCACATGATGTCAATAAATTGTTTAATTTGTACATCTGCAAAATAAATTCTAAGTGCGCATTACAGTGACAAAGTTCTATGCATAGAAGGCCATGAAAATCTGATATTTAAGATTATGCTTAACTTTGATTACATACACTTTATGTGTAAGACATCAATACAATGGGTAATTCACAAATTAATTAATTAATTAATTAACATACCAAAATGAGTTAATATCCATGGAAAATAATAAGAAATTAAAATAACTTTAAACTACATACATCAAATAGGTATATAAAATTAATGTATGCAACATCACACATCAAATATATGAAATTGAATTAAATTGAGTTTTATTTATGGATGCTCTGTAACTGCTGTGGTCCTTTTCATACCATTCTATATTGGGCGTGAAAGACCGGTAATTTTGCTCAGAGGTCTCTTTATCAGGCTTGAGGCTCTTTTACATGCCGTAAATCTATGACATGGAACCACTGGCTTTACTTCCCTTCCAAAGGAAGTCAAGCTAAGGATTTTTACGCCCGAAAAAAATCCATTGCCCTCGGCCAGGTTTGAACCCGTGACCTCGGGAACTAGAGGCTAGCATGGTAACCACTACACCATGGAGGATGATAAATATATGAAATTAATGTGTGTAACAGTCACATGTCTGTTATATAATCCTACTTCAAGCTTGATTGTATGCCAAAGTATTTGAAAAGAATTGGTATTCTTCAGGCCTCAAGTTAATCTTACTGTCACCTAGTTGAAGATGTTTGCAGAAATCACCTGTCATTCATCTATATAATTTAGATGAAAAATATCAGTGTATATGGAAAATAATGACATTATTATTAATAATGTATAAATACACCATCAAACACATTACAAAGTCACAACAATAACTTCATGACATTGGAAACCACATAAGACTAAAATAGTCATAATTTTTAGAAGAACACTATGTAACACTAAAAGAAGCAAAGAATGCCAACTGCAAGACGTAACATTCATTTGAAAGCACATTAATAGAAAAGGGGGAACAACAGTAATAATCATGTGATTACAACCACTGCAACTGCAAAGAGAATAAAAACAAGAAAGGATTCATTCAGACCAAAATATGCATTATTTCTTATTACCTTTTTCATTGAATTAATGCTTGAGGAATCAGGAGGACTCCCTCCATAGGCAAATATTTCCCAAAGTGTTGTTCCAAATGCCCAGACATCAGCTGCTACTGAACCTTGGCAATAATCAAAATTGGAGTGACATTCTGGAGGAATCCAGTGGATGCTGAAACAAATATAATTTGTCTATAAGCATGAATGCCTCTTTGACTAAAAAAGCGAAGAATGATAAATTATTTATACAGTCACAGAGAACCTTTAACATTAGGCAGGAAAAGTAAAAACCGAAAAATATAGCATTTATGTTAAAGGTAAGGACTGTCCCATTAATAATACAACAGATAAAATATTCTCTGCGCATTACAGACATTTTTCAGGAAGATGTACCAGCTTATTAAACAAAGCCAGTCTATATTGAATATGCAAAATCATTTATAAACACTACATTATGCAGAATAAAGCAATGGTGCATTATACTTGCGACTTGTTTTGCAAACTTGGGAAACAAAATGCCACTGTATATAATAATCTATTATGTATAAGTTATATAATGCTTAAATTATGCTCTGTTGGAAATGGATAAACATAACCTCCCCCCAATAAATCTGTTTTGTTTTATGGAGAATGTTATCCAATACCTTTCAACAATGTTAGTCAATCCACATAAATTCTGAACCTCCTTTATCACAAAGTCCCATTTAATTGTAATATAATGGAAAAGTAGTGACCTATAAGAAGGGGAGAAGAACACAAAATTATATATATATATCATGGTAAAGTGACATATCCACTGCTCTGATAGTTTGTCTAGGTTCCTGTCCCCTATGCTCCCCTAATAAGCAGGCAAGATGCTAGGTATCAAGGTGTTCCAGAATCACTGTCCACTTTGTTCGAATAGGCAACACAAATGACATAAGGGTTGGTAAAATATCTCTACTGTTTTAATATTACATTATGTAGAACTACTTACTTCTGTTTCAGTTAGTTTTCTGGCATTGATAACACTGTCACCAGCATGAAGCAAATGTATATGGTGCACTAACATTTAGCTTTGTTAAATAGTCTAACCCAGATACTGTTTGTGTATTATAAATTGAATGCATTGTATAGTATTATAATGTTTATAATATGAATATTAATATAACGTTCAACAATACATTACAGAAGATTATTATTATTATTATTATTATTATTATTATTATTATTATTATTATTATTATTATTATTATTATTATTATTATTAGGCAGCAGGTATAGGCCAAAGTTATTGGGAGGTCGGCACTGGACAGCCAGAGATAAACAAAGATAAGTAGCATTTTCGCCAGCATAAACACAGGAATGTATTGACAGATAACCAGAATTTTCTGGAAGTATCCCTTACCCACCTGCCTCCAAAACGTGTGTCTAGAAACATTCTAGAATGTTCTGTGGAAGATTTCACTAGCTATATAAGCGAGCGTTCTTACGAGTGAGTCAGTCAGTTAGTGAGTGAGCGAGTCAGCCAGTGTGTTTCTGGTGCAAAAGAAAGTGCCATTCTTCTAGCAAGTTTGTGATGCCTGCACTGAGTGCTGCTTCCGCGAGATATTGGAGAAGTTTGTATTCAATTCCCCAGGAAGTGAACCATCTAGAAATAAAGGTAATATTGTGTATTCCATTATGTCACTACATCCCAAAGTAAGTGAAGTGATAGGGCAAACTAAGCAAAGTGGCAGTGAGAAGTTGAACTAATGAAGAGACAGATATAAACAGTTAAAAATTGGACAAAGTCACACTGGTGTCAGAAGCGAGATATAAAAGCGATGATGGAGGAAATGCTTAAAAAATTATTGGTTGGGTTGTAGAGATGGAGTCCGGTATGGAGAAAATGGAGAGTGAAATGAAGTCAATGAAATCTGGGAATGGAAGAGATAGGCAC
The DNA here is from genome assembly GCA_030765065.1 of Deroplatys truncata. Taxonomy (NCBI): domain Eukaryota; kingdom Metazoa; phylum Arthropoda; class Insecta; order Mantodea; family Mantidae; genus Deroplatys; species Deroplatys truncata. Next base: position 121,484,745 of record CM060978.1, read on the forward strand.
TGAAGTGAAGACGGTGAAATCTGGAAAGGTGGAGATAAAGATGAAAGTGGAATCTGGAATGAACAAGATGGGAATGGAAATAAGACCAAAATGGGGAAAATGGAGACAGAAATGAAAACAGGATTGGAGGAGATGATAAGTGAAATGAAGAGTGGGAATACAGAAACAAAAACTGAAATAGAGAAAATGAAATCTCAACTAGATTTTGACAGTGACATTGTAAAATCTGAGATAAATAAAACAGTGAAAGTCCTGAAAGACACATTACAAATGAGTTACAAGTAATTAAATCTGACTTGGAAGATAAAATTAATGTGGTGGAAGAGCGCCCAAACTAGCAATAAAAACTGTCAAAACCAGCATGCTAACTTGTTAAAACAAACAAGGAAAACAAGACAAAGATAGAGGCCACAGTACATGAGCGCCTAGATCACAAAGAAAAACAATTAGACCAACAGACAAAGAAAATGATGGACGCCGCAGTAGAAGAGATGCGCCACGATCTGAAAGCCAAAATCTGTGCAAAAGGTGTAGAGGTCCCACGATTACGAGATTGACTATTACAAAAACAGTAAAACCTCTGAAATTTTATGGTGCTACACCGTGGGCAGTGTTTAAGTGGCATTTTGAGGTCACTGCTACTCACAAGGGATGGACACCTGTGATGAAGATGACACAGCTCTTGCTACCCTGCAGGGGTAAGCAGCAGAAACCCTTCGGACCTTCCCTGCCAGAGGCTCGGCCACGACCTGGTTAAACTGAGGGGCACTATGGAGAATATCGCCTGGACACAGTTTACCGGGACCAGCTGAAGGGAAGGGTACAATAATCAAATGAGAATTTGCTATGGAGGTAGAAGAGCTAGCACACTGGGCTCTGGCAGATTTACCACCAGATTATATTTCTAGAGAGGCAACCTATGCACTCAGTGAGTTAAGAGACTGGGAGGGAAGCAACAGGCTATCCTGGAGGAACATTGTTACGTCAACGTCATGGGGTTACCTTCCGCATTGAAGCAGCAAAGGTGATGACCCCGGTGCCAAATGGCTGAGAACGACAATTACCGACAACAGCCTCACCATCGTAGAACTGGAGGCGAGACTAACGTGCTGGCATTACGGGACACTAAGGGCGGACTGCGAGCGCACCCCAGCCAAGGACTAGGAAAACTACTAAAGGCCGATGTGAAAAGGGACACGTCGGTGCCGTCATCACCTTCCCCTCGCTCCACGTTGAGCACGTAGCTGGGAAACAAACAAATACTGAATTCACTTTAACCATAGCAATATCAAGCTCTAATATACATTTAATTTCTTTCCAAATTACATACAATAATACTTTTGTATAGTTTAAAAAGATTTTTAGGAAATGCAAACAAGTATTGAAAATATCCATGGGTTAATGCAACTTACAAATGTGGGAGTTCCTTGTAGAAAGTTTTGTAAACAGGATCTCTTATTACTGGTGTAGGCTCTTTGCATAACTCCTGCAGATCATTGTATTTCTCAGCCGAAAGCTTTGGAGAGGTGGCATTAAGTTGAGGCAGAGGAAGCTTCAAAATCTCTGGAGTATTCCTTGATTTCAGAGACAGCTGCTCATAATGTTCCGCCAAATGACTGGTTTTTACAAAAATGCAAGCGGGTTCGTCTTTGGTCACTTTAACTTCTCTGATTGCAGTCCAATCCACTTTGTTTCCAGATTGAAATTCTCTAAGGGATTGGATCCGTAGGCTCTCTGAAATGCTTTTGTAGTCAAAGAAATCTTCTACCCTCATTGAATGTACTTCATACGAGCAGCACGTTGAGCAAGTCTCACAATAGGTACCAGCTGGCAAGGTATGAAGATGTTCCCTGCCTGAGTCAGGGCTCTTGAAATAGTGCTGTGGGCAGAGTCACCTTTGCTTTGACCATGGTTAAGTTCGAAGAAACACAAGTTGATAGACAGCAAATTCTTTGAATTGCTTAGAATGTACAAAAGCATGGTGACTACAATGGTATTCTTATTCTGGCCACTGCAGCCATCAGCAAACAGCCTGACACGGTTTACAACTTGGGCATCCAGTTGTTGAAGGTAGATTCCCACACAGGTTGCAATCTCAGATGATCCTCTTTTGCTGATAGTCTTGTTCCACAGAAAGCAGTGACAGTCTTTGTTTCCAATGTTGTGCACCGTGAAATTATATGCTGACAAACGACTTTGATGGAATACAGCACTTTCTTTGGAAATAGGCAGTTGAATCACTTGCTGAAGATCAAATACCGCAGAGGCGTATTCTCCTGGATTTTCTTTGGCAGCTGTTTTAGCATCATTTTCTTGTTTCTTACGCCATTCTTTTCTTCTGTGTGTTTGTCGTGCACATCCTGCAACTCCATTTTCTTTGCAGCATCACCATGATGGTAAGTTGCACACAAACTGCATTGGTCCTTCTTAGGATGGTGGAATGATAGATTCATTGATTTGAATACTCTACAGTAAGTTTGATAACTGTCTTTTACCTCTGAGATATTGTCTTCATTATACATAGAATACATTTTAGACAGTGTCAGATCTGGATGCAAGTATTCAGGATATGTGGACTGGTGGCAATAATGAGATTCATGGACTTGTTTATATGAGCAACAACAGAATCTCTAAGCAGCTTATCTTCTAGTTTGAGTCTTTCATTTCAGCCTCCGTGTTTGTCGGGAGCAATGGTACCTTCAGGAGTCTTCTTTTCAAGTGCGGTGCACATTGTCCTTTCTGAAATCCCAAGAGAGTTTAGAAACATTATTCTGCATAGGTTCACAGGATCATTATTGTGAGGTAGACTATAGATCAACGTGCTTGATCTTCTAGATTTTTCAGCATCTGTTCTGCTCCAGTTTATGGATTTGACTTTCACATGCCATGCGATGTACTCTCTTTGCAACTGTAGGCTTTTAGTTCCATAGAAACTTGAAAAAATATTCAATCTTTCTTCATCCATTATAAGTTTACACTGCTTTCCACACCTTCCATTGCACCGAGGTTTTAATTGACGAGCCGGTAAGAGTTTCTTTGTTTTAGGACTAGTATATGCCTCACCTACTGTCTTTTCTTATGTGCCACCTTCTTCTTGTTTTCACAATGAGTGTTTTCTAAAGGAACTTCTTTCCTTTCACCTTCCACTGCATAAACATTCGAAAGAGGTAGTGACGTAGATGTACTTGGAAGTTCACTATTATCAACTACCTTAAACATGTTTTTAAGTGGTGACTGTTGAAATTCTTCTTCAGAAGACTCGTCGGTATGATGGTAAGTGCATTCATTATTGTTATTTGAATGCTTTGTACAAAGTAAACATTTACAAAGTGGGCAAATCCCAGAACCTTCAATTTTGCAATTAAGAAACTGACAGTTTTTACTATATGGTGGATCACAGTCACTGTCATCATAGTCACTAATTGGCAACTCCAGCACACGTATTTCCCTTTCTTGATGGCAACACTGTTCCTTTATATCAGTATTATCTGCAGATGTAGCATTTACATCATCTTCAAAACCGTTTTGTATGTGTATTTTTTGAGGCAGTATTTTAATACCTAAATAATTTCAATTGTATTTTACAATAAGTAAATTCAATAACAGCCCACCTTGAAGCAATATGTATGTAATAATTATTTAAATTGTATGTAACAATCATTGCAAATGCTTATTTTTATTGTAAACATGTTTTATTAATGTTATGTGAATACATTATATACTTTAATAATGCAAGAGCTGTGAGAATAATAAGTTCTAAGTTGCTAACAATGAGGAAATAATGAGGTAACCTTGTAGCAATAATGAGTTTAAGAGTTTGAAAAGTTACCAGTCATGATTATATCAAAGATAAGGTAAATTCAGTAACAGTTTAAAATTAGCCAATCAATAGCAAGGAAAAAGTTTAAGTAAAATGCAGATATTCTATTAGCCAATCAGAGACATGAAATACCGAAGCTTACAGGTTTAACGGTAGAAATAATACTCAGTTGCTGGCAAACCATGGTAGTGAACAGATGGAGGATGTGTTCTCTGCGTGTGAATCGTAAAATTTGTATGTGCGCTAAGTGAAAGTATTGAAGATTCTCACAGTTCTTAAAAAGTGTAGTGCTTTATAAAAATGTGCAAGAACTAATAAAAGAAATGAATTTAAAAACATAAATTCTGTGATGTCTACAATCATTGTCACACCCCACCCTAATTAAGAGATACGTGACTCTACAAACCAGACTGACGCAGCCAAGGCAAATAAAAACATAATAAATAATCTATAGAAGCAGTGTTAATAACAAAGTTAAATATTATAGTGTAAAACTTGGAGTGTAATAACAAAAGCACATCATAAAATCAGCTTCTCATACATAGCAGCATATTGCGTAATAACAGTAACTATTACGTAATCAACAAATTCAAACCGACGCCCAAAGCGTGTTTTAGGGAACTCCTTAAATGCAACTAAATAAATATTACATAAAATACAATTATGTAAGCATACCAACTTCAAGTCCAAACATATATATATTACGTGAAGCAAATAACAATCTAAAAGTTTACGTAAACATAAATACGTAATAACAACACATCTTCTTCAAGTTAAATATTTACGTAAAAAATATTACTTAAGACAAACAACTTCTTCAAGTTGGCGCCAAAGCATGGGGCAGAAAAACAAAAACTTTCTCAATTACGTAACAAATAATCCACTTCAAAACTTGAAGTTAAAACGTGGTATAAACAACTCCATCAACTCCAAAAACAGCAATAAACTTCAACAACGCAACAATAAATTCTACTTCACTTTAAAACACTGAGAGGAACATCCACAGACTGGGTTCCTAATTCTTCATTCTCCAAATTTTCCTTTGAATGATCCATCTGGATCACCTTCCTGTAATAGTACTTCTTGTCTGGTAACCGATACATTTTCATTTCAGCTCCTACCTTTAATGTATCACTATCAGTGCGTTCCATTTCATTAGCTGATACCACATTCGTAGATCCATCTCTCCACTTTACTAATACGTCCAAGTTCATAACAGAGTGCTGCTTTACTGAGACTGCTTTTGTTTGTTACAAGTGTATTCTAACCAATCAGTACTGTTGAAGCAGCTATTCTTGCCCAAATTTATAACACATGTTAATTGTTGGCAGCACATGGTCTATAGGGTGGCTAGCATTACACTGCACACATGGACCTATTGACCAGTTTTAGTAATGGTAGTATCTAACGAAGAGACATAAGCGACTTGAGAGTTGCATACGCCTGTTCGTCTAAAAAAGAATGAGTCAGCAATGGCGTTTATGACGATAACACAATGTTTATTGCAAAGCAACCATTAGAGATGGAGGTACGCCAATTTGTCAGAATATAGGTATGGACGAAAGGAGTGTATAGACGAAATATCTCAATTTTTTCGATTTTGGCGCTTACGCCACTTTGTGAGATGAGCGACAATATGAGTGGGTAAAGATGGAAGGTAAGCTATCAGAATATCAAGCAGGTTTTAGGAGAGAAAAAAGAACAATAGATAACATAATGTTAATTCACACCATAGTGAATAAGTACCTAAGAAATAAAAGGGGTGGGATAAACATATTTTTTGCAGATTTTGAGGAGGCTTTTCACACTATAAAAAGGGATGCTTTGGCATGCAAATCGAGGAATAAAGGAGTAAGTACTTCATTTATTGAGGGAATACAAAAATTGCACGAAGGAAATGAATTTTGTGTTAGATGCGAAAGAAGTAAATCTACTGATTTTATACAGCAAAATTTAAGTCTGAGGCAAGGTTGTAAACTCAGTCCAATATTATTCAACTTATTTAAGATGATATTTTAGATAGAATAATGAAAAGTAATAAACAATTTCCAATTATAGGGAAGAAAGGGATACCAGGACTACTATTTACTGATGAGCTTGTAGCAGGGGCAGTAACAGTGATATGGTTACAGCATGCTATCAATGAAATTGCTAAGTTCTGTACAGAATGGGGTTTAAAGGTGAATACAAACAAGTCAAAAGATAATAGTATTCAAAAAAGAATTAAAATTAAAAAGGGATGAAAGATGGTTTTGAAGAATGAATGTTCTTCAACTATTATTTGGTCCACGTAGTATATGACATAAATTATTTTATCTGCCCCGCATATAGAAGCCAACTTGAAGTAGTGTTTTTTTTTTATAACTGTTGAAGTTTTACTGTGTTTTTGTTGTTGTAGTTAGCCACAAGCTTGGAAGCTAACTTGAAGTAGATGATTTGCTGCTGTTGTTGCATAATATATGTTTACGTAAACTTGAATTGTTTTTATTTAAAGGTGAGTCGGAATTGTTACACTAACATCACTTAAGTTTACTCACTTAACATGTTTCGAAACAGTTGTTCCCATCCTCAGAAGGTTAATTCGACTGGCCCGTATTGTTGGTGTTTCCGTTTTTTGGACTGGATCCTGTGGTGGCATCTTGTGGTGGAGAAATGTACTTCCAGAGAGGATTTGGTGGCGGCAAATCAAAATTCATTAGATTTGTGTTGTGTTTTAGAATGGTGATCTTCTCCCATGCATCTAATTCGGCTGCAAATTTGGCTGGTTTGACTAATGTAATATTGGGTTTGATGTTGTGATTAGTGATCCAAAAATGGTGTGAAACTGCAGATTTGTCCATTTGTTTGTATTTAATACATCTCATGTGCTCCTTTAGCCTAGTTTCTAAGTTTCTTTTTGTCTTACCTATGTATACTTTATTGCAATCTGAACAATTGATTTTATAGATTCCAGCTTTTTTGTCTTGTGGAATGGGGTCTTTTAACTTGTTACAAAGTAATTTCTCTATGTTAAATTTGTTCTGTGGAGCTAGGCTGATGTTATGTTTCATGAAAATCTTCTTAAATTTGTGAAATGTTCCTGGGTGGTATGTGAATTTCTTGAACTTTAGCTCTTTATCTTGCTGGCTGAGATTTGTTGTGTTTCTGATGTGCATCTGTCGTTTGAATTTTGCAATTTTTTTGTCAATAGTTGCTTTGTTGTACCCATTATGTATTGCTGTGTCTACTATATGCTGGTATTCTAACTGGTATTCTTTTTTATTTAAGAGGGTATATACCAGTCTATGTGTTAGGCTGTTTAGTACTGCATGTTTGTGTGTGGTTGGATTGAAACTCTTATTTTTTATGTAATTAGTAGAGTGTGTTGGCTTCCTGTATATGCCAAAGGTTAGGTTCTTTTGTTCTCTGATGATTTTTAGGTCTAAAAATGGTAGCATGCCTTCTTTTTCTATTTCTATGGTGAATTTTATTGATTGGTTCTGTAGGTTTAGTAAGGCTAAGGAGTCTTGTATGAACCTATTAGGGACAACAGCGAAGATGTCGTCAACATATCTGTGCCAAACTTTAAACATGTATGGAAAGGAAGTTGTTATGTGTATTTCTAAGTAGCTCATAAATAAATCTGCCAAGAAGGGTGAAAGTGGGTTGCCCATGGTTAGACCAGTTGGTTGTTGATAGAACTTCTTATTGAAACTAAAACAATTTTGTGCAATGCATAAATTGGTAAGTTGTATGAGGTCTTCTATTTCTTCTTCAAGTAGGTTAGTCTGCTGTAGCCATTTCTTTAATTGACGCAGGAGTTGATCTGTAGGGACACTTGGAAATAGTGCAGTGACATCAAAGGAAACTAATCTGTCTTCTGGTTCGAGTTCCAGGGATTTTATCTTCTGTATTAAATCTTCTGAATTCATTATGTTTTTGCTATTGAATTTTGGTAGTGAAGAGAATCTCTGTACTAACCATTTTGCCAGTTTGTAGGTAGGAGAATCAATATTGCTGACGATTGGTCTCATCTTATTACCCGGTTTGTGTATTTTAGGTAGAGCATACATTCTTGGTAAAGTGGGGTGGTCTGGTTTTAATCTAGATTTATCAGTGTCTGTTATAGTTTTGCTTTCCTGGATGGTTTGATTGAAGGCTTTTAAATGTGATTTTAATGGGTCTTCTTGAATTTGTATGTAATTTTCTTGTTGCAGCATATTTTCTACTCTGGCAATATAATCATCTTTTTGCAGTACAACTAGTTTATTTCCCTTGTCAGCTTTTGTGTATACTACTGGTTTTGATTTTAATGTTTTGATCACATGTTTGGTTGGGAAATTGTTATGTTTATCTGCTTGTATTTCTTGGAGAACCATTTCACATTCTTTTTTTATAGTGGTTTTACTATTTTCATTTAGGTTGTAAGTAGCAATCTCAATGTCTGCGACTATTTCATCGGTTGTTTTTGTGTAGCCAACACATGTTTTTAGGCCAAGGTTTAATACCGATAATTCTGCTTTGGTGAAAGTTACATTTGAAAGATTAATTACGTCAGAGTATGGCGTCGTTTTTTCATTTTTTAGGTTAGGTTTATATGAATGTTGCTTTGATGCAGTAATTTGTATCACAAATTACTTAAATGTAAATAATGATTGTAATATGAATATGTATTTTTATGTGACATTGATTTCAGATGTTTATTGATTGTAATTATATTGTTGGAAAGTAAATTTATAAGGCTTTACTGAAACTGTCAATAATAGCGCAATAATGCAGCGAGGGGGTGAGCTGTTTGTCATTATTGGAAACAAGGAAGTTACGTAATGTTTGGCGCGTTTTCGGTAGAAACTTCTGGAATGTGTTCTCCCTAGAGCATATGTATTCATAATTTTCATTGGATATTAAAATAGACGCTAATGTTGGCGCGTTTTATTAGCCAATAGTAATTCATTTATAATCTTTAGGCGTATCTTGATGCAGACGTATAAATAGGGTAGGTTTGAGGTAGCTTGTGTGCAGTTCATCAAAATTCTTAGTGCAATACACGTCGTCTTAAGTTCGTCAGTTCGTCAAAATATTTTGTATGAGATACGTCGGCTATAGATTCACAAGTTACGAAAATCTTAAGTATTATAAAGTTAATTATACACAAAGTTGAAATACGTGAATTAAAAGTGATAAGTATGAAGTTATTATAACAGTTTCAGTTTGGCGAGTATCCAGATTAATATGTAAAAGTGATAGTGAACGTGTTCGACAATAAAAATTATAAAACAAATTTCTTCATCAGTGTAATTTTTGGATAAAAGATTCCTTTCCGTTTCACGACCTGTATTGAGACACATGTTCGACCCAAGATAAGATAATAGCTAGCCGGAGGACATTTGAAATAAATTATCTCAAAAACTGATACTAAGAACCGCAAATTGCTAACGCCAGATGGAGCTACAAACCGAACAAATGAATGACGTCACAAGATGGCTTCAACACTGATGTAAACAAACATTATAAGCAATACCGCATCAACGTGGAGCTACAATAATGTCAAGCATAAATAACCAGTAATACCGTCGCAGCTTCCGGCGTAGTATGTCTAGTTTTTTCTTTAATTTCAGCGTTTTTGTTTTCATCCTGTAGCTAAGAATAGTGAGGAATTTTGATTGCATGTTTTGCTAAAGTGGGTAGCCGAGTGTGTCCGTTAATTTAAGGTGAAGAGCATATAATTCCAGTTCCAATTTTTGTAATTTTGCGTAGTGGTTGTTTCTCTCAATTATTATTACTTTTTTATCGACTGATGTTTGGTGTTTGCTGTTTTTGTCGTATTTTACAATTCTCCTTACAAACTTTGGTGTGACTTTGCTTTGTATGCATAGGTTTAAAAAACGGATGTCCGCAAATGTGTTTGAATTGTTTTATGTAGTTTGAAACACGCTTTGGGCGTCGGTTTGAATTTTATGCTTATGTAACATTACTGTTTAAATTTGCCTCGGCTGCATCAGTCTTACTTTAGAGTCATGTATCTTGGATAGGGCGCGGTGTGACAATTATTGTAGACATCACAGAATTAAACTTTTATACATTCACTTAGCGCGTATATCTGTTTTTACTAATCACCCATAGAGAACACATTTTCCCATCTTTACTCTATCAACTCTGAGTAACTCTCAACAGTCAAAACCCATAAGCTTCGGTATTGCAAGTCTCTGATTGGCTAATTCTAGTCCAATAGAATTTCTGCATTTAACTTAAAACTTTTCTTTGCTGTTGATTGGCTAATTTAAAACTGTTACAGAATTTACGTCATCGTCACTCTAATCATGACCAGTACATTTCAAACTCTAAACACATTATTGCCATAAGTTTACCTCATTATTACTCATTGTTAGCAACTTAAAACTTATTATTCTCACAGTTCTTGCATTATTAGAGTATGCAATGTATTCACATAACATTATTAAAATATGTTTACAATAAAAAAAATCTGATGTGTTACACTCACATGACTTTCTCTACTCTTGTACAATCTAATTTTACAAACACCTATTCTCCATATGCTTCATGTTAATCGAGATATCGAGATGTCAATCTTATTGGTAATTTTCTTGTAGATGCAAGGGAAATATGGTAGCTTTTAAGCGATAGTCAAATATTTTAACGCTGGTTGCTATGTGGCGCATTCCATTCTCTTTGCATGTCCAGGACATAAAAAAAATGAATAACGCATTTGAGAAAAAGTATAAGTATTGGAAAATTTAAGGAAATAACAAGCAATATCTCGAAAACGGTTCACTCAACAAAAGAAATGTATATGACATAAGTTGTGTATTTTAACGCGATCTACATTTTTTGTGTAGTAAAATTTTGTTTATCTCTTATGGTTTACCAGTTATGCAAAAGTCGTTCACAATGAAGAATACTTTTGGAGACATTCCCAGAAAATTCGAGATATACATTTCATTTCTCATGACATTATCTTAAACATATGATATTTTCATCAAAATCGTTAGAGCCATTTTTGAGAAAATTAAAATTTTCGAAAAATCTTCCATGTAAAGGGTAGTCTGGGGTGGGGGGATTTTCTTGAAAACCTTCGTGTCGCATCTCTGGAAGATACTGAACCTAAATACCAAGTTTGGTGCTTATCCGACTGTTCGTTTTTGAGTTATGCTGTTCACAGACACACATACAGACACACACACACACAGACACACACACGGACATGTTTCCAAAAATGCTTTTTTTGGATTCAGGAGGTCTCAAAACATGTATTTCCGGTGAAATCTCGGTATCGAATTTTTGGGTGGAATGCAATACTTCCCCTACTTACTATACGTAGTAGAGAAAGTAATAAGCATTTGCAATGACTGTTACACACAATTTAAATGATTATTACATACATATTGTTTCAAGGCGGGCTGTTATTAAATTTACTTATTGTAAAATACAATTTAAATTATTTAGGTATTAAAATACTGCCTCAAATTGCCCCCTTTTAGAAATATTTAAAATTCACTCTTTTTGTTTTTGTTTTTTAAAAATTTTAAACATTTTCTAAAAGTCTCCTGAAAGAAAGAAACATAACTTTTATTATTGCACTTCCTATCTTTCGCTGTCACTTTCTCACTTTTTCTTCAACAGTGGTTTTTCACTACACTAGTATATAGCTGAACACTTCCTATTCACTTGTTTGACACTTTCCAAGGTTAATGACCTGGTATAAGATTAATAATTTGAGCTAAGTTTGCTCATTCACTATTAAGCAGTTTATATGCTATACATTTTACATAAAATTAGACATATTTACACTTGTTACCCTTTCTTTACAATTTGTTTCTTACATTTTTAATATTTCTTACAATTTCTAACTTATATAATATAAATGTAGTTGCTACTCAGTTTTTCTTACTAACAATGGATTTTTATTACTTCTCTTTCTCTAAACTTTCCTTTGTTATTAACCATTTGCTATGTTTAGTAAAAAATATTATTTACAATTTTAAATTACATTGCTTTCCCTTTTATGTTCCAATACATTATTTTCTTTCTCTTCTTGTGCCTCAGATTGTTTACTTTTATATGGCTTTAACATTTGTTTGTGGAATCTTCCAATTATTTTATTTGTGTTATTGTTCCTAAGTTCATATGTATCTGTTCCAAATATGTTTATTACTTCATAAGGACCATGGTAGCTCAGAAATAATCTCCAATATTCTTTATGAAGTTTATTTGACAATCTTTTATTCTTCACTAATACTTGATCTCCTATCTTTATTTTCCAAACTCTTCTTTTTCTTCCTTCATGTTTTTGTTTTCTCTTGAGGGCTTTTGCTTGTATTTTCTAAAATGCTAATTTGAAGATTTCTTCTTTTTTGGTAATTTAATTGTTTGGTCTTCAATAACTTCTGGTGTATTATGGCTCAAAGTATTGTACAATTTTCCATGGTGAAGTTCAATTGGTTTAAATCCTGTAACTGCATTTATGGATTGATTTAGTAGATTTTGAATAATACTGATGTATGAGTACCAACTGCTCTGTTTGTTATGACACACTACATGTAGATAGTTGGCAATTTCTTTTATCTCTCTCTCTACTGGATTGGCATTTGGTCTGTATCTTGATGAAAAATACTGTTTGACTCCCAAATCTTTAATTCCATTCATAAATTTAGAACTGGTAAACACTGATGCATTGTCACAAAGTATGGCCTGAACTATTCCTTCCTGTGCCGCCACCGAATCCTCTATGGAAGTACATTTCACCACCACAAGATGCCACCACAGTATCCAGTCCACAAAACGGAAACACCAACAACACAGGCCAGTCGGATTAGCTTCTGAGGATGGGAACAACCGTTTCCCGAAACATGTTAAGTGAGTAAACTTAAGTGATGTAGTGTAACAATTCCGACTCACCTTTAAATAAACATTAATTTGTTTTGTTTTCTGTCAAAGATCACAACATGATATATATTTTCTAACTTTATGTCCTAATTTAGATATGTATAAATTTTCCAAAATGGTTAGGGTTGTCTTCTCTGTACCTGCATGTATTAATCCTAAATGAAATTGTTCTACGAGCGCTGATCAATAAAGACTGAGACTAATTTTTTTAACAGATATTTATTACTTCATTTCAATGTTGACATGGTCTTTTTCAAAGTAGTCCTCTCCTACTTGAATGCACTTTTTATAGCGTCTCCGCCAGTCCTCGAACACATGGTACAAGCCATTCTTTGTCAGGTCTTTGAGAATCACCTCACGTTTCTTCAGCAGTGCTTCAGTGCTCTCAAATCGAATGCCCCGGAGCTTTTCCTTTAGTGATGGGAATAAAAAGAAATCACAGGGGACAAGATTCAGGCTATAAGGCAGATGCGGCACACAGGTAATGTTGAATTTAGCCAAAAATTCCTGGACTTGATTTGCAACGTGAGGCCGCACGTCGTTGTGATAAGTTCTGGATGTTTCCTTGCAATGTGCTTCCTCGGTATAGCCAATACTGACGTGTAGTATGCTGCTGTAACAGTGGTATGAGTGGGAACAACACTCACAGCAGCTGTGTTGATGTTGACTTCAGTCATAGCAGAAGCCGAAGCACCAGGCCCACCTTGCTTAGCACAGGGGACTCGCTCTACTTTGAAGTCTTTGAACCACCTAAACACTGTTGCACGAGGTAGTGCATTTTCACTGTATGCTTGCTTTAGCTTTTCCAAAGTTTCAGAGGCTGTATGATTTAAACGAAAACAAAATTTTATTGCTCCTCTTGTGTCACCTTCATTTTGTGGTATGCGAAATTCAACTAGGGTCAACAATATACAGCATTACTACCAACCTACCGATACGAGAGTGCTGCCGCCTATGGACATTATACATGAAACCCTGCTCTTTTCAAATATTCATGGTAGAGACAGGAAACTCACAAGAAGGCTACAGGAAAAAATCAATCTGAGTCTTTATTGATCAGCCCTCATATTATTTCTAATTTCATGCTTGTTGGAATATATGTTTTCCACCTCTTTATTTCCTTTCCATGTTTCTTATATAGTACTCCATCTTTAACAGCGATTGTACTGTTCTGTGCCTCTTCTATCTTTGGAGCTTTTTCTTTTAAACCTGCTAGTTTAATATCTTTGTCTTGCTCTTCTTTAATATTTTTAAATTGGTTCTTCAATTCCTTCTTCATTGGAATGTCAATTGTAAGCACTTTAATTTCATATTGTTGTCTTGAACAAATTTCAGGAAATTGTTTGTTGTGATTGATTCTTGATGATATTAAATCACTGAATGTATTTTGTTGGCCTGAAATATTACAATTTAACATCAAATTCCATTATAGCGAGAATCATTCTAGCTAACTTGACACTATATAACTTACATTTCTGAATGAAAGTTAAGCTAATATGATCTGTATATATTTTCACTTTCTTCTGAAATATATATGTCTTAAAGTTCAGTAGTGCTCCAATTTCTAACATTGTTAACTGATGCATTTCTTTCTATATTGGTTAAGCCACGTGATGTAGTACTAATTACATGAAATGTGTTGTCAAGTTCTCTTTGTCCTAGTATTCCTGCATATCCCTGACAAGATGCATCCACGTACAACTCATAATCTAACTCATCTCTTGGACGTTCCAATAATACTGCATTTGCAAACAGCTTTCGGACATTTTCAAAACATTTTTGTAGCTCTGCTGTCCACTTCCATTTATTTGTCTTCTTTAGAAGTTGTCTTAAAGGTTCTATTTCTATAGCATATCTTGGTAAGAATTTACTTTCATAATTCCAAATTCCAAATAAACGTCGTAGCTGTCAAATATTCTTAGGTGATGGTATTCTTAATATGGCTTCTATTCTTTCTTCATCTGGTCGAATGCCTACTTCATTTATTACATATCCCAAAAATTTGATTTCAGGTACACAGAATTTTGACTTTTTGATGTTTACTGTCATGCCATGTTCATGTAATTTATTCAACATATAAATTACATTTTCTAAATGTTCCTCAAAGGTTTGACTTATTATTACAAAATCATCAGTGTATCTGATTAAGAAATCATCTGCTGTGTTACCAAAGATACTATGTATTGCTCTCAGGAATCCACTAGCACTATTCTTCAATCCATATGGATTTACACAATACCTATATTATAACCCAAAAACTTGAAAGGCTGTGTAATCATGTACTTTAGGATCTAGCTCGACTTGCCAAAATGAAACTGTAAGATCTATGAAAGAGATATATTTGCCATGTGATAATTTTGCTATTGTTTGTTCTATACTTTTATTTTGAAAGTGATCTGGTAGCATGAATTTATTCAAATATCTTCCATCTATAGTGATTCTTAAACTATTGTCTTTCTTTACTGTCCAACAAACACTATTTATATATTGTGAATTGCTAAGTTTAATGATGTTATTTTCTAGCATACTATCTATTAACTTTTTAGCTTCGTTTCTTAGATTCACTGGTAGATTATTATATTTTCTTCTAAATGCTGGTACATTTTCTACTGTGAATGTGTGAATATATGATGTACACTGTCCTGCAATTTCACTGAAAACATGTTTATTGTCTTCTAATACCTTTTCCATTATTAACTTTTCATTGTCAGTCAGTATTGTATTTGTCATTAGTGTGTCTGTATGTATTTTCCTGCCTTCTATTTCTGTTGCATAACTAACTTCTACTTGCTCTAGAATATTTTCTTCTGCCATAGATTTCTTTGTATAAGGGTTCCGCTGGGTAAGGTCAGTGTTCTGTTCTTCGAAGTTAAGGGTCAATAACCTTTCATTGTTTTCCCTGCTTGCTTGGACATTAACTATTTGTATGAAGCACTCTTCTTCATATACTGCATTTTCTTGTTCCATTCTTTATACTTTACATACTTTATCTTTTATAAAAGGCACGTATATCTTCTTTCTTCTTTATTTAATACTAGTCTGTCCATCTTAAAATCAACTATCGCAGAGAACTCTATTAAAACATCACACCCAATTATAACTTCGCATATCAAGTTTGGAACCATTAAAAACATAACCTCCAATGTAATATCTGCTATCTGTATAGGTATTACTCGCGCAAAACTTCTGGAATCGTGACCTTGATTGCCAACCCAGCTGCCGAATCTAGGAATGGTTTATGTTTAGCTTTATCAACGAAAGCGATATAATACCTTTGCTTACTCACAGTGCGTAACACATACAGTCTGCATAGAAAGTGTCTGCATCTGGTTGTAATTTTAAAGAGAGCTGCAGTATCTAAATAGTACTTATTTTATATTTGTTATATTTATAACCATGGCTCCTATGTTTTCAAAGTTAAGTGGTAAGGTGTTACATAGTCAAAGTAGGGAAATAATTGCAAATGTCCTCGACTTCATGAAGCAAGAAGCAGAGATGAAGGAAGAAAATATATGTTCATCCGAGTTCCACAAAAGCCTTAATAGAGTGAAAGAAAGAGTAGTCAAAGCAACTGGTGTTTCACCGAGTTCCGATTCCAGAGTTCTCAAAGATAAGAGAAAAAAACATATGGATGAAAGAGTACCATTTGACACACCTGGGAAGAAACATAAGGTCCCTAAACGTATTACAGAAATAAACGATTTCGAATGCGTCATTCGGCGCACGATTCACAATTCCTATGTGGAAGAAAAAACTGTGCTAACAATAAGCAGATTGCTCATCAAGCTGAAAGACAGCAGAAACTTACAAGGTGGTGCTACAAATCTCAGAAAAATTATTAAAGATTTAGGGTTCAAGTGGAAGAAACCAAAATCAAATAGAAGAACTCTAACAGAAAAGCAAAATAAATAAATAAAATAAAATAAAAAAATAATAAAATAAAAAAAATAAGTAAATGTTGCCATGATAGCTTAGTTGGTTAGACCAACGGCACGGAAAGCCTAAGATCCGTGGTTCAAATCCCGGCTATGGCATTGAATTTTTCAGTCTGATTCTACCTTTCCAAATGAGTATAATTTTATATGTACTTATATCAGCATCAATTTTTAAGGTGGTGCTACAAATTTCAGAAAAATACTATAGTGTATGAAGATGAGTCATACATACACAGCAGTCGTACAGCATCTAAAAGTTGGAGTGATGATAGCGAATTAGGTTGCAGGTTCCTGTTGCTGAAGGGCAAATACTTATTATCGTTCATGCTGTTGAAGAGATCGGCTTCGTTCCAAATGCCCTTCTTTTACAAGTCGCAACAAACAACAGGAGATTTTCATCAAGAAATGAATACAGAAAAGTACATGAAGTGAATCAATGCCATGTTGAGACCTAATATGCCTGCTGGGTCTGTTCTGGTCATCGACAATGCTTCACAATGTGTCAACACTCAATTGACAAACCACCTTCCTCAAATTCATTGAAAGAAGAAATTAGAGCTTGGTTACTTAGACATAATATAGCTTTAGATGAAAGCATGAGTAAAACAAAGCTATATAACTTAATTAAAACCAACAAACAGCTTCAGACGTCATACATACTTGACCAGATAGTAATACAACATCGCCATAATGTACTTAGACTCCCATCGCATCACCCAGATCTAAACCCAATCGAATTAATCTGGGCTGATATCAAAAAATGGGTGGCATGCAGAAATATCACTTTTAAATTAAAATATGTGGAGCAGTTATAATGCCAGCAATTTGCTGAAATTGGAAGGCCAGAATGGGAAAATGTATGTCGACATGTTGAATAAATTAAGAATCATTATTTCGAAAAATACGGAATTGCAGAAAATCAAATAGAAAGAATTCTTATCCAAGATAATGGTGCAGAAAGTAGTGACAGCAGCGATGACGGCAATAATGTGAGTGATTCCGCAGAAGAGGAAGGGTTGTTAGGTGTGGAAGAATTGGAGGCAATGATTGACAGCGTTTTTATATTAAGCGCTTTTTACAGCGTGGATTTTAATATACTGTATATAACTAAGTTTATCAGCGCAAAGCAGTGCATAACCGGTGTGGATATTTGATGATGACTGTCCCACGCACTCCTGCAGTATGCAGTCGATCGGTCACCACCTGATCTGGTAAGCAACTCGCATCATAGCTCCCATTAAGATTTTCACGTGTCTAGAACTGTTGCGCCGATTATACCAATGCTTGTGATTTGATGGTTTGGGTCATTGTACCTATGGCTACCCTACATACTACGTTGCTTATTGGGGCTATCATGAGTTGTATCCCTTCATTTAACAATTGTTCAAAAACTTTCTTCGAGCAGATAGAGCTTGATGATCCTGAATCTACTGCAACATTTACTTCTTTTCCTGCTATAATAGTTTGTATGTACGGTGAATCATATTTGTTTTCACAATACCCTGTGTTTGTACTTAGACGATAACAATTAAACTGTGTAGATATTTTATTCTTGCCACTAAGAACAGAAGGTACTGTATTACCAGAATCTACGTCAGGCAATACATAACTTAGTTTTCCTGGTAAGTATTCTCAGTATTTACCGGATTGCCATGTTGTACCGCAGTTACAATTACTTCATTATCATCGATATTTGAGTACGAGCCACGCCCCCTAGCTCTTGTTCTCCCTCTAAAATTGCTATGTCCTCCACGTGTATATTCTTCTGGATGATTGTCACTTGTTTGATTATAGTTATGGAAGTTTCCCCTGTTTTGCATATTTCCTCTATGCTGGAATCTATTATTACCCCTGGATGAAGTAGAATTCTGCTGATTCATTCTTTCCGTTCTCACATAATTTATGTGTTCCTGTCTCCCTTGTTGTCTTGAATCTCTGATCTGTGTGTTGTAATTGAATCTGTTCTGACCCTGAAATTCATTATTTCATTTTTACATTGTGATAGTGTGTATTGTAAGGCATATCATTACTCCTTTCTCGCCTGATCTGTCTATCTCGCCTGTTTGGACTCCACATTTCATTACTATTACTACTTTCTTGCTGTTCTAACGATGATATTAGCTCTGTCATCTCGTAAATAGTTTTGGGTCTTGCAATTAAGATGTAGTTTTGTATGTGTAGAAGGTAGTGTCTAGTAATTAAACTAATGAAATCCTCCTCATGCATGGCTGGAGTTAAATATCTGACATATCCTGCATATTTAATAAGATAATCTGTCATCCCTATTGTACTGTGAGTAGCTCAGGCTTGCCCTAATCTTATGTTGCACAGTGGTATTCCAAAACTTATTCATGAATAAAATTCTGAAGGTTTCAAAATTCATGTCACTGTCCGCTAACATATGTAACCATTCTAAAGTTTTGTTGTCTAAGCATTTTCTAACTAGGATCATTTTTAATGCTTCTGGCACATTTTTCAATTTAAAATACTCTATAAGATCATTAATAAATTGTACTGGACTTGAGGAAGCATTAAAATTAGGTAATGGTAACTCATTAAGCACAGAATAATAATTTGACATCTGGTTTGGTACATGTATCTGTGTGTTTGAGAGGCTGATGCTATGGAAAAAGCAGTAGCGTCTCTTGTGTTGTTAGTTAACAGTGGTGATACACTTCTTTCTGTACTTGCATTATTGACATGCATTTGGCTAGTATTTACAGAACTAGTTACATTTGCATTTACTCTTGGTACACTTGTACTTAAATTTTCAAAACTATTTCTAAGTTTTATCAATTTCTTTGCTACTTTCCTGTACTTTATCTTTGATTTCATCTATCATTGATTTTACTTGTCCTTGCCCTGTATTTGCTTCTTTTACTGCATCTGCATTAGTTTTTACCATTTCATGCATTTTATTAATTTCCCCAGTTAACTCTATTTGTAATTGTACAAGATCTGCATTTGTATTTTCTACCATTGTTTTAAATTCTTCACCCTGTTTATCTAACTTGCAACAAATACCCTGTTTAGTATTAGCAAGTTTTAACTCCATTTCATTGACATTCTTGTCAATATGACCTGACAATTTCTGTTCTAGCTGTTTACAACCTTTGTTTACTTTTAAATCTATGTCTTTTTGAATAGCTTTGGAAGATTGTTCTAGCTTTATTTCTAACCTCTTGCTTTCAGCTTTGCATTCTTTCATACAGTTTTCTATTTGTCTAGCTAGGTCAATTTTAATACTAGATAGCTCTGTATTAGTTTCAGTTAACTTATTATTAAATTCTCTACTTAATTCTACTTTCATTTCCTCTATCTTATTACTTTGTTCTGTACTAGTTTCTTTTATCTCTCCTCTAATTTCAGTTATTGCTTTTACAAGGAACATTATTTGTTGTGATAAGTTTTCTTGCATTTGTTGGCTAGATGTGTGAGGGATATATCTCTTTGTTTTGTTCCTTGCACTAACATGTGTGAAGGTGATGGACCTTGTATACTACTGCTATCTGATTGACCTTGCATACTACTGCTATCTCTTTCTACATCTAGCTCTGAATTTTCAGATAATTGCTCTTCTATATCTAACCTATCTGCGTTCTGTAGCTCTGATTGTAAATCTACATTACAATCTGTATTGGCTGACCTAACCTCAACTACCTCCATATTTGCATTGTTTTGTTTTTCCATTTTCCATTGTATATTTGCCTTTGAATTGCTTAATTTTACTTTTCCACTTCTTATTAACATGAAATTTGCTCAAAAATAACAATATACTACTTAAACTTGATAATAATTACAATATAAAATGGAATTTCCTGACCTTTTGTTCTGGCTGTTATTAAATTTTTATACTCAGTATTCCCGCGTAGATTGTTGTTGAGATGTTAACCATGTGCCCCTTACTCCTGAAGAATTGTTGCTGTCTTTGGATTTTGTTAACGATCTTGAAATTCTGAGATGTAGTCTCGTGGTTTCGTTGATTCTAGTCGTTTCGTTTTTGTCGATCTTTTCTTCTCTGACGTCACAAATTCTTGTCGTTTTCGAAGCCCCTCAGTTGGTTGCCAATTTGAAGAATGAATGTTCTTCAACTGTTATTTGGTTCACGTAATAAGTTATATAAATTATTTTATCTGCCCCGCATATAGAAGCCAACTTGAAGTAGTGTTTTTTTTATAACAGTTGAAGTTTTACTGTTGTTGTTGTTGTTGTAGTTAGCCACACGGTTGGAAGCTAACTTGAAGTAGATGATTTGCTGCTGTTGTTGCGTAATATATGTTTACGTAAACTTGAAGAATTGTTTTATGTAGTTTGTAACACGCTTTGGGTGTCGGTTTGAATTTTATGCTTACGTAACATTACTGTTTGAATTTGCCTCGGCTGCATCAGTCTTACTTTAGAGTCATGTATCTTGGATAGGGCGCGGTGTGACAATTATTGTAGACATCACAGAATTAAACTTTTAAATTAACTTCCTTTATTTAAATTCTTGCACATATTTATAAACCACTACACTTTTTAAAGAACTGTGAGAAACTTTTACACATTTACTTAGCGCGTGTATCTGTTTTTACTAATCACCCGTAGAGAACACATTTTCCCATCTTTACTCTATCAAGTCTTGCCATCAACTGAGTAACTCTCAATGGTCAAAACCCATAAGCTTCGGTATTACAAGTCTCTGATTGGCTAATTCTAGTCCAATAGAATTTCTGCATTTAACTTAAAACTTTTCTTTGCTGTTGATTGGCTAATTTAAAACTGTAACAGAATTTACGTCATCGTCGATCTAATCATGACCAGTACATTTCAAACTCTAAACACATTATTACCATAAGTTTACCTGATTATTACTCATTGTTAGCAACTTAAAACTTATTATTCTCACAGTTCTTGCATTATTAGAGTATGTAATGTATTCACATAACATTATTAAAATATGTTTACAATAAAAATAAGCATTTGCAATTATGTTACACACAATTTAAATAATTATTACATACATATTGTTTCAAGGCGGGCTGTTATTTAATTCACTTATTGTAAAATACAATTGAAATTATTTAGGTATTAAAATACTGCCTCAGTTTATAAATGGAGAGCCAATAGAGGGTAAAGGGATTTGATTACCTAGGCATCAGATTCTCAAGCAATGGGAAATGGGTCTTAATCTAAATATGTGCAACTGAAAGGAAAACTAGCCATGAGCTGTTAAGAGTCTGCTTATACAAAACACCCACACTGCCAATAAATTGGCTGGAAAGACTTCATGAAGCAGTAGTCGAGTCGAAGATGCTATATGGAATAGAAATTTGGGGAGTGACAAAGGGGTGGCTCAAGACTGATGTAGTCCTTAGAATGTTTTGTAGAGAAGTTCTGGGTCTACCCAAGAGCTCACTTAGGGGCATGGCACTGGCAGAGTAGGAAGGGCAGAGAGAAAAGGTATAATAGTGGAGAGAATTTTTGAAGTGTTGGTGCAGATGTTTAAATTTAGATGACAATAATACAATAAAAGAATGCATAGTTCCAAAAATATGTTTTAGGAAGAGAAAGTCAGTTTGGGGAGATGGGAAATGTGTTAAAAGAAAGGAATATTTGGCTATTAGCTAAAAACAAAGACAATAGATTTTGGAAACAAGTGAAAATGAGGGTGGAAGACATATACAAACAAGAGATATGATCCAGTTTTGAGGACAAAGGTTTGTTGACTTTATATAAACCAGTTACCAATGTCCTATATGTGGCAGAAATGTGGAACACATTTTATTTTAATGTAGGGGGACTGAAGTGTGGAGAAAAGAGTATATCAATAAGAAATGGTTTAGAATAGATAGAAATGTAGCGGTAGTTGACATGTTTAAAAAAGACAGTAAGAAGATGGGACAATTTTTATACAAAGTGAGAAATAAATGGATATGGACAGTAAATAGACAAATGGAGTAATAAATTAGAATTAATAAACTGTTGTAAAATATGAGTATGACCGGTAAAGAGCCAGGGCTGAACACCGGACATATTCACCTGTATATAGCTTAGGATAAATAAATATATAAATAAATAAAAATAAATAAATATAAATCAGTTAAAAGAAATTGGGGGAGGGAGAAGTAGATATATGCAATAGGTCTTGCTTGGATGCGCACAGAAGTAATATTTATAAAAAGGATAGGAAATAATTGCTCAGGAAGATGCATTGTATGTGACAAATTGGATAGTATTTTCCATTGTGTAATAGAATGCGAAAAGGTAAAAAATGGAGAGATAATACATGAAATAAAAAATGAGATAAGTTAAAGAAATAATAGCAATTCAAATGCTGGCAAGCCCAAATGCAGAGACAATTAAAATGGTAAGGGGCATTTTTTGGAAATGTATGAGATAAGCGGACAAAGAGCCTAAGAAAAGAGCAACAGAATGGTTTCAGCCTGGAAAGTGAATAGATAGTACATTAGCTTTATCCCATACATACAACCTAGGGGTTAAAGTATGGGAGAGCTAGTTTACAGATGCACATTTTTAAAAATTTTTAGTTGTAAGCTTTATTTGTAGTACTGTATCAAAGAAAGATGGAAATAAATATTCATATTCATACTCATACTAATAAGTATATTTACAAAGGCAATGAAGTTATTTTCTATCTCCATTGTGAACTTGATATTTGGATGTACATATATATTATTGATATATTTGAAAGTAACCCAATAAATCCAAATTTTTTGGTATGTGAACAAATTAAGAAGCATTGTCCACATATCTGGAGAAAAAAAACTTGGGGTTTAGATGAAGCTATTTCTAGTGCTTTGTGTTCAAAGCCCAGCATTTAAAAATTTACTATTTCCCATTATACATGAAACAGGTAGAAGATACAGTATGCTCAAACAACTTACCTTAAAGATTTCTTCATTTTTTCTGCTTTTATTTGGATCTCTCACACATATTCAAACTTCCATACTCAAGGGACGAAAAGGAATAATCCTAATTCATGAACAATTATAACCCCTCCAACTGGGCATCAAACCCTTAAAGGTGACCAAATATTCTGTAGTCAGTTGACTTAAATGAACTTAGTACTTATTTCATTTCCTATTGGAAATTAAGTTGTGGAGAGCCTTGGCACACATAAATACAAGTGTGTCCCAGTTTTCCAGTTGGTATCCACCTCAGTAATTCACAAACTCTTCAGCAGTTATAGGCTCATAGCAAATATTTTTTATTTCACTACAAAACTTCCTCTCAGACACTGAATAATATGGAATAAAGGGGAGAATTTAAACATTATAGTTGTATTTATTTAAAGGTGAGTCGGAATTGTTACACTAACATCACTTAAGTTTACTCACTTAACATGTTTCGGGAAACGGTTGTTCCCATCCTCAGAAGGTTAATTCGACTGTGGTGGCCAATTATAACTTTTGCTTCTTGTGACTTGTTGGTCTTAAATTACGTTGATATTGTAATGAAAAGAAGCTAGAAACAGTGATGTGTATTGAATTTATTTAAAGGTGAGTCGGAATTGTTACACTAACATCACTTAAGTTTACTCACTTAACATGTTTCGGGAAACGGTTGTTCCCATCCTCAGAAGGTTAATTCGACTGGTGGCCAATTATAACTTTTGCTTCTTGTGACTTGTTGGTCTTAAATTACGTTGATATTGTAATGAAAAGAAGCTAGAAACAGTGATGTGTATTGAATTTATTTAAAGGTGAGTCGGAATTGTTACACTAACATCACTTAAGTTTACTCACTTAACATGTTTCGGGAAACGGTTGTTCCCATCCTCAGAAGGTTAATTCGACTGAACCTTAATTAACTAGTCGAATTAACCTTCTGAGGATGGGAACAACCGTTTCCCGAAACATGTTAAGTGAGTAAACTTAAGTGATGTTAGTGTAACAATTCCGACTCACCTTTAAATAAATTCAATACACATCACTGTTTCTAGCTTCTTTTCATTACAATATCAACGTAATTATAGTTGTACATGAATGTAAATTTAATTATGTTAACAACAACAACAACAATAATAATAATGATAATAATAATAATGATAATATAGGGTGGTCCTTATTTCAAATTTTGTATTTCTACATGCACATCCACTAGTTTTTTTCCTTTTGTTTTAAGAAGTAATTTAATACCAATTTTGCTGAAATTGAAAAAGAGGAACCTGTGCCGCAGTGGCTGAGAAGTAGCATCATGTCTTTGTTTACGTGTGGTTTTCCTGCTTATGCATGTGCTCGACTGCTGCCATACTGTCCACTTTCAGTTGAGCCTTGGTTTCCATTTGGTAACGTTGTGAATGTTTATTTACATCATGGCAAGTAGTTTAAGAAGTACTGACACAGTTATAATTCACAATAAAATTGCTTTGGTGGACTTTGTGACAGTGATGTGTCTATAATTGGTAATTGTTGAGTTGTTTGTAACACTACATCACTTACTTGTTTTATCACAAATACATGTTTTAGGAGCTAATTGCTCCCATCCTCAGTTCCCTGTTGACTGCCCGCATCATTCGTCTTGGTTGTAAGCTTGAACTCTGGTGGTGGCTGGAAGAACTTCTTCAAAAGTAAGTCTCCTGGCGGGGTTTCAAAATTATAAGTGCGGTTTCTGTTCTTCCAAATGTAGATGTTTTCCCAAGTTGTAAGTTCTGCTTTTCCTGAGATGATTTTAAGTATTTTTGGGTTTCTGGCTATGGTGTGTTTGTCTCTCCAAAAGTGCCAAGCTACTGCTGATTTATCTTCCTGTTTTTGTTTTATGTAACTGAAGTGTTCTTTTGTTCTTGTTTTTATATTTCTCTTGGTTTGCCAATGTATATTTTTTCACAGTCATTGCAGTTGATCTGGTATATTCCTGGTTTGTTCTCCTGTGGGATGTCATCTTTTAGTTTGGAGTTTAGTAGGTTTTTTATGGTGTAATTTTATTTTGGAGCCAACGAGATGTGTTGCTTGAAGATTCTCTGGAATTTGTAGAAGGCTGTTGGGTGGTATGTGAATTTTTTGAAAATCATCTTTTCTTTTCCAATAGGGATGAGTGTGGTAACTTCTTGTGTTTTCTTTTCGCTCACGGCTCTGTTTATTTTTTTGTATATTGTTTCCGCCCTGAATCTGTTTTCTGTAGCTATGTCTAATATCTTGTTTAACTCAAGTGTGTATTCTTCTTTGTTCATAGGGACGTTGATCAGTCGGTGTGTCAGACTGTTGAATGCTGCATGCTGATGGGGAACGGGATTTAAACTGTTTTGTTTTATGTAGCTATTTGTGTGTGTGGGTTTGCTGTAGATGCCAAATGTTAGGTGGTTTGCTTTCTTGATGATTTTAACGTCAAGAAAGGGGAGTTGTCCATTCTGTTCTTTTTCCATTGTGAAGTTTATGGATTTTTCTTGAAGGTTCAATAATTTTAGTGTGTCTTCCAAATGTTTTTCCGGGACTATTGCAAAGATGTCATCAACATAGCAGTACCATCGTTTAAGCATCCAGGGGAATGCCTTTGTGACTGTTGTCTCAATATTACTCATAAAGAGTTCTGCCAGTAGTGGTGAAAGTGGACTGCCCATAGCTAGCCCTGAATTCTGTTTGTAGTAGTTCCCGTTGAAGGTGAAATAATTTTGTTCTATGCACAGCTTAGTTAGTGTAATGTATTCTTGAATTTCTTCTGTAGTCCTTCCTCTTGCTAGTAGCCAGTTTTTGATGTGTGTTGGTAGGGTTTCTGTTGGTATGCTGGGGAAGAGAGCCGTAACATCAAAAGAAACTATGGAATCTGTTTTTTCTATTTCAACGTCTTTTATTTTTTGAATTAACTCCAAGGAGTTTTTTATGCCTAAAGTTTCAAATTTTGGCAATGCTGAGAACTTTTGTGTCAGCCATTTTGCTAGTTGGTAGGTGGGAGCATTTATATTATTTATGATTGGACTCATTGTTTTTCGTGGTTTATGTATTTTCGGAAGTCCAAAGATTCTGGGTAGTGTAGGATTGTCTACTTTGATTTTGTATTGTTCTTTTTTGTGTATTAATTTTGAATCTGCAATTGTTGCATTCAATTTCTTTGTACATAGATTTAGGGGATTTTTTTGTAATTTAGAATATTCATCTTTTTCTAAAAGTGTTTCCATTCTTTCTACATAGTCTGTTTTTTTCCAAAATCACTACTGTGTTCCCGTTGTCGGCTTTTGTGTAAATCACAGGTTTGTTTTTGAGTGCTCATATCACGTTTTTGTGCGGGTTAGCTTTCTTTTCATTTCCTATTTTTTCAATTATTTTGCAACATTCGCTTTGTATTATGGTTTTCTCTAATTCTTTTAGGTTATGGGTTGCGATTTGGACTTCTGGGATGTAATCTTCTACCTTGTTGGAGAAATGTACACACGTTTTCATTCCTTTGTTTAGGAATTCAATTTCTGTTTTGGTGAAAGTTTCTTTTGATTGGTTGCTAACGTTCATTTGTGGTGTTTTTTTTTTGTCTGGGCGGTGTATCTGGCTTCTGGTATTTGCATAAATTTTCCAGTTTTTATGTTAATGTTTTGTTTCGCATTTTGATGCTCAATGTAGCTAAAAGATTGTTCTCCAAATTCTCCCAAACTATGCTTCCTAGTTTTTTGGTTAGTTTAAGATGCAAATCATATAGTTTTAGTTCTGTCTCGCTTCTATTTCTGTAGTGTTTGTTCTTCTCTATTTCTATGACCTTTTTAACGGCTGCTTTCTCTTGTTTGTTGTTGTTATTAGATTTGATTAGTTTTTTTAACAAATCTAGGCATGACGTTTTTATCCTACATAGGTTTAGGAAACGGATGTCTGCGGCTATTTTTCTTTTCTTTTCTTGGAGTTTAGCGAACCGTTTAATTTCTTTCTTGTAATGGGCAATATTGAAATCATTCATGATAACTAATGGAGTTGGTCTTACCTTTGTAGTGTCCATCTTGAAATTTGTAATCTTGAAACCACGTGTTGTTTCCGGCAATCTCCGTCCACTCTGTTTTGTATTCCACTGAATATAATTCACAATAAAATTGCTTTGGTGGGCTTTGTGACAGTGATGTGTGTATAATTAGTAATTGTTGAGTCGTTTGTAACACT
This sequence comes from Deroplatys truncata, assembly GCA_030765065.1. Classification (NCBI taxonomy): domain Eukaryota; kingdom Metazoa; phylum Arthropoda; class Insecta; order Mantodea; family Mantidae; genus Deroplatys; species Deroplatys truncata. The sequence continues at coordinate 121,512,458 of CM060978.1, forward strand.
ACATCACTTACTTGTTTTTATCACGAATACATGTTTCAGGAGCTAATTGCTCCCATCCTCAGTTCCCTGTTGACTGCCCGGATCCTTCGTCTTGGTTGTAAGCTTGAACTCTGGTGGTGGCTGGAAGAACTTCTTCAAAAGTAACTCTCCTGGCGGGGTTTCAAAATTATAAGTGCGGTTTCTGTTCTTCCAAATGTAGATGTTTTCCCCAGTTGTAAGTTCTGCTTTTCCTGAGATGATTTTAAGTATTTTTGGGTTTCTGTCTATGGTGTGTTTGTCTCTCCAAAAGTGCCAAGCTACTGCTAATTTATCTTCCTGTTTTTGTTTTATGTAACTGAAGCATTCTTTTGTTCTTGTTTTTATATTTCTCTTGGTTTGCCCAATGTATATTTTTTCGCAGTCATTGCAGTTGATCTGGTATGGGCAGTCCACTTTCACCACTACTGGCAGAACTCTTTATGAGTAATATTGAGACAAGAGTCACAAAGGCATTCCCCTGGATGTTTAAACGATGGCACCGCTATGTTGATGACATCTTTGCAATAGTCCCGGAAAAACATTTGGAAGACACACTAAAATTATTGAACCTTCAAGAAAAATCCATAAACTTCACAATGGAAAAAGAACAGAATGGACAACTCCCCTTTCTTGACGTTAAAATCATCAAGAAAGCAAACCACCTAACATTTGGCATCTACAGGAAACCCACACACACAAATAGCTACATAAAACAAAACAGTTTAAATCCCGTTCCCCATCAGCATGCAGCATTCAACAGTCTGACACACCGACTGATCAACGTCCCTATGAACAAAGAAGAATACACACTTGAGTTAAACAAGATATTAGACATAGCTACAGAAAACAGATTCAGGGCGGAAACAATATACAAAAAAATAAACAGAGCCGTGAGTGAAAAGAAAACACAAGAAGTTACCATACTCATCCCTATTGGAAAAGAAAAGATGATTTTCAAAAAATTCACATACCACCCAACAGCCTTCTACAAATTCCAGAGAATCTTCAAGCAACATAACATCTCTTTGGCTCCAAAAAAAAATTACACCATAAAAAACCTACTAAACTCCAAACTAAAAGATGACATCCCACAGGAGAGCAAACCAGGAATATACCAGATCAACTGCAATGACTGAAAAAATATACATTGGCAAACCAAGAGAAATATAAAAACAAGAACAAAAGAACACTTCAGTTACATAAAACAAAAACAGGAAGATAAATCAGCAGTAGCTTGGCACTTTTGGAGAGACACACACACCATAGACAGAAACCCAAAAATACTTAAAATCATCTCAGGAAAAGCAGAACTTACAACTTGGGAAAACATCTACATTTGGAAGAACAGAAACCGCACTTATAAATTTGAAACCCCGCCAGGAGACTTACTTTTGAAGAAGTTTTTCCAGCCACCACCAGAGTTCAAGCTTACAACCAAGACGAAGAATGCGGGCAGTCAACACGGAACTGAGGATGGGAGCAATTATCTCCTGAAACATGTATTCGTGATAAAAACAAGTAAGTGATGTAGTTTATTTAAAGGTGAGTCGGAATTGTTACACTACATCACTTAAGTTTAGTGTAACAATTAGATGTAGTGTAGCAATTCCGACTCACCTTTAAATAAATTCAATACACATCACTGTTTCTAGCTTCTTTTCATTACAATATCAAGTGATGTAGTGTTACAAACGGCTCAACAATTACTGACACAGCTATTTATTTAGTCAGTGTAGTTACGTCCCAAATCAGTGGACATAAATTACCATCTAATTGACAGGTTATGTCAGTCTTGTTTTATAACATATGCGATGTGAAACTGACTATTAGTGAAAGTGCTAATTTAGTTGCGTGAGAATGTGTAATATTTTGGGAGAAGGCTAGGATTCCTACAAGAGCTTTACCTCACTGCACAAAGAAACTTATAGATGTGTATTCAGAGGTCAATAGACACCAATATCCAGTTGCTGAAACCAGTCCAAAAACGCAAAGAGCTTGAAATATGGGTGAAAATTAACATATAGAAGTTTGAAAACCACATCATGAACTTTGATTTGCCAGAAGCAGACAACCCTCTATTTAGTTTCATCCATAGGCCACTAGAGGACAGGCTTTCAACAATACGACTCGAGAGTTGATCCAACAGTCAACTGATGATGTGAGCTCATGCTCACGATACACGTTCTGCAAAATAAATGAGTGAAGCTAGTAAGCGTGTTTAGGTTGACTCCACTTTCATCAAGTGTACTTTATTAATTGCTTCACTGTCTGTGATTCCACTACTTTTTGGAAACTTTCTCAAGCTTATACCACAGGTGTGATACCCAAACTGTTAGCTGTTCTACACTGAAACTCTTAAAAGTTACTTATCTTTAAAATTGCTTATGACTGCTTTGTTTTACACAACTTTCCAACATTTCTAATAGAATCCAAAATGAAAGACAATAATGTTCCCAGGCGATATATAATAGCAACTTGCACTATTTTCACAGTTTTTTTCTTTCTTTGTGGGTAAAAAGTATTTTTATTCAGTAACATTAAATACATAATTGTTAGCCATGGCAACTGTAAGGTCATATTTTCCACCACAAATAACTTAAATTTTTATTTAAAATCGTGTTATCTACCTTAACAAAATATTTCTAATGCTCTGCATTTTGAATGAGTTCCTTTACCCAAGCAAAATATACTTGTATATTCAAAATATCTACTTTTGATTTTTTCCAAGTCAGCTCAATTTGAACGGAATGTTCATATCTAATATTGCATTTTCAGTGTAAAAATAAAGTTGGTTTATGCTATTGATTTGTATTTGCTTTTAATGACAGAGATGTAATTGATTGGTTTTTCGCTATTCATGTATGTGAACTTACAAATCTCACAAGTCTGTATTTGTTCTTTATTACACAGTCTGAGCTTTAAATAAAGTTAATATAGAACACAATAAAATCACAATTATTAGAAAAAAAGAAAAACAAAAAAGGGAATTAAAAAGTTTCAAATCAAAATAATTTATTTGCAGGCCTTTTTAAAGTTAAGTTTTCAATGCTTTTCTTTCTTTCTTATTTTTATAGATGCTGCAATTAAATTAAACAACTATTAGCATGTATGAAAGCACAACTGCGTTATTTTGAGACTTACTCAGAAGCCGAATATGTATGAAATCCAGGATCAGCAAGACGAACTAGAAATGTGTTGTCATCATGTACAGCAACAAGAAGTTTGCGACATCTTATATTTCCATGTATTACTCCTTGGTCTTCCTACAGCAAAATATTCACATAAGAGATTCTGAAATTGTTCCTATTTTATTATTTGTATTATAGTGGTGTTCACTTTGTAAGATTCAATTCCAATTATCTTTAAGCTTCTTTTTGCCTTTTCCTACCCTTTACTGCAAAATGGCCATGGATGCAAGATATTCCATAAACAAAATTCTTCTGAAACTCAACGAGTCTGTGTCTCTTGTCAAAGCCCTTTATGACACTGCTTATTTAAGAAAATGATAACATTCAAGCTGTAAGAATGAAATAAAACTAAATCAGCAGAACACAAATAAATAAAAAACAAATCTGCTGTAAAACAATTCCAAGAGTTTCTGTAACCACTGTCAGCAGAGATCCTAGAGGTTATTCAGTTAAAATCATATTTTTCAATCTGTTTCATGATTATGATACAAATCTGCACAGACCGTTACAATTTGGTTATATGCCTTTCTTATATGCAGAAAGACCAAGGAAAACTTCCACCACTACTCTCACTAGCATTTCTATAATGGAAGGTAAACTATGGTGCTGAAGGAGAGTGGTAGCAATAGTGCCAGTAGTGTTGGGAATGGCAGTATCCTATTTCAGACTTCTATAGTAAATATAGGCTAAGAAAGACTTAAGAGTCAGCAAGTTGATATATCAAGCAAGCAATTCTAAAACCAGCTTATAAAAATCACTTAAGTTCATGCTGATCTTTAAATTATAAAGTTAATAGTACTTTTTTGATAATATTAATCACAAGGGTGTCTACTTACCAGATGCCAAAGAGCAGTTGCAAGGAATGCTCCTGCTTCAACCAGATCCACCTGCTTTATGGAGTGTTTATGTTCCCGCAAATATACATCCAAGGGTCCTTGGCTGAGATACTCCATTACCATTGCAAATGGACTTAGTGTTACACCATACAACTTAACTATTGCATTTGATTTTAGCATTGCCCATTTTCCAGCAAGTTCTAGAAAGTCCTGAAACAGAGGCATTTTACTTTGTATCTTAAAAATACTATCATTAAATATATTTTTTTCAATTATGCTTATGTTTCAGGTATTATTCAGAAAACCATTTCAAAAAACTTAAATACTTGTATATTTCATACTAGCAGAAGCCCAAGATATTTGATGTGCGATACTAACAAGACTCTCTCTAACAATAAACAATTCACAAATATCTCATATATTACACTTTCACACGAAAAGTGATTCTTGTATTCACTTTTTTTTGGGATTTGTTTAAGGGCACTCAACTGCTAGCTCATTAGCGCCCTTGTAAAACGAATCATGTCAAAAGGTCAGAGATAAGGATCAGTACAAAATATCATGGCAAAGGCCAGATATAAACATGAATATAAAAATCATAGCAAAAGCGAGAGATAAATATCAATATACAAACCATAGCACAAGTCGTAAATAAATATAAATATATAAAACTAAACTGAGCAGTATGAAACATCTGCTATTAAGATGATTGTAAATTTATCTTTGACACAAAATTAAAAATCCTATCAACCACTTACTTATCAGACCACTGCAAGACTGGCCGGCAGCTGCAGAGTGTCCCGAAGATGTGCTAGAGCAATACACTCTAGCAATACGTGACGGATGATAGACCTTTGCTACAAAGCGAACAAGTAGGAGCAGTGTCACCCTTAAAAAGATAATCGTGCATAAAATTGCAGCACCAATACACAACCAAGCCAAAATCACCTCCCCACAACGAGATATGCGAGAGGAAGTTACCAGTTTATCGGAATGTCCTTTACTATTCTAAGCTTCTTTCCGCAAAGAGCTAACCACTCCTCGCACCAGCACTGCTCTCCGCACAACAAGCATAAAGTCTTCTGATGTTACCCAAGGCACTGTAACACTGGGTTCTGTGGTTGCCGCCTTAGCCATTTACAGGCAAGACAACGTGACCAGGTATCCAAGCATATTCCACATTAACGCCAGAAGTGTATAAAATATGGAGGGCATCCTGGATTCGCTGAACAATGGAGTGGTAGTTGCACAGTTTACGAAGGCTCTGAAGTGCACTAAGATAATCACCAAAATAAAAGTTTCCCAATTTTCAACGGTGCAACATACAAAATGGTTCGGTATATGGCATATAGCTCTGCACTATAATGGATGTGCTATCATGAAAACCAAACGTATAGGGTTCAGTTCCATTAACATAAGCACATCCAACACTGTTGGTGCACTTAGATCCATCGGTGTAGATCAAAATTCGGTCACTGTAACCGGACAGAAATTTTAAAAAACCAGGTGTGAATACCAAACATAGGCATTGTCGACTTCTGGTATACTGTCATCCCAAGATGTACATGAGATGTCGCACATAACCAAGGGGGAACACCCTCTCTCCCTTAGCAAACATGCTACGCATTTCAATGTCGTGCTTTCTAAGAAGATCCCGGAAACTAACACCTGCAGGCCTTGAATTAATGGAGCTAGTCCTATAACGTTTGTCCAGCGCAGTGTGAAAAAAAGAAGTGAACGTTGGATGTTGAGGCATACATCTAAGTACACAGCCATAATTTCCTAAAAGGACATCATGCCGATATCGCAGAGGAGGTCCTGCCGATTCAGTGTAAAGCGGCATAACTAGGCTAGTGGGAAAAGCACCTGTAGCCTCTCGAATGCCCCGGTTATAGACTGCATCTAATTTCCTCAGCACAGATGGTCGTGCTGAGGAATAAATGATACACCCATAGTCTATGTTTGATCGGATCAGTACGCGACACAGTCGCAGCAAAAGAGTCCGATTCGCTTCCCAAGATTTTCCATTTAATATCCGTAAGATATTCAGAGAACGGTCACATTGCACTTTCAACTGTGATATATGCGATGACCAGCTAAGTTTCCTATGAAACGTCAACCCCAGGAATCTCGTCGAATCTGCAAATGGTAGTAAATCTGGGCTGAATCAGAGCGAAGGTGGTAATCATCTCCTACGGCGCCAGAAGTTCACGCAGACTTCTCAGTTGAGAAACGAAAGCCCTTTTTAGAACTCCATTCTTGTAGATTATCTAAGCATTGCTGCATACGGTGTTCTAAAAACGGCGTACGCAGAGAAGTACAATAAATGGCAAAGTCGTCCATGAATAAGCATGACGATACCCCTGGAGAAGCACAATTCGAGATAAAATTAATTGCTATAGAAAACAGTGTAACGCTTAGTACTGATCCCTGAGGTACTCCATTCTCCTGAACAAAAAAGTTCGAAAAAACTGAGCCGACCCTTACTAGAAAACGTAGTCCTTCATAAACTCCTGAATGAACAGTGGTAGGCGTCCATGTATGTTCCAGGCATGTAGGGAACGTACTATCCCTGCTCGCCAACATATTATAAGCCTTCTCAACATCAAAAAATATCACAACGGTTTGACAATTTTTCATGAATCAGTTTATGAACTGTGTCGATGACACAAGGTGGTCCATTGTTGAACGGCATCTTCGAAAACTGCACTGGGTCCTCCATGGTGTAGTGATTACCATACTAGCCTCTAGTTCCTGAGGTTATGGGCTCAAACCCGGCAGAAGGCGATGGATTTTTTTCGGGCATAAAAATCCTTAGCATGGCTTCCTTCGGAAGGGAAGTAAAGCTGTTGGTCCCGTGTCGTAGACTTATGGCACGTAAAAGAACCTCAAGCCTGATAAAGAGGCCTCGGAGCAAAATTTCCAATCTTAAATGCCCAATATAGAATGGGACGCTAAGGACCATAGTAGTTAAAGAGTGTCCATAAATAAAGTTCAATTTAATTTCAATTTGGGTGTTGGTCAGCAGGTTGTGAGTTTCCAACCACCATACCAACCGTCCATTGATTATGCATTCCATCACCTTGCAAATGCAACTGGTGAGGGAAATAGGATGGTAGCTGGACGGAAGATGACGGTCCTTTCCAGTTTTCAAAATGGGTATGACAGTGGCCTCCCGTCACTTCTCTGGAAAAGTGGCATCAAACCCTAACACGATTATAGACCTTGAGTAGGAAAGCTTTACCTTCAGGAGAGAGCTGTTGCAATATTTGTACGTGGATAGCATCTGGTCCTGGTGCTGATAGTTGCGAAGATGAAAGAGCGTGTTCTAACTCCGCCATGGTGAAAAGGCGATTGTAATCTTCAAGATTTCCTGAACGAAACCAGAAACCTTGAGATTCCACCTGAGTCTTAACAGGAAGGAAATCGGGCGAATAATTATCTGAGCTAGACACTTGAGCGAAAGCACAGCCAAATGTGTTACATCAAATGTATCAACAACAGCTCCTGCAGCTGTTTTAAGACAGGCAATTGGCATATGGGTCGATTTTCCGGCCACACGTCTTAACTTATCCCAAACAACAGAGGAAGGTGTATGTCAAGTAAATGAAGCTACAAACTTGCTCCATTATGTCTTTTTGCTATTCTTAATGATTTGCCTAGACTTGGCACGCATTTTCTTGTACTGGATCAAGTTATACAGTGTAGGGCGACGCTGGAAAACCCTAAGAGCACGCCTACGAGCACGAATGACTTTTCAACATTCATTGGTCCACCAAAGTACCAGAAATTGACGGGGGTGGGCAGTCGACCGAGGAATAGATTGATCAGCAGCACAAAGAATTGTCTCTGTGAGATGTTCGAGCAAAACATCACACAATCGTGCTCATTGTAATTAAACACAGCCAATTGGGAGTAAAGATCCAAGCACCATCTAGGCAAACGTGTGGAACATATATCTTGTTTTAAAATAAAGAGAGTTGAAGTTGTTACACTACATCACTAAAATGTTCTTACTTGAACGCCTTTTCGGGAGACTGTTTGCTCCCATTGTCAGCATGTTTTGAGTTGAAAACATGCTGACGATGGGAGCAAACCATCTCCCGAAACGCGTTCAAGTAAGAACATTTTAGTGATGTAGTGTAACAACCTTCAACTCTCTTTATTTTAAATTATGACACATCACTGTTACTAGCTTCTCAATCTTCAAAATTAATTAATATATCTTGTGTTAAAAGACTATAAGACATGGAAAATGGTAACTAGAGTGTAAATCAGAGATGACAATCCATTGCAAGATAACTGCTAACTGTGGTGAACAAACTGTAATATCAAGGTGTGAAAAAGTGTTGAAGGAGTCTGAGAGAATTGTATGCTCCCCGGTGTTCAGAAGAGTTAAGTTATAATTGTCCAAAAAATCAGCAATTAATTTACCTCTTACACAAGCCCAGGGTGAGCCGCAAAGAGGGTGATGGGCATTAATGTCTCCTACCAAAGAAAAGGTGTTGGTAACTGGGAAACTGGATCTTCTAAATCTGTGAGCGAGAGGTTATCAGATGGAGGCAGATAAATGTTACAAATGATAAATCAGAAGGATGGCAGTTTAATCCTTATAGCCACTGACTGGATGTCAGACTGTATGGTCACTCATTCCACAAATATATAATCTCTGATGAGCATCATAATGGCCTCGTGTGCAGAAATACCCTCTTCGGGTGTAAGATCACACTGTACTGGGGTATATCGCCTGATTTGAAAGCTATCTTACAGACGAAGCTTAGTCTCTTGCAAACATACGGCCAAAGGATTATTCTCATAGAGTAAAAGTTCAAGCTCTGGTCGATGTGTTCTAATTCCACATATGTTCGATTGAAGGATAGCCATCATATTCATAATGGGATAAGTTCTCAATCCTAAGAGTCCACTACCTTGAGGACGATGGTGATCAGATCTATTTGCCCTTTTTCAGTGAAGGGCTAGCAACTTTAGCGGAGAAAGGATCTTGCCTCTTTTCCACTGTCATTCTGGCAGTGTGGACAGAAACCTCCTGCTCCATCTCCTCCATGAGAGAGGACCGCTTTTCAATTGAAAACTTCGGTTCGAGAACCTTGAACCGGTTGGAAGTGGAGATCGGCAAAGATGTAGATCACCAGTCTGTCCTTCCCAGAAGATTCCTCAGAAGAGGATCTCTGAGATGTTCGTGGACTTTTCTTTCCCTTGGATGTTCCAGGTACAGACTTTTCATTTTCTTTCAGGAAGTCAGTTCAGTTATAGCCGGTCTTGAACTTTATCTGTGGTGTATTATAAGTTACAGGCTTGCCACTCTTATTGCTTGAGGTCGATGGTCTTGATGTTGACTTTACTAAAGGGATCTTGTCAGTAACAGACTTGACAGGTGTTTTTGCAGAAGTGGATGTTGATTTCGTGGGCTTTGGAAGTGATCTGGTTACGAGAATCTTTTCTGAAATTGTGGCCCCGTTTATATCACTGGTTTGAGTTGGGATTTCCCTACTTGGTACCGGTCTAGCTGCAACTGAGCTATAGGTATCAGATTTCAGGACAGAGGGTTGTCGGATGCGCAGGAGTTTCCGGGCTTCTGAGAAGGAAGGATCTCACCTCCCAATTTACAGACAGGGGGATCCAATCGCCTTCAGAGTGTAACAGCTCATGAATGGCCCCTCCCCGGGATTGATCTTTATCAGCGGATACAAACACAGTCCTACATGATACTCAGGGGCTGCGGTTATGCACTACCCAGTCACCCCTTGTGACTCCCCTCCTCCGTCCCGCACAGCGGTATCCACCAGACTGTGTTCAGGGATTAGTCATTGGTCAAACATGCTTGTGACCACAGCTGATTGGACGTTTAGCATAAGCCCTTTCACCTCTTAGTGGAACCGAATCGAGAGTGTGGCTCGGGACCTTGGGACTGCCAATTCTGTACTACCGTAGTAGGCCCCTGGGGGGTTCTATTCACTTTGGTACTTTATGTTAACCGCAATGAACATTTGCCTAGGAATGAATTCAACTTCGGCAATGCAGACTTGGTTGCTGATTAATGTAAAAATATGACTCAACTGTTTACAGGCACAATTCAGTTTTTGGCACTATTGAATTCATACAAAAAGTAGAACTGCTCTATGATTGTAACTTAACATGCTGATCACTAACCAAAAAAGCAATTTTTCATTCTTCTACTATTTCATTTAGCATAAAACAGTCATAACAAAAAAGAAAAATTATTTCTTGTATTATATGATGAGCCATCTTTGCAGCTTTGATGAAACACTAAATTCCAAGATTTGATTAACCAGATGTTAGTTGTATTGTATTGTATTTTATTTCATCCTTGGAACATATACATGTTATTGGACACGTCAATTGATTATATAGAATATTTACATAAAAGCTTATTAGTTATATTACATAACAAAACTTCACAATAAATATAAGCTTAACAATAAACATCTTCAATAATGAAAAATAACATAGCTAAGTGCATGTATTAGGCCCACAGAACACGTTTTATTACAATATTATCTTTCTAAATATTCCTCTACAGAATAAAAGCAGTTTTCATGCAAGTATGTTTTTAATTTATTCTTAAAATGTTTTGGTGACTTAATTTGTTTAACTAGATTCGGTAGTTTATTGTACATGATGATTCCTTTGTAATTAAAGCTTCCCTCATATAAAGTTGTCTGGTGTGATTGAATTGCCAGTTTGTCTTTATTGCGAGTATGGTGGTGATGCGTGTCAGAATTTGTTTGAAACTGATTTTGATGCAGTAATTTGTATCACAAATTACTTAAATGTAAATAATGATTGTAATATGAATATGCATTTTTATGTGACATTGATTTGAGATGTTTATTGATTGTAATTATTGTTGAGAAGTAAGTTTATACGGCCTTACTGAAACTGACAATAATAGCATGCAATAATGCAGCAAGGGGGTGAGCTGTTTATCATTATTGGAAACGAGGAAGTTACGTAATGTTGGCGCGTTTTTCTTTTAGAATCTTCTGGAACGTTTCCCTAGAGCATATGTATTCATAATTTTCATTGGATATAAAAATAGACGCTAATGTTGGCACGTTTTATTAGCCAATTGCAGTTCAGTTATAATCCTTAGGCATATCTGGGTGAAGGAGTATAAAAAGAGTAGGTTAGAGGTAGACCCCGTCAGTTCATCAAAATTCTTTGTACACTACACGTCGCATTCCCGTCAGTTCGTCAAAAGTATTTGTACGGCACACGTCGGATATCAATTTGCAGGTTACGCGTAACAGAGTTATGAAAAATCTCAAGTGTGATAAAGGTAATTATACAAAAAGTTGAAGTACGCAAATTAAGAAATATAAGTAATGAAGTTATTATAACAGTTTCAGTTTGGCGAGTGTCAAGATCAATGTGTAAATGTGATAGTAAATGTGTTCGACAATAAAAGTGTAAAACAAATTTCTTCATCAGTGTTATTGTTTGGATAAAAGATTCCTTTCCGTTTACACAACCTGAGAACCAAAATTAAAAAACTAACAGTAGCATTTTTTCAAACAAAAACTAATACTGCCGCAAATTGCTAACACCAGATGGAGCTAACAAACCTAACAAATGAATCACGTCACAAGATGGCTTCAACACGTTGAGTAAACACACATACACAAACAACATTAATAATGTTATTGCAAATTGGCGCCCAGAACGTGGGGCAGAGTGACCAGGAAAGGAGTGAAATAACCAGGAAGGGGCGAAGGAACCAGGACGTGAAGCGAATGGAGTAGTAAACTGAACTACAAGATGCAGATTCCAGAAACAACTAGAGGAACGACAGACGATGCGGATGAGTGGACACAAAAACATCGAGACAACGCAGATTCATCATAATACAACGCAGAGGCGACATATACATCTAGGAGAGAGGGGCAGGAAGCTGGACATCAAAGCAACATCAACAGACAGCATCACAAAGGTTAGAATATTGTAAATTTTTTTATCCTAAAAAAAAATTTGTGAGATATTAAATGTTGCTGAGAAGTGGTAGGATTAAGAAAACAATGTTTACTAATAATACTGAAGAAACAATTATGGTGGGAGATAATGTAACAGTTAGCTGTAATTCAATACAGGTTACAGAAAATAGCTCAAACAATGTAGGATTTGAGGGAGAAAATGTTAGTGCAGAAAGTCAGAATAGAATAGCAGGAAATGTTAATATGATGATGGAAATTATGGAAATGCTGAGAAATATGAATGATAATATAAAAAAGAATAATGAGAAATTAGAACAAAAACTAACTCAGAGTATGGAAAAGAATAATAGGGAATTGAGGGAAGATATTGGTAAGAGTATTATAGATCAATTAAGGGAAGAAATTTGTAAGAGTAATGAGATATTAGACCAAAAAGTAGATAAAAGCAGGGAAGAAATTGAAAAGAAAGTTACGAAGCTAGATAGTAGTATGCCAAAAATGAGTGATGAAAAGGAAGTAATAGCAAGTGAGATAGGAGAAGTTTCAAAGAAAATGTCAGATATGAGCAGGGAAATAGGTAACAAAGAAAGTGAGGTTAATACTAATAGTAAGTTTGAACATGTTGACGTAAAATGTACAGAGCTAGATAGCCGAATGAATAGCATTTCAAGTGAGCTTAGAGAGATGATGGAGGCTACAAATGCAGATTTAATGCAGGTGCAAGTTAATTTCAGAGGTGAGATATCTGAAATTCAGAAGGAGTCGGAAACACAAAGAAATAAATTGTCTGAAGAAGTTAAAGATTTGAATCAAAAGCTAACTTCTGAAATTAACAAGTACCAAGCTGTTCAAAATGAAAACTCCAATCCAGTACAGATTATTACAGATTTGTCAGAGTGCTCTCAGATTAAAAAGATAGCAGAAGAATTGAAAATGACAGTTGTTAAAAGACGTGTGGTTCAGAGAACTTTAGATTGTTTCCAAATTATATCTTGGGAAGAAATTTCATATGAATACAAGAGGTTATTCATGAACAAATTTTTGAAGGTTAGGATACGGCTACGAGTAATGTTTAGCCACACACAATTTGATCCAGGAGGGTAAATAGCAATGAGATGTAAAGTAGATGCTGGATAGTTAAAGATGACCTGCAGAGAAATGTATTGGAACATAAGAGGGTTAAATAAATATGTACGTCATGATAATGGAGAAATAAAATTTTGGACATAACTAAATATTTAAAAGGAAAATAACATTTTTTTTTAGTAACAGTAACAGCATTTGAAATTAAGAATGTAAAGATTGAAACTTAATATGATATTAAAGTAAAAGTATGTAGATAAAATTCCAAGAGTAGTGTGAATATAAAGTACAAAACAACAAAAATGGGGTAAAAGTAATTAAAACAAATATTTATGTAGCAAACAGAACATGTGAAACAGTGCCTAGATTTAAGAGATGTAAATATATTTGTGTAGAGAGTGAATATTTTTGGTAAATATGTGTAATAATTACAAAAAAATTCTTGAATGCATAAATTTTTGTCAACAATATAAGAGAGTAAACCAATTTTGTAACAGTAACTAAATAACTCAGGGTACAGTATTTGCTATAAAAAAAAAAATTGTAATGTCAGATTAAAGTCTAAACACATTAGACCAGAGCCAGTAAGTAGTGGCAAGATAAAGACAAAACATATGTCGTGTGTTAAATACGTGTGAAGTGTTAAGGGAAAGTGATAGCGTGTGTTCCAAGATTTAGGAGACTAAAAACCCAATTATAAAATTTCCAAACAAGTTGTAAATATTTATAATTATGTTTCTAGTGGGGCATATGATGCAGTAATTTGTATCACAAATTACTTAAATGTAAATAATGATTGTAATATGAATATGCATTTTTATGTGACATTGATTTGAGATGTTTATTGATTGTAATTATTGTTGAGAAGTAAGTTTATACGGCCTTACTGAAACTGACAATAATAGCATGCAATAATGCAGCGAGGGGGTGAGCTGTTTATCATTATTGGAAACGAGGAAGTTACGTAATGTTGGCGCGTTTTTCTTTTAGAATCTTCTGGAACGTTTCCCTAGAGCATATGTATGCATAATTTTCATTGGATATAAAAATAGACGCTAATGTTGGCGCGTTTTATTAGCCAATTGCAGTTCAGTTATAATCCTTAGGCATATCTGGGTGAAGGAGTATAAAAAGAGTAGGTTAGAGGTAGACCCCGTCAGTTCATCAAAATTCTTTGTACACTATACGTCGCATTCCCGTCAGTTCGTCAAAAGTATTTGTACGGCACACGTCGGATATCAATTTGCAGGTTACGCGTAACAGAGTTATGAAAAATCTCAAGTGTGATAAAGTTAATTATACAAAAAGTTGAAGTACGCGAATTAAGAAATATCAGTAATGAAGTTATTATAACAGTTTCAGTTTGGCGAGTGTCAAGATCAATGTGTAAATGTGATAGTAAATGTGTTCGACAATAAAAGTGTAAAACAAATTTCTTCATCAGTGTTATTGTTTGGATAAAAGATTCCTTTCCGTTTACACAACCTGTATAAAGAGAAGTGCTTGACCAAAAGGATAATAGCTAGCCGGAGGACAGAGAACCAAAATTAAAAAAAATAACAGTAGCATTTTTTCAAACAAAAACTAATAATGCCGCAAATTGCTAACACCAGATGGAGCTAACAAACCTAACAAATGAATCACGTCACAAGATGGCTTCAACACGTTGAGTAAACACACATACACAAACAACGTGGGTTATAAACAAACATTATAAATAATACCGTCACAAATTGGCTCCCAAACTTGGAGCTACAATTAATGTTAAATAAATAACATTAAGTTAACCATAATACTACTACAAATTGGCTCCCAAACGTGGGGCTCAACAAATTAAATAATATTACAATTAAAACACTTTCAAATTGGCTACCACAACGTGGGGCTACAATCAATAAAAAAATGTTAAATACAACATTAAACCACTTACAATTTATGTTAGATTGAACGTATGACAATATTTCATATATATACATTGAGGGCAACGGTAGAATGTGTATTTTTTTAAATATTGGTCTACAGCTGCTTGTTGATGGCTTCCTTGCCATGAGCCTTAGTACTTGCTTTTGAAGTTTAAAAATGTCTGTACTCTTTGCCGAGTTTCCCCAAAACATGATCCCATATAATAGAAATGAGTGAAAATATGCATAGTACAGTACCCTCAGAGATTCCAAACTTAATTTTCCAACTACTGTTCTAATAGCAAAACAAATTTTGCTCAGCTTTTGCTTCAGGAAATCAGTGTGCGAATGCCAATTCACATGCTCATCTATATGTATTCCAAGAAATTTTGTGGAATGTGAACAGATAATAAATTTGTTCCCAAGCTGTACTGTATGTTTGTCTAATTTGTTATTTTTTGCATGGTGAAACAGCATTGCCACTGTTTTGTCTGCATTCACTATGAGTTTATTATTTTCAAACCACTCTAAGATGCGGTTGAATGTGCTGATAGTATTTTTTTGTAAGTCAGTTGTAGTTTTTCCTTTAATTAGCAGGCTTGTGTCATCAGCATATAGTATTGTACTGGCATTATTTATTTCATGAGCTAGATCGTGAATATATACTGAGAATAGAATTGGCCCCAGAATTGAACCTTGTGGTACACCCAATTTAACATTCTTTTCTTTGGAATAGTAGCATTTTATGGAGTTACAGTCATTGTCTTTATGTATTATTTGCACTTTTTGCCTCTGATTACTTAAATATGATTTAATCCAATTTAGAGCTACCCCTCTTATTCCCAATGTTTGTAATTTATGCAGCAGTATATTGTGGTCTACCAAATCAAAAGCTTTAGACAGGTCTATGAAAAGCCCCATAGCCAATTCCTTACTGTCAACTGCTTCGTAGACTCTGGTGATAAAATCTGTTATCGCAGTTATGGTTGATTTCCCTTATTGAAATCCATGCTGTTCAGCTGGCATCAGGTCATATTTATTAAAGAATTTATACAGTTTTTTGTGCATGACTTTTTCTATTATTTTAGAAAATACGGAAAGTAATGACACAGATCTGTAATTTTTTACCTCCTGTTCTGAGCCTTTTTTAAATATTGGTTTGACTATTGCTAACTTCAATAGATCAGGAAATTCTCCTGTACAAAAGGATAGGTTAATTATTTGGCGTAATGGCTGCAAGAGAGCTTTATAGCATCCTTTTAATAACATATCTGACACTTCGTCAAATCCTGTAGAGTGCTTATTCTTGAGTTTCTTAATAATGTGTGTTATTTCATCTACTGTTGTGGGTGACAGAAATATTGTACTTGCAATTCTATGTCCAATTGAAGGATGTGTGTTTATGTTGTTTTTACTTTTGTGTACTAATAAATTTTCTGCTAAGCTTGTATGATAATTATTAAATATATTTGCTACCTCTGAGGGTTCGGCTTCTATCCTCCCATCTATATTTATTTTGAGATTCCCACTTGATTTATTTGGTTTTCCTAGTTCCCTTTTAACTACTTCCCACAATGCCTTTGATTTATTCTCTGACTGATTTATATATTTGTCATTGTGTAATCTTTTTGCTGCTCGAATGATTTTGTTATAAGTTCGTTTGTAATTTACAAAATATTCTTTAACGTGGTCAGAAGCATTGCCTTGTTTTACTATTTTACTTAGAAGCCTCAGTTTACTTCCAGAAATTTGTATTCCCTTTGAGACCCAGTTGTTTGACTTGTTTTTTATCTTAACTGTTTGTCTGGGGGCTGCAATATTTAAATAGTGATTGAAGGTGCTGGAGAATTCTGAGTAGGCATCTTTACTGAATTACAATTTAACACATTTTCCCATGATTCATTCCCTAAAAGATAATTTAAATAGTCAGTATTATCACTGTTAAGAACCCTTCCCATCTTGTGCCATGTATGGTTTTCCTGTTTACAAGGTGAGAGACAGAATATTTCCAAAATTTGTGCATTGTGGTCGGAAAATCCCATGTTGTAATTGTTCACCTTAAAGTCCCAAAGCTTAATGTTTAATATGACCTGATCCAGAATAGACTTGCACCTGTTCTTTATTCGTGTGGGCTCTTTCATTTGATGCGGTATAATGTTATTTGTGTAACATTTTTGTAACCCCACGTTGTGGTAGCCAATTTGATGCTGTATTTACTTATAATGTTGATGCTTGTGATGTTTATGTATGTGTGTTTACTTCACGCGTTGCCATCTTGTGACGTCATTCTTTGTTAGGTTCGTAGCTCCATCTTGTGTTAGCAATTTGCATCAGTGTTAGCTTTTTTTGTTTGATTTCATTTCAAATGTCCTCCGGCTAGCTATTATCTTATCTTGGGTCGAACATGTGTCTCTATACAGGTTGTGAAGCGGAAAGGAATCTTTTATCCAAAAATTACACTGATGAAGAAATTTGTTTTATAATTTTTATTGTCGAACACGTTCACTATCACTTTTACATATTGATCTGGATACTCGCCAAACTGAAACTGTTATAATACTTCTTACTGATCACTTTTAATTCACGTACTTCAACTTTGTGTATAATTAACTTTATAATACTTTAGATTTTCGTAACTTGTGAATCTATAGCCGACGTATCTCATACAAATATTTTGACGAACTGACGAACTTAAGACGACGTGTATTGCACAAAGAATTTTGATGAACTGCCCGCGATCTACCTCTGACTTGGCTTATTTATACTCCTTCGTCCAGATACGCCTAAAGATTATAAATGAATTACTATTGGCTAATAAAATGCGCCAACATTAGCGTCTATTTTAATATCCAATGAAAACCACGAATACATATTGCTTTTAGGGAGAAAATATTCCAGAAGTTTCTACCGAAAACGCGTCAACATTACGTAACTTCCTTGTTTCCAATAATGATAAACAGCTCACCCCCCTCGCTGCATTATTGCTCTATTATTGATAGTTTCAGTAAAGCCGTATAAACTTATTTCCCAGTTTCAGTAAAGCCGTATAAACTTATTTCCCAATAATAATTACAATTAATAAACATCTGAAATCAATGTCACATAAAAATGCATATTCATATTACAACCATTATTTACATTTAAGTAATTTGTGATACAAATTACTGCATCACATTACTGGGGATAGACCGTATGATCTCAACATTGTACATAATGTATTGCCATGTTGGCTATTTATATCTACATTCAGATCTCCCAATATTACAATATGTTTACCTTTTTTTTGCAGCTTATATATAACATGATCTAGCTTATCAATCAATATGTTTATATCACTGCTAGGGTTTCTGTATATGCACATTATAATTATTTTCAAGTTATCCATTTCTATCATATGTAGTAACTTTATTGCTTACGTAATATGTTTTTACGTAAATTATTAGAACTTGAAGATCTTATGTTGTGCTGCTTTTGTTTTGTTTGGTTACATAATTTTTAATTGCCCCACGTATGGGAGCCAATTTGTAACAGATTTTATATTAATGTTGATGCTTGTGATGTTTGTGTATGTGGGTTTACATCACGTGTTGAAGCCATCTTGTGACGTCATTCATTTGTTAGGTTCGTAGCTCCATCTAGTGTTAGCAATTTGTGGCAGTATTAGTTTTGTTTGAAAGAATTTTAAGTTTTGTTTACTGTCCTCCGGCTAGCTATTATCTTATCTTGGGTCGAACATGTGTCTTGATCAGGGTTGTGTAAACGGAAAGGAATCTTTTATCCAAAAAATTACACTGATGAAGAAATTTGTTTTACACATTTATTGTCGAACACGTTAACTATCACATTTATACATTGATCTTGACACTCGCCAAACTGAAACTGTTATAACAACTTCTTACTGATAATTCTTTTAATCCACGTACTTCAATCTTTTGTATAATTAACTTTACCATATTTTAGATCTTTCATAATTCTGCTGTGCGTAACTTGTGAATCTATATCCGATGTATGACGAACTGACTGACTGAAGACAACGTGTAGTGTACACAGATTTTTGATGAACTGAGCACAAGCTACCTCTAACCTACCCTATTTATACGCCTTCATCCAGATACGCCTAAAGATTATAACTGAACTGCAATTGGCTAATAAAACGCGCCAACATTACGTAACTTCCTCGTTTCCAATAATGATAAACAGCTCACCCCCTCGCTGCATTATTGCGCGCTATTATTGACAGTTTCAGTAAGGCCGTATAAACTTATTTATCAACAATAATTACAGTCAAGAAACATCTCAAATCAATGTCACATAAAAATGCATATTCATATTACAATCATTATTTACATTTAAGTAATTTGTGATACAAATTACTGCATCATATGCCCCACTAGAAACATAATTATAAATATTTACAACTTGTTTGGAAATTTTATAATTGGGTTTTTAGTCTCCTAAATCTTGGAACACACGCTATCACTTTCACTTAACACTTCACACGCATTTAACACACGACATATGTTTTTTTTTTTTTATCTCGCCACTACTTACTGGCTCTGGTTTAATGTGTTTAGACATTAATCTGACATTACAAAAAAAATTTTTTTTTATAGCAAATACTGTACCCTGAAGTATTTAATTACTGTTACAAAAAATGGTTTACTTTCTTATATTGTTAATAAAAATTTATCAGTTCAAGAATTTTTTTTGTAATTATTAAACATATTTACCAAAAATATTCACCCTCTACACAAATATATTGATATCTCTTAAATCTAGACAATGTTTCACCTTTTCTGTTTGCTACATAAGTATTTGTTTTTTAATTATTTTTACCCATTTTTGTTATTTTGTACTTTATTTTAACAATACCTTTGGAATTATATTTATGTACTTTTAATTTAATATCATATTAAGTTTCAATCTTTGCATTCTTAATTTTCAAATGTTGTTACAGTTACTAAAAATTTTTTTTTTTTTTTTTTAAACATTTCTCTTTTTTTTTTTTTTTATATAATTTATTTCTCTTTTCAAATGACATATATATTTAGTTAACTCTCTTACGTTCCAATACATTTCTCTGCAAGTCATCTTTACCTATCCAGCATTTACTTTACATCTCATTGCTATTTACCCTCCTGGATCAAATTGTCGGTGGCTAAACATTACTCGTAGCCGTATCCTAACCTTCAAATTTTTTTTCATGAATAACCTCTTGTATTCATATGAAATTTCGTCCCATGATAACATTTGAAAACAATCTAAAGTTTCCTGAACAATACATCTTTTAACAACTTTCATTTTCAATTCATCTGCTATCTTTTTAACTTGAGAATACTCTGACAAATCTGTACCAAACTGTACTGGACTGGAGTTTTCATTTTGAACATCTTGGTACAGTTTATTTCTTTGCATTACTGACTCCTTCTGTATTTCTGATATCTCCCCTCTGAAATTAACTTGCGCCTGATTCACATCTACATTCATAACCTCTTTCATCTCTCTTATCTCACTTGAAATGTTACTCATTCTACTACCTAACTCTGTACATTCTACATCAACATGTTCACTTTTAGTATTAACCTCACTTTTTTGGTTAGATATTTCCCTACTCATGTCTAACATTTTCTTTGAAACTTCACCTATTTCATTTGCTATCATTTCCTTATTTTCATTTCTCATTCTCATCATACTACTATCTAGCTCCATGAATTTCTTTTCAATTTCTTTCCTGTTTTGTTCTAAGCTCTTACCAATATCTTCCCTTAATTCTCTCTTGTTCTGATCTAGTTTTTGTTCTAAACTCCTATCAATATCTTCTCTTAATTTCTCATTACTCTGAGTTAATTTTTCTAATTTCTCATTATTCTTTTGCATATCTTCCCTGTTTTGATCTATTTTCTTACTAAGATCTTCCCTCATTTCCATATTCTTCAGCATTTCCATAATCATACTAGTATCAAGATTAACATTTCCTGCTATTCTATTCTGACTTTCTGCACTAACATTTCCATCCTCAAATCCTAAAAAGTTTGAGCTATTTTCTGTAACCTGTATTGAATTACAGCTAACTGTTACATTATCTCCCTCTATAATTATTTCTTCTGTATTATTAGTAGCCATTGTTTTCTTTATCCTACCACTCCTTAAGTACATTTGAAGGTTACAATTTTGTTTTCTAAAAAAAAAATTACAATACTCTGACCTTTGTGATGCTGTCTGTTGCTGTTACATTGATGTCCAGCTTCCTGCCCCTCTCTCCTAGATTTGTATGTCGCTTCGATGAATCTTCGTCGTTTTGTTGTCCTGTAGTTTGAATTTCCCTGTTGCCTTGTAATCTCGGAATTACGATCGTAGTCTGTCGTCCCTGTTGTTTCTGGAATCTGCGTCTTGTAGATCATTTCACTGCTGTATTCGTTCCACGTCCTGGTTCCTTTCCTGGTCACTCTGCTCCTTCCTGGTTATGCTGATCCTTTCCTGGTCATCATGTTCCTTTCCTGGTCACTATGCCCCACGTTCTGGGTGCCAATTTGCGACGGTATTAGTTTTGTGTTTATATTTGACATTATTGTAGCCCCACGTTGTGGTAGCCAATTTGTAGTAACTTTATTGCTTACGTAATATGTTTTTACGTAAATTATTAGAACTTGAAGATCTTATGTTGTGCTGCTTTTGTTTTGTTTGGTTACATAATTTTTAATTGCCCCACGTATGGGAGCCAATTTGTAACAGATTTTATATTAATGTTGATGCTTGTGATGTTTGTGTATGTGGGTTTACATCACGTGTTGAAGCCATCTTGTGATGTCATTCATTTGTTAGGTTCGTAGCTCCATCTAGTGTTAGCAATTTGTGGCAGTATTAGTTTTGTTTGAAAGAATTTTAAGTTTTGTTTACTGTCCTCCGGCTAGCTATTATCTTATCTTGGGTCGAACATGTGTCTTGATCAGGGTTGTGTAAACGGAAAGGAATCTTTTATCCAAAAAATTACACTGATGAAGAAATTTGTTTTACACATTTATTGTCGAACACGTTAACTATCACATTTATACATTGATCTTGACACTCGCCAAACTGAAACTGTTATAACAACTTCTTACTGATAATTCTTTTAATCCACGTACTTCAATCTTTTGTATAATTAACTTTACCATATTTTAGATCTTTCATAATTCTGCTGTGCGTAACTTGTGAATCTATATCCGATGTATGACGAACTGACTGACTGAAGACGACGTGTAGTGTACACAGATTTTTGATGAACTGAGCACAAGCTACCTCTAACCTACCCTATTTATACGCCTTCATCCAGATACGCCTAAAGATTATAACTGAACTGCAATTGGCTAATAAAACGCGCCAACATTACGTAACTTCGTTTCCAATAATGATAAACAGCTTACCCCCTCGCTGCATTATTGCGCGCTATTATTGACAGTTTCAGTAAGGCCGTATAAACTTATTTATCAACAATAATTACAGTCAAGAAACATCTCAAATCAATGTCACATAAAAATGCATATTCATATTACAATCTTTATTTACATTTACGTAATTTGTGATACAAATTACTGCATCACATACTAATCTCAAAGTGTTCTTCTACAGATATCTCTTCACACTGTATTACGGTTTTTACATCTAAGTTGGATTTTACAAAAATACATGACCCTCCTCCCCTTTTGTTAGCCCTACAGTAGCTAGAAACTAATGAAAATTTAGGTATGTTTGTACAGCTTATATCTGTCCCTCTTAACCAGTGCTCTGTTGAGACATAATACATCCACATCTTTAAGTTCATCTATCAATAATGCCTCCAGGGGAATTAGTTTGTTAAACAGGCTTTGCACATTATGATGTAAGATTTTTAATGGTTTTTTCTCCTCGTTTGATCTATAAGAGTGGTGACAATCTGCTTCTTTTGCTATTACTGTGGTATTTGGTATGTTTCTGAATCTGTTAGGCTTTGGTTTCCCTGCATCCACCTCGCTTTGCATTAGTTTTTCTGAAAGACTGAACTTATTGCGTTGCATATCAGTTCCCCAAATTTGTGTGACCCCCTCCTATTCAAATGAACACCATCCCTCCCAAAGTCCTGTGCCTTTAACCACAGGTTGCCATCAACCATCAAACAATTTGTTGTGGCACACATCCAGTCTAGTTCCTGATTGAGTCTTATCATTTTCCCCTTGCTCACATCATACCTGCTTAAAATGCCACTTATGATGATCTTGGTCTTCTTTGACTGATTCCTAATGCTGTGCACTAGGTCCATCATTTCGCCCATAATTTCTTCAGCCATTTGTCCTTGTCAAATATTATTTGTTCCAGCATGCAATAACACGTGTCCAATCATTTCCAATTGGCCAAACTTGTCTGACCATGCTTCTCCTCATGGAGCAGAAGGCACGGAGAATTAGGTAGAGCCATAAGTGGAACTTGATTAACCAGATATTAGTTGTGTCAAATCATTTCCAACTGGCCAAACTTGTCTGACCATGCTTCTCCTCATGGAGCAGAAGGCGCAGAGAATTAGGTAGAGCCATAAGTGGAACAGTGACAGCATTAGTGATGTATAGTGAGTTGACGTTCCAAAGATGCAGTCCTGCTTCAACAAGCAATGACTCTGACAAAGTTTCCTCCTGTTTGGGAAAAGTTTTTCCTCTTTACGGAACAGTAGCAAAATATTTAGTGTGCTTCAAGGAAATTCAGTATATGGAAAACTACATACTGGTATATACTACTCAGTATGATAAATATCAAGGAGAAAATGTGCTATGTGACCATGACACTTGCAGACATGGATATTGCTTTTGAATATGAATTTAAAACTCAACAGAATATTACAAAAGCTGTTAAATGAGTCAAAAAAACAAATGCATTTAGTACCTTATTCCTTGGTGTTACCACTAAAAACTGAGTTTTTATTTATGAATGTCCTTTAACTGCCATGGTATTAGCATCCCATTTTATATTGGGCATGAAAGGCCGGAGATTTTGCTCAGAGGCCGCTTTATCAGGCTTGAGGTTCTACATGCCATAAATCTACGAGATAGGACCACTGGATTTACTTCCCTTCTGAAGGAAGCTATGCTAAGGATTTTACGCCCGAATATGTGTTATCACTAGGAACCAGATTGTCATGCTAATGCATTTTTATCAAGCTGGGATTTTGTCCTATTCACAACATCTGCCTCTAATTACAAGTCTAGAGTTATGGTGCAATTTAATTGTGTCAGTCTGATTGACCAAGCAGTATAGCTTTATCACTATGGGCTTGAAAAATAAAGTAAGGATAGTTTATAAACATTTTGGAGAACTACATACTTGAAAGTAAGAATTAGGAGGTTTTTAGAAGTTGTAACATCATTTCTAATTTTTGCCAATATACAATTTCCTATTGTATAATTATGCACTGTTTTGACCATATGATTTACACAGTGCAGATTTCTAATAAGGGGATGAAAATATGGTAAGGGTTGTTTATGAGAGTTGTAACTTAAAATTTTCATCAGATCCTATAGTATAAGCATGCATATTTCATCTAGATAGGCTAATGTTAGGATTTTGAAAATAGGTATTGAATGTAAGGTAGCTTATCATTTTTGTCATGCTCTAAATCCCAAAAGTACCCAGTTATTAAAATCACACCAAAAATGTTCCTTGATAACAAAATTCAGAAAAATCAGAGAGAAATGTGGTGATTGAACAAGATATACAACTAAACCCCCCCC
Source organism: Deroplatys truncata (assembly GCA_030765065.1). Taxonomy (NCBI): domain Eukaryota; kingdom Metazoa; phylum Arthropoda; class Insecta; order Mantodea; family Mantidae; genus Deroplatys; species Deroplatys truncata. Next base: position 121,537,191 of record CM060978.1, read on the forward strand.
CCAAATAACTCAATTTTAATATATTTTAAACCTTCCTGTTTACCTTGGGCTTGAAGTCATTAAACATCTGCCACATTTGCAAAAAGAGCCAAAAATAGCCCACGATATTAATACTCAATGAAACAGGGTTGAAATTTGACGACATGATATAAAAAAGAAAGCCCTAACCCTTCAGCTTTAAAACTTTTGGAAACATTATACAGCCTGTGACCATCTGGAATAGGGTTTTTCGCACACGCACCCACGCACGCACGCACGCATGCACGCACACACACACCACACAAGATCCTCTCTTTATAATGTTACTATAGATATAACAGCTCAACTATTAACTACTTTTACAAAATGCATTTAATATATTTACAGATAACAAATGTTCATCTGCAAATTATTAAAAGCTGTATTATTATGAAAATAAAGCCTTACTCCTCCAGTTTAAAAATTTTTTGGAAACATTATAGAGCCTGTGACCACCTAGAAGAATAGGCTTTTCAATGTTAAATGAATTATCAAAATCAGTTGAATGGTTTTTTGAGGGGAAAAACAACATACATAAGCGCACAAATACTCTCTTTATAAATGTTAGTATAGATATAACAATTACAATCATATGTGCATGCTAAAAGAATGGAAGATGACAGATTACTCAAAAGAATAATGAGGTGGATGCCACCAGGAAGGGGGAGAAAAGGAAGACTGCATAGCATGTGGATTCAAGGAATCAGAGAGGCAATGATGGACTGGGAAATTGAGGAAGATTTATGGTCCAATAGGCAAGAATGGAGAAAAGTGATAAGATATTAAAAACTGTAGTCTTGGGTGCCGGAAATGTGTTTGTACATAGTAAAACCAGAAATATATATAACAACCTAACTATTAACTACTTTTGGAAAATGCATTGAAGGCATTTATAGATAATTATATTAAAAAATGTTCATCTGCAAATTATTAAAAGCTGTATTTTCCTGTAAAATACACCAATTCTTCAAACTTCAACAGAACAGTATACTTTGATAACAGTGCAGTCTGTTGTGTTACTTAATGTCTGCATAATTTAAAAGCACTTTTTAAAAACATGGCATAAGATTAATTGTTGACAGACTGTTTCTTGTACCAGGCTTGGAAGTCATTTTTGATCAATATTCCTTTCCATATAGATCACGTTCTGATCTCTCTTAAAAGTGAGGGACAGCAGCTAAAGATATTTTAACTATAAATATTTGGACTTTTTCATTAAGATTCCGAGTGGTCTGTTTTTTCTGGTCTACTTGTATCCAGACAGCAACAATTCAGATTTTCTTATCATTAATTTGATGAAATGGATGATCATGTTTTCAGTCTCCCCCCCCCAAAAAAAAACTAAGGTTCTTTTGAAATGAAATGGCATCTGTCCTCCAGTGGCACAACACCATCAACCAATGGGAGCCTTGCAGTGTTGTCATACTGGATTCCCACTAGTACAAAGTGCTGCGCATCAAGTGAATCCGTCTTTAATACCAGTTATGATAGGTCTAGATATTTTAATTTTGCAAAAATTAATCCTTGAGGAAGGTAGAGGGCAATGTTTATAACACAACTGTGAAAACCATACATTTTTAGCAAATGAATAAATACACTGATATATTAGAATATAGCCACATAGGCACTAAAATAGTCATCATCTGTATGCACCTACATATATTTGTAATTACACATACTCTAATGCAAACTATTGCCAGAATGGTGCTAAAGGAATCACATTGAACACGCTCCAGGAATTTGTTTGTTTCCTTTCTCTGTTGTTCAAGGTGAGAGCCAACAGCATACTTAGCCTAGCAAGCAGAATTCTGCATCTGGATAATATCAGCCGTGATATATTTAAGACATGAAAGCAGGCCTTATGAATACCCTTTAGAGTTCAAATACTTCATATCCTTGTTGTTTTAAGTAGCAATAGAACAGGCATGAATTCATGCAATAGCCTTGACGAATTTAGTGGCTATTCAAAGAGGCAGGTATTGCGAAGTCAGGCTCAAAATTTTTCTGAAACATGCAACTAGGAAAAGAGAAATCAACTTGGTTTAAAAAATGCTCAGTAACTTACTGCTACAGTGTAAGGCAAGAATGTCTCACAAGGTACTTGGACAGTGTGCAAGTGAGAGGGAAATATGAAATGAGTGGGAGTAACGAAAAGGCAATGCATAGTTAGTAACGCCATCTGATTCACTGGAGAGCAAAACACCTCCCCTTTCAAAGGTATTGCAGTTACAAAATTCCCTTCTAAGTTTATGTGGCTTTAATTCTTAAAAATGCTGTGAGTATTCTTAAATCTTACACTTACACTCAGTGGTGAGCATTATCAATTGGGATATTACTGCTATTTAAAAACTTACAAACAAATAAAACACTTAATCTTAGTGTGTGAAACTAGAGGTAGTAATTCAAAAGTAATTTGTTTTTGTTAAAATGCACACTCTAAACCACAGTATAGTCCACTGAACAGATTACTCTTGCTTTGAATCAAATGGCCTGTGGTGATGACTAGTAGCAAAGCTGCAAGCTGCTCCCAGAAGGCCTGTTTTTGAGTGTGCCTGACCAGATTTAAAATTCAACACTTTGACAATCTGGCATTAGTACTGAATAATAAGGTTAGCATATTCCTTATTCTCAATTTTATGTTAAGCATATTATTATAGCTCCTTTATAATGTTTCCAGAAACACTTCTGTAAACATATTTATTATTTGGATAACTTGTTCAAATATATAAGAGCTAAAATTTATTATTCACTTAATGACAATAAAAAAAAACAACTAAATGTTATTTTTTTCTACTCCATATTTGCTTCAGTTTTCTGAACCTTAATTTGAAAATTTAGAATTCACAGTAGAGATATACAAAAATGAGATATAGAAGAATATTATTTACTGCAATGTTTCACATAGCAGATTACCTTTAAATACCTGTCCCTGCAATCTGGTTTCAAAAATTTTAACGCTGCTTCTACTTTCTTTCCCTTGGAAGGTTTCCAAATGCTGCGATAAACTGAAGACATTCCACCCTGACCTTCCTTTTTCTGATCTGCAGGAAAAGAAATGTAGAAAATAAAGTGAATGATCAAATGAACTACCAGTCTGAATAAACAAAGAACACAAGTGAAAAAGGAGGAAGCTCCAATCTGTTCAAACTTTAGTTAACATTGCCACATTGGACATGGTTAAACTCGACTAATTTTGAAGTTTAGAAGCTAGTAACAGTGATGTGTCATAATTTAAAATAAAGAGAGTTGAGGGTTGTTACACTACATCACTATAATATTCTTACTTGAACACATAGTGATGTAGTGTAACAACCCTCAACTCTCTTTATTTTAAAAAAAAATGGTTAAACTCTTCAACACTGCTATGCATTGGTGAGGAATGTGTTACTAAATTAAATAATCCACTTTTAAATGCAGTTTAAACTGCTGTAACGACAAATAAGGAGCATTTTTATACTGCTGGGTGCATATCTTGTCAGTGTCTCAGAGTAGCAAATTTAATTTTACAGTTACATATTTTAGATCATTCATCTGGGTTCACTATTTTCCAGGTTGACTTTCATGTGGTCTTCTCAACTGTTTTCATTACATTAATAATGGCTATTGAGTGTTAACTTGATTAGCTTGCTATATTATTACTACAAAGATATGAAAAACTGTCATACTCTTTTTATTTTCTACAAAGCCTTAAAAAGTTACAGTCTCTATTTTTACTATTCTCACTACAAACGTCAACTTTTGTAAAATATGAAACTATGTTGTAAAAATGCATCACTTTTTGTTTAGCATTTATAATGGATCCATAACATCCAGTAGAAATCTAAGCATATCTATTGCCACTGTTCATGTATAGAATATACAGTATTTTACTTATTTATTTACAGAAAGTATAACAAACTGCATATATTTCTTAAAATTGAGCTTGAAATGGTTTTTGGGTCTCAAAAATCATGGCTCCCTCATCTTCGAAATGAACTTCAGTTCTATTTTGAGAGCTTAAATATTTCTCTCTTTTTCTGTTTCCATTTTTCTAATCCACTTCCCATTTATTTTTCTAAACATCCACCCACAATCTTACTTCTTTCCTGTACTCTGATTGTCATTATTTTTATCCCTATAATACTTTGTTCCATTTTATTCCATTTTGGATTCCAAATACCCTTTCCTTAATTACTTCTTTCTCTTCGATACATCAAACAATGAAACATTTCTTCTACTCCCCCCAAACATAATATGTATATATTTTGATACTGTTGTTCCTAAATCTTTTAAGACACGAATGTTCCATTTTGCATCCATGCATATCTGCATTCATCCTGCTTATTATAATTGTTTTCATGTAGTCTCAAATAGATTTATATCTATTGATTGGGTTTATTTAATAATGTATAAAGCTGTTTTAAATTGCCTTCGTTTGGACATGTGGTCATATTACAGGGATGTGCTTGCCCTTCATTGCAGTGTTTCTAACAGGTTCCCCTCTCAACTTCCCAACCCCTCTGAGTGCTGGCAATCGTTGATGCAATGTCTTTTACAGAGGTTGATACATTGTGAGACTATGTTTAGTGATGTTATAATGTTAGAAAGTCCATATACATTAGCACAGAATCTTCATGTATGATTCCTATGTGACAACAAACTCTTGTAGAGACGTAAGACAGAGATTTATAGGCAGATTCCCTGCTGTTCATGTGCCTCACAGAGAAATAGTGCATAATCTTGTGAATAGATTTAGGGAAACGGTTCTATTCTTGATAAGAAGCTGAAAGTAAATTGATATATTCTTGCAGATGAAAAAACTCGATGGCATTGGAAAAAAGTTAGAAAGAAATCTCTCAGAAAGCCTGCACCTGAAGCAGGAATTTTGCAAACTTTGGCTTGGAATGTCACTATACTTTTAAAATGAAAACCCTATAGACTGTAGTTTAGCAACTGCAATCACATGATAAAGTGAATGGAGCTAATTTCTACAATTAGATGTTGGATAACAATATTAATGAATGCTCTATTGACCTGCAATTAATTTTTTTAGGAATGAAGCATGGTTTTACTTAATGTCCATGAAGAATTGATAAGTGTTAATGAAAATTTTCTTTAAAGGTGCGAGAGATGTGTAAAGTACAAGGTCATCATTCCAACATCTTCTATGAGCAGGGTATGTGGGTACTGTAGTAATAATTTGTATGAGAAATCTATGCGCATGAATTTAAGGGTCTATAAACATGTGACTGCTGGTAAACAGCATGCTTACCGGTGCCAAGCAAATTCTCATTAGGTAGGCCACATATCCAAACAATGGCTCTGTATGCGCCTTGATGGTATTCCCTAAATAAGTTATTATTTAAGTTGCATTGTTACGTATTGCACCTTCATATTATTATGTAATTCTCTCATGCATAGGAATGTGTTTAACCTGTATGAGCCAAGCTTATGAAGCAATTAGAATGATTATTATTTAATGACTATCCTTGATTTGTAACACATCTGTTTACAGCAAGTATAATTTCCCAATGAGTTAAAGTTTGAATTCCTACCTCATGCACCCTATTCGCCAGACTTAGCCCCCTCTGATTATTTTCTGTTTCCAAAGTTGAAGAACTGGCTTGGTGGTAAAAGATTTGCCAACAATGAAGAGGTGGAGTTTGCAGTTGATGGCTATTTTGCAGAACTTGACGGTTCTCAGGGCGTGCAGTCTCAGTATCACATCCTCAGCCAGTGCAACGAACACCCACAGACTTACAATGCTCCACCCCAGTCAGTGTCAATCCAGCAAGGCCTCCTTCCCCACAGGCAAGGTGTCGTCTGACGCCATCACTGTCTGGTAGAGTCGATCCAATTTCCTTGACCGCAAGCTCGCCGTCATGTCAAATCTGATGACGGTTATGGCTGCATCTGTGTCGACTAGTATCTGGTATAGCTTTCCTTGAGTCCAGCCATACAGATCTGTTGTCCATTCTTCTGTCCAAGGCACACAGCGCCACTCAAGGGCTGGCGATGAAGGCTCCAATGTGCCCCTTGCCACGTCAGTCCTTATTCATTTCCCACTGGCTTGGTTGTGGGCGACTCTTCACTAGGTGTCCTGGCTGGCCACACCCTGAATACACACCACTTGATGCTTGTCGGCTTGCTTATTGACAGTCCTTCACAAGGTGTCCTGGATGGCCACATCCCCAGCACACACCACTTGACACTTGTCGGCTTGGTTGGGGACAGTCCTTCATGAGGTGTCCTGGCTAACCAAATCCCCAACACACATCACTTGATGGTCTTCATTGACAACCCTGGGTTGATTCTCTGTCCCTGTCATATCAAATACTCCTGATCTCCAAAGTGGGAGCAGCTGTTACCTTGGACATTTCCATCCTCAATGCGGTCATTAGCGCTTTGTGGATGGTCTTGTAATCGCTAAGCATAAGACGCTGTCATATATTGGCATGATGCACCCCACTGACAAAGGAGTAGGAAGCTTTTTGGGACATGTAACTGGGCGGAAGGTTCAATAGAGCTTTGTTCATCACTGTTTGATTGCCAGGGTGACTCTTGAAGTGTCTCCCCTGACTGTTGTAGTCTTGACTTGAGCTGACAATAGACTGCGGCCAAGTGATAGTTCCCAAACCGACTTTTGAAGGTCCCTCCTAGATGTCTCTGGACACTGCCAATGTTGGAATCGCATTCAAAATTTCTCCCACCCATCCCTGGAAGTTGGCTATCAGCTGTACATGCTCTGGTGACCATCAGTTGTGGGCGGCAATAGCAGTGAATTATCGAAGGAAAACTTATTTGGGTGTGGTTTGAAGCACACAGATGTGGTGTTGCATCCTGGCATCTCGACCTTCAAGACCTTAAGCTTTCTCTCAAGCTTCCTTTCACCCTGACGTTTAGTTCCTTGGCACTGCCGTTGACTCTTCATTCCAGAATGCTAAGCCGTTCCTTGAAGTCCTTTAGGGAGTTGACCTCATTGGCCAAGGTCTTTCACCTTAATGCCCAGATCTTCATGCCAGCCAGTTGCTCTTAAATTATGGTGGATAGCTTTACCTTCATCTTGGATATTTCTATCTGCATCTTCTACATTCCAGATCCAATTTTTGCCATCTTCTCCATTCCAGAATTCATTTTCACCTACATCTTCTCCACTGAAAAATTCACTACCATTACATTACTTCACTTCCCATCTTGTCCATTCTGGAATTTACGTTCTTTATTTCACTCTCATCTTCTCCATTCAATATTCCATTTTTGTCTCCATCTTCTCCAATAAGTTTTTAAGCATTTCGTCCATCTTGCCTTTAAATTCCACTCTTGACACCAGTATAACAAATTAGATCACCATTTACTGCAAAACACACTTTATTTATCCTTAGGCACTTAGCTTAGCACAGACGTTATACTCGAAGTCACTGTTGGCATACTCTGAACGGAACATAATTGATCTGTTGAATCACAACTCACAACAAACTGCTGAGTCACAACTGAACTGTATTGTCTACTTTTCACTTTGTAACTTCTTAACTGAACTTCCAACGAAGCAGAGCAACCCCCTATATAGGCACTGCATAGAGAGCGGAAAATTTTAGAAGGGGAAACTATTCGAAAACTGCTAAAAGGAACTCTATGGAACAGTAATTACCCAAATTGCAGGGAAGTGGCACATAATGAGTTTGTTGTGCAGCTATTGTTCTGAAGAGATAGTTGTTAGTTGCACCCAGACAAACAGGTGTGGGCCAGTATGCGCTCACCAGCACCCCACAGGTACTTCGCATCACAGTCACAGTACATTAAATTAGATTATTTTAATGTGTTTTCCCTATAAGAAATCCAAAAAGTTTATTGGTAGAATATTTTAAAGAATGCAATTTTATTCCTTTTTTGAAATTCTTTCTAAAAACAAATTGTAAAAAAAAAAAATCAGCAGAATATATTACTGAATGACATACTTTTATAAACCTGTAAATCCTTGATGTTGATGCATTGAGGGGCTGCTGTTAGAAGACCAGCAATGGTACTGCTGGCAGTTGTCAGGTCCATAGCATTGCACTCTGGCTGACAAAGTAATAAGTTTGACTTATCTGAAAACAAATGTATAGGTATTTGAATCATCATCCCTTGTGACAAGGAGCCAAATTTACGTGATTGAAAGGCATTAATAATAGGTATTGCATGGCACATTACCATATTCTGATGGTGGTAAACACTCCTGAAGACAGATTGCACTATTGCTGTTGCGGTATGCAGCTACAATATCTGTTATACTGCTATACACCTTGCTGTCTCCACTGAACAAATATTCATCTTGTTGAATCTTTTCTATTTTGTACGTCTTTGGCTTTAAGCTATGAAACCAGACAAAATATTATAACCACTCTAACTAATACCTTAGTTTAACTTCTATTTTTATCTTCCAGTATGAACTACTAATAGGTGTGTTCAAAAAAGACAAAATTTTTGAAATAGCACATCAACTGGCTCAGGGAACATGCTGCAACTAGGTTTACACAACAAACTGCCATTTGCCTATTTTGTTATGACCATTAGTTGCCAAGCTACAGCCACTGAAGTGAGCACGTGCACAAGCTGTTCATCAGGGGGGGGGGGGGTTGTGTGTGTGTGTGTGTGTGTGTGTGTGTGTGTGTGTGCGCGCGCATGTGAAATTTTGCTACAAACTTGGTAAAACTTTTCAGGGACATTTAAATTGCTTAGCCAAGCATACAGGGAGGACATGAGTAGTTTAAGCATTTTGAACACAACAGAATGTCGGCCAGTGAGGAACTCAGGCTTGGACGACCTTCCACATCAACAGAGGATGACCCTGTCAAGAAAGTTCATGTTGACAAAGTGGGCATCAGTGTAGGATCATGCCATCGATTTTGAATGACAAACTTGAGATGCATTGTGTCAGTGCAAAATTCATGCCATGTTCGTTGACTGACGATCAGAAACAGGCCGCTGTTGAAATCAGCCAGGAACTGCTTGCCACTGCAAATGGCAATGAAAATTTCCTTAAGAACATCATAACAGGAAATGAGACATGGGTTTATGGTATGATGTTGAAACAAAGGTGTCGTTGCAGTGGGTGGGCAAAGGGTCTCCTAGTCCAAAAAAAGCATGCATGAGTCGGTCAAAGATCAAGATGATGTTGGTTGTGTTTTTTGACAGCAAAGGCATTGTCCATCAGCAATTTGTACCATGAGATGAGATGGTAAACAAGGAGGTCTACCAGGGAATATTAGCGCATTTGAGGGATGCTGTGCGCAGGAAGAGGCCTGAATTGTGGAGAAAGCAGACTTGGATGTTGCATCATGACAATGCGCTGGATCACGTGATGCTCCTTGTCCGCAGCAAAACATCAGTCTCCCATTGTGCCCCATCCACCCTATTCTCCGGACACAGCCCCAGCAGAACTTTTTCTGTTTCACAAACTTAAACCACGTTGAAAGGACATCATTTCCAAACCATAGAAGAGATTCAGGAGAATGCAACAAGAGACCTGCATGCCATCCCAGAAAGTGCATTCCAGGAAGCTTTCCCAAAATAGAAGAAACGGGAATGGTGTATTGCCAGTAGAGGCCTACTTTTAGTGGGGCAGTGCTTAAAATGTTGTACAATGAGCAATAAAGATGTTATAGCAAAAGTTCGGTCTTTTTTGAACACACCTTGTACATAATGATCTCATAAATTAATATGTTCAACATAAAATTCCTAATTCATAAAGTACCACAACTCATCAAAAAATAAAAAATAGAAGAACCAAAGGAAAAATTTACTTAAGTATTTTTTTGTTTTGTTTTTTGAAAATTAAATAGATTTCTTACTTTTTAAGGACATTAAATAAAATCATTAACCCTATTCAGTGAATTAGTCCTTAACAAAAACAATATTTATCTATTATAAAATATATTTCTATCTAAAAACAAATGTTTCTTATGTAAGTAATAAGATAAAGGTGGTACTATTACAAAAGATACCTTAATATGTGACATGTTTATAACAGTAGATTATGATACAAAGGGTAAAAGCAGGATTTTATTTTGTGAGTAGGAATGTTTGGAAAGTAAAGGCCTAAAATGTCAATAATATTATATTGATTCCTGAAATTAAGAGAGATGACGTTTAGAATGCAGCTCTTGAAACAAGAGAAATTACGTTAAAAAAGCGAGATGTCAGATGTTTTGTTGATTTGCTAGTAGTCATTTTCAGTGAAATTATTTTCAACACGTTTTGCCTTACACTAGCCAATGAAGCAATTAAATGCTATATTATATTGTTTTCTGGATTTTTAGGGTAAGTACTTCTAATGTTATTTTTTCTGCTGCTTCTGTAATTTCATCTGGTTCTTCCATTTCAGTTTCTTCTGAATTCATAATTTCTGCCATTTAATCTTTTTGTAGGTTAGATAGATAACAGAACAATGTTTTAGATAAGCAGAAGGCTGCCAATATAACGTATAGGTTAACTCTAAAATGAAATGCAATAAACTGAAGTATGATGATTTGTATTGTGAACAGATAATGCGAGCACCATGAGAAATTAATCATGTAAAAAGACATAATGAAAAGCCAAATCTAATCAAACCAAGTCGAGTTATTAAACATGTGCAAATACAAAGGATTACTGCCATGTGGTTGGACTTGAAACCCAAGTTGCCCACAATGAAGATTATTGCACTAGTGAGATAATATAAAGCTTTTAGCTCATGTGCACTGTGGTAGAAGTTCTACTTTTAGGCCATGCTGTCTAAAACTTATGTTACATAATAACATCATATTGATTAATAATTATTTAATGGGGAATAGGCTGAGCAGCATGCTCTCTATTAATGTTTCAGGATATGGATCCAACACTTCAAGTTTATTAATATTTATTTTTCACGTGCTCTCTTTTACTGGGTTATGTATGTATTTATTTGACTGTATTTGTACACTGACATTTAATAATTTTTTTTATATATACATTTTTACTACTACCGGTTATATTAACAAAAATATGGACATAAAATTCAGGGATAAATTAATAATTAAATAAAAAGCATTATCAAATTCCACAATTTATGTATGTAAAATTATTTAAAATATTTTCCATAATAAAACTGCATAAATAAAATCAACAATAATTTATTATTAGAAATAAAATAGAAAATGAAGTATTTCTTGGCACAGTACTGTCTGAAATAGTCTGATTAGCCCTTAAAACAAAACTACATTAGTAAGATAAGTTCATAAGGGGAACTAATTCTATCAATTTATGTGCTGAAACAGCTATGAAAGAAGAAGTTAACGCAACATAATCTTAGAGATAATTATTTTTTTTTTTTGCCTACTGATGTTAAATGAGATCAGTACTGTAATTAAGAGCCTCAATAATAAAAATGAATGTGGTGTAGATCACCTTTCAAGTTCTATAATTAAAAAATACTGTTTGCACATTAGTAAGCTATTAACATAATAAATCTGTTGTTTAATACTGAAAATTTTCCTGACTATCTTAAGATTACCAAAATAAAGCTGGTTTTTAAAAAAGGTCAAGAAAAGATATGGATAATTATAGGCCAATCTCTCTATTACCAATACTTTCTATAGTTACAAAAAAAAAAAAAAAAAAAATTGTTTAAAAGATTGATGTGGTTTGTTAATACGCATGATATATTATTAAATCAACAGCATGGTTTTCATCAGATAGATCTATGGATACAGCTTTAATTCAGTTTATAGAAGAAGTTTACAAAAATGTGGATAGTATATTAAAATTTTGTATGGGTTTAAGTTTAGACTTATCCAACATTTGACCTGGTCAACTATGATTATTGTTCAAATTACATTCATATGGTATTACAAGAATTGTTAGTAAATGGTTTGCTTTATACTTAAAATATTAAAAATTATAAAATTTATTGATTCAAACACTGAATTATTTCAAATTAAATGTTCAGAAATTAAAACCGTAAAATGTGGGGATCCCCAAGATTCAAGCTGGGTTCTTTCTTGTTTTTAATTTGTATAAATAATAGAACATGTTATGTTGCAAATGAGGTGGCTAAGCTCACAATCTTTGCAGATGTAACTAATATAATTGTTACTGGAAATAATAATGAACTTATTGTCCAAAATTTAAATAAAATAAGTGAAAAATTTTTGCCATGGATTGTACAAAAACACATTCATTATAAACAAGATTTTGGCATAAAACAAATAACAATAATTTTCTTACGGACATTTGGAAAATACTAAAATCACCTGTATCAGATACAAAGTTTTTAGATATCTGGATAAATAAACATTTGGATTGGATTGTTCACATAGATAATCTGAATAACAAATTAAGTAACTTTGTTATGCAATAAAAATATTAAAATGATCAGCATAAGCACAGTCTTAGTAGCTTATTTTCAAACTCTCTTAAATTATGGAATTATTTTTTGGGACAGTTTAAAGATGGCAGATAACATTTAAACACAAAAGAGGGTTATAAGAATAATAGTAAACCCATCAAAGTTTGTAAGCTTTACAAAGAGTACTTTAGAGAATTTATAATTATGACGGCCCCATGCTTGTATATATAAAGTTATTTTGCATATTAAAGCATCTATAAATAATTTTAAAAATTTTTCTGTGATTCATAGCATGACACAAGAGGAAACTCAAATAGGTAATTAGTCATAATACAACATTGTATAAACATTCATTTACATATAACGGTGTATAAATGTATAAAATACTTCCACTACATATAAAGGAGTTAGACAAAGATAATATTTTTAAAATAAACTGTAAGAATTTTAGAACTGAAAAGTGTTTTTATTCTACACAATATTTTTTTTCTACTTCTCTATCATTTCTTTGTATTTTTTTTTGTTCATCATCTTATATAAGATGGAAAAGATGAATAAAACATAAATGAATTTCATATCAGGAGGAAAAATGTTATTTGTGAAGCAGTTATATTTAAGTTAAGGTATATTTTGGAAGAGACATGAAAAATGTATTTATTTATTTATTGTATTCTCTAGAGCAAAATATAACAATCTGTTATAACTCTCTAATAAGGAATGTTATGCTTTGATCTGAAACCATATCAATCTCTTGACACTCGTCCACTTTGTGTAATAGCAAACTATTTATTACATAGTCAAATAACTTGAGATCTGCAGCATTTATTAACATCATGAGGTTGTCAAAAACTGAAAAAACAAATACATATATTTAACCAAAACCCTTCCCTTGGAAGCATATACTGCATCTCATTTGTGCTTTATAGATTTCAAAATTACAGAGTTATTAATATACTTGCCTTTCTTTGGTACATACATCTAAGTAGAAAACATCATATTTTGTTTCACTTTCCCTGAGTATGAAGCATCCAGGAGTATTGTTACGTTTTTCTTCTAATTTGGCATATGAGAACTCTCCTCTGTGAAAGGAATGCAAATATTTAAACCACAGGCAATCAATGGGGAATTAATCACAAAAGTGGACTAAGTCCACCATCACCAACTTTTAGAGATTATTACACACCAAGAATGGCAGTACACACATTTATTCTACATACAGTAAACTGTTGCTTAATGCATACAGAGGGTTGCCCCACTTAAGCTCGGAAGATTTTGCTTATGGTTTTTCATGGCAACATTCCTTTCACCATCACCTATTGTGTTCAATGTGATTTCCACGGGCTTTAACTACAGCTCTGCAGTGCAATTTCCATTGAAGAAGGCTGCATCTAAGAACAGGAAGGGGGATGTTAGCCCACTGCTCCTGGCAGACTTTCCAGAATCCTTCAATTGTGATGGGACACTGCGAAGCAAAGCACTGTTTCAGCAGACCAAATCCGCAAAAATCCATTGGCGAGGCATCTGGTGACTTCACAGGGATCCTTTTAAATGGTATCACATTGACACCCGTTTCCAGTGGTAGTAATGCTGGGAAGACCGAGAAGTGTGACTGGATGCTTTATCCATGTGGATACAAACATTTGGGGCATCCTCATCATACAACTGAGGAATTTCTTCATCAAAAATTGGGTCCATAACATTCCTTTGATAGTAGGCTGCATTAATTTTTGCATTGTTGGCAACTCTGTGAATGCCAAGTTTCTCCTGAGAGCAATGACCTGTAACCACCATGAATCCCTTGGAAAACTTTTCCTTGTTCTCCCGAATAAAGTTGGAACGCCCCTTTTGGCCCAATTGATGGTAATAAATGGCTCGGGTATGTTTTGTATTACCTAGATAAGCCAATGCTTCATCTAAAGAAACCACCTATTGCCACTTTTCACCTGCCAGGTGGTGTTCATAGCGTTTTCTTGCGTTAGTGAAGCATTCTCTGATGTGCCGCTCTTTCAAGGTGTGTCCACGTGCTTTAAGGCGCCGTTCTAGACCCAAATTCCTGTGTATTATCCGATAGATGGTCCCTTTGGATATTCCAATGCAGCTGGAAATGCTTCTTTGGGTTGGTGGGTTTTCTTACGTCACTGTTGCACTCACCTTGGCTACTACTGCTTTAGGTCGAGACCTTTTTCTTGCTAGTTTTTTTTTGCATACTGAGCCTCAGGTGGGAATCCATTTTTATGCAGTTGTGTTATACGCCCCACACACAACTTACTTATGGTAAGACCTTTTTGTTTGCGCCTTTCCGCTATCATTGAAAGGTTGTAACCAGCATGGGAAAGCCCTACAACGTACCCCTGCCACAAGTCAGCGGTTGTTGAAGCCATTGCAAGTGAACTTTGCCTGAGACTGGCCCAGTAGACAGCTGGCACTCGCAGTGAGCTGATGCAATAATAAACATAAGCAGTTTGACCAATGACAGAGTGGGAGGGCGATTCAGGTTCACCTGAGCTTAAGTGGGGCAACCCTCCATATGTTACCACTCAGAAAATATTTTAAATGGATTCGGTTCACCTCTGCTATGAATCTCTCCTATCTGAATGAAACTCATCATTTATTGCCCTTTATATGTGATCATTAGAATGCTGACTTTGGCATACTTGCATGTTTTGTTTGTTTCATGCTTTCATTTGCTGTTAAATAAAGGTGATTTAGCTTATTTGGAATCAAATGGCTTCATTTTCCCAGTAACTTAAATGCACATGAAGGGTAAAAGACAAAATCAATTACTTGTACTTTTCTATACATTGAATTTTAAAGATTAGCGGTGCTGGATTTACATTTGTATGGTGTGTTTTAAACCATCTTTGCTGAAAAATAATAATTGAATTTCTTTGTTCATACATGAAATTACATCTGACATATTTTGATATTCAATGCTCTTACCAAGTATCTTCATATCAATAACCTGGGCATTATATCGACATTATTGACAAAAATGCATGCTTTCTTTTATTTAAAGAACAATTTGTGTTGTTACAGGAAACAATTCTGTAAAAGTTAGATTTCATTATCACATACACACTCTTTCATGGATGTAGATAATTCAACGTGATCCAAGATCGCTTCACAGCCACTTTAACAAAATTCGGATATACTTTCACCATACCAGTATCTCAAATTCTCAATATTTTCATCAAAATCACTGAAAAGTTTTTGAGAAAGTGAAAAAATAACACTTGATTCCCTCTCACATATAAAGAGTTAGCTAAGATTGTCACATTTTCCGAAAATCATCTTCTAGATGATTCAGATAATGCCTACTTCCTCTCCCACCCATGTCTCAACCCTTCCATATATCCCTCTGTAATATAACTTTTTAGATTCAGGAGGCATCAACAAAATTTGAGTTTCTATTGAAACAACATTATCAAAATTATGAGCCAAATGAAATATTTTACCTGCCTTTTTATAAGGGCTGAGAAAGTTAAAAGCAAAGCAGTGCTATCAAAAGTTCTTTCAAATTACCATTCCGCACAGTTGAAAAATGTAGCTGGTCATATACCCTTAGCAGTATACCTAATGTAAACACAGTAATAAGGCTTGTTGTAAATGATAAAGTATTTTAGACAAGAATGCAATGTTAAGGCTGAAAGGAACGTACACAAACAACATAGTTGTTGCATTCACATCTGGCAAGAATGTGTCGCCAAAACAGCAGGAAATGAAAGTCTCCCTCTTATCTAAAAATAAGGGGGTAGCTATTCAATGAGTTTGTCAAAGGGACAGTGCCTTAAAAGACCTGCACACTGCAAGATGTTTTTATGCGACCGGGTTGCGAGACAATGACGGCCCTACAGACATATGACTTTTAAGTATAGAATGGAAGTGAGATAGGCTGAGGCTACAAGAAGGAAAATAAATATGCATTAGCATTAACATTCTGTGTGCAGTTTTCTTTTAATGACATACTTGTTTGCGAACACGCCACGATAAAACAAGAGTCTCATGCTACCACTTAAACCAGTGAGGAGGAGAAGAAGAACCACCCTAATTCCTGAGATACCAATTAATTCCTCCTCTCACATCTTAACCACCAGAACGACCCATCTCATATTTGGAGCCCTTATGTGCGGCACGAACAGAACAAACTAGCACATGTGTACAAACTAAAATCAGACAAACAGATGTGCATACATATGTAGCCCTGAAATAAGATAACTACAAACGAAGTAAATAAAGGATTACACCCGACAATCAGACTACAGTGAATGAGACGGCAGCCACCACTACATCAAGGGGAAGAAAGGAGGCGACCACACAATGACACCAACTTCTGATGAGGAACTACACTAACAATCCATTTTTATGTTTTTTGGCATGTAAGTGTTTTGTGAAATGCCATATTAAGGTGGCAGATTAATCAACTCCCCTGCAAACTGCAAGTTGAATATTTAAGAGTAGAATTGTAACATTTTGGAGGGTATTTAACTAATATTGTTTGATTAGTTTTGAACAAGCTGGTAGCCAAGTAAAACTGTAACATTTTGGAGGGTACTTATATAATAAGGTTTGATTGGTTTTGGACAAGCTGGTAGCCAAGTAAAATTGTAACATTTTGGAGGGTACCTATGTAATACTGTTTAATAAGATGTGAACAGGCTAGTAGCCATTGGAGGGAAATAACTCTCAGAGTAAGCTTTAGATGCCATTGAAGAACAATAAGCTAGTAAGCAGTAGTAAAACCAATGAAATGGAGAATGAAAATCAAGTGAATGAAAAGAACAGTCTTCAGGTAGCAGACATAAGGGATAATGAGGTAGATAATCAGAATGCAGCTGGATTAGGCAGTGCAGTAGAACAGAAGATTAGGTAGTGTGATAGGCAAACTAATGTTGTTAGCACTCTAGGTGCAGATAACACAGCAGTGTTTTTTTTTTTACATATACTATCAATATGTTTTCTCCATGTTAATTTCGTATCAAAAACAATACCTATATATTTGACTTCACATGTTTCTGCAAGTATTTTCCCTTCTAGCTGCAGTGAAATATTTTATTTAATGGCTTCTTCCTTAGTGAGAAGCATCGATAATTTGTTTTCTGGATTAGTAAAATGTGACATCTTTTCTGGGGTTGTAGGCCAACAATAAAGTTATTAAAAATTTGACGTTTCGTCCTCAACTGTGGAGAACATCCTCAGAAGAGAAGAGTGGCAAGCACTGTTGACGACTGCAGGTACATATGGCAGAGGACGGTAGTTTATACTGTTGCAGTGGGGGAGGGTTGTTTATGGACTACTCTGTTGTGATTGGCTGTTGTATTGACCAATGCGAAGATACTGAAAGGCAGGAAGTCATGCCTGAGTTATCTTAAATCCTTCTTATCGATTGAAATTATTGGGATGTTTGTATATTTCTATGGTTTCTCTAAACATTCTAGGGTAGTAATGTTTGGTGTTTGCAGGTACTTCTGTTTTATCGAATATAATATCGTGTCTAACACAAGGGATGTTCTACAATGGCAGATTTGTCTATGTAGTCAAATCCTTTATGTTCAGCAATGTGAGTTTTTATGCTGTGTTTTGTTGTGCCTATATAACATTGGCCACATATATACAGTATTTAGTAAAAACCAGCAGTACAGAGCGGTCCAATTGATCTTTGGCTGATTTCTGAATCTGTTTTAATTTTTGTGTGGAGAGATATATTGTTTTAATTTGCTGTTTATTTAATATCTTGAGATTCTGTCAGCGACATCTTCAATGAATGGCAGAAAAACCTTAGCTCTTGGATTAGGTTGATTTATATTTTCCTTGCAAGATTTCTTAGGATGAATTGCACATGTAAATTCCTTTTTAGAGTAGCCATTATGGGTGAAAGCATGCTTCTAGGTGTTGTGGCTCACTGATACTTTTGACATGTTCAACTAAGGTTTTAATAACACCTCGTTTTTGCTGAGGATGATGGTTATAGTCCTTGTGCAAGTATTGATTGGTGCTAACAGATTTCCTGCACACAGAGTGCTGAGTTTACCTTGTGCTTCTTTGCTGACTAGGATGTCTAGAAATGGGGATTTACCCTTACGTTCAATTTCAGTAGTAAATTGGATCTTTGGATTGATGCTATTTAAATGCAGTAAAAAAGACTGAAGATCTACGCTCCCATGAGACCGAGTCCGAGTGCATCTGGTAGGTTCGTGGTGAACCTAAGTGGATTTTTCCATGTACCTACCCTTGGAAGGGTTTAACCATAGGTAGAAAGGAAATTTTAGGGTGGCGGTTTGGTTTTGATGTAGAAGGTGTGATGGGAGGTAGCGCTAAGTTTTTATAGGCTCCTCATTGGCTGCCTTTTCAGGAACAGAGCCCAATACCCTGCTCCGCTGCTGTTTGTTTTTGTTTTTTTTTAAAATTTTGATTGATGATGAAATTTTGATGACCTCTCCCGAAGGAGGGAGGGGGGGGAGTACTTGTTGTCAGCATGTTCTTGCTGTTGGCTGGTTTAAAGCCTTCGTTACCGGGGATGCCCGCATGCCATGCGAGGAACCCGGTAACTTCTGAACTGGCGTTCTTGAGGTACGTAGTCCCCCAGAGATCTGACAAGGGCGTTCTCATGGTAAATCAACTTTCCGTAAAATTTAGTTGCCCGGTGTCTAATCACCTCCTCCACATATGGTATGGCCGAGGCTTCGTGCAGTAGTCTGATCGGAAAGGCAATACCGACAGAATAGATGGACCGAAGTCCCCTATTCTGTATTCGCTGGAGCCAGAGAAGCCAGCTATCCGCTGCCATGCCCCACACCTCACAGGCGTAGAGCATCAGAGGTAGTATAAGCGCCTTGTAAAGGCGTAACTTTAGGTGAACCGGCATATTGGAAGCCAGAACCGGGTATAAGGCGGCTACCGCCCCCTTAGCCCTGTTCGTTGTTCCCTGCACGTGTTCACGAAAAGTTAGGCCCTTGTCTAGAGTGACACCTAAATAGCGGATAGAATTTCCCCACTCTATCTGTTGGCCTCGATAGGTGAAGTGTGGTCTGTTTGCGGGAATTCTTCTCTTGGTGAGCAGGACAGCTTGGCTTTTGCCCGGATTAACGGACATCCGCCACTGCCTGCACCAGAGTTCAATGAGACGGAGGTGTCGTTGTATGGGGTTGAAGGCTCTGAGAATGTGTCTGTTGGATGTGTATAACAGGACGTCATCAGCATACTGGGCCATTTTGACGTCCTGTGCCACTGGAAAGTCTGCCATGTACAGACTGAACAGGGTGGGGGATAATACAGAGCCTTCGGGGACTCCGCCTCGTAGTGGGTGTTGTGTGGATGTTTTACCCGCTACTGCTACAAGGAATGTACGTTGGTGTAGGAAGCTGTGTATAATGTGGATAATCTGATTGTGTAGACCAAGGTGAATTAGTTTAAATAGGAGTCCCTCATGCCAGGTCGTAGAGAAGGCCTTCTCCACGTCCAGAGACACCGCAGGAGTGAAAGCCCTGTCCTGGAAGCCCAGGGCAGCGGCTTCCACTACCCGCAGCAGCTGTTGGGCGGTGGAGTGCCCAGGACGAAAACCGAACTGATGGGTTGGGATTGCTTGAATGTCAGCCAGGAGTGGTGACAAGCGGCGTAGTATGAGCCTCTCAAAAACTTTTGAGAGGATGGGTAGGAGGCTAATGGAACGGTAACTGGAGGGAAGAGCCGGATCCTTACCAGGCTTCGGGATGCACACCACCCGGGCCACCCTCCACTCACGCGGAAAGTGTCCCAAGGTGATGCACATATTAAAAACCTTCGTGAGGAAAAGTACAGCTCTGAAGGGAAGGTTGTGGAGCATGGCGGGGGTCAAACCGTCTTGTCCACAAGCCTTTTTCTTGTCGAGACGCCGGAGTGCGCCTTGGACCCCATGAGACCATATAGTAAAGACGTCAATATATCGGTACCAACAAGTCATTTTTTTTGCCACCATTTCCAGCACAGCTATTGGTCAATACAACAGTCAATCACAACAGAGTAGTCCATAAACAACCCTCCCCCACTCCAAATATATAAATTACCATCCGCTGGCATATGTACCCGCAGTCATCAGCAGTTCTTGCCGCTCTTCTCTTCTGAGGATGTCCTCTACAATTGAGAACGAAATGTCAAGTTTTTAATAACTTTATTGTTCGACCATGGCCCACAAGCCCAAAAAAGATGTCATATTTTACTAATAAAGCATGAAAGCCTACATCTTATTTGTTTTCTGGATATTTATTTCCATTAAACTATTCCTTGGCCAATTCTGTAATTTTATCAGGGACTGTTGTGCTATATTTATTAACTGTTGACTTTGATTTTTTGGTTTAGAGTTCCATAAAACTACATCATGCAAACATTAAGACTTTTGATTACATTTTTTGTAATTGGCAGGGAAGATCATTTATATAAATGATTATATCACAAATATTTAAATCGCTTTATCATTGTTGTTCATAATGAAATTTAAATAATGTTAAAACACAATTACTTGCAAAATATGGATTTTTAACTACATATTTGCTTCACAGATGTAAAAAGCCTGAAAAAATGACTGATGTAGAGTCAGTTCTCAAACATCTTACTGTGGTAAGATGTTTAAGAACTATTTGGACCTCCCAAAATGCACACAGTTCACAGAGTGTGGTTCACACAGGAATGAATATCTTTACAGAGATGGTTGCATTCTCCCATACTCATGGTCCAATGCCTGTACTCTGGATATAATTAATACTACTGGTCTGAATATAGCAATCCAGTTCAACAATTTGTTTAGTAATTATATTATTTAAATAATCATTCTTTATATTCATGAAGAGAATGTTTTATAACGCTTTGTTCACTGTGTGATGTATGTGAACTTTTCTATTCAGTGTTTTCTTATAAAAATAAAAAGAATAAAGAAATAAATGTATACATATACGCTACAAAGTCCAATATTTTGTGTGGTTCATGTGATTTTCTGTCACTGCTCTCAATCCTCAGGTATTGGTATAACTAATCCCCAACTATTAAAAAAATCAAGGTCCTCTGCTAGTGTCTTTCAAGGGGCTTCTATGGCATGCTAGAACAGTGTGGCATTGTGAACAATGATTTTTACACACAGAAAATTAATGACAGCAAGATCATTTATTTGGCTATAATCCATTGTATAGATGTATGCCCAACACATAATCTGTGGCTGAAATTGTAAAAAATGGGTTTTAGTTTAACACAAGAATGCAAATTTCACAAAGCAGTGGTGAGAAGCATTTCTACCCATTCCATTCCAATTTAGATGACATTATCATCACTGCTCTCAATTCTCAGGTACAGAATCCTCAGCTATTAGAAAGATAAGAACCCTTGCTAGTGTCTTTCAAGTCTTCTGTGGCATGTTAGAAAAGTACATTGTACGTGGTACATTGTGAACATTTTACACACAGAAAAAGAATGACAGCAGGGTCATCTGTTTGGGTATAATCCACTGTATACATGTATGCTCAACATAATTTTTGACTGAAATTGTAAAAAATGTGTTTTAGTTTAACACAGGAATTTAAATTCCACAAAGCAAAATGTGTGTTAGATTTTATAAAAAGATATTTACCACTTTGATGGACATTTGTTGAATTGTTCATCTGTTTTAATTTCAAATGTTTGCTGTTTTTCACCTTTTCATAGAGTACCATCTCTGTTTAACGTATACTGAATTGCTTCAGATTTCTAAGATCCAAGATTTCAATTACTGCATCTTTGGTTTAAAGACTTATTAAAAATCTTGCAAATTGTTCTTATGACACTGTACCATATTCTAGGCCTTTGATATGCCCAACTTTTTATTTACTGCTGTACATATGTTTTAATTCAGGGAATGTAAAGCACATTATGACACCTACCCAACTGGACCATGGCACTTTATCGCATATAGTCTTTGTAAGGATGGTGTGGGTACATCTTTACATAAGTTGAAGGTCCATTTCACCATTAGACGATAATAGCCATCCAGCAAGCTAACAAAGGAAAACATGCATGGAATCGAATGGAACTTGAGGTATGAAGGAATTCCATTTTTCCTTGAAATTTCCACAGTTCCATCATTTCTTACAGAAATGTAGCACAAATCTTCAATGGTACACAGTTGGTGCCACTGCAAAAAAGATAAACATTTCATATAGTAGTTAAGTGTTAGTTTTGTGATCCTAAGACTTTCAAACTTAAACAATTATAATTGTTATTTATCTTTAAAGGAAATGGATGATCAGATAAATATGACAACACTTGAATGAAGGGTTAGCCTTCAAATTGATGAAATTAGTCCACAAACAATTTACTTAAAGAAGACTCTTGTTTTTTTTTTATAAAAAAATAAAATTGATTTAACTTTGCCTGTAACGCCAACTAGTTTCACTCTTTGATAGGTTACTTCTTTTTTTTTTTTTTCCTTTCTTTAACTATTCAGTTATCCTTATAATTAATAGGATTACAAACATTAAGAATATTTCCATTGAAATGAATGCATAAATAAGCCTAGAACTTTTAGTTAAATAATGTTAATTTCACTAACACAAAGTCTGGCAAAAAGCCTGTAAATGAAGAGACAGAATTCTAGCCCAGGATCTTCAAACATGACAGCTAGACTTTAAAATTAGTTGTGTGTTCCTTACTGAAAACTTACCCATTATCAAACCACATAAAGATGCTAACATTTAGTTTATGTACAATAAAGTACCATCAACATACTGCAAAGGCATTTGGCACCTTAAAGGGGAACGAAACACAAAAATGAATATTTCATTCACCATGTTAGTTTGTCTCAGGAATAAATAAAATGCATGCAGTTTCACCATCCCAAGGTAAATGGTTATCGGGTTACGGCCTGTTGTTGAGTTGACGCGTGATGTCATGAAAGCCACACTGCACCCAGACAAGATATACACAGCATAGGTGTTTTAAATGACTAACAAGTTTATGTGTTAATTTCACTAGAAGTTCCTAACTTCTCTGAATTACAAAGGTCAGAGCTAAAGCTAGCCAATCACTTTTCATAATCCAGTTAATACCTATTAGGTGATAACAGTAGTCCAACATCTGCTTTGAAAATGAGTGAGCATGGCAACTCAGTTGAACCAAAAAAGAGCGATTTTGAAGATTTACACCATTCTGACAGCAATTCCGAGACAGTTAGTGTGGACACCGAAAACCATGCTGGTTCCATCCATTGGTGTAAGTGTAAGGAGTGTACAACTATGAATAATGAGGGAAGTGTGTGTTGCTCGGACTATGAAAACACAAACTTGGTGAAGACTGATTTTGTATCACAAAGCATCCTAATTTACACAAATTTGTTATTATCGTGATGTTTTGAATATTGTGAGGCATAATTTAGCGTTAAAAACAAAAAGTTGAGCTAAAAAGAAATTAATCACCACCAACAATACTCCTAGTGATATTCCTGCTACAAACAACTTACAACATGGATTAATTCATGGACTGCTATTGGACACAGAAGAAGAGCTGTCATACCATCATATGTAGTGCTTAGTATTAGAAATGCTTTCCCTGAACCCAGTGAAGTATATGCAGGCATCAAACTTCACTAAGAAACATACAAATTAAAATAGTAATTTTAAATTCAACCATTATTATTATTTAAAATTGTATAACGTGTCTGTGACCAACCTACTTATGCTGACTGAAAACGTGAGAAACACTTCAATCGTAATAACTCTAATGGAGGTCAAAACGTGGGAGCTATATTCTTCGGTAATGACAGATCAATTGTTGCATCTGGCAATGGATCCACACAATGCACATGCAGAGATTTTTTTTATTTTAAGCATTATTATCAGCAATTTTCATTCTTCATTAGATTCCTCATATTTATTTTTCACGATCCAAGACCCAGATGCTTTGGAGTACTGAGTTTTGATGTCTTTTTTTTTTTATTTACATTGAAATTGTGATCTAGATGCTGCTGTCATGGACCTACGTTGAAGGCCATTATATGAAAAATGTATTGTTTTTGGAGTATATCTGAGACAAAACTGTGATAACTCTTTAAACTGCCAGTAAGTATATGTTGAATATGAGCCAATCTTTTAAGGTGCTATCCAAAATAATTTTCCTCAGAACATGATAAGCATTTGATTCACCTTTAATCCATAATTTATTTCTTTGGTCTTCTTCCAACAATTCATCATGTTCACAAGATTTCCATTTACCGTTTTCTAGCCATTTATGTTCATTTTTATATGATAAAGAACTGATGTGAATTTTCCATTTAATATGGTACTGTTCTCGTTGCAGTTTTGTGCAGCCCACCATAAATGGTTATTTATACTGATTTTCCATAACATCAGCTCTGAGTATTTTTTTCTACCATTTTATTTTTTTCATTAGACTTTTATACAAATGCCATACATCAAATTCATCCTCAACTTCCAGATACTGAGTTTTAAATTTTATCTTACCTTTGTGTCTGTCAGAGAGAAAACTTCAACTCCACACATTTACTGTTCTGCAAGCTTAGTCATTATGTTGTCACAAGCAGCCTTTTCCAAATCGCCTTTCACCACACCTCTTTGAACAAGTACAAAATAAAAAATTTTGAAGGAATTTAAATCCATGACAGAATCAACTAAATATTTGGCTGAAAATCCGGGGAGTCATACTGCCCATCCCCTGCCCACCATATAGGTAACCCACAAACTTTTAATGGCTTCATTTTTTTTCTTTCTTGAATTCAAAATGCTTGCAACTGGTGATACTATGTTTCGAATGGTTTTATCAAATTAATGCCTTGAAAACACTGGCAAACCCAGTGATTTGCAGAAGGACTTAAACTGCGGAAACAATATACCAGACAATAATAAAGAACTTGCTATTAAAGCATTGCCTTCCAGCTTCTTTCCTGATAAATTTTGTGAGTTCCAAGTGAATGCATTACCTCAATAACACACTGTTTTAACACATAGTATTGTCCCTTTAATGTAATGAGCAGAGACCGAAAGTTTAGGCATTATAAATCATTAAAATAGGCACACAAAAAGGCATTATAAATAACTGAAATAGGTAGGAAAAAGGGCATTATAAATATTAAAACAGACAATAAAAGGCAATTAGAAAAACCCATTTATTGAATAGATTACACTATTCAATAACTTGATCGTCATATTTGAAAGAACTGTTTTAAACAAAATGCTAGTGTTGTAATTGACACAAAAACGAAATATTTTTTAAAAAGGCCTGTGTATAACAATGCCTTATTTGTTGCACATGACAACCAAATGCATTTTTAAGTTCTCTGGGGCCATGTTGAGTCTCCTGTCAGATAACACATTTTTCATATCAGAAAATGACCTCTCAACATCGACAGGTTATTGGAGCAAATCTAAAATATAGCATCATTGTAGGATCCATTTCAACTGCAACAGAATTGTCGTCACCTTGTAGAATTTTTGAAATGTTTCTAAGTTTATCCAGATCACAATTTTTCGATAACACTTTTTTACACTTTTCGCTAACTAATGAACCCCGTTTCACTGGTACACTGTCCAGTCTTTGCACTGCATCATCCACAATTTTCACTGACTTTGTTAAAGGTTATCCTCTTTCTTGAAGGTGGCAGATCACTTGTGGCAGGAACCCAAATTCAGCCGCAATGAAAGTTAAGTCATTTTTCACTTCCGAAGACTTAAGAAGTTTCTTGGCTGCTACAATTGAAGATGCTTTATCCTCCAGAGCATTCACCACCTCAGTTATACTCTGGAAATTTGAAGCATAGTAAAGTGCTGCTGAGATCCATGTCCCCCATCTCATTATGATAGGTTGGGGGGGGGGGGGCAGAGGTACATCTGATGCAATAGATTTAAATGTCAGGATTCTTGATGGGGCTTTCACAAAGATCTTAATACTGGAAATCAATTTGTCAACATCTGGAAACAAGCATCGTATCTCTTCTGACACCCTGTGAAAGCCATGTGTTATGCAGGTCACGTAAAGCATATTTGGAAATAACACTTTTAACGCTATTTCAGCCTTTTTCATATATGGTGCAGCATCACAGATGAAAAGTAAGACATTGTATTGAATTTCTTCAGACCACAGCAGCTTTAATGAACTGGTGAATAAATGCGTGATAGTTGAATTGTTAACTTTCTCAAGACACACTGTTGTAAGCAAGAATGGTTTTATTGATTCATCATCTAATGGTCCAATAGCAACATTGGCAATGAAATGACCCATGGTATCAGTTGATTCGTCGATAGAAATCCAGATCATCGTATTTTTCATTTTATCTTTAATGATTTTCATTGTGTTGTCGTAACATTCGGTTAAGTAACATTTTCACAAACTTGACTCGCTAGATACAGTTTGGTTAGTATACTTCTCCAAAAACTGTGATAATGTAGGATTCTGTAATTTCCACAAAGGGATTCCAGCAGTGAGGAAAGGTTTACATAAGTCAAATGCAAACTGGGATTTTCAACTCGATGTTGCAATTACTGTTGGAAGCAAAGAAATCTTCTTCCCAGTAGCCTTGGAAAGTGCACTTTTTTGTTTGACTGTGCCAATATGCTGTGATATAAAATACTTCTTTTCGTAGTTCACTACTGCTCACATATTTTGCATGCGAGTACTTTACCATCGGTACAAAATATGTTGGATCCAAAAGTATTACTGAACTTTGTAATTTACTGCGTAAAGAAACACTGAACTTCGGTATCTTGCTGTTAGCTACAACATTGCAATGAAAACTGAAAGAAAAACGAAGTTAGATCCACACTCATTATTGCCTTTTAAAATAAACACAAGCGGCAATTCAAACGTTTTCTGTTATCTATACATTTATTTGCACGGCAGCACTCATTGTTGCAAAGAAAATAATGAACTGAATGAAGGAGGCCTATGTTGTCTGCAACTTAAAGACAATAATATACATTCGGTGAACTAACTTTCACTGTCATGGACTAGCAGTTATTGAAATAAAATGTACCTGAAGGAAATGTTTAATAATTAATAAATAATAGATAAATAATGAAATAAAGGCAACAAAAAGCATTTATTTCATAAAATAGCCCTCTATATTTAAAAAGGCAGAAAAAGGCAACATAAAACTCTGGCATTTCAATCACAAAGACATAATTCGTACAGATTCACTTTCAAATTGTAGATAGATTTGACACATTTAAAAAGGCATTCTGCCTAAGTTCCGGTCTCTGGTAATGAGAAATTGTTTTGATTTCATTTCTACATAAAACACATACCTGGAAAAATAAAAGAGAGATGTCCAGGCAACAATGAAATATTCCACTGTAGCTTCATTTTCATGTATGGTGAAAGTCTCCTCTCCTTCTTCCACCTCGTTATCACTTGCATCAGAATCTGAAGTAACAGGTTCTTAGAAACTTTCATTTAGCTCATCCTGATCTTCCTCACCATTGCTTGTTTCATAGATATTCTCAGGCTCCAACAATATATATTTCCTTATGATTTCAGTACCGAGTTCATATTTGTACTTCTGAATTCTTAGTTTTTTAATCACCTTCTATTCTGAATTCTCTTTTACACTTTTATCACTATGCCTTCATTGTCAGTCTTACTGTAAGTAACACCATTGCATAGTTCAGAAACTATTCTTTTACGATTTCTAGCCACATATCATTCTGTTCTTTGTCGTTGCTCTTGGATGAAGATGGTGAAGGATCAATCGTCTTACTAGAACTTGATATCCGGAAACTACTTTCATTTTTCCTTATAATAGGAATAGTTCTAGGTTTTAATAAAGGCTCTCTGAAATTTTCATCCAGCAAAGCTGCTTTTTTAATAACTGTGCCTTTTCATAATCTGTGTCCTTAAAATGAAAGGAACATAAATGAGCACAGGGACCAGGCAAAAAATCTTTTCTTTTGCAAAATTCTACCCATCTCCTATATTTTTTGTGAGATTTGTCTGTGTTTGGAAATGTGTGAAAATGAGTTCCCTTGTGTTTTCCCTCCTCACATTACAGTCATATGCACAACATTGAGGCATTTTATTTTTCAAATATTACATTGTTTGTATAGTACTAAACTGACTCAGTAACACATCACCTAAACACCACCACAAAGTACACCACTCTTGAACTTAAATACCAACAAGAACAATTTTTTAAAATATTACTGCATGTGCAGCAATGACTGACTTGTGATCTCCCTGCTGCTTCCAGTGCACAGCTGGCTCTGATGACTATAAGGTGTTCATTATTTCACTTGCTCAGCAGTAATGTGGCAGAGTAAGAAAACAATTTTACCACTGAATTTTACAGGTAATATCCTTCATTAAGGGGAGGCATCGGTGAAATTGGGGCAAAAATGATGAAAAATCCGATTTTACGTTTTTTGCCTTAAAATTATGTTTATAATTTGTACTTTCAGAATCTATTGTAGTTTATGCCGCATCACCATTTAAAAGGCTGTTACGTCATGATTTAAATGCCCATGTGTAGGTGAGCGTGGCTCCTGAAATGCACTCATTACCTCATTGCAGCAAAATCACATACAATTTTGAAGTTTAAGGGGACCTAGGAGAGATTTATTAGTCAAAATGGCCAACATTTTCAGTTTTTTGATGTCTGCAAAAATAAACTCTTTATAATGTTAGTCAAATATTTAAATGTGTTTGATGGTGATAAAAATCTTTTTAAGGGTTTGGCAGGCATTATTAAAAACCATGCACGGAAATTTAAATGCCTGCCACGCCTATTTTTGTACAACTCAGCTTTAAAATGTTATATATATAACATGGTATGTTACACGATTAGCAAACCCTTTAAATATGGCGGCGCAAGCTCGACATCGGGATTTATGACCATGCGGTCTAAGGCACGATAGGAGTAGCTAACCTATCAAACCAAAGATCGTAAGATCAAAACCCGGTAAAATGCATATTCTGCATTCAATTGAAACTGTGGTAAAGGATGGGGAGGGCCCAACTAAAGCAAGCGGTGTGATGGCATGGTTGGATGCTGACGGGTTTCAATTGGATGCAAATATGCATTTTACACTTTTAAATTTAAAAAAAAAATAAAAAAAAAAAAAAAAAAAAAAAAAAATAAAATAAATAAAAAAAAAAAAACCACACACAATATTAGGCAGACAGTATTAATGAGCTCAGACAATGCTGCAGCTATCATATGCTCTGATAGCCAAACGTGTTAAGACATTGTGATGATATGGTTACGTTGCATAACCAGAGGTTCGCGTCCCAAAAAAACAAAACTTTTTTTTTTATTCTTACTCCGAGAAGAATTTACCTCACCTCATTGGGTATCCTTGAAGGATGTAGTGGTAGGCTTAAGGTTATGAAAAAAATGGGTATCAAAACTGGTCAAAATATGAAGACAGACCTAAGGGTTCTTATATAAAAAAGAACTAAACCTAACCTAGCCTATCCTCCCGTGAATCAGAAACCGGCTTATATATATAAAAAAAAACTAAACCTAACCTAACCTCCATGAATCAATTCACGCAAGGTTAGCCTTAGGTTAGGTTTTTTTTATACAAGCTTCTGTCATGATATGTTTATATCTCAAATAATTTGTGACAAGGCTAAATACATTCAAATCAGCAAAGAAACAGTTAAAAGTATTAAAACTTAAAGAAGAGGAAGCTAAACAGTTATCTCAAAGACCTTCATATGGTTCAGGGGAATTCTAAAGCAATAAATATGTGTTGTTATACATTTAAAGCTTTAAAGTCATTTTTCTTCACTTTTTGTTTTTCTACATTTTTTAATGTTCAAACTGCTCCTTGCAATGCAGTTTTTAATAGATTTCTTTGAAATTTTGCACAAATGTTTTTAGATAACTGCTAAATAAAACTTGGTATTTTAAATGATCTATATGGAGCAGTTTAATTGTTATTGCATTTTTAATTTGAAAATTATTAATAATTTGGAAAAAAAAGGTAATATATGTATTCAATAATTTTTTTCTCCAAAACTATTTGACATATCTGAAAAAGAATACCAAGTTTTGTAGACATAATCAAAAGAAACATACAGTCAGAGTTTAGTTTATTTACAACTAATAATGTTATGCATGGAGCATTTGTTATACTACACTAAAACTGTGGCAAAAAAACAGTAAATATTTTGTTTTTGCAAAACTATCTTAGATAGAAATGTGAAATTTAGTACATCTACTAGATACCCTTTGGCACAAATACATATAAAATTTCACATCATTATGGCCAAAACTATGGATTTTAGCAATTTTTACAGATGCCTCTCCTTAAGGAAGCAACAGGATTTTTGTGTTTCGTTCCCTTTAAATGAGTATTTTAGACATATGAAAATTAAATTCAATTATGAAACTTTGTTGTTAATGTACAATCCTGAGATACTGAGAGGATTGTGATGAACTATTAATACCTCTAAAACTTTTCTTATTGCTATCTGTAAGTATCCGAGTTAAATTGAATGAGAGAAGACCTTGGAAACCCTTCACAGTTACTAATTAGCACCTAAATTCACATTTAAGAGCAATTTTTCTTTCTATTGAGGCAATTTTTAAAATTAAAAAGCCTGTAAACTCTTAGGATTATGAAATTAATAATTCAAAAGATCCATCAATTACAATCTATACTATACGTCAAGTGTTCATTTTTACTTTCTCTACCACGTAGGTAGGTAGAGAAGGTATTGCATTCCACCCAAAAATTTGATACTGAGATTTCACCGGAAATACATGTTATGAGGCCCTCTGAATCAGAAAAATAATTTTTAGAAAAATGTGTGTGTGTGTGTGTCTGTGAACAGCGTAACTCAAAAACAAAAAGTTGAATAAATACCAAACTTGGTATTTAGGTTCAGCGCCTTCCAAAGATGTGACACGAAGATTTTCAAGAAAATTGCCCCACCCCAAGCTAACCTTTACATGAAATATTTTTGAAATTTTTTATTTTCTAAAGAATGGCTATTTTCTAAAAAATGGTTAAGATTTTGATTAACATATCATATATTAAAGATATTTACATAACAAATAAAATGCATATCTTGAATTTTTTGGAAATAACCTGTGTAGTGCTCTTCATTCGGAAGGAATTTTATATGATCTTATATAACTGGTATATGTTAAGTGATAGATGAAAACATACTACATAAAAAACATAGATCTTTAATAAAACATACAATTTACTTCAAACAAGTTTTGTGGAATAAGCCATTTCTGAGATATCCATTAGTAATGGTTCGAATCGTTCATTTCTTGGCCATTCTCTTGGAAGTCCTGTCAACATTCGTTATTTCTCGTGATTGCATGGAAACTGTATGGAATTGTCAGGCCAACGTATAGCATCCAGTTCTTAAATATTTGACTATCACTGTTCCCTTTGTATCTATAAAATGAAATGTGTAATGTAGCTATTCATGGATTAAAACGTAGTAGATAGAAAAATAAGCTTTAATAAGAATAGTTTGTATACCACTAATAAGCGATAGAGGGTACAGAAAGTCATGTGAATGTATCACATCAGACTTTTTATAAAGTTTTATAAACAGAGATAATAAAATATAAAGCATCTCTCTTGGGAAACAAAAGACATTTTGCCATTCTCCATTACACAATAAGACTTCAAGTTTTATTGAATATTTAATACTTCAAAATTAATTATACTTTATACTTAAGGATATTTCACTGTGTTTTACAAAAAAATAAAGAAATAGGGAAAAAGTAGTTGGTTTATAACAAATGAATAAAAACCAGTCACAACTTCACATGGATAGAGCATGGAATTTCAATATCAGTATACAGTGAGCCATGTTTGAACTTTTAATCACCACTATCCTCTTTGTAACTATAATGAAATGTGTAATGAAACTATGATGCAAATGTTTATCTCAATTAACTTGAGTAGTTAGAAAATAAGCTTTTGTAAGTATGGTTTGTAGAAGCTATACAAAAATAAACGGTAATGGGTAGACAAAGTAATACATAAGATTTTTTAAGGATCTTTTAATAACATTGCTTCCTTCGTAAGTCATAGTTTTTCTGAAACACTGCAGCATTCTTCTCAATCTGATTATATTTACTATGCCTCCTATTATGTTCTCTGAATCTAGTCACCGAGTTTCTCTTTGTTTTAGCAATATATGCTTTTATCATACACATAAAGATTTCAGAAAAAGAAAGAAGGAAAATTTAAAATTTATTTTGGTCTGATTAGTCTTGGTCACAAAAATGGGATTTGTTGGCTCCTTATTTAAGACAAGCAACTGCAGCAAGACAGATCAAGAACAATTTGCATGAAGGTTGATAGATGAATGAATAAATTTATTTATATAAACTTCTATGATATACAATTTATACATAAGCAAGTTTTCACCACAATACAACCATAAGCAAGCTCTCTTTGTTTACATAAACAGATTGTCTACACTTGAGTTGCCTCTGGTGCAAAAAATCTAACATCATGGTTGTTGATATATTATATGCCAGATTCACTACCCACCTAGTTATCACACCCAACTTATATTAACTATGTCAATTTTTATGTAGGTATCCTTAATAACTTCATAATTTTAAAGTTTTGAACTTCTCCATTTTTCTCTGGTTTTTCAGAATAATTCACCTATCCTTCTAGTCTCCATTACATTCCTAGATTTCATAAGTTTTATTTTAATTATTTCTCTCAATAATTGCAGCCATTTCACTGGTACAAATTGGCCCCTCCATAGTTTAGTTTCTTCACATTGTAGAATAAAGTGGAGATCATTTTCTGTACACCCACATAATAAGCATTTCTGTATGCCCATTTCACTTTTCATAACTCTTAATTTTGTTATCCCTGTTATAAAATATGACTACCCCTCCCTCTCTCCCTAATTTATTGCATATGTCTATATATTTTTTCCCTCCTCCCAGTCTTATTTAATTTCTCTATACAACACTAAGGTTTTCTTATCTCTGATACCAGGAAGACCAACAGCAACCTCTACACTGGAACCGACACTCATTAGTGGCTTTTAGCTGATGATGAAGACAAGGTGTCTTCGAAACGCGTTCAAGCTAATTATCTTGAAAGAGTGAAGTTAGAGTGTGTTGCCACTAGAATTTTATTAAATAATATAAAAATTGCTTGTTTATCAATATCCTCTATTCTTTGTTTGACCTCTTTCCAGAACCCCTCCTTCTAGAAATTTTCACTCCCTCCATAAATTATCCATGCCAATTTTCTTTAGGTTACCCTGTAGTATCATTGTCCACTTATCAGCCATTTTTTATTTCTTCTGCATCATCATATGCTGGCCTTGCAGTATTTTGTTCTTCTATTGATCTAACCCAATACCAATACTTAAGCAATCTTTCAATTATTAGGCTTTTACTTCCAGTTCTACCCAGCTTCAACAGTGCTACCCTTTTAATGATGCACCTGCTAGACCTATAATCAATCTGCAGAATATAAGAATATACATGAATCATATCCCCAGACCTCCACACCATACAGCATTTTGGCTTCCACCAATGAATGTCTTGTAAACTTTCTAACCACTTGATTGGCATCCCTGGTATTTTATACAGACATCTGTTATGCCCTTCATAGCAAGTTTATTTGCTAATAGTTTCTTCTGATCATTCCATCCTCCATTACTACTTAACTGAACCCCTAAATAATCAATTTTTCTTGTTGACTATCTCCTGTCCTTACAAACTCCATTTTTCATCCATGTCTAACTTATAACCTGTTTTAAAAGCTATGATCCTGGATTTTTTGTAGTTAATCTTTAACCCTCAATGTTTGCAAAAGCCTCCAATCGCTTTTAATGTTCTTGATAATCTCCTGGTAGATATAGAACCTACTACCAAATCATCAGCATACAGTAATTCTGGGATGTCACTATTTATTGTAGGTGAGTAAAGAATTTCCCTGCTAACTTCATCCAAAATATCATCAATAAATAAATTAAATAGTATAGGGCTCAATTTATGCCCTTACCTGTTATTCTCCAGTCCCATGTTATTCTCCATATCTTGTATCACCCTGTTCACCTCTAACTTAATACAAAACCTTTTTTCAGTATAAATATTTTGTATTGCTCTAATCAATTTCGAACTCACTCCTTTCAAATTCTAATTTCAGCCATTGCACCTCTTTATGGTTTATCAATATCAATTTATTGTCATTAAACAGTTATATAACTGCAATAGACATTGTCAGTATATACAATAAAATACAAATCAATAATACAACATAAACCACACCTTGTACAGCTTTTACAGCAAAAAAGTAAAAATTAAACATCAATATCAGATACATTAAGATCAATAAATTCATTAATAGAATAAAATGGATTATCCACAAGACAAGAATGCAATCGCTTACAAAATATATTATAAGGCAAATCATTTACAGCTTGAGGTAGCTTATTAAAAAGTTTAATACCAATATAGGAATAACTTTGAGAAGTTTTCTTAAGTCTATGTTGCGGAATATCAATCATTTGACCATTTCGGTATTATAATTATGAATGTTGGATCTCGTGTCATACATATGTTGATTCTGTTTCATAAAACCCAATGCAGTATAAATATACAAATTTATAACAGTCAAAATATTATATCTTTTAAAATAGGGTTTACAATGTGTTCTAGTAGTTATCTTAGCCATAATTCTTATAGCTTTCTTTTCCACAAGTAATATATCTTGGATATATGAGCTATTACCCCAAAGTAAAATACCATAATTAATAATACTGTGAAAGTATGCAAAATATGAGACACGCATATACTCAAAGGGTACACAATTGACTCAACTCCTTAACAAGAATACAACTCTTGACAACTTCCTGCATAAAAATGTAACATGTGGCTCCCAGGTTAAAAATCTATAAATAAAAATGCCTAAAAACTTTACATCAGTACAAAGCTTCAGGACAACATTATTTAAAGTAAAAATTATATTTTTAGTTTTAGAATCATTAAGTAAAAAATTATTTGCTTGTAACCATTGTGATGTATACATTATGTTATTTTGAACCTCAGTTTCAAGATACTGTATATTTGCATTATTATGAATAAAAGTTGTGCCATCAGCAAATAATATGGTTTTAGATTCAGTATTGAATGCTAAATCATTAATCATAATAAGGAATTGCAGAGGACCTAGGACAGAGCCCTGAGGAACACCGCACATTACTGAAGCCATATCCGTAACCTTATTAATCTGAACAACTTGTTTGCGGTTAGAGAGGTAAGAAGAGAGCAATTTATTAGGCGTACCAAAAATACCATAATGTGCTAATTTATCTAACAGTATACAATGATCCACACAATCAAAGGCCTTGCTTAAGTCACAACATATGATCCAACCAAAGCTCTTTGATTCAAAGGTATTCGTTATATTATCAATAAGTAATCGAACTGCATCAAAAGTAGATATACCAGCCCTAAAATCAAATTGATCGATAGAAAAGACCTTATTTTGTTCAAAAACAGTAATACAATTGGTAATACCTCAAATATTTTAGAAAACACTGGCACCAAAGATATCGGTCTATAATTTTCCAACAATGATTTATTACCTTTTTTATGAACCGGTATTACTTTTGCTAATTTAAGTTTACTTGGAAATATGCTCTCATTGAAGAATTTATTTATACAGATAGTTATGGCAACACAATATAACCAATTATTTGAAATATCATAAATATCTCTGGAATCAGAATTATGCATTTTAGCAACAGCATTCAACACATCATCACATGACACTTCCTTAAGTTGAAATGAAACTACAGGCACCTCAAAATTTGACAAGTAATCAAACGCCAGTTTATTAGGCTTGGAAATATTTCTCTTTACCTCTTGCACAGATTCTATAGAGAATTATTAACCTGATTAGGAGAAAAATTAATAGAAGCACACTTTTCACCTTTAACTGTTCTATTTATAACATTCCAAGCAGCTTTAACTTTGTTATTAGAGATTTCAATAAATTTAGCATTTGCAAGTTTCTTGGCTTGTGACATTAATATTCTATATTCGTTTCTAACCCGCTTAAAAGCATTTTTAGTATCTTCATAAGTGTGTGTATATATATATTGTAACAGAATAGCAAATATTTCCTCATCTGTTTAAGGTCAGAAGTAAACCAACATTTATTTTTAGCTTTACCACGAGCTTCACCATTAAAATATCTAACATTCCTTTTAGGAAAACATAAATTGAATAGCATTAAAAACATAGTTAAAAATTCATCAAAAGTACACTCACTATTCAAATTATTACTGAGTAGAATCGTCCTCCATTCAATTTGAGATAAACAATCGATAAAATAAATAAACTTATCTTCACTGTATGGTCTAATAAAAAGAAATTTTATATTTGAGTTTAATCACAGGCTGTAAAAATGATAAAACTACAGCAGAATGGTCAGATAGCATAGGGTCAATAACCTCATTATACCATTGCATATCTAAATTGATTACAGTGTTGTGTAAACATGGGTTGATTCTTGTATCGAATGCCTTTTTAAATCCACAAAGGCCATTTACTCTATCCCTTTTCTCAGCCAGATATTTATCTACCATTGTCCATAATCATGCTCAATAAAGATTCTCATTTCCTTTAGCTTTGCTGCATTATTGTCTTCTATAAACTATCCTTACAAGCAATTATTCTTTTTCCACTGCTTGTTAATTGAGAAAAACTTTTGTTGCACATTTATATATTTCTTTGTGGGTATAAGAAGACTACAGTAGGTAAAATGATAGCTTTTTAAAAAACAGATTGCTGTGTGATGGCTTTGAAATTGCATGCTCCTTGCATGACCACAAGCAAAAATTTGATGTCATATTCATATGCCTTTCTCTTCCCAACTATCATTTATTTTTATTTAGCTGTCATTACAAAAGCTTGTATTTGTACCTACTTCATGTTAATGAATACAAAGCTTTGCAGAAACTAGTTTCATTACACATTTCATTGCTGGTACAAGGGGAATAGAGCTAACCGAATAAATACTCACATGTTTAAAAACAGTCTAAATATGCCACTGAACTCTCAATATCGAATTTATGAGTGGAATAGAAACTAAAAGTGAATAGCGACTTACCACTTAAAAAATCTGATGTGTTACATTCACACAGCTTTCTGTACACACTTCCTTTATTTTTATATAGTGTCTACAAACTATTCTTGCAAAAGTTTTATTTTTCAATCTACTTCAAGTTAATCGCGATAAATGTTTGCATAAATAGTTTCATTCCCATTTCATTGCAGGTACAAAGGGAACAATGATAGTCAAATGTTTAAAAACTGATTCCTTCAAATTCCACACTCCTTGCATGATATTTGAGAAACAACTGAAGAGCGATAGCTCTTTTTAAAAAAAAAAAACAAGTATTGAAAAATTCAAACCTTATAATAACAGAGATCTTGGAAATGTCTGGTACCACAAAAAATTGTATTTGAAATAAACTGTGTCATTTAAAGAGAACTACATATTCTCTATAGTATATTTTTGTCTATTTCTTATCATTTACCCATTATATAAAACTATACAAAATTTCTTCCGAACGAGGAAGACTTCATAGACTATTCCCAGAAAACATATGATATACATTTTATTTGTCAAGTACATGTCTTAAATATATGGTATTTTAATCAAAATCATTAAGAGCCACCTTTGAGAAAATAAAAAACATCAAAAACTTTTCCAAATAAAGGGTAGTTTGGGGTGGGGGAATTTTCTTGAAAATCTTTGTTGCATCTATGGAGATACCAGTATATTGAACTTAAACACCCAGTTCAATATTTATTGAACATTTCATTTTTGAGTTATGCTGTTCACACACACATATGAACCATTTTCTAAAAATGCTCTCTTTTTTTTTTTGGATTGGGGGGTCTCAAAATGTGTATTTTCAATAAAATCTTCATATTGAATTGGCAGAATGTAATATTTCCTCTACTTACTATGGTTAGTAAAGAAAGTAATCAGTAGTATTTGAAAATTCAATCTAATAACAGAATCTCAGAAATGATTAATGCCACAAAAAATGTTATTTTACATAAATGGTATGCTTTATTGAGAAATAAATAATATACATAAATAAATGAAATACTTTGTATTTCATTTTAGGTTCCAAGGGGTAGTAATGTGAGATCCACAATGTCCACTGTCCAATACCATTATCTCACTTGTCAGCGATACAAGCTGCTTTTACAAAAGGGGCTCTGGAGACGCAGTTACGGCGGTGTAAGTGTTACAATATATTGAAGGAAATGCCAATTCAAACACTGACTTGTGGCGTCTAGGCATCTCACAAAGGCATATGTGGGGAAAGCATGGTGAATTAATTAAAATTCTCCCAGCTAGGTCCAAGGTGATCCAGTAACCAACGACAAGCATGGTCTTCCAGGCATTCTGGGGATTATGTGTGGATGAAATAGTTGCCAAAATGTCAAAACATGATATCTACTGAAAAAGATCAAGATGAAACTATGCCCCTCATTCACGTACTGTTACTAACCCAGATTTTCTAGTATTGTCCATTATTGCCTGACTAAGGATCTGGGACAATTTAGCAACCAATGTGTGTGCAACCTTATTATAGGGTTCCTTAAACACAGTACTGCTGATGTAAACAAAGATGCCAATGTGCTGTCTTATTTGCTACTATAAACAGTACAATCCTAGAGATGGTGGAAAATGAAGTAGGACACACATCAGAATGAGAGACAAAACGGATTGTACATAGCTGCACAGGTAAACAACACCCCAATGCACCATCTCACCCCACTCTACTCGATGAGCAATAAACTTCACTCCACTCTTAAGCTATCCAATATCCTTAACCTGATTATTGCAGAAAGGTCAAATCAGAAGATTCCAGAAAGTTTTGGTTCTGATCATAAGGATGTACTAGCAAATATTCAACTGATGACCAAAAAAATTGATCTGTGGAATATAAACTATGGAACTTCAAAAAAGGAAATTGGGAAAGTTAGAAAAAAAAAATAATCAAATGTAATAAAATATAATTTAAACTCTTCAGGTAAGATTAATTCTAATCGAAGCAGAGAATAAATTTATCCTGCAAGACAAGCGTTGGAATGTACAAACCTTTTTGGTTGAAAGAACTAGAAGAATTTAAAAATGAATGAGAACAAGCTAGGAAAGCAACTGAAAATAAAGATAGAGCTTAGTACTTTAACACCAAAAAATAAAAAAGCAGCTTTCAAGAAACTCCTATAACATGCTATAAGAAGTACAGCCTAAGACAAAATAAATGAACAGCCAGAGAGGTAGTTTGTTTCGAAAAACACTGGAAGCATTCACTGAAGCTACATTCACAATACACGGTTTAATGTCGCTCTGCATTCATTTCAAAGCTATGCAATAAGTAGGAAGGTGCTTTTAAGTTTGCTTGTGTGCAGGGTAGCCAGGCAATGAAACACATGCGTTTCATAATTGGAACAACCTGAGTTTGAATCCTTGATGTATATGTTTTCTTTTTCTATTTAAATTTTAATTTGTTAAATATACGGCAATACCATATATTTTTCATGGATAAGATATCTATTAATTTTAAGACATTCATGCATAAAAACACAAATAAATTAATCTTTTTGTTTTCAAAATAAATGGCATATTAGTAAGAAATCTAAAGTGAAAAACTGAACCAAATATTTGACTTAGTATTGGATGTGCAAACCTCTGTCTTATTCTTCAGTTATGAATGGTGCTGGCGTGTTCATATGAGAGCACCTCATAACCATCGAGTTCTGCATATGTTAGCAATCACATTGACTTTTGCTATGGCTGAGTGCATACATAAAGATAAAGCTACAAGGAGATATCTCCTTACGTTAGTGAACAGTGAACTGTGTCTCAGTCTGCAAAAGCACTTGAAGTCTCTACATTTACAGCAGAGGTGGGTGCGTTTATCCAGGAAAGGGATTACTCATCATCAACCTGGTTTGGGTTGAAAATTTTTGTCCACTTCTCAGCAGGAAACTGCATTTCTAGAAGAGGCAGACAGCAATCCCTTCCAGCATGTGTCTGCAATTAGAGGTAATTCTAATTTCCCTGGGTGAACTGCACAGCTTTGCTTCCTTTGACTTCAGCAGGACTCTCTGCTTGAACGGTAGCTAAGAAGCAGCATCTTATAGATGATCACAGATTATATCGCCTCATAGCTGCAGAAGAAAATGTCAACAATAACTGGGATAGGGTTACATTCACAGACGAGGTGGCATTTTTTTCTACAAATGGGGTAAAACAATTGTCTACTGCCTCAGGGGAAAATGTTGTGATGCAAAATACATGGCACAAATGGATTACCAAGGTCACGCATCTGTGTCATGTTGGGGTTGAATGTCACAAAATTATCTAGGTGTGTTGGGCGGCTTGATGGCACATTAAATAGCCATCAGTACAAAGACATCCTCAAAAACATCATGGTCCTTCTGGAAGGACTAGATGTTCCAATGGAATGATTGAATTCCATCAGGAGAACCACACAAGGTTTCAAATTAGTTCTCGCAAGTGATTATTGGCCTCCTTGTTCACCAGATTTGAATCCTATTGAAAATGTGAGCACAGAGGTGAAGAACGTTTTGGACATTGGCCTGCAAGACAAAAGAGGTTTTGTGGGATCAAATATATGATGCTTGGGAGGAAGTATCCTCTCGTGAAAGCTTGACTAGACATTTGTTATCATGCCGCATAGAATGATGGTAGTAATAGGAGCAGAGGTTTTACACACTCAATATTAATTTTTATTTGCTTTTTCATTTAGGAATATAATATTTACTTATTTCATATTTAGTTTGAAAACACAAAGGAGTGTGTTTCATTTTTTGTGTAAGCATAAATGCCTTGAAATCAAATAAGCCTTGGCAATTGGAAGTTATATTATAATATGCATAATAAGCACTGCATATTTCTGCACAAAAAAAAATGCTCTGTATACGAACTTCAGTATGTCTCATTGCTACGTAACTGCTTATAACCATTTGGCTGTCAGCTCATATTCAGTCGCTGACACTAAATATGAAAGGTGACAGTAGAACAATGCTAAAGGCATGCATCCCGAGACATACGGACCGGCTGTGAAAACAATTTGGACTTCGATAAATATGCTTCAAAAGTCTGCTCATATTTTTGTCTTAGAATATACAATATAATACATTTGTAGAAAAGTTAGATTATAGAAAGGATGGTACTAAACTTTACAAACACTGGACCTAAAAACTTCATTCAGAATTCAGCAAACATTTAAGACCTAAAGCTATAACTGCATTACCTAATTTTTATAATTATGTTTTTGAAAAACATCAGTTCTTACTAATTGCAAAAAAAAAGCCATTATTACTATATTGAAAAAGAATAACCTGCACATGATACAAATAGCTACAGACATACTTCACTAATGAGTTACGCAGCAAAGGTAATGAAATGAATGATATCAATAGGTTAAACTGGTGCTTAGAAACACATAATTTAGTGTCTGCATCACAAGCAGGATTCAAAAGAAATCATTCACCAAATGAACAAGTGATTTTCTAGAGTTAGAATATTAAAGACACCCTTAACAAAAAATATGACACGTTAGCAGTATTCACTAACCTTAAATCTGCATATGATATCATCTGGAGATACCAATCAATCAGGAAACTCCAAGAAATAGGTGTTAAGGGCAATGTGTTAATAACCAAATATATTGTGCTACAAATTATGGATCAGTAAACTCTCGATATAACAAACCCATTTATGTGTCTTGCAAGGTGCTTTGTTAAGTACTACTCTGTTTAATACATACATTAATGATTTACCAAAACTCTACTGGAAAATATTGATGTTAAAACCTCACTTTTTGCAGATGACTTATTTATCTGGTCTTCACAAAACACCAGTGAAATACAATTTTTAAAAGAAACAATTCAAACAGCTTACAACAATTGGAGAAATGGTGTTATAATAATTTAATGACAGCAAACACACACAAACAAACAAACAAACAAAAAACAACCCAAACTATCAGCTTTTTTTCTTGAGAAGAAAACAGTGGAAATTAAGCTGAAAAATGGATATGATGAAATACACAAAATTCAAAATATTTAGACATACATTTTGATAAAA
Organism: Deroplatys truncata; assembly: GCA_030765065.1. Taxonomy (NCBI): domain Eukaryota; kingdom Metazoa; phylum Arthropoda; class Insecta; order Mantodea; family Mantidae; genus Deroplatys; species Deroplatys truncata. The sequence continues at coordinate 121,579,635 of CM060978.1, forward strand.
CAACTAACCTGGAAAAACAATATAGAGCACATAATTGAGAAAAACCTCTAACAGGTTTACTTTATTATAACAACTGGCTGGCACAAAATGGTACTAATTCTAGAACACTTAATACAAGGGCCACCTTTTAAGTTTTTACAAAAACTAGGATAGAAAAACATTTTTTGTAACTCAAAAACATGGTTTTTAAAGGCTTCAACAGCTTCTTGAGGTACTGAAAATCACTGTCCATGCATTTTTTGACATTTGGAAACAAAAAGATGTTGTTAGGCAATAAATCAGATGAGCAATGTGACATCAATTCCTTCAAATAATCAGCTTTTTGACATGTGTATGAGAGCTAGCATTGTCATGGTGAATGATGCAACATTTTTGGTAGTTTTTCCTGATTTATTTGGTGACTTCTGGCTACCAAATTATTATATACCATTCGGCATTAACTGTTCTTCAATCCTCTAAAGCAATATTTCTCAAAAGGGTCACGATCCCTAGGGGTTTGCGAGCAGTGTATCTGGAAGTCACTGAGGACTTGAAAAGCTTTTATTTTTTTTTTAAACAAATGTAATAATTTAATTAGCCATACTAAATTACACAAATACAATTTATAAGGAATATTTTTTTAAATCCTGTTTCTAACTTTAATTAGCCATTATAAATAACACACACATAATTTATAAAGATGAGAATTCCATGCACTATAAAATCCCAAAATATACATGCATTCATGCACTATCCAAATGTGCGCAAACAAAAGAAAAATACATTATAATATACACTATCATTTTTGTTCCCAATTCATTAATTCATTGCCTTTTGGCACAGTTAACAACTAATAACATTTCTAAACCTTTTTTGTGTGAGGTTCCTGTGCTTATCAGTCAAAATATTCTTGTAGGCAGAAAAGGACCTCTCTACATCACAAGAAGTTATAGGCACAAATTTGAATGAAAATATTTGTGACAGTGTCATGTCAAGTTCTTAATTCATACTTTCACCACAAAATACCTTCTTCACTCAACAAAAGAATCCGCAGTGTGGGTTCCTGTTTATGAAACTGTCCAGTTTATTCTTTGCATCTACAAGGGTCATCCAGAAACTAAGTCCCAATTGCATCCAGAGATGGCACCACCATTGGATAGGAATGTGCATGCACAGTAGATAGGAAGTATGTGGGAATAATGCAGTACAGTTTCAGTCTTGTGATGGCAGTGGTTATTGCACAGTGCTCAGAGAAAATGGCCGCTCCAATACTGTCTCCCACCAACTGCGAGATGTCTGGCCACAGCATTGACATTCCTACAGCAATACACAGAGAAAGGGGAAGTTTCTCGATAATATTGTTCACTTGGGATGAAACATGGGTGTCGCATGCCACACCAGAGACAAAGCAACAATCAATGCATTGGCGGCATAGTGGCTCACCTGTGAAGACCAAATTCAAGCAGACAATCTGTGTCAAAAAAATTATGTGCACTGTCCTCTGGCATCAACGTGGTGTCCTCCTGTGTGAGTTTTTATCGCGAGGGGAGACTGCATATGCTGATCAGTATTGTCATACATTGCATAAACTGAGGAGGGCAATCCAGAACAAGAGACGTGGGATGTTGACAAGAGGCATTATGCTATTGCATGACAATGCAAGACCCCATACAGCCAACACCACACGAAATGTGTTAAATCAGTTTGGATGGGAGGTCTTCGACCAACCACCCTGCAGCCCTGACCTTGCCCCAAGTGATTTTCATCTCTTCCGTCTCATGAAGCATTTTCTAGCAGGAAACGTTTTCACAATGATGCTGAGGTGCAGAATGAAGTGACTTCATGGCTCCGGACATTGGCAGCAGGCTCCTATAACTTGGGCATACAACTGATGGTGCACTGTTACGATAAATGCCTCAACAATGGTGGTGACTATGTTGAAAAGTAGCCAGTGAATCTATGTAATTATTCCAATAAATATCCCTTACTTAGTGATGATTTTGTTCTCTTTATCACTCATCGGGACTTAGTTTCTGGATGACCCTCATACTCCCACTTTCTCCTGGACATGACAGGAATCTATGGAATTCCCCAATAATTGACATTGAATTTACCAGTGGCAGACACATGGCTTCTAATTTTGTTACTGTAGAGGCAATTTAAAAAAGTTTGTCTTAATATAAATTAAATCCTGCTGCACATTTTTGCATTCAAATGCTGCTTGTGCATCTCTGATACATACAGCATCATATGGTGAGAAACTGTTTAATACCTAAAATGAAAGAAGTATTTACTTTACAATTAAATAGTGAAGTATTAATTTTATTACAATTAACTATGGATCAATTTTATTTCATACTGATTTAATGGCAACAAAATCGTCAGAATAAAACATTGCAGCTTCCAACCAAGTACCCCATCTGGTAAGGATGGGCTGAAGGGGCAATGTAACTCAGGTGGACACACTTTGTAAGCAGTCACACATGCAGGGGCTTTTGAAAACACCTGTATAAAATAAAATATCAAAATTACTAATTTATTTTTACAGCTTTGGGACTATTAAAACTGATTTAAACCTAAATTTTACATATACCTTCTTAGTTGATATCAAATTTGACATTGTCATAATTACAACATATTGCTTCTGTAACACAATGGGGCATATGAGCAAGACATGTAATGTGTTTTACATTTGGGTAGAATATTTTAATTGCTTTCCTGGCCTTCAGCATGTAGGGAGCAGCATCACTTAACAGCCAAAGAACTCTGCTTATATTTAGATTATTTGGCCAAAGAATACCTAAAATAATAAGAATCATTTTCTCAGAAAATGATTTATAAAAATAGGATTTTAAATGAGAATAAAATAATTGTTTAAAATGTTTATTTAATTACAATATCTGATTAAAACTAATGCAACCATCATCAAAGAAAATAACAATTGTGGGGTTATTTGCTTTTTTGCAGGACTTTATAGTATGCTAGATGGTGTTAATTAGGCCCATCCTCAGTTAATTTTCCTACATTTAGGTTAGCAACATAGCACCCCATAGGATCAGTTGTTTCATCTACAGATGTCCATATGTTTGAAGTTCCCAAGTCCTTGCAAATTTTATCCAATACCCGGTTAGCAAAACAACAAGTATTTTTACGTGTCTGAAAATAGTTTTCATTTATTTTTACACAACATTAAATTTATTTTGCCTACCTGATTATAAGACTTTGGAACACAAATTTTCAATATCGAGGGATATGGGACATCTTTTGACGTATACTTCTCCAAAACAACCCTTAAAAGATGGATTTCTGAGCTTCTCAAGTGGTATATTTGCTGCTACAAAAACATTGCACAAGTCCATGTAAAAATTATTTTGTGGTGCCTTAGGTACAGAAACAGTAATAAATGACTGGATTTGGAGTGTTGCAGATCCTTTGTTTTTCGCATTCTTGCAATATGTGACACAGATGCAACATGCTATTCGACTTTAAAATTTTTAGTACGTTTTATTTGAAATTATAAAAGATCTTCCGGTTATATGGATATGACTTTTAAAAAAATGTGCATGCGTGGACACACAGACACACATGCACTCTCTCTCTCTGCAAAGACAGTTTAGTGAATCATTTCAGTTTTAGAAGAATTGAAATTGCTAGTAAGGTTTGTTCAAATTCCACAAGACTACTCTGCAGCTGTGTCTTTGCCGCATCAGTCGTAGTACCTGACTTAGAAGGCTAAATTTCCATTGTTGCAAAATCAAAAGTTTGTCAGTGATTGTTGTGGATAAATAAATCTGTTTAAGACAGGCGGTTTGCAGAGAAAATTCTGGGAAAGTCGTCCTAATGTGAGAATCTGAACTTTCTATTTCTGCTATTTAACCCCTTTACTTTCTTCAATCCTGTGATTCCTGAAGCAAAAATAAGGATCACAAAATAAAAAAACTGAGGTGTCTACTCAAAACCATTAAAACATGCATTTAAACTAAAAAATGGTGCATATTATATGCATAATGAAGCTGAAAATGCCTTATATATGCTTTATGCATGTTTTTATCACCAGAAAGGTCAAAATATGCAAATATGCATGGAAAAAGTACACATATTTGGAATCAGAAAGTAATGAAATGGATAAGTATCAAGTTTGAGCTACGTCCAATGATCATATAAAAATATGCATTTGCATGGAATTCTCGTCTTTAATAATTTATAACGAATATTTTTGTTCTTTAACTTTTATTAGCCATAATAAATAACACAAATGGAATTTATATGGAATATTTTTGTTTTGTAATGTCTGGTTCAAATTTTGCAACACACAAAATAAGATCTTTTTGAGAGATGATCTGTTTTTTGATTTTGTTTTTATGTTCATCATTGCAGAAAAGCTGAACTCACAGAGATACAAAGTGACTAAGGAAATAAGAACTCTTAAAGCTGATGATACCAATCTAGGATATTCATTTTTTCTCTGAAGCTAGAACTTGTCTAATTCTTCACTACTGAATTGTAATTGTAAACTCAACTCGATCTTTTCCACAGCTTGCTCACAGAAACGGTTTACTACGCATCTCAAACCTAAATTTTCTTCGTTAGGAATGCAATCCATAATCTGGCTACAAAGTGATTTTAAGCAATCAAATAACACCAAATTTAACAATGATCTTATGTCAAGAAAGTAATTTTCAGTACTGATATGAAATCATAAAACTCATGAATATAAAGTTTACAAAGTTTCCATTTTCAACACTTGATGCCCAAACTTTCAGTTTTCTCATAAAAGCATTTATTTTATATTGAAGCAAAAGTTTAGTTTTGTCACATCCTTGTACCTTAATATTTAGTTCACAGAGATGAACAAATATGTCAACCAAGTATGCCAGCTGAAACAACCACTTCTGCAAGATGAAGAATTCAGAAAGTTGGGTTAAAATTCTTAAAAATAACAGCATCTCCGGCCTGAATTCAAATTATCTGCTTAAAACCTTACCATGAGAAAGCCACTTAACTTCAGTATGCAATGAGAGAGACTTGTGAAAAGCACCCATTTCTTTGCAGAACTTGCAAAAAATTGTCATTTTAAGGGCTGTCTTCTAATACAATTAACAGCTTTAGCTGTGTCAATAACCTGCAGAAGTTCACTGGGCACTTTTGGCACCTTTTTCTTTCTTGCATGCGAGCGCTTGGCAATGTAAAAAACAGTGAATCCATTTTGCATTTGGCATAACTTATTTTAGCTTTTCATCTAATTCACCTTTCTGTCTGGTCAATGCTTTTGCCCCATCACTGCAAATAGCAAAGTATATTGTAAAATTTATCTCAAATTGATTTGTAGCTTCAAGAAACAATTTACATAAACGTTCCTTAGTTGTATGACCTGGCAGTGGTTTACAGAACAAAACATCTTCTGCAATCAATCCATCTTATTTGAATGTGATAAAACAAAAACTGAGCACAATTTGACACATCAGTAGATTCATCAAGGTGAACCGAAAAAAAAAAATTCACTACTTATTTTCTGCCTTATTTGTTCCCAAATATCATCGGTAATACCAGAAATATGCCTAGCCACTGTATCATTGGACGAGGGAATTGTTTTCATTTTTGTTACAGCTTCATGATCACAGTTGACACCATATCAGTTGCAGAAGGTAGGATAAACAGTATATGATTTGCCTTTCTAAGCTGCTCTTAAAGAAACTTTATATGATGTGTAAACAGCCTTTTCATTGCAATCACTAATGTTTGTAATGCTTACCTGTTGGTTCTGAAGTACAGAGAGTTTATGCTGGAAAAACTTGATAGGTTATTTTTTAAAATTTGATGGGTTTAATTGGTTTTTTTTTTGTTCCATTTATATGCTGCCCTTAACATCTAGGGTCATATCGATGCCTTTTTGTCTTTGGAACAATTGCTCATCAGCAATGATGTTCACTCATGATAGTATTAATCTTTGGTTGATATTACATTTGATTATTACATTAAATTCATACACACATTGACACTCTTATTCATATTTCAGATTCTAGAGAGAATGGGAATTAATCCTGACTAAAGAAAAATTCCCACCCTCCAGCCCAAAATCGAATAATCGAATTCGGAATCTCCAGATTTTGAGGTTAGCATGCTTTCAGACCACAGAGGCAGTCAATTGGATGTTTTTTTTGGTTTTTTTTTCAGATGGCAGCTCACTTTAGAAGGTTTCATGTTTTTGGGACATAACTGTTTGCAGCACATAACACACTGCAGCTGGTTTGCATGTACTGTAACACCAAGCTTTATAAACGAGTCATATTTTCTTTGCTTTGTTTTTGTTTCCCTTCATGCTCTTGAAGAAGTACACTGTTGAGAAGAAGGGACTGTTCCTATCGGATGCTTATTCATTTAAACCCACAGTAGAATAGTTCCTGCAGCACAAAAAAATAAGTTTCTTCACAAAATTTGTATTTACAGTTACACATAAAGTAAACAGTTGACATTCGTGCTGTCAGAGAAGCATTTGCCTCAACACTATATCATTAACAATGGAAGCAAACACACATAACTCAAATTGCTGCCAACATAAGAGTGGGATAGGGGTGGGGATTATGCCATTAAGTTCAAGGAAAAACGGGGTGGTTGTGTTAAAAGGGTTGAGAAACACAGCTCTAAAGGAATGGCTGCAACATTTCCAGTACATCTGAAGAAACAAGTGATCATTTTCTTATAAGTGCTTCATGAATGAACAGTTTTTGTGGGATTTGGTTCATCTTGGAACACCCAAACATTGGATTGTTGCTTACTTTCAGGTTCATATAATATATTCAAGTTTTGTCACCTGTTACAATGTTGTATATTGGTGGAATTTTATGATCATTTTCTTATACCAATTAACATGAACATTTTTTGAGCTTCAATCAAACTATGCAGAATTCATCAGGAACAGATCTTTTCCATAGCTAAATATTCATGCAACATTGAATGTACTGTAATCTTCAGTATGTTTAAGGATGCCTTTATTTCACTGCAACTCACACATCAATCTTCTTCAATCATTATGCGCACAGCATTGATGTTTATTGGTATAGCAACTGATTTTGGTCGACCTTCACAAAATTCATCACTGACAGACACACGGTCACAAGAAATTCTGCAAACCAATTGTAAACAGTCTTTTCTGATGGTGCTTAATTACCAAAAGTTGAATGAAGTGATTCTATGCATTGCTGTTGAGTTAGGCCTATACCAAAAAAAAAAAAAAAAAAAAGTCATCCAAAGAAAATATTGCTTTGTTTAAATACTTACTGTAAACAAATAACCTGGTCAATTTCTAAGCTATCTACGTTTTCACAATAACAAATTAAAACTACTCCAACTTAAGCATTACAAAAATGTACTAATAATTCCAATGGAACTGGAAAACAGGCACTGTTGAATTATGAAAAGCTAATAAGACTTCCAAATTCTGAGAAATGGAAACGATAACAAGACCAAAGAGCTAGGAATACTCAAATTGGATTTATGGAACAAATGATAAAATTGAAAGGAAATTTGCAAATACCACACGCAAAGGAAAACGGCTAAATAATAATAATAATAATAATAATAATAATAATAATAATAATAATAATAATAATAATAATAATAATAATAATCCACTGGTCATTATTCGGGTTAATTTTAATTTATGCTAAAATACAGAAACATACAAGAAAGATACACCTTTCTTGCAAGCAAAAGCCTTGCTTTAGAAACCCTTCATACAAACTACCCACCTAACAATTGGATACACATTTATACAAATGGCTCCCTTCTTAACATCAACGAAGGGCCTGGAGTTGGCAGGAACTGTATATTTTTCTTTCTACAAAAAAACTTGAGAAAGATAGTCAAATTTTAATGATGAGGTTGAAGCTATGTATACCTCCCTGCAAAACATTTATATGGCTTCAATAATGCAACAATACTGTCAAACTATCTGATTCAAGTGATAACATCAACCTCTTGTGTGAAAATGTAAAAAAATGAAAGAAATACACAGTATGATTCAGAGATACTAGTTGACAAACAAATAATTTTTCAGTGATATAGAAGGAAATAAAAAGGTTGACATGTTAGCCAAAAAAGGGTCCAAGATTCAGCAAAAACCAATAAATAAATTTTCCTATGAATTGATAAAAAAGATTATAAATAACAAGTTTGACCAAAAGTATAATTTAAATTTAACGAAAACTGTAAATTAAAAAAAAGCTTTTGAAGTGTGTACCTAGTTCCTGAATTCCCTCGCAAAACCACAATAGTCATGTTTCAACTAATTATTGGATGTGATTGAGTAAACAAATTCATAAAATTGGAATACTACAATCACCAGATTGTTTAATGTGCTCTGAACAAGTTAAAATGAACATAGAACATCTGGCAAAATGTACAACTCTTCAAAATGATATCACTTCCAGATACTAGGAAGGTAGAAGAATGACTTCATTGTTAACTACTGAGCATCACACATACATGCATGCATGCACGCACCCACCCACACATTTATTGGTATGAATTTGTCTGTTTCTTAAGGTTTCCAAGTTGCACAAAGTTATCCAGAATAAAGAGGTTTTTGCAGGCTATTCCCATAAAATTGAAGATACACATTTTGCTTGTCATGCAAATATCTTAAACATACAGTATTTTAATCAAAATCACTAAATCATTATAGCCACTTCTGAGAAAATAAAAAACAATAAAAACATTTTTCAATGTAAAGGTTAGTTTGAACTGGGGAGGGGAAGGATTTTCTTCAAAAAAATCTTCATTTTCCATCCTTGGAAGATGCAGAAAAATATCTCTCCCTCTCTCTCGCATATGCACACATCTTTTTCTAAAGAATCTTAATTTTATATTAAGGGAGCCTTAAAACCTGCATTTCTGGTGAAATATATGTATCAAATTCAATACTTCCCCTGTTTACTATGTAAATAGTGGAGGTGGAGCAAGTAAAAATGCCTTTTTGGATTCATGAGACCTCAAGTGAAATCTTGATTTTGAATTTTTGGCGAAAGCATACTTCTTACTATAGACAAATTCTAGACAAAGTAAAAATGCTTTTTTTGGACTCAGAAAATCTCAAAAAGAGAATTTCCAGTGAAATCTTGATATTGAAATTTTGGTCACTGAATGTAGTGAATACTTCCTCTGTTCACTATAGGTAAGAAGTAGAGAAAGTAAAAATCATGTTACATTCACATGAATTTCTCTATTCACTCTTCTACAAACAACTGTTACAAAAGCTTATTATTCTAGCTACTTCTTGTTGATCCAAATAAACTTTCAATTCACATTCACATAATTTGTTGTACAATACAGTAGGTACTTAACAGTCACATTTTTAAACAGTCAGATGTTATGTGATGGCTTTGAAAGTCCATGCTCTTTGCATAGCCACAAAAAAAATTGAATTACTTTCTGTTTGAGAATAGTATAAGTGTTTGAAAATTCAAACCAACAAGATATATCTCAAACTGGCTAACTCCAAAAACAAAATTGTATTTGACATAAATGGTGTGCTTAATGAGATCCATTTTTGTGTAACAAGATTTTGTCTCTCTTATGATTTACCAACTTACAAAAGCCATATATAATAAAGAGGACTTCACAGGCTATTCCCAGAAAATTCAAGATGTACATTTTATTGGTCATGCAAATATCTTATACAACATTTTAATCAAAATGTTACGCCCATTTTTAGAGAGAAAAAAAATTTCATGTAAAAGGTAGTTTGAAATAGGGGGATTTTCTCGAAAATCTTCATGTTGTATCCTAGGTGGATGCTGAACTTCAATATCAAATTTGGTATTTAACCAACTTTTTGTTTTTGAGATATACTGTTCTCTCTCTCTCTCCCCCTCCCTCGCTCTCTCACCCACCCATGCACACACACACACACACACACACACACACACACACACACACACACACACACACACAAAAAAAACGTCTTTTTCTAAAAATGCTTTTTTGGATTCGGGGAACCCCAACACGTGCATTTCCAGTGAAATCTCAGTATCAAATTTTTGGATGAAATGCAATACTTCCCCTACTTACTATTATAGGTAAGGAGTAGATAAAGTAAAAATGTTTATTACTCAGAAGACAATCTCAAGAATAATGCTAAATTATGTAAACAACTTTTTTAGAAGGTGCCACAGAACAAGGTAAAGGACATATATTTATGTAACTAGTACCTAAAACAACATACCAAAGTAGCCTAACTCATATGGCAATTATATTATTTAATAAACTAGCACATTTAATAAAAAACATGGAGGAATTACCAGTATTCAAAATGGCAGTAATGGCACATTTATTTTATTATTAGTATTTTTATTTATTTTTCTTTCTTTTGCTTGCAGTTTAACATCATTTAACTGGATTAGGTCATATCAGATGGTGTTGAACAAAATGGTTGAAATGATGCTCAAATGGGAGAGTTACTCAACATTAATCTTCTAAGGATAAAGGAAAAACCCATAAAAAAAACCTTTTCCAGGTAACTCACTCTAAACCGAGATTTTAACTTGGGATGTACTGAATGTGAGGCATACACGTTACCCCCACGGTGGAAATTTGATTATTGCTTTTACAATACTGATTTCATGAGCTCAAAAGCATAGCTCAAAAACATGTGTTGTATATACACATGCAAGTAACACATTATTTTATGTGTATGCATATGGAATTTCATTTTATTTGAACACTGCTATTATAAAACTTACAATTTAAAGAGCTCAACAACATAATGTTCAGCAATACATGTAATTGCAGATGCAAGTGTGCATGTATTTTATGTATTGTAAGATGTATATGCATGTATATAGAATTCTTAAGTATGCTAATCAGTTTTTGATTAGTTTATGTATATCTGTAAAGTGGGAGGTTGTTACATAGGTTATCTATATAATCCAGTCTGAGTTTGGATAGAACACATTGCATGCTCTAGACATGTCTCATTGGCTACAGTAAGTGTAAATGTACAAAGATCAATAAAGTAATCTATTTAATTTCAGTGACACAACTGGCAGCCACAGGGTGTGATCTGTAGAGATACTGGGTTGAATGTCCTCACTCTACAGCAGTTGTCTAACATTGTTTAGCATAATACATTTTGGAAATAACATTATGTGAAGGGGTCTGTGGATTGGGAATACTGTGTGTAGTTATCATGATGTAGAACAGCATGTGTTTATTGTGTGAAGTTTTATATAAATGGAGTCACATGTCAACTGTCAATTTGAAATTTATACAGAACTGGTCCTACTGTTCCAAACAAATTCACAATTTATAGGTTGTTAGAAAACTTAAACAGAAGATAGGGGATGTTGTGGAAACAAGAACCAGAAAATTGCTGGCTTGCTTAGGCCTTAAACTTGCACTTCACTTTCATCTGCTCTTAGAGCTGCTCAGAAACTAAAATTAAAGCCATATAAAGCAACAACTCTGCAAAGACTGTTGGGTGTGGATAATGTTGCAAGACTTTGTTATTGCAACTAACTTCTGAAGTATGTGCATTAAGGATTTGCTGATCCTGGTCTAATGAAATTTGGCTGCATGGTATCAGTAGTTGATCCTGGTCTGATGAAACCTGGCTACTATCAGTCATGTGAATACATACCAACAATAGAGTGAAAAGTTTCATGATTATATCACATAAAACCAATAATGCTAAAACTTAACAGTTCAATGAGTTATAACAAATCAATTGTTTCTCAAATCCAAACCCCTAACATGACCATGAAGTTTAAGGCCATGATACAAACGAAACAAAACAAGAAAGGAAAGGGCAAAAAAGAAAGAATGAAAGAAAAAACAAATACTGGCTCCTTTCTTCAGAGAAATGACACCTGTAGTACATGCCAGTGGTTACTTTATGCAGAACAGTGCGACTCTACATACAGCAAGTCTGTCTATGGAAGCATTAAGTGTTTTTGATGACAATAATTTACTGGGCTGCTAACTTCCCCAGATGTAAACACATATGATTATTATCTATGAAGAATGCTTAAAGATATTTATTTATGTAACCAATCCCCATGTGGTCAACAAATTAACAGAGTGATTCAAATATAAATGGCAATTGAGCCAGTATACTGAGCAAGCAGTTCCAAGCGGGATGATGGAGTGGGGGTTGAAGAGCAGTGTGTTAGAGAGGGGAACCAGCTTGGTTAGCTGCTTTGCTCTGTTCTGGCAACAGTATAGCCATGAGTGAACAAGAGGTTCACTCATCTGTTGTGCAATGCATTATTATAAAGCTTTTAACCAACGAAGAGGCTAAACTCTCTGAGATTTTAACTCTTTGAAGACACATTTTAGAGATGCTACACTGTCCCAGAACAGCGTGTTTACTTGAGACAGAGAATTTAAGGGTAGCCAAGAAATTGTAGAAAAATAAGGTCATGCTCAATGCCCAAGGTCAAGTCTCACATATGACAACATCCATGTCATTCAAGAGCTTATTGAAGGTGATAAATTTGAAGAAATCACATAAAAAGTCAGTATCAGCATTGGGAGTGCTCATACCATTATCATGAACATCTTGGCTTTAGAAAAATTAGTTGATAGGTTTCAAAGTTGTTAACTGAACAGATCTGTGTCTTCTGTATCAATTCTGGCAAGAAGGGGAAATTTTTTTAGGCACAGTCACATGTGATGAGACATGGGTCCATCATTACATTCTGGAATCCAAAATGGTGAGTAAGAAGTGGCAAAGAAAGGATGAAGCCTGCCCAGTGAAGGCTAAAACCCTTCTCTCAGCCAGAAAAGTTCTCACAATGGCATTTTTTTGACTACAGAGGAATTTTACTCATTGATTTTCTTCACGTTCAACATATGGTGAATGCGGCTTACTATAGCCAACTGTTAAAGTCAGCAAATGCCTAAGCCGCCTACTGAAACAAAAGACATCTTATGCCCATAAGAGATATCAACCTTCTGCATGACAATGCTAAACCTGACACTGCAAATTTGATAAGGGACACATTGGAGGAAATGCATTGGGAAACCCTCAACCATCCTCCCTGAAGTCCAGATTTGTCCCCCCCTCCTGACTGGTTTTTGTTTGTGCCCATGAAAGAATTGTTTGGAGGGCAAAAATTTGAAAACAATGAAGATGCTGAGGAGCATGTGCGCAACTGGTTGACAGCACAACCTCAAACGTATATGAACAAGGAATGTTCAAGCTTCCAAATTGTTGGCAAAAGTGTGTAGAACATGAAAGAGGCTATGTAGAGAAAAACTGAAGGTATCACTTCTGTATATGATTAATCAATATATGTATAAAAAAAAGTGCGGTTCATGCTTGAATCACCCTCATAGAAGGCAGTATCCAGCAAGGATTTCCAATATTTTAGCTGTAAAAATTCATGAAGTTTCCAATGTGTTCAAAATTTGATAGGTATGTGTAGATGCAGAGCAGCAACATTTTCAATACCCATTATAAGAAAACGTAAGCTTAGCATATTCATACTGTTCTGCATTGTTAACATCATCTAAGGGAGAAACAGTGGGCAGTCCTCAGCTTATTCACAGAAGGATTCATACAGACACCATGGGAGCAGCGGGATGCCAGTAATGTTGTTCAACACAAATCCACTATTTATTTTCCTGAATTCCCCTGCCAAAATATCACAAGAAGTGAAATCCATTTGTTTTTTTTTCCACTATGGTGCTGAGATGTGATCTCGGCTCTTGACAACAGCACTATACCTCAACATATACACACTTTTTGTGGTATTAAATCTTTCCCAAAATAAATTATGAAGGAAACTGGTGTTGTTTCATTACAATTCTCGCTGCACCACTTCTAGGGAGAGAATTTATGAGCAAAAATTAGCCTTTCGAATAATATTCAGTATGTGGTTAGGGACCACTTTTTGTTATTAACATGGAGCACACACAAGGTCATCTTACTACTTTTATAGCAGGATTACACATAATCAAGACTAATGTACTTTGTGGTTAACATATTTAATGACATTTCCAAAATATATTGTCACTTTTGTTTCATTTTCACTAGTTACACAAATCAGGCATCACACACATCTCAACTGAGGCATCATGGAGGTGTTGGTGCTGTTGTGTTTCTGCAGCCAACATTGCAACATGAGGGCCCTAAGCTACAAAGTGTAGCCGAGGGATGCTTTTAAAAGGAGAGGAGTAGAGCAGTTGCGGGCAAAGGCCACAACTGTGGAGCGACAACAGGGCATAGCTGTAGGATCTGTGCAACTAATCTTAAATGATCCACTTTAGCTACATTTTCATTGCTTTGCAACATTCTGTTAGCCACATTTTTTTAACACATTGCCAATAACTCCGGACAAGGTGTCCGCCATAGCTACTATATAACAGCGGCCGCTAAGAAGGGCCCATTATTTTCCATAAAGCAACTCCTGCATTATTACTAAGTAGTACTAAACATGCTACAAAATTAACTCCACATATCAAAAAACCCCAAATTTCATCATTTTCTTACAATTTTATAGCTCCTACCCACATACTGAATAACATCCTGTCTTTGTGCCAAATAAAACTGGTAAAAACATAAGCATAAAAAAATTACCCAAACATTACAGACTAATCTAAGTGATGCAGCTTTAAGGTAACACAATTTCTGTACTGATATTGATGAACAATTCAAAGATCATCCCATAGAAATGGCTAAATTGCTGAAGAAAATTCATAGCAATAAATTAAAGCAAAACTCATGCCAAATTCTAATTGTTCATCCCACCTCTCTCTTGCCATCATAGCGAAATCTGATGCCTGGCTGTTCTTCATGGAATGGATTGACCTTTATAAGTATGCTTTGGACACTGCCATATTCATCTGTTAATGCCTTAAACTCTTCACTAAGGTAATTTGGAGCCATTTCTTCAAACTGTTTCAAATACTCTCCTTTCACATACCATGCATCATGTTGTGTACTTTTCTTGATTTTCCCAAGACTATCATGAATTGGTTTCTTTATAAAGAAAAAATGGTGCTTAACAACTTCTTTAGGAATATACTTCTTATATTCACTTTCAACTATATCTCGTTCAACTCCTTTCTCTAGCATCACTCTGTACATATCTGCAACCCCTAAACCAACCAGTTCCCATTTGTATTTTTCATAACTTATATCTGGGATCTCATTATTCATTACATCATTTCTTGCTTGGTGAAAGTAATAATCATAGGCTTTAATATCCAATTTCCTTAATCTACTAAGGATGGGAATCTTAAATCGAAGCCGAAAATCATATTCGGTATTTGATTTTAGGTCCATTAACCTGCAGCCTGGGTTAAACCAAAATTTTGACCCATGCAATCTTAGTGAAAATAAATGACAGGCAACAGGCCCAATGCCTAGTTGCTTTGAAACATCGATGCACACATCTTCTGCTGTGGTTAAATTGTTTAGCGGTACTTCCCTAATGTTTTCATCTACGTATACATGCACAGCAGCATCTCTTATATTTTCTCCCATAATCCAACATTGATCAGACGCAAAAATAAGATATATTCGAAAAACAAATATCACAGGACTGTTAACCGAAATGTTATAACGTTTGCTCCATTTCACTTGGAGTTATTAATTTTGATAATTTACATCACCCACTCATAACATTTTCAAACGCCCATTGCAAAAAACAAACAAATACTGCTGTTAAGATTCGATTGTCTGGTGTCAAAAGTTCTTCAGGTATACCAACACAGAGTCTATATTATACAACAAACGTGCTAGCTTAATCCCGATACCCGATACAATTCAAATAAATCAAGCCATGCCCGTCCCCATAGTGTTGTTGTTGTTGTTGTTGGCTTGTTTTTAGACGCTACTGCTCCACCATGCGGAGCCCATAGTGTGGAGGTAGCGTGTCCGCTTCACATTCATAAAGCCCTGAGTTCGAATGTTGGTTAGGGTAAGTTAGCGGATAAGGTTTTCCTAGTTTTCCCTTATCCTGAGAAGACGAATGTCGGGTAAACTTTATGCTCTATGGACCACTCTATGAGTATCATTTCACCCATTTTCATTCATTTATCGTCCGATATGACCTTCCAAGTTAACGTTAAACTTCAAGACTCCTCCAACACAAAAGCCGAGTAGTAGGCGTGGCTCTACCCTGGAGAGGACGCTAATACGACTTCTTATGAAGGAACTCCAGCTGTCGTCTGCACAGAAGATCCCGTGTTGGAAATGTAGATTCCCTTGAGGAATATGGAGTTTACAATTGTATAATGTACTTTAATGGAATTGAGGTCAAATCATAGGAAAATTTGTGATGCGTATGGTTGTAATAATACCCAAAGGTCTGACGACAAAAGTTTAAGTTTTTGAAGGTATCTAAATTCCATAGAACCTGTATATTTTAAATTATTGCCATTCACTCCATATGTGTCAGTGTAACATATAAATAATTAGGTTAACATATAAAACATCATGCATGCGTACTTAGCAGTTTTTATGCCATTTATATATTTAAACAGATTTCTGCGTTCGCGAACTTGATGTCTTAGATAAGTGGGTTAAAACTGTTCGACTGGAAAATCGGAAACCCTCAACATACAGCATGCTTTATAGTAGTATTTTACAGACGACTGCATCAAGACGAGTCATGAGAAGAAAATATAAAGTTCTACAACGAAAGTGAAGCCCCTTCTATATTCAACTTTACTCCTCACTTGTAAAAAAGACACTTAGATGAAATGTACTGAATGTGCCACCCGCTATGATTTGCGCCAGTAAGCAATGCCACAACTAGGGGGAGGAAAACGGGACACGTGCCCTAAGCACCGCAATTGGGGGAGCCAAAATAAAAAATGTAGGTAATAATATTTTATACTGAGTGTTCCCTAGCACAGCTAGTAATAAATAATTCAATAAGTATGTATGGCATTATTATTTGTAATCTAAATGTTATTTTCAACGTAATATGACGAAAATATTCAACAATATTCACTATACGTATGACTTTTGCCATCTTGAATGCTATTGTAAACAAAAATAGCGGTATCCGCTAAGCAATAACCGCTTCTACAGTCTTGCAGTGCATTTGAGCCAGTCGGCTCTCTGAAGGCGTTCAAAGCATCTAATGTGTTATTGTTGACATTGAAGTATAGTGGTTTGGTGTTCTGATTAAACATGTCGAAAAAACCTTCAGGAGCAGAATATAGGAAAAACTCTAAGGAAATAGTTAAGGCAGCATATCCGTCATCTTCATGGCATAATGGCTGAATGACAGCACTAAAGGTAAGTTGAAAACTTTGCAATTCGTTATGCGCACTAGCGCTAAATAATTTGCAAAATACTTATGAGCCTCTAGCTACTATCTGATCAAAACTTGATTTACCTAAATTATAATAACACAGTAGTACTCCATGCGTAAGCTAAATCAATGCAGTACTAAACCATTTATTTACGCTAAAGCCATTAATGAATCAAAAATATATATTACATAAATGCTAAATAGACGAAGTATTCTATAAAAAACATTAGCTTATTGGCGGCCCCACAGACCCTGCATTCCACGAACCTAAGCCTCCAACTGTTCCAGAGAAGCTGAATTATTAAAAATCCAGAAAGACATGCAAAGGTGAAAAATAACTGTAAGGGGGAAAAGGCTCGTTTAACTTTCAACTAACTACAAAGCATACATTTTATTATAAAGCTTCTGGCAATAAACTTGGATGTCGTAGTAAATTAATTGATAATGTTGTATTTGAAGTTTTGTGGACGTGGGCAGTATTCCTTTGCTATTGGAGCGCACTACACGAGCCATTGTTTAAAATCCAAATTCTTCGTCAGCGTTCATTAGAATAACGATAAGCAGTGAAGTCCAACCCGTTATCTTAAGAGCTAAGGTTCAAAGGTCTAGGTCACTCCATCTACTATATTTCAAGAGACTGATAAGATAAACCAATCAAGTTTAAGTCCTTGGCAACAAAAGTGGAAATGACTGGAAGGGTAACTTCCTTCATCCCCTCTCTCTGTAAAGGTGAGTCCACATTGCTCAACAGTTTAACATTCAGCAATTAAAAACAACGTTCATCCAACATGTCATATGTCTTCAGCATGTAGTAACTGTTAACCTTTAACATTCCATCCATACTGGTTGACTTGTTGCGACAAAAAAATCTTTCAGCTAAGCCAAATGGACTCCAGTGATGAAGATTTTAGCTATTGCTATTTGTATCTCTGCTTGATCTGTAATAAAAAAGAAGAAAACAAGAATGTGGATGAGACCTTAACCGGTTAATCGGTACATGAATGACAACATTTTGAATGAACTTAAAATTGAGGATAGATTTGGCTTCAAAAATTTCTTGAGGATGAGTAAAATTGGCTTTAACTTTATTTTGAGCAAGGTAGAACTTATTATTTATAAAAAGGACACTCATTTGAGAGCTGCAATTTCAGCACATTTAAGGCTTGGAATGTGTCTAAGTTTCCTTGCTACTGGAGATTCGTACACATCGTTGATGTATTTAGTTAAAATATCCAAGTAAACCATCTGCAAAATTATTCCAGAAGTTTGTGAAGGCATCATCAAAATTCTAATGAAAGAATATTTGCAGGTAAATATTTCGATGTTATTTATTCCATTGCATTATTATTCATTTCAATATTCTAAGTTTCTTTGTAATGTACGTACATTATCTCTTCATTGATGTGGTTATAATGCCCAAACTTAACTTCAAAATTAAGGTGTCTGATTTATTTTAGTGGTTGGTAAATTACGAACTTATTTAATATATGACCTGCATTAACTGTCTTAAAATAGCACCCCCGGCCATTGTCTTTTCCTTGGTCTCTAACAAATTGCATTGTTTCAGGGAAGGGTAGAATTTGCACTCTCTTTTAGTATGTACCCAGGGTGATGAGCTGTGGAACTCTTTACCACTGCATTTAACAGCCTCTTGGGCATTAAACCCTCCCCAAATGTTTTGTGACATAATGGGATGTCGTACTAAATAATAAATATTGCTTCAATGTTAAAACCACAGATGTGCAAAATTTTAGCTTAAAAATGAATTTTAACTTCAATTTCTTTGGAAAATTAAACAATTTATTTCAGTAAAAACAGAAGTATATTTGTTTAAGTCTACATTATTTAATTTTCATCTAAAATTTTATATTTCAGATATTCGTCACGTAGGAGTTTTGAAAAGAGAAAGAAAAAGCCATCCTCCAGAAATGGAATTTCCATCACTGCGTAGACGCAATGGATGGCAGGCATGTACTGATAGATGCACCAGCAAACAGTGGCAGCTTGTTCTTCAGCTACAAGCAGACTTAAAGTTTTGTGTTGCTTGCTGTAGTGGATGCATTTTATAGCTTTGTGTACGTTGATGTGGGTTGCCAAAGCCGCATATCAGATAGTGGAGTTTTTAGACATACAGATTTGTGCACCCACCTTGAAAATGACACACCGAATTTCCCAACCAAAAGGCCTCTACCTGGATGAGAAAAAGTGGTTTTATGTGTTTTGGTAGCAGATGAGGCTTTTCCTCTAAAACCAATATTTTGAAACCCAATAGTGGCTCCCATGACACAGGAACTAAGAAAGAATATTTAGTTATAGGTTTTCAAGGCCACGTAATGTTGTGAAAAACGCTTATGGCATTTTCTCCTCTGTATTCAGGGTGTTCAAGAAGCATCTTGCTTTAAATGTCGATACTGCAGTATCAGTTATTTTCACAAGCACCATTCTCCACAATTTTCTGAGAAGAAACTCCTCAGCAAAGGCACCTTATTCACCACCGGGTTCATTAGATTTAGAGGATACAGAGACAGGAAATCTAATTCGTGGATCCTAGAGGAGTGAAGGAGAATCTGAAGGGTTATGTTCTCTACAAGGGCACGGTGGCAGATACAGTTTCACTGCTAAGGAAACAAGGGATGAATATGCAACTTTCATCCTGAGCAAAGAAGGGGCTGTACCTTGGCAGAATGTTTCCTGAAGTTCACGTGAACCAATTAAAGATAAACAAATATGTAGAATCAAGTTTAAATGCTATTCTTAAAGTGCTTTTTTGTTTTCCAAGGCAATTTTGGCATATAATATTAAAATCCACGCAGTCTTGTATACTTTCCAGAAGCAATGGAGCAGGTCAAGCCTTTGATGAAATAATTTCTTACATGACTGGGAGTAATACGAACAATACATAGAAAAACCAACTTTTTTATTCCATCTGCCAACACATTTTTTACCTATCTTAAAAACCAAGTGTCACCAAACCAAAATGTCGTGTGACTTCTTGCCATAACATGCTGTACAATTGTTCACTACAAATTTTGTTGATGTGCAATAGTGTTATAGTTGGATTGATAGTGCTCAGCCTCACACATGCTTGCTCCTGTCAATGTATAATTCTGCGCATCTGCATGAAATAGAGTAATTATGTTACTACAAACAATACTCAATTCCAATAACGATTTTAAATGGTTATTGATTAGGTTATGTAAAGCAGACACATAGTTTGCAAAGTTGTAATTTTCTGTTGCTTCCGCGTAAGCATTTATGGCTATCCTTACTCCCCCTCCCCCTGTAAGAGACGTATTTCAGTGGCACCACACTATCACTTTGCCCTTAAGGGCAGTTAATATTTAATGTCTGGGAAAAGATAGGGAAAATGCGTATTTTCAACAAGCCATAAATTAGGTGTTAAGTCAAATGTGGGCTTTGCAGTTTGAAATGAATAAAGAAGTTATTCTATAGCTCACCGTTTAGTGGGAAATAACACACCCCACTTACATCTTGAAATAACTCTGCAGATCTCAAAAATTGTTCCTGAAGTGCCTCAGGAAACAATGTCCTTCATGATGGAAGAACACATGCGTGTATATATATTCCGTAAGACTAGGCGGCTGAAATTTACTCCTATAGCTCTCAACCAATAATTTAAAATGTGTGTCATCCACATATTCTTGTACCACATTTGAATGTTCTGCCTATAGCAGTATTGTGGGATTTAACTTATAAATCCCCTAACAAAATATGCTTATTTTGCTGCAGGTTTTTAGCTTACATTTTGCCAGTTAGTTAATCCAAACATATATAGTGAAATTGTTTCAGGTTTCGTTCGAAATTTTCACTTCAAATATAAAAATCCTATCACTTTAATATTGTTATTTTTCTTCCTTGATTTAACATTATCATGTGAAAAATGTTATTTTTTAACACATAAAAACCCAGAAAATCTATATTTTTCCTGTGCTCATCGTTTATTCTATAAATTATATGATATTCAGCAGGACTGAAAAAGGCTTAGCAAGTGTTTTAAACAACATTAAAGGTGCCTAGGAGATTACTATGCATTCGCACAAATTAGAGAAACGAACTTTAATCATTCAACTTTCTACAAGAATACATGGTTACAAATTTTACCTTTACACTCACCCAAGCTCTTTACACAGGTTGCTTAGTCAGAGCTGACATATGCTTGTATTTTTCCAAGTGATACTAATGTTATTTGGAATATATTAAATATTCTGAAACATTCATAATATGCATTGTATTTATAGCAAGTTAAGTTAGTAATGGGCTTATTTCATTTTTTCCCCAGCAGTAATGTGTAAATTCAAAGTTTCTGGCAAAGTACTTAGAAGTTATGACACAAAAACACACTAGGAGAATGTAAACATATTCAGCATTTTAAACAGGTTAACACTTCAGTTGTTAGCATCATGCGCTATTCAGATCGTTTTTTGATGTAACTAAAAGACTTTTATTCAGGGAATTGGAGATTTCAAAATGTATAATTTTGGTAAAATCTATGTATTTAAATACTGGGTAAAATACAACAGCTACTCTACCACTAATGATGGGGAGAGAAAGTAAAAGGTATGTAAAAAGATAGAAAAAGGAACAGAAAAGAAGAACTTTAAACGCCAGCATTTTCGGGAACAATAAATCATTAATTATATAAGTATTAATACTAACACCTGCCTTTGTGATGCACAAAATGGGGAAAGCACGTGAAAAAATACACAAAAATGATTTCCTAGTTATCAAATTTATTAAAATCAAATTAAAACACTAATTAGTATCTTCACTTGGAAGTGCATATTGAACTTCCACATTTGTACCCAAACATGCCATTCTCAACTCATATAAAAGTTTCTGTATATTGAATTTGGGTGTTTCACATGACACTCGTCCAGGGTTCTCAATTGTTCTGCCACAAGGTCCCCAAATATTGCGCACTCATCCTTCTTCTCTCTTGAATCACTTTCATGGTTTTCAAAGCACACTGCAAAAACTCATTATCAGGCTTTCGTTTTGTGGTGCAAGGTAGAAGTAGAGGCTGTAGCTATAAAATATCCTTCCACTTCCTCCACTGTTGCCTCGACTTCAGCCTCATCCTTTCCTGCTACATTAACTCCTGTCGAACGGCTGTCTTCCTGTGAAAAATATAGAATTTGTATTAGTTATTAACCAATTTAAATTGTATGCTACGTGCTTCTGTTTCAATTTCGGCTGGTTTTCAGAGAACAATATTGGCCTGGCAAGGACGCGGGTGCATTTCCACAATCTTGGTGCAATGGATGGAAAACATTTAATTCCAAAAGCACCAATCAACAATGACATTTGTACTACAATTACAAAAACAGTTTTGGCATCTTTCTGATTAGTTGATTCTACATACAAGTTCATATTTGTTGACATTGGCTGCCAGGAAAGAAATTCAAATGCTGGTGTTTTGTGAATCTGAAAAAAGGAAATGCATGAAAATTTGGCCGACTTTTTAAAAAAAATGAATTAGGAAGCGTGCCAAGGTAGAACAGAGTAGAAGATAAGTGTGTATATAATGTTGTGCATATTGAGTTAATTTCATTTTTTAACTGACTTAACCTTAAAAGAATAAACCTGATTATGTGAAATTATGTTTGTACCGTGATCTGAATTACTATTTTTTTTAATCAAATAAAATTCTGTTATAGGCAGTTGCAATAAGATTATAGTGCTTTGAATCTACCAAACTTAAAAATTAGTTCACAATCATTGTTACCGAGGTGGAAAGTACATATGCAAACTGTTATTTCAGTGAGTTTTGGATACCATACATCGTAGTTATAAACCGAGAGGGAAAGCTAGATTTTTCAGGGAAAGAAAATACTAATTCAATGGCAACATGGATATGGTGTATAGAACAAGCGATTGGAGAGGGAACACCCGAAGTTGCCCGACGAAATTGAGCGAATGCCGAAAATGAATTAGGACAGCGAACGTCCGCACGCGCTCTTCGACTGTCAATTGAAAGTGAATACGTAAAGCATTGCATTTCAAAGCAGGAATTTGTACATCAATTGCTTAAATCGGTGCTTATAAAGTACCAAACCATAACATAAACAATAGCATGTATTGAAAAAGCCATTTGCGTGAAAATGCATGGGTTATCTTTATCCACTTCTACACTGATACAAGCAACTTAGCTGTCATAACTAATATTTCGAGTACTGCTAAGATAAACTGAAAAAGCCTTTTTGTCACACAAATTTACTTACATTTAGAAGTGATCGTTCTTGCTGTTATAGAAGTGTTGGATGTTACCAAGTGGCGATTTTTCCTGGAACGTTGTTCCTCCATAGCAGCAATTTTGGTTTTCTCTACCACATGCATTATAGGTAGAGAAAATATTGCTTCCACCTAAAAATTCGATACCGAAATTTCACCGGAAACACATGTTTTGAGACTTCCTGAATCCAAAAAGGTGTTTTTATAAAAAAAGGCCCGTGTGTGTTTAAGGTGTGTGAACATTATAATTAAAAATAGAAAAGTTGGATAAATATCAAATTGGTGGTATTTAAGTTCAATACCTTCCAAAAATGGACACAAAGATTTTCAAGAAAATCCCCTACCCAAACTACACTTTACATGGAAGAATTTTTTTAGTTTCTGAAAAATGGTTCTAATGATTTTGATTAAAATGACATTGTATTGAGGATATTTACATGAAAAATAAAATGTTTATTTTGAATTTTCTTGGAATAGCATGTGAAGTACTCTTCATTCGGAAGGAATTTTATATAATCTTGTGTAACTGGTAAACTTTAAGCAACACAGGAAAATGCGCTACACAAAAAATGTAGATCTCTTTAAAACTCACAATTTATTTCAAATAAACTTTTTATAGCACCAGTAATCTCCGAGATATCCGTTATTAATGATAAGCATTGATCAATACTTAGCCATAATTTTAAAGTTCGGTCGATTTTCAGTTGGTTCTTGCGATGTCATGGAAAGAGTGTGGAATTTTAAGATCGGAATGTAGCGTATAGTTCGTAAAAATTTGACTGTCGTTGTTCCCTTTTATTTATAACCAAATATTTACTGCAACTACTTCTGCAAAGGTTTATCCCTATTAAAACGAAGTAGATAGTAAAATTAACTTTCGTAAGAATAATTTATATATCCACTAATATGCGATAGAGTGTAGAGAAAGTAATTGAATGTAACAAAGAGATTCTTTAAGTCACGTTGATAGTATGTGCGAAAATGTACTGAGTATACTCGAGTATTATCGGGCTTGAATTTATTATTCTGTTTATACCTGTCTTAGTTTATCAACTCTAGGAAACCTGTGGTACATAACTTCAGACGTTTTTGTTCCTATATTAGAACACTGTGCTATTGCAAATTAATTTGTTTCATGAAATTGAACTCTATTTATGGACACTCTTTAACTGCTATGGTTCTTATCATCCCACTCTATGTTGGGCGTGAAAGATCGGAAAGTTTGCTCAGAGGCCTCTTTGTCAGGCTTGAGGTTCTTTTACGTGCCGCAAATCTACGACACGAGACCACCGCCTTTACTTCCCCTCCGAAGGAAGCCATGTTGACAATCTTTTCGCCTGATTATGAGTTTGAATCAGAAACAGTATTGTTTTGTGGTGGGTGTATGTATAATATATGCACCTGAGTCGGATTAAATTTACAGCCGCAGCTTCACATTAACTTCTAAGAAATGAAAACAGCGTAAGCATTTTATACGCTGATAGAGCAAGGAAGTATTGTTTTGTGATGCACCTGTGAAAAATGTATTGCGTCAGATTTAATTCACTGTCAAAGTTATTCATTCATTCATTATCTGTTTATCCTCCTCTTATGTAGGACTTACACCCCCAGGACTTATAAGCGAGTGCCTGGGGTCATAGGCTCGTCAAGGAGCAGACACTCATGGATCTGACAGAGCATCCAGGATTGGTGATCAGCCCAATGCCTGGTATGGGATGAAGGAAATAGATGAAACGAAATGTTGGTGAAATGAATGAAAGGAAAGGTGATGATGGAGAAGTTGGTGGAATGAATAGGGGGAACCGGAGAAAACCCGCCCAGACGCCGCTTCGTCCACCACAAATCCCAAATGCAGGTCCCTGGAATTGAACCCGGGCCGCCTCGGTGGGAGGCGAGCGGTCTATCGGCACCGCCCTGTCACAGTTAACATTAATTTAAAATATAGAAACTTGCTACATTCATTGGTTAAGCATGTAACACAAACTATTATTTGAAGAGATATTTGATACCTTTTACAAGTCTTGTAGAATTTTAAATAATATTTTAGGACGATAAACACACATACTTGTTTTTACTGTATAAGTTTACATTTTTCATTAAAAACAACTAACGTTGTGATTTTCGATACATAACCTGTCTTCTACCTTACTAGGTTTTCAGGTCATGTTCCAGTTGTAAACATGGAATGCACGTTATTTGATACTCATTATTAATAAAGAAACACTAGGAACTCCTATATTTACATAATTGCTCGTTGATACGAAAATTCAGCTTTATTTTACATTTTCGGCTTTGCAATTTTATCAGCAGGCTTCGATGTTGGTTTCAAGAATGGGATAGGTTGCGCTATTCGCTATCTGAACACACGCCCGAAGCTTCGGATGGATATCGGTCGTTTCCGCAAAACTCCTTAACGTTTGTTTACCTTCGGGTGTGCTGTCTCCAAGCGCTTGTGTGTATAGGATGAAAAACTTACCTCTGTAGTTTCCAAGTTGGAACGGGTTCCAGTGGACACGCCCCCGGAGGAAACCCATTTGGTGGAGCGCAAACCATTTAGGTTTATAAATATCATACATTCCGCTACCCGTCTTTGGGCTTTTTTGTACTTTTTGCAGCTCACGTCTGTACATGAGCGGAGTGATGAGATCGTTTTTTCAATGTAGGCTTTATGACAAGAATATAACATGTATAATTCGGCATAATTGTCCGCCCATTTAATCTTATCCCTATAATCTTTGGAAGAAACATCCCACATAACAACATAATTTCATTTATTAAAGAAAGATTCTTTTGATCTGTCCATTCCGTTACAACCACGTGGAGCACACCAAATCACGAATCCAAAGTAACAACGGACTACTGAACATAAGATGATAGCGTGCAGCAGGAATCGCAAGTTCTACAGCAACGGCCCGATCACACACCAAGAGCGAATTGACTTAACAAGTTTTCCAGCAATGAACACCATCATGTTGAAAGTGTCAAGTGCAACACTTCTCGGTTAACATGTTAAGTCAATATTGCGACCGAAATTCAGCCAACATGCAAATGTCAACATGTTGCACTTGACAAGTTCTGTTAAATGTTAATTATTGTGGAAACGGCTTAAGGATGACGTTAGGTAAATGCCATGCGGATCTGTCAACAATGACATTAATTATGCAGCGGTTTATTGCTTTCTCTAGTAGCTATGCTAAGTAGGGGAAGCACTGTGTTCCACCCAAAAATTGGATTCGACGTTTTCATCAGAAAAACGTGTTTTGAGATCCCCTTAATAGAAAGAAACGCATTTCCATAAAAAGGTCCGTGTGTGTGAGAGTGTGTGTCAGTTTGTCTGTTAACAGCATAACTCAAAAACGAAATGTCGGTTAAATATAAAACTTTATACTTAAATTCTGCATTTTCCAAGAATGTGGCAAGAACTTTTAATAAAGGTTTCCTCCAACACAAACTCCCAGTATGCAGAAGGTTTTTCTTATTTTTATTTCCACAAAAACGGCTCTAACGATTTTGATTAAAATCCTTTATATTCATGAAAGGCGGCGCCGTGGCCGTGGCCACCGAGGCGGCCCGGGTTCAATCCCAGGGACCTGCATGTGGGATTTGTGGTGGACGAAGCGGCGTCTGGGCGGGTTTTCTCCGGTTTCTCCGGTTTCCCCCGCCATTCATTCCACCAACTGCTCCATCATCACCTTTCCTTTCATCCATTTCACTACCATTTCCTTTCATCTAATTCCTTCATCCCATACCAGGCATTGGGCTGATCGCCTATCCTGGGTGCTCTGTCTGATCCATGAGTGTCTGAACCTCGACGGGCCTCTGACCCCAGGCACCCGCTTGTAAGTCCTGGGGGGTGTAAGTCCTACATTAGAGGAGGGTAAACAGATAATGAATGAATGAATATTCATGACAGCATTAAAATAAAATGTATATATTGATTTTTTTGGAATAACACAGAGGACGACAAGATATGGAAGAATCGTGTCTTATACGAATGGTGCCTTTGAATTTGTAAGGAATATAGAAAGTCATGTGAGTGCACCACAGCAGATTTTTATTTGGTTGGGTTTTCTTTCGACATAAAACCTTTGTTTCCTGTTTGAACATCTAAATCTTGTTACATTCTCTTATAAAAACTATAACCGAGGTTTGTTTCCCTTTCAGGGGAAACCGGTGTAAATGAGGAGGAAAAGACAAAAGCGTACGAGATTTCTAAAGTGATTGAAAAGTCCGGTTACAATCGAAGAGAACCAAACCCTTCGTGAGCATCGGACGTTATCCAGGTCCGGGACCCTAATCCCGGAACTTCACCAGCAACTCGGGAGATTTGGAACAGTGAACTTCATCTTATATTTCAAGGCCGTGGGACGTGGCCATGTAACATATCACAA
Source organism: Deroplatys truncata (assembly GCA_030765065.1). Lineage (NCBI taxonomy): Eukaryota > Metazoa > Arthropoda > Insecta > Mantodea > Mantidae > Deroplatys > Deroplatys truncata. The sequence goes on from CM060978.1 coordinate 121,607,524, forward strand.
TCTCAGAAATGTTTTATCACAAAAATGAGAAAATCAACATCCCGATTTAAGTAGAGGTTAGAGAAATGGCCGAAATATCATAAAAGATTGAATTTTAAAGGACTACCAAATTAACATAGCATAAAAACGTCATACATAGATTGTAGCAAGGTGAAAAAGTATTATTCTGTGTTCTATGTGGGTTATATTAACGCCTCTCCAGGGAATGTATCTTTTTTGTTAAAAAGGATTCCCGCATTGGAAAAAAACTCAGTAAACTAATTACATTTCTTGAGAATTCACAAAGCCACAAACATAGTTTTTGCTATTGGAAAGCTCTTGCATCCCCACTAGGAATGGACGAATAGACAAAGAGCTTCAAGACAAGGTAGTAAAGCGAAAAAGTCACTTGAAAGAGTTTCCACATTGTATTCTGGACGCTATAATGTTTCTAGGCACAACGAAGCCGGTTAAGAGGGCTTCCAGAACAGCATGACTTTCGTGATTCCAGGAGTGGAAGTTTTTTAATACAATTCAGCTGATAACACATTGCAGTATTCATTTATATGAAGATACTGAACGCCATAAGAAACGACAACTGAACTGTTACTCATGCAAAGTACGAAACAAATTTCTAGATATTATAGCAAAGAAAGTAAGACAAGCTATAACAAATGATGTAGCACAGTCCAGATATCCCGCATTAATTTTCGATGCAACAGCTGGTAATAATCATAACTGAAAATAATAGAAAGAAATCTCTTTTTTACTGTCAGTGACAAAACCGGTTTAGGCCTCACTGATGATATTTTGAAAAAGATAGAAAACAATGATTTGATCATGAAGAATTGCAGAGGGCAGTCGTATGATAATGGAACTAACATGGCTGCGATTTATTAAGGGGCACAACCGAGAATACAAACTTGCCAATTATATGCCGTGTGCGACTCCCTCTCTGAATTTAATAGGAGGACATACCGCTGAATCACCACCTGCAACTTGAACATTTATTGGCACGCTAAATTGCCTGTATGCCTATTTTTCAGCCTCTTCATCAAGGTGGGAAATTTTAAAAAGACAAGTTCCACTTCCCCTGAAATATCAAAGTAAAACCAAGTGATCAGCAGGAGTGCTGAGGTAGAGCAAGTATTTGAATAAGATCAACAAGGTCCTAGTGGAACTGTCAGTCAGTTCTGTCTTTACTGTTGACAGTGGAGAGAGAGACCCAAATGTAAGGCTATTTCTTTACAAAAAAAATATAAAAATAATGGAATATATTGCATTTACCTGTTTCTGGTGCAGAATTCCAAAGAAAATTCATTGTGTAAACCAGGTTTTGCAAAGAACTAATGCAACTGTAGATGAACCAGTGAGAAGCATCAATGGTCCTTTAAGTCTTTTGAGATCAATTAGAGATCCGATGCTATTACAGAAGCCGAAAGATTTGCTGGGATGAAAGATTTACCTGCTGCTTTCCAAAAGAAACGAAAGCAGAAGAAGAAATAAATGCTTGTTAAAGGCTGCAAAGATGAAATTAAGAACTTATCGGAGAAAAATTTAAATTGAGTTTTATTTATGGACGCTCCTTAACTGCTATGGTTTTTGGTGTCCCACTCTATATTGGTCGAGAAAGACCAGTAATATTGCTCAGACGCCTCTTTCTCAGGCTTGAGGTTTCTTTTACGTGTCGTAAATCTACGACACGGGACCAACAGCCCTTCCGAAGAAGACCGTGCTAAGGATTTTTACGCCCGAAAAAATCCATCGTCCTCCGCTGAGCTTGAACCCACGGCCTCGGGAACTAGAGGCTAGCATGGTACTACTACACCAAGGAGGATGACACTTATCAGAGATGAATCTGCAGAGTAAATCTTTATTATAAATCATTGACGGTATAGTGAATGAGAGAAATGCTAGATTCCAGGCTCTAGCAGAAATTAATGCGAAGTTTAACTATAAACGGTAATGTAATATACAAGATGGGCGTGAAATGTTTGAAAAATGAAGCCCATAAGTTAGCAGAAATATACAAACATGATTTCAACAAGGACGAGTTGCTTGAAGAAGTGGAAAGTTTCAAGCACCATGCTTAAGCGTTTGATCACGCTGTAAAAAGTGTACCTGCAGCAACACTCTTGAGCCGAATTTGGAACCTTAGACTTGAAGAAGTATATCCAAACTTGACCATAGCCTTAAGAATATTTTAAACTGTTCCTGTGACTGTTGCTGCACGCAAAGCAAGTTTTGGTGAGTTGAAAACGATTAAAAACTATTTTAGAAACAACAGGGCAAGATCGACATTCACATTTAGTAACATTTAAATTGAATACAAAAGAGCACCGTCTATTTATTATGATGACATCATCAATATTTTTGCTGCACAAAATCTTACTGGATAAATATTTGAAACTCCGGTACCATTCATTTCATTGTACTAATTTCTGTTATAAACAATACATGACTGCATATAAAACATGCCCTTTGTTGTAATTAAGTAATTAGTGATAAATGATATTGCTAGAATCTGTGTCTTTATTTTTACACGACTGGCAGCTCGTTCTCCCACGGCACTGCAATACGAGTCCGTCCGCACAATAGAGGATCAGAAATTCATTGAATGTTTAATGGTACAAAACATATCAGGCGTTATAATTTTCAAAGGGGCTTATTTTCAAGCAAGATTTAAACCCAAGTATCGCAACATATTTTGTTTCTCAACGTTGGTACATTATTTAGAGGAGATGCGGCGGTACAATCTGAAACCGCCTCGGGCTGTCAGTCGTATCATTCGAGAGAAATTACGTATATATGTGGATTTCATACTAACTTGATGAAAAGTAACAACTGATATAAAATTAGTTTTTTAAGCTTTAAGGGAATAACAATAAAATTTGTTAATACCTTCTTTTCACCACATGGGACCCGGAAATTATGTTTGGCCCGGTCGACACAGCCCCTAGTTGTGGCCCTGCCAGTACGTATGGTATTTGTGTAAAGAGAAATAAATACTGCGTAATTGTTGAATAGCACCCCAATAATAACACATATTAATATTATACTGATCTCAAGTCGCAATTACTCACACCTGCATAATGCATGTTAATTTAGCTTTCATACATGAGGTGCAAGCCATTTTTCTAAATCTGAAACACCAATTATGAATAATATTTATTTTTAATATAATCGTCAGGATACAGTTTTTTTACGGAAATTTTAGTTTTAAAAACAGCTATGTATACTCACAGCTAAAGCGTTTTATTATTGCTATTGAATAATTTTGACAAGAAAGGATCAGGTATTTGTTCACAAACGCTACACCATACAATGCCACCTTAAGGTCTAAAGCACATAGTTATTGTTTAAATCTGAAGATAGGTAGAACAAACTACTATCAATGCCTTACATATGACTTGGAATTTTGAAAACTATGTGTAAACAGTTTTTGTTCTTTTACCAGTAAAACGTTAAGGGCATACTTAATTTCTGTTGTAGGATTGACACAGCTTTTTCTACGAGCTTGCACTGGTACTGTCAGTTAATAGAAATCGGAGCAATGCTTGCAAACGGTAAAATATACATCTATAATTTCGTAATGCTGAGGAGAAGGTATTGTTGCAAACACAAGAAGAAAAAAAATCTCTGGACTAGATTTAGTAATTCCTCAATCGTAATTATATTTATGTTAACTGTGTAATTTTATTTATTAAATCGCTATCAGAAACGTTGCATTGTGGCATTTCAAAGCATATGCAGCCGAAGGATTCATTATCGCATTCCCTGATGGATCCTCCTGTATTGCGACAAAACTAGCAGAAGACGACTCGAATTCTCGGTACATTGTAAACGACCCAGCTGTTATATACATCCATGGATTTACAGACATCACACAAACCTAGCTCAGCTGTAAGCTTGCGTGCACGTTTTGAGCGGGACTGTAATACCTTGGCTAATTTGAACGAGAACTATGGTACTGTGGGTTGTTTAAGTATTAGTATTTGGTATTGATCTGACAGTGTCAATAGTGTGCGTACTTACCTACTAAAATAATTCCTCCATATTAAAGTGCATTGCATGTTACAAACTTTTCAAATGCGTTTTACCTTTAAACGGCATTTTGCTAAGTTACACACGAGGCACAATTAAGGAACATGCCAGAAAATTAGCACAAATACTGTACTTGATATAAAATAAATGTTATGTCGCAATAAGGCCATGTAATATACTAAGACTTCTTAATCACTTTCTCCAAACCAGAAGATGTAATAGGGGAGTTAAATCATTATTATGCTGGAAAGTTCAGTGCTTATTTGTCAAATATACTATATCACTTAAACATAAATGATTAACTATAATATCATTTAAAGTTCTTGAGCTCAAAGGTGTCGTCACTTTCTATTTTTGCTACAGTCCCGTTCAGAAATATTTCTTGGCTACAGGCCTGATTAAAGATTAGAAATAGCAGAAAGAGTTCAAAAAATATAAAACAACTCCTCGATGCCACAGCCTTAGAAAACCTGAGCAATAAACTTTACGTACTTTTTTATTCTTCATTGTATTTTGTTAAAAGCTTTGTACTTACACAATTAATTAGTCAAGTGTAATGACACAAACATAACCATAGCATTTGGGCAAAAAATGAGTTTAAGGTATTTAAAATTTAAGGTAATAAAATTTTACATACAATCCAATTTTGCTTTGTTCATTTTATGTTTTACAGTAAGGGTAATGGAGTTTCTGACAACAATATAAAGTATCATGTACACAAAAATTTCCAAATTGACAAAAATTGAAAATATTTAAAGAACAAGCATTTATCTCTCAGCTTTTCCAAAAATATTTTTATTTTTACCGCATAGCAGCTGTATGGTTCTATTTTTCTTTTTAACATTAGAACTTTTGGAAATTATCATTACAATAACTTGTTTCTAAAACAAATTTTTTGGTTATGTACGGAAAATTTACTTAAAAAAAGCTCTGATGTGTGACATTCACATGACTATCCACTATCGTTATTTTCATATAAAAGCTTATTTTTACTTTCTCTACCATGTACCTTTAAGGTAGAGAAAGTAATGCATTCCACTGAGATTTCATTGGAAATACATTATTTGTGGCCCCCTGAATCAAAAATACATTTCAGAAAAAGGTTTGTGTATGCGTGTGGGTGAGTGAGTTAGTGAGTGTATGTGCATATGAAGTACGTAACTCAAAAACTAAAATTAGGATAAGTACAAACTGGGTATTTAGGTTCAGTATCTTCCAGATGCAACACGACGATTTTCAAGAAAATCACCTACCCCAAACTATCCTTACGTGGAATATTTTTCCTAAATTTTTTATTTCCTAAAAAATGGCGAATGATTTTGATACATATGAAAGATATTTGCATGACAAATGAATTCTACATCTTGAATTTTCTGGGAATTGCCTGTGAAGTCGTTTTCATTCGGAAGGAAGTTGGTATAATCATATATAACTGATAAAAGTTAAGCGATAGACGAAACCATACTACATAAACTCTAATGTAGAACTCTTTAAAACACACAGTTGTCTTCAAATAATTTCTTTGGGGCAATAGCCATTTCCAAGATATCCACTATTAGTGATTCGATTTGCTGAATACTTAGTAATTCAGTAAAGTCCTTTTTCACCATTGTGTGCTTCTCACGACTGCATACAAACAGTATGCGATTTTAAAGCTGCATATAGCGTCCAGCTCTTAAACATAATTTTCACTATCGCCCTCCCATTATATCAATAACGAAATGTGTATTGTAGCTATTTCTGCAAACGTTTAATTGGATTAAAATGAAGTAGATAGATAAATAAGCTTTATTAAGAATAGTTTGTATACCAACTAATAAACAATCCAGGGTAGGGTCATGTGAATGTAACACATCAAATTTTGTTTTTAGAGTTCACGTTAATCCAGATAGATCTCTACAGAAATAGTTTCATTACACTTTTTGTTAAAGCTAAAAGTGGGATAGAGGAAATCGAATCGATAGTTATAGTTTAAAAACCGGTCGCTATATATATATATATATATATATATATATATATATATATATATACTGGCCTTGATACTCCATATTCTTTTCATGACATTGCTCGAAACAACTTAATAGAGAGAACACTTAAAAAATAGCAAGTGATTTAAAAACTCAAAGAAGTACCTAAATTATATCTCGGAAATGGCTAGCGATATAAAACATTTATTTGAAATAAATTGTGCCTTTTAACTTTCGCAAACCTGGAGTCTCCTGTGGGATGCATGCTAATGTGTCTGTTTATGCATTACTCCACCATAGCCATTCACCTTACCAGCACTTAGAATCAGGTATGAAAAGATTTAAGAGATAGTACTTTTTCCTATCTCTTGTGGTTTACTATTTATACAAATTTATTCCTTCCGAATAAAGAAGACTTCACAGGCTATTCCCAAAATATTTAAGGGAAACATTGTATTTGTCATGTAAATTTCTTAAACACATCGTATTTTAATTTTAAATCGTTAGAGACAATTTTGAGAAAATTGAACATTTCGAAAAAATAATCCATGTAAACGTAAAGGGTAGTTTGAGATGGGGGTTTTCTTGAAATTCTGCGTGCCATATATTTGGAAGAAGCTGAACCTAAATATTAAGCAGTGGCGACTGCTGTATAAGAGCAAAAGAGCACGAAAACAACCTGACCATTGATATCTTGCATATTTATTGTTTTTTTCTTGCTTGCTACGTACGGTGTATGCGGTGTACTGTTGGTTATTCCAATTCCTCGCATTTTGTTTCGGGTTTATTTTTATGCGGTTGGCATGGGTCTATGGCGTTTCTGCATCGAGGTATTGGGATTAGTCAGCTGGTTGGTGTTGGTGCCTACTTGCGGAGAGGCCCGTGGTTGGTTGATTTTTGAGCTGGGATCTGTAATCACTTTGAGTGTGCTGTGTCAGCTGATCTGGGTAAGTCGAGATTCCAAAGCTTGCCTTTCTTGGTTTGCAGTGAATGTGAGTCTCTTTGTTTGAAGTTCGTCTTTGGATGGCCATGAGAGGTTCCTTAGATAAAGTTGAACAAAAAATAAGCTATTTTTGACCTTCTGATTTTTCGGAGTAATATTCAAGCAAGGCTTTTAATTTATGTGTTCATCAGGGTTTATGGTGGATGTTCTTATATCTTTTTAATTATGTTAAAATTTGGAGCTTCATTCCCTTTTTCTTTGTATTTGCCCGCGTTTGTAGTTTCTTTATAAATTCTTTTAAATGGGGATCCTGTTTTATATGTTATAGTTGGGTCCAGGTTTGCCTTGCCTAAGCTTAGGCCGTTTGGTTCTTTACGCCATATTGGCGTGTGAGTTACAAGATAAGTGGTATACGAGAAATCTTATTTTGAAACTTTTATGCACCTACACCTATATAACCTGTGGTAGCACAAACTAAAGAAAAACAAAAGGGAATTACAACACTTCTGTTGATTCTTATTAGTAAAGAACAACATAGCCAGTAATTGTAATTATTGAATTACTCTGTCGCATAATTCTTGTTGTTTTTGCCAAGAGATTGAAATTAGTCGATTGTGACTTTGTATGGAGATATACACCTCGTATGTGGAATTTGTCAGTAGGGATTGAGAATTACTTATAATTATCAAGTGATTCCTTTGTGTTCACTTTGGTGGTGTCACAACACTGCTGAACCTGTCGATATACTTGTTCTCTACAAGTTTCTTTGTGTACATTTTTTAACTTGTTGTATTTCAAGCCATAGTATGAAGTCAGAGTTTTAAAGTAAATGAAATAAGTATTAACTACACCGATCTTGGGTACTTTCTTGTTCCCTCGATTTCCATTCCCGAGCCAGGACAAACTACAGGACTTAGGAATGGGTGATGGTACACGCAGCCAAATTGGCTCATCGGTAATTCAAAATCTGCGGTGTTTAATGAAAATATCTAGTGACAAGTATAAATTTTGCTCAAAGCGGCATTAAAAGGAATAAGATGTGATGAATGCCAACGGTGGATGCATATTAAGTGTGCAAACATTGATATGAAGGAATTAAACTCAGCAGTTAGAGCAGTTTCAAAGAAGTTGTACACAAGCTCCATTTCCATACAGGGAAGTAGTTCCCCTGGAAGTATTTCAAGTTTTTATTCACTCCGGAGTACACCCGGAGCGATTTCCTCCCCTTAATCTCTTACCTATTTACTGGACATAGAGAAATCATAACACAAATCAAACAATAACCAACGGAATACCACGCTAAGGGTGTAATACTGAAGTTCAAATTGACTTCGTAATCAGTTTTGTTGCATGTTAAACCCTTATTTTGTGAACAGTGTGCGGGCAAATTGTATTGTGATCTTTACATTAAATGTGGCGAGAGCTGTAATAACATGTTTTGTGATAAATGGATAAATACATTATATTACGTTTTATGTTATCGCAGAATGGAAATTTTGGGGATTTAACAAAAAAATGCTTAAAATATTGCCTCGTATAGCTGTGGGACGTATTAAACTTGCTCTATGATCCATGGTGTCGCATCAGATATAAACCTCTGCCGCTTGAATGACAGTGTAAACCTCGCCTCATCATGTTGTCATCACTTCAGGCATGTACTCCTGCTGCTAAAGAGACAGTATAACTCACTCATCAATGACGGCATCGCATAACATATGGAGTCTCGATTCGTCTGCCACGCCAGGTAAACGTGATTACACGCTGCTCTCGTTTGTGTTCGTCGTGTACAGTTTCGCTTACAGATTATTTGTTCTGCTTACTTTGGCTGCATTTGTGACTTGTTTCTGTTGTTCTTCAGGTGACGTTTAACTTGTTTTGTGTGTTTTTGATATGTTTACTACACAAAAGTTGTGTACACGGATTCTCATGTGGCAATGCGCCCACGGAGGATGGTGCCGCACCATATATGTTAATTTCAGGTTTAAATCTATCACAACTAAAGCCACCAGCACGCGCATATTTACGATCCACGCTCGTGATCCATCAGTCATGCAGTATATCTACTGAGAGATTGCCACAACGCCGACTTTAGAATGGATACAACTGATTTTGATGTTGACCTTAAAGAATATATAAAGCTGAAAGGAATTTTCAGACGGAGTAAAATTATTCTATTAATTACTGCAATTATTAACAATGTAACGGTTATAGTTTTTTAACAGACTTTGATAAATAGGATTATATACGATTTGAGATGTAAAGGATATATTTTGTTTAGGTAACTATGTGAAATTGGCTTTAGCTTTCTTGCGCGTTCATTTTCCGGCTCTTAAGGTAAGCAGAGATTGGATACACACTCGGCTTAGGTTAAAATATCGCTTCATATCTGACACGTGGGTGAGTTACGTAATTTTCGCTGGCATACGCTTACCTCAGTTACTAGCTAGACACTAATCAGTATTTTGTCGGATGTTTAAACTTACGGATTGTTGACAGCTTTCTCTCGACCAACCACGTGCCTAGCAGGAACCTTTTGCTGATCAGTTCTTTAAATTCATTTAGTGTTAATTTGCAGTAGTTGTTACCATGCTAGTCTCTAGTTCCCGAGGTCGCGGGTTCAAACCCGGCGGATAGCGATGGATTTTTTTGGGCGTAAAATGCTTAGCATGGCTTCCTTCGGAAGGGAAGTAAAGCTGGTGGTCCTATATCGTAGATTTACAGCACGTAAATGAGCCCCAAACCTGATAAACTGGTCTCAACTAAATTTCCGGTCTTTCACATCCAATATAGAATGGGACGCTAAGGACCACAGCAGTTAAGAGCGTCCTTTAACGTAGGCGCTAGGCCCAGCGACGATGAACACCCGGACCTTCTATGCTACGCAGGTAAATCCACCAGTTGTCTAATTCTTTAATTTTAAATGTAGCCATCTTGTGCTACATTCCCCATTCTTTGCATGACGACTGATGAGGGCGCCTTTTTTATTTATGGACGCTGTTTATCTGCTGTAGTCCTTAGCGTCCCATTGTATCTTGGGCGTAAAATTCCGGTAATTTTGCTCAGAGGCCTCCTTATCAGGCTTGAGGTTCTTTTACATGCCGTAAATATAAGACACGGGACCACCGGCTTTAATTGACTTCCGTAGGAAGCAATGCTATCGAATTTTACCCCCGAAAAAATCCATCGCTTTCCGCCGGGTTTGAACCGCGACCTCGGGAACTAGAGTCTAGCATGGTAACAACTACACCACGGAGGACGCCAATGGCGTCGTTGTCGTCCTCCGTTGTCGAGGAGTACCATGCTAGCCTCTATTCTCTCGGTCGCGGGTTCAAACCTGGCGGAGGCGATGGATTTTTTTGCGTAAAAATCTTTAGCATGCCTTTCTTCGGGAGGGAATTAAAGCCAGTGGTCCCATGTCATAGATTTACGACAGGTAAAAGAACTTCAAGCCTAATAAGGATGCCTCTGAGCAAAATGTCTATTGGTCTTTCACGCCAATATAAAATGGGACGCTAATGTTCACGGCAGTTAAAGACCGTCCATAAATAAATAAATAAATAAAAAAGCTACTTGTGCAGGAACTGGATGTTATGAAGACCTGTCATTTAACAACTGGGTGCAGACTATTCAGTGCTGATGCAAGTATACAAGACGATTCAATCTAAAGTGAATTATCGAGCCATAGTTTACAACCTTGCATCTCCAACTGCACTTAAAGTCTTAGGTATTATCCAAAGTTCTGCATTAACAATAGCAAATGGGGTATTCCATGCCTATCCGATTAAGAAACTTATTGAAACACATGAACAACCCCTAAAGATTAGAAGGAATTAGTTAATCCTACGTTATGCACTTAAAGCAGCTATCATAAATCCACCTTCAAGTACTTGCCTATTTTCTAGTAGACATTAATTATAAATATCCTGAAAGCAGAGCCAACTAGATCCCATCACACTTAAGGGTAAGAAAATACTGAAAAGAGCTTAATTTTACCATCCTCTCAGAGAAAACAATTGATTTAATGGATTACTACCTTGGTCAGTATTAAAACCTACAACAAAATTAAATCCACTGATGTACATCAAAGGAGAATTTAATCAAGTGATATTTAAATGCAGGTCCAATGAAATTAAGAGTAAATTCACCAATCACATACCAATATACACAGATGGATCCAAAACTAATGATGGGAGCGCATGTGCAGTAGTGTTCAGAGACAAGGTTCTGTCATTTCTAACTACCTTATTTATCTTCCAGTTTTACCTGTGAACTGTACGCAATCAAACAGACAATACTTAACACTTACAATATGCAAGACAATATTTCATTATTTCTTCTGATTCCCTCAGTTCCATACAAGCAGTTAGTGACCCATTGACAACAGATGGAGTAATACAGGACATTCAGATCTTCATCCATTCATTGATAATAAAGGGAAATAAAATTATCATACATGGATACATTCACATTGTACATAACTGATAATGAGCTGGTAGATCTTGCAGCAAAGAAAGGCGTATAAAACTCCTCATTGCGAAATCTCCATAGTCCTCACAGAGATTTACTGTCATTCATAATTAAGAACATTAAGAAGCTTTGGACCACATATTACAATTGAAGCGAAAATTTACTTTTATATGAATACATGTCATTTGTATATAAGCTACAAAAAAGAGATGAAGTTTTATTGACGTGTTTAAGAATTGGACACACCAAACTGACTTACTCCTTTCTAATATTAAAAGATGAGTCACTAGTATGCAGCTCCTGTAAAACACTCCTAACAGTAATTCACATCCTTGCAGAATGCACCACATTCAGTACTTCTAGGAAGAAACACATAATATCAGAAATTGCTACAGCTTTGAGTAATCCAAGGTTCTTTCGTGATGCTATATGTTATTTTGAAGATATTTCTATGTAAATAAATTTAAATTGTAACACTTTGCTTTGTATTTCTTTATGCTTTGTCATTATATGAGTACTGTTAATTATCCATGTAACATTCTATGTATGTTCTCGCAAGTATTTTTGCTCCATTATTGATTTGCATGTCCAACGTACATTGCCGTTTGTGAAAATTGCAACCCCAAGAAGGAAACGCATGAATTCAATGAATTTAATGGCACAGGTTAGGTACATGACAAGTAACAAATGATAAAGCGTTTTTAATCTATACATGACCTTTCAGCCCTAATATTCAGTGTTTGGTGTGGCCTCCATGCGCTGCAATTAGAGCTTCTATACGCCGTGGCATTGAATCAAAAGGATTCTGAACAAGTTCCTGAGAGATTCCCCTCCACGCAGTTTGTATTCGATACCACAAATATGTGACACTGGTTACTGGAGGACCGTGACGCACCAGGTGCCGACCAATCATATTCCAGACATGTTCGATGGGCGACATGTCAGGCGAACGTGCAGGCCAGGGAAGCAATGGTACCCGTCGCTCTTCGAAGAAGGCTTGTACATTCCTTGCAATATGTGGCCGGGCATTGCCCTGTTGAAATGTGACCTGTGGAGATGCCTGAAACAGGGGGGAATCTGACGCTCTACAACCATCGTTAGGTATCGGTTGCTGTTCAAAGTGCCCTCAATTCCTAGGAGGCGAGATCGGTTGTTGTAACCAATGGCGCCCCAAACCATCATACCTGGTGTTTGTCCGTTATGCCGCTCAACAATGTAGCCCTCCAGATTGCGCTCATCACGGCATCGCTGGACACATATGCGGCCATCACTGTAGAACACGTTGAAGCTGGACTCGTCCGAAAAGTCTACATTTTACCACTCAGCACCCCAGTGACGGTGTTCACGTGCCCATTGCAGTCGTAAGATCTTGTGGTTTCTGGACAATGGAAGCCGACGTAATGGCATGCATGCAACCAGCTCAACATGCAGCTGACGGTGACGAACAGTTCATGCAGACAAGTTCACACATCTTGCAGTGCTCCAGTGTGGAGCCAACACTGTGAATAAAGCTGTACGGTCCTTAATGGCCATGCGGAAAAGAGTCGGTCATCCCGTGCTGTGGTCATGTTCCGTGGTCCAGTACCCGCTCTTCGCTGCGTACGACCATCTATACGCTGCTTCCACGCACACATCTTTGTTGTAGCAGCATGCCCTTATGAGCCGAAATGTCACGGTATGCAAACCCGCTTCCCGAAGACCGAACATTCTCCCCATTCAAACTCACTCACATGACGATATGGCTCCCTTTGACATCGACGAGACATTCTGGCTCCAACTCTATTGTTTCCACCTTGTTTGATAGCTCTGCACTGACTACATTGGGCGCTACACTGACCTTGTCAGTCGACACGAGATGGCTCTGTTTGGCCTACGTGTATCCCACATCTCTCTGCAAACCTAATCACTTATTGCTTGCACACTCTTCTACACTTCCACCAAGTTTGGAGTTATTCGGGAAATTCTTTTTTGGCGTTGCAATTTTCACAAGCGGCAGTGTATTTTATGTAATATTGTGGTCGCGAAGAAACCAGAGTTCTCCGACTTTAAATAAATATTTAAAAAACACACGTTTTATCTGCAGTATTATTTGCAAACGTAGATAAATTTAAATTCTTGTATATAGGTACTGTGAACTGAGAGGTAACAGGAGAGGACCTACTTTTGGACATCAATGCAAACCTCCACATGACAATGATTGTTGTTAGATAGCTTATTTTGAAAATCAGATGCTACTCAAATAGATGAGGAGTTAAATGTGCTGGTCTGCACTCTTTCGAAATACAAAGTATTTGTAATGGAACAAGCTCCAACGGAGTTTGAAGTAAATGTCATGGAACGAACTCCGAAGAATGGAGCAGTTTCGTTAGGCGGAGTGGTTACACCATCGCTTCGATCATTGCTAACTGGATATAACTGGTAAGTAATGAACTCAAGCATCTTAACCAGGGATCTCTCCTCCCTGGTGAATATGCATTTAATTTGGAGTTCACACTTCTCAGGACGGAAGCGTTCCTTTGGAACAACTTCGATAAGATACCATTGTCGCTTTCATTAAGGGCGTTTGAAGGCATCTGCATTCTCGTGTTTTACGAAATATTAGTTGAAAAGGTTATTGTAGTAGAATGACGCATAATTGGGCACATCATAGATCTGTCTTTCTATGTTGTCTCCTTCGTCATTGTTTGTAATTTCCTCAAAACGCCATACTCAGATGACGTAACAAAAATGATGCTCCCTGCGCATGCTCACATTCCTTTGATAAAAAATGCACTTATATTCGTCTCGTACAATCAAATATACACGCCATCTTGCTGAATTGCCTTACAACTTGGAGGGTTGGGTTAATATTGACTTTCATGGTTGGCGTTAAAGAAGAACTTAGATTTTATTTATAGTTGTTGTTTAAGTTTTTGTGTGTGAGTGAGGACGGGGGTTAAATCGCACAGACATGATATCGATATTAAGAATGGAATCAATACTACAGTGTATTTTGTTAAGCGTGTTATTTATAGGTATTTCAAGCATATTTTCTGCTGTAACAGGTATGTATGAATGATGTAATTAATATCTCCAAATATCACATATTTATACAGGAACGAGTCATTTTGTAACAGTTGCGGTGGCCTACATAAGTGAAAGGCACTCTCGTAAATTAATACTGCTGTTAGGAATAATCTTAAGGGATTATCACTTTATATGTAAAATGTGCGTTATAGATTCTGTTAATCGAAGATCAGGCACCCATTAATGTTAGGATAATAGGACGACATAAATATAGATTGCCATATATGGTGGGATTTAGATGATTCATATTTCGAATGAGAGACGGTGGACATGATTAATGATATCATCGCCTCTTTGGTGACATGAACACCTGATATTAATTAAGAGGCAATTAACCTAATTGTATGTGACCCCACCCTGAGTTGTATAGGTTATCAGTTTCCGGAGCTTATCAAATTTAACCCTCCGTTAGAAGAACTGGCGCCAAAATCAATGATGATTGGATTTGTGTTCATCACACATTTAATATTGCTGTTTGGTAGTCTAGCGACCATATTATTTAATGTATATTATTTTATAGAAATATAAAGTCTAGGCACAATTATACCCATACCACTATATATAATACATTTACTTCTTACTCTATAAATAATATAAAAAGTGTATGTGCATATACCCATACTACTATGTGTGATATATTTACTTGTCATTGTATGTTTAAAGCTACTTATGGAAATGCTATAGAAATACCAATTATCGTGTCTGTCACATAAAGGATGTACGTATATTTAATAAGCTTTGAACATCATAAGTTTGAATATGTCCCCAATCTATATCGCTACATGTATGTTTATCCTGTAATTTGGGGATTTGGTTGTATAATTTATCCACACTTTAAATAAATTTATCTAAAGTAGTTTTCAAACAGAAAAAAATACTGTGGACAATATACAATGGATGAAGGTTAAAAAAAATACAGTTTATCAAACTTCCATATCTGTGGCTTTTAGTTTGTTCTTCTGCACGTAGGGGCTTTTTGTGCCTCTTGTTGATTCACTTCAGAAATGAAGAGGTGCCAACATTTGAGTGAAAAGCATGCAATAAAATGATAGGGTCCCTGTGGTTTCAAAATTCAGCACAAGGTGTTCTTATTTGTTAGTGTGTGTATATATGAACGGATGATAGGGTCCTGTGGTTTTGAGATTTAGTCCAAGGTTACGTTATGATGCCTAGGTTAGTGTGTGCAAATGAACAGGATTCAAATAACTGGTTCTCACAGATTACACATGAGTTGACAGTTTCTTCTATGCATGTGCAGTAGTAACAAAGAAGGAGCCCTTAGTTGGCATTCCATAATTATTTTTCTATAAAAGAAACTATCGTAAAAAGGGAGGGTGGATAGGTTACAGGCTTTCCAGTGCTCACATCTTCTACCTCTAATTTAGGTAGTTTAATTGCTTTCATCTCAGTTTCCACACTTTTTTTTTTTTTGGTTTGCGGATACAGCGTTTAAGCCTAAACCAGAGTTTAAATGGACGACTCTAATTTTAGCAGTTTAGAACTAGTTTTAATTGCAAACAGCAATTCTTAGTTAAAACTGGTTTTAATCTGTACTATTGTCTACCATTAGCTGAAAATGATTTTGAATATAATACTCAGCATCTCGCATATCCTTTATTTGTTACCATATTAAAACATTTGACACCATGTTGAAAACTTAGCGGGAGTTCCTGCAAGTTGTGAAAATCAGCCGGTATTGACATAGGTATGTAGTATTTGTATAATCTTTTGCCAATAATAGATTGTTTTTTTCCCTCAAAGGGCCATCATGGGTGGCCAAGGTCGTTAAGGCGTAGACTTGTCAACAGAGATCTGCGGTTCAAATCCCGTCAGGACCATCTTCCCTGACAGGTTCTTTTCTTTTTCCAGGTTTTCCTCAGTCCTGATAACTGGAAAATGTCAGGGACTCACCATAAAACTTAGGCCTGGAACCTTTCCTTCTCAATTATTTCATATAGGTATCACCAGTGTTGCTACCTTGATGCCATATGAAATAAGAGTGTGCATTAAACACTGTTCATTTTCCTCCATGGAAAAAACTAATTTTTACTTTCTCTACTACGTATAGTAAGTAGGAGAAGTGTTTTTTAATCTATTTCTTTACACTTCTCTATGCGTGAAATGGTGGTTGCCCTAAATTTATTAAAGTTTATTAGTTACCTCATACAAAGATGCATGTATATTTGAAACCAAGACAAGTTGATTTAGGAACATCTATTTCATCCATCTCTCTTTCTCTATGCATCTTTCATTTGTAGATACTTATGTAGGAGGGTTCAACTTTCTGAATAATTATTACATGAAGGGACTATCAAAATAGGGTCATAAGTAAAATTAAGCAAGCCCTGTTACAGTGTTCCAGGAAGAGATTTTGAAGAGAAACAACAGTCTTGTTTTTAGATATTTTGATACCCATAAACAACTTAAACAGATTTTGTATTAAATTGTTTTTGTAAAGTAAAATTTTGAAAAGTTAAATCATTTTAAAACAGTGCAATAAGGGTTAATGTAGTTGGTGAATCTGGACAAAAAAAAAGGAAGAAAGAAAGAAGAAAAAAAAAAAGAAGGAAAGAATAACAGAACTCTGCACGTGCATAGAACAACTCAGAGCAACCAAAACTCTTACAAACCACGTGACTGTTCTCTCATGGATTCAGAAAATGGACACAGTTTGTGGAGGAGGTTTAAGATTTTCTTTTCTTAAAGTTGAATGTCCTTTAAAGAATTTCAGATCTCCTGAGACCATGAGAATGAAATGGCAATTAAGGAATGCTCAAATGATCCCAGAATTCAAAGAGCTGAGTTTTACTGATATTGGCTTGTGAGGGAATGGGAAAGCTATGGAAAACTACTGTCCCAATTCAAGCTTAAATCCCCCTAATTAGGGACCAAACTTACTACACCCACACAGTGGAGTTTGGTGAAAGGTTAACACATAACATCACTTCTTTGCGGTGAATCTAGAGTTGTCAACATTTGGACGATAACGCATATTTGAAAGCTTAATGAAATTATTTAAGCAAATTGCTTTGTTTAATATATACCTTTTATTTTAGGTCTTTTTAACACTTCTCAAGATTTAATTTTAGAAAAACAGTTTATAAATCAGTGATGCTTAAATTATTGAATATTAAAATATTATTTTTAATTTATACCATTTTTCGATTTAAAGCTGAGGTTAACCACCTGAAGCCCATTAAGGGGGTTCAGAGAACTTTGTTCATGGAGAATTATGGAGGCATTATTTAGATTTTAAATTCTTGTAGCAGTCTTCACTCACCATACTGGTGGCAAAAGCCTCGGGTAACAAGATAATAAAGCGTCATATTTGTTGTACCTATATAATTCGGTAACATTTGTAATTCTACTACAATGAAATTTTTCATTCACTTTTATTCTTTGTGTAGGTAGGACAATGTAGGTGTGCCCAAGATTGAGTTTAACATTATATAAATTATATATGCAAATTTTAATTTAAAAAATATATCCTGATGAAGACACTAAGTTAACATGACATAATAGTGATGATTTCAGAATATGAATCATAGATTTGTATGAGGTCATATACTTGCACATTTTATTATGGTCTGCCTTTGATACATAAATTTAAATTGTATGTAAAACTTCATTCGTTATCAAGTTTCAGTACATTGTGTTGCAATATGTTATACTTTGTATTATCTATATGACTATAGCTTCAAATGCTTTAGACGTAGTTATAATCTGTATGTTTCCTTTAATTATGAAAGAGCATGGGACAATGTCATAGTTCCTGATGATTGTAATATTGAAATTTGTAAATAACTTCTGATTTTATTTGTCATTGAGAGTTTGGCCTCAGTCTATATTGGAGAAATGGGAGCCCACAAGCTTCTCTTTTGCCATGTAATTAAGAAGTAAAGAATTCACATTTTATCATCTCAACCTGATATAATGCAAAAAAGCTATTCAGATAATCCTCTCTGTGTTTGGATACGTAGGTGTATTATTAAATAAGTATATACTAATTTAAAACAGATTGTCTTAATTAAAACCAGTTTTAACCAAAATTACAAAATTTTTGCCATTCAGTTCTGGCTAAGATTGCTCCAGTTCTAACTGGATAAAACTAGTTTTAGCTAGAACCATCTACTGATATCTTTACTGGTCTTGCTGAGTTTAATGGATTTTGGGGTTTTACTGTTAACACATACAAATTCACATGCAATTTTCTTTCATAATTGACTATTGCACCTGTATGTAACTGAGTAAATTCATGTTGAATCAATCAATGAACTGTTGGATTCAGCATAGCAGTGGTGTACGCCAATTTTTTGGACAACTGAAGAATTGCCTATTAGTTTTGCATTGGTGTTTTTTTTACATTTGTCTACTAACCTATAGTAAGTAGACGAAGCATTGAATTCCGCCAAAAAATTTGATACAAGCTTTAATTAGAAATGCACATTTTGTTACAAAAATGTAAAAATATTCTAGTTCTAACTGAATAAAACTAGCTAGAACCTCGTGTGATATCTTTACTGGTGTTACTGATTTTGATAGATTTTTAAGTTTTACTGTTAACAAATACAAATTCACATGTAATTTTCTTTTGTAATTAACTATTGCACCTAGGCATGTACTGGTTAAGTTCATGTCAAGTCGGTCAATGAACAGTAGCACGGTAATGGTCTGTCATTTCTTGGTCTGCTGAGAAATCACCCGTTAGTTTTGCATTGGTGTTTTTTGTCTACTAACCTATAGTAAGTAGAGGAAGATTGCATTCCACCAAAACATTTGATACAAGATTTCATCAGAAATACACATTTTGAGGCTCCCTGAGAGAGAGAGAGAGAGAGAGTGAGAGAGAGAGAGAGAGAGAGAGAGAGAGAGAGAGAGAGAGAGAGAGAGAGAGAGAGAGAGAGAGAGAGATGTACGTTTGTGTCTATGAACAGAATAGGTAACATTAACCAAAAGGTTGATTAAATACTAAACACTTGGTGTTCAAGTTTAGTATCTTTTGAGGATGCAGCATGGAGATTTTTAAGAAAATCCCTCAAACTACCATTTATGTGAAACATTTTAGTTGTTTTTTAGTTTCTCAAAACTGGCTGTAATAGTTTTGATTAAGATGCCATAATGTGTTAGGATATTTGGCTGACAAATGAAATGTACATCTTGAATTTTTTGAGTATAGCCTGTGAAGCCCCTCTTCATTCTAGGGTACTAATGACCTTGTAGTTGAAAGCCCTTAAAAATAAATCATTGTCTCTTCATTCTGAAATACTTTTGCGTAATTGGTAAACTGTAAGAAGTAGACAAAATCTTACTACACAAATAAATGTATATTATCTCATTAAAAAGCATAATTTATGCAAAATAAAATTTGTTGTGGTGCCAACTGTAGTGAGGTATTCTTTATTATTGGTTTGAGTTTTCAAATGCTTATACTTCCTTCAGGTGGTTAATTGCTATTTGTTTTTATCATATGGGCATGCAAGGAGCATGGAATTTCAAAGCCATCATATAGTGATCTGCTTTTTAAAAATCTGACCTTATACCTACAACAAAATGTGTAATGAAAGTGTGCCTCAATTAATAAGAAATATATAGAAGCAAAACTTCTGTATGAAAAGTAGAAGACTAGAAGAAGTCATGTGAATGCAACACATTTTCTTATATTTGCAGAAGCATACTTTGCTAGTATTGATATGTTGTAGCATATTTTGTTAGTTTCAAAGTATACATTAGAAAGTTTGGAGGTGAAAAATGGCACTAATAGCTCATTTGTACCAAGAGAGGTTAATACCACTATTCTGTTGACCTCTAGCAATTGATTTTGGAACATATGGATTTTGTAGGTTTTCATTATTCATAAGCAAACAAATTACAGCAGCCCTTCACAATAGGGAACATAATTTGTGGTGCTGGAAAGAACAAATTTTATCAAATTTAAAAAAAGAGAAAATGTATTTAGGTTAAAGAACTTATCTAAACTGGAGTGGGCAAGTTGATCAGATTTTACTTTTCAGTATGGTTATCTGATAGAAAGGAAGAAATTTGAATTATCTTAGCAGTTAGCTTGTAATGCTGTTTATTAACAAACTTGAAGAGCATTGAATAATGTTTACTTATCCTGTAAAGCTTAAATGTGTTTTCCTTAGGGTGTAATAAAGTTTGCTGCAGCTAAGGTTAAATTTCTAACAAAAGACATGTAACAGCAAATAAATTTGCTCAAATTGAGGTGGGAAGAGTGGCAAGGAAAGATGTGATTATAAAGAGAGCTCCTAAGTATTGGATTAGAATTCTAAATTTGGATCAAAGGAACCCATTAAGTCAAAGCTTAGTACTTCAAGAAAAAAGAATTAAGGAACACTGCGTGGATTAACAGTCTTAGAATTAATTTGAAGAATAATGGATTGGGTGAAATTTGGAAGAGAGAAATAATGTAAATAGTTTGGAAAGGAGCAAGAGGGAGATTTGAAGGTATAGAAGTACAAAAGCTTTTAAGAGAGGTAACTGAAAAAAGAATTTAGTATTTTAATTGCCAATAAAAATACATGGGAAAGAAAGATGTATGATAAATCAAGTAAAAAGTAAGTAGAAATTATTGCATGGGATTTAAGTAGATGCACACTATGCAATTTCAACAATCTAGATGGACAAAAGTCATTACTAATTTGAATTTGATTGCATTTGGGTGCAATTTTATACATGATAGTGTAAAACTAGAAAGAGTGTGTCTCGATTTTTATTGAAATCAGATAATTATTTCAACCCTTTCACACAGGGCTGAAAGTATATTTTCATCTAAATATATGTAGTAAAGTGAAACTTTTTTCTCACTTCAAAATCACCATTTAGTATATAGTTTTTCATTATGTTATCCTATCAACCCCTGTAAGTAGGGATGGTACTATTTTTCCCAATGAATATACTTTTGCATTAGAAAAATGTTTGTGTTCATAATATGAAAATATGAAAGCATTAATCAACTTCTTACTAAGCAAAACATTTTAATTTCTGAACTTTTGGACTCAATGGACAAAAGTAAATTGCACATGTCATTATTACATGCTTAATTAATTTCTTACTTCTTAAATTAAAAACAGAGTTCATTTTTCACAATTCAAAATTATTTTTATTATTATTATTATTATTGCTTATAACAAAAATATTTTGGACTGTTTTATTTTACTCCAGTCCCTCCTAAAAGTACAGAAATAAAATCAGTATCTACGTAAATGTGCATTATATAAAAATTAAGCATTGGAAAACTAATTACAGTTTGTAAAGTAGAAAAGTAATTTTAAAAAGAAAATTCTATAGGTACTTCAAATCACAGGATGGTATAAATAAAAGCAAGCATTAGCTCATTTCTCACTAATTCCAAGCAATTGCTCAGTTTCGTATAAATAAAAATGTTCTGCTCCACCTCCTTGCAAGCAAAAGCTTGCTGATCATGATCGCTGAGCTATTGCTCGTGATATGGAATAAATAAAATCAAGCCCTGCTCGCTTTTAGTAAGCTTTTGCATGCTGTTTCTTGAGGTACCTCTGCAGGTACCTCAGCTTGCTCAACTGCATTTTAGTACCATGGCGGAGTTCATGATCATGGTTCCAGAGAGGAAAATAAAAATCACACAACTTTCTCTATCGGTCTTTTACAAACAATTCTTACAAAAGCTTATTGCTGGCATCTACTAATTGTTAATCGAGATAAACTTTCATCACACATTTCATTGTAGGGATAAGAAGAATGCAATAAACTAAAGCGACAGCCAAATCTTTTGAATGTGGGTCGCTATTTGATGGATTTGAAATTCCATTCTTTTTAGGTGATCCTGAAAGAAAGAAAGAAAGTAAAATTTCTGATCTGCATTCACATGACTTTCGTAATCATTCTTCTACAAACCATACTTAAGAAAAAGGTTATTATTCCAGCTGCTTCTTGGTAATCCAAATAAATTTTCAATTTATATTTACAACTTCATTATACGATATAGTAGGTAAACTGAGTCAGCTTTTTAAAGAGTGTGTAGCTATATGAGGACTTGGAAATTTGATGCTCTTTGTATGACCATGAGAAAATATCGAATACCGACTTCCTATTTGAGAAAATTATAAGTAGGTATTTGAAAATTCAAACAAATAACAAGGAATATCTTGGGAATGGGTAACTTAAAAAACAAGAAAGGAAAAAACAAATGCTTTGACATAAATTGAGTGCTTTAGAGAGACCATTTTTACTTTCTCTACTACGTATAGTAAGTAGGGGAAGTATTGCATTCCACCCAAAAATTCGATACCGAGATTTCACTGGAAATACATGTTTTGAGACCCACTGAATCCAAAAAAAGCATTTTTGGAAACATGTCCGTGTGTGTGTCTGTGTGTGTCTGTGTGTGTGTCTGTGTGTCTGTGAACAGCATAACTTAAAAACGAACAGTCGGATAAACACCAAACTTGGTATTTAGGTTCAGTATCTTCCAGAGATGCGACACGAAGGTTTTCAAGAAAATCCCCCCACCCCAGACTACCCTTTACATGGAACATTTTTCGAAAATTTTAATTTTCTCAAAAATGGCTAACGATTTTGATGAAAATATCATATGTTTAAGATAATGTCATGAGAAATGAAATGTATATCTCGAATTTTCTGGGAATGTCTCCAAAAGTATTCTTTATTGTGAACGACTTTTGCATAACTGGTAAACCGTAAGAGATAGACAGAATTTTACTTCACAAAAAATGTAGATCACGTTAAAATACACAACTTATGTCATATACATTTTTTTTGTTGAGTGAACCGTTTTCGAGATATTGCTTGTTATTTCCTTAAATTTTCCTACTTATACTTTTTCTCAAATGCGTTATTCATTTTTTTTATGTCCTGGACATGCAAAGAGAATGGAATGCGTCACATAGCAACCAGCGTTAAAATATTTGACTATCGCTTAAAAGCTACCATATTTTCCTTGCATCTACAAGAAAATTATCAATAAGATTGACATCTCGATAAACATGAAGTATATGGAGAATAGGCGTTTGTAAAATTAGGTTGTACAAGAGTAGAGAAAGTTATGTGAGTGTAACACATCAGATTTTTTTTTGTAGTAAGATTTTGCCTATCTTATGGATTACCAACTGTGCAAGAGTTACTCAGAATGAAAAGGACTTCAGAGGATATTCCCAGGAAATTCAATATATGCATTTGACATGAAAATGTTTTAAACATGTGGTATTTAATCAAAATCATTTAGAGCCATTTTTGATAAAATAAGGGTTTTGGGAAAAGTTTCCATATAAAGGGTAGTTTGGGGTGGGAGGACTTTCTTGAAAATCTTCATGACACATGTTTGGAAGGTGCTCAACTTAAAATACCAAACTTGTTATTTAACGACTTTTCCTTTCTGAGTTTGCTGTTCGGACATAGATGCATAGTAGGATTTTGCCTATCTTTTACAGTTTACCATTACATAAAAGGCATTCATAATGAAGAGCACTTCACACGTTATTCCCAGAAAATTTGAGATACATCTTTTATATTTGCCATGCAAATATCAAACAATACCACATTTTAATCAAAATTGTTGGAAATATTTTTGAGAAAAGGGGTAGTTTTGGGTGGGAGATTTTTTTGAAAATCTTATCACATCCTTGAAGGATACTAAGCTTGAACTAATTTTTTTATTTGTGCTGTTCACACACACATTCACTCACACTTGCACTTGCTTTGACTCTCGCACTCACCCTTGCCCTCTCTCTCTTTCTCTCTCTCTCTCACACTCACTCACTCTCTCTCTCTCTCACACATTCACTCCCACTCACACTCACTCTCTCTCTCACTCACACTCACTCACATTCTCACTCTCTCACACACACAGACTCCCTCTCTCATTCTCTCTCTCACACACACTTTCACTTACTCTCTCTCACAGACTTTGTCACTCTCACACACTCTCTCTCTCACAGACTTTGTCACTCTCACACACACACTCTCACTCACTCTCACACATTATCACATACTCACATTCACACTCTCACACACACTCGCACACTCACTCTCACATACTCTCACTCAACTCTCTCTCTCGCACTCACTCTCTTCTCTCTCACTTTTTGCTAAAAAAAGTTTCAACCTCGTGCAGAATAATATAAATTGTTATGTGTAATGATCTCTGTATTTGGCACAATAGGTTGTAGAAATTCTCATACTAAATTAATGAACCTAATTGCCATTGTTTGGTATGGTTTATTTTAAATGACAAAGTGTTCAAGGAGAAAAAGAATGCAAGCTGTAGTGACATAGTCAATCTCAATTGATTTGTGTTTTAAAGTTTATGTATGAAAAATTTTCATGAGTTTCAGTTAGCAGTAGTTACAAATAATCCAGTAGCCTGTGCTTATATTTCATTGTGCTTATGTCTCTTTATGAATAGTATTACCTTATGACCATATTTACTGCATGCTATGTTGGCATTACTTTTTATTCTGAATGGGACCTTATGGTCCAATTAAGGTATGAGGTTTTCTTTTAATGTGGAATATTATTTTATACTGATAAACATAAACTAATATTATTCGAGTATCATGGCCTGCTAAATTTAATGCAGGAAAAATGAAAATAACACAGGGAAAATATCTTCAGATGACCAGTGGGCACTCGGAGCAGTCAGATGCATGTATCCAGACAGTGTCACTTAAGCAATTCTTTGTTTCTGTCAAACAGTGCATTTTGTTCCATCCGTCTTGATGAGCGAAGCACTTTCAGAACCAAATGCCATATTTTGAAGCCATTTTATGATAGGAAGGAGTGCTCTTTGAAAGAAACGCGTTGCCCAGATCAATCCAGCGCTATCGAAGTAGGGAAATTGTATCAAAAAGCATTTCATCTGCAGGCAAAGTTAGTGCATTTTATTCCAGTGCTCCTCACATATCCTCATTTGTTCTCAGAGTACCAACAGTATTAGTTCTTCTGTTCTTTCTAAAGCAATATGTAGTTACTTTGAATCCCATCCTTAATTGTGGGATTTTTTGTAATTGCCCATGGGATTTCCTTTTTAATTATCCCATAGCATAATTAAAAATGCAAATATTGTAGTTATAAGCAGCAGCGCGCACTTGTGAGCTGCGGTCTTCATGTGATTTAAACTCATTATTAACCTATGCAAGTACAGCTGTACATATGAGGTAAATGGGTTAAGAACATACCTGCTTGAGCTGACTCCATGACGCAGAATACAAGTTAACGAAAATAATGACTGATTTCATCCACTCGAAGGGACCGTTTCCAGAACTGAAACCGTAGTAGAAAATGGGGGCATTAATGCAATATTTATTGACTTTTAAAAGTATCTTATTGTTGATCAATCAGTAAAAGGCTTCACTCACCATATGCCTCAGACATTAGCAAACGGGAAATGTGTATTCACTGTACTCATCTAAATGAATCAAAGTTTGATTTTGTATAGTTAGATTGGAAAAATTGCACACAGTGAGATGTTTGGAAATTAAAAGAAACAATAAAGGCCTGTCTTACTGATATCAGTACTCAATATGTGGAGAAAGGCATGATATGGAACTTATAGTATTGAGTTCAAAAGAATGTAACTGGAGAGAAAGAGTATTAAATGAGAAATCATTTAAATTTGATAGAAATATGGCTTTAATTAAATTCTACAGTAAAGATAGTAGGAAATATGGGGAGTACTTGAGTATAGCTAAAAACAAATGTAATTGCGCAATAAGAAGGGAAATAAATCAAACCCAATTTTAAGGGAAGTTAAAGTGTGGGTTTAGACAGTAAGGAAATCTGTTATATGAATATTGCAAGCTAAGAGCATGGACTGAATGCTTAGCTGTATTCCTTTGTAACTTCTTAGCACAAATAAAATACAATAAAAGACATGCTTTACTGTTTTGTGATGCATTTCTAATTTTCGTAAGGTAACATGACTCAAATGCAACCTTTATTTGTCTCAGCTTTTAATGCATTCAAACAGAATGATTAAAAAAAAAGTTATACCTCCAACCTATCCATTTATAATTTGCCAAAACATACCGTGTGTTACACTTGAACAGTAATGTAAACATCTACCAAGTGTCATGGCTAAAACTAAAATTCATGTATTCATTATAACAGAAAGCAAAATTAAAATACTTTTTTATAAGCAGGTTTTGAAACAACCTTATGCATTACTCCTCTGTGCAATGCAATTGATTTTAGTTCAGTGGCTTAATGCCACAGAAATATTTCTACAAAAATGCTTTTCTATCGTTTGCACATGTCAGATGGAAGAAATAGATACAGTAGGGACGATAGTTCCATGCCAGTGAAGCCCTGATACACACTGGTTATCTGGACAGTGAGCGAGCCCCAATTCTCGGGCATGCGCAGTGAGTACAATCAGTTCAGTCTAGCGGCAGCAGTAGTCTGAGTAACATCTCTCTTGCCAGCTGTGTGTTTATGACTTGATGCTATCTTGAACTTTCTGTTTATAAGTTCTTATATGTTTCTGTAGGACTGTCATTTTAGTTTCTGCATTGGGGGAGGGGCAAGGTTGCCTGAAGCAGTTTTCGTTTGGATTTTAATGATATATTTAGCCTAAAAGAAAATTATCTTTTATTTCTTAAATGTGAAATATTTGTATTAAAAGTACAGATAATGTAATTTTTCTTTTAGTAGAGCAATAATAACTAGTAACCTGATTATTTCTTGTAACTTAAGGTGAGGGGGGCAATTGACCCTCTGCCCCCCTAAATGATGCCCCTATGTTTCTGTAATTAAACTTGGATTGTATATATTGTGTATTTTGGTGTGTTTATTGGAAGTTCTTGCCTTCTACGAATTTTTATGTAAAAATAAAAAATTGTTAATACCATCACAAAATGAATTGGGGGGAAAATACAAAGAACGGCTAATGGTGAAATTAATTCCTAAACTTGCCTCCCAGATCGGGACGGATGACTGATAATGCACCCTCCATAGTGAGCAATTGGAAAAGGCCCCGTTTCGTACCAAACTAAGATGCAGGACTTGTCACATTCCATGAAAGATGCTAAATTTGGAGCTTTACAACCTAAGTAAGGGTCAAAGCCCATTCCGAAATTACGTTGACAGTTTGTAGGCCATGCACACAGTGTTCTCCGATTACCGCCATATTCATCAGGTCTGAATCCAGTAGAACTCATCTGGGCTGTATAACACAATGGGTAGCATGGTAGAACACAACTTTTAAATTAAATGATGTTATTTATGAAGCTTAGCTAACATGTTGATGACATTAGCGTGGAAAAGTTGGAAAGTGCCTGTCAACATGTTATTAAGTAGGAAGGCCTGTTTGAAAATGTTGTAGAAAATTTTGTAATAATCCAAGGTAGAGACTAAAGTGACAGCGAAGGAGAAGAAGAGTGAAGACGAACGGAAAATATCTGAAGAAGATGAAAGGGAAAATGCTGCAGAAGAAAAAGATAATGGTGATATTTCTAGTGTAGAGTGTTTATCACACTAATAATGCCCCTGCTAGTTTAAGACAATGCATTCATGTGACAAGATTTGTGCATAATGTGTAAATATAAAAGTATGATAGAGCAACCTGAACATAGTGACAATAAACCAGTCATCCAGTGGTGTGATGTGTGTTTGTCATGTTAGTGAAGTCCCACGTCTTCCGGCAGACAGACAGGTGTCCATAGAAAAGTAACTGGCATTTGGCATAGACTCTCTCCAGTGCGCTAGGAAAGTAGGTCACCAGCATAGAATTATTGTCCCTACAATATTGTATTGCACCGGATTTCACAGAAGTATTGAGGTTCCCTGAGTGTGGGGAGGCTTTTTTTTTAAATTTTATTTTATTATTATAGGTTCATGGCTGTTGGTCTGACTAACTGAATGAATAAAACAGCTTAAGGTGGAAAACTGAAAAATACCAACTTTCATACCAAAGTCTAGTGCCCGTTAAGGATTCAAAGCAAGATTTTCATGGAACTGTCCCAACTGAAACTTTTTATGTAGAAAATGTTTCTTTATTGTGTATTTTCTAAAATTGACAATTTTGATTAATATTCACACCTTTGAGATACTATAATCACAAGTAAAAGTATATGCAGAATATTGTGTGAGTAGCCTGTCAAGCTGCCTTCATTCTTGTTGAATTTTCTATAACTAGGGATCTGCAATTTTCACATAAAATATACAGTTTATGTCAAACAATGTTGTTTTTTAATTTTGCAATGTTTGAAGCCATAATCTCTTGAACTTTTCTCTTCTGACTATGTAGAGAGCATGCAACATCTTGGCTTGGGTATTTGACTTTTTTTTTAACATTGCTCTGTATGCCTGCATACCAATAACAATACAAGTGTTTAATAATTTATTGCATTTAATTTAATTGAATGTTGAGTTCTGTTAACAGAATTAAAACAGCTTCAAAATATTTCCCAGTTGTAAAAAGTGGTGAAACAAAGAGCTAACTTCTGCATGTTTGCAGGTAAATTATGGACCTGAGTGTTTAATTAGTAACATTTTTCAGTTGATACGTGTATCTCTTGTGTTAACAGAAGCCAAAGCACACACTAAAGATAACACAGAAATTGTGTATATAGTATCTTATCTAGACAAGAGTGCGGATATTGAAGATAGCATTTTTCTGCAAGCCATTATTTTCAAATAAGCATTTACCTAACCACGTCCATTGCATTATCAGAAAACTTACTTTTTAATTTACACTTACACATCCCTGTATGTGTTTTGATAGATTCCTATTAACATAAAACAGAATTTTGAGAGAAACATACAAACATTAATTTGGAAGTTAGAAGTTGGGAAGAGTGAAGTGAAACAGCTTGAAAGGTTGTTAGTCAGTTTCATTAACTTCGCTCACTTAAATTTTGGATTTGGAACATGTTTTAGAAGCAATTGCTTCCATCTTCAGCCTTGGGTGACTGGCAACATTGGAGACATTGTTGCTGTTGGTGGTTGTAGAGGTGGCATCATCTGTTTCCTTATGATGAAACTGCTGAGGATGTTTAAGGGCGGGATTTCAAAAAAGCATTAAGTGTTCTTTACTCTTTATGATGTGGATGTATTCCCAAACTTTTAATTCAGTGGAAATACCGACATTTTTCAATAAAGTAACTTTTGGGTTGATGTGGTTGGCTATCTGGAAATGATTTTCTACAACCGATTTTTCTATTTGCTTGTTGGTAATCTAAAATTTTCCTTCTGGTTTCAATGTTTCTGTTGGTTTTGCCTACATACACCAGGTTACAGTTTTCACTGTTAATTAAGTAGATGCCTGATTTTTGTTCTCATGATATTTTGTCTTTTAATGGAGATGCAAGCAAACACTGTATGACATACCTGTTGTATGGTGCTAAAGTTATGTTGTATTTTTCAAGAAATAGTTACTTCAAGTTATTTTCAAAAACTATTACTTCAATAGTTATTTCAAGGAATAGCATGGGGAAAAAAGGGAAATTTATACTAATGCAAGTGCATGAATCATTAACACTGACGAAAGGAATCACAGAACTGCCTCAACACATTGTTCTGTCATTCATGTTCTCCTCTCAAAATTAAGTTGTGTTTATTGGAATATCTTTCTGCATTAATGCTTTTTAAGACCCAAATACATTGCAGAGCTGCTTGGACAAACTCTTGGGTATTTGAGTTTAACAGCCAAGAGCATTTTCATGCAGTCTATATTTTTATTTTTTTTGTTGCATATTTTGAATGAATGAAAATATGCATATCTCTCAACATAACCATTCATTTTAACAACCTTTCTACTTCCTTTCACTTAAACCTTCCAAATCTTTTGAAAATAGTCAGCCAGCAGTGATAGAGAAAAAGCTTGCCAATCATTGAAGAAATTTTTCTTCCATTTGACTGTCAACCTTTTGTTGCACTTAAGCACACACTCCATAAACATATTTTTCATGTTGCTTTTTACTTTTTTATTTAAGCTAAGGAGTCCATGAATTGCAATATATCTTAAGGTAATCATTCTCCAGTGCGCCTTTATGTACAGTGCATAAAGATAACAACTCATCTCAAAACTTATATGCAAAAGGGTTGAAAAAGCCCTACAACTAAGTACCAATTAATATCTTAACTGTGACTGAGACCAAAGTCTCAAATTCAGCCTGACACTGTACTTCAAAATACGAGGCATATTCCGAAACTAAGGTCTGTTTGGTCATAACATCGCTCATGAGACAAGATTTTTATTGACAGTAATATGTGCCTACATATATACTTTTCCACATAATCGCCATTCACATCTATACACTTGCTGTAACGCTTCACCAGCTTCTTTTGTCCTTCGTGGTGTAGTGGTTACCATGCTAGCCTGTAGTTCGGAGGTCGCAGTTCAAACCCGGCGGAGGACGATGGATTTTTTCGGGCATAAAAAGCCTTAGCATGGCTTCCTTCGGAAGGGAGGTAAAGCCAGTGGTCCCGTGTCGTAGATTTACTGCACGTAAAAGAACCTCAAGCCTGATAAATAGGCCTCTGAGCAAAATTACCAGTCTTTCACGCCCAGTGTAGAATGGGATGCTAAGGACCACCGCAGTTAAAGAGCGTCCATTAAAAAAACAACTCAAACCAGCTTCTTTAACCCCTCGGCATAGAAGTCTGCTGCCTGGGACTTGAACCAGTTGGTAACAGTCGTCATGAGTTCGTCGGTTTGAAATTGTTGCCCACCTAGACACTGAGTCAAATGCAAGAAGAGGAAATAGTCGCTTGGTGCCAGTTCAGGACTGTACAGAATTTTCTCTTTGGTTTTGGCAGGCAGTATGCCGGCGTGCGTTGTCGTGTAAGAGGATGATGTCAGACGACAGTTTCCCGTGGTGTCGATTTTGAATCGCACGTCTCAGTTTGGTAAGCGTTGTACAGTATACGGTCCATGAAATCAATCACAAGGATGCCCTTTTCATCCCAAAACATGGTAGCCATCATTTTGCGATTTGTGTATGGCGATTGCTGCTTACACTTTTTTGGTTTGGGTGAACCGGAATGGCGCCACTGCATTGACTGTTTTGATTCTGCGTTGGTGTACGCTAATGTCTCGTCGCCCGTAACAATGTGGGAAAACAAACCATCTCCATCTAGTCTATAGCTCTCCCAACAACTGTTGTGCACTACGCATTCGTTGCTCTTTGTGCTGACCAGTGAGCTGTTTTGGCACCCACCTTGCACAAAGTTTCCGATATCCTAGCTGTTTAGTGACAGTCTTGTAAAGTGAAGTTTGAGCAACATTTCGGAATTCATCAGCCAGACCACTAATTGTCAAATGCCGATCACTTCGAAGTTTTTTTGGTTCACGTGCTCAACGATGTTGTATACTGGACCTACTCCGCTGTTTATCGTGCACATTTGTGCGGCCATTTCGAAATTCTTGACTCCAGTGTCGAACCTGTTTGTTACTCATTACGTCCGGACCATACACGTGGCATAATCCACGATGGGTGTCTGCAGCTGGCGATCCTTTTGCCAGCAAAAGTCTAATTACACCGTGCACTTCGCACTGGCGTGATCTACAATTGTCGTGGCCATTGCGTACACCATGCACTTCGCAACTGGCGTGATTTAAATTTGTCGTGGCCATTGCGATCTGCTCTCACCAACTGCCAAACGTCTACTGCATCACACCAACACTGCGGTAGGTTCCTCAGGAGTCGGTAGACAGCGCTGCCCTGAATCGTCATTCAGGCCTACCATTCGTTAAATACTGTTCCTGGACCTTAGTTTTGGAATACACCTCATTAAATTCATCATTAGGACCACAACTGTGAATGTTTTTCCTATTGAATTTATGTAATTTATAATCTTATACCTATTATAATTTTAAACAGACTTAATTTAATGTATTTTATATTTCATAATGGAATAAGTGAAATATATATTATTTTAATTTCACTAAATAATGGAAACTCCCCCTTTTTCATATACCTTTCCGCATTCCAGAAGTGTCCAAGTGCATCATAAACCTTCCAAGGTTATACAAACTTCTCAATTAAAGTTTTCAGAAGAAACCAAAGAAAGAAAAAAATCTTACTCAAAATCATTGCTTTCATGTTTATATAGCATTTTAGTATAATTTTTGCATTTTATCTCTTTTCAAAAAAACATCTAAAGTGGTTAACAGGTCATGTAGAATGAAAATACTGGGAGACGAACCATGAACCAGCTGTGCAGTGTTTTTCCACTTGGTGTGTGGACATGTGTTTCTCACTGTTGCTGC
Source organism: Deroplatys truncata (assembly GCA_030765065.1). Lineage (NCBI taxonomy): Eukaryota > Metazoa > Arthropoda > Insecta > Mantodea > Mantidae > Deroplatys > Deroplatys truncata. Next base: position 121,640,216 of record CM060978.1, read on the forward strand.
TCTGGCTGGCTTTGTTCTTCTCTGCAAATTGCTGTTGATAGGGTTGCAGTGTAGTTCAGTGTGAGTTGATGTAGTGCAATTGTTCTGTATTACTTATTATTGTGTCCTGTTATGGCTCGGTGTGTGTTGACTATTGCACAGCATGTATTTATGTATGATTCATATGTGTTAATGCAGTCAACTCGTCAAGTGCAAATACGATTTTACAGAACGATTCCTGTGTGTAAAGGTTCCATGCCATATAACTCAATCCATCTGTATAGTAAATTTCAGGCCAGAGGTAGTATTATTTCTAAGGAACCTAACAGACAGGTAGGGTTTTTTAAGTCAACAGTTCATGCCCGCACTTGGGTGAATACAATTTTACCCCTGGTTTTTTTTTTTTTTTTTTTCTTTCTTTTTTTTTTTTTTTTTTTTTAAAGAGTGTTAACAGATAGGGAGCATGCTTTTGCTTTTTTCAATAAAACTTTGCCACAACCCAATCAGCCAATATTGCAATAAGAACAATTCAAAGTGCGTTTGAGAACAAAATTATTAGTCTAAATTTGTGGACCCTAGATCCCGTGACCTAAGCCCCTGTGTCTTTTATCTCTGGGGTAAATATAGAAGACAAACCCACATACCATGGAATAACTGAAAATATCCAACAGGAAATTGCCAGCATTTTACAGGGTGAATTATTGGCAAGTGATAGATGTTTCTTAAAGAAGTGCCAAAAATGTATGGATGACCAGTTTCATAAAGTTGGCAAGTAAAGCCTTTAAAAGTAGTTTTAAAAATGTTGTATGGTTCCATCTGTGCCTTTCTATGGTTGCGGCAGACGGCAACAAGCGCCGAGGATGTGGGCAGGAAAAACACTGCACAGCCAGTTCATAGTTTTTTGGCTCTCTCTGTATTATATCGAAACTTCATTCAGCATATTGTCTCATGCTAGCTGGCAGCACCATCAGTGCTTGTAGCAGACCTATTTAGTGATTCTACCATACACTATCTGTCTCAAAGTAAGCGAGCAAAATGTTTTCAAAAGATTAGTTTTCTTGCAAACAATAAATGGCAGAAAAAGTTGTGTGCTAGTGAGGAATGAAGACATATTTTTGGTGAAATAAATATTGTGATTATTAAATGGAGATAATTCAATACTTGGAACTACCTTATAATTTTATTAAAATATCTTGTGTGCAGTGAAGTCTAAAATCATATTCTTCATGAAATAAATAGCATTAACAACTGGAAATAAAATATATAATTTACAGGAATTATATATAGAAGCAAATGCTTCCCTAGATTTCTAACACTAGTTTTAACTTTTTGTAACGATCAGCATGCTAAGATGAAATAACAATACAAATAAAATGTGTAGATAATACTCTGCAAGAAGCATGAAAGCATATACTGACATAATTTACAGAGTAATACTTTGAAATAGAAACAGTTGTTTTATTTGATTTTAAACACTAGTTTTAACTTTCCATAACAATCAATGTTAAGATGAAATAAAAAATACAAATAAAATGTGTAGATAATACTCCAAAAATCATGAATGCATATACTGACATATTTTATAGTTTAATACTTTGAAATAGAAACAAATATTTTACTTGATTTTAAACACTAGTTTTAACTTTTGTAACAATCAGTATGAGGTGAAATAAAAAATACAAATAAAATGTATAGATAATGTAATTATAACAATTCATTTTATAGCATGCGGTTAATTACTGTAAATGTTAATTTCCACCCCTTAATGCTATCATTAACCTTTGTTTTCAAGTTTTCTGCTTCCAAAAGTGCAGTCAGTTCATCATACTCTCCAGCTTTGTTTAGGTTCTCTATTTGTATTACTATTAGAAGTAATCTGTAAAACAAAGCATTATTTACTGCTGCAATTAATTCAATACAGGCTGCAGTGAATCACATTTATGTAAGCAATATTATTGTTTATGACATGCAATAACTAGTACAAACATTTTAATGCAGTCCTGAAGTTCCAGCAACTGATTTCAAAGGGATGGCTAATTCTTCTTCCTCTTCATTTTCCTCCAGACTATCCTCACCGCTTTCTCTAGGGTCTATAAGAAATTCCTCTACCTCTGGTGCATTTCTCACTTCTTCATTGCAGTAGTAGAGTCCTGGTATTTCGAGGTTCCGTGTAATTCCAGCTGGTCTTAATGAAATTAAAATTATGCATAAAACTAGTTTAAAATCCCGTTTTTATACGTTGTCCGCATGTACATTTTATGCACTTCCGAATGTGTTACATTTTGAACTTTCTTTCAATTTTCCATGTACAATACAGTCCCACTTAGGGTTTTTGTTCATAATGCATAGAAATAACCTTGGCCTCAGACTGCTAATTCATTTCTATTACAGATGGACAGATACCATTAGGTTTCGAGGAGTGTGCTTGCTCTTTCTTTGTTGACCCTTCACACAGCCTGACTATCAGTTGTACAGTGCATACCATCCTTATTGTTACCCCTATTGTCTCTACTCAGCGGCAGTGGTCATTAAAATACACTTAAGTAAAAATACACATTTTACAACATAGGCTGACCATTGTTGTTTGTAGATGGTTGTGTAGTAACATCTGTACTGTAGTGAGCCCACCTGTGTCACATTAATTTTAAAGTGTGGTACATATGTACGAGGGCAGATCGAAAAGTAACATAATAATTGTTTTACAAACAAGTTTAATAGTTAAAACAAAAAAAAAAAAAAAACAAATGAATTTACACCTTTTACCTACTTTTCGACATAGTCACCAATTTTATGATAAACCAGAAGTATTATTTATAGTGATGTTATGTAACATTTAAAATTTTTTGAGTTGGAAAATGTAAATTCCCATCACATATATGCGCTAGATGTTATCGCAGGAGCGCTTTCGAGAGATGTTTCTCCCATCTTCAGCTGAGAATCCAACAATAAATTTTAAATAGTCACCAAGTTTCTCAACACATTTCTCCCATCATGATATCAGTTTCAATATGCCCTATTTGTAGAAGTCCATTTCCTTGGAGTATAGCCATCTGCAGACTGCTGATTTCAGTTCCGCATCTGTCGCAAAGCATTGGCCGGCCAGGAATTTTTTCATGGGACCAAACAGATGAAAGTCCGACGGTGCAAGCTCCGGACTGTGTGGTGCATGCTGGAGTACCTCTCAACCAAATTTTGCGATTTTCTGACAAACAGCAGGAGCAACATGGGGGCGAGCATTGTCGTGAAGAATTTTGACATCTTCAGCATTCATGTTGTGGCATTTGTCACTGAGGGCACGATGCAACTTCACCAAAGTTTTCATGTTGACTGCAGCATTCACAGTGGTCCCATGTTCAGCAGAGTCCACCAATACAACACCATGCATATCCCAGAACATCGTCACAAGCACTTTCCTAGCAGATTGAGTCACTTTGAAGTTTTTCTTCACTGGGGAACCAGAATGTTTCCACTCCATACTTGCATGCGGACCTGTAGTGGAATGCCCATGACTCATCACCAGTGATGATTCCTTGTCCCTTCTGTGGTGTACCGCGTTAGGTGATCCAAGCTCGTCATCATTCGCTAGCCCTTGTGGTTGTCTGTCAGGCTCTTAGGCACCCAGTGATCACTAACTTTACAAATACAAACAATGTGTCATAAACAATATCGTACACTGCACCATAGGAAATGTTGAACTGTTGCAATAAGGTTCACAGTTGCAAATGCCAGTCGTTCAAAATTGCCGCCTCAATGCCTCTTGACATTCTGTGGGGTTGCAGCTGTTACCGGCCTCCGGGGCGTGGCAAATCATTAAGGTTCACTTGGCCCTCTAGGAAGAATGCACACCACCGAGACATTCCTATGGCCCATACAATCATCCCCATACATGCCACACATGTCCCTGTGAATATCACTCGGTTTATGCCCTTTGGCCCACGAATATCGAACCATACCTCTCTGCTCTTCACACGTGAACGACAGTAACATGCGCACCATCTTTGTTGCGTAGTTCACGCTTCTCTCACTAGAGCTACACATGAAATAAAAAATACCCTCAGTAGTGAAAACTTCAAATTATTTGTGTGAAATTGCAACATTCCAGTTGCAATAACAAGGCAGAAAGAATTATTGTGCATTACTTTTCGATCTGCTCTCGTCATATGTAACTATGTATTTCTTAATGTTTTAATTCATACATTACAATGAATGGTAGGAGTACGAGAAAATTTGTGCCATTGTATGTGAAACTGGAGCCTTTGAAAAGACTAGACAAAGGAGAAGCATTAAAAAATCTTGGTGCTGACTATGGAGTCAGTGAAGTGACAGCTGGAGATTGGTGTAGAACAGAGACAAAATTGAGAAGTTTTCATCTAACAAGCGTTCTATTTCTTCATTTGAATGGAAGTCAATGAAGAAATCTGAGTATGAAAAAATGAGTAAAGCTTTGTTCATTTGGTTTACTCAACAAAGACAAAAGGTAAATTCAATTTCAGGGCCTGTTCTGCAAGAAAAAGCTGTATTTTTTAGGAAAGAGTCAAAGGAAGGTGAGGGCGATTTTACTGCAAGTTCAGGATGGTTGGATAAGTGGAAGAAGCTATACAGCATAAGGCTGCTTGAAATTTGTGGTGAAAAACTTTCTGCAGATTCTCAAACTGTTATACAATTTTGTGAGAGATTAAGAAAATTATACAAGAATAAAATCTTACTCCTGATCAACTGTATAATTGTGATGAAGCAGGACTAAATTATAAAATGCTTCCATCTAAAACTCTAGCCTCAAAAGAAGAAAAGGCTGCCCCAGGCTACAAAAAATGTAAAGAGAGATTAACAGTTCTTGATGCATCAAATGCAGGTAGAGATCATAAACTACAGCTACTGGTAATAGGAAAGTCTGCTAAGCCTAGAGCTTTAAAAAATATCACTGCTTCTGCACTGCCTGTTACATATGTCCACCAAAAATCTGCTTGGATGGACAAAAATATCTTTAAGCAGTGGTTTTTCGATGATTTTGTTCCAGAGACCAAAAATACCTAAAGAAAAAGTGCTTGCCTTGCCTTCCAAAGCAATCTTAACACTTGACAATGCTGGTTCACACTCTGATAAGGAAGAATTACAATGTGACGGTACTCGTGCATTGTTCTTACCCCTAATGTGATGAGTTTAATACAGCCTGTGGACCAAGGCATTTTACAAAGCTTGAAAGAAATGTATCGTTGTTGTTTGCTTCAGACGCTTCTACAAACAACAGAAGTAAAGGAACCATCAAAGAAGTTTTTAAAAAATAAGGTACGATAAAAGACGTTTACTGAATAGCTGATTCATGGCCTGAAATAAAGGCGGAGATACTAAAAAAAGTCTTGGAACCAGATTTTACGGAATGAAACTGATACCAACAATACAGACGAAGATCTACCATTGGCAGAATTGATGAAATAGCGTGCTGAATGTGAAAATGCGAATGCGAGTGAGGTTTCAGAATAGATGAACAGTGATGAATAGTTTGAAGTGACTGATCTTGCAATTGTTGAAATGGTTAGTGAGCCCGCTGAAGACAGTGACAAGGAATTGCCTGAAGAAACTGTACCAGTGATCACTCACACCGAGAGCTTGGCAGCATTAGGTGTTGCATTGCATTATATCGAGCAGCAAGTGGAAGCTACTCCAACTGACAACATGCTTCTTAGAAGATGATGCGACAGTGCTGCTAAAAAAAGGTTCTATTTTAAAACAAAGGACTTAGGAAATGTGTGCCCATATAAGTACATATAACACAGGTATATAGATTGTTTTTTTTAATTATTTCTTTTTAACGATTATTGAATTCATTAAACATTTATATTCATGATTTACCCATTGATTTAGTGATATTTCTGTATAATCTGAGTTGTTTGTAATTCGAGGTAGCCTCAGTCCTGATTAGCTTGAATTACCGGAGCTCTACTGTATTTCATAATTATGTTTTCTGCATGCTTTACTTCATTTCTCCACATTTCTAGTATCTTTTAAAATATGTTATTATTGTTATTATTATTATTTTATTATTATTATTATTATTATTATTATTATTATTATTATTATTATTATTATTGCGATATTGTGAAAGCTCATTGTGAAACTATTAGTTAAAATATCAGCTATCTCCCAGTTTACATATCTGGTTGAGTGCTTCCTTCCACACAGCTCTAGCTCGATTCAGTCCATGAAGCTACTGACTTACTATAATAATTCTTCGTTACACCACACGAGCTCTGTGGCATTGAAAAATTAATGGTAAGGGGGAAGCCTCAATACTGTATGGCCTTCTTTCACTAATATTTCATTGCTGACATATCTGAAACATTTTTATTACTTATTATTTTATAACTTATAAGTCTTAACTGAAGTAGGAATTATTTCACTTTGATATTATGAAAGAAATTCAATTACTGTTTCAAGTTGCTTCAATTCATTCTGCATAACTGATGCAATACATTCTTGGTTGCATTGTCTGCCACTCCATTTTGTCTCAACCAGATCTGAAAACAAAAAGAACATTAAGATGTCATACTCAATAAACACAAGCATTGCCTATTTCTTAAAATGCATAAACATTATAAGTACTTACCATTAACTGATCTTTCCTCCACTCTGATGTTGACTGCTATTCTATAACTTTGTTGTGATATGATGCATTGTCCATAACAACCAGATAAATTCCTCAATCCAACAAACTGTTTCTCCAACCATTTCTGAAATGTTTAGCTGTTCATTATATCATGATAATCCAGTCTTTGATTGGAAGAAAATATCAAATCTGCACCTTTGATGCAAAGAATACAGGCAATGCTATTAAAATCCAGGAAAAGAAAATGAATCTGGAGCAGCATATAATTCATCAAAAACTGCTTTACCAGGAACAAAGCCATCTTTTGTTTCAGCATATAGAATAACCAATCTTCCTCCCTCAGTAGGTTGATACATGACTCCCTGGGGTTTACCATGAACAATCTTAGGTTTTTTCCATGAATGTGTTGCAGATCCTACAAAATATTTGTAGAATTAAAATAATCATTAAATGTTTTCTTAAAAGCTATCATGCGTGTATCTTATCTTAAACATTGTTACATGCTTACCATTCATAAAAATCCATGTTTCATCCAGAAAGACCACAGGCTTTGGTCATTGGCTTTCCAGGTTTTTCACATATTCTCTTAAAAAGCAAGACCTCTTGAATTGAATCTCTGTAGTTTCTCTTACATATACAAGGCCATTCTCCTTGGTCCACTTAAAGCCCATTTCTTTTAAAGTTGTTCTTAGTGATGTGAGTGATCCATTATATAGATATGTCTCATAATTCTCTCTCATATGTTGTAGCACAAGCTTAGCTGTTTCTCTTTCTCTTGCACATAAATCAAAGAAGAATATAACAAGCATATTTGTGCTTGAAAACTATAAAGAACCCATAAATAGAATTTGTCTTACCATGGTTTAGTCTATTCATATATAAATCGTCCAATAGCTTCCTTAGCAAAATTATCAATACCAGTTACCGATCAAGGTCTATTCTTGTTTCCCGTGTGTGACATGACTTCCCCTTCTCAAATGTCCTTATTACTTTTTGCACTGTACGAAATCAATGCTGTAAGAAATATAAGCATACAAATATTAGGTTTTTAATACCAGCTGTAAACAAAAACATAACTTTCCTAAAAATCCACCAAAGAAACTAAATGCAGCTTGCCCAGATATTATAATATCCAGTATATGTATATAGGGTGGACCATATAAGTTGAGACTGTACAACATCTCCAAAACTAAGCGTTGTAGAAAGAAATGCCTTGAATAAAAGTTGCTTGATATTATAAGAGGGGGGTAGTAAATGCCATTAGGTGTTTTATTTGGAGGACATTGTAATGGCCATTTTAGGGACAATTTAAGTTGACCCAAATTGTAGGTTCCCATTTAAAAATATTATTGAGATAATATATAAATTCATTGAGAATTGAAGAAAGATAATGTTGAGCCCTGAACAGCGAATGGAGCTAGTACTTCTCTGTGGGGACAACCATAGAGCAGTAAGAGAAGCTGCAGAGCAGTTTCGTTGTCGTCATCCAGACATTTGATGCAGTAATTTGTATCACAAATTATTTAAATGTAAAGAGTGATTATAGTATGAATATGCATTATTATGTGACATTGATTTGAGATGTTTGTTGATTGTAATTATTGTTGAGAAGTAAGTTTATACTGCCTTACTGAAACTGACAATAATAGTGTGCAATAATGCAGCGAGGGGGTGAGCTGTTTATCATTATTGGAAACGAGGAAGTTACGTAATGTTGGCGCGTTTTTCCTTTAGAATCTTCTGGAACATTTCCCTAGAGCATATGTATTCATAATTTTCATTGGATATAAAAATAGACGCTAATGTTGGTGCGTTTTATTAGCCAATTGCAGCTCAGTTATAATCTTTAGGCATGTCGGGGTGTATGAGTATAAAAGGGCTAGGTTAGAGGTAGAGCCCGTCAGTTCATCGAAAATCTTTATACGCTACACGTCGCCTTCAGTCCGTCAGTTCGTCGAAAATATTTGTATACTACACGTCGCCTTCAGTCCTTCAGTCCGTCAGTTCGTCGAAAATATTTGTATGATATACGTCGCCTTCAGTCCAGCAGAAATATTACACGTCGGCTATCGATTTGCAAGTTACGCGTATAAGAGTTATGAAAAATCTCAAGTATGGTAAAGTTAATTATACAAAAGGTTGAAGTACGTGAATTAAAAGTGATCAGTAAGAAGTTGTTATAACAGTTTCAGTTTGGCGAGTGTCTAGATCAATGTGTAAATGTGATAGTGACTGTGTTCGACAATAAAAGTGTAAAACAAAGTCCTTCATCAGTGTTATCTTTGGATAAAAGATTCCTTTCCGTTTACACAACCTGTATAAAGAGAAGTGCTCGACCCAAAAAGATCATAGCTAGCTGGAGGACAGTGAAACAAAATTAAATAAAATAAAAGTAGCATTCTTTCAAACAAAAACTAATACTGCCGCAAATTGCTAACACCAGATGGAGCTACAAACCTAACAAAGAATCACGTCACAAAATGGCTTCACGTTGAGTAAACACATACACAAATAACATTATAAATTTACCATCGCAAATTGGCTCCCAAACGTGGGGCTCAATAAATAAATACAACATAAATACCGCCGCAAATTGGCTCCTAAAAGTGGGGCTAACAAAATAAATATAAATAACATTACAAGTATACCACTACAAATTGACGCCCATACGTGGGGCAGTTAAAATTATGTAACCAAACAAAACAAAAGCAGCACAATATAAGATCTTCAAGTTCTAATAATTTACGTAAAAACATATTACGTAAGCATTAAACCACTTCACATTACAGAACCATCTTACCAGAATGTTGCCAAATTATTGCATAAATTCAAGACAACTTTCAGCATACTCGACAAGAAACGAAGTGGTTGTCCCAAATCAATGAACAGCATACAATAAATGTGATTGCAAAGATGACAACCAGCCCTAAAAGATCTGTGCATTTGAGAAAGTGGTATCAGTAGAGAATCTGTACAGAATACTAAAATCAGCACGTTTACACCCCTACAAATTGCAGCATGTACACACAATGCACAAAGAGGATCCACTCAAGAGGCAAACATATTGCAGCTGCCCTCAGCATGTCCTGTTCAGTGATGAATTGCACGATACTGTCCACAGAAAACCCAAATTGGATGCGAGAATCAAATGACCCTGGTGCTCCAAAAGTTATTGTTTGGTGTGGATTAATTGGTAATGTTTTAACCACATTTCTTTGATGGAAATGTAAACCAACACACATATGGGGAATTGCTGGACACCACTCTACAGGAATTCCTGGCTGGCATGCCACTGAATCAACTGTTAAGCATGTGGTTTCAACAAAATGGGGCTATGGCACATTATGCTCTGACTGTTTGCCAGAAAGTAAATGAGATGTTTGGTGTGCAATGGATTGGACGAGGTGGACCTCAGGCGTGGCCCCCATGATCACCAGACCTCACATCCCTTATTTTTTTCTATGGGCGTATGTAAAGCTGAACATTTTTCATACAAAGCTCACAACTGTAGATGAGTTGAAACAAAGGATTGCCTGTACTATTCAGAATATCCCACTTGCAATGCTCTTACGAGTGACAGAAGAATGTCAGGATAGAGTGAGGCACTGTCTTGAAGTAAATGGACAGAGTTTGAACATCTCCGCCAGTGAACATACATACTGTAACAAAAATTTAATTTAGTATAACACACAAATTAACATTAAGAAATAATTTATTTTACCTGTGTTTGACATAAACCAACTGTATAAAACGGAAATAATGATAAACAAGTAAATAATGCCAAAATTGTTCAATAATACATTATACAAAAGTATGCTTTAGAAAGGAAGTTTTTTTCCCATTTGTTAAGTGACTTTTGTGTCACATGGAATATATAAATTAATTGCAGATTTAAACTTATTGCACAGAAGTTGTTAAGCACCTTTTTTTATAATGATACCTTGGCAGAGAAACTATGAATGCACCTTAATGTTGCCTAGATATAATGAAGTTTAAACATAAATTGTTTTTATTAAATGAATGCACAGAAGCTCTCAAGCTCCCATTGTGTAGCCAGTGTGAGAAACATATTGTCTATTTACCACTAAAAGACTTGCAATTCTTGTCATGAGAGCTACTTTACTTACACAGACATTCTCAGCTTCAGCTTTCAATTTTTGGTACATGTTAACAATTGCTTTTTGGAAACTGCTGTTAAGTACACATCCTTTTTAACTGGATGACTGCTTTCCTCACTATTTTTTTTCTCTCACTCATCTTATTTATTCACAGCCTTTAAAGGATGCATTAGCCTTAACCTCGCATATCATAGGGTTAAAGTAACATGTTTTTAAACATTAATAATGTTTTTGCATTGTTATGATACAAAACATATCTTGGGCAAATCTTGTTCTCCATTAACACCTTTAGATAAAATCACTTCTGAATGCTAAATATTGTAATATATTTAATGCACTACCATGTTGTGAAAACAATAACAGTAATAATAATAATTTATATGCTCTAAAACAGACATATTCAACATGGGGTACGCGAAGACTTCTTAGGGGGTACATATAATATGTTTCCTGAATGATCACAAATAACGAAAAATATTTTAATCAGAGATATTTGTTTTGTCCTCTCTTGCTTACTCTACCGATCTACCCAACAGTGATATGGTACAGCTGCGCTCACTAATCATTTGTATTGTTTGTTTCAAATGCCAACAATAATAAGTGTCTGCGAATGTACGTTACTGACTTTTCAGTACTCAGTATATTTTCATGACTGTTATGTGCATGTTTGATTTCTTTACTCAAAAGTTGTGAACTGATTTTCAGATTATCACCGTTGAGTTTCTCTTTATAGTTGTGTTAGTGGACTACATATTTTAACTTTTGTTGCAAGATGGATAAATTCATTATAAGAGGAAAATGTAAAATCAATGTAGCAAGTAAGTGTTGAACCACTGCCAGTGAAAAGTGTGATAATGCGTGTTCCACCACGAGACATCAGTGTAAATAGTGTTGCAGTTGAACCATCTATTAGCAAGTCGAAAAACCTGAGAAGTGTGAAATACTGATATTACAGTGAAGCTTACATTAAATATGGATTCGTATCAAATATGTGTGGTCTACCTCTTCTCCTCTGCATTATTTGCAACCAAACTCTATGAATAATTCTATGAAACCATCCCTACTTCACAGACACTTGGTAACCAATAACGGCGATTATGAAGACAAGTCAGTCTAATTTTTCAGGTACAAAGTAGAAATTTAGATAGAAGTTCAAATGTAATACACGTATCTACAAAATCAACAAAGGTGGCACTGGAGACATATGATTTAGAATTGCTATTTGCAAAAAATAAATCACCGTATACCGCAGTTGAATGTCTTATTATTTTTGTTTCTTTGACTATAGCAGATAAAATGTTACACAAGGATTTCACTAAAGTAATCAAAACAATTTTGAATTCTGACACAAGTGTAGGGCAAAGTTTGGCATTTGGGTATAGTTTTAGTTGACCACTAACATTTTTTCAGTTAAGTGTAGTTTAGTGCCAACTCTGACATTCAATATGATATATATTTTTAAAAAATGAAACTGATAATGGTAGCAGGTGCAGCTTTTGGGAATTGCCTCCATTTCATTTTTCCAAACCTGGTACTAAAAAGAGCTCTAGCAGATATAATGGGTCATGGCTTTTTTGATTTTCTTCTACAATAGACGGCTATACATAGTGACCATACAGTATGCTGTGATTGGCAACAGGAATGGGGAGATATGAAGCCAGATCAACTTCTCCCAAGAAATCTTCCCATCAATTATTGTGCATGCTCATATTTGAAAGTAGGTGTTTTAGCTTTTTCCCCATTCTGGTTCCTGTTCCTGGGCAGATGTGCACCAGTGTCTTAAGTGTCAAAAGTTTTAACTGTAGATAGATTAATAAAATGTTGCAGATTCTCGCTTAAGGAGTTGAAAATATGGACGGGGTAGTTTTTGCAATTTGTGAGGTAGCTTATAATAATTTTCACTGAATCCCAGAATATAAGCACGGAAAGATTTGCCCAGCTAGATCAAATGGCAAAGATTTTTTTTAAGTCGTCAGTTTCAAATAACGCTAGCACTAGTTTTTGAAAGTCTTGGTCAACCTGTAGTTTTAAACAGGCTTAAACTGTGAACAAAGTTTTGTCCAGATCAGCCAAACAATGGAGATTTGGTTTTAGGGACTGCTTTTGAAAGTCATAACTCTGTATAATTTTCCATGATGAAACAAAATTCATCCAGTTTGATGAATCTGAAGTTGAAGGTAGAGATAGGTTTTGAAAATTGTAAGGTACTCTAGGGTGGAAAATAATGGTTGCTTTATAGCTTTAAAAGCTGTTAAGTAATCCATACTTTTTGCCACATTTTACTGTAAGTGTGCTTGGTTTTGTGCAGATAGATTAAAATATGCAAATTTTTCTAAATAAGCAGTTGAAAAATTTGGGTTAATGGAGTTTTTGAAAGCTGTAAGGTACCTATAGTTTGTATTCAGTCCTCATAATGTAAGTAAACAAAGTTTGTTCAGATAAATAAACAATGCAAGAGTTGAACATAATGGTGTTGGAAAATCCTGAAAATTGCAGAGAAGTCATTTGTTTTTGTAGATTCTAAAACCCAAGTATCCCAGAGTTTTATCTAAATCTAGAATATTTTTATATTTTGTGATATCAGTGTTGATTGTAACCAATGGAAAATACTGATTAAATATGGCAGACATCTTCCCCCCATAAAAAAAAAGAAAGGAGAAAAAAAGCCTCCATTTTCACCTTAGGCCCGAAACGCCACAAAATTAGCCATGGTTGCAAAAAAGAATAAGAATATCTCTGATATTAATATTTATGTAAAGGAATTAAACTGAGTGGCGTGAAAATAAAAATAACTATATATAAAAACCTGCCTCTCCATCAGCAAGAACAGTGATTTTTAGTTGTGAAAGAATTAAAATCAGTTTAGTGGTTTTTGAGTTTACCCAAGGGGGGGGGGAGAGAGAGAGCGAGAGCGAGTGTGTGTTCTCTCTAATTTTAGTACAAATTTCACAAGATGGAAGTTGCAGTTAAAAGAAGTAAAATGGAAGGATTGTTCAAAGCTCAATTTTGCTCAAAAGTACTCTGTTAATGCAGATAATTCCAACACCAGTGAAAAATGTGGCACCATATGACTATTAAAATGAACTAATACTAACAGCAGAGCAACATTGTGCATTTGCAAGATAATTAGACATAAAGATAATTTTTTCCTCCACTTAGGTCTGTAAAAGTCATGTTTTAGGAAACATCTTTCCCATCAGGTAGTTGACAGGTACTCGAATAGCTGGTTTCATTCTTTGAGATGTATGAGTACCAGTCCTCTGCTTAACTGCTAATGGGAAAGATGTTTTCCCAAAACATATCTTTGAAATAATGATTAAACCTAAAAGGGGGTTTTTATCCTCATTACTTTTAAAGTGTGTAATGTAGTACCCATTCCAAAATTTTTAGAATGCAATCATAGAGATGCAAATATAAAACCTCTCGATTTTGTAGTAATGGTAAGAACACTAACACTGCTTATTTTTCACTCATTTTATTTATTCTTGTGTTTCAATGTGTACTGATATCCAATAAAGATAATATGTATGAAGCTGCTAGTCTCATTGTATTGATATTCAGTGTTATCAATGCACAACTACATTCAAACCATAATTTGAAACTATGTGGGTTTAAAATTGATTTTAGTTACCATTAGCCTTAAAGCAAGTTTTATTTGTTATAAACATTAACTTAACGGCATAATTTTTAAGATTTTTGTTTAGAAATGTGTTGTAAATATATCTAGAAGTATTATATCCTATTATTCGAGTAAGAAAAGCAAAATATGTTGCTTATACTTTTCAGTATAATGGCAGTATCCAGGCGTATTACAGTAATAAAGCTGCCAGCTAGTCAGGAATAGAATTTATTCTTTATAATTACTGTTGTTTAAATAGCGTGTTTGTGTAAAATTTATGTAAATGCTATATTGTAATATACAGTTGGGAGAAATTATTTTAGATATTGTATTTGGTAATGAAAACTAAATATATTTTTTGTTTGTTTCATTTATTTATTTAGTTTTCTTTATGAAAATTATAATTTTATGACTTAGCACATATAAGTTAGCACTGGATTGTCCCAAAATGTTTAAAAACCATAGATTAAAACCATTTTAGATTGCAGCATATGATGAAAAGTGCACATATAAGTTAGCACTGGAATGTCCCAAAATGTTTAAAAACCATAGATTAAAACCATTTTAGATTGCAGCATATGATGAAAAGTGCATTTATTGTCATGGTCCACAAGAAAAATAAAAGCAGTTAGGGTATATCTTCCCAAGGGAAGTAAGGAAATTGTGTGGAAAAGATCTGTTTGTTCCTTTGAAGGCCATGTTATGATAATACATACATTTATAGTTGTATGTTTAAGATAATATCCCTGCCCAAATTGTCAGTGCAGTTTAAATAGCATAATCCAGATATGAGGAGCAACAGAACAAAGTGCACTAACTTCACTGCGGACGAAATGTTTTTAGATATGGATGGCCCCTATTTCAATAGTGCTAAATCAATTGCGCAATACATTTCTTTCAAATAGCACTCCTTTCTATCATAAAATGGCTTCAAAATGCAGTATTTGGTTCAGAAAGCACTTAATTCACTGAGATGAATGGAACAAAATGCACTGTTTTACAGAAGCAAAGAATTGCTTACATGACACTGTGTAGATACATGCCTTTGGCTACTGTATTTGCATTCTGTGGAACTAGAAATGCATGTGTTGCTGCCATACAATATCTTATTGCTTCCATTACATCATGCTAAATGAATGAAATCAATTCTGCTTACTTGAAGTTCTGAGATAGGTAGCTGTGTCAAGGGAGCACTAATAGGTATTACAGCATGGAAAAGGAAATAATTGTTGCAGGCAACGATAGTGGTACCAGAAAGAAAATGAAAGTGCAAAAGAAGCAAACAAGTAAAAGTGAGGTAGATTGCTTGTGCCATGCCATTAAAATGTGTTTATTATATTTCTCTCGTGCAAATAAATGCAATGGAATGTCTGCAAAGGAAATTGAGATGACTTCTGTGTTGTTTTGTCTTTCATGCTAGTTTTAAACAAGTAGCGAAATATTAAGTTCTCTTTTTCTTATATTATCCTTCAGATACAGTGATAAGATATAAATCTAATGAACTTTTTGACATCCCTCTAAACCATTCATATCTCTCCTGAAATGGGGAGTTATGCTTAAGCATATGCCACAGGTCCAGGGTTTAACACTCCAGAGTAGTCAACAAAGCAAAGGATGATGAAGATGATGATGCACTCTTACAGAAGAGGTTCAGGATGAATGAAGACTTGAGACATGAGTTGCAGTTTTATGTAAAGGTTGTGGATGAGTCTGCATTCTGTAGCAAAAACCAGAATGGAGAAGAATGTGACTTAGGAGGAAGAAATGAGCATTGCTGAAATACAGAAATACAATTGTCTGTGTTGAAAGAAATGTTGGTATAAGTTTTTACAGAAAAGATGTGTAATTAAATATTTTGAAGACTCACTTTTTCCCCCCCTAAAAATGCACAAAGCAAAGTATATAACTGCTGTTGTAAGTGGAATTGAAATTGTTCATTAAAATATCAATAAATATAATGTTTTGCCATTTTTTTTTAATGTCCATGATAGTATTTTCAGTATATTTGGTTCAAAATGCAGTAAGTGCAAAACATTTTTCATTATAAATGTGATAATAAACAAAAATGATTTTGATAACAGCATTTAAAAAAGTGTCATTTCCACTACAATTATGTATGAAAAACTTTAAAAAGCACATTAGCTTTTCCTCTCCTGAAAACTTTTTATTATGCACTTAGTGCATTTTGATTTGATGCTCCTTATATGTGCTATGAAATGTGGAGTGCAATAGCAATTTCTCTGCATAGAAGAAACACGTGACATTTTACAACTTACCCCCTCTTCATTATGGAAAGTGTACCTGGCCCCATGGCTTAGTTCTGTACATTGATTCTTTCCCAAAACTTTCATACACCATCACACATTTCATTGTAACATTCAGGTAATTGACTAGCAATCCATGCACATGAAGATTTGAGCAGTTTAATTAAATAGTGTAGTAACCACATTATCTCCTTTCTGAAGCATGTGGTTTAAGATAGTATTTACATTTTTTCTGCAATGTGTATTCTTTCAGCTTCATTGCAGTATTGCATAAAATGTTCCATTATGAAAAATTAATTATATTGTTTTTGTAAATTTAAACTGTTAAATGAAGCACTGCATAAGTGTAATAATCACCGTCTAAAATAATGGGGTATCTCTGTGCATCTAGCTAATTAGCGGCTCTAAGAATCTAAATACCAATACAATTACTTTGTTATGTTTAGGACATAAGCAGCTTTTGTATGGTGATAAAAATGTGGTGCTAGAAGGCGAAGCATTTAGCATCACTTGCAACCTCACAGTTTTTGATTGGATAAAGTGGCAAAGAGATACAAGGCCCATTATTCCCAACTCTCAAAATGGTTATTCCGTTTCTTTGGAGGAGCCAAATGATGGGAATCCCAGAATCATATCTCGCCTCTCGGTTTCACATGCTAAACCCTCCCACTCAGGAAGTTATCGATGCAATTCCTTTCTCAATGAAACCCACCACATTTATGTTCTGAGTGGTAAGGCTAACTTGTTTTGAAAAATATAAGTTATGTAAAATATACTAACCAGTGTGAAGTAATACTGATAATTGATATATAGAGTCTTTATCAAATGTTGTATTTGGACAACAGAATTTGAGAACCGCAGGTGAGCATGAATGTAGTGCAGCTCCAGAGCACAACTGTTCCCTCATAAACAAGTCAAAACAAGCAGATGAATAGTTTGCATATCTTTACATCTTGTGTCAGTAATAGAATTTATAGCAGGATATTTCATGTTCCAATATATATTTATGGCTAGAATATCAGGGTAGTGATTCCCAGTTAGGAAACTCAGTTCATTTTCAGGAAGTAAGGAGAAGTTAAAAAAATTTTAAATAATAATTTTCCTGTGTGGAGAGAGAGCAATTATACTGCGTGAATGGAAACTATAGGGACAAACTTCAGGTGCTGGTTCCTGACAGGAAAAGGAACAAAAACAAATTCATATCAACATATGTCTAGAAATGGACGCTAAGTTTGCAATAAAGCAATTAGTACTGGTACACATTATGTACATGTAATTAATTTCATCCATGTTACAAAAGATTTTCAAAGTAGCCTCCATGGGATGCAAATGCATCTGCACGTCTGTTCCAGCCTGTAATTAAGCAGTATTGTGGGCTACATAGACACACTGTTCAAGGGTCTGCACATCAGAAACTGGCTCTGCATACACATCACTTTTCAGATCCCCAAAAGTAAAAATCATGTGGCCATGCAACAGGGTTTCCTCGTCGCTTCCTCATCCTATCCATTTTCTGGGAAAGATATTGAGACATTGATGAACTGATGCAAAAGTGGGCAGGTGCTCCATCTTGCGTCAGACAGATTACGTATAATGCCAAAGGTGCTTTCTCGAAACAGTAGAGCTGGAGTGCTCTGCAGGAATCCATATATGTCTGTCCATTAAGGTGCTGTGGAAGCATAAATGGTACAAATAAGTTGTTGCCAATAATACCTGTCCAAACATGGATGTTGAACTGTTGCTGTGATGCGATGATTCAACCATTCTCTGAGGATTTTCTGTAGCCCACAGATGACGATTGTGTAGGTTGACAATGCCATCTCTACCAAAGTTGCTTCGTTGATGAAGAGGATGGATGACAGAAATTACATAATGGTGGTGGTCCTGTTGCAAAAGCCATCAACAAAACTTCTCTTGGAGGAAAATCTACTCATAATCCCTGCACATATTGCCGGTGATAGGGATAGTGGCAGTTTTCATACATGACTCTCAACACCATCACTTGGCTTACACCATGCACATGGCCCCTTGCCATGAAGTCATTCTCAATATCATGTTGAATGTGTTCCTCCAGATTTGGTGTACAAACATGCAGATGCAGCAGCCCTCCATGTTCGCCCTGTTCCATGAAAGGGCCCTGCTCACACAAATACCCATGCATGGATGCAAAGGTTTTGTAACATGGTCATGCTGTCAGGGTGCATAGTTCAGTAAATCTGTGTGGCTTCTTGACCATTTCCATCTGCTTGACCGAATGTAAAAACCATCTCGGCTTATTTCTGGAAAGAATAATGCACCCTTGTGCTTTGACTTACTCTAATCCCACAATCTGCACACTCTCTCTCTCTCTCTCTCTCTCTCTCTCTCTCTCTCTCTCTCTCTGTGAGCTATGGGTAGGGACAGGAATTTTATGCTCTAATAATCCCTTTAATATTTATGCATTTAAAACTTCCATAATATGCACATAAATGTGCCCATATAAAAAGAAGTATTTTTTTTGTTTTAGGAAATGGAGGGCAGGCACTGTGACCAGTTGTAATCTATGGTGCTTCACTTCGTTTAATTCCCTAAGATCATTGCCTCCTTTGCAAAGTTTGCAAGTCTCTTAGTAGAAACTTTTTGAAATTCTTGCAATTGCTGATTTCCTGATTAAAGTATTTAACCCTAAGAACTGTAAGAGCTTCACAGTCACACAGCAAATGAGATACTGTTTCATTTGCTCTCCTGCATCTTCTACATATTTGATCAACTGCTTTGCCAATTTTGTAGAGATGCCCATGCAACTAACAGTGTTCTGTTAATAGACCACTGTTTGTTTTAGTGCAGTTCCACTCATTTTAACGGTGATTGTATCCTACTTTTTATTATTTCTTTAATAAGAGCCTTGGAGTGCTTGTCCTGATAAAAGACTTTCAGTACTCATTGTGCTTTTTCCTGATCCATTCCCAGATTACCCCCTGGACTACTCCATAGGATAGCCTGAGTTATGTTCAGGACCTACAAAGGGACTTTCTGCTCCTTTCTTCATCAAATCACTGCTCTTTCATTGTCATACATTCCTCTGGCGGTAACACTGAAGACAGTTTCCCACAAACTTATTCCAAATTTCTGAGACAAGGACAAACTTGTCAGTTGGCAGACGTTCACTCGTGTTGATTTCTTGTGAAGCTGGAGAAATCTGAGTAGCTGCTAATGTCTATCTCAGACTTTGTGTCCTTAAAGATAGCGGTCCCCCAAGAGCGTGACCAAGGATCATCTACAACATACGTTTTCTACGTAGTCCACCCCGGGTATACATGATGGATATTATTTTTTCCAGTTCCTCAAGAGACGCAGTCCAGTCATTTTTCAGTTCTCTCCTAGCATTTTATTCTGTGTATTTCTTCATGAGGTGGAGCATGGATTCGTCAAATAACAAACAAAAAGCACTGACTGCAGTCATCCTCTTGGTGATAAGCACATGCAGTGGGTCCTCCTTGCTCCTTTAGGATGTTTACAGCATCCCTTCTTCCAGGCGAAGTTGACGAGTTGATAATCTCCCACTCAGTTCCATCTCTGGCTACCATTTTTTACTATGCCTGTACTTGAGTCTCACTGTGGCAATATGCTTGAAGCAGAACTCGAGAACATCAGTATTTCCATCTTCCATAGTCAATAAATTGTCACTATCACTACAATCATCCTCTCTAGTTTTTGACACATTTTTGTCTGCGTCGGCCAAACTAATTTCTGATTCAGTATCAGTATCCTCTAGAAAAATATGCAGCATCTCGTCATCTAAGAGGCCACATTTAGGAAACATGATTCAAAGCAACTGTGTTAACAAACAATACTGCCTAAATAAGCTGGCACTGAGCAATAACAGTGAAATGTCAACACAAATTGATAAAATGTACGTGTAAGGACCTAATAGTGTACCTCTGTTTGACATGGCAAATTGTTGATTTGTGTGTCTGTATTGTTGTGTAGTTTATAGTCTGCCAAACCATTCCTACTAAATTTAAACTGACCCCTCTCGCTAATCTAGGTAGTGAAATTATTAAAATGTATTAAATATAAGAAATGTGGTGGTTGACATAGATCACCTTTGAGAGCAATATAAATTAGTAAAAGTGGTGAAATTTGAAGAAAAAAATCCCAACACCTGAAAACACTATAAAGGTTTACATTTGAATAGGGGTCAAAACCCACTGAAACATTATTATAATAATGCTTTGCTATATGAGCCACAAACAGTATAAACTTGAAAACAAAATAGTTACATTTAATAAAATAATAGCTTCTGCTTCATGTTTACTGCAGTAAGATAATTGGATAGATATGCTTCAGGAATACCATAGTTATCCATTTTTATGTAAATTTTGTAATGAAAGTGTAGAAAATTTTAAAAAGGGAAAGTAAGACAATCCAAATCTGTTATCATTCTTAGGGTAAGTTTCATGTCAAAAGCTTCTTTCACATGAATTTAGCACCTGCTTAATGTATAACTTAAGGTTATTAAAATTAGGTACCTTAAATATTTCAAAATCAGTGTGGTGTGCAAAATCTTATTTATCGAGGAGTTCTGTCTCTGGTATTATTAGTGGGTTGCTAAGACTTTTTAATTTTAGGATGTGGGAACTGTTATGGTGGGAGTAGTATAGAAAGTGGTTGATGTTATAGGAAAAGTTTTTGGGGTTGTTGCTGCAATTATGGTCAATGAATTATAACATTTCTTTGTATTTCTTTTTTATGACTTAGAAGGCTAGTAATTGTAAAGCAGCATGAAAGAACCAACCTTAAGGATAAATTGATTACCATCAATTTGACTTGAAAATATGAAATTTTCTACTTATATTTCACCCTAAGCAATACAAAAAGTCATCCAAGAAACTTGTAAAGCAATAATTATCCTCTCTGTGCCTAATTGTGGTAGTGGCATCAGCAGGACATGAAAGTACTGAGTGAACAGATTCCATTTAACTTAGGTGACCTTGAAACTGTCTAAGGATACATAGGTCATTTTCTTGTTCTGTACTCATCAGTCCAGGTCATCAGCTGCTGCTCTTGAGATTGCTTTAGGGAAATGAACGGACTCATCTCTGATACCTCAGTATTCAGAGAAAAGTGTTTATGTATTAACCTCGTTCTGAGAATCTTAGGGAAGGTGCAGGCTAATAAATGTTGAAATTTTACATCACTTTGTATTAAATATTTCAGCAGATCTGAGTTCTGAATATAGGTTTAAAAAAAAACACAGCTGAGACATGTTAATCATTGCATTTTTGGCATTTGGTCTGTTAGCAAACAGTGCTACAAAAACTGGCATTTGAATTCTGCTTATTGTTCCATACTACAATATTTTCCAATGTTTCATGTACTTATTGTCCTATTTGAGGAGTCAAATATTGTGGCCATTGTTATTCAAAGAAATCTTAACATGTGTAAAATGATATGACTTCAGGAGAATGCATATTCCTTTGGAAAGAAGTATTTAAAAAATTTCTGTGTATCTTGGATATGGAGTTAATCACACTGTTTTTGTGGATTTAGATCTGCACAAGTCTGTTAAAAAGCTAGTGAATGAACATGAAACAATACTGGATAGAAGCATTCAGAAAGTTAATTTATTAGGTTCACATAATCGCGCAGTGTTAGCCTTCCATACTGTGTGCTTAATAGGTTAGTTTAAAGGCAAGAATTTATTGTATGAATGAGCAGTGTATGCCAGTGAATAATTTGTCATGTTTACAAAATAAATTATTAACAATATAAAATTGGTTTAGGAGTTGAGAAAGGATTATAGAGAAAGGGTGGGATTGGTTATTTGCCATCAAGAGGGGAGTAAGCAAGTCATATTGGTATTGTAATTTAGAAGATAAAACAGCATTTACAAGGGACAAGCCAATAACTGTGTTAGTATGAAAGCAACTCTGATAAGGACTCTTTGCACAGTGTAATTATTAACAGGATATTAACAGCATTGCAAAATTGTATTAACATAATTTCTTGCTGAGATAGCCTAATAGAAGGTGTAAATAAACACATGTGAGAAGGCTCAGTGGTAGGTAGATGGGCATGATGTGATATTTTGTTAATAATTCCATGTCCAATAACTCTTTGTATATGTGCTGAAGTCTGAAATTTGGAGGACTTAGGCAAATGTGTTATAAAAGATAGGCAAAACGTGATGTGGTTGCACCACATAATGGGAGCCAAACTTGAAGTTGTTTATTACTGTTGTTTGCACCACATATTGCGGGAGATATGTTTCTTGGAGTGTTTGCCCCCACGTACGATACAAACTTTCACCATGTTTAAAAATCAACTTTGTAATTTTAATGTTTATTTAAATATTATATATGTATGCCTCGGCTGTGTTAGTAGTAATTTTCAGAACACATATCTCTTAGCAAGTCTGGTGTGGCTAAAGAATGAAGGCTTACACAAATTATAATTGTATTGCACTTATTTTATTAATCCTTCACAATTAAATAACACTTCACTGATGTATCCTAATGTAGAGCTGTGAGATTATTGTTATTTGCACTTTTTTTTAATAGGTAAACTTTATATTATTCTTGCCGCAACAGATTTTTGTCTCACATTGAACACGTACTGTACCGATAGGGTATGCAATCTAAACTGGACTAGTTGGGAATGCTATCTTGTCGTGCCTCCCTCCTGAGTTTGTACTTTTTCTCTATTTCAAGTCTCTGATTGGCTAAGCCTACTCCAATAGAATACTTTTATGTAACTTAAGCTTTTTCTAGTTTTTGATTGGCTATTTTTAAACTGTTTTAAATATTGCATTATTGTTCCAAGAATTATTAGTAGCATTATTAAACTTTCTAATCTATTGTTGTCTCAAGGTTACCTCATTAGTAACTTTCGGCTTCCACCTCATAATTCTGTCTGCTAAGGAAGGCAGCCCACTCCTATTCTCACAGCGCCTACATTGCTAAACCACGCAACACACTCACACAACATTACTACACACGTACATAATAATATAAACATAACACAATGACTGTTACGCACATTTTATATATTATTATACACATATTGCTTTAAGGTGGGCTGTTATTATATTTTATATAATTAGACTGATATTATTTAAGTGTTAAAAATGCTGCCTCAAAAGTGAAAAAGAAAACTAAAATACTGTGAGTAAACAAATAATATTTTAATCAAATAAAGGTGCTTGAGATGGCTGCCGCCAACTGTGATACAGTTGTGTATTGCCTGGTTATGTGATGTCAAACTCTTGGAAAGAGTTCAAATTCTGGTGGACACTGTATTTACAGACATCCACAGCACTTGTCTCTTTAACTTCAAGTACCTCTTCAATCTTGAAAACATGGTGTGGGCTGGATGATGCCTGTTGGGGTAATGCTTTTTGTAGAGCTAGCATGCCTCTCTTGCATTACTTTGGGTTTCTCCTAGATGAGAAAAGCATCTTGGTGTACTCTGCATTTGTGTACAAGACTGCAGTTGTTCATTCCCACTTTACAATAGCCACACAAATGAATACCATAAAGTATGAAACTACTGAAGAGAATAATACCATATACTATTGTTGGTTGTAGGCCAACAGCAGGTGAAGGCCTAATGTTTAAATCACATAACAGCTGATGCAGTACCATTGGTAAACAACTCTTAACAAATTAATGCTACATCTACTGTTTGTGTAAGGCTTGTTTACATAGTTATCTTCGTTCCTATTTCTTACTCTAGTGCATAAACAAAGAGTTTCTGGACGTGGGTTTATAAACAAAGCATTATCACATGGTACAAATTTACCACTGAACCTTATAACATACATTTTTACACTATATATAGATTTTGTGCACCTGTATACTTAGTTTACAATTTGTGCTTTAAGATGAATTGCATATCCTGAAATTCCAGAAACTAGCATAACAATCCCTGAATAAAGACCATTTCACTTCATTTCATAGAGAATGTGTTTGAATGAAGTTTATCACTTAAGCATTCATGGTTGTAATTTGTGAAATATCAAATAAAAATATTGTTATGAATTGTTGCTAATACTATTTCTTTTGCTTTCTTAATATTTAAAAAATTCAGCTTTTTATACATACTGCAGAGTCACTACTATTTTAACACTAGAACCGCCAGAGCTAATTATATACTTAAAACTGCCGATGCAGTCAATTTGACTGTGCTTTTAACACGCAGATTTTCGACAAAATAGTTGCTCAACACAATTATACATAAAGTATATGTAGTAATAAATTGACAAGAATTCTTGGTAATAAAGTACATGCATTTTCATTATCATTATAGATAGGTTTACATTACAATTTTTTTTTTTTTTTCAATTTATTTTTTCACCGCTTTGAGAATATCGTGAATACAAATGCTGACTCCATAACACTCAAATAATGAAATAACAGGAATTGAAGTGATAAAAGATAGGAAACATACTGTATATGATGTTTGAATTGTTAATGTATAATCACACTGGCATAGCATTACAAAAATATAGGGTTTTTACGTCTGTCTTTCTGAACATTGTTTTATCTAAAGATTAATGAAGCTGTAATTGTTTTGACTGTAAAAGATCCAATCACAAACTGTACAAATCACTCTCTTTATGACCTTTTTTGTGCACAATCAGCAACCCTTTTTTTTCACCTGATACAAGTTACAATCCTCTTATTTTTATGCTTCATTTGGCACTACTGTCTTGGTTTCTTTCGTTGCACCTCATCTTCTTCCAGCTCTTTCGTTGCTTCCTCTCCTGTTTGATTTCTAGATTGCATGTATTCTGTGCAATATAAACCATGAGTTGATGGCAGTTAGATCAAGGATGTTATGCAAAACATGTATTGGCCAGTGATGTATATCAAAACTTACTGAATATAATCTTGACACCTACCTAAGATAACAGCAAATTTTGTATCATTGTAGAAGCTAATTGTCTTGGGAACTCTTTGGTATTATTTTTCATTTCAACTTCTAAGTGCATAGAACTGTACAGAAGAACAATTTTGTTTCATTTACCTGAGTACATGTCAGTGTATTATCTCATTCTTCAGGAGAGCAGATGTGTACAAAGTAGTTTTCATGCTTTTTACAATGATGAAGATTTTCCTTCTTGCATGGTTTACAGTTCAACAAGACTAGTGCCTTCATCTTTTAAAGTTTCATTGCAGTGAAGAAGTCATCCGTAGTCACATTTCGACCCTTAATGCGGTATGATGCTACTAATTTCATGATCACATTCTCAGGAAGATTTTAATTTACTTTCTGTTCATCTTTGCCAAGGTAAGGGAACCTGTTACAAAGCTATTTAGTGTTTATGTCTGCTAGTGGCCAGAATTTAATACTGGAATTATCAGACTTGTTTGGTATGTATTGCAGATAGGATCATCTGTTCTGCTTGGAAAAATTGTTCATCTACAGTGACATTTGCACCTGGGCTGAAACACAGCTGACAGTTTTCAGTAAATTTATTCCAGATACTTGAAACTAGAGCAAACTTTGTTTTCAAACCGTCTGACCTTGTGTTTTTTATATCTTCATTTCCATGAACTATCTGTACATCATCCTCATTTTCTGAAGTGCTACTTCCAGGAACATTAACTGGTTGAAAATCTTATTTTGATGCAACACTTTCATTTTCTATTATACACATATTATCTTCCAAATCTGACTGATTTTCAGAAATTTCAGAGAAAGAAGCATTTTCTTCATCTGTGAGAGGCTGTTGCCTATACCACTGCATTCTCTTTTGACATGTTTACTGCTCAAAAGAAATATTGCAGTGTCTACATGATCTAGGAGACTACTGAGGAAAAATCATTATGACTACAGTGAAAACTATTGCAATAATAATATATTGAAATTATAAAAGGATCAGAATGACCACTTTGGCAGTTCTAGTGTTAAAATATGTTGCATGTCAGCTTTTACTATGCATGTTCACTTTGCAACACCTCAATCTAAGTAGTGCTGTAGCAAGATTCACAGCAGGCAGAAATAGAACAGAAACCTTTTGTTGTTTTCTTTTTGCTATGTCAAGAAAGCAACTTAGCGTAGAAGATAAAAATACAGTAAGCTTTAAGGCTGCATGCTATTTTTCTTTTTAGCCTTCCAAAGCCTTCTGTATACTTATAGGAGGATTGAACTAAATTTTTAAAGATGTCCAACAATAAAATATAAACAATTCTGAGCACATTGCTGAAAACCACGTTGTACAACCTCTCATTTTCATTCTGAAAGCACTTTTATGTTTAACGCTCATCTTGCAGTGGTCATGAGGCTAGATCATGCCATGCTATTGAATATCACTTGCATTAGTTAGCCTTGCGTTGCATTTAATTCCTGTTATGTTGTGATTATAGGACAGTTTTTCTTTCCTAGTGTTCTGTAAGGTGTAAACTCAAGAATGCCTGCGTGCAGTGGCTATGGTTATGCGAATAATTCTGACATAAACAGAAATGTTGGTTATTACTCATTCCCTGATAGAGATAAGAATCGACATGTGTACAACAAACAAATGGTTGCTGCTATGAAATGAAAAACTTTCATTTCAAAGAAAGTGATTTTAATGATTCGGATGTTATAAAAATAAGTATAATGAATGAGAAATTCAAAACCCCTAGACTGAAAAATAATGTGGCGCCTTAGAAATTTTTAGGACCAAAAAAAAAAAAAAAATCTCCCAGAAAAAGAAACTCAAATTTTGTTAAAAGAATGCAAATGCTACAGCTGGTTGATAATTCAGAAAGCAATTCTCAGCAATAAAGTGCAGCTACATTAGTTTCTAGTCTTTACACGTGGAGTTGAAGATTGATACTGAAATAAGTGCAAGTTGGTAACTTGAATTTTTAGTGTTATGAACGGCATTAATGTGAACCAAAGTTTGACTGATGAGAAAGGCAAATCTTTGGTGTAAATGATTATAAACCAAGTAAATATTTGAGAGAATCCAGTTAAGATGGAGAAGATGATCTAGGTACGCACAGAAAATGTTTTTTGTGTTGTGTAAATATGCTCCTTGCGCTATTCATACCCAAGGTCACGGGTTCAAACTCGGCGGAGGGCAATGCATTTTTTCCAGACATAAAAATCCTTAGCATGGCATCCTTTGGAAGAGAAGTAAAGCTGGTGGTTCTGTGTCATAGATTTACGACACATGAAAGAACTTCAAGCCTGATAGAGGCCTCTGAGCAAAATTTCCAGTCTTTCAGACCCAATATAGAACAGGACGCTAAGGACCATAGTAGTTAAAGAGCGTCCATAAATAAAACTGAATTTAATTTTAATTTTTTCCTATTCAGTATTTGTCACGCATGTGGTGGGCCTGTCACTTAAAGAAAATCTAACGCACGAAGGGCATTAATACAAATTATAACTCATTGTGTGAATAGGTACATTTATGAATGGTGCTCTGAAAATGAAAGTCTGAATAGTAATGTGTGCATAGCTTCTGGCATGATATCTTTGCTGAATTACATTTAACTGTTTCTTGGCATTCTCAAAAGCAAAAAATATGTTATTTTTTGTGAATCATATTTTTATAGACTTGTTAACAAATTTGTTTTCCCTTTGGTACACAAAGCCTGATTAAAAGAAAAAGAAAGTAATTTTGCAATTGCCATGGATGATTCAAATTTATGTTAATGTGGGGATGGGTGGTACTATGACTCCCCAGGATTGTTTGCTGAACTTGTGACTTATTCTATAATAAATTTGGCAAGAAATAAAATATTAGACTTCATAACTTTATGGAGAGGAACTGTAAGTGGTGATATCGAGAAAGCTTCTTGAAAAATATACTGACTTCTATAAGTGAAAACCTGCCCATGAAATTATTGCTAACAGAGACACATGGTTATTAGAGCTTTGATGAAAAAGAAATTCCTACACATACACTATGAATTTGATGTATGCCATCTTGCTAAATTGCCTATGAAAATGTTAAATAGGATTCCAAAATTATGTCCTTCATGAATTGAAGCATTCTATTTATATCACCTATGGTGAGCATCGGCTACTTGTGAATGTGACAGTGTACTCCTAAAGGAAAAGTTCACGTCAGCTCTGAATCACATTACTAATGTGCATAATTGGGTAGTTTTGAGAAATTTCATTCATGTGCTTATGATGCATTGAGTGAAGATAAAGTTAAAAACACAAACTGTTTATGTAAGAGTTCTATAGAATACAATGACTTGTGCAATATAGTAAATAATGGTAGATTTTTAAGTGACATTGTGCATTTAAATCATTTTCATTATACAGAAAGCCTTGAATCGTATCACAATGAGTGCTTGAAGTATGTTTCAAAACGAACACATTTTTCATTTCTAAGCATGTTTGTCAGATCAATGATAGCTGCTCTAGATCATAATTTTCACCAAAAGCAAGAAGTAGTGGTCAGTTCCGTGGAATATTTTAGTGGCTGGAGACTGGGCGCATAAAAAGAAATGTGAGACAAAACCTTGTAACTTAAATAGTGAAGTAAATGAACAAGTTTCAATACAAGTATGTTTTACCAGAAGTAAATGACCGTAGCGACATTCCTTGTAATATTGGCTCACTCTAGAAAATTAAACCTAATAAGAGGTTATGGAAGGCTTGTACTTATCTCAGTTTGGATTACCTCTGTGAGAAAATGGTGAAAAAGCTAACTAAACATGTAAATAATATAAATGTGTTCTGAAAGAAAACAAAAAATGCTACAGAATGAACATACTCTTATTCGAAATCACTATGTGCGGTAACACAGCAGCAAAGATGTTGAGGCCACTCATCAATAGCTGCACGAATTGTGTCCAGGGAATTTTCTTGACAGCAGATGTGATTGAATTTTTTTAACATCTCAGTATTGTGGTGCCGCTTTTGACGTGCTATTGTCTTGATCTTCTGCCACAGAGAATAATCCAATGCATTCAGGTACAGACTTCCACTAGGCCAATCAGCAGCGGTGATGAACCATGGGACATTGGTTGCTAACGTTAGTTGCTTTGTGTGCAGGAACACTATTCTGCTGAAAAATGCACTTTTCCCTTTGGTACAGCCTCAATTGATATGCTCCTGCACGCAAAGCAAAAACCATGCAGCAGTGGTTGGCAACCAATCTCCCATGGTTCATCGCTGCTGCTAACTGGCCGTGTGGAAGTCTGGATCTCAATCCATTGGATTATACTTGGCAGAAGCTCGAGGCGATAGCATGCCAAAAACAATACCACAATATTGAGATGTTAAAAAAATCAATCGCATTAGCTGTCAAAGTTTCACTGGACATGATTCGTGCAGCTGCTGATAAGTGGCCTCAACTTATTTGCCACTGTGTTGCCGCACATGGTGATCATTTTGAATAAGAGTTTGTTCATTTTGTAGCATTGTTTTGTATTCTTTCAGAATATATTATATTAATGGGTTAGCATAGTTTTTATTTAATAGTTACATGCATTGAAAGTACTGACAGAACTTAATGGCAGTACTGTGTAATATTAAACAAACATTGCAGAAAACAGTTATTCTTTTACTGATCTGTGAATATGGGAATTCAGAAATCCTGTATGAGAACAGTGAAAATCTTCACACTTACAGCTTCAGATGGTATTTTCCAGCAGGTTAATATAAAATACTGCATAATCCGAAAGTATATGAAATACTCCAAAAAAGATAATCGCTTTGTATGATAGTTTGCTAAACACTACACACACAATCTTTGCAATACGTTGTTCTTTCAGATGAAATAATATGCCAAATCTCATGTATGGAAGAATGTTGTGACTGAAATTTATCCAGTCAGCAGTCTTGCTGCTGTGTTGCAATGTGTCATATATATTTGAACAATTTTCCTGTGGAATTCTATAAGAATTGGTGGTTTTGCCTTGGCATCAATATTGATACAGTATCAAACTACATCTTAACCACTTATGTTACTATATTGTGCAATGCAGTTTGGATGACCAACCATTATGTTCTTTTAAATATCTCTTTACATTTTCAACAGGAGCTACAGGTATTCAATGTGTATTATAAAGCACATCCTCTACTGGCATTTTATTCAGCATTACAACTAATGGTAGTGCAGCTTTTCCAAGTCAAATACATTCACTCACCCTATGACAGTTTTTGATTTGGTAAGCCCAAAATTTATCAAACAGCCATCACTAGTGTTCAAATATGACAACTTATAGCCAAATCTGATTGTTTTGACACAAATTGTTTGTATTCATGGCAACTGTATCATTTCATCGACTTGTCAAAAAGCCATGAATTGTGATGTTGCAGAATAACAAATGCAATTTAATTTTAACATGTCCATAAAGAGCATATTATCCAAGCAGTATATGATTCATGTGACTTCATATTATAAGCGCAGTGCAGAAATTTATGGATTAAGGGCTGGTTATATGAACTCTGAATAAATCTGTTATTCTTGGAGTACCCTATCTCGGATAATGTTATGAGTTGTATGATGCAGTTTTATTTCTTAGATAGCTATTCGACTGTTTGTAGATTTAAAACTATTTTTGGCTATATTGCAAGTCATTCATGGCCAGCTTGATATGTAATCACTGCTGTTTTTTGTTTTTTTTCTGAAACTTGTGTTTCAATTTGCATTGTTTTCACAATCAGCTGCTCTTATATTATTATTATTATTATTATTTCTTAATCTGTTCGCAGCCCTGTGAAATAATTATGAATGTCCACGAACATGTTCAAATGCAAAATTATGCTTTTACAGCTATAGCTTGCGATAGAATAGGGGTATGGGGGTGTATAACTGTACATTTTGTGCAAAGTTGTATCTTTGCTGATATTATACAAGTTTATGGTATATTTCATTTTCTATGATCAAAACAGCTAACACACTTAGCTTGGCTTCTGTCATTGTATTCCTTAAAATAGTTTTTTATAATTCAGTTTTGAAAATTACATTTTAACTGTTGTCAGGCCATTGACAACTTAAGATATAATTGAGTCGCTGTACTGAGACCAAGTACCTAAAAATTTGCTAAGCAGATATTATTAACCAACAGACATATTAGAATGCTACGTATGAATAGGACATCGAGAAACCATTCCCATTACAGCTTGCACTTTGCTGATGGCAGTACTTAATGCAACAGCTAGGAATGCTCAATCAAAGCAATGACATCGAGAGCATTATTTTTTACTGACTTGTGTTCTCTATTTGACCAAAACGTGTTTCGAATGTCATCAAGCTGTTTTATGTTGTACCTAGACAAGTGACAGTAATAAAAGTGAGTTTATCTGTGCATTCATTTGGAGTAAACCCATTTGTAAACACATACAAATTATGAACTTGTTCTCAAATAATTTAAACTTAGTTTTAGATTAGATATGGAAGTTCTGAAGGCCTCTACTAATCTGGTCATCACCGGCACCTTCTCCCCACATAACAAAGTTTGTGATGTCATTAGCTTCACCATTGTTAAACTTACCTCTATAACGTATTGTGTTAGAATTTCTGGTTCTCCAAAACGTATAAAGTAATGCGTCATTTATACAGGACAAAATTGTGCCAATACCCAAGCAGCAATTTTCCTTTGTATACTCTATTCTCACAATAACAACATATCCCTGCATGGAATCATGGAATAAGTTATTCCATGATTTTCTCTTTATAGGCTCTATTCTGGTATCATAACACAACTTAGCACCTAACCATGGAATAATGTCTAACAAAGGTTTATTCAGAGTTCGTACAACTGCCCTTAAAAAGATATATTGCCCCTCACTCCTTAGTTGCAATAAAGTATATGTCCCAAATCATTCTTTTTAATGGTAAAGGGTTACACTTTCTTAAAATAATTAGTCTAATCCTATAAAACACTGCAATTCTAATAGTTTTTTAGAATCATTTTCATTCATAAAATGTGCATAACATTGCCTTTCTCTGTTTGGGTATTGTATTGTGTCATTTATCAAGAAATAATTTTAATACAAAGTTATTCAAAAAGAAGGAACAGACTTTAAATGTTTATTTCTAATGAACGACAATAGATGGCGACACGATACATCACTGAATAGAGAAAAGTACAAAATTTTATTTTGTGTGTTCAAAATGAGCACCATTTGTTATGTGAGGACGACCAGTGCTTTTCCGTTTGCATATGCAACCATCTTCTATGAATTTATTGTATCAATTGTAAATTTTTTATGATGAGGTGGCTCATTGAACTTACAACAAAATACTCGCTGCAATGAAACAATGGATTCACTCTTTGCATAATGGAACACACAAAACGACTTTTCCTTCTGGCATTGCCATTTTCTCATAAACAAACACAGCGTCACTGTAGGCACTGAATGGAACTAATAGGTGGGGCTTAGAACTTTCCTCTATTCAATGTGTCGCTATCTATTGTCGTTCATTAAAAATGAATGTTTAAAATCTGTTCCTTCTTTTTGAATAAACCTGTATATACATGTCATATTGGCCTAATGAGAATGGCCTGGTTTGGATTCCATTTATTTCCCTTTTCTGAGGAGTGTTGATTTGTCATCTCTATTGCCACAGAACCTGAAGACGTTTTGGAGATGTAATAAAATGATTCTGGTTAGCATTCATTATCATTACTGCCAATATGTTCATTGGCCATCAATTTTATTTCAGCGTAGGAACCAAATTGACAGCTACTTTGATGAGAAGTCATATGTTCATTCTCATTGCCAGAATCTTCATCTCTCTCAGCACATACCTCAGGTGGCTCAATAAATACTTATTTCTTCAATGTAGTTAGCTATGTCAACATCTGCTTCTAAAATGTTCACTGCTTCTAATATTTAAAACCTTGAGCTGAAATTTTGAAAAATAAATATTGAATAATGAACAAATGAGTAATATTTCTCAATACTCAAAATTACATAATTAAATTGCATTTTAGACTATAACAACAACATTTGAAAATATTAGGCTATTTACGCTATAAATTTGCTTCTTGGTTGCTTGCCTATACTAATCTATGGTTTCAACACACACAACTCCTGGTTTTCCGTGTATTGATGGCCCATTGTCTACTTGCTTACATTATTCGTCTATTTCATCTGCCTTTAGCCCCATCTTTGTAGTCATTCTTAACCATTTCTCTTTGACCTTACCCAAATAGTTACCCATGGCTTTTATATTATCATCCCTTTTTACAATCGGAATCTTCCTTATTAATACTTTCCCATCCAAGTTTTTCCATTTCTGTTGCCAAAATTGATCTCTCCATGTTTTTGTTTAATTACAGCAAATTAAGCAGGGAAATCTGTGCTCACTTCCCCACACATTGGACATTTTACTATATCCTCATCATGCCTTGTGCCTTCTTGTAATTCCAGTTCTTGCCCATGCAAATCCTTCTCTTCCTAATTTATTACACATCTCTATGTACTTTTCCCTCTCCCATGTTGTTTTTATTTCCCTATATATCTTCAAGGAGCTTTTCTCGTACTGCCAAAATATCTTGTCTGTCAATATCTTCTAGCCTTAATTCTATTTCTTTCCAAAAGCCTCTAATGTGATACTCTGCATTTATCCATGCATCTCCCATACCTATCTGTTCCATAACTTCCTGAATTTTTAATAACCATTACGCTTTCCATTTACCTTTTTTTTTATGTAAAACATTCTTTGATAATATCACTATCTTCCAGATAGGAAATTCTATATAAATATTTCATAACTTTTATGAACATTTTGATCTTCATGGAGTACCTACCAAATTCTAACTGTGCTGCCCCATTTGGTGGTGCTATTGGTAGACCTAAAACATATTTGCAAAAAAATATATTGACTATGTCGACCTCTCTCCAAGCATTATCTCCCATACCTCTGCCCCATGCAACATCTTGCTTTCTACTGTGGCAGTGTAAATTCTTTCAAGCCATTTGACATGTCTGGCAATTTTTTAAACATCTTATAGCCATTTTACCTTATGTTATAGACATCTTCTTTTGTTCACTCCAGCTTCCTTTCGAACTTAGTCTTACCCCCAGGTAATCAAATCTCCTTAGCACTTCCGTTTATCTGCCATTTTTCATCCTTATGTAGTCCATAAGCTTTTTTAAAAACCACGACCTTGGTTTTTTTTTTTTTTTCATTTATTTTCAGTCCCCATTTTCTACAGAAATTCCTTACTGCCTCAATTGCTCTCCTCAGCCCTCTGCAAGATATGGACCTAACTACTAAGTCATAGGCAAATGGAATTTCTTTATTATTAATAACTGGCGAGTTCTTCTAGGATATCATCAATGTAAAGGTTAAATAGCATTGGACTAAGTTTACATCCCTGTCTTACCCCTACCTTACTCTGAACACATTCAGTTACTTTATTGTCTGGTAGTTTTATATAAAACTCATTCTGATATATCTTGCATATTATTTCAATAAACGTATGACTTACCCCTTTATTTTTTACTTTTATCCATAATGCTTCTCTGTTTATGGTATCAAATGCCTTCTCAAGATCAGTAAATACCATATATACCCTTCCCCTTTATTGCTCAAATATTTGTAGACCATTTTCTTGATTATGAATATATTATCTAATGCTGTTCTACCTGTTCTAAATCCTGCTTGAAACTCCTGGTAACTACTTCTCCTTCTCTACCCAATTCTGTAACCTATTAGCTAGAATGCTGTAAAGATCTTACTTATAATAGAAAGTAAACTTATCTCCCTGTAATTAGCTGGATTGTTTATATACCCCCTTTCCCTTATACATTTATTGGCACTATCATACTTGTTCTCCTTCTCTTAGGAATCTCCCTTGTCTCCAATATTTTATTGAACAATTTTATCTCTGTTTTTCTTCTAGTTTCATCTATTGACCAAGCCTTCCAAAATTCCCCTGGGATACCATCAGTACCACTTGCTTTGTTGGCTTTTAACCTCTTAATTTGTTTGCACAGTTAAACATTGATGATTTCCCTATCTAATTCAGTAATTAATTGCTGGTCTCCATGAAAAAGAGTACTCACTATTTTGTCCTCACCTAACAGTGCTTTAAAATGCATGCAGCATTTATATGGATTTATATAATCTTCTCTTGCGCCCTTTCTGTAAAGGCTTTATTACTATTGACCATATTCTCTTTGTGTCATGGGTTTTTGAGGTTCATTTAATGTTTGGCTTATTGTTAATCCCCATTCCCAACTTTCTTCCTCAATAAAGCATCTATAATGCCCATCTAAGGACTAAAAAAGTTTCCCTCTGCTCTTTTTGCCCTGATTGCCGCCAGTTTCTGAACTCTTGTGTTACTCTTCTTTTTGCCATTTGACAATCTTTATCAAACCATTTTGTTTTGCTATCCTTATAGGTCACAGCTTTCATCTCACCTCCCGCCCTTTTCACGCTTTACTCTAGTGTTGATTAATTTTATTAGTATTATTAGTATTTAATAAGGTTTCTACTCTCGTAATATTTTCTCACTTTCCTAATTCAATTCTTTACAAAATATATCACGTTGTTCTTCCCTCCATTTATATACTTCCACAGCTCTATAAAACTTGCTGTACCCTTCCTTCGTATCACTATTTCCTTCTCCTAATCTTAATGGTAAGTGACAGCTTGATATTATTGTATTCATAACCTCAAAGTCCAGAATCCAGTTGTCCATATCTAGTGAGCACATTATATAAGCCAGCCACCACACTTTTACCATTCTTATTTGCAAATGTGAATTCCCCTTCTAAGTCTGAACCTTTCAACCCATTACATATCATAAGATATTCTTTGCAAAAATCAGTACTTTTTTCCCTTTATTATTGATAACCTTAACTTTGCTGTGTCTATTCTCTATTTCAATCTCCTTGTCAAACTCCAGTTGGGTTGATCAACTTGTTCCCCTGTCCTTGCATTAAAGTCACCAACAATTATTATTTCCCCTTTACCATACTTGTTTTGCAGTGCTTAAATGCCCCAACTCACTTTCCTAAACATGTTTGTATCAAATTAATCTGATGTAGTAGGGGGTTATACACAATAGCAATACACACATCGCCTTTTTGGAAAATATCACACAGTGTAAGCCATAACATTGATTTGTTCAACTCCTTTTCTTCTTCCACCTCAAACCCCTAACTTTCCTCACAAAACAATGTAAACCACCTGAAGCTCTACCTCTATTTTGATTCTTCATGCCATTTACACTATAAAAGTCAAATCCAGGCAAGTCTATATTTGTTTTACTTTCCATGTTTTCACTACCATTATCATGTTGCCGCTTTTTAACACATGCTGAATTTCACTGCTACGCACATTCTCTAGTAGGCCCTCTATATTCCAACTTGCTATCGATAACTTGAATCACTATACCAAACCTTTCCTCTCAAATGTAAACTTCTCTAGATTCACCTGCCTTCTTGTGCGTATACAATCTTTCACTTCCAAAATGCTGCCCGACGGCATTGATGCAACATTTAAACCTTCTTGATTCCATACATCTGAGCCAGCTGTTGCAGTTGCTCCTTTGTGTGTCTTAAAATCAACTGTGATTTGTGTTGCACTGACCTTCTCAGTGACACCACTGATGATGTATTTTCCCCATCCTTCTTTGGCTGGGCTGGCGGTGATACTAGCTTTGTCACTGGTGACATGTGCTGATTCTTTCTGGTAATCCTCCGGCTGACTATTTTTCTACTGTCCATCGCATGTGAAATATGATTTCACTCTGTCGACCCACAGATCGATCTCACTTACAAATTCTCCTAGCATTGTTTTGATCATTTCAGACTTGTTGCTGATTCTCTTGTCAGTTCTATTTTCCATGTTCTTTATTTCCTTTATCTCTTTAGTGATAGTTTCTAGCATCTTGCCCCTCTGATCCATTGTTGGTCCAGGATTCATTTCCACTCCAATTATTAATGAAGTCCACAACACAAAAATATATCAGAAAGTTATTCCTATCCATTCTTGTTCATTGCTGTGGTTGTTGATTCTTTTTGCGTTAAAAGCATAGATTCTGACTTGGTACATTTGCATGTCAATACCTATCTTTTTCCACTGCGAGCGTGCATGTTGACACATCCATCTCCCTTCGCGACTGGCAAGCAACTCCAAATAAATACTAATACAGTTTGTTCTCTTGCTTAAAGATGTTTAAAACAGTAAAATGTTCTAAAAGTGTAACAGAAGAAACCAAGAACTGAAGCATATAGTGTAAAGAAGTTTTTATTACTATTTCATCATCATTATTATTATTATTATTATTATTGTCATCATCATTATTACTGTTTATTATGTTTCCAAAGATTCTGATAAGTATGTAAATTACTTAACGCCCATAGGAAGGTGTAATTCTCACCGTGGCAATACAATATTTCAACTTGTAATGCCTCTTAAAATTCGCTCCATTTCTCAGAATTGCAAATCGAGTGTTGTAGCACAACAAGCAGTCTTCCAATTATACAACAGAACACACCGATACCAAATACTGATATTTTAAATACTGACACTATACTTTAATGGGTTAAGCTGTGAACTTAAATTTTTTATATAAAAAATAAACAGTCCAAGAATTGGCATTTTAATTTTTTAGTATATGTGACCTTATTTTACTGATAACTTGTGAAGACCCATTCATTCTGATTGAATTTTATAACTAAAACTGTATGAAATAGACAAAAAGGTACTTAAGAAAAATATGTTGACTAGGATTTTTAAACATGCAATTAACGTTATATCACTTATTACACACTGAAATATTATGCCCATTAATTTATTTCTCATCAGGCTGTGCAAGAAAGCATTTAAAATGTCAAGTCCAACATACATATAGCAAGCTTCTTTTTAAACATTGACTATTGTACTAGTTTCCTGTGGGCTTATATGTAGCTACAACAAAATTGTATTTAAACTACTTCAGAAAACATGTTTTAAAGAGAAGTAGAAAATGGACATCTTTTTTATTTTTTTTTATTTATTTATTTTTTATTTGTTTCTTTCATTACAAAATTTGCAGACTATAAATGAAAAGAAGTTACAGTCCATAAAGAAAATCTTGTGATTGCAGCACATTGGAATTCTTTTGTTGTTTTAGCTTGTTTTCTTAGTACAGTTGCATTGTAATGCTATTTAACATTTAGCTGTGCTTAATTACTTAACCTACCCTATTTTATTCAAACCCAGACATTTAAATTTTTGCTAATGTTTCAGCTTACCTGCAAATGTGTGTGTCTAATAACTGCCAGCATAACTTTCTGAATATTAACGAATAGTGTTCTGGGGGGAGGGGTAACTTAGGAGAACCAGTTTAGAGTAATAAGTGTTTGCAATTTCTTTTTCAGCGGATACTATAACTCCGAATTATGATGATGCAAACTACAAAGTTTTGGACTTCAGGTCATCAGACCTAGAACTACAGTGCAATGTTACTGAAAGTAATATCAGAATGGAGTGGTATAAGAACAACCAGCTTCTCAATAGCTCGGATAGAATTTTGATAAATCCTGCAGAAAACAAACTTATAATAAAAGAACCTACAGTAGATGATGCTGACAATTATACCTGTAAAGCCATCTTCACTAAAGCAATTAATGGCAGTGCTTCAGAATCAAAAGACATCAGGGTTGTAGGTAAGCAAGGATAAATTTTCTACTAATACGAAAATTAAGTGAAAATGAAAGTAGTGTAGAGATCAGCATAATATTATGAAACTTTTGCCTAGATAGCATATGAAAGGGTGAAATATTTCAATACTAAAATTTATCTATTCGTAAATCATATAATGCTTTTGTATATACTTAAAATGGATACAATAAAACATTTATTATAAAAACTAAATTATAATCTTCATTGCAGTAAAACTCATTCCTCTGTTGCCAGCTTTGTAATCTTTTTAAATCCATTTTCAAAAAAGCATAATTTCATCTACTTTATTATACAATAATGTAGAGTTCACTGTACTGATCAAAATTACCATATGTCTGATCAATGATTAAAAGGTAATTTTTTTTCCCTCCCCCTCTGAGGCATTAGATTTGCTGTAAAAGATTAGTTTGTATTAGAATTTTGACAACTTTTATGGTGTGATGCCTTTGAATATCAGAACATTTTTAAGGTTCTGGAAAGTTTAAAAGAAAGTGAACAGATTTTTCCTCAGCATTGTTTTTGTAAAATCATTTGGTTTCAAACAATTTACAATTGAAGTTTCCATGAGCTCATAATTTTCATGGTTCAGTACATCTGACAATGCCACAGGGACTATTCATTTCCCTCCTGTCACACAATCCAGACCTTTGTCATGTAGGTCAACTGTAGGTGAGTCAAGAGTAGCTGATGAGTTGCATTATAATTTGTAGTGAGTTAATAATTATTGAAGGATTGCATAAAGAAATCATTTGTGGAAGCCTTGACAAACCAGAGAGTTGCAGACAATCTTAATTTAATGGAAACTAGGATGTGCTAGAGATGCAACTGAAAATTATCAAGTTATATTTGCTAGCAAAAATTGTCCAGGGTATTAATTGGCTATTTAGTGATGACAGTTAATGTATGCCATATGCCAAGAGAGTGATCCTAGAGTGCATTCACAATCCGCAAAGCAGGAGGATGTATTCTTTAGTCATTGGAAAAATGCTTAGCAGTTGTTTTTGTGTCTTGGCCACATTCGCATGTATGAATGATTCACTTGCACTGCAGACCTTGGTAAGTTCTGTTAGCTAACTAGTGGTGAATGATTCACATAAGATACGGTTTATCGATTGTGAATATCAACTGTCAGTTGCTGGCTTCTGTTAGTGCTGTAAAGACTAGGGTTTGTTCATTGTGCGTCTTAAAACTTCAGAGCTTATTCAAACATCCGTGTTGTGTGTTAATTACGTATTATCATTATTATTATTGTTGCTGTTCTTGTGTTAGTCCACTGAAATCCCTAGCAAAAAATTCTCGCTTTAACAAAGAACTTTTATGCACAATACATATGCAACTGAATCGTGTAGACAGGTGTAGGCAATTTCAGGAGATGTATTCCAGTTTCAAATAGAGATGTTAGATGTCTGGTTAATATGTTTAGAACAATGGGATATCTAAGTGCAAAACCTAAGAAACAAAAGAATATGCACTAATGCAGGAAGAAATTGATGCACATTTGAATACTCTTCAAAGAAGTCTCTTAAGAGGTGTTGCACAGCAAGTAGGTGCCTCAAAAACTTTTGTTCATATAGCTGCTAAACTTTTAAAATGAAACCCCATAGAATGATTATTATTCATGAATTACAACTTCGTGATGACTAGGAATGTCAGAATGCAGATGGGCACCTTTTTCAATGCCACTTATAACAAGGTTAGTACTCATTATTGTGCATGTTACGAGTATGAAACATGGGAATTTTAGAATGGAAAACACCCCAATGTAATAGGCAGCACACTGAGCAAACATTCATGCAATCTGGGCCGGGCCATAAAACAACTGCTTTGTATCTGGAAAATAAGAACAAAGTAAATATAATGCTTGCAGTAGACATTAACAATTTAGAAATTTGCTGTCAACAAAACGATCACATCCTAATATGCCAGTAATTGAAAGAGGAAGTGACTATTACACAGGCATAAATTATAGGTAAATACTTTAAACACTCCATATATATTTTTCCTGCTTACCTTCAATACTACTTGCCTATAGTAAGTAGATGAAATATCCCATTCTACCCAAATTTTTTATACCGAGATTTAACCAGAAATACATGTTTTGAGGCTGCTTAAATCCAAAGAAAAATACTTTTATGAAAGATATGTCGGGGGGGGGGGTGTGGATAGATCATTACTCAAAAACAAAAGGTAGTTTAAATGCAAAGTTTTTCTTTTTTATTGTATATTTTCTCAAAATTGGCTTTGCGATATTTATTAAAATACCATTTAAGATAGATATATGAAATGAAGCTAGAAACAGTGACGTGTTTTTGAATTCACTTTAGGCAAGTCAGAATTAGTTACATTAACATCACTTATGTTTACTCACTTGACATGTTTTGGGAAACGGCTTGTTCCCATCATCAGAAGGTGTCCGACTCAGTTTTTTGTTTAGGAATGATTTTAAATTATACAAGACGTACCAAAACTATTCAAATGTTTATTTGTGGTTACAAGCTCTTGTGATAGAAAAGAAACTGAAGAAAAAAGCAAAGTTTACGAACCTTCAAACATGTTCATTAGAGGACGCTTAGCAGGAAGTATTTCAGTAGAATATTTTGAAAACCATGCAGAATGTTTACACTAAATTTGTATTTTAACGAGTTCTATATTGTGTATGTATTTCCATGTGTTTGCTACCTATGCATTAGAGGGCAGCCCGGGAATTGCACCTAGATTTCCATATCTGTAGCCAAATGTGCTAACCATGCATAGCATAACGTACCATAATAAATCAATAAATTTTATTGTAATCCATTATTAAAAAAGTGCTCTCCAATAACATTCAATTGATTTATCTTATCTATCTTCTTCAGCTTCCAGAATTGGAGTTGTTTTTTTCATGGAACCTAAATGTAAAAGATAAAAACAAATAAAACTAATATTTGCATCTCGGAACACTGAAAATAAATGCTATTTATAAATATTTTCTCAAGAGTGCTGTAGCAGATTATATGTAGTGATAAACTAAGTACCAGAGGTTTGATGAAAACAAGTATACCTTTACCGCATTTTTTTTTTTTTTTTTTTTCATTGTTAAATTTAATACTTACAGAATTGAAGTGCTAGAATGAGTGTCTTCTGCTGCTGGCAGCTCTTGAATGTGACAAGCCTCTTGCCCTTCTTGCAAGCCTCTGATCAGTTAAGCCTAAAAAAGTATTTTTGCAAACTGTTCAGAGTTAATACAACATGTTAACAGCATGAGATAGTCACATTAGGCAGTGTTAAATTGAGGATACAGAAATTGACAAGATAAATTTAAGATTACATCAAGAAATATAAATGGAAACTTCTTTATGTGGCTTCTTACTCTTATTTAATGATTTTCAGTGAAACCAATAGTTAGAATGAAAGAAAAAGACGTTACTGTTGTGGAAGGTGAGACATTGGAAATTGTGTGTGTAGTGCTGGGAAAACCAGATCCTGAGGTTACTTGGCAGTTTGGTAAGTAAACATGTAGATTGATAAGCAGATTACGTATTTCTCTGAGTGTCAGATGATTCCCTTTTTCCTGAACCTGATTTAGACAGTTTGGGAGATTTTGAAAAAATTTTAAGGATGTTCTTGATATTCCTGCTCAAGCTCCACAGTGTTCCATTGCCTGTGTGATTTGTTGAAAGCAATCAAAATATGTTTATTTTCCTACATCATCTTATGAATTTATTTAGGAGGAATATTAGTTGTATTTTATGTACCAAATTGGCTTCAAATGAAATAGTTTTCTATTCAAATAAAATTCTATTAGCCATTGGCAAGTAATAAAAATAGAAGGGAAAAAACAGGTTAAATTAATTTCTTAAAACAAAATCTAAAACACCGTTGTACATCGTTTTTGTATAAATAGGAATTATGTAATAATGTGACAATGGACCCTGCAGTTAAAGTGGCTTTCAGTTTGCCAGTGATTATGGCTGCAAAGTGACAACAGTAGCGCTTTTTAGAATTCTTCAGCCCAATCACATGTGAACAGTTGTGCTTATTCTTTTTTTGTCCTTTAAAGTCGTTTTAAGACATTGGAAACAGAAAGATACAATAGTGGGTGTAATTTGCTTTCAGAAGCATTAAGATATAAATTACTGAACAAATTGTGCAGAATACATAAATACGCAGAATCATGCTTAACCGAACAAAGTGGATTGCGCCATTTTGGTTAACACATTTTCTTTCAGATAATTGATGGGCACAATTTTAAGCAGCAAAAGAAAGAAGATAATTGTATTCTAAATACATGTAATGTTTAATAAAAGAACTATTTTTGTATACAGTATTAAAATATGTATTGCAGTACTTACAAATACAAGGTGTATTCCAAAAGTAAGGCCTCTTTGGTCATAATATCACTCATGGGACAAGGTTTTTATTAACAGTAATATATATAACTTGACTTTTCCACATAATTGCTGTTCACATCTATACACTTGCTGTAATGCTGCACCACTTCTTTAACCCTTCGACATAGAAGTCTACCTCCTGCAACTTGAACCAGTTGGTAATGCTCATCTTGAATTCATTGTTGGTTTGAAATCGTCCATCCAGCCACCGTTTCAAATGTAAGAAG
This sequence comes from Deroplatys truncata, assembly GCA_030765065.1. NCBI lineage: Eukaryota > Metazoa > Arthropoda > Insecta > Mantodea > Mantidae > Deroplatys > Deroplatys truncata. The sequence goes on from CM060978.1 coordinate 121,683,970, forward strand.
GGGAAATAGTCGCTTGGTGCGAGGTCGGGACTTTATGGAGGGTGGTCAAAGAGAGTTCCCAACGAAACTCTTGAATCTTCTGTTCGGTTTTGGCAGCAGTGTGCGGGCGTTGTGTGTTGTTGTGCAGGAGGATGATGCCAGACAATAGTATCCTGCAGCACCGATTTTGGATCGCATGTCTCAGTTTGGTAATCGTTGCACAGTACATGCCAGCTATATAGACCCATGGTCCATGAAATCAATCAAAAGGACGCCCTTTTCGTCCCAAAACATGGTAGCCATCATTTTGCAATTCGTGTACGGCAATTGTTTACATTTTTTTGGTTTGGTTGAACTGGAACGGCACCACTGCATTGACTGTAGTTTTGATTCTGTATTGGTGTACACTATCCATATCTCATTGCCTGTAACAATGTGGGAAAACAAACCATCTCCATCTTGTCTATAGCACTCTAAAAACTGTCGTGCACTATGCATTCATTGCTCTTTGTGCTGACTGGGAGCAGTTTTGGCACCTACCTCGCACAAAGTTTCCAATATCCAAGCTGTTCAGTGACAGTCTTGTAAAGTGAGGTTCAAGCAACATTTTGAAATTGAATTAAATTGAGTTTTATTTATAAACGCTCTTTAACTGCTGTGGTCCTTAGCGTCCCATTCTACATTGGATGTGAAAGACCGGTAATTTTGCTCAGAGGCCTCTTTATCAGGCTTGAGGTTCTTTTACGTGCCGTAAATCTATGACACGGGACCACTGGCTTTACTTCCCTTCCAAATGCCATGCTAAGGATTTTTATGCCCGAAAATATCCATTACCCTTCACCGGGTTTGAACCCGCGACTTCAGGAACTAGAGGCCAGCATGGTAACCACTACACCACGGAGGACGATGAGCAACATTTGGGAATAATTAACCAGACCATTAATCGTCAAACACCAATCACTTTGAAGTTTTTGGTTCACTTGCTCAGCAACGTCGTCGGTCTGAATACTAGATCTACCACTCTGCTGTTCATCATGCACATATGTGCGGCCATTTCGAAATTCTCGACACCAGTGTTTGTCACTCATTATGTTCGGTCCATACACAAGGCATAATTTACAATGGATGTCCACAGCTGACAATGCTTTTGCCAGCAAAAATCTAATCACACAGCGCACTTCACAACTGGCAAATGCTTACTGTGTCACACCAACACTGCGGTAGGTTCCTCAGGAGTCGGTAGACAGCACTATAGGTGTGGAATATCATTCAGGCCTACCATCCGTTAAATATTGTTCACCGAATCTTAGTTTTGGAATATGCCTTGTACTATTTCATAAAATCAGTATTGTATTTCTTCTCGCAACGCTTGCAAGCAACTATATCATGCTATCATTTTATAAGCATTATGTCTGTTGGTGGTGATGCACTTTGTTTTGCAAAACATAAAGTTTGTGTCTTTGGTAATGTCACATTTCAGTATTTCCTGTTAAGATTTGAATATGAATTTGTAATCACTCTTACTTCTAATGCTTTGAATCCCTAGTCCACTGTCACTCTGTTGTTAACATCTTCGAGTTACTGTTCAGTATTTATTACAACATGCTTGCTTTTCATTGACATCTTAAACACAAATAAACTACACTGACCAACACCAACAGTATAACAACATTGAATGTATGTGCAAGTAGTTGACACCTGTTATATAAGAGTAAAATATTTCTTGGAATGTGGGGTATTAAGTTAGGATTAACCGCATACAGTAGCAAGAACCTGTATTGTTTGGAGCAAATGAACATTGATGATTGTCACAGCAATGTTGCCAGTGCAAATTGAGAATCTCATATTTTTTTTCGTTTATTCTTTACTTTTTTTTCTGTGCTGTTTTGGTTGTCACAGCAATGTTACCAGTGCAAATTTGAGCATCTCGTATTTTTTTTTTCATTTATTTTTTACTTTTTTCCTCTGCTGTTCCTGGTTAAGCAGTATTTTATTAATGTTACAAACTTGTGCATAAATGTACTAAATGGACAGAGAAGGAAGGCAAGTAAAAGCAATATCTATTTCTTGTTGTGTGACCATCGGTTGTCAAACCACTGATTGGAAAAGGAAATCTTGTATTTCTATTTTGGTTCTGTAAAGAAAACATTTCTGCTAGTGGGAATAATTCATAACCTTCCAATATTGTCTAAAATCTACTAGACTTGTTTGTAAATCCCTTAACATACCAATGGAAAATGAAACATGCAGAAAAGCGTTTTCCACATGCTTCTCATTCCGTTCAACCCAAACTTGCTAAGTTTGACTCTTGATTTGTTTGGCACAAAATTCGGAATGTATATAATCTGAATGCAAGATGTCCTGTGGTTTTTAACATGAATATTGTATAAAATAATCATGTATTCAGAGGAATGCAATATATAAAAGTACAGGAGGTTTTTATGTACCTCTGCTGTAACACACAAGTTTTATAAAAAATTAATCTTTTTATTTTCCCAACCATGTACATGGTAGAGAAGATTCCACCCAAAAATTCAATGTAAAGATTTCACCAGAAATACATGTTTTGAAGCCCATGAATCCAAAAAAAATAGTATTTTTAGAAAGTGGTCTGTGTCTTTGTGGGTGTGGGTGGGAGAGAGAGAGAGAGGGAGGGAGAGAGAACAGCATAACTCAAAAACAAAATGTTGGATGAATACCAAACTTGGTATTTAGATTCAGTATCTTCCAAAGATGTGACACAAGAATTTTCAAGAAAATTCTCCCACCCCAAAGTACTCTTTACATGCTACATTTTTTGAAATTTTTAATTTTCTGAAAAGTAGTTCTAACGATTTGGATTAAAATACCATACATTAAAGATATTTACATGACAAATAAAATGTATATCATGAATTTTCTGGAATAGCATGCGAAGTCCTCTTCATGTGGAAGGAACTTCGTAGAATCTTGTATAAATGGTAAACGTAATAGACAAAAATGTACCACACAAAAAATGTAGATCTCTTTAAAACATACAATTTATTTCAAATAACTTTTTTGTAGCATCAGCCATTTCCAAGATATTTATCAATGGTTTGATTTGTTCAGTATTTTGTTATTCTTTTTAAGTCCCATCGATTTTCAGTTTCTCGCGATTGCCTGAAAACAGTATGGAATTTTAAGGTCAGTATACAGCGTCCAGTTCTTAAACATTTGACTATCACTGTTCTCTTTGTATCCTAATGAAATGTATACTGTAGCTTTTTTTGCAAAGGTTTATTTGAATAAAAATGTAGTAGATAGAAAAATAAGCGTTAATAGGAATAGTTTGTGTACCCACTAATAAATGATAGAATAGAGAAAGTCATGTGAATGTATTACGTAAGAATTTTTTTTTAAAGTTCTTGGTTGATACGCCTTGCATATCCATTGGCATAATTTGGAACTAAAGAATAAGGTATTATAGTAATCGTTAAGCTGCAATGTGCTTTCTTTTTATAATTAAAGACAGACTTAAGCACGTTTAATCCAGTATGCCAGACAGTAGCTCTGTACAGCTTGTGCTAAAAGAAGGTAAATAAGGAGAAAAATCCTTTCAAGTATAAATTATTCATATCACTAGCAAGTACACTTTTTTATGATTAAACTGTGACACACTAAGAAAATAAATGTAAAAAAAAAATGATCGGATACATTCATGTGGCTTTCTCTACCCTGTATCATTTATTAGTGGGTATACAAATTATTCTTACTCAAGCTTATTTTTCTGTCTACTACATTTTAATCCAAATAAACCTTTGCAGAAATAGCTACATTACACATTTCGTTATAATTACAAAAAGATGAGTGATAGTCAAATGTTTAAGAACTGGACGCTATGCACTGGCCTTAAAATTCCATACTGTTTCCATGCAATCGCAAGAAACAACTGAATGTTGGAAGGACTTTTAGAGAACGACCAAGAAATGAACAATTTGAACCTTTAATAACAGATGTCTCAGAAACAGCTTACGCCACAAAGAAGCTTATTTGAAATAAATTGTGTGTTTTAAAGAGATCTACATTTTTTGTGTTGTACATTTTCGTCTATGGCTTCTTTATCAGTTATACAAGATTATACAAAATTCCTTCCAAATGAAGACGACTTCATAGGCCATTCCTCAAAAATTCAAGATATACATTTTATTTGTAGTGTAAACATCTTTAATATGGCATTTTAATCAAAATCGTTAAGAGCAATTTTTTTAGAAAATAAAAAATTTCAAAGAATGTTCCATGTAAAGGGTAGTTTGGGGTGTGGGAATTTTGTTGAAAACCTTGTGTTGCATCTTTGGAAGATACTGAACCAAGATACCAAGAAGATAAGATACCAAGTTTGGTATTTATCCGATTTTTCGTTCTTGAATTGCATTTATAGACAGTTGGACATGTTTCCAAATCTGGTTTATTTAGGTTCAGCAGGCATCAAAGCATGTATTTATAGTGAAATCTAGGTATCAAATTTTTGGATGGAATGCAGTACTTTCCCTATGTACTACATGCAGCAGAGAAAGTAAAAGTATTAAAAATGATGAAATAATATTATTTTAAACCTGCAGAACATATTGCTGTTCAGTTTGGAGATTCACAAATTATATCTCTTGATGAATTGTTTTGATTTTATTGTTAAAACAGCTCCTTTCTTTGTGTTTTAGGTGACATGGTATATGACAAAAATTCGGATCGTGTTACTATTGAGAAAAAAGACGATAATGTAATTTTCCGACTTGAAAAGGCAACCTTAGATGATCGTGGAGTATATTCGTGCTTGGGCCAGAACAGGATCTTCCCAAATGCATCAGTTTCTGAAACTAATGTTAGAGTCAAAGGTGAATGAGATTTTCTTCCTTGTTTTATATATGTAGTTCAGTAGGTTTTTCACTTAAATTATTGACCTGTATCCATTGAATGATGTGTAAGACCAAATAAGACTGGCCAATTTGAGCAATAAAAATGTAATATTTGGAAAAATTACGTACCGCTCTAGGTTATAAATTGGGAAAGGTTTAGCCACTATATTAATGAGTGGGGACTAGCTGCCTGGGTTTTCCCACAGTTGTCAGGTTAACATATGATATTAATTAAAAAATTAAGTTTTATTTATGGACGCTCTTTAACTACTGTGGTTCTTAGCATCCCATTCTATATTGGGCATAAAAGGCCGGAAATTTTGCTCAAGGCCTCTTTATCAAGCTTGAGGTTCTTTTATGTGCCATAAATCTATGACACGGGACCACCGACTTCCCTTCCGAAGGAAACCATGCTAAGGACTTTTGCACCCTAAAAAAAATCAATCGCCCTCTGCCGAGTTTGAATCTGCGACCTCGGGAACTAGATGCTAGCATGGAACATATAGTTTTGCTGCTTTGAGCTCATTTGCACATTCACTATCTTGAACATTATCTTAAAATATGTTAAGCTCAGTAAATAAATAAACAGCTGTAATAAAAACATTTAGAGTAGTTGTGTGTAGCTTCAGATGTTTTGAAGGATATCAGGGCTGTTCTCTAACTTTCTTGTTTAAAAGGGTGTTACTGTTATTGTTATGGCTAACAATGAGCCCTGAACAACTTTGATGGTGTTTAGTATTCTGTGACTATTACGACAAAGGTGTCTTCCATGTTGTTAAGCACCTAAAGTAGCTAATCACAAATTCATATGCTTCGGAAGTATGATTTGTTTTTCCCATAATTCTCACCATTCTTGGTGCATTGGAGTTCCTATGTTAATTGTTTGGTTGTTATACTTGAATGTTCTGTGGGATCTGTGCAAAAGGAAAGAAAACAAAGTATTAAAACAGTGCCAGAACAATGTAAAATACATGTGGAATACTGGGAAGCAATCCAATAATGAAAACTGGACAACTGATTGTAAATATGGATGTGAAACAACTGGAAATTAAATGGTGATGGTGGCGGCCACATTGTCTCCTATTGATATCCTAACTTTTTTTTTCCTCTCAAAAATTTGCTGTTCTAACACTACAGAAAACCAAATAGAACATAGCACAACCTAAATGAGAGATTATAGAATAGCCCTGTTTGTTTCCATTGGCAGCTGTGGTTCCCTGACTTTGTCTTTAGCATTGTCAGTGATGGTTTTGTAGACAAGGATTAGTTAATCATGGCTAATGTACGCTACATTTAATGCAAATTTATAACAAAGAATTTTATCTTAGTCACCCTGCAACTAGCAGCATGTCTTATTCCAGCTTCAACAAGCAGCTTTGTGTTTAATTTGCAGCTATGTTTAGGTAAATGTATTTTGCTTTTCATTTGATCTGAATTTATTGCAGACAAACTTGCTGCCCTTTGGCCATTCCTGGGTATTTGTGCTGAAGTTATTGTCCTATGCACAATCATCCTAATTTATGAAAAGAAACGCAACAAGACAGAGCTAGAAGAAAGTGATACAGATGGCAGCCCAGAAGTGTAAGTATAATCTTGGCACATATCACAAATTTTGGTTTCTTATAATGTAGTATCCATTATTTTGGAACTAACTGTACAATCATCTGCCAAGTTTCTTTCCAGTTTTTTAGTATATGTTAACAAAGAATGGACTAGACAAATTTTGGAAAAATAACACAGTCAAATAATACTTTCAATTTATAGGCCTGCATCTCAAAAAATATGTGCTTTCTAGGAATCCATATTCGGATTAAGATATATTTGAATCTCTTCAGGACCCCTTCAATCAGTGCTTTTCTAGAACAGTAGCTGCAGTATTTTCTAATTTTGTCAATGTTTCAATTAAGATGCAAAAGACAAGATTCCAGTACCAGTTATGGCAGAGTTTAGCATAAGAAACCTGAACTAAACATGTTGCAGACAAAATTGATGTTTTAAAATAAAGAGAGTTGGAGGTTGTTACACTACATCACTAAAAGGTTCTTATTTTGAATATAACAAAATGAGGCCCATAGTGAACAATATAAACTCTCCCACATATAAACTAACAAAATGGCCTTCAAATACCTTAAACTCCATGCCTGTGTTCAAAAGTCTAAGCATAAAAAATTCATTAGAATTAACCAGTTGCCTTTCTGATATAAATATATCACCCACAGACATGAGGGTATCATTTGATGTCACTGCACTCTTCCCAAGCATACCAAAAGAAGAATTATTACTACTCCTAGAAACTTGGATATTAAACGACACACCTAGAGTACAAACAAGATTACTTAAAACTAATAAAATTATGTCTGGACCAGAATTTCTTTTCATTCCACAACAAATTCTTTAAACAAACCACAGGCCTAACTATGGGAAACGTCCTTTCACCATTCCTAGCAGAACTATATATGAACCATTTTGAATGCCATATTACTAAATATTTCCCACATCTATTCAAAACCTGGTATAGGTATGTAAATGATATTTTTGCTATTGTTACAAAAAATCTTACAGAAGATGCTTTGAAATTATTGAAAAATTCACAATAGAAAGAGAAGAAAATGGCCAATTACCTTACCTAAACATCAGGATCATCGGAAATAATGCACACAACAAACTAACATTCGGTATTTGCAGGAAACCAACTCACACAGAAAATTATATTAAAAACAAAAGCTACAATCCTACAAGCCACAAGCATGCAATTTTAAATACCATTACAAACAGGTTAGTACATATACCATTGGAGAAAGAGGAATACCAGAAAGAATACCAACACATTATCCACATAACCACCATGAATAGATACCAGAAAACAACAATAGATAAGATTAAAAAGTTTGAAAGACAGAAATACATCCACTAAACGACTACTTTACTCAGACAACAAAAACCACAAGCATATAGAAAGTTCACTTACCACCCTTGGACACATCATAAATTTCAAAGGATTTTCAAGAAATACATCACCCTGACTCCACAGAATGACCACAATATACAGAAACTACTATGCAACAGAACAAAAGATCCTATCTCTAACAATAAGTCAGCTGGTATATATCAAATAGTTTGTAATGACTGTAATCGGTATACATAGGAACAACCAAAAGAAATCTTGAAATAAAACTTAAAGAGCATATGAGATGCATTTACCAAAAACAGATGGATAAATCAGCAGTAGCGCATCATTTCTGGCCTTCAAACCATGAAATCACTCCAAACATAAAACTCTTAAAACCGATCAACAGCAGCAATGAATTGGACATCTGGGAAAAAATACATATCGTTAAACACCGGAATCAACTAATGAATTTCGAACTACCGCCATTGAGCAGTCTTTGGAGGTTCATCAATCCAGCACCAGAGAACACCACTAATCACACACATTCCCTAGACAATAACCGGCAAAATCAGTTGGAAACATGCTGACGATGGGAGCAAACTGTTCTCCCGAAACGCGTTCATAGTAAGAACCTATTAATGATGTAGTGTAACAACCTCCAACTCTCTTTATTTTAAATTATGACACATCAATGTTATTAGTATCTGTCTTCAAAATTAATTAAAAATTGTGTATGTTCTAAGTAAAAGAATGCCAGCCACATTATGTATGCTCCAAAACAAAAACCTTAGTTTGTATCATAAGGAGAATTTATATGCTTTTCAGTATAAAAGTTTTATTTACAAAATGTTAAGTTTAGTATTCTTCAACTTAGAGAAAAAGTCTAAGGCACCTTGCTTACATTAGAACCTTGCAAAACCAAACCTTAATTCTATCTGTTTGTCTGCATTTAAACTCAAGAATACACCATTCCAGCTATAGAAGAATCAGAAAGTTTTAAGTTAGATTAGTTTGCTAGAAAGTATGTTGGAAAAACTACAACAATATTAAATACAAGAGCTAAAAAACATTTTAGATATACAAGCAAGTGGGAAGATTTCACTGTAACTGAGCATACTGGGTCAAGGCCTTGGAACTACTGAAAAATGTGTAAGGTGACAGTGAATTCTCAACTTGAGAAGATGTGTCAATTTGGAAATAAGGCATTATTCATTTCAAACTCCTGCCAATGGATAACCTTGCAAAGTGTTCATCTCTGACAGAAGGCATTACAGCTTAGTTCTCTCTAACACTTTCAGAATTCATTAAGGATTTGCTTTTAAAAATGGCATTTGGAGCATGATATGCAAAATGCAATAAATGATGTTTTTCTAAAGACCTTACTTATATACCTCTAACTTTTTTAACATTGGTTGAGAATTATTTGTTATCTGCATTACATGTTACTGTTTCATTGAAATATGCGACTTCTTTGGAAAAAGAAAAATGGAATGATAACGAAATTCCATGATAAATTTACATGAATTTTCCATTATTCACTGTAATTATAATAATAATTAATAATAATAATAATAATGGCATTTTTATTTATGGACGCTGTTTAACTACTATGATTCTTAACTCCCATGCTATATTGGATGTGAAAGACTGGAAATTTTGTTCAGAGGCCTCTTTATCGGGCTTCATTAGTCACTGTGAACTATCTCCTGACACTTGGCTTTGATTAACTATGTGAGAGCAGCCCCAAGTAAGATCAAGTATGTGTGTTGCTGAGCTACAAAATTAGGCTTATGGTGAACTAGATAATACCTGCGTTCAGAATAGGATAAACTGCATTACTGTTGATGGTATTGTATTGCATGTGACAAGGATAAAGGTACAATTTAGATAACACAAACTCATCATGATAAGAGGGTCCCTAAAGTTTTGAGATACACAAAAATTACACTCGATAAAATCAGTCTGATTGGTGGAGTTTTTCAAAGTATTCACCACCACATTGTGTGAACTTCCTCATTCTCCCAAACCACTTCTGAAAGCATTCTTGCCACTCGTTTTCATGTAGGCGTAAAAGCTGACTTTTGTACACTGCAACTGCTTCTTCAGGACTCAAAGACCTCTTTACATGCTTAAGATTTTTCACTGTGGGGAACTAAAAGTAGTCGCATGGAGCCAAATCGGGACTGTAAGGGGGATGAGGCATCAGCTTCACCTTTGTTGACTCCAGAAATTGGATTGTAGTATTGGCTGTGTGGGTAAAGGCATTTTGGTGGAGCAGAACTCCTCACCAACCTGTCCTTAGCCACAATTCACGAAGCTTCTAAAAACTTGTGGTAAGCAAACCATCGTGTACCAGTGCGCAGTAACTGTCCTTTGTTCCACAAGAGGAATAGTAGCCACATGATAAGATACACAGAAGAAAGTAGCTACCATTTTCTTCCCAATGCTCTGCAGAGCCTTTGATTTGGTTGGATGATCATCATTCGGAAAGATTCACACAGCTGACTGACAGTCTCGGGTCAAACTGGTAAATCCAAGTTTCATCCCCAGTGACAATGTCAGAAACCTGCTGAGAATTGCCTCTGTTGAATCTGGCCATCTGTCCTTCACACCATTCAATACAGGTGTGCTTTTACACATCCGTTAAATCACTCAACAGAATGATACCTTCCTTACGAGAAGATAAGTCATGCAATATTTTGGAAACTGCTGCCGATCCAATCTACATAGTTGCCTCAGTTTCTTTAAATGTCACATGATTGTTTGCACACCAGCTATGTTTTTCTCAATCGCTGCTGTAGATGGATGACTATTCCCTAACCTCATCCTTTAATGAATGGCCTCATTTGCATTTTTGAAACCGCCAAGAAACTGTAGCATGGGAAGGAGCAATGTCCCTAAAAGCCTGTTGCATGCACTCAAGACCTTGAGTCTCATTTAAACCACTTTTAAAATCATATAAAATCATTGCGTGAAAGTGCTCTCTGTCCACCTCCATTCTGGAAACCTGCTGTCACCACACTAGAGGTTGTTAACCTTGCGCTGTGGATTGTGAGGGGGGAGAGGGATGCAAACTGCTACATCATTTCACTAAAAAGAATGTGGCTATTCAATGGTGCACTCCATTTAAGTGAATCAAACTTGGTTTTCCTTAACTCAAAACTTTCGAGGTGACCCTCGTATTTGAAAGTTACCATACTTTTTCCCATATATGAAAACTAAATTATTGACGCTCGTAATGTTTTGCTGGCAATTCTTTTTAGTGTCACCTCTGTAATGAAACTTTTCTTTTAAGAAAAACATAGTCTATGGAATATAAGTGAATGAATGAGTGGAAAATGAGGTACTTGTAATTAAATTGAGTTTTATTTATGGATGCTTTTTAACTTCTGCGGTCCTTAGCATCCCATTCTATATTGTGCATAAAAGATCAGTAATTTTGCTCAGAGGCCTCTTTATCAGGCTTGAGGTTCTTTTATGTGTCGTAAATCTACAACAGCGGACCACCAGCTTTACTTCCTTTCCAAGGAAGCTATGCTAAGGATTTTTACACCCAAAAATATCCATCGCCCTCTGCCAGGTTTGAACCTGCGACCTCGGGAACTAGAACAACCATGGTAACAACTACACCATGGAGGATGACAGTGAGGTAGTTGATGTTTGATACAGAATGTATTATAATAATAATAATAATATGCTGGTGCTCCAAATCAGTTTATTGGTACCTTGTTTATAATGAATGCTTACAGAACAAGATAAGTATTTCATAGTTGTTTTTTAAATGTTTTTCGAAAAAAGATTTTATCCCATTATGGCTACTGTATGGGGTAAGGAGGGAAGCTTACATTCTTTATTTGGAATGGTTGATTAGTATGCCCAAAATTAACAAGAACATTGCTATTTGCAAAGGTGTAAAACTTCCTAATGTTGTATAAATTATCACAAAAAAATTTGGGCATGAGGTGATGCTTTGTACTGCTCCTGATTGCCTTTAAATATGCAAACTATCTGAAACAATGAAAACCAAAATAATACAAGTCATACAGTAATTTTATGATTGTGTAAATTAAGCACAAGTGATGGGTACATGTTACAAATTGTACAATCAAAACATAATTTAATGTAAGAAAGGATAATGATGCCCCACCTGGGTAATGTATTTGGAGTATTTGAACAAAAATGTTTTGTGTTAGAAATACAGGTTCAAAATGCATTTTAGAAACACACTTTAGAGGAAACACCACAGAAACACCAAATGCAGTACAAAATACAGTTGTAGGTTGTGCAATTTCGGAGCCTGTAGACTGTGGTCCACTGGAATTCTTGCAACTCCATGTATTTTGTTTACAGCTGCAGCAATTATTTTCAGTGGCAGGGCATATGACATTAGTCTTTGCTGAGCCTTACTACAGTAAACTTCGGCTCTGCTACTAAAGATGGTCACCACAGCTGTCAATGAAATATAGTGTGATGCAGTGGCAATGGGCCCAAGGCTATCGGGACGTCAGCACTGGGCAGTCGAAGCAAACAATGATAACTGCTGATGGCCAGCTTAAACACTGAGCGTACTATCGGCAGATAACTATAACCTTCTTCTCCCCCCTCCTTCAGAAAGTAGAACCTTGTGGAAAGGTTCCACTGACTATATAAGTGAGCACGCTCTGGGGGTGAGGACGAGTGTGAAGAGAGTTGTTGAGTCAGTCAGTGAGTGAGGAAGTTAGCGAGCGTGTGTCTGGTGTGACTCGAAGTGATTCTCTGAGTTGGTGACAGCGTTGTGACATGCAGTGGGTGCTACTGCGGAGCAATAGTTGTAGAGGTCTTGTGTTTGACTCCTGAGTAAAGTGAACCATCCAGCATGAAGAGGGCTACGTCATTAAGTGAAGGGATGCAGAATTGAACTAGTTCACCTTATTGAAGTGATAGTGTTAATAAAATGAACTCTCAAGGAAGTTGAAACAGATAAAACTTAGAACAGTGATAGTGAGAACTGAGAGAAATGACAGTTGGAAAAACGGACAAAGCCACAATATATAGTGACAAAAAATTCCAATGGATCACAGCCTACAAACCTGGAGATTCTACAGTCTATACAAAATTTGATTGCTACCATCTCCAAATTGTTTGCTATGCAATAAGAAAGAAGAAATCAATATGATCATTTATTAGTCTGTGAACAGCTTAAATTTTTCCAATCTTTACCTCAAAATATTGGGAAGCAAGATGTACTCATAGAATGGCTTTGTTGCTATACTCTGAGCATTAGATGCACACATCTGACTCCGGCCATGAAAACCTTTTTGTTTTCTAACAGTACAAAACAGTTTTAAAGCATAGTAAAAGATAAGATAAATTTATTTCTTCAACATATATATACATATTAGTACTCAGTTGAATAACCTTACTACACATTAGTTTAGTTATTATTAAATAAGGCAACTCTTATTTACTTAAAATGCTGTAACCCACACTTGCAAGTTGCTGACTACTCTGTTGGTCCTGGATCTGTTTGATAAAACTTTCATACTAGTATTATTAGTAAGTAATATTCACTAGGGATTGTACGTCGATACTCTCAATACTCGGTGGTATCAAATATGTTTAATACCTTGAGATAATCCTTCGATAATTTTAATTTTTTAAGTTTTGTATTATTGGAAGCTGTTGTATTTAAATTTATGCTATATAAGAAATGAAAGGAGTCAAGACTTCATGCTACTGCCTAACAACAGTCCCCAAAGAGTTGCTGAACTATAGTTCTTAATAGATCTTGACTGCATTGCATGCAATATTCCATAGGCTCTTGTGTCTAGATGAAAACAATAGGGGAAGGAGTAGAGATACCTATGTAACATTCTGCGTTGTTATGTGTGTCAGCTGATTTAGCTGATGCACTAAATTGCATTTCTACAATAGTATGGCTTGGTGTCTCACTCTCAACTATTACATTTACCTACTCTGGTGACCAGAATTTGTGAATTCAGCAGAAACAAATTGGAAACTTAAGACGTGAGATAATACAGCGCATGGAAATATTTGTTCTTTCCTTCCATCTGTTAGTTTGAGTTTACAAGTCAAACTCAGGTCACTAGCGCAGCTTACGTGTATACCGTACAAATACTTTCCATAATATGGATAGATTATCCTTTAAAAGAAAGTTTTCAGCACAAAATATAGTTACAAAAAATGGGAAGTAAAGAAATTATTATTTTGTATTAGCCTTGACTAACAATAACCTGTGGCATTATCAAGATAAAAAAGTTGTTGCAAATTGGAAAAGTCAAACAGCAACAATTCAGGAATTAGTATAAAATACAAAATTGATTACATGTGTTTATTCACAGAAAATCACTAATAAGAACATAATTCAGTGAACGGCTATTGCCTTTACGTTTTTTTATTAAGTAGGTATCGAGTATCGGTGCTCAAAAATAAGTATCAAGAAATGGTGGTATCATCCCATTACTAATATTCACTAATAATATTAACATTTTGTTTCATTGTATTAGTTTATCAGTGTATTACCTAATAGTATTAGTGTCTTTCACTAATAATATTAGTAGACTTTTTCATAAAAGAGCGAGGGTAATTAAATCCATTAATTTCATTAGGCTAAATTTCATGAGCAAGTTCACTAATAATAATGCTAGTAGTGGAAACCGCTTGAATTGTTGCTGTGTGTTTGCACAATCATATTCACAAAATCATTTATAATGTGTAATTTTGACTCAGTGATGAAGATATGGTAAATGTTCATCGTCCAAGAAATTTTACATCAAGAATAAGCTACAATTGGATGTAAGAAGCATGAAAGTGCAAGCATTTAATTTGCTTATGCAAACCTAAGTCAGTTAAACACACACAAATATATATGCACTCAATAATTGCCAGGAATATTTATGAAACAGAATTTTGTTATCTAATAATTTTCCATTGGTCAAATAATATTAGCTAATATGTTGTTGTTCACCAATGGCACTGGGGATTAATTGATCTGCATCATTTTTCCTCTGTCTTCCCAATATAAAGTCTGTAAATTAGCTAATATTACTATGGTTGTAATGAAACAGGCCTCTGGTAAGCTTTAAGACTGTAATTGTTTCCTAGAGGGACCATTCTATATTTCCAATTCTTAATACCCTTATATGATTTTAATTGTAACAAATTTTCCCCCTTACATCTTTTGGTAAGTTAGCTCATATCTCAAACCATAGTTTTCCTCTCATTACTTTAATTTCTTCACATTCAAGAATCGCATGCCAATAATTTTATCTTTCATTCCACACATGGGACATTCTTGTAAATCTCCTCTACCTCTTAAACCTTTCAGCTTGTACTACCCTTGTTCTAGCCTATGCAATTCCTTCCCTGGCAGCTTTGTCTCCTTTTTCCGTATAATTTTCCCTTCACCATTCTAACGTTAACACTCTGTAAATGTTTAGTGACTATTTTTAAAACTACCAAGTGTCATCTGAATTTCAATATCATCAATTCATAGTGTAATTTCTTTTCAAAAGCCTCTTTCTTTTAATTATCTTATGTTTCCAAAACAATTTTAATTCTGTTAATCCAAGCTGGGTAATGTTCTCCTGGGAGATTAGATATTGTTTCAAAATACTTTGCTCATCTAAATTCTAATCTAAACCGATATTTTACTGTTCCATATTTAATGAATTCCAAATTGGCCTCATGTCTTGATTAAATATCCTTAAATATCCTAAGAGACCAAAGTATCCACCCCTTCTGCACATACATTTTCAGCTACTTGCCTTTTAACATTTTCTCTACTACTAACCATATTGTTTTACTGTCATTAGATGATGCTGTATATTGTAGTTTTTTACTGTAGTTTTTTTTTAGTCTCCCCCATTTTGTATTTTTTCTTCTTCTTTTCTTTCTTTTTCATGAGGCATTTATATCCCCCCAAAAAGTCATTTCTTCATTGTCTTGTTTGTCTCCATTTCCTAAACTGTATTCCTACTTCAATTTGCCACCCCAAACTCTTTGTCATGCCACTCCCAGCTCTCTTATGCCATATTCTCTTGCTCCCATCATACATCCTGCCAGTTTAGCAGCCATCTCTATCCTCTCAATTATTTCCTCTGATTTTCCTTAGAAACCCTTAATTGATCATCTGCACCTAAATCTCTCTATTTTGAATCCATTATGCTCATAAGCTCTTCTCTGCCTATGTTTTGATCAAATTATTTTTCTCACAGAAATCTTAACAGTTTCCTTCCTTGTTATTACAAATTTTATCTTTAGTAGTCCTTTCTGCTCATTCTTTCTCCATATAATTTTCAATGTCTACCAATTTAATTTCTAATTTATTTAACTAATTGGGTTTGTGGCACTCCAAAGCAACTGGTGGGTTATATACTGCAAGACATACTTCCCATTATACAGAATCACTTAACTCACACCATAACACTGAGTCTCCATTGAAATCTTTTAACGCTTTCACGTTCAGACTTTTTGTAATGAACAGACCTATTCCACCTGATACCTAACTTTTATGTTTCCTCTTAAGGGGGAAACGGGTGAAAATGTGACCAAAAAGGACAAAATTTCACATTTTGTGTTTTTTGTACTAAAAAAATACTTACTGGTTTTAAAGCACTACAGTGCCTGGAAGTTGCACTAATTACATCACATTTAAAGGTCTGCACTCCTTAAATTTCCCTGAGGCGGTGGTGTGGCAGGGAATGAAATTGCTGCATAAAGCAAAAAATCTGCTTATTTCTGTGGGATTTTATCTGTGAAGGTTAGTTTCTGATTCGTCATTGAGCCACCATGATTGATATAACATACTATAATCGGCGCAACAGTTCTAGACACGTGAAAATCTTAATGAGAGCTATGATGTGAGTTGCTTACCAGATCAGGTGGTGACCGGTCGTCTGCATGCTGCAGGAGTGCGTGGGACAGTCATCGTCAAAAATCCACACCGGTTATGCACTGCGTTGTGCTGATAAACTTAGTTATATACAGTATATTAAAATCCACGCTGTAAAAAGCGCTTAATATAAAAAATGCTGTCAATCATTGCCTCCAATTCTTCCACATCTAACAACCCTTCCTCTTCTGCAGAATCACTCACATTATTGCTGTCATCACTGCTGTCACTGCTTTCTGCACCATTATCCTGGATGAGAATTATTTCTATTTGATTTTCTGCAATTCCGTATTTTTCGGAATAATGATTCTTAATTTATTCAGCATGTCGCCATGCATTTTCCCATTCTGGCCTTCCAATTTCAGCAAATTGCTGGCGTTATAACTGCTCCACATATTTTAATTTAAAAGTGATATTTCTGCATGCCACCCACTTTTTGATATCAGCCCAGATTAATTCGATTGGTTTAGATCTGGGCGATACGATGACAGTCTAAGTACATTATGGCGATGTTGTATTACTATCTGGTCAAGTATGTATGACTTCTGAAGCTGTTTGTTGGCTTTAATTAAGTTATATAGCTTTGTTTTACTCATGCTTTCATCTAAAGCTTTATTATGTCTAAGTAACCAAGCTCTCATTTCTTCTTTCAAGGAAGTTGAGGTAGGTGGTTTGTGAATTTGAGTGTTGACGCATTGTGAAGCATTGTCGATGACCAGAACAGACCCAGCAGGCATATTAGGTATCAACATGGTGTTGATTCACTTCATGTAATTTTCTGTATTCATTTCTTAATGAAAATCTCCTGTTGTTTGTTGCGACTTGTAAAAGAAGGGCATTTGGAACGAAACCGATCTTTCCAACAGCATGAACGATAATAAGTATTTGCCCTTTGGCAACAGGTGCCTGCAAACCTAATTCGCTATCGTCACTCCAACTTTTAGATGCTGTATGACTGCTGTGTATGTATGACTCATCTTCATACATTATAGTATTTTTCTGAAATTTGTAGCACCACCTTGAAAATTGATGCTGATATAAGTACACATTAATATAAGTACATATAAAATTAGTCATTTGGAAAGGTAGAATCAGACTGAAAAATTAAATGCCATAGCCAGGATTTGAACCACAGATCTTAGGCTTTCCGTGCCGTTGCTCTAACCGACTAAGCTATCATGGCAACATTTACTTTTTATTTTTATTTTATTATTATTATTTCATTTTATTTATTTATTTATTTTGTTTTTCTGTTAGAACTCTTCTATTTGATTTTGGTTTCTTCCACTTG
Organism: Deroplatys truncata; assembly: GCA_030765065.1. Taxonomy (NCBI): domain Eukaryota; kingdom Metazoa; phylum Arthropoda; class Insecta; order Mantodea; family Mantidae; genus Deroplatys; species Deroplatys truncata. Next base: position 121,701,894 of record CM060978.1, read on the forward strand.
AACCCTAAATCTTTAATAATTTTTCTGAGATTTGTAGCACCACCTTGAAAGTTTCTGCTGTGTTTCAGCTGGATGAGCAATCTGCTTATTATTAGCACATTTTTTTCTTCCATATAGGAATTGTGAATCGTGCGCCGAATGACACATTCGAAATCGTCTATTTCTGTAATACGTTTAGGGACCCCAGGCATGTCAAATGGCATTCTTTCATCCATATGTTTTTTTTTCTCTTATCTTTGAGAACTCTGGAAACGGAACTCGGTGAAACACCAGTTGCTTTGACTACTCTTTCTTTCACTCTTAAGGTTTTTGTGGAACTCGGACGAACATATATTTTCTTCCTTCATCTCTGCTTCTTGCTTCATGAAGTCAAGGACATTTGCAATTATTTCCCTACTTTGACTGTGTAACAACTTAGCACTCAACTTTGAAAACGTAGGAGCTATGGTTATAAATATAACAAATATAAAGTAAGTACTATTTAGATACTGTTCTCTTTAAAATTACAACCAGATGCAGACACTTTCTATGCAGACTGTATGTGTTACGCGCTGTGAGTAAGCAAAGGTGTTATATCGCTTTCGTTGATTAAGCTGAACATAAACCATTCCTAGGCTCGGCAGCTGGGCTGGCAATCAAGGTCACGATTCCAGAAGTTTTGCGCGAGTTATAACAGCAGTTCTGCTTGTAGATGTCATGTAACATCAAATTATATATTGTTTCTTATACATGAGCCAGAAACAAGTGTAAATAATTAAATAATACCAGTGATGAAAGGTTACAGACCAGGAATGTGGTGTACAAAAGAAACATTTAAGGCAGAAACAGCTGGAGGATAATTGTGAACATATACGTGTTGTAAATAATGAAGAGTATAAATATATATATTGGTGGACACCAATTTACTGCCATAATGACCGCAATCAAAAGTGTTTGTATATAGGACTTGTCACTGAAAGGCCTGGCTTATACCATAATTTAAAACTGATTTGCAGTGCTGGTAATGAAAAAAAGAGTACAAATTATACATCTAAGCTGGACACTTATAGGAAGTTCTGTAAGTCATTATTTCTGCTGAACTGCACACAAACTTTTAAACCCATTTTTCCTCACTTTAATTTTTACTACACTTTCATTCATTCAAAATAAAATTACATCCACAAATTAGATATTAGAGGGCTGAAATTTTTACTGTACATTCTATAAAGCATAACAAAAAATCTGACTCATGGGATTCAGGATTAACTAAGTACTTTTTGAGATAAAAAATAAAATGTGTGTAATTTTGAAATTTTTGCTATGCGATCATTTTTATCTTTAAATTTCCCTTGCAGTAAAGATATTAAAAAAAAAAAACATGTGTTAGTGATGCAAATTTTTGAAAGAAAATTTTCAATAATTCAAAAACTAATTGACATAAAAATGAAACTGCCAAATGGTTCCACATAACACCCCAAATATGTGTACAAAAATTAAGTTTATAGCTTTAAAATTGTGCAAAATAGAAATTTTACCCATCACCTGGCTTAAGCTCACTTTTTCTGTAAAAAGTAAATCCATTCATCTCAGTATCCCTATTATACCATGTCTCAACTACCTCATCACCTATATGTAACAACAATACTATTTCACCATTCCCCACTTTTTTCATCAGTCCTTTGGTATTTCTACCTATAACCCCCAATTCTTTCTCCTCTAACAAACCTTTCTTTCAAATCTGAATTCCTGTAATTTAGTCCTGCTCTTGGTCATCCTATCAGTGCCTACTTCACCTCTCTTGAGGTCTTCCACTACCATAATGCTCCCTCCAGGTATTGACACAGTACTCAAGCCGACATCTCTCCAAACATCAATCTCTACAGCTGCTCTCAAGGCCATTCTAAATGTATCCTCCACCATTTGTCCTCTTGCCCTCTGTCAGCATCTGACATATCTTCTCTGCTTACCGAAGCTGTGCTGCAATCTTTACACCTTGCTCCTTTAGCAGCTGTCCTGCATTCCACTTCTAATATGCTGTTCTGCATCAGTTGACAAATCCAATTCCCAAGTGTATCCTCCCCCCCCCCTTTTCTGTTTTGACCTTTTTCATTCCATTTAAAAGTGTCTCAAATCTTTTTTCTTCCTCCATAATTGTTCACAATAAATTATTTTTTATTCTTTTACTCTTGCATTAGATAAGAGTTAGATAAGATTATACATTTAAAGTTCATAGTAGACTGTTTCACTGTTACAGATCTGGGATTGGATCTCATTTTGCACTGACTAAAAACATTTACAATTTTACCAACCAGTCAGTTGTAGACCTAATTTATCTCGGATGATTTCATCAGCTTGTTTCCATACCCATTTATCTCTTGTTACTGGAATTCCAAAATAATCATTCATTACCCATCGTTTCCACTATCTTCAAATCATTCTGTAACTGACCTACCAAATTTTCCACAATTTCTTTTATTCCATTAGAGTACCACAAGCACATTAGTAAACCTTCACTTTGACCTCTATCTCCAGAAAAATATCCCGTATTAAATAGACAAATTCTTGTCCTCTATATTTCAGTGCTGACGCCCAGTTTCTTCTTACAGAAGAGCATTCATAAAACATATTTGTCTTCGTCTGCCTGCTGTCAGCAACTTCAAAAATTTAGTATTCAGTAGAATTTCGTTAGTACGTTTTTGCAGGGACCCAAGGATTTGGACGTCATATATGGGAAAACATGTTAACCAAAATACAAAATCTGCAATTTAAGAATAGAGTTATATAATAAAATCAAATAATTACTACGTTTCCATGGGGGAATTGAAATCAATTTGAGTCCAATTCCATGCTGAATGCTATCCACATTAAATTCAATATGTATTAATGTATTGATTCAATTTGGATTCACACAAGTCCGAGAATAAATAATAATTCAAGCCTTTATGTTGGTCAACTTGGATTTACGTTATGTTAGTTTTTAATATAGAGTCAACTGAAAAATTCAATGCCACAGCCGGGATTTGAACATGGTTCTCCCGCTCTCCATGCATTTGTTTTAACCATTGAGCTACTGTGACAGCATGCTGGTGGGACATTGAATTCCCCAAATGACTCAAGTTGTTTCCCAGACAGACCAACAAGGCATCTCACTAGAGATGACAATCTCTGTGGCGCTCTGCAATCGCAAGTACTTCAGTGCTGGGTGTTTTCCCATATATATAAAAAATTCTTGTGTAATTGAAGCAGGTTTTGAGGTTAATGAATGTTTTTGAGAAGAATAAATTGCGAATTATGGAAACGATAAAAGTGGCTCTGCTGTGTGTTTTATTACACATGTGATAACAATTTCCACTAAAACAAAAATGATGAAAGTTTTTAACTGTTGGTTATTTGCTGCTCTTTCTTTTTCTCCACTGCAAACGAAAAGTTAAAATACAATCTACGTATGTTTGTAGTAACTATCATTGCTGTTTACCATGCCAAGCTAAGGCATTCTCTATCTTGCCCACACAAATATACATATTGCATGTCATTGGCTGCTGGTCTCCACCCCGTGACCAAGGATTGACCAAAGTAGCAAGTGAGGACGTCAAACTTTTAAATGTGTTAAATGCCTACTCCCACTGGATCGACCAAGGATTGGCCAAACAGTGAATGAGGACGTTGGACTTGGAACGTTGTAAGCAGGACTGAGAAAATGTACGAAACAAATGTTATTTATTATATTTGGTTCTTTTTGTGCTGCAACTTTTATAATTCAACGTAATACACAGGAAAACGTGTTAATGAGGAACGTTCTAATGAGATTCCACTGTATTATTTAAAAAATGTGGAGTGAAATATAACAAAATGCTTTTGAAAGCACACTGTAATAGCTCACAGTCCAACTTGGGCAAATTAACTGTTCTGAGTCAAAACAAAGGCTAGTAATGCTGACATTACAATATTAGTATTTATTATGCAAGTAGCATTTTTTGTTAAAGTTAATGATTTTCTAATTTTCTTTTCTAAAGTTGTATTTCTGTGCTCTTATAGGAAAAACACACCTGACCATGGCAAGGATTCTGTGAGGCAGCGGAAGTGAATACAGCTGTACTTCAATAAGCATGAAAGAAAGAAGAAAAAGAAGAAAAAAAAAGAAACTGTTGGCTTATTTGTTAATTTTTTAACTTGAAAAAAAAATGTTTTGATCACAAAGTTTTTAGTAAGACTTAAGTAGCATAAAGTGCATGTTTGACACTTAGATCATCTCCCTCCCCTCAACATTTACACATGAATGATAGTTAATGATGCAACCACTGCATACATTTTTGTTAAGAAATAAGAAAGTGTGATATGTTTGTATGAATAACAGAGCGTTTCAAGAAGTAAAGCTGACGTTTTACTGAGCAAGGGGAGGGAAATGCACCAGGTAGTGGCAAAATGCAGGAAGTGTGCAAATCTGATTCAGTTTGTTGAATCTTGGGGATTACTGTACAACATGGAAGAGATACACCAAATCAAGTGTTGTTACAAAGGTGGTTAACCCTTACTGGTGCATAGAGGAAGCCTAACAGCTTTTTCCTTGTTGAACTTTTAACTTGCCCATTATCAGTGCTCTAATTATTTTACGTCCTGTGCAGACTTTTCTCTAGTGATGATGAGATGAATGAGAATGTGCTTGGTCTAGATCTACACCATAAATTTTGTTAGACACTCAGTTGATAAATAAATGAATATTTTATATAGTAGTTCAGCATAAGTTGAAATTTGATAAACATAGTAATAATCATTGTTAGAATATTTAATTGTCTGCTACACTGTTGTAGAAACTACTCCATTTTACATAGAGAAAAGTGAAGGACTGCTGTCATGTCATGATATGACAGTCGCTAACTTTTTCCATAAGCGTTTGTTCGATGGCATGCAGTTAAATATTTTCTTGACATACTGCAGCTCTGTTAAGTCAATACATGCACATGCAAAACTTAACCTACTGGATTATATTTAGTAGGTTAAGTTTTAAAATAACAAAACACATAGATAATTGCATCATATTGGTGATGGAGACTTTAGAAATTGTGAGGTACAAAAATATAGTTCTTTAATAATACTTAACTCTCACTTGTACACATCCACATAAAAAAGGCATTGTCATTGAAGTTTTCTGCAAGTTATTCAGGCAGCAATGATAAAAGTGGAAGATAGAGATTTTTACATTAAATTCCCAGACTCAGCAAAGGTACATAAAACCATTTGTATTGTTGCCTGCAGTCTAATTATGCATAAGAATTGGTGGCTCTGACTGATGGATAAGGGAATCATTAAAAATTGCTTTAAAAGGTGCACATGGTTACAATTTCAACTTTTTGGAAACAACTTTCTTTTGTACTTTCTAATCAGAGCAAGGGAGTATTGTTTATGTGTGTAGTTTTGGCGCAGTCAATTGAATTGAAAGGAAACTTCTGTTGTTGTAAACATGCATTTTTATCCTTCATTTGATTTCAATCTATAAAATATTAGAAATGGCAATTGCAGCTAGAAAACTGATACTTCAAAATTTTATATAACATATCTCAGGTATAGAAATATGTTGTCTAGCTCTTTTTGCAGCTTCATTTAATGTACATTAAATGTCATAGCTTTGAGATAAATTTTGAGGGTTGAGAGAAACAATGAGGCAAAAATTACATTTTAAAAATCTCATAAAAGAGCTTAAGGCATCATGTTAATTATTATTTAATATCTCAAGTTTATGCTCTAGAGCTTAAGTTAATGAATATCAAATAAGAATAGAAACACATTATGTTTTTCAAAACTTTTTTCATAGGATATTTCACCCTACATGTAAAGCAGAATATAAATTGCTATCTTGAGGTCTTAAAATATCTATTGTTGCTCTAATTACAGTTTCCTTGAAAATCATACATTGAAACAGTTCCAATGTGAACTATTTAAAAGGATCTGGAATAGGTAGTCTGTAAGACTTACGTAGAACACTAACAAAATATATTATAAAATAGTAGCTATCTGCATTATGTGTGAGATAACATGAACTAATACATCTCTTAGTGAAATTGCATTACTAACGCCAACCAAGAAATTCAATGTTGCCCAATATTACTTTTCTGCACTATTCAGTTAAGTTGATTTACATAGTACAAGAGAAATAACTTTAATATTTATGACTTTTCCAGTATTTAGGAATTTTTTGTTTAGCTTATTAATGATAACACCAACTTTTCCAAAGTGCGTACCTCTTTTCTCTCATTTTCCTTGATTTCTTTTTGAAAGGTAAGCATTTGGTACTTAGGCCTGTTTTTCTCTTGGAGTAATATAAAATCAGACAGTCCTCTGCTCAGTGCTCCACAATAGTAAAATCTGGGATTTTGTTTGACAGTTTATACATCCTTTTGTATTAGATCTACTTTGTGTATTTTTAATTGCCACTTAAATTTTTAGTGGAGTCAAGAGGACCAAAAATTAATATTTTGGATAGCAGCTCTTCCAGTTAACTCAAATGCTGAATACACTGCAAATCGGAACAGTTGAACTTTTTATCCTTATCTTTGTCTTGGATACCATACAGCTGCTCCAGACTGGAATTCTGCTGTTTAGAAATATATATGCCTTTTTTTGCTAAGTGTTAACTCACTTGGCATGTTTGCTTAATTTAAGGAAATTGCATAAAGTGGTGAAAGATAACAGTGACACTAAATAGACATGCTTCAATAAATTTGTGTGGAAGTATCTCCTTTAGTAGCCAGTATTAAAATATTTTGTCTTGCAGATATCTCTAGGGTTCAGCATGACAGAAATAAACTCTTAAAGGGTATTTAATTGATCATTTTAAAGCATATTTTGATCTTAACTGCATAAGGAAAACTACATTTTTCACCATAAAATTTGTATGTTTTCATTATAATACCATCATTTTTATAACACATGCAGTCTGTTAATGTACTTAAAACCAACTTTGCTCTATTGCATATAAGTAAGTTTGATATAACTTACAAAGAGGATCCTAAGAACTGTCTTTCCTCCACACAATTTGTCATTACATTGTAAGTTGTTTCTTATTGCGAATTTTACATGATTAACGTTTAATGGTAACAGCTGCATACTGGTTAACGTATTCTTGCTAAATCCTTGTGCACAAAAACCTCTTTTGCTGCATTGTTTATCATTGACATTAGTGTTATAACTTTATGTGTGAAGAAAATAAGGCGCAAGACATAAGAAAGGTCCTTGCTATGTAAATTCATTAGCAATCGTTGGTATCATTCTGGTGATGTATATCTAAATAACATATAAAGCTCCTGCCTTAAGCAAATGCAGATATACAAAGGTTGCTTTAAAGGTTAAAAAAAAGAGAGAAAAAGAGGTGCTGGAATATACACACGTAAAAAGGTGATTAAAATAATTTCACAGCTTTATTTTAAATATTAAATGTGCAATAAAATTAAACTTAAAATCTTTATACCCCATAGGGCTGATATCACCACTGTTTGTGAAAATTCCATGAACATTACAAAGCTACTCAAGTGATCACAAAATATCTTATAACTTTTGTTTGGAGAAAACATAACCTCTTTGCATAACTCACTTTAATTGTAACTCAGATTTAAGTTGGTTTGGGTAATTGTGTTGATAAGCAAAATTCTTAACATGTAGATCACTTGTAAAGCAAAAGGTAATGGATATGAATAATATTTTCTTTTAATAAATCAAATATACATCTCTTGTATATTGCATGACTATTCTGTATAAGATTTTTTTCTTCAGGCTTGTGTGAAGATAGCAGTTTTTCCTTGTCAATTACTAATTTCCACCCCTAAGGTTCAGAAATTTAAATCGGTTCAACTCCCAAATTCAAGCACCTTAACTGGCAGATATATTTGGACATAGAATTGAATGATTCATTAGTGTGATAAGTGTAACCATAGCAGATTAAAGCAATTTCCTTACTATGTCATTAAATTTGGGTGCCTAAAATGGCTACTATTTAATGCAGCTATCGTTTGTAACTCTGATTTAAACTATATGCTATAAATGATTACAGTTACACTACCACTTCAGATATGAAAAAATTGTGAATTCATTTTAAAAGTAATATATCTTTTTCTTGAAGCTTTTGTTACTGTTTGAAAGCATTAACTCTGTAGTTTTATATCCCAGCGTGTTTCTTAGATGCCTAGTGGTGCTTATAATTTTAACAATATAAGAGTACTTAAAAATGAGCACAAACCAAAACAGGTTAAAATAACAGTTACAATGATGATAGTACATAATAGAGAACTTCTGATATATTTTGACATTAATTGCAAATACAGCATCTAATTTGCTTCTGCTTTTATAAATCCTTTATTATTTAATATAAAACACTCGTAAAATCACATAAGCAGTTTGTGCTTAGATAAGTATAGCTAACATATTAAATACCTAAAAATACTGCCTTTAAATAGTTTTAGCTTACTTGTGTGCTTTTATTTGCTTCCTAAAACAATAAATCACCCATTTTTGTTTTACTACTACTGGTTTCACGATAGTACAAATTATACTTAACAGAAAATAGTCATTGTTTTGCAGTTTCCCCATCCCTCAATAGTTTGTGTTAATGAGAACAAATTATTTCTTAAGATAAATTTGCAAAACAGTGGAACTGTTCCACCACAAAGCCCGTAGCTAATGCCATATATTATACTAAATATTCTATTTTTCTTATTTTATTCCCTAATACAAATGGGCAATGTTAAAAATTTGTATCCAAAGCAGCTCATTTTTAACTTAAAGAGCTTAGCTTTTGTAAATCAGGTTGCCCAAACTGTTACCATGTATAGTACTAAATAGCATAATGTAAATATGCATATATAACAATTTTTACAGCATTAAATTGTCGAGAATGTAATTTATTGTGAATATTTTCTGTTAATTCCTCTAATTCGAGAACTGCAAACGTGTTCATGAACTAATGATGTGTTTCCATTTCATATTAACTACAGTCATTTACAAAAAGTGATGGACTTCCAGAGCATTTTCAGCATTATTTAATTGTTACTGTATTGTCATGTTGTTGAAGTATTGCTTTTTTTTAAGGATAAAGTGTTTTCTGTTCCAGCAGAAGACCTAAAAGCTCTGTTAACTGAAAATGCAGCCACAAATAAGTTTTATATAGAAATTAATATATATGTATGTATATATAACAGAAAAATAGTGTAAAAAATAGTTTCAAGTACGAAATATGACTTCCAGTGCAGTAGATTTAAATGAAATGTAAAAGATTGCAATCATTGAAGAAGCAAAAACTGATAAAGAGTTCCTAAATTTCTGGTGCATGTCAATGATGATAATATGGATTTGTGTATTTGGCACAGGAATATGTTTTCTTTTGTATAAAAAAAACTGCTGAAACACATGCATTTATTGATTAATATCAGTTAAAAGAAAATTAAGGAAAACTTGTTTGTAAGCATATAATGTATGTACTATCAGGTGATATTGAAGGCTAAGGCTGATCCATTAGAAAGCAAATTACCATTAAGGTTTTCACACAGCCTATCTGCTCATTTTCTCCCATTTGTAATTTTGAAATTTAGATACATCAGAAATTAAAACTGCTTGGGAGTACTAAGCATATGATTTATGTAGCAGTAAAGAGAATGTAGTGATAATAAGGAATTGTTTTTTTTTCTCAGTTTGATGGTAAAAATTCATAATAGTTAGTACTGCCATATTTCTGGCATGAATGACCATGTTGGGCTGTGTTGTATAATATGGACCTGTTAACTAAATGAACAAGTATGTGTGTTTGTTTCTTTATGTTCAGTCTGAACCTTTAATGTTTTTTAAAATTGTGATTGCACTTAAAGATAGGTGCTGTAAAGGATTGTTACTTAAACTATCTGCAACCCTTAATATATTGACAAATTATAATGAACATACTATAGGTGCTTGAAAATGATGGAGGTTCCTCATTTTGCAAATCACTGTACATAGATATTTCCTTAATGTAAAAAGCTGTAATTATCCTAGTTATTTTGTCTTTTAAAATATAAAACAATTAACACTGTATATTAATAAAAAAAAAATTTTTATGGCGACTATAAATCATGTACACAGTATTTATATTTGAAGTTACTGTGTCTTTCATTCACTCATTTACAATGTTATATTGTTAAAGCTATTCATCTTACACAATATTGTTATTAGTTTTTATGACATATATATGTATCTTAATCATCTTGGTCATCACACCTGTCAATGCTAATGTTTCCTTCTAATTATAGAAGTGTTTAGGGAAAAGAGTATGGTTCCAATGTATAGTGCCTCGGTTGTGTTATTATCTTCAGTGAAGTGATGATTTGTTAACATTAAAAATGGAAAATTTACAAAGGAAAGTGAAGGCAATATTTTTTCATTTATTAAATATCTATAGAACTCCATCCTAGTAGCAGAATCTTCATTTAAAGCTTTTGTTAGTTTAGACAATTTTCTCTCTTTTTTTGCTCTAAAGAATGTTAATGATATAATAAAATGCTTTTCAGAAGATTTTTAAGTAACAGAATATTGCATACAATCTTAAGGAATTTCATTCTTTATAACAGGGATGTTTAAAATGGGAGTGCGTAATGAATTGTATCTGCTCAATAGTTAGAAAGAAGAGGGAAGAAAGATATAAAATATTCCAACCAAGAGAAAATCTCCCGCGTCTGAGGAGGTAGGAGAGATAATGTGAATACTTGCATACTTATATTGCAACTCAGCTAAGCACTGCCATGTGTTTAAAGACATTTGACTACTTACATTGTTAATACTTTATTGCTCCTTTGAGTTGCAGTTGGAGCAATTATGTTTTGATTGAGAATGCCTTAAAATAATAAAGAAAAAACCATTTATAATGAAGTGCATGATTTAACAGGGTGTCTACTTATACTGGAAATATATTTAAATTTTCTTTACATACTAGATTTATATTGAAATTATACTGGAATTAGTGATTACATATTGGAAAAATTAGATGGAATATCCATAAAACTTTGCTTTATTTCAGATTGGTTCGCGGAACATCTTGTTAATGAAATAAGTATTTTTTTAATAAGTTAATGTTTTGCATAATATCTGTTTTTGCATAATTGAAGTTGGAGCTTCAGTGTATTCCTCTTTAGTTTCTTGCTGGCATTTTAGTTTCCATTTTGCTTGGTCACGATTCATTTGTATCTTGTAAGTAATTTTGAGAGTTGTAAACAAAACAGATCTCTAGTTTCAGCTAGATGTGCAATATTGTGAAATATTTCCTGAAAGTAAATTTGTTTTGTAATGTGTGAGGCCTTGTGGTAGATGGTATTGTTAACATTAGAAATTGTCACACTCACGGCTTGGCTATTCAACTCTTTTTTACACACAATGAATCCATGATGATAAACATTTGTTGAAACTAGTGATTTGGTGAAATTATTTTCCATTACAATCCAAAAAAGCCAACATTAACATCTGAACTACCTGCTTTGATCAATAACTTGCAATGATGAAGTAGGAGTGATACAATACTTTGACTTTGGTAAACCAAAAGTCCAGTTACAAGAAGACTTTGTATGAAATATAGACAAAAATGAAATAGCTTACGGTGCAGTTTTGTCATTACTAGGGATGTTGATTTGGGGGGAGGGGGGGACAAATGCAAACTACTGCAAAATGGTTATAAAGGTCTGTACTCTTGCATTTTCATTTTTCATGACCTTAAACCACTTCAATTTGTTTTGAAGATGCGAAATTGACTCAAAATATGAAAATGTTCCTAAAATGCAATATAAAAGTAAAATGTGTTCCAATTCATGGACCTTTCCAAATGAAAATGTAATACATAAAATAAAAACATGTTTATGAAATGTTTGCTGAAGTGCAACAAAAGGTGGAACAGTCGCATAAAAGAAAATGCGAAAAACATTTTACTTTTCTCCCAAGTGGCTGATAAACTTTTTAATTCTGTCCCACTGGCCAAGTATAGTCAGTATATCATCACTAGTAGTAATTTTATTGTTAACCCAATTAATTGTACAAATTTACAACAGTTTTACAAATTTATTCTTAACCCAATTTCTAAAAAATAACAAAATAAAATATAAAGAAAACTAATCTCTTAACTACTGGTAGCCAGCATTCCTCCTAATCTAAAAGTATAATTATCAATTTGTTTAATCTCCAATATTAACTCTAACTCTACCTTGAGTAGCTTTCCTTGGACTCCAACAAACTCAAACCTTGAGGTTGTCGAGTTGTTGGGTCCTACTTGCAACATATCAAATAAAAACTACTGTAATTTAATACTCATTTGCCTCTTCCTTGCTATTTTTCCTCATCCATTTTGCTCTTACTCTGCCCAAAAAGTTTCCTCTTCTATTATATTTTTCCTAGATTTTACATTTACTAACTTTTTAGCTTGAATTTGTATTGGTAAATTTAACCATTCTCTCTTCTCAATCCTCCTCCTAAGCAACTTCGTTTCTTCACACACTAAAACTATATGCCACTCGTTAACTTTCTGGTGGCATAGTGGGCATTTCTCCAAATCAATCTCTTTTCTCAAACCTTTCAAATTCACCACCCATGTCCTAGCCCATGCAAATCCTGCTCTTGCTGTTTTATCACATATATCAACATACAGTTCCCTGCTCCTACTTTCATTTCTCTGTATAATCTCAGTGAGCTCTTAAAAGTAAAACTTGCTAATAAATCTTGTTTTTCCATGTCCTCTATTCTTGTCCTAATTTCATTCCAGAAACCTATTTGTAGTAATTCTTTAGCTCTCCAAATCTCCCCAAAACCTACCTTCATCAAGGTTTCCTTTATCTTACCTAGCCAAGACTCTTTGTGGTGAACTCTTTTCTGCACTATCAAACATTGATGTAAAATGTTCTGATCATCAAAATTTCTAATTCTAATCCAATATTTTAGCATTCTTTCCATAATTTTTCCTTTAATTCCCATTCTCCCTAATTTGGCTTGAGCTACTCCATTGGGTGATGATCTTGGTAAGCCCAATATTTGTTTACAAAAGCTCCTATGGATCATGTCTATACCCACCCTTCTTCCAGGCCCCAAATCTCTGCTCCATATAACATTTTTGCTTCTACTACAGTAGTATAAATTCTCTAACCATTTTAATTGCATTTCTGGTAATTTATCTATACAAGTTTTGATGGCTTTCATTGCCATTTTTCCTTTAGCTAATACTATTCTCTTTTGTTCGCTCCATCCACCATTGCTGCTTAATCGTATCCCTAAATAATCAAATTTTTGGACTACCTCAATTTCTCTTCCATGCCAGTACCATTTCTCATCTTTCTGTAATTTATTGCCCTTTTTAAATACCATAATTTTTGTTTTATTTACATTAATTCTTACACTCTGTTTTTTGCAAAATTTATCTATCACTTCAATTAGTCAGTATATTTGAAAGATCTGTAGACCCTCGTTTAATTGAATTCCAAGGTACTGAAAAATAGCCAATTCGGTTTACCGAAGTTTGAATTAATGAGGTTTTGCAAAAATAGTCGGGTATTTTCTGAAATGGTAAAATACAACTGTTGAGTTCACTTTCTCTCTTGTTATGTGTACCAACGAATGAGGGTGTTCCACTTTCATGACCTCTAAGAAAAAGTAAAAATAACTGCTGTATAGGGTATATCTGGCATTTGTTTATTTGAGAAAGTATACTGTCAAATGCTTGTCCTAATTTTTTCGTAAACGGTACTATTTGGAACAATATTCTACTGATTGAATTAGTAAGTTGTATAATACAACCACCTTAAAAAACACTTTAAATATACCATTCTTTTAACACTAAGTTTAATCGGAACACATATTTTAGTTACAACTCTTATCCATTATACATTTTAGTTCTATAATTTGAAAAAAAATCTTTAATTGTTGTTTGCCGGACTGTTGGTCATAATATTATGGCACTCTCTGAAGATACCACACCCAGGTCAGCCTGAAATGCCATGGAGACATCAGAAGTGGCGTAAAACTCTCAAGAACAGAAATTGCAGCGGCAACTTCAGCGCAGGGTCACAGTGTCATATCTTCATGTTCCACCTCAGAAGATGACAGTAAAGAATTATCATTCTCTTCTGCATCAGCAGCAAATGACTGGTTCTTCAGCAGCATGGTTGTTGTTGTCGTCCACCTACATCCATTCTTCCATAATGACGGTACAAGAGGGCACCAACTTGGTGTAAGCATGTAGAAGAACATTATCAGAATCCCAATTGTATCCACATTATATGTTCAGATGTGGATCATCAGTTTCCTGTTCAGTTTCAGTGGCATTATCAGTTGCTGTCCACACCTTCTTAAAACAGTTAGTTATGGTGTCTGTTGTAACTTCATCCCAAGCAGCAGATATGTTGCAGTAGTGCATTCCAATGTGGAACTGTTTCTTGTAGTTCTATTGCACTGATGGCAGCCTTAACTAGTCGGCGTCTGTAATTACGCTTCATTGAGGCGGTTATTCCTTGATCCAATGGTTGTAGACAGCTCGTGTTAGCTAGTAAGAAGACAACTTCTGTGTTCAGAAGTTCCAGGTCATCAAACTGATGTGCCGAGTGGTGCTCCAAAGTTAGAAAAATGTTCCTCTTTCTCACAGCCATTTGTTGTTGAATCTTCAAGAGATTTGATCATTTAAGCTTTATTGTTATTCTCGTACTGACTTGGCAGATTGAATAGGTTGACAGTTTTGATACAATGTGGATTTTTGTATTTCCTGTCACTAATGACTGGAAAATACAAAACTCAGAACCATTTGAATTAAAACACAAGATCACCACCAGTCTCTCCTTACTGCGTTTTCCTCCATGGCATTTTCCGCCCTTGGCACATAGTGTTTTTTCAGGCAACAAGTTATAGAAAACGCCTGCTTCACCCATATTAAACACATTTCTTGGGTGATGATGAGAGAGCTTAGATTGAAATTCCTGCACCCACTCATTGGCATCTTCCTCGTTTACTCTATGTGCCTCCCCACAGACACTGACAGCACTCATTTTATGCCTCTTCTGAAAATGCCATAACCATCCCCCGGAGACACAAACCCAGAAATTCCTTCTTTCTTGGGGATTTCCCGAGCCTTTTTTTTGAAGCATGGTGCCGGACAGTGGAATTTGCTGAGAATGCATGTGTTGGAACCATTCTAACAGCAAATCCTCCAACTCTTTCAAGTTTCACTGTTCTCATGTGTTTGCTATTGCCACTAAATGAATAGCTAGTCAGATTTGCCCCTATTTTCAACTTATAATTGATGAGAGAGTACACTTTGGAATCTGAAAGTGTTCTGCAACCTGTGTTTTGGTCTTATCTCCACTATCGACCATATGTAAAGCTTGCAGGTTTTGTTTCAGCATGAGAGCTTTATGAGCACATTTCTCTTTCGACGGCATATGGAGCAAAGCGGGGTGAAACATTCACTGTTCACAACCAGAGACAAACCAGCTCTCCGGATTGTTGCAAATTGTGCGCCATGTACAATCTGCTGACCAACCCCCTCTTTCCCCACCCTTGCTTCTAACATTATTAATTTTCTTCTAATTGCTTCTTGGATGGATGGCTGTCTGTGATGTTTGTAGTTATTTAAGGAAGGTATTCTAACTTTACTATCTGTATATATTGCTCCACTTTTGCTACTGTTGTCCATGATTAGCATGTTTTCAATTTTTTCCAGTGCCTTCAAAATTGCAAATGGTTCTGCTTGACTGTTGGAGCATCATTTGTCTAGTTTGTACTGTAGCTGATATTCAGATTTATTCCTAAGGTAGATTGCTACTCCAGAGCCTACTCCTATTTTACTGTCATCTGAATAATTTCTAAAGTGTAGGTATTGTTTTGCTTTTATTGCAGGGATGTCTGTTGAATGGGCCCATTTCTTATATTCCAGAGGTTTATCTAAATTCTCATCAGCATCCTGCTTTAATATTTTGTAGTCATTAACAATTTCCTATAGTTTGGTTATTATGGGTGACTTGTTAAAGTATAATGCACTTCAGTGGATGTGGTACTCTTATAAACTTATTAGCATTGTATTTCCTGTTAATGCTTATATCCACACTGGAGCTGTATAAGATGATGGTAAAATTGCACCACTGAAAATAATCTTTAAAGCTTGATGTTTCGCTCCACAATCTAGTTTCGCTGATTTAGATAGAATGTTAATAAATTTAGTGGCTCTTTTTGTGACATCTTGAATATGGTCATTAAATCTGAAATTCTTAGCGATTCTGCTTCATCTATTTGCCTGTTGTTGGTGAAGATGCATATCTTTTTTTCCTTTTTGCGGTGGTATGGTATTAACATAGTTTTTTACTTCTGCTTATTGAAAATAATTGTTATATTTGGCCCAAACTTCAATCTTCTTGAGATCAATATTAGTGCAATTTTCAGCTTCCAGGTTGTTTGTACCATTAGTTGTTAATAACATATCATCCACAAATTTTGTGTTTTTTTTTCTTTCCTTGTTTCCCAGGTAGTTGTACAAGCGGTGCAGAAAAATTAAAATAGACTGTGTATACTGCTGACTGTTAAGCTGAAATACCCAGAGAAAATTACCAAAAAAAATGATGGTTTTAGTTGTGCAGTAGTATTTTATTAATTGGAATTTCCTCTTTAATTTGATATATATTTTAACTTTGTAGGCACAGTACTTGTTTTAAATCTATTACTTTCTCTACCATGTACCTAGTAGGTGGAGAAGGTATTGCATTCCACCCAAAAATCTGATAACGAGATTTCGCCAGAAATACATGTTTTGAGGACACCGGAATCCAAAAAAAAAAACATGTTTAGAAAAAGGTCTGTGCGTGAAAATCTCACAGTCAAGAACAATTACTCCACCTACATGTAGGAACATTATTTTATTGTTCCTTGGAACTACCCTCTTTGTTATTTGTCCATAGATTGTAAGTAGTGACTTTGTTACCTTGTTACTTAATGATTTTTCTTATACCAAAAAATTAAAGGTTTTAGTGAAGGCATCTTGTCTTATTACTAGTGATAAGTAGTTACTTTAACTGGGCATGCAACATTTGGTGCCGAAACCCAGGAGTGAATAAGAGACTATGAGTTAACTATATACATCGAGGTGTATTTCAAGTGTCTTGGAATAACATCATGGTACGCTACTTATAAGTTACAAATCGAAAAACAATTTTAAATTATTTGATTAATTGGGAAATAAATGACACCCACTATTTACTGGATGCCTGAAACTTGCTAATTTTATGAGAGAACATTCATTCACAGATATGATGGACAACACAGAAACACTCGCTAAATTTCAGTGCAAAAGAATCACCCAGTACCCAAACACCACATGACTTGTAAATCAACTCGACAATTTGGATATTTCTTCACACTTGAATGAAGTGTAGCATTCTATGAACACTCATGCGAAACTCTAGAAAAATTGAGATTAGATGACTCTATTCATGATGTTCTAGACAACACAGAATATGAAGTCAACATCCAGACATGTGAGGAATATATAGATCATTGTAAGCGGACTATTCAGAAGACTAAGCGCCTTATTGAACAACGACCAGCGAAGATCTCAAATAATGCAGCTGTACTGACCTCTCCCATCTATGTCACGTGCCCCAAAAATAAAGCTTCCTATTATAAAAATAAAACCATTTTTGGGAAGCAGAGGAATGGCACAGATTCTGGGAGCAATTTTTGAGTATTCTGTTATCAAAAATATTGTAGCGTCGACCATTAACAACCAACCGTGTTCCTCAGAGGTTACTTGGAAGGTGAACCTAAGTGTTTGGCAATGGCATAGCAATCACGATAGATACGTATCAACAGACGAAGCAGATTCTACAGTCATGATATGGAGGCATAAATCGAATCATCCAAACCCACTTAGACTTCTTAGAACATCTGGAAGCAACTACTTCAGAGAACCCTTACATTCTAAATGCCATATATTGATTCATCACGACGAAGTGCTAGGAGAAGATATAGATGCATGTGGACAAATTATAACGCTGAAATTGCTGAGACTATTGCCATCGTTGAATCATTTATTCTATAAGACAAAATATGCAAGAAGGAAACCTTTTGTGACTAATGGAATTTCTCGAAGTGCAAGGTGCCTTCACAGCACAAAAGATTTGTGGGGACAGCATTCTACCAATGAGTTATATACCAACTGCAGCTGCCCTTCATGTAAATACATAGAGCAAGGAAGGATGACATGTAACACCAAAACCATTCTGCACATATGAGAACTCTGGCCACTGGGATCAATACTGCCAATAAGTGAAAGACCTCAAAACTAGGACAGAAAAACTCAAGAATGCAAATAGATGTTTTCTCTTCCCGAGACAAGGCCACAACAAGTGCCAGTGTTCTAAGCAAGGAAAAGTATTTTGCGCAAAATGTAAACAAGAGCATCATATTCAATATGCAACAAAAATGGTGATTTACAAACTTCATTTGGTAAATTTACAGTAACAACACCCAACTTCCGACTACAAACAGCCCACCTATCGATTAAGGGTCATACTGGACAAAATAATTTAACGCGTTGCCTTCTTGATGCGGAAAGCCAATCCAGCTTCATTCGTATTTCGAGCTAAACATCACAGATATAAGAAACCTAGACATTACCACCTTTGAAACGTCTGCTAGCATTATTGAATTTAGAAGACAAGTTACTTTTGACATAATGGGGCACATTACAAGAGCTAATGTTTCTATTGTGGCCTTTAAAAATTAACATTTATTCAACTCAGCCAACACCACCACAAACATCAAGGCCCTAACTCTGGTAAAGAAAATAAAACTAGCCGATCCAGAGGACGACACAGAAGAGAATCTTCCGATTGAAATCCTTATCGGATCTGATTTTTACTGAAAAATTGTAACAATGAAGGAACCAATCAAAGTTTCCCCCACATTGGTTCCATTTCCCACCATATTTGGATATATAAGTAAAACACAACTGCCAACCAAGTTTCACTTGTCTTCAATGAGACTTCTGATGCATCATTACGTCAGTTTTGGGACCTAAAAACTATAGGGATTAAACACCATTAAGAATGAGCACTGGCCGCAAAGGACCAATCCATTCTTCAAGAATTTCATGATTCATATTGCACTAAAGAGATCACATGCTTCTTTCACTACCTCAAAAGAAGCATGTTATCTTAAACAATTTCACTGCCACAGAAGGACGGTTATTGTGTTTGGAAACCAAACTGAAGAAAAATGAAGAACTAAAACATATTTATCATGACTTAATGCTGGATTACATAAAGATCACGTAGAAGAGGCAACCATACATCAGATATTAGGCAATATCGTTTACTTGCCTCACCATATTGTGAAGAAACAGACAAGGGAACACGCGAAATAAAGGATCGTTTTCGACATGTCCTCACACGACCAGGAATCCGTAATTTTGAATGACTCACTAGAAGTGGGTCCAAATTTACTGCCAGGAATCTTAGCTATACTTCTAAGATTTCGAAAACACCCCAAGGGGATAGTATGTGATGGCAATGAAGCCTTCCTGCAGTTGATCCTGAAAAAAGAGGACAGGGATTTAATGAGATTTCTTTGGTATCATGTAAGACAAGTAGAAGACAATCACTTTTACACCCCCGGGAAATGTAATATCTTACCAATTCAAATGGCTACCATTTGGACTTACAGGTAGTCCTTTCCTCTTTATCAGCCACCATTAAAGAACTGGCAACACTAAAGAAAGAGGAGTTACCTCTGGCTTAGCATTTATAGATAGATCTACATTTATGGATGACTTCATAACAAGTGTTTTAGATGACAGCCATGCAATAACACTATCGGGAACTAACCAAAATTATGATGCAAATTAAACTTTCTCTTTCCAAATGGGCAACCAATTCAGAAGTTTTGAAAGACATACGGCACACAGAAAGACACAGTCTGTCACAGCATACTGGTAGTGGATTGGAGCACAGAAAAGGATTATTTCTTTGCTGAGCAACAGAAAATAACCATGCACCTGCTGGACAAACTGGGAACAAAGAGAAACATTTTCCATGCAACAATGCAACACCCTTGGACACTTTGCTCCTGTGGGAATTGTTGGAAAGCTCATTTTCTAAGATTCTTGGCTCTGAGGCTTGGGATGGGAAGATATACTGTCTTCGGACATGAACAGGCATGGCATTCTTGGATCTCAAAACTTAATTATCTGTCATCTATCCGCATTCCCAGATGAGTTGTAATCATGGATACGAGAGAGAATTCAGAAGCTCGTGTCTTGTGATGTATCAGGAGCATATGGTGCAGTAATTTATATAAGATATAAATCCACGGACATGTATTCCACAATTATCATCTGCAGTAAAAACAGACTAGCTGCTATCAAAAGAGTAACTTTACCTAGATTTGAGTTACTCACAGCATTAGTGGTTCATGTCTTCTATGCTATTTCTGTGAAGTGGATTTTGACATAAGTAAAGCCACATTGTGGAGTGACGCTACCATCGCCTTGGGTAGGATAAGGAGTAATCCGAACAAATGGAAGACTTTCATCAGCAATTGTGTAACTGAAATATTGTAATACACAACCCTAAACCAATGGAGACACTGTCCAGGAGAACAAAATCCTGCAGACATAACTCATGGACTGGATGCAGACTAGTTAAAACTTGATATTAACCCCTCTGGCTCACCAAAGATAAAACGTCCTGGCCACTTGAAATATCAGCATCACACACCCCACTTCCAGAAGCTAAAAGAACTCGAAGTCCTTACAATAAATACAACTGAACCTCTATAAGCTATAACTACTACATACTACAGTTTGGATATTCCGATTGATCAAAGCAACAAAAGAGAAAATTCAATTTCCAAACCACTTAAAAAGCTACGGAATTACAAGTTGTACATACTGGATCAAACAGGTGCAAGAAGAAAAATTCCATTTAGAATTAATGGCATTAAACGAAGGTAAAACCCTGCCACAAAAGTGAAAGCACCATGCAGCAAACAATGCTCGCCAAAGAATGGTGATATTGTCCTTCAAGAAGACATTAAACCTACATACCTGTGGAGGATGACCAGGATTCAAGAATTGTTACCAGGAAGAGATGGCAAGATAAGAACCACAAAGCTTTGATTACCTGACAGGATGATAACTGGCCCTATACGACTGGTCATCCTCCTCGAGATAGACCAGATTGGGGAGGATGTGAAGCAATCATAGTTGAGAACAGTTATTCCACCTACGTAGGAACGTAGTTTATTGTTCCTTGGAACTATACTTTTTGTTATTACACCATAGAGTTTTAGATAGTGTCTTGTTACTTCATGTTTTTTCTTATACCGAAAAAGTGTGTTGGTTAAGGCATCCTGTCATATTACTAGTGATCTAGTGATAAGTAGTTCACTTTAACATGACCAACATCATGTGTGTGTCTGTAAACAGCATAACTCAAAAATGAAAAGTTGGATAAACACCAAACTTGTGACCTAGGTTCAGTATCTTCAAAAGATTCAACATGAAGATTTTTAGGAAAATCCCCCTACTCTCTACCACCCTTTACATGGAACATTTTTCGAAATTTTTTATTTTCCGCATAATGGTTTAAAAACACACAATTTATTTCAGATAACTTTTTTGTGGCATCAGCCATTTCCGAGATATCCATTATTAATGCTTTGATTTGTTTAATACTTTGTCATTATTTTTAGGCACCGTGTATTTTCAGTTGTTTCTTGCGATTGCATGGAAACCATATGGAATTTGACTATCATTGTTCCCTTTGTACCCTAACAAAATGTGTAATGTAGCTATTTCTGCAAAGGTTTATCTTGATTAAAATGAAGTAGATAAAAAAAAATTCGTAAGATAATTTGTATGCTTACTAATAAAAATTGAGATATAGAAAGTTATGTGAATGTAACAACAGATATTTTTTTTTAATGGTACTGCATCTGCCATGTTGTACTGTGAATTCTGTATCACTTCACAGAGAAAAAAGAAAGAAAGAAAAAAAAATAAAAAACTTGTTAGTAGAGAGGTAAATTGCAGACCATCTTTTAGGGAAAGCTTTGCTCTACAAATTGATATTACTGTTTAATATAGCAGATTCTGCATTGTTAAGCCATGCAGTTTTCTTTGCAAGTGTGCGCAAATCTGTTTTCTCCATTTTTGTTTTGAACAATTTTGCCTGTGAATGACATTTTTACTTTCTCTACTACGTACAGTAAGTAGGGGAAGTATTGTATTCCACCCAAAAATTCGATACCGAGATTTCACTGGAAATATATGTTTTGAGACCCCCTGAATCCAAAAAAAAAAAGCATTTTTGGAAACATGTCTGTGTGTGTTTCTGTCTGCGAACAGCATAACTCAGAAACGAACAGTCGGATAAACACCAAACTTGGTATTTAGGTTCAGTATCTTCCAGAGTCGCGACACGAAGGTTTTCAAGAAAATCCCCCCCACCCCAGATTACCCTTTACATGGAAACATTTTTCGAAAATTTTAGTTTTCTCAAAAATGGCTCTAACAATTGTGATTAAAATATCATATGTTTAAGATATTTTCATGACAAATGAAATGTATATCTTGAATTTTCTGGGAATGTCTCCAAAAGTATTCTTCATTGTGAACGACTTTTGCATAATTGGTAAACCATAAGAGATAGACAAAATTTTACTATACAAAAAATGTAGATCGTGTTAAAATACACAATTTATGTCATATACATTTTTTTTGTTGAGTGAACCATTTTCAAGATATCGCTCGTTATTCCCTTAAATTTTTCAATACTTATTTTCTCAAATGGGAATTCGTTATTCATTTTTTTTGTCTTGGATATGCAAAGAGTATTAATCTGTGACAAAGAGAATAACCAGCTATTAAGAGTAATGTCTGTACTTAAAGGCTACTGTATTTCTATATTGCCCTTGTAAATATATATTCCCCTTACATCTACAAGAAAATTAGCAATAAGATAGAGTCTGCAAACGTTTATCTCGATTAACATGAAGTAAATGGAGAAGTAAGCGTTTGTAAAAATAGTTTGTACAAGATTAGAGAAAGTCATGTGAGTGTAACACATCAGATTTTTCAAGCATAGATGACCACGTATTCTCAAGCTATTGAAGATAGCTGAATTAAATTTAAGGATGATAAAAGAAACCTTTTAAATGCTGTTGTGGATCTACTTTGATGTTAATAATGTGGCTAGTTTTTTTAAAAAATAATTGCTGATAAAGTGTAATCAAGAGATGGTATAAATAAAAATAAGCCTATCTTTCTTAAAAAGCAAATTAATTGTATAACAGTAGATCAATGAACGCAGAAAGCGTGTATCTAGATCTGTAAAAATTATTTCAATCTGAAGTCTTAAATACGAAGCACATCCAGAAAGTAAGTTTCCCTATTTTTTTAAAACAAAGAAAACATAGTTACATGAAGAGCTTTATTTGCAACAGGTACTGCAATGTTTCAGCTATTTTTCGACATAGTCACCTCAAGAATTGACCCACACTTGCCATATCGTGGGGTGGGGTCAACTTTTGTATTCGTGTGTCGTAGAAGCCTGCTGCCTGTGAAGGAACCAGCGTATGGCAGTCTTCAGCTCTTCGTCGTCAAAATGCTGACCGGAGGACAGGAATTTCTTGAGGTGCAAGAAAAGATGGAAATTGCGGAAGCAAGATTAGGACTGTATGATGGATGATCAAACAGCTCCCAGCCGAACTGCTGCAGAACAGTTGCTGTGCACCGAACCGTATGTGGACAAGGATTGTCATGGAGCAGTACAACACCTGCAGTAAGCATTCCACGCCACTTGTTTTTAATGACACGTAATTTCCGCAGTGTTTCACAGTAACGGTCAGTGTTCACTGTTTTTCCTCTGGCAAGAACTCAATGAGCAGAATGACGTTCCTGTCCCAGAACAATGTGCACATAACTTTCTGCACTGACACAGTCTGTTTGTATTTCATCTTGACCAGAGATCCACTGTGACACCAATGCATTGACTGCTGCTTCGCTTCTGGAGTAAAGTGGGAAATCCATGCCTCATTACCTGTGTTGATCCTGTCGAGGAACTTGTCGCTGTCTTCATGATACTGCTGCAGAAATGTTAGTGCTGCTCCTAAGCATTTCATTTTGTGCTTGGGTGTCAGGTTTTTCGGCACCTACCTGGCACACAATTTCCTGCAACAAGGATCATGGTATCTGCGGAAAATGGCTGCTGAGCTCTGTAATCGTGAAGCAACAGTGCCACACCAACTCAGCAAGATCATCATTGATGAGGGACGGTCGTCCATTGCGCTCTTCATCATGGACACTTCGACGACCTTTGGAAAACTGCCTATACTAGCAACGCACCATCTGTTAGCTCATGAGTTTTGAGTTTTGGCCCCTATGGCCCCTACCTGACAGAGCTTTATCATTGTCCGAACCTCACAGGTGGCAGGAGAACAAATAAGAGCTGCCATTTTGGGCCACTGCTGCTGTGCTACTGGCACCAGGCAGTACCTGTCCAGCCGGCGTATGATTGATATGTCATAAATCTGTTATGATTGTGCAATTTTCCCGGCTAAATATGCTTACTTTAAAGGAAACAAAAATGCAAAACTTACTTTCTGGATGCACCTCGTAGTTTGAGATAATGGATAATAAAACATCAAAATTTCTCTCCCCCCCCCCCCAAATGTTATGCTTTAGCCTGTATCAGTTCTGTTTATCTCTATTGTTTTAACCTATATTAGTTTTAAAACAATGTACAAATAACTTGATGCATTTTTATTTCACTATTAACACTTTACAAATGTTTTAATTTTACATTAATGTTATGTCAAAAGACATTACCCATTTATCTGTTAAAATATTTTTACTTTCTCTACTACGTATAGTAAGTAGGGGAAGTATTTTATTCCACCCAAAAATTCGATACCGAGATTTCACCGGAAATACATGTTTTGAGACCCCCTGAATCCAAAAAAAGCATTTTTGGAAACATATCCGTGTGTGTGTCTGTGAACAGCATAACTCAGAAACGAACAGTCAGATAAACACAAAACTGAGTATTTAGGTTCAGTATCTTCCAGAGATGCGACACGAAGGTTTCCAAGAAAATCCCCGCACCCCAGACTACCCTTTACATGGAAGATTTTTCGAAAATTTTAATTTTCTCAAAAATGGCTCTAACGATTTTGATTAAAATATCATATGTTTAAGATAATGTCATGAGAAATGAAATGTATATCTCGAATTTTCTGAGAATGTCTCCAAAAGTATTCTTCATTGTGAAAGAACTTTTGCATAACTGGTAAACCTAAGAGATAGACAAAATTTTACTACAGAAAAAATGTAGATCGCATTAAAATACACAATTTATGTCATATACATTTCTTTTGTTGAGTGAACCGTTTTCGAGATATTGCTTGTTATTCCCTTAAATTTTCCAATACTTACACTTTTTCTCAAATTCGTTATTGATTTTGTTTGTCCTGGACATGCAAAGAGAATGGAATGCGCCACATGGCAACCAGCATTAAAATATTTGACTATCGCTTAAAACCTACCATATTCCCCTTGCATCTACAAGAAAATTAGCAATAAGATTGACATCTCGATTAACATGAAGCATATGGAGAATAAGCATTTGTAAAAATACTTTGTACAAGAGTAGAGAAAGTCATGTGAGTGTAACACATCAGATTCCCCCCCCCCTAAATGCTATAAAATACTAAACTGCAAATGCATAAATGCTACAAAATGCTAAATGTATAAATCAAAATGCTAAAAATCACAACCCCTCATCATCCTCTTTACTAAACACATGAAAATGTTATTCTAGTTTTGTGCAAACATAGTTGTCTGCATTGGAAGAGCTCTGTCTTGCCAAATCCAAAGTTTTCAAGCAGTGGCGAAGCATGCTTTGCTTCTTTCTTTATTACAAATGTTTTCAGAAGTAGTTATGAATCATCCATCACCCCAGATATACTGGCTTTATAAGTTAAAAAATAAATTGCTCTTTACTGCAGATGATTAAAGGGTATTTGCATTTCTTGACTGTATTGAAAGAATAGTGACCAATTGAAATTCGAACAAGGTGACCATGGTGCAGGAAGATGGAACGCAAGCTAGGTGTGGGAATCAAGTTGCTGGCAAGCTGGATCTCACGATCTAGATAAATAAAATTTATTTCTTGCAAATGAAGTGCATCTCCTATGTCTGATGTGTAAGTAAACATACTACGTTTACTATCTGTTAGCTGACATAGTTGTATAAATGAATAATGCCCAAGAAGGGAAGGATTTTAAAAGTTCTCCCATTTTTTTAATTTCTTCTCGTTTACTTTACTTCAAAGCATTAGTGATGGAGGAAGAAAGTGCAAAATTTCAGCTGTGTTTCGTTGATATAGTAGAAGAACATGTTGAAATCATACTTGAAAGTCTTAGCTAGCTTCTGGGAGTGCGCAGGAAGAAAACCCCGCAATAGATGTCATGACCTATTACACAGTGAGTTAACGGAGACCCAAATATCAAGAAGCTTTCCCTATAGAAGTTGTCTGCCAAACTAACCAGAAATATTTTTAATGTTCATTTTTAAATTCTGTGGCAAATTAATGCACGTGAAATTAAATTTCTAAGTTTGTAAATTCTTGCACAACGGGAATGATATTTCAGTTATTTCTGCATATAATAAACTGTCATGAATGTATATTGCAAATTTTCAAGATTCTGTTTTAGAAACTGTCTAATTTGCAGATCTTCAAAAGTTCTCAAAAATTACTTTTTTGCTGGCGACATTCAGGTAATTAACTGTGCCTAATATCATGCTTATTTTTTAATAGTAGTGTACCATGCATAACATTGCAGCACATTTTCAAATTTTTGTTATGTAGAAACGTCTCTTTCATAAATTTTTTTTAGAAGATGTGAAATCATATTTCATCATCAAGGTTTTATTAAGTAATTAGTGATGTTCATTATTTTAAAAATATGGGGAGTTTATTTTACACATTTTTAATATTCTGGGAACTTAAAAAAAATCAAAAAGTTCCACATATGAACCATCTGAATAGATTACATTTGTTAAGAAAATATAAAACATCTCGTGGAAATAAACAAATACAGTCAAGTGCTAATGACAATGATGCAATGGATGAAAAAGATGCAGCAGTCATTTCATACAAATGTTGCTTAACTAAAGTAAATTCCTTTTTGTAAAATCTGTGGAATCTAGAACAGTATTTCTGAGGATTAATGGACATTAATGAAGTTTAGGTAAATTCAAAACAAATAAACAATGGATTTGTTGTACTCGCATGATTTCTCTACTCCTCCTACAAACTATTCTTTTGTCTATTTCTTTTAATCCGGACTTTCAATTCACATTTCCTTATATGATACAGTGCATAAAGAATAGGCAGATTTGTAAAGAGCATGTTGCTATGTGATGATGGCTTTGAAATTCCATACCCTTTGCATGATCACAAGAAAAAAAATCGGATGTGTTGCACTCACATGACTGTACTCCTGTAGAAACTAATTTTACAAACGCTTATTCTCCACCTACTTCATGTTAATTGAGATGTTAATCTTATTGCTAATTTTCTTGTATGTGCAAGAGGAATGCTTTAAGCAATAGTCAAGTCTTTTAAGAGCTGGTTGCTATGTGGAGCATTCCATTCTCTTTGCATGTCCAGGACATAAAAAAAACGAATAACAAATTCCCATTTGAGAAAAAGTATAAATATTGGAAAATTCAAACAAATAACAAGGAATATCTTATGACATAAATTGTGTGTTTTAATGAGATCTACATTTTTTGTGTAGTAAAATTTTGTCTATTACAGTTTTCCAGTTAAGCAAAAGTCATTCAGAATAAATTCATTCCCAGAGAGCTCATAATATACGTTTCATTTGCCATAAAAATATCTTAAACACATGATATTTTAATCAAAATCGTTAGCCATTTTTGAGAAAATCAAAATTTTAGAAAAATGTTCCATGTAAAGGGTAGTCTGGGGTGGGGATTTTCTTTAAAATCTTCATGTCGCATTTCCGAAAGATACTGAACTTAAATACCAAGTTTGGGGTTTATCCGATTTTTTGTATGTGAGTTATGCTGTTCACAGACCTTTTTGTAAAAATGATTATTTTTGGATTCAGGGGGCCTCAAAGCATGTATTTCCGGTGAAATCTTGATATGGAATTTTTGGGTGGAATGCAATACTTCCCCTACTTACTATATGTAGTATAGAAAGTAAAAAGAGTAAGAACCCTGAGAAAAGTATATGTATTTGAAAATTCAAGCCAATAATAAGGTCTGTCTTGGAATTGCTTAACTCAAAAATAAAGAAAAGAGAGAGAGAGAGAATGTGTGCTTTAAAAAGATCTACATTTTTTTTTTATGTCTCTTGGTTTACAGTTATGCAAAAGTCATTCAGAATGACAAGAGGCTATTTGCAGAAAATTCAAGATATAAGTCATAAAAACATCTTAAAAATGGTACTTTAATCAAAACTGTTAAACATTTTTTTGAGAAAATCAAAATTTTTGAAACATTTTTCATGTTAAGGGTAGTTTGGGGTGGGGGATTTTCTTTAAAATCTTCGCGTTGTAACCTTGGAAGATGCTGAACTTAAATACCAAGTTTGACATTTAACCTACTTTTTGTTTTTGAGCTATTGTTCTACACACACACACACACACACACATCTTTTTTCAAAAAAGATTTTTTTTGGGCTCAGGCAGCCTCAAAATGAAATCTTGACTATTAATTTTTGGACGGAATACAATACTTACTGTAAATGCATAGTAGAGAAAGTAAAAAGCAATTCATAAAAGCTCATATTACATTCACGCTATTTCCTCTACCCATTCTTCATCAAACTATTCTTAAAAGAAGCTTATTCTTCTATCTTCTTCTTTATCTGTTTAACCTCCTCTTATGTAGGACTTACACCCCCCAGGACTTACAGGCGGGTGCCTGGGGTCAGAGGCCCGTCGAGGAGCAGACACTAATGGATCAGATAGAATATCCAGGATGGGTGATCAGCCCGATGCCTGGTATGGGAGGAAGTAGATGAAACGAAATGATGGTGAAATGGATGAAAGGAAAGGTGATGATGGAGCATTTGGTGGAATGAATGGCGGGGGAAACCGGAAAACCCAGAGAAAGCCTGCCCAGATGCCGCTTTGTGCACCACAAATCCCACATGCGGTCCCTGGGATTGAACCCGGGCCACCTCGGTGAAAGGCAAGTGGTCTAACCACTCGGCCATGGCGCCGCCTTTATTCTTCTATCTACTTCATGTTAATCAGATTACCATTTGTAGAAATGGTTTTATCATATATTTCGTTGTGGATACAATGGGAATAGAGTAGACTTAAGCGACAGTCAAACCTTGGAAGAGCTGGTTGCTATGTGATGTCTCTTTGCATGAACAGAGAAGGAAAACAAATATTTGAAAATTCAAACCAATAACAAGCAATATCTGGAAATGGTTAACTCCAACCCCCCCCCAAAAAAAAAAGAAAGAGGAGAGAGAGAGAGAGAGAGAGAGGACTTATGAGGATATTTCCAGAAGATTCAAGCTCTACATTTCAATTGTGAAAATATCTTTAAACATGTGGTATTTTAAATAAAATTTTCAAAATATTTTCTGTCTTAAGGGTAGTTTAGGGGGAGGTTTCTTGAAAGCCTTCGTGTTGCAACCTCGGAAGATGGCTGAACTTAAATTCCAAGTTTAATATTTAACCAGCTTTTCGTTTTTGAGTTAACTGTTCAGAGACATGCATGACCTTTTTCTAAAGTTTTTTTTTTTTTCAGTGGACCTCGGAACATACATGTATGGTCAAATCATGTAGTAAAAAAAGTAAAAATTACTGCGCAAATAATGGGTGCAGCTTATACACAAGTTAAAAGAAATTGTACAAAAATAAATAACTTGTGTTAACCATAATAAGTTTCCTTTCCTAAATTTATCAGAGATCTTTATAATTATATTCAAGATATAATACTTCATAAATTTTTTCTTCTGTGCTGGTTTACCAGGCATCAGGCATCATGCTTTGAACCTGCTCTCTTATTACTTTTGAGTCAGCTATTGGGCAGTCTCAGAAATATAGATATGCATAGCAAGTCAGTGAGAAGATGATGTGATATATTGATTTACAATTCAAGATACGTCTTGTTAGTGGATTTGCTTTTTGATTTATCTGTGGGGACAGAGGTTACTGCTGAGATGAAACATTTATATTATGTATAAGGAGGATTTGGTATTCTGGGAAAAATCCAGCATTTGTAAAATAAACTGCAGATTTCAAGAAACTTTACATATAGAAAACCAAAATAAGTCTAGAAATCAGATCAAAAGAAAGTCTAAGCAGTTAAATACTGTCAAACAGACGAATTTTCCATTGCTCACCAGTTCTGATCAACCAACCATGAAATAACACAAAACACATAAAATCTGCAAGATACAAAACAGAATTAGACATTTAGGAGAAAATCTACATTTTGAAAAACCAAGACAAACTGAATTTGACTTATTGCCATTAAGTATCCTCTGGAAATTAATAATACAAGCACCAATCACTTTGAAGCCAACCCCTTTTGAAAACACCAGGAAATGTACCACTCAGTTTGAAAATTGACAGGGTGAACAAGCCTTGAAACTTGTTCAGGTAAAAATTGTCGAGAATATTTATTGTTAATATTAGATTGATTACCATTAAGTTTGTTAATTTTGAAAAGAGAATATATATTGATTTGGTTTTAAATATAAATTATACTTAAATATATTATTAAATGTATACTAAAGTATTTTCTTACAAGTAGACAGATTCCATTTTTATTTTTTGGTGATGTTTTTAGTGTAACAGTTCCAATTCAAACATCACAGTTTCTAAATGTGTACACAAATTATACCAGTTTAGTAGTTGGCAATTCATTACAACAGCATAAATGTGTGTTTTGACACTAAAGAGAAACAAGTAAAACTTAGCGCGCCTGAAGGTGGTTGGACATTAGTGCCATACTGCTTGTACAACAAAGTTCAGTGGTGTTAAAGATTACCAGACATCAACCTTGTTACAGTAATTAAAATGGTGATGAATAAGCATTTGAATTGTTATTTTTGTATACAGTGGCTGGTAAACTTAAGGAAAGCCAGATGTAATCACATGGAGTTATTTCTACAGGACAAGCTTGTCAGTCAGGTATTCTGTCATCAAAAGTAGAGTCAGCAATTTTCATGATTTTTTGTCCACCACTGCTATCTGTTTAAATTTTTTTAGCAGCCTATTATACATTTTTGACTTAGGAATGTTGATATCAAGGAATTTGTGTGAATTCAAGCAGACAGTCATCATATGAGCAAACTTATACAGCATAACTGTTACACAAAATCGACTCACAGCTTCACATAATGTTCTTGTTATAAATCTCTCTTGTGTGCCTTTGTGGCATGGGGGTAACTTGTCTGCTTTGCATTTAAGAGGTCCCGAATTCAAATCTCGGTTAGAGTGAGTTGGCCGGATAAGTTTTTTTTTCAAAGTTTTCCCTTATCCCGAGAAGTAGTTAATTTTACGCTCTATGGACCCCAGGCTCCTTTGAGTATCATTTCATTAATTCATCTGAAATGATGTACCAGGTTAAAGGAGCTTAAGCTTAAAAACACTCTCTTGCTAAACAACATTAAACTACTGCAAATTCTATTACCCTCCATAGATGCATGAGTTAAGCTATCACAGATCAAGGTCATTCAAACCAATACCAGCTACAAGTCAGAACTGGCAACCACCAATTGTGTCATCCGAGATTAACCTGGTACAAATTAGGCCATGTTGCCATATTCTTTTTAAGAGCAAATTTGCATTTTTTGATACTCCGAATGGTGTCAATTTTAAAGTTTCTGGTAGTTCATTCTAAGAAATCCATAATAAACTCCTTAAAAGTGGCTTATAGGCTAGATCAGATATATATTGATTTTTGCCCAGCATTGATGATGTGATTGTGGTGTAATGTTTTTTATTTGTAACTTAAAACATTTAAACTGCAGGAATTTATTTGCAAGGAAGACTAAATGTCCAGTTTTAAAAGCATGCAGCTCATACTAGTAAGGTATGTAATTTGAATGGCTTTCTTTGTAGTATACAGAATTATTCACTTCTCAGCAGATTTGTCACAGAATATTATATTGCATATATAGAGTGGCGCACGAAATATATCTTTTTGTTTTACACACAGCACATGCTTATTTGTATTAAAGTAGTACAGCAATGGTACAGAGCTGCTGAATGTCTGGAAATGTGCCCCTAGTGAATAACATGTTCAATATGACTGCAGTCGTGCCTCACAACCTCTTGCAATGAACCCTTGGCATTTGTCAACAATCTTCAAATATTCCACAGCACAACTTCAGTATGTAGACTTCGATTTGCATTATATTTTCTGGCCTTTTTGGAACACTTTTGGCTTTAAGAATCACCACAGAAAGAATCACATGGATTAATATCCGGGTAATGAGACAATTACATTTTGCCTTCCTCATTCCTTTCAGCAAAACAATGTATCATAACACGAAGATCAAACATCTCATCTAAGAACTCGAGAATGGAGTTTGCAGTGTGTGGGCATGCTCATCCTGCATGAACCAGTGTTTGCATACCTGCTGCCAAGAGTTAGGGGATAAGGTTTTCATTTATTA
Source organism: Deroplatys truncata (assembly GCA_030765065.1). Taxonomy (NCBI): domain Eukaryota; kingdom Metazoa; phylum Arthropoda; class Insecta; order Mantodea; family Mantidae; genus Deroplatys; species Deroplatys truncata. The sequence continues at coordinate 121,734,578 of CM060978.1, forward strand.
TTATTATTATTATTATTATTATTATTATTATTATTATTATTATTATTATTATTATTCCATTTAGATCCCACTGTTAACTCCAATTGTCCTAACAACGGCATTTTGCCTTTGGAATATATTGCCTATTCGCAATGATGTTAACTCATATACAGTTGGCATTGAATTACTGGTCTGTGGGTTTTATACAGGGTGAACCAAAAGACTCCAAACCACTTGCATGGTGTTTTTCCTGGCCTCGGCGCTCACCGTCTGCTGCTATCATAGAAAGGCGTGGATGAAACCATACAACATTTTTAAAACTACTTTTAAAGGCTTTACTTACCGACTTTATGAAAGGAAATGCTGAAACTGGCCACCGTCGTTGACCATACATTTTTGACACCTCTTTAGGAAACTATCCATCATGGAGAATTTTCCAAAGATGACTGATGTCTAATGTTTCTTCAGTACAAACCAAGCACCATCTTTTAGATATCTTAGCCTGAACACTTCCTGTGGCCTGAAATTTACTGTAAAGTTCATGGATTGTTGTAGAGCCTGGAACTTTTACACCTGGAAATCTTTCTGCAAATCGTACTTTCACTTGGTGAGCTGACCGAGTTAACACATACGAATCATAAATAAATACACGCTGTGCAGTAGAAAACATATGCTGAGCCATAATATACTTTGTGATTAAAGTATAGGATAAAATAATAAATAACTCGTAATAACTGAACATCACATCACCGTCAACTCAAAACTGCACTTCACACTGCACAGCAAAATCACAACAGCGTGACTTTGTTTATAGCAGCAGTGCGTTATGTTTTTATATTTCCATACACCCATTGGAAAAACACTGCACAGCCAGTAATATTGTTCATAAAATACCCCTCCGGGATAACTTAAAACATAAAGTGTACAAGACAAACCCACATATCCTGGAAGAATAAAACAAAATATCCGCCAGGAAATTTCTCAACGTGAACTACGGCGAGTGATGGATAGTTTTCTAAAGAGGTGCCAAAAATGTATGGACAACGACGGTGGCCAGTTTTAGCATCTCCTTTCGTAAAGTTGGTAAGTAAAGCCTTTAAAAGCAGTTTTAAAAATGTTTTATGGTTTCATCCGCGCCTTTCTATGATGGCGGCAGACTGCAACAAATGCCGAGGATGCAGACAGGAAAAATACAGCGCAGCCAGTTCAGAGTCTTTTGGCTCACTCTATATCTTAGATCACATATTCACCTTCCCAGACTCTGGGAAGGATATGGATTAATCTTGGCTAGAGAGAAAAATTTCCACACCTAGTCGGTAATCAAACCTAGGACTCCTCATATAAAGGCAGCTGCTCTACTGACTGAGCTACTTGGCCAGCTCAATATAATTTTGTATCGATCTTTGTTCATGTTTTATGGAAGAAAAATATGCATTAGGATATTTTGTGGTGAAAAAATTAAGATCTGAATGCAATTCTTTCAATTGGCAGACAAATGATTCCCTAGAAGTCCTTGCCATTTTCCAGGATTTTGGGTCTAGAACCATTGGTCATTTTTTTTCCCTCTAATGAAGAACCACACTCAATTTGTTGGAAAAGTTGATAAACAGTCCATTCAAGCAGCTTTCTTGTACTAAAGTTAGCATGAAAATGTTTCTGTCTGTCTCTTTGTTTCCACAAAAAACAAGGCAACATTCTGTGGCCTATCTAGATTCTAGAAGAAACTCTTATACTACAGGACTTCAGGATTCAACTTTTGATGAATAGTCAACTGTACTTTCTCCACCATTTTACAAACTGGGTGTTTGTGTGGTGATATGGTAAACATCCGACTTGTAATGCATCTACAGACTTTTCCTCAAAACTCGGCATTCACTTGTACAGTTTGAAAATTGATTGTACAATATTTTAATACACTAATTAAATGGTATGACATTCTATGCACCAGACCATAGTTCATTATTGAGGAGAATTTATCACAGAAAAACAGGTTTTCCTTTCTCTACCACATGTCTAAGATGGGAAGGGAAAATATTGTATGTATTCCACCCAAAAGTTTTATATTGAGATTTTACTGGATATATACTTTTTGAGGTCCCCTGAATCCATAGTGCACACATGCAAGAGAAAGTTAGAGGAATACTAAAAAAACATGGATTCAAATTAATGCCATATTTCTTACTTGAGTTATTCTTTAACAATCCCAACCAAAACGTATTAAAAGAAAAAAACTCCATACCAAACAATTTCACTGGAATTTTTCCTCCTTTTTTTTTTTTTTTTTTTTTTTTTGTTTTGTTTTGTGTAATAGCCTTCAAAGTTTTCTTCAGTTTTATGGAATTTTATACAACTTGAAAACTGAGATAGACAAAAATCTATTGCAGAAAATTGTATGTTTGCATTTTCTGAAGTAGAAGTGCATCATCTAACAGATCATGCTCAAAAATGTTTCCTTCAAATAAGCTCATTACTAATGTAAAACTGACATGGCTATTGTGGTTTTTGCATTTCCATGTAATTAAGCCTGTATTGCTTAATTTGAATAATTTCTAAGATAGATTTATTGCTATATAACACAGAAAACTCACTTTTTGTATGAATGGTATGACAATGCAAGAGTGAGATGGAAGGAGAGAACCATATGAAAGTTGCATATTAGATCCATCATTATTGTCGTCATTGAACTCTTCAGACTTCCAATCTAGGATGTCACCCCTTCCACATCATGCCCTCCAATGGTGAACATAGTGTTTACTGAAGTGTAGTCTTATGATATCTTCCAGATAGACAGAAACTTAACAGCAGAATAGATACACAAGATTGAAATTTGATGTGCTATAATTTGATTGCAAATATGCAATTTAGTGTAAAAATGGTGGGCACATATCCACATTAAACAATTCACATTGCGACGGTATATGTTTCTTACGTAATATTTATAGCGTAAGTTATGAGAAATTGTAGATCATATGTTGTGCTGCTTTACTTAACGCGTTGCCATGTTGTGACGTCACTCCTTTGTCTGGTTCGTAGCTCCCTCTGGCATAGCAATTTGTATCAATTAGTTTCTGAAAGAATTTAAAGTTTTGTATATTGTCCTCCGGCTAGCTATTTAGGTCGACATTTAACTCTTGCAGGGTGTGAATCGGAAAGGAATCTTTTATTCAGAAATGATACTGATGAAGAAATTGTTTTTATAACTTTTATTGCCGAACACGTTCACTAACACTTTTTACATATTGAAATACTCGCCAAACTGAAACTGTTTTTAATAACTTTTTACTTATCACTTTTAACTTGCATACTTCAACTTTGTGTATATTTAACTGTATAATATTTTATAAGAATTCTTGTAATTCTGCTGCGCGTAACTTATGACGAAATGAAGGACTGACTGGCGATATGTAGTGTACTGAGAATTCTGTTGAACTGGGGGACACCCTACCTCGAACCTGGCTTATTTATAGGCTTGCCTCAAGATACGCCTAAAGATCATAAATGAACTGCCATTGGCTAATAAAACGCGCCAACATTAGCGTCAATTTTACTATCCAATGAAAACCACTAATACATATTTCTTTTAGGGAACATTCTAGAAGCTTTTACCGAAAAGGCGCGAAACATTACGTAACTTCCTGGTTCCCGGCAATGATAAACAACTCATCCCCTCTCTGCATTATTGCGTTATTGTTGACAGTTTCAGTAAAGCCGTATATTATTATTTACCAATAATAATTACAATTAATAAACCTCTGAAATCAATGTCACATAAAAATACATATTCATATTACAATCATTAATTATATTTAAGTAATTTGTGATACAAATTACCGTATCAACATAACCAAATTTGCAATGGGTAGAGAAAGTCGTATAAAAGTCAGTCTGGGTGGATCAGTTGTTTAGGTGCTGGCCTTCTGCTCCCGAAGTCACGGGTTCAAACCTAGTTAGACCGATGGTTTTTAGGTGTGCTTAAAAGTGACAGCCCATGTCAGTAGATTTAATAGCATGTAAAAGAACTCCAGCAGGATGAAATTCTAGCACACCAGCGGTGCTGATATAGTCATGGCAATTGACAGCATCGTTAACAAACAAAATAGTTATTTATTTTAAAGTCGTATAAGTGTACACATCAGATGTTTTGCATTTATGGTGCAGCCAACTTTAGAAAAGACTATAGGCCCTACGGCAATACCATTGTAGCATGTCAAGAGATACATGGCAGAAGCATTAAGTTGTTTTTCTACTGTGAAGACTGTATTTTGCAATATTAGCCAAATTTGTTATCATTGTTTAAACCCAGAAGAAAATTTTAATTTTGAAGTTTGAAATAACTATTTAAAATTTTGCTCATTTATGTAAAGATAATTTTAATTTCAAATATCCATGTGCAACTTTATTTTCCTCTTTAAAAATGCTTATGTTGCTAAATAACAATGTCTTTGATGCTTAAAATAAGTCAAATATTGCTGCAGATGTGACATAACTGACAAGCTAATACACAAGCCTAGGATTGTTTGTGTTTTTTGTAACTTTGATCAACCAACCATCTAAAAGTTAATGGAAAGGATATCCAGCAACCAAGGGTGTTCCTTTAAAGTATGATTCAGTGTAAGATATATTTTGCTTTGCACAACTCACTAATAGGATGTGCAATAGAGTCCTCAAATTCATTCCCATAACAAATTGCACTGAAGAAGTACTTCCCTCAAAATTTAATCCCTGAGTAAATGCAATACCCAACATCATTTACTGTGTTGCATATTTTGCATTAATTATGATCCTCACCTATATTCTTGGAGACATTTATAGATGAAAAAACACATGCAGCACATGTTTTGTATGTGCAGGCATTTTCTCTGGGTATTTGGAAAACTTAAGTAGACAGATCTTTCAAAGAGTCCAGCCAGTTTGGAAAGTTTCTGGAATAAAATTAGCAGAATTTACCTTGAATATATTTTTCAGCAAGTCCATATAATTGACTTGATTCCATGGAGAAACCGCTTCCCTGTTCCCTTCTACTGGCCATTTTGAAAAGAGATCGTTAACATTTATCACTCAGCTTTTTTTTTAACCATGCCAAAAGAAGAAATTCTCTTAATATGGAATGGCACTGTGCTGGATATTCTCTAGGTGAAACCTCTATGAATGGTATGGTATGATTCTTGACATCTGTAAGGCATCAGTAGCTGAAACCTTAAAACTATTTTGTGCAACATTTTGTTTGAATACGTACCATCATGCAAGATATGAAGGAGTAACTATCAGAAGCAATTGAGATGACATAATGAATAAATCTTATATGATGTTAACATCATTTTTTATGTTTTCTTATCAGTGCAAATGTAAATGTTGCAAAGAGAACAATCTTCAAGTTGAATTTCTGGAAAAGTAAATGTCTCACAAAATTTGCAGAACATTTTATTTTGAAAGAAGTAGATACTGTCTGAAAGAAGAAGAGTAATCTAGTGGATGAGTGACTCTCCAAGTGGCAAAATAGGGAATGCTGTCAAATACTCCAGGAAGGTACCAAGGAAATAACATTAGTGCAGACCAAAACCATCCTAGGGAAGGAGCACTGGCAGAAAACCACTATAGGCAGATGCAGTTGTGTACTCAACTCATCTAGGGGAAGTCAACCATGGTGTAAAACTAGCCTATTGGAGATAAGCATTTAGCAGTTTGCTGGTAATCAAATCTTGTAAAAGGCCTTCTTGCTCAGTCGACAGACAAAAGACGAACTAGTCCCATATATTGTTTAGGCCCAAGTAAATGGATTAATGAGAAGTAGAAGAACTTTTAAAGATTTGCAGAATGAATGATCAGCGTTGGGACAGATGAACAACTACATATATGTTCATTTTACAATTGTGTTACAAATGAGCAGAATTGCTGCTGGAATAGCAATAATGTGGAATTAAATAAACCTAAGAATTACAATAACTATGTATAGGTATCAATTATTGATCCTACACAAAGTTACATAGTGTAAATAATTGATGAATCAAATATATTTTGGTGAAAATGATGATTTAATAATATTTTAGAATTAATAGAGGCAATGAAAACACTGGACAATGATTTTAACCTCTTTTACTGCAGAATGAATGAAACATGTTTCCACTCGCATCATACACCGAGCTGAACACAAATAGAGTTACAATTGCAATGTCAGTTTGGCAGCAGATTAAGTATAATTGTAATAGGTTTTTACTATGAGAATTGTTTTCATGTCTTTTGTATAGTAATATGGCTGTTTACCTTAATCTTTCTCTTCGCTTCCCTCTTATAGTCAGGTTCAAGAGCTATCGTGCTAAATGACCAGCAGTAGTCAGCAAGCATTTTTACACTCCATTTTCTTAGGCAACATGTTTCCACATGTTCATCTCCATTTGCTTCATAACTTTAAGCAAATCTAACAAATTAGAATTTAAGTGACATGGAATACCCCGTTTTGTAATAAGATAATAAAAGCTCCTTATAGTTATCTGCTTGTTTCGTCCCCAAGAAGTTCAGTACAACTTCTCAGCACGCTTTCCTGTGTTCTCAGCATTAATTAGATGCTAAAGGAAAGAATCTTGGGAAATTATGTGTTTTCTGATGGCCCACAAAGCTCTCCTTGAGCTTTTCTTCACTCAAATTGTGTAATTTTATAAGATATTTAAATACTAGTTCATTTAGATGAAACCAAGTCATGTTAAGAGAAGGTGGTAACATACAGTGAGATTCTACTACAGGCTGTTGTTGAACATTGATTTTTTAGATTTCCAGATATTGAAGCCATTTGGGTCATTCCATATCAGTTCATTTAGAAAACCCTGAAAATGACACCCAGCATCATGGATTTTCAAAAAACGAAAGCTTGAATTGTGACTTATGTAAAATTATAAACAATTTTTACCAATTATAAGGGAATTACAGCTACTGAATGTTTTCTAATATTATAACTTCATGTTCTTTTATGTCATCACAGAAATCCTGCTATAACTTCTGTAATCTTTTTCTTTTTTGATAGGCATTTGATTTTTGCTTTAATATTCTATGCAGCAAATCCTTAAGTATGTGCATCTCAGTATGAAATTAAAATATTTTTTTTTAATAAAAGTGTCACACATTCAAATCTCGTGAAATTTTTAGGAAACAAATATACTAGGATGAAGCTATAGCAAATATATATATTGGAGAAATGATGGGCAGTAGACATTGAAAAATTCAGTTTTGAGGAAAAAACAACTTATTATATATGCCATTACTTAAATTGCGTATATTAGAGAAAATATACAGACTTCTTTCATTCTGCTTTCCTTTTACAAGTGCTAAATATCATGCTTACATTACAGTTTATAACAGGAATATTGTAACGCCTAGGATATTGTTTCTCCCATAATCATTCATTAATTCTACTTGCAGTCAAATATATAAGTTTCAGGCAATAAGTTGTTACAGACTAAAATACATATACTGTTTTAAATTAATTCTGAAAGCACTTTGTATTTAATGCCTTAGTTGCAAGTAGGTAATTTGTTATAAAAAATTGGTGTCATTAGAAAAACATTTCCTAAAATATTCTTTGTTGCGTCAAGTATTATAGTTAGGAATATTGTTATTTTTTGTATTAAGCTTATAACAAAGACAATTGCCTTATATGATCTATAGGTATACATATCCTTTGCAGATTATAAGAAAGCATTTGATATGATAAACAGAAAAAATCTAGTTGGAAATTTAGAGGAAAAGGGGTAAGTGAAAACTACATAAACGAAGTAGAAAAAAAATCTATAAAGGGGTAAAGTTTCATATAAGATGGGGAAAAAATGAAATCATGGAGATGACAGAGCAAAAAATGGGAATAAGACAAGGATGTAAATTTAGTCTAATTTTATTTAATTTATTCATAGATATAACAATATCCAAAAAGGAAATCAGCAAATTGCCCGGTAAAAGAAATAAAGACATTCCTGGATTATTATAGGTGGATGATTTAATGGTAGGATCTATAATAGTAGTCGGGTTACAAAGGGCAATAAATGAAGTTCAGAAATTCTGTTAAGAATGGGGAACCAGAATAAATATAAACAAGTCAAAAGTTATGGTTTTCAAAAGAACTAAACTGAGAAAAGACAAATGGGTACTAAACGGGAAAGGATTAGAAGTGGTCAAAGAATTTTAATATTTAGGAGTGAATAATAAAGGAAATTGGGAGAGAGACAGAAAAATAGAAGCAAACCAGAGAGATGCAATGACAATAAGAATATGTAAATACAAGCTAGAAATGACAACCAAGTGGCTGGAAAGAATGTATGAGGCTCTAGTGGAATCAAAAACACTATGCAGTAGAGACCTGGGGGGGATTTGCAGATGTAAGCAAAAAGGTAGATCATATGTACAGAATGTTCTGTAAAGAACTATTAGGGTTACCAGGAGAGGTAGCTTTAGTAGAACTAGGAAAAAATGAGAAGGAAAGGAATAAAAATGGGGAAAACAGGAATGGGAGAAGCTAGAAGAAAGGAATGAAAGTGAATTAGATAAACTGGTAAACAGCAGAATAGAAGACATAGAAAGGCAGGAGATAATGGAGAAGTTTAGAAAACAAGAAATCATTACAATTCTATAAACTAAAAGAAACGGGATGAGAACTATTGTAACAGGCAAGAAAAAGAAGGGGTAGCTTGGATGAGAACAGGAATAATATTTCTAAAAGGGAAAAGAGTTAGAGATAAAGGACTGTGAAATGTGCGGTAAAAAAGAAAGTGTAACACATTATATGACAATGTAAGGAGCTAACATTATGGAGAAAAAAAGATTTAGGAGGAAAAATGGGAAACAATACGGGAAAATTGTAGCTATAAAAATGTTAATGGGGAAAGAAGAAAGGAAGATTAGAAGCATAGGTGAGTTTTTACAGAAAGCAAAAGAAAAATGGGCGAGGAAAGTAAGGAGTATTAAGAAAAGAAGACAGAGGGAAGGGATGACGTGAGTTACCGTACGGAGCAAACGGCATGGGTGCCATGCAAGCCAAGATAGCATCAAGTTTAATTGAATTATGTTAGACAAATGGAAGAAAAAAAAAAAAAGTCGCACAAATTCATTCATTCATATCACATGTCAGTAGTGGCCGCTGTGTAAGAGCACGTGAACACCATTTTGACACCTTGGGATAAGTCGGTTATCTTTTCTTTGAATGCTAATACACGAAACATAGTTGCGGTGATTTAAAATCTACCGCGCTTCTCTAAACTCAATGTGAGAAGGCACAGAATCACGAGCACTAGTTGACTGCACGTTTTAATGAGCTTTTGCGCCAACTGATATGACGTTACTGCCGTATGATTGAAACACGCACGGGTCCTGCACTGGCTCTTACCATCCATCTCTCGGCAACAACTTCACGTCAATGCTAGGTGACAGCACAAGTTTCATTCATGCGAGAGTGCAAGGGCGGAATTTGTGAATCCCCATTCGCTTTTCAGTTTAATCTGTGGTTTGTTTTAAATCCTGCTAAATGGTAGCATACTGAACAGCTATTCCAATTCACTGAATGTACGGCGAAATTTATCTCTCATGTGAGTGCATGTCATAGCTATTCGGATAGTAAAGCTTATTTTAAATATAAAGGATCTCTGGATGAATAATGGCATATTATGTTATACTAAAGACTTGTCATAGAAAGATAAAGACATTTGCAGGATTGAAAACCATACGCATGGATTTTCTTTATAAATAGTGTCGGCCGTGATTCAGTATAGTTTTCCCTATTTAACATACAAAAGCTAATATAAATACATGTTACACTGCACTGTGGCTGCGAGTGACCTATGGGTGGTGAGTCGTTAGACAATGGAAAAGATCTGATAAACGCGGCGACCAAGGGAGCAGAGTGTCTTGTCCTCAATGCGGACTAGATGCGAGCGGTATTGAAATCCGATGGCACTCAAACCATAGTTTCAGATGCTGAGGCAGTACAACGATGCATAATGCAGAACTCGATCAGGCGTCCACCATGGTGGTGCTACAGGCAAAAGCGAGATTCATAAGAGATTCAATTGCATGACATTAGGCCCGATGTTCCACGCACAATTGCAACCGCAGGTGCTGTGCGCAGGTGCCTGTGATGAGCAGTCAATAGTAGCCGTAGCAATGAGCGTCTGGACGACATTCCTCGATGCTGCATGCGTCGAACAGTACGTGCGGACACAGGCCGTTTGATGTGGTTATACGTCCATTATCACCATGCCCACCAAGTGTCTGTCCTCGCGACCGTTGTTGCACCGAGGACTTTGGCTTCCTCCACGTTGTTCTGCTCGACTCTCATGTCCCCTAGATCCCATATCCGCTTCGTTGTGGCTGTGACAGCATTTTTCCCAAGGCGAGTACTAATAAGTGATAAGATAATCTACATTCTCGGTAGAATCTAAATTCTTCCGCGATCAAATGCAGTAACCTGCTTGTATAGTTATCGTGCTCTTTCACGCGACATGCCGAAATCTGTTCTCAAACACGGCAGAGAAATACAATGCTCTTGCCTCTCCAACCTCGACTTTATACCACCTTCCAGTGTCACAATTGGCGCAAGTTATGCACTGCTTGCCGGAATAATCACAGCACTGTACTATGTTGTACGTATTCCCGTAAAATGGGGTCATTGAATGGATTCTTCTTGGTGTTGCGTTTTTTGGCCAGCAGATGTAGATATCAGTTGAATAAATTATACGATTGGAAAGAAAACTTGTTGAGCTTACTTCAGCTAAAGTCAGAAAAACCAGCGTATTTAGCTTGAGGGATCTAAGGCTTGTTTCTTAGCTTGTATAGTTATCGTGCTCTTTCACGCGACATGCCGAAATCTGTTCTCAAACACGGCAGAGAAACACAATGCTCTTGCCTCTCAGCGGCCAGGACCCTCTGGATACCGGACCTGACACTGACATTCAAAATGGCGGCCGTATGTGGTGGGAATTTGGGAAATGCCTTAATCAGTTCTTGTCTACAAGTTATGCTTCTCCACAGTAAAATGCAATTAATGTGGTGCAGTGACATGTCGTTTGTGTAGATATATGCTGTTGTGCACAAAAACGCCGTCTTTTAAGTAAACTAAATGCATTTTAACATTAACTGAAATATGTAACCTCAAACAACATTCATGCAATCTACAGTTTTGTATGCTATAACTTAACAGCATTTCTAAACTACAGCTACTTATTCAAATTACAAAGGACATAGTTTTATAAACTGCAAACACTGTAATACTTGCATGAAACAGAACTGTTGATATTGAGGTTGACACTAATTGAGTTCACTCAAAATTACGTGTCACTATTTACACTGTACATACACAATATTATATGCACAAAATATACACTGGATGGCATGAAATGGCGTTGTTTACAGTAATTAGCTATTAAATTTAGAAGCTTTAGGTTTACTTTTGCTTTCACTGAACGCTTTTCATTTATAAGTTTGCAATAATTATTCAAAACTATACCACTTAGCGACTTATAGCATCCTTTACTAGTTTTTGAGAGAGTCCACACCGACAGACTGAAATGTAACAAATAAGTAGTCTTAAACCAGCACTGCAAGTGAAATATATGAAATACATAACCTTAAACAGCATTGCAAAACAACATTCATGCAATCTACAGTACTGCATGCAACAACGTAACAGCATAAATACGATGGCTGAATTAAAACACTGTCAGAAATGCACCATTCTGCAGTTTAACCACCGTAACGGAATTTATCCTTTCTTATAACTAAGTCGGAAACAACGATGTATGCATACAGGTGAATCCTTCGAAGGCGTAAAGTGTTTACGATTTATGAATATTAACCGTTTTCTTTTAAATCTTTATATTTTGGAAATATGAATGGCAATACTCCGGTATATGAGAATAACTGGGACTCATACCTACACATAGATACACTCTCAAATACTCATAATTGTTTTATTGTATCTCACAAATATACATAATTTAATATATTTTATAACTCAAATTAACACTGTATATAGCATATTTTAATATATTTATCACAATTATTTGCACCTCTATTCATTATAATCAAAGTTCGATTTACATCTGGAAACATAATGGCGTTGTAATGTTTTAGGTTAAGTATATTTACAACCAATACGTCCAAACTGTAACAATTTCTTTATTTCACCACAGTAACCGTGACACAAACTATATTCTCAAGTAGGTAAATTAAAAAAGGTATAATTATACTTTACATTTAATGTAGCCATAATCTACATGTAATATATTAGTAAACATAAGTAACACTTGGAAAGTACACGGCAGTGTAAACGAATGACTGGGATTATTCCCGTTTCCCAAATTGCTCAAATAAAGGTTTTCAAACACTATTGCTTCGCTAATGTGATTACAAACTGCCACAGTTACTAAAATACTATAAATCGCAGGCATCGGAAACACAACACAGCAGTTAGCGAGTGTAAACACCTCAGGGATCACCACCAACTACCGCCGCCATTTTTCTCAATCTCGAACCCAGTGTCAGGTCCGTTCATTCTAGACGGTCCTGCAGCGGCTCTCCAACCTCGACTTTATACCACCTTCCAGTGTCACAATTGGCGCAAGTTATGCACTGCTTGCCGGAATAATCACAGCACTGTACTATGTTGTACGTATTCCCGTAAAATGGGGTCATTGAATGGATTCTTCTTGGTGTTGCGTTTTTTGGCCAGCAGATGTAGATATCAGTTGAATAAATTATACGATTGGAAAGAAAACTTGTTGAGCTTACTTCAGATAAAGTCAGAAAAACCAGCGTATTTAGCTTGAGGGATCTAAGGCTTGTTTCTTATAACCTTGCTCCGCTAACATGTGTTCTTCCGCGCATCGTTATCTTTCCCTTTGGGTAACATTTTTGCCGCCATAGGGGTGTGGTTTTCGCATCATGTGGAAATCTGCAGTAAACGCCATAATTGCCATAAACATAAATAAAAAAATCGAATAAAGCAAATAAAGATGTGAAAGCATACAAAAATAAAACTTTATAATGAAGTCCAACTCACACATCTATGGAGAATCTTGTCTCCAATTCTGGTGGGATGTACCTACGGATTGAACACTTACACCTGTAAGTTCAGAACAGAGCTGCTCGACTTCTGAGACACTGTAAAATACGGATTCTTCTCTGCGAGTACATTAAATAAATGCACCACAATTCATTTCTCGCCCTCTGTAAAGATTTACTCTTTTGAGGTTTTTGCGAGAAAAAAAACCGCGGTGGATTATGTCATTATGCAGGAATTACATGTTTAATAAAATATTACTAATTAACTCTCTCACCCAGTTGAGGCAGTATTTTAATACCTAAATAATTTCAATTGTATTTTATAATTAATAATTTAAATAACAGCCCGCCTTGAAACAATTATTTGAATTGTATGCAACAGTCATTGCATATGCTTATTTTTATTGTAAACATGTTTTATTAATGTTATTATTAATGTTTTAATAATGTTAATTATTACATTACATATTTTAATAATGCAAGAGCTGTGAGAATAATAAGTTTTAAGTTGCTAACAATGAGGTAATAATGAGGTAACCTTGTAGCAATAATGAGTTAGAGTATTTGAAAAGTTACCAGTCATGATTATAGCAAAGATAAGGTAAATTCAGTAACAGTTTATCCAATCAATAGCAAGGAAAAAGTTTACGTAAAATGCAGATATTCTATTGGACTAGAATTAGCCAATCAGAGACTTGAAATACCGAAGCTTACGGGTTTTAACCGTTTAAAGTTGCTCAGTCGCTGGCAAGCCTTGGTAGCGAACAGATGTAAGATGTTTCTCTACGAGTGAATCGTATATGTATACGCGCTAAGTGAAAGTATTGAAGATTCTCACAGTTCTTAAAAAGTGTAGCGCTTTATAAAAATGTGCAAGAATTAATAAAAGAAGTGAATTTTAGATAGCTAAATTCTGTGATGTCTACATTCTTGTTGCACCGCACCCTGTATAAGAGAAACATGTTTCTAAAGTAAGACTGACGCAGCCAAAGCAAATTCAAACATAAATAATATATAGAAGCAGTGTTACTAACAAAGTTAAATATTATGGTGTAAAACTTGGAGTGTAATAACAAAAACACATCTTGAAATCAGCTTCTCGTACGTAGCAGCATATTGCGTAATAACAGTAACTATTACGTAATCAACAAATTCAAACCGACGCCCAAAGCATGTTCCAGGAACTCCTTAAATGTAACTAAATAAATAAATTACGTAAACATACCAACTTCTTCAAGTTTTAAACATTACGTTAACAAACTACTATCTTCAAGTTTACGTAAACATAATTACGTGAAACAAAACTTTCTACAAGTTAAATATTTACGTAACAAAATATTACGTAAGACAAACATCTTCAAGTTGGCGCTCAACGTGGGGAGTTAAAATTACGTAGCCAAACAAAACAAAAGCAGCACAACATAACCTTTCTTCAAGCTAAATATTACGTGAAGCAAATTTTCTCTGAAGTTGGCGCCCATGCGTGAGGCAGATATAAAATTAATATTACGTAAAATACAATTACGTAAGCATACGATCTTCAAGTTTAAAAATACGTAACAACACATCTTCTTAAAAATAAAAAGTACGTAAAAGCAATACGTAACAAAACATTAACTACTACACAGTACACCCTTTGAATGGCGATGTATGGCGACGTTAGAGACAGAACGAAACAAACGGCTTCATAGCACGACTGCAGGCGGAGAGAGCCGAACTTGGAGCCGAGTGACCATTAAAGCGAAGAAAGGAATTGTACAAACTATTTCTTTTTCCAGACTTCTCTTTGCATTGCCCTCCTACCACACCTACAGTAGAGGAAATATTTCACTTAACCAAAATGACATGGAGAGTTCATTGGATATACACTATTAAAATATTTTTGTTGATAAAGATCCAGTGAACAGCTAGTTCCTGTTTTACAGACCAAATGAATGGAATAGGTATCATTAATTGATAGTTAAATTAGCCAGCGTTTCAGAGTACTTAGAGCTACTCAATGTTTGTCTGTTTATACCCCCGCCGCTATAACGTTGCACTTGACAGCTAGCGTTTAAGTTGGTACACTCGCGAAAAAACAGATGAAAAGCTTCAACCGTTTGACTTCCTAAGCCAATCACAAGGCAGCATTCCGGATGGTCGATGACAAAGCGGAACCGGATCTAGAATCGGCTCTGTTGCCGGATGTAACTATTCCCAACCACGTGCTTCAGTTTGTGAATCTCTAGCAGAGCGTCGAGTTGTTCTTTGCAAGCTACATATTGTTCATTGTTATTTGTTATTTAGATTTGTGGTTATTGTTTGATAGTTTTGTTATTGTTCGTTTATACATTTATTTATTTATATTTATCTATTTTATATATATTTCGTTCATATTATTTATTTAAACAAAACTTAAGTGCAACAATGTCGGAAAAACGACGCCGATCGCCGAGTGATGATTCACGAAGTGAAAATCCTTTGCGCCGAGGTGTGCCACTTAATAGTCAGGCATTGGAACTATTAAGGAGAACCCGGGAGTTCTTTGAACAGGAAAAGGAGTACGTGAAGCTTCACGGAAATCCCTCTATTCCTGCTGATAAAGCCGTACAACGAACTGCAGCAGCTCTTGGTTTAAGCACGAGAACTGTTGTTCACAAAGGAGTGAAACTACAAGAGAAAGAGGACAAAATTCCTGAACCATCTAGAACACAACAGGTATTTCTATCAACTCCAGAACAGAAAAAAATAAGCCTCGTCCAGTCACAAATATTGATGCTTTCCAATTAGACGCCATACGTAGACACATTTATGCCTATTATCATAGAAAGGAGTATCCGACCATACCAAAGCTGCTTATATCGCTTATTTTCAATTAACAATAATAATACGAAATAGTTATTATTCAGTGATGTTCGCTACTTACGTACACTTTTTGTATGCGGCTTAGACACGATAGAAATGAGAACAATCAGCTGTTGTTGTTTACTAGCCACTCTGGCAACGTCGCAACCACGATGTAGCCAACCTTACGCGAAGCCACACGAACTGTCAAGTGCAACGTTATAGCGGCGGGGGTATAGGATAAGGGAAAAACCAGAAGAAAATAATCTGATGCATTACATTCACATGGCTTCCTGTACCCTCTCTCATGTATTAATAGTTATAAAACTATTCTTATGAAAGCTTCCTTTTCTATTTCATTTTAATCGAAATAAACATTTGCAGAAATAGCTACATTGCATATGTCGTTGTAGATACCAAGAAAATAGCGGTAGTCAAATCTTTTATAACTGGAAGCTGTATACTGGCCTTAAAATTTCACTGTTTCCATGATATTGTGAGAAACAGCTGAAAATCTACAAAACCTAAAAGAATGACAGTTGAACAAACCGATCCATTAATAAAGAGTACGGAAATGACTTATGCCACAAAAAGGTTATTGGAAATAAACGGTGTGCTTTAATGAGATCTACACCTTTTTGAGTAATGCGTTTTCGTCTATCGTTTAACGTTTACCAACTATACAAGATTATACAAAATCTCTCCCGAATGAAGAGGACTTCACAGGCTATTCCCAGAAAATTCAAGATACACATTTTATTTGTTCATATAAATATCTTTAATATATGCTATTATAATTAAAATAGTATGAGCAATTTTTTGAAAAAAAAAATCTAAAAAAAAAATCCATGTAAAGAGTGGTGGGGTAGGAATTTTCTTAAAAATTTTCGTGTCGGATATTTGGAAGACACTGAACGTTTTATATTTATCTGACTTTTGAGTTTTAAGTTATGCTGTTCACGGATACACACACGGACCTTTTACCAAAAATAAAATGTGTTACATTCATACGACCTCTGTGTTCTATCGTTTATTTGTGGGTGTATAAATTATTTGTACGAAAGCTTATTTTTTCAAACTACTTCATTTTAATCCAGATAAATCTTTGCAGAAATAGCTAAATTACACAATTCGTTATAGATGCGAAGCGAACAGTAATAGTCAAATGTTTTAGAACAGCGCGCTATATGCTGATCTTAAAATTCGATTCTTTTCCCATGGCATCGCGAGAAACAACTAAATGTTGACAGGAGTTTAAAGGAATGACGAATAATGAGCAATGCGAACCATTAATAGCGGATATCTCGGAAATGGCTTATGCCACAAAAAAGGGTTATTTGAAATAAATTGTGTTTTTAAAGAGATCTACATTTTTGGGGAGCACGTTTTCATCTATCGCTCAACGTTTTACCAGTTACACAAGATTATATAAAACTCCTTTCGAATGAAGAGGACTGCTCAAGCTATTCCCAGAAAATTCAAGATATAAGTTTTATTTGTAATGTAAATACATTTAATATATGACATTTAAAGCCAACGTTAGAACTGTTTCTCAGAAAATAGCAAATTTCGAAAAATCTTACACGTAAAGAGTAGTTTTTATGGGGATTTTCTTGAAAATCTTCGTGTCACATCCCTTTGGAAGATGCTGAATTTAAATACCAAGTTTGATATTTATCCGACTTTTCGTTTTTGAAATATGGTGTTCACAGACACACACATGCACACGCACCTTTTTCTAAAGGTTTTTTATTCAGGCGGCAACAAAACATATATTTCCGGCGAAATTTCGATATTGAATTTCTGGGTTGAATGCAATATATACTCGACTTACCATGTAAAATGACCAACAGCCAGAGAGGGAGTTCGATTCGAAAAACGTCGGAAGCATTCGCTGACGCCGGGTGCACAATGCACGATTTAATACCACCGCGCGTTCATTTCAAAGCTATGCTGCCTTTTCCTTCGGTTGTATGCATGATGGCCGAGCGGTGAAACTCATGAGTCTCGTAATTGTAACAAACCTGTGTTCCAATCCTTTGGGTGAATTTTTTTTATTATTTAAATTTTAATTTGTTAAATATATAGTAATGCCTATGTTTTCCATTTATAAGATATCTATTAATTTTAAGACATTCATGCATAAAACACAAACAAATTACTCTTTGTTTAAAACATAAATGCCAAATTAGTAAGAATCCTTAAGTGACAGTATTGAATTTTAAGGCTAGCGTATACCGTCCAGTTCTTAAACATTTAACTATGGCTGTTCTCTTTGTATCTAAAACGAAATAGAAAAATATGCTTTAATGAGAATAATTTGCATAATCACTAATAAGGATAGAGCGTAGAGAAAGTTATGTAAATGTATCACATTGGATTTTTCATTTAGGAGTATAATATTTACTTATTACTTATTTAGTTTAAAAACGAAAAGGAGAGTGTTTCAATTTTTATGTGTGAAAATAAAATTATAATAAGCTTAGCAATTGGAAATTATATTATAGGATGTGTAATAAACATTGCGGTTTTATGGAAAAATAAAATTATGGTAGGGATACGAACGTCGGTAGGCCTCATTACTACTTACCGGTTTATAACTGCTCAGCTGTCAGCGCATATTAAGCGGCTGGCACTCAGCGTGCAAGGGGCTGTCACTCAGCGTGAAAGGTGACAATAGAGCGAAGCTAAAAAAGCACGCGTCCTGACACCATTGTGAAGGTGCCGCGGATACGACTTGTACTTTGACAAATATACGCTTCGAGAGTCTGTCTCTCTCTCTCTCTCTCTCTCTCTCTCTGTCTTAAGGTGTATGTAGTAGAGAAAGCTAATGAGGCAAGATTTTCTAAACCTGACTACAGATAGGCAAAGTACAAAATAGAAATGTGGTATGAAGAACGCCAACAGTGAACAATTAAGGAGGCCGAGGTAATTCGGCTCTTTCCGCCTACAGTCGTAGCAAAGCGATCGGCTGTCTCCCCCGGCAGTCGTAGTGAAGCCTTTAGCGCCGGTCTGTCTGTAACGACAAGTATGTAACCCAAGCCCTGTGCACTACAAGATCAGTCGATAAAAGCGACACACAATATTGACCCGAAAATAATCCGGACTTTTGGTCCAAATTTCAACGTCAAAAAGTCGGGTTGCGGCTTATATTATCAACCTTAGCTTTTTACATACCTTTGCTGAACCTATGCTCATTTGCAACAATACAGCTAACCGAACTGGCGGTATTTTATTACGCAATAGTGCAAACGCTTACCGGCATGTTGGCGTGTGTGTAAATTTTATCATTATCTTCTATCGAATTTGTGGATGGTAGCAACGATCATGTATTGTGGGAGCAGAATGAAGAAAATTGTGAGAGTGATTAAGTGAGTACTGACAGTGAATAACGCAAAATATCTGTGTTTGCTGGAAATGTGATGTACTATACTAGGAAAAATGTTTACGTACATGTAAGTACAAGAAAATAAACCTTTAAACTCGTTTTTTCTTGCCTCTATACAGATGCGGCGTATTTTCGTGCCAAAAATGTTTTTCCTTCGCTCCTTCGAATACTAAGAGTGTGGCCTATACACGAGGGCTTATTTTCGGGCCAATGCAGTAATCACTCTGCCATGACTGAAGCAGTTATGTACACTTGTGATCAAAAGTATCCGGACGCCCCCACAAACGTAGTTTTTCATCTTAGGTGAATTGTGCTGCCATCTACTGCCTGGTACTCATTATCCGCGACCTCAGTAGTCATTAGACATCATGAAACAGCAGAATGGGACGCTCCGTGGAACTCACGGACTTCGAACATGGTCAGGTGATTGGGTGTCACTTGTGTCAGAAGCTGTACACGAGATTTCCACACTCTTAAACATCCCTAGGTCCACTGTTTCTGATGTGATAGTGAAGCGGAAACGTGAAGAGACATGTAAAGCGCAAAAGCGTACAGGCCAACCTCGTCTGTTGACTGACAGAGACCGCTGACATTTGAAGAGGGACATAACGTGTAATAGGCAGACATCTATCCAGATCATCACACAGGAATTCCAAACTGCATCAGGATCCACTCAAGTACTATGACAATTAGGCGTGAGGTGAGAAACCTTGGATTCCATGGTCGAGCGGCTGCTCATAAACCACACATCACGCAGGAAAATGCCAAACGACGCCTCGCGTCAACATTACACGATTGAACAGTGGAAAAACGTTGTCTGGAGTGACGAATCACGGTACACAATGTGGCGATCCGATTGCAGTGTGTGGGTATGGCGAATGTCCGGTGAACGTCATCTGCCAGCGTGTGTAGTGCCAGCAGTGAAAATCGGAGGTGGTGGTGTTATGGTGTGGTCGTGTTTTTCCTGAAGGGGGCTTGCACCCTTTGTTATTTTGCTTGGCACGATCACAGCGCAGACCTATATTGATATTTTAAGCACCTTCTTGCTCCCCACTGTTGAAGAGCAATTCGGGGATGGCGATTGCATCTTTCAACACGATCGAGCACCTGTTCATACTGCACCGGCTGTGGCGGAGTGGTTACACTACAATAACATCCCTGCAATGGACTGGTCTGCACAGAGTCCTGACTTGAATCCTATAGAACACCTTTGGGATGTTTTGGTACGCCGACTTCGTGGCAGGCCTCACCGACCTACATCGATACCTATCCCCAGTTCCGCACTCCGTAAAGAATGGGCTGCCATTCCCCAAGAAACCTTCCAGCACCTGATTGAAAGTATGCCTGCGACAGTGAACGCTGTCATCAAGGATAAGGGTGGCCCAACACCATATTGACTTCCAGCATTACCGATGGAGGGCGTCACGAACTTGTACGTCATTTTCATCCAGGTGTCGGGATACTTTTGATCACGTAGTGTATTTATACATAATGGTAAAGTTTTGTGGTTCTTGCTCACATGACAGAAATTTAAAGGAAAGGGTAACGAGATTTTTAAGATCGTATATTATGTGTGCATTATTCACTTCTATTATTAACGTATTGTTAATTTAATACGTTTTTTATGTAAATAACATTGCTCTAAACACTGAAATTTTAAAATCTGCAATAGAATTATGTACTCGATACGACACAAAATGTTAGAAATGAATAATATTGAATGCACGTTGAAAATGTGGTTTAAATCAAATAACTTGCAAAGAATGACTCTTACAACGAAAATGTGATAGAACACAAATAAATAACAAAACGGGACATTTAGACAGAAGTACGACTTATATGTGGTTGTAAATGTGCTATTTTAATGAATATGTTATGTATGCTATGTTAAAATCATGTACATGACGACTAGGCTTACGATCGCAAGCAACAGGATGACAGCGGAGATAAACAAGATTCAAATGTTTTGGATTGTTAATAAACATTTGTTCTTCTTTGAGGGATGTTTAGAAAATAGAAGCAATCGATGCATCTTAAAACTACTTATTATTATTATTATTATTATTATTATTATTATTATTATTATTATTATCATTATCATCATCACCATTATCATTATTCAACCACATTAAGGAGGTGAAAGCTAATATACATATGTATATAAGTACTGAAGGAGGTTAATTTTAGGAAGACTTGTATTTTATTCCGAATGTTGGGGAGCCAAACTTGAAGTAGTTGCAACCACGTGTAATACTAAGTTTTCCGGTAGACTTTGCCCCAGTGTTTAAAAATATTATCTTTGTAATATGACTGTTTCTTTAAATATTATATATTTATGTTTGCCTCGGCTGAGTCAGTATTAATTTGTAGAAACATGAATTTCTTTGCATGGAGCGGTGCGGCTAAGAATGTAGACTTACACAGTTTATAATTTTTACTTCACTCCTTTTATTAATTCTTGACACGATTTAAATAACACTTCACTGATATAGAGAGCTGTGAGATTATTTATTAATTACTTGCACTTTTTAACACGTAAACTATTTTTGTCTCACACTGAATACGTATTAAACTTCTCGAGGACACGTCTCGCTTCCGGTTAGGAACGCTTTCTGCTAGCAATTGAACTGATTTCTACCGCCCGAATTTGTAAATTTCTGTATTTCGAGTCTCTGATTGGCTATTCCTAATCCAATAGAATACTTTTATTTAATTTTCAGGGTTTTCTGGTTCTTGATTGGCTATTTATAAATTGTCTCAAAAATTACATTATTGTTTCTCCAAGAATTACTAGTAGTATTATTAAACTTTCTAATTCATTATTGGCTCAAGGTTACCTCATTGTTACCTCATTATTAGCAACTTTTAACCTATTATTCTCACAGCTCCTACATTATTAAATTACGTAATACATTCACATAACATTATTACACATGTATACAATAATATAAACATATACAATGACTGTAATATACACTTTTTATATATTTTTTATACACATATTGCTTTAAGGTGGGATGTTATTATATTTTGTATTATATAATTTGACTGAAATCATTTAAGTGTTAAAAATACTGCCTCAAATTGTCCCCTTTTGGAAATATTTTAAAATTATGTTCTTTTTTTGTTTTTGTCTCTTTTTTAAATGTTAAATATTTTCAGAAAGTCGCCTGAAAGAAAGAAACATAACCTTTTTTATTATAACACTTGTTATTTTTCACTGTCACTTTTATTTAACACTCACTGGTTTTTCACTTCACTCGTGTATAGCAGAATAATGCATTTTGTTCTTCCACCTGTTCTACACTTTAAGGTCAACGACCTGGTGTAAGGTCAATGATCTGAGGGAAGTTTGTTTATTCACTAGCACAGCCACTAGTAAGCATTTTATTTGCTACTTTTAACACTTAATTGGGCATATTAACATTTGTTACCCTTTCTTTAAAACTTATTTTTAATCATTTTTGTATTTCTTACAATTTATAACAATTTATATCTTATACAATATAAATGCAGTTGCTATTCAGATTTATTATGTTTTTCTTACTAACAATGGATTTTCTTTTAGTACATCTTTTTATCTAAACTCTCTTGGCAATTTGTTACTTTTAGTAAAGATATTATACATTTTTTTAAAATTACATTGCTTTCCCCTTTTATGTTCCAGATTATTTTCTTTTTCATTTTCTTCTTGTGCCACAGACTATTTGCATTTATACGGCTTTAACATTTGTGGAATCTTCCAATTATTTTACTTGTTTTACTATTCCTAAGTTCGGATTATCTGTTCCAAGTATATTTATTATTTCATAAGGACCACGATAGCTCAGAAACAATCTCCAATATTCTCTACGAAGCTTATTTGACAACCTCTTGTTCTTCACTAACACTTGATCTCCTATCTTTACTTTCCAAACTCTTCCTTTTCTTTCTTCATATTTTTGTTTTCTCTTCGGGGCCTTTGCTTGTATTTTTAAACATGCTAATTTAAAAATCCCCTCTTTTTCTGGCAATTTAACTGATTGGTCTTCAATAACTTCTGGTACATTATGGCTCAAAGTATTGTATAATTTTCCATGATGAAGTTCTGTTGGTTTAAATCCTGTTACTGTATTTATGGATTGATTAAGTAGATTTTGAATAATATTGATGTATGAGTACCAACTGCTCTGCTTGTTATGACACAATACACGTGGATAATTTGAAATTTCTTTTATCTCTGTTTCTACTGGATTGGCATTAGGTCTATATTTTGATGAGAAATACTGTTTGACTCCCAAATCTTTAATTCCATTCATAAACATAGAAATGATAAACACTGACGCGTTATCACAAAGTATGGACTGAACTATTCCTTCCCCTGGAAATATGATTTTATTAATTTGTTTAAGCATGCTGTGCTGGTTGCATTCTTGAGTGCATATATTCGTACATATTTGCTAAATACGTCATAGCATACAAATAAAAATTTATACCCAAATGCAATTACAGGCATTGGACCACGCAAATCTAAACTTAATAAACATCTTGGTTTATCTCTAAGTACTGAGTTCGTTGTATATTCATAAGCTACATTAATTTGTTTTACTTTCTGACAAAGATTGCAATATGATATGTATTTTCTTACTGTATGTCCTAGTTTAGAGAATTATAAATTTTCCAAAATAGGGTTGTCTTCTCTGTACATGAATGTATTAATCCTAAATGAAATTGTTCTATTAATTCTAATTCCATACTTGTTGGAATATATGTTTTCCACCTCTTTATCTCTTTTTCGTGTTTCTTATATAATATACCATTTTAACAGCAATTGTACTATTGCTTGCCTGTTCTATCTTTGGAGGTTTTCTTTCAAACTTGCTAATTTAATGTCTTTGACTTGCTCTTTAATATTTTTAAATTGGTTCTTCAATTCTTTCTTCATTGGAATGTCTATCGTAAGCACTTTAATTTCATATTGTTGTCTAGAACAGCTTTCAGGAAATTGTTTGTTGTGGTTGATTCTTGATATTAAATCACTGAATGTATTTTGTTTGCCTGGAAAATGTATACTCTCTACATCAAATTCCATTATAGCGAGAATCATTCTAGCTAACTTGCCACTATATGACTTACATTTCTGAATAAAAGTTAAGCTAATATGATCTGTATATATTTTCACTTTCTTCTGAAATATATATATATATATATATATATATATATATATATATATATATGTCTTAAATTTAAGTAATGAAAAATATAGTGCTCCAATTTCTAACATTGTTACTGATGCATTTCTTTCAATATTGGTTAAGCCACGTGAAGCAGTACTTATTACATGAAATGTGTTGTCATGTTCTCCTTGCCCTAGTATTCCTGCATATCTCTGACAAGATGCATCCACACACAACTCATAATCTAATTCATCTCTTGGACGTTCCAACAGTATTGCATTTGCAGGCAACTTTCTTCCATTTTCAAAACATTTTTGTAGCTCTGCTGTCCACTTCCATTTATTTGTTTTCTTTAGAAGTTGTCTTAAAGGTCCTACTTCTATAGCATATCTTGGTAAAAATTTACTTTCATACTTCCAAATAAGCGTCATAGCTGACTAATATTTTTGGGTGGTGGTATTTTTAATATAGTTTCTATTCTTTCTTCATCTGGTCGAATGCCTACTTCATTAATTACATATCCCAGGAATTTGATTTCAGTTACACAGAATTTTGACCTTTTTAAGTTTACGGTCATGCCATGTTCATGTAATTTATTTAATACATAGTTTACATTATCTAAATGTTCCTCAAAGATTTGACTTATTATTAGAAAACCATCAGTGTATCTGATTAAGAAATAATCTGCTGTGTCACCAAAGATACTATGTATTGCTCTCAGGAATGACCTAGCACTATTCTTTAACACATATGGGTTTACACAATACCTATATTGTAATCCAAAAACTTGAAGGGCTGTATGATCATGTACTTTGGGATCTAACTCAACTTGCCAAAATGAAGCTGTAAGATGTATAGAAGAAATGCATTTGCCACGTGATAACTTTGCAATTGTTTGTTCTATACTTTCATTTTGAAAGTGGTCTGGTAGCATGAATTTATTTAAATATCTTCCCTCTATAGTGTTTCTTAAACTATTATCTTTATTTACCGTCCAACAAACACTTTTTATGTATTGTGAATTGCTGTGCTCAATGATGTTATTTTCTAGCATACTAGCTATTAATATTTTAGCTTCGTTTCTTAGGTTTACTGGTAGGCTATTATATTTTCTTCTAAATTCTGGTACATTTTCTACTGAATGTGTGAATATATGATGCATATCGTCCTGGAATTTCATTGAATACATGTTTATTGTCTTCTAATACCTTTTTCATTATTATCTTTTCATAGTCAGTAAGTATTGTATTTGTCATCAGTGTATCTGTATGTATTTTCCAGTCATCTATCTCTGTTGCATAACTGTTTTTACCTGCTCTAACACATTTTCTTCTGCCATCAGTTTCTTTGTATAAGGGCTCCCTTTGGTAAGGTCAGTTTTCTGTTCTTCGAAGTTAAGGGTCAATAACCTTTCATTGTTTTTCCTGCTTGCCTCGGACATTTACTACTTGTATGAAACATTCTTCTTCATATATTGCATTTTCTTGTTCCATTCTTTGCACTCTACATACTTTATCTTTTATAAGAGGTACGTATATATTCCTTTCTTCTTTATTTAATATAAGTCTGTCCTTCTTAAAATCAACTATCGCAGAGAACTCTATTAATACATCACACCCAATTATAACTTCGAATATTAGATTTGGAACTATTAAAAGCATGACCTCCAATGTAATATCTGCTATTTGTATAGGTATCAATGCTTGAGATTTAATAGATTGGGTAATTGTACATATGGCTATCCTACATACAATATTTCTAATTGGGGCTGACATAAGTTTTATCCCTTCATTTAATAGTTGTTCATAAAATTTCTTTGAGCAGATAGAGCTTGATGATCCTGAATCTATTGCAACATTAACTTCCCTTCCTGCTATAATAGCTTGTATATACAGTGATTCATGTTGGTTTTTACGATTCCCTGTGTTTGTATTTGGATGGTAACAATCAAAGTGTGTAGATATTTTATTTATATTACCAGAATCTACGTCAGGCAATACTAATTTAGTTTTCCTGGTGAGTATTTTCAGTATTTACGGGATTGCCATTTTGTACCGCAGTTACTATTATTTCATTATCATTATCATTTGTGTATGAGCCACGCCCCCTAGCTCTTGTTCTCCCACTATAATTGCTATGTCCACGTGTATATATTTCTGTATTTGTATTGTCTGTATGGTTATAGTTGTGGAAGTTTCCCCTGTTTTGCATACTTCCTCTATGCTGAAATCGATTATTACTTCTGGGTGAAGTAGAATTCTGCTGATTCATCCTTTCCATTCTTACATAATTTATGTGTTCTTGTCTCCCTTGTTGTCTTGAATCTCTGATATTTTGTGTATTGTAATTGAATCTGTTTTGGCCCTGAAATTCATTATTTCTCCTATTTTATAGTGATATCGTGTATTGTAAGGCATATCATTACGCCTATCGCACCTAAGTTGTCTGTATCGTTTGTGTGGACCCCAAATTTCATTACTATTACTATTTCCTTGCTGTTCTAATGATGATATTAGCTCTGTCATCTCATAAATATTTTTGCGTTTTGCAATTAAGATGTAGTTTTGTATGTGTAGAGGGTAGTGTCTGGTAATTAAACTAATAAAATCTTCCTCATGCATGGCTGGAGTTAAATATCTGACATATCCTGCATATTTTATAAGATATCCAATCTGACATTGATAAGTTGTCATCTCTACTATATTGTGAATAACTAAGGTTTGCCCTAATCTTATGTTGCACAGTGGTATTCCAAAACTTATTCATGAATAAAATTCTAAAAGTTTCAAAATTCATTTCACCATCTGCTAGCATATGTAACCATTCTAAGGTTATGTTATCCAAGCATTTTCTAACAAGTATCATTTTTAATGCTTCAGGCACATTTTTCAATTTAAAATGTTCTACTAGATCATGTATAAATTGTACTGGACATGAGGAAGCATTAAATAAGATAAAGGCAATTCATTAAATGCAGAATAATAGTTTGACATCTGATTTGGTACATACATATGTGTGTCATCATTATTGTTTTGTGTTTGAGAGGCTGATGCTATGGAAAAAACAGTAGCGTCTCTGCATTTTCAGTTAACAAAGGTGATACATTTCTTTCTGCACTTGTATTATTGTCATGCATTTGATTACCATTTACAGAACTAGTTGCATTTGAATTTACCTTTGATACACTGGTACTTAAATTTCCAAAACTATTTCTAAGTTTATCTATTTCTTTGTTACTGTCTTGTACTTTATTTTTAATTTCATATATCATTGACATTACTTGTCCTTGCCCTGCATTTGCTTCTTTTATCGCTTCTGCATTTGTTTTTGCCATTTCATTCATTTTGTTTATTTCTATTTGCACAATATCTGCATTTGTATTTTGTACCATTGTTTTTAATTCTTCACCCTGTTTATCTAATTTATTACAAATACCCTGTTTAGTATTAGTAAGTTTTAACTCCATTTCAGTTATATTTTTATCAATATGACTTGACAATTTTTGTTCTAGCTGTTTACAATCTTTATTTACTTTAAATTTTTTTGAAGTGCTTTAGAAGATTGTTCTATTTTTATTTCTAACCTCATACTTTCAGCTTTATTTTCTTTCATACAATTTTCTATTTGCTTAGCTAGATCATTTTTGATACTAGATAGCTCTGTATTTGTTACAGTTAACTTAGTATTAGTTTCAGTTACCTTATTAGTTTCAGTTAACTTATTATTCATTTCTCATCTCATTTAGAATGCACATAATATTTTGTTGCGATAAGTTTTCTTGCTCTTGTTGGCTAGATATGTGAGGGTTTCTTTCTTTTGTTGTTCCCTGCACTAATATATGTAACGGTGATTGACCTTGCCTACTACTGCTATCTCTTTCTATGCATACCTGTGAATTTACAGATAACTGTTCTTCTACATCTAAGCTATTTGTTTCCTCTAGCTCTGATTGTAAAGTTACATTGTACCCTGTAATGGCTGACCTATCCTCTCCTACTTCCATATTTTCTGTTTCCATTTTATTTTGTACATTTTCTTTTGTTATGTTTGGTTTGGAATTGCTCAAATTTAATTTACCACTTCTTAACAGCATGAAATTATCTTAATAACAATATATTTTATTAACTATTTTGACAATTATTATATGTATAAAGTATTGGAATTTTCTGACCTTTTTGTTCTGACTGTTATTTAACCTTTTTATTCTGGTGTTCCCTCGTAGATTAGATTCTTGTTGAATTCTTGATTGAGTGCCCCGTACTCCTGAAAGAATTGTTACTGTCCTTGGATGATGTTGTTGATGATTTTTTAAGTTCTCTGAAGTGAAGTATTGTAGTTTCGTCGATTCTGGCAGTTCTATGAGTTTCGTTGACCTCTTCTTTTCCGCTATCCCCGCCAATTCTTGCCTGTTCTGGTCCCACGTAGCTGGGCGCCAATTTGAAGGAGGTTAATTTTAGGAGGAGTTGTATTTTATATCGACTGAAGTAGTTGCAACCACGTGTAATACTAAGTTTTCCGGTAGCCTTCTCCCCAATGTTTAAAAGTATTATCTTTGTAATTTGACTGTTTCTTTAAATGTTATATATTTATGTTTGCCTCGGCTGCGTCAGTATTAATTTATAGAGACATGAATTTCTTTGCAGGGAATGGTGCGGCAATGAATGTAGACTTACACAGATTATAATTTTTACTTCACTGCTTTTATTAATTCTTGACACGATTTAAATAACACTTCACTGATATAGAGAGCTGTGAGATTATTTATTAATTACTTGCACTTTTTAACGCGTAAACTATTTTTATCTCACACTGAATAGTATTAAACTTCTCGAGGACGCGTCTCGTGTCCGGTTAGGAACGCTGTCTGCTAGCAACTGAACTGATTTCTACCGCCTTAATTTGTAAATTTCTGTATTTCAAGTCTCTGATTGGCTATTCCTAATCCAATAGAATATTTTTATTTAATTTTCAGGTTTTTCTGGTTGTTGATTGGCTATTTATAAATTGTCTCAAAAATTACATTGTTATTGCACCAAGAATTACTAGTAGTATTGTTAAACTTTCTAATTCATTATTGGCTCAAGGTTACCTCAGTGTTACCTCATTAATAGCAACTTTTAACTATTATTCTAACAGCTCCTACATTATTAAATTACGTAATACATTCACATAACATTATTACACATATATACAATAATATAAACATATACAATGACTGTAATATACACTTTTTATATATTGTTTTATACACATATTGCTTTAAGGCGGGCTGGTATTATATTTTATATTATATTGTTTGACTGAAATCATTTAAGCGTTAAAAACACTGCCTTAGTATATATGTGTATATACATAAGCGTATAAGTAATTCTTCTCATTGCTGTTTGTGAAAGTTCATAAGCATTTTGTTCAACATCAGGAATAAATTACAAAGTCGTGAAACTTTGTCAATTGAATTTATCTATATAACAATTCCTTGCTTTCAAACACAGCAAACCTTTGAGTAGGTCTCATAATTTTCATACTATTAGCTAGCAGGATTCTAAGAAAAGTATTAGAAAGAAAGGGAAAATTTAAATCATTTCTTGATTATTACGCTGCCTAAATACCTTGGAAAACAAAAAACCATTTCGCATATAACTGCGAGAAATTCAGTATTAGTACACACGAAATAATTCGTGCATAAACTGCTACAGAGGCGCGATAAATTCAAATGAAATAATTTCAAGACACGCTGCAGACGCTACGTACATCACCAACCCGCCAGTACAGATGCTGCTACATAAGTCATGATAGACACACGTGCTATCGTCATCCCGAGAGGCAGGTATCAAGCAATGGATTCTCCTATTTATTATGTATATATTCTATTCCTACGGTTATGAAAATGTAAATTTGATAATTATCTTCGAATATATTTAGAGAAATGACCATGATAATTAATTGCTCTTTCACACAAGGCCATGTGTAGGACAAGGGTTGTAAAGTAGAATCAGATTGAAAAATTCAATGCCAGAGATGGGATTGAACTATGGATGTTCCGGTTTCCGTCAAGTTGATTGACCTAAAAGAGTTTACCTATAAACCGGGACTTAAAGCACTGAGACATTGTAAATCGTCAATGGGTATGTTATCTTAAATATGATTTGAGATCTCCTTGTGGTTTACCGGAAGAAATGCGAGTCAGTTGGAGAATTTAATGTCCTACCGGCATGTTGCCATAGTAGCTCAGTTGGGTAGAGTAACCTGACGGAGTCGGGAAGATCCGTGGTTCATTTCCCAGCTATGGCACAGAAATGATCAATGTAAATAACGAACCATTTTGTACCGCACAACCTATTCCACGAGGCAGCCAAGGAGAGGCCTCTAGTGCACGTGACCGTTAAGAGATACGGGGCAGAGTTATATGGAGCAGACTTTAGGTAAATTAAATTAATTTGAATTTTATATATGGACGCTCTTTAACTGCCGTGGTCCTTAGCGTCCCATTTTATAATGGGCGTGTAAGAACAGTAATTTGGCCCAGAGGCCTCTTTATCAAGTTTGAGGTTCTTTTACTTTCCGTAAATCTACGACACAGGAACACCGGCTTTACTTCCCTTCCGAAGGAAGTCGTGCTAAGGATTTTTACGCCCGAAAAAATCTATCGCCCCTCCTCCGGGTTTGAGACCTTAGCTATCATGTTTAAGCAAGAGAGAATATTTAGAAGAGTTGCAACTTCCTTGGATGAATCACAGTACATAGCACTTGAACCAGAAAGACGAAAGGTACTTTGTTGTTTAGGCAGTTACACAGCCATGAAGGTTCAGCAAAAGTTGGAAAAACTCGGGCATGCTCAGATTTTATGGAAATGCTACAAAGTGAAATTAAATTAAATAGAGTTTTATATATGGACGCTCTTTAACTACTATGGTCCTTAGCGTCCCATTCTATATTAGGCCTGAAAGATGAAGAGTATCTTAAACATATTCACACCTCCTTTAGAGAGCTTTTGTCTAAAATAATAAGCTGCTTTGTTATAGCCTTCCATTGAAACATGTAATATTTCCTGTTTGTCTATATGATGTTCCATTATACGAAGAGATCTGGATTTGTACCTTAATTTTTTAAACTAATTAACAATTCATGAGTTTATTTCTTAAGCTTTGAATATTTTAATGAAATACGTCCATGAGTATTGTCATTTTGTTAACTTTGTACAATAGTTGTGTAATTCCTTTGTTTCAATTACTTGTAATATTCTTCCACATATCTGATTTAGCCTAAAAAGGGGAGATTCTACTGTTAACAATTGCAGGGATATTATTGGTACTACCCATGGATGTACATGGAATGCATCAGCGTGTGCTTGCCATGAGTGTATAAATGTAACCTTTTGCGTTCACTAGACCAGTCCAGTACAGTCCGGTCCCATTTGGTAAAAGTATAGGTATTTGAAAATTCAAAATTAAAACAAGGAATAAAATGATTAACTCAAAAGAAAAAAAGATATAAATTGTGTATTTTAACGAGTTACACATGTTTTGTGTAGTAATATGTTGTCTCTCTTACGGTTTACCAAACTATTATGCAAAAGCCATTTAGAATGAAGAGAACTGCAGGGTGTATTCCAAGAAAATTCAAGAGCTCTATATTTGAAGCGTCCAGCGAAAAGGAATGACTCCACAAATTACGAAAATAGAGATGGCACCACTACAATGCAGAACTGTATGTAGAATCCGTTCGTGCTATTCAACAGGCAAAGAAATATTAAACTGCCTTGCTATGAACCTTTTAAAAATGTGCATGTAAGGAAATATGGATGAACGTTCAAGTGAAACAGTGGAAAACAGACGAATGTCCAATTTTTTCTTCTTAGAATTGTCCAGTCTGTCGCCTCATTGTTGAGTGTTGTTTATTGATGGTGGATGTGTGCATTACATTTACTATTAATCTAATTGAAGGCTACAGAATAAATTGCTACAGAATAGGGAATGAATGTGTAGGTGATCTTGGTGAATTGCAGAAGAATTAACAAAAGCCTGTTGCTTCTGTAAACAAAAAATCTGATGTGTTACACTCACATGACTTTCTCTACTCTTGTACAATCTATTTTTACAAACGCTTATTCTCCATATGCTTCATATTAATCGAGATATCGAGATGTCAATCTTATTTGTAATTTTCTTGTAGATGCAAGGGGAATATGGTAGCTTTTAAGCGATAGTCAAATATTTTATCACTGGTTGCTATGTGGCGCATTCCATTCTCTTTGCATGTCCAGGACATAAAAAAATGAATAACGAATTTGAGAAAAAGTATAAGTATTGGAAAATTTAAGGATATAACAAGCAATATCTCGAAAACGGTTCACTCAACAAAAAAATCTGATGTGTTACACTCACATGACTTTCTCTAATCTTGTACAATCTATTTTTACAAACGCCTATTCTCCATATGCTTCATGTTATTCGAGATATCGAGATGTCAATCTTATTGCTAATTTTCTTGTAGATGCAAGGGGAATATGGTAGCTTTTAAGCGATGGTCAAATATTTTAATGCTGGTTGCTATGCGGCGCATTCCATTCTCTTTGCAAGTCCAGGACATAAAAAAATGAATAACAAATTTGAGAAAAAGTAAGTATTGGAAAATTTAAGGGAATAACAAGCAATACCTCGAAAACAGTTCACTCAACAAAAGAAATGTATATGACATAAGTTGTGTATTTTAACGAGATCTACATTTTTTGTGTAGTAAAATTTTGTCTATCTCTTATGGTTTACCAGTTATGCAAAAGTCGTTCACAATGAAGAATACTTTTGGAGACATTCCCAGAAAATTCGAGATATACATTTCATTTCTCATGACATTATCTTAAACATATGATATTTTAATAAAAATCGTTAGCGCCATTTTTGAGAAAATTAACATTTTCGAAAAATGTTCCATGTAAAGGGTAGTTTGGGGTGGGGGGATTTTCTTGAAAACCTTCGTGTCGCATCTCTGGAAGATACTGAACCTAAATACCAAGTTTGGTGTTTATCCGACTGTTCGTTTTTGAGTTATGCTGTTCACAGACACACACACACACAGACACACACACACACAGACACACACACACGGACATGTTTCCAAAAATGCTTTTTTTTGGATTCAGGAGGTCTCAAAACATGTATTTCCGGTGAAATCTCGGTATCGAATTTTTGGGTGGAATGCAATACTTCCCCTACTTACTATACGTAGTAGAGAAAGTAAAAAGAATTAGAAAAAAATTATGGATGCATGAAGGATGTGAGTAACAAACTTAAATTAAGAATTTATGAAATGGGATCTGACTGTAAATGTACACGGTGGAAGTGTTTTGGTGTTATTTCACAGGAGGAAAGCTTAAAAATCCCCAAACTGTTTAATTCTACGTGTTTATTCTTATGACGATCAGTCGGCATATTTAGCATCACTTATCTAATGGTACCATATTCAGAGACAGATCACGCAGATGGGAAGATGAGGCTTCCTTACACAATTACACATACTGGTATAAAGTGAGGGTAACTAGAAAAAGAGTACTTAATGAAATTTCTGTCTGTTACTAGAAAGCCTTCTTATCAATGAACGAAGATCAGGTAAACGGATACAAACCATTCAGAAAGCTATGACCGATGGACATGTATATAAAGGTGATCAGGGAAAACATGGCAACAAGCCCCATGCTTTATCTAACGAAGTAGTGAACCTTGTGTGTGATGTTATCGGGTCCTTTAAAGGCAGGAACTCACATTACAGCTTGGCCAAGTCCATCCGAACTTTTCTTCCCGCTGAACTTAATATTAGCAAAATGTACAAGATGAAACCTATCCAGACCGCCCTTTAAGCTGTGAGTCATATTGCACCACATTTAATTTCAAATTTTACATTAGTTTTGGGTAACCTCACTGTGATACTTGCATCTATTGCGATGAGTATATAGCAATATCTCAGAAACTCGAGGACGATATTAAATTACCGGATAATGCAGATAATGTGCAGGATATGAGGAATAAACTGACAGCTCTAAACCACAACATATTTTACATCTCAAAAACGTAAGACATTTTTCAGACTAAGAAAACAGCAAGATAATCTGCCCAGCAAGATATTCGGAAGGAGTCGATTGTGTTTGATTTTCAGAAAAAATTGAGCATTCCTAACATAACTATAAATGACGTTTATTATCATCGTCAACTTTCTTTCCTTCGTTTAATTTTTGTTTGTTTATCTTGTCATCACAAACTTAAGCACTTTACACTTACACAGAGATGTCTGCTCATAAAAGCGCAGATGAAGTGTTCGTCGCTGATTTTCCATTTCATTTGCAATTGCATGGACAACGAGGTACAAGATCTCCGCATACTTTGCGATTCAGCAGCAGGACAAAATAAAACGTTTACTTTTTCTCACACTCTCCATTACATTGTACGTGAAGTGAAGCACTTGAACTCAATTAGGGTGACATTCATATCTAGAATGTGATCGAAATTTGGGATTAGTGAATCAGCAATCCCATGTGAGGTACCCGAAGAATGGAATGTTGCAGAGGCGTCATTTTGGACCACCTCCACATTTTGAGGGGTCCATTGCCCCCAAGTTATGAGCAAGAATTAGGCTACTAGTTATTAATGCTCTACCAAAAGGGAAATTACGAGAACTGCGCTTTTAATATAAATATTTCACATTTAAGAAATAACAGATAAGCTTCTCTTAGGCTAAATGTGTCGTTAAAATTCACATGAAAATTCGAACAACTGCTTCAGGTAATCTTGACCCCCCCATGCAGAAACTGAAATGACGCTCCTGGAATGATGTTATAGCTAGTGCAAGCACAAAACTAACCCCATTTGGAGTAGTATCGTGTGATGACCAAATGCTGTTTAGTTCTTGGACTGACTTTCTCGATGAAGAATACGTGAAGAAAAGCACCTTTATATCCAGACCAATCAAAGCATTGTTGATAAGCAATGTTCTATTACCGAGACACCTATAATGGTTCCTGGGAACATTCAATCGTAAGACTACCAAGAGGGAAGCGACTGGCTTTACCACCTAGAGAATTCAGGCTTGCTAAGTTGAAGCACAACGACCAGTACCCTTGTCTGAATTATCGGGATCTCTAACATCTCGAGAGATTTTGCAGAACAGAACATCATGCCTTCTACGTTGGTTTGCCATTCACGTCTGCTCCTACAACCAGACGTAAAACTGCAGAGACTACCCAAACTAAAAACAGATCCCGACAAAATTTAGTACCAGATGGGGGACGTAAAAATCAGTAAGCTTTTCCCAAAATTTTTTTTTGTAAAGTAAACCACCAAAGTGTGTGTAACGTCTGTATATTTTCATAAAAATCGTTTGTGCCTATCAGATTTATTATTTTTACATTAAACTAAAGAATTGGTTTGTAAATTTTTTATTGTTATGGACATTCGTATTTTTTCTCCTGTAGTTTGTAACGTTAGTAAAAATTTTGGTAAAATACTATACCCGTAGAATTTCCAAAATCTTCATTATTGTGTTAAGCTTTTTCAACTGATATATTTAATACTGTGTTACACCAAAATAAAAATACAATGACATGGAAGTGAGCTATACAGTTTTAAAATTTAAACTGGAATTTTTATCTAAAGGAATAAAACTGGACAGTCATCCTTTTTCCCCTGGACGCTTCTTTTCATTTATCATGAAAATATGTTAAATATATTATGGTCTTTTAATCAATGCGATTAAAGCAATTTTTTGAGAAAAACAAAACTTTCGTAAATTTTTCCATGTAACGAGTAGTTTGGAATTGAGAATTTCTTGAAAATCTGTTTATACCATCCTTGGGACTTGTTGAACTGAAGTTCCAAGTTTGGTATTTAACTGACTTTTCGGTTTTGAGTTACACCACAAGAACTACTATTTGACATAAATTGTGTGCTCCAGCGAAATGTAAGATTTATGTAGTAATATTTTGTCTCTCTCTTTCTCTTTCTTTTGAAGTTTACCAATAATACAAAAGCAATTCACAATGAAATAAGCTTCCCG
Source organism: Deroplatys truncata (assembly GCA_030765065.1). Classification (NCBI taxonomy): domain Eukaryota; kingdom Metazoa; phylum Arthropoda; class Insecta; order Mantodea; family Mantidae; genus Deroplatys; species Deroplatys truncata. Next base: position 121,771,001 of record CM060978.1, read on the forward strand.
AGCTATTCCCAGAAGATTGTATTTTTCTTGCAAATGTTTTAGATGTACGGTATTTTAATAAAAATCTTAAGTCTTTTTTGAGAAAATCAAAACTAACGAATACTTTTTGGGCCTAAAGTGTAGTTTGGGATGGCGGGATTTCTGTCGCATCCTAGAAGACGCTGAACTCAAATACTAAGTTTGGCATTTAACCGTCTTTTTGCTCTTGAGTTATGCTATTCACAGACAGACAACACATACACAAACATAAAATGGGCCTTTTTTTATAAATGCTTTGATTTTTATGTAAAGAGCCTCAAAATGTATATTTCCGTTGGAATCTCGGTATCCAATTTTTGGGTGAAATGCAATACTTCCTCTACTGGCTAGAGGTGAGTAATATAAAAAGTAAAAATCAGTCAGCATAATTCCAAACAGTGTTGTTTTATTCGGCTCACAGAGTGATACTGCACATACAAAGAAAGGAAAGAAAATCCCTGTCAATAGCAGAATGGACATAGACCAATGAAATAAAATAGATATTTTATTTCATGCAAAACAGTAAATCGTTTCACTTCTACGTCTAATATACGATCATCCAGCTGTTTAATACAAGAATGGCTTTAAGCCTCCTTAGAACAGAAGCGACAAGAGACTGACAACTTCGCACGCTCTCCACGCTTCCTGAACGTGGATCTCGTGGCTTTGAGTAGTTATCTCTGCTCTGCAATACTACTCGGTTACCACAATGGCTTAAATATGTTCTATGGGATCCGATGATTTAGGAGGCCATGAGAGAGGAGAAATTTCAGGATGCTGTTCCATCCTGGTTACTCTCGAAGTGTGAATGTGCTGTTACCATGGACAAGGTAAAGGCATCCATTTCATCGGCAGGATATGAAAACGATTACTTCATAACATGGAATTCTACAAGAGCTTCACATATTCCCAAAAAGCCGGACGCCCACCCGTTTCATTACAATTTCGATATTAGGTGAAAAAGTTCCTCGCGATTCGGAACTTTTAGCAACCTGCTTGAGAATTCATTCTGCTATCATCGCTTTAATAATTTGCAAATCTATTGGTAAAGAGCGGATTCTTATTCTGTTAAACCCAATTTTTTTATTTCTTAATATGTTGTTTATTGTGGTTTCTTTATAGTCATTTATTTCTTCCAGGTTTGTTGGCTTTGCTTATTTTTATGTTAAATTATTGCAACACAACCCTGTTTAGATGGGTTACAGTAAACGAGAGGTTATTAAAATGCAACGTTCACATTTTTCCACAGTTGTGGGATAAGTCGCTAGAATATCGTGACATTCGTGTTGTTAGGTTCCATTCATAACCGGCAACCCCTCCGCAAATATACAACTGTTACATGTATTGGAAAGATTATTTATATTATATCTGTTACGTTGGCACCCTGTTTGTATATTATTAGGCGTTCAAACATTGCACGCCGAACATTTAGTCAGCAACCGACTAACTGATTATAACAGAAAGTATATTAATATTAATTACACGCATCAACATCTTGGTTTACGGCAGCTTTTTTCCAGGTTCTAACATTTGTTAAACGCCTTAACACAAAGATATGGGAATGTTAAATTAACACCGACTTTAATACACTGTTAAAGATAACATTGCTTGATTAAACAGAATTTGCGTTAACTTCAGTGTTAAATTAGTTTAACATTGTGTTAAAATTTAGCATCTGTTGGTGAAACCGCTCCTAATTGTATTACTGTTTATGTTATATTAGTTATAGTTATACTAAATAGGTTAATTATAGAGTATTAAATTGTTAATTATTATTAGGTTATTGTGTTATTAATTATTAGGTGTTAACTTTACAGTTAAATATAAGTTTAAATTCTTTTTGCAATTTATGGTGTAAGGCTGTCTGCTTGTGTGGGTTTTGTTTTTAGAGGAAGAAGTACTACGTAGAAGAAAATCAAGAGATTAATTGTTCGGTTTATTTAAGTACACCAAAATTGTACTAAAACTTAACTAATAGGTTGTTCTTTATACTGTTTCAATACAGTAACTTGCAACATTTAATAACGTATGCATGTTATATAAAATATAAATTCCATAGTATTGTTCAGTGCTTAATGTAACACTTAAGATGTATCCGGGATACAGATTATCAGCGATTATGCCAGAGAAGGAAGGATGACCAAACCTTTGCACCGAAAAAAGAGTATTTTAGAGTAGTGTGTATGATATATGACTCATAGTACTAGCAGAAAACCGAAATAATGCGTCTTTTGTAAATATGTTGTCTGGTCATTTCTCTGCTTATATATCCAATGACTCAAGTTAGAACGTTGATCGCCTTGGCATGTGACAACAACCATCTTCTTTATTTAGTAACCTAAGTTAGGCTGCGTTCTCTATACGATGATCGTAATTAACAGACATAATGTATTTTACGTTGAATGCTGAATTACGGCCTACTTTCGCTGTCGTAGTCCTACTCGGTCTTCAACATTTCCTTCGATCCTCTTCTGCTTGTTATTCTTTTAAGAAAAAATCTAAACATGCAAAGCATTTAATAGTCTTCATCTATGATTAATCTCCTAATACTAATTTTAATTGAAATTTAGGGACTATCTAAAGTATATTATTTTTAATTCTCATACGAAAGAAATATTTCACAGAAAACTGAAAAATAATGTAATGTTTAATACATTCCTCCTCTTTTGATAGGTGGGATCATTATTTAAGGCACTAATTTTCTGGGGTGGGTTCATGAGAGAAAGGGATGGGAGAGGAAGTACAAAATGTTTCCGATTGTGACCAATACGAACTAATATCTCTACTACTTAACCGTTGAATATTGTCATGTTGGTAATGGAAAAATGTTTTGTTGTTTTGTTACTCTGTCTTGCGATATGAAGAAAATAAAAAATGACAGTTGAAGTAAAAATGATTGTCTCATTTATGTAAAAGTGAAAACACGGAACACATAGGTATGTAAAATGTAAAAAAGCAAAAGTAAGAAAAACGAATAGGTTATGCCCCAGCAGTAAAACAAAGAAGTAAAAACAGGGTGATCCAAGACGGCGTTGGTGAAAGTGAAAAACGATGAAGTTGCAAGTGTACAAATACTGAAAGACTAGAGCACATTTCCTATGAGGCATTTCGAAGTTAAAATTCTGTTCACAGCCAAGAAATTAATTAGTGTGGTGGATGGTATAGAACAACTGGCAGATACTGAACACAATGATGAAACCCTGGAAAAATGGAGAACCAAATATGCCATAGCTAAGCACGTGATTCTAAGAATAATTGACAACAAAGTAAAACTGCATCTCAGTCATGTGAAACTGCCAAAAAAATGTATGACACTATACTTAGAATATACAAGAAAGAAACCGGTCAGCAAAAATGTCTACTGCTACAAGAGTTCTACAACTTCAAGTTTGTCAAATCCAAAGACGTCAATACCAACATCAGCGAACTGCAAAATGTGATTTGCAAACTGAAATGCCTCAAAGAAGAAATAATAGAACCAATGCTGATTTTCAAGATAATGACTGCTTCCAGAACAATTCAAGCATTTCAGCAGTGCATGGGATTCCACTCAAGAGGCTGACACAACTGTGGAGAATCTCATCACAAGATTGACGCTGGAAGAGGGCAAGATGAAAATAACATCCAAAGAAGACACAAATGTATCCTTTAAAGCTGAAATGAAAGTCAGGGGTGAAAAGAAACTAATTTGTTATTCATGTAATGAAATAGGGAATATTAAAACAAATTTTTCAAAAAAGAATTGTTCAATGTGTAAGAAAAATATTCATACTGAGAAAGATTGACACTTAAAAATGAAATGTGTATCATTTGCAAGAAAACAAATCACAAAGAGAAAGATTGTTTCTTTAGAAATTAAGGTAAAATTGTAACAATAACAAACATACTAAAGTTGTTGTGTGAAAATGTAGAGCTTAATGTAAACAGTGTTGAAGTAAACAAAGCAGAAGTTAGTGATGATCGTTTCGAGTTCATAGTTGACAGTGGAGCAACTACTCATATGGTAAATGAGGCTGATTATGTATCAGAACTGGAACATTGTGCAGAAGAAATAAAAACGGTTAAACATGGAGAAAATATGTCTGTAACGGGTGTAGGTTCCATAGAGTTTGAAAACTGTGTAATGAATCAAGTGCATTGTGTTCCTGAATTGCCAAGAATCTCATGTCCGTAAACAAAATAATACGAAATAAGGTTGCTGTGTATTTTGATGAAGAGAGAGTTTATATCTTGAATAAGAAAGTTGTGTTGCCAAATTAATTTGTTGCACTTGAAGGTAACAAAAATACGAATAGCATGTAGTAAAATTGTTGCACAAAGTGAGACTGCTCTGTTTACAGAACAAAAAGGTAACACTCTAGACATCTGGCACAAAAGGTTATGTCATCTAAATCTAAAACAATTGCAGGAACTTCCTGGAATGTGTGATGGTATACATTTTTAAAATAAGACTAATATAGACTGTTCCATATGTGCTAAAGCTAAACTGGTAAGATTCCCATTTAAAACTGTGAGGCAAAGAGCAGAAACATCCCTTCAAATCATACCTAGTGATTTGTGCGGTCCAATCGATCCCCTACATATGATGGTAAGAATTATTTCCTAACATAGTTGTATGAGTGAACATATTTTTGTATTGTGTATTTGCTTAGTACCAAATCTGCTAATGAAGTGTTTATGTGTGTAAAACAGTACATAAACGAGTCTGAGGCTCATTTTAACCCAAAACTCAGTCAATTCAGATGGTGATAATGGTGGTGAATATAAAAAGGCATAACTCATTGACTGGTGCAAAGAGAGAGGTATTGTTTTGGACATTACTATCCCTCATACTCCACAACTGAATGGAAAATCTGAGAGACTAAATCTATCATTGATGAATAAAGCAAGAGCAATGCTGTTTGATGCAAAATGTAACAAAGAGATGTGGGGCGAATCCGTGCTGACAGCAGCTTATCTCATAAACCGAAGCCATATGAAAGGTTCAAATACCACACCATCAGAGAAATAGTTTAAAAAGAAACCGGATCTGAGTGGACTTCAAATTTTTGGTAAGAAGAAACATGCAAAAATATTAAAACCTTTGAAGAAGCTAGATAACAGAAGCAAAGAAGCAATGTTTGCTGGATACGCCACAAATGCTTACAGATTATGGGATTCAGAAAAGAAAGACATTTTTGTAAGTAGAGATGAAATCTTCTCTCCCTCATTCTTCTGTCGGAATGAAGAGCAAGAAGAAGAAGAAAATATCCAAATCTATGAAGAACAGCAAGAAGAAGAGATAAATGAAGAAGTAAATCAAGAAACTGAGGAACATTCAAAAGAAGTAAGAAATGAAGAAAGAATACTGGAAACAGAAAATAAAAGAGTAGGTTACAACCTGAGAACAAGAGGTGTTCTCCAGAAACCTAAAAGGTTTGAAGATTACAGCCTTGATAATGATGATGAAGTGTTTCTGACATACAGTGAAACAATGGAGAGTCCAGATAGGGAGAAGTGGAGAAAAGCAATAAAAGAGAAAAATGATTCTCTGAAAGCAAATAAGACTGGGAAGTGGTGGACAAAGTGAAACTGTGGGTAAAGAGTTGCTTACAGCTAAATTGATTTTCAAGATTAAAGATAGTGGAAAAAATAAAGCCCGTCTTGTGGTACGAGGCTGCTAGCAAAAGAAAGGTAATCTTGACTACGAAGATACATTCAGTCCTGTTGTTGATACAAGTGCCTTGAGATTACTATTTGCAATTGCTGCTAGAGAAGATTATGTAATTCAAACATTTGATGTAAAAACAGTTTTTTTACATGGAGAGTTGATTGAAGAAATACATATGCAGTTGCCTGAAGGGTACAGTGATGCATGAAAAGTCTGCAAATTAAAAAAGTTTCTCTTCGGGCTGAAACAAGCTCCACGCAGGTGTAACAAGAAGGTAACAAATCTTCTGAAGTATGAAGGACTAAAAATTGCAAGTCGATCAATGTATCTTTAAAAGTGAGAAGAATGATATCATCATAGCCATACATGTGGATGATGGAATTTGTTTTTGGAAAAGACAAGGCACAAATTGAAAAACTACTCGAGAAACTTAATAAAAATTTTGAGATGACAAAAATGAAAATCCTGGAACATAATAGAAATGAGGATTTGTACATATATCAAGGAAAATGCACAAAACAACTGTTACAAAAATACAACATGATGGATTGTAAACCAGTAGCAACCCCAATAACAGTTCAAGATTCAGGGAGTGTACAAAACACAAAAGACTGTAAAAAACCAAGTAATGATTCTTTTCCATATAGAGAAGGAATTGGAATTCTCTTATACCTAAGTTATAAAACAAGACCCGATTTAACATATGCAATGAGTTATGAAAGTAGGTATATGGAAAACCCAAAAGAATAAGATGTTCAACATGTAAAAAGAACTTTGCGGTTTCTGAAGGGTACTCAACAGAACGGAATCAAGTTTTCTAAAAGAAGATATTTCGAACTGATAGCATACTGCGATGCAGATTATGCTAGAGATAAAGAACAAAGTAAAAGCACTACTGGCTATGTAATACTGTGTGTTGAAGGTCCGGTTTCCTGGCGCTTAAGAAAACCGAGTACAATAGCAAAATCAACAACTGAGACAGAGTACACTGCCGCAGACAAATGCCGTACAGAATTCACGCATTTAAGGGCTTTGATTGAAGAGCTGACAAGAAAATCAGTGAAAGTATTTTTTTATGTGAACAATAAAAGTTATATAAAATTATTTTTCTGAAAGCCTTTATAGGTAAGGTAGGCTCAAATAGTCACGCTCACAAGTAAATATATGAGCTTTATAAGCAGAACCTAGAAGGAATTTCAATTTTCTGTTTCCAAAGAGAATAAGGAAAGCTATAGGGACCGTTATACTCAAGCAATCTGGGTGTTAAATATATACAATGCATTAATATTAATTAGCTCCAAATATCGGGAACATATTTTGTAAACTGAGGAAATAAGTAAGTAAATAATTAAATTAATTTACTTATTCATGTTTTCAAAGAAACATATGGGGAAAGTTCAGAGCTTACTTAGTGTATGCCTTGGGATACTCCCTTCCCTTGAATTTTGGGTGGGAAAGTTATTCTGGACGAGATAAATCAGGTCCGCAACAAAGTAGTATAGGCGCTTGTCCCCTGCCCTGGTAAATGTTTGCTGTGGTGGGGAATAATAACTTGTGGTGTTTATTTACCAAGACTGTCTTTTGTGCATTTTCAGTGGAATCGGTAGTGCATAATGACACTTTTAATTTTGAATGAAACAATACAAGAATATTAATATTTTAAACAAACTGTTACTATTATGGACCTAATGTAAAAATCAAGAAGTTTATAACTATCAGTTACAAAAACGTTCAGACGCTTAACATACTTTTCTTTTAAATTAAATAATAGGAAAGTGGGCATGTTTTATTAAAAGGTTTAAGGAAATGAAATAAAACAAATTTATTTATTTTAAAGTCTAATGAACTTGAGTAACTTATCTCATGTCCATTTAAACTTCTAATAATAAGAAATAAAAACGGAGTAGAGTGTTTTTAATCACCTTCATAACAATGTTAATAATGGGTGACACCGAGTGAGCGAGCGATAGATACCATAAGTAGAGGGCTTATAAAGACTTGATCAACCAACGGAGCGGACAATTAATTAGATTACACGTGTAAATCACGTTTTAACACGCCTATCACCTTTGATGTCATTTACCCACAGAAGAAGCCGACGCCTCTAAGTGCTTGTTAGATGTCAAGTTAAGGGACGATAAGTGATGTTAATTTTCAAGAACTTATTTAATAATTATTATTCTACAACAATGCAAATAAAAATTTCACAAGTTGTTTTAGTCTTTGAATGCTCCTTAACCAACAATTGATGTATCAAATGCGATGTATCAAATCAAGTCAGTAATTAAAAACCGTTAAAATAAAAAGCAATGGAAAAATAAACAAGACTATTCAATGAGATACTATACAGGGTGAATCACCTAAAACTTGCACCGCAAATATTTCGGAAATGGAAAGTGCTACTGATGTGCAGTTTTTACAGCATTGATTGGTAGTCAGGGACTCATACACTAAGCCTATAAACATTTTAACAATACTGAGAAAGTGTATTTATTTGAGCCAACATACAATTTTTAAATGGAACAATGCCTAGTTACATCAACAGAATAAAGGTAAGGTAAATTAGAATGTCAATGGTCTTTGTTGCAGGATTCTAGTGCAAGTGGTTTACGAGAAATCGTATTTTAAAGAGTTTCCACCCCGACAATTGTTTGTCCCATTCAACCTGCTTAGTTGCTAGGTACGATGTTGTTATGTTTGTTTGCATTGTGGTTTCTGTTCATTGATTACATTGCGACTTTCTGGTCAGTTAGTTTGTGACAGTTCAAGCAGAAAGTCGTGAGTGGAAGATGCAGAAAAAGCCAACATGCTCATGGTGTATGGAGAGTGTAGGAAGAATGCAGTTCGTTCCTGTATGGTGTATGCGGAAACGTATCCGAATAGACGCCAACCATCTCGGCAATTATTTATCAACCTCTTCAATCAATTACGTGAAAGTGGTACTGTAACACCTAGAAAACGTAACAGGAACAAACGAGTGACTGGAGAAGAGGCAGAAGTTAATGTTTTGGCTGCTGTTGCAGTAGATTCGCAAATTAGTTCCTGCACAATCTCACGTGGAAGTGGCATAAACCAGGCAAGTGCACTGCGCTTTCTCCATCGACATAGGTTCCATTCCTGTCACATCTCTCCATCAAGAGCTGCATGGAAACGATTTTGAGAATCCTGTTAACTGTTATACATGGGCAATAAGACATACTCCAGATTCATAATGTATCTTGTTTAGTGATGAGGCAACATTTACTAATCATGGCCAGGTAAACCGCAGAAACATGCACTATTGGTCTGTTGACAATCCCCGTTGGCTTCGTCAGGTGGAACGTCAGCGTCCATGGAGTTTAAACGTGTGGTGTGGGATAGTGAACCATCAGTTCATAGGCCCTTTGTTCATAGAAGGAGCAATGAACTCGCACAGGTATCGCAGCCTCCTGACAGACCATCTGCCACAGGTGCTAGAAGACGTTCCTCTGCAGACTAGGAGGAACCTGTGGTACCAACATGATGGCTGTCCAATCCATAATGCACGAAGTACTACAGCTTATCTTAACGGATTGTTTCCAAATCGTTGGATTGGGCGAAGAGGACCTGTACCTTGGTCAGCCCGTTTACCGGATCTGACCCCTTTTAGACTTTCTTCTATGGAAAAAGGCTCAAAGACACTGTCTACAAGGATGTACCAAATACACCAGACGATATGAACACGACGTATTACTGCTGCCTACTCTGAAATATCTACTGAAATACTAGAACGTGTGCAGCATCTTTCCATAGCAGACTGGAAGCGTGTATTGAAGCTGCCGGTGGTCATTTTGAACACAACCTTTGAATGGCTATGTTCTCTTTACTTATAAGAATCCGCAGAAGTATTGTAATTCCCTTTTGTTTTTCTTTAGTATGTGCTACCACAGGTTGTACAAGAGTCGGTGTGTAAAGGTTTCAAATTAAAATTTCTCGTAAACCACTTCCACTAGAATCTTGCAACAAACGCCACTGACATTCTAATTTACCCTACGTTTATTCTGTTGGTGTACCTAGGCATTGTTCTATTTAAAAATTGTATGTTTGCACAAAAAATACACTTTCTCAGTATTATTAAAATTTGTTTATATGCTAAATTTACGAGTCCCTGATTACCATCAATGCTGTGAAAACTGCACATCAATAGCACTTTCCATTTCCGAAATATTTGCGGTGCAAGTTTTAGGTGATTCACCCTGTATATGCAATTCCCGCCTTAAAAAATATTGCACATGATATTTTAATTAAAATCAATACATAAAACGGGCTACATTAATGAATATTTCAAGTGCGTTAAGATGTGAACGTCATTTGAGTGCTTTCGCTAAGCATGAAGACATACACCTGCTCTCTTTGAACCTCTCCACTCAACTGCAAGGTAACTTGAGTATAGGGAAGGTAGGCCTCTCCGAACATTTCGCTCATTGGCCTACGTAACTAAGACGTCATGTGGAAGGTTTAGTACGCGTGCTCTCTGAATAATATTAATAATTAAAAGTGTGCTTTAAACCCGTTGTAACACGCACAATTTAAGGCACGGATTGGCATATCCATTGTGTAAACGGATAAGCAGTAATTAAGGAGGTGTAGCGTAATGCAATGACATGTGCTATAAAAGATACTTTAACTGAAAATGCGTAGGAAACTTTCTTAACACATTCTACTAATTACAAACCAATTTTATCACCACCGCCAAAACTTTTACCAAATAAAAAGTAAGAAATTATTTGTTTAAGCACAGTTAACTTTGTTTTTTGAAACGTTCATTTTGAACACGAATGCACACCACACTTGTATTTCCAAATCGCACCAACTACTAAGTAATCGGAAGGAACATTGTTGTTTAGTGCATTGTTGTTTGCACCTGTGCTGGGACACAAAATTGGTGCTCATGATTGGTCAGTACAACGCATCACAGAAAAATATTAGTTGAAAAATTACACTGTGTATCGTCGAAATAACTGTAGGTATAGGCGTGACTTAACTTCTTTTTTTTTTCAGAAAATAGGGAATATACTATTTTAGAAATTAGTGCGTCAACACGTGCAACAAAATGCACCCATATGGAAATTTGGCACCTTTTATGACACCTGTTCTTGCTGTTTTAAATGGACAAAGACTCAGTCATAACGTCTTCAAAACTTTTAAGAAGATCAACAGAAACATAAAAGAAAGGTAAATGCAATAACCTTCGCTTTGCCTTAGGGTAATATAACAAAATAAATCCCAAACCGCGTGGAAATTCAAGTATAACACGGACAAAAGGCTTTTCAGACAACATATGACAGGATTACCATTTCCCCGAAAATACACGACAAATAATTTTTATAAGAAAAAATGGTTTCGCTGAAAGGAAACCCTATCCCATACGATTGAATAATTCTTTTAAGGGTATTTATCAGTTATGTCACATCTGCCACTTACTATTGAAAAATATGCTTATAGGTCCAAAGCTTATTTTATTTCCGAACAAGATATAGCTACATAACTGCATAGCTTTTAATAAAGTGTTTCACAAAAAATGAAAATTCCATTTTATTTCTAAGTGACCGGATAACTCTTAGAAGACCATTAAAATGAGAGGTTGTTTTTCTAGAAATAATCAAGACCAAACATGTTATTCTATAATAAACGTGTATATGTACAAGTATGTACAGTATCATTTCTTAACACCAGATTATGTTCCTTCCATAACGATTCAGCGAAAGAACTTTACTTGTAAGCCAATGAAAAGCTTACATTTCATCATCCATTCAACCAAATCTGTAAAAACAGATCCATTCAGGTTGATTTATTTCTAAGTCACTGCGCATGCGTCTGTATTAAGCTAGATTGTGATCCGTCATGCATATGAATTTTTATACAGATAGGGCATTATATATGATGATGTTCCCCCCAAAACATTCACTGTATGGCAAGAATCCGTTTATTGCGCTCTCCAAAAAAGTGTCTAAATTCCTCTTTGCTCCAAGTCAATACTTCAATTCATTGAAAATTTGTGGTAAGTTTTGAAAAACGTATAATTTTTTTATTTAAAACAAATATTTTACTGCATGCACGGGAAGATATTTTATACTTATCTCAAATATAGAACCTTTCACGAGTATTAGCTCATTAACGTGAGAATTATATATAGTTAAGTATCTCATTCTTTAGTTCGCATTTCTAGAGAAAATACAGCTATAATATAACTGAAATGTTTTTTAAACTATATATATCAGGTAACCACATGTTTCAGCACTTTACAAATGGCGTATCAGCAATTTATAGATGTTTAATAATATACACACAGAGGTTTCATATTTGCTGATCTGTATTAAGCAGGCGGGTCCAACCATAACCCATGCGAACTAGTGAACTGTGGACTCTGAACACTTCCACCTCCTTGACGTGAGAGGAAAGCGCAACGGACATGTTAGCCTGCTAGCTGTTCAATGTATTCGTATTTATGATACCATTCACCACGAAGTTCGGTCGCAGTGGCGGTGGCCTTGTGAGTTCACGTTTTGCGTTGACATATCAAAGGTTCCAGATATTTATTTCACCAATCATAGAAGTGGAATATTTTTGTGTCCAAGAAAACGACCAAATAAAATGCTTAATTTCGGCAAAATATTTGAAGTTGAAGTCTCAATACAATATTAAATAACATTCCAAAAGGTTTCATAATTCTGACTACGACAACACGTTCTTTTAGGTATGACATTGGACAGTACTGAAATAGCATAGATACATTGATTTTGTTTGTTTATTTTTGCATAATTCTATATTTGCTTTTGTTGTAGGTGAAGCTGGATTACAAAAATTAAAGTTGTCAAAGAATTTAATGGTCAAGTTAAAAACACCGGGAATATCCTAAGGGCTTCATATCAAATTGCGGAACAATTAGGAAAAACATATGAAACCATTAAATGAACGGGAGTTCATAAAAAAAGATATGATTTCGGCGGTTGAAGAAATTTGCCTTAATTTCATAACAGCTTTTCTGTCGTTAAGCCTTTCTCGGAATACTGTCAAAATGAGGGTCTAGGAAGTGGGGTGTAATATAGAAAAACACCTAAAGGAGGAAATAAAGTTAATTTGCTTTTCATTAGTGTTAGATGACACTGCAGAATGATGCAATGAATCTCAACTAGCAATATTTATGAGAGGGGTTTATACTGACTTAAATGCTTTTGAAGATCTTTTAGATATAGTTTCTCTTCAGAATAAAACATGTAGCGAAGATATATTCACTGCTGTTTATAATGTTGGGTGCAAATATGAGTTGACTAAACTTGTTAGTGTTGCAACCGATGGAGCACCATCTATGAAAGGGCAAGAAAATGGCTATATTGGTAGGCTATGTTAATTTTTACAGGGTATTGATTTAACCTCGGAACCATTATGCATTATTTGTATAATTCATAGGGAAGCTTTATGTGCTAATTGAATTGCCCTCAATAATGTTATGTGCATTGTAGTGAAGTGTGTGAATTTTATGAAGTTTAGCCCTTCCGCCAGCCAGTTAAAAGAATTATTAAAGAACTGGTTTTTGAATATTCACAACTACCATATTATTGCCATATAAGATGGTTGAGTAGAGGTGGCCATGTTAATACGCCTTTTTCAATTACATAGCGAGATCGCTAGCTTCACGAAACAACAGGTAAGCATTAATGATTCTTAATGTTCATGCACACCGTTCATGTATTTCGAATATATTTCTGGTTATTGTTTTAACGAAGCAATTATTGCGTTTATTTCTTGCAGGGAATGAGATATTGGAACTGGCTCAAACAGAATTGCTATGTGACCTTGCGTTTCTAACAGATCTATTTCAATACTTGGGTATTTTGAATACAACTTTGCAGGGTAAAGATAAATCAATAGTGAATTTAGTTGACCCCATTCATGGCGAAACTCTCTCTTTGACGGGGTCAGCTGAAAGTTGAAGATCATATTTTTTCGTTGCTTGGATTCGGTCTTCACTATAAAAGTTACTCTTGTAAACAAATATATTGATATTACACAGCAATTATATGCCAATTTAGTATCAAATTTGCCGGCTTGAAAATACTGAACTGGAAAGTTCGCCTATTTAACACTCCTCTGAATTTCCCTTGCAGTGAAGCTCCACATAATCTCCAAATGCAACTATTTGAATTACAGAATTCTAATATAATGATGTGTTCTAATAAAGTAGGGTAAGAACTCTTTAGATCATTCCCTGTGTTAAATTTCCACGGTTACGTGTGTTTGCAATAAACTTAATGACAATCTTCGCATCCACATACATTTGCTATCTAACTTTTTCCAAGATGAATTACATTAAAAGCCAACATCGTAATAGGATAAACGGCGATCACTTGGTAAGTGTTCCGAAATTTTGTACGTCATCAACGGCACGATATACAGGGTGTATTCTATTAAATATATTTAAAGAACATCACAGTGGATTCAAGCTACTACGAAATTCGGCAAAAATAGCCCAAATTTTGCAACGTAAAGTAGGCTTACATGCTCAAAATAACGTGTCGGAACGGGTGAATGGAGTTTCACTCACCCTTCCCTCTTCCGACTGTGGTTGGGCATCCCTTATTAAGTGTAACTCGAATGGAAATTATATCAAGTTAAATGTACTCATAACAGCGACTATCCCTAGAAATACAAATGAAAAAATATATTAAATTATCAGAATCTAAAAAGTATTTAACAAGCAAATACTTACCTATGTACAAAAAAGCGTGGCTTGTAATATATAATGCTTTAAGCTATTCGTCTGATAAAGCAACTGTTTGAATTTTATTTAAAAATATTTTATCGATCCTTAATATAAACAGAATTGAATAGAGATTTAAATAAAACATTTAATAGATAAACTGCTTATTCTTCCAGCATTCTGATCCTATGAGGTCAAGACAGCTTACAAGCAACTCGAAGAGGCAACATTCTATGCCACGCTGAGAGCCTTTCAGAAAGACACGAATCAGCCGATAAGTCAACTTCTTAGAAATATTCCGGAAACCTTTACAGATGTGTGGATTCCCGAAATGGAGGAAGCAGCTCCATCCTAGATTGTTTTTAGAGATCGAGGTCTGGATCAGAAGGCTTTAAGATTCAATCCCTATCTTCCTGTATCCTGGGTGGATACAGCTATACCATCTCCGAATTGTAAAGATTTTTTATACATTGTTTGCAGTGTATTTGGTCGTAAAATTTGTTATTAGCATTATAATTATTATTATTATTAGTAGTAGTAATAGTAGTAGTAGTAGTAGTAGTAGTAGTAGTAGTAGTAGTAGTAGTAGTAGTAGTAGTATTTCTTCAGGACACCGACTGTGTGCCGACTGTTGATTATGCTTCGTAATTAAATCTCTACAGAATTTTAAATAAAAAGATTATTTTAACACTTCCATTTTTTACAAGCAAAGAACTTACAGTATCAGCGAAAGAGAATAATTGATATCTATTCAAGCATGCACACTTCAAATGTCATTTTTTCCCAAAGGAAATAAACTCGCCACGAAAAAGAACTAGTTACAGATTTGTAGGTTATGGACATAATTAACGATACCCTACATCATCTCCCTCAGTATGTAAATCACTTGTATTACTTGTAGTTTTCGGAGAATTTCATAACTCGACCAAATCGGGTAAATATCTTCGGGAGACTCTTGGAGTCGTGGACAATTTATTCACAGGTGAAGTTCTGTGTAGGTTTTCCTTTAGATAAGTGGTGTTTGAGTTCACAAGGTTGTAGGCAGGTTTCTGTCCGTCTAGTGAGATCTTAGTTGCCACATCCTTCATGTTTAGAATGAAATACGTTATTTTTCCCTTCAGGACTTGTAGAGGCTATCATAGGGAGTGCCAGTTTGATTTTAAATTTGTCGTTCTTCACAAGTGCATTAGTTGTATTATGCAGATCTTTACTAACGGATGGTGTTTCTCTTGCCTTGTGGAAACATTCTGAAGGGCGTAGTTATCTACAAAATACGTAACTGAGAAATGAATGCCGGTAGATCTATTTCTTGTTTGTTTTCCAATATTCCAAAGAAATCACCAGGTAATGTTAGAGTTGTGCTATACAGCGTCAGCAGCGATTGATTTACTTTCTTCTCTCATATAGCAACGCAGTTCGTAGTAGAATTGTAGGAATGATGTCATATATTTGTTTTTACCATGTACTCTGATGACTTGCCTTCAATGTTCGATGGAATCTCTCTATTTTTCCATTTTATTGTGGATGATATGCCGTAATTAGTGTAAATTTTGAACCAGAAATCTGAGCTAATGCACGGAACAGCTCCGCTTGTAACCGTGATCCTTGGTCAGTCACTATTTGGCTAGGTTCTCCAAATCTAGTGATCCAGGAGTTATAAACCGCTCGTGCCACTGTTTCTGCTTGAACATCGCATAGTGGAAAGACTTCTGCCCAGTTATTGAACAGATCGATGCACGTTAAACAGTATATGAATTCATCGATGGAGGCAGTGGACGGTCAAATCAATGCGTTCGAACTTAAAACGTCCATCTGTGCTTGGGAACTGGCCAATACAGTTTTAACATGCATATTCACCTTCTTCTTTTGGCATGTCATACCTAGTTTTGCCCATTTTTGGATATTTTATGTAATGTTTAACCATATAAATCTACACATAATTAACTTCAAAGAAGAATTAATACCAGTGTGTGTCATACTGTGGTAATGCTGAAAAATCGAATATCCAAAATGCTGAGGAATGTGAGGAGGAATGTTACTTGTTGATACATCGCACCATAATAATCTTCCTACAGGGACTTCAACTTGCTTTAACTTCAATGACGTAAGAGGATTAGTGCGAACTTTGCCGTGTTCTTCATCACATATTTGAGCATCTGCTTTTTTACCCTAATCAATTGGTATTACTTCTTCTACTCTGTATAGGCTGTCAGTCGCAGTATTTTCTGTTCTAGAATTATGTCTGATATCTGTCGTATATTTGATAGGAACTGTAAGTGAAGCAATTGCATAGGAGTTACCTTATCGTTTCGTTGTTTAAAAGCATGCGTGAAAGGTGCATGGGCAGTATACACTAAAATGAACGTCCTCCAAGGAGGTATTTAAAATACCTTATTGCCATGTACATGCTGAGAAGATCCCTGTCATATGTTAAATATTTCTTCTGGGATTGCCAGAATTTTTGGGGTAGAAACCAATTAGTTTCCATATTTCTTCTTCTTTTTGTTGCAGCACTGCACCAGATGCAAAATCAGAAGCATCTACAAACAATGCAAGTGCATTGTTTACGTTTGAGAATATTAAAAGGCCTGCGTTTGCAAGGTCCATTTTGCACATTTCGAACGGTCTTATTGTATCTTCTGTCCACTGAATGCTTTTGTTGTCGATTTCTTGGCGTCTTTCAAGTAGTCATTTGGGATAGCTTTATGTTATGCACATGTTCCAAATGCCTTCGATAAAAATTCAGTATGCCAAGGAAACGACGTAATTTTGATGCATTTCCTGGACGTTTGAAATTAGTTATAACATTTACTCGAACTGGATCTAGTCTGGTGCCTTCTGGAGTTATTACAGGACCTAAAAGGTAAATTGTTTTACTCCAAATACAGATTTTCCAAAATTAACCAAACCAAAATTGTTCAATCCTTCAAAGAGGGAGTTAAATGCTGACTGTGTCCTTCCGGAGAGAGAGAAGCTAAACGTGTGTCATCTATGTATGCAAAACAAATATAAAAATCTCTCAAAACTTCGTTAATACACCTCTTTAAGTTACTGGGATCATTTCTGAGGCCAAATTGCATGAAATTAAATTCAGAAAGTCCAAAACGTGTGATCAGCTGTCCTTTCTTTGTCACTCTCGACCAGTGGTATTTGCTAATATACCTTTAGTGCTACTGTCGTACTTTGTGGCGTAGTGGTTAATATGCTAGCCTCTAGTTCCCGAGGTCGCGGGTTCAAACCCGGCGGAGGGCGATGGATTTTTTCGGGCGTGAAAATCCTTAGCATGCCTTCCTTCGGAAGGGAAGTAAAGCTGGTGATCTCTTGTCGTAGATTTACGGCACCTAGAAGAACTCAAGCCTGATAAAGAGGCCTCTGAGCAAAATTACCGGTCTTTCACGCCCAATATAGAATGGGACGCTAAGGATCACAGCAGTTAAAGAGCGTTCATAAATAAAACTCAATTTTAGGAGATCGACTTAGAGAATCGTTTCTTGCCCACAAGGATGGAATTTACATCATTTATGTGAAGAACTGGATAGCGGTCAGGAAGGTTGCGGTCATTAAGACGTCGGTAGTCTCCAAAAGAACGCAACATTGACCATCCGACTTTTCTAGCATATGCAGAGGACAATCCCACTGGGATTTAGAGGGGCGAATTATATTATGATTTAGAGAGACAAATTATATTATGATTCATTCGTAGGGCTACGACATCCGAGTCGTTATGTTCGTTTAGAGGCGTCCTGTAGTTGACTGTTTACAACGAGAGGGTTACGCGTACAGTTGAGTCAAGTGTCTCGCCGCACAGTGTTCACGCAGACGAAATGCCAAAGTAAAGGGTAAGAAAGTCAACAACGTTGGAAAATATTGTAGTATGCGGAAAACGTTTTCTGTTTTATTAAAGAAAGCCTTTTATTGCACACCATGCAATAGCACAATGCTTCTGCGCATAGTAGATCGAGCAATATGTAAAGACATGTAAAAGCAGAAACACATAAGCGTTGTACATACTGAGGCTTCCACGACCGGCGTCAAGACAATTGAATTACTAGTATCGGGGTTTATAGGCGTGATCTAGAACGCACCCTGAATGCCGACATTTCGCCAAGTACAGCGCTTGACAACTTCAGGGCGAAATCGGAAAGAAGAGGCTCTCCGTGTGCATAAAGCCTGGACACCTATCTTGGAGAATCACGTACACAAAGATAGCAGACATAATAATACCTCGCCAAATCCAACCACTCCTAGAGACGCGAGTCAATCACTGCACAGGACCTCACAGTAAGCCCCGCCCACCCACACTATAAAAGAACGCAATCCTCCAGTCTCCGCGGGACTTCGCTTCGAGCTCTCATCGAGTCAACATGGGCAGGAAGAGGACAGCCGCAGTCTCCAAGCTTGCTCCTCGTGAGGAAGACACCACCAGCGCCGTCACCGTTGAAGAAGGGCTTTCAGCCTCTCCACCGCCGCCAGTCGAAGCACCCAGCGCCATCTCTCCAGCCAGCGCAGCCAGCCACACGCTACTCCGCAGTCGTCCGGGGAGTCCACCGACAGCTCCCTGACGTGCTACTACTCACCGCCGCTCAACGCTTCTGGTCGTCTGCGGCCAAGGCGTCTCGCATTCGAAACGATAGGGGTCCTACACCGCTAGTCCGCCTCACATTCTTGGACGAAGGCGAATACTCGCTGGCCCTCGGCGCAGGACTGCCCTTATTAGGGCAAACACTGTCGCTCGAGGCCAGTCATGGTGTGCGCCCAACTCCGTGCCGACGCTGCTGCCTGTACGGGCATACCGCCGCGTTTTGTGACGCCGCACCCCGCTGCCACTACTGTGGCAATGGGACCATCACCTCCGAATGCAGGGCACACGACCTGACACGACCACCGCCGCTTCTGCGCCTCCTGCGGGGGCAAGGGACACTACACTGGCCAGGCCGTCTGCCCACTCTACCCGCGTAGAACTACGCCGCACATCGCAGACACACCACCACAGCACAGCTACACCGCAGAACTTCACCTCATCGCAGATGTCACAATTAGCAACTACGAACCAGCCCATCATTGAAGCCATCCAGGACCTTCACGCTGAGGTACTGAACCTTGCCAGCAGGCTCACAGCCCTGGAGGAGCATCTCAGCACACAGTTATCGGAAGTTGCCAGCACAATCACCGAATCGCACGACGCCACGACAAAATCCATCAACAGCAGCCTCATCAACCTGTTGCACTTCCATACAGACTGCATGTCCACCATGGAAATTCACTGCACGGATATCGCCAAACAAACCACCCAGCAGCACAAAGTGGCTCTGGAACGCATAGAAAAAAGCCGCAACCAAATGACTGAAGCATTTGAGAAACTACAAGACATCAACAAACGCATGGAGGGGAACCTACACCACCACATAGACAACCCCTCTCCACACGCAGCATCACCTCACGCCGCATCGCCTCATCCACGTGCCCGGAGGTAAAAGCCCGGGTGCGCAACAACCGACGCCCAGTACATCGACATGAAAGAGCCAACCCCCGGAGATAACAGGCCCGGGATTGGAGCATGCATCTCCTGTTACGACAGCTAAGTCACCACCGTTCACAGGTCCCTGCCAGGGCTTCGGCCATGGGAGATACCTGATCACCACAGCGGAGACTTCCGCACGCTTCATTGATCACCCACAATCAGCCGGTTTGCTTCGGTGGTACCGGCCAACATGAGCACCAATATGCCCCCATTAAATAGCGACACAACAGAATAACATCCTTCTCATCCTCTTCCTTTTCCTTTCTACTAACTACATATAGTTCTGTTATTTACCTTAGACCTTTATTCCTGTTTCCCCCCCAAAAAGTCTCCGCATTCAGGCTCGGACCACCGCAGACAACTGAATCACTTCACCCTGAAGATGCCAAGCGCTGTACTTGGCGAAACGTAGGTATCTACGACGCCTTTTAGACCACGGCTGACAAGCCCGGATAGTAGCAATTCAATTATTAGACATAAGCGTTTTATTGCAAAATTTGAGAATAAGCTGCTACAGGAGTTACCTCCATCAGATCAAACCTTTAATGAACTACGCCCGGCATTTATTTTTGCCGATATTTCGTTATATAAATTACAGGATAGGAAGTTGCGGGTTTCAATTCGTTGCAAGAAATTGACATCGAATTTTATCCATGTTCGCCTTGTGACTTAGCGTTTTGCATTAATGATTTAATAAAGAAATTTCATTATATAAGTCAGCTGTATCGTTATATATAGTATTGCAGAAATAAAGTGCATGTTCACGAGACATGCGTAATTCTTCATGTATAGACTGTACCGCGCGGGGCCATGTCGCTCCACCCTTACCTTATTATTCTATGCGCTTTCCTCCATATAGAGACTCCGATGTCGCAGCCCTATTCATTAACAACTGGAATTCTTGTTTAGCCAAATTTGGTTTATGTGTACCTAATCGGCGTGCTTTTGCCTACACTAGAGGGCTAGTGCTGGTTGCAATATAATGTTTAACGCCATGCTTAATTTCTCCTGGTGCAAGGGTGGATTTGGCCACTTCAGAAAATTTCTTAAGTACTTCAGGGTATTTACAGTCAGCGTGATGTGAGCTAAAGGAATCAGACAAATCAAATGTACTTTGGACTGCAGTGATGTGTAACTGAGTATTAGTGTCAACTAAGAAATTTTGTTTTGGGTCTATTAATAAGCCAAACTATTATTTTGTTCGAATTATGTTTTCAATATTGTATGTATGTGTATTTAATTAATAATTGTTTTTAAATCATTGTAGACTTATATTTTGAGTTTGTGTATGTATGTATTATGCATGCACGTATGTATATCTTCTTAATGAGGGTTTTAATGCATGTATTATTATTTTTCCCACAACGTGTTTTAATATTGTGGATATGATTCATTAATGCATTTTTAAATAGGTCCATTATTATTTTTCTCTCAAATTATATTTTAATATTGTATATAGGTGACACCATGGCCGAGTGGTTAGACCGTTCGCCTCTTTTAAGGTGACCTGGGTTCGATCCCATGGAACCGCATGTGCGAATTTGTGGTGGAAATTGGCGTCTGGGCGAGCTTTCTCGGGGTTCTTCGGGTTCTCCCGCCATTCATTCCACCAACCACACCATCGTCGAACCTCCCTTCATCCATTTAACCGTTATTTCACATCATGTCCTTCCTCCTCTCTTACTAGGCTTCGGGCTGATCACGCATCCTGGCTGCCTTTCTGATTCAAATTCTGTGCTCCGGATAGGCGTCTGGCCCCAGGCACCCGCTTGTATGTCCTTGGAGGAGTAAGTCTTTTAACGGGAGGTTGAGTCGAGAAAAAATATTATGTATATATATGGCTCTTTAATGAGGATTTTTATATCAACACATTATTACTTTTCCCCCATGCTAATCACAATGAACAAATCAATGAAAGCACTTTGTAAATAATATTATGAGAAATGGTTTACAGCCAAAAAACATTTCTTTTTATTGATGTTTTCGCCATGCATTACACCAAATCCTATTTATCGATGCTTTGGGTATCTGTAAAACCATACCACTTTACAAGACAGTTTCATCGTCTACGCATAAACTTTTCCATTAAATGAGTGTTCGTATAATTAGTCCTTTTTGTTCATGTACATAGAAGGGTCCCTTTATCACTTCTCCATCCTTGTCCTTTAATGTGTATGTAGCAGGATTGGTGCGCTTCACACGACTAACTTGAAAAGTTTCAACACTCCAGTTAGATTCAAAACCTTTTTCAAAATGACCTTTATGTTTAAATATCCTGACATAATCATCAAGACTAAAGTTCTTTGCACTCCTGTTCTTTCTTCGATCTTGATTATAGTTAAACACGGTCTGAGGAAAATTGTTGTTTGTCACTTCATTAGGTTTTGTGCGGACAGTGGAATGAAAAGTATCATTGTATTTTGTAATGATCCTGGGTAAAGGTTCTAACGACTTGTATGATCCTTAGGTTAAAACTCGCAATACATCATATTCTTCAAGGTTCGTATTAAACTATCAAAAGCTGCAGCCTTCGCATTGCTATAGTTGCTGTAGTGGTTAATATTATACTTTAAGATTAACAATTTAAATAATTTTTATAAAATTCTTTTCCGTTATCGCTTTGAATATTCCCTGGTAGCGCCTCCAATTTTTGTGGTATATCTTCTATGGTCGTTGCAAATTAACTCCGCCCGTGTCTTTTAAAGGACTTGTGTAAACGATTTTTAAAGTAGATTTTGATAACCAACAGGACGTATTTGAAATTTTATTTGACTCTTGCATATTGTTCATTTTCACCCCGACAATTCGTAACAAATCCTGGTTTTGAGTTCTTTTGAGAACAAAGGACTCAAATTGAGTCATTTGTTGATACTTTTGAGACGTAAAACTTTCCTTCTCGCTATCCTGTGAAGCTGTTTGCGATATTTTATTTGGCATCAAGCCATAATTTTACAGGATTTCAAATCTCCGATAATTTCCCCATTCTCTTGAGTATGACTATTAATACCTGCGCCTTTGGATGCAATGACTAGCTTCAATCTATTCACAGTGTGTTAGGATTTCTTCAGAAAATGTAGTCAACCTTCTTATCGAGCTTATGCTCCTTCCACACCAGTCCTAAACCTGAATGTATATTGAGTAGAGGGCGTGTTATATTCTTGTATTTATATGATTTACAAATAATGCCTACTGTAATTATTTCAATGAAGAAAATTGCTTTTATTATCTTAGCGCATGTATCTGAGTCTTCACTGGTGTATGCAGACGTCTGGGGTATTCGCTTGGAGACGAGCTCCTTCAAGCCAGGGGTATACCCGTAAGTTTTAACGCTTATTACTATTTCATTATTTATTATATATATTCCCAAGCAGATACCTACCATCCTGATATCCCATACAGTATACCTCAATGAGGTTTTGAGCTAACTTCAAAGTAGAAATACTTGTAGATTTATCATCCTTATTCTTATTAGTCTCCATAACTGATTTCCGTTGACTAACCAAAATATACGTGAGAGGGCTGGTTATATGTTTCAAAGCTTCGGACATTATATGCTGGGTCTCAAACTTGAGACATTTAGAGCTCTCGGTTTTTGTTTTACAGACTCGGTATGTCTAGTTATAGAATCTTTAAGTTTTATTATTTCACTATCCATCTTAATAATTATGTGAAATAAGATACATTAAATGCATAGTTTGCGTTCAACTTGAGTTCTCAATATATCGACAGCCTTAGCTCTCATACCAATCGAAGTTCTCAGGTGTTTAGTTTCATTCTTATGTTCCTGTATATGTGAATTGAAGACCTCAGCAAAGATTGCCATACTTGTACACTTGCTTCTGGTTTATTCTTCTAGACTTGTAATTTGTTTGCCATGCTTGTTGCAGGTATCCATCATCATGTTTACATTTTCTTCAACTTTCTTGGGTCTAGCATTAGGGAATTCAGTTTTGAGAGTATTCAAAGTCTCTGCCTTTAACTGCTAGACTGTATCCTCTAGACCTGAAGCTCGCTTCATTGTTAATTTCCGCAAATTGTTCGTTTTCCATTTGTTTAATACATACAATTAGAGAAGCCATCGTTTCTTTCGTAGAATTTGTTATAATGTCCACTTTAACCATAGTTTTGTGCAAATGTGCAATGATTCTTGCAGATTCTTGCCTATTTGCTTTTCAATTCCCTTTGGTAAGTATTTGTTTATCTGCTGTATATCGCTTGTAAGAGTATACGGAGTCTGTGTGTTTAACTGTTTGTTTGCACCCTCTACACTTGAAACATGCCTAATCGTCAATTTTTCGAAATTATTCATTTTCTCATTACATGTATACTGAAGGACTGTTTCTCTCTATCAAATACCCCTACCAGTTTGACAGAAACGGTTAGAGAAGCTGCTTCTATTATAGAATTTGTTAGAGGATCCACAGCATTCACACGGTTGCTCAAATTTGCTGCAATTCCTTGCAGTTTCTTGTCCACTTGCATTCCCATTTCCTATGGTGAGTATCTGTCTAACTGTTGATGCATCTTGTTCGATTTCATAATAATCATACCTCTAGCGTATCTTTTTTACAGCATACGTACTTCCAAGAGGATCTACTATTTCAATGATTCTGTTTTTGCCAAATATAATGCTACCAGTATCATCTGTCGGCTGCGTACGAGAACTGATATATACGATGATGAAATTTCTATTCGGAACATCATTACCATCACTGGGTCTTGTATTGCTTTCAATCTAACTTTGTTAAATCACGGTGTTATTTTCGTGATCTCTCTTGAGCATATATCTTGAATGCAATTCATTCATCACAGTCTTTTCATAACCTCATTTTTAGCAAGTTGCTGAGAGAAATCGTGCATCCCATTTTCGAGTGCGTCCATGGATTCTTATTGGATGAATCATTATTATCCTCAGGATCGAGAACATCGGACAATCGCTTGTTCTTGGATAAGTAGCTTATCATAAACATCCCTGTTTATGATAAAACGATCAAGTACTCTTCTAACTGGAGCGGTCCTATGGGAACCGAACCTGCCGAGACTCATGATTAACTACGAATGCTCATTTTTATCAGCTTAATATAAGCCTAATAAAGAGGCATCTGAGCAATATTACCGTCGTTCACGCCTAATGTAGAATGGGACACCAAGGACCACACAGTTAAGGAGCGTCCATAAATAAAACCGAAATTAATTTAACTTTTGTACGCCTAAAGGCTATTCCCACACAACCTGCAATTCATAAATGCTTAAAGACACTTAAATCCAAGGTTTGCGCATTCGATAGCTGCAGTGTGGAGGAATAGTCAAGATGGTAACACCATTCTCTTAAAGAATATCTATGACCTCTATATACAACTGGCTATCGCCGTTATCTAATATCCAAAGTGGTAACAAGGTTTTCTTTTCTACACTTGTGAATTGTTTTATTTAATTGTTCAATTCCTTTCGGAGCTAAATCCTTTCTTAGGGTTCTGTAGATGTACCCATTTCTTCCAATTTGAACATGCGGGTGCCATCGCTATAAACTGTAGTCTGGTGTAAAGTACCTTGAAGATTGTGAAAATGTTCCCATATGATGTGGGTTAAATATAGTTCGTCAACATACATGCCTCTGATAGCGAAGGCTTATATTCGGATGGCGTTTCCTGAAATTGTACATCAAGTCTTCAGCAGCTGCTAGAGTTTTAATCTGTCGAGCCGAATGACAAAGCGAAGAATAGTATTGCACAAGTAAACAAATCATTATTTTGTCCAGGCTTCCCTTTGCATTACGGTAGAGACAATAATTATTTCATTTATCCCAACAAATTTGAGATGTAGATTTCATTTGAAATATACCTTTTTGAGGTATCTTGCACAAATTTAATGTTTAATAAGGGCCAAGTGAACAGCTAATTCCCTTTTCTTACATACCAATGAATGACATGAATATCATTAATGGGTAATATAATGATCCAAGGGCTCAGAACTTGGAGCTACTCAACGTTTGTTTAGGATAGGAGAAAAACCAGAAGAAAAACCTAATGTGTTACATGCACATTACCTTTCCTACCCTCCATCATTTATTGTGGGCACGAAGGCTATTCTTGCTGAAGCTTATTTTTCTGTCCACTTTTTTAATCCAGACAAAATTTTTCAGAGGTAGCTACATTACACATTTTGTTATAGATACAATGGGAACGACTCAAATGTTTAAAAACTGGACGCCATGTGCTGTTTTTAAAATTCAATACTTTTTCCATGCAATGGCGAGGAACAATTGAAAATCGACAGAACCTTGGTTTTTATCCGACATTTCGTTTTTGAGTTATGCTGTTCATAGACAAACCTAGACACAAACGCACACATAGACCTTTTCATAAAAATCTGATATATTACAATCATATGACTTTCTCTACACTCTAGTGCTTATTGCAGGGTGTATAATTTATTCTTTGATTTTTTTCCTATCTACTTCATTTTAATCCAGATAAATATTTCCGGAAACAGCTCCATTACACATCACGATACAGATACAAAGAGAAAAGCTATAGTAACATGATTTAGAACTGAAAACCAGCAGTACTTTAAAAGAATAGCTAAGTGACGAATTCATAGTCGTCGCTTATTTCAAGGAGGTCCTTAAAGCAACAATTTTGAATACCGAGACGCTACTCTATCAGGCGAATAAGGAAATGCTTATTCATATTAGGAAGCTCCAACCTCCGCTTATAGGCAATAAAGAGAGCCGACGCCATATTGCATCAACTACCTACAACGGAGGTTAACTATAATAGCAATTTCTTGGAGTATATGGAATTTCACAACGAAATTGTTCTGTGAATTAATAAACGAATTTGTCTGTTTTGCAGAATTACGTTGAAATGCATAGGGATGCTGAAGTTAAGAAGCGATATCGGTTTACCAAAGCCGCTGTTGTAACAATATGTCTCTTCTAAACAACGTTACCTTAACAAACTGAGGTTATGAAGTCGCAACGTGAGACGGACTTACTTGAAAACATAATTTATAGAATCTCAGTGTTATGGCACTATTCAAATGTTTTCCCATTTATGTCGTCCAAAGTCCTTAGGTCCCTAGAAAACGAGATACCACTGCACTTATTCAGAATCATTTAATAAAATCAAAAAATAGTATGCGGAAATATTTCTGATGAATAAAGTACATCTCTGCAATGCTTTACTTGATCATGTTGCCTATTTTGCCTAATTACCACCACTGCAATGGATCATTTAACAAGTCGCTCATCTTACCATTAATTCGCAAATATATGTTGGGTTATCAAAATCTTGAACGGAGGTTTACGGATTTCGCGTTTAAAACAGCTATTATACCAAACATTGTAAGTTATTAGGTACTTTTGCTTTTCTGATTACTGCTAGGTGGTGTAGTAATTGCATTTGTGATTTGTTTCCATGCATGCTTATACACAGTGGGCATATTGCAAATACTTCTAGCTGCTAAAATTTGCGCTAGAAAGTCAGGTTTTCAGTTTTAAAACAGTCAACAAGTGAATACCACTTAAGCCCAGTACATCATACAGCGTCCGATTGTCTGCATTGTACGAAGTCTTTGTATCTCAGCACCAACTCCTTTAAGTTGTTTCTTTCCTGCTCGCTGAAAAGTACCTGCTTGATTTTAAACGATAGTCAACTAATTAATAAATGTATCATTTAAAACTCGCAAACTTCTACCACGTACTCAACAGCTGTTGTGAACAAAACAACAACGAAAATTAAAATAGCGGCTGGCTATGTGGTGACCTGCATGTTCGTTTACACATTCCTTCGCGCACCCGAGTGGCTGCGAAACAGCTGAACCATGTTGCCACATGTGCTTCGGAAATAAGTAAGCGTATAGGGCTGAGCATATAAGTACCGTCTATGTATACCAAGTGGTAATAGGCGTTTTCTTATCAGAAGAAAATACTTATTGCTTAAGCAACTCCTTTTCACATAAGCGACGACTATGGGTGCGACCCTAAGTATTGAAAAATTCGAACCATTAATAATGGATATCTCGGAAATGGCTCATTCCACAAAAATTATATCATATTGTGTGTCTTAAAGAGATCTACATTTTCATATAGTAAGTTTTCTTCTGGCGCTTAACGTTTATCAGTTATACTGGATTATACAAAATTCCTTCTGACTGAATAGAAATTCACAGGCTATTCCCCGAAATTTTGAAATATACATTCTATTTGTCATGTGAATATCTTTAATATACGGTAGTTTAATAAAAATTGTTTGAGCAATTTTTAGAAAATAAAATATTTCGAAAAGTGTTCCATGTAAAGGGTAACTGTAGTGGGATTTTCCTGAAAATCTTTATGTCGCGTCTTTAAAATCTATTGAACCTAAATACCAAGTTTGGTATTTATCCGAATTTTCGTTTCTGAGTTATGCTGCTCAAACACACACACACACAAATGCACCTTTTTCTAAAAATAATTCCTTTGGGTTCAATGGGCTCAAAATATGTATTTACAGTGAAATCTCGGACGAATTTTCGAGTGGAATGCAATAAATTCTCTACCCACTATGTACATGGTAGAGAAAATAAATGCTTTCTTCATTCACGGGACCTCAAAATATGTATTCCGTGAAAGTTTTTTATCGAATGTTTGGTTGATGTAGCTACTTCTGCGAAGGTTTGCCTCGATGAAAATGAAGTAGAATGAAGCTTTCGTAAGAATAGTTTTTACACCCATTAATAAATGATGGAGGGTATAAAAGTAATGTGAGTATAACACGCCTATTATTACTTTCTCTAATACATAGAGTAAGTAGATATATTGTATTCCATCCAAAAATTCGATACCGAGATTTCACCGGAAATATATGTTTTGAGGCCCCTGAATCCAAAAAAGCATTTTGGAAACATGTCCGTGTGTGTCTGTAAACAGCTTAACTCAGAAACGAACAGATAAACACCAAACTTGGCATTTAGCTTTAGTATCTTCCAGAAATGCGACACGAATGTTTTCAACAAAATCCGCCTACCCCAGATTACCCTTTACATGGAACATTTTTCGAAAATTTTAGTTTTCTCAAAAATGGCTCTAACGATTTTGATTAAAATATCATATGTTTAACATATTTTCATGACAAATGAAATGTATATCTCGAATTTTCTGGGAATGTCTTCAAAAGTATTCTTCATTGTGAACGACTTTTGCATAACTGGTAAACCATAAGAGATAGACAAAGTTTTATTGCACAAAAAATGTAGATCGCGTTAAAATACATTTTTTGTTGAGTGAACCATTTTCGAGATATTGCTTGTTATTCCTTTAAATTTTCCAATAATACTTTTTCTCAAATGGGAATTCGTTATTCATTTTTCTTGTCCTGGTAATGCAAAGAGAATGGAATACTCCACATAGCAACCAGCTCTTAAAATATTTGACTATCGCTTAAAGCCTACCAATTCCCCTTGTATCTACAAGAAAATTAGCAATAAGATTAACATCTCGATATCTCGATTCACATGAATCATATGGACAATAAGCGTTTGTAAAAATAGTTTGTATAAGAGTAGAGAAAGTCATGTGAGTGTAACGCATCAGATTTTTATGTAATATTCTGGACACGCAAAAGAATGGAATGCTCCACATAGCGACCAGCTCTTAAAAGATTTGCTTATCGCTTAATGCCTACTGTATTTCCATATTTCCCTTGCATCTACAAGAAAATTGGCAATAACACAATTTCTACAAATGCTTAACTCGATTAACATGAAGTAGATGGAAAATAAGCGTTTCCAAAAATAGTTTGTACAATGGTAGAGAAAGTCATGTGAGTGCAATACATCAAATTTTTTTCTTCTGGGTTTTCTGTTCTCCTAAACAAACATTTGGTAGCTCCAAGTTCTCTGAACCCTTGGTTAATTTAATTACCCATTAATGATACTCATCTCATTTATTGGTGTGGGTGTGTAAAAAAGGAGTTAGCTATTCACTGGACCTTTATTAAACCTATTTTATACAGGGCACCTCAAATAATGTATTTACAATGAAATATCCATGTCCAGTTTTTTTGTTTAAATGAAATAATTCTTTCCTCTGCTGTAGATGTCCCAGTAGGTTAATGCAAAGAGCAGTCTGTAAAAATAATAATCTGTGTACTTGTGCAATACTAATTTTCGTTTTTAGTCACTCGTATCGACTGTGGCGTGAAGTATGTCAAATATAAAAACTTATTAGGGTGTCCGACGTAATTCGGCTCTCTCCGCCGGCATTTGTAACGAAGCCGATCGGCTCCCTCCGCAATTCTCCCTCTCGCAATGAAGCCGTAGATCCCTGTGTGTCTGTAACTTCAGATCTCGCTGGTTACCGATTCTCAAATTCTCAGCTTAGTTCCGGTGGAGAGTTTTTATGAGAAGCTGGTCCCCATCGGTCGATCTACCGGATTGCAAATGCTGATGTACCGAAATGCGGTCTTACGATTCATCGATCATAAACGTTTCTTTAGCAATGCTTTTATTTTTTTCTAATAACGTTTTTTTTTATTACCTCCGGTTTACGGTCAACGTGGTGCTGTTCCAGGTGATATGAATTGTTTTATATACATATAAAATTTTGTCTGTTGTTTAAGGTATGTATATAATGTATAATTTCCACTTTAATGTCATCGTATACTCTCATAAACACACTTGTCATATATATGAAATATTTCAATTTCGAAAGCAGAGCCTGACTAATCAAACTTGTGCAAATCTCTCGAAAGAAGTGTTTTTACTGACAAACGGAACACTCTCAATAAGTTTCTCGTCTGATAACTCGTGCTCTCAATAGAATGCTAATGCCAACACGTTATTAATTACTGAGCATAAGTGATTATTAGACTTCGGACATGGCTTTAGGTTAAGTTAACTTCCATTATACTCCTACTTTGTTTACAAGCGAGCGGAGAGGAGAGAGGCAGTAGTCTCGTGCTCTATTAGGTTTGTCTGTGCTGGGTACTGTATACGCTATAGGTATAGGTAGGTACAGAAGTAAGTATACAGTTCTGTAATAACTTAAGCTTTTATTACAAAGTATATACAAATTGAAAAAATAATATATCTGAACTGTGGCAGATGAAATAATCAGTTTCATGTGTGATCTACATGCCTGGACAACTATTAAAATAGTTTACAAAATATTTTCTGAATGTATCAAAAGCAAAACCGCTTGTCAAACTCAAAAAATGTTTATATCTTGAAAAGCTCCGTTCCACAACACATGATGTTACTAGTGCAAAACGAAACTGACGAACTCTGGGAAACGCATGCATTTTCATTATTTAGAATATCATTATAATAAGATATTATTATTATTATTATTATTAATGCCTAATACGGCACATAATTGCATATCCTGGGTGTTTATTTAAGCACTCTTCAGTTTCTGCTGTGCTATTTTAGCAGCAGAACATTTGCCTACTAGTGTAAATTGTTGTGTCAAATTATCGACAAGTTTCAAGAACTCTGGTATTTCCTGCCATCTATGCAAAGACGAATAACATTTGCGTAAAGTGGGCTCACAAGGAAATTTCATACCTGTACATTTCTCCAGAAACGTTTTAAAAACAAAATTTTGCAGCTTACTAATGCGATATTTGTTTTTCAAATGAATCCCTGTAAGCTTCGGTTTGGCTACATGAGTTCGTGGTTTCCGATGTCCTCACCACCTCATTTCTGGGAGGCAACGTAATACTTTGTAAGTGTTTTTAGGTATACGGTGTCTTGCAATAAAAACGTTTCTCGCTCTTTGATTTCAATCTGGCATACTTTGCAAAATATATATTCCCCTCTTACATCAAAATACTTACGTCCATATTCATTAACAAGTAAGAAACTCTTCCTACTGGTTGTTTTCGGCATCTTTTGTCAGCTATCAACGGCCGGACTTCGTAACTTCAGAACTGACTGTATATATTATACTGATCGCTTGCTTAGAGTGAATTACTGGCAGCGCTTGGGGAGGGGGAGGTTTCAATGAAACCCTGTGCGCACATAACTATTTCCCAATCAAAGTGCAACCAAACAGCAACCATGTCCGAAGCCTAGTGATTATTATACTCTATCTAGCCCAAGAAGGCTACCTGGTGTAAACAAACGCACGGGCAACCGCCGCGGCACAATTTTCAAGCGAATGAAAATACTTGCATGTATTATTTACCCATTTTGTACCTCAGGTAATAAAAATGATGAATAATCATATTATTTTAATAATTAATCGTTTAGTTTAAAATAACTTACGTACCTTGCTTCTATTTCTTATGATGTTCATAGGGTCGTTGGTAATCCCGCATAGTTAATTGGAGCAAAGCAGCGGTCCTGCTGATTAGTGTTGTTTATATTGAAATCATGACTGAGTGCGTAGCAAGCCAAAGCAGTGTAATTAAACATAGAAGTGACAAGGTCTTAAAACTCTTGAAATAGTAATAGTTTGAGTGTTATGATACCCTCGCTGTTAAGGATGGCATTGAGTTGTCATCGGAATCAATTTGTGTGTCTATGAATGCTCTGTGACGAAGTTATAGGTAGGATGATTATAAACGTGGAAAACGATGTAAGTCATATCCTCACTTAAGATCCCGACTGAGTGTCATGCTCTCCCCGAGGATCCCGAATACTATGTAAATTTTACCAATGAGGGATATTTCATAACAATTTTTTCACTCACTCTGGAATTGGTACATTTAGTTTAGCAAGTACAGGGGTATGTATTTCTTTAATACTCACTACCGGCGCAGTGAAAGATAGCACTTGCCTATGATAACATTGGGAGGAAGCAACGGCAGTTTCTTGAAATCCTGAAAATAAAATGCTGAGGAGGTGTTGGAGGCAAAGGGAGGAAGTTCTTCCATGCGTTCATGAAACGAGAAGCGCTGAGTAATGCTATTTGCTTTGTTTATTTTAGGACACTTCTTGGGCCGAAAGAATTCTTTTAATTATAAATATACCTTTGGCATTCGTGGCTTCTCCTTGGTGTATAAATGAACTGGTGGCTTTCTTTGAGGGTTTGAAGAAGGGGATGTAGCCTAAAGGGTTGACCAACCTAATACGAAAATCACCTAGAGGGTTCCTTTGAGGATTTGAAAAATATAAAAAAGACGGGACTTAAACGCCCTCGACAACAAGATATAGATTTTATTTGTCATGTAAATATATTTAACGTATGGTACTTAGCCAAAATCGTTGGTTTTAGAAAACTAAAAAGTTTCGAAAAATCTTCCATGTAAAGAGTAGTTTAGGGTAGAAGATTTCCTGAAAATATTCGTGTCACATCTGTGAAAGGTGCTGAACTTAAATAACAAGTTTGGTATTTACCCAACTTTTCATTTTTGGGTTATACTGTTCATAGGCTTATAGACACAGATACACACAGACATTTTTCTAAAACTTCATTTTTTTATTCAGGGGCCAAAAAATGTATTTGCGGTAAAAATCTCGATATCGAATTTTTGAATGAGAGGCAATACCCTCTCTACCTACTTCATGTGTGGCACAGGAAATAAAAATCTGATGTGTTTCACTCGCATGACTTTCTCTACTCTTGTACAAACTATTTTTACAAACTCTTATTCTCCATCTATTTCATATTAATTGACATAAACATTTGCAGAAACGATCTTTTGACATGCAAAGAGAATTACATTTACACATAGCGACCAGTTCTAAAAATATTTAGCCATCGCTTAAGGCCTGCTATTTTCCTCTTGTTTTGTATTTGCAAGGGCACAGACATATCTCTTAATAGCTGGTTGCTATGTGCAGCACCATTCTGTTTGCCACGGAATAATACTCTTTGCATATCCAAGACAAAAAGATGAATAACGAATTCCCATTTGAGAAAATAAGTATTGAAAAATTTAAGGGAATAACAAGCAATATCTCGAAAATGGTTCACTCAACAAAAATGTATATAACATAAATTGTGTATTTTAACGCGATCTACATTTTTTGTGTAGTAAAATTTTGACTATCTCTTATGGTTTACCAGTTATGCAAAAGTCGTTCACAATGAAGAATACTTTTGGAGACATTCCCAGAAAATTCAAAATATACATTTTATTTTTCATGAAAGTATCCTAAACATATGATATTTTAATCATAATCGTTAGAGCCATTTTTGGGAAAATTAAAATTTTCGAAAAATGTTCCATGTAAAGGGTAATCTGGGGCGGGGGGATTTTCTTGAAAACCTTCATGTCGCATCTCTGGAAGATACTGAACCTAAATACCAAGTTTGATGTTTATCCGACTGTTCGTTTCTGAGTTATGCTGTTCACAGACAGACACACACACACAGACACACATACGGACATGTTTTCAAAAATGCTTTTTTACTTTCTCTACTACGTATAGTAAGTAGGGGAAGTATTGCATTCCACCCAAAAATTCGATACCGAGATTTCACTGGAAATACATGTTTTGAGACCTCCTGAATCCAAAAAAAGCATTTTTAGAAACATGTCCGTGTGTGTGTCTGTGTGTGTGTGTGTGTGTGTGTGTGTGTGTGTCTGTGTGTGTGTCTGTGTGTCTGTGAACAGCATATCTCAAAAACGAACAGTCGGATAAACACCAAACTTGGTATTTAGGTTCAGTATCTTCCAGAGATGCGACACGAAGGTTTTCAAGAAAATCCCCCCACCCCAGACTACCCTTTACATGGAACATTTTTCGAAAATTTTAATTTTCTCAAAAATGGCTCTAACGATTTTGATGAAAATATCATATGTTTAAGATAAAGTCATGAGAAATGAAATGTATATCTCGAATTTTCTGGGAATGTCTCCAAAAGTATTCTTCATTGTGAACGACTTTTGCATAACTGGTAAACCATAAGAGATAGACAAAATTTTACTACACAAACAATGTAGATCGCGTTGAAATACACAACTTATGTCATATACATTTCTTTTGTTGAGTGAACCGTTTTCGAGATATTGCTTGTTATTTCCTTAAATTTTCCAATACTTATAATTTTTCTCAAATTCGTTATTCATTTTTTTATGTCCTAGACATGCAAAGAGAATGGAATGCGCCGCATAGCAACCAGCGTTAAAATATTTGACTATCGCTTAAAAGCTACCATATTCCCCTCGCATCTACAAGAAAATTAGCAATAAGATTGACATCTCGATATCTCGATTAACATGAAGCATTTGGAGAATAGGCGTTTGTAAAAATAGATTGTACAAGAGTAGAGAAAGTCATGTGAGTGTAACACATCAGATTTTTTTTATTTAGGGGGCCTCATAACATATATTTCCGATGAAATCTCGGTATAGAATTTTTGGGTGAAATACAATACTTCCCCTACATACTATACGTAGTAAAGAAAGTAAAAATGGTAATATGCAAACACTAAAGTGCCATTCAGAATACAACCCACATTATCATTACATTTTGTCGTTCTAACTAAGCCCTATCCAATCTGCATTAGTCCGTATCTCCTTTTATAGTTATACTACTCCTTAACATGAAAAACGTTCAAGAGGTCCTATGCTCTCATTCCTTCAGAATATGAGTGCACTGTTGCTTCGGTAAATGTGCCAAGATAGGAAGTATATTTTAATATTTCGTTTCATATAAAAATCTTAAGGTAATTCCTATCTCGATACTCTTCGCAATATGAGCTGAGCACAAATTCTTCAAAACCCTTGAAGTTTATCGCCACAAGTTAATACTTACAGCTTATGCAGAACAATACCTTACGTTGCTGTCTCATATGATCCAATTGCGGAAGTAGAATGATATACGCTTTTTATTTTTCTTGAAAAACTAAATTAAATTGAGTTTTGTTTTTGAACGCTCCTTAAGTACTGTGGTCCATAGCGTCCCATTTATTTTGGGCGTGAAAGACCGGAAATTGTACTCGTGGACCTCTATTAGACTTGAGGTTCTCTCAGGTGCCGTAAATCTATGACACGGGAATACCGGCTTTACTTCTCTTCCGAAGGAAGACATGCTAAGGATTTTTACGCCCAAAAATAATCCATCGCCTTCCGCGGGGTTTGAAACCGCGACCCCGGATCTAGGGGCTAGCATGTTATACCTAGACTACACAGAACGACATTTTCGTGAGGTCTAACGTCCTTTAACGTTGTAGGTCACGATGAATAAAATCGGTGAAATATTGCTCAAACAAGCTTTTTGTCTTAGAGCTCAGAGTTACCAGACGTTCGTCTGCTCAGGATAAGGTAAAACACCGGAAGTTCCTGATCCGGATAACTCACCCTGAATGAGATTTGAAATCGGAACGCCTTAATGTGAAGAAGTTAAAATTTAATTGAGTTTGTTTTGTTTAAGGCCGCTCTTCTGCTAGGTCATTAGTGCTCTTGTAAAACGCATGAAGGCCAGAGATAAAACTGAATAAAAAAATCAAAGCAAAAGCCAGAGATAAATATCAATATAAAACACAGCACCAGTCATACATAAATATAAATATATAAAACTAAACCGATCAGTATGAAACACCTGCTATTAAGATGACCAAAGTCGCGTTTGGAAATTTACTCTTGACAAATAATTAAAAATCCTATCAACCGCTTGCTTATCATCCGGTAAGACCTCTGCAAACCTCTCCGGCAGTTGCAGACGTCCCGATGATGTGCTAGAGCAATACACTGTAGCAACACGTGACGAGCCAAAAGACCTCCGCCACAAAGCAGACAAATAGTAGCAGGATCACCCTTAAAAAGATAACCGTGTGTAAAATTGCAGTGAACAATTGCAAACGAGCCGAAATCACCTCCTAACGACGAGATATACGAGAGGAAGTTACCCAGTTTATCGGAATGTCGTTTTATCACTCTAAGTCTATTTCCGCGGAGAGCTAACCACTCCTCGTACCAGCACGAGAGAACCGCTCTCCGCACAACAAGCCTAAAGTCTTCCGACGTTACCCGGGGTATTGTAACCCTGGGTTCTGTGGTAGCCACCTTAGCTGACAAATCCGCAAGTTCATTCCCCGGCAAGTCAACGTGACCAGGTATCCAAGAACACTCCACATTAACGCCAGAAGCGTATAAAACATGGAGGGCATCCTGGATTCGCTGAACAATGTGGTGGTAGTTATATAGCTCAAGAAGACTCTGAAGTGTACTAAGGTAATTACTCAAAATGAGACAGTTTCCCAATTTTTGACAGCGCACGTTCAAAGTAGCTCGGTATATGGCATACAGCTCTGCACTATAAATGGATGTGCTATCATGAAAACCGAATATATAGGGTTCGGTTCCATGAACATAAGCACACCCAACACCATTGGTGCACTTAGATCCATCGTCGTGGTTCAAAATTCGGCCACCGTAACTGGACAAAAATTCTAAAAAAAAACAGGTACGGATATTAATTGTAGGCATCGTAGACTTCCAGTATACCGTCATCCCAAGATCCACGTGAGATGTCGCACGTAACAAAGGAGGGAACATCCTCACCCCCTTAGCAAACATACTAGGCATTTCAATGTCGTGCTTTCTTAGAAGCTCGCGGAAACGAACAACTGCAGGCTTTAGATTAATGAAGCTATTCCTATAACGTTCGTTTAACTCAGTGTAAAAAACGAAGCGGACGTTGGATGTTGAGGCATACATTTAAAAGCACAGCCATAATTTCCCAAGAGGTCATCACGCCGATAATGCAGAGGAGGTTCTGCAGATTCGGCGTAAAGACTCATAATTGGGCTAATCGGAAGAACACCAATAGCCACTCGAATGGTGCGATTATGGACTGCGTCTAATCTTCTCAGCACAGATGGTCGTGATGAGGAATAAATAATACACCCATAGTCTATTTTTGATCGGATCAGTTCGCGAAACATTCGCAGCAAAATAGTCCGATTCGCTCCCAAAGATTTGCCATTTAATATCCGCAAGATATTCAGAGAACGGTCACATCGCGCTTTCAACTGAGCTATATGTGATAACCAGCTAAGTTCACTATCAAACGTCAACCCCAGGAATCTCGTCGAATCTGCAAATGGTAGTAAATCTGGGCCGAATCCGCGCGAAGGTGGTAATCGGTTCCTACAGCGCCAGAAGTTCACGCAGATTGACTTCTCAATCATGAAGAACCCGTCTTTAGAAATCCATTCTTGGAGACTATCTAAGCATTGCTGCATACGGCGTTCCAAAAACGGCGTCTGCAGAGAAATACAATAAACGGCAAAGTCTTCTACGAATAAGCTTGACGATACCCTGGAGGAACACATTTCGAGATAGAATTAGTCGCCATAGAAATTAGTGTAACGCTTAGTGCCAATCCCTGAGGTACTCCGTTCTCCTGAACAAAAAGGTTAAAAAAAACCGAGCCAACCCTTCCTCAGAAAACGTGGTCCTTTATAAACTCCTGAATGAACCGTGGTTAGCGTACACGTATGTTCCAAGTGTGTAGGGAACGTAGTATCACTGCTCGCCAACATAATAAGCTTTCTCGAGGTCAAAAAAGATCGCAACGGTTTAACAATCATGAATCCGTCCATGATCTGTGTCAACAAAGACACAAGGTGTTCCATTGTTGAACGGCGTCTTCGAAAACCTCATTGGCTGTTGGTTAGCAGATTGTGAGTTTCCAACCACCATACCTACCGTCCATTGATCATGCGTTCCATCACCTTACAAACGCAACTGGTGAGGGAAATAAGACGGTAACCGGACGGAAGATGACGGTCCTTTCCAGCTTTCAAAACGGGTATGACACAAAACATGATAGACCTCGAGTAGGAAAGCCTTACCTTCAGGAGAGAGCTGTTGCAACATTTGTACGTGGATATGATCAGGTCCTGGTGTTGATAGTCGCGAAGATGAAATAGCATGTTTTAAATCCGCCATGGTAAAGAGGCCAATTTAATCATCAAGATTTCCTGAACGTAAAAGTAAAACTTGAGATTTCACCTGAGTTTTAGCAGGAAGGTACTCAGGTGAATAGTTATTTGAGCTAAAGTCTTGGGCAAAACCACGGCCAAAGATTTAGCCACGTCAAATGCATTAACAGCTCCTGCAGCTGTTTTAAGACCGGCAATTGACATGTGGGTCGATTTTCCGGCCACACGCCTTAACTTATCCCAAACGACAGAGGAAGGTGTATGTCGATTAAATGAAGCTACAAACTAGCTCCATGATGTGTCTTTTTCCGCTATCCTTTATAACATATTTAGACTTGATATGCATTTTCTTGTATACAATTAGGTTATCCAGTGTGGGGAGAGGGTTGGTAGTGAACGTGGAATGGCTTGCTCAGCAGCAGAAAGAATATTCTCTGTGAGATGTTCGACCAAATCAGCCACCCAGCCGTCGTGCTCATTGTGATTAAACACAGCCAACTGGGAGCAAAGATTCCAGTTCGTTTGATCTAAGCGAAATGTAGGTAAGTGGGTGGAACACATATCTTGTATTAACAGACTAATAAGACATGGAAATTGGTCACTAGATTGTAAATCAGAGATGACATTCTATTGCAAGGAAACTACCAGATGTGGTGAACAAACCGTAATACCAAGGAGTGAAAAAGTGTTGAAGGAGTCTGAGAGAAATGTAGGCTCTCAGATGTTCAGAAGAGCTAAGTTATTAACGTTAAAAGAATCGGCAATTAAGTTACCTCTCGCACAAGCCTGAGGTGAGCCCAAATGTGGGTGATGGTCATTAACGTCTCCCACTAACAGAAAAGGCGTTGGTAACTGGGAAACTAGATCTTATAAATCGGTGAACGAGGGGTCATCGGATGGTGGCAGATAAATGTTACAAATGGTAAATGGGATGGATGGCAGTTTAATGTTTACAGCCACTGCCTGGATGTCAGACTGTATGGATACGGATTATACAAATATATCATCTCTGATCAACATCATAGTGCCCCCGTGCGCAGGAATACCCTTTTCGGGTGTAAGATCACACCGCACTGGGGTATACTGCCTGATGTGAATGCTAATTGCGGACGGAGCTTAGTCTCTTGCAAACATAGGACCAAAGGATTATTCTTGTCGAATAAGAGCTCAAGCTCTAGTTGATGTGTTCTAATTCCACGTATGTTGCATTGTAGAATAGCCATGGTATTCATAATGAGATACGTATTGATTATTAAGAGTCCACTACTTTGCGGACAACGGTGTTCGAATCAATTTGCACTTTTTCAGTTACGAGCTAGCCCCTTAACGGATGATGGATCCTGCCTCTTTTAACTGCCACTCTGGCAGCGCGGACAGAAACCTCCTGCTCCATCTCCCACACAGGGGAGAACCGCTTTCCAATTGAAAACTT
This sequence comes from Deroplatys truncata, assembly GCA_030765065.1. Classification (NCBI taxonomy): domain Eukaryota; kingdom Metazoa; phylum Arthropoda; class Insecta; order Mantodea; family Mantidae; genus Deroplatys; species Deroplatys truncata. The sequence continues at coordinate 121,811,164 of CM060978.1, forward strand.
CGGTTCGAGAATCTCGAACCGATTGGAAGTGGAGATCGGCGAAGTTGTAGATCGCCGATCCGAATAGATTCCTCAGATGAGGATCTCCGAGGTGATGCTGGTGGACGTTTCTTGCCTTAGGTGTTCTGGAACAATGGTTGTCATTTTCTTTTAGGAAGTCTGTTCTTATATAGCTGGTCCTGAACTTCTTTCGATGCAACATGTATTATGGTCTTGCTAGGCTTGCTGGTTGAATAAGTCGGCTTTGATAGAAATTTTACCGATGCGGTCTTTTTGAGGAGCAGACTTGACAGATACTGCTGTCGTTGGTGTTGATTTTAAAGGCTTTGGCTGCGTTCTGGCAACAAGAATCCTTTTTGGATAGTGGTTCCGTTTATAACCCTGGTCTTGGTTGCGATTTCCCGGTTCGGTACCGGTTTAGCTGCAACTCAGCGGACTTCGGGACGGAGGGTTGGTGAATACGTAAGAGTTTCCAGGCTTTTCCCTAACCCAGTTCTCTTGAATCGCTCTTTCCTCTGTAAAACGGGGGAATTCTCAGGAACTTAATGGATGTTTTCCGCTCTACTTAACGCACATTGGTGCTGATCTGCATACTCCATCGTGAGAGACGTCTACACAGTTAACTCAGGCAGACTCCACACTACAGAAATCACTGGTATGCCCAAAGCGCTGATACGTATAGCATCTCAGCGGATTCGGGACAAATGGCCTCACTTCGATGACTTCATACCGTGCCTTAATCCTTTGCGGGAGATTTGCCTGATCAAAGTTAAGGGACAGGGTACGAATAGGCAGTAATTCATATCTTTCATTCTGCTGGTCAGAATATACCGATATCACATCTTGCTCTTCAAGTTATTCTTGAATCTCCTCATTAGTCATACCATCTAATGCACGGGTGTTTACCACACCGCGCGAGGAGTTCAATCTCTTGTGAATCTCAAACTTAAAAGGATAGCTGCCTAACCTTTAAGTATTTTCGCTGCCAGGGTTGCTGAATGTGCACAAATCAGTAGCGGGCTAATACACTAAATTGTTCCCTATCGCTGTGTATCTGCCCTATGTATGTATGTATGTATGTATATACATTACACCATATACCTCCCCATCCTCCTCATATTTATGAATTGAATAAGAAGATCGCGCAATGTCCAATTATTGTTCGTTTTGTATAAAATGATATCAAATATTCATGCCCTCTTTCGCATGCCATGGCATATTTGTCGTCCACTTTCCCAAATCTTTTGCATACGCATAGTGGTCCGGGTTGGTGATAACTGGCGTTAGCGTCAACAAGGTGGTGAAAGCCATGTACTGCGTATCTCCTTACTACGTGTCTCAGCTCATAGTTGCTCTGCATCGAATCCTGGGTGGTTATTCCGTCTGTAGAAATCAATCCGCATCTCAGTTCTCTTCTGAGGCATCCCTTGTATTTGGGAGAATATCAAAACGTAGTTCCTCTATGTAGAATAACTGTTTGGCAGGTATATACACCGGGCAGTTTGGCATGATTTAGAGAAGCATAGAGCTTCTTTGATATAAGTTACTGTGACCATTTCCAGCTCCTGCAATTTTTTGTCATGTGATCCATTAGTATTCCAGGCCATAGGTAATAATCGGCGAGATCTTGAGTTGGAACAATTTCACGGCCGTGTAAGCCATATCTTGCTAAGATGCTTCATTTCATAAAACTTCTTTCACCGATGTCGTCACACTTTCTCGGACGTTTATTCTAAATACATTTACAGAGGTTTGAAACAGCACACAAGATACTTAACGTATTTCAAAACTGTTGATGTTCTTTGTCTATGATAAAAGAGCTTGTTTTCCACTCATCTGAATGATATGGAAACAGTTTTGTTTTAATTCATTTTCAGTTTATTGCTTTCAGCCCATTCTAGAAGGCGGTCATATGCGATTTTCATGTGATGGTGACACAATTGCTATATCACCCCCTTATATATAGATCGTGACATTATCCATTGATACTGCCTCGTGGCTTCTACTATGGCTAATATGAAAAGCAACTGACTTAGTATGTCTCCCTGTAGGACTTCAGTATGTTATTTTATTGGTCTTGAACTTCTTATGTCATACTGTTTTCTATCTAGTCGCCACTCAGGTTACTCTTTATGAGTCTGCTTATATAATATTGAGAACCACTCATGCCTTCCAGTTTTTCTACTAGGATATCTCTGTTAATGGCGTCGAAAGCTTTGCTAAAATCTACAAAATGGTATGCAACTCTTCGATGCCTTGATTCGAGGGCTGTCCCGGAAGTAGCCGACCTAACAAAGAACACAAAACATTTTGGGGAAAAATATTTATTTCTCTACAGAGTCTCCTTTCACCTCGATACACATATCTCAGCGATGTTTAATAGCTTCGATATCCTGTTTATAGTGAGTACCGTTGAGTTCTGCAAAATAGCCATCAACTGTAAAATCCACCTCTTCATTGTTGGCAAGTGTTTTTACCATCAAGCCATTTCTTCAACCTTGGAAACAGAGAATAATCAGAGGGTGCTAAGTCTGGCGAATATGTGCATGAGGAAGCAATTAGAACTTAAACTCTTTGATTTTGGTCATGGCGATAATGGATGTGTAAACTGGTGCATTGTTTTGATGAAACAGTGTCTTATTGTCGCTATATGCAGCCGGTTTGCCTAATTGCATCATTCAAACGCTGCAGTAGGTTTGCATAATACTCGCCATTGATTGCTTTTCCTTTTTGAAGACAATCAATGAAAATTATCCTACGCGCATTTCAAAACACTAACGACATGACCTTGCCTGCAGATGGAACTGTCTTACCTCCTTTGGGGCCGATTTTCCCCTTTCAATCCACTGTTTTGACTGTTCCTTCGTCTCAGGCGTGAAGTGATGGACCCATGTTTCATCCATATTTATAAATCGACGAAACAACCGGCTTTATTGCAGCGAAACATCACCAAACCCTCGACTGAAGCATTCTCACGACGTGCTTTTGTTCCTTTGGGAGTAAACGCGGCACCCATCTTGCGCACAGCTTTCTCGTGTCTAAATTTCCTCTTGGTCCTTTATTTCTCCGAAAATAACCCGCCACACCAGCACTCCTTATGACCATAAATTCTCGCGTAGAAAGGTTTCATGGTGCCAAAATAGAATGCCCGCTCTAAGTGCTTTATTTCTTCCTTTCGTTTAAAGCTCTTCGCATTCCATACTTTATATGAAATTTCTTGATAACGTCGCGGTAAAATAAGAGTTACTTTACTCGGGAAACTTCTCCAGAGTGGAGCGATACTTGCGCGCCTCCACCACTTGTGGCGTTTACGGGAATAGGTTCTGGGGAAACCTAATCTATTCACTATTTTCGGGAAATCGGTTGAGAATATGATCAGACTAAGGGAAAAGCGGATACGACCAGGACCACTTCAAAGACTAACTAGAACACCACACTGAAGGTATTAAAATATGTAATAAAGTATTAGAACGGTTCATGGCTGGCTAAGCGTACAGAAGCTTAAATGATTAAATACTTAACTAAATACAGCAGGCGGAGTCCGATGTATGGTATGGGTGTATTGAAATAATACTTTATCTTATGTAGAATTTTTAAGAAGGCATCCGAAAAAGCGTCCTGCAGCAACTACCCAGTAATCAACCACAAGTCCTAAAACCGGAGGTTTTTAAAGTCTCATCCCACCAACTAAACAGAACGCCACCCGTTCGAACAAAGACCTCTCGCGATTCAGCAAAGGCCCGTACATCACTCTAATCGTTGAATTAAATTAAAATCGAGTTTTATTTAACTGCTGTGGTCCTTAGCGTCCCAATTCTATATTGGGCGTGAAAGACCAAGATTTTTGCTCAGATGCCTCTTTGTCAGACTCGAGTTTCTTTTAAGTGCCGTAAATATACGACACAGGACCACCGGCTTTACTCCCCCTCCGAAGGACGCCATGCTAACGATTTTTCACCCGAAAAAATCCGTCGCCCTGCGTAGGTTTAGAACCAGCGACCTCTAAATTTTGAGTGATTCCTAATGTTGCGTCGTGTGATTCTGAAACCTGGGCTTCACATTGGGAAGCATTTAATTTCATATTTCAAAGCTTATAATTTGTGTGAATAATTTCAAAATATTAATTATTTCAATGCATTAATAATAACCAATGCATTGTGACATCACCTCCTGCCCAGGAAAACACAGCCGTGCACGGCTGAGCAATTGTCATAAATACAAACATATGTATAATATATAGACACATTTATATAAAAAACATTAAGCTAGATGCTTTTTCTTCACGCTTTGAATTCAGGGGCGACGAACTACCAGGGAGGGAACGGTAGGGGAAGCTGTGGAGGGAGCCACGGAGAGCAAACAAAAAAGTGAGGAGACGGCGAGGACAGAGCACTCTACAGGGAGGAGAAACAGAAAATATGGGGGAATGCCGAACGACGAGACATCCACGCACACACCATTACAGAAGAGGGAGACGCACACATATCAGGAACATCTGGTATAGACGCGCGGTTTGATGGAGCAGTTTGGCAGCCTAGAACTCTAGATGAAGTCTTAGGGTCGGTGAAGTAGGCTGCCTGCGCACCGAGATTTGCGGGCCAACAGGATAACGTAGGGAGGCCTTGGATACTGGCGGAAAGCCAAAGGGTCGTATAAAAAAGGAAGCAGATGTCAACGGCTCACACACCACTGAAAAGGAGCCGTCGTATACTACTGGGATGGCATTTAAACGTGTGTACATGGGCAGCACATATAAAGCATAGAGCATGGCGAACTTTTTTCCGCCATTGTCGAAATACCGTAGTTATAATACCAAGGCGATCCCATGTATCCCAGAGGGACATCAGCAGTTCCCATGATAGCCGACAGCGTAAATCTACTAACAGGTTGCCGCGTGATTTCTCGAAGAGTGCAGACGGTGTGAACGCACGTGGGTGTACGGTAGCAGGAGCGAGTGTAGATCAGGGAGCATGAAAATCATAAAGATAGCATTAGCGGGATAAACGAAAATGACCAATAAAGAAGAACTATACATATGGAAAAGCGGGAAGGAATCAAATGAAATACAGGACTATTCAAAATGAAGGAACATACTTTAAATACCTATTTCTAATAAACGACAATAGATAGCGACACATACGATACATCACTGAATAGAGAAAAGTTCAAAATATTATGTTATGTATTCAAACTGAGCACCATTTGTTATGCGAAGACTACCAGTGCTTTTCCGTGGGCATACACAACCATTTACTACGAATTTATTAATCAATTGTACATTTTTATGACAAGGCTGTTGGTTGTACTTGCAACGAAATGCACGCTGCGATGGATTCACTCTTTGCATAATGCAACACACAAAACGACTTTTCCTGTGGCGTCGCCATTTTCTCGTAAACACAGCGTCGCTGTAGGCGCTGGACGGAACTAATAGGTGGGGCTTAAACTTTGAACTTTCCTCTATTCAATGATGTGTCATAAGCGTCACTATCTGTTGTCGTTCATTATAAATAAATATTTAAAGTCTGTTCCTTCCTTTTGAATAAACCTGTATAATCAGGAGGGGGTGAGAAATTGACAAAGTTATAGGGGCTGTACAATAACATTAACACTATGCACAACTACTAGTGAGAGTCGAAGGGGAACAAGCAAAAAAGATAATCTTGGCTATGTTTCGGGGATTTCGTTTTGTTCCTGGTTTTTTTGCTTTTCCTCAGAACAAAAAGCCAGGATTGTCTCTTAAAGCTACATCGGAAAGGCTGACAAACACATAAAAAAGCAACGAGAGAAGGAAAAGAAGGGAAGAAATTACGCATCAGCGGATGCTAGTAATATAATCAGAGCAACTGAAACAGTCGATCCTGCCTACTTAGAATGACACGTAAAGGACATACGGACAGTAGTAGCTGACGTATGCACCAGCCGTTATACACACATGAGTTTCAGCGTGACGGATTGAATAACGTAATAGAGCAGGAGGGAAACATTATGCTCCTTGGGATCTTGAACGCTCACCATGCAGACACAACCGTGTGTTGTAGAGGAATTAAAAACATAGAATCAAGAACAAACGGCACGAAACAAAAGACTGAGCTTGTGTACATAGCGTGAATATACTAACAGGGGATAATTAAATAAATAGTAACAGTATCTAGCTTGAAGCAAATTGATATGTAAGTGCTGATCAATAATAAAGCGAACTTGTGCGATACTCAAACAAAACGTATCTCTGTAGTGCTTTACAGAGAAGTCAAAATTATCCATAAAAATCGCTCTCACAGATCCATCCCAAGACACAGAAGGGCCGGGAATCTACCAGAGATGTCATCATATACAATCAAACACATAACAGGATGCATAGTCTCAAAAGTCAATAACGTTAATTTATCGGTTCACTATAGCTCAACATCAAATTGCCTCCCAAGACCTTGGGATTTTAACTTGAGAGCGTTGAAACCCGAAGTAAAATAAAAGTAAATTAAGACAAGATACATCTATAATATATTGTCCCAACATCTGGTTGCCTAACCTAGGACGCATATTTCAACATTTTTCTTTATTAATTATTATCTGTTACATATTTATTTTTATCCATAATTGAACAAATAATAATATTTTAACCTACTAAGTAGAACTAAAATAATTACATAATAATGATAATAAAATGAAACAAAATAAAATGTACATTTACAATTAATTCTAATAATATTCTCCACTACTACTTATTACTGGAAGCCAGCAACACTTCCCGCTGGTTGCCAGTTGGCGTCTGCTACCTTTTAATTCAGCTCTAATAAACGTTTAACTACTGGTATCCCGCAGTGCTAGATACTGGTAACCACTTAATTTAAGTGTGCATTTAATTCATTTATTTAATCTTTTATTACAGATTGAAGTTTTTTTAAATTTTGTAACTAATTATTTAACAATTCGGTTTTACTAAATTTACAAATTATTTAATACATACTCACGTTCATCTAAAAGTTCCTAAATATGTCTATGTATCATTGTTTATCAATTAAGTTAATCATTTACATCTGTAATAAAATCGTATTGTTTTTTAATCTAATATTCAACATTATTAATTACTTTATATTTTAAACTTTATACTTAAACACTATTTCTATAATATGTCTATCTTCAATATTTAAGCATCCACTAGTCACTTCACTTTAATTAACTCTCATATTACCTTTTACTTTTGCTTTAGTTTTAGCTTCACTAACTTTCGTAATTTCACTCACACTATTAGGTACTTTATACCGTCCTTCCTTATTTTTCACTTATCACTTCACTTGTATTGCACTACATTTCACTCTTTCACTTGCCTTCTCTTTCCCAGATCCAGTAGTTAGCTCCATCCTTTCTCCCCCAATCCTCGCTCGGCTACCAGTATCTCCTCTCCTTCTGTCAGCAACTGTTCCATTTACCCAACTCTGCTACCCTCTCCATCACTCATCCCTCCATATGGTCCCTCCTCTCCCCTACTGCAGGCATGCTGTTTCAACCCCCTCGGATCCGCTGCTCCCTTCTCCTCGCAACTCTACATATTTATCAAATTCATTTTCTCTTTGGTCATCAATTTGTTCTTTCTTTTCTTCAGTTAGTGTTTGTACACATTTTACTAACAGTTTTTCTTCTGCTGTCCCCGTCATTTGTTGTAATAATCTTTCCGATACTCTATGTTCTATTTGGGATGTAATTCTATTTAGTATTGGTACTTCTATAATCATTCTACCTACTTATGATGGTCTGGAAGGTGGTCTGATTTTATTTGCGTAGTCAACTAGGTGTTTATATAACATGTTGTTTCTAATAATAAATGCGATTTGATATCCTTCTAAAGCTCCTCTCTCTTCATCTAATTTATTATTATGTTTTGTGCACTCAAAGAGCGTATGCTCCGGTTTCGTGGGTGCTTGACATATATATTGCATGTATTATTTAAAACTTGTTAATATTGTACCAATATGTTTTATATGGGCCGTGCCCGGTCAGGTAATGTTTAAACCTTTTTTGGGTTGTACATGTTTAAGGCTGACTCTTTCCACAATATTAGAAAAAATATCATAAGTTTTCCTTCTTACTTCTATGCTATTCCATTCCATCTGCGAATCATGCATTAAAGTATTCTTAATTTCCCTTAAACTTAAATATTTTATTCCTATTATTTCTTTTATGTTATCTAGTGTGCCATTTTTAAGCCAATAACCTGCTCATCTTAATTTTATTTTATAATCAATTGGTATTATTCCTGTTAAAACTAATAATGCCATTGCCGGTGTTGTACTAAGATCAGGGGCGTCATTTTTGGTTACAGGGGAGGCAATTGCCCCAAGTTATGCGAAATAATTAGGCCGCTGGTTATTATTGCTCTACTAAAAGAAAAAAGTACGAGAACCATACTATTAATATAAGTATTTCACATTGAAGAAATAAAACACAATCTTCTCTTACGCTAAATGTGTCGTTAAAGTTCACATGAAAATTTGTACAATCTTGTCCCTCCCAAAGCAGAAACTGAAATGACGCTCCTGGTTAAGAGCACCCACGTATCTTCATAGTAACTTCCTTTGGGATCTTCTTAAAAGTGTTTTTGTTTGTACATTATTCATCATTATACCCCACACTTCCACAACATTTAATATAATTGGTGAAAATATGCAGTTATATGTTGTAATTGCATTTAAAGGAACGATGTATTTAGATTGTGTTATCCTGGATAAGGTTATCATTTCTGTTTCAGCTTTATTGCCAAGGTAATCGGTGTGTTTCCTGAAATTTATTTTTTATCTAAATACATTCCAAGAAATGTTGCCCCTCTTTGGCGTGTTATATTTGAAGTTTATTGCTTAATTATATAATTATCATTTCACTTTTAGTAACATAAAACTGTATTTACTAGGTGCAAGTTCCAATTTGTCTGTTTCCACCATGGTTATAATTCTGCCGTTAGTTTATTAGAACGTTTTTCAATATCTTGCATATTTGTCCCTCTACCACAAATAAAAGATCATCGACGTAAGCGATGGTTTATGTTACATCCAGTTCATGTAATATATCTTCTAATAAGGTTTCCAAAACTATATCCCAAAAGTTCGATCCAGGGACCGAGTCTTTGGGACATTTCTCTGCAAATAATATTTTAAATACCGTTTACATAAACTCTTCTATCTTTACAATTATCCTTTATCACTTCATATATACACCTGGGGCAATTATTACATTACCACCAGAAGTTATTTTCGATCGCCCCAGAAATACTAACCAGAATTCCAACGGCGTATTTTGCGTTTGATACTTCTATTGTTGATATAAGTTAAATGATTGCATCCTCTGTTGAGCTACCCTTCCGAGAAACTTACTGACTGTTATTCATTCCAACTAGTACCCTATATTCTCTTATTCTTTTACAAATCAATGCCTCATATTTTCCCCGTGGGTTAAGGAGGCAAATTGTTCTATATGATAATGGTTGCAACTTATCGTTATCTTTTCTGTTTCTATGAACTACTGCATTGGTCTCCCTCCAACAATGGGGAAACTTTGCTTGCCATAAGCAGTCGTTAAGTGATTTGTGTAGGTATGCAGTTAATCATTTTTCTAGGCATCTCAGAACTTCGTTAATTATGCAATTTGGTCCGGCTGCCTTTTTATTTTTTAAGTTCTTAGTTACCAATCTAATTTCAGTGACATCGAAACGTAAATGGCCGTTGTGTTATATTTTTCTCTCGTTTGGTTCTTTTAATAATATGCATACCCTCGTCTTGTTCAATATTATCCCCAGATAGCAATTAGTTTAATAAAAAAAGTTACCGGTTTTTACAATTCTAGGTCAGTTCTCCATTTTCCTTTATTGTGTGTAGATAAGGTTCCCTCCTTTTTTAAATTTTGTCCATAATTAATTTATATTGCATACCCCAAACATCCTCCATAAATTTTCCGAAGAATTTCTCCTCGTCTCTCCTAATGACTCTTTATATCTTTCTTTAACTCTTTTGTAATTTAATAAATTAATGTCACGTTCTTACGCCACTGTTTTTTATACATCCGTCTTAATTTCTTAAGTTTTCTTCTTAGTTTTTGTAATTTATCGGACCAAATTTTATCTTTATAATTACGCTGTCTGCTTTTTCTATAGTTTTTGCCATAAAATCTTTCATCGCGGTTACTCAATTATGTGCATTCTCGTCAACAGTGGTGTCTAATAGTAAAGTTGCTTGTTATTCAATTCATATTTCATTTTATTACAGTTTACTTGTTTAAAATTGTACCTTATTTCCCCAATATACATTTTTAGTATTATTATAGTCGATTTCGATGTCAAAATATAGAAGTTAATGGTCGCTTACTGTCATATTTTATCCAACTTTCCTGTTGGTAATGTTCCCCATTTATTTAGTATTACATGCCAGGTCAATGTTGTTTGTCGTCCTCCGTGATTTAATGGTTACTATGCTAGCGTCTAGTTCCCGAAGTCGCGGGTTCAAACCTGGAGGAGAGCGATGGATTCTTTCGGGCGTAAAAATCCTTATTTTGGCTTCCTTCGGAAGGGAAGTATTGCCGGTCGTAGATTTACGACACGTAAAAGAACCTTAAGCGCAATAAAGAGGATACTGAGCAAAATTCCCGGTATTTCACGCCCAATATAAAATGGAATACTAAAGGACCATAGCAGTTAAAGAGCGTCCATAAATACAGCTACTTTAGTTTTTAAGGTCAATGTTGGATGTGGCTTCAGCCCTGTTTTAAATCTTGGCTGGTCATTGAGCTCGTTGCAAATTATTAGGGGTAATTTCAATATTATTTCTTATAATTTCTCTCCTCTTTCATCTCTGTTATTATTAAACCAGTACTGTGACTTTGCGTTTGCACCAAAGGTGTGGTTTGTAACGTTATTAGAATATAAATTACTTATTTGACGAATATGTTCTAAATAAGGTTCAATTGGATGATTAAATTGAAAATAATAATTTGCCAATAAAAATCTGCTTCTTACTGTAGTAACTTCAATATAGTTCATGTGAGTGTTGCTTAATTGGCAAATCTCAACCACTTGGATAGTTGGTTATCTATTAATATAACAGTCATGGAGTTATTCCCTGTAATTATTTCTTGTGCTCTAAAAGGCATATGTGGTATATTCCCGCGAATTGTGTATGGTTCTTGAATGCATACTATAACCAAATTTAAATCTTCTATGATTTTAGTAATTCTTCTATTACTAATTTATTCCTCTGAGCATTAATCTAACCAATTCTTAGTCTATATTTAAATTCTGAACAATCGTCCATTATGTCTCCTATAAAAAACCAGTCTTGCATAGGTATAAGAGTAATGTTTAGTTCCTGTTCTAAATTCATGTTCGGTCAGTTCCCTCGATAATTTATTAACTCTTATTGATTGTTGATTTATACTATTTAGGTTACGAATGGGCGTTTATTGTACTTTTTACTAAATGTTTTTGTATTTGTGTTTTTATTTAGTTGTGATAAAGAGGTTCCAATGAAGTTTTAGTTTCTGGTAAAACTCTTCTTCTTTAATTTCGCTGTTTGTGTCTTAGATGCTGGTTTTTTGTGATTTTTTAATGCTGTAGTTCGTGGTTTATAGATGGAATGTGTTGTTAAAGTTGTGCTGGTGGTTTTAATTTGGAATGGGGTATCCCATCATATCTAACATGAATGTAACAATTAGGCCAATTTTAATTTTAATCATAAACAATTTTGCCGTGGCATATTACGAAAGGTTTGTAAATTTCTTCCAAATCAAATTTAACGTTTCGTCAACTAAATAACATATCCAACGAGGTCAATAGTTCTTGCGGCTCAGTTGTAATACTCTGCACTCTTAGCTCAATCCGGTCAATGGCATCCGGCGCAGGAAATGTAATTGTGTCACCGTTATGGTGCAACTTCCTTGTTATGTGTCTTAGTGCAACAATTAACGTCCGTCTCTCCTCTAATCGACTTAAATGTAGCGTTTTTTCGAATTCATTATATGTTTATGTAATATTCACTGGAATATCTTCTTTCCATGACTATGTTTTTTGTGCTCCTCTCTACTCTCTTCTCTCCTTTATGTTATTTGTAATAATTATATTGGTTATTAGTTATACTGTCCTCTTCTTCGCTTCTTATATTCTCTACTGCTTCCTTATTGTGTTCATTATTCTTACTTCTCTCTTCATTATTTTCCGCTCCTTGTTTATTATTTAAATTTGTTTTTAATTCTGACTTATAAGTCTGTTCTCTTAAATTTAATTTGTTCTTAAATATTTTCCTTCCACCCTTCCTTCCCATAAAAAAATTAAAATCCAATACTCCGTTGTTCCCGATTATGGTTTAATATTTCAGAATATTGTCCTTCGCCTTCCTCTTCTTCCTCGGTAGATGGATCTTCTGTAATTAATGGTTGGTAATTAACTTAAACCTTTCTTTGTTGTCCCATTCTTAGTTCAAATTCTATTTTATGTATTTTAATTTTGGGCGGTAACTCTGATTTAGCTTAATTTTCTCAATTTCCTTGTAAGATATACGCAATTGGTGTTATTGTTGATTTTCTTTAAAATGGTTTCTAAATTTATATTTTAGGGTTGTTGAGGTAGTTGTAGCCCCACTGTTGGAGAGCCAAACTTGATGTAGTTTAATTGTTGTTGTTGTTGCGGTTACACCACGCATAGGCGTCAATTTGAAACTATTTTAGAACACGCACTAATGGATGCCAATTTGCGGGAGATTGTTTCTAGGAGTGATCGCCCTATGTATGGTACAAAGTTTCCGATGGCCTTTACCCCACGTTTAAGAATCAACTTTGTATTTTAATGTCTATTTAAATATTGTCCTAACGTCTTTATTATTTTAGCTCAATGGGGGGGGGGGCAGAGCGGGTACCGTAAAAAGATCGATTATGCTAGCAAACATTATGTGAGGTTCGACGGTAGACGTAGCTAAATGAAATTATGAAAAATATATTAAAATGTCCCTAGCAATGTTAGTAAATCATGATGGGGATGAGGAAAGGGTCTATCTACTATAGAAATCCACAACAGAATGGCCCGGATGACAAATATATTCTAGGTTAAAGAGAAATTACAATACCTCCTTGCTTCCTTGCCTGTCGGTGGGGGACGCCATGCTTGCACGCATGGACAGCGCACACGCTACGACTTTTCCCTTAGCAGTAACTCGACTCGACTGTGACTGAACCACGCTAACCTTGGCGTGGGTACGCTACGTTAGAACTGGCTTCCTTATCCATCCCCTCCACTCTTGCGCAATATCCGATCTGGGGAACCAGGTCACATACGCAATAATGCTTACAAACGTCACATCTCCCCCTGGCTACCCAGATCGACGTCCCCGTCGAAACAAGGAGGATTTTGTGTAGACAAAGAATTACAAGAAAGAAGAGAAAAAATATGACATACTTTACAATCTGGTTATTTACAAAGGTAAGATGGAGCAGAAATGTCTCTCAAAGAAGAAGTTGAAGGTTTGGTAATACCTATGTTACAGATATGTGAGGCGGATTCAAACATTTGGAGTCTCGAGTGCCACCGACGATTTAGTTTAAGACATATTGCCTAATTATGAGTACCCCGCACACGCACACTACACCGTAATGCCACTGTTACATACGCACTACACTGCACTAAGTTGTTCCGACGTAACTGTTTGTGGGTGGAATTTCCACATCACACACAATGACGAAATTTCAGCTGCAGAGTGTTTCCTGATTTGCAAGTCGCTGAATGTGGGGGGGGGGCAATCGCTGCCTTGGACTGTCCCCCGAAATAGTGGGTCCTTATGCCACTGCAGTGTAGTGGACGAAAGACAGCTCTCCTGTGGTGTATCTGCAACCTCTGGCGTGTCTGTAGAGCGGGGTTACTCCTCTGGACACCCGAGCTCCGGAATCAGCAAAATCACTATAAAATGAATCACAAAAGAATAGAACTTGTGCTCCCAGAAGATCATCATACATAAAAACAAATAGTACGTCATTTACACTAATGTGAATTAAAAAAAATATGCCACAAAATTTACACACAGTCAATTTTTTAGTATTGGGCAAAGAAGAAAAACAATGTCTACACATTGACATAAAAACTGAATTTTTCAAAGGGTCACCATCCAAAATTTGACAAAAACTGCTTTAGAATCCAAATACAGAGACATGAAAGAGCCAGAATACATAAACATTATATCACTTACAGCCATTGTTTACACAGAATAACACAACACAAATATAGTAAATTATTTGGGATCCCAATATTATATTTAACCAACTGGTACTACTAATGAAGAAAAGGGATAAGTGCACTTATAATACATTCATACATGACAATGAAATGGAATCATTCATACTGACCATGGCCCAAATAATACACAACACTCAAATAACTACCCAAAACTACTATGTGCATTGCTACATACTTCAAAAATAAACCCACATTACATGCATCAAACTACACCTCATTACATTCCTTCAACTACAAAAACTCATGCTTTACTGTCAATAACATAAATTCTCCTCTACATTACTATCTTATCCCTGATTATGATCATTATTATCACCATCTCAATCATCATCATCATCATCTTAGTTTTCACCTTTATCGTACACAGTAATTACTGTGAAAATAAAACATCTTCACTGACGTGTCTCATTCAACTTCCTGCAAAATCAAGAATACCTGACATAGGCATAAACTAAAGAAATCACATTAACATTTCAGGAATGACACCAATAACATAGCATTATACTGTTGCGTCCACATCCTGCGAGTCAAAATTAAGCTGGAAAATAGATGGTATTAAAACTCGTTATATAAGGTGGTATTAAAATTGTTGCATAAACACAAAAAACATTATTCTCATTGCATTAAACTCATTGCATTTACTCTCTTGTGTGAATACATCACACACGCTATACTGGGCACGTTTCAGCAACACCAATTAGCAAAATATTTCTCAACTCATCACATCGAATTTCTAGGTACATATTAGCCCACCTGAAAACTCAAACATTCACACTTCAACCATCGGGGTTACTCTTCGGCACTCCCACCGAGGCAAATTTTAACTCATCTCATCTCTCACACTAACATCGTCGGGGTTACTCTCTGGCACTTCCACCGAGGCAAATCTTACATATGCTACTTACATAACCTCACAAACATACACACAATTCATGCAACAATTTTCTGCAAAGAAAAAGTTCACAGCATCATAATGAAACCCAAAATCAAACCAAATAAATGCAACAGAACAAAGCACATCATTGCCAAAACAATACTGTCACATAACATTCCTGAAAATCAAAGCTTAATTAAGCACACAGTACACATCATACACATACACTGCAGCATAACATGACAAACCAAATAATTTGCAATGCCCAAAATAGAATTCAAAATTTTGGTTACACAAAATGGTGCTAAACTTTCAATTTAGCAGAGACATACATAGCACACATTATTCCTGAAAAACAAAGCTTAATTAAGCATTAATCAGTGAAACAACAATAAAAATTTAGCATACCTGTCTGATTTGTGATACTTTTTCAATTGTTCACACTTTGGCACACACAATGTTCACATACTTACAGGTTTGTTTTTTTTCTTTTTACCACAAAACTGGTGCAACTTTCCAAAATCTGGCAACACACATATAGCTGATCCAACAACATCCAAGTCCTACTGGTCCATATTGGAGGCACATTAAACCTATTTAGGTGAAGATACTGGCACAGCTGGTGGTAGCTGAAACTTTTACTTAAATGAGTCATTTTGAAATATTCCCCCCCAAATTCATTGCGTAACTAGATAAACCAAACATGGCAACGGTGAAGCAAAATTATTATTATTATTATTATTATTATTATTATTATTATTACCTCTATGCGTACCACGAGCGTACAATGCACAAATATGAATTTTTAATATATATGCTCTTATTGACTTTTTTGTTTTATTATTATAAATAGATGCGCCTCACTTTTTATACACACGCAACACGCGAACTTTAAAATATTTGCTTCACAGTCTATCGTTAACAGATTACAAGATCACGCAATCAATAACACAATGTTACGTACACCAGCTAACACACGCAACTATATTATCAAATTTACAAAATATAAGTACATTTTACAGAATTCACAAAATAAGTAATTTTGAATGCACAGTACAAACAATTTATCACCGAAACAGAATTTTAGCAGAAGTGAAGGCAAGGTAAGGGGAATAATGGAGCCAAAATTTTTTTCGCCACGCCACCGACAGACAATACAAAAGTTTTACAAGTGAGCTTGAAATTAAGATACAGACATGGGACTTTTAAGAAACAATGCAAGAGGAATTTAGAAGAGAAAACCACAAATTACAGAACCAAAACCCTTACCTTTTGTGGCAGTAATTTGTATCACAATAATATAAATACCAGAGTGATAGTAGTGTAAATAAGCATTATTGTATGACATTGATTTGAGATGTTTGTTAATTATAAGCATTGTTAGGAAATAAGTTTATACGGCCTCACTGAAACTGATAATAGGAGTGGGTAACAATGTAACGAGGGGGTGAGTTGTTTATCAATTATTAGAGACAAACAAATGACATCAGATTGGCGCGCTTTTCTTAGAAATGGAGGGAATTTCTTCCCTAGAGCATATGTTTTCGTAATTTTTGATTGGATATAAAAATAGACGCTAATGTTGGCGCGCTTTATTAACCAAGAGCAGCTCGGTTATAATCTTTAGGCATATCGGGGTGTGGGAGTATAAAAAGCTAAAGCCAGAGGCAAGTATTGCCCAGTTCAACAAAATCATCCACGCGTTACACGTCGCTGAGTCCAACAGAATCATTCAGATGTTAAACGTCGCTTAGTTCATCAGAATCGTTCGCGAGTTACACGTCGCAATTCTACAGAATCTCTCGCGTCTTAAAGTTTATTATAAATGTGAAACACGCGAATTAATAATGTGCAGTATATAAGTGATTATAGTGATATTAGAAAATATAACAGTCTCAGTCTGGCGTGTGTCAAGAGTCAATATGTGAACTCAATTAATTTTGACGGTAATAAAAGTGTAAAAACAAATACTTTTATCACTGTTATCTTTGAGTAACAAATCCTTTCTGTTTACACACCCTGTTCAAGAGATGTGCTTGACCGAGAAACAATAGCTAGCCGGAGAACAAAGAACCCAACATTTAAAGTAGTAAAACAATAACAGGTGCTCAGCAATAGATAACACGAAGTGACCGCGACAAATTGGCTCCCATACGTTGTGCAGATAAACATGAAGCATCTTCCAACTACCAACTAATAACAAATATTCCGCTTCACTTTAAGCCACCAAAAAAACATTATATGTTCTAACGAACACGTGGATGACCAAACACGCTACATTTCAGAGAAGAAAAAAAATTTTTGCTACAAATATAACATTATACGCGGCGACTCACGCTAATTGTCGTGACCTCTTTATAATTTTAGCTCAATAGGGGGTAGAGCGGGTACCGTAAAAAGATCGATTATGCTAGCACCATTATGCGAGGTTCGACGGGAGACGTAGCTAAATGAAATTATGAAAAATATATTAAAATGTCCCTAGCAATGTTAGTAAATCATGATGGGGATGAGGAAAGGGTCTATCTACTATAGAAATTCACAACAGAATTGCCCGGATGACAAATATATTCTAGGATAAAGAGAAATTACAATACCTCCTTGCTTCCTTGCCTGTCGGCGGGGGACGCCATGCTTGCACGCATGGACAGCGCACACGCTACGACCTTTCCCTTAGCAGTAACTCGACTCGACTGTGACTGAACCACGCTAACCTTGGCGTGGGTACGCTACGTTAGAACTGGCTTCCTTATCCATCCCCTCCACTCTTGCGCAATATCCGATCTGGGCAACCAGGTCACATACGCAATAATGCTTACAAACGTCACAATATTATATATGTATACCTCGGCTGCGTTATTAGTATTTTTAGAGCACGTATCTCTTAGCAGGGCTGGTATAGCTAAAGAACAAGGCTTATACAAATTATAATTGTATTGTACTTATTTTTTATTAATCCTTCACATGATTAAATGACACCTCACTGGTGTATTACAGAGCTGCGAGATTATTCTTATTTGCACTTTAAACACGTAAACTTTATATCATTCTCTCCGCAATGAGTTTTTATGTCTTACACTGAACACGTACCGTACCGATCTGCTTCGTTACGCTTCCTTGTAGCGTCTCCCGCCTGATTCTATACATTTACTCTATTTCAAGTCTCTGATTGTTGTTGCATCTTAGTTGTAGTTTAGTTGCATCTTCTGCAGTTTCTGTTTTCTATTTGTGGTCCTCAAGTGTCTAACTTCTATTTTCTCTTATGCCAGTTTCAGATTGTTTGTTACAATTCGTTGTAGTTCTTTTATGTCAAAATTTATTGTTGAAGCTATGAAGACAGTATGCTTCTTATTCTCCACAGTTTTCTGTAATTGGATCTGATTTTGAGTCGGTGGGTGTTGTGCAGCCTCCTAGGAAGTTTGTTTCATCATTGGTGTAGTTTTCATGTTTACATAAAACTCTCTGACGATTTTAACTTAAACTTTTGGGCCATCATTTTCTTTTTCAAAGCCTTCATAGCATTTATTCAATTACGCTAGTATATTAAACGCTTCTTTCTTCTAATCACCAAAAGTTTTTTCCTTTCCTATTCAGGAATTAAATTCAAATAAAGGAACTACAAACAGTTCTGGATTATTTGTGGCTTTTCTTTTCTCTTCCATGATTCTTTCGCTTTTATTCTGCTAGTTTATTGGAGATTTTTGAAGACGTTTTCGGATTAAAAACTGCACCTGCATCTTCTCCGTGATGTGTTGTTTTAATTAATGTGTTTATTATTTAAGAGGGAAAATGTTCCTACTCCTTAATTACTCCTCCTATGCTCTATTTGTTCATTAAAACCTCTCAAATTGATATATTTCCTCCTACAATATACAAGTATTCCACTACGCAACGGCTCGGTGCAGTGGCACAAAGCTGCTGGTTGGCATGTAAATTAAAGAGGTTAGGCGCGGCTGGTGTTCATTATCATTGCAGCATATTTATTATTATTATTATTATTATTATTCTCTATTAATAATAAAAACATACTAAATATAAAAATTACTTATAATACTTTGTTCTTCTTTCTTCTACACAAATAATAATAATAATAATAATAATAATAATAATAATAATAATAATAATAATAATAATAATAATAATCATAATCATAATAATAATTTGTTGCATAAAATAAAACATAATAACCAGAGCGAACTATCCACTCCACCTAGCTCGATCGCCAGAGCGAGAATCCACTGAAGCCCGTAGTATTTCATACTTGAATATACAAAGAAAAATCATCGTGCAAGATCACATAAACTTTACTTCAATAAGAAATCGGCCCTACAGACCTTACGGTTTTATAAACTCTGCGTCAATAATACTCTTAAATTCCATAACAAAGTTAATCATACACGAACCGAAATAAGAGTTGAAGCTTTCCTGGCAACGAGTATGCTCTAGACGTTCTCGGGCTTCAAGCCAGGTGAAGTGATGTGGAGACATCGACGTTTCGGGAGCGTATATCTCTCCCATCTTCAGGAGAGATGATTCAGCATCTTGAAGATGGGAGAGATGTACTCCCCCGCAACGTCGATGTCTCCACACCACTTCACCTGTCTTGAAGCCCGAGAACGTCTGGAGCATACACAAACCGTTCAGCCCAACAGGTGCAAATACACAATTGGGATCCCTAATAGGTCGCACCTTAAATCTAATACCTAGTGAAGAAGAGAAAGATTAATATTAGGTAGAGACTTAATACATAAACCTCATAAGCCTATAAAAGTGATGAGTGCGTGAATCACTCGAAAAACTTGTTTGCCTTTCGCATACGTTTAAGACATTTGAGATAGCTTCAGTTTACCATTTACTAACAGTGACCAATTTTCAGACAGAAAAGAAATTGACTTTTAGCGCATGGACAGCATGCGATTGACAGTTACAGAGTAGAGCTACCTAAAGGCCCCAGGCATCCCCGGAAGAGGGTAGAGAAATGAAAATACGATTTGAAAACATCTGAAGAGGTTCCCCCGGATGGGTCACAACAGAGACGTCCTGGTCTTACAAATTACTAAATGGAGCTGATACTTAGTTGTCTTCAATGGCTGCCCTGGCGTTGTCCTTCAGATGGCGTAGCTCTCTAAGCGTAGATATTTTTATGAAGTCATCATTACCACAGCTTACTTTACACAAGCTGTAAGGATGATATTTGGCAACGCTGTGAAGACGGCTGACTTCCTTGATTCTCGTATTTGACGCGTTGTATATTGAAGTAACAGTTTCTATAAAAATATGCTGATTTATACGTTTCATTTACGACACGTTAGTATCTAATTAGCTGTTATATTTGTGTATTTATTGTATAACAGTGTTGTTGTTTCTACTAGGATTTTAGAAGTAGAACTACAAAATAGCATTCCTAAATTTAGTAGAATAGGGTTGGTCCTTTTGTCTTGTTTTTCCTCGCTTAATGTGATAAATTTAATGGCAGTTTCCTTCATGTTTCTGTTTTCAGATGCCGGACAAATGTTGTATACCGGGGTGCCAAAGTAAATATGACTCAACACAAGAATATATAACAGTGTTCAGATTTCCTCCCGATTCTGCAAGACATGCAGCATTGGTAAGGAGTATTCCTAGAAACATTTGGAGCCTTTCTAAAAGATCAGTTGTCTGTATAAAGCATTTTAAGAAGCAAGACATAATCAAATTTGATACTTGTATATGTACATATATAGGATTAAAAGATATAAAATATACATGCATATATTTATGTATAAAAACTCAGATAGCAGGAGAAGACGTTTCCTCGCACTCGCCTCAGGTTAACAGAGGCTACAGTTCCTACAATTTTTCCAAGTATACCTAAAATATTTAACTAAGGCATGCAAAGAACAATGCAGAATAAACCCAGAAGCACGGACTACAGAAAATAAGCGAAATAAACAGTGGTTGGCTGTGATGTAGTAAAGGGATTTGGTGATTTATGTGACAAGCTCAGTAGAATAAATGAATGGTATCATGTTCTGATGGATAATATATTGTGTTTCTTTAGGGTATTCATTAGCACGTATGCTTAGTGTATTTACTAATATAACAATAAACTTGAGCTTGAAATTCAAGTGTGTGATGCTGGTAAAACAATGTGTGCCGAGGCCCAGACGTACCAGATGGTCTCAACTGCAAAATCTGTTGCAAAGGTAAGTACATATTGATATAGCTTCAGATACGTGTACTGCGAACGGTATAGTTAAATTGAAAGACTCTGTAGAATAAGTGGAGACTCTGACGAAATCCTATCACTTCTTTTCATGATTATTGTTTTCGTGGAAATACCATGTGAAATATTTGGATTATCTGAGTTCTACAATCAGCAATATACTGATAAACAATTAGTAAAACTAAAAAGATGATGCTTTGGTAGCTGCAAAGCCCACTGTTAAGAAAAGGAAGTGGTGTGTGTTTAAAGGAAAGTGATTATACTGTGGAAGAAGACTGTAAATATGTTTGATAATAACAAGTGAAGTAAATGGTAATCATTTTCCTTAATGCGATTGCATTATATTTTGAATTTTAATTAGTATTCGAGTTTCTACTACTCATTCCTTTTAGATTGGCTTCTGAATAAAATAAAATATTCATTTCGTTACTTGCAGATTTTCTCAAATTTGAGTGATGAATTCATCCAAGCCCTAACCAAAATGTCTAGGAAGAATAGAAGCTATTTAATCAGCTTATAACTATAGAACTAGCACTTAAATTTCGGATTCGAGTCCTTGTTTCCTGAGTTGTATGTTTAATAAGGTAACGAAATACATCATAGCATAACATTTAGAACGGAGCCGGAGCCGCTACAATGTGGAGACGGTCCAGCCGCTTATCGAGTACATGTGCAATGTTGCCAGTGTTATCCTTCCAGCTTTTGTAAAGAAGCTGTGGCATTACGCCGACTATCGTCACTGTATCCAGAGCTGGTATTCACTTCTTAGCTGACATGGTGAAAATGTAGGTAATAGATTCTCGTTCCACGCCCAGATACAGTTGACGTGTAAAACAAAAACAAGAGGGCGCATTAGTTATCAACCGAGATAAGGATAAAGTACGCATAAAACAGTACTGACGCGGGGAAAATGGTAAAAAGATTAACTTTCTGAAAACACAAGCACGGAGGAGAGGAGAGAAAAATTCTGATGTGTTACACTCACATGACTTTCTCTACTCTTGTACAAACTGTTTTTACAAACTCTTATTCTCCATCTATTTCATATTAATTGACATAAACATTTGCAGAAACGATCTTTTGACATGCAAAGAAAATTACATTTTACACATAGCGACCAGTTCTAAAAATATTTAACCATCGCTTAAGGCCTACAATGTTCCTCTTGTTTTGTATTTGCAAGGGCAATATAAGCACAGACATATCTCTTAATAGCTGGTTGCTATGTGCAGCACCATTCTGTTTGCCACAGAATCCAAGACAAAAAAATGAATAACGAATTCCCATTTGAGAAAATAAGTATTGAAAAATTTAAGGGAATAACAAGAAATATCTCGAAAATGGTTCACTCAACAAAAAAATGTATGTGACATAAATTGTATATTTTCATGCCATCTACATTTTTTGTGTAGTAAAATTTTGTTTTACCAGTTATGCAAAGGTCGTTCACAATGAAGAATACTTTTGGAGACATTCCCAGAAAATTCGAGACATGCATTTCATTTGTCATGAAAATATCTTAAACATATGATATTTTAATCAAAATCGTTAGTCATTTTTGTGAAAATTAAAATTTTCGAAAAAATGTTCCATGTAAAGGGTAATCTAGGGTGGGAGATTTTCTTGAAAACCTTCCTGTCGCATCTCTGGAAGATACTGAACCTAAATACCAAGTTTGATGTTTATACGACTTTTCGTTTCTAAGTTATGCTGTTCACAGACACACACACATGGACATGTTTCCAAAAAAGTTTTTTTATTCAGGGGGTCTCAAGACATATATTTCCGGTGAAATCTCGATATCGAATTTCTGGGTGGAATACAATACTTCCCCTACTTACTATACGTAGTAGAGAAAGTAAAAATGAGTGGGGGTGTCTGAGAAACACAAATATTGATGAACAAGGTAGATGGTATCTGTACAGACCTTCAGTACTAATTTTTTACAAGGCAACTCTAACACTTAAAACCAAAGTATCTCATACCTCATGGGGAATAAAAGAAATTTCTCTGGTATCCCAAAGCTACGTTACACTCTAAAATGTGCTATCTCGTACAGCAAATTACGGCAAAATTACCACAATATTATCTAGAGAGCAGAAAAAAACTAATGGTGTTCTTACATAGCTAGGGTAGCAACCCATAGTAAGGGCTTGTTTTCAAATACTTTATGCAGATTGGAATTAAGATTTAAAGTTATCACATTGCTGAATGCAATTAGAAATTTAAACTGCGGTCACACATACCATACTAGAACGCTTAACAATAACTTGAGAGTAAATTACTGACAATATTACAATCCCTGGAAGGATAAGATTGCAGTAAGCTTGGCATTTTGCCGAAATTATGCTCTGGGGTGTGTCATAAGGTTTAGATTTACTACATGAGAGATGTCAAAATTCGGAAATGAAATTTATCATAAACACGATTGTGTACCACATATACCATCATAGCAGCATTCTAAAATGAATACCAAAAGTTTTCAAACAAATTTCGATTCAGTTTGCAATTAGAAAATTATTATTATATTATTATTATTATTAATAATAATAATAATAATTTCTAAACTTAACATGCCCTGCATGTTTAACCTAATCATACCGTACCTAGTTGAATGGGGGGAGGGGAAAATAAATAAGGGACCTTTACATCTTGAGCTTGGGGGGATGGGTGGGCAGGAAAAGTAAAAGGCAGTCGTCCTCTGTGGTCTAGGGGTACCATTCTAGTCTCTAGTTCCCGAAGTCGCGGGTTTAAACCCGGCTGAGGTTGATGGATTTTTTCGGGCATAAAACCCTTTAGTATGGCTTCCTTCGGAAGAGAAGTAAAGCCGGTAGTCCCGTTTCGTAGATTTACGGCACGTAAAAGAACTTCAAACCTGATAAGGAGGTTTTTCAGCAACATTTCCGGTCTTTCACTCCAATATAGAATGGCACGCTAACGATCATGATAGTTAAAAGGCGTCCATAAATAATAACTCAACTTTTGGGGGGATAAGAAGACCGGCGATCAAAACCATGGCCCCCGCATTCAAAATATGGGTAATCCGAGGCCTCCACTACTTTTCGCGGTTAAAATAAAGACTGCTTTACTAGGGGTGACTATCCCAAAGTGGAGTAAGGCCCGCGCGCCTCTACCACGTGTGGCGGTGGCCCAGGGAGATTTCTTCTCTGACTACTAGTCATGGGGACGGCTCTAAACGCCGGGGTCACCAAGCACGTGCCTCGAACGCCCAGAGGGATGGCTCATGGGACCGGGAACCAAATTAGAATAAGCCGCTACCCTTGCTCTCTGTTCTCACAGAGTAGTTAACCTAACTCGGGGGAGATGGTGACGAGCATAGGTTCTGGGGAATCCTAAACTATTCTTTGCTTTTAGGGGAAGGTTCGGATATGACCAGGGCGACTCTAAAGCCTTGGTATACCACACTGAAGCTAATAAAGAATGCATTGAAATAAGGGGACGGCTCAGGCCGACTAGGGGGTACAAGAACTTAAATGTTTGAAATGTTTACCTGTAATACAGCTGATGGTGTTCGATACATGGTGTGGGTGAATTGAAATAATACTTTTGTCTTTCGTAGAATTTTTAAGGGGACGTCCGACGAAGCGTACTACAGCAACTCCCCAGCAATCGACCATGAGATCTAAAACCTGGAGCTTTTAAAGTCCCTCCCCAGCCACTTAAGCACATTTAGTTCCCGAGGTCGCGGGTTCAAACCCGGCGGAGGGCGATGGACATTTCCGGGCGTAAAAGTCCTTAGCATGTCTTCCTTAGGAAGGGAAGTTAAGCCAGTGGTACGGTGTTGTAGATTTACGGCACTAAAAGAACCTCAAGCCAGATAAACAGGCTTCTGAGCAAAACTACCGGTACTTCACGCCCAATATAGAGTGGGACTCTAAGGATCACAGTAGTTAAAGAGCGACCATAAATAAAACTAAATAAAAGTGAATTTAACCCACTCGGGTGAACTGGGTACACTTCCGGCGATTCAGCAAAGCCTGTACTTCGCACTAATGGGTGAATGATTCCTAACGTTACGTCAGCGGGTTTCTGAAATCTCTGCTACATATATGGAAGCCTTTACTTCCATAATTTCAAAGCTTATAATTTGTGTGAATAATTTCAAAATATTAATAACCAATGCACCGTGACATCAAAAGTATGATTAGTACATCTGCCGTGGCACTTTCATGCAATTTTCCTACGAACAATCAAGCTGCTCATTCCGCCGCTTTGAATTGCTCTTCTTGCGGCGAATCATCACTATTCTTTCTCTGGTCTTTCCTGTATTTTTCATTCTGCTTATCATCTTCATCATCTGCATGTTCCTCTTTTGGAATATATAACAGCCGAATCGCTTACCATATATTGAAAATGCGAGCCGTCTTCTGCTACCTCCACCGCCATATTGGGGGATCCATCAGGGAACGCGTAATGAATCGTATAGTTACATATGCTTTAAAACTTCACAGTGCAACGTTTCTGGAAATGCTTTAAAATAAATAAATAAATAAATAAATATTCACATTTAACATCAGTATAATTACGACTGTGGAAATATTAAACCTATTCCACCGTGTCTTCTTGTATGTACAACCGTAACCTCTCCTTAACATTACGAAATTACACGAATATATTTTACAATTTGCAAGCATGGGCTCCGGTTTCTGTTCACTGAAAATACCAGTGCAAATACGTAGCAAAGGATATGACAATCGTACAGCAAAGCTCCACATTTTAATTGCAAAAGAAATTATTTATAACCTTAAAGTTTTACTGGTAAAGGACTAAATCTGTTTGTACATAATTTGCAAAAATTCAAAGTCACGTGGAAAACCCATTGTTAGACCTATTTTCAGATGTGATCAATTATGTGCCTTAGACCTTAAGGGGCATTGTTTGATGTAGCTTTAGTAAACAATACCTGCTCCGTTCTTGCAAATGCTATACCAGTTTGAAAAGTAATAAGCTTTATTTTTGATGTGTATAATTTTTTAAATCTCCAAGTCTTTAAAGATATGTGTCCTGATTATTATGTTTAAAATAAAATAATTATTTTCATACTTGGTATTTCAGATTTAGAAAAAACCCTTGCTCCTGATCTTTGAAGATTAAATCAACCCTGCATTATGGGCATAAATAGACATGTGAGTAAATGCGACTTGAGATTGGTACAGTATTAATGCGTGCTATTAAAAGGGTGCTTGTTCAACAATTACCACAGATTTATTTGCCCTTACACAAATACCATACTAACCTTACTGGTGCAAATCACAACTGTGGTCCATTCAGTATTCTGCTTTTAACTGTCATTTTTTCACAACTGAGGAGGGAAGTTGTGTATAGAAGGAACTTCACTTTCGTTTAAGAACCTTATATTTTCTTTTCCAGGTCTCATCTGTAGCAGTCACCTATAAAATTGCTACTGCAAAGGCTGCTGCACCTCAAGGGTTTCTAGTTTTCCCTTCGAACATCTTTAACTCTAAGGCCCTGAATGTGGAGACCTGTTTAAATATTAAAATTACATACAAACAACTTATTACGCATGTAAGATGTTTCATATGCTAAATTAATTATTTATACGTTACAATTACACATGTGAAGTGTACGGCAATTATTTAAAAGATTTAGAATCTATAGTGTTTACGTACCTGCGAAAAATTAAAATTTGTGCTCAGATTTTGGGTGATATTACAACCATGCCAACACAGTGTATTCCCATGATTTGATGTCACACTTCGTTAAAATGCTCTATAAGTATATTTTCTACAATGCAATATACAAGTTCAATATGTGGCGAATTTTGGGTAGACGACGGCCGGTTTTCATTTGTAAGAAGTCCAATTGTGTTCGCTCCAGTAAATATTCTACCTCCACCATTCCTTTGTATCCTTTTGCGTCGGTGTTATATGGCTCCCTCATTATATTTATTTATTTATTTTCTGGTTTAGAGATATGGCAACCCTACAACCCTAATTACGGATTTTGCCTCAAGTATGAATGCCATGCGCAAACAAACTAATGCCATAGCTTGGTGCCCTATATTACATCCATTGCTTACTAGATATATCAACCTGGCGTAATCACATTGCTGATCAGGTCCCTCAACATTTGCATTGACTGCCGCTATGATCGCTCGAACACTCCATTAGGTAAAGCAAATACAGTTCAAATATCATTTTAACGAACGCCACTTTAACGAATATTTCAGTTCAACGAAAAAAACGGAAATTCCCTTCTATATCACCATAAGCGTCTATGTTAAAATATTTCAAGTGTACGAACGTCAGTACAACGAAAATCTCAGTATAGCGAAGATGAGAAATTTCCCTTAATGAATATATGACCGATTGAACGAATTCTTAAAACGTTTTCTTGACTTACTGGACAATTACAGTGTCGTTTTCTGATTCAAAGGGTGGTTTGTTTATATTCGACCGTGCAATGATTTGACTCCATTTTTGTCATAGAGGGTGTCTTTTGTCCAAGAATTTTATGGTCCGGCAGTTTGTTTAAAAGAGACAGTTAAATGGTAAACCTTTTTTCGTCTGCTAATTGTTGCCTCGTGTAGTTTAACCTACCTAAAACGGGAATTTCAGTGTGCTCGAAGCAAGTCTGCTTTAAACAATGTCAACCATGGAATAACGAAAAGTAAAAATTTTCTCTAAAAGAAAAGGTAAAAATTCTTAAAAAAATTGACAATGTTACAGAAAGTGCAGTTACTTTGTAAACTACTGGGAGGAATCAGTAGTGAAGTGTCCAGAAAAATGTTAGACTTTTTCGCAAAATGAAATATATTTAAGGTGCGTTACATAGTGTATAAGCTTACTACATATGAATTATGTAATGTTGCCGACTTCAATGTTTTAAATATGAAATTACTGCAGTAGTGAATTTCAAACTGTGCTGTTATCTTCCATATCATTCACAATACATACATACGAAATTGCATTGTAAAAAGTAGATACAGTATCATATTAGATGCAAAAGTTGCGATTCTGGCCTTTTTAATTTAAGAATGTTAAATAACCCATTTAATGAAATTTTAGTACAACGAATGTCCAATTTCGAGGTCCAGAAAAATTCGTTATAACGGCATTTGGACTGTATAGAGAGCTTTACCATAAAGTCATATACACTACAATTGCTATTGCGTGGTTGTCAAAGTGAAATTGTTATTGGGTATATATTGTAGCTACATTATGGAACTTAGAAAGAAATCACGAGTATATTTATGTTGGATTAGGATTATTAATTATAATTAGGATTAATTATAAATACCTCAACATTAATTAATATTCAGCAGTGGTGTTGCGTCAGGGAAAACTTTGAGACTTAGTCTCCCCTGTCAATATGTGCTTTAAAATCACAATATCAGTATATGATAATATAAACAATAATCTAAATATAAGCTCTAAATGCGCAAAAACACATTAGTTCTAGCCCGTACCTTATGCTCTGTATTGGTGTTGGCTATATATGAGACTGTCTAATCTCATCCTCTGCCGCCCCTCCTGCGGCTAGCAGTGAGCTTATCGTAACACTGTTGAATCCCCTTTTGCCTCTCCAAGGTAATGCATTGCACTTAAATATACCGAGACTAATCTCAGCCGTTTCTACGCTGGTTTTTTAAACGTGTATGAAGCCAAGCACTGTTTGTGTAATTCTTTAATTGTGTTATTTTAGTGCATATTTTTGTTGTGTTGCCAAAAGGAGTGAGCCAACAAGTGAATACCTTGTAGAATTTGTATTAAAACCTTTTTTTTTATTTTTAATGTACGAACAAAAAATGCGAATTAAAGGGCAAAATTCCTACTCTACACTCAGTTTAGTTTACACTCACACGTACATTTTAGGCTGCCTGATACGAGAAGAATAAGTGGCTGACTGTCAGTGCTGTTAATAAGAGGTTGTATTGTTCAATATGAGTTCTGTTCGGTGGTGAAAAGCAATGGTGCAACGAGGGCATTGTACAATAAAGAAATGTAACAAGAAAGCGCAAACGCATCAAATATCAAAACGTAACCTTTAAAACAAAGAATCCTTTCAGTTACTAGGCAAAAGCCGAATTGAGCACACACTTTATGAAACCACTCGTCTGGCAGCAATCAAATATAACGAACAATTTGCATCGAATAGGAGGGCTCATCTTATTCAAGCAATTGTGTTTCTTTGTAAACATTAACTAGTCTTTCGCGGCCATCGAGAAGACGAATCTTCTAGCAACAAAGGCAACTACCTGGAATTGTTGGATTTGATAGCTCAAGGGGAGCAAATAATCCGATATCATTTTTCATCATTTTCAGATTTTAAAGCAACTTCTCCAGGTATCCAGAATGATCTAATTCAAAGATAACTTTGCCGGTTAATTGTTAAAGTAAAATCTGGAATTCAGGACTGCAATTTCATATCAATTCAAGCAAATGTAACATTATAAGTGTCATGTAAGAGACCAATGAGTATAATATTCAGATACTGTATTGAAGATAGAGTTGAAGAAAGAGTCGTTAGATTTTACGACGTATCCAAAGATGAAACTGCTGATGGTTTGTCAAAAATTATTAATGCGGTGTTGAAAGAATGGAGTGTCGAAGGAAAAGTGGTTGGTCAAACATATGATGGCACTTCAATAATGGCTGGTAGGGAAAGAGGGCTACAAGAAATTTGTCCATGTGCTCTATTTATTCACATTGTTAAGCACACAAATTAAGGTGCGATCTTACTGCATGTCATCAAAATGAACTGTGTTGCTAACTGAAAATGGATTTAAATTGCTACATGCAAGCAATACTCGCTGGAACTTTCGTTCCAGGACAGTTTCAATAATGTTAGACTGTGTTTTATAGTGTTTTAACGTCACCATTGACAGACAATATAGACTCTTAGTGGCATCCACCGTCGTAGAGCTGTGCTGTGGGATTGAACAGGCGGATGGATGATCCTGTGTTTGTCTACTTGCTTTGCTTATCTGAGTAAAATTTTGTTATATTGATCATGTTCTTAATGTTTTCCAGCCAATAGCTACTGTCTGCATAACTGCTTGTTACAACGAAATAAGAACTGTGTTGAGAAACTTTAAACGTCAAGAAGAAAATCGTTTGTTGACGAATGCATTAAATGCAGCTCGAGTTTTAATACCAATTTAACATGCTGTGAGAATCAGAAGACAAGCCTGAAGTAATTAAATTCAATTTCATGATTTATTGATTGAAAAATCTTTCGCGGACTACATGAAGGAATTCCCAAGGCTGAAACTGCTTCAGTTGTTAGAACAGCATCCCCTTTTAAACCAAGAAGAACTTGAAAACGAACTGTATAACAATTACGCTGAGAGAGAGAGAGAGAAACACGTATCTCCACGGAAGCTCTTAAAATACATTGTTAACAATGATTTAGATTCGGTTGATGAGGAAACAACAAAGTTACTGCCCTTGGTTTTTACCCTACCCGCAATTATAGCGAACAGTGAGCGAAAGGCCAGTACTTTTAAGAGTGAAGAATATTTAAGAATTTAATGTCTAAGTACGTCAGCAATTGAAAGGAAAAAAAGCACTGCTTGGAGAACTATCTAGTGATCAAATGTTTGCAGAACGAGTTATAGGCTTATTCGTGGAAAGAAAAGACAGTTTTTCATGTGTAGAAGAAAATATAACTGCTTCTTTCTTTGTGGATGGAGTCCTCCAAATTTGTCATCGTTCCTTACGCAGGTTAGTACTTGCACTGTAGACTTATCTGGCAACTGAATTTTAATAATAATAATAATAATAATAATAATAATAATAATAATAATAATTCATTTTGTTTTATTATTGTAATTTATTTTTAATGTATGTATTTTTTTTGTTTGCTCCTTGGATTATTTTATTATCTCCCTATGTTAACTGCTGTCTCATCTATCTTTAATAGCAGCTACGCCACTAATATTGAGTCATTTACTACAAGTAGGTGTCGGAATTTTCGAAACGTCAATAATGCTAAAATAATGCTAAAATTTCCTCATAACTTTCATGTTATACATATAATTATTACTATATAACTATATGAGAGACTTTTATATATATAAAATTAATCCCGCGATATTTACAAGCTACCTTAACCGCCAAATATGTCACAGTCACATTTATGTCAAAACTTTCAACTTGCTCACAGCTCGTAATTCTAACACAATATTTGGCGCAGTATAGTAGTGAAAATAGGAAAAGTTTCTTGGGATGCTCTCTCGTATATATATTAAACATTTACTGAACAACAGATGTGTTTGTGTATAATGTTTGTGTATAATTCGAGTCTATAATCATTAAAGGTCCATCTTATTGTCATGTACCTTCAAGAACATGAAATATATAAACAGTATTTGAAAGTAGTCGTAAAAATCCCCATTTTCATATCAGCTTTCTGCTAAAACTTTACTTGAGCGCCTCTATGGGTGAACATTGGCGTTGTACAGGAACAAGTTTTATTAGTATTTTTTGTGCTGATGCCCTAGCTTGTAATATCTAGTAGGCAATGATTAAAATCTGTAAACTTTGGTGTTCTTTGCTGTAAACTACTCCTGGTCATGTGATTAGAAGCGGCAGATTCTAATGAATGTGTATTCCTTTAAGGACAGTGCAATGTCAAGCCTGATGAAAAAGGCTGTTGTTAAAGCATAAACACATATAAGGCGAAAAACAACAGGCAGTTTTTTTTTTTTTACAGCGGTTATTGAAAGGTATACTCCATGAGATAAATAACAGTGAAAATTTTGGAATACTCGTATAAAGTTTCGGAATTTTCTGGATGAATTCGGGATGTCTGATTTGTAGTTAATTCCCATTTTTGTGTGGAAGAATAATTGCAAACCCTTATAAGAAGATCAAATGTTCGTTTGCGCCAGTTATCAAACTCGTTCTGTAGTAAAATTTTGCCTAAAGCTGTTTTTTCTTTTAATTAAATACAGTTCATTGCATTAAATACAGTTTATGCCAGAAAAACCAATTATTCATACTTTGAAGTGGTGGTATTTTTACTTTCCCTACATGTATGTAGTAGTAAGTATAGGTAATATTGCATTTCACCCACAATTGATATCTTTCACGGGAATAACGCGTTTTGACGCCCCCTGAATCCAATAAATATCCGTTTGAGTGAACAATGTTACTCAAAAAAAAAAGTTGAATTAACACCAAAGGTATTTGAGGTTATCTATATGTTGACTTTTAAATTCCATACTCTTTCCTTGATAATGCGAGAAACAGCTGAATAAGGACAACATTTTAAAAAATTGACAACGTGTTGAAAAAATAGAAACACAATAATAACAAATATTTCAGAAATGGTTGATGCCACCATAACATTATTTGAAATATATTTGCAAATTTGAAGTACATTCGGAAGAGTACTTTATAGGCTATTACCCGAAAATTCAAGCTATATGTTTTATATATCATGTAAATATCTTAAAAGGTATATGGTGTTTTAATTAAAATCGTTATATTTCAGAACATCAAAAGTATCGAAAATTTTTCCAACAATGAGTGATTTGGGGCCACTTTTAAACATCCGATAATTTGGTTTTCTTTATTGCCCTTTCCCTGCAACAAAATTTGTAATTATTATTTCTTCAAGGGTTATCTTGATTAATATGAAGTAGATAGGAACGTAAGCTTTTGTAAGAATAGTTTCTGGAAGCTATATAGAAATAAAGATAGTGGGTAAGGAAGCTCATGCAAATGTAACAACAATTTTTAGATAAGCATCCTGTGTGTGTGAACAGCTCAACTCAAAGAAAAAATGGATGAATACTGAACTTAATGTTTAAATTCCCTTCCAAAGATGTGACACCAAGGTTTTTAAGAAAATTCACACACCCTAAACTACCCCTTATGTGGAAAATTGTTTGTTACTTTCTATTTTCTCAAAAGTTGTTGTTCAATGGCACTGGGGATTAATTGATCTGCATCATTTTCCTTCTGGCTTCCCAATATAAAGTCTGTAAGTTATCATTTTTAAGGCCTTTGCATTTGGTGAGATGCTGTTTGTTCAGTATGATATCTTCTTTACAGAGAGTGCACTTTGGAGTAGGTAGGCATCGTATCTTGTAGAGGTGTTCTGCAAGGCAATCGTGGCCAGTTGCTATCCTAAATAAGGCGACTGCAGTTTTCCTTGGCATTTTTTGTATATCAACTCAAATCTTTAATATTCTTATAATCTTTATCTTTTAATTTATCTTCATCAAGTCTCTGCTGTCTTTTGAAATGTTGTTTAATTGTTTATTTAGTTCCATTTGTCCTACAGGTTTTATTTGCTGTAATACACCTTTCTTTACTAATTGATCCGCATGTTGCCCAAAAGTCCGACATGAGCTGGGATTCATTGTAGAGTGACATGATTTCTAGTTTCAACTGCATTAATTAGGCTTCTTATTTCTTTAATATTTCTTGTTGTTTTATTATTGTAATTTACTATCCCATCTATGGCTGATTTTGAGTCTGATAAGATGACTGTTTTTTGTTTTATGTACAGCCTATATAAAATGTTCTGTAATGCTGCTTTTATAGCTGTTAATTCCCCATCATAGTGGTTTGACATTTCATCTAATGTTAGATACTGTGCAAAATGTTTACAGTATACTCCAGCACTGGCAATTTTTTTGTATTGATGAGGGATCCATCTGTATATATTCACAGTCATTCTTTTTCTGGGTATCTTTCATTTTCCGCAGCTATTGCTATGGCTCTCATTTCATCTGGTATATTGTTTTGTTTGTGCATTGTATATATCAGGTTATTCTGATATTGTATATCAATATATTCTATTGGACTCGTTACCTCTGTTAATATTATATTTGTTGTAATTATATTCTTGTATTTTAAGTTATTAATATATGTTCTGAAGCTTATTGGAGTTTTTAAATTACTTATAGTATCTGCTGTGTGGTACCACTTGTATCTGTTTCCATTGACTTGCATTGGGGAACAACGTCGTCCGCCTCCATGTGGTGTTCCCTGGGTAACACTAAATGGAACAACACAGGCATGCTTCCCAAGCCAAAAAATTTAAAAGAAGAGCACTTTTTAGTGGTATTTTGGAATGCTGGTGGATTTTTCTCAAAAGTGGCTCTAACAATTTTGATTAAAATACCAAATACCTATTTAAAATATTTACATGTCAAACAAAATGTATACCATGAACTTTCTTGAAAAAGCCTGTGAAGTCATCTTCCTTTGGAATGAATTTTGAATAATTTCGTGTAACTGGTAAACCATAAGAGATAGAAAAAAAATTGCTACATAGAAGATGTGGTAATGTACACAGCGTATTTCAAATATAACTTTGTGGCATCAACTGTTTCTGAGAAATTTGTTATTGGTTTGAATTTTACAATGCTTTCATTTTTACTTTCTCTACTACGTATAGTAAGTAGGGGAAGTATTGTATTCCACCCAAAATTTCGATACCGAGATTTCACCGGAAATACATGTTTTGGAACCTCCTGAATCCAAAAAAAGCATTTTTGGAAACATGTCCGTGTGTGTGTGTGTCTGTGAACAGCATAACTCAGAAACGAACAGTCGGATAAACACCAAACTTGGTATTTAGGTTCAGTATCTTCCAGAGATGCAACACGAAGGTTTTCAAGAAAATCCCCCCTCCCCAGACTACCCTTTACATGGAACATTTTTCGAAAATTTTAATTTTCTCAAAAATGGCTCTAACGATTTTGATGAAAATATCATATGTTTAAGATAATGTCATGAGAAATGAAATGTATATCTCGAATTTTCTGGGAATGTCTCCAAAAGTATTCTTCATTGTGAACGACTTTTGCATAACTGGTAAACCGTAAGAGATAGACAGAATTTTACTACACAAAAAATGTAGATCGCGTTAAACTACACAACTTATGTCATATACATTTCTTTTGTGGAGTGAACCGTTTTCGAGATATTGCTTGTTATTTCCTTAAATTTTCCAATACTTATACTTTTTCTCAAATTCGTTATTCATTTTTTTATGTCCTGGACATGCAAAGAGAATAAAATACGCCACATAGCAACCAGCGTTAAAATATTTGACTATCGCTTAAAAGCTACCATATTCCCCTTGCATCTACAAGAAAATTACCAATAAGATTGACATCTCGATATTTCGATTAACATGAAGCATATGGAGAATAGGCGTTTGTAAAAATAGATTGTACAAGAGTAGAGAAAGTCATGTGAGTGTAACACATCAGATTTTTACTTCCTCTACTACGTATAGTAAGTAGGGGAAGTATTGTATTCCACCCAAAAATTCGATACCGAGATTTCACCGGAAATACATGTTTTGAGACTCCCTGAATCCAAAAAAAGCATTTTTGGAAACATGTCCGTGTGTGTGTCTGTGTGTGTGTGTGTGTGTGTGTGTGTGTGGGTGGGTGGGTGGGTGTATGTTTGTGGTGTGTGTGTCTGTGTGTCTGTGAACAGCATAACTCAGAAACGAACAGTCGGATAAACACCAAACTTGGTATTTAGGTTTATTATCTTCCAGAGATGCGACACGAAGGTTTTCAAGAAACTCCCCCCACCCCAGAGTACCCTTTACATGGAACATTTTTCGAAAATTTTAATTTTCTCAAAAATGGCTAACGATTTTGATTAAAATATCATATGTTTAAGATATTTTTATGACAAATGAAATGTATATCTCGAATTCTCTGGGAATGTCTCCAAAAGTGTTCTTCATTCTGAACCACTTTTACATAACTGGTAAACCATAAGAGATAGACAAACGTTTACTGCACAAAAAATGTAGATCGCGTTAAAATACACAATTTATGTCATATACAGTTTTTTTGTTGAGTGAACCCTTTTCGAGATATTGCTTGTTATTCGCTTAAATTTTTCAATACTTATACTTTTTCTCAAATTCGTTATTCATTTTTTATGTCCTGGACATGCAAAGAGAATGGAATGCGCCACATAGCAACCAGCGCTTAAAATATTTGACTATAGCTTAAAGCCTACCCATTTCCCTTGCATCTACAAGAAAATTAGCAATAAGATTAACATCTCGATTAACAGGAAGCATATGGAGAATATGCGTTTGTAAAAATAGTTTGTACAAGAGTAGAGAAAGTCATGTGAGTGTAACACATCAGATTTTTTTTATGTCCTGGACATGCAAAGAGAATGGAATGCGCCACATAGCAACCAGCGTTAAAATATTTGACTATCCCTTAAAACCTACCATATTCCCCTTGCATCTACAAGAAAATAAGCAATAAGATTGACATTTCGATATCTCGATTAACATGAAGCATATGGAGAATAAGCGTTTGTAAACATAGTTTGTACAAGAGTAGAGAAAGTCATGTGAGTGTAACACATCAGATTTTTTTTAGAAGTGGTCATCATTCAATTATTTCTTGTGATTTCATGGAAGGAGTATGTAAATTTCAAGGCTAGCTTGTAATGAGTCATGCACATTTAAATACTTTTCTGTATCTACTTGTACTGACAGTGAAATGTGTCATGAAACTATTTCTGCAAACATTTATGTCTATTAATATAAAGTAGTTAGAAAAAGAAGTTTCTGTAGGAATAGTTTGTGCATGCTTTATAAAAATAAATGATAGTGGATAAAGCTATGTGGATTCAGATTTATTTTGTCTGGGTTTCAAAGCAAAAACTGCATGCATTAAAATGCTGTTTCTAAAATATTGTCATTATTTGTAATAGTATGATGAGTGTCTTTATTGATGTGATATACTGAACTGTTAGAAAAAAAGTGAAATAAAAGTGCATGTGTGTTCAGCTTATAGGTATTTGAAATACCTAAGGTTTATTTGGAACTTTGGTCTCTCTCCACTGCACTTATTCTCCAGCAGCTGACTTTTGTTCAATATGATCAGAAATGTGTACGTTTTTAAATTTTTTGTTACAATTTATTTTTTTCTACACTACTTTGCTGTTTTAGCTTCCCCTTTGAGCACTTGTAGAGAGCAGTGATCTGGGATATTGAACATGTAATACAATACCTTGTATGATACCATCACAGTGCACTTGATATCAAACAACAAGTAATGGTTGCTTTGTGCACCACAACATATTTAAAAATTGAGTTATTACATGCATCAACAGGCACCCATCAATGATTTTAAGCAGTACCCATAAGCAACAGTAACATGTATTGACCAAATGTAACTTCATGC
Source organism: Deroplatys truncata (assembly GCA_030765065.1). Taxonomy (NCBI): domain Eukaryota; kingdom Metazoa; phylum Arthropoda; class Insecta; order Mantodea; family Mantidae; genus Deroplatys; species Deroplatys truncata. The sequence continues at coordinate 121,848,677 of CM060978.1, forward strand.
AACTGTGCTGTGTTGCTGACATCTGAAACAACGATAAAAGGTATAATTGTATATATAATTATACTACCTCTGTTAATGTTAATTGTTCTTCAGATATCCCTGATTTCACCTTTCCAACCTTACCACATTGACATAACACACATCACTAATATCACTATTTGAAAGAAGAAATATACACAGTTAAGCCAACATTTGTAACCCACATCTGTAAAAGAGTTCTGTAAATTAGAAGTGCAGGATTTTGTAGGTATTTTGCTCTATCGTTAAAACATAGAAAATACGGGTATTTAAGAATATCTGTGATGCTTTCATAAAGAATTTGTTTTTCTGTGGTACACTTAATAATTTTAATGAATTTGGAAGTTTTTTGTTTTAGATTTGAACATGTATAATAACCAGCATTTTGGAAACATTTTAGGGAATATACTGCTTTGTGCAAATCAGCTGCGTGACTGAAACATTGGACGTTTAGTTGAACTTATGTATAAGAGTGATAAATAAATATTTAACAGACATTTGTTTTTCACAGAACTAGAAATGAAGAAATGTAAATCACAAGATTAAAACATTTTAGTAAATGAAAAAGAAAGTTAAAATCTGATGTTAGCATTGCATTATCATGGAACAAAAGAGGAAAATAAAACAAATAGAAAATACGTGCTTTTGCTTTGTGATGAAAAGTAGAACATTTCTTAGAACTGTTAGATGATAAAGGACAGCTGCTTATTTTCTGCATGTCTAAGTGTTGTGTTAAAAAGCCTCCCTCCTGAAAGGTCTCTACTGCAAAAGTTAGGACTAATGGTTATCCTACCTTAATTTATTGAGATCTAGGCTGCAAAAATTATATTTGTTGCTACCATAGTAGCATAAACATAGATAATGCTGAACTTTAGTGCTCCAAATGTTTAACTTAACTCATTTCATCTACTAATCAAATATAGGAATTAAATTGCATTTCTAGCTTCACTGGTGGTATAAGTATTCAGAAGATACAGTATATGTTAGTTTAAAACAGAAAACATGATAATGCAACATTATAGTCATCCATAGCTTTTACCTTGAGCCACGATCTACCCCAGAGTCTGGTTGTCCTCCGTGGACTAGTGGTACCGTGCTAGCCTCTAATTCCCAAGGTCTTGGGTGATGGATTTTTTCGGGCGTAAAAATCCTTATCATGGCTTCCTTCAGAAGGGAAATAAAGTAAAGCCGGTGGTCCCATGTCGTAGATTTACGGCACGTAAAAGAACCTCAAGCCTGATAAAGAGGCCTCTGAGCAAAATTATCGGTCCCTCACGCCCAATATAGAATGGGACACTAAGGACCATAGTAGTTAGAGAGCATCCATAAATAAAAATAAAACTCAAACCCCCAGAGTCTTTAATCATAACAAACAATTCAACTTGGTTTATTGAGGGAAGAAAGCATACAATATCTTTTATCTATGACAGAACTAATTTTCTTGAGTAAAATACTTTTATATGCATATTATTATGCTTAAGAGATTTTAATGAAAACTGAATTACTTGCTTAAAACTGGGTTTGGGGGTCAATGGAGCTCCCTTATCCCAGTCTAGAAATCGTAACACTCAAATGAAAACATGTCAAGTATTAAAAAGTGTCATTTCATATTTATTCTCAAAATTAATTATCATAATTGATAATGCATTTACGTTACTAACAGATGAGACAGTTCCATTCTTGTAGAAGCTGTAAGGCTTCAAATAAATCCATAATCATGTATATATCTGCCAAGATGGGGGGGAGGTGTTATTTTATGTTTTCAATGTTTTTATTTCCACATCTCTACATTATTTTCAGACTAGGATCAACCTTAATTTTTAAAGACATTTGGTTCAATAAACAAAGAAGTATGAACAATGTATTACTATTTTGTTTCTCTTTTATATACAATTGTAAGATTTTTAAAACATAACTGCATATATTATAGTTTATTTCACTTTGTAATACATTATCAGTAGACTGACATAACTGTATTTTAATTTTATTGTATGGTCGCATAACATATTATGTGCTACTCAGTTTGCTTGGCTTACTTATAATGTTTGCAAAATTTCTGTCATTGCACCCATCTCACAACTTTAATATACCTGAGACAATCCAGACCATAAAATCACTGAGTCATAATTGAAATTGTTGAATCCATATTGAACCAATGTCTGTAAACCATTCTTTTTATTGTGCTAAAAGTGTAAAAACTGCAAACAAAAGCATCACAAACAATGTTTAGCCAAAGTCAGTTTGAGATTTGGCTGGAAAACAAGCAACCTACTTCCTAAAGCTCATAGATTTTCCTTTGTAATATTCTTATAAAGAGAGGTTTTTGTGGACATAAGTTTGAGCAAGATAAGAATGTAAGATTGTGAATGTGTTACTAGGCTGAAAGCTTCCAAGAGAATGGGAATGACCATCTTATCTACCAATGGAGTAAATGTATTAACAGTTTTGGAGTTGCTTTTTGGGTAAAAAAATGTTCAATGACACATATTAGCATCTGAATGATCCTCATAGGTAATAACTGAAGGTACAGATCTATTAAATGGCTGTGTTTGTTTTTAAGGTGTTTCCATAGATTATACAATAGTCATATTGTGGTTTACAGTTTGTATATATGCAGATATGGAGGAAACTCAAGTCACTATTTCTTCAGCAAATGAAGTCAATAATATTCACCATGCAGAAGATATTACCAGCAATGTTAATTCTGATTCTGAAGCATCTATGGTTAGTATTTTAGTTTGGTACATTATACTTTAGAAGTGGATACTGTTGGTTAAGAGCCCTGTCTCTGTAAAGTATGTAAATTGACATAAAATTGTTGAGCAACTACAGTAAAATTTTTTGAGCCAAATACTAAAAAGAATAACCAGGTGTAAAAACCATAATTAGTTTAGTTTTATAATAGAACTATAACTGCTATAAGGAATAACCATTTTTTACTTTCTCTACTACGTATAGTAAGTAGGGGAAGTATTGTATTCCACCCAAAAATTTGATACCGAGATTTCACTGGAAATACATGTTTTGAGATGCCCTGAATCCAAAAAAAGCATTTTTGGAAACATGTCCATGTGTATGTCTGTGTGTCTGTCTGTGAACAGCATAACTCAGAAACGAACAGTCGGATAAACACCAAACTTGGTATTTAGGTTCAGTATCTTCCACAGATGCGACACGAAGGTTTTCAAGAAAATCCCCCCACCCCAGATTACCCTTTACATGGAACATTTTTCGAAAATTTTAATTTTCTCAAAAATGGCTCTAATGATTTTGATTAAAATGTCATATGTTTAAGATATTTTCATGACAAATGAAATGTATATCTCAAATTTTCTGGGAATGTCTCCAAAAGTATTCTTCATTGTGAACGACTTTTGCATAACTGATAAACCATAAGAGATAGATAAAATTTTACTACACAAAAAATGTAGATTGCATTAAAATACACAATTTATGTCATATACATTTTTTTGGTTGAGTGAACCATTTTCGTTATATTCCTTGTTATTCCCTTAAATTTTTCAATACTTAATTATTTTTTCTCAAATTTGTTACTCTTTTTTTTTTTGTCCTGGTAATGCAAAGAGAATGGAATATTCCACATAGCAACCAGCTCTTAAAATATTTGACTATCGCTTAAAGCTTAGCAATTCCCCTTGCATCTACAAGAAAATTAGCAATAAGATTAACATCTTGATATCTCGATTAACATGACGCATATGGAGAATAAGCGTTTGTAAAAATGGTTTGTACAAGAGTAGAGAAAGTCATGTGTGTGTACCACATCAGATTTTTTGTAATGTTTCGCAGATCTTATGTTCTTTTCTGAAATTCATATTACCATGTTGTCAGCAAACATTCTTACTTGTATGTTACCTATAGATGAAAATGTAGTACTCTTTAAAACACAACTTATTTTAAATAAGTTTTTTTGTGGCATAAGCCGTTTTTGATATATCCATTCTTAAAGGTTCGGATTGTTTATTACTTGGGCATTCTCTTTAAGTCCTGTCAACATTCATTGTTACTCATGATTGCCTAGAACCATTATGGAAGTTTTAGGCCAACATACATTTGATTATCGCTGTTCTCTTTGTATCTATAACGAAATGTGTAATTTCTGCAGCTATTTCTGCAAAGGTTTATTTGAATTAAAACATAGTAGATAGAAAAATAAGCTTAGTAAGAATAGTTTGTATACCCACTAATAAATTATAGTGTGTAGGGAAAGTTGTGGAAATGTATCACATCAGATTTTTTTTAGACAATTTTCTTTTCTTTATGGGTGATTTACGTAAAATTGATACTAAACTAGTATTAAGATTTGAAACATCTCCACTCTCCTTGATTTCATTCACATCACTACTTTGATGTGAAGGTAAGCTACACTATGTGATCAAAAGTAGCCGGACACCTCCACAAACACAAGTTTTCCATCTTAGGTGCATTGTGCTGCCACCTACTGCCTGGTACTCATCTGCGAACTCAGTAGACATTAGACATCGTGAAACAGCAGAATGGGATGCTCCGTGGAACTCACGGACTTCGAACGAGGTGATTGGATGTCACTTGTGTCAGAAGCTGTATACGAGATTTCTACACTCCTAAACATCCCTAGGTCCACTGTTTCTGATGTGATAGTGAAGTGGAAACGTGAAGGGACATGTATAGCACAAAAGCGTACAGGCTGACCTCGTCTGTTGACTGGCAGAGACCGCCGACATTTGAAGAGGGACGTAAAGTGTAATAGGCAGACATCTATCCAGACCATCACACAGGAATTCCAAACTGCATCAGGATCCACTCCAAGTACTATGACAGTTAGGCGTGAGGTGAGAAACCTTGGATTCCATGGTCGAGCGGCTGCTCATAAACCACACATCACGCAGGAAAATGCCAAACGACGCCTCGCTTGGTGTAAGGAGTGTCAACATTACACGATTGAACAGCGGCAAAACGTTGTGTGGAGTGACAAATCACGGTACACAATGTGGCAATCCGATGTCAGGATGTGGATATGGCAAATGCCCTGTGAACATCATCTGCCAGCGTGTGTAGTGCCAAAGGTGAAATTCGGAGGTGGTGGTGTTATGTTATGGTCGTGTTTTTCCTGGAGGGGGCTTGCACCCCTTGTTGTTTTGCGTGGCACGATCACAGCGCAGACCTACATTGATATTTTAAGCACCTTCTTGCTTCCCACTGTTGAAGAGCAATTCGGAGATGGCAATTGCATCTTTCAACACGATTGAGCACCTGTTCATACTGCACGGGCTGTGGTAGAGTGGTTACATTACAATAACATCCCTGTAATGGACTGGCCTGCACAGAGTCCTGACTTGAATCCTATAGAACACCTTTGGGATGTTTTGGAATACCGACTTCGTGCCAGGCCTCACCAAACTACATCGGTACCTTTCCTCAGTTCTGCACTCCGTGAAGAATGGGCTGCCATTCCCCAAGAAACCTTCCAGCACCCGATTGAAAGTATATCTGCGAGAGTGAACGCTGTCATCAAGGCTAAGGATGGGCCAACACATATTGACTTCCAGGCATTACTGATGGAGGGTGCCACGAACTTGTACGTCATTTCAGCCAGGTGTCCGGATACTTTTTATCACATAGTGTATCTATTTCTGAGCTTTTTCTTTTACTTGACATAACCAAATGTCATAGGTACTGGATCCAACAACACTCCATTCACAAACGTCACTCTTGTTTTCATTCGTATCTGGAATTTGAAAACTTTGTATACAGCATGAGGCATTTACTCTTATTTGTGGGGACAGTTCTACATCCTTGATTTTCAGTTTTAAAAGAGTTTTATGGTCATTCTGTCAAATAATTTTTTTCTCTTGAGCATGTGTTTGCTAACTTTTAAGGGGTTAAAGCAGGAATCATGCCATTTTGTAGTGGTACCGGTACAACTCATTTAAATATTTAATGAACATTCACAGCTAAATTTAACAGATTAAACTCACAAACACACAAACTGTGGTTTCTCCCCACATACTAAATATTCTGGACTGGTCCTCTGTGGAAGGAAATGCCTAATCTGGTTTGCCATGATAAAGGTTTGTTTGTATTTTAAATCCAAAAGTGATTCAGAAATATAACCTTGGGTAATTCATAACTTTAACATAACAAGCTAGAAAATATGTAATATTTGTTTATTTATGTTTTTAATATTTTTTTTTATTCAATTTTTTTTTTTGGGTGGGATGAATAATGTTGCAGTGACACTCTCTTAGTAAACCATTGCTGTTCTGTTGAACGTCCTGTTAGGCCCACTATAGAGACAAACTGTAATGTAACAGCATAAAATTGGTTTTATGTCCATTGAATTTGGCTCTGAATTACAAAAAACAGGGTTGAATATGTGGGAATAATAAAAAAACGAAAGAAAGTGCCTAAAGAATTTCTTCCCTCAAGAAGAAGAAGATTTAGCTATGTATTGATTCCCAAATTATGGAATTTAATATTTTTGTGCCAAAGAATAACAGTGCTGTTCCACTAATCTCTGCTATGTGCCACACAGTAAGTGCAGTTAGTGTGACCCAAAAAAACAAGAAATCATACAGTTTTATAATAAGACTAAATGAGGCATTGTTGCTATAGGTGAAAAGCGTGCAACTTATTTAACAAGCCAATTTTCGAACCAATGTATCATCCTTACATTGTTAAAGATCAGCTTAGCTAATGTTTACATCATCCTCAAATCATTTTCCAAAAATCCTGACCAATCTAGGCTTGATTTTGCGAAGTCCTAGTGTGACAATGACTGAGCCTCAACTGAATGCAAGATTTCTTAAACAGTCACCTGCCTTGAAAGAGATATGCCAAAATATAGGACATATCCTCTAGAAAGCTCTTCCCATACCAGCCAGACAACACACGCAGAAACAAGAAAAATGTGGAAATTATTCTAGAGCCAAAGACAGAAAGACACAAATTGCTTTTGCTGAGTGTATAACTTTGATCTGTTCAACATGTGCAGTGAACATATGTGAAAATTGTTCAAAAGAAACTGTATTAGTGCCCCAACATATCCCCAGTGATACAGGTTTTTAATTATTTTTACTTTCTCTACCATGTACTAGTAGATGAATTATTGCGTTCCACCCAAAAAATTCAGTTTATCAAGATTTCACCCCAGAAATACATGTTCTGAAACCCCCTGAATAAAAAAAAATTAAAAAACAACATTTTTACTTTCTCTACTACTTACCTATGCAGTAAGTAGGGGAAGTATTGCATTCCACCCAAAAATTCAACTTAATCCCCCCAAAAATTTTAGAAAAAGATCCGTTAGAGAGGGAGAGAGATATCTCAAAAAATAAAAATCGGATAAATACCAAGCTTGGTATTTAAGTTCAGCATCTTCAAGGATGTGGCCCAAAGATTTTCAAGAAAATCTTGCCACCCCAAACTACCCTTTACATGGAAAAGCCTTTACTTATTTTTGATTTGTCTAAAGATTTTGATTAAAATAGGAAATACATTCTATTCTGAATGTCATTTGTGTAATTATAATTGGTAAGCCATAAGAGATAGACAAAAATCTTACTATATAAGGTAGATCTCATTAAAGGATGCAGTTTATGTCAAATAGAAATTCTTGTGGCATCAACTATTTCTGATATATTCTTTGTTATTGGTTTGAACTTTCAAAGATATGATTTTTTTCAAGTGGTAAGGTATTATTCATTTTTTGTGTCATACAAAGAGCAAGGAATTTGAAAGACATCACAAAGCAATTTACTTTTTAAAACTCTTGATTGTCACTTTAGTCTACTGAATCCTTATACCTACAATGAAATGTGTAATGAAACCTCAGTTAAAAAGAAGTAGATAGAAGAATAAACATTTGTATGAATAAAAAAGGTAGAATCAGGCAACTGAAAAATTCAATGCCATAGCCAGGATTTGAACCACGATCTCCCGGTTTCCATCTGGTTGCTCTAACCACTGAGCTACCATCGCAACTTGCCGGCATGACACTAAATTCTCCAGCTGATTCACATTTTTTCCGGTAAACTATGGCATTGAATTTTTCAGTCACCTGATTTTACCTTTCGAACCCTGTCCAACATGCGGCTTGTGTGGAAGAACAATTAATTCCATTTGTAAGAATAGTTTGTAGAAGAATGAATAGTGAAAGCCACGTAAATGCAACAATTTAGATTTTTAGGAAAAGGTGTATATATGGGAGAGAGAGAGGGGAGAGAGAGAGGGAAAGGAGGGGAGAGAGAGGGGGGAGGGAGAGAGAGAGATGGGGGAATAGCATAACTCAAAAGCAAAATGTCTGATAAATGCCAAGCTTTGTAATTAATTTCAGTACTTGCCAAAGACACGAAACTAAGATTATCAACACAATCCTCCCATCCCAAACTACCCTTTACATGAAACATATTTTGTTATATTTTATTTCCTAAAGAAAATGGCTCTAACAGTTTTGATTAAAATACCACATATTTAAGATACTTACATGACAAAAAGGATATGTGAATTGAATTTTGTGGGTAAAGCCTGTGAAGTCCTGTGTATTTGGAATGAATTCTGTATACTTTTGTATAAGTGGTAAACCATGAAAGACATACAAAAACCTACTACACAGAAAATGAAGATCTCTTTAAAACACGCAATTTATTTCAAATAATCTTTTTGTGGCATTGGTCATTTCTGAGATATTGATTGTTATTGATTTGAACTTTTTGGTACTTTTATAATTTTTTGAAGTGGTCATCATTCGGTTGTTTCTCATGATGTCATTGAAAGAAGAGGAAATTTTAAGGCCAGCATATAGCGACCTGGTTTTAAACATTTGACTATCACTTTGGTTTCATGTATCACCCTTCTTCCTACAACAAAATGTGTCATGAATCTGTTTTTACAAATGCTTGTTTTGATTAATATGAAATAGAAAAATAAACTTTTGTAGGAATAGTTTGTAGAAGCTATGTAGAAATAAAGAATAGTGGGTAGAGAAAGTCATATGAATATAACACGTTAGGTTCTTTTATATTCCTCATATTAGTGGATACCATGTTAGGAGCTTTAATTGTTAAAAGCTTTTTGCGCCTCAAAAAGCTAAAGAACTAAAGTGTTGCATTTTTTTTCTTCTTATTTACATTGTTTGAAACAGTAACATATAGTTTCTGTGCTGTGGTTTACTTTAAAATTTGATACTACTCAGTTAATTACCTTACATTAACATATAATTTCAGTATTTTATTGATATTCATAAACATTCCCTCATTCTCTTAATTAAGTTCTGGGGTTTGAACAAACCTACCTCGCAAATGTGTCCCCAAAACACTATAGACAGGATTAACTGAGAAGGCAGATAGAAAAATAAGCTTTTGTAAGAGTAGTCTCTAGAAGGGATATAAAAATAAATTATAGGATAGAGAAAGATGTCGTGTGAATGTAAAATCACCTAAGATTTGTTGTGAATAAATGTAAAAATTTACAAATGGGCACAAATTTTTGAAAATCTATGATTTATTCAAAGATGAAAATATTGCCCTATACACAGTCTTTTTGCCCCACAATTTTATACAGTAGTCCCTTTTTTCATGAATTGTGGTCCATTGTTTACTGGGAATCTGGTTATGATTATCTTGACTTCCCCAAATAATGAATTAAAAAGTGGCATTCACATGCCATGGATTTATTATACTCTGTGTAAAGCTAGTGCCTACAAAGACTTTTCATGTCTATGGGACTTTGATCAATTATACAGTGCTTTTTCTTCACACTGTGGCCACTGCCCGACTGCTTCTGTGCTGGCTGCCACAGCTCAGACACCTGCCAAAACCATCATAATAGCCATACTGGCACCTCGCATTCTCATAGTTATAGTTACAATTAAAATGATAATAAACACATACCTTATAAAATATGTTGGAAATGTTGTCCTTCTCTATCCACATATTTCTGGCATCTTCCCAGGAAATTTTCATTCACATTTAACAGGTCAATATCCAAAAATGGGTGAATTTCTCGTCTATGTTTTCTTTTAGTTCTTCCAATGTATAGGTTTTTTTTTTTTTTTACATTTTATTTTTCAAGTTCCTGTAGATGAAAATCATATAGAGTTAAATCAGAGGATCAGGACCATAATCCTTTACTAATTACCGTATCTTCAAAAAAATTTCTGAATTAAACTTAATGACTCATCAGCTGTATGTGCGGTAGCAAAAGTCTTGTTGGAAATACCCAGCCTGACATTTAATGTCAGTCAGCTGTTCAAAAAATGGTATGAATATGCATTTATTATTTGCTCAAAACTTATAGGTTCTCTATTCTGTATGCATTTACTGCATTATTTACTACAATAGCACCAGTTTTTGCTTCATGCAAGGTCATCTTGTGTGTACAATCAGATTTCTCTTTGCTTCAGTATCTGTTATTTTATGACAGAACATAACCTTGTAAATGGAGCCATGCTTAACGACTCTGATGATCTCGTGAAAAATAAAGTGTATGCAGCAAACCCCATATATTGGAAGAACTAAAAGAAAACATCAGGCGAGGAATTCACTCAATTTCAGATATTGAACTCTCGAGTGTAAATGAAAATTTTCTGAGAAGATGCCAGAAATGAGTGAGCAGAGAAGGACAACATTATCAACATCTCTTATGATAAGGTATGTGATTATTATTATAATTGTAAATATGAGAATATGAGGCAGTTGTACGGATATTATAACTGTTTCGATGGTAGTCCAAGCTGTAGCGGCTAGCGTGCAAGCTGCCGTGTAGTGGCTGCAATGTGAAGGAAAAGCACTGTCACAATTTTCATTGCATTATATTTTTGATTCGGAAAATATCTTATTAAACAAACTGATAATGACAGTGTCGAGGCGTATAGGATAAACATAAATACAGAAGTGAGAAATACTATCGTTATTGGAAGAAAAGCAAAGAAGTTACACTTGTAAATTTGAGAATGAGGTAATGAAAAAAGTGGACAGGTTTAAATACTTGGGATGAACCTTAGTAACATGAGTTATTATTAGGTAATCTAAAAGAGGATAACAGTGACAAAGGAAGTTTTTACCAGAAAAGAACCACTTTCTGTGGATCCTTAAAGAAAGAGTTGCAGAGTTTGGTGAAGTATGGCATAATATAGTGCAGAAAGTTGAGCTTGAGATAAAGTAAGAAGACATGAGTGCAAACATTTGAAGTGTGGATATGGAGAAGAATGGAATGTGTGAAATAGACATTATAAATAAAGAAGCTATTTTAGAAAAAGTAGGGGAAAGTAGAAAATTTTGAAACTGATCAACAAGAGGAAAAGAAAGTTACTGAGATACTAGATGACAGGGGGGCACCCGCAAAGAGATGTACTGGAAGAAATGGATGGCAAAAATGTTCAGGGCAGAAGAAGATATCACATGAGAGATAATATTAAGATGAATTGTTCATATGCAGAGACAAAGAAGAAAACAGAAATTAGGGAATAGTGAAGAATGCTGAATTTATAGTGAAGAACCTGCAGAAAACTATATATGTTTATAGGGAGATGCAAAATTCCTATTTACTCCTTTTTGCCTGTTTCACAAGAAGCAGCAGCCAAGAATTCTTCAAAAAGTCTTGAGGTACCACAAGTTTTCATTCTCAAACCATTAGCCACCTACTTTTTATTATACAGTGTCTCAAAATGTTGTATGCACTCTTTGAAATATTATTTCTCAGCAACAAAATGAGACAAATACAACTTTTTGTGTTGTATTCCTTAAAGCTGGGCATGCTCAAAATGTAACCCTTCTGCCACAGTACACTCCAAAAAACAATGTAGAACAGAGTGTCGTACTGCCTGGATTGTTGCTAATGGAATATCATTGCAGGCACATTCAGTCTGAACTCTCAGTCTTCCAGTGTTTGTGGTTTAGTGGCATACACTGCGTTCTTTAAAGTTCCCCAAATGTAGAAGTCTATAGAGGTAAAATCCAGAGATTGAGGTGGGAACTCTGTAATACTTCCTCTTTGTCCTATCTATCTAGGATTGAATGTGCGATCAAGAAAATTCCTCACATTGGCGTGAAAATGAAGTGAAGTGCCATCTTGTTGAGAGTAAAACCCATTTTCATTCTCAAAATGGTCATTAAGACATGTATTTGTGGTTTCCAAAATTTGCAGATAAGTCTGATATGTGACAGTCCTTTTGAAGAAGTAAAATCACAAATTACTTAAATGTAAATAATGATTGTAATATGAATATGCATTTTTATGTGACATTGATTTCAGATGTTTATTAATTGTAATTATTATTGGGAAATAAGTTTATACGGCCTTACTGAAACTGTCAATAATAGAGCGCAATAATGCAGAGAGGGGGGTGAGCTGTTTATCATTATTGGAAACGAGGAAGTTACGTAATGTTGGCGCGTTTTATTAGCCAATAGTAGTTCAGTTATAATCTTTAGGCGTATCTGGATGAAGGAGTATAAATAGAAGCCAAGTCAGAGGTAAAGTCAGTCAGTCCTTCAGTTCGCCGAAAGCATTCATACATTACACGTCGTATTTAGCTCAGTTCATCAAAATTCTTTGTGCACTACACGTCGTCTTCAGTTCGTCAGTTCGTCAAAATATTTGTATGAGATACGTCGGCTATAGATTCACAAGTTACGAAAATCTAAAGTATTATAAAGTTAATTATACACAAAGTTGAAGTACGCGAATTAAAAGTGATTAGTAATGAAGTTATTAAAACAGTTTCAGTTTGGCGAGTGTTAAGATCAATGTATAAATGTGATAGTTAACGTGTTGGACAATAAATGTGTAAAACAAATTTCTTCATCAGTGTTATATTTGAATAAAAGATTCCTTTCCGTTTACACACTCTGATCAAGAGACATGTTCGACTGAGACATAATAGCTAGCCGGAGGACAGTAAACAAAACTTAAAATTCTTTCAAACACTAATACTACCACAAATTGCTAACACTAGATGGAGCTACAAACCGAACAAATGAATGACGTCACAAGATGGCTTCAACACACGTGATGTAAACAAACATTATAAGTAATACCGTCGCAAATTGGCTACCACAACGTGGGGCTACAAAACATATACAAATAAATACAACATAACTATCGCACTTGCCATATTCTACCCATATTACTTTCTTTAATTATAACATAAAAATGATGATGATGGTAATAATAATAATAATAATAATAATACCAAAATTATAATCTAATAATACTAATATTATAATAATGATAATATAATTACATAACTTAACATCACATGATAAAACTAATTCACATCTCTTTTTATTGTCCATAACCATTTCTTTTTTACTTTGGACAGTTACTCTCCTACCTTGTTACTATCCTTGTTAAAAATCTTGCTTAAGGCTACTTTCCTGTCCAGTTTTAACCATTTCCCATTTATAGCTTGCTTTCTCCAATGCTGTGTACCTTTACAATAAAAAATGACATGTTTTAAATCTTCTCTTTACCCACATATTGGACACTGGTTCTGTGGGAACCCATTTCTTATTCCTATTAGTCTCCATACACCTGCTCGTATCCAGGCTATACTTTCTCTTTGTTCCTTATTTGAGTTATCCACATACTGTCTCTAGCCCATATATTTTTTATTAATATATATGATTCCAAGGAACTTTTCTTCCCAATGTTACTAAATAACTTTTGTATCTCTATATCTTCAAACCTCCGCCTAGCTTCTTTCCAAAAACCCTGAACATTATTTTCCCTCCTTCTCCAAATTTCTCCCAGACCACTATTTTCCAAATTAGTTTGTATATTATAACTCCACCCATTTTTCTTTAAGCTCCTTTCTTGAAATTCCAAACACTGCCTCAACAAGTTCTTCTCTTCTAAATTTAATAGTCTGTACCAATATTTAAGAGCTCTCTCCATTATTACCCCTTTTCTCCCCACTCTCTGCATTAACTAGAGCAAATTCCTTAACTGTAGCATTTGGCAGGCCTAAAACTTCTCTACAAAAACTCCTGTGTACCATATATATCTCTTCCCAGCCTCCTTCTACTCCCCATATTTCACTTCCATATAACATTTTTGCTTCAACTACTGTGTTATATATTTTCTCTAGCCATTTAACATTTATATCTGGTATTGTATATTTGCACCCTCTAATCACTGACATTGCCCCTTTCCCCTTCGCCAATACCAGTTTCTTCTGTTCCTCCCTTTCACCCCCATCCATTTTAACCCCTAAGTATATACAATCTCTGAACACTTTATATTCCTTCTCTCCATTCTTCCACTTTTCATACTTGCCCAGTTTGGCACCTTTCTTAAACACTATAATTTGAGTCTTCTTTTGGTTTACTTTCAGATTCCATTCATCACAGTATTTATTCATTTGCAGTAGGACTTCAGACATTCTTGTTATCAGTGAAACTTCTCTTTCTTCTGCACTGCCCTTTCAACACATCTTGCGCCGTTCCATCGACTTCAAACTTGTCTTGGATTCTTATAATTGTTAACCTTGTTGGTGGTAGCGGTGTACCAAATTCAACCCTCGAACGTCATTGCACCTCAACAATGTTCTCCCTTTCCAATAACATTTCAGTACCCACTTACACTCATTGAATGATAAATGCACAGATGAACGTGTTTCTATGCTTTCCACTACCTTCTGAATCATAAACAACAAAAGTTGTATTTCTGTCTCATTAGGTTGCTGAGAAATAGCATTTCAAAAAATGTATACATCAATTTCAGACACACTGTATAAGTAAACAATATGCCTAACCTTTAAGAAAGCCAAATTATAATGTATGCAGATGATACATAATCATTAACATCAGCAAGAATGTACAAAATTTAGAAATAACAGTGGTGATGATAATGATGATGATGATAATAACAATTTTATTGTAGTCAATAGACTTTCACAAGAGCATCTAACACTATCATTATATGTATGCAATCAGAGCACAGTATAAGTTATTTACAAAATCATTTTATGGCAGTATGAAATATGACACTGTCACTATATCTGTAGTATAAGTCAATCAGAATACAATATCATAAGTTATTTACAAAATTATCATTGTATAATAATAATTACATATACACACATCCATTATACCTAGTTCAGTAATATTATACAAGGATTTCACTATTATGGTATTCTTAATTGTTGATGGTAATTTATGATCAGGCAGAGGAGTTTTAGTAAGTAAACAGAGCAATCTGGTTACCTCACAGAGTATAGCTGATATCAGGCACTTGAAGGGCGCACTCCTCCCCTCCCCACAGGTTTCATTGCAACTGTTCCATTTATTCGCTGCTTAATATACACCAGTGGAGAACTATGGCAATATGCCTAAAGTAAAGAAGAGTTTGTACATCAGAATTAGTATAATTTGTGGTGGAATTGGCAGGGAACTCTAGCACAAATAGTGAAACCATCAGATGTAACATAGAGCTCAAAATATACTTAAGCATCTGTTAAATAACATTGTAATTCATTGAAACACAAGGAACATGTGACATTATTAAAAAGGAACAATCAGGATAGCAGACCTTCAACTTCCTCAGTTGCAAATTACAGATCAGAATTTTTGCAGGATCTGTGTTATACACTAATAAGAGTGGATATTGCTTTAAACACTGTACAACTTTTGAAATACTTGTTTCGAGCTTTCATGAACTGATTGCACACTATCAATAGCTAAACATATAGATAATTTCTTTCTTTCTTCTAATACTACTCCTTAATCCTTATTTAGCTATTTCGAAGTAGTGAGTGAAGCCTTCAATTGTTTAAAGAGAGTACTGTAAGGTCGTAGTTGCTCCCACCTTCCATCACCATCAAAACTTGTTGTGTTCCTAACTTGATGGTTTACTTACATAAAGTCCCTCTCCCTGTTTGGAATATCATATGCTCCTGTCGTATATGGGTCCTTATTGGTTCAAGTTTTATTCGTACTCACTCTATGGTAATCATTTGCCCTTCTTGTACAGAGAGAGCCAAAAAACTACGAACCGGCTGTGCAGTGTTTTTCCTGTTCGCGTCCTCAGCGCTTGTTGCCATCTGCTGCTATCATAGAAAGACACGGATGAAACCATACAACATTATAAAACTACTTTTAAAGGCTTTACTTATCAACTTTATGAAAGGAGATGCTGAAACTGGCCACCATCATTGTCCAAACATTTTTGGCACCTCTTTAGGAAACTTCCATCACTCGTCACAGTTCACGTTGAGAAATGCTGGCCATTTCCTGGCGGACATTTTGTTTTAATTCTTCCAGGGTGTGTGGGTTTGTCTTGTACACTTTGTTTTAAGTTACAAAGGGGGTTAGGGACCAAGGGGGCCACAAATCTCTACTAATAATTCTGTCCTCAAACACACTTTCATAAAGTTGTTAAGTAAAGCCTTTAAAAGTAGTTTTAAAAATGTTGTATGGTTTCATTTGCGCCTTTCTAGATGGTGGCAGATGGCAACGAGCGCCAAGGATGCGAACAGAAAAAACACTGCGCAGCCAATTCGTAGTCTTTTGGCTCTCCCTCTATCATATTATGATAGTCATTATTGAGTATGTTAAATTCCTTTTTTCTTTCACTACTACGTTTGGTAAGTAGAGGAAGTATTGCATTCCACCCAAAAATTTGATACCAAGATTTCACTGGAAATATATATTTTGAGGTCCCCTGAATCCAAATAAAGCATTTTTGGAAACATGTCCACATGTGTATCTGTCTGTGTCTCTATGAACAGCATAATTCTAAAACGAAAAGTTGGATAAATACAAAACTTGGTATTTCAGGTTCAATATCTTCCAAAGATGTGACACGAAGATTTTCAAGAAAATTCTCCCCCCACTCTAAACTATCCTTTACATGGAAAATTTTTCAAAATTTTTTATTTCTAAAAAAATGGTTTTAATGATTTTGATTAAAATACCAAATATTAAAGATATTTACATGATATATAAAATATATATCTTGAATTTTCAGGGAATAGGCTATAAAGTCCTCTTCATTCCGAGGGAATTTTGTATAATCTTGTATAACTGGTAAACATTAAGCGAAGATGAAGATGTACTACACAAAAAATTTAGATTTCTTTAAAATGCAATTTATTTCAATTTTTTTTTTTAGGGGTTGGCATAAGCTATTCCTGAGATTTCCATTAATAAAGGTTTGAATTGTTCATTTCTTGATCATTCTCTGAAAGTCCTTTCAGCATTCACAGTTGTTTCTCGCAATCGCATGGAAACAATATGGAAGTTTGAGGCCAGTATATAGCATCCAGTTCTTAAATATTTGACTGTCGTGTTCCCTTTGTATCTATAATGAAACGTGTATTGTAGCTATTTCTGCAAAGGTTTATTTGGATTAAAATATATTAAACAAAAAAATAAACTTTAGTAAGAGTAATTTCTATACCCACTAATAAACAATAGAGGGTGAGAAAAGTCATGTGAATGTATCACATCAGTTTTTTTTCTTTGACAAGAATAATAGTTTTGAACATGTACACTGAAACTGCAGTTACAGTATTATCTGTTATGAATATTTCCTGACAGGATTGTTGATGCTGTGATGCTGAAGGTTGATATACTTCTTATGCACCTTTTTTTGTATTTTTAATAAACTGTTCATATTGATTTTAGTTGTTCCTCCCTCCCCAAATTTTATTCTATATGCTAACTATGGGTAAATAATGCCATAATATCTGTTTTAAGAATACTAATGTCCCCATATTTTGACATTTTGCTGATTGTCTCAATAGGTACAGTCCTGAGTTAATTTTTTTACGGACTGTTTTTACATGTATTTGTGTGTTGTAAGTTACATTTTTTTTTATGTGTACCCCTAAAACTTAAATTCCTATATTTAACTTTAGTCCATTGTTAATAAATACAGTGATATTTCACTAACTGTACCGTCATTTTTTCTTCTAAGCTTTCTCTACCATCACTCCAACATATTATATATGTGTCATCTGCATAAGAGATCACTTTGCTGTTTTCTGGTTTGGGTAAATTATTTATATAGATCAGGAAAATTGTAGGTCCCAGTACTGATCCCTGTGTTACCCCCACTTTACTATGTTATAGTATGATTTAATGGTGTGTATAATGTTACCTTTTTACCCAATTTATTTCTGTACATTGCACACAGTCTTTAAGGTCTGTTGCTATAATTTATTATTTTGTCCTCTAAAACCATAGTAGTAAAATTTTGAGATTAGGTGATATGAGACACAATCAAAAGTTCTGGAGAGTTCCTGCTGTGTTTTTATGGGTATCTTTCAATTCCAACAGTTTATGCACATATTCCACTATAGCCATGATGGTCAGTAGTTTATTTTTAATCCATATTGAAAATTATTAAAGATATTATTAGATTTTAAGAAACTATTTAATCTAACTACAAGTAATTTCTTGTACAATATGCTGAATACTGAGATTGGAATAAGTGGACTGTAATTACTAACATTTGTGTTTGAAACCTTTTTTATGAATTGGTCGTACCACACTAATGTTTAATACTTCATATGCCCTCATTCACTGAGTAATTCATTAGATACACCAGTATATTCGACAATTGTTGTTTGCAATGTTTTAGCACTGTAGGTGACATGCCATCCCACCCAGAGGATTGTTAATTCTTTAAACTGCTTATTTTTTTGTAGAGTTCTTAAGCATTTGTCTCATGCAAACATGTTTTATTCATAACAGTTTTGTTTTTAGATTTTTTATTCCTTATGTCATTAATT
This sequence comes from Deroplatys truncata, assembly GCA_030765065.1. Classification (NCBI taxonomy): domain Eukaryota; kingdom Metazoa; phylum Arthropoda; class Insecta; order Mantodea; family Mantidae; genus Deroplatys; species Deroplatys truncata. The sequence continues at coordinate 121,867,431 of CM060978.1, forward strand.
ATAAGATTATTAGTAGTATTTAAAAAGGCATTAAATATTTTGAAGGTTTCAGAAGGATCACGTAGTATTTGTCTGTCTTTGCTCAGAATTATATTTGAGTATTCACCTACATATATGGTGTTTAACTTGCTTGTTTATAATATTCAACACTGTTTTTATAGTATTATTGGAATTCATTATTTTCTTTCTTGTTTTTCTGCCTTTAGATTAAGCATCGCTTTCTTGTTCCATTTTTACTTTCGTACCATGTACATAGTAGGTATAGAAGGTATTGCATTCCACCCAAAAATTTGACATAGATATTTCACTGGAAACACATGTTTTGGTACCCCTGAATAAAAAAAAAAGTATTTTTAGAAAAATGTCCATGTGTATCTGTGTGTATATGATCAGCATAACTAAAAAATGAAAAGTCGAATAAATACCATACTTTATTTAGGTTCAGTATCTTTCAAAGATGTGACACAAAGATTTTCAAGAAAATCCCCCCCACCTCAAACTACCCTTTACATGGTACATTTTTCGAAACTTTTGATTTGCTGAAAAATGGCTCTAACAATGTTGATTAAAATACCATATATTAAAGACATTTACAGTGACAAATGAAATATACATGTTGAATTTTCTAGGAATAGCCTGTGAAGTCCCCTTCATTTGGAAGGAATTTTGCATAATCTTGTACAACTGATAAACATTAAATGATGAATGAAAACTTACTACACAAAAAATGTACTCTCTTTAAAACACACATTTATTTCAAATATATTTTTTGTGGCATAATCTGAGATATCCATTCTTAAAGGTTTGAATAGTTTATTACTTGGTCATTCTCTTGAAGTCCTCGTCAACATTCAATTGTTTCCCGTAATGTCATGGAAAGAGCATGGAATTTTAAGGCCAGCGTGTAGTGTCCAGTTCTAAAACATTTGACTGTCGCTGTTCCCTTTGTATCTATAATGAAATGTGTAATGCAGCTATTTCTGGAAAGGTTTATCTCGATTAAAATGGAGTAGATAGGAAAATAAACCTTTATAAGAATAATTTGTATACCCACTAATAAGCGATAGAGGGTAGAGAAAGTAGTGTGAATGTATTCACATCAGATTTTTGTATACTTATTGTGGGTATTATTGCAAGCACTCAATTTGGTGGTTTGAAAAACTTATACATACTTTTCATTTTAATTTTTAACTTTATTGGTTCAGGAGGCAAAGTTAATTTGTCATTTCATGCTTAACTGAACTTTTCGACTGAGGACAAGTTTCATCAAAGTGGAAAGTAAATTTTTGCATAAAAGTCTTCCATTTGTCATGTGTATTGCATGCATTATGTACTTCTGCCCATTCCTCCTTATCAAACATATATACTGTCTTTCATTGGATTAAACCAGTTGTAAATTCTATAATTTGTTCCCTATGGTCTGACACATGAAATTAATTATTTATTGTGCAAAATGTTTCTTAATTTAGATTCATTATTATGCAAAATATTAAACAAGTGACACAGTACTTAAAATCTAATTATCACCACATTAACATGTATAAAACAGACATATAAACTGCCATATGCCTTTAAATAAGAAGTTTGCATTGAAAATTAACAAAATGAAGAAGCAGAATAAATTTCTTGGGATCATAATTGACCAATACTTGAAATAGGATAAGTATATAGTCATAATATGGTACTAAAATCTGTTTGGGTTTATTCATCAGTAAAAAACCAAAAGTAGTTTGTCAGGGACAAATTTTCCCATATCTTTGCTGTTATATTATAGTTTGAGGACACAGTAAAAAGAAATTATATTCATGTTTACAAAAGTTAGTCCCATTCATATTAATTTTGGGTCTAAAATATGTGGAATTATGCAAAGAGGGCTTTAAAAACTCAAAAGTATGTAGCTTCTATACAGATACACATATGAAATAGTTAAAAACTAAAGAAAATAATAGAGAATTAAATTAGTACATACATAAACGTTACATAAGAAGACATAATAACTATCCCATACAAATGCATTCACTAGAATACCTACATATCAAATTAAACCTGCAGCACCAGAATATGAATTGTAAATAAACTTAAAGCACCCAAAGTGATGAGTTTAAAAAGTAAGAAAACTTTAGAAAATACTACTAAGAAATTGTCTTTATTTATAGAATTTAAAAGATGAAAATGTCATATAAGGATGAAAATAGTAAAATAAGGCAAAGTAATGTCTGTTTGTAAATAGGCACATTATAATTCCTTGTATTATTCCTAATGTATTATGTCTTTCAATTTGCAGCAAGTTTGGGTTTGCTTTGTATTGCAAGATTTGATTAATATATAAAGCCTGATGTATTCAACTACATGTAATGTTTAAAATGAGCTGAGTTTGACTGCAAAATGTTTAGGGTGATCTGTATTACCTGCGTTTCCAAACATACAAGTTTTGTATATTATAACTTTGTGCTGTTCTTTGTAATTACTGTTAAGCCATAGTTAAAGATGTTTGTTATTGCATAGTTGTTTCTTTGACATTAATATTGGTAAAGTTGCAAAAGCGAAACTCTTAAGTTTTTACTTGCAAGCATCCAAATTATTGTCTGATGAACAGTGGCGGCTTGTGATTTGTAAGTTTGGAAGGGTGGTAGGTGATATTTTTGTATTAAGCATGCTTTACTTGGCAAGTTTTATTTTACAGTCTACTGGAAAGCATAGTACAAAAAACAATCATTTAAACCAAAATATTCTGCCTATATTTTTAAGCCAAATACAAATCCTATGCATTAGTGCAATTCAGAAATAAAACATGCAATAAAATGCATCTACCAAAGGGGGCGTAAATTAAATTATATTAATAATTACTGCATTATTCCTTTTGGTAGCAGGAGGCCTTTTGCCATTTATATTATATGGTTCATCCATGCGTTAATGAATATTGGTTAACATTTTCAATGGAGAACACACGTTTTTGTAACAAATGGATATTCTGTGCTTTGTTTTCACAAAATAAATGATTTACAAACCTTAACCACGCATGCTTGCACATCGATTAACCTGTGTTTCCTGAACATATTTCTTCTAAGTTTTAGTTGCTAAATTCTTCTATAATAAGATTTATTTAGATGTCAGAGTAAGAACATAATTTCTTAAGCAGAAACGCATAGAGTTTATTTTTGCTCATTGCTCAACCTTATCTCATATCTAAATGTGTATGTGATGATACCAAGCAATCAGCAACATGCATTAGAAAAAGTTCAAGAGTATAAAATGAACTGTAGGAAATTATTATGTAAGTATCTACATGCCTCTCAAGAAAAGAATATTATACTCTAATTAAACTAACCTAATTAATATTCTTGTAGATGAAGTCATTTTCCTCCTTTCCTTTCGTTCAGCAAAATAGTTGAAATACATATGGCCTAAAGCATTAGTAAATGTTATCATCATCTTGAGAATTTAAAAACACCTTTGACTCCCTGTTATGGTTATGGGAATCATGCAAATGATGCATTGCTATTTATTGTTCATTACGATTTGTTAACTAATTAATTAACTTTAAATACCACTTAAAGGTTTTTAAGTCTCCACCAAGAGCATACCACTTGCACTGAATTTAGTGGTTAAGTTAGGCATTTTATACAACATGTGCTTTTGAACCCTGTATGCAATTAACATGTACATATGTGAATCAGAGCACTGCATGTGAGTGCATGCACTGTGATTATGTGACTTGCAGACAAAAGTGATCAACACAGATTGTAGTACAAGGGGGATTATTTATTTTCTGCTCTGAATTATTTTAACTCTACAATACTATACTTTAAATTACAGTATAAATTAAGGATTTGATTGAACTTTAAATCAATTTATATAACAGAATTATATTTTAGACATGATTGAATACATTTTTTTTTGAATATGCTGGCAGCAGTGAAAGTGAATGACTCCACATAAAAGACTGCGTGGAGAAAGAATCAATAGCTAAGTGCTTCGAACTCCACCAAGTTACTATTACCTCTCTGCACCCCTTGCCAATAATTGAAGTATTCCTCTCTGCATGTCTCACCTCTAGCAGCATCCATAAATGTGAAGATCCCCAGATGAACTTGATGTATCCCAAAATACACTCCGTAATGAAAACATTCATGCTACTCTCTGTATAAACGTTGCAAAAACATTTCAAACACAACCAAAAGTCTATAAACTAATTCAGGGAGTGCAGAAATTAATACTGCAATGACATCTGATATTATCCTTCGTTTCCTGTGTTTATTTTTTATTTATTGGGAGGGTGCCATCTTATAGTCCTCCATCACCAGCCATCACTGCTGATAGACCTTTTATAACTTGTCATGAAATAATAATTAGAAACCGCTTCAATGTGAGCAATTCCACATAATATTATATGATACTAACAACTTAAGCATAACACTGTAAAGCAAGGCAATAAATATGGTAAAACACTTCAATTTACTTAATGCTAATAATAAATTGCAATGTGAGTCAAATTTACACTTGAGTTGCTTCACTAAATAGTTAATTCCTGAACATGTTTCATAAGTGATGTTACCTACATTACCAGCAGATTTTGACTGTTGGATGTGTTACTGATATCCTCCGTGGACTCACTGTATCTCTGTGTTGGTTGATTGATGAACTTGTCTTCAGCAGGATTCTCAAAATTCATTACTTTTATTTTTTGTTTTAGCAGTAGCCTCACGCCTCTGGGGCAGAAACCACAAGATAGAAAATAATGTATGTCTATTAAGATCAGTACAACAGCCACTAGAACTGGATCTCTGAGAAAATATCTTTATACTGAAACAAAAGTAATGAATTTTGAAATTCCTGCTGAAGACAACCCACTCCACTATACAAGGTCATCAGTCGACTGCCAAAGAGATCCAGTGAATATATGGAGGATATCAGCAATAAGTCTGTCAGTCAAAATCTGCTGATGATATAGGTAACATCACCTACAAAACATATTCAAGTAATTAACTGTTTAGTGAAGCAACTCAAGTGTAAATTTGATTCACATTGCAATTTATTATTATAATTGTGTGCCTTTCCAGTTTTTTTTATCAATTACTTAATGCTCTTTGCTTCACCTTTCTCAGTTTATGTTGGATGTTGTTTCATGGGCAACTATCTCGATCTTCAGCTCCTTGTTAACTATCAGAAGTTCTAATTCTGTACCTGATGTATGTTTGAAATGCCTATGGTACAGGTTTTACAAGTTTTAGTAGAATATTAGATTAGATTAGATTATTGTCTTCGTATATCCAATTTCATTGATGGTTTTTCAGATTTCTTCATACTGACTTCTTTCCTTGTGTGCCATTATCATCATGAATTATTACTGTAATTTTTGTTATTGTTATTATTATAAATATATATATTTTATTGTATTTTCAGGTAATTTTGTCTGTATTCTGGCACAAAAGACTACTAGGAGCTGCATTCTATGTTGCAGAAGCTGCTGAGGTATTATTCAAATGTGTTACACTAGTGACATTTTAGGGTGACCAGATGTGCATTTCCCAGATTTAGTATTGAATTTCTATAATAAATAATATGAAAAGAAAAGTGTGACAAAGGATAATCACTGTGCAAAATATTGCATAATGTGTATACTCATTTGCAAATTTGTCTGAACATTTTAGTTTATACTAGCAGCACTTGCAGCATTTATTAGTTAATCATGGAGCTGCTTCTGTCTCTCTCTGATGTACATATTCATTTGAAGTTTTTGTAATTGGTGATGAAACGGTTTTTTAGCTATTATAGTAAAAGTTTAAAATATAAGCAGTGAAATGGTTTTAATAAAGTAAAAGATTTGTAGCTGTTCTGGGTTCATTGATTGCTGGATTTTTATTTTTCTTTGTTTAGCAGCTGTTTCTGGTGATAGTTTAAAATCTAAAGTACTCACCAGAGTTGTTGATCTTGATGCGTCAACTTATCTCTGTGGTATATCTCTCTCGCTGGGTTCCTGTTGTTTTCCTGTCGATTCTCATGCTGCAGCATTTAATTTATAATGCCTGAGCCATGAGAACTCTATTTACTAATATCTCGGGTCGTGGTACAAGAAGTGATTCTGAATAAAATTGTGTATTCTTAGAATTTCTTAGTTTATTCTGAAAAAGCTGTATAACTCATTAAAATAACAGCTGAATCACAATTTATAATAGTTTTCTCACTGTTTTATACACTTTTAGAAGTACTATCGCTATTGATGCATGCTCAGAATATTGATAGCAATACTTCCTAGCCGTGATTCCGTTTGTAGATTACGTGAAGGTGTATAATAGCACGAGGTGACGCTTTGAATGAATCCCCTCTTCTCTGAACAAACCTTATATAGATTTCTGATGTTGACATAGTAACCAAGTCAATGAGTATTGTTGGTCTCTAGATAGTAACTGAAATAATACAAACATTTTTTCACAATGATGAGTTTCATAATGGTTGGCTATGAGAGCTAGAAAATACTTGATATTTTTTCTCTTTCTCTGTAATATTCCATACTTTTTTAACTACCCCTATAATATACAAATATTGTTTTAAATGAACAAAGAAATCTTACAATTTTTATGAGTTATTAATTTAACATAAAGTAATAAATATTAAAAAATCGTTGAATATTTCACAACGATGTCTCCATCTTGAAATCTGTTCCCCTTCCTAATTTTATAAAGAATTTTTCTTTAAAAATGTTCAACCCTTAGTATCTGTCTCAGCAGTAGTTCATATTATGCATACTTGTGCCTCTTCCTTATGCTTTTTATGTATTCAGAACTATGCAGTTTTCCATGATCACCAGAAACTGACAATGAAAGATTCAGAATTATTATATAACATTAAGTGGTTTATACCTAATGAATGAAAGTAGTGGAAAAAAAATGGTGTAACTGCTTAAATATTTATCCCATCAAAATTTTTTAGATAATTAATCTGAAGTGGTATTAGTGCAAATTGTATATATGTTTTAGAGCACCACGTTGTGGAAGCCAATATAATGGGAGAATGTTATGTTGATTTCTGCGTTGCCATCTTGTGTGACGTCATTCGTCGGTCGCCTGCTAAATCCATCTGGCGTAGCAATCTATATGAATTAGTTTTAAGGTTATGTATATTGTCTTCCGGCCAGCTATTTAGGTAGGCATTTAATTCTTGCAGGGTGTGAAGCGGAAAAGGAATCTTTTATCCAAAAATTACTAGTGAAGAAATGTGTTGTATAATGTTTTATTGTCGAACACGTGCACTAACACTTTCACAAATTTATCTTGATAATCTCCATACTGAAACTGTTTATAATAACTTCTCACTTTTAACTCACGTACTTCAATTTTTTGTATATAAGTGACTTTGTAATATTTTAGATCTTTAATGATTTTCACTGCGTGTAACTTGGTGAACTGAGCGGCCAACGTGTAATGTACGGAGAATTTTGTATAACTGCAGGAGACGATGTGTAGTGCTTCGTGAATCTTGCCGAACTGGAGGACGCTCGCTTTGAATCTACACTATTTATAGGCTTACCTCAAGATACACCTAAAGATTATAAATGAATTACCATTGGCCAACAAAACGCGCCAACATTAGCGTCTATTTTACTATCCAATGAAAACCACTAATACATATTACTTTTATAGAATGTTCTGGAAGCTTTTACCGAAAAGGCGCGAAACATTACGTAACTTCCTGGTTCCCGGTAACGATAAACAACTCACCCCCTTGCTAAAGTATTATGTTATTGTTAACAGTTTCAGTAGAGCCGAAAATTATTATTTACCATTAATAATTACAATTATTAAACCCCTGAAATCAATGTTACATAAAAATACATATTCATATAAAAATAATTATTTATATTAACGTAATTTGTGATACAAATTACCGTCTCATATGCCCCACTAGAAATATAATTATAAACATTTATAACCTGTTTGGAAATTTTATAATTTTGTTTTTAGTCTCCTAAATCTTGTAACACACGCTATTCACTTTCACTTAACACTTCACACGCGTTTAACACACGACATATGTTTTATCTTGCCACTACTTACTGGCTCTGATTTAATTAATTTAGATATTAATCTGATATCACAAAATTTTTTTTTTTTTTATAGCAAATACTATACCCTAAACTATTTATTTACTACTACCAAATTGTTTACTTTAAGCTGTTGACAAAATTTATACATTTAAGATTTTTGTAATTGTTATACATATGTACCAAAATATTCACCCTCAACACAAATATTTACATCTCTTAAATCTAGGCATTGTTTCACATGTTCTATTTACTACATAAATATTGGTTTTAATTATGTTTACCATTTTTGTTATTTTGAATTTTATTTTAACAATACTCTTTGAATAGTATTTATGTACTTTACTTTAATATAACATCATGCTTTATTTCACATGTTCTCTTACTAGTAAAATGTTATTTTCCTCTCAAACATTTAATCATGTCCAAAATTTATTTCTCCTTTCCTATGACGTACATATTTATTTAACCCTCTTACGTTCCAATACATTGCTCTGCATTTCGTCTTTAACTATTCAGCATTTATTATTTATCATCTTTGTCTTTTGTTTCACCATGATCCTCATGGTTATATGGTTTAAGCATCTCAATATGGAACTTTCCTATGCTTTTTCGATTTGTTGGATTACATAACTCATATGTATTAGTTCCATATACTTTAACAACTTCATATGGTCCATGGTATTTGAGAAACATTCGCCAATAAAGTTTATTTTCTTTGTCGGACAATTTCTTGGTTTTAACCAAAACTAAATCTCCTATTTTGATCCTCCATTCCTTTCTCTTCTTTTCTTCATGTTTCATTTTTCTTTTTATGGCTTTTTTCTTCATCCTCTCAAATGCTTTTCGGAACATCTCTTCTTCTGTTGGTGGTATCGAATGCGCATCTGGAATGGCTCCTGGGATTGTTTTACACATTGTATTGATCTTCTTTCCCAACTTAAGTTCACATGGTTTATATCCTGTCACATTGTTTATGGTTTCATTTAGTAGGTTCTGAACGAAGTTCACGTATCCATACCATTGAGTGTGTTTTCGATGACATAACACCCTTAAATAATTTGAAATTTCCTTAATTTCCCTCTCCACTGGGTTGGAGTTCGGTCTGTATCTTGACGAAAAATATTGTTTAATGCCATTTTCTTTAAGTCCATCCATAAATTTTTTTCCTGTGAAGTACGAAGCATTATCGCTCAATACAGATTGAATAGGTCCTTCTTCTATCACATATGACTTAAGTAGTCTATTCAAACATGCTGAACCTGTAGGTTTTCTCAAAGGGTAGATTCTTACATATTTGCTGAATATATCATAACAGACAAATATATATTTATTTCCAAATTGACTTGGAGGCATCGGACCATGAATATCAATACTAATTACACATCTCGGCTTATCTCTAATAACCGAATTAGTTTCAAATGCATATGCTGCATTTATTTGCTTTGCCTTCTGACACAGGTTGCAGCACGATATAAATTTGCGAACTTTTTGACGCAATTTGGATATGTATAAATTCTCTAAAATCATAGAAGTTGTTCGGTCCGTCCCTGAGTGTGCTAACCCTTCATGAAAATTCTTAATTAGTTCCTTTTCCATGCTTTTCGGAACCATTACTTTCCAACTAGGCATTTCTTTTCCATGCTTTTTGTATAATGTCCCATCTCGAATTGCTATAATTTCTTTCTTTGCCTCCTCAATCAATGGTGCATTTTCTTTAAATTTAAACAATTTTGCATCCTCATTTTGAATTTCCCCCATATTTTTCAATTTTCTAATCATTTCTTTACTTAAAGGAATTTCAATTGTCAATATTTTGACTTCATTTCTAGGCCTTTCAATATTTTCGGGAATTTTTTGGGTTGTAGTTCAATCTTGATAGTAAATCACTGAAGGTATTGTTTTTGCCAGGAATGTGGATAATCTCAATATCAAATGCAGATATTGCATGAATATATCTAGCAAGTTTTCCACTACATAATCTACACCGTTGTATGAAAGTTAAGCTTATGTGGTCTGAATATACTTTCACCTTTTTCTGATAAATATAGGTTTTAAAACGAATTAATGAGAAATATAGTGCTCCAATTTCTAACTGAGTCACTGAAGAATTCCTCTCAATATTTGTAAGTCCTCTTGAAGCTGTACTAATGACGTGAAAGTCATTGTTGATGTCTCGCTGTCCTAAAATTCCGGCGTATCCTTGCATTGATGCGTCGACATAAATTTCATATTCCAAATCTTCTCTGGGCCTCTCAAGTAATATGGACTTAGCAAATAGTTCCTTTACTCTCTCAAAACATTTTTGATGCTCCTCTGTCCATCTCCACTTATTGTTCTTTCGGAGTAGCTGCCGTAGTGGTTCTATCTCCGCCGAATATCTTGGTACGAACTTACTCTGAAAGTTCAATACCCCTAAGAGACGTCTAATTTGTTTTACGTTCCTGGGTGGCGGAATTCTCATTATTGCTTCTATTCTTTTCTGATCAGGTCTTATACCTCGTTCATCCACTACATAACCCAGAAAATTTATTTCCTTAACACAAAATTTTGATTTTAGTATGTTCACAGTCATACCATGTTGTTGTAGTTTATTTAACACATAATGGACATTATTCATGTGTTCTTCAAATGTTTGACTAATGATTAAGAAGTCGTCAATATACTTTATTAAAAAGTCATCTGCAGAATTTCCAAAGATATTGTGAATGGCTCTCAAAAATCCACTTCCTGAGTTTTTTAAACCAAAAGGATTTACACAAAAGCGATACTGAATCCCTGAGTACTGAAATGAAGTGTAATCACGCACTTGCGGATCTAATTCCACTTGCCAATATGATGCAGTGAGGTCGATGGATGTCAAAAATCTCCCTCTTGAAAGTTTTGTAATTAGTTGTTCAATTCCCTCACTTTGAAAATGATCTGGTTTCATATACTTGTTGACATATCTGCCGTCTAAAGTTAATCTCAAACTACCATCTCGTTTAATACTCCAGCAGATTGAATTTATGTATTGAGAATTACTTTGCTCAATAATCCCATTTTCTAGCATGCTATTTATTAATTGTCTAGCTTTGTCTCGAAGACTTATAGGTAAATTGTCATACTTGTGCCTATATGGTGGTACGTCTTCTACTTGAAATGTATGCTGATATACATTACATCTGCCTGGGATAGTACTAAAAACTGAACTATTGTTCATCAAAACATCATGAAGGATTTGTTTTTGCATTATCGTAAGATTATAAGCTTCTTCACACTTGTGTATTATTTCCTCATTTCTCTTCTCTTTCCTGCTGTTGTTTGTCTCGCTCACATGGTCGTCTTTTGTTTGGATTACACATTTCTCTACTTCTTCTGGCATTTCTGCTAGCTGTTGAAAATATGGCGTGGTATTCCCTTCATATTCTGTGACTACCTGCTTTATTTGATTATTTCTATCAGTTTCTGTTATTTGCACAAAAAATTCTTGGTCACAAATATCTTTCTCATCCTTTGTCATTTCGATTACAGAAATTTCTTCTTTTATAAATGGTACCCTTATTTCTCTACCTTCTTTTGTTATCTTTAACTCTTCATGTTTAAAATCTATACATGCTTCATATTCATGTAGGAAGTCACATCCTATAATTATGTCACAAATCAGATGGTTTACAATTAGAAACATAACCTCAAAATTCTCTCCGCCAATAAGTATGCTAAGTAGAGCTTGTGTTTTTATGACCTGTGCAGTTCTTCCAATTGCAACACGACAAACTAAATTACTAGTGGGAAGAGCCATAATTTTGTTACCTTCATTAATCAAATTTATGTAAAATTTCTGTGAGCAAATTGAAGCTGATGAACCAGAATCTATAGTTGCAATGATTTCTTTCTTCGCAATTTCCATTCTAACATGAGGTGACTCAAAATTTTCTCCCTTATCTTTTGTTGCTGTAATCTTATTACAGGGTGTATGTGTAGGTGTATGATTTGTATTGGTAATGGATACTGAATTATTAAAGACATCCTGAGAACCTACTACACAGGAGTCTGTTAACAGTTTTCCTGGTTATTTCCATGTTCACGTACGGGACTGCCATTCCTAACAGGCGCTAAATCTATCTCAGTGTTGCCACCATTGTTTTGAGTTCCCCGTCCTCGAGTTCGAAATCCTCGATTTCTGACATTATGTCCCCTTGGCACGTAATTTTCTTGCCGTTCCTCAGATCTTTCACGGTTATTATTTTCCCTCCAGTGAGTGAAATTTCCCCTCTGTCTAATATACCTCCTTCCATAGTTTTGCCCTCTTTCAGGTAATCTTTCTGTCCTGACATAATTTATTTGTTCCTGCCGCCCTGGTCTCCTATCTATCCTTGATCTTTCAAATTGTGGAACATATGATTGATACCGTTGTCTGGTATTAATTTCATGATGTCTGTCTTGTCCTCTTATTTGTTGATAACTACCTTGGTAATTTCTTCTATCTCGTACATCTAAAAATCTATGTTCCCACTCCCGAGACATATCTTCTTCCTGTTGTTCCAAAGCTGTTATTAATTCTGTCATCTCATAGATGTTCCGTGGTTTTGCAATCAATAAGTAATTTTGTATCCTGATAGGATAATGCCTTGCGAGCAAACTCACAAAATCTTCCTCACTGATTGGAGGTGACAAGTTTCTAACCTGACTTGCATGTTTTAGTAAGTAATCAGTCATCGATATTCCCTCTCGTGGATTAAATTGACCATGACTAAGCATTGCTCGTATTCTTTGCTGTACCGTTACATTCCAAAATCTGTTCATGAATAATCTCTTAAAGGATTCATATGAAATTTCGCCCCCTGATACCATTTGTAACCAATCTAAGGTTTTCTGGTCCAAACATCTTTTGACAACTATCATTTTCAATGCTTCAGGTATCTTTTTAATTTGAAAATACTCTGATAATTCTGCAATGAATTGTACTGGACTGGAGTTTTCATTAAATTTTGGAAGTGGAAAATCACTTAAGATATGATTGTAATTTTGCAAATTCCCTACTCCCATATTTAAATTCTCTAGTGTAACTTGTGCACTCTGAGTTTCAGCATTAGCTATAGATGAAGCTGCCGCATCACTCACATTATTTGTCATACCTGAGGAACTACCTCTATCATTATTTTGTACATCTGACACATGCACATCACATATATTTGCCCTTGAATTCAATTCTAACCTATTTACAGTACCCTGCAGATTTTCTATTGTTTGTTCCAATTTTTTATTATTCTCATTTTGAACAGTTTGGTGTTTGTTAATTTCAGAAGTTAGCTTTTGATTAAAATCTTTAGACAAATCTTTAACTTCATCAGACAATTTATTTCTCTGTTTTTCTGACTCCTTCTGGATTTCAGATATTTCCCCTCTGAAATTAACTTGCACCTGTATTAAATCTGCATTTGTAGCCTCCATCATCTCTTTTAACTCACTTGAAATGCTACTCATTCGGCTACCTAGCTCTGTACATTTTACATTAACATGCTCTATTTTATTGTTAACCTCACTTTTTTGGTTAGATATTTCCCTGCTCATGTCTAACATTCTCTTTGAAACTTCACCTATTTCATGTGCTATCATTTCTTGATTTTCATTTTTCATTCTAATCATACTACTATCTAGCTCCATGAATTTCTTTTCAATCTCTTCCCTGTTTTGTTCTAAGCTTTTACCAATATCTTCCCTCAATTCTCTCTTATTCTGATCTAGTTTTTGTTCTAAACTCCTATCAATATCTTCTCTTAATTCCCTATTATTCTTTTGCATATCTTCCCTGTTTTGATCTATTTTCTTACTAAGATCTTCCCTGTTTTGATCTATTTTCTTACTAAGATCTTCCCTGTTTTGATCTAATTTTTCACCAAATTTTCTCAACATTTCCATAATCATACTATTATCAGAGTGAATATTTCCTGCTATTCTACTCTCACTTTCTACACTAACATTTTCATCTTCAAATCCCAAAAAATCTGGGCTATTCCCTGTACTTTGTATTGGATCACAGCTAACTATTACACTATCTCCCTCCATAATTATTTCCTCCGTATTATTGGTAGCCATTGTTTTTATTATCCTACCACTTCTCAGTCTCATTTAATTACCTTTTTAATGCTGTCTGATGCTGCAGTTTTGATGTCCAGCGTTCTGCCCCATTCTCCTAGGTTTGTATGTCGCTTCTGCGTTGTATCGTGATGAATCTACGTCGTTTCGATGTTTTCTTGTAGCTGAATTACCCTTCTGTCTCGGAATCTGCGTCTATAGGTCGTTTCACTGCTGCTTTCGCCTCTCTGGTTATTCTTGTTCCTTTCCTAGTCGTCTAGCCTTCCTTTCCTAGTTGTCGCTCCACGTTGATGCGCCAATTTGAAGTAGTATTTGTGTTTTTGTGGCACCACGTTGTGGAACCAATTTGAAAGGTATCACAAATTGTATGTTGCAAATAACTTTAACTGCCCCACGTTGGGCGCCAATTTGAAGTGGTATTAGTGCAAATTGTATATATGTTTTAGAGCACCACGTTGTGGAAGCCAATATAATGGGAGAATGTTATGTTGATTTCTGCGTTGCCATCTTGTGTGACGTCATTCGTCGGTCGCCTGCTAAATCCATCTGGCGTAGCAATCTATATGAATTAGTTTTAAGGTTATGTATATTGTCTTCCGGCCAGCTATTTAGGTAGGCATTTAATTCTTGCAGGGTGTGAAGCGGAAAAGGAATCTTTTATCCAAAAATTACTAGTGAAGAAATGTGTTGTATAATGTTTTATTGTCGAACACGTGCACTAACACTTTCACAAATTTATCTTGATAATCTCCATACTGAAACTGTTTATAATAACTTCTCACTTTTAACTCACGTACTTCAATTTTTTGTATATAAGTGACTTTGTAATATTTTAGATCTTTAATGATTTTCACTGCGTGTAACTTGGTGAACTGAGCGGCCAACGTGTAATGTACGGAGAATTTTGTATAACTGCAGGAGACGATGTGTAGTGCTTCGTGAATCTTGCCGAACTGGAGGACGCTCGCTTTGAATCTACACTATTTATAGGCTTACCTCAAGATACACCTAAAGATTATAAATGAATTACCATTGGCCAACAAAACGCGCCAACATTAGCGTCTATTTTACTATCCAATGAAAACCACTAATACATATTACTTTTATAGAATGTTCTGGAAGCTTTTACCGAAAAGGCGCGAAACATTACGTAACTTCCTGGTTCCCGGTAACGATAAACAACTCACCCCCTTGCTAAAGTATTATGTTATTGTTAACAGTTTCAGTAGAGCCGAAAATTATTATTTACCATTAATAATTACAATTATTAAACCCCTGAAATCAATGTTACATAAAAATACATATTCATATAAAAATAATTATTTATATTAACGTAATTTGTGATACAAATTACCGTCTCAAATCTTACCAGAAAACAAACTTCTCATGAAATCCAGTAATAAGTGATATATTTTGTTGCTTTTTCTGACTTGTACTCCTCTTAAACCTTCCCATACTACAGTACTTCAGGGTAATTAATTGAGATGCCACATAGCTTATTATCTAAATGGAACCTAACTTTATAGAAATTGGTTCAGTCCTTAAGTGAAAAGGTGCATGAACATGCACACACACACACCTCATAGTAGACTGCTGTAAATGTTAATATCATTATTGTCACCATGTTAGGCATTCTTGCCTGTTAACAGTTTCTTGGCTTCATTTTACTTTCTCTATCACGTACATAGTAAGTAGAGATGGTACTACATTCCACCCAAAAATTTTATTCTGAAATTTCACTGGAAATACATGTTTTGGGCCTCCTGAATACAAAAAAAAATCTTTACTTTCTCTACCATGTACATTGTAGATAGAGAAGATATTGCATTCAAAAATTCAATACCGATATTTCACCAGGAATACATGTTTTGAAGCCCACTGAATCCAAATAAAGCATTTTTGGAAATATGTCCAAGTGTGTCTGTATCAGTGAACAGCATAACTCAAAAATGAATAGTTGAATAAATAGCAAACTTGGTATCTCAGTTCAGTATCTTCCAAGGATGTTAACACAAAGATTTTCAAGAAAATCCCCCTACCCGAAACTACCCTTTCATGGAACATTTTTCTAAATTTTTTATTTTCTAAAACATGCCTAATGATTATGATTAAAGTATCATATATTAAAGATATTTACATGACAAATAAAATGTATATTCTGAATTTTCTGGAAATAGCCGGTGAAGTGCTCTTCATTTGGAAGGAATTTTATAATTGGTAAACATTAAGCGATAGACAAAAACATACCACACAAAACATATGGATCACACAATTCATTTCAAATAAGTTTTTTTCTGGCATAAGCCATTTCTGAGATATCCATTATTAATGGTTCGAATTGTTCATTACTTGGTCATTCTCTTAAAGTTCTATCAACATTCAGTTGTTTCTTGCAATTGCGTGGAAACAGTATGGAATTTTAAGACCAGCATATAGCATTCCGTTCTTAAACATTCGACTGTTGCTGTTCACTTCATATCTATAATGAAATGTGTAATGTAACTATATCTGCAAAGGTTTATTTGGATTAAAATATAGTAGATAGAAAAATAAACTTTTGTAGGAATAGCTTGTATATCCATTAACGAATGATAGAGGGTAGAGAAAGTCAAGTGAATGTATCATATAAGATTTTTTACTTTCTCTACACTTAGCTATAGTAAGTGGAAGAAGTATTGTATTTCAGTCTTCACTAGAAATATGCATTTTGAGGTCCCCTGAATAAAAAGAATTTTTATAAAAGGGTCCATGTATGAACAACTTGCAAAGACCTCTTCATTCTGAATGAATTTTGCATAATTTTATTAACTGGTAAATCATAGATATAGACATAAACTTACTACTCAAAAAAATGTAGTTTTGGTTAAAACATAATTTATGTCAAATAATTTTTTTTTGTGGCAATGACCATTTCTGAGATATTCTTTCTTATTGGTTTAATTTTCAAATACTTTATACTCTTCTCATCTGCTAAGTCACTGTTCGTTTTTTTTCTTGTCATGCAAAGAGCATGAAATTTCAAAGCCATCACACAGTGATCCATTTTGAAAAGATTTGACTCTCATTTCAGCTTACTGTATTCCTTTTGTGTTTATTTTGGCTAATTTTCTCCTTTAACTAAAGCAAAATGTATCTTTAAATAACAGCAACTCACATCTTATTACATTATACATAGAGTATCACACACTTTAATACTGGATCCTCTTTTACCATAATAATTAAAGATTTAATGTTATAAGCTGATGATGCAACTTTAAGAACTAGAAAGATAAACCTTGATGATTTGAATTATTCAGCTGATGTTAATTTTAATGTGACCAAACACTGGTACTTTGGGAATGGCTTTTCTGTTGAACCATAATAAAATTCAAGTAATGTATTTAGCATAAAAAGCTGTAAGGATTCATATCCTTACTTCTTCAGACTATAAGTTAGGCCTTGAATTTGATTGAATGCTCTTATGAAAATATCATATTCATAAAATATGTTGTACTGCTCCGAGTTACCTACCTCTTTAGAAAATAAAAACCTTATATATCACTGGAAAGTGTAAAATTTACATTATATTATTTTTAAATGATTTGTGGAGTTAGTAACACACTTATTAAGTAGAAACTGTTTTGCCAAAAAGGAGTAAATAGGATTGTTTAAACGAAGAAATCTGATGAGCAATGTGGTCCACTATTTTTGCAATTAAGAGTACTTTCTGTTTATAATTTATATTTTGTGTTTTAATTTATGGGCATGCTCATTTGCATCATTATGTCTTAAGATTGAATTCTAATGATATTAATATAAGAAATAAACATAAAATGAAGTACTCTTAACAGCATACTTACCTACACCAAGGAGACATGTACTTATAGAAGTATATAGTTTTCTAATAAATTAACAATGAATGTGAAGACATTAAACATTAATAATTTTAAATCAGAACTTTTTAATTAGTTGGAAGAATGGTAATTTTACTCAGCTGATACATTTTTGTGTTATTATATAATCAATATTAACCAATATTTTATCACTGGCAATAATGCACTATTCATGCATATGACTAAGTACAAACTAAGTAATGAATTAATTTAAATTATCAGTTGGTTTTATTTTCTGTTATGTTAGTTTTACTTTCTGTATGGTTGATTTTTTTTTACACACACACACACACACACACACACACACACACGCACGCACGCACGCACGCATGCACAATGTATTGGTCAGCATGTTAAATTTAAGTTATAGTTGTAAGGTTCCTACTTGCTAAAAGAATTCCTCTGCTTTGTAAAATAGATTGTCCATGAGCCATCTCTGTATGGTGGTTTTAAATCTTGATAAACTGATGTCATGTGTGCTCTGAAGTAATTCGTTGAAAAGTTTTACAGATATAGTATTAAATGAATTTTTTTATTTGAATAATCTTACTGGTGGTTCTATTAAGAGAGAATTACAACTTGTATTATAGTTGTGTATGTCCTGTACTGCTGTGTTTGAGTCTACGTTTCACCATTAATAAACATTCCAATATATATTAACAACAGACAATACTTTATCTTTCTTAAATAAAGATTTGCAATGGTAATTGAATTGGACACCTGCAAAGCCTATTTTTGTAAAATGAGAAGTTTAAATACACTGAACTATTTCCCAATATTCTAATTTCATGTAATAGAATACTTTTGAAGAAAGCAAAATATGATATCCTTAAATAGGACTTGGATACTAATGATTTCAAGTGATGTAACAAGAACATTCTCTGGATAGCCTTGAGCACTATAGCGATGCAGTCAGCTATCAGTAAACATTTCTTTGCTATCACTATTACAGCTCTCAAAGAATTATATGTTACAATCAATGAGAATGTACACTATTGCTATTATTTGCAACATGAGTGTACTATCCCTCTTACTCAATAACCTAGTTCTAATGGGAACAACCCCTACCAGAGGCTGTGGAAATTTGAATTCTGAACAGAAAAACAAATATAGTGATTTAAATTCTGCACATTTAACAGAATGAACATTTTATAGTAATCCTCAATCAAGAAATTTATAATTTTTGAGTCAATAAACATGTTGTAACTTTAAATACAGTTAATAAATTGCTTCTATAAATTTCTTCGCTTTTCTTGCTGTTGCTATGGCTCTTTAAAGTTCTTGCCATTTCACTTTAAGATTACTCATTGCACCCATGATTATACAAAATATTTGATTTTACTTTATGCACAATTCAAACCAATTAACACAATAATAAAATCCTTTGCATACTTTACTATAATTTTATATTGCTCCATTCTACCACCAATGTTTGTGCACTGACTATCCTTATGTAGCCCTACAAACAATAGCTAACACCAAAAAAATAAATTTAAATGGAACTCGTTTACCCAATTTAATGATGGCACGGCAGTCTAGGTGGTGTCTAAACTGAAGTTGTCTGTGGTCCTCGTGCTGATAATATTCTTGTAGTACAGGTACTTATTTCTGCGTCGTAGGTTCATTCCACCAATCTTGTGGAAAACGAACATCTCTATCAGGACATATACAGCAATACCATTTAAACAACTGGGTGTTTCTTTTAAAGTGCTAGGCATAAAGTACATAGCCAAGCAAGACTAAAGTGCAGCTAAACATAAAATTATTGAAGGTTGCTAAATACACAGTTTGCTGCAGTTAACTCTGCTATTTGGTAATGACTATTCTGTAATTCCAGCTATTCTTATACTCATGAATAACTATTCTGTAATGCGAAGCAACAACTGGTGTGGTATTAGAAAAAGAGCACTGTTGTAACAGACTCTTAAAAAGCAATTGGACAAATAGGGTTTAAACAGATTCATTCAACACCAGTTACCCCATAATATTCCAACTCATAAATCGTATAGTATAGTATAGTATTTATTGTGCTAAGAGTTTTACAAATTTGATTGTCTACTGCATTTTGACCCTAGAAACCAACTCTTCAATGCCATCTATTGTTGATAATCATCTTTTAAATCTAAACTGTAATTGAGACAGAGTGGAATTTGTTCTATGTAGAAGATAATCTGGATATTTATAATGGGCTCAATAATCTTAAAAAAATGGGAACAATTGAATTAGGGCTGTAATTATTGATATAAATTTGTATATCGGAACTGTTCAAGCAGTCTTCAGAATCTCATGAAAATTCCATTTTCCAAGCAGTTGTTAATGCATTTTATTTAAAGGTTGCACAATTAATGGCAATACTTCTTTGACAAGATTAACATCAGTATAAAAAATATCATTCATTTTAGAGTAATTCATGTTATATGTGTGATCACTTCCTCCATTCATTAAGAAGCCAAACGCAGCTGTGAGTAATCATCACTTTGTGCTCTCCTGCTTTTAGAGCAATTTGAAATGTTCAAAACAATTGAACTCCCCGCCAACTGTGAAATCAGATCAGTGATTCAGTTTTTGAATGTGAGAAATGTTATGCCAGCAAACATTCATCATCAATTGTGTGAGGTTTATGGGAAAACAATAATGAGTGATGGAATGGTGAGGAAGTGGGTTAGACAGTTTAACAAAGGTTGTGAAAATGTGCATGATGAGCCACAGAGCATCTGTGGTCATGAATGATTTGGTGCAAGCTGTGGAAGAAAGCATTCACAAGGACATATGTTTCACCATATTGATGTTGTCTTCAAATTTTCCACAAGGTCAGTCCTCTACAACATTGTGACAGAACACTTAGGATTTCGGAAATTGTGCTTAAAAGTCTTACTGATGAGCACAAGAAAGTGATCTGCCACTACACTGACTTTTCTCACGCGATATGCTGAGGAAGGCAATGGCTTGCTAATGTATATTATTACAGACAATGAGACATGGGTGTCTCACATCACTCCCTAATCGAAGCAACAATCCTTGGGAATGTTGGCACACATCCCCCATGAAGAAGAAATTTAAACAGACGATATCCACCCACAAGATCATGTACACGGTTTTCTGAGGCAGGCAAGGTGTTTTTGCTGGTTGAATTCTTGCCCAGGAATGCTACAATCAACAAAAACATCTATGATGAGACACTACAGAAGCTCCATTGTGCAATACAGAACACAAAAGGATGGAATCCTTTTGGTTCATGACAATGCCGGTCATATACAGCCAAACAAACTCAAGATCTGATTGCATCTTTTGGTTGGGAACAATTTAACCACCCTCGCTACATTTGGATTTGGCACCAAGCGATTTTCATCTGTTTCTTCAACTGAAGAAATTCTTTGGTGGAAAATATTTCAATGATGATCATGTGAAACAAGAAGTGCAGACTTCATTCGCTTCATCACAGAAGGTATCATTCTTTGATGAAGGCATACAAAAACTGGTTTCCTGTTATGTAAGCTTTATCTTTATCTTTATTGAGTGTTGAGCTATTACAGTTCTATTGGGCATGATCAGCATCGAGCTCTGCCTCCTATTGCCAATCATACCCAAGCTTATAGCATTTAACAATCATGTGTGATGAGTTTGCTTCATTACGCTAACAGTTCCTCATTTAAATTCAATATGCTGCTTAGTGTTCTTTTCCCGTTCCCATCTCACTTCCCTTACTTCCTCTGATCGTCTTAGAATCTCCACTACCAGCAGGAAGTGGCAACTATTAGATACAAGTTACAAGATCTTAAAGTTACTTATTGTGTACCCCATGCTGATCGGCCATAATAATACTTGCTCATTCATATTAACAGAGGTAAACTCTCTCTCCAAGTCATCTCCGTATTTATTGTTCAATATATCTAGAGCATTCACTTCACTTCACAAAATTCAATAAATCTATTAGTTGACTTATCAATCACTTGTCCTTACTTTGTCTCAGTTGTTCCCGTCTAGAACATGATTAATTTTAACAACATATTCATTCTATATTCACATCCCCCTCACCTATTCTAATATTAAAATCCCCCTTTATTATTACTTCCGCATTCCCGTCCTTCTCTTTGAGCCTGTTCTATTTGTATACCTAACCCACACTTTCCTACTCCATAATTCTATTCCTGTTGTCTCCCTTGACAGTCCTGCTATGTTTCTATCCAAAACTAGTAAACTCCCATTGGGTGTCGACACAATGCTTTCTTTTCCCACCATTCCCTCACTCTGCAACCACGCCTCCGCCCTGCCCACGGCCAGGTTACGTGCCAATTGAACTTCCTCCCTCCTAGGTGATATTATTTTCCTTGCTTCGCCAGCTGTTGCCCTTACATCACTCTGATCTGACGTTCTCATTACGTCATCTCCACATCTTCCCTCTGACGCATTCATCTCCTTTCTGCCAGCCCCACGTGCCGGTAACGTAACTTCCATCTGTCCATCATTTTCCTCTAGTCTCCGATCGCTCTTTTCTAATATGACAAGTGCCTGAATAACAGTGATGACTATGTGGAGAAATAGTGTAAGATGTGAGGTAATGAGGGATAATAAAGTATTTGGAAAATAATGTTCTGTTATTTTATAAAAAATTATTGGTACTTACTTTAAAAACAGGCCTTGTAAGTCAGTATTATACCAAGGCAGACATTGGTTCTTTCCTTATATCAATGTTTCTTATTTTCTCTGTTATTTTGTAGAGCCTTTTATTGATTTTAAATATCTTTTTTCAGCAATTTTATTTTTCTTGAATTACTTAAGAAAACTGAAAACTATCAGAAACATTTTTGTGACAGTAAAATATAACATCTTTTCCAAGCTTGTAGACCATGGTTGAACAATAAAGTTAATAAAAACTTGACATTTCGTCCTCAACTGTGAAGGACATCCTCAGAAGAGAAGAGTGGTAGGAACTGCTGACAATTGCCGGGACAAAACGTCAAGTTTTTAATAACTTTATTGTTCAATGACGGCCTACAAGCCTGGAAAAGATGTCATATTTTACTAATAATACCAGCTGTGAAAGCCTACAATCATATTTTTGTAACTGTTTTATTATACACTGCTCAAAAAAATTAGAGGAACACATGTTTAAACTTAAGTCCCAAAATAAATAATGCTACAATTAATTTTTTGACACTTTGTAATTATAGATTGAAGAATTGTGTAACATTATAACAGGCATTCTAACCAATTTTATTTCACAGGGTTAGAAATATGATCAAATTATTGATTGATTATAATTATAATATCAAATTATTCCACAGGTACTCAATCAGATTAAGGTCAGGACTATCGAGACATTCTCCAGGATGTCTCCTTACATGCATAGGACCATGGGCGGAGCTGCCAGTTGAGATGATTCTGAGCAAATCTCAGCCAGGCTTCCTTATGCTGACATGTCAAATGAGGGGCTTTAAAGGGGATTTTCTCAACCCTGCATTTCTCAACCTGTTTCTTACAGTCCGATCAGAAATCCCTACTCCAGTTGTTTTTCGTACATCATTTTGTAGATCTCTGGCTGTAGATTTGCATCTGCACAAAGCTTATAGGACAAGATATCTATCCTGTATCTCTGTTATCTTCTTACCTCTTTTCTGGGCTGCCTCTTGTATCCACCTGTCTCTATATATTGCCTTCAAGCCCTATGGATAACAGAAATACTAACATAAATCCTGAAGACATAGCGAATGTAATGGCCGTCTTCAATCCACAACTGCTTGTGCGAGTGATGTTTCATTCAGATGCATTATTGCTGTGTATTAGCCTCTCAGAGAACATCAAATAACAATTTCCTTCCACATATTGTTGTTAAAATTTGTTTTTAAAAAAAAAATAAAAGTCAATAAATCAAAGAGCACTCGCTTTGATTTCCATAGATTTTTTAACTTCACTTATTTATTCAGAGAAAAACTAACAAAATTTTAGAAGAATTTTGTTCTGTATTAAACAATACTTTAAAACTTAACATCTGACTGTCAAAATTTACATTGTAGCATTATTGATTTAAACATGTGCTTCTCTAATTACTTTCCCTACTACATGCAGTAAGCAGGGGAAGTATTGTATTCCACCCAAAAATTTGATGCCAAGATTTCACCGAAATACATATTTTGAGGCATCTGAACCCAAACAAAGCATTTTTGGAAACTTATCTGCATGTATGTGTGAACAGCATAATTCAAAGACAAAAAGTTGTATAATAATTTAGTATCTTCCAAGGATACGACACAAAGATTTTCAACAAAATCCCCCTACCCCAACTACCCTTTACATAGACCTTTTTTTTTTTCATTTTTATTTTCTAAAAAATGGCTCTAACGATTTTGATTAAAATACCATATATGAAAGAATATTCATATGAAAAATAAAATGTGTATCTTGAATTTTCTAGGAATAGCCTAGGAAGTCCTCTTCATTCAGAAGGAATTTGTATAATCTTGTATAACTTGTAAACGATAAGTGATAGACGAAAAGGCATCACACAAAAAATATAGATCTCTTTAAAATACACAATTTACTTAAAATAAGTTTTTTTGTGACATAAGCCATTTCTGAGATATCCGTTATTAAATTTTTGAATTGTTCAATACCTGTCATTCTTTTAAAGTCCCATTGATTTTCAATTATTTCTTGCAATTACATGAAAACAATATGGAATTTTAAGACCAGCATATAGCATCCAGTTCTTAAACATTTGATTATCACTGTTTTCTTTCTATTTATAACGAAATGTGTAATGTAGATGTTTTTGCAAAGGTTTATTTGGATTAAATTTAACAGATAGAAAAATAAGCTTTAGTAAGAATAGCTTATATACTCACTAATAAACATAGTAGAGAAAGTCATGTGAATGTATCACATCAGAATTTTTTTTCTTCTTTTTGAGCAGTGTATGTATCTTCATTATAATCTAAAATCTTAATTAGAGAGTGGATATTTATGCTACTTATTCTTTATCACTTTACCATTTAATTAAAATTTTAAATTACCTTTCATACTTTTAAGGTAAGATGGTAGATCCTATCTCATGTTAAAACATGTAAAACTGTGACTTTTCTATTCGGGAACTGCTGAATGGATTTTATGAAGTTTTATTCTCATTATGAAGTAGTCTGTACAGTGATTACTGAATCTCACTGAAATGGTGTCTATATTTTACAGCTATTTATTATTTTTATTTCCGAAATCTGAATTTTTTGTTAAACAGACTTAAATATCACATCAAACCTTTAAATTAACTACCACTTTCTCAGTATAACTAACTTTACCAATTCTAAAAATACCATGCAAATACTCCACTAGTTTCTAAATAAGGGAAAGATGTTTGAAAACAGGTATTCATTTCAGAGAAAATAAGACTTATCAAGCCAGCATGAATTTAAATGTCTTTGGAAGTTAAGTAGAATCAGCCTATACCATAGTCAGGGTCTCCAAAATCTTTAGCAGCAACCTGCAGTCTTCTTTTCTTCCTCCTTGTCTCCTTAGACATTTGAGGGTGCTGTTTCTGACTTGGAGAGGCTTAAGAGGCAAAGGGCTTATGATTCTTGTTCAGACTTTCACTACTTTCTGCTTCAGACAATGCCATTATTCTGAAGTATTGATTTTCTGTGTATCTGTATTTTTGAAAGTTCCTTCTATCTCATTATAGAAGTAAATAACACCACTATAAATGATAGAGACTAGTACTTGCCAAAGCTTTACAAAAAACTTCGCTTTCACAAACAAAAACAAGCTCAAACAGCTTTTGTTTTCAAACTGAAAGACAATCAAGAATTAGATTAACAGAGTTGCTTAGGGCAGCTATAATAAAGCTGTAATGAAGAGAACATTCCATAATGAAAAAGGATACTAAAAGTTTAATTGAAATGGTACAAGAGATATTCACAATGAGAACAATACATAATGACAGCTGTCAATAATTATTTTACTATAAGTTGGATTGAAATTTCTAATTAAAATATGATAAAAAATGGTTGTTGTCATTTTTTCTACTGCTCATGAGAATATTTTCAAGTTAACTGGTTTAAAAGTAGTTTTACTTTCTCCAGTATCTACTTTTAGTAGGTAGAGGAAGTATTGCATTCCACCCAAACATTCAGTATCAAGATTCCATCATAAAATGTTTTGAGATCCCCTGAACCAAAATGGGATATTTAAAAAAAAGATCTATGCATAGATAAGATACTTTGTTGTAACAAAACACTACATTAAGTTTGAGCAAAACCCCGTAAACAAGTGACTCGTCAGGTTATAAACAAACAAGAAAATACATTTGAACAGAAAGTTAGGCTAAGGTTATAAGATAAATTTACAATAAGATATTTACAGAAATTCAGTGTAGGTGAGAATACAATACATTGGTAACCTTTTTGTACTTATGTCTTGATACATACTACTATTTACATAATGAATATAAGGTTATATATTATTATCATAACATGTATTCAGCACTGAGTAGAGGCGTTGTCTAATAGTAGGTTCTTCAGTTGTTTGTTAAATAGTCTTTTATCCTTTATAGTCGTGATTTGGGTTGGCAGTTTGCTATAAGCTTTTATTCTGGCATAAAGTGGACTAAATTCGTATAGTGTTAATCTATGCATGGGTGCTTTTAAATTACTTTTTGTTCTGGTTCAATGACAATGCTGAGGTTGTGAATCATACAATTTGTTAAAATTTGCATGAATGTATTTAATTCATATAGGTATTGTGCTGGTAACGTTAGTATTATATGTTTTTTGAATAGGTTCCTGCACGATTCTTTTGTCCAACCTGTGACATTATCCATATAATTTTTTTCTGCCACTTGAAGATAGTATCCCACCTTGCTGCATTGCCTCATAGTATGATCCCATATGTCATTAAAAAGTGAAAGTAATTAAAATAGACTATCTTTCTAGTTTCCATACAGAACAAATTTTGTGTAACTGGTACACCATAATACATACACAAAAGTTCATAACACAAAAATATATACCTTTTTAAAACACATAGTATATGTCAAATACATCTTTTTGTGGCATTAATGATTTTTGGGAATATTTGTTGCTATTGATTTTATTATACATTTTTTGAAGTGCTAGTCACCAATCATTTGCTTCTTAGTATCATGCAAAGAGTGTGACATTTCAAAGCCAGTATATAGCGACCTAGGTTTTACAGATTTGACTATGACTTTATCCTCCTCCTATCTACAATGACATGTATAATGAAGCTATTTTTACAAATTTTTGATCTTGAATAACACTGTTTATATAGAAAAACTAGCTTTTGTAAGAATAGTTTATAAAAGTGATATAAAATAAATGATAGTGAGTAGAGAAAGTCATGTGAATGTAACATCAGATTCTTATTTAAAAACATTAATAAATAAAAAATAGTTTTTCAATAACTGTAAGAGCGCGAGTTTTGCACTGCGATTAACAGTGAAAGGCTTTTAAAAATGCCTGAAATTTTAGGAGGTATCTCTTTTTTTATCTCTTTTGATTTCAAAATCAAATTGAATACATTCTTAATTAATGCTTCTCTAATGATATTACAGTGTATTCACATCTCCTATACTAGCATTATGTCATTAATTCATAATTAGCTCATACGCAAATTGACGAATAATTAGTCCAGTGGTTGCTTTCAGACAAATTGAATTCCATTAAATTCTTTATTGTTCTTTTAACATGCTATACAATAAAGCAATTTTAAAGAACATGGTTAAAGGATGATTACAGTGTAAAATTGCAACAAAGAAATTACATTTTATAAGCATGCACATAGAGGTTAATTCTTTACAAATATTATGGATGGAGAATTGGTTTTAACGCATAATTTCTTGCCATCTAAGTATCACTGCTACTGTAATATGCCTTATTAATGAGAAATTTAGTTAATTTGTATTTGAAGTTGGGAAGTAGGGTAATGGTTTTGAAAACTAGTGAAAGTTTATTGATCAGCTTGATCAGTAAACTTGTTTTGTTTTCTTAAAGTTTCAGTTTATATGTTTGAACTACTTTTCCTCTTGTGATTATAATATACCTACTGCTAAATGTTGTGGAACTGATGTATTACATATGTACAGAATGGATTTCAGTATAAAAAAAACCTGAAGTGTTACATTCACATGACTTTCTCTACCTTCCTTAATTTATTAGAAGGTATACCAACTATTCTTACTAAAGCTTATTTTTCTATCTACTTTATTTTAATTGAGATAAACCTATGCAGAAATAGCTATATTACACATTTCATTATAGATACAAAGGAAATAGAAATAGTCAAATGTTTAGCAACTGGATGCTGTGTGCCTGTCTTCAAATTCCATACTTCCATGCAATTGCAAGAAACAACTGAAAATCAACAGGGCTTTAAAAGAATGACAAAAGTATCAAACAATTCGAACCTTAATAACGGATATCTCGGAAATAGCTTATGTCACAAAAATGTTATTTAAAATATATTGCATGTTTTAAAAGGATCTACATTTTTTGTGTGGTGTGTTTTCGCCGCACGCGCGCACAGGCACGCGGACCTTTTTCTAAAAATGCTTTTTTTTTTTGATTCAGAGAGCCTCAAAACATGTATTTCCAGTGAAATCTCACTATCAAATTTTATACAATATTCCCTCTACTTGCTATACGTAGCACAGAAAGTAATACATGGGAAGGTTAATAAAGATAAAGCTTTGAAAGCTTCTCTGCATGAATTGTTTACCTCCCTGAATTCATGAACATTGGAGGGTTATGCATTTCATTAATGTCTCTTACTATTTTTGGTTTGGTATGATATTCCTAATACTATCTTAGAATCATTCCTAGGTGAACCAGAAAACATATTTTATTTCCATGTATAGCATAAAAATGGATAGAATGAAAGGTGAAGTTTTATTGATAGACATGTCCTACTCTTTAATCAAAATGATACTGAGAATTTTGTTTTTGAGCAATGGGTATCTGGTCACCCTATGTTATTTTAATTTAGAGATTTCTGCTTCAGTTATTATTGAAAGTACTTGCTGAAGCACTTCTATAAATTTGCTGCTTTTTAAACTTTTTTTATTTATTTTATATCTAGAAAGACTAAATCTCTCTCTCTCACTCACTTTTTCTTATAATCTATCCTTTTAAATGCTGTATTAAATAGGAATAAATCTAAATCTGATGGAAGCATATGTTCTGAAACAGATTCATGTGGTACCTGATATAGTGGATATGGAACCTGACTTTCAAATACTCCACAGTTTGTACAATGCTTCTCAACCCAACCATTTGTTGACAACTGGCCAAGTTCCAGAGATATTTATAATTACTTTAAAATCATTAGTGAGTCACACTAGCCAGAGTGACTCATCAGAGAAAAAGAATCCTGAACTGCATATCGTGTCAAGAAAAGAATACAGTTGAGTACCTATTTTGTATATTTTTCACATAAGTTGCTATTAATTCTTACTTGCATAACTATTCAGCAGTAATATTATGTATGTACATGTTGTTTCTCATAGGTAAGTAAACTGATGATTATTAACAATTGATGAATATTAAACTCAATGGACATCAGAACTTAAAGAGCAAAAAATTAATAAGTTTAATAAAAAAAATGCCCTAATGTTACATATTTGAAGATCCACACTGGAAAACCTATATGAAGGTATTAACCTGAGTTAATTTATACTACCAGACATTTGACATGCCTGCACTTTTTGCATAGTGACCTTCCCTATTTACTTGAGTATACACGCTGCAGTACACACAAGAATATCAAAAGTAAGATAATCAGTATAGTATGTCGTGACCGTTATATTTTTATAAATTTATGATAGGTATAGTTTTATATGCTTAAGGATGTTTCGGACAAAAATTATTTAAGTGGAATGATGAAATTGGCTTTAAAAATTCTGGCAAGTCATTTCTCTTATGCTTATGTCAGCAGGGGAGTATCACATGATTTTAAGGGGAACTATTGCCGAATATTCATGAAGGCACCAACATGTGTTCAAAATATGCAAATCATGCTTACACAGCTTACGTCAGTGCTAAAGAAGCACAAGCTCAGCATACTCCAGGGATATGTAAAGTTAGGGTTTTTCTCTCTGCCTGTCACGTACCTAGGAGTATTCTGTGGCATTAGTTCTTTAAATTATTTTGTGCTATTTTCCATTTGACATAGACATGAAGAAAGATGCGATACTGGACCTACTCTGCCACCAACAATTTTTGCTCTCTGGGGCAGCCCATTAATTCTGTGTTAGGTCATGTAGTATAACATAGTTTCTAGTGAAATTAAAGTAAATCTTAGAAACAGAGTTGCAAGTCAGTGTTACCTCCCTTCATCACTCCTCTTCCCTGCAGTTCCCCACTAAGTTTAAAATTAAATTGAGTTTTATTTATGGCTGTGCTGTGGTCCTTAGCATCCCATTCTATTTTGGGAATGAAAGACTGATAATTTTGCTCACAGGCCTTTATATTATTATTATTATTATTATTATTATTATTATTATTATTATTATTATGATCATCATCAGACTTCAGGTTCTTTAACGTGCTGTAAATCTACAACACGGGCCACAGGCTTTACTTCCCTTCCAAAGGAAGTCATGCTACTGATTTTTACGCAGAAAAAATGCATCGTCCTCCTCCAGGTTTGAATCTGTGACCCACTGAGCTTAACCTGCTCCCATGAAATCTGAGTTATCCTTGCCTTATCATCACATTTGGTAGTGGCGCCAGCTTTCAAAGCTACGTTATGTCAAAATATACAGGCTACAAGATTATATGAATACACTAAAATGTCAAAGTATGTTCATTCATTCATTCATTATCTGTTTACCCTCCTCTTATGTAGGACTTACACCCCCAGGACTTACACCCCCAGGACTTACAAGCGGGTGCCTGGGGTCAGAGGTCCGTCGAGGAGCAGACACTCATGGATCAGACAGAACATCCAGGATGGGTGATCAGCCCAATGCCTGGTATGGGATGAAGGAAGTAGATGAAACGAAATGTTGGTGAAATGGATGAAAGGAAAGGTGATGATGGAGCAGTTGGTGGAAGGAATGGCGGGGGAAACCGGAGAACCCGGAGAAAACCCGCCCAGACGCCGCTTCGTCCACCACAAATCCCACATGCAGGTCCCTGGGATTGAACCCGGGCTGCTTTGGTGGGAGGCGAGCGGTCTAACCACTCGGCCACGGCGCCGCCGTCAAAGTATGTACACAAGTTAAAATGCAGTTATTTGTGATCATTTACAAGGAAATCTTGAATTGAATAGAAGCAGTAGATAATTGTATGTGCCTTTAGGGATAGTTTGAAACTTTTGTTTTGTTATTTTCTCTAAGAATTTCAGAAGATTATTATCTTTATACCAGAGTGAAATCTGCTTTTTTGGTACAGTGAGGTATTATGCTTAGGTACATGCAGCTTTGTGTTTTATCTTGTATTGTATTAATGCATTCATCATTTTTTATAAAAGGTGAAACTGTATTGTTAATGGTTTTATGAATGCACACTATTATTTTGAATATATAGATACAAGGTAGGGGAAGAATGTCAAGCGTTTGAATAGAGGTTTACATGATATTCTTGAACTCGCTCCTACCATGATTTAGACTATTTTCTTTTGCATTATGAGGCATATCTTGACCTTCAGAATATTATGCCACACCTCAACAAAGAGTGGGCATATGCAAAATAGGCCATTCAAATGGTATCCTTGTGCACTGTCTGCATTAGTTAACAATTTGGTCAGTTATTTGGTGAATTGATTTTAAGAATTTTCTTTATGTGTCCTCAACAGGACATTTGTATCATCAGCAAAGATATTTGCAAAAGCACCAACTATACTAAAGTTATTAACGAAGAGTAAAGACAGTTAGGAACCTTGAGGTAGTTACTCCATAATTCATCGCCAGAGTAATTGACTGGTAATTCTTTTAACTCTGTAATTCCTCTTTGTTTAATATCAGCAATTTGCTTTCTGTTACTCAAATATGATTTTATCCAATGTTAAAACACTGGTCAGCAGATTAAAAACACTTGTTGCTCCACTTACTTAAAATTCTGTTTGAACATGTTTCAAAGAGACGTGCTCTTCATCCTCAGCGAGCCGGCTGACTGATGTACACATCAGCTAACTTCTTCCACTTCCTTGTTGCCCGGTGTGCCTCTCTTTCTATTGGTCAGTTGTAAGACATCGTCTATCACTGGTGTTTCAAATTATGGCTCGATTTATGATTTTAATGATGTGTATATTTTCCCATACCATTAATTCACTGTGGTTCTTGGCTGGTTTTAAAAGTTTGATTCCGTGACTAATATTATGATCATGTGACCAAAAATGATAGGCTATGGCTGATTTATCTGTCAGTTTATATTTTATATTTCTGAAATGTTCTTTTAATCTGGTTTCCAAATTTCTCTTTGTCTTCGCAACATATATTTTATAACAATCTTCACAATTGATGCAGTAAATTCCTGATAAAGATATTCCTGATATTTTTTAAAGGATGGTTAAGCAATTTTCTCACACTATTTTTTTTTTTTTTTTTTTTTTTTTGTGGAGCCAGTTTAATGTTATAATCTTTGAAAATCTTGCTGAATTTGTCTTTTGTGTGGTATGTGAATTTTTAGAATCTTTCCTGTGTGTCTCCAGTATTTAATGTGCTAACGTCCTTAATAGTTTTTTGTGTTCTATGATTTTTGTAACAATACTGGCCTTTAAACCATTCAAATCTGTGACATACTTAATGTGCTCCAGTTCTTTGTTATATTCATTTACAGTTAACGGGATGTTAATCAATCAGGTTGTGAAAAATGGCATGTTGATATGCTTTTGGGTTGAAATTGTTGTTTTTAATATAATTATCCATGTATGTTGGTTTCCTGTAAATTCCATATTCTAATCTGCCCATATTTCTCATAATATTTAAATCAAGGAAAGGTAGCCATCCATCTTGCTCTATTTCAATCCTCAATTTTATAGATTTGTCCTGCAGATTTAATAGTTTTAAGGCATTCTGGGCTAGTTTTTTTAGGAACAATAGTGAAGATGTCATCAACATATCTAAACCATGTTTTAAATATGTATGGGAATGCTTTAGTAATATGCATTTCTAATTTGCTCATGTATAAATCAGCCAACAGTGGCAATATGGGATTGTCCATAGCCAAACCTGAAGTTTGTTGGTAAAACTTGTTGAACATGAAACTATTTTGTGTGTTGCATAAATCTATCAATTGTATATATTCTTTAATTTTTGCTGGTGGAAAATCGCGTTCTGAAAGCCAAAGGTTTATAAGTTTTGGTATCTTTTCTGTAGGGATACCAGTAAATAGAGAGCTGACGTCAAATGATGCTAAAATATCGTTTGGCTGAATGGTTACATTTGTTAATTTATTAACAAGATCAAAGGAGTTCTTGATGCTTAAAGATTCGAATCTTTCTATGGAATTTAAGTTTTCAACTAACCATTTAGCCAGGTGGTATGTTGGTACATCTATATTGCTTATAATTGGTCTCATGCTATTATCTTTTTTATGGATTTTAGGTAAACAGTACAGTTTGGGTAACATTGGATTATTAGGCATCAACTTGTGTTTATTGTTATCTGGAATGATCATACTATCTTTGATTATTTTCTGCACTGTGTTTGTGTGAGATCTTAACGGATCCTTGGATATTTCTTGCTATTCTGGATTTTCTAACAGTTTGTTCACTCTGCTTATATAGTCATCCTTATCTATTATGACGGTTTTATTGCCCTTGTCTGCTTTTAAGTAAAATACAGGTTTATCATTTAATTCACCAGTCAGTTGTCTCAATTTAAAATCTGGTTTTTGTGTCTTGAGGATAAACTATGATCTAAAACATTCTGACATTTTGCTGTGGCTACCATTTTTTCATTGTCTTTAAGCATGTGTGTTGTGACTTTAACATCGGCAATGAAATTGTCTATGTTGTGTGAATAGCTGACTCACGTTTTAAGGCCTTGATTTAGCAAACTCATTTCTTTCTCCGTAAAGGATTGTGTGACAGATTAATAACGTTATCAGTGTTTTTTGTATTATGTTTGATTCTGACCCAGTTAGTTTCATCTGTTTTCGTTGGTGTTCTGCTTTATTCTTAAGTTTTTGTGTTTTGTTGCTCATAATTATGTTTAGTTTGTCATATAATTTTGTTTCAAAGTTGGTCCAGATGATATTTTTTAGGTTGTTACTAATTTTAGATGAAAGTTATATAACATTCGATCTGTTTTTGCTAGTGCAGCGTACTGTTTCGATCTTTCCAATAATAATACTTTTTTCTTTATTGCTTTTTTGTGTAATAAATATAGTGTGAGAAAATTGCCCAACCATCCTTTAAAAAATACTACTCCGAGTAATTTACTGCATCAGTTGTGAAGATTGTCATAAAATATTTGTTGGGAAGACAAAGAGAAATTTGGAAACCAGATTAAAAGAATGTTTCAGAAATATAAAATATAAACACACAGATAAATCAGCTGTAGCCCATCATTTTTGGTCATATAATCATAATATTAGTCAAGAAATCAAACTTTTAAAACCAGCCAAGGACCATAGTGAATTAACGGTATGGGAAAATATGCACATCATTAAAAACAGAAATTGAACCATGAATTTTGAAACACCAGTGATGGACAACGGCTTATGACTGACCAATAGAAAGAGAGGCACACTGGGCAACAAGGAAGTGGAAGAAGTTACCTGACATGTACAGCAGTCAGCCAGCTCACTGAGGATGAAGAGCATGTCTCTTCAAAGCATGTTCAAATAGAATTTTAAGTAAGTGGAGCAACAAGTGTTTTTAATCTGCTAACCAATATTTTAACATCTTATTGACATGCTCCACTGTTTTAAACACTTCATTTTAATTATTAGTTTTATGATTTTATCCATTTGTGGGAGGAGTGGTTCCAGAGCTGGCAAAAGCCGAAACAATGGGAGTGGAACTACAGGTGTACAGGGCAGATAGGAAGTTTCAGAAGGAAGAAACAAATGAAAAATGGATTACTAAAGTTGGGGTTGCATATTTGGACAATGATTATAATATACATATTATTGATAATCAGAGGAGTAAAGTAGAACCAGGACTAACAGAATTAAATAGGTTGATGTAAGCATTGGTAGAAATGGGGAAGTAGTTGTGTAAGAAAATGGATAGCAACATTTAACACCCGAAGGAAGCTTTGAAGCTACAGAGAGGAAATTGACCAGCAACTGATGGAATGCAGAAGAAAAATTGACTCAGTAACATAAAAATACAAAATGGGACAGTGGGAGAAAAACTGTATAATTTTTGGAGCTAGCAAAGACTAAATTAAATTGAGTTTTATTTATGGATGCTATTTAGCTAGTGGTTCTTAGCATCCCACTCTATATTGGGCATGAAAGAAATTTTGCTCAGAGACCTCTTTATCAGGCTTGAGGTTCTTTTACGTGCTGTAAATCCATGACACGGACCACCTGCTTTACTTCCCTTCCAAAGTAAGTCTTGCTAAGGATTTTTATGCCCAAAAAATATAGCACCCTACTTGTTTAAACTCATAACTTTGGAAACTAGAGGCTAGCATGATACCCCTAGACCACAGAGGATGACAGCAAAGACTATAACAGAAGTTTGGAGGAAATAATGAAAGAAATTATTGTAATGAGAACACCAGTTAGTGTGAAACACTACTTATCACTAGTTACTATCACTATACTCAGCATAGTACAAAAGTTACACTTGAGTCACTTTGGCACACTCTCGGAACTCAACACAACTGATCCGTCGAATCACGACTCACAATTAAACTATACTGTCCACTTTTCACTTTGTCACTTCTGCTAACAGAACTCAACTCAACTGCCCATTCTGGCATTAGCAGCCCCTTATATGGGCCTCCCCTACAGAACAGAAAGAGAGGCTGCTAGAACACGCTGAAAGGAATGCTCCAAACAGGTAAGCAGCACACATAATGGACTATTATTCTGCACTAGCTATTGTTTTGTGCTGTCCATTGTTCTACAAAGTCCCCGCCCAGGTGCCGGGGCGATGGGCACTCACTGGCAGCCTTGCATGCGTGGTCACATTTTGGAGGGGAAGTTAGCATGAAGAGTGTATGGATTGGAAATTGAAAATGCATTTAGGATTGGAATTTTCCGGAGGCAGAAAACCAAGACCAATACATATAAGAGTGACAAAAATGGGAAAACATGGGAAATATTAAGAAACACAAGGAAGCTGAAAGGAACAAAAGTTTTTATTGAACAAGACTACACAAAAGAACAGGAATTAAAAAAAGCATTAATTCTTAATTGTGAGGGTGAGTAAGGTGAGGATAGATGGAAAGAAGGGTTTTATAAAAGGTATACAGTTATTTATAGGAGAAGAAATTTGGAGCATGAATGTGAAGAGAAATGAACGACAAAGAATGTATGGACATCCAAAATGTATACCAGCAGTGGAAGGAAATCATCAACCCAGAAGAAATGAAATGAAAGCAGCTGTAACAGAGGATAGAGAAAATGAAGGGACTCGAGAATAACGGGTAACAACAAAGAGAGAGAAGAGGAGGCAACACTGATCAATGAGACGACTGAAGGAGCAGTGCCTAAAGAGGTACAGGAGGAGAAGTGGAGAATAGTGGCAGCGAGAAGTGCAAGTGTGGGGAGGAGTAAAGTTTAAGTGAGGAAATAATATACGTGTGAGGCAGAAGGAAAAGCAAAAAGAAGAGGGGCTATAAATAGTGTCAAAGGAAGAAAGTAGTATTGTTAAAATTAGAGAGGAAAGTAAAATAACACCTAGGGCAACAAGATATAGATAAATGATGGAGAAATATTAATTCCCAGAATAACCTAAAAACAAATAGGGAAAGGGATAAAAATTGATGTTCTGGAATGTGGAAGGGCTAAAAAATATGATATGCAGTGGTGAAATGCAAAATATGTGTTCTATGGACATTGTAGGAGTAGCAGAGACATGGCTAGGAAGAAATGAATAATGGAGATGAACGACTTTAAATTTAAAAAAAAATGCTAGTAAATTTATTATAGGGGAAGAGCATCAGGTGGAATAGGTCTGTTTATAAGAAAAGATATGGATATTAACTATGATACAGAATTACCAGAAAATAGAGATGGTAAATGGCTAATAATTAAACAAATAAATAGGGTAAATATATAAATAGTGTAACAAACGATGGCTCCAAATTGATGCCAAACAACTTTATTCATCGCTTAGATGCTCAGCGTAATCCAACTTATTGCTGCTCAGCTGTCGGCTACACTTAGCTCTCTCTCTGACTCAACTTAACTCCAATCCAAATCTATCGAAGTTTGCAGGTTGAGGGCAGCCCAAAGAAGTGTTATTAAGTGTACCTACCCTTGTTAGGGTTTAACCACTTATTGACTGGATGAGGTGATCCAGGGTGGCGGGTGAGATTAAGGTTGATGGAGTCAAAGGGGGTAGCAGATTAGCTCCTCAACACTGCAGGTCAAGGTGCAATGGCCCTTGTGCACCGCTGGTATATGGCAGTTTCATAAAAGTTTGAGTTATGTACATTAAATTTAGAATGTACCAAGCAACTCTTAATAGGACTATATATTAAATCAGTTTTAGCTGCTGATTGGAATTGCTCCTGTGTTACCGGAGATGTCCTCAAGCAGCATTGTCTGGGGTTATAGTCCCCTAGAGACCAAAAGAGGGAGCTCCAATGGAATGGCAATGAGTCGTATGGGATGGAAGGACGAGATTTCATGTAGTAGTCTCACGGGGAAGGCGCGACATATAGAATAGATAGTCGAGAGGCCCCTATTCTGTATCCCCTGCAGTCGGAGCAGACTGGAGTCTACGACCATACCCCAGATCTCGCAGGCGTAAAGAAGGACGGGGATTACATGAGCTAGGAAAAGGCACAACTTGAAGGGGAACAAGGAGGCCGTGCCCCCATGGCCCGCTGTGACAGGTCCCTGATGTACCCTTCAAACATTAAGCCCTTGTCCAGTTTAACACCTAGGTAGGAGATTGTATTCGTCCATTTAATCCTATGTCGGAGATAGGTGAATGTGGGGAAGTTGGCAGGGAAGTGGCACTTCGTTAAAATAATGGCGTGGCTTTTCTCCAGGTTGATGGACAATCGCCAATGCCAGCATCCTCGGATGAGGCGGAGGTGTCGCTGTATAGGGTTGAAGGCTCTGCTTGGATTTCTGTATTTACAGTATAACAGCACGTCATTAACATACTGATATATAGTAACATACTGCTCTGTAGGTAGGTCG
The DNA here is from genome assembly GCA_030765065.1 of Deroplatys truncata. Lineage (NCBI taxonomy): Eukaryota > Metazoa > Arthropoda > Insecta > Mantodea > Mantidae > Deroplatys > Deroplatys truncata. The sequence goes on from CM060978.1 coordinate 121,905,704, forward strand.
GCCACATAGACTCTGAAAAGCGTGCAGGATAGTATAGAGCCTTCGGAGACTCCACCTCTAATGGGCCTAAGTGTAGATTTGTTCCCTGCAACCGAGACTACAAAAGATAGGTGATGAAGTATGTGTGTAATAGATGAATGGAGTGTTTTGGTAGTTCCAGATGAATAAGCTTGTGCAGGAGACCTGCATGCCAGGTCGTAGAGAAGGTCTCGATGCTCAGAGACACCTCAGCAGTGTAAGCTCTGTCCTGGAAACCTAGGGAGTAGCCTCCACCAACCACAGCAATTACTGGGGCGCCGAGTGTCCAGGGCGAAACCCAAACTGTCAGGGATGGTGCGAATGTCACCCAGTACAGGGAACAATCGGGCAAGTACTGGGCTCTCGAAGACCTTCGAGAGGACCTACAGGATGCTAATGGAGCGGTAATTAGATGGATGAACCGGAACTTTCCCTGGCCTCAAGGCGCAAATTACCCGGATCAGTCTCATATTGAAGACCTTGGTGAGAAAGAGTACAGCTCTAAAGGGAAGGTGGTAGAGCATGGCGGGGTAAGCCGTCAGGGTCCGCGGCTTTCTGGTGTTAAGACGCCGGAGTGCACCTTGAACTTCACTAGGTTACTCAACAACTGCCCCACAATTCCTCTTATATACCCCCGCAACAAAGCGGGAATGTTCTTGATGGGGCGGCTTCTTTTGAGGAGGATTCTCAAACTTGCGTCCGTGGAAATTTCTAGAAGGGCAGGAAGCAGGGCCGTATTTAGAGAGGGGGGGTTCTGGGGTTCAAACTCCCCCGAAATTCTGGCAGTTTTATTTATTAAAATTCATAGCCAACCAATATGGGAAAATGTCGTTAAATAAAAGTAAGTCTATTGCTAGTAGCATATTTACAAGAAAAACGGAAACTTAATATTGTCGTCTTACATAGGTAAGGTGACCATACATCCTGGTTTTCGAAGCAGTCTCCATGTTTTGTGCTGTAAGGTGGAATATCCTCATTGTGGTGAGTTTCTCTTGTCTATATAATGCCTCCAAGCAATTTTCTTATCCATGTAATGTCTATCTACGGAGTAGGTACATGGTAACTGTGGGGTACTGTTAAGTTTAGATCTACTTGTGGAAAACCCTCCCCGAAATTTTTTTTCTGGGTACGGGCATGGCGGGAAGCGTACATAGAGTTTCCTGCTTGCACCATTATTGCGCGGTCCATTTGTTCTAAAGGCCATTATTACGCGGACCATCTGTTCTCAAAGGTACCGGCAGTATGCGCTAACAATCAGGCGGCCAGGAAAAGCGGCTGGCATGCTCTCACTTATGACGCGCACGCCGTAAGCTTCGCGCGCGTTCACATTGCTCCCTCCTCGTCCCGACCAGCAGCGTCGGGCTAGATGATTTAAGTGTACCACCAGCTTCTTCCCTCGGGGCATCCTCTGGACGCGGTAGACTACATAATTCTCACCACGAGGTACGGCCCTTGCCATGGTTGTTGAAGCTTGGGGCAACAGCTCTTGGTCCGGGTAATGCGATACAGCCACACAAGCTCACACTGTTGGCTTGCCGGTCGTAAGGGGTTTTCATCCGGTCGCTCCTACCTGAATGTATTGACTGCCATCTTATGGTCCACGAGGTTTTCGACGTAGTCAATTGCGGCTGTTCTGCTCAGGTGGCTCCCAAACATAGGCCGCATGGTAAACGCAGCTCCCTGCCGTAGACCAAGTTGGCTGGTGTCAACCCGGTGGTGTCTGTGTTGACGAGCGGTAGGCCAGCGAGGAATGCTGCACCTTAACATTACAATCCCTTTGGTGATTGGCCACGACCTTCCTTTAGTGCTCTTCAGGAGTCTTGATATACCGCTCAACCATGCCATGCCGTCTGACTGCGGGTTGAGAGGTGCTGTGCGTGTCTTGTGCATTCCAAGTCGCTCTGGTGTTTCCATCATCAGGTTCGACTCGAAGTTGGTGCCCCGATCGCTGATTAGCTCCAATGGTATCCCAAAACGGCAGATCAGTTCTTTTACGAGGCAGTTAGCGATCGTCTTGGCCTCCTGGTTACGGATGGCGTACACCTCCGGCCCCTTAGTGAAATAATCCATTATTACCAAAGATACTTGTTTCTCTTGTCAGGTCATCCTCCATGGTCTAGCGGTACCATGCTAGCTTTTAGTTCCCGAGGTCGTGGGTTCAAACCCAGCGAAGAGCGATGGATTTTTTTGAGCGTAAAAATCCTTAGCATGGTTTCCTTCGGAAGGGAAGCAAAGCCGGTGATTCTGTGTCGTAGATTTACGCCACACAAAAGAACCTCAAGCCTGAAAGAGGCCTCTGAGCCAAATTTCCGAGCTTTCATGCCCAATATAGGGGACGCTAAGGACCATAGTAGTTAAAGAGTGCCCATAAATAAAACTCATTTTTTTCCCCCTCGGACACCGAGAATGGTCCAAATCGTCGCTGGCGATGCTGCATGCGACCCCAGCTCCTGTTCTGTTGGCCGCACATACACGTCATTGGCGGCGGCATCTCTCAGCATCTGCCCGTAACCTAACCAGTAGTCAGTAGTACTTTTGTCGACTGTTCGCTTGAGTCCAAAATGTTCTCCCGAAGTCCGCGCATGTACTTCCTGCGGGACTTTAATAATATTTTTGGTACTTTCTGTAGCTGCGTTCCCTCGTAGCCTCGCATGTGAAGTTCTTGTTTAATTTGCCCGTACCTCTTGCAAGCGAGTAGCTCCCATCTGTCCTTGTAAAGTAATTTAAAGAGAGGCATACGACAATTGGTGGAGGCGCCGGGTAACGATCCCGGTACCTCTCGCAATTATCGTATGCCTCTCTTTAAATTACTTTACAAGGACAGATGGGAGCTACTCGCTTGCAAGAGGTACGGGCAAATTAAACAAGAACTTCACATGCGAGGCTACGACGAGGGAACGCAGCTACAGAAAGTACCAAAAATGTCACCTTACTCCGAGGGAGGATCAACTGCTCTCTCTGGGTCTTCCCGTTACGTGACTCCCAAACTCTGAACAGTACACCTTAAATTGAGTTTTATTTATGGACGCTCTTTAACTACTCTGGTCCTTAGCGTCCCATTCTATATTGGGCGTGAAAGACCGGTAATTTTGCTCAGAGGCCTCTTTATCAGGCTAGAGGTTCTTTTACGTGCCGTAAATCTACGACACGGGACCACCGGCTTTACTCCCGTTCCGAAGGAAGCCATGCTAAGGATTTTTACGCCCGAAAAAAATCCATCGCCCTCCGCCGGGTTTGAACCCGTGACCTCGGGAACTAGAGGCTAGCATGGTAACCATTACACTACAGAGGACAAAAAAATTCTGATGTGTTACACTCACATGACTTTCTCTGCTCTTGTACAAACTATTTTTACAAACGCTTATTCTCCATCTACTTATGTTAATCGAGATAAATATTTGCAGACTCTATCTTATTGCTAATTTTCTTGTAGATGTAAGGGGAAAATATATTTACAAGGGCAATATAGAAAAACAGCCTTTAAGCACATACATATCTCTTAATAGCTGGTTGCTAGGTGCAGCACCATTCCCTTTGCCACAGATTATACCTCTTTGCATATCCAAGACAAAAAAATGAATAACGAATTCCCATTTTAGAAAATAAGTATTGAAAAAATTAAGGGAATAACAAGCAATATCTCGAAAATGGTTCACTCAACAAAAAAAATGTATATGACATAAATTGTGTATTTTAACGCGATCTACATTTTTTGTATAGTAAAATTTTGTCTATCTCTTATGGTTTACTAGTTATGCAAAAGTCGTTCACAATGAAGAATACTTTTGGAGACATTCCCAGAAAATTCAAGATATACATTTTATTTGTCAAGAAAATATCTTAAACCTATGATATTTTAATCAAAATCGTTAGAGCCAGTTTTGAGAAAATTAAACTTTTCGAAAAATCTTCCATGCAAAGGGTAATCTGGGGTGGGGGATTTTCTTGAAAACCTTCGTGTCGCATCTCTGGAAGATACTGAACCTAAATACCAAGTTTGGTGTTTATCCGACTGTTCGTTTCTGAGTTATGCTGTTCACACACACACACCAACACACACACACACCAACACACACACACACACACACACACACGGACATGTTTCCAAAAATGCTCTTTTTGGATTCAGGGTGTGTCAAAACATGTACTTCCGGTGAAATCTCGGTATCGATTTTTTGGGTGGAAGACAATACTTCCCCTACTTACTGTACGTAGTAGAGAAAGTAAAAAGACAGCACACCTTCTTTGGTCTTCAGCGACTCCCATTGGGCCTAGCAGGACTTGTACACACAACTTCTGGTTGCGATGTATTCCCAACTCGGCCTGTCCCCCTGCCTCGATTTTTCTCAGCGGCCCCAAGTCGGCGTCCGCGAGCTGCTCCTCCTCAGGCCCGTGCTACCCCATTAATCTGCAAGTACCGCCGAAATCAATAATATAGCTGCGGTACCCCCTTCTCAAGCTTAATGCAGTGGCCGCACTCCTCTTAGTAGTCTCCTTACTTGGCATCACTATTTGAGTGGCTCCTTCCTCCCCCATGTTCTGATGTGAAATTGTACTCTTGGAGCCTCTGGACCCAACGGGCTATTTGACTAAGTTTGAACCTCAACAGCCAGGTGAGGGCGCAGGTGTTACGGAAGTGTTCTATTGCCTTCACTACTGCCAGTACTCCCGCCGGGTAACGCTGTATTTCTTTTTCGCTTTGGAGAGCGTCTTGTATAGTATGCTAATACCCACTCCTGCCCATCCTGGACCTGGGATAGTACGCCTTCAATACCATTGTTGCTGGCGTCGGTGTTCACGATAAGATCGCCGCCCGGTTTTGGAAAGCCTAAGACAGGCGCACTGCATAGTGCTGAGTTATGCGCCTGGAAAGCGTCCTCGGCCTCTTCTATCCACATATAAGTCCGGATTCTTCCGTCAGACGAGTGAGATGCTTCGCGATGTTGGAGAAATCTATGATGAAGGGGGGGGGGGTAATAGCTGCATAGGCTCAGGAAACTACGCAAATCTCGTTTTCCTTGTGCGAGTCCAATCCCTCACAGATCGAGTGAGACTTTGTAGCCCAAATAATTAACCTCGTTGCAGAAGAGTTGCGACTTCTTTGCATTCAACTTCCGGTTGGTTTCCAGCAGTGTGTGCAACATTTTGACCAGGTTCTCGAGATGGTCTTGGAAACTGTTGCCAATGACGATGATGCCCAGTTATAGCAGACAGGCATCGTAAGCCATCCCTCTCATCACTGACTCCACGAGGCGCAGGAAGGTAGCTGGTGTGTTGCAGAGATGAAGGGCATAACTGTGAACTGCCCAAGCCATTGGCCTGTCAAGAATGCGGTCTTCTCCTTGTCTCCGAGATCTAGGGCCACTTGCTAGTACCTTGATTTTAGGTCCAATGTCGAGAACCACTAAGCACCAGCAAGAGTGCCCAGGATGTCGTCAAGCCGGGGTAAGGTAAAACAGTCCTTAGGTCACAGCATTCAGTTTTCTATAGTCCACACAGAAACACAGCTCGCCCTTCTTCACCAGGACTACAGGAGAAAAACTAAGGGCTGTCGAATGCTTCTATAATTCTCCTGGATCTCATGTCCTACAACATACAATCTCGTACGTCCCTTGTTTTGCCAGAGGGATTCCTCTTGGTGGTTAAAAAATTGAGTTTTATTTATGGACGCTCTTTAACTGCTGTGGTCCTTAGCGTCCCATTGTACACTGCCGTTTGTGAAAATTGCAACACCAAGAAGGAAACGCATGAATTCAATGAATTTAATACCACAGGTTAGGTACATGACAAGTAACAAATGGCAAACTTTTCAAATCTATACATGACCTTTGAGCCCTAATATTCGTATTAGGTGTGGCCTCCATCCACTGCAATTAGAGCTGCTATATGCCGTGGCATTAAATCAAAAAGATTCTCAATAAGTTCCTGAGGGATTTCCCTCCACGTAGTTTGTATATTCAAGCCCACACACATCCGTGACACTGGTTACCAGAGGACCGTGACACACCAGGTGCTGACCAACCATATCCCAGACATGTTCAATAGGCGACATGTGTGGCAAACGTGCAGGCCAGGGAAGCAATGGTACCCGTTGCTCTTCGAAGAAGGTTTGTACATTTCTCGCAATATGTGGCCGGGCATTGTCCTGTTGAAATGTGGCCTGCGGAGATGCGTAAAGCAGGGGGAGTACCTCAGGCTCTACAACCACCGTTAGGTACCGGTTGCTGTTCAAAGTGCCCTCAATTCGTAGGAGGTGAGATCGGTTGTTGTAACCAATGGCATCCCAAACCATCACACCTGGTGTTTGTCCGCTATGCCGCTCAACAATGCAGCCCTCCAGGTTGCGCTCACCACGGTACCGCCGGACACTTATGCGACCATCACTATAGGACTCGTCCGAAAAGACTACACTTTGCCACTCAGCACCCCAGTGATGGTGTTCACGTGCCCATTGCAGTTGGAGGAGCTTGTGGTTTCTGGACAATGGAAGTGGACATAATGACATGCATGCAACCAGTCCAACGTGCAGCAGACGGCGACGAACCGTTGATGCAGACAAGTTCACACCTATTGCAGTGCTCCAGCATTGAGCCAACACTGTGGATGAAGCTGTACGGCCCGTTATGGCCATGCAGACAAGATGACGGTCATCCCGTGCTGTGGTCATGTTCCATGATCCAGTACCCGCTCTTCGCTGCGTACGACCTTCATTTATCCACTGCTTCCACACACGCATCACTGACATAGCAGCATGCCCTGTACGAGCCGAAATGTCATGGTATGACAAACGCGCTTCCCGGAGACCGATCATTCTGCCCCGTTCGAACTCACTCACATGCTGATATGCCTCCCTTTGATCTCGAGAAAGAAAAGAAAGAAAAAAAATGGATAGGCAAAATTTGATATGTAAATGGAGATATAAATATTTGTTAGAGGTAAAGAAAAAAGAATGGCAAGAAAATTGATGCAGTAATTTGTATCACAAATTACTTAAATGTAAATAATGATTGTAATATGAATATGCATTTTTATGTGACATTGATTTCAGATGTTTATTAATTGTAATTATTATTTGGAAATAAGTGTATACGGCCTTACTGAAACTGTCAATAATAGCGCAATAATGCAGAGAGGGGGGGTTGAACTGTTTATCATTATTGGAAACGAGGAAGTTACGTAATGTTGGCGCGTTTTCGGTAGAAACTTCTGGAATGTTTCCTTTCTAAAGCATATGTATTCATAATTTTTATTGGATATTAAGATAGACGCTAATGTTGGCGCGTTTTATTAGCCAATTGCAGTTCAGTTATAATCTTTAGGCGTATCTGGATGCAGGATTATAAATAGGCCAGGTTAGAGGTAAAGTCAGTCAGTCCTTCAGTTCATCGAAAATCTCAATACACTACACGTCGTCTTCAGTTGCTCAGTTCATCAAAAATCTGTGCACACTACACGTCGTCGTCAGTCAGTCAGTTCGTCATACATCGGATATAGATTCACAAGTTACGTGCAGCAGAATTATGAAAGATCTAAAATATGGTAAAGTTAATTATACAAAAGGTTGAAGTACGTTGATTAAAAGTGATCAGTAAGAAGTTATTATAACAGTTTCAGTTTGGCGAGTATCTAGATCAATATGTAAAAGTGATAGTGAACGTGTTCGACAATAAAAAATTATAAAACAAATTTCTTCATCAGTGTTCTTTTTGGATAAAAGATTCCTTTCCGTTTACACAACCCTGATCAAGACACATGTTCGACCCAAGATAATATAATAGCAGCCGGAGGACAGTAAACAAAAACTTAAAATTCTTTCAAACACTGATACTAGGTACCACAAATTGCTAACACTAGATGGAGCTACAAACCGAACAAATGAATGACGTCACAAGATGGCTTCAACACACGTGATCTAAACAAACATTTGTAAGTAATACCATTACAAATTGGCTACCCAAACGCGGGGCAAACAAAATAACAAATAATAATACCACTACAAATTGGCTCCCATACGTGGGGCAGTTAAAATTATGCAACCAAACAAAACAAAAGCAGCACAATATAAGATCTTCAAGTTCTAATAAATTACGTAAAAACATATTACGTAAGAACCTTCTGTTACTACAAATTGGCACCCAGAACGTGGGGCATAGTGACCAGGAAAGGAACACGATGACCAGGAAAGGAACACGATGACCAGGAAAGGATCAGCATAACCAGGAAGGAGCAGTGACCAGGAAAGGAACACGATGACCAGGAAAAAGCAAAGTAACCAGGAAAGTAGCAGAGTGGCCAGGAAAGGAACCAGGACGTGGAACGAATGCAGCAGTGAAATGATCTACAAGACGCAGATTCCAAACTACAGGACAACAAAACGACATGGACTCATCATAACACAACGCAGAAGCGACATACAAATCTAGGAGAGAGGGGCAGGAAGCTGGACATCAATGTAACAGCAACAGACAGCATCACAAAGGTCAGAGTATCGTAATTTTTTTTAGAAAACAAAATTGTAACCTTCAAATGTACTTAAGGAGTGGTAGGATAAAGAAAACAATGGCTACTAATAATACAGAAGAAATAATTATGGAGGGAGATAATGTAACAGTTAGCTGTAATTCAATACAGGTTACAGAAAATAGCTCAAACTTTTTAGGATTTGAGGGTGGAAATGTTAGTGCAGAAAGTCAGAATAGAATAGCAGGAAATGTTAATCTTGATACTAGTATGATTATGGAAATGCTGAAGAATATGGAAAAGAATAATAGGGAAATGAGGGAAGATCTTAGTAAGAAAATAGATCAAAACAGGGAAGATCTTAGTAAGAAAATAGATCAAAACAGGGAAGATCTTAGTAAGAAAATAGATCAAAACAGGGAAGATATACAAAAGAATAATAGGGAATTGAGGGAAGATATTGATAGGAGTGTAGAACAAAAAGTAGATCAGAGTTTTGAGGAATTGAGAAAAGCTATAAACAAAGATCATAGCAAATTAATGGAAGATATTGGTAGGAGTAATGAGGTATTAGAGCAAAAAGTAGATCAAAGCAGTGAAGAAATTGAAAAGAAAGTTATGAAGCTAGATAGTAGCATGCCAAAAATGAGAGATGAAAATGAGGAAGTAATAGCAAATGAGATAGGAGAAGTTTCAAAGAAAATGTTAGACATGAGCAGGGAAAGAGATAACAAAGAAAGTGAGGTTAATGTAGAATGCACAGAGTTAGGAAATCAAGTGAGTAGTATTTCAAGTGAGATAAGAGAGATGAAAGAGGTTATGAATGTAGGTGTAAATCAGGCGCAAGTTAATTTCAGAGGGGAGATATCAAAAATTCAGAAAGAATCAGAAATGCAAAGAAACAAATTGTACGAAGAAGTTAAAGTTTTGCCTGTAAATAATCAAAAGCAAACTTCTGAAATTAACAAGTACCAAGCTTTTCAAATTGAAAACTCCAGTCCAGTACAGTTTGGTACAGATTTGTCAGAGTATTATCAAGTTAAAAAGATAGTAGAAGAACTGAAAATGACAGTTGTTAAAAGATGTATTGTTCAGGAAACTTTAGATTGTTTTCAAATGTTATCATGTGATGAAATTTCAAATGAATACAAGAGGTTATTCATGAACAACAATTTGAAGGTTAGGATGCAGCTACGAGTAATGTTTAGCCACACACAATTTGATCCAGGAGGGTAAATAGCAATGAGATGTAAAGTAAATGCTGGATAGTTAAAGATGACTTGCAGAGAAATGTATTGGAACGTAAGAGGGTTAATTATTTATATATGTCATGAGAAAACAGAAATAAATTCAGAAAAAAAAAAATATTTAAAAGAAAAAAAATAACATTTTTTAGTAACTGTAACAACATTTGAAATTAAGAATGTAGAAATTGAAACTTAATATGATATTAAAGTAAAGATACGTAAATGAAATTCCAAGAGTATTGTTAAAATAAAGTACAAAATAACAAAAATTGGGTAAAAATAATTAAAAAAAAACAAAAACAAAACAAATACTTATGTAGCAAACAGAACATGTGAAACAGTGTCTAGATTTAAGAGATGTAAATATATTTATGTAAAGGGTGAATATTTTTGGTAAATATGTTTAATAATTACAAAAAATTCTTGAATTGATAAATTTTTGTTAACAATATAAGAAATTAAACCATTTTTTTTTGTAACAGTAATTAAATAATTTAGGGTACAGTATTTGCTATGTCAGATTAATATCTAAATTAATTAAACCAGAGCCAGTAAGTAGTGGCGAGATAAAAAAAAAAAAAATATGTCGTGTGTTAAATGCGTGTGAAGTGTTAAGTGAAAGTGATAGCGTGTGTTTCAAGATTTAGGAGACTAAAAACCCAATTATAAAATTTCCAAACAAGTTGTAAATATTTATAATTATGTTTCTAGTGGGGCATATGATGCAGTAATTTGTATCACAAATTACTTAAATGTAAATAATGATTGTAATATGAATATGCATTTTTATGTGACATTGATTTCAGATGTTTATTAATTGTAATTATTATTTGGAAATAAGTTTATATGGCCTTACTGAAACTGTCAATAATAGCGCAATAATGCAGAGAGGGGAGGTGAGCTGTTTATCATTATTGGAAACGAGGAAGTTACGTAATGTTGGCTCGTTTTCGGTAGAAACTTCTGGAATGTTTCCTCCCTAAAGCATATGTATTCATAATTTTTATTGGATATTAAAATAGACGCTAATGTTGGCGCGTTTTATTAGCCAATTGCAGTTCAGTTATAATCTTTAGGCGTATCTGGATGCAGGATTATAAATAGGCCAGGTTAGAGGTAAAGTCAGTCAGTCCTTCAGTTCATCGAAAATCTCAATACACTACACGTCGTCTTCAGTTGCTCAGTTCATCAAAAATCTGTGCACACTACACGTTGTCGTCAGTCAGTCAGTTCGTCATACATCGGATATAGATTCACAAGTTACGCGCAGCAGAATTATGAAAGATCTAAAATATGGTAAAGTTAATTATACAAAAGGTTGAAGTACGTTGATTAAAAGTGATCAGTAAGAAGTTATTATAACAGTTTCAGTTTGGCGAGTATCTAGATCAATATGTAAAAGTGATAGTGAACGTGTTCGACAATAAAAAATTATAAAACAAATTTCTTCATCAGTGTTCTTTTTGGATAAAAGATTCCTTTCCGTTTACACAACCCTGATCAAGACACATGTTCGACCCAAGATAATATAATAGCAGCCGGAGGACAGTAAACAAAAACTTAAAATTCTTTCAAACACTGATACTAGGTACCACAAATTGCTAACACTAGATGGAGCTACAAACCGAACAAATGAATGACGTCACAAGATGGCTTCAACACACGTGATCTAAACAAACATTTGTAAGTAATACCATTACAAATTGGCTACCCAAACGCGGGGCAAACAAAATAACAAATAATAATACCACTACAAATTGGCTCCCATACGTGGGGCAGTTAAAATTATGCAACCAAACAAAACAAAAGCAGCACAATATAAGATCTTCAAGTTCTAATAAATTACGTAAAAACATATTACGTAAGAACCTTCTGTTACTACAAAATATAGAAAAGAGGCTAAAAGAGATGTAACGGAAAGATAAGAACAATATGGGAAATGTGAGAAAGGTAAACAAGGCAGGAGAAGAAAATAGAAATTAAATCACACCAATTGAATGGTTAAGATACTTCAGAAGATTGGTAGGGGAAAGGAAAAGGCTAACATCATTAAAGAAAATTACAGAAAAAATGATACATCGGAATGCTGGAAAATAAATATGGTGTTATCAATTTATATAGGGAAGGGAAGTAAATAAATCAGAGAACTACAGAGAAATAAGCTTATTATCTATACTAGGAAAATGTACACAGGAATATTGCTGGATAGATTGAGAGAATGGTAGAATCAGAAATTAAACTGTCAGAATTTTAAACAGGGTTTAGGAAAGGAAGGCAAACAATACACAATGCATTCATAATAAAGACTATAATAGTACCTGAGCAAGAAAAGAAGAAGGGTGTTGTTTTAATGTTTTGTTATATTTGGATGTGCTAAATGATGACACCAGATTTACCTGAACATATTTATTAACACTTGAGATCTACAACAGTACATGTTATGGTGGGGAAGAAATAACCAGGGACAAGATGTGATGTGAGTCACAGGCTTCTACACATACAACATTTCCCCCTTAGAGACATTTCAATACACTTATACATTTTGAATAATACAATACCTCGATGGATCCTCTTGGTAGCCTTTGCCACTTGGCATGCACCAGTGAGAAACACCTACACATAAGAGGAAGGTTTCAGGGCAACACGGATTGTAGACTGTGTAGTCTGAAACTGAAACAGCCTATCATATATTATGCTCCTATGAAGCATTTGCGTCAAGGAGATATAAGATCTTTGGGAAACTTTTTATGAAACAGAGGTCTACTACCATAACACACTATTGGGCCTGTGTAATCTGGTGAGGGACTAGTGTTGAGAGAAGTATAGCTTACGTATTCTGTTTTACGTAAATTATTATATCTTGAAGATCTTATAGTTAGCCCCACGTTGTGGTAGCCAATTTGCGAGTATAACAAATTGTATGTTGCAAATAAATGTTTGTTTACATCACTTTAACTACCCCACGTATGGGAGCCAATTTGCAATAGCAAATTTACGTGTTTATAGCACCACGTTGTGGAAGCCAATATGATGGGAGAATGTTATGTTGACTTCTGCGTTGCCATCTTGTGTGACGTCACTCGTTGGTTTGGTCTGGTCCGTAGATCCCTCTGGCGTTAGCAATTTGCATGAATTTTAAATGTCCACCGGCTAGCTATTTAGGGTCGAACATGTTTCTCTTGAAGGGTGTGAAGCGGAAAGGAATCGTTTATCCAAAAATTACTAGTGAAGAAATGTGTTTTATTATGTTTTATTGTCGAACACGTGCACTAACACATTTACATATTAATCTGAATACTCGCCCAAACTGAAACTGTTTATAATAACTTCTTATCACTTTAACTCACGTACTTCAACTTTATATATTTAACTGTATAATACTTTATAAGATTTCTCGTACTTCTGCTGCGCGTAACTTGAATTTAGAGACCGACATGAGAATCTTGTTGAACTGGGAGCTGACGTGTTATATGTTGAGAATCTTGTTGAACACTGGGGGACGATGTGTAATGTTTTGAGAATCTTGCCGAACTGGGGGAACGATTACCTCAGACATGGCTTATTTATAGGCTTGCCTCAAGATACGCCTAAAGATTATAAATGAACTGCTATTGGCTAATAAAACGCGCCAACATTAGCGTCTATTTTATTATCCAATGAAAACCACTAATACATATTACTTTTATAGAACATTCTGGAAGCTTTTTTTTACTGAAAAGGCGCGAAACATTACGTAACTTCCTGGTTCCCGGTAACGATAAACAACTCACCCCCTTCATTGCATTATTGTGTTATTGTTATCAGTTTCAGTAGAGCCGTATATTATTATTTACCAATAATAATTACAATTATTAAACCTCTGAAATCAATGTTACATAAAAATACATATTCATATTAAAATAATTATTTACATTAAAGTAATTTGTGATACAAATTACCGTCTCAGTGTGAAGGGGTAGCAACCATTACAGGGTTAGAACAGTAATCCTTTAGGCTGCAGTGCAAGCGGAGGTTTTGCAGACGGGATCTACTCCCAAAAAAGGGAGGGGGAGAAAAGAAATACCTCATCGGATTGATAAGTCTGGTAAAAGCATAGTAAATAACATTTCAATTCCTATCTACAAGGATAACCAGTGCTACTTTTTTAAGTCAACGATATTGAGTACAACTAAAAAATATCTCTGCTGTAAAATTTTGTAAATGGCATTTGTTGAGTTTTGTTAAAATGGTCCTCAATGGATGAAGGAATAATTGAAGTTCATCACTAACTGTCTTTATTGAAAAAACAAAATTTACAAATTACAAATTTTTACAAAATTCAACATATCCTCTTTTTCATACATGTTTGTTCTTTATTTTTTTAAGTCAAGTGTTATAACTATACATTCTAAGTACTTAAATTCAGTGGGTTCTTACATATGCTACACTTTAATATTAGAATAAGAAGTTAACAATGTATTAGAAAATTTATATATTCTTTTAAGTTAACAGATGAACAGAAATTTAATTGAATCTTTAGTCGGTGGATACACTAAAACTTCACTTGCTTTAAATTAAAATGAACAGAAGTTTCCATAGTAACAAAGTCTGTTTCTTACATCCTCAACCTTTTATGAATCTCATAGTCACACATTTTAATGACTAAAGCAATAGTACATATTTTAATACAACAATTTTTAGATTTAATGCTATGTGAAACCTAAAACAATACTGAAACGCAGTCCTCTTTAATCTAAAGGTTTTTCAAAATGCAGAATTTTGTCTTCAGTATCATTAGCATTCCCTTGTATAACCTTTAAATAGAATTTTTCACTTTCCTCTGAATAATTTTCAAAATAAGACATCAATTTCTTTACATCATTAGCTTTATTTTTGCTTACATAATTCACTGAAGGAAGTTGGAATGCTTCAAACATTACCGAAGCACTTCTCTTTCAAGGTTTCAGCACTTCAACTTCTATCGGTGAAGCAAAGTAAGTATCTTGAAAAAAGCATTGTGCCTTGGCCTTAGGTCTTCTTACATAATGCATTACTCTTGCCCAAGATATCTCAAAACACAATTTGGCTTTCATTAAACGTTTGGAGATTGATTTTATATGTAACTATACCAGTATTTACCCCAAACCTTAACTTTCCAAACTGTCTAATATTCTGAGGGCACAGTGAGTGTTTCATGTTTTCTTAGTTCTTTTTCAATAAGGCCAAAAACTCTGTCAGGAGGCAAAAAGCTATGCCCACATATTGGGAAGTAATGCTGAATTTCTTTAAATAACTTTGGGCTTTCAATGTAACTCATAAGCATTGCATCATTGCACACTTTTTGTTTTGGGAGCCACAAGAATTAGAATCAGAGACTAAGATTTTATGAATCTTCTTTCATTAGGCCTTGCTTTAAAGAACTTAAATAGTCTCTCACAGCAGAGCAGATGCAATTTCATTTGCTCTGTCTCAAGGCATGTATAGTTAACTACTTTGTCTGCTTTCTTTTGTGAATTAATTCCAAATCTTGAGCTGACTTTAACTCAACAAGAAAGCATGCACAAGCTGAGCAACTATCAGTATGAGGATTTCCAAATCTCTGCCTTCTTATTTAGTTCTGGTGGAAGATATGACAGCTTAACTTCATTTCTGGAGTAATGAGAAGTTCTGCATTTGTACTTAAGTATATCCTTCTTTATGAACTGCATCTGCTCTTCGTCCCTTTCCTGCAACTTGCAAGCTCATCCACTTTGATTCTTCTTAGGTAGTGCACCCTCCAGGCTATATCTTTTGGCAATGTGCCTGAGTCTGTCTCTGGGCACTCCTAGAAAAATACATATGAAATAAATATAACTTTTTCAGACAATTATTTTCATTCTACAAAGTTTTTGTTTAGGCTATAAATAAAATCAAACTTGCCTGTCACTTTTCTGAATGTTGAGGCACATACAGGAATCTCTCGACCTTCTTCTCTTATATAGTATGAGATTGACACAGATCTTCATTTACTTTTATCATGTTCCTTTCCTCTGCATCTTTTAGGCAAGTTCACTCTCATGTATTATAGTAAAAATTGCCCTGTTCAACTTTTGTCTTATTCATATACAGGCTATCTGTAAAATGAATAAGATCATTGTAACACAAATGTTATGCTTTGCATTCTGTTTTTTGTTGTTTCACAATGTTACAGTCTATATTCAGATCTTCATTTGAGGTTGCAAACATGCACTTCTTACTCTTTAGGCATTGACGGCTCCACTTTGTCATCCACTTTTCACCTACTGAACTGTTTCAGAATATTCTGAATCTTTTAACATCTTAATAACAATGTTCCACACAAGAGAAATTAAAATTAAACTGAATTTTATTTATGGATGCTCTTTAATTGCTATGGTTCTTTGAGTTCCATTCTATGTTGGGTATGAAAGACCGGAAATTTTGCTCAGGGACCTCTTTATCAGGCTTGAGGTTCTTTTACGTGCTGTAAATCTACTACATGGGACCACTGACTTGACTTCTCTTCTGAAGGAAGGCATGCTAAGGATTTTTATGTCCAAAAAAATCCATCGCTCTCCACTGGGTTTGAACCCGTGACCTTGGAACTAGCCAGTATGGTACCCCTAGACCACGGAGGATGACCCACACAAGATTGTTCTACAACAACTGCTAATCTTTTATTGAAACAGTGGCTGAAGATGAAAGAGAATTATGTGGAAAAACATGCATTGTTTTCCAAAAACCAATTAGCAAACTGATGCTTTTTTTTCTTTCTTTATTTCTTTGTTGGTCACAGTTGAGAGACTGCCTGACAGTGTACACGTATGAGGTAAGGGCTATCAAATTTAATCTTTAAATAATAATATGTTCTTAGTTTCAACCATGCAGTATAAAACAAGGATTAATTGAGTTCTGTGTAATCTTGAAAAATGGATACATAGGGTTTCATGAAAATTTGCTATATTCAGTTTTGTCATACTTTCTGTTAATCATTGTATGCGGCTCATATTAAACCATCTGAATCCATTAAAAACTAATTAAAAAGGTATTTCTTGAGTTTTTTTAAAATAGTCCTCAATTCCTATCTACAAGGATGACCAGTACTTTTTTTTTTTTTAATTTTTTAAATCAACGATATTGACTAAAACTAAAAAATACCTCTACATAAAATTTTGTAAATGGCATTTGTTGAGTTTTGTTAAAATGATCCTCAATTCATGAAAGAATCTGAGGATAGTAGAAGGAGAGAAATAACTAGCTTTAGAGAATAAAATAGAACAAGGTAGGAAGAAAGATACAAATAGTGAAAAAATCGAAATGATCGAAGGCTAGCTTAAAGCAAGATTTAGGGCTGAAAAGAGAACAAGATAGGAAGATAGATGCAGATAATAGAAAAATGGAAATGGTAGAATTAAAACAAGATTTGAAACAAGAAATAGAAAAAAGTAGGAAAGAATTACAGCAGGGAATAAGGCAGGGAAGAGTGTAAAAAGCATATGGAAGTAATAAATAGTAGTTTGAGGGAAACAAAAAGCATTTTGGAAAGAAAAATAGAATAGGTAATTTAGAGATTGAGATGAGGGAAAATAAGAGGATGTTAGTGGAAGAGATGGGAAAGTTTAGGAATGAAATGACGGAATGCAAAACTAGCATAGAAAGTAAAGTTAATAAGTAGTATGAGAACAGATTTAGCTGAGGAAGTAGAGAACATAAAGGCAAATCAATGTAACTCTGAGATAAAACAGATAGAAGAGGTAAAGAAAACATTAGGTCAGGAAGCAGAAATAACAAGAAAGGAAATTGTAAATGACGAAAATATAAAACAAACAATCATTTCATCAGAAATTAAAGAAGTGTCAAATGTAATGCAATTACAAGAGCAGGCTATAGAAAGCATAAAACTTAATCATACAGAAATAAGAGTTTTGCAGGTTGAAATCTGGAGGTAATTTTACAGGAATTCAGCAGGAACACTGGCAGCCATGTGGTGGTTATTTTTACTAAGTTATGGTTGCCTCAGCCAAAACTTTATTTCCCATAAACCGTGGTCCTACTGACTGTGCCATGTTTTATTGTATTATTATATTGTGTATGCTGAATGATGGCACAAGATTTATGTGAACATGTTTATTAAAACACTTGAGACTACAGCAGTACATGTTCTGGCTGGGAGGAAAAGCCAGGAACAGGATGTGACGTCAGTCACAGGCCTCTATACATACAACAGGTATACATGTTCTTTGTAGACTTTGAAAAAGCATTTGATACAACAAGTAGAGAATCCCTAATTTATAAACTAAGAAATAGAGGGGTAAGCAATAATTATATAAAATAAATTAGGAAACTTTATAAAGATGTAAAATTTTATATAAGATGTGAAAAAAATGGAATTACTGGGAAGTTTGAACAAAAGCTTGGATTAAGACAAAGGTTGTAAATTCAGTCCCATCCCATTTAATCTATTTATAGATGATATACTAGAAAGAGTGAAAGAAAGAAATCAGCAGTGTCCTATAATTGTGAATAAAGAGATACCAGGTTTTATATGCACATGCCCTTATGGTAGAGGCTGTATTGGTAATTTTACACAGAGCAATAAATGTAATACAGTATTCTGTGAAAGAGGGGAATTGAAATAAATACAAAAACATCAAAAGTTATGTTGTTTTAAAGAGGGCCCAAACTAGAAAAAGAAGAAAAATCATATTGGGGAGGGGTACAAAGGTAGGAGGTTATCAAAGGATTTGATTTAAGGATGAGAATGAGCAATAATGGAGAGTGGGAGGCTCAGTAGGAAGGTGGTAGCCAAAGGGAGGTAGCAATGTTAGGAATAAGGATATGTAAATACAAATTGGAAATGTTGACCAAATGGCTGGAAATAATGTATGTATGGGGCATTGGTGGAAACAAGAATGCTATACATGGTGAAAATCTGGGGAGGATCATAATTAAATTAAGACATATATATGTATAGATTGTTCTATAGAGAATTGTTAGAGCTACCAGATCAGCACCAGGGGAGGCAGCTTTAGTACAACTAGGAAGAATAAGAAGAAATGGAATGATATTGGAAAGAATTTTAAAATTCTGGTTTAGATGTTTGGTAAAAGAAGAGGGAGAAATCTTAAAGACATGCATGAACCATCAAAGAAGTAATGTGATGAGTAATAATAGTTGATGGGTAGGGGTGGAAAAAATTACGGAGAAGATAGGAGTAAGATATGATATGATATGATATGAGTTTTTTTTTTTTTAATTAAAGCTCTTTAACTGCTGTGGTCCTTAGCGTCCTATTCTATATTGGGCATGAAAGATCGGTAATTTTGCCCAGAGGTGTCTATCAGGCTTGAGGTTCTTTTACGTGCCGTAAATCTATGACACAGGACCACCAGCTTTACTTCCCTTCCGAAGGAAGCCATGCTAAGGATTTTTACACCCGAAAAAATCCATCGCCCTCTGCTGGGTTTGAATCCGCGACCTCTGGAACTAGAGGCTAGCATGGTAACCACTACACCATGGAGGTCGACTAGGAGTAAGATAGGAGATATATGGAAGCTAGGGGAAAGAAGCATCAATGGCTTTTGGAAGATCATAAGAAGTAGAATGGAAGAAATTTGAGGAAACTTAGAATACAAAAAGTCACTAAAGTTCTGTAGCCTCTATAGGTTAATAAAAAGAGAATGGGGAGGAGAAGGGTAGGTTGACCATTATAGCAGACAGCAAAGGGAATTAGTATGGATGAGAATGGGGTTAATGTACTTGAGAGGGTTAAAAGGGAAGACAAAAGCAATTTGTGAATTATTTGGCAAAAGGAAAAGTACAGAACATTACATGACAGAATGTAAAAAAACTAACAATATGGAGACAAAAAGTATGGGAGAAAATGAATGAAAAAATCTGATGTGTTGCACTCACATGACTTTCTCTACTCTTGTACAAACTATTTTTACAAATGTTTATTCTCCATATGCTTCATGTTAATCGAGATGTTAATCTTATTGCTAATTTTCTTGTAGATGCAAGGGAAATACAGTAGGCTTTAAGCGACAGTCAAATATTTTAAGAGTTGGTTGTATGTGCACTATTCCATTCTCTTTGCATGTCCAGGACATAAAAAAAAATAAAGAATTCCCATTTGAGAAAAAGTTTGGAAAATTTAAGGGAATAACAAGCAATATCTCGAAAATGGTTCACTCAACAACAAAAATGTATATGACATAAATTGTGTACTTTAACGCGATCTACATTTTTTGTGTAGTAAAATTTTGTCTATCTCTTATGGTTTACCAGTTATGCAAAAGTTATTCACAATGAAGAATACTTTTGGAGGCATTCCCAGAAAATTTGAGATATACATTTCATTTGTCATGAAAATACCTTAAACATATGATATTTTAATCAAAATTGTTAGAGCCATTTTTGAGAAAATTAAAATTTTCGAAAAGTCTTCCATGCAAAGGGTAGTCTGGGGGGGGGATTTTCTTGAAAAGCTTCGTGTTGCATCTCTGGAAGATACTGAATCTAAATATCAAGTTTAGTGTTTATCCGACTGTTCGTTTCTGAGTTATGTTGTTCATAGATACACACACACACACACACACACACACACGGACATGTTTCCAAAAATGCTTTTTTTGGATTCAGGGGGTCTCAAAACATATATTTCCTGTGAAATCTCGGTATCGAATTTTTGGGTGGAATACAATACTTCCCCTACTTACTATACTTAGTATAGAAAGTAAAAATAGTAGCTATAAAAATGTTGACAGAAAAGGAAGAAAGAAAAAAAAATAAAAACATGCATGAGTTTTTAAGGAAAGAAAAAGAAAAATGGATTAGAAATGTAAGAAATGGAAGAAAGGAAGAACAGCAAAGGGAAGGGAGGGGAGGGGGGAAGAATAAGCAGGGGAAAGCGAAAGTTTTCAAAGGGCTACTCAGTGGTGTGCGAAGGCTGGGATGCCAGGTAAACTGAGTAGCACATGTGGTGCATAGATAGACTATTTCTACATACATTAAGCTGGTAACAAGCAAAAATATTTAATAAATTTATGTAAAATAAGAGGTGCAAATAAAATTAAAAATTAATTCAATTCAGTTGCAGGGTAGTCCTGTAATTCTGTGCTTTTCTAATTTTATAATAGTTTTTAATGGTCAATTGTGTCAAAAGCTTTTGATAGATACATTGTGACTATGAGACCATATTGAACAGACATGATGAATGATGTGAAGTAGAGAAGGACCTGTACCATGGTCTTCTAGGTCACTGGATTTAAATTCTTTGGATTTTTGTGTTAGGGATTATGCACAAAGCCTAGTTTATACAATGGACATCCCCACATCTGATTGAATTGCAGTGTTGGATTATAGATGCCTTCCAACAAATGAAGATTGACCCAGAATTGCCTAAGCACATTTGTAGGTCTTTGTGGAGAAGATTACATAGTTGCATTTAAGCATTACCTTTTCGAACATTGCTGTAAAAGTCTTCACTTGATGTTCATTGGTACAATACATTAGCACACTCTGCTTGCTATAAACACTGTGGAGTGTATAATGTATAGTTATACATTATATAATGTATAGAGTATATATGTTTCTTTATGTTCAATTACATGTATGCACTGTTGAAGTCAAAAGACATTAATTTTTTTTTCTCTTTATTGATAAATAAAATTGTTGCATTTATTTAAAGGTGAGTCAGAATTGTTACACTAACATCACTTAAGTTTACTCACTTAACATGTTTCGGGAAACCGTTGTTCCCATCATCAGAAGGTTAATTCGACTGGCCCGTGTTGTTGGTGTTTCCGTTTTTTGGACTGAATCCTGTGGTGGCATCTTGTGGTGGAGAAATGTACTTCCAGAGAGGATTTGGTGGCGGCAAATCAAAATTCATTAGATGTGTGTTGTGTTTTAGAATGGTGATCTTCTCCCATGCATCTAATTCGGCTGCAAATTTGGCTGGTTTGACTAATGTAATATTGGGTTTGATGTTGTGATTAGTGATCCAAAAATGGTGTGAAACTGCAGATTTGTCCATTTGTTTGTATTTAATACATCTCATGTGCTCCTTTAGCCTAGTTTCTAGGTTTCTTTTTGTCTTACCTATGTATACTTTATTGCAATCTGAACAATTGATTTTATAGATTCCAGCTTTTTTGTCTTGTGGAATGGGGTCTTTTAACTTGTTACAAAGTAATTTCTCTATGTTAAATTTGTTCTGTGGAGCTAGGCTGATGTTATGTTTCATGAAAATCTTCTTAAATTTGTGAAAAGTTCCTGGGTGGTATGTGAATTTCTTGAACTTTAGCTCTTTATCTTGCTGGCTGAGATTTGTTGTGTTTCTGATGTGCATCTGTCGTTTGAATTTTGCAATTTTTTTGTCAATAGTTGTTTTGTTGTACCCATTATGTATTGCTGTGTCTACTATATGCTGGTATTCTAACTGGTATTCTTTTTTATTTAAGGGGGTATATACCAGTCTATGTGTTAGGCTGTTTAGTACTGCATGTTTGTGCTGCATGTGTTGGCTACACAAAAACAACCGATGAAATAGTCGCAGACATTGAGATTGCTACTTACAACCTAAATGAAAATAGTAAAACCACTATAAAAAAAGAATGTGAAATGGTTCTCCAAGAAATACAAGCAGATAAACATAACAATTTCCCAACCAAACATGTGATCAAAACATTAAAATCAAAACCAGTAGTATACACAAAAGCTGACAAGGGAAATAAACTAGTTGTACTGCAAAAAGATGATTATATTGCCAGAGTAGAAAATATGCTGCAACAAGAAAATTACATACAAATTCAAGAAGACCCATTAAAATTACATTTAAAAGCCTTCAATCAAACCATCCAGGAAAGCAAAACTATAACAGACACTGATAAATCTAGATTAAAACCAGAGCACCCCACTTTACCAAGAATGTATGCTCTACCTAAAATACACAAACCGGGTAATAAGATGAGACCAATCGTCAGCAATATTGATTCTCCTACCTACAAACTGGCAAAATGGTTAGTACAGAGATTCTCTTCACTACCAAAATTCAATAGCAAAAACATAATGAATTCAGAAGATTTAATACAGAAGATAAAATCCCTGGAACTCGAACCAGAAGACAGATTAGTTTCCTTTGATGTCACTGCACTATTTCCAAGTGTTCCTACAGATCAACTCCTGCGTCAATTAAAGAAATGGCTACAGCAGACTAACCTACTTGAAGAAGAAATAGTAGACCTCATACAACTTACCAATTTATGCATTGCACAAAATTGTTTTAGTTTCAATAAGAAGTTCTATCAACAACCAACTGGTTTAACCATGGGCAACCCACTTTCACCCTTCTTGGCAGATTTATTTATGAGCTACTTAGAAACACACATAACAACTTCCTTTCCATACATGTTTAAAGTTTGGCACAGATATGTTGACGACATCTTCGCTGTTGTCCCTAACAGGTTCATACAAGACTCCTTAGCCTTACTAAACCTACAGAACCAATCAATAAAATTCACCATAGAAATAGAAAAAGAAGGCATGCTACCATTTTTAGACCTAAAAATCATCAGAGAACAAAAGAACCTAACCTTTGGCATATACAGGAAGCCAACACACTCTACTAATTACATAAAAAATAAGAGTTTCAATCCAACCACACACAAACATGCAGTACTAAACAGCCTAACACATAGACTGGTATATACCCCCTTAAATAAAAAAGAATACCAGTTAGAATACCAGCATATAGTAGACACAGCAATACATAATGGGTACAACAAAACAACTATTGACAAAAAAATTGCAAAATTCAAACGACAGATGCACATCAGAAACACAACAAATCTCAGCCAGCAAGATAAAGAGCTAAAGTTCAAGAAATTCACATACCACCCAGGAACTTTTCACAAATTTAAGAAGATTTTCATGAAACATAACATCAGCCTAGCTCCACAGAACAAATTTAACATAGAGAAATTACTTTGTAACAAGTTAAAAGACCCCATTCCACAAGACAAAAAAGCTGGAATCTATAAAATCAATTGTTCAGATTGCAATAAAGTATACATAGGTAAGACAAAAAGAAACCTAGAAACTAGGCTAAAGGAGCACATGAGATGTATTAAATACAAACAAATGGACAAATCTGCAGTTTCACACCATTTTTGGATCACTAATCACAACATCAAACCCAATATTACATTAGTCAAACCAGCCAAATTTGCAGCCGAATTAGATGCATGGGAGAAGATCACCATTCTCAAGGTTCAAGGGTTCAAGGTTATTTATTGAATAGATAGGGCCTGGAGCCAGTACAAGGGGTCTGGCTTTCAGGAAACAATTTAACATTATATTATAATTTGCTCTTTTACTTGGCATTGTCTTTGGGTTTTCGCCTTAACCCATACGGTTGCCCTTATGCTTGGGCAGCCGAGAACAGTTTAAGTTTGTGTTTGAAGTGTTTATCTCACACTTTTCAATTCATTTTTTTTTGATTATATATAATATTTACAATAAAACACAACACACATCTAATGAATTTTGATTTGCTGCCACCAAATCCTCTCTGGAAGTACATTTCTCCACCACAAGATGCCACCACAGGATTCAGTCCAAAAAACGGAAACACCAACAACACGGGCCAGTCGAATTAACCTTCTGATGATGGGAACAACGGTTTCCCGAAACATGTTAAGTGAGTAAACTTAAGTGATGTTAGTGTAACAATTCCGACTCACCTTTAAATAAATTCAATACACATCACTGTTTCTAGCTTCTTTTCATTACAATATCAACGGAAAATTGTTGCAACTTTTATTGGAATTGGCTCTTACATAGTTGCTATCAATACACTTCTTATTATTAGTGGCAATAAAATAAATATCATCTTGTAAATGGTTACTTTGCAGACCCATGTTACCGGAACTTTTTAGTTGGTTTAGCTTGTACTTCTCACTTGTAATCATTTTTTAAACATCCATGATGAATTGATGGATTCCTGATTTTCAGCTGTTCATGCTTGGTAAACAAACTAAAATGAAGGAAAAACATTCTAGTTTATGAAATGAATTATATAAGTACATTAAGTTGAATAATAATACAGAATAAGCATTTATACTGTTTATCAAACATACTTTATGAACTAATCTTAGTAAATACTGCATGTTGTTTCATCTTTGTGGATAATTTTCCTTACCCTGCACTACACCTAGGCTCATGAAATTATTTGCAAAATGGATTGTTACTATCATACTACCACTTATGATGTTACTACATAATGTGAATCTTGCCATTCAGTTTGTTATACCTGACACGCATCCCATGCCCAATTAAAAGAAAGGAAAAAAGAACAAAAGTTGGATTAGCAAAATTTAATGTAACTTTAAGTATCTGCTTAATTTGTTCATCCAATTAGCAGGATAGCCAGTCTAGAGCATTATGAAGAAGTCAGGTAATCTGCAGCATATAAAATTTGTTATTTTCCTGTTGCTCTTACTACGCAGTTGTGTGGACATCCTGTAATTAAATAAGTTTGGATCAACAGAAACAAATCTGGAAATTAAGATATTTTGATTTTCAATGATGAATAATTCTACAAATGAAATAATGATATGTTTAAAAAGTAAAACATTTATGCAATATTCTATTAAAATAATATTTATGTTTTCAACCTTTTTAAAGATTCTGAGGCATGCCGAAGACGTGTGATTTTATTGGAGCTTCCTGGAGAACCAGAAAACTGTACTGAAGATGAGCATTTACTTTATCTGCAGGGCTTAATTAAAACTACAGCAGAAAACATGGTTCACGCACTTGGAGCACTCCTTAAATGGCTGGATTCATCACTGAGAGAATATGTGCTTATAAGAGAAGATACTGGTATTCCAGTAACCTCTATCACTACCATGTCACTGTGAGTCAATAAATTATGGATTATGAGAACATAATTACTGAGTACTTAAATGTTTGATTTTCAGTGATAATGAACATTTTAGGTAATCTGTGTCATCAGATTTGTCATTTTAATTCTATCTAGAAAAATATGCGAGAGAGTGAGTAAGTCTAAGTTCAAACCAAAGCCTAGAATGCTCATCAGGGTGCATTGACTGCCACTTGAAATATTTTCTTTGCACAGAATAATTGAATTACATATTTATTGATTTACAAGATTTATTAGCTGCAAGAATGAACATGATTCATGACATTGTCTAAAATATAACCGATATGCAATGTTGTATAAAAGTACAGTAATTATAACATAACCTTAAGATAAATAAATGCAGAATATAATACACATAGAAGGTTATGTAGCCAAATATTAATATGTATCAATATTGTGACTTTGTCCAGCTTTTAATGTTGCTTCACTGATTGATCTAGTTCAGTTTTCACTTTCACTTAATTTAGTTCTCACAATGTACTGATGTAATGAAGTATACACAAAGCATATTCCCTAATCTCTTGCAGTAGTGACACTCCCTTTATGTCACAACACACAAACGCACTTTTAGGACAGCACTTTTCATTGCATTAGAAATGTACTCACTATTTCACTTGTGAGCACACTTGCTTATATAGTGGCTGGACTTTTTGAGAGAGTTCTAGAATGTTATCAGGAGGTGGGGAGAAGAAACTTCCATAAGAATCAGGTTATCTCTGAGAGCACTTCTGGTGTTTATGCTGTGCCAGAGTGCTCCTCTGTATCTCTATTTAACTCTCCAACTGGCCAGCCAGTCTGCACTGACCTCCCGATAAGCTTGGACCATAGTCAGTGTGTCAACATACAGACATGTGCAAATTATTAGCAATTTTGTATTTTATGAGGGTATTTTTATTTCATTCCTATTTGATGCAGGTAATAACAAAGTAATGCCAACTTTCAGAATATTTTAAATGTATTTTAGTACTCTAGTATATGGTATAAACCCCCCCCCCCTTAGCTTCCAATAAGGCAGAAATTCTAGCAGGCTTGCCCTCTATTGAAGTCTTACACATATGCTGAATTTCTTTATCATTTTGTCACATTGATAAAACTGTATTGACCTATTAATTTTAAATTGGAAGACATAGTGAAAAGATTAAGTATAATATATAGGAATGGTTGTAAATATACAATTTCACTAAAATAGGTTCAATACCTCTATTTTAGTGAAATTGTATATTTGCAACCATTCCTATATATTGTATTGACCTAGTTTATTTAGTTGTTGGGTGAAAACTTTTAACTTTTTTCTTCATACACTCCACATAGACTCAATAGGTTTCATATCTGGGCTGTTACTAGGCCAGTCCAATACAGGTATGCCAAATGCATTAAAATTATTTATTACACATTTTGCTTTTGTCATGGAGTACCATTGAGCATGAACAATCATTTCCTGATGGAAAGCATGTTCATCATTGGTAAAACGAACACTGTTGCCACTTCTGAATATCGTTTAGCATTCATGTTTCCCTCCACAACATGAATTCCCCCCCTCCCATATACAGAAATTTCACTCCATATCATCACTTTCGTGGGATGCTTCACATACTGCACCACACACTCCTTTTTGAATTTTTCTCCTGACCACCTCCTGACATACTGTGGGCTTTCTTCAACTACTGCAACAATTGCTTCATCATTGAAGACAACTTGCAAACAAAAGTTTTTGGTGTATTCCTTGGAATAAATAAAAAAGTCATTGAGAGAAAAAAGTAGTAAGAGCATTTTGCAATTCCAAAAGTGAATTTCTGAAAATAAATGCAATTTATAAACTATTTTATGAATTTAAATACTTAACATACCTTTGATCATCTTCAGATGCCCAGTCTTTAAATGTTTTTGCAAGCAAGATGCTTTTCATCGTGGTGGGTATTAGTTTCTGCTTTTGCGAGGCCTTGCTTTCAATCTGGTCTCAAAAAGCTTTCATCACACAGCACTTGATGAAACTTTGCAACCATATTCTAGAACAACAGCCAGAAGTTGACTAGAACTCATACTTCAATTTTTCAACTGTTATCTGACCAGTACAGGTTTTAATCCTGAAGTTATTACCCGTTTTCTACCACATTTGTCCACTCTTTGTGGCCAAGTTGCTTTGTTTGCATTCAGCTTTCGAGTAAACCTGGTTACATAAGTTGCACTTATACCTATTATTTTGCTGATTTCTTTCTTAGTTTTATCTCCAATACTTAACTAGACTTAAATTTGAGCTCTTTTGCATGGTGTAATATCTTGAATTTTGCCCATCTACTTAACACTAAGGTTTAAAGGCAAATGTCACAGTGAAGGAGGTTGCAGCCCCATGTACGGTACAAAGTTTCCGGTGGCCTTCACCCCATATATACTTTCTGGTGGCCTTCACCCCAACGTTCACTTTTCCGGTGGCCTTCGCCCCCATGTTTAAAAATCAACTTTGTATTTTAATGTTTATTTAAATATTATATATGTATGCTTGCCTCGGCTGCGTCAGTAGTAATTTGCAGAAACATGCTCTTAGCAGGGCTGGAACGGCTAAAGAATGAAGGCCTACACAAATTATAATTTTTACTTCACTCCTTTTATTAATCTTTCACACGATTAAATAACACTTCATGATATATCCTACTGTAGAGCTGTGAGATTATTGTTACTTGTACTTTTTAACACGTAAACTTTATATTCATGCCACAATGAATTTTTTATGTCTCACACTGAATACGTATCGAACTGCTCAGGTACGTTGCTTTCTAGCGTCTGGCATTTACCACCTAAATTCGTATATTTCAAGTCTCTGATTGGCTAATTCTATTCCAATAGAATATTTTTATTTAACTTAAGCTTTTTCTAGTTGTTGATTGGCTATTTATAAACTGTTTTAAATATTACATTATTGTTCCAAGAATTACTAGTAGCATTATTCATTCATTCATTCATTATCTGTTTACCCTCCTCTTATGTAGGACTTACACCCCCCAGGACTTACAGGCAGGTGCCTGGGGTCAGAGGCCCGTCGAGGAGCAGACACTCATGGATCAGACAGAACATCCAGGATGGGTGATCAGCCCGATGCCTGGTATGGGATGAAGGAAGTAGATGAAGCGAAATGTAGGTGAAATGGATGAAAGGAAAGGTGATGATGGAGCAGTTGGTGGAATGAATGGCGGGGGAAACCGGAGAACCTGGAGAAAACCCGCCCAGACGCCGCTTCGTCCACCACAAATCCCACATGCAGGTCCCTGGGATTGAACCCGGTCCGCCTCGGTGGGAGGCGAGCGGTCTAACCACTCGGCCATGGCGCCGCCAAGTAGCATTATTAAACTTTCTAATTTATTATTGCCTCAAGGTTACCTCATTGTTACCTCATTGTTAGCAACTTTCAGCTTCTATTCTCACAGCTCCTATATTGTTAAATACTTAATACATTCACAGAACATTATTATACATGTACATAATAATATAAACATAATACAATGACTGTTACATACATTTTATATATTATATTATACACATATTGCTTTGAGGTAGGTTGTTGTTATATTTTATTATTATATAATTAGACTGATATCATTTAAGTGTTAAAAATACTGCCTCAAAAGCAACTTTCCTTCCTCTCATCCCCACCTTCAAAGCATCCAAGTAAGGATATAATTGACAAGGGTTGAATGGCCTGAGGTACCGTTGGGTAGAAAAGAATAAAGCAGCAGCAGTGATGATGGTTTTCTGAACACAAGAAAGGAATTGAGGAGTGTTTTTTCAAAATTCAATAAATGCAGGATACTGAATTTTTCAAGAAATGCATTTTTTTTATTTTCACCTAGAGAGAGAGACATTAGAAGAATTTAATATTTTCTCCAGCATTATACCTTATTGTTTTAAATAAAACATCCTAGTAAGTTAAATTGAAACATTTTGCACAATATGGGATTATAGGATGATTATTCAAGCTTTTTCAAAAGTCGATAAATGCATGTTTACGTAAGAGAAAAAAATGTACTAATTATGTGTTACAGTTTGTTTATGTTCTTTATTTTTATGTAACTACTTATTTATTTATTATTTCAGTAATTCCTTAGCATACATAAGTTTTACAGTTTATTAGTGGCTGTACTATTACTTATTACATATTTAACATTTGGTTAATTTTATTTTGTCAATTTTTTTGAGAATAAATATAACAATTAATAACGAAAGCATAACACAAAATTAATAATATGTTAACATACAATGATTTATCATTGTGCACATAGAACAATAATCTAAGCTACTAAAGTTATGTATCATTTATAGAATGTTGAGAATTCTTAGCTTGATACTGAGACAAGGTCAGATTTGTAGTTGTCCCCTAGGAAATCTTTGTAGAATGCAATTGCACCATCTGGAACTTCAAAATACTTTAATAGTGCAGAAACATCCTTCTTCTTTTCTTTGCTAACCATGTTTTGCTTTGGTAGAACAATGGATGATAATAGCGCTGGATGGGATGGTGTTTTCCTAAGAACTTCTCCGAAGTATGTGCCTTTCACTGATACATTTACATTGTTCTTTACTTTCTTGTATGCGATGATACGCTGACTATTCATTTTAAATGGTAACCTGGGTTTTAGTACTTCTTTTGCACTATCCTTTTGGTTTTTAATTTCCCAGTCTTTGTTGGGTACTTTCAGTGTACCATGATTTTTTAAGATGTCATAATATTCTTTAGGAGACAAGATGCTTCCTTTTTTTTTTTTTTGTATGATTTCTTGATTCTACCAAAAACTCGTTCTGGAGCCACACCTATAGCTATGTCCCTGGATTGGAAAGAAATAAAGAATATTCTTGAATCTTAAACTCTTTTCCAAGAATGCTATAAGTGTTGCCATCATGCAACTATTACTTTCTCTACTACGTATAGTAAGTAGGGGAAGTATTGCATTCCACCCAAAAATTCGATACCGAGATTTCACCGGAAATACATGTTTTGAGACCTCCTGAATCCAAAAAAAGCATTTTTGGAAACATGTCCGTGTGTGTGTCTGTGTGTGTGTGTGTCTGTGTGTGTGTGTGTCTGTGAACAGCATAACTCAAAAACGAACAGTCAGATAAGCACCAAACTTGGTATTTAGGTTCCGTATCTTCCAGAGATGCGACACGAAGGTTTTCAAGAAAATCCCCCCACCCCAGACTACCCTTTACATGGAAGATTTTTCGAAAATTTTAATTTTCTCAAAAATGGCTCTAACGATTTTGATGAAAATATCATATGTTTAAGATAATGTCATTTGAAATGAAATGTATATCTCGAATTTTCTGGGAATGTCTCCAAAAGTCTTTTTCATTGTGAACGACTTTTGCATAACTGGTAAACCATAAGAGATAGACAAAATTTTACTACACAAAAAATGTAGATCGCGTTAAAATACATAACTTATGTCATATACATTTCTTTTGTTGAGTGAACCGTTTTCGAGATATTGCTTGTTATTCCCTTAAATTTTCCAATACTTATACTTTTTCTCAAATTCGTTATTCATTTTTTTATGTCCTGGACTTGCAAAGAGAATGGAATGCGCCGCATAGCAACCAGCGTTAAAATATTTGACTATCGCTTAAAAGCTACCATATTCCCCTTGCATCTACAAGAAAATTACCAATAAGATTGACATCTCGATATCTCGATTAACATGAAACATATGGAGAAGAGGCGTTTGTAAAATTAGATTGTACAAGAGTAGAGAAAGTCATGTGAGTGTAACACATCAGATTTTTATTACTTTCTCTACTACGTATAGTAAGTAGGGGAAGTATTGCATTCCACCCAAAAATTCGATACCGAGATTTCGCCGGAAATACATGTTTTGAGACCTCCTGAATCCAAAAAAAGCATTTTAGGAAACATGTCCGTGTGTGTGTCTGTGTGTGTGTGTGTGTGTCTGTGTGTCTGTGTGTGTGTGTCTGTGAACAGCATAACTCAAAAACGAACAGTCGGATAAACACCAAACTTGGTATTTAGGTTCAGTATCTTCCAGAGATGCGACAGGAAGGTTTTCAAGAAAATCCCCCCACCCCAGACTACCCTTTACATGGAACATTTTTCGAAAATTTTAATTTTCTCAAAAATGGCTCTAACAATTTTGATTAAAATATCAAATGTTTAAGATAATGTCATGAGAAATGAAATGTATATCTCGAATTTTCTGGAAATTACTCCAAAAGTATTCTTCATTGTGAACGACTTTTGCATAACTGATAAACCATAAGAGATAGACAAAATGTTACTACACAAAAAATGTAGATCGCGTTAAAATACACAACTTATGTCATATACATTTCTTTTGTTGAGTGAACCGTTTTCGAGATATTGCTTGTTATTTCCTTAAATTTTCCAATACTTATACTTTTTCTCAAATTCGTTATTCATTTTTTTATGTCCTGGACATGCAAAGAGAATGGAATGCGCCACATAGCAACCAGCGTTAAAATATTTGACTATCGCTTAAAAGCTACCATATTCCCCTTGCTTCTACAAGAAAATTACCAATAAGATTGACATCTCGATATCTCGATTAACATAAAGCATATGGAGAATAAGCGTTTGTAAAAATAGTTTGTACAAGAGTAGAGAAAGTCATGTGAGTGTAACACATCAGATTTTTTTTATTCTGACTGCTGCAGGAGTCAGAGAATAGATGTATAGTGGTGGGACTATAACTTGGCAGTTTCTCCTCTAAGTCAAAAAGAAAGTCCAGCAAAGCCGATACAACCAGGCTGCATCCTCTTGAAGACTCTGTTTCCAGCCACGTATAGAAAGCAATATTTTCCTTCTTTTGCTCATTAGCATGGATCATGATGTATAGATTGTATAACTATACAAGGGCGGATTGATCAATCAGTGATGACTTTTTAAACAAAATAAAATTTGTTTCCAACAAATCAATTTTATTTCTCAACATAGTCTCCTTTCAATTCAATACATGTCCAACGTTTCTCCAATTTTTTTAAACCTTCCAAAAATATGATTTTTTGAAGTCTGCAAAATATCAGGTTGTTTCTGCCATGTTGTGTTCACTGGACGAGAATTTCTTCCCAACGAGCCAATTTTTCAGGTTTGCAAAGAGGAAGAAGTTGCTCGGAGCCAAATCTGGAGAATATGGTGGGTGAGGTAGCAGTTCATAGCCCAATTCCACAAATTTTGCCATGGTAATGGCTGACTTGTGTGTGGCTGCATTATCCTGGAGAAAGAGAACCTTTTTCTTCACCAAATGGGGTCATTTCTTTAACAATTCCTTGTGAAACTGGTCCAGCATTGCGGCATAATATGAACCTGTGATTGTTTTACCCTTTTCCAGGTAGTGGATGTCTATCACCCCTTGTAAATCCCAAAAGACAGCTGCCATGATTTTTCCTGATGGAATGGTTTTCGTTTTGTTTGGAGGAGGTTTGCCAAAGGAAATCCACTGCTTTGATTGTTGTTTGGTTTCAGGTTGATAGTAATGGATCCAAGTTTCATCAACCATGATATAATGCCCCAAAAACTCATTTGGGTTACGCTGGAACATGTTCAAACATACCTGTGAAATGGTGACATGATTCCGCTTGTTCTTTACTGTGAGCAATTGCGGCACCCATCTTGCTGACAGCTTTCTCATGCCCAAAAATTTGTGGAGAATGTTATACACCCATTCGCTCAAGATATTTACGTCCTTGGCTATCTCACGGATTTTCACGGCGGTCTTCCAACATAATATCCTGAACTTTGTTCACCACTTCTTCTGTTATGACCTCAACCGGCTGTCCTGTGCGCATGGCATCTCTTGTGCTCGAACCGCCACATCAGAATTCTGTGAACCACTCATGAACCATGCCATGTGATGGAGCAGAGTCCCCATAATACTTGTTCAGCTTTTCTTCCGTTTCCTTCACCGTCTTACCATGCAATAAGTAGTGCTTTATCAGAACAAAAAATTCACTTTTCTCCATTTTCTATGAAGCAACACACATCTGGTTATTTTAGACACTCTCAACAATGTTCTAAGAAACAAATGACGATGGATTTCTGCGATTATACCCAGAATAGATGTAAGGCTTGGGTGCAAACAAGAAACCTTTGATTAGAATGCTATCTCTCGTCAACATCATGGACTTATCAATCTGCCCTCGTACTTGCCTAGTGTAGGAAAGTTTGCTTGCTTACAGTTTTGGAAGTGGCTGATTTTGTTGCATATCGAAGGCAATCTTGACACCTGGATTTTCTTCTTTCATTATTCTATAACTGGTTTGTACAAAGTTTGTGCTGTCTGTGACTAGCTCTTAATTCATTTTTCTTCTCCAAACACTTTTCTGATTTTATTTTTATGACACCAACCTTACAAGCAAAGCATGTATCAGTGTGGGGTGTCTGAAATGATAGATTGAAGTATTTATTAAATATGTTGTATTTTGTTAAAGAGCATTGTTTGAGTCCAACATTTCTCCTTTCTTCCCAGGATCTTTTCCACATCTTATTGACTGTGAGTTCTGAAAGTAAATAACCCCTCTTAGACTTATTCCTGCCATGATGACTCTCCCTACATTTGTATTTCTTTATGTTATTCTTAATGGCAGTAATTAAGTCCTTATGATCCTTTCCTGTCCTATCTCCACCTCTCTCCTTTTCCCTTCTTCAACAAACCAGCTTGCTAGATAGGATAATCTATCTCTTGACATACCAGAAATTCCCTGAAAAGTATTAGCACAGACAGGCATTACCTCGCTGTTTTTCTTCCTAATGCTATATTTTACTGAAACTGTTTTCTTCCTTTTTGCTTTCTCATTATTCATTACTCTGCGCTTGGGTGAAGTATTAAGTCATAAACTTTAAGAGAAATTTATCTTGGGATGTCTTGTTTAAAGATGTCACATGATGATGAAATTGGGTGATATCTTCATTGCATAGTTCAGCAGCTTTGCATTGTTTCTTCCCTTCTTGTCTCTAGATCTGCCACCTGAAGATTCTTTACTGTACACCATATTCAAAGTCACTAGAATCACTGTCCATTCTGGTTTAACTTGAAATGCTGTTCTTTACTCAAACATGACTGCACAGTTGATAACCTGGAAATATTCAGACGACAATGAAGTCTGGTTGGGGGATTATAAGCAGCCAGTAAAGAACAAATATTGTTACAGTAATGAACAACACAGCCTGCAACAGCATGCTTCTCTTATTGCCAACTGCTCAGTTGAAATGAAAGTAAAGAAAAATTTGTTGCATTTGTCAACTTTTGCTTTAACTCTCAGAGTACATATATCAGTTTTTGCTAAAACCCCATGAATTGGTCTGCTTGTATACACACTATTTATCGGCTTTTGCTAAAATGATTCACAGGATGATGTAGAAGGTCAAAATTATATTGTTACGATGTATAACTCAATTTTGAAAAAAATTGCATTTATCGAGTTTTGAAAAAACACCCCTCAATTTACCTTTCTTAATGAATTGCTAAGAAATGCAAGAATGAATATACAAACTCTAAAAGGGGACAAATGGGCCAACCAAGGCAGAAGTATTTGGAAAGATGCCTGTAAAAATTTAGTAATAATATGTATTAGCAATAGGGACATTGGAAGATAATCATATAAAGCCGTGAGATGTTTCTAAGACCTGTCAAATCTGAGTTTTACCTAAAAGCAAATTGCTAATGATTTGCACACGTCTGTAAATATCTAAGCTAGTGGCTAGAAGGCTTGAGTCTTGCCCTGCATGTCTGAGTTGGAATCCAACCTGAGTTAACCTGCCTCTCTGAAGCTTTTGTACTGGGTTTACTCTTGTTTGTAAAAGCAAATATCAGATCATTAATCAAATGAGTCAATATTTACACCAAAAACTCCACTTAAGTGTTTTAGTTAAAATTGAGTGAAGGAAGCTTTTGGAGACAATTACCAAATGGATGAGCCAAATGTCTCTGAAATCTTGCTTCAATTTTAACTAACAGATGTAAGTGGAGTTTTTAAGTTTAACTATCAACTAATTTAATTAACTATGAATGTAACTTCACTGTTAATAGTGCTTTTTTATGTAACATATTATCAGATAGTTTTAGAAATTTTAGGTACCTGAGCTCATTTGCATGCTCATTTTAATTACGTTTTAATGCCTAACATTCACTTACAGTTTAAGGTAATTGGGGACAATATAATAATGAGCATTTTAATAATAGAAAGTATACTATTAATTCTTTTGGTGATTGGAGGTGTAGAACTAAATAAGGGCCAATAGAAATACAAAATGTGCTATAGAATATCATGGAGAAAATGAATAAAAGGATGGGATGGAGCAGAGAGTTAATGTAAACTTAAACAAGGTAGCCAAAGAAATAAAGGATGACTTTAAAGAAGAAGTGTAAGGAATAAAAGAAATGTAGATGAAACCCAAAATCAGATAGAAAGAATGGATGAGGAAAGGAGAAGATTTAATTTAGTCTTCATGGGAATGAAGGAGAGAAGAGGAATTTGGGCAACAGAAGTAGTTATCCAGATCTTGAAAGAGAAGCTAGAATTAGACTTACAAGGATGGGAGAATGTTAAAGCTTAAAGAATAGGAAGATCCATCATAGTTAAACTAACCACTTGACAGATAAAGTATAAAATTCTGAAAAGAACAAAAACAAGCTAAAGGGAACTGAAATATTTATTAATAAAGATTTGATATTCAAGCAAAGTCATCTAAAAAGAGAATTAATATGTAAAATAATGCAGGCAAGATTTGCCAGTAAGAGAGCACGTGTAAGAAATCTAGAACTTTTGATCGATGGAGAGTGGATACTTGCAGAGAACAGTGATGTATGGCACGAAGGAATGAAACAGAAGGAAATTAGACAGCAAAAACGTTAGGACCATGAAGAAATGGCAGGAAGTACAAAGTTCAACACTGAAAAGGAGATAGTTTGAGTAATCATAGAAGGAAGATTGGAAAGAGATAGGGATGGAAGCAAAGAAACCAAAGAAGGGGAAACTCAAGTGCGAAGAGGAGCGATATGCAGATAGTGAAATGCAGCGCATCACTAAAGAAAGCATTGCAAAATAATCAGCTGGGAGAGGGATACAAACTGCTGACAGCGAGTTACATCACAAGGAGGTTCTGGTGTGAATAGCAAAGAAGGTGGTGTCACCAAGGCAGGAGGAGATTGAATTAGCACACAGACTGACAACTGAGCAGTGGGGAAAATGTGGGAGGGGATGTGGTATCGTATCATCAGAGTATGCATCCTAGTGTTAAGTAGGATGTCAGCTGCTAATATAAAGGGAGTTAAATTAAGAAGTAAAAAGTGATTAGATTAGATTCTTAGAGAAAAATCTTGAGTATCTAGAAAAGAGGAGACATTTTGGTTTCTGGAATTGTGAAGGCCTAAGGAATAATGGCAGTGGAGTTCTATATCAATAACTGATGGATAGATGTTTTGGTAGTTATAGAAATGTGGCTAAAAGAAGACAATACTAACATTGATGATTTTAACTATATTGGGAGAAAAGGGCAAATGATAGCTAGGAAAGGTAGTGTACCAGGAGGATTAGGGCTGTTTGTCAAAAAGTCATTGAAAAAGAAAATGATCCAAAACTTGGTCTAGCCACAAGAAATATTCTAGATGATAATGCAAGACAAAGAACTAGATGACAGTTTAATAAGTATAGAAATGATCTATAACCCCATAGCACTTCACAGTTACACAATCCAGAATTGCTTCAGCATTTAGGAGAGATAAAATGCCTAAAGGAATCTTACATAAATTTGGAAATCATAATAATGGGAAATTTTAAAATAGAAGTAAGGGAAATTGATGTACAGGGAATGGAAGATGTGACAATTGATGAATTATTTGGTAAAAGCAAAATTCCCAGATGTAGTAAAGATAAGGTTGTAGAAATAAGTAGTGAAATATTTATAGAGCTTTGTGAATTTAATTCTTTTGACATTCTAAATGGACAATATTATGTATTTCTATGTTATTACATTTGTCCATTGGAGAAGGATGGGTGAAATAAAACATGATCACTGTTATAACTTGTTTAATGCACCATGCTGGCTTACATCTTGTATACCTCTCTGTTGGTATTACCAACCTAATGCATCGCATCCTCTACTATCTTCATTTGTTACAGCAGGTGTTACCAACCTGTACTAACTACTATGTTACACCTCCCTCACTTATAAAGTTTGTTACCATACATAATCAGATAGGTGTAGATTTTTTAATAGTCCTGCCAAATCTTGAAACAGGTATTAGAACTGTCTTGAACTTGATTCATTTACAGCTGATTTAGAAACATTATTGTTTTCTTGTGTTACACATTTATCATTGTCAGTGAGATTTAAACAGCTGTTTTTTCTTACTCTATCATTGAAATCATCACCGGTCTTGTAAACAACATTATTATAAGATTTTCTGAACATAGCTCTATTCCTACGATACACAATGTGATCATCTCTTACCATATAGCTGCAAGGAGATTTATGATTATTAATTACTTCCCCTGACACCCATGAATTTGACTTGCGAATCAGAACATTATCCCCTTTTCTGAACTCTGGTAACTTATAAGCTGTTTGATTGTAATAACATTCACTGCCTTTAGATCTGTTCATAAAAGACTTTTAAACCACTTTAGGTCTCAATAGCAATGATTGCATAGGAAATTTTGATTTCAGCAGTCTATATAGAAAGAGTTGGCCAGAGCTTACATTGATCCCACTTCTGACACCATGTTACGTATTTCTATGTTATTACATTTGGCCATTGGAGTAGGATGGATGAAATAAGACGTGAACACTGTTATAACTTTGTTAAATGCTCCATGCTGTCTGATATTTTGTGTACCTTTCTGATGGTATTACCAACCTAATGCAAAACATTCTCTACTACCTTCATTTGTTACATCAGATGTTATCAACCTGTACTAATTACATATGTTACAAATATGGAGAGGATGAATGTGGAGAATTTACATTTATAAATAATGACCAAAGTGTAATAGATTACATATTGCAGCCTATTAGTATTAATTACATGTTAAACAACTTTAAAGTTTTAAACTTATATTCAAATAGTGGTCACATTCCGCTAGTGGTAGACATTAGGATTTATTTATTTATTTGTGCTAAGTTGTTGCAAGTGAGTATGACTGGCATTCAGTCCTGGCTCTTTGCTAGTCATATTCATGCTTTATAACACCTTTCTTATAGTAATTGTTAATTTTTTAGTTCCTTAACTCTACATTGTTGTGAGTTGTTACCATTTTACTCTATTCACTGCCTAAATCCATTTATTCTTCACTTTATTTAAATATTGGCTTACTTTTCCTACTATCTTTGTAAAAAAATTTCACTTAGCTATATTTCTATCTATTTTAAACCATTACTTATTAATACACTTTTTTCTTCAAAATTCTGTTCCTTTGCACCTAAAATTGTGTGTTCATCTTCTTCTCCGCCTCATATGAGACATCGATTTTGTGGAATATAGAGGTTAAGCCCTTTAACCTCCATACTCCTGCTCTTAGCTATTCAATACTATATCTCTCTCTCTCTCTTTTCTATTTGTTATGTCTATACATTTTACTTTCTTTACCACGTACATAGTAGGTAGAGAAGGTATTGCATTCCACCCAAAACTTCAATGCCAGATACCTATTTTATTGCAAATGCATGTTTTGAGGCCCCATGAATCCAAAAAAAGTATTTTTAAAAAAGGTCCATGTGTATATGTGTCTGTGAACAACATAACTTAAAAACGAAAAGTCAGATAAACGTCAGACTTGGTATTTAAGTTAGGTACCTTACAAAGATCTGACACAAAGATTTTCAAGAAAATTCCCTCACCCCAAACTACTCTTTACATCAGGCATGCCGTTGGAGAAGAGGAGACTCTCTCCACTACTATGCCTGCAGTAACACTTGGTCGCATGGCTGCCATGGGTCAAAGGATAGTCGGGAGAGTGTTGCATACATCTTGGTAGCAATAGGGCATCAATGGGGAACAAGCTGTCACATGTATGGAAAATAAAAGCTCCTTATTCCTAGAAATTTCTTTTATTTGAAACATATGACAAAAGTTTACCCATATGAAAGTAACAATTAAGATTAACAAGATTATTTTGTCGATATCTGGTTCAATTGTACATACATTCAATCTCAACATAGCTCATAAATTATAGCCACTAATTCTAGATCTGCTGTTGCTTTTAACATTGTTCACAAGTGAAAAAAACTGTTTGCATACATATGTGGCTCCATTCTTACCATTCTTTCACAAAAGTTGCGCAGAGGTTGTGGGAATGATTTTTCATTTAACATTTTATAAACATCACTCTCTGTCTTTCCACAATATTGTAGATCGTTGTTCTTCTGCAGTTTTATAATCTCCAATTGTAATTGATCAGGAACCTCTTCTGAACTGATAGAAAATTAATTACTACAAATATGAAGTACACTCTCCATTGAGAACACATTACCAAATCTTATTTCAAACATTGAATGCTGCCACTTAAGAATTGTATGGACTCTATTATTGAAGACATACTTCAAATATAGAAAAGAGCTTAAATATGAATTTTGGAGCTGTTACTTCCAAATATTTAAATTATTCATAAAGCATTTTAATGCATCTATCATGTGGATGATTAACTGATTTTTTCCTTCTAGCACTGTGTCAAGGCGGTTTAAGTGACCACACAGTTCGGTCAAAATGGCCAGGTCCACAACCCATTGCTCGTCAGAAAGCTGTGGAATTATTACTCTGTGTTCTCTCAAGAAGGCATTGACTTCTTCAAAGAGACTAAGAAGAACAATTAAGTATATTTCCCCTGCTAAACATGTAACTGGTTGTAATATGTTAGGTCTAATAATGTAAGAGAACTAATTGTATATACATTTATGTTTATAGCACCACGTTGTGGAGCCAATGTTGATGTGGTATTAATGTTATGTTGACTTCTGCGTTGCCATCTTGTGTGACGTCACTCCTTGTTTGGTTCGTTTAACTCCATCTGGCGTAGCAATTTGCATCAATTAGTTTCTGAAAGAATTTAAGGTTATGTATATTGTCCTCCGGCTAGCTATCATCTTTTCTTGGTAGAACTTGTATCTCTTGCAGGGTGTGAAGCGGAAAGGAATCTTTTGTCTAGAAATGATATTGACGAAGAAATTGGTTTTATAATCTTTATTGCAGAACACGTTCACGAACACTTTCACATATTTATTTGGATACTCGCCATACTGAAACTGTTTGTAATAACTTCTTATCACTTTTAACTCGCATACTTCAACTTTGTGTATTTAACTGTATAATACTTTATAAGATTTCTCGTACTTCTGCTGCGCGTAACTTGACGAAATGAAGGACTGACTGACAATATGTAGTGTACTGAGAATTCCATTGAACTGGGAGAACGCTCCCTTGAATCTACACTATTTATAGGCTTGCCTCAAGATACGCCTAAAGATTATAAATGAACTGCCATTGGCTAATAAAACGCGCCAACATTAGCGTCTATTTTACTATCCAATGAAAACCACTAATACATATTACTTTTAGGGAAAATTCTAGAAGCTTTTACCGAAAAGGCGCGAAATATTACGTAACTTCCTGGTTCCCGGTAACGATAAACAACTCATCCCCTCGCTGCATTATTGCGTTATTCTTGACAGTTTCAGTAGAGCCGTATATTATTATTTACCAATAATAATTACAATTATTAAACCTCTGAAATCAATGTTACATAAAAATACATATTCATATTACTATCATTATTTACATTAAAGTAATTTGTGATACAAATTACCGTCTCATATGCCCCACTAGAAACATAATTATAAATATTTATAACTTGTTTAGAAATTTTAAAATTGTGTTTTTAGTCTCCTAAATCTTGGAACACACGTTATCACTTTCACTTAGCACTTCACACGCATTTAACACACGACATGTTTTTCCCCTATCTCGCCACTACTTACTGGCTTTGGTTTAATTAATTTAGATATTAATCTTACATTACAATTTTTTTTATAGCAAATACTTTACCCTAAATTATTTAATTAATGTTACCAAATTGTTTACTTTCTTAAGTTATTGACAAAAATTTATACATTTAAAATTTGTTGTAATTATTACACATATTTACCAAAATATTCACCCTCTACACAAATATTTACATCTCTTAAATCTAGGTAATGTTTCACATTTTTTTTTTTTTGCTACATAAATATTTGTTTTTAATTATATTTTTACCCATTTTTGTTATTTTGTACTTTATTTTAACAATGTTCTTGGAATTGTATTTACGTACTTTTACTTTAATATCATATTAAGTTTCAATCTTTGTGTTCTTAATTTTCAAATGTTGTTACAGTTACTAAAAATTTAATTTATTTATTTATTTATTTTTTTTTTTTTTATATATATATATAATTTATTTCTCTTTTCAAATGACATATATAAATAGTTAACCCTCTTACGTTCCAATACATTTCTCTGCAAGTCGTCTTTAACTATCCAGCATTTACTTTACATCACATTGCTATTTACCCTCCTGGATCAAATTGTGTGTGGCTAAACATTACTCGTAACCGTAACCTAACCTTCAAATTTGTGTTCATGAATAACCTCTTGTATTCATTTGAAATTTCATTCCCTGATAATATTTGAAAACAATCTACAGTTTCTTGAACAATACATCTTTTAACAACTTTCATTTTCAATTCATCTGCTATCTTTTTAACTTGAGAGTACTCTGACAAATCTGTACTAAACTGTACTGGACTGGAGTTTTCATTTTGAATATCTTGGCACAATTTATTTCTTTGCATTACTGTCTCATTCTGTATTTCTGATATTTCCCCTCTGAAATTAACTTGCGCCTCATTTACATCTACATTCATAACCTCATTTATCTCTCTTAGCTCACTTGAAATATTAATCACTTGATTTCCTAACTCTGTGCATTCTACATTAACCTCACTTTTAGTATTAACCTCACTTTCTTTGTTATCTCTTTCCCTACTCATGTCTAGCATTTTCTTTGAAATTTCTCCTATCTCACTTACTATTACTTCCTCATTTTCATCTCTCATTTCTGGCATACTACTATCTAGCTTCATAACTTTCTTTTCAACTTCTTCATTGCTTTTATCTACTTTTTGCTCTAATACCTCATTACTCCTACCAATATCTTTTCTGTTTTGTTCAAAGCTTTTACAAATATCTTCTCTTAATTCCCTATTATTCTTTTCCATATTCTGAGTTAGTTTTTGTTCTAATTTTTCACTACTCTTTTGTATATCTCCCCTTAATTGATCTGTAATACTCTTACTAAGATCTTCCCTTAATTTCTCATTATTCTTTTGCATATCTTCCCTTATATTTCTCAGCATTTCCATAATCATACTAGTATCAAGATTAACATTTCCTGCTATTCTATTCTCACCTTCTGCACTAACATTTTTTTTCTCCAATACTACATTGTGTACGCTATTTTTTGTACCCTGTATTGAATTACAGCTAACTGTTACACTCTCTCCTTCCATCATTATTTCTTCTGTCTTACTAGTAGCCATTGTTTTTGTTTTCTAAAAAAAAATTACGATACCTTTGTGATGCTGTATGTTGCTGTTAATTTGATGTCCAGCATTCTGCCCCATTCTCCTAGATTTGTATGTCGCTTCTGCGTTGTTTTGTGATGAATCTACGTTGTCTCGATGTTTTTTGTAGTTGAATTATCCTGTTGCATTGTAATCTCGGAATTACGATGTCCAATCTGCGTCTTGTAGATCATTTCACTGGTCCATTCATTCCACATTCTGGTTAATTCTGCTACTTTCCTGGATAATTCTGCTACTTCCTGGTTATTCTGATCCTTTCCTGGTCATCTTCGCCCCACGTTGATGCGCCAATTTGTAAGAGAACAAATTGTATATACATTTATGTTTATAGCACCACGTTGTGGAGCCAATGTTGATGTGGTATTAATGTTATGTTGACTTCTGCGTTGCCATCTTGTGTGACGTCACTCCTTGTTTGGTTCGTTTAACTCCATCTGGCGTAGCAATTTGCATCAATTAGTTTCTGAAAGAATTTAAGGTTATGTATATTGTCCTCCGGCTAGCTATCATCTTTTCTTGGTAGAACTTGTATCTCTTGCAGGGTGTGAAGCGGAAAGGAATCTTTTGTCTAGAAATGATATTGACGAAGAAATTGGTTTTATAATCTTTATTGCAGAACACGTTCACGAACACTTTCACATATTTATTTGGATACTCGCCATACTGAAACTGTTTGTAATAACTTCTTATCACTTTTAACTCGCATACTTCAACTTTGTGTATTTAACTGTATAATACTTTATAAGATTTCTCGTACTTCTGCTGCGCGTAACTTGACGAAATGAAGGACTGACTGACAATATGTAGTGTACTGAGAATTCCGTTGAACTGGGAGAACGCTCCCTTGAATCTACACTATTTATAGGCTTGCCTCAAGATACGCCTAAAGATTATAAATGAACTGCCATTGGCTAATAAAACGCGCCAACATTAGCGTCTATTTTACTATCCAATGAAAACCACTAATACATATTACTTTTAGGGAAAATTCTAGAAGCTTTTACGAAAAGGCGCGAAATATTACGTAACTTCCTGGTTCCCGGTAACGATAAACAACTCATCCCCTCGCTGCATTATTGCGTTATTGTTGACAGTTTCAGTAGAGCCGTATATTATTATTTACCAATAATAATTACAATTATTAAACCTCTGAAATCAATGTTACATAAAAATACATATTCATATTACTATCATTATTTACATTAAAGTAATTTGTGATACAAATTACCGTCTCAATAACTAGAACTAGCATCTGCCAGATATTGTTGAAAAAGCCTATGATGCAAAGCATGCGATTTAATTAGATTCACAGCTTTCATCACCACAGGCATCACATTCACTAAAGTTGCTGGCACACAAGACTTCTCTGTGAATAATACAGTGCATTCATTACCTTCACAGAGTTCCCAGGAAGACCAATGTCTTCTAAAAATGTCATCAGTCTTCCATACAACCTGTGCAATAACCTAACATGGAGGGTGCACCTTCCATTGTGATTGACACCAGCATTTCCCAGCATAATTCATACTTACAAACTATTGTATAAATTGTGTCAAAAATATCTTCTCAACGAGTATGTTCCTGAAGCGGCACA
Organism: Deroplatys truncata; assembly: GCA_030765065.1. Classification (NCBI taxonomy): domain Eukaryota; kingdom Metazoa; phylum Arthropoda; class Insecta; order Mantodea; family Mantidae; genus Deroplatys; species Deroplatys truncata. The sequence continues at coordinate 121,950,583 of CM060978.1, forward strand.
ATGTCCAGAAACTCTTCCAATACATTAAATTTAGAGTCAACACCTAATATATACTGCTAAGTAAGTGGTATCTTTGAAATCTGAACACTCATCCAGAGACAATGAGTAGGATGTAAGTTCATTTATATTAATTTTCAACTGATCTTCTATGTTAGAACTCATAGCTGACATACTTGATATTAATGTGGTTCTTCCTAAAGGTACAGTTTTAAATGTCTCTTCCATGTCAGGACAAATTTCCTCTGCAACATTAATGAGGCACTTTTTAATAACTCTCCTTCTGTGAAGGGCTTATTTGCTTTAGCTAACTTGTAACTTGCACGTAGCAACTTGATGGCTGTATCATTCGGCTTTTTTTGTTTGTTTAAGGCCTCCTTGGAATCCAGATCTTTCTCATTGTGCTTCAGTTGATTGTTTAAGAATTCCTTTTGTAGTGCATTGCATTTACATTTATGTGCAGCATTAGAGAGCACACTGTCATTATAACTGCTTAAAATGGCAGTTATTAAAATGCCTCCTAATATAATACAGTGAAAGCTCTGTTAGTTTTTATGACAAATTAAACATGCTTTACCACTGTGAAACATAAAGATGTACTGTTCCTCCCATGAAGGATGAAGTGTGTACTGTGACATGCTAACAGTGCTTCACTGACCAACCTGAAGGTTTGTTTACCTGACAGGTAACTGCCCAACTACAGGCATGAACTGTTTATCGCTTGGAGTGACTGTAGTGGTGTGGTAGGGATGGAGGGGAATGTCACTCAGTGACACTATACGACATGCCTGCTTTACATGGAAGATTTTTAAAAAAATTTTATTTTCTAAAAAATGGCTCTAATAATTTTGATTAAAATACTGTATATTAATGATATTTACATGACAAAATGTATGTCTTAAATTTTCTGGGAATAGCCTTCGAAGTCCTCTTCATTTGGAAGGAATTTTTTATAATTTTGTATAACTAGTAAACGTTAGGCAATAGATGAAGACATGCTAATAAGAAATATAGATCTCTTTAAAACATACAGTTTATTTCAAATAATTTTTTGTGAGATAAGCCATTTCTGAAATATCCATTATTAATGGTTCAAATTGTTCTTACTTGGTCATTCTTTAAAGTCCTTTTTCAACATTCAGTTGTTTCTTGCAATTCCATGGAAACTGTGTGGAATTTTCAGTTAGTTTATAGCGTCCAGTAGTGTATAGTTTTGAAAGCTCCCATAATTGAAATGCAGAAGGTCCTCTGTAATTTACAGAGTTCCTTTCTGCACACCTTTAAATTAACTCTTGGCCACCACATCAGTGCGGCATAGTAGAATATAGATCTCACCATGACAGTGTATATCCAATACGCTATACTAGGTTTCAGACCCCATGTCTTACCAAGCATGCCTCTACATGTCTAAAAGATTCTGTAGGCCTTGGTAATACATACTTCCATATGATGTTTCCAAGTTAATTTCTTGTCTAAAACAAGCCCAAGATATTTAACTTGTGTTGAATAGGGCACTACTTCACCAAAGAGAGAGAGAGTCTGATTAAATCAGCCCCCCTTCTCCTGGTAAAGGGTACCACTCCTGTAAATATCACTTAAGTAATAATCAGTGGTCACAAAATACAAAGAAAAAATTATGATGTATTCTTACCATTTCTCAGATAACAACTAGCGCATGAAGTGGCTAATGATAGTGCAAAAAGATTAGTGAAATGAAGAGAAATAGGGGATGAAGTTTCCAAACATCATTATCTATAAATCAAAATATATTATAATGATATACTATAAAGTAAGAAAAATAAATAGAGGATGGAAAATGCTAATAAAGTAATTTGCATTATAAGTGAAAACACTATATACAAATACAGAAGGTCATAAAATCTACATATAAGAAATATGCTGCTGCACCTGATATAAGCCAGGAGAAATAGTTAGATTACTGTAGTAAGCTTTATGAAGACTCAAGTTTTATGAGAGGTAGAAACATTGTAGAAAAATTAAAAAAATCATAATAGACATAGAAAAATTAATATTCAAATTAATTTCATTCTGCAGCATATGATTAACAGAAGAGCCATACTTTTAATAATTTCCCTCCCCCACTAAAATAGCATTCTCCGCTGTTTTATTTTACTCAAAATTGGATTTTATTTCAGCGATAACCATGTTTTGTCCTCTTGTGCTATTCTTGTTTTATATAACCATTTGTAAAAGCTTTGTCTATTTGGCATCCTTATTTTTGGGAAAGCTGAAAGTTTTTGTTTCTGAATAAAATTGGAAATAATTATGTTGAAATTTTGGACAGCATAGTAAATGAGGAAGAAGTGCTAGAACACATTGAATTGTTAAAAGCAAATAAAGCAACTGGAAAAGATGGCATACCAATGCAATTTCTCAAAGAATGGTGCACTAAAGTGGATAGAATTGAACTACTCACATATATATTTAATTCAATGAAAACCAAAGGATACATTTCACAAAATTGGAGAAAGCAATTATGCATCCTATATATAAAGGCAAAGGCAGTATAGATAAATCTGACAGCTGTAGGGTCATGGCTTTTTTATCTAATGTAAGAAAACTTTTAATAGGTAATTTTGCTAGCAGATTAGAAAAATGACATGCTATCAAAACCATCAAATGGGTTTCGAAAAGGAAGATGTACTATTGATAACATATTCATTATTAAAAACCTTAATAAATATTTAAAAAATCTAATGTGTTACACTCACATGACTTTCTCTACTCTTGTACAAACTATTTTTACAAACTCTTATTCTCCATATATTTCATATTAATCGAGATAAACATTTGCAGAAATGATCTTTTGACATGCAAAGAGAATTACATTTTACACATAGCGACCAGTTCTAAAAATATTTGACTACCTATCGCTTAAGGCCTACTATGTTTCCCTTGTTTTGTAATTGCAAGGGCAATATAGAAATACAGTAGTCTTTAAGCATCGACATATATCTTAATAGCTGGTTGCTAGTTGCAGCACCATTCTCTTTGCCACAGATTAATACTCTTTGCATATCCAAGACAAAAAAAATTAATAATGAATTCCCATTTGAGAAAACAAGTATTAAAAAATTTAAGGGAATAACAAGCAATATCTCGAAAATGGTTCACTCAACAAAAAAAATGTATATGACGTAAATTGTGTATTTTAACGCGATCTACATTTTTTGTGTAGTAAAATTTTGTTTATCTCTTATGGTTTACTAGTTATGCAAAAGTCGTTCACACTGAAGAATACTTTTGGAGACATTCCCAGAAAATTCAAGATATACATTTTATTTGTCATGAAATCTTAAACATGATATTTTAATCAAAATCGTTAGAGCCATTTTTGGGAAAATTAAAATTTTCGAAAAATGTTCCATGTAAAGGGTAGTCTGGGGTGGGGGGATTTTCTTGAAAACCTTCATGTCGCATCTCTGGAAGATACTGAATCTAAATACCAAGTTTGGTGTTTATCTGAATGTTTGTTTGAGTTATGCTGTTCACAGACAGACACACACACACACACACGGACATGTTTCCAAAAATGCTTTTTTTTGGATTCAGGGGTCTCAAAACATATATTTCCTGTGAAATCTTGGTATCGAATTTTTGGGTGGAATACAATACTTCCCGTACTTACTATACGTAGTAGAGAAAGTAAAAATGAGGGGAAAATTGTATCTGGCTGTTTTTGATTTAGAAAAAGCATTTAATCAAGTTGAGTTGCGGTTATTATGACACAAACTTTTGAACAAAGTGGTTTGTAGACATGAAATAGAGGACTTAAAAGCTCTATATAAAGAAAATACTTTTTTGTGAACACATTGAGAAAGGAGCAACAAACAGTGAAGTAAAACAAGAAAAGGGATTAAGGCAAGGGTGTAAGTTAAGCCCAGTTTTATTTAATTCATATTGCAAAGCATAAAGGAAATTAATACCTAACAATTTCATGTCAGTTATAAACAATATTCAGATTCCTGGTTTATTATTTGGAGATGATTTGGTAATCGGTTCTATTACAGTAATTGGTTTAAAATTAGGTTTGCAAGAAATAGATCATTATTGTTCAGAATTTTATTTATTTAGGAATCAAAATGGATGGAGAGGGAAACAGGAAAAGCAAATAACATTTACATTTACAAAAGAGAAAACAGTTATGTCAGTTATAAAAGGATATTTGTTTAAAATACAACTAGAAGTCAAATAGTTTGAAAGAATATACAGTGCTTTCCTTTCACATTGTGGCTGGTGTGCCAGCTACTATAGCTTGGATTCCCACTGAAATAGTTATATCTGCGCAACTGCCTCACACTCTCATATTTACAGTTACAATTACAATGATAATGTGCACTTACCTTATCATAAGAGATGTTGGTAATGTCCTTCTCTGTCCCTACACTTCTGGCATCTTCTCAGGAAATTTTCATTTACACTCAATATTTGAAATTGAGTGAATTTCTTGCTGATGTTTTCTTTTAGTTCTTGCAATGTATGGGGTTCGTTGCATACACTTTATTTTCACGTGATCATCAGAGTCAGGTAAATTTCTGTAATTGAATTTTGCGAAATGTCAATGATAGATTAATTGACCCATGCTTAATATTCTTCTCTGATAAAGCATGGTTCCATTTACATGGTTATGTTCTATCATAAAACAGCAGATACTGAAGCACAAAGAAACCCAATTTTACATACAAAATTCTCTTGCATGATGCAAATATTTATGTGTGGCTCGCAGTAAATCTTACAGAATAATAGGATCTATATTTTCTGAACAAATAATAAATGTAGAGAGATGCAGGAATGACTTACACCAGTTTTTGAACAGCTGACTGATGTTGAATATTAGTTTGGGTATTTCCAACAAGACTTTTGCTGCTGCATATATGGAGGGTTGTACATAATCTATGATAACAATATCAGACAAGCGCAATAGCTCCACACTGAAACATAGAGGCGTGGTTTTACCACATCCAAGAAAGTGATCACATGTGCACTCAACTAAAAAGGTAAGGCCATCAGGACTTATTCCAAAGTGCAAGAAATAGGGAAATCCACGACCAGCCACCAGTTGCACCCCAGAGATAATTTGGAAGCTGAAGTCCCATGCCTCTGGACTGCAACTCAGAGGGCCATTGCACTGTAAGTAGGGATCTCTGTTAATACTGCAAACACCATAATCAACCAGGATTTGAATCTAGAAAATTGCCATAAGAGCCGGGGATATATGCTGTTGCCTAAACATATTGCAGAACATGCCACTAACATTAGAAAGCTGTATGAACAATACCTAGCTGGTGAAAAGTGGATGTTGTCTTTATAGATAAGGCATATGTTTATCTAAGTGGCTGCAACAAACCCTGGGCTATATATTACCAACCAAGGGGAGAAAAAAATATTTGAAAGTTGGTATAAGGAAACTAATGAAAATTTCCCCGGTGGTTTCATGGTAATAGCAAGGTACAGTTACACTGGCAAATTAACCATTCATCATGTACATAAAACTGCAAAAATCAACTCAGCATATTATCAGACTAACGTCCTGATACCAATTTTCCATACAGAAATCCCTGCTCTCTATGGTGCAGATGTAAATAAAGTCTGGTTGCATCAGGATAAGGCATCAAGCCATACGTCTGCTTCAATCTACAAGTTTTTGGAGAACATAGAGAAATGGGAATACATTCCATACCTTTCAGCAGCATCAGTGTTAAATGATAGAGCATCACTGATAGAATTTTGTGCATTTGAGTTACTGAAAAGAGCCCTTGGAAAGCAGATGGCCGCAAACTTTGGATGGTCTCTGGAAAGTTGCCAGGAGGAATGGAGTAAACTGGACATCCCTGTATTTCATAGCAGTTTGCTCCAGTGGAAGCTGTGCTGCAGATTGATAGCTCAAGCTAAAGGATGCCAGATAGAACATCACTGCTGGTGGAGGCATGGTTTTTCATAAGGTAAGGGGGTCTTAAGTTTGTTACCATAGATTGCAAACAACCCCCTGTACAGCTGTGAATCATTAATTTGATTTATGATTAATTCAAGGCAATTTTTGAAGATAGGGTAATTAATTAGTAATGGATTATGGCCTCAAGATACATGATCTAACTGTATGTAATTTTCATCTATGGGGCACCTTTAAAAATAAAGTGTATTCAACAAACCCCATACATTGAAAGAACTAAAAGAAAATATCAGGCAAGAAATTCACTATGTTTTAGATATTTGAGTATAAATGAAAGTTTCCTGAGAGAATGCCAGAGAGATATAGATAGAGAAGGACATCATTTTCAGCATCTGTTATGATAAGGTATGTGTTTATTATCATTGGAATTGTAACTAAATATGAGAATGTGAGGTGGTTGTGCGGATATTATAACTGTTTTGTTGGGAGTCCAAGCTGCGGTGGCCAGATGTGAGCTGCTGTGTGGTGATCACAGTGTCTCCATGTGTAGTGGTTATCATGCTAGCCTCTAGTTCCCGAGATCGCAGGTTCAAACCCGGCAGAGGGCAATAAATTTTTTTCGGGTGTAAAAATCCTTAGCATGGCTTCCTTTGAAAGGGAAGTAAAGCCGGTGGTCCCATATTGTAGATTTACAGCACGTAAAAGAACCTCAAGCCTGATAAAGAGGCCTCTGAGCAAAATTACCGGTATTTCACACCAAATATAGAATAGGATGCTAAGGACCACAACAGTTAAAGAGCGTCCATGCATAAAACTCAATTTAATTTAATTTTAGTGTAGAAGAAAAGCACTGTATAATACAATGGTAGGAGCATGAATGCTATGTGGTGTTGGAATTTGGGGAATGGAGATCTCTTGAAAATTTGTAGATGCGTTATACCAATCATTCTGTAAAGAAATTCTTAGCCTACCAATTGCAGCAGTAAAAGAGGTTGCTCAAATAGAAATGGGATGAGTAGAAGAAAAGGTTTGATCATGGAGAGTGTTTTGAAATATTTGCACAGGATCTTAAACTTAGAAGGAGAGTGGAAAACTCAATGCTATGGAAATGGTATTGAATTTTTCCAACCTTGTCCTTAGCTTGTATGAAAGAACAATTAATTACCTTAGATAAACAGTGTTTATTAAAACACTGTTTAATATATCAAGAATTGTCCTTAACCAAGGGGTGACTAAGCAGCTTAAGGAATAATTTTTATTTATTTCTTTATTTGTACTAAGCTGTTTACAGAGTTCATATTGTCTGGAGCTAACCCAGGTTTTATTTCAGGCCATACAAGATAATTAATAACACTACTTTCTGCAACTATTAGCTCATACATAGTTGTTAACATACTATGATTGTACTTTATAATTAACAAACTACTTTATGCTATGTACTTTGGTTTAATTTACCAACCAGATCCATTTCTTCTTAACTATAAATAAGAACTTAGGAAACTAGCAATCTGAGATCATTTGTGAAAAAATTGTTGAATTACTACTAGTTTTCCTATCTTTAACCATTTTGGATAAACTCTTCCCTCCAGATATCTGCGCTTTTGCATTCTAATAAAATATGGATTGCATCTTCTTTATCCCTGCATATAGGACAAATTGTTTCTGTCCCTCCTCTTTAACCTTTTAAACCTACAAACTCCCAGTTTAAACCATGCAATCCTCTTTGATCTCTCTTACATCTTTAAATATGCATCTCTTTCCCATTATTACTTACAAAATCCTTATAACATTTTAAAGAGCTTTTTTTCTCTACCATTTCCCATAGATCTGTCTCTCCATGTCTTCCAACTAGCATCTAACTAATTTCCAGAATCCTGTCTCTTCCTAACCATATTTCACCCACACCATTTATTGTAAGTTGGTTCCTGATTTTACCGAGCCAATTCTTTGAGTGAATACATTTTTCTTTTACATTTAAGCAATCTTTCAAAATATACCCCTGTAGTAAGAGAGAAATTTTAAACTCACATTTTAGCACTCTTTGCATAATCATCTCTCGTACACTCACTTTGCCTAATTCTAACATAGCTCCTTGCCCTGCAGAGTTATATGACACTCTTAAAATCATTTTACAAAACATTTTCAGTAACATGTCATCTTTTCCCAATCTTCCTCTGCACACTAGATCTCTATTCCATATAGCCATCTTGATTCCACTAAAGCCTTATAGATCCGTTCTAGTCAGGTCACATTCATCATTGGAGCTATGTAAGGACCAAATTCAATGCTGATTTTCCGTTTTCCAAGGCCATTTCTTTATTCTTCCTCCACCCCCAGTGCTATTAAGTTTTATATCCAAATAAATAAAATCCATCAGAATTTGAATTTCTTTGCCCTGAAATAACCACCTATCCTCTTTTCTTAATTTGCCAACTTATTTGGATTCTATAATCTTAGTTTTTTCAACATTAATTTTACATTCTTTACAGTACCTTTCAATTTCATTTACTGAGTTTATTAAATCCACCACCATGTATGAACTTACCAGCAAGTCATCTGTGTATAACAGTCCTGGGATTTCTTTTTCATTAAATGTGGTATATGATTATTAACTGCCTTCAATCTCTTTAACATGTCATCTATAAATAGATTAAACAATATAGGGCTCAACTTGCACCCTGCCAGAGTGCTTTGTCTTGTTGCACCTCTTTTGTAACTTCTCCCTCTCACACTTTTACAGAATGTGTTTTGTTTATACAGTTCCTTTAAAGTAATAACTATCTCTGTACTTAACCCTTGTTTAGTAATTTGTACCACAGTGCTTCTCTAATTATGTTACTATATGCTTTCTCTAGATCCACATTGTATACGGCCTACTAATCCTTCTTGCTTGTGTATTTATCGACCATAGTGCTTAATATTAAAATATAATCTACTGTTCTTATTCCTTTTCTGAAACCTGATTAATATGTTGACGCTCAATGGTGAATTCTTTCCAAAAGTGTACCTGCAAATATTTTCCCAAAGTTTGACAACACTAGCTATTTGGATTATTTGTGTTATCTTTATATGTAGGATGTATTACAGTCACTTGTCAGCTCTTGGATATACCATTATTCTGCTTAATTTCATTGATCAATCTTGTTAAACATTGAACCCTTTCTGCTTTCTCAACCCACACATGGAAAAATTATGAGGGTAAGCCATCCCTACTCACTGCTTTCCCCTTGTTTAGATTCCTTACTTGCTTTACCACTTCCTCATCTGTGAGTGGTCTATGTAATTCTTCTGTATAATAATATTCACTACTGAGATTCCAGTTACTCGTCCCCACAACTTTCATTAACATGCTTAACCCAAACTCCTGGTTAAACAAGCATTAATCCTGACTGGCTCCATGTGCATTTTCTAATAACCTCCCATATCTGCTATGCATTACCTGATCTTATTTTCCTTTCAATTTCCCTGCCTTTCTCCATACCCCACTTCAACTGTTTTTGTTCCATTAACTCCCTATATTGAGCTCTCAAGTCCAGGACAATTAAACTCTCCTCCTGCCCATTCTTCTCTCTCCATTTTATTACAGCTTCCTTTGGCAAGCTTTTTAAATTTCTACATTTGTTATCAAACCAATCATTATACTCCCTAAATGACCTTTCTATTAGCTAGCTTCATATTATCATCTGCCCATTTTAAGATTAATTAAAAAATATTCAATTCTTGTACTACATTGTGCTCTTTAACCATCTCATTAGTGCTATAAACACTCAACCTTCCCAATTCAATGTTACAAAATTCATCTCCCTTGTCATGGCGTCTGAATTTTTTGACTTCTTTAGTTATAGGAAATAATTTAGAAAGCAATGGCTTAGGTAATGTTTGGAGGAAAAGAGAAACAAATGTAAAGGGGTTATGGAAAGAGGCAAGAAGGGTTTTGAGGATATAGAGATGCAAACATTGTTTAGTAATTTAACAGAGAAGAGATTACTGGTGTTTTATGTTATTGAAATGTGTATGGAAAAGAGAACATTATATTGTGAATTTGTCCAGTTTTGATTTCTCCAATAACTTGTGGAAGCAGCACTCATTGCACATTATGGCAGTCATCACAAACTTGCTAGGAAAACAGCATTTTTTATCACACCAGAAACACACTCGCTCACTAACTAACTTACTTGTGAGAGTGCTCACTTATTTAGCCAGAAATTTCCAGAGTTCTGGAATGTTTGAGAAGAAGAAACATCTGGAAGATTTTGGTTATCTGATGATAGTGCTTCTGGTGTTTACACTGGTGAGTACTACTTATCTTTGTTTATCTCCAACTGCTCGACACTGACCTCCTGATAACCTTGGAGTATAACCGCTGCGCCACAGTATTAATAAAGTAAATAAGGAGCAAAGAGAGGTATAGCATGCAAAAAAAAAAAAAAAAAAAAAAAAAAAAAACAGGATTTTGGAAGTTGAAAGGTCAAGGAAAGTTTTACTCAGAGCAAGGTCCATTGTGTGGAGGGCAAAAAGAGTTAGATATTATGTTTGAATGTAAAGAAACTGAACTGGACGAATGAACTCATTAACCACAAGTTTAAATTGGAAAAAACAATGATGAAAAGGATATTTACTATGCTTTGTATGCTTTATTGTGCTAAGAGTTTTACAAATTTGATTGTCTACTGCACTTTGAGCCTTGTGGTGGTAATGAAGACATTGAACACATAGATATTTACTAAATACTGCAGGGGTGTGGGACAGTATTTATATAAAGTGAGAAACAAGTGGAAATGGACAGTAAAGGGTAGAAAAGAAATTTGAAACCATTATAGTACACAAATAAATTTGGCACATAAAGTGGAATGAATGAATGGCCAGGGCCAAATTCTCCAGACAACCTACAACCTTATTTATTGTAACATTCTTAGCACATGACAAATATATACACACAGTCCTCTATGCTAGCCTCTGGTTCCTGAGGTCATGGGTTCAAACCTGTGGAGGGCGATGGATTTTTTCAGACATAAAAATCCTTAGCATGGCTTCCTTCAGAAGGAACTAAAGCTGGTGGTCCTGTGTCATAAATTTATGGCACATAGAAGAACCTAAAATAATAAAGGGGCCTCTCAACAAAATTTCTGGTCTTTCACGCCCAATATAGAATGGGACACTAAGAACCATAGTAGTTAAAAAGAGTGTGAATAAATAAAACTCAATTTCATGTACACAGTTTAAGCTATATGTGCTTTGTTCCATTGTGTTTCATCATGCCACATTCTTGGCTTCCAATCTTACAACAGCATTTGCTATAGCATCTGCTAATTTTGAAATGTGATAAGACATAAAAGTGATGAGGATGGATTTGAGAGGGATTGCTGTCTTGTTTCTTTTATGTTTACAAGTGAGTGAATAGCTCTTGATAGTGCTTCTACCTCCATGGTCAGTCAAAATGCCATGAAAAGTTATTACATATTTAAAGTTTTAGAGTATAACAAAAACAACCACTAGTTGAGTTAAAAGGCAAATAGGATGAATAATATTTTCATTGATCTGAAGTTGTATGAATGAATGGTTTATTCATGAGTATCATAGCATAAATATTAAAATATGTGTTTATACGGTTCAATTCCCATATTTTAATTTTACTTTCTCTACCACCTACCTATAGAAGGTAACAGGAAATATTATATTCCAACCAAAAATGCAACAATGAAATTTCACCAGAAATATGCATTTTGGGATCCTTAGAATCTAAAAAAGAAAAGGTTGTGCAGGTGGTACATGCAGTGTGTGTCTGTCTGTGAACAGCATAGCTCAAAAACCAAATTTGGTTAAATACCAAACTTGGTATTTAAGTTCAGTATAGATCTTCCAAGGATGTAACACAAAGATTTTCAAGAATATGCCCTGCCCAAAAATACCATTTGCATAGAACATTTTTTATTAGTTTTTATTTTCTCAAAATCAGTTCTAACAGTTTTGATTAAAAGTCATATGTTCAATATATTCATATAAGAAATAAAATATATATCTTGCATTTTCTGTGAATAATCTGTGAAGTCCTCTTTATTGATTGAATTTTTATAACTTTGAATTTCAAGGAAGTGTTAAAAGATAGACAAAAGTTTACTAGAGGTAAAATGTAGAAATCATTCAAATACACAATTTGTGACAAATAAACTTTTTTGTAGTGATAGCCATTTTTGAAATATTCCATGTTGAAGTATTCCCAATTAAGCAGCACCTAATGGAGATGCTTGAAAGTTTGTGATGCTTGATTTCCCCTCCCCTTCTTTTCTTTTCATTGCAGTAGTTTGTTACCATGAATAAACTTTTGAATACTCTTTCTATATATTGTAAATAAGCATGATTGTTTGATTTTAAACCATTCCTAAGCAAAAATATATTGTGAGTAATGTAATATGGATAGAAGCATCACTTTTTATATGAATACTATAATTCATAATGGATGTAGGTGAATTTGTCATTGGTAAAGACAGTAATGTGAATATACCACATCAGGTTTTTCTGATTTCTACATCCCTTCATTCCTATGACTTGAATTGCTTTCTATAACATTTTCTATGGATTGTATGCATGCAACATCTAGGGTTTGGTACATGTAGATCCATATCCTTGCCAAACTATTCAGTTTTCTTTACCTTATTTCTTTATTCATCTGAACTTATTTTCCCTTACTTTACCTAAAGACTTTCCACAATGTTTAATAAAATCTGCTCTCTTTTTATAAAAATTTGTTTCAATAATTCTTAATCCAAATAAACCCATTTATAATTCCTGCTTTTTTCCTCCATTATTTTTTTTCCTTACACTCTATAAGGAACCTGATCTTTTATCCAAACCCAATCTCTTAATATCTCCTTTTAATACCTAGTTTCAAAGATCTAAGGTGTATTTTCCAACTTAAGCTACTTAAAAGGACTCACTTCTCCATATCTTCAATTCTTGCTCTTACTTTCTTCCAAACATCTTTCTGTCCACATCTACATAGATATCTGATTCTGAGGCTGAAATTTTAATAAAATTTGACTGTACTTTCATGAGTACTTGACTGAAAGCATCATAACCCAGTTTCTCTATTACCTACGTACAAAAGGTAGACAAAGTATTGTATCCACCCAAAACTTTTATATTGAGATTTCACCAGAAATACATGTTTTGAGGTCCACCAAGCCCAAAAAATAACCATTTTTTAGAGAAAAAGTCCATTACTGCATGTGAGTATGAGAGGCAGAGAGAGAATGAGTGTGTGTGCATTGGTGCATGCACAAGCCTATTTATCGGCTTTATGCATCTGCTGAAAATTAATCATCAAGGTGAACTATAAGAAACTGACCTCTAGCATGTGAAGTAGGAAACTAAAAACAAATCATTGATTAAATAAAATAGTGTTAAATGCTACAAACTTATTTATAATATTTTCAGTGGTAACATCAAGGACATGTTTACATGTATGTTTGATATGTGGTTATAGCTTTTTAAAAGTATTTCACCAGACAAAGAGCTAATTGGTTTTCACAGCAACATATATGTAATTTTCCTATATTATAACTTCAGGTATATTGTCAGCATTTAGCAATGTTTTGAGAAGTTGCTATCAAGTATTTCCATGGTAGAAGCATCCTTTTATTATTTCTTAAACTTTTGGATAACCTGAATTAAGTGGATATTAATTTTGCAAGCATACCACAGTCCACACTAACAACAGCATATGAGCAACATTATATAGATAACACTAAGGCTGCAAATTTACACTTTGTGAATTTTGCCAAAAATAAAGTGATTATATACAATATCGATGTGCTGAATCTAAATTTTCATCTGTTTACTTTTATCATGTCAGGATTTTTTGCAAACTCACTTAAATGTTTTGTATAATTACATGAATTTCATCACAAACTTTTTCATTTACTTTTTTATTTCAAATGCAAAAACAATATTTAAAAAACCTAACTTGCTGAAATTATGTGTATGCTTGTTCATACATGCCACTAGAGTGGTTTTGCTTTGTTTTGTCTTGTTTAGTTCACTATTGGATGTATAAATTAGCATAATGTATAGTACAAAAAATTACACCTGTTGCTTCTTAGTTGAGAAAGTTCTCCTATTCCTCTTTCTTTTATGTTTGTCTTCAGGTATGTCATGCTTTAACATCCAACAGTAGTCAGCGAGTGCGTCACAATTCCTTGTACCTCCTTTCAAACTCCTACAGATCCTTATGAAATCGTTTGCCTTGCTCTTCACTTAAAAATACTAGATTTTCAGGAAAATAATGTCGGCGAGAAAATAGAAAATGAATTTTGAGACTTAAGTTACAACCAAATTACTTGTCTGCTTCAAACATGTTGGACATAATGTTTCAGTAATTAAGATCCTTGTTGTTACCAAGAAATTCTGAAAAAAACTTCAAGGAAATATACCTATACTGCTTTTTACTTTCTCTACTATGTAATATTAAGTAGGGCAAGTATTATATTCCACCCAAAAGTTCAGTATCAAGATTTCACTATAAATATATGTTTTGAGGCCCCTGAATCCAAAAAAAGCATTTTTAGAAAAAGGTCTGTGTGTGTGGGGGGGGGGTGGAGTGGGGGTGGGCGTGGGCGTGCGGGTGCGTGTGTCTGTCTGTGAACAACATAAGTCAAAAACAAAAAGCTGATCAACACCAAACTTGGTATTTAAGTTCAATACTACCATCCAAAGATGCAACATGAAGATTTTCAAGAAAATCCCCCCCCCCAGACTACCCTTTACATGGAACTTTTTCGAAAATTTTAATTCTCTCGAAAATGGCTCTAATGATTTTGATTAAAATATATGTTTAAGATATTTTCATGGCAAATGAAATGTATATCTTGAATTTTCTGGGAATATTGCCAAAAGTCCCTTTCATTCTGAATGACTTTTTGCATAACTGGTAAACCATAAGAGATAGACAACATTTTACTACACAAAAAAATGTAGATCTCATTAAAACACACAATTTATGTTACATACATTTTTTTTGTTTGTTTTGTTTTTGGTGTCGAGTGAACCATTTCTGAGATATACCTTGTTATTTCTTTGAATTTTCCAATACTTATACTTTTTCTCAAATGGGGATTTGTTATTCATTTTTGTTAAGTCCTGGACATGCAAAGAGAACGCAATGCTCCACATAGTGACCACCCCTTAACAGATTTGACTATCACTTAAAGCCTACTGTATTTCCATATTCCCCTTGCACCTACAAGAAAATTAGCAATAAGATAATTTTTGCAGATATGTATCTCAATTAACATGCAGTAGATGGAGAATAAGCGTTTGTAAAAATAGTTTGTACTAGAGTAGAGAAAGTCATGTGAGTGCAATACATCAGATTTTTTCTTTTCATCCATAGTGCTTTTATATGCTGCATTACACATCAGTATTCTTATATCAGGACAATTAAATATAAGTTGTTTTAATTTTGCTCCAGATAGTAATGCAAGTATCTCACATATGTACTCATTTAAAGCCTTTACAAACTGTTTCATTAAGCCAAACTTAATGTGGAGAAGTGGCAGAACATCCTTAGGACTCATAAGGCTTTGGTGGACAATATTCTTAGAACGGATTTCCAAAATTTCTCAACAGACCAGTCCTTCTTAGTCCAGTAATCAACTCATGCCCTGCTATCCACAGACAAAGAAAGCATGGAATTCAGTAAAACAGATTGTTGAAAATCATAACAAAATTACCGGCTGTGTTCAGTGTAGTTCATTCACAATAACAGCATTCCAAATTTCCATATGATTCTTTGAGAATCCCTGAATAGACAATGGGCACTGAAGCAAAAATGTTTCCATTATGAAGGAGGGCACCCTTCATGCTTTGCTTGGAAGCATCAATTCATCATTCACTTGGGTCACAGTTTGGAATTCAAGTTTGAGCATAAACTTTTTCACATTACTACAATATAGCCATCTTTAGAGAGAAAAATAATTGAAAATCTACTTTGTATTGTTGGTACCAATAGAATGTTTCTGTGCTCAGCAGATCTTTTTCTTAGAGTCTAAAGCCTAACAACTCGGCTAACTCTTTGGGAGGGCAAGATCCATCAATAAGTCACTTTGATTATAACACCCTTGTTCTGCAGCATACATTCTCGTAGATGGTCACAAAAGTGACAAAAAAGTAAATCTCTTTAAAACACACAATTTATTTCAAATATGTTTTTTTGTGGTATAAGCCATTTCTGAGATGTCCGTTATTAAAGGTTCAAATTGCTTATTTCTTGGTAATTCTCTTGAAGTTCTTTCAACATTCAGTTGTTTCTTGCATGGAAAAAGTATGGAATTTTGAGGCCAACGTATAGCGCCCAGTTCTTAAACATTTTACTATCACTGTTCTCTTTGTATATATAATGGGATGTGTAATGTAGTTATTTCTGCAAAGGTTTATTTGATTTAAAATGTAGTAGATAGAAAAATAAGCTTGAGTAAGAATAATTTCCATACCCACTAACAAACAATAGAGGGTGGAAAAGGTTATGTGAATGTATCACATCAGATTTTTAGAAAAATGTCTGCGTGTGAGTCTGTGAACAGCATAACTCAAAAGTGAAAAGTCAGATAAATACCAAATTTGGTATTTAGGTTTCAATACCTTTCATAGATGTGATGCATAGATTTTCAACAAAATCCCTCCACCCCAAACTACCCTTTACATGGAACATTTTTTCATAATTTTTTATTATCTAACAATGGTTCTTAATGATTTTGATTAAAATATCATATATGACATATTTACATTACAAATAAAATGTATATTTTGAATTTTCTGAGAATAGCCTGTAAAGTCCACTTCATTCGAAAGGAATTTTGTATAAACCTGTATAACTAAAGGGCGGCCAAAACAGTTTTCAGCTCCAAGTCATACGGAAATGCATCCCGCAAAGCAGTCACAACAGCTGCACTGTTTGCACGTGACACAGACAGCAAGAGGTGTCCTACCAGTTCAGAATGGACGCATATGGCTGTTCAAAATGAATGTACTCATTCAGAGAACTGTATTATTTGTAGAGTTATACAACAGCAGCGTTTAATTACAAAGAAATACTTAAATTAATACATACAACATTATGTTTCACAATATCATGTATCTGCTAACAGCTAATGTACTGCACTGTACACTTAGAAATATTTATTTAATACAGAAGTTCCTTTGCAAATGCAACTAGCCTTTGACCTACCATTGTACATGTTTTAAGGTTCCTCCTCCTCCTCATATATTGTTTGCATTATTATGGAATAGAAGTCAGGGGTTATATCACATGCGTCACATGCAGCCAATTGCAGCTGGTCACACAAATGTTTGTCTGACAGACAGCTTCTGCATTTAGATTTTAAATTTTCGTTTGTGAGAACAGTTGCTCACATACATAGGTTGTTCCAAAAATAGCTTCCATGAAGCACACAAAAGTTTTGACTTTACCATACTTTTTAACACACAATCCTGTATATAGTTCATAGAGGTTACATTTTGTATATCGTTGTTTCATTGATATGTCCTCTTGTAATTCGATGAGGTCCTTCTGAATATCTATTCTTGCTTTTCTGACATCTACAGAGAATGGATTGGTGTACACAGCGATATGGTTTTTCTAAACATCTCAAATCTGCAAATTGATTCTCTGTAAATTCAGCTTTCAACTTTTTTAACATTGCACTGTATTAGCTATTGAGTTTGTGTGGAGGAACACATGCGATAAAAGTTCAAACAGAGAAAGTAGTGAAATTGAGATTCCTGGACATGTCCAGTTTAAATTTCAAGTTTCATAAAAAATGCACTAATTGAGCAGTACATATTGACAGCATTTTGTTTTCGGTCTTGCAAAGAAATATTGAGTGTGTTTAAGTGATCACAAATATCACTCAAGAATGCTAAATCATGTATCCACTCGTCATTACTCAACTCTGCTATTGCTCTTCCATGCTGCTTCATTATTCATCAATAATGTTCCGAAGATCAACAAATCTACAAAACACCTGACCTCTAATCAGCCACCTGATGTCACAAGAGTATTGTAGGTCTTCAAATTCTTGTTTGGAAGACACCATTAAATGCCTAAATTGATGGTGTTTCAATGCACTGTTCTTTATTATATTTGCACATTGAGCCACAACTTTCATAACAGTTGGCAAGTCTACAGATTTTGCTGAAAGGGCTTCTGGTGTAGAATGCAATGCAGGGTACAAACATTTTCTACTCCCTTTTCCTTAAGAAAGGCTTTGAGCCTGGCAAGTAACCCTTTCTTATTGACTAATTTTGAAGATTTAGAAGCTAGTAACAGTGATGTGTCATTATAGTGATGTAGTGTAACAACCCTCAACTCTCTTTATTTTAAATCCTTTCTTATCTCCAATCATCGAGCAAGCTCCATCTGTTGCAATTGGCGCTATCTTGGACCAATCTAAATTGTGTTTATTTACACACATATAAACAGTACTGAATATGTCTTCTCCTTTAGTAGTATCTTCCAAAGGAAATAATTCTAGCAGATGCTCTCCGACATTTAATTCATCAACTCCTCTCACAAATATTGCCAACTGAACTGTGTCAGTCAAATCTGTGCTTTCATCAAAAGCTAGAGAGAAGTACATAAATTAGCAGATTTTCGCATTCACTTGTCTACTTGTATCAGTGAACAACAACTCAATTCTTTGGCAGATACTTTGTTGTGAAAGATGCAAGTGTTTATAATTAGTCAGTTCCTGGGGGCACAACATTTTTACCATGTCCATCGTACATGATTTAACAAACTCCCCCTCTTGAAGAGATTTAAAGGCTTTACCTATGTTTCATGCCACAATGTAACTAGCTAGTATTCATTTTTTTGTCATATTTTGTGATTTAGTAGCAGGAACAGTGTGCTTAATGAATCAATAAATGCCTAGCAAGTAATCTGCAGTTCTATGGTAATAATAATAATAATAATAATAATAATAATAATAATAATAATAATAATAATAATAATAATAATAGGCCTACTAATACTATTGCAATAATGAACATAGTATATAACAATAATAATAATAATAATAATACCTTACAGTTCTGCATATTCAGCATGACATGTGGAATAGTGCTACTGTATATTACTTCGTAATATGCCACGTACAATTCTCGAACATATCAGACACTTAATGTTTTCGTTATATTCAAAACAAAAAAACAGGCCTTCCCATTTTGTTTGGAACTTCCTCTTTTTTGATGTTGAAGGAGTTGACGATGCCATTATTCATAGCATACCCACTGTTCACTCTATGTGTGTGTATATGCCTCTTTCAACGCTTTCGATAGACTGACCTCGGTAGTGTGTGTTCAAGCAAGCAGCTTGGTTGCTCACAAAGGGAGGAAAGACACTGGTAATTACCAGCGATTACAGGGATGTAATTGCAACACACAATGTAACCTTGAGTCCTATTTTGGACGCCTGCTGACTTAAGCGATAGACGAAACATATTACACAAAAACTTTATATGCCTTTAAAATATACAATTTATTTCAAATAACTTTCTTGTAGCATCAGCCAATTCCAGATATCTTTATTAGTGGTTTGAATTGTTCAATACTTCGTCATTCTTTTCAAGTCCTTTTGATATTCAGTTGTTTCTTATGATTGCACACAAAGAATACGCATTTTAAGGCCAGTACATAGTGTCAAGTTCTAAAACATTTGACTGTTACTATTCTCTTTGTATCTATATCGAAATGTGATGTAGCTATTTCTGGAAAGGTTTATCTTGATTAAAATGTGAAGTAGGTGAATTTTAGGAGGTGTTTGCAACACGCTTTGGGCGTCAATTTGAGGAAGGTTAGTTTCTGCCCCACGTATGGAAAACCAATTTGAAGTAGGTTGTTGCTTCACGTATGGAATGCAAGTTTGAAGAAGATGTATTATATTTCTACTGTTGGGGAGCCGAACTTGAAGTAGTTTGCAACCGCACATATAGTACCCGCTTTCCGGTAGCCTTCGCCCCAAATGTATTTTCCGGTGGCCTTTGCCCCCCCCCCAAAAAAATGTTTAAAAATATTAACTTTGTAATTTGACTGTTTCTTTAAATATTATATATTTATGTTTGCCTCGGCTGCGTCAGTATTATTGTTAGAGACATGTTTCTCTTTGCAGGGTTGTGGTGCAACTGAAGAATGTAGGCTTACACAGATTATAATTTTACTTCACTCCTTTTATTAATGCTTGACACAATTTAAATAACACTTCACTGATATAGAGAGAGCTGTGAGATTCTTTTATTAATTACTTGCACTTTTTAACACGTAAACTATTTTTGTCTCACACAAAATACATATTAAATTTCTCGAGGATACATCTCACATCTGCTTAAGAACACTGTCTACAACCAACGCGTCCAGTCATGAGCACTGTCTACAAGCACCTGAACTCTAAATTTGTAAATTTTTCTATATTTCAGTTTCTAATTGACTAATCCTAGTCCAATAGAATACCTTCATTTAACTAAAGGTTTTTCTGGTTGTTGATTGGCTATTTTACGAACTGTCATAAAAATTACATTATTGTTGCTCCAAGAATAGCTAGTAGCATCATTACACTTTCTGACTCATTACTTGAAGTAAGAGTTGTATTGTTAAACTTTCAAATTCATTATTGCTTCAAGGTTACCTCATTATTACCTAATTGTTAGCAACTTTTAAGCTATTATTCTCATAGCTCCTACATTATTAAATTACATAATACATTCACATAACATTATTACACATGTATACAGTAATATAAACATATACAATGTCTGTAATATACACCTTTTATATATTGTTACATACACATATTGCTTTAAGGCAGGCTGTTATTGAATTATATATTATATAATTAGACTGAAATCATTTAAGTGTTAAAAATACTGTCTCAAATCAAGTAGACAGGAAAATAAACTTTCATAAGAATAATTTGTATATCCACTAATAAGCAATAGAGGGTAGAGAAAGTCATGTGAAAGTAACACATCAGATTTTTTAGAATTGTACTTTTTCACTTAACAAGAATAGAAGTAGTAGTCATTACTGTGACTCAACTGCCCTCTCCAAATCATAAGCATTCCAAAGGATAGCAATGGTCCTCTGCCATTGACCTAATGACGAAGTTTTTTAATGCATGCTCTACATACTTTGTGTGGTGCCCAAGCTCTGTTTTCCTTTCCTCACTAAGTTTGATTACAAAATAGACATGAATCATGATCTGTAATATTACGCCTCTGCTTAGGCAATGTGATCTGAATTGCTTATATATTCTTGATGTGATGTGGTAAATACTTTCTTACTGAACTTATAACTTACAGCATTGTACTCCAAATTAAAGCTTCAAACTGGTTTTATTTCTAGACAAAATACAGACTAATTAAATGTTAGAGGAACCAGATAGGATGTTTACATGCTTACAAAGATATGATATATCTCTCACCAAAGAGTGGTTAACATTCCTATCTCTCAAAACAAACATAATTAAGGGGTAATTTCACTGTAACTTCCTAATGTGCTTGCATCCCCTATCAAATAAGAATCATATGATGTACCCAGTTTTTATTATAAACACTTAAACATGTTTTGAATAAATTTGGCTTTCATATCCTGATATACTAAAACTACTTATGGTAAGGCATTACAATTTAAATAATTATGATATAATTGTCAGAATATTACATAAAAAATTAAAATAGTAAAAAATGGCTCATAATAGGAACTTTCTGGCTTTAATTATGATTTTAGCATGTTAAAATTACCTAAGACATTCAAGCTTTGGTGGCAGGAATTTCACTGCAGACTTGTGTAATTGATTATATCCTACACACTAATATTGTGCCTATAGTGTTTGCAACCAGAATCAGAGGAAATGACAGTACATTCTAAAGTGTGACCATCATTCCTAAGACAAATCTTAATTTGTGGTTTAGAAGCTAGATTTAAATAAAATTGCCTCATGGGGAAAAAAAAGGAAAGAAAGAAAAGAAAAAAAAACAACAGCTAGAAATTAATCTCATGTACTTATTACAGAAATTAATAATGCTACTGTGCAACATATGCTTACTTTTTAAAATAAGAATTCTGCTTTCTAAAATTATTGTGCTGTATGACTATAAATATTAATTTAAACAGGGAGAACTTGGTGATAATAGATTCTGAGGCATATGAAGAATTACAGATATTCAGTCCACAGATACATCCATCAAATTTCAAGCATGGGATGCCTGGTAGTAACTATGAAGGCCTTAGTCTATTTGGCATTTTAAACAGATGCAAGTCTAAAGTTGGCAGCTTGCATTTGAGGTAAGTGCTTTCCTTTGGAATATATGCATATGCCATTTATGTAGTGCATAGAAGTAGAGTGCAGGAATATATTGACAGTGTGCTCCTTGTGAAAATAGAAGCTATAGAAAATGAGGTAAGCCTTAAGAGAATGGTTGGTATAGCAGCAATATGACTTCCCTGTGGGTCATGAATTCTAAAAGTAATTGTTTTGTTTGATGAGGTTATTTTTCATTGTTTTACAGACATACTGATTATCACTGTTTATCAGAGGAAGAGCTTACTATAGTTTTACACTCATTTTCCCCTATATTACTCAGCATCTTAATATTACCTCATGCTTTTAGTCATTTCCCAATGTCTGCTGGTCACAGAACCACCAACTGAAATGGTTTTTATTTTCTCTACTACTTAACCTATAGTAAGTAGAAGTAGTATTGAATTCCATCCAAAGAGGTGATACCAAGATTTCACCAGAAATACATGTTTTGAGACACTCCCCCCCAAAAAAAACATTTTTAGAAAAAGAGCCATGTGTGCATGTCTATCTGTGAACAGCATAACTCAAAAACGAAAAGTTGGTTAAATATCAAACTTCGTATTAATATATAAAAAGATGCTAGAAACAGTGATGCATTTTTTAACTTAAGGTGATTCGGAACTAATTACACTAACATCACTTATGTTGACTCACTTGACATGTTTTGGGAAACCAAATATGCAACAGAATTACACAATGGGAGAAGATCTTCATTTTGAAACCCAGTACACAACTGATGAATTTTGATTTGCTACCACCAATTCTCCTCTGGAAGAATATTTCACCATCACAATAGACAATCACCACAACAGAAACACCAATAACATGGACCAGTCAAATACCCTGTCATGATTGGAACAAATTGTTTCCAAAAACATGTCAAGTGAGTAAACATAAGTGATGTTGGCGTAACTAATTCTAACTCACCTTAAGTAAATTTAAAAATTAAACTTGGTATTTGAATTCAGCATCTTCCAAGGATGCGAGGGGAAGATTTTCAGGACCCCCCCCCCCCCCATCCCAAACTACCTTTTACTTGGAAAATGTTTCTAAAATTTCAAAAATGGCTCTAAGATTTTGATTAAAATGCCATATGTTTAAGATATTTTCATATCATATGTCTTGAATTTTCTGAATAGTCTCTAAAGTCCTCTTTATTTTGAATGACTTTTGCATAGCTGTTTAACTATATGAGATAGACGAAATCTTACTACACAAAAATGTAGATCTAATTAAAGCATACAATCATGTCAAATAAATGTTTTTTTTTTGCAGTTAACCATCTCCAAGGTATTCCTTGCTATTGGCTTGAATTTTAAAATACTGATACTTTTCTCAAATGGAAAGTTATTTCTTTTTTTCTCCTGGTCATGCAAAGAGAACAACATTTCAAATCCATCACATAGCGACCAGCTATTAAAAGATTTGACTATAGCTTAAGCCTACTGCATTTCCCTATTCCCAATTCCCATTGTGCCTACAAGGAACTATGTAATAAAGCTATTTCTACACTCGTTTATCTTGATTAATGTAAATAGATAGAAGAATAAGATTTTGTAAGAATAGTTTTTTGAGAAATGGGTGGAGAAGATCGTGTGAATGTAACAAATCAGATATTTTTCGTTGTGTATTCAAAACTCTCATAAATATACATTTTCCCCAAGTACATGGACAAAATGTATGTGCTGTTGTATTAAGCAATATGTGGATTATATTAGATTATTAATAGCGTCATGAATAAATTGAACAATAGGGAGGACTCTTTCCCGACCTCTCAAAAGCCTTAGTCTGCGTGGATCAACAGTTATTAATAAATAAGTTAGAGGGATATGGCATCAGAGGAATAGCCGGAAATTGGATAAAATCATACTTGGTAGACAGAAAACGAGGCACAGAAATCAGGTCAGTAGATAGTAATGCTAATATAGCATGTCTCACATCGTTGTTACAGTCCATTAAATATGGAGTGCCATAAGGATCAATCCTCAGTACCATTTTATTTTTACTATGTATAAATAATTTGCCTGATCATCTTACGACAAAGGGTATTGATGCCACGCTATATGCAGATGATACTACTATATTCATTTCAACAGAAAATGGAGCAGCTGAAGAGTAAATGTTCAAAGGTGCTACTAAATCTAGAAAACTATTTTCATATTAATAGTCTCACTCCAAACATTAGTAAAACAAATTATTTATTTTTTTCATTAAGTAGAAATAATAATACTGATCTTGGCCTACAACAATGAAATGATATCTAAGAATCCAAAACACAACATTTTTAGGTGTACACATTGATGATAATCTCTCTTGGCTAAATCATATCTCAGCTGTATACTCCAAGCTTAACAAGACTGTGTTTCTGTTACATCAGTTACTCAATACTTTGCTGCCCCAAACAATTCATACAGTATATTTTGCTTTATTTCATTCATATCTGGAATATGGGGCCATGATATGGGGATCCGCAGGAAAAGCCTATTTCACACAGTTATTTTCAGTTCAGAAAAGGGCAATAAGAGTTATAGCTTAACTGACACGATTTGAGTAATGTAGACAATATTTTAAGCAACTCAAAATTTTACCCTTATTTTGTATGTATGTAAACTGTATTATTTTTAGGCCAAAAAGCATTCTGCAGAATCCCCTCACTAAATAATGAAATACACAAATACTCCATTCGTAGACAAAATTACATATTTCTTAAATCATACAGGGCAGGTTTGGGAATAAAAATATCATTAATGTAAGGTCAAAGCATTTTAATTTATTGCCAACAGGTCTGAAGACAGTATCAGATATAAACATATTCAAAAAAGAGCTCAAAAAGTATTTATTAAATTTTGTTTTTATAATTCAGAAGAGTTTTATAATCCATAGTATGTAAAGTTGTATAATTATTATAATATGTGTTTATTGTTGAAGCTGTAAAACTTTGTACATATGTGGTCTTTAAAACTGTTAAGTTTATGTATATCTGTGGTCATATGTTATTCATTTTTCACTTTTATTTAACTCTTTTATTTCCAAAATTGTATAATTAACATCTTTTATTTCCAAAATTGTATATAACATAGTTATATAACATAGTTGTATAACATAGTTTTTACAAGGATGTGACACTCATACTCTTATGCACTATTTATACTTTTACTGTCACCATTTTTTCTATAATTGTTACATATTACCTATATTGTTACACCATTGCATATTTTGGACATACAAGGGCGGATTGAAAAGTAATGCACAATAACTTTTTTCTGTCTTGGTATTGCAGCTGGAATGTTGCAATTTCACACAGATATAGTTTGAAGGTTTTACTACGGAGGGTATTTTTTGTTTATGTGCAGCTCCAGCGAGAGAAGCATGAACTATGCAACACAGATGGCGCATATGCTACTGTTGTCCACGTGTGAAGAGCAGAGAGGTGTATTTTGATATTTGTGCGCCAAAGGGTATAAACCAAGCAATATTCACAAGAACATGCGTGGCGTGTATGGGGATGATTGTATGGACCATAGCAATGTCTCCAGGTGGTGCACATTCTTCCTAGAGGGCCATGTGAACCTTAGTGATTTGCCACACTCCGGAGGCTGGTAACAGCTGCAACCCCGAAGAATGTCAGAGGCATTGAGATGGTAATTTTGAATGATCAGCATGTGCAACTGCAGACGTTATCGTAAAGTTCAACATTTCCTGTGGTGCAGTGTATATTGTTCATGTCACATTGAAATTTTGTAAAGTTAGTGCTTACTGGCTGCCTAAGAACCTGACAGACAACCACAAGGCCAGTGAATGATGATGAGCTTGGATCACCTAACGCGTTACACTGCAGAAGGGCATGACTTCCTGAAAGGAATCGTCACTGGTGATGAGTTGTGGGCATACCACTACACGCCCAAAACCAAGCAGGCAAGTATGGACTGGAAACATGCTGGTTCCCCAGTGAAGAAAAAATTCAAAGGGACTCAAGCTGCTAGGAAAGTGCTTGTGACGGTGTTTTGGGATATGCATGGTGTTGTATTGGTGGACTTTGCTGAACACGGGACCACTGTGAATGTTGCAGCCTACATGAAAACTTTGGTAAAGTTGTATTGTGTCGTTCGTGACAAACGCCACAACATGAATGCTGATGAAGTCAAAATTCTTCATGAAAATGCTCGCGTCCATATTGCTGCTGCTGTTTGTCAGAAAATCACCAAATTTGGTTGGGAGTGCTCCAGCATCCACCATACAGTCCGGACCTTACACCATCGGAATTTCACCTGTTTGGTCCCATGAAGAAATTCCTGGCTGGAAAACGCTTTGCGACAGCAGTCCGCAGATGGCTAGACTCCAAGAAAACAGACTTCTACAAACAGGGTATATTGAAACTGGTATCACAATGGGAGAAATGTGTTGAGAAACTTGGTGACTATGTCAAAAAGTAGGTAAAAGGTGTAAGTTTATTTGTGATTTTTGTTGTTGTTTTACTATTAAAGTTTTTTGTAAAAAAATTAATGTGTGTTACTTTTCGATCCACCCTAGTATCTACTTTAACATTGTTTAACATGGAATTAATTGTTCTTCCACACAAGCCGTGTCTTGAACAAGGTTGGAAAGATAGAATCAGACGACTGAAAAATTCAATGCCATAGCCGGGATTTGAACCACAGATCTCCCGGTCTCCATCCGGGTGCTCTAACCACTGAGCTACCTTGACAACATGCGAGCATAACATTAAATTCTCCAACTGATTCACATTTTTTCCGGTAAACCATTTAATGTCCGGACGGAGACCGGGAGATCTGTGGTTCATATCCCAGCTATGGTATTGAATTTTTGTCGTCCGATTCTACGTTTCCAACTGTTTAACGTGTATACTATTTGATTGAAATAAATTGATAATAATACTTATAATTGTTGTTGTTGTTGGTGGCAGCAGTGGTGGTGGTTACGGTGGCGATGGTGGTCATCAATAGAAGGTGTACTTACATTAAAAGGAAAGGAATAGGGGTTTTCGAATAGAAGCTTCCTGGTCTCCTCAGAATTTAGGCCCATGATCTGCCACTGGCACTGGTTTTCAATATATAATGTACTAGATTAAAGAATGCTCATAGAAGGGCCCATTAGATGATGCTGGCAGACAGAAGTACCTAGTATAAGTTTATTTCATCCCATTTTACTTACTTGAGTGTGGGACACTAAATAACCTGTTTTGTAAATTTTCAGTACATATTACTATATATTCAAATTTTAAATTATTAATTTTTTTATGTTACTTAAACACATTTTCTCAGAATTAATATTTTTCAAACTTAGGGTGCCTTTTCTCCAAAATGATGCAAGCTAAATTCACAAAATTTTGCAGCCTTCTGGGGAAGAAATAGTTACAGATTTTTGCAGGCATTATATAGCTGCTCATTCTCCTATGGTATTGTTGAAAGACCCCCCCTTTTTTTTATTCAGTTTTCAATATTGAAATATACAAGTTTATTAAAATATAATGGAGAGGATTAATCAAAAGCATTACATGGAAAGTGCAGTAGCTTTTTTTAACGGGATGTTGGTTTCAGCAGTGCATATATATTTTAAGTTGTATCTTCAGAGTGTGGTATCAGGAGAGCTGCAATAACTTCTACAAAGTATGAGTTCAAAGATTTACTGATAACTTCATTCAAATAATTCAATATATTTTGTTACCAATAATCTACAATGAACAAATCGTAGTCATACATTCACTAATATATTGGAGATCCATCTACTACAATTTACATTATACGTCATTTTTTCCACCATGCAGTAACACATCTGCTTCCGACAAAATCTTTTGAAGTCCTGAAAATTTCCCACAATTATTGATAAGTTGTTACATGTCATGACATGATTAATTACTTTATTATATGTTGATTCTCTTGGATGAATAGTGGCAAAACATATGCATATTCCACAGTCTATCATTTGCACATTAATGATGACCATGTTAACTTAATTAGAATAAAGTATACTTAAATTCAATGTAGCTTTTCTAACATGGTTCCAGTACAAAAACAATTCACAATGTATACAATTAATAACAATAACATAATTAATTGCAATTACATTAATTAACATTTTAATGTGAAACTATGAAAATCCTGTGTGTTCATGATCAAATATAACACTTTATTAACCAGTTACAAATTATACATCTATATAATCTGCTTCAAATGCCTCTTTTTGAAGTTTTAACTTTTTTTATGCTTTTAAAATTTAAAAACCATTTTCCTCCAGATTATTATAATTTACAATTCTTCAGTTTATCCTATTACCCAGAGTGTAAAAGTATCTGTGTTTATTTTTGTTTTAAGTGTAATCTTCATGTACTTGTGACTTCTGCTTCTTTATAATGGCTTTAAAATTTGCTTATGATATCTTCCTGGTATTTTTCCTTGTGGATGTTGCAGTTCATACGTATGTTTGCCTAATTGTTTTATTATTATTATTAATGATCCTGTGTACATCAACCATATTTTCCAATTCCTTATGGTAAATGCTTTAGAAAGATTATGTTTCCTTAATAGAACTTTTTCCCCCAATTTTGGTATCCATTTTCTACGATGTCATTATAGTTTATTCTTTCTCTTTTTGCTTTCTCTTGAATTCTCCTAAAGGCAAGATGATTTTTTCTTACTCAGTTAATTTTTTCAGTGCATTGATAGTTGTAGGAGTATTTATTATCATTGATTTGGGTTTAACGTTTAACATCAGTTCAACTGGTGCAAATTTAGTTGTTGCATTGATTAAATGGTTTATTAGACCTTCTATATACGCTATGTGATCAAAAGTATCCGGACACCTGGCTGAAAATGACATACAAGTTCGTGGCACCCTCCATTGGTAATGCTGGAAGTTAATATGGTGTTGGCCCACCCTTAGCCTTGATGAACAGCGTTCACTCTCGCAGGCATACTTTCAATCGGGTGCTGGAAAGTTTCTTGGGGAATGGCAGCCCATTCTTCACGGAGTGCGGAACTGAGGAGAGGTATTGATGTAGGTTGGTGAGGCCTGGCACGAAGTCGGCGTTCCAAAACATCCCAGATGTGTTCTATAGGATTCAAGTCAGGACTCTGTGCAGGCCAGTCCATTACAGGGATGTTATTGTCGTGTAACCACTCTGCCACAGCCCATGCAGTATGAACAGGTGCTCGATCGTGTTGAAATATGCAATCGCCATCCCCGAATTGCTCTTCAACAGTGGGAAGCAAGAAGGTGCTTTAAATATCAATGTAGGTCTGCGCTGTGATCATGCCATGCAAACCAACAAGGGGTGCGAGCCCCCTCCAATAAAAACATGACCACACCATAACACCACAACCTCCAAACTTCACTGTTGGCACTACACACGCTGGCAGATGACATTCACCAGGCATTTGCCATACCCACACCCTGCCATCGGATCGCCACATTGTGTACCGTGATTTGTCACTCCACACATAGTTTTGCCACTGTTCAATCGTGTAATGTTGATGCTCCCTACACCAAGCAAGGCGTCGTTTGGCATTTCCCTGCATGATGTGTGCCTTATGAGCAGCCGCTCGACCATGGTATTGAAGATTTCTCACCTCATGCCTAACTGTCATAGTACTTGGTGTGGATCCTGATGCAGTTTTGAATTCCTGTGTGATGGTCTGGATAGATGTCTGCCTATTACTCTTTACAACCCTCTTCAAATGTCGGTGGTCTCTGTCAGTCAACAGACGAGGTCAGCCTGTACGCTTTTGTGCTGTACATGTCCCTTCACGTTTTCATTTCACTATCACATCAGAAACAGTGGAGCTAGGGATGTTTAGGAGTGTGGAAATCTCGCATACAGACTTCTGACACAAGTGACACCCAATCACCTGACCACATTCAAAGTCTGTGAGTTCGACAGAGCATCGCATTCTGCTGTTTCACGATGTCTAATGACTACTGAGGTCGCGGATAATGAGTACCAGGCAGTAGGTGGCAGCACAATGCACCTAAGATGAAAAACATATGTTTGTGGGGGTGTCCGGATACTTTTGATCACATAGTGTATTTACATTTACTAATCCAGCAAGTATGATCTTTATGGCAAAGGATTAGGAAATAAGATATTATGTCCATTAAAATCTTTTCTGTTGAATTCCCTTGTGGATAATAGGAAGATGAGTGTTGTACAATTGCATTTTTCCATATTTTGGAATATAATCTTTAGTTATCTTGCTTAAGCAAGTATGACTGTTAATTTTTCTGACTGAGTATATCTTAACAAATTTAGTGAATACCTAACATAATGAAATTATAATTATTTACAATTTTATTGTCCTGCAGGCATCTCTCCAAGTGTACCAATACTAAATAATGCATTCTTTTGATCCCTTAAAATTGTATGTGGACCCAAATCATGTTTTGCATTCGTTGGTTTGGCTTTTTGGGCAAAGTTCACAAATTGAAATTAACCTTGCAGTGTTTAGGATATAGAAGATCACACGGCATCTGAGAGATGCCATTCAATTTTTTTCTTATTTCTGTAGTTTTGGCTTGTTTTGAAGGTTCCTTTTTTTTATTGAGGGTGGTCATATTTTATTTAAAATTACTGAACATCTATTGCATACATTGCTTATTTAATAAGATGTACATTAAATCATTTTATTAAAAATGAGGATTTAACCGAAATCATATTGGATACAAATCAACATTAACACATGATTTAAATGTAATTAACAATTAAACAAAACTGTTAGGTTTGTAACCATTTTTTAACAATTCACAAATGTTGTCTTAAGACTGTGTATAACACTTTTACTACTAGTTACTGGTCTCTTCTAACATTTCCAAATCTTATGAATGTTGTACAGTTTATTTTTCATACTTCTATTGTCACACTATGTATAATCTGAACATATCTGTTGGGTATGTTCAATACAAATATATAGCCTGCAAGACCTGCATGTATATCTAATGACTCTGTTTTTCAAATGACCGCATTTGTAGCACCTTTTTCTCTTTACACTTGTATCAACTTCTTTTGTCATCTGTGGTTCATCTGTGTTAGTATATAGATTAGAAATATCCTGTTTGAGGACTATTGATAGGGAAGAATACAGTGCATGAACCCGCAGCTAATCATCTGCAAGATCACGACCCAAACTTTTTTCTAAAAAACAGCCACGTTTCTTCACATCATTTTTATTGTTGCCCTGGAAAACAGTTTTACAATTTATGCCTGCTACATTCAGCATGCTGTAAAGTATGACCATTGCCCCCTGTGTGTTTTCCTTGACACATTGTATTTGCTACACAATTAGTCTACAATGTCAACACCTGATTTTTGTGTTATAGAAAGTTATTATTTCTGGCTTTCTTTTTTCTCCAGTTTCAGTGTCAATAACAGCATTATGATGTACTGTAGAGAGAGCCAATACAACTTTATTCTGTTTGGGTTCTTATGAAATTAATGTACAATTTTCCTGGAAGCCAAACAAAAATGGGTCTACCTCTCAAGATTGAGCTGCGACAAATTTAGAAGGAATTAGTCTTTTGTTTTTCCTTACAGTTCCAACGATGGTAATGTTGCGTTCATACAGATAATTTGTAATCTCGATACTCATAAACGAATTATCTATTGTGCTGTTTCTTCCTGTACCGTAAATAATTGAGGTTAGGCATTTCACTACATAACTAGCATTGTTGGTTATTTCAAATGTCCTCTCTGGCTGTTTTCCAGAATAGACTTCAAGATACACTGTATAATACATTTGATCATCAACCAACGCAAATATTTTTGCTGTATTTACTTGCCTTGCTTGTAATGTATTGTCTGAATCTCAATTCCCCTAAAACCTTCTAATTTCTCATCCAATGTGCAATATTCCCCAACAGAATATGCTTTCTGACAGTTTTGCACAAACAAAGTGAAAATATTACTTTATTATTAATTTTAAATCGGAAGACATATTGAAAAGATTAAGTATAATATATAGAAATGTTTGCAAATATACAATTTCACTAAAATAGGTTCAATACCTCAGAACTAGTTTCGAGGAATCACTTCCTCATCGTCAGCTGATTGCAACTGGTTGGCTTTCCTCTGATGGTTATAGATGTCTCGTTGTCCCTCTAGTGGTGGTTCTACAAGTTTCGTAATCAAATTTTTGTCCATAGGGATGTCGAAATTCATTAACCTTGGACGAAATTTCCAAAGAAATATTTTCTCCCAAATTTTAATTCTGTAGGTTTTTGTGCCTGCTTGATAAGTGATACTGTGTCCTCAATTTCATGTCCCTGTATCCAAAAATGTGCTGCAACTGCTGATTTTTCTTCTTCCCTGGATTTGATGTTTCGAAAATGTTCCTTAAGCCTCTTTTCTATGTTACGCTTAGTTTGACCAATATAGATTTGTTGACAATCCTTGCAATCTATTCTGTAAATCCCAGATTTTTTATGAGCTGGCATTTTTTCTTTATGGTTTGCATTTATGAGGAATTTTATGCTGAATTTATTTTCGGGGATGAGTGCCACATTGATATCACTGAAAATTTTCTTGAATTTGTTATGTACCCATGGGTGAAATGTGACTTTTTTGTATGTCGACTTTTGTTTGTGTGGTTTGAGGGTTGTATTTTCTTTTATCATTTTTTGTTGCCTGAATTTTTTGATTAACCTATCCACCATATCCGTTTTGTAGCCATTTTTTCTAGCTGTTTTTAAGATTTCTTGGTATTCTAAGTTAACTTGGGTCAGATATGTTGACGACGTATTCACAATAGTTAACAAGAAACATGTACAAGATGCTCTCAAATTATTGAATTTGCAAGACAGTAATATTAAATTTACCATGGAAACTGAATTGGATAACCAGCTCCCCTACCTGGACCTAAAAATCATGAAGAAGAACAATAGATTAACTTTTGGAATATACAGAAAAAACACCTATACGGATAACTATATAAAAAACAATAGTTCCAACCCCCCATCACACAAAGTTGCAGTTTTTAACAGTTTAACCCATAGATTAGTGAACATCCCCCTCAATGAAAAGGAATATAACTTAGAATACCAAGAAATTTTAAAAACAGCTAGAAAAAATGGCTAAAAAACATATTTGGTGGATAGGTTAATCAAAAAATTCAGGCAACAAAAAATGATAAAAGAAAATACAACCCTCAAACCACACAAACAAAAGCCGACATACAAAAAAGTCACATTTCACCCATGGGCACATAACAAATTCAAGAAAATTTTCAATGATATCAATGTGGCACTCATCCCCGAAAATAAATTCAGCATAAAATTCCTCATAAATGCAAACCATAAAGAAAAAATGCCAGCTCATAAAAAATCTGGGATTTACAGAATAGATTGCAAGGATTGTCAACAAATCTATATTGGTCAAACTAAGCGTAACATAGAAAAGAGGCTTAAGGAACATTTTCGAAACATCAAATCCAGGGAAGAAGAAAAATCAGCAGTTGCAGCACATTTTTGGATACAGGGACATGAAATTGAGGACACAGTATCACTTATCAAGCAGGCACAAAAACCTACAGAATTAAAATTTGGGAGAAAATATTTCTTTGGAAATTTCGTCCAAGGTTAATGAATTTCGACATCCCTATGGACAAAAATTTGATTACGAAACTTGTAGAACCACCACTAGAGGGACAACGAGACATCTATAACCATCAGAGGAAAGCCAACCAGTTGCAATCAGCTGACGATGAGGAAGTGATTCCTCGAAACTAGTTCTGAGGTATTGAACCTATTTTAGTGAAATTGTATATTTGCAACCATTTCTGTATATTATAAAGTGAAAATAGCTTGAATTGGAACCAAATTGTCAAGTTTGTTCCTCTCATTCTTGTATCTCTATTGTTAAATCTTGGGCAGTAGAGTGGAAATCTAAAATGTGTTCCAGACATCAGTCTGCAGAACTCTGTACCCATCTTGGCTTTAGCCCATGTATCCTCTGTGTGTGTGTGTGTGTGTGTGTGTGTGTGTGTGTGTGTGTGCGTGCGTGCGTGCGTGCGTGCGTGCGTGCGTATCCTCGCTGAGTATCCAACTGGTCTACCCTCACCTGAATATTTGAACTCTGTACATCACAACTATTAGGATTAAAATCATATTGGCTGTTTGTTTCCATATTACACTCTTTCTGTGACAGTAATGCAATCACAACTTGATTCAAATTACTTACATTTTCTTTTTCGAAGCTTTCATGTACTGATTTTAACTTTCATTTATTTTATCTTTCATTTTATTATAATCTTCACTTACTTTATTTGTTATCTGATATTGTGTTTGCATTTCAGTTGCTAGTACATTTATTTCAGATGACAGAACTTCTTTTATATGCACATTATCACCTTTTAAACTATTCAAATTCTCATTTACATTTTGGGCTATGCTTGTAAATTTTCTTTTTTATCTTATCTTCATCTTTGCTTAATGCATCTTTAATTTCATCTACTTTCTCTTTCTGTTTTGGTTCAAAATACTTAATTGTGGTTTCATCTTGCCTACTTCTTTAGCTAATTCTGTTTTAATTTCCTTAATTTGATTTTCTGAACTAGCGTTGTTTTCTTTCATCTCATTCCTCAAACTTTTGCTATTTTCTGCTAATTTACTTTCTAGGTTTGCTTCATGACAATTTATTCTATAAGCTAGATCTAACTTCTCTCATTTCATTTTCTAAGCTATTCCTATTTTCTCTCATTTCATTTCTCAGGCTAGCCCCATTTTTAACATTTTGCTTTCTAAGCTATTTCTACATTCTTTAATTTCATTTTCTATGTGCTATTTCTACATTCTTCCATTTCATTTTCTATGCTTGCCCTACCTTCTAACATCATCTGTTGCATTTGTCTTAACATTTCTACTATTGATGGTCTTTTCTTGACACATCATCTATTGGCATAATTTCCTAGCTACATCTTCTCAGTGATTATCTACATAACCTTCTACTCTTATTGTTTCTTTACTCATTTCTACCAGTTTTAGCTGCTTTTTATTTCTTAAAAGCATTGCATGTAATGGACATTCCTATTTTCTGTCGCTTCTCTTCTTACTCCGATTCCTGATTGCTTTTCTCTTCTTGCGCTGATTCCTGATTATTTTTCTCTTCTTTCACTGATTACTTCTTTCCCCTTACCTCTGTTGTTCTGGTGTCAGATGCTGTTTGATCGTGATTTACTCTGTCGGTGTTGGGTATAATCTACTTCCGTCTTTATTCCTGTCACTGTTATTCCAATGCTGTGATGCTTTCCGTTTTGAATGTTAATTCTGGCAGTGCTACGCAGTATGTGCTTCCATATTCTTTCTTCTTTGCATCACTTCTTCCTGCTTTTCTTGAAGTTTTTCTTTCTAATGGCTCTCCTTATGCTTGCCCCACTTGTATTGGTGCCATGTGCAGTGGTTTTTTTTAATGAAATGTTGGTTTCAGGAGCACAAATTATTATTTTAAGTGAGCAATGAGATCTCTTGTTGCATCTGCAGGATGTGGTATCAGGAGAACTGCAATAACTCTAATGAAATATGGGTTCAAGTGGTTTATTGATAACTTTGGTCAAATAATTCAATATATTTTGTTACCAATAATGTCAAGGAACAAATCTTAATGAAACATTTGCTGATGTATTGGCGTTCTGCCCACTATAATTTACGTCATAACTAATTCTCTTTCTCTGATGTAATTTCTTCCAACATGCAGTAACAGTCTGCTTCCATGAAATTTTTTGAAGAAGTTTTGAAAATTTTCCATAACTATTGATAGGTTGTTACATCATCATGGTGCAGATTAATTACTTTTTTAAGTATTGATTCTCCATGGATAAGTACTAAAAAAAACATTTGCTCATTCTGTAGCCTATCATTCACACATTAATGATGGCCATGTTAACTTAATTTGGAGTAAAGCATATTTAAATTCACTGTAACTTTCCTAACATGGTGCCACATAAAAGCGATACAGAATATAAACAATTAATAACAATAACATAATCAATAGCAGTTACATTAATTAACAAATGCCAGTATGAAAAAAATATGAAAATTCTTTGTATTCACAATCAAATATAGCACATTATTAAACATTTGTTATTGTACATCCATATAATGTGCTTCAAAAGTTATATCACTGCGGCTGCCACCACTACTGCACAATGTAGTGAATAAAATTTAGGAAAGATGTATGCAATGCTTTTCTCTGAAATAGTACATATGTGTGGCATTGTGGTTTAAAAAACAAAGCATTATAGAATGGGGCCTAAAGTTTAAAAAATCTTATGTGTTTCATTCACATGACTGTCTCTACTCACTGTCATCATGTTTATGTAGCTTCTGCAAACTATTCTTCCAATAGCTTAGTTTCCTATCTACTTCATGTTATCGAGATAAACTTTTGCAGAAATAGTTTCATTACACATTTTGATGCAGGTACAAGGGAATAGAGGAAACCTAATTGAAAGTCAGATGTTTAAAAGCCATTTGCTCTGTGCTGACCTTAAACTCTATTACTCTTTCATGATATCACAAGAAACAATTGAATGGCGACAGCACTTTGAAAAAATTATAAAGTATTAACAAATTCAAAGCAATAATGATGGATCTAGGAAATGGCTGATGCTACAAATAATTGTTTGAAATAAATAAGTGTTTTGAAGAGATTTGCATTTTTGGGTTATATGTTTTTATTTATCTCTTATAGTTTACTCGTTATACATAATTATACAGAATTCCTTCCAAATGAACAGAACTTCACAGCTATTCCCAGAAAATTGAAATAAACATTTTATTGTCATGTAAACATCTTAAATATATGGTATTTCAATCAGAATCATTAGAGCCATTTTTGAACAAATAAAAGATTTCGAAAAATGTTCCATGTAAAGGGTAGTTTGGGGTGGGGGAATTTTCTTGAAAATCTTCATGTTACAAATTTGGAAAATCCTGATTCGAAATACCAAGTTTAGTATTTATCCATTTTGATTTTTAGTACTGCTGTTCTCTCACTCTCACTCATTCACTCTCTCTCTCTCTCTCTCTCTCTCTCTCTCTCTCTCTCTCTCTCACACACACACACACACACACACTCATACAGGGGGTGTTTTTCTAAAAGTGCAAATTTTTATTCTCGGGGCATCAAAGCATGCATTTCTGGTGAAATATCGATATCAATTATTTGGGTGGAAAACAATGGCCTCTCCATTAGGTGTATGGTAGAGAAAGTAAAAAATTATATAAAGATTGTGAATCGGTATAATATTATTACTAGAGCTCGGATGTATATGACTATACAGTATGAATATATGCATGCATCTATGCACTGAAAGTCTGGTAAATATGTTCTAAAAACTTTAAAATGTGCATAAAAAATAAAGTACATTATTTCAACTTTCTTACATTTATTAATCTTGATGAAGTAATCAAATTGTAAATTTATTCTTAAACTCAGTCATTAACAAAATTAATATTTATTACTGTTCTATCATAACCAGAAGAGAAATGGCCAATACTGCACAAACTGCCAAATATGAATCTCACTGTTGCAAATTTGATATCTTAAAAGCTAAACTCTTAGATAGGTTTCATATGAGTAATATAAGACAAATAATTTCTCTGAAAATGCTTTTTGAGACCAAAGAGAAGCATAACTTCATATATTTCCTTTGTCTTTTCAGACAAAATACTACTAGAATTATAATTAGTACAGTTATATAACAATTATGTACATTCTTATTCTAATGAGTAAGTTACATGCAAAGACTGCATTCAATAAAATGTATTATAAGTAAATTTTATCACCAAAGCAACCTGATTGATTTAACTCAATTCTATGCCATCATTGATGATTTCCGCCATGAAATTAACATATCTAAAATTAAATGTGTGTATAAATAATGTGCTATTGATTTTTTGTTACTTCTTGCCTATATGCATTTGGATGCACTATAATAAGGGCTTAAATGTACCCTTTTGTTTCTCCCTTAACAACTGCAACATAACCATAATCTTTATTTTTCTCTTAATAGGTTAATGCTTCTTCAACCAACAAATAATACTGAAATCCTAAATGAACGTTTGGATGTTGTACAGTTTTGTTGTGATCCTAAGAACTCGGATGTTATTAAAACCTTGATGTCCTTTCTAAGATATACAAGGAATGTTAGTGTAAGTATTTTGCATGCTTTTGTAAGTGTTCTGCTTTCAATAGATGAAATCAACAAACAGGAGGTGAATGTAATAATTATGCTGTATTTGTAGAAAATTCTTCTTTATACAGTAGGTACTGTCATTTTAAGATGATTAGGCCAAAGACCAGCTATATGCATAGCATGCTGTACTGAAGTGACCTTGGTATTTTTCCAATGCATAACTGCAGTGCATAACGCATTTAAGGTTATCTTTATTAATTATGCTTCAGTCACTGCTTTGAATTAGTACTGTAAAGAAAGCTTATGGATCTTGTATGTTTATTCAAGACATCTGTGTTGTCTTTAATTTGCTTAAGAATTAATGTCTTGTTATTAGTCCACTGCAATGCCTGCTGACAAACTCACATTTGAACATCAAATTTTTATGTACAATACATATGTAAAAACTGAATCATGTAGACAGGTGTGTAGACAATTTCAGGAGAAATTTCCTGGTATTCCAGTTCCAGCTAGAGGAACTGTTAGGCATCTCGTTAATAAATTTTGGACAGTGGGACCGCTAAATGCTAAACCTAGGAAGTGAAAATGAGATATTCTAACAGAGGAAAAAAATTGACGAAATTGGTGTATCTATTTGTGGAGAACCCTAAAAAATAAAGTTTATCAGAACAATCCCCACACCATAGATGAACAGGACAACAGATATTATGAACATTATGCAAGAAGAACTTATGCGTGTGATTGGGAATTTCATCTGAAGATACCAAAAATGTCTTCATGCAGATGGACACTGCTTCCAACACCATTTTTACCAAGGTTTGTACTCATTATAATGCATGTTACTGTCACTCATGACTAACACCAGAGTTACGGCATGAAAAACCCCCAGTGTAAGAAACAGTGTGCGGAGCACACATATGTGCAATCCGTGGCTTCACCATAAAAGACCGCACTGTATATTTTCCCTTAAACTTGTATATTTTAAACAAGCTGAAAAGTAAACATTAACATTTTATTGACTTCTGTTTGTTTGTGATGTATTTTGTAAACAAATTTTGGATACTAAATTGCAATGTGAGTCAAATGTATACTTGAGTTGTT
Source organism: Deroplatys truncata (assembly GCA_030765065.1). Classification (NCBI taxonomy): domain Eukaryota; kingdom Metazoa; phylum Arthropoda; class Insecta; order Mantodea; family Mantidae; genus Deroplatys; species Deroplatys truncata. The sequence continues at coordinate 121,990,082 of CM060978.1, forward strand.
TCACTAACAATTAATTACCTGAACATGTTTCATGTGGAATATGGATACTAAGTCACAGGACTTAGAAACTTAGTATCATAATGTAGTATTATATTTGTGCTTCACTGTGTAGCACTTCCAGATTTTGCTTTTGGATAAATGATGGATACTCTACTTGTGCACATGTTTCAATATTGCAAGTCTACAATGTATAATGCTGTAAACAAAACTGATTTATTTCTTCAGGTCTACAGAACCATATTGCTTATAAATAACTTCTATGATGCAAGAACAAACTTAGCCATTGAAAGTCAAGACAATGTTTGATTTGTATGGAGAATTTAATTTCTTCTGTAATTTAACTGTTCCATAACAATGTCTTTCTTTAAGAATAAGAATGAAGTAAGAAGCTAAAATGTCTTAGGAAATGCTAAGATTTCATTTTTCATCTCTGTCTGCTCATTGCAAAGTATTCTATACAGTTTAAAATAAGAGAACAGAATAACATTACAGTATATAAAACAAATAACAAACCTTATTTGCAACACATGTTTTTTCACAATTCTAGGTTGAAGCTTAATATATGCTACTTTTGTTTCAGAAAATTGTAAGCAAGCTGTTGAAGTTAACAGCATCATTGTCAGAGTGGAAGAGTCTCTATAAGGTAATTATGTTCTATAACTGAAGTATTAGTGTTCTGGTATGCATCTTTTGATTTCCTCCAGTTTCACATCCACATTCATCAGTTCCACATCCACATTACATTTATGTTTGCTTCTGTTTACATGAACATAACTAATTTACCTAGACTGATTATTGTTTCCTCAGTTTCTTTGTTTGTAGAAGCATCCCAGAGAATCATGTGCATGCATTTTAGCTCTACACATGCAATTAAATTACTCAAAAATAGGGTGAAGTGGCATAGCACCCATCAATAGTGTTCTCTTTGTGGATGATACAAATCTTAGTTTTTAAAGCAGTGAGAAAAATAATGAAGAAATGGACACACAATAACAAACTGTGCTTAGATATTAACAAAATTAATAAAAGCTTGAAGCCCTATCCAGATTTGAATTGGTAGCATGTTAAGAGAGTTGCTCAACCAAGATTTTAGGAGCAGTGGTTGACTCTGAATTTAGTTGAGCAAGCACATTAACTTTCTAGCTAAAAATTTAAACTAAACATCCTATACACTATGGGTACTGGTTAAGGTTTATACTGCAGATGTTTTTAGAACAGTTTATTTTGGTTATGTATATTTGGTGTTGTCTAGTGGTACTCCTTTGTGGAGATCTTTTGCTGTCTAGTCTGGAGATCTTTTTAAGAATAATACAGGGCTGCAAAATCTTGTTTTTCCTACAACAGAGGGTTTAACAGGTATCCAAGCCCAACTTTTGTGTGCTGAATTTAAATATACTTGCCAGTTTTACTTTTTCTACTATGTATAGTAAGTAGGGGAAGTATTGTATTCCACCCAAAAATTCGATACTGAGATTTCACCGGAAATATATGTTTTGAGACCCCCTGAATCCAAAAAAAAGCATTTTTGGAAGCATGTGCGCGTTTATCCAACTGTTCGTTTCTGAGTTATGCCACACACACACACACACGCGCACATGCACACGCACACACGCGTGTGCGTGTGTGTGTGGCATAACTCAGAAACGAACAGTTGGATAAACACCAAACTTGGTATTTAGGTTCAGTATCTTCCAGAGATGCGACATGAAGATTTTCAAGAAAATCCCCCCACCCCAGATTACCCTTTACATGGAACATTTTTTGAAAATGGCTCTAACGATTTTGATTAAAATGTCATATGTTTAAGATATTTTCATGACAAATAAAATGTATATCTTGAATTTTCTGGGAATTTCTCCAAAAGTATTCTCATTGTGAACGACTTTTGCATAACTGGTAAACCATAGAGATAGACAAACTGGTAAGAGATAGACAAAATTTTACTGTACAAAAAATGTAGATCGCGTTAAAATACACATTTTATGTCATATACATTTTTTTTTGTTGAGTGAACCATTTTCGAGATATTGCTTGTTATTCCCTTAAATTTTTCAATACTTATTTTCTCAAATGGGAATTCGTTATTAATTTTTTTGTCTTGGATATGCAAAGAGTATTAATCTGTGGCAAAGAGAATGGTGCTGCACCTAGCAACCAGCTATTAAGAGATATGTCGATGCTTAAAGGCTACTGCAGTTCTATATTGCCCTTGCAATTACAAAACAAGGGGAACATAGTACGCCTTAAGCGATAGTTAAATATTTTTAGAACTGGTCGCTATGAGTAGAATGTAATTCTCTTTGCATGTCAAAAGATCGTTTCTGTAAATGTTTATCTCAATTAATATGAAATAGATGGAGAATAAGAGTTTGTAAAAATAGTTTGTACAAGAGTAGAGAAAGTCATGTGACTGTAACACATCAGATTTTTTCTATCACATAAGGTTTTCTTGCCATGCAAAAATCAAGCGTTTAATATTTTAGTAATAATTTCTTATGTTAAGTAGGTACTAAAGAATATGCAACACATGATTAAATCTCTACTGTATAGATACCATAGTTAAATATTATTCATGAAACCTCCAATGTGCATTAGGAAAACTATTTTCTTCTCTGGTTTTGAAAATAAATGCTGAGGTGTGTTTGTGGTCCTGATGAGGGTTACGTCTTATAAACACCAACCGTAGTAAGCCATCATGAAGATGTCCCATCAACTATGGTACCTCATTTGCATTTCTTTTCTGTCCCAATGGAATCATTCACCCTGCTCTTCACTTTGTGTTCTTAAGTTTTCTGAAAAATGCTGAAGATGAGAATAAAGAAAATGTAAGTTTAAGCTCATATTAAAACCAGTATCTTGAATTTTTCTAGCATGGTTTACACAATATGTTCATATTGGTTATCTTTAACATTGCCCAGAAACTTGTTGATAATATCCTTGAATGAGCCCCATGTCTGGTGCTCTAAAGTCAGTCATGATATTTCTAAAATTTACTTCCTTCATGAGCACACAAATTTGTGGCCCATCAAAATACCTTCTCTCACTTTTGATTCAAACAGCATTGGAAAGTTCTGAATAAGGTATTGTAACCAAGAACCACTTTCATCCAAAGCTTTGACAAATTACTACATTATCCCTAATTTATATGTAAAGGGGGAATAAAACATTTTGTGAGTCAATTAGTAGAAGATTTATAGCACTTTTTTTCCCTGACATTAGTTGTTTTATTTTCAGCCAAGCTACCATTTCCCAATGTATTTCTTTGACTTTAGAGGCCCACTGACATAAGAAGCATGGAAATTTGGTGTTCCAATAAAAAAAAAAAAGCACACTTTAAGATCACAGTACAATACTACTTTTGTTCATTATATTTAGTTTTTTCTAAAACAATAGACAAATTTTGATAAGTTTCCTTGAAGTATTGTAACAAATGAGAACACCAGTTATTGCAAAAAAACACACTTTGTTTATCACTAGGCACTCAACGTAACACAAACGTTACACTTGAATCACTTTGACACACATTCGAATACAACACAACTTATCCGTTGAATAAAATCACAGCTGCAATACAAACTCACAAACTGCACTGTCCACTTGCAGTGTCACTTCTAACAGAACTCCACACTCGACTCAATTCAACATAATACTGGCTCTTCCTGCTACCAGCAGTCCCTTATATCGGCCTCGTATATAAAGCGGAACTTTTGAGAATGAGAACTTACCCAAAAGGGCCGAAAAGAATCCTCTGGAGCATGGAAGTGGCACACAATGGCTATTGTTCCAAATGCCCATTGTTCTAGAGAGGGACTAGCTATTAGTTTTCTTAAGTTATTTATTTGGAAGCTGTTTAACTTCTATGGTTCTTAGCATCCCATTCTATATTGGGCATGAAAGATTGGAAGTTTTGCCCAGAGGCCTCTTTATCAGGCTTGAGGTTCTTTAACATGCTGTAAATCTACGACACAGGACCACTGGATTTACTTCCCTTCCAAAGGAAGGCATGCTAAGGATACTGGCCATTAGCCTAACCTGCAGCAAGTAGATAGGCAGGAGGCGCTAGACCACCGGTTCGTAGGAACTTAGCGTGAGCTGTCACAGCATGTTGAATTGAAGCAACAATATTTCCATTGTGTGGAACAACACTTTTGAGATTTCTTTTGCTAGAGTCAATAAATAGATGCTGACCTTTTGGTTCATAAACTGCTGCTGGTCAACCAATCAAGCCAGAGATATCAGAACAGCATACTAGTTCCTCTTCCTTTACAAAATATTTTTTAAAAGTCTTTTTCACGATGTCTATACCAGTAGAAAGTTGTTCCAGGTCCTAAAATATTGTCTTCTTTTAAACTTAATCCTAAAAGTTCATTCCTTTCTTTGGTGAGACCCAGGTCACATATTGAATCATGTAGTTTAGACTAACTCGAAGGATATGGTTTGTCATCATCTAAGTCTGGGGACAAATTTAGATCTTCTTCACTCAAAGTGTATGAAGTTCTACTACTCTCTGACAATGTTTGAGATGTGTTGAAATTGGAACATCTGGTCCATGTGGCACAGGCCTTATTGCTGAAGGCAGGGGTGAGCAAAAATGGATATGCGGTAGGTGTGCAATTATACAAGTAATATTATAGTGTGCAACACAATGATGAAGCGTTCTTTATTCAGCAAGATGCAGTTGCTGCCCACTAAGCATGAATTGTACAACACTTTTTAGCCAAATAATTTCCATATAAGTGAATAGTATGAAGAAAATCAACTGAATGGCCACAAGATCTCCAGATCTCACCCCTATGGATTCCTTTCTTAGGGATGCTTCTAAATATAAGAGTTTTATAAGAGGACCGCATTCTATTGATGACATAATTCAGTTCATTAGGGAGGCATGTCAGGGAATTGATACAAATAAGGAATTGAGTAGTAAAATGTATTTGAGTATCAAATCTAGACTACAGCAGTGTGTAAATGCTGAAGACCAACAGCTTGAATATTCACAAGGGAATATTCTACATTAAGTGTTACTTTATTAATCTATATCACATTATATAACAGGGGTAGCAGGGGTAGTAAAATTGAAAGATTTAAGAGGGAGAAGAGATTTAGACAAATGTCCAATGTGCGGAAGGAGGCATGTGATTTTAGAATGCAAAGAAACAAAAGAAATGAGGGGTAAATTAATATTGAAGAAATGGGCTAATTTAGCAACAGATATAATAGGAAAATACCTTCTGAAATTAAAATCAGATAAGGACATTAAAGAAATTGGTAATTATTTAGAAAGCATAAATGGATGAGATAATTATGTCAGGAAGATATATAGGTACACTACAAATAAATAGAGTGTAACCTGCCTTGTATGTAGTGGTCCCAGTAGTGAGGTAGCCACGTTGTTCAAGCTTGTGGGACCAATAGATTAGGCAGCAACTCACAAGTTGGGGTTCAGTACATTCAGGATCAAAGGATGCTTATTTGTATATAATTAGATTAGGGTGTAGTAGTAGAGATACCGGAATGTAATTATGTATGTATCTTAATATGAGAAGAAATAAATCTATTCATATATCTATAAAATATAATATTATATAAGATTTCTTTGCATATTCATTACTGTTTACTTACTATATATATACTTTTGGCACCCTGTATAATGCCTGAGTTGTTTTCTTATTGAACTGAGATATTTTAGGCAGACAAAAATAACAGTCTTGATGATTTTGTTGCTCAGGCCAAACTATTGGAACTCCAAAGGGAAGAGATGAATGAACTGTGTTGTTCCAGTGCCTTAAATTTTTTATACAAGTTGTATACATGATGTATGAGCAAAATGTTTATCTGGATCTCCTATTTTTTTTTGAAAATAGGCCAGATACAAACTCTTGATAAATGGGATAATGTTTCTTTACTGCTGCTTTATCACCTAACACCCACATATGTAGCAAAAATTGTTTGATTTTCACACGTGTTCTTCTATTTGTACTGCTAGAACTTGCCATTTTTTCCACACAGAATTCACAACACAATATGCATTTAAAACAGACCACTGATTGATAATATTTAAGCTATACTGAGCTTGGGAAAGATAGATTCCTGCTGTTGTATTAGAGAAAAGAGTTTATTTTGTCTCTTCTATATCTTTATTTCTTTAAGATAAGGGACTCTGAGAAGTGAAAAAGGATAAGAGATAAGTTTGGGGGAAAGAAGCTACCCTTAATGCAGTAATCTGATAACTTGTAAACAGTGACATTTTAAAACACGATGTCAAATGACTTCACATAATTGCACATTTAAATAAAACATGCAGCAAGTGAGACATAGTGATACAATACTATAGGTGGGATGGCAAACTTTCAGTATTGTGTTAAATATGGAGTTGTGTGTTAGTGGGTGCAAATTCAAGTATTATTTTCAAAATCAGATCATCCACTTTGACCTTTATGACATAAAACATTCTATGCTACAAAATCGTTGCAGGCCTGTGACAAGCACATCCGTAATATATGAGGCCACCAAGTGCAAAACTCGCCTTATCCAGGTAAAATGAATTTTCATAAAATGCGAAAAACTAAAATTAGGCAAACACCAGAACATTTGAAAATTCTCTTAATATAATAATGTCCGGACTAGATCTTTAAAGATGCATGTATTCTCTTGAATATCAGTCTCAAATAATATTGCGTTAAATCAAAATTTAATTTTGGATAAGGCGAGTTTTGCACACAACGGTAGTGGATTTGGCAAGTTTTGGTCGAAACACAATACTAAATTACAATTAAGTGCAAACATTTTCGCATATACTTCTCAATATTGTGTTTGACAATGTTAATAAATGACTTACTGCAATATTTGTATAAGTATAACCATTTCTGATTTCATTTTAATTTAAAAAAAGCTAAATTTTGTACAATTTTTTCACCAATTTCGCATAAGAATGTCAATGAATCACTCCTTTCATAGTATGCTCACTAAAATTGACCAGTTTTAATATTACATACATTTTATAGCTTTTAAAATGTATATATTATGTTTAAAATGTAGTACTAATAACTAATGTGTTCAAAAACAAACATATCACTATTCTTCCTCACTATCCAAGAAACTCTCACAAACGGCATCTACTTCTTTATTGTCATTGGCAATATTGTTTTTAGGTATTAAATTCTTGTAAAATAATACAGGCTTTCATTTTCCTCCCAGTTATCACCAAACTTGTTTTTTTGTTGTTTTTTTTTGTTTTTTTTTTGTTTTTTGTTTGTTTCATTTTTTGATCTCTTTAAATTTTTCCTCCTTTACTTTTACACCTACATCTAAATTCCTTGCAATATGCATTTCTAAGGTTTTGCCTTGCTTCAGAATGGTCTTGCCTACACACAAATCAGACCGATAATACTTTCCCTCACCTCTCTCTAGAACTTTGCCTGAGGTAAAACGTTGTAAAGTAATATGTTTAGTTGCCTTTAATTTAGAATGCCAGGATCCCGGTGACTTCAATGTTTTCTTAGCAGCATACTTCCAATCTTGTACAGATACAACTGTCCCTAGCCTGATTACCTTTCCATGATTTTTGTAGATTTCAAAATTTTCTTCAAGCCTACTGATAGTGTTTATTTCTTTCTCTATTGGCCTGAAAACACGATCGGGAGGGGTAAATAAATGGCCAGTAATAAAAAAGATCATTTCTATCACTTGCACGTTCTGTGGTGCTTGAATAGCAAGCCATTTAATATACATGCCTATCATAGTGGTGTGTTTATTTTGTCCACAGCAGGCATCTGCAAATAGCCTTATTTTCTTAACTCTAGAAAAATCGAATTTGCACACTTGACCGTATACTGCTGACACAATTTTGTTTGAACCTTTAGGACGTTCATTTTATGTCCAAACAGAATTACAAACATTCTGATTTGTCAGTGTTGTCTAGGATGAACCCTGCACAATGGAGAAGTTATACATGTATAACTGCCTGCTGTAGTATGCTGCTTGATCCTGTACTTTTGGCAGTACCACATTTTTCTGACAGTCAAGTGAAAATGTTGCTACTTTATCATCTTCTTTCAAGGGATCAAAATATGCCTTAGCTCTAAGTTTATGTATTCGTTTAGCTATCAGCAAATCAGAGCGTTTAGTTTTATCTGTTTCCAATTTTATTTTCTCATAAGAAAGACAAAGTGAGCATACATCAGAAACAGGGCTTTTGAAGCCTATATTAAATTTTGCATTAAAAATATTACAAAAGAAACTCTTAGACACTTTCAATGAATTAGATGCTTCTGCATTATACATACATCTCATTTTATTAATGCTTTAATTTCCTTAGTAAGTATTGCCATATTGATGTTTTGCTCCTACAATGATGGACGTCAAGTACTTCAAACTTCTGTATGAATTTAATTACAGATTCTCTCTTATTACTATTTTTTGTGACATCCTGTCTCCACCTTGGAATTCCTTTGGCGCCACTCCAGTTTCAAGGTGTCTTTTGTACTCTGTCTTTTGATATTTGCAAACTATCCAGAAAAGTTTTCTGACACACCTGAACTGGTAGACCTTGTACACGTTCCATGTGATACTTTGTTGTAAAACCCTTCCGAGAATTGTCTTTGACTGCACGCTGCCATTTAGGTATATCAGTTAAACAGCAAGTCAGTATAACGCAGTCTTGTTTAATTTTAGAAGGCTTCGTGGAATTTACTTATGTCCTTCTGTGTCAAGTTACTGCATTGGAATGACATGCTGTTGTGATTGCAGGCAGGCAAGCGTGGGCCGAGGCTTGCTGAATGCCTTTAACAATTGAGACTGTATTGTAAGCACATCTGCTTATTCCTAGATGATTCATATCTGTCAACAATAGAAGAATACTACTTAATTGTAATTCGATCATACATACCTTTCCCTCTTCTCTCTTTCACATTTCGATTCATGGTATGCCCATTTCCTAGTTCTATCCTTTCCACCAACTTCAGGATATCAGAGGACTCCATAATAACACGTCTGCACCTTAGACTAGTCAAAACTAAATTAAAAACTGTTGGAATCACACAGGACTGCCAATGTAGGGAAACAGAAAACTGCTATATTTCTTAGTGCTGGATATGGTGAGTTTTGCTCTTCACACAGCACAATTTTAGTGGAACAAGTATTGGATAAGACAAGTTTTGCTCTGAATTGTAAGATGGATTAGACGAGTTCTGCATCAACCACCACCATGGATTTGAAGAGTTTTGCATTGAATAGCAGTTTTTGGGGTCTCTTGAAGGTGTATTAGATGAGTTTTGTTTGAACCCAAAGTCACCAGTTCGTAGAGAACTACAAGAAGTATTGAATCCCAGGTCTAATTCAATTTTTTTAATTTTTGGATAAGGCGAGTTTTGCACTTGACAGCCTCAGATGTTTTGTGTAATTGTTAAGTATTTAACAAATAACACCAGTTACTGCAAAACATGCTTTATTACTTTGGCACTCAGTGCAGCACAAATGTTACGCTTGAGCCACTTTTGGCACACACTCGGAACACAACACAGCTGTTCCGTTAAATTGCAACTCACTGTCCACTTTCACTGTTAACTTTTCACTTCACAACTTCTTAACTGACTGAACTATCCTATCCAGGCAAGAACAGTTCCTTATACTAAGTGGAAGTTCTAGAAACGAAGACTGCTAGAATCAGCCCAAAGAAATCTTCTGGAAGAGTAATTACCTAAACTGCGAGGAAGTGGTACACAATGGGCTTGTTATGTGACTATTATTCTAAAGGGAGTGGTTATTAGCTGCAGCCAGCCAGCCAGGTAGGCGAGTCAGAACGAGCTCTCACCGCTGCCCCTAGGAACTCATGCATGCAGTCACACTGCTCCCTCTTAATGCAGTAGGCTACATCATTGATCTTGTTCACCATACGGTACTGTCCTTGCCATGGTTGTTGAAGCTTGGGGCAATACTCCTTGGTCCAGTTAGGGCAAGTTTCCAAGGTTTCCATTCTTCTGTCCAAAGCACAAAACGTCACTTGAGGGAGTGACGTTGACTCCGATGTGCCTCTTGCCACACCGGTCCCACCTGCTAGTCGCCTTGGTTGTGGACAGTCCTTCACAGGTGTTCTGGCTGGCCATACCCCAACACATGCCACTTGACACTCATCGGATCTGTGGATAGTCCTTCACGAGATGTCCTGGCTGGCCATATTCCCAAAACACACCACTTGACTACCTTCATCGACGTTCCTGGGTTGTTTCTCTGTCCCTGCCCTATTGAATGCTTCCAATTTCCAGGGTGGGCATCAGCTACCTGCTCCCTCCTCAGACCTGCGCTAACCCATCCACCTGTGGACACTGACTCTTCTTCGGCATAGTGTAGATGGCCCTTCATGAGGTGTCCTGGCTGGCCACACTCCCAACACACACATTTGAAGATCTTTGCTAATGTCCCTGGATCGATCCTCTGTGTCCATCATGTGAATACTGCTGGTCTCCAATGTGGAGACAGTTGTTATCTTGGCCACCTCCACACTCAATACAGCCATTAGTGCCTTGTGGATAGTCTTGTCGAGCATCAAACACTGTCATATTTAGATGTCACACATCTTGCTGATAAAGATAAAGGTGTGGACAGCTTCCTGGGACACATAACTGGCGGTTAACCAGAGCTTTGTTCACCATCTGTTCGATTGTCAGAGCGAAAACTTCTGCAGTGCCTGTCCTGGCTATTGCAGCCTTGTTTTGAGCTCACTATGATAGGCTGCGGCCAAAGCGATGGTTCCTGAAACGGTTTTCGAGGGCCTCCCAGATATCTCCGGATGCCACTGACATCGGAGTCGCATTCAAACTACTGCCACTCATCCCTGTAGGCTGGCTATTAGCTGTGCGGCTTCCTCCTCTGCTGACCATTGGTTGTGGATGGCAACGACGAAGATTTGTTGGCAGAAGACTTCAAAAGTAGACATTCCATTGTACTTGGGTGGCTTTGCGAGCACAGATGTTGTGTTATGTTCAGGAGTCTCGACCTTCAAGTCTTTAATCTTCCATCAAGCATTTCTCTCATCACAGCGTTCAGTTCCTTGGCACTGCTGATGAATCTTTGTTCCAGGACTCTTAAGCCATTCCCCAAAATCCTCCATGATGTTAAGACATTGGCAATGGTCTTTCAACTTTTTGCTGATCTCTTCCATGTCTTTCTTCACACTAGCTAGTTGTTCGTCAATTTTGGTTGATAGCTCCATGTTCATCTTGGACTTTTCTGTCTGCATATTCTCCATTCTGGACTTCACTTTCTCCTCCATCTTCCCCATTGAAGATTCCATTTTCTTTCTCATCTTCTCAACTGCATAATTTGCTGTTGTTATTAAACTTCCTATCTTGTAAGCTTTTCTTCCATCTTGGCTTTTATATCTCACTCTCAACACCAATGTAGCAAATGAGAACACCAGTTGCTGCTATATACACTTTATTTATCACTTAGGCACTCAGCATAACACAAACATTACACTTGAGTCACTTTTGGCACACACTCAGAACATAACATAACTGCCTGTCCAATCACAACCCACACTGAACTGGCACTGTTCACTTTCACTTTTTACTTTGTAACTTCTTAACTGACTGAACTGCCCTGCCTGGGCAAGAGCAGTCCCTTATATCGGACCTGCATAACCTCTGTTCTAGAGGTTACTATAACCGGCCCAAAGGAATTTTCTAGAACAATAATTACCTAAACTATGGGGAAGTGGCATACAATGAGCTTGTTGCACAACTATTATTCTAAAGGGACTGGTCATTAGCCACGGCCAGTCAGCCAGGTAAGCGAGTGACTTTGCACCTCAGCCTTAGGCAACTTGCATGCACAATCACAGCATATAAATAGGTCCTTTTAATTAATTTATATGCATATTTCTGTTTCATATTGAGTGACTATATATCATTAGGGATTGTTTCTCGAGGGTAACTGATTAGCAGACATGGATTTTAGGGCAAATGTGTATTTTGTTCCTCTAGGAGAATGCAAAAAGTAATGATTAATATTTATGTTTCATGGAGATTGAAAGCAATATGTAGGGTTTTATAGCACCCTAAAGTGACTGTTAGAGCCATATTTGTTAATATTCAGCTTAAAATGCCTGAATCAATGCAATATTCACCTTAAAATGCCTAAATTATGTATAAAGTTTTGCTTTTTTACTATTTATTCACATATTTATTATTTATTTTCAACCAGACACTAAAAATACATCATATAAGTTCATGTATATAAGAATATTTCAAAGGTAAGTTTTTCATGAATTAACACTTGGTAGAAATGCAATATCGATTAAAATGTTATATTATTGTCACTGTCAGATAGAATATCGACAACAATGCTGTAGAGCGGTTAGTTTGAATGTCTGTTAAGTGTTCCTCTTTCCTTCTCCATATTTTAACTGAGAAGTTTTAAATAATAGGATGTTATCCTGTGCAGTTTAATGTGATAATAGGCCAAAAGATAAAAGTCCAAAATCTGTGCTAATCCGGCCATGGCTAACAGAATATCCAGGATTTACTTACAATAGAAAAACGCTTTGTGAGATTTATAGCAAACAAGTATGTAGTAATAGCTGAAATATAGAAATGTTTTTAGTATGATAGTTAAAGTAATTGCAGGTCATTGAGATTTTGGTTGTTCAAACCAAGTAATCACACTTTCTGATAGAAATATGGCAGTGCAACACTTAGGATTTTAATTCAGTTAACCTTACATTTGTAGATTTTGCAAGAAAAGAAGTGCCACCTAAGGTAGCATGTACAAGGAGCAGGACATAGGTTAAAAGCTCAGGAGAAAAATCAAATGAAACAAACTCTGCTGACACAGCCAACTTCAACATCAGCAGCAAACTTCTATGCTGACTTAACCATACCATTTGTTGCTGCCAATATTCCACATAATGCACTTGAAAACATGGTTTTAACAGTTTCTACAAAAATACTGCAAACAAAATATCCCCTTTGAATCGACCCTAAAAAAAAGTATTTAGAAAAAATGTACAAAGAAACTTAAGCATCCATTCAGGAAGATATAGGTCATATTGTATATATATATAAAATGAGAGAGAGAGATGAAACCTCAGACACTCTGAATATTTGATATTAGGAAGCTTGACCGTGATGGACCCTCAATTCTGCACCTCATATATGTTAAGGAACTTTTAAAAGTGAATAACCAAACCATTGCTTATTTTGTAAACAAAGCCTAAAGTCATTAACATTATACTCTGGCAACATAGATGATTCTAAAGTTCTGTTGTTTTGCACTGGTGCTGCCTCATGCATGGTTGCTGCAGCTCCACTTCTTAAAACCTTTTATACTAACCTCATGCATGTAACTGTCTAGCACATGCCCTTCACAAGGTTTCTGAAACAATCAGGAACAAATTCCCTTTTGTCAATTCATTAATTTCCAATATGAGAAAATGTTTTTATAAAGCCCCATCTAGGATTGCAGTATTCAGAGAGAAATTCCTAGATATTTCACTTCCACCTCAGCTGTTGTTGCGGGATGGGGAACGCGGATTGAGCCAGTGGTGTATTATTCCAAATATTTTAAAGAAATGGTCACAATTATTGAGCCTAAATCTGATAGTGTAGCATGTGTGAAATCAGTGAAAGAGTATCTGAATGACCTGTCAGTGAAAAACAATATTGCGTACATAACATCATATATGTAAACATTAAACAATTACAACATAAAAAACAATCTCTTTGTAGCCAAATAGCAATAGTAAAAGATACCCAGGTGAAGATATATCATGTGATATTAGATGAAAGTGGGGAAAAAAGTATCAAGAGTGACATTGGAGGAAAATGTAATATTCCAATAGGTATTGATATTTTTATTGTGCCTAAATTAAAATTTGTTCCTCTCACATCAATTTCGGTAGAAAGAAGTTTTTCTGCTTTCAAAATGATTCTCACAGACAAAAGGCAAAGATTAGATGTGGAGAATTTAGAAAAAGTTCTGGTGATGTATTGTGAGATAACTATGAAAAAGAATGATCATGTAACTGATTTTAAATAACTTAAATATTAATATCAATGATGATGATGATGATTATTATTATTATTATTATTATTATTATTATTATTATTATTTAACTATTTTCAATATATTAAATTTGTGCAGCAGTATTTATGTGAATGTAATACATTTATTTCTCTACCTCCATTTCTTAAACATACTTTTTTTTGGCACGCTTTATGTATTGTAGCATATAACTTAAAATTTCAGTGAAATAAACTGGTTTGATGCCTTGATTTTATGTGCCTAAAATGCTTATTTTTAATAAAATAGAGCCTAATTATTAAATTAAAGCTTATTTTATGCACCTAAAACTGCAATTTTTAGTGTCTAAAAATCTGATGTCTGCTGATTAACACTACCCCCAGCATTTTCATTCTACAATAAGTACATGTGTATTATGATTGCATTTGTACTGTAGGTATTTGTATTGTTAAATTTAAATGTAAACATTGCATATTCTTTTTAAATTGTGTAATTTCAAGCAACAGATTTTCGTATTTTGTATACGGGCATCATAACATTTTGTGTGTTACCTAACTCAGAAGTATTGCATTATATAAGTGTAATGTGATTCAGCTGCTGCAATAGGAGAAAGCACGCTCTTGTGATGAGGGGGGGCAAATGGTGGTAACAGTTTATTGCTTTCCTTCAGAGATATGTATTTTCTATGCATTTCTCATTCCCTAATCAGTACCTCATCCTGAAAACACCCGCACTGTTTTCTTAAGTCACAAATTTTCAAGTAAAAAGGCATTTTCAGTGCAAAATGAAAAAAGAAGTTAATTCATTAACATCTTGCATGACTGATTCTATCTGTAGGTTTAGCAAACGATTATGGAAAAGATACATAATATAGGTAAACTTAAATTGCAAGTTTTTGAATGAAATGAAAACTTTTAAGTTATGAGAAAACATTAACTGAAATCCCCCCCAAATAGTTTAATTTAAAGCCTGGAGCCTCAAAAAATGTAAAATAAGCTATAATAGTAAAAATGTGTAGACAAATAATGTGTAAATCTTTCACATATTAGACATGAACGCATGGCATGCATTGAATGCTCTTGGATTTAATTTGGGGTTGTTTATTAAGTATTTATAAATAAAACTTAATTAACCGCTCATAAATCCCTTTGAATTCCCACACAAAGAGAGGATCTATATGTCATGGTTAAAGAAATTTCAGATTGTGGCACTATTTAGTCTTGGCAAGTAGCAAATTATTTTGTTATGCCAGCATATTTTCTGCATGTTTTTGCAAAGAAATGGGAAAATTCACATGTATGTAATTTTAAACTGTATGCAACAAAAGCAATGTCTCTAACAGATATTAATTTCACAACATCCTGAAGATAGTGTAACTTCAGTGAATGTGCCAAAATAATTCTCACTTACTAAGCAAATGGTGAACTAATACAAATGTTTTTTATCTCCAGGCAGGAGCTGAAAACAGTTCATCACGCTTGTTAAAATACTTTAGGACACTGATACAAGTTGTATGTAACCACTCAGGCTTTATCTAAAAGAAAAATCACCTTAAGGTTTCATTTGATTCATTAGTTGTGAAGCCTGGGACACAAACAAGCACTGATAGAATGAGTGAGTGTGCAAAACTGTTATCATGATAAGCATTGTTTATTGTTAATTGGTTAGCTCCACTTCTTGCCCATGCATCCTTTCCTCTCTTCCTTGTTGAATATTTCAATATATTTCTCACCACAGCACCCTGTCCTCAAAGCTGTATGAATTTTCTCAAAAATAGAAAGTCCAGTTTACTACATAAAACATTCTGGCATCTTACCAGTACATCTCAGTATGTTGCAGATAATAAATACCATATCAAATCTTCATTTCCTTTACACTGCGCTTTTGAGTCACTCCATGGCAAATCACACAAATTTCAGGAGAATTTGACCTTCATGTCTCTAATTTCATTGATATTAACCTTACATATTCTGTGAAGCAAAAAATTATATACGTGTTTTTCTTGTTAGTCTCTGTTTTCATTATTTTGGTAAATATAAACTTTAAATATTCTGATACTTTACGTATACCATTCTACATAAGTATGAATATTTCTGGTATTATTTTTCATAAAGATGTGATCTTTGGCTCATTTTGAATGTTAAAATACATACTTCATTTATATTTGAAACAAAAAAAATAATTTGTTTAATATTTATTATTTTCACAAAGCCATTAAGGTTACAAGCATCATTACCAATGCTAAAATTCTACTTTAAAATTAAAAAAAACACTTTCAAAAGTAGCTTAAAGATGTTCATATAGTCCTAGAAAAAATATAGATTGGAACTCCAAATAATCACATAGAAATTAAATAACTGAACAAGTCGTGCAGTTGTCAAGCTGTAGCATTGCAATGCTGCGCCGTGTATAAAGTCAAGAGGTGTGTCAGCTGATTGCATGTCATGCGTTGCAGCGCTGGCATTGCCTACAGGACCAACTCTGTGTCTAGCTGATTGAGTGTCATTGATCAATTGATTCCATTACATTCATCATATGACACAAAGTCAGCATTCCATGATTCAAAATTCCAATCATAGATTTAAACAAAAGCAGTCACTACATTTCGCATTACACTGATTTTTACATGAATAACAGATCAGTCAAATATCCACCACTCTTGCCTCACTTTGAAATGGGAGATTGCAGATGATTTGTGACAAACATTCCTATAATTAGTTAGAATAGGATTTTAATTTGATCATGATGATTTGTGTTTAAGGGCACTTAACTGCTTGGTCATTAGCGCCCTTTTAAAACAGACCATGGAAAAGGCCAGAGATAAAGATCACTACAAAATATGGCAAAGACTAAAGATAAATATGAATATAAAAACTATAGCAAAAGCCAGAAATAAAGATCAATATAAAAGACAAAGGAAAAGTTAGAAATAAATATAAAAATATAAAACTAACCCAAGAAGTATAAACACCTGAATTCAACATAACTAAATCCACATTTGGAAATTTACCTTTGACACAAAATTAAAAATCCTATCAACCGCCTACTTATCATCTGCTAAGACTTCTACAAGATTGTATGGCAATTGCAGAGAGTCCCGATGATGTGCTAGAGCAATACACTCTAGCAACACGTGACGGACCGACAGATCTTCGTCACAAGGTGGACAAATAGGAGCAGGGTCACCCTTAAAAAGATAACCATGTGTGAAATAGCAGTGACCAATATGCAACCGAACCAAAATCACCACCTCACGATGAGATATGCGAGAGGAAGTTACCCAGTTTATCGGAATGTCCTTCACTACCCTAAGCTTATTTCCACGTAGAGCTAACCACTCCTCGCGCCAGCACAACAGTACCGCTCTCCACACAAGCCAAAAGTTTTCTGACGTTACCCGAGGTATTGTAGCACTGGGTTCTGTGGTTGCCGCCTTAGCTGCCAAATCCGCAAGTTCATTCCCCGTCAAGCCAACGTGACCAGGTATCCAAGCACACTTCACATTAATGCCAGAAGCGTATAAAACATGGAGGGCATCCTGAAAAATGGGGTGGTAGTTGTACAGCTCACAAAGGCTCTGAAGCGCACTAAGGGAATCACTCAAAATGAGACAGTCGCCCAATTTTCGACGGCGCACATGCAAAATAGCTCGGTATATGGCATAAGCTCTGCACTAGAAGTGGGTGTGCTATCATGAAAACAGAATGTATAGGGTTCGGTTCCATAAACATAAGCACATACAACACCGTTGGTGCACTTAGATACATCGGTGTAGATCAAAATTCGGTCGCTGTAACCGGACAGAAATTCTAAAAAAACAGGTGCGGATACTAAACGTAGGCATAGTGGACTTCCGGTATACCGTCATCCCAAGATCTACGTGAGATGTCGCACGTAACCAAGGGGAGAACACCCTCTCCCCCTTAGCAAACACACTAGGCATTTCAATATCGTATTTTCTAAGAAGCTCCCGGAAACTAACACCTGTAGGTCTTGGATTAATGGAGCTTTTCCTATAACGTTCGTCTAGCGCAGTGTGAAAAAAAAGAAACGAACGTTGGATGTTTTGGCATACATTTAAGCGCACAGCCATAATTTTCTAAAAGGACATCACCAATAGCCACTCGAATGTCCCGTTTATGGACTGCCTCTAATTTCTTCAGCACAGATGGTCGTGCTGAGGAATAAATGATATAACCATAGTCTATTTTTGATCGGACCAATACGCGATACAATCGCAACAAAACTGTCCGATCTGCTCCCCAAGATTTACCATTTAATATCCGTATGATATTCAGAGAACGGTCACATCTCATCTCGCTTTCAACTGTGCTATATGCGATGACCAGCTAAGTTCCCTATCAAACGTCAACCCCAGGAATCCCGTCGAATCTGCGAATGGTAATAAATCTGGACCGAATCGGAGCGAAGGTGGTAATCATCTCTTACGGCGTCAGAAGTTTACGCAGATTGACTTCTCAGTTGAGAAACGAAGGCCCTTTTTAGAACTCCATTCTTGGAGATTATCTAAGCATTGCTGCACACAGCATTCCAAAAACGGCGTACGCAGAGAAGTACAATAAACGGCAAAGTCGTCTACGAATAAGCATGACGATACCCCTGGAGGAACACATTTCGAGATAGAATTAATCGCTATAGTAAACGGTGTAACGCTTAGTACCGATCCCTGAGGTACTCCATGCTCCTGAACAAAAAGGTTCGAAAAAACCGAGCCGACCCTTACTCGGAAAACGTGGTCCTTCATAAACTTCTGAATGAACAGTGGTAAGCGTCCACGTATATTCCAGGCGTGTAGGGAACGTAGTATCCCTGCTCGCCATCACAATAAGCCTTCTCGAGGTAAAAAAATATCGCAACGGTTTAACAATCATGAATCCGTCCATGATCGTGTCGACAATGACACAAGGTGATCCATTGTTGAACGGCGTCTTCGAAAACCGCACTGGCTGTTGATTAGCAGATTGTGAATTTCCAACCACCATACCTACCGTCCATTGATCATGCGTTCCATCACCTTACAAACGCAACTGGTGAGGGAAATAGGACGGTTGCTGGACGGAAGAGGACGGTCCTTTCCAGCTTTCAAAACGGGTATGACACTGGCCTCTCGCCACTTTTCTGGAAAAGTGGCATCAACCCAAACACGATTATAGACCTCGAGTAGAAAAGCCTTACCTTCAGGAGAGAGCTGTTGCAACATTTGTACATGGATACAATCTGGTCCTGGTGCTGATAGTCGTGAAGATGAATGAGCATGTTCTAACTCCGCCTGCTGTAAAGGCGATTGTAATCCTCAAGAAACCAGAGACCTTGAGATTCCACCTGAGTCTTTTCAGGAAGGAAGTCGGGCGAATAGTTATCTTAGCTAGACACTTGAGCGATTCCAAATGTGTTCACCTCATATGTATGAACAACAAATCCAGCAGCTGTTTTAGGACCGGCAATTGGCACGTGGGTCGATTTTCCGCCACACGTCTTAACTTATCCCAAACGACAGAGGAAAGTGTGTCGATTAAATGAAGCCGCAAATTTGCTCCAGGATGTCTTTTTGCTATCCTTTATTACATGTCTAGACTTGGCACGCATTTTCTTGTATTCGATTAGGTTATCCAGTGTGGGGCGACGCTGGAAAACCCTAAGAGTACGCCTGCGAGCGCGAATGGCTTTTCGGCATTCTTCCGTCCACCAAGGGACTGGAAATCGGCGGGGATGGGCAGTCGACCACAGAATAGCTTGCTCAGCAGCAGAAAGAACCATCTCCGTGAGATATTCGACCAAAAAATTCACAGAGTCGTGCTCATTGTAATTAAACACAGCCAACTGGGAGTAAAGGTTCCATTGGCTTAATCTAAGCGCTATATAGGTAAGCGGGTGGAACATATATCTTGTGTTAACAGACTAATAAGACATGGAAAGTGGTCACTAGAGTGTAAAACAGAGATGACATTCCATTGCAAGGAAACTGCTAACTGTGGTAAACAAACTGCAATATCAGGGTGTGACAAAGTGTTGAAGGCGTCTGAGAAAAATGTAGGCTCTCCGGTGTTCAGAAGAGCTAAGTTATAATTGTCCAAAAATTCGGCAATTAATTTACCTCTCGCACAAGCCCGAGGTGAGCCCCGAAGAGGGCGATGGGCGTTAACGTCTCCCACCAACAGCAATGGCGTTGGTAACTGGGAAACTAGATCTTCTAAATCAGTGAGAGAGAGAGGTCATCGGATGGAGGCAGATAAACGTTACAAATGGTAAATCGGATGGATGGCAGTTTAATGTTTACATCCACTGACTGGATACAGATACTACAAATATATCATCTCTGATGAGCATCACAGTGCCCCCGTGCGCAGGAATACCCTCCTCGGGTGTAAGATCACACCGTACTGGGGTATACCGCCTGATTTGAAAGCTATCTTGCGGGCGGAGCTTAGTCTCTTGCAAACATACGACCAAAGGATTATTCTGGTTGAATAAAAATTCAAGCTCTGATCGATTTGTTCTAATTCCACGTATATTCTATTGTAGGGTAGTCATATTATTCATAATGGGATAAGTTCTCAATCCTAAGAGTCCACTACTTTGAGGACGACGATGGTCGAATCAACTTGCCCTTTTTCGGTGATGGGCTAGCACCTTTAACGGAGGAAGGATTCTGCCTCTTTTTCACTGTCGTTCTGGCAGTGCGGGTAGAAACCTCCTGCTCCATCTCCTCCGCGGGGGAGGAAGCTATTGAAAACTTCGGTTCGAGAACCTCGAATCGATTGGAAGTGGAGATCGGCGAATATGTAGATCGCCGATCCGAGTCCTTCCCAGAAGATTCCTCAGATGAGGATCTCCGAGGAGATGCTCGTGGACCGTTCTTGCTTTTAGATATTCTGGATAAAGGCTTGATATTTTCTTTCAGGAAGTCGGTTCTTAGATAGCTGGCCCTGAACTTCTTTGGCGATGCATTATGTATTACTGGTTGCTGATTGAAGTCGACGGTTTTGATGGTAATTTTACCGATGTGGTCTTTTGGTAGCGGACTTGGCGGATACTGGTGTCATTGGTGTTTATTTTAAATGCTTTGGCTGCGTTCTAGCTACGAGAATCTTTTCGGAAATTGTGACCCCGTTGATACCGCTGGTATGAGTTGCGATTTCCCGACACGGTACCGATTTAGCTGTAACTGAGCTATAGGTACCGAACTTCGGGACAGAAGGTTGGCGGATACGCAGAAGTTTCCGGTCTTCTGAGAAGGACACCTTCCCCCTAACCCGGATCTCCTTGATCTCTTTTTTCTCAGCAAAACGGCATTCTCGGGAACCTGATGGAGGTTCACCGTTGCAGTTAACGCACGTACATGCTCCATCGTGAGAGATGTCTCCACAGTTAAAGCACATAGATTCACCATTACAAAATTCGCTAGTGTGTCCAAAGCATTGACACTTATAGCATCTCAGCGGATATACATGGCCTAACCTCAATGACTTCATACCCCGCCTTAATCCTTTGAGGTAGATCTACCTGATCAAAGGTAAGGAACAGGGTACGAGTAGGCACAAATTCACCTCTTTCTTTCCGCTGAACCCGATATATGCATGTCATGCCTTGTTTTTCCAGATTTTCTTCAATCTCTTCTTCTCCGCGCGAGTTCAAGGTCTTATGCATTTTGACATGGATTGGATAGCGGCTAACATATTTGCTTTCAAGATAATTGCTGCCTGGGACGCTGTATTTGCTTCAACCAGGAGTATGCCATTGTGACTTCTAATGGTCAACTTGATAGGACCAGCAATTTTATCAAGACCCTTTTGATGTACAAAAGGGTTCACCAATGTAAATTTTCTTCCTTCCCCTGTTCTGTTAATAACCAAGTAGCAAGGACCACTACAATCGACTACTTCTTTTTCACAAGGTTTCAGGTTTTTTTTTTTTTTTTTTGTTTGTTATCCACAGTGATTACATCTTCCACCATTACAAATGTCTCCAATGGCATGCTCACATCCTGGTTACCACCCTTGCTTAGGTGAGTGTCCTGACCTGAACCTTGCTCACCTTAGGGTCTCACCTCCCAATTCATAGATAGAGGGACCCAATCGCCTTTTTTAAATTTTTTTTGGGGGGAAAACAGGAGTAAAGGTTTGAAGGAAAAACAAGAGTATGTATATAGGTGTAGAAAGGAAAAAGGAGGAGGAAAAGAAGGATTTGATTCTGTGATGGCGCAATTTAATTGGGGCATAGTGGCGTTCATGTTGCTGGTACCGCCGAAGCAAACCTGCGGTTTGTGGGTGATTACTAAAAGTGGCGGAAAAATCCGCTGTGGAGGTCAGGTATCTGCCATGGCGATTGCCCTGACAGGGACCTGTGACAGTGGTGATTTAACAGTAGATGCAGGCTCCAATCCCGGGCCTGTTACCTCCGGGAATTGGCTCTTTGATGTCGATGTGCTGGGCGTCTGTTGTTGCGTACCCGGGCTTTTACCTCCGGGCACGTGGATGAGGTGTTGCGGCGAGAGGTGATGCTGCGTGTGGAGAGGGGTTGTCTATGTGGTGGTGGATGTTCCCCTCCATTCGCTTGTTGTGATCTTGCAGTTTCTCAATAGCTTCCAAGGTCTGTTGGTTGGCGTTTCTGGAGATGCTCGAGGAGCGATCTTCCATGTCGGACATGCAGCGTTTCAGGATGCGTATGTGGCTGGAGAGGATGTCGGCGATGAACGTCGTGGTGGCGTCACGCGACTCGGCGATTTTGTTGTCAACTTCCGAAAACTGTGTGCTGAGATGCTCTTCCAGGGCTGCAAGCCTGCTTGCAAGGTTTAGCACCTCAGCGTGTAGGTCCTGGATGGCGTCAATGATTGGATGGCTGGTAACTGCTGTCTGTGTTTGGTGCTGCGATGGGTCATTTGATGATGTGAAGTTCTGCGGTGTGGTCTTGAAGGTCTGCGGCGTAGTTGTGCTGTTTTGTGGTGTGTTTACGGAGTGCGGCGTAGCTCTACGTGGATAGAGCGGGCAGACGGCCTGACCTGTGTAGTGCCCCTTACCCCCACAGGAGGCGCAGAAGCGGCGGCGGTGCGTCAGGTCGTGTGCCCTGCAGTCAGCGGTGAAGTTACCGCTACCACAGTAGTGGCAGCGGGGAGCGGCGTCACATGACGCGTCTGTGTGCCCGTACAGGCAGCAGCGGCGGCATGGAGTCGGTCGAACACTGCGGCTGGCCTCGATCACCAGGGTTTGCCCTAACCCAGGAGTGTAACAGCTTATATAATGGCCCCTCCCCAGAACTGACCTTTATCAGCAGATACAAACCAGTCCTACATGATACTCAAGGGCTGGGAGTTACGCATTACCCAGTCACCCCTTGCAACTCCCCTCCTCCGTCCTGCGCAGCGGTATGCCTCAGACTGCGTTCAGGGAAGTAACGAGACATTGATCAAACATCCTTGTGAACCACAGTTGATTGGGCATTTGGCATAAGCCCTCTCAGAGGAACCCAATGGAAAGTGTGGCTTGGGACCCTGGGAGTGCCAATCCCGTATCTACTGTAGTAGGCCCCTGGGGGGATTTATATTTGAGTCATTCCATGTCAAGTCACAGAAATTTTCACAAAATTTGGCCATCTTGTCTCAATTCACTTTAAATTTTGTACTTGGATTGCAAAACCAAAGTGAATTGTCTTATAAATTCTTATTTTTTTTAAATCGTAATATCTTAAAATATATTCTGCAATACTACTTGTGAAAAGCAGCACACCTCTCTGCTTTTAAATTAGAATATCTCACAGATGATAAGGATAAAATCATGTTATAAAGTTCAACACAAGGCTTAATATATAATCTTTTACTTAATATTTATTATAATTGAAATGATTAATAAAGTACATCAATTTTTAAAAACAAGAAATTTAAAAACTATATATCCCTACTACTCACTTGTTTAACTTTCTATAAATATAAATAAATTTCTTGATTTTTTAATATAGAGTCAACTGAAAAATTCAATGTCACGGCTGGGATTTGAATACAGTTCTCCTGCTCTCTCTCACAACATTCCTGATGTTTTTGCATATATTTGCATAAACCAAAGAGGGATTCTATATAGTTAAGTTTAAATAAAATAACTTACAAAGCAATGTGTAGCAGGATTCCAGCGTGGCATGACGGGAGAGTAGCAGCAGCAGTAGTCGGTCATTGGATGCCTTTCAATTGTTCACAGCACTTTAGTTGCACTGGTTTGTTCACATATAACTGTTAAATCTGGCATGTACAGTTGAGAAACATTCAAACTTTCAATCTTATCCTATGGGAGGAAATTAAACTACAATTTGCATTTGCATTTTTTTTTTTCCCCCTTCAGACTCAAATAAATACTGTCTGGTTATTATTGCATTATTGGTTGATGGAATAAATGAATGTAGCTTTAAGGTACCAGAGATCACTTTTGATTGCTGCATCTTGCCTTAAAATGGTCATTATGTTCCTGATGTTGACACTGGTTAAAAACATAAACCTTATGTTAGGAATTTGTTTGTTTTTCTAAATAAATAATTTTTTGAGAGTTTTAATTGGATCCTAAGAGGACTGTAGACTGGCTCTCATTGCTAGTCTTTTAGTGGCACCTCCAATACCCTCACATGGTCTTTTCCATGTGGCATTGCAAAGAAATGCCACTTAGCATGAATACCAAAATCATGCTCATGGTAGCACAAATTAGAAAACTGTTTCTTATTTTTATACTTAACACTGGCACCATCAGAAAAGTAATAAATCTTCTTCAAATGTTTAATTTCTTTTTTAAATGCTTTATTGGTTCTGACTGAAAAAGATGCACAGCACTCGTGTTATGCTTCAGGCACTTTGAAATTGAAACAAAGTTCAGGTAACACATTTCACTGCATTGCTGAAATAGACAACAAATGGGTACTGTAGCTTGATTGTCATTCCAATGTATGCCTTGAACTGAATCTTGCACAACAAAGCCATAGTTTTCTGAAAAATCAGAAATAATGATGCAGTCTCCTTCCTCAAGGTTTTCCTTAAGATTTGCCAGAAGCAAAGACTGTTGCTAAGCTAGAAATACATGAGGTATTAAATTATTTAGTTTATTTGCTAATTTCTCCAAATGTTCCTGTATGCAGATTCCAAAGTTTTCAAATTTGTTCTGTACACAGTAACCCACTGCTTATACTTACCTAAACATGTCTTCTGTATCAAATCGTTCTTGTAAGTATATAGTGAAGTTATCAGTTCCAGGGCAAACTAGGCATTCCAAAAGATAACAATGCTGAGATGGAAGTTTACAAATTATTTGAGCTCTGGCATCTTTATAATTATTTATAACTATTCTGCTCTCTTCAGTAAGTTTTGGAATATTTGCACTGTCAATCACCAACTTAACATTTTCATGGTAGGCACAGATGCACACAGTATGAGTTCAATGAGATCCAGGTAAAATATACTGCTTTTGTCTTATCTCAGCAAATTTAGAATATAAATTTTCACTGTTGGGTATTTGTCCATAAAATGCTGGTAGGTTTCTCTCAGAGTGCATAACATCAGTCTCTTTTGTTTTTATCTTTTTGTCATTCTCTCTCAAACTAAGAAACTGCTTCTTCCCTGGCACTCCACTTACTTCATCTGAAGTATAAAATTTGAGATGGTTCCATTTTTTTTTCAGCTTTACACTAAGGTATTGACAATATTCCCTTCTCTGCAGCAAGTTCTTTCCTTCTTAATCATATGAACTGATGCATCAAAGTGTTACTGAAATTTTTTATATAACCAGTCTTCAAAAGCAGTTTGTATTTGTAATTTTAAATTCTTATCATCAGTTGCATAGTAAGAATCTGACAGTTTTTGTATGATAGTGGAACTGTCGGTTGATTTTTCATTGGAGATCGAACTTTGTGTTTGCTGTGGATGTTGTACATGGGTCAGTTTCCTTTTCTTAATGGGCAGTTCTCTCAAAATAATAAGGTTTTGTTCAACTTAGAAACACTTACATCTAAATACATCTAAATTAGAAAAAAATAAGCTCTCAGTGTCACTTGCAGTACTCAAAACCACTTCGGGATTATGCATGGCACTGGTACTTTATAGCACATAATCACTGTTAGCAGTAGATGGTACTTTGGGAATTTCTTTTCAACATGCATCATATAGTTTTTATGTATGGTGACAAAGCTAAGTTCTCCATTTATAGGTTTATAAGCATGTTGCAGATAACTAATCATAATGATTTATGCATTGTGTTATGACTGGAAACATTATATAGATTGAAACAGTAGTCATACCTATGTTTCTTCATTCATTCATTGTGCACTTTCACAAACTGCAGAGCTGAATATGAACTTCTAACACAAAAATCTGAACAAAAAGTAACATTTAAAATTAAACAACAGAGAGACATTTAATAGAATATCAGATTCCAGTTGCTAACTTATACCAAACACCAGAAATTATAGTCTATCACATTCATACTGCATAATGCATTGGCTGGCGCACTGCTGCGGCGTGAAGCTCTACCATGTGCTAACACAAAATGTTTAAAAGCATACTTCTAAAGAAGATCTCATCCTGATATTCTAAAGTTTAAAACTAAATATATCACAGATTCCTTCTGTACTTTTTCCAGTTTTAATATTATGAGTTAAATTTGATATTGCAGTTTAAAATATTCATACTTAAAAAAGTGATTGTTTTTTATTCTGCATAAATTGTATTTTGAATAAGGAAAATTGCAATGTTTTTATCTACAAAATGACATATCGTTCTTGTCCTTGACCCTTCTGTACTCTGAGAATAAATTGCTTTTGTGTAACTTTGTGCATGTATAAGAAAAATGTTAAGTACACTGTAAATCCTAAAATCATTTGATTTTCCACAAAATATAAAATATGTGTCTATTTATTTTATATGTGGCGCATGTAAACTAACATTCAGAAGAAAGTGATGTTTTATGTGGGTTTGGTTTGATGTGAAATGACACATTTGCAGTGAGATGACAAATAATGATGATACCATTAATAGTGAATTTAATGTTTTTCTGATGAACACACATGCAAACTGAATGGGTGCCACTGGTTCCAAGAATACACATTTCTTTGGTCTTAATTTGGAAAATTTTGAAATTCCTATTTTGGCATCCAGATAACATATCTTTAAAGTTTTGCTAAGTTTTTTTAAGGCTGCCAAGTATCAGTCTTTTCTACTTCTGAATTCTCTTGTCACTGTCTTTAACAAAAATTACTATACTTTTTACCAGACATAACCCTATTCACATCATCGGAATTATAAAATTCAGAAACCTTTTGTAATGTAGATATGTCAAGATGTTTTCCGGATTTGGGTTCTGGAGTTATAGAATTTCGTTTTCTTTGGCCACCTGTTTAGATATCCATATCATGTGAGTTGAGACATTAAAATGTTGCATTTTATTGTAAGACCAGCTGTCAAAATTGCTAATATTTGTATTTTAAGAGCTCTGTCATCGGTTTCAAGGAAAGAATCCATTGGTTTTTGTATTATTTCCGAATTATTTCAATTTTCATTTGAAGTAGACTCTGCAATATGAAATATTTTATTGTTCAGCTGAACTAGGACTAAATAAGGAAGTAAAATCAGATCTTTCTGCTTCTAAACCAAAGAATATAAACACGAACTCATATGCAGAATCATTAAATGAATATTTTGTAGATGTTGGGAAACAAATTAGAGATGTCCCCCATCATTTGACAAGGCTGAAGAAAAACTATCTACTAAATGCGTCATGTTAACACTTCCCTTTTAATATAGAGTCAACTGAAAAATTCAATACCAAGCTGGGATTTGAATTTTTCAGTTGACTCTATATTAAAAACTTGCAAAGACCAGGCTATGGTCTGTAAAAAGTATAATTAATTGAATTAATTATATATATAATATTAATGTAAAAACTTCCCTTTTATTTCTCAAGTATAACCCCGGACAAAGTAATTAAAGTAATCAGTAACTTACTGCCTAAATCATCAATGGGTTGGGATGAACTCCCTCTCTTTCTTATAAAAGAAATTAAATACCAAATATACGAACCATTTACAAAAATAATAAATCAATCATTAGCTACCGGTAAATTTCCGGATAAGATGAAATATGCAAACATAATCCCATTCATAAAGGTGGAAACTGCAAATTTAAAAATTTCCATCCAGTTTCGGTTCTTCCAACGCTCTCAACTATATTTGAAAAAGTAGTAAAATCTCAATTAATATTCTATTTAGAGCATTTTAATAAATTGATAGACTCACAACATGGATTTAGGAAAAACCACTCAACCACATCTGCGTTAATAAATGTTGTAAATGAAATCTCCCAAACATTAGATGAAAACCAACAAACGTCAGTATTAATTTGCGATAATTCAAAGGCATTTGATTGTGTAATCCATGAAATTTTGTTAAAAAAATTAGAATACTACAGCATAAAGTATAAATCGTTAGCCTGGTTCAAATCTTATCTAATGAATCGCAAACAAAGAGTAATTCTAAATGATGGGAAGAAAACCACTAAATTTACTTGGAAAAATATAAATTCAAGTATTTTAGGACCCCTCTTATACATACTTTATACAAGCGATCTCCCAAATAATATTAAAGCCAAAACAGTAATGTATGCAGATGATACATCCATTTTATTAAATGGTAACAAGATTTAATTTTGAACACAAATGAAACACTAAGCACACTAAAAATTGGTTTAATAGTAATGGTTTCAAATTAAATATGACAAAAACTATGTTAATACAATTTAAAACACATCCAAAGAAAAATAATACTATAAATAATTCAAGTAGCATTTCAGTAAGTCCTGTATCCACCAGCAAAATCTTAGGGGTACACATTAATGAAAAACTAAAATGGGAGGAACATCTTCAATATATGGGCAAAAGACTAAATAGCGCCTGTTTCAATATGTATTGTCTAATAAAAATTACCAACATAGAAACCAGAAAAATTGTATACTATAGCTATGTTCACTCCATAATGGCATTGGCAACAATCTCTGTATAGTAGCAACTGGTTCAGACAAAATATTTAAATTACAAAAAAAGATTATTCGCATTATGATGCAAGTTAGCCCAAGAAACTCTTGTAGGAACTTATTTTGGAAACTAAATATACTTACTCTGCCCTCACTGTACATTTATGAATTAGTCAAATACATTTATGAAAATTTTTATAAATAATATATTAAACAGAATGAACATAAGCATGAAACCAGAACACAAAATTATCTGAAAGTACCAGCCCATAGACTCAACTATTGGAAAAAAGTCCTTTCTACTCTGGTATCAAAATTTACAACAAACTACCTCATAAGTAAAGAGAAAAACGTGTTTCTCATCACATTAAAAAGGACTTTTAACAGGAAAAGCTTATTACTCTGTAAAAGACAGCCTCTAGGACCATACTTTCTACTTAACCTGTCAAATATGTACAAAATTATGTAAATAACACTGATACGATATTTCTTATTGTAACTGTTTATAGTATTAGCCTAAATAGATTAATTTGACAAGCCATCAGTTTACTGGGCTTTCACCCAACCTATGTAAATGTTTGTGACAAATAAATCATTATTATTGTAGTCATGTTTTCTCAACATCTCTCGAAGATAATACTTTTATATGCCAGAGTGGGGGAATATAATATAAAAGGTTTAAATATAGAAAATGGATGTACTTGGGAAAAAATGATGAAAAGGAAAGGAAAAGTAAAGATAAAGTAATAAATACAGGAGGTAGAAAACTGATTGAATTTTGCAAACATAATAATTTAATAATGTGTAAGAGGACCAAGGCAGAGGATTAGTGGGGAGAGATCACATTTATAAATGTAGCTGGCCAGATGTAATTAACTGTATGTTATGCAGCACAGCGGTCAATGAGGTGATGGAAGATTTTAAAATCATGAACATGATAAGAAATAGTGGTCATTTTCTGCTAAAAATGAAAATAAGACTAGGGCTAAGTTACGAGGAAGATGAAATAATAGCACTAAAACAAATCAGAATTTATAAATGGAAAGAGGAGTATGCAGATCAATTTGGGAGTAATTTGACCTCAAAATGTGGGGAGTTAAGAAAATTTGGTATTACAGAAGCATTACAGTCAGGAAGGATAGAAGGAGCATTTTGAAGGTTAGACTCAGTGGTTAAGTAGGCAGGAAGCAGGATGAAAGTGAATCCTAAAGTAAATGAAAAACAGTGGGGTTGGTATGATGAAGGGTGTATAAAGGCCAAGAAAGAAGTGTTTAAAGAGTTGTCTAGATGGAGAAGGTCAGAAGAGGAGGATGATAGGCAAATTAAGAGAGGCTATAAATGCTTACTAGACAAGAAAAAGAAGGAATAGCAACAGAAAATGGGAGAAAGATTAAGGAGGCGGTCGGAGTTAAAGATAATAAATATGGATATTTATTGTCAGTTGTTAAGGATATTTCTAAAAAGAAGCAAATAGATAGTAAGATAGCACCAAGGGAATGGGAATCCTATTATAAAGACTTATTGGAGGAAGGAAGAATTCAAGGAAGTGAAACATATTTGGGAAATTTTGTGAATAGAGTGGATTACTTAGACAAAGAGATTACAATTACAGAGGTAGAGTATGAGATAAAAAAACTGAAACAGATGAAGGTTACAAGGGTTGATGGGATTGAGGGGGAATTTGGGGAAATAGGAGGAGGCATAAAGCTGTTGACAGAGCTATTTAATGGATTTAAAGAGAAGAAAGTGATACCTGAGAGTTGGAAAGTGAGCATTATTGTACCATCACATAAAGGGAAAGGAGATACAAATAAATAACCCAAGCAACTACAGAGGAATTAGTTTATTGTCCATATTAGGTAATATATACATTAGTGTATTAGCTAGAAGATTATATGAGTAGGCAGAGATGGAAGGTAAGCTATAGAATACCAAGCAGGTTTTAGGAGAGGAAGAAGAACAACAGATAACATAATGATAATTCAAACTATAGTGAAGAAGTACCTAAGAAATAAAAGGGGTAGAGTATATATATATTTTGCAGACTTCGAGAAGGTTTTCGACACTATAAATAGCTTTGGCATACAAAGAGGAATAAAGGAGTAAGTACTTTATTTATTGAGGGATACAAAAACTGTATGAAGGAAATAAATTTTGTGTAGATGCAAAAGAAGTAAAACTGGTAATTATATGCAGCAAACTTTAGGTGTGAGGCAAGGTTGTAAACTCAGTCCAATATTATTTAATTTATTTATAGATGGTATTATAGATAGAATAATGAAAAGTAGTAAACATTTTCCAGCCATAGGAAAGAGACTGTCTTTGGACAGAAAGGAGGTAGTTCTGGCAATTTTTCTTGATTTATCAAAAGCTTTCGACTGTGTTAACATTAAACATCTATTGTCAAAATTGGAAAACTTTGGGATAAGAGGCATACCGCTAGAATGGTTAAGTTCATACTTGCAAAATAAAGAGCAATGTGTTGAAGTAATTCATAATAATGGAGAACAACTGAAAAAAATTAAATCAACATTTAAAAGCATAACACATGGAGTGCCTCAGGGTTCAAAACTGGGACCATATCTATTCATTCTATACATAAATCACTTATTTAAAATAATACAGGAGGCAGGAGGTTTAGCCATTGGGTATGCTGACGACACAACAATAGTGATAACAGGTAAGACGGAAAGAGAAGTACAAGATAAAGCAAACTCTTTATTAGAACTAATCAGAACTTACTTAGAAACATTAGGAATGGCACTGAATGCAAACAAAACTGAATGGATGCAAATTACGATTAGTAATAAAGCACAAAGTAACATCACATTAGCAATACAAAATAAGAAAATCTCCCAAGTTACACAGACAAATTTTTTAGGAATAGTCATAGACAACAACTTAAAATGGCACAAACATATAGAAAAGGTTAGTAACAAAATTAATAAGGGCATATACGTATTGAAACAGATAACTCAAATTATGGATAAATATAATATACTAAAGGTTTATTATGCATTTGTACACTCGCACCTAAATTATGGGATTATTTTATGGGGAACAGCGGGTAAGAAAAACATACTGAGAATATCTAGGCTACAGAAAAAAGCAATTCGAATAATGGAAAAACTTCAAAGGGAACAATCCTGTAAAAGCAGTTTTAAAAAACTAAAAATCCTCACAGTACCATGCTTATATATATTTGAATGTCTTAAGTACATAATAAGAAATCACACTGAAGAAAAAAATAGGAATATGCATGGGCATAACATGAGAACACAGCAGAACTACTTTAGAAATAGGCTAAGGGGATCATTAACTTCCAAAAGTATTGAAAGTGTTGCAAAAGACCTATACAATCATTTACCTCACCCAATCAAAGAACTACATGAAGAAGTGAAGAAAATTAATGCAATAAAGACTTACCTGATTAAAAATGCTTTCTACTCAATTGAGGAATACAAAATAAAACAAAATCTGTGAGCCGTAACTTGGTCTTATAACATTAATCTTCTGAAATTTGTGTTTAATTAATTTTAGGTATTTAATCAATTCAATGTATCTATATCTGTTCAGCTTTGTACCAAATACTACTTGTTTAATCAATAATGTACATATATGTTCCTAACTTGTGTAAAATTACTTGGTTAATAGATAAGGTAAATATGTTTTCTATCTCTTATAAACTTGACGATGCTTTGTAAAAATGTTGCAAATGGCAGAATAAAACTGAAACTGAAACTGAAACTGAAAGATACCAGGACTATTATTTTCTGATAATCTCGTAGCAGGGGCAGTAACAGTGATAGGGTTACAGCATGCTATCAATGAAATTGCTAAATTCTGTACAAAATGGGGTTTAAAGGTGAATACAAACAAGTCAAAGATAATAGTATTCAAGAAAAGACCAAAATTAAAGAGAGATGAAAGATGGTTTATTAATGTAGAGCCAATAGAGATAGTAAAAGAATTTTAGTACCTAGGGATCAGATTCTCAAACCATGGGAAATGGGAGGCGCAATCCAAATATGCACAGCTGAAAGGAAAACTAACCATAAAAGGTGTTAAGACTCAAAACTAAGCATAAAAGGTGTTAAGACTCTGCTTATACAAAACCCCACACTTTCAATAAATTGGCTGGAAAGACTTTATGAAATAGTAGTTGAGTTAATGATGCTATTACAAACTTGGGGAGTGACAAAGGGGTGGCTTAAGATTGATCTAGTCCATAGAATGTTTTGTAGAGTAGTTATGGTTCTACCCAAGAGTCACCAAGGGGCATGGCACTGGCAGAGCTAGGAAGGGTAGGGAGAAAATGTATAATAATGGAGAGAATTTTGAAATATTTGTACAGAGGTTTAAATCTAGATGACAGTAATATAATAAAAGAATGCATACATTTCCAAAAATATGTTTTAGGAAGAGAAAGTTGGTTTGGGGAGATGGGAAATGTGTTAGAAGAAATTGGCATGAGGAATAGTTGGCTGTTACATAAAAACAATAACAGTGGATTTTGAAAAGAAGTGAGAATGAGGGTGAAAAACATAGAGTAACAAGAGATATGGGCTAGTTTTAAGGATAAAAGTTCATTGAACTTTGTATAAATTAGAGAAATTAAAGGAGGGAGAAGTATGTAGACATATGCAATCAATTTGAAAGAATAGGTCTTGCTAATATTTCTAAAAAGGAGAGGAAATAATTGCTCGGGGAGATGTATTATGTGTGACAAATTGGGTAGTATTTTCCATTGGCTAATAGAATGTGAAGAGGTTAAAAGATGGAGAGATGATATTTGGAGTAGAAAATGGGATAAGTTGAACAAAGAAATAGTAGCACTCAAAATATTGGCAAGCCCAAAAGCAGAAACAATTAAAATAGTGGGTACATTTATAGGAAACATAAGAGGTAAGTGGACTAGGAGCCTAAGAAATGAGCAACAGAAGGGGTTAAAGTATGGAAAAGCTAGTTTTTTGGATGCACTACATTTTAAAAAAAAAGTTTTTAGCAGTAAGTTTCATTTGTAACCTTGTATCAAAGAAAGGTTTAAATAAATATTCATTCATTCATAATGCTTTTATGACAATTTTCTTTTCTTTATTGGTGATTCTCCTATCACCACTAAACTCTAATTCAATTGTCCTGTCTGTTGTGTCCATTTTTACTGTGTTGCTGGAGGATGAGGAGAAGCTATCACTATCTGGATTTTTGTATTCTTCTATTGAATTTGCTGCACTAGATACACATATTTCACTTGTACTTTGTTCCTTTGGAAGTTTTGTATCAAATCAGCCAAGATTAAACACAACCACATACAAGTCAGAACGCATACTAAAGTTCAACTGGCAACGTAATGAGGGTGATGTTTATTTATAGTAGGCTTATTATATGTCTGAATGGTGAACATGGATGTGACGTGATACCTTCCTCACATGTTCATAGCAGGCTCTTCACTCAATCCAAGTCACTCACCTCAACATGCCATCAATAGAGTATTTATAAAATCACTTCTTATTTGAATTCCATTCTGAAACCAACGTAGTTCAATAGAAAATATTTCAAAGATTATAATGATGTTTTTCCTTACTTTTTAAAGTAAGATTTTGCTAATTAAAAACACATTTAAAATAATTTTATTGTGATACATTCACATGACTTTCTCTACCCTCTATCTTTATTAGTGTGTATACAAACTATTCTTACTAAAGCTTATTTTTCTATCTACTACCTTTAATTCAAATAAACCTTTGCAAAAATAGCTATATTACAGATCTTGTTATAAATACAACAGCAATAGTCAAGTGGAACAGGATGCTATATGCTGGCCTTAAAATTCCATACTGTTTCCATGCAATCGTGAGAAACAACTGAAAATCGAATGACGATTTTGAACAATTCAAACCTTTAATAGCAGATATATCAGAAAAGGCTTATGCCACAAAAAGACTTATTTCAAGTAAATTGGTGCTTGAGATGTACATTTTTTATGTGGTATGTTTTTGTATATTGCTTAAAGTTTACAATTTATACAAGACTATACAAAATTCCTTCCAAATGAAGAGGACTTCCTAGGCGATTTCCAGAAAACTCAAAATGTACATTTTATTTGTCATGTAAGTATCTTTCATATATGGTATTTTAACCAAAATCGCTAAAGCCATTTTTTAGAAACTCAAATTTTTTTAAAAATGCTCCATGTAAAGGGTAGTTTGGGGAGGGGGGATTCTCTTGAAAATTTTCATGTCGCACTCCTGGAAGATACTGAACTTAAATACCAAGCTACTTATCTGACTTTTCATTTTTGAGTCATGTTCACAGACACAGGCACGGACATGTTTCCAAAAATGCTTTATTTGGATTCAGGGGGTCTCAAAACATGTATTTCCAGTGAAATCTCAGTATCCAATTTTTGGGTGGAATGCAATACTTCCCCTACTTACTATACATAATAGAGAAAGTAATATTGCCTCCTAAAAGGGGCCCATTTTGTATTTTGACTGAACCTCAAAACATAGTATGTATAATTCAGAATGTCACAAACATGAAAATTCTACTATTCATATAACTGGTATAACAAATTTCATATAATATAGCATGCAAATATATAGAAGAAAAATAATATTCAATAAATGGCTAAATAATCATTTCAACAAAAAAAAAAAAAAAAGAAAGAAAGAAAGAAAGAAAGACAGGTTAATCTCATCAAGGGGTAACAAAAAAATTTGGAGAAAATAGTAAACATCAAGTTTTACAAAGTGTTCAGTTTGACAATGGAATGACTTTTTTATATTTTGGAAGCAAAAGGGGATGAAATCATACCTTGGAAAGGCATAAAAGTATTTGCAGTTTTATTAGTGTTACCTAGGTTCAAAGATTTTCATAGACAATTCAGAAGTTGCAATAATATTTCAAAATGCTTTTTTTAAACCATGCTGAAATATAATTTGTACAAAATTAGCAAGTTGTTTTATCATTACGGAAGATAGGTTGTTTAATTCAATGGTTAACCATTTCTCCTTTTATTTCAGACCATATTTTACTTCATTCTCACTGCGGATCTTTGTGGTAAATATGTATCATCAGCAAAGTTATTTAGAAAGGTAAATATAAACAAGCTACCTGTACTTTCAGATTTGATGAAGACCTATGCAAACTCTAAAAGAGAAGTGCAATATTTTAGAAGGCATGCTGACCTGATTGTGGTTGATATGTGATTGTTCTTGCATGTGACATTTAGCAGCATTTTCTCCATAATTTCATTGCTTTGCTGTGTTTAGGCAATAGATAGCAAATACTTAAAAACAGACATTAAACCCATTTTTCAAAAATAATAAATAGTTAAGGATTTAAAGTTCCATGTTTTTTTCTCTTCAACACAGTCCTTTCTTGCACTTTCTTTTGCAGTAAGTAATTCATAAGTTCATATCATGTATTCCAATTGAATTGAATTTATTTCCAACTAAATAGT
This sequence comes from Deroplatys truncata, assembly GCA_030765065.1. Lineage (NCBI taxonomy): Eukaryota > Metazoa > Arthropoda > Insecta > Mantodea > Mantidae > Deroplatys > Deroplatys truncata. The sequence continues at coordinate 122,026,570 of CM060978.1, forward strand.
CTCATAACTATGATTACATAAGGTACAATCCCTAATACAAATTATTATTCCCACTAAAAATAAAAATAAAAGCCTTACCTATCTACTCTCAATATTGCCTTTATAAATTTGCTTGCCTAAATATACTTAGTCCGAATAAACACAACTCCAGGTTATTTGTGTTTTGGCAACCATCACAATTATGTAACATTTCCATCCCTAGTTACATTTAACCACCCTATTCTTCTTCTAGTATTCCCCTTCCTTCACACTCCCTATTTACTATTCTTTCCCATTTCTCTCTTACTTTACCCAAATAGTATCCAACACTCGTTATATTTTTTCTTCTTTGTACGGTGAAAATTTTCTGAATTAAAATTTTTCCATCTTATTATTCCATTTTTGTTGCAATGTGTTTTCTCTCCATGCCTTTGATTGCAGCATAACACACGATGAAAGGCTACGTTTACTTCTCCACACATTGGGCACTTCTGTATGCCTTTGTCATGTCCTTTTAAATTCATGACTCCAGTTCTTGCCCATGCAAATCCTCCTCTACCTGTTTTATTGCAAATCTCTATATATTTTTTTCCTTGGTCCATACTGTTTTTATCTCCCTATATAGCCTCAAAGAACCCTTTTCTCTCATACCACCAAATATTTCTTGTCTCAATACCATTTAGTCTCAGACTTACTTCCTTCGAGAACCCTTTGTTTGGATATGATAGTCCCTATTAATCCATGACTCTCCCATCCCTATCTGTTGGATAACTTGCTGAATTTTGAGGAAGCATGATCCTTTCGACTTACATTTCTCTAAGATACAAAAGCATGCTTTGAACAACATCACTGTCTTCCAGTGTGGAAATTCTATATAGGTATTTCATAATTCTAGTAATAATATTGTTCTTACTGGAATATTTACCTAGCTCTAGCTGTGATACCCCATTTGTTGATGCTGTTAGTAAACCCAAAACTTGTTTATAAAAGGTTCAGTTGATTTTATCAACACCTTTCCAGGCATCATGTACAACCCAGCAATCCAGCAATCGAGAACAGGTCGCCCAGGTTTACCTGGGCGGAATATAATCGCCACAGTACCTAGCCGCGTATGCGGCTTTACCTGTGCGATAAAGGAGGTTTAAAAGAATATACACAAGCTTTTGATTTATGTTTGTCTAGGGCGGGGTTTAGCTTTCTGCACCACCATTTGGCTGGGTCTCGGCGGTTTCCTCATGGGCGGACTAGCGACCATGTGGTGACCAAGCCCAATGCTGCTTAACTTGGGCGACCGCTTGTGTGGTCGTCAAGTTAAGCAGGCCGGCATGGCAGCAAAGCAAGATGGGAATACAGGTAATGGGATGGGGGTACTCAAGTTGGCGGCAGGGCGGGTCGCTGGTAGATGGTAACTCATCCAGCCAGCGACCGGGCCCAATGCTGCTTAACTTGGGGAAGTTTGTGAGATGAGGGATTGGTAGACCTCAGCCTCGGGGGCCCAAGCCGTCTTTCGGCAACCGGTAGCTCTTCCTCCGCCGTGGCGCCTTATGGTCATAGCGGCCCAAAGAGTTAACCAGCTGGTTGGGGTGGTAGGTAAGTTTCGCGTACATGGTGCGGGTTCTCTCCCGCACCACGTCCACAATGTATGGGAGACCGGAATGGGTATGTAGGATATGTGATGGGAATCTACGCCCAGATATTTTCACCCTGTACAACATTCTGGCTTCAGCTGTGACTGTAAAGATCCTTTCTAACCAATTAACTCTTGTATTTGGTATTTTCCTCAAGCATACTCATAACACTCATAACTTTTTGTTTGTCTATTGCCATTTATTTTTCTCTTCATCCCAACTTAAATTCCAACTTAATCTTGTCCCTAGATAATCAGATTTCCTTACCACCTCAGTCTCTTTCCCATTCATCTGCCATTTCTCATCCTTTTGTGTTTGGTACCCTCTTTTTGAACACCATTATCTTGGATTTCTTTTCATTTATTTTCAATCCCCAATTTTTACAGATTTTATTTACTTCAGTTGACCTACCCAAATCTCCAGTTGATATGGATCACTGAATCATTTACAAAAAATAACCCTGGTATTTCTTTATTATTTATTACTGGCAAGTGCACCCTTTCTTTTTGAATATCCTCCATAATATCATCAATAAAGAGATTAAGCAACACTTGATTTAATTTACAACCTTGTTTCACTCTAGTTTTACCCTGCATATAGTCTGTTACTTTATCCCCTGAAAATTTAATATAGACATGTTGTCTTGGTGTATCTTTTGCAATTATTCTATAATATACTACTGATTCCTTTACTTTTTAATGTTACCCACAACGCTTCTCTATTTATGTTGCCAAATGCTTTTTCAAAGTGAATAAATGCCATGTAAACCCTACCCTTTTTATTGCTCAAGTATTTGTCTACAATTGTCTTTATTACAAAGATACTATTTGCAGTCCTCCCTGCCCTGAATCCAATTTGAACCCCAGACAATTTCTTCTTCTCTACCCATTTCTATAATCTATTGGCTAGAATTCCAATTAAAAGCTTTCCTAAAATGGAAAGAAAGCTTGTCTCCCTTTAGTTAGCTGGGTTATTTTCATCCCCCTTTCCCTTATATATAGGTACTATCATATTTATTCTCCACATCTTGGGCATTTTCTTCACTTTGAAGAAGGTTAATTTTATGGTGGTGTTGTATTGTATTTCGACTGTTGGGGAGCCGAACTTGAAGTAGTTGCAACCACATGTATGGTACCTGGTAGCCTTCGCCCCAAGTTTAAAAATATTAACTTTGTATTTTGACTGTTTTTTTAAATATTATATATTTAGGTGTGCCTCAGCTGCATCAGTATTATTGTTAGAGACATGGATTTCTTTGCAGGGTGTAGTGCGGCTAAGAAAGTAGACTTACACAGATTATAATTTTTACTTCACTCCTTTTTATTAATTCTTGACACGATTTAAATAACACTTCACTGATATAGAGAGCTGTGAGATTCTTTTATTAATTACTTGCACTTTTTAACACATAAACTATTTTCATCTCACACTGAATACGTATTAAACTTCTCGAGGACGTGTCTCGCATCCGGTTAGTAACACTGTCTACTAGTAACTGACTTCTAAATTTGTACAATTTACCCTATTTCAGTTTCTGATTGGCTAATCCTACTCCAATAGAATACTTTCACTTAACTTAAGCTTTTTTTCTGGTTGTTGATTGGCTATTTTATAAACTGTCTCAAAAATTACATTATTGTTTCCAAGAATGACTAGTAGCATTATTAAACCTTCTAATTCATTATTGCCTCTAGGCTACCTCATTGTTACCTCATTGTTAGCAACTTTGAACCTATTATTCTCACAGCTCCTACATTATTAAATTACATAATACATTCACATAACATTATTGAACATGTACATAATAATATAAACATTAATACAATGACTGTTACATGCATTTTATATATTATACACATATTGCTTTAAGGCGGGCTGTTATTATATTTTATATCATATAATATTTGACTGAAATCATTTAACCCTCCGTCAGTCGCTAGGGGCCTGAGAGACCCCTGGCATTATATAAAGGTTATAATTTTCGAACGAACGCACCTATGCAATTGCCTGACTGGGACATCTAACATTACACCTTGCACGTGTATTTTCTGCAGCGATAACCTTATCTGTTTATTTGTTTGGCTGGAGGAATGAATAATCAGCAGTTACGTGTCGCACAGGTCAACCAGGCCCCGCGCGCCTGCTCTCGTTACATATTGTTGACAGATTTGTTTCTCATTAGTTTTTGTGCAATATTGCTTTACTATTGCAAGGAGCTGTTACTGCCTCGTCATGAATACGAGTAAAAGGTATGATCTACAAAATCCGAATGATTTGGAAGAAGTACATCGCCTACTTTGCGATGATGATGCCCTACCCGTGAATGACAACTTATATGAATAAGATGACTCTGATTCAGAAGATAAACTCGAAACGACATCTTTAGATTCAGAAACTGGCCATGAAGATGAAGAGGGAGACGATGAAAGCAGCTTGTGTGATAACATGTATTTTATAGGTAACATCATATGCGTATCATAGTAATTCTTATTCTTCTTTTTCTTCTTATTATTCTTCTTCTGATTATTATTATTATTATTATTATTATTATTATTATTATTATTATTGACAATACATTCTGTTGTTATTCACAGGAAGAGATGGAACAAAATGAAAAAAACACCTTTGAAAACAACACAATATATTGACCAAACTTCCTGATGTGGTAGGAGCTGCCAAAAATGCGAAAACGGAAATTGATTGTTGGAACCTTTTTGTTACCGAAGATATAGTTGATTTGATTGTTGAAAGCTCAAATACTACATTAGCAGTGTGCAGCACAAATTTGATTGTGAAAGAGACAGCAGACCTACAGATGTAATAGAAATAAAAGCCTTCCTAGGCTTATTGTACCTGGCAGGAATTTTTCGTGGTGGACGCCAGAATATTCACGAGTTTTGGAGAACCGATCTTGGAATTCCTCTATTCCGAATGGCTATGTCCGAAAAACGATTCAGTTTTCTAATACGCTGTATTCGCTTTGATGACAAAAGCTCAAGATTGGAGCAACGAAGATTGGATACATTGGCTGTTGTTAGAGAAATGTTTACATTGTTTCTGAAAAACTGTCAGAACCGTTATTCTCTTGGACAAAATGCCACTGTCGACGAACAGTTGGCGGCATTTCGTGGTCGATGTGCTTTTAGACAATATATACCATCCAAGCCAAACAAGTATGGCATAAAGATATTCTGTTTGAGTGATGCAAAACTGTTTTATACAACTAACATGGAGATTTATTGTGGACAGCAGTCGGACGGACCATATTTGCAAACTAATTCGGCAGAGGCTGTAGTGCTGAGACTAACTGAACCAATCTCTGGCACTGGACGAAACGTTACTGCAAATAATTTGTTTACCAGTGTATTGCTGGTGAATGAATTGCGCAAAAGACAACTTTCTTTCGTCGGTACAGTGCGAAAGAACAAAAAAGAATTACTCACTAATTTCACTTCTCCAAAAGATCGCAGACAGTACGAAAGCATATTTGGCTTCACAAAAAATGAAACACTTGTTTCATATGTTCCAAAAAAGGGTAAAACAGTAGTTTTTCTCTCAAGTCTACATGTTTCATCCAGACAGTTATCAGGAGGTGCTGAGAAAAGCCTGAAATAATCCTGCATTACAACGACACTAAACCTGGAGTTGATGCGGTAGATAAATGGTGTGCTACATACAATGTAGCCAGAACAACGAGAAGGTGGCCCATGGTAATTTTTGACCCTATCTTGAACATTGCAGGTATTAATTCTAGGATTATCTTCCTTGGAAACCAAAATAAATATTCCACAAGGCAGGAGTATTTGAAATCACTATATTTAGCTTTACTGTTGCAACAGCTACAAAGGAGACCAACAGCATCAAATCTATTCGATGATTTGAAAGGACTTTTGACAAAATATAAACCTGAAGAATCCGGCGTAGATGAATTGTCAAATACAACACTATGCACGTTGAAAAGGAAACGATGTGAACCCAGCAACAAAGACAAAATGAACTGCAAAACTAAATATGCATGTGGGAAATGCAACACCCCCCTGTGTTTGAGCATACATGCTAAAATTATTTGCGATAGTTGCTTAGTCGGGGAAAACACGGGTGAAATAGTGGATGATTCTGAGTAACTGAACATTTGAAATTACAAGTTGTATGTATACCTGGAAATGGCAATGTATTTCTTTATATTTACTGTAATTCAATTTATAATGTATATGTACTCATATTTTAGCTTGTATTTTTATGTTGTAAGATAATACCTATTAATGAAAGCCTTGTACGCTTAATCTAAATAAAGGTAAAAACAGGAAAAAATAGAAAATAAACGAAAGAAAACAAAAATACAAACAATAGCAACAAAAATATAGCGCAGGTCTACTAGGCCCTGCGCGACTAACGGCGTTCTACCAAAGCGCGCGCCTGACGGAGGGTTAAGTGTTAAAATACTGCCTCAACTTCCAAAATTTTATTAAACAACTTATCCACCAACTTTCTTCTAGTATCATCTCTAGACCATAATTTACAGAATTCTCCCAGAATGCCATCAATACCACTTGCTTTATTTGACTTTAGCCTCTTAATTTTATTGCAAAATTCTGCATCTATAACTTCCATGTCTAATGAAGACGTTGCAGACCTTGGTATTCGCTGGTTACCAAGTATATATATATTTCTGCTCTAACTATTATTCCACCCTAATAACACATTGAAATGAGTACACCATTTTGGGGGGTTTATATTGTTTTCTCTCCCGTTCCTATACAAACACTTTACTTCTGATCATATTGTCCTTAAATCATGAATTTTTACATCCTCATTTAACATTTGACTTCTTTCTATACCCCATTCCTTCTTTTTGTCCTTAATGAGACATCTATATCCCCACCTTAGGGTTAAGAAATTTTCCCTTTTTTCTTTTTCTTCTGATTTCTCCATTTTTTCAACTCTTGTATTACTCTCTTATTTGGAATTTGACAATCCTTATCAAACAATTTCCTTTTGCCATTTTGCCCATTTGCACATCTGCCTATTTTGCCAGTATTTATTATGCTCTCTGTACCCACATGCAATATTCTCCATGTTTCAAAATTTAATTCTCTGTAAAACCTGACATATTTCTCTTCCTTACATTTATATATCTCAATCAGTCTAAAAATCATCATTCTCCATGGTCTAGGGGTATTATGCTAGCCCCTGGAATCGCGGGCTCAAACCTGGCAGAGGGCAATGGGTTTTTATGGGTGTAAAAATCCTTAACATGCCTACCTTTAGAAGGGAAGTCTCCCCACTTTTAATATCAGAATGAAATGATAGCTTGTCAATACCATACTTGTAACTTTAAAACCTGTAATCATGTTATCTATAGCTAGTGAGCACAAAATAATATAATCCACTACATTCTGACCGTATTTGTTTGCAGAAATGAAGTCCTCATCCATATCAGACCTCTCACTTTGTTGCAGAGTTTAAGATTATTTTCTTCCCACACATGTCTATGAGTTTTCTTCCTTCATATTACAAAACTTATCCTTGCTATGCCTTCTCCCCATTTCATACTCTTATAGGATACTTAACTGCACCTGTCCTTCCCTTACCCTTGCATTAAAATACCCCATAACAATGCAACAATTTGCAAGGTCACAAAAACTTTCTTAAAAAATGTAGGCATTTTTTATGTATTTTGACCTCCTGAATTAAAAAATAATACTCAGAACATTGTATCACCCACAGTTTTTACACAAATCGCATATTTTGCAATAATGATGATATACACGAAAACACAATATGAAGCTCAGAAGCGGCACATCACTTTCAACTGTTCAATACTTGCGCCCCTAGTGGCACACAGCGAACTGTCACATTGCAAATGGCGCTGCCTGTTTGTCACTGTATTGTGTTTGTGCAAGGAAGTATGTGTTAGTGTTAGTGTACAGTGTCTACCCGAGGCTATGTAAAGCCTCTTAACTGTTTTTCTTGCATTTGTGGTGAAGTTGTGGTGAAAAAAGACTAAAGAAACATTACTGCCTTCTTGAGAAAGGTCTTTGGAGTGAAACTAGGCAACATCAATATAGCATTGGCTCCACAGGTCATGTGTGTTTTGTGTAGAAGATTTACGATGGTGGGTGGCAGGAAAGAAGGAGTCATTACGATTTGGCATCCCTATGGTCGTTACATTTTACAGAAAAATGGACTTGATATTCACACAATATTTTGCTCAAAATGATGTGCTAGTGTACTGCAGTGATGTACAAGGCTTGATGGGTCAGTTCAACATTCCGTATGCACCAGGTGACTGGAGACTGTTTATTGACTCATCTAAAAGAAGCCTGAAGGCAGTTCTGCTGCACAATGGTAACATGTATGCCTCAATACCTGTCGGCCATTCTGTGCACCTGAAGGAAACATATGACAATATTAAGGCGCTTCTTACTACCATTCATTATGAGGATCACAATTGCATGATGTATGGTGATTTGAAAGTGTTGGGTATGGTTCTAGGACAACAATCAGGATATACTAATTTCCCCTGTTTTGTCTGTGAATGGGACAGTTGGGCTCGTGACAAACATTGGGAGCAAAAACAGTGACCCCGAAGGTTGGAATTGGTTCCAGGGGACAAAAATATCAAGTGTAACTCTTTAATGAAAAGAGACAGAATACTCTTGCCACCTTTGCACATCAAACTGGGCATAATGAAGCAGTTTGTCAAGGCATTCCCTAAGTGAGGCAACTGTTTCAAATATCTGTGTACAAGTTTCCCAACCTGTCAGGTGCTAAGTTGAAAGAGGGTATATTCACTGGTCTGATATTCAGAAACTAATGCTAGATGAAGATTTCCTTCATTCATTGAATGCTGTGGAGCAAGAAGCCTGGACTGCTTTTAAGTGTGTGGTTCAAAACTTCTTGGGTATATCAACATAGTTGAGAACATGATGATGAAATTCGAAATGCTGGGATGCTCAATGAGTTTGAAGTTACATTTGTTTAAATTTGCACCTTGAATTTTTGCCCCCAAACCTGGGTGCTGTAAGTGAGGAACAGGCTGAAAGATTCCACCAGGATATCTAAGACATGGAACGACGATACCAGTGAACTTGAAATGTTCAAATGATGGGCGACTACTGCTGGATGCTTCACCATAAGCACACGGATATTCCCCATAAAAGGGAAAAGCAGGGGCCACGCCATGACAACTAAGAAAGCACAGAATGAATGATGTTAGTGCATGTTTTGTACCACATTTTCTGTATGCATCTGTTCACTGTCTGTATATTTCAATATGTTGTTTTAAACTTGTATTCTACTTCTGCACGTTTCATGTTTATGTGTATATATATCTGTGTGTGTGTGTGCGTGTGCATGCGAGCGTGCACGTGTGCGCGTGCTTCTATATGTGATATCATTATTGCAAAATATGCAATTTATGCAAAAACTGTGGGTGATACAATGCTTTGAGTATCACTTTTGAATTCAGGAGGTCAAAATACATAAAGAAAATATACATTTTCGAAAAAAGCTTTTTCACTGTTGCATTGTGTAATTATTATTTCCACTTGATCATATTTGTTTTGAAGCTCCTCGATGCTCAAACTTAATTTTGTAAACAAACTTAAGTCATAATATTAAGATGTGCTTGGCAAGTTGTAAACAATATCAACATTCACTTTATGGGTAGATATAAAAAGAAAGTGTTATCACTGAATTGCATCTTAGCCCTTTCTTTTCTCTTACTTTAAACCCTTTTTCTTTTCTCATAAAACACCCCAAGCCACCCGGCACTCAGCTTTTGCTTCTGCTCTTTACCCCACTTATACCGTAGAAACGAAATCCTAGTATCTCCACAAATCATGAGTTCACACTGTATTAAGTGAGAATATTTGTAAAAAAATTTTAAGAAAGATTATATTGTTTTTCAGATGGCTAAATGTACCGATGAAGAACTGCGGAAAATGGCATTCTGCATAAGTAGTGTTATTGATTTTGATGCCTCTGATAATCAGAACACTTTCTGCGTGAAACTTGGATTTGATGAACAGTTGGATAGATGTAGGTGGTAAAAATAATTATTTTTAACTGCTTAACATTCATGCACATGACTTAACTCAACATTGCTTCTGTATGTTCATAAATTATAAAGGTCAATTGAGATAATGATAGGAAAGCATTAGGAGCATTATTCTCTATGACATTAATGTTTTGTTCTTAACTTAATATTATCTTGTATGTTATATTGGTAACTGTCTTTGTGAAATATTTTCTAATCCAATGAACATGCTGAGAAATTAGAATAAGGGAACAAGTGGCAGGATAATATATTCAGCTTTTCTCTGTGAAGGATGGTGCAATCCACTGGATTTTCTCTTGACTTTATCAGCAGACACTGGTTTTGTTTGAGTCACATTGACTTCAGTTGTTTGAGCTTGATTGAGAGTTATTTACTTAGTGTGTGTTTTCAGCAGTTTTCTAGTATTTCACTTAACATTTTAATTTTGTAATCCATATGAATTTTTATTTCTACTACTACATTATTAGGATCTCTTTGTATGCTTCCTAAAATGCCTTTGAGTTTTATTTCCAATGTAAAACGTGATAGCGTAACTCAAACGTAAAATGGAAGAGGGAAGGGGCATAATAGTGCGATGCTGCTTATATTATGATGCTTGACTCAAAATAAAAATGTCAGACACAATGCTTAATTTTACTCCACTATATCTAGGACCAGAATAGTGTGACAGAGCCTTCATTGGCTTTGGCCATGTTCTTCAGTGCCGGTCGATGTATGATTGGTTGGAGAGAGGGAAAGGCACTCTCAGCTCAAACTAGTGACCTTTAGTGATAACCAGCAGTAACTGATGAGCAGTAATGGTCACGAAATTCAGTAATGGGCGATGCAAATTGTAAAGTCAGATCCATCATGTCATTTATCTTATTCACATTCTAGGCTGCAAGATATAGGTTTCCCAATTTTGTGATAGTTTTTGTTAAAAGTTCATGTTATGAAGTGTAATTGGATTAGAAATCTGTGCATAGCTTTGGAAGTGGTGTTCTTTGCTATTTATTATGTGTTTATTTGTAATACCAGGAAGAATTTTAGCATGTGTGACAGAAAAAAGCTGTACAGCAGCTCCTCAAGGATTCTTATAAAACTATCTCTCATTAAAGCAAATGCACCAACAACCATCATCCCAGGCTCTGCACCCCTGAAAGGAAATTAAATGAGATGAAATGAGGTGCAGAAAAATCTGTACATGGTAGATGAAATCCACCCAAGCATTCGCTTACCAAACTGGAAAAGGCACAAAAAACCCCGAAGTCAGGATGGCTGGTCCAGTAGGAATGAACATGTGAACTTCCAAATATAAGCTTCAGATTCTACCAACCGAGCCATGCTACTCGGTGAGGAAGGTAAAAATAATGAGCAAGATTAGGTTGTATTCGTGGGTCAGATGGAAAGTTAAAATATGATAAAAAAGTGTTAATAATGTTGGTAATTTTAATTATTCCTCAGAGTAATGCTGAAAGTGAACATTTTTTTTCATTTTATCAGAAAGAATAGAACTGACATCAGGTCAGTGATGTCTAATAAGGCATTGGAATCAATCTCTCAATTGAAAGGCAACAGCTGTACTGTATGCTATAGGCAGAGTGTCAGTAGAGACTTTCTGTTAAGAACAGAGTTATAGCAGTAAAACTAAAAGATTCTGCATCGTTTGCTGCAGACTGAAATGCAACAAACACCATATGCCATGATGTAGGATATCAGTAAACAACACCTCCAGATTAATAATTTTGTGAATAGTTCTTTCTGTCTTAACGAACTTTATATCAGCAATCTGCAGTATGTGCCTTAACTTGAAAAAGGCTAGTGAATATGCTTTAGTTTTATTTCACTGTTATGCCATATATTGCAGGCAATTTTTGTACATGTACTGCACTGAACATTTTACACATTCTAAATTTCATGTGTTCACAAAATTATTATGCTTGCTGGGCAAAAACAGTTTTACTGGTTTCAGTTTCGGGAAATTGGCAAGTATGACAGGAATTTACCATGGAGGTAGAGCGGCTGGCACACTGTGCTCTGACAGATTCATCATCAGACTTGATTTCTGCAGCATAAGAGACTGGGAGATGAAACAGAAGCTTCTACTGGTTAAGCATCATAATATCAAAGATGCCCTGGTGGCTGCCCTCTACATTCAAGAGGCAAAAATGGTGGCTGGAAAAGACACCTTGGTGATGGCCACCGCTGTGACAGCAGCAAATGACAGGGGCTGCCGCTAACAACAGCTTAACCATTGCAGGGCTGAGGGCAACCTAAATGCTGAAGTTGCAGAGAGCCTGAGCACCTAAGGGTAATTGCATGATTCCACCAAGGGTGATGAAAGCTGTTAAGGGCCATTGCAAAGATGGCACATTGGTGCCATCATCGCTTTCACCTTCACCTTTGCTTGAATACTATGGCTGGGAGCAGCGAGAATGGTCTGGTAGCACATGGATGGATTCGGGACCATCCCTGCAGGATGCTGGTTGACACGGGACCTTACTAACCATTGTCAGGCCCAATGTGGTGTGGGGACTACCCAAGAGGGTGCCAGTTAGTTGTGACGTACTATAAGACACCTTGGGCGAAATCCTACCCCTGACAGAGGAAGCCTGCCCAGAGTTGACTCTTGGCAGGAGCAGACCAAAATTGTGGGTTTTCATTGCCACAATCACCAAGGAAGTCATTTTGCCCATGGACGCCCTTCAGATTTTTTATGCGAAGGTGGACGTCGAGCATTGTATATTGTACCCGGGCCGCGATGAGATCCTGCAGAATCATATGAAGGGTAGGCTACAGTCAGTGAGACTCTTATTTGCAGAGTGAAAAATGGTTCTGGAGTGGAGTGAGAGACAAGAGACGGACCGGGTAGAGAGACCTCTAACGAGGAACATGATTCTGGATGGAGGACCCCACTAATATGGGCGTTATGTTGTAAGGCCGCTTCTTCCAGCTCGGAAGGCCCTCTTGGTGAGGGTTCTTATTTCCACCAACCGAGACCAGTAGCTGCTTAGCGCGACTGTCCAGGAGAATTACGAGTCGTTCGCCTTTATAATGCCTGTGACCAAAGAGAATCGAGGAACTAGATATACGACTGGGTAACCTTGTCCAGGAGGCGGCTCAGAATCCTTTATGAGGCAAGAGGAAGCAAATTCTTAACGTTCTCGCCGAATTCTAGGATATATTCGGCTTTTCAGAAAACGATTATGGTCGTACCGATAGTGATGCATTGCATGGACACTGGCGATACTTGGTCGATCAGGTAGCCACTTCGCCATATCCTACTAGCGAAGCGGAAGGAAGTGAAGCGAATAGCGGACGTGAAGACCTGAGGCATAATATAGGAATCCGATAGCCTCATCAAAAGTGGCAGTGAAAAGGAAGCATAGAGATCTGCGCTTCTGCGTGAACTCCGGAAGATAAATGATGTCAGTAAAACACTGTTTTCTGCTACCGCAGATTGACGACATCCTAGGCACCTTAGTGGGGTCCAGTAGTTTTCTAGTCGGGGTACTGGAATGTGGTACTTTACTCGGATGACAAGGAGAAGACGCAGTTTTCTACTGGAATTGGGCTTTGGAATTCACGGTAGTGCCTTTTAGACTCCGCAACGCTCCCGTAACGTTTCAGGGACTCGTGGTGTCTGTAACGAGGGGCTTCACCTATGAGACTTGCCTCTATCTCGACATCGTCTTTGTTGTACGCAAGACATTCAAGGATCAACTGAATAACCTATGGAAGGTGTTCGAAAGGCTTCATTAAGCCAAACTCCAGAAGAGTCAATACAGAAAAGAAGTGTGCTACTTGAGACACACTGTAAGCACTGATGGACTGCAAGCCCCGAGAAGCTGCAAAGAGTGGTCCAGGCCGATGAATAACAAGAATTACAATGAATCGTGGGTGTTTACACGAACCCAAAAATCCATTGCAATGTATGCAAGCGTCGTCAAACCGTTGATATAACTGATCGTGGAATGACGGGTCTTCCAGTAGACCGTCCAAACTGAGCGCCTCTCCAGACCATGAAGAACGCCCTGTGCACGGCCTTGGTTTTAGGATATCCCATCCGGATAAAAAGTTCATCGTGGACACGGATGCCGTGAGGTCGGCATCGGAGTATCTTGTAACAAAAGCAAATCGGAGAAGAGAGAGTATTGACCTACTTTAGTAAAACCCTGCCCAAGCCCGAAGTTCCTACCGCTTGACACAACAAGAGCTGTTAGCTGTTGTGGAGACCTTGAAGTATATTTCCACAAGTACCTTTACGGACAGGAGTATCAATTCCAAATGGAACATTCCACCCTAACTTTGCTGTTGGGCTTTCTTCTTGAAGGGACATACGTCCCGCTGGGTCCGATGGCTACAGGAATACAGCTTCACCTTGGAGCACCGGGTAGGAAGACATTCTAATGCGGGCGCTATTTACCGAAGATCCTACGAGGAAAGCTATGCCACTGTATGAGGGTGTAGACGAAAGAGAATATTACGCCTTAGCTTGGTGACAGAGCAACCTGCGGTTGGTTGAGATGAAGATACCTTGAGGAAGGTACAGCTGGAGAATCAAGTCTTAGGGCAGATCCTGACAGATAAGGAATCTGGTGAATGACCTGCGTGGGCGGTTGTCGTTCCCAGAGGCCCAATCTGTAAGAGCTGTTGGATGCAGTGGGACTCCCTGGCGGTCAGGAACAGTGTTGAAGAAATTTTGAGAAATCCAAGGTGGAAAAACTAGTGCTCCCATGGAATAAGGTAAGAAAGCTCTCGAGAAGACCCATGCCGGTACTATCGGAGGGCACCCTGGTGTGTAAATAAGCTACATGCTGGTTTTATTGATTACATCTGCGAAGCAAAGTTGAGAAGTAGTACCAGGAGTGCGATATCTGCGTGACTAGTGGTGGGCCCCAGACGCGCAATCGGTCCTAATGCAAATTCAACGTTGGAACGCCCTTCGAACAATTTCCTATCATTGCATTAGTGAACAACTTCTGCACTGTGGAGATAGGAGCTTCACAGTGACCAAAGGACCGATTATCCACCCTTATGAGAGAGCAGCTCCAATGCCTTGGGATACACAAGACCCATATCACCCCCTTCATCCACAGTTGGACATGATAGTGCAGCGTTATATCAAGTTGGTTGAGAGCACCTCTGGCAAGCTGTATCCAACCATCAACGAGACTGAGATGTGCACTCGATGTTATTCCTCTTGGCCTACCGAGTGTCAGTAAAGGAGTCCATTGGCATGATACCAACACCAACATACTATTCAACATGGGAGCTACAGCTATCATATTATCTGTCATTTGGCACTTCACCAATGACAATCAGTCAGAAACGGATTGTGTCTGTGTGCTAGGAACACCTGAAGCTTACAGGAGTAAGCACCTTTTGACCGTCTGGTAAACAGTGCCAGATTTCAGGAGAGTGTCCTCGTGTGACTACATCGTTCCACAAGGACTAAAGGTAAGTGGCCGAAGTTACAACTTTCCTGGGACAGTATGTGTAAGGTTATCACCCGGATCATTGATTTGGTGCACCACATTCAGTGTCAATCCTGAGGGAAGCTGATGGTGGTGCTCTTTGATCGCTTTGCTCCATATCGCGGGTTTGCTCGGGATGATCAGTTCTGAAGAGACAGCAATGTGATGGAGCCCTCAATGGCTCTTCAATGGCGCGCTCTTCAGTGTCGGCCTGCATATGATTGGTCGGAGAGAGGAGTAGACGCTTTCGGCACGAGCAGTCTGGATTGCTAATTGGATGCTAGGAGAAGTTTCTAAGCAGGACGGCCTGTACTAAACCTTCTAAGCGATCTTGTACAGAGATAAAGGGAAACATGATTGTTGCCAAAGGAAGGTTGTTGCGAGGTCCAGTTCAAACTCTCTCCCGAGGTCGCAGGTTCAAACCTGGCAGAAGGCAATGAATTTTTTTGGGCGTAAAAATCCTTAGCATGGCTTCCTTTGGAAGGCAAGTAAAGCTGGTGGTCCGAGTCGTAGATTTTATGGCACATAAAAGAATCTCAAGCCTGATAAAGAGACCTCTGAGCAAAATTACTGGTCTTTCACACCCAATATACAATGGTACACTACGGACCACACAGTTAAAGAGCATCCATAAATAAAACTCCATTTAATTTTTAGTTCAACTGTTTACTCCTGCTAGTGTTGTGTTTGAGGCATTAGTGAACGATCGGAAGAGAGAAGAAGCTGATTTGTATGTCATTAATTTAACTGTTACAGGCAAGGAAATACTGTAGAATGACCAGAAGTAAGGTGGATGAAGTATGCCATCACAACTTTTTACTTTCTCTACTATGTACTTACAGTAATTAGAAAAAATATTGTATTCCACACTGTTGAAATTTCACAAAAATACATGTTTTGAAGCCCCCTGAATATAAACAAATTTAGAAAAAGGTACGCATGTGCATGCATGTGTATGTAAACAGCATAACTCAAAAATGAAAAGTCGGTTAAATACCCAACTTGGTGTTTAAGTTCAGCATCTTCCAAGGATGTGATACAAAGTTTTCAAGAAAATCCCCAAACCATACTACCCTTTAAATGGGAATTTTTTCAAGATTGTTGATTTTCTCAAAAAAGGCTCTAACAATTTTCATTGAACACCATATATTTAAGATACATGACAAATAAAATGCATAGGTATCTTGAATTTTCTGGGAATAACCTGGAAGTAATTTTGTACAATTTTGTTTAACTGGTAAACCTTAAGAATTAGACAAAAGCCACTATACAAAAAATGTAGAACTCTTTTAAGACACAATTTCTTTAAAATAACAGTTTTTGCTGCATCGGGCATTTCCAAAGTATCCATCATTACTGGTTTGAATTTTAAAATACTTTGTCCTTTTTTTTAAAGTATCATCACTATTTGTTGTTTTTCACGATGTCATGGAAGGAGTATGGAATTTCAAGGCCAGCATATAGCGTCCTGCTTCAAAACATGCCCCTTTGTATAAGTACCTACAATGAAATGTGTAATGCAAAAGTTTATCTAGATTAATATGAAGTAGATAGAACACAAGTTTTTCTCAGTATAATGTGTAGAAGTTGTATAAAAATAAATGATAATAGGTAGAGAAAGTCATGTTAATACAATATATCAGATTTTTACTTTCTCTACTACATATAGTAAGTACTACCCAAAAATTCAATACCGAGATTTCACCAGAAATACAGGTTTTGAGGCCTCCTGAATCCAAAAAAAATATTTTTGGAAACATGTCCATCTGTGTGTCTGTCTGTATGTGTGTCTGTCTGTGAACAGCATAACTCAGAAACGAAGTCGGATAAACACCAAACTTGGTATTTAGGTTCAGTATCTTCCAGAGATAAACACGAAGGTTTTTAAGAAAATCCCCCCACCCCAGATTACCCTTTACATGAAACATTTTTCGAAAATTTTTATTTTCTCAAAAATGGCTCTCGATTTTGATTAAAATATCATATGTTTAAAAGATACTTTCATGACAAATAAAATGTATATCTTGAATTTTCTGGGAATGTCTCCAAAAGTATTCTTCAATGTGAATGACTTTTGCATAACTGGTAAACCATAAGAGATAGACAACATTTTACTGCACAAAAAATGTAGATCACGTTAAAATACACAATTTATGTCATATACATTTTTACTTTCTCTACTACGTATAGTAAGTAGGGGAAGTATTGCATTCCACCCAAAAATTCGATACCGAGATTTCACCAGAAATACATGTTTTGAGACCTCCTGAATCCAAAAAAAGCATTTTTGGAAACATGTCCGTGTGTGTGTGTCTGTGTGTCTGTGTGTGTGTGTGTCTGTGAACAGCATAACTCAAAAACGAACAGTCGGATAAACACCAAACTTGGTATTTAGGTTCAGTATCTTCCAGAGATGCGACACGAAGGTTTTCAAGAAAATCCCCCCACCCCAGACTACCCTTTACATGGAACATTTTTCGAAAATGTTAATTTTCTCAAAAATGGCTCTAACGATTTTGATTAAAATATCATATGTTTAAGATAATGTCATGAGAAATGAAATGTATATTTCGAATTTTCTGGGAATGTCTCCAAAAGTATTCTTCATTGTGAACGACTTTTGCATAACTGGTAAACCATAAGAGATAGACAAAATTTTACTACACAAAAAATGTAGATCTCGTTAAAATACACAACTTATGTCATATACATTTCTTTTGTTGAGTGAACCGTTTTCGAGATATTGCTTGTTATTCCCTTAAATTTTCCAATACTTATACCTTTTCTCAAATTCGTTATTCATTTTTTTATGTCCTGGACTTGCAAAGAGAATGGAATGCGCCGCATAGCAACCAGCGTTAAAATATTTGACCATCGCTTAAAACCTACCATATTCCCCTTGCATCTACAAGAAAATTAGCAATAAGATTGACATCTCGATATCTCGATTAACATAAAGCATATGGAGAATAGGCGTTTGTAAAAATAGATTGTACAAGAGTAGAGAAAGTCATGTGAGTGTAACACATCAGATTTTTTTTGTTGAGTGAACCATTTTCGAGATATTGCTTGTTATTCCCTTAAATTTTCCAATACTTATACTTTTTCTCAAATGGGAATTCGTAATTCATTTTTTTTTCTATGTCCTGGTAATTCAAAGAGAATGGAATACTTCACATAGCAATCCGCTCTTAAAATATTTGACTATCGTTTAAAGCCTGCCAATTCTCCTTGCATCTACAAGAAAATTGGCAATAAGATTAACATCTCGATATCTCGATTAACATGAAGCATATGGAGAATAGGCATTTGTAAAAATAGTTTGTACAAGAGTAGAGAAAGTCATGTGAGTGTAACACATCAGATTTTCTTGCATAGTTGTCCACTTCAGTGATGAATACCAACTCGGAAGTGTTATTTCACTGTTTACCTACTGGATCTTTTTTTACTTTCTCTACTACATATATAAGTAGGCAAAGAATTGCATTACACTCAAAAATTCAATACCGAGATTTCACCAGATTTTGAGTCCCCCTGAATCCAAAAGTAGTATGAGAAAGGTCCATGTGTGTGTCTATGTGTCTGTGAACAGCATAACTCAAAAACAAAAAGTCAGATAAACACCAAACTTGGTATTTAGGTTCAGTATCTTTCAAAGATGCGACATGAAGTTTTTCAAGAAAATCCCCTCACCCCAGGCTACGCTTTATATGGAACACTTTTTGAAAATGTTGATTTTCTCAAAAATGTCTCTAATGATTTTGATTAAAATATCATATGTTTAAGATTTTTTCATGATAAATTAAATGTATGTCTTGAATTTCCTGGGAATGTCCCAAAAGTCCTCTTCATTGTGAATGGCTTTTGCATAACTGGTAAACCGTAAGAGATACATGCAATTTTTGTAACCAAAAAATGTTGTTGTTGTTCACCAATGGCACAGGGAATTAATTGATCTGCATCATTTTCCCTCTGGCTTCCCAATATAAAGTCTGTAAGTTATCACTTTTAAGGCCTAAATTCTTTTTTGGCTTGGGAAGTATGCCTGTGTTGTAGTCCATTTAGCGTTACCCAGGGAACACCAACACAAAAAATGTAGCTCTCACTAAAGCACACTATGTATGCCATATACATTTTTGTTTTCTCTGCTACGTATAGTAAGTTGGGGAAGTATTGTATTCCACCCAAAAATTCGATACCAAGATTTCACCGGAAATATACATGTTTTGAGGCCTCCTGAATCCAAAAAAAGCATTTTTGGAAACATGTCCATGTGGTGTGTCTGTGTGTGTGGTGTCTGTGAACAGCATAACTTAGAAACGAACAGTCAGATAAACACCAAACTTGGTATTTCGGTTCAGTATCTTCCAGAGATGAGACACGAAGGTTTTCAAGAAAATCCCCCCACCCCAGATTACCCTTTACATGGAACATTTTTCGAAAATTTTAATTTTCTCAAAAATGGCTCTTAATGATTTTGATTAAAATATCATATGTTTAAGATATTTTCAAGGCAAATGAAATGTATATCTCGAATTTTCTGGGAATGTCTCCAAAAGTATTCTTCATTGTGAACGAGTTTTGCATAACTGGTAAACCATAAGAGATAGACAAAATTTTACTACACAAAAAATGTAGATTGCATTAAAATACACAATTTATGTCATATACATTTTTTTTGTTGAGTGAACCATTTTCGAGATATTGCTTGTTATTCCCTTAAATTTTCCAATACTTATTTTCTCAAATTCGTTTTTTTTTTTTTTTTTTTTTTTTTTTTTTTTTTTTTTTTTTTGTGTCCTGGTAATGCAAAGAGAATGGAATACTCCACATAGCAACCAGCTCTTAAAATATTTGACTATAGCTTAAAGCCCACCAATTCTCCTTACATCTACAAAAAAATTAGCAATAAGATTAACATCTCGATATCTCAATTAACATGAAGCATATGGGGAATAAGCATTTGTAAAAATAGTTTGTACAAGAGTAGAAAAAGTCATGTGAGTGTAACACAGATTTTTTTTTATGTCCTGGACATGCAAAGAGCGCTTAAAAGGTTTGACTATCGCTTAAAACCTACCATATTCCCCTTGCATCTACAAGAAAATTAGCAATAGGATTAACATCTCGATTAACATGAAGCATATGGAGAATAAGCATTTGTAAAAATAGTTTGTACAAGAGTAGAGAAAGTCATGTGAGTGTAGCACATCAGATTTTTCTTTAATGTCCTGTGCATGCAAAGAGAATGGAATGCTCCACATAGCAACCAGCTCTTAAAAAATTTGACTATTGCTTAAAGCCTACCACATTCCCCTTGCACCTACAAAAAAATTAGCAGTAAGATTAACATAGCAACCAGCTCTTAAAAAATTTGACTATTGCTTAAAGCCTACCACATTCCCCTTGCACCTACAAAAAAATTAGCAGTAAGATTAACATAGCAACCAGCTCTTAAAAAATTTGACTATTGCTTAAAGCCTACCACATTCCCCTTGCACCTACAAAAAAATTAGCAGTAAGATTAACATAGCAACCAGCTCTTAAAAAATTTGACTATTGCTTAAAGCCTACCACATTCCCCTTGCACCTACAAAAAAATTAGCAGTAAGATTAACATAGCAACCAGCTCTTAAAAAATTTGACTATTGCTTAAAGCCTACCACATTCCCCTTGCACCTACAAAAAAATTAGCAGTAAGATTAACATAGCAACCAGCTCTTAAAAAATTTGACTATTGCTTAAAGCCTACCACATTCCCCTTGCACCTACAAAAAAATTAGCAGTAAGATTAACATAGCAACCAGCTCTTAAAAAATTTGACTATTGCTTAAAGCCTACCACATTCCCCTTGCACCTACAAAAAAATTAGCAGTAAGATTAACATAGCAACCAGCTCTTAAAAAATTTGACTATTGCTTAAAGCCTACCACATTCCCCTTGCACCTACAAAAAAATTAGCAGTAAGATTAACATCTCAATATCTCAATTAACATATGAAGTATATGGAAGCATATGGAGAAGAAGCATTTGTAAAAATAGTTTGTACAAGAGTAGAGAAAGTCAAGTGAGTGCAAAACATCAGATTTTTTTTATATTAGCTTGAAATATGCATTTAATAGTATGCACACAGAGCAATTATTCTCCAGTCAGGAAATGCAATTTTTATATTGCATGTTTTCACATGTTATGGGATTTGTTCATAATTGCATAATACGTAAGAGGATAACATTGTAATTATAGGTGCTTATTCTTCAATTTTCAAGGAAAATGTGCTTAAAAATATATTTAAGACCTTTTTAAATAATAATATTAGTATAAATTACAAAAAAATTAAAATAACTTAAGTTGGAGACATACACGTATATGGTTGGTTCTAGGGAATTCCCGATAGAGATTCACTAGACATGTAACACTGCAGAATCAGCCACCAAAATGCTTCTGCATTACAATTTAGTTTTGACTGTGAATGTTGAGTCCTCAAATATTACTTTTCAGTCCAGGTTCTTGTTATAATTAAAATCCAGCATTTGCTTTGCTTGTAGAAAAATTCTGCCAGTGAAATTACAATTGCCCACTCAGTATATGCGGATATATGTGAAAATGACATTGTGTGCATTACAGATAGGCTTTATTATTTTTTTTTTATTTATTTATTTTTTTTTGTGTGTGAGAAAGAAGTAGAAATGCAGATACTCATATTCAAGTGATGCAACGCTTGATGACATAAAAATATTTAAATAATATTTCACTAAAAAAATGCTAAACAATCTATGCTAAGCGTAAACACCCCATATGAAACTTGTTCAACTTTAGGCCTCTAGTTGTCAACCTTTAATAAGAACAACGTGAAACTTTCACTTTGTTGGCATTCCACTAAATAAATTAGAACATCCTAAATTATGTCCATAGTTAACAACATATATGAAACAGACTCATGAGTCTGCTGTTTGCAAATGTTATGTTTCATTCATTTATAAAAACGCAATACAAGTTATCTGTGTTTGTATAAATATAATCATGGTTTGGATGAAACTCCAGAGACATATATACAGTGTGTAAGTAATGTAATTGTTTAAAAATAAAGAGAGTTGGAGGTTGTTACACTACATCACTAAAAGATTAGATTAGATTAGATTTA
Source organism: Deroplatys truncata (assembly GCA_030765065.1). Classification (NCBI taxonomy): domain Eukaryota; kingdom Metazoa; phylum Arthropoda; class Insecta; order Mantodea; family Mantidae; genus Deroplatys; species Deroplatys truncata. The sequence goes on from CM060978.1 coordinate 122,048,836, forward strand.
TTGTCAACCGCAGGAATTACAAGAATTCATAGTATCGTCAAAAAAATACAGTAAATGAACAAGATAAGAATAAATATGTACACTTAATTACAATATGTTAAATTACACACCCTAAAGTGTGCTAAAAGTATTTGCAAATTCTTCAATTGAATAAAAACAGTGCTGCAATAAAAATTCTTTTACTTTGCATTTAAATGTAGCTTCTGAGGTGGTAAGTTTTATATTATCAGGTAACTTGTTATATAATGTAATCCCAGAATGTCTTATGCTTTTGCCAAATAATGAATGTGTTATGTGTAATTATGCTCGATTTATGCCTATTTCTTGTGTGATAGCTATGCTTTTCACAGTTTGCCCGAAAGTATACCAGATTTTTCCTAACAAAAGTGACAACTTCTAATACATACAGGCAAGGAAGTGTCAATATGTGGAGTGTTCGAAATAAATTGTTGCTGGAATCCCTTTGTTTCTTCCCCATTATTATTCTAATTGCTCATTTTTTAATTTTGAAGATTATATTTTTTTTATCATAGTTACCCCAAAATATCACGCCAAATTTTAATAAACTGTTGAAATGTGCAAAGTATAGATTCCTCAGAGTTTTTAAGTTTGCAATATTTTTTATAGCTCTATACATAAAACAAAGCTGACTCAACTTAGATGCAAGTTTCTCAACATGCATGCTCCATTTCAAATGCTCATCAATTCATACACCCAGAAATTTGGTAGTGGGTCTATAATGTACTAATTCATTTTCTAGTTTTATTTGTGGCTTATGGACAGTGGTATATTGAACATGACTGAATGAAATGGCTACAGATTTATTCTTATGTATTACCAACTTATTTTGAATGAACTATTCTTGCATTTTTTTTTATAAAATCGATATATCTGCTTCAACATCTTTATTACTACCCATTATGTCTATGGAAGTGTCATCAGCAAACAAAACTATGTTAGATGTAGATAGTTTACTAAGTCATTGATGTATAATAAAAATAAAAAAGGCCCTAAAACTGAACCTTGGGGAACTCCATAAGTTACACATTTTTTATTAGATCTGTACACTTCAGATGTATTATTATGGGAATTTGCTTGTACTATTTCAACTAGCTGCTCACGTTGATTTAGATATGACTTAAACCAGTCATTTGCCAGACCTCTTACCCCGAAGAATTCCAATTTTTTCAGCAAAATATTATGATTGACTAGGTCAAAGGCCTTGGAAAGGTCTAGAAATATTCTGATATTGTTTTCTTTTTTATCTAGTGAACTGTATACTGCATCTAAGAAATTGAATATGGCTGTCTCAATCGATTCACTTTAATGAACCCATTTTGTGTTGCAGTTAACATACTATGTTTTTGTATGAAGTTTTGACATCTATCATACATAGCCTTTTCTAGTACTTTTGAGATGGAAGATAATATTGCTACTGGTCTATAGTTTTCAGCTTTACTCTTGTCACCCTTTTTAAATATAGGTATTATTTTTGCAGTTTTCATACACTCGGGAAACATGCCTGTTGAGAAACGAGCATTAATTAAATAGCAAAGAGGTGCAATAAAAAGCTGTTAACAGTTTCTAAAAATACAATCAGGAATTTCGTCTATTCCATGGGAGGTTTTATTTTTCATGCTCCTTAATATTTTACTCACTTCACTAGCTGTGACCGAATAAAGGTATATTGTATTTTTATTTCTGGGGATTTCTCACTTGTCCATGGTGTTTTATGTTTATGTGTAAGATCATTGATTATGTTTACAAAGTAATCATTTAATGATCTTGCCACTTCTTTTGGGTCCGAGATAAGCTCGCCTTCTTTATTTCTAATGGTGGGCTTGTGTTTTTCTGAGCTAATTCTTAATTCTTTATTCACTATCTGCCACATAGTTTTTTATTTATTTTTGGAGCTTTGTATGGTCATCACTGTATGGTATTGTTTTGCAGCTATTAGAACTTGTTTATATACAAATGGCAACTCTCTGAATTTGTAGTTTTGTTAAGCTCACTAAGGAAATTTAACCTTCTAGATGATTTTACAATTCCTTTTGTTAGCCATGGCTTGGACTTTCCCCTTATTTTTATTCACTTTTTTGGCATCGCAATGTCTAGGTAATACTTTATTATATTAGCAAATGTTTTGAACCCTTCATTTATGTCCACCGCCTCATATACTTTTTCCCATGTTTCATTTTTTAGCAGATCTTTGAATATATTTGTATTATTACTACTATAAATACTTCCTATTCTATACCCATCTCTCGAATCGTATTTGCAAGTGTTCAAAACAATTTCAAATGTCTGTGCTCTGTGATCAGAAAGCCCTGTTTCTACTACTCTAATGTTTTCTACCTTAAGGCAGCCTTGCTTTATTAACGCTTGATCAATGATAGTTACTGAGTGGGTTGTCACCCTTGTGGGTATATAAGTAGTCATTTAGTGGATGTATTTCTGTCTTTCAAACTTTTTAATCTTATCTATTGTTGTTTTCTGGTATCTATTCATGGTGGCTATGTGGATAATGTGTTGGTATTCTTTCTGGTATTCCTCTTTCTCCAATGATATATGTATATGGTATTTAAAATTGCATGTTTGTGGCTTGTAGGTTTTTAAATTATGACACATCACTGTTATTAGCTTTTCAATCTTAAAATGAATGTAATTGTTGTTACTCAGTGTAAATGAAATTTCAGAATGGAAGAAATAGAGACATATCATACTATAATCGCAAAAGTGTTCAATAATGCAATGTTGTTATTGAAGCCAGAGAGAATTAGGTATGAAAACGTAATTATATTATTATCTGATGCTGCCAGCTGGGACTAAAACTTTTGTGTAAGAATAATTCATGTAACATGCTTAGTGTATGCAGTTTACTGCTAGAGTGAAACTGTGTGTTTAAAGCTTCCTAACGTAAATTCTTTAATATCAAACATAAAAGGTTTTTCTTAAATCTCCAAATAGAATCAATTTGTTTAAATATTTGGCTTAAAAAATTCCACTTCCTCCTGAACTGATCATTATAAGATGGGAGATCTCATTAGCTGCATATATCATTGTAACAATTTTCTCATTTCAGAGAACATATTAAAAGAACTAAATAAAAATGAAGCAGAAAGCATTGTTGAAGCAAAGGCTGCTATATGTAATAATGGAATAAAGAAGGAATTAAGTTACATTTTCAACTACATTTCTACATTCGACACATCACTTGAATGAAATGATGTACAGCTTGTCCCAAATTTATATTAATAATAAAAACCTCTTGCTAGAGCTTAAACCTGCGTCAGGTGAAATTGCTAAGAAAGTATTTAAAAAGTGCAACTGTTAAACACAAATAGATGTAGTACCATACTTCACAACATGTTGTCTGGTAAAATGCAGAGCATATTGTCAGATATTGAAGAAACATTATTGCTGGAAGTAATAGCAAACTTTAAATATGCCGCAATAACATGTTTTGCTCTTGAGTGTTGTTTTTTTAATTCAGATCAGTTTTGGAAGCAACGAGCAAGGGTTTGGATAGTTATGCATTAACAATTACAAAATTTAAAATGGGATACACATTGACAACCTAGATGTATTATCCAAAACCTCATAAAAATGATGAACTAATACAAATTGAAATTATCTTATTTTCATCCATTATCATCTTTGCCATTAAAATCTAAGTTAATGATATATTATAATCTACCAATGCAATAAAAATGTTATAAAACTCATGAGTTTGTGGACTGGAACTTTCACTGAAGTAAACTTTAATGCTTTCATTTGTAGTATACGAGTATAACAGTAATGATTTTAAAGTTTGAAAGCAGGTACAATGCTATAACATTATTACAATTGCCAAAGTGATTTTACTCCTTTAGGAAAATATTCATTAAGGATCTTAATTTCTTGCTTGCTTTAGTAGATGATGATGATGATTATGATGATGTCTATGTTTACATTCCTTGCAAAATTTTACAGATAAGATAGGAAAAGTGTCATATGTTTACAAATGGCAACATTCCAACATAATTTTGTATTTCTAAATAATATCAATAATTTAAAATCGAAAATATACGTACTCCATCTTACCCTATATGTGGAGCAAGAGGGAGAGATTTGCTTTCCCAAAGGATTACTCTGTAACTAAACTGTTTATATACTTTTGTTGTCCTATAATAGGACCTGTTGTCCTGTAATAGGAAGGTAAGGATCTAATAAGCTGATTCCTGGTAGTAATGTTCCAAATAATTTTTACTTTCTCTACCACATACATAGTAGAAGACAAGATATTACAACCCATCCAAAAATGCAATACCAAGATTTTACCAAAAATACATGTTTTGTGGCACCCTGAATCCATATAAGGAATTTTTAGAAAAAGGTCAGCATATGTGTGTGCGTGTGTATGCAGCATAACTCAAAGACAAAAAGTGGAATGACCAAACATGGAATTTAGGTTCAGTACTTTCCAAAGCTACTACACAAAGATTTTCAAGAAAATCCCCCCACCCCAAACTACCCTTTACATGGAACATCTTTTGAAATGTTTGATTTTCTGAAAAATGGCTCAAACGGTTTTGATTAAATTACCATATGTTAAAGATATTTACATGACAAATAAAATGTATAGCTTTAATTTTCTGGGAATAGCTTGTGAAATCCTCTTCATTCAGAATAAATTTTGTATAATCTGGTATAACTGGTAAGCATTAAGTGGTAGATGAAAATATACTACACAAAATATGTAGATCTCTTTAAAACATACAGTTTATTTAAAATAACATTTTTTTGGCATCAGCCGTTTCTGAGATATCCATTATTAAGGTTCAAATTGTTCAATACTTAGCCATTCTTTTAATGTGCTGTCGATTTTCAGTTGTTTCTTGCAATGTTATGGAAAGAGTATGGAATTTTAAGGCCTGTGTATACCATTGAGTTCTAAAACATTTGACTATCACTGTTCTCTTTGTATCTATAATGAAATGTGTAATGCAGCTATTTCCAGAAAGGTTTACCTGGATTAAAATGAAGTAGATAGAAAAACAAACTTTCATAAGAATAATGTGTACATTCACTAATAAATGATAGAGGGCAGAGAAAGCCATGTGAATGTAACACATCAGATAATTTTTTTTTATATATAGAGCTTTGATATCTTTAAATGTTAAGGACCCCATATTGTACCTTATTTTTCCTATTGATATATTTGCACTTCATCTACACCGAAATAATTTTAATTTGTATTACCATTTCTGAGGTTTCATTATCAACTTGTCTTATTAGTGATGCTGAAAATCACACTGAAATATCACATACTTAATTTTTTAATTAATGTATTATGCATACATGGCTAAATATGAGAAAACTAAATATACTAAAAATATATATATGTTTTCCTTATATATTTTCAGTGAAACAGAAACATGGAGGACTCACAAAATTTATGTCCAAAGCAGCAGAAGATGAATTGAAGCAACTTCCACCATATATTAAAAAGTGCTCAATAATATATTTGCCAGAACTTGGTTATCTTCTGTCTATCCCTTCATGGAAAGATAACTTGACAGTAGAAGAAGCTAAAATTCCAGGATTGGAGTACAAGGTAATTCACTATTTTCTCATTTGTAACCATTGCTAAAGCAAGCACTTCCATTTTTACTTTCTCTACTACGTATAGTAAGTAGGGGAAGTATTGTATTCCACCCAAAATTTCGATACCGAGATTTCACCGGAAATACATGTTTTGAGACTCACTGAATCCAAAAAAAGCATTTTTGGAAACATGTCCGTGTGTGTGTCTGTCTGTGTGTCTGTGAACAGCATAACTCAAAAACGAAGAGTCGGATAAACACCAAACTTGGTATTTAGGTTCAGTATCTTTCAGAGATGCGACACGAAGGTTTTCAAGAAAATCCCCCCACCCCAGACTACCCTTTACATGGAACATTTTTCGAAAATGTTAATTTTCTCAAAAACGGCTCTAACGATTTTGATTAAAATATCATATGTTTAAGATATTGTCATGACAAATAAAATGTATATCTCGAATTTTCTGGGAATGTCTCCAAAAGTATTCTTCATTATGAACGACTTTTTCATAACTGGTAAACCATAAGAGATAGACAAAATTTTACTACACAAAAAATGTAGATCGTGTTAAAATACACAATTTATGTCATATACATTTCTTTTGTTGAGTGAACCGTTTGCGAGATATTGCTTGTTATTCCCTTAAATTTTCCAATACTTATACTTTTTCTCAAATTCGTTATTCATTTTTTTTATGTCCTGGACATGCAAAGAGAATGGAATGCGCCACACAGCAACCAGCGTTAAAATATTTGACTATCGCTTAAAACCTACCATATTCCCCTGCATCTACAAGAAAATTATCAATAAGATTGACATCTCGATATCTCCATTAACATGAAGCATATGGAGAATAAGCGTTTGTAAAAATAGTTTGTACAAGAGTAGAGAAAGTCATGTGAGTGTAACACATCAGATTTTTTGTTCTTTGAGTCAATAAATGGTTTTCTTCTTTTTCTTCTTATGTATGATATCTTTGGAATTTTGTGAAAAAGCTTTAACGTACAGTTAATTATGGGAATGAAGTTAGAATACAGGACAACACAAAGTGAACAACATATGAAACGCTGTAATAGAAAATAGATGAGATGACTTAAGGCACTCTTACGGCTTCACTTACTTAAACTTTTGAGGACATGCTTAATAGACCATGTCTGCACCATCAGCTCATTGTCAGCAGCTGATGTTGGATAATAATCTATATAGGAGCTCCTGAGCACAGCTGATGGAGAGTTGATGAAGTTGAAAATCACATTGCCTTCAGGGATGTAAAAATTGATGAGGTTGTCCTTGAACGTATTTATAAAAATCTTCTCCCATATGCTGAGGTCGGTGACTTTATTTACCGGTTTTAGTAACTTGATTTCTCTGCTGATCTCATGGTTTATGTCCCAGAAATAATCTAATATGGCTTACCAGCAAGGTTAGCTTTTTAAACTTAAATGATGATGTAATTAATTTCATTTACCTTCCTAAGTGTTCTTTATGGAATTATTGTACGATGATTTAGAAGATTTTTACGATGAATGCTCCTCTTTATCCATTATAATTGTAAATTTGTACAGCTCCAGCTATTCCTAACAACAGATGAAAATATCCCTGATATTGTGCTAAAGAATGTGAATCATTGGTGAAATGTCTTACTTCCTCAACCTCACACCAACAGCCTTCCAAGTTTTGGAAATGCTACATAGCCTATAAGTATCCTTTGGCGGTGGAACAGTCATTGGTTGGAACGGTTGAGTAGCTTTTACTTTCTCTACTACGTATAGTAAGTAGGGGAAGTATTGTGTTCCACCCAAAAGTTTGATACCGAGATTTCACCGGAAATGCATGTTTTCAGAGCCTCAATCCAAAAAAAGCATTTTTGGAGACATGTCCATGTGTGTCTGTGAACAGTATAACTCAGAAACGAACAGTCGGATAGACACCAAACTTGGTATTTAGGTTCAGTATCTTCCAGAGATGTGACACGAAGGTTTTCAAGAAAATCCCCCCATCCCAGATTATCCTTTACATGGGGCATTTTTAGAAAATTTTAATTTTCTCAAAGATGGCTCTAATGATTTTGATTTAAATATCATATATTTAAGATACTTTCATGACAAATAAAATATATATCTTGAATTTTCTGGGAATGTCTCCAAAAGTATTCTTCATTGTGAACGACTTTTGCATAACTGGTAAACCATAAGAGATAGACAAAATTTTACTACACAAAAAATGTAGATCGCCTTAAAATACACAATTTATGTCACATACATTTTTTTTGTTGAGTGAACCATTTTTGAGATATTGCTTGTTATTCCTTTAAATTTTCCAATACTTATACTTTTTCTCAAATTCGTTATTCATTTTTTTTTGTTCTGGTAATGCAAAGAGAATGGAATAGTCCACATAGCAACCACCTCTTTAAATATTTGCTATCGCTTAAAGCCTGCCATTTCCCCTTGCTTCTACAATAAAATTAGCAATAAAATTAACATCCTGATATGTCGATTAACATGAAGCATATGGAGAATAAGCGTTTGTAAAAATAGTTTGTACAAGAGTAGAGAAAGTCATGTGAGTGTAACACATCAGATTTTTTAGATAATTACAGTAGATGAAATTTTAAATCTTTGTACCCTCCCGTTGGTCCTGTAATTATATAACATAAAAATGACATAGTTTTTACATAATGCAGCAACCCTTATCATACACACCAACATAGAGGTGAATATAAAGATCCCCCACTCCCAGACCACGAAATTAACCAACCAGTTTGGAAATGACATATAATCTGTGACCATTGAGAAAATCCATATTCTCAGTTCTTAATTATAAAATATCAATTTACTGATTTATAATGTTAGGTGGACACAATTTTCTCACTTATGTGCAATTATTTAGCATGCTCTATTAATAAACTTGATTACAACATAAGTGCAAAGGAAATACAGCAAAGGTTTCTTACATGAGGGTTATTAAAATATGCTAGCATTGTATTAAATGATATCAGTGTTATAAGCAGATTTGATTCTCTTTCGTTTTGTTGAGTTTTTATTTTCTTAGTTGGTTGTGACCATCTAAACATATTGCCTGCAATGAAATATCCACAGTATTTGTCTTATTTTATATGCATTTGTTCCTTTATAATTCAATGTGTTTATATTGTAATATATAGACTTTGTAAATCCTTTTTAGTCTTTTAGTACCTTATGAATTGAAATTAGGAGGAGATTTATAGCTCATGTCCATCAGCAAGAATAGGGCTTTGCAGTGGTGAAAGAATTATCAAAATCATTGAGTGGTTTCTCAGATAACCCTCCCTCCCCCCACACTTTCTTTCTTGATAACATTAGTATATATATCACAAACTTTGATTATTTTTTTAATGAGCATATTAGGAGAGGCAAGGACTCTTGCACACTGAATGAAGGACTATATTTCTCATTCCAAGAATAATGGAGGAATGAGTGAAATAAGTAAGACTTGATAAATTTGAAGTATTGTGATGTCTGAGTCAGAGTAAAGGAATAACTTCATGAACTGTAATAATTGGCAAAAAAGAAATTGTTTCATAATTCGAATAGTTCTTTTATTTTTTGCACCATATCAAAGTGGCAGAAATAAACAATAGCTGCATTATTTTGCAATACCAAAGAAAAGCTAATAATTCATAAATAACAAATAAGGTAAACTCATCCTTGGGGATTAAGAATTTGTTAATGACAGCATCCAAAACTCAGACAAAATGCTTTGTAGTGGATGTCATTGTTGAAGAAATTTAAAGGGTAACTTTAAATTTAATAACAGGATTGAATATCATATATTAGCATTCTTCACTTGTATCATAGTATTAATAAAATGTTAATAGAACAAGTAATCAACATTGAGGTTTTTATTCTCAAATAGTTCCATAAATAATGTCATCAACAATTTATTTTATTTATGGGTATGCATGTATAGCCAAAAATTGGCCAACATCCTTTAAAAAAATCACAATTTTACATATGTGCATATTAATTATGAATGAACCTTTTAGTTTCACAATCTGTATTTTTTATCTGCCACTGATGCACAAAAGGGCCATTAATAACATTTTAAGGACTTTGATCACAAGGTGAAATGATTCCTGAGAATTTCAAAGTTATTTTTCATGCTGTATGTTTTTTCTAGTTTTTTAAATATGTTCCACACAATGCAACTTTTGCTATTTTACCTTCAGTATTTTAAGAGAAGTGCTAAAAATTAAAAACAAAACCTTCTGACCTGACACACTCACATGACTTTCTGTACTCATTACAATTTCACGTAATCCTTTTTGTTTAACAGTATTCATATGATATTAGGTGTATTATGTACCGATCCTATAATAGTAGTAATTCAGAGTGAGTTTCATAATTTTCTTATGAACATCTTAATTACCATAATAAGCAATATGCATTAACTATGTTTGCTTGACCATAATTGAATCTATATTTTAAGATTTTACAAATGTCTTACCTTGTTACTTTGCTGATAACACTGTTCTATAATTTTTAACTTTTTGCTTGCACCAAGCTCTCTTGATATATTTCTTAATTTTGCTATCTAGAATGAGAAAATAAAACCAAAAAAATTACTTAACATAAAAATCTGATGTGTTACACTCACATAACTTTCTCTACTCTTGTACAACCTAATTTTACAAACGCCTATTCTCCATATGCTTCATGTTAATCGAGATATCGAGATGTTAATCTTATTGGTAATTTTCTTGTAGATGCAAGGAAAATATGGTAGCTTTTAAGCGATAGTCAAATATTTTAACGCTGGTTGCTATATGACGCATTCCATTCTCTTAGCATGTCCAGGACATAAAAAAAATGAATAACGAATTTGAGAAAAAGTATAAGTATTGGAAAATTTAAGGAAATAACAAGCAATATCTCGAAAACGGTTCACTCAACAAAAGAAATGTATATGACATAAATTGTGTATTTTAACGCGATCTACATTTTTTGTGTAGTAACATTTTGTCTATCTCTTATGGTTTACTAGTTATGCAAAAGTCGTTCACAATGAAGAATACTTTTGGAGACATTCCCAGAAAATTCGACATATACATTTCATTTCTCATGACATTATCTTAAACATATGATATTTTCATCAAAATCGTTAGAGCCATTTTTGAGAAAATTAAAATTTTCGAAAAATCTTCCATGTAAAGGGTAGTCTGGGGTGGGGGGATTTTCTTGAAAACCTTCGTGTCGCATCTCTGGAAGATACTGAACCTCAATACCAAGTTTGGTGTTTATCCGACTGTTCGTTTCTGAGTTATGCTGTTCACAGACACACAGACACACACACACACACAGACACACACACAGACACACACACGGACATGTTTCCAAAAATGCTTTTTTTGGATTCAGGAGGTCTCAAAACATGTATTTCCGGTGAAATCTCGGTATCGAATTTTTGGGTGGAATGCAATACTTCCCCTACTTACTATACGTAGTAGAGAAAGTAATAGAAAAAATACAGTAAACATTCTTTATAGCAAAATCTACTAAACGTATGATAAAAAAGGTTTCATTCACTCGCCATTTGATAGATTATATCATGCATTTTGTTCTTTTTCTGTTATACCACTGTGACGGTTTATTTATAAGGACACATTCACTGGGTTCCAGGTTCAAGCCCAAGCCCAAGTCGCTATCCCTTGCTGCATTGTAAATTCCAAATTATTTTTGAATTTACTTGAGCTGTGAGTACTCTTACTCCTCTCAGGCATGGTGCAAGGAAGGTAGTCTGAAATTAATCTACTTTATCCAGAAAATTTGTATTTTATTTTAAGATATTAAATTTCTACAATAGTAACTATGTAGTCAATTTAACTGAACATATTAAAACTCGCCGACTTGTTATACATGCTGCCTTTATGTAATGCTGCCTGTCCGAAATATTGATGAATAAAGTTACCTATCCAGGATACTCATGGACGCTGATGGTAAAAATGGCTCCTCCACTGTAGATAAGCGTATATTGGTGCCTTCATCTCCATGACAATATGTCATTAACCATTCTTGTTTGTTATTTTTCTATGGTTATAAACAAGTGGTATAAAATTTTCTGTATTGACACATTCTAACAAGGTTGGCTATGTAGCTTTTCTAAATTTTGATATTTCTTTCCTTTCTTCAGTACACAGGCATTTATATGGGTTAAAGTACATAAAGAAATAATATAATTACATTAATTAATAAACACAAGTCAATAACAAATATGTTGACATATAACATTCCAGGTAATTTCTCCATCTTGTTATCATCTGGAATTATAACTGCTTCAACTGTTTTTTATTCCTTAAATTGAAATTGCTTTCTCATCACATTATTATTTATTTTAAAATTTTAAATTTAAGGAATAATTCCTTTTGTTTTACAAATAAATATCACATTGCCGTTATTCCTACCCATATATGTGTACATGTTGTTTGTGACTGTTATTCTATGTCACCATGGCATTTTTTCAAACATTGAAATTGGTTTAAATTGAAGGTTATGTTTATATATAATTGTATCATCTTGTTTAATTCTTCATATTACAAGGTGTAGATAATAATTGGTGAAATTCATAATTTATCTTACATGAAATAATCTGTTATAGGAAATATAAGTTTTTGTTTCTATTACCTTCTTCTTAGTATGCGTAAGTTTCCAATCTGGATCAATTGGTTCACTAATATTCCAAGCTTTCTGTTTAAATATTCGATTAATCCTTAGACATTGACTATTTTTACCTTCAGTGCCATTCTTATTCTGTTTGTTCAATATTTTCCACATGCCAATCATTATTTTTAATGTATCTCAGTTATTAATTTCTAATATAATCCCACGAGAAAATAAATTTTTAATCATTCTTTTTATTTATTTAATTATCTCCATTCACACATTCATTTATTTCATCATAGATATAATTTAATTCTTATTCGTCACATATTTCATCACAAAAAATATAATTTCTATATTTATATCCTTTTTTATCATAGCTATAACTCCTCATTATTATTTTTACCATACAATTCATCAAAAACATATTTGCATTTTGTCGTAGAAATTTTTCTCACTTAGGTTTCTTTCAATATGTAAGTATCATTTATCTGTAATGATGATTGTGGAAGTTTAATATTTTCTTTTAATCTTTTAAAGCACTTTATCTAGGTTAATTAGTCAAACTATAATTTATTTTTTAGTAATTATTTTCCTACATTTGCTTGAATCCCATAAATTTGATCTTCATTTATGCAATTTTAAAGTATTTTCTTTACTTTAATTCTCTTATATTTCAGACTTAATGTTTTCTCTTTTCACCAATGTTATGTTCAATGTTTCTTTACAATATGAAAATATCATATCTACCAGTATTTAATTGTTTATTTGAATAAATTTGTTTTATAATTTGTTAAAAACAATTTTCATTTCCATTTATGGTATTTTATCCACATCCAAATATAAAGAATGTAAGTATTAAATAATTTTCTTTAATGCTTGCATGCTTAATGGTTTGAGTTTATGCTTATGATACTTTCCCATTAATTAGCCATTCAGATGTTGTAATTCATATGTGTGATCTCCTAATTGCTTCACAATAACTAATGGACCAGCATACATTAACTCCATTTTGCTGTTCCATTTTGTAGATGCCTTTGAAATATATTGCTTTTTTCAAAAGTAGTTTTTCCCCAAATTTTGGTAACTATGTTTTATGAAATCGCTTGATTTTATTTTTACATTTTTCAATTTTATCCTGTAACTTTTTGAAACTAATTGACAGTTTTCTTTTTCTGTTATCTCCCTTTGAGCAGCCATAGTGTCAAACATTGTTTACATGTGTACTGTTTGGATTTTCCTGTGTTGTATTCTGTTCTGTTTGTTCTTTTCTGTTGGTAATTGTGTATTCCTGTAATTCCTACTTCTAGGCACTAAGCCCCTTGTATTTCTGTTCTGATTCTTTAAGTGCTCTCTACAGAAATTTATGTGACTTATCTGATTATTCCTAACCAGTTGCCTGTTTGTGTATGTCCTTAAGTTGTGATTTCCATGGTTTTGTTTGTTACTAGGAATTGCTTGATAGTATCTATCCCCCACTTTTGTTGACCTCCATGGTCTAGGGGTACCTTGCTAGCATCTAGTTTCCGAGGTCTCAGGTTCAAACCCGGCAGAGGGAATGGATCTTTTTCGAGCGTAAAAATCCTTAGCATGGCTTCCTTCAGAAGGGAAGTAAAGCCGGTGGTCCTGTGTCATAGATTTATGGCACATAAAAGAACCTCAAGCCTGATAAAGAGGCCTCTGAGCAAAATTTCTGGTCTTTCACACCCAATATAGAATAGGATGCTAAGATTCATAGCAGTTAAAGAGCATCTATAAATAAAACTCAATTTAACTTTTTACCCCTCTCTTTTTGTGCTGTGATTATTTGAGAATGTGGGGATGTCGTGCTTCCCTCCTTTCATAGTTAGATATTTCAAAATTCCTTGATGTATTGTGATTAAATGTGTTTGTTGGTGTTTCCCCATATTAGTGTTGTGTGAAGTTGTGTGTTTCATTTTTGCTTTTTGTGTGTTTGTTTTGCATTTTGTGTCTCAAGTGCTGTTAAAAGTTCTATTAAATCTACAAAATCTACTTGTTTGGCTACTATCAATTCTGTGCAAACTTTATCTAAATTAAATTCAATTGAGTTGCTTTTTAACTATCATGGTCCTTAGCATCCATTCTATATTGGACGCGAAAGACTTTTGCTCAGAGTTCTCTTATCAGGTTTGAGGTTGTCTTATGTGCTGTAAATCTACACAGTATAACTGACTTTACTCCCCTTCCGAAGGAAGTCATGTTAAGGATTTTTACACCCGAAAAAATCCATCGCCCTCCGCCACGTTTCAACTCACAACCTTGTGAACTAGAGGCTAGCATGGTACCTCTAGACCACAGAGGACAACTATGAACTGTATCTGGAAAATGCCTAGTTATGCTTGTGATTAATTCTGATTCTGACATACTTGGTTCTAATAATTTTCCTTTATTTGCTACTTTATAAAATAATCTACCAATGACAACCTTTGAATGTATCATATTTCCCTGTAGCAAGTTCAACTTTACTTGACTTTGTTTGGCAGGACCCCAGTATCTTGACAAAAACAAATTCCAAAATAATGAATATGGCTCGACCTGCTAATGTTAATTTTAGCCATTCTAATGCTTTATTCTTTAAGTCCTTTGTCATTATCATCATTTTCAACTCATTTGGTATTCTTTTTGCTTTGAAATATTCTTCTATTTCCTTTATAAACAAGTTTGGATCATCTCCCTTCTCTTTGGCAAATGTAGCTGGTGGTATTTCATGTAATACACTGTGTAGCAAACATTCTGCATGTGTGCACGTGTGTGTGTGTGTGTGCGTGCGTGCGTGCGTGCGTGCGTGTGCGTTTTTTTTATATTAAATTGTCCAGTTTGTTTGCTAATTTCTCCAAATATTCTCGTACTGGAGATTCCAAGTTTCCAAAGTTGTACTATCCACAGTAACCTACTACTTATACATAACATATTGTATGTCTTCTGCATCAAATTGTTCTTGTAAGCATGTAGTGAAGTTATCAGTTCCATTAAAAACTATGCACTCCAAAGATAACAATGCTGAGACGGAGGATTACAAATTATTTGAACTATGGCATCTTTATAATTATTTATGACTATTCTGCTTTCTTTAGTAAATTTTGGAATATTTGCACTGTCATTCATCAACGTAACATTTTCATGGTAGGTAAAGATGCACACGGTATGAGTTCCGTGAGATCCAAGGTAAAATACACTGTTTAGGTCTTAACTCAGCAAATTTAGAATATTCAATTTTCACTGTTGGGTATTCTCCTTAAAATGCTAGTAGGTTTCTCTCAGAGTGCAGAACATCAATCTTTCTTGTTTTTATACCTTTTTATCATTCTCTCTCAAACTAACAAACTTCTTCTTCCCTGGCATCACTCTACTTACTTTATCTGAAGTATAAAATTCGAGGAATTTTTTACTGCTGATGGTCCCAGTTTTTTTTTCCAGCTTTATACTGAGGTGTTGACAATATTCCCTTCTCAGCATTAAGTTCTTTCCTTCCTAATCATGTGAACTGATGCATCAAAGTCTTGCTAAATTTTTTTATTTGGCCAGTCTTCAAAAATAGGTAGTATTTGTAATTTTAAATTCTTATCATCAGTTGCATAGTAAGAGTCTGACAGTTTTTGTATGATGGTG
Source organism: Deroplatys truncata (assembly GCA_030765065.1). Taxonomy (NCBI): domain Eukaryota; kingdom Metazoa; phylum Arthropoda; class Insecta; order Mantodea; family Mantidae; genus Deroplatys; species Deroplatys truncata. The sequence goes on from CM060978.1 coordinate 122,064,687, forward strand.
GAACATCAGTTGATTTTTCATTGGAGATTGAACTTTGCTTTTGCTCTGAATGATATTTTCTCTTTAAGGAACATTTCTATAGTTTCAAATTGTTGCTGTGGATATTGTATGTGGATTAGTTTCATTTTCTTAAATGGGCGATTCACCCAAAATCCTAAGATTTCATTCAGCTTAGAAAAATACATCTGAATATATTAAAAAAAAAAAAAAACACCCGAAGATGAGTCCTCAGCTTTATGTGCAGTACTCAAAACCACTTCTGGATTATTCACGGCACTGGCACTTAGTGGCATACAATCACTGTGTAATATAAATTTACAAATTCTCCTATGACTTTATAAACTTTTCTTGTGACTACAAATTTGTAACATTGAACTCTGTTGGCATTTGCAGCATTTCTATAGTACTACACCTTGTGAAATAATTTCTACTATCCATTTCTGAGTTGCAGTTACCATTTGAGCATTATGAATGATTGCGTGCTGTGCCCATTTAACTTTACGTATATCAACTAGTGAACACACTCCCAGAAGTGGTAAAACCATTGTGACTTGTATTAAAGGAAAGGAATAATATATAAAAGGTCTGAAAACATCAACCTTAAAGAATAAAGCATTACATTCTTGCAGCTGTAAAAATATAGGATTTGCAGTAGATAATGCAACTTTAAATCAATTTTTTACATTTCATTTTGTTCTTGCATTTATTATTGCATCCAATATATTCTTTTAAACTTTAACACTCTCGAATAAGCTTTACAAACTGGACTACACTCAGTATGCATATTAAAATTCTTTGTTCTTCTTGCACAAATGAATATGTAAATTTTACCTTTACATTATTCTTTACTATCTCTGAACTCGCTCTAATCCAGTAATTGTATGCTATGTCACAAGTACTGAAGCATTGAAATATAGAAGTTTACTCATGAAAGATTCAGATTCTGAAATTGTGGCAAATCCAAAATACATGTGGACATGGCCACTTCCCTAAGACCCCTAGCTAAAGGTCCTTCCTCCATGTTGATTGAAACTTGATTTCTTTCTTCTCTTCGTCTTGTTCCCTGCTCGAGTTGACCTTTGAAGACCATCACATGGTGTGATGTTACTCTTCAGCAACTATTGCCACCAACACATGCTGATAGCACGCCATCTGTTGATTCTAAGTGAAGGATTCCTTCGGGCCAGTAATACAGGCAAGGTACGCCAGGCTGCATCGTCCATTGGCCAGGAGAAGAGTAGGTTCGCTTTGGCCAGTAATGCAGGTAATATATTGCTGGATTTTACACCCTTTGGCCAGGCACAATGAATGCTGCTGTGAGGTAAGAGCCATCCATGGCTCAACTGTTAGCAGTGGCTGGTACTTTGGGAATGTTTTTCTATACACATCACATTGTTTTAGGCCTGGTGACAAATCTAAGTTCTCCATTTTTAAGTTTATAAGCATAGTGTGATTATCTAAGCTTAATAATTTACGCCTTGTGTTAAGCTTGGAAACATTAAATGGATGGAAGCAATAGTCATAGCTACATTTCTTCAGTTCACTCATTATGCACTTTCACAAACCACAGAGCTAAATATGAAGTTCTAATGCAAAAAACTGAATACAAAGTAACATTTAATATGCAACAATGGAGAGAGGCTTCATAGATATTAAATTCTAGTTGTTAAGTTACGCCAAACACTGGAAGTGATAGCCTATCACGTTCATACTGTGTAATGCATTGGCCAGGTGTCTGCAACGCAAAGCTCTCAGTCAGTAGCTTATATTCCGAAACCCTATCTGCTGACACAGATGAAATGTTTAAAAGCATACTTCTAAAGAAGATCCCATCCTAATTTTAAAATGTGTAAAAGAAAATATATCACAGATTCCTTTTGTATTTTTTTCAATTGTAATATTATGAAGTTAAGTATGATACTGTGGTTTAAAATATTCATACTTAAAAAAATGTGCTTTTTTTATTCTGAATAAATAGTATTTTGAATAAGGAAACCACAATGCTTTTATCTATAAAATGACGTATGGTTCTTATGCCTCCAAGAATAAATTCCTTTTATGTAATGCTGTGTGCCTATAAGAAAAATCTGATGTGTTACACTCACATGGCTTTCTCTACTCTTGTACAAACTATTTTTACAAACGCTTATTCTCCATATGCTTCATGTTAATCGAGATATCGAGATGTTAATCTTATTGCTAATTTTCTGTAGATGCAAGGGGAATTGATAGGCTTTAAGCGATAGTCAAATATTTTAAGAGCTGGTTGCTCTGTGGAGTATTCCATTCTCTTTGCATTACCAGGACAACAAAAAAAAAAAAAAAAAAAAAAATTAATAATGAATTCCCATTTGAGAAAAAGTATAAGTATAGGAAAATTTAAGGGAATAACAAGCAATAATGGTTCACTCAACAAAAAAAAATGTATATGACATAAATTGTGCATTTTAATGCGATCTACATTTTTCGGGTACTAAAAGTTTGTCTGTCTCTTATGGTATACCGGTTATGCAAAAGTCGTTCACAATGAAGAATACTTTTGGAGACATTCCCAGAAAATTAGAGATATACAATTCATTTACCATAAAAATGTCTTAAACATATGGTATTTTATTCAAAATCGTTACAGCCATTTTTGAGAAAATTACAATTTTTGAAAAATGTTTCATGTAAAGGGTAATCTGAGGGGGGGGGGGATTTTCTCTAAAACCTTCATGTCGCATCTTTGGAAGATACTGAACCTAAATACCAAGTTTGGTGTTTATCCGACTGTTCGTTTCTGAGTTATGCTGTTCTCTCTCTCTCACACACACACACACACACACACACACACACACACACACACACACACACACACAGAAACACACATGGACATGTTTCCAAAAATGCTTTTATGCATTCAGTGCCCCTCAAAACATGTATTTCCTGTGAAATCTCGGTATCAAACTTTTGGGTGGAATGCAATACTTCCCCTACTTACTATACGCAGTAGAGAAAGTAAAAATATTAAGTATGCTATAAATTATGAAATAATTTGACATTCCACAAAATATAAAATATATGTCCATTTATTTTATGTGAGGAACATGTAAATTAAAATTCTGAAAATTCAGAGAAAGTGATGTTTTATGTGTGTTCAGTTTGATGTGAAGTGACTTATATGCGTAGCACAAGCAATGGAAACAGATGGCAAGACTTTGCTATTGTGAATGAAGACAGCTTTTAAACTGGTTTTGGATGAATCTATGAACAATCGTCAGCTTTCTGGATTGCGTTCCATTTTTTGGACATCTAAAAGACCATCAACATTGTTGCAAAATGCAAGATACTTAATAGAAAGGGACAGAGTATAAACTTCATGTTGATCATGAAATATTGATAACCTAACATCTTCTTTCATCATATTCCAACCCAAAGGACCTTACTAAATCATTCAGTTCTATTTTTGTGATTAAATGAGGCAGTTTTAGATCACTGCTTTTGCAAGACAAGTCTTTAGATGCACTGGATTCTTGCGATGGTCTAGCTTCCAGCTTGGGAGATGAATCATAAGTAGTATTTTCTGGAGATTTTGATACAGGTAGTTTTGTGCTCTGAGGAGGTGGGTGAATGACTGAAGGAATACTTTGATATGAAATTGTGCATTTCTTTTGAGGTCATTCCTACCAATGATAGCAATCTGTGACATGATTAGTTGGCTCCCTCCAGATCATAAGTACAGCAAAAGGCATAGTTAAATTTTTACCCTTTAACCAATATTCTAAGTTCAATGGGCAGGTTTTACAACAAATTTGTGGAGTCCATGTCCTATCTTCATCTTCCTGTTTGCATCCAAAATAGAATTAGTACACTTGTGAGTCAAAGCAGTTAACTTGCATTTTTGTTTAGAAACAGTAAATTTGGCACAAATGTAACAAAATGAATCACTTTTGCTTGCATACTTAGTGGTATACTGCAATTTCATTGGGAAAAACTGCTCTATTAACACTGGTTAAAAGACACTGTCACTTCCAAATTACTTCTGGTAAGCTCTTTACTAAAGCCTTTGTGCCTTTGCTAGACTTTTGTGCATTTTCTCATAGAAAACCGTTTTCCACCCTCACTAGGGGGGTTGCAGATGGCTTTGGTGAGGCAACAAAATGATGAATCTTTCTTTGGAATAATCATTTGGTTCCAGAAGAGGGAACAGGTCCTCAGAGTACTACTTTCAGAGCAAGGGCATTGCCATATGTGTGTGAAACATTTAATAAAATAGAAGAAAAGAAGAAAAATATGTATAAATATTGAACTTATGCATCTCAGAAACCGTTACCAACGGAGCTTTTATTTTTTTATATTTGAACTCAAGATGTCAAAATTAGTAATAAATGCTTAGTTTATATCTGGTACAAAATGGCTTTTGACCAGTGAAATGAAACAGTGACCATGGCTGTCTTTATAGAGATGATTGTGCATGACCATGTTTTGTCTTCCTTCTCTTTATAATCCCCCTGATTTTTACTTTCTCTACCACATACATAGTAGGTAGAGAAGGTATTGCATTCCACCCAAAAATTTGATACCAAGATTTCACCGGAAATACATGTTTTGAGACCTCTAAATCCAAAAAAAAGCATCTTTAGGAAAAGGTCCACGTGTTTGCCTGCCTGTCTGTATGCCTGTGAACAGCATAACTCAAAAATGAAAAGTCAAATAAATACTAAACTTGGTATTTAGGTTCAGTATCTTTCAAAGATGCGACACAAAGATTTTCATGAATATCCCCCCACTCCAGGCTACACTTCACGTGGAATATTTTTTGAAAATTTTGATTTTCTCAAAAATGGCCCTAACGATTTTGATTAAAATATCATATGTTTAAGATATTTTCATGACAAATAAAAGGTATATCTTGAATTTTCTGGGAATGTTTCCAAAAGTCCTCTTCATTCTGAATGACTTTTGCATAACAGGTAAATCGTAAGAGATAGACAAAATGTTACTACACAAAAAATGCAGATCTCGTTAAAACACACCATGTATGTCACATACACTTTTTCTCAAATGGGAATTCATGATTCGTTTTTTATGACCTAGACATGCAAAGAGAATGGAATGCTCCATAGCAATCAGCTCCTGAAAGATTTGACTATTGCTTAAAGCCTACCATACTCCCCTTGCACCTACAAGAAAATTAGCAGTAAGATTAACAAGAACTAAATGGAGAATAAGCATTTGTAAAAATAGTTTGTACAAGAGAAAAGAAACTCATGTGAGTGCAAAACATTTGATTTGTTTTAGCAAGGGTGTTCAGTTTAGGGTACTTGGGTGTGTCAATTCTTTGCTTAATATTAAAGTGTTGATTTTCTATTGTAGTCCACAGAGAAGAAAATTTTCTTTTCAAGGACAATTCCTCATAGTACACCAGCATTACATTTTCTAAAAATTATGTTATGTCTTTAGTTTTTCTCTGGACAATGAACTGCCTTTAGAGTTTTTCATGTATCTTCCTTGACTTTTGCAATAATAAATTAAACTAGCCTTTGTACTTTGTGATTGCTGCCTAAAGTAAATAAAGCAATTTTATACATATTCAATAATAACAACAACAATAAGAAGAAGAAGAACCTTAACTACAACAACCACAACAACAACAACAACAATAATAATAATAATAATAATAATAATATTTATTTGTCAGAGACCAACATATACATCCAGAAATGACATCGTTAAAGAAGTTAACTATATATTACATCACTGGTGTCAATCGTGGCCCTGAGTAGCATATTCACTGCAGCGGGCCACTCGCTAAGCCCAGTGCATAGTGTGCCAATACATTAGAAACTGGTGTAGTGCAGGTTATCATGTGATGCAAACAGAGCAATGGCTGCATCGGAGACTACAGGCATGAGTCATCTGGACTTGCCTATTCTGCACAGGTATTTCAAACCGAGTGGGAAAAACAATTTCTATACAAAGTTGTCTGCATAGTATAGAGTGCCTAGTATGCAATCAATATGTTATGCTAAACGATATACAACATATAAAGACATTATGAATTGAAATACCAGGCAGCATATGGTGAGCTTGTTGAAGAAGAGGGGGATGTGTTGGTAAAGCGGCTCAAAGTAGATACATTAGAAGTAAGTAGAAACATCATATAATTAAGAGGTTAGATGTACAAGTAGTAAATGCATCTTAAAATTATACTGCAATGAAATATAGTAGTATACCACAGTAAATGTAGTATGAATATCACAGATACACGAAAGTTTCTTTGCTTGCGAGAGGCAATGTATAACCTTTAAAGTAACTTTGTTTAAATTATGTGATTATTATTTTGACATTCACATTATTACTGTCCCCAATTACAGTGACAATTAACATAGTTTCCTTAGTACTTTGAAGTATACACATTATGAACTGTTAAATTGGCTGAATCTGGTCAAGCTACAAACTCTAAGAAGCTAGAGCTGCATTTAGAATAAAATTATTGCTGATATAAAAATATCCGTTTTTGTTTTAAGAGGAGATAGGGATGAGGTTTGACCAAGTTTACCACAAATTGTATGGTCTCTTGTCCATTAAAACGTGCAGTTGATGTAATACTAGCACCAGTTTTAAAAACCTGATGGAACCTATGCTGCAGGACAATTCTAATGAGGCTACATAGATCTTAAGGGATTCTTTTGAAAATTGGTGGATATGTTCTTATTTATATAAGGATCTAAAATTGTGTGGATTTTTATATCTGTTTAGTAATATTGCAAATTTTCACATTTATATAATGAACATTTTAGGAAAATTTAATTCCATAAATGGACGCATTAAAAATTTTCCATATGCTAAAGTACTAGTATAAGATTATAATCCAGTGACATAATGACTTACATGTAAATGAAATATCAGAAATGTTTGGCATGAAATTCGGTATTTCATGCCAAACATTTCAAAAGTTGTGATGCAAGGAGTAGTTTTTACATGGATATTTTTAAAATCAATTACAAATTTGTAACTAAAACACTATTTGACATGCATACTTCAAATTTTGTACAGCAGTATATCTAAACATTACTGTAATCTAGTTAAAATTTGGTCCTGATAGAATCAGATTGTACATAGTAGTTCATAATTTCATGGCCAACTCCCCTTAATGAGACACTCAAAATTAACTACACTCAAGAGGTTTAATGCAAATAATCAATTGCAGTATTTGTATATGTTAGAGATGCAGAACCAAGTTACAAAGTTTTGTATTCATGAACTAATTATCACAGTTATTTGGAAAATGATTTCATAAATTATATTTAGAGTACTCTAAACAAGCAACTTCAGTATATGCTTTTATTAATTCTTCTGTAGGATTTCAATGGTGTCATGAGTTTAAGATTTAAATTAGATTGCTGAACATGTCAGAATATTTTCAGGATATTTTAAAAGTAACATTTTTAATCTAGGCAGATACACCCCCACAAACATACGTTTTTTATCTTAGGTGCATTGTGTTGCCACCTACTGCCTGGTACTCATCCGCGACCTCAGTAGTCATTCGACATCGTGAAGCAGCAGAATGGGACACTCCGTGGAACTCACGGACTTTGAAGGTGGTCAGGTGATTGGGTGTCACGCAAGATTCCCACACTCCTAAACATCCCTAGGTCCACTGTTTCTGATGTGATATTGAAGTGGAAATGTGAAGGGACATGTACAGCACAAAAGCATACAGGCTGACCTCGTCTGTTGACCGCCGACATTTGAAGAGGGTCGTAAAGAGTAATAGGCAGACATCTATCCAGACCATCACACAGGAATTCCAAACTGCATCAGGATCCACTCCAAGTACTATGACACTTAGGCATGAGGTGAAAAACCTTGGATTCCATGATCGTGATGTGTGGCTGCTCATAAGCCACACATCACGCAGGAAAATGCCAAACGACGCCTCACTTGGTGTAAGGAACATCAACATTACACGATTGAACAGAGGCAAAACGTTGTGTGGAGTGACAAATCATGGTACACAATGTGGCGATCCGATTGCAGGGTGTGGGAATGGCGAATGCCCAGTGAACGTCATCTGCCAGCGTGTGTAATGCCAACAGTGAAATTTGGTGGTGGTGGTGGTGGTGTTATGGTGTGGTCACGTTTTTCCTGGAGGGGGCTTGCACCCCTTGTTGTTTTGCGTGTCACAATCACAGTGCAGACCTACATTGATATTTTAGGCACTTCTTGCTTCCCACTGTTGAAGAGCAATTCGGGGATGGCAATTGAATCTTTCAACATGATCGAGCACCTGTTCATACTGCATGGGCTGTGGTGGAGTGGTTACATGACAATAGCATCCATGTAATGGCCTGCACAGAGTCATGACTCGAATCCTATAGAACACCTTTGGGATGTTTTGGAACTCCGACTTCGTGCCAGGCCTCACTGACCTACATCGATACCTCTTCTCAGTTCCACACTCCATGAAGAATGGGCTGCCATTCCCCAAGAAACCTTCCAGCACCTGATTGAAAGTATGCCTGCTGTCATCAAGGTTAAGGGTGGGCCAACACCATATTGACTTCCAGCATTACCAATGGAGGGTGCCACGAACTTGTACATCATTTTCAGCCAAGTGTCCGGATACTTTTGATCACGTAGTGTATGCAGGTAGGTAGTAGGTAGATGAGCAGTCAGTGTCAGCTGTTTCTTTGCTTTTCTTTATTGTTGTTGAGAACTTAGCAACTGAGGAATCATATAGTGGCATTTTAGACCAGAGTAAATTCATAGTACTTAATTTGCTAGATGTTATTAAATATCATCATTCTGATATGTAATGGAACATTCATAATTGTGTTTGTTAATTTTCTCCATTCTCTCTCATTAGGAGAACTGAGAGATGTGCAGTGCTGATGTTGTGCATGCTAGCTTTGAGCTAGTACACATGATTGTCGCAAGGGCACAGACCTTATAGAGATGGGGAGTTTATAAAAAATTGTATATTAACAGCAGCTAAAAATGTATGCCCCAGTGAAGTACCAAGGCTGATGTTCATCAGCCTGTCAAATTCTGTAACCAATATAACTCAGGAACTTGCTAGTGCCCTGGAACTTCAACTTATAAAGGAATGTGGTAATTTTCTGTGTTTGCTTTAACTTTGGATTAGAGCACATACATCAGTGACAGCACAAATAGCTGTGTATATTCGAGGAATCAACCATCAGCTGCAAATCACAGAGGAGTTTCTTAACCTTCTCCCAATGACAGGGACCACAAAAGGCCAAGACATTTTTTATATTGTTGTAGAATGTATAGAGGCAAAGGGTTTATGTTGAGACAGGCTAATATCAGTGACAGATGGTATGGTTGGAGAAAGGAAAGATTTTATTGGGAGACTTAAATTAAAATTCAGTGATCTGAACATACCGGAGTTTATTCCTGTTCATTGTCTTCTCCATCAAAAAGCTCAGTGTGCTAAGAGCATTAATTTAAAAAATGTTATGGACACAGTCGTGCACATAACTAATTTAATGACACATGCATTGAATTACCACCAGTTTAAGGAATTCTTAGAGTTGTTTCACTTGGAGCATATAGACATTCCTTATCACTGTGATGTCAGATGGCTAAGCTAAGGAAAAGTATTGCATAGTTTTTTTGAGCTAAGGAAAGTTATATCCAAGTTTCTGAAAGAAGGCAGCAATCGAGTTAAGAGGATCCACAGTGGAATACATATCTTGCAATTCTAACAGATTCAACAGAACATTTAAGCAACATAAACCTTAAATTACAAGGCAAAAATAAATTGATCACAGAAATGTGGGATTTAATTTGCAGCTTTAAGGGAATGTGGTTCTCTGGACTGAGCAGTTAAGATTAGGAAATTTTCTTCACCTTTTTAGTCTTATGTCTCTTCAGGGCATTGAAACAGCTCAACTTCAGAAGTACACCAACATTTGCTAAATTTGACAACGGAGTTCAACAACTGCTTCGCTGATGTTGCAAAATTGGAAACACAGTTTTCTGTGTTTGATACTCCATGTTCTTGCAACATAGATCAAGTAAATGATGCAGCAGTTCAGCTGGAGCGATTGAATTACAATGTGATCATCGCCTTAAAGAGAAATTTGACAATTCATGCTCAGATGGACTGATCAAGTTCTACTGGAAACTTGACAATAGGTGTTTCCCAAAATTGATTTCCAATGCAGCAAAAACTATGACAGTGTTTAGCAGTACATACCTTTGTGAGCAGGTTTTCTCTATAATGAAACTCCTTAAAACTCACCATAGAAACAGACTCTTGGATAGCAATTTGCGACCCAGTCTTAGAATCTATCTAATGTTACAAGGGTGGGCTGATAAGTCCTGGGCCTCACACAGAGATGGCCCCACTAGGCCAGTTAGATGGTAGCATCGTATAATTTTATTCTAGACTAGCTTGTATCCATAGTTACAGGGCAATAGCTTGTTTTGTTTTTGAATGACAGCATTTTAAACTAGACAACTTTAGAGTTTTCACGAAAATGGAGTATTTGAAAAAATGAGCAGTGATTAAATACTTCCATTTGAAAGGCTTAATGCCTAAAGAAATCAAGGAAGAAATGGACAGATCATTGAAAGACTCTGCCCCTTCATATTCAATTATTAAAAAGTGGGTTGCAGAGTTTAAAATGGGACATATGAGCACTAGTGATGAGTCTTGCTCTGGACGCCCTGTGGAAGTTACAACTCCAAAGATGATTGAAAAAATTCATCGTTTAGTACTGGAAGACAGCAGATTAAAGTTGTTTGAGATAGCAGAAGCTATAAACGTATCAAAAGAATGTGCAGGTAATATTTTAAGTAATGTTTTGGGCTTTCACAAGGTCTGTGCGAAGTGGGTGCCGTGTTTGTTGACACCTGATCAAAAGTTGCATAGAAAAACTGTTTCTGTTAAGAATGTGGAGCTCTACCATAAAAATCCCAATGAATTTTTGAGATGGCTTATTACCATGGATGAAACTTGGATACATCACTACACTCCAGAAAGTAAATCACAGTCAAAACAGTGGATTGTGCCAGATGAACCAACTCCAAAAAAGGCAGAGTCAATTTTTTCAGCTAACAAGGTTTGGTGAGTGTTTTCTGGGATGCACAAGGAATTATTTTTATTGATTACTTGGAAAAGGGTAAAAGTATCACTGGTGACTACTACGTAAGCTTACTGCAACATTTGAGTGATGAGGTGAAAAGACAAAGACCTCATTTGGCAAAAAAAAAAAATCTTGTTTCATCACGACAATGCTCTGGCCCATTGTTCAGTCATTGCAATGGGGAAAATTTGCGAATTAAAGTTTGAATTGCTTGAACATCCACCAGATCCACCATTCGCCAGATCTAGCACCCAGTGACTACGATCTGTTCCCTAATCTCAAAAATTTCTTGGAGGATGAAGATTTCGCAGCAACAAGGAGGTCATTGATGCAGTAAACAACTATTTTGAGGACCTTGATAAATCGCACTACAAAGATGGTTTAATTAAATTACAACACTGGTATGACAAATGTATTAACCTTTCTGGAGATTATGTTGAGAAATAAAATAAAAAAAATTTAAATGTTTTCATTGAGAGGCCCGGGACTTATCAGCCGACCCTCGTATAAAGCCAAATATTGAGAAATGTGTGAATTCAAAGATATGCCAAGTGACTGATCCTACAAATGTGTAACACACAGTATTGTTATTTATAAACAGAATGTGAATGCTTAACACTAGAATATGTATTCTTTAGGACGGTAGTTTTGAAACAATTTGCATATAGACTTTCCCTTTAATTTTGGAAGAAATCGTCAACTTGTATTGCTGTTATGTTATTTCACTTATTTGAAAATAATCCAAGTAAATATTCTCTTATTTTTTTTAATTCCAAAAAGCTAAGAATCCCAACTACAAGGAGTTGGATTTGTAAGCTGCCATATTACATTTTCTATCAATATATATCTGCTACAAGTTCAAATCAAAAGCACTGTTATTAATACTTTGTAATTATGCTTTTATTTATTTATTTTAATATTTGATTTTGACCTCTTTATGTCTCGAATTAAAAAGTCATAAAATGCGTCTCTCTTTAAGATGTGTGTAAGTGCGTAAATCGTGTGCTTCACAGTTTGAGAACTGCTAACCTAAGGGCTAGGCTGGGTTTAATAATCCTTATCAGGTGAGTCAAATCATCAGAAAGTTGTAAAGATTTTTCATTATTTTAATCAACTTGAGTAACTACGTATACTGATAAGTAGCTTTCTATTAATGGCTGATACACTAAGGAGGACTGTTCTGTTCATACATCAAATCTGTATCTATACCATGTATCCTTCTCCTAGTACCAGGCAATTGTGAAGGAAAACATTTCATAAGGTATACATACTGTCGTAGCCTCTAATTAATTACTCAGTGGGAGGTGGGCGACTCGCTTAGAGGTACCAGAAAATTAACAAGTTGTAAAATGGCGAGGCTACGACTAGGGACGCAGCTAAAGTGAAAGTGCAGAAATATTATTAAATACTGGTAAAAGGACACTTACATGGCTCAAAATAGGAAGAAGGAACTTTACACTATCATAAATAAGACAATAAGGATATAGATGACAGAGAGTTTATTAGATAAAACTGAATACTTTACCCCACATTCTTAGTTCCATGCCTGTCGGGCGAGGCCACCATGCCTTCCTGCACGGAGAGGGCGACTACACGTCTGTACTGGTCGACTGCAACTCACTGACTCTCTGCCCCAAGCAACGCTTCCGAAAGCGTGGGGGACGCTAACCAAACTACCCCCACCTAAAACTGCTAATCCCCCACCCAAGCTTTAACCGCCATCTCGAATCTAGGTGACCAGAGAGACGTATGCGCGACAATCTCTGCATACGTCACAATACTATAAGCAAGATTTTACCTATGGATGCAGCCAAGCTGTAGGTAAACAGACAGGTGACGGCAAATAACACTTCTATCGTGGATATGTGTTGCATCATTCTGTGTGCATGCCAATTGTGCCCTGAGCTGCGTGCAACCTTGACACTGCTCTATTAATATTTACACATATACAGACATTACCTTACAACATGTGCTGAATCTGAATTTTCAATCAGTTTACTTCTATCACATCATGATTTTGTGCAAACTCACTTTAAACTTATTGTATAATTATGTGAATTTCATTACAAATCTTTTTTATTTAACTTTTTTATTCCAAAGACAAAAACAATATTTAAAAACCACAACTTGCTGAACTTATATGTGAGGTTATTCGTGTGTGTGTGTGTGTGGGGGGGTAGGTGGATGGGTGTGTGTGCATGTGTGTGTGCGCACGTGCGTGCATGTTTTTTTTATTCACCAAGAGAATTTTCTTACAAATTCATGCCTTCGTCAAGATTTAAGTAATATAGTAAGGAATATATACAGGAAATATACATTTTACAGTGTTATATACAGAGAATACATTAATTAATGAATAACAATAATAATAATAATAATAATAATAATAATAGTAACAGTAAGTTAACTTATTAGTTTTTGAAGTATTCAAAAAACTCTTCCATACTATAAAAAGTTTGCTTAATTAAAAAATTTTTAACATTGTGTCTAAACTTAATTTGATTACAAACATTTACCTTATTTGTAATGAGGTTGTACATTTGTATGCCCTTATGCAGTATTGAGTTGGCCCTTTTCGTTGTTCTGGCTGTCTGTAAGTGTATTTTATTACTGTTTCTAGTGAAATGTTCATGTACAGTGTTGTTCATATTGAATAGATGAATGTTGTTCCTTATAAAGCATACAGTTTCTAATATATACAGACTCGGTAGAGTAAGAATATTATGTTGACGGAAGTGTGGTTTACATGATGTCATCCTACTTAGGTTTAGCATTAGCCTGATTATTTTTTTCTGTAGTATGAAAAGAGTGCTTATTTCACTGCCAGATCCCCAAATAAATATACCATAGGCAAGTGCAGATTGCACATAAGAGAAGTATATCATTTTTAGTGTTTTTTGGTTACAAATGCCTTTTAAAACAGATATTACTTAGTGTGCTCTATTTATTCTTGTAACATTCTTAATATGGCTTTTCCAATTTAGGAGTTTATCAATTGTGATTCCCAAGAATTTTGTTTCAGAGACATACTGTATGGTTTCATTATTGTATACAATTTTTGGTCCTACTGATTTACTACCTCTATTGGATTGTGTAATGCACATACAGTGAGATATTTTCCCATTTAATATTCATTTATTTGTAGTTAGCCATTTTGCCATACTAGTCATTACATTATCAGCTTGACTGCAGGTTGGTGCATGTATTATCCTGGAGAATAAGATTGGTATCATCAGCATATAACATAGTCTCAGCATGTGGTATATTGACAGGCAGATCATTAATGTATATTAGAAAGAGTAAAGGTCCGAGATTAGAGCCTTGGGGAACTCCACACCTAACTATCTTTGTCTCAGAATTTATATGGCTGATGCCACCATTTATTACTGTAACCTGTCGTCTGTTAAGTAAGATTCAAACCACTTATAAGCCACCCCACGTATTCCATAGGCTTCTAATTTTGACAGTAATATAGCATGGTCAACTAAATCAAATGCCTTGCTCAAGTCCATAAATATACCAACTGTGGTGTTTTGAACATCAATTCCTTCCAGTGTCCCCTTTATGAATGCATAGAAGGCATTTAGTATGGATTTGTTTTTTCTGAAGCCATTTTGTTTATCACTAAATGCATATTTTTCCAAGAAGGGAGCAATTCCGTTATACATAACTGTTTCCAGAATTTTAGAAAACCCAGACTGGATTGCAATAGGCCTATAATTATCAACAATATTTACATCATCTTTTTTATATACAGGGGCAATTTTTGCCAGCTTCAATTTATTAGGAAATAGCCCAGTTGAGAGGGAGGTATCGCATATATCCTGTATGGGATTAACAATACTGTCCTTACATAATTTAATTACACACTCAGGTACCTCGTCAAATTCTGCAGAGTAGTTATTCTTTTTTGAGTTAATTATTTTAATTATTTCATCATGCATAACTGGCCTAAGAAAAATGTTTTTTGTTTTTTTTCTGTTTAGTTTAGCACTTGGACTATTACTATTATTTTGTTGTGGTAATGATTTTCTATCAGCAACAGTAATAAAATGGTCATTAAAGATGTTAGCAACTTCCGTTGGATTCTTAACAATGGTATTATCAATTTTTAATGAGATTTTATTATCGTGGCATACTTTAGAACTGAGGTTTCTCTTTTTACTATATCCCATAATGTTTTGTTTTTATTCGATGAGTTACTAATGTATGCATCAATATACTGCTTTTTTGCAGCCTTTATTACTTTATCATAAATTTGCCTATATTTTTTGAGATATTTTTGGAACTGTTCAGTTTTGTTGGTTTTACTTAATTCTAGGAGAAAACATTTTCTATTGCTAGAGTTTACAATTCCTTTGGTAATCCATTTTTTCCTTACATTCATCTGTTGATTTTTTATTGTTTTATATGCATGTCACTATAGTGTTTTTGCTTTGTTTTAATTGTTTACTTCACTATTGGATATAAAAATTAGCACAATGTATCACACAAAACATTACACCAATTGCTCCTTACTTAAGAAAGTCCTTCTGCTCCTCTTTCTTTTATGTTTGTCTTCAGGTATTTCATGCTTTAACATCCAACAATTTGGAGTAGTCAGCAAGCATACTGATGCTCCAATGTCCCTGTTACCTTCTTTTGAACTCCTGTAAATCATTGTGAAATTGCTGGCCTTGCTCTTCACTCAAAAATCTTAGATTTCTGGGGTGTTAATCTATATGAGCAAATAGGAAATTCATTTTGGGACTCATGTTACAACTAAATCAACAAGGTATATTACAACATACCTTGTATGCTTCAAGCATGTTGTCACAGTGTTTCAGTAATTAGTATCCCTGCCATTACCAAGAAAATTTTGAAAACAACCTCATAGAAATATATCCATGCTGCTTTCTCTTTTTCATACATAGTGTTTTTAAATGTTGCATCAGACATCAGTTTTCTTAAATCAGGACTATTAAATATACCTTATTTTAATTTTCCTCAAATAGTAGTAGAAATTTCTCATATATTTACAGTCTCCTTTATTTAAAGTCTTTACAAACAGCATCATTAACTCAAACATAATGTGTAGAGATAGAAGCACAATTTTAGAGCTCAAAAGGATTTGGCACACAACATTCTTAGAACCAAATTCCAAATTTTGTCAATGTGGCCAGTATTTCTTAGTTCAGTGATCAACTCATGTCCTGCTATCGCACAGACAAAGAAAGCATGGAAATTTGGTGAAACTAAATTATTGACCCAGCAGCATAGTAAGAGCTTATTAACCAACAAAGCTTGCCAGTTGTGTTTACTGTAATTCGTTGCAATAATAGCAGTTCCACATTTCCGTATGATTCTTTGAGGATCATAGCATAGGCAACAGCATTGAACCAAAAATGTTTCTAGTACCAAGGACACCCTTTAAACTTCGCTTGGAAGCATCAGTGAACAGTCTCCAATCACTTGGGCCACAGTTTGGAAATCCAAGTTTTAACTAAGTGTTTTCACATTACTGCAATATAAAGATGGCCATTTTCAGAGAAAAAGAAATTAAAATCTGTTTTACGTTGTAGGTTGTAGATTGATGTTTCTGGGCATGGCACATTTTGTTTTTGGTGTCTAGAATCTAACAACTCAGCTAACTCTTCAGGGAGGGCAAGATCCCTCACTAAGTCATTTAATTCACTCTGGTTAAAACACCCATGGGGCATATGTAAAATGGCTGATTGAACAACTGTATACATGATTTGTACCCCTTCACATCATACAAACAGAAGTAGCAGTCCTTACTATAGTTCAACTGCTCTCTCCAAACCATAGATATTCCAAAAGATGGCTATTGTATTCTGCTGAAATTCTTCACTGCATGTTCTACATACTTTGTGTGGTGCCCAAGTTTTACTTTGGTCTCCAAATTTGATTCCAAAATAGGCATGATATGACTTTTTCACAAATCTGTATTATTATGCTTAGGCAATGTGCACTTCCCACATATATAACAAAAGTGGTCTGGATTACTTATACATCCTCAATGTGACATGGTAAATACTTTCTTACTGAACTAAAAATTTAAAACATTCTGCTCCAAAATAAAGCTTCAAACTGACTTCATTTCTAGATGAAACACAGCCTAATGAAATGTAAGAGGAACCAGAGGAGAGAGGTTTACATACTTACAAAGATAAGATGTGTGTCTCATCAAAGAGTAGTTGACATTCCTCTATACCGCAAACATAATGGTACATGATAGGAGCTTTCTGGCTTTGAATTTGATTTTAGCATGCTAAATACCCTAAAAACATTCAAACTTTGGAAACAGTAATTTCATTGCAGACTAGTATTATAGTAACATTTAATGCTTCTGCTGCAATTTCCGGCAGTGTTGGTGATTCAAAATCAATATCACTTTCAGAACCAATTCCTGCCATTTTGAATAACTGCTTTCAAGTCTTGTGGATAGTTGTGTATATGAGATTAATTGTTATTGTGTATGCGTAGCTGAAAATCCATAGTTGCAGTACCTCAATGAGTAGCAGTACTTTAATGTATTTCATAAACGTACAGTTATGTGACATTTAATTACAATGGTCAAATTAAAATATGAATTTTCTTTTCTTTATTACTTAACTAAAGTGGAAAAAGTAAGTAGTGCATTCCACACAAAAATTCAATATCAAGATTTCACTGGATTTCGAGTTACTCCAAATAAAAAAAAAAATCATTTTAGGGAAAAAGAGTGTGTGCATATGCATACATGTTTGCATTTGTGTGTACGTGTGTGTGTCTCTCTCATACACACACACATAACTAAAAAATGAAATGTTGCATAAATATCAAACTTGGTATTTACGTTCACAATCTTCCAAGGATGTGACATGAAGATTTTCAAGAAAACCTCCCCACCCCAAACTAGCTTTTACATGAGAAGTTTTTTATTTTCTCAAAAATGGCTCAAACAATTTTGATTAAAATATGTATGTTTAAGGTATATGCATAACAAATAAAATTTATATCTTGAATTTTATGTGAAAAGCCCTTGAAGATCTCTTCTTTCTGAACAAATTTTTGTCTAATTTTGTATAGGTTTAACTGCTAAACTATAATAGACAAAAACTTGTTTTACAAAACATGCATATCTCATTTAAACACCCAATATATGTCAAATAAAATTGTTTGTGACATTAATAATTTCCAAGATATGTA
Source organism: Deroplatys truncata (assembly GCA_030765065.1). Classification (NCBI taxonomy): domain Eukaryota; kingdom Metazoa; phylum Arthropoda; class Insecta; order Mantodea; family Mantidae; genus Deroplatys; species Deroplatys truncata. The sequence goes on from CM060978.1 coordinate 122,082,980, forward strand.
TTCTATCTTATTGGTTGAAGTTTTTGAATACTTTATACTTTTTCTCAAGTGCTGAGTACATAGTCATTTTTTCTTGTGGCCATGCAAAGAGCATGCAATTTTAAAACCATTGCCTAGCGACCCACTTTTTAAAGGTTTGACCATTGCTTCAGCCTCCAGTATCCCCCTTTTAGTCAAAACCAATTGTGTAATAAAAGCATTTCTGCAAACCTTTATCTTGATTAACAAGAAGTATAGAAGAATAAACTTTTATAAGAATAGTTGGAAGAAGAGTGGATGTAACACATTCTTTTAATTACAGTAGAATATGTAAAAAATTACGTATATGTGGAAAAATCCTTCTTTTTTACTTTAACAATTAATAATTAGGATAATTTAGATAGTAACCATCTATTTGAATACCATAGCTTACAGTCTATGTTGTTACTGAACTGTTTTGCATTTATGGCTTTCTCTACTGCTTATGTTGTACATATTGCATTGCATTCCACCCAAAGTAGGGGAAGTATTGTATTCAGTCCAAAAGAAAATTGATATGAGATTTCAAGGAAAATACATGTTTATGATATTTAAGTTGGTATTTAAATTCAGCATCTTCTATGGATGCTACATAAAGATTTACAAGAAAATCCAAACTACCCTTTGCATGGAAAGATTTTTGTTAGTTTTTATTTTCTCAAAAATATCTCTAAATATTTTATTTAAAATACCACATGTGTAAGATATTTACATGACAAAATATATATCTTGAATTTTCTGTGAATAGCCTTTTGAAGTCTTCTTCATTCTGAATTAGTTTTAAGTAATTCTGTATAACATGTGAACGATAAAAGATAGACAAAAACATTCTATAGATCTTGTTAAAAGAAACAATGTATGTCATGAAATAATTTTTTGTGGAATTTACCATTTTCAAGATAGTTTTATTATTGGTTTGAATTTTCAAGTGCTTCATTATTTTTTCACGTACTAAGTTGCTATTCATTTTTTTCTCTTATGGTCATGCAAAGAGTGGAATTTCAAAGTCATCATATAGCCACCTGCTTTTTAAAGATCAGTTAAACCTGCTGTTCCCTTATGCACCTACACGAAATGTGTAATAAAAGCATTTCTGCACACATTTATCTTGATTAATCTGAAGTGGGTAGAAGAATAAGTCTTTGCAAGAATAGTTTATTGAAGATAGGGTAAAGAAAGTCAATGTGAATGTAACATATAAGATTATTCTATTGGTGCTCTGTTACTCATAAATGTTTTGCTAGAAATAATCTCAAATTAAGCATATGGACTTGTTGCATGCACAACAAGAAAAACAAAACACAACTATTTGGATATTGTAAATCAGTTTTTGATGCTAGGTAATAAACCATATGGGGGGAAAAAGATTTTGTAATATTATTTATTTATGCTAAGAAAGTTATAAAAGAATATGGCTTTTAAATTCGTTAACTTTTTGTACTATATTGTCATTTATTTTAAAATTTTCTCCAGGTTCCCCCAACACCATGTATATGTTTTTTTTTAAAGTTTAATTTCAATCCATCTTGCTCAAAAGTATCCACAAGTTTGTGTGTCAGAAATTCAGCATCATCTTGATCTTGTCTTATTATGAGCTGGTCGTCAGAAGAAGAACTTTAAAATAGTATGGGCACGTAAAGAGAATGAAAGAAGAAAGATTGCCATGTAGTGTTGTTAACAGGACAACTCCTAGAAGAAGAAAACGAGGAAAGCACGCTTGACATGGATGGATGACGTTAATAAAGCCATGCAGAGAAGAGGACTTGAAGAAAGACAATGGCAGGATAGAAGAGTTTGGAGAAGTGCAGCAGGAATTAAAGGCAACTACTGAAAAGTGGAAAGCCTGTAAAAGTAAAAGTAGTAACATAAGTACTCCCCATAGTCCTGCTATCTTTACAGGAGTTTAATTAAAACTATTTTTCTATCTAATTAAACCATTTCTTATTTAAGACTTCTTCTCCAGAGTTCCGTCCTTATGCACTTGATTACTATGTTCCATGTAGTCCTTTCCCCCACATATTGGGCACTAATTCTGAGGAAAGCCTTTTCTCATTCCTTTTAATTTTCACTTACATGCTCGTACCCATGCATTACTCTTTGTTATTTACTTAATTTATTATGTATTTTTATTAACATATAAAACACTAAAGATCTTTTTTCAGTGCTCTCACTAAACAGTTTTTGTACTTCTATATCTTCAAATCTCCTCATTGCTCCTTTCCAAAACCCATTTACATAATTTTCCCTCCTCCAAATTTTGCCCAGTCCATTATTCTCCAAATTAATTCTAAAACTTACTCCACCCTTAGCCTCTTTTCTTGAAATTCTTAGCTTGCAATTTTAAACAAACATTTAAAGCTCTCTCCATAACCAATACCTTTCCTTGCTACTCTTCTGATTTCAATTTGAGCAAATTGCTTTTCTGTTGTACTTGGTAGTTCTAAAATTTCCCTACAAAATATCCTATGTACAACATCCACAATTTCCCAATCTATATCCAGTTTCCATATTTCAATGCCATACAATCTTTTAACTTCAGCCACAATATTATATATATTTTTCTAGCCATTTGACATTTATCTTTACTCTGTATTTACAACCTCTGTGCTGACATTGCTCCTTTCCCTTTTGCCTATATTGAGTTCTTTTGCTACTCCCGATTTTCATCCCTATTGATTTTAACTCCTATCTACATGTAATTTGTACAATCAATACAATCTGTATCTTATATTTTTTATCTTCTTTCCTCCACTTTTCATATGCACTCAATTTGGCTTCTTTCTTGAATATTATAATTTGAGTCTCCTCTGATTTGCTGATTCTATATTTGTCTATTTGCTGCAAGGATTGCTTTAAACCAATAGTTGAGATGATTCTATGACCAAGTCATCTGCAAATAATAACTCAGGGTGATGTTTTATAGATGCCATATGATAGTTCTACCTGAAAAAATTTAAAGTTGTAACAATGAATACTTTAAAAAAGGGCTAATGCTGCAAAAAAACATCATTTGAGATAAATTGTATATTTCAATAAACTCTACATGCTTCATTTAGTAAGTTATAGTTTACTTTTAGTGCAAAGTTATACAAAATTCATTCAAAATGAAAAGGCTTTCACAGAAAACTCAAGACATGTGTTTTATAACCATGCAGATATCTTAAACATTAGTATTTTAATCAAAATCATTACAGCCTTTTTGAGAAAATGAGTTTTTCAAAAATGTTTCCAAGTAAAGGGTAGTTTGGATTGGGGACACTTTCTTGAAAACTCTTGCTTGGAATGCTTAAACAGACTCAAATATGAAATTTAGTTTATAAATATTTTTTGACAAACCACAGTGAAATTTATTTGACACTTAAATTCACAAATTAAGATTTTTATTACTCTAGCTTCACTTTCTACACCAGAGCTTACTGGGACATGTTTTGGAGATTGTTGTTTCCATCATCAGCCTAGATTCAAGATTTGCAATCTTAACAAAATTCCAGTGGAAAAACTTTTGGTATTTATGACATTGGATGTCAAGATTGCAAAAAAGTGTGCATAGGGAAGATAAATGGGAATACAGACACAAGGTTTAAAGAACACATGAGAGATATGAAATATAAACAAACAAAGAAATCAACAGTTGCAGAGCATCCTCTTAATATCTCAAAGCTGACAAGAAACATTAACCCTAGCATTCACAGCATTGAGTTGTGGGAATGAATGACGATAAAAATTTGAGTTTTTGTGTTTTCCAAATTTAAACTGTTTGAGTCTGCTACCATGGGCTTTGACTTAACATTCTCACTACCTACCTTAGTTTCCCTTGCACATGACAGAGGAGATAGTGTTACAAAGTAAATTAGAGGATGCAGATGGTGAAAGTAGAATTGCTCTTATCAAAGTTGTATGTAGCTTACAGTACTTGGCTGTTCAAAGCCCTCCTATAAGGGACATACAAATGTTAAAAATAATTTCAATACCCTGCTCCTTTTAAGAAGTGAAGATTGTCAAAATCTGAAATTATGGCTTGAAAACAGTATTTCATTTAAATATACAATATGTGCAATCTAAGCTGTTATCATTGACAGAAATACTAAATGAAGTAGATGCTGATGTCTGCATTATAACTGAGCATGGTGCAAAGAGGGATGAAATTTGCAGTATTGAAAATTAACCAAGGCAAACCATTCATACCGATTTAATAGTTAAAAACAAAATAGTGAATAAATCATAATATGCTAAAATTTTTCGAGAGCTTTTTTCAAATTACAGAAACCAGTTTGAATAAAAGTTAATATAAAATAGCTTCCAAATTCTGTAGATCCAAATATAAAGGTGGTGAGGTCATGATATATGCAAAGCAAGAAATAAAGCTTATAGAACTAAATCTAAAGGACTTATGCATAGAGAATGTTCTAGGAGTATCTGCAATTAAAATTGCCACTAATCTTGGTAATGTTGTTGTATTTGGAATATGCCGCTCGTCCTCATCTTCGTTAATGAATTTATATCAAAACTAGAAATTGTGTTCCAACTATAAAGAAAGATGCTAAAGTTATCCTAGCAGGAGATTTAATATTAACCTAAACCCTAATGATAAATCATATAAAACCCTAAAAGAGGTCTTAAATTCATGTAATATAAAAGATTTAATTCAAGAACGCACTAGAGTAACTGATAGTACTTCATCTATCATTGACCATATTGCATCTAATGTAACAGAAATATCCTCTGCGGTTTTAGAAAAACTTTTATCTCCGATCACTATGCCCAATTGATTAACTTTAATGTAACCAAATATGAAATTCCGAGTAAAGAAAGTAAGAACCGTAAGAGATTTAAGTAGTGAAAACTTAAATAACTTAATAAATAGTTTAGCTGTAATAGACTGGGAATGTACATTATATAATGTTGGTAATGTAAATGATAAATGGAACCAGTTCTACAATATATTTAAATTGAACTTTGATGCTACATGTCAAAAAATAAATGTGAATGTAAATAGCACTGCAAAGAAAAATGTAAAATTACCATTAACAATGATGAAACTGAAAGAGAAAATGAAAGATATTATGTACTGTATAAAAGTTCCTCACTAGAGTATTATAAAAATAAATATAAAAATATCAGATATGAGTATCTCAATAATTTGAAAGCTGTTAAAATAAATGCATATAGAGAAAGAATAGAAAAGTCAAAAAATGTCAGCAAAACAGCTTGGAGCTTAATAAACAAAGCAAGAAGATATCCTGAATTATATAAAAGCATAAAATTGAATAAAAATGGGGAAGTGGTTGATGATCCAGTTCCTATAAGTAAAAAATTTAACGATTATTTCATAAATGCTCCCTTACAGACAGCTAGTAGGCCAAATTCTGTAAATGTCAATGATAATACCATGACAGATACTTCTTTCTTTCTCAGACCAGTTACAGAAGATGAGATAATTAAAATAAATCAACAACCTGCTGAGTAAAATTAGCAGTGGGTGGGACAAAATTAACTCACTTCTATTAAAAAGATGTATGTTATTGTAAAGCCATTAACCTGTTTAATTAATTTCTCCATCGAACAGGGACATTTCCAGAAATGTTGAAATTAAGAATAATCAGACCAGTATTTAAAAAAGGAGATGAACTAAATAATGACAATTATAGACCTATAGCCTTAATATTGGAGATAGCTAAATTGTTTGAAAGGATTCTGTTGCTAAGACTGGATAACTATCTAAGTAAATTCAATATATTAAAGAAGTTTCCATATAGATTTACAAAACAGGAAAATCCACTATTTCTGCCATTAACCAGTCTATACACAAAATAATTGGGAATTTAGAAAATAATGAGGTCAGTACATTATTTTTTGACTTATCCAAGGCCTCTGACTTTGTCAATCATAATATATTAATTAGTAAATTGGAAAACTATGGCATAAGAGGATTACCTTGGACCGAATTCTTAGTTACCTGGTTGGAAGGAAACAAATTAGGGAAATAACATACAAAAAAGGGAGATATGTACAACAAATCAAACCACATTTGGGAACTGTGAAATATGACATACCACAGGGCACTGTGCTGGGGCCATTATTATTTATTAATCTATATCAATGACATTAAAAGACCACCAAATACTTCAGTGATAACTTATGTAGATGACACTATAGTTGTACGTTGGAATAAAACGGTAGAAGGATTAAGTGCAACCTTGAACAATACCACCTCTTGGTTGCTGAATTATTTCAAATCAATTGATACGGTAATTTGTATCACAAATTACTCAGACGTAAATAATGATTGTAATATGAATATGTATTTTTATGTGACATTGATTTCAGAGGTTTATTAATTGTAATTATTATTGGTAAATAATAATATACGGCTTTACTGAAACTGTCAACAATAACGCAATAATGCAGCAATGGGGTGAGTTGTTTATCATTACCGGGAACAAGGAAGTTACGTAATATTTCGCGCGGTTTCAATAGAAGCTTCTGGAATGTTTTCTCCCTAAAGAATATGTATTCGTGGTTTTCATTGGATAGTAAAATAGACGCTAATGTTGGCACGTTTTATTAGCCAATAGCAGTTCATTTATAATCTTTAGGCGTATCTTGAGGCAAGCCTATAAATAAGCCAGGTTCGAGGTAGCATTCCCCCAGTTCAACAGAATTCTCAATACTCTACACGTCGGTCTCTCAGTTCATTTATTTCGCCAAGTTACACGCAGCAGAATTACGAGAATTATTATAAAGTATTATACAGTTAAAAAAATACACAAAGTTGAAGTACTCGAGTTAAAAGTGATAAGTAAGAAGTTATTACAAACAGTTTCAGTTTGGCGAGTATCCAGATTCATATGTAAAAAGTGTTAGTGAACGTGTTCGACAATAAAAGTTATAAAACCAATTTCTTCATCAGTATCATTTCTAGATAAAAGATTCCTTTCTGATTCACACCCTGCAAGAGATACAAGTTCTACCAAGATAAGATGATAGCTAGCCGGAGGACAATATACAAAACTTTAAATTCTTTCGGAAACTAATTGATACAAATTGCTACGCCAGAGGGAGCTACGAACCAAACAAGGAGTGACGTCACAAGATGGCAACACATGAAGCACACAACCTTAATACCGCATCATATTGCCGCACCAACGTGGGGTTACAATAATGTTACAATAAACACATTAACATTAATTCCGTCGCATAATTGGCTCCACAACGTGGGGCTCGACAACAAAAAGACATTACGTAAAGCAAGTTCTCTCGCAAATACGCGTAAAGTAAACACACATACATAAACATCACAAGCATCAACATTAACATTAATACTACTTCATATTGGCATCCAAACGTGGTGCTATAAGAAGTAAAAACACATAGTAACATTAATACCACTTCATATTGGCACCCAGGACGTGGGGCGAAGTGACCAGGAAAGGAAAACGATGACTAGGAATGAAGCAGAGTAACCAGGAATGCAGCGGTGAAATGATCTACAAGACGCAGATTCCAGAAACAAAAGGAACGACAGACTATACGGATGATTGGACATCGTAATTCCGAGATCAACTACAAGACGACGTAGATTCATCACAACACAACGCAGAAGCGACATACAAATCTAGGAGAATGGGGCAGAACGCTGGACATTAAAGTAACAGCAACATACAGCATCAAAAAGGTAAACAAATTTAAATGTTCCTTAGGAGTGGTAGGATAATAAAAACAATGGCTGCTAGTAATACAGAAGAAATAATTATGGAGGGAGATAGTGTAACAGTTAGCTGTGATCCAATACAAATTACAGGAAATAGCCCAGACTTTTTAGGATTTGAGGATGAAAATGTTAGTGCAGAAAGTCAGAATAGAATAGCAGGAAATGTTAATCTTGATACTAGTATGATGATTATGGAAATGCTGAGAAATATGAGGGAAGATCTTAGTAAGAAAATAGATCAAAACAGGGAAGATATGCAAAAGAATAATGAGAAATTAGAAAAATTAACTCAGAGTAATGAGAAATTAAGGGAAGATATGCAAAAGAATAATAGGGAATTAAGAGAAGATATTGATAGGAGTTTAGAACAAAAACTAGATCAGAATAAGAGAGAATTGAGGGAAGATATTGGTAAAAGCTTAGAAGATCATAGGAAATCAATTGAAAATATTGGTAGGAGTAATGAGGTATTAGAGCAAAAAGTAGATCAAAGCAGTGAAGAAATGGAAAAGAAGGTTATGAAGTTAGATAGTAGTATGCCAGACATGAGAGATGAAAATGAGGAAGTAATAGCAAGTGAGACAGGAGAAATTTCAAAGAAAATGCTAGACATGAGCAGGGAAATAGGTAACAAAGAAAGTGAGGTTAATACTAAAAGTGAGGTTAATGTAGAATGTATAGAGTTAGGAAGTCAAGTGAGTAATATTTCAAGTGAGCTAAGAGAGATAAAAGAGGTTAGGAATGTAGATGTAAATCAGGCGCAGGTTAATTTCAGAGGGAAATATCAGAAATACAGAATGAGGCAATAATGCAAAGAAAGAAATTGTACCAAGATGTTCAAAATGAAAACTCCAGTCCAGTACAATTTAGTACAGATTTGTCAGAGTATTCTCAGATTAAAGAGATAGTAGAAGAATTGAAAATGAAAGTTGTCAAAAGATGTATTGTTCAAGAAACTGTAGATTGTTTTCAAATATTATCAGGGAACGAAATGTCATATGAATACAAGAGGTTATTCATGAATAAATTGAAGGTTAGGTTACGGCTACGAGTAATGTTTAGCCACACACAATTTGATCCAGGAGGGTAAATAGCAATAAGATGTAAAGTAAATGCTGGATAGGTAAAGATGACTTGCAGATAAATGTATTGGAACGTAAGAGGGTTAACTAAATATATATGTCATTTGAAAAGAGAAATAAATTATAAAAAAAAGAAAAAGAGAAATGTTTAAATTATATAAAAAAAAAAAAAAATAACATTTTTATTAACTGTAACAGTATTTGAAAATTAAGAATGTAAAGATTTAAACTTAATATGATATTAAATTAAAAGTACGTAAATACAATTAAAAGAGTATTGTTAAAATAAAATTCAAAATAACAAAAATGGTAAAAATAATTCAAAACAAATACTTATGTAGCAAACAGAAAAGGTGAAACAGTACCTAGATTTAAGAGATATCAATATTTGTATAGAGGGTGAATATTTTGGTAAAAATGTTAAACAATTACAAAACTCTTAAATATATAAATTTTTGTCAACAATGTAAGAGAGTAAACAATTTTGAAACAGTGATTAAATAATTTAGGGTAAAGTATTTGCTATAAAAAAAAAAAAAATTTGTGATGTCAGATTAATATCTAAATTAATTAAACCAGAGCCAGTAAGTAGTGGCGAGATAAAACATATGTCGTGTGTTAAATGCGTGTGAAGTGTTAAGTGAAAGTGATAACGTGTGTTCCAAGATTTAGGAGACTAAAAACACAATTTTAAAATTTCTAAACAAGTTATAAATATTTATAATTATGTTTCTAGTGGGGCATATGATACGGTAATTTGTATCACAAATTACTCAGACGTAAATAATGATTGTAATATGAATATGTATTTTTATGTGACATTGATTTCAGAGGTTTATTAATTGTAATTATTATTGGTAAATAATAATATACGGCTTTACTGAAACTGTCAACAATAACGCAATAATGCAGCAATGGGGTGAGTTGTTTATCATTACCGGGAACAAGGAAGTTACGTAATATTTCGCGCGGTTTCAATAGAAGCTTCTGGAATGTTTTCTCCCTAAAGAATATGTATTCGTGGTTTTCATTGGATAGTAAAATAGACGCTAATGTTGGCACGTTTTATTAGCCAATAGCAGTTCATTTATAATCTTTAGGCGTATCTTGAGGCAAGCCTATAAATAAGCCAGGTTCGAGGTAGCATTCCCCCAGTTCAACAGAATTCTCAATACTCTACACGTCGGTCTCTCAGTTCATTTATTTCGCCAAGTTACACGCAGCAGAATTACGAGAATTATTATAAAGTATTATACAGTTAAAAAAATACACAAAGTTGAAGTACTCGAGTTAAAAGTGATCAGTAAGAAGTTATTACAAACAGTTTCAGTTTGGCGAGTATCCAGATTCATATGTAAAAAGTGTTAGTGAACGTGTTCGACAATAAAAGTTATAAAACCAATTTCTTCATCAGTATCATTTCTAGATAAAAGATTCCTTTCTGATTCACACCCTGCAAGAGATACAAGTTCTACCAAGATAAGATGATAGCTAGCCGGAGGACAATATACAAAACTTTAAATTCTTTCGGAAACTAATTGATACAAATTGCTACGCCAGAGGGAGCTACGAACCAAACAAGGAGTGACGTCACAAGATGGCAACACATGAAGCACACAACCTTAATACCGCATCATATTGCCGCACCAACGTGGGGTTACAATAATGTTACAATAAACACATTAACATTAATTCCGTCGCACAATAAATCTATACTGCAACATGCAAAAAACAAAAATGATGCAATTCAATAAACATGATGGCAAAATATCACTAAAAGTTTATAATAATAATATTCTGTATGTAAAATCACATAAATTTTTAGGCCTTATTGTTGATAACAAGCTAATGTGGGCTGAACACTTTGAACATATGTGGGGAAAATCAGTAAACAGTGTATCTACTCAGATATTTCAGCAACCATAGTGATGGTAATATATTGAAACTAATATACTATGGATGTTTTTATCCATACATACTCTATGGACTCCTTCTGCGAGTCACCAAATATGCAACATGCACTGCATCACTCAGCAGCACGTGAAAAACAAATGGAATGTGGCAGAGAGTCACGTTTTCGCCACCTCTTCTCTATGGGATTGAAATCTGGAGTGCTGCTGTGAAAAACCATATGGATAAATTACTTACGTACCAAAAGAAATGCATCAAAATCATGTTTAACCTAAAACCAAGGGAATTGTGCCGGGAAACCTTGATTAACAATAAATTCTCACCATCTACTCTCTCTATGCATATAGAACAATAATGTATGTAATAGATAAGAACAACCAAATCCATAAACATACTACAAGAGGTAACTTGGACTATTTTAGGCATAGTGTAAAAAAAGTGTAGCTTTAAAGGATATATATATTTCTGGAATCACACTTTTTAATAAATTACCACTGGAAATCAAATCTGTAGCAGATGTTTCTATACAGCAATTCAAAAAGAAATTGAGGGTGTATCTAATAAACAAATGTCTGTATGATTTAAAGGATTTGTAAATATATAATTGTATTGACATGTCCAAAACAGATGTATGATAATAAACTAGATGAAATAAATATTATTACGTTGTTGTTGTTGTTGTGAGCTGTTAAGTATTGGTGAAACAAGTGAGATCAGTGTTACTATGATTTCTATAAAGCTGACATAGACACAGAACAATTGAAATTGCATGATGATATGCTAGTGTGTGTGTGTATGCATGCGTGCACTATAAAAAGTTTGCTTAATTAAACTTTTTTTAACATTATTTCTAAACTTAATTTGATTATAAACATTTACCTTATTTGTAATGAGGTTGTACATTTGTATGCCCTTATGCAGTATTGAGTTGGCCTTTTTCGTTGTTCTGGCTGTCTATAAGTGTATTTTATTACTGTTTCTAGTGGAATGTTCATGTATAGGTAGTGTTGTTCATATTGAATAAATGAATGTTGTTCCTTATAAAGCATACATTTTCTAATATATACAGACTCAGTAGAGTAAGAATATTATGTTGACGGAAATGTGATTTACATGTATTGTGATGACTTGAGGTAGCAATGTGAACCCATAGATGGGAAAAAAAGAATGTGACACCTTATAAACTCTTCATCATCATCAGTTTCTGAGGAGGGTTTTTTTCCCCCTTTTATCCATTTACAAAATTCCATATCTAGAAAGTTTGTTGAAGGCGCTTCTCACAAGACATTCAGTAATGTTTAGTATATCGAGAAAAAATTCCTTACAAACCACTTTATTTTTGCCATCACAAGTAAGCGTATACACCTTAGTGCTGTTCCTTCTTGAAGCTCCACGATTAGTTTTCCTAGCAGTTGTCTTAACTTTTATGTTTTTCAACACAAACTGGCACTGCTGTTCAAGATTCTGTAACTCTTGAGATTCTTTGTAGGTTTCCATTCTTTTCTCCTCTGGAATAATGGTAGTACATTTGTGTTTTGGGCAATCTCTATGCAGAGGAGGTTTCAGTGGTTAATTGGTACTATTTTCCCCTTTGTTGTAAAACATTCTTCTCCTTTCAACTTTTTTAGTCTCTGAGCATTTCCTTTTCACTGACTAGGGTCAGAAACCTTCGTTTTCTTTGCTGGCGAAGATTGAGGTACTGTAGGAAGTTGTAATTCCATTGGCAGTGGTTGCAATGTTGTTTCTGTCAATTACAAAATTTTGTGCTGGAAATACTTATTTTTCCACTCTGGTGGTTGACAGGTTCCAATTTTTCGCAGTAATCTGTTCATGTTATCTTATTTACTGGGCGCCTGTTATTGTTTTATTATTTTAAGATTTAGGTGCTTTGTCCTCCGGCTAGCTATTATTACTCAGTCGAGCAAATATCTCTGAGCAGAGCGTGTAAACGGAAAGGAGTTGTTACTAAAAGATAACACTGATAAAAGAATTTATTTTCACACTTTTATTGCCGTCACACTTAATTAATAGTTCACATCTTTAATCTTTATACATGCCTGACTGAAACTGTCATATTTCCGAATGTAATTACTGTCGTATTAGTTGCCGCCTACTTCACATTTTCTAACTAACTTTACGATGTGAGAGATTCTTCCAAACTGTATAATATGCACTTCACGATAGATTCTTCAAGACTGCGCGATGTGTACCTCGTGAATGATTCCATAGAACTGCGTGATGTGTACCTCGCGAATGATTCTTTAGAACTGCATGAAACATGCTTATAGCTCGAGAAATTATACTCCTTCACCTCAAAATGCCTAAACATTAAAATAGAGCTACTGTTGGTTACCAAATCGCACCAACATTAGCATCTATTTTGTCAGCCAATCACAATTACTAACACATGCTCAAGGGAAGATATTCCCTCCATTTCTAAAGAAAGGCATGCTACTCTGACGTCATTTGTTTGTCTCTTCTTAGTGATAAACAACTCACCCCATCGGTTCATTGTTACCCACTTCTATTGTCAGTTTCCTAACAATGCTTCTGGCTAACAAACATCTAAAATCATTGTCATACAATAATGTTAATTTACACTACAATCACTCTGGCATTCACAGTGTTGTGATATAAAATACTGCCTCAAATTGTTTCAATAGATTGAACATTAACAACACCACAGTCTTCTGAGCTTGAAGTATCAGGTGATGATGGTGCATAGTCATTAGATCATCACCACTGAGGTCACTGGGTTCTTCTGCACTTTCACCAACTACTTTATTGGCCAAAAGTTTAGCCTGGCGATGTCTTGACATTGAAAATGATGCAGTATTACTAAAAGCTCTGCATTGTTATGTAAAACATTCAACACTAGCTTAACTAAACTGCGCTCATGAATATCAGTAGTTTCCACAACCATATTCACCTATAAAAGTCAAGAAATACAAACATTGTTTTTAAACATAAGTAAGTAATCAGCGTATTTTGAATTCATTAAAATTAGAACTAAAATATTATATGTAAATTAGATACTAATATTGCATTTTATTCTTTATTACAAAAGGATACTGCATTCATCACTTTTATTCATGTCTGAATTGTATAATTATGATTATAATTTAAATTATAGTTTTAGTTACTGACCTCACTAAATGCCTAATGAACGTTGAGAAAAAAACTATGCACATTTTCACTCAAAAACATACAGTTCTTATTGTTGTAACAGAAAGACAGGTTTCCTGTAATTATTGAAGAGAGAATATAACCAAGAATTAAATGCAATCAAACTCAGACAGTTTAACCAACAACTTTAAATATTCCCTCAATCCCTCAGCAAATAAACATTTGCATTTACATTGTGTTAATTTCCCACCCATGCTGTCAGTGTTAGTAACATAGACATAAGAAAATGTAGATATGCAAGTATGCATCACTTCATGACTTCAGCTTGTTCAGAACTAATGCCTTTGTGGTAAAGTTGCAAAAGTGACTATTCCCAAATTTACCATGGTAGAAATAATCTGCAACTGTACTTTTGTAATATTGTAATTGGAGATTGCGGTTGCAATTATATTCATACACATTCATAACTTACTACCATTATGTGCCTGGATTGCCAGTAAGGAAAAACCTCAAAATCTGAAAAATGCAGATTCGCAACTTCACCATTGGAATGAAATCATTTCTTACTGCCAGGGGAGCATCCTCAAGCAAGACTGGTAACGTTTCTTGAAGAAACTGGAGATAGATGGCTCTTGTCAAAACCCGAGGAAGGATCCACTGACTAATTAATGTGTTTCTTATGTGTAACATTTACAAAAAATCTGTGATGAAAGCTATCTTGTCTTATTGTGTGTGGATTGTTGTAAGCCCATGTGTGTGCATTATGGAAATTAGTTACTCCATTTCTGGTAAATGTTGCTTCATCTATTGCAAGAATTTTAAGGAGAGAGTCTCCTCCTTGTTGAAGAAACCATTTGGAAAATGCTACCAGTGGTGCATAATCAGCTTCAGAGAGATACTGGATGCACTGACTATGATAGGTGCATAAAAATTCTTCTTTTGATGTTCTCAAAACAGTCCAATGGGATATGCCAATAGTGCAATCTATACAACGGCTGGTGTTCCAAGATCTTCTTCCACAAAGTGAAGATCTTCTTTTTCTTGTGCAACATTTCTTTGACCATCTCCCACAATATGAAGAGAGATGCTTCCTATACCTAGAACTCTTTGACAGATGAAAATAAATGTTCTATAATGTGGTGCTTGTCTATTTGAAAATCTTTCTTGATAAATTCTTGCCGCAGTTGCCACATTACAATGTGTTTTACCATAAATGAGTAACATTTCAAGTACTCGGCATTAGTAAAGTGAGCCATTTTGTAACTGATAATCTGCTGTTACGAAAATAATCCATATGTGCAATAAGCTGCTGAAGTGCATTTCTTTCAATCTTACACTGTTGTCATGTTGTGTAGTCTCATGGCTAATGATGTAGATTCAACTGAGACAAATTTGAAAGCTGATAATAATAGAGTGTGAATTGTTTTAATTCAAAATGTATTTAAATTTGCAGAAAACATTTAGCTTTCAATCTCCTCTAAGATATATTTGAAAAAGTATTTAAGGTTCGTAAACTTCATTTAAAACAGAGTTAATATTAAGCAATTTCTGTTTTTTTCTCATAAACTACTTTTAAAAACAGCAAAATTCACTAAGACTTTTTGTTCTATTCATTACAGTCATCCTGTTCAAGGATGATCATAGGTCACCTTCTACCCTGTATGTACATAGAGCAGAAGCAAACTCACTAATTTTTAGAAGTTTTGCCTGTATTCTTGAGTTTTTAAAGGTGAAAAACATATCTGACTACATTATAGAATTCATCATGTTTATTTAATTATTTTTGACAGTACCATCAACTAGATGTAATATGTCAGAGAGATCATTTTCCTCTCTAAGGCATCTGAAATCATATCAGCAAACTGCAGTGAAACAAACACGCCTCTCTGCTGTAGCAGTTTTAAATTATGATCAGCATTTGCTAATGGACTGAATCTCGATGCAGCTAACAAATTCATAATGAAGAAGGAAGTCTGCAGGCAAATTTTACTGGCTCAGGATAAAGCTACTAGAGAAAAATGAGATACTAAAGCAATGCTTGGTTATACAAGAGAAAATGGGGAAAAAGAAACTTGGATGCACAAGATACAGACAAGATTGGTAGAAATAGGAATGGGGGAAGAAAGAAACAGCAAAAGTAAGGATTTCTGGAAAGAAATTAGAACAAAAGTGGAGGATATTGAAAAGCAAGAAACTTTAAGTAGTTTCAAGGAAAAAAGGTCATTAATAGATTATAAATATTTTAAAACAGAATGGGGAAAAGAAAGATACATCAAAGTATACCACAAAGAAGCCAGAATGGGTATGCATGGGCGAGGACAGGTGTAACAAATTTAAGTGGTCTAACAGGGAGAAGAAGGGGGGAGAGGTGTACTGAATGTAATGGATTACATGACAATTCGCATATTCTGGAATGCAAGGAAGAGAGAATTTAATACTAGAGAAATGGAAAAATTTACCAATAGAGCTAAAAGTTGGGAAGATTTTTAATACAAGATCAAATGAATATATGGAGAACACAGGAAAATATTTAGGAAAAGTTAAGTTAAAGTGCTTGAGAGATGTGAAGCAAATTGCAGAAGGTATGGAAAAAGGGTAACAAGGCTAAAAAAGTAAATAATGGAAAATCATACTTCCCCATTATATATACAACAGAATGTTAAATATAAGGGGAAGAGAAATAATAAGCAACTCCAATGTTTGTAAACACTGTATAAATTGCATGTAAGTTCAAAGTAGACAATAAATCATTCATTCATAATAATTCTTACATTATTTTTGAAAAGACCTAATATTTTGAACACACAATATTAAGTATAATGTGTTTTAATGGATAACTTTAAAAATAATTTTGTAATTTAAATTTTCAGCTATTGAGCCTCCCCAAATTCTCTTCATTCCAGCATCTCTACATCTCCTAAGCAAAGTATTATAAACAAAGTGTTGTAATTTATTATGGTAGCTTTCAAAGCAAGCAGTGCAAATAAAAGATCTATATTAAATGAAATACTGTGTAGAAATTTTGTAAAAGGTGACCCTAGAATATTGTCTTGGTATTTAAACCTTCATTTGATAATTGCAGTAAAGCCCTGCTAATATGATCTTTAAGAGACTGTAATCTAAATGCATAATTAATGGGGCAGTACTAAACCTGGGAGTCATCCTCTGTGGTTCAGTGGTTATCATGCTAATCTCTGGTTCTCAAAGTTGTAGATTCAAACCTGGTAGAGGATAGTGCAGTTTTTTGGGCATACAAATCCTCAAAACAGCTTTCTTCAGAAGGGAAGTGGTTCCGTGTAATGTTTATTTGCACCTAAAAGAACCCCATACCTTGAAAGAGAGGGTCCCTAAGCAAAACTGTCAACCATTTCACTCCTGCAGCATCCTTCTCCTGTGCCATCTATAGACAATGGACTAAGAACTTGCCACCATGAATGCCTAGTGACAGAATCATGACTGTAGAAATTCACCTGATTACAGAAAGCAGCACTAGAGTGTCCCTATACACCATTGACATGATAGTAAACTAACTACCTGGGAAATTATTTATGAAATGGGAAAAACAGTTAGACACCATTTTGTAGAAAATAGTTTTGTTGTTAACTTCAATGTAAAATGCAAATACTAGCTCATTTCATCATAAGAAAATTTGCTGTTTTTGCTTATAGAAAGAAATTTCTGCTTTGCAGTTTTATATAATTAGTACTTGTACACAGCACAGAATTAAAAAAAGTCTACAGTTTATAGAAAAAGCAGGAAATTGAGAAGAAAGCTTTTGAATTTTAAATTCCTTTCATGTTGATTAAGAATTCCCTTTATCAGTTACATATTGAGTGGCCATGGCATTAGCTTTAGAGTTGGAGCGGGAGTCAGGCTTCCAAGTTCATGGAAATGTGGATGTTAAAAGTTGTATCCTACTATTCATTTACCATAACATTGCTTCACATTCTTTTAAAACATTATTGCATTCACAATTTATATGGAGTTGCTACTCATATCATATCTGAAAAGAAAAAAGCATTATAACTGATTTTGAAAGTGTTAAGGCAAAATTATGTAGTTATGTATGAAATATCCGGAGATTGTACAAGGAGTGTAAAGAGCATGATGATGCTATAAGCAGAAGCAGTTTAATAGGTTCTACTGTAGATTCTCCCTTCCCTTTCTAACCTTTATGACTTTTTTATGTATTGTCTTTATTTCAGTTTTGGATAAATGATACAATAAATTACAAGAGTGCTCGATGTTATGGTAAGTCTCTTACTGTTCATTACATTGTTATTTTCTGTGCAGCCACTATATATCATAAGGAAAGTACACAAATGATAGGGCTTGCCTTTAATGAAAGCTGGAATATAAGTAATTTTGGTTCAATAAGAAGTACAGTTATAATTATACATCTTTGGCATATTATAAAATAACTGTCACATTAATTTTGTTTGAAAGGAAGCTTCTAACAGTGAAACAGTAAAATCATTATAAAATGTTGTGTCCAATTTTGGCAGTAGCATTATATATGCCGGACCATCTTATGGATTTTGAAATTTTGCCAACAGATAACCTAAGCAAACTTATCTTGCCCTGATATCTCCAGCAAGTATACCAATTGACCTATAGCTGATGAGGTCATCCTCCATGGTCTAGGGGTACCATGCTAGCCCCTGATTCCCGAGGTCATGGGTTCAAACCTGGCACAGGGCAGTGAATTTTTTGGGGTGTAAAAATCCTCAGCATGGCTTCCCTTCCCTTCGGAAGGGAAGTACAGCCAGTGGTCCCATGTCACAGATTTATTGTATGTAAAAAAACCTTTAGCCTGATAAAGGGATCTCTAAACAACATTTCCGGTCTTTCCCGCCCAATATAGAATGGGATGCTAAGGACCATAGTAGTTAAAGAGCTTCCATAAATAAAACTCGATTTCATTTTTTTTATAGCTGATGATGGAAACAAGGGCTCATCAAACATAGGTATGATATCAGCAAGTCAAGTTCTAGTCTTGCAAACCGATACAATATTCTGCAATTACATCTATCATACTTATGACCCCCAAAAAATTGGCCAAAATACCTCTGCAAGCCTCAGCCTACTACAAAATTCTGAATATCAAATTGCCTTTGAATACGCTTTCAGTTCTGCTTTCTTCCAGAATCCTCATTTACTGTCTAAATTAATTTTCCTAATTTCCTAAATTTCATGGTAAGACAAAACTCACCAGGCAGCTTTGAAGACTGGGAATGTTATGCCTTGTCACATGCTGGTTTATGTATATATAGCTGTCAAAATCTGAAGCCTTGGCTGTTTGCATTGTAGCAAATTAAAATCAAGTGAAATCATTTGCTACAGTCCCAGTGAGAATTTTTCCTAGGTATCTAACAATTGTTATAATGATAAAGAAATCAAGGCTGCTGCAGGCATAAAAAGTATTGTATTATGTAAACCCTTATAAAGTATCTAATGCAAATAAGAAAGAAGAAAAAACAAAAGATTTTGTAGGAATATAATCCTACAATAGAAGCAAAGAAAGTAAAAAATAGGAACAGACACCATACCATTCAGACTGGTATCCTCAAACAAAAATTAAAACCTGCATTCTAGACACGTTTTGCTCACTTCACAGATTCCATCTATATCCATGTTTCTAAAACCTTATAAGCCAGCATACACATTATAAAAAACTGTGCTTTGACCCTGTCTGCAAGAATACTTTAAAGGAGTATTGAAAGTCATGATTGCATGAGCTAAACAAAGAGACTAATTTGTTGCATATATGGTTAACTGTTTTTGTGATATGATAATTGAAGTTTAATATTCTTTTGTGCAAGAGTCTCTTGAAATAATTTTTTCTATCCAAAAGAAAAATTAATTAAATTTTGAAGATGACAGTAGGAAAAGTGACAAAAGGCTTATACAAGTACAATGAAACTTGGTAACATCTGAGAAGTAATTATTGGAAATATACACTAAAATATATGTTAAAAATTGTCTGATAAAAGCATGTTTTTTATTTTGTTAGACAAATATATTAAAATTATGTAATTATATTTACCAACAATTCAATTCATAACTGAAGGTATGAAATTAAGCCATCAGCAAACAAAATGCAATTTGTCACATCTCAATTTCAGCTTCCTTAGGGGCTCAAATTCCATAGTCATTTTATCATTAACAGAAATAACACATTGAACAGTTTGTGTTCTAATGTTCTAAGTAGAATCTTCAAATTGACACACTGCTTTGCATGGTATGACCTACTTAAAGGCAATTTACATTCTTCTCTGCCACTTAACATGGTTCTTGCCAATGTCTAATTGTTGATACCACAAGCTAAATCATGGAAAATCTGCTTAATATTTGTGCTTTAGCTTTGGTATTTTGTAACCCCTTTTTAACATTTGATGTATGGATTTAAAATAATAATTTAAAATTTTAAAAATTTAAATAAGTGTTATAACATTTTGGTATGTACTTTTTATACAGTTGAGTTTCAATTCCAAGATTACAGGGTCATTTATAACTCAAAATTAAATTATGAACATACCGTAACTCACTATCATGGAATTCTAATATTTAAATTACATTCTTTAGTACAGCACCACTTACTTTCATCTGATCTACAAGATATATAAGGCAAAAGTGGGCTACATCACTCAAAATCAGGATTATTAGTAATGTGTGCAGAGATCTGCTCTGTGATGAAAATTATTTGCAGTAAAAGAACCTCCTAAAGCTTCATATTGCTGTAAGCGCCACTCTAGTTATTTTAAATTTTGATTATCACAGACAAGTAAACAATAAAGAGGTTCTGAGATCTTAAAGCATAAATTGTTAGTAAAGAATGTGCCTGAAAGCTTAGGCTCAATCTTACACATACCCACTTCTGTGATGTTTGAGCACAGTTTGTGTAAAACATGGTGACAATCCCCTACTCCTGAAGCATAGATGCACAATAGCACTGACCGGTCCACATACATAATAAAGAGAAGTGGGGGTCAGTGTTTTCCACCTGCTGCAAGCTCAAATGCAAGGTAACCTCACATAATTGTTTACAATGCATTGTATATGACTGTCTCTGAGTTCTGATATCACTTGCTCCCCACCACTCTCACCACTTCTCCTCATTTCTCCTCTCTTGTGCATATGGAGTGTCACAACATTTTACACAAGCTGTAGCATGTATTCTGCAGGACTTGATTTCAAGTCTCAATTGCAGAAGTTATGTGGATAAAGATTTTTTTTTTCTGGTTTTTCCCTTAGCTAAATCAGACAAATAATGGGTGAAGCTCAGTGAGCCCGGGTCGCATTTCAATATTATCCTAATATACATACTTCATGTTCATATTAGTAATATTAGTAAAATAATGACTAAGTATTAACTGTAAGAAAAGAAAATATCCATTAACCCAATAACAGAAAACGTATTTCATGTCAATATTGGTAAAATATAAACTGTTTGCATATTAATTGGAAAAAATTCCATTAACAGAGTAATAGTAAAACATGTTATGTTAATGTTAGAACATTTACTACAGAAATGTCTATTTAAAGAATTACCTTAAACTTTTTACAAGAGCATTATGGTTATTAACATTTCTTGAAATACAAAAGAATACTGAACAGTCTCAAATATTTTATCTTTGCAGAAAGAAGTACTTGTTGTTCGAAGTAATACCACAATAGCACATAGTATAGTATTTATTGTGCTAAGAGTTTTACAAATGTGATTGTCTACTGCACTTTGACCCTGTTCACTCATTCAGTAAACAATCACTGCAGTTTATTTACATTTTACAATTTCTTGTCAATAAATTATCTTGCTCTTTTTTTTTTCAGTTTTTTTTTCCTGTCCCATTTCCACTTGTTTTTCACTTTTTATTTATTGATTACTTAACTCACACATTCACTATAGTTTTCCATTCAAAGTAAGATGCACTACCTCTTACTTTTCTCTTTCCACTGTCCAAAGCCATTTATTTTTTACTTTGCACAAAAACTGTCCAATGCTTCTAGCGTCCTTACATATCATTTCAATCATAAGTGTATTTCTGTCCCCCTTCAACCACTTCTTATTAAAAAATTCTTTTCTCCAATTTTCTGTTCCTTGGCACTTAAATATTATGTGTTCAATGTCTTCATTACCACCACATATTGGACGATGGTTCTGAGGAATACCCTGTCTTAGCCCTTTTAGCCTCCATGCTCCGGTTCTTAACCATGCAATAGATTCTCTCTCTTCTTTGTTTACTATGTTTATATATTTTTCCCTACCCCATGTATTTTTCATTGGCCTATAATAAACTAATGAGCTCTTTTCGGCAATCTCACTGAACATGATTTGTATTTCTATATCTTCCAGTCTTTTCCTCGCCTTTTTCCAAAAAATTTTCACGTTATTTTCTCTCCTTCTCCATATATCTCCTAACCCATTTTTCTCCAGAATGTTCCGTAATTTACTTACCCATCCATCATTCATTAAGCTATTCTCTTGGTATTCAATACATTGTCTTAACACATTACTTTTTCCTAGATTTAAAGTTCTGAACCAAAATTTCAAAGCTCTTTCCATTATCTTCCCCTTAGTTGCCACCCTGCCCATCTGTAATTGTGCTACCTGTCTTACAATTGACTTCGGTAGCCCTAGTATTTCTCTACAAAACATCCTGTGCACCACATCTATATTTTCCCATCCTCTATCTAATCCCCATATTTCTATATCATACATCATTTTTGCCTCCACAACCATCTCATAAACGTTTTCCAACCATTTAACATTTATATTAGGTACTTTATATTTGCAGCTTCTAATTGCTGCCATCGCCCCTTTACCTTTTGCCAATGCAAACTTCTTTTGTTTCTCCTATTTATTACCTCCATCTATTTTTACTCCTAAATAGATACAGTCACGCACTACCCTGTAATCTTTATTCTCTCCCTTCCACTTTTCATATTTGCTTAATTTTCCCCCCTGTTTGAAAACCACAATCTGTGTTCTCTCTTGATTCACTTTTAACCACCATTTTTTACAATATACATCAATTGCTTGTAATGATTGTTTTAAACCACTTACTGTAATAGATCCTACCACTAGGTCATCTGCAAAAAGAAGTCCTGGGATTTGGATGTTGTTAATTACTGGTGCACAGTTATTATTCCTTCCAATTTCTAGTAAGACATCATATATTCCCTTACATTAATGTTAATTAATGAATCATATCTAATAAAACAGTTATTACTCTCATGCACTTACTTTTAATCGCATCCCATCATTGCTGTGTGCCTAATACATTATGGTATTTTCTCATCATTAGAATGTGTTTTGCTAGGTATCTAAAGAATCACAACTAGAGATTTCAATTGTGGCCTTTCTGAATCTGTCATAATTCATTGTGAACATTTCTAGGAATACCACAATTGTGTATTTTGCTTAGTGACTGAATCTGAGAAGTTGCTTTTTCTTTTCTTTCCTTTTTCTTTCTTCTTCTTCTCATTCAGATTTTTCAATCTTTGAACCAAGCATATATCAAGTAAACATGCAGGTATGAAGTAAATATTTAATGAACTAATCTTTCTAACTACTTTTTCAGAGTGCTAAGCTAGCTTCCGAAGAAAAAGTTTATGGTATATATTTAAATTTATATACATATATTAAATATATTTAAATTTCTTAGAGAAATTACCTCTAAAATCATATCTTCTGAATAAAATCCCCAGTTCTTTAGAGCAAAAAGGAAGTAAGGAGCAATCGGAGTGGACATTAGTACATATAGAGTTAGAATTGGCTCTTTTGGAAACAAGAAATTAAGGAACCATAGATTATCAGAAAATGGAAAATAAATCAATATACATATTTGTTATGATAAGGTTATCATGACTCTGTTAGTAACTGGAGGCTTGAAATGAATCCCAGGCCAGTTGAGGAACAGACAATCTTAGAGCAGATTGTCAGTAAGATGGAAGGGATGGATATGCATCTAAGTAATAAAATGAATGGAGTTATGAAGGAAATTCAAGGAATGAATAAGGAAATGGAAACAAAATGGAAGAGAGATTTTGAAAATTAAATGTAGTACTTTCGGGTATAGAAGAAAGAGGAGGGATTTGGCCTATTCAAGAAGTGTTACAAATTTTAGAAAGAAAGCTGGAAATGAAATTGCATGGGTAGGAGATTGCAGATGCTTATAGGATAGGAAGGCAGAGAGGAAGAAGGATAATTATCACCAGATTAACATCAGCAAAAATGGTCTACAAGGTGTTAAGCCAATCCAAAATGTTAAAAGGAATGCATATATTCATAAACAGGGATTTGTCAGTTGAGGAAATCTAAAGTAAAATCCCAATTAGTGAAACAAGTCAAGAAGGCCAGAGTGGAAGGAAAACAAGCATACACACGAAATTTCCAGGTTTGGATAGATGGAAGAGCAGTGACTGAGAGGGAGTTATGGAACAATAGCAGTGAAGAAGAGATGAGTCAGCACGTTTTAAGGCTAACACAATGGGAAGGAGGTGCAGTCAGTTCAAGGACCGATGTAACGAACTCGTCAAGTGGGCACGTGCCACCAGCGAAGGAAGGTGAGAACAGCTAAGGTCAACCAGCGGCCATACTAATGACATCACCATGGAAGAGGATACCATGGATGGAAGGCTTACACGCAAGTTAGACAGCTGGCCCATCTGGCCCATGGAAACACAGGAGAGGCCAATGACTCCAATAGATCATCAAGCATCATCTCAGTAGGCTGAGGGAGTTTATTCAAAATTGAGAGGGGGTTCCAGGGACAAAGTGAGAATAGGAATATATGGGAATTACAGTAAGGAAGAGAGAAGAAGGGGCCTGAGGATGTCGTCCGTAGAAGTCAGAGGAAATTAAAGGAATTCAGATTTAGGGTGGGTTCACAATAAAAGAAAGCTAGAGGGTAGGAGGTTGTAAGCCTTGTTTTTTGGACCTGCTAAGATTTACTAAGAGGAATGAGCCATGATCATGACAGAAGTATTTTGAAGGAAACCCAGATTTTAGCTGTAGCTGAAAAGTGATTGGAAGAAGACAACCAAATAGACGTGTCAGGTTTCATGTTTATTAACAAAACAGGAAGGAGAAAGAGGGCAAAAAGGAGAGTGTCTGGCAGGGTGGGAACATGTATTAGAAATGATATAATAAATAAAGTCAAGAGAGAAAATTAAACTAGATGATGTGATGTGGCTGGTACTTCAAGACTGAGAAATAAGTCTGGGAATAGCATACAACCCACCCAAAAACTTGGAACTTTTACAATCCTCTTATCTTCCATGAAATGGAAAATGAAATGGAGGAAATAAGGAGTGAATATGCCCTGAGTGAATTCATGATATTGGTGGATTTAAATGCAAGATATGGGGATCTACAGGCTAGAAGTAGTAGCTCAAGGCGGAATGTGATTAGAGAGGATGATGAAGGTTTTTGTGTCAGAACCAGCAAAGATAAAACAATAAGTGAAGAAGGCTTAAAACTGATTGACTTTTTTGAAAATACAAATTGCATTATATTAAATGGTTGTTAGGGGCGGACAAGGAAAGTGAATTTACATGCATCTTTGGGGTAGATCAGAGTATTGTGGATTATGATCTTTGTAGTAAGAACTTACTACCATTGATAGCTAATTTTAAAGTATCAAATGTTTCTGGTTTCATTGTTCATTTTGCTTTGAGTATTGCATTAATGATTAATATAAGCACAGATGGACTGATTAATGCAGAGGGGAAAATTATGCAGCGAAAATAGAATGAATGGTTCAAGTGAGTTAACAAGGAAGGTGACGAATTCTATAGAATAGTAGATTCTGAAATGTCAATATTATGTGTGCATGGAATCAACTCTATGGTGAATAAGCTTGAAGAAAGTGTAGCATTGGAGATAAATACATTTATGCTAAAGTGGACAGGAAGAAACACGAGGCGTAATAGTAGGAAAGTTAGTATGTTTAATGACTGGTTTGATGATGACTGTAGGAATGTGCATATAATTTGGTGAGAAGGGCAGTGATCTATGGAGGGAGAGTAATGGATGTGAAGTGAAAGAGAATATGATCCAAATAAAAGAGGCATTTAAGCTGATCTGGAGATGAAACAAGATAAGTGGGGAAGAGAAGGAGCTCATGAAATTGAAGCTAAAATAATGTTAGGAGGGGCTGCACAAATTTGGCAGTTAGAAAATGTATAAGAAAATGGGCTAAAAGCACCTCAATTTAACCTACAGAATGGCTCTGATATTTTGATCAGTTGTTTGGTTTGTAATGGAGGACAGGGTTGTAGGGAGATGGGAACTAGAGTTAGCCTGCAGCTATATAGAGGAGTTGGGTAGACCTTTCTCAAATGGCAAAATTATGAAACAGGTGGGGGGAGGGTTTAAAAAGAACAAAGTAGTGTGTATTGATGGCCTATCAGCAGAATTTATTCAATCATGTTGCAAGGATAGGGATAGGTTTCAGTGTTTAACCAGGCTTTTGAATGGAATGAAGGACAACAGATCTATCCCTAAGAGTTGGAGGGTGACAATAATTCAGCCTATTCATAAATGAACCAGGTAACTACAGAGGAATAGCATTTCTGTCAAATTTGGGGAAAATATTTACTGGAATTGTCACAGAAAGAATACAAAACTGGGCAGAAGAGAACCAAATTGCCACCATTTCAATCAGGATTCAGAAAGGGAAGGAGGACAGTGGAAATACATTGATCATTAAAACTTCAATTGACAAATACCTGAGGGCAAAAAGAGGCAGGATATATGCAATATTCATAATTTTGAGAAAGCCTATGATAGAATAATAAGGGAGGCATTATGGTATAAGTTAAGACTGAAGGGTCTAAGTAAAGATATGGTGGAGTTATTAATTGAATTATATCAGCAGAATATCTTTTGTATCAAATATGGGGAGGAAGAAGTGACAGCTGAAGTTATACAGAAACAAGGATTCAGGCAAGGTTGTAAATTAAGCCCTATTATGTTTAATTTATTTATAGACAATATTATGGCCGATCTTAGTTTTTTAAATACACAAGAATAGGGAAATTCAGGTCACTGTATGTTGATGATTTAATGATGGAATCAATATCTAAAATTGTATTAAGTCATGCCATATATGAAATAGAGAGATATTGTAAGGCCTGGGGTTTTAAAGTGAACCAAAACAATACAAAAATCATAATGTTTAAAAATGGAAAGAAGCTAAAAGAATCAGAAAAATGGTTCATGAGGGGCAAAGTAATTCAAACAGTGGAGGACTTCATTTATTTGGGCATCAAACTAAATAGTAAAGGGGACTGGGAAAAACAGAAAAAGTGGGCAGTAGCCAAAGGGAGATCAACAATTGGACTACTGAGAAAATGTTTATACATAGCTCCAGTGATGAAAGTGATGCAGTTTGAAAGGCTATATGCAGCCCTTTTTGAATCAAGATGGTCATATGGAATTGAAATATGGGGGATAGAAAATAGGTGGGAAAAAATGGACTTCATATTAAGATCATTCTGCAAACTTATGTTGGGGCTTCCTCAAAATACAGGTATCGCAGGATCGTTTTTAGAAACGGGGAAAATGAATGTGAAAGTAGTAATGGAAAGAGTATTGAAATATTGGTACCGGATAAGCCAATGATCAGAAGAAAATATTTTAAAGTGTTGCCTTAATTACCAGGAAAAGCACCAGAGTAGTGATAACTGGCTGAGTAAAATTAAGGACCAGTTGGAGAAGAATGGTTTAGGAGATATATGGGGGCAAAGGCATGGAATAGTACAGGGGTTTTGGAAATACACCCGATCTAAGTTTGAAGATATGGATAGTCAAAATATTTGGGCTGAGATGAATGAGAAGAGGTCATTAGTCTTTTATAAAATGATTAAGACAGAACCAAAGAAAGAAAAATATTTAGATATATGTCATAAAAAGGAGAGGTAAGCCATTGCATGGTTCCAGTTAGGGATGTGAAAATTAAGGGGGACATATGCCCAGTCTGTGGGGATAACGAAGATGGAGTGCATATTTTAATGGGATGTAGAATCAAGGAGGGGAGGAAAAAACTAATCAAAGAAAAATGGCTTAGATGTAATAAAGTGTAGTGATTATGTTTATAGACCAATCACAGATAAGGAAATTAGGAGAATTTTCTTTTGAAGGCTAGGTTGAAATGGAAATGGTCAGTTGACAAATATTAATTTGACAGTCTCATTACTGTAAATAGGAGCTTATTGAAAATAATATATAGAGAAAAGAAAAGTGTAATATAAACTGTAATATCTGGATGTGTATGGGGTAAGTGACCAGGGCCAGTCCCCATAGACTCCATTATGTATTGGACTTAGCACTGAATAAATATTACACAGGCCTGTGAACTTTAAAAAATTTTCTGCGGCATGGGGCTAACAGGTCTGTAAACCTAATTTTGGTATGCTGAATTCAAATCTGTTTTCCATTTTTTCATATCATGTAACTTTTTTTGGCATGCAGAAAGGAAATATGTAATATTTGAGTTTATTTCTAGTTTTTAAGTACAATTTAAAATGTGTGATATGCAAACTAAGAAACAACCTGAATTTTACAGATGCAACAGTTTACATTGAACTAGGAAATTTCAAACATATCTTATGATTTTATTTTCTCCTCCACTTTGTTGCAGACAAACACTTAGTTGACTTGCGTTTGTGATCCTGATGAGGTTTGTCTCTGATTAAACATCAACAGTAGTTAGCCATCATGGAGACATCCCATCGACCCTGGTACCTTGTTTCCATCTCCTTTATGTCCTGGTGGAATCTATCTCCCTGTTCGCTTAGTGCACCCAAGTTTTCAGGAAAAAATTCAAGATGCGAGTGCAGAAAATGCAATTTTAAGCTCATATTGCATCCGAGTGCCTTAGCTTTTTTGAGCATGGTTTTAACAGTATGTTCATATTGATCATCTTTAACATTACCCAAAAACTTGTTTACTGAATGTAAACTGTACTTGTTCACTGAATGCGTCCCAAGCTTGAAGCTCTATGTCTTTCATGATATTTCTAAAATGAATGTCCTTCACGAGTTTGCAAATCTGTGGGTCATCAAAAAGGCCTTTTTTCACTTTTGATTCAGACAACATTGGAAATTCCTGAATAAGATATTGGAAACACAGACCATGTTTGTCCAAAGCTTTGACAAATTGCTTCATTATCCCTTATTTGATATGTAAAAGGGGTAGCGAAACCTTTAGTAAGCCAATCAACAGGCAATTTATTAATTTTTTTGTCCCTGGCACTAAATATTTTCTTTTTGGCCAATTAGTTTCACCCAGTATCTTTCTCTGGCTCTAGAGTCCCATTCACACAAAAAGCGCAGGAATTTTGTATACCCTGCTTGTTAGCCAAATAAAATACTGCACACTTTAAAATCACAACACACGTACCACTTGGGTTCATTATATTTAATTTTTTCTAGGACAGTATACAAATTTTGGTACTTGTATTTCTTTAAGGGATGTAGAGTGAGCTATTGGAACTAAAGCAAACATATTACCATTGTGCAGCAGAACATCTTCGAGACTTCTCTTGCTTGAGCCAATAAGTAGACGCCAAGCTTTAGCTTCTAAGCTGTTCCAAGATGACCTATCAACAACAATACACTAGTTCCCCTTTCATTACAAAATGCTTCTGGAACTCTTCTTCTCGATGTCTGTACCCATAGAAGGTTGTTCTAAGTCCCAAAATATTTTCTTTCAGCCTTGAACCTAAAAGTTAACTTTTTTCTCTGGTAAGATCCAAATCATTTAATTCTGACTCATTGGATTTGGAATGTCATCTTCTAAGTTTGTGGACCAATTTAAACAATCTTCTACACTTGAAGTATCAGTACTACTCTCTGGTAATACTGTAGGTGGTGTTGGAACAGGAACATCAGGTCCATAGGGCACGGATCTAATTACTGATGGCAAGTTTGGATATATGCCTGCTTTGTTTTTCCTATTGAATCCAGATATATTACACAGGCAAAAATAACAGCCATTAAAATGATTTTGTTGTTTGCACCATACCATAGGAACAGCAAAGGGCATAGATGAATGAACTCCCTTGTACCACTGTCTTAGATTTTCTACACAACTTTTACACACAATATGAGGAGCAAAATTCTTGTCTTTATCTCCTAATTTAATTTTCAAATGACCAGATACAAACTCATGATAAATGCGGTAATGTTTATTTTATGCTGCTTTATCACATAAGACCCACAGGCATAACAGAAATTGCTAGTATTGTTCACGCAGCCCCTCCTAGATATACCACTCGAACCATTTGAACTTACCATTTTTTTCCATAAATAAAATTCACAACACAATACGGCTTCAAAAGAGACCTGTTGAGAAGAAGTTTAAAACTCTACTGAGGATTCTAAGATAGGTTCCTGTTGATATCTTAAGCAATAAATGTTTATGAAATGGGTTCAACATTACCTGTAAACAGAAATAGACATTGGTACAACATGACATCATATGATTTAGGATATTTACATATTCTAATCAACCTGCTGTAAATCGGATATGCAGTGATGTGAATACTAGCATACTGAACTTTCAATTTTGTGTTGAAACAGAATTGTTCAAAATCTGTATGTGATACACAAAAGCTGTTATTATTTTTTAAATCAGAGCATCCAATTTGACCATTATGATATAAAATATTCTGTGCCGCAAAATCCCCTCAGGCCTGTGTTATTAATGTTAACTACTTTTTCCCATTTGTTTCACTCTGTTTGGTTGAAACTAATGGGTTAAGTGACATTCTTCTCTTTTCTTTCTGTGCACTCTTTGCAAAGCCATTGCTCATAAAATTTTTTATACATATTAGTAGTTGAAAATTGTTTTTCTCAAACATGGTTAACTTAAGTTCAATGTTCCAGAATTAGACAGAGTGTTAGGAGATGTTATTGTTGAAATTTCAACTCGAGAATCTGAGATACTGCTACATCTTGTTCAAGTTGTACAGGAAAACATTGCATCACTGAATAACATGATGAAGATGTCAGCTGAACTTGACTGGTAATTTCTTTATTTAATTTATAGTTTGTTACATGCATCTTGTAAGATGAAAGTATTATTAAATCAAAACTATAATTTTATAAATTATAATAGAGAGAAGACCCAAAAGAAATAAAATGTGTGCTTAGATTAAAATACCTCATGTATAATGATCTCCATTATCTTCTTTAGCAGATTTCTTTATGTTAAGCAATCATATATGCAGCTGCAGGCAAAAGTGCCTGCAAAGAACACTTGGGCTGTAATTTCAACTTAACCCTCCGTCAGGCGCGCACTTTGGTAGAACGCCGTTAGTCGCACGGGGCCTAGTAGACCCGCGCTATATTTTTGTTGTTATTGTTTGTATTTTTGTTTTCTTTCATTTATTTTCTTTTTTTTCCTGTTTTTACCTTTATTTAGATTAAGTGTACAAGGCTTTCATTAATAGGTATTATCTTACAACATAAAAATACAAGCTAAAATATGAGTACATATACGTTATAAATTGTATTACAGTAAGTATAAAGAAATACGTTGCCATTTCCAGGTATACATACAACTTGTAATTTCAAATGTTCAGTTACTCAGAATCATCTACTATTTCACCCGTGTTTTCCCCGACTAAACAACTATCGCAAATAATTTTAGCATGTTTGCTCAAACACAGGGGGTGTTGCATTTCCCACATGCGTATTTAGTTTTGCAGTTCATTTTGTCTTTGTTGCTGGGTTCACATCGTTTCCTTTTCAATGTGCATAGTGGTGTATTTGACAATTCATCTACGCCGGATTCTTCAGGTTTATATTTTGTCAAAAGTCCTTTCAAATCATCGGATAGATTTGATGCTGTTGCTCTCCTTTGTAGCTGTTGCAATAGTAAAGCTAAAGATGGTGATTTCAAATACTCCTGCCTTGTGGAATATTTATTTTGGTTTCCAAGGAAGATAACCCTAGAATTAATACCTGCAATGTTGAAGATATGGTCAAAAATTGCCATGGGTCACCTTCTCATTGTTCTGGCTACATTGTATGTAGCACACAATTTATCTACTGCATCAAGTCCAGATTTAGTGTCGTTGAATGCAGGATTATTTCAGGCTTTTTCTCAGAACCTTCTGATAACTGTGTGGATGAAACATGTTGACTTGAGAGTAAAACTACTGTTTTCCCCTTTTTTGGAACATATGAAACAAGTGTTTCATTTTTTGTGAAGCCAAATATGCTTTCGTACTGTCTGCGATCTTTTGGAGAAGTGAAATTAGTGGGTAACTTTTTTTGTTCTTTCACACTGTACCGACGAAAGAAAGTTGTCTTTTGCGCAATTCATTCACCAGCGATACACTGGTAAACCAATTATCTGCAGTAACGTTTCGTCCAGTGCCAGAGATTGGTTCAGTTAGTCTCAGCACTACAGCCTCTGCCGAGTTAGTTTGCAAATATGGTCCGTCCAGCTGCTGTCCACAATAAATCTCCATGTTAGTTGTATAAAACAGTTTTGCATCACTCAAACAGAATATCTTTATGCCGTACTTGTTTGGCTTGGATGGTATATATTGTCTAAAAGCACATTGACCACGAAATGCCGGCAACTGTTCGTCGACGGTGACATTTTGTCCAAGAGAATAATGATTCTGACAGTTGTTCAGAAACAATGTAAACATTTCTCTAACAACAGCCAAATTATCCAATCTTCGTCGCTCCAGTCTTGAGCTTTTGTCATCAAAGCGAATACAGCGTATTAGAAAACTGAATCGTTTTTCGGACATAGCCATTCGGAATAGAGGAATTCCAAGATCGGTTCTCCAAAACTCGTGAATATTCTGGCGTCCACCACGAAAAATTCCTGCCAGGTACAATAAGCCTAGGAAGGCTTTTATTTCTATTACATCTGTAGGTCTGCTGTCTCTTTCACAATCAAATTTGTGCTGCACACTGCTAATGTAAGTATTTGAGCTTTCAACAATCAAATCAACTAACTATATCTTCGGTAACAAAAAGGTTCCAACAATCAATTTCCGTTTTCGCATTTTTGGCAG
Organism: Deroplatys truncata; assembly: GCA_030765065.1. Taxonomy (NCBI): domain Eukaryota; kingdom Metazoa; phylum Arthropoda; class Insecta; order Mantodea; family Mantidae; genus Deroplatys; species Deroplatys truncata. Next base: position 122,115,874 of record CM060978.1, read on the forward strand.
TTCCTACTACACCAGGAAGTTTGGTCAATATATTGTGAGCCCTTGTCTGTGTTATTTTCAAAGGTGTTCTTTTTCATTTTGTTCCATCTCTTCCTGTGAATAACAACAGAATGTATTGTCAATAAGAAGAAGAAGAAAAAGAAGAAGAATTACTATGATACACATATGATGTTACCTATAAAATACATGTTATCACACAAGCTACTTTCATCGTCTTCATCTTCATGGTCCATTTCTGAATCTAAAGATCTCATTTCGAGTTTATCTTCTGAATCAGAACCATCTGATTCATATAAGTTGTCATCCACGGGCAAGGCATCATCATCGCAAAGTAGGCGATGTACTTCTTCCAAATCATTCAGATTTTGTAGATCGTACCTTTTACTCGTATTCATGACGAAGCAGTAACAGCTCCTTGCAATAGTAAAGCAATATTGCACAAAAGCTAATGAGAAACAAATCTGTCAACAATATGTAATGAGAGCAGGCGCGCGGGGCCTGGTTGACCTGTGCGACACATAACTACTGATTATTCATTCCTCCAGCCAAACAAATAAACAGATAAGGTTATCGCTGCAGCAAATAATCACGCAAGGTGTAATGTTAGATGTCCTAGTCAGGCAATTGCATAGGTGCGTTCGTTCGAAAATTATAACATTTATATAATGCCAGGGGCCTCTCAGGCCCCTAGCGACTGACGGAGGGTTAAGGAATCCAATACAAATTTCATAAACACTGCAACAGCTTCAGCAGTCAGTGTTTTCTATTCATTATTCATGAAAATGAACAGTTCACTGAGAAACAAAACTGAGTACTCTTTTCAGTCCCTTGACTCACAATAAATAGCCTCAGTCAGTCATAGGACTGTCTTTTTAGTGTTAAAGTGTGTAGCAACCAATGTAGTAACATATTTCTGTAAGTAATAAGAAGGGGAAGGGACGACAAGAGCTACTCAGTGGGGTGAGCGGCCTGATTGCCATGCAAGCTGAGGTAGCAATATGGTCAATCAATAATTTGTACATATAAAATTGTAGGCTTCCATGACCATTGTCCATAATAACTTGACTGTCTTCCAGTTAAGGGCAAAATGTTGGTAATTTTATCAAACGTGACACAGTCTTCACCGGAAGACAGTCAAGTTAATATCATTTGTACATAGTTTAGATTAGATAAACTAAAAATTGTAAAAAGTTATGTAAAGGAATTGGTGTACAAATAAATTCATAATTCATTCATTCAAGTAATAAGGAGTAAAAGGTAATCACTGTATAACAGCTAGGGAAAACAAGTTAACGTTGGAAAGAATGTGCTTCTTCAACTTTCACACAAGAATGCTTGTCTTTCAACATATATTTGTTTCAGCAAGTTTGTGATATGCTTTTCTGCTTCTAATCAGCATTACAACAGTGAGGAACTATCATTCTGCTCTCATAATTGTTTGTCAAAATACAGAATATATATACAAATTAAATCCCTGTAGATTTTGAAATTCCTCAAATATCACACAAGTCTTCTTCAAGAGCACTTGCTGTAAGAAGCCACTGTCTGTGCTGACATGACCATCCTGAAACTAAATAGTGTAATGAGAAACTATACTATGGTCAGGGTTGGGGCTTTACACATATAAAAGGGTTATCTGCATTACAGTAAAATATACATAATTAATGTATTAAATCTAAGATACATAAAATCCTGAAACTTTTAAGTCTTACTACAATTCATATCTTGTATTCTAGAACCGGAGCCTATTGACATAGAATTCTAGTTACTGCTTGCATATGGCAGTGATTTTGAGATATTGTATCAGCTAACAGTTTACATAATACTAGTGTTATGAACTTTGATATAAGAAAGCATAATACAGGTGACCATTGATGTATCATGTGGTAAACATAAATTGAGTCATGAAGTCATAGTAATATTGCACTGACTGGGATGCTGAAGCATGCTTTTCCTCCTCTTCAGAAACAAGAAACCCCAAAATATTTTTTAAACAATCCAGAACCTTCTTATTAAGGTTGTTTTTCCCTATAAGATTGCACAATCATTGGAGAACAATCCAAAACCTTCTTTCCAAGAACGGAGAGTATAGATACAAGCTGCCTTAACCGAATAGACTCAGTGACTTAGAAATATTAATATAATTATTTTTTGTTGACAAAATCTGTAATTATGTGTCAAGGTGGCAGATAAATTTGGAATGTTTATAGAGCAGATTGCCTAATAAATTACTGAATATTCCAGCTTCATCTGCACAACTGGAGAGGGTATTTTCCAACTGGTCTTTTGTGCATAATGCTAATAGAAATTGTCTTTCATTTGAAAAATCAAAGAAGGTTATACTTGTGTATTACTCACATAAAATGAAAGATCAAGGTAAATGTGTAGTGTTCTGTTAACTTCTTTATTTTGTACTTGCTTATTTATTTTTTTTAATTTACAACCATAGAATAGAGTTCAGGTGACATTTATATAAAAGAATCTGTTTTGAAACACTATAGGGACCAAATTCTTACATGAGCTTTTGTGTCAGAAATATTCTTTGTTATTAGAATTAAATCAGAAAAGAAAGAAAAGAAAAAAAACAGTAATTTGCTACAAACGAATAATGTAAGTAAATGATTTTATTTCAAACCAAAAAGAAATAAAGGTCTTTTTACAGTATACTAGTATAAGGTAAATATTATGATTTCTTTATTATTAACTCATTTAATGTGATAATATTCCAAATGTTGTGTGTTAAATGACTAATCATCAAAGATTTTCAAAGTATGGTTGAATAGAGTTTTTTATGTCAGAGCATTAAATAAACTTAAAAGGAATGAAGCAACTCATATTTAGATTGTGAAAAATCAATAAATGTCAGTTTTTTACTTTGTACAAGCATATTTTATTTGTAAATTATGCATAAAGAATGTACAGGTGACTTACTTGCCCAACCCTATGGTATGCTGTGAGTCACTAAAACCTCATTCATAGTGCTGTTTGATTCTGCAGGAGTTTTGCCATTTAAAAAGATTCTATCTTGATAAGCAACCTTTGATCTTCAGCCATCACAGAACTGACTTCATTTCTAGATCCACTTATCTAAGTTCAAAGAATTTTCTTCCTCAAACCTTCAACTGCAACTGACTTAATATTTACTGTTCTTAAATCTTTTTTCATTTTATTTCATTCGCATGTTCCAAATACATTGTATACGTCACAAGTTCAACAATACATTGCCTATATGTATAACAGTGTTTGTTTACCAATGCATGTTTTACAATCTTCATATACAATATCTTTACAATTACATTTCCTACTACAAAAAATATGTTTACAATATTTACACCTTTCTATACTACATTTCTAATATAAACACATTTTTACAATATTTATATTCTCTGATTTGATTTTATATTAAACTTAAACTCTTCAGTGATGTAGAATGCATTTTTTATTAAATATTTCTTGATGATGTTTATGCCTATTTCTCTTTGTTCTATATCTTTTATTTCTTTAGGTAATGCATCATAATGTTCTTTCCTTAAATTTTCTAAAGAATGATTATTTAATGTTCCTCTAAGTGCAGTTCTGTAATAATCACCTTTTATTTCTTAAATTATAGGGATATATATGATTATTTTTGGCTATTCTTTTGTTGAGTAGGACATGCTTGATGTTTTCAAATATGTATATACATGAAACAGGAGATAGTATGTCTCCCTGCAACTATATTTTCTTTCCAGTTTCCCTATTGTTCTAACAGCCGTTTTTTGTAATTTGAATACTTTAGTACTTCCTCAGCTGCAACATTTCTCCATAATATTATTCCATATTTTATATATGAATATACAAAAGCATAATATACTTCCTTCAAAGTTTTATTATTTATACCATTCTTGACCTGATTCATTATGTATAAACCCCTATTTGTCTTTTTTGTTATATACAATATATGTGGATGCCAATTTAGATATTTATCTATAGTAACACCTAGAAAATTTGTGACTTGTGTTTCAGGAATACTTTCCCCATCTACCTTAAGGTTAATTGAAAACTTTCATGATAGCATTTGCCTTAATTTCTACACCTCTTGTGGTATGATCAATTATTATTGTTGCATCATCTGCATAGCCAATTGCCATACCTCCATTTCTTACTACTATTTCAGAAAGCTCTTTTATATACACTAAAAACAGAAAAGGACCAAATTTTGAACCCTATAGAGCTCCTTGTTCAATTGATTCAAAGTTTGATCTTTCTTTTTTACCATACTTTTATTATTTTTATAATTTATTTCTACACACTGCTGTCTATTTTCTAGATATGATACAATCCACATTTGTGCAACCCCTTGAACCTCATATTTTTCTAGTGTATTTACAAGGATATTTATATTTACACTGTCAAACGCCTTCAAGTCTAAAAATATGGCTACCACAATTTCACAATTATGCAGAGCATTCATAATTATATCATTTGCTTTATTTGTTGCATCTGTTGTTGTTGTTATGTTTCTGAAAACCGTATTGCAACTCTGGTAACATCTTTTTTTTTTTCAAAATATTTCTGTAGTTGCTTCAAATACACTCCTTCCATCAACTGTGATATCGCCAAGCATAGTATGATTGGCCTGTGATTTTCTATATTGATTTTGCTTCCTTTTGCTTGTATATTGGTCTCACAATAACTTTTTTAATTTATCTGGAAATATTCCATTTATTAGTGAAGTGTTTATTATATGAGTTATGACCTCCATTATTTCATATTTTATGTATTTTAGCATTTCATTTGATATTTTATCCAAAACTGCAGTTTTCTTTGATTTTAGTTTACTTATTTCTCTAAAAACTTCTTCTGTTACTTCAAAAACTGTCATAGAATTAATTTGAGCCAGGTCTGTTATTAATTTTGAATTTAATATTATTGCTGTTTGCTTAGAGGCTAGCTGTTTTGCTGCATTGATGTAATAGTCATTAAATAGGTTTCAGATCTTTTATTTTGAACTTTATTCTGTTTACGGGTAGGAGGATTATTCCGTATGCGGGTAGGAGGTATGAAATTTTAAGAAACTTACAGAATTGGGGTTTTTTAATATGCAAAATTGCAACATCGAGGGCCCTAAGCCGCAAGGTGTAGCCAAGGGACTGAGGACCCTCAACCTCAAAGCATAGCCGAGGGATGTTTTTTAGAAGGAGAGGAGTGAAGCAGTTGTGGCCAAAGGCCAGAGCGACAATAGGGCATAGCTGTAGGATCTGCGCGTCTAAACTCGAATGAGAACCCAGGATACTACTCAATCAACTCTGCATATTAAAAAACCCTGATTCCATAAGTTTCTTAACATTTCATACCTCCTACCCACATACAGAATAATCCTCCTACCCGCATATGGAATAATGTTCTTTATCCCATTATTTTTATGATTTATCTTGATATTTTCTATTTGTATACACTACTATTTTTATGAATTTGATTTACAATTTTCCATAATACTTTAGCTTTATTTTCTGCTTTTTAATTTGTTCTTTGTATCCAAGGTGATTCTAACTGCACATTTTGCACAAAATTGCCCTCTTAGAATAGAGTTCATGCGCAAAATCACTCTAAATTTGCTAATTTTTATGATTATGCTCACTAAAGCATTTTATTCCACTATTTTGTGAACTGGGGGACTATAAATTCTAATCCTGTCTTGGGTAGTTGTGTTAAAAAAAAATCTAATGTGTTACATTATCACGACTTTCTCTACCACTCTTCTACAAACTATTCTTACAAAGACTTAATCTTCTACCTGCCTAATCAAGGAAAACAATTGCAGAAATGGTTTTTTTACACATTTCATTATACGTGCAAGAGGAATACAATAGGCTTAAATGACAGTCAAACTTTTAAAGGTGGTTTGCTATGTATTTGATAATTCAAACAAATGATAAAGAAATCTAAGAAATAGTTAATGCAACAAAAAACTTGATATAAATTGTGTTTTAACGAGATCTAGGTTTTTTGAATGATAAGTTTTTATCTATCTCTTATGGTTTACAAGTTACACAAAATTAATTCAGAATGAAGAGGATCTCACACTCACAGAAGATTTAAGTTATATGCACATGTCTGCATATATAGCTTAAACATAGAGTATTTTAATCAAATTGTTAGAGCCATCTTTGAGAAAATAACAAATAATGAAAAAAAGGGGGTGGGTTTTGAGGTGGGTTGTATCTTTGCAAGATGCTGAGCATAAACACTAAGTTTGGAATTTAACCAACTTTTGGGTTTTGAGTTACGCTATGCATGCACACGCGCAGACACACACATGCAAACAGACATTTTTTTAAAAATGCTTTTTTGGGTGGTTCAGAGAGCTTCAAATTGTGCATTTCTGGTGAAATCTTGTATTAAACTTTTGTAATGGAATGCAATACTTCCTCTACTTACTATAGGTCAGTAGTAGAGAAAGTAAAATTAACAAAAGACAGAAAAATGAATCAAATGTCTTTGTTGCTTGTGCCTTCTAGAATTAAAAGATATCAGTAATGAGCACACATGAAGAAGGAGGGGGGAGGGGTGGTGGTGATTTTAGAGTTATATAAAATTCATTGAGACTAAAAAGGGGTTTATAAGCTATTTAATTTCTCATGCCAGTAGGAGATACACAATACTATTTGGTGTTTATACAACCTTTGTATTTGAGGTGCTGTACGAAGATAGTGACAGACTTAAAAACAAGTAACGTTTTTTCTAAAAATGCTTGGTTTAGGTCCAAAGGATCTGAAACGTGTATTTCTGGTGAAATTGCAGTGTTGAATCTTTGATTGTAATGATTCCTCTATGGTAGATAAGCAATGCAGAAAGTAATATTGTTGTATTGATTTCATGATGTGTAAATCCTTTTCTCCAGATAGTAAAATCCAACCAGACACCTAGTGTTTTATCCTGCTCTATTTAAAAAAAAAGAAAAAAAGTAAACATTAGTTATGGCTGTATTTTCTAAACTGTTATTAATATTCTGTATTCACTGAGCATGTTTTATTTCAGCTCCTGACCCTCTCACATATGAGATCCTTTGTTAGGCTGAATGATGTCAACACCAAATGAAATAGGAACTGAACCAAGAATGCCCAGAACAACCCCAAGATATAAAAAGAAAGAAAAGAAAGATTAAAATCAATGGTTTTTTTTATTAAGGAGACTATTGCCTCTTAGACCTACTTTTGATAGAAACTGGAAAATGGTGCAGAAAGATATATAAGAAATATTAAAACTCAATTGGAAAGTATATTTGGGTCTGTTTTAAGTAGGATCATCCACATAAACTCTGGGCTCTATGAGAAGCCATTTTGGTGGCTTCCTGCATTGCAAAGTTCTAGGTGGGCCCAATGTTCACAAACTCCTACATAATTTGTAAATAATGAGCAAATAGTGACTTATATATAAGGGGAATAACATAAAATTATATATGGTAAAATAACGTATCCACTATTCTGATGTTTTATTCCCTCTGCCCTTCCATGCTCTCCCATGTGTGTCCCCCTGCCCACCCTTATGGCAGCCCTGGCTTTAAATAGATCAAATGAGTGAATAATTCAGTATGTGTCTTAAATCATTATTCATTCAGAGTAGCTGGTAATTATTTTCTCATATACACGCTTTGCTTGATTTAAGAATGCTTCTTACTGAAAACTCTTGAGTTATTCATAGATATAAATACATTTGAGAAGTTTATTTGAAATGTAAATATGTACCTAATAATTGCATGCAATATATTTGTTTTAAATAACTTAATGCTAACTGCTATGCATATGTTTGCAGTTTCAGTTACTATGTAATTCTAACATTGGCTTTGCTTTTAATCTGCAAGAGCAAGCTACTAGTTTTCTTTTCTTTTCTTTCCTACATGCTTATAAAGTAAAGATGTGTATTTCACATATTGAGAAAATCTTTCAGTTAATATTCCTTTAGGGAAACATTAATGTAAGTACTACTTGAAACCCTCCTTTTGGAGCAGAGTTATTGAACACTTTTTTACCTTTCAGATTGTATAAAATACCTTTTATGGTTATTTAGAAGTGAATGGCAAGGTAAATGGACCACATAATATGTGGTGATCAAAGAAAATACCTTAAACTTCTCTAGATCATATTTTTACCACTTTTATAAAAATTAAAAACAAGTAGAATTCTTTCCTACCTCTGTACATAAATGCAGAAGTGTTTAATATCAAAACCCTTTTAATTATTTGCTTCAATTTATCTGTAACTTACCTGTTGTGCAGTGAGATGCCAGAGCTGCAAATATACTTGATGGAACAAGAACTAAAAAAAGATGTATCTAAATGGGAACTTGCACATGGTGTAGCAGTGTAAACATGCCAGATGGTACATCTCTTAGCTTCGTGCAGCTGCTTAAGCAAAACATTTACAGACAATGTAACATGCTCTGTATACTGTGCTACAGTAACAGCAACTGAAATAACATTGTGATTTAGTGTTTCATGCATTAAAATGTTACTAAACATAATTCATTTGGTAGTTAAAATCTAGAAATGTCAATTCATAAAATACATAACAATTGCCGTCATTTGCCTTCTTTGCTGCATCAGCATACCAAAGCTTCCTGCATTTCATTTACTTATTTATTTTTATTACCCTCAAATTCCATTAATATGACAAATTACCTTCAAACATGTTTTGGAGACAAATCATCTCCATCATCAACTGTGATTACCTACAAGATTCCTTATGTGGATGCAGCTGTTGCATATATCCAACTAAAGTACATCTAATCCACATAAGAACCTTGCAAGTGGGCCAGAGGTGGTGATGGAGAATATATTCAAAGTTAAATTCATTAATCAGTGTAGAATCCATTCCACTTTTTATGTAATTTTCAAACTTAAAAGTTTGGCTTATTTTGTGCGAAATCATATCTGTTTATGATACACAACAGTCACATATTATATAGATCCAGCATTATGCAGCACAGTATGAAATAAATCTTAATGTTAAGACATAATTAGCATAAAATCAATGATCTATTTGTTTCTAAAAGCAAATATCCTTACAGTTTAACTTAGACTTTTGAGTCAAATTTTGCAATACTACACCACTTTCTTGTAATTTATGAAAAACTTGTTTTGGGAGCTATTTGGGTTGACTGCCAGTGTGGTAGTTGTGTTCCTCTCTGGTAATGGTCAGATGTACTGCTGCATCAAGATGTTGTGTGGGATTTCAAAATTGAAAATTTGATTCTTGTTTTTCCAGACATATATATTTTCTTAGGCTGAAAATTCCTTTAGTCCTGTTGTGTTTTTGAGAAGTTTTGGGTTTCTATTGATGTCATCGTTTTCCTTCCAAAAACACTAAGCTACTGCTGATTTTTTCTCTTGCTTTAGATTTGTGTTTCTGATGTGCTCCTTTGTTCTTGTCCATCTGATCACCATCAGAAAGGAACACAGCTACTACACAGAGGATCACAGCAGTCAACACAAAACTGATAATGGAGCTTTTAGCTTCTGAGACATATTTTTCATAAATTACAGATAATTGGTAGTGTTGTAAATTTGACTCAAAATTCTCTAAGCTATTAATTCACATCACTGTTACTGAAGTGCCCCATAATTAATAACTTTTACAGTTTGATTGCGTTAGCTACAGCAGCACAGGAATATAACTACACACGACCAGTACTCACTGAAGAAAAGGTGCTGGAAATTAAAGGAGGAAGACATCCTTTACAAGAACTCCGTGTTGACAGTTTTGTTCCAAATGACACATTTTCGAGTGAAAAACATTCACTTGTCAAAATTCTCACTGGTCCAAATGCTAGTGGCAAGAGTGTGTATCTCAAGCAGGTAATCAGTGAAACAGAGTTATGTTGCATGCATTCTATTTTACTTAATTAAAAGAGGCACTTTTTGAGAAGCTTATACTTTTGGGGATAAATTAAATTGAGTTTTATTTATGGATGCTCTTTAACTACTATGGTCCTTAGCGTCCCATTCTATATTGGGCATGAAAGACTGGTAATTTTGCTCAGAGGCCTCTTTATCAGGCTTAAGGTTCTTTTACATGCCGTAAATCTATGATACGGGACCACTGGCTTTACTTTCCTTCTGTAGGAAGCCATGCTAAGGATTTTTAAGCCCGAAAAAATCCATCGCCCTCCACTGGGTTTGAACCCGTGACCTTGGGAACTAGAGGCTAGCACGGTACCACTAGTCCACGGAGGACCTGTTGGGGATTTCAAGGCACATAGGCATGATAAGAAATTGGATAAGTTAATTTACAAAAGAGGCAGTTTTCATGTCCTGTAGACATGGAGAGGGAATGCTTGCATTTAAATGTGCTAGGATTTAAAATTATGTAGAAAAACTATGATCTCATCTGTACATATAACAAATTTGTATCTACAAATTTTTGGGGGGTGGGGGTAATGTTTTATCTTAGGTAAATAGCCAATGTTAACTTGTATACTACTCTGAGGTGAAGAAATTCCTTTTCAAAATTTCTGTATATATTTATATGCCTTTTCATCTAAAATAGCTGAAACTTAATATTTAACATAATTTAGGGTCCATTTAGAGAGAATAAACTATATGACATCTTAGTTACTTCTCCCACATTGCAGACGTTGATTTGAATATATGGTAGTCACACAGTGTAAATCTTTCACTTATTTAGTTTTGTGAAGAATGATAGATAAGAAAAGCTCATAAGCATAATTTTTCTGAGTAATTTTGTTATTTACAAAATTTCAGTATAATGAACATTTAAGGAGGTGTGCCAATCTTTTGCTGTTTATGGAGTACACAGTAAGCTCTATTGTTTTAGAGTTACCTTGGAAAATACTGTAGTTCTGAATGCATAAAATATGTAAGAGTCTTGCCTCTCATGCTTGTTCTGTGTTTTTGCCTCATCAACTGTCTGGATCCAAATCCTAGTTGAATCAAGCTGCCTGGCTGATGTTTCTATTTGAGGATCTCAATGCTCAGCTTTAGTGCTTTAGATCCCATGTCTCAATTTCATTTATTGTCTGGTATAACCCATTTGGTTAAAAGCCCCTAAAGAGAGAAAGGATATTCTGTGGTTCAGGCTCATAATACAGGATGGAAGGGAACTTATTACATTCCTTCTAAATGTACTTCATAGAAGTATTACAAACAAAACATGTAATAGCATTTTGTTCTGTGATCAGCTGTTTTTGAAAACAAAAATAGTTATGTTTCCAAATTAGATGGTTTATTTCACAAGAATGTAAGAAGATAATAGTTTGTCACTTATAAGACGGATAGCGTAACCTATTTCTGATCTAGTTTTTGTAATACCTATGTTACATTATACAGGTTTTGAAATAATTAATCATTTTCCGAATACAATTTTGCAGACATAATGTAATTGGAGACAGGCAAGGTAGGTCAGTGTGAGAACCGACTCCCAGACATAAACAAAACAGCATACTGAATTGGGAGGTGGGGTTGTTTTCCACAACCCTTAATCCAAACAAATATGACAAAAGGGTGGTGTAATGTTTTGGCCAAATGACAAGTACAACTTGGTAGCTATGGGCCTACACTAATAGTATGGAAGTAATACCTTCTTTGTCTAATAATTTTTGCGGTCACTGACTGAAAAACACACCATGTTTATGTCAGCTCCACTAGAGGTTGAGTCATTATTAGAGTAACATCATACTATGCATCATAACTCACAGATTTAGTGATAAAAGAACCCGAGGTATGTTTAGTAGATAATCATACAACAGCACAAGGTTTACCTTTTCAAATCATGAGTACCTGTACATGTTGTTAGTGTATGGGGAAACTACTAAGAATGCTGCAGCTGTCACCAGATTGTACTGGAAAGGTTTCCTGCCTGAAGGATATCAAACCCAAGAATGTTTGTGCTGACAGCGCAGATGCTTCTAGACGCAAGGGCCATGCAGCCAGCACATAAAGGAGGGTGAGCAAGAAATATTATCACTGCAGAGGAAGCAATTTTAAATCTTGTAGATAAACAACCCAGCAGCAATAGTTGGGGAATAGCTTGCATGGTTGGTGTGTCCCATCAGTTTGTTCTCAGGATGCTGAAAGAACAGTTATTGCGACTGTATCATACCCAATGAATACATTGGCTCTCAGCAACGGATTACATGCCTAGGCTGGCTTTCATCAATTGGTTCCTAGAACAAGGTGCAGATATGCCATAATTAATTATGGCAACATACAAAGCTACCTTTACAAAAAATGGCATTTTCAGTTTTCGTAACACCCACACATGGGTGGAAGAAAACCCTCACAGCACCAGGGAGCATAATTTTCAACAGTGATTTGCTGTGAACGTATGGGTAGGAATAGTTGGTGATTGCCTCATAGGCCCTTACATTCTTTCCAACCAGTTGAATGGAGTTAATTATCTGACATTTCTGCAAGAGACACTTCCAGGCTTAGTGGAAAACCAGAAACCAGAAGAAACACGTGGTTCTTACATGATGGTGCTCTGCCACACATTACATGGGATGTTTGTGACCATCTAACTGTAGCTTTCATAACAAGTGGATTGGACACTACAGGCCCATTAAATGGCCTGCAAGATCATCAGACCTGAATCCTGTGCACTTTTTCTTCTGGGGGGACATGAAAAGTAGAGTGTGCAAAACACTGATTACTGATGTTGAAACTTTGGGACAACGTATTCATTTGCCTGGAGAGGAAATATGCACCAATGAAAGTGTGTTTGCTATAGCACAATGTAATTGGTTACGTAGGTGTGAAGCTTACAAGTATGCAAATGGTGGACATTTTGAACAATATCCGTGAATCATTTGGTTTATTGTTTATTCTTTTGCTGTCCATGTTAAAAATACATTTAATAGACTTTGTAAGAGCCTATATGATTTTGGTGTTTACATATTAGAAAGATGGTTTGGTTCATTAAATTAGCAGTATCAATTGCAAAACACTTAAGATTAATGTTGAATGAGCTGATTATCCATAGATTCTGAGTTTAGGTTACAAAATGTGTCATTGGAAGATGCAGATGCAATGATTAGAAAGTTACAGACATGAAACATTTATCTACACTCATGAACCACGCACCATACAGCAAAAGTGAAACCTGTTTACATGCTGACCTACTTCTGGTTTTGAAAGGGAGAGTTCCACTCCTGATCCCAGCTGCTTCTTGGCTACTGCTGCAACATTGCCAGCATGTGTGTTTGATGTTCTCAAATAACCTAACATATCTCTGCAGAAAATGGTCATAGAAAAAGTGGAAGATACCAAATATGTTCCAAATAATGAGATCTGTAATTGGTTTAAATTGATGTAATGACATTCATTCCACCTGATATTTTTCTCTCTCTACTAATTTTATATTGAGTATTAAAATGTGTATTTAATTGCTTATATTTTAAACTTTATAGTAATTCTTAAAAATAAATTATTATTTAGAAGTTATTAATTTTCAAAATAGTTTTAACAGACACATTGCAAAAGAAGGAAAGAAAAACAAAAAAGTAAGACAGAATGACTTCAGAAGTTAACGCAAGCATAGCTGTGGTTTCTGCTACTTGTAAAATAAATATCCTACTCTTTTTGCTATCATGTTATAGTCATGTGTCCTGGTTTCATAATTTGATAAATAATTTTGCTTTGCTGTGCATGACAAGCACCAGATACTTAAGGGTATTGGTGATGCACATTTATATAGGTACTTAGGACATTCAGTTGTTGCAGTCTTAAATTTTTGTTTTGTTCAAGAATGTAAAATGGCATTGTAGACTCTAGATGACTGTGCAAATGGGTTTTCTCAGTGTTAAATACAAACCTATAAATAAGAAGTAACATATAATGGAGCAAATTTTAACACCCTTTTTTTTCTGGATTGAAGGCTGAATCCTTAATTGGAAGCACATAGCACATGCAGTCCACAGTGGTATCAGGAAGGGTGACATGCCATTGTTCAACAACAACAACAATAATAATAATAATTTATTCACCATTTGGTAAACACAATAATTACAATAGGCTTCATCAAAACAGAAATCTTAAAACTATACCTTATGGATTACATTTTTTTTTTTTGTTCGAGTGGAGGAAAAATACTTTAACGTACTAACCCCATCTAAGATGGGAGTGTGGGACTCCACTGCGGTGGTGAACCAGGGCCATACCCACTAAAAAACCTCCACCGGAGAGAATTCATGGTAACGTGAGGCAGTACCGCTCTTGCACCTGCGGATTCAAAGGAGAGGAAATGTTGGCCAGTCATAGGCTAAGGCCAAGGTGTGGAAAGGAGGCCGGACGTAACCATGACTGAAGCCCTGGTTGCACCCTGGCAAAATTTTGGGTGTTCAATCTTGGTGTATACTTGATGGCGCCATGGCACTGCATCCTACGATATTAGAAGTGTTGTACGTCACAAGCAGGCACTCGTGCACAAGTTGTTGGATCTGAGCCAATGGCTGCATCCCTTGAACAGATATTTAAATCATGCAGTATAAGTACATAATTATATGTATTTCTATTAGCTACTGCTGTGCTCAATCTATATTTGTTTACTTATTATCTTATATTAGCATTCTAAGGTACATATATATTTAGGATTCATGTAAATATTTATAGGGTTATTTTGCTCTGCCAGGTGGCGTTGTCTCTTGTCTTTTAGTTAGGATTATTAATTGTATTCATTTGTAATTTTATTTTTCCCCAATATGGTGTCATCCTTAATGTCGTCCATATCATTAACCATAAACATTTGCTGGGTCATATAGAGTGCATCGGCGGGCAATCTGCCTACAGTTGCAGGTGCGAGCCAGTGCCATTCACAGGGGGGGGGGGGGGGGGGGGCGGGACCGCCTTGACTCAGAGAGCAAGGACTTTTGAGGGCTACCAATTGTCGTGTTATGAAGCTGTAGTCATGGGTATCTTACTAGTGTGTCAAGGTACGCTTGAATGTCAATTTTGGGCTCCCCTAGGCCTAAGGTTCTGTCAAATAGTGACAGCGGTCTTTTATGCTTGTTGTGGTTGTTTTCATATGAACCTAGTTCTTGAATCAGTCTGTTGGTGTTCTTTTCCTTGCTTTTATAGAAGTTGAAGCTTAAGCTCTTAACATATTCTTCAACTGAGTGTAATTTTAGTTCCTTGTGTAGGAGATATGCTGGCGCTAGCGGCAGTTGTTTAGTAATTGTTCATATTATTCTATTTTGGAGTGTTTGTAATTTATGCATGTGCATTTTGGTCGCGTCAATATTGACCTTATTAGTGTTTTATATGGTTAGTCCCATGTTTATTTTCAATTGGTTATTTGTGTTAAAGATTGGGTATAGTCTGTTTAGGTGACCATTGGCCTTGGCTCTGACTTTCACAATTTGCTTATTCCAGGTCAGGCCTTGGTCCATGCTGAGGCCTAAGTAGGTCACTTGGTCCTTCCATTCGATTCTTTCGCCTTGATAGTTGAGAGGCTGGAGAGCATGTTTACCTTTACAGTGAAATATTCTTTTAGTGAATATTATTGCTTGTGTTTTCCTAGGATTTACTTTGATCCTCCATTTGGTGAACCAAGGTTCTAGTGTGTTTAGCGCATTTTGCAGTCACAAATATATAATTTTCAGTTGCGTTCACTGCGTGGTTATTGCAGCGTCATCTGCATAAATCTATTTGTTTGATCTTACCAATACTGGCATATCATTTATGTATAAATTAAACAGCGTCGGTCCCAATAGACTTCCTTGTGGGACTCCAGCTTGATACCGCTTCCTCTGCCGACATATGAAAGTGCCAGTCGCAAAGGTAGTTCCTAATGAGGGCTATAGCGGAGTCAGGGAAATTGTATTGTATGAATTTCTTTAGGAGTCCGGCGTGCCATACAATATGGCTAATGAACACTATTTATATATTGCTTTATTTTCTGAATAAAATTCCTGTGTACTATATAGGGGATGTTTAATTAACCATGTATATAATTATATACAATCTATCTTTAAAGAGTTAAACATTTGTGGTAGTTATTTTTGAAGGAAATGAATTGAAAAGTTTTATGCCTAACCTTGTAATACTTTGAGGTCTTCTGCAATCTGTGATACAGGATATCGACTTTATTCCTACTACATGCATTATGTTTATGTATAGGCCCCCTTACATAATGTACAGGGTGAATCACCTAAAACTTGCACCACAAATATTTTGGAAATGGAAAGTACTATAGATGTGCAGTTTTCACAACATTGATTGGTAATCAGCGGCTCGTACATTTAGCCTTTAAACAGATTTTAATAATACTGAGAAAGTGTATTTTGAGCAAACATACAATTTTTTAAATGGAACAATGCCTAGTTACATCAACAGAATAAAGGTAGGGTAAATTAGAATGTCAGTCGCGTTTGTTGCAAGATCCTAGTGCAAGTGGTTTACGAGAAATCTTATTTTAAACTTTTACGCACCAACACTTGTATAACCTGTGGTAGCACAAACTAAAGAAAAACAAAAGGGAATTACGATACTTACTTCTGTGGATTCTTACAAGTAAAGAGAACATAGCCCTTCAAAGGTTGTGTTCAAAATGACCACCGGCAGCTTCAATACATGCTTCCAGTCTGCTATGGAAAGACTGCTGCACACGTTCTAGCATTTCAGCGGAAATTTCAGAGCAGGCAGCAGTAATACGTCGTTTCATATCATCTCATGTAGTTGGTACATCCTTGTAGACAGTGTCTTCCAGCCTTCCCCACAGAAAAAAGTCTAAAGGGGTCAGATCCGGTGAACAGGCCAGCCAAGGTACAGGTCCTCTTCATCCAATCCAACAATTTCGAAACAATCTGTTAAGACAAGCTGTAGTACTTCATGCACTATGGGCTGGATAGCCATCATGTTGGTACCAAGGTTCCTCCTAGTCTGCAAAGGAACGTCTTCTAGCATTTGTGGCAGATGCTCTGTCAGGTGGCTGCGATACTTGTGCGAGTTCATTGTTCCTTCTATGAACAAAGGGCCTATGAACTGATGGTTCACTATCCCACACCACACGTTTAAACTCCATGGATGCTGACGTTTCACCTGACGAAGCCAATGGGGATTGTCAACAGACCAATAGTGAATGTTTCTGCAGTTTATCTGGCCATGATTAGTAAATGTTGCCTCATCACTAAACAAGATACATGATGAATCTGGAGTATCATGTCTTAATGCCCATGTAAAAAGTTAACAGGATTCTCAAAATCGTTTCCATGCAGCTCTTGATGGAGAGAGATGTGATAGGGATGGAACCTATGTCGATGGAGAATGCTCAGTACACTTGCCTGACTTATGCCACTTCCACATGTAATTGTGCGGGAACTAATTTGCAGATCTACTGCAACAGCAGCCAAAGCATTAATTTCTGCCTCTTCTGCAGTCATTGTTTGTTTCTGTTACGTTTTCTTGGTGTTACAGTACCACTTTCACGTAATTGGTTAAAGAGGTTGATAAATAATTGCCAAGATGGTTGACATCTATCGGGATACTTTTCCGCATACACCGTACAGGAACGAACTGCATTCTTCCTACACTCTCCATACACCATGAGCATATCGGCTTTTTCTGTATTAGTAAACCCCATCTTCCACTCACGACTTACTGCTTGAACCATCACAAACTAACTGACCAGAAAGTCGCAATGCAATCAATGAACAGAAAACACAATGAAACAAACTTAACAACATCGTTTCTAGCAACTAAGCAGGTTGAGTGGGACCAACAATTGTTGGGGTAAACCACTTGCATTAGAAGCCTGCAACAAAGATCATTGGCATTCTAATTTATCCTACCTTTATTCTGTTGATGTAACTAGGCATTGATCCATTTAAAAAATTGTATGTTTCCTCAAAAAATACACTTTCTCAGTATTATTGACTGTTTATAGGCTAAATGTACGAGTCCCTGACTACCAATCAATGCTGTGAAAACTGCACATCAATAGCACTTTCCATTTCCGAAATATTTGTGGTGCAAGTTTTAGGTGATTCACCCTGTATATGTAAATTCTGTTTTATTTGGACCAACGCATCATTAATACATAGATTAATAGTCAAAGGAATTTCTAATTCTATAAATGAAGGTTTTGATGCAGTAATTTGTATCACAAATTACTTAAATGTAAATAATGATTGTAATATGAATATGCATTTTTATGTGACATTGATTTCAGATGTTTATTGATTGTAAATATTATTGGGAAATAAGTTTATACGGCCTTACTGAAACTGTCAATAATAGCGCAATAATGCAGAGAGGGAGGGTGAGCTGTTTATCATTATTGGAAACGAGGAAGTTACGTAATGTTGGCGCGTTTTCGGTAGAAACTTCTGGAATGTGTTCTCCCTAAAGCATATGTATTCATAATTTTCATTGGATATTAAAATAGACGCTAATGTTGGCGCATTTTATTAGCCAATAGCAGCTCAGTTATAATCTTTAGGCGTATCTGGATGAAGGGGTATAAATAGAAGCCAAGTTAGAGGTAAAGTCAGTCAGTCCTTCAGTTCGCCGAAAGCATTCATACATTACACGTCGTATTTGGCGTCAGTTCATCAAAAATCTGTGTACACTACACGTCGTCTTCAGTCAGTCAGTTCGTCATACATCGGATATAGATTCACAAGTTACACGCAGCAGAATTATGAAAGATCTAAAGTATTGTAAGGTTAATTATATAAAAGATTGAAGTACGTGGATTAAAAGAATTATCAGTAAGAAGTTATTATAACAGTTTCAGTTTGGCGAGTGTTAAGATCAATGTATAAATGTGATAGTTAACGTGTTCGACAATAAATGTGTAAAACAAATTTCTTCATCAGTGTAATTTTTGGATAAAAGATTCCTTTGCGTTTACACAACCTGTATAGAGATACGTGCCCAAGCCAACAGGATAATAGCTAGCCGGAGGACATTTGTAATGAAATCAAACAAAAGCTAATACTGCCGCAAATTGCTAACACTAGATGGAGCTACAAACCAAACAAATGAATGACGTCACAAGATGGCTTCAACACCGATGTAAACAAACATTGTAAGTAATACCGTTACAAATTGGCTACCACAACGTGGGGCTACAATTAATGTTAAATAAATAATAACATTAATACTGTCGCAAAATGGCTCCCATACGTGGGGCAGTTAAAATTATGTAACCAAACAAAACAAACAGCAGCACAATATAAGATCTTCAAGTTCTAATAATTTACGTAAAAACATATTACGTAAGCACCAAGAATGTTACTTCAGTTTACAGTGTTCGAGTTTCTTTGATGTTGTCATAATTCTTATTATTTTTTTTGAATCCTTAATACCTCTGTTATTCTTGGAATACTGCTCCATAGTACTATCCCATATCTAAATATTGATTGAAAGAATGAAAAAAGCTATTCCAACAAAATCTTTTGGCACTGCTTTTTTTAAGTTGGCTAAGAGAAATACCATATGTGATACTTATTGTATACAAAATCAGTATGTGGTTCCAGGATAATTGTTTATCAATTACAATACCAAAATGTTTCATGCTATAACAGTGAGCATTTACATGCTTTAAATTAAAGATTATGTTTTACTATTTGCTGGCATTCATAAGGAAGGCATTACTTCTAAACCAAGTTTGAGCTTGCTACGTGGTTTCATTTACAGACTGTGTCAGCAATTTTAAGTCTTCATTAACATTAAGGAAGTATGTATCATCTGCATAATCAATTACGTGGTGGATAGCATTTTGATACATCATTTATCATTATTAGAAAAAGGGGGCCCCCAGCACTGAGCCCTGTAGAACCCCAATTTTCACCTCAGTGATGCTCAATTGCTTTCTTCCAACATTTACTAGCTGTTACTTTAAGGCTGGATTATTATTCAAAGGATTGCTTTAAACACCTTGGAAAGCTACATCTTTCAATTAAAAGATTGAAATTGTCATAAGGCACATTGTCTGCAACCACTAATTATAGAATTAGCCTCTTCATGCACCCAGATAATAAAAAACAAATAGTGCAGCAATATTATGATAAGCCAGCTTGTAAGGTTTTGATATACTCATAACATCCTAGACAACTGTTCTCTGTGTTTTTCTCTGCAGAAGTCCTATGTTCTAAAAAAAAGGTGGGAGGGAATTAGCTTTTCATAATTTGAATATAATTATTCACTCTTAAAAGAATACAGTTTAGATTTTCCCTTGATAAAAGACAACTCCATGGTACTATTAATATGAAATGTTTCTTACAGGTGGCGCTGATAGCATACCTTGCACACATTGGAAGTTTTGTTCCTGCACAGAGTGCAAAAATTGGGTTGCTTGACAAAATCCTGACACGTATACAGACAAAGGAATCAATATCAACAAATATTTCAGCATATGTTAATGATACAAATCAGGTGAATAAAGTTCATATTACTTTTGCAATATAGAATGTGTACATGAAAAATCATTTATATTTTGGTTGCAATTTACACTTAGGCATATTATTTTATGATTTAGTTTTCTCTTTTTTCCTCTTTATTGCCTAATGGAGATAAATTGTAGGAAAAAAGCATGTTTTATTCAATACTTTACTAGCATAGGATTCCCATCTCCTTTAATCACCTTTGGTCTATATGAACCTATAGACAGAGAGTTAGCAATCAACTTTCTTAATGAGGAAATATTTACTATACTAATTCCTAGACAATTTGCACTATTAGATGTGCAACATTGTGTCCTTTTCCTGAGGCTGATTTTTTGCTCTGATAGTAATTTTTTGAAGTCTGAAGGCTAATATGTATCTAGAGATTTCCTATTATTTTCTCTAGTCTGTTACATGGTAATCCATGTAACCTGTGAAAATTTGAAGGCTGTATATTAGTAATGTTGCCCAGACTGAACCTTGACGTGGAGTTAAAGAAACAAAAGCTAGTGGAGAAGGAAGAGAAACTTGAGAAGGAGAAGTCAAACAACTCACTTCAAACAATTTAGCTGGAAAGGCAACGTGTGGTGAGGTTGCTAGGTGAGTGAGATACTGTGTGGTTGACTCAAGTAGTAGTAGTAGTCAGACACAGTGCTCAAGTTGTTCATCAGCAAAACACAAGAATATTCATGTTTATACAGTAGACAGAGATAGCTGGCATACCGAGAAGCAACACATGTAATTAGAAAAGGTTGGCGGTATCAGAATACAGTTAAACTGTAAGAATATAATGGTCGAGAAACATGCTGGGAGTTATAATGCATGTTCAAATAATTAAGCGTGCCTAGCTAGGGAGTATTGCTACATTTTAGATTGTGGAAGTACATGGTTAAATGGAGTAACTGCTGCAGCACTGATAGAAGTCAAATTGGTCAGCATGTCGGTCATAGGATCTTTGAGATAGCAACAGTTTCTTCATCATCCATCCCAGGAAAAGCTGTTCATTGCAAGCCAGAAGAACTATGAAAATTGAATTAACCATGAGGCAAGAAACAAGAATTATTCTTCACATCTTCTGCAGGGGTATGGATTGGCCCACACGCTTCTCCAATTCACAGACAAGTCACCCAGAAGGAGGCCAGAAAATCAGGTAATATTCAATTATTATTATTGTAATAATACACAGAAAGTATTGGGAAAGCAACCAAAGCTAGGGAAATTGTGCCAATATTTAATACGTCTATCATTTCATTTAGATAAAAGTTCATAAGTTTAAAACATTCATATATATATATATATATATATATATATATATATATATATATAGTGATTTAGAAGTAATTTTATATAATAATAATAATAATAATAATAATAATAATAATTTTATTCACCATTTAGCAATTACAATAGGTTTCGTCAGATAAAGAATAGCATAAAATCTATACAGTATTTGTTACATTATAAAGAATACAATTTTACATTATAAAGAGTACAATTTTACATTATAAAAAATACAATTTTACATTTAACTTTTATTTGCTGTCTCAAATTCCTGTACACTATACAAAGGATGTTGTATTAGCCATTTGTACACTTTATCTTTGAAAGCTAGAAAACTATTCGCTATTTTTGAGGGAAGTAAATTGAAAAATGTTATGCCTATTACCTTGTGATGTTTTGAGGTCTTCTTTTGTCTATGGTACGGCATATCTACCTTATTCCTACTATGTGTATTATATGTATGTATATCACTTCTTATATCATAGGTATGCAGATTTTCTTTTACGTGCACCAAAACATCATAAATATATAAATTCACAACTGTAGGGATTTCTAGCACCTTGAACAGTGGTTTACAGTGTTCTATTTTCTTTGAGTTTGTCAGGATTCTTATAACCTTTTTTTGAATCTTTAGTGCCTCTACTATCCGTGAACTATTGCCCCATAATATTAGACCATATCTTAAGATACTTTGAAAAAATGAAAAATAGGCCATACGAACAAAATCTTTTGGCATTGCCTTTTTTAAGTTTGCCAAAAGAAATACCATGCAGGATAACTTATTACATATATAATCAATGTGTGGATTCCAGGGTAGATGTTTGTCAATTATGGCACCAAGTAGTTTGGCACTATCACAGGTATTGTTCATATGTTTTAAGCTGAAAATTATATTTTGTGTTTTGGTGGCGTTCATAAGGAAGCCATTAATTTTAAACCATGTGTGTGCTTGCTGCGTGGTTTTATTAACCGCCTGTTTTAGCAGATTATGTTCTTTCTTTACATTAAGAAATGTTGTGTCATCTGCATAAACAACTGTATGGCATGGATAACATTTAGATATATCATTTATCATTATTAAAAAAAACAGAGGCCCCAGCACTGAGCCCTGCGGAACTCCAGTTTTCACTTCTTTTATGGTAGAATGCTTGCCACCAACTGATACCACCTGTCTCCGATCATCTGAATAGGATTTAAATATTCTTAAGCTTTTCTCTTTGACTCCGTATATTTCCAATTTTTTTAATAAAATGCAATGTTATACACTATCAAATGTTTTGCTTAGGTCACAAAGAGTGGCCTGAGCCATATTATCTTCCTCAAAAGCTTGATAGATTTTTTGTACTAGTGTATCAACTGCCAGTATTGTTGATTTCGCTCTACAATATCCAAATTGATTACTAGAAAATAACTTATGTTTTTCAAAATAATTTTGTAGTTGGCTTTTTATCAGACATTCCATAATTTTAGCTATTGTGGGAATTATTGAAATGGGTCTTTAATTTGTCACACTTTCTTTGTTGCCCTTTTTATGTATTGGTATTACTTTAGAAAAATTTAGTTCTTTTGGGAACATGCCTTTGCTGAAACATCTATTTATACAAATGGTCAATGGAACATCAATATATTGTATTACTTCTTTAATTAGGTTATTGGAGAAATCGTATATGTCCCTACTTTTTGAACTCTTTAATCTTTTTGTGATTTTTTTAACCTCCAGACATGTTACATCTCTGAGTGAGAAACCCTCATTTTCATTCCCTATTGTTACTTCATTCATAAAGCTCATAGCAGCATCTGGGCATGATTTTACCTGTAAAGTTATATCTTCTACTGACTGCAAAAGGAAACTGTTGAATTCATCTGGAGTTATTCCTTCGTCTATTCCACTCTTGTTATTTTTACCTGTTATGTAGTTTATGAGACCAGGCTGCCTTACATTTGTTGTCAGACTTTTCTATCTGTGACTGATTAGCATTCCTCTTTGCCTCAACTAGCGCTTTCCTATATTCTTTTCTGTAGTCTTTCACTGTGTTTAACAAAAACCTGTTTGTTGTTTTTTTATACTTATCTTGCACAATTATTAATTTATTTTTCATTCTGTCTAGCTCTAGGTTATACCACTTGTATGTACATTTACTAATTGTACATTTACAAGTCTTTTTTTATTTTGCAAGTGTTATTAAATAAATCAACTAGTTTTTTAAAGAAGACCTCAAAACTTTGTTCTGCTGATCCTTGAAAGTTGCCAAGCATTGCTTCCCAGCTCACCCCTGCTAAACAGCCCTTGAATTTATTTACATTTTCTAAGGTAAGATCCCTAATTTCTGTAACAGTTTTTTCTACTTTCTGCAACATATTTTTTCAGTGTTTACACTGAAAAATAGAGCCTGATGATCTGCTACTTTGTGCTCTGATACTGTGTATAGTTTTTTTGGTAGCACATTAGTTATGATATTATCTAGGCAAGCAGTCTTTCAAGTAGGAGTTGTGTTTACACAGTGGTATCCCATCTGTTGTATTAAATTTAGAAACTGCCCTACTGTACTACTTGTTTTAGTTATGTCAAAGTGAGCATTTAGGTCTCCACAGATTATTACACTACACTTGAAGTTGAACAAATATGTAAGTACCTTTTCCATACTTTCAAGAAATAGGTTAGGTTCTCCTACTGGCGACCTATATAACGTGACTATTATAGTATTGTAATCTTTGAGTAATATCTCTGCCACTTCAAATACTTTTTCTATACAAAATCAATGTGTTCAATTAGATTTGAATTAGATATGTGTAAAGTAATGTTTGGTGTTCAAAGAGTAAAATGGATAATAGAACTCATTATTGGAAGCTATTCAATTTAGTTTACGTTAAAGCTCGACAGTACCATTTAACATAATGATTAAAGGTGATACAGTGAAAGTGGTGCAAGCACTTTAATGAACAAATGTACTGATTATAAACTTATATGGTGCAACTTGGAATTAGTGATGGACTGTCGAAGTAAATTCATAATTGTAAAATCAGATGCTTCAATATATAATCCATTCACATAATTATACTCTCACCAATAATAAATTATCTAAAGAAAATGTATGCTGGGTTTATATATGTGCAACATTCATGATTCCTTGTCCCATTCATTTGGGGGGGGGGTGTAGTGAAGTAAAATGGTTTAGCTCTGTGTACAATAGTTACATTAAGATCCATAGGTGGGCTCTGGTGGGCCATGAAACGATGGTAGCAGATAAACTGCAAAATAATATTATTACAGAGTAATCTCTCACAAATGGTAGCAGAAAGTCTGCGGTTTAGTTTCCAGTATGACTTGTTATACGGTAATCAATATGATAGATTATTAAAAAAGAAACGTTACAAATACTAGTAGTAGCTAACCGTAACAAGTCATATATCCCTTGACCATTTTTCCCTATAGCCATCCCAACCCACAGGTACCCCACCCTGTGCATGTCTATACTATGCCAGATACATTTCTTTAGATGTGCAATGGAGTTGATCTTTATTGTATACTGCCACTTTATGTATCCTGTGCAAAATAGTCAAGGGTGTGTGATCCAGAGAAGGTAGAACCCAAATGCATTTTGATTCTCTACCAATCTGCCTCAGTGGAAATCTGGCACCAGGTATTCATGAACGGTCCAGTTCTGTTTGAAGGAACATCTGCGTAACAAGCTATGAAGTGATATTAGTCTGGGTTGTGTAAAAAAGATTTGAGTCCACTGCCCATCTAAAGGAAGGTATGTGACAGGTGTTGCTCGACAAATGCTTGCAATGCTAGGAAAGGTGTTTTGTAGAGACTGTATTGTTGGAAGTTGTGTGTGGAATTGCAATGTAGTGGTCATTAACATGACTGAAGAACAAAATTGTGATGGATTACATGTTACTGCATGTCAAGGATTTCAATCACAGTATTGATTTGAATCTAAAATCTGTTCTTCTCAAACATGTATTTATTTTATAAACCTCCCATATTTTATGTCTTGCTGAAACCATCATCAGACTTTATACACTTAATATTAAAGTGTTTTTGCTGTGCATTTTGGACATTCCTTAAAAACTCTTACTTTGAACAACAAAAATAACTGTTTGAAATCTTAAATTGTCTTATATGTAGAAAATATTCCTTTACACAGTTTGTATGTAGGCTAAAGATAGAAAGTTGATCAGATTTAAAAAAAAAACTCAATGCCACAGCTGAAACTCAAGTACCTTTGATTTACAAGCCAATGCTTTTTCATTGAGATGAACTGTGTCAATAAATAGCAATCCAGTAAGACAAAGGTCTGAGTTTTTCACATTTTATTGAATTTTACATCTTAAATCTGCTACTTATACAGGAAGTATTACATTGTGCAATAAGGCCAATAGAGGTTGCCTGCAGTGAGTCTCCAAATCCATGAGTTGTGAGGTTGTTTAAGTAATACAGTTTTCAGATAATCCACTATATCTAGTTGCATTGCAGCAAAAGTAGCTTTGTGTTTAGAAAACTAAAGACAGAGTAAATAAATGAAGTATCAGTGAAATGATAGATACCTAACTGCATTCCATTATATTAATCACTAAACATGATGAGAAGGAAGAAGATTGGTAAAGCTGCTGTTACAAGCCAATAAAGCTTGTTTTATAATAATTTGTAGATGTAATGAAGTGCAAAATATAATATCTGTA
This sequence comes from Deroplatys truncata, assembly GCA_030765065.1. Lineage (NCBI taxonomy): Eukaryota > Metazoa > Arthropoda > Insecta > Mantodea > Mantidae > Deroplatys > Deroplatys truncata. The sequence continues at coordinate 122,142,220 of CM060978.1, forward strand.
GTCAATATATGTGAGTTAGTCCACTCTTTGTCTAGTGCTATTGTTTTGTAATTTAACTTTTTTTACTTTTTACACATAGCACTTGAATTTGCAGGTGTGCAACTCAGCCCCAGCTCTCTCCCAGTCACTCATTAATGTGTCCAACTCAGGACTCTCCTCTTCTCATGTAGACAACTGCTACTTGCTCACATGCTGCAAGAACTTGCCGAGGAAACAGCAAAACAGAACTAAATCAAATCCAGAGCCAGCAGTCAACCTTCCTTTTATGCTTAAGTGGCATCTTCCAGAAGGTTCACTCAAAACCAGAAGAGGGTGAATTCTGGAGTATTCTACCCGCATCCTGATAGGAGTTCTGGACAATTTGATAAAACAAAGAGCACCTCTCCCTCCCTCTCACCAACCAACCAACCACACACCAGCTGGCACTAAAGTAATGCCCTGCCCAAACTGGAGCAAGAAACCAGGTTCCTGTCACAAATGCTAGCATTTAATTATAAATTTTTGCATGTATTTATGAAGGAAAAATGTTATGTGTAGCAATCACACAGCTTTCTTTAGCAGTCATTTACTTTCATAGATGCTCTAAAAATTATCCATATAAAAGCTTATTTTTCTGTGCACTTCTGCTAATCATAATAAACATTCACCAGAAATCATTTAAAATGTTATGACACGAACCCACATAGAGCACGCTTGGATGACAATCTATCATTAAATGGAAAGTCAATATGCAAGCCTTGATATTGCACACTCTTTGCATAGGCTGATGAGATGTAAAAGAATGGACAATGGAAAATGTCTGCCTTATGTTACAGAAAAGCTATTTGAAACAAGTTAATATTTGAATGAGCTCTACATTTATTTTCTAGTAAGCTTTTCTCTATCTTATGGTTTCCCAGTTACGTAACATTCAATGAAATTGACAAGGACTTTACAGAAGATTTACAGAACATTCAAGTATGCATTTTATTTATCATGCCAATATTTTAAACATATGACTTTTATTGAAAATTGTTAGAGTAATTTTTAAAAAATACTTTTTCCATGTAATGGGTGTTTGGGGTGAGGGAATTTTATGCAAATCTTTGTCTTGTATCCTTGAAAGACATTGGGCTTAATTACAAATTTTATATTTATCCAAACTTTTACTTTTGAGGTATGATTATAGTGAATAGTGCTGATAATATACCTGTGAATTATAGCAAAAACAATTATGTTTGTTTTTGTACTACTTAAAAAGGAAAATCTGAAAGTCTTTCTGAAAGCTAACTGAAACTACCACATTATCAACATCACCAACAAACATGGGTTTATGACCTTTCAATATGACATTGAAGCTTTGGTTCTTAAGACCTATAGTGAGTGTGGTTCTTTAGCATCAATTGTACAGTGACTGAATGAATTTACTGACTTTATTAAGATGCAGTTCAAGGCAATACTTAGACAGATTCATACATGTTGGCTGTCTCTGCTTCCAGCAACTAAGACAGTTATACATTGCCTGTCATCAAAGCATATTTTTTACCAAAAGTGAAGAAAACTGTTCAAGATTAATCAGCAGTTTGTAGCAAGTAAAATTGGAAGCACAATGCTAAAGCCAACCATTTCCTTCTTGAATACCAATTACATTTTTTGCAGCACATCTTGTCTGAAACATCTGTTAGAAAACAACAGACAGTTCAATTGCCTCTTGAGATCTCTTAAGAATCAAGAGCAAGCTAGAGAATAGAAAACAAGATTGGTTCTTTGGAACACAAGTTCATGAAATGCTTGAAAAGCTCTCAAATGCTGAGAGGTCAAATCTTAAAGGAGCCATAATCTTGCAATGGTGCATCAATTATCTTTCCATAGTTACTATTTTTTTTCTGAAAACAATTGTTCAACTTCCTTCATTTTAAGAATGATAGGAGGACCTTTGCTTGCAGTGGGGATAAGTTTCAAAGCTTACAAATAAACTAAATCTAGATCTGCATAAGGACCAGCTGTATGAGTTTGGTGATTTTATTCAAGTACCAGACCACCAGTAACATCTCCAATTCCCAGCTGTTGAAACTCAGATCATTCACATTTTAATTTCTCACCACTAAAGTATTTGCTAAAAGAATCTTCACTATCATGAAGAACCAGTGGTCAGATAAAAGAAACTAGATGGGCTTATATTTAGTCAGGAGAGAAATTTCAAAGTGAACTGTCTTGAAAGTTGTGTTGAATTTTTCAACTTTTTAAAACAGGAAAACAGTGAAGGAATGCTGAAAGCTGCAAAAAACAATACCAAGTACACATGAAAAAAATGCAAGTGAGCATCTGAAGAGTTGAATCAGTGTTTATCTTTTTTAATTTTAATTTATAATTCTATATTAAATTATTTTTATATCTTTACGGAAAGTATGAATTCTGAATATTTATTGTATTTAATAGTGAGATGATAAAGAAGACACTGAATCTTTAAAAAATTCTAATTTTGTCTCTCTTCCTGGATTCTTGCATAGTTTTCCAGCTCTAGTATTTTTGAAAGATGGCAACCCTTCTCTCTCTCTCTCTCTCTCTCTCTCTCTCTCTCTCTCTCTCTCTCTCTCTCTCTCTCTCTCTCTCTCTCTCCCCCCCTTCTCTTTTAGGTTCAGGGTATACCAAAACATATTTCTGGTGAAATCTCAATATTAAATTGTTGAATAGAATGCAATACTTCATCTTACCTACTACAAGTAGGTGCTAAAGAATGTAAAAGTAGAAATTAGAATTGTTTTAGCCTGATAAAATTTCTCCAGGCTGTTAATAAATTCCTGAATTTTGTTATTTATAAAAATAAGTTTCAAAAAAAAATTATTTTATTTTTAGAACTTGTGAAGTGCATTGAATGTTTGTGTAAAAATCTACACTTCTTGTTGCTTGTTATACTTGACAGAGTATCTTCATTTTAGAGTACTTCCTGATTTCAACAATTTCTTATTAACATAGTCTTCATTGAAACTCAATCTTTAATAATCTCAATCAGTTTTTGCACCCATTTTCACAAAATTACAATTTAGTACAACTAACATTGAAACCATTAAAGGAAACTAGAAGCAGAAATGTTGAAAGTGATATCAACCTGTCATTGTTGACAGGTTATTTGTAAAAACAAATAAAACTTGTTATTTATAAAAGTAAGTTTCAAAAACAATTATTTTATTTTTAGGACTTGTGTATTTCTGTAACAATCTGCACTTCTTGTTGCTTGTTATACTTGACAGAGTATCTTCATTTTAGAGTACTTCCTGATTTCAACAATTTCTTGTTAACATAGTCTTCACTGAAACTCAATCTTCAATAATCGCAATCAGTTTTTACACCCATTTTCACAAAATTACAATTTACTACAACTAACATTGAAACCATCAAAGGAAACTACAAGCAGAAATGTTGAAAGTGATATCAACCTGTCATTTTTTATTTTTTGGCATAAATCTAGGTGGTAAAGTTTATAACATAGGTGTCAGTATGAAAAACAGTATTATTGATCATTAACATCACTGAAAAGTTGTCTTAAGAAACACATGCACAGAGATTTAGGGGTCAAAAATCACATTTATGGCACACATGCTATCCTATGCAAGACAGTATAAAAAGTCTCAAAATTCAGGATGGTGGTCACACTAGGAAGTATTAAGACAGCGACCTGAAATGGACTGGTTCATTTGTGACTGCCAGGGGAGGGAGAGAGAGATAGAGAGACAGAATATTTGTTAGTAGTATTGTTTCGGTCGAAGCCTCATAGCTTGCTAACTTCTGTGTTTTACTTAAATTTATATTTAAATAACAGAAAATTAATACTTGAAAGAGCAAACAATATATAATGTTGAAATAAATGGAGAGCCACATGTTAAAACTTACTTCACTTAAAGTCAGATGGTTAAAAACGTTTCTTTGTTTTTAACCATTTGGCTTTAAGTGAAGTAAGTTTTAACATGTGACTCTCCATTTGTTTTATATGTAAATCTCTTCACTTTTAATAGTGCTTCAAGTTTTAATAATTTTAAAATATCATATATTCATGATGTAGGTACAGATTATTGTTCTTTAATGTTAATTAAAACAATGTTATGTGTTTAAGTATTTGCTTTACAGATATCAGCCTGTATGTGCCATTCTACACCTTATTCCTTAGTTATCATTGATGAATTTGGTAAAGGAACCGCAGAAATTGATGGAATGGCTATGTTAGCCTCATGTCTGGAGAATTTTTTGAATCGCAAGGAACTGAGTCCCCATGTCTTCGCATCTACTCATTATCATCGGGTTGTAAGCTTGCTATCTGAATCTGCTGGCATAAAATTTCAGGTAAAGTAATTTGTTGCTCTTTTTATATATATATATATATATATATATATATATATATATATATATATATATATATATATAAAGATGATTTTCTGTTCCTGGAAATAACTCTTTCACAACTGCCATAACATTAAGTCACTCATTGGTTTTAGTGTTAACAGTATCACTTCTTAAGAAGGAAGGATGGAATATTAACACAATGAGAATATTAATAAAATTTAAGTATCCCCAATTGTTTTCATTGATCTTAAATACTGGTAATGCCAGTGAAATAAAAGGATCATATTAACGTTTTACTTTCACAACTACTTACTATAGCAAGTAGAAAAAAGTATTGTATTCCACTCATAACTTTGATTCCAAGATTTCACCAAAAATACATATTTTGAGACTCCCCGAATCCAAAGAAAGCATTGTTAGAAAAAGGGCCGTCCTTGTATGTGTATGTGTGTGTGTGTGTGTGTGTGTGACTAAAAAATGAAAAGTCAGTCAAATACTAAAGTTAGTATTTAAGTTCAGCATCTTCCAAATATGCAACATGAAGATTTTCAAGAAGATCCTACCCACCGCAATCTACCCTTTAGATGGAAAATTGTTTGAACATTTGATTTTCCCAAAAAATGGCTCTAATGATTTTGATTTAAATTCCGCATGTTTAAGTTATTTTCATGCCAAATGAAATGTATATTTTGAATTTTCTGAGAATAGCCTCTGAATTCCTCTTCATTCTGAATGACTTTTGCATAACTGGTAAAGCATAAGAGATAGACAAAACCTTACTACACAAAAAATGTAGATATTGTTAGAGCGCACAGTTTGTCAAACAAATTTTTTTGTGCAGTTAGAGCTTTCCGAGTTATTCCTTGTTATTGGTTTGAACTTTCAAATACTTTGCTCAAATAGGAAGTCATTCGGTTTTACTCACGGCCATGTAAAGAACATAGAATTTCAAAGCCATCACATGGTTACACACTCTTTGAAAATCTGACTATCGCTTTACCTACTGTATTCTACAACAAAATGTGTAAATATGGATTGAAAGTTTATGTGAATTAACAAGCAGCAGCTGGAATAGTAAGTTTTTGTAAGAATAGTTTGTAGAAGAGTGAGTAGAGAAAGTCATGTGAATGTAACACATCCAGTTTTTATAAATTTGAAGTTTAAGCACAAACACAGCTATTGGTTTATCTTTGATTCATTGTAAAAAAAAAAACAAACAAAAAACAATGTGCTTTTAGACATTAACCTTTTATGAAAAGAATTATGAAGTATTTAAGAGAAAAATATTTAATTGCACTTTCATACATATAGTAATGAGGGATAAGTAATTAAAATAATTAAATTTTCCTCCTCCTCCAAAGTTGGTCTATACAGCTGTCCAGGCTCAAAATTTAGCATTGTTTCAAAACATAATAATGTAGATCTAATTGTGTTTGTAAACTGGTTTAAATGATGAGTGTGTAATGCAGAAGTTGGAGACAGTGAAGTAAAAAAATATTTTAATTTAATGTAGTTCAGGCTGCAACCTCTGCCTGCAGCCTGCATGCTATGAAACTAGTTTGAAAAGTTTGTTCACAATTCAATGAAACTTTTTGTAAAATATTCACTTTATTTCTTAACATAGTCTCCATAGATATCTATATACCTGGAGCAGTGAGTTTCCAATTGATCATCCCATCAGAAAAGTAGGATCTGTGAAACTCTCCAAAATAAGTACTCAGTGGCTCATCTGGTGAAAATTTCTTCCCATCAAGCCAAATCTTCAAGCTTGAGAATAGGAAAAGGTCACTGGGGCTAAATTGAGAATAGGATGGAGAGGAAGCAATGCAAAGTCATTCATACACTTGGTCATTGTGACTACTGCTGTGTGGGCTGAAGCATTGTCCTGGTGAAAGTGCTTATTTTCCATTCAATGTATGTTTCAAATGACCAAACAGTGAAGCACAATAGTCTCCAATTATGGCTCTGGCTTTATCCAAATAATCTTTGTTAGAATTATACTTGGGGAATCCCAAAAAACAGTGGCCATCACTTTTCCAGCCAACAAAACAGTCCTGTATTTCTTGGCATCTCTCACCAGACTTTGTCCATTGTTACAATTGCTGCTTTCGCTCTGGTGTGGACTCTGATGGTCTCAAGTTTCTTTGCAATGATAAATCAGTGAAAAAAGTCCTGCAGATTGCAATTAAACAGTGCCAGACACTGTGTTAAATTGTTCTTCTGTATGCATTTTTTTTTATTAACAGTTGGTTGTGTGCATGCAGCTTTCTATTTCTAACTATTCTTGAAGGATATTGCACACTTGTTCAGTTGAGGTGCTTACAGTATCATCTATCTCATGCACTTTTACTCTGTGGTCTTGCATTACAGTATCATGGATGTTTTTCATTGATTTCTATTGTGGTGATCTCAACTGGGTGTCAGCAACCCTGTTAAACTCATTTATCCAAAAACAAATTATCTTCAATTAACAGTATTGAGTCCACACGAACTTCACCCAATTCTACTTTGATCTGTTTTGCAGTCCAACCTTTTAAATGTAAATGTTTAATAACAGCAGAAAATTATTCCCCCCCCCCCTTTTGTATGGCGTGTATGACACTGATCACTTCTTATAGTTCTCAACAATTAACTTCACATCTATCTGAAAATTTATCTAAAATGTTTTTATGAATTACTTTTACCAACAATGGTTGCTTAAAATTTCCCACCATTTCCTGAAATATTACCAGACTTATCAAAAAACACTCATATTAGTTTATTTCGACTCACCTTGAAATAAATTCAATGCGCATCACTGTTTCTAGCTTCTTTTCAAATATCAACTCATATTAGTTATGATAACTGACAATTGTTCACTATAGACACAAATTACGCAGTCAGAACAAAATTTAATTTTCCACTCTTTTCATTGAATTATAATTAAAAGATGAAAACATTAAGGCAAATCTTATTGAAGTATGTGATAAAACAGTAACTAATCTACACTTTTTATTTTCTTCACTTCTTCCTCAAACACCTCATTTTACCACAATTTAGCATCTTTGTTCTGTACAAATCAAAATTTATGCTGAAGTTATTACATTGCAACAGAGTGGTTGAATAGCTGAACACACACTTGCCTCAGACTGTTTTGGTATCTCTTGCGCCTTACTAGGAGTACTTACCTAATGATATCTTTGGTATAAACTTATCAACATTGTGGGTGATGTGCACATGTTGGAGTAAATTGCTTCGGAAGTAAGGTTTACTAAAGAAGTCCCCACTATGGAAGTAGATTACTACGGGAGCAATTTGCTCCAAAAGTAACATTGGAGAGCTCAATTACAATTTACTCTTTTAGTTATGACTATGGAAGTAAGAGCTCATTACTCAAAGGTATTGTTTTGTTTGCGCGATTTACTTGATGCAATCATGAATAAGGTTATGTGTGATAGGAAAAGGGGAGAAACGTCAGAGAAAGAGAGAAATGTTTGTTGGTAGAAATAAATAAAATCCATTTAAACAATATGAGTGTAAAAAAAACATGTGATAACCTGCATTACATTGGTTTTCAAAGCCAGTGAGATAGCACCAACACTCGCAACATCCATTCCTAATTACTTTTTATTTTAGGTTTATTAGATTTTTTCCGTTTCTGATTTACGGGAGGTTAGGTTAGGGTTAGGTTTTTTAATATAAGCTTAGGTTCCTGATTACGAGAGGTTACTTTTATTAACGTTTTCAATGAAGACCCAAGTAATTAAAAAAAGCATGTCATAAAGATGCTGGTAGAGAAATGCTGGAAAGTCGTGATGGATGAGTTTAATAATTCCAGCGACGAGAAACGTACTGAAGAGCAGCTTAAAATTCTGGAAACAACGTTTCTAATCTTCATGTTGCATCGCAGGTCATTTGCGTGTTGATAGAGAAATACCCTTTCTGATTTCGGAAAAGTTCACCATATTCACGGCTGGGTAAAAAATAGTAACATGCGTGCAGTCAATTCCACACACAATGTGTGAGAAATCTGTGAAAGTGAAGAAGAATTGCCTTTCATTTTCTTAACACTTGTGTATATTTATATGTGTAGGTACCTTGCTCTTAACCTCAAAAGCGATCTAACAATGCAGTGAAATACACGGCCAGCAGAAGCATGGTGAATGCTTATTTATAAGATTGCCTGCAATACTGGGATTACGATGAAATTTACTTAACATGACATGAAAATGCTGGTAAACTAAAGGTATAATTGGCATGCACTTAACGTAATGGGAATGACTCTTGATTGATAGTTCTTTTATTACTTTGAGCTAGTACCGATTGGTTCTAATTACCATGTGAAATCAAACTTGGCGTAATGGGAAGGAAAAGTTTGATGCCAAACTTTTAAGTTGCATCGCGTTAAGTCAATTCTAAATATCTCCATTTAATACAGTGTAAGACTGTCACATTAAATTCATCGTGATACCGGCTGAAGCTTCTGAAATATTCCGGTACGAAAAACTCATAGGATGCATAACAATAATTGAAATTTGGATTATAGAGCTGAATTTGTGTCTGAGTTTTGTTGAAATGTTTTCCAAGCAGGTTCAAAAGGAGTGTATGAGATTCTTTCCTAATACCGAAATGTTCATTGATCTCTCTCTCTCTCGTTCTCGCTCCCTCTCTCTCTCTCTCTCTCTCTCTCTCTCTCTCTGTCTCTGTCTCTCATAGCACTATCACATTTCCGTTTTCTGTTTTCCGTCGAGATCAATGTAACCTAAGTATTCGCTGTTTTTTTCATCAAGATCATCAATGTAATCCAAGTAATCCATGAACGCATCAAAAGTGTCTTCCTCCAAATACGATACGGTATTCTAGTTCAATCGACAGGTTACTTACTCCATCCAGGTCGCAAGAGTAAATTTTAACCTATATTTGTGCTCTATTTAATTCCGTAGTAACATACTACATGATGGTGCTCTCCGACATTTACTTCTGTGGTAATTTAATCTGGGAGTATCTGATAGGAGTAAAATTCTTCGGAAGTAGTTTACTCTCGCATGGAAGTCGCCGAGTGTTGACTTGAATAGTAGTTTACTACGAAAGTAGAGCTTACTCCAGGTTGGTGCACGCCACCCTGTATGTCATTTTTATTTCCTTTTATTGAATGAATAAGATCTTTACATGCACAAATTGAAATTTTAATGACTCCAGTTTCACTTTCTTCCCCTTTTCTGGCAAACTTATACATGAGTTTCTTGGAAATGCATGTAATAGAAGTGTTCCTACACATATATAAACTGTGATACAGATATGTAGATGACATTTTTACCATAGTAGACAAGTTTGTTAACTCTACTAAACTTACAAGGTACATCAGTAAAATTTACAATAGAAACAGAATCCAATGACATGCTCCCCTTTTCAGCATAAAAATCATTGTGATTCTGAATAATAGTTATTCATGATACAAGTGTTAAAAGTGAACTTTATTTTGCGAGTAGAAATGTTTGCAGAAATGAGGCTGAAAGCTGAATGTAGCAATTGAGGAGCATTATTGCAAAAGTCAATAGATGCAAACATTTCCAAAAATTAGTTATATATTGCATCTATATATTTTTTAATTTCTGAATTGATCTATGAAATCAGATTTAGTGTGACTCGATTCATGCTGTAATTAGAGACAACCAAACATTGCAGGTTTTTTCAAAACTTAATAGATGCAGTTACTTAGTTAAAGCAAAACTCGATACATGCTGAACTCCTTATTTGAAACATAAACAAAGCAAGTAAAATGTTTTTCGCCATAGACAAAGTATAAGTTTATAGGTAAGAGCATTCTCCAGTGTTGCAATATTCCAACTACTGCATTTCTACAAGAAGGTTCCGCATTTCTCAGGTGGCAAAGAGCAAAATATGAATCCCTGCATCCTGCTTGGTTGCTTAAATATTCATATTTAAAGCTTTCAATGTAAGCATGAGCTAATGTTTTCCACTTAACTTATACTGAGCTGACGTAACATTTGTATCTAAAACCATGCAGGAGCGAAGCTGCAAAGCTAGCAAATTCCTCTCACTTCTTTCTCCTAGTTGCAGATCAGTACCATTGTTTCTGACTCACACTTGTGTATAAATAATGGATACAGGGGGTGAATTTACTGTGGTTCAAGAAACAGTAGCTGGTAGAAAATCAAGATCTAAAGAGAAGAATCATTGTATAGTTAAACGTAAGAAAATGGAGCATGAACCAAACATAAAATGCTCCCATGGACTAGCGGATTCTCCATGCAGTCCAAAAGCTAAAGTAAGCAAGCAGTGTAAAGTGACAGTTGACATATGAAGATATTAGTGTATTTCATAATAAATTACAGGCATGCAAAATAGGTCAGGACAAATTGCTTCTGAAGTTCATGCCCATCATATCATCCAAGCATAGGGTGGTGGATTACACAGTCTTCGAAAAGAAAACAAAGTGAAATAGTGTCAGAAAAACAGTTGAACAGATATTACCTGTTTTTGTGTCAAGTTTTCAAGGTATAACTGGTTTCTCAAAGGACCAATTGTCTCTCCTGGCAAACAGATTTCATTGTACAGGAGAGTCACCAAAGGAAAACAGAGGAGGAAATACTGCAGTAAGAAGCGTGATAATCTTGCGATAGCAGAAAAAGATGGCATAAAGACATATAAATACAGAGAGAGCCACTATACTAGGGGAAAATCTAGTAGAGGATACCTACCTCCAGAACTCTCCGTTAAAAAAATGTGGGCAAGCTTTTGTTAGAAAAGAGGAAACTTGGGACTTGAGACTTGCACCTTGTCAAAGTATAAACATATATTTTATCATTGTTTCAACTTGTCTTTTAAAATGCTCCATACAGATTCCTGTTCAACCTGCAAAGTAGGCCTTTTGCAAATAAAAGCAGAGACATACTTGTCAAAAAGAATGAACTCAGGACCCAATATAGACTACATAAACTCCTGCAGATTAGCTTTACAAAATTATGAAGGATGACAATCACAAAGTAATAAAGATATGTTTTGATTTGCAGCAGATTCAACCATTGCCAAAATTATCTGTTGGTGAAGTGTTCTATGCCAGACAAGTATGGCTCTACAAGCTGTGTGTCATGATTCATTCAAAGACACAAGAAAAGAAAGGCATTTCTTTCTATACTTTATTGTAAACTCAGTCACCAAGAGCATGTAACCAAGTTGTATCTGCACTACTAGATTTTTTATTAACTCTAGAAAAAAAAGTTTTAACTAATGGCCCTTCCACCATGCATCTGTTTTCTGATTCTTGTGGCAGTCAGAACAAGAACAGCATTATAATGGCAATGCTCATGGCTTTTTTTTGCAGCAAAGCAGATGTTTTGATCACATTCTTAATTTTTTCCAATACACAGTCATGGTTATATGGCTCCAGATCGTGTTTTCGAAAGAATACAGAAGAATGGAAGACATCTTGACACCCAATGATTACTACAAGATATTCTGCACAGTTAAGATCCTCAACAAGGACTGAAAAATATGGCTCAAAAGATGTTACAATCACCATTGCCTTTCAAGATGGCTCTGCAGCATGATCACTTACCAAAAAAAAAAATCAACCATGCATCGTAATGTACCTATTGAAGTGCAGAACACATATACAGTGTATGTGCTAAAACCAAGAATCAAAACATGTGACTCTTTGTTAAATTCCTGTATCTTTCCAGATGTTAGCATGGTGCCTAAAGAAAATAATGACATTAAGAATCTCATGCAGTATTCCAAATAACAAGGCAGATGACTTCTACACAACTGTTCTAACAGAGGTGTCCCATTAGACTTTTGTGATAATTATTAATTTTGTTCAGTTTTATTAGCACTTTAATGAGACTCATTAAGAAGGACTGCATTTATTGAATTGTGAAGAAACCTCAGTTTTGGGAGGAAAACAGATCAGTATTTAAAAAGTGCACATATTTTTGTTTAATCCACTTTCATTGCCTCTGAACAAAGAGTGCTTCATGTAAAAACTTTTGTTATAAAGTATATGCTTTGTGTTTAAAGAATGTGATTCCTGTAAAATTTTGATTTCTGCATCTATGAACTTTTGCAAAAATGCTCTTCAGTTTTATGAGAAAAATAAAATCACTTTTAGCATTTGTTGTCATATACTATTTTTTAGACAGCCCTAAATATTAAATTATAAAGTATCCAGCTGAAATTTGTGTAGAATTAGTAGTGTACATTCAGATGTGGGCAGTGGTGAGCTCTAGTCTGTTGTTGTTTGGTCTTTGTTTTCATAGCACCAGTGCTTACAACATGATCACTTAGACAATCATAACATTCTGTAATATATGTATTTATTTATGTATGTGTGTGTGTGTGTGTGCGCGCGCGTGCGTGCGTGTGTGCGTGCGCGCACAATCACTACAGTTTATTTACATTTTACACATTCTTGTCACTAAATTATCTTGCTCTTTTTTAAGTTTTTTTTTTCATGCCCCATTTCCACTTTTTTTTTCACTTTTCATTTATTGATTACTTAACCATCACACATTCACTATAGTTTTCCATTCAAAGTAAGATGCACTACCTCTTACTTTTCTCTTTCCACTGTCCAAAGCCATTTATTTTTTACTTTACACAAAAACTGTCCAATGCTTCTAGCATCCTTGCATATCATTTCAATTATAAATGTATTTCTATCCCCCTTCAACCACTTCTTAATAAAAAATTCTTTTCTCCAATTTTCTGTTCCTTGGCACTTAAATACTATGTGTTCAATGTCTTCATTACCACCACATATCGCACATTGGTTCTGAGGAATACCCTGTCTTAGCCCTTTTAGCCTCCATGCTCCGGTTCTTAACCATGCAATAGATTCTCTCTCTTCTTTATTTACTATGTCTATATATTTTTCCCTACCCCATGTATTTTTCATTGGCCTATAATAAACTAATGAGCTCTTTTCGGCAATCTCACTGAACATGTTTTGTATTTCTATATCTTCCAGTCTTTTCCTTGCCTTTTTCCAAAAATGTTTTACGTTATTTTCTCTCCTTCTCCATATATCTCCTAACCCATTTTTCTCCAAAATATTCCATAATTTACTTACCCATCCATCATTCATTAAGCTATTCTCTTGGTATTCAATACACTGTCTTAACACATTACTTTTTCCTAGATTTAAAATTCTGAACCAAAATTTCAAAGCTCTTTCCATTATCTTCCCCTTAGTTGGCACCCTGCCCATCTCTAATTGTGCTACCTGTCTTACAATTGACATCGGTAGCCCTAGTATTTCTCTACAAAACATCCTGTGCACCACATCTATACATTCCCATCCTCTATCTAATCCCCATATTTCTATACCATACATCATTTTTGCCTCCACAACCATCTCATAAACTTTTTCCAGCCATTTAACATTTATATTAGGTACTTTATATTTGCAGCTTCTAATTGCTGCCATCGCCCCTTTACCTTTTGCCAATGCAAACTTCTTTTGTTTCTCCCATTTATTACCTCCATCTATTTTTACTCCTAAATAGATACAGTCACGCACTACCCTGTAATCTTTATTCTCTCCCTTCCACTTTTCATATTTGCCTAATTTTCCCCCCTTTTTGAAAACCACAATCTGTGTTTTCTCTTGATTCACTTTTAACCTCCATTCTTTACAATATACATCAATTGCTTGTAAAGATTGTTTTAAACCACTTACTGTAATAGATCCTACCACTAGGTCATCTGCAAAAAGATGTCCTGGAATTTCGATGTTGTTAATTACTGGTGCACAGTTATTATTCCTTCCAGTTTCTAGTAAGACATCATCTATGTATAAATTAAATAAAACTGGACTTAACTTACATCCTTGCCGAAGGCCTTTCTTTTGTGGAATTTCGTTTGTTACACAGCCTGTCTCCACCCTTACGCAGAAGGTGTTCTCAAAATACAGTGCTTTAAGAATATTCACCAATTGTTGACTTACTCCCTTACACACTAATTTATGCCACAGAAGTTGTAGCTCAATTCGGTCATAAGCCTTCTCTAAGTCTACAAAAGCCATATACAATTTACCCCTTTTTTCTTTTAAATATTTGTCTGCTAATGTCTTTATAATAAATAAATTATCAATTGTTCTCCTTCGCTTGCGAAAGCCTGTCTGGAATTCCGAAAGGATATTATATTCTTCAACCCAAAATTGTAGTCTCGCTGCCAAAATGCCCGCAAAACGTTTTCCTATATTCGATAATAATGCAATACGTCTCTAGTTATTAGGTTTATCAACATTACCCTTGCCTTTATATATAGGATGGATGATAGCTTCTCTCCATCGTTTAGGTACATAACCCTTTCTAATAATTACATTAAATAAATCTAATAAAATTTTCACTCTCCCTGTTTCATTACACCACTCCTTAAGAAACTCTGTTGGGATGCCATCAATTCCAGTAGCTTTATTTTTCTTCAGTAACTTAACTTGTTTTATTATTTCCTCACTCCTAATTTCACCATCCAATATCTCTACAAAAACATTCCTTATTTCCAAAAATTCCATACTTCCTATACTCCTTTCTTCCCCATATAATGTTTTAAAATACTCCATCCATTGTCCTGGCTCAACAGTTGTTTTACTTGTCTTTTTGATACCCTACATTCTTCGTCAAACCAGTCCTTATCATATATGTAAAGTCTCTTTTTTGTTTTCATTTCCTCTCCCGCCCTTTGCATAACTGTATTAAGGATATCTATTGCATTCTCAATTTGATTATTCTTAACCATGAATGTTACTCCACATAGACATATCTTTCCATAATTCGAGTCAAGAGTCTGTTTAAATGTGTCACAAAATTCTTCTTTCCATTTATAGCTAATATACTCTTTTTTACAATAGCTTTCCACTCTTATATTGTGTTTTACTCGTGCAGTGTGCATCATAAAATCCACAATCAGTGGATAATGCCCGCTAGTTGAGCTTAAATTTAATACCTTAAAATTACTTAAAATATGTCCTAAATTCAGAGGCCACAACACAAAATCTATTACACTCTGCCCATTTTTGCTAACAAAGGCAAATTCTCCTTGTTCATCTTCCCCACATTTTCCATTCAAAATTTCTAAAGCATTCAACTCACAAAAATCAATAAATTTTTCACACTCTTTATCAACAAATTTGTCCTTGCTTTGCCTAAGTTTCTCACTTTTAAACACAATTTCATCACTCATCCAATCATTTCCAACATATGTATCACTTTCCCCAATCTTGATATTAAAGTCTCCCATTAGTATTACCTCTGCAGTTACAAATTTCTCCTTCAACCTATTTATATCTTTTCTTATTTGATTAAGGAGATCAGGATTATGAAACCGCGAGGATGCAGGGGGGTTATATATTATTCCTACACAGAGTATATACTTAACATCCATTATAACCCACAGTATTTCTTTACTACTAGACCATGTTTCTTTAATTTCCTTACTTAAGCTGTTCCTTATAAAGAAACCTATACCTCCAGATACTCTTCCCTTTCTAGCTATCACCTCTCCTTTCCTACCAATGTATTCAAAGTCCTTTATATTTATCTGTTCCTCTTTTAACCACATTTCTACTACCCCTAAATAATCCACTTTCGCCAACAGCTGTTTCAAAACTCCCACATATAACTTATTTTTTAAACCCTCACAGTTCCAGAAGCCCATTCTCCTTGTTGTCCCTTTTTCCTATTGTGAACCTGCTCTGTATCTAAAACCATCGAATCTTTTCCTACTTGTTAATTCAATTCCTTCTTTCGGCATTAACATTTTATTTTTATCTGATACCACTATGCTCCCATGTTCGGATGAAACAATACTATCTTCTTCTCCCTCTTCCGTATTCTCCCCACTACCTTGATACTATATCTTCTTTCTCCCCTCCGTTAGCGCGCACGCAACTTCTGCCTCTCCCCTCCTTGGTGAACAATTCTCTTGGGTGACGTCACTTCTCTGGCTCCTCCCTCCGCCACTGTTGTCGCCACCATTGCAGTCCTACCGCGCCGAGCTGCTCCAGCTGTTTGGGCCCTCTTTCCATTTGACATCATCTCAAGGTCATCAACTTTTTCCTCTCTGCTGTTGTCTACGCTGTTTGGACTAGCTTCACCATTACGTATTTCATTCTCCATGTTTGCTGCAAATTGTTGAGTTGTGAACTTTGATCTTCCTGTTTCATTTCTTAAAGCTATCGCTGACACCTGTTGATTCATTTCCGCCCTTTCATGTCAATTTTCTCTTGAATCTATATTGTCCGTATCACGTACCCTTTCATTGTCAATCCACAGCTGAAAGTTTGTAATATACGCCATTTTTCCCAAAGCTCTTGCTTCTTTCATTTTCTGAATTAAATTTCGTTGTAATGCTCTCTTATTTGGTGAAAGGTCTTTGTTAATAAAGATATTTGTTCCTTTCAATTTTTTGGCTCTCCTAAGCACTTCATGCACTAACTGTATTGTTGCTAGCTTCACCATTATTGCCCTCTTTCCAACTTGTCTCCCAAATCTAAAAGCCTCAACAATTTCCCATCCGTACATCTCTAATTCAAGCTTCTCCTTCATTATCTGCGTTATTTCTTCAGCTGGCCATATCCCTCTTCTCTCACTTACACCTAGAAACACCAGATTGAATCTTCTTTCCCTCTCCTCCATTCTTTCCTTAATTTCATTTACTTCTTGTTTTGCTTCATACGCTTCATCTATAATGTCCTCCTTGATATCCCTAATCATAGAGCACAATTTATCACTCAATCGTTGTTCCATACCTTCCATTTTATCCATTTTCTCATTTAGGTTCCCCAACAATTCTTGAATATCCGTAGGGCCTGGATTCACTTCCACTCCTCCAATCATTAGTAGAATAGTTAATACACACCCAATAATCAAAACATTAACCATTTCTTCGCCAAAATGTATTCCTCTTGTTCCCGCGAATTTCATTCTCAAAATTTGCCCAATTCTCACTCTATACACAGCTATATCCACACCCATTGTTACTTAGCTGCTTCTTGCTTCAAAATCACGAGCTCCTTCCCAACACAACCGTCCTCTCTCGCTGCTGGCCTAGCACTCTCCTGTAATATATAGAAGCTGTGGCAAAAATAAATCAACAGAATTAGGGTGATAATAATTTTATTGTTTATATTGTTTATTGTGCTAAGAGATTTACAATTTCATTGTCTACTGAACTTTGGCCCTGGCCACTCATTCTGTAGACAATCACTACATTTTACAATTTCCCGTCAATAAATTATCTTGCTTCAGTTTTTCATGTCTCATTTTCACTTGTCACTTGTTGATTGCTTTACCATCACACATTCACCACAGTTTTCCATTCAAAGTAAGGTACACTACCTCTTACTTTTCTCTATCCACTGTCCAAAGCCATGTTTTTTTTACTTTACACAAAAACTGTCCAAAGCTCCTAGCGTCCTTGCACATCATTTCGATTATAAGTGTATTTCTATCCCCCTTAAAACACTTATTTTTAATAAATTCTCTTCTCCAATTTTCTGTTCCTTGGCACTTAAATACTATGTGTTCAATGTCTTCATTACCACCACATATTGGACATTGGTTTTTAGGAATACCCTGTTTTAACCCTCTTAGCCTACATGCTCCAGTTCTTACCCATGCCAATAGATTCTCTCTCTTCTTTATTTACTATGTCTATATATTTTTCCCTACCCCATGTATTTTTCATTGGCCTGTAACAAACCAATGAGCTGTTTTCGGCAATCTCACTGAACATGTTTTGTATTTCTGTATCTTCCAGTCTTTTCCTTGCCTTTATACAAAAATTTTTCACGTTATTTTGTCTCCTTCTCCACATATCTCCTAACCCATTTTTCTCCAAAATGTTCCATAAATTGCTTACCCATCCATCATTCATTAAACTATTCTCTTGGCATTCTATATATTGTCTTAACACATTACTTTTTCCTAGATTTAAAGTTCTGAACCAAAATTTCAAAGCTCTTTCCATTATCTTCCCCTTAGTTGCCACCCTGTCTATCTGTAATTGTGCTACCTGTCTTACAATTGACTTCGGTAGCCCTAGTATTTCTCTACAAAACATCATGTGCACCACATCTATACTTTCCCATCCTCTATCTAATACCCATATTTCTATACCATACATCATTTTTGCCTCCACAACCATCTCATAAACCTTTTCTAGCCGTTTAACATTTATATTAGATACTCTATATTTGCAGCTTCTGATTGCTGCCATCGCCCCTTTACCTTTTGCCAATGCAAACTTCTTTTGTTTCTCCCATTTATTACCTCCATCTATGTTTACTCCTAAATAAATACAGTCACGCACCACCCTGTAATCTTTATTCTCTCCCTTCTACTTTTCATATTTGTTTAATTTTCCCCCCTTATTGAATACCACAATCTGTGTTTTTTCTTGATTTACTTTTAACCTCCATTCTTTACAATATACATCAATTGCTTGTAATTATTGTTTTAAACCACTTACTGTAATAGATCCTAGCACTAGATCATCTGAAAAAGAAGTCCTGGGATATGGATGTTGTTAATTACTGGTATAGTTATTATTCCTTCCAATTTCTAGTAAGACATCATCTATGTATAAATTAAATAAAACTGTGCTTAACTTACATCCTTGCCTGAGGCCTTTCTTTTGTGGAATTTCTCTTGTTACACAGCCTGTCTCCACCCTTATTAATAAACACGTATTTTATTTAACATTATTGTTATTCCTTTGATGTAATTATGATGTTGATTGTGCAATTGCTACAATTTGTAATATTAATTCCTTGTGCAGAGAAAGTAGCACTGGTATTGATAACAGTAACTGGTAATGATTACATTGTTTGGATTGAATTCATTGGAAGAATCCATTTCCAAGTCGTTCAAATAATCTGCCACTACCACTTTAATTGATACAAGACCTCTGCTTAATATCACTTAATTTCCATCTCAAGAAACAAAGATGGTAACAATGGAATATTATAAAAATTTTATTCCACTGAATGTTAAAATCTTCAGTTTCTAGTATGAGTGCCTCATGTTAAAAGCTCTACTTTTACTGCTAGCTGTTAAAAAATAAGTTCTGGCAACCATAGAAAAGACAAACATATAGATATACATTAAAAATGGCAGCCACAGCCCTAGGGAAATAATACAAATATGCAATAAAAAACATTCTCACACTCAGACTATATAACACACTCCTGAGCACAGAAGAGTACAATAAAAAGTACATTAAGATCCTAGAAAATGTACATAAAAATGTGTACAGGAAGATAAAGAAATTTAAAGGGAAGAAACAAATGAAGGAAATCACCACACCAACCAAGAAAAGAAACCAAAACACTCAAAAAATACACCTTCCACCCTTGGGCCTTCAGAAATTCACTAAACTATTCACAGAATATGGTACAACCCTAGCCCCAGTCAACAAGCATTGCTTAAAAATGTACTCAGGACCAGCACTAAAGATAAAATTACGGTGGGAAATACTTCAGTTATTTATGAAATTGTTGCAAAAGATTGTGGAAAAATATACATAGGACAGACAAAGAGGAACATAAGACATGTTTTAAAGAACACATGAGAAACATGAAATATAAACAAATTGAGCCCACCTCTGTGGTGTGGGGGTAGCTTTTCTGCCTTACATTCAACAGGTCTCGAGTTCAAATCGGTTAGGGTGAGTTACCCAGATAAGGTTTTTTTCTGGAAAATTTCCCTTATCCTGAGAAGACCAATGTCAGGTAGCTCTGATTTCCAAGAACCCGGGTTTGTTTGAGCATCACTCCACCTGATATGATTTACCAGGTTAAAGGACATTAAACTTCAAGGGGCCCCCCCCCCAAAGAAAATTGAGAACACAACAATAGCAGAGCATATTTGGTCCACAGATCATCAGTTGAAAGAGAAACCTAAGCTTTTACAAAACCCTCAAAAATGGGGTAACTCTCCATTTGGAAAAGCTGTTCATACCTAAAAATAAACATAATTTATTGACGTTGATATTGTAATGAAAAGAAGCTAGAAACAGTGATGTGTATTGAATTTATTTAAAGGTTTGTAAGGAGAATTGTAAAATATGACAAAAACAGCAAACACCAAACATCAGCCGATAAAAAAGTAATAATAATTGAGAGAAACAACCACTACGCAAAATTACAAAAATTGGAACTGGAATTATATGCTCTTCACCTTAAATTAACGGACACACTCGGCTACCCACTTTGGCAAAACATGCAATCAAAATTCCTCGCTATTCTTAGCTACAGGATGAAAACAAAAACGCTGAAATTAAAGAAAAAACTAGACATACTACGCCGAAAGCAACATTCATATAAACCTAACCTAAAAAATGAAAAAACGACGTCATACCCAGACGTAATTAATCTTTCAAATGTAACTTTCACCAAAGCAGAATTATCGGTATTAAACCTTGGCCTAAAAACATGTGTTGGCTACACAAAAACAACCGATGAAATAGTCGCAGACATTGAGATTGCTACTTACAACCTAAATGAAAATAGTAAAACCACTATAAAAAAAGAATGTGAAATGGTTCTCCAAGAAATACAAGCAGATAAACATAACAATTTCCCAACCAAACATGTGATCAAAACATTAAAATCAAAACCAGTAGTATACACAAAAGCTGACAAGGGAAATAAACTAGTTGTACTGCAAAAAGATGATTATATTGCCAGAGACACAGACACTGATAAATCTAGATTAAAACCAGATCACCCCACTTTACCAAGAATGTATGCTCTACCTAAAATACACAAACCGGGTAATAAGATGAGACCAATTGTCAGCAATATTGGTTCTCCTACCTACAAACTGGCAAAATGGTTAGTACAGAGATTCTCTTCACTACCAAAATTCAATAGCAAAAACATAAGGAATTCAGAAGATTTAATACAGAAGATAAAATCCCTGGAACTCGAACCAGAAGACAGATTAGTTTCCTTTGATGTCACTGCACTATTTCCAAGTGTTCCTACAGATCAACTCCTGCGTCAGTTAAAGAAATGGCTACAGCAGACTAACCTACTTGAAGAAGAAATAGTAGACCTCATACAACTTACCAATTTATGCATTGCACAAAATTGTTTTAGTTTCAATAAGAAGTTCTATCAACAACCAACTGGTTTAACCATGAGCAACCCACTTTCACCCTTCTTGGCAGATTTATTTATGAGCTACTTAGAAACACACATAACAACTTCCTTTCCATACATGTTTAAAGTTTGGCACAGATATGTTGACGACATCTTCGCTGTTGTCCCTAACAGGTTCATACAAGACTCCTTAGCCTTACTAAACCTACAGAACCAATCAATAAAATTCACCATAGAAATAGAAAAAGAAGGCATGCTACCATTTTTAGACCTAAAAATCATCAGAGAACAAAAGAACCTAACCTTTGGCATATACAGGAAGCCAACACACTCTACTAATTACATAAAAAATAAGAGTTTCAATCCAACCACACACAAACATGCAGTACTAAACAGCCTAACACATAGACTGGTATATACCCCCTTAAATAAAAAAGAATACCAGTTAGAATACCAGCATATAGTAGACACAGCAATACATAATGGGTACAACAAAACAACTATTGACAAAAAAATTGCAAAATTCAAACGACAGATGCACATCAGAAACACAACAAATCTCAGCCAGCAAGATAAAGAGCTAAAGTTCAAGAAATTCACATACCACCCAGGAACTTTTCACAAATTTAAGAAGATTTTCATGAAACATAACATCAGCCTAGCTCCACAGAACAAATTTAACATAGAGAAATTACTTTGTAACAAGTTAAAAGACCCCATTCCACAAGACAAAAAAGCTGGAATCTATAAAATCAATTGTTCAGATTGCAATAAAGTATACATAGGTAAGACAAAAAGAAACCTAGAAACTAGGCTAAAGGAGCACATGAGATGTATTAAATACAAACAAATGGACAAATCTGCAGTTTCACACCATTTTTGGATCACTAATCACAACATCAAACCCAATATTACATTAGTCAAACCAGCCAAATTTGCAGCCGAATTAGATGCATGGGAGAAGATCACCATTCAAAAACACAACACACATCTAATGAATTTTGATTTGCCGCCACCAAATCCTCTCTGGAAGTACATTTCTCCACCACAAGATGCCACCAATGGATCCAGTCCAAAAAAACGGAAACACCAACAACACGGGCCAGTCGAGTTAACCTTCTGAGGATGGGAACAACGGTTTCCCGAAACATGTTAAGTTTGTAAACGTAAGTGATGTTAGTGTAACAATTCCGACTCACCTTTAAATAAATAATTTATTGAATTTTTAAGTCCCATATGAAAATCATATTGCGCAGTACATTCAGCCAGGAAATGCGATCTGCAAGCCACAAGAGGAAGCATGTTAGTGAGTCTAGTCTGATGATGGAGACAATGGTCTCTGAATCATATTCCAGTAATTTTGGTGTAGAAAGTGAGACTAGAGTATTTAAAATTTCAATTTATGCATGTAAATGTCAAAAAAAAACTGTTTTCCCAAAAAAGAACAATTTAAAGCAAATAACACAGTTTATTTGTCAGTTTCATTTGTTAAGTATTTAAATAATGTACCTTTGTTTTTCTTTACTTTGTTAAAATTTTAAATAAAATTAGCCATCTTATTATATTTGCGCTCACTCAACACTTTGATAACTACCTGAAGTTTTTTGGATAGTTATAAAGTGCCTTACTTGGTTTATATATTAAGAGCATGCTTAAATGAACACATTTATGATTGACGTTTTTGAAGATTTAGAAGCTAGTAACAATGATGTGTCATAATTTAAAATAAAGAGAGTTGAGGGTTGAGTTGAGGAAATGCTGACGATGGGAACAAACCGTCTCCCGAAACGCGTTCAAGTAAGAATATTTTAGTGATGTAGTGTAACAACCCTCAACTCTCTTTATTTTACATTTATGATTGTTTAATTCAAACTTAAACAAGTATGTTTTGGTTTTAGTTGCTTTCATTGCATATATTTTGCTGAAAATAACATGAAAGAACTGTTTTGGAAACTAAATACAACTAGCAAAATCAATATTGTTTCATAATGCAGTAAATAATTCCAATGCCATCAGAGACAAAGGGTGTATTTTATTCTAAAAAGGACCTGAGAAGTTTCACTGCCTGCAGTGGAACATTCCTCCGTTTTATAGCATTTTTTTACAAATCTATGAAAGATGGAATGAAAGAGTTCATAAGCTTTTTTCAATGTACTCATTAAGATCTATCTCTGGTTTAAAAGATGACAATATCTACCCCTTTCACTTCATAATATATATTATACTTATTACTGGGCACATACATTTTTATTCCAGAAAATGGACTATATAATAGAAGAAAATGAACGAATTGTGTACCTGTTCAAACTTTCAGAAGGCAGTGTGCATAGCAGTTCTGCATTTATTGTAACACAGTCAGAATTGGCATCCAGGATACTTTCTAGCAGGATACCAAATGTAAGACAGTTTATTCATTTCCATTTTGTTCTTTCTTATAATTCATTTGTTTCATATTGCTCACACTTTGTAAAAAATATGGACATATCTTGAACATTTGATGCTTGCAACATATTTCCATCATACAGATAAGTGATATTTTATGAAGCTGGTATCTTTATTTTATGCTTATCTGTAAACAATATAGTGTAGTGACAGTAATTAAACATATAGTATTAATAAACATTTTATAGACTCAAGTTAAACTTTTATATAAATATAAATTGTAGGCGAAGGAAGGTTTGCACACTTAAGTAAGAATATGTGAATATAATGAATGTTTATGAGATCCCCTCATACATTCTCTCTTGCTAATATATAATATTTATTATTCATAATTATTAATCTAAAATAAACTCTCATATTTCATTCCATTTACCTGTCTTATTTAATGTTATCATTTTTGTGTTACTCTTTTCAAGATGTTTCAAATAGTATTCTATTCACTTATTTTAAGAAAAAATAGCTGTGTTAATGCCCTCTATACTATAATGTCTATCTTGTAAATATTAAAAGAATAACAAATAGAATTGCTTCCTGAAAGGAAAAAGTAAAAATGCAGAACACTGTGCTTAATAAATATTACCTGTGGTGGAAATTTAAAACTACTATGGCAAGCTATTGATGCAATTTATTTGTTTTAGAAACAGGACTCTATAGTTGCAATAGAATGAAATGGGACTGTTTATTACACAAAAGAATTCAAGTATCAATTGATTCATTGGAACTATTGTTTTCTCTGCCTTTCATTATGGTAGAGGAAACTTTGTGTTAACTAAAAGTTTGATCTTGAAATTTCACCAGAAATGTAATAACTTTAGACCTCCTGAACAAAAGAAGTAATAATTTCAGGAAAAAAGGCCACTGTACTTATCTGTTTGTGAAAACATAGTTCAGAAGCCAAAGGTTGCACTAATCTAAATTTTGCATTCAAGACAGTTATCTTCAAAGCATATGAAGTAGTGATTTTTAAGGAGTCCTGGGCACCCCAACTGGCCATTTATTAAAATATTGTGACTGCGTGCAGTACTAACTGCAGGCTGCCAGCCCAGGAACTGTGTGGGGCTTTGATGGGCCATCGGAACAATAGCCAGCCCAGAAACAACAGAACAATAATGGGTGTGCCGCTTACTTGTTTTGGCATTTTCTAGTAGGTTCTTGTTCTCAAAAGTTCCGCTTTGTATGCAAGGCCTATATAAGTGACTGCTGTCACCAGGACGAGCAGTGTTGAGTTCAGACTGAAGTGATGAAGTGAAAAGTGGACTATACAGTTTAATTGTGAGTTGTAACTCAGCTGTCAGTTGTGAGTCATGTAGTTCAGCAATTCAGTTGTAAATTGATTCAATGGATCAGTTGTGTTGTATTCCGAGTTTGTGCCAAAGTGACTCAAGTGTAACATTTGTGCTATGTTGAGTGCCTAGTGATAAATAAAGCATGGTAACTGGTTTTCATTTGTTACATTGGTGTCAAGAGTGGGATATAAAAGCAACAAATCCCTTAAAAGTTATTGGCCAAAATGGAAAAGTTGGAGACAGAAATGAAATCCAGAATAGAGAAGGTAAAGATGGAAATGAACTCCGGTATGGAAAAGATGGGGAGTGAAATGAAGAACATAAATTCTGGAATGGATAAGATGAAAAATGAAATAACGACAGTGAATTTTGCAATGGAGAAGATGAAGAAAATGAATTCCAGAATGGAGAATATGCAGACAGAAATGTCTAAGATGAAGATGGAGCTTTCAAGCAAAACTGGCTGGCATGGAGAAAGTCATGGAGGAGCTCGGTGGAAAAAATAAAATAAAATCTGCAATATGCCAACCTAGCACCTTGTTTCCTACACCAGGAAATTCCAAATTTGTGATTAATTTAACACTTCTTTCATTTTATAAACTATTATTCTACAGATTTTTACTTATACTTACTCTCTTTTTAATAGATAAATTATTGTTATTTTTATTATTCATAATGTATCACTGTTGTAAATACTATCTCATATTGTATGTAAATACCTGCCTTTTATATATTATGTACCTGTAATCCATTTGACGAGTCACCTATGTACAGAGCCTTTGCTAAATTGTAATCTAAGCCTATGTGACAATAAACTATCTTATCTTGTAATCAAGTAAATAAAAAAGTTAGATCAAAATTAATAAAATAAAATAATAAAATAAAAATTCAAAGTGTAATAATTATAATTGAAATTTAAATAAAAAAAATATGTACAACTACTGTTACTAGAAGCCAGCAACATAAAATAACTGTTATCCAGCTATTCTTAATTTCTAGTGAATAATTAAAAAAATTAACAAGATAAATGTAACAAAATATTCCATACTAATTTAAACTACAATCTAACTACTGGTATCCAGCAGTAGAGTTACTGGTACCCCGTACCCCAACTGCACTTTATATAAGTTTCATTTTCAACTAATGATATAGAATTTTATAATAAAAATAACTTTTATAATCTCATATCGAAATTCAAAATTCTAACTGCTATATTTATTTTATTTGTCCTTTCTAATAAACTTTTTTATAATTTCATATCAAAATTCTAACTGCTATATTTATTTTATTTATCCTTTCTAATAATTTTTTTATAATTTCATATCAAAATTCTAACTGCTATATTTTTTTTATTTATTCTTTCTATATTACTTCAGTATGCTCTCCTCAAAAATGTATACTTTAACCATTCATTTTTCCTTAATATACTTTAAGGAAATTATTGTACTTAGTAACTTTATAAAACTTATCACTCACTCTGGATTAAACTTAACTTCCCTTATTCTTTTTATCATTCACTTCACTTAACACACATAATTTCCTTATAATATTTCATTTAGCTTTCTCTTTAAAATAAAATATTTCACTTCACTTACGAATGTATTCACTTCATCTCCACTTACCATCTTTCTTACTCCACTTTCCCTTCCACCAATTTCTTCCTCTTGCTCACAACCATAACTCTCCATTCCTGTTCCCTGACTCTGATATTCACCACCTATTGTTCAGGTTCCCACTCCTATCTGCTATCAGCTCCTCTCCTTGATCATCGTCCTCCTCGCCGCTTATCCTCCTCTCTGCTATTGACTCCATTTCCTACTCCATCCTCCTCTTCTCTTCTTCTTTCTTCTTCCTCCTTCCTCCTTTTTCCATTTTTAATCATTTCCACCTGTTCTCTCCCCATTTTTTCTGCCTGGAATTATCCAGAACTATTTCCTTCAATTAATTTAAATTATTTATTTTCTTCTCTTTCATCACTATATATTCCTATTTCTAAAGGATGATCATTGATATCAGATGTTTATATAAGCGTCTCTGTTGCATGTAGGACTTGAATTATCTCAGCTCATCTTATTTTTTCATTAATTGCAGGTACTAATGTTACAATTTCATCTTGTTCAATATCTTTTCCCCCAAGTTATTTTGCTAAGAATTTTAGGTAATATTCCAGTTGTATGTATAAATTTTTATTTCTTAAAATATATGCTATCTGGTATCTACTTAAAACTTGTCTTTCTTGTATTGTCTCATTGTAATAATCTATACATTCAAACAATACATGTTCCAGGATTCCTTGCTGATTGCAATAATTACATATGTAGTTCTGTGTTTTGTTAATTTTCTTCCAATAGGTTTTATAGGGGCTATGTCTAGTTAAATAATGTATTAATTCCTTTGTTGGTTGGATATGTTTTAATTTTAACCATTCCAAAATATTGTTAAATAAAAAGTCCCCCTTTCTGTATCAATACTTTCTCATTCTTCTTGACTTTAAATTATGTTTTATTTCCGTTATGGTTTTACATCTTTTTCCAATTATATTCTTGAATTATCTAATTAAACTTTCTTCAACCAAAAAATTGCACCCCTCAATTTCATCACTAAATCCATTGGCCAGTACAATGATTGTGGGTGTAGTGTTAAGTCCCCTGTATATCTTAGTAAAATGTTTTATTATGTTCTTCTTAGTAAAGCTTTAATTTGTGCATTGTTCATTCAAAATGCCCACACTCCTGCTCCATACATCACGATAGCCACAAAAATACTACTATGATATGTAGCAATCATGCTTAATGGAATTTAAAAATTTGATTGAATGATTCCAGCTAATTTCATCATTACGTTTCAGATTTATTTCAAATGTATTCAGTATGTTTTCTAAAATTTAATTTTTTATCTAAAAATATTCCCAAATATTTTACTTCTTTCTGTCTTCTAATGTTCTGATTATTAAATTTAATTGTTGGGTCTCTTTTCAGCTTTCCCTATAAGATCACATAGTATGACTTTGTGGGGGCCATTTGTAATATTGATGTGTTACACCAAGAATTTAATTTGGTTGTTAATTTATTTGAACGTCTTTCCAAATCTCTTCGTTATCTCTTTCTACTATAAACAAACACATCTTCAGCATAGCCTGTGGTGTGTTTTGTATCCATGTCATTATTCAGTTCGTGTAATAATGTCTCCAATAAAATATCCCAAAATAGCAGTCCTAGGATTGAGCCCTGAGGGCACCCTTTGGTGGTTTGTTTACTAACTCCTATCAGTACAGTAATTTTTACTTTCTCTACCACGTACCTTCCATTCCACCCAATAAATTTGAATACCAACCTTTCACGGGCAATACATGTTTTGAGGCCCCCTGAATTCAAATAAAGCTTTTTTGGAAACATGTCCGTGTGTGTGTGTGAGAGAGAGAGAGAGAGAGAAAGAGAGAGAGAGAGAACGAGAACAGCATAACTCAAAAACAAAAAGTTGGATAAATACCAAACTTAGTATTTGAGTTCAGTATCTTCCAGGGATGCGACACAAAGATTTTCAAGAAAATTCCCCCTACTCCAACTACCCTTTATATGGAATATTTTTTAAAAAAAATGGCTCTTACAATTTTGGTTAAAATACTATGTATTAAAGCTATTTACATGACAAAGTAAATGTATATTTTGAATTTTCTGGGAATAGGCTAGGAAGTCCTCTTCATTCAGAAGGAATTTTATAATCTTGAATAACTGGTAAACTTAAGTGATAGACAAAAACGTACCACACAAAAAATGTAGATCTATTTAAATCACACAAGTAATTTAAAATAAGATTTTTTGTGGCATATGCCATTTCTGAGACATCCGTTATTAAAGGTTCAAATTGTTCAGTACTTGTCATTCTTTTTAAGTCCCATCAATTTTCATTTGTTTCTCGCAATTGCATGGAAACAGTTGAAATTTTAAGGCCAGCATATAGCGTCCAGTTCTTAAACATTTGACTATCGCTGTTCTCTTTGTATCTATAACAAAATGTGTAATTAGCTATTTTTGCAAAGGTTTATTTGGATTAAAATGTAGTAGATAGAAAAATAAGTTTTAGTAAGAATAGCTTGTATACCTACTAACAAAGATAGAGGATAGAGAAAGCCATGTGATTGTATCACATCAGATTTTTTCATTATGGCATATAGACATTTAGGATAATTCTGTCTTAACCTCTCAAAAAGATGAGGGCACTACAAATTATCAAAGGCACCAGAAATGTCCACTACAATTCCAATAATATACGTAGCTTTTGAGGATTTAACTGTACTTATCAGTTGATTTATAGCATCCTTGGTTGAAAAGTGCTTTCTAAAGCCAAATTGTTTTTCATGTAAACTTAATATAATTCTATACTCCCTTACATTTTAGTTGTTCAAGTATTTTTCCCAAGGTATTTAAGAAACATATTTGTCTATATGATGTAGGTTCTTTAGAATCTTTAGCTAACCTTTTTTTAAAAAATGGTAATTTTGGCCTCCTTCCAGCAGAGTGGAAAGCAAATTGCCATGTATGGTTGAGTAATTTAAATAAGAATGGTGTGATTTTGTCTTCTAAATACATTCATTGGTAATGCTATCTAGGCCGCTGCCTTCTTCTTAAGCTTCTTATCACGAGTTTAATTTCGTTGAAAGGATAAATTGCTCTTGAATTGTAAAAAAAAATGTTCATGTTAATTTTCTTTCAAGTGTATGTTTCTTCGTCTGTTGAATGGTCATTATCAAGAAGTAATTTATTTAACAGAAAATTTATGAAATCTTTCCAATTTGTTGTCAATTCTCTGTCTCCTTTATATAACGTTGTTAAAATTTTTGGTTTCTTTACCTTTTTCATAATTATTTTATAGGGCATCCCCCATATATTTGTTTCAACAGTTTTTTTTCCATGAAATATTTCCATGAGTTTTTTCTACTTTCTTCTAAGATATTTTTAAATATCAACAGTTTTTTTCTGCGAAATATTTTCACGAGTTTTTTCTACTTTCTTCTAAGACATTTTTAAATATCTTTTTTGCTTGTCAACAGTTATTCAAGTTTATTTCCCCTTTCTTCTGCAACTGTAGTTTTTTTTATATATTCGTCTACTTTTTCTCATTTGTTTTCTAGCCTTTTGTAAACTATCGATCCAAACTTTATAAGAATATTTCTTTATTTTAACTTTGCGTACTGACCTAGATATTACAGTTTGAATTCCTCTATTTAACTTAGAAGCTTCTTGATCCACTGAGGAACCAATATACTTCAAATGAATATTATCAAATTGCTGTTTCATTTCCAACCAGTTTGCTTATGCATAATTATAATTTTTTCTCGTCCTTCATTTCCTCCTTTTTGATAATTTTCAAAACAATTGCCAAAATAAATTAATCTATAATCACTGGAAGTGATATCTTGACCAAATTTCCAGTTCATTATTTTCTTTTCTGATTTTCAATTGCAAAGGCTTAAATCAATATTACGAGATGTAGCCCCTGCTTGACTCTCAAATGTTTTTGGATTATTTGGCTCATTCTTAATAGTTCAATTTAATTCTGCAATCACTTCTTCTAGCTCTTCTCCTCTCTTGTCTTTGTCGTCCTCCGTGGACTAGTGGTACTGTGCTAGCCTCTAGTTCCCAAGGTCACGGGTTCAAATCTGGCGGAGGGCGATGGATTTTTTTGGGCGTAAAAATCCTTGGCATAGCTTCCTTCGGAAGGGAAGTAAAGCCGGTGGTCCCGTGTCATAGATTTACGGCACGTTAAAGAACCTCAAGCCTGATAAAGAGGCCTCTGAGCAGAATTACCGGTCTTTCACGCCCAATATAGAATGGGACGCTAAGAACCATAGTAGTTAAAGAGCGTCCATAAATAAAAAACTCAGTTTAATTTTCTCTTGTCTTTAATATTATTAAACCACCAGTTTGATTTAGTGTTTTCATCACAGGTGTGAATAATTTCAGCATCTGAAAAAATTCTCTTTATTTGTTTTATTTTATTTAAATATGGTCCAATTGGGTGGCTGCATTGAAAATAATGGTTCACCAAAATAAATTTTCTGTGTTCATATGTAACATTAATACAATTAGTATGCGAGTCACTAAATTTTGTTATGTTGACTATTTGTAAACTTTTGTTAATTATTATTATTGCTGCCACTGAGTTTTCCCTTCATTAACCACTCTAGCTTTTACAGGTGTGTATGTTGCTTTCCCTCTTATTGTGTGAGGTTTTTGAATGCATAAAATATCTAGATTTGACTCTCTGGAGATCCTTTTTAATTCTGACATAACTCATCTACTCCTTTGCATGTTAATTTGCCAATTTTAATTAAATTACTAATCTTTGTAATTATCCATTTTGTCTTTGATAAAATATAATTCCTGAATGCATGTAGAAATGATGCTTGCTGTCAGTCTGAAATTCTTGTTCTGTCAGCTCTTTAGACATTTTATGCATGTGAATTAACTGTGGATTGTTATTATTGTTTCGTGATCTTATAGGTTTTTTTTAAAAATTTGTTTCCTTTCATGCTTAATATTACTACCTAAATGTTGTGATACTACCTCTTTGTTATGATATTTTATGATTTTCGTGGGTTTGGTTTTGGAGCTTGTTGTTTGTCCTTAAGAGGAATGTTTGAAATTTTGTAAATAAAGGGTTGAGTTGTTACATGAGCTAGTTCTTTTCAAACAACTTGCACCATCATGACAAATTAGGTGCAACAATTTGGCCAACTTTGGTTTATATCAAAGACTATTCTACCATAGCATAAAACTCAATAATTGTAAATTTCATTTAAATCAAAGATGTAATTTCTTTATTAAAAAGTGTTTCTAATAGTTTTAATAATTCTTCTGGATCTGTAGTTATATTCTGTAAATTTCATTTAAATCAAAGATGTCACTTCTTTATTAAAAAATGTTTCTAATAGTTTTAATAATTCTTCTGGATATGTAGTTATATTCTGGGTTTTTAATTCCGCTCTATCAACTCAGTCACAGGAAATAGAGTCGTTTCACCATTCTAATGTAGCTAGGAAATAAGATGCCTCAATGCCACAATCAAAGTCTTTCTCTCCTCCAATCTGCTGATTTGCAATTTAATACTGAAATCATCATATATCTACTGAATGTTCGGTATGGTCACTGTCCTTGAGCTGTCTTCTATAATTTCCTGTCCATTAGCTATATCACTGGTTGTGTATAATTTTGTTTTGTGTTCTTCACTAAATTTCTCAATATTCATTCTCTTTCTCATCTTTCTTTTTTCTTCCCTTCTCTTCTATGATGCCTATAATATCCACAGAAGCTATATTTCCATCTTGTCATATTTCTTCTTCTAATAAATTTATACTATTTTTGGTTGTTTTCTTCCTTTACATATTGAGTTTAAAAACCCACTGCTATGAGATTTGTTTTCTAATCATAATTTCATCTTCCTCTACTTCTTTTCCTTCCTCGCTTTCTTCTTCAGCAGTTATTTCTTTCATTATGATGACATTGTAATCAACCTCAGTTTTTCATTTCCCATTCCCATTACATGCTCTATTTTAGTTATTCTTAGTTTTGGTGGTAATTCCAGTTTAACTTCCAATTTATCTTTTTCTTTGTGATAAAAGAAAAAGAAGTTTCTTCTATGTGGACCTTTTTATTAATTTACTTTTATTATTATCTGTGTTGTAATTTAATATTTCCTCCTCTGTTTGTGTACCTATATACTTATAGTTTTTTTTTATGTGCCCTAACTTTGATTTCTGTAAAATTACTCTCTGTAAATTCCTCCTTATGCAATAGGAAATATTTTGTTTTTTTAAATGATTCCTTTGTTTTCTTCTATAGTCTTATTATCCATAATCAATACATGAAACCACCCTTTCTCACATCATGTAATATGTTGGGCAATCCTGCTTTCCTCCACAATTTTTATTGTGTTTATGGCATGGTATATAGATCTGTGATTGTTCTTTTTTTGAAGAATCTTTCCTCTCGTGAACTTCTTCACAGCAATGGCCACAAGTCAGTTTTTCCTTATGACATAATTTCGATACATGTCCATAGTCAAAACATTTTAGGCATTTTGCCACAGAACGTAAAATCTTTTGTTGCAACTGATTGGAAACCTAAAAAATACTTCCATTTTGTATAATTATATTCCTCAAACATGGTGTACCTACCGTTGCCCTTTCCTTGGTTCTGTTTTAAATCTAAGTCTGAAGTTGTTTTCGGTTATGATTCCTTCAAAATTTTGCTTAGAAATATGTTCCTTATTTCTTCATCCCTGATTCCTACTAATACAGCATACTTAAATGAGAAGATTGGATTTATCTTTTTAGGTGGTTCAATTTTAAGGCCTTTATTCTTCAAATTTTGACTATTGATAATTTTATTTGTATCTTTTACTGTTTCCGTTTCCATAATGAAGTTTCTTCCTGCTGTTCTTAGGCTTCTTATTTTAATTTTCTCATCAAATGGCATAAGATTTTGAGTCACAATTTTCTGTATCTCCTTAATATTTGCATTTTTAGATGATGTATAAACATAGCATGCTTTTTCATTTCCACTGTCTTTTGTAACTTCAACATTTTCTCTGTTGGTGCTGGAGTTGCTACTACTTGGACAAATGTTCTTATAGATGGTTCTAGATTTTTTATTGTATAATTCCTTCAATACATTGGCTTCAGATTTAGCCTTCTCAGTTTCAGTTTTAGCCTTCTCATGTAAAGTAATTTGGCTAGGAGTAAATAAACGTTTTGCTTGTTGCCATTTATCTTTTCTTTTCCCACAATGGTGTTTAGTTCCATCATGATTTCACCAAGTCTCCTTCACCTCAAACTTTTCATTTATTTCATTTTTTCCTAAATATATTTACTTTTGTCATTGATCCTTTTCTTGATGCTTCCTTACTTACATCTTTTCTTGCTCTTTTCGTTCTCTCCCCCTTCTTTTAGGTGATCTATCTAAGGTATGTTTAGGTATAAAAGCCTCCTTCTCTTCCATTTTAACTATATGAGTGGAATAGCGCCCTGAAAACTATTTATTGATCCAGGCGTAAAAATGCTTGCTTAAGACTATTATAGTTTAAGTTAATTTAAATATAATAAATCACAATTACCAAAAAACTTTACTTCAATGGCACAACAGCAGCAAAAGCTAATAAGCTCAGGCAAACAGCTGACTGGCAGGCACATGTATATAAATGACATACCCACTTGCAACGAAGCAAAGGCTACTTGCTACTGTGTCTCAAATGGCCATACTGTTGCATTTTATTACAATATTTTCTTTTTACTTCCTTTCAGTATTTTCTCCACCATAACTAGCCTTAGGACTATACTATATAAGCAAAATGTTTTCTACTTAGAGTTAGCTTCTTCTAGTATATCCCTAATAAAAAATATCTTACTCTTAACTTAAAAAATAAACTTATTTTACGGAGCTCTTGCTGCAGGCATATATCCTACTTGGTAGCCAGAGCTCAGCAGAAAGGTGAAAGACCTTGGTGAACACAACACCCTGGAGGACATTGGGGAATGGCTTAGCATCCTGGAAGGAAGGGTCAATGGCAATGCCAAGGAACTGAACACCATGATGGAAGAAATGTTTAGCAGAAGAGTTAATGACTTGAAGGTTGAGACCCCTGGACACGACACAACATCTGTGTACATTAAGCCACCCAAATATGACGGAACATCAACTTTTAAAGTCTTCCAATAACAATTTGCTGCTGTCGCTACCCACATCCAATGGTCAGCAGAGGTGGAAGCCACACAGCCAGGGACAGGCAGCAGAAATTCTCAGCCTATCATAGTCAAGTCAAATCTGCAACAGCCAGGGGAGTTCACGCTTGCAATTGAACAATAGCAAATAAAGCTCTGGTGAACCTCCTACCCAGTTATGTATCCTAGGAAGCTGCTTACTGCCTTGTTGATGGGGTGTATAACACTGAGATATGAGAGCTTGGTGATTACAAGACCACCCAAGAGGCGTTAATGGCTGATTGAAGATGGAAATGGCCAAGGTAACAGCGGCTCCTACCTTGAAGACCAGGAGCATTCAATATGGCGGAGACAAGAGAATCAATCCAAGGACATGGATGAAGATTTTCAAGTGGTGTGTGTTGGAGGTGAGGCCAGCCAGGACACCTAGTTAAGGACTGTCCCCACAAGGCAACGAGCAGGTGGGAAACAAATAAGCACCTGTGTGGCGAGGGGCATGTTAGGGCCGTCTTTACCCCTCTCGAGTGATGCATGCTTTGGGCAGAAGAATAGATGACAGCCTGTCGCGGACAGCTGGATACAAGGGAAGCTGCGCCGGGTACTAATCGACAAGTGACCATAATCACACATAACATGGCGAAGCGCTTACCGTCAAGGAAACCGAATCGGCCCTACCAACTAGTGACAGTATCGAGTGATATCTTGCCTGTGGAGGAGCTCCTTCTGGAGTTGACCCTAGGGCGGAGCATCGTAAGGTTGTGGGTGTTTGTTGCGGGGGTGGCTGAACATGTGATACTGGGACTGGATGCCCTCAGAAGACACGAGGTGACGGTCGACATCGGCAGGAGGTTCTTGAGACTAGGTGACGCTCCGGAGCCGCAACTAATATCCGGTGATCTACAGGGTGATCCTGACGGAGAATGTGGTTTTACCCGCAAGAAGCGAGGTGGTGGTGAAGGCATGTCTGGAAGGCCAGCGCTTAAGGAACCTGGTTTTAAACCGAAAGGCATCTTTGGATGGACTATGCGTCACCAGCGCATTGTTGCCCTGCCAAGAGGAAGTGTCTATGAGACTGCTGAATCCATCAGACACTGATCAGGACATACAGGCCAGAACGGAGTTGGGGGAATGCCATCCAGCTGCGAGTGTATCGCCGTGCGACGGACCCGAGGAGCCGGTACTGTCGCAAGAACTGAAGGCCCCGGCTGCAAGGCTTGTTGAAAAGGGCGGCCGACCATCTGAATGCAGCACAACTGGAGACGATCCGGCATCTCCTTAAGCAACACCAATCTGCCTTCACCGACTGAGTACTCCTCCACTTCGACACCGGAGACGCCCGGCTTATCCGGCAACCACCAAGACGTTCCTCTAGCGAAATAAGCGGAGGTACATGAGACCTAGGGGGATTATCGAGGAGTCCGACAGCCCTTGGGAAGAAGAAGGGCGGCTAGCTACGCTTTTGCGTCGACTATAGGACGCTGAATGCTGTCACCCGGAAGGACTGTTTTCCTTTACCCTGAATTGATGATACTTTGCACACTCTTGCTGGTGTCAAGTGGTTCTCGACCTTGGACTCAAATTGGGATATTGGCAAGTGGCTCTGGAACATAGAGACAAGGAACATACCGTATTCCTGACAGGCCAAGGACTTTGGCAATTTACGATTATGCCCTTTGGCTTCTGCAACGCGCCAACCACTTTCCAGCGCCTGATGGAATCCGTGATGTGGGGGTTGACTTACGACGCCTGCCTGCTGTACTTGGACGATATCATCGTCATTGGTAACATTTTCGAAGATCATCTAAGAACCTGACCAAGGTATTACAGAGACTACAAGCAACTAACCTGAAACTGAACCCGAAGAAGTAGCAACTCTTCTGCAAGGAGTTAACCGCTTGAGCCACATAATCTTTCCAACTGTGGTGGCCACGGACCCGGAGAAGGCTCGGTCTGCGAGAGATTGGCCTCGCCCGAAAGATAAACGAGATTTGCGCAGTTTTCTGGGCCTATGCAGCTACTACCGCCGGTTCGTTGGAGGTTTCTCCAACATTGCGAAGCCCGTCACTCGTCTGATAGA
Organism: Deroplatys truncata; assembly: GCA_030765065.1. Classification (NCBI taxonomy): domain Eukaryota; kingdom Metazoa; phylum Arthropoda; class Insecta; order Mantodea; family Mantidae; genus Deroplatys; species Deroplatys truncata. The sequence goes on from CM060978.1 coordinate 122,179,167, forward strand.
AGAACACCGGCCTTATATTGTCGTAGCCTCTTCTTATTAATACTCAAAAATGATGGGAGCAACTCGCTTGCAAAGATGTACCGGAAAATTAATCAATTTCTACACGGCGAGGCTACGACGAGGGACGCAGCTAAAGAAAGTACAGAAAATATTACTAATCAGAAACGTTCAATGGCTTAAAGGAAGGAATGGACTCTACACTAACATAATTAAAACTCCCAGAGAATGGATGGTTCACAATTTAATAGATAAAGATAGATATCGTAGTGCTTACACTCTTAGCCCACATGTCCGCCGGACGAGGCCACCATGCTTGGCACGGAGAAGGCAATTGCATGTCCTTACAGCTCGAAGGTCACCTCCTGACTCACTGTCCCAAGTGACGCTACTCAAAGCGTCAGGGAAGCCAAACAAACTCATCCCCTCCTAAAGTGCCTAGTTCCCCCCTACCCAAACTCCAACTGCCATCTCAAATCCCGGTGACCAGAGAGACGTATGTCCTATAATCTCTGCATACGTCACAATATGTGGACAGAAGAGACCGAGGACATGTTCCAGCGCTTAAGTCAGAACTGTGCATTGCGGCTGTTTTGGGTTTTCCATAGCAGTGCGGCGATTTTATCGTGGACATCGGCGCCAGCGACAGTGGTATTGGAGGGTACTATCCCAGGTCCAGAATGGGCAGGATCGGATAAAAGCGTACAACAGCAAGACGCTCACCAAGGCGTAAAAGAACAACTCGACGAAAGCTACTGGCAGTTGTGAAGGGACTGAAACTCTTCCATAAGTACCTGTACGGTCGGTCATTCCAACCGAGGACTGATTACTCCGCCTTCACCTGGCTATTGAGCTTTAAGAACCTGGAGGGTCAGACAGCGCATTGGGTCCAGAGGTTCAGGAATACAGCTTCACATCGGAACATCGGAAAGGAAGGAGCCACTCCAATGCCATATTACGAAGACCCTGTCCGGAGAAGTGCAGCCACTGCCCTAAGGTGGAGAAGGAGTGTGACGCAGCTATCCGTGTAATTTCCGCGGTGCCTGCAGATGGGTAGGACAGCGCAGGCTTGAGGAGGGAGCAGCTGGCAGACGCCGACTTGGGACCGCTCTTGAGAGAAGTGGAGGCAGGAACTAGGCCGAGCTGGGAGGATATTGCATTCAGGAGTAGTGTATATAAGTCCTAATGGGCCCAGTGGGACTCACTGAAGACCAAGAAAGGTGTATTGTTCAGAGTATGGGAAGACCCGGAGAGAGCAATTGATCCTTCCTCGAAGTAAGGTGCCGGAAGTCCTGGAGGAAGTACATGCCGGGGACTTCAGGAAGACCTTTTGGACCCAACCGAACGATTGACAAGCTCCGACAAAGGTTGCTATTGTTTGAGACTATGGGTGAGTGCTGAGAGTGGTGTCGCCAATGTCACATTGTGTTTGCAGCAAGTCTCGGCCCACAGACTAGGAGCCGGGGTCGCATGCAGCAGTACAACGTGGGAGCTCCCTTCGAACGCGTCGCTGTCGATATAGCTGGACCGTTCCTTGTGTCCGACAGGGGTAACAAGTATCTGATGATGACTATGGATTACTTCACCAAGTGGTCGGAGGTGTACGCCATTCCTAACTAGGAGGCCAAGCCGATCGCGAATTGCCTGGTGGAAGAAGTGTTCTGCCGATTTGGGGTACAGTTAGACTACCTAGCGATCAGAGCACAAACTTCTTGTCGAACCTGATGACGGAAGCATTGGAGAGACTTGGGAGTGCACAAGACCGCACAACGCCAGTCAGACGATACGGTCGAGCGGTATATCAGCATCCTAGAAGAGCACCTAAGGAAGATCGTGGAAAATCACCAGAGGGATGTTAGGGTGCCGCTTTTCTTGCTGGCCTATCGCTCGTCGACCACGACACCACCGAGTTAACACCAGTCAGCTTAATCTTCGGCAGGAAGCTACGTCTTCCATGCGATCTGATGTTTGGAAGCTCCCTGGGGCGGAATATCCAACAATCGATTACGTGGAGATTCTCGTGTACCGCCCTCACGACGTGATGGCCGTCAACACATCCAGGTAACGAGTGACCGGATGAAGACCCCTTTCGACCACCAGACCAACAGCCAAGGATTCCAGCAAGGTGGTATGGTGTGGCTGTATCGCCCTGCCCGGACCAAGGGACGTTGCCCCAGCTCCAACAACCATGGCAAGAACCGTACCACATGGTGAAGAGGATCAATGTTCTAATCTACCGCATCCAGAGGCTGCCCCTAGGGAAGATGCTGGTGATACACCTAGACCGGGATGACCAGCCCTGAGGAGGGAGCAGTGTGACCGCACACTCAGCGCTACCTGCAGGTCGCTGACCCTAGACCTGGTTGGGGCTTGCAACGGCCCATCGGAATAATAGTCAGTGCAGAAATAGTAGAACAATAGTGGATGTGGAGTAAAGGGCCTCTTTATGTGCCTCTTACTTGTTCCGGAACCTTTGTTTTGGCATGCTCTAGTAGGATCTTGTTCTTGAAAGTTCCACTTTGTATTCAAGGTCTGTATAAGGGACTGCTGTTGCCATGATGAGGAGTGTTGCATTCAGTGCTGTTAGAAGTGACAAAGGGAAAGTTGGACAGTGCAGTTTAATTGTGAGTTGTAACTCAGCAGTGAGTGGTGCAGTTCAGTAGTGATTTGATTCAAGGGATCAGTTGTGTTGTATTCCGAGTGATTGCCAAAATGCCAATGTAACATCTTGTTACATTGAGTGACTAGTGATAAATAAATTATGTTTTTGCAGTAATTGATGGTGTGATTTATTGCAATATCAAATGTATGAGATAATGGCTACACAAATCAAATGCATGTTTTGAATTTTCTGTATAATGCTTGAGGTCATTTTTGTTATAGTGCAGTTTCATGTTACTGAAATATCATTATACATAAGACCAGTTTATAGGAAAAACCCATTAAACAACCTATTTCCCTGTTCCAACTAGAGTACTAGAGTTATGCTTGTGCTTCATTTTACAATGGATTTTATTAAATGTGATTGTGTAATTAGAGTACTAGCAGTATCTCTTCTTAGGGCTGTGATGCCATTATATTCATTAACAGGTTTTGGAGACAATGTTTGGTAACCATTCATTAAAGCCCATAGAGAACAAGATAGAAATGTAAGTATTTCCCTTATTACTTATTATTTGCAGTTATTTGCTAGATAAGTTTTAATCTAAACCTAAAATGTATTCACTTTAGATGAGTAATATTATATAACAGTTCCATTTTTGCAACAGAAAATTGTTTGTTGTTGGAATTAACTTTGTTTTTATCTGAACATAGTTGATGATATGACTGCCAATAGATCACAGCAGTTGTAAGACTTAATCTACAGATAAATGCTTTGTGCATATCTGGTCCATGAACACAATCACAACACACTTATGAACTTGCATATTCCTGTCTAGCCTATGAATCTAAACACTTGTTACATTTTTAAACTATGCTAGGAGCAAAGTATTTAGAATATTTGTTTTATTTCTGATGCCAAGAAATAGATTATTAGGAGTGCTGTGCTAGTCACCTTGCTATGTATTGCTTCACTTTAAGCACCATTATCTTGTGTTTATATACAAGGCCAAGAGAATATATATATACAGGTGTAAATAAATATCTGTTGCAAGGCTCAGTGGTAGGTAGAAGGGTACCATGTGATCATATTTGGTCAATTAACTCATATTCAGAAATGCTTAGTTTACATTTTGGGGTTTCTAAAATATGATCATAATACAGATCACAAAAGATAGGAAAGAAAACTAAAATACTGTAAATAAACAGATAACATTTTAACTGATGCTGAAAGTGCTCAAAATGGCCGCTGCCAACTTTGATACATTTTGTGCAATGCCTTCGGTCATCAAATTCTTGGAAAGAGTTCAAACTCTGGTGTATGGCATGTCTGCAGTCTTTCACAGGGATGTAAGCAGTGTGTTTCACTTAAATACTTCTCCAGTTTCGGAAGCATGCTATAGGCTGTTGGGATAACAGTGTTGGTAGAATCGGCAAGCCTCTCTTGCATTCTTTTGGCCACCTTGGTGTACTCTGCATTTGTGTGCACGTCTGCCATTGTTCACTCTCATTTGACAATAGCCACACAAATGAATACTGTAAAGTTATGAAACTACTAAACAGAATAATACCATAAACACTATCATTGGCTGTAGATATGGTGAAGGACTGCTTACTTCAAAAACGTAAGATTGAATGATAGCTACAGCAGACTCGGAATAACAGCATAACTCTTTTCGAGAGTTCATATTGAGAAAAGAGATTGTGGCCTCAATGTTGGATTTAAAATGATAAAACAGTTTATTGCATAATGTAACAGCTATGTACTTCAATTGGTAAACAACTCTTAACTAATGAATGTGGCATCTACTACTTGTTACAGAGTCTACAGTTTGTTTAACTATAGTCATTCCCCTTCTCAGAGGCTCTTGCACATAAACAACATTGGTTTATAAACAAAATATGATCACATCACATTCATCTATCTATAACCAAGCTTTGCAACATATTTTTTACAGCTGCACTTTGTAAAAGAAATCATTTCAAACCCCATTATGTCTAAAAAGTAAAATTTTAAAGGAAATCCAAAAAATGTAATACTTCTAAACTATGTCTTGGTAAAATTTTGAAAAAAAAGTGATAAATATTACTAAATATATTCATTTATAAGGTAAACGAATTGAAATCACTTTTCAAATGCATTTAATGAAAATGGGGAGGGGGTTGTGGACATAACATGGTTTGAAGTAGCCACATGGAAAATTTACTCTTGTAGAATAGTAAATGATATAGTGAATATTTTTGTGTTCTTAACATAAATACATTGAGAAAACCTTGATAAAATCTGGTATGTATTTAAACAAAGAAAATATCTAATAAATAGGATTATGAGAATTTTTAAATTACATATGATATGAATTAAACATAGAAAAACACAATGAGATAATGAAAATTCTGAAATTAATTGAAAGCAACAATTATTCAATTATCAACTTTAGAAACTCAGATAACACATTCAAGCATCTTTTACAATCTATGTATTCACATTCTTTTTCTAAACAGTCACACGGTCCATTATTCTGGTCAGTGACATCTTCTGTAGGAATGGCTGCAGAATTCAAGTTATTTTCAAATAACTTCAAAACATTGTCATTTCTCAATCATTTCCACATCTGTTTCTTAGTAAGTTGTCTACATCATTTTTCTTTTGTTGAGTAATCTTGCATCTGTGGTAGGTACAGCTATAGGTTCTATAGTCTGTGCCACCTTGCTTCGTTTCAACACTGTAGAAAAGTGTTTGGAAGGTTCCATCTTGTAACGTAGTGAGCATTTTCCATCCTGAAGAATTATGCATTTCATCTCACTGATCCCATCACACTTCTTAAAATGTTAACTCAAAGATTTAAATTTTTTTATAACCCAATCCTTTCCAAGAACATGAAGTGGGCCTATTTTTTCATAAATTTGATGGTAATCACTTGGTGTCAAAATCTCTGAATGCTTTCTTAGATTTTTTTCAGTGACTCAGAACACCTTGTCTACTGGCAGAAAAGGATGGCCTCTTACTGGGAAGATGAGTATAACAGTTCTCAAGTTATTAGGAGCTTTATTGTGGAGGTAATAAGCAAAGGCATGTACAACAGGCATATTCTTGTTTTAAGCTCCACAGCCATCTGCAAAAAGCCTTAAATGCTGCTCATCTTGATTGAATTCAAATTTTGCAAGGAAATCGCAAAGAGCTGATGATACTTCAAGGGAACCTCTTCCAGCCTCATTCTCTATCTGTACATAGAATTGGAAGTTCTTATTGGCTATGTCTGAGATACAGAAAGCACAGAATCCAATTTGACAAAAATAGTAGCCTTTGCTGATGGACAGCTTCAGAATAGGTTGCACTTGTTGCAAATCAAAGCAGAAAGTTGCAGAATTTGGAAGTTGTTCATCATTATACGAAATGTTTTGGCTCATAGTTTGTGGGCACAGATCTTGGCTAGAATTACATTTTTCTTGTTTCCATTCATGTCGTTCAGTTTATGTTTCATCTAGAGGCAGCAGTTGTGTCAGTTGCCGGAGTACCAAAGCTAGATTAAATTTCATGTTAAAATTTTCTTCAAAGACCATTTTCTCATTTGAAGTTCTTGTGACACATTTGTATTATACAATTTAAATAACTTGATACTTAGTTCTGAGGGAAGATACAGCAGTTGACTCTTTCTTCTATTACAATGGCTTTCGCTGGCTTTTAGATTGGAAATGAAACTGATGACCTCTCTTCTGGCTCCATGAGAGTGATCAAAAAGTTTCCAGAATGAGGCCATAAACACAACACAACACTTTGATTTGTACATTGTGCACTGTCACCTGCAAAGTAGTCTCCTTGAGAAATGAAATTGAGTTTTATTTATGGACACTCTTTAACTGCTGTGGTCCTTAACGTCCCATTCTATATTGGGCGTGAAATACCAGTAATTTTGCTCAGAGGCCTCTTTATCAGGCTTGAGGTTCTTTTACGTGCTGTAAATCTATGACAGAGTATCACCGGCTTTACTTCTCTTCCAAAGGAAGCCATGCTAAGGATTTTTACGCCCGAAAAATCCATCGCCCTCCGCCAGGTTTGAACCTGCGACCTCGGGAACTAGAGGCTAGCATGGTAACCACTATGCCACAGGGGAGTTGATACACTTTTCCCAGCACTTTTGCCACTGCTGGATGTACCTCTGGAAGTCATCTTCTTTAAACATGTTCAGAACCTTCTGCGATTCACAATGGATAACATCAGTGTCCTCAAAACGATGTCGTCAGAGCCCAGGAAAAAAAAAATCTACTGGAGCCAAATCTGGAGAATAAATGGGATGGGGAACTGATTCATGCTATTTTCACCGAAAAAATGACAGACAGAAAGGACTTTGTGCACAGGCGCATTGTCGTGATGCAAGAACCAGTCACCAGTTCTCCATTTCTCCAGCCATTAGTGTTACACATTCTCCCTTAATCTTTGCAACACTTGTTTGTAGAAAACTTGATTCACTGTTTGACCCTGTGGTACAAATTCCTTATGTACAATTCCTTTAATGTGTGAAAAAAAACAATCATCATTGACTTCACATTGGATCAAATTTATCTGGCCTTGTGGGGCATGGAGATGAAGGACTCTTCCATTGTGAAGATTGTTGCTTTGTTTCTGGATGGTACCCATAAACCCATGTTTCATCAACAGTAATATCTTTCTCCATAAACTGTGGGTCATTTTGAAGCTGTTCTTTAAGATCTGTGCGCAATCACACAGCTTTCCTTTTGGTCATTTGAAAGGAGGCGGGGTACGAACTTTGCGGCAATTCTTCTCAGTCCAAATCGTCTTTTAAAATGCTTTGAACACTTCCAAAGGAGAGTCCTAATGAATCAAAAATTTCTGCTATTCTAATATGCCATCATTTAATACCATTTCCCACACCTGATTGATATTTTCATCAGTTTTGCTGCAAGAGGGTGGCCCAGAATGATGTGCATCCTTAACTGATGTTACACCACTTTTAAATTTCGAAAATCACTGAAATGCTTGCATTTTGCCCATTACTTCCACCCCATATATTGTTCCTAGCATTTCATAGGCATCTGTTGCAGTTTTACCAGATTGAAGTAAAATTTTATATTTGTTCTTTGTTCTTCATAATCTAGCACTTTCACTACACAGAAAAACCGTAGCAGGTGCAAAACACACATTCACTTCAGAGCTTCTACCTCTGCACTGCAAGATCTCAGAAAGTCATGTGACCTCTCATTGTTATCAGTAGGGAGTGCTGCATGTACAATCTGGGTAAGAATTAAATACAGCTCAATGGCAAAATTGTTGTGAAGCCATTCCAAAAACCTTTTGATCGCGCCTCATATACTGGTCCTTTTTGCGGTCACTGTCTCTATGCTCATTGCACCCTTCTCCTGATTTAATGGATTTAGAATTGCATTTAATCAGCACTTCACATCCAAAGAACTTTGAACATACTGTTCTATTTTACCTTTGCTGGAATATAATAATAATAATAATAATAATAATAATAATAATAATAATAATAATAATAATAATAATAATAATAATAATAATAAATACAAATATATGTTCATTATGAAATTACTTAGTTTTAAGAGGACCTAGTGGCACTCTATGAATAAACTGATGTAAATGCTTTTGAAACCATTCACAAGTTTACATTTATTAGTATTGCATTACACTAACCTGATACTTCACAGTCATGGAAGTTGCTGTTCTTTTTCCTTTTCCCCTTGGCCTGCGCCTTTTTGGTGATGAAACCTGAATCATTATAGAAAGGCGACAGTGTTGCCTGCATTTGTTTCTGCAAGTGAATACTTTTTTCCTTGGCCATGGAAAGGAAATGAAACATCTTCATTCATTTTTAAGCACATGAGAACAGTACTATTATTTACTGACAATATGTCACACTGATAGTCTGGCAATAATTATTGTACCAGTATAACCAACATAAACAATTAAATCCCCAGGGCATGCAAACACTGATAAAGGACAAAATTGGATTTGCACCGACCAGTAATTTGGACATAATGGGATATGAAATGACCACCACATTTCAAGATTAATTTGCACAGGGACAAAACAAGATTAGACATGATTTAGGTTTATAGAGTGAAAGATCGCTTAAGGAAAAGTGCAAAATGATTCAAATTAATTTTGTCCAGGGATGGACATAATGGAATTTGAAACAATACTCCTCAATAATGATGAATCTAAGCCTTCTATCATCCTTTCCTTTTGTCATATATATTTAATCAACAGGAGTAGTTCCTACATGATTACACCCAATAATACTTTGACATAAGTTGATATTTCTTCCAAAATGGATGATAAATTTGAATGTTGTGCAGTGATTAAGTCTTTGTATTAAAAGGTTAAATGCCAACCAAAATAAAAAACGGAACTGGATTCCAATTTGGAAGATTTTCAAAATCATTTACTAAGTAAAGGAATGCAGAGTTTAAACACGGCTGTTCTTCCATTTTTCATGCTGAATTTCCTGGACAACTGAAGGAAACATTGTGAAACTCCAACAATGCCTGTTAAATAACAGAGAAAGCAGGGCATATGAGCTTGCTGTGATACGGAAATTTGTATCACAAATTACTCAGATGTAATTAATGATAGTAATATGAATATGTATTTTTATGTGACATTGATTTCTGATGTTTATTAATTGTAATTATTATTGGTAAACAATAATATACGGCTTTACTGAAACTGTCAACAATAACGCAATAATGCAGCAATGGGGTGAGTTGTTTATCATTACCGGGAACAAGGAAGTTGCGTAATGTTTCGCGCGTTTTTTCCGTTTAGAAGCTTCTAGAACATTTCCTAAAGCAATATGTATTAGTGGTTTTCATTGGATATTAAAATAGACGCTAATGTTGGCGCGTTTTATTAGCCAATGGCAGTTCATTTATAATCTTTAGGCGTATCTTGAGGCAAGCGTATAAATAAGCCAGGCCCGAGGTAGCTTGCCGTTCAGTTCATCAAAATTTCGTGTACACTACACATCGTCAGCCAGTCCTTCATTTCGTCAAGTTACGCGCAGCAGAATTACGAGAATTATTATAAAGTATTATACAGTTAAAAAAATTACATAAAGTTGAAGTATGCGAGTTAAAAGTAATAAATAAGAAGTTATTACAAACAGTTTCAGTTTGGCGAGTATCCAGATTCATATGTAAAAAGTGTTAGTGAACGTGTTCGACAATAAAAGTTATAAAACCAATTTCTTCATCAGTATCATTTCTGGATAAAAGATTCCTTTCCGATTCACACCCTGCAAGAGATACATTCTCGACCTAAATAGCTAGCCGGAGAACATTTAAAGTGAATTATTTCAAAACTGATACAAATTGCTACGCCAGAGGGAGCTACGAACCAAACAACGAATGACGTCACAAGATGGCAACGCGTGAAGTAAACACACAACATTATTTGTAATACCGTTGCAAATTGGCTTCCAAACGTGGTGCTATAATAATGTTAAACACAATGTAACATTAATACTACTACAAATTGGTTCCACAACGTGGGGCTCGACAACAAAAAAAGGACATTACGTAAAGCAAGTTCTCTCGCAAATACGCGTGAAGTAAAAACATATATTTGCTATTACAAATTGGCGCCCAACGTGGGGCGCGATAACCAGGAAAGGAAGGCGAAGTGACCAGGAAAGGAACACGACCAGGAATGAATCAACATAACCAGGAAGGAATGAATGGAGCAGTGAAATGATCTACAAGACGCAGATTCCGAGACAACAGGGTAATTCAACAACAAAAACATCGAGACGACGTAGATTCATCACAACACAACGCAGAAGCGACATACAAATCTAGGAGAATGGGGCAGAACGCTGGACATTAAAGTAACAGCAACATAAAGCATCAGTAAGGTTAGAGTATCTTAATTTTTTTAAAAAAAAAAAAAAAAAAAAAGGGTAAATAAATGTTCCTTAGGAGTGGTAGGATAATAAAAACAATGGCTGCTAGTAATACAGAAGAAATAATGATGGAAGGGGATAGTGTAACAGTTAGCTGTAATTCAATACAGGTTACAGAAAGAAGCCCAGACTTTTTAGGATTTGAAGATGAAAATCTTAGTGCAGAAAGTCAGAATAGAATAGCAGGAAATGTTAATCTTGATACTAGTATGATTATGGAAATGCTGAAAAATTTAAATGAGAATATGAAAAAGAATAATGAAAATATGAAAGATATGCAAAAGAATATTGGGACATTAAGGGAAGATATGGAAAAGAATAAGAAAGAATTGAGGGAAGATATTAGTAAGAGTATTACAGATCAATTAAGGGAAGATATGCAAAAGAATAATAGGGAATTAAGAGAAGATATTGATAGGAGTTTAGAACAAAAACTAGATCAGAATAAGAGAGAATTGAGGGAAGATATTGGTAAGAGCTTAGAACAAAACAGGAAATCAATTGAAAGTATTGGTAGGAGGAATGAGAAATTAGAGCAAACAGTAGATCAAAGCAGTGAAGAAATTGAAAAGAAAGTTATGAAGCTAGATAGTAGTATGCCAGAAATGAGAGATGAAAATGAGGAAGTAATAGCAAGTGAGATAGGAGAAATTTCAAAGAAAATGCTAGACATGAGCATGGAAATAGGTAATAAAGAAAGTGAGGTTAATACTAAAAGTGAGGTTAATGTAGAATGCACAGAGTTAGAAAAACCCGTGAGTAATATTTCAAGTGAGCTAAGAAAGATAAAAGAGGTTAGGAATGTAGATGTAAATCAGGCACAGGTTAATTTCAGTGGGGAAATATCAGAAATACAGAAAGAATCAGAAATGCAAGGAAATAAATTGTACCAAGATGTTCAAAATGAAAACTCCAGTCCAGTACAGTTTAGTACAGATTTGTCAGAGTATTCTCAGATTAAAAAGATAGTAGAAGAATTGAAAATGAAAGTTGTTAAAAGATGTATTGTTCAAGAAACTGTAGATTGTTTTCAAATATTATCAGGGAACGAAATTTCATATGAATACAAGAGGTTATTCATGAACAATTTGAAGGTTAGGTTACGGCTACGAGTAATGTTTAGCCACACACAATTTGATCCAGGAGGGTAAATAGCGATGAGATATAAAGTAAATGCTGGATAGTTAAAGATGACTTGCAGAGAAATGTATTGGAACGTAAGAGGGTTAACTATTTATATATGTCATTTGAAAAAAGAAATAAATTATATATAAAAAAAAAAAAAATAATTAAATTTTTAGTAACTGTAACAACATTTGAAAATTAAGAATGCAAAGATTGAAACTTAATATGATATTAAATTAAAAGTACGTAAATACCATTCCAAAAGTGTTGTTAAAATAAAGTACAAAATAACCAAAATTGGTAAATATAATTAAAAACAAATATTTATGTAGTAAATAGAACATGTAAAACAGTGCCTAGATTTAAGAGATGTAAATATATATAGAGGTGAATATTTTGGTAAATATGTGTAATAATTACAAAAATCTTAAATGTATAAATTTTTGTCAATAACTTAAGAAAGTAAACAATTTGGTAACAGTGATTAAATAATTTAGGGTAAAGTATTTGCTATAAAAAAAAAAAATTTTTGTAACGTCAGATTAATGTCAAAACAAATTAAACCAGAGCCAGTAAGTAGTGGCGAGATAATAAAGAAAACATATGTCGTGTGTTAAATGCGTGTGAAGTGTAAAGTGAAAGTGATAGCGTGTGTTCCAAGATTTAGGAGACTAAAAACACAATTATAAAATTTCCAAACCAAAGTTATAAATATTTATAATTATGTTTCTAGTGGGGCATATGATACGGTAATTTGTATCACAAATTACTCAGATGTAATTAATGATAGTAATATGAATATGTATTTTTATGTGACATTGATTTCTGATGTTTATTAATTGTAATTATTATTGGTAAACAATAATATACGGCTTTACTGAAACTGTCAACAATAACGCAATAATGCAGCAATGGGGTGAGTTGTTTATCATTACCGGGAACAAGGAAGTTGCGTAATGTTTCGCGCGTTTTTTCCGTTTAGAAGCTTCTAGAACATTTCCTAAAGCAATATGTATTAGTGGTTTTCATTGGATATTAAAATAGACGCTAATGTTGGCGCGTTTTATTAGCCAATGGCAGTTCATTTATAATCTTTAGGCGTATCTTGAGGCAAGCGTATAAATAAGCCAGGCCCGAGGTAGCTTGCCGTTCAGTTCATCAAAATTTCGTGTACACTACACATCGTCAGCCAGTCCTTCATTTCGTCAAGTTACGCGCAGCAGAATTACGAGAATTATTATAAAGTATTATACAGTTAAAAAAATTACATAAAGTTGAAGTATGCGAGTTAAAAGTAATAAATAAGAAGTTATTACAAACAGTTTCAGTTTGGCGAGTATCCAGATTCATATGTAAAAAGTGTTAGTGAACGTGTTCGATAATAAAAGTTATAAAACCAATTTCTTCATCAGTATCATTTCTGGATAAAAGATTCCTTTCCGATTCACACCCTGCAAGAGATACATTCTCGACCTAAATAGCTAGCCGGAGAACATTTAAAGTGAATTATTTCAAAACTGATACAAATTGCTACGCCAGAGGGAGCTACGAACCAAACAACGAATGACGTCACAAGATGGCAACGCGTGAAGTAAACACACAACATTATTTGTAATACCATTGCAAATTGGCTTCCAAACGTGGTGCTATAATAATGTTAAACACAATGTAACATTAATACTACTACAAATTGGTTCCACAACGTGGGGCTCGACAACAAAAAAAAGGACATTACGTAAAGCAAGTTCTCTCGCAAATACGCGTGAAGTAAAAACATATATTTGCTATTACAGCTGACATTGCCAGAATCTCATTAGATCATGTCTGAAAGGTTTTGCACCAGCATTTGCACATGAAAAAGCTTGCAGCATGATGGGTATCATGTTTGTTAACCACTGATCAGAAGCACATCCAAATGAGGATCTCACGGAGTGCTTGAACATGTTCAGACTTAATTCAACTGGCTTTTGCAATGTTGCATTGCTGCAGAGCAATGCTTTATTTGGGTGGAAATGGCTTTCCCAGAAATATTTACCCCAAACCATGTCTGTATAAATTTTATTGCAATCAACAATCATGACATTCATTGAGTGCAAGGAAATGTCTGTTTTCCCATGACTGCAGTCTACAGTGACACTATTGGCACAAGTATTAACTCCATTTTCGTTGGAGAGTAAAGGGTCTCTAGAAAAAAATATAACTGGTTGATTCGTGATTCGTATGTTGGTAATAGCACTGGCAGGAAACAGAATTACTACCTGCATTTGTGAAGTGGCCCATGTGCTGATTAAAGAATAATTAACTTTACTTTTATATCATGTTCTTATTTTGCCATCATCAGTTTGATGAATCGGCTGAAGAAAATATCACCAACAGAAGAGACACATGAAACTATAAGTAAAAAACAGTGTGTTGAGAACTTAAACCGTGCACTTGTTATTGAAAATCAGTGTTCAATTCATGTGAATAATGATGAAAGTGGTATAAATGTGAAACTTCAGGTTTTCCTGATTGTTGGAATGAAGAAGAGTACAAGTATTTCACTTCTGAAAATTCATGACTCCAAGTGAAAACAAATTTCTAGGATGTCATGTTTGCCGTGAAATCAGTGCACTGAGTATGGGAAACACAAAGGGGTATAGGTGTTAAATTTTCAAAGGAGTGGGTAGAATGTAAAGTTAACAGGACAACAAAGTGAAAGAACAATCTATTTTGAGGAAAAAAAAATGCATATACACAAGATTTCGGTTTCCCATAAAACTTGTGAGTCAATAAAAACTGAAGGTAACAAAAAATACCTTGAAAACATTCTAGACAACATAAATGCTAAACATTTAGAAACTACAGTTAGAATATTTTGCACTGCATATAAAATAGCCAACCAGGACAGACCATTCACCGACTTTGCTTTCGATGTCCAACTACAGAATTGAATGGTTTAAATATGGGTAGGGTATTGCATTCAAACTTCAGTTGTGCTAATATTCTTCACCATATTATAAAATAAATGAGAGGGAAAACTGAAACTATAGTACAGGACAATATTAAAATAAGTGCTATGATTGGTGAATCTACTACAGTGAGTCGAAAATCAGTGCTAGTCATATGTTTAAGGTGCACTCTTTCTGAAGATGATGAGCCCATATTTTTTTTTTTTTTTGGGAGAGGGGGCTTTAGTTGAACTTCATCACATGATGGCAAAAGTATCAAGAGCGCCTTTTTAAATAATTTGAGAATTCATGGTATGAATGATGAGTTCTTGAAAAGTGCTTAATTTCAATAGCTTGTGATGGTGCATCTGTCTTGCTGGGAAGAAAGACAGGAATTTTTGACAAATTGTATTCCTTATACAGTCTCTCTCCAAAAGCCAAAGAGAACTAGTGGAATGCTCAGCTACATTACATAAGAAAATAAAAAACAAATTGGAAAAATATTCACTATAAGGTGCGTTTCATCTGGCCTAAGGACTGTTAAAGCTGTATGGGGTAATTACTCAGCATTGGTAACTCGCTTTAATTTTGCACAGGCTGATAAAGCAAGAGATTCAAAGGAAAGGGCAAAGTATGAAGAATTATTCAGGCTTCTTACATCATTTCAGTTTGTAATGAACGCGGATATCATGTGTGATGCACTAACAGAAGTAAGTGAACTTTCTCTACACCTACAGAAACGGAATATGACATGATCTGATGCTAAAAGTGTCATCCAAAGAAAAATATGAGTGCTAAGAGTATATGTGCAGTTTGCTAGGAGAATATACAAAAGCTTCATCATAAGCCATCAGTCAATAAAAATTTCAAAGTATTACTCTAAAAAACCACCTAAAATGTTGGAAATAAAACAACCACAGTTCTTCAGAAGTCTTGCAACAAATGTCAACAATAGATTAATTCAAAACATAAACAGATCATCACATGAAACAACAAAAATGTCAAACACAACAAAAAATTATCTCATGCAGGATGTTAAAGTGTTATTTAAAAAGAATTGACCAACAGATTTACACATTGGATATGGTGAAGAAAACATTACAAATCTGTGTGAGTTGTTTCAGTTTCCAGAAAAAAGAAGTTACATAAATGCCTTTCGAGAATACGTTGGCACAGACAAAGCACCCAGAGAGTTGAATCCTCTTCTTCAAGCTGTTAAGGCTATACCCATTTCAACTTCTGAATGTGAAAGAACTTTTAGCACAATGAATATTATCATGAACGATAGAAGAAATTCCTTACTTATTGAACAGCTAGCACTCATATTTCTGAGCTGTGAGGGCCCACCTCGAAATGAGTTTAATCCTGAGCCATACGTGAAGTCTTGGCTGCAGGTAGAAAGGAAATTAGTAGATGAAACAGCTTGCAGGAAGCAAGAGGCTAAAGCAGAAGTTCTTGAATATTATACTCTATGGAAACTACTATGTTAAAAGTGAGTTTCCATAAATATTTTTTTCCAACTAAAGCACTGCTGCACACAAAATATGGATCCATATTAATACCAGAAACAAAGCAAGAGACAATGGGTGCAAGAAATGAAAGTGCTCTAAAGAAGGCCAAGTGTGTCCCTTCATCAGGAAAAGTGTATTCAGGATGCTTGGGGTGTGGTGTTGGTAGACTACCTGGAAAATGGAAACCATAAATGGGCAGTACTATGTGATATTATGAAAGTTCTTTTCTTCTTGAATAAAATAATAAAAACACTTCCAATTGCAAATTTGCATGATTTATACTTTGAGTTGCTATCACATGCACATATTCACCAGATTTGACTCCCAGTGGCTTTGTTTTTTCCAAATCTAAAGAAATGGCTACTGGACAGAGATTTACTTCATATTAGATCATCATAAATTACACAACTATTATTTTGCATACTTGGACGGATCATTTTATACTGAGGTTATAAAGAAGTTAGGTGTACTGTTGGTCTATGTTGGTCATTATGGGAAAACAAGGTTTGAGTGGCAGAAAGAATTCCATTCATTTCCTTTCCACTGTTTTTTCTCCCAACTCTTTTATCCTGGTGGAACCAAATGAAGCACTCGTAAAATAAAGTAATTATTATTATTGTTTCCAGTGTGCTAGATCATTGGATTAACCAAGTCTGGCTTGCATAAAATGATACTTTAAAGGTGATTATGTTGAAAAAAAGTTGTGTTAAAAATCTTCTGTTTTCTTTCTCAAGCCAACAACTTTCATAACAAGCATACAACAAAACCAGCTTTCATGAATAACTGTGATATTTTAGAAAGCTTTTGTGTTCATTTATTCTTATTTTTATTCATTTATTTATTGCACAATAGCCCATAGTGAGCTTCTTAGAATTAAGATTCTGTTTTTTGGAATCCTTAAGTTACCTCTCACTTTCAGCCATTTAGAAAGATAGTGCTATCCTGGATAGAAATCTACTAGTGTAATGAACATTTATCAGAAACTGGTAAAATTAATTAGTAAAAAATATTTTTCAAATAAAGTAAAGTAAGCATTTGATACCAAGAATTTACTCTCTTTCACTTGCCTATGGCAGCTAGAAGAAATATTGTATTCTGCCTACAAATTTAAGAGAAATACACATTTTGAATTGACTAATTTTTAATATTTAGAAGCTAGTAACAGTGATGTGTCATAATTTAAGATAAAAAGAGTTGAGGGTTGTTACACTACATCACTAAAATATTCTTACTTGAACACATTTCGGGAGACGGCTTGTTCCCATCATCAGCATGTTCTCAACAAGCCGTCTCCCAAAACACGTTCAAGTAAGAATATTTTAGTGATGTAGTGTAACAACCCTCAACTCTCTTTATCTTAAAAAAACACATTTTGAAGTTCTCCAAAAAAATAAGACAGAGAGAGTGTGTGTATATGTGTGACTTGAATGTTTTGTGATGAAGTGCTCATTAAATTATACAGCTTATGTGATTGAGTGATTTTCTTCTGCTTTTTTAATGAGCTCACAATAAACATAAACTGATATGTGACACAAACAGCTGAATGCTGTTTATGTGATGTATAGAGGAAGTCAGGAGTGTTGCATATCAGTTTGTGTGTATTCTTTGTTTTCTTGTTTTTTCCTTTCTTCATAATACCCACTTTCAAAACCCCTTGTATTTATTCCAATTACTAAATATTATGTTATAATTAAACAGTTCAATGATGGAATTTCAAATGTAGGCCAGAAACATGTAGTTGTTGAGAAATTTATTTTGGAAAATACTTGAATTAATCATATTTGTTATAAATCAGTCACACAGTAAAATCTTAAGTTTTGGGCTTGAAAGATTTCTTAATTAACTCATCCAAATGAAATGCCCAGCTCATATTGGAGTAAGATTTTATGCTACCCACCCGACCAAGCAGCAAAATGTGGATGTTGCACATTCTTTTTATGTAAAGATTAAAGTTCCTCCTTGCCTTCTCTGCCATTCCTGGGGATGAGTAAACTCTCATATAGAAGTACTAGTCTTTGCGGATAGCACCTCTGTTCTCAATTATACAATCATTTTATATCAAAACAGAAAACAAAAAACATCAAAATAGAGGACTTTTCAAACACAATTGTAGTACACACTTTGACAACTATAAAATACCTTTATATTACAAAGAGTACAAAAAACAGACTTAACAAGTAACAAAAATCATGCATAATTAAAATCTATACTATTGCAAATAGTACAAATTTTTCAAATTCTGTGTCTTAAACAGGAACTTCTTCCTGTCACTCAAATGTGCATTGGTGGAGTCCGGTGGCAGCAGCGATAGAGTGCAGACATATTAATCGCAACGCTCAGCAAGAGTACGAAGCTGAGAGTGGAACTACAACTTTACCACATTAGGATAGGGAGCCTTAGGAGGATAAAAATGCTGAGCAAAAAAAGCACGCTAATGGTTACAACAGAAATTTGGCTTGCACTGGTGGTGGCTGTCCTCTTAATAATTGGAGGAGTTGAGTTGAATCTTGGACCGACAGAACTAGATCATGTGTTGTAGTATAACAAACTTTATCCAAAGTTATCCAAACTAAAGGCACTGGAGAAACAGCTAGGTGCAAAAATTGAGAACAATGCAGAGCAGCTAAAACTTGCACTGAAAACAGTAAAAGAGGAGGTGGACCAAGAATTAGAAGAATATAGGAAGAGAATGGATTCAATGAAGAGAAATTGTGAAGCGGGACAACGCAGATTAAACACAGTAATATTTGGAGTAAAAGAGGATAGAGACAAAAAGTTTGAAGAAATTGTAGGTGAAATTATTGAGAAGCAGGTTGAAATTAAACTACATGGATGGGGAACTGTGGATGCATTCAGATTCAGCAGAAAGGAGAAAAGACCTAGCCCAATATTAGTAAAAGTGGCAACAATGGGTATGAAATGCAGATACTGAGAAATGCAAAAAAGTTAAAAGGCACGCAAATTTTTATTGATCAGGTTTTCAGTGAGGAGGAACAAAATTTAAGAAAAGCACTACTCATAAAAATGAAAGAAGCTAGAACAGAAGGAAAAAGAAATTTGTCTCCATGGTCTAGGAGTACCATGCTAGCCTCTAGTTCCCGGGATCGTGGGTTCAAACCCGGTGGAGGGCGATGGATTTTTTTGGGCGTAAAAATCTTTAGCATGGCTTCCTTCGGAAGGGAAGTAAAGCCGGTGGTCCCATGTCATAGATTTACAGCATGTAAAAGAACCTCAAGCCTAATAAAGAGGCCTTTGAGTAAAATTTCCAGTCTTTCATGCCCAATATAAAATGGGATGCTAAGGACCATAGCAGTTGAAGAGCATCCATAAATAAAGCTCAATTTTTTTAGAAGGAAAAAAAGCATATTTGAAACCACTTCAATTAATAGTGGAAGGAGAGAGAGAAATGGAGTTTGAATGTAAGGAGAAATGACCGACCAGTAATGTTTTGGCATCAGCAATTTCGCAAAGGTGAAGAATGGCAGGAGCGAGGGAGTCCATATACTGACCATTGAAAGGAAATATCAGCTGGATGGATTCAAAATACGGCAATGACTTTGATTACTATGGCCATTGGAGGGAAAGAGGAGGCAGCTGAGAACATGGTAGAAGTGGAACTGGAAGGGGCAATAGGAAGAGTTGCAAGCAATGTCAACACCAACACCAGGCTAGAAGGAGGAAAGAGAAGAAAAAGTGGAGGATCAGTGGTGGGAGCAATGAAGCATGTTTCAAAGATTGTGAAAGGTGTCAGTGGGCAAAATCAGCTAAATTATAAAGGGGGAAGTTATACAAGTGAGTGATTTAAAACAAGCACAAGATGTGGCAAAAAGAAAAGGTTTAAAAATGGTTTATGTGGATGAGTGCAGTGCGACACAAATAAGGTGGAAAAGGATGGAGAAGGGGTGCTGAGTCCAAGAAAAACAAAATATAGAAAGAAGATGGAGAAATTTAAGTTTGTGGAAAGATCAAATTCAAGATAGGGATTGGAGTTAAAAGTGATGTTCTGGAATGTGAAAGGATTAGAAAATAAGGTAAGCAGCGGAGAAATACACAGGGTGATAAGCTCAATGGATATTATAGGAGTGACAGAGACATGGTTGGAAGGAAAGGAGGCAATAAATGTAAATGTAAAAGGCTTTAAGTGTATAAGGAAAAATGCAAGCAAGATACATGATAAAGGAAGAGCCTTAGGAAGGATAGTTATACTTGTTAAAAAAGATAGAGAAATAAGCATTGACACAGTGCTAACAGAGGAAAGAGGAAGTCAAGTTTTATGGAGTGTTATTAAACAAAGAAGGAAAAGTAAGTGTTGATTTAGAAGTTATGCACAATCCTCCAGAAACATCACATTTCTTTGATAGCAATTTATTTGATAAGCCAGAAGGAGATATGGAAGAAGTTAGAAGGAGCTTCCCAAATATTGAGCTTATGTTGATGGGGGATTTTAAAGCAAGAGTAGGCGAAGAAAATGTTAGACTAGTAAGAACAGAAAGTTCAGGGGTGTGGGAAAGAGATGAAGTACTGATAAGAAAAACAGATAGAACATATAATAAGGAAGGAAAAAAATGTATTATAATTTTATGAAATAAATAATTTAATTATATGTAATGGAACTATAGCAGAGGAAAGAGAAGGAGAATTTACACTTGCAAATGCAAACTGCCAAAGTGTTGTAGAATATAAGATATGTAGTTATGAAATGGAGGAAAAGATTGTAAATTTAAAAATATTGAATGAGATAGTCAACAGTCATCATTTCCCAACAATTGTGGAAATAGTTGGAAAAGAACAAGAAATAATACCTCTAAAAACTTAGAACTTTTAAATAAAGGGAGGAACAATGGGAGGCATTTCGGGAAGACATAAATTCTCGGGTAGGAAAAATTTTGTAATGTGGTATAGAGGTTGTTATTAAGGATAGGAATTTAGAAAAAACATTAGAGCTGATGGAATTAATAGTAATAAGAGCAGGAGTGAGAATGGAAGTAAAACAGAGAAATAAATGACAATTTGATGAGGAGTGTGCATCAGCAAAAAGGGAGGGGATTAGAGAGTTAAACAGATGGAAAGTAACAGAAGAAGAGAATGATAGGCAAAATTTTCTGATTAGTAAATGGGGATATAAATGCTTATTAGAGGAAAAGAGGAAAGTGTGGTAGGATAAAATAAGAAAACTGGTGAAAGAGGCTATAGAAGAAAGAAACAGTACAATAATATGGGAGTTAGTAAGGAGGACAAACAAGAAAGGAGAAATAGGAAACCAAATTTTGCCAAAAGAATGGATGATATATTTTGGAAGACTGATTGGGGAGGAGAAAGTGATGAAGTTAGAATTTAGAGAGATAGTGCAAAACAGGATAAAAATGAAAGTCTAGATGGACAAATATTGATGTCAGAGGTTAGCCAGCAATAAGAAATTTAAAAAAAGACAAAGCATGGGAATCAATGGAATCTCAGGAGAATCTTGGAAAATGTTGAGTAAAGTGGAAGGAGGCCTAAAAATTATGGCAAAATTACTAAATAAAATTAAAGTACATAAAAATATACCAGAAAGCTGGAAAATAAGCATGGTAGTACCAATATATAAAGGCAAGGGAGGGATGAATAAACCAGTGAACTACAGGGAAATAAGTATATTGTCTATCCTGGGGAAAATATACTCAAGAATAATGGCAGAAAGACTACAAGAATAGGCAGAATCAGAAGGAAAGTTGTCTGAATTTCAAACAGGTTTTAGGAAAGGTAAGCAAACTACAGATAGTGCATTAATAATCCATCAATAATTAACAAATATTTAAACAGGAAAAGAGGAAGGGTGTAAACCTTTCTGTGGACTTTGAAAAGGCATTCAGCACTATTAATAGAGAAGCGCTGGAGTGGAAATTATAAAAAAAAGGGGTAAGAGATGACTTTATTGAAGGAATTAGAAAAATATGTGAGGAAATAAAATCTTGCATAAGATGTGATCAAAACAGAATTATGGAGATGGCTGAACAAAACAAAGGTTTAAGACAAGGGTGTAAGCTAAGTTCCATCATGTTTTATTTATTTTAGAGATATATTAGAGTTAGGGAAAGTAATGGGTACTGCACTATATTAATGAATAAGGAGATACCAGGACTGCTGTATGCAGATGACTTAATGGTAGGGGCTAGATCTGTAATAGGCTTGCAAAAAGCAATTAATGAAATACACAAATTTTGAGTAGAGTGGGGAATTCAAGTAAATGTAAAGAAATCAAAAGTTATAGTATTCAGAAAAGGAAATGGATTAAGAAAAGATGAACGATGGTATCTGAATGGACAACAGTTAGAGATAGTAAATGAGTTTGATTATTTAGGAGTAAGATTAAATAATAATGGTGGGTGGAGAAGGGTGGGAAGCACATGGTAGGAAGGTAATGGCAAAAGGCAGAACTGCTATGACAGGATTAAGAATAAATAATTACAAATTGGAAATGTCTGTGAAATGGTTGGAAAGGATGTACGAAGCATTGGTAGAATAAATGTATGCAATAGAAATATGGAGGGGGGGCTTCAGAATTAAGCAAACAAGTACATCAAATATACAGATTATTTTGCAAAGAACTTTTGGAATTTATCAGTTCAGCACCAAGGCAAGTAGCATTGGCAGAATTAGAAAGATCAGGGAGAAAAGGAATCTTTAAATATTGGTACAGGTGCCTTCAAAGAGAAGAACAAGGTATATTAAAAATTTGTGTGAATCAACAGAAGATATCTTCAAATAAAAATAGATGGTGGGCAGGAATAGGAAGAGAATTGGAGAGGATAGGAATGGGAAACTAGAAGAAAAAAAAATGATAACAGATTTTGGAAAGTAATGAGAAATAGGATAGAAGATATAGAGAAGCAAGAAATCTGGGGGTCTTGAAAATAAAAAGTCCTTAAGTTTGTATAGGATAATTAAGAGAGATCGGGGGTGGGGGGAGGTTATGTTGACTTATGTAGCAGACAGGAAAGGGAAAGTTAGCATGGGTGAGAACAGGGGCAATGCTCCTTGGAGGATTAAGAGGGAATGAATCGCGAACATGTGTCATGTGTGGAGAGGAGGTGAATAAAATACATTTCTTGGTAGAATGTAGAGTTAGATAAGTGAAGACAGAAAGTTTGGGATACAAAATGCAACAAAATGAGCAAGGAAAAAACAAAAAAAATATGTATACAGAATGTTTCAGAAATGCTTTTACAAACTTCGGGTACGGGTTCCTTACACCACAAGAAGGAAAGCAGTTCATGTGAACATATGTCCCATAATCCTTTGTTTTCTTGTTAGGAGGTGTTAAACACAGTGGTACACTTATACCACACAAAACTCATAATAAATGCTCAAAATGTCCTCCTCTTGCTTCTATGCATGCCTGTACTCGTCGAATCATGGAATGTCGCACCCTGTCAAAAATTCCGGGATGGTGTCGAATGGTTTCACAGGCTTTCATGACACGTCGATGAAGCGTTTCTGCATCCGGGATGGCTGCTCCATAAACCAATGATTTAAGATGCCCCCAGAGGTAAAAATCCACAGGATTGAGGTCGAGAGAACGTGCAGGCCATGGAACTGCTCCTCCTCTGCCTATCCATCGGTCATGGTAGATACCAGTCAGTGCATCTCGAACAATGCGACTAAAATGCCCCGGAGCCCCATAATGCATAAACCACATGTTTTTTCTTATTTGCAGGGGCACATCTTCGTGAAGTAAGTTGGAAAGATTGTGCTGGATGAAGTCCCTGTAGACAGCACCAGTAAGACATGCTGGTAAAATGTATGGACCTACCAGACAGTCACCTACAATGCCAGCCCACACATTCAGACTAATGTCTAGCCTGAAGTACAGCACGAGGATTACGATCTGCCCATACGTGTACGTTGTGGAAATTAGTAACTCCATCTCTCCCAAACGTTGCCTCGTCTGTAAACAAAACTGACGGGACAAACAATGGATTGGCTGTTTGTGCTACAAACCATCGGCAAAAGTTATCCCGTGGTGGATAATCAGCAGGTGAAAGGCCCTGCACACGTTGAATATGATATAGATACAGGAGCTGCTCATGAAGTACCCTCCATGCTGTCACGTGTGATGTACCAGATGCCACAACCAATTGCCTTGTACTGATATCTGGATCGTCTTTGACACACTTTAACATCTGTTCTTCGCGTTCCGGCGTACAAACAACTCTTGGTCTTCTTCGATCAATAATCCGTGGTGCAACGGTTCCTGTCTCAGTAAGGTGACAATAAACAGCGACAAAGGTTGGGTGACTCAGTTGTCTTCCGTCTGGAAACTCCATCTGATAGAGCTGTGCAGCCTCGCATCCATTACCATTCTCGCGACCATACATAAAAATCATGTCTGTCTGTTCACAAATGAATATCCAGCCATGGTGGAACAAAACACGTGCAGTTAACTCACTACATGTACACAATTGAAACGTTGAAGACAGACTAATGACAAATGACAAACGTAAACAAGTCTCCATGGCAACACTTTGCCATCTACCGTATGTAGTACAATGGGTCAATGCCTTCTATGAATGCATAGAGAAATGAAGTTTTGAGGTTGGACCCCGAAGGCCGTTGAACTCACACTTTCATTGTGACAGGAATAACGCAAAAACCAAGGACTATGGGACATATGTTTTTTTCCTTCTTTTGGCACGAGGAACCCATACCCGAAGTTTGTAGAAGTATTTCTGAAACACCTGATATATATATAAATAGTTAAGGGAAGAAAAAAAATAAAAGATATGGGAAGGTTTTCAAGGCAAAATGTTTAAGGAAAGTAAAATAAAAAAGTAAGGGGAAAGGAGCGGGAAGGTCAAGAGAAAGGAGAATAATAGGAAAATAGGAATCAGGGAAGTGGAAAGGGAAAGAAAAGAATAAAGGCTAACTGAAAGCCAAAGGTCCAGGGTGCCAGGTGCAAAGTAGCCCTAAAAGGAAAATTGGACTTAATGCGTACTAGAATGTAAATAGTTTTAAGGAATAACATAAATGTATTTAAAATTATGTATGTTGTTAGGTACAAATAAATATTTTATTCTAGTTACATTGGTATAACTTATTCGGGAACTAGTTACTTCAACTTGTGCAGTAATCTCATCCCCAAGAGATTGTCAATGGTTTTGTTGATCTAATATACCATCTGGCAAGAAAGATGTCTTCTAATTTTCTGCTTTGCTACATAATATATATAACAAACTGAGATTATCTGCATCCTTTGTGATGTTAGAATATAATGTTTGCTTGGGCATTTATATTTCTCTTCTCTAGCAACATTGCCTTTCAAAATGTGATTATCATGCTTTATCTAATGTCCTTTGAGAATACCTAAGTTATTAAATACCTAATTTCAGTCATGTTGATGTTGGCAACAGTAATTGTTTTCTCTTGCTATGTCTGCATCATGTGATGCTTATATCTAGGATCCCTATACAGGAATGTAGAAGCAAGTGTGAATGCATTTTGTACCTGCAGGTGTGGTAGTAGTGTCTATAAATAACCACAAACAAACAATGCATTTTGTGATTATAAACCATCACAGTAATTAAAGTGTTGACACAATTAGAGAAACTTCTTTTTAGATTGTATCAAATAACAAAATAAGTCTCTACTGACATCGTTTATATTGAAAGGTAGTTACAGATAGTCATTACTGGTAACCATTAATGTAATGTTACATCGAAGAATAAACTGCGTATCAATGCTCAACCTGAGCACAATTTTCAAATGATTATTATTAATGTAATGTAGCTGCAAACATAATAACAATGAAAACAAATAACTCAATCATTCATTTGATGTTACTGTACTGTAACAACTGTTACAACCATTACCCGAGAATAACTCTTTATCACATATCTAGTGTATGTTATTTAATTGTTTAATCTCAATAAGGGCCCTAAATTTAAACCTCATAATCATAATATATTTTCACTTTGATTTTGTAAAGCTGCTTATTGCAAATTTATCTTATGATTTGGGTCATCCTCCTTGGTCTAGGGGTATCATGCTACCCTCTAATTCCCAAGGTCGTGGGTTCAAACCTGGCAGAGGGCAATGGATTTTTTTTCGGGCATAAGAGTCCTTCCTTCAGAAGGGATGTAAAGCTAGTGGTCCCATGTAGACTTATGGCACATAAAAGATGCTCAAGCCTGATAAAGAGGCCTCTGAGCAAAGTTTCCAATCCTTCACACCCAATATAGAATGGGACGCTAAGGACCATAGTAATTAAAGAGTGTCCATAAATAAAACCCCATTTTTTTTACTTTCTCTACTACGTATAGTAAGTAGGGAAAGTAGGTATTGTATTCCACCCAAAAATTCGATACCGAGATTTCACCGGAAATATATGTTTTGAGACCCCCTGAATCTAAAAAAAGCAATTTTGGAAAAATGTCCGTGTGTCTGTCTGTCTGTCTGAGAACAGCATAACTCAGAAACGAACAGACGGATAAAACCAAACTTGGTATTTAGGTTCAGTATCTTCCAGAGATGCGACACGAAGGTTTTCAAGAAAATTCCCCTACCCCAGATTACCCTTTACATGGAACATTTTTCGAAAATTTTAATTTTCTCAAAAATGTCTCTAACGATTTTGATTAAGATATCATATATTTAAGATATTTTCATGACAAATAAAATGTATATCTTGAATTTTCTGGGAATGTCTCCAAAAGTATTCTTCATTGTGAACGACTTTTGCATAACTGGTAAACCATAAGAGATAGACAAAATTTTACTATACACAAAATGTAGATCGTGTTAAAATACACAATTTATCTCATATACATTTTTTTTGTTGAGTGAACCATTTTCGAGATATTGCTTGTTATTCCCTTAAATTTTTCAATACTTATTTTCTCACATGGGAATTCATTATTCATTTTTTTGTGTTGGATATGCAAAGAGAATGGTGGTGCACATAGCAACCAGCTATTAAGATATATCTATGTGCTTAAAGGCTACTGTATTTCTATTTTGCCCTTGTAAATATATATTCCCCTTACATCTACAAGAAAATTAGCAATAAGATAGAGTCTGCAAATGTTTATCTCGATTAACATGAAGTAGATGGAGAATAAGCGTTTGTAAAAATAGTTTGTACAAGAGTAGAGAAAGTCATGTGAGTGTAACACGTCAGATTTTTACCTTATGGTTTGTAAATAAAAACATCATGCAGCTTATATAATGTAGGATTTTGTTTTATACTCGTGGAATTGTTATCACAAGCAGTGTCCTACTCATCAAAAAATACCTCTTGAGGCACAAGTTGTGTAAATAATCATTATACATTTCTATAACTATAAGCACATTTTATAATGTTCAACACTGTGCATAATTGATTCTTTGCAACTCTTGTGGTGCATAGAGGTGGAAAAAGCAGTGTCAGAAATGTTTAGAAATTATACATATTCCTAGTTGATCCCATACTAATTTTCTGTTAACTTGCAAACTTTCAAAAACCATTGTAACAGTTTTTTGATTCTTTTTTGATTAATTTGGTGATGGAAAAGATCCCAACAAACCACAAGTTGTTTTCAGTTTTTGTTATTGAAGAAGTATGTTTGTTACGTAATTTTTATTTACATAAAATTTTTGTAAACTTGAAGATGTTGTTTTAAGAGTTTGCAACATGCTTTGGGCGTCGGTTTGAATTTGTTGATTACGTAATAGTTACTGTTGTTACACAATATGCTGCTACGTATGAGAAGCTGATTTCAAGATGTAATTTTGTTGTTACACTCCAAGTTTTACACTATAATATTTAACTTTGTTATTAACACTGCTTCTATATATTACTTATGTTTGAATTTTGCCTCGGCTGCTTCAGTAATGTTTGTAGAGTCACGTTTCTTAGTCAGCGTGCAGTATGACAATGATTGTAGACATCACAGAATTTAAGTTTTTAAATTCACTTCTTTTATTAATTCTTGCACATTTTTATAAAGCACTACACTTTTTAAGAACTGTGAGAATCTTTAATACTTTTACTTAGTGCGTATACATATTTTTACGATTCACACGTAATATCTCTGTAGAGAACACATCTTCCATCTGTTCACTACCAAGGTTTGCCAGCAACTGAGCAACTTTCAATGGTCAAAACCCGTAAGCTTCGGTATTTCAAGTCTCTGATTGGCTAATTCTAGTCCAATAGAATATCGGCATTTTACTTAAAGCTTTTTCTTTGCTATTGATTGGCTACTTTTAAACTGTTAGAGAAATTACATTATCATTGCTTTAATCATGACTAGTAATTTTCAAACTTTTAAACTCATTATTGCTATAAAGTTACCTCATTATTAGCTCATTGTTAGTAACTTAAAACTTATTATTCTCACAGCTCTTGCATTATTAAAGTATATAATGTATGCACATAACATTATTAAAACATGTTTACAATAAAAGTAAGCATTTGCAATGACTGTTACATACATTTTAAATAATTATTATATACATATTGTTTCAAGGCGGGCTGTTATTGAATTCACTTATTATAACATACAATTAAAATTATTCAGGTATTAAAATACTGCCTCATTATATATAATATATCTTATTACCAATATATAATGTTAGGATTGCATAAAACATATACAATATGTATAATTTGTGTTATGCCACTCATGAAAACTAGTGCCATTGCTTTTGCTTGAATGGTGAATATAGATTCATTCCATAACCTAAAGCATTGTACACTGGTTATGTAAATAACTATTAAGAACTCCCTGAGGCAGTTGTAACTGACTGTCGAACTGCATTTATACAGTTATGATGAACAATAACTTCACACTTCTCTGCAATATGATGTGATTTTCCAAAACTTTACAAAGATTTCTCTGAGATTGTTAATCATTTTTTCATGTTTTATTATATTAAAAGCCATTTCAAAGGACTTGACAAAGTCATATCTTATAAATGTGTATGACTGCTGAATAAACAAAAATTGTTAACTTTTGCTATGTATTAATTGACACTTGTTATAACCATTTGTATCTATTCTGATCCTGAAATATCAGTTAAATTACAACTCTTGTGTAATGTGTTAAGCTATTTGCTCCCTGAAAATTGCATTATAGTTGAGCAATAGACCTTTGCTTATAATTATAGTAATCTTAATATAGCAACATATTTTATTTGTTACTTCTATTTTAATGGTTCAAAAGCAGAATTTTGTTTACAGGACGAAGAAGCAAGCTTTGGATTTCATTTCAAAGAATTTAAGCCCAGAGGATACTAGTGCTGTATCAAGCATGTTTGCAAATATTTAAAGTTCTTAGTTATTTAACAGTGAAGTAGTAATTTATTACAAAATACATAGTTCAGTTTTGTAATTATTTATGAACAGCAGTATATTAAAACACAATGTACAAATAATATCAACATATTAAAGCAGTAGTGTCCACTTATTTAATTCTTGTGTATCTATTAATTTCTTGTAAGTTCATAATAAAATATTTTATTTTAAATAAATGCTTATTTATTAATTATCTATTAATTAATTTATTAATATATCACTATGCGTGTGCGCACAATGGACTCAAACCACAGACCTTCAGGTTTATGTGCTGATGCTCTTTCCCCAAGATTATGTGACATGTAAATGTCCATTAAATTTGCTCATCTAATTCAGATATCCTGATAAACCTTCAATGCGATCTCAATCACTCTGAGATAATATGCCTTAAATCCAACCAGCATTCCTATTTCTTTTAATTTCTGAAAGAGCATCGACACATAGAATGAAGATTTTTTATTCAAGTTCATTGTATTGAAGTTTTGGAAACCGATTCCACATTCTGAACATATCCAACACATGGCCATTGTTAAAAAGCAATTTATTAGGTACGCATTAACACCTGTTTCAAGCCAATCAACTGCTAATTCATTTAAAGTAAATCTAAATATTATAACACTATATTAGCTAGCTTTTAAAGATTTTTATACCATATATCACAAAATAGTATTAAAACTACTTCTTAGCACCATACAGGTTGCTTTATCATTTGCAACCTACAAAATGACAATTGAAAGAATGAAAAAAAATAGTGGTGCTCAGTTGTGTGCAGTATTTCACGGCCTGCAAATGTTTTGCACCATAGAATATTTTACATCATAATGGGGAAATTGGATGCTCTCATTTAAAAAATAATAATAATTTTTGCATATCACATACAGATTTTGAACAATTCTGTTTCAACACAAAATTGAAAATCCAGTATGCCAGTATTAACATCACCACATATCCGACTTACAGCATGGTTGATTAGAATATGTAAACATGCTAAATCATATGACGTCATGTTGTACCACTGTCTCTGTTTTACAAGTAATATTGAGCCTATCTCAAACATTTATTGCCCAAGATATCAACAGGAACCTATCTTAGAATCCTCAGTACAGTTTTAAACTTCTTCTCAGCAAGTCTCTTTTGAAGCCTTATTGTGTTGTGAATTTTATTTGTGGAAAAAAATGGCAAGTCAAGTGGTATATCTAGGAGAGGCTGTGTGAACAATCCTAACAATTTCTGTTATGTCTATGGGTGATAAAGCAGCAGAAACATTACCACACTTATCAAGAGTTTGTATCTGGCCTATTTTAAAATTAAATTATGAGATCAAGACAAGAATTCTGCTCTTCATATTGTGTGTAAAAGCTGTGTTGAAAATTTAAGACAGTGGTACAAGGGAGTTCATTCATCTATGCCCTTTGATGTTCCTATGGTATGGCGTAAACAACAAAATCATTTTAATGGCTGTTATTTTTGTCTGTGTAATATATCTGGATTTAATAGGAGAAACAAGGCAGGCATTATAGATCCAAAGTTGCCATCAGCAATTAGGTCTGTGCCTCATGGACCTGATGTACCTGTGCCATCATCACCTACGGTATTACTAGAGAGTAATACTGATACTTTGAGTGTAAAAGATTATTTAAATTGGTCCCCAGACTAACAACACCACAAGAATGAGAATGAGTTATCCATCCCTGACCACAGACTTTCCTTTTAGGAAAAGATGCCTAGTTTTATGGGAATAAATGTTTACAATGTTCTACCCAAAGAACTTAAATCCTATAACAAACAGTAAATTTTAAAATGCATCAGAACAATTCTTAATAGATAGGAGGAATATTTAGTGTAGTCCAGCTTTTTTGCGCTATATTATCCTGTTGATATAAATATATTAACAAACATTTGTTGTAATATAGGTTCTCATTGTTGTACATGTTTTATAATGTCCTAGATTTTATTTCAATGTACATATTTATTATTGTAATCTTTTACTTGTATCTAATACACCAACATGATTCAATCTGTATCCACCATATTAAAAAGCAATGAATTGAAATTGAAGAATCCCATCCTCAACCTGGCCACTTTTACAAATGAGGCTCTGGAAACCAAGTAATGGCAGTATAATCACAACATCAAAATAGAGGAAATGCTATTTGATCACTTATGCTGGCAGTTGCAGCATAGAAATGTTCCACAATTGGCTCTTGGAGAATGGTTGCTGGACTCAAGAAGCTCCTCCTGACTAGGTCCAATGCACTCATTGACCAATGACAGATACAATCCTCCAGTCATATTGGAGGTTTTGTGGGAGTGATAAATGTAACCATTAACCACCATTGCAAACAAAAATTTGGAACCAAATTAGAAAGCAGATATATTTATGTTCTCAAATAATGGCACATTTATCACAGAAATTTTCCAGAATAAAAAATTCCCACTTTTGTATCTCCAGATGAGCACATTTTCAGAAGAGTGTCATTTACATACCAAACAGAATATGTTAAAATTTATCCATTAGAATGTAGGACTTTCACAGTGTAACATTTTTATAATAATATATTATTATATAATTATACTATTGTTATTAATAATTATATAATTATATATATGGTGTGGGTGTGTGTGTATGTGTATTTCATACTTGTAAGTATGTAAGCAAAACCTCATGTCGGAGAGAAACAAAGAATGAAACTCAAATTAAATGGAAAAACACTTATTGTGGAGCTTTTAACAAGCACTACAGCAGTCATGATAATCTTACTCTTAATAAAAAAAAACAACCAATGATAGATTAAAAAGGTTCTTTAAACATTTTAAACAGATTCCAAAAACAAACAATATATATACTCAGCAAAGAATTCAACACAATGAAACTAAATGCTACTATCCATGAGGTAAAAGTTAATAAAGCTCCTGGACCAAGCAAAATACATATAAATTCTTAAAATGTCTTGAACAAAAGGAAAGAGGTGCTTTACTCGAAGCATTTAATCTGTTATTGGATTGCTCTCCTCTTCCGTCTCCAGGGAGAGGGAACAAGACAAGGAAGGAGGGGAGGAGAGACCCCTGTTGGGAATATAGGTACCTCTGGTATCATAAAGTTGTCCTCCGTGGTGCAGTGATTACCATGCTAGCCTCTAGTTCCTGAGGTCATGGTTTCAAACCTGGCAGATGGATTTTTTCGGGCGTAAAAATCCTCAGCATGGCTTCCTTCAGAAGGGAAGTAAAGCTGGTGGTCCTGTGTTGTAGATTTACACACATAAACAACTTCAAGCCTGCTAAAAGAGGCCTCTGAGCAAAATTACCAGTTTTTCACACCCAGTATAGACTGGGACACTAAGGACCACAGCAGTTAAAGAGCATCCATAAATAAAATTTAATTTAATTTTGCCCCTCCCCTAAGCAGACTAAGTTTTTGGAGTTTAAAGAAGGCTGGGTTGGCTAACACCTCCTCATTGGTGGGCCAAGCTCTTTGGACTTTAAAAAAACTGGTTTGGAGGTCGCCCCCTTGGCATACAGCATTTTAGACTTAAAAAAAGCCAGGTTGGCTGTCACTACCTCCTTGGCAGTTCAAGTTCTTTGACTTCAAAGAAGGCCGGGTTGATGGTCGCCAGTCCCCTTAGCAAGCAAAATCCTTTGGACTTCGAAAAAGAGCGGTTTAAAGCTCGCTTACTCTTGGTGGACAAGCACTTTGAAATTCGAAGGCGGTCCATTTGGCATTCATATACCCTTTGTAGCCTGAACTGTTTCGTCATCCAAAAAGGTCTGGTTGGCGGTCCCCCCTCCTTTGCAGGTCAAGCAATTTGGACATACAAGAAATCGTTTGGGGTCTCAAGAATCCTGGATTTCAGTCGCCTCCTTGGCAGACCAATCTCTTTGGACTTTCAAGAAAGCTAGTTTTGGTAGTCTTCCCATGCCTTGGTATGCCAAGTTTTATGCACTTAAAATAAATACAGGTTGGCAATCATCTCCCACTTAACAGGCCAAATTCTTTGGACTTCCATGTAGACGGTTTGGCCGACCGTCGCATCTCCGGTTTGAAGCCCTCCTCACTTCCTCCTATCTTGTAACTTCCTAGAATGACAGGTTGGCTTCCTTCCTACCCCAATGGCAGCAGCCGAACAGCTCTTTGGACATCCCAAAAGTTCGGGTTGGCAATCACTCCCCCTTGGCGGGTCAAGCTATTTGGACTTTGGAGAAGGCCGTGTTAGTGTCGCGCCCGCCGTGAAAGGCCAAGTTCTTTGGATTTTAAGAAGGCTGGGTTGGCGGTCGCCCTCTTCCCATGGTAGATCAAACTTTGGACTTCCAAGAATGCCGCTTCGGCGGTCCCTTAGCCTTGTAGTGAAACGGTCCTTGGACTTCCAGGAAGGGCGGGTTGCGGTTGCTCCACAAATTGCGATCGCCCTCATATTTGTAGACCAAGCTCTTTGGACTTACAAGATGGAGCTTGTTGGCGTTACCCCCCCCCCTTGGTAAGCCCGTTTGGTGGTTGTGCAACCCTTGACAGGCCAAGTTCTTTCGACTTAGACGAAGGCCATGTTGTGGTCCGGATCTTTGGTCTTCTAAGAAGGTCAAGTTGGGGTCTACCCACCCTTGGCAGGCCAATTGCATTGGACTTTCAGGAACTCCGGATTGGCGGTGGGTCCCTCATTGGCAGTCTAAGCTTTTTAGACTTCCAAAAAGACTGGTTTGGCGATCGCCACTCACCCTTGGCAGGCTAAGCAATTTGACTTCCAACAAGGCCCTGCGTGCGTCGCCCATCTTACAGTAGGTCGAGCTTTTTGGACCTCCAAGAAGGTGGCATTAGCGCACGAGACTCTTTTTGGACTTTCAAGTGGACGTTTGCTATCACCTTGACAGGCGAAGCGCTTTGGACTTCCAAGACGGACAGGTGGGATTGGCCACCAACGTTGGCAAGTTAAGTACTTTGGACTTCGAAGAGCAACGGTTTTGCAGTCTCCACCCTTTGGCAGGCAAAGCTATGGAGTTCCAAGAAGTGAGGGTAGGGGCGGCCGTCCCTTTTTGGTAAGCCAAGCTCTGGACTTCCAAGAAAGCTGGGTTGAAGGTTGTCCCATCTCTTGAGAGACCAAACTCTTTAGACTTCAAGCATACGGAAAACCAAACTGTTTCACTTCCAAGAAGGTCACGTTGGTTTCCCTGCTGACCCTTCTTATCAGGTCAACAGCGCTTTGGAACTTCTAACTAAGCTGATTTGGCGGTACGTTCTGTCCTCATTTGCAGACCAACAGCTCTTTTGAACTTCCAAGTTGGTGATGATGCCCTATGGCAGGAAAATTTCTTTGATGTTCCAGGAAGGCCGGGTTGGCGAGCGCAAGCTTTTCGTACTTCAAAGAAGGTGAGGTTGGCGGCCGCCGCCATGTTGGTATTGGAATTCTAAGCAGGCCAATTTGCTAGTCCAAGCCCCTTATACTAACAAGAAGCCCGTGAAAGCTTCCTTCCTTAGCCGTGCAATGTGTCCTTGGAATTTCCAAGAAGGCCAAGTGCTGTATCACCCTTCCCTCATTGGCGGCGTGACAGCTCTTTGGACTCAAAAAAAAAACACCAGGTAGGCAGTCGCACCAATCTTGCTAGGCCAATTTCTGTGAATTTCAGAGAAGGTAAATCCGCCTGTCGCATCCTTCGGAAGTCCAAGCTCCTTATACTTCCGTGAAGGCCGGGGTTGGCGGTCATCTCTTCCCCTCTTAAGACTTAAGAGCGCCAATTTGGTTTTCGCCTTTACGTGTAACGAAAATAGGTCTACTAGGGTAAGATTTTTTCTCCTCCACGGTTCGAACGCCATGGAAGGCCAGAGAGCACAGTTTGAGAGAAAAAGAATGGTAGCTTTTAGGTTGCTGTACCTGTAAGTGGCATAACACTGCTCGGCTGTTATTCCCTATAAAGGAGACACGCAAGTGTCAACGAGTTCTAGTGCTCTATGCCATGCATGCGGCATGGCAGCAGACTTCTGGCTTCTCTGGTTGCAGCGGATGCAGAATAGGGGATTCTCTCTACCGTTGCTTCCCAGTGAGGCTACTTCATGAAACCTCGGCCGTTTCATATTGGGATGTGCTTAGGCGCCGAGTTCAGAATTTCTACGCCAGATTAACAGACATGAGAACGCCCTTTTGAGATCGCTGAGGGACTAATTGCGCACAGAACGCCGCTGCAGGCGCTAACAGATTCCTCGCATGACGTGGGAGTGCCTCCGGTAACGAAGGCATTAAACCAGCCAACAGCATATAACTGAAAGCAAATACTCCCCCTCCCCCTTGGGAGTGATCTTGCAAGGTTTAAAGCAACACCTTTGGATACAGACACCAGCGGCAATGCTGCTGCTTCTGAAAAGGCAACCGTTGAGGAACCTATAAAATTAGTACTACCTCCTTTTTATCTCGCACAAAAAAGTTAAACACGCCATCCTAGAACAATCTCTTCCTGTGGTAAAACCCTGCCAAAGGCAGGTACACAGCAACAACACCTAGGCTCACCACGAACCCACGAGGTTGATTGATAGAGGGGGTCATTGCTGTTAGGCATTCGTTGTAGTCATTCCCGGTAATGAGCATTTGTCTTTCTCGTCAGAGTGTTAGTTGTCATTCGTCATTAGTCACTGAGTTAGTTACTCGTTATTGTGTAGCAATAAGACGGCGAATAGGAAGGAGAAATTCGAGGCCAGCTTATTGTCAATTCTCGAGTAGAGTCAGTGATGTGTGCAGTTGTTCAACATTCAATGAGTTGTGTGGGAGCTACGCAGTGTCAGGGAGGAAAAGTCAATGAGTATATTGTGGATTACGAGAAGACAATGCGCCTTTATGCAGAATAGGCAGTATTGTTATAGCAGCGAAGGGGTCCGAACCGAAATTGAGAAGCGACGTTAAATGGGCCACTGGTGTATGTATCTCCGAAGTGAGGTTGTCGAAGCGCTTAGCTGGCTGACTTAAATTATTGGTAATTAATAATCGTGTGATTACGAAGACGGACGGGCGACCTTAATTCTCTTCATGCTTCGCAGAAGAATAGTACAACAAATGTACCATCACATGGACGTCAAATGGGACAGTCAAGCGCTAAGCCGTATGGCACGAAAGATGGCGAACGTAGTAGAAGTACGTAAATCTAGCAGTAATAAAGGCTAGACGATGGGAAACTGATCGTCGAACTTTTGCAGTTATGAGGGTACCTATTTCACCAGCTGATGTTGCGATGGTAAATTTTACGTCAATGGGTACCAACGGTGTAAGGCAGCAATAGCCAGCGCGAAGGTCATTCTTATTGGGTAGTCATTTCTAAGTCCTGTAGCAGCGTTCCTAGAAGTGAAGCAGGTTCACCTAGGTCATCACTCCCGTCAAGATACGGAAAGTTTGTTGTGAGTATTCAGTGTACTGCAGTTCTATGCCCAGAATAATAATGAAGGAAATTTCACCTTGGAAGGAAATCGGTAAGGTAAGACAAACCTATTTAATTTTATTATTCGTTTTGATTGGGCCAGCCTAGCACTGTAGCTCTAGTCACGTATCTTGTGGGAAATCATAATCTGAATTCGGATTAAACGAAGGAAATGTGAAAAAAGAACAATTTACGCAATACAAAAGCTTACAATTAAGATTGGATTAGTAGTAATGTCTTCATATGTATATATGTTTTGCAGCAAAAACAGAAAGTGACACAATTTTGAAGTTAACGTCTGAGTTAAGAGTGGTGCCCCATACTTTAAAATATAGGTGAAGGGCTGCAGGCTTTATTAAAGAAATATAAAATAATTTTAAAAATCACAATTTAATTTTTAATAAAATAATTCCCACAAGTTGTGCAAATACTGATTGCTACTTGTTTGTACAAAAGTTAATCAATGATATTTCCCGTTTTGTACGCACTAGAATATAAGCCTCGTAATAATAATCATCATGAGAGACTTGCCTACTTCTTATATATTAAAGGACTTAAATTTTTAAACACCAACAATAGAATACAAACCGTTCTGGGGCACGTGTGGGCAAACCCCGAATCACTTGACGCGCAACCTCCAAAGTTGGCCAACCCTAGATAGTTTGAAACGAAGCGGTAGATGGAGAAACAGACAGAAAACAAGCGCAGTGGCGGTTGCTAGTGCTAATTTCTTTTTGTATATAGTTTATGCTAAACAGTTTGGACTAATACAAACAACTCTGTATTTTATTACATTCTTTTACATTTGCAGTTATTTCTTTAAAAGTTGGGGTTACCTCCGTTAGAGCTACTTTCAGCTGCGCCAACGGATGTTCATTAGTCAAACGAGATCTGTATTTTGACTTAGCATAATTCATTTGTGAAAATAGCTGCTGAAACAAACACGTAGAAGCAGACACAGCCTTAAGTTTAGCTGCAAAGAGTCTTAATTGCATTTATTTTGCAACTCATAACTGTTTAAATACGTCAACACCTCCTTGGTGTAGTGGTTACCATGCTAGCCTCTATTCGAGAGCCTCTTTCATTCCAGATATAGAATGGGACGCAAAGGACCACAACAGTTAAAGAGCGTCCATAAATAAAACTCAATTTAATTTACGATGTTTACCATGGCACAAATGTTTCAAAAACTTATTATTTTGCACGGATATTAATTAAGTTGCGAATACAACCCTACGGTTGCAGTTTCGACATGCATAGGATTGACAAAAAGTAAAAATCAGTTCCCAGTGCTCTCCCTCTCTCTCTCTCTCTCTCTCTCTCTCTCTCTCTCTCTCTCTCTCTCTCTACTTTCTCTACTACGTATAGTAAGTAGGGGAAGTATTGTATTCCACCCAAAAATTCGATACCGAGATTTCACCGGAAATACATGTTTTGAGACCCCCCTGAATAAAAAAAAAGCATTTTTGGAAACATGTCCGTCTGTGTGTGTGTGTGTGTGTGTGTGTGTGTGTGAACAGCATAACTCAGAAACGAACAGTCGGATAAACACCAAACTTGGTATTTAGGTTCAGTATCTTCCAGAGATGCGACACGAAGGTTTT
This sequence comes from Deroplatys truncata, assembly GCA_030765065.1. Classification (NCBI taxonomy): domain Eukaryota; kingdom Metazoa; phylum Arthropoda; class Insecta; order Mantodea; family Mantidae; genus Deroplatys; species Deroplatys truncata. The sequence goes on from CM060978.1 coordinate 122,217,573, forward strand.
CAAGAAAATCCCCGCACCCCAGATTACCCTTTACATGGAACATTTTTCTAAAATTTTAATTTTCTCAAAAATGGCTCTTAACGATTTTGATTAAAATATCATATGTTTAAGATATTTTCATGACAAATATAATGTATATCTTGAATTTTCTGGGAATGTCTCCAAAAGTATTCTTCATTGTGAACGACTTTTGCATAACTGGTAAACCATAAGAGATAGACAAAGTTTTACAACACAAAAAATGTAGAACGCGTTAACATACACAATTTATGTCCTTTACGTTTTTTTTTGTTTTTTGTTTTTTTTTTGATTGAACCATTTTCGAGATATTGCTTGTTATTCCCTTACATTTTTCAATACTTATTTTCTCAAATGGGAATTCGTTATTCATTTTTTTTGTCTTGGATATGCAAAGAGTATTAATCTGTGGCAAAGGGAATGGTGCTGCACCTAGCAACCAACTATTCAGAGATATGTATATGCTTAAAGGCTACTGTATTTCTATATTGCCCTTGTAAATATATATTGCCCTTACATCTACAAGAAAATTAGCAATTAGATAGAGTCTGCAAATATTTATCTCGATTAACATGAAGTAGATTGAGAATAAGCGTTTGTAAAAATAGTTTGTACAAGAGTAGAGAAAGTCATGTGAGTGTAACGCATCAGATTTTTTTAAGAGTTTAACCTTTTTTCTAGAAGAAAAATTAAATTGAATTCTATTTATGGACGCTCTTTAACTGCTGTGGTCCTCCTTAGCGTCCCATTCTATATTGGGCGTGCAAGACCGATAATTTTTCTCAGGGGCCTTTTTATCAGGCTTGAACTTCTTTTACGTGCCGTAAATCTACGACACGGGACCACCGGCTTTACTTCCCTTCCGAAGGAAGCCATGCTACGGATGTTTATGCCCGAAACAAATCCAGCATACTGGCTAGGATCGCACCACTATACTCTTTGTTCCTAGCCTTAGTTAGCCTTGCATTGCATTTAATTCTTGTTTTGTGATTGTAGAACAGTTTTCCATTCTAGTGTTCTGTGAGACGTAAAGTCAAGAATGCCTGCGTGCAGTGCTTATGTTTGTGCAAATAATTCTGTCGTAAACAAATATTTCTTATTACCCCTTCCCTTATAAGATAAATCGACATGTGTACAACAAATGCTATGAAACGCAAAAGTTTTGTGCCAACGAAAAATGTCAAAGTAGTACTTATGTGGAATTCATTTCAAAGAAACTTATTTTAATGAGTCGGATGTTATAACAATAAGATCAATGAAGAAAGAGAAATTCAAAAGCCTTAGACTGAAACTTAATGTGATGTATTCGAATTTTTATCACATTTTCTTAAAAGAAAGCAAGTGCTATAGGTAGTCGATAATCCAGTAAGCAATTGTCAGCAACAAAGTGAAGCTACACTAGTTTCTGAGTCTTTACAGTTGAAATTGAAGTAGAACCGCCCACGGACGGCGCAAGTTGCGCCATTGGAAACATTGGGGGGGGGGATTAAAATTTTGGGGAAGGCAAAAATATTGAAATAAATTAACGTAGGTAATATAAATACATTTATTAGAATTTTTAAACAGTTTTGTAATTGTTAACTCAATTTGTTCTTTAGATTTGTTAATCTAAATATGCTGTATCCCCTAAAAATATTGCTAAGTACTACTTATACTGTATGGTATAATGTGGCATATCAAATGATAATTTTTGGAAATGTATAAAAGGAACTATAAGACATGTTACGCATGTAGTTGTTCAGAACGTACAGCGTTTTATTAGACTTGCTATATTAGTATGTTTGGATAGATACATAGAAATACCAAGTAATACGAGGATAAGTCAATAATAAGTCACCAGCGTCAGTTTACCATATAACATATTTAAATTCCGCGTGTGCATTTTACCAGCAGATAGCAGCATGTGTATGCTTGTCGTTTCGGGTGCATGACATCACATAGGCAGCTGATCAGTGAGTGATAGCCAGAAGAACATGGAATTGAGTTTTATTTAAGACACTCTTCAAGTACTATGGTCCTCAGCATCCCATTCCATATTGAGCGTGAAAGACTGAACATTTTGCTCACAGATCTCATCAGGCTTGAGGTTCTTTTACGTGCCGTAAACCTGGGACACGGGACCACAGGCTTTATTTCCCTTCCGAAGGAAGCCATGCTAAGGATTTTTACGCCAAAAGAAATCCATCACCCTCGCCGGTTCCAACCCGCGACCTCGGGAACTGTCGTCCTCCTCTGTTGGTACCATGCTAGCCTCTTGTTCCCGAGATTGCGGGTTCAAATCCGGCAGAAGACGAGGGATTTTTTGGGGCGTAAAAATTCTTAGCATGCCTTCATTCGGAAGGGAAGTAAACCCGGTGTTCCCGTATCGTAGATTTATGACACGTAAAAGAACCTCAAACCTGATAAAAGGGCATCGGAGCAAAATTTCTGCACGCCCGATATAGAATGGGATACAAAGTATCATAGCAGTTAAAGATCGTCCATAAATAAAACTCTTTTTTTACCTCGGGAACTAGAGGCTGCCATGATACCCCAAGTCCACGAAGGAAGACGTCTATGGTGGGAACTGTTTATCACGGAAAGCTGTGTTAGATTGGATTCAGAAGTTTAACACAGCAAGGCGAAGCATCATAGATCAGAGGCGTCCTGGTCGTCCTGCGGAAGTGTTAACTAAAACCACAGTGCAGCGGGTGTAACAAATCATTCGTAATGCCGTGACGATCGATGACATAGTGCTGTAGGTTCACATGAAACTGCTTACATAATCCATTAGCAACTGAAGTTTCGCAAAGTTTGTGAACGGTGGGTGGCCCGTCAGTTGTCTGAGGAACACAAAATGAACGGAAGGGGTCTGTCCTTGCAGCTGGAGAGGACTTAATGACACAAAGTATCACAGGGAGAGTCTTGGGTTCACCACTGTCAACCGGAATACAAACGATCCTCCATGGAATGGAAACATCCCCAACTAAAACCAGTTCAAGACGATTGCATCAGCCCGCAAGGTTTTGCTCAACGTGCTTTGGGACACGCAAGACGTCGTACTGCTGACACCTCTGCAAGACGACCAGGACGCTTCTGATCTCTTATGCTTCGCCTTCCTATTAAACTTCTGAATACAATTGAACAGTTTTCCGTGATAAACATTTCTACCATACACGGGACGCATTTCGCGATGCACTTCTTCTGTGCACAGTCCTTTTGCCCGCAAAAACGCACAGCCGCATGCTGTTCTTCTCGTGTACATTCTTGTAACACACTCGCTATCTTCTTCTGGCTGCCACCGACTAACCAGCTGCTTATATGATGTCGTGCACACGCTATGACGAGCATGCATATGTTGCTATCTGCTGACAAAATACACACGCGGACTTAAATATGTTATACGTTAAACTGACGTTTGCGGCTTATTTACTGACTTACTCTCGTAAAGTATACCACCTGCCAAATATTTTATTTGTATTTTTTCTGTAAACATTACGATCTTTTATTGATTTTAACTTTCCAGTTATTTGTTTAAGCTGTTATTGTGTACCGGTATAACAATAGCTACTATAAGACAGCCCCTTGCTAAGCTTTCCAGCGCATAAAAAAGGAACAAAATTGTTGAAATTGAGCTCTCAGGAAAATTAGAGAGGAGAATGATTGTTTAGGGGGGATGCGCTATAGCTTCTGTGAAGATTGGCACTTCCGGCTTGCAGAAATACAGTACGAATAGGAAACTGACATTTTTGCTATAAATGGCGTTAATGTGCACCAAAGTTTGACTGACGAAGAAGGCGAATCTTCAGCTGTAAATTATGAATATTATAAACCGAATAAATATTTCAGGGAATCCAGTGAAGTTGGAGAAGACGGTATAGCTATGTCCAGAAAATATTATTTTGTGTTTTGTAAATACACCCCTTTTGCTATTATACGCTATTTTATTCTATGCTATAATATGGTCGAGGTCGCGGTTCAAACTCGGCGGAGGGCGATGAATTGTTTTTGAGCGTAAAAATCCTCAGCATGGCTTCCTTCAGAAGGGAAATGAAGCCGGTGGTTCCGTGTCGCAGATTTACGGCACATAAAAGAACCTCAAGCCTGATAAAGAGGCCTCTGAGCAAAATGCCCGGTCTTTCAAACCCAGTATAGTACGGGACGCTAAGAAGCATAGCAGTTAAAGAGCGTCCATAAATAAAACAATTGAATGTTTTTCGCTATTAAATATTTGTCACGCCTGGGTGGGCCTGTCACTGAAATAATATCAAATAAACGAGGGGCATTAATACGAATTATAATTCATTGTTTGAATAGGCACACTTATGAGTGTTGCTCTGGAGGCGAAAGTGACGTCTGAAAAGTAATATGTGCAAAGCTACAGGTATGTATCTTTGCGGAAATAGATTTCTTTCTTGTCATTCTCAAAAGAAATAAAACTATTATTTTTTCTCAATCGTATTTTTATATACTTGCTAAAAGAATGTTTTCCTTCTGTACACAGTCTGGTTAAAATAAAAGGAATTATTTTACAATTGTCATAAATGATTCAAACTTATATTTATGAGGAGATGGACAGCACGACTCCCCAGGATTTTTTGCTAAATATGCGACACATTATATAATAAATTTGGCAACAAATAAAATATTGGACTTCATAATTGTATAAACAGTATGTTAGTGGTGATTTTAAGAAAGCGGCTTGCGAAAATATGCTGAATTCTATGAATGAAAACCTGCCCATGAAATTGTTCCTGACAGACGGCACACGGGTATTAGGGCTTTGATAAAAAGAATTCCACGTATACAGCATGGGTTTGATGTTGGACATCTTGCTAAATTCCGTATGAAAATGTTTAATAAGATTTCAAAACCGTCTGTCCTTCATGAATGGATGCATTCTATGTATAATCATCTGTGGTGGGCATCTGCTTCTAGTAAAAGTGACAGTACACTCCTAAAGGAAAAGTTCACGTCAATTTAAATCACATTCCTAATGTGTAATGTCCATAAATGGGTAGGTTTTGAGAAATCTCATTCATGTGCTCATTATGTGTTGAGTGAAGAAAGAGTTAAAAACACAAACTCGCTATTTAAGCATCCTACAAAATACAATGACTTGTACAGGGTCATAAATAATGCAATATTTTAAAATATTATTACGTATATAAATTATTTTCATAATTCAGGAAGCCTTGAATCCTATTACAGTAAGCAATTGAAGTATGTCCCGAAAGGAGCACATTTTTCATTTCTAGACATGATGTCAGATCATAATAATTTTTCACCAAGGGAGAAAAGTAGTGAACAGTTCCGTGAAACATTCTAAATCGGTTGGAGCATGGGTGCATAAAAAGAAGCGTGAGAAAATAAACTTGTGAGTGGAGACAAGATGTTACAAAACAAATAGTGAGTGAAGTAAATTAACACAGGTTTCAATACGAGTGTGTTGTACCAGAAGTTACTGATAGTGGCATACCTTGTAATATTGGCTCTCTCCAGAAAATTAAATCTAATAAGCAGGAAATGGAAGGTCGGTACTTCTCTCCGTATGAATTAGGTACCTTTGTAGAAAACGATGAATATTATAATAATAATAATAATAATAATAATAATAATAATAATAATAATAATAATAATAATAATAATAATAATAATAGGATAATGAGGCGAGTTCAAAGAAGTTAAATTTTAAAGCATGGACATTCAAAGCACTACAGTGACTACAATTCCTGTTGAAAATTAACGCTATGACTGATCAGTTGCTCCGGCAGGATATACTTGCTTCATGAATACTGGCTAGGAACATGACGTCATCGCATTGCGCTGCCGATGTGGAAAATACCACTACAGAACAGTACGTCGTACATTGTTCCAGATTTCACCAGTCTTATGCACAAGCGAAAATGTTATAGAATATTACATGAAAAACACATGTATATTTCTTATTTCAGTCCTCCTTTAAGTCATCCTTCTGGTTCCCGAGATCATGAATTCATACCCGACGGATTTCTTCGGGCGTAATAATCCTCAGCATGGCTTCATTTGAGGGGAAGTAAAGCCAGTGGTCCCGTGTCGTAGAATCTCAAGCCTGATAAAGAGGCCTCTGAGTATTATTTCCAGCCTTTCATGCCCGATTTAGAATGGGAGCTAAGAACCATAACAGTTAAACAGCCTCCATAACTAAAAAAAAACTAAATTTAATTTCCGATCCTTGAGAGTAGCTAACTTATCCGTGTGACATAAAATGGCTGTTTCATTATAAGTTCACACAAAAATTCATTTTTTATGTATTTGTTCGCTAACGATGTGAGTCTGCATTGTATAATGGTGTTTCTAGCGACCGATTTAATGCTTTTCAGACACGGAAAACATGCATTTGTGGATGGAATTGTTAAAACTAAAACAAATAGCTTGTATGGTTCCTCAAATACATCCTTACTTTCCTGGCACAATTTAAAGTACTCCACTGTAGTGACAGACCTCTGTGCACCTCATCAGCATTCAAAAGGTGCGGTTCATTCTTCAAAATATTTGTTGTTGTTGTTGTTGAATATCTGTGTATAACAATGTAGGAAAGTTTTAAGAGCTAAAGGAAGAAAATCTTTAGAACACATTTCAAAATATGCTATACCCACAACAGAAAGGAACTGAAACAGTCACAATTTTGAAATCTTAGTTTCACTTCCAACATTTCGAAAAACAGAATCCTGCATGGATGCCATAAGGTAGCTTTGACATCATCTCCAAATTCTTGAATTGGGTGTTCTGAGTTCTCCTTTGTACGCATAATACTCCTAGCGATAGAATGTTGACTACAGATAGTATCTTTCTCCATTTTATCCAGACGCTTTGTCCATATCGACCATAAAAATGCGTGAACATCGTTGGCATATTGTAACGTGCACTTAGCTCTGAGGCATCAGGATAAGTGTATAATAACCGTGGAACGAGGAAGTATATTTTGGAGTTAAGATTCACAATATTCAACCAACAAAGTTGATAACCATTTATTATAAAGTCTTAATACTTTATAAAAGTGATATATTCAAGCTTGCAAGTATTTAACTTTCTAGAATCCAAGATTACTATTCCTTTCAGCTACAAGAACACAATTTCTCTCTTTCACCACATGAAGTTTTAAAATATCATTAACACATAAAGCGTTTCACTTTTGCTGCCATTGCAAAAATTATGCCCGAATTATTATAAATGCTTCTCCTATGAAATAATACGGAAGCAAACCAAGGGCTAGGATATAAATTTAGACAAATTACGAAAGAAAAGGGTGTTAAATTTAGAAAGTGCTGAAACGTTACTCTTGCCTGCATACTCCGGAACTCGCCGAATACACCAGAGCTTAAAGCTCTCCTTTGCTGTTTGCTCGATTCCTCTTTGTAGACTGTCATCTTGCTGGGGAGATTAGCCGCGTTGCCGTTGCTGTAGATGTCGGAGCGGTCGATGAGTTGACTTGCCAGCCACAAAAGACACGAGGCTGGAATACAGTCCCCAGTCGGCTTTAAGGAATTGCCAGATAGGTGCTCTGGAAGGCTGGACGTGGTGAGACAAAAGAGAAACGATGCAGGGTAATGATCGCTGGAGTAGGTGTCAGCGACGATGCTCCACTGCAGACGACAAGCAAGCTGGTTGGAGCAAACGGCAAGCTCCAGGTGAGAAAATGCAGCAGAAGAATCAGAAAGAAAATAGGCTCACCTATATTGAGGATGGAGAGGCTGAACTGATAAAAAATGTCGGAAAGAAGAGTTCCCCTCGCAGAAGCCTTGGCGAACCCCACAGTGGGTGATGGGCATTAAAATCTCCCAACAGAAATGGTGTTGGAAAAGCGGACAAGAGATCTCGAATGTCCGCGTTAGAGAGGGGAGACGATGGAGGTGAATAGACGGAACAAAGAGAAAAGAAAAAGCCGGTTAATTGAATCCTAACGACAACAGCTTGCAAGTCGGTAAGTGCGAGAATATGAACGTTGTTACGCACTAATAGCTTGGCACCTCCATGAAAAGGAGAACCCTCATCCGGTGCAAGATCATAAAGAACCGGATTATACCCACGGAGGGTAAAAGGATCGTGAGGGTGAAGCTTGGTCTCCTGCAAACACACGACCATAGGTGAATGGGAACGCAATAAAAGTTGCAGTTCCGCCCTAAGTGATCGTATACCACGTAAATTCCAGGTCAGGATAGCCATGAATAAAAGGGATAAACTGTCTACTTAGAAGGTCGGTTCAAAACCCTTTTGCTTAACCTTGGGGCTCGGGCTTTTGGTATGGAGTTGCTCAGACTCCATAGGCTCCTCAAAGGGAAGGTCCACGCGCTCAGTGCCAGAAACCGGTTCAAGCGCCGAGAATCGGTTCTGGGTGGCAATGGGTGAAGGTGCCACTGAGCGCTGCTTGTCCCAGGAGCATCCTTGGTCTGCGACCTTCGAGGAGCAGAAGGTGAACTTTTCTTACCGCGCGTACGCGGAAGGTCTTTAAGAAAATCTTCCCTGCGAAGTTTCGGCTTTGATTTCTTCTCAGTGCCTTGTGATTTCAGTACCGTAGAACCAGCTTTAGATGGCTTGATAACTGTACTAGAAATGGACGGCCGGATGGTAGTTGCGGTCAATGCAGTCATGGTCCAGATCTGAGTCTCGGCATCCTTCCGGGGTACTGGCGAGGCAACAACAGTACTGAATGTTCCCGATCGCAGAAGCGAAGGTTGACGCGCATGGTAACGCCTCCAGGCTTCGGCGAAGGATAGTTTCTCCTTTACCCGGATCTCCTTTATCGCCTTCTCGTCCAAGTACCGCGGACAGTCGCCAAATGACGAAGAATGAAACCCTTTGCAATTAACGCAGACGGGGCTGAGAACAGGTACCATCGTGTGATGGCTGGCTACATGAGGCACAGATAGATACGGCACTCTTACAAAAGACTTGCATATGCCCAAAACGTTGGCATTTGAAACAACGCAGAGGTGTAGGAATATAGGGCCTTACTGCAATACGTTCGTACCCTACTGAAATACTAGTGGGCAGATTGACGCCAACGAACGTGAGAAACAGGGTACGGGTTGGTACCAACACTCCCCGCGTTTAGCCTGCACTCGATGAACGGCTGTTACCCTTTGGTCGGAAAGATATTCGACCAGTTCATCGTCCAACATTCCGTCGAGGCTGTGAGTGGTGACTTCGCTTCGACAGGAATTCAAGGTGCGGTGCTTCTCAGCACGGATGGGATAACCATGGAGAAGCGTGGCGCGTAACAAGGACTTACTTTGTTGTTCGGACTTGCTTTGAAATAACAAAGAATCATTCCGAAGTCGGGTGCAGGAATGCACAGAACCAGCAATAGCTCAATCCCCTTTTGAATAATAAAAGGGTTCACCTTCTCAAGATTGGCCTTCCTCTGTTCGGCTAATTACCGAGTAACAACCAGATGTCGGTGGTGCTACTTCTGTTACTAAGAATTTTCGGCGCTTGTTATTAGGATGGAGAAAGAGGGCTCCATAACGAAAGAAATCCTACACCATTGCAACCTCGGGCTCTGACTTCCCGGGTTGGGTGAGTGGCCTATCTATACCAGTCTCACCCCAGGGTCACACCTCCCAGAACATAGACAGAGGGACCCAATGGCCGTCGGAAGTCAGCAGCTCATGCAATGCCCCCGCGGGACTGCAGTTGAACAGCGGATACGAACACAGGCCCTTGACGACCCCGGGTGGTGGGGATGACACCATTATACACTCACCCAGCCTCGCACGCAGTGTGCGGGTATCCGTCAGGCTGTGTCCACGGAGGATTAAAAGAAATACAATGGTAAAGTAAAACAAAAAGTGTGTGGGCGTTTTTCACGAAGGTAGGCCGGAGAAGAAGGAAAATAGATGTGTGAATGAATGGACGTGGTGCGAAATGTGCGTAAATATATTATAGAATAAAGAAACGATGGCAAGGGGCGTCATGGAATGAAATGCACAGAACACACGAGAGCCTACCTTGCGTCCCCCGGTCACGAGAACGAACCCACCTCGACCGGACGGGCTGGAGGGGTGACGATGGCGATAACTGGCTCGGGACCCCGGGTGCGCCAAACTCGTACTCACACGAGGTGAGCCCCTGGGGGAAGCTCATCAGCGATATACGCGAGGCACGTGAGACTTTCGAAAGACAACAGTCTACAAGTACTCCAGTGTGGGCAGGAACAGGTACTGTTTTATTGTTAATTATGGGTTCAGCAATCTTAGCCTTCATAGTTTATAAATTTCGCAATCGAAGGCAACGGTCTCACAGTGCCATGAACAATCGGATGTTACAATTTTCAAGTCAACACAACGGAGAGGTCAGAGGAAGCTCACGAATTGCCCGTGGGAAAGGATCATGATACCTCTGCTGTAATAAGGGATTTCAACATTCCTAAGGTACGTTATGCTTAGCAAATATGACTAACGTCATATCTAATCTTATTTTGATTTCCTCACAAGCAGGAATGTAATTCTGCATAAAATAACTGTAACTTGTGTATTGTAATGTTTGTTGATGATATTCATGTTTTTTGTTAATATATTTTTTCTCTTTAAAATAAAAAATGAGCTTGTAATTTAGTATCAATTGTAACTTACTTTTGTAGAGGTAGATTAGGTTGAGATAGCTTTTTTTTGCTGTAACAAAAACAAAAATAATATCAAAAGGGTAATTGCCGAAATAAATAGCAACATTTATGCCAAGTTCAACTAAATACTCAATTCATGAAAACAAAATGGGTCGGTACTTACTTGAAGTTAAATGAGTTCGCACAGTGGTTTACCCAATGCGCCCTCTAAAGTGAGGAGGTTATAGTGTTTTGAAGTCACTAACATCTTTTGTTACTTAGTACCACTTGTTACCATGCTCAAGCTATCGTTCAATAAGCCTTATGAATCATACACGACCAATTATTGGCGTCCATAGGCTAATACTTAAATATCATGGTTTCATAATTTCGTTGTTAAAAGTCAAGAGACGATAGCCGTGCATGACACAAACAGGATGCTTCACCGCATAACTAGCAATGTTCTGGAAAAATCTAAGGAAATGGTAACCAACGCCTTGGACGATGAGTATAAATGAGCAGGCAACGAAAGATGCCCCAGAGTTATGTCTGGGTAATGTTATAGAAATCCACGATGCTCTGCAGCCTAAAGGGTGTGGCCCTGCTAAACATCCTCTTCTTACTATGTGAGTAATAATTATCTTTTCTGAACTTGGAACTGCCAAAGTAAAAATATAAGTGCTAGAAGGCTTTAAACTCAGTGAGCGTTATTAACTATTTACTCAACCTCCAAGCTATCTCAATTAGTTTAGGAAATATATGTTATTATTTAGGGTAGTTAGAAGAGTCAGATAAAGTTACTAATGTACTAATATCTTATTTCATTGTTTTAACATCCAAATATATTAATCAATTTAGGATAGGATAAGTCAGTTGTGCTTTATTTCTAAGTCATCCCGACTTTCCCTTCGAACGCACCTATCACTATACTGTTTTGTGCAGTAAGGAACTTTATCAGTGATCGAACCTCCCAGGAGGTGGGAGAACGAATAAGTGCTGTCATTTTGGACCACTGCTGCGGCGCTACTGGCACCAGGTGGGACCTGTCCGGCCGGCATGATTGATACGTCACAGATCTGTTACGCACGAGCAATTTTTCCGGTTAAATACGTTTACTTTGAAGGAAACAAAATTGGGAACGCTACGTTCCTAGTTTTATATATGGGCCTAACTATGCCTAAAATAACATAATTAAATTACGAATAACAATATAACAGAAATTAAATATGTGCACTCAGGTATTGCAAGCGAAATATAGGATTATTGCAATGAATATAAAGCGCATAAAGAAATAACGTGTAACTAGACCATTAGCTAACAAAATACAAATAACAGGCCCACTACTATATAATAAGATACAAACTACCAAAGAAAAACACAGAAATAATTACAAGTAACAAAATCCCCAGTGTAGAGCTATACGAAATCCACTTTGTCGGCCTCCGACGATTTTTCGGGCTTAAAAATCCTTAGCATGGCTTCCTTCGGAAGGGAAGTAAAGCCAGTCGTCCCGTGTCGTAGATTTACCGCACGAAAAAGAACCTCAAGCCTCATAAAGAGGCCTCTGAGAAAAATTACCGGTCTTTCACGCCCAATATAGAATGACACGCTATGGAATATAGTAATTAAGGAGAATCTATAAATAATTTTTTAATTTAACCCAGCCTTACTAGTGAGGAGCCGAATATAAACTAAGAAAGTAAAGTATAATAGTGAGGATGGACAGACAAAATATTAATGAGTGCTACATGGTTACGTGGAACCGAGCAAACCAAATGTTCGAATGTTCAAGGGCTTTAAGTTGGGAAGCATACCGTGCGAATACGTTCCGTAACACAATCTTGAATAGGGAACGACACCGGATTTACCATACTAAATGGTCCGGTATAACGCGGAGGCAATTTGGTTGCAAATCCCTTAGAAGCCTCGTTTAAAACTACGAGCGTAAGAGTACAAGAGCCCTAATTTAAAAAGGTACAGGAATCTGAGCAAGATTGTAACGAGAATTGTTGGTGATCTTTTCGCAAGGAAGAAAGAGCTAATTTCTATTGGCTTTTAATTTGATCCGGAGTAGCTGTTTCTGGAAATAAATCTGCAATATGTCATTAGTTAACGGACACACTGGAAATAGGCGAAACATTATTTGAAATGGAATTCGGTGATGAGCTTCATAAACTGCGATATTTAATACAAACTGAAACTCGTCAACTAAAGTATACCAAGTAGAATGACAATCGGAATGAAGGGCGATTAATAAACTGTGAGGCAGTATTTTGAACACTTAAATTATATCAGCTAATTATATATAATATAAAATATAATAACAGCTCGTCCTAAAAGCAAAATATGTATGATATATAAAATGTATGTAACAGTCATTGTATTATGTTTGTATTATTATGTACATGTATAATAATGTTATGTGAATGTATTACGTAATTTAACCATGTAGGAGCTATGAGAATAAAAGCCGAAAGTTGCTAACAATGAGGTAACCTTGAGACACCAATAAATTGGAAAGTTTAATAAAGGCTACTAATAATTCTTGGATCAATAATGTAATATATAAAACAGTTAATAAATAGTCAATCAACAACTAGAAAGGTTAAAAGTTAAAGAAAAATATTCTATTGGAGTATGATTAGCCAAACAGAAATAGAAATAGTGGAAATATAAGAATTTAGGCGGTAGACGCAAGACGCTAGAAGGCAGGGTTCCGTGCAGTTCACTCGGTACGTATTCAGTGTGAGACATCAAACATTTCATATGGTGCGAATAATATAAAGTTTACGTGTTAAAAAGTACAAGTAACAATAATCTCACAGCTCTAAAGTAGGATACATCAGTGAAGTGTTATTTATTCGTGTGAAGGATTAATAAAACAAAGTACAATACCATTATAATTTGTGAAGCCTTCATTCTTTAGTCGTTCCAGCCCTGCTAAGAGATACGTGTTTCTGGAAATTATTACATATATAATATTTAAATAAACATTAAAATTACAACGTTGATTTTTTAAACGTGGGGGCAAAGGCCACCAGAATAGTGAACGTAGGGGGAACACTCCAAGAAACATATCTCCCGCAATACTTGGCGCAAACAGCAGTAATAAACAACTTCAAGTTTGGCTCTCCAACAGTGGGGAAACAAAACTCTCAACTGCGCAAATTATTATTCACACATTCAGCCAAAGAAGGGCGCGGATAATATGGCGATGTGCGCAGGAATTTAATGCCTCGTTCAAAAAGGAACGTGCGAAAGGTGTAAGCACGAAAACAAGACGCATTGTCCGAAACAAGGATGCGGGGAACCCTAAATGACGCAAAAATGTATGCTAATGTAGAAATATTCGTATAAGCAGTAGTGGCTCGAACCGGAACCAACCAAAGAAATTTAGTGAAGGCATCAATAACTACAAGTAAATAGGTGTTACCTTTACTCGAAAAAGGCAAGGGTCCAATGAAATCAATGAACAAACGTTCCATATGAGCCACAGTCAATTTCGATTGTTAAAATTCTAAGCGTGTAGTTGGGCTAGTTACACCGTTTACAAATATTGCAAGACTGGACAAAGAAGTAATATCCCGATACATATCATGCCTTGTAAAAGACTGTCTCACTTCCATTTTAGTTTTATAAACACCTAAATAAGTATCATAAGGGGTGTATGAAAGCAGTTCAAGATAACCTGAACTAAACGTTGAGGTAAAACTAGTTTAGAAAGGCGAGTGCGTGGTAAACAAGCATGAAGAATGTCATGTTTAAAGATAAATCACCAGGTACCAAAATTTGAAGAATTATGTTTGTTGTTATTTGCAACACGCTTTGGGCGCCAATTTGAAATACAATTGTCCTTTACGTTGTTTGCTGCTACGTATAAAAAGCCGATTTTAAGTAGGAGTATTGAAGGAGTTGTATTATATTTCAACGTTGGGGAGCCGAACACTTGTAGTAGTTGCAACCGCACGTATGGTAAACAGTTTCCGGTAGCCTTCGCCCCAAATGTACTTTCAGGTGGCCTTTGCCCCAAGCTTAAAAAAATATTAGCTTTGTAATTTGTTTGTTTCTTTAAGTATTAAGTATTTATGTTTGCCTCGGCTGCGTCAGTATTATTGTTAGAGACATGGAAGTCTTGGCAAGGTCGTGGTGCGACTGAAGAATGTAGGCTTACACAGATTTTAAGTTTTAATTCACTCCTTTTTTATTAATCCTTGACACAAATTTAATAGCACTTCACTGATATAGAGAGCTGTAAGATTCTTTTATTTAATACTTGCACTTTTTTAACGCGTATACTTATTTTTCGTCTCACACGAATACGCATTATATTTCTCTAGAGAACGCATCTTGCATCCGGTTACTATCACGCTCTACAGGCAACTGACTTGATTTCAACCGTCTAAACTTGTAAATTTCTATATTTCAAGTCTCTGATTGGCTAATCCTAATCCAATAGAATACCTTCATTTAGCTAAAGCTTTTTTTTTGCTGTTGATTGGCTATTTTTAAACTGTCTCAACATTTACATTATTGCTGCTCTAATAATGACTAGTAGCATTTAAACTCTCAAACTCATTATTGCCTCAAGGTTACCTCATTGTTAGCAACTTTTAACTTATTATTCTCACAGTTCCTACATGATTAAATTACGTAATGCATTCACATAACATTATTGAACATGGCTACAATAATATAAGCATATGCAATGACTGTTACATACATTTTACAAATTATTACATATATATTGCTTTAAGGCAGGCTGTTATTGAATGTACATATTATATAATTAGACTGAAATTATATAAGTGTTGAAAATACTGCCTCAAATACCGGTTTTACACTGCTGATAAATGGGCCCCAAGACGGGATCTGCACCTTGATGCTCAGGTATTGACGTAAAACCCTGAGAAAAATCACGAGAAAAAGTAGAAATTACCGAAACAAGATCAAATTAAACAGAACTCGTGATGTCAGGTACAGTAAACATCCTAGACAAAGCAACTGCAATAGGATTATAGGCCCTCGTATATGACGCACCTCAAACTTAAAAACACTAAGCTTAAGAGCCCAACGCGCGAACTCACTAGTTTTTCTTGCATGAAATAATATCCAAGTAATGGCTTGGTTTTCACATTCCAAGACAAATGGTCGATATTCTAAATACTGCCGAAATGTATCACAGGCGGTCAAAATCAATAAATCTTCCAACTCGTAAACAAGAATGCGGCGCTCTGCTGCCGTAAGACGACGAAAAATATAATATATCGGACGATAAGCATCATCAGGCCCTTGCAATAAGACCGCTCCGACTGAAAAGCGTGACGGTCAGTTTGCACTATAAAAAGCTGGTCAAAATCAGGCATGGCGAAAACTGCAGGATTCATAATCGCGAATATCAGCTGTTCAAAAGCATGTTGACAACAATTACTCCAAGAAAAATGCCCACTCTTACGACATAAAAAGGAACACGTAACAAGTGGTATACATTCCAGGGAGTGAAAAAGGCTGTCAAATGACGAGATTTAGGAACCAAAAGGAATTTGGTAATACCCCTGGTTTAGGTCCAAGGTGGTAAAAACCTTAGCGTTACCAAAATAGCGTGCTGACGGGTGAATTACCAGCAAAGACATTGAGTCTATGGCTATGTTCTTATTGAGTTTACGGTAATCAATAACGATTCGAGCGTCCCCGTTTGCCTTAGCAATCAAAATTCAGTACTCGAATATGAGCTTATAGAGGATTCAATAATTCTTTGTTGTAACATAAGATCAATTTTCTGACGCAATATATCCAATTTCGCTGGCGTTAAGCAATGGATTGGAGCAGGGGTGTATTGTCAAACAAATGTATAGAATACTGAAATTCTTTAACGGTGGCCAAAACAGTCGTAAATACAGCCGGAAATTAATGAGAAATTTGTAAACTATCCTGATGACAAGGAGTCAATTGTAACAATTTAGTAGTTGGAAAGGCTTGACAAATTAAACGGCCGCTGGGCATCCAATTAAAATTTAAACTTTTGAGTTACATTAAACGGAAAAGAAAGCACCAGAGTCGCAAAATATAAGCATAAGCCAGTTCCAAAGAAAAAAAGGCATACCCAAAACCAAATCATAAGGCAAACTGTCGACTATATGAACGATATTATATATCATCATATCGACTACGTGAGGCATTAGGATAGGTGTATAATAACCGTGGAACGAGGAAGTATATTTTGGAGCTAGCATTCACAATATTCAACAAAGTTAATAACCATTTATTATAATGTGTTAATGCTTTAATAGTGATATATTCAAGCTTGCAAACGTTTAGCTTTCAAGAATCCAAGATTACTATTCCTTTCAGTTACAAGAACACAATTTCTCTCTTTCACCACATGAAGTTTTAAAATATCATTAACATATAAAGCGTTTAACTTTTGCTGCCATCTCAACAAAAATATTCCCGAATTATTATAACTGCTTCTCCCATGAAATAATACTGAAGCCAGCTAAGGGCTAAGATATAAATTTAGACAAATTACAAAAGAAAAGGGTGTTAAATTTAGAAAGTGCCGAAACGTTGCCCTTGCCTGCATACGCCGAAACTCGCCGAATGCACCAGAGCTTAAAACTCTCGCTTGCTGTTTGCTCGATTCCTCTTTGTAGACTGACTATCGTCCTGCCGAGGGAGGGTAGCCGTGGTGCCATTGTTGTAGATGGTGCAGCAGAAGATGATGTAACTTGCCAGTCAATCATACCTCCGGATTACTTTAATATCGTGCTACCAGAATTACGTCATGGTTGATGACATCGTTGGGGAACTTTCTCGCTGAAATGAGCTAGTCCAGCATGCGGCGGAGTAGGAGGAGGCGGAAATGGCACAATATATATACTCGTCCTTTATACTTTGTTTTCTGACGACAAATAAGCTTCTCAAAATTCTTTGTGTACACATAGTGAGGCAGCTCAGTAACATCAGTCAGCTGCAACAGATCACGGGTACCTCTTGTTCAATGGCCATTATAGGAAACACTGTGCTTTTTCATCCAATCCAAAAACGTTGAGAGATATACTATTCGGTTTCTTAAATCTAGAAATTTGAGTCAATTTCATAAGAAGCAAAACACATTTGAAGTCATACTTTTCTTTAGGATCCTTGTATTTTCTAACACCTTGTGGATTCTATTGAACGAAGTTGGCGAGGAACAACATACATAAAGCGTTTTTCATCTTTGACATTTTGAATGCTTATACAAGCTTTCTTCGCTTTCACAGATGGAGTCAGAGGGGTGTTACTGCTTCCTCGAAGAGAGATGTACTTATTAATACGGAGCCGAACTCCTTCCACGGTGCGCAACTCCCAATTACTACCGTTAAGCTGAGATTCTTCCATTTCAGTAGATAGTTACTTGAATTTCGCGTCTAAGATAACATCTAGATCTGTTTATAAAACACCGATTCATTGCATGTTTTAAATGTTTTGTCACAGTTATGGTGCATGTTTTAAATGTTTTGTTATGGTTATGATGCCGCAGAGAGCGTGGAATACCTAACTTCCCTTGCAAAGAAGATAGATAGTATACACAAATCTGCTAAGCCTCTAAAATTTACAGATAAACAATAAAAGGATTTCGAGTGTTCTACAGAGTGCTACTTGTGTGTTAAGGCATTTACAGAAGAGAATTGGAAAGTACGCGACCATAATCATATTAGTGGCGAATACCGAGGACGTCTCCATAATAGTGCAATTTAGCGTGCAGAAAACCTAAATATATACCTGTCTTCATGGATAACCTGAGTGGATATGATTCGCACTTCATCGTTAAAGAACTAGGCTGCACAAGTGAAAGAGTTGAGGTAATTCCGAACTTTGGAGAAAACTAAATCCCATTCTCGAAGTATGTTGCAGATATTAAACTTGGGTTTATGGATACGATCGTTTCCTGAGTACAAGTCTGGATAAGATAGTAAATACTCTAACAACATATCCTGAGACGTGCAAGTATTTCGGAGAAGAAAAGTTGTCCTCCGTAGTGTATGGTTACCATGCTAGCTTCTAGTTCCCGAGGTCGCGGGTTCAAACCCGGCGGAGGGCGGTGGATTTTTTCGGGCGTAAAAGAGGCCTCTAGCAAAATTACAGGTCTTTCACGCCCCATATAGAATGGGACGCTAAGGACCACAGTAGTTAAAGAGCGTCCATAAATAAATCTCAAAAAAAGAAGAAAAAGGAAAACTGAATTTGATGATTGGTAAGGGAGTATTTCCTTACGATTATGTTACATGCGGGATGTTTGAACGATGCATGCCTTCCTTCGAGGTAAGTATTCTACAATAAACTGAATGAAGAAGAAACTAGCGATGATGAGCATGAGAAAACGTATGGAAGCAGTTTAATATGCGATACTTGTGCGACTACAGCGATCTCTCAACCTCAGATGTTCTCCTAGCTGATGTCTCTGAGACATTCAGAGATCAAATCCCGAAAACACATAAAGTTGCTCCTGCACATTATTTCACCTATCCAGGACTTACACGGGATGCCATGCTACTGTACACCGGAATGGAGCTCCAATTGTTTCTGGATTACGATCATCTTCTGATGGTGGAATCGGGCATAAGCGGCGGTTTATTCCAACCTTCCCGTCGTTACGCCGAAGCAAACAACGTTTACATGGAACAGTTTGATCCAATGAAACACATTGCACGAAGCCCAAGGAGTTGTCTTCAAAAAAGTTAATTCGCCATCTTGGAGTTTGGAGTATGTTGTTCATTACATAATCTTGAAACAAGCTCTTAGTCATAGACTGCAGTTAAAACAAATTTATCGAGCACTATGATTTCGTTAGTCATGCTGGTTAAAACCTTACGTTGAGTTTAATAACAATCTTTGAAAGCATGCTAAACATGATTTTGAGAAGGATTTATATAAACTATTTAATAATGCTGTTTTGAAAAGCCATGGAGAATATACGGAATCGTATAGAGATACCTGTTGTAAAGGACAGCAAAAGTTAGGAAAGCTTATAGCAAAACCAATATTCATCGATATAATCGAATACAGACCTAGCCTAGGAACTGTTCATATGGCTTCGCGTAAACTTGTCTTCAATAAACCTATATTTTATACATATAAGTGTGTTAGACACTTCCAAAGCGCTCATGTACAGGTATGATTACGATGTATTGCTACCATACTATGGTGTTGAGAAACTGAAGCTCATGTATATGGATAAAGACTCATTCATCCATCAAGTGACTACAAGAGATGGATACCAAGATAAACTATACTTTCTACAGTATCTAATACACGTCTGATCGTAAAAATCCTTTGCATGGCTTCCTTTGGAGGGAAGTAAAGCCGTGACCCTTGTCGTAGATTTACGGCACGTAAAAGAACCGCAAGCATGATAAAGAAGCCTCTGAGCAAAATTACCGGTCTTTTCGCTCAATATAGAATGGACACTAAGGACTACAGCAGTTAAAGAGCGTCCATTAAATAATACTGAATTTTTCCCTCTTCAGACACGCATATCATCCCTTACATCCATAGATTACGCATAGCAGCCATCTTATTATACCATCATAGATCACCCATCATCGTCCTGCCTCGACTTATCAACCCTCTTACATCATCAATCATCCGTTTCAGATCATCATCCCCTCCTTCTCCAGCCATCCATGTCAGCTCTCACATCTACGGATACGCTTGGCGGCCATCATGTCCATTTTTATGGACCAGAAGCCCTCTATCTCCCTCATTACGTAACAAAAACGTAGGCTTTCTAACTGCATTTAAGGAGTACCAGGGGAAAGGTCGTGTGAATATGTCTCATCTTAATAAGTGATACAGTGGTCATTTTCCTTACACTCAGGTCCGCCCAAAGAAGGGAGATACATCCTGAACTCGTGTTGCGGTCCCTGGTGTTTTTATGGGGCCCAGGATTTAGGGAAGTCTGGAAGCCATAAATATATTATCAGGAATCCGAGGAAAAAGTGCTACCTAAGAGCATTCGCATATTTTAATGCGTTTTGGGTCTTGACCTATTTATTATGCGTCAACCTTTATGAAATATGATGGTTATTAAATTTTATATTCATGACTGCTAATATACTGCTGCAACAATATCGTGCGAGTAAATTCAAATTCAGCGTCGGTATAGTCAATGAGTTCAGCGGTCTTTACCACTTTGTACCTGTTGCACGTGCTTCTAGCTCAGCGTTAACGAGAAGACGCCTACGTACCGCGTACGGAAGGTATATATTCTGATCTTTGATGTCAAAATGCACACACCGGTCAGTATTAAAATTAGTCAAAACACTGGTCTTGAACCTTAGGTTGAAGTGGAATATTTGTAGGTAGTTGGAAGATGCTTCATGTTTATCTGCACAACGTATGGGAGCCAATTTGTCGCGGTCACTTCGTGTTATCTATTTCTGAGCGCCTGTTATTGTTTTATTATTTTGCATTTTGGGTTCATTGTCCTCCGGCTAGCTATTGTTTCTCGGTCAAGCACATCTCTTGAACAGGGTGTGTAAACGGAAAGGATTAAAACTGATAAAAGAATTTGTTTTTACACTTTTATTACCGTCACAATTAATTAAGTTCACATATTGACTCTTGATACACGCCAGACTGAAACTGTTATATTTTCTAATATCACTATAATCACTTATTTACCGCACTTTATTAATTCGCGTGTTTCACATTTATAACAAACTTTAAAACGCGAGAGATTCTGTAGAATTGCGTAACGTGTACTTTATGTATGCTTCCGTTGAACTACGCGACGTATAACTCACGAATACGTATGTTGAACTGATCGACGTATTACACGCGAATGTTTCTGTTGGACTGAGCGACGTATTACCCGCGAATGCTTTTGTTGGACTGACGAAATCTGCAATCCTGCAATCCAGCAATCCAGCAATCGAGAACAGGTCGCCCAGGTTTACCTGGGCGGAATATAATCGCCACAGTACCTAGCCGCGTATGCGGCTTTACCTGTGCGATAAAGGAGGTTTAAAAGAATATACACAAGCTTTTGATTTATGTCTGTCTTGGGCGGGGTTTAGCTTTCTGCACTACCATTTGACTTTAGCTTTTTATACTCCCACACCCCGATATGCCTAAAGATTATAACCGAGCTGCTATTGGTTAATAAAACGCGCCAACATTAGCGTCTATTTTTATATCCAATCAAAATTACGAACACAAATGCTCTAGGGAAAATATTCCCGCTATTTCTAAGAAAAGCGCGCCAATCTGACGTCATTTGTTTGTCTCTTCTAATTAATATTCAACTCACCCCCTCGCTCATTGTTATCCGCTCTTATTGTCAGTTTCAGTGAGGCCGTGTAAATTTATTTCCTAACAATGTTTATAATTAACAAACATCTCAAATCATTGTCATACAATAATGCTTATTTACACTACAATCACTCTGGCATTTACATTATTTTGATACAAATTACTGCCACAAGGTAACAGATGCGCTAAATTCTTATTAAACTTATTTCGAAATTTATTTTGCGGTTGTTTCCAGGCTTCCACGGTTACCGTGCATATCATTGCCGTATGCACATTAGTTTATGCTTCGGACAGCAGCGTTTTTCATTTCAATTTTTATGCTGTAATCTAGCAATAGCATATGTAACACGTAGCCAGTTTCTTAAATTTGATTGTCAGCAACAATGACAAAGGCGTACGCTACCAGCAACTGCGTAGGTCCGGTATACTTGACGTTACAGACAGGCGAGGACTTCATTAGGATAAGAGAAAACCAGAATAAAAAAAAAAAAAAAAAAAAAAAAAAGTCTGATGCGTTACATTCACATGACTTTTCTAACCTCTATTATTATTAATGCGTATAAAACTATTCCTACGTAAGCTATTTCCTGTCTACTTCATTTTAATCGAGACAAACATTTGCAGTAGTAGCTATATTACATAATACATTATAGATACATAGAGACAGTAACAGTTAAATGTTTAAAAACTGGTCGCTATATGTTGCCCTTAAAATTCAATACTGTTTCATTGCAATTACAAGAAACAACTGAAAATCTACCGGACTTTGGTACTTTCCGACTTTTCGTTTTTGAGATATGCTGTTCATATACACAAACGGAGCTTTTTCTAAAAATCTGATGTTACATTTACACGACTTTCTCTACCCTCTAGCGTTTATTAGTAGTACAGAAATTATTCCTATGAAAGTTTATTTTCCTAGCTAGTTCATTTTAATCGAGATAAACATTCCCCGGAAATGGCTGCATTACACATTTCGTTAGATACAGAGGGAATAGCAATAGTCAAATGTTTTAGAACTCGGCGCTCTATGCGGGCCATAAAATTCCATACTGTTTCCATGATAGGACTTGTTTTAAAGATAGCTATATTTTTGTGTAGTACGTTTTCGTTTGTCCTTTAATGCTTACTAGTTATACAAAATTCACTCCAAATGAAGAAAACTTCATGGCCTGTTCCCAGGAAATTCAAGATCTACATCTTATTTGTCATGCAAATATTTTTAACATGTATTTTAATTAAAATCGTTAGAGCCATTTTTATAAAATATAAAATTTCGAAAAATGTTCCATGTATGGGATAGTTGGGGTGGAATGGTTTTTTGAAAATCTTCGTGTCACATCTTAGAAGGTACTGAACCTAAATGGCAAGTCGGTTTTGAGTTATGATGTTCTCTCTCTCTCTCTCTCTCTCTCTCTCTCTCTCTCTTTCTCTTTCTCAAACACACAGACTTTTTTCTAAAAAAAAATGTTTGAGGGGGGGGGACGTTCAAGGGCCTAACAGTATTTCCAGTGAAAATCTCTGTATCAAATTTTTAGGTGGAATGCAATACCTTCTCGACCTACTATGTATGTGGTGGAGAAAGTAAAAAACTGGTTGCAGTTGTAAATGGAATAGAGTAAACTGAATTCAAAGTCAGCTGTTTAAAAAAGGCCCACTATATGTTGGATTTACAATTCCATACTCTTTCTACAACATCCCGAGAAACAAGTTATTCATGATGGCACTTTCAAAAAATTATGAAGGGTTGATCAATTCAAACCGATATTACTGGAAATGCTGATGTTAGTTAAATTGTGTGCGTTAATGAGAGGAAACTACAATAGAAATGTGCCACCATTTTTACATCATAGCACCTAGTTTTGTGTTTTGAAACAATGTGTAAAACATACACGTGGAATACATTTTGTTTATACAACACAGATTTCTCCACTGGCATTCATAATGAAGACCTCGTCTGTCTGTAACATCAAGTATCATTGAAGTTCTTAATTGTTAGTGAGTTAACGGAAGCAAATTGTTTGAAAGTCTTTTCTGCAGTGGCTAATTTAATCTTTGGGCTCTGAATAAATTAAAAAATTAATTATAATTGCTTAATGAGTAGTTAGGTGGGTACGGATATAATAGTTAACTTCTTTCTTCTTTCATTTCTAGTTATAAATCAGTTGATTAAAAAAAAAGCTAAAAACTGAAAAAAGAAAACTATCAGGAAGAAGTTCAACAATGTAAAAGAACAACCACTTACTTCTAAACATCAACAGCCCTGTCAAATTCTTTTATTATATTCTATTATTCACAGAGATCTTCAAAGCATGTAATGCTGCTCAATCATAATAAATTTAAAGAAATCATAAGAGACCAAATACACAAGCAGAAGATAATCAGGTGAATATGTTCCTGTTATCTCTCTTGAATGTCAGGTACCTATCTGTTTACCATTATCATCAGAAGAAATTGACTTTAATAAAGAGTTAGACTCTGAGTTTTGGTAACAGTTGGGACCCCTCAAATCTGGCCACCCAAAATGACAAATGTTGGTGATGGAAGTAATTGATAAAAAAGTTTGCCCGAAATAAATATTGAAAGTTTGCAAGGATATTATGACTCAAAAACAGGACATTCACAGAACATCAACTTTAATCTAAATATTCTTCTGGAAAATGTCAAAAAAAAATGTTAGTTTGGAGTGATACTGAAAAAGAGCTTTCCTGTAGACCATGTGTTATTTGATAAGTTGAGATTCAGTACCATCTTATAAATCTACATTGGGCAAATAAGAGGGATTCGATTACACTCCATCATGGAAAGATTTATATGAGGGCCTACCTCAGCACCTTAGTCATAGCCATGTCTTGGAGATATCTGGAATATATAACAGCTTTCCTTTCCAGGGTTTCTGAAATATATAACAGCTTTCGAAGACAAATATCTAAAGAACAAGAATTTATGAAAGAGTTGTTGAAAAGTCTACAGGATATTACTATTTTCCTTGCATTTAGAGGTAATTGTAGCAGATTAAGAGATCATAACAATGATAATTTCTTGGGTATGATTGAACATTTGGGAAAATATGATCCATTTCTAAGAGAACATAATCTTCATGAGAACAGGGGGGGAAAGTCCATTATTTATCCTGGAGAACATAAGATTAATTTCTGACATGTGTAAACAAAATATTAAAGTTACAAAAAGGAGATAATGCTATATATTTTTCATTGATGGGTGATGAAACATTATTTAACAAAACAGCAGGGTTTTAGTATCATTTATTCTTTTTTTTTTTTTTTTTTTTTTTTTGTGAAAATGAATACGGATGGAAAATATACAAAAGATCCTTAAAGTTTTTAGACTTCTACAAGAAAATACCAAATGCTATCATAGAAAATTTCAAACATCACAATACTCATACAGAGGACTGTTAAGGTCAATGTTATGACTAGATTTCGGATATTTAGGTTTTTACCTATTGTTGTTATTAACCAACTTTTATAGTGCCATAGGCACCTATTTCAACATAAATGCCTATTTCTGCATTTTGGTGCCTATAAATGCCTTTTTTTAAAATTCCAATAAATTTGTCATTACACTGTTGTATTCAATATATATTTATTTAATCAACAACAAACCTTTCGTTGACTGGATACTTATTTGATTTCTGTTTGATAAAATGCGGCGTGGTGTCGTTTTTAAAAGGCTTAACACAACAATAAATAAAGAAACAATTAGTGAAATCTTAAGGTGCCGCATGTGAAATCGGAAATTCGGCAATGGAATACCATAACAACAATTGGCCCATGTCTGGTTCTGAAACAGTTATTTGAAAATAAGGTAAACTGTTGATTCATGTTCATAATATAACTATATTAAAGTCTTTGATTGCTGTGATAGTTTGTCTGCTAGTGCTGCAAAATACCTAAGAACAAATCTACCAAAAGTGTATTAATAAGAACATGGATTTTGGATTTCCAGTCTTATACAACAGATGGGAAAATAATCTTCTGTCAGGTCTGCAATAAAGAGGTAACTTTTTACTGCATTTTCTGTTATTTTTATTATTCCATGAGACCATGTATATTAACTACTGCGATTAATTGTACCGTATGACTTTTTCTTCTATCTGAAAATAATCTCAAATTTGTTTGATGCATTTTATTAAGTCCAATACTGGGGTCTAACAGTACAACAGATCAGGACAATACTAATTTTGTAAAAAACAGTTTTTTAAGTTATACTAATTTTTATGTAAATTATATTGGTTGTTCATTTAAAGATTTAATTATTTTAACAAAATATGATTTGCCGACATTAAAATATATTTATAAATATACTCTTCTACTTAAGGTTTCTGCCGAAAAAAGGAGTCACTTGGTACAACACGAGAAAACTTCAATGCATCAAGCAAATTCCAAAAAGAAAGATTCTCAGAAGCAAATTTTACTTACACAGCCCATGCTCTCAAATATAAAATCCCAGTTCTATTTTGATATGTGTACTGTAAAGCATTCGCTGCAGCCAACATTTCTTGGAATGCAGTTGAAAATACAACAATGAAGTCAATTTTAGAAAAGTATTGCAGAGAAAGAATACCCTCCGAATCGACATTTAGAGAAAATTATCTTGAGATGGTGTATGAATCACAGCTGAATGAAATAAGGTCAGAAATAGGAGATTCCTACATCTGGATTTCCATAGATGAAACCACAGACACCCTGGGTGAAGTATAGCAAATTTAATTGTAGGGAAATTAGATGAAAATTATGGAAATTCGAATTTGATTTGTTTGAAGGTGTTGGAGAAAACTAATGGTCAATCAGTTGCCTACTTCATAAACTCCGGACTAAAAGTACTGTATCCAAATGGCATAAAGGATGAAAGGGTGTTATTACTGTACACTGATGCAGCACCATATATGATAGCAGCTGGGAAACTTTTGAAGGTATTTTTTCAGCATTTAACACATGTTACTTATCTGGCTCATGCACTTCGAGTAGCAGTGGAGGTTCGAAACCAGTTCCAAAAAATCAATGATTTAATATCCTCCATAAATGTATGTATATTAAGAACTGACAGTAAATGCTATGCATTACAAATCAAATAGAACAAAATGATCAGACGAACAAAGGTACAAGCCTAGTGAATGTTAAAATAACTGTTCTTGCCTATACGTATGTTAACCTTATAACGGAAAGGAGGTATTCGACTCTGTACAAAATTACACTTGATTTGTTTCATTTTATATATAATATGTCTCTATTTTATTTTAAATGTTCTGTATACTATGTAATATTTATGTATATATGTAACTTTATTGTACATTTCCTTGACACGCATATAGTATGTGTCTATTTTATTTCAAATCTTCTATATTCTGTGTAATATTTATGCTTATATGTAATTTTTGTACATTTCCTTGACATGTTCTATGTTCACAAGCCTTTATGGCTGCTAGTGAACTCACACAATACAATCCAATCTAATCTATCTAAAGAAAGTATTTTTAAAGCCAAATTCTAGAATTGCAGCTATCAAAGAAAGATGTCCCAATCTGCTTTTGCCACCAGCGCCTATTTTGACAAGATGGGGAACGTGGCTGCAGGCTGTAAAGTATTACAGTGAGAAGATGGACAGTGTTGAAGACGTTGTAAATAGTTTTTCGGAAGAAGAATTGCAGTGTATTAAGGTTGCCCAGAATGTCCTACAAGAGAAAGGTTTGAGACAGGATCTGTCATATATTCATGCTAATGTCACATTTTTAGCACATACTATAGAGCAATTAGAATCATCAAAGCTCAGTCTCACTGAATCAATCACATTATTTCAAGAGCAGAAAGTCAGTTAAACAAAGCTGTTGGTGAGGTTAGGAAAATTGTTTCCAAAAAATTGCAAATGGTGCTCACCAAAAATCCTGGATATATGGTTTTGAAAGAAGTATCAGATATTTTAAGCAGACGTGAGGGAATTCTACAGGATTTAAAATGCATATGGTTTCTCTTTTCAAATATGTTCCAGTCACCAACACGGACATTGAGAGATCTTTTTCAGCATTTAATGTAATTTTGACCGGCAAAGATATAAACTTACCCCACATCATCTGGAAATGTTTCTTGTTATTTATTGTGGAAAAAATTATGGGCAAAAGTGAAATTGAAGAATCTGTAATTTAAAAAATAACAATGTTGCATTAATTTTTAAAATTCATGTAAGACATAATTCTATCCTTTATATTTTAATTAACTGAGAGACACAGATTTTTTATAGAATGATTCTTCAATTACTATATTATCTATCATACTGTATTTAAGTGTGTTTTGAAATAAAACATTAATCACTGTATTTTGCATGGCATGATGCATAAAGTTTGTTTATTTATTGTGCCTATTAACGACCTATTTCCCTACTTTTTAGGACCTAAAGATCCGAAGTCTAGTTATGACAATGGTGCCAACATGTCTCGCCACATCAAAATAGTTAAAGGTATCATTAAGGAGATTGTTTCACCTGCAACTTACCTACCTTGTGTTTCTCACTCTCTTAATCACATAATTGTCTATGTTGTCACAACTTCTATAGACAGACTGTAACCTAACTAAATAAGCTGTAGCAGAAGTAGCAGGATTGATTAGTTTGCTAAATTTAAGACTGTTGTTCTCTCAATAATGTGGGCAGATGTCCATGAAAAGATCAATTTTCTGAATGCTATTTTACAAAGCCAGAAAGTATAACATTACTGCAGGAAAAGCAAAATATAAACTAACTTAAAGAAAGCAGAGAAACTAAATGTTTTTGGCCCACTTTCCTTGAAAATGCTAAATGAATTGAAGATGAACTATACACTGGTGCAGGATTTGAGCTACATAAAAGAAAAAGGAAAAGAAATGTGTTTTTTGATGAAGATGAAGTACAACATAGTATAGAGAAGGGTGGTGATGACGATGATGAACATTTCATGAACAAAATTTTCAATGGTTCTCCCTGAAAATATCATATCCCAATTAAATGTTTATTTTAAGCAAGTTCAAGATTTGTGCCAAATCTTTGACCTGATTCTTACAATGACAAAAGAAATTTCAAAAGAGGATTTGGATGGTTTCACCAGGAGTCTCGCTCCTAAATATCCTAAAGTCTGAGCAACAAATTGAAAGTATATTTTTAAGGTAACGTTTCCATATCTTGTCAAAAAGTTTTGGAAACAAGAGGATTTCCACTCGCTCTCTTGAATTCCATTTATAAAGTCAGTTTCAGTCAGTATATGCAGAACTGTGTATTGCTCTAAAATTATTTTGTACTTTGCCAGTTAGTGTGCTTCTGGCAAGCAAAGCTTTAAGTAAACTGTCTTTTATAAGAACCATTCGAGATCCACTTTGAAAGAGCAACTGAAACATTTATCTATTTTGTCGACAGAGCATCTATTAGGATCAGATTTAAACTTCTCAGATGTTAAAAAAGATGATTTGGTGATTGTCGATTACAAAATACAGATGCCACAATACTAACAACATTGAAGATAATACCACATCTAAACCTTTCTTTAAAATGTGTTGTGCAACAAATCTTCAGAAATAAAATTGAGTTTTATTTATGGATGCCCTTTAACTGCTGTGGTCCTTAGTGTCCCATTCTATATTGAAAGACCAGTAATTTTGCTCAGAGGCCTGTTTATCAGGCTTGAGGTTCTTTTATGTGCCTAAATTTACAACACAGGACCACCAGCTTTGCTTCCCTTCCGAAGGAAGCCATGCTAAGAATTTTTACCCCCCCAAAAAAAATCCATCGCCGTCCACCGGGTTTGAACCCATGACCTCAGGAACTAGAGACTAGCATGGTAACCACTAAACCATGGAGGACAACAACAAATCTTCAGGATACCCACTTAAGATGCTAGTATTTGGCAGTAATATTAATATAAATAATTATTCAATAATTAGCTGATTATTATCAGGTATTACTACACTACAGTATGTACATTAATACTCATTGTTATACTTTATTATTCTGTACAATGATTATGTGGGACTTGATGAAGTTGGAGGTCAGGGGGCCCATAATTTATCTGAACAATCCTGCTTGTAGTGCTGTGATAACACTGGTCGACATTGATTCTGTGGTATAAAGGAAAATATGTGACTTTAATGAAAATTAGTATCCTGATTTAAAAAAAATAAAGTCCATTTTTGGTTATCAAATCTAGTTTTTATGATATGTGCATACATGTCTATGGTGCTAAATTCATTCAGCTTATACTATGTTTCATTATGTTATTCTAAGTCTCTTGTTGATTTTCTTCCTAATTGGCTCACTTCCACCCTTCCTTATCACTCAGATGTTTATTCTCAGCACTTATCAGTTTTATTCTATGTGTCAGATCTGTCTTCTTGTGAGGTCTTTATGTTTACATTTACAGCTATCATAGATCTCAACTTCAGTTCAGATGAAAACTTGTGTTAATACGTTCATCTTCTATATGGGTAGTGCTAAAATAAAAGTTCAAGTATGACTTCTGCATCAGGATTACCCAGTAGACAGCGTCTATAAAGTCCTCCAAAATGTTGTTACATTTGTGGGTGTTAAGTGTTTGACAAGAAGGTATGTAAAATAGACCCACAAACAAAAAAACTACATTACTCAGAAGTCATTTCAAAAAGAAAGTTGGTGCTTAGGATCAATCATTTGCGCCTCATATTGCATATAACAGTCGTGTTGAGGGATTGCATTATTGGTATGAAGGGAAATGGAAGGCAAAACCGTTTGCCAAAACCATGATATGGAGAAAGCAGCAGAATCCCATGACGATTGTTACTTTTGCTTGTGCAAAGTTGCTGGCTACAACAAAAAAAATAAGACAGGAATTAAGTATCCAAATCTGCACTCAGCTACATGGCCTGGTCCTCATGGACCCAAACTACCCATACCTACACCAGCAGCAGACCTGAATTTTAGTGAATCTGAAAGCTGCGCTGTGACTTTTCAGAATGCGTTGGGTTCTGATCCAGAAGGATTTGACAATTCACAACAGGTTAATCAATTTGAGTTAAATGATTTAGTCAGAGAGTTAGGCTCACAAAATAAAAAAATCACTGGGCTCAAGACTACAGAAAAAGAATTTGTTATCACTTGGCGTTACATTTTTGTGGTATAGGAATTGTGAAATATAGTTCCACAAGTACTACGCAGAAGAAAATCAACTTGAGTTTGGTGTGGATGTGTGTAATCTTATTCAACAGTTGGGCAGGAAGCATATGAGCCAAGTAACTGGTGTCTTTTTATTCATTCTTCCAAACGAAGTCTTAAGGCAGTGTTACTTCATAATGTTAACAAGTTAGGTTCAATACCGCTTGCACATTCTATGAACATAAGTGTGTCTTATGAAGCTGTGAAATGTGTTCTTGAGAAAATTAAGTACCGCAACCATGAGTGGAAAATGTGTGGTGACTTGATGCTCATTGGTCTGTTACTTGATGCAGTAATTTGTATCACAAATTACTTAAATGTAAATAATGATTGTAATATGAATATGCATTTTATGTGACATTTATTGAGATGTTTGTTGATTGTAATTATTGTTGAGAAGTAAGTTTATACTGCCTTACTGAAACTGACAATAATAGCATGCAATAATGCAGCGAGGGGGTGAGCTGTTTATCATTATTGGAAACGAGGAAGTTACGTAATGTTGGCGCGTTTCCCTAGAGCATATGTATTCATAATTTTTATTGGATATTAAAATAGACGCTAATGTTGGCGCGTTTTATTAGCCAATTGCAGCTCAGTTATAATCTTTAGGCATATTGCGGTGTATGAGTATAAAAAGCCAAGTCAGAGGTAGATCGCCCTCATTTCATCGAAAATATTTTGTATGATACACGTCGCCTTCAGTCCAGCAGAAATATTACACGTCGGCTATAGATTCACAAGTTACGTGTAGCAGAATTATGAAAAATCTAAAGTGTTGTAAAGTTAATTATACAAAAGGTTGAAGTACGTGGATTAAAAGTGATCAGTAAGAAGTTATTATAACAGTTTCAGTTTGGCGAGTGTCAAGATCAATGTGTAAATGTGATAGTTAACGTATTCGACAATAAAAGTGTAAAACAAAATTTCTTTCATCAGTGTTATCTTTAGATAAAAGATTCCTTTCCGTTTACACAACCTGTATAAAGAGACGTGCTCGACCCAAAAGCTAGCCGGAGGACAAAGAACCAAAATTAAATAAAATAACTAGCATTTTTTTTAAACAAAAACTAATACTGCCGCAAATTGCTAACACCAGATGGAGCTAACAAACCTAACAAATGAATGACGTCACAAGATGGCTTCAACACGTTGAGTAAACACACATACACAAACAACGGGGGGCTACAATAATGTTAAATAAATAACATTAAAACTACCGCAAATTGGCGCCCAACGTGGGGCACGATGACCAGGAAAGGAACACGATGACCAGGAAAGGAGCATAATGACCAGGAAAGAGCAGAATGAATCAGGACGTGGAGCGAATGGAGCAGTGAACTGAACTACAAGATGCAGATTCCAGAAACAACTATAGGAACGACAGACTACGCGGATGATTGGACATCGTAATTCCGAGATTAAAAGGCAACAGGGGAATCCAAATACAGAACACCAAAACGACGTAGATTCATCATGATACGACGCAGAAGCGACATACAAACCTAGGAGAGAGGGGCAGAAAGCTGGACATCAAAGTAACAGCAACAGACAGCATCACAAAGGTCAGAGTATAGTAATTTTTTTTTTAGAAAACAAAATTGTAACATTTAAATGTACCTTAGGAGCGGTAGGATAAAGAAAACAATGTCCACTAATAATACAGAAGAAATAATTATGGAGGGGGATAGTGTAACAGTTAGCTGCAATTCAATACAGGTTACAGAAAATAGCTCAAACAATGTAGTATTTGAGGGAGAAAATGTTAATGAAGAAAGTCAGAATAGAATAGCAGGAAATGTTAATTTTGATGCTAGTATGATGATGGAAATGCTGAAAGATATTGTTAAGAGTAATGAGAAATTAGAACAAAAACTAACTCAGAATATGGAAAAGAATAATGAGAAATTAGAAAAGAAAATAGATCAAAACAGGGAAGATATGCAAAAGAATAATGAGAAATTAGAAAAACTAACTCAGGATAAGGAAAAGAATAATAGGGAATTGAGGGAAGATATTAGTAAGAGTTTAGAACAAAAACTAGATCAGAATAAGAAAGAATTAAGAGAAGAAATTGGTAAGAGTAATGAGAAATTAGAGCATAAATTAGATCAAAATAGGGAAGAGATTGAAAAGAAATTCATGGAGCTAGAAAATAGTATGATGAGAATGAGAAATGAAAATCAGGAAATGATAGCAAATGAAATAGGTGAAGTTTCAAAGAAAATGTCAGAAATGAGCAGGGAAATATCAAACCAAAAAAGTGAGGTTAATAATAAAATAGAACATGTTGATGTAAAATGTACAGAATTAGGAAGTCAAGTGAGTAGTATTTCAAGTGAGGTAAGAGAGATGAAAAAGATTACGAATGTAGATTTAAATCAGGCGCAAGTTAATTTCAGAGGGGAGCTATCTGAAATTCAGAAAGAATCAGAAACGCAAAGAAATAAATTGTCTGAAGAAGTTAAAGATTTGTCTAAAGATTTGAATCAAAAGCTAACTTCTGAAATTAATAAGTACCAAGATGTTCAAATTGAAAACTCCAGTCCAGTACAGTTTAGTACAGATTTGTCAGAGTACTCTCAAATTAAAGAGATAGTAAAAGAATTGAAAATGACAGTTGTTAATGTTCAGAGAACTTTAGATTTTTTTCAAATTATATCATGGGACGAAATTTCATATGAATACAAGAGGTTATTCATGAACAAATTTTTGAAGGTTAGGATGCAGCTACGAGTAATGATTAGCCACAGACAATTTGATCCAGGAGGATAAATATAATGAGATGTAAAGTAAATGCTGGATAGTTAAAGATGACCTGCAGAGCAATGTATTGGAACGTAAGAGGGTTAATTATGTATGTATGTATGTCATGTGAAAAGAGAAATAAATTCTGGACAAAATTAAATGTTAAAAAAAAAAAAAAAAAAAAATGGGGTAAAAATAATTAAAAACAAATACTTATGTAGCAAAAAGAAAATGTAAAACAGTACTTAGATTTAAGAGATGTAAATATATCTGTGTAGAGGGTGAATATTTTAGTAAATATGTATAGTAATTACAGAAATTCTTAAATTTATAAATTTTTGTCAACAACTTAAAAAAGTAAACAATTTTGTAACAGTAATTAAATACTTCAGGGTACAGTATTTGCTATAAAAATTGTGATGTCAGATTAATGTCTAAAAACATTAAACCAGAGCCAGTAAGTAGTGGCAAGATAGAGGAATAACATATCGTGTGTTAAATACGTGTGAAGTGAAAGTGATAGCGTGTGTTCCAAGATTTAGGAGACTAAAAACTCAATTATAAAATTTCCAAACAAGTTGTAAATATTTATAATTATGTTTCTAGTGGGGCATATGATGCAGTAATTTGTATCACAAATTACTTAAATGTAAATAATGATTGTAATATGAATATGCATTTTTATGTGACATTGATTTGAGATGTTTGTTGATTGTAATTATTGTTGGGAAGTAAGTTTATACTGCCTTACTGAAACTGACAATAATAGCGTGCAATAATGCAGCGAGGGGGTGAGCTGTTTATCATTATTGGAAACGAGGAAGTTACGTAATGTTGGCGCGTTTTTCCTTGAGAATCTTCTGGAACGTTTCCCTAGAGCATATGTATTCATAATTTTTATTGGATATTAAAATAGACGCTAATGTTGGCGCGTTTTATTAGCCAATTGCAGCTCAGTTATAATCTTTAGGCATATTGCGGTGTATGAGTATAAAAAGTCAAGTTAGAGGTAGATCGCCCTCATTTCATCGAAAATATTTTGTATGATACACGTCGCCTTCAGTCCAGCAGAAATATTACACGTCGGCTATAGATTCACAAGTTACGCGTAGCAGAATTATGAAAAATCTAAAGTGTTGTAAAGTTAATTATACAAAAGGTTGAAGTACGTGGATTAAAAGTGATCAGTAAGAAGTTATTATAACAGTTTCAGTTTGGCGAGTGTCAAGATCAATGTGTAAATGTGATAGTTAACGTATTCGACAATAAAAGTGTAAAACAAAATTTCTTTCATCAGTGTTATCTTTAGATAAAAGATTCCTTTCCGTTTACACAACCTGTATAATGAGAAGTGCTTGACCCAAAAGCTAGCCGGAGGACAAAGAACCAAAATTAAATAAAATAACTAGCATTTTTTTTAAACAAAAACTAATACTGCCGCAAATTGCTAACACCAGATGGAGCTAACAAACCTAACAAATGAATGACGTCACAAGATGGCTTCAACACGTTGGCATACACAAACAACGTGGGGCTACAATAATGTTAAATAAATAACATTAAAACTACCACATACTAGGACAACAGGGAGGATACACAAAACTCCCTTGTTTTCTTTTCAAATGGGATAGCAGGGCGAGGGACAAACATTGGGAAACTGACCAATGGCCTGAGAGGCAGCAACTGCAATCTGGATCAAAAATTTCTACTCCTTCCATTACACATAAAACTTGTCATGATGAAACAATTCATGAAAGCACTTGACAAAAGTTGCCCTTGCTTCCAGTACTTATGCACAAAGTTTCCATGATTTGTCACAGGTTAAACTCAGAGAGGGAGTATTTGATGGAACACAGATAAGGAAATTGATGAGGGTTGCTAATTTTACCAGTTCTATGAATGAAATTGAAAAAGATGCATGGAATGGATTCCGAGAGATTGTTAAGAAATCTCTGGGCAATGTGAAAGACCCTCAATACAAAGAATTTGTCAGAAATATGCTGGAAAATTTCAGACTGCTAGGCTGTAATACGACTTTGAAGCTTCATTTCCTCAAGTCACATCTTGACTACTTCCCGTTGAATTTAGGAGCTGTCATTGAAGAGCAAGTTGAAAGGTTTCACCAAGACTTGATCACGGACGTTGGTATGTACATATGATGGTCAATTTCTGCTGGTGTCTTGCATGTGACGAACTTACCAGAGAACACTCCAGAAAATCATGTACACTTAAGTTCCATGGGAAAAGAAAAAGGGGTACACAAGATAACATACATTCTCAAATTCAGGCATGCTTTCATGTTATTATTCTTCTTCTTTAAAAGTTGTATATGAGTTGTAATATTTTTGCAAATTTTACAATAACACTTCCATGGAACATTGTCATATTGCCAAAATGAGATGTACTACGGAAAAATATAATGCATTTTTGAATCCTGTGCACCAAAATTAGTAAAAGTCACCTATTTTGAATCGTACTGCAGAAAAAAAGTTTTTATTTGTAACTGATGAGCAGGGTTAGGATTTTTAGGTGCAAATTTCAGATAAAAAAAGGGAGGGAAAAGGTGCTCAAATAAGGTGAAAAAAGGGACAATAAGGTGCTGGTTTATTTAAGGGGATGCACAACTGAAATTGCTATTTTCTAAACTATCCATTCAATTGGGCTGAAATTTTAACCACATGTCACTCTTCTTTAGATATAATTGTTTTGTGAATTGCAATCCAAAATCTTAATTAGTTTTCAAGTTATTAATTTTCAAAATATAATTATGGGTATATGCAAAATGCAACATATGATGCATTTTTCAAAAAAGAAAAAATCTTATGTTGCTTCTATGTCAAGGAACTACAAATCTGTCATATAATTTTTTTTCGTTTTTGTTTTGTATACATTGTTATCTTCAAAAATTATTAGCACATAAACTATTCATAACACACAAAAATTATATGACAGTTTTATTTATTTGGGTTTTTGAAATAAGCATAAAAAATGTCAATATGATTGGATGGAAACTAAATCGTGTGGAACATTTTGATTATGCAGAAATGCTGAAAATAAGAAATGCCTTAAAATGAAGTTTTAAAAATATAAGCAGCCAGCAACCAAGTGTGCAAGGGTATTTAAAAAGTCTTGTAATGATCTTGAAGCATTTGCTAGGTCAAAAATAGAAGTGGATTCTAAAACTACAAGCAATGGAGCATTTTTTGGGAACATAGTATATATATATATATATATTTTTTTTTTTTTAGATTTTGGGTTAATTTCAGTTGTCCATTCCCTTAACTAATTCAATGATTTCTGTTTCGTCTATTCTAATTTATTGAACTACAAACAAACAAGTACATCAAACTATCACTCATCAAAAGAAGGAAAAAACATGAAGCTGTTGTACTTCAAGACATTAAGCATCTCCACATTTTTAAAAGTAAGTCTGTTTCTATTAGGAGATAGAATATCTTCGTAGATGCTAAAGCTTCTTTCAACATCCACAGAAACCAGTGGGGCAAACCTTGCATTCACTTGGAATGGCAACTCTACAGATGTGAATTCCTCAATGTCTGGATTCTTCTGAAGACTATATTCAAGTTTGTCTTTGGCAAAGCCATCTAACTGCTCCCTCACGGAAGTAAAAATATCCCATTGTTTTTCCTTTTCCAGACCTTTTTCTTCCAATCATTTAATAGCTGCAGGAGGTACTTGTAACTATGGACACAATATAGTTCTGTCTGCAAATTATGTATTTTCTCCGGTAACAGAAGTTGCTGTGCCTTGGAAATTGCACCTGCGTCGGATGGATCCAAAGAAAGCACAAACTCTTTAATTTTGTCAAAATTCTCACACAACATAGCAGCACACTCAATCCAAGATCCCCAGCGAGTAATGACGGGAAATTTGGAAGGGGCAGGCCAGTGATTTCCCTGTAGTAAACAACATGGCTCGGAGCTTTGAGTAGAATCTTCTTCAGGGCAGAGATGAATTGATTTGCGATGTTGTATTCGTTCCTTATGGATTCACAAACCTTGTGAAGGGCATGAGCCAAACATGTCACATGCTTCAAGTTAGGAAATAAAGGTTTCAATTGGTTAACAGCTGAAACCATGTATGGAGCCTGGTCCGTAACCACAAGAAGAAGTTTTTCAAACTCGATACCAGTAGGCCAGATTTTTTGGCAGAAGTCCATAATGGATTGCTTACTGTACTGGCATTGGCTTTCTGCAGTTCATACATTTTTAACAACATGGGCTTAACTTTCTCTCCTACTAAGGGAAAAACTAAAATTTTCAAAACATATCGTTCCATTGAGTCTATGGTTTCATCCACAATGATTCCCACATTGCAATCAGACACTTTCTCCTTGATTCTTTCTATGGTTTCTTGGTAAACAGGCTCCATATAGTTTTTTCTTAAAGTACTCTCATCGGGCATTGACATTTTTGTGTATTTTTCAAGAAATCCCTTGAAGGCTGGACCTTATTGAGTGGAATTCCTACTTTTGTAAGAGCTGTACACAAATCAGTGTTTAATTTCTTCAAATTTTGGCTTTTTGAGGAACTCTGTTGAAACACATTTCGTAATAGAGCTTGCTGTGATTTGTTTGCTTGAAGAGACTTGTTCATTTGATGCTTAGAGCTGAAATGTGTTGATGCAATCTCGCTGGTGTCATCTAACAAAATTCCTGAATCATAAATAGTACATCGCATAACAGGTTCATCAGTGTCTATAAAATCTTGTTTGAATTCCTCAGCCAGAACAATAAATCGAGCACTGGACACCTTTGGCATGTAAAATCTAGTACTAGTACACTCGTTTGGAGAGCTAACACTAGTTCACTTGCTAACACAATGCGACTGTCACACAACTCACTCTTGCGCCCATTCGCTGTCCACATTCTCTTATAACACTGCGACAATTACCAGAATGTTCTCATTCATGCTGGAACTTTAGTCTCAGCGATTTCTAGTAGTTTTGAGTAGAACCCAGTCTTAATAATTCTCACAACTGCACAGGTGAGGTTACTGCTGTCTCTGCGTGCCCAGCCTTCACCTCCACGCAAACAGATGATGTCTCTCACAGTAAAAAACTCACATTCACGAACAGCAGGCTACTGATTCTGGTGGGATAGAATCACTCATTGTCAATTGCATTATTGCGGGCTACTTTATAGCTAAAGCAAGAGAAAGAGGTTTTCGTTGAACACATAATTATTTTCCATTGTTGCGGGTGTGCTTTGAATTCCTGCGTGGCTTTTACTGAAAGAGGTAGGCTTACTATTCGCACGTACACAGCAAGCTGAGGAGACGTTAACTGAAATGAAACTTAAAAGAAAAAAGGGGGAAAAAGGGGATTATGGGCATGGTTGGGGGAAAATGGGATAAAGGTGCCAAAAAGGGGTAAAGATCCCAAAAAAGGGAAAAAGGTGCAGGAAAAAATGCCTCTTTTCACAACTAGAAACAAAATTTCACACTGTGATATCTTTCCGCACAGCTTTAACTTACCCTAAGAAAAAAGGTGCACACCTAAAAATCCTAACCCTGCTGAGAATATCTTCAGAGTGATATGACATGGTGTGTGATAGTGTCTTCATTTTGCAGTATGAGGGGGTCAACTTTTTGTATACTTTGAGTGTGCTTCTACAGTGAAACCAGGGAGTGGAGTTACACCAGGGTAGGAGGTGGATTGGAAATACAACAAAGCAAAGCTTCTGTACTTCTTGCGCTTATACTCGATGTGGAAGGATGGTAATAATGGTGTGGAAGGTTGAAAGCTGTAAATGAATTCAATATTTTCAAGGCTTTAATTATGATTATGGTTTTATTTTGGATTGTTTTAGGTTATTGTTCAAAGCTACGTTGGACAAAATAAATTGTAGGACAGGGCGCCACCCATCATAGCTTCCCTCTCTGGCTATGAGCTTGTTATAAACTGACATTAATTGGATTTATTTCACAAACACGATAACATCCACTATTATAGCCAGTTGTAACAAACATGTTGGAAAACAAAGCAAACATGATACTCTGATATATCTCTGAATATGAAAAAATTAGTTGGAGAAGGAAGTGATACAATCTTTGTATATTATGGCTATCAAGACTTCAAATTTAAAATCACAGTGAGAAAAAGTGCTTGATGTCACATGATGACAACCAAGTCAACACAAAGGAAAGACAGAACTTGTCGGGTAGGCACTGTCTCTTCACATCCATTTACAGGTACAGTGGTTACAGAAAGATAGAGCATATGAATATTCCACCTCCTCTCTTTCATTCTCCCTTCAAATGACCAGCCTGAAATTTTTGTGAAAGGTTATAAAGTAAAGACATTGCAGCAGTCTGTGGAAACAACTAGACTGAGAATTTTCAAACAAACTAATAGCATAACTTTTATTTTTAAGTGTAAAGAACGTGAAGGGCTCCTTCACCCCAAAAACTGCCATTGGAAGTTAATGTTTGATTTAGAAACTCATATTAGTGTAACAAACAATTTGATGGCGCTACTGGTAATTTTCATGACCTAGTGTGATGTGTAAGGTAGAGCAAGTAGTTATGGAAAGCATCCATTTTAAATAACTCTAGCCAGTTCTATTCAGTTTATATAGATTAAGGGTTGTTTCCATCTCAATAATTCATGGGAGAAGTTACTTAAGTATGGTTTAGTGAAATTGCTATGTTATAAAGG
This sequence comes from Deroplatys truncata, assembly GCA_030765065.1. NCBI lineage: Eukaryota > Metazoa > Arthropoda > Insecta > Mantodea > Mantidae > Deroplatys > Deroplatys truncata. Next base: position 122,258,038 of record CM060978.1, read on the forward strand.
TCAAAGGATCCATAGTACACAAAGCATAAATAAGTGTAGTAAAGCACCCTTGAATTTACAGAGGCGAGATCAAACTTAATTAATGATCATGAATTATTATTATTAAATGGAACATTACAGTGAATTTTTAGTGTTAAACTTACTAAAGTTTAATGACCATACTTTAATTTATTTCATGTGTAATAGTCCTATGCAAGATTTCCGTAAAATACATCCAGCAATGCAATTTTAAGTTGTGTCATTATGGGTATGAACTTCCTAGGTTGGCTGTCACCATTAACCTGATTGGCAGTTCAACAAATCTTTGGACTTCTAAGAAGGCCGAGTTGGCGGGTGCCTCCTCCAGGGGAGGACAAGATCTTGGACTTCCAAGAAGGCCAGGTTTGCAGTTCCCGCCCCTTGCCAAGCCAATATCTCCTTGAAACTTGCAAGAAGTTTGAGTTGGCTGTTACCTCCCTCCCCTTATTGGCAGCCCAACAGCTCTTTGAAAATCCAAATAATCCGGGTTTGTTGTCTGCCTCTTAATATGTCAAATTCTTCAGACTTGCAAGAAGCTGAGTTGGCAGTCGCCCTCTCCTTGGCAGGCCAAGATTTTGGACTTCCAAGAAGGGGGTTGGCAAATGCTGCCCCTTTGATTTCCAAGACCGGGTGGTGTCTTTGGACTTTCAAGAAAGACGGGTTGGTGGTCACTCCCCTTTTGGCAGGCAAAGCTCTCTAGACTTTCAGGAAAATGGGTTTGACGGTGGCCCCGTTGGCAAGGCAAGCTCTTTGGACTTGAGAAGGCTGAGTTGGCGCTGCCCCCTTCTCCCCTAGCAGTCCAAGTTTTCTGGACTTCCAAGAAGGCTGAGCTTGTGGCCCCTCTTGGTGAGACTTCCTAGAAGGTCAGGTTGGCTGTTGCCCCTCAATGTATTACACCTCTCAAATTTCAGCTATTGCAGAAAATAATGCTAGCACTATCAGAACTGTGTAACTTAAATTTCTTTGACAATACATGTCTTACATAGATATATTTAAGTGGCATTAAATTGAGGAGTCTAGTTTAGTTTATCCACATGAAGTCATTTCAAAAGTTCCAGTGCCAAAGAAACTCCACTATGGAAGTCTGTAATTCCCATTTAATGTGTTGTAAAGAATTATTGCCAATTGTCATGAATGCAACTACATTCATCGTGTTTTTATTTCTAATCTGTTCTACTTGTTTCAGGGATGATTTAAATTTTATAAGTTTTATGCCAAGGTGAATCGAATTAATTTTGATTAAAATTGCAAAAAACTTAATTAGTTAATAGTATAATATGTAATAATCTGCAGCAAGATGCTACAAATTGTGTATCACTTCACCCCCAGACCAGACTGAAATGATACAAAATGTAAAATAAATTATCACTTTGCCCCCTTTCTTTTTATGGCATTTTCAGTAGTGCAAATAATAACTAATGAATGGTAATGAAATCTTGACCCAAGATCGATATTAAGAATACTAAATGTCCTATATGTTAAAAGTGGTATATTGCAAAATTCCTTTTTGAAGTGTTAAATTGCATCACTTTGCCCCATTTTGTGGTAGTTTCCTGTTCATACTGTTTGGTTTAAATGCTCTATATTGTTATTCAATTACATTGTGTAAGTAGTACCTGTCTAACGAAAGAGTGCAGTTTTCAAGTGAGATTGCTGTGTTCATTTGAGCACAGTATTTGTAGTCGAATACATCTGCTAATTAAAAACTGTTAAAATTCACACAAACAGAAGTTATGCATGATGTGGCATGTGAGGTGGTAATATTGTAATATTTGTGGTTAGTAACAGTGTATGGCTATATATTAGGTTGGTAATACAGACCGGTAATGACGTAATGGGAGAGGGGGTAAAACCGGTTGTATCTTGGGTTAGCGTGTAGGATGCTTTGTCTCTTCTAGCGTCACCAATGAACAGTGCAGACATGTTAGACATGACGCTTCGTCAAGCAGGAAGGTAAAATGTATCATCTTTAATTTATAGTAAATACTAACCATCTACCTTCTTAATGTAGATAGTTCCTTCCTTCCTGACCCATGATGATTTTATGAATATATAGGTAGTTTCCAGGTAATTTAAATAATGTGTTAGCTTGCCCGGCGGCACTGTGGCCGAGTGGTTAGACCGCTCGTCTCCCACCGAGGCGGCCTGGGTTCAATTCCAGGGACCTGCATGTGGGATTTGTGGTGGATGAAGTGGCGTCTGGGCGGGTTTTCTCCGGGTTCTCCAGTTTCCCCTGCGATTCATTCCACCAACTGCTCCATCATCACCTTTCCTTTCATCCATTTCGCCAACATTTTGTTTCATCTACTTCCTTCATCCCATACCAGGCATTGGGCTGATCACCCATCCTGGATGCTCTGTCTGATCCATGAGTGTCTGCTCCTTGACGGGCCTCTGACCCCAGGCACCCGCTTGTAAGTCCTGGGGGGTGTAAGTCCTACATAAGAGGAGGGTAAACAGATAATGAATGAATGTTAGCTTGCCCCCGTCGGACCTCGTGTTAGTTTGTGATTTAAATTCTGGTACCATGCTCTACCCCCTGTAATTATGTGAAGATAAAAAGAGATTTCGACAGTTGGCGTGAGTCGCCGGATATTTCGACAGTTGGTGTGAGGTGCCAGGCATAATTTGATATTTTGGTTTGCAAAATTTTTTTTCTTAGCCTTGAAAATGTAGTTCACGTAATTTGGTCCTCCACGTGTTCGATGGAACTTGTAACTTCCTAGTTTCGGCTTGATGGTAAGAATTTCTCTTTGAAAATTGTGGTTTTGTGTTTCAAATTCATATAAAAGTATTTTCTTAAAAGTCCCATGTTTGTATCATTATTTTCAGCTCACTTTGAAATTTTTTACATTGTCTTCCTGTTGGCGGAGTGTCGTTAATTTATGACTTCATTCTTCCCCTTACCATAGTTAAATTCTTTTTGTATGAGAAACTTTCTGCACTGTTCTTTCTAAATTTCTTGTCTTTTAAAGTATTTTTGTGAATTGTGGGAATTTCAGTGGTATTTTGAACTTTACTGATGTGGTTGCCACGTGTTATCTGGTGTTTCTAAAATTGCTATTTTCAGTGCTAACTAGTAATATTTCTTGGAGCTTTCATTGTATTTTGCACTTATTCTAGTTTTCTACGCATTACCATATTTTTGGTGCATTTTTCTTGCAACTTTTATGTAAGCACGTGTGTTGGATTTTATTGCGTAATATTTGCTTGGTTTCATAAATCAGAAGAAATTCTAGAATGTGAAGCAAATCTTTTATAGTTCACGTGTTTTGTGTATCAAGTTGCATGTGTGTGTATAGAAAGTGAGGTGCAATATTAAAAATTCATATTTGTGCATCGTACTCAGGTACGCTTGCCATGGACGCTTAGTGGTAGTACTACTAATGAGATTGCTTCACCATTGCCATGATTGGTTTCCTAGCTATGCAATTTCTGAAAGTATTTCAAATGACTAATCCAAGTGAAAGTTTCAGCTACCACCAGCTGTGCCAGTATCTTAAACACCTATATAGATTCAACAAGCATCCAACATGGACCAGCAGGACTTATCCATCTCCATTGGATGTCGATGGTGCAGCTACATGTGTATTACCAGAAATTGGAAAGTTGCACTGGAATTTTGTGGTAAAAAGAAAAACAACCTGTATGTGCATATTGTGTGTACCAAAGTGTGGTATGTATATTTTGAATAACTGAAAACTTTCACAATGAAGACATGTATGCTAAATTTTTATTTTGCTTCATTGACCAATGCTTAATTAGGCTTTGATTTTCAGGCATGAAGTGTGTATTATATGTTTTGCTAAATTGAAGGTTTGTCACCATTGTGTAATGAAAATTTTGGATTTTGTTTTGGACAATGGAGATTATTATTTGGTTTGTTATTTTATGCTGCAGTGTATTTGTTTGATGTGTACTGTGTGTTTAATTTCCTTTGACTTCCACGAATGATATGTGAAAGTGTTACTGGTAGTGATGTGCTTTATTCTGTTGCATTATTTTGGCTTGATTTTGGTGTTTCATTATGATGCTGTGATCTTTCTTTGCAGAAGTTGTTGCATAAATTTTGTGTATGTCTGTGAGGTTATGTGAGTAGTATATGGAAGATTTGCCTCGGTGGGAGTGCCAAAGAGTAACCCCGATGGTGATAGTGAGATGTGATGAGTTAATGTCAGCTTCGATGGGATATCTACAATGTATCCTTGAAGTTTGAATGTTTGAGTTTTCAGGAGGGCTAACACGTACCTGGAAATTCGTTGTGATGAATTGAGAGATGTGCATATTGGTGTTGCTGAAATGTGCCCAGTATAGCGTGTGTGATGTGCTCACAAGAGATGTAATGCAATGAGAATAATTTTTCTTCAGTTTATGCAACAAGTTTTAGTACCATCTGTTTTCCAGCTTCATCTTGATCCTGTAGATGTGGATGCAACAGTGTAATGCTATATTATTTGTGTCATTCCTTAAATGTTAATGTGATTTGTTCAGTTTATGCCTAATGTCAGGTATCTTTGATTTGGCAGCTAGTTGAATGAGACATGTCAGTGAATATTTTCTTTTCTCAGTAATTACTGTGCATGATGATGAGAACTAGGACGACGATGATAAGAATGATGCTAATGAGAAGGATGGGGAGATAAAGATACTAATGAGAATGAGAATTTGTGCTATTATTGAGGGTAAAGCACGAGTATTTGTAGTTTGATGCATGTAACAAGGTGTTTATTTTCAAGCATGTAGTAATGTTTACAGTAGCTTTGGTAGTTATTCAAGTGAGTGTTTTGTACTATTTGAGACATGGTTATTATGAATGGTTTTGTTTCATTGTCATGTATGTATGAATGATAAGTGCAATTATTTATTTTGTTAGTTGTACCAGCTGGTCAGATTTAATATTGGGATCCCAAATGATTTGCTATCTTTGTATTGTTATTATGTGTAGATGATGGTTTTAACTGACATAATATTCATGTATTTTGACCCTTTTGTGTATCTTTACTATGATTCTTAAGCATTTATTGTATAATTTTTATTTTTAACCCTTTGAAAAATTCAGTTTCTATGTCAATATGTAATCTTTTTTTTCCCTCAGTACTAAGAGTAAATGTTTGTAAACTTCTGCCAAATTTGTGGCATTTTCTGTTCATACTATTTTAGATGACATACTATTTTCTTATTCTATGTATGATGTTTTGGGAGCACAAGTTATACCTGTTTGTAATTCATGTTGTAGTGATTTTGCTGGTTGGGGAGCACGAGTGCCCACTATGGAGTGACCCTGCTGTAACGAGACACACCAGAGGCTGAATATACACCAAGAGAGCTGCTGCCTGTTCTAGTTACCTGCACTGTATGTGGCAAAATGAGCCACCTATTAGGGGAGCAATCCAAGACAGTGATTGCACTCCTCATCATCAGTGACTTGCATCAGCAGTAAAGTAAAGACTCTGTGGCTGAAACTTCTTTGTTATGGGTGATGTTGGAGGTTCACTCATGAACAGATACGTTGAGATTTTGTGCAGTGTAGTTCTTGTGAACAGTGGCAGCAATGAACAATGTGCGTGTGCGGGGTTCACTCAAACATGTTAGATAACATTTCAATAAATATCATTGGTGGCACTCAAGACTCCATTATGTTTTTCTAGTTTTCACACACATGTTAACAGGCATTCAGATACTCAATTTCTTTTTGAGAGACATTTCTGCTCCATCCTATCTTTGCAAACATCAAGATTCTGCTTTTTGTAATAATTTCCTTGTGAAGTATGTCATTTATTTTCTTTTCTGTAATCTTTTAATGCCTTCTTGCTTCGACAAGGACGTCGATTTGGATAGCCAGGGGGAGATGTGGTATGTGAGGTGGTAATATTGTAATATTTGTGGTTGGTAACAGTGTATGGCTATATATTAGGTTGGTAATACAGACTGGTAATGACAATGGGAGAGGGGGTAAAACCGGTTGTATCTTGGGTTAGCGTGTAGGACGCTTTGTCTCTTCTAGCGTCACCAATGAACAGTGCAGACGTGTTAGACATGATGCTTCATCAAGCAGGAAGGTAAAATGTATCATCTTTAATTTATAGTAAATACTAACCATCTAAATTTACACCATCTACCTTCTTAATGTAGATAGTTCCTTCCTTCCTGACCTATGATGATTTTTATGAATATTTAGGTAGTTTCCAGGTAATTTAAATAATGTGTTATCTTGCCCCCGTCGGACCTTGTGCTAATTTGTGATTTAGATTCTGGTACCATGTTCTACCCCCCATAATTATGTGAAGATAAAAGAGGTTTCGACAATATAACTTTGCCATTGGTGCAATATGATGAATATTTTGTATATTTTCTGTTTGCAGTTTTTCACCATAACACATCATTTGGTGCAACATATCCTCACTCTTGAGAACTTCTTTTCAGCTAGAATAAATGGGTGCACTGCTTATTAATGAGAACAGTCTCCCTCTAGATTCACAAACATGACTATGTAATTAAGATTAAAAAATTCTGATATGTCAAAATGTAATCTGCTTGTACATTTTATAATTTTCAATCCAGGAATGGTAACTGGCCATTCTTTTCTGTTTCCACTATAAATTTAATGCTCCTTGTTTATAGGTTCAACTAAATTGACTCAGATTCTTGCCTAAACATTAAATACACAATTGTCCTTGATCTTCTAAAAAAATGATGTTAATGTTTGGTTACTTTTCCTGCGAACTTAAAGTAAAGTAGGTATAGAATATCTTAATATGTAAATTACATATGAATGGATTTTAGGTTACTTTACACAAGCGGAAAGCAGGGTTGCCAATCTGATGGACTTTCTGTCAAAACTGATGGATTTTCAAGTTGTATGGTGGGAAAAAAATGTATTTGACAGATGATGGATTTATTGATGGAGGGGTTATGAATCATTTTGTATTTTGAATGATTATGATGGCCAGATTTTATTTTTAAAAATCTATTGTATTTTCTTTCAAACAATTCTTATGCATAAAAATCTTTATTTTATTTCCCTACATGTACCATAATATACAGGGTGAGCCAAAAGACTCCGAACCGCATGCGCTGTGTTTTTCCTGTCTGTGTCATCGGCGCTTGCCATCTGCTGCTATCATAGAAAGGCGCAGATGGAACCATACAACATTTTTAAAGGCTTTACTTACCAACTTTATGAAAGGAAATACTGAAACTGGCCACCGTTGTTGTCCATACATTTTTGGCATCTCTTTAGGAAACTATCCATCATGGAATTTTTGGGAGGAATTTTTCAAACGATGACCGATGTCGTCTAATGTTTCTTCGGGAAGAACCGAATGCTGTCTTTAGATTTCTTAGCCTGAACACTTCCTGTGGCCTGAAATTTACTGTAAAGTTCATGGATTGTTGTACGGCCTGAACTTTTACACCTGGAAATCTTTCTGCAAATCGTACTTTCACTTGGCAAGCTGACCCAAGTTAACACATACGAATCATAAATAAATACACACTGTGCAGTAGAAAACACATAGAGCCATAATATTATTTGTGACTAAGTACAGGACAAAATAATAAATAACTTGTAATAACTCAACTACATCACATCACCGCCAATTCAACACTGTACTTCACACTGCACAGCAAAACCACAACAGCGTGACTTTGTTTATAGCAGTAGTGCGTTATCATGTTTTTATCATATTTCCACACGCCCAGTGGAAAAACACCACACAGCCGGTAATACTATTCATTAAATACCTCTCCGGGTTAACTTAAAATATAAAGTGTACAAGACAAACCCACACACCCTGGAGGAATTAAAACAAAATATCCGCCAGGAAATTTCTCAACGTGAACTATGATGAGTGATGGATAGTTTCCTAAAGAGGTGCCAAAAATGTATGGACAATGACGGTGGCCAGTTTCAGCATCTCCTTTCATAAAGTTGGTAAGTAAAGCCTTTAAAAGTAGTTTTAAAAAATGTTGCATGGTTTCATCCATGCCTTTCTATGATAGCGGCAGACAGCAATGAGCGCCGAGGATGCAGATAGGAAAAACACCATGCAGGCGGTTCGGAGTCTTTTGGCTCACTCTGTATTTACGAATTTCTTGTATGGCCTAACAAGTTACTGTGATTGTGCATCAGAGAGTGTTTCAGCAAGATGTCTGAGTTACAGATTAGGTTATTGTAGCATAAACTTGATGACATCCTGGTTATTCCCCATTTGTATACAGAATACGTTTATACTGTTAGACTGGGCGCATATAACATGAGATTTAGCATCCACATGAGAGCTTCCTCAAGCCTACTTCCCTTAGTTACCTAATATGCCATTTTGGATAATTTAAGTGAGCTGAATGTTACTTATCATCAGCGTTTGTGACTTCGATCTCAGATTTACAACTACAGTTATGCCAGTGTGAAAAGTACATCAGTAAGCAAATATGCTTAAATCTGCTGAAAATATGGAGTAGTTTTTCTGTTTTGTTGATCTGATGGGTAAACAAACAAGTAACATATTTAAAATAAGTTTTTTTTTTTTACATAAAAATACAGAGTATGTCTTATTTTGACGGATTTTGGCAGATTTTTGGATGGTGGTATGATGGGGAAATATATGTGTTGGCAACGCTGGCTGAAAGCTGCATTTTTGACAGTGAACAAAGCAAAATCAAGTTTTGAAAGTCGCTATTGTCTGCCTTTTTTGACAAATGGATAAAATATGGGCTTAGTACAGAGAATGTTAAAATATATATACTACCTGCAGTAATGCTGAAAAAGCAATGCAATTAGAATTGCAAGTTAACTATACTCAGAGAGAGATGCATGTTTAATGTTGACTTTGCATTTTAAACATGCAATATTTTGTCAGATACAAATTTTTCACAATTACTGTTCTTATTGCTCAATTTATTTATAAAACCTTAAATTTTTAATATTTAATCGCACAATACAGAAATTTGTAGTTTAATACATGTATTCATACCTTACTAATAACTTCCATAACAGGTAAAATCTTTCAACATATTTTATCATTTTAAGCATTTCATAAACTCCTTTGCATAAGATTAAAGTAAAAGCATGGTATGAACAGCTGTATAATTTCTTAAAATCAACAGCTTTCTCACATCTGACCATTTCACATTCATTAGGAAAATACCTTCTTTATGAAAGCAGTAATACAGGTGTGAAACAAAAAACAACTTAAAATGTTTATTATATCACTATTTTTGGAAGTAATAAAATGAAACTAATTTTACAAAGTTTAGTATATCAGGTTTTCTCACACTATGAAATACTTTTAACAACTTTTCACTTTTATTTAACTCTGTATTCCTAAACTATTGATAAACTTAACTTTATAGTGTAGTACTCGTCATGCAAATAATACGAGGGCAATTCCGAAAGTATATGAGCATATGGATCTTCAGTTCACTATTGGCATCTGCAAATGTGGACACTAGAAGCGTCTAAAGTGGTTGGCCTGGACAATTTCACAGCTTTGATTACTTTTATCAACAAACTTAAGGCTGAATATGGCATTTCTTCCATGCATATTACTGCATTTGTCATATTTAAGGACATACAAGTATATAGTATTTATCAGAAGGCACAAGGATTTGCGGAGGAAGTGAACAAATATATAACAGACAGGAGTGTGGGCAAAGAAAATGTTTGGAATAGTGACCAAGTCAATTTAATTAAATGTTTTCATTGTCAACACTATCTCACAAAGGACAGAAAACTACAGCTGGTGTGTGCATAGTTCTACACACAGCTATACAACTGATGTGTCTATATCAGCGAGTGGCAGATTAGCTAACAAGCTGTTTTCAAGAGACAAGGCACTTTTGGTCCAAATGTTTCAAAGAAACTGGAAGCAACATGTCCAGGAAACATTCTTGTGAGGCAAAAAATGGAGTGGAAAAATGACAAAAGAGCATATGAAAAGTTTTCTAACTACAGTCCTTGGTGAACATGTATGTGATCTGGGAAGAGTCTATTGCTGTGTGATTCCTGGTCAGACCATAAAGATTGTACTCTTTTAGATGAAAGTTTTTCAAACAAGGAGTGTTACACTCAAGATATTGCCAATGAAGATGACAAAATACTGCCAACCTCTTGATGTGTACTTCTTTAGGCAATATTAGCTCTACATGAGAAGGATCTTTGATTTTGTAAGACTACAATGTGAAAAACCACAAGTAAAGTTACACAATCGTCATTTCATCATCAGACTTCGCTCTGTGCTACACAATCAACTTTCTGCACCAAAGCACAAGCTATGTTACAATATGCTTGCCAAAAGATTGGTTATGACATTGATATACCAACAACATTGTTTGAAAATGTAACTAATGTGACTTTTGATATTGGACTGCTTGAATGCAGAGGTGATGGTGAATGTGAAAAAGCGGCTTTAGTTGGATGTGTATATTGTTCTGTTCCACTTTGCTTTGACCACTTCAATGAAATCCCACACCTGCACTTTGAAGACGATTGTGAATAGCTGTGCAATATCTGGTCAGTAGTAAAATTTGTTGTTCAGATATTGTCATTATTGTAAGCAGAGGAAAATATAGCAATATAGTCAGGACATGTTTTTTTTTTGTCCTATTATACAGGATGTATCTTTATTGGTGATATATATTTGTAGGACGTGTTCCTGACATCAAAACAGTAAAAAAAATTCATATGTACATGGGTCTGAAAATCCACCGTTTTGTTGTTATAGGTCAAAGAAAATGTATTCCATGAGTGAACAGACGGATATACACTACACGTATGGCCGTGCAGATGGCAATGCAGCATGAGCACATGAACTTTATGCAGAAAGGTACCCTGACAGACTGTTACCGTGTGCAAGAACATTCGCATGAATTCACCAACGCTTGAGAAAGAATAGTGCATTTGAGAGGAGTATTAGGGATGTTGGGAGACCAAGAGTGGTACGAGGCATTGAGCTTGAAGAACGAGTTCTTCATGCTGTGGGTACAGATCCATCACAAAGCACAAAGACGTATGGCTGTAAGGGTAAGAGTCATATGATTATCTAGAGAATTTTGCATGAAAATCTTCTGTACCTGTATCACCTTCAATGTGTGCAAGGATTAAATGAGCCAAGAAGACGTTTCTGTCAATGCATGTTACAGCAGTGCACTGTGTTCATCAATTTCCTAGCCTGTATCTTATTCACGGATGAGGCTGGTTTTACTCACGACAGCATCTTTAATTTTCATAACACTCATAACTGGGCATTTAAAAATCCTAATGAAGTACGACTGGACAACCATCAACAGAGGTTCTCTCTCAACATTTGGGGTGGAATCATTCATGATCATCTTATTGGTTCCTGCTTCTTCCCTTCGCGTCTGAATGGACAAACCTATCTCCAGTTTCTCAGAAATGAGTTGCATCACTTAACTGATAATGTGCCTCGGACATCATCCAATGAATGTGGGTTTTACACAATGGTGCTCCAGCTCATTTCAGTATGATAGTTCGTAAGTTTTTGAATGATCGATTTCCACAAAGATGGATTGGTTAAGGGGCATCCATTGCATGGCCTGCTCGATTGCCTGATTTGAATCCAATGGATTTCTTTGTCTAGGGACATTTGAAGTCCTTGGTTTATGTGACTCGTGTATCTGATGTTGACATTTTGAGAGGACGTATCCAAACTGGATTTGACCAAATACGATACACACCAGGAATTTTCAACAGAGTATGCCAGAGCATGGAAAGCAGGCTTACTGCATGCATCGAAGCAAGAGGAAGCCACTTCGAGCAATATCTGTAACTTACGATTTTGTGTTGTAACTTTGAAATAAATAATTTTCAGACCCATGTTCATATGAACTTTTTTTACTATTTTAGTGTCAGGAACACAACCCCAAATATATCCACTTTATTTTTGGAACTTTCATTACACACAAAGAAAAGCAAACCATTAAATTATTTTTCAACATAATTTGCATTTATATTCAAGAATTTGTTATAGTGCTTCACAGCTTTGAAATCTCCTCTGTATAGAATTCTGTTGCCTGTGAGTGCAGCCACTCCGTGATGCTCTCCTTGAGCTCCTCATTCATTTCAAACTGACATGATCCAAGCCATTTCTTCATGTTTGGGGTCAGGGCTATACGCTGGATGATCAATAACCTCCTACTCAAACTGTTGCAGATTTTCAGTGCATGCAGTGTGGCTAAGCATTATCATGGAAGAAAACAACTCCAGAACTCAACATGCCATGTAGTTTGTTCCAAATTGCTCTCCTAAGTTCAGTTAGTGTCTAACAATAAATGTCAACAAGAGGTACATCCTGCCTGTCCCAAAAACAGTTGCCATGAGCTTCTTTATTGTAAATGTTTGGAGGCATTTTTTGTAGTTTCGTAGAAGTTGGTGTCATCACATGCCATTGACTGTCGTTTTATTCTGATGTTTATGTACTGAACTCACATCTCATCTCATCTCTAGTGATAATTTGGTCAAAAAAGCATTGAAGGAATATCAGTGCTGCTCTCATCTTCATGGATTTTTTGGACTTCAGACAGAATTTTCGGCACTCAGTGAGCACAAAATTTGTAATGGCTTAATCTCTGTGTCACCACTTCATACATAAAAGTCTTGCTGATTTGCTCATGGAGTTCTGAAATTATGAAATGGTGATTTTGTCTGATCACATCACCACATTTGCAAAAAGTTTGTCATTCACAACAGATGGTCACTAATTTGTTCTTCATCATGGATGTTAGTGTGTCCAACTTGGAATTGAAGAAACCAAGTCAAACAATACTCTCACTCATGTATTTTCCTACAGCTTTGCAGCTGCTGTTTGTTTCCCCTCCCCCACAGAAACCATATCACTGCAAATACCTCACACTTGGCAAGAGCTTCTATTGCAACACATTTTATAAGCCTGTCTTGATGAAAGAAACATTCGAATGCAATCTCATACTGGAACTGCCAGGAGCATACTGAACAAAGCTACACAGCAAATCAAGCAGAGTGATGCTAACACCTCTCTGCTCTGAATGACAAGACCAGGCTCTACATTATTCATCTCTTGATGATAATCACCACTACTTTTTGACTGAAACACTAAATCTGCTGCTGGCATAGCAAATAATTAGATGTGATCCTTTACCTATTGGAATCTTTAAACCACTATTTCTTTTAGAATCCTACCAAATAAAACTTTTAGCATGGTTTTGGTCAGGAATGGCACCTCAATACCTCAATACTTGGTGGTATTGAAATACGTCTAATACTTTGCGATAAACCTTTGATACTTTTAAATGTTTAAGTTTTGCATTATTGAAAGTCGTTGCATTTAACGTTATGTTAGATAAGGAATGAAAGGAGACGAGACTTCACTTTATTGCCTCGCACGTGTCCCCAAGAGTTGCTGGATTATAGTTCTGGTCAGACTTTGACTGTGTTTCCTGTGAGTAAATCAATGCAACATTTCATAGACTCTTGTGTCTAAATGAAAACATGTAAAACAATTCAGGAAGGAGTAGAGGTAGTCATGTAACATACAGCGATAACAGAGTTGTGAATGAAGCTGCTTTAGCTGATGCACTAAATCATGTTTCTGCAATAGCCTAGCTTGGTGACTCACTCTACCATTACATTTACCTACTCCGGTGACCAAAATCTGTGAATCCAGCAGAAACAAATAAGAACTTAAGACGTGAGATAATACTGTGCATGGAAATATTTGTTCTTTCCATCTGTTGGTTTGTGTTTACGCTGTAAAACTTGGGTCACCAGTGTAGCTTACCAGTATACTGTACCACCAATTTCCATAACATGGATAGAAAATCGTTTAAAAGAAAGTTTTCAGCACAAAATATAGTTACATTAAAAGGGAAGCAACAAATTATAATTATTGTTAGTTAGCCTTGACTAACAATATGGGATATATAACCTGTGGCGTTATCAAGATAAAAAATTGTTGCTAATTGGAGCTAGGAACAATTTCGGGATGATCACACAAAATTGGTTACATGCATTTATACACAAAAAACTATAATAACAACATAATTCAGTGAACAAGCTAATGCCGTTACAATTTTTTATAAAGTGAGTATCAAGTATCAGTGTTTAAAAATCAGTATCGGTATCAAGCATCGAGAAATAGTGGTATTGTCCCATCACTAGTTTTGGTTTACCCAAATTCTGTCAATGTAAATAACAGTTCTTAAAAATGAGGCCCTCGTTGCAATAATTTATTTTCTCTCCATCAAAAACCATTGCCTGTTGTTACATTTTTGATATCCAAAGCCAAGTTTTCTCAAAATGTTATGTAAAGAAGTAATGTATAGTCTATTTTGTCTTTTAAAACACCTTAAGGTTTTAAGTGTATGATATTCACCAGGTCATAAAACACTGCACTGAGCGGCAGATTATGTCTTTCTGGAAATCATCTAATTCTGTGACATGTTTTGTACATGTACTTTTTTTTCTTGGAGAGGAAAAGCATGGCCCTGGGGCCTTTACATTTTCAAGTACACTTTTCTGGAATTTTCGTTTCTCATATATATGTGCTGCACTGTTGTTACAGATACTCAGTTATTTTTTGCATATCTCTAAAAAAATCACAAACCTTTTCTTGGCACTTTTCCACAGCTTCAAAAAAGTTATACACTTTATAAACAATGTCTTTTGACTGTCATTTAATACCACTCAAATGTGAAGTCATTATGCATAAGTAAAACACACAAATTCACACACAATTTACAGAAAATTTGTATCGCACAACTAGAGAGGGGAGGACTATAGCACTGGGAGAGGGGAAAAGATGTTGGAGAAAGAGTGGTCAAGTGAGGTGAGGAGACCAGGACAAATGTCCTTTAGCTGCCTGGTCAGAGTGAAAAGACTATAGTATACAACATAAAAAATGGGTAATTATATAAATTCATTTACCTTTTATTTTAGTAAAAATAGTAATGAAATGGAATGAAACTGAATTCTGTACTCAGAATACAATATACATTATAAACTAATAATTAAAACATTGCTAACCGAAAGAAAAAGTTGAAAGGACAATGTTTTGCAGTTGAAAATATATTTTCTTCAAAGTAGGTATTTGTGTATACAAAAAGTCCATATACTATGAATAGAAAGTGAATAAATTAATGTTTTATATAATTATCGATGTAGATTTACCATTTTCTGAAACTATTCTTTTACAATTTGAAGACAGTGAAGGACAATGATACAACCAAACAATTTTTTACAAGTGCATCTTCCTAATACAGAAATCCTTAAAGTTGTTCAGTACATATCTATTTTTAATCTTCTTTGTAAAGCTGTATATCACGGCTTAAGAAACAATATTGTGTAACTGATATTTTGGAAACTCTATATTTTTGCTGTATTGAGATTGCACACTTGCAATAATGAATGTATCAGATTTTTCTCTTTAAACCAATGAGATAGCAATGAAAGTAGTGCATCACATAATCAGCAAGCTCTTCTACAGGCAACAATGGGATACTATGTAACATTGCAAATCGAAATGTATGAACAATGATGCATATACTCTTTGCTGCATTATATAGCTTTCCTATAGATTTTGAAAATGAACAAGATTTCCCCATAGTTTTATGCTTTTTCATTTTACAGAAAATTTTACATTTTTTTCATCTGTATGTGTTGATTTCTAAATAATGGTTTAATTAATGCTGCACCTGACTTACTGCTGTATTAAGCCCTTGATTGTATTAGTTGCTCAACACCATCACATAACTGGAGATTTTAGCTAAATTAAGCTAAATTTATTGCTTCACATGTAGATATAAAATACATGTTTAAATAAAAAATAAATTTCATAAACTTACATTTGTATATATATATATGAATATATTATGCATATAATTTTATTTTCTTGAATGGAGTAAAAATGATAAGATGATGAATGTAATGCTATATCACATTAATATAATTAATGTAAATTGAATACTGAAGCACCTTCAGCAACTCCATGATTAGCAGGATACATCAGCACCTGAAAGATACAAAGTTAATTATGTAATAAAACACTTAATGTTGTGGTTTCAGGTTCATATCTCAGGCTCCCTAGCTAAGGTTTTTATTCCTCAGTCCTGAATCTGATTTTCTTTTTTTGAGTCATTACTTATAGATTTGATTCACATGATTCAGTGTGTGCCAGATAGATAACCTTTCTGTACCATTTGCTTGAGTAGCTTCCAGCAGATGGCTTCAGTTGTTTGGACATCTTCTAGTGCCATCTAGTTTGTTTATATTAATTGGAAAAGTAAGTTTATTTTTTATTTGTATGAGAGATAGCCTTAGTTGTTTAATTGCTTTTTGTACCATCTTTTTGGGTAATTTGTTGATAGATGACCTTTGTTGTTTAGTTGCCTTCCTGCAATATTTTATTTGTTTTGTTCTGTGGTAAAACTTTGGGTTATGGTATTGAATATCCAAGCTAGTATTTACCTGGTGACTGAGGGAAACCATGAAAAAAAAATTCCATTCAGATTAACTAGTACAGACGGTTTGAACCCATGACCTCCCAAATGTGAGTCACAGATGTTACTACTTAAGCCATCTCATTTTCCATGTGAAGTTGACATGCAAGTTTCTGCTGCAGCCACTGTTGCAGGAATAAGACAAACATCTGTTACTGGTGTAGTAAAGAAAGGGAAGTTCCTTCAGTATCATCATATTTAAGTCTTATACGGAACAAAGGTATGATGGTTATTGGACACTTTTGTATGACTATGATCAGAAAAAACTGCATGCTTGCATATCAGTTCTAACATAGCCCTGCATTGGCAATGTCAACAAATATCAGTCAAGTGAACAAGGCTGTGAGTTCCATTTTTTTTTTTTTTTTGTTTTGTTTTATTTATGGACGCTCTTTAACTGCTGTCTGTGGTCCTTAGCACCCCATTCTATGTTGGGCGTGAAAGACCTGTAATGTTTGCACAGAGGCCTCTTTATCAGGCTTGAGGTTCTTTTACGTGCCGTAAATCTACGACACGGGACTACCGGCTTTACTTCCCTTCTGAAGGAAGCCATGCTAAGGATTTTTATGCCCGAAAAAAATCCATCGCCCTCCGCAGGGTTTGAACTAGAGGCTAGCATGGTAACTACTACACTGTGAGTTCCATGACCATGTAGTGCTCTGATAATAGGAATCAGAGTGTAAGTGGTAGCAAGTAATGCCATGCAGCTGATTTGAAACTGCTCTTGAATGTGCAGCATTGCTACCTTACTAATACACATGGTGCTTCCTTAAAACAGAGATTTGAGATCTCCAGTATTAGCTTTGCCCTAAAAGCACAGCTATTTTCACTATGGTAGAAAGGAAAATTATTGTTCTATGCATTTGTTATTACACATTAGTTACAGTAAAGCACAAAAATGTAATAAATACATAATAAGTGCCTATTTATTGCACTTTCTTATACCTAAAATTACGCAGTAGAAGGAATTGAATAAATGGCTGACAAGGAGCTTTGGATGTTTTGCAAAATCTATCCTTTGAATCAGTTAATCAGCAACAACACAATTACAACTACTGCTGCTAGCAGCAATGTACTATTATTTTTAACGTTTCTATACGTAGTGGTAAAGTTACTATTACTTGGTGTTGAGAGGTATTAAGGAACAGTTGTATTGTATTGCTTTAATGATATTGCAGGTGTAAATGGCTGACTAGAGAAAAAGAGTATTAATATCTCAACTCTGTAGTACCTGGTCAAGTGGATAAGTACTGTTGATATGACTGTACTGGTCAGTACTAGTCATAGTAGCAACAATGTGTGTAAATTGCTAATATTGTACCAGTTGACACTTGATCTTCTCTTGCAAAACACTATGTTACCAGACCTCTATGCATAGTTCTGAATGCTTGCCATTATTATGAGAATGGTGTTCAAAGGTGATGTCATAGCTATTATAGTTATGTTCAGTTGTACTTGGCTACCGATTGTAAATGTCCTAATGTAAGTGAATATATGATGTGGAAGTTACTTTACACTTTGGAAATAAAGTCTGCAAATGTCTGAAAATGGCAACAAGTTGCAGTTTGTACATTCAATAGCTCTTCGTACCCACATTCATAAACTGTTGATTAGGGCTTCTCGGGTTACCAGCCATGTGATGTTGATAAAGTCGCTCGAGCTTTCAGCCACGCTAACTCTATGGCCTTCTTCAGGAAGTGATTAGATGCCTTAGGCCAGGCGGTATATATACCTTCTTAGTGGAGGGCAGGGCTAAATAATGCAGGCCAATGGGGACCCGGTGATTATTTTAACCAATAATGGTTAAACCTCTGTCATAAACTTGTTGAAATGAGATTGTTGCATCTAATGTTAGGTGTCTGTATCTTGTCACCTATGATTTTTAATTGTTCATCATTGGTAAAGAAACTACAATGGCAGGGCTATTCCTATGCCTGAAACTAAGTGTTTAAGTAAAATAATCTGAGTAATAAATAACATTTATAGAATATTATTAAGAAAACAATCTTACAAGGGAGGTGCATAGCTTTGAATGCTTGGAGCCGCACAAAGGTGTGCTTGGAATATAGGTCGTTCATCCCAACAACAGTGGCATGAGTCATTCCCATGCAAAACTCTGCTGTTCTCTGCTAGCACCATTTGATGGTGGCATGTTGTATCTGTACCAATAAGTACTTCTAGTTGTGTGACGAGTATAGCTGCAGTAGGAGGTCATCTTTTGAACTGTTTGGTTGTTGGTTTGAGCATAAACAGTATACATCGGTATAATGGGACAAATTAATTCCATGAATGTTGTCAAACTGTTAGAGACAAAGTTGCGATGAGCTGAATATGGAAATGTAATCGGAGTCGAGGATATGGAGTTCATGTTATATAGCATGATAATTCACAAATATAATGGGAATGACACAGAAATGCATGAAGATATGCTGGATAGGAATAGTGATTTTGAAGGACAGAAGCGCTCGTACCTGAAGTTGGCTCTTCCAGCAGACAAGACTTTCATCTACAGAGCAAAAGGAACCTTCAACTGCAAGTGAGTACAAACCATCTCCACCCAAAATGTGGAGACCCAGTGTAATACAAGGTATTGATGACAGCATATTGGAGAACATTTATGAAGACTATTACACTTGTGGCTTTAACTCCTATAACAAACTTATGAGGCGCTATAAGTGCATTCAAAGTACATCAAATTGCAAGTTAATATTAGATTATGTAACTAACAGAAGGCGAGTTTGAGCTCACTTCAAGGGAAACAGGCTGATACAATTAAAAACTGTAAAAGAGCATGTAAGAGCTAAAAACAATTAAGGTAATTAAAATATAAACCTAGAAAAACCAGCAGTAGCAGTTCATTTCTAGAATAAAAATCATAATTTAAATCCCACTAATACAATTTTAAAACAATTAACAAAGCACAGGCATTGACAACTTCTCAGTGGGATAGAACTACCATTTGTGGACAAAATAGCAAAAAATCATTTTTATATTTCAGCAAAAAGTGTGTTTGTTCGTAATTCTACACTAGTCAGAGCATCTTAAATCAATGGAAATTTGCAGGTATGGCAACAATGCCTGGATGATCCATCTTGTAAGTTGGTACTTCTGAGAGCAGATTGTGATTTTCAGCTGTTCCTTGAAAATTGAGTCCTTTCATCTGTGTGTTAGATTATGTTGATGTGATTAATTAAATTTTACAGGGAGACAGTGTGAGTGAGAGTGCATGTGTGAGTGAGAGTGCATGTGTGTGTGTGAGTGAGAGTGCATGTGTGAGTGTGTGTGAGAGTGTGTGAGAGTGCGTGAGAGTGCGTGCGTGTGAGAGTGCGTGCGTGTGAGAGTGCGTGCGTGTGAGAGTGCGTGCGTGTGCGTGTGTGTGTGTGTCTAATGCTCAGGAGTTAATAATGAAATCATTCTCCTTCTTGCTTCTTAATACTTTGAGTTAGATTTTCAAAAGCCACATATGAGTCACAATTTTTAAGATGTTCCATATCCACTTATTTTTCCTTGAAGCACAATAAAGAATTTGAAAATATTACTATTCCAATTTTGTGAAGATGTTTATTTAAACAATCATGTCTTGTGATAAGTTGGAATGCAGCAACAGAAAATTTTTTTGGTAAATCAGAAACTACTGATGAATAATTTAAAATTTTCTTCCATTTTGACTGTTCATTTTGAAGTGTTATCTGTTGGTTATAACCAGAAATGATTTTTCTTTTTATGATTCATAAATTGATTCATATGAAAAGTTTTGCTTTATCACAAAGTTGATTTAGTTCCTTTCTGTGCTAAAATGTCTGCCATTTCATTTCCAAAAACACCACAGTGTGCTGGAATTTACTGTAAGACTATACTTTTATTTAGGTTCTGTATTTGTTTGATAATATCATGTATTTCTTTAATCTTCATCATTTTGGGCTGAGTAGTAGAACCAATAGCTTGGAGTGCAGCTTTAGAGTCAGATAGAATAACTACATTTTTGCATTTATGTAACCATGGAAATAAATTTTGAAGAGATGTATATACAGCATCAATTTCACCATCAAAATTGGTTGCATATTTTTCAACTTTTTTATAAAAAGAAGAATTGGCATAATGCACCAAGTCCAGCTCCTTCTTCATAATCCAGAAAAGAGCCATCAGTATAGATATGAATCCAGTCACTGAGTGGGTATATTGTATTGATGGTCTCAAGGGTAAAAGTTTTGACTTGAACAGAGTTAACATTACTTTTATTGAATATTTCATTAAGATGTAGTCGATAGTCAACTATAATTTTATTAATTGGATTATAACAAGATGGAACATTTTCTGTTTCAGATGGCTAATCTGACAAGCTTTACAGATTCTTGACTGTCTGTACAAATCCAATCTATGTTTTCATATTTTGTGTAGAAGTTTAGTAGCTATACCATTTCTTATAATCGGCTTGTTTTGTTAACTTCTCACAAGTTAGAAGGGTTTGCATTTGAAGATCTATCATGATGGGTTTGTTGGAGTAACAGTTAATAAAGCTTCAAATGGAGTAGATTGCTTGATTTTGAATTTGTTCAAGGATTTTTCTGTTTGAAGATGATGAAGTTATAAGTACTTTACCACAACATTTTAAAATGGGTTTAATGTAGATGTTGTAAGTTGTATTTAAGTTTTCTTAGAACAATCCCATCAGCAAGTCTTTGTAATATTTTGAATCTATCAGTTGCTTTTTTACTAATGCTTTCGATATGCTTTTGCCAAGTTAGTTTATTGTTAAAAATCACTCCTAGGTATTTAGCCTTTTCAGTTCTTAATAAGTTAATGTTTCCTTATGATAGATGGATATCAACTAGTTTCTTTTGTAATGAGAAAAGTTGGAAGCTGCTTTTAACTATGTTTACAGATGTTAAATTGTTTGAATACAGGATTTAAGCTTGTTTAATGATCCTTGTACTAATGATTCCATTTTTTAAAATTTATCATGCATTTAAGAACACCAAATAACCAGATCAGCAAAAAGGGCAGTTTTTGTACCTTCATTCTGTAGCTGCTTTGGTAGGTCATATATATAAAAAATAAAGTTGTGCTTAGTACAGTTGTAGATGCATTTGTTTAAACCGGGAGGTTGTAGCATGTTGCACAAAATCTTTGAGTTATAAATTCTGATGCCAATCAAAGCAGGTTTGATTTAATTCCAAAATTTTGAAGTTTCTTTATAAGATTGCATCACCAAACATTATCAAGGCATCTACATTTTTATTAAATCCTTCTTTAATTTCTTGGCTAAGCAGGATAATCTATTCATTTGTTGAATGATTTCTTCTAAATCCTGCTTGACATGATGATGATAAATTGTTTGATTCTAGGAACCAATTTAATCTTGTAGAACTCACTCTTTCCATAATTTTCACCAAATTACTAGTTATGAAATAGGTATATAATTATTAATATTTTCTGGTACTTAATTTGGTTATAAGATGATGCAGTAATTTGTATCACAAATTACTTAAATGTAAATAATGATTGTAATATGAATATGCATTTTTATGTGACATTGATTTGAGATGTTTCTTGACTGTAATTATTGTTGATAAGTAAGTTTATATGGCCTTACTGAAACTGTCAATAATAGCGCGCAATAATGCAGCGAGGGGGTGAGCTGTTTATCATTATTGGAAACGAGGAAGTTACGTAATGTTGGCGCGTTTTCGGTAGAAACTTCTGGAATGTTTCCTCCCTAAAGCATATGTATTCATAATTTTCATTGGATATTAAAATAGACGCTAATGTTGGCGCGTTTTATTAGCCAATTGCAGTTCAGTTATAATCTTTAGGCGTATCTGGATGCAGGTGTATAAATAGAAGCCAAGTTAGAGGTAAAGTCAGTCGGTCGCCCAGTTCATCGAAAGTCTCAATACATTACACGTCGCCTTCAGTTGTTCAGTTCATCAAAAATCTGTGTACACTACACGTCGTCTTCAGTCAGTCAGTTCGTCATACATCGGAGATAGATTCACAAGTTACGCGCAGCAGAATTATGAAAGATCTAAAATATGGTAAAGTTAATTATACAAAAGGTTGAAGTATGTTGATTAAAAGTGATCAGTAAGAAGTTATTATAACAGTTTCAGTTTGGCGAGTATCTAGATCAATATGTAAAAGTGATAGTGAACGTGTTCGACAATAAAAATTATAAAACAAATTTCTTCATCAGTGTTCTTTTTGGATAAAAGATTCCTTTCCGTTTACACAACCCTGATCAAGACACATGTTCGACCGAGAGATAATAGCTAGCCGGAGGACATTTGTAATGAAATCAAACACAAAACTAATACTGCCGCAAATTGCTAACACCAGATGGAGCTACGAACCTAATAAATGAATGACGTCACAAGATGACTTCAACACACGTGATGTAAACAAACATTTATAAGTAATACCGTTACAAATTGGCTCCCATACGTGGGGCAGTTAAAAATTATGTAACCAAACAAAACAAAAGCAGCACAACATAAGATCTTCAAGTTCTAATAATTTACGTAAAAACATATTACGTAAGCAATCACAAAGATTGGAATAAAGATCCCCCTTCCAGTTTGCAGGCACTTAAGTTTTGCAAACATGACTAAAAATTTAATAATGCATTTTTGGCCTTAATACCCAAATGTTTTATAAAGTTCAATGTGAATGTTATCAGGACCAGGTGCTTTATATTCTGAAGATTCATTTATACCAGAATTAAGTTCTGATAGAGAGAATTCTTGATAAAATATTTCATCTGTTGTGGTGTAGTAGGAAGTTTGGTTGGCTATATTTGCTTTGATATCCTTTTTTTATTGTTTTTTCAATCCTTGTCCCCTCAGTTAATTCTGTATCTTTATATCTTAATGGCTGTTTTGGATTATTTTGTTTATTAATTAATGATATATGTTTGTAAAGTTTGTTACCATCTTTACACAAGTTTACACTTTACTTTCAATAAATTTGTTGAAAGAATTTCTTTTGGCATTGATTATATTTCTTTTAAAAGATGCCGTTTTGTTTTTCCAATTAAGTATACTTTATATCTTTTTTGATCTCAGCTTTTTTCCTGGCCTGTTTTTGATCATTTGTTATGTTTTCTAATTCTTTAGACCATAAGGATTTATGCAGTATGGATAATGTTGAACACAGTATGCTCTTTCTTTTCTATACTCGCAATATTTTGTATCTTGTTGCACATTTTAGCAAATAATATTAGAATCCAAGATGATGTTGCAGTTTGTAGTAGTAACATTCTTGGTTACGTAATATGTTTTTACGTAAATTATTAGAACTTGAAGATCTTATGTTGTGTTGCTTTTGTTTTGTTTGGTTACATAATTTTAACTGCCCCACGTATGGGAGCCAATTTGAAGTAACATTATTGTAGCCCCACGTTGTGGTAGACAATTTGCGACGGTATTACTTATAATGTTTGTTTACATCACGTGTGTTGAAGCCATCCCGTGACGTCACTCATTTGTTCAGCTTGCAGCTCCACCTAGTGTCAGCAATTTGCGGTACCTAGTATCAGTGTTTGATTTCATTTCAAATGTCCTCCGGCTAGCTATTATCTTATCTTGGGTCGAACATGTGTCTTGATCAGGGTTGTGTAAACGGAAAGGAATCTTTTATCCAAAAAGAACACTGATGAAGAAATTTGTTTTATAATCTTTACTGTCGAACACGTTCACTATCACTTTTACATATTGATCTAGATACTCGCCAAACTGAAACTGTTATAATAACTTCTTACTATCACTTTTAATCAACGTACTTCAACCATTTATATAATTAACTTTACCATATTTTAGATCTTTCATAATTCTGCTGCGCGTAACTTGTGAATCTATATCCGATGTATGACGAACTAATACTTTCGACGAACTGACTGACTGAAGACGACGTGTAGTGTATGAATGCTTTCGGCGAACTTAAGGACTGACTGACTTTACCTCTAACTTGGCTTCTATTTATAATCCTGCATCCAGATACGCCTAAAGATTATAAATGAACTGCAATTGGCTAATAAAACGTGCCAACATTAGCGTCCATTTTAATATCCAATTAAAATTATGAATACATATGCTTTAGGGAGAACACATTCCAGAAGTTTCTACCGAAAACGCATCAACATTACGTAACTTCCTCGTTTCCAATAATGATAAACAGCTCACCCCCTCGCTGCATTATTGCGCTATTATTGACAGTTTCAGTAAAGCCTTATAAACTTACTTCCCAACAATATTTACAATCAATAAACATCTGAAATCAATGTCACATAAAAATGCATATTCATATTACAATCATTATTTACATTTAAGTAATTTGTGATACAAATTACTGCATCATATGCCCCACTAGAAACATAATTATAAATATTTACAACTTGTTTGGAAATTTTATAATTGTGTTTTTAGTCTCCGAAATCTTGGAACACACGCTATCACTTTCACTTAACACTTCACACGCATTTAACACACGACATATGTTTTTTTTTTTTTGTTTTTTTTATCTCGCCACTACTTACTGGCTCTGGTTTAATTTGTTTAGACATTAATCTGACATTACAATTTTTTTTTTTATATAGCAAATACTGTACCCTGAATTATTTATTTACTGTTACAAAAAATGGTTTACTTTCTTATATTGTTAACAAAAATTTATCAGTTCAAGAATTTTTTTGTAATTATTAAACATATTTACCAAAAATATTCACCCTCTACACAAATATATTGATATCTCTTAAATCTAGACAATGTTTCACATGTTCTGTTTGCTACACAAGTATTTGTTTTAATTATTTTTACCCAATTTTTGTTGTTTTTGTACTGTATATTCACAATACTCTTGGAATTGTATTTACGTACTTTTAATTTAATATCATATTAAGTTTCAATCTTTGCAGTCTTAATTTTCAAATGTTGTTACAGTAACTAAAAATTTAAATTTTTTTTTTTTTTTTAAACATTTCTCTTTTTTTTTAAATTTATTTCTCTTTTCAAATGACATATAAATAATTAACCCTCTTACGTTCCAATACATTTCTCTGCAAGTCATCTTTAACTATCCAGCATTTACTTTACATCTCATTGCTATTTACCCTCCTGGATCAAATTGTCTGTGGCTAAACATTACTCGTAGCCGTATCCTAACCTTCCAATTTTTGTTCATGAATAACTTCTTGTATTCATATGAAATTTCGTCCCCTGATAACATTTGAAAACAATCTAAAGTTTCCTGAACAATACATCTTTTGACAACTTTCATTTTCAATTCATCTGCTATCTTTATAACTTGAGAATTGATGCGGTAATTTGTATCACAAATTACTTAAATGTAAATAATGGTTGTAATATGAATATGCATTTTTATGTGACATTGATTTCAGATGTTTATTAATTGTAATTATTATTTGGAAATAAGTTTATACGGCTTTACTGAAACTGTCAATAATAGCGCAATAATGCAGCGAGGGGGTGAGCTGTTTATCATTATTGGAAACGAGGAAGTTACGTAATGTTGGCGCGTTTTCGGTAGAAACTTCTGGAATGTGTTCTCCCTAAAGCAATACGTATTCGTGGTTTTCATTGGATATTAAAATAGACGCTAATGTTGGCGCGTTTTATTAGCCAATAGTAATTCATTTATAATCTTTAGGCATATCGTTGAGTGGGAGTATAAATAGGCCAAGTTAGAGGTAACGTCCGTTAGTCCTTCAGTTCGTCGAAAGCATTCATACATTACACGTCGTATTCAGGCAGTTCATCAAAATTCTTAGTGCAATACACGTCGTCTTAAGTTTGTCAGTTCGTCAAAATATTTGTATGAGATACGTCGGCTATAGATTTACAAATTATGAAAGATCTAAAGTATTATAAAGTTAATTATACACAAAGTTGAAGTACGTGAATTAAAAGTGATCGGTAAGAAGTATTATAACAGTTTCAGTTTGGCGAGTATCTAGATCAATATGTAAAAGTGATAGTGAACGTGTTCGAAAATAAAAATTATAAAACAAATTTCTTCATCAGTGTAATTTTTGGATAAAAGATTCCTTTCCGTTTCACAACCTGTATTGAGACACATGTTCGATCCAAGCCAACAGGATAATAGCTAGCCGGAGGACATTTAAAATGAATTATTTCAAAAACTGATACTAGGGAACGCAAATTGCTAACGCCAGATGGAGCTACAAACCAAACAAATGAATGACGTCATAAGATGGCTTCCACTCACATGAAGTAAACACAAAATAAGATCTCCAAGTTCTAATAAATTACGTAAAAACATATTACGTAAGAACCATCTCTCGCAGAATACTCTGACAAATCTGTACTAAACTGTACTGGACTGGAGTTTTCATTTTGAACAGCTTGGTACAATTTATTTCTTTGCATTACTGTCTCATTCTGTATTTCTGATATCTCCCCTCTGAAATTAACTTGCGCCTGATTCACATCTACATTCATAACCTCTTTTATCTCTCTTATCTCACTTGCAATGTTACTCATTCTACTATCTGACTCTGTACATTCTAAATCAACATGTTCATTTTTAGTATTAACCTCACTTTCTTTGTTATCTCTTTCCCTGCTCATGTCTAACATTTTCTTTGAAACTTCTCCTATCTCACTTACTATTACTTCCTCATTTTCATCTCTCATTTTTGGCATACTACTATCTAGCTTCATAACTTTCTTTTCAGTTTCTTCCCTGCTTTGATCTACTTTTTGCTCTAATATCTCATTACTCCTACCAATATCTTCAATTGATTTCCTATGATCTTTTTTTATATCTTCTTTCAATTCCTCAAAACTCTGATCTACTTTTTGTTCTACACTCTTAATAATATCTTCTCTTAATTCCCTATTATTCTTTTGCATATCTTCCCTTAATTTCTCATTACTCTGAGTTAATTTTTCTAATTTCTCATTATTCTTTTGCATATCTTCCCTGTTTTGATCTATTTTCTTACTAAGATCTTCCCTGTTTTGATCTATTTTCTTACTAAGATCTTCCCTCATTTCCCTATTATTCTTTTCCATATTCTCATTCAAATTTTTCAGCATTTCCATAATCATACTAGTATCAAGATTAACATTTCCTGCTATTCTATTCTGACTTTCTGAACTAACATTTCCACCCTCAAATCCTAAAAAGTTTGAGCTATTTTCTGTAACCTGTATTGAATTACAGCTAACTGTTACATTATCTCCCTCCATAATTATTTCTTCTGTATTATTAGTAGCCATTGTTTTCTTTATCCCACCACTCCTTAAGTACATTTGAAGGTTACAATTTTGTTTTCTAAAAAAAAATTACGATACTCTGACCTTTGTGATGCTGTCTGTTGCTGTTACTTTGATGTCCAGCTTCCTGCCCCTCTCTCCTAGGTTATATGTCGCTTCTGCGTTGTGTTATGATGAATCTACGTTGTCTCGATGTTTTTGTAGTTGAATTACCCTGTTGCCTTGTAATCTCGGAATTACGATGTCCAATCATCCGTGTAGTCTGTCGTTCCTTTTGTTGTTTCTGGAATCTGCGTCTTGTAGTTCAGTTCACTTCTCCATTCGCCCCTTTGGTCATCTCACTTCTTCCTGGTTAATTCTGATCCTTTCCTGGTCATCGTGTTCCTTTCCTGGTTACTCTGCCCCACGTTCTGGGTGCCAATTTGCGATAGTACTTAATTTGTTGATTGTATTTGTTTGTCGAGCCCCACGTTTGGGAGCCAATTTGTAGTAGTATCATTCTTGGTTACGTAATATGTTTTTACGTAAATTATTAGAACTTGAAGATCTTATGTTGTGTTGCTTTTGTTTTGTTTGGTTACATAATTTTAACTGCCCCACGTATGGGAGCCAATTTGAAGTAACATTATTGTAGCCCCACGTTGTGGTAGACAATTTGCGACGGTATTACTTATAATGTTTGTTTACATCACGTGTGTTGAAGCCATCCCGTGACGTCACTCATTTGTTCGGCTTGCAGCTCCACCTAGTGTCAGCAATTTGCGGTACCTAGTATCAGTGTTTGATTTCATTTCAAATGTCCTCCGGCTAGCTATTATCTTATCTTGGATCGAACATGTGTCTTGATCAGGGTTGTGTAAACGAAAAGGAATCTTTTATCCAAAAAGAACACTGATGAAGAAATTTGTTTTATAATCTTTATTGTCGAACACGTTCACTATCACTTTTACATATTGATCTAGATACTCGCCAAACTGAAACTGTTATAATAACTTCTTACTGATCACTTTTAATCAACGTACTTCAACCTTTTATATAATTAACTTTACCATATTTTAGATCTTTCATAATTCTGCTGCGCGTAACTTGTGAATCTATATCCGATGTATGACGAACTAATACTTTCGACGAACTGACTGACTGAAGACGACGTGTAGTGTATGAATGCTTTCGGCGAACTTAAGGACTGACTGACTTTACCTCTAACTTGGCTTCTATTTATAATCCTGCATCCAGATACACCTAAAGATTATAAATGAACTGCAATTGGCTAATAAAACGCGCCAACATTAGCGTCCATTTTAATATCCAATTAAAATTATGAATACATATGCTTTAGGGAGAACACATTCCAGAAGTTTCTACCGAAAACGCATCAACATTACGTAACTTCCTCGTTTCCAATAATGATAAACAGCTCACCCCCTCGCTGCATTATTGCGCTATTATTGACAGTTTCAGTAAAGCCTTATAAACTTACTTTCCAACAATATTTACAATCAATAAACATCTGAAATCAATGTCACATAAAAATGCATATTCATATTACAATCATTATTTACATTTAAGTAATTTGTGATACAAATTACTGCATCAAGTTGAGGACTGTAGGTTAAGTTTTAAGTTTATGAAGCTGCAAACATAATGCTGCAATATGCTGTTTCAAATTGCACTTTATATTGATGATTGAATATTATAGATACAAATATACCATAAAGATTTTGCAACATCCTGTACCTTAATATTATTTTTCTATTATTTCAGATTAGGTGCGATTCAAAATATAGCTGTTAGACATCTGGCATGCTGAAAAGATAATTGCAAGCAAAGAAACTACTGTATTAAACCATGGTTTACATTTTATTGATAAAGACAGTATAAACAATGATGGTGTGTGCAATTTGAAATTAAAAGTGAAAGATTTTTGCCATAAATTAAGTACAAGGTGGACATAAAATTACAAGGTACTAGAAAAATGTTTGTCAAAAAATTCACAGTGGCTTTCAGAAAATTTTGAGTTTACCTATGTGTATAGCCAGGACATAAATGATAAACCTCACATATCAGGTCATCCATCTCTTTCTTAAGAGTAGAAATCTGAAAGTCCAAATGTAAAGATGCAGCCAAATTATTTTCTGAGCATCAATAAGAGACAGGTTTAATAGCTAAAGCTGCAAGCGAGTGGGGAAGAGAGAGATACGTTGATTGTTGTAATAGACAAGAAAGGAAAGGTTTAGCATAGATGGGAATGGGATCAATGTATTTAAGAGGGATGAGAGGCAGCAGGAGGGATATGTGAGTTGTGTGGAGGAAGAGAAAGTACAGAACACTATATGACAGAATGTAAGGAAATAAGGAGATGGAGGGAAAAAGTGTGGGAGAAGAAATGGGAAAATATGGATAAGAAAATAGTAGCTATAAAGGTGGTGTCAGGGAAAGAAGAAAAGAAAATCAAGGACCTGGGAGAATTTTTAAGGAAGGTAAAGGAAAAATGGTCTAGAAAAGTAAGAGAGGCAAAGAAAGAAGGACCGCTCAGTGAGCGAAGGCCTGGGAGCCAAGCAATCTGAATGGCTCAATAAGAAAAGAATCACCAGATAAATTGTACAATAAATTCATCAACAGGGTAAAGCTGCAAGCATTGCAGCAAGGGCAACTGGATCTAGCAGCAATATTACAGGAAGTAACCAAAAGTCCCATTAGAAGTCAGAAAGACTTAACTCCTAGATTCTAAAAAGCATTCGCCTCTGCCTTTAAGTAAGGATGAGGCATTAGCTTACTTTCTAGATAATAATCTAAGTAAAGAACAATACATCAATACCAGATTGATATGTGAGCAACAGAATGCTAATGTTTTCCCATCATATGAAAAAATTAAGGAAGCTAAAGTGGCATGTACACCTAAAGGGAAGCAGGTCACTGATTCAACAGCTAAAATTCCATTAAGTTGTTTACTAGAACATACTGCTAAAAGAATAGTTTCACTTAAAGAAGAAGTTATAATACAAGATATGCTAAGCAACTTTATTTGCGACTACTAAAATTCCACCAAGTGTGATTAGTTCTTCAGGAGATATTATTTTGAATAATCCATTGCCTCAGTCAATCAGATTCTTTAGACCGGTGAAGTTGCAACATGCAAAAGAAACTAGAGAACATGTCCTGTTGGGGAAGGAGAGTATAGACAAAGAAATTGATGAACTGAAAGAACTTAAAGTAATATTAAGCAATGCAAATATACCAACTGAAAAATTTATGTGTACGACTTTAATTGATGGGAACATATTAAACGTACTAGCCAACAAAAAATCTAATCAGGCTTGCCCAATTTGCAAAGCCACACCTCTGAAGTTCAAAAAGTGTAGATTCTCCAACTTTTATCCAAAGCCTGGAACGCTGGAATATGATATCAGTCCCCTTCATCTCTGGATTCGCGGTTTTGAATACATTGTACATGTTGTTTATCAAATCGAAATGAAGACTTGGCAAATTAGAGGTGACAATAAAAAGGCCCTACAAATAAAAAAGCAATGCAAACAAAATTTTGAAAGCTGATACATTTGCATGTTTAAAAACCTAAACCAACTGGAAATAGTTCCAGTAATAATGGTAACACAGCACAATGTGCTTTTTCTCAGCCAGAATTGTTTTCAGAAATCACTGGTGTTGAATTACAGTTAATTGAACACTTCACAATTATTCTTACAGATGTGGCATATCTGTATAGATTAAATATTGATTTATTTGATAAATATTGTACTGAAACAGCTGAAATTTACATTAAACATTATGACTGGTTTTCGATGCCGGTTTCAGTGCACAAAATCCTTGTACATGGAAAACACTTCTTGTGAATTGTGCTCTGCCAGCTGGTTATTTGAATGCAGAAATAAATTGTACAAAAGAGACAAAGAATTCCATGCCAGGAAAGATATTAGGGAACATACTCTGATAGATATCTTTAATAGAGCTTTAGAAACATCAGATCCTATAATCTCCAGTTTCAGCAGTAAGAAAAGGACTAGGAAGCAAAAAAAGAAACTTCATGCTGAAGTACTTATAATGCTGATAAGTGTTGAAGCAAACATTCCAACTCCAGCATGTCTTTACTCAATGTGATTCAGATTTCCAAAGAATCAGAAGATAAACCTGCTCTAGCTGATTTTTTCCAGTAAACTTGGCAATTTTGAGCTAATAGACGCAAATGGGTGACTTTGAAAACTAAAGTGTTGCATTTGGAGGGTAGCTTTGTGATGATTTTCTTATACATTTACATACATCTTCTTTAAACTATTTCAATAATTAAAAAAATGTATCCTAAATTTGCAATGTATAAGCTTATTAACTTTATAACTGTTATTAATATTTGAGTATACAGTAATTTCATTATTACATTTTAGTGTTGTGTGTTACATATTTTG
This sequence comes from Deroplatys truncata, assembly GCA_030765065.1. Taxonomy (NCBI): domain Eukaryota; kingdom Metazoa; phylum Arthropoda; class Insecta; order Mantodea; family Mantidae; genus Deroplatys; species Deroplatys truncata. Next base: position 122,290,214 of record CM060978.1, read on the forward strand.
TTTATGCTTTACTCATAATTCAGTAAAAACTAAAAGTATAAATTCTGTGATTATCTTCCTGTGATTTACTTGGGATCCATTTCATTTTGTAATTCTATGAGTTAAAACCTATTGCTATTAGTATTAGTAGTATTATTAGAGCTTAATCAAGGTTATTATCCTCCATTCAAAAATAACTATTATACAATTTCTTTTGTTGTAATTACTAGTGCTTCATTACCATTTTGCATGAATATATGAATTTGAAATTTTTTTCTTAACTTAAGCTAATATATAGTTATTTGGAAAATATAAACATATAAATTGTTAAACTCTCTACCTTTAATTTTGGCCTCATAAATGAAATCCTAATGTGCATTTTGAAGAAAATCTAAATTTGGAAAAACAGAGTTTTCTCAACTTTGAAATTTCACTGAAAGACCTTTTCAGCAAGTTCCTGGAGCCACCACAAGATCCACCACCACAGTCAAACTTAGATTGAAAATGAAAATGCTTAATCTCTGAAACATGTTCCTAGTAGATATAGGATCTGTAAGCAAATGCATATTTATGTAGTTTGTTTTTACTTGTGATATGGAACTTAGATTTGCAATATGTTTCATGTTCTTCGGTGCATGTTTTACAGTGCATGTAATTGCATATTTCTGATGTTGCTGCAGATTTCATAATTTTTTCATGCATCAAAGATATAATACATGCATTTTTAAATTTTATAATTAATATTTAAACACATCAGTAAAAAAATAATGAAGTCCTTACTAGTCTATCAAATGTGGTTACTGCTCTCTTCTATGCAGATATTTTCAGTGCTGTTAAAGAATTTGTTGGTATGCTGAATCCAACTGACACTTTGTCAATTCAATGTTCTCAGAATATTTTTAATAGTGAATATTTGCAAAGCGACCTGGTAGTAATAAAAGCACATTTCAAAGTTATAGCTGAAGCCATAATAAAACTTGATATATATGGTTTGTCTTTACATGAATCTTTATTAATTGTAAAGGAGGTTCAGAGTAAACTTGAGAGTGCTCCTTTAAAGTATGTAGGTAAATTAAGCTGTAAATTGTGCAACTTTTAGAGAGAAATCTTGACATTGAAGTATTGTGTTCTGTGAATAAATATCTTCAAAGTGAAAATGTAGTACTTCCTGAAGAAATTTCCCTAGATTTAGTAAGTGCTTTCAAATTTTTCCCAAAAACATCTGTAGAGATCCTTCACAGGATACAAACTTGTGTTAACTGATAAACTGCTGTTGTTGTTCACCAGTGGCAGTGGGGATTAATTGATCTGCATCATTTTCCCTCTGGCTTCCCAATATAAAGTCTAAGTTATCACTTTTAAGGCCTTTGCATTTGGTGAGATGTTGTTTGTTCAGGCTGACATCTTCTTCATAGAGAGTGCACTTGGGTGTAGGTAGGCATCCTATCTTGTAGAGGTGTTCTGCAAGGCAATCGTGGCCAGTTGCCATCCTAAATAAGGCCACTGCAGTCTTCCTTGGCATTTTTGTGTATGTCAACTCTATCTTTAATATTCTTATAATCTTTATCCTTTAATTTATCTTCATCAAGTCTCTGCTGTCTTTTGAAATGTTGTTTAATGTTATTTGTTTATTTATTTCTATTTGTCCTACAGGTTTTATTTGTTGTATTGCACCTTTCTTTGCTAATTGATCTGCATGTTCATTGCCCAAAAGTCCAAGATGAGCTGGGATCCATTGTAGAGTGACTTGATTTCTAGTTTCAACTGCTTTAATTAGGCTTCTTATTTCTTTAATATTTTTTGTTGCTTTTATTATTGTAATTTACTATTCCATCTATGGCTGATTTTGAGTCTGACAAGATGACTATTTTTTGTTTTATATATGGTCAATATAAAATGTTCTGTAATGCTGCTTTTATAGCTGTTAATTCTCATCATAATGGTTTGACGTTTCATCTAATGTTAGATACTGTGCAAAATGTTTACAGTATACTCCTGCACCAGCATATTTTTTATTGATGAGGGATCCATCTGTATATATTCGGAGCCATTCTTTTTCTGGGTATCTCTCATTTTCCATAGCTACTGCTATGGCTCTCATTTCATCTGGTATATTGTTTTGTTTGTGTATTGTATATATCAGGTCATTCTGATATTGAATATCAATATATTCTATTGAACTCGTTACCTCTGTTGCAATTATATTTGTTGTAATTATATTCTTGTATTTTAAGTTATTAATATATGTTCTGAAGCCTTTTTAAATTACTTACAGTATCTGCTGTGTGGCACCATTTGTATCTGTTTCTATTGACTTGCAGTTTTTGTACTAGAGTAATTGCTTTCAACTCATGTTCCAATTCTATAGCCATGTTTTTTTTGAAGCTTTGTAGTACTGTAATTGGTGTTGTTTTTACAGCTCCTGTTATTATTCTTAGTGAATTATTTTGTGAAATTTCTAGTTTACTTTTAAGTCTCTTGTTTACTGTTGCTAGTAGTTCTCCTCCATACAATAGGTTAGGTTTTATGTATGTTTTATATGTATTATTAAGGAGGGCCATGTTTCCACCCCATTTTATTCCTGCTAAACGCTTTAAAATAGTGTTCTTTTTGTTGATTTTATTCGTTACATGTAAACAATGTAACTGATAAACTTACGCCTGAACATATGCAGAAATGATCATTGTATGCTGCAAATCAAGTTACAATGACTGGAATGATGTCTAAGGAAGAATGGACCTTATAAATACCTGAAGCATAAGCTTAAAGCTAACAATTTTAGTGCATGCTTAGTGCATACTTTTACTTTCTCTACTACGTATAGTAAGTAGGGGAAGTATTGTATTCCACCCAAAAATTCAATACCAGGATTTCACCAGAAATATGTTTTGAGATCTCTTGAATTCAAAAAAAGCATTTTGGAACATGTCCGTGTGTCTGTCTGTCTGTGAACAGCATAACTCAGAAATGAACCGTCGGATAAACACCAAACTGGTATTTAGGTTCAGTATCTTCCAGAGATACAACACGAAGGTTTTCAAGAAAATCCCCCCCATCCCAGATTACCCTTTACATGGAACCTTTTTTGAAAATTTTAATTTTCTCAAAAATGGCTCTAACAATTTTGATTAAAATATCATATGTTTAAGATATTTTCATGACAAATGAAATGTATATCTAAAATTTTCTAGGAATGTCTCCAAAAGTATTCTTCATTGTGAACGACTTTTGCATAACTGGTAGACCATAAGAGATGGACAAAATTTTACTATGCAAAAAATGTAGATCATGTTAAAATACACAATTTATGTCATATACATTTTTTTTGTTGAGTGAACCATTTTCAAGATATTGCTTGTTATTCCCTTAAATTTTCCAATACTTATACTTTTTCTCAAATGGAAATTCGTTATTTTTTTTTTGTCCTGGTAATGCAAAGAGAATGGAATACTCCACATAGCAACCAGCTCTTAAAATATTTGACTATAGCTTATAGCCTACCAATTCCCCTTGCATCTACAAGAAAATTAGCAATAAGATTAACATCTCGATATCTCGATTAACATGAAGCTTATGGAGAATAAGGGTTTGTAAAAATAGTTTGTACAGGAGTAGAGAAAGTCATGTGAGTGTAACACATCAGATTTTTAAAATTATAGAGCATATTTTAAACATTTTGACAGCATAATACAGGCATATTTTAGATATGCCTGCATAAAATCCGATGTCTAGTTTTTGGTTTAAGTGGTGTGTATAAGTCACTAATTGACTCACATTCTTCCCCAAAAACTAACACATCACTGCTGAGCACATGGTAACACCATGTGGAAATATGGTGAGAACCAAATACCTACGAGAGAAAACTGCTGCAGGCAGCATGCAAATGTGGTATATTCTACAGCTTGAGGATCATTAGTGTTTAAATATTTTCATATATTTTGCCTTACATTCTTAACTATTAACACATAATACTAAGAGTACACAAAAAGAAGCAATTGACCTACATAAAAGCAAGTCTGGATAGTTTGACAGCTGTATCTATATACCAGTGATTAAAGATACTGGATTAAACTGCTGTCAACTTTAGGTTTTATAAATCACAGATTTTATTATTAATATCAATATCACTGCTTTTACTTTAAACTTTTATGAGACAACAGTTTAAGAAAATTAACATAATACACTATGTGATCAAAAGTATTCGGACACCCCCACAAACATACGTTTTTCATCTTAGGTGGATTGTGCTGCCACCTACTGTCTGGTACTCATTATCTGCGACCTCAGTAGTCATTAGACATCGTGAAACAGCAGAATGGGACGCTCCGTGGAACTCACGGACTTTGAACGTGGTCAGGTGATTGGGTGTCACTTGTGTCAGAAGTCTGTACGCGAGATTTCCACACTCCTAAACATCCCTAGGTTCACTGTTTCTGATGTGATAGTGAAGTGGAAACGTGAAGGAACATGTACAGCACAAAAGCGTACAGGCCGACCTCATCTGTTGACTGACAGAGACCGCCGACATTTCAAGAGGGTGGTAAAGAGTAATAGGCAGACATCTATCCATACCACCACACAGGAATTCCAAACTGCATCAGGATCCGGTTAAAGTACTGTGACAATTAGGCGTGAGGTGAGAAACCTTGGATTCCATAGTCGAGCGGCTGCTCATAAGCCACACATCACACAGGAAAATGCCAAACGACGCCTCGCTTGGTGTAAGGAGCGTCAACATTACACAATTGAACAGTGGCAAAATGTTGTGTGGAGTGACGAATCACGGTACACAATGTGGCGATCCGATGGCAGGGTGTGGGTATGGCGAATGCCCGGTGAACGTCATCTGCCAGCATTTGTAGTGCCAACAGTGAAATTCGGAGGTGATGGTGTTATGGTGTGGTCGTGTTTTTTCCTGGAGGGGGCTTGCATTCCTTGTTGTTTTGCATGGCACGATCACAGCGCAGACCTACATTGATATTTTAAGTACCTTCTAGCTTCCCACTGTTGAAGAGCAATTCGGTGATGGTGATTGGATCTTTGAACACGATCGAGCACCTGTTCATACTGCATGGGCTGTGGCGGAGTGGTTACACGACAATAATATCCCTGTAATTGGACTGGCCTGCACAGAGTCCTGACTTGAATCCTATAGAACACCTTTGGGATGTTTTGGAACGCCGACTTACATCGATACCTCTCCTCAGTTCCGCACTCCATGAAGAATGGGCTGCCATTCCCCAAGAAACCTTCCAGCACCTGATTGAAGGTATGCCTGCGAGAATGAACACTATCATCAAGGCTAAGGGTGGGCCAACACCATATTGACTTCCAGCATTACCGATGGAGGGCGCCACGAACTTGTACATCATTTTCAGCCAGGTGTCTGGATACTTTTGATCACGTAATGTAGGTTAGAAAATGCATCAGAAAACAAGCAAAACACAATCTGAGCAGAAGCAACAATTCTGCATCACCAACAATGAAAGTTTAAATTATTATTAAACAGCAACTAACCAAATTCACTCGATTAAAGCTGGCCATGACAAAATTGTAGCACCAATTTACGCTGTTAGTGTGCTCAACTTACAGCTTGATAGCAAAAGAGTTGCAAACTTGCTTCATTGTAATATGCTATACACAATGAACGAATGAATAAACTTTATTTGTACATCTTTTATACACAAGCCTTTTTTACAATATTCCACTTGTAAACTAACTTAACTTATGTACAAATTTTTCTTGCTAGCTATGTTCTACCTATACTGCTCATTTTGCCTGGCACCCTGGCCTTATGGCTCAGCTGAGCAGCCCTTGCTACCCTTAATCACCTATGATCCATCCTCTCCCTCCTCCATTTGTCCTTCTACCTTTCTTATCTCTCTTACTTTTCTAATCCATTTCTCCTTTACTTTCTTTAAGAACTCCCCTATATTCTTATTTTTCTTTTCTTGTTAACATTTTAATTGCTATTATTTTTCCATCCATGTTTTTCCATTTTTCCTCCCATACTTTTTGTATTCATTCTGCTAATTCTTTGCATTCTGTCATATAATGCTCTGTGTAGTTCACAAATTCCACTTTTTCTGCCTCTTAGCCCTCTCAGCTACATTGATCCTGTTCTCATCCATGCAAACGCTTCTTTTTGAGCTCTATTACAATAATCCACATAGCCTTCTCTTCCCCATTTCTTTTTTACTAATCTATAGAACCCTAGTGATTTTTTATTCTCTAAGCTTCCCCAAATCTCTTGTCTTTCTATGTCCTCCACTCCGTTTCTTACTGTTATCCAAAAGCCGTTGCTATTTCTTTCTCCTGCTCTCCAAATATTTCCCATTCCTATCTTCTCCATAATTTTTTCTACCCCTGCCCACCAGCTATTTTTATTTTTTGTACGCTTTTGTTGTTCCATACATATCTTTAAAATTTTCGCTTCATCTTTTCTCAGGCATCTAAACTAAAATTTCAATATCCTTTCCAGTATCACTCCCTTTCTTCTTGTTCTTCCTAATTTCACTAATGCTACTTCCCCTGGTGCTGATCTTGGTAATCCCAATAGCTCTTTACAGAACGTTCTATGGCTCTGGTCTATTTTTCTGCTTAATTCAGATCCCCCCCAAACATCAACTGCATATGGCATTCTTACTTCTACCAATGCCTCATACATTCTTTCTATCATTTAGTCAGCATTTATAATTTGTATTTGCACATCCTTACTCCTGCTATTGCCGCCTTTCCTTTAGCCATAACTTTTCTGCTATGTGCTGCCCATTCACCATTACTACTCATCCTCGCCCCCAAATAATCAAACTCCTTGACAACTTCTAACTTTAAAGCCCCCATCTACCATTTCTCTTCTTTTTTTAATTTATTTCCTCTTTTAAACACCATAATTTTTTATGTATTTATATTTAAATTAATTCCCCATTCTTTGCAGAATTCATGTATTCCTTTGATTGCTTTCTGTAACCCAATTACCATTGTAGTCCCAACCATAAGATCATCACCATATAGTAAACTTGTATCTCTCTATTTGCTATTATGGGACAGTGCAGATTTTTTTTTTTCTCACTCTTTCTAATATGTCATCTATGAATATATTAAATAATATAGGGCTCAATATGCACCCTTGTCTTAATCCTATTTTTTTGCTCAGTCATTTCTGTAATTCCATTATTTTTACATCTTATACAACATTTTATATCTTTATAAATCTTCCTGATTTCTTTTATAAAATTTTCGCTTACCCCTTTCTTTCTTAATTTATAAGCTAATGCTTCTCTATTTATTATATCAAATGCTTTTTCAAAATCTGCAAAAAAAAAAAAAAAAAACATGCCTATCCTTCCTCTTTTCCTGCTCAGATACTTATCTATTATAATCTTTATTATAAATACATTATCTATTGTTTGTTTACATTTCCTAAATCCTGCTTAATATTCTGAGTTTTCCTTCCTCTTCCACCCATTTTCTTAATCTATCGGCCAATATACCTGTATATATTTTCCCTAATATTAATGATAAACTTATTCCCTAAAGTTCTCTGGTCTATTTGCTCCTGCCTTTGCTTTGTAGATTGGTATCATCATACTTATTTTCCAACATTCTGGAACATCATTCTTTTCTTTAATTTTATTCAATAATTTTGTCATCACTTTTAAATCATTTTGCATTTCCCCATACATTTTCCAAAATTCCCCTGGTATTCCTACTGCATTGCCTTGCCTTTTTTTTTTATTTATTTTTTATTATTATTATTATTATTTTTTTTTTATTTGCTGGTAAACTTCCAGCTCTGTGATTTTATCATCTAATTTTTCAGTGAATATTCCTGCTTGTCCTACCTCTTTTCGATCTAACTTTACTCTCTTCCCTTCTCCAATTAGCCTTCTAAAATATCCTATCCATTCACTCGGTGAAATTTCATTTTCTCCCCTCTATTCTTGTTTGTCATCCTCACTATTTCCCATATTTTTTTACTATCCTTTCCATCTATTGCTGCCTTTAGCTTCCTTTCTATATTTCCCCGCCATTCTTTCCTCTTAGCCTCAAGCAAACCTTTATATCCTCCCTTAAGTTTCATCACGTTTTGTCTATCCCTTTCCTTCTCTGATCTCTTCCATCTAATAAGCTCTTTAAATACCTCCCTTTTTCTTGCTCTTCACTCTTCATCAAACCATCCCTTAATTTCCTGGCCGTTTCCCTGCCTTCTTTCCATTCCTGCTCCTGCTCTTGTTAGTAATAGTTTCAGTAGCTCTAATATTTTTTCTGGTTTTCCCTCATTCACAGCCATTTTTATTCCACACTCCACAATTTGACTTACCTTTGAATTTAATTCTTTTAAAAAGTTCTCTTTTAGTTCCTCCCTCCATTTATATACTTTTATTGTTTTTATTTGAGCTATTTCCTTATTCTTTACCTTTTGCCCCAAAACATTTATTTCCATCATTAATGGAAAATGGCTACTACTTACTACTTCATTTATTATTTTAAATGTAGTGATTCTCTCCTCCAGTTCTTCACTACATAATATGTAGTCTACTATACTTTGCCCGTTTGTGTTTACAAATGTAAACTCTGTTCCTCATCCCCTTCCATTGTTCCATTACATATTAACATGTTGTTTACCTCACAAAATTCTAATAATTTTTTTCCTTCCCTATTACTCACTGCTTCTCTGCTTTTCCTTGGCCTTATCACATCCCTATCCTTTTCTACCTGCTCTTTGTCTAATAACCTTCCATTTTCCTTCCCTATTCTCGCATTCAAATCTCCCATCGCAATAAATTCGTCTCTGACTCTTTTCCCGTATTTCATCCATGTCTTCTTCTAGCTTACTATAAAAATTACTGTCGTAAAAGTATGATGCTTCTGAAGGGTTATATGCCACCCCTACTCCTAATCTTACTCTGTTATTCTGCTTAATTATTGACATAACACACTGGAACCTCTATTCTCCATTTCTTCTATATCAATAATTATTTCCATATCGTTCTTTACAAACAGACCTATTCCTCCTAATTCTCTTCCCCTATTGCATCTTTTCCTTGCCTTTTTCTCTAGAAACTTAAAACCTGCTATCTCTGCTACCTCTTCCTTTCCCAACCATGTCTCTGCTACTCCTACAAAATCCACAGAGCACAAAATGTTTTTAATTTCACTGCTGCCTATCTTATTTCTTAGCCCTTCCACATTCCAAAACATTAATTTCAACCCCTTTCCCTATTTGTTCTTGAAACTTAAAACTCTCCATCATTTTCCTGTATCTTGGAGTTCTAGGCTCCATTTCCGTTTCTTCTCTTTCACCCCTAAGCTGAATATAATCCTCCTGGGATATAATTTCTAAACCCTTCTTTTTTATTATTTCTTCTGCCTTACTCATGGATCCTATCCTAATCACTTCCCCACTCTGCACTTTGCCCTTCCCCACACTTTCACTTCTCACTGTGTCCCTTCCATCACTCATCACAACTCCTGCTGCCTCCCCTCTTCTTTCTTCTGACCCCTCTCTCTTGGTCATCTCGCTCAACAATGTTGCTCCTTCGCCATCCCCTTCCACTACCAACTCTTCTTCTGCCTTCTCCTTGTTGTCTCTTGTTGATTTATCTCCCTTGTCTCTCTCCAAAGCTGCTTCTTCCACTTCTCCTACCCTCCTGATCAGCTGTCGTATGTCTCATGGTTCTCTCATGTTGATGCCCTCTTCTTGCCCATGTTTGACTTTGCTGAAATCCTGCTGATGATCCCATTCTCTGTTCAGGTCTTTGTCCCGTGTTCTCCAGCTGTTCTATATTTAGGTGCAGTGCGTACGTTCCTCTGGCTTCATTTCTTTTAATATTCATACTCCATTTTTCACTTTCTACTATTAACTGTAGACCTCTTAAGTATGTTTTTTTTTTTCCATTCACCCTTGCTTCCTTCATTCTTTGAATTAATTCCTTCCTTAGGTTTTGTTCCTCTTTCATATAGTCCTGTTCTATAAATATTTTTGTCCCCCTTAGTCTTCTTGTTTGTCTTATAATCTCCCATTTTTTTTCTCAATGTTGTCAACTTCAAAATAACTTCATCCATTTTTGCCTATCCTAAACATATCTTCAATTTCCCAGCCGTATATCTGTATTCCCAGCACATCTTCTATGGTTTCTTCTGTCCTCTCTCACCCCAAATATTACAGTTTTTTTCTTCTCTTATCCATTTCGTATCTTTTTTCTATCCCATCTACTCTTTCTCTACATTCTGATATCTGTTTCTCCATTTCTTCTCTCTGTATTCTTATTGCATCTTTCAATCTCTTTGAAGAGTTTCAGATAATTTATCCATCCTTTTTCCTAGTTGCTTTCCCATCTCCCTTATTTCTTCCATTAACTTGTCCATTTCCGCTGGTCCTGGGTTCTGTTCCACTCCTCCTATTATCAGCACTAATGTGATTACCATCATGATGACTCTCCATTTCTGAGTTTCCATTTTTACTTTTCCGTCTTTTCTTATTTTTTTCCTGCCAAAACTTCCGATTCTGCATCGGTACGTTTGAATGTCCACTCCCATTTTATCGTGTTCTTTCGTACTTGCTCCACTACACAACCTTCCCCTCTCGCTGCTGGCTTACGACTCCATACACAAAGAATAATTGATTATCATTGAAACAGTAAGTTGTGAAACACTTTAATGAAAACAGTTTGTGGACAATAGTAACAGCAGCAAATAAGTAGACCTTGCAATGAACATACCTAAAGTAGTGGGGTAAGCTCACGCCAGCAGATAAAGTTGTTTGTTGCACTGGGTGTTTTACTTTCAAGATAAGTTACTTTTTATTATGGTTACATATGATTTTATTGTTAAATGGCTTGCTGCTGGAAAAGGTGAATGACCAGCATATTTTCTATATTTGAGATTACAGAGGTCTATATGCAGTCTGAATTACTGCAATGCAAGTAGTTCTTGAAAATTATGAGTTACTTACACTTTTGATATTTGTTATTTATTAGCCTCTTCGTCATATAAGTATGATAGAGCTGTCATAAATAACACTAGTTACAAAAGAAAACTTTTATTCTGTGGTATGATTAAAAATAGGTGACTTTTACTCATTTTGGTGCACAGAATTAAAAAATGCATTGCATTTTTCTGTAGCACATCTCGTTTTGGCAATATGGCAATGTTCAATGCAAATATAATTGCAAAATATGCAAAAATATTACACACTCATACACAACTTTTAAAGAAAATAAAGAAGAAGAATAACATGAAAGTGTACCTGAATTTGAGAATGTATGTTAGTTATCTTGTGTACACCCTTCTTTTCCCATGGAACTTTAGTGCACGTGATTTTCTCGAGCGTTCTCTGTAGGTTCATCACGTGCAAGACACCAGCAGTAATTGGCCATCATATGTATGTCCCAATGTCCCTGATGTCATTCAACATCTTTCAAGTCCTGGTGAAACCTTTTACTCTTCACTGATAGCTCCTAAATTTAACGGGAAGTAGTCAAGATGTGACTTGAGCAAATGAAGCTTCAAATTCATATTACAGTTGAAGAGTCTGACATTTTCCAGCATATTTCTGGCAATTTCTTTGTATTGAGGGTCTTTCACATTGCCCATAAATTTCTTAACAACCTACCTGAATTCATTCCACACATCTTTTTCAATTTCATTCATATAGCTGGTAAAATTAACATCTTTCATCAATTTACTTTTCTGTTAAAATTAAATTAAATTGAGTTTTTATTTGTGGACACTCCTTAACTGCTGTGGTCCTTAGCGTCCCATTCTATATTGGGCGTGAAAGACCGGTAATTTTGCTCACAGGCCTCTTTTATCAGGCTTGGGGTTCTTTTATGTGCTGTAAATCTATGACAGTACCACCGGCTTTACTTCCCTTCCAAACGAAGCCATGCTAAGGATTTCTATGTCCGAAAAAATCCATTGCCCTCCGCCGGGTTTGAACCCGCGACCTTGGGAACTAGAGGCTAGCATGGTAACCACTACACCACGGAGGACGACTCTTATCTGTGGTCCATCAAATACTCCCTCTCTGATTTTAGCCTGTGACAATGATGAAAACTGTGTGCATAAATACTGGAAGCAAGGGTAACTTTTGTCAAGTCTTTCACAAATTGTTTTATCATGCCAAGTTTTATGTGTAATGGAGGGAGCGGAATTTTTTGACGATCAACAAGAGGCACATTAGTAACATTTTTTGATCCAGATTCTAGTTGCTGCCTCTCAGGCCATCGGTCAGTTCCCAATGTTTGTCCCTCACACTGCTATCCCATTTTAAAAGAAAACGAGGGAATTTTGTGTATACTCCCTGTTGTCCTAGTAACAGATCAATGACTTTCAAGTCACCACATATTTGTCACTCATGGTTGCGGTACTTAATTTTCTCAAGAACACGCTTTAGAGTTTCATAAGACTCTCTTAGGTTTGTGTAATATGCAAGCGGTATTGAAGCTGCTTATTGCCATTACGAAGTAACATTACCTTAAGACTTCATTTGAAAGAATCAATAAAACGACACCAGTTAATCAACATATGCTTCCCTGTCCAACTGTTGAATAAGATTATACACATCCACACAAAACACAAGTTGATCTTCTGCGTAGTACTTGTGGAACTATATTTCACGATTCCTATACCACGAAAATGTAACACCAGATAATAACAAATTCTTCTCCTGTAGTCTTGAGCCCAGTAATTCACTTTTTTGTTTTGTGAGGCCTAAATCCCTCACTAAATCATTTAACTCAAATTTCTTGTTGTGGTGAATGTAAAATTCTTCTGGATCAAAACCCAACTCATTGTCGGAAGTCACAGAGCTGCTTTCAGATTCACTAAACTTGAGGTCTGTTGGTGGTGTAGGTATGGTAGTCCGGGTCCACAAGAAATAGGCCGTGTAGCCAAGTTCAAATTTAGATATTTAATTCTTGCCTTATTTTTTATTGTTGTAGCCAGCAACTTTGCACTGCAAAAGTAACAATCATCATGGTAATTCTGCTGCTCTCTCCAGATCATTGGTTTGGCAAACAGCATTGCCTTCCATTTTCTTTCATATCAATAATGTAATCCATCAACACAACTGTTACATTCAATATGAGGCGCAAACAATTTATTCTGATGACCAACTTTTGCTTTGAAATATGAGTAATATAGTTTCTTTGTTTGTGAGTCTATTTTATGTACCTTCCTATCAAACACGTAACACCCACAAATTTAACAAAGCTTCTGAGAACTTTGTAGACACTGTCTCCATCGTAATCTTGATGTAGAAGTCATAGTCAAACTTTTATTTTAGCACTACCTATACACAAAACGAACGTGCATATTAACACAACGTTTCAGCTAAACTGAAGTTGAGATTTATGATAGCTGTAAAAGTAAACATAAATATCTCACAAAAAGACAGATCTGGCAAATAGAACAAAACTGATAAGTGCCAGGAATATAAACATAAACATGTGGGTGATAAGGGAGAATGGAAGCAAGCTGATTAGGAAAAAAATCAACAAAAGATTTAGAATAACATAATGAAATGTAGCAGTAAGCTTTATAAGCTGAATGAATTTAGCACCATAGACACATATCATAAAAACTAGATGTGATAGCCAAAAATGGACTTCATTTTTTGTATCAGGGCACTGATTTCCACTAGTCACATATTTTGCTTTATACTGCAGAATCAATGTTGACCAGTGTAATTAACATTTATAAGCTGGAATTACAGAACAGGGATTAAGACCTTAATGGATAATATTCCTTAAGGCCATAAAAAGGATTTGCCAGCAGTGTTGAATGAACATATCTCTTGAATGGAGGCATGGGTAAATTTCTTCTATATAATGGCTGGTAATGGTATCAGTTGGAAGGTGGAATTAGACACAGAAACACCTGTAAATTCCGAAGTCAATCTCACCAAGTCTTTTATTGCAGGAGAGGGAAACTTTTTGCAGAATTTGTTGAATACATTTAACACAATTTTTTTTCTCTCTACTTTTTAATGGTTTTTCATGTTTACGTTTTTCTACAGCGATGAAGGATTGTTTCTCAGTCACGACAGTTATTCATTATCTGAAAAAAATATTTCCACAACACATGATGATGATGATGAGATGCGGTTTAAGGGCGCTAAACTGCTAAGGTCATCAGCGCCCTTACAATGTATAAAATATAAAGTCAAAATAAAAAGACGGGTAAAAGAACCGCATAATTAAAAAAAACGGGACACAAACCCGCGATGTCCAAAAAGCTAAAAACAACAATACAAATATCCCCAAAACCAACACACTAAAAGCATAGGCAATAAAAGATTAAAACATGTCAAGAACTGTAGAATGCGAGGGACATGAGCGCCATATGTCCACTGGGGAGTAGAGTCCCTATTAAAACAGACAGAATAAAATAACAAAGCTAAAGGACGCTCAACGCATCAAATGCGCAGATTAAAATCACCGTCACTAATAAAACGTAAAACACATTCTACAGCACGCGCATCGTCCGCCAAAACGTTGGCTATGCCAACTGGCAGACCAACACGAATGTGCAATGGAGCTAAAACCTGACACTCTTCTAAAATGTGATGCACCGTTAAGGGCACATCACACTGCTCACAGAGTGGAGCGGTCACCACTGTGCAGATAACTATGACTAAAAAGACAATGTCCAATCCGTAAACGAGCTAAAATTACCTCTTCCCGACGACACGAACGAGAAGAGGTACCCCAGACTAACGGGAGAGGCTTAACCTCCCGTAACTTGTTCCCCCGGAGGGCTGTCCACTCATCCCTCCAAACCGAGAGGATGCGGCTATGTAAAATAACAAACAAATCTGTCGAGGGAACAACAGAAGTAAAAGAACTGGGTAATAAAATCACAGATTTGGCAGCGGCGTCGGCAGACTCATTTACCTGAGATGCCCACATGACCTGGAATCCACATGAAGGAAACGCTGATGCCAGAGACACCAAGCGAGTGGAGCAGGTCATGTATGCGCTGTACAAGTGGGTGGTAATGGTACAGCGCGTTAATACTCTGAAGGGCACTCAGAGAGTCCGTACAAATAACACAGTGCCGCAAGTCGTGCCGCTGAATGTATAAAACAGATTGATAAATGCTAAAAAGTTCGGCGGTAAAATGAACATTGTCCAGGTAAACGAAACGTAAAACTACATTGACCAAAAACAAAGGCACATCCAACTCCAGCATCAGTCTTAGATCCATCGGTAAAGATAAAATGAAAATCCCCGAATTACGCCCGTACTTCTAAAAAAGCCGATCTAAAGACTGAAGAAGGGGTCTCAGTCTTCGGCATCGATGTTAGCCCAAGGTGACAGTGGGCCTCAGTGTGCAACCATGGAGGAAAAAGAGTTTCCCCCCTGGGAAGGGCTGGCGCTGGCGTAACGTCCAAATGATGAAGGAGTTGTCGAAATCGAACCCCTGGAGGTAGTAATGCAGAGGAGCTAACGAAATATTGTCGATCAAGCGAATCCTCGTAAAATAAATCGAAGGATGGGTGGTTAGGCAAGCTTGAGAGCCGACAAGCATAGCTGCAAAAAAGGATCTCACGCCGGAAGGACAGCGGAGGCTCTGCAGCTTCTGTGTACAGGGCTAGTTGGAAAGGCCCCTGTAGCGACTCTTATGCCACGATAGTGAATGGCATTCAATCGACGTAACACAGATGGACGTGCCGACGAATAAACAATACAGCCGTAATCAAGCTTGGATCGGACCAAAGAGCAATAAAGGCGAAGAAGGACGGTCCAATCAGCTCCCCAGGATGTGCCACTTAAAACACATAAAATATTAAGAGAACGGTCACACTTTGCTTTTAAAAAGGAAATGTGAGAAGTCCAGCTCAGCTTCCGGTCAAAGACCAACCCCAAAAATTTCACCTCATCTGCAAATGGAAGGACCTCCGACCCAAGATGGAGAGAGGGCGGAGGGAAAGCCTTCCGGCGCCAGAAGTTGATGCAGACGGATTTCTCGGCGGAGAAATTAAAGCCGTTAGCGTTACTCCAGGCGTAGAGACGGTCGATACAGCTCTGGAGACGGCGTTCGAGTAGACAGGTCCGCCGTGAACTGCAATAAATGGCAAAATCATCAACAAAAAGAGACGATGAAATGCCAGGTGGAATACAATCAACAATGGGGTTGATAGCAATTGCAAAAAGTGTGACACTGAGTACAGAGCCTGCGGTACTCCGTTCTCTTGAATAAAACGACTAGATAAAACCGAGCCCACACGTACACGAAAGACGCGGTCCGTCATAAACTTCCGAAGAAATATGAGAGGACACCCGCGGAAATTCCATGCATGGAGTGTACGTAAAATGCCGCCCCTCCAACAAGTGTCATAAGCTTTCTCCAGGTCAAAAAATACAGCCACCGTTTTGACACTTTCTCAGAAATCCATTCATAATATGCATCGACAGGGACACCAGATGGTCGACGGTAGAGCGATAGCAGCGAAATCCGCACTGAGAGTTCGCTAGAAGTTTCTGATACTCAAGCCACCATGTCAACCGCCCGTTGATCATGCGCTCCATCACCTTGCAAACGCAACTGGTGAGGAAGATAGGGCGGTAGCTGGAAGGTAGTTGGCGATCCTTCCCAGGCTTAAGTATAGGGACAATGGTGGCTTCGCGCCAAACGGAAGCAAAAAAGCCGTCTTGCCAAATACAGTTATAGACCTGTAAGAGAAAGAGTTTACTGCCGGCTGGAAGGTTCTTTAACATCAGGACATGAATGCCATCCGGGCCAGGAGCGGAGTGCCTAGAGCAATGAAGAGCGTGCTCCAGCTCCCTCATTGTGAAAACTTCATTATAACACTCGTTATTAGCAGACCGAAAATTAAAGGTGTCGGAATCCAGCCGGTCTTTGATAGAGCGAAAGCCGGCGGAATAATGGTCTGAACTGGAAACCGCCTCAAAGGCAGCACCCAGAGTGTTAGCGATGGCAGCCGGATTCACTATGGTGGCATTGGAAACCTAAAGGCCAGAAACAGTACAATGCGACACTTTACCTGAGAAGCGACGAAGTTTATCCCAAACAACAGATGAAGGCGTAAAGCGATTAAGACTCGACAAAACGAGTCCACGACGCCTTCTTGCTATCCTGAATAATGTGACGAGCCCTGGCGCGCGATTGTTTAAAAGTCACCAAATTGTCAAGTGTAGGGTGTCGCCGAAACACCCTAAGTGCAGTTCTACGGGCACGAACGGCGTCCCGACAATCCTCGTTCCACCACGGAACAGGCGGTCGCCGAAGTTGAGAGGATGAACGGGGAATTGCGCGTTCGGCGGCATAGAAAATCGTAGACGTAAGGTGCTGCACTAGTTGGTTAATGTCGGCGAAGGGCTGATCGTAAAAATGCACGAAGCTGGAATACAAGCTCCAGTCGGCTTTTGTGAATATCCAGGTAGGTACTCTCGAATGCTGTACGTGGTGTGACAGAAGAGAAACGATGCAGGGGTAATGGTCGCTGGAGTAGGTGTCAGCGACGACGTTCCACTGAAGACGACTAGCAAGCTGGAGTGAGCAAACGGCAAGGTCCAAGTGAGAAAATGTACCGGAAGAATCAGAAAGAAACGTAGGCTCACCTGTATTGAGTATAGAGAGATTGAACTGATCAAAAATATCGGAAAGAAGAGTTCCCCTCGCACAAGCTCTTGGCGAACCCCACAGGGGGTGATGGGCATTAAAATCTCCCAACAGGACAAATGGTGTTGGGAGAGCAGACAAGAGATCTCGAAGGTCCGCATTAGCGAGGGGAGACGATGGAGGTGAATATATAGAGCAAACAGAAAAGAAAAAGCCGGGTAACTGCAGTCTAATGGCAACGGCTTGCAAGTCGGACGTAAGAGTGAGACGTTGAAAATGAACGTCGTTACGCACTAACATGACACCTCCATGAGCAGGAGTACCCTCCTCCGGTTCAAGGTCGTAGCGAACCGGAGTATATCCTCGAGGATCAAAAGGATCATGAGGGCGAAGCTTAGTCTCCTGCAAACACACGACCATAGGCGAATGGAAACGCAATAAAAGTTGCAGTTCCGCCCTATGCGATCGTACACCACGGACATTCCAGGTCAGGATATTCATTCATTCATTCATTATCTGTTTACCCTCCTCTTATGTAGGATTTACACCCCCAGGACTTACAGGCGGGTGCCTGGGGTCAGAGGCCCGTCGAGGAGCAGATACTCATGGATCAGACAGAGCATCCAGGATGGGTGATCAGCCCGATGCCTGGTATGGGATGAAGGAAGTAGATGAAACGAAATGTTGGTGAAAGGGATGAAAGGAAAGGTGATGATGGAGCAGTTGGTGGAATGAATGGCGGGGGAAACCGGAGAACCCGGAGAAAACCCGCCCAGACGCCGCTTCGTCCACCACAAATCCCACATGCAGGTCCCTGGGATTGAACCCGGGCCGCCTAGATGGGAGGCGAGCGGTCTAACCACTCGGCCACGGCGCCGCCTTCAGGTCAGGATAGCCATTAAGAAAAAGAGATAAACTGTCTATTTAGAAAGGCGGCTTAAAATTACCTTTTGTTTAACCTTTGGGCTCGGGCGTTTGGTATGGAGTTAGTCAGACTCCATAGCCTCCTCGAAGGGAGGGCCCACGCGCTCAGAGCCAGAAACCGATTCAAGCGCCGTGAATCGGTTCTGGGTGGCGATGGGTGAGGGGTGCCGCTGAGCGCGGCTTGTCCCAGGAGCTTCCTGGGACTGCGACCTCCGAGGAGGAGAAGGTGAACTTTTCTTACCGCGCGCACGCGGAGGGTCCTTCAAAAAATCTTCCCTACGAAGTTTCTGCTTTGGTTTCTTTTCAGCGGCTTGCGACTTCATTGACTTGGGACCAGGTTTATATGGCTTGCTAACTATACCAGAAATGGACGGCCGGATGGTAGTGGCGGTTAATGCAGTCATGGTCCAAGTCTGAGTTTCGGCATCTACTCGTGGTACTGGCGAGGCAACAACAGAACAAAATGTACCAGATCGCAGGAGAGAAGGTTGGCGTGCATGGTAACGCCTCCGGGCCTCGGCGAAGGAGAGTTTCTCCTTTACCCTGATCTCCTGGATCGCCTTCTCGTCCAAGTACCGCAGACAGTCGGCAAATGACGCAGAATGAGACCCTTTGCAGTTTATGCAGACGGGGGCTGTGGAACAGGTACCTTCGTGCGACGGCTGGCTACATGAGGCACAGATGGTAACGGCACTCTTACAGGAGACTTGCATATGCCCAAAACGTTGGCATTTAAAACAACGCAGAGGTCTAGGAATATAAGGCCTCACCACAATGCGTTCGTACCCTGCTGAAATGCTCGTGGGCAGATCGACGCCATCAAATGTTATAAACAGGGTACGAGTGGGTACCAATACTCCGTCGCGTTTGGCCTGCACTGTATGCACTGCTGTCACCTTTTGGTCTGAAAGATAGTCTACGAGTTCATCGTCCGACATACCATCGAGGTTATGGGTGGTAATGACGCCTCGACAGGAATTCAATGTGCGGTGCTTCTCCACACGGATGGGATAGCCATGGAGAAGCATTGCGCGCAACAAGGTCTTACTTTGCTGATTGGACTTCGTTTGTGCTAATAAGGAACCATTCCGTAGACGAGTGCAGGACTAAACTGCACCAGCAATAGCATCAATGCCCTTTTGAATGATGAAAGGGTTCAGCTTCCCAAAACTTTGTCCTTCTTTGGTTCGTGAAATGACCAAGTAACAACCAGTTGTCGGTGGTGTCACTTCTGTTACGTAAACTTTTCGGCGCTTGTTGGTATTAATGGAGAAAGGGTGCTCCTATAGCGAAATAAATCCTCCACCATTGCAACCGTCTCCGACCTCGGGCTCTGACTTCCCGGGCGTTACCCCGGCTTGGGTGAGTGGCCTATCTATACCTAGCTCACTCCAGGGTCACACCTCCCAGAACATAGACAGAGGGACCCAATGGCCGTCGGAAGTCAGCAGCTCATGCAATGGCCCCCCCCGCGGGACTGCAGTTGAACAGCAGATACGAACACATACCCTACATGACGACCCCGGGTGGTGGGGATGACGCCATTACCCACTCACACAGCTGCGCACCCAGTGCGCGGGTATCCGTCAGGCTATGTCCACGGAGGATTAAAATAAAATGTAAAAGAAATAAAACTGTGTGGGCGTTTCGCACGCAAGGTAGGCCGGCGCGGAAGAAAAAGAGATGCGTAAATGAATGGACGTGGTGCGAAATGTGCAGAAGTAAAAGAGAAGAAAGAAACGATGGCGAGGGGCGACATGGAATGAAATGCACAGAACGCACGAGAGCCTACCTTGAGTCCCCCGGTCACGAGAACGAACCCACCTCGACAGGACGGGGGTGGAAGGATGATGATGGCGATGATTGGCTCGGGAACCCCCTGGGTACGCCAAACCCGTACTCACATAAGGTGAGCCCCTGGGGGGCACAACACATGCACCACATGGCAAAGAAAGATATCTGGAACCTGGATATGAACTACAGAGCAATCTTATAGCCTCATACATTCTCTGCTGTAATGGTTCCATTAGTTATAAGTGAATCTGAACAAATACATTCTGTTTCACAACTTGAACTACTGCAATGAAATATATATATATATATATATATATATATATATATATATATATATATATATATATATATATATTTTAAGTTTCTCTGCACAAGAAAAACCATAAAAGCTATGATTTAAACCAAATTGTTTTATGTAAAGGAAGAGCTGAAATACTAAGTGGGAAAAGTTGTAGTTTGTACACCAGGCAATAAGGCAATCCCTTTTCACATGGTTTAAGTTTAGTACTCCTTTGAACTTGAAGTTCAAAAATGGTATAAACAGTATTAAAAGTACAAATTTTTAGTTTCTTCTCTGAAAACTGAAAAACTAAATAAAGAATGCAAGCAAGAGACTGACAGCTACAGCACCTATTACTAAATAGTATGACAAACATATGTCCTGCACCATGGGCTAGAGCATGGAGTCTGGTTCCCAGCCATGGAATGCTCCTGGGTTTGATCCCAACCATGGGGATGTGGATTTTAAGTTCCAGGTATAGGACTGGTGTCCACTCAGCATTGTCAGAAAAGTGAGGAGCTGCATTAGGTAGCAATCCTGACAATGAAGGCCAACATTCTGGCTGCGGGATGCATGCTGCTGACTACATCACCTCCCTGTGTCAGTTGTATGATTGCCCACCTCTGCCATGCATACGTGGTCATGAGGCTGGCAGGTCTAGGCCCTTCATGGGTTGTAGCACCATGGTATTATGATTATGATTATTGTTATGACAAACATATAGCAGTGGAGAAAACTATAAATATTGCAGGCATCTATTTTAGGTCAAACTTTATATATGATCTCTAGAAACTATGCAATTAGAAAGTCTGTAAGAACCAGCTGGGTAGTATTTATGGGAACATTGGCTAGAGTATTAAACTACAAAAACTGGTATTATTAAGAAGAAGCATACCAAACATCTATACAGAAAATGGAAAATGTGTTTCACTGAATTTTGGATGCAAACATACAGTATTAAGATCACATTAACAGTAGAGATGCGATGCATACTTAATTGAAAGTGATGAAACTTTTGATTGTAGATACTGTTGTTTCATTCTAGATCTCTGAGATTAATGGTTGACTCAGCAAACTCATGCCTAGAGCTGGGATCCAAAAGAAGAACCTGATACTCTCCAACTCCGGAACCAACTGCCATCATGTGATCTTCAGGATACAAAGTGTTTCCTGCTAAATCATCCTGAAATATAAACAAAAAATTTCAAGACTGCTAGGTAATATTTTAAGTGGTTCGTCATCATCCTTATTATTATTAATTTTAAAGTTACAAAAATGCAAGTTATTTTATCCTGGCTTAAAAATACTAAGATATTAATACACTTACAACATTTATATGGGGCAATGAAGCCATTCAATCTTTAACTTCCAGTATTTTGATGATAGGTTGGTGTTACTGAGCAACATTAGATACCAACCAACCACCAACCTTTATATAGGGCATTGAAATCAATTTGAGTTCACTTTCTGTATTCAATATGAGAATATAAACAAGGTGTCAGAACTGAATCTCAAATCGGATCTTCCTGAAGGAGGAGATTGGGACGAGTTCTGTATAAAATATTGGTATGTAAGTGTGGATTTTAATCAAATTGTATTAAAACTGCATAACCAGGGATGAATAAATACAACTTAATTCACTCCATGAATAAAGTTTAATAGTTTTTAATTTAGATTAATTATTGAGTTGATTTGTGACACTACATCACTTACGTTATTTAAAAACAGAAAACATGTTTCTGGAACTAATTGCTCCCATCATCAGTTTCTGGTCAACTGTCAGCATCATCCCTCATGGTGGTTAGATAAACCTTTGCATACGTATGTCGGCTGGCAGCATTTCAAAATTAAACATGCAGTTCCTGTTCTTCCAAATGTAAATGTTTTCCCAAACTAAGTTCTGTTTTACCTGAAATGTTTTTTTAGTATTTTCGGATTCCTATTTATAGTGTGTTGGTCTCTCCAAAACTACCAAGCTACTGCTAATTTATTTCCCTGCTATTGTTTTATGTTCCTGATGTGTTCTTAGGTTTATTTGAGTTTTTCTGATGTAGATTTTTTTTGTTTGCAGTCATTGCAGTTGATTGGTATATTCCTGGCTTTTTCTCCTGTGGGATGTCATCTTTTAATTTGGAACTGTTTTTGGGACCAAAACGATGATGTGCTGTTTGAAGATCCTCTGGAATTTGTAGAAGGCCGTAGGGTGGTATTTCCTAAAATTCATGCTTTGTTTTTCATTTGTGATGAATGTGCTGACCTCTTTGACTCTCTTTCTGTTTCTGGCTCTATTTATTTTCTTTTGCACTGTTTCTGGGGATGATGCCAGCAGTTGACCAGAAAGGGGATAGGAGCAATTAGCTACAGAAACATGTTCTCCATTTCAAAATACGGTAATTGATGTAGTAGAAAGTGTTATTTAGAAGTTAGAGACAGTGAAGTGAAACAATAATTTAATTGAATCTTGAATTGGTGGAAACAATTAAACTTCATGTACTTTAAATTAATGGAACATGTTTTGAAAGCAAGTGGTGCTTTTGAAACATGTTCCATTAATTTGAAGTATGTGAAGTTTTAGTGTATCTACCGACTCAAGATTCAATTAAATTAAAGTGACGTAGTGTCACAAATTGACTCAATAATTAATATAAATTATCAATACACATCATTGTCACAAATTCCACCATACTAATATTAAGTTTAAGTTAAATATTTAATAGATTCTCAAATTCAATGCTATGAGTCACTAAATCAAAATGATCTAATAGCCAATGTCCTATAAATATTTAAGATACTTGATACAAAACTAGAGTAAAATGCAGTAGTATCCAAATCAGTCTCAATTCATATACAATGTTACATGTAATTGGAGACACTGATGAATATGTAAAATGAATTCCTATTAATTTCAATACACTATAATATAAATATGATAACTGTAAGCATAAATTTATATCTTAGATGTTTTTGAAGCATTACCATGGCAATTTAATGTCTCATAACCATTGTTGCTTTAATAAGAATAACTATTCATGATATATATACCATTCCAAATCTCATTTGGAAGTCATGTTACTAATCTGGACAAAAATATCTACAATTGTAAAGTATTTAATTATACATATACATCAATTTTTTAATCACTGATACACTAAACACTCTCCCATATGGAGAATTCTGTATTGTGGACTTACGGCATGTACTACAATCAAAATATAAGCCCAACGTTTTTAAAATTATTAAACAGTTTGCACATTTATCTGAAAATTGGATTGAAAATGCATACTATAACTTCTGCATATTCACAACCTGGAACAATACCCCCTAGGTTAGCTAATCAAAAGCTCAACTGGCGATCTGGCAGATAGAGATCAAAGAAAAATAAAGATGGCTGTTGTCATATTGGGTTTGTAACTTATAAGCTCTAAAAAAAAAGGTATTTTTATATATGGTCTACTATCTTTCATGAAAGTAAAAGCACAGCTTTTGTGGATCATTATAGTTCAGGTATGCTTTTATAGATAGTTTACAATTAATATAAATTGCAGTAGAAGTCATTGTAGCAGGTTCCTCACTTATAAGCTTTGCATGCCCTTATTTCCCCTTTTATGCCCAAGTATGCATGAAATATCGTAAAAATATTTAAAATCAATCTGTAGCTGAACCAATGATTACTTAATTTAGGGAAATATTGAGTAAAACAAAACAGAGAGCATATTGTGATGCAGTTGCTATGACCTAAGGTTATTAGGAGATTGCTGCCAGGCAGTCAGAGATAAACAATGATAAGTCGCATTTTCCTTTGGCATAAACTCCAGAAGTGCTATCGACAGATAACCAGAATCCTCTGGAAGTTTCCTCGCCCAACCCACTTCCAGAATGTGCCTCCAGGAAATTCTAGAATGTTCTATGGTAGATTTCACTAGCTATATAAGCAAGCTTTCTTAAACCCCAGTCAGTGAGCAGGGTGTCTACTGCCTTGAAGATTTAAAATTCCAGTATATTTCCAGTAGAAGTTTTGACCAAATTCCAGTACTGCATCGAGTTGTATTGCAGTATAAATGCAGCAGTATTCAAAATGCATGTTGTGACTAGCTTAACATCTTTAAAGGATTTGTTTGTTTTTGCAGCCATCATATGAAGCAGTGTTTATTACTAGTTGCCATATCCTACGTTGCACCAGTTGATTTTTAAATCTTGTATGACTGAATTAAATTTGCTCTCTGTAGTTTTTTGAAATTATTGTTTAATGATCTAGAAGATATTTTATGCTGAATTCTCCTCTTTACCCCTTAGAATATTATTTCATAAAATCCCTGTCCCATGCTATTCATAATTATGAACAAAAAAATTCACAGATATTCACGGAAATGGGATGAAATATCAGCAGATTTAGTATTTCTAATCTTAGCCTCCCCCATTCCCTCCCCTGCAACAGTTTTCATAATTCTGGAAATGTTGTATAGCCTGTAAAAAAATTTAGAGCTGAAAGATTATCCAAATGTTTGAGTCATTTTTAAATATGATAAAAATTAGAGGAAAAACAAAAATATCATGCAAAACAATAACATTCAAAAAATACTTATTTGATTAACAAGATTTTCCAGGAACCCATCACCTGAAAATTCAGTCTGAAATAAACCAATGTTATATTGATATTTCATCCAATTTTTCCAGTATGTAATCACTAATTCCAGTATAATTTCAGTATGTAAAAAAAAAAATTCAGGTATATTTCCAGTATCAGCAGACACTGGTATATGAGAAGGGAGTTGGTGAGCTCACTTCTGCTGCGACATCAAGTGCAATTTTCTGAGGGCATTTGTGATGACTGCTTGACATGTGAGTGCTATTGCAGAGCAAGAGATTGTATCAGTCTTGCATTTGACTCCCCAGCAAGTGAACCATTCAGAAGAAAAAAAATTGAGTTTTATTTATGGACGCTCTTTAACTACTATGGTTCTTAGCGTCCCATTCTATATTGGACATGAAAGACCGGTAATTTTGCTCAGAGGCCTCTTTATCAGGCTTGAGGTTCTTTTACGTGCCGTAAATCTACGACACGGGACCACCGGCTTTACTTCCCTTCCGAAGGAAGCCATGCTAAGGATTTTTACGCCCGAAAAAATCCATCGGCCTCCGCCGGGTTTGAACCCGTGACCTTGGGAACCAGAGGCTAGCACGGTACCACTAGTCCATGGAGGGCGACATTCAGAAGAAGAGGCTACATTACGAAGAAAGTGAAGTGACAGGGAAATTGAACTAGTTCACATCAGCAAAGTGGCAGTGTGAACTAAGTGAAGTCCCAATGAAGGTTGAACTAGATTAAAACAATGACAGGGAAAACTAGTGAAGTGACAGTTAAAAACCAGTCAAAGTCACATTAGTGTTACGAGTGGGATTTATAAATCATGATGGAGGAAATGCTTAAAAATTATTGGCCAGAATGCAGAAGATGGAATCCAGGATGGAGGAAATGGAGAGTGATATGAAGACCATGAAATCTGGGATGAAGAAGATGGGGATGGAAATGAAGACCAAAATGAAGAAAATGAAATCCAAACTTGACCTTGCTTGACATTCAGAACACAATGGAGAAAATGAAAACAG
The DNA here is from genome assembly GCA_030765065.1 of Deroplatys truncata. Lineage (NCBI taxonomy): Eukaryota > Metazoa > Arthropoda > Insecta > Mantodea > Mantidae > Deroplatys > Deroplatys truncata. Next base: position 122,316,390 of record CM060978.1, read on the forward strand.
GAATGAAATCTGAAATGAAGGAGATGAGAAGTGAAATGAAGAGTGTGAAAAAACAAATGAAGACTCAAATAGAGAAAACGAAATTCCAACTAGGTTTTAATACTGACACTTTAAGATCTATGATAAAGGCATTAGTAAACACTGAAGGACGACATTGCAGAGGAGTTAGAAAGAGCTAAATCTGACATGGAAGATAACATTAATGCAGTGGAAGAATGTCTAAATCAGCAAGAAAAATCACTAGATGGGCAAACAAAAGAAAATAAAGCAATGATAGAGGCTGCAATGGATGAGCATCTGGACCAGCAGATGATGGAGTGCTGCAGCCCTATGCCCAGTCACAGTGCAATCTGTGGGACGAGGAGATTTTGACGAGGGATAACTGGAGAATTGAGACAGGACCAATCCTCAAGAATAAAGCATCTGGCATACAATCCTTGTGGGCAGATATTTCTCCCAGAAGCACAACCTATGAGAGCTATTGGATGCGGTGGGATTTCCTGGTGGTTAGGAACAGTGTATTGAAGAGAGTATGGGAGTTCGCAGACAGAAGGACTACGTGAAACTGCAGAAAAGGACTTGTCCATTAACCCAGACAAGACTGAAATAATGATCTTCACAAGGAGGAGGCTGCCAGGTTTGGTAGAGGCCCACCTGTTTGGGAAGAAGTTAAAGTTTTTCAGAGGAATCATTCTGGATGTGGGGCTAAGCTGGAAAAAAGCATGTTGATTACAAAGTTAAGAAGGCCTACAACTTTGTGGGTCTCCCAAAGATCCATAGGACTATCAATATCTTATACAGCACAGGTGTGGTATCTGCCTCTCATATAAAGGTGGTGACTGCAAAGCTGGATTCACTGCCAAGATTGGCATATATGATGATAAAAAGGGTGGTGTGGACGAATTATCAGTCTGCCTTAGAGATTCCGGTGGACCTTCCTCCTTTGCACTTGTTTGTAAAGGAAGTAGCCAGGATGAGTCCACACTGCCTCTGGATTGTAGGGCAATGATGCTTTAAGCTACTCCACAAAGCGACTCACTGAGCCTTTCTGGATTACAGGAGAAGTGTCCTATGACCCAGATGATTGAGGATTTGATGGGGGGGACTAGGTAATAACCTATACTGTGCTCATACTTTCCAGGGAGGAGTGGGACACACAGACCAGGTCTCTCCTAAAGGCAGGGGGCAGGACGTGGTTCATGGATGGTTCCTGCCTTGGGGTAAGATGGGGATGAGGCTGGGGCTCTAGAACCAGGCTTGTCATTCCCCTTGTTTGAGTTACCATGGTTTTCCAGGCTGAGGTCTATGCGATCTTAGCCTGTGTTATAGCCTGTGTTATGCATATTTACACTATGCCATGCAGACAAGTGGATGTACATTGTGTTGTTCAGCTACCACTAATTGTACTGATTTGGTACTATTAGCCCTTTAGTCACCTAGCACAATTACTGCCTACGCATTTCTTCAAATATCATAGGCTGGATCATGTTAACAATATGGAAATATTTTAAGTTTATTACGAATTCCATTTAAGTACAATATTTAAAATCATAGCTGTACTTCAGTAAAGTGCAACATTCATAATTTATTGAATGCTGGACCCTTGTATATTATTTTCTTTTTTTTTAACATGAAGGTGTGCACATTTGTCTTTAAATTGAATAGTGGTTGACTCATATATGACATGGAAAGAACAAGGTTAAACAACACAAAGAATAATTATACTTCTTGCAGCTATTATATGAATGTATTAACTCTGAAAGCACTCTTTAACTATACATTAAGTTTACAAATGTGAAACTGTTTGAAAGTCTTTAGTGTTCTTCTTGCACCTTCTAGAATGAATTTAATTAATTACATTTGATGTTACAATTAGTTTGAATAAGCTTGCTCGGATTCCAATGATTCACTATATGCCACACGCATAAAGATATAAAGAATTTTGACTAGGCTGAAAAGCATGTGTTCTCGTCACCATCCCCAGCATAGAGCTAAAGCTGCCGATGTGTCTGTTGGTAAATTCTCAACTGGTAGTAGCTCCTCTTCATGCTCGTTAGCAAGGCAACCAGTGGAGAACCAAACTATATAACTTGACATCGCTTCAAACGCCACCTTGACGGGGGAGAGAATGCCCTCAACGTTCTAACAGCTTGGTGCTCGATGGATCAGCCTCAATGGATCCTTTATGCTGGTTGCATCATGGGTCTTGGCAGACGCAATGCATACGTGATGGCACTGATGATGTAGCCATCACAGATCTGGCATGAATGTTGAACATAAAGAGCCAAGACTGGCTCAACATCTGCTAAGATAGCATGGCAGCTTTTAAAGCCCTTAGGGCGGTTAAAACTACATCCAGATTGGTGTGGCAATGCCAGAGGATGCTGGATAGATTATGTACCAGCTACCCGGTTACACTTCTTTGGGTTCCTGGGCATGCTGGTGTTAGAGGAAATGAGATTGCAGACAATGTGCAAGGGACTTTGAGACCTCACAGCATATACTATGCAAATGCGAATGTTTTACTTTGCATAGGTATGTATCCTTATGGTCCTTCTTTTTGGAACCTGAGGAAATAAGAAGAGCAGATATCAAGGACGTGGTCCGTTTTATACAGACCATCGAACTTGAGTAGTGCCTAAAATATGAGGCACAATAGGCTCTAGAGCCTGCATGCATGGCCTCTTTAAGAGGCCACTCAGTTACTATCACATCATCATCAGGGTGGAACAGCTGGTGCTACTGAAACGTATGGTGAAGGAAGTCCTTGAGAAAACCCATACCAGCACTATCGGGAGGCCCGAGATGTAAACAAGACCTTGAAGCAGCTATGTCACCAATTATATTGGTTGCATCTTTGAAGCAACGTGGAGAGATGGTGCCAGCAATGTGACATCTGTGCCACAGGTCCTGGGCCCTCATCATGCATTCAGTGTCAACCCCAAGGGAAGTAGCATTTCACTGTGATTGCCCTGCTGCAGATCATGGAGCTGTTCAGGAAGGAGATGTGACGTAGTGGCTATGGCCCAAGGCTATCGGGAAGTTGGTGCTAGGCAGTCGGAGATAAACAGAGATCAAGTTGTATACCAGAAGCATTATTGGCAGACAACCAGGATTTTCTTGAGGTTTCCTTCCCCCCTCCCTGCTCCTGCTTCCAAAATGTGTGTCTAGAGAGTTAAAGAATGTTCTGTGGAAGATTCCTCTGGCTATATAAGCAAGCTTTCTCACTAATGCCAATCAGTTGAGTTGAGTTGGTCAGTGAGTGTGTGAGCAAAGGAAGCAAGGTGAGGAGTGCATTTCTGCTGTGACATCAAGTGCGGTTCTCCAAGGGAGTTTGTGACAACTACTATGACATGCAGTGAGTGATACTGTGGAGTGAGAGATTGTAGAAGCCTTGCTTTCGGCTCCCCAGCAAGTGAACTGTCCAGAAGAAGAGGCTACATCACGTCGAAAGTACAATGATGGGAAAATTGAACCATTTCACATTAGTGAAGTGATAGTGTAAACTAAGTGAAGTCCCAGGAAAGCCGAACTAGATTAAGATAGTAACAGTGAAAACTAGTGAAGTGACAGAAACTGGACAAAGTCACAATATGTTGTGGTGTTTTAATGTCAGTGGAACAAAGTTGTTACTGTGTAAGAAGTTAGCCTTGAACTGGAGGTTACCTGAATGGTAAAAATCAGTGATGCTCTTGTGCTTAAAGAAACTGGAGGTTTGGGTTCATTTTCCAACTTTGTTTTCCAAAATACATTTACTGCATGTGTATAAAATGTTCTTGATTCCTATTATTTACTCTTGACTGTCATTCGAAAGCATCATCCTTATAATTGTGTAGAAACTGGTAGCACTGTGGCATGAAAATAGGTAGGGACCCCAGATTGTCGGTAAATAAAATAATGTAATATCGGTGTAAAAATATTATAGTGAGTGGTGTTTTGGGCGGTAAATAAAACTGCTTAACGGTGTTATCTCGTGCAAAAAAAAGGGAAAAAACAAAAACACAGTTTAAACTATTTTACTGTGGAACAAAGGGCACCTTACATGTAACTTAAAAAAGAGGAGCATGAAAATATTTACATAGTATACATTTCGACTGATTTACTTTGTTAGAGACAAAGCCACCATAAGTTCGATGTTCTCTGGCTTAAGATTTGTTCTTAAGTTTGTCATGATGTTCCCATATGCAGAGAAAAGTCTTTCACTGTCCACATTGGACATGGGTACCCACGATAGTTTCATACACTTCTCACTGAAACACAAATGATCACATTGAAGTCCAGAAAGTAAATCCAGTATGTTCACTTCAGCAGCATCATCTAATTTCTCACACACTATGTTCTTCAGAGCAGCATATCCCTCCTCGAATGTCTTCTCTGGCAAGTCTCTCAGAAAAGGTAACATTCTTCTTGCTTTTTCTATAGTTGTATCAGTAGATGCCTCATTTGATACTATTTTTTGTACATCAAACAATTTACCTGCAGAATGAATAACATCATCAGTGGATCAGCTGACATTAAGGAATTCAACTTGGTAACGACTTTATGCCCAATTGCTTGAACTGACTGATAACATAAGACTTCTTGAGGGTTGGCAGTCTCTGAAGAAGACTTGAAGTTTTCTCTCCAAACGAGCCCTCAGCTACTATTGTGAAGCCATTTGATATATCTTTAAGTTTGCTATATAGTTTATGAACAAATGGATATTTAGATCCCTCAAGCACTTCAATAAGGCAAATGGTGTCTTTGCAGTGTTCAAGAAGGAAAGATGCCTGACAGTTTATTATATTTTGAGACCGCATTGAAATACTACTGTGGAATCGGTTTGAATTCCCGCGTGCCGCAAAATTAAACTGACCTGGCAATGTCTTGCACATGCTGTCTGTACGGCGGGTGAACGGCACGTTGCCAACTCCACTGTCAGCTGAATTGTGCATACGCTAGCTTAATTTGAAATGTGGCTCCATCAACATAATTCCTTTTCTTTTTCAGAGCAGAAGGTAAACAGACTCCTTGCGCTAAATTGTAACGTAATTTAAAGAATATAACTTGACTCCAAACGAATCTTTCAGTATAGCGGACACAAAATATACCTAGACATGCGTTCACATTATGGCAACGTCGCGAGACAGCAACAATTTTCGTGCGAGGGGTACAGGAAACGGAGACAGTGATTGGGAGAAGAGGCTGTCTACTGTCAGAATTGACTTGAACCAGACTTAGAAATTAATGCATTATTTAACGATACTTTTGCGACAGTCTTTTCCAGCTGGCATGAAATGGGGCGATGCAAGCACGAATCGTTAAAATACAGCATTAGAGAAGAATTGCAGGTAGTATTGTCATTTAAATCCAAAGAATAATTTGAGTGAAATGAGAAATCCGTCACTGATGCGGTGTTGCCGAGTTCCGATAAACATGGCATTCCTTTTGTTGTGCATGCAATAGGTGAAAAGTGAAGGGGACGGGGTAGTCGAAGCAGTACTGATGTTTGCCGAAGCTCTGGTTAAATCACAGTGCAGTTTAGTGTTCTGTATCCGTAAATGATTGATAAGCTAAATATCTGATTGTTTATGTGAAAAGGAGAGACAAACGCCAAAAAAAAAAGGAGAGAGAAAAATTTCGGGTTATTTGCACATTTGTTTTCATAACAGTGTTATTTTGCGTTTTCGCGATACAGAACTAATGTCGCGTTATTTCACGACTCAGAATGGATATATATGTGGAATTTAAAAATAATTGATTAAAGGTTTTCCTTATTGTTAATTTTCGGCCAATTTCGCGAATTAACTACTCGTGAAAAGTCGGGGTCCCTAAAAATAGGTGACTATTGAAATCATTCATTACAGAGATTTTTTTTTTTCCATTTCTGAATTTTACGCTTATTACATTTTACAACACAATACAGTGTGTCTACAAATTATTGGACAATTTCATAAGGCTAATTTTTCACAATATGTAACATAAATAATCATACCACCATCTGAAAGAGGGAAGTTTGAAATTTTGTGTTTACATCTGATTTTCATTTGTCAGCTAGCAAGAAATGTGTACATTGTATTTGGAAAAAATGGCTGCTTTATCAACCGATCATAGCTGGTGTGTTCTTAAATTTGAGCAAATAGACAGTGTTGTAGTGGGCATTTAGATAGCAATTTGGACGTCCTGCATCCCCCGCATCGTCAGTCCAAAGGTGGTACAAACAATTTTGTGACAGAGGATGTATTTGTCATCAAGGGAAAAGACGCACCAAAGGCCAAGTGTAAATGAAGAAACAATTGACACAGTCCGTGAAAGCTTTATATGGAGCCCTAAAAATCCGTACAGAGAGCCAGTCAATAGTTGTAGATGCCAACATCAACAGTGTGGAACACTGTACGGAAGCGATTAAGTTATTCCCATACAAACTGCAGCTGGTATAAAAACTGCAGCCTGATGATCCAGCAAAGAGGCTAGCATTTTGTGAGAATTTTGTGGCCATGATTGAAGAGGATGAGGATTTGCCAGAACAAATCATAATGAATGATGAAGCAACATTTCATTTATTTGGAAAAGCCAATAGACACAATGTCCGGATATGGGGATCTGAGAACCCCATGCTGTGATTCAGATAGAATGTGACAGTTCAAAGGTAAATGTATTTTGTACTGTTTCTAAAAGGCGTATGTTTGGCCCATTTTGTTTTCATTGAGAATGCTATCAATGGAAATGTGTACCTGGATATGTTGCAAAATTGGTTAATGACACAACTCACAGACGAAGAGGAACAAGGATTCATTTTCCAACAAGAATGGACCCTCCACACTGGCATAGAAATGTCTGTGGGTACCTCAATAGACACCTCTCAGGTAGATGGATTGGTTGTGCAACAGTCGCAGACAAACCTTCTGCATATGGCCACCCCGTTTACCTGACCTTACAGTGTGTGATTTCACATCAAGGATAGTATTCACATCCCTCCACTTCCACATTGGTGGAACTGAGATGGCGCATTACCGCAGGCATTATCACACAAGACATGCTTAAGAAAGTTTGGCATAAATAGTATCACTGCTGGACATCTGTCGTATTACATGTGGTGCTCACATCAAGTACATCTAAGATAAACACAAAACTTCCAACTTCCCTCTTTCAATTGAATATGACAATTCATTTATGTTAAGTATTGGTGAAAATATAACCTTATGAAATTGTCCAATAATTTGTCAACACACTATATATTTATAACGAAAATTAATTTTAATATTTTTTTTTCTCGTGAAATAAGAGTATTACTTCAGAGACCGGCATATGTAGATTGAAGAGAACAATGTTCAATTCAATCTACATGTTTATGTTCCTTTGTTGTATTATTGACTGGAGTTCTGAATTGAAGCTCTTTACATATTAACAAACATGTTTTAATGAATACTCCTATGTTATTTTCTTATAAATAATTGGAATGCATAATGCTTCAGTCCCTAATAATTTATTGATAAAAGTGTTGCTGAAATATTTACAGAAAAAATGGAAGGAAGGAAACAAACAAACAAGTGATGTATCTACATTACAAGCCCAAAATTACTATATTTGATGTGAATCCAACTAAAAAAAATCTGATGTGTTACACTCACATGACTTTCTCTACTCTTATTCAAACTATTTTTACAAACGCTTATTCTCCATCTACTTCAAGTTAATCGAGATAAACATTTGCAAACTCTATCTTATTGCTAATTTTCTTGTAGATGTAAGGGGAATATATATTTACAAGGGCAATATAGAAATACAGTAGCCTTTAAGCATAGACATTACTCTTAATAGCTGGTTGCTATGTGCAGCACCATTCACTTTGTCACAGATTAATACTCTTTGCATATCCAAGACAAAAAAATGAATAACGAATTCCCATTTGAGAAAATAAGTATTGAAAAATTTAAGGGAATAACAAGCAATATCTTGAAAATGGTTCACTCAACAAAAAAATGTATATGACATAAATTGTGTATTTTAACGCGATCTACATTTTTTGTGTAGTAAAATTTTGTCTATCTCTTATGCTTTACCAGTTATGCAAAAGTCGTTCACAATGAAGAATACTTTTGGAGACATTCCCAGAAAATTCAAGATGTGGGGGGATTTTCTTGAAAACCTTCGTGTCGCATCTCTGGAAGATACTGTACCTAAATACCAAGTTTGGTGTTTATCGGACTGTTTGTTTCTGAGTTATGCTGTTCACAGACACACACACAGACAGACACATACATGGACGTTTCCAAAAATGCTTTTTTTGGATTCAGGGGATCTCAAAACATATATTTCCGATAAAATCTCGGTATCAAATTTTTGGGTGGAATACAATACTTCCCCTACTTACTATACATAGTAGAGAAAGTAATAATACCTGATGCGGTATTAATGTTAATATTATTTAACATTATTGTAGCTCCACGTTGTGGTAGCCAATTTGAAGTAACATTATTTGCTTACGTAAATTATTAAAACTTGAAGATCTTCTGTTGTGTTGCTTTTGTTTTGTTTGGTTACATAATTTTAACTGCCCCACGTATGGGAGCCAATTTGTAATGGTATTACTTACAAATGTTTGTTTACATCACGTGTGTTGAAGCCATCTTGTGACGTCATTCATTTGTTCGGTTTGTAGCTCCATCTAGTGTTAGCAATTTGTGGTACCTAGTATCAGTGTTTGAAAGAATTTTAAGTTTTGTTTATTGTCCTCCGGCTAGCTATTATCTTATCTTGGGTCGAACATGTGTCTTGATCAGGGTTGTGTAAACGGAAAGGAATCTTTTATCCAAAAAGAACACTGATGAAGAAATTTGTTTTATAATTTTTATTGTCGAACACGTTCACTATCACTTTTACATATTGATCTAGATACTCGCCAAACTGAAACTGTTATAATAACTTCTTACTGATCACTTTTAATCAACGTACTTCAACCTTTTGTATAATTAACTTTACCATATTTTAGATCTTTCATAATTCTGCTGCGCGTAACTTGTGAATCTATATCCGATGTATGACGAACTAATACTTTCGACGAACTGACTGACTGAAGACGACGTGTAGTGTATGAATGCTTTCGGCGAACTGAAGGACTGACTGACTTTACCTCCAACCTACCTTATTTATAATCCTTCATCCAGATACGCTTAAAGATTATAACTGAACTGCAATTGGCTAATAAAACGCGCCAACATTACGTAACTTCCTCGTTTCCAATAATTATAAACAGCTCACCCCCCTCTCTGCATTATTGCGCGCTATTATTGACAGTTTCAGTAAGGCATTATAAATTTACTTCCCAACAATATTTACAATCAATAAACATCTGAAATCAATGTCACATAAAAATGCATATTCATATTACAATCATTATTTACATTTAAGTAATTTGTGATACAAATTACTGCATCATATGCCCCACTAGAAACATAATTATAAATATTTACAACTTGTTTGGAAATTTTATAATTGGGTTTTTAGTCTCCTAAATCTTGGAACACACGCTATCACTTTCACTTAACACTTCACACGCATTTAACACACGACATATATATTTTTTTTTTTTTATCTCGCCACTACTTACTGGCTCTGGTTGAATTAATTTAGATATTAATCTGACATTACAAATTTTTTTTTTTATATATTAAATACTGTACCCTGAATTATTTAATTACTGTTTCAAAAATTGTTTACTTTCTTAAGTTGTTGACAAAATTTTGTACATTTAAGAATTTTTGCAATTACTATACATTCCCACCAAAAAATATTCACCCTCTACACAAATAAATTTACATCTCTTAAATCTAGTCACTATTTCACATTTTCTGTTTGCTACATAAGTATTTGTTTTTAATTATTTTTACCCATTTTTGTTATTTTGTACTTTATTTTAACAATATTCTTGGAATTGTATTTACGTACTTTTAATTTAATATCATATTAAGTTTCAATTTTTACATTTTTAATTTCAAATACTGTTACAGTTACTAAAAATTTAATTTTCCTTTTTTTTTTTTTAAAACATTTCTCTTTTTTTTTTTTATAATTTATTTCTCTTTTCAAATGACATATAAATAATTAACCCTCTTACGTTCCAATACATTTCTCTGCAAGTCATCTTTAACTATCCAGCATTTACTTTACATCTCATTGCTATTTACCCTCCTGGATCAAATTGTGTGTGGCTAAACATTACTCGTAGCCGTATCCTAACCTTCAAATTTTTGTTCATGAATAACCTCTTGTATTCATATGAAATTTCATCCCATGATACCATTTGAAAACAATCTAAAGTTTCTTGAACAACAAATCTTTTAACAACTGTCATTTTCAATTCTTCTGCTATCTTTTTAATCTGAGAATACTCTGACAAATCTGTACTAAACTGTACTGGACTGGAGTTTTCATTTTGAACATCTTGGTACAATTTATTTCTTTGCATTACTGTCTCATTCTGTATTTCTGATATCTCCCCTCTGAAATTAACTTGCGCCTGATTCACATCTACGTTCATAACCTCTTTCATCTCTCTTATCTCACTTGAAATGTTACTCATTCTACTACCTAACTCTGTACATTCTACATCAACATGTTCAATTTTAGTATTAACCTCACTTTCTTTGTTATCTCTTTCCCTGCTCATGTTTAGCATTTTCTTTGAAATTTCTCCTATCTCACTTGCTATTATTTCCTCATTTTCATCTCTCATTTTTGGCATACTCCTATCTAGCTTCATAACTTTCTTTTCAATTTCTTCACTGCTTTGATCTACTGTTTGCTCTAATTTCTCATTCCTCCTACCAATATCTTCAATTGATTTCCTATGATCTTTTTTTATAGCTTCTCTCAATTCCTTAAAACTCTGATCTACTTTTTGTTCTACACTCTTAATAATATCTTCCCTGTTTTGATCTATTTTCTTACTAAGATCTTCCCTCATTTCCCTATAATTCTTTTCCATATTCTCATTAATCTTTTTCAGCATTTCCATAATTATACTAGTATCAGAATTAATATTTCCTGCTATTATATTTTCACTTCCTGCACTAACATTTCCTCCCTCCAATACTACATCGTTTGAGCTTTTTTTTGCAACCTGTATTGACTTATAACTGTTACACTATCCCCTTCCATCATTGTTTCTTCAATCTTATTAGTAGCCATTGTTTTTGTTTTCTAAAAAAAAATTACGATACTCTGACCTTTGTGATGCTCTCTGTTGCTGTTACATTGATGTCCAGCTTCCTGCCCCTCTCTCCTAGATTTGTATGTCGCTTCTGCATTGTGTTATGATGAGTCCACGTCGTTTTGTTGTCCTGTAGTTTGGAATCTGCGTCTTGTAGATCATTTCACTGCTGCATTCGTTCCACGTCCTGGTTCCTTTCCTGGTCACTCTGCTACTTTCCTGGTTACTTTGCTTCTTTCCTGGTCATCGTGTTCCTTTCCTGGTCACTCTGCCCCTTCCTGGTTATTCTGATCCTTTCCTGGTCATCGTGTTCCTTTCCTGGTCATCGTGCCCCACGTTCTGGGTGCCAATTTGATGCGGTAATAGTGCTTACGTAATATGTTTTTACGTAAATTATTAAAACTTGAAGATCTTCTGTTGTGTTGCTTTTGTTTTGTTTGGTTACATAATTTTAACTGCCCCACGTATGGGAGCCAATTTGTAACGGTATTACTTACAAATGTTTGTTTACATCACGTGTGTTGAAGCCATCTTGTGACGTCATTCATTTGTTCGGTTTGTAGCTCCATCTAGTGTTAGCAATTTGTGGTACCTAGTATCAGTGTTTGAAAGAATTTTAAGTTTTGTTTATTGTCCTCCGGCTAGCTATTATCTTATCTTGGGTCGAACATGTGTCTTGATCAGGGTTGTGTAAACGGAAAGGAATCATTTATCCAAAAAGAACACTGATGAAGAAATTTGTTTTATAATTTTTATTGTCGAACACGTTCACTATCACTTTTACATATTGATCTAGATACTCGCCAAACTGAAACTGTTATAATAACTTCTTACTGAACACTTTTAATCAACGTACTTCAACCTTTTGTATAATTAACTTTACCATATTTTAGATCTTTCATAATTCTGCTGCGTGTAACTTGTGAATCTATACCCGATGTATGACGAACTAATACTTTCGACGAACTGACTGACTGAAGACGACGTGTAGTGTATGAATGCTTTCGGCGAACTGAAGGACTGACTGACTTTACCTCCAACCTACCTTATTTATAATCCTTCATCCAGATACGCCTAAAGATTATAACTGAACTGCAATTGGCTAATAAAACGCGCCAACATTACGTAACTTCCTCGTTTCCAATAATTATAAACAGCTCACCCCCCTCTCTGCATTATTGCGCGCTATTATTGACAGTTTCAGTAAGGCATTATAAATTTACTTCCCAACAATATTTACAATCAATAAACATCTGAAATCAATGTCACATAAAAATGCATATTCATATTACAATCATTATTTACATTTAAGTAATTTGTGATACAAATTACTGCATCATACCAGATCTTGCAGATATTAGTGTGTTAAAGTCTGTTAGTAGTGCCGGAAAAAACATTTATCTTTCAATTAGGTAACTAGTGCATATATCTAATAGTTTATCTGGTGATTGTAGTACAAGATCTCAGTTGATCATCATCATAACAGTGCATTTACTTTAAGATAACTTTTACTAAATGAAGCTTTTCATGTTCATAACTGATGGCCTGTGTGAACAAAGATTTATAAAACTTGTTAACTTTAAGATTGAATAATCCCAGAATGCCATGTGATAGGAAACCACAAACCTTTGAATCTGTGAAATAGACTGTGGCGTTTGTATTCTGACTGCACAGTGCAATACAGATTAATCTAAACTTGTTCATCCTTGATGTATCATCCAGATGTACTTTTCTGCTTAACTATACTGGACTGTTCAGATGCACTGAACGTTTTCTTAGTGCTGGCTCAACCCTCTCAGTGCTATGAAAGGTATGCAGTTATAGCATAGTTAGGAACTGCAACTTCATTAGCATGTACTGGAAAAATTGTCGCTTACAAAATTAGTCACAAATTTGTGAATGTTCTGTAAATCTGATGTGAATTAATAGATGTATTTCAATTCAACTTAATGTAAAGGATATTCTTTTTCCAATGCACATGAGCATCCAATATGGACAAACATGCATGTGCATGCTGACTGTTTAGTATAACAAGGAAATTAAAGAAACATGGTCTAGTAGTAAAGAAATACTGTGGGTTATAATGGATGTTAAGTACATAGATGGGAATATACTCTGTGTAGGAATAATATATAACCCCCCTGCATCCTCGCGGTTTCATAATCCTGATCTCCTTAATCACATAAGATAAGATATAGAGAGGCTGAAGGAGAAATTTGTAACTGCAGAGGTAATACTAATGGGAGACTTTAATATCAGGATTGGGGAAAGTGATACATATGTTGGAAATGATTGGATGAGTGATGAAATTGTGTTTAAAAGTGAGAAACTTAGGCAAAGCAAGGACAAATTTGTTGATACAGAGTGTGAAAAATTTATTGATTTTTGTGAGTTGAATGCTTTAGAAATTTTGAATGGAAAATGTGGGGAAGATGAACAAGGAGAATTTACCTTTGTTAGCAATAATGGGCAGAGTGTAATAGATTTTGTGTTGTGGCCTCTGAATTTAGGACATATTTTAAGTAATTTTAAGGTATTAAATTTAAGCTCAACTAGCGGGCATTATCCACTGATTGTGGATTTTATGATGCACACTGCACAAGTAAAACACAATATAAGAGTGGAAAGCTATTGTAAAAAAGAGTATATTAGCTATAAATGGAAAGAAGAATTTTGTGACACATTTAAACAGACTCTAGATTCGAATTATGGAAAGATATGTCTATGTGGAGTAACATTCATGGTTAAGAATAATCAAATTGAGAATGCAATAGATATCCTTAATACAGTTATGCAAAGGGCGGGAGAGGAAATGAAAACAAAAAAGAGGGTTTACATAAATGATAAGGACTGGTTTGATGAAGAATGCAGGGTATCAAAAAGACAAGTAAAACAACTGTTGGTTAGGTGGAGGGAATTAGGTGATAGAAAATCTAGGGACGATTATATGCAAGGGAGGAACTCACATAATTTATTGTTAGAGCAAAATAAAAAAGACTGGAGAGAATGCAATGAAAGGAATTTGATAAAATGTCTAAATGAAAATAATGTTAATAAGGTATGGCAGGTTCTTAAGTCGACCTATAATAAATGTGCAACTAAACCCAATGTTGAGCCAGGACAATGGATGGAGTATTTTAAAACATTATATGGGGAAGAAAGGAGTATAGGAAGTACGGGATTTTTGGAAATAAGGAATGTTTTTGTAGAGATATTGGATGGTGAAATTAGGAATGAGGAAATAATAAAATAAGTTAAGTTACTGAAGAAAAATAAAGCTACTGGAATTGATGGCATCCCAACAGAGTTTCTTAAGGAATGGTGTAATGAAACAGGAAGAGTGAAAATTTTATTAGATTTATTTAATGTAATTATTAGAAAGGGTTGTACCTAAACGATGGAGGGAAGCTATCATCCATCCTATATATAAAGGCAAGGGCAATGTCGATAAACCTAGTAACTACAGAGCTATTGCATTATTATCGAATATAGGAAAACTTTTTGCAGGCATTTTGGCAGCAAGACAACAATTTTGGGTTGAAGAATATAATATCCTTTCGGAATTCCAGATGGGCTTTCACAAGGGAAGGAGAACAATTGATAATTTATTTATTATAAAGACATTAGCAGACAAATATTTAAAAGAAAAAAGGGGTAAATTGTATATGGCTTTTGTAGACTTAGAGAAAGCTTATGACCAAATTGTGGCATAAATTAGTGTGTATGGGAGTAAGTCAGCAATTGGTGAATATTCTTAAAGCACTGTATTTTGAGAATACCTTCTGTGTAAAGGTGGAGACAGGCTGTGTAATAAAAGAAATTCCACAAAGGAATGGCCTTAGGCAAGGATGTAAGTTAAGCCCAGTTTTATTTAATTTATACATAGATGATATCTTACTAGAAATTGGAAGGAATAATAACTGTGCACCAGTAATTAACAACATCCAAATCCCAGGACTTCTTTTTGCAGATGACCTAGTGGTAGGATCTATTACAGTAAGTGGTTTAAAACAATCATTACAAGCAATTGATGTATATTGTAAAGAATGGAGGTTAAAATAAAATCAAGAGAAAACACAGATTGTGGTTTTCAAAAAGGGGGGAAAATTAAGCAAATATGAAAAGTGGAAGGGAGAGAATAAAGATTACAGGGTAGTGCGTGACTGTATCTATTTAGGAGTAAAAATAGATGGAGGTAATAAATGGGAGAAACAAAAGAAGTTTGCATTGGCAAAAGGTAAAGGGGCGATGGCAGCAATTAGAAGCTGCAAATATAAAGTACCTAATATAAATGTTAAATGCCTGTAAAACGTTTATGAGATGGTTGTGGAGGCAAAAATGACGTATGGTATAGAAATATGGGGATTAGATAGAGGATGGGAAAGTATAGATGTGGTGCACAGGATGTTTTGTAGAGAAATACTAGGGCTACCGAAGTCAATTGTAAGACAGGTAGCACAATTACAGATGGGCAGGGTGGCAACTAAAGGGAAGATAATGGAAAGAGCTTTGAAATTTTGGTTCAGAACTTTAAATCTAGGAAAAAGTAATGTGTTAAGACAATGTATTGAATACCAAGAGAATAGCTTAATGAATGATGGATGGGTAAGTAAATTACGGAACATTTTGGAGAAAAATGGGTTAGGAGATATATGGAGAAGGAGAGAAAATAACGTAAAACATTTTTGGAAAAAGGCAAGGAAAAGACTGGAAGATATAGAAATGCAAATCATGTTCAGTGAGATTGCCGAAAAGAGCTCATTAGTTTATTATAGGCCAATGAAAAATACTGGGGTAGGGAAAAATATATAGACATAGTAAATAAAGAAGAGAGAGAATCTATTGCATGGTTAAGAACCGGAGCATGGAGGCTAAAAGGGCTAAGACAGGGTATTCCTCAGAACCATTGTCCAATATGTGGTGGTAATGAAGACATTGAACACATAGTATTTAAGTGCCAAGGAACAGAAAATTGGAGAAAAGAATTTTTTAATAAGAAGTGGTTGAAGGGGGATAGAAATACACTTATGATTGAAATGATTTGTAAGGACGCTAGAAGCATTGGACAGTTTTTGTGTAAAGTAAAAAATAAATGGCTTTGGACAGTGGAAAGAGAAAAGTAAGAGGTAGTGCATCTTACTTTGAATGGAAAACTACAGTGAATGTGTGATGGTTAAGTAATCAATAAATGAAAAGTGAAAAACAAGTGGAAATGGGACATGAAAAAAACTGAAAAAAAAAGAGCAAGATAATTTATTGACAAGAAATTGTAAAATGTAAATAAACTGTAGTGATTGTCTACTAAATGAGTGACCAGAGTCAAAGTGCAGTAGACAATCACATTTGTAAAACTCTTAGCACAATAAATACTATACTATACTATAACAATTTCCACTTTTGTTTATTTTGAAACTGCTGGAATGAAAACTGACAATGGTTTGGAAAAATGTGTTAAGTATTATAAACATTGCTTAACCCATAAGTACACACAGATGGTCTGTGAGGCCAAGGAGAATATTTTCAATTAGTACAATGTCTGACAATTTTTCCAAGAAGCTATCTCCTCAGTACCTTTAAGTGAGCATAAGAGGAGTCGGTATGGTGTACTTCATATGTCATTAATTCCCATGAGCACATGTATGAAGTATTGACTTTGTTAGTGTTACAACAGATGTCATGTTTTCTTGCTTGGTACCTTATTTTAGTATTTTGTAAGGGTTGTAACTGCATCATGGCATATTCTTACAAAGCAGAACAGGAGAGAATTGTGTGGTTGTATGAGGAAGTAATGGCTGAAAGTGAAGTTGTTGATTCTGAAGGTGAAGAATTTGTTTTTGAAGAAATCCAGGACCCAGAATATAACAATGCTCTGATGCCGAACAAGACACATCAGGTGATGAAACAGGAGAGAGTGATTATGGTACAGATAATGAAGGGTTTGTCGGTAAAGATGGATCAGTATGGAAGTTATGTGCTCCGCCAAATAACTCGTGCACGTGTTATCATAACATTGTAATTCATTTACGATGAAATGTACTGCAAAAATGTTGGGAACTGTTTTTCTGATGAACAAATCATGCACATATATGTTAACTGTACTAATAGTACATTCAAAGTATTCTTGGCACTTTTTCTAGGGAGGGAGATACCCAACATACTAATCTAGGTGAAATGAAGGCTTTATTGGGTTTATTGTATTATGCTGGTGTAATGCGAGCCCACTGACTAAGTCTACAAGATTTGTGACTAACAGATAACACAGGAGTTGAAATATTTTACCTCACCATGGGCATAATCAAATTTTGTTTTCTACTTCGGTGCCTCAGATTCAATGATAAAGAAACAAGATGTGTGAGAGAGAAAACAGATCACATGACAGTGATGTAATCTTTGCGGAGGGCGATGGAGTTTCTTGGGCTTGAAAATCCTTAGCATGGCTTCCTTTGAAAGGGAAGTCTTCATGTCATAGATTCACTGCATGTAAAAGAGTCTCAAGCCTGATAAGGAGGCCCCTGAGCAAAATTTCTGGTCTTTCACGCCCAATATAGAATGGGACACTAAGAACCATAGCAGTCAAAGAGTGTCCATAAATAAAAACTCAATTCATTCAAGGCAGCAATAAGACAGGCTTTCAATATAATTGTTGAAAACTTACAGAAGACATATACAGATTCTGAATAGAGTAGGCTCTCGATTATCTGCAGTAATGGAGGGAAACGCTACCAAAGATAAAGCAAAACATGGAAAATCCTCTGTGGTCTGCAGGTACTAATGTGAGGATATTTATAGATATTAAGATGGTTACAATGCAGAAATTGTCATTTAACTCACAATTTTGTAGAAGACATCTCTGTCAGCATGATCTATATTTATTTATTTATTTATTTGTGCTAGCAATCTTCCTTAGAATATGGCTATACATCAGCCCAAGCTGTTATCTTGCCATATTCTACCCATATTACACTCTTATTATAACATAAAAAATTATGATAATAATAAAAATAATAGTAAAAAATAATAGTAATGATATCAAAATAATAATCTTATAATACTAATATAATAATAATAATAATAATAATAATAATAATAATAATAATAATAATAATAATAATAATATAATTACATAACTTAACATCACTTGATGAAATTAATTTACATCACTTTTTATTGTCCATAACCATTTCTTTTTTACTTTGGACAAGTATTCTCCTACCTTTTTACTATCCTTGTTAAAAATCTTGCTTAAAGCTACTTTCCTGTCCAGTTTTAACAATTTCCCATTTATAGCTTCCTTTCTCCAATGCTGTGTACCTTTACAGTCAAAAACGATATGTTCTAAATCTTCTCTTTCCCCACATATTGGACACTGGTTCTGCGGGAACCCATTTCTCATTCCTATTAGTCTCCATACACCTGCTCGTACCCAGGCAATACTTTCTCTTTGTTCCTTATTTGAGTTATCCACATACTGTTCTCTAGTCCATACATTTTTTATTAATATATATGATTCCAAGGAACTTATCTTCCCAATGTTGCTAAATAAATTTTGTATCTCTATATCTTCAAACCTCTGCCTAGCTTCTTTCCAAAAACCCTTAACATTATTTTCCCTCCTTCTCCAGATTTCCCCTAGACCACTATTTTCCAAATTAGTTTGTATACCATAACTCCACCCATTTTTCTTTAAGCTCCTTTCTTGGAATTCCAAACACTGCCTCAACAAATTCTTCTCTTCTAAATTTAATAGTCTGTACCAATATTTAAGAGCTCTCTCCATTATTACCCCTTTCCCCCCCACTCTCTGCATTTCAATTAGAGCAAATTCCTTAACTGTAGCATTTGGCAGGCCTAAAACTTCTCTGCAAAAACTCCTATGTACCATATCTATCTCTTCCCAGCCTTGTTCTACTCCCCATATTTCAATTCCATATAACATTTTTGCTTCAACTACTGTGTTATATATTTTCTCTAGCCATTTAACATTTATATCTGGTATTCTATATTTGCACCCTCTAATCGCTGACATTGCCCCTTTCCCCTTTGTCAATACCAGTCTCTTCTGTTTCTTCCATTTTCCACCCCCATCCATTTTAACCCCTAAATATATACAATCTTTGACCACTTTATATTCCTTCTCTCCATTCTTCCACTTTTCATACTTGCCCAGTTTGGCACCTTTCTTAAACACTATAATTTGAGTCTTCTCTTGATTTACTTTCAGATTCCACTCATCACAGTATTTATTCATTTGCTGTAGGGATTGCTTCAGACCAATCGTTGAAGCTTATCCTATCACTAAATCATCAGCGAATAACAACCCAGGGATTGATACCTTATTTATCATAGGCAACCAATTATTATTCCTTCCAATCTCAGTGAGGATATCATCAATATACAGATTAAATAACACTGGACTTAATTTACATCCTTGTCGTAACCCCTTCCTTTGGTTTACTTCTTTTGTCACCAATCCTACTCTGCGACAGTATTTATGTTCTATGTATTTAACATTATTGTAGCCCCACATTGTGGTAGCCAATTTGTAACAGTATTACTTACAAATGTTTGTTTACATCACGTGTGTTGAAGCCATCTTGTGACGTCATTCATTTGTTTGGTTTGTAGCTCCATCTAGTGTTAGCAATTTGTGGTACCTAGTATCAGTGTTTGAAAGAATTTTAAGTTTTGTTTACTGTCCTCCGGCTAGCTATTATCTTATCTTGGGTCGAACATGTGTCTTGATCAGGGTTGTGTAAATGAAAAGGAATCTTTTATCCAAAAAGAACACTGATGAAGAAATTTGTTTTATAATTTTTATTGTCGAACACGTTCACTATCACTTTTACATATTGATCTAGATACTCGCCAAACTGAAACTGTTATAATAACTTCTTACTGATCACTTTTAATCAACGTACTTCAACCTTTTGTATAATTAACTTTACCATATTTTAGATCTTTCATAATTCTGCTGCGCGTAACTTGTGAATCTATATCCGATGTATGACGAACTGACTGACTGAAGACGACGTGTAGTGTACACAGAATTTTGATGAACTGAGCATGAAGCTACCTCTAACCTACCCTATTTATAATCCTGCATCCAGATACGCCTAAAGATTATAACTGAACTGCTATTGGCTAATAAAACGCGCCAACATTAGCGTCTATTTTAATATCCAATGAAAATTATGAATACATATACTTTAGGGAGATAACATTCCAGAAGGTTCTCAACAAAAAAAACGCGCCAACATTACGTAACTTCCTCGTTTCCAATAATGATAAACAGCTCACCCCCCTCTCTGCATTATTGCGCGCTATTATTGACAGTTTCAGTAAGGTCGTATAAACTTATTTCCCAATAATAATTACAATCAATAAACAATTGAAATCAATGTCACATAAAAATGCATATTCATATTACAATCGTTATTTACATTTAAGTAATTTGTGATACAAATTACTGCATCATATGCCCCACTAGAAACATAATTATAAATATTTACAACTTGTTTGGAAATTTTATAATTGGGTTTTTAGTCTCCTAAATCTTGGAACACACGCTATCACTTTCACTTAACACTTCACACGTATTTAACACACGACATGTTTTTTTTTTTTTTTTTTTTTTTTATCTCGCCACTACTTACTGGCTCTGGTTTAATTAACTTAGATATTAATCTGACATCACAAAAATTTTTTATAGCAAATACTGTACCCTAAATTATTTAATTACTGTTACCAAATTGTTTACTTTCTTAAGTTGTTGACAAAAATTTATACATTTAAGATTTTTGTAATTGTTTAACATTTTTACCAAAATATTCACCCTCTACACAAATATTTACATCTCTTAAATCTAGGCACTGTTTCACATGTTCTATTTGCTACATAAGTATTTGTTTTTTTTTTTAAATTATTTTTAACCCATTTTTGTTATTTTGTACTTTATTTTAACAATACTCTTGGAATTGTATTTACGTACTTTTAATTTAATATCATATTAAGTTTCAATCTTTGCATTCTTAATTTTCAAATGTTGTTACAGTTACTAAAAATTTAATTTTTTTTTTTTTTAAATTTATTTCTCTTTTCAAATGACATATAAATAATTAACCCTCTTACGTTCCAATACATTTCTCTGCAAGTCATCTTTAACTATCCAGCATTTACTTTACATCTCATTGCTATTTACCCTCCTGGATCAAATTGTGTGTGGCTAAACATTACTCGTAGCTGTATCCTAACCTTAAAAAATTTGTTCATGAATAACCTCTTGTATTCATATGAAATTTCGTCCCATGATAACATTTGAAAACAATCTACAGTTTCTTGAACAACACATCTTTTAACAACTGTCATTTTCAATTCTTCTACTATCTCTTTAATTTGAGAGTACTTTGAAAAATCTGTACTAAACTGTACTGGACTGGAGTTTTCAATTTGAATATCTTGGTACTTGTTAATTTCAGAAATTAGCTTTTGATTATTTACAGTCAAAACTTTAACTTCTTCGTGCAATTTATTTCTCTGCATTACTGACTCCTTCTGTATTTCTGATATTTCCCCTCTGAAATTAACCTGCGTCTGATTCACATCTACATTCATAACCTCTTTTATCTCTCTTATCTCACTTGAAATGATACTCATTCTACTACCTGACTCGGTACATTCTACATCAACATGTTCACTTTTAGTATTAACCTCACTTTTTTTGTTACCTATTTCCCTGCTCATGTCTAGCATTTTCTTTGAAATTTCTCCTATCTCACTTGCTATTACTTCCTGATTTTCATCTCTCATTTTTGGCATACTACTATCTGGCTTCATAACTTTCTTTTCAAATCCTTCTATTATTTTCCTATTTCTATTTCTATATCTCCCATTATTTCCCTATTCCTTCTTTTCATATCTTCCCTGTTTTGATCTATTTTCTTTTCTAATTTCTCATTCCTCTTACCAATTTCTTCCCTTAATTGATCTGTAATACTCTTATCAATATCTTCCCTCAATTTTTTATTATTCTGAGTTAGTTTTTGTTCTAAACTCCTATCAATATCTTCCCTCAATTTCTCATTATTCTGAGTTAGTTTTTGTTCTAAACTCCTATCAATATCTTCCCTGTTTTGATCTATTTTCTTACTAAGATCTTCCCTTAATTCCCTATGACTCATTTGCATATCTTCCCTGTTTTGATCTATTTTCTTACTAAGATTCTTTTGCATATCTTCATTCAAATTTTTCAGCATTTCCATAATCATACTAGTATCAAGATTAACATTTCCTGCTATTCTATTCTGACTTTCTGCACTAACATTTCCACCCTCAAATCCTAAAAAGTTTGAGCTATTTTCTGTAACCTGTATTGAATTACAGCTAACTGTTACATTATCTCCCTCCATAATTATTTCTTCTGTATTATTATTAGCCATTGTTTTCTTTATCCTACCACTCCTTAAGTACATTTGAAGGTTACAATTTTGTTTTCTAAAAAAAATTACGATACTCTGACCTTTGTGATGCTGTCTGTTGCTGTTACATTGATGTCCAGCTTCCTGCCCCTCTCTCCTAGGTTATATGTCGCTTCTGCGTTGTATTAATGATGAATCTGCGTCATCTCGATGTTTTTGTGTCCATTCATCCGCGTAGTCTGTCGTTCCTATAGTTGTTTCTGGAATCTGCGTCTTCTCGATGTTTTTGTAGTTGAATTCACCTGTTGCCTTGTAATCTCGGAATTACGATGTCCAATCATCCGCGTAGTCTGTCGTTCCTTTTGTTGTTTCTGGAATCTGCGTCTTGTAGTTCAGTTCACTTCTCCATTCGCCCCTTCCTGGTCATCTCACTTCTTCCTGGTTAATTCTGCCCCTTCCTGGTTATTCTGATCCTTTCCTGGTCATCGTGTTCCTTTCCTGGTTACTCTGCCCCACGTTCTGGGTGCCACTTTGCGACAGTATTTATGTTCTATTTATTTAACATTATTGTAGCCCCACGTTGTGGTAGCCAATTTGTAACGGTATTACTTTCAAATGTTTGTTTACATCACGTGTGTTGAAGCCATCTTGTGACGTCATTCATTTGTTTGGTTTGTAGCTCCATCTAGTGTTAGCAATTTGTGGTACCTAGTATCAGTGTTTGAAAGAATTTTAAGTTTTGTTTACTGTCCTCCGGCTAGCTATTATCTTATATTGGGTCGAACATGTGTCTTGATCAGGGTTGTGTAAACGGAAAGGAATCTTTTATCCAAAAAGAACACTGATGAAGAAATTTGTTTTATAATTTTTATTGTCGAACACGTTCACTATCACTTTTACATATTGATCTAGATACTCGCCAAACTGAAACTGTTATAATAACTTCTTACTGATCACTTTTAATCAATGTACTTCAACCTTTTGTATAATTAACTTTACCATATTTTAGATCTTTCATAATTCTGCTGCGCGTAACTTGTGAATCTATATCCGATGTATGACGAACTGACTGACTGAAGACGACGTGTAGTGTACACAGATTTTTGATGAACTGAGCATGAAGCTACCTCTAACCTACCCTATTTATAATCCTGCATCCAGATACGCCTAAAGATTATAACTGAACTGCTATTGGCTAATAAAACGCGCCAACATTAGTGTCTATCTTAATATCCAATGAAAATTATGAATACATATGCTTTAGGGAGAAAACATTCCAGAAGGTTCTCAACAAAAAAAACGCGCCAACATTACGTAACTTCCTCGTTTCCAATAATGATAAACAGCTCACCCCCCTCTCTGCATTATTGCGCGCTATTATTGACAGTTTCAGTAAGGTCATATAAACTTATTTCCCAATAATAATTACAATCAATAAACATCTGAAATCAATGTCACATAAAAATGCATATTCATATTACAATCATTATTTACATTTAAGTAATTTGTGATACAAATTACTGCATCAACTCCTACTTTCACACAAAATGTGTTGTCGTTGTATAGAGCTTTAAATAAATTCACCATCTGTTGGCTTACTCCCTTCCTCAAGAGTTTGTGCCACAACAAATTTAAATCAATGCGGTCATGCCTTTCTCCAAATCAACAAATGCCATGTATAATTTTCCCCTTTTTTCTTTTAAATACTTATCCACCAGAGTTTTAATTATGAATAAGTTATCTACCGTTCTTCTCCTCTTACGAAAACCCATTTGAAACTCCGAGAGGATATTATATTCCTCTACCCAGTTTTGTATCCTATTAGCTAAAATCCCTGTGAAAATCTTTCCAACATTTGAAAGTAATGCTATTCCCCTGTAATTATTATTGGGCTTATCAACGCTCCCCTTTCCTTTATATATAGGATGAATTATTGCTTTTCTCCAATACTTCGGTACATACCCCTTGGTTTTTATTACATTAAACAAATCAGTAAACATCTTTACTCTAGTCTCATCACTACACCATTCTTTGATAAACTCGGGAGGAATTCCATCAATACCTGTTGCCTTCTTATTTTTCATTTCCTTCACTTGTTTCACTACCTCATCTCTTACTTCACTATCTAATATATCTATGTATCCCACTCCAAAATCCGCCACTGGCTTCATCTTAATAAAACCCTCCTCCTCGAATAACATTTTAAAATACTCCATCCAATCTGCTGAAGTGATATTTGGTTTAACTAACCATTTATTATACGTGGATTTTAACACTCTCCACACCTTACTGGCATTGTTCTCCCTTAATACTTTAATCAGATTACTTTGTTCTTTATTTCTCCATTCTTGTTTCTTTTCTTCTAATAGTGCATTATATAAATTCCTACTCTTTAGGTATTCCTTCTTATCTTCCTCATACCCTCTCTTTTTCCATCTTACTAATGCCTGTTTCACCACCTTCTTTGTTATTTTGCATTCCTCATCATACCACCCTATTTCCTTTATTACCCTGCCCCTCCCCCTTCTCATCCCTTCCCCTGCTCTTTGCATTAACATATTAAAAATATTGTTTACATTCTCTATTTCCTGGTTCCTTATCATAAAACTCATTCCCTGTTGACATATTTGACCATGCTTAGAATCTAATGTTAGTTTAAATTCTATCCTCTGTTCCTCCCTCCATTTAAATTCATTATATTGCTTAGCATTCTTTCCCCCTTCCCATCTAACTTCCCGTACTTCCTCTGATCGCCTTTGAATCTCCACTACCAGCGGGAAGTGGGAACTATTAGATACAAAGTTTAGTACCTTAAAGTTTTCTATTGTATACACCTTGCTAATCGGCCATAATATATAATCAATGACACTTTGCCCGTTCATATTAACAAAAGTAAACTCTCCCTCCAAATCATCTCCGTATTTACCGTTCAATATATCTAAAGCATTCACTTCACAAAATTCGATAAAACCATCACTTGACTTATCAATACACTTATCTTTACTTCGCCTGAACTGCTCCCTTCTGGAACGTGTTTCATTTCCAACAAACATATCACACTCTATATTCACATCCCCTTCACCTATTCTGATATTAAAATCCCCCATTATTATTACTTCCGTATTCCCGTACTTCTCTCTTAACCTATTTATATCTCTCTCTAGCGCCTTCAACAATTCAGGATTATGGTATTGCGAGGGAGCGGGTGCATTGTACACTACACCTAAACATATGGTTTTCTCATTTATCAGTTTATCTTCCAATATAATCCACAAAACATTTTTAATCCTGGACCAAGCATCTCTTACTACTTTCCCTATGGATTGTCTTACAAAAAGACCCACTCCGCCAGAGGCTCTTCCCTACCTTGCTAACCCCTCCCCTTCTATTCCAACATATGTATATTCCTTAACCTCTATATTTACCTCCCTTAGCCAGGTTTCTGCTACCCCTAAATAATCTACCTTTTCTAGTAGATGTCTCAACTTCCCTGTAAATATTTTATTTTTTAATCCCTCGCAATTCCAGAACCCAATCTTCCTTCTTCCTTTTTCCTTTCCCTATTGTGAACCTGTTCTGCTTCTAAACCTGTCCAACACTTTCCTACTCCGTAATTCTATTCCTGTTTTCTCCTTTGACAGTCCCGCTAAATTTCTGTCCAAAACCAGTATACTCCCACTGGGTGTCAATACAATACTTTCCTCTCCCTCCGTTCCATCACTCTGAGACCACACCCCCGCCCTACCTACAGCCAGATCACGTGCCAATTTAGCTTCCTCCCTCCTTGGTGAAATCACTTTCCTTGTTTCGCCAGCTGATGTCCTTGCGTCACTCTGATCTGACGTTCTGGCTACGTCATCTCCACGCCTTGTCTCCGACACCGTCATCTTCTTTCCACCAGCTCCACGTGTCGGTGACGTAACTTCCATGTGTCGATCCTTATCCTCTGGTCTCCGATCGCTCTTTGGACTTCCTCTGCATACTCTGGTCTCGAATGTATTTCGCTGAATCATTGCTCCTGGAATCTACTGTTCCTTGAGTCACTTTCGTATCCCGTCACCATGCGCCCGTCGACCCACAGTCATAGATTCTTTATGAAGGCCTGTTTCCCTTCCATTCTTGCCAGCATCATTTGTTGTATTAAATCCTTCTTCAAGGCCCGTTGTTCCACCGATAAATCTCTGTTTATAAAGATATTTGTTCCTTTTAGTAACTGATTTCTTCAATACTTCATAAACAAACTGCACTGACGTAAATCTTGCAACTATCATTCTGGCTCCTCTTGATCTCCCCACTCTAAATGCTTCTCTAATCTCCCAGCCTGTAGCTTCAAACCAAGCTTTCCTTCTATAATCTCTCTGTCCTCATCTACAGGCCATACTCCATTCCTTTCTTTCACGCCTGCTATAACCAGATTAAATCTGCGGTGTCTCTCTTCCAGCAGCTCAACTCTTCTTTTAACTTTCTGTACCTCATTTTGTATATCTTGCATTTCATTTTTGATCTCTCCCTTGATATCTATTAGTTCCTTTTCCATTCCATTGAGTTTATTTCCTAATCTCTCATCCACATCTTTAATGTATGCCAACGTTTGTTCCATGACGTTTCGATCCCCATTTGGCCCAGGGTTGATTTCAACTCCACTAATTACCAATAGTATACCTATTGCACATGTGAGAAGAAACATGTTTGCCATCTCTTCTACACCTTTGTTTGTTTTAGAATCCTTCCATTTTAACTTGTTAAATGCTCCAATTCTTGCTCTATACACCTCAATACCAATTCCCATGGTTACTTGAGCCCTTCTTTCTTCCACTCCAGGAGCTTCCTCCTCACACATCCACTCTCTTCCACTGCTTGCTTAGCACTCTCATGATCTATATAGCAAGCTCCCATTGTTAATCCTTTTGCATGTCAAGTGTGTTTTTTAATAATATTGTAATAATTGCTTACCAAAAATAAGTCATTTACACTTCATAAAAACTATACTATGTATTCTGTTCTATATACACACAAACATGCCAGCAAGATCTTTCAAATCCTACTGAGAAAGTATTTAATCAACTTTTGTTTTAAAGAAGTACCTTTTTTTTGTACCACATACATCTTAATTTATGAAGCCTTAATTTGTCAGACAACAAGGATCCTCTTGTTGTTTGAGGTAATCTAGAAAATTTCTGTCCAGTCAAGAGCTGCTGAATGACAGATATGCTTTCATATGATGATGATGGTAAACCGTGATCATTGTAGCATAAACCATTCTTCTCACCCTGTGCACACATCAAAGTTTCTTTGTTCGTACCAAACCATGTGATCTGGCAGTGTCTGTTAGCCGCAAACTATTCTTCAATGTTCTCATTGTCCACATTTTTTCAGGCAGGGACAACTTTTAATGCAGAAGCATTGTTTTTGTTCTTTCGCATATTCTGACCAAGGGATTCCCGCTTGAAGGGTGAATAGTCTGAGAACAATAAAGAATCCTAAAAGTGAAAGCTTACTTGGGAAGGTCTTAACAAATCATAGTCCACTGAAACACATTGAGATGCACAGAAATCACTTTGGAATTCAATCTACACAAGCTGGAAATGGAACTTAAAAAAAAAAAAAAAAAAAAAAAAAAAAGATAATTCTAAAATAGCCTCAGATAATCTGCAAAGCAGTTAACCCGCATGCGGATAATTGAGAGTTTACTGTACGTGACAGTTGAAAAACTACAAGTATTCTCTGGAAGATTTTATCCGCCTATGCCAAATAAGGGCTGGTTCTGCAATCCTGATAAGCTTTTCTATAGTTACTCTCCAAATAAACTTTTCTGGCCGATAAACAACACTCTTGTTCTACAATCACATGGCTTCCTCCAGATAGCAATCCTATAGGATAACCTGTGATGTGTTAAGTTTGCCATTCTGAATTCAATGGAAATGCCACCACTGAGGAATTCATAAACTAGAAAACAAATGAGAATTGCTTTGCGAAGCAGACAACAAAAAATAAAATGGAAGTTAAGTGTTTATTACGTGGTTTCTTTTGCCATCGTTTTAAAATAAAATAGAAATGACAAAGTGAAAAAGGGCTTAAAATTTCAATCATGACAACTGCAAAAGACTGTTTAACCTTGTAGAAACATATAAAACTGCACAATAAAAAATATGATGCGGTAATCTGGAGGGTTAATGCTGGGAGACAACTGTGTCAGAGTTTACATAATCTTACCTCTGAGTTAGTGACCATTTGCTGATGTATTTCTTATTTCCATATGCTCCTTCTGATAAGCTGATATCTCTACTATAATTACCACTCAACCGATTTTGAAATTGCTTTCACCATTGAAAAGTCCAAGTCTTTGTGACGGATATGGACTATAAAATACCTTATAATTTTAATTAATAAATTACTAAAATACTAATAAGGGTTTACAAAGTCTGTGTATTAGAATACAAACACATTGAAGTTATAAAAGAACATACTTGTTAAGACTATTGTCTAACCACTGTAAGGGGTTGGGTTAAGTTGGACATTTTGCTTGCGTGAATATTGGAATTTTTCATCCATTATTAGGAATAGCCGCGGCTGTACAAATTACAATTATAAAGGTTAAAGGGAAGGATTAACCATAATATCCTTTAGATGACTGTATAATGATTTCATAAAGAATGGTGCAAGTTACATGAAATTAATAAAAATGTCATTCGAATTTAAAAAGCTACCTGTGAAACATCAGATAAGCCAGCATCTTATAAAAGCAAGCTTATAAATTTCATCTTCATCCAATGTTTGTAAATAATTTTCCCTCTCTCCTATGACCTTGGGCTTTCTCCTGTTATGCAGAAACATCACTATTTCTTAGTCTTTCTCTGATAAATACAATTCTGCCATGATTACTATTGTTAGTGATAATTGTATCAGTCCTGAATGTGAAAACTTGTTTCTTGGATAATGGACATATCAGCACTCCTACTAGCCGAAAACTTATTGGCAAAGACATCTTCCGAGTAGTGCTATCCGGAGATTATAGAATACCAATTGCTAAGAAATCTAGTAAATAGCTTTATCAGCAATTTATTGACAGATTGTAGAACTGGCCCTAAGCCAAACAAATATGGAATAAATATATTTGCAGCAGTGGATGCCAGAATGTCTTACACATTCAATATGGAGGTGTATGTTGAACAAAAGCCCTGAAGGACCATACTAATAGGACAACAGGACAACTGAACTTGCTCAGATATTTTGCCTACCTATCATGAATACAGGGTGCAACATAACTGCAACAATTATTTTACAAGTTATGAGCTTGCAAACATACTGATGAGACAGAAGACAACAATTGCTGGTACTCTGAGAATAAGAGACAAGTCCCCTTGGCATTTATTAATGTTAACACTGACACGAAAAGTCATCTGTTTGACTTTCAAGAAAACTGCACTTTAGTACCTTATGTGCCGAAACAAAATAGAGTGGTGTTGCTTCTGTCTACAATGCATCACAATGGAAATATTGATGAAAATAAAGGGAATGATCAAAAATCAGAAATCATTATATTCTATAACCTCACTAAGGGTGGAGTTGATGTGATAGATGGGATGAGTAAAACATATAATGTAGCTGGAAATACAAGAAGATGCCCAATGGTTGCATTTTATAGCATCACAGCTGTGATAAATGCAGTTTTAATACAAATAACAAAGAAAAACTGCAAAGAGAATTCCTGAGGCAGCATTTTTTGTGCTTCTGCAAGACCATCTTCACCAGAGGATATAGTCAAAAACTTTGCCAAAAAAAAAAGTAACTGAGGAAGAATTTGAGGGCTTTGTGATGTGAAAATTTCTGAAGTGGAATCAACTGCAGGCTTGCAAGGTCACTATGTGAATTGCAAAACCAAAAACAGAAAAACCAGATATATTTGTAAAAAATGCAAAAAATGCATTTTCCTTGAACATTCTGTGTATGCCAAGACTGTGTCTACAAAATATTCCATTGAATATGTGCATTATTTTGATTGCAACTCATTTGTAAGCATCTCCATTCTGCATAAATGCTTTTGATCAATATATAAAAATGTTCTTTTAAATAAATATATTAAAGTGATTGTTAATACTACATTTACCAACACTTCCCTCCATGACATATCACAGTGCCCATTTTAAAAGCAATGGAAATTGTAAGGGTCTGGGAGAAAAAATTAAATTGAGTTTTATTTATGGATGCTCTTTAACTATTGTGGTCCTTAGCATTACATTCTATATTGTGCGTGAAAGAACAGAAATTCTGCTCAGAGGCTTCTTTATCAGGCTTGAGGTTCTTTTACGTGCCATAAATCTACAACATGGACCACAGCTTCACTTCCCTTCTGAAGGAAGATATACTAAGGATTTTTATGCCTGAAAAAATCCATTGCCCTCTGTCAGGTTTGAACCCGCAACTTTGGGAACTAGAAGGTTTGTGAGACCAGCTGCATGTAATGATATCAGGATTCCAGGTACGTGCACTGCCGAACTAAAATACTGTTATACTTCTGCCCTGTTCCCCTCAAAAAGGGAATGCATTATTAACATTTATTGTATTATCCTTTTTGTTGGCATTTATGCAAATGTGTGGCATTTTGTAATTTGAAACAGATTATCTGAATTTACAGTTTTTAAATGGTTACTACTAATGTGTTATAATTGATTGTGAAATGCAAAGGATTTTCATATTGTTTCAACTTACATTTGTTAATTAATGTAATTGCTATCAATTGTGTTATTGTTAATTGTATGTATTGTGAATTGCTTTTGTGTTAGTACCATATTAGCAAAGCTACATTGAATTTAAGTTGTGCTTTATTCCAAATTAAGTTAACATGACCATCAGTAATGTATAAATGATATGATAAGAATGCGCGTATGTTTTGTCACTACTCATCCATGGCAACTCCATATATAACAAAGCGATTAATCCACACTATCATGACATAGCAATTTATCAATAGTTACAGAAAATTGTCACCACTTCTCCCAAAGATTTCATTGAAAGCAAATGTACTACTGTACATAAGATAAAACTGCATAAGAAGGAGTTGATAACAGGACAAAGCACAGCGGTATGGAACCAACACATTAGCGAGCTATTAAACATAATTCGTTCATTGTGTAGCATACAAATTATTACAGCTCTCCTGTTAGCACCCCTGCAGATACAAAGAGATTCTCATTGTTCAAGCAACGTTAAATATTAATAATTCACCACCACCACCAACAAACCATTCCATTAAAATACCACTACAAATTCAAGACTGTATTTTTTGGAGTTTATGCAAAAAACTATAAGGAAACAATGCAAAATATCAGGAAAACTATAACTTCAATTATCGCATCTTGTGTGTTTAATGAACCAGCACCACCACCATCACTGCCGCCGCCGCCGCCACTGCCATCGCCACCACCAATAATAATAATAATAATAATAATAATAATAATAATAATAATAATAATAATAAAGTCAACAAAGTGAACATATGTGCAATAGCAGTGATGTTAACATCATTCACATGTCGAGGAAGAGCATGTCGGTTGAAGTGTACTCACTGCAGATGCAATAGCTGCAAGCATGTTATCTCAAAGACAAAGTTATTCATCGCTAGGTGCAAGGAATAATATATAATGTAAGGATTCCTCCATATCATCTGGATTTGAATCCCATTGAGTTGATATGGAATATATCACAACAAAAGAATAGCAGAAATGGACATAGGAAGTTTCTCATTTAAGTGCTTTGAAGAACATAACAGATGCCGTTCCATCACACTTCTAGATTGGAAGAAAGCAACTGCAAAAACAAAGAATCATGGGAAAAATATGGATTAATGAACAAGAAGTTGAGAGGTTGATGATTTCTATAGGAATAGATAGCGATGATGACAGTGAGGCATCTTTTCAGTGGCAGTTCAACAGACACTGCTGATGAAATTCTCTGTCATTTGAGTAAATCATCTCCTTGAAATTATTCCAGGTATACAGACTGATCGTACTTACTTCAGGAAATTATAGTTATGTAATCATATACTTTATATTGTTACAGTAGTTTTTACTTAATCAGAAAATGTAATGATTAATTTAGTATCTATCTTTCAGTCATAGAAATTGCAGAAGATAGGGAATGTTAAATCTCATTTTCATTCATTGAAAAATATTGCAATAAATAATTACATAGATATGTAATGCATTTCCCATAATTATGGTTATTTTTGCTATTATGTACCTGTGTAATTACAGTTGTGTATAATTCATCATATAACCTACATATTGTGATTCATATTTATTTTTGTGATCATCATATTGTGACGCCCAGCTTTTTGACCATCCTTTCTCTAAGTTCTCATATCACTGTTTTGTTTTTATCTAGTTCAACTTTCGTGGGAGTTCACTTCATTCACACTGTCATTTCATTATTACAACTAGTTCAATTTCCCAGCCACTTCATTTCTCCATGATGTAACCTCTTCTTCTGGACAGTTCACTATGGATAATAAGTTCACTTGCTGGGGAGTCAAACACAAGACTTCTTCAATCTTTCCTTCAGCAGCAGCAGCAGCAGCACTTACTGCACATCACAGCAGCCATCACCAACTAACTCAGATAATTGCTCTTGAAGTTGCACCATAGATGCATTCGCTAACTTGCTTGCTCACTGACTGACTCAACTATCACTCAATTCTGTTCCTCTTGCAAGAACACTCACTTATTTAGCCAATTGGAATGTCCATTGGGTTCTTGAATGTTCAAGAAGAAGAAACATCCAGAAGATTCTGGTTATCTAATGATAGCATGCCCAGTGTTTATGCTGGGGAGCGGTACTTATTGTTGTTTACTCCAACTGCCCAGCAGCGACCACCCGATAACCTTAAGCCATAGCCGCTGCATCACAATATCAAGGTGCACCTAGCTGTGTTACATTTGTGTTCTATTACTTATTGTATGCCAAGTTACTAGTATTTTGCTTCTAGTAAACAGAAAAGCAAATGCAGTGCTCTTCTACTCAAGGTCAACATGGTCCATTTGCCTAGTAGTGGTAACGGTGGCGGCGGTGGTGGTGGTTAATCTGGCCCATAAAGATCTTAATTATTCAAGAATTATATAAAAAGGCAGTTAATTCACGTTGAATTTTCAAGAGTTACACTAAAAGCATATGCAGATTGTAAGACAGTATGCATTAGGAAATTTCACTCGGCTTTATCTCATCTATGAGCATCTAATTCATAACCAAATGTTCTCATAGAATATAAATAAATTATTACTATTCCCCGATAACTTCTGTTGTTGTCATTTGTCCATATGTTTATAAAACCAAACATGCTATAAGTGTTTGAGTGTGCATATTTGTAAATTCAGTGTGTGTGACAAACAATAGAGAAAAGAAAAACTGTGTGCAAGATAAATAAAAACAGATTCAACAAGTGTATGACAATGTTAGGTTAAGAACAAAGAAAATACAAATATAAACTATCACTATTGGTAGTTGTTTAGAAAAGCCTTAAAGTGCCAACCTGAAGAAGAAAACTCTGGGATATATCCTGAGTGCCAAGTAGCCCTGTTCCTAGTACTACATCTTTCGGTGCTCTGCTGGCAATACTGCTCATGTCAACTATGGTTTCTGAAGAACTTGAAGCTGGCTGCAAAGGAGTTCTCTTTTTGTCTCGTTCCTTAACAATGTCTTGATATGTGAACCTTGTCCTTGCTGAGCCTAAATCATTTTCAACATTGAGCATCACAATTGGCTCAAAAACTGATACTCTCTCTGCTGGTTGTCTTTGGCTTGCAGTAGACATGCTCTAAAAATAAAAATTAAACATGAGTTATACATATTCATAATTCATATAAGTAAGCCTAACAACATTTCTTATGAAATGGGAATAACAAATAATTACACTTCAGAATAAGAAATAGTTTTATAAATACTGTTAATTTCAGGATTTCCTTTAATTATACAGATTACTACAAATTAATAAATTCTGTTTTGGAAATTCAGTAGAATATGGAATGCTTTTATTATTATTATTATTATTATTATTATTATTATTATTATTATTATTATTAATAATAATAATTACTTGTTTATTTATTTATTTTTGTGGGAAGCAATGAGTTTTAGAAAGTTTACAATGAATAACTGTAGTTTGATATTTTCTACAAGATGGCACCTCTAATTCCATTACAATTTCTGAATGTACTTGAGAGGTTTTTGAAAATGGATGATTCAATTAAACATGTGTAGATGTGAGATCGGTAACACTGAACTTCACTTCATTAAAAACAAACAGAAAACTAAGAACACTATACATTTTCAGTGTTTAATGATATAGATACTGGGAGGTTTAAGAACAATACTAATATAGGATAATTAGCTTTTATTTTTTAAATACCTCCATTATGTTTAGTATATCACTGTTTTTAATAGCTACACATTCTACCAACTTCTGAGATCGTAAACAGATTGAAGGAAATGAAAGAGCCTGTAACTCCATACTGCCTTAAAACCTAGGCAACTCTCAAAATGAAAACTAGACATCACCTTAATGCATTATAGAAAACAAGCTACTGCTTATACTATGGTGTATGAATATGGACCCAGCAATGTTTTGTTCCCTTATTACAGCTCTTTTCCTACAATTCTGCTTATAGTGTATGTTATGAAAGATAGAAACTTCAAACGTCACCAAATGTCTATGGCCTTCAGCCAATGATGTACCAACAAGAATAACACACACTTCTAAAACTGCAATAGATCAAATAATCATTAGTGGGGAACTTAAAAACTGAAGTGTAAATGTTGAAGTATTTGATACTTGCCTAACAGATCACTTGCTCAATTGGTTTCCTTAAACTGGCAGGATAAAAAAAGGTTTGTAGTATAAATACAACATATTGTGTTTTGGTGCGTTACTAGTGGTTTAAGTTAGGTAGACGTGCATTAGATTATCTCTTTGTAACTGTATGTTATTTCTGTGCGTGTGTGTGTTGCAGACTAACTTATTAAAATATAAAGCTGTAGGTGTATTATAAATTGGTATAACTGTAGTAATTTCTTTGGATAACTGCGACATAATAGTGGTGTTTTAAAATAACCCGTCCCGCCCTTGCATTGAAAGTAAACAAATCTAACTGCTAGTGTATTTTAGAAAAACATTGTAGTCGTAACATAAGTGCTTGCAGTGTGTACTAATCTTACAGTGCTAGTTTACCTTTATTGTCTCTGTCAGTGTAGTGTGCTAATAATGAGTGGTAAATCGTGTGATCTTAGTGGTAATTGTGGTGCTTGTCACTGGAGGGTTAGCCAGGGTGTTTTCTGTCCATGATGTAAGTTTTGGTTTCATTGGGCGTGTGCGAACATTGTTAGTGAGAATGTGAGTAATTGTGCGGAGTGGTTTTGTGAACTTTGTAAGTATAAGGCACTAGTCAGAAAGCATGAGGAAACCATTTCCAACCTGAGAAAAGAATTAAAATTTTTCAAAAAAGAAACTAGAAGCACTGTTTCGGCTTCAAAGATTTTTACTAATAACTTTCAGGACTTCAGGATGGTATCTAAGAATAATCTCAGGAGGAAAAGGCATTTCTCTGCTGATGATCAACATCTTGTCCAACTGAGCAACAGATTCAGTGTTCTTGAAACGTCGAATGTTGATCAGGCCACAAATCCCCAAGAGCAGGTCTTAGATGAATCTGTAAATCACACAAAAAGCAAGGTCTTGTTGCTTGGGAGTAGTCATGGGAGGGGCATAGCATCCCTGCTCAAACGGGACTTGGGGTGTGATTATGATGTAGTAGGCATAGTTAAACCCAGTGCTGCGCTCTCTGATGTCAATGAAGACCTGGTAAAGCTAACTGCAGGTTTTACCAAGAGGGATCATGTAGTGATAGTGGGTGGGCCAGGGAATAACCTGGATAGAAATAGTAGCTATGTTATTGAAAAGGATCTGTGTGACATCAGTGAGACCAGTAGCCATACTAATGTGAAGGTAGTGGGACTTTTTCATAGGCATGACAAGCCTCAGCTTCATTGGAGGGTGAGGGATATGAATCTGAGACTTGAGCATGCCTTGTTAAGTCCTGCTGCATCTCACATGTGTATGATAGATGTCGACGATATAGGCAGGGATAGTTATACCTCTCATGGCCTACACCTAAATTCTAGAGGCAAAGAGAAGCTTTCTCTTCTTATTGCTGACAGAATCAAAGGTAAAATTCCTGTTGTCACTAGTAGGAGGTCTTTTTTAGGTTAAGTATGTCCCATAGTCAACATAATCATCAACACTTAAAGCAAATTGAGATAATCATCCCAAATACCTCTGTATCCACAAGTAACTATAGAAATAA
This sequence comes from Deroplatys truncata, assembly GCA_030765065.1. NCBI lineage: Eukaryota > Metazoa > Arthropoda > Insecta > Mantodea > Mantidae > Deroplatys > Deroplatys truncata. The sequence continues at coordinate 122,353,346 of CM060978.1, forward strand.
TGCTTCTGACATCAATAGTAATGATGATAATAATAAAAATAAAAACTGCCTGTCTGTATTTCATCAGAATATAAGAGGCTTAAGAAACAAAGTTGATGAACTTACTATTAGTCTTAATACTGAAAACCTACTGCCAAACATTTTATGCTTATCCAAACACCACTTGACACAACAGGAATTTCAGCCAATTTTACTGCATGGGTACTCATTAGCAGCAGAGTTTTCAAGAAAAAACCTACATAAAGGTGGGGTTTGTATATGTCAGAAATGATGTGACTTATAAAGTTTTGCATTTATCCAAGTTTTGTAGTGAACAAAACCTTGAACTCTGTGCAGTTCAGCTAAATGAAAGTAAATTGAATTTAACTATAGTAGCCCTTTATCGATCTCCCTTAGGCAATTTTGAAATATTCAGAAAGCAACTTGAACATCATCTAAAATTTTTATTCAAACCAAAAAGCGAATGAATCATATGTGGTGATATAAATGTTGATTATTTGAAACCCAGTCTTCAAAGGGAACAACTCAGCACTTTACTTACAACATACCACATGACATATGCAGTAAACTTTCCAATAAGAATCCAAAACAGCTCCTCTACAGCTATAGATAATATATTTGTAAATTAGATAGCATTAATTTTTGCAATGTCTCATCAAAATCTAATGGCCTGTCAGATCATGATGCATAAGTTCTACACATTAAAAAGTTAAATTTAAAATCCAAACCTAAATATACTTATCAGAAATCTAGGGAAATAAATGACAATACTCTGAGTGAGTTTAGTAAAATACTTAAACTTGAATCATGGAATCAAACTTACCAAACGAATAGAACCAATAATAAATATAACATCTTTCTTCAATGTTTCAAAACCCACTTTGACAGTTGCTTCCCGGTCAAGTTAAACAATATACCTAACTTCAAAAGAGGGAATGCCTGGATCACTTTAGGAATTAGGACGTCATGTAGACGTAAAAGAGAATTATATAAGCAAGTAAGAATTAGTAATAACATAGATTTAAAACACTACTTAAAAAAATATTGTAAGGTTCTAAAGAAGGTAAAAGCGGCTAGAATATGGCATTATAATAAACAGATTCAACTCTCCGACAATAAAATAAAAACTACTTGGAATATAATAAAAAGAGAAGTGGGTAAATCCTCATTACAAAATGACTTAATAACACTAAACATTGATAATCAAGAAATTAGTAAACCTCATGAAGTTGCAGAAATTTTTAACAATTTGAGTATTAATTTTGGAAGTAAAGAGGCAGCTTTGGAATTTCTAAGATCAAATTTCACTAATGAAGTGCCTGAATTTAAAGTTAACCTGACAACGCCTTCTGAAATAAAATTATTAACTCCTTCAAAACAAAAAATTCTTCTGGTTATGATGAAATAACAATAAACATCTTAAAATCATGCTCATCTCAAATTTCCACTCCCCTTAGTTATTTGTGCAATGAGTCACTAAGGTCAGGAATTTTCCCTGACAGAATGAAATTTTCCATTGTTAAACCACTTTTCAAAAAATCTGATGTGTTACACTCACATGACTTTCTCTACTATTGTACAAACTATTTTTACAAACGCTTATTCTCCATATGCTTCATGTCAATCGAGATGTTAATCCTATTGCTAATTTTCTTGTAGATGCAAGGGGAATATGGTAGGTTTTAAGCGATAGTCAAATCTTTTAAGCACTCTTTGCATGTCCAGGACATAAAAGAATCTGATGTGTTACACTCACATGACTTTTTCTACTCTTGTACAAACTATTTTTACAAACGCTTATTCCCCATATGCTTCATGTTAATCGAGATATCGAGATGTTAATCTTATTGCTAATTTTCTTGTAGATGCAAGGGGAATTAGTAGGCTTTAAGCTATAGTCAAATATTTTAAGAGCTGGTTTCTATGTGGAGTATTCAATTCTCTTTGCATTACCAGGACAAAAAAAAAAGGAATAACGAATTTGAGAAAGTACTGGAAAATTTAAGGGAATAACAAGCAATATCTCGAAAAAGGTTCACTCAACAAAAAAAATGTATATGACATAAATTGTGTATTTTAATGTGATCTACATTTTTTGTGTAGTAAAATTTTGTCTATCTCTTATGGTTTACCAGTTATGCAAAAGTCGTTCACAATGAAGAATACTTTTGGAGACATTCCCAGAAAATTCGAGATATACATTTCATTTGTCATGAAAATATCTTAAACATATGATATTTTAATCAAAATCGTTGGAGCCATTTTTGAGAAAATTAAAATTTTCGAAAAATGTTCCATGTAAAGGGTAATCTGGGGTGGGGGGATTTTCTTGAAAACCTTCGTGTCGCATCTCTGGAAGATACTGAACCTAAATACCAAGCTTGGTGTTTATCCGACTGTTCGTTTCTGAGTTATGCTGTTCACAGACACACACACGGACATGTTTCCAAAAATGCTTTTTTTTTGCATTCAGGGGGCCTCAAAACATGTATTTCCGGTGAAATCTCGGTATCGAATTTTTGGGTGGAATACAATACTTCCCCTACTTACTATATGTAGTATAGAAAGTAAAAAGGTGAACGCAATAATGTTTATAGACCAATATCTCTCTTGCCAATTTTTTCAAAAGTTCTTGAAAAGGTGATGTTTAATAGACTTTATAAATACCTTGAATGTAACAACATGAATGTCAGGGATCAGTTCAGGTTCAGAAAAGGAATGTCGACCAATAATGCAACTTATAAACTTACTCACGAAGTGTTAACTGCATTAAACAAAAAAATTAATGTAGGTGGGATTTTCTGTAACTTGGCAAAGGCATTTGACTGTGTTAATCATGATATGCTGATAGCAAAATTGAAATTCTATGGACTAAAGAATGAAACTTTAAGTTGGTTCGTATCATATCTAAATGAAAGAAAACAAAGTGTTGAAGTAGTCAATGATACTGAATTTGGAAAACATACATCAAAATGGAAAACAGTAACACATGGAGTGCCCCAAGGTTCAGTCCTAGGACCTTTATTATTTTTGATCTACATAAATGACCTATCATTTTATATAAAGGATATTGCAAGCATCATTCTGTTTGCTGATGACACGAGTGTTCTGGTGACTAGTAAAAACTTGAATGAGTGTGTAATTAAATTGAATTATGTTTTGAACTGTATGTCACACTGGTTTAAAGGTAACAAATTATCTGTAAATCTAGAAAAACAAAAGTTGTTAAATTTATAACCCATCGATCACCACACACTCCAATAGAAATTGGGATTAATAACATGTCACTAGAACAAATAGATAACATTAAATTTCTGGGCCTCCAAATAGACAGATATTTAGATTGGAAAGTTCACATTACGTATATCTTACCCAAACTCAGTTCTGCCTGTTATGCTATCCGAGCACTGGTAAATGTCAGTTCTATAGATACATTTAAATTAGTATACTATGCATATTTTAGCTCTATCATTGAATATGGAATATTATTTTGGGGAAACTCGGTAGAAAGTAAACGAATATTCCTCATGTAAAAGAAGGTTATAACAATCATTTCCAGCACCCATAGCAGACACTCTTGCAAACATCTTTTTAGAAGACTGAAGATATTAACCCTACCTTGCATGTATATATTTCCAATCTTAAAATTCTATGTATGCAATCAAACCACATTTATTACAAACATGGAAATTCATGAGATAAATACTAGACAAAAGGGTAACATCCATCATCCCAGTGCAAAGCTTTCTTGCTTCCAGAAAGGTGTATATTACAGGACCATAAAAATATTTTATACTCTTCCTAATGATCTTAAGAGAAAAGTTGACAATTTCAATGTCTTTAAAACTGCTGTTAAAGAGTACCTATGCTCAGAAGCATATTATCCTGTACAAGATTATCTGAATGACAAATTATCCTGATGATAATACACATATAGCTCTGTAAGTAGTATTAGTAAACATTAATGACAATTGCCAGTTATATTTGATGCCTGCTCTAGAATTAATGAAGCTATTTAAATGTATGTATATTAAGAACCGACAGTAAATGCTATGCATTACAAATCAATTAGAAGAAAATGATGAGACGAACAAAGGTACAAGCCTAGTGAATGTTAAAATAACTGTTCTTGCCTATACGTATGTTAACCTTATAACAGTAAGGAGATATTCAACTCTGTACAAAATTACACTTGATTTGTTTCATTTTGTATATAATATGTATTTATTTTATTTTAAATGTTCTGTATACTATGTAATATTTATGTATATATGTAACTTTATTGTACATTTCCTTGATACGCATATAGTATGTGTCTATTTTATTTCAAATGTTCTATATTCTGTGTAATATTTATGTTTATATGTAATTTTTGTACATTTCCATGACATGTTCTATGTTCACAAGCCTTTATGGCTGCTAGTGAACTCACAGAATACAATCCAATCTAATCTAATCTATAAAAACACAGCCTACAGAACAGAAACAGGAAAGCTCAAGATTACTTTAATTATCGAATAAAGGCATTGGAACATTGATGAACTAAATGCATTATTGTCCAGGGAGGCTGCAATGAAAAATAAAAATTGCTAGAATTAGGTCAGTTGTTACTTTGTATTTCATTCTTAGAACTTATCAAACCATCCTCTGCTTTTCAAAAAAACTATAAAAAATCTGAAATTAAATACATTGAAGCAATTATCATTTACAACTAAATTACTGAAGAGTCAACTGTATACTCCAACTGTAATAAACAATTACAGAATTTTAATTTAGGACATATTTCCTGGACCAATTGTCTACATCATGTGCTAGCTACCTCTTGACTGTTGAAGACTTCTGGAACAATCCCTGTTGGTGTTTGAGGTCTCTAATGGTTTTCTGATGAAATTGAAGAGGTGGTTGTTATCTTCAGGAGTTTCAAAGTTCATTAGGTATGGTTCATGCTTCTTAATGTATATTTTTGCCCATATGTCCACCTTCATTAGCTTTTGGACATCTTATTGATATCATGGTTATTGTCCCGGAAATGGACTGCCACAGGGGAGATATATGAAATTAATTAAATTGCCATTCAAGTTTAAAAAGCTACCCATGCAATGCCAGGCAGCCAGCTAGTAATGAATAAAGCACTTGATTTTTGTTTTACTATTTAATGCATATCTTGCATTTTAATAAATAAGCATTTTCAGGTTTTCAAAACTAAGGATCATCATTATATCACTGCTCTGATGAATGAATGAATGAATGAATTTATTATCCACTGAGTAATACATACAATATATATAATATTACTTTACATCACTTGACCATACAAAGAAAATCCCACAATACTAAATACTAGTGACCCTTTCTCGAGAGTTGCTGTATAAACAAGTGGCCCGTTGTTTCAACTTTGCAATTGTTCTCTATCGGGCCCGTCTATCTTTAAAGGTAGACTTGGACTCTATCCCATTTAAATTATATTTCTACAATTTCTGATTCCCCATGCTTATTTATTTTCCTCATCCATTTTCTATTAACTTTGCCTAGATACTCCCCAAAACCCTAAGATTTCTTGCTTTGATTTCAGATTCATAAACTTTTTCACCTTTATCTCTAATGATAGATTAGCCCATTTCTTGATCCTAAGTTTTACTCTCATTATTTTGGTTTCTTCACATTCCAGAATTGCATGCCAATAATTATCTTGCATTCTGCACATCTCAGTGACACTTTGTTGCTGAAACTACTAAATATCTCCTGAATTTCAATGTCCTCAATTCCTTGTTTGACTTCTTTCCAAAAATCTCTCTGCTGCTCTGATAGATAGTAGTGTTACATCATGGTACTCTTCCATGGCCCTCCCTCCTGGATGTGACATACGACTTGTCCATACCTGGTGTAAACCATTCCCTAGCAGCATAAAGTTTCACTACGTATTTTACAAGTAAATTACTGAGTAGTAATCTGCACTCATTGAACGGAATTAGCATGGAAATGGTAGACAAGAAAATTCAGAAATTACACAAACAAAAACAGTAAACTAATTATAACCTTATCTTACAAAACAGAAAACAAGCACTTCAGAAAATTTACATACCACCAGGAGCTTTTCACATATTTCAATAATGTCAACATTAATTTGGCACCTTTTAGGAACAAAGAAAACAGACCACACACCATCACCAGAGGAAAAATCAGGTATCTTCCAGGTACTCTGCTCCAACTGCAATAAATCATACATTGGAAAAACAAAGAGAAATCCAGCCATTCACTACAAAGAATATGGGAGGAATATAAAATACATACAGACTGATAGAGCCACTGTGGCAGTCCATTTCCGGGACAATAACCATGATATCAAAAAGATGTCCAAAAGCTAATGAAGGTGGACATATGGACAAAAATAGACATTAAGAAGCATGAACCATACCTAATGAACTTTGAAACTCCTGAAGATAACAACCACCTCTTCAATTTCATCAGAAAACCATTAGAGATCTCAAACATCAACAGGGATTGTTCCAGAAGTCTCCAAAAGTCAAGAAGTAGCAAGCACATGATGCAGACGATTGGTCCAGGAAATATGTCCTAAATTAAAATTCTGTAATTATTTATTACAGTTGGAGTATACAGTTGATTCCTCAGTAATTTAGTTGTAAATGATATTTGCTTCAATGTGTTTAACTTCAGATTTTTGATAGTTTTTTTTGAAAAGCAGAGGGTGGTTTGAAAAGTTCTAAGAATGAAATACAAAATAACAACTGACCTAATTCCAACAATTTTTATTTTTCAATGCTGTCTCCCTGTAGAATAATGCATTGAGTTCATCAATGTTCCAATGCCTTTATTCCATCTCAAACATTATATTCCTCTAGGCCTGCAAAATACTCATCAACTACAGCTATCAGTTCATTTGATGAGAATCTCCATCCTCCAAGGAAAATTTTGAGCTTAGGAAAGAGATAGTAGCCTGATGGAGCCATATCAGGTAAATAAAGTGGGTGTGGCAACAATTCCTACCTCATTTCATGAAATTTTGCCATGGCAAAGATACATGTATGTGGGCATGCATTGTCTTGATGGAAGATGACTTTCTTTCTTGAACCTGGCCTTTTTAATGCATATCTTTTATTGTAGTCGATCCAGGAGGTTAGTGTAGTAGTCTCCTATAATTGTTTGACCAGTGGGATGATAATCTATCAACACAATCCATTCCGCATACCAGAAAGTGCTGATACCATAACATTTCCAGCTACTGTATTGTCTTTGCTTTCTTTGGTGGTGGAGGATCAGCATGTTTCCACTGCTTCGACTGTTATTTTGTGTCCCTGGGCTATGCAGTGGACCCATGTGGTCATTAATCAATGCAAAAAAATTTGTGGGTTTCTCTGAAAATGGGCCATTGTTCAAACAATTGTAATCTGACTTGTTTTTGATCCTGTGTGAACAATTGCGGCACCCATATGGTAGATGATTTTTTTCACAGTTAAAACATGATACACCCATTCAGATGATATCTTCACAGCTTCAGCAATTTCTTGCACTTTCAATCCGTGATCCTCCAAGACCATTTTGTGCACTTTTTCAATAATTTCTGAAGTGACATAACTTGGCTGACCACTATGCGAATTATCTTCTAAGCTCTCCAAATCAAATTTAAATTCATTGGTGCACTAGGCAACAGTTGAATATGAAGGAGCAGAGCCTGCAGTGTGTTCTGAAAATCGAACATGAATTTCATTTACAATCATACCTTGCTTTATGAAGTAATTTATCACTACTTGAATCTGTTTATTCCATCTTCAAAAATCGCTAAATGGGAACAACAATAGTTGTGCCACAGATCTCTGCCCAGAACACTGATAACCACTTGTTTATTCATAAAAGTTGACTAATTATTACATCCGAGTTGCACCAGTGGTGATTTCTATTGGCGATTCCAAGAACTTTTCAAACCACCCTTACACTTTGTGGGAGTAGCAAAGTCATTAACAACCCAAAAGTCTAACAAATCATACAACCACATTACAAAAAATCCTAGCCCACTATTTTCTTAACACCTACAGGAAACTGATATTTTTGGTAATTAGCAGTATAAAAAATATACAATCATATGTGTTAAGACAGTTGCTCCAACTTTTTGTTAAAAGCATGCTCAAACTACCCAGTAAAACCACTATGCTGTACGATAAAAGCGTAAATATAGGTGATTCTATGGCTGTTACAAACTTTTAAGGATGATAAAGGAGACAATTATGAACAACTTTCATATACAAACCCATGACCAGAAATATTTTATAATAATAATTAACCTAAACCTGTTGGAGGGAGGAAGAGTTCAGAAAAGTGAAGTATATTGGGGAAATTTTGAGAACAGAGTGGACCACTTAGACAAAGAGATTACAACCATAGAGGTAGAGTATGAAATAAAAAAATTAAAACAGAGGAAGGCTACAGGGGCCGATGGAATTCCGGGGGAATTTTGGAAAAATTTTGGGGAGTTAGGAGAGGGTACAAAGTTGTTGACACAGCTATTTAACAGAATCAAAGAGAAGAAAGTGATACCAGAGAGCTGGAAAGTGAGCATTATTGCACCATTGTATAAAGGAAAGGGAGATACAAATAATCCAAGCAACTACAGAGGAATTAGTTTATTATCTATATTAGGCAAAATATATGCTGGTATATTAGCTAGAAGATTATACGTGTGGGCAGAGAGGGAAGATAAGCTATCAGAATACCAAGCAGGTTTTAGGAGAGGAAACAGAACAATAGATAACATAATGATAATTCAAACCATAGTAAACAAATACCTAAGAATTAAAAGGGGTAGGGTATATATATTTTTTGCAGACCTCGAGAAGGCTTTTGATACTATAAACAGAGAGGCTTTGGTATATAAATTGAGGAACAAAGGAGTCAGCACTGCATTCATCGAGGGGATACAAAAATTGTATGAAGGAATTAAATTTTGTGTAAAATGTGGAAAAAATAGTACTACTGATTATATACAGCAAAATTTAGGTCTGAGGCAAGGTTGTAAACTCAGTCCAATATTATTTAACTTATTTATAGATGATATTTTAGATAGAATAATGAAAAGTAATAAACACTGTCCAGTCATAGGGAAAAAGGAAATACCAGGGTTATTATTTGCAGATGATCTAGTAGCCGGGGCAGTAACAGTGATAGGGTTGCAACATGCTATCAATGAAATTGCAAAATTCTGTATGGAATGGGGGCTAAAGGTGAATACAAAAAAGTCCAAGATAATAGTGTTCAAGAAAGGATCAAAATTAAAAAGAGAGGAAAGATGGTATATAAATGGAGAGCAAATAGAGGTGGTAAAAGAATTTGATTACTTGGGGATTACATTCTCAAGCAACGGGAAATGGGAAGCACAATCTAAATATGCACAACTGAAAGGAAAGCTAGCCATGAAAGCTGTTAGAGTTTGCTTGTGCAAAACACCCACACTAACAATGAACTGGTTGGAAAGGCTATATGAAGCTGTAGTGGAGTCAAAAATGTTATATGGGATAGAAATATAGGGGGTGGCAAAGGGATGGATTAAGATTGATATAGTCCATAGAATGTTTTGTAGAGAAGTTTTGGGTTTACCCAAGAGTTCACCAAGGGGTGTAGCACTGGCAGAGCTAGGAAGGGTAGAGAGGAAAGGTATAATAGTGGAAAGAATTTTGAAGTATTGGTATAGATGTTTAAAGCTGTCTTAGGAGAAGTGTGTTGGTTAGGGGAGATGGGAAATGTCCTAAAAGAAATTGGCATGAGGAATATTCTCCTATTAGATAAATATAATAACAGTGGGTTTTGGAAAAAAGTGAGATTGAGGGTGGAAGATATCGAGAAACAAGAGATTTGGGCTAGTTTTGAGGATAAAAGATCATTGATCTTGTATAAATCAGTTAAAAGAAATTGGGGAAGGGAGAAGTATGTAGATATATGCAATAAATTTGGTAGAATAGGTCTTGCGTGGATGCGCACAGGAGTAATATTTTTAAAAAGGAATGGATATAATTGTTTGGGGAAATGTGTGTGGAATTGGGTAGTACTTTTCATTGTCTAATAGAATGTGATAAGGTTAAAAGGTGGAGAGAGGTTATATGGAACAAAAAATGGGACAAGTTAAACAAAGAAGCAGTAGCATTAAGAATGTTGGGAAGCGCAAAAGTAGAAACAATTAAAATGATGGGGACATTTTTAGGCAACACAGGATAAGTGGATAAGGAGCTTAAGAAAGGTACAGTAGAACGGGCATAGTTTGGAAAGTGGAGAGATGGTATAGTAGCTTTATCCCATATATACAGCCTAGGGGCTAAATATGGGGGAGCTAGAAAACTGGTGCATTAGACATAAGTTTTAGATGTAAGCTTTATTTGTATTATTGTAATAATGCAGAAATCTTAACCTAAACCTCTAATTTTTATTACAAAATTTTACTTTTTGAATGCACTTCAAGGTATATCACTCACAACAGTACAATTAAAATACCTACATAAATTACAGCTGTTGAAAATGTCTTACACCAGCCTCAATACAAGCATTGCAGCACTGCACTAATGACTATCACACTCCTTCAAAGATTCTTGGTATTTCCTAACTGTGTCACAGGCAATTAGTAACCTTGCTATTAGGTCCTCTTCAGTATCGATCAGTGTGTCACAAACTAGGGCTTTAAGATGACACCACAAGAAAAAATCTTTTGGTGTCCAATCAGGAAAATGGGTAGGCCAATGAACTGGACCACCTCTTCCTATCCACCTCACTGGAAAACTTTCATGGAAAAGATTTTGGACACTCCAGAGAAGTGAGCGGGTGCACCATCATGCTGCCACCACATGAGCTGATGAAGACATAATCATATCAAGAAAGTTGTAGTAAACTTGTCCATTTAAACAAGCTGGCAGTAGATATGGCCCTATCAAGTGATCATGCACTATGTCAGCCTAATGTTGACTGAAAATGCATATCAGAGAGCTCTCTTAATGTGAATATTTCCATGATTACAAAAATGCTAACATATCAACATGTAAACATCACTTGGCCTGCATTAAAGAAGACAGTACGATTTACAACCTCTAATCATTTTAGATTGAAAAGCTTCATTCCTCCAATCTGTTATAGACCGCATTCTGGCAACACACATCACTGTTATACCTATCATATCATATCAATCTGTAGATCTTACAGTGAGTTAGGCCAGCTTAAGAGAAACTAGTGTAATCTAAGATGTAGACTATGCCAAAACTATATAATTACATTGTGCACATTTGGAAAATAAATTGTAATTGTAATAAATTGTAATATAGAATATTTCAAAGTTAAAAATTATGAATCAATGTTATTTACATTCAAAATATTTATAATGGTCACTAAAAACATTTATATTTAGTATTTTAAAATTTCATTAGTTTTTGGAATAAAATTAGTAATACAGTTATTTTTTGAATAAATGAAATGCTCCTCTGTATAGAAGGTATGAGTGATAAGGTATCTTTCTAATACTAACTTGAATTTATTCTTATTCGTTTTCAGTTCCTTTATATATGATGGAAGTGAATTAAATAACCTACATCACTGTAGTAGTTACAGTAAAATCTCGTTAGTACTTTTTGCGGGGACCCAAGGATTTGGACGTCATAGACGGGAAAACGTGTTAACGAAAATACATAATCTGCAACTTAAGAACATATTTATGTAATAAAATCTAATAATACATCTTACCTCAAAAACGGATGTGAAATATACACACTATTTACATTGGTTTGAAATACATATCGATAGTTGATTGCTTTGTTGGTTTTAATGCCAAAATTTTACTGTCCATCTTGTTTAGTAAAGTCATTACATCATCATCAACTTCGAAACTGCACACATATCGCTTCACTATGTCCATTGCCTGCATGGCTTCTGACACTGTAGGTACTGGCTCAGGATCTGGTTCATCGTCACTTTCGTCTCCCACTAATGCTTCATCTTTCACTTGTTCTTCAAGTATTTCATCTATTGTCGCTGTTTCACACACTGGAATTTCATTGTCAATGTTTACATAGTTTTCGAAAGACACGCCGGCATCGTCTGCTATTTGGCGCCATTCTTCACTCTCGGAAAACTCGTCTTCCTGCGTAATTTCATCACCAAGAACTCGGCAAAAACCAGCTTTATTAAAGCAGTTCCTAATGGTATCTTGCGTCACACAATCCCAAGCAGTTCTAATAAAATGCATGGCATCTAAGACGGTGATTTTTCTTGTCGTCGATTTCAGTGCAGCCAACCTTCTCTGTACCAGCCTCTTACGATACGCATGTTTCATGCACCGAATTATGCCTTGATCTAAAGGTTGTAGCTTACTCGTGCAGTTTGCTGGGAAGAAAATGATCTTTATGTTTCTTAAATTTGAAACAGTTGGTGGATGAGCAGCACACTGATCAATAAACAGTGCAATTTTCCTGCTTCTTATGCCCAGTCTTGCGTCCCATGCTCGTAAGAAATTTTCAAAGACGGCAGAAGTTATCCAGGCTTTTGTGTTGGAAGTGTACTTACATGGAAAAGATCTCACACTCTTAAAACATCGCGGATTGCGTGCTTTTCCAATAACCAGTGGTACCAATTTCTCCGTTCCGCTTTCGTTACAGCACAACAAAACTGTAATCCTCTCCTAGTTAAGTTTCCCACCGTGGCACTTAGTGCCCTTAAAATCCAGGGTTTTGTCTGGCAAAAGATGGAAAAATAGTCCTGTTTCATCTGCATTATACACATCATTGGGGCTATAGTCTTTCAAAATTGACGGGAGCGTTGTATTTTTCCACATTTCTATGTTTTCACACAGTGTAGCGTCAATATCTACGGCAGCAGCCTCGCCTCGCAAACATCTGTAGACTAAGCCATGTCGATTCTTGAACCTTTCAATCCAGCCATTGGACGCTTTGAAATCATCCAGTCCCATCTTCTGTGCTAAATGTGTTGCCTGAGCTCGAACCACAGTACCGTCTATTGGCACATTTGAAGCTCTAGCTTGTGTAAACCACTTTAGCAGAACATCTTCTAATTCGGAAACTGGCCAGGGCGATTACGTTTTCTTTTAGCATTTTTTCCTTCTTCAAAAGCAGTTTCAATTAGTTTACGTTTGCTAACAATTGTGTTTAAGGTTGACGGAGGAATGTTTAACTTCCGCGCTATATCCACACGTTTCATATTTGGATTGCGATCTACTTCCTCAAGGATTTTCAGTTTTTCACTGTTGGTTATTTGCCGCACTTTCTTTTTCTCCATTGCGAACAAAAAGTTAAAATACTTTTACGTTTCGTCAACACTCAACAGCATAAACTAACCACACCAAGCCACTGTTAAACTAAAGCGTCACCGCAGAACACCAAAGAGCGTCACTAAAGCATCCCCCCCCCCCACACACACACAAAACGCGTCCCACAAATACGTACACACATGGTATTGGCTGCCGGTTCCACCCCGCCTGGTTTGACCAAAGTAGCGAATGAGAACGTCTAACTTTGAATGTAGTAAATCTACTCCCGCTGAACCGTTACTTTTATGTTCTCAAAAATGACTATTAATACCGACCGACCAAGCATTGGCATTGGCCAAAATAGCGAATGAGGGCATCAAACTTCGAACGTAGTAAGCGGGAGCGAGAAAACGTACTAAACGAATGTTATTAATGCATTTGATGCATTTTGTGCCGGGACTTTTATAATTCAACGCAATACACGGGAAAACACGTTAATGAGGAACGTGCTAACGAGATTCCACTGTATTACTTGGCTGTGTAAGTCCTGCCTGTGTTTGGTTTGTTTGTTATATATATCTGAATTTTTTATGAACACTTCTGGATGGTCGACTACAATTAAAAGTAGAGCTAGAATATACTCACAGGCTAACAATAAAATTCTAAAAGTTTTGAATAGCAAGTTTACAGTGAGTTGATTGTTTTAAAATCTGCCATTATCCTTATTACTTTTTTTTGCAAAAGAAATATTTTTTTAGCCTCTACTGAATTTCCTCAGAATGAAATTGAATGAAAATAAGCATAATATACTGTTTTTAGTGTGCTTTTACTTGTAAAATGAATTAGTGATCTGGTTGCAAAACATGGAGAACTTAGTTTCAGTAGGATGTAGTCAATATGATCTTTCCAATTCATATTATGATCTATAATAAGACCAAGACATTTTGTGTTACACGTTTCAGTGATTTCATTGTCTTTATGTTTAATCCTTGTCTGCAATGCTTTTACTTTTTGTGCAAAAATGAATACACTTATTTTTTTCCAAAATTTATATGAATTTTTTGTCACTGTCAAACAATTATTTAGCATACTGAAAATCCTATTGGATAACTCTGAGAGGTGATTGGTTTTGTGTCTTTTAATTATAATACTCATATCATCTGCATGTTTATTTATTATTCTGGGAAGATCATTGATACATAATACTAGAAACAATAATGGACCCAGAATTGAACCTTGTGGAACACCATGCTTTATTTCAGACCATTCAGAGTGTGTTTTGAATTATCTGAAGAATTTATTATGACATTTTGCTGTCTGTTTAAAAAGTATGATGCAATCCATTGATATGCTTTACAATTAATGCCATAATAGGATAATTTTGATAAGATCGCGTTATGATTTACACAAACGCCTTTGATAGATCGCAGAATATTCCTAGTGCATTACGTTTATTATCAAGAGATTTCAGAATTTCATTATTAAGTCGAAAGTGGCATCAATGGTTGACATGTTTTTCCTAAATCCAAACTGTTACTTTGCTAAAATATTATGTTTTTTTAGATAGTCACATATTCGTTTGAACATTAGATTTTCAAATACTTATCAAATGAGAAGTTTCCGAACATGAGTTCCTATATGGAAGTTGTTCATAACTGTCTTCTCTATCATCCTTAAAAGTTTATAACTTACTCACAGAATCATCCTGTGTATGATTACAGCATTAATCCAGTATAGTGTGAGGCAGTATTTTAATACCTGAATAATTTCAATTGTATCTTTTATAATAAGTAAATTCAATAACAGCCCGCCTTGAAACAATATGTATGTAATAATTATTTAAATTGTATGTAACAGTCAATGCATATGTTTATTATTATTGTAAACATGTTTAATAATGTTATGTGAATACATTACATACTTTAATAGTGCAAGAGCTGTGAGAATAATAAGTTTTAAGTTGCTAACAATGAGGTAATAATGAGGTAACTTTGTGGCAATAATGAGTTTGAGAGTTTGAAAGCTACTAGTCATGATTAGAGCAACGATAATGTAAATTCAGTAACAGTTTAAAATTAGCCAATCAACACCAAAGAAAAGCTTAGTAAAATGCAGATATTCTATTGGACTAGAATTAGCCAATCAGAGACTTGAAATACCGAAGCTTACGGGCTTAACGGTTGAAATAATGTTCAGTTGCTGGCAAACCTTGGTAGTGATCAGATGGAAGATGTGTTCTCTACAGAAATATTACGTGTGAATCGTAAAATATGTCTATGCGTTAGTTAAGTGAAAGTATTAAAGAATCTCACAGCTCTTAAAAAGTGTAGTGCTTTATTAAAATGTGCAAGGATTAATAAAATAAAAGAAGTTAATTTTAAAAACTTAAATTCTGTGTATGTCTACAATTATTGTCGTATCGCACCTTGCCTAAGAGATACATGACTCTACAAACATTACTGATGCAGCCAAGGCAAATTCAAACATAAATAATATATAGAAGCAGTTTTAATAACAAAGTTAAATATTATAGCGTAAAACTTGGAGTGTAACAACAAAATTACATCTTAAAATCAGCTTCTCGTATGTAGCAGCATATTGCATAACAACAGTAACTATTACATAATCAACAAATTCAAACCGACGCCGAAAGCGTGTTGCATACTTCTTAAACAAAGTAAAATCCAAGAACAATACTTCAAGTTGGCTTCCCAAACAAGAAGCTAAATAACTATTACATAATAATATTACGTAAGCAAATACCTTCTTCAAGTTGGCGTCCAACTGCGGGGCGAGAATTGACAAGAATTTGTGACGACATCAGAGAAGAAAAGATTGACGAAACAGCACAGAACAACCAGAATCAACGACACTACATCTCAGAAATTCAAGATCATCAGCAACAAAATCCAAGGACAGCAACAATTCTTCAGGAGTAAGGGGCACACGGTTAACAACTCAACAATCTGCATGGTAACACTGAGTATAAAGGTTTACTAACAGCCAGAACGAAAGCTCAGGAAATTCTATTGTATATTATAATAATTGTCAAGTTTAGAAAATATATTGTTGTTAAGAAAATTTCATGTTATTAAGAAGTGGAAAATTAAAATTAAGCAATTCAAAGGCAAATATACAAAGTAAGATGGAAACTGAAAACAATGAAAGTATGGAAGTAGTAGAGGTTAGGTCAGCCATTACAGATTGCAATGTAGATTTACAATCAGAGCTAGAGAAAACAGATAGGTTAGATGTACAAGAGCAGTTATCTGAAAATTCAGAGATAAGACATAGAAAGAGATAGCAGTAGTATGCAAGGTCAATCACCTTTACACATATTAGTGCAAGGAACAACACAAAGAGATACTATCCCTCACACATCTAGCCAACAAGAGCATCTAAACTTATCACAAGAACAATTTTTGTGCCTTCTAAAAGCAATAACTGAAAATAATAATAAGTTAACTGAAATTAATAATATGCTAGATGAAATGAAAGTAGAGGTCATAAAAGATTTTAAAGATCACCTAACTGAAATGAAAGTAGGGTTATGTAATAAAATAGATGAAATGAAAGTAGAGGTCATAAAATATTTTAAACATCACCTAAAAGAAATCAGAGTAGGGTTAAGTAATAAGGTAACTGAAACTAGTACAGCCACATGTAATGAATTAACTGAAACTAGTACAGAACTGAGAAAGGAAACTAATAATAAGTTAAATGAAACTAGTACAGAGTTGAAAACAGAGTTAAATAAAGTACAAGAAACTAGTCAGGAAACTGAAGAAACAGAAAACACAAATGTAAACATTGTGCAAATACAAATAGATGTAACAGTACTAAGGGTAAATACAGATGTAACTAGTTCTGTAAATGCTAACCAAATGCATGTCAATAATGCAAGTACAGAAAGAAATGTACTACCATTGTTAACTAACAAAACAAGAGACGCTACTGCTTTTTCCATAGCATCAGCCTCTCAAACACACAACAAGAATAATGACACACATATGCATGTACCAAACCAGATGACAAACACAACTGTGCAACTTAAAATTGGGGCAAGGCTAAAAAGTCTGTGGCATAAGAACAAAACGAAAGGGAAGGTACAACATGTAGGTTATGTGTGGCACAAAAGGAAAGAGAAAATAAATGTAAACAGTCTGTAGAACAAAAAGAAAGTAAAGTATGTAGGTTATCTGAGGGACAAAAAGAAAAAGAAAATAAATGTAAAAAGTCTGGCATAAAACGAAAAAGAAAATAAAGTATTTCGGTTATGTGTGGAACAAAAAGAAAGAGAAAATAAACGTAAACAATCTGTGGAACAAAAAGAAAAGGAAAGTAAAGTATGCAGGTTATGTGTGGCACAAGAGAAAACAAAATTATGTATCTGGAACATAAAAGGGGAAAGCAATGTAATTTAAAATTGTAAATTACTATTTAAAATAATATTTTACTAAATGTAGAAAATTGTCAATAACAAAGGAAAATTTAGATAAAGAGAAGTAATAACAAAAAGTCCATTGTTAATAAGAAAAACTGAGTAGCAACTACATTTATATTGTATAAGTTAAAAATTGTAAGAAATATTAAAATATTTAAGAAATAAATTGTAAAGAAAGGGTAACAAGTATAAATATGTCTAATTATACGTAAAATGTATAGCATATAAAATGCTTACTAATGGATGTGATAGTGAATAAACAAACTTCACTAAGATCATTGATCTTATACCAGGTCATTGACCTTGGAAGGTATCAAACAAGTGTATATGAAGTGTTCTGCTATACACGAGTGTAGTGAAAAACCAGTGTTAAAGAAGAAGTGAAAAGTGAGAAAGTGACAGTGAAAGACAGGAAGTGCAATAATAATAAAAGTTATGTTTCTTTCTTTCAGGAAACTTTTAGAAAATATTTAAAAATTTAAAGAACAAAACAAAAAGAGTAGATTTTAAATATTTCCAAAAGGGGGCAATTTGAGGCAGTATTTTAATACCTGAATAATTTAAATTGTATTTTTTATA
Source organism: Deroplatys truncata (assembly GCA_030765065.1). NCBI lineage: Eukaryota > Metazoa > Arthropoda > Insecta > Mantodea > Mantidae > Deroplatys > Deroplatys truncata. The sequence goes on from CM060978.1 coordinate 122,371,615, forward strand.
ATACGTAAATTCAATAACACCCTGCCTTGAAACAATATGTATGTAATAATTATTTAAATTGTATGTAACAGTCATTACATATACTCTTATTATGTAAACATGTTTAATAATGTTATGTGAATACATTACATACTTTAATAATGCAAGAGCTGTGAGAATAATAAGTTTTAAGTTGCTAACAATGAGGTAATAATGAGGTAACTTTGTGGCAATAATGAGTTTGAGAGTTTGAAAGCTACTAGTCATGATTAGAGCAACGATAATGTAAATTCAGTAACAGTTTAAAATTAGCCAATCAACACCAAAGAAAAGCTTAGTAAAATGCAGATATTCTATTGGACTAGAATTAGCCAATCAGAGACTTGAAATACCGAAGCTTATGGGCTTAACGGTTGAAATAATGTTCAGTTGCTGGCAAACCTTGGTAGTGATCAGATGGAAGATGTGTTCTCTACAGAAATATTACGTGTGAATCGTAAAATATGTCTACGCGTTAGCTAAGTGAAAGTATTAAAGAATCTCACAGCTCTTAAAAAGTGTAGTGCTTTATTAAAATGTGCAAGGATTAATAAAATAAAAGAAGTTAATTTTAAAAACTTAAATTCTGTGTATGTCTACAATTATTGTCGTACAGCACCTTGCCTAAGAGATACATGACTCTACAAACATTACTGACGCAGCCAAGGCAAATTCAAACATAAATAATATATAGAAGCAGTTTTATTAACAAAGTTAAATATTATAGTGTAAAACTTGGAGTGTAACAACAAAATTACATCTTAATATCAGCTTCTCGTACGTAGCAGCATATTGCATAACAACATTAACTATTACGTAATCAACAACTTCAAACTGATGCCCAAAGCATGTTGCAAACTTCTTAAAGTAAACTCCAAGAACAATACTTCAGGATAGCTTTCAAATGCATGAAGCTTAAATAATTTACGTAAATAATATTAAAGCAACACTAATAATCTTCTTCAAGTTGGCTCCCATACGTGTGGCAAGTTAAACAAAGCAACTTAACACCTTCTTCAAGTGAAGACATTTATAAGACATTAGATGACTCTGAGCACAGTCACCATGAAACTCTACTCAGAAAATTATATGAATATGGAATTAGAAGGGTAACTTACAATGGGTTAGTTTGTATCTTAAGAATAGAAAACAAACATTTCAGATACAAACAACAACAGAAAGGAAGTGAAATCAGTATTATCAAATGAGCTCAAAATTAATATGATATTCCATAAGGTTTGGTTCTATATCTCTCATTATTTCCCCTACATGTAATTAACCTTTTAGTTAACCACCTAAACAATAATAACAACTTTCTCTATCTGCAAATGATACAGCATAATAATTTCCGATAAAAGTAAAGATGCTCTTAAGAGAAAATAACTACAATGTAATGTCACAAATTTCTTGGAATTTGGGTTGTTGATCTGCAATTCGTAGACTAAAGACTTTGATTTGTTTCCAAATTAAAACACTAAAACATTCAGTAAATATACACACACTTTGGCTAATATATTTTCCAAACTTTAATTTATTTCTATCCTATGGAACAGCTTTATTATAAGCAAACAGCAACAAAGCACTAAAACTATTTAAATTATAAAAGGTAAGTGATATCATCTTTAATTTGCCTTATACCACCAGCTGCAAGTCATACTTTAGAATACTGAACATTCTGCCACTATCTTGTGTTTATATGAAATTATTGTACAAGACCAAAACACATATCAAAATATTATTTAAATAAAATTCTAGTGGCAACACTCTAACTTCACTCTTTCAAGATAATTACCTTGAATGTGTTTCAAAGACACCTTGTCTTTATCATAAGCTAAGAGCTACTAACGAGTCTGTCGGTTCCAGTGTAGAGGTCGCCATTGGGCTTTCTGACATTGACGTAATTTTTGGCTTGATGTATTTAAAGATGAGATCCTTTTCTTGAGGGAAATTGAAATTCATTAGATGGCTTTTTTTTTTTTTTTTTTTTTTTTTTTTTTGTATCGGAATTTTTCCCATATCGTCAATTCTATTGGATTTTGGATCGAGTTGATTAGATTTATTTCATTATGGATGTTGTGGTTTGAATTCCAGAAATGATATGCGATGGCAGATTTTTCAGTTTCTTTGTGTCTTATATTTCTAAAATATTCTTTCAGTCTCACCCCTATGTTCCTTTTTGTTTTGCCTGTATATTTAAGTTCGTAATCACTACAATTTATCGGGTAAATGGCTGGCATTTTAGGTCTAGGAATTTTATCTATTGTGTTTGTTCTTAATATGTTATTTAAACTATGTTTATTGATGGGTGCTAGTTTGATGTTGCACTGCTTGAATATCTTTTGGAATTTTTTATGTGCCCAAGGATGAAATGTGAACTTTTTAAAACTATTGTCTTCTGTTATTTTTTGTAGTGTGGTAATTTTGTTTCTTTCTTTATCTTTTTTAAATTTTAGGATTTTTCTTGTATACTAATTCTTTTGCAAAGGCATTTTTGTAGGCTACTTCTATGATATTTTGGAGCTCTTATATTAATTCCTCATCTTTCAAGGGTATGTTTACCAATCTGAAGACCAAACTGTTGAAAATTGCATGTTGATGTGGTCTTGGGTTATATCCTTTGTTCTTTATGCAATTATCCATGTGTGTAGGTTTTCTAAATATTCCGAATTCTAATTTATTGTTAGTTCTGATGACTATTATATCCAAGAAAGGGAGTTTGTTGTCTGATTCTATTTCCATTGTGAATTTTACCGAGCTGTCTATCAAATTAAGTAACTTCAAGGTATCTTCGGCAAGTTTCTTGTTAACTACTGCAAAGATGTCATCAACATATCTGAACCATTGTTTAAATAAAAATGGGAATACATTTGTTGTGTGGGTCTCCAGAAAGCTTATGAACAAATTGGCTAGAAATGGGGACAATGGATTTCCCATCGCTAGTCCGTTTATTTGGCAATAGTATTCATCTCTAAATGTAAAATAGTTCTCATTGATACATAACTTAATCAGAGCAAGATATTCCTCTATTTTTTTTCATTACCCATGTCTATTGACTTTAACCAATGCTGTCAAAATGCTTGCTCTTAATTCAGAGACGCATATCATGATGCAAGAGATAAGGCTAAGTTACACATAATTGTTCATAATAGCAAATAAATTGAAAATAGTTTTTACTACAGAGGTATTCACTTTTATAACAAAATACCATTCAAAATTAAATATGCAAAATACTCCAAAGCTTCATTTGCCCATGAAAAACTGCTACTATTCAGTTAATGAGTATTTGCTTTTTATAGTTTAAACAGGCTGTATGTGTATCTCTTCAATTTAGTGTACTTGTATATTTTTTCATAGCAAACATTATTTATCTTATACTATTAGAAGTAATTATAAACAGTAAAACTTTTTAACATAATTGAATTGGTGAAACTAAAATGTCACCAATCCTCTCACAATTCAATTATATTATTTATTTTGGCACTTAACCTACTAATAGCCCTGAGAGCCAAGCAGGAGTTAGCCCATAAGAGACAACCAAGCTCTAAATATACTTAGGCTAGACAAGATGTACTTAGGGGTTAACTATAGTACTTATGATTGTAAATAACTGTACTTAGTTTTTAAGTTATTATGTATGACTACTCTAGATTTTCTTGAGTTTCCAGCCAGGTGTTGAGTTGGTTAGAAACAGACACTTCAGAAATATACATTGTTCCCATCTTCAGGATAACTGAATAATACAAATTGGGAGACCTCCATTTTTTTTCCTTTTTACTTTCTCTACTACGTATAGTAAGTAGGGGAAGTATTGCATTCCACCCAAAAATTCGATACCGAGATTTCACCGGAAATACATGTTTTGAGACCTCCTGAATCCAAAAAAAGCATTTTTGGAAACATGTCCGTGTGTGTGTCTGTGTGTGTGTGTGTGTCTGTGTGTGTGTGTGTCTGTGAACAGCATAACTCAAAAACTAACAGTCGGATAAACACCAAACTTGGTATTTAGGTTCAGTATCTTCCAGAGATGCGACACGAAGATTTTCAAGAAAATCCCCCCACCCCAGACTACCCTTTACATGGAACATTTTTCGGAAATTTTAATTTTCTCAAAAATGGCTCTAACGATTTTGATGAAAATATCATATGTTTAAGATAATGTCATGAGAAATGAAATGTATATCTCGAAATTTCTGGGAATGTCTCCAAAAGTATTCTTCATTGTGAACGACTTTTGCATAACTGGTAAACCATAAGAGATAGACAAAATTTTACTACACAAAAAATGTAGATCGCGTTAAAATACACAACTTATATCATATACATTTTTTTTGTTGAGTGAACCGTTTTCGAGATATTGTTTGTTATTTCCTTAAATTTTCCAATACTTATACTTTTTCTCAAATTCGTTATTCATTTTTTTATGTCCTGGACATGCAAAGAGAATGGAATGCGCCACATAGCAACCAGCGATAAAATATTTGACTATCGCTTAAAAGCTACCATATTCCCCTTGCATCTACAAGAAAATTACAAATAAGATTGACATTTCGATATCTCGATTAATATGAAGCATATGGAGAATAGGCGTTTGTAAAAATAGATTGTACAAGAGTAGAGAAAGTCATGTGAGTGTAACACATCAGATTTTTTTTTTTTTTTTTTTTTTTTTTTTTTTTTTTGAAAGGGGTGACAGATGTAGAGTTGGAGGGGAAAAAGAGTTGGCTTATTTCGCCAGGATAGTTGTGGAGATAGGTGGGTAAATAGTGAAGGTGGTAGTAAGGAGTTCCGCTAAGAGCATCTCCGTTATTAAGGGGTGGGGTTGTCGATGCTGCCGTCTATGACGGGAGCGGGTAAGGAAGAATTGTCTAGGTGCTGGCCATGGCACGTGGCCCTGACCAGTACACGTAGGGGTCGTAGGAGAGATTGGGGAAGGTAGTGGTGGGGAGGTTAAGGTAATTAGTGGCGGTGACCGTGCATGAGGGTTTGTCGGTTGCTGTAGTCCTTAGGTTGTCTGATTTGGTGCAGTATATTCTCACGGTGCATTTGGGCCTTTTGCCTCCAAGTTGCCGATGGGTATTTTTCATTTTGGTGGAGGTTGAAGTCTACAGTGTTGGTGAACCGGTGTCTGTGGTATGGTGTTGGTCCTCCGGTTGATTGAGGTTCAGCAGTGCTGGCCTGTCTCTGGTGAGCGTGTTGGCGATTCAGTTCTTCGTGGTAGGAGTTTTTCATCATTGGTCGTCTGTGGGTTGTTGAGTTCTGCAGTGTGTGGTATTGTGCTGTCGTGCTGAGTGGGTTCTGAGGTGGCTGATGCCGGAATTTGCAATTCGGCTGTCGTTGTGGTCGAGGAAGAGTTTGTCGCAGTAGCAGGTGTCTTTGCGTTGCGGAGGTCTTGAAGTTTGGTCTGCAGTAGGTTGAGGCCGTCGGCCAGGGCCTGAAGTGTTGTATTAGCAGCCTCGAGTGCATCTGGTAGGTTCGTGGTGAACCTAAGTGGATTTTTCCATGTACCTACCCTTTGAAGGGCTTAACCATAGGTAGAAAGGAAATTTTTAGGGTGGCGTTTTGGTTTTGATGTAGAAGGTGTGATGGGAGGTAGCGCTAAGTTTTTATAGGCTCCTCATTGGCTGCCTTTTCAGGAACAGAGCCCAATACCCTGCTCCGCTGCTGTTTGTTTTTGTTTTTAAAATTTTGATTGATGATGAAATTTTGATGACCTCTCCTGTTGTGCTTCCCATATTTATATTAATGTCTGCAGAGCTTAGTCCAGACCTCTTAGAAAACAGGTACAATGAGGTGGTCAAAGACATGGACATTATAGAAAACTGTTGATGTCAAGAAGCTGTCTGATGTGACATTTTTGTGTTTCTGTTTTAGCTTTGATGCATTTTTAAGGCAGTTTCTGGGCCATGCTGAGCTGTAGTCCAGAATCCTGGTTTAAGTTGGCTTTCTTGGATAAGATGGCTAAAGATTAGATTAGATTAGATTAGAAAGCGTTCTGTAGGTTCCTTGATGGCCAAAAGGCCTTGAACATAGAACATGTCAAAAGCTTTTATACTTCTATTGTATTGAACTTAATATAACTTGGCTTTTACAGCCTGTGTCAGTGCACAAGGTATTACATTCTTGCTTGCATGCAAGGAGTGTCAGGATTTTACAAAACTGTCAATTATGTACAATAAACTTATTCCTTTTGCACACACAAAGTTTACAACATTTTAAGTTATGATGCTAAAATGTAAACAGCAAGCATCAAATTTCTATTACATTAAAAAATTGTCACGTCTACTGAATACAAAATTTCTTCCCTTCAATGCTTAAACCTTTACTTATATGCAAAGAGTGTCAGAATTTTAAGATATACATTTACAAAATATTAAATATGTACAATAAAACAATTTTGCATATAAAATATATATAAAGTGCACAATGTTTCAGATTATGGTGCTAAAATATACAGTAAATATCAAATTTCTACTACTTTGAAAGTTAGCATGGTTAGGTACTGAATATAAAATGCACTTCACTTAGCCTTTACAGCCTTTGTCACTGTTCAAAAAGTACTTCTTTACTTATGTGAAAAATGGTCAAAATTCAGTATTAAGATAAAAATATCAAATATATATATATATATATATATATATATATATATATATATATATATATATATATATAAAGTATTTCTTATTTGACCTAATACAGTAACTTAACATTATAGGAATATGTAGTATACTAGAACTTAATTGTCAGCATGCTAAATTGCGGTTTAAATATTCTTCTAGAGAGTAAAAAGATTTATCACAGAGGTACTCTTTTAGGGAGGCTTTAAAAACTTTGAAATTGCTAATTTCTTTCCTTGAGATTACTGGGGAGAGCATTATATATCTTAATTGTTTCATAGTAAACACCCTTTTGGAAGCAAGATAGCTTTGCATTTGGACGATGGATATTTCCCTTTTGCCTAGTGTTAAAGTTATGTACTTCCATGTTTGTAATAAAGTTATGTCGATTATTTGCATAAAATTTTAAGATGGAGAATATATAAACACAAGAAGGTTAGTATACCTAGTTTCTGAAGTAGTTCTTTGCATGACTGCCTGTTATGAGTGTTGCAAATTATTCGTATAACCTTCTTTTGTATTAGAAATGTGTGTTTACTATCCACTGAGCTGCCCCAGTAAATTATTCCATATTCCATGATGGAATTAAAATAAGCAAAGTAAACTAACTTAAGCGTATCGATTGAATGAAAGTTTACCAGAGTTCGAATGGCATAACATGCTGCATTAAGCTTAGGTGTAATGTGGTTAATATGTGACTTCCAATCTAAGTGCTTGTCTACTAAAAGACCTAGAAATTTGACTTTGTTAGGTTGTTCCAATAATGTATCATTAATTCCTATTTCTACTTGGGTTTGTGGTGAGTGGTTAGTTATGAATTTGACTACTTTTGTTTTTTCAAGTTTTACTGAAAGTTTGTTTGCTTTGAACCAGTCTGACATGCAATTTAGGGCATAATTTAATTTTATAACACACTTGTTTAAATGTCTACTTGTTACTAGAACACTGGTGTTATTTGCAAACGGATATATGCTAGCAATGTGTTTAATATACCACAGGAGGTCATTTATGTAAATTAAAAATAACAGAGGTCCCAATATCGACCCTTGGGGAACTCCATGTTTTATTAATTTCCATTCTGAAGTGTTGTTATGGTACTGATTGATAATTTCTACCCTTTATTTTCTATCTTTTAGGTAGGAGATAAACCAATTTAAATTTTAATTTTTTATTCTATAGTACTGCAATTTTGCTATCAAAATCTCATGATTTACACAGTCAAATGCCTTTGCTAGGTCACAAAAGTTGTCTGCCACATGTAAATTTTTATTTAGTGCTGTTAACACTTCATGCATAAGTTTGTGATTTGCATTATTTGTTGATATTCCTTTTCTAAAATTGAACTGTTGGCTGACAAGTAGATTGTTATTTTTCATGTAATTATACAGTCTGTTAAACATTACTTACTTGAATACTTATGAGAATACTGACAAGAGAGATATTGGTCTGTAATTTGAAATATTGTCCTGTTTACCTTTCTTGAAGAGGGGTTTGACAGTTGAGTATTTCATTCTATCAGGAAATATTCCAGCCTTTAATGATTCATTGCATAAATAGCTAAGAGGAATGCTTATTTGGCTTGAACACGCTTTTAGGACTTTGTTTCCTTCACCCTTCATTATCACTTATCAGTAACCTGCACACTTGGTTAAAACTGTTGTTCTGCTGAAGTTGGCCCTATATTCTTGTTCAAAACAATGTTCTATCAGCTCTCATTTTTCTGGCTGCATCAGACCTATGCTTCTGTTGGATTCAGATGTCCAAGACACAACCTACAATCGCTCACCCTGTTTGGAGGGAACATAAATTGGACCGCAAATGTAGCATGGCTAGTGCTTAAAATGGATCAGGGACTAATATGGAAAGGTCACATAAATCAAGTCGGGGGAAAGCAAATACCCAATTGGGAAAGCTACAGAGTGAGCCAAAAGACTCCGAACAGTCTGCGCGGTGGTTTTCCTGTCCGCATCCTCGTTGCTGTCTGCTGCTATCATAGAAAGGTGCAGATGAAACCATACAACATTTTTAAAACTACTTTTAAAGGCTTTACTTACCAACTTTACGAAAGGGGATGCTGAAACTGGCCACCGTCGTTGTCCATACATTTTTGGCACCTCTATAGGAAACTATCCATCACTCGCCGTAGTTCACATTGAGAAATTTCCTGGCAGATATTTTGTTTTAATTCTTCCAGAGTGTGTGGGTTTGTCTTGTACACTTTATGTTTTAAGTTACCCCAGAGGGGTATTTTATGAACAACATTACCGGCTGCGCTGTGTTTTTCCACTGGACACATAGTAATATGATAAAAACAATAATGCACTGCTGCTAGAAACAAAGTTTACATTATACACACAGCGTGTATTTATTTATGATTCGTATGTGTTAACTCGGTGAGCTAGCCAAGTGAAAGTATGATTTGCAGAAAGATTTCCAGGTGTTAAAGTTCCAGGCCGTACAACAATCCATGAACTTTATAGTAAAATTCAGACAACAGGAAGTGTTTAGGCTAAGAAATTTAAAAGATGGCATCGGTTCTTACTGAAGAAGCATTAGACGACATCGGTCATGATGGATAGTTTCCTAAAGAGGTGCCAAAAATGTATGGACAATGACGGTGGCCAGTTTCAGCATCTCCTTTTGTAAAGTTGGTAAGTAAAGCCTTTAAAAGTAGTTTTAAAAACGATGTGTGGTTTCATCCGTGCCTTTCTATGATAGCAGCAGGCGGCAACGAGTGCCGAGGATGCGGACAGGAAAAACACCATGCAGGTGGTTCAGACTTTTGGCTCACTCTGTATATCCACTAATAAACTTAAACAATCAACTAAACCTCAAGTTAGGACTAACACTATATAAAACACTGATTCACCCCATACTAACCTATATAGCACCTGAGTGGGGATGCACTGCTAAAACACACATTAAAAGATTTCAAACATTCCAAAACAAAATCTTAAACTTAGCTTCCAAAGTGCCAGTAATACCACACATAGACATCCTATACAACGAACTAAAATGCATACTATTGAGAAATTTATTAAGAAACTTTCATTTCACACATACAAAAAATTTATAATGCATCACAGTCCTTTAATACACAACTTAGGTGACTACATCATAGAAGCCAACAAACACAAAAGACCACTTTCACTGTGTGACAAAGACTATTCAACCTAACATCAAAGAATTCCTAAGCAACCTCCAAAAATCTCCTTAATTGACTAAGACATAACTCCCTACATGACCTTCTCACTGTTACAGAATTCCAATCCACACAGTAGAATTTGAAGACCTTGCATTACCCCGCCAAGGCAGCCCCGAGAGTGAAGGCCTGCCTGTGTGACATGCAGCTGCACTGAAATGGGTTGGCTACTTATCTGTGTGGTCACAAAAATGAACGGCATGCTACTACAGACCAAGTTCTGACAAGCAAGGAACCCTTGCAAAATAACTAGGATAAGCTGACGTCCTGGTAGAATCTTCCTGGGGAAAAATAATCACCCTAAAATATGCTCTTCCCATCCAGGGGAAGAAAACCAACAGACCTCAAAAAGATGATTGGCTAATGCCAAGAATCCTTTGTAAATACCTGTAGATCAACACTATTTACCTTTTAAAGTAGACGCATAATCACTACACATAGGCTAACACATGACACAACACATTTATCCAACCAAGACATTTGTATTAACATCAAGAATAATATACGACTAACCCTCAGGAATGCTCAGGGCATATGTCATGTGAAAACCTGGGTAATTATTAGATGCGTGTGCATGCAACGATGCCAGCTTCTCATTTTTCATTGACTAACCAGTGCTATGTGGGTCCTGACTAATATCCATGAAAACCAAATAAACTAATGTGCACTAACATGTGGATCTGTTTTAGTGGGTAGGGCCATTCTCTGATGACGAGCCTCACACTTTCAGCTTATCTGGGGTAAGCTATAAAATGCATTTCGCATCCACAAAAAGAAAGAAAAAAAATTGTATAGATTTCTTCTCAAGACATAGCAGCTTCAGGTTCATCTCTCTCTACACTGATGCTACCATGGGACAGAAGAATAAACCTCCTCAGGCTATCACTACTACACTGGCAAAACTTTGCCACCACTGTCGCTACCAGCCGAGTTGCCAGCCAATGCAGGTCCCGCCCATTTGCCAGAAATGGGCCCACCAAAGCTGCTGCTTTCTGCCAGCCACACTGCACTGTTGAAAACAGGTTCCCAGTGGCCATAAAGCTGCCAACACAACTCCGCATGGATGGTCGCCACAGTGTGGTCATTTGCAGGGTACCCAGGGAACTTTCAGCTCACTTTGTGCTGGAAGCAGCATGACACCACTGGCCCTCAACAATACAACAGCAGCTTGCTCCAACCACGACCTCTGCTGACTCACTCTGCTGGGCACACTCACCTCACAGGGCAGGCACAGTGTGCCCTGTATCTGCACCATTGACCATTCAGCCGCCTACAAAAACATCACCGCCACTGTCCTGTGAAAGGGCACAGCCACCTCCTGGGATGGACCTGCATGGCCCACCATCGACAACACAGCAACCACCCACACTATCCTCAAAGGTTCACTTAATGAACTCCAAACTGCTCTATGTGCTATACAGACATAAATAAAGGGCCATGGTCTCAAACTTTAGGCGCTTCAGCTGGAAACCAGTGTACATCTTGTGGGAGTGTGGGCCAAACAGCGCACCTCAACTAACACATTACTGCCACCTCATGACAGATCTCCAAACTCCAACACACAATTGAGCATTCACTGGTTGATGACAATGGGGTGCTTGCATCGGTCCAGGTAAGTTGGGCCGCAATGAGAGCCATCTTGTCAAACAGGATGACCCTACAAACAGCAGTGACAACTGACTCATGCGGCTGCACGCCCTCAAGGTCTCAGTTGCAGGGATTGAGAGCTCCAACAACAAACAAACATCAACAGCAACCAATCTCCAGCAAATCCAGAGTAACTTTCACTAACTACAAGAAGGGACATGCTCATTTGCAACTTCATAGAAGACCATGTGCTGCCACACTTACCATCATCCAACAACAAAAGAAACCATTGCCACTAATTCGCAACAAAAACAACTGAATTCCCTCTTTCCTCTCCAGTCTTCTAGCTCCCAATCCTCACTTCACTGGTGACCATACTGGGCTTGTTCTTAGCTTCTCCTTAGAATGTACAAGTGCTTAATGTGATACTGCTGTAAACCTTCTCCTTTCTACTCTGGTGGAGAGTTTTAGTGGGTATGGTCATTCTCGGATGGAAAGTCCCACATTCCTAGCTTCACTTCACTGTTTTTATCTAGTTCAACTCACTATGTCACAGTTGTTATAAACTCACTTTTGGAACTGCAATTAATGTCGCACCAGAATCACACTCGCTAACTCACTAACTGACTCAACTCTCTATTGCAAGAACACTCACTTATATAGCCAATAAAAATTTCCACAGGGTTCTCAAACATTTGAGGAGAACCATTCAGAACATTCTTGTTATCTAGTGATAGCGCTTCCAGTGTTTATGCTGGCGAGTGCTACTTATCATTGTCTCTGACTGCCTGGCGCCGACCTCCCGATAACCTTGAGAGCAGCTGTGTCGCAGTATGTTCCCGGAATGTTGGTTTCTAACTAACTCTACACCTGGCTGGAGCTTGATAAAATCTAGAGTATTCACACTGCAAGGAAAGCTTCAGCTCATATTTTTATGTATGAATTATTATGATTCTATTTTTTCCTAACTATTTTGATGTAACCCACCAGATGTATATGTTGTTATGGATGAAATAAATTGAATTGAATAAAATACTAACCTGTGTATCTGGTTGTGTCACAACCACATGTGTCACAATGCTGTTTCCAACTTCAGAACCTCCTGAAATGGCTTGTGTTGTGGTCATTCCAGATAAATGGAAATCTAGAAAGATAATAGGGACAACAATAACATTGATAAAACTTTGTTTTTACAACTTTTGTTGAAAGCATGCTTTGCACATTTTTCACTCTCTCTGCAAGCTTTGCACATGTCTCACTCTCTCAGCATGCTTTGTATGAAAATTGCAAAACCTAAAATTTAGATTATCTTTGTATAAGGTATACTTTTGATTTCAAGTGTCTTTCATTTGAATGGTGGAATTACACTTTGGAAATAGCTTCTGAAGTGTGTATAAAACATCACCATACCTGATTTACAATCACTAGGGCTGGTCCTTGCATCATCCGTGCTTTGAGCTGTCATAAGGTTAATTGTATTCACTGAATTCATTACACCTGTAACATAGAATTATGTGGACAGAAATATGTTACTACCATTACTGGTGTCACTACTATTTCTATTTTAAAACTGGTAGGACAGTTGACGTAAATAAATAATATTTTAGTACCATTAAGCTTTTTACAGTTATAAATGTCAGATAATATGTAGGAGACATTCCATACAAAATTTTACAGTTTTGTCTGAAGTACCCAATTTCTTTTGAATTTTAATATGTCAACACCATCATAGATAAAACTTAAAACACATAATACAAAAATTGTAACATCAGCGGTTTAGTTGCAGTTCAGGGCCAGTCATGCATATTCCAAAACAAACATTTATAAGCATCTTATAGATGTTCCATAAAATAAAACAATTATATAATTCTAAAGAGGAATGTGCTTATTTAAAATATGTAATGGGTTATTAAAAGTAATATTATAGGATAAGGTAAAAGTGTTGCTGAAACAAATATTTATTTATATTTTCAAATCCAACCCTTTTTATCATTTGATATTTTATTTCAAAGATAAGGTAAGATAACACATGAGCTAAACACATGCCAAAGCTACCATTTAAATTTCATGATGGAACCAGCTGAACTGTAGTAGTTATTAGATTACAAAAGTACGGATGATTTGTACTTAAGATTTAAAATGCATGTGAAGCAATGCAATGGATGGAATACAACATAGATGATGACTACACATGTGCATGTCGCTTGATACCTACAGCGAAAGTGCAAATTCCTCTCATGGCTTTTTTCCTGGTTGGGGATCAGCATTAAATATCATGTGCCTTTGCAGCTGGATATTGGTGAAATAAATTACCAAATTTAGTTGTAGGTGATATGATATGTGATCACTGTCAGATGAAGGTATATAAAATGACTAATTTAGAAAAAACTGAAACAGATCATCATCAGGGGAAAATCAAGCGAAGAGAAAAAATAAAACAAAAAACAAACAAACAAAAACAACAAAATCAAGTGAAGATGAATTTTACAGCCAGAAACAGAAACGGAGGCTACAATCAGTAACATATAAATCATATTCTAACTTCTGTCGGTGAATTACCTATCTGCAAATGAAAACTTTCTTATTCCAAATCACATGCGCCTATGAAGGTCATGTGGTTAAAGAAACTATTAAGTGTACAATATATGCAGTGACTAATGAGGAAAGGAATGATTGCACAATTCAGGGGAAATTTTGCAAACACGTAAAAACTACTAATGAGAAATATATTATTCTTACATGCCTTCTTAGAAGCTGGACTGAGTACAAAATAATGCATGAGTTTAGCATATCTCTTTATGTAGTGCCTGAATACATATAATATCAGTGCCTGATAGAAAATATCATTACCACATACCAGATGATATTACAAAACTTGTTAATCTTTATGAAGACGACATAAGCCGAATTATAGCTGACCAATTAAAGTCTTTCATGCCAAAGGGGACAGTAAGAGAGCATAAAGGTAAAATGGCTGATTTTAGCCAATCTTAAAGAAATTTAAGAGCAGAACCCAGGCATTAAACTTAAGTTTTTCACATTTTGTACACTGCATACTATCGAGAGCAGCTGGAAATTTATGCATATGCACTATTTGTGAAAACAAAAAACTGATGTTAATGAATCTGCAAAAAATAAGCCATGATGATGAAAGCAAAATGAACAGGTTGATGTTCAATATGAAAAATGGTTTGTCAGAGTCCCTCTCCAAATTGTTAGACTTGTGAAAAATACCCAGGGAGTGTAACTATTTCATAATTTCTATTGGAGAAAAATTCAATGAAAGAAGTTGTATATAAAATTTGGAAAAAAGCCGAGAGAGCAGAGATGATCCTGGTAAAAGCTAATACTGAAAATTTTATCAATAACTTCCTTATCTGTCTGAAAAATTTAAAGCACATAATGAAACATGTGTTTCATTGCTTTCATGAAACATCTAAAAATGGCAATCCAACATAGAGAATTCATTGTTATTGGTGACCATTCTGAAAATTACAGTTTGTTTATACATGATGCCACACAAGAATACCACTGGAACAGGTCTCAAGCAACTATTCATCCATTTGTTATTTACAACATGAAAGCTAACAATGATCCGAACATATGCATTTTTCAATTGTATCAAATTATTTAGTTCATGACAGTCCTGGAATTCATATTTTTCAAAAACAACTGATTATCTATCTACAACAATAATTTTCACACGTAAATAAGATCTACTATTTCAGTGATGGGCAGCAGGCCACTACAACCTGCCATGTCATTGAACAGATTTCCAAGTGTCAGTTAAATGGTATTTCATTCACAACCAAAGAGGAACATGAAGAACAAGCCGGGCTATTAAATACAATTTGTGTGACTAAACACTGTGTCAAGAATGTGCAGCATCCACAGTGTGATTCTTGTTTCTGAAAAAAGATTGCCATAAAAGCATTTTCTGGTTTGTGAAATTCCTCAAGAATGTTTTATAAATTCCCAGAGATCTTGTCTTCAGGAGGCAGAATAATGCGTGCCAGATGGCCAAACAAGTTCAACAGGTTGCAGATGCCTTGGTTTTGGTCAGTTATTTATATTTTATAATTTGAATTCCTCTTGCAGTTCTGTGTTGAAACTTTAACAGTTTAAATAACATGTTTCTCTCTATTTAATCTTAAATTTTCATTCAAATTAAAAGGTTTTATTTGGAGATATAACATTTTAAATAATTTTCTTTCAAAAGAAAATAAATAATGTAAACTTGATACTTAGTGCATAATAACATTTAATATCAACCCTTATCATAAACGTAAGAATCATTTATGTTGAAGCTCCTGTAGAGCCTTGAGAAAATTATACACAGATTAATTAATTTTGAAGATTGAGAAGCTAGTAACAGTGATGTGTCATAATTTAAAATAAAGAGAGTTGAAGGTTGTTACACTACATCACTAAAATGTTTTTAGTTGAATGTGTTTCGGCAGATGGTTTGCTCCCATCATCAGCATGTTTTCAACTGATTTTGCTGGTTATTTTCTGGGGAATGTGTGTGGCTCATGGTGTTCTCTGGTGCTGGGCTGATGAACCTCCAAAGGCTGCTGGGTAGCGGTAGTTCGAAATTCATTAGGTGATTCCTGTATTTGACGATATGTATTTTTTCCCAGATGTCCAATTCATTGCTGCTGTTGATTGGTTTTAAGAGTTTTATGTTTGGAGTGATTTCATGGTTTGAAGACCAGAAATGATGTGCTACTGCATGCTGTGACATCATTTCTGGTCTTCAAACCATGAAATCACTCCAAACATAAAACTCTTAAAACTGAACAGCAGCAGCAATGAATTGGACATCTGGAAAAAAATACATATCGCCAAACACAGGAATCACCTAATGAATTTCGAACTACCGCCACCCAGCAGCCTTTGGAGCTTCATCAGCCCAGCACCAGAAAACACCACAGCGACACACATTCCCCAGACAATAACCAGCAAAATCAGTTGAAAACATGCTGACGATGGGAGCAAACCGTCTGCCGAAACATGTTCAACTAAGAACATTTTAGTAATGTGTAACAACCTTCAACTCTCTTTATTTTAAATTATACACAGATGCATGTTTTAGACAACCACAAATTTCATATGCCCATAATTGTCAAACAGCCATCAACAATATTTTTATGCTCTATCTGGTGTATGTAGGCAATGTGGAAAGTAATATTCTAAAATATTTTCACATTTCAAGATGTTGCGGTTTTAAGCATGGATTGACACATGTACATACTAGTGTATACAACAGCAAATAAACATGCAGAATAAAATGCAATAGAACAAAAGTGATTACGATATGAAATAAAGATGGGATAAACACTTAGGACCGGTTTCACCAACTGATGTTAAAAATACTGTAACGCCTTGTTTTTAACAATATGTTCAAGTTTAACACAATGTTAAAACTTTTACAATTCATCAAGCTTTTGCAGCAAATTGTTACCTAACATCTTATTAACGTCAAAGACAACAGCGAATGCTAGATTTCGAGAAAGTGGTGACCAAACTATACTGCTTCTAAATGAGTTCTGATGCACTTTTGTGTACATATCATAGTGCTCTGTATCAGTACTACACAATTATTTACATTCATTGCAATTGCCATGTTAGGTTCCAATTGTTTTGAGCTTAGAATTACGATGTCAACTGAAGTAAGTGTTTAATCATTTGAAATGTGCTAATTAAGAACTGGTTACTAATATAAGCATATTATTAAGTGCAAAAAAACTGACGATCTTTCATTAAAGGATAAGATTGCAGCCTGGGAGAAAATCTGAAAATTATTTCATTGGAATGAACACATTTCTCTCAGGTCCAGTAAGCAACTGCAGCAATTTTATGCGAATATAAAGTGCAGCACCAGAAATATTATGTGCAAAGAGCATTTAGGATGGTTTAAAACTGGTGGTGGATACTGCATTGAAACTAAAGTGGACGAAAATAAGTTATCGCTGATTAAGGATCAAGCAGACCCTAACAAAAATGAGGTTTGCTTCTTGAAGCAATTGCTTTGGAAACCTTTCGGATAAACCCACAAATGATAGGTTTGAAAATAGCAACATTATCACCTACCAAGTAAATGAAAAATGCTAGTAACATAAAATCTCAAAGTAATTAACACTTGTAGCATAGGAGAAAGAGGCATGCTTCTGTTGGTAGTATTTTAACCTCTCTATTTTCCATAAAACCCTGCTCACAACACCTTGGACAGTCTTTATCATTTTAAAACTCCTCCTTTTGCAGGGTTTCAAATTTATTATGATGCACGACTGCTCTTCCATTAGGAATGGCATTAAAAAATTGCCAAATGCAGCAAACTCGCAACAACAACTTGGTTTGTGGCAGTCATTTTCCAAACTTCTAACATTTGTTAAATGCCTTAACACAGGGGTTACACAATGTTAACTTAACACAAAATTTAACACATTGTTACAGTTAACATTGTTTGATGAAACAGAATTTGTGCTAACTTCAGTGTTAAATTCATTTAACATTGTGTTAAAATTTAGCATCTGTTGGTGAAACTGACCCTCAGAGATTTGAGGATTAACAGGTGTCAGGCTCTAAAATATAATGTAAGATTTCCTTAGCAAAACTTAAGTGGCACATTAAACAAAAACGAACAAACATCTCTCTCCATTCTAAGCTTTATTCATCTCAGTTACTGGAAATATTGTATGAAACTATTCCCTCCTAACCACAGTGTAGAACAGGTAATAAGGGTTACAAGTGGCTAAATCAGCATCCATAAAAATCACAGAAAGTCAATGTAATGTGAATGTAACCTACTGACTAATCAATACAATAAGCAATAAAGAAGCACATAATGAAGGAAACCTACAAGTCTTTCCCTTATATCACATTAATAAAAATCTGATGTGTTGCACTCGCATGACTTTCTCTACTCTTGTACAAACTATTTTTACAAATGCTTATTCTCCATCTACTTCATGTTAATCAAGATATCGAGATGTTAATCTTATTGCTAATTTTCTTGTAAGTGCAAGGGGAATATGGTAGGCTTTAAGCGATAGTCGAATCTTTTAAGAGCTGGTTGCTATGTGGAGTATTTCATTCTCTTTGCATGTCCAGGATATTATAATAATAATAATAATAATAATAATAATAATAATAATACTAATAATAATAATAATAATAATAATAATAATAAACAATGAATAATGAATTCCCATTTGAGAAAAAGCTTAAGTATTGAAAGTTCAAATAAATAACAAGGAATATCTCAGAAATGGTTCACAAAAAAATGCATATGACATAAATTGTGTGTTTTAACAAGACATACATTTTTTTGTGTAGTAAAATTTTGTCTATCTCTTACGGCTTACCCATTATGCTAGTCATTCAGAATGAAGAGGACTTTTGGAGACATTCCCAGAAAATTCAAGATATACATTTCATTTGCCATGAAAATATCTTAAACATATGATGCTTTAATCAAGATCATTAGAGCCATTTTTGAGAAAATCAAAAATTTTGAAAAATGTTCCATGTAAAGGGTAGTCTGGGGTGGGGATTTTCTTGAAAATCTTTGTGTCACACCCTTGGAAGATAGTAAACTCAAGTACCAAGTTTGGTATTTACCCGACTTTTCGTTTTTGAGTTATGCTGTTCACAGACAGACATGTTTCTAAAAATGCTTTATTTGGATTTAGCGCTCCTCAAAACATGTATTTCCTGTGAAATCTTGATATTGAATTTTTGGGTAGAATGCAATACTTCCCCTACTTACTATACACAGTAGAGAAAGTAAAAATGACCATGATTCTCATAAATGACAAATAATAATGGGAGACAATCTAAAGTTCCTCCATTCCTAAATTTCTAAGGAAAGCACAGCAGGAATACTTTCTGGCAGTGACACTCAACACTTACCCATAAACTATTTAAAAGTCAGTGCCACAGCAGATCATGACCCAACATTAATTTAAGTCACAGTCGATGGTTTAAAATTACAGTTATTCATGAAAACATTACAAACAGTTATTTTCCAAAGTACCACATATTAATTGAAAGTATATGAAAATCAGCAATTTAATTTACAGATGTATACAAACTTTTGAAAGGTGCAAGTATCATGTTAGTAGCAATGAAAAGAGGATCTCCTGTAAGGTAAATCATGGTGAAAATTAGTATCCAGCTCTGACTGCTGCAGCTGCAGTAAAATAGCAATTTTTTATGTTGTGCTTAGCTACTATTTTAACATGGAGCTATTCTGCAGTTGGGGGGGGGGGGCCTCTGGAGCGGCCTAACAGCCTTTAAGCTCCTAACGCTGGACCTTGAGCAGGTCCTGGATGCATTGGCAGGTGATGGATAGCCGGCACCTGACCAGCGGCATTGGTTGACTACTTATAAGCTGAATCAGGCCTGTCTCTGAATAATAAATAGGAGACTGCAAACCAACTCCCCAACCCTAAGGTATTATGTGATCCATGTCGATGGGGTGCATGGCACATGGGTAGATGTGTCACAAATGGAGCCTCTGAGATACCCAATGACCTCTCAGAGTCTTACCCAGCATGCAGGAATCTGCCTGGGTGGACCTGAGTTATCCTTAACTAATTGTGGGAACTATTGTAGATCAAAGTTCCAATGAACCGGAGGGCTCTGTATTAGGGGACCCAAGAGAACCAGCTGAAGTTGAGGCCGCTGGGACCTTGAAAGAGGGCTTTGCCATAGAGACCAAGGTAAGGGACACAGGAAATTCAACTCCCAGAGATGTGGAGAAGCAGGCTCTGTACCTAAAACTGGACACCCCTTTTAGGGACACCCGATTATTCACAAATGTAAGTGTGGAGGCTGGGGCCCCAGTAGAGAACCCAGTCCTGCAAGATGCATCAAGTTCCTGCCAAGGAACTGAGACTCCCAAAGATGTGGAGATGCAGGCCCTGGCTCCTGAGAAAGATATACAATCTGATGTTTTGGAGGAACTGACCAAAGTGGTTGGCATCCTAAAACTGAAGCCTAAGAATGCCAGAGGGGCAGAAAAGAGGAGGAGAAGAATGGCTAAGCGACTGGCTGGGAGCGCGGGGGAAGCATGTGTTCTCTAGTCATAGGGACCTTGCAGAAGCCGTGACCAGGCCATAGCCAGGCCCTTCTGGAACCTTTAAAAGAGGTTTGGACACTCATTAGGGATTTCTGGATTGGAAGGGGGATTTATATCCATCAGGTAACCCAACGAGGACTGGGGATCTCAGGAGAACCAGACTCGATGGGAAAGTGTTTAAGTGGGGCAGTTCGTTCATTCAGGTTAACCTGCAACTCAGTATAACTGCCTCGTGAGTACTCTCAGGTAATGTAATGAGGTATGTAATAGATGTCGCCATGATACAGTTACCCTGGCTTTGACAGGGTCATTTCATGGGACTAAATGTAAAAGGTTTTACCTATTTTCAGTGCTTTGTCAGAGGTAAAACCTAGAGCATGTGTTATTACTGACTCAGTAATACCTGGGCCCTGCCGGGATTTCTTATTAAAGACCTGGCAGCAGTCCTAGTGAGGTATGAGCGCAGAATGTCATGTCAGGTGGTAGCTTGCTCAGCCTGTTTCCCATATGACTCTGAGGAACCACCTCTTCCTAAGGAGTTCAAAGACCTTGTGATTTATTGCAAGGATAGAAAACCTCAACCTGCTGACTGGCTGTGACTCCAATGCCCACCATAGCGTTTAAGGCAGCAGAGGTATCAATGGTAGATGGGAGAAGCTGCTCGAGTACGTAAGCTTTATAGATCTCAAAACAGTATGTGGATAACTCAAATAAGGAACAAAGAGAAGTATAGCCTGGGTACGAGCAGGTGTATGGAGACTAATAGGAATAAGAAACAGGTTCCCGCAGAACCAGTGTCCAATATGTGGGGAAAGAGAAGATTTAGAACATATCGTTTTTGATTGTAAAGGTACACAGCATTGGAGAAAGCAAGCTGTAAATGGGAAATGGTTAAAAATGGACAGGAAAGTAGCCTTAAGCAAGATTTTTAACAAAGACAGTAAAAAGGTAGGAGTGTACCTGTCCAAAGTAAAAAAGAAATGGTTATGGACAATAAAAAGAGATGTGAATTAGTTTCATCATGTGATGTTAAGTTATGTAATTATATTATCATTATATAACATTAGTATTATTAGATTATTATTTTAGTATTATTATTTTATTTTATATTATTATTATTATTATTATTATTATTATTATTATCATCATCATCATTTTATTTTATAATTAAAGAATGTAATATGGGTAGAATATGGCAAGATAACAGCTTGGGCTGATGTATAGCCATATTCTAAGGAAGATTGCTAGCACAAATAAATAAATAAATAAATAAAAAATAGATCTCAAGATCGTGAATCAAGGGGATGCTCCGACCTTTGTCAATTATCAAAGGGAGGAGATCCTAGACTTGTCACTAGTGTCCTTTGAGATACTAGAAGATACCAGAAGGACTTGGAGGTTTTGTTTTGAACCTCCCATGTCCAACCATAGACATATACGCTTTTGTCCTGAGGGAAATGGAAAGGACTGCCTGTACAGGAATCCAAGGAGGACCAATTGGGACTCCTTTAGAACAACCTGGAAGGCAGGCTGAGGAATAGCTAAGAAATGCAGGGAGGGGGTACATGGGTTTTTTACAAACACTCTGGTGTCCTCCTATGAAAGAGACTAGCCCCTTATACTAGTTTCTTTCATAGGAGGACACCAGGAAGAATATGCTAAGAAATGCAGGGAGGGGGTACATGGGTTTTTCACAAACACTCTGGTGTCCTCCTATGAAAGAAACTAGCCCCTTATACACGAGGCTTGGGCTAAAGATAAATTCAGGTGAAATTCTTTTTTTAAGGTTCTTCAGGAAAAAGACATGAAGGCTATACAATGCGTGTAAGGCCAATAAGTGTCAGGGAACTTGGAACTCTTATAACAGTCCCAAAGAATATATAAAGAAGAAATCAGGAAGGCCTCAGAGGAATCTTGGAGGCTCTTCTGTGATAATGTACAGAAGCAGTCAAGTGCTGCTCGCCTGCAGAAACTACTGGTCCCTGGAGCTAGGGCAAGGGTGGCCTCAACTGAGGCCCCTCTCTAAAAATTATTTTTATGGGTTCAGGAGCTTCAAAACATGTATTTCTGTTTAACTCTCGACATAAAAATTTTGGATGGAATAGAATACCTCCCCTACTTACTATATGTAGTAGAAAAAGTAAAAAAGTGACTTATCACATTACGGTTAAGTTTCGAACTACCCAAAATATACCTAAACGAATAATAAAGATAAAATAATTCTGAATTATATAATAATATTACCAATTTCTGGCATTTTAAATGTTAAAAGCTTCAAGAATTTTGTGCAATTTGAAAAGTACAGGAAGATTCATTTATTGTATCTGGCTACTTCACACATTTATCCAACAAAATGAAGTACAGCAGAAATACATGCTTCACCATGCTACATGTGTCATTCAAATGTAATGTTTGCTAATTTAGGTTTTAAAATTTCTCTTTCATTTATTTTATGAGAATGAATACATACCATTAGTCACCTGTGTCATATCTCCAGAAAACTGTAATCCTTCTAGTGCAGCTAGATCATCTTCTGCAGTTAGGAGTGTAATGTAATCCAGTTGGCTAGGATCATTTGCTGAGAAAGAGAAAATAGAAAAGATTTGTTCTTAAATTGGATAAAGCATTTCCTTACACATACATGAAGTTCCTGATTTGTGCCAAGAATTCATTCTAGATGTCTTTCATTCTCTCCCAAGTATGGAATAATTGCACATGGTTCATAATAATTAAGTAAAATGTTTGTATATCATGAAAATCTTCATACTTCATATTTTCAGCCATATATATTTTAAAGGTACCTAACTTTTTAAGTCATGTTATTTTGCATGTTTCTGTCTGATAATGCATGGTATACATAGCTTTCCAGGTAATGTGAGGTGTAGCAATAAAGAAGTAGGATTCGTGCTCTAATACTTTATTGAAAGAAAAAGAAAAAATCAGCCAATGGTAATGTTATCTGCTTCAATGTAGTCCTCTTCC
Source organism: Deroplatys truncata (assembly GCA_030765065.1). Classification (NCBI taxonomy): domain Eukaryota; kingdom Metazoa; phylum Arthropoda; class Insecta; order Mantodea; family Mantidae; genus Deroplatys; species Deroplatys truncata. The sequence continues at coordinate 122,395,103 of CM060978.1, forward strand.
TGGTCCCTAAATCACTCCATGCAAATTTTCCCTGGTGGAAGCAATGCTGCAGGTCATCTTGTGTTACTCTGTTCAACAGTTGCATTACTTTTGCTTTCATTGCATCCATGGACTTGAACTTGGTTCTTTAACTGCAAACTTTACTTTTGGGAAGAGAAAAATGTTGCATGATGATAGGTCCGGCGAATACGGTGGATGGAACATGTTGCTTTTCTCCAAATAACTCTTCATGTACAATGTGTTATGGGCTGGGGCATGGTCTTGGTGGAGGATCCATGAAGCATTCTTCTACAAGTCTGGTCTCCTACATGTTCACAGAGGGTCTTCAAAATATTTGTGTAATAAACCTAGTTAGCAGTCTGTAGATAATCCCCTTTAGAAGGAGAGAGAGAGAGAGAGAGAGAGAGAGAGAGAGAGAGAGAGAGAGAGAGAACCTCATTACTTTGGATGGATTTTGAACTGCTCATGCACACTTTCTTCTTCCTGGAGAAACAGAGGCTCTTCTAATGCCTGGATTGTCATTTAGTGTCTGGATCATATTGGGAAATCCAACTTTTGTCACACATAATTACGTTTTTGAAGAAATCAGGATTGTTTTCAACGTTTTCAGGAAAGTCAAAATAGCAATTCTCTTGATGTTCTTTTTGCATGGATATGAGGATTTTTGGCACAATTTTTAAATCAGCCGGTGGAGAAAGGAATTAAGTCATTTTTTCCACTTTTGCATTTTTTCGCGCATTCGTTATGATTAGACATAAATGCATTGACCTGTGTTGAAAGGAATTATGTCCAATGACTCCTTAGCGGAGAAAATTCACTTCCTGAATCTTCATCAGGAGGAGAAAGGAATTATGTCAGTGACTTAATTCCTTTCTCCTCAGTTAGGTTGGAATGAACCGTATGTGAAGTGTTCTTATTGCTCCAAGAATGTGCTTCGACAATGTGTGTCTTATTACAGCTGTGTCATCATTCTTGTTCCTCATTAATTTATTGTTGAGAGTGCAGTTATTTAGTTGGAAGCTTGCTGTAGTTAAGTGATCATGTCACTTAAAAAAAAGAGAAATGATGAGCAACGCAAAAGAAAAATAATAAAATATGCTAGAGTTCACGGCTTACCATACTTGAACTATCAGGGCAATCCTGTACCTGGAAAAAGCATCGGAGCAGATTGCAAGTAAGTGAATAAAATGCATATAACCATTGCAGTACAAAATTAGTATTGCATTACTTTTATATTTTACAATAAGCCCTGCGACACATGCTAATGTGATGCAACTCTTTTTAGGTGTCGGATGGAATGCTTTCGACGTATTAATGATACACAACGCTTGAAAATTCTGTCAGATTTTCTGAACATAGAAGATAAAAATGCTCAAGATATATATTTAAAAGGGCTTATTGTTGCTAAAGAGGTGAAGCAAAGACGACCAAGGAAACAGCAGAATGGACCTGCAGGTAACAAGAGACAACATTCTTTTGACTATTTTGTTGTTACAGAAGGTAGACGCCTGGGCATTTGCAAACAAGCTTTTTTTAACCTTCAAGCAGTATCACAGAAACGAGTGTTTCGAATATCAAATCTCCTTCTTAAAGGACAAATTCCAAGGGATAAACGAGGTGAAAATGAATGCACTACCAAACATACAGACGTCTTGAATGCAATATATGAACATATCCATTCATACCCTCTTAGGACACCCCACTATGCTGGCAAAGAAATAAAATATTTGGATACACGCTTGAATATTAAAATACTTGATCTTTTTCACCAGAAATATCCGGAGTTAGATGTTAAGTATGATTTTTATAGAAAGTACTTCTCTGAAAATGATAATTATGCTTTTGGCCGCCCACAAATTGATGTTTGCAGCAAATGTGAGGAACTAGAGGCCAAGATAAAAAGCCCTCATATTACTGACAGCTGCAAGAGGGCAGCACAAATTGATCTTGAAGTACATAAGCGTAGGTGTAAGAGATTTTATACTTCCTTAAAGCAAGTATAGCAGAATAAAGATAGCTATATTGCTGGATTGGCATTTGACTTTATGCAGAATTTGGCTTTGACAAACATCCCCGTATAGGAAACATTTTTACCTTAGACAGCTATGTGTGAACAGCTTCTGCATTTATGACATCAAATCCAGACATTGTGCCATGCATCTTTATCATGAAGGTGAGGGAAAAAAGGGGGCAAATGAGGTATGTTCCTTCTTATATGATTACATCCAGACTTCTCTTCCAGAAAATATTACAGAACTACAACTCTTCTCTGATGGAGCGCCAGGGCAAAACAAAACCCACATGCTAATCTGAATGTGCCTTGCATTAACACATTTGGGCAAGATGAACAAGATCATTCACAAATTTCCAGACAGGGGTCATTCTTACCTTCAATGTGATAGTGTGTTCGGTGTAATGAAGAGAAAAATCTCAAAATGTGACAGGGTTTATACTCCTAAAGAATATGTGGAGCTGATAGCTAATAGTGTATCAGGAATTACTGTGACAATGTTTCAAACAGAAAGCATTATGAATTTTGACAAGTGGTGGCCACAGTTTTTCAAGAGAAATGTTGGTTCTGCAGAAACAGCACATAAGGATTTTCCAAGAAATAAGAAAGAAACGTTTGCAATTTCCCAGTATCAAGAATTGATTTACGAAACTGCTAAACCTGGAACAGTAAGGGCATGCCCATTCATCAACAGATGTCTGACACATACATTCTATTTGCTGAAGACAAGATTGTATGCATCTGGAGTCAGCATACCCACAACTCAAAGTGCCCATTCAGAAGAAGAAAATGGAGGACATACAAAAGCTAGTGAAATATGTACATGGGGAAGATGCGCTTAAGTTTAATGAAGATCTGTTGCAGTGGCCAGTGATTTCGTAAAACATTCATTACAGATAAAAGAATATAACATTTATTTGCATTTTATTCATTCGTGTTTTTTCCAAAATTCTTGATTTCATTGCAAATTTTGATCTGCCTTTCATTTTGTGTTTGTTTTTATGAAATATAAATATTGTAGTTGTGGTATTAAAGGTGCTAAACCTCAGTATTGTAACTGAAACTACATTTTGAAATTAATAAAGGTGCTAAACTGTAGTAAACTGCTCAAGTGGAGAAAGGAACTAAGTCATTTTTTCAAAATGACTTTTTGAGGCATTTACTAAAAATGAAGTGAGTACATTTATATATATTACCAAGACTGTAATAAACAATGTAATAAAATGCCAAACAGGAAATTCTGATAAGAAGTTTTATGTCCAAACAGTTTTTTCTCTCTCCTGAAAAGAATCAAAAAATGACTTAGTTCCTTTCTCCGTCGACCGATTCAATTATGTTTTTGAAGAAATCAGGATTATTTTCAACGCTTTTAGGAATGTCAAAACTGAAGTTGATATTAGCCGCATGTTTGGGATGCCAATTTGAAGAAGTTATGTTCTTCAACTTTGAAATATGTGGGTTGGCTCATGTATTATTTTTAGCTGCTTTTTGAGTGGATGCAGTTTTGAGTTAGCCCCACGTATGTGCGCTAACTTGAAGTTGATTTTGCTGCTGTTACGTAATGTTGCATAATATATGTTTACGCAAAACTTGAAGAGTTGTTATGTATTAATAGTTGTTTTGAGCGTCGGTTTGAATTTAATGCTTACGCAATATTATTGTTTAAATCTGCCTCGGCTGCATCAGTCTTAATTTAGAGTTAGGATTCTTATGCAGGGTGTGGTAATGACAATTATTGTAGACATAACAGAATTAAACTTTTAAATTTTCACTTTTATTTTTAACTTCTTGCACATATTTATAAACCACTACACTTTTAAAAGAACTGTGAGAAACTTTTATACACTCTTAACGCATATATCTGTTTTTACTAAACACCTGTAGAGAACACATTTCTCCATCTACATACTATCAAGTCTTGCCAGGAACTAAATAACCTCAACGGTAAAAATTAAGCTTCGGTAATGCGAGTCTCTGATTGGCCAATTCTAGTCCAATAGAATTTCTGAATTTAACTTAAAACTTTTCTTTGCTGTTGATTGGCTAATTTTAAAAACTGTCACTGAACCTACGTCATTGTGTTCTAATCATGACCAGTACATTTTTAAATTCCAAACGCATTATTGCCACAATTAACTCATTATTATTCATTGTTAGCAACCTAAAATTTACTATTCTCACAGTTCTTGCATTATTAGAATATATAAAGTATTCACATAACATTAATAAAATATGTTTACAATAAAAATAAGCATTTGAAATGACTGTTACATACAATTTAAATAATTATTATATACATATTATTTCAAGGCGGGCTGTTATTGAATTTACCTATTAAATAACAATTGAAATTATTCAGGTATTAAAATACTGCCTCAAAACAGCAATTCTCTTGATGTTCTTTTTGCATGGGTGTGAGGATTTGTGGCACCATTTTAGCACACACCTTTTTCATGCCCAGATCACTGTGTAAATCTAACACTTTTCTTACTGATATTGCTAAGGTCAGCAATTGCTCAAATGCTCAACCAGCGATCTCCTCAAATAATTTTAGCACTTTCTCCACATTATCTTCAGTTTTGGAGTGGAAGGACTGCCTAATTTTGGACCATCCCTGACGTCTTCCCTCCCTCCTTAAATTTCTTAAACCACTTGAAAACTTGCATATGTGGTAAACAATAACTTATAAGCTTCTGTGGCAGATTTTCTGAGATTTGTAAGGAATTTGATGTTTGCATGTTGTACTTTAGCACTCAGCATTATTCCAGCAGAGCTCAGATGCATGTTCACTTCTAACAATGGTCATGGCCAGGCAAACCGCTGTGTTTGAAACTTCATGTGACAGTATAGGGTAGTCCATAGATCAATGCCCTACCACCCCTCTTCATCCTCAAAGTAGCAGGAAATGAGTAAAAAATTAGATGGTTTCTTTATTGCCACGCCTCATAAAAGGAGTCTAACATAGGAATAAAAATTGTTGGAACCAAACACAGTGAAGTAATTCAGAGAATCAACTTGAACACTCTTTAATAGCTTCACTCACGTATTTATTTTGCAGAACATGTATCATGGGCATGAGCTCATATCATCCGTTGCCTGTTGACTGGCACAATTTACATTTGACTGACAATTTAGATGAGGTTGACGAGAAAAATAGTCACTGAAGGAATATTTGAGAAACTTGAAAGACAGGGAAATAAACAAATTTCTTGTGGCTCAACAAACTTGGAAAGATATCCATGACATAGAAGAAGAGTTACATTTAATTAAAAGTGTGCACCTCACATTCAATTAAAAACTTGGGAAAAATTTACATGCAGAAGTTGAAGCATTGCTTAATGAATTTTGAAACAAATATGGATGTTAACCCTAACCAGAAATTCAAGATGGCACTAAAGATGACCAAACATCCAGTTCCAGCTTCTCACTCTCAAACAGTCGGCTCTAGTTGAGGATGAAGGAAACAAAATATGTTTTAGGCAATAACCTAAATTAGTGAAGCTAAAAGAGTGTTAATTTTGACTCATATCTTCTAATGTACTTGCTTCACCATGAACAGTTACATATTTAATTTGGTTAATATAATTATTTGGGATAAGGGAAGTAACACAGCTCCATAAAATGGAGAATTTTAAATTACAAAATATAATTGCAGTAATAAGTATATAGTAATACTGCAAATGAAAAAGTAATTTACATATATATGGAAAGTATGTGAATAAACACATTTATTCATTCAATATAATTATTAGCTAAATAATGGTTAACTATTAAAAAAAAATATCTGATGTGTTACACTCACATGACTTTCTCTACTCTTGTACAATCTATTTTTACAAACGCCTATTCTCCATATGCTTCATGTTAGTCGAGATATCGAGATGTCAATCTTATTGGTAATTTTCTTGTAGATGCAAGGGGAATATGATAGGTTTTAAGCGATAGTCAAATATTTTAAGCGCTGGTTGCTCTGCGGCGCATTCCATTCTCTTTGCATGTCCAGGACATAAAAAAAATGAATAACGAATTTGAGAAAAAGTATTAAGTATTAAAAAATTTAAGGGAATAACAAGCAATATCGCGAAAACGGTTCACTCAACAACAAAAATGTATATGACATAAATTGTGTATTTTAATGCGATCTACATTTTTTGTGTAGTGAAATTTTGTCTATCTCTTATGATTTACCAGTTATGCAAAAGTTGTTCACAATGAAGAATACTTTTGGAGACATTCCCAGAAAATTCGAGATATACATTTCATTTCTCATGACGATATCTTAAACATATGATATTTTAATCAAAATCGTTAGAGCCATTTTTGAGAAAATTAAAATTTTCGAAAAATATTCCATGTAAAGGGTAGTCTGGGATGGGGGGATTTTCTTGAAAACCTTCATGTCGCATCTCAGAGAGAGAGAGAGAGAGAGAGAGAGAGAGAGAGAGAGGGAGAGGGGGAGAGACATGCACACACACACACACACACACTATACGTAGTAGAGAAAGTAATTAATGGCATGGCTTTTACAATCTTCTTGTTTCACTTATCTGAACCTATTTCGGTAAGTTTCACAGACCATTATCTGTATCACCCAATGGTTTGCAAAATATATCTCAAAATATTTTGAGTAACTGAAGCAAGAAGAGTGTAAAAGTCATGTCATCAGTTTCTTTATTGCATAAATCTTCTGTGTGCTTAGTTCCTTTTGTTTTGCTAAGAACTTAATTTTGGGGAAAAAAAGAAGAAGAAGAAAAGAGAATAATTTTTACTCACAACTTTTAAAAACTAGTTTGACATATATCCTTGAAATCTTAAGTTTCAAATCATCAACTAAGACATAGACGATATTTGAACAAGCTCATTGGCATATAAACTGGAAATCTTAAATTTAAAATCATCAACTAAGACAGAGACAGTATTTGAACAACCTCATGACCTGCAAGGAGTTAACAATGACCTAAAATATAATGAAGTTATGAACTTTATCCATAACTGTTTTTACGTTAAAACCATTGATAATGTTGATGAAAGAAAATATACTTCACCAAAACTACAGTATATATCATAAATAATATATTACATTAAGATTTTAGAAAGCCTTCGTTGAACATGCCATGGAGTAGAAGATACTTTCTGTACTCCACAGAGAATGCCTGTAGAAACAAGTCATAGAGAATGTTATAAAAACAAAAGTTGGTTAGATTTTATTCCAAGCAATATACTACATAGACAGCCATGATGTAAACTTAAGCAAACTGAAAACAGAGCTTAAAAGGTGACAATTGATCCTGTTTATAATGGTAAACTTTTATGTTGTATTTATTTCTTTAACTGCTATTTAGCAACTACTGGTCATGTTTTGTAATGAAAGAGCAAAACATCTTAATAACCTTTATTCTAATTATATAGATGTATGCACTGAAGTTTCTGGATGCCAAAATTTTCTGATAACCCTCATGTAAAAAATTGTGCTTTACTTCCTTTATATTGTGGCATTTGGTGTGGTAATACATTTATAACACGTGGTTGGCATCATTATATGACTATAAGTTAGAACTGGTAACACAGACCAGTAATGACATAATAAGAGTGGGGGTAAAGCCGGTTATCAGTAGTAGCGTCTGACGCTAAGTCTGTCTCTTGAAATGCAGTGAACAGAGCAGTTGTAGAACAGGAGACGCTCCGTCAACAGCATAAGGTAACATGTATCCTCTTTTATTGTAATATATATTTCTGTCATGTAGATTATTGAAGTAGTTTGATCCTTCTTTCCTTCCCCACAATGATCTAGGCATATTTTTAGGAATTTTCAGGTGTTTAGGAACTTTATTGAGCTCGCCCTGTCGGACCTCGTGTAGTTTGTGATGTTTTAAAATCCGGTACCATGCTCCACCCCCGTGATTTAATTAAAAATATAGAGGTTACGACAATATCTATGCTGTAAAAATTCATTAGCAAAGCAATAACAATTGTATAAATAGAGAAAATTGCTAATATTGGAAATAAGTGAGCCAATATTTTATATTAACCAAAAGATTATTTTTCTCGATGGTCACAGACTATGCATCTTTTCCAAAGAAGTTAACTTGGTGGTCTGGAATGTGGGATCTTCAAGTTCATCAGCTTGAAGCAGATTATATGGATGTACAATTTCTAACTAGCAACTACTAGCAACAGTAAACAAGAGACTTAAAGGTAAACTAGAAATTTCACAAAATAATTCACTAAGAATAATAACAGGAGCTGTAAAAACACCAACAATTACAGTACTACAAAGCTTCACAAAAAACATGGCTATAGAATTGGAACATGAGTTCAAAGCAATTACTCTAGCACAAAAACTGCAAGTCAATAGAAACAGATACAAATGATACCACACAGCAGATACTGTAAGTAATTTAAAAATTCAAATAAGCTTCAGAACATATGTTAATAACTTAAAATACAAGAATATAATTACAACAAATATAATTGCAACAGAGATAACAAGTCCAATAGAATATATTGATATACAATATAAGAATGACCTGATATATACAATACACAAACAAAACAATATACCAGATGAAATAAGAGCCATAGCAATAGCTACGGAAAATGAAAGATACCCAGAAAAAGAATGGCTCCGAATATATATCCCTCATCAATAAAAAAAAAATGCTGTTGCAGGAGTATACTGTAAACGTTTTGTACATTATCTAACATTAGATGAAATGTCAAACCACTATGATGGAGAATTAACAGCTATAAAAGCAGCATTACAGAACATTTTATATAGATCATACATAAAACAAAAAATAGTCATCTTATCAGACTCAAAATCAGCCATTGATGGAATAGTAAATTACAATAATAAAACAACAAGAAATATTAAAGAAATAGAAGCCTAATTAAAGCAGTTGAAACTAGAAATCATGTCACTCTACAATGGATCCCAGCTCATCTTGGGCTTTTGGGCAATGAACATGTGGATCAATTAGCAAAGAAAGGTGCAATACAACAAATAAAACCTGTAGGACAAATAGAAATAAATAAACAATTAAATAACATTAAACAGCATTTCAAAATACAGCAGAGACTTGATGAAGAAGATAAATTAAAGGATAAAGATTATAAGAATATTAAAGATAGAGTTGAAGTACAAAAAAATGCCAAAGAGCACTGCAGTGGCCTTATTTAGGATGACAACTGGCCACGATTGCCTCGCAGAACACCTATACAAGATAGGATGCCTACCTGCATCCAAGTGCACTCTCTGTGAAGAAGATGTCATCCTGAACAAACAACATCTCGCCAAATGCAAAGGCCTTAAAAGTGATAACTTACAGGCTTTATATTGGGAAGCCAGAGGGAAAATGATGCAGATCAATTAATCCCCAGTGCCATTGGTGAACAACAACAACTTGTAACTGATTAATAATTTGTTATACTGGTAGTGAATACAGAGGATTATCATATTGTTTCACATTGACATTTGTTAAATAATGTAATTGCTATTAATTGTGTTATTGTTATGAACTGTATGTATTGTGAATTGCTTTTGTGTTGGTGCCATGTTAGGAAAGCTACACTGAATTTAAGTATGCTTTATTCTAAATTAAGTTAACACAGCCATCGTTAATCTCCGAACGAATATCTACGGAATGTGCATATGTTTTGTCAATACTCATCCATGGAGAATCAACATATAACAAGCCAATAATCTGTACCATGATAACGTAACACCTTATCAATAGTTACGGAAAATTCTTAGAACTTCTTCAACTTCAGAAGCAGGCATCTTACTGCATGTTGGAAGAAATAGAGTCAGAGAGAAGGGAATTAGCCATGGTGTAAACTGTAGTGGATGGAACACAAATACATTAGCGAACGTGTCATTAAGATTTGTTCATTGCACATTATTAGTAACAAAATATACTGAATTATTTCACTGAAGTCATCAATAAACCATTTGAAAGCAAAAGTTATTACAGCTCTCCTGATATCACATCCTGTAGATACAAGAGATCTCTTCGGTCACTTACAAAACAAAAAAACAAAATAATAATAATAATAATAATAATAATAATAATAATAATAATAATAATAATAATAATAATTTGCACTGCCAAAAACCACAACATTCATTTAAAACTCATTGTACATACATTATGTGAAAACCACATAGCTTTAATGTTATTAACTATGGGACCAAAGAGAAGGTACAAAGGTTTATCATTTCACCTACTGTGATTATGTAAAAAATTACTAAAACATTGCGACTTCACTGCCAAAGGGTACTCATAGGCTAAGCAGCATTCCCAGAACTTGGAAGATTGTTGGCAGGAGTTAAGATAGTCAGATGTTCCACTAATTTTTCACATCCTTTTGTGTATTGGGATTTTTGATCTGTTATTAGCCAGGGATGTACAAAAATACAATTATATTTATATGGGGTAAAGGGAAGGATTCACCAGATATCCTCTGGATCATTGTACAATAAATCATACAAAAATGGGGGAGGTAAATTAATTAATTCATCATTTGAGTTATATAAAGTGAAATTAGTGTCACAGATAGTTTGGAGAATATTTCCAGAGTTTTTTTCCAATTTTCTTTACATCCAGTTATACAGGCATGTTTCTAGAAGGCCTACACATTATTCTAACACGGCACATCAGAAAACTATTTATGGTCTTAGTAGTTTGCACTCTCTCCTTATTACACAACTGTTCTAACTATCTGAACAGTAAACAACAGCTTCTTGCACCACATATCACAAATACAAAAAAAACCAGCAATAACAAGTGAGGACTTTTATAATCTTTAAAATGCCAACTATCTGAACTGAAATTTTCTGTTTACATATTTACACAAAATAAAAGCTGACTAAGCATTCTACTTACCAAGTACAGGTGTATGGAACTTTAACATATGTTGCCGAAGACTGGACTTGCATGTGTAAATACGGATACATTTCTCAATTGGGCAGTGATATAGCAACTTATCCTTGGAGCTTCCTTCAGTCTTATTATGCTTCTTCAAATGAACATATAGACTACTCTTGGCAGAAAATCTCACTCCACAATCTTAAAACATAATGCAACACAGTAAACAAAGAGCCTTTTTCTTTAAAAATAACTATGTCAATAATGCCCAACATTTTAAGATTTGGAATTAAAGCATAAACACTGTTCATAAACTTTGCAAGAAAACTAACTTATAGGGCGAAAGCTTAAGAAAACAAAGAAAGCCATAATGGTGATATTACTCAGAACTTTATGCTGTATTTTATTACAGCAAACGTTTGCTCCAGCAATAGTTTCTTAAAAGCTATTACAGTGAAATGCCTTTGAACTGATGTTCAAATTAAAAACAATAACCTGACAAATGTATAGAGTAACAAGTTATTACTACAAATAGTTTCTAAAGGCATCATGGTATAACAAAATGACAGACATTTCTTTCACTATGGGTGGCATGCACCAACTTGGAGTAAGCTCTACTTCCATAGTAACATATTACAGAAGTAAATAGAGCAAAATATAGCTTTGGATTTATTCTCATAACACCCCCTAGAAGCTGTATGACCTTGAATCTGGTGGAGGAAGGGGCTTCTGTGTATCTGCAAACTGTGCACTATACTGGAAGAATTACTCACGCCAGGGTGGCAACAGGGCAGATGCCAGACAAAGAAGCGCTTACCATAATCCCAACCCTAAGGTGTGGAGCGACCTGTGCTGAGTGGGTATATAGCACAGGGGTAATGTGTTTTAAACAGGGTTTCTGGATATCAGGCAAATCCCAGAGTATAAACCTTACCAAGGCATTGGGACTCTACGTGGATGGACTTCGTAAATCATGGGACCTTTATTGAAGACAGCACAAAAAAAAACCTACTACTGAGGACCACACTGGTGAGCCCTCAGCAATACCAGCCACTTCCCTCAATGAGGAAGCTCTTTCAGAGCAAACCTCTGAAATGGAACTGAGTGTTATCTCTTCCAAGGGTGGAATATTAACCTCGGCCAATGAAGAAATGTCTTAAGAGTCCTACTCCAGGCCTGGAAGAAGCCCTGGATAAAATGGATAGGTTCAAGGTTCAACAAAAAACACCTTCTTGGGCACAAAGAACAAGCCCTGAAAGCAAACCTTAAGGAGAAAGGCATTGCCTGGGATCCTAAAAAATTGGGGAAGAAAAGTTCCAAATCTAAAATCCCAAAGCTCCGAGAAAAGGGTGAGGTACCCAGGAAATATTGTAACACCCCACGGGGGTGGTTACCCCCGCAGTAGGTGATTACACAGGGGGTTGGTAGCTCAGAGGTAGGGGGGGATGCGTTGGTACCGGGTGGTAGGCAGGCCAGGGTGGCGTTCTAGGATAGGGGGTATTTAAATAAAGCACAGGGGATGCATTGGCCCAATAAATTATATTGTTGCTTTAGATGTGCGAACAATTAGATCGGAGTGAAGCCCCGGAGTGAATTAACAGAACTCAGATTAGTCGCATGCTTACCTGTTGACTGGTGGTGACGGGTCTCGAAACTGATACCTAATCTGACGACTCCCTCATAGCAACAACAACCTCTTGGCAACAACCATGAGGCAACTCACACTCACACTCCCACGACCGAGTCAAAACCCTGTAGTATAAATACATACATAAGCGCTGACTCGGCGTAGTGCAGCGTGGACGATTTCTGCTAACCTGAATTTCACACTTCCTGGTATACGAAATATGTGCAACCTGGTCCGCTACATGGGTCCCAGGTTCGCCAAATTCCGACCCGGAATTTAAAAGTGAAAAGGAGGACAAACATCGTAGGGGGTACTAAACTGTCTACTTAGACGAGGGTTGATAGAAAAAGAGAGAAAAAAAACAAAATATGGTTTGAGCCTTATACAATTGAAATGCCCTAGTGTCCTCTGCTGTCCAAGACTCGGATACCAGGGAAAATTTTTTAAGGGTAGATGAGTACGTAAGGGGTGGTTGCGGCCGCGCACCGCAATCTTGCCAATCTTGGGCGCCGTGGCCCAGTGTTGCAGTATGCGCACTCTTTTCTGTTTCCTTTATTGTGAACTGTATTTTAGCCGAGACTGTGCTCGTGGAGTTACCCTGTAGCTTCGGACCTCCCCGGTGAACTCTGCCGGGAATGAATAAGGTGCTGGGACAGAACCGCTGATTGACTCTGCACACTTAGCGATTTTCTCGGAAACGTAGTATTTAGTTCCGCGCATGCTGCATTGCTGTGGCCAAGCAGTGGCGTTCCTTCGAGGCGCACCAATGCTGCGTGTTCTGGCGCGACTCCCGTGGTGAGTTATCGGCGTGCTACATACTGGTGGGCATCGTTCGACCTGGGCCTTTCTTGTCGGGCGCTTCTCTTCTTGGTGGTCTAATGGTGCGCAGCAACAGGGTTGTTGTACAAAGACGGATGTCACGTAGGATTGCGGTTTAAAATTTACGGGATGAGACTAAACACAGCAGAGAAAAGGTAAATTTAGAAAGTGAGTCGGTACCCCTGCCGAGTCCTTGTCTCTCCAAATTTCGAGAGAAAAAAAAAAAAAAAAAAAGAGAACAGAAAAAAACATTAAGTTCTGTTATCCAGGTGTGATGCAACTACTCATAAGTTCTGCTTGACTAGGTATGTTCGTTCGAACAAAATTAAATTTGTACATTATACAATGATTTTTGTCTGTAACTGTATAACACCTTTTTTTTTGTGTGTTGCATTGTATGTAAGCGGTGGTTAGATGTCCGTTTTTGGCATTTTGCTGATACCTCGCATCTGTAACCCGGGGAAGAGGGTCGCTGAGGCTGCTGTAGACTGTGGTTTCCCTTGCCTACTGGAGGGCATCCTCTAAAACATACTTAGTTTTTGAAATTAATACATAGAAATATGAATATTGCAGATGTTGTGACCAATGAAACACAACAAACACAAAAAAAAACAACAACCATATTTACACTCCATTTTCTATTCATATACTTGTCGCAGTGCTACACGCCACTGAGAAGTGCAAAGTCAAGCTCTGTGCGTGAGGCGACGAATACTTGCGTCAGCGGAATTCAAGACCGGACTGCTGCTTTCGACACTTACCGTTCATGCAGAATTGTATGTTTATGAAAGCAATATCTGTGTTTCTAAGTTTGTGAACCAAAATTGCTGTACCCTTCCGCGTGTGTGGAATGTGATACGTATCTTGTGTTGCGTAATTCGTTGAGGATACCTGTGCCTTTCCTGCCTTCATCCCCTTGTGTATTTTGAGCCTTTGATTAATTTATTTTATTTATCTCCCTTATTTATTTCTCCGTCAAGTTAGTGTTGATTCTGAGGCGGCATCGGTTGGTGTTGCCAGAATGATAATTCCCTGCGGTGACGTGTGCTGTGGTTCCGTCGTGGTCGAGTTTGAAAAGTTAGACTTTTCCTTACAAAATTTCTTCAATATTCTGTATGATAACAAGGCCATGACTACTATGCAAACAGTCATAAATACTATTACTATGATTTCGACGACTGAAACAGGATGCGAGTTTCAAAATTTCTATGTCTCTGCTCCATCTCGTGTATTATCTGCCCTAGTCGTGAGAGAATTTTTCTTTTATTTATTTACACTTGCTTATTTGCCACCTTACCTTTATCTATTTTGCACGATGATTTGCTTCGCCTTGCGTGTTAACTGACATTTATTTATTTGGTTGTACCAGAGTGTACGTTATTCGATTTTTTTCTTTCCTACTATTATTTATTCTATATGCGCTAACGCATGTGTAAGGTGCGGAGAGAAAAAAATTCCTGACATCAACCTAAAGTTCTCAAAGCACATTATCATATACCTATCTTAAATTAATCTTATACTAACACTTATATGAATAACAGTACTTATGAAATAACTTTTCGACCTCCACTAAATGTTATTTCCTATTTATTCAACTCTGCTCCCGACCTTAAGAATACTTCTTTATATTTGCTCTCTGTTGTGTCCCTCGGCCCTACTCTGAACTCCTGGGGGGGGGATAATGTATATTGTTCAAATTTCTGTATCTGAACAAAAATATCTGCATTAAGTGAATAACAGGGTCGCGTCTCGGATTTCCCATTATAGTTTCACTTCCAGATATACTTTCTCTTCATCACGAGAAAGAGAGAGCAAAAAAAAAATTAAAAAGTAAAAGTGAATCGCGTGGATTATCACTTTTAGCCTAACTTAAGCTGGAGGTCCGAAGATATACTACGTCTTGCATTATCACTTACTACTTAACCTATTTGAGAACTATAGCTGATGTTTAATGTTTTAACCTCTTTCTGTTTCCTGTTTGTTTGTTCTTATGCCTCAGCCTTACTGCAGCGTGGACGAATTTGTGTCGCATTCCGTCGTGTAATAATGTCAGCACTTTTGTATTGATGGACATTGAGTGATACGTTGGCGATTTTTTGTGTCAATTATATGTGGCAATTGTGTTTACCCGCTGTGCAAGTGTCGCAAGTGTGTTGTATGCTCATTATGCATAATAAGGCGAAATTCTACTAACGTGGACATTCTGGCGTTTCACGGAATTTCTGGCCTTAATTACGTAATTCAGGGGGCTGAGTTTTTTCATTATCCTATAGGGTCTGGTGTAGTTCATTAAAAGCTTTGTGGCTCTACCTACCCTCCTTTTAGGGGTATATAGCTTCACCAAATCGCCGACTTTATACTCGACGTGCCGCCTCTTTGAATCATATAACTTTTTATTTTTTCTCTGGCTCTTTACTATGTTTTGGGATGCTAACGCCCTTGCTTTTATTATTGCCTCCCGTGTTTGCTGCACAAATAGGTTTTGTGAGGTGCCCTGTAATTGAACGTCTGGGGGTGATACCGGTTTCTGTGCATAGAGTAATTCGAAGGGTGTGAACTTAGTACTTCCCTGTTTGCTTGTGTTTATAGCAAACCGAATTTGATGTAAATTATTATCCCAGTCTGTGTGCTGTGTGTTTACGTAGTTACTGATTACTTGCGCGATAGTTCTATTCGCCCTTTCTATTAGGCCATTAGTTTGGGGTCTGTAGGCTGTTGTGAAAGTCGGTATTGTGCCCATCATCTTAAGTAGTTCTTGTGTCACTTCGCTCATAAATATGGACCCTCTGTCCGACAGAATATATTTTGGTGCGCCGTGACGACAGATGACGTCGTCCAAGATAAATTCAGTGACATGCTCAACAGAAGCTTTTGGGATTGCCCTTAATTCCAAATATTTTGAAAAGTAATCACTAGCTGCAATTATGTATCTGTTACCTCTAGAGGACTTTGGGAAAGGCCCCAAGATATCTATGGAGAACCTTTCTCCTATATAGTTGACCTTTATGGGTTGCATTAAACCTGCGGGTCGCTGATTAACTGGACCTTTTCGTTGCTGACAGGAAGTGCATCTTCTTACATAATTTTGTATGTCCCTCTTCATTCCAATCCAATAGTAATGTGAATTAATTTTGTGAAAAGTTTTTGAAAACCCGAAGTGTCCTCCTAGCAGATCGTCATGACTATTATATAGTATTTCCTGCTTTAAACTATCAGGTACTACTAACAAGCAAACTTATGGAGATAGTCCCTTACACTTTCCCCTGGTTTCCCCGCGAAGCTACCCGGATCCAATGGTGGACGACTAATGTGCATGGGTTGAGGTGCTTCAGTTACCCTTCTACTTAAAACAGGTGAGTCCATTTTACTCATTGTATTTGTGTGTTCGTCTCCCTTATTCATGGCTAACTGTTTTTCTACCCTACTTGTGCTTGGGCTAGAAGTGTTAACGATCTTGCCGGAGCGGAGACGTATTTGATTTGCTGTCTCAGCGTGTGCCGCGATCTCGTTTGAAATTCCTTTCAAATCTGTGATTAGAAATTCTTGGAATTTAAATTGTTCCCCCTGTATAGCTGCTAATTCTGCGCACAGATTTCTAATCTCTTTAGTAGCAGGACTAGTAGAGCTTTGAGCAGGTTCAGCCATGCATAATAACTTAAATGTACTACACTAAAACAATATACATAACTTGAGAAAAGTTAAAAAAAAATAAGCTATATTCTGTGTCGGTGACTCATGATGCAAAGGGTGGGAGGGTGGGTCTTCACCAGATAACCTCAGGTAAAAGGTTATCCCAAAATGAGGCGTGTTTTACACCTTGCCAAAAGAAAAGAGAGAAGAAAAAAAAAATTTGATTACATCCCCTGGCTGAGAGGTAAGGGGGGATGCGTTGGTACCGGGTGGTAGGCAGGCCAGGGTGGCGTTCTAGGATAGGGGGTATTTAAATAAAGCACAGGGGATGCATTGGCCCAATAAATTATATTGTTGCTTTAGATGTGCGAACAATTAGATCGGAGTGAAGCCCCGGAGTGAATTAACAGAACTCAGATTAGTCGCATGCTTACCTGTTGACTGGTGGCAACGGGTCTGGAAACTGATACCTACTCTGACGACTCTCTCGTAGCAACAACAACCTCTTGGCAACAACCACGAGGCAACTCACACTCACACTCCCACGACCGAGTCAAAACCCTGTAGTATAAATACATACATAAGCGCTGACTCGGCGTAGTGCAGCGTGGACGATTTCTGCTAACCTGAATTTCACACTTCCTGGTATACGAAATATGTGCAACCTGGTCCGCTACAATATGCTAAACGCAACTAGTCTGAGGGATCTACCCCTTCTCCTACTGGAATTGTCAAGAAAAGCAAACCAAGTAAGTGTGTGGAAGAGGAAAGAGCTTCCACCTCTATCAAAGAAGCATACAGGGAATCACTAACCAATTTCAAGGCAGCAGTGATCCCCGACAACTTTCCCATCAACAAACTCTCAGAGAATCAAACTGAGAAACTCCAAGAGGCAATTGTAGAGGCAAGTGAAAGCCTTGAAGATGGGAACTTTTACAATTTACTGGAGCCTATGGGAAGATAGGAGCTCTCATTCTGTCCTGTGCATATGACGTCGCCAAAGAATGGGTGATGAAAAAGATCCCTCCATTAGAACCATTGGAAGGTGTAAAACTTGCCAAAGGTCCCAGAGCAGAAATACTATGAACTAAGGTCCTTTTAAGACACCAAAGATGTTCACAAAAACCGAACCTAAAAACATCATTAAGATGCTTAAGGACCAGAACAAAATCCTATGTGTAGAAGACTGGAAAATTATTACTTCCAAGTCAGAAACGTCAGGATGCACACTCATCTGCTTGGTAGATGAGGAAAGTACAAAGGTCATAAAAGATCTGGGTAACAGAGCCTTTTTGCACCTTGGAAAAATTACTATTGTGATTCTAGCCGGGGATTGCCCTAAAGGTCCTCCAGATCAACCTGCAGCATCAACAGGTAGCCATGTGATTCTAGCCAGGGATAGCCATAAAGGTCCTCCAGATCAATCTGCAGGATCAAAAGACAGCTTAGCTGCCTTCTGCAAACTCTTCAATGAGGAAAGAATAGTTCCTAGACCTGATTCAAGAACCCTGGGTTAACAGGGGTCAAATTTCGGGACTACTGAATGTCAAGGTAAGCTAACAGATTGCAGCAAGGGTAATAGTAATAGGAGTTGTATTCTTGTTTGTAATGGAATTAAGTGCTTACCTTTTCTAGAATTTTGCTCTAGTGCTATCACCATGGTGAAGTAGTAGTAGGAAGGGACAGAGGCCTGATAGTGGGCTCTGTTTACCTCCCCTATGATGGCAGAAACTTACCTGCTAGGGAATTAGAGTAGTTGGTAGCACAGTGCACTCAAAGAGGGGAACCAACCATCTTCGCGTGTGAGCCAACTCTCATCATGAAATCTGGGGCAGCAAATACATCAATAAAAGGAGTAAGTACCTTCTAGATTTTCTGCTCTCCAATAATTTATATATCCTAAACGTTGGTAACAAGCCTACCTTCGCAAATTGTATAAGGCAGGAAGTTATTGAAATTACCTTTTGTACTGAGTGTATTTCAACTCAGATCATCGATTGGGGATTCTGGATGAACCACCACTTTTTATTTTTTATTTATTTATACATATACAGAATGTTTCAGGACCTCTGCAACAAACTCTGAGGAATGATAGATCTTGCAGAGGGGAACATTTTTTGTCAAGTAACCACCACCCTCCAATGCATCGTTACAGTTATTCACCTCTGATTGAAGCGTATCTGGTAGGATAGGTTTGAGAGGCACAGCCAGTACACTTTCTCTGTTTGTTTACAGCTAGTGAATCAAAAGACATTACCTGAGAGACTGTCCTTACAATGGGATATGGCAGCTAAGCTACTATTATAAATGGAAAACAAAAACTAGATTAAATTACTATAAGCCTAGATATGCCATACTAGACAAACATTGAGAATAATATATAGGCTAACTTTTTTTGTTGTTGTTGACTACTTGAAGTGAAGTCCAATAGTATAAAATGTTCATACTATTAAATATTTACATCCTAATATATACAGTTTGTATTGCTTTTTTCTTGGTTTTTTTTCCCCCTCTAGAGAATTTAAAACAAGGTCAAAGACTTAACTTGACTATGTAAAAACTAAGTAAGAAATTGGTGTTGTATACATACTAACTTATGAGTTAAGTATGGTTTAGGGGTTGCTACAATTAAGTATTTTCTTTCTTATGCTAGTATTTTGTTTGAGCTGCTGTATCTGTTCATTAGGAACTGGAATAATTTCTTTTTGAGTGACAGAGTTTGGAGAGTTCTTTGTGTTTATGGGGAAGTGGTTGTAAGTTTGGCAGCACTAAACAAGATATTTTTAGGTCATATTTTGTGGAGTTCACAAAGTCTATTGAAGTTTGACTGGCTGATCTGGTATAATAGGAATGAATATCTTTCTGGTGTGTTATAGTTGTGTTGGTGAATTGGAGATTGTTTTCTATCTTATACATGAGAAGAGATTCACTATATAGATGAAGCATACAGATTGGCAGAATATTAGTTTCCTGATATGCTTCTACTGTGGGTTTATAATAATTTAAATCATATATAATTTATATTGCTCTCTTTTGAGGATTTCTAGTGATTTTATTTTATCTTTATTGCTATTGCATCAGACTGCATTCATATACAGGGTAGAAGGTGGCCTAAGATCAGCCTTGAACAGGATGATTCTTTGTAATGAATAGAACAAAAACATCTTAGTGCAGTTTTGCTGTTTTTAAAGTAGTTTTTGAAAAAAATTAGTATATTAACTCTATTTTAAATTAAGATTTTATGAAACTTAAATACTTTTTCAAATATTTCTTACAGGAAATTGAAAGATAAATATTTTCTTCGTGTTTAAATATATTTTAAATTAAAACAATTTGCATTATTATTATTATTATTATTATTATTATTATTATTATTATTATTATTATTATTATTATTATTATTATTATTATTATTATTATTATTATTATTATTATAAGCTTTTGAAACTTGTCCCAGTTGAATTTGCACTGTTAGCCTTGAGACTACACAACATGATAACACTATAAGATCTAAAGAAACACACCTCAGCTGATTTTTTATAAAGAAATACACTTCAGCGTTGTTTATTGTGCTTATGGCTTGTTTTCTAATCAGCAGATTATCAGTTACAAAATGGCTAACTTTACTAATGGCAAGTATCTTGAAATGCTACTTACGATGAAACACATCATAATGAGCAGCTGCAGCAAGAATTTATCAAGAAAGATTCTCAAATAAACGAGCACATTGTGGACACATGTTTTCATCTATCAAAGAGTTCTAGATAGAAAGCATATCTCATGTTGAGGGAGTTAGTCAAAGAAATGTTGCACAAGAAGAAGAAATCATTCACTTGGTAGAAGAAGATCCTGGAAGCAGCAGCCCTGGTATAGCTCACACTATCAATGTATTTCATTGGACTGTTTCGAGAACATTAAAAAAAGAATTGTTACATCCTTATCATACTTAACATGTCCAGTATCTCCCTGAAACAGATTATGAGCTAAGAGTAGCATTTTCCAAATGGTTTCTTCAACAAGGAGGAGACTTTTCATTAAAAATTCTTGCAATGCATGAAGTAACATTTACTAGAAACGAAGTAACTAATTACATAATGCTCACACCTGGGCTTATGACAATCCACACCCAGTATGACAAGACAGCTTTCAGCACAGGTGTTCTATAAATATTTGGGCAGAAATCATAGGAAACACATTAATTGGTCTGTGAATTCTTCCTGTGATTCTGACAGGAGCCATCTATCTCCAGTTTCTTCAAGAAACATTACCAATTCTGCTGAGGATGTTCCCCTGGCAGTAAGAAATGATATGTGGCTATTACATGACGGCGCACTCCGCACATAAGTAGAGCCTTGTTTGGCCATCTACGCAACCCTAAGTAGAATGCTGGATCGCTTGGAATGGACCAATAAAATGGCCACCAAGATCTCCAGATTTAAATCCAGTCTATTTTTACTTTCTCTACTACGTATAGTAAGTAGGGGAAGTATTGCATTCCACCCAAAAATTCGATACCGAGATTTCACCGGAAATATATGTTTTGAGATCTCCTGAATCCAAAAAAAGCATTTTTGGAAACATGTCCGTGTGTGTGTCTGTGTGTGTGTGTGTGTCTGTGTGTGTGTGTGTGTGTGTGTGTGTGTGTGTGTGTGTGTGTGTGTGTGTGTGTGTCTGTGAACAGCATAACTCAAAAACGAACAGTCGGATAAGCACCAAACTTGGTATTTAGGTTCAGTATCTTCCAGAGATGCGACACGAAGGTTTTCAAGAAAATCCCCCCACTCCAGACTACCCTTTACATGGAAAATTTTAATTTTCTCAAAAATGGCTCTAACGATTTTGATGAAAATATCATATGTTTAAGATAATGTCATGAGAAATGAAATGTATATCTCGAATTTTCTGGGAATGTCTCCAAAAGTATTCTTCATTGTGAACGCCTTTTGCATAACTGGTAAACCATAAGAGATAGACAAAATTTTACTACACAAAAAATGTAGATCGCGTTAAAATACACAACTTATGTCATATACATTTCTTTTGTTGAGTGAACCGTTTTCGAGATATTGCTTGTTATTTCCTTAAATTTTCCAATACTTATACTTTTTCTCAAATACGTTATTCATTTTTTTATGTCCTGACATGCAAAGAGAATGGAATGCGCCACATAGCAACCAGCGTTAAAATATTTGACTATCGCTTAAAAGCTACCATATTCCCCTTGCATCTACAAGAAAATTACCAATAAGATTGACATCTCGATATCTTGATTAACATGAAGCATATGGAGAATAGGCGTTTGTAAAATTAGATTGTACAAGAGTAGAGAAAGTCATGTGAGTGTAACACATCAGATTTTTTTCTTTGAGATGATATGAAAACTCGTGTATACATTACAGAAGTACCTGATGTGTAAGTGTTGTAAGAGAGAATGCTTAGAGCAGTGGAAGAAATAAAAAGCGACCTGGGCGTATTCGTAGAGTGCAGCAGAACTAGTGAAAACCTTGTGAAGCATGTGTGTTGGCAAGGGGTGCACATTTTGAACAATTTCCCCAAACATTAAAAAGAGGTTCTCATTGGTTTTCTGTTTTTGTCTTACTTTAATTATTCACAGAATTTTGTAATTCACAAAGAAAGGAAGCATAATCCTGTAATTTGGGTTTCTCAAACTCTTACCTTTGTAAATTAGTACTTCTATTAATAATTTGCATAATATTGTAAATGCTTCCTCAGTTCCGTATTCCGTATGATATTTAGCTTACATTACAATCATGTGTAGTTTTCTGTTTATTCGTATACCAGAAGTGTTTATTTGTTCATTGCCATAGCAACATAAACTGAAAAATTAAAAGTTAATATGTTTAATGTATAGTTAACCTGTTCAATGTAAAGTGGGCTTGTTGAATTTGCTGTGTTGTAATGTTTTGCAAAATAAAACAGTAATTATCTCAAGAATGGAAAGCTTTATGGAAAAATTTGTTAAGGAAAAACATTCAAAACGGCATTCTTTTTCATAGTTTAAAAGGATGATCATAATATAAATACAAAATATAAACTTTTTAGATTGCCAATAACTAGTCTGTAAAGCTCACGAGGAATGTTAGTAATTCTCTTTATAATGAGACCTAAGTATGTAAAATTACTCTTTCTAATACACTATTTATTTTTAATGAGGTTCTGTTGAGTAATGCAGTTTTAGTCTTATGATACAGCATGTATTTGGTCTTTTTCATATTGAGGATAGACTATTGTTTGAAAACCAGACTTGCAGAATATCTAAATCATTCTTCATATCATCCAGAATCTCTGTCTCAAAGTTCTTTACACAGAACAGCAAAATGTAGTCTGTATGTAAAAACATTTTTCCTCCTAATTTTAATTTTTCTGTCATTTTTATTTATAATCTTAGAAATAAAATTGGACCTAGGACAGAGCCTTGGGGAACACCACGTTTAATTGTTTGAGTTGTGCTGCACTTGTTATTTATGCTGACATATTGCATTCTATCAAGATAGTTTTCAAACCAATGTAAGGCACTTCCTCTTATTCCAGTTAATTCGCGAAATTGGCCGAAAATTAACAATAAGGAAAACCTTTAATCAATTATTTTTAAATTCCACATATATATCCATTCTGAGTTGCGAAATAACGCGACATTAGTTCTATATCGCGAAAATGCGAAATAACACCGTTATGAAAAAAAAATGTGCAAAATAACCCGAAATTTTTCTCTCTCTCCTTTTCACATAAACAATCAGATATTTGGCTTATCAATCATTTACGGATACGTGTATTGTCATTCGCTACGGCCATGCTGCACGGTGTTGTGTGCTGCACGGCACAGAACACCACACTGCACTGTGATTTAACCAGAGCTTCGGCAAACATCGGTACTGCTTCGACTACCCCGTCCCCTTCACTCTTAACCTATCGCATGCACAACAAAAGGAATGCCATGTTTATTGGAACTCGGCAACACCGCATCAGTGACGGATTTCTCATTTCACTCAAATTATTCTTTGGTTTTAAATGACAATACTACCTGCAATTCTTCTCTAATGCCGTATTTTAACGATTCGAGCTTGCATCGCCCCATTTCATGCCGGCTGGAAAAGACTGTCGCAAAAGTATCGTTAAATAATTCATGAATTTCTAAGTCTGGTTCAGGTCAATTCTGACAGTAGACAGCCTCTTCTACCAATAACTGTCTCCGTTTCCTGTACCCGTCGCACGAAAATTGTTGCTGTCTCGCGACGTTGTCATAATGTGAACGCATATCTAGGTATATTTTGTGTCCGCTATACTGAAAGATTCGTTTGGAGTCAAGTTATATTCTTTAAGTTACGTTACAATTTAGCGCAAGGAGTCTGCTTAGCCTCTGCTCTGAAAAAGAAAAGGAATTATGCCGATGGAGCCACGTTTCAAATTAAGCTAGCGCATGCACAATTCAGCTGACGGTGGAGTTGGCAACGTGCCGTTCGCACGTCGTACAGACAGCATGTGCAAGACGTTGCCAGGTCAGTTTAGTTTTGCGGCACGCGGGAATTCAAACCGATTCCACAGTAGTATTTCAATGCGGTCTCAAAATATAATAAACTGCCAGGCATCTTTCCTTCTTGAACATTGCAAAGACACCATTTGCCTTATTGAAGTGCTTGAGGGATCTAAATATCCATTTGTTCATAAACTATATAGCAAACTTAAAGATATATCAAATGGCTTCACAATAGTAGCTGAGGGCTCGTTTGGAGAGAAAACTTCAAGTCTTCTTCAGAGACTGCCAACCCTCAAGAAGTCCTATGTTATCAGTCAGTTCAAGCAATTGGGCATAAAGTCAGTTACCAAGCTGAATTCCTTAACGTCAGCTGATCCAGCTGGTGATGATATTCATTCTGCAGGTAAATTGTTTGATGTACGAAAAATAGTATCAAATGAGGCATCTACTGATATAACTATAGAAAAAGCAAGAAGAATGTTACCTTTTCTGAGAGACTTGCCAGAGAAGACATTCGAGGAGGGATATGCTGCTCTGAAGAACATAGTGTGTGAGAAATTAGATGATGCTGCTGAAGTAAACATATGGATTTACTTTCTGGACCTCAATGTGATCACTTGTGTTTCAGTGAGAAGTGTATGAAACTATTGTGGGTACACATGTCCAATGTGGACAGTGAAAGACTTTTCTCTGCATATGGGAACATCGTGACAAACTTAAGAACAAATCTTAAGCCAGAGAACACCGAACTTATGGTGGCTTTGTCTCTAACAAAGTAAATCAGTCGAAATGTATACTATGTAAATATTTTCATGCTCCTCTTTTTTAAGTTACATGTAAGGTGCCCTTTGTTCCACAGTAAAATAGTTTAAACTGTGTTTTTGTTTTTTCCCTTTTTTTGCACGAGATAACACCGTTAAGCAGTTTTATTTACCGCCCAAAACACCGCTCACTATAATATTTTTACACCGATATTACATTATTTTATTTACCGACAATCTGGGGTCCCTAATGATAGTCTTTTTAAGAGTAGATCATGGTTCACAATATCAAATGCTTTTGTGAGGTCAATAAACAAGCTGTCTGCAATTTTATTGTCTAGGGATCTTTTAATTAAGTAGAATATATCAAGGACCACTGACTCAGTACTGTGCTTAGGTCGAAAACCATATTGATATGTGAAGAAAAAAACTGTTTTTATTTTAAAATTCCAGGAGTCTACTTTTTACTGTGGTTTCTAATATAATTTCTGTGGGAGAGGAGACTAATGGGTCTGTAGTTGCTTGGAAATGACTTTTCATCATTTTTATATATTGGTACAATTCTAGCACACTTGCACATGTCAGGTACTTTTCCATTTTATAAGTATTAATTAGTTCAACACGTATAGATGCTAAATCAGGACAGCAGCATTTTGGATCATATTGTCTGTTGTTTCATTACTGAGTTTGTTGCATTTAGTTTTGAGTGAATATATAATTTTTGTAACTTCTGAGGAACTTGTTGGTTTTAGAAATAATGAATCTATTGAACTAAATTGTATATTACAGCTGGGAGGAGGCAGATTTTTCACTAGATTATCTATTACTTCGATAAAGTAATTATTCAATACATTGCAGATATCATTGCTCTGGGTATACTTTTCTACTTCAAATTGTAATTCATGCATAGGCTCTTGACCTTTTGTTTTTTTGAGGTAGAGAAGATTTAATTCATTACAGCCCCACATATTGCGACTCCTGTACAAATTTGTAATTGTTTTTTCATAGTAATTCTTTTTTAGTGTTCATTTTAACTAAGTTACTTCTCTAATAGATGCCTAATATTCTCAAATGGCTTCTGTGAGGGGTGTGTACTCCAGTTTTTTTTTTTTTTTTTGTACAATTTGCATTTTTTATGAAACTGTATGAAGCCTAGGGTAATCTACTAATTTATATTTTTATTTATTTTGGGAACCTGTTTGCTGTAAGTTTTACTGGCTGATTTTGTTCCCCTACTGATATAGTCATTTATTAGTTGGTACAATCTCACATCGTTCAATAGCTGTGGCTTTTCTGCTTCAGCAAGAAAACTATTTGGTTTATCATACTCTATCCCAGTGCTTTTCTTAAACTAAATTTTTTCTCTGGGTTTTGGCTGGGTGTAGTCTGGGGAGGAGGATGATGATGATCACTGAGTGGCCTCTTAAAGAGGCCTGCATGTAGGCTCATAGAGCCCTTTGTGCCTCTTAATCTTGGCATTACTCAAGTTCGATGGTCCATATAAATCGAACCATGCCTTTGCCCTTCTTATCTCAAGTTCCAAAAAGAAGGACCCTAGGTATACACATCTATGCATAGCAAAACCTTTGCATTCACATAGTATGTGTTGTAAGGTCTCAAAGTGCCTCACTCATTTTCAACATAAAGGGTATTGTATAAGCCACATTATGTATAAATGTCTGCACAGAGTGTTGTGGCCTGTAAGATAGCCCACAACTCCTCTGAGCTTAGATCTGATCAAATTCAGGAGAAACTCACACTTTCCAGTCAGGCCCTGATATCAAAGCAAGGGGCTATCTGGCGGTGGTTTACTTACTACAGATTTCAAATGAGCCCTCACTGTAAGCTGAGTTGTCTCATACTTCACAGTTCTACTAGACACTACACAGAAGGGCTCAGGTCCAACAAAATTGAGCCCCGATCCCCTCTCTGCAGGAGTGTCTGCCATCTCATTTCTTCATTGTCCTCCATGGTGCAGTGGCTACCATGCTAGCCTCTAGTTCCTGAGGTCGTGGGTTCAAACCCAGCAGAGGGTGATGGATTTTTTCGAGCGTAAAAATCCTTGGTATGGCTTACTTCGCAAGGGAAGTAAAGCCACTGGTACCGTATCATAGATTTACGGCACGTAAACGAACCTTAAGCCTGATAAAGAGGTCTCTGACAAACTTACCTGTCTTTCACACCCAAAATAGAATGGGATGCTAAGGACCACAGCATTAAAGAGTGTCTATAAATAAAACTCAATTTAATTTCATTTAATTTCCTCTAATACCAGCTTGCCCAGGAACCCAAAGAAGTGGGCAGCTGGCACAGAGCCTATCTAACATCCTCTACATTGCCACAGCAATCTGGATGTAGTTTTAACCACCCTAAGGGCTTTCAAAGCTGCCATACTATTCGGGCAGATGTACACATCCGCTCGTCCACATGGTATAGTGTAAATATGCAAAGCACAAGCTAAGATCGCACAGACCTCAGCCTGAAAAACCATGGCAACTCGACCAAGGGGAATGACAAGCCTGGTTCTAGGGCCACAGCCTCCGTCCTGCCCCTAAAGCAGGAACTGTCTATAAATCATGTCCTACCCCCTGACTTCGCCAGAGTCCCTGTCTCTGGGTCCCATTCCTCCCTGGAAGGTGTTACCACCATATAAGATGGATTAGAGTTATACCTAGTCTCCATCAAATCCCCTATCATCAGGGTTTTTGGACACATCTCCTGAAGGCCAGAAAGCATCAGTGAGTGCCCTTTATGGGGTAGCTTAAAACATCACCCTGCTACAGTCCAGAGGTGGTGCATACTCATCCAGGCTACACCCTTGACAAACAAGTACAAAGGGGGAAGGTCCACCAAAATCTCTAAGGGAGATTGAGGGGCCATGTGCACCACCCATGTTATCATCATGCATGCCAATTTTTGCAGCAAATCCGCTTGGCAGCAACTGCCTTCACAAGAAGGTAGGACATCAAACCAGGGCTGCATAAGTTACTAACCAAGGTGTATAGCTATTTGGCCACCTTAGGTCTCAGGCCTATGGATTTCTGGCAGGTCCACAAAGCATTGTAGGCTTTCTTTACTTTATAATCAACATGCTTTCTCCAGCTCAGCTCAGCCCAGCACCCAGAAAAACTCCTAGATATCGAACTACTCTGGAAAGTTTCAACTTCTTCCCAAGCAGATGGGGCTCTGCCAAACCTGACAGCCTCCTCCTCTTTGTGAAGAGCATTATTTCAGTCTTGTCCAGATTAATGTACAAGTCCGTTTCTCTACACCATTCCTCCAGAGCATGGTACCCGGGAATTTTCCACTTGCTACAAGAAATACGAGGGCTGTCCCAGAAGTACCCGATCTAACAAAGAAAACACAAACATTTTGGGAAAAAATATCTTTATTTCTCTACATAGTCTCCTTTTAGTTTGATACACTTTTCTCAGCGGTGTTCAATAGCTTCAATACCCTGTTTATGTGTGAAGAATACTTTTGGAGACATTCCCAGAAAATTCGAGATATACAATTCATTTGCCATAAAAATGTCTTAAACTTTGGTATTTTATTCAAAATCATTAGAGCCATTTTTGAGAAAATTAGAATTTTCGAAAAATGTTCCATGAAAGGGTAATCTGGAGTGGGGGGATTTTCTTGAAAACCTTCGTGTCGCATCTCTGGAAGATACTGAACCTAAATACCAAGTTTGGTGTTTATCCGATTACGCACGCACGCACGCACGCACACACAAGTTTCCAAAAATGCTTTATATGCATTCAGTGAACCTCAAAACATGTATTTCCTGTGAAATCTCGGTATCGAATTTTTGGGTGGAATGCAATACTTCCCCTACTTACTATACGTAAGTTAAATCCTTTGCAGAAACTCAAGACTTTTTCTCGTATTTTCAAACTTGTTCCTCATTCTGCAAAGATGCACTTACCGCACTCATATCAGAGTATACTATTCTAACATCCTTCTAAGAAGATGTGATCACATACAAGTCATACTCGAAAATCCATTGCTGTAACAGGTACTTATTTCATGGCTTTATTACAGCACAAACTCAAATATGCTTGCATTACAAACAAAAGTAAACCACGCTCAAAATGTACATGGAGTACTAGGCCAACCTCTCTCTGCTTTGGCATACTAGTCTGACCACCTTTCTGCTATGATGTGCCAACTTATTCATGAAAAGCACATTATTTTTCTTTCTGAATATTAATATTAATTCATATGCAGTACTAAATCATGGCTAAAGAGGTGTTAATTTATGGTTTTTAAAATGTTATTTTGTTCTGCTGTCTATAATCATGCAATTTAAATCCAATTTTTTAATCATGGCTTACTTTTAAGAAACACAGATCCAATTTCACATGCCCTGCACTCATTTCTCAGATATGAATATACAAGCACCTGGGCAAATTAGCAACTTTTGTCACTCATACTTTTCTTTTTCCTCCATAAAAAATTGAACACGGATGCATTTTCTAAAAATGCTTTCCTTAATCAGATACTCACCAGTTGAAGCAAGCAGCAAGTAAATTCTGAACTTCATTTCAGTAAAATATAATTTTTTACAGTCCATTCTTCATAGTGTTGAGTTAACAGTGTGTGTCTCGCATTCCAGAGATTTTGAGCTCAACTTTTTTTTTTTAAGACTGAGTTGCTTGCATAAAAATGTTGCCAGAATTTTCCCTTATCATTAGAAGATGAATTTCAGGTTATTCTAAGCTCTATGGACCCCCAGCTCATCTGCCATCAGTTCTTTCACTAATTCACCATCCAATCGACCTACCATGTTAAAAGATGTTAAAACAAAAAGAAAAAAATTCTTATATGAAATGGCTGATTGTCTTCCTAATAGCTGTTTTATTTAATTAATTTCAATTATATTACAAATTTATTTTATAATTCTGAGAGTTATACACAGAAGATAATTCAGGTTGCTTAGTTTGCAAATGTTTGAGGACCCTATATAATGAATTACTTTACTATCTACAAACCTGCAAAATTTGTTGAACATTTTAAAAATAGTACTGGAGCAAAAGTGAATGAAAGCAATGACATGCAAGATCAAGTAAATTACAGCTTAAGAATTAATATTACACTTACTTTCAACAGGACATTTAAAGTTGCGCTGACCTATATGTGTAAGAGTGTGTTCTTTGAGATGCTCTGATCGCATGAATGACTTTCCACAGCCTTCCACAGTGCAACGAAAATTACGCTCATTGGTATGCTTCTGCTGGTGACGTTTCAGCTTACTTGCACTTGAGAAAGCCCAACCACAGTTCTAAAATAAGCATAAAATTTTCATTTAAATGATGGCACGAGTCTGTAGGTGCAAGTGCTAATACAAATCTAAATTATCCAATGTACAATTTGAAAACAATGAGCAGTAAGTAAATCTAATAGCATTAGAATCTGTTATTTATGCAGGGAAGAGACTAACAAACATACTAGCGGTTTTCTTATTTGCTATGTTTTATCAATAAAGTTACATGCTATATGCACTAACAATAGTCAAACTATCCGAGCACGTATGCTGAACAAAACCTTTGAAATAAACATGCTATGAAAATATGCCGACATGAATCAAAGATATAATTTCTACATCCCTTCTGAGGGTGTAATTTGATTATCACTATATAAATGATGGTTTTATTCAAACGATAAGGCATAAATTTATGTTTACTGATTGGTATAAGTTTGTAATCACAGGAGGATCCCTCTAAGATGTAACTGGACAGTATTTGTAAAGGTCAATAAGGTCTGTAGAAATTTCTTCACTGTTATCTTGAAATCATGAATGTTATGGATTTTGGAAAAATCTACTTTTTCAAAGCAATGAAAAAAAGAAAGTAAGCTTATCTCTTCAAGGACACAATGTTGAGAGCTAAATTATTGTTCAAGAAACTAGTATTTATATATTAATGTTAAAGTTTGCAATAGTTCCTAACCAAAACTACAGGAGATATCCTGCCAAGTTTGTGCTAAAAAGGAGCCATTCTTGCTTCACAGTAATTGCGTTATTAGAGGCCACAAGGAAAAAAATCTTATGTATTGCATTCACATTACTTTCTCTATTCACTCTTCTACAAATACTTTACTTAGAAAATCTTATTCTTCTATCTACTTCTTGTTAATCAAGATAAGCTTTCTTTACATATTTATATATTTTGTTGTAGGTATAAGAAGAATACAATAGGCTAAAGCAATAGCCAGATTTTTAATAAGCAGATCATTATGTGATGGCTTTGAAATTGCATGCTGTTTGTATGACCGCAAGAAAAACAAATAGATCAAAAAGTATAAGTATTTGAAAATTCAAACCAATCACAAATAATATCTCGCAAATAAATGCCATTAGAAATTTTATTTGACATGTATTGTGTGTTCTGCATTTTTTGAGGAGTAACATTTTGTCTATCTCCCATGATTTACCAATTATACAAAAGTCATTCAAAATGAAGAAGACTTCACAGGCTATTCACAGAAAATTCAAAATATGCATTTCATATATCATGCAAGTACCTTAACATATAGTATTTTAATCAAAATCGTTCCAGCCATTTTTAAAAAATAACAAAAACTTTTTGTGTAAAGAGTAGTTTGGGGCAAGAAGATTTTCTTTAAAACCTTTGATGCTACGTGGAGAATATTAAATTGAAATACCACTTTACATTTTTGAGTTATACTGTTCAAAGAGAAAGAAAGAGACATGCACACATGCATGCATGCATGCACACATACATACACATGCCTTTTCCTAAAAATGCTTTTTTTTTTCATTCAGGGAACCTCAAAACTTGTATTACCATGAAACTACAATATCAAGCTTTTTGGGTGAAATGCAATACTTCTACTTACTTTGGGTAAGTAGTAGAGAAAGTAAAACTTGAAGAAAAATCTTGATACATTCATACGACTTTCTCTACCCTCTATCATCTATTAGTGGGTAGACAAACTAGTCTTACTAAAGCTTATTTTTATATCTACAGCATTTTAATCCAAATAAACTTTTGCAGAAGTAGCTGTATTACACATTTCGTTATAGATACAAAGGGAACAGCGATAGTCAAATGTTTAAGAACTGGACACTATATGCTGGCCTTAAAATTCCATATGTTTCAATGGAGTCGCAAGAACAACTGAATGTTGACGGAACTTTAAAGAATGGCTAAGTATTGAACAATTCGAACTGTTAATAATGGATATCTCGGAAATGGCTGATTCCACAATAGAAATTATTGGAAATAAATTGTGGGTTTTAAAGAGATCTACATTTCTTGTGTACTATGTTTTCGTCTTTCACTTAAATTTACCAGTTATACAAGATTATATCAAATTCCTTCCGAATGAAGAGGGTTTCGAAGGCTATTCCTGAAAATTTAAGATATACATTTTATTTGTCATGTAAATAACTTTAATATATGGCAATTCAATCAAAATCATTAGAGCCATTTTCTAGAAAATAAAAAATTTTGGAAAATGTTCCACGTAAAGAGTAGTCTGGGGTAAGGGGATTTTCTTGAAAACCTTGTATCGCATCTTTGGAAGGTACAAGTTTGGTGTTGATCGAACTTTTCCAACATTTTTGAGTTATGCTGTTCACAGATATACACACACACACATGGACCTTTTTCTAAAAGTGTTTCTTTTTATTTATTTATTTATTTATTTATTCAGAGGCCTCAAAACATGTATTTCTGGTGAAATCTTGGTATCAACTTTTTGGGTGGAAAGCAATACCTTCTCTGCCTACTAGGTACATGGTAGAGAAAGTAAAAATATTAACTCTCAATTTTAACTTTAAAGTTTTACTCATACCTCATATGTACAGGGATATGGTTTGTCTCCTGTATGAGATCGCATGTGTGCTCTTAGTCGACATGGTTTGTCGAACAACTTGCTGCATCCCTCCCACTGACATCTGAGTTCCTCTTCCTTATGTTGATGTATCCGTGAGTGTGATTTGAGAGAGTTGAGAGAATAGTAATGCTTTCCACATCCTTCATAATGACACCTACGAAAATAACAAAAGCCATTCTCTTGCATTAGTTACAAATAACACACATTCATTTTTGCTCTTTTACAGTAAACATTTACCATTTTGTAAGATAAACATGGATGCAGTGAGTTAAAACATATTTTTGCTAGATAATTCTTATCTTAATTTAGAGAAAGTCTAGTGCCTATAGACCATGCCACCCATTTTCCTTAGTTATTTAATATTATGCCACAGGCTGTTCAGCTCAACTATCAAACTTTCTAGTATACTTCATCATCTTAACTCGCACCATTTTGAAATATTTGTTTAAAGTGTAGGGTACAACACCAATGGATGCTACCATGGTATTCCCCATCAATCCAAATCCTATGGGCACTTTCAAATTGTACTGGTGATGCAGCACTGAGTTGTTTTCTTGCATTTATTTTGAGAGTGCTGGGGCCATGTGAACATGGAATTCTTTATGTGAATTTAAAAATTGTGGAAGTTAAGATAGCAAAGAGGAAGTAATTACGTAAACTTAATTGTTAGGTTGATGGATTCCATAACAATTACAAGAACATAAGATTGTAATGGCTTGTTCTGTTCATTTCCAAAGAAGAATGAACCTGAAGGAAGAAGGACGTAAATAAAACCAATAAATTGCAAACAGAAAGTTTGGATGTTTTTAAATAATGAAAATTATTTTCTTTACAATTTGTTTTAATGTAATGAAAATATTTTAAATATATTTGCAATGTATTCACCTAGTTCAAACAGTGTAGTTGTCATTAGAGAAGAAAATAGAAGTGTAATAAAGTAATTGCAATCTCCTGAATGTAACATATAGATATTATTTAGTTTTTAAATCAACCACAAAGTATGTCCCTAGAAAAGAATGGCAAAAAGAGAAAATTCTGAGGCTTATCACGTGACTTTTTTTTTTCTAATTACAAATTCAAGGTATCACTGATA
Source organism: Deroplatys truncata (assembly GCA_030765065.1). Lineage (NCBI taxonomy): Eukaryota > Metazoa > Arthropoda > Insecta > Mantodea > Mantidae > Deroplatys > Deroplatys truncata. The sequence goes on from CM060978.1 coordinate 122,429,269, forward strand.
AACTATATTATTCACATAAAATGTTATAATGTTTGCCTAGAAATACCTTCAAATCAGACAGTGCAACTTGTCTACATACACTATATGATCAAAAGTATCCGGACACCCCACAAAAATACATTTTTCATCTTAGGTGCATTGTGCTGCCACCTACTGCCTGGTACTCATTATCCGCAACCTCAGTAGTCATTAGACATCGTGAAACAGCAGAATGGGACGCTCCGTGAAACTCACGGACTTCGAACATGGTCAGGTGATTGGGTGTCACTTGTGTTAGAAGTCTGTACACAAGATTTTCACACTCCTAAACATCCCTAGGTCCACTGTTTCTGATGTGATAGTGAAGTGGAAATGTACACCACAAAAGCATACAGGCCGACCTTGTCTGTTGACTGACAGAGACCGCCGACATTTGAAGAGGGCCGTAAAGAGTAATAGGCAGACATCTATCCAGACCATCACACAGGAATTCCAAACTGCATCAGGATCCACTCCAAGTACTATGACAATTAGGCTTGAGGTGAGAAACCTTGGATTCCATGGTCGAGTGGCTGCTCATAAGCCATATATCACGCAGGAAAATGGCAAACGACACCTCGCTTAGTGTAAGGAGCATCAACATTACACGATTGAACAGTGGCAAAACATTGTATGGAGTGACGAATCGCTATACACAATGTGGCGATCCAATGGCAGGGTGTGGGTACGGCGAATGCCCGGTGAACGTCATTTGCCAGCATGTGTAGTGCCAACAGTGAAATTCGGAGGTGGTGGTGTTATGGTGTGGTCATGTTTTTCCTGGAGGGGGCTTGCACCCCTTGTTTTGTGTGGCACAATCACAGCGTAGACCTACATTGATATTTTAAGCACCTTCTTGCTTCCCACTGTTGAAGAGCAATTCAGGGATGGCAATTGTCTCTTTCAACACGATCGAGTACCTGTTCATACTGCAGGGGCTGTGGCGGAGTGGTTACACGACAATAACATCCCTGTAATGGACTGGTCTGCACAGAGTCCTGACTTGAATCCCATAGAACACCTTTGGGATGTTTTGGAACGCCGACTTCGCGCCTGGCCTCACCGACCTACATCGATACCTCTCCTCAGTTCCACACTCCATGAAGAATGGGCTGCCATTCCCCAAGAAACCTTCCAGCACCTGATTGGAAGTATGCCTGTGAGAGTGAACGCTGTCATCAAGGTAACACCATATTGACTTCCAGCATTACCGATGGAGGGCGCCATGAACTTGTACGTCATTTTCAGCCAGGTGTCTGGATACTTTTGATCACGTAGTGTATATGATATAATAACAGCCTTGCATTATCATAAATTGGTCTTTTGTCAACAATGAGCTCATGTGAAACAATCTGGTGTTCAACAGTCACAAGATTTTTCTCTACCTTTCATGATTTATTTTCATATCTTTTCCATAAACAATTAAAAAATAAGCTTTTTTTTCCCCTACCTACTTCCTCTTACTTAAGATCATATTCATTAAGAATTGTTTCAATACACATTTTGTAATGGATACACAACAGCATACAGGGAGCTGAGTTTCAATACACATTTTATCATGGATACACAACAGCATACAGGAGGCTGAGACAATCTACTTTTTAAAAAGCAATGTTAGTCTTGATATTGCATATTGTAATGGAGCCCAGTTTCTGCACCTTGGATAGGCATGTTCTTCAGTTTTAGCCGGCACATAATTGGCTACAGAGAGAAAGAGAGAGGGAGGCTAAAGTTAAGGAAACATCTGGAAGGCTAATCGAGAATAATAGTATCTTTGAGACCTGACTGCCCCTCACTGGCATACTGAAGTTTCCAGAAGGCCCTTGCAGGTAAGAGTGTAAAGAGGAGGTAGGTAAAAAGGAGTGAAAAGGAATGTATTCTGTGGTAGCAGGTTGTTGTTCTGACATACAGTGCTACTTATTTGGCGAGTTCTTTGTGAGGAGTCCAGTGTTAGACAATTTGGTGAGCAACCAAGAGAGAGAAGAGGAATTCTGGCTCAATGCTTTGGTGAGTAACCGGAATAGAGAAAAAGGAGTACTGAGTTCAACACTGAGTGACTGAAGAGCAAAGACTGCTTTGTGCATGGTTTATTGCAATGATACACACAAAAACAAAAGTACAGTGACTGGAAAAAAAAAGGGACTAAGTCACAATATTCTTTGCATGGAATCACAAGAAGCTAAAGAATACCATTTAAAATTTCAAAGATCAAAGAATTTAAATAACAGGGAGTATTCTAGAAATAGGTTAAGGCAGAAAAATATTATTTGGTATAAATTGTATACCTTAATGAACTCTTAGAGTTTTCTTTAGTGAGTTTTAGGCATCTGTTTTGATTTTCCAGTTATAGGAAATTCAGTACAAGTGAAGAGGACTTCACAGGTAGTATACAGAAAATTCAAGATAAACTACTTAAGGAGAACTCCTCTTCTCCTCAAACCAATATCTCAATCATATGATATTTTGATCAATATCATTAGAACCTTATAAAGAAATAAAAAAAATAATTTAAAAACATTCTATGGAAAAGCAACTTAGGTTTGGGAAGATTCCTTGAAAATTGTTTTTTGCATCCTTAAAATAAGCTTGACTAACGCATTTATGACTTTAGTTTTTAAATTATGTTGGTTCACAGACACATACCTATACACTAACTTTTTTTTTTCTTTCTTTCTTTTTTTAATTGATTTTTCCCTGGATTCAGACAACATCCAAATGCAGGGGGCTCCCTTCCCGCGCCGCTTTCGCTTGTTCTGTTTTCGGTCTGCCTGCTGCGTAACGTCATCGAGAGTGAAGTTTTAGCTATCCAGTAAACTGCACCGTACTTCTCGGCATGAAAGTTGAGATAATATTCTCGTTATACGATCTGATTCACTTGAAACAAAATCGCATCTATTAACTAGACTTAGTCTTGGAAATAATAAACACAAACCTGTCTTTTTACAGCTAAATATCCAAGTGGCACCAACTTCATTTCTCCTTGAAACATTCGCTAAAAAGCTGTCGATATATGAAACTTGGGCTTGAGGGATGACTTTCAGTACATGTGTTATTCAAAGTAAATGAGATATGTAGATAGAAGGCAGATATTTGTATATTAAAGTTGTTCAGAAGTTCGAAGTTGCAAGCTTTAAAACCATTTTTCTTAGTTTATGCTTTTGCTTGACTTTAATTATATTATGTTAAAGAAAATTAATAACGGATTATTCGGCCAATTTTAGCAACGAAAATAACATGTATTCAACGTTATATACTATTGCATCTTAAACTTTGATTCAAAATTAAATTATATTGTTTGTTTACGTATTGTGAAAAAAGCAGCTTAATGAAGGAAACTATATGTTGATCATGTTATTATGTAATATGATTTAAACATAGCAGTTTAATGATAGCTGAAAACTTGATATATGTGCATTTTTTCTGAGACTTTTTTTACGTTTCTAGGTAAAAACATGAATAATCGACTTATGAAACTGTGCCCACATGCTAAAAACATATATCTGCACGGCAGTCTTGCAAATATCCTCCATAAGAGTTGAAGCCTTCCTGGCGACAAATATGCTCTAGATGTTCTCGGGTTTCAAGCCAGGTGAAGTGATGTGGAGACATCAATGTTTCGGGAGCGTACATCTCTCCCATCTTCAGGTTGCTGAATGATTGGATCAGTATTTTGGGTCCGTTTATATACTCGTCATGGCGTTTGGCACGGACTGCCTAGAAAATGCGAGCCAGCCTTCGCTGTGTTTAAAGTGGCGGACCTCAAAGAAAACACGTTTCTTTGGAGGGTAGCTAATGTGTTGGTGTTTTGTGTTTTCTGTGTCGTTTTAGCCTGTCAATTTCGATATTGGTAGCCGGTTTCCAGGAGGAACTGAGCTGTAGACCAGCATTCAGGTTGAGCATGCCCTTCTCTGAGGCGATGGCCAGCGCCTCCTTGACTCTGCACTCCCAGTAGCCGTTGCACCTGGCAACAATGGTAGTCTCGCGGAAGTTGGCTCTGTGGCCCATATCAAAGCAGTGTTCAGTCAACCCAGATTTTTCTGGCTGCATTAGCCGGATAGACCTCTCATGCTCCTTGACCCTTGTAGTTATGGTCCTGCCTGTTTGTCCTATGTACGGGGCACCACATTCACAAGGCATGCGATAGACTCCCGGTACTTGGAGGCCTAGCTGGTCTTTCACTGGCCTGATTAGGTTTTTTATCTTCGGAGGAGGTTTGTGTATGGTTCTGATGTTGTGTTTGGCCAGGATTCTGCTGATTTTGCCGGATCGGTCACCGGTGTATGGAATGCAGGCTGTGGCGGTGGGCTTCTCTGGAGCTGGCTGTGTGGTAGGCTTTGCTTCCTTGGCTTTGGTGAGTGCAGCAGTGTCGTCATATTCGGAGTAGCTGTTTTGTCAGAGAGTGTATTTTATATGCTGCAGCTCTTGTGTGAGATGGCTCGGATCCGAGACAGCGACTGCTCTGTGGGCCAGGGTGTTTAGTACGCCAATCTTTTGCGATTTGTGGTGAAAACTGTTAGCATTAAGGTAGAGGTCTGTATGTGTGGGCTTGCGGTAAACAGCGTGCCCAAGTGTACCGTTGCTGTTCCGCAAGTTGCCGCCAACGTCACCGGTGCCAATGCCGCCGATCCTGGAAACCATCCAGCCAGCGCACATACAGCCTGTGCCTCATGGGAGGTACACCGCCGTCATCCGAGGGGTCCCGAGGGACCTGCCAGTCAGGCTCCTCGTCAGCGCAGCTCACCAGCAGTGGCCTTCAGCCTTAAAGGCCACTCGGATCTTCGGAGCCCAGGGACCCACGTCGCTCGTCAGGATCGATACGCAGATTCTGGCGATTATGAAGCTGCCTTGAGGACGGGCCTGACCTTGTTATTACCTTTACCCGCTCCCGCCCAATGGGCGGCGGCTTCCATCCCTCACATACTAACGCGGGTACTATGCGGGACCGCACAAAGCCACGCCATTCCACTTTTTCTTCTTCCCTTTTCCATCCGGTGGAGGAGTTTTTAGTGCGTATGTCGACTATTGGTGAGTCCCACACTCTCAGTCCCGACTCCCATCGGGGCTGGGGTCAGTGATTAAATAATTTTCTCCTCCACTCGAAAAAAAAGGGCCCAAGGATCATCGGAGCACGGGGACCCACGTCGCTCGTGAGGATGGAGTTTGCAGATCCTGGCGACCACGAAGCGGCCTTGAGGGCGGGCCTGCCCTTGTTAGGGCGGTGCTTACGCTCGAGGCCAGCCGAGTGGAACGTCAGGCTCCCTGCAGGCGCTGCTGTGCCTACGGGGACTTCGAGACGTCCCGCACAGCACAACCGAGGTGCCACTACTGTGGCTCAGCCTGCGCCACGTCTTCGTGCACCCAGCACGACCTTCGCCGCCGACGCCGATACTGTGCGACCTGTGGAGGGTCAACCCACTTCACCGGCCAGGCGCTCTGCCCCCTGCATCCCCGCAGGAAGGCATCGCTGATGCCGCCAGCGCCTACGCCGCAGCCAGTGACAGCTCCACAGCCGCCGACTCCAGCGCCGACACCTGCACCATCACCGACACCAGCACCATCATCAGGCACATCAACGCCGATCATCGAGGAAATCCAGGGTCTTCGCGACGCCGTTCAGGATCTCCACGTGGAAGTCCTGGACATTGGTGTGCGTATCGCGGCTCTGGACGACTTCATCACCACCACTACCACCACCACCACCACCACCACCGAGAAGCTCCAGGAATTGCAGACCACCATCACTGCTGGCTTCACCCAGCAACAGACCTCCGCCACTGACCTGATGTCCAAACTGCACGGCTGCAGAACCTGGAGGCCAGCTTCGAGGAAAGAAGACCATCAGCTTCATCACACATTCCACAACCACCAGAGAAGACACCGCTGGTAATCTCCGAGAGCCAGCAGCGAATTCTTGCACAATGCCGTGCCCTTGTGCAAGACAAGACCAAACGACGACGGCAGCCAGAGCCAGAGCAAGTCCATCTTCAAAACCATCTCTATCTAATATCTCCTCTGAAACCCCTTTTCTATTACCACTTCCTAACCTCTAGGCTGCAGTCAGGGCAATTTGTCATGTCTGTAGCCTAGGACCGCACTTTACGCCGCTCCCATCCATTGGGCGGCAGCACAGAATCTTTCATTTGACTAACACGGGTGCTATGCAGGACTGTGCTACCTTCCCTACGAACTTCCTTTCAATACCCACGACCTAACCGGTGGAGGTAGTGGGTATGCCGACGCTCGGTGAGTCCCACACTCTCAGTCCCGACTCCCATCGGGGCTGAGGTCAGTGATTAAATCATTTTCTGCTCCACTCGGAAAAAAAAAACCAAAATACTGATCCAATCATTCAGCATCCTGAAGATGGGAGAGATATATGCTCCCGAAACATCGATGTCTCCACATCACTTCACCTGGCTTGAAGCCCGAGAACGTCTAGAGCAAATATCCTCCAGTTTTCAAATAAACTGAGTTTCAGACAGAATAGTGCACATTCTGAATGATGTGTTCATAAGTTGGATATTTTGGCTTCATTATTTAGGCTGAAAATGTGCTTATACAAACCTAGTTTCTTAATTGTTTCTAGTATAAAGTTGTTTTAATTTTTTAATTAATGAATAACAAATTAATTGTAGATAGTTCCCATTTGATATTCCATACTTGAAAGAGTAAGAACAAGGATGCATCTAGCCTTAACGTTTTGGTAGATATTGATTTTAGAACAACCTTTCTTGTACGTCTTAGTATATATTCGCAACCAATATCCTTATAAAGCACACAAATTTAATGTTATCACCCATGGGGAAGTAGGTGTTGTTAATGGGAGCTGTATTAGTGTATTACACTGGCAATCATTGAAACATGTTACACTGACCTTTTTAAAAGCAGGTAGGTCTAAGGAACTTGCCAATTGTAATTAGGTACATATATTATTTAGTATTTACGCAAGGAAAATGTAATAACTTACTATTATCTTAGTTTTCATTATTTTGTATAAAACGTGGACACATTTCACGCCAAATTGGCAGGAGAGGCTTTACGAAACAAATCAATACTTTGTGAGCAAATACAGGGGAGATGAACGTAAATACATGAGAGGAAATAAGGTCAGAGCGGTGGCTTATAAGCAAGGCCCGGATTTTGATGACTAATTTTTTTTTAAAAGATGACTATATTTGTTTCAAAATGACTTAATAGTTACAAAAAATGATCTAAAATGAGATTTATTTGATTTACTAAAATTAGTGTACAGAAGGTTATAAATTAATTTATATATGGCTATAACTTTTGACATGTCCTTTATTGTATATGCTAAAGGATGAATAAAATGACTTATGACTTAACTCCTATACAAGTAGAAAAAATAAGTAAAAGAGTAATGAAAATGTTCTTGTTTGAAGAATCTGAAAAGAAAAGAAAATGTTTTTTTTACTTTCCTTTCCAGATTCGTCAAACAAGTAAGAAAATTATTTTCTTTGCTTTTCAGATTCTCCAAACAAGAACATAGAACAAAATATATTTTTCAATTAATTTTCTAACTTATTGTGTTTTGAAACAGGTCTTAAAACAGTGTAGCATTAACTCTTTTCAGAACTCAGGTTATGCAATATTCATTGTGAATGAAGAGGACAACCTATGCCATACATAAATAATAAGAATAGCAACTTGACTGTACACACTTATTAACACAAAAAGGGGAAAACTGGTCTTCTCGTCCCTAATTTTGGAAATGAATTCATAACAGTAATTATACCTGTTTCCAGACAATAACCATCCTTCCACCCACAAGCAACTATTTCCACAACAACCAAAAATATTTATATACTCTATACTTATGCAAGGAAATTACTAAATAAAGAGGCAAAGGACAAGGAAATTACAAATTAATGCTATAAAATTGAAAAAAAGATGACCTAAAATAGAAAATGGCATGAAACTACCAAAATGACCTAATAAATATATATGTTTTCTTAATGTGGAACCCATGATAAGGATTTATGTACACTTAAGCAAGGCCTTTATTGCAAGAATTGAAAGATGACCTGTCATCAGAATCCAGGCTGTACTTATATGATACTTGATCTTCAAATAACTTCTGCCCACAATTATGCTGTTTAATAGGCATTCCAGAGGAATATAAAGAACTTCCTTTTTTGGCAGGTGGGCCGACTCTTAAGTCTACACACGAAAATACATGTAATGCAGCCAAAGGTATTCTTCCCTGAAAATGGCAAGATTTTCCAGGTATATAATCCTTTACAGAACCAAAGTGGAGGAAAAGCATTTCCTTTGAAACAATTATGCCGCTCAACTGCCTAAAAGGCAATAGATATAATCTGAGCTCCTCTTCGTTTTAACAGTCACGTATAAGTGCAATAAATCAAGAAGCACTCATATATCAGAAGGTAATATATGCTTCTGCCTTTATTTTGAAAGTATAACATATTTTTAGCTGTTTTGGTAAATTATCCTACTTTGCCTTGCATGTTGGCAGAAACTTCACAACTTAACAACAAATGTACGAAAGTGCATTGTTCCTTATCACCCAGTCATATACCCCCCACTTGAACAAATAAGTTGCACACATATTTAAAACTAGAATCTTGAATATAGATTCAGTTTTCTCTGCTTTGAAGTGTTTAAGTCGGTGTGCAATGACTGAAAAGGTTAAGAGTAGAAAGTATTGTGCTGTAGCACAATGCCGTAATTACATTTTAAAACAGTTGGTGTGAATTATCACACATTTCCAAAAACTGAGCAATTAAAGCATGTGTGGGTGTCTAGCTTTAAGCGTACTGACAAATTTAACGCTGATAAATCACGTGTATGTTCAGTGCACTTTCTTTCTAGTGACTATAAACATGATTTGAAAAGTGAACTATTAGGTTTGCCAGTTAAGAAAATTCTGCTCCCAGATGCAGTTCCATTGCAGTTTATTCCCAATTGGCATGGTGATGCACTTTGTGAAGGTCCAAGTACAAGTGGAATGTCGCAGGTATGTCTCTTTCATTTTCATATCCTGTAACAGAATAATGTATTCTGAAATTATTGCTGTCTTAATAATGCACAAAATGTAATAATTAAGCATTTCTGCTTGTTCTGTAGGTTTCCACTGGTTGAGATGTGTGGCACGAGGTCTGAACTGTTAGGAAGTGAGCCTTGTCCACCTTTGCTTCTGTATCTCTGAAGAAAAGAAAGCTTGATCAGACCACTATTACCGATCCAGTTATAGACAATAGCGATAACGAATTAGAAAACCTCAAGAAAGAGATTGAAGTATTGAAAAGAAAAAACGCAGCTGCTTTGGTGGTTCTGAGAGAAAAAACGAGGCTCTTAAAAGAATTCGGAGTTCAAAGCTTGTCGTGGCTATAAAAAATCGAAGTTCATCTGCTAAGGTCACACGAGTTGCTGTGGAAAATAGAGTAAAAGAAGTGCTATCAACATATTTCACCCCAGGGCAAATAAAGTGCCTTAAGGGAGTGAAATGGTCCTCCGAGGGTATAACAAATGCCATTGCACTAAGAGCGCTTTCTCAAAAGGCGTATGAATATTTGAGAAAAGTAAACATTCCTCTACCTCCTCGTTCGACTTTGCAAAAATGGATATGTAAAACCAAATGCAGACCAGGTATTATGAACGAGGTAAAATATCTCTTAAAGGCACAAGCAATGAGTTTTCAAGGTTTAGAAAAGTTAGCTGTTATAAGCATCAACGAGATGAACATAGATTCTGGCATTTGCTATGATATGTCAGACAATATAATACTGGGTCTATATAGCAATGTTCAGTTGCTCATGATCCGAGGACAGTGTTCCAATTGGAAACAGCCTTTATACTATGACTTTGATGTCACAATGACATCAGAGTTGCTTCACAACATCATTATTGAAATTGAAGCCTGCCAAATTGAAGTACATGCTGTCACTTGTGACATGGGAGGGAAAACCTCGAAAGTATGGAACCAATTGAATGTCAGTGTATCCAGGACATTCTTTTACAATCCCAGTGATAAACCCAGGAAAATCTGGGTGTATTATGATGTCCCACAACTCCTGAAGCTCCTATGCAACCATTTTCTGGATGAAGGGTTTGTTCTACCAGACAACACTGTGTTTAAAAAAGACATTATTCAGGATCTGTTATCACAACACAGTGCAGAACTTACAATTGTTCATCACATCTCTGATGCTCATCTGAGCGTTACAGGAAGATCATGCCAGAACGTGAGATTAGCGGTGCAGGTAAAAAAAATGTACCAGCATATTTATTTAGCGATTCTTTTAGAGTAGTTGTAAATTTTCGTTTAGTACTAAAGTGATGCATGTTTGAATCTCTTGCAGCACCTACAGTTTACGCTGAAGTACTGCATGTGTTCCAGTAGTTATGTTTATACGTAAATATATTACTAATGCAATGCAGCTTCCATTCGTTTTGCTTTATGGTATATGCCCACAATGTTTGTAGAAAACTCTGAAATAATATACCTTTTAAACAAAACTGGAAGAACATGCTAATAATAAACAATTGGGAGTTAATCGGGAGGAATTTAGTGTGTTCACTGTGCTGTGTATGTATTCTGCGCGCTCGTCTTCACTCTCACTTACGTCACGGGCAGGCAGCCAATGGCAGCTCCACACCCCGGAGTGGCTCACCTTTAGTTATCTAGCCACATTGATCCAAATGTGTATTTCCAAAAAACCTTGACACAAATTTTTAAGTTTAATGCAATTCACCTCTGCCACAGGTTCGTAGTAAATAATGTAAGAGGAATGAGAGCCTATAACTGAATGAAAATTGATGCTCGATGATATTATTGAACCAAATACTACAGTGAAAGAAATTTTCACAAAGGTGAAAGAATTATGTGGCATTACAAAAGATGTATTTTTTTATTTATTCATTTATTTTTATGATGAGTGATTGAGAAATGTGTACTTCAGCACATATCCACTTGGATGTTGATTAAAAACCATGCAAATATCAATGTGTTAAGAAAATTTAAGCTGACATAAAAACAAAATTTACAAGATTATTCTTCAGTTCATAAAATAAAGTTACATGAGTGTACTATCAAGTAATTCAATTACTGTTAAAATTCTTATAAGTTAATGCAGAGATAAGTACAACATATGTAAAGAAAGAAATTTCTTCTTTTTTTAATAAAAATACAGACCAGTTCAGTATATTCAGCATTCAGAGTGCTATTTAGTATCCATCATTTAAGTATATTACTTATTTTTTTATAACTACAGTATTTAAAATGAATTCATATTTTAGATGATAAAGAACGTGTTTGCCCTCCTCAGGGCAATGGGGGATGCTTCTTACATCATACTCTTAGTCCGTCTAGCAAAAGTTTTAATAACACAGGTCACAAATTTTTATTTTTTGTTTGGGATTCACATGAAAATATGATTTTCTGAACTAAACCAATTGTGCTGATCATGAAAATAATGTCTTTCTCTACATCATGTCAGGTTTTTGCACAATCATTGTCGTCGTAATCCTTAGCACGGCTTCCTTCATAAGGGAAGTAAAACCGGTGGTCCTGCGTATAGATTTATGGCACGTAAAAGAATCTCAAGCCTGATAAAGAGGTCTCTGAGCAAAATTTCCAGTCTTTCAGGCCCAATATAGAATGGGATGCTATGAACTACAGTAGTTATAAAGCATCCATAAATAAAACTAAAACAAAATCATTGTAATCTATACCCAATGAAATCAGAAAGCAATTACAGGAAGATGGAGCCAAAATGAAGCAATTAAAATGGTAAAAAAAGTAACCTGAGAGACACATGATATTAAAGATATGGAAACTTACCAGGCAGGTTGAGGTATTACTTCCGTTGATGTTTGCCTGTGAATGAATGCTTGATGCATTTCCTTTTGTGTTGTTACTACTTCTTCACATGTGATACATCAGCAGTAGTTAGACATCACGTTTATTCCCCAACAATCTTGATAACAAGGTTCCAGAGTTCTAAGTTCCTGATGGAACCATTTGCCATGTTCCTCAGATCTGTTGGTCAAATTGTCCTGAAAATTGTCTATGTGTGACTTTAGATAATATATTTTTAGACTCATCTTGCATCCTAGCTCTTTAAACCTCTGTAGCATATCTTCCACTACTTCCTTATAACCAGGTGCTTATTCCAACCTAGGAAATGATGCATAATATCTTTTAAACTTCTCCAAGCTAGCTGTTCTATTTCTGTAATTATATTTTCAAAGTGTTCATCAGACATCAACTTACATACATCCAGTCCAACAAATATCCCTTCTTTCAACTTTGCAGCTGATAGATATGGGAATCAACTACACAGGCACAGGAAACAGTTTCCTGTTTTGTCCATGCTTTCACAAACTACTTAACAGTCCTAATTTTATGTGCAGGGGAGGATACAAAATGTTATGTGGGTTAACCAAATGCTCATTTACAATGTTCTTTGACCCTGCTAGCAGGTTTTCCCTCTTAGGCCACTGTCTCATACTCCAATGCTCATGTTATGCTCTACTGTTCTATTCACACATATAGCAAGGCATCATGGTGTACTCCATTTGCTGGCCAAAAAGGATGCTGATCACTTTGAAGTCACCACATACAAGCCACTGGTGTTCTTCATTTTGAAGGAGTAGTTTTATGGTACTTTACATCTCTTTTAAGTGTACTGAATACACAATTAGACCTGATGCTAGCTCATTTTCAATATGTAGTAATACAGCTTTCAAACTTCGCTTCGAAGAATCTACAAATAACCTCCATTGCTTACTGTTATACTTTTGAACTCCCATTTTTGTTAACAGGCTAGCGATGTCTTTGCTGAACACAATTAAACCATCTTCCACAAAAGAATTCCCTAAAGTCTTTATCATTATTTCTGCACACTGAATATGATGTACCATGTGCAAGTAAATTTCTTTCACTGAAACGTGATCCCAGAAGTTGTGCTGCATCTTTTGAGAGTCTCAAGTCTCTCACCAAATTATTAAGTTCTATTTGCAAAGAGATTTTGGGTTACTACCAGTACCATCCTCGGAATAGTCAGATTCATTACTTAATTCCGGTTTAACGACTTTAAATGTATCCACTGAAGTTGGTGGAGAGGGGATCGAGAGCTCTGGACCATAAGCGACAGATCTAATCACCAAATCTAAGTTCAAATACACAATTTTGTTCATGTTTCTTTTGTTGAATCCCGCTACTTTTGTCATACAAAAGTAACAATCATCCAAATGGGTCTTCTATTCACACCATACCATGGGAATAGCAAGCTCAAACACTTCTTTTTATCTTCATCCACTTCCTTAAATGCTTCATTCATGTATGAAACACAATGTGTGGAGCAAATGACTTCTCCAAGCCTCTGTTTCACAATACTTACAATTTACATGCTAATAATTTACAAATAACAAGGGAAATATTACAAATGTCTGTAAACTGTGTTTCACAATAAAAGTTTGTTAACTTGTAATGTCTGAGGAACTTTACAAATCCACAAAAACAATTGACAAACAAATATCATGCACATTCTGTTGTATTCATGTGGGTTTCATGAGTATTGTATCCATTGGAATACACGTGAAGAGGTGCAATAGCAATTATATTTTGATAAGTTTCAGACTGTAAAGAACAATGAAATGCTTTTTCTATGATAAATGGAAATTATGCATTATTGTTGCTGCTTTGGTTGCAATGAGAAATTTATGAGAGGAGGAGGAATAACTTTTCATTGTAAGTATGATTGTCAAGATTCCACTTTTAGCTAGCATGTGCTTAATGTTAATCCCAGATTTTAAGTAAAACTAACATTTATCATGAAGAGCTTAGTAATTCAGGCTATTTTAGGCAGCTAATTATTCATTCCTACTTTATTTATTCACTGTTTCACTTATATAGCCGCCTTTAACTACTGTGGCCATGTCAGCAGCAAAATATTCTTAGGAAATATACAACAATATATTACAGGCTGTTTCTGAAGTAATTATTTTCTCTACATCATTTGACTCAAAAATTGAATACCATGTTTTCACCAGAAATACATGTTTTGAGGTCTCCTGAATAAATAAAAAAGAAAAAGCATTTCCAGAAAAAGGTTCATTATGTATATCTGTGAACAGCATAACTAAAAAAAGAAAAGTCTGAGGAATACCAAACTTTATAAGTTTTGCAGCTTCGGATGTGACACAAAGCTTTTCAAGACCTTCCCATTTCAAACTACCCTTTTCATGGAAGAGTTTTCATTATTTTTGTTTTTTCTTAAGAATGGCTCTAATGATTTTTATTTAAATGCAATATGCTTGTGACATTAACATGACATATAAAATGTATATATTGCATTTTCTAGGAATAACCTGTGAACTCATCTTTACTTAAAATAAACATTATAAAATATTTAACTGGGAAACTGTAAAAGATAGGCAAAAACATATTTCAGGAAAAATGTAGAGCTCACTAAAATATGTAATCCTCCATGGTCTAGGGGTAGCATGCTAGCCTTAGTTGCCAAGGTCGCGGGTTCAAATCCGGTGGAGAGCAATGGTCTTTTTTCAGGTGTAAAAATTCTTAGCATGGATTTCTTTGGAAGAGCAGTAAAGCCAGTTGTCCCTTGTTAGATTTACGGTACGTAAAAGAACCTCAAGCCTGATACAGAGGCCTCTGAGCAAACTTTCCTGTCTTTCACACCCAATATAAAATGGGACACTAAGAACCAGTAGTTAAAGAGCATCCATAAATAAAACTCTATTTAATTTTCTTACTAAAATACACAATTTTACCAATATAATTTTTAATCTAGCATCAACTGTTTTCTAAATATTTCTGCGCATCCCAATTAGCAATAAGTACATTTGACAGAAATAATTTGAAAATTGAGGATTGTGTTCTTTTTTCACCTCCATGCTACCTTGACAAACAAAAATCAGTTGTAACAGCTGACTGCCTTGGATGTAAACATGTATAAATAACATTTTATCATGATGGCGGAATGGAAGAAACGTATTATATGAATAGTACCTGCAAATTTGTAAGGAGTAGAGAAAGTCATGTGAATGAACCAATAAGATACTTTTTTCCTAAAGAAATTTCCACAGCAAACTCTACAGTATTGCTGCCCATGAAGGAGATTAAAAAAAAATACCAGGATGTTGCTAAACCCCTGTAATAGGTGTGACTCCCCAGGATCTCTCTTACACCTATAAAAATCCACTGCCATGAGCCTCCCACATTAAAGATATCCATATTATGGGGACAAACACATGAACTTTAACTTGAGCATAGATCTGCTGAGAAGATTTTGGCATAATAACTGATTTAGTAATTATAAAAATGGGCTAGAATGATAAAATTTATTGCTAATGCTCTGTTGCTTGCTTTCTTTCTTCAAATAGGTGGTTTGTCTTTCCTTAAGTTCAATGTTTCCTGATCAAAAATTGTATCCCATCTTGCAAGTATATCAGTCACTAAGTCTCTGGAGGATAAAATAACTGACTGCGGATGAGGTAAAATTAAGTCTTTAAACCCCATTTGATTTGGAAATGTAATTGCTAGATAAATGTAAAACTTTCTATTTCCAAATAATTTACAATAACTTGGAGGTTTTACTTGCTCTAACAGCATATTTGTATTACCTTCAACTTTCAATTATGTAAATACTAATTAATATAATACTTTATAATCAATTACTTTCATGACTTTGCAATGTATTTCCAATGTAATATTTTAAATACTGCTTCTTTTGCTCACAAGTCATGTGGCTTCATACAACCATGATGTTGGCATCATTCTTGAGTGTTCTGCGCATCCCAATTAGCTCTCTAATCTATTATTACTCCATGATCGTATTCCCATTTCGAAGCGTCACCAACCATGCATTATAAAAACCACTAAATACCAATGTTTAAGTCTCCAAGCTTCTAGCACATTCGAAAAGTATTATACGTTTCTTTAATCTGAAAGACGTATAAAGATATTTGGTTGTATTTCAGTATTAAAAGAAGTCAGATACTGAGAAAATGCATTTACAAATTCTTGCATTGTAGTATATTGGCTATGCTGATGAGCTTTGATTTGATGGGTCATTTGCTGAATATGCTTTATTGCTTTGTTTCTTTGTACATATATGGTCTAAGCGTGAACGTGGGATTTTCATTTTAGGTTCAACATGATAGTATTTAAGGTTACAAATGAAAATAAAATTGCTATTTCAGAGTACATTAGGTATGAACAAACTAACAACTACATTATAATATGTCTGCTAGTTCACATTAGATGCAAGCAACACACAGTTATTTTGAGGTTAAAGCCCCGCTTGTGCCTGTTGCATACTGAATGTGATGTCCAATATCTTACAATAGTAATTTCAATGCTAAAGGGTTTATTCCAAGCCTCTCATTGTATTCATAAGCAGGTGTAAATTCATTAAATTATTCAGAGCCTAAAATGTTTACGTTTTCTACCTTCGCATAAATGAACATCATTATTATTTGAATCACTGGAACTTCTGCTAATTAGCATTTTATGTAGTTTTCAGTGATATCCTGCTGTGTTCTTACTAAAAAATTGTATACCTTTTTTATTTGTTTTGCTTTTGACTAATATATTATTCAACATAGGGTTTAGGGGATTTAACATAAGGTTTATGAAGCCTTAAGCCATTTGTAGATAAACTGCTTGCTTTACAAATACACTTTACAAATTTGTGAAATTACTATTCGACTGTGAAACAAAACACTTGTAAATTCTAAAAAATTTCATTTGTAAATATTTAAGCTTGTTTGTAAAGTTCAACTCAACAAACTTTCATTGTGAAACATATTTTTACATATTACAAACAAAAAAGTTAGCAATTTACAAGGATTGTAAACATTGTGAAACAGCCCCTGATCTCCAAGCTTGATGCCAAAATAAGCAAAATATGCTTTCTGAACAAATTGCTATGCTAGCTACAAAAACATTAAAAATGTTAACAGATGCAAATACAGTCAGAATTGCACTTTTTGCATACTTTCATACCCTTTTAAATTATGGCATAATTTTATGAGGCAATTCAAAGATGTCCAAAAAGGTTTTTAAAATGCAAAAAATAATAGTTAATCAACCATCATATGTGAGTTGCAGAGCATATTTTAAAGAACTTAAAATTATGACCCTGCCATGTTTGTATATATATATAAAATGTTCTATTACATGTTAAAGCCAGTATAAATAATTTTAAGACTTATGCAATGACTCATCAGCATGATACAAGAGAAAGTTCAAACCTATAAAAAAATTAGACATAATACCTCTCTGTATTAACATTCCTTTACCTATAATGGTACACAATTGTATAATAAGTTGTCTCATTATATAAGACAGGTTGACAAAATGATGACTTTTAAAAAACAGTTACACAATTTCATAAGTGAGGCATGTTTTTACTCTATACAAGAGTATTTAGTAAGTTAGTTCATTGTGTTTTCTATATATATTCATTTTTCTCCTTATATTTATTCATTTTGTATCTTTTCTTTTATTCTGTAAATATTGTATTTGACGTGTCCATCTTAAATCTGTATAGTTTTATGTACCATGTTATTTGGGAGGAGTAGTAGCTGTGCAGAGGATGATAGAAAAAAGCTGATATAATTTTTAAATTCAGGGTGCAAAATTGGTAAATTGGTAACTTACTTTGCAAACCCCAGAACTTGTGTTGATCTATATAATCACACTCTTATGATGTAAGCTCTGTTTGTGAATATTTGAAGTCACACCCAATAGGGTGATAGCATGGCTGATGTCTGTCTTATCGCTTCCCACCCATTTACAATATTATATTTCCTTCACGTTACTTACATGCTTGCTTTCACACACTCATTTAGTCCTTTGGAAGTTAAACATTTATGATTTATTGCAAAAAGTAAAAAGCCGCATTTAATTCAATGGCAGCCATTATTGTTTAAATCAGCTTGGCAATCACTGCTTGATGCAGTTCCTCTACACACCTTGGTAGCTTCTAAACATCAGTGCTACTCTCCTGCTAGAGTAGCATGCAAGGTGCCTACACAGTCTACATGTTTGGCTGCAAGATCATGGTCATGCAGTTTTATATACTAATGCTAGTCCTCCATTCAGTAAAATTATTAATTTTCTTCCACTAATCCCCAATATATCTTTGTCAATTAAATTATCTCCAAATTAACAACAGCAATAATAATAATAATAATAATAATAATAATAATAATAATAATAATAATGGATTTATTTATTTATATCAGTTTCTATGATACTTAATAATTTATACATAAGAAGTTTCCAAGTTTTCAGTTTATTTTATCTACATGGATATGATTAACTTCTGATAACTGCTCAAAGATGTCAAGTTCAATAATTTTTATCAATTTCACAATCACAAAATATTTCGTTACAGTCTTTTTCACTTTTATCATGCCAAGAATACTTGGATAGTTTGATAATATCTATTCCTCATGTTTTGCACTCTTTCACTGTGATTACTTGAGAATGTGGGATACCATGCCTCCTTCCTTTAGTAATTATATCTTTCAAAATTCTTTATGTGTTGCATTTTAATGTCTGTTGGTGATTTACCATGGTGTTGTGTGAGAAAAAAAATAAAATTCGAGTTTTATTTATTGGTGCTCTTTACTGTGGTCCTTAGCGTTCCATTCCATATTGGGTGTGAAAGACTGTCAATCTTGCTCAGAGGCCTCTTTATCAGGCTTTAGGCTCTTTTACATGCCATAAATCTATGACATGGGACCACCAGCTTTACTTCCCTTCCGAAGGAAGCCATGCGAAGGACTTTAACGCCTGAAAAAATCCATCGCCCTCTGCTGGGTTTGAACCCGCGACCTCGGCAGCTAGAGGCTAACATGGTAACCACTATACCAAGGAGGACTGTGTGTGTGTGTGTGTGTGTGTGTGTGTCTGTGTGTGTGTGCGCATGGGGGTGGGTTTATATTTCTATTGATGACTCATAGTTTACATCATCTAAATTAAATACATCACAATCATGGTTATTTGTTTTTGATGCTACTTGTTTTTGCGCATGTAGTGCAATCATAACCTTGTTTATATCCTGTATGTTTTCTTTTTTCTTTCTGTAAATTATCATTTATAGCCTTTAATTCATTGTCAATTTCATTTCTCACTTCCATTTGATTTTGTTTTACGTTGTTAATCATTTATTGTTGTGATTGCACTTCATTCACAATTTCCTTAACCTCAGATGCGACTATTCATTTTATATTCTCCTCATCCACTCTTTCTTTTCTAATTATTTCCATTTCCTGATATAAGTTTTTCTTTATTTCCTCTTTTTGTTTCATTTCTAAACTATGCTGCTGAGCTTCCAAATTTTCTACTTTTTTGGCCAACTCTGTTCTATCCTACTGACTTCACTTTCTATACTAACCTTACATTTTTTCATTTTTACATTCTCCTGTCTCTTCCTCTAACACTCTTTTTATTCTTATTTTTCTAAATCACTCATTTTATTTTCTATGTCTTCTATTTTATTTTCTAAGATATTCTTTATTTCTTTCAAATTGCCATTTATCACTTCCATGTTTTTCTTACATTCTTCACCACCCTGCTCTATTTGCTGTCTTAAATCTTGTTTCAATTCTGCTATTTTTCTCCTTCTACTCAAATAAAATTAAGTTCTATTTATGGATGCTCTTTAACTGTTATGGTTGTTAGTGTTCCATTTTATATTGGGCATGAAAGACTGGAAACTTTGCCCCAAGGCCTCATTATCAGGATTGAGGTTCTTTCACGTGCTGTAAATCTACAACACGGGACCACCAGCTTTACTTCCCTTCTGAAGGAAGCCATGCTAAAGATTTTTATGCCCCAAAAAAATTCATCGCCCTCTGCTGGGTTTGAACCTGCGACCTCGTGAACCAGAGGCTAACATGGTACCCTAGACCACAGAGGACGACCTGCGTCTACTATCTACATCTTCTTTTATACCTTGTTCTATTTGCTGTTCTAAATCTTTTCTCAATTTTCTTCGACCTTCTGCTGATTCGTTCCTATCTTGCTCTATTTTCTGCCCTAATCCTGCCATGAATTTGTACAAATCAACTAGTGACAATTCCATTTTTGCTGTATCTCCTATCTGTACTCTCTCCTCCGCTACATTTCCTCTTTTATCTAATATTTCCTCTATTGCTAGTTCCCTCATTTCTACTTCTACATTTGCCTTACTCATCTTTGATACTTCTACTTTTCTACCGCTTAACAACATACAAATTAAAATTGAAATCCTACTGTTCGACTCTTCTATCTTCTTTAGTTGTCTGCAGTCACGTCCTCTTCTTTCTCTTATGGAAATTGGTCGCAGATTGAAGTCCCAATGTCTTGTGGTCAGTTGATAGTTCTTTCCCACTTGCAGCTAGCCATCGTTCCAATAACGTGGTGCTTTCTGCTTCTCAGAATATTTTTTTTTGCATCGCAAAGTTGCTGACTTCTTCTTTCTTGCTATTATATATTTTACCATGCCTTAGCTTATTTTTATATGAGCGCATGTGCTGTGTCCCAGGTTCAAGTCCAAGTCGCTATTCCTTGCTGCATTCTAGATTCAAAGTTATTTTTTAATTTTCTTGAGCTATGAGTATACCTATTCCTCTCAGGTGTGTTAAGAGAAGGTAGTATGGAATGAATCTGCTTTATTCAGAAAATTTGTATTTTATTTTAAAATATTAAATTTCCACAATAATAACTACGTAGTCATTTTAACTGAACATATTGAAATAAATAAATCTGCCAACTTGCTATACATGTTGTCTTTATGTATATGCCAAATATGTCATGTATATATCCAAAATATTGAGATGTTACCTATCTGGGATACTGATAGAAACTGACTGTAAAGATGGCTCCTCCACTGAAGATAAGCTTATATAGGTGCCTTCATCTCCATGTCAATAACCATTCTTGTTTGTTATTTTTCTATGGTTATAAACAAGTGATATAAAAGTTTCCTTATTGACACATTCTAACAAGTTTGGTCACGTAACTTCTCTAAATTTTAATATTTTTTCTCCCCTCAATATACTGGACATTTAGACAGAGTAAAATACATATAAGTATCATTATGAATAAATAAAGAAATATTACAAATATATAAATTAATGAATGCAAGCGAATAACAAATGTTAACATATAACATTTTAGGTAAGTTCTCCATCTTATCATTAGACACAGTAACTGCTTCAACCCCATTCAGCATTTTGGCTTCCACTATTATCTCATGTCATTCTCCATGGTCTAGGAGTACCATGCTAGCCTTTAGTTCCTGAGGTTGCAGGTTCAAACCCAGCAGAGGGTGATGGATTTTTTTCAGATGTACACAATTCCACAAATACATGCCTAAAGCTATGCACATATTACTTTTCAGACTTCCTCTTTCACCTCCAGAGCAACACTCGTAAGTGTACTCATTCACACAATGAGTTATAATTCACATTAATGCCCCTCGTGTGTAAGATTTTCTTTCAGTAACAGGCCCATATGCAGGATTGCCAGATATCTCAAATCAAAACAGATGGATGCACATTTCGTCCCCCATGTGCAACTGAGAAACACGGCAATATTTACAAAATGCTTTGTACTGCTCAGGACATCTCTAGCATTGTTTAGTTGCAACCAATGCAGCAACTATCCCTGTTGTGTATAGCGAGTACAGGCTACTTAAATGTAAACACAACAGCACCACCCACACTATTGCTAAATGTCCCAAGTAATACCTATCATTGCCATTGCATACTATCGATTGCTAAATTCAGTTTCATTTTCCCAATCCTTATGAAAAAACATGCCTTTTATCTTTTTTCAACATGATCACCTTTGTATTTCAAATTCTTATCCATTTCCATTATTAATTTGCTTACTTTTTCCAACAAAATAACACATTTGTGTTCACTTCAGAGGCTTCTATCAAACCTTTATTATTAATGGATATCAATTAGAAGGAAAGAGTAAGTGGCACAGCAGTTGTTAATTATTACACATCATATCCACCAGGCTGGTTAAACCCCAAAAATTGCCAAATTTGTAGACCATGAACCAAAAAGTATTGAAGTGGGTTAGTACCAACACTACCAACTGTTATAACAGGGTAAAATTACTGAAAATTACATTTTGCAGTATAAAGAAGTATAGCAGTCAGTTTTACTAACACAAGAAGTGGAAACTAACTTTTTTTTTCAAAATACAGGACAATTATCATCCCAGATAGGAACTGTCCAGGACACGAGTAATTTAGTATGAATCCGGGACTGTCCCATAAAATCAGGGACTTCTAGCAACCCTGGCCACATGAGTGACAAATACTGTATAGCGCAAGGAGAGCTTTTACACATACAAACACAAAAGAATATTTTCTGCACATACCTATATTTTCTTTTCCACCTTCACTGGATTCCCTCAAATATTCATTAGGTTCACAACTTCATCATTTACAGCTGAAGACACCTTTCTCATCTATCAAATTTTAGTTCAAATTTGCACGATTTATAGCACTAAAAATTTCAGTTACCAACTCGCACTGTATCTCAGCATCAATCTGCAACTCCACAAGCAAAGATGCAGAAACAGCGTAGCTTCACTTTCTTGCCGAGAATCATTACTGACTAGATGTAGCACTTGGTTTCTTTTATGAAAATTTGAGTTTATTTTCTTGGGAGATTTTTCTTCTAGTCCTCCTAAATTTTTCGAAGGCACTACATTATCTTTCAGTCCAGGGCTTTTAATTGCTCGTTCTTTATTATTCTTATTTCATAACATCCAACTCATTAAAATCACTTTCTTTGAAATGAATTAACATTTTTGGCTTGCACAAAGCTTTTGCATTTCATGGCAGCAACCCATTTGTTATTTACATGTCGATTCTTATTTCTATCAGGGAATGAGTAATAACCAACATTTCTGTTTATGCTGGAATTATTTGCACAACCATAAGCACTGCATGCAGGCATTATTGACCTTACACCTCACAGAACACTAGGAATGGAAAACTGTGCTACAATCACAAAATAGCAACAGGAATTAAATGCAACTAATATAAGAGACAATGAGTAGCGTGGCACAATTCTAGCCTTATAACATCATCGCGAGGTGAGAATTGAACATAAAAGTGGTCCCAGAATGAAAACGAGAGGTCGTAAAATGACATGGTTTTCAACAATGTGTTCAGAACTGTTTATATTTTATTGTTAGAATCTTTAAAATTTAGTTCACTCCTCCTCTAAGTTCTTAACATCTTCCCATATTTACTGATCCATAATTTCCTTATCTACATCTTCCACTTGCCTCATTTTCTAAATTATTTCATATCCTAATCTATTTCACCTAACAGATCTTTGAAATAGTTATACCATGTGTGTACCACTTCTTTTTCATGACCCTTACATGTTACGTATGATTTTCCATATCTTTCAATTATCCTGGGTGTTTATTGCTTCCATTAGTCTCTGACTGATATTCTGCCCCCTTCCTCTTTCTTAAATTGTAATAAGCATCTGCGTCATAAGCATCTATGTCCTCATCTCAGGAAATTTGCTTTAGATTTCTCATCCCCTTCCTGAAATTGAAATTGAGTTTTATTTATAAATGCTCTTTAACCACTATGGTTCCATATTAGATATGAAAAACCAGAAACTTTACTCAGAGGCCTCTTTATCAGGCTTGAGGTTCTTTTACATACTGTAAATCATTAACACAGGACCACCAGTTTTACTACCCTTCCGAAGGAAGCCATGCTAAAGATTTTTACGCCTAAAAAAAATCCATCACCCTCCACTGGGTTTGAACCTCGGGAACTAGAGGCTAGCATGGTACCCCTAGACTACGGAGAATGATCCCCTTCCCGCCATCACCGTCTTTAATTAATGTTCTACATTGTGTTTTGCCATTACATAATCATACCATTCACTCTTACCTTTTGTATTAGTTTTTCTTGTTTTCATTTTCCTTTCTTAATCATGCTCAATAAACTCTTGTTCCCTTTAGCATTGCTGTATTGTTCAGCACCCTCCAATTAAAGTTCATTGTATCCAATTTGACTAACATCAGCTTATTTCCACTTTTTCTCCCGATTCTAAAGGAGTCCACTATGTCCCAACCCTGCATATCCAATCCTAATTTCACCCTTAAAATCTCTTCCACCTGTTGCCACGTTCCTGTTCCCACTTCTTCGTGAAAACAAAGTAGATTTCTTTTTCTACTAGCCTACTTCAAATTTTCCAAATATGTCACTTTATTGGCTAAATCCATAAACTTTTCCCCACTGCTTCTTCTGACTTCTTATCAGATCTTTTACTTCTTCAGAATACCTTAGCACCCCATTCAGTATTCTCTTTTGCATGTTATACACCTAGATCATATCCACTGCTAAAGTTCTCAACATTGACATCACTTCATCCATCTCTAGTTCAGGATTCATTTTGATTCCACCTATTATCAGCAAGAATGATTATCACTAGAATAAACCACCTTTTTTCTTAGGTCCTTCTATCACTAATTTTCTATAATTGAATAAACCAATTTGCGCACTGTACACTTCGATTAGAGTACCCATCTTCACGGAGCTCAAGTTAGCATGTCTTACTCCTACTACAGCCCTCTCCAATAACAACAATAACAACAGCACTTTTCTGACCACTAAACATTGAAGGCTACTTCACAATCAATGAGAACGGTAATTAGAGCAAGAATGAGAAAGTTGAAATACTGTATTGAAATGGGAGCTTTCACAACTGACAAGAAGCCTTCCCGAGCCCTGGGAATGGGAAAGACGACTTGCCCAAGTTTTAACTTTCTCGTTCTCATTCCCGGGCATGGCATATTAGATCCTTATTACGTATATTTGACTCTTCACCGTAGAGGTTATTCTAGGTGCCCATGACATGAAACAACCACTAGTGCTCTCTGTAGTCGCAACTTAGAAACATGAAACTGGAAGAAATTAGTAGTGTACGTGCTTCTTAACCTCAGATCTTGATGCTCACAGATCCATTGACCATTTGTTCTTTTAGTGAAAGGGTCATCTATAGTTTGTTTTTATGGAACTGAAAACCAGCTATTGCCTCAAAAACATGGCGAAAGCTACAAACAGCAGCAAAAACCAGTAGAAATTAACAAACAACAATAAACAACTTTAATGTATGCCATTAAACAAAGCAATGAAAGCTTGGATAGACTGGTAAGACTAGCAGAATAGCAAGTGTAATGGATATGCATTTAGATAATGTTTACTCAATTAAATTTTGACATTGGCTAACCCGCATTATGTTGGCTGAATTGGATGCAGGTGAAAAAATATCACTGTTAAGTTAAAAACAAATGAAATCCCAATGTGCAAAATTTACTTTCCACTTGGTGATCAATATGAATCAATATGCATTCCTGTTCTCATTACTGGGCTGTTGTAAACTAAAATCTTGTATGCTGCATTGCTTCCCATTCTTGTTTCCATTTTGGTTACCATTCTCAGGCTGTTGTGAACCAGGGAGATAGACTGTTCCTTCTTTTCATGTCTGTCCTTTCATTCTCTCATATTTAACTATACTTTTTATCAGGCTTTGAAATGTTAACATTTGTTATTCACCCTTATCTTAGTAGTCTATTAGTAACATAAAACATCTTAAATTATACTTATCTTTGCAAGTGCTATGGTTGTCTGTCTTTATATTTTCCCCCTAAAACTTCTACCTTTTTAATTGTATCCTGTAAGATGTTATAGTTGATAAAAAGATCTTTGCCAGTTTTCAAGCAAATGACAAATGTTTTAATATGAATATACTCCTATAACAACATTGCAGCTATTCAGAATCATAACCAATGAATTGTTTATGATTCTGAAATTGTTTCATGAAATGGTTCATAACCATCTTGAGCTAATAATGGGTAGTGATTTAGATTAAAACTAGCCTTTTAATAGTAACACACATTACTTCAATTTTTTTAAAGGGAACTTAGCTCAAATAAGTTCAGCCATTCAATATAAATTGAAAACCTCACCTGCTATTTTTAGCTAGAATAGCAACTATGGAAAATACAAATGTTCCACACTTTGTGTGTCTCAGATAAAAGGTGGGCGTATGGCAGTGTGCAGGGTTTTAAAGACAGTAATGCTAACTTACATGCTAAATATGGACAACATTTATCATGAATTTACTATATAATAAAATGAAGTATGAAATAAAATGCAAAGTAGAGAGAGGAGTGGTTTCCTCAGCTTTCAAAACTCTTACCTGTAGGGTGCATGATGTCTGTCATGACTCTTCATGTGGAGCTCTAAACTGTGTTTGGTCTGGAATCGACTACCACATGATTCTACAGGACATACTAAACATGCAGGCCGAGTATGAAGCTTCAGGTGAGTGTTGAGATTATAAACTGTGGTAAATTTTCTTTCACAACCACTCACAGGGCACTGCAATGTAATAATATATGTTTTACAGTAAGAAACCTGTAGGTATATATAATAAGGTTCAGTAATTGCCCAGAAAATATTCTAAGACAGTGGCTGCAGAAAGAGCTGGCATCTCTCTTCCAGATAACCTCCACAAATACTGAAAGCCTAATTTAAAGAGTGCAAAAGTTTGGGTGAAAATCCAGATATCGCCTTTAGTGATTAAGCCTTATATGCACAACAGCTCCAAGTCATATAAGCTATGTAACAATAAAGCAATGCTAACAAACCATTGGCTTAGTATTAGAAGCATTATGTCCAATGTAAAATGTAAAATACTATTAACATACCATAACAAGGAAAGTATTTGAACTCTAACAATAACTTCATAAAAATTCAGTTGTAGGTCAAGAATTTAGCCCTGAATGCATTGGTGACATTCAAATTTATGTAAACATTCACTGGAGGTTTCTACATATTGACATATAAATTTGATTGTTCTCTTGCATTCTTAACAGTGGGCACTGTGCAGGCATGTTGACATTACGTACAACTATTTGTGTAATGAAACGATAATGGCCCAGAGATTGATCAAGACAACTAATGTGCCAAGTTTAGTGGTCAAATTACATTGGAATATAGAACATCAAGACAGTGTTGGTGTGCAAGATGTATCATTTGATGCTTTCTAGTTTCCTTGATTATGCAAAAATATGAAAACCAAATTAGAAACCACATTGATGAAACTCTAAACAATTTCATGATGATAATGGAAAGGAACTCATAGCAAGTAATGATGTGTTAAGTCCCAACAAAAGGCAATGAAAGTAGTCACAGTGAATATGAACTTTCTCCTGAAAAGAAATCTAAAGAAAATCCATGAAGGGGGGGGGGGGCTAGTTTCAAAGGTAACCATTGAGTAAAGTTAAATGTCATTAAGCAACACACAACAGCTAAGTTTGGAAAGGCGAGATAAATGGGTGCTAGACAATGAATGCTAGAATGGGTTCTACAGCATTTGCAACTTTGGGCACTGGAGGCAGAAATATTGGATATGTCAACTTCACAGCATCTCTGGCCTTGAAAAGAGAATTTGGAAAAACATCTCGTCACATTACTCTGCCACAATTATGAAGCACATCATCGTTGGTTTGACAATACCTCCTATGTACAAAAACCCTGTTTTCAGGAAACAAGAAAAACGTTTTTGAAATGTGATAACTGAGACTTAATATAGTTTTCTTTTTTCTAGTACTAAACTTCTAATAATAATAAATCATGCTCAGTTTTGTTAATGTTTCTGTTATACTGATTATAGTAAAAAAATTGGGGTTTTATTATTTTTCTGCATATAGTAGATTTATCTAACAAGAAAAGTATTTGGGCTCGAACAAACACATTTACACCACAATCCCAAGAGGGATCATTTAAAGGTCCCTTATTGCACTGGTGATATTCGTTTATCTGCAAACCTCCACAGTTGTCCATTAGAGGCCTCTGAATATGCCATGCCGAATTCAACCTTTGCCTGCCACTATGCCAGTTGAGACCAGTAGAGATGGTGAAGTTGCATTTTGTGAAGTGAAGTGTCAAATGGGTCAGCAATTAGTAATCTATCCCGCTAATGTATTGTGATTGGTTGGGATGAAGTTACAACAAACTCTTCTTTGTGAAGATGGTATTGATGTAGAAGATGAATCATTCGCATGTTTTCTGGTATCTATTATAGTACAAAAATATCACTGGTTAGAAACGGATACTGTTGTAACACTAACACATAATTATGATGCTGGTGATGATAATGACGAACACCTCACTGTAAGCGGTAGCGATACAGCAAGTTCAAGAAGAGGTGATAGAAGCAGTGAAAGTGAATTCCAACCTTCTGCTGATAAGAAGCTTAAAGTCAAAAGTGTCAACACCCTGTTTGATGACAAGACACTACAGAACATATACAGTGATTATCATGTTAGAGGTTTCAACATATATGACAATCTCCAGCAAGTTCAAGAAGAGGTGATGGAAGCAGTGAAAGTGAATTTCAACCTTCTCCTGATAAGAAGCTTAAAGTCGAAAGTGTCAACACCCTGTTTGATGACACACTAGAGAACATATATGATGATTATCATGTTACAGGTTTCAACACATATGGCAACCTCCTGAAAAGATACCTTAAACTGAAGGCTGAAAGCAATATTAAAAGTGTACTAGACTATGTGGCAAAAGAAGAGAAGGCAATACAGTTTTCAAAGGAAATCGTACACTGCAGTTCAATGTCATCAAACAGCATGTAATGGCAAAGTTTGATGAAGCACGGGAATGCGGTTCTTCCATTCATTATTGGCATTTACAATACTGAACATTAGATGTAGCCAGAAATCTCAGGTGTACAAATTTTGCAGCATCACTGGGATTTATTATCAATTTGAAAAAGGTGTTTAGGATAACATCATGCCATATAACTTTTCAAATCATCTCTATCATCCCAAGCATGAAAAGATAAGGATGACAAAGAAGAGATGATTCAAAGAGCTCAAACATTTGTTGCTGAAGTCAATGTGCATATAACAACCGAAAGCCTCTAAATGGATTCTGTATGGAACTGTGATCAGAGTCAGTTCAACTATGAGCTTTCTTCAGAAAGAACGCTATCCATGAAAGGGGAGAGAAACACTGTCTCTACATTGCAGTCATTTAACAGTGCAACACACAGCTACATGATCAATGTTGCTATATCAATGGACGGACGATTGGCAGACATGGAAAGGCAATGGAAAGTTTGAACCCCATGTGTCAAGGGAAATAGAAAAATGGTGCCCTCCAAATGTCTTCATAGATGCAAGTAAGAGCGGGAAGATGACGAAAGAACATCTGAAGACATTTTTTTCTATCAATTTTGAATCCACATTTGTCAACAAAGTCACTAGTATTTTATGACTCCTGATCTAAACATAAGAATGAATAAATATTATTGGAAGCCTCTGGAGGAAAAGATGTAGATTTAAAACTCATTCCACCTAAAACTACAAAATATGCACAACTTCTGGACATATATTTCTTCAGGCGATATAAAATATATGCCAAGAGAATAACAGACTTTCTTAAACTATGTTCCAGTAACATGCAGCCAAAATTGCACGACAGATTCTTTATCATGAAACTGCATTTGGTCATTTACAACCAATCATCTGCAGAAGTATGTAATGCTTCATTACGCGTGGCAGAATGCTGGCTACGATATTGGTGAACCTGTGGACAACTTCAAACGTGTCAGTGACATGGCATTCAACACTGATATTATAGAATGTGCACTTATGACATGTGATCAACTTTTCTTCACTGTGTGTTTTGTAGTCATTTATACTGCTTTGAGTATTTTATTGAAAGTCCTCACTTGCATTTATAGTTAGATATCTGCATTGCATTTGGTTCTACAATGACATCTGCAGTGACATCTAGAGCATCTTTACAGAGTTTTGCCGAAACAGACACTCAGCAGCACATTGAGAGGTGCGTAATGGTCCTGTAATCAAAATTGCATGCAGATATGCTCATTCAAATGCAAATGCTTTCCTTGTTAGTTCTGAGCTAGTCACATAGGTAACATTTCGTATGAGATTTATTAGTAATGTAATGAATGCAAACACACAATTAAATGAAAATATTGTCAAAAGTCTGAAATTTTAATGAATTTCTTTTAAAAACAAAATCCTTTTTCTCAGGAAACATACTTGCCATCACGTCTTGCAGACATAGATATAGATTTTTTTTAAAACTATTTTGGGAATCACAGTGGTTTTTATAAATGCACAAATTAAGATTTTTATTATTCTAGCTTCACCTTTTTTACAAACCTGGCAATAAAATGCACCTACAATAGTGTCACCCACATACAATCTGACAAACTGATTACTAAAAAATTTTCAGGAACTCCCCCAACCAAAAAGTCTGAGCATAAGTAACGTCTATGACCTCATTGGGAAAATCAAAGATATAGAAATAGAAAAAAATGATGTACTTGTTTCTTTTATCACCATCTCACTGTTTCCCAGGTTACAAAAACACAAGCTAGAACAAGTTTTGAAAAAATGGCTACACTCCACAGAAATTGATAAGGAAGCAACAGAGGAATATACGATATTAACAAAACTCGGTATCAATCAAAATTACTTCACATTCAAGAACAACTAAACTCCC
This sequence comes from Deroplatys truncata, assembly GCA_030765065.1. Classification (NCBI taxonomy): domain Eukaryota; kingdom Metazoa; phylum Arthropoda; class Insecta; order Mantodea; family Mantidae; genus Deroplatys; species Deroplatys truncata. Next base: position 122,459,901 of record CM060978.1, read on the forward strand.
AGGAGAATGGTTTAGCAATAGGCAACCCATTTTCCCCATTTCTGGCAAATTTATACATGAGTTCATTGGAAATACATATAACAGAAGCTTTTCTTCACGTATATAAACTCTGGTACCGATGTGTAGATGACATTTTTGCTATAATACTCGTAGATAAAAGGTTCGTGATGGATGCAACATTTCTACTGAACTTCCAAGATACATCAGTAAAATTTACAACAGAAACAGAAGCAATAACACGCTCCCCTTTCTGGATATGGTATCAGAATAAAATAAGTTTTGGTATACATAGATAGAAAAGACACCACACATATAACTACATTAAAAATGATGACTACAATCCCAGGGAATACAAATATGCAATAATAAATGCATTACCTTCAGACTGGTAAACATACCAACGAACACCAAGAGCACAAAAAAGAATACAAGATCCTGGAAATCATATATAAAAATGGCTTTACCAAAGAGATATTAGACAGGAAGATAAAGAAATTCCAAAAGAAGAAACAAAGAAAGGAAATCACCACACTAAGCAACATTAAAGAAAGCAAAAAGTTCAAAAAATTCACTTTCCACCCATGGACCTTCCCAAAATTCACAAAAATATTCAAAGAATATGATACAACCTTAACCTCAGTTAACAAACATTCCTTAAAAAAAATATACTCAGGACCAATACAAAGGACAAAATTCCAGTGGGAAAAACTTCTGGTATTTATGAAATTGGATATCAGGATTGCAAGAAAGTGCACATAGGAAAGACAAAGAGGAATATAGACACAAGGTTTAAACATATGAGAAATGTGAAATATAAACAAACCGAAAAATCAGCAGTTGCAGAGCATTTTTGGTCCACAAATCATCAGATAGAAGAAAACCAAAACTTTTAAATGCCCTTAGAAAAGCAGCAGAACTCTCCATTTGGGAAAAGTTATTCATTTATAAGAAGCACAATATATTAACTTTGATATCCCATGTGAAAAGGATCTCATTACACTGTACGTCCAAGCAGATATGTCATCCACTAGTCACAAGAGGAAGCACGGCAGTGAATCCAGGCTGATGATGGAGACAACGGTCTTTGAAACATGTACCAGTAAGTTCTGGTGAAAAAGTGAAGCTAGAATAATAAAAATCTTAATTTGTGCATTTATAGAAATGCTTATTTCTTGTCACTGTATTCACAAGATAGATAATGGAATATTACACTGTTAACCATCCCTAAATCTAAAGTAAATGAGGAACCACAGTAATGTATTGCTTAACTCAAAACACAAAATTAACTCTGTAACAACAGTCGTTTCACAATCATTTCACATTTTAACTATGGATTTCACTTACTTCTTGAATGTAAATTATTGTAGAAAGGTGATAATCATGTTCGATCACTTTTTTGAGTTCTTGCAGATGGAGATATTTCAATTCCAAAATTAGCATTTGTTTTCGATAAAGACATTTTGGGATGCACTGGTCATCTCTGAAATAGTGGTTCCCAGCTCCCAAAGTAGTCCAATTGAAAATTTATGCTGCTAACTTGAAGATATTGAAGCTGTTGAATTTCTGTCACCAACTTTTCTTCCCCTGTCTTAAGGAGGGTAAATTGGTTTCAAGTTCATCATACTTAAAGAAGAAATCATGGTTGATCACATGCATGTTATATGGATGTTTTGGTCTTGCCAATCTCATTCTTGAAACACAATCTGAAGGACCATTAATAGGTGGCTTAAAGAGATGTTCAAGAACTGAATGAACACTGTCAGCCTCCATCATCGTGTGACCTTTCTCTAAATATAACTTTCAATTTTCATTGATCTCTTCTGAGAAAAATCACTCAATGCACTCGCTAGGACCATATTTCTATTCTGAAAACAACAGCTATTATATATTAATACAACTTCTTTATAATTTCCATCTACTTTAGATAAGTAGTCGATGACACATGAGGCAGTATTTTTAACACTTAAATAATTTCAGTCTAATTATATAATATGTAAATTCAATAACAGCCCGCCTTGAAGCAATATGTGTATGTAATAATTTGTAAAATGTATATAACAGTCATTGCATATGCTTATATTATTGTATACATGTTTAATAATGTTATGTGAATATACTACATAATTTAATACTGTAGGAGCTGTGAGAATAATAAGTTAAAAGTTGCTAACAATGAGGTAACCTTGAGGCAATATTGTGTTTGAGAGTTAAACAGTACTACTTATGATTCTTGGAGAAGCAATAATGAAATTTTAGTGACAGTTTAAAAAATAGCCAATCAACAACCAGAAAAAGCTTTAGTTAAATGAAGGTATTCTATTGGACTAGGATTAGCCAATCAGGGACTTGAAATACAGAAATTTACAAGTTTAGACGGTTGAAATCAATTCAGTTGCCTCCAAACAGTGCTCATAACCGGACGTGTTGCCTGCAGACAGTGCTCATAACTGGATGCGTTGGTTGTGTGTCCTCGAGAGATTTAATATGTATTCGTGTGAGACGAAAAATAAGTTTACGTATTAAAAAGTGTAATTAATTAATTAATTAAAGAATCTCACAGCTCTCTACATCAGTGGTGTTATTTAAATCGTATCAAGTATTAATAAAAGGAGTGAAGTAAAATTATAATCTGTGTAGAGCCTACATTCTTGTCACATTGCGCCCTGCCAAGATATCCATGCCTCTAAAATAATACTGACGCAGCCAAGGCAAACATAAATATCTAATACTTAAAGAAACAGTCAAATTACAAAGTTAATATTTTTTTATACGTGGGGCAAATAATAACAATACAACACCATAAAATTAAACTTCTTCAAATTGGTGTCTATACGTGGAGCTAATATAATACCTTCTTCACACAGGAGTCAAATTCATTTGAAGTTACACCACCTTCCACCTCATGCCGTACATAGAAGTGAATGTCCGCAGAATTTGACTCATAGAATGTGAAGCTAGGCGGCGCCGTGGCTGAGTGGTTAGACCGCTCGCCTCTCACCGAGGCGGCCCGGGTTCAATCCCAGGGACCCGCATTTGGGATTTGTGGTGGACAAAGCGGCGTCTGGGCGGGTTTTCTCCGGGTTCTCCGTTTCCCCCGCCATTCATTCCACCAACTGCTCCATCATCACCTTTCCTTTCATCCATTTCACCATCATTTCGTTTCATCTACTTCCTTCATCCCATACCAGGCATCGGGCTGATCACCCATCCTGGATATTCTGTCTGTTCCATGAGTGTGTCTGCTCCTCGGCGGGCCTCTGACACCAGGCACCCGCCTGTAAGTTCTGGGGGGTGTAAGTCATACATAAGATGAGGTTAAACAGTGAATGATGAATGTGAAGCTAAGGCCCTGGGGCAAAGAAAGACACTTTGCATGTCCATAATGACGATGAGTTTTTCAGGCAATGCCTTTCTTTAGCAGCAAATTTCGCTTCTCGACTTCTATCCTTCATTTCGACATAAACATTGTAGACTTGATCACTTATGTTTCCTATCTTCTGAGCAGAGCATGTATTGTTATATTTTCTTTGTCTAGTATTTCTTGGAAAAATTTCCATCCCACTAGTTGAATCCCTTTGTCCTTACACCACTCTGAAAAGACACAGAACTTGTGCAGATATGACTTGAAAGTTGATTCAACATACAATTTATTTAACGATTTTCTACAATAATAACTAGGCACTTTAGGGAGCAAGTCAGCCAGTCCATTACAAATTTCTGTTTGCTGCTCTTTTCTTGTTTTGTGATCGAATCCTCCTCTCCTTTTTCAGTTGTACCTCTTTTCTTTTATTATGAATTGCTTTAGCTAGTTTCCTTCTTTTCAAGTTTGTTTTATGAGTACAATCATGAATATCAAATTGTGCAAAAGTATTGCTATTTTCCATTTTTTCATGCTCATCTTTGTTTTCACCACTGGAATAGCTATCTCTATGGTCCATTCTCCTGACTCAATGTTTATACATATCTTCAACATTTAAAGTATTTAAAAACAATTTACGACACACTCTCACCCTTTTACCACTGTCCTTTGGGAGATATATGTCATGTCCTTCCTGTTTCATATGTTTGCATGCAACATTCTCCCATCTTCTCCTAACATTTCTTGTAATCACCAATCCCTTCACATATGGGACATTACATTTCAAATCATCTGAAATAGAAGGAAAATCGACCTTGCATTTTTTAAACAAAACAAAACTTTTTGTATTTGCAGACAAGCCCGATATAATGCTTTATGCAACTCTTAAAATTTAGAGCATCATAGTTCTGCAATTAAAAATGTTCAAATTTATCCTATCTTCCTAAAATTTCCAACTTCAAGCTGTTATAACTCTGAAACCTTTAAGTCTAATTATTTAAATTGAGCTTTATTTTGATTCCTAAACTTCAATTTCATACTGATAAGTAAACATGTGCTTATTTTTATTTAAGTGAAGAAATTTCTACTTTTTCAAGTGTAGGCAGTTATGGATTAAGAGAAATAATTTTATAATATACGCTAAGATTCCACAATTTAAACACAATCAAACATATATTTTACTGTAATGGTCACTGATAAGGTTTTGCCTAAAATAATTAAAGAAGTAAATTACTTTACGCACTCATGGTTGCTAACGCATGTTTGTTTTGAACTGAAGTTCAAGCAAGCTGTTGTGCTTGGTTAAACAATGAAATCTTACTAATCAGTATGTGGTTCTGAGTATTTCCTCACAGATTCATAGAGCGCTTGGTGATCACCGTGCATCAACTACGTAAATCACTGCATTTATTCACTTTTTTTGCTTTAACAATAAACACCCAAACATTACCACTTTACCAACATTGCCGACTTCTCTTAATGTCACTATGGATTATTCTCAATTTAATATTTTAGTTTTATAAAAATTCAGAGATGCTTAAAATAACTAAAAACTGTATATAGATTTTTGTGAATATTATAAAAATAATTAGTATAAGTTGTAATGAAATGCAGACTTTTATCTACAAAATGAGATTTCATACAATATTCTGAAATAAAGGGTTCCGGAGCTATGCACATTTATAATGCGACAATATTACTTAATATGAAACATTTATTGTTCAATAACTTAACAACTGCTGGGTTTTAGATGCTAATATTTGATAAATATGGTTTCCTTAGCACCCCTTATTAATAGGAAAAACTACATGCAAACAAAAAATGCAAGGCTTTTGCCATTCGATTCTACATGGAATCTCCTATATATTCTTTTTTCTGCCCATGTTGGAAGTCCTTTCCAAAAATTGTCAAATAATAATTTGCATTGCTTAATGTAATAGTTCCACATAGGTAAGATTTTCCACCTTTACTTGGCTCTGCTTTTTTATGGGAGCAACGTGCTTTCATGCAACTAGTTCGCATTCTATAGAGGTAACTTTTCCATGAGATCTCTTATACCCTACATATTTGTTACCTAGTGTCCTTTGTAAACGTATTTTCTGTTTTTCTTACTTAATGATTCTTTAACACCATTTTGTTTTGATTTCATGGCTCTCTGAGGCTGTCATTTCATTATTGGTGACACTGATGCCACCCAAATCAGTTGGCTTGTCTTGAATAGTTTTTTTTTTTTCAAGTGTGTCACTGTGTGTAGCAGATGATATCTCAAGTGTAGTGTTGTTTGAGCTAACATCCCCCGAGACATCATTCACAGCATTACTGACAGGGTTACAGAAGGTTTAAATAGGTCTAGCAACTCTTCATCAGTCACTGGTAACAATCTGTTACTTCCAACACTTGTATTCAGTATTGCACTGGTATTTAATATTTCTCCAGGGGTAGATACAGTATCCTCGTTATGAGGATTACAGATATTCTGATACTGGTGTTAGTTTCCAGCATGCTGTAACCTAATGTTTCAACTTGATTTTCAGCTTCTCCTATAAGTGTCTCTGGATTTGGGCAAACATAAAGCAACTAGACAGTGACATCGGACGTGAAGTCTCTGTAGTCCATCTGTTAGAAATATAATCATTGATAAATTAGTATCTTAGTACGTATATTATGAAAGGTATGATAATGATAATCCTTAACACAACAGCTCAGAGAGGGATTCAAACTAGTGCCCATTCCTTGCCTATGGTTCGAAGCATGCTTTTTTTTTTTTAGAGTGATTATATCTAAAAGTGTTTGTTAAACATCATTGCAAAGAAAATAACAATTGCCAGTACAGATTTTCCTCATTTATGAATCGCCCTTGCAGAGTAACATTCCTTTAACTTCCTGCAAAAAAATTCTCAGTTAAGGAAAACTCGAGTTAAAACAATGCTGCTTATATAACAGATATTGATTTTAATACAATTTCTTATCACAACTTTAATTTTATTCTTAGTTATACAGATTAAATAACATGATCAGAGGACTTCATGAGGAGAGGCTCCCACTTTTAAAAAGGGTGCTAACACTACAATGAAGTGCACTAGTTTTGTTGCATAATTAAATTTATCAGTACATTTTAAGCAAAACATTCCCAGCGATAGTTTCATTTCAGACATCTCACAAGTTTTTCAATTTAGAGAAAACTGTATTTGTGATTAACAATTTTAACCCTCTTAGTGCCATGTGTAGAACACCTGCTAGCCATTAAACTGTAAGATACGAGCAGATTAGGCTTTGAAAGTACACCCTGCTGAGCATCAGGGCCAATCAAGTCAACCTGCAACAACCTTTATGGTAAAACAATTTTTTGACATCCTATACTGATAGAATTCACACGTTTTTTCTTTGACTGCTTGCTTTATAATCTACCTCGGTTTCACTATTGTAAACAACCCCTCAGTTTACAATTGTATGTTGTGCACTTTGTTTGTAAAATGGAATGCAACTCTTGTGATATTGATATACTGTTGGGGTTCATGACGAGAAGCATGCTCAGAATGCTCGGCCAAGGTGAGGAACTTTATGAAATGTATACATAGTACTTAAAATACAATTCAGAAATAAAAATCATGGAGTCTGATTTTGTGTATCATTTACATTGAGTTAAATGTTTCCTACAATATACAGATTTTGAGGTTAGACATACTATAGCCATAACGATTCCTGGTGCATTAAAATTACTGCATGAAGCTGCAAATAGTGAACAAAAATATCAGGATTGCTGCTTCTATTATTTGGAGTCACCTACCTTTGATAGGTGTGTGTAATTTGTAGTTATTGAAAGAAGAATGAGCTCACTGCAACACAAGACTTCACACCAACATCAAAAGTACTCATATACAAATCTAGAATACGATTGTTGACAACATTCTCACAGGTTTTTGCAGATGGTGTGACTTTAGGCTCTGCACATTGGAGATACTGTTGCATAATAAGCAACACACACAATCTTCTATGTGAGTGAAACACACATAGGAGTCATTTCTAGCATGAATATATGCAATGCTACATAAGAGATATCATACTTTGTTTTGAAACAGCATTAACATTTCATTTTTTTCACATAATAGGCATTACAGATCGACGAAGTTTGAAATTCTGAATCGAATGGTTCAAAAAACTCAAAATAGATAAAAATGCACATAGGAGGTAATGTCAAACCAATGACATCCTATAAAAAGGGCTGAAAAATTTGTTACTAAAGTTAATGAACATATAATGGAGGAAAACATCAAAATGGGAAATGTCTGTAACTGTCATCAGAGCCGGTTCAACTATGAGCTTTTATCTGACGGAAAGTTGTCTCAAAAAGGTGAGAAAGATACTACATCAATGCTGCAATTGCTTCACAGCAGAAAACACAGCTACACAATTAATGATGATGTTTTAGTGGATTGGCATTTAGGATATTAAATTCTCATTGCTTTCTCTGCTCACTCTTCTACAAACTATTCTTACAAACACTTATTCTTCTGTCTACTTTTTGTTAATCGAGATAAACTTTCATCATATTTATACATTCATTGAACTACAAAAGGTTTTCGTGCAGTTAAATTTTGTCTCTCTCTTACATTTTACCAATTATATAAAGGCATTGAGAATAAAGGGACTTCACAGGAAATTTGCAGAAAATTCATGATATACATTTTGTCACACAGATGTCTTAAACATATGGCATTTTAATCAGAATCATTACAGCCATCTTTGAGAAAATAAAAAATAATGAAAACTTTTCCATGTAAAGGTAGTTTGAAATTGAGGGGTTTTCTTGAGAATCTTCATGTTGCATCCATTACAGATGCCGAATATGAAGTTTGGTACTTATCTGATATTCATTTTTGTAATTATGCTGTTCACGCACGCACGCACACACGCACGCACGCACGCACACACACATATGAAAATGGTCTTTTTTTATGTGAGTGAGTGAGGGAGCGAGCGAGCGAGCGTGTGTTTGATTTAGGGAGCCTCAAAATTTGCATTGCCGGTGAGATCTCTGTATCAAATTTCTTTTGGGTGGAATGCAATATTTCCTCTACTTACTATAGGTAAGTAGCAGAGAAAGTAAAAAGGATTCCACCAAATAGTTTTGCAGATCCAAGTGTGAGTGGGAAGATGATAAAATGGCAACTTAAGAATCTTTTTATATCAGTACTAACACATTTATCTCAAAGGTCTCTAGTACTATTTGACTCCTGGTCTGGACACAAAGATGAATAAATACTACTCAAAACATCTACAGGAAAGCACATAGAACTGAAAATGATTTCATAAAAAACTACCAAATATGCACAAAGATTGGATGTATATTTGTTTAGCCAGTATAAAATGTATGCAAAGCGAATCACAGATTTCCAGTAAATTATGTCCTTGTACACAGCAACCAAAACTAATCATAAACCTTTTATCATGGAACTGCATTGCGTCATCTACAATCAATTGTCTGTGGATGTCTGTAGATCAATGCTGCATTACACACAACTAAAAGTAGTGATGAACCTGTGATGAATTTCAAACACATTGTTGATGTGGCTTTCAAGATTGGCATTATAGAATGTGTGCAAATAGTTTGTAACAATATTGTTTTCTTAACTGTGCATTTTGTAGTCACGCATACTGTTTTGATCATTTTATTGAAAATCCTTGTGTGCATTTATAAGTGAGCAGCTTCCATACTTGCAAATGCAAAGATGATCTCTCGTGGATATTTGTTAAATTTTGCATTAAAACAAATGTAACCAATTTATTAAGAGTTAAATTCTCAACTTGTTAACCAAATTTTTATGAAGATAAGGTTGTTCAAGTTCAAATATCTTCCCTGTAAGTAATTCTGCACCAGCAGAATATGTAATAAAATTGTAACTGACATTATTCTGATAATTCTGGGTACATTTGATAGGTATGTATATAAGAGGCTATCCTGAAGCCACAAATTACATTTTAAAAACTTTTGTTTATATGTGTGTTACCTTTTCATGTAATAATGGCCAAACTGATTGTTAGGAAACTTGGTAGATAGCATACCATAGGTCCCACTTAGAAAGTAGGCTATATGGCATATTAACTAGTTCTTTTAAAAAAATTAATGCTACTTAACAGTTTATATGCATAATGTTTCTCAGAGAATCTGTCATTTCCTTCTGCTCATTATACAATTTGTTATTTTCCTCACTTTTCTTCCTTTTTAAAATATACCGTCAGTTTTGTTCTGCCTGCATTAAATTTCAAACCCTTTCACTAAACATCCATGTTTCTTTCAATGCATGACTTAAATCTACTGTTGCAAATAGACAGACCATTAAACAACCAGCAGAGAAAAGGCCTGCAAATTTATTGATTAATGGTATATGTTCACAGACCCTTCTTAACTGTAATGTTTCATCTAACAAATCAGGCTTGATTTACAGGTTTCTCACAGACCTAATTCACCTTCTATGTTTTGTGGATGGTGCAGTATCTGTAATACATCAACTAGCTCTGTACTCATGACCTCTACTTATGATGTACGTCATGATGCTTTCCTTTCATTTGTATCTCATCAAGTTTAGCACTTTCAAAATTTCATTTGCAAACTAATATTAAATGCAGTGGAAAATTACCATTAAGAATTAAACATTCAAGAATTTTTGGTATTGATCATAATTAATGCAAATATATGCATTTATATTAAAGGGAAGTGAAGATTTGTCTCATTTCAGGCAACTGTATCTCTCTTGCACCTACAACGCAATGCGCAATAAAACAACTTATCTTGGCTAACATGATGTAGATAAAAAAATATAGCTTTTGTAAGCTATATGAAAATAGATGATATGGTTAGAGAAAGACATGTTATTGAAATATATCAGATTTTTTACAACTAGGAAATTCCTTTAACAAGCAGAATTACACTAAATGAGGACTATAGTTATCAAGGTGCAAAGCACCAAAGTGTTCAAAATTTAGACTTTTCTTCAGAGAGGTACTTAATTAAACCATAGCCTCTTTCTCTCAGATATACTACATTATTCAACTTTTCCAAGTTTTTATTAATGCTAAATGAAAGTCACTGGAGTTATCTTCAATGATAATATTACAACTTTTTGTTAATTACTAAAAATCTGATGTGTTGCACTCACATGACTTTCTCTACTCTTGTAAAAACTATTTTTATAAATGCTTATTCTCTATCATGTTAATTGAGATACGAGGGCAGTTCCAGAAGTACCCGACCTGATGTATATATAGCGGTTGTTTCACACAAATGACTATGGTAGAAAGTACCATACTTAATTTGAAGTTACATTGTTTAGTAATTGTTTGGCAGCCATTAATAGTGAACTCTCTCAGCAAATCTGTAAACATGGATAAAACTGGCCATCGTTATATGATACAATACTTTCATTTGAAAGGTCTTAGTCCAACTAATATTAAAGCTGAGCTAGATTTTACTCTGTGGGAGTCTGCTCCTTCATTTACAACAGTAAAATATTGGATGGCAGAGTTTAAGCAAGGCCATACGAGCTGCCAAGATGAACATCACAGTGGTCGACCAAATGAGGTGACCACGCCAGAAATTGTGAAAAAAATCCACAAAATGGTATTGAATGACCGTCGACTGGAGCTAGCAGACATCATAGGCATTTCAAAAGTACTGTACACAACACACTAACTGAAAATTTAGCCATCAGAAAGCTGTGCGCAAGATGGGTGCTGTGTTTACTCAGAATGGAACAAAAGCAGCGTCATGAGAATGTTTCAGTTGAGTGTTTGGCAATGTTTCGCTGCAATAAAGTCGAGTTTTTGTGTCGATTCATAACCATGGATGAAACAGGGGTCCATCACTTCACACCTGAGAAGAAGGAACAGTCAAAACAGTGGATTGAAAGGGGAGAATCAGCTCCAAAGAAGGCAAAAACAGTTCCATCTGCAGGCAAGGTCATGGTGTCCGGTTTTTGGGATGCACGTGGGATAATTTTCATTATCTTCAAAAAGGAAACGCAATCAATAGCGAGTATTATGCAAGCTTATTCCAGCATTTGAATGATGAAATCAAGCAAAAACAACCACATTTAGCAAAAAAGAAAGTTCTGTTTCATCAGAACAATGCACCAGTTCACACATCCATTATCACCATGGCCAAAATCAATGAATTAAAGTTCAAATTGCTTCCTCATGCACCCTATTCGCCAGACTTAGCCCCCACTGATTATTTTCTTTTTCCAAAGTTGAAAAAATGGCTTGGTGGTAAAAGATTTGCGAACAATGAAGAGGTGGAGTTTACAGTTCATGGCTATTTTGCAGAACTCGACAGTTCTCACTATACACAGGGTATCGAAGCTATTGAACATCGCTGGGAAAAGTGTATCAAGCTGAAAGTAGACTATGTAGAGAAATAAAAATGTTTTTTCCCAAAATTTGTGTTTTTTCTTTGTTAGGTCGGGTACTTCTGGGACAGCCCTCGTAAACATTTGCAGAAATTATCTTATTACTAATTTTCTTGTAGGTGCAAGGGGAATATGGAAATACAGTAGGCTTTAAGCAATAGTCAAATCTTTTAAGAGCTGGTAACTATGTGGAGCATTCCATTCTCTTTGCATGTCCAAAACATAAATAAAAAAGAGAAGAAGAATTCTCATTTGAGAAAAAGTATACATATTGGAAAATTCAAACAAATAAGGAATATCTCGAAATGGTTTACTTGACAAAAAATTAAAAAAGTATATGACATAAATTCTGTGTTTTAATGAGATCTACATTTTTCCTGTAGTAACATTTTGTCTACCTCTTATGGTTTACCGTTATGCAAAAGTCATTCAGAATGAAGAGGACTTTTGGGGACATTCCCAGAAAATTCAAGATGTACATTTCATTTGCCATAAAAATAACTTACACACATGGTATTTTAATCAAAACCGTTCAGAGCCATTTTTAAGAAAATTAACATTTTCAAAAAACGTTGCATGTAAAGGGTAGTTTGGGGTGGGGGGAATTTCTTGAAAATCTTTGTGTCATATCTTTGGAAGATACTGAACCCAAATAGCAAGTTTGATATTTATCTGACTTTTTGTTTATGAGTTATCATGTTCACAGACACCGACATGCTTTATTTGGATTCAGGGAGCCTCAAAACATGTACTTCTGGTGAAATCTCAGTATCAAATTTTTGGATGGAATGCAATACTTCCCCTACTTACTATACATAGTACAGAAAGTAAAAATGAATGCTATGGTGCTTAATGCTCTGAATTCCAGTCACGATTTGCAAACAGTTAGTGTGCCATAACACATGTAAACATGTTATAAATGAATTAATTTTACATTGAAAGAAGTTAGTAATAGTGAAGCTTATAATAATTTACAAATTAACTGAGTCAATTCTGTCACACTTTACTTACACTTTTTAAAACTCGGATAAGTTTCAAGAGCTATTGCTCTTATCCTCAGCTGAAACTGAACTGGTGTTGGTAGTATCAGTAGGATTGGATCCAGAGTAGGTGTCAAGATGGCAGCATCTATAGGGCTGGAAAAACGGAAGCAGGTATGATGAATCTGCAAAAATATCCATTATCAAAATTTCAAAATTCATAATTTGGTGTTCGTATTTGGTGATGTAGATTTTCTTCCAAGCGGCTAGTTCTAATGGATAGCCGCATGTTTTACTAGGGTTGCATTTGCATATTTCATGACTGAAGTCCCAGAAATGTGCAGCAACTGCATATTTATCTACTTATTTATACTTTATATGACAAAAGTGCTCATTAGTGTGGATTTTGAGGTTCTCTTTTGTTTTACTTACATATACTTTATTGCAATCTTTGGAATTGATTTTGTATATTCTGTATTTGCAACTTTGTGGTATCTGTTCTCTTGGTGAATTTTTAATAGGTTCCTTAGGTTGTATTTGTTCTGAGGGGCTAGAATGATGTGTTTTTAAAAAGTTATTAATGGCTTCAACCCACAATTAACTGACAAAAAGCTCAATAAGTATAAAATAAACAACTCCACCACCCTGGAAACTCTGAGAGAAAGCATAAAGTTCATCTACTACCCATGGCCACACAACAGTTTCCAAATTTTTTTTTCAAAAACCCATTATCATTCTAGCCCCCCCCCCAGAAATACAACCTAAAGAACCTACTGAAAGTCCCACCACTAGAACAAATATTAGAAACTTGCAAATTCATAATATACAAAATCAGCTGCAAAGATTACAATAAAGTATATATAGGTAAAACAACCTCAAAATCCACACTAATGAACACTTTTGCCATATAAAATATAAACAAGTAGATACATCTGCATTGCTGCACATTTCTGGGACTTCAATCATGAAATAGATGGAAATACAAACCTAGTAAAACATGCTAGTTGTCCATTAGAACTAGACGCTTGGGAGAAAATCTGCAATACCAAACACAAACATCCAATTATGAATTTCGAAAGCCCACCAATGTATAGTTTCAGCGGATTCATCACGCCTACTTCTGATTCCTGCTGCTATCTTGATACCTACCTCTGGATCCAGGCTTACGGATGCTACATACACCAGTCGCCCTTCAGCTGAGGATGAGTTTTAAAAAGTGTAAGCGAAGTTATGAGACAAAATCGACTCAAGTAATTTGTAAAAGTTATAAATGACTTAAAACATGTCTTCCATCATTTTTAAATATTTATATTTTTGGTGCCTTTAGCAAGTCACAAAATCTGAGTGTCTCCTAGCAATTGTTCAGCCTAAAGTTCACATTTATGATTTAAAAAAAAACAGCAGCATATTGATCATGGTACAAAGAATATAAATAAATGCATTGTAACTTATAGAATTCCTCTAACCATTGATTGTGCTATCAGTTGGAAGACCTAGACATTTTTGAAGGGAAACTAATTTGCTTTAATGGAAAGAGAATATTACTATGGTAAAGAAAAGTTCTCATTTACATACAAATGGCTTATAAAATAAATTTAAGCATAATACATTACAGTACTGCAAATAACAGGAAATTGTCAACTTTCATTTTCTATCAAAAACAGACTTACCATAAAATCTTTCCTCTTCATATGTGTTTCCTTGTGCCTTTTAAGTTTGAAGTATGTATAAAATGACCAGTGACATCCTGCAAAATTGCACTGTTGCCATAAAAATAAAGAAAGAAAAACAGTTCAAAATTAAAAGTCATATTCCTGTACATAAATTGATGCCCATTATCTGAAAATATTTCATGATTTAAGGTAAAAAATAAAGAACTTCAAATGACAATTGGCTTTTCTTAAACGTAAACCACAACTTCACGATTTTTACAGAAAAAAAAACTACAAATTTCAACAGACTTATTCAGCTCAAGTTACCAGATCATCCTGATTTTTACATAATATTGCAATGCAACACACATAAAATCAAGGGCAATACATTTAACTTTTCTTCCATTTTGAGCTATCATAGCTCTCATTTTACTGAACATTTTAAATGGTACTTGAATAATATGGACTGGAATTATTCTTTCTTGGTATGCAAAATGAACAGTTTACAAACCTGTTTTACTATTTTTTTATTTGCTTTATTTATTTTCCTCTTAATAAGGTTCTAATTCAATCAAATTGTAACTCATCTAGAGCTATAATTTGGTACAATGATGATCTTAAACTTATGAAAGATGTCACGAAGCAATGTGCTTGTATACTCAGATTCAGTTTGATCATAGAGAAGTAATAAGAAAGAATAGAGCTGCTTTGAAAGAAACTAAAATGATGTAAAAACAAGATTTATGGAAAATTTGTTGAATAAATATAAAGCTGCATGGGTCCTAATTACAAGTGTTGTGACGGTAATTTGTATCACAAATTACTCAGATGTGGTTAACGATAATAATATGAATATGTATTTTTATGTAACATTGATTTCAGGGGTTTAATAATTGTAATTATTATTGGTAAATAATAATTTTCGGCTCTACTGAAACTGTTAACAATAACACAATACTTTAGCAAGGGGGTGAGTTGTTTATCGTTACCGGGAACCAGGAAGTTACGTCATGTTTCGCGCCTTTTCGGTAAAAGCTTCCAGAACATTCTATAAAAGTAATATGTATTAGTGGTTTTCATTGGATAGTAAAATAGACGCTAATGTTGGCGCGTTTTATTAGCCAATGGTAATTCATTTATAATCTTTAGGTGTAGCTTGAGGCAAGTCTATAAATAGTGTAGATTCAAAGCGATCGTCCTCCAGTTCGGCAAGATTCTCGACACAGTACACATCGTCCTCCAGTTCGGCAAGATTCTCGACACAGTACACATCGTCCTCCAGTTCGGCAAGATTCACGAAGCACTACACATCGTCTCCTGCAATTATACAAAATTCTCCGTACATTACACGTTGGCCGCTTAGTTCACCAAGTTACGCGGAGTGAAAATCATTAAAGATCTAAAATATTACAAAGTCACTTATATACAAAAATTGAAGTACGTGAGTTAAAAGTGAGAAGTTATTATAAACAGTTTCAGTATGGCGATTATCAAGATAAATTTGTGAAAGTGTTAGTGCACGTGTTCGACAATAAAACAGTATAAAACACATTTCTTCACTAGTAAATTTTGGATAAAAGATTCCTTTTCCGCTTCACACCCTGCAAGAATTAAATGCCTACCTAAATAGCTGGCCGGAGGACAATATACATAACCTTAAAACTAATTCATATAGATTGCTACGCCAGAAGGAGTTAACAAATGACCAACGAATGACGTCACACAAGATGGTTCCACGCGTAAGGTAAGCAACATTACGTGAGAAACATTATCCACCACGTGGTGCTCTAAAACATATATACAATTCACACTATAACTCTCGCAAATTGGCTCCACAACGTGGGGCTCGACAACAAAAGGACATTACATAAAGCAAGTTCTCTCGCAAATACGCGTGATGTAAAAACAATATTTGATACTTCAAATTGGCGCATCAACGTGGAGCGACAACTAGGAAAGGAAGGCTAGACGACTAGGAAAAGTAGCAGAATTAACCAGGAAAAGGCGAATGCAGCAGTGGAACGATCTACAAGATGCAGATTCCAAGACAGCAGGGTAAATCAACTACAAAAACATCGAGACAACGTAGATTCATCACAACACAACGCAGAAGCGACATACAAATCTAGGAGAATGGGGCAGAACGCTGGACATCAAAACTGCAGCATCAGACAGCATCAAAAAGGTAATTAAATGAGACTTAGAAGTGGTAGGATAATAAAAACAATGGCTACCAATAATACAGAAGAAATAATTATGGAGGGAGATAGTGTAACAGTTAGCTGTGATCCAATACAAAGTACAGGGAATAGCCCAGATTTTTTGGGGTTTGAAGATGAAAATGTTAGTGCAGAAAGTGAGAGTAGAATAGCAGGAAATGTTAATCTTGATACTATTGTGATGATGGAAATGCTGAGAAATATGAAGAGGGAATTGAGGGAAGAATTGAGAGAAGATATTGATAGGAGTTTAGAACAAAAACTAGATCAGAATAAGAGAGAATTGAGGGAAGAATTAAGGGAAGATAGTAGTAAGAGTAATGAGAAATTAGAACAAAAACTAACTCAGAAAATGGAAATGAATAATAAAGAATTGAGGGAAGATATTAGTAAAAGTATTACAGATCAATTAAGGGAAGAAATTTGTAAGAATAATGAGAAATTAGAAAAGAAAATAGATCAAAACAGGGAAGAAATTGAAAAGAAATTCATGGAGCTAGATAGTAGTATGATGAGAATGAAAAATGAAAATCAGGAGATGATAGCAAATGAGATAGGCGAGGTTTCAAAGAAAATGTTAGACATGAGCAGGGAAATATCTAACCAAAAAAATGAGGTCAATGTAAAATGTACAGAGCTAGGTAGCCGAATGAGTAGCATTTCAAGTGAGTTAAAAGGGATGATGGAGGCTACAAATGCAGATTTAATACAGGTGCAAGTTAATTTCAGAGGGGAAATATCTGAAATTCAGAAGGAGTCAGAAAAACAGAGAAATAAATTGTCTGATGAAGTTAAAGATTTGTCTAAAGATTTGAATCAAAAGCTAACTTCTGAAATTAACAAACACCAAACTGTTCAAAATGAGAGTAATAAGAAATTGGAACAGACAATAGAAAATCTGCAAGGTACTGTAAATAGGTTAGAATTGAATTCAAGGGCAAATATATGTGATGTGCATGTGTTAGATGTACAAAATAATGATAGAGGTAGTTCCTCAGGTATGATAAATAATGTGAGTGATGCGGCAGCTTCATCTATAGCTAATGCTGAAACTCAGAGTGCACAAGTTACACTAGAGAATTTAAATATGGGAGTAGGGAATTTGCAAAATTACAATCATATCTTAAGTGATTTTCCACTTCCAAAATTTAATGAAAACTCCAGTCCAGTACAGTTCATTGCAGAATTATCAGAGTATTTTCAAATTAAAAAAATACCTGAAGCATTGAAAATGATAGTTGTCAAAAGATGTTTGGACCAGAAAACCTTAGATTGGTTACAAATGGTATCAGGGGGCGAAATTTCATATGAATCCTTTAAGAGATTATTCATGAACAGATTTTGGAATGTAACGGTACAGCAAAGAATACGAGCAATGCTTAGTCATGGTCAATTTAATCCACGAGAGGGAATATCGATGACTGATTACTTACTAAAACATGCAAGTCAGGTTAGAAACTTGTCACCTCCAATCAGTGAGGAAGATTTTGTGAGTTTGCTCGCAAGGCATTATCCTATCAGGATACAAAATTACTTATTGATTGCAAAACCACGGAACATCTATGAGATGACAGAATTAATAACAGCTTTGGAACAACAGGAAGAAGATATGTCTCGGGAGTGGGAACATAGATTTTTAGATGTACGAGATAGAAGAAATTACCAAGGTAGTTATCAACAAATAAGAGGACAAGACAGACATCATGAAATTAATACCAGACAACGGTATCAATCATATGTTCCACAATTTGAAAGATCAAGGATAGATAGGAGACCAGGGCGGCAGGAACAAATAAATTATGTCAGGACAGAAAGATTACCTGAAAGAGGGCAAAACTATGGAAGGAGGTATATTAGACAGAGGGGAAATTTCACTCACTGGAGGGAAAATAATAACCGTGAAAGATCTGAGGAACGGCAAGAAAATTACGTGCCAAGGGGACATAATGTCAGAAATCGAGGATTTCGAACTCGAGGACGGGAAACTCAAAACAATGGTGGCGACACTGAGATAGATTTAGCGCCTGTTAGGAATGGCAGTCCCGTACGTGAACATGGAAATAACCAGGAAAACTGTTAACAGACTCCTGTGTAGTAGGTTCTCAGGACGTCTTTAATAATTCAGTATCCATTACCAATACAAATCATACACCTACACATACACCCTGTAATAAGATTACAGCAACAAAAGATAAGGGAGAAAATTTTGAGTCACCTCATGTTAGAATGGAAATTGCGAAGAAAGAAATCATTGCAACTATAGATTCTGGTTCATCAGCTTCAATTTGCTCACAGAAATTTTACATAAATTTGATTAATGAAGGTAACAAAATTATGGCTCTTCCCACTAGTAATTTAGTTTGTCGTGTTGCAATTGGAAGAACTGCACAGGTCATAAAAACACAAGCTCTACTTAGCATACTTATTGGCGGAGAGAATTTTGAGGTTATGTTTCTAATTGTAAACCATCTGATTTGTGACATAATTATAGGATGTGACTTCCTACATGAATATGAAGCATGTATAGATTTTAAACATGAAGAGTTAAAGATAACAAAAGAAGGTAGAGAAATAAGGGTACCATTTATAAAAGAAGAAATTTCTGTAATCGAAATGACAAAGGATGAGAAAGATATTTGTGACCAAGAATTTTTTGTGCAAATAACAGAAACTGATAGAAATAATCAAATAAAGCAGGTAGTCACAGAATATGAAGGGAATACCACGCCATATTTTCAACAGCTAGCAGAAATGCCAGAAGAAGTAGAGAAATGTGTTATCCAAACAAAAGACGACCATGTGAGCGAGACAAACAACAGCAGGAAAGAGAAGAGAAATGAGGAAATAATACACAAGTGTGAAGAAGCTTATAATCTTACGATAATGCAAAAACAAATCCTTCATGATGTTTTGATGAACAATAGTTCAGTTTTTAGTACTATCCCAGGCAGATGTAATGTATATCAGCATACATTTCAAGTAGAAGACGTACCACCATATAGGCACAAGTATGACAATTTACCTATAAGTCTTCGAGACAAAGCTAGACAATTAATAAATAGCATGCTAGAAAATGGGATTATTGAGCAAAGTAATTCTCAATACATAAATTCAATCTGCTGGAGTATTAAACGAGATGGTAGTTTGAGATTAACTTTAGACGGCAGATATGTCAACAAGTATATGAAACCAGATCATTTTCAAAGTGAGGGAATTGAACAACTAATTACAAAACTTTCAAGAGGGAGATTTTTGACATCCATCGACCTCACTGCATCATATTGGCAAGTGGAATTAGATCCGCAAGTGCGTGATTACACTTCATTTCAGTACTCAGGGATTCAGTATCGCTTTTGTGTAAATCCTTTTGGTTTAAAAAACTCAGGAAGTGGATTTTTGAGAGCCATTCACAATATCTTTGGAAATTCTGCAGATGACTTTTTAATAAAGTATATTGACGACTTCTTAATCATTAGTCAAACATTTGAAGAACACATGAATAATGTCCATTATGTGTTAAATAAACTACAACAACATGGTATGACTGTGAACATACTAAAATCAAAATTTTGTGTCAAGGAAATAAATTTTCTGGGTTATGTAGTAGATGAACGAGGTATAAGACCTGATCAGAAAAGAATAGAAGCAATAATGAAAATTCCACCACCAAGGAACGTAAAACAAATTAGACGTCTCTTAGGGGTATTGAACTTTCAGAGTAAGTTCGTACCAAGATATTCGGCGGAGATAGAACCACTACGGCAGCTACTCCGAAAGAACAATAAGTGGAGATGGACAGAGGAGCATCAAAAATGTTTTGAGAGAGTAAAGGAACTATTTGCTAAGTCCATATTACTTGAGAGGCCCAGAGAAGATTTGGAATATGAAATTTATGTCGACGCATCAATGCAAGGATACGCCGGAATTTTAGGACAGCGAGACATCAACAATGACTTTCACGTCATTAGTACAGCTTCAAGAGGACTTACAAATATTGAGAGGAATTCTTCAGTGACTCAGTTAGAAATTGGAGCACTATATTTCTCATTAATTCGTTTTAAAACCTATATTTATCAGAAAAAGGTGAAAGTATATTCAGACCACATAAGCTTAACTTTCATACAACGGTGTAGATTATGTAGTGGAAAACTTGCTAGATATATTCATGCAATATCTGCATTCGATATTGAGATTATCCACATTCCTGGCAAAAATAATACCTTCAGTGATTTGCTGTCAAGATTGAACTACAACCCACAAATTCCCGAGAATATTGAAAGGCCTAGAAATGAAGTCAAAATATTGACAATTGAAATTCCTTTAAGCAAAGAAATGATTAGAAAATTGAAAAATATCGGGGAAATTCAAAATGAGGATGCAAAATTATTTGAACTTAAAGAAAAAGCACCATTGATTGAGGAGGCAAAGAAAGAAATTATAGCAATTCGAGATGGGACATTATACAAGAAGCATGGAAAAGAAATGCCCAGTTGGAAGATAATGGTTCCGAAAAGCATGGAAAAGGAACTAATTAAAAATTTTCATGAAGGGTTAGCACACTCCGGGACGGACCGAACAACTTCTATGATTTTAGAGAATTTATACATATCCAAATTGCGTCAAAAAGTTCGGAAATTTATATCGTGCTGCAACCTGTGTCAGAAGGCAAAGCAAATAAATGCAGCATATGCATTTGAAACTAATTCGGTTATTAGAGATAAGCCGAGATGTGTAATTAGTATTGATATTCATGGTCCGATGCCTCCAAGTCAATTTGGAAATAAATATATATTTGTCTGTTATGATATATTCAGCAAATATGTAAGAATCTACCCTTTGAGAAAACCTACAGGTTTAGCATGTTTGAATAGACTACTTAAGTCATATGTGATAGAAGAAGGACCTATTCAATCTGTATTGAGCGATAATGCTTCGTACTTCACAGGAAAAAAATTTATGGATGGACTTAAAGAAAATGGCATTAAACAATATTTTTCGTCAAGATACAGACCGAACTCCAACCCAGTGGAGAGGGAAATTAAGGAAATTTCAAATTATTTAAGGGTGTTATGTCATCGAAAACACACTCAATGGTATGGATACGTGAACTTCGTTCAGAACCTACTAAATGAAACCATAAACAATGTGACAGGATATAAACCATGTGAACTTAAGTTGGGAAAGAAGATCAATACAATGTGTAAAACAATCCCAGGAGCCATTCCAGATGCGCATTCGATACCACCAACAGAAGAAGAGATGTTCCGAAAAGCATTTGAGAGGATGAAGAAAAAAGCCATAAAAAGAAAAATGAAACATGAAGAAAAGAAGAGAAAGGAATGGAGGATCAAAATAGGAGATTTAGTTTTGGTTAAAACCAAGAAATTGTCCGACAAAGAAAATAAACTTTATTGGCGAATGTTTCTCAAATACCATGGACCATATGAAGTTGTTGAAGTGTATGGAACTAACACATATGAGTTATGTAATCCAACAACTCGAAAAAGCATAGGAAAGTTTCATATTGAGATGCTTAAACCATACAACCATGAAGATCATGGTGAAATAAAAGACAATGATGATAAATAGTAAATGCTGGATAGTTAAAGGCGAAATGCAGAACAATGTATTGGAACGTAAGAGGGTTAAATAAAAATGTAAATCATATGAATGGAGAAATAAATTGTGGTCATGACTAACTGTTTGAGAAGAAAATAAATAAATTAAATATTTTTTTTGTAACTGTAACAACATTTAAAAATTAAGAATGCAAAGATTGAAACTTAAGATGTTATATTAAAGTAAAGTACATGAATACTATTACAAGAGTATTGTTAAAATAAAATTCAAAATAACAAAAATGGTAAACATAATTAAAACCAATATTTATGTAGTAAATAGAACATGTGAAACAATGCCTAGATTTAAGAGATGTAAATATTTGTGTTGAGGGTGAATATTTTGGTACATATGTATAATAATTATAAAAATCTTAAATGTATAAATTTTGTCAACAGCTTAAAGTAAACAATTTGGTAGCAGTAAATAAATAGTTTAGGGTATAGTATTTGCTATAAAAAAAATTTTTGTGATATCAGACTAATATCTAAATTAATTAAATCAGAGCCAGTAAGTAGTGGCGAGATAAAACATATGTTGTGTGTTAAACGCGTGTGAAGTGTTAAGTGAAAGTGAATAGCGTGTGTTACAAGATTTAGGAGACTAAAAACAAAATTATAAAATTTCTAAACAAGTTATAAATATTTATAATTATATTTCTAGTGGGGCATATGTGACGGTAATTTGTATCACAAATTACTCAGATGTGGTTAACGATAATAATATGAATATGTATTTTTATGTAACATTGATTTCAGGGGTTTAATAATTGTAATTATTATTGGTAAATAATAATTTTCGGCTCTACTGAAACTGTTAACAATAACACAATACTTTAGCAAGGGGGTGAGTTGTTTATCGTTACCGGGAACCAGGAAGTTACGTCATGTTTCGCGCCTTTTCGGTAAAAGCTTCCAGAACATTCTATAAAAGTAATATGTATTAGTGGTTTTCATTGGATAGTAAAATAGACGCTAATGTTGGCGCGTTTTATTAGCCAATGGTAATTCATTTATAATCTTTAGGTGTAGCTTGAGGCAAGTCTATAAATAGTGTAGATTCAAAGCGATCGTCCTCCAGTTCGGCAAGATTCTCGACACAGTACACATCGTCCTCCAGTTCGGCAAGATTCTCGACACAGTACACATCGTCCTCCAGTTCGGCAAGATTCACGAAGCACTACACATCGTCTCCTGCAATTATACAAAATTCTCCGTACATTACACGTTGGCCGCTTAGTTCACCAAGTTACGCGGAGTGAAAATCATTAAAGATCTAAAATATTACAAAGTCACTTATATACAAAAATTGAAGTACGTGAGTTAAAAGTGAGAAGTTATTATAAACAGTTTCAGTATGGCGATTATCAAGATAAATTTGTGAAAGTGTTAGTGCACGTGTTCGACAATAAAACAGTATAAAACACATTTCTTCACTAGTAAATTTTGGATAAAAGATTCCTTTTCCGCTTCACACCCTGCAAGAATTAAATGCCTACCTAAATAGCTGGCCGGAGGACAATATACATAACCTTAAAACTAATTCATATAGATTGCTACGCCAGAAGGAGTTAACAAATGACCAACGAATGACGTCACACAAGATGGTTCCACGCGTAAGGTAAGCAACATTACGTGAGAAACATTATCCACCACGTGGTGCTCTAAAACATATATACAATTCACACTATAACTCTCGCAAATTGGCTCCACAACGTGGGGCTCGACAACAAAAGGACATTACATAAAGCAAGTTCTCTCGCAAATACGCGTGATGTAAAAACAATATTTGATACTTCAGTGTTAATGGAGGTAAAGACATTAAATTCAGTGTCAGTCCTGATGTAAATCCCAATGATTTTAGTAAATATTTTACAAATAAAGTAGAACTCCAACTATCCAGATCACTTTGAGGAAAAACAAAAAAAATATGTGCAACTAAAATTACTTTATTAAATCAACGAGCTGGATTTGTCCAACAATTATTATAGTACACAGTTGTAAAGTATTGTATGTTTTTTATGGGGTTTTTTTTAGTTTCTAAAATCAATCTGCAGCGAATGTGTTAAAAGATAAATTTTCCAACAATGAATATAGTTAAGTTGTGTGCCACATTGGGTCCTTCCTACTGTGAATGCAATGTAGCTGCTACAGTGACGGTTACTCCATTAGAGCACATGAGCACATGAATCCCCTGGTAAAATGCAATAACAATGATTTATGATTATGATAATGATGATGATGATGATGATGATGATGATGATGATGATGATGATGATGATGATGATGATGATGATGATGATGATGATGATGATGATGATGATGATGATAATAATAATAATAATAATAATAATAATAATAATAATAATAATAATAATAATAATATAGGATTTAAGTATTACATTGCCACTGAAAAAACAATATATAAATGGTATAAAATGAACTGAATCGTCAAGCACTTGTGAATACCACTGTTTGTAAATCTCACTTAGAGGTGGAGCATGTGCTATGAATGTGTTGCAAGACAGTCTTCTCTCTCCAATGTAGGTACTGTTGGAGGGGGGAAGGTTAGCTATAAGCTGCCTGTGGGGCACATGTTGGTTGTGCCAAAGCATTGTTAAGTAATAAGTGCAGTGAATATTGTGAAGTTAAGATAAAAGTTAGCAACTTACAAGAACTACTATTTTATAATGTGTCATTGCAGAAGACAGAAATAAAACATGATGGTAGGCCCACCAGCTTAGAATTGTATACAGGTAACAAAATCAAAGAACAGAATTTTAAAAAAAAATTCAAGCGCGATATATATGACAAAATGCAGGGATCTGTGGATGAGAGGTGATTAATCACCTATATTGTTTTCCTTGATAGTTATTTGCGAAACAAGGTGGAGAATCTAGCTGGGTGAATTATGGTGTCTGTGATATGACACATTTGATTCAAAAGATTAATAAGCATGGATGCGCACAGTCACACCTGAATTCTATCCTAGAGTTAAATATTATTGGTAAAGTGGAGGTTCGCCAACAACTCCACAGTGCTTATCATGTCAACATTATGAGACACAATGAACAAGTATAAAAAAATGTATATGTACTTTTTAAAATTATTGATTGCATTAGTTTCTGTGGTACTTTTGAACTAGCACTTCGGGGTCACGATGAAAGTAGTGAGCCTAGTAACCCTGGTGTCTATAACGGTCTTATTCACTTTTCAGCAGAGTTGGATGCCTCTTTGAAGGATCATCTTACCAGTGCCACTGTGTTTAAGGGGATCTCTAAAGAAATACAGAATGGTTTATTGGATTGCATGCTTACGGTATGTAAGTACCACATTAAAAAGGAAATTTCAAACACAGACTTCATTGCAGTGATAGCAGGTGAAATGACTGATATTTCATCTGCATTCCAATTAGTTGCTGTGCTTCAATTCATCCTAAACAATGGACAACCAGTAGAATGCTTCTGGGAATTTTGTAATCCTTCTGGACATGCATCAGTGCCGGCAAGTAGCATTAGAAAAAGTGTTGATAATCCTAGTGAAGTAATTTCCCAGAGTTACAATGGCACTAATGCCACGAATGGCCAGTATGCTGGTGTTCAAGCAACAATTGAGCATACTTACAAAAATGCTCATTTTGTGCATTGTTATACTCATCAGCTAAATTTGATTGTAGCTCAATGCACTAGTCAGAACAAGCATATTCAAGTGTTTTATTTTTAAACCTGAGTGATATCACTAATTTTTTTAGTAACTCGCCTCAGAGAATTTCAACACTAGACAAAGTGGTTGGAAAGAGAATTTCCCATGCCTTGGCTACCAGATGGAATTTTAAACGCAGAACTATGAACGCTGTGTTTGAGAACAGAGAAGAATTAATTCAATGCATGGAGAGAGAAGCCATTGCTAAACGGCCTACTACAATAAATCAGGCCACAACAATTCACTGCGTGTTGGAGGATTCCCATTTTGTGTTATGGCACATAGTTTTCCATAATATTATGTCACATGTGGATGTATTATTTAACCAACTCTAAAAGAGAAATACTGACGCTGTTCATATTTGAAAGAATATACAAAGTTTTCAGATATCAATTGAGAAGGAAAGAGAAAGAATGGAGACATGTACAAGGACGCTGAAAATTCAGAAGCACCATCAAAGAGAAGGAAAGTAGAAAATACGAAGGCGATACTGAACAGTTTTAGAATGCTATGTTTGTACAAAAGAATGAAATTTCTTTATATTTGACAGCTACTTTCTAATGTTTGCAAGTTGATTGCCATGTAGTTTGATTTGCTCTAATAGTTTGTTAATTATCATCATTTAAAGATTTTGTGTTCACCCAAAAACTGAATGTGACTAGAGAATATTTCTGGACTATGATTTTTTTATGATTTTAAATTGTAATTAATGCCTAAACAATGTGAAGATCAGCTTAGAAATACATAGCAAAGAAGCCCCATCTAAGGCAACAATTCATAATTGGTTCAGTGAATTCAAAAGAGATCAGTTTTTCTTAGTGATGAATTTCATGAAGGACGCACAAAAACTGCTGTTACTGATGAAAATATTGCCACTGTTCATGCAATGCTTGAAGAAGATCAACGGACATCTTATGAATTTATTCAGGCAACATTGGGCATCAATATGAGTCAGATGCAAAACATTTTACATCAACAGTTAAATGTGAGAAAACTTTGTTGTCAATGGATTCCACATAAACTGAATCCCGATCAAAAACAACACATTGATTGGTGCAGAAAAACTGCAAGTTCCAAGGTGACACTTCAAATTTGATTTGGAATGTTGTCACTGTGATGAATCTTGGATTTATTATGATCCTGAAAAAAGAAGTCAATCAGCTTAATGGGTCTTTTGAACAGAACCTAAGCCTGCAAAAGTCCGACGAATTTGCAGTGCTGGTAAGAAAATGGTTGCTAGTTTTTTGTTTTTTTTCTAAAATGGGCCATATTACTAGTATAGCACCAGAAGATAGATGTACTCTTACTACCGATTGGTACACAAATTTCTGTTTACTGCAAAGTTTTGAAAAAGTGCATGGAAAATAACCAAAAGGAAAAATAATGCTTTATCATGACAACACATTGTTGCATACAGCAAAACTAACAGTATCTGGATGCTGTAAAGGTCAGCACCATGAATCCTCCACCATACAACCCTGATCCAGCACCTTGTGATTTCTTTTTGTTTCCAAAAATTAAAGATAAAATGTATGGAATCACTTTTTCATCATCAGATGAAGCAGTGGAACATTATAAAAACCTGCTTTTTGAAGTGCCTCAGGAAGTGGCATCATTACTTTATGGACTGGTTTCATCAAATGCAAAAATGTATTGATGTTAAAGGGGGAATATGTTGAAAAATAATAAAATCATTTAAATTTTTAAAAACTAACCCTTGTTTGATTATCTAAAACTGTTCAGTGTGGCCCTCATACTTACATAAGTAGAACTGTGGCAGCCAAGGAAGTCTACGATATAACTGTAAATCAAACAAAACTTAAGATTTATATTTACCACAGTATTCTGTCTCACTCTTCGATGCTGTAAATGATATACGCTTCCCTGCTCAACTTCTTGAAGATTACAATCAACGTTTACAACATGTCAGAAAAGAATCGCCTGAAGACAGAGTTGCAGATTATCTACAGATGGCCAGATTTTAGAAACATGAGTTTCTAACAGGTTTATTACAAAATAATTTTTCTGAGACTTACAAACTATTGTTAATTGTTGTTACAATTCCTATAACAACTATTGAGACTGAGAGATGTTTCTCCACTTTAAAGAAGTTCAAGACCTTTTTAAGGAGTACCATGGTCAAGGGAAGGCTGAGTGCATTAGCAATGCTTTCTATTGAGAAACAGATGATTACCAACATCCCCAATTTTAAAGAGCTTATGATTGATTTATTTCCCTCAAAAAAGAAAAGAACAATGAACTGTGTCAGATTTTCTATCAGTGCTCAATTTGTAATTATGAGTTCAATCATCTGAGTATTTTTGTTTGTACAATTGGGTATAATCACACTTATGGGTCATATACTAATGTTATTGATATTGGTGTTAGTAGTTTTATTATGTTGTTAAAACATAAGCTAATTATGAAAGGTCTAAAATATTTGAAGCTGCCTATACACACATAATTTATTTCAATAAATTATTAAACATTGATTGTATTTTGTTAGCCATAAATTTCTATGAATCTTCACATTAATAATTCATGAACTGCCACTGCAATGAATCATCAGTTTTGCAACACATTATTGTGTTTGTCAGTGTCAGTCAGTCAGTGTGGCCTACATCAGTTTGGGTCGTGACTTTAACCTAGACCTGTGTGTTTTAGTTTACTGTGTGGCAGTATGTCTTCTAAAAGGAAACATGTTATCTTATCATTGGCAGACAAAATAAAAATCCTTGAACAATTACATAAAAGTGTGAGTGGTAAGACATTAAAAAAATCTGATGTGTTACACTCACATGACTTTCTCTACTCTTGTACAAACTATTTTTACAAACGCTTATTCTCCATATGCTTCATGTTAATCAAGATATCGAGATGCTAATATTATTGCTAATATTCTTATAGATGCAAAGGGAATTGGTAGGCTTTAAGCGATAGTCAAATATTTTAAGAGCTGGTTGCTATGTGGAGCATTCCATTCTCTTTGCATTATTACCAGGACAGAAAAAAAAAGAATAACAATTCCCATTTGAGAAAAAGTGTAAGTATTGGAAAATTTAAGGGAATAACAAGCAATATCTCAAAAATGGTTCACTCAACAAAAAAAATGTATATGATATAAATTGTGTATTTTAATGCGATCTACATTTTTTGTGTAGTAAAATTTTGTCTACCTCTTATGCTTTACCGGTTATGCAAAAGTCATTCACAATGAAGAATACTTTTGGAGACATTCCCAGAAAATTCAAGATATACATTTTATTTGTCATGAAAGTATCTTAAATATATGATATTTTAATCAAAATCGTTAGAGCCATTTTTGAGAAAATTAAAATCTGTTAAGTCTTATTTCAAGATTTCTTTTCAAAAAAAGATCCTATCCCCAACAATAAATCAGCTGATATATGTCAAATTGTTTGTAATGACTGTAACCTGGTATACATAGGAGGAACCAAAAGAAATCTTGAAATAAGACTTAAACAGCATATGAGATGCATTTACCAAAAGCAGCCAGATAAATCAGCAGTAGCACATCATTTCTGGTCTTCAAACCATGATATCACTCCGAACATAAAACTCTTAAAACCAATCAACAGCAGCAATGAATTGGACATCTGGGAAAAAATACATATCGTCAAACACAGGAATCACCTAATGAATTTCGAACTGCCGCCACCCAGCAGCCTTTGGAGGTTCTTCAGCCCAGCATCAGAGAACACCACTAGCCACACTCATTCCCCAGACAATAACTGGCAAAATCAGTTGAAAACATGCTGACGATGGAAGCAAACCGTCTCCCGAAACGCGTTCAAGTAAGAACATTTTAGTGATATAGTGTAACAACCTTCAACTCTCTTTATTTTAAATTGTTCCATGATGTCTTTTTGCTATCCTTAATGAGCTGCCCAGACCTGGCACGCACTCTCTTGTATTCAATCAGGTTATCCAGAGTGGGGCGACGCTGGAAAACCCCAAGAGCACACCTGCGAGCACAAATGGCACCTCGGCACTCTTCCATCCACCAAGGGATGGAACGAGGGTTGGCAGTTGACCGTAGAATAGCTTGCTCAGCAGCAAAAAGTATCTTCTCTGGAGATGTTTGACCAAACAATTCACAGAGTAGTGCTCACTATAATCAAACACAGGCAACCGGGAGTAAAGGTTCCAGTTGACATGATCCAAGTGCCATCCAGGCAAGCGTGTGGAACATATATCCTGTGTCAAGAGACTAACAAGACATGGAAAGCAGTCACTAGGGTGCAAATCAGAGATGACACTCCAATGCAAGGAAACCGTCAACTGTGCTGAACAAATTGCAACATCAAGGTGTGAAAAAGCGTTGGAGTCTGAGAGATACCTAGGCTCTCCGGTGTTCAGAAGAGCCAAGCAATCAACTCACCTCTTGCACAAGCACGAGGTGAGCCCCAAAGAGGGCGATGGGCATCAATGTCCCTCACCAATAGAACAGGCGCTGGCAACTGAGAGACTAGATCTTCCAAATCCATGAGCAAGAAGTCATCGGATGGAGACAGATAAATGTTACAAGTGGTAAATCGGATGGACGGCAGCTTAATCCTTACAGCCACCGACTGGATGTCAACTGTATAGATACAGATTCCACAAATATAACATCTCTGATGAACATTGCCGTGTCCCCTTGCGCAGGAATACCCTCCTCCGGCGCAAGATCACATCGCGCAAGTGCATATAGTCTAAGTTAAAAGCCGTCTTGAAGACGGAGTCCAGTCTCTTGTAAACATAAGACCAAAGGCTCACACTTTAAGCAAAAGTTCAAGCTCTGTTCAACGTGTTCCAATTCCATTGTAGGATAGCCATTATAATTATAACGGAATAAGTTCTTAATCGTTGTGGAAAGCGGTGGTCGAATCAATTTTCCCTTTTTCTTTGGTGTCGGGCTAACAGCCTTAACGGAGGATTCATCCTGCCTCCCTTTCACCATCGTTCCGGCAGTATCCTCCTGCTCTACCTCCCCCACGAGGGAGGACCCCCTTCCAACAGAAAACCTCAGTTCGAGATCAGTGAAGATGTTGATCGCCGATCCGAGTCCTACCCAGAAGAAGATCTCTGAGGAGATGTTCATGGACCCCTACCTCCCTTGGACGCTCCGAGGACAGGCTTCACACTTTCCTTCAGGAAGCCAGCTCAATTATAGCCACTCTTGAACCTCATCTGTGGTGCATTATAAGTTACGGGCCTGCCAGTCTTACTGCTTGAAGTCGATGGTCTTGATGTTGACCTTACCGAAGGGATCCTGTCAGTAACAAACCTGTCAGATGTTGTAGATGTAGATGTGGACTTCGTGGGCTTAGTGATCCGGCCATGAGAATCCCTTCTGAAATCGTGGCCCAGTTAAGATCGCTGGCTTGAGCTGCGATCCCCCAATCCACCGGTTCAACCGCAACTGAGCCACATGTACCGGACTTCAGGACAGAGGGTTGGCAGACGCGTAGGAGCCTCTGGGCCTCTGAGAAGGAAATGCTCTTCCCAACCCGAATCACCCCCTCCTCAGCAAAACGGGGGCACTCTCGGGAACCAGATGGATGTTCACCACTGCAGCCAACGCATGTTGGAGCTAATGTAGATGCTCCCCCGTGTGAGAACTCTCCACAGTCAATGCAGGCAGCCTCACTGTTACAGAAATCACTTGTAGGATCAAAGTGCTGGCACTTATAGCATCTAATCGGGTTAGGAATACATGGCCCAATCTCAATGGCCTCACACTCCACCTCAATCAACCAGCCTTAAAACAACAATGTGTCAAATAAAATTCTTTGTAATGTTAACTATTTGCAAGATATTCTTTGTTATTGGTTTGAATTTTCAGGTACTTTTACTTTTTTCAAGTGGTTAATCACTATTTATTTTTTCTTACGGTTACACAAAGAGGATGGAATTTCGAAGATGTCACACCACTTTTCATTTTTTAAAAATCCATCACTTTAGCCTTGTATCATTCTTACACCTACAATGAAATGTGGAATGTTGGTTTATCTTGATTAACAAGAAATATACACAAGCAAGAACTTTTGTATGAAACCTAGAAGAGTGAGCAGTCATGGAAATCAACACATGGATGTTTCTCTCTCTCTCAAGCACGCACACACACACACACACACACACACACACACACACACACACATACATATACGAGGTGGTATCCAAAATATTTGGGACTGGTGCTGCCATCTGGTCAAAGACTTATGACCGCCATCATCCTCGAAGTAGTTCCCTTCCACACATATACACTGGTCCCAGCAATTCTGTCATTTTACAAATGCATCCTGGAATTCATGTTCTTCTTTGAGGGTGTTTAGCATAGACAGTATTTCTTCTTGAATCCTCTCAATTGTGTCGAACCGACATTCTTTCAATTTGATTTTCACTTTGAGGAATAGAGCGAAGTCGCAGGATGCCAAATCAGGCAAGTGCAGTGGGTGGGGGACAACCGTCATGTTGTTTTTCGTCAAAAAGCTCCTGGTGAACAAGGAAATGTGACAGGGTACATTATCATGATGCAACAGCCAATTCCCCTGTTGCCAAATTCGAGCCGTCGTCTCCACACATTTTCACGGAGCCATCGCAAAACGACACAGTAGTATGTGGAATTCGCTGTTTGATTTGGTGGGATGAATTCTTTGTGCACAATCCCCTTGGTATCAAAGAAAACGAGGAGCATGCGACTCACGGGCCTACCGGTGTGAGCATTGTCTTCAATACCTGTACAGTCAAACCTGAACCAAGCATGCCACTCAAACACATGTGGACGGCTCATGCTTTGTTCCTCAAACACTTGTTGAATCATTGCAAGGGTCTCCGTAGCATTTTTCCCAGATTTGCGCAGAATTTGATGCACACTTTCTGTTCTAATCTTGGATCCATTGTAAAATCGCCACACACTACACACAGAGTATCATGAAAAGTACTATACAATCTCAACACAACTACCCAGCTGCATGAAACTTTAAACACTCACTCATCAGATGTGCTAGTATTGCCACCTAGTGGTACAAAACTCTACTGCAACTACGTTGAGATGGCAGCAGCAGTCCTGAATATTTTGGATACCACCTCGTATATATAATTTTTTAATTAAATAAATTATTTTGCATTTAATATGGTAAATAAAAGTTTAATTTATGCAGATTATACATACTAACTTAAAAGTAATAATTACTTTCTCTACCATATACATCATAGGTACTCAAAAATTTGGTGTGTGTGTGTGTGTGTGCGCGCGCGTGCGCAGGCGTGCATGTGGAAGATTTTTCAAATCTTTTTTTATGTTCTACAAAATGACTAATGATTTTGACTAAAATACCACACATTAAATAAATTTACATGACAAATAAAACGTATATCCTGAATTTTCTGGGAATAGTCTGCGAAGTCCTCTTCATTTGGGAGAAATTTTGTATAATCTTATGTAACTGGTAAACGTTAAGCAAGACGAAAACATACCAACAAGAAATGTACATCTCTTTAAACCACAGTTTATTTCAAGTAACTTTGTTTTTGTGACATCAGCTATTTCCAAGATATGCATTACTAATGCTTTGAATTGTTCACTACTTGCTCATTCTTTTAAAGTGTTGTCAACATTCAGTTATTTGTTGCAATATATGGAAAGAGCATGGAATTTTAAGGCCAGCATATAGCGACCAGTTCTTAAACATTTGACTATCATTGTTCCTTTTGTATATATAACGAAATGTGTGATGTAGTTATTTCTGCAAAGGTTTGTTTGGATTAAAATGAAGTAGATAGGAAACAAACTTTTATAAGAATAATTTGTATACCCACTAGTAAGCTATAGAGGGTAGACAAAGTCATATGAATGTAACACATCAAAAATTTTTTTATTGGAATTAAATAGCCTTACTACCACTTCATTAAAGCAGGTAAAATGTTACTTTAATGCTAATAAATTATATTAAAATGAACAAAAAAAAAAGACAAAATATTTAGTTCACTTTAAAGCCAAATATTGTACCTATTGTTACATATGCAACATTTCTAAGAATTTTTCTTGATTCACAGTTATCATGGGACAGCCATGTATCATACGTATTTATATACTAGGCTAGCGAACACCAAGTTTATCTTCTAGATGTTTAAAAACTGTTTTACCAGCTCAATATATGAAAAAATGCATATTTTTGCATTCTTCCATAGTGTCATACATTATGGAGTATTGTTTGGGGTAATTATTCCAATGTTGTGTGTGTTTTGAGAACTCAAAAGAAGATTTTAAGAACATTAACTGGTGCCGAGTCCATTGCTCACAGACGTATTTGTAAAGAGTTTTCTATTTTGACAGTCTTAAATATTTATATACTTGAATTGTTGTCATTTACAAAATGAGAAGTAAACTTGTATACTGTAAGACAGGAAATTCACTATCACTGTACTATAGGCATTAATCATCTTGATACAGTTGAACCTTGCTTATACATTATTCAATTTTTTTTATTTTTCCCCCCCCCCCCAGATATACATACATTAAATTCTTTAGATATCAACTTTGTCCATTAATATTTAGCTCAGTTTACTTTTCTGGGTTATATGTTTTTCTCATTAGTATGTCAAATTTTTCTGATCCCCATGTATGAAATATATTCATTTATACATTATATTATGCATGGTTTATGTATACTGTATTCTTGCTGTCGTAGCACAAAAGTTGACATTTTGGGTGAAGCATCAATATTTTCAATGCACACATCAGCATTTTCAATGGTACACAGTTAAAATATGGTAGAAGAAGGTCATTCTTCCTCAGGTTGTATTTGATACTGTTGATAGTGATGAAGAAGTAGACCTAAATAATGAAAATGTTCCCAATGTGCATAAGGCAAATCAAACTCCAGAAACTGCACAACAATTTATATTGTCACAAAGCCTAAATTATGATAGTATTTTTGTGATTACTGCACATAATCAACTAGTATATAACAATGTAGAAAAATAAAAAAAGCAACGAAAAACTGATAATTTTTTAAACCAGTGTAAAGCACCAATACTCTGAATATTTTGTTTTTTAGTTTGAATTATGAATAACTGGCATGGATATAAGTACCCTAAATAGTGTATTGTTTTGTTTTATTTGTGTGTTTGTTTCATTTATTGCTTTCTTATATTAAATAATGCAAAATTTTCACTTTTATGTTTTCTCATTTATATATTTAGTTCCAAATAATAACGGAGAAGCTAGAAATGGAAATGCATGGATGGAAAATACTTCAGGCTTTCAGAGTTGAAAGACGAGTTGGGAAGAGGGCAATAGTGGTGAGGCAAGCAACAGTTCAGCTGGTATATGAAGTGCTCAGAAGAGCCAAGAAACTAAAAGAAATATACATTTTTATCAATAAAAATCTTCCACTGAACAAGAGAGCAATGCAACATAATTTAATTTTAAAAAATATGATGTGCTACACTCACATGACTTTCTCTACTCTTGTACAAAATATTATTTTCCATCTACTTCATGTTAATTGAAATGTTAATCTTATTGCTAATTTTCTTGTAGGTGCAAGGGGAATATGGTAGGCTTTAAGCGATAGTCAAATGTTTTAAGAACAGGTTGCTATGTGGAGCATTCCATTTTCGTTGTATATACAGGACATAAAAAAAATCTGTGTTACATTCACATGACTTTCTCTACTCTTGTACAAAGTATTTTTACAAATGCTTATTCTCCATATATTTCATGTTAATCGAGATATTGAGATGTTAATCTTATTGCTAATTTTCTTGTAGACGCAAGGGCAATTGGTAGGCTTTAAGCGATAGTCAAATATTTTAAGAGCTGGTTGCTATGTGCAGTATTCCATTCTCTTTGCATTACCAGGACAAAAAAAAATGACTAATGAATTCCCATTTGAGAAAAAGTATAATTATTGGAAAATTTAAGGAAATAACAAGCAGTATCTCGAAAATGCTTCACTCAACAAAAAAAATGTATATGACATAAATTGTGTATTTTAACACGATCTACATTTTCTGTGTAGTAAAATTTTGTCTATCTCTAAAAGTTTACCAGTTATGCAAAAGTCGTTCACAATGAAGAATACTTTTGGAGACATTCCCAGAAAATTCAAGATATACATTTCATTTGTCATAAAAATATCTTAAACATTCATTCATTCAGTCATTCATTATCTGTTTACCCTCCGCTTATGTAGGACTTACACCCCCCCAGGACTTACAAGCGGGTGCCTGGGGTCAGAGGCCCGTCGAGGAGCAGACACTCATGAATCAGACAGAGCATCCAGGATGGGTGATCAGCCCGATGCCTGGTATGGGATGAAGGAAGTAGTTGAAACGAAATGATGGCGAAATGGATGAAAGGAAAGGTGATGATGGAGCAGTTGGTGGAATGAATGGCGGGGGAAACCGGAGAACCCGGAGAAAACCTGCCCAGACGCCGCTCCGTCCACCACAAATCCCACATGCAGGTCCCTGGGATTGAACCCGGGCCGCCTCGGTGGGAGGCGAGCGGTCTAACCACTCGGCCACGGCGTCGCCTATCTTAAACATACGATATTTTAATCAAAATTGTTAGAGCCGTTTTTGAGAAAATTATAATTTTCGAAAAATGTTCCACGTAAAGGGTAATCTGGGGTGGGGGGATTTTCTTGAAAACCTTTGTGTCGAATCTCTGCAAAATATTGAACCTAAATACCAAGTTTGGTGTTTATCCGACTGTTCGTTTCTGAGTTATGCTGTTCACAGACATACACACGGACATGTTTCCAAAAATAGTTTTTTTTTTGGATTCAGGGAGTATCAAAACATATATTTCCGGTGAAATCTCGGTATCAAATTTTTGGTTGGAATACAATACTTCCCCTACTTACTATACGTAGCAGAGAAAGTAATAAAAAAATCTGATGTGTTACACTCACATGACTTTCTCTACTCTTCTCTTGTACAAAGTATTTTTACAAACGCTTATTCTCCATATGCTTCATCTTAATCAAGACATCGAGATGTTAATCTTATTGCTAATTTTCTTGTAGATGCAAGGGGAATTGGTAGGCTTTAAGCAATAGTCAAATATTTTAAGAGCTGGTTGCTATGTGGAGTATTCCAATCTCATTACCAGAACACACACAAAAAAAAAAAAAAAAAAAAAAAAAAAGAGAGAGAGAGAGAGAGAGAGAGAGAATAACGAAGTCCCATTTGAGAAAAAGTATAAGTATTGGAAAATTTAAGGGAATAACAAGCATTCACTCAACAAAAAAATGTATATGACATAAATTATGTATTTTAACGCGATCTACATTTTTTGTGTAGTAAAATTTTGTCTATCCCTTTTGGTTTACCAGTTATGCAAAAGTCACTCACAATGAAGAATACTTTTGGAGACATTCCCAGAAAATTCGAGATATGCATTCCATTTGTCATGAAAATATCTTAAACATAAGTTATTTTAATCAAAATCATTTGAGCCATTTTTGAGAAAATTACAATTTTCAAAAAATGTTCCATGTAAAGGGTAATCTGGGGTAGGGGGATTTTCTTGAAAACCTTCGTGTTGCATCTCTGGAAGATACTGAACCTAAATACCAAGTTTGGTGTTTATCCGACTGTTCGTTTCTGAGTTATGCTGTTCACAGACATGTTTCCAAAAATGCTTTTTTTTTATTCAGGGTGCCTCAAAACATATATTTCCAGTGAAATCTTGGTATCGAGTTTTTGGGTGGAATACAATACTCCCCTACTTACTATAAGTAGTAGAGAAAGTAAAAATTAAAGAAGTAAGAGCATTGGGGAAATCAGCCTATATTAGAAATCTACAGCTTTGTGTCAACAGAGAAAAATATCAGATACGGATAAGACGGATACAAGTGCTTATTGGTGAGACAGAGAGGAAATTAATCAGCCGTTGTTAGCGACAAATTCAGGAAATGACATATGAAGATCAAAGTCCATGAATGGGGGGAAGAAGCATACAGCGGAGGGAGCAGTGCAAAATGTGTGGCCAGCATGGACAAGAAGATAACAGATGACCGTGTAATGACGTCAAACAGATAAACTGACTAACCAGCAAAACAAGGAATGATGGCAACGGGGACAGGAGGAGGAGCCAGACGTCACCCAAAAAATTATTTCACCACAAAAGGGAGAGGCAGGAGCAGCACGTGATTTGGCGGAAGGGAGAAAGAAGGCATGGGAATGAATTAGTGAGAAGAATACACAAGAGGGGGAAGAGGACAGTATTGTTTTATCATAGCATGGCAGTATTTCGGTGTTAGACAGAAATAGACCATGTACATCGAAAGGGGGAATAGAATTAAGAAGCAAGAAAGTATTAAGCAGATTTAGACCTGGGGCAGGCTCACAATAGGACGATATAGAGGAGATAAAAGAGAAATATATAAATTTAGAAGTAATAGTAATAAGCAACCTTAATTTTAGGGCTGGGGAAAGTATGTTGAAGGTGATTGGATGAGTGGTGAAATAGTGTCAAAAATGGGAAGTTTAGACAAAGTTAAGATAGAGGATGTGAAATATTTATAGAATTTTGTGAACTGAATCCTTTGGGTATTTTGAATGGAAAATATGGTGAAGAAAAGGGGGAATTCACCCTTATTAGCAATACCGGGCAAAGCACCATTGATTAAAAAAAGAAAAAAAATGGAGAAAAAAAAATAAAGAATATATGGTAATGCGAGAGCGCATTTATCTAGGAGTTAAAATAGATGGAAGCGGTAATGGGAGAAACATAAGTTTGCACTAGCAAAAGGGAAAGGGACTATGTCAGCCATTCGAATGCTGAATGAATATTAATCTATATTAAGTAATATACAGTACCTATATAAATATTAAGTAGGCAGTATGATGGTGGAGGCAAATGATGTAGGGCGTAGAAATACGAGGATTACAGGAAATTTTGTTATAACAGTTTTACAAGGACACTAAGAGCTCAGGGCAATATTTACATAAAGTTAAATAAATGGATTTGGACAATGAACAGAGTTAAATAATAAAGTAAAAAATTAAAAACTAAAGGAAGTAAACTATGGAAAACATTGTAATTTATGAATATGATTGGTAAAGAGTCCAGCTGAAGGCCGGTCTTATTCTCTTATGTTTTGTATATGGCTTAGTACAATATTTCATTTCATAGACCTATTTAGTCATATCTCTTTGAAAACTGAGGTTATACTGTATTCCATTATGCATATTAAGCAAAACTTTGCTAAATTTTAAGTATACTAGCCTAAAAATATTGAATATTCTTCCAGAAAGCTTTAAGACTCTAAGCATAAATAGTTTTAAACAAAGATTAAAGTGTTGGTAGTAAACAATCCTCTGTATTGTACTGAAATGTTTTTTTGTAGCAAACTTTAATGTCATTTAGTTCTCATATCTTCAACTGCTTTATATTACAACTTATGCCTATGGCTGCATCCAAATACAGAATACATGCCTTCAACTCTCTAGCTCACGTGAAGTATTCCCAATGCCCAACAGTGTCCAAGGTAAAAACTATAGGTCCTCTCGTTCATTGCTATCCCACCACCTACCATTGGAAGTAACTGATACCACCTCTGGGTTTCTCCAAATAATAAATGGGTTCAGCTATTGCTTGTAGAAATAAGGTTTCCCCACAGTTCATATTAGGAGAATTGAAACAACAATAATATAATGAAAACAAGTGATCACTTAGCAGCAGTAGCTTTAATGATGTCAAATCAACAGATTGTAAACAGGAAGTGGGTGCAGTTGAAGACACGACTGATGAATTGTGAAACACATTCAAGGTTTTGATTTTAATTAAAATAAGTAAAGGATAGTTACTAATTTATACAGATTATATATGTATTTGTAATATATAACTGTAATTACAAACATTTGGCAAATTAAAAAGAAAAATAAATAAATTAATGAATAAATAAATAAGTAAAAAATAATAATAAAATAAAAAAAATCCAAGTTTAGTAACTATCTATGTAATTTTAAAATAAAAAATTAATGATCATATTAACTTTCAGTGCTGTCTGAAGAATTACGGCTAATATAATCCTTCATTAGATACTTCAAATAAGAAAACAAAAATGTTTTCAATAAACTTGTCATATTATCAATCTGGAAACTAAATTTATGCTAAATGCTCCTGACATTATTGAATTACAACATGCATACCAACTAGTTCATGTTCCCAAGAATGTTAAACATAGCATCTATAGCTTAGTTATTATATTACTATAATTAGGATGAGAATTCCATGCACTATAAAATCCCAAAATAAGCATGCATACATGAACCATCGAACTATATATGCACGATCAAGTGAAAAATACATTAAAAAATGCACTATCATTTTTGTTCCCAATTCATTAATTCACTTCCCTTTTTGCACAGTTAACAACTAATGACACTTCTAAATTTTTTTATGTGAGGTTCCTGCGCTTATCAGTCAAAATATTTTGTCGGCAGAAAATGACGTCTCTGCATCACAAGAAGTTATAGGTGCAAATTTGAACTAACATATTAGTGGCACTGTCATGTCAAGTTCTTCATTCATGCTTTCACCACAAAATACCTTCTTCACTGAACTAAAGAATTCAAGTCTGTGTTCCTGTTTATGACACTGTTGACTTTGTTCTTTGCA
This sequence comes from Deroplatys truncata, assembly GCA_030765065.1. Classification (NCBI taxonomy): domain Eukaryota; kingdom Metazoa; phylum Arthropoda; class Insecta; order Mantodea; family Mantidae; genus Deroplatys; species Deroplatys truncata. The sequence continues at coordinate 122,500,479 of CM060978.1, forward strand.
TCTACTCCCACTTTCCCTTGGGCATGACTGAGGAATCTATGGAATTCCTCAACAATTGACATTGAGTCTACCAGTGGCAGACACATGGTTTCTAATTTTGTTATTGTATAAAGTTTGCCTTAATGTAAATTAAATACTGCTGCACATTTTTGCATTCAAATGCTGCTTGTGCATCTCTGATACATATGGCATCATCTGGCAAGAAGCTGTTTACTACCTAAAATGAAAGAAGTATTTACTTTAAAATTAAATATTGAAGTATATTTGCAATTAACTATGTTTCAATTTTATTTCATACCAATTTAATGGCATCAAAATTGTCAGAGTAAAACACTGTAGCTTCCAACCAAGTACCCCCATCTAGTAAGGATGGGCTGAGGGGGTAAAGGTAATTCAGGTAGACTCTCTTTGTAAGCAGCTACACATGCAAGGGCTTTTGAAAACACCTGTATAAAACAAAATATCAAAATGACTAATTTAATTTTACAGTTTTGGGACCATTAAAACTGATATAAACCTAAACTTTACACATACCTTTTTAGTTGATATCAAATTATTGACATTGTCATAACTAGAACATATCGCTTCTGCAACACGACGAAGCCCATGGGCAAGACATGTAATGTGTTTTACATTTGATAGAATATTTTAATTGCTTTTACGGCCTTCAGCATCCTTAACAACAAAAGAACTCTGCTTTTATTTAGATAATTTGGCCACAGAATACCTAAAATATAAGAATAATTTTCTCAGAAAATTATATATAAAATTAGGATCTTAAATGAGAATAAAATAATTATTTAAAATGTTATTCAATTACAATATCTGATTAAAACTTAACGCAATCCATAATCAAAGAAACTAGCAATTGTGGAATTATTTGCTTTTTGCATGACTTTACAGCACACTTGATGGGGTTGACCAGGTTCATCCTAATTTTCCTACAATTAGGTTAGAAACATAGTGTCCCATAGGATCGGTTGCTTCATCTACAAATGTCCATATGTTTGAAGTTCCCAAGTCCTCGCAAATTTTATCCAATACCTGGTTAACAAAACAACAAGTATTTTTACCTTTGTGAAAATAATTTTCGTTTATTTTTACACAAAATTAAATTTACTTTGGCAAATACATTATGTAAGCCTACCTGATTATAAGATTTTGGAACATAAATTTTCTTCAATATTGAGGGATAAGGGATATCTTTTGATGTACACTTCTCCTAAAAACCAAGAGTTGGGTTTTTGAGTTTCTCAAGTGTATATTTGCTCCTACAAAAGCATTGCACAAATCCATGTAAAAATTATTTTGCAGTGCCTTACGTGTGGGAGCAGTAATAAATGACTGGATTTGGAGTGTTGCAGATTCTTTTGTTTTTCGCATTCTTGCAATAGTGTTGCAGATATGGCATGCTGTTAGAATTCAAATTTTTTTAGTACATTTCATCTGAAATTAAGTCATCCTATTGTGAGATTCTGAACTTTCTATTTCTGTTCTTCCCCCCCCCCTTTTTCTTTCCTCAATCCTGATTCCTGAAGCAAAAATAAGGATCATAAAATCTAAAAACTGAGGTGTCTACTAAAAACTATTAAAATATGCATTTAAACCGAAAATAATGTTTATTGTGCATAATTAAGCTAAAAATGCCTTATATATGCATTATGCATGTTTTTATCCCCAAAAAGATCAAAACATGCAAATATGCACAGAAAAAGAACACACATTTGTGAATCAGAAAGTAATGAAATAGATAAGTACTAAGTTTGAGCTATATCCAATGATCCTATAAAAAATACATTTGCATGGAATTCTCGTCTTTAATTACAATAAACTTATTGTTAAAAAAAAAGCTATACAGAGCTCCAATTTAATATTTTTAGGAACTACTGTTTCATAATATTTATATCACAAACATTTTTTTTTCCAAATGTACAATCTTGCAAAACTGTTAATTTTCATTTCATAGAAATAACCTCAGTTTTGCATATCTGGATTGTAGTTTGTGTTGATCTGACATAGAATGTACCACAGTATTTTTAAAATGAAATAAAAAGGCATAACAAGCAGAAAAAAAGGGAAAAAAAGAAAAAAAAATGAAAGCAAAATGGCTTTGGAACTATAGAACTCTACACTTGCCTTGAATGGGCGAATGTTGAAGTGAGTAAGAATATGCACTTTCAACATGCTACGCCGTGGATACATTTTACTGCAATCCTTTACAGGACAGACCCATAATTTCTGTCCATTGCCGGTAGATACACAAAATATATGGTCTCTGTCTTCCGCTGCTATTCCCAATTCAGAAAGTGCTTCCAGAACTGACTGCTTTTCCTCTGTAATTGAATCCATGGCCAAGAAATGCTGAATTGCAATTTTAGATAAGAAAGGACCAGTGAAATTATAAATGTATAAGAAAGAAAGCTATTGAGTAAAATGGCAAGTTAAATTCCTCCACATTCTAGTTTTGCAGTAACTCAATATGATTTAAGCTACATTTCAGAGCACACCAAAACCACAAACTTTGAAAGAACCTCAGTTATCCACTATAAGCACTCCAAAATGCTACAACATTTCTACATTTCTCCTCTTCAGAATGATAACCAAATTCCAAAAATTGAGCTACAGGACAGACGTTCAGGATCAAAAACAAGAAAGGTTTCTCATAATGACAAACCGAAGAAAGAAACAAAGAAAAGAAAGAAAGAAAAGAAAAAAAAAAGCTATTCAATTAAATAAACATTAAAATATTAGCTATGTATAACACAGATGGATAAATGCTGTTTTATTTCCCACTTTTCTTTATAAATTTATTTAACATGCTCCATTACATTTACGCTAATACATGTATTACAAATAATTTCATGTCATTTTGGCAATAAATGTACATTAGTTGTTCAATATAAACTACATTAATACACTGTTTTAATGTTTTCTATGGTTTTTTAATCTGTTATTATTATTATTTTTTAATAATCTATAATATTTATACTAATTTTCCAAGTCTGTACTTTTTATAAATTTCATGAATAATTTTAAACATTTATCTGCTAAATCATAATTGTAATTGGAGAATTCCTCCTCTGTTATTTATTTGATTACACATAATCTTCCTTTCTTTCTTTCAGTGTTTCATAAATTAAGTTTCATTCCTTTTGGTTTTGTTTCTTATGTTTTCATTGTTCTCCTGTATAAATTGGAAACAAAAATCATTTCTGCTCTAATCAGTGCAAAAGTTGCACATCATTTATTGTTTCTCATATCAAATACATCACTACATCAACATCACTGGAAGGTTGTCCCGCAGAGAGTCAGCTTCCATGCATTCAATGTGTTCTAGTGAATGCAGTTGTATTTTATTTAATATACACAATATTTTTTGTAGAAGTGAATCTTTAAAGCCCTTTGTACATGATCAAATTTTTTTTTTCCAATTCAAGAGTTTACAAGAAAAATTGTGAAATATTTTTCCATATGTGACAACATAGGAAAAGTCTTGGCAAGACTTGAAAATGTCAAAAATGTGTATTTACAAGTTGTCTCTTCGCCAAACTGAAACCCTTCAGAACACATTCATAATTCATAACGTGCAAAGCAATTTAGTATTTGCGTCACAGTATAACAATTCACAATGAAATATTGTTCTTTACTAATATTATGTAGTACTTTCACAAATTATATCCAATGAAATCACATTATGAGTGTGGAATACAATGAAAATAACACCAACTGATTGGTTAACCACACTATATAACATTGCATTAATGTATACTTAGTTCGGAAAACTGCCTGGCAATTATTTCTTCATAATCGCCTTCATCTGCTCCATCTTGGGTGATCCATGGAGCTCTCGATGTAAAGACATGACCAGCTTATGTATAACCCAATCAGTTCGCATACGACATACCTTGGCCAGTTAGCCATTTTTGTTTACTTTTCACTTTCAGCCATTTTGCAGATTTCGTGATGCACTGTGAATACTTGCATTTAATTGGCCAAATACATCAAATCATTGTGAAATCGTTGACCATTTAGAGCATGTCCTTATTTGCGTTCAAGACTTTCAGACTTTAAAAGTATTGGAAGTAATTTGACAAGAAAAGTTGTGAAGTTGTGACAACTCTTGAAAAGTCTTGTAAAGTATTGAATTTGACAAAAATGTGATCATGTACAAGTGGCTTAATGCACTGAGGGCCAATCTCAAAGGAATAAAATGTAAATATTGATTTCTGTTTCCAGCATTTCTAAAAATGCTACTTTTTTTTGTACTCAATGGATATCAAAACTTGCACTTTCAGTGATATTTTGAAATAACGTTTGAGTGGAATACAATACTTCCTCTACCTGCTACAGGTAGATGGTAGAGAAAGTAATACGGGACATGAGATCTGCAGCAGCATAAGAAAATTTAATTTTGAAGCAAATATCCATAATTTTAACTTGCAATTTATTCTTAACTGTTAGGCAAAATATGAGCTATGAATTTGTATTAATGGGCCAATACCTGGATCGCTCATTTCTTCAAGTTCTTCTGCAGAGGCATCAGTACATAAAGGCACTGGCAAATCACTGGTGGATGCTGTAATTAAAACAAAGTACACTGTGAATTCCACAATAAGGTCTTTGCACCTTTAATACATATTTCAGTTGATCCTTTTTAACAATCTGATAGGCGCATTAAAGGAATTGCCATTTTATGTATGTTCTGTATACTATTTGTTTTTCATAAAGAATATGAAAACCACATTTCACTGTTCATATCAGGCTACTTATTTAGTGTTAGAGGAATGTAATTGCACCACAATTCTAATGGTAGCAGAGGTAAACTAAACAAGGGTTTTGACTTGAGATAGGAAACTTGTGGTATTGAAGCTATAATTCAAAGCTAGTGATAAGCTGATCTTACAGCAAAGTATGAGTTAAATTTTTTGTCCAAATGAACTGTTCTCCAAAAAGATTCAACTTTGTCTTTCTTCCATCAACAGTAAAACCACATGCATAAAACAGATCTGTCATTTCATGTAGCACTGTCACACTTCAGGCTTAGGATGACTACTGATTTTGCTTGTCACAACATTGTGGTTTTATTAGGCATTAGTACTCATAAGCTTTTTTTCTTTGCACAAATTACAGCAATAAGTAGCTATTATACATATTTTCCTGTACCAGCATGAAGGCTTATGGCTAGTACCTCTATACTATATAACATGTTAGAAATAAGAGAAAAATTATGCTTGTATCTCTTGTACAGCATTTCATTCTTCCTTTACTCAATCCTGAAGACTTTTAAGATATCTTAGCAAAATACTCTTTAGTTTGTGTTATGTAGAAAACAGCTTCTAACCTCATCTGCTACAATGAAACTGCCTTAGTCACGTTAATTTTATTCAATAAAAGTTAAGAGCGTTATCATAGTTACTGCACTTTTCATTTTATTTTTCTAGTTAGTAATTTCTATTTGCAAATTTAATAAAAGGTGGGGAGGAAACAAAACACAAATTGTAATGGACTTGGGTAGGTATTTCAGAATATAAATATGTGATTTAACTTTAGCTTTACCTTCTATATTTGATGAAGATGTGCTCTGAAAAGTTGTGCTTTCCAATGTACTAATTGTTAATGGCTGCTCTAATTTCTGTTTGCCTGTAGTATCTAATTTCTGCCATAAGCCAGATGTCGCTTTCATTAGATCAGTTGTTTTACCCTTGTATACTTGTTCACCATATGGAGTGTTGATGACGATTTGAGTTGTATTTTTTAATTTGTCTGTAGATATAGCAATGATGGCCATTGAAGGCGGTGACTTTTTTTGTGGTGTAGTCTTCCTCTTTGGTGGTAGGATATTACACGATGGTGCTCTGATAATATGTGGTCTCTTTGCTACACTTTTGGCCGAGTTCTTCAGAATATTGCAAGGATTGGGCAATGGAAATTTATTATTATTTTTAACTAACAATGTTGAGGATTTCCGACAGTCTTTTATGGAAATCTTAGAATTTTCTTCTTTTGACAATGGAATTACTTTTTTGGAGCTAATTTGTATATCTGATATATGTTTATCTGACTGATTTTCATTGGCTTTTTTTAGAGGTGCTGAACTTCTTTTACCTGCATTTGGTGCATGAGAAGTTATTGCCTCGTGGTTAACATCTGACTGTAATTCGGGAAATTGGTTCAAGTTACATACGGAATCACTAGCATCTATTTGAAATGTAATTAAGTTGAACTCTGGAAAATCAATGTCTTTTTCCGACTCTAGATCCCCAGTTCTCCGAATAGAAATCAAACCATCCCAGTTTGCTTTTTCTTTAGCACTGTCCAGCGTTGGCTGCATATTGTGAATCACTGCATTTTCATTTGTGCTCCACAGACACTGTTTACTTTGCTCGCCTACAACTGAAATGCTTGTATGCCCCTGTCTTTCTTTCTTTGCTTCTTCTGGAGCTGCAACTATCCTAGAACTTTCAACCAGCACATCTTTATCCAATATATCATTTCCATTTATGTCATTCAAGAGTGGATCTTGAACGACAGAATAAGAGTTCAAAATTGTACTATCGCAGTCTTTCTCTTGCATATTAATATCCTTTAGTTTACCATCTACACTTAATCCTATATCACATACACTTGTTACTATACATGTCATATCCACATCTTTATTTAACAAAAAGCCATTGCCAACATTTTCCCCTAAATATGTACTGTCCATTCCATCATTTCTCATTACTGCTTCTAAATCAATGCTGTCGGTACGCTGTTTAAACCATTCGTCAACATTAACTGCATTAATATCATGTGTCATATCTGGATGTGTTTCTACAGGTACCGAAAAACTTACGGAATTTATTTCCAATGTATTTGTCGACGCCTCACTGCTAAAGCTTTCACTGACATCTTTGTTTCTTTCTTGCAAAGCGTTTTTCTTACATGTATCCTTCAAAGTACTATTTTCAACATAAACGAATTTGAGCGAATGATCATAATCCTCTTTAATTTGCCCGCGAGCTTTTCGAATTTCCTTAGAAACCCCTTTAAACGACATTGTTGGCCCCGTCTCGAAGGGGTCTACACAATCAACACCATGTATCCCGTGAAATCACTTCCTACAATCGATGAGTATAATCGATTGATTCGAATTTTCATTTTTATGCGAGGAGGTTGGTATTCCATACTTTGATATATGGCACAGATGCACAGTATACTCTGTGGTTTAAGATAAACACTGATCGATCAGTAGACGCGTACAGTTGGTGTTTACACGTGTAATCTGACTGCCTGGCCAGGACCGTCTAGACGGTCCAGGCCTGGCTTATTTCTCTGGATATGAAATCTAAGTAGTAAGTACCCTATTAATTATTTCGTTTGTGTAGTTTCCTATTGTTTCTTTTTACAGTATAAGTTTATTAATTAATTCAGCATAAGTAGTATTTTTTAACCTTGTATTGCCCTTTGCGGGCTAAAATGGAATTGAATGATTTAACATGTAGATAGTACTGGATAATGCTGATCTGGATAAACAAGCTGAATTTTCGAATCAATCTAAATCAAACCACAAATACATGTACAGTTGCAGAGATTCTGGCCGTGTATTCGTGATTATAGTGAGCAATAACGACAATTTAAGTTTAATTTAAATCGAGTTTTATTTATGGACGCTCCTTAACAGCTGTGATCCTTAGCGTCCGTTCTATATCGGGGTGAAAGACAGATAATTTTGCACAGAGGCTACTTTATCAACCTTCTACGACACGGGAGCACCGGCTTTACTTACCTTCTGAAGCAAGCCATACTAAGGGTTTTACGCCCCCAAAAAATCCATCGGTCTCAGCCGGGTTTGAGCCCGCGACCTTGGAAACTAGAAGCTAGCATCAGGACCCTCTGGAGGGTCCTGCTAGCATGGTAACCATTACACCACGGAGGATGACAGGCAATTTAAGTAGGATGCATTCCAAGAAATATGATAAAATGCTGTTTCAGAACGACTTCAAGATTCGATCAATAAAATCTGGTGGTAGAAACTTGAAATATTTTTTCATTCCTTTTCTGAGACAAACAAAGTTGTTACCTGTAACTTTGATGAAACCTTTAATGTCAGGTCTTTCATCCCATTCTATAGCATCATGAAAAAAGAGATTATGAGAGTTTTTATTTACTTATGGACGCTCTTTAAATTGCCTGTACAATGGAAAGTAATAAACCCATAGCTGTTCGGAGAAAGGTCATTCAATACTTTCAGAAATGTACATCCTTAGATAAATGTTTCAATTTTAAGAACCGCTACAGCTTCTGCTAGAAAAATAATCCAAGGATCCAAAAGTTTAGGTTGTATCAAATTTTGCAATCAATTATCCCCTGAATTTAAACCTAAAGCTTTAGTATGGAAATCCATTTGTTGGTTTATTAAAATGGGCAATTCAAATAAATCTCCTATTAATGATGACATTGAACTTCAGAATAAGCTTTTACGTAATCTTATCCCTGACTATGTTTCTTTAAACACATTTGACAATATTGAAAATTATTCTCATAAGCGTCCGTTTGGCCACGAACTAACTCAATATTTAATTGAACCTTTCAAATTGACAGAAATGGAGAGTATTATCAAAACACATAAAATTTCAACCCAACGACCAGATGAAGTCACATAGTTAACGGTTCATCTCTTACCTTCTGAATATTTAGATCTACTAATCAAAGGTTATACAAATATTTTAAAAACGGCAGTTACTCTAGAAAGTTGGAAGCATTTTTATACTATTCCGGTGCCTAAAACCTAATAACAATTCAAGAAATAGTGAAGTTACCTATTGCTCTCTCTTGTGTCTTCAGAAACATATATTAAAAATTGCTGATGAAGAGATTATATTTCTATCTTGAAATATATGGCTTTTGGCCTAAGGAGCAACACACTTTTAGGCCAAGATATGAAACGGTGAACAATTTAGCCCTCATCCCTATGGATATTCTTTCCGCTTTTCAGAAGAAACACATGATCCAAACTTTAAACATTTATATATCTCAGGCCCGTGATTCTGTTCAGGTACCTTTATTGATTCAAAACCTAATTAATTTAGAACTCCCTCAGACATAATCCATGTAATATATAATCTTTTAATCAGACAAGGAAATTTCCTTTCATCCCAGATTCAACAATTTCTAATCAGAAACCTTCATTGGGACTTCCCCAGGGATCGGCACTCAGTCCAATTTTATACGCTGTTTATATTTTTCAGCTTCGTACTTGCTTCATTATAGACTTTTAAAGGTTGTCCTATGCATACGACCTTTCAGTTTTTTCATATACATATCACAAAAAGCTATTGCAAGATAAATTGGAGTTTGAACTCTCCCTGTGGGAAGTTATACATTACTTAAATTGCTTGGGTTTGTAAGTAAACTTCTCTAAATCGGAATGGATTATATTATGAAAAGGGAAAGCCATCTTCTGATTTAAGATTATCTTTTGGAAACAAACTTCTTGTTCCCAAATCTATAAAATCCCTGGGAATTACTCAGAACTACAAGCTCTCTTGGAGAGCCCATTTTGAAAACATTATCACTGAATTAAACAGCAGATCCAATATCTTCAGATTTCTTATTGGAAGAGATTAGTGATTATCCTTTAGCCTTGAAGATTCTTAATAACACCGTTCTTCTGATTATCGAATTAGGCTGCATTATGTTCCACAAATTACCTGTTGTTCCAATGAATGAAGTGAATTCGTCAGTGTACAAAATTTCAAAACTACTTTTGGGAATATCTGGAAATTCAGAGACTCAATTCACTTTAAATGAAGTTGGAATTATAGCATTACCTGTTCGACAAAATTTCTTGCATAGAAGTTCATCAGCAAACTAATCACAAACACTCAAGACAGGTTGTCTTAAAAGTATTCGACAGGCCGTAACGGCAGGGCAATCAAGGTAATTCGTATGATATATCTATTCTTCTCCTGGTCCAAATTCAGCAATATCTGAAATATTACAATATTGAATTATACATTTTCACAACTTCGATATAGACATTCATACATTTGATAAATCTCGTAATTTCCTCATTCTAAATATATTGTCCAATTATACTGAAGTGTATTCCATTCAAAATTGGAACTGGGTTTTTACGAATTGATCTAAAGGCAAGCCACAGGGTGTTGGAACCGCGTTTTTGTAACAAAATATTAACCTTCATGGACTACTACAATTAGAACACCGTTGGTAGATTTATTCTGACGAAATTGTTGCTATCAGAGCTGCCATTTTTTAAATTAGAAAGAAAAAATCGAAAAACAATATCATATTTACAGGTGCTAAGAATGTTCTATATTAATGAAATCGGGATCTCTGAAAACTCTGAAACTGTTATAAATCGAAATATAATTTCTTATTTACAAAACATACACTGATGGTTAAAGTTTCTAAAAAAAACATATTTGGATCCCTGGCCACTCAAACATTCCATAAAGTGACAGAGTGGACTCATTAGCAAACGCTGCAAGACAATCAGGAACCATTACCAATGTTCAGCTTCCTGTTATCAAGGGTCTTCAGATAATAACGGATGAGATTCTTCATAACTGCAGATCTACGTCCACCAGTCCAGTAGTGAATCACAGCAAAACTATTATTCATGGTTTAAATACATCAGGGTTCATAGACAAAATTTATCTATATTTTTAAGAATGAGGTTAGGAATTGCATATACATCTGTTTTTATTCATAAAATTTCTAAGAGATTCTCCTATGCTTAATTGTGGCAGCTGTCGTAACACTGATCATTTGCCATTTGGATGTGTCAAACACGATGCTGAAAATCTTCAACTATTACAGTCATGATATAAAACAGGCCTTCCTAGTCCTATCAAAATTAGTAATCTTATAAAATATGGCCCAGCCAAAGTCTTCAAAATTATATTACAACATCTAAAGAAATGCACAATTTAAATACCAGTTTCATTATCAATTTCTTGGTACTTAGTTTAATGATATCCTCACAGTGAATATCAGACGCTAATGAAACATCTAATTCAAGGCGTCTTTAAACAAACCAAAAAAAAACGTTAACACCGGTACCGGCAGCTTCTTTCTAATTGTGTGGCACGTCCAAATGAAATTTAGACGCTGCTCTCTAGACTAAAACTTTAAAGGCAATGTAGAAAAGAAAACGAAGGAATCTTATTTCAGTCCATCGTGGTAGTAAGTTGCTTTCTGGATTATTAAAAAAACATTTGCAATAATTTGTTTTAAAATATGCACTAAAACTAACTGCCTAATATTCCGTTAGAACACTACTACATTTGATTCTGGATACTAGAGTAGCACTTTAATTGACAAGTTCACTACGGTACTTCTAGAGTTTTAATGCCGCATATTCGCCATAGGGTAAACTTAAACGTTGCTCTAGTACTAGTAATTAATGTTATTTATTGTTTTATGTATACAGGGTGAATCACCTTAAACTTACACCGCAAATATTTCGGAAATGGAAAGTGCTATTGATGTGCAGTTTTCACAGAATTGATTGCTAGTCAGGGGCTCATACATATAGCCTATAAACAGATTTTAACAATACTGAGAAAGTGTATTTTGTGAGCAAACATACAACTTTTTAAATGGAACAATGCCTAGTTACATCAACAGTATAAAAGTAGGGTAAATTAGAACGTCAGTGGCGTTTGTTGCAAGATTATAGTGAAAGTGGTTTACGAGAAATCTTATTTTGAAACTCTTACGCACCGACACTGGCACAACCTGTGGTAGCACATACAAAAGGGAATTACAATACTTCTGCGGATTCTTACAAGTAAAGAGAACATAACCATTCAAAGGTTGTGTTCAAAATAACCACCGGAAGCTTCAATACACGCTTACAGTCTGCTATGGAAAGACTGCTGCACACGTTCTAGCACTTCAGGGAAATTTCAGAGCAGGCAGCACTAATATGTCGTTTCATATCGTCTGGCGTAGTTGGTACATTCTTATAGACAGTGTCTTTCAGCCTTCCCCACAGAAACAAGTCTAAAGGGGTCAGATCCGGAGAACGGGCCGGCCAAGATGCAGGTCCTCTTCGTCCAATCCAACGATTTGGAAACAATCCGTTAAGACAAACTGTAGTACTTCGTGCACTATGGGCTGGACAGCCATTATGTTTGTACCACAGGTTCCTCCTAGTCTGCAAAGGAACATCTAGCATCAGTGGCAAATGGTCTGTCAGGAGGCTGCGATACTTGTTCGAGTTCATTGTTCCTTCTAATGAACAAAGGGCCTATGAGCTGATGGTTCACTATCCCACACCACACGTTTAAACTCCATGGACGCTGACGTTCCACCTGACGAAGTCAACTGGGATTCTCAACAGACCAATAGTGCATATTTCTGCGGTTTACCTGGCCATGATTAGTAAATGTTCTCTAATCACTAAACTAGATACATGATGAATCTGGAGTATCATGACTTAATGTCCATGTACAAATGTTAACATGATTCTCAAAATCGTTTCCATGCAGCTCTTGATGGAGAGAGATGTGATAGGGATGGAACCTATGTCGATGGAGAATGTGCAGTACACTTGCCTGACTTATGCCACTTCCACGTGCGACTGTGCGGGAACTAATTTGCGGATCTAGTGCAACGGCAGCCAAAACATTAATTTCTGTCTCTTCTCCAGTCACTTGTTTGTTTCTGTTACGTCTTCTAGGTGTTACAGTACCACTTTTACGTAATTGGTTGAAGAGGTTGATAAATAATTGCCGAAATGGTTGACGTCTATTGGGATACGTTTCCACATACACCGTACAGGAACGAACTGCATACACCATGAGTATGTCGGCTTTTTCTGCATTAGTAAATCCCACCTTCCACTCACGACTTACTGCTTGAACTGTCACAAAATAAATGACCAGAAAGTCGCAATGCAATCAATGAAGAGAAAACACAATGCAAACAACCATAACAACATCGTACCTAGCAACTGAGCACGTTGAATGGGACAAACAATTGTCGGTGTGGAAACTTTTCAAAATACGATTTCTCGTAAAGCATTTGCACTAGAATCCTGCAATAAAGACCATTGACATTCTAATTTACTCCACCTTTATTCTGTTGATGTAACTAGGCATTGTTCAATTTAAAAATTTATGTTTGCTCAAAAAATACACTTTCTCAGTACTATTAAAATCTATTTATAGGCTAAATGTACGAGCCCCTGACTACCAATAAATGCTGTCAAAACTGCACATCAATAGCACTTTCCATTTCCGAAATATTTGCGGTGCATGTTTTAGATGATTCACCATGTATAGTTGGAGAATTGGCATTTTAAAAAATAGTTGTTTAACAGATATGCAAGTTTACATTTTCTACATAGAGTAAGTAGAGGAACTATTTATTCCACCCATGAATTCGATGAGATTTCAGCAGAAATACATTTTTAGGTCCTCTGAAGCCGTTCTGGGGAGGCGTTTTTACTTTCTCTACTACGTATAGTAAGTAGGAAAGTATTGTATTCCACTTAAAAATTCGATACCGAGATTTCACCGGAAATACATGTTTTGAGACCCCCTGAATTCAAAAAAAGCATTTTTGGAAACATGTCCGTGTGTGTGTCTGTAAACAGCATAACTCAGAAACGAGCAGTCGGATAAACACCAAACTTGGTATTTAGGTTTAGTATCTTTCAGAAATGCGACACGAAAGTTTTCAACAAAATCCCCCCACCCCACACTGCCCTTTACATGTAACATTTTCAAAAATGTTAATTTTCTCAAAAAAGACTAACGATGTTGATTAAAATATCATATGTTTATGACAAATAAAATGTATATCTTGAATTTTCTGGGAATGTCTCCAAAAGTATTCTTCATTGTGAACGACTTTTGCATAACTGATAAACCATAAAGGATAGACAAAGTTTTACTACTCAAAAAATGCAGATCGCGTTTAAATACACAATTTATGTCATATACATTTTTTTTGTTGAGTGAACCATTTTCGAGATATTGCTTGTTATTCCCTTAAATTTTTCAATACATGTTCTCAAATGGGACTTCGTTATTCATTTTTTTGTCTTGGATATGCAAAGAGTATTAATCAGTGGCAAAGAGAATGGTGCTGCACCTAGCAATCAGCTATTAAGATATGTGTCGATGCTTAAAGGCTACTGTATTTCTATATTGTCCTTGCAAATACAAAACAAGAGAACTTAGTAGGCCTTAAGCCATAGTCAAATATTTTTAGAACTGGTCGCTATGTGTAAAATGTAATTCTCTTTGCATGTCAAAAGATCGTTTCTGCAAATGTTTATCTCGATTAATATGAAATAGATGGAGAATAAGGGTTTGCAAAAATAGTTTGTACAAGTGTAGAGAAGGTCATGTGAGTATAACACATTAGATTTTTAATTTCTCTACTGCTTAAGTAAGTAGATGGATATTGTATTCCACCCAAAAAATCGATACAGGGATTTCACCGGAAATTCACGTTTTGAGACTCCTGGAGCCCAAATAGAGCATTTTTAGGAAAATATCGGTGCGCGCTCGTGTGTATGTGTTTGTATACTTTGAACAGTATAACTCAAAAACTAACATTGGGCTAAATACCAAATTTGGTATTTAAGTTCAGGATCTTTAAAAAATTCGACGTCAACATTTTCACGAAAACCCCCTACCCCAAACTACCCGTAATTGAAATATGTTTTCGAAATCTTCGATTTTCTAGAAAATTGCTCTAACGATATTAACATAACATATGTTAAAGATACTCACATGAAAAATGGATTGGATGTCTTGAATATCCTGGGAATAATCTGTGAGGTCCTGATTTGGAAGGAATTATGTATAATTCTGTAAAACTGGTAAATATATGTTAAGCAATTGACGAAACCGTACTACACAAATAAGAAGATCTCTTTAACGCATACAATTTATTTCAAATGACGTTTGATACCATAAACCATTTTCAAAATATCCGCTATTAATGGTTCAAATCATTTAAACCTTGTCATTATTTTAAAGCCCTGTACAGATTCAGCTATTTCTCACGATTGTTGGAAATAACATGGAATTTTAAAGTCAGCTTATTGCACCCGGTTCTTAAGCATCTGACTATCGCTATTCCCTTTGTATCTTAGTCAAATTTGTAATGTAAATACTTTTGCAAGGATTTATCTCAATTAAAACGAAGTAAATAGAAAAACAAGCTTTCGTGGCAGTAGTTTGTATATCCACTAATAAACGACAGTGTTTGGAAAAAATAATGTGAGTGTAACAGATAAGTTTTCTTAGAAAAAGGTCCGTGTGTATGTTTGTGTCTGTGGACAGCATAACTCAAAAACGAAGTCAGTTAAATACGAAACTTAGTATTTAAGTTCAGGATCTTCCAAGGATGCGACACGAGAATTTTGAAGAAAGTTCTCACACATCAAGCTACCCTTTAAAAGAACATTTTGCAAAATCTTTTCTCAAAAATGATTAACGATTTTTATTAAAATACCGTACATTTAAGCTATTTTCATAACAAATAAAAGTGCACCTTGAATTTTCTGGGGCTAGCCTCCGAAGTCTTGTTAATTCTGAACCACTTTTGTATACTTGGTAAATCGTAAGAGATACACAAAAATCTTACTACACAAAAAGGTAGATCTTGTCGAAGCACACAGGTTATGACAAATAAAGCTTATTTGTGGCGTTAGCATTTCCGAAATGTTGTTTGTTATTGGTTTGAAACTTCAGATACTTTATACTTTTGTCAGTTGCAAATAGCTATTCCTTCCTTCCTCTTTTCCTTTCTTTTTTCCTTCTTTTTTGTGTTCAGGTGAAGAGAACAGAATTTCAAAGCCATCACATAACGACGGCTTTAAAAAGATTTGATTATCGCTTTAGGTTATTGTATTATTCTTATACCTAAAACGAAATGAGTAATGAACGTTTATCTGTATTATTCAGAAGTAGGTAGAAGAAAAGCGTTTTGTAAGAGTATCTTGTAGAAGATTGAGAAGAGAAAGTCATGAAATGCAACACACCATATTTTTAAAATTCAAAATAATGATGAAACAAATTTGGACTAACGCAATACTTATCATAATGCAATTCCAGTTCTCAAACTCACAAACACTAAACGTCAAAATGTAATGCACATTATTAAATAAAGCATTCGCATTCTTAAGCTAAACACACATATTTGATTTAAATGTATCTATTTTTGATCATTTAATTTATTTCTGAGCTTGTTTTAATGTAGCTGAAAGAAAACACATTTTCAGAAAGGTAGTTACTTTTTAAACATAAATATGAAATTTTCAGGTCTTACCAATATCACTGGATAAACATCTCGTATCAGATAGTTAAATTCATCTAATTTTTGTTGGTAAGAAATTACCGTAGTAGAAGTCGTCCGTTCGGTTTTCTAAGAATGATCAAATGACTAATACAGCTAAAGACAACATAAACGAGCCTAGGTTGATAAGATTTACAATGCAGTATTTATCTAGAGGGAATTTCTGGTTGGTAATTAATTTTTTCTATAAATAAAAGAAAGAAAAAAATCTGCTATATTTATTGACACGTCAATGAATGTTATAATTTTACACTGCATTAATGGAAAGCGTATTTAGAATAAAGCATTATTATTTTTAAGAAACATTATTAATAAATATATTGCTTATATTCATTGAAATTAGAAGACGTTTTTTGCACCTTCAATTTGGATTATATGCATCATATACACACTATTCTTCCAATTTCACCGTAATCATGCGAGTTTAAGACCTCCTTTAGAGTTAGTGAGAGAATGAATATGGTCTATAGGAAACATTTAAAAGCACCTATGATGTAGAAGTGAAGTACAAATTTAAAATAATAATAGGTGTAAGGAAAATTCAGGCAATAAGAATACAGTTTTGGTGAACACAACCCAATTTTCTGACAGTTATAGGGTGTTGATAATAACACAACATTTACCTTATGTACTTACACATGCAAGTAAATAAAAAGTAGGACTTATACGGATTGCTTACTCACTATCACTATATTCTAAAAACTAAGCTTAGCAATGTTCAAAGAACTTAAACGAATTTATGTGCAGTAACTACATCAAAATGTAAGTGGCGGATTGCAATACACTTGTGATACTGATGTTTACGTTTTAACATAAAAAGTTAACGTTTTTCTTACACCCTGTCCTGATTAACATTCATTTTACGCCCATGTTTGCAATAATGATTCCAAGTGTATATATCTATTATTCGGTTATTTTAGGAAACTCATTGAAATTCTGACAACAGATATCCACAGAATCGATAAAAGGCTATAACAGCCTATGGCTACCAAGGAGTTTTGGGCACTTAAAGGGCGTCTACTTTAATGCTACATCACCAATAAAGAGTCACTAATTCGGACATTAGGGAACAGCAGCACGGCACGTAAGCCTCGCATCAGCATTAGGGATAAAGCTAATAAAATCGGATGTTTTCACCATCATACCTAGACTTTGGAAACCTGGAAATTGGTTCTGTAAAGTGATCAGTCGAGCCTTGCATTGTTTCGGTGTGACCGGTATTGACAGTGGTGGCTACCCACTTGCGATAGTGCCCCACGAGGAAATTTGGCGGTGATGAAAGGTTTTGTAGGTGTTTCTCAAAAAAAGGTGGGGAGCACTGGTGGTTGTTCTTAGCAGCCAAGCCGATGGAGAATTCTGTACAATAAAACGTGTTCAACCTTAGTTCTTTGTACGGAATTGACTACTATAGTTTCCAGGAGGATATCATATTTCAGCGGCTGTTACTGCAACATTCAGTCAACACTATTCACTGCTTGGACTGTCTGCACAGAGTCCTGGCGTCAATCCCTAAACAGCAGCTTTAGGAGAACTGGACTGGTCTTCGAGATACCGGAAGATGCTGCCAAATTCTACTATCTAACTTTATGAGATTTAGAAAAGGAATGGCGATGCATTTTAATGGATTTTCTATAGAAACTAAGCAACATGCTAGAGCGGGCAGTTATACTACACTTGCAAGAAGTGGCCCTACAAGGTTCTAATGTGACATAAAACATCAGACAAACGATTTGGAATGATGCAGTAGGCTACAAAAAAGTTTGTGGTGGCCAACCGATAGAGTATAGGGTGTTTGTTTGTTATTTTATTTAAAAGATTTCCAAGTTTATATAACGCTGCTAGAAACTGCTAGGTCACAACAAAGCCACAGTGTGCTGGAATGTTGACATGTATTTGTTCTTATACTACGCTAAAAGAGAATGGATTACTTATGAAAATAGTTTCGGTATCACTGATACAATGCCAACTAAAATCGACGCAAGGGAAATTCCAGTAAAAGATAGTGTGTAATACGGCGTACTCATAGGTGAATTTGTAGTGGGTACAAAATGCCGTGTTGTGCTCCACATTACATTAAACAAAAAGAAGCATATTTCCGCTCTTTAAATAAAAATATCTAAAGTGACACATTCACACGACTTTCTCTACCCTCTATCATTTATTACTAGCTACACAAATTATTCTTATTCAAGTTTATTTGTCTATCTATTGCATTTAAATCCAAATAAACCTATGCAGAAGTAGGTATGTTACACATTTCTTTATAGATATAAGGGGAACAGCGACAGTCAAATGTTTAAGAACAGGACGCTATACGCTGGCGCTAAAATTCCATACTGTGCCCATGTAATCGCGAGAAACATCTGAATGTTGAAAGCACTTTAAGAGAATGACCAAGGAATGAACAGTTCGAGCTCTATAAACATATATCTCAGAAACGGATTATGCCACAAAGAAACGTATTTTAAATAAATTGCGTGTTTTAAAGATATTTATATTTTTTGTAGAGTATGTATTCGTACATCGCTTAACGTTTACCAGTTATACAAGATTATACATTTCCCTCCGTTTGAAGAGGACTTCATAGGCTATTCCCCGAGAATTCAAGATATAAGTTTTATCTGTCAGGTAAATATCTTTAATATATGGTATTTTAATATAAATCGTTTGAGCCATGATTTTTAAAATAAAAAGTTTTCGAAACGTGTAAAGGCTAGTTTGGGATGCGGGATTTTGTTGAAAATCTTCGTGTCACATCTGTTGAAGATGTTGAACCTAAATACCAAGTTTGGTATTTATCCGACGTTTCGTTCTTCGGTTATGTTGTTCACAGACACACCGACACACACACGGACATGTTTCCAGAAATGCTTTATTTGGATTCAGGGCGTCTCAAAGTATGCATTTCCGGTGAAATCCCGATATCGAAGTTTTGAGTGGAATGCTATACTTCCCCTATTTACTATACGTAGCAGAAAAATTAAAACTTGTGAAAGACAGCAACATATTAACACTAGATGGCTGTATTAAATTTATTGCAGAGGTGACTTGTTGCACTTGAACAACGGCTTCATAGAAACTGCAGTACATAAAATGGTTTTTCCTGTGCTCACCTCTTTTGTATAAATAACAGGTCTGGTTTACGCCATTGGGCACAAGTTCTAAGATGACTTTTAAAAACTTAGAACTTCCCTCTATCTAATGGAGTATGGAATGCGTTACAGAACTTTCAAGGCTTATTTAATATTAAAATTTGAAATAAGTCTTTCAGCTTTGTACACGATGTGAAATTTGGAGATTTGAATTGCGATATCCATTGCTTGGATGCTATTACTCTCTCTATTACGTATAAGAAGTATTGCATTATACCCAAAAATTCGATATCGCATTTACACCGAAAATATATGTTTCGAGGTCCCCTGAGTACAAAAAGAAATTATTTTTAGAAAAAGGTCCGCGGGTGTGTGTCTATGTGTCTGTGAACAGCATAACTCAAAACGAAAAGTCGGATAAATACCAAACTTTGTATTTAGGTTCAATATCTTTCAAAGATGCGACACGAAGATTTTAAAAAAATCTTCCCACCACATACTACTCTTTACATGGAACATTTTTCGAGCATTTTGATTTTCTGAAAAATGGTTAATGATTTTGATTAAATGTCATATCTTTAAGATATTTGTATGGCAAATGAAATGTATATCTTGAATTTTCCGGGAATGTCCCCAAAAGTGCTCTTCATTCTGAATGACTTTTGTATAAATGGTAAACCCTAAGAGATATACAAAATTTTACTACACAAAAATCTAGTTCTGGTTAAAACACACAATTTATGTCATACATTTTTTATGGAGTGAATCATTTCCGAGATACTGCTTGAATTTTCCAATACCTATACTTTTTCTCGTGTGGGAATTTCTTATTCCTTTTTACTTTCTGTACTACGTATAGTAAGTAGGGGAAGTATTGCATTCCACTCAAAATTAGATACAGAAATTTCACCGAGAATACACGTTTTAAGGCCCCTGAATGCAAAATAGCCCTTTTAAATAAAGGTCCGTGTGTGTATGTGTGACTGTAAACACGTTAACTCAAAAACGAAAAGTTAGATGAATACCAAACTTGGTATTTAGGTTCTGTATCTTTCAAAGATGCGACACGAAGATTTTCAAGAAAATATCCCACCCCAGACTACCCTTTACATGGAACATTTTTCGAAAATGTTTATAAATGGCTCTAACGATTTTGATTGAAATATCATAGGTTTAAGATATTTTCATGGCAAATTAAATGTATATCTTGAATTTTCTGAGAATATCCCTAAAAGTCCTCTTCATTCTAAATTGCTTTGTGGTAAACCGTAAGAAATAGACAAAATTT
Organism: Deroplatys truncata; assembly: GCA_030765065.1. Classification (NCBI taxonomy): domain Eukaryota; kingdom Metazoa; phylum Arthropoda; class Insecta; order Mantodea; family Mantidae; genus Deroplatys; species Deroplatys truncata. The sequence continues at coordinate 122,521,185 of CM060978.1, forward strand.
TACTATACAACAATTTAGATCTCGTTAAAATACACAATGTATGTCATATACATATTTTGTGGAGTGAACCGTCATATTCCTTGTCATTTGTTTGAATTTTCCAATACTTATACTTTTTCACAAATGGGAATTGGTTATTCGTTTGTTTTATGTCCTGGACATACAAAGAGAATGGGATGCTGCAAATAGCAACCCTTGAAGCCTATCATATTACCTTTCCACCTACAAGAAAATTAACAACATAGTTAACATTTTGATTTCTCAATTAAGATGAAGGAGATAGAGAATAAGCGTTTGTAAAAATAGCTTTTAGAAGAGTAGAGAAAGTCATGTGAGTGCAACACATCAGATTCTTTTGTCCTGGACATGCAAAGAGAATGGAATGTTCCACATAGCAACCAGCTCTCAAAAGATTTGACTATCCCTTAAAGCCTACCATATTCTCCTTGCACCTACAAGTAAGTTAGCAATAAGACAGTTTCTGCAAAGGTTGGTCTCGATTAACATAAAGTAAATGGAGAATACGCGTTTATAAAAGCAATTTATACAAGAGCAGAGAAAGTCATGTGTGTGCTGTGGCGATTATTTTAGCACCACTTTAGTAAACCATGCATCATGTAATTCAATCATCGTAAAAGAAGAAGTCATTACTTTGTATTTTATGTTCATGTGGCAAATTGCACGACTGACAGGTGCCGGTACTGTTAGTTGATATGTCAAAAACACAACCTACCACGCGGAAGGATATTTGCACTGAACAAGGTTAACTCGCTTTGGGCAGCGTAGATAAACAGATATAGGAGAACACACTATTACGGCGGACAGGCAACAAGTCTTCACATGTCTTCTAAACAGAACAGTTGGGTGGTAGACCACTCTAGAACTGCGGACAGGAAAGTGGTCTTCACAGGACTTCGAAACAGTACTAACTACATGTTACTTCGCACGATAGAAAGTTTTAGAATGACAGATCAAGTAAGCAATCATCATCATCATCTATACCCCCGCCGCTATAACGTTGCACTTGACAGTTCGTGTGGCTTCGCGTAAGGTTGGCTACATCGTGGTTGCGACGTTGCCAGAGTGGCTAGTAAACAACAGCTGATTGTTCTCATTTCTATCGTGTCTAAGCCGCATACAGAAAGTGTACGTAAGTAGCGAACGTCACTGAATAATAACTATTTAGTATTATTATTGTTAATTGAAAATAAGCGATATAAGCAGCTTTGGTATGGTCGGATACACCTTTCTATGATAATAGGCATAAATGTGTCTACGTATGGCGTCTAATTGGAAAGCATCAATATTTGTGACTGGACGAGGCTTCTTTTTTTTCTTCCCTGGAGTTGATAGAAATACCTGTTGTGTTCCAGATGGTTCAGGAATTTTGTTCTCTTTCTCTTGTAGTTTCACTCCTTTGTGAACAACAGTTCTCGTGCTTAAATCAAGAGCTGCTGCAGTTCGTTGTACGGCTTTATCAGCAGGAATAGAGGGATTTCCATGAAGCTTCACGTACTCCTTTTCCTGTTCAAAGAACTCCCGGGTTCTCCATAATAGTTCCAATGCCTGACTATTAAGTGGCACACCTCGGCGCAAAGGATTTTCACTTCGTGAATCATCACTCGGCGATCGGCGTCGTTTTTCCGACATTGTCGCACTTAAGTTTTGTTTAAATAAATAATATGAATGAAATATATATATAAAATAGATAAATATAAATAAATAAATGTATAAACGAACAATAACAAAACTATCAAACAATAACCATAAATCTAAATAACAAATAACAATGGACAATATATAGCTTGCAAAGAACAACTCGACGCTCTGCTAGAGATTCACAAACTGAAGCACATGGTTGGGAATAGTTACATCCGGCAACAGAGCCGATTCTAGATCCGGTTCCGCTTTGTCATCGACCATCCGGAATGTTGCCTTGTGATTAGCTTAGGAAGTCAAACGGTTGAAGCTTTTCATCTGTTTTTTCGCGTGTGTACCAACTTAAACGCTAGCTGTCAAGTGCAACGTTATAGCGGCGGGGGTATAGCCGTCATAAAGCAGCAGAGTTAACTACAGCAAATAATTTGGCAGTCTTTAACAATTTTGTCATAGCTGCAACTTAGTCTGACTAGGCTAAGTAATTATGCCTAGCATTTTGAAATAATTATCTGCTAGCAGTTTCACTAGCAGAGCTACATACGTCTTGGCGGAGACTTTGGCTTTCTCCAAGAAGTGGTTAAATGTTCCTACGACGTATAATTAAGCAGCTATGGTAGAAGGACTTCGTTAGCACTAGGACCACGAGTTAGCCTTATCCTAGACACCACCTAGAACGTCGTGCCGTCATATAATCGGGTAAACAACTTCCATTTAAATTATATTTTGGTGATAATAAATGTTGTAGGGTACGTTAGAATAGTCAGTGTACAAAATTGTTGGAAGTGTGAATGAAAATTAAATTTAGCAAAGCATGCAAAGGAGTCTCATTGTCTTTAAAGAATTAGTTTGCATTACACATAAAGTAACATTTTGTATAAATTGTGTGCAGGGAAAAGTCAAAGTGAAGTGTCAAGGACTTTACAAGTCATAGTCATATCAAGAAAGTGAAGAACGTGAAATAAACAGTTTACTAACAGTATCAGAAGTTATAGTATGCTACTTAATTCAATGGCAAAATATTATTTCCGGATTGAGGAGTGTTACGCAACATTAGATCATATTAAATGTCTAGAATTTAAATTTCAATCTCGTTTTTCTGTTCACAACTCAAATTCCACAACTTCTAGGGGTAGTTCTAAGTATATACAGATAATTGGACAAGAGAGGCCGTATACTCAGATTGCAGATATAAGCAGTAGTGTGCATCCCGTAGCAAGGTGCCATATAATCTACTATGGTTTCTGAAAAAATCTAATTAATAATGGCAGGAGAGCAGATATAAAACGAAATATACGTCTTAAATTTCACCAGAATTTCACAGTGGAACACATCAGAATTTTTCATATCCGGAGTATGCTACATTGATAAGCCGAGAGTCCGTTTCCTTACTGGAGATATGTACTCTCTTACAAGTTATGCGTACGGCTTCAAAATAATATGTGCATGGTTTTAAACTTAAATTGAAACTGAGTTTCAAACACTGGCAATTGACAAAGCATGACTTTTGTTTTAAGAGTGTCTTCCATTACATTTATGTAACATTGGATACTTTAATAAATTTCTAATATTTAATACTTAAACATTTATTTGTTATTTCACTGTAATTCTACAAAATAACATAAGACATTATTTTTCAATTCATATTAGCCGCGAAATAATACCGCTTGATTCCATGGATATCAGAAGATTCAGTATAAAAGTTGTAACTGGGAAATAAATCTTAATTTCTATAATGACAATTGCACAGTGGCGGCTTATGAAAGTTGATAATGGGAGTCCACATTTTTAATTTGCAACATTTGTGAGTAACCATTTTTACGCGCCCATGGATATGAATGGATTTCGGAAGTGAATAACAATAAATCAAACCACAGTTATGTGAACAATCTCTAAACCACAAATGCGGAAGTGAATGGGGTTTCTGTTTAATGTTTGTAATGAAAAGGTGCGGATCACTCTCTCGAGGAAATCCATACATTGCGTTATCATAGATTTCTCAAAGGAGAGCATTGCCAACATCCTTAGACTTTCTTCTTCAACCGTACTTCGAAGAAACGTTTTTAGTTATGCTGAAAAACGTCTTTCGCTTCCTAGATAATCAGGAATAGAGTGGCTATGCCTTGACAAATTTTATCACTTCGCTAAACATTTCAGTCACGTTGTTTCCAATAAGGAATTGCGCAAGAACGATAATAGAGACACCTTTTTGAAATCGTCTCTCATATAAATCACTTGCAAATCGAAATTTAACTGCTGGAACATAAATAATCCATAGGCATCCATTAGAGACCTTAGACACTTATCAGGAAACACTTGTTCATGCGTATCAAACTACTTTGAATAAAAAGGATTTGCTGCAAGAGGTGCCAGTGATAGAAAATCTCAGACGTGCGTGATTCAAAATAACGTCACAAATATCCTTTGCGCTACTTTGCGAGAGAAATGTAGGTATTTTCACGACGTCCCTTAACTGTAACATACTTTCCGTATTCAGCTACAGTGCCATCTATGGTATTCCGAACTTTACAGTATTTCTGTTTCAAATGAAGAAATGGCATGTTTTTATTTTTTAAGCAAATCAGCTGTGCTTTTCTACATTTGATTGTACAGTATATCTACATGAGGCATAATTCCGGCCAAAAGTTGAAGGATAAGAGTTGCATTTTCAGGCGCAAACCATGGGCTTGATTAATACTTCAATGTTGGCTACTAGTATTTTCCATATTTTCCAGGCATTCCAGAATATCGTCTTTGTTTTCGTGCACTATTTGGACAGTTCTTGAGTGAAAATTTCACATAGTAATGAAACTATGCGGAACTCTCTTTCCTACAATTTCATACTGGATAGTAGTTCTATGAGATGAGTGGTGAGACGTTGTTTGCCATTTCAACTCTGCAGCCCTATGGAATTCTTTTGTTTCCAGTTAATACTTATTAAATATGTTTTTGAATGTATGCATTAGCCGGTAAAGGAAAGCATAGTTGATTTCAGGGCAACAAAGTTGCATTTAAACTCATTCTTTGTTTAATAATTATATTTAAGTTAATATATTTAAGGTTTTATGTCCATGTTATATGTAACATTCATGTATATGCAAATCTTACACGTCCCTCAGAAAAGTGCAGTATAACGCAAAATTAATGTTAACAATTAGGTCCCGACAATTTGGCTAGAAAATACAGTTATTGTTTCGTGTGTGTGCCCAGGATAAGAACGTTCACACGTAATTTTGGAAATCATATAAATTTTCTCGGATTATTCGAAAAATCCGTTACGTATAATATCAAAGTGGGAAAAACAGAAGATCTTCCTTAGAAACAAAAGGATCCAGGTAAGTAGCTATTGCTAAAGAATTGGAGTAGTAGAAATCACCTTGTGAATTCAATCCATTACTCGTTTTAACGTGTGGAAGCAGACGATAGCGTCACTGTAAATGTAACGGGATTTACAAATATAAATAGTATGGCCGTTGCGTTAAACGCATAAGGAAGATTAAACCGAAAGTAATACGTCTGTAATACAAATAAATTAATCATAAACAGTATTTTTGTTGAATATGATTTACAAATATAAACTTTTACAACAGTAACATAAAATGAGAGTGGTTATTTAAAAGAGCACATTACCTTCCGATAACCACGTCCTGCAGATAAGAAGAAGAGACTCATTGATACTAACAAAGCATACATTTACAGAATTAATTCTCCAAAGACAACAATTATGACACTTTAATCATTTTTATTCGTTGAATATGATTTTTCTTCGTCGCAATGGAAAAGAAAGCAGGAATTTCTCTAATGTTGGCAAAAAATATATGCAGCTCAGTGATCTGACTTTGGTCATAGCCATGATCAGATTTAGTTGATGCGCATAACAGTGCAGAAACTATGCATACTGACAATCCTGCTTTATTAGTCCTTCAAGTCCAGCATTAGAGTCACTCATGGCATTTCTACCATCACAGCTTTGAGATATTGATTTTCTCTGTTAGCTTTGAAAACATCAACAAATATTTCCTTGACACATCGCGCTAAGGAAAGAACGTCGTGATCAAGAGTATTCATAAAAGTCCAAAATCTTTCCACCGATTTCCCATTTATAAGCTCATAACGAGGCAGCACTACCAATTGGTATTTTAAAGACACATCTAATGTTTCGTATGCAATCACACACAAAAAATCCGCAGCAAATATCTCGGAGAGTATCTGTTCATGGCATGCTTTAAGCACACGGCTCAACAAACCATTCTGTGTTGATTTTTATGGGCCCTTAAAATAGTTGCATTATTTCTGTGATCTTTCAGGACACTATTTAAGCAAAGGTGAAATTCTTTAAAATGCTAAGGATGCCCAGGTTTGATGAAGATGCTGTTTTATAATGTCCTCGCAATGCAAGTTCAAATTCGCACAAAATTGACACAGTCGATAATGCTCGATAACACATACCGATTTTTTCTAACAAGATTGTTATGTCTTACAATGCTCGTCCTGAATGGAATGTCTAGTTGTTCTTTGAGATTTCATTTACCAAGCATACAAAGGTTCAGCGTTGAGTTCCTGTTAACCAGCGTTTCTTCGTGCTTTTCATTCTTATTTTATTAATTTTTAAAAAATTTTGAGTTAGATAACAAATCACACGCACCTATTTTTACCCAGAAGGCGTCACTCTCTTTAACAGAGAGAAGACGCAGAAAAAATATTTTCTTTTCAGCCCAACCATAAAATCAATTGGTTTTGTTCGCAGATTTGGGGTTTGATTACTCTACAAAACAATTTGCCCTTACAAGACCGGTTCTGTGAAATGTCAGAAAATGGGAGCGGAATTCCCAAAATCTTCATCGTAAGCTTTTGCTCTAACGAAGACTTGAAAGGTGTATTTCATGGAGAACACTAACACTGTTTCCATATTGTTACAAACAGTACTAGACCAGGAATGGCCATTTGAGTGCATTTGCCCTCTGTGCGCATGCTTGCGTGCGTGCACTTAATCAGTAATAGGATGGCTGCCACTAGTGATGCTAAGTGGCACTCGATGTCGCAGTTTAATACTTTGTGGGAAAGTGAATATTCGTGTTTGGAAATAGAACATGGAGCACAGTGTTTAGTTTAAGGAACAGTGATTACAACTGTTAGAAAATAACATTTAGAGTGGCATTATCAAACTTTTATGTTAATCAATGTGGAGATGTCGTAGGTGACGATCGTGAAAACCTTCTCAATGATCCTCGTAAGGCAAAAGCTGTAAACCTGGTAAGCATTCCGTTAATCCCATCAGATATCATGAATACATTATACATTCTTAACATGGATGTTTTTCCCTAACTTACAGTTTTTCGTATTTTCATTTTTCAGGAAGATAATGGTGAGCTCAGCAATAAACTCCTGCTAGCTGTTTACCAAGTCATATACCTCACAGCTCAATCACTTAGTGATGGAGATTTTGTGAAATAGCGTATAAAGTGGTTATAAATGACTTACGCCCCCAAATGCTCCGTACAGTTGAGTCTTTACGTCTGTCCCGTGGCACTGTTACGCGATGAATTGAACACATGCATATGATATTAGGGAACAGTTAGCTGCAAGTAGTTGAAATGTATCTGCTTTTCAATAACTATTGACGAAAGCACTTATGTTACTAAAACAGCACAGCTTGTTATTTTTATACGAGGTGTGGACGAAAGCTTATCAGATACATAGGAATTGCTTGATTTTGTTCCAATGAAGGACACGACCACAGGTTATGATGTCATGAACAGTGTTGAGGAGTGTGTTTAAAATATTTCAGCTCACATGGGACAAGCTAATATCCCGGTACTACGGATGGTGCCCCCTCGATGATAGGGACATGCAGACTTTGTAGCGCATCTGAAAACAAAGTTGGGAGATCAAAGTTTCTATTTTATTCCGACTCACTGCATTATTCATCAGAAGAACCTCTTTGCAAAGAATACTGTAATGCAAGATAATATGGCAGTTGTGAAAATAGTGAATTTAATCAGATCTCGAGCTTAAATCACAGACAATACAAAACTTTTCCTTCTGATATAGATACTGCATATGGAGATAAACCTTATCTGGTTTGATGATTGAGCAGGGGAAAAACGTGCGCGCCTTCCTGGAACTAATTGAAGAAATAAAAGTGTACATGGAAACGAAACATTAATCTGTTCCCGAATTGTATGATTCGGATTGGATATCAGATTTGACATTCTTAACAAATCTTACACAGCATTTAAATGAGCTAAGTTTAGGACTTCAGGGAAAAGAAATTCTTATTACTCAATTTGCAGATGGAATTACAGCTTGTAATGAGAAATGTTTTTATGGATATGTCAAATGAAACAGGGCGAAATATATTATTTTCCGTCCTTATCTAAGCGAAAAGAATTGTTGAAGGATGAGAAAAGTCATAATATACGCATTTATTGTATCTGGTGTATTAGAGGAGGTTACATCAAGGTTCGGCAATTTAGATTGCCTGGAACTGGAGTTGCGTATCTTTGCTACGGTTTTGAATTTCAAAATGATTTTTGAGAACGCCCCTCTTCATTACAGTGGGAACTTATTGACCTGAGATGTTATCGAGAGATGCAAGCAAAATATGATTCAAGATCGAGTCTTATGAAGTTTTATGAAGGATTCTCAGGACATTTTCCCAATCTGCTTAAGTTGTGTACGAAGGTTTTGTGTTTATTTGGTTCCATTTGTAAATGTGGACTGTTATTTTCTATGATGAAAATAAACAAATTTACAACAATAAATCGGATTGCAGATGAACTTTCAATAGCAGTTCCTCGCATAGCTTAGGCTAATACAATTTTCTCCAAATCTTGAGAAACTGAGTAATGTGAATTAATGTGCAACAGACATGGTTTGTTTTGTTTATAAAGGAGTTTCAATACTTTGTGTTCGTATTTAGTTTGGTAGAACAACTTTTTCTTTTGAAACATACAGTACCGCAACTTAAATAAACCGGTTTCCGTGCATTGTTTACACACAGAACTCTCGTAGTACACCGTGCAAGCACGGAATGCCTAAGTCTGCCAACCCAGGATTAGACTATCACTTTTAGAAACACGTGCAGAACACAGTATCCGTTTTCACGAGCAAACCAGAACCCGGATTGCAAGAAAACAATTTTATAATTCACCTATAAACTCTAGAAGAAGGCAATTTTCTTACAAATTCATCGGCTAGTGACCATGCTTCCCCATCCACTTCTAAATGTTATTGTAAACGCATTCGAGACGTACTATAGGGTGAGGAACGGAAAAGATGTTTTTGAGAAAGAAGGATAGTGTCTGTGATATCTGAGAAAGGATGTTCAGTGAACCAATTAACCTAATGCAAAGCCGCTTCTGAAATGACATAATTTAATAAAGTTACATGTAATTCAATAAAATATTTTAGATTGATAGATTTTGTAAAAAATAATTATAATAATCTGGCATTGGAGTTCCGAAACGGTTGGTTTCAAGTTATCTACACTCAAACCATAATATAAACACATAATTTAATAAAATTACATGTAATTCAATAAAATATTTTAGATTGATAGATTTTGTAGAAAATAATTATAATAATCAGGCATTGGAGTTCCGAAACGGTTGGTTTCAAGTTATCTACACTCAAACCATAATATAAACACAAAGCATTTAAACAAAAGCGACTATGAGTCACTGAGAGGCAGGCAAACACGTTCTGCTGAGTGCTATCTGCAAACGCCAATTCGCTGTATGAGGAATAGGATGGTTTGTAACCTGCATAAAGTTCAGTAACACCAACTATATTTCTTTTCGTCCTGGCTTTAATGCTTAGAAATTGCTTAGCCTAATAAGCATTACCGTTCATTCTAGTTTCCAAGTTTGGTTAGATAACAGTGAATTGTTAATTCAAACAGCCTATGCATAACTACGGGCTTTATAGCGAAGCAAGCAACTGTCTCTGTAGGAGAGTTATAAAAATGGTAGATTCTTAAGTATTTGATTCCCAGCAATGCAATGACATTTTTCTTTAATTAAAATAGTTCCTTTGTCGTGAATGTGATTTGTTTTCAAAATTAAAACAGCTGATATAACCAGCTATTAAATGCAGCTAGATAACTGAAATGACTACACGGGGAAAACGAAGAAAATAAAAATTTCGGCAGTTAATTTAAAATCCGGTGAAGTGTATACAAAAGCAATAATGTCACAGTATATATTAATGTAAGAATCTGAAGTTTATGTTTTATAACAAACTTTTGCTGGTAAAATAGAACATAACTAATTATCCACGATGTAAAGTGTTGTGTAAGGGAGGGAAGTTGAATGAAAAAGTTTCTTGTATCCTCAAAAGATGTTAGATTTAAATACCTAAATTACATTATCCAAAGAAAGCTTTTTAGTCATGCTATTCACATACACAATTACGAACATGGGATTATTTATTTTAAACATTCAGTAACAATAATGTTCAGGTGCCTATATTTTGTAGATCATATTAATTTGTATTATAAAAATTAGGCACGCTGTCATATTGATTATGGAAACACATGTGATAAACACATGACAGGAAGTCATCCATACACATTTACATTATGCATCCAATTCCTTGCTAAAGAACACCAAAACCTGCTTACACAGACATAGTCTCTTGCTTTTGCCTTTCAAAAACCTTTGTCCGTATGAAATGGTAAATAAAGTATATAGATCAGCTGCACTATTCCGTTCACTAGATGCGTTTGTGGGGCAGGGTTCTCAATTAACTTTTTTGTAAATAGGGTGTGTATGATCATTAGCTTATAGTCCTGTGTTGATAGTTGCCTTTCTGTTAATACTCTGCTGGTATCATTGGTAGGAAATTCCTCATTGTCCAAAACATTTTTTACCAAAATGAGAGTATTCATATATTACCATTTAATTACCTTTCCATATTATCCCTACTCCAGAAATAAGAGGTCACTGGCTAAGAGAGTCAAGGAGAAAACCCTATACAGCGCCTGTGGTCATAACTCGCACATCTGCATATATATTAATGGCATAAGTTGAAGTAACTTAGCTTCACAATAATTCTAATTGGTGTAGCTGATCACTTGAAGAACAACATATCTTATAATGATGTTACTAATGGCTGTTTAACAGCATTACAGCTTCATACACGGTGCTTTAAAAGGTTCTACACTTTAAGGAGATAATAGAGGAGCCAAAATACACTGCTTTAAGAGGATTGCGATGAACTTCACGTAACGTTGAAGTGTTAACACACTGTATTAAATGAAGATATTTTAGGTTTTACTTAACGTGACTTAAATTATTGCGATGTAATTTGTTTATCAATGCCAATCCTTTCCTTGCCAGTAAGTTGGATGTCACATTACTAATTCGAACCACTCATCGCTAAGCGGCATGGAGTAATAAATCAACTCCCAATCAAAATAATTTACGTTACGTTCAGTTATCCTAATTAAACTTTTAGGGCCGTACTCTTTGGTCCGGCCCAACGTGCTACTTCCGGTGGATTTGCAGCGGACCATCGATTTTCTTATTCATAGACCGGGATTTGCGTTGGTCCGGGGATCAAACGCCTTGGTTGGGACCAAATTTTGGTCTACCTCAGAGGGGCAGATTAAAGGCAGACCATACTTACAAAATGGATGACTTTGGAGTAATGGGCATGGCTGCTTGCGTAGAATTCGCGAAATGAGACGGTGGAGTAAAACTACCTCTAAAATTAGACATAATTAGAAAGCAGGCAACCTAAATTTCAAAACAAATCAGGTTTAGTAAAGCAAAGGTTAAAAGGCTGATAAAACGGATTCATACTAACCTATATGACCGAGGCTTGAGTATCTCAATTGATACGATGCTAATAGCACTTCCACATTGGGCAAGAGAAGGGTATCAAGAAAACACTACTGACCTTAGTAAGTCGTATTATAATTAAAGACTCATATGCCATTACTAGATTTACGTTCGTTGAACCGGGATTACTATATACTTTGCGTAACATGACGGAATGTAACCCGAAGTTAAATTCTGCTACAGTAAAGCTTTAATTAGGATGCGCTTAACGTAACGTGAATGAATCTTGATTGATTGTTCTTCTATTACTTAATGCTACTGCTTCGCACCGATTGGTTCTAATTGTCATGCCACATCAAACTTAACGTAACGGGAAGGAAAAATTCTTAAGTTACGTGTTAAAGTAAGCCACCTTAAAGCCCGGTTGCATAAAAACTGCTAACTGCAGTTCAGTTATAACCGAAGATCAGAAATGAACTATGTTTGTTTCTCGACGCGGGTTGTATAATGCTGTTCTTAGGTCAGTTGAACTCCGTTCAGAGTGGATCCGAGAACACAAAAACAAACGCGGCAAAATCGCCAAACATGTGGTAACTTTCGTATTGTATCGAAAGGACTCGAGAATAATCGGGACTATTCGACTCTGTTTGATTCAACTGCACAGGGTAGCCAATATAGACATAACAAAAACTAAATTAAACTTCCTCTTTATGGCTTTAGTACCGGAAATAGTGTTATTTTATATTGAAAGTATAGAAATTTACTCAAAATTAAAATAATATTCATAAAAAAGTTATTTCCGTTACTTTATCTCCATTAAACGTGTAATGTACCTCTTATTATTTTCGTTTGTTTGCAATACTGTGACTTGCAAAGCATAACCCACAGATTAATACATAACCATAAAATGGAGGTTCAGGGAAAGAAAAAAGCGCGTTCTGCTAATTTTAAAAGCGAAGAAAAAGATATGCTAGTAGACATTGTTTTAAAATATAAAGGTGTAATAGAAAACAAAAAAACAGACAGCAACACCACAAAGAATAAGGAAGAGGCGTGGAAGGAAATAACTTCGGAATTCAATTCAAGATGTTTTATTGCACGTGATTGGAAATGTTTGAAACTCTGTTACGAAAACATTAAAAAGCACACAGACAAAATAAACGCAGAAGACAAAGTCAAAATTTACAAAACAGGAGGTGGTATGTTTGTGCCGTCTTCCTTAGACGAAACTGGCCACAAATTAATTGCAGCACTGAAGCCGCAGTTTGTGCCGGTTACTTGCGATTTCGATGATGATGATGATGTGGGCTTCCATGCCGAAGAAATTGCAAATATAGGAATGGAAGTCGTCTGCAGTTCACCACAAGATGTAAATGGTGCCCAACTGGAGGTCTGCACTTCGCCGGAGGGAGAAATGAGTTTGTGGAGCCAGGTCCTTCAACATCAACTACAGATACACCCAGATCCACGTCATTCCCTGGAAAGAAGACATTAGGGAGACGTTCTACAAAAGGAGGTTGGAGTGTTTCGAAGAACATGAACTGAAAATGAAAATTCTAAAATTGGAACTGGAAATTAAGAAATCACAAAAAATGTAAAAGGTTGAGGGTAAATCAGGCTACGTAATAATAAAGTTAAGTGAATACCTGAAAGTGTTGTTAATTAGTGCAGTTCTCAGTGCTGTGTTTTCCCTTCTATCTCTCTGATTTAAATCAGGTATAGGCAGTTCCTGGTAAAATCTCCTTCCTCTGTAAACAGCACCGTCTACGCCAGGAGTGTCGTCTTCTGCATTAATAGCCAAGGTATGTAATACAAATGTTGCTACTATTATAGGAGGGACTCGAAGTAATTTCACAGCTAATTTCATTCTTAAGCAGGGGAATCGTCTTTTGACAACGCCAAAAGACCTTTCAATAGCTGATCTTGTTTGTCTATGAGCCCTGTTATATGCCCGTTCTGCAGGAGTTTCTTCATGCATTGTAGGTGTGAGTAAGTAATGACAGCAGTGATAGGCACTGTCTCCTAGGAGCAAACCTCGGGGAAATTCTTCAGCTTCAAACTGTGCATGAATTCTAGAATTTCTAAAAATGTTGCTATCATGCGCTGAACCTGGCCATCTAGCAACAACATTCTGGAAGCGAAGTTGTGAGTCGCAGACAGCTTGAACGTTTAAAGAAAACCAACCATGGCGATTTCTGTAAATCTCAGGATTATTCCCACCAGGTGATATAATTGGGATATGTGTGCACATAAAACTCCTGGGAAATTACATATATTATGGAACTCTCGCATAACCCTTTTTATTTCAACCTCTTCCCTAGGCATCTTGATGAAATAAGGTCTTAAGGCTGCAATCTTACTTGCAACTTTGTGAATAGTCCTACTTGCACTTGCTTTATTCACATTAAAGATATTGCCAATCAGCATCTGGAAGCTCCCAGTGCATAGAACCGTAATGTGAGAAGGAACATAAACATTGGATTAAGTGCATAATTCCTCAGGGTTTGTGTCCTTAATTGTGCATGTAGCCTATGCTCCAGTTCTTCGACTACATGTTTTCCCAGTCGAAACCTCATTTTAAATTGTCTCTCGTTAAGTTCTAAGGTGGGATTCCTTCTATGTTGGAAAACATAAGGAGCCCTTTCAAATTCAAAATCCTCATTGTCGGAGATATCAGAGTAATCTGACACCTGAAAATAATAACATGTAAGCATAGGTTATACATGCGAAACAATGCATCCTACCAAGCCAATTGTGAAATAAAGAGGTTAATTGAATTTTGAAAAAACTGTTTCATTAAAGTACAAAATACATAACATGTTAACTAATGGCTTATTTCCTCTTGAAAGAGTAATCTGGGTGTTTGGAAAAATTGTTAAAAACCAAATTTTTTGGGAATAACATTTTACAAAAGTAAATCAATATTGAATAGTGTGGTGTAACCCCTTCTTTGTCAGGTATTCAATTACCCAAATAACTACAAAACATTCATTACTTACCATTTTATTTAAAGCGGTGGTATTTATTTCTTCCTTTAAAAAAAGCATCTGTTATGTAGGTTCTGTATTCTGCTGATCTAAGTTCAATCAAGTTAACCTGAGAAAATTCACCAGTCAGATTTGATCTTAGATCAAGGTGCCATGAACTTAGACCAATGTTTATACAACCAAAATTAAGTTCAGCTTGACTTGAGATCATTTTCAGGTGGTTGAACTCAGATTAACTTTTATGCAACCGGGCCAGACAACACTAAACAGCTCCATTTAATACAGTGTATAAGAGGACATTATTCCGTATGCGGGTAGGAGGTATGAAATGTTAAGAAACTTACGGAATCAGAGTTTAAACATTGTAACATCGAGAGCCCTAAGCCGCAAGGCGTAGCCAAGGGATTGAGGACCCTCAGCCTCAAAGCGTAGCCGAGGGATGTTTTTAGAAGGAGAGGAGTGTAGCAGTTGCAACTGCGAAGCGACGACAGGGCGTAGCCGAGGGATCTGCGCGTCTAAACTCGAACGAGAACCTAGGATACTACACAATCTACCCTACGTATTAAAACAACCCTCATTTCGTAGTTTTTTAACATTTCATACCTCCTACCCGATACGGAATGATGTCCCACTTGGGTTAAGTTCGAAATAATTCAGGCTTTGCTTACGTTTTCCCGGCGAGGAGAGGAGAATTACAACTCCCGGAAGGTTTATGTGTATTAGAATTTCCTCAGGTAATTATTTCTGTATAATTCTATCACACAATATTTATTTGGTTAAGATCCAAGGTGAGATTTTAATAACAGCAAATGTTCCTTCCCATTTAAATACGATTTGATTCTGAAATTTTAAGGTTAAAGGTTAATATTCCAGTAAGTTAAATTCTTATTGAAATGATTAACAATGCCTTGAAACTCTATGGATAAGAACGTTTCCAAAGTGTGAGGTGTGGCAATAGGTTAGAAGCATGCACAAAACTGCCTATATATGTATTATCTCCATCCATACCTCCTCTTTTGTTTTCCGTTTGCATTTGTCGAAGCCGATTGGTTTTCAATAATATCTATTATTTTTTGTATTAAGGAAAACAGGCATTTTCCTCCTCCGATTATTTTAATGTACACTTCTAGGTTATCTCCATTTTTGTTTTTGCGCGGGCTCGGAGTGAGCACTGAACCGACGAAAAAACAGCTGTGAAAGGACCATAGAAAATTAAAAACTAGGGAGTAACTGTAGCTAGTTTACTACTCTATGGCATTCGCGCATGCGCAGAATTACCTTTCTTCGTCGTGTAACATTTTCTGCTTGCTGATCCACAGCCTTTCTTGGTCCGAGACTTTTATCGTCCATGAATACCAAAAACTTGGTCGACGTTTGTTCCGGACCAAATGAGTCTGGAGATAGTCCAGACCTATGTGAAATCTATAAATACGGCCCTAAGACCTTTACTATTTTCCTGCGCAGATATTTCCTTCTGGCGGGAAAATGTAATTCATTAGCGATGTTTCGCGTAATCATGCTATTATTTTTGAGCTCCTCAATTCTGTGACGATCTCTTGAATTTCCGTTGTATGATTCAAATTGCCAGCCTCCCTCGATGCAATCAGCAATCTGAGTCTGCTAATCAGACTATTAGGATCGGACTACTGGTCCAACTTCCAACTACGTAGTCCAACTTCCTACCCGGAATGTGCTCCTTCCATTCGAGACCGGAACCGATCTTAGTGTCGATTAGCCTGCGTATGTTATTCTTATATTTATACCCCTTGTTCGATCTCAGACGACCGCTCCTGTTGTAGCCCTGTCTGTGAACTAGAGTTTGTTTCAAAATCTGAGAACAAATACCCAGATCGTCTTCCGTATACGATGAGGTCTGAGGTACGCGCTTGAATAATAGTTCGTACAGCCCCGGGCTAGTCACATAAGTCTCATCTCCTATCTGAACACTGTTATCTGCAAATGTAATTAATTTATTTCCTATCTTAAAATCCCCGTCTTCGTACCGTACTCCAAAGGTAATGTGCAGATCGCTGCCGCTAGCTGTTCGAAACTTCTTCAGATAATTCGCAAGGGTATCGGCTTCTTCTGGGTGAAAGGGGTTTGCGCTTTTCTTGATTATTTATTATATCTTTCAGAGGAACGGTGACGGGCTGAAGAACCTCGGACATCACACGTTGGGGTTCGAACATGAGACCCTTCAGGGAACGTAACTTTTCCCTTATCGCTTTACTGTGTCGAGCGATGGACTGCTTGAGTCTGATGCCTTCTACGTCCATCTTAAAATGAATGCACAATTAAGCTGCTGCTGTCAATATATAGATTTTCAATTAGATACTTAGAATATGTCCATCTTTAGCACAATTAACTGGAGCTGAGCTGTGAAGGTCAACTTATCGTCTATCATGACGGGTGCAGGATAACTTTCAACTAGCCTATCGTTCATTGCAAACATTCTCGTATTGGGATACGGTGATGAAATCATAGAGCAGCCAATCACCTCTCCGCTAACCGAGGACTTGTAGTATTCGAGGCCGAAGATAGCATGTATCTCTGCGAGTTACCTCTACGGTTTCGTTTGCAATGTAATGGCGAGCTGTCCTCTCATTTGTCCTAAAATAGCATTTATTACACCCACTTGCGATTTAAGAATATCAATATTATTCATAGTTGAGGTTAGGTACTTATCCATAGAGTTTTGACGGTTTACAGATTTTTTTCTACTACTGCAAAAATTCTTGAGGCATAGAAGCTAGAGTTCGGTTTAAAACTGTCCGTGTTTCGGTATTTTTCTTTACAACTAAATGTCTAACATAGTTTTTAGTTGCGTCATTGTTATCGTCCACGGGATCGGCTATCTCCCGTAACCATTTCTTTCGAAAGGAAATGTTACTGTTCGAATCGGGAAGCGGCGTGCGTGCATTTATGTAATCTAAAATATATTTTTTATTTGGAACATCATGAGCGTGAACTGGAGGAGATAGTACCTTCATTTTTATCGTATCCAGAATGACATTATTTTCTGCATCGCCTTTGAAGGCATATTTACTCAGGTATTCCATTAGCCTGTGATGTTGACCTTCGAGCGATGTTTGCACGTGCTGCCTAAGCATAGCTTCAAATTCGCCCATACGCTGATATGAAGTCTTTCCGGTGAACGCCTGCATTCGATGCTCGACGACAGTCGTAAGCGTATCCACATAGTGTTTAGTCGTTGCATCATGGTCTTCTTCAGGATCCTGAATGTTGCATAATCGCTTTTTCTTGAATTGATAGTTTCCCGTGTCATCTCGATTTATGATATAACGATTAAGCACACCCCTGGACGGGATGGTCCTGCGCGATGAATCTGTCGATACTCATAGATGTAATGAGCAATACACTCTATTCATTCACTCCAATAAATACATCGAAACCGTTTCTGTATCGTGCTTCATTCAGCGGGAATTCAGGTACTATGACAACAAAGGGTCTCGAGTTCGATCCGTCATTACTCTCCCATACTTGCTTACACAGCTCTCTGAATTCCGTATACGGCATGTCAGTATTTACGTAATCGTCGTATATGTGGTTTAAGTTGAGATTATCTTGTCGGAATAGCGCGATCATATTTGCATTGTCTCTAATCAGATGTTTGGGTACCATTACATAAGATTGTGCTAGGTATATAGCAACGACGTTGCGGTGTCTGCCCATGCTGTAATACAAAGCTATTTTACCCTGTTTCTCGTTGATGACGTCATTGAATACGTATATGGAATTTTCTCTGGCTTCGGATGTTTCCAGTACTTTTTCACCGTCCTCGAACCTGTACATTCCTATATCGAGTATGGTCTTCAGCACTTTGAGCAGATACTGATATTTCGGTTGATGCAGTGATTTCGAGTAAATGTAAAGATTCTCAAAACTTAGACCGCTCTCGTGGATTAGCAAGTTGAGTAAGATATTCGTGTTTCCCGCATTTGAGCTACCCAGAATGAGCGCTCTGACGTTGCTCGGGAAGAGAGAGACGTGACTTCCCTTGCGAATGTCATTGTCGAAGTCTGAAACTTGTATAGGTAACGAGCACTTTTGCTTCACTACTTCCATCGTGCGACTAAGATTTTAAGTTATATATCTCGCTTTTTATTTTCCTAGTGTATCATGAGCTCTGTACGTGTTCGGAAGGGTTTCGGAATACTTGATTCTTTAATTCTCTACCGCTTGAGGCTCATTTGCCCGGCTACAGGTACTGCGGCCCTGGAACTAAGCTACATAAGTGCTTGCAGCGAGGGGATCCGCCTATAAACGAATTGGACGCCGCGTGTCGAGAACACGATATCGCCTACGCCACGCATCGGGACACGGGTTTGAGGCATTTGGCTGACGGGGTACTTGTGGAAAAGGCCTGGAATCGAACGCAGTCTGCCGATGCTACTTTTGGCGAGAACTTTTGCCGCTAGACTCGTGACCGCGATCATGAAGGGAAAGCTGGCCATGGGCGCTGGATTGCGCAAACGTCGGAAGAGAATCTTACTGCCACCCGCTAGAGGCGGGATCTTACCATTGCTACCACTGTTGGCAGCTTTGGATGCTACGGGTAGCTTGGCAGGGGAAGCCGCACAGATCGCTACCTCGGTGAGTAAGAAACGTGCTGCGGAGAAGCAACTGAACGAGCTGGTTCGTCACAATCAGCACATGAAAGCCTTAGCCACGGGCAAGGGCAAAGGTCTTAAGAAGGGAGGTGGACGACGCAGGAAGGAAAGAGACTTGTATCTACGTCCGAAAACCTCGGGGCGAGGTCTGTACTTATCCCGGAAAAAGCCTTAAGCGGTGCGGAGATTGAAACTTATGCTAAACGTCTATGCATTCCTAATTTTAGATGCATATACATGCTAGATAAACTACCTCTAAGACCTAGACGTGCAGAGAGGATCGTCAATTTGGACAGCTTGCAGAATCCGGGTACCCATTGGGTTGCTATACGCAAGGATGGAAATTTAGCGTTTTATTTTGACAGTTTCGTCAATCTGTAACCTCCAAGAGATCGAATCCTATCTCGACGGTGTTAAGGTCATGTATAACAGACACATGTATCAGAATTTCGATGCTGTCATTTGTGATCATCTGTGCTTACAGTTTCTGTTATAAAACGCTTTCGACAGGATGGTTGGATAGTCAAAATGAGGTACACTATCTCTGTGAGCGGATCTAATTCTAGTTTCTCTACCCATCTGAATCCACCAGTCCATCTGGATCCAAATGGAGTTTACGAGATTGCTCTATTCAATTTCGAGACATTCTACTCGATACCGAATGGTGATCTGAGCAACAACCTTTTCCATTATGTGCGCGATGAAAAACTTGAAACCATTGAAATAGAAGATATCTACACTTTACTGAAGTATAGACTCGAGGCTGGCGATGTTTTTCTCCGTCCCAATAACATCACGAAATCTGAGGTTCGGTGCCCCTACGTTATCGATTTCACTCCATAGAGATCGGTGGGCTCCCTTCTCGGTTTCAGCCGCAAGCGCACGGTGGGGCCGGGTATAGGACTGAGTCTGACGAACTGGTGAACATCTTTAAGGTTAGCAGCATACGGGTCGAGTGCAGCCTTGCCACTGGATCCTTCATCAACGGTAAAAGCGGGCATTCTCTCTACGAATTTTCCCGTCGGTTCCTCCGGGCTAGCACATCTCGCAGGAACCGCCCAGTCCTATATATCCACCCATCACGAATCTCATTTATCATCTCAGCATTCGAGTGGTAGACCAGAACGGGGATACGCTCGACTTCAGAAACGAAACTATTACAGTGAGACTACACACAAGACAGAATGGGAATAAATTTTAAAAGGCATTACTATAATAAAATGCATCTCTCGAGATTGATACCTACTCAGTCTTCGACGCGCAAACTGCTAACACCATCCAACCGAGAGTTCCTCGAGCGACTGGGCTTCAAGGTTCTGTAATGGATGTTTTAGATGTGACCAGAGTTCCACGTTTGACGATAAGATTAGTAAGGAGGAGGAACATGTCTTCCTACCTTACAATACGTCTGCTCTGGATGTGAATGATGAAATTAGAATACCATGCCAAGCCGAGGACTTGTACACGCTTCCTAGCAGAAGTTACCTTCACCTGCAAAACTGACCAACAATGTCATGGCGTTTCTGTTCGATGAAGTTCACTTAGATATGAATGGTACTATTATAGATAGAACGAGAAATCCCGGAATTTCTACGACTATGCGCAACTATGCAGCTCTTAACACTTTGAATTCCAATCGCCTGCAGAACGCCGGCTGGACCTATCCCGGAGAAGCTGTAGACATCGTGAACGCATCGAATGGTGTATTCAATGCTATCGTTCCTCTTTCAATGCTTCTGGGTTTCGCAGACGATCACAAGGAGCTCATACTTAATAGGAAGTTTGAACTCGTTCTCATTAGATCTAAAAATTCTAATTGTGTGCTGGGCAACGATCCGACTATCATTAAACTAAACCGCATCGAATGGAGGATGCCCGTACTTAGACTCTCCGATGCCGAGAGGGTGGAGAAACTTAAACTCGTCAAGTCAGATCGCCCGCTGCACGCTGCCTTTCGAACCCTGGACCTTCATACTCAACCTGCAGTACTGCAGATTAAAGCGTTCACGTGGAACGTTGCAACGACATCGAAGCTTGAGAAACCACGTTTTGTCATAGTGGTTGCACAGACCGACAGACTGAACTACCTTGCTAAAGATAGCTCTATCTTTGATCACTGCAATATCACCAATCTGAAGCTTTATCTCAACAGCGAATGTTATCCGTATCATGACATGAATTTGGATTTTGCAAATTCAAAGTTTGCATCTCTGTATGACACCAGTATTCTAAATTGCAACTCTTATTATGGCAAAGAAAATTACCCTCTTTTGAAGAGAAGCGATTTTCTGAAATATGCACCACTATTGGTTATCGACTGTTCTCATCAACCGGAGGAGATCGTGACTCGAGCCGTTAACATCATATTGGAGGTTCAAGCATCCGCGAATTTTCCTGCACATTTTTGTTTTGTTTAATTATTCATGATAAATTGTTCACTCATAAATCCCTAACTCATGTTGTTCAATCTATCATATAAGAAAGGAAATGTATTTTGTTTATATCAATAAAGAATGGAATATTATATTTTTTTATTGATTTTAGCATACACCTTTAACTTTTTTCTGACACTCCTACCTCTAACATCGTATGCACACATTGATTTATGAACGACATGGAATTGAAATAAATATATTTCGATGTATGGAATTGGTCTCTTCAGTCCTGCTATTGCAACAATGTCCAGGTTTATGACATTTTCGTTTAGACACGTATTCACAAATACTATTTCATTAACTTTATTCATATGCACTGTTATATTATATGCATAGATTATGTTCTCACTGTACGATAAACGAGGAAGCTTATCGTCTTTCACATACGTTTCAATGACAGCTATATTTTGAACTATTATCTGCCAGTGCTCTTTTGTTATGTATACAAAAGTTTCAACTGCTTCGATGAAAAGGGATACGAGTACGTAATGCAGTCCTATATTCACACGATGCTTGGAACTGATGGAGATGTCGTCGAGCATAAACACACTATTTGCATTCATCTTTCTCAGACTTTTGGAATGGGGTCAAAGATGAGTACTATAACGTTCTCTCGAGAGGCTTCCAACATCATCATCTTGTTTACGACCTTTGCCTTGTTCCTCTTGTCAGGCTCCTTTTCGGACCTGTAGACATATACACAAGATCTCTGTTTTAACATGCGAATCATAATTAAAAACCTCTTTCCTTTTATTCACAATGATTCTGCTGACCTTTGTTCTTCTTCTTCTACACGGGCTCGGACGTCGACACCGACCGATGCACATCGCGGTGGCACATGTTTTCCTTCGGCATTCTGTAAAAAAAATGCACATTTTTTTGTTTAGCTATCTTTTTTTTCTCCCCTTCCGCATCTATTCTATCACATGTTCTTTACTTACTTACCCCTTTGCTTTGAGATACGTCACAGCACTCTCCACAACGGAAGATTGACATTTGTTGATGCTGTGATGGTATGCGTATCGCCATCTCATATTTTCTCATGCTTATCGAGACAGTGCTGTTTCATTTGCTCGTACTCCTCGAGGTACACCCAGCAACAATTGTCACTATCGCTCGCGATTCTGAGATTTTCACTACTCATCGTGCTGGCTCACAGTCAACTGTGAACGCCGATCCATTCTCGTTTCACATATAATGTACAGAGAGGGGGGGGGGTTGAACATGTTCGTTCTTGCACTGACCTCGTTTATACCGTTAGGCACGTGGCTCTTGCTCACATACACACTAGTCTTTATCTGACGTCCTTTTCTAACATACTCATGCAGCCACCTTTCATTACATCCTGGATGGCTGCAGTACGCTTCGATGAAAGATTCCCAGTTTAGCTGTGGGCTCGCTTTTGAAACATATATGACGAGATAACTGTACATCTAACTCTAATATTAGCGTAATTTAGCCATAGGAATGCTTCACATGTTTTCTTCTCTTGAGTACTGACGAAGCACGCATCGCTTTTCTGATTTTTTAAAAGCATTTAATTGAAGTACTTTATAGTTCATTGCCTTCGCTTTTTCTGACCAACATGAACGGTTTCCTTGATGCATTACGCATGCTTCAGTCATCCATTTGTTTTAGCTGTGGGGGGGGGGGCTCGAAACATATTTTGATATGAGATAACCGTACACCTAACTCGATTATTAGTATAATTTAGCTATAGGAATGCTTCACAATTTTTCCTCTCATGAGTATGACGAAGCGCGTATCGGTTTTCTGATTTTTTTAAAAAACATTTAATTTCAGTACTTTATTGTTCATTGCCTTCTCATTAGAATGCCCACCTGCAAATGTATGAAAGATTTCTGTGGCGAGACGTGAGCGCGCACCAAGGCTTCACATTTGTTTTAGTAATTATATAATTCATTGACCTCTATCATTAAACACAAATGTATCAACAGCTTCACGGACCTGTGGCGGGGTGCCGGAGTCGGATGGGCTTCGTACTAACTTCCCCTTATACTCTCAACATCACGTACTCCCACCCGATACTTACATACACGGATTCTAACTCTGTTTATTTAAGTAACGGGTACTGAAACATAAAAATTTGATGTGCTTAAACCGTGGTTTGCGCCTACTTCTGCTGTACCAGTTATAAATTGCCTTAGATGGGGCTTCGTCAAATGCATTTCTAAGCCAATTTTCACATTGTTTAGGCGTTAACGCCGATTTAAACTCGTAAAAAAAAAAAAAAAAAAATACGAGCCCGGAAATGTTATCTAGTCAAATTCATTTTTGAGTGAACACAAAATCTTTAAATGATAACAATTAACTCGCCAAACATTAGAATGTAGCTGTCAAATATAAACAAACGTCATTTGTTTTTTTAGAAACATATCTAACAACCATCAATGTATTTCTTGTGACCAGCTGCTTTTTCTTCGGTGTCCGAAATTTTGCTTCCACATACACAACTTGTGCCAAGCGCAAATGTATATGCCATCATGTATGAAACTTACAATTTCTTCTACAAATGAGGAGTTACATCATGAGATTTTTCTATTTGCTTAACGGTGTTGTCGGCACTTTTTGGCTCCATCGAAATTATCTCAACCTTGCATATTTGGGGGGGGGGCGTGATATGTACAGCAGTATTTACAAACATTCTGGATGCTACGAGTCCTATCGCATAAAAAGATGCCCAATTTGATAATTTATACTTAAGTTCCAGATTGTAAAATAGGTTTATAAACTCAATGCTTACAGGCTAATGTCTTTTCTGGTAGAGAACATTACCTCTTTCGTTGAACATGCCATATTTGCATACCAGGAGCTCGGAAACATGGAACCTCGTCCATGACAGTCGCCTAACCTTTCTTATCTTTTGTGTAGAATTGCCTCCAGCTCGTCGTGTTGAGTACAGCGCCAAACATCCGATTAATGCGTCTGATGTTTTGCAGATGACAGCCATCGAGCTCGTCAATATTATTCATGGCACGTTCAGTTGATATTGTATTCCTTGTAGTTGGACATGCCTTCTTATCATTAGGCTGGCATGGTGCCAAGATGAACCACCAACTATCAATAGCAGTGTACGATAATCCAGAATCTGCAACATCTGGATATTCATCCAGAGCATAAATCTATGAAACACATCTCTAAAAAAATCTTGTATTTGAAGTTTGTCAATATCCAATGGTATCAATGATTGTCTCGCCATTCTTCACACATTTGGCAGTGCTGTGTGTTACCAATTTTGACTTTTGAACACCCCAATACTCCAAAATAAAATCCACCATGTTGTCGAAGCTGGTCGTCATTCAGTACCCAGCAGCAGGTTGAGCCCCTTGTCTCAAAGCCTTGGTCATGTTCACGACAATGCAGTTTAACTACACAAATGCACCTCAACGTACCATTTGTATAGTATAGTGCAAGTCCGGGAACACTACAATATAACACAAATATCCAAAAATGATTCCATAAATAAGTTTGTTTTACTTCCGTAGTTGTTGATAGCATAGCAAGTAAGTTGTCATTTATTAGCTGTAACTTTAACAAAATGAAATCAACAGAAAACAAGCAAGACATGGGTTGAAGGTGTTTTTGCTTTCACTGTGAAATATATTCTTGGTTCAACTGACATTGATAGGATAATAATTGAGGTACATAGTTGGCAATTATTCATATTGTATATTTGCAGAATTTACTGTGCTGTTACTAGCTTCATATTATTATTAATTGTGCAACAATTTGAAAATTTCCTTGCTTTATGTCCAGAAAACAAAAAATATGTTTTTTAATTGTTGCTACATTCACATTATTAAATATAATCAAGATTAATGTTTCCAAAACTCTCAATGCATCAATGGGAACAGTGTTTAGATTTATATGGGTATTACAGAATGGAAAATAGAAATTGATCGTTCCTTAGTTTACAACTCCATTCCATGTAACTATGAAGCAGCAGTAATAATAGTGTGCAATTTTGAGAATGCAAATAAGGTTTGTTTTGTAGTTGCAAAGGATTCTTGTCCCCTTTTACATCAAGATGACTGTATGCAGCAAGCATCATTATCCAATCACATTCATACTAGTTTGTACTAGTAAAGTCCTCAGATTCCATGAGCGGATCAGAGGGCTTCATGTACCTTTGTAACAGCTATGTTCACAATGTACATGCAGGAGCTGTAGAATGGTTTGCGACTGTGAGGCAATGGTCACCTTAAAAGCTATTGAAAACACAGCACGGAACGTTAAGAGAGAGGTTAAGAAGGCACTGCTTGCACTCATAAGATCCTGGGTTCAAATCTCGCATTAGTTATTTTTTATGTTGATTTTATGACTGGATGTGAACATAATATTGTATTAATATAACTTTAGCATTTGAAGTTTAGGCATACCTATATACACAAAAACATAATTCTAGTAAAAGTTTCATTTTAAATAATTAAAGAAATAAATTCAAATAAACTATTATCTTCTAAAACTAAAACGCACAAAAAATAACCAAAATTAACAAAGTGTATGAACCCTCAGCATATATAACTTCCCTCAACCTTCGGGGCACAAATGAAATTAAATCTCTGCATTAACATGGACAAAAAGCTATAACGTCCCAAGCTTCTTGAATTTGTGCCCAGAAGCCATCTTCTGTCCTTTGTGCATCTGCAGAGAAATTCGAGCGCAGCTCCCATTTCACCTCAGCCCAAACACTCTCAATATGGTTGATATCTGGTGAACAGGGAGGCCAGTCTATCATTCTGATAAACCATTTGAAACCTTTCGACTTGTGTGGACAGGGTGATTATACTGTATGAATTCAACAATTCAATCAGGATATTTCATCCTCAAAGAGAGAATCAACATATTCTCAAGTATTACCGTGTATTGTCAAGCTGCCAAAACACACCTTGACCGTGCCTTGATATCCAGCCCTAACAAGATTCAGATATGCGACCATGATGAAATTGTGAAGCCACATATTTTTCATTGTATTGGGAACCCTTTGGACAGTAGACAATCACTTTTCTCCTACGTGTGGAAGAAAATGTCACCTCGTCTGAGAATATCATGTTATTTCAGACACAGTTGGAAATTTCCTTTGCAAATGCGGTAAAACAATCTTAATAGTTGATCAGATGTTGCTTTAAAACTGCCCTTTGTGCAAGAAGCCTGCACAGCTATTCAAGCTAATCCAAGGAATTAAGAATATGCTTTCATTTCAGCAGCAGTTTGGAAAGGGTTCCCCTTTGCTACTACAATTAAAGCTGCATCCATTTCAGTAGTGGAACATGTCTTTCTTCTTCCTGAACCAGGATGGCAGCGTTCAATCCCTTCCCTGGATCTAACCCACTTCTGCGCTGTAGTTGCAGGGAATCCAATATGAGCTGCAACTTCACAAGCAGAAATGCTGTTGCATTGACTAGTGTAAGGAGGTATTTCCTTATTCCTATGGTTTTGTGTGCGCGTTTTACCATTGTCAAATGTGGTGTGATTCATAGAGAGAGAACCTGTTTGGGCCGGATGCGTCTGCACACCTCTCTGCGCATCACGTGGTTTCGTGTGCAGCATATTGCAGTTAGATTAACTTTACTGAATGCCATGAATGAAATGTATTATATTGAAAATACGTAGACTCTGTGTGTTGATTAAACATTAACAGAAGAAAAAGTGTTTTCTACATACGAGAAGCAAACCTGCAGTGCACAAAAGTGCCCTACACTTTGCCAGTGCTACAGTGAAGACACATGGAAGGTAGCATGTTTAGTAATGCCATACAACAGCTTCTCAATAATTATTACACTGTCTTCAGGAGGGGGTGTGCACAAAATGGCACAGGAGAAGACATAGGCAAATTGAAAATTTCTAAACTTGGTAAGTGTTAACAAAAGTTTTGAATTATTATTTTCTTAGGTATTCAAGTAATAAAAGGAAATATTGCTATGTTAATATTGTGATGGAATTGGCGAAATGTAACAAGAATGATGCTGTTGCTGCTGTTGTTCTCAGCTTAATTTTTTTTTTTTAAAGTTCCATTTATACCCCGTCTTTAACTACATTGTCTTATCGGCGGCCTTTCCTTTGGAACTGATTGATTATTGGTGTTAACCAATAATTGTCGTTAATAGGTGTTAACTTGTATTCTCTTTTGCTGGCTTCCAGACTCTGGTGAAGATAGGAAATAATCTTGGCCAGAGGAAAATTCCCACCCCAGCCTAGAATCGAACCCAGGACCCCTCGCACAGTAGGCAGGTGATCTACCAACTGAGCTAGGGTGCCAGCTTAAATAATTTTTTCACTGATAATTTATGCATTAAAATTCAGTCTAATTAATACACAGTGCTAAACTGTAATTTTTATTTTGTTTATAGAGTGTGATTGGTAAAATGGGTCAAAAACAAGAACATATTCGTTCTCAAATTCAAGGACTACATACCAGTGGGATGTCCAACTCTGATATTTCAAAAACTCTGGGTGTTGATCCAAAAAGTGTCTGACTTTGGCTTAAGAAAGGAGATGGAAATGTTCAGGATAGCAAGAGATCAGGACGACCAACAAAACTAACACCAGACACCAAAAACAAAATAAGGCAATTGGTGAAGGACAAAATTGGAGTTGTTACATGTGCAACTCCCAAACATTTGAACTTCTCAGATGATTATCAGCAGAGAAACAAAAATATCAGAAGAACTGTGGAATTTCATTCGGAGGCAATCCTGGGGAAAGCATGCATATGTACGACCAACAAAAATTATCTGTCACACAAAATATTGCTGATTGTCAGGTATTTTGTGAGAGAATGATGTCTGATGATTTCTGTAACTCAAATAAAGAAGGAAACAAGAAGCGGATGCACATCTTATTCACCGATGAATCTCCGGTGGAGCTTTATCTGAAGCCAAACAGACAAAACACCCAATCCACACAAATGAACCTCCAAAGGTTTTTCCAGTGTCCAAAGACAAAAATTTGGATTGAAGATTATGGTGGCTGGTGGCATCTGTAGTTATGGGGAATCAAGCTGCATGTGGTGGAACCCAAAAAAACTGTTGATGGCCAGTACAACTGAGAAAGGATTGTTCGTCTATACTAACACAATTTGAGATGGTCTTTTCACAGATCCAGGCAGTGCTGTTTTCATGCAGGATGGTGCACAGGCTCACACAGCTAAACAATCAGTCAGCCTTTTGGAGAGAACTTTACAGCTGTTTGGGGGACTGGCCTGGAAAGAGCCCAGATCTCAACCCTGTGGAACATGTATAGGCCAGACTACAGGATTCAGTATTCAAGGAATCTTGACCACATAACAGGGATCAACTTCTTGAACGTGTACAAGAGAAATGGGACTCCATCATACCTGACAAGACAGCAGTGCTCGCAGAGAGTTTTACCACATGAGTGGAAGAATGCCTCCACAATAAAGGACATTCTACAAAGTACTGAAAAAGTGTGGTGTGCGATTCCTACATCTGTGTTCATTATAGTAGAAATTAGTTTATGTAAAAATTTTTTTTTAAATACGTTATTGTTAAAAATATGAAGGGAGAAACTTTCTGTCCATCCTGTATATCATATGTATTATCTTTGCCAAACAGCATACACAGAAAGAGAAAAGAAATTCTTAGAGAAAAGTGTTACTTTATTTCTTGCCAGAAAATAAGATAAGATAGCAGAAGCAAATGAAAATATATAATTTGCAACTACACGCATCTGTTCCTGTTTACTTTCTCTACTGTTTACCAATAATAAGCAGAAATAGTATTGTATTCCACCTAAATAATTGATATTCAGATTTTTCTGTAAATAAACATTTTAAGATTACTACTTTGAACCCAAAAAAAAAAAAAAAAAAAGCTTGTAGAAAAAATGCGTGTGTGTGTGTGTGTGTTTGTGTTTGTTTCTGTCTATGTACAGCATAACTCAAAAACAAAATGTCAGATAAATACCAAAGTTGGTATTGAAGTTCAACATCATCTAAGAATTTTCTTGAACATTTTTAAGAAAATCACCCCACCCAAACTACTTTAGATGGAAACATTTGGCTAATTTTTATTTTCTCAAAAATGGATGTTATCTGAACATTTTCAAGAAAATCACCCACCCAAACTACTTTAAATGGAAACATTTGGTTAATTTTTATTTTCTAAAGAATTGCTGTAACCATTTTATTAAAATGCAACATTTTAGGATACTTGAAGGGTAAAATGTAAGCATACCAGAAATATATTAGTCACCCCCTTAAAAGAGGACAATGAAGTCCTATAGATGGTGTAGAATTGGCACTAGGTGATCATTTGATCCTCCACTACTGATATACAACATGGCAGTGAAGCGGTATGTAGGTTCCAGTTGGTTGTATCGAAACAGCACAGTAAGATGGGTCAAGGTAGAGATGTGAAAGAATGGCAGAAAGGGGATGTTGTGTTTCGACGAGCTCATGACCACACTGTGAAGAAATTTGCTCAATTTTTTTGGTGTATTAACATGCAGTGTCCAATGTGTATACAGGGAATGCTGCACCACTCATAGCCTTGTAACATGGTGTAAGAGCAGTGGTTGTAAAATCATGTTGTGTAACCGAAAGGAACCGGAGATGAATGTCACGCCTTGTCAATGACAATAGATTTTAAACTTGATTTATATTGCTGCTGTCAGTGAACGATTGTCCATCTCAACCAGTTTCTGAGCAAACATTACAAAGGGAACTGCATGCAATGGACATTTGGAGTTGGGTGCCTTGCAAAACGTCATTTCTCACAGCAGCACATAAATCTGCACGTTTTCAATGGTACAAACTACACAGCAGCTGACTGGAGGCATGTAGTGTGCTCCGACGAATCGCAATTTTGATTCTCTTCAAATGAAGCAAGGCACAGAAAGCACTGACTGCCAAATGAGGCATTTAACCCACATGATGGAGCTGTAGTTCAGGCTGGAGGTGGTTCTGTGATGTTTGTGGGTATCTGACATACTATGACTTGGGTTCACTCATTTAGGTTACCATGAACATGAACCAGGATGTTTATTTCAACATTCTTGGTGACCAAGTGTTGTCCTTTCTTCAACAACTTCATGAGTATGTTGTGGACACTCCCATTTTCTAAGATGACAACAGTTGTATTTGCAGTGCTGCATGCATATGTTACTGATTTGATGAAAACACAGACACCCTGTCATCACATCTTTACTGGCCCGCTAAATCCCTTGATCTTAATCCCATAGAAAATGTCTGGGACTATTTGGAAGAGCATGTGAAACACAGAAATCAACATCCCTGGCATTTGGTAGCTCTGCAGGATCTAATCATTACTGAGTGGCTACAGCTGGATATGGCATACGTGAAGAAACTTGTGTAATCTCCTCCTTGCCAAAGTGAAGTCGTTATGAAGGCTAGAGGCAGTGTAACATGGTATTAGTGTAATGTCTCCAGGGGGTGACTAACTTTCGTTCGGTGCACTTATATCTTGAATTTTGTAAATAGGTTGTAAATCTTCTCTCATCCAAGGGTGTAGTGTCCTTTCCCTCATGAACTTCATGTAATATTGAACTGGTTGAAGGGTCCCTTACAGAAAGTGATGGTAAGATAATACATGTACAGAGGCGGCACCCATTCCACAGGATAAAAATTTGGAGACCCGTTCCCAGAGAAATAAGGAAAGAGTCCTCAACAATCTTGTAAGAAAGAGGATGAGGTAGCCCTTCAATTGGGGTTAATGCAGTTGGAGGCTATGATGTCTAGCCTTAAAGAGGCAACTCAATCACTCATCTCACTCTGCAGAATGCCAGTAATGTACTCCGAGATGAGGCAGTATTTTTAACACTAAAATGATTTCAGTCTAATTACATATAAAATAAATAAATAAATAAATAAATAAATAAATAAATAAATAATAATAATAACAACAACAACAACAACAGCCGGCCTTAAAGCAATATGTGTATATAAAAAATTATGTTACAGTCATTGTATAATGTTTATATCATTATGTACATGTTTAATAATGTTATGAAGTAATTTAACAATGTAGGAACTGTGAGAATAGAAGCTGAAAGTTGCTAACAATAAGGTAATCTTGAGGCAAAAATGAATTGGAAAGTTTAATAATGCTACTAGTAATTCTTGGAACAATAATGTAATATTTTAAAACAGTTTATAAATAGCCAATCAAAAACTAAAAAGCTGAAACTTAAATAAAAGTATTCCATTGGAGTAAAATTAGCCAATCAGAGACTTGAAATACAGAAATTTACAAATTTAAGCGGTAAACACCAGTCGCTAGATGGCAGCGTACCTGAGTAGTTTGTTCGCTTGGTACGTATTCAGTGTGAGACATATAAAATTCATTACGACGAGAATATTATAAAGTTTACGTGTTAAAAAGTGCAAGTAATTAATAAATAATCTCACAGTTCTCTATATAAGTGAAGCGTTATTTAATCATGTGAAGGATTAATAAAAGGAATGAAGTAAAAAATTATAATTTGTGTAAGCCTACATTCTTTAGCCGCATCATCCCCTGCTAAGAGATACATGTTTCTACAAATTAATACTGACGCAGCCGAGGCATACAAATATAATATTTAAATAAACATTCAAATTACAAAGTTGATTTTTAAACGTTGGGGCGAAGGCCACCGGAAAGTGAGTGTTGGGGCAAAAGCCACTGGAAACTTTGCATCGTACGTGGGGTGAACATTCCAAGAAACTATCTCAAGTTTTTGGCTCCCCAACAGTTGAATTACAATACAACTCCTCCTTCAAAGTAAACACCCTTCAAATTGGCGCCCAAAGCGTGATGCTAATAACGTAAAGATTAACCTTCTCAGAGGACTGTTTGTTACTAGAAGCCTCATAGGTTTTTTAGCTATGCGACCAGAACAGGCCTTAAAAGCTTAACTTATGAAAGCTTATGATGACGATATGTCTGATAGAAGTTCAGACTACCAACACAGCAATCTCTTAGTAAGGAGATAAACCGGACTAACAAGAGATTTATAAAATCAGCACACAATCTCCTTCAATTTAGGTGTAATAGCAGCATTAATTCCTTCACTTTTACAAAATGGAATATTTAAGTTAATTAATGAACAGAATGACTGAGACATGTTTTTAAAACAGCACTGTCCTTATCAAAACTAAACAATATACCTAATAATATTGAATTAAATAATTGGACTACAGGAAAATTAATGGGATTATACAAACTATTTTTACTGCTTCCTTGAAACCTCTCATTGGAAAAGATACCTTACATTTTCTTTTACATCTTTTCTCCTTTAATGCTTTGTGTTGCTTAAAAGTACAGTAACATCTAAACAATGATTTGATACACTTAAATATATGTTTGGTATATGGTACAAAAGTAAGACATTTTTGTCTAATCAACTGATTATGATTCTGATAAGATTTCTTCAATAGTCCGATCATCGTGTAAAGGGGAATTGCTTAGAGCAGGTTCACTTTCAAGAAATTCTCTAAGCTCAGATTCCAGATCTGGAACTTCCCCTGGTTCTTCTTCAGGCTCTGCTTGTGATGAAGTACCTTCCACATCCACTTCTTCTACAGCCGTCTCACTTGGAACAGAATCTCCAAGCACAGCTGAGACTTCAATGGAAGCATTTTCCTGTGAACTCTCTTCACATACTGTTGGGGCCCTTCCTTCTGTTTCTTTGTCGGTGTCTGCAATGTCTGGTTCTGGTGTTATTCCTATTGCCTTTCGTATTGCTGTAACTGGAGCTACTGCACCAGGCTCTACCTTTTTGGCCATATCTTTCAAGCTCTCTGTAATTTTCTCCGCTAAAAAAGAGATGCAAATGAAAAATTGTTTAAAATCTCACAAAGTAGGCTACTTTATATACCTAGCATGTATCATAAAATATATACATTTGTCACCTGACAAATATTGAAATTCATGACCGTTGGAGCCAGCTGATGATTCAGGAAAGACCTCTGAAACATTCTGGGGAGAGGGGTAGTGATCTTTATCAATTAACCGGCACAAATGCTATATGAAGAAGTAATAATTATGACTCAAAGATTTATAATGTGCAGTAGTAAAACAATTAAAATACTCAAAAATGAATTTTTAATCTCACTAGCTTCACTTTTTTATAAAAAACATACTAGAATGACTGTTTCTCCCCATCATCAGCCTAGACTTGCTTCATGCTTCTTTTTGTGGGTTGTAATGGCATTTCTGGCTGGACATACTGTGTGATGAGTGTTTACATATGGAACATAAAATTTAACAAATAGTCAATAATAAAACTAAAGCTTTCATGGCTGGAGTCACGATAAGTAAAAGAATGTGATTTTGGGGTGAAAGGCCGTGGTCCACTGGGCTTCTTCTCTTTACTCCCAGATGTTTTGCTTACAGCTGCAGCAAGCACATATGTAAAAGAACACATGGTGTCCCCTTCAAACCTCCCATATTTTAATTAATCATTGCTAACAAAGTATGCGGAATTATGAACCAAGAGTGGTACTAAGCAAAAGAGAAACTTGAAGAATTTATTAAGTTTCACTGTTACACACTAAACTCCTCTATATATGAACCATTTGTAGCACAAAGAATATCAAGTCTGTATTCGATTTTGTGCCATACACTGTCCAATATGTCCATTGATACTGTTGCAATTGTGTCACAGATACGGGTTCATAAATCTTGAAGATCTTGTACTGGAGTTGCAAACACATGATCTTTTACATAGCCTGGAGGAAGAAGTCTAGTGGAGTGATGTCTGGTTAACATGGTGGCCATCAAATTGATCTGCCACGTCCAATCCAGCAATCTGGGAAAGTTTCTGTAAGGGAATCATCCTGGCTCGTGTGTGTGTGTGTGTGTGTGTGGAGTGGGGGGGGGGTGCGCCTTCTTGTTGAAAGATTACATGAGGTTGCAGATCAGCTACCTGGGGGTACAACAATAGTTCCAACCAACATGCCTTGGTATACTAGGCCAGTTACAGAATTCTCATGGAAGATAAAAGGACAGATAATTGTGTTCAACAAACCGCAACAAACGTTTCCTTTTGGACTATCCTGGGCATGTTCATGGTAGATATGTGGATTTTGTGTACCCCAGTTCCTTACACTGTGCTGATTGAAGGATCCTAATAATTGTCTCGTCTGAAAATAAGAAGTTTCCAAGAAATTGAGGGTACCTGTCAATACGATCCAACAAATCAATAGCAAATGGCTGTCATCATACCCAGTCATCTGGTTTTATTTTTTGAACAATTTGCACCTTGTAGGGGTACAAATGAAGCTGCTTATGAAGCACTCATTGCACAGTTGTTCTCGGCACATTGAATTACCGGGATGCATGGCAAATTGATTTTTGGGGACTTATCTCAAATATTGCTCTAATTTCTTCAATCTTCTCTTCTGTAACATGTCGACAAAAACACTTCCAATCACCAGAAATTTCTGACACCATGCCTTAATGGTTTTCCCATTAGGCTGGGCCATGGATGGCTTCTCCCTCGCTGTAACAATCTTCCTGACTGGCCGAGTATGAAACACCTAGCTACAGCATCTGCATTGCCGGCAAAGGTACCTGTTCAACTTTTGCCTAGCCGATGGACAATATACAGTAGAATCTCGTTAGTACGTTTTTGCAGGGACCTAAGGATTTGGACGTCATAGGCGGGAAAACGTGTTAACGAACATGCAAAATCTGATAGGTATTAAAAATCTAATAATTACTACGTCTCCATGGGCAATTTAAATCGATTTTGAGTACAATTTCATACTGAATACGATCCGCGTTTCCATGTTAAATTCAATATGTTTAAATGGATTTGGATACACAAAGCCTGAGAATAAATAATTCAAGCTTTTATTTTGGTCAACTTGGATTTTTTAGGTTATGAATGTTTTTGAGAAAATAAATTGCGAATTGTGGAAGCGGCAATAGTGGTTTTGCTGTGTGTTTTATTACACACATGATAACAATTTCTGCTAAAAAAGAAAAAATTATGAGCGTGCATCGTTTTACGAGTACAATAGACGATATTATCTTTGGTGTATACAAGACGATTTGAATACGGAGGTGTTTCCATGCAACAAATTTCGTTCCGGTCCTCTTTTGATCCTATTTTCCAAGAGAAAAGTTTTGTTTTAGTATTTTTCCCTTCTTTAAAAACAGTTTCAATCAATTTAGGTTTGCTAACAATCGTGTTTAAGGTTGACGGAGGAATGTTTAACTTCCGCACTATATCGACATGTTTTATATTTGGATTGTGATTACATCAAGGATTTTCAGTTTTTCACTGTTGGTTATTTACCTACTACACTTTCTTTTTTTTCATTGTAAATGAAAAGTTAAAATACAATCTACGGTTGTTTGGTCATCACTCAACATTAGAAACTATCGTTAGCGTTTACCGCGTTTACCACACCAAGGTAAAGCATTCTCTATCCCGCCCACAGAAATCGTGTCACACAAATATTTAAATGCATGTATGTGATTGGCTGCCGATTTCCACCCCGTGACCAAGGATTGACCAAAGTAGCAAATGAGGACGTCAAACTATGAACATGTTAAACGCCTATTCCCACTGTACCGATCAAGGATTGGCCAAAACAGCGAATGAGGATGTCGCACTTCAAACGTAGTAAGCGGGACCGGGAAAACGCACTAAGCAAACATTATTTATTATATTTGGTGATTTGGTACTGGGACTTTTATAATTCAACGTAATACACGGGAAAACGTGTTAATGAGGAACGTGCTAACGAGATTCCACTGTAACTAGTCACACATTACTTGCATTACCGGCGAGAGCAACTCTCCACTTGCTCTCTATAGATAGTGTGCTATGGAGATACACTGGTGGTGCTGTGGGCTGAGTGGCATGATGGTCCTGCCCAGGTTGACCTTGGGTGACTGGTGAGCACTTGAAGAGGAAGAAATAATTTTTCGGCAAGTGATGAGGAAGGAACTCTTAAATTGGGCATTTAAGTGGGAAGCGCTACACCCACACATCATTTTGGCATAGTAAAAATTTTACACCTTAATTCTTTTCAGTAAGTAAAGTGACTAAATTTGAACTATTCAATACGTGTAGTGCAGTTCAGGATATACTGAAATAGAGTGAGTTTCAGTTATACTAAAGAGCATTTCAAGTGTTCAAATTGTACAAAAAGAACAAAGACTTAAAACCTTTATACAGAATATAGTGAACCAAGCATGTCATTTGTACGGTTTATCTGAAATTGCTTAAGTTAAAGAGAGTGTACATATATTCATGCAGCTGCAGGATATTTGATGTTTAATTGTTTGAGACTGACGTTTCTTGAAACCTCATGTTTAATTCCTTTCCATTACTATGACAAAGTCAATAGTTTAATCACCTCTGGGGGTATTTTCAATTGTTTGAAATTGTAATGTTGAACAAGTGGTAGTTCCTACTATATTGCTATAGTGGAATTCTATTTTCGTTTACAAGTGGTAGGACTATAAAACATTATAAATGCTAACATGTAACAGAATAGTTACATTACAATATGACATTCCAAAATGGTAGTAGAGTGTGGGATCAGCTCTTTATCTCCACAGCACAAATTGGTAACAGGAGCATCTGACATGTTTCTTTCATGTTACCGAGCTTGTCATGGGTTTTTGCTCCTTTTTTATGGTAGGAATTTTTCCTCTATACTTATTTTGTGACTTGTAGCTATTCCAAATTTTTCAAAATTTGTTTCTCTTGCACTCGTCAGTATACAGAATGTTGGTTTTTCACAGGTTCAGTGATTTCTGGCTTGAGTTTGCATGTAATTTACTTAAAATATTCTCATTATGGCATGCACTTATCTGGAATTATTCGCAACAAAGAATCTTTTACTTAAAATTATGCGGATTGCGTGTAGAAGTAACACATACTGTATCACAGCTAGTAGAGCAATTGGAGGATAATTTACAGCTCATGCCTGACATTTCATATTTTTCAGAAGTCAAAATTGCTACACTTATACAAGATTGTAAATTTCAGTTGCAGAATTCACTAATATTCTTTTGAAGCAAAATGTGGCTTTTTTGCCTGCTACTTGGTGACATTTGCGTGCACACATTTCTTATTATATAGATTCTTTAAAAGTTTTACAATGTTCCTCTTTTGTGGTTCCTGAAATGGAGAATTTGACCACGCTTAAACTGCTTTGCTTCAGGATTATTTGCCTTTGGCTCCAATGGCTAAAGATTCTTCAGACTTAACTAGGGGATCTGCTTCTTTAAAAACCTATTACTCATTGTTAGGAGATAACACGATGCAAACTGTGCCTCGATTACAGCATAATTTCAATTTCAGCCTTTAAAAATTGGTCATCCAGCAAAAAATTTGCTTACAAATACTCATCTTATTGTCAATACACCGCAACAGTGTTTGGATTTTCTAGATCTGCTTATTTATTCATCTTTGTGAGTGTTTAACCGACATGATTTGTTACTCCCGTGATCTGCATAGACTGCTGTTGATACAAAAAAAGTTCACTTATTGCAAACAGCTTTAGATTTAGTTCTTGGGATTGCAGATTTTCATGTTTCGGTTTTGCAATTTTTTTACACGACATTTAGTCATCTTTTTTGGCGGCATATTATGCAGTGCAACAGCACAGGAGGACTCAGTGGTATTTGTTTTGCGTGTTTGCAAATATGCCAAAATATTTAAGGTCCAAGATACCGAAACTCAAATTTGTTGAATTATTTTGTCTAGGTTAAAGATGTTACTCGCTTAAAGTGTGCCCTTGTCAATCGACTTACATCATTTGGTGACCTTGATAAGCTACATCAACACCGTGCCTAGTAGACACATACAATCGAATATGACTAAGGTAGCACAAACACTGCCACTGTCTTCGGTACCTTTGTTAACTTCATATAGTTATGGTTTGTCTCTGATTCATGTTTCTCCCTTGCATTGCACCTTTTGTAATAAGCATGGACATAACACTAGATCGTTGCTATCGATGCCATGTGATTTGAATTGACAAACAAAGTTCCCAATGACAATAATTGCAGCAAAGTCAAACCGCTGACCAACCTCAATCACAGATATGCAGTTTACCTTTCACTTCACTGTTGGTAATTTCATTAATTTGTGGTAAATTAACCACTCAGGCCTTATTGAATTCAGGTAGTGCCTTAAATTAATTTGCACTTTTTTCGTTCACTGCCTAAGGCACCTAATGTTACTTATGATAAGTGAACCCTTCAGGCTACTAGATGTCTCGTTCTTCAGTAAAATAATAATGTCGGGGTAGTTTGGTTGCACATTAAATTGCAAGAATTTTCCTGGAATGTTAATTTTTCCATAGTACCACACCTTCCATACAATGTTACTTTGGGAGCTCCATTTATGCGGGGGGTTCAAACCTGGCAGAGGGAGATTGATTTTTCTTTTTTTTTTTGGGCTTAAAAATCCTTAGCATTGCTTCCTTCGGAAGAAAAGTAAAGCCGGTGGTCCTGTGTCATAGATTTATAGCATGTAAAAGAACCCATGCGAACAAACCATCAATTCCCTAAAAGAAAAACCAGTTGTGTACACCAAAGCAGATAAAGGAAACACTATAGTTATCTTAAATGGAGACGATTACAAATCCAGAGAACAACTCCTACAAACCCCAGAATACACAGAAATAAAAACAGACCCACTCAAATCATGCGCTAAAGCACTCCAAAACACACTAACAGAAACCACAATACTTACACAGAAAAATCTAAAATCAAGTCAGATCTTCCTATAATAGAAAGGTTAAATGTTACTTATGATAAGTGAACCCTTCAGGCTACTAGATGTCTCGTTCTTCAGTAAAATAATAATGTCGGGGTAGTTTGGTTGCACATTAAATTGCAAGAATTTTCCTGGAATGTTAATTTTTCCATAGTACCACACCTTCCATACAATGTTACTTTGGGAGCTCCATTTATGCGGGGGGTTCAAACCTGGCAGAGGGAGATTGATTTTTCTTTTTTTTTTGGGCTTAAAAATCCTTAGCATTGCTTCCTTCGGAAGAAAAGTAAAGCCGGTGGTCCTGTGTCATAGATTTATAGCATGTAAAAGAACCCATGCGAACAAACCATCAATTCCCTAAAAGAAAAACCAGTTGTGTACACCAAAGCAGATAAAGGAAACACTATAGTTATCTTAAATGGAGACGATTACAAATCCAGAGAACAACTCCTACAAACCCCAGAATACACAGAAATAAAAACAGACCCACTCAAATCATGCGCTAAAGCACTCCAAAACACACTAACAGAAACCACAATACTTACACAGAAAAATCTAAAATCAAGTCAGATCTTCCTATAATAGAAAGGTTATATGCACTTCCAAAAATCCATAAACCAGGCAATAAAATGAGACCAATAACATCAATTCTCACAATACAAGCTAGCCAAGTGGCTCACAAAAACATTCAATTCCATGCCAGCATTTGAGAAAGAAGCATAAAAAACTCTGAAGCTAATCATCTATCTAACCAGTACATATCCCCCATCAGATGTAATGGTCTCATTTGATGACACAGCACTTTTTCCAAGTTTAAATTGAGTTTTTTATTAATGGACACCCTTTAATTGCTGTGGTCCTTAGCGTCCCATTCTATATTGGGCGTGAAAGAAAGGTAATTTTGCTCAGAGGCCGCTTTATCAGACTTGAGGTTCTTTTACGTGTTGTAAATCTACAACATGAGACCACCAGCTTTACTTCCCTTCCGAAGGAAGCCATGCTAAGGATTTTTATGCCCCCCCCCCCCCAAAAAAAAATCCATTGCCCTCTGCCAGGTTTGGAACCTACGACCTCGGAAACAAGAGGCTAGCATGGCAACCACTACAATCACGGAGGACGACACTTTTTTCCAAGCATACCCACAAATGAGCTACTACAATTACTTCAAAACTAGCTACATAGAAACAACGTATGAAAAGAACAATCAGAAGACTTTGTAAAACTAACCAAACTCTGCTTGGACCAAAGCCATTTCACTTTACAAAACAGGTTCTATGAGCAAAATTCAGGATTAACCATGGGAAACCCCCACCACCGCTCTTAGCTAAATTATATGAGCCATTTGAGTGCCGTATCACCCAAATCCTTCCTGCATTTAAAAACTGGTACCGTTATGTTGATATATTTGCCATAGTTCCTAAAAAACTGACTGACGTTGTCCTAAAACTATTCAGTCTACAGAAGAGAACCATAAAATTCACCATAGAAACTGAAGAAAAGGTTACCTACCCTATGTGGGCAACTTGTCCTTTGCCTTCTGGAGTTGATTTAGCAGGACCACTCAGAATGAAGATGGCAGTGAGAAGCAAGACAAGCAGTCATAACTGTTACTTGGCAATCTTTGTATGCTTTAACACAAAGGCAATTCACCTGGAGCTTGTGACTGATCTGTCTTTACAAGCCTTCATTGCTGCTCTCATGAGGTTCACCTCCAGGTGTGGACACTTACAAGAATTCAGTGACAATGAAGCTACATTCACAGGAGCAAACAAGGAGATAAGGGAACTACAATATGCACTCTAACAGGACAAATACCAGTGTAACATCCAAGATTATACTGCTGTTACAGACCACTTCCTCATAGGAGTTCCTCTAACGTCCCTTCCTGATCCCAATGTGATGAGCTTAATCTCAACAGATTGTCCAATGGCAACATTTTGATGCAGTATTTATGTTATATTTATTTAACATTATTGTAGCTCCACGTTGATGCGGTATTGCTTATAATGTTTGTTTACATCACGTGTTGAAGCCATCTTGTGACGTCATTCATTTGTTTGGTTTGTAGCTCCATCTAGTGTGAGCAATTTGCGGCAGTATTAGCTTTTGTTTGATTTCATTACAAATGTCCTCCGGCTAGCTATTATCCTGTTGGCTTGGGCACGTATCTCTATACAGGTTGTGTAAACGGAAAGGAATCTTTTATCCAAAAATTACACTGATGAAGAAATTTGTTTTATAATTTTTATTGTCGAACACGTTCCCTATCACTTTTTACATATTGATCTAGATACTCGCCAAACTGAAACTGTTATAATAACTTCTTACTGATCACTTTTAATCAACGTACTTCAACCTTTTGTATAATTAACTTTACCATATTTTAGATCTTTCATAATTCTGCTGCGCGTAACTTGTGAATCTATATCCGATGTATGACGAACTAATACTTTCGACGAACTGACTGACTGAAGACGACGTGTAGTGTACACAGATTTTTTG
This sequence comes from Deroplatys truncata, assembly GCA_030765065.1. Classification (NCBI taxonomy): domain Eukaryota; kingdom Metazoa; phylum Arthropoda; class Insecta; order Mantodea; family Mantidae; genus Deroplatys; species Deroplatys truncata. The sequence continues at coordinate 122,562,911 of CM060978.1, forward strand.
ATGAACTGCCCGCGATCTACCTCTGACTTGGCTTATTTATACTCCTTCATCCAGATACGCCTAAAGATTATAACTGAACTGCAATTGGCTAATAAAACGCGCCAACATTAGCGTCCATTTTAATATCCAATGAAAATTATGAATACATATGCTCTAAGGAGAAAACATTCCAGAAGTTTCTACCGAAAACGCGCCAACATTACGTAACTTCCTCGTTTCCAATAATGATAAACAGCTCACCCCCCTCACTGCATTATTGCGCGCTATTATTGACAGTTTCAGTAAGGTCGTATAAACTTACTTATCAACAATAATTACAATCAATAAACATCTTAAATCAATGTTAATTAAAAATGCATATTCATATTACAATCATTATTTACATTTAAGTATTACTGCATCAATTTTCAACAGATGCAGCAACATTGGTGGGCTCAAGGGCCCAGGACTATCTCCACACTGTGTCGTCCATTATGGTCTAGGGGTACCATGCTAGCCTGTAGTTCCAAGAGGTCATGGGTTAAAACCTGGCGGAGGGCGATGGATTTTTTTTGGGCATAAAAATCCCTAGCATGGCTTCCTTTGGAAGGGAAGTAAAGCTGGTGGTATCGTATCATAGATTTACGGCACATAAAAGAACCTTAAGCCTGATCAAGTGGCCTCTGAACAAAATTTCTGACTTTCACGCCCAATATAGAAAGGGATGCTAAGAACCATAGTAGTTAAAGAGCGTCCATAAATAAAACTCAATTTTTTTCCACACTCTGTAAGAAGGAACAAATGGACATCACCTCTTCCAAACCTGAAAAGGGTTCCCTCATTCTGAAGAATGACGTACCTCCTTTATAGTGGAAGCTAAGATTCATCAAGAAAGTGCACGCAAGAAAGTACAATCTAGGGCAGGTTTACTCAGTAACATGTGGTTCAAATATACTGAAACCTGCCATAACCCAACTTGTGCCACTTCCTATGGCCCAAGAATAACTTGTTAATTTGGTGTCACTGTGCAATTTTGAGGTGCTATATTTTATCTTGAACAAGATCAGCGTGGGGAGTATGTGCAGTATTAAAACTGCAGGTTGAGCTGCAGACAAGTATATGTTTGTATTGAAAGAAGAGTGGAACGGCTGACCTCGGCAGGGTGTCACCATTGTGTTCGCTAGCAACCTTAACACCCACTTGACAATCTGACTGTGGTTCATACATTTTCCTTGCAGCCTTGTCTTGCAATATTGATGCTCTGTCTAGGATGAACATTAGTTTTGACTTCAGTTTTTACAATAATTGCTATTGGCTCATGTTATCATAGAAGTGTAAATAAACCCGGCTCTCCTCAGGAGGACTGGGAGATCGTTTCATCACACCTAGTGAAAATATTTAGGGCTGTCTGACTCTGAGGCAGGCCAAAGAGGTGTTCTTTGCTAAGTGGGTAGGCAATCCTACCACAGGCCTATGGATTTTCGCCCTGTCAGTCTAACATCCTTTCTGCTGAAGGCTCTGGAAAGATTGGTAGGTAAATATTTGAGGGATGGGTTACTGGTTGATAGACCCATACACCTGTCTGATTCTACCTTTCCAGACCCATACACCCTTATCAGTATGCCTATTGGCCAGGTAAGTACACGGAAATGGCACTCCATCAGCTTGTAGTGATTGGGCATTATATACCCAAACCTGGTTTAAGCAATAAGGCCTTTGTCACATGAACCAAAAGTCCCAATTCCAACATCACCTTAAGCCATCACCAGAAATTCAGAGAATAGCAGCAGTACTTCAGGCTCTTTGGGTGCAGAGAAAGATCTAAATTTGTCCACAGACTTAAATAATGACAAGCCATGTCCTTTAAGTCAGTCTAAACTAAATGATTTAGTATGCGACTTGGGTCTCGCCAAAGAATGGAGTGAACTTTTAGGCTCAAGATTGAAAGAAGACACTCTTTTAGAAAATTGGAATGAGCTTCTACTGGTACAGATGTCATGAAGATTTCAAAACATATTTTGTAAAGGAAGTGAAACCAGTACAGCAGAATCTCATTAGTAAGTTTTTGCAGGGACCCTAGGATTTGGACGTCATAGACAGGAAAACATGTTAATGAAAATACAAAATCTGCGATTTAAGAACATAATTATGTAATAAAATAATTACTACATTTCCATGGGGAATTGAAATCGATTTGAGTCCAATTCTATGTTGAATATGACCCACATTTTCATGTTAAATTCAATACATATTGAGATCGATTTGGATACACAAAGGCAGAGAATAAATAATTCAAGCTTTTATGTTGGTCAACTTGGATTTACATTGGCAAACTGTTAAACCTATGTTAGTTTCTCTGTATAATTTAAGCAAGTTTTGAAGTTAGTGAATGTTTTTGAGAAGAATAAATTGTGAATTATGGAATCAACAAAAGTGACTTTGCTGTGTGTTTTATTACACATGCAACAATAATTTCCGCTAAAAAAATGAAGATGTGCATCATATTACAACTACAGTAGAAGACAGTATCTTTGGTGTATTCAATACGATTTGAATAGGGTAGGTGTTTCCATGCAACACATTTCAATCCGATCCTCTTCCGATCCTACTTTCCAAGAGGAAGGTTTTGTTTTAGCATTTTTCCCTTCTTCAAAAGCAGTTTCAATCAGTTTACGTTTGCTAACAATTGTGTTTAAGGTTGAAAAGGGAATGTTTAACTTCCGCGCTATAGCTGCATGTTTCATATTTGGTTTGCGATCTACTTCTTCATGGATTTTAAGTTTTTCACTGTTGGTTATTTGCCGCACTTCTCCATTGCAAACGAAAAGTTAAAATACAATCTATGTATGTTTGGTCATACAATTGAGTGTATGGGGAAGGTGTGATTAATGATGGAAATGTCCATCAGTGGTGCAGACTGATGAAGGAAGAACAAACATTTATGATGAGGACGATCTAGATGGCTGTTGTCATCAGTGAAGAATTCATACAAAAAGTTAATGAGAAGATTTGAGAAAATGGCGCTTCACTATTGATGAGCTTCATTAACATTTCCCTCAAGTTTCAAGGTCAGTAATTTAAGAAATTGTTACTGACAAACTTCGATACAAAAGAATGTGTTCAAGATGAACTGATGGCAAAGTTCTGTGATGACGGTATACAAAACCTGGTACCATGACTAAGTGTTTAGACATTAATGGCAACTATATAGAAAAATAAAATAATATTCATATTCTCATTTCCTATAAAAGTTATGTTCATAAATAAAATATTTTGTGTGCTATAATAAAACCATTCTTTCTTAAAAAATCTGATGTGTTGCACTCACATGACTTTCTCTACTCTTGTACAAACTATTTTTACAAACGCTTATTCTCCATCTACTTCATGTTAATCGAGATAAACATTTGCAGACTCTATCTTATTGCTAATTTTCTTGTAGATGTAAGGGGAATATATATTTACGAGTGCTAAGCAAGCAGTGGAAGAGAGTGGATGTGTGAGGAGGAAGCTCCTGGAGTGGAAGAAAGAAGGGCTTAAGTAACCATGGGAATTGGTATTGAGGTGCACAGAGCAAGAATTGGAGCATTTAATAAATTAAAATGGAAGGATTTTAAAACAAACAAAGGTGTAGAAGAGATGGTAAACATGTTTCTTCTCACATGTGTAATAGGTATACTATTGGTAATTGGTGGAGTTGAAATCAACCCTGGGCCAAATGGGATCGAAACGTCGTGGAACAAACGTTTGCATACATTAAAGATATGGATGAGAGATTAGGAAATAAACTCAATGGAATGGAAAAGGACTTAATGGATATTAAGGGAGAGATTAAAAATGAAATGCAAGATATACGAAATGAGGTACAGAAAGTTAAAAGAAGAGTTGAGCTGCTGGAAGAGAGACACCGAAGATTTAATTTGGTTATAGCAGGAGTGAAAGAAAGGAATGGAGTATGGCCTGTAGATGAGGTCAGAGAGATTATAGAAGGAAAGCTTGGGTTGAAGCTTCAGGGCTGGGAGATTAGAGAAGCTTTTAGAGTGGGGAGATCAAGAGGAGCCAGAATGATAGTTGCAAGATTTACATCAGTGCAGTTTGTTTATGAAGTATTGAAGAAATCAAAGTTATTAAAAGGAACAAATATCTTTATAAATAGAGATCTATCGGTGGAACAATGGGCTTTGAGGAAGGATTTAATACAACAAATGGTGCTGGCAAGAATGGAAGGGAAACGGGCCTTCATAAAGAATCTACGATTATGGGTCGATGGGCGTATGGTGATGGGATACGAAAGTGACACAAGGAACAGCAGATCGCAGAAGCAGGATATGATTCAACAAAATACATCCAAGACCAGAGAGAAGGAATGCAGAGGAAGTCCAAAGAGCGATTGGAGACCAGAGGATAAGGATCGACATATGGAAGTTACATCACCGGCACGTGGGGCTGGCAGAAAGAAGATGACGGTGTTAGAGAGTAGGCGTGGCCAGGACGCAGTCAGAATGTCAGATCAAAGTGACGCAAGGGCATCAGCTGGCGAAACAAGGAAAATGGAAGTTACGTCACTGCTACGTGGGGCTGGCGGGAAGAAGATGGCTGAGTTAGAGAGGGGATTAGGAGCCGCGGCAGTGACGTCAGATCAGAGTGATGTATGGACAACAGCTGGCAAAGTTAGGAAAGTGGCATCATCGAGGAGGGAGGGAGTTCAATCGACACGTGATTTGATTGCGGGCAGGGCAGAGGCGTGGTTTCAGAGTGGCGAATTGGTGGAAGAAGAAAGCATTGTGTTGACACCTAATGGGAGTCTACGGATTTTGGACAGAAACAAAGCGGAACCGTTTAAGGAGCCAACAGAAATAGATTTATGGAGTAGGAAAGTGTGCCATACATATAGAAATAGTGCAGGCTCTGTGAGAAGTATGGGAAAACAGAAGCAGTAATAATGAAGTAAATAGAATAGGGAGGGAGAGTGACTATAGAATGTATAGAAGGGAACAAATTAGGCAAAGTAAAGACAAGGTATTGCTAAGCAAGTGATAGATTTTATGAAATCGTGAAGTGAATGATTTAGATATAAAGGACGGTAAATACGAGAGGGCTAGGAGGAAGAGGTACATTTCTTAGTATGAACGAGCAAGTGTTGTTATGGTCGATCAGTACGGGGTACAAATAAATATTCTCTAAATTGCATCTAATAGTTCCCATTTCCCGCTGACAGTGGAGTATTACAGATGGCGGAGAAAGCGAGGGAGGGAGATGGGAAGGGGAGAAGAACAGTAAGCAGTATAGTGAATTTAAATGAGAAACGTTAGTGATATGAAGCTAACTCAATACACACGCCTTGTAAATGCGGAAGCTTGGGTACAAGCGGCACAAGGAGCCAGGGCTTGACGCTGATCATGCCCAAATGTATTGTATTAGCTCAACACTCAATAAAGATATCATATCATATATTTACAAGGGCAATATAGAAATACAGTAGCCTTTAAGCACATGCATATCTCTTAATAGCTGGTTGTTAGGTGCAGCACCATTCCGTTTGCCACAGATTATAACTCCTTTGCTTATCCAAGACAAAAAAATCAGATGTGTTACACTCACATGACTTTCTCTACTTTTGTACAAACTATTTCTACAAACGCTTATTCTCCATATGCTTCATGTTAATCAAGATATCGAGATGTCAATCTTATTGCTAGTTTTCTTGTAGATGCAAAGGGAATATGGTAGGTTTTAAGCGATAGTCAAATCTTTAAAGCGCTGGTTGCTATGTGGCGCATTCCATTCTCTTTACACGCCCAGGACATAAAAAAAATGAATAACGAATTTGAGAAAAAGTATGAATTGGAAAATTTAAGGGAATAACAAGCAATATCACAAAAACGGTTCACTCAACAACAAAAATGTATATGACATAAATTGTGTATTTTAACGCCATCTACATTTTTTGTGTAGTAAAATTTTGTCTATCTCTTATGGTTTACCAGTTATGCAAAAGTCGTTCACAATGAAGAATACTTTTGGAGACATTCCCAGAAAATTTGAATTATACATTTCATTTTTCATGACAATATCTTAAACATATGATATTTTAATAAAAATCGTTAGAGCCATTTTTGAGAAAATTAAAAATGTTCCATGTAAAGGGTAGTCTGGGGCGGGGGGGATTTTCTTGAAAACCTTCGTGTTGCATCTCTGGAAGATACCGAACCTAAATACCAAGTTTGGTGTTTATTCGACTGTTTGTTTCTGAGTTATGCTGTTCACACACACACACACACACACACACACACACACGGACATGTTTCCAAAAATGCTTTTTTTGGATTCAGGTGGTCTCAAAACATGTTTTCCGGTGAAATCTCGGTATCGAATTTTTGGGTCGAATACAATACTTCCCCTACTTACTATAGGTAGTAGAGAAATTAAAAATGAATAACGAATTCCTATTTGAGAAAATATGTATTGAAAAATTTAAGGGAATAACAAGCAATATCTCGAAAATGGTTCACTCAACAAAAAAAATGTATATGACATAAATTGTGTATTTTAACGCGATCTACATTTTTGGTGTAGTAAACTTTTGTCTATCTCTTATGGTTTACCAGTTATGCAACAGTCGTTCACAATGAAGAATACTTTTCGAGACATTCCCAGAAAATTCAAGATATACATTTTATTTGTCATGAAAATATCTTAAACATATGATATTTTAATAAAAATCGTTAGAGCCATTTTTGAGAAAATTAAAATTTTCAAAAAATGTTCCAGGTAAAGGGTAATCTGGGATGGGGGGATTTTCTTGAAAACCTTCGTGTCGCATCTCTGGAAGATATTGAACCTAAATACCAAGTTTGGTGTTTATCCGACTGTTCGTTTGCATAACTGGTAAACCATATGATACAGACAAAATTTTACTACACCAAAAATGTAGATCACGTTAAAATACACAATTTATGTCATATACATTTTTTTGTTGAGTGAACCATTTTTGAGAAATTGCTTGTTATTCCCTTAAATTTTCCAACACTTATACTTTTTTCTCAAATTCGTTATTCATTTTTACTTTCTCTACTACATATAGTAAGTAGGGGAAGTATTGTATTCCACCCAAAAATTTGATACCGAGATTTCACCAGAAATACATGTTTTGAGGCCCCCTGAATCCAAAAAAAAATTTTTTTGGAAACATGTCCGTGTGTGTGTGTCTGTGAACAGCACAACCCAGAAACGAACAGTCGGATAAACACCAAACTTGGTATTTAGGTTCAGTACCTTCCAGAGATGCGACACGAAGTATTTCAACAAAATCCCCCCACCCCAGATTACCCTTTACATGGAACATTTTTTGAAAATTTTAATTTTCTCAAAAATGGCTTTAACGATTTTGATTAAAATATCATATGTTTAAAATATTTTCATGACAAATGAAATGTATATCTAAAATTTTCTGGGAATGTCTCCAAAAGTATTCTTCATTTAAACGACTTTTGCATAACTGGTAAACCATAAGAGATAGACAAAATTTTACTACACAAAAAATGTAGATGGCGTTAAAATACGCAATTTATGTCATATACATTTTTTTTTGTTGAGTGAACCATTTTTGAGATATTGCTTGTTATTCCCTTAAATTTTTCAATACTTATTTTCTCAAATGGGAATTCGTTATTCATGTTTTTGTCTTGGACATGCAATGAGTATTAATCTGTGGCAAAGAGAATGGTGCTGCACCTAGCAACCAGCTATAAGATATATGTTGATGCTTAAAGGCTACTGCATTTGTATATTGTCCTTGCAATTACAAAACAAGCGGAACATAGCAGGCCTTAAGCGAGTCAAATATTTTTAGAACTGTTCGCTATGTGTAAAATGTAATTCTCTTTGCATGTCAAAAGATCGTTTCTGCAAATGTTTATGTCGATTAATATGAAATAGATGGAGAATAAGAGTTTGTAAAAATAGTAGAGAAAGTCATGTGAGTGTAACACATCAGGTATTTTTGAGTTTGTTGTTTTCTGCTTACTCCAAACTTTGCTCCATTTTCTTTTCTTATTTTTTAAACGGATAAATTTAAATATGCAATTAGCTTTTTAAATTCAATTACTGCCCCTGAACCTTTGGTCCCTAGAGCTTAGAGTTACCCATATTCGTCTTCTCAGAATAAGGGAAAACTCTGGAATAAATCTTATCCAAGTCTTATCTTACTTTATAAGTAATCTTATCTTACTTTAACCAAGATTCAAACTCGGGACCTCTTGGATGTGAAGCAGACATGCTACCCCCACACCACGGAGGTGGGTTATATGCCATGTTTTGAATACTAAAGAAAATAAGTACATAAAGCATTCTCCATATGAAGAGATGGAGGAAACATTTTCTGTTGTATTTTTTGCTTGCTTGTTTACTGAAGGAAAATCCATAAAAAAGAAAGCATTCATCATTGCTTTATAATTAGGGTTAACAGCTCTAAAGTATTAAAAAAAGTCTAGCAAAGAAGTTTTCAGATGAGAAATTGAATTTTTGGTGAAGTGAAATGTCCAGAGACTGTTTAATACTTACAGAGCTATTAATTTTAAAACAAATCACGATGTAATTAATTATCATGTCAAACCTTTTTAGAATGCATAGCGGGATGGAGTAAATCGAACAAAAAGTAACTGAAGTACGGTCACTGATTAAGGACATTTCTCTCATAATTTCATGTTTTAAATGCTTCTCATCATTGAAACAACTAATTCCATGCATTTGGTAGCAGTACTCATAAGATACGTCTCCCAATGTTGATTTTGTTCTCATGTAGTTGTTGCACAATTTAAGCTAAGGTGAGAAACATTATTCCTTCAACATTTCTTTCAGAACTACATGTCATAATTAGGCCTGAACTTTTAGGAAAAAAAGGAAAGGCAGACCCTATAGAAACAGTTTCTCTGAAAATGCTGTTTTCCCCTTACCTAGTCACATATGACGACTCTAGTCTTGCTGAAAAACTTGCTTAACAGATAGTTTGAGATCACAAAATGTCAGTAAATCTGAAACCAGGCTGTAACATGCTTCATGTTCATTCATTTCAATGTTTTGGTTACCTTTCTCATGCTTCAACCTGTATAATCACATATTTGATTGATGTATTAAATAAAAGTATATATACATGTAGAATCTCCCCTTATAAAACGAACTTATTTTACTTCTAAATCAACTTAACACACTACATATTTCTACATTATACATACCAAGTTGTACTTCACTTTCTGAAGGATGGGCTACTTGTGATAAGTGTGTTGGAGGGGCAACACTCAAACGATCATTTTGAGCTTGTTGTAACTTTTGCAGCAGAGTTGATGTGTGATCCAGCCGAGACTGAAACGCCTCCTCTGCAAGCCTCTGATCTTCTTTCAATCGCATTTCCTCTTCTGCAACAGAAAAATCACTATGTTACACTTAGTTGAAAGAGCAGCATAAAATATGATTAAATAAGAATTAAAAGCAATATCAGCTAAATAAATTTCTAACACCAGAGTGTAACCAAGTAATAGCAATTAGGGTAAATATGCTATGCAAGCAAAACATGAATTAGTTAAAAGGGTTGAAGATAAACTTGAGAAGCTTGCTGGCAATAAGCAATGTTTAGGGACACTCAAATCCCGCAACTCGTGAAAATGTTTAAAATGATGTGGGGAAATGCACATATAAGAAGTATAATACATTTAAATGTGTTTTGACACTATCTACTCATGAATTTTTTAAATTCTGGCTCTATACAAAAATTTAGTTTACCCGAGAAATTTATTGCATCTAGTGAAAAGATAATATATTCAAGCTGTTTCTTGAATATATTATTGAAACTTTTTGGTCCCCCTCCCCTCGCTGTTAGCCTCCCAATCCAGGCATGTTATCATTCTCCTTTGTTATCTGTTCTGTGATTACTGCATTAAGTTTGCAACCTAAATTGTTCAGTAGATGCTTGTTGCTATTGTGTCAGGGTTGCCAAATTAGAGTTTTCCCGCCAGATCTATACATTTTAGCTATTAATCTAGTGGTGAAATTTTTTTTGTCTACTTAGTGAGAATTCTGAAGGTATAAAAAACAGAACTTGTCCAGGTTAGGTGGTAATCTTGTTTAGACAATTGCAGTATTGCTTTAGAAAATCATAGGCAATGATAAATGCGGATCTGCATAGTGTGTATGTTTGGGGCGAACACCACTATAATCCTTTGCAGTGGGTGGCTGGAAGTGTTCCTAGTTTTGAAGTTAATGTCTGGAGATTTTGCTTGGAAAATTGCTGGTATTTGAGTACAGTTCCATTTACACAGCAGCAAGGAAAGTTAAGCATACAACTTTAGAGTGATATAGTTCTCTATATCATTGAAAGTGAGCAATAATGATATTTTTTTAACCAAATTGGATGCAATCCTTTTCTATCCAATAAGAAAATATATGACACTCATAGTTTGTAAAGATTGGAACATAGATTTTTCGAAGAATTGTTTTAAGGTAAATAAAAGACTTGCTCTCTTTATACAACTTAGTCAACACTGAAGAGATACCAACAGGAATAACAGATTGCAAAAATCACTACTGGATGTAGTGATCGCCAATAAATCTAAATTAAAAAAAACAATAGTTGAAGATATGGCCCTGTCTGACCATTATGGACAAATATTAGAAGTTAATGTAACAATACCTAAACAAACCGAGAAAACAGGAACTTACATGAAAAGGACTTTCAATCCAGAAAGTAATAAAACTATTTAACTTCTTACTAAAAGGCAAAATTTGGGAGGTCTTTCAGGAACTCAATATATTAACGTAAAATTCAACACCTTCTTAAATTTATTTCTTTATTGGTTTAACATCGCTTACCCACAAAATCATATAAATAAAAAAAAGCAAACCCAAAATGTTGGATTAACAAAAGGAATAAAAATCTCGAGTAATAAGCTGAAGCTTTAGTACAGGCAAATGAAACAGGGTAACATAAATAATTATTTTAAAGACAATGAACAAAAATACAAAGTATTTATAGCAAAGTAATTCTAGAAACTAAACGAACAAGAAAATGAAAGAAGCATAAAATATGCAAATAAGAACTAAGGCACTGTGGAGAATAATACACCAGAAAATGAGGAAGAATAATTTAAAAAATTGTGTAAAGAACTTATCAATGAGGGTAGCAAAATCATAAGTCCTCAACATATAACGAAGTGTTTCAATACATACTTTCTCAGAAATAGCAGACAAACTCCTTACTTTTAATTATGCCTCACATACCCACTGTAAAACTACAAAAAGAGATAAAAAATTAAAGTGAGTCTATTTTTATACAGCCATTTACAGAAATTGAAATCCAAAAGTCCATGAAATGAAAGGTAAATATTCATCTGGAATAGATGAAATACCAGATTATGTGATTGAATGATGTATAGAATATGTGATGATGATGATAATGATATACGGTTTAAGGGCGCTAAACTGCTATGGTCATCAACGCCCTTACAATGTATAAAAGATAGGGTCAAAATATAAAACAGGTAAAAGAACCGCATATTTAAAAACGGGACACAAACCCGCGATGTTCAAAAAGCTAAAACTAACAATAATATAGCAATAACAAATATAACAATAACAACAATAATAACAATAACAACAATAACAACTAAAATAACAATAACAACAATAAGAAAAATACAAATTCTGAAAAACCAACACACTAAAAGCATAGGCAGTAAAGAATTAAAACGTGTCAGAAACTGTAGAATGCGAGGGACATGAGCGCCATATGTCCACTGGGGATAAGAGTTCCCATAAAAACAGACAGGATAAAAGTACGAAGCTAACAGATGCCCAACGCATTAAATGCGCAGATTAAAATCACTGTCGTGAATAAAACGTAAAACACATTCCACAGCATGCGTGTCGTCTGCCAAAACGTTGGCTAGGCCAACAGGCAGACCCACACGAGCACGCAATGCAGCTAAAACCTGACACTCTGTTAAAATGTGACGCACCGTTAAGGACACGTCACACTGCCCACAGAGTGGTGCGGGGTCACCACTGAGCAAATACCTATGACTAAAAACACAATGTCCAATCCGTAGACGAGCTAAAATTACCTCTTCCCGACGACAAGAACGAGAAGAGGTACCCCAGATCAACGGGAAAGGCTTAACCTCCCGCAACTTGTTCCCCCGGAGGGCCGTCCACTCATCGTGCCAGCGCGAGAGGATGCGGCGACGTAAAACAACACACGAATCTGACGAGGGAACAACAGAGGTAAAAAATCTGGGTAATAAAATCGCCGATTTAGCAGCAGCGTCGGCAGACTCATTACCTGAGATGCCCACATGACCTGGAATCCACATGAAGGATACGCTGATGCCAGAGACACCAAGCGAGTGGAGCAGGTCATGTATGCGCTGTACGAGTGGGTGGTAATTGTACAGCGCAGTAATACTCTGAAGGCCACTCAGAGAGTCCGTACAAATAAAACAGTGCCGTAAGTCGTGCCGCTGAATGTATAAAACGGATTGATAAATGCTAAAAAGTTCGGCGGTAAAAATTGAACATTGTCGAGATAAACGAAAAGTAAAACTCTGTACACCAAAAACAAAGGCACATCCTACTCCAACATCAGTCTTAGACCCATCAGTATATATAAAATGACAGTCCCCGAACTGCGCCTGTAGTTCTAAAAAGGCGGATCTAAGAACAGAAGCAGGGGTCGCATTTTTCGGCATCGACGTTAGCCCAAGGTGGATGTGGGCCTCAGCGCGTGACCATGGAGGAAAACGCGTTTCCCCTCGGGTAAGGGCCGGCGCTGGCGTAACGTCCAAATGCCGAAGTAGCAGTCGAAATCGAACCCCTGGAGGGAGCAATGCAGAGGAGCTAACGAAATATTGGCGATCAAGCGAATCCTCGTAAAATACATCGAAGGACGGGTGGTTAGGCAAGCTTGAGAGCCGACAAGCATAGCTGCACAAAAGCATCTCACGCCGGAAGGACAGCGGAGGTTCTGCAGCTTCTGCGTACAGACTGGGTACAGGGCTAGTTGGAAAGGCCCCTGTAGCGACTCTTATGCCACGATGGTGAATGGCATTCAATCGACGTAACACAGATGGACGTGCCGACGAATAAACAATACACCCGTAATCAAGCTTGGATCGGACCAAAGAGCGATAAAGGCGAAGGACGGTCCGATCAGCTCCCCAGGATGTGCCACTTAAAACACGTAAAATATTAAGAGAACGGTCACACTTTGCTTTTAAAAAGGAAACGTGCGAGGTCCAACACAACTTTCTATCAAAAATCAACCCCAAAAATTTCGCCTCGTCTGCAAACGGAAGTATCCCTGGCCCAAGATGGAGAGAGGGCGGAGGGAAATACTTCCGGCGCCAGAAGTTGATGCAGACGGATTTCTCGGCGGAGAAATTAAAGCCGTTGGCGTTACTCCAGGCGTAGAGACGGTCGATACAGCTCTGGAGACGGCGTTCGAGTAGACATGTCCGCCGTGAACTACAATAAATGGCAAAATCATCAACAAAAAGGGACGATGAAATGCCAGGTGGAATACAATCAACAATGGGGTTGATAGCAATCGCAAAAAGTGTGACACTGAGTACAGAGCCCTGCGGTACTCCGTTCTCTTGAATAAAACGACTAGATAAAACCGAGCCCACACGTACACGAAAGACGCGGTCCGTCATGAACTCCCGAAGAAATATGGGAAGACGACCGCGGATATTTCATGCATGAAGTGTACGTAAAATGCCGCCCCTCCAACAAGTGTCATAAGCTTTCTCCAGGTCAAAAAACACAGCCACGGTTTGACACTTTCTCAGAAACCCATTCATAACATGCGTCGACAGGGACACCAGATGGTCGACGGTAGAGCGATAGCGACGAAATCCGCACTGAGCGTTCGCTAAAAGTTTCTGAGACTCAAGCCACCATGTCAACCGCCCGTTGATCATGCGCTCCATCACCTTGCAAATGCAACTGGTGAGGGAGATAGTGCGGTAGCTGGAAGGTAGTTGGCGATCCTTCCCAGGCTTAAGAATAGGACAATGGTGGCTTCGCGCCAAACGGAAGGAAAAATGCCGTCTTGCCAAATACGGTTATAGACCTGTAAGAGAAAGAGTTTACTGTCGGCTGAAAGGTGCTTTAACATCAGGACATGAATGCCGTCCGGCCCAGGAGCGGAGTGCCTAGAGCAATTAAGAGCGTGCTCCAGCTCCCTCATTGTGAATAGTTCGTTATAGCATTCATCATTAGCAGACCGAAAAGTATATGATGCGGAGTCCAGCCGGTCTTTAATAGAGCGAAAGCCGGCGGAATAATGGTCTGAACTGGAAACCGCCTCAAAGGCAGCACCCAGAGTGTTAGCGATGGCAGCCGGATCCACTATGGTGGCATTAGAAACCTGAAGGCCAGAAACAGTACAATGTGACACTTTACCTGAGAAGCGACGAAGTTTATCCCAAACAACGGATGAAGGCGTAAAGCGATTAAAAGACTCGACAAAACGAGCCCAAGAGGCCTTCTTGCTATCCTGAATAATGCGACGAGCCCTGGCGCGCGATTGTTTAAAAGTCACCAAATTATCAAGTGTAGGGTGTCGCCGAAACACCCTAAGTGCAGTCCTACGGGCACGAACGGTGTCCCGACAATCCTCGTTCCACCACGGAACAGGTGGCCGCCGAGGTAGGGAGGATGAACGGGGTATTGCGCGTTCGGCGGCAGAGAAAACAATAGACGTAAGGTGCTGCACTAGTTGGTTAATGTCGGAGAAGGGCTGGTCGTCAAAATGCACGAGGCTGGAATACAAGCTCCAGTCGGCTTTTGCGAATATCCAGGTAGGTACTCTGGAATGCTGTACGTGGTGCGACAGAAGAGAAACGATGCAGGGGTAATGGTCGCTGGAGTAGGTGTCAGCGACGACGTTCCACTGAAGACGACTAGCAAGCTGGAGTGAGCAAACGGCAAGGTCTAAATGTGAAAATGTACGGAAGAATCTGAAAGAAACGTAGGCTCGCCTGTATTGAGAATAGAGAGATGGAATTGGTCAAAAACGTCGGAAAGAAGAGTTCCCCTCGCACAAGCCCTTGGCGAACCCCACAGTGGGTGATGGGCATTAAAATCTCCCAACAGAAGAAATGGTGTTGGGAGAGCGGACAGGAGAGCTCGAATGCCCGCGGGAGCGAGGGGAGATGACGGAGGTGAATATACAGAGAAAACAGAGAACAAAAAACCGGGTAACTGCAATCTAATTGCAACAGCTTGCAAGTCGGACGTAAGAGCGAGAGTCTGAAAATGAACGTCGTTACGCACCAACAACATAACACCTCCATGAGCAGGAGCACCCTCCTCCGGTTCAAGATCGTAGCGAACCGGAGTGTACCCTCGGAGATCGAAAGGGTCGTGAGGGCGAAGCTTGGTCTCCTGCAAACACACGACCATAGGTGAATGGGAACGCAATAAAAGTTGCAGTTCCGCCCTATGCGATCGTACACCACGTACATTCCAGGTCAGGATAGCCATGAATAAAAGGGATAAACTGTCTACTTAGAGGGGCGGCTTAAAAGAATCTTTTGCTTAACCTTTGGGCTCGGGCTTTTTGTATGGAGTTGGTCAGACTCCATAGCTTCCTCGGAGGGAGGGCCCACGCGCTCAGTGCCAGAAACCGATTCAAGCGCCGTGAATCGGTTCTGGGTGGCGATGGGTGAGGGGTGCCGCTGAGCGCGGCTTGTCCCAGGACCTTCCTGGGACAGCGACCTCCGAGGAGGAGAAGGTGAACTTTTGTTACCGCGCGCACGCGAAGGGTCTTTTAAAAAATCTTCCCTGCGAAGTTTCTGCTTGGGTTTCTTTTCAACGGCTTGCGACTTCATGGACTTGGGACCAGGTTTATACGGCTTGGTAACTGTAGCCTTAATGGACGGCCGGATGGTAGTGGCGGTTAATCCAGTCATGGTCCAGGTCTGAGTTTCGGCATCTACTCGTGGTACTGGCGAGGCAACAACAGAACTAAATGTGCCAGATCGCAGGAGTGAAGGTTGGCGCGCATGGTAACGCCTCCGGGCTTCAGCGAAGGAGAGTTTTTCCTTTACCCGGATCTCCTGGATCGCCTTCTCGTCCAAGTACCGCGGGCAGTCGGCAAACGAAGCAGAATGAGACCCTTTACAATTAACGCAGACGGGGGCTGTTGAACAGGTACCTTCGTGTGAGGGCTGGCTACATGTTGCACATATGTTAACGGCACTCTTACATGAGACTTGCGTATGCCCAAAACGTTGGCATTTAAAACAACGCAGAGGTCTAGGAATATAAGGCCTCACAGAAATCCGTTCGTACCCTGCGGAAATGCTCGTGGGCAGATCGACGCCATCAAATGTAATAAACAGGGTACGAGTGGGTACCAATACGCCGTCGCGTTTGGCCTGCACTCGATGGACCGCTGTCACCTTCTGGTCTGCAAGATATTCTACGAGGTCCTCGTCCGATATACCATCGAGGCTATGGGTGGTAATAACGCCTCGACAGGAATTCAATGTGCGGTGCTTCTCCACACGGATGGGATAGCCGTGGAGAAGCGTAGCGCGCAACAAGGTCTTA
This sequence comes from Deroplatys truncata, assembly GCA_030765065.1. NCBI lineage: Eukaryota > Metazoa > Arthropoda > Insecta > Mantodea > Mantidae > Deroplatys > Deroplatys truncata. The sequence continues at coordinate 122,579,498 of CM060978.1, forward strand.
CTTTGCTGATCGGATTTCGTTTGGGCTAATAAGGAACCATTCCGTAGACGAGTGCAGGACTGAACCGCACCAGCAATTGCATCAATTCCCTTTTGAATGATGAAAGGGTTCACCTTCTCAAAGCTTTGTCCTTCTTCGGTTCGTGAAATGACCAAGTAACAACCAGTTGTCGGTGGTGTCACTTCTGTTACATAAACTTTTCGGCGCTTGTTAGTATTAATGGAGGAAGGGTGCTCCATAGCGAAATAAATCCTCCACCATTGCAACCGTCTCCGACCTCGGGCTCTGACTTCTCGGGCGTTACCCCGGCTTGGGTGAGTGGCCTATCTATACCAGACTCACCCCAGGGTCACACCTCCCAGAACATAGACAGAGGGACCCAATCGCCGTCAGAAGTCAGCAGCTCATGCAATGGCCCCCCCGCGGGACTGCAGTTGAACAGCGGATACGAACACATACCCTACATGACGACCCCGGGTGGTGGGGATGACGCCATTGCCCACTCACCCAGCTGCGCACCAGTGCGCGGGTATCTGTCAGGCTGTGTCCACGGAGGATTTAAATAAAAAGATAAAAGAAACTAAAACTGTGTGGGCGTTTCGCACGCAAGGTAGGCCAGCGGGGAAGAAAAAGAGATATGCGAATGTCGTGGTGCGAAATGGCCGGAAAGTGATAAGGGAAGAAAGAAACGATGGTGAGGTGCGGTATGAATGGAATGCAAAGAACGCACGAGAGCCTACCTTGGGTCCACCGGTCACTTGAAGAACCCACCTCGACCGGATGGGGATGAGGGGATGAATATGGCGATGATTGGCTCGGGAACCCCCGGGTGCGCCAAAAACCCGTACTCACATAAGGTGAGCCCCTGAGGGGTATAGAATATGTGAAAGCCCCTTTGGTTAATATATATAATTCTTCACTTGACTCAGGAATTTTCCATGATAAGCTTAAAATTGCAAAAATTATCCTGCTACACAAGAAAGGAGGGAAAATATAGAAAGAAAACTACAGACCAATAAGTGCACTGTCAGTATTTTCAATTTTTTTTTTGAAAAATTAATTCACAACAGAATAATATCTTCCTTGGAAAAATAAATCCTTTCAGACACACAATATGATTTCAGAGAAAATAGGTCCACAGAAACAGCCATAGCTAAATAATTGGATCAAATTCAGCATGTAGTGGACAAAAATATGTCAAAGGTAGGAATATTTTTAGACCTTACTAAAGCATATGCTGTGTTAGACCAGAAAATCTTAATATCTAAGCTGTAGAAATATGGAATTAGAGGAAGCATAAATACATGGATTGAATCCTATCTTACCAATAGGAAGCAAGTAGTGAATCCGCAATATGAAAAATAATCAAGAATAAGTAATTATCAGGGTTAGGAAGTTCATGCATTTGCATATGTTTTTCAAAGGATGTTATTGATATGCTGATAAATTATTTTCATGAACTATGAATTTTCTAGTGCTCCGAGTGATTTTTATTGGGCATATAATTGCATATTTATGCGGTTTTAAGTAACTGCATCATATTTAGTAAATAGCATGTTTATTTGGCATATTTTAGCACTTAAACGGGAAATATTATTTAAAATGAGTTATTTTGGTTAAATGGTCAACTTCTTTTTCTGTGAACTGATGCTAACAAAAGGATCCAGTTTCAACCTCTGTCAATGTCACTGAGCCAAGTGATTCATGACCATTGATCACGTGAAGAGTGAGTGATGCAATGCTGTGATGGCTTGGCTTTAAGATAGGGAAATCCCCACTGTACTGGGGAATAGATTAAGCAATAAGGCAGTGTGTTGATCGAGCAGCCACTGCAGCCAGTTTGTTTGTGACAATTGACGAGCTGGTATGAATACATACAGTATTAAAAGTGTTGAAAGTGAAACCAAGTAATCCGAGCAGACTTAAAGAGTTTACAAAGTGAATTTTCTAGTAATCTTATTAGTACCGATGGTAAGAGTCTTATACTGTAATGCATGTGAAAACAATATTGGGAATGAAAAACGGTTTCAGGTCGTTCAACATATTAATACTGCAAAGCACAGGGAAATGATTGTGAAAAAAGTGACAGAAGTGAAAGTGTCCAACGTCTACTAGTCGAGTGTATGGGAAGTAGAATTACACAGTTTTCGTATGACTGTTGTGAAGCATTCCTGGCAGCTGACATACCTTTATGGAAAATAAATAACCCAATTTTGCGTAATCTTTTAGAAAAGTACACCAAGCGAAACATGCCTGACCAAAGTACCTTACGTAAAACATGTATCCCTCATTCTTACAACAATGTAATGTCTACCTTGCAAACTAAGTTAGCAAAGGAGTTTCTCTGGATCTGAATAGATGAATCAACTGATGTAGAAGGATGTTTCATTGCAAATCTAATAGTGGGTGTTCTAAATCAGCAAGAGGCGGGTGTGCCCTATCTCTTAACTTGCTCTCAGTTAGAAGTTACTAACGTGCATCAGTGAGTCAACTTGTGATTGACTTTATGAAATTAATTTGGCCTGGTGATATAAAATATGACAATGTACTTTTATTTTTAACTGATGCAGCAAGCTATATGATCAAATCAGGGAAACATTAAGAGAAAGTTTTCCTAAGAAAATTCATTTAACTTGTCTTATTCATGTCCTTCATCGCATTGCAGAAACAATTGAGTTATGTTTTCCTAAAGTAGATAAGTTAATCTCTAATGTGAGTAAAGTGTTTCTTAAATCTGAATCTAGGGTCCAGCTGTTCAAAATGATGGTGCCTAATATTCCATTACCACCTGAGCCTGTTTTATCCCGTTGGGGGAGTTGGATAACAGCTGCATTGCATTATGCTAAACATTTAGAGTCAGTCAGAAGAGTTATTAATTCATTAGAATCAGATGATACTGTTTCAATTCATATGGCACAGAATGTTCTCTCAGATGAAGAGCTTGCAAGAAATCTTGTCTTTATATTAACACTTTTTTCCAATATGCCTGCAGCAATTAAATCCCTGGAAACAACAAGTCTTCCCATAAATCAGTCATTAAATGTTTTTGATACTACCATTTCTGGTTTGGTGTTCATTCCGGGTAATGTAAGGCAGAAAATAAAAGACAAAGTAAACTATGTTCTTTTAATAACCCTGGGTATAAACAAATCTCCAAATACGAGACATTCTTGGAGGAAAGTCCTTAGGGATACCTGAAGACTTGTCTCTTTCTGTGGGACAACTATCAACTTTTAATACATGTGACATTGAAACAAGTTTTTCAAGATACAAAAGTATATTGAGAAACGACACACAAAGATATACCATGGAAAGTCTCTGTCATGCAGTAGTGGTAAATTGTGATTCATCCCTCATTTTGGATGTGGAATCATGTGCATCTCTTCTCAGCAATAATTTAAGTTTGCATGTGCACATAGTCTTTAAATATAATAATTTTAGGGCATATTTTGGTGTATATTTAACACATTTTAAGGGCATATTTGCATGCATATTACAAGAGCTTTTAGAGCATAAACTTCCTAACCCTGGTAATTATTGCTCAAACATTCAAAAATAGAAGAAATTATAAGAGGTGTTCAGGATTCAGCACTAGGGCCTCTGTTGTTGATGTATATAAAGGATTTACCAAGCAATATTCAACAATTTAATGGTAAATAAAACCAGTGTCGACAGAGCAAGTTTAAAACTTAATATTCAACAAGCTGCATACAGCAAAACTAACAGCCGAGTAACTGGATGCCCTAAAGATCAGCACCATGGACCCTCCACCATACAGCCCTGACCTAGCACCTTGTGATTTCATTTTGTTTCCAAACATTAAAGATAAAATGATTGGAATCACTTTTTCATCATCAGATAAAGCAGTGGAACATTATAGAAACCTGGTTTCTGAATTGCCTCAGGAAGAGTGGCATCACTACTTTTAAGGACTGGTTTCATCGAATGCAAAAATGTGTTGATGTTAAGAGAGAATATTTTGAAAAACAATCAAATCATTAAAACTTTTTAAAACTAATCCTTGTTTGATTTTACAAAAATTTTCAGTGTCACCCTCGTATGTAAGAAATAATATTGATTACAAGGGAGAAACAAAACTCTTGGATATATATGTGCATGAAAATCTTGAATGGGATACATTCATCATTTAACAACCAAACTTGGTTCTATTAGTTAAATGTATACTGAATTTATTAGAACTGAAAGACGTATATTTTGCTCATTTTCATAGTCGATTAAAATAATAAAATTCTGGGAAGAAAAATGTGAGAAAATATTTAAAATCCAAACGAGAGCTATATGAATAATAAGTGGTATAGGCAGCAGTAAGTCCTGTAGACCTTATTTTAAGAAACATAACATTCTACCATTAGCTTGTCTCTTTATAGCACAAGTCGTAAATCATATTAAGAGATATCAAGGAGAACTATGTTCAAATACAGATATCCATTCTCATGATACAAGTAGAAAAAATTACCTTCATGCTAAGATAACACTCCTAAAACCTACAAAGTACACAACAGATTTGGATACTTGAAAGGTTTTAATCACAACACAAACACTGTGTAATGAATTTTGAATTGCCACCACTAAATCCACTAAGGAAATTTATTACTCCACCACTAGATGTCACCACATACAAATGCACAATGGACAACACCACCAGGAACCAGTTAGCCACTTCTGACAATGAGAGCAAGTAGCTCTCGAAACCAGGCAAGATGAAAAACATGTAAGTGATGTTAAGTTTTTCAACTCCAACTCATTTTTTCTATAATTTCAAATTCACATCACTGTTACTCGTTTATACAAATATTATAAATATCAACACATATTTAGCATACAAAAGATTTAAAACAATTTAAAAGGGAACTGAAAAAAATGCGTTCAAGGATGTTGATTCAATATATGAGTTAAATTTTAGTATTGTTATGTTTTGTGTATTATACATTAAATTTTTCTATTGGGCAAAACTCTGTACATATTAGCTAATGCCAAGCTTTGTACATACATCTTCTTTATTATAGTTTGTAAAAGTAGGATTGTATATAGGTAGGATCTAACGTATTATATTATACTGTATTATGTAACTTCTTTTGTACTTCACCTTTACTTGACAATGCCATAAATTAATGTAATTTTAATCGGCAGATAAATAAATGAAATGAAACGAAAAATCTACAAAGGAAGAGATTGTTGCCGGTCTAAGGTCTACAAAAGAAGGTTGCTATCATTTATGATGAAACAACAGACAAGGCAGGCAGGACAATTTTTGCTGTTCGCTCCAAACAGCAGGAGTGGTATATGGCTGCAGTCATTTTATTGGAGGCAGTGAATGAACAAACCTATCGTCAAACAATTACAGAGGCACTGCACAACACAGGGGTGTATTTTGACCAAGTTGTGGCTTGTAACTGATTTGGTCACATATATAACATGTTTTGCAGAGTAATGGGTTGTAACTCCTAACAGATGATTCTCTTCACATTCAATACTGGGCACATAAAGTTAATCTTCTTGGTGTGATGGTGAAGGATGGCCTGTCGTCCCTATTTGACCAAGTTATTGCCTTTGTAACTGATTAGGCCACATACATGATATCATGCTTCGCTAGGTTATCACTCCTCCTAACAGATGATTCTCTTCCATTAATGCTGGGCACACAAGGTCAATCTTGTTGGTGTGGTGAAACAGGATGGTTGTCATCCCTAAACAAATTAGTAGTTTCTATTAAGCAGACTTTTTGGCATGCCACCAAGAAATGGTATGCTTTCCAGCAATTCCTGAAGGAGAAGGGATCCAATCTGATAAGGGATAATACTGGGATCCTTTCTGTTCCTGTTACTACAAGATGGAATTCCTGGTTGGAGGCAGTTAAATGACTCGCAGATAATTTTTTCATCCTTTTTTAGCTTGCTCACTCCAAAGATGGAAAACATTCATTCATTTCTGCATTCTCACACCTTCAGAATATAACAGATTCCAAGTTACAGTGCTTTACATGGAAGCTCTGTTCATTAAACCTGTAGCTTCAGTGATGAAACCGTTATTGTTGAGGCTGGAGACAAATTCAGAACCAACTGTTGCACAAGTTGGTTCCAAAACTGCAGGATTTGAAGAAGCATTTACAAGTGGTTATTGGGGAAACCTTCAGTAACAGGGCTCAGGAAGAGCTGGATAGCCTGAAAGGCAACCTTAGGGGCAGAGCAATGGAAGATGCCATATGCACACAAAGGTGGACAACCTTATGTGGCAGAATCCTGTTTGTAAATTTCTGGAGTCTGTGGCTAAGCTCTTCTACAGGAAGAATGTGTTGTCACAGTCTGCAGCAGGACACAAACTGAAAGTCCTTCTCAGCAAAATGTCATTGCCGAAGGGCATTTCTGTTGATGAAAAGCATGCAGCATAGAGGGAACTTCAGGATATCAGGAAATGCGAGAAGGTCACCAACCTTCTGTCGATGGTGCACTAAGGGCATTGTGGGCTCCTATATCAAGTGTAAACTGTGAAACTTTTTTTCCAACTTTTCTTGTGTGTTAACTGACCTCAAACCAATCTAACAATGACAAACTTGTAGACAATTATGAATGTAAAGCAAGAGGATTGGGACAGCACATAAGGAATGGCAAAGAGGCATTTAAATAATATTAAAAAGCCCCACAGTGAAATACGGAGGTTGCACAGCTTCCCAGATGTGGACAAATGAATGCTGTTTATGTCTAAAAGCATCAGGACAATATGTTATGAAAATGCTACCACACAAATATTAATGTAATTGCTGTCAGATTAAGTGGTTGATATGTAAATCTCTACACTCTAATAATAACTATGGGTGAGCATTTTTGAACCATTCAGTGAAAGACTTTGAAAGGTGTAAGTCATGCATCCTGGCTGAGATTTTTATTGATATTTTTTCTCAACGTTAAAATCAAGATCAGATATGTTTAGCATTGTAGCTGAATAATTTGTGCAATGATCTCTAAATTCATTCACCATTCAATGTGACAGTTTGCTTAAAGGATATTAGACTTACTCTCCCCCAAAAAAGACACCAAACAATACACTTTCAAAATGAAATGGAAATGCCATTTCAGATCTTGCTATTACAACAACTTATTTCATTTTGTGAGGACACATTCAAATGGAATTCTGCAAGATATTATGCCTAAAAAATATCTGATTTATTAAGCAAGTACCACAGTGATGTATGGATAGCTTACTTATCTTTCATGCAAGCACCCACCCAAACAGAGAGAGAGAGAGAGAGAGAGAGAGAGAGAGAGAGAGGGAGAGGGAGGGAGGGGGAGGGAGGGGTAGAGGTAGGTTACTTCAAGGTTTAACAACATACAAATGAATGTATTTCAGATTTATTACTTACCATTTTATAAGTTGCAAACAAAATATAACCCTTTCTTTGTAATATTCTTGCAAAATAGATGTTTTCAACATTATGTAAGAAATAATGTGCTTCAGGTTCAAGGACAACAAATAAACCAGCAATGATAGTAAACCATTACTTCAACCACTTTAGTTCTCACTGCCTCAAACATTAACTCATTACTTACTCTCACTGCCTGAATCATTAACTCATTACCTACAATCAAGTTACTGTGCATTTATCAAGTTCAACATTACTCCTCTGTAAATAATATGGATATGGAGTTGCAGCTAATTCTTCTATGAATCAATAGTTTAGCATGCAAATTCTGCAGTCCATTAAGATATGCTGAAATCCACCTCAGGTAACAAAGAATTTAGAAAAAATACTGCTTTTAACTACTCACCAACAGTATCAAGAAATTTCACATCAATTCCAACATCTGATAATGATTTCAAGGAATTGAAATCAAATTTGACATCAGTAGCTTGAATGGATTGCATTTTATCATCCTGCGATGAGGCAGATTTCCCTTCCAGCAGCTGTCTAATGCGGTCTTCCTCCTCTCTTAATTTTCTTCTTTCCTCTAAAATGCGTTTTGTCTTACGATGTTCTCCACCAGTCAACAAGTCAAGTAAGTTGTCTACCATTGTCATAGTGTAGTCACAGTCCTTCGAGAAATCCAAAATGCTGGAAACAGAAATGAGCTTTCAGTACTAATCTGCTCCTCATCCAGTAGACTATTATTTTAAATACTATTTTCGGCAAAGGCAGGCTAAAGCTGATTTACATTGCAGCCTTTACAGTTTATTATAATTTTTTAACTTAAGCAAAAGAATCATTCACCTCCTTTCGTTTTAGCTGAGATATTACAATTGAACTTACTTATTATGATCAATTAGTTTCACTACTAATTTCACATGAAAATAATATCATTCAAATTCTTGACACAAAATATAAGAACAACTAATCCTGGAATTAGAAGAATAACATTTTAATCAAACAGCTTATAACTTAGGCACTCCAGCATCCCAAGTTTATAAGCAGGCATTTGCACTCTGCTTCTAGACCATAGACTGTTCTATTTAACATGCTTATCTGGGAAGTGGAAGTTTACATATCTGATTACACAGGTGAAGAAAACAAAGTTTTGCTCATCTCATTTTTACTTTCTCTACTACGTATAGTAAGTAGGGGAAGTATTGAATTCCACCCAAAAATTCGATACCGAGATTTCACCGGAAATACATGTTTTGAGATCCCCTGAATCCAAAAAAAAGCATTTTTGGAAACATGTCCATGTGTGTGTCTGTCTGTCTGTGAACAGCATAACTCAGAAACGAACAGTCGGATAAACACCAAACTTGGTATTTAGGTTCAGTATCTTCCAAGGATGCGATACAAAGGTTTTCGAGAAAATCCCCCCACCCCAGATTACCCTTTACATGGAAGATTTTTCGAAAATTTTAATTTTCTCAAAAATGGCTCTAACGATTTTTATTAAAATATCATATGTTTAAGATATTTTTATGACAAATAAAATGTATATCTTGAATTTTCTGGGAATGTCTCCAAAAGTATTCTTCATTGTGAACAACTTTTCCATAACTGGTAAACCATAAGAGATAGACAAAATTTTACTACACAAAAAATGTTGATCGCGTTAAAATACACAACTTATGTCATACATTTTTTTTGTTGAGTGAACCATTTTCGAGATATTGCTTGTTATTCCCTTAAATTTTTCAATACTTATTTTCTCAAATGGGAATTCATTATTCATTTTTTTGTCTTGGATATGCAAAGAGTATTAATCTGTGGGAAAGGGAATGGTGCTGCACCTAGCAACCAGTTATTAAGAGATATGTATGTGCTTAAAGGCTACTGTATTTCCAAATTGCCCTTGCAAATATATTTTCCCCTTACATCTACAAGAAAATTAGCAATAAGATACACTCTGCAAATGTTTATCTCAATTAACATGAAGTAGATGGAGAATAAGCGTTTGTAAAAATAGTTTGTACAAGAGTAGAGAAAGTCATGTGAGTGTAACACATCAGATTTTTTTGTTAAAAGTCTACTTAACAGTTATTCACCTAGGACATTAATATACAGAGGTAAAATAACTGAAATCACAGAATACCCCTTTAAAGCATACAAGTGAACTTGAGATTGAATTAGATGCTAAAGAGTTGCTGAAACAACTCGGTGTAAATATATTCCAAAATTTTGATATAGAGGTTTCAACAGAAATACATGTTTTGTTCCCTACACACACACACACACACACACACACACACAAAAAAAAAAAAAAAAAAAAAAAAAAAAGCAGTTTTAGAAAAAAGGTCTGTGTGTGTGCTCATACACAGCAAACTCAAAAGCAAAAAGGTCAGTTAAATACCAAACTTGGTATTTAAGTTCAGCATCTTCTAAGGAATCAAGAGATTTTCAAGAAATTCTCCCTCCTCCAAGATACCCTTTACATGGAAAATATTTATTTTTTTTATTTTCTCAAAAGTTGCTCTATTTTGATCAAGAAATAGAGCTCATTAAAGCATACAATTTATGTCAAATTTTTTGTGATGTTAACCATTTCAGAAATGTTCTTTGTCACTGGTTTGAATTTTCAAATACTTATACTCTTTCAAGTGGTACGTCGCTATTCATTTCTTCTTGTGGTCATGCAAGGAGCATGAAACTTCAAAGCCATTACATAGTGACCCACTTTTTAAAAACCTATCACTTTAGCCCAATGTATGCTTCTTATACCTATACCAAATGCGTAAATAGTAATGAAAGTTTATCTTGATTAACAAGAAGTACATAAAAGAAAAGCTTTTGTAAGAAGAGTTTGTAGAAGAGCAAGGAGAGAAAGTCATTTAATGCAACACATCCATGTTTTTATTCCCCATCTTTCTTGCAGTTCTGAAGATTTCTCAAATATAGCTCCAAAATTTGTCATCATCCTATTTGCCATTCTAAAACACATTTTGCACATATTAACACATTGAAAGATCTTCTTAATGCAATTCTGGTAAAAAATGGTCCCATATCTTCTTTCCTCTGTTTCCTTCATGAACAGTGTATTAAAACACAAATCTGAGATTTCGAGAGGTGAGAAGGCTCATTAAAACAGGGAAAAAGGACAATGAATTGAGTCTATATGTTTCACCGTGAAAGCTTCAAATATAATTACTGTATGCTTAATTTATTTATCATGAGCCCGGATTTGTATGCAAAATTGAATATTAAAATACCATGTAAATGTGCATGAAAAGTAAAAACTCTGCACCATAATATTGTGACGAAGCCACCCGCTTTGTGGATAATGGTCATATCCTTCAGTGCTAGCTAGCATATAATTGGTTGGAGAGTGGGAGGCACTTCTGGGTATGGAAGCACCTAGAAGGCTAATCAAGAAGGATGGCAAAACTTCAAGAATGACCTCTACTCCCCCTTGACAGCATAAGTTTCTCAAAGCTCTTGTGGGTAAAAAGAGGTGTATTTGCAGTGGAAGCAGATTACTGTTGATGTGATGTACATCACTGCGTGATGTTACTCCGCAAGAGAAGAGGAGTCCAGTGAGCAACCAGAAGAGAGAAGTGAAGTCTTGAGTTAGACACTCCAATGAGCAACCACAGGAGAGAGAAGTCCTGCATTTGACAAGCGTCACTGAGCAATTGCAGAAGCTGAAGAGAAGTTCTGTGTTTGATGCTCTAGTGAGTGGCTGGAAGAGAGAAGAGGCTACTTTGCACTTGGTTACTGCAATGTTACATACAAGAAGAAAGTTAAAAGTGACTGGGGAAAAATTGGATGGAGTCACAATATGCAAAATCAAATAAACCATTTTGGAGTAATCTTACCCTATTCAAGGCTATTACAGTAAATAAGGAATGTTGTCCAGAAGTTTTCTTGTGTGGAACCTCTGTGTCAGTTAATGAAGGTTTTATACAATAAAAATATTCTTTCTACATTGCATAAGGTCACAAGTGCATGTGAAATACACAACTGTTCTTCAGTAAATTCCTCTTTTGTTACAGCTTTTTCACCACCACCAGGCAGCATTTTGCTAATCAAAAGATTGTTTTGTAACCAGGATTTTTAATGAATAATACCTGACTAAGCTTATCAAATCCAACTGCGGCAATGGAGATGCTGATTGGGCTCACACCTCTCCACATATGGATGAAGGCAGAAACCATGATCGCATATCACCGTATTTGTCACCAAACCAAAGTGTCTAATACTGGACATATTAATCATCTCAAGCTTCCTTGGGATAAGAATGTACAACAGATACTCAACATGGGGACTGACATTCTTGAAACAAGATTCAAGTTTGATTTGAAATTTACGGTATCCTATCCACAGCGGATTGAATGGGAAAGACTGGTAAAACCTCTAATAACAAAGGCCCAATCTGGTATATTGATGGTTCTAGAACCAAATCGGGAACGGGGGCTGGGCTTTACGGTAATGGTACCAAGATTTCTTATAATCTTGGTACCTTAGCTACAGTTTTCCAGGCTGAGGTTTATGCAATCCTAGCCAGTGTCATGGAAAGCATTAAAAGGAGATATAAGAATAGAAGTGTTCTTATCCTCTCAGACAGTCAAGCTGCTCTTAAAGCACTTGAATCACTATCAATAAAATCAAAGCTCATCTCAGAATGCCGGGAATCCTTAATGACACTGGCTGAACACAATAAGGTTCAACTTATGTGGGTGCCAGGACATATAGGTATACCAGGCAATGAGAAAGCAGATGAAGCAGCCAAGATTGGCAGTGAAATCCCATTTTTTGGTCCGGAGCCTGTACTGGGAATGTCCTACAGACCAGTGAAACAGGCTATTAAGTGCTGGGCTCAAGCAGAACACAAGAACTACTGGAACTCCATTGAGGGTTGCAGACATACCAAGTTGTTCATTACAGACCTGAATAACAGCCGGGCAAAATACTTGTGCGGTCTTAGTAGAAGAAGACTTGCATGGGCAACAGGATTCATTACAGGACACCATGCCCTAAAGTTTAATCTATACAGAATGGGATTGTTTAACAACCCTATCTGTAGTAGATGTCTAGAAGGAGATGAGACTGTTACTCATCTACTATGTGATTGCCCTGCTCTTGTGAATCAATGAGCAAGTACTTTTGGCAGTCACTTTCCAAAGATAGATGAACTATCGAAAGCCTCAGTTAGCAGTCTGGTTAAGTTCATATCGAGCAACAGACTACTTAACTGATGAAAGGGGGGATGCGCAATAGATCTTAAGGTCGCAGTGCTTGGGCATAAAACCCACCCCTTCTCAAACTAGAACTAGAACTAGAAGCTTATCAAATGCAATTTTAGCAATACTCTGAGTTTCTGAAGACAATAAATTTGAAATTTGATCTTGGTAGCAACCATGGCAAACTTTGGTTAAAAACTTATATGCGAGAAAAAATCTGTGCAAGGGAAGTATGCATGGTTTGTTTATTCCACAAAAAAGTGAAAGATTACAATAATGAATGTTGCCAAGGAACTACAAATAATTTCCTCCCCTTAAGTAATAAGCTCAGTATCCCAAAAGTACTCGAACTAGACAATTCTGCATCTCATTAGTACTACAATTGTGCAGCAGTACTTCATCAGTACAAAGATTAGGTCTTACCTTATATGGAAAAATACAATTAAATTTAAATAGAAAAGAAAACTGTAAAGCGGAAAAGAAAAACAAATAAATAAAAAGAAATTTAACTTATGAAAAGTTGAAGTGTACTTCATATTAATAGCATATCAAAGAAAGGAAATCTTTCTTGTTGCACGCCCTGAGGATATTGGGGATCTCATCATTCATTGCTCAATTTTATCAAACATTTCTCGCAAATCTACATAAATTCCAATGAAACTTACAACTACAAGGTTTGTTGTCAGTTACGTCAAAGCTAAGATAGAGCTGAGTTATTTTCTGCTACATAGGCTTCTGCAATATGGGGTATGTAAATTAAGAGGAAGATTTTGAGGGGAAAAAAATATATATATAAAACCATTGATAAAAAAAGAGGATCAGGAAGGCATCACATCAACTCGATGTGAGAAGACTGAAGGATGACTGAAGACAACAAGGCAACGGAATAACGGGGTACATCAACCAGAGATAAAGATGACAAGAGGAAGACGACGACAGCGATGACAATGATGGGGCGATAACGTGGAGAAAACCGAGGACACCAGTGATGAGAAGAGGATTGCAAGTGTAAAATATGATATAATAGGGGAAAGACATCTTAAAATTTCATGTTATTAAGAAATAAAAAAGTGATAGTATCTAAGATGAACATTCAGCATACAACAGAATCAACTAGGGAAGAAACAGCAAGTATAGAGATGGTAGGGGAAAAGCCTAAAGAAATAGATCAGGGAAAATGAAAAGGATTAACATTACAAGACTTAATTTAAAATAGAGAGTTGAGGGTTGTTACACTACATCACTATGATATTCTTACTTGTAACAACCCTCAACTCTCTATTTTAAATTATGACACACATCACTGTTACTAGCTTCTAAATCTTCAAAATTAGTCAATTACAAGACTTATTTAATTCATGAGAAAGTCAGACAATAATAGGAAAGTTGAGTGAGTAGAATTAGAGCAAAAGCTAGGACAGAAGATAGAGCAGGGTAGAAAGGAAAATTGAGTGGATAGAATTACAATAAAAATAGAAAGAGGTAGAAAGGAAGATTCAGAAAATAGAAAACTTGAGTTAGCAGAATAAGAACGAAAGATAGGAGATCTAGAACAAAAATGAAGCAAAATAGGAAGGAAGATTCAGAGAGTAGGACAGTAGAAGTAATGGAGTTAAGACAAGAGAAGAAAGGAAGATTCAGAGAGTGGGAAAATGGAAATAGTAAAATTAGAATGTGAGATAGAGAAAGGAAGAAGAGAAGAGAAGGATAATATGGGAATCACAAAAAATATCTTGAGGGAAGTAAAGAATAGCTTAGAAAATCAGATAGAAATATCAGTAATAAAATGAGTAGCTTAGAAATTAAGGTAAAAGAGAATAAAAGGATGTTAGAAGAAGATATGATCAAACATAGAGAAGAAATGATAGAATGTACAAATAACATAATAGTGTTAGCAGAGGAAATTAAAGTAATAAAAATATGTCAGAATAATTTTGAAATGAAACAAACAGAGGAGGTAAATAAATTATGTAAAGAGGTAGAAATAGCCAGGGAAGAAATTATAACTAGTGAAAATATAAAACAAGTAATTGTACTTGAAATATAAAATGTATCAAGTGTAATGCATTTGCAGCAAAAAGAGATAAACAATATAAAACATGTCAATAAGGAATTTGAAAAAGGAATAAATGAGCAATTAAAAACCTTGGAGGAAAAATTTCAAAAAGAGCAGGAAATCATAGAAAAAGTAAAGAGAATTGCAAATGCATTGCAAAATAATGCTGATGTTGGAAGTAAGAAATGTATCACACACGCACGCACGCACGCACGCACGCACACACACACACACACGCACGCACGCACGCACATATATACACACGTGCGTGCACGTGCTACACTTATTATGCAGACAAAATAGTACATGTGAACACAACACACAGCCTATATGATAGTAACACCAAGAGAAACTGAAGAAAGAAAAATCAGGAGGAGAAAGAGGCACACAAATGAAGATACTTAAAAAAATCATAAAAGTAGGTAGATTAAAACGTAACCGAGAAAAATACAGACACACAATACCAGCAAGATACTAAAATAACAAGCATTGAAATACACAAGAATCAAAGCACGATGGGAAAGGAAGAATCAGACAGAAAAACACGTAGGATACAAGGAAACAAGGTCAAGGTCAAATACATGGCATAGAATTCTTAAATAGCCTGATACCATAGGGATCATACTTATTGGGCTGACCAATGTGTATATATTGAGGAAATCATAAATAATACTGTTAATACTACTACTAAACTTGCTCTGCTAAAATTAATGCTAAATATAAACTTAAAAATGTAATTATTGATTGTCCTATGACCATGGCAATGCAAAGAGAACTAATGGAAAAACTAAGAACTAACGAATTGTGGATTCGTTTTATGTTAACCTATATTTGTATTTGGAAATTTAGTTTACTTATTTTGATAGCAAACTTCGGTTAAAAACTTATATGTGAGAAAAAAAAAATCTGTGCAAGGGCAGTATACGTGGCCATGGAATAAACAAATTTGTTTATTCCATAAAAAGTGAAGGATTAGAATATTGAATGTTGCCAAGGAACTATAAATAATTTTCTTCTCTTCAGTAGTAAGCTCAGTATCTCATTAGTACTCGAACTACACAGTTCTGCATCTCATTAGTACTCCAACTTTGTAGTTGTATTTCATCAGTACAAAGATTAGGTCTTACCATTATGTGGAAAAATACAATTAAATTTAAATAGAAAAGAAAAATAAATAAATAAAAAAAATTTAACTTATGAAAAGTTGAATTGTACTTCATATTAATATCACATCAAAGAAAAGAAATCATGCCCTGAGGATATTGGAGATTTCATCACTTATTGCTCAATCTTATCAAGCATTTCTCACAAATCTACATAAATTCCAACAAAGCTTACAACTATAAGGTTCATTGTTGGCTACGTCAAAGCTGAGACAGCGCTGAGAGATAATTTCCGCTACAACTTTAAATGGCATTTTCACAAATACTTTCTAAATATTGGAGACAAATCCAAACCTTTATATAATAATTTCAGCAACATCATGTAAAGTGTGAACACGCCAAGTCAGATGAATTAATTTCGGAAAAAGAACTTTTAATCCAGCTCCCACTTTAACTATATTGAAGCACTATCACTGAGAAATAATAATACATTGTCATACTGTGCTCCGTTTGGTCTTAAGAAAGATAATGAGTCACTGAAAAATGTTTAACCGTATTATGATTTACCTGTTCAAGTTCCTGAGTATTCACGAGGAACAATTTACTGTTTGCTTTCATTGCTAAGCATTGCATTCACAATGTCCTGCTGTGTCTTATGTCTTGTCTACAATCTGAATGTTTTTGAGTTTCAATATACTCTGTATGTTATAAATTACATCCTAAAAACACTGTGGTATGTGGAATCTCAGTATAAAGTACTTTAGAAAATCACAAGATTTATACTTTATTTTGAATAGTATGTTATACTAAAAAACAAATTTAGCAAATATAAAAATTCATTAGAATCCAATGTCAGAATCCAAATATTATAACACATAGTTTACATATCTTTAATTCTATCATTGCAGCCCTATTGAAGTTCTTGTATGTACCAAAACAAAAAACAAAAACACACCCACACATATCTACAATTCATATACTTACACACAATAATCACTAAATCAGATAACATTTTCCACTTTAAACATAGATCTTGGTTTTTCAAAAATTCTTCCACAAACTGTTTAAACTCACTAAGCAACAGAATGTTTCCTGGCACCTAGTCAGGTTTCCCCACATATTGCCTAACTGCTGTAGATGCTTCATTGCATCAACGGAAGACACACTTTAACAGCTGTTTCAACTTCTTCCTTTTCATTGTCATCACTGTCATCTTGAGGGGCTGCAACAGTGAAAGACTCCACTATTTCCTTCTCTGTAAGGTGAGCTATTGTCTGTGCCTTAGAATCCATAAAGATGTATTCTTCAAGAGTTAACAAAGATTGCAGATCCATTTCTTTTGCAACCACAACTCACAAGAGACTTCGGTGTCATCTGCTGCTGTGACTGGTTGAAAATTCAGAAAGCCAGCTTCTCTCCAATCATTCACAACTGTAGTTGCTTTCACATTCCACTATTTCCAGATTCTTGCTATCATCTGGATATCCTGCAGAATATTGACATTGGTATACATCTTAAGTTTTATGTTGATAAGTACATGTTGTACCAGATGTTTGCAAAAGTGCACTTTGACATTCTGCAAGATTCCTTGGTATAGTGGCTGTAACACCGATGTGCAATTTGGTATGAATTCAAGTCTGATATTTTCTAACCTGTAGTCCACTTTATGCACACAGCAGTTGTCTAGATGAGAATTTTCTTAGCTCTACCCATCTCAATGAGCTAGTCTGTGGACAGAGTTTTTGTCACCCATACTTTGCTCTTGGCCATATATTTCACAGGCAGATATGCAATGCCTTTAAAACACCTTGGCTTAGCAAAGGCCTATTATGAATGCCTTCAGCTTCCTTGTACCTACAGCACTGCAACAGAATAATGCTGTCAGTCTCTGTTTTGATTGCTTACCACCAGTACAGGTCTCACCCTTATAAGTCATTGTTTTATTTGAAAGCATTTTATAATTTTAATTTACTATGACATCCTTCAAATACATCTCCTTCCATTTCCAAGCAGCTTCTACAAGGGTCACTACGAAAGTTTTGAGATACTCAAACAATTTTTTCAAAATTATTCTGAATGATGCACTTTCTCAAAGTACTTGCCAACTCACTATATACACTTTTGCATTCACTGAAACCACTTCTGGAAACACTCCTGCCACACGTTTTCTTCGATGGCTGCAAGTTCCCCTTCGTAGATGGTAACAGCATCTTCAGGGGTTGATAATCTCTTTCCATGCATGGTTTTTTATCATTGGGAACAAATAAAAATCACAACGAGCCAGATTGGGACTGTATGGTGGATGAGTCATAAATATGACCTCTATGGAATCCAGGAAGTGAATGGTGATGTTGGCTGTGTGTGAGGAGGCGTTGTCATGATGGAGAAGGGTCCCTTGCAGTTCCATGCAAGGCCATCATTCTTGAAGTTTGGCGAAAATTTGGCAGGCAAACCATCATGTACCAATTAGCGGTAATTGTCCTTTGCTCTTCCAGAGGAACAGTTGCCACATGAGCACCCTTTGAAAAGAATGAGGTCACCATTTTCTTGCCGACACTTCAGGGAAGCTTCACTTTTGTCTGTGGATTGACAGGAAAGATACACACTGCTGATTGCGCTTGGTCTCCGAATCAAACTGATAAACCCAGGTTTCATCACCTGTGACAATGTCAGAAACCCATCTAGAGTCCCCTCCTCTGAATCTTGTCAGCATTTCCTCACACCATTCAACATGGGCATATTTTTGTTCTTCTGTCAAATTGTGAGGTACCCATTGAATGAGAGCTTCCTCATATGAAGGAATTCATCCAGGATTTTCACAACTGCTGGCAAACCAATATGCAATGCTGCCTCAATTTCTTTAAATGTCATACGATTATTTTTGTGTTGTGAAGCATTTTCTCAACGGCTGCAATGTTTTCCTCAGTCACCGCCGTTGCCAGATGCCCACCTCTCTTATCTTTCAAAGATGTTCAGCCCCTTTGAAATTCCTGAAACCTCCGATAAACTGTGGCACAGGAAGCAGCAATGTTCGCAAAAGCCTGTTGCAAATGTTCAAGATTTTGGCACTGGTTTAACCCCCTTTTAAAATCGTAAAAAAATCAATGAGTGAAAATGCTCCCTCTTCAGCTCCATTGCAGGGACTGACTACCTGTGTACCATCTTAAAACTTTTGTAGTGGCCCTCATGTCGACATCTCTTGCTACTCCAACAGCAGTTGCTTGGAAGTCTTTAACATCGAATAACGTTGCAAACTCCTTTGCTTTTACTTGGAGTATTGGTCCAGAAACTGTTACACCTTGTCCTAACATCTTTGAATCATGTGTCCACTGCTGCTTCCACTTGATGGAAATCACCAACATGAATCTTCTCTCTGTTGGGGCAAATCATTGACCTTTTATAAGCCTGAAGTATTTTCTCCTTGTCATGAAGTGTTGTCAAAAGAGTGGTGGGTTTGATGTTACGTACACGGGTACTTCGATCTGCTTCATTCCATTTTCTAAACTCTTAATCAACTCAACTTTGTTTTATTGAAAACTGCTTCCTTTTCTTCAATTCCATTATGTTGTCAAAATTAAGAAACAACTCTTTCGTCAATGGTCAACAAAAATGCAAGACATAAACTTTAACAAACAACTCTTTAACCAACAAAAATGAATGCTAGATGCAAACTTTAACAAACAACTCTGTAAAAACCAATAAAAACGCAAGATGCAGACTTTAATAGCTTTAACTATCTTCCTGTGTTTAACAATGGAAACCATGTGAAAACAAAACCTTCAATTCAAATGAAATCGGAAACAGAAATGGATTAGATTTAACCAATACCATATCACTGTGCAAAAATATCAGGTTGCTAACCTCAGAAAACAACTACACATTTGTTGTTATTCTTGATAGATGTAAACATATTGCTCGGAGAAAAAAGAACTTAACATAGCAGATACTGCAGACTTCATTTCTGAACAACAGTTTGAAACTGAAGTCAAAATGTACTAATCTACAATATATAATGACATGTTTATCCAGGAATAGATGAAATAACACTATCAAAGAAAATATATTTTATAAAAATGTATATATAATTTTGAAATGTTCATAATTAACAGGTACGTAAAAATGAAAGTTCTTTGCATTATATTGTATGGAATTTAAGCAGAGGATTTAAAATTTTAATGTAGAAGTGAAATATATGCTACAGTGAAGTACATTATTTTGAGATTTCACTGTACATAGATTTTGCACTTGTGCAGGACCGTTTTGTTTGTGAATTTTTTTAAGATACCCGAAGCTGCATATTATTCAGTTTCCACAATAGAATGTTGACACTCCCTAAGACTAAACACAAGTCTTTAGAAGTATCATGACTTGAACTTGATCATTCACCTACTTTGATTGTAATCAATTATTGATTTAAAGTAGACTACTTCTTAAATGTATCCTTATGACAACTTACTAATATGTTGCGCAACTTCAAATTTTTATTCACAGAAACACACTTTCACATACCAGACAAAAGAACATGTTACAGTCTTCGCTAAACATATTACTTTGGAACTTGTTTGCATACTTGTGCAACAAGGCAGATAGTAATGTTTTGTGTGTTACCATCCGACTATGGTGATGCATTCATCAAACCAATGCACCATTCAAATAAATACAATTGATCTATGAGATGAAATTGATAATCTCAAGGGTGAAAGCGACAGAAAATGAGGAAGCATGAAACTATGTGGAGACATGCCCAATATTGATTTTTTTGTCACCTTTTAGAGTTTCTCCGGTTTTATCTTAAACTGCACAATATTATTTTACAAGATGCACGTGTACTCCCTGTTATTACATGGTTGTAAACACACATGCTTTGTTTTATATACAATTAGCTGATTGCCCAGTATTGATCGGGTATTATTTACTCCAATCTTCTACTACAGAGGAAAAGGAATGTCATTATCAATAAAGTAGGAAACATACACATGTATAAATTTATTCAACTAAAAGAGCAACATGTAACTGTCACATTCACTGAAAGATGATAAACTGCAATTTCTCTTAAATACAACCATCTAAGATTCAAGTAGTGGGTGCTGGAGTTTTTTCAAACATACTGAGTCCCAGACATGGGCATGATGAATCCTAAAACTTTCCAGAAAGTTTTCTTCATTTCCACATTCTTCTAGAAAGTTCTACTGAATTTTTTATTTTTCTACAAATATTCAGAAGGTTCTAACATCGAGTTCTGTTTGTTTCCACAATCTTCTAAAAGGTTATAGAGAGTTTTACTTGATTAAACTTGGGCTTGAATACCATCAGGATGTTACCAATCAGCTTAGGGATCCCGAAAGCTATACATTAGACATTAGTCTTGGTCATTTTGATATCATTTTTCACTTATTCTGACTCCCCATATCAATGGGGGCTGAACTTGGACTTTGGGAATGCAGGTATTCATCTCAGCAGCCCTGAAAACTATAGATGGACACTAATCTGTCATTTTGTACATTTCTTTCCATTCATTCTGAACCCAACCATGATGATGGGGGCTGAACTTGGACTTAAACAGCATTAAGAGTGTCGCTGTTCATCAACAAGCCTGAAAACTATGGGTTCAACACTAATGTTAATTACTTTGTAAATAATTAAGATTTGTGATCCCCACACTGATGGGAACTGAACTTGGAGTTAAATGGCATCAGAATTGTCACCATTCATCTCAATAACCCTGAAAACTATGAATTAACGTTTAATATGCACCATTTTTCATTATCTCTACATATCACCCCCTTTCCATCCCTATAGCATTGTTTTCCAGTTAGTATGTTCTTATGTGTATCAAGTTTGGTTGAAATTGCTGCAGGTATTCCAGAGTTGCACATTAAAGATTTAAAGTATGCATTCCCCCCAAGAGTATGCATTTATATGCAGTTGAACACCGTCAAATTTAAATGCATAAAAAAGAACATTTATTATGAATACAAATTCAGGCTTTAATTACACAGGCCTGTGGAGATTTTGTGGCACAGAATATTTTAAATCATAATGGTCAAATTGGATGCTCTGATTTCAAAAATAATAATAGTTTTTGCGTATAACATACAGATTTTGAACAATTCTGTTTCAACACAAAACTGAAAGTTCAGTACACTAGTATTAACATCACTGCATATCCGATTTACAGCATGATTGATCAGAATATGTAAACATGCTAAATCATATGACGTCATGTTGTATCTCTGTTTACTGGTAATGTTGAACTTATCTCAAACATTTATTGCCTAAGATATCAACAGGAACCTATCTTAGAATCCTCAGTACAGTTTTAAACTTCTTCTCAGCAGGTCTCTTTTGAAGCCTTATTGTGTTGTGAATTTTATTTGTGGAAAAAAATGGCAAGTTCAAGTAGTTCGGGTGTATATCTAGGAGGCGCTGTGTGAACAATCCTAATAATTTCTGTTATGTCTGTGGGTGTTATGTGATAAAGCAGCAGAAAAGAAACATTACTGCATTTATCAAGAGTTTGTATCTGGCCTATTTTAAAATTAAATTAGCAGATCAAGACAAGAATTTTGTATAAAAGTTACATAGAAAATCTAAGACAGTGGTACAAGGGAGTTCGTTCATCTATGCCCTTTGGTGTTCCTACAGTATGGTGCGAACAGCAAAATCATTTTAATGACTGTTATTTTTGTCTATGTAATATACCTGGATTCAATAGGTAAAATAAGGTGGGCATTATATATCCAAACTTGCCATCAGCAATTAGGCCTGTGCCTCATGGACCTGATGTTCCTGTTCCATCACCACCTGCGGTATTACCAGAGAGTAGTACTGATACTTCTAGTGTAAAAGATGGTTTAAATTGGTCCCCAGACTTACAAGATGACATTCCAAATCCATTAAGTCGTAAGTATAAGTCATAAGGTATGTTTTAAATTTCCTAGTTCAATGCAAACTGTTGTATCTGTAGAATTGAGATTGTTTCTTAGTTTGCGCAATTTCATGCATTTTAAATTGTACTTAAAAACTAGAAATAAACTCAAATATTACATATTTCCTTTCTGCATGCCAAAAAATGTACGTGATGTGAAAAAATGGAAGCAGATTTGAATTCAGCATGCCAAAATTAGATTTAGGACCTGTTTAACCCCGTGCCACAGAAAAAAAATGTAAATTTGCAGGCCTGTGTTATCACTACGGCTCGGATAGTTATGCATTAAAAAACGTAAAATATGTATGTAATTATGCGGTTTAAAACAGCGATATATGCATTAACAACCTAGAAAATATGTGCTATCCAAAATCTCACAAACACGGTGAAATAATAATTTTTAAAAATGACATTGTGAGTTCATTTAATATTCGTTATATTGGCAAATACAATTAACATTATAATTCACCAAAATAATGAATTAATGTAAAACTCACCGAATTTGTGGATTGGAACAGCTGCTGCTGAAGTGAACTTAATTCTTCCTATTGCATTGTATAACAGTAACCATTTTAAGGTTTGAAAACAGAAACGATTCTCTGTTGCTTCTGAGAATTGATTTGTACTGAAAAAACAATGTTTGGCAACAACAGACGTTATAGGTGCATATTTAAACTTCACAATTTCTTCCAGCGACAATGTTTCTTCAATGTCCAACAATTTGCTCTCCATTTTACCAGAAATGATATTTGCAATATGTTGTAATCTATGGCAACCTGGATTTTTTCGTAGTACATATTCATATTTTTCAACTACTGTTTTGCAACTTGACCTGGAGCAGATTTTAGCTTTAGTGAGAGACTTTCTATTAAAGTTAAGTTTGTGACAAGTGGTACGTCATTTCGTTCGAGCGCTGTGATGGCTGTAGAAATGCAGTTGAAATGTGACTTAATGTAAATTAATTCCTCCTTTATCCCATCCCTCATATAACACCCTGAGGCAGTATTTTAATGCCTAAATAATATTAATTGTATTTTTATTTTAATTAAATTTAATAACAGTCCACCTTAAAAACAATATGTATATAATTATTATTTAAATTGTATGTAAAGTCATTGTAAATACTTATTTTTTATTGTAAACGTATTTATTAATGTCATATAAATGTTTATATACTCTAATAGTGCAAAAACTGTGAGAATAATATGTTTTAGGATGTTAATAATGAGGCAATAATGTAATTTTTGTGACAATAATGTGTCTGGAATTTTAAAAAAATACTGGTTATGAAAAGATCGGTAATAACGTAATTTCGCTTAGTTTGGAATTAGCCAATCAACAGTAAAGAAAAAGTTTTAGTTTGAATACTTAAATTCTATTGGACTAGAATTAGCCAATAAGAGACTGGCATTACCGAAGCTATAAGGTTTTTACCATTGAATTCAGTCAGTCGCGGGTAAGATGTTGTAGGGTATGGATGATAAAAATTGTGTTCTCTGCTAGAATGTATAAAGTGCTCACAGTTTTCTTTTATAAAGTGTTGTGTTTTATAAACGTGCAAGTATAAAGAGAAATAAAAAGAAGTGAAATTAAAAAGTAAATTCTGTGACGTCTTTTAATTTTTGTCTTATCACAACCTGAAAAGAACTTATGTTTCTATAGTGTGACTGAAGCAGCCAAGGCAAAAATTTAAATAATATTACGTAAAAACAAGCATCATCTTCACTATAAAGTTTGGCGTCCCAAGCATCAAACAACATCAAGGTGTATCTTAAAAACTTTGGGTTAAATACTTCTTCAAAGTGATGCACATACATGGGGCTTCTCTCATCTCACATCCAGCATCCAACTAAATAATTTTTTCAAAGTTGGCAACAAACATACTTCTTCAAATTACAACTGTGGGGCAAACTCCTCCAAACAACTACGTAACCTATAAACTACCGCTAATTGTACCTCAATGTGGAACCATCAACATTACTCTCGCAAATAGACGCTTCAACGTCGAACCATCAACATTACTCTTGCAACTCTTCGCTTCAACAATGCTTTCTGCTTTGTTTTCATTTAGTTCTTGAAGTATGTTCTCGATAATGTCAAAATTGTTACAATAATGTATGGCAGCCTGCAACCAGGTCCCCCATCTCGTAATGATCGGTTCAGGAGGAAGCGGAATTACTGGAGCCAACTGTTTAAACAAACTGATTCTACTCGGAGATTTAAGGAAAACCTTTTTTACGCTTGATATTAAACTATTAAACAGTAGGAAAATTTAAACACACAGTTTCATTCAGGCGATGCATTGCATGCGCCAAGCATGTTACATGGATCAGTCTACTATAAAGCCGTTTTAACCTCCCTCCTGCCTTAACCATATATTGGCCTGTATCATATAAAAACAAAACTACATTTTCATACCTAATTCCCTATGGCCATAATAGCAACATTGCATTATTGAATATTTTTGCAATTGTTGAATAATTTGTCGTTGCTATTTCTTCCACTGTTAGAAGATAAGCATTTGACGTCCATTTTCACCGAGTGTACCGACAGTTACATTATGACGCAGTAATTTGTATCACAAATTATGTAAATGTCAAGAGTGATTATAGTGTGAATATGCATTATTGTGTGACATTGATTTGAGATGTTTGATGATTGTAAGCATTGTTGAGAAGTGGGTTTATACGGCCTTACTGAAATTGACAATAATAGCGTGCAATAATGTAGCGAGGGGGTGAGCTGTTTATCATTATTAGAGACGAGCAAATGATGTAATATTGGCGCGTTTTTCTTAGAATTTGCTGGAACATTTTTCCTAGAGCATATGTTTTCGTAATTTTCATTGGATATAAAGACGCTAATGTTAGCGCGTTTTATTAACCAATAGCAGCTCGGTTATAATCTTTAGGCATATCGGGGTGTGGGAGTATAAAAAGAGCTAAGTCAGAGTCAGATTCCTCCAGTCCATCGGAAACATTTGTACATTACACGTCGGCTCCAGTCCATCGGAAACATTTGTACATTACACGTCGGCTCCAGTCCATCGGAAACATTTGTACATTACACGTCGGCTCCAGTCCATTGGAAACATTTGTACATTACACGTCGGCTCCAGTTCATCGGAAACATTTGTACATTACACGTCGCTGAGTTCAACAGAAACAGTCATGGTGAATACATAGCATAGTTTATCGATTCGCAGGTTACGCGTAGCAAAGTTATGAAAAATCTCAAGTGTCGTAAAGTTAATTACACAAAAAGTTGAAGTACGCAAATTAATAATGAGCAGTAAATAAGTTATTATAACAGTTTCAGTTTGGCGAGTGTCAAGATTAATATGTGAAAGTGAATAATGTGTTAAGACAATAAAAGTATAAAACAAATTCTTTTATTAGTGTTATCTTTGGATAAAAACTCCTTTCCGTTTACACACCTGTATAAGATAAGTGCTCGACCAAAAAAATCATAGCTAGTCGGAGGACAGTGAACCCAAAAATTAAACACAATAACAGGCGCTCAGTAAAAGATAACACGAAGTGACCGCGACAAATTGTCTTTCATACGTGCGGCAAATAAACAGTAGCATTCTTTCAAACAAACACTAATACCGCCACAAATTGGTTACCACAACGTGGAACTTAACAAAGAATACCGTTGCAATTACATATAGATCGTTTACACGCATCTGGAGTTTCATCCATGCAAACCCAGATTAGTTTATCCTTAATAGAATCACAAATTTCTTGTATTGTTTTTTCATAAAGTAATGGAACTTAATGTTTGCAAACAGAAGACTCTTGTGGTATAGCCTGTTTTATATACGTTTCTAAGAATGCACGTAATTTAGGATGTTCTAATTTATAGAGTGGAATGTCAGCACAAGCAAAAGCTTCACATAGGTCCTTATTAAAGGCTGAAAACTGGGGGCCTGAAGTTGAACAAGTTGCTTCATTTGAGATACCCGCATTGACTGTTTAGCACTTTTTTTTAGTGAAACATTTTTAAAATGTTTTGCTGTTTTTAAATGTTGCGTCACTTGGAAACAAGTGTCTGCACTTAAGATGCCTTTCACGTGCAACACAAAATAAAACTAGTCCATTTGTAATAAGCACGCCTTCGTTTTCACGTACAAATATATTTAGTTGAGTAGATAAACTCTATTTCACTAGTGGCATTTTATCTGCTATAACTAGAGAATGCTGGAAGCAATCACACTACATGCACAAACAAAACCAAACTGCATCTGTATTATCGTCCCACTGAATAAGTTTACATCGGCAATTCTTTGATATAATACTCGCCGCGTTAACAATCGGAAACTCTGAAAATGCAATACCGACCGCTCACCGTTTATTGTCTCAGGCTTTATTTTATTTTATTAATTTGTTTTGAAATACGTAATCAATTACATTTTTTAAACATTTTCCTGTGAAAAATAGAAAATATGTATAATTGTAACGACATTCTCTAAATATTATGTAATTACGAAAAAATAAAAAATATGCAAAAATATGTACAATAAAATTTACATTTTCGGACTCTGGAAACTATTTCATGCACATTTAATATTATTCATATGTTTGAACCAAATAAAAAAAAGTTGTTATTAACGTAACTATCCTAGCATTAGTTATCACTATCTTGGCTCCGACTGCTTAACCAAGTAATTTGCTAAGGAGGGTAGATGCATGTATTCATCAAAAAGGGATAAAGTGTATAGTTACTGACTAGGGAGATGCAATTGCGCGAGTGCTGGCATTTTGTGTTGCAGGTTCAATCCCAACCAAGGATGACAGCATTAGTATGCTTAATTGCAATAGACTCATGTTATTAAATAACATGCAAAACTTTTGCCTTCCAACAGCATACATAATGATTGTTAGCATCATTAAAGCAGTAAATGGTTAACACTTTTCTTTGCTTAATCCAACAGAAGATACAAAAATTCTGTTTATCTGACAATTTCTTAAAACTATGTGATATCTGGGAAGCCCATTTTTAAAGAAACATATAGAGCTCTTCATGTTTTATGTAACTTTCCCAGACGCTTATCTGACTCTTTTTCTTGTTGAGATAAACGCATTTATCATTCAAGGACCTTTTTTTAATTTATCATCTGTAAAGCTAGAGCTTTCCATTACTAAACTACTATTCTATGCTATGTTAACATACATTTTCCTTACACTACATATCCTAAATTATTTTCAAAGTACTATCATACCTTTCCGCATATTGCACACAGGTTTCATCACCATAAGTCTGATATACCAAATCTGACTCCTCCTTTGTGAGGTTGGCAAATGTTGAATCATACGAAGGAGCATATGACCCAAATGCTCCATAATATAGTGGTTTCACTGTAAAGAGTATATAAATAAAATACTGTTTAAATTTAACAATTATAACCATAGAAAATAAATAAATTAAACACTTATGAAAGAACTACAAGTCAAAATAGCTCAGAATGAGTACAAAATCAGGATACAGGTATATTTAAGTCTGTACTGATCAAGTATGGCAATGTTACATGAGTAAACTACTTGGATTTTTAAAATGAATTTCAGATTTTTACAAACATCATCTGCCTAATCAGACTGCTATAAATATATGAAATGTTCTACCTGTTTTAGCAAGATTCCGCCTATCCTCTCTAAAGCCCTGTAATTGCCCTGTACCATGTGTGAGTTTACCCGTTAGCATTCCCAATGAAACAGGACGCTCATTGGTACCTGGCAATACTCCATCGCTAGGAACAAGTATAGCAAGAGAAGTGCTGCCATCTTTACGCTGACGCAAAAAGCCCATCTGAAAGAAAGTCAGTTCTGGTTTATTAAGTGGAATTCTTGTGAACAAAGTTAAATTTATATATACAGATCATCACTGCAATGTGCAGTAAGCAACTGGAGGCAATAAGGATCTAATCTTATTAATAAACATTTCTTGGGAAAATAATATTTCTCAATGCACAAAGCAACTAGAGGATAAATATGACAAAATTGAATTCTTCTCTTTTGGGAAAACACAGAGAAGTTTTTTTAACATTTACATACATACTAGAACATGTTTCAGAAACTGTTGTCTCCATCATCAGTCTATGGTGCATTCAGAAAGTTTTGCAAGTGTCATTTTAAGTCCAAGCTAAGGATGGAATTAAAAAACTTGTCGTTACAATCTTTCAACATACCCTCGATTTCTACCTACACACACACAGTTGTAGAAGGTGCAATCACTTGTCAAAAGCACTAAGGTACTCAAACTGAGGTACTGTCAAGAGACTAGCAAGGTCCTGCACTCGTTTAAAAGGTGCCATGGAAGATTTTACTCAATGAAACAACCAAAAGCTGCATGGCGCAAGGTCAGGACTGTAGGGTGGACAGTAAAGCAACTAGACTTTAGCAACTTCCAGTTTCCTCAAATTTGCAGCTATTCTGTGAGGAACCACATTGTTGTGCAAAAACAACAGCCTTGAAGTTCCTATCTTGACACTGCCACCTCAGCTCTTCAAATGAAGAATTCAAAATCTAAGTGCCGTAGCGTTCTCCATCAATTGTTATTCCTTCTGGCATGCAGCCAAACTAATGATCCTTTATAATTAAATCCCGTGAGCATTTACTTCCGAGAACAAAAATCTTGTGGAAAAACAACTGGTCTTGGATCATTCTCATTTATCCACACACAATTCTGAGCTTTATTTGATTTGGTATAATAATACAACCAACTTTCATCACCAGTGCACACGTCTGTCAAACATTTTGGGCCATTCAATGGAAATATGCTTAGCAGTTTCCTGGCACACTTCTTTCTCCTCTTCTTCTCTTCACTGATTACAGAATGTGAAACCTCTTTTATGCAGATTTTTCACAGCTTTAAATGTTCATGGACTATACAGCCAATGCTACCAACACTGATACTGACTTCCATACTTAGCATTTCAACAGTAATATAAGGGTGGAAGTGAAATAGTCTTGCAGACTGGGGGAGGTGGGAGAGTGGATATAGATGAACAAAAACCTCCAAACACTTTTATGTAATTATTAGCACCGTTTTCAAGAAAAAAATGCTTTTATAAAATTTATCATCACCTTGCTGGATTACTGTTGATTAAAGGTTCTTAATTTACGGCTATATTCATAAAAAATTGAATTAACGATACTTTTTCCTTTGGCATATTTCAATAGAATGAGCTGTTTTTGTGTAAATTAAATTTAAAAAGTCCATATTGTGCTACCTCCTTAGTTCTGTTAGAACTGGCAACACTGCATCAGATGCATTTACTTTCTTCCAATATCGGTGTAGATCGTGGGGAATGTTTACTTAATTGCATGCAATTGTTTTTATGTTGAAGCCACAAGCTAAGATGAGAGCAGTTAAAGGAGGCATGGAGAGAGAGGAAAAAAAAAAAAGAAAGAAAGAAATAAAGATAGAAAATCTTGCTAAAGAACAACATACACTATGCTGCGATTTTCAACGTCTGAATATGTGGACATTATCTTAATTTACGGAGAAACGCAGTACAATTCTTTATCTGCTCAATGGCTCTATGCTGAAAGATTTCCTAACAGGATTGTGCCAAGTGCAGACAAATTTGTTGCCGTTTGCCAGCGGGTCCGTGATACAGGTAGTATAATTCAGTTTGTAATCAAGGATGACAATGACCTGACGAAATTATCATCATGGAACAGGAAGTGTTAAATTTGGTTGATGAAAATCCTGATCGGAGCAGTCGCTCACACAGTGGGGGTGTCGCACTGGACTGTACTTAGAACTTTATAGAACAATTATTGCGCCCAATCACATCCAGTGAGTACAAAGTTTATCACCAAAAGACTTTCATCCACGTGTTGCGTTTTCTAAGTGGTTTGCTTCATCAGTTTGCACGAAATCCAGATTTTGTAACAAATGTGTTGGTGACAGACGAGACCTGTTTTACAAGAATAGGCATTATGAACTTTCACAACGCACACACATGTGCAGTGGAGAACCCGAGAACTATACAACAGCAGAATTTTCAGCATAGATTCTCAATTAACGTTGGGGCCGCCATAATTGGAGATCATCTTATTGGACCATTCGTCCTTCCACCGCGCTTGACTGGTATAGGGTATCGGTGGTTTTTGAAGTAGCAATTGCCTAATCTGTTGAAGGACATCCCGTTGGAGATAAGGAGGAAGATGTGGTTCCTTCATGACGGTACACCATCCCACATCACCATCGTCACTTGACAAAGATTTTCCCAAACTGTTGGATTGGTCGAATTGGCCCTGTGGCTTGGCCTGCCAGATTCCCACACTTGAATCCACTAGATTTTTATTTCTGGGGGGACATGAAAAACAAAGAGGACAGGGGTGAAACAGAAACTGCGGATGAGCTGCACCAGTGCATTTTCTTAGCAACTGAAGGAATTAGAAACAACCCAGGGGTCCTTGGCAGTCAGAACTGGTTAAGAAGGTATGAAGCCTGTCTACAAGCAAATGGTGGACAAATGGAACACTTCCTCTAAACTCTTATTTCAAATTTACATCCTGAAGGCAAGTTCAGATATTTTAAATTAATCCCAATTTTTTCACATACTTGTGAATGTTATTAAATGCTAGTGATTAAGGTTATGGTCATTTTTTGTTTCTAAAGCTACTAAACTGTAACTGTGGAATTCATTAGGCATGAAGACAGTGTCAAGTTTGTTTACCTATATTTTTTTAAATATTTTGATATCTGTCGCACATACTCATGCACACAAATCTTATCAATAAACTTAGAGGCACCATACACCATGTTAGAGTAAATTGCTTCGGAAGTAACGTTTAATAAAGAAGTATGTACTAAGGAAGTAGGTTACTTGGGAGCAATTTACTCCGGAAGCAACGTTGGAGAGCTCAATTACAATTTACTCTTTTAGTTACGACTACGGAAGTAAGAGCTCATTACCCCCGGAGGTATTGTTTTGCTTGCACGATTTGCTTGACGCAACCATGGATACAGTTATGTGCGATAGAAAAAGGTGGGGGAAACATCAGCGAAAGAGATAAATATTTGTTGGTAGGGATAAAAAAATTCATTTAAACAATATGAGTGTAAAAACATGTTATAAAGACGCTGGAAGAGAAATGCTGAAAAGTCATGACAGGCGAGTTTAATGCTTTGAGTGACGGGAAACATACTGAAGAGCAGCTTAAAATTCTGGAAACAATGTTTCTAATCATCATTTTGCATTGCAGATCACTTGCATGTTGATGGAGAAATACCCCTTCCGATTTTGGAAAAGTTCACCATATTCACGGATGGGCACAAAATAGTAACATGCGTGCAGTCAATTTCCCCACAATGTGCGGGAAATCTGCAAAAGTGAAGAATTGCCTTTTATCTTCTGAACACTCATGTATATTTATGTGTAGATATGTACCTTGCTCTTAATCTCAAAAATGCTCTAGCAACGTGGTGAAATACATGACCAGCAGACTCATGGTGAATGTTTATTTATAAGATCGCCTGTAATGCCCGAATTATGATGAACTTTACTTTACGTGACATGAGGTTAAGAAATGCTGTAATGTAAAATAAAGGTCTAATTGGCATACACATAATGTAATGGGAATGACTCTTGATTGATAGTTCTTTTATTACCTCGAGCTTCACGCCGATTGGTTCTAATTACCATGTGACATCAAACTTGACGCAACGGGAAGGAAAAGTTTGACATTGCCAAACTCTTAAGTTACACCACGTTAAGTCAATTCTAAATATCATTTAATACAGTGTTAAACTGTCACATTACATAAATATCATTTAATACAGTGTTAAACTGTCACGTTACATTAAATTTATCGTAATGCCAGCTTAAGTATCTGAAATGTACCAGTACGAAACACTCGTAGGATGCATAACAGTAATTGCAGTTTGGTTTACAGAGCTGAATTTCTGTCAGAGTTTTGTTGTAAATGCTCTCCAAGCAGATTAAAAAGGCATGTAAAACATTCCTTCCTAATACTGAAACGTTCATTGAACTCCCTCTCTCTCTGTATAAGTATCCTATGGTTCTTGCATACCACTATAGCATTCCCAGTTTCTTCTTTGAGATCATTAACGCAACCTAGTGATTGTTGTTTTCTTCACCGAGATCATCAATGTAATCTAAGTAACGCATGAACACGTCAAAATATCTTCCTCCAAATACGATACAGTATTCTAGTACAATCGACAGGTTAGTTAATCCATCCAGGTTGCAAGAGTAAATTCTAACCTATATTTGTGCTTATTTAATTCCATAGTAACATACTACATGATGGTGCCCTCCGACATTTACTTCTACGGTAATTTAATTTGGAAGTATCTGAAAGGAGTAAAATGCTTCGGAAGTAGTTTACTCTCATATGGAGGTCGCTAAATGTTGACTTGAATAGTAGTTTACTACAAAAGTAGAGCTTACTCTAGGTTGGTGCATGCTGCCATTAGTGTTGTAAATTTCACCAACTCAAGTTTTCTTGCGCTCATAAGCTTATTGTTAAATCATATTGGAGTAAATGGCGAAATAGCTTCTAAAAATTTCTGCATCATGTTATACAGATTCCTTTCTTAGACAAGTAATTATGAGATGTACGTGCTGGCATGAAGCATATTAGTCCCATTTTAAAATGGGTATATTAAAAATGAAATAAAAGTGTACACTTCCCGGTTGGCCAAAACTATAAACAATTGCACAAAGTTTCCTTTAAGCATATTGTAGTGGAGTGTAAATTCACATTATAAACTATGCTTTCCTAAACGTTTAGCAATTATTAGTACCACATTGTTAAATTTCAACACAGATATAATGGTGCTAATAATGTAAGAGGTGCTTCACATAAGAGTGCCATAACCTTCGGAATGCTTATTTTCATTTCAAGTAAAGCATTGCATTGTCACATAAGTATCATTGCAGATGGCATTGGGTAATAATTAAAATGTATGTTTTAAACTACATACATAGGTATTATGTGTATACAAACCTTAAAACTGTTTAATATCAGTAACAATTCCAAATTGTTACTTCACCATGGCATACGCCTCTCAAATAGAGTAGGTCAGATATTCAGGCCTTTAAACAGATCAAATAAAATATCTGTAATTACGTGAGAATGTATAATTCGAGATAATGTTTACATAAGGTGTAGTGAACAATAACCTGACTTTTTTTTCTGGAATTTTTGTAGTGTCTCGCGCGCCAGCGACAAAACATCTGAATTTGATACATGGCCAATGTTACTTAAAAGATTTTATAGTGTTAATAAAAATTCTAGTGGCAACACACTCTGACTTCTCTCTTTCAAGATAATTACCTTGTATGCATTTCAAAGACACCTGTCTTCATCATCAGCTAAGAGCCATTAACAAGTCTGCCGGTTCCGATGTAGAGGTCGCCGGTGATGTCATATTTGGCTTGATGTATTTAAAGATCCTTTTCCGGAGGGAAATTGAAATTCATTAAATGGCTTGTTTTTTTGTATGAGGAGTTTTTCCCATATCGTCAATTCTATTGGATTTTGGATCGACTTGATTAGATTTATTTCATTATGGATATTGTGGTTTGAATTCCAGAAATGATATGCAATGGCAGATTTTTCAGTTTCTTTGTGTCTTACACAGTGGAATCTTGTTAGCACGTTCCTCATTAACACGTTTTCCCGTGTATTACGTTGAATTATAAAAGTCCCGGTACCAAATCACCAAATATAATAAATAATGTTTGCTTAGTGCGTTTTCCCGGTCCCGCTTACTACGTTTAAAGTTTGACGTCCTCATTCGCTGTTTTGGCCAATCCTTGATCGGTACAGTGGATGTAGGCATTTAACACGTTCATAGTTTGACGTCCTCATTTGCTACTTTGGTCAATCCTTGGTCACGGGGTGGATATCGGCAGCCAATCACATACATGCACTTAAATATTTGTATGACACGATTTCTGTGGGCGGGATAGAGAATGCTTTACCTTAGCATGGTAAACGTGGTAAACACTAACGATAGTTTCTAATGTTAAGTGATGACCAAACAACCGTAGATTGTATTTTAACTTTTCATTTACAATGAAAAAAAGAAAGTGTAGTAGGTAAATAACCAACAGTGAAAAACTGAAAATCCTTGATGTAATCACAATCCAAATATAAAACATGTCGATATAGTGCGGTAGTTAAACATTCCTCCGTCAACCTTAAACACGATTGTTAGCAAACCTAAATTGATTGAAACTGTTTTTAAAGAAGGGAAAAATACTAAAACAAAACTTTTTCTCTTGGAAAATAGGATCATAAAAGCAACAGAACGAAATTTGTTGCATGGAAACACCTCCGTGTTCAAATCGTTTGTATACACCAAAGATAATATCGTCTATTGTACTCGTAACACGATGCATGCTCATATTTTTTTCTTTTTTAGCAGAAATTGTGTAATAAAACACACAGCAAAACCACTATTGCCGCTTCCACAATTTATTTTCTCAATAACATTCATAACCTAAAACATCCAAGTTGACCAAAATAAAAGCTTGAATTATTTATTCTCAGGCTTTGTGTATCCAAACCCATTTAAACATATTGAATTTAACATGAAAACGCGGATCGTATTCAGTATGAACTTGTACTCAAAATTGATTTAAATTGCCCATGGAGACGTAGTAATTATTAGATTTTTATTACATATGTTCTTAAATTGCAGATTTTGCATTTTCGTTAACATGTTTTCCCGCCTATGACGTCCAAATCCTTAGGTCCCTGCAAAAACGTACTAACGAGATTCTACTGTATTTCTAAAATATTCTTTCAGTCTCACCCCATATGTTCCTTTTTGTTTTGCCTATATATTTAGTTTGCAATCACTACAATTTATCTGGTAAATGCCTGGCATTTTAATTCTAGGAAGTTTATCTTTTGTGTTTGTCCCTAATATGTCATTTAAACTGTTTATTGATGGGTACTAGTTTGATGTTCCACTGCTTGAATATCTTTTGGAATTTTTTATGTGCCCAAGGATGAAATGTGAACTTTTTAAAACTATCGTCTTCTGTTATTTTTTGTGGTGTGGTGATTTCCTTTATTTCTGTATCTTTTTTAAATTTTTGGATCTTCTTGTATACTAATTCTTTTGCAAAGCCATTTTTGTAGGCTACATCTATAATGTTTTGGAGCTCTTTCTTATATTCCTCATCTTTCAAGGGTATATTTACCAATCTGAAGACCAAACTATTGAAAATTGCATGTTTATGTGGTCTTGGGTTATATCCTTTGTTCTACACAGCAGAGAATTCTATAGTGTTCAGAATTTAAGCAGTGCTTATACTCCATTACAAATACAAAAGTGATTGTTAAGGCACTAATGGCGGCAGCAGCAGCACCAGCAACCACCAGCATCAGCCACTACCCGCCACAACCACCGTCGCTGCTGCCACCATCACCACAGAAGTAACAGTACTAACCAAAAACTGTTACCACCATACTATGAGAAATTATGTCTCTTTCCAAATATCATGGGTCCCTTTTGATTATAGGAAAGTATAATACAGTAGAATTTCATTAGTATGTTTATGCATGGACCCAAGGATTTGGATGTCATAGATGGGAAAACATATTAACGAAAATACAAAATCTGCAATTTAAGAACATAATTATGTAATAAAATCTAATAATACATTTTACCTCCCAAACGGATGTGAAGTATGGACACACACAGATTCGAAACGCATATCTATGGTCGATTGCTTTTGTTGGTTTTAATGACAAAATCTTACTGTCCATCTTGTTTAGTAAAGTCATATTACATTGGCATCAACTTTGAAACTACACACATATCGCTTCACTATGTCCATTGCCTCCATCACCTCTGACATGCAGGAATTGGCTCAGGATCTGGTTCATCACTTTCATCTTCCACTGATGCTGCTTATTTCATCTATCGTTGCTGTTTCACACACTAGAATTTCATTGTCAATGTTTACATATGTTTCAATAAACACACCGGCACCGTCTGCTATTTGGTGCCATTCTTCACTCTCGGAAAACTCATCTTCCAGCTGGATGTCATCACCAAGAAGCTGGCATGGTATCTTGTGTCACAGAATCCCAGGCAGTCCTAATGAAATGCATGGCATCTAAGACAGTGACTTTTCTTGTCGTCAATTTTAGTGCAGCCAACCTTCACTGTACCATCCTCTTCCGATACATTTGCTTCATGCACCCAATTATGCTTGATCTAAAGGTTGCAACTTACTCATTACTCGTGAAGTTTGCTGGAGGAAAATGATCTTTATGTTTCTTAAATTTGAAACTGCTGGTGTATGAGTAGCACACTGATCAATAAGAGTGCAATTTTCCTGCTTCTTATGCCCAGTCGTGTGTCCCATGTTCTTAAGAAATTTTCAAATACTGCAGAAGTTATCCAGGCTTTTTTGTTGGAAGTGTAATTACATAGAAAAGATCACATATTCTTGAAGCAATGCGGACTGTGTGCTTTTCCAATAACCAGTAGTACCAGTTTCTCCATTCCATTTTCATTACAGCACAACAAAACTGTAATCCTTTCCTTGTTAAGCTTTCCGCCATGACATTTAGTGCTCTTAAAATCCAGGGTTTTGTCTGGTAAAAGATGGAAAAATAGTCCCGTTTCATCTGCATTATAAACACTGCCAGGGCTATAGTCTTTCAAAATTGACGGCAGCATTGTATTTTTCCACATTTCTATATTTTCACATTATGTAGCATCATTATCTAGGGCAGCAGCCTCACCTCGCAAACATCTGTTAACTAAGCCGTGTTGATTCTTGAATCTTTCAATCCAGCCATTGGCTGCTTCGAAATCATCCAGTCTCATCTTCTGTGCTACATGTGTCGCCTGAGCTCAAACCACAGTACTGTGTATTGGCATATTTGAAGCTCTTGCTTGTGTAACAACACTGTAGCAAAACTTCTAATTCTGGAAACTGGCCAGGGCGATTACATTTTCATTTAGCATTTTTCCCTTCTTCAAAAGCAGTTTCAATTAGTTTACGTTTGCTAACAATTATGTTTAAGCTTGGCAGAGGAATGTTTAACTTCTGCACTATATTCTCACATTTTATATTTGGACTACTATCTACTTCTTCAAGGATTTTCAGTTTTTCACTGTTGGTTATTTGCCATACTTTCTTTTTTTCCATTACAAACGAAAAGTAAAATACAATCTACATAAGTTTGAACAACACTCAACAGTAGAAACTATCGTCGGGTTTACCATGCCAAGCTAAAGCATTCTCTATCCTGCCCACACAAATATGTACATACATGCATGTCATTGGCTGCTGGTCTCCACCCCCACTGGACTGACCAAGGAATGACCAAAGTAGCGAATGAGGACATCAAACTTCAAATGTAGTAAGCACCTACTCCCACTGGACTGACCAAGAATTGGCCAAAATAGTGAATGAGGATGTCAAACTTCGAACGTAGTAAATGGGAGCGAGAAAACATACTAAACAAATGTTATTTATTACATTTGGTGCCAGAACTTTTATAATTCAACGCCATATACGGGAAAATGTGTTAATGAGGAAAGTGCTAATGAGATTTCACTGTATGAAATTAAAAAATGCTTTTCAATCTAATTTAACGTCAAAAAGTTAACACTTAAACTACAGTTGATTCCAGTTATTTATTATCTGTTTCCAACTGAAATTTCTTATCATCATCATCAGCATTTTCCTATTGCCTTCAGGGCCTCATAAGTACCAAAACTCAAAAGAAAACATTTTACCTTGGTATTAGGATGTCTTAATGTCAAACGATCTGCAGCAGCTTGAGCTGCCTTCTTAGCATGTTCTAATATTTCCTCTGGAGTTAGATCGTCTGGAATGGCTTCAAATTTCCCTCTAAAAAAAAAGCATGAGAAATAGAATCTGGTTGCAAATATGTGAAGTAAAGTCAGAAAGTTGGATTCAATACCATCATACTTATGCACATTTTTTAATACAATGCTATTTCAAATATTATCAGTTAGTTGTAAGAAAGCCTGATGGTTTTATGGTGTTATAGCTAACATACTTAAATTTGAATGTCAATAGTTTCCTTAAGCAAAGAATTAGTCCAACTTCTTTTAATACACACATATACATGACCTAAATTTGGTTAAAAGTCTTGAAGTGGTTGGGGGAGGGAGGAATTTCTATCTGGCAAAGACATTAAAGCATACTTTTTAATGATCTGCTTCCTACAAAAGATCATTTGAAATTCAGTCTGAAAGTTATAGAACATTTATTAGTATCAAGCAATTTTTATAATTTAAATAAATTCTACATTCTTTTTGTCTCCACAAATGCTAAGAAATAAATAAGATTTTGTGCATAACAAAGTAATTGTATATATGCATGCTTTTTTTCGTTTTGTTTTTGTTTGTTCTTATTACTTACTCTACCACCTACCTATATTAGATAGAGCAAGTATAGTATTCCACCCAAAAATTCAATAACAAGATTTTATGAGTCTGCCTCACATTCAAGAGGTACCGAGTTTAAGTCACAGGTTGGGCGAGTTACCCAGATAAGGTTTTCTGGGGATTTCCCTTATCCTGAAAAGACGAACGTTGGGTAACTAAGCTCTATGGACCCCAGGATTATTTGAGCATCATTTTACTGATTTCGTAAGAATACATATCCACTGAAAGAACTAACCCTCACCCAAAAGCATTTTTAGAAAAAAGTTTGCGAGTGCATGTAAGTCTGTCAACAGCAAACAAAAATTAAATGTTGGATAAATACCAAACTTGATACTAAGTTCAATATATTCCAAAGATGCCAAATGAAAATTTTCCAAGAACATGCCTCCAACCATTCTACCCTTAACATAGAAAAGAATTTTTATAATTTTTTATTTTCTCTAAAAGAGCTTTAATAATTTTGATTGAAGTATATGTTTGGCACAATGACATGAAGAATAACATTTAAAATATTTTATGAATGGCCTGTCCAGTCCCCTTCATTTGATTGAATTTTGTACAACTAGGACGTCACAAGAGAAAGAAAAACTAACTAGACTCACTGCCAAAGAAGAAAGAGATTTACATTTTGCAGAGAAAGATAGAGGCGACGTTGCTGCTTATTGCGACCACGTTAGAATTGTGTACGAAGGTGACTGGGTTGCATCTGCATTGTAGGGTGGGTATTATTTATATGCGTATATGAAGACAATTATAAAATAATGAATCTGCATGCAAGAATATATCAGTATAAATATCTGTGTTAACAAGAGAGACATATCTGTGAAATATTGATACTTACTTTAATGGTAAAATGCCGCTGATTCTCACAGAGCATATTATTTCCCATGCTTGTCCTTTAATTGGGATACCTTTACGAAATACATTTTATTCGGTTACCGAGCACGCTCAGTTTTTTGTTTGGCTCACTGTTTTCGTCACAATTTTTTGATTACTGTTAAATATCCATTAAGAGTGTTGACACAATTGCAAATGCTTAACACACGCACAGATACACAGATTCAAACACGCATAAAAGCAAATAACCGTACAAATAGGATGATACTAAATAATTTCAGTACACAGGCAATGTCTAAACTGATGTAAATACATTAAGCTGTGGCTAAAGGAACCATTGTTTATAACTACAACAACAGCAGAAGATAAGATGTGCAGTTCATGTTAATGCAACGGTCGTTCGCCAGGCACGCCATGCTAATCACGTGTTACAGTATCGGCAACAAGGTTTTGTATCTATCGTAGCTATGGAAACGTCTTAGTTCTAATTGGTTCTTCTAATCATTGCTATGACAACTACTATGACGTATCCATCCCCTCCCATTCATTTAGAGCTTTCCACCACGTGGTTAGTAACTGTCAATCACCTTCTTGATTGGCGCCGACTATACATGAAGCGCATAGAGCTCATCAAGTACACAATTTGTAATTTTTTTCCAGCATTAGCTATTTTCCAAACATATTCCATTACACATTCGCAACTTCCAAAGTTAGAACATGAACATGGCATCTAATGGATAATGCTTAACAGTTCGCAATTCTGTTTTCTTTCTCCTTCTTTCTTTCCATTCCTAGAGCTTGTTACCATGAATAAAGATCCAAATGCTATTTCCACATATTGTAACCAAATATTTATTGCTTAATTTGAAATCATTACTGAACAAAAATATACTGTACATATCATAATATGAACAAAAGAATTGCTTTTATATGAATACTATAATATATGTGAACCTGTGCTTGTTATGGTCATGTATTTTCTGAAAACTTTCTTTAGATGGGCTTTATGAGCTATAGAAATGGACAACAAAATTGACCACAAAAGAAAACAAATATATAAATTTGCAGGTGAACTATCTCTCAGTGGCCGAGCTATCTATAATCTGGACATACCAATGCACTACTTACATAGGCCTTTGCTCCTTCAGCTTCTTCTTCAAATCTCTTTGTGCATCAGACCCATCATCTTCCTCTGCAATAGCATGGTCATCAGAAGATTCTGTTTTGATAGGAACTTGGTTTATCTCCTCTAAGCCTAAATCAAAACCTAGCTCTTCTTGTGTTAATTCTCCCATGTATGTGAGCATTGAATAAAGTGGCTTTAGCTTCTCAGGACTCATCATCTTTAGTCCCACATGCAGTAACTTCTTTGCAGCTTTGTAATATATGGTTTCTGGATGGTTGTAAACCATTGCATTATTACACATAAGTTTAAAATCTTCCTGTAAACAAAAGAATTAAATGTTAAGTTTCAAGGAGGTGGCATATTAATGGTATCCATCCTGTATTAATTACCCAAAATTTTTAACCACATCGTTCCAAAATTGCATTATGCAGGTTGTAACAGATTATATGAATGTATAGTTTTAGATGGTTACCAATATGTTATATTTGATTATGAATGCTAATGATTTCTATACATGGCATTCATTTTTAAGTGTGCTTTGCAATCTATGTTGTCACTCTTTGAAGCGAGTCTACGGTTATCTAGAAATGCACATCAACATGGCACCATCCAATGATGTATTGTTGTGATATTTCTATCAGCATTAGCAGCTGAATCGGTAGTTGATGTAAGGTGAGCTTGTTAAGAGTATTTTTCACTTGGAGTTCCTCTCTAGCAACTGTTTGCAGAATTTACAAGACTATACCATGAGGCCATCCTTTGAACCTGTCCAGAAGATATGGAAACATGTCTTCAGAGCTTTTAGTACAATGCTGAGGGCAATATGAACCTGACAATACAGCACCATGCCTACATGTTGGAATGCTATTTTTGAATCAGAATGCTGAATGCGGGAGATATTTGATGATTTTCTGGACAGGTATCCAGAATTTCAAGAGACACCTCAAAGAATCCTTAAAATAAATGTTAAAAGGTAACCATGATTATTTTACAGTACTTCATTATGGCATGATGTACATAAATGACAAATTAGATATACAAATTTATGGTGCAAATATTCAGTATTGCTAGGTGTTTTACTGTGCATTTTATTCAGATAGCTATTTGTTCTTTTTTTTTTTTTTTTTTTTGTTTGTTTGTTTGTTTGTTTGTTTGTTTGTTTGTTAAAGGTGTGTAGTTTGTTTTGAGTGACTGGATCTGTAGCATGTAAACAACGAATGTCACTGTGAAGTAAGCTGAAAGATAACACCCTCAAAGAATTAAGAAACATAACGATTAGTCGTCCTCGAACATCTTTACATCAACTCAGCAGAGAATTTGATTTGTCACTTGGAACCTGCCAAACAACATTAAGGCATCTTCTTAATTTGCATCCCTATAAAATTTCATGGCTGTATAAGTTAGAAGAACCAGACCTGCCACTGCATGTTAAACACTATGAATTTCTCTGGAACATTCTGAGGTAGACGAGGAACCAGATATGTTTTTTTACTTTCGATGAGTGTTGGTATCAGCTCAATGGCTCTGTAAACACCCAGAATTGCTGTATATGGGGTACAGAAGCACCTCATGTATATGTACGAATTGGTCTGTATCCCCCAAAAAAAACAGGAGTTTGGGCTGCTCTATTGCGGCAAAGCGTTATCAGCCCTTTATTGTTTAAAGGTAGACTGGATGAAATTTTGGCTGACATAGAGCAACTGGACAACGCTGAAGCAGAGTATGGGTGGTTCAAATAGGATGGTGCTCCCACCCATACTGCCAGAAGCACAGTTGATTATTTTGGGACACACTTATGTGGTCAGTAAGAATGCTAATTGAGTAATAAGATATTCAAGCTAATATGGTTCTTTTTGTTTTTCAGAGTCATTGGCAATCCACTATGGCTGCCATGATCACTGATTTGGCATACCCAGATTTTTTCTCTGAGGATATCTTAAAGATCGGGTCTATGATAGATGTCCCGAGAATATGGGTCAGCTGCAGCAATTCATCCTTACCAAATTTACTACTGTTACCCCAGCTATGCTTCATGCTACATATGAATGCATGATAAAACGAGCAAGATGATGTTTGGAGCTCAATGAAGGACATGGAAAACTCCATATATGACATTAATTTATAGTTTTGTTCAGTTTTCAAAAGTGGTAGATTTGTATTGTGACAATGCCAATGTAAAACACAGTGGTTTCTAGTATTTATTTTGTAATTTTATACCATTAAGATGCCTAACCAAAAATAAGTTTATTTCTTGCTTTCAAAACATTTTTCAACATGAAAGCAGATCAAATGCTTAATTAAAAACATATCCTCCCAAACAATGCTGCACTTTTTTATATGTTTCATGCATGCTTCTGTTTTACCTAAGGAAATATAAACCATTAAGTTTTCTATTTAGGGCATATTCATTGAAATCTCTCAAGATTTTAACACACTAAACATTTTTAAACCTTTACCGAACAAGCCACTGCGCTAATATGTAGGCACATGTATTTCACTTCTCAATTTCAATGTTGGAAAGTCTTCCAATAAACTGCCAGAAGAAACTATGGTACGCTCTATGGAAGGCTTTGTGAATGCAAACCACAGGCCTCGGCTAACACCCAGTATTGTTTCACAATTGACGTTTAATCAATTCATGTAATTGCTATTAATTATATGTATTGTGAATTGCTTTTGTGTTGGCACCATGTTAGATGAATTACACTGGATTTTTGTGCTTTATTCTAAATCAAATTTATCATGGTCATCATTAATTTACAAGCCCTATGCTATAGAATGTGTGCTTATTTTGTCACTCCTTCTTGGAGAATAAACACGTAACAAATTGATTACTCTGTGCTATAGCAATGCAACAAGAAATTCAATAGTTAAGGAAAATTTTCATCACTTCTCTCAAGGATTTCATTAAAAGCAGACATGCTGATGCACTCAAGTTAAAATTACATCAGAGAGAAGGGATCAGTTACAACATAAATTGTAGCAGATGAAAAGCCAACACTTTAGTGAACATATCCGGATTTGTTAATTGTATATCATTGAAATCAATGTATAAATTATTTAACCAAAATTATTAATAAATAATTAGAACCCATACTTTGTGCAAGTTATTAATGCTCCCTTGCTATCACACCCTGGAGATAAAATATAGACTGTCTTGTTAACATGACCTGCAGATAATATTCATTAGTATTTATCCTAATTTTATTTTTTAAATCAGCTACAAGTGGTACCCGTACAACGGGGAACGAATAAACAGAACCAGAAGAAAATAGAACTACAGAAGAGCAAGAAGGAAAAAGATGGATACACAACACCTTCAAAAGAAACTGATGAAACAGAAGGCAACACAATGTTGGAATAACAGACGCATGGCAAGACGAAGCTGGATACACAATACAGTCATAACAGACTGGACAAAACAGAAGTCATCCGACACAGGAACTACACAGAGTAGAGGAAAGAAGAAACCAAGAGGATAAGGACAGGATTTATCAGGAACTGGCATAAGATGAGAAGCGACAAAAAGTAATTTAAGGTTGTTACACTACATCACTAAAATGTTCTTACTTGAACATGTTTTGGGAGAACGGTTTGCTCCCATCGTCAGCATGTTTTCAACTGATTTTGCCGGTTAGTGTGTGGGGAATGTGTGTGGCTAGTAGTGTTCTCTGGTGC
The DNA here is from genome assembly GCA_030765065.1 of Deroplatys truncata. Classification (NCBI taxonomy): domain Eukaryota; kingdom Metazoa; phylum Arthropoda; class Insecta; order Mantodea; family Mantidae; genus Deroplatys; species Deroplatys truncata. The sequence goes on from CM060978.1 coordinate 122,624,263, forward strand.
TGGGCTGATGAACCTGCAAGGGCTGCTGGGTGGCAGTAGTTCGAAATTCATTAGGTGATTGCTGTGTTTGACGATATGTATTTTTTCCCAGATGTCCAATTCATTGCTGCTGTTGATCGGTTTTAAGAGTTTTATGATTGGAGTGATTTCATGGTTTGAAGACCAGAAATGATGTGCTACTGCTGATTTGTCCATCTGTTTTTGGTAAATGCATTTCATATGCTCTTTAAGTCTTCTTTCAAGATTTCTTTTGGTTTTTCCTATGTACACCAGGTTACAGTCATTACAAACTATTTGATATATACCAGCTGATTTATCATTGGGGATAGTCTTTTGTTCTGTTGCATAGTAGTTTCTGTATATTTTGGTTATCTGTGGAGACAGTATGATGATGTATTTCTTGAAAATCCTTTGAAATTTATGATGTGTCCAAGGGTGGTAAGTGAACTTCCTATATGCTTGTCGTTTTTGTTGTCTGAGTAAAGTAGTAGTTTGTTTGATGTATTTCTGTCTTTCAAACTTTTTTATCTTCTTATGTATTATTGTTTTTTTTTTCTGGTATCCATTCATGGTGGCTATGTGGATAATGTTGGTATTCTTTCTAGTATTCCTCTTTCTCCAATGGTATATGTACTAACCTGTTTGTAATACTATTTAAAATTGCTTGTTTGTGGCTTGTAGGATTGTAGCTATTGTTTTTAATATAATTTTCTGTGTGAGTTGGTTTCCTGTAAATGCCGAACGTTGATGCGGTAATTTGTATTACCTAAATGTAAATAATGATTGTAATATGAATATGCATTTTTATGTGACATTGATTTCAGATGTTTATTAATTGTAATTATTATTGGAAAGTAAATTTATAAGGCTTTACTGAAACTGTTAATAATAGCGCAATAATGTAGCAAGGGGGTGAGCTGTTTATCATTATTGGGAACAAGGAAGTTACGTAATGTTCGCGCGTTTTCGGTAGAACCTTCTGGAATGTTTCCCTAAAAGCAATATGTATTCGTGGTTTTCATTGGATATTAAAATAGACGCTAATGTTGGCGCGTTTTATTAGCCAATAGCAGTTCATTTATAATCTTTAGGCATATCGGGGAGTGGGAGTATATAAAGACAAGTCCGAGGTAGATCGCCCCCCAGTTCATCAAAATTCTCAATACATTACACATCGGTCGCCCAGTTCATCAAAATTCCTAGCACATTACACGTCGTCTTAAGTTCTTCAGTTCGTCAAAAATATTTGTATGAGATACGTCGGCTATAAATTTACAAGTTACGAAAATCTAAAGTATTATAAAGTTAATTATACACAAAGTTGAAGTACGTGAGTTAAAAGTGATAAGTAAGAAGTTATTACAAACAGTTTCAGTTTGGCGAGTATCTAAATCAATATGTAAAAGTGATAGTGAACGTGTTCGACAATAAAAATTATAAAAACAAATTTCTTCATTAAGTGTAATTTTTGGATAAAAGATTCCTTTCCGCTTCACAACCTGTATAGAGATACATGTTTGACCCAAACAGCTAGCCGGAGGACATTTGAAATGAAATCAAACGAACACTAACAGTGACGCAAATTGCTAACGCCAGATGGAGCTACAAACCAAACAATGAATGACGTCATAAGATGGCTTCCACTCACATGAAGTAAACACAATATAAGATCTACAAGTTCTAATAACTTACGTAAAACATATTACGTAAGAAACATTCACTCGCACTATTCTCTCGCAAATTGGCACCCAGAACGTGGGGCAGAGTAACCAGGAAAGGAACATGATGACCAAGAAAGGATCAGAATAACCAGGAAGGGGCAGAATTAACCAGGAAGAAGTGAGATGACCAGGAAGGGGCGAATGCAGCAGTGAAATGATCTACAAGACGCAGATTCCAGAAACAACAGGGACGACAGACTACATGGATGATTGGACATCGTAATTCTGAGATTACAAGGCAACAAGGAATTCAACTACAAAACAACAAGACGACGTAGATTCATCATAACACAACGCAGAAGCGACATACAAACCTAGGAGAGTGGGGCAGGAAACTGGACATCAAAGTAACAGCAACAGACAGCATCACAAAGGTCAGAGTATTGTAATTTTTTTAGAAAACAAAAAAAAAAATGGCTACTAATAATATTGAAGAAACAATGATGGAAGGGGATAATGTAACAGTTAGCTGTAATTCAATACAGATTACAGAAAATAGCTTAAACAATGTAATATTTGAGGGAGGAAATGTTAGTGCAGAAAGTCAGAATAAAACAGCAGGAAATGTTAATTTTGATGCTAGTATGATGATGGAAATGATGGAAATGCTGAGAAATTTTAGAGATCAATTTAGAGAAGATATGCAAAAGAATTGTAGGGAAACGAGGGAATATATTAGTAAGAAAATAGATCAGAGTTTTATGGAATTAAGAGAAGATATAAAAAAAGATCATAGGAAATCAATTGAAGATATTGGTAGGAGTAATGAGATATTAGAGCAAAAAGTAGATCAAAGCAGTGAAGAAATTGAAAAGAAAGTTATGAAGCTAGATAGTAGTATGCCAGAAATGAGAGATGAAAATGAGGAAGTAATAGCAAGTGAGATAGGAGAAGTTTCAAAGAAAATGCTAGGCATGAGCAGGGAAATAGGTAACAAAGAAAGTGAGGTTAATACTAAAAGTGAACATGTTGACGTAGAATGTACAGAGTCAGGTAGTAGAATGAGTAACATTGCAAGTGAGGTAAGAGAGATAAATGAGGTTATGAATGTAGATGTGAATAAGGCGCAAGTTAATTCCAGAGGGGAGATATCAGAAATACAGAATGAGACAAGAATGCAAAGAAATAAATTGTACCAAGATGTTCAAAATGAAAACTCCAGTCCAGTACAGTTTAGTACAGATTTGTCAGAGTATTCTCAAGTTAAAAAGATAGCAGGTGAATTGAAAATGAAAGTTGTTAAAAGATGTATTGTTCAGGAAACTTTAGATTGTTTTCAAATGTTATCAGGGGACGAAATTTCATATGAATACAAGAGGTTATCCATTAACAAAAATTTGAAGGTTAGGATACAGCTACGAGTAATGTTTAGCCACACACAATTTGATCCAGGAGGGTAAATAGCAATGAGATGTAAAGTAAATGCTGGATAGTTAAAGATGACTTGCAGAGAAATGTATTGGAACGTAACAGGGTTAATTATTTATGTCATTTGAAAAGAGAAATAAATTACAAAAAAAAAAAAAAAAAAAAAAAAAAAAAAAATTAAATTTTTAGTAACTGTAACAACATTTGAAAATTAAGAATGCAAAGATTGAAACTTAATATGATAGTAAAGTAAAATTACGTAAATACAATTCCAAGAACATTGTTAAAATAAAGTACAAAATAACAAAAATGGGTAAAAATAATTAAAAACAAATACTTATGTAGCAACAAACAGAAAATGTGAAACAGTGCCTAGATTTAAGAGATGTAAATATTTATGTAAAGGGTGAATATTTTGGTAAATATGTGTAATAATTACAAAACTCTTAAATGTATAAATTTTTGTCAACAACTTAAGAAAGTAAACAATTTGGTAACAGTAAATAAATAATTCAGGGTACAGTATTTGCTCTTAAAAAAAAAAAAAAATTTTGTAATGTCAGATTAATTTCAAAACAAATTCAACCAGAGCCAGTAAGTAGTGGCAAGATAAAAAAAAAAAAACATGTCGTGTGTTAAATGCATGTGAAGTGTTAAGTGAAAGTGATAGCGTGTGTTCCAAGATTTAGGAGACTAAAAACACAATTATAAAATTTCCAAACAAGTTGTAAATATTTATAATTATGTTTCTAGTGGGGCATATGATGCGGTAATTTGTATTACCTAAATGTAAATAATGATTGTAATATGAATATGCATTTTTATGTGACATTGATTTCAGATGTTTATTAATTGTAATTATTATTGGAAAGTAAATTTATAAGGCTTTACTGAAACTGTTAATAATAGCGCAATAATGCAGCAAGGGGGGTGAGCTGTTTATCATTATTGGGAACAAGGAAGTTACGTAATGTTCGCGCGTTTTCGGTAGAACCTTCTGGAATGTTTCCCTAAAAGCAATATGTATTCGTAGTTTTATTGGATATTAAAATAGACGCTAATGTTGGCGCGTTTTATTAGCCAATAGCAGTTCATTTATAATCTTTAGGCATATCGGGGAGTGGGAGTATATAAAGACAAGTCCGAGGTAGATCGCCCCCCAGTTCATCAAAATTCTCAATACATTACACATCGGTCGCCCAGTTCATCAAAATTCCTAGCACATTACACGTCGTCTTAAGTTCTTCAGTTCGTCAAAAATATTTGTATGAGATACGTCGGCTATAAATTCACAAGTTACGAAAATCTAAAGTATTATAAAGTTAATTATACACAAAGTTGAAGTACGTGAGTTAAAAGTGATAAGTAAGAAGTTATTACAAACAGTTTCAGTTTGGCGAGTATCTAAATCAATATGTAAAAGTGATAGTGAACGTGTTCGACAATAAAAATTATAAAAACAAATTTCTTCATTAAGTGTAATTTTTGGATAAAAGATTCCTTTCCGCTTCACAACCTGTATAGAGATACATGTTCGACCCAAACAGCTAGCCGGAGGACATTTGAAATGAAATCAAACGAACACTAACAGTGACGCAAATTGCTAACGCCAGATGGAGCTACAAACCAAACAATGAATGACGTCATAAGATGGCTTCCACTCACATGAAGTAAACACAATATAAGATCTACAAGTTCTAATAACTTACGCTACAAATATTACGTAAGCATCTTCTCTCGCAAATTGGCTCCCATACGTGGGGCTCAAAACATATACAATTTGTTTTACTACAACGTTAGTTTGTTGTGTGCATTATTTCTGATGATCCTGATGTCTAGGTAAAGTAATTGGCCATTTTCTTCTTTTTTCTATTGTGAATTTTATAGATCTTTTTTGTAAATTCAATAATTTCAAAGCATCTTCTGAAAGTTTTTTTGGAACAATAGCAAAAATATCATCTACATACCTATACCAGGTTTTGAATAGATGTGGAAAAGATTTAGTAATATGGCATTCAAAATGGCTCATATGTAGTTCTGCTAAAAATGGTGAAAGGGGGTTTCCCATAGTTAGGCCTGTGGTTTGTTTAAAGATTTTGTTATGGAATGAAAAGAAATTCTGGTCCAGACATAATTTTGTTAGTTTTAAGTAATCTTCTGTTTGTGCTCTAGGTGTGCCATTGTTTAATATCCAAGTTTCTAGGAGTGGTAATAATTCTTCTTTTGGTATGCTTGGGAAGAGTGCAGTGACATCAAATGATACCATCATGTCTGTGGGTGATATATTTATATTTGAAAGGTGACTGGTTAATTCTAATGAATTTTTTATACTAGACTTTTGATTACAGGCATGGAGCTGAAGGTATTTGAAAGCCATTTTGCTAGTTTATATGTGGGAGAGTTTATGTTGTTCACTATGGGCCTCATTTTGTTGCCGAGTTTGTGTATTTTTTGTACTGCATATAACCTAGGTATGGTGGGAAAATCTCGTTTAATTCTGGATTTTTTGGCTTTTGTTAATGTTTTGGTTTCTATCAATCTATTTTGGAATGACTTGGTGCATTCTTTTAATGGATTTTTGTTGATTTCTATGTACTCTGGGTTATGTAGTAATTGCATAACCCTAGTTCCATAATCTTCTTGGTCTAATATCACTAATGTGTTTCCTTTGTCTGCTTTGGTGTATACTACAGGCTTTGACTTCAGAGATTTGATAACTTTTTGATGTGATATGTAGGGTATTTTTGGGCTTGTATCTGGTCCAATATTGGTTCACACTGTGACTTTATTATTCTTTTATCATTATCTGTTAGGTGATTGGAAGCTATTTCGATATCAGCAATGAAGTTTTCTGTATCTTTGGTGAAGTTTATATGAGGGGTGGCTGATAAGGACCGGGCCTCTCAATGAAAACAACATTTAAAAAAAAGTTTTTTTTTTATTTCTCAACATAATCTCCAGAAAGGTTAATACATTTGTCATACCGGTGTTCTAATCTAATTACATCCCTGTAGTGCGATTTGTCAAGGTCCCCAAAATAGCTGTTTGCCACATCAATGGCCTCCTCATTGCTATGAAATCTTCGTCCTCCAAGAAATTTTTTGAGATTAGGGAACAGGTGGTAGTCACTGGGTGCTAGATCTGGCAAATAGAGTGGATGTTCAAGCAATTCAAACTTTAATTCGCAAACTTTCCCCATTGCAATGACTGAACGATGGGCCGGAGCATTGTCGTGATGAAACAATATTTTTTTTTTTTTTTTTTTTTTTTTTTTTTGCCAAATGAGGTCTTTTCACCTCATCACTCAAACGTTGCAGTAAGCTTGTGTAGTAGTCACCAGTGATACTTTTACCCTTTTCCAAGTAATCAATAAAAATAATTCCCTGTGCATCCCAGAAAACACTCGCCATAACCTTGTTAGCTGACAAAATTGACTTTGCCTTTTTTGGAGTTGGTTCACCTGGAGCAATCCACTGTTTTGACTGTGATTTACTTTCATGAGCGTAGTGACATATCAAGTTTCATCCATGGTAATAAATTATCTCAAAAATTCATTGGGATTTTTACGGTAGAGCTCCATATTCTTAACAGAAACAGTTTTTCTATGCAACTTTTGATCAGGTGTCAACAAACGCGGCACCCACCTCGCACAGACCTTGTGAAAGCCCAAAACATTACTTAAAATATTACCTGCACGTACTTTTGATACGTTTACAGCCTCTGCTATCTCAAACAACTGTAATCTGCGGTCTTCCAGTACTAAACGATGAATTTTTTCAATCATCTCTGGAGTTCTGACATCCACAGTGTGTCCAGAGCGAGGCTCATCACTAGTGCTCGTATGTCCCATTTTAAACTCTGCAACCCACCTTTTAATCATTGAATATGAAGGGGCAGAGTCTTTCAATGTACTGTCCATTTCCTCCTTGATTTCTTTAGGCGTTAAGCCTTTCAAATGTAAGTATTTAATCACTGCTCATTTTTCCAAATCCTCCATTTTCATGAAAACTCTAAAGTTGTCTTATTTAAAATGCTGTCATTCAAAACCTAAACAAGCTATTGACCTGTAACTATGGATACAAGTACATATATAGTATGGATATAGCGTAAAACTATACGATGCTACCGTCTAACTGGCCTAGTGGCGCCATCTCTGTGTGAGGTCCGGGACTTATCAGCCGACCCTCATACAGGTTTTTAGGTCATTGTTCAAGACAGATAACTCAATGCTGGTGAATGATTCTTTTGAGAGGTTAACTACATATTGGCCTGTTGTGAGTTCATTGTTCTGGTTGTGTTTATATGTTGCCTTCCATTTTTGGTTATGTCTAGGGGATTTTTTCCGGTGTTCCAGGGAGTTTTTTTGTTTGAATATTAGGGTTAGTTTCTTTTTTAGTTTCATTGTTTTGGCGCTCATTTTCTTGCTAAGTATTGTAAGGAAATTTGACCGTAAATTTTCCCATAAGGGTTGTCCTAAAACTTTCGGTAACTGTAAGTGTAATTCATACATTCTAAGGTCCAAAATCCTGTAAATGTACATAATGTTTGTTCTTTTCAATTTCAATTACTTTGTCTGCTATCGTTTGATGTTTCAAATTGATGTTTGTAAATTATGACACATTACTGTTACTAGCTTCTCAATCTTCAAAATTAATTGACAAAAAGTAATGTTCATTAGCCTAATGTTTTTGAGAAGTAACAAACAGCTAAAGTAGTAGAATTGAATAATGGAACAGAAAGAGTAGAATTGTCAGAAACAGTAGGTGATGGTTTAGATGATAATTAGGGAGAAAATGTAGCTAGGGAAACGATGCCAATAGGTGATGTGTCAAGAGAAGGACCGTCAAAAGCAGAAATTTTAAGGCAAATGCAACAGATGATATTAGAATATAGGGCAAGCTTAAAAAATAAAATTTTGGAAATTAGGGCTAGTTTGAGAAATGAAATGCAAGAATGAAAATAGCCCAAACAGCAAAATGTTAGAAATGTTTAAGGAATGAAATGCAAGAACGTTAGAATGAAATGAGAAAATGTAGGTCTAATGTACAAAATAAAATGATATAAAACATTGTTAACCTAGAAAGTAAATTACCAGAAAACGTAGAAAGTCTAGGGAATGAAATGAAAAAAAAATAGAGCTAGTTTTGAAAAGGAAAATTCAGGAAATTAAAACAGGACTACCTTAAGTAGTAGGCAAAATGAAAGCATAGCAAAATGGTTCTGAGCTAAAACAGAAAGAGAAAGTAGATGAAACTACAGATGTATTAAGCAAAGATGCAGAATGTATAAGAAAAGAATTTGCAAAAAATGGACCAAAATGTAAATGGGAACCTGGATAGCTTAAAGAGGAACGAAACACAAAAATCAATATTTCATTCACCACATTAGTTTATTTGTTGTCAGAAATAAATAACAACGCACACAGTTTCACCATCCCAGGGTAAATGATTATCAGGTTATGGCCTGTTGTTGAGTTGACGCGTGACGTCATGAGAGTCACACTGCACCCAGACAAGATGTACACATCATAGGTGTTTTAAATGTAACAATTTAACATGTTAATTTCACTGGAAGTTCCCAGCTTCTCTGAATAACAAAGATCAGAGCTACAGCTATCCAAACATTTTTCATAATTCAGTTAATACCTACTAGGTGATAAACAGTAGTTCAACAATCTGCTTTGAAAATGAGTGAACATGGTAGCCAACCTTGTCAGTTAAACCAAAAAAGAGCGATTTTGAAGATTTACACCATTCTGACAGCGATTCCGAGACAGTTAGTGTGAACACCGAAAACTGTGCTGGTTCCATCCATTGGTGTAAGTGTAAGGAATGTACAACTATGAATAATGAGGAGGAAACTGTGTGTTGCTCGGACTATGAAAACACAAACTTGGTGAAGAGTGATTTTGTATCACACAGCATCCTTATTTTCACAAATTAGTTATAGATCATGATGTTTTGAATATTTGAGGCATAACTTAGAGTTAAAAACAAAAAGTTGAGCTAAAATGAAATTAATCACTGCCAAATCCTGCTAACATGTCCTGGCAATATTCCTGCTACAAACAACTTACAGCGTGAATTAATTCATGGACTGCTATTGGACACAGAAGAAGAGTTGTCATACATCATATGTAGTGCTTAGTATTAGAAAAATGCTTTTCGAGAACCCAGCGAATATATGTAGGCTTCAAACTTCACTAATAAACACACAAATTAAAATAGTAAGTCTTAAATGCAACCATTATTATTATTATTATTATTATTATTATTATTATTATTATTTAAAATTGTATAACGTGTCTGTGACCAACCTTCTTATGTTGACTGAAAGCGTGAGAAGCATTTCAGTCATTGTAACTCTAATAGAGGTCGAAGCGTGGGAGCTATATTCTTCGGTAGTGACAGATCAATTGCTGCTTCTGGTAATGGATCCAACAATGTGCATGCAGAGATTTTTTTTATTTTACCTATTATCAGCAGTTTCCATTCTTCGTTAGATTCCTCATATTTATTTTTCATGTTCCAAGATATACCTTTTCCACTATAAGCTGAAAGGAGAAGTAAACAAAACCACGTGACAAGACCGCATCTCATTGGCTGGTGGGCAAACTACAACCTTTCCCGCTTAGCATGTCATCTCTTTCTCTACAATGATGATGATGATGATGATGATGAGATGCGTTTAAGGGCGCTCAACAGCTATGGTCATCAGCGCCCTTACAAAGTATAAAAAAAAAGTCCAAAAATAAAATAGGGGTAAAAAACTGCAGATACAACACTATAAAATAAGCCATCGATGTCGAAAATTTAAAATCCAGAAATTAAAATATGGGACACAAACCCGCGTAGTCGATACAACAAAATACATATCAATGTCTAAAAAACAACCACACTAAAAGCTGTGCAAATCAAATAATAAAAGAGTAAACTACGTGTCAGAATCTGTAGAAGCCAACGGTCCAGAGCGTCATATGACCCCAGGGGGGAACAACCCCCCCCATTAAAATGGACAATACAAAATCATAAAACTAAAAGACGCTCTGCGCATTAAATGCGTCAAATAAAACCGCTGTCACGGATAAAAAATAAGAGACTTTCTACAGTATACGAGTCGTCTGCCAAAATGTCGGCTAAACCAACAAGCAGACACACATGAGCGCGCAATTGTGCTAAAACCTGAGACTCCATTAAAATATGACACACTGTTAAGGGTACAGCACACTGATCACACAGTGGTGCAGGATCACCACTAAGTAAGTGTCTATGACTAAAAATGCACTGTCCAATGCGAAGTCGTTAAAATCACCTCTTCCCGACGAGAAGCACGAGAAAAGGTGGCCCAGACAGCCGGGAGAGGTTTAACCTCCCGCAATTTGTTCCCCCTAAGGGCCGCCCACTCATCGCACCAATGCGAGAGGATGCGCTGTCATAAAAGAACATAAGAATCTGAGGAGGGAACAACACAGGTAAAACATCTGGGCGATAAAAGCGCCGATTTGGCAGCGGCGTTGGCAGACTCATTACCTGAGATGCCCACATGACTCGGAATCCACACGAAGGAGACGCTCGTGCCAGAAACACCCTTTCTCTACAAAAAACAGTTCGGTTCAGATCGTAACATTTTATGGTTATTCTCGTGCAGAGAAATTTAAAAAAAAAACTCATTATTGTAACAGTTCAATTTATGAAACTAAATGTGTTTGTTCGTTTCACCTATAACTAAATGAACTGTTATAGCCGAGGGTTTAAGAGGCTATGTGCAGGTGCTGCAGTTCGTTTCCAGTTTCCAGCAGAGAATCCTCTGCCACTGTGGAAAACATAAATGTGAGAAATGGAAAGAAGACAATTGTGTTAAATGCTTTTAATAAATTCTGTGAAAAGTACCCACCTTTAATCAACAATGAATATGGTTGGCCATTGTTTAGCAATAATTGAACTTCTTTGTTAGTGATGCAGAATTGTTGCTCTGACAGCTTGGGTCGTATTTGTTTTCTGTTGTGTTTTAACCTATAATGCTAATCGTTATTTAACTTGTTGACTCATAAAAGGTTAAAGCAAAAGTGGTATACTGATATTAGTCATTAAATGAATGATTTCTAAAGTTAACAACAGTTTAATCCAATACCTTTAATCGCAGATGTCGAACTGTTCAGGTACAACTTTGAGGCAGTTTTTTAATACCTGAATAATTTTAATTGTTATTAATAGGTAAATTCAATAACAGCCCGCCTTGAAACAATATGTATGTATAATTATTTTAAATTGTATGTAACAGTCATTTCAAATGCTTATGTTTATTGTAAACATATTTTATTAATGTTATGTGAATACTTTATGTAATCTAATAATGCAAGAACTGTGAGAATAGTAAATTTTAGGTTGCTAACAATGAGTAATGAGGTAATTGTGGCAATAATGTGTTTGGAATTTGAAATGTACTGGTCATGATTAAAGCGACGATGACATAGTTTCAGTGACAGTTTTAAAATTAGCCAATCAACAGCAAAAAAAAGTTTTAAGTTAAATACAGAAATTTTATTGGACTAGAATTGGCCAATCAGAGACTTGCATTACCGAAGCTTAAGGTTTTGACTGTTGAGGTTATTCAGTTCCTGGCAAGACGTGGTTGTGTAAAGATGGAAAAATGTGTTCTCTACGGGTGATTAGTAAAAACAGATATACACGCTATGAATATGTATAAGTTTCTCACAGTTCTTTTAAAAGTGTAGTGGTTTATAAACATGTGCAAGAAGTTAAAATAAAAGTGAAAATTTAAAAAGTTTAATTCTGTGACACGTACAATAATTGTCATTACAACACCCTGCATAAGAATCCTAACTCTAAATTAAGACTGATGCAGCCGAGGCAGATTTCAAACAATAATATTACATAGGCATTAAATTCAAACCGACGCTCAAAGCAACTATTAATACATAACAACTCTTCAAGTTTGCGCAAACATTTATTACGCAACATTACGTAACAGCAGCTAATCATCTTCAAGTTAGCGCACCTACATGGGGCTAACTAAAAAAGCAGCTAAAAATAATATGGAAGCCAACTCCGGAACCAACCTTGCTACTTCTTCAACTTTTATTTGTCTACTCTTAGTATTGTGTGTTAGAAGTTCAGGATGTAAGGCAAAATATAGGAATAAGACACATGTTTAAAAGCTAATGATTCCCAAGCTGCACAATATACTGTATTTACATTCTGTCTGAAACAATTTCCTCTCATGGGTACTTTAGTTCCCGTCATACTGCACGTGTTGCTGCCATGTGCTGGGCAGAGTGATAATGTAAGTACTGTTTACTTCTCCTTGCAGCTTAGTGAAAAAGGTATAGATGCTTTGGAGTACTGAGTTTTGATACTAGTCTTTTTTTATTTACATTGAAACTGTGAGCTAGCGCTGCTATAATGGATCTAAGTTGGCCATTATATGAAAAATGTATTCTTTTCGGAGCATATCTGAGATGAAGACTGTAATAACTTTTTAAACTGCCAGTATGTATATAATGTCAAATATGACCCAAATCTTTTAAGGTGCTATCCAAAATAATTTTCTTCAGAGCATGATAGGCATTTGATTAGCCTTTAATTCATAAATTATTTCTTTGGTCTTCTTCCAAAATTCATCATGTCACAAGATTTCCATTCACAGTTTTCTAACCATTTATATTCATTTTTTATATGATGACTCTACATATTTCCTGTTTTGCAAGCTTAGTCATTATGTTGTCACAAGCAGCCTTTTCCAAATTGCCTTTCGCCACATTCTTTGAACAAGTTCAAAATCAATAATTTTGCAGGAATTTAAATCCATGATAGAATAGACCAAATATTTGGCTGAAATAATAGACTAAATATTTGGCTTCCAAACATATAGGAATAGCACAACCTTATAACGAATTCAAGTTGTTCTCTCTTTCTTGAACCCAAAATGCTCGCTACTAGTGCTGCCATGTTTTGAATGGTTTTATCGAATGTACGCCTTGAAAACATTGCCAAACCCAGTGATTTGCAGGAGGACTTAAAACTGCTGAAACAATATACCAGATAACAATAAAGAACTTGTATTAAAGCATTTCCTTCCAGTTTCTCTCCTGATGAACTTTGAGAGTTCCAAGTGAATGTATTACTGCAATAACACACTGTTTCAACACATAGCATTGTCCCTTTAATATAATAAGAAATTGTTTTGATATCATTTCAACATAAAACACATACCTTGAAAAATAAAAGTAGAGATGTCCAGGCAACAATGAAATATTCCGCTGTAGCTTCATTTCCATTTATGGTGAAAGTCTCTTCATCTTCTTCTTCCTCCTCGTTATCACTTGCATCAGAATCTGAAGTATCAGGTTCGTAGAAACTTTCATTCAGTTTATCTTGATCTTCCTCATAATTGCTTGTTTCGTAGATATTTTCAGGTTCCAACAATATATATTTCCTTATGATTACAGTATCTAGTTCACATAGTTTCAGATTTTGTACTTCTGAATTCTTGGTTTTTTCATCACCTTTTACTCTGAATTCTCTTTCACTACTTTTATCACCATCGCCTTCGTTGTCAGTCTTATTGCAAGTAACACTATCGCATAGCTCAGAAAGTATACCTTTACGATTTCTAGCCACATATCGTTTTGTTCTTTGTCGTTTACTCTTGAATGAAGATGGTGAAGGATCAATTGTCTTACTAGAACTTGATATCTGGAAACTGTCTTCATTTTTCCTTATTGTAGGAATAGTTCCAGGTTTTAATAAAGGCACTCTGAAATTTTCATCTAGCATAAGCTGCTCTTTTAATAACTGTGTCTGTTCATAATTGATGTCCTTAAAATGGGAGGAACATAAACGAGCACAGGAACCAGGCAAAAAATCTTTTCTTTTGCAAAATTCCACCCATCTCCTATATCTTTTGGGAGATTTGTCTCTGTTTGGAAATGCATGAAAATGAATTCCCTTGTGTGTTTCCCTTCTCAAATTACAGCCATATGTACAACATTGGGGCATTTTATTTCTCACAATATTACATTATATAATACTAAATTGACTCAGTAACACTATCACCAAAACACCACCACAAAGTACACTACTCTTGAACTTAAATACCAACAAGAACAATTTTTGAAAACATATCCAAGAACAATTTTTGAAAACATATTACTGCACATGACTGACTTGTGATCTCCCTGCTGCTTCCAGCGCACGGCTGGATCTGATGACATACAAGGTTATTATTTCGTTTGCTCAGCGGTAACGGTGTGGTGGAGTAAGAAAACAATGTTATCACTGCATTTTACAGGTCATATCTTTTATTTACGGAACAAACATGATTTTTGTGTTTCGTTCCCCTTTAAGAGATGATAACAAGCATATAAAAGAAGTTGTATCATCTGAAATTAATGTATTAGTGACTGAAATGTGAAATAAGTGTATTAATGACTGAAATGCAAACACAACATGAGATAATAAACAAAGTAAGTGAAGATGACATAAGATGAGTTGAAATCAGCACATGAAAGTTAAAGAAAATAAGTAAATTGAACCAAATTGTGACTGCATTACAGCCACAGAAAGAATGTAATATAGAAACAACTAACCATAATGATTGTGAAGTAAAAAGCTTTGATTCAGATCAGTGTAGAAATGTAAATCAAAATGAAATTCAGCCATATCTAGATGTGTACAATGACATGATACAAACAGTAAGGGGGGCGGAAAAAAATAAATACATAAAAACAGACGCATGCACGCACACACTTGCTACACAAACAGTATTTTATGAGATATCACACCACCAATATTCAATGAGGACAACAACATGACCCAAAATTGTTTATCATTGTCCTCCTTGGTCTACGGACCCATGTTAGCCTCTAGTTCTCAAGGTCATGGGTTAAAACCTGGCGGAGGGTGATAGATTTTTTTCAGGCATAAAAATCCTTACCATGGCTTCCTTCAGAAGGAAAGTAAAGCCGATGGTCCTGTATTGTAGATTTACGGCACGCAAAAGAATCTCAAACCTAGTGGAGGCCTCTGAGCAGAACTTTCAGATGTTTAACACCCAATATACAATGGGACGCTAAGAATCAAAGTAGTTAAAGAGCGTCTATAAATAAAAAAACTCAATTCAATCAAAACTGTGTATCAGGGAAATGGAAGAATACTTTAAATTAAATAGAATACCCAATGAGCTATGCATGACAATTATAAAAAAGAGTTTGAGAAACAGAGCTATGGACAAAACCGACAGCAGGACATGAATCCTACTCTTCCTTTATAAATTTGTTTTTAGCACATCACTGGGGTTGTAAAGCAGAATCAGATAACTGAACTTGTAACTGGGAAATATGAACTCTCATAAGTAATTTAAATTAAATTGAACTGAGTTTTATTTGTGGACACTCTTTAACTGCTATGGTCCTTAGCATCCCATTCTATATTGGGCATGGAAGACCAGAAATTTTGCTCAGAGGCCTCTTTACCAGGTTTGAGGTTCTTTTACGTGCCTAAATCTAGGACACCGGGACCACCAGCTTTACTTCCCTTCCGAAGGAAGCCATGCTAAGGATTTTTACACCTGAAAAAAATCCATCGCCCTCCACCGGGTTTGAACCCACCACCTTGAGAATCAGAGGCTAGCATAAATCGCAAATTAAGTGTAAATTATTGGAACCACAAATGACAAGAGCAGGAAATAATCAAAAACATAACAGGCATTTTCCAGACATGGTTCGTACAAGCTTAAACCTTAAACCTGTAGCAAAAACAAATAGATTTCACAAGCATTGACCGAACTGCTGACTGCTTTTGAAACACAAAATGCAAGACAAGAAAATACAAACAAAAGAAATGAACAGAGTACAAGTGCACAAAACCAACATAATGGGAATGATAATGAAAGGCATAATACAAATCAGAATACATAACAGTAACAGAAAGACAATTCACAACATGAGGAAAGAGAAAGATCCTGTTTCATACCCAGAAAACCATAATTAAGTACACAAATTATCAGACAATATAATTCTACAGTTCCCAGAACAGATCAACACTATCACCATAGCAACACATGCAACAAGAGGATACATGAATGGAGCCCAAAGGAAACAACAAAATAAATCATGTGAACTTTAGTCGACAATATTTGGGAAATAAAAAACCAATAAACACAGGTAACTTTCGGCAGAGAGATAGGAATTTCCAAGTCAGGGAGTCCTTGAGAATATACATCCATACATTGAAATGGATCAAAACGACACATAGGAGAAATATGAACCTGGGATGACAAACATCTGATGACTCAGCACACAGTAATACCAACCCACACATCCAATAGGAAAACTGTTCGAAGATCAATTTTGTACTCTGAAAGTACATGTGGCAATGGAAAAACAAAGGAGTCCCTTAAATACATTAGTGAAGCATGTAGAAACATATAATGAAGGTAAAGCCAAAGATACGGTAAATCTACCCTTAATAAATGTGAAAATAACAAGGAATACTATACCATGATTGATACTTCAGTGCGAGATGAACATTTATTTAAGGAAGTTATAGCAAGGAAAAAAGTTGAGTATTTACCAGTGTATGGGGTATACTGCACCACTGCGACTAGGAAAAAAAAGAATGCATAAGATTCCAGGTAATGTTGAAAATGCAAGTAGATAATAATTGGGAATTTAATTTTATAGTATTAGTAGTGCCATACTTATCTACCCAATTTACTTATAGGGAGTGACCTATTTATTATCGACAGTCCATGATAAATTTTGCAATGCATGAAATATGATAGATGATGCTTCAACGAGAGTAATTCACTGAGGAAATGATAATGAAAATAGTAGCTTTGACGAAAGGAATACGGATGATTGTTTACTGAAAATGTTGTACATGATATTATAGTTAATGTTAATATATGCGACGATGAAGTAAAGGAAAACTTTGGAAAGAACATTGATTTTTGCAATAACATATTTTGCAAAGGCTGCTATGAGGATGATGTAAACAAACTTAATTACAAAATGCTAACCACAAAACCTGGGAGAGAGATAATAAAGCTAATAGATGCCAAAGAAGAAGGCAATCACAATTTAAATATTCAAAAAGAACAATTAAAATGCATCTTAATGAAAAACCTTGAAGTATTTAATAAGAAACATGGAAGATGTAACAAACATGTACACACCTTAAAAGTGAAAAACCTAAGCCTATTCACACATAAATCTAGAGCTATATCCAGTGCAATTAGAAAATGCAGATGAGTTAATTCAAGAAATGCTTAGAGATTGAATTATAAAAGTACCTACATTGTCATATGTATGTGAGTCTGTTGAATAAACAAGAAACAAGCGAAGCTTAGAATGACAATTGATGCTAGGAAAATAAATTCACACACATTAACAGGAACAAAGGAAACACAAGTAAAATTTTATAAATCAGTGGCATTGCTAATAATATATTATGGTGCAGAGACTTGGGTAGCTAAAGAGTGAAGAAATAAGAAGAGAAATTGGAATAAAAGGAAACCTAGGTCATATACACAATTGCCGTAAGAATTGTAGAGAACATTTACATAAAATGGAGGAAAGCTGATTACCTAAGAAAGCACTGAATTATAAACCACGAGGTAAACAAAATATAGGCCATCCAAAATTAAGCTGAAGTGAACAATTCTAATGGGGATGGAACAGGTCTAAAGCTTAAACCAGGTGGATGATGATATTACCAAAACATTTTAAACCAGAGGGTGTGGACCAATTAATTACCAAGCTAAATATTGGAAAATATTTCTCCAGTTTGGATTTCACTTTCCCATTTTGGCAAATGCCATTACAGGAGGATGTGAGAAAATACACTGCATTCATTCATAATGGGAAGACTTAAGTTTCAGAAATGCGCTTTTGAACTGTCAACAAGTAGTAGAGCACACTTTTAAGGGCATTATACAACATATTTGGAGAAACTACTGCAGAATTTATATCACAATATATTGATGATTTTCTCTTATACAAGAATGATTTTGACTCATACATAAACCACATGGATTATGCTTTTACCAAGTTCAATGATAATAATATGATCATAAACTTCGAGAAATCAGAATCTTTACTAAAGAATGAGTTTTTAGGCCACATCATTCAGCAAAAGGTATAAGACCACATCCTGAAATAATATAATCTATTGAAAGTATACCAACAACTAAAAAAACAGCTAAGGCGATTTATAAGCATTCTGCAGTATGAGACAAAATCTTTAAGAGAATTGTTAGAGACATTGAATGGATTTGGACTAAAAAGCACCATACAGCATTTGAAAACGTGAAGAAAATATTTAAAACTGCCTTACCAGTAAGTGAACTATTGTACATAAAACATTTGTGAAAGAAAGTTAGAAAATTAATTTCAATTTGTGAAGCTTAAAAACAGAAGCACTATTAACAGTGAAGTATTCTTCATGATGGTAGATTGAATCACACTTTTTGACACTCACCTTCAACAATTAAAAGTTGTATAAAACAAATGTTTTCAAGGGCATTCGTCCTCATCGTCAGTGACTGGGTGACTAAAGGTCTCTTTCTCCCGTATCCTCTTCTTCCCCTTGCTGCGGATTCTGAACGTGTTACCATCTGGTGTTGGGGGCACAAAGTTTTAACATATTGTTCACAGGCAGAATTTCAAAATTAATGACATTGTTTCCATTTTTGACAATGTGTATTTTTTCCCAGATGTTCAATTCTATTGGTGTGATGAGGGGTTTTAGCAATTTTATACTTTGGCCAATGTTGTGGTTTTCTGTCCAAAAATGGCGTGATACAGCGGATTTCTCTATTTGTTTTAATTTTATGCTCCTTTGGTGTTCCTTAAATCTGGTTTCCAAGTTTCTTTTTGTTTTTCCTATGTAGTATTTCTCACATTCATCACAATTAATCTGGTAAATTCTGGATTTTAATGTATTTGGAATGATATTTTTGAGAGGTGTGTTTAGCAAGTTCAAGCTGAATTTGTTCTGTGGAGCTAGTCTTATGTTAAATTTGTTGAAGATTCGTTCAAATTTTCTAAAGTCCCAAGGGTGATATGTGAATTTCTTGTATTTCCAATTTGTGTTTGAGAGAGGTGTTAAGAGTGGTGGTATGTGAAATTGCCTTGAGTTTCTTCTCCTTGTTCATCATGTTCCTTATGAGATCCAAGTTGAATCCATTAGTTACTGCTATTTTTACTTTCCCTACTATGTATAGTAAGTAAGGAAAGTATTGCATTTCACCCAAAAATTTGATACGGAGATTTCACAGGAAATACATGTTTTGAGGTGCACTGAATGCATATAAAGCATTTTTGGAAACACATCCGTGTGTGTCTGTGAACAGAACAGCATAACTCAGAAACGAAGTCGGATAAACACCAAACTTGGTATTTAGGTTCAGTATCTTCCAGAGATGCGACACGAAAGTTTTCAAGAAAATCCCCCCACCCCAGATTACCCTTTACATGGAACATTTTTCGAAAATTTTAATTTTATCAAAATTGGCTGTAATGATTTTGAATAAAATACCATAAGTTTAAGACATTTTTATGGCAAATGAATTCTATATCTTGAATTTTCTGGGAATGTCTCCAAAAGTATTCTTCATTGTGAACGACTTTTGCATAACTGGTAAATCATAAGGGTTAGACAAAATTTTACTACACAAAAAAATGTAGATTGCGTTAAAATACACAATTTATATCATATACATTTTTTTTTTTTTTGTTGAGTGAACCATTTTCGAGATATTGCTTGTTATTCCCTTAAATTTTCCAATACTTATACTTTTTCTCAAATGGGAATTCCTTATTCATTTTTTTTTTGTCCTGGTAATGCAAAGAGAATGGAATACTCCACATGCAACCAGCTCTTAAAATATTTGCCTATTGTTTAAAGCCTACCATTCCCCTTGCATCTACAAGAAAATTAGCAATAAGATTAACATTTCGATATCTCGATTAACATGAAGCATATGGAGAATAAGCGTTTGTAAAAATAGTTTGTACAAGAGTAGAGAAAGTCATGTGAGTGTAACACAGATTTTTTCTATATGTTGTTGTTCTTTTAAAAATTCTTCTTTGTTCAAGGGGACTCTATGTAATCGGTGAATCAAACTTCTTAAGGCGGCTAGTTGGTGTGAAGTTGGGTTGCAAACATTTTTATTTATATAATTGTCCACATGTGGAAGTTTCCTACGTATACCGAATTTAAAATCATCTTGATCTCTAGTTATAATGAGGTCCAGGAAGGGTAAGGTGCTATTCTCTTCAATTTCAATTCTGAATTTAATGCTGTTGCCCTGCAGGTTCAACAGTTTCAAAGCACCTCCTGTTAATTTCTGGGGTATGATGGAAAAAATGTCATCAACATACCTCCGCCAAAATTTGTATATGTGAGGGAAAGCTTTCACTATGTGGACTTCAAGGTGGCACTATATAGTTCAGCCAGAATGGGGGACAGTGGACTTCCCATTGCTAATCCTTTTGATTGTTTGTAGAATTTATTATTAAATGTGAAGAAGTTGTGTCTAGTGCATAATTCCGTAAGGTTAATGATATCTATTTCCGTGGAATCTATTGCAGTCTGATCAATTTGTGAACTTTACCAAAAAGCCACACGCATGAATGTGAAATATGACTTGGATCGACAGACAGTTTTAAGGGACCAAAAGAATACATTTATTTTTGCACATGGAGAAATGCCCGCAGGACAATACAATTATAAGTATGTTTTCATCATATTAGAGGTTTTCACTAAATTTGTTCAGATATATCGAGTCAGAAACAGTAACAGTCATACTTGCTTAAGCAAGATGACAAAGGATTATATTCCAAAATATGGAAAAATGCACGCAATTTTGTCAGATGCCATAAAAGTAAATTCTTCCATGACACATGGCAAACCTGGGAATTAAATTGTATAACTCATCTTCCTATTACCCACAAGGGAACGCAACAGAAAGAATTTTAAGGGAGATAACTTATTTCTGCATCCTTTACCATAAAATCATCTTACCAGGTTAGTATTTGCAAATATCTAAAAGATTTAATAAACTATCCAATTAATACAACAAAATATGCACCAGTTAATGTTAAATGTTCAACCCAAGCCACCAGTAATTAATACTCCTACAACCACAATTGCAGAAAGAATTAACTTAGGAAGAAAAATGTCATCTTGCCTAACGGAGAATGGAAGAGAAAGCAGAAAGGAATAATAAAGTAAAGGGACATTGCAAAAAGTGGATACTAAAATCGGACAAAGTTTTACTAAGGAAACATATCCTTTCTAAAGCATCTGCCAAAAGGAATTGGAAAATTGAGTTAATGTATACAGGACTATAGTCATCAAAAAATTAGGTGAACGTACTTATGAATTGCAAAATCCACAAGGAAAAATACTAGGAAGGTATCAACAAATTTTAAAGTCATATAAAGAAGCACATGCTGCCAGTACAACTTAAATAATAACTTAAAACATCAACACTATTAAGCTATGGGCAAAATAAACAAATCAAAGGTTGTGAATTAAAATAAATTGTAATAATCTGGAGAGAAATTTTTTTTAAACTTTAAGAATGCCAAAAAATGTTACTTTTTAAATAAGGCAATTGTAACAGACTATATGAATGTATAGTTTTAAATGGTTATATGTTATATTTAATTATGAATACTAATGATTTTTATATTCTTTCACATTGATATTTACTCAATTCTATAACTGCTATTAATTGTATGTATTGTGAATTGCTTTTGTGTTGGCCCCGTTAGGAGAATTATATTGGATTTAGGTTATGCTTTATTCTAAATCAAACTTATCGTGGCCATCATTAATGTACAAGCTATATGCTGCGGAATGTGCATTTAGTCTCTCCTCCTTGGAGAAAAAACAAGTAACAAATCGATTCCTCTGCACTATAGCAATGAAAACAGAAATTCAATAGTTATGTAAAGTTTTTGTCACGTCTCTCAGGAATTTCATCAGAACCAGATGTGCTGATGTACTCAAATTGAAAATTACTTTGGAGAGAAGCGATTAGTTACAATGTAAATTGTAGCAGCTGGAAAGCCAATGTATTACAAACATATCAGAATTTACTTTATTACTATTATTATTATTATTATTATTAGATGTATAATTAATTGAAATTAATTATACATTTTACAGATCTTAGCTGGTCTTGCCAAGTTATTAATAGAGTCAATTGAAAAATTCAACGTCATAATGTCCGTGTTCAAATCCTGGCTGTAACATTGAATTTTTCAGTTGACTCTATTAATATCAGGATTTGTTCATTGTTAATTATTGGAATCAATATACAGCAGAATCTCGTTAGTATGTCCTCAGTAACAACGTTTTCCTGTATATGACGAAAGTATAAAAGTCCCAGTCCCAAATGCTATAAAAGATTCGAATTAACTTCTGAGGATGGGAACAACTGTTTCCCGAAACATGTTAAGTGAGTAAACTTAAGTGATGTTAGTGTAACAATTCCGACTCACCTTTAAATAAATGCTATAAAAGATGTTTGTTTGGTGTGTTTTTCCCACTTACTACATTCAAAGTTTGACATCCTCATTCACTATTTTGGTCAATCCTTGGTCAGTCCAGCTGGAGTGGGGACTGGCAGCCGATAACAAGCATGTATCTGTATGATGCAATTTGTGTGGGTGGGATAGAGAATATTTTAACCTGATGTGGGGCTCAGCAGCCAATGGCATGCAAGCATCTGTTTGACGACATTTGTGTGGGTTGGATAGATGCTTTGACTTGGCATGGTAAACACTGATGATAGTTGCTAGTGTTGACTAAACACACGTATATCGTATTTTAACTTCATACTATTTACATTTGAAATGGATAAAAAGAAAGTGCAGCACATAACAAACATGTGAAAAACTGAAAATCATTCAAATAGTAGATTTGTAATCCAAATATGTAACATGTGGATACAGTACAGAAGTTAAAACACTCCTCCATCAACCTTAAACACCATTGTTAGCAAATGTAAACTGATTGAAACTGCTTTTGAAGGGAAAAATTCTAAAAGAAAACATTATCACCAGAATTAATGTTTCAGTTTCCAGAATTAGAAGACATTCTACTAAAGTGGTTTACACAAGCATGAGCTTCTAACATGCAATAAATGGTACTGTGGTTTGAGCTCAGGTGACACATTTAGCAGAGAGGATGTGACTAGATGATTTTAAAGTGTTCAATGGCTGGATTGAAAGATTCAACAATCAATATGACTTAAGTTTACAGATGTATGTGAGGTGAGGCTGCTGCCCTAGATAATGGCACTACACTGTGTGAAAATATAGAAACGTGGAAAAATACAAGCTCCTTCATTTTGAAAAACCATAGCCCTGACAATGTTTATAATACAGATGAAGCAGGATTTTTTTTCCATCTTCTGCCAGATAAAATGCTGGATTTTAAAGGTACTAAGTGTCACTATAGGAAACTTAACAAGGAGAAGCTTACAGTTCTGCTGCACTGTAATGAAAGTGGAACAGAGAAATTGGTACCGCTGGTTATTGGAAAAGCATGCTGTCTGCAGTGCTTCAAGAATGTGCAATCTTTTCCATTTAAGTACACTTCCAACACAAAAACCTTGATAACTTATGCAGTATTTGAACATTTTTTATGTGCATGGGACACAACACTGGGCATAAGAAACAGGAAAACTGCACTCTACATTAATCAGTGTGCCGATCATCCACTAACTGTTCCAAATTTAAGAAACAAAGATATTTTCCTCCTAGCAAACTGTACAAGTAAGCTACAAACTGTTGATCAAGATACAATACAATGCATGAAGCAAACATTATCATAAGAGGGTGATACAGAGAAGATTGGCTGCTCTGAAATCAACAAGATAAATCAGCTTAGATACCATACATTTCATTAATGCTGCCTGGGATTATGTGACACAAGATACGATTCAGAACTGCTTCAAAACTGGTATTATGGAGTTCTTGGCGATGACACAATGCTAGAAAATGAGTTTTCCAAGTGTGAAGAATGGCGCCAAACAGCAGACAGCATCTCTTTTGAAATGTATGCAAACATTTACACTGAAATTCCAATGTGTGAAACCATGGCGATAGATAAGCCAGATGCTGAACCAATTCTACAGTGGTGAAAGTGATGGAGCCAATAGACATATTGAAGTGAATGTATGTGGTTTTGAAGTTAATGACTATGTAATCATTTTACTAAACAAGATGGACAGTAACATTTTGGCATTAAAACCAACAAAGTAATCTTAAATTGCAGATTTTGTCTTTTCATTAACATCTTATCCTGTCTATGATGTTCAAATCCTTGAGTTGCAAAGTTATTAATAAATAATTAAAAACCATATTTCATCTAAGTTATTACTGCTCTTTTGCTACCAAGACCTGCAGATAGCTATGCACACAATATTTTTTAATATTTATTCATTAATATTCATCCTAATTTTACTTTTAAACCTGCTGAAGGTGTAACAAAATTACTAAACAGGTTTATATTTAAAAAACAAAAAAAATGATGAACAGCTGCCACAATAGATATGTAAATGTTTTTGGTAATAATGTACATTTTGCTTTGAGTATTGCATTAAAGATAAATATAAGTGTTGATAAAGTGATCAGTGAAGAGGGGAACAATTTTGCAGTGAAAACAAAATGGTCCACTTGGGTTAATGAGAAAGGTGACGAGTTATATAGGATAGTAGATTGTGTGCATGGTATCAACTCTACGACGAGAAAGCCTGAAGACAGTGCAGCATTGGAGATATATAGAAAACAGTAGAAGGAGAATAGGAAAGTATAAAATAATATGTACTTACTAGAAGTCTATGGGATAAAAATGGCCAGGGCCAGTTTGCATAGACTCCATTATATAATGGGTGATATAAATAAAAGCAAGCATTAGCTCATTTCTCACTAATTCCAAGCAATTGCTCGGTTTCATGTAACTAAAAATGTTCTGCTCAACCTCCTCGCGAGCAAAAGCTTGTTGACCTTGATAGCTGAGCAATTGCTCGCGATATGGTATAAATAAAAACAAGTTCTGCTCGCCTTTAGTAAGCTTTTGCTTGCTATTTCTTGAGGTACCTCTGTAGGTACCTCAGCTTGCTCAACTGCATTTAAGTACCATGGTGGAGTTCATGATAGGAACATGATAGTTCAAGAAAGGAAAATAAAAATCACATGACTTGCATTCACACGGCTTTCTCTATCACTATTTTAAAAACAATTCTTACAGAACCTTATTCTTGGTATCTACTTCTTGTTAATCAAGACAAACTTTCATCACACATTTCATTGTAGGAATAACAAGAATCCAGTAAATTTAAAATCTTTTAAATGTGGGTCGTTATTTGATGGATTTGAAATTCCGTTCCTTTCAGACGATCGCGGAAGAAAGAAAGAAAAGAATTATGTTCTACATTCACATGGCTTTCTCCAATCATTCTTCTACAAGCTATACTTACAAAAGCATATTATTCCAGCTTCTTCTTGTTAATCCAGATAAACCTTCAATTTACATTTACATGATGATGATGATGGTGATATGCGGTTTAAGGGTGCTAAACAGCTAAGGTCATCAGCGCCCTTACAAGGTAGAAAATTTAAAGTCCAAAAATAAAATACGAGTAAAAAACCGCATAGTCAAAAATACTCTAGAACAAGTCATCAAATGTTAAAACCATCACAAAAAAACATGTTAAACAAATCAATAAAATAGTAAAATGTGTCAAGAACTGTAGAACGCATGGGACATGAGCGCCATATGTCCACTGGGGAGCAGAGCCCCCATTAAAAAGGCAATACAAAATCACAATATTAAAAGGAGCTCAGCGCATCAAATGCGCCGATTAAAATCACTGTAATGGATAAAACGTAAAAGACATTCTACAGCATGTGCGTCGTCTGCCAAAACGTTGGCTATGCCAACAGGCAGACCCACACGACCGCACAATGGAGCTAAAACTTGACACTCTGTTAAAATGTGACGCACCGTTATGGGCGCATCACACTGCTCGCATACTGGTGCGGGGTCACCACTAAGCAGGTATCTATGACTAAAAAGGCAATGTCCAATTCGTAGACAGGCTAAAAGTACCTCTTCCCGACGAGAAGAACGAGAAGAGGTACCCCAGACTAACGGAAGAGGTTTAACCTCCTGCAACTTGTTCCCTGGAGGGCCGTCCACTCATCATG
Source organism: Deroplatys truncata (assembly GCA_030765065.1). Lineage (NCBI taxonomy): Eukaryota > Metazoa > Arthropoda > Insecta > Mantodea > Mantidae > Deroplatys > Deroplatys truncata. The sequence goes on from CM060978.1 coordinate 122,650,600, forward strand.
CCAAAGCGAGAGGATGTGGCGACGTAAAAGAACTAACAAATCTGACGAGGGAACAACAGAGGTAAAACATCTGGGTTATAAAATCGCCGATTTGGCAGCGGCATCGGCAGACTCATTCCCTGAGATGCCCACATGACCTGGAGTCCACAGGAAGGAGACGCTGTTGCCAGAGGCACCAAGCGAATGGAGTAAGTCATCCATGCGCTGTACGAGAGAGTGGTAAGTGTACAGCACGTTAATACTCTGAAGGGCACTCAGAGAGTCAGTACAAACAACACACTGCCGTAAGTCGCGCCGCTGAACGTATAAAGCAGATTGATAAATACTAAAAGGTTCGGCGGTAAAAATCGAACATTGACCCGGTAAACAAAAGGTAAAACTATGATGATCAAAAACAAAGGCACACCCTACTACATCAGTCTTAGATCCATCAGTAAATATAAAAGGCAGGTCCCCGAATTGCTGCGCCTGCAGTTCTAAAAATGCTGATCTAAAGACTGAAGAAGGGGTCTCATTCTTCGGCATCGATGATAACCCAAGTTGACAGTGGGCCTCAGCGCGCAACCATGGAGGAAAACTCGTTTTCCCCCTTGGAAGGGCCAGCGCTGGCGTAGAGTCCAAATCCCGAAGAAGTTGATGAAAGCAAACCCCTGGAGGGAGCAATGCAGAGGAGCTAACTAAATATTGCCGATCAAGCGAATCCTCGTAAAATATTGCGAAGGACGGGTGGTCAGGCAAGCTTGAGAGTCGACAGGCATAGCTGCACAAAAGCATCTTACGCCTCAAGGACAGTGGAGGCTCTGCAGCTTCAGCATATAGTCTAGGTACAGGGCTGGTTGGAAAGGCCCCTGTAGCGGCTCTTATGCCATGATGGTGAATGGCATTCAATCGACGTAATACAGATGGACGCGCCGACGAATAGACAATGCACCCGTAATCAAGCTTGGATCGGACCAAAGAGCGATAAAGATGTAGAAAGATGGTCTGATCAGCTCCCCAGGATGTGCCACTTAAAACACGTAAAAGATTAAGAGAACGGTCACTTTGCTTTTAAAAAGGAAATGTGCGAAATTCAGCTCAGCTTCCTATCAAAGATCAAACTAAAACATTTCGCCTCGTCTGCAAACGGAAGTATCCCTGGCCCAAGATGGAGAGAGGGCGGAGGGAAAGCCTTCCGGTGCCAGAAATTGATAGAGATTTTTTGGCGGAGAAATTAAAGCCATTGGCGTTACTCCAGGCATAGAGACGGTCGATACAGCTCTGGAGACAGCGTTCGAGTAGACAGGTCCGCCGTGAACTGCAATAAATGACAAAATCGTCAACAAAAACGGACGATGAAATGCCAGGTGGAATACAATCAACAATAGGGTTGATAGCAATTGTAAAAAGTGTGACACTGAGTACAGAGCCCTGCGGTACTCTGTTCTCTTGAAAAAACCACTAGATAAAACCGAGCCCACACGTACACGAAAGACGTGGTCCGTCATAAACTCCCGAAGAAATATGGGAAGACGACAGTGGATATTCCATGCGTGAAGTGTACGTAAAATGCAGCCCCTCCAACAAGTGTCATAAGCTTTCTCCAGGTCAAAAAAAACAGCCACGGTTTGACACTTTCTCAGAAATCCATTCATAATATGCGTCGACAGAGACACCAGATGGTCGACGGTAGAGCGATGGCGACGAAATCCGCACAGAGCGTTCGCTAGAAGTTTCTGAGACTCAAGCCACCATGTCAACCGCCCATTGATCATGTGCTCCATCAGCTTGCAAATGCAACTGGTGAGGGAGATAGGGCGGTAGCTGGAAGGTAGTTGGCGATCCTTCCCAGGCTTAAGTATAGGGACAATGGTGGCTTTGCGCCAAATGGAAGGAAAAAAGCCGTCTTGCCAAATACGGTTATAGACCTGTAAGAGAAAGAGTTTACTGTCGGCTGAAAGGTTCTTTAACTTCAGGACATGAATGCCGTCCGGCCCAGGAGCAGAGTGCCTAGAGCAATGAAGAGCATGCTCCAGCTCCCTCATTGTGAAAAGTTCACTATAACAATCCTTATTAGCAGACCAAAAATTATATGTTGCGGAATCCAGCCGGTCTTTGATAGAGCAAAAGCTGGCGGAATAATGGTCTGAACTGGAAACCGCCTCAAAGGCAGCACCCAGTGTGTTAGCGATGGCAGCCGAATCCACTATGGTGGCATTGGGAACCTGAAGACCAGAAACAGTACAATGCGACACTTTACCTGAGAAGTGACGAAGTTTATCCCAAACAACAGATGAAGGCATAAAGTGATTAAAAGACTCTGCAAAACGAGTCCAAGATGCCTATTTGCTATCCTGAATAATGCGATGAGCCCTTGCTTGCGATTGTTTAAAAGTAACCAAATTATCAAGTGTAGGGTGTCGCCGAAACACCCTAAGCGCAGTTCTGCAGGTTCGAACGGCATCCCGACAGTCCTCATTCCACCATGGAACAGGAATACGCTGAGGGTGAGAGGACGAACGGGGATGGCACGTTCGGCGGCAGATAGAATCGTAGACATAAGGTGCTGCACCATTTGGTTAATGTCGCTGAAGGGCTTGTCGTCAAAAATCCCTAGGCTGGAATACAATTTCCAGTCGGCTTTTGTGAATATTCAGGTAGGTACTTTGGAATGTTTGACGTGGTGAGACAGAAGAGAAACGATGCAGGGGTAATGGTCGCTGGAGTAGGTGTCAGCGATAACGTTCCACTGCAGACTAGCAAGCTGGAGTGAGCAAACGGCAAGGTCCAGGTGAGAGAATGTACCAGAAGAATCAGAAAGAAAAGTAGGTTCACCTGTATTGAGGATGGAGAGATTGAACTGGTAAAAAGTGTCGGAAAGAAGAGTTCCCCTCGCACAAGCCCTTGGCGAACCCCACAGGGGGCGATGGGCATTAAAATCTCCCAACAGAAGAAATGGTGTTGGGAGAGCAGACAGGAGATCGCGAACGTCCGCGTGAGCGAGGGGGGACGACGGAGGTGTATAGATGGAGCAAAGAGAAAAGAAAAAGCCGGGTAAGTGAAGTGTAATGGCAACAGCTTGCAAGTCGGACGTAAGTGTGAGTCTGAAAATGAGCGTCATTACGCACTAACAACATGACACCTCCATGAGCAGGAGTACCCTCCTCCGGTTCAAGATCGTAGTGAACTAGAGTATACCCTCAGAGATCAAAGGGATCGTGAGGGCGAAGCTTAGTCTCCTGCAAACACACAACCATAGGTGAATGGGAATGCAATAAAAGTTGCAGTTCCGCCCTATGCGATCGTACATCACGTAAATTCCAGGTCAGGATAGCCATAAAGAAAAGGGATAAACTTCTTACTCCTGGGACTGTGACCTCCGAGGAGGAGAAGGTGAACTCTTTTTACCGCACGCACGTGGAGGGTCTTTAAGAAAATCTTCTGGACGAAGTTTCTGCTTTGGCTTTTTTTCAGTGCCTTGAGACTTAAGAACCTTAGGACCAGCTTTAGATGGTTTCATAAGCGTGCTAGAAACGGACGGCCAGATGGTAGTGGCGGTCAATGCAGTCATGGTTCAGGTCTGTGTTTCGGCATCCTTCCGGTGTACAGGCGAGGCAACATTCATAAACTCTTTAAAAAGATCATCATCAGACATGTAGCAAAATGCAAAGCTGTAGGGTGGTATTCATAATTTATCTTGAGATGAACCAACTTGCTACTTATAGTGAATTTACAGTGGACCATTGATTTTCTTATCCATAAACTGGGACTTGCAATGGTCTGGGTATTAAATGCCTGAGTCTGGCACAAATTTTGGTCTACCCCAGAGGGGTAGATTAAAGACAGAACATCTTTGCAAAATGCATGGCTATGGAGTGCTGGACGTGGCTGCTGTGCATAGCATTTGCAAAATGAGAGGCAGGGAGCAAGATATTTATCAATACTAGACATAATTGGAAGTATGACACATGACACCTCAGAAATGGATACTCGTTTAGTAAAGCATATGCTACAGAGTGATAGAACCAGTTTGCACTTACCTACACAACAGAGAAGATAACTGAGGCTTAAATATTCAAATGATATGCAAGTCCTAGCAGCACCTCATTATTATGCAAAATGAAGATATCAAGATAAAACTGCTGACCAGCATTATATTAGTAAGGCATCAGTAAGCTGCATTATACCAATGTCTCAACTTGTGCCTTGTTACTTGCATTTTTCTAGAGAGGAGAGAAGGATTATAACTGCCCAGAAGTATTATAATACAGCAGCATTTCCTAAGGCAATTGTTTCTGTGCATTGAACATCACATGACATTTAATAATTTGCATAAGATCAGGGTGTGATGCATTTTGATAAATAACAGCAAATGCTGAATTCAATTTCACTGTCATTTTAAAATCAGAAAGTCAAATTCTTATTGAAATGATAAATATAATGGAATAGATATGAATGTACCATAGGTTATAAACTTGATGGCAACAGTGTCTAGTTAACTGCTCTATGGAGGTTGTGCAGTTTTCTTGGACATGTAACATTTTCTCCTTGCTGGTTCTTTCTTGGTTCAAGGCTTTTCATTGTCTATGAATAAAAATCTTAAAACGCCTTTGGTGTGAACCAAATGAGTGGAGAGAGAATCCAGACCAATGTGAAATCAGCATCCTCAGGTGGAAGAGTAATAACAGCTGACTTCAAATAAATTCACAGGAAGGAGTTAAGTGGCACTGGTAAGGAGATATTGGTGGTCTTTTATAGCACCACTCCTACAAATCCATATCCCAGAAGATTCTTTTTCCAATCATTTCTTCACAGAAAATGTAGTTGGGACTCCTAACCTGTTGAAAATGCAGTTGTTGTTTGTGCAACATTTCACCTTCTTCACCGACTTGGTTTCCTAGCAGTTATGTAATAAATGGGTCACATAGAAAACAAACTCGGGTACAACACTCCATGGATTACTTCAATAAAAAAAATCTGTGTTACATTCACATGGCTTTCTCTACTAATGAGAAAATATGCATTATATTGTGACGTACGAGCATTGTTGCGCATATGACCTGGCTGCCCAGATTGGGTATTGCGCAATAGTGGAGGGGATAAGCGAGTTAGCATAGCGTTACCACGCCGAGTTGAGCGTGGCGGTTCAGTAGAGTCGAGGTAGTCACTGTTCAAGGCAAGACGTGTGTGTGCGCGCTACTCATACAAACAGTATGGCGTCCTCACCGACAGACATGGAAACAAGGAGGTACTGTATCCCTTTACATCAATAAACCCACTTACCATCCATCGTCCTTATGTTTAAATTATCATAGTAGATAGTCCCTTCCCTCTTCCACGCCATGTATTAATAGTTTTCCTAGAAGTATTCTGATATATTTTCATAGTTTCTCTTAGCTGCGTCCCCCGTCTGACCTCGTATAATGTAAATTGTTAACTTTAAGATCTTTCGGTACAGAGTTGCTCTACTCCCCATTGAGCTAGTTAATAAAGAGGTCACGACATTTGGCGTAAGTCGCCGGGTATTTTGAGATTTTGAACTGTAAAATTTTTTTCTCTAAAATGTAGCATTTTTGGTCCTCCACGTGTTCGTTAGAAAATGTAATTTTTTTTGGTGGCTTAAGGGTAAGGGTTTTGGTTCTGTAATTTGTGGTTTCTTTCTTCTAAATTCCTCTTACATTGTTTCTTGAAAGTCCCATGTTTGTATTTTAATTTCAAGCTCACTTTTAAATTTTTTGCATTGACTGTCGGTGGCGTGGCGGTAAAACTTTTGGCTCCATTTTCCCCCTTACCTTGCCTTCATTTCTGCTAAATTCTGTTTCGGTGATAAATTGTTTGTACTGTGCATTCTAAATTAATTATTTTGTGAATTCTGTAAAACGTGTTTTTGTAACTTTCATAATATAGTTGCGTGTGTTAGCTGGTGTACATAACATTGTGTTATTGGTTGCGTCATCTTGTGATTTGTTAACGATTCGAATGTGAAGCAAATATTTTATAGTTCGCGTGTTGCGTGTTTAAAGTTGCGTGTGTATAAAACATGTGGTGCATCTGTTTGAAATAATAAAACAAAAAGGTCAAGAAGTGCATATATATTAAATTCATATTTGTGCATCGTACACTTGTCGTGGTACCCATAGTGGTAGTATTAATAATAATTTTGCTTCACCGTTGCCATGTTTGGTTTATTTAGTTACGCAATGAATATTTTGGGGGGAAAATATTTCAAAATGACTAATTTAAGTAAAAGTTTCAGCTGTCACCAGCTGTGCCAGTATCTTCACCTAATTAGGTTTAATGTGCCTCCAATATGGACCAGTAGGACGTGGATGTTGATAGATCAGCTATATGTGTGTTACCAGATTTTGGAAAGTTGCACTGGAATTTTGTGGTAAAAAGAAAAGAAAAAGAAAAACAAACCTGTAAGTATGTGAACATTGTGTGTGCTAAAGTTTGAATGATTGAAAAGTTTCACAAATCACACAGGTATGCTAAATTTTTATTATTGTTTCACTGATTAATGCTTAATTAAGCTTTGCTTTTCAGGAATAATGTGTGTTATGTACGTCTCTGCTAAATTGAAAGTTTATTATCATTTTGTGTAACTAAAATTTTGAATTCTGTTTTGGGCATTGGAAATTATTTGGTTTGTCATGTTATGCTGCAGTGAATGTGTTTGATATGTACTGTGTGCTTAATTAAGCTGTGATTTTCAGGAATGTTATATGACAGTATTGTTTTGGTAATATGTGCTTTGTTCTGTTGCATTCGTTTGATTTGGTTTGATTTTGGGTTTCATTATGAAGCTGTGATCTCTTTCTTTGCAGAAAATTGTTGCATGAATAGTGTGTGTGTATATGTTTGTGAGGTTATGTGAGAGATGAGTTAATATTTGCCTCGGTGGAAGTGCCTAAGAGTAACCCCGATGGTGGTAGTGTGAGAGATGAGATGAGATGTCAGCTTCGGTGGAAGTGCCAAAGTGTAACCCCGATGGTTGAAGTGTGAATGTTTGAGTTTTCAGGAGGGCTACATGTATCTGGAGATTCAATGTGATGTGTTGAGAAATATTTTGCTTATTGGTGTTGCTGAAACGTGCCCAGTATAGCGTGTGTGATGTATTCACACGAGAGAGTAAATGTAATGAAGTAAATGCAATGGGAATAACTTTTTTTTTGTGTTTATGCAACAAGTCTAGTACCATCTTATATAGCGAGTTTTAATACCATCTATTTTCCAGCTTAATTTTGATTCGGAGGATTTGGATGCAACAGTATGATGCCATGTTATTTGTGTCATTCCTGAAATGTTAATGTGAATTCTTTAAGTTTATGCCTATGTCAGGTATTTTTGACTTTGCAGCCAGTTGAATGAGACACGTCAGTGAAGATCTTTTATTTTCTCAGTAATTATTGTATACGAGAAAGTTGAAAACTAAGATGATGATGATGATGGAAATGATGATGATGATGATAATAATGAGATGGATGAGATAGTAATGTAGAGGAGAATTTATATATTTGACAGTAAAGCATGAGTATTGTAGTTGAGAATATGTAATGTGTAGTTTGATGTATGTAATGTGGATTTATTTTTGAAGTCTGTAGCAATGCACACAGTAGTTTTGGTTAGTTCTTCCAGTGAGTGTTGTGTGTTATTTGGGCCATGGTCAGTATGAATGATTCCATTTCATTGTCATGTATGAATGTATTATAAGTGCACTTATTTCTTTTCTTCATTAGTAGTACCAGCTGGTTAAAAATAATATTGGGATCCCAAATAAGTTACTATATTTGTGTTGTGTTATTGTATGTAAACAATGAATGTAAGTGATGTAATGTTTATGTATTCTGGCCCTTTTATGTCTCTGTATTTGGATTCTAAAGCAGTTTTTGTTAAATTTTGGATGGTAACCCCTTGTAAAATTCAGTTTTTATGTCAATGTGTGGTCATTTTTTTTCTTTGCCCAACACTAAAAAATTGATTGATTGTAAACTTTTTGGCATTTTCAAATCTTATTACTGTAAATGACATACTACTTGTTTTTTTTATGTATGATGATCTTCTGGAGCACAATTTCTATCCTTCTGTGATTTATGTTATAGTGATTTTGCTGATTCCGGAGCTCGGGTGTCCAGAGGAGTAACCCCGCTCTACAGACACGCCAGAGGTTCCAGATACACCAGAGGAGAGCTGTCTTTCATCCACTACACTGCAGTGGCATAAGGAGCCACTATTTTGGGGGGCAGTCCAAGCTAGCGATTGCTTCCCCCCACATCTTCAGCGACTTGCAACATCAGAAACACTTTACAGCTGAAAGTTCGCCGTTGTGGGTGATGTGGAAATCCCACCCACAAACAGTTACGTCGGAACAACCAGGTGCAGTGTAGTGTGTATGTAACAGTGGCAGTACGGTGTAGTGTGCGTGTGCGGGGTACTCATGATTAGGCAATATGTCTTAAAACTAAATCGTCGGTGGCACTCGAGACTCCATAATGTTTGCATTATTGTCACATGTTCACAATATTTTTTTTTAACTTCTTCTCTGAGACACATTTCTGCTCCATATTACCTTTGTAAATACCCAGTTACTGTTAATTTTTTTTTAACGTATGTCATATATTTTTCTGTCTTTGTAATTTGTCTACACATGAACCACTAAAAAATCCTCCTTGTGTCGACGAGGACGCCGATCTGGGTGGCCAGGGGGAGATATGACGTACGAGCATTGTTGCGTATCTGAGCTGGCTGCCCGGATCAGGTATTGCGCAATAGTGGAGGGGATAAGCGAGTTAGCATAGCGTTACCACGCCGAGTTGAGCGTGGCGGTTCAGTAGAGTCGAGGCTAGTCACTGTTCAAGGCAAGACGTGTGTGTGCGCGCTACCCATACAAACAGTATGGCGTCCTCACCGACAGACATGGAAACAAGGAGGTACTGTATCCCTTTACATCAATAAACCCACTTACCATCCATCGTCCTTATGTTTAAATTATCATAGTTGATAGTCCCTTCCCTCTTCCACGCCATGTATTAATAGTTTTCCTAGAAGTATTCTGTTATATTTTCATAGTTTCTCTTAGCTGCGTCCCCCGTCTGACCTCGTATAATGTAAATTGTTAACTTTAAGATCTTTCGGTACCGAGTTGCTCTACCCCCCATTGAGCTACTTAATAAAGAGGTCACGACAATATGTTGCCGCAACATATCCATGGACCACCTCTAGTCTGCGAAGATGAACAGGCGGTCTGCAAATAATTTAATTCTAATAAAAATATTGTAACAAGTAAATGAATAGAAATTAACTGCATTGTTGCTATAATATATATATATATAAAAATAATGTACATAGTATATATGTATACGTTGCATTTTTTTTGGACGCTCTTTAACTACTATAGTTCTTAGTGTCCCATTCTATATTGGGCGTGAAAGACCGGTAATTTAGCTCAGAGGCCTCTTATCAGGCTTGAGGTTCTTTTACGTGCTGTAAATCTATGACACGGGACCACCGGCTTTACTTCCCTTCTGAAGGAAGCCGTGCTAAGGATTTTTACACCCGAAAAAATCCATCAACCTCCACCAGGTTTGAACCCGCAACCTCGGGAACTAGAGGCTAGCACAGTACCACTAGTCCACGGAAGACGACATATATATATAAAACTAGTGGCTGAGCTAAAGACTGTAATTGTTGAAAGCAGAAACTACTTATCATGAATGTTCATATACTTAATTGCACATAACTTAAAACATAATATTGTGAATAAATTTCCACTTTGCAATAGAGCTTTCATTTTGATTAATGTTGCCACCTAAGGGATTTGCATGTCTTTCACAAATATTTTCTACCACCATTTGTATTCTGGCTTTTGTTGTTAAAGAACCATTTGGAATACATGCTGCGTGGATGTTTATTTCAATGATGACTCATTATTAAACATATATACAAAATAAAGCCGTTAGCTTTAGTTGTAAATAATGCTCTTCGCTATATTGAACTCTCTTCCCCTTTCATTACCATTTTTTCGGTATTAAGAAGTATCACTTTGCGCTTGAAAGTAGCATCATAAGATGTTCTTGTTTGGCCCCCTCCCTTTCCTGACTACCAACTAATTCCAACACCCCTTGGAATAATAGACCAATGATAAATGTAACAAAGTAGAGAATGATAACAATGCATTATTAATGTAAGATAGGTATGATAAATTTGAATGCAGTTACCAGCAAACTATGGAATAACTCATCATCAAATCTAATGCACACCATAATTTTGAATACTGCATTTGAAGAAAAATATGCCATTAGATTCATAAAAATACAGTATAATAACTTTAAGCTTGTGGTATCTTCTTTTTTAAATGGGTAAACTTTTGGTGACATAGTTACCTTACCAACATTGTGACCAACAAACCAATAGTAACTAATCATTTTTTCTTCTGTTTGCAACAAATACAGATGGCTAACTTTGCCTTGTTTCACAATGGTTCCACATTTCATTTAGCAGACCTACATTGAATTCTGCAACAAAGTTTTCATTTTCAATAGTGTTACAGTATAATGGACTTAACATCTCTTTCACAAATATTTAATACCCACATTTGATTTCAGGCTCTTGCTGTTGAAGAATCCCTTAGCACTATACCATGCAGCCTTGGACATCCTCTTAAACAATGACTCATAATTATTAAACAAATCAATATACCACAGAACAAAATAACAACAAAAGTGTAACAACACTTTTATGCTTGTGGCATGCCCTACCCTTTCACTACATGGTTATCAGGTCAGGCTAATTCACTACCACTTCAGTGTAGTGGCCCAATTCTCAATTTAGCTTTATAATCATAAATCAAGAATAACTTCAACGTGCTAGACTACAGGATAATTGGCTCAGGTTATCCCAGGGGCGTAGTAGTTTATGAATATGCAATCTGACTAATATTAAATACATTTCCAATTTATACTTCCTTAAGCTGGATCTATGACTTAGGATGCAGCATGACATATTGAAATTACGTATAACAAGCATTTCATTTTAGTGCTTTAATAACTGAAATAATACATACATATAAAATATATTAAGTTTAAATAATAATTGTGATATTATACTTATTTTACTTTCCCCAAAAGGCTGTGGAATAAGGCACATAATTACAATTGACGTAACATGGTGAAAATGTTTCTCAGTCACTGCCAGTCTCCATGTCACGCACATCTGAATTTACTATCCTTATTACAACTTTAGTATTAACCTTCCCAACATTAAACCTTTCCACAAACTGTGAATATGCAAGTAGCAAATGAATGATTAACATGTTGAATTGAATTCACAATACAAACTTTTAAAATTGCCCATCACTTTTCCTTAAATTTCAGTGTCATTTCACTGTGTGGCATGACTTTAACTCAGACATTTAATAATGAAGTGAAAATTATCCGTTTAATTTGGCTGAGGAGGCAAGTAGGGTAAAACCCAAGGATCTTCTTTCTTCCATGACATTCCACTGGTATTCTACTGTATATTAGCCTGGATATAGTAAAACTTGTAATCCAACCACCTTCCTCTCTCGATTGCTGATCTTGTAGCATACAAAGGTTGCAAAACTGGACATCCTCCATGAAGTAATATCTCTACCCCCACAAGTCCCTTTTGACTTTGGACAGCTGGTTGCTTGGTGTAGATGTATGAAGTGCCACAATACTAGCGTATGATGTTTAACTTTGCTAGCATACTCGCTACGCATGAGAATTACTAGTAGCCACATTATTTTAAAGTCACTAATTGCCATGAGTGTAGACATAATGCTTTCTCAATAAACTGGTAAAGTTGCTCATAGTAGCTATCTTGTACTAAGTGGTATGTTCAGGACAGCTATGCAGAACCAACTGCTCATGACAACCATGTCATGCTAACTGCTTCATGTGGCTATGCAGAATCAAGTGCTCAGGACAACCATAAGAGACCAACTGCTACGCAGAACCAAGTGCTCACATGAACCTATTGTGTTTTCTGTGTTTGATGTCAGGTGAAGTAACGGGATCATGTCAGTCTCACTGCAGTCGAAACCAGTTTCCCCAGCCTTTGGAATTTAAGGTGACGTGTTTTTAAAACATCATAGCCTCCCCCTGCCAAAATTCTTTTTTTGTTTCCAAACAAAACTTCTTGGATTATTTAATACTAGGAGAATGAAGAAATTAACGGATAACAATAATATAGCCCTAAATATATTAAATAACATAAACCTGAAAATAAAATGACACTTCCATTTAAGGATTACAATGCACACCATATAAATTACACGCATACTTACACTCTAAAATATATAAATCACACATACTATTAAAACATGGTAAACACTCATGTTGGCTTTAATTGCAACACAAATCACACAATACTATTAAAACATGGTAAACATTCATGCTGGCTTTAATTGCAACACAAATCACACAATACTATTAAAACATGGTAAACATTCATGCTGGCTTTAATTGCAACACAAATCACACAATACTATTAAAACATGGTAAACACTCATGCTGACTTTAATTGCAACACATGAGCAATTTACTCTTTGACCGTGTTCACTTCAGAGTTATGAGACAGGAGTTAAAAAACTTAATAATTTGTATGGGCCACAAAAACGAGGTGCTAGTTTGGCTGAGAATTCATCCCTCACCGAACTCTGGGCGAGATTAACAAAATAAACCATTAGACCAGCAACATGTGATTCCACATGGCCCTTATTATAATATTTAGTGTTACACCATTGAGCTCGAACTAAATTATTTTTAACTTCATGCCAGATTTCTTTAATATTTTTAACGTCTTCACCATCAGGCAAAATATCTTTTAATTGCCATATATTGGCCAAAGGAGAGTTGGGTGGAAATGAATATAGCAAATTAAAAGGACATTGTCTGTGTACTTCATGTCTTGTTGAACGTGAATTGTAACCAATGTAGATTTATATTCCAATTCTGTTGATAAGAAGAATGATAAACTATTAACACAGACTTTAGATTTCTGTTTACGCTTAGCAAGTTTTGGATAATAAGGAATTGTATGAACTAAAGAAAGAAAACAGAATGTTTTAAACAAATAGATCTAAAATAGGTTGTATTGTGAGTTACAATTACTTTAAGAATGCTAAAGTTTGCAAAAATACGCTACAATGTCTTTATTGTTACACTTGAATTAGCCATCCGCATTGGTTCTAGCCTACATATTTGGTAAATGTGTCTGCTGCCAATAACAAACTTATGTCCTTCTGAACTTCCTGGAAATGGATTTATACAGTCAATAAATATTTTTTGTAGCACAATATTAGAAGCTAACCATTCAACCTTCTGCTTTTGAGCTGGTTTTGACATTTTACAAACTTCACAATTTTTAATTTTTTATTTTATATCGGCATCTATGCCCTTCCAAATAAATTGCTCACGAATGTTATTGATTGTTTTAAATACTCCCATATGCGCACCATAAGGACCCGTATGAAAATACTGAAAAATCATATCCCTTAGTACTCTAGGAAGCACAATTTTACAAAGAGCTTTGCGATCAACATAACTCAAAATATTTCCCTTAAGCTTGTATGAACCATGCATGTCTCCTGTCTGAAGTTTATCAATAATGTCTAATTCCTTTTCCTGGTTTTGAAATTTTTATACGCCACAAATGCTATTGGACAAGCTGCTAATACAGTACAACACACACTATTATCAGTTGGAATAGACTCAGCGGTCTTAGGTGAAATGACGTCCGATTCATTGGCTGTATCAAACATTCTGGATAACGTGTCAGCTACACAGTTAAGCCTACCGCGGATATGCCGGACTGTGAACTTAAAAGCGAATATTTTTAATGCTCAATGCGCAATCTCTCCTGCCCAGTTAGGTCTGGCCAAAACACAACTGAGAGCTTGGTTGTCTGTTTCCAAAATGAAATTTACATGCTCCAAATAGAACCTAATTTTTATTAAAGCATCTTTTAACTCATCAAAAGTCTGCTGGTGTTGCATTTCCCACTTAAATTTTACACCCTTATGTCTTAATAAGTTCAAGGAACGTACTTTTTCCGCATAATCAGGAATATATTTAACAAAATACTGAAGCATACCTACAAAATGAGCAATTCCTTTAGCATTCTTTAGCATCGGAAATTCACAAATTTTTGCAGTTCTCTCTGGATCAACGTAAATTCCATCTTTACTAATGATATGACCCAAGAATTTCAATGAAGAGGACGCAAATGTAACCTTAGCAGGATCTACAGTTAACCCAGCCTGTACTATATGCATCAAAACCTCAGTAAAATGTTCCACATGCTCTTCAAAAGTGTTCGAATAGACACAAATCATCCAAATAATGGAACATATAAATTATATTTAATATCACTGAACACTGTATTTAAAACCTTGGAAAGTACTTGGACTCCTACCTCAAGTCCGAATGGAAGAGAATTAAACTTGAATAAATTAAAATCTGTAGCAAAGGCTGCAAATCGATTTGATTTCAGTTAAAGGAATCCGATAATTGGCACTGTTTAAATCTAAATTACTAAAAAAAAAGTGCTCCAATGATAACACTGAACAACACTGAAATTTGCACCTGGCCAAAAATAGGTGATTCTAATAGATTTTTAAGCACGAATTTCAGAACTAAATCCGTTTTGTTATATTACCTAATGTTTTTTAGATATTGCCCTTTTTGTGATTTGCGAAAATCAGCTGCGCTACGCCGCTCCCACCGCCTCAACCTTTATTGGTCGGCTCACTTTCTCAACATCCGTTGTCATTCAAGGCTGGTAAGAGTTTTATTGCAGGCGAGGTAACTTCAGCATTTTGACAAGGGGCTTAAAATATGACTTCTTTGAAAGGTCTTAAGAGGGACAGCAGAGGGCATCTATCCATGAAGATACTGGAGCAATAATGGCATAATGCTGTTTGCCTTTGCCAAACATCACTTTTTGCGCTAAACACAAACCTTTTAACTACACAACCACTGTCCATCTTTAGACGAAAGCTGACTATTCTTCACCCCCACCCTCCTCATCCTCTGTGGCTAGGAGAATTCCTTACCATGTTCTCTACTGCGCGTCATTAAGCTGTGTGTCATGTTTGGAACGAGTAGTAGTTGTATACAAGTATCTGTCTCAGCACAGTGCAGTGAATGTTGTGTTCTTTGGGGTGATACGTTTTTGTGAACTACGTTAAAAAAAGTTATATACTTCAGACTCCTTTTAACTACGTTTTCTTGCATAATACAGACACTGACAGCAATTGTTTATTTATATACAGATGTTATTGTTTTGAAATGTCTCGCAAGTGTTTAAATTCTGCAAACCTATTTTGTTATATCTGTGGCGAATTTACAACAAAATCTCAGTGAAAATCTTTAACTCGTAAGGTGAGAAAGGCTTACAAGTTATATTTTGGGTGTAAAGCTGGGGATGAAGGGAAGTGGCGGGCACCAAGTACATGTTGCACTAGATGTTCGCGATACCTTCAGGGGTGATTAAATGGCACTTATAAATCAATGCCATTTGCTATACCAATGATTTGGAGAGAACCAAGGGATCATATTACAGATTGTTACTTCTGTTTAACAAAAGTACCTGGCTTCTCTTCAAAGTCAAAACATGTCATAGAGTATCCAAATATTCCTTCGACTATAAGACCTGTACTTCATGACAATTCCCTTCCAGTTCCTAAGCCACCTGAACTATGGATGTTAGATGGTGTACCTTCAAATGATTCTCCTGAAGAAGAACCTGGCCCTTCAGTATGCAATACCGGTGACCCAGATTTCCAGTTACCAGAACCTTAATCTAAACCTCATTTGATTTCCCAAGTTGAGCTGAATGATCTAGTAAGGGATCTTAATTTAACAAAAACTCAGTTGGAACTTTTAAGCTCATGACTGCAATACTGGAACTTGCTTCAGCCTGGAGTAAATGTAACAGCATTCAGAAAACATGAGCACTCTTTGACATCATTTTTTTTCACAGAAAAATGAACTTGTTTATTGTAATGATGTTAATGGGCTCATGGAACAACTGAGTGACAATTACAAGCCATCCCAATGGCGTCTTTTCATTGATTCGTCGAAGTTAAGTTTAAAGACAGTTTTATTACATAATGGTAACTCTTATCCTTCCGTCCCTATAGCTCATGCTGTCCAGATGAAAGAAACTTATAAGAATTTGAAGATAGTTTTGAAAGCTATAAACTATGCAAAGTATGAATGGCAAATCTGTGGAGATTTAAAGGTCATAAGGTTACTCCTGGGAATGCAGAGTGGTTTCACCAAGTTTTGTTGTTTTATATGTGAGTGGGACAATCGGGCTAAAGAAAAACATTATGAAGTAACTGAGTGGCCTGTAAGGAGTGCTTTAATACGGGTGAAAAGAGTGTTAAGTATGAAGCATTAGTTAACAAAGATAAAATTTTGCTACCGCCGCTTCACATTAAGTTAGGCTTAATGACAAATTTTGTAAGGGCTTTGAACAGACAGTAGGGGTTTTCGGTATTTGAAAGAAAAGTTTCCAAGAATAAGTGAAGCAAAATTAAAAGAAGGTATTTTTATTGGCCCACAAATATGCAAATTGATGGAAGACATGCATTTTGAAGAACTACTTTCCGAAAACGAGAAAGCAGCATGGGTGGAATTCAAGACAGTGTGCAAACATTTCCTGGGAAATACAAAAGCTGACAACTACAAGGAAATTATTGAGAACATGCTAATTGTATATAAACATTTAGGGTGCAATATGTCCTTAAAAATACATTTTCTTCACTCGCACTTGGACTTCTTCCCTCCCAACCTGGGGGCTGTGAGTGATGAGCACGGAGAACGGTTTCATCAGGATATAAGTGCCATGGAGAAGTGATACAGTGGAAAGTGGTCACCAAGTATGTTAGCTGACTATTGGTGGCAGTTAATAAGGGAGGTTGCTGATGCCAGCTACAAGCGAAAGTCTTCTCGAAATTTTTTTTCAAAACTGTGAGCAAAAGTAATAATATTTTTAAGTTTTTGCATGAAATTACAAAAATATTGCTTGTAGCTCACTTTAACTGCAATTTATGGATTCTGCATACTTATTTCATAATAATGCTGACCTGTATGAAATAATTCCACCTAACAATTACAATATTTTAATTAGATCTGTTTTATGCATTTTTTTTTCAAAAAATTTAAACCAATTTCTCAAAAAAAAGGGTATGTGATAGGGAATTTTGGATTTCAGATCTGAATTCAGCATAGCTAATATGTACAAAATCACCTATTTTCTTTCAAGTGCAAAAAAAAAAAAAAAGTTGAAATTTGTTGTTCAGTGTAATTATTATATAAATGTGGCAAAGGTACTTGAGTCTATTTTAATTCGACTATTTAGTGCATGGTAATCCATAACAACACGGCCATCTCCACCAGGTTCCGAAACCAAGAACGCAGGGCTGGAGTAGTTCAAAGATAATTCCCTGATAACATCATTCTTTAACATTTCCTCTATTTTATTTTTCATTATAGCCAACCTCACCAGTGGTAAGTGGTATGGCATTAACTTTACTGGCATATCATCTATCAACTCGATATCATACTCTATAAGATTAGTTTTACCCAATTTCAGTGTTAAGTTATGTGAAAATTTGTTCAATAATTTAAGAATTTGATTTCTCTGCACATCAGACAAATCATCTAAATTCGTCTTATTTTCAGTCTCACTGTTAAATTCTTGATTAAAAATACATCCAAGGGTATTTTTAAAAAATGGGCCATTACCACAATTAATTTCAAATGCAACCTGTGGTTTAAATGAAAACCAAGCTTTCTTGGATAATATATCTAACACCAAACCGGTATATTTGAAAAAAAAAATTGACCCCATAATGCTGAAACAGGCAGTTTCTTAACCCAAAAAGCTGTGAAATTCCACCGAAATGGGCCTATACATATTGCCAATTTAACGGTACCATAAATATGCAATGGTTCACCTGCTACTGTGACACAATTTACATCATCTAGTGAAATAGATTAATTTCAAACATTTAACAAAATCTACAGATATGATACTCCTGGTATCAAGTAAAGCAAACATATGAATTTTATTAATTAAAACTGGCGCAAAGGGAACTGTATTTACTTCACCTACTAATGACATACCGGGAAACAATTTTTTTCCCCCATTTATTGATTGTCGTGCATCCTTACGAGGAGTTCGAAATGTTCTATGAGTATCTTCTTTTGCATGTTTCAAAAAAGTCGCATTGTAAATGACTTAACTTGCCACAAAAATAGCACATGTGAAAAATAGCACTAGAAATTTTAAAAGACTCTGCTTTCTGTTCAAAATAATCCGATCCAATCAGCAAATGTTTTCCCCTCAATTCCTGATATAGCTTTCACTTTAATTTAAGGATGAATTGAATTTGATAATGCGATACTATTTCTTCTTCCGAATATGGAAATAACAAGGCTCGCACAATATCTTTAATCTTCCTAACAAACTCTGAGAAATATTTGCCTTCAAGCTGCAAATGAAAATAATGCGCTCCAGTCAACACATGAAACTGTGTTTTAGACAAATAACGACATATAAATGCTGCATGAAACTCATGATTAGAATTAACTCTTAAGTAATTAGCTCTACAAATTGTGGTGCAATATATTTAGATTTCAATATTGTAAACAACAAAACATCTTTAGGGTCAAATTCATAGTCGTCGCTTGTGTTAAAAGAAGATGCCTAGGCAATAAGTATTTCCTTCTGATAAGGAAACACTTATTACCATTTGGTATACATAGAGGGTACTTATATGCTCAATGCTCAGCGCTTAATGCTTATTTCCAAAGCACACATGGCAACATGTTGAGCTGTTTCACAGCCACTCGGATGCACGAAGGAATGTGTAAACGAACATGCAGGTCAGCACATAGCCAGCTGCAATTTTCTTTTTCGTTGTTGTTTTGTTCACAACAATTATTGAGTATGTGGTTTACGAGTTTTAAATGATACATTTATTACTTAGTTAACTTTTGTTTAAAATCAAGTAAATTGTAAATTTAGTTATGGGTTTGTAGTAATAGTTATACAGTTAGGTCGAAAACATGCCAAAAGGAAAAAAAGGAAAAGGCTCGCTTTCAGCGAGCACAGGCAATCGGATGCTGTGTGATGTACTGGCCTTAATTGGTATTTACTCGTGGACTGTTTTAAAACTGAAAACCTGACTTTCTAGCATAAAGTATTAGTAGATATAAGTATTTACAATATGCGCACAGTGTATATGTATGCATGAAACAAATCAGAAATGCAATTACTACACCATCTAGCAGTAATCAGAAAAGCAAAACTGCTCTAAAACTTACAATGTTTGGCTTTAACAGTGGATTTACATGTGAAATCGGTAAACCTCTGTTCAAGATTTTGATAAACATATATTTGCGAATTAATGGTAGACGTGTGACTTGTTAAGTGATCCACTGCAGTGATAGTAATTATGCAAAATAGACAATTTGATCAAGAAAAGATGTAATTTATTTATTGCAGAAATATTTCCGCATTTTATTTTTAGGATTTTATTGAATGATTCTGAATAAGTGCAGTGGAATCTCGTTTTCTAGGGACTTAACTTTGGACAACATAAATGGGAAAACGTCTAAACAGAAAACATATGGATAGTGGCATAACACTGAGATTCTATTCATTATTCTTTCAAATAAGCCTGTCTCACACTGCGACTTCATAACCTTTGTTTGTTAAGGTTACATTGTTTAGCAGAGGCATTAGATTATTACAACAGCAGCTTTGGTAAACTGATATCCCTTCTTAAATTCCATATCCCTATGAATTTCTAGTAAATTCTGCAAATCATGCAAATTCGATTATTAATGTGCAGTACTATTTCGCCATGAAATTCCATATACTCCACAAAATTGCTATTATTGTTAACCTCCATTGTAGGCAGTTGATGCAAGATGACGTCAGCTCTTCTTATTGCATATAAGCGGAGGTCGGAACTTCCTTATATGAATAAGCATTTCCTTATTCACCTGAAAGAGTAGCATATGTGTATTGAAAATTGCTGCTTAAGGACTTCCTTGAAATAAGCGACGACTACGAATTCAACTCTAAATAAGGTGGCAATATGTTTTAATTCTACGAACCATAATAAAATATGCAAGATGTGTATAGGTGAATTCAAGTTACTTTCTGACACTTTAGCTAACAATTCTTGAAATAGATTTGGCAATTTAATTTTGAAAAATTCCAAAATGAAATAAAAATTTAAATCTTTATCTACTATAGGCCTATCTTAATTCACTACAACATTACCCAGTTCCTTTGGATTTAATTCCACTTCATTTTGAATCTCACATTTTGCAAATGCAGAGCTATTAACCCTGTCAATAATTTCCACAAGTGAAACCAATAAATACTGAAATTTGGCTCTATACGGCCCTTTCTCTTTCTCAGTTTAATTTTATAATAATTTAATCTGACCTTTAAACGTCTTTTATGGGCATAAGTGATTTGTGTTTGTACAACTGAATTTACTTGCTGTCCAAACGAACATAAATTTAGCTCACCCTGATGTAGTTCAGCACTCAGATCCTCCACCAAACTTGCTCCCATTACATTCAAATTTTCCTCTTGTAATGCTGTTTTTAGCTTACAAAGCAATGATGGCCATGTTTCCGTTTCTTCTACAGTAACTCGTGGAGTAACTCTTGTTTGGTCAATGCCTCCAACTGAAATACAGGGTCCATTTTAAATTTTCCATCTACACAATTTAAAATATTACTACATGCATTTATAGAATAATCAATAATCATTTTTCAACATATCATGCAATACATTGATAATTTACTATTAAAATCTACCAAATTACATGTCCACAATAATTTGCATTTAATGGCTGTTAACTAAATTAACCTCAATGGTATTTTTCCACCTAACTAATAGCAAATTTATTCTCCATTGCTGGAAGTAAACCGTGCTTTCTGCTACCACTCTATTGTTCCCACCCTTTCACTACTTGGTTATCAGGTCAGCCTAACTTGCTACCACCTCATTGTAGCAACCTAAATCTCAAGTTACCTTTATAACCATATATCAAGAATAACTTCAGCATGCTAGACCATGGGGTAATTGGATCAGGTTATCCTAAGGGTGGAGTAGTTTATAAATACACAATCTGACTAATATTTAACATATTTCCAATTTATACTTCCTTAAACGGATCTATGGCATAGGAGGCAGCATGATATATTGAAATTACGTAAAACAAGCATTTCATATTAGTGCTTTAATAACTGAAATAATGAATACATATAAAATATATTTAATTTAAGTAATAATTGCGATATTATATTCATTTTACTTCCCCCAAAAGGTTCTGTGGGATAATGCACCCTAATTACAATTGACGTAACGTGGTGAAAATGTTTCTCAATCACTGCCAGTCTTTATGCCATGCATGTCTGAATTTACTATTCTATCACAACTTTGGTATTAACCTTCCCAACATTAAACCTTTCCACAAACTGGAAATATACATTAAACAAATGGATTAACATGTTGAATTGAACTGAATTGAATTCACAATACAAACTTTTAAAATTATCCATCACTCTTCCCTAATTTCAGTGCCATTTTACTATATGGCATGACTTTAACTCAGACATTTAATAATGAAGTGAATATTACCCGTTTAATTTGGCTGAGGAGGCGAGTACGGCAGAAACCAAGGATCTTCTTTCTTCCATGACGTTCCACTGGTATTCTGCTATATATCAGCCTGGATATAGTAGAACTCAGAATCCAACCACCTTCCTCTCTTGATTGCTGATCTTGTAACATACAAAGGTTGCAAACTGGACATCCTCCGTGAAGTAACATCTCTAACCCCACAAGTCCCATTTGACTTTGGACGGCTGGTCGCTTGTTGTAGATGTATGAAGTGCCACAGTACTAGCGTATGATGTTTAACTTTGCTAGCATACTCGCTACATATGAGAATTATTTTAAAGTCGCTAATCATCATATGAGTGTAGACAGATGCTTTCTCAATAAAACTGGTAAAGTTGTTTTACAGTAGCTATCTCGTACTAATTAGTTTGCTCAGGACAGCTATGCAGAATCAACTGCTCATGACAACCATGCGAGACTAACTGCTACACAGAATCAAGTATTCAGAACCATGCAAGATTAACTGCTCACGATTGCTATGCAGAACCAAGTGCTCATCACACGAACCTACTGCGTTTTCCTTGTTTGATGTCAGGTGAAGTAACGGGGTCAAGATGATCTTGCTGCAGTCAAAACCACTTAATTTTCCCTGGCCTTCAGAATTTAAGGTGACACGTTTTTGAAACACCACAGGCACCATATTCTTTTTGGCAGATAAATATTTGGTGACATGGTTACCAACGCTGTGATCAACAAATGAGTTAGAATTTAATATTTTTGCAACACTGTAGAGACTGAGCAGCTTTGATTGGTATGCTACACTTAGTCCGGACTTTCAAGATTAAAAAATAAAGCATGTAAACCAATATAAAAAAAATGATCAGAAAAAAATAATTGGGCACTGTCTTCTTTTTAGCACATAAATATTTGGTGACATGGTTACCAATGCTGTAATCAATGTATCAATGCTAAATAAACACTTTCTTCTGTTCGATTGCAACAAATGTAGGTGGCCATTAGCTTAAAACAGCCAATTGTTGTAAACTATCCACATTTTGCAATAACACAACAGAATAAACTAATTTAGTTTTAAGCTTGTGGCACCGTCTTCTTTTTAGCGGATAAACATTTGGTGACATAGTTACCAATACTATGATCAATGTATTTTTCTGTTTGGTTGCAACAAATATAGGTAGCTATGAACTTATAACAGGTAATTCTTGTGAAATCGATGCATACTTTGCAAATATTTTGCCAATTGATGAAGTTATTTTAGAATTTACTATTTTTGTGACATTGTAGAGACTGAGCAGTTTCAGTAGTCCCAGAATTACCCAACCTAACATATAGATAGCGGTTATAGTTTCAAACGAATGACTCTGGTATAAAGTACTAACCTTATAAAGCTTAAGTTTGAAGTTTGACAAACTACGTTGTTTAATATTTGTTTGGCAGCCATCAATAGTGAATGCTTTCCGAAAACTTGTAAACATGGATAAAACTGGCCATTGTTATGTGATACAATACTTTCATATGAAAGGTCTTAGTCCAACTAATATTAAAGCTGAGCTAGATTCTACTCTAGGGGAGTCTGCTCCTTCGTTTACAATAGTAAAATATTGGGTGGCAGAGTTTAAGCAAGGCCATACAAGTTGCCAAGATGAACATTGTAATAGTCAACCAAATGACCAGACTACACCAGAAATTGTGAAGAAAATCTACAAAATCGTATTGGATGACCATTGACTGAAAGTGCTTAAGCTAGCAGACATTGTAATCATTTCAAAAAGTGCTGTACATCACATACTAACTGAAAATTTGAACATGAGAAAGCTGTGCACATATGGATGGATGCCGCGTTTACTCACAATGGAACAAAAGCAGCATTATGAGGATGTTTCAATCAACTGTTGATGATGTTTCACCGCAATAAAACCAAGTTTTTGCATCATTCATAATCATGGATGAAACATGGATCCATCACTTCATACCTGAGACAAAGGAGCCGTCAAAACAGTGGATTGAAAGGGGAGAATCAGCTCCAAAGAAGGCGAAGACAGTTCCATCTGCAGGCAAGGTCATGGATTTTTTTACACCCTTTCTGGACATCAAGATCATAAGAAACAAGAGTCAACCACAGACTAACATTTGGTATACATAAGAAATCGACACATACCAATAACTATATTAAAAATGATAGTTACAACCCTACATCACACGAACAGATAATTCTAAACAGCATGACATAAAGATTAAAGCATATACCAATGGCAAAAAATGAGTACCAATTAAAATATAGACACATTATGCAGACAGCCTCCTCCAACAATGGATTTCAAACATCCATTATATGCAATAAGATAAAGAAATTTAAGAAAACAAAAAAAACATTATGGAATCAACAATACTACAAGTTCAACAAAATCCACAACTCAAGAAGTTCACAAACCACCCTTGGGCACACTACAAATTTCAAAAGATTTTTAAAAAATACAACATTATTTTAGCTCCCCAGAACCACTACAGCATACAGAAAATACTATGCAGCAAATTAAAAGACCCTATCTCCAACAACAAGAAAGCTGGAATTTACAAAATAGATTGTAATGAGTGCAACATGGTATATATTGGCAGAACTAAAAGGAATCTAGTAACCAGACTCAAAGAACACATGAGATGCATATATCTTAAACAAACTGATAAATTCGCTGTACTACACCACCTTTGGTCCTGATATCATGACATTATACCCAACATAAATCTGCTGAAATCCACAAGTAACACCTAAGAGTTGGACAATGGAAGAAGATATACATCTTAAAATACAAGAGTCAAACTGAACTTTGAATTGCCGCTTCCCAACAAACCTCTGGAAATTCATCACCCCATCAATAGATGTCTCTACATTCAACACATATCCACAATATCCTCCAAACAAAAACAAAGCCAGCCAGTCAGTCAGACAAATGCTGAAGATGGGAACAAAATCCGCTCTTGAAACATTTATATGTAAATTACTTATGTGATGTAGTATTCCAATCACCAACCCATTATTTCAAGAAATGGGTCAATTTTGTGTAAAATGCGGTTTTAAGAGTAAATGCTAGAAAGTCAGTATAGTGATTAAATATCTCATTGTTTATTAGAATAGAATATTTATTTATCAACAATTACATAATTTCTTGTAACCGAGACTGACACTTTCCTACAGTCCCAGCATGCTGTGACTCCCAGGTCGTGTGCATGCATTCCCATCCTAATTTGACTACCTCCCATCTTTTTCTCTTTTTACTTTTTAATCTATTTGCTCCTTATTCTTCCTGAATATTCACCCATGCTCCTACTTCTCTCCTCTTCTCTGTCATCATTTTTATTGCCACTGTAATATTTTCCAATTTATCCCACTTTGTTTACCAAATACCTTCTCTCCATTTGTATACCCTTTGATTCTCCACACATAACACATATTTTCATGTTACTGTTCCTAAAACCGTTGGCATACAATACCCCTGATTGCCAGCTTTTGCAGAACAAGCAAACACAGCCTAAATTATTTCCTCTTCCTATTGAGACTTGGTGTTCATGGTCAGGAAGTCCAGATGTCAGGAAATGCAGATCATGAGCGCTGAAATTGGGCACATAAATTCACTCTCAAAATCTTATATCAATACTGTTTAAGTTGAAGCAGCATTTGTTAACCCCTTATAGCCTGGTGTACCATATTTGATACAAAGATGTTTTAAGGTGTTTGTCTAAACAATAAGAAACAAAATTCATGCAACTGTAGTCAAATGTACCCCATTAGCATCCAAGCATGCCATCAAAACGGTTATTTTACTTGGCCCTCCCTGTCCTTTACCACAGGCACATTTGGCTGCAGTCGCTAGGATCTGAGCTCACGATATTTGACTTTGAACTGAATGGATGACCAGTCCATTTTGCCTTACTTCAACGTACATGGCTATTCGAATCATTTTGGTTGTGGTGCCTGTGAAATCGTGTATGAAAACCAGTTTATGAATTAGCGGAAGAGCAGCATATGTAGCAAAATAATTCCAGCATTAAGGGGTTAGGGAATGTGCTTATGACCTCATACCACTTGTATAACATCTTGAGGGATCTAAGTTTCCTAATGCCCATGATTTATATAGCTTGGAAGAAAATTTTAAGTTGATCAGCCAAAGTACTTTGAAAAGTGAAACAAGTAAACTTTTAGAGTGTTGGCAGCCAGCTTCTTCAAGGAGAAGTTAAGCATTCTCCGATACAAGTACAATGACATCTTAAAAAAAACTCAGATCAAAGCTCATGTTCATAATGCTCAACAGATCTTTTAATCCTAAGAACATCTTGATAAAAGCTGTGATGTAAATAAAGGTCTTGTAAATCCTGTATCAACTGCTGCTTCTGAAACATGATCACTCAGTGCATCCAAAATTTTGAAAGCCTCCAAAAGTTGCAGGATGCACTCATCTTGCAACTTTCAAAATATCTACAATCAATGAAAGTAGATCATCTCAAGGTTACAAAATGGCGGAGTATGGAGTGGTGACGCAAAGCAGGAACCAGAAATTAACCAATTTTCGTCAGCATAACTCGAATAAGGCATCAGAAACTAATTGTAACATCAATGGTGGAAGTAAACAAATCAATGGAAATAAAGATAGCAAAATGCATAATACAGGTGATGGAAAAACCAAACAAAACGTCAGCATCCATGAAGCGTGAAACAGAAGTTATAGTGTTGCTGTAAACAACAGTTGGTATGCTAAATAAAGATCTTAAACAAGCACAGGACGAAATTAGAACACCAAAAGAAGAAAATGAATACTTAAAAGAGCAAAACTTAAATGCAAAACGAACCAAGTAGACAAGACAAGTACATCAAGGCAGCAATCGCTAACCCTTTTGACGCCATGAAAGGTTGGCAACTACCACGATGAATGGCAAAATCTACACATGTGTATGATAAAAAATCGGAAATCGACACAAAAAACAGTTTCTCATGTCTTTCGGAAGGAAACTGCAAACAGGAAGACCGACCAGTACACGACCAGAAGAAAACCTTGGCAAACAGTGGAGAGCAGCCGTTAAGAACATATGAAAAAAAGTGGAAAGTGAAAATCCTTACAGGTAGCCATGGCAGGAGTTTAAGCAGTATACTAGCTGAACGACGACCAGACATTAGTGTTGAAAGCTTACTTCGACCGGGTGCACCGATTAAAGAAGTACTAAAAATGCATGAAAGTGATTGTGAAAACCTAACCTTCAATGACTATGTAGTCATTTTGCTGGTACAAATGATGTTGCAAAATACGAAAGCAGTAAAGTCAAAAGAAATCTGATAAACCGTTTAGTGAAACTTAATCATACTAATGTTGTAGTGGCTAACATACCAAAAAGGTATGATCTAGACGTAATTCTGTAGTAAATAAGGAGGTGGAAAAGTGCAATATAACCATAAAAAAAACTAAGTGCTTTCAAAAATGTAAGTTTACTAGATATGAGATGGATAGAGAATCTCATACCAAACATGGTCTACACCTAAACAGAAAAGGCAAATACAAACTGTAGAGAAACTAATAAATGCAATATGCAGCGGGAGCACTAAACAAATAATTCCTCTAGGTTTTGGGGCTCTGAAAGAAGTAGATATGAACAATGGTTCAAAAACAATTCTCACAGCTCCTGTAGGGATCCCTAAAGGTGATACAATAGCTCCAGTTTTTTTAGGTTAAATGATCTAGATGTAAACCCAGTAAAACACTGTAACAAAGAAAAGATTAAGCCTAATTCTCACTTACCATGTAATAATATGGATATCAAAATAGGGTACATCAATGTTCAAGGCATGCAGAATAAGCTCTTTCTAATTAATGAATTTGCTGTTGAAAACTTTTTTGATTTTCTCTGCCTAAATGAGCACTGGTGCCATGAAAATGAGATAAGTTTTAGCAACCTAGAAGACTATAAGTTAGTAGGTAGCTATAACAGGCAACATCATAAACATGGGAGGGTAGCTATATATGCCACTAAACAATTCAGTTCCTATTGTAGTGTACTTCAATTTGATTCATTGTGCACTGAGCTAGATTTTGAAGCAACAGGCATCCTGGTACAAGAGTTTAAACTAATCATTTTAACATGATATAGATCTCCCAAGGGAAACCCTATCATTTTCCTTGAAAAACTTGAAGACCTCTTTAATTCTCTTGTTGTTATTGGAGGCAATCTAAATGCAGATTTTGATGTAACGGGGGATAAACAAACTGTAAAAGACTTCAAAAATCTCCTTAGGCAAGTGAATTTCAAATACACTAATACCAAACCTACAAGGGTGTCTGTCTGTCTGGATAACATATTTACCAATATACAATTAACACGTGTAGTGTGACACAGCTACCTTCCCACACTCAGACCATGACTCGGTCTGGCTTTCAATAAAAGAGCTCATGTTAACCAACCAATCGTTATTGGAGACCAAAACCATAACTTCAAGGCCAATAACTGGTACCAATCTATCAAACTTCAGAATATCTTTATGTAACATAGAATGGGGTAACTTACTATATAAATCACAACTCTCAAATTTAATTTCAGCAAATGAAATCTTTGAAAGATTTTTCATAACTCTAAAGAATACATTCGAACTGTGTATACCAGAGAGAAGGTGCGCTGTCAAAATTAACTTAACCCGTAAGAAAGGTAAAAATAAATCATCAAATACTCCCCAAATAGCCGACCTGAAAAGAACAATGACATATTCAGGCTTATTTAGGAGAGAAAACGGACAGGGCCAAGCAACTCTATGTTACAGCAAGAAATGAATATAAAGCTGCCATAGATGAAGCGAAAAGACTTTATAACTTGAAAAGCATAGAATTATCAAATAACAAATGTAGGAAAGCATGGAATCTGATCAACTCTGTTGCTAAACACCCCAAACACGAGAAAATAGAAATCACCCCTGATGACTTTTAATAACTTTTTCATAAAATCACTCGAAGAAGAACCAATATTGTGCTTCCTGATAAAACAGCAATTGATTTAATAAAAGAAAATAAGAAAAGTCAACATCCTGAATTTACCTTCTTACTAGTAACTCCAGAAATAGTTCTAAGGACAGTGATTAAACTCAAACCATCTGATAGCAAAGACATCTACGGTTTCTCTAATAATTTACTAAAAAAGGTTATAGACTGCATTAATGAACCCCTCACATTCTGTTTAAACAAATGCTTGGCTGAGGGAGTTTTCCCTGAAGTACTGAAATTGTCCAGAGTCATTCCAATTTATAAAAAGGGAGACAAACATCTAACAGCTAGCTACCGTCCAATATGTCTTGTTTCCATTTTCTTAAAAGTACTAGAATCGATTATGTATACTCAATTATATAACTATTTTGAATTGAACAACATTATTACCAAATCGCAATATGGATTCAGGAAAGGCAAATCTACCTATGATGTAATAGTTTCGTTAACAAGAGAAGTACTCACAGCATTTGAAAACAAAAATTGTGCGCAGGCCTCTTTCTGTGACTTAAGCAAGGCTTTTGATTGCATGGACCACAATTATTTATTTAACAAATTAATATTCACTGGATTAAAAAACCCAGCTATTGAACTACTTAGATCTTACCTTGTGAAGCGAAAACAGATTTGCATAGGCAGTAAGAAGTCAAAAATAGCAGAAACTAAATACGGTGTCCCACAAGTTTCAATTCTTGGACCTCTATTATTTTTATTAATGATTAATTATCTACCATCTTTTGTAGACTCTCACTCTATTTTGTATGCAGATGACACTACATTTTTTAATATGAGTAAAGATTTACAGACACTCAAATCAACAACAGAAATCACACTGACCCAAGCAGACAAATGGTTCAGAGCTAATGGCTTTCTACCTAATGAACAAAAGACACAACACATGATTTTTAACTGTAGAGATACACATAGTACAAATTATATGGATAAAGTAAAATTCTTAGGCGTTATAATAGATAATAAATTAACCTGGGCACCGCATATAGAGTTTATAACAACTAAACTCTCCAGAGTTACACATTTGATTAGGAAATTGAAAAGGTATGTTCCAGAAGTATACATTAGATCTGCATATTTCGCCTTCTTCCACAGTGTTATTTCATATGGCATTTTACTTTTTAGGGCAACAGTACTCACATTCATGATATTCTTGTATTACAGAAAAAAGCTATTCACATAATATGAATCAAAATGTATGAATCAAAATTAGCTCATTGTAAACCATTATTTAAGAAATTAAAAATTCTGACAGTAATTAATTTGTGCATTTACACAGTGGTATTGTTTATAAAACAGCACATATCAGAATTACAAAACAGACAAGACATTCATTCTTATAATACCAGATGTCAACAGATTGACATACAATATTGTAGATTGACAACACAGAAGAGTTTCAAAATATTTGGCTCTAAATTGTATAATAAGCTACCAGTAAAGTTAAAACAAAGTCCCATACCTAGTTTTAAGAATAAATTGTATGACTGGCTCGTTACTAATCCTTTTTATTCATAACAAGAATTTTTTGATGAGTAGGTACATCTTAGTACCAATAATAATGTAAATATAATTTTGTAAATAGCCTGTACTAGCATTATATTATCTGACGTCCATTACTGTAATAGTTCAATGACAATAAAATTATTCTTATTCTCTTACACTTATTCATCCTGAATTTGACTACAGCTCTACAAACAGTATGAATTCCTCGTTTCAATCTGGGCAGTGAACAACTATTTCCACAGTACAATCAAATTCTGACTCATCGAAGGCACGATCTAAGCAAAGAAACTTTGGAACTCATGATCATACTATTATTTGAAGTTTGAGGTACCACTCAGTGATGTAGTATTTAAATTACTGTTAAGTGTGCATGAGGAATACATTTTAGTATGAGTGACTAATATAACTGCAAATTCAATACATAAGTAAAACTGTATCATAATTTCTGATGCATTGTACTTATTTTCATAGCTTTGTGTGTCAGTATTAAGTGTGACAATTAAGTGTCAGTATTTAAAATGAACTTCCTAATCAATGAAATAATTTAAAATCAAACTTCAGAGTAGGTTCCAAATTCAATGCAACCAAACTTTTAAAATGGCAGATAAAAATGTCAAAATCAACTTTATAATATTGAAAACCATTAAAAATAACACCCCAAAATATGATAAAAAATAAAACAATTTTCCTGTCCCTACTTATGTATTAAAAACAGGGGAAAATCTCAGCATTTCCAAATATGTTGTTCTATAAATTGTTATGCACTTACTATATATTCATTCAGTGTAGAATACTGATTGTCATCTATTTTCTGTTTCATAGTACTGAAGTCCATAGGCTGCTGTATGATTTGCGAATAACCTGGAGCAATATGATCTGTGACCGGCCATGCAAAGAACTGTTGTGGGTCCCTCTTCTCCAAGCCCTTTAAGAGGTAATCTAGCAGTTTCTGAAGAGAAGAACGCTCTTGTCTTTGTCGTAGAACACATGATCTTGGTTCTCTTGAGATAGCAGGCACTCCACCAGTGGCTAAAACATACATCAGAATATATTAAAATTCAATACCATTTTTATGAGTTTATACTGTTAACATTAACACTTGCCTTTACCATGATGCATGCCATCAGTGCTAATGCAGTCCCCTGCTTTTGTGTTTGTAACATCCATGGCAACTCTTTTTGGCAGTGGAGGATCAGACAAGGATTCTTCACCTATGCTTATGTCATCTTGGCTGGATTCATCTCTTGGCCGTTTGCGTTTTTCCTGGCACAGAACAAAAATTAAACTCGAAATACAGCCAGTGGCTAAAAAGTGGTCCAAAATATGAAGTTACACCATGACTTTAAATTCCTGAGTATACATTAACTGAAGTAAGGGCTTAATAACATACTCCTATTAATAAGGCTATTACCTGCACTATAATTTTAGTCCCTAGAGATTTTGTATAAAATTCTGAATATTTTTAGACCTTTTAATACCTTTTGATTCTGCTTGCAGCACATTTTTAAAAGCGGAAACCACTAAAAAATCTGTATATATTGTGAAAATAATGCTTTAAAAGCATGGTAGGAAATATGTTGCTGTAACTGATAAATAGGGGAGAAAAGTTGTATTTCCACATATCCAGGAAGTTAGAAAACCTACTTCCCCATCCCACCTCTGAACGTAATGACATGATCAATCAGCCCCTTTTAATGGCAGGGATTTGTACACCACAGTGATATTCTTTGAGTGAAACAAATTAACATTACAAACTATCTGCAAATCTCCTGCCCTTCATTTAAATTTTAGTTTTTCTTTAAATTGCTGTTATATATGCACACTAAGCTGTGATAAGGCAAAATAGCAATATGGAAATCATTTTCTTTATGTGGAAAATGACAGACCATTCATAAGTATGATGAAATGAGTTCATATGTTAAGCAATGTACAATGTTCAAGACATAAATGGAGCCATTCCTTCCAAAAGCACCTTCAAATAATTATGCAATGAAATATGTAATATTAAATATATAATTAATCATTTAAGATTACATTAAAAGTCCAGATTTTAAATAAATGAAAAATAATTTATTCCATTCATCATTCATTCTTTGTACCGTCATATTTATTGCTTTTATTGCTCTGCCATAATTATTTCAAATTGTTATTAATTTCAAAGTTAATTTTCTTTCACACATACCTTGGGCAGGCTAAGTTTGGACATTGGAAGTTGCCACTGGGGTATGTTATCTCAAAAATGAATATGAGAACGCCTTATGGATTACTGGGAAACTATGAGTCAGCTAGGGAATTTAATGTGGTGCCAGCATGTTGCCATGGAACTCAGCTGGTTAGAGCAACTGCACAGAAAGAGGAAGTTCCATGCTCAAATCCTGGCTATGGCATTGAATTTTTCAGTCTGATTCCACCTTTTCTATTATTAATTTGTTAATCAGATAATTGCAATCACAAATTTCACAGTTTTAATAGTATTTTGTGAACACTTCAAACGGTTTTAAAACATCTAGAATAACTATAAATAAAAGTATGCAAAACACCAGTCATCATAAGCAATAATTGAAGAAAATTAGAATGAGTACGTAATGCAGAGTATTGTTTATTTCTGGCACAGTGCACAATAAGATACTTCACCTTTTCTGGTGCAAATGACATCGTGCTGTCTGATAAACTTGTCCTGTATGAAGAAAATGATCTGTTAACATCACGTCATAGGACTGTACCTGAATAATATAATTTTTCCTGGATATATGACCTCCAGAAGGTATAGCTCTTCACCATTCAGGATCTTGCATATGGTGAGAAAAGTAAAGCATGCCAAGGTTTTTATCATTTACTTTCTGGAATTTTCAGAAACACTGACTCCATTGATTTACAGAAGAGTTATAATGCTTATTACTTTGTCTACCTGAAGGTATTGCATTCCACTCTACGTGCTCTGCAATTAAATTATAGAGCATGTTTGCATCCCTATTATTATTATTATTATTATTATTATTATTATTATTATTATTATTATTATTATTATTATTATTATTATTATGATGATGATGATGACATATCATCCGCACCTCATTTGTTTCAATATACATCCCAAGGATCCAGTTGTCCTCTACCATACGCCCCCAATGGAACTTGTGTCATTCTATTTTGTATTTGTCAATTTGGATGTGACCAGACCACCAATTTTCCCTCTTGCATTGTATTTGGTATCATTGGAGATCCTGCATACTTCAAGACAGTAACTGAACCAGTCAGATACTGTGCGCAAGATCATACATTGGTCTCCTACCAAACACTCCATAATTGACCTCATATGACTGCTTGTATGCAAAGCAGTGGTAAAGCAATAGAATTTGATCTGGCAATAACTTTGCCCACTTGAACCACATTCCCTTGCACACAGACTGCATGACTTTTTCATGTCCAGTTCTAAAAAGAATAATAAAGTTAATTACTAAATAATTATTAATAGCAATGGCCATAAGAGTAGGGCCCTATTTCACCATTCACCTACCTGCAGCAAAATTCGGGATACGTGCAGTCTCGTCTCTAAATGGGGTGCAGGATGGCGTTACATTCAAAACATAACACTCCTGTTCTTAGCAAACCCTCATCAAACAATAGCAGAAGGCAGGCCTCTGCATCACTGAGGTAAATTGACAGATCTGTCTTATTATATTAATCGGATGAGCTCCAATAATTTTATAATCTGCAAGAATATACCCAAGAACATACAACCTACGCTTCTCGCACCACAATAAATTCTGCTTGGCTGCATGCCCTTGTTTGTAAGGCAATAAAATCTAGCGAAAACATGTTTACAACTTTTCAAAAATGACCAGTTGCTAAGCACTTCCAGACGGTACCACACATTTGTTGTGCAGATGTCTGGGGATTTTTTTGCAGAGGTTGGCTATGATTGTAATAAATGATGTACATGTTAGCTGCTATGAGAGAAGCATAGGGTTTGTAGTCATTGATCATTTCAGTCTGCTTTCGCATGTGCATTGGTGAACCTTCGGACTTAGAAAACTTTCTTGCATCACATGTTCGAAAGTATCTCCCACAATTGTACATGGCCAATGTCTCCGAGCATTGCTCACAGTGGGACTAAATGAACAAACTTCACTACCAAAGTTAGTTCCCACCAAAAAAACCTCCATTGCCATTCCAGGAAAATTATCTAGGTACCATATTTTTTCCAAGTGACTACCTGTCAATATTTCCACAAAACAGGAGAAGTAGCTAAACAGCAGAACAAAATACTGACCTTATGATGATGTTTATGTTTCTTTTCATGTTTATCTCTGTCTTTTTCTTTTTCCTTTTTCTTTTTCTTCTTTTTAGCTTTCTTATGTTGCCTTTCCAGATGACCTTCTTCTCTGCCATGGAATGATGCTGTTGAATGCCTTGATTCTTCATCTCCTGCAGCAGGCGTAACACTGAAATTGTTTGGTTGTACCAGAGGAATGTTAGGTCCTGGAGAATCACTACTGTGCTCAGGAGTTGAGGTGCCAACTTTCAGTATTAATTTCAATGCAGGTGGTTTCTCAGTTCCAAATTGCTTTTCTGTAAGAATACTTTTATCACTTAAATCATCTTATAACTGTTAAGCTAGTATGCACTTTGATTTTGAATTAATCGTTCAGCTTAATGAGAAAGTAGAGCAAAAGAAGGAACCTGATATTAATATATTTATTGAGGT
This sequence comes from Deroplatys truncata, assembly GCA_030765065.1. Taxonomy (NCBI): domain Eukaryota; kingdom Metazoa; phylum Arthropoda; class Insecta; order Mantodea; family Mantidae; genus Deroplatys; species Deroplatys truncata. The sequence goes on from CM060978.1 coordinate 122,685,520, forward strand.
AATAGTAGGGCTATTGTACCCGGTCATGCTCACTGGGAAGTGTAAGTGCCGGAGCATGCATACTGCGGGGTGTAGCTGTGGTGGTAAGGATATTACCAATTGTTGTTGAAGAAATGCACTGCATGCAATGTAAGCATCGCCAACCTAAGAGAAAGTGGAGTACGTGAGGTGCGTTTCGGACAGTCGAACACATGAAAAAGGCCATACTATTGTACGAGATGCTTTTAATTATCTAGCAATGTCGTAATAAAGTAAATTGCAATCCTAAATATGTCGTTACGTGTATATTATTACTTTGGGTTACCTTGTTTTTTAAATGAGAACATGCTGAAAATGGGTATTCAGATAAATAAAGTTGTTCCTTTGCACACAAGTTCCACACATTTTTATTTTTGTACTTGGTATACTAAGTAAAGTATTGCATTCCACCCAAAAATTAGATACCAAGATTTCGCCGGGAATACATGTTTTCATGTGCCCTGAATACAAATAAAGTGTTTGGAAACGTACAGGGGGGTGCGCGTGTGTGTGTGTGTATGTATGTGTACAGCACAACTCAAAAACAAAAAGTTGAATAAATATGAAACTTGGTGTATAAGTTCAGCATCCATTTCACCGGAAATACATGTTTTGAGATGCCATGAAGCCAATAAAGAATTTTTGGAAATACGTGCATCTGTCTGTGAACAGCGTAACTCAAACACGAAAAGTTGAATAAATACCATCCTTGGTATTTAGGCTCACATCCATTTCACTGGAAATACATGTTTTGAGGTGCCATGAAGCCAAATAAAGCATTTTTAGAAATGCCCAAACCTGTGAACAGTATAACTCAAAAATGATAAGTTGGATAAATATCAAACTTGGTATTTGAGTTTAGGGTCTTCCAAAGATGTGACACAGCTTTTCAAGAAAATCCCCCACCCCCAACAAAAAGTTTGAAAAATACACAAAATTTCATACCAAGATTTCACCATAAATACATGCATTTGAGGTGTCCTGAATCTAAATAAAGCATTTTTGGAAACAAGTGTGTGTGTGTGTGTGTGCGCGCGCGTGCGCGCACACACACACATCCCTGCGTGCCTGTTCTGTGATTAGCATAACTCAAAAACGAAAAGTTGGATAAATACCAAACTTGGTATTTAAGTTAAGCGTTCTCCAAGAATGCGACACAAAGGTTTTCAGGAAAAAAGCCCCAACTACCATTTACATGGAACACTCTTCAAAAATTTTCATTTTCTAAAAAAATGGACCTAACCATTTTTATTAAAATACTTCAAGAAACTGAAAGATACTTAAATGATAAATAAAATGTATATCTTGACTTTTCTGGGAATAGTCTTCATTCAGAAGGAATTTTATATAATCTTATATAACAGGTAAACGTTAAGCGACACACAAAAGCATACCACACAAAGTATGTAGATCTCTTTAAAACACACAATTTGCTTAAAATAAGTTTTTTTTGTGTGTCATAAGCCGTTTCTGAGATATCCATTATTAATGGCTCGAATTGTTGAACACTTGTCATTCTTTTAAAGTCCCATCGATTTTCAGGTGTTTCTCATGATTGCATGGAAACAGTATAGAATTTTAAAGCAGCATATAGCATCCAGATCTTAAACAATTGACTATCACTGTTCTCTTTGTATTTATAATGAAAAGTGTAATATAGTTATTTTTGTAAAGGTTTATTTGGATTAAATGTAGTAGATATGAAAATAAGCTTTAGTAAAAATGGTTTGTATACCCACTAATAAAGATAGAGGGTAGAGAAAGTCAGAATGCATCACTAATAAAAGAAGAAACAGTAATTTTAACTATTTAAACTTATCTACAGACAAATAATTAAGTTGGAAATAACTATTGATATGCAAGTATTTATATATATAAACTAGTTCCTTTTCAGGCAAGCACTTACTATATGAATAACTATTGATATATAATGCTTTTAATAAAAATTAGTACATACGAGGAGTGATAAAAAAATAATGGGAATTTTTTACTTTTGCGAGCTTTATACATCCGATGTTCAAAAGCTTTGCTTTATCTTGTTGGTACACATGTTCCTGATGTATGTTTGCATTTTCAGCTGTTTTGAATATTTAGTTTATTGTTGACAGTCAAAAAAGTTAACGTGTTTTTGAGTGCTCAACGAATTTTTACTTTCGATAAAGATGGATCAAAGATTTTGCATTAAATTTTGGTTAAAAAATGGAATAAAGTGCAGCACAGCATTCGAAATGTTGATTGTGGCATTTGGCGAATCTACTATGAGTAAGACAAGAATTTGCGAGTGGTAGAAACGTTTCAAAGAGGATCGAGAAGACATTGAAAACGACAACCATCCTGGATGCTCTAGCACAGCCATGGCGAAACAGTGCTTTGCGAGTTGATTTGCACTTCAGTTGACTCGCGCACTACCCTTCCATAGCTTCCCCCACTCCTCCTCCTTTACTCATGTCAGTGTGGTCAGTACATCAAACAGTGGCGGCTAGCAATGCCGCTTGCAAAGCAACGTTCGAAGAGCAGAACAATTCATGGAATGGGAGAAGTTCTTCATTGAGGATGGTGGTAATGCAAAACGTTTAATATATGCAATTCAACATGAAACGCCATTACAATGCTTATCATTCCAAATAACCCAAGTTACAAGGTAAGTTGGGTCTGTAATTATTATTATTATTATTATTATTATTATTAAACATTTTATTTAATGAGACTTTAATTCTTATTTAAGCTACAGGTCAGATTGCAATTTTCAATATGTTCACAAGACGCAAAAGAAAGCAAGAAATTTTGAAATTGATAGAAAACAATGGACCTAAACCAACTACAAAGACTCGAACCATGGCAGAGAAAAGAAATTGCACTAGTTATATTGTAACCTGGGAAATTGCAAAGGCCTTAAGGCATTTCAGGAAGGAGAATTTATTAAAACATGTTTAATAAAACTTGCTGGGATTTTACGTCCTCAACAGCTCCAGGATTTCGAGTGTTTGCATATTTTACGACAAACCATTGCAAACAAAGTTGAAGTGCTTTCTGCCAACATAATAAGGCAGATGGATTTGAAAATGGCTGACTTTGTGAAGTTTTCTCTTGCACTGGACGAGAGTACAGATGTAACTGACACCTCAATTGGCCATTTTCATTCAAGGTGTTGATAAAGAACCTAATGTTGAAGAGTATTTGCACGATTTAGTCCCACTAAAACGCTGTACTACTGGCGAGGAGATATTTAAAGCTCTAAAAATTAGTATTCAAAGGTATTGTTTACAGTGGTCAAAATTAGTATCAGATGGAGCAAAGGCCATGGTTGGGGAAAAAGTGGGTTGATTGGCAGGTTAAAACATTTTTTTTCAATGATAAAGGTATTTTAAGCAATTTTTATGCTTGCCATTATCTGTTGCATCAAGAAGCACTTTGTGCTAAGTCAGTTACACTACAATAGCAATGGATTTATTGTGAACATTGTGAACAAAATAAAAGGAAGTGCTTTGAAACACAGACAGTTTCGAAATATGTATACTTAAAAATATGGGAGAATCATTTGAAGATATTAAGTATTTGTGTGATGTTAGATGACTTAGCAGAGGTGCAATGTTACATTGGTTCTTCAATGTCAGATGCGTTCCCCGGATTCATGAAAGAAAAGGCAATTTATTTTAGCTTTACATTTACATTATTCTCATATGCTTTAAGGTCATTTTATTGTAATTTTATTGTTTCCTTATTTTAGGGAATGGAAATTTAGGAACTAAATAACAAGCTCTGGGTCTGTGACTTAGCTTTATTATGTGATATATGTACGCACTTAAACAAGCTGAATACATTTCAACAACGCAATCAAAATATTGTTGATAAGTATAGTTCAGTGCAGGTGTTCGTAAACACACTTTCACTCTGGGTAGATCACTTGAAAGAGGGGCAGGTGTACTATTTTCCATGTTTAAATCCCCTTTCAAATTTCTGCTCAGATAAATTCAGTATTTACATTAGTATTCTCTTAACACTTAAAAGTGAATTTTGTGATTACAGATTTCGTGATTTCATGGTTTTTAAATATGATATATCAGTGTATGTCTATCCATTCAACATAGACGTAAGAAAGGCAAGAATCAATCTGCAAAAGGAGCTGATTCATTTACAATCTGACGAAATCATGAAAGTCAGATGCAATGATTTAATAGGAGGGCAATGTTTTAAAATCTTATGCAACAATAAATATCTGAAGCTTCGATCATATGCAATTTCCATGGAAGCAATGTTTTGTACAACGTACGTCCGTGAATAATTATTTTCCATGATTAAATTAGTAAAAAGCAAATGCAGATCCTGACAGAAGAACAAACATCTTCATGACCAGTTACGTCTAGCTGTAAACAACATAATTCCCGATTTCGAATCTCTCATTGTAAACGGCATCAGAGCTTAATTTACTTTAAATACAGAGTACAGGACGCCACTGAATCAGTTCATTCTTTACCACTACCCCGTCCGCCTTCCAAATTCTCCCGTTCCATAGCTTTGTTATCCAGGTTGTATCAAGGTGCCTGGGGGCAGGCTTACAGTCTCGCCATGCCTGCCCTAGCACATCAATTACTCATGACAATGTGGAAGAAGCCAGTATCGAGTTTTGAAATGACTAGAATGTTTGGTTGTCTCTAATTACAGCATGAATCAAGTTTCACTAATCATACTTCATCGATCAATTCAGATTACATATGTCTTTTTCGGAAATTTTTGTATCTATCGACTTTTGCAAAAATGCTACTCAATTTATTTTTCAAAGTTGGGGCACTATTTTTTTTTTAAAAAAAAAGCATATGGTCATTTTATTTAATGTGCTCTTGAGTGGGAGTACAACAATTTTGAAACAGATTAGTAAAAAATTGCATTGAGTGCCACAGCATTTTGAGTACAGAAAAATGCTCAAAAAATGTGTGAGAAAACAAGATTTAAAGATGGACATGACTATTAATAAGCATGCGCCTGTCCATTTACAAACTCTGAAATCACAGCAATTGGTAAAAGTCTTAAATCCCAGCGTATGCGCAATGAGGATCTCCTGGTTACTAAAGCCAAACTATGACATCTCAGTAGCTCGGGAAAAAGATAAGTCCCAGCGCATGCTCTGTAAGGATCTGCTTGGTACGAGAGGCATACTCTGGCATCTTGGGAAAAAGTTACAGTCCCCACATATGCACAATGAGGATCTGCTGGGTACGAGTACCATACCTAGGCAGCTCAGTGAAAAGTAAAGACCCAGAGCATGCGCAATGGGGATCTGCTTGGTATAAGAGCCATACTGTGACATCTCGACAGCTCAGGGAAAAAGAAATTCCTTAACCAATATATAGTATTTTCTTTTAATAAGGGAGCAACCCAACACCGTTTGACATTTATAAACAGTACTGTAAGAGAATGTGAAGAGTCTGCAGACAAATTTTGCTTTCACTGTCACTTTAATTGAGTAGGAAATGCATTTTCAAATAAATAGCCATTAATAAGTTGACACTTCTGAAAACTTAATTACAGAGATAAAAACAAAAATTGTTTTACATCTTACCGCATAATAAATGCGTTTTGAAATATTTTGCCAGAAAATCAAGCTTCTCATAAAGATACATACCAGATTTGATATTTTCTGCTAAAAAGAAACTACTGTAATTATCAAATAGTGAACAAAAGCATTACCTGTTTCTTCTTCTTTCCTTCCAAGGTTTAGACCTATGACCTGTTTCAAAGCTAATAAAAAAAAATCTGATGTGTTACACTCACATGACTTTCTCTACTCTTGTACAATCTAATTTTATAAACGCTTATTCTCCATATGCTTCATGTTAATCGAGATATCGAGATGTCATTCTTATTGGTAATATTCATGTAGATGCAAGGGGAATATGGTAGCTTTTAAGCGATAGTCAAATATTTTAACGCTGGTTGCTATGTGGCGCATTCCATTCTCTTTGCATGTCCAGGACATAAAAAAAATGAATAACGAATTTGAGAAAAAGTATAAGTATTGGAAAATTTAAGGAAATAACAAGCAATATCTCGAAAACGGTTCACTCAACAAAAGAAATGTATATGACATAAGTTGTGTATTTTTTGTGTAGTAACATTTTGTCTATCTCTTATGGTTTACCAGTTATGCAAAAGTCGTTCACAATGGAGAATACTTTTGGAGACATTCCCAGAAAATTCGAGATATACATTTCATTTCTTATGACATTATCTTAAACATATGATATTTTCATCAAAATCGTTAGAGCCATTTTTGAGAAAATTAAAGTTTTCGAAAAATGTTCCATGTAAAGGGTAGTCTGAGGTGGGGAGATTTTCTTGAAAACCTTCGTGTCGCATCTCTGGAAGATACTGAACCTAAATACCAAGTTTGGTGCTTATCCGACTGTTCGTTTTTGAGTTATGCTGTTCACAGACACACACACACACACACACACACAGACACACACACGAACATGTTTCCAAAAATGCTTTTTTTGGATTCAGGAGGTCTCAAAACATGTATTTCCGGTGAAATCTCGGTATCGAATTTTTGGGTGGAATGCAATACTTCCCCTACTTACTATACGTAGTAGAGAAAGTAAAAATGCACACGCATGCACATGCGCGTGCACGCACGCACACAAACCTTTATCAAAATACTTACATATCAACAATTATTTGCAACCTAATTTTTTTATGTGAAAATAAGTTTAAATAAGCATATAAATTACTGTTTCTTCTTTTATTAGTCTATGGTAAAATATAAAAAGAATCTGATTATACATTCACATGACTTTCTCTACCCTCTATCTTTATTTACTAAAGCTTATTTTTGTATCTACTACATTTAATCCAACTAAACCTTTACAAAACTGGCTACATTACATTTTTCGTTATAAATGCAAAGAGAACAGCATTAGTGAATTGTTTAAGAACTGTACACTATATGCTGCTTTAAAATTCCATACTGTTTCCATGCAATTGCAAGAAACACTTGGGTTTTTTTGCATTATTTTGGTTTTCATTGAAAACATTAATAAAAATAACCTTTTGTGACTCAGGAACCTAACCTTATATATATATATATATAACCCTCTCCTCCTGTAAATCAGAAACAAAAACCTAATAAACCTAAAATAAAAAGTAATTAGGAACGCACACTGCGAGCGTTGGCAGTATCTCATTAGCTTTGAGGACCAATGTAATGCAGGTTACCCATACACCTGAAATTGATGGAACTTTAAAAGAATGACAAGTGCTCAACAATTCAAACCTTTAATAATGCATATCTCAGAAATAGCTTATTACATAAAAAAAAACTTATTTTAAGCAAGTTGTGTGTTTTAAAGAGATCTACATTCGTTGTGTGGTATGCTTTTAAGTGTTGCTTAACATTTACAAGTTATATTAGATTATATAAAATACCTCCCGAATGAAGAGGACTTCTTAGGCTATTCCCAGAAAAGTCAGATATGCATTTCATTTATCATGTAAGTATATTTCATATATGGCATTTTATTCAAAACTGCTAGGTCCATTTTTTTAGAAAATGAAAATGTTCCATGTAAATGATAGTTGGGGGTATTTTCTTAAAAATCTTTGTCACATTCTTGGAGGATGCTTAACTTAAATACCAGGTTTGGTATTTATCCAACTTTTCGTTTTTGAGTTATGCTGTACACAGACAGGCGCAAACGTACATGAACACACAGATGTGTTTCCAAAAATGCTTTATTTGGATTCAGGATGCCTCAAAACATGTATTTCCGGTGGAATCTCTGTATGGAGTTTTTTGTATTTATCCAACTTCTTGTTGGGGATGGGGATTTTCTTGAAAAGCTTCCTTGGAAGACACTAAACTCAAACACCTAGTTTGATATTTATCTGACTTTTTGTTTAAAAGTTATGCTGCTCACAGACAAGTGCGGGAGTTTCCAAAAATGCTTTATTTGGCTTCAGGGTACCTCAAAACATGTATTTCCGGTGAAATGGATGCTGAACTTAAATACCAAGTTTGATATTTATCCCATTTTTCATTTTTGAGTTATGCAGTTCACAAACTGGCACACCGACAGGCCCTCACACATATGCACGCACGCACGCGCACACCCACACACACACACATGCATGCGCATATGCAGACATGTTTCCAAAAATGCTTTTCTTGGATTCAGGGTGCTCAAAGCATGTATTTCCGGTGAAATCTCTGCATCGAATTTTAGGGTGGAATGCAATGCTTCCCCTACTTACTATAAATAGTAGAAAAAATAAAAATGTGTGGAATTCAAATGCACAGAAACAACTTTATTTATCTTAATATCCATTTTCAACACATTCTCGTTTAAAAAACAATGGGTGGTATAAATAAAAGCAAGCATTTGCTCATTTCTTACTAATTCCAAGCAAATGCACGGTTTCGTATAAATAAAAATTTTCTGCTCAACCTCTTTGCGAGCAAAAGCTTGCTGACCTTAATCACTGAGCTATTACTCGCAATATGGTATAAATAAAAACAAGCCCTTATAGCCTTTAGTAAGCTTTTGCTTGCTATTTCTTGAAGTACCTCTGTAGGTACCTCAGCTTGCTCAACTGCATTTTAGTAGCATGGCGGAGTTCATGATCATGGTTCCAGATAGGAAAATAAAAATCACACACTTTCTGTATCACTCTTTTACAAACAATTCTTACAAAACCTTATTCTTGATATCTACTTCTTGTTAAACGAGATAAACTTTCATTGCACATTTCATTGTAGGGATAAGAAGAATACAGTAAATTAAAGCGATAGTCAAATCTTTTAAATGTAGGTCGCTATTTGATGGATTTGAAATTCCATTCTTTTCAGATGATCGAGGAAGAAAGAAAGAAAAAAATTTCTGATGTTCTAAATTCACATGGCTTTCTCTAATCATTCTTCTACAAACTATACTTACAAAAGCTTATTATTCCAGCCTATTCTTAATTCAGATAAACCTTCAATTTACATTTACAATTTCATTAAATGAAGCAGTAGGCAAAATGAGTCAGCTTTTTAAGAAGTGTATATGAGGGCTTTGAAATTCAATGCTCTTTGCATGACCACGAGAAAATATTGAAAACCGAATTCCCATTTGAGAAAATTCAAACCAATAACAAGGAATATCTCAGGAATGGTTAACTTAAAAAAAAAAAAAAAAAAAACAAATGCTTTGACACAAATTATGTGCTTTAAAAGAGCAGTTTTTTACTTTCTCTACTACGTAGAGTAAGTAGGGGAAGTATTGTATTCCACCCAAAAATTCGATACCAAGATTTCACTGGAAATACATGTTTTGAGAACTCTGAATCCAAAAAAAGCATTTTTGGAAACATGTCCGTGTGTGTGTCTGTGAACAGCATAACTCAGAAACGAATAGTCGGATAAACACCAAACTTGGTATTTAGGTTCAGTATCTTCCAGAGATGTGACACGAAGGTTTTCAAGAAAATCCCCCCACCCCAGACTACCCTTTACATGCAACATTTTTCGAAAATTTTAATTTTCTCAAAAATGGCTCTAACGATTTTGATTAAAATATCATACGTTTAAGATATTTTCATGACAAATGAAATGTATATCTCGAATTTTCTGGGAATGTCTCCAAAAGTGTTCTTCATTGTGAACTACTTTTGCATAACTGGTAAACCATAAGGGATAGACAAAATTTTACTTCACAAAAAATGTAGATCGTGTTAAAATACATAATTTATGTTGTATACATTTTTTTTGTAGAGAGAACCATTTTCGAGATATTGCTTGTTATTCCCTTAAATTTTCCAATACTTATACTTTTTCTCAAATTCCTTATTCATTTTTTTTATGTCCTGGACATGCAAAGAGATTGGAATGTGCCACATAGCAACCAACGCTTAAAAGATTTGACTATCACTTATAACCTACCATATTCCCCTTGCACCTACAAGAAAATTAGCAATAAGATTGACATCTCGATAAACATGAAGCATATGGAGAATAAACGTTTGTAAAAATAGTTTGTACAAGAGTAGAGAAAGTCATGTGAGTGTAGCACATCAGATTTTTTTCTACAGTAAGATTTTGCCTATCTTATGGTTTACCAATTCCGCAGAAGTTACTCAGAATGAAGAGGACTTCAGAGGATATTCCCAGGAAATTCAATATATGCATTTGACATGAAAATATTTTAAACATGTGGTATTTAATCAAGATCGTTAAAGAGTCATTTTTGAGAAAATAAAACTTTTGGAAAAAGTTTCGATGTAAAGTGTAGTTTAGGGTGGGAGGACTTTCTTGAAAAATCTTCCTGACTTTATTTAATGACTTTTACTTTCTGAGTTTGCTGTTCAGGCAAAGACGCATAGTAGGATTTTGTAGGATCTCTTACAGTTTAGCAGTTACATAAAAGTATTCAGAATGAAGAGCGCTTCACGGGCTATTCTCAGAAAATTCAAGATACACCTAATTATATTTGTCATGCAAATATCTTAAACAACACCGCAGTTTAATCAAAATTGTTGGAACCATTTTTCAGAAAAAGGGCAGTCTTGGCATAGAGGAGTTTTCTTGAAAGTCTTATCACATCCTTGGAGGATACTAAGCTTGAAATAATTTTGTTATTTATGTGTTAACACACACGTACACCTTTTGCTAAAGTTGTTTTTTTTAATTCAGGCACTCTCAAAATGTGTATCTCTGATGAAATCTCGGTATCGAATTTTTGCATAGAATGCAATACTTCTACTTGCTATACATAAGTGATAGAGAAATTAAAAGTTGTTTCAAGACACAAAGACTCAGATGTATGCAGATATAAACAGTTATTTAAAAGAGAAAATGTTGCGCAACATTTTCTTCCCCAGGCAAATGAAACACGAGGTGGACCTTCTAACAATGCTGAAAAGATCCTGACATGTTTTCATCTGGGTACTATAATGCTAAAGAGAATGTGTGTGAGGTCACAGCAATCTGCTCTCATTACCAGAAGATTGGTAATATAATCCAAATGATATACAAATGAACACTTACGTAGTGCAGAATGTTTGTACAAATCAAAACCGGATTATAACTAAAGAGTTTCATATAAAACCAAACTTAAATTTAACTTTCAACAAAATTAAACTCTTTCATCCAGTTTAACTTTAATTCATAACATCTTATACATTCTTGAAATTACGTAGTGATATTTTATATAGATGCAGAGGATATTAATATAAACATGCAAAAACAGAAACAATCTACTTTCAATATATCAGTTGGTTACACGTTTGTAATACTACCAAATAAGGAAATAAGGGAAGATTTAGAAAAGGGATGAACGTTATCTGTTGAAAGTTGGGCTGTGAATCTCAATGTCTATTTTATTTGCAAAATCTTTAATTACAATTGTGTTATTTAAACTCTGTACCTCCATTAGGTTTCATAAATGAGAGTATGATTAGCATGAATGAGTATATGGATACATAAGTGCAGTAAAGATTTAAATCGCCTCCTAACAGAATAGGCGTGTTTGTTTAATCAGTCAATGTGTTGTGGTGAAGGTCAATGAGCAATAGCTTGGTAGGTGACAGCAATAGCTAAATGAAGAGGGGAAATTTTAATTTATACCAAACTATGATCCGAGGCTCAATTCTTAACTTGCATGCAAGCTGCAAATCACAAGCTTTTGCTTGTTTTTATTTATATCACCCAATAAGTTAACCCAGAGTAATAACATACACGTAACACCACATTTAGGATAGCCATTTACTTTCTTAAGGCTTTACTACGTAATTAAAAGCATCTTGTAGAACAGTACGACCTTTTTCATGTGCTCGAGCATCCGAAACCCCCCTCAACTAGTTCACTTTCTCCTAGGTTGGCGATGCTTACATTGCAGGCAGTGCATTTCTTGGCTAAATTGCCTTTCTTGGCCCACCTAGATGAGGCTGAAGTGAAAAATAATGGAATAAATTACCTTATGAGTGAATGTAGAAGTAGATGAGAACTGTTGTACATCACACGCCCGCCTGCACACCACTTTTTTGTGCCTTACTGATATAGGGAAATTGGGAAACGAACTAGAAAAAAACGTGGCCATCTTCACGGTAATACTGACGCTCATTCGGAAGTGCCAACTGAAGTAAGAAGCCGAGAATCCGCTAAGTACGGGATGTGCTGTTACCTCTTCTTTTTCTTATTCATATGGTATAGCCGCTAAAAAAAGTGCCTCGCATTCATAGCAAACTGTGCACAAAGAAAAGAAAATGGTGTGCACAGGCTGTCAAAATAGCATAAATACAGTTAGAAAGTGTACATAGGTGGTTAAAACTTGCAGTTACTGCAGGAATTCCTGACGCAGCATGGAATTATCAACGAAGTATATATGTGATGTATGCAACGAAATTCTTCCATTAAAATGGAGGAAAGGAAGACAGATGATTTTCATGTGCCAAAACGGTCACCTAAGGAGGAAACTAAGTGCAAGAAAAGGTAGTTTTATTGGTGACGCACATCTCTCTCCACAACAAATACATTTTTGTATAATGTGGTGTATACTAGATAATCCCAGAACTAGCACAAAAATGTGCGAGATGAATGCAAACTCGCATACCATAGTAAACTGGTCTAGCTATTGCCGAGAAATTTGTGTGAATTCAGAAATGTATGCTTCGATTTAAAAAAAAAAAACAAACAAACCGAGAGAGTTGAGGATATATTTCTCCGACTTTGGCGGCATTACCTATTCATATGTTGCCAGCATTGCATTAAGGCCAGAGAATGACATGCAGTGCCATCTGTAGGACATACAGTGACATGTTGGACTTATATAAGACATCACTTCCTCGCTAATGTGGACCCAAGAAAGGCAATTTACCCCATTTGGCTGCTTCAACAAGTTGGTGATACCCCACCACAACTACCCCTCACAGTACGCATGCTCCGGCGTTATACTTCACAGCAATGATGGCCAGGTACAATAGACCTATTGTTACCTAACCATTTACAGACTACCAAACCATCTCTAATTTACTACGAAGTACTCGCATAATACACAAACCCTTGTTTTGAGCAGCAAATTTGTGAACATTGGCTATCTTAAACTGTTCCGTTATATTTAAAATCGTGATATGTACTAGTCACAGGGCATATAACAAATGAACAGTTCAAGCATGCACTCAACAAGTATTGCCATTTCGCCATCCCTTACCTTCATATCGCTCTCGTTTATCTGACTTATGTTTTTTGTGTTTCTTTGAACCCATCATGTATGCACAGTTTTTAAAAATTCTACGAAAGCGAATAAACGGTACACTGACCAATAATGCGTAAAATCAATAACCACTTTACTACAACACTGACATACACCACTCAGACTCGGAGGAAAACACGGATACCAAATACACAAAAGTACACAAAAGTGAGTATTAACTTTGTATTAAGTATTAAGCCAAATATTGAGTTTTAACTTCAAATTTCCACTTCACCCCACAGAACACCAAACTTGAAACTATATTTATACCACAGAACAGCAAAGTAATCTATACTATATCATTGTTCTTTGATCTACACCACAGAACAGCAAACTATTATCTACACAGTGTATGGCACAGAACACCAAAGCAGTGTTGCCAGGTCTGCCGAAATAAAAGCAGAAGATCTGGTTTGAAAAAAGCAGGAGATAGCAGTAGATTTCACTTAACCGGCAAATTTGCTTTGTGTATACATATTTATGGCATTATTATTGTATTAATTATTATTATTATTATTATTATTATTATTATTATTATTATTATTATTATTACAGACAATCTCCGAACACCTACATACGGTATTAAATTTTCCATAATACTAATTAAAATTGGAATAGCACTCACTATTTATGTCGATCCTTCTGTAGTGCACACAGTAGTAGTTGAGGATCCAATTATGTACACATTATTGTCAATCACTGTCATACATGTCTCTCTAGACTTTCTGCAACATTGAACTTGAAATTGCAAAAGAGTGGCACTCTGCATCTGACACAAGTCTGCTTGCATGTAACAATCCGCACATTGTTTTTGTTGACAACCGATTCCTTACTTTTGTTTTCATTAGATTTATAGTTGAAAAAACTGTTCCACTGTAGCACTAGAATGGGGAAGACTCAAAAGGCACCAGATAAATTTGGACAAAAGAGGGAAAACATGTTTTGAATCGGCATATTTCTTTTTCTTTACTTGGGTCCAAAATTCTTGCACTGTAGCGTCACTACCACATACAATGTCAGTGTTGCGCAGCAGCCTCCATTCTGTATCTATTAGTTGAATTTCTTCCGGTTTCACCAAATTAGGAAAACAAGAAGCAAGTGGTGCAATTGACTGTACTATTTGGATTTTAGATGGTTCTAACACTTCTAACAATGTAAGAAGGGGATCGCTTAATGAAAAACGGCTTAGTATCTGGCGAACTGACTCAATGTAAAAATCAACACAGCGTAATTTGAGAACTTGCACATGTTTGTCCGGCAGAGATAATTTTGTCAGAGATATTTGGACTTTGGCACCAAAATACATGTTTTCCACAGGAAGAAATACTCTGGGATCCCTGTATTCAATTTTATCTATTTCAGTGGACTTCAAATGTTCAGGTTTAATATAGCAGTCAAGGATAGTTCACAAAGCAGAGACAACATCAGCTTTCAGGTTGTGGATTTGGGGTTCTTCGCTTTGCATTTGCTTATTTAAACCGTTAAAAATAGGTAAAACAAACTGAAGGAACTCCAGATATAACTTGTTGTATGGTGATTTCAGCTTGTTGAGAATTACCTCAGTTGCTTGCAGTTTTTCTTCGAAAGAAGCATGGGTGAAGTAAAGAATAAGAGCATCATACTGCTCTAATATACGAGAAACGACTAACTTGAGAGATAACCACCGTGTTTGGCTTGGTTGTAGTAGTTTGTGTGGCTTAGTGTTCACAAACGTTTGAAACTCTTTGAGAGCTTCTACACGCTTTGCACTTGCATGGAAATAATTGAAGATATCGCGAACCAGATCTTCTGGTTCTCGCGGAAGTTTAGTGCAAGCATAGGATGAACATAAGTTGAATGAATGACAAACGCATGTCATTATAAACAAGTGTGGTATATCATTCTTTAGAAGAACAGATAAAGAATGTCTTTTACCCATCATAACACTAGCTCCATCTGCGGCTAATCCAATGAGGTTGTCTTTATAAGGAATATTCCTAGAAACAAAAGAGTTTACCACACTCTGGTACAAGTTAATTGCATTAGCATTACTAACAGATATCAGATCAAAAAATGAATCTGAAATCCTGCCAATACCAGAATCAAACCGAACAACCAAACACAAATGTTTAGAAGAACTAATGTCTGTAGATTCATCCACAATTAGAGAAAATTTATGTTCTCTCAGCATTGCATATAGCATTTCTTTACTTTCTAGACCCAAAACATTATTAAGAATAGCTGTTGCTTTTGTTCGAGAACAGGTTATCCTTTTTGCAATTTCAGAATCAGGACATATTGATTTAATTAGAGAGGGCAGATGTTCCATGAAATTAAAAGAAATATTATGTTCTGCTAGAAAAGCCACAAGACGAATTTCTGCTTCTTTTACTTTGGTAGTTAATGTGGTGGACTGATGTGCAAATGATAGAATTTTCTGTCCAATTAGCCGTTTAGCACACTGAATATGTTTCTCTGTTGTTACATGTCTCTCCAAAGCAGTTTTACCACTTGATGCAATATTTATATTATAATCACACACTTTGCAAAATGCAAAATTAGACCCCCTTTTAGAAGATGCTAACCAGCCACTAAACTTATCTTCTTGCTCCCACTCAGCTTTGTAGTTTTGACTGTACTTCTGTTTCTTACTCATGTTTAGTTAACACCGTAACACACAGCGTAGTTAAACTACATATAAGCACACGCACTTTAATTTACACTAGCAAATTAGAACGCTGGCAGTAATGTTTTTCTGTTCGTTCTTAAGCCTCAACTGCAACGCAACTGAAAAATTAATTTAGATTTTGTCACAGTAATGTTATTATTTAATTTGTTAAACCAAACACAGGCAATCTGCAACTGTTATGCTAGGGGAGGTGGAAAGAGAACAAACTAAAGGCATCAGCGATAAGTTTCTGTGGGATAAATAGACGCTTATTCTAAATAATGCCCGTGTATGCACATAAACACCCAAGATTTACTGCCAGTATAAACTGAAGCGAGAAGTATAAACGCAGTTGGTAAATAACAAGTAGCCTAAATAAGCTACCGGGAACGTCAATATCTGTATACCAGCCAGTTACTATGAGGAAAGTAGGCTTGAGAAATTTCTCCGGAGTGTGCTGAATATGTTATTGTTTATTCGTTATCCAAGGGTCCGGTTTAAAAGTGTATATATTTTCCCTCCACTTTCTTATCTATCATAGTTTTTCCAATAGCAAGTTCCCTTACGATAACGCAACCCAGATATGGTATAACGTTTGTGTATACAAGTGATTATGAAATGAATCACTCATTTTTGTACACGAGTAGAAGTGCCTTGCATGATAAAAACGTCCAGAATAGCAATTTCTACGATCTTAAGGGCAAACAAAGTCTAAAATTTATAAAGAAGTAAAAAGCAGGAGATTTTGAGGTTCGCTCGTGCTTTAGCAGTAGAGCAGTAGATTTGCAAAAAAGCATATCTCCTGCAAAATCAGTAGACATGGCAACCCTGCACCAAAGGCGTATATTATTAGAATTTAGAAGGCATATGAGCTAAGCCAATGTTTGCCTTCTGCGGCTGCACTGTTGCCAAGTCATGCGCCAGAGTTTGTAACATTTGTCGCGTCACAAACTGTCAGAACGTAAACTTGCGCAGCAAACGACGTACATAGCATTATAACCTGTAGCAGCAATATTAATAAGTTTAATTACTGTAAACAGTACCTGAATTTCTGAAAGCGACTTATTGTAAAGAAGTTGCTAGCTCGTCATCCTCTTCGTCTTCTTCTTTTTCCTCTTCATCCTCACTTAATTCGAAATCAGTTTCTTGAAGATTTATCGCCAATTTTTGCACGGTGTTATCTCGAGCTACTTCATTATGGAAATTCTCTTTCTGGAGTTTTTCACAGTGAGTCCAGTCTTGCTTTGTCACTCTGTCCAATACAGCATGCATACGCCTTTCAGTATCCGCAAGACGAAAGTGGTGTTTCGTTTAGCGACTTCCCTCTTTACCTTAGGCCAAATCAATTCTATGGGGTTGTACTGGCAATGATAAGGAGATAAGCGAAAAATTTGGTGCCCGATTTCTAATGCAATTTTACCTAACTCGTACTTTTTTCTTGAGTTTTGTACCGATTTACTTTTTGTAACAATTCTGCTCTAGTTTCAGAAAGGTGGAATGCAGTGTTATTACATACCAGCCAGTCCTAAATATGGCGTATATTAGATTATATCTTTGTAATTGTACGTTATTTCTGTGCATGTTTGTGTTGTAGACCAACTTATTAAGATAAAAGCTGTAGGTGTATTATGCATTGGTATAAGTATAGTAATTTCTTTACATAACTGCGACATAATAGTAGTGTTTTAATATAACCCGTCCCGCTCTTGCGTTGAATGTAAACAAACCTAACTGCTCCTGTATTTTGGAAAAACATTGTAGTCGTAATATAAGTGCTTGCAGAGTGTACTAATCCTCTTACGGTGTTAGATTATCTTTATTGTCTTTGTCAGAGTAGTGTGCTAATAATGAGTGATAAATCGTGTGATCTTAATGGTAATTGTGGTGCTTGTCGCCGGAGGGTTAGCCAGGGTATTTCTGTGCAGGATGTAAGTTTTGGTTTCATTGGGCGTGTGTGAACATTGTTAGTGAGAATGTGAGTAATTGTGCGGAGTAGTTTTGTGAACTTTTTAAGTATAAAGCACTGGTCAGAAAGCACGAGGAAACCATTTCCAACCTGAGAAAAGAACTATAATTTTTTAAAAAAGAAACTAGAAGCACTGTTTCGGCTTTAAAGGTTTTGGCCAATAACTTTCAGGACTTCAGGATGGTATCTAAGAATAATCTCAGGAGGAAAAGGCGATTAATTAATTAATTAATTAATCTCTGCAGACGATTAACATCTTGTCCAACTGAGCAACAGATTCAGTGTTCTTGAAACGCTGAATGTTGATCAGGCCACAAATCCCCAAGGGCAGGTCTTAGATGAATCTGTAAATCACACAAAAAGCAAGGTCTTGTTGCTTGGAAGTAGTCATGGGAGGGGCATAGCATCCCTGCTCAAACGGGACTTGGGGTGTGATTATGATGTAGTAGGCATAGTTAAACCCAGTGCTGCGCTCTCTGATGTCACTGAACACATGGTAAAGCTAACTGCAGGTTTTACCAAGAGGGATCATGTAGTGATAGTGGGTGGGCCAGGGAATAGCCCAGATAGAAATAGTAGTATCTGTGTGACATCAATGAGACCAACAGCCACACTAATGTGAAGGTAGTGGGAATTTTTCATAGGCATGACAAGCCATAGCTTCATTGGAGGGTGAGGGATACGAATCTGAGACTGGAGCATACCTTGTTAAGTCCTGCTGCCTCTCACATGGCATTATACATGTCGACGTATAGGCAGGGATGGTTATACCTCTCATGACCTAACCTAAATTCTAGAGGAAAAGAGAAGCTTTCTCTTCTTATTGCTGACAGAATTAAGGGTAAAATACCTGTTGTCACTAGTAGGAGGTCTTTTAAGGTTAAGTATGCTCCATAGTCACTATAATCATCGACACATAAAGCAAATTGATATGACCATTCCAAATACCTCTACATCCACAAGTAACTATAGAAATAATGCTTCTGACATCAACAATAGTGATGATAATAATACAAATAAAAACTGCCTGTCTGTATTTCATCAAAATAACAGAGACCCAAGAAACAAAGTAGACGAACTTACTATAAGTCTTAATACTGAAAACCCATTGCCATACAGTTTATGCTTATCCGAACACCACTTGATATAACAGGAATTTCAGCCCATTTTATTGCTTGGGTACTCTTTAACAGCTGAGCTTTCAAGAAAAAACTTACATAAAGGTGGCGTTTGTATATATGTTAGAAATGACTGACTTATAAAGTTTTGGATTCATCCAAGTTTTGTAGTGAACAAAACCCTGAACTCTGTGCAGTTCAGCTAAATGAAAGTAAATTTAATTTAACCATAGTAGCTCTTTATCGATCTCTCTTAGGCAATTTTGAAATATTCAGAAAGAAACTTGAACACCTAAAATTTTTCTTCAAACCAAAAAGGGAATTAATCATATGTGGTGATATAAATGCTGATTATTTGAAACCTAGTGTTCTAAGGGAACAACTCAGCTCTTTATTTACAGCATACCACATGGCACATACAGTAATCTTTCCAACAAGAATCCAAAACAGCTCTTCTACAGCTATAGATAATATATTTGTAAATACGGATAACTTTAAGTTTTGCAATGTGTCATCAAAAACTAATGGCCTTTCGGATCATGATGCACAAGTTCTACACATGAAAAAGTTAAATTTAAAATCCAAACCTAAATATACTTATCGGAAATCTAGAGCAATAAATGAAAATACTCTCAGTGAGTTTAATAAAAAAACTTAAACTTGAATTATGCAATCAAACTTACCAAACGAATGGAACCAATAATAAATATAACAGCTTTCTTCAGTGTTTCAAAACCCACTTTGACGATTGCTTCCCAGTCAAGTTAAACAAAATATCTAGCTTCAAAGAGAGAATGCCTGGATCACTTTAGGAATTAGGACGTCATGCAGACGTATTAGAGAATTATATACGCAAGTAAGAATTAGTAATAACATAGATTTAAAACACTACTTCAAAAAATATTGTAAGCTTCTAAAGAAGGTAATAAAACAGCTAGACTATTGCATTATAATAAACAGATTCAACTCTCTGACAATAAAATAAAAACTACTTGGAATATAATAAAAAGAGAAACTCATTACAAAATGACTTAATAACACTAAACATTGATATCAAGAAATTAGTAAACCTCGTGAAGTTGCAGAAATGTTTAACAAATTATTTTTTGGTGTAACAAACAAACCGAGTATTAACTTTGGAAGTAAACAGGCAGCTTTGGAATTTCTAAGATCAAATTTCACTAATGAAGTGCCTGAATTTAAAGTTAACCTGACAACGCCTTCTGAAATAAAATTATTAACTCCTTCAAAACAAAAAATTCTTCTGGTTATGATGAAATAACAATAAACATCTTAAAATCATGCTCATCTCAAATCTCCACTTCCGTTAGTTATTTGTGCAACGAGCCACTAAGGACAGGAATTTTCCCTGACAGAATGAAATTTTCCATTGTTAAACCACGTTTCAAAGAAGGCGAACGCAATAATTTTCAAATTATAGATCAATATCTATCTTGCCAGTCTTTTTAAATGTTCTTGAAAAGTTGATGTTTAATAGACTATATAAATACCTAGAATATAACAACATACCTGTCAGGGATCAGTTAGGGTTCAGAAAAGAAATTTCGTCCAATAATGCAACTTATAGGCTTACTCATGAAGTGTTAACTGCATTAAACAAAAAATGCATGTAGGTGTGATTCTATGTGACTTAGCAAAGGCATTTGCCTGTGTTGATCATGATATTCTGATAGCAAAATTGAAATTCTATGGACTAAAAATGAAACTCTAAGTTTATTCTTATCATATCTAAATGAAAGAAAACAAAGTGTTGAAGTAATCAACGATATTGGATTTGGAAAAACATACATCAAAACGAGAAACAGTAACACATGGAGTGCCCAAAGGTTCAGCCCTAGGACCTTTACTATTTTTTATCTATATAAACTAACTATCATTTTATATAAAGGATACTGCCAGTATCATTTTGTTTGCTGCTGACACGAGTGTTCTGGTGACTAGTAAAACCCTGAATGAGTGTGTAATTAAATTGAATTATGTTTTGAAATGTATGTCACACTGGTTTAAAGCTAACAATTTATCTGTAAAGCTAGACAAACAAAAGTTGTTAAATTTATAACCCATCGATCATCACACACTCCAATAGAAATTGAAACATGTTACTAGAACAAATAGACAACATTAAATATCTGGGCCTCCAAGTAGACAGATATTTAGATTGGAAGATTCACATTACATATCTCACCCAAACTCAATTCTGCTGTTATGCTATCCGAGCACTGGTAAATGTCAGTTCTATAGATACACTTAAATTAGTATACCATGCATGTTTTAACTCTATCATTGAATATGGAATATTATTTTGGGGAAACTCAGTAGAAAGTAAACGAATATTCCTCATACAAAAGAAGGTTATAACAATCATTGCCAGCACTCATAGCAGACACACTTGCAAACATCTTTTTAGAAGACTGAAGATATTAACCCTGCCTTGCGTGTACATATTTTCTATCTTAAATGTTTTTGTATGCAATCGAACCACATTTAGTACAAACATGGAAATTCATGAGATAAACAGTAGACAAAAGGGTAACATCCACCATTCCAGTGCAAAGCTTTCTTGCTTCCAGAAAGGTGCATATTATGAGACCATAAGAATATTTAATACTCTCCCCAATGATCTTAAGGGAAAAGTTGACAATTTCAATGTCTTTAAAACTACTGTTAAAAATACCTATAATCAAAAGAATATTATTCTGTACCAAATTATCTGAATGACATATTATCCTGATGATAATGCATATATAGCTCTGCAAGTAGTATTAGTAAATATTAATGACAATTGACAGTTACATTTGATGCCTGCTCTAGAATTAATTAAGCTATTTAAATGTATGTATATTAAGAACTGGCATTAAATGCTATGCATTACAAATCAAATAGAACAAAATAATGAGACGAACTAAAGCTACAAGCCTAGTTAAATTTAAAATAACTGTCCTTGTCTATAAATATGTTAGTCTAAAACGGTAGGGAGGTATTCGATTATGTACAAAATTAGGCCTGATTTGTTTCGTTTTGTATATAATACGTTTTTATTTTATTTTAAATGTTCTGTATTCTATGTAATATTTAGGTATATATGTAACTCTATTGTACATTTCCTTGACACGCATATAGTACGTCTTTATTTTATTTCAAATCTTATATTATTCTGTAATATTTATGTTTATATGTAAATTTTGTACATTTCCTTGACATATTCTATGTTTACAAGCCTTTGTGGCTGCTAGTGAACTCACAGAATGCCATCCAATGTAATATAATCTTGCTTTTTGGAATTAGTAGAGAGAAGTTTATCTAAGATTTTAGAATGGTAACTTGCATTATCGATAAAGATGATTGATCCCTCTTCTAAGAAAGTTAAAAATTTGTTTATTAACCATTCTGTATAAGGATCTGTATTCATTTCAGAACTATAATCAACATTTTTATTCCCTGGTCTGAAACTGAAAACCCACTTGCTTTCGGGAATGAATCCTGTTTGTGCAGAGCCTGCATGACAAATTTTAAGCATGTTTCTTTTTCCTACAGGTATCTTGAATCCACCTCTACCCGTCGAATCTTGCCATATGTTTTGCTTGCAATGATTTTATTTTACCCACGTCTCATCAAGATAAAAACATGGGGCGGGTATCTCCAGATTCCCTAAGGATGTGCAGAGTTCTTAAAAATCTTTCTAGCAGAATGTAACAATAAAATTTTTATGCTATTGTCGCAGTTACACAAAACACTTGAAACTTCATTTGCCTTACGCAGGGCCTTGAAGCGAACTTCAATGAACACGCGCGCGCGCTTCTGGACTGCGATAAGCCGTGTTCAATTAATTAATAAAGAAAGTATGCCAGTTTAAAACGTTGCTCCGCAAATGTCTCACTAACTGTTGCTTAATAAAAAGAAATAACACACGGGCAAAGTTGGAAGTTGGGACGTAAATAAAAACACGAGAGTAAGCTACATTTATTCCTAGAACGATAACTCGAGAACTATACGCGTAGAAACACGACCTTGGACAGCCTACTTCAAAATTTGTTGCTGCATATACTAGGCACATTATAATGTCGAATTTCTAATAGTAATTTTGGGCACATGGAAAAGAGGAAACATTGCACCTCACGTTTGTGCCGTAGCCGTCCGAACTAGCTAACACAGCACGCCTATCGTAGGCCAGTCGCAGGCGAGTCCCTCTCTCATATGCCTTCTAATACCGTACAGCCGTATAACTACCTTCCTGTATTCCTCACAAATACAAGGTGTTCGGCACTCCGAATGAAGACTATCGAATTATTCGATAATCGCAAACCGAATCATTCCGAAGTTTCCGTCAATATTCGAGGTTTCATTCGGCTTACCTTTGTATTACGCCTTAAAAACGATAGTAGTTTTCATATCGACGTATTTGCATTTATTGCCGCTATGATCGCTCAATCACAAAGTCGGGAAAGTTACCATACGGAATTATCAAAGTGAGTGACTACAGATTAATTAAGAATTCTTGAAAAGAAATCGAGAGTATGTTTGTGTTTTTCTAGGATTACTAATCGTGTTAAGACAATATATCTCGGTAATTTCTCTGTGCTATGGTGTATAATGGACCCAACATTAAATTACATATTTAGAGAGTAAAGTAGCTCGTAAACATTGCTAATAAATTGTATGCAGAACATGAAAACTATGAAGAAATCAGGTTATATATGTGTTATGTTAACATCATTAACCTATTCTAAACTTTTGAAGTTAGTTATGTATAATGGACCCATATAAGTCGCATTTAGATGTTAGGGTTTTTAAACTTCGCTTATAACTCTTATTTTTAACATCTATACAGCAATAAAACCATACCCAATAGCGAATAAAATATGCATACATGAAAATCGCATTTTGTGTTCATTAAAGAATTAACATACATGTTAATCTATCCCTTGATTGGAAGAATAATTAAAAACTGCTGTTGTTAATTCACAAAATATTTTAAAACCACCCTCTGCAGCTGCTTTTAAGTCTGGAGATTACCTGCTTCAGTTTTCTGCATTTTCTAACCATCCTTTTATGCTACGTTTTAAAGAACTGGGGAATTATATTTTGCTTTCGAGTAGAGCATTGTGTACCTGTAGCTTTCTGCATGGTTTCTCAATTGAAGTGTCATTGATTGTCACATTGGATGCACTTGGTGCAATAAAGGTGTCATTGAATGCTATATTGGATGTATTTGGTACAGAATACTCCGCATTCTTTATGGCAGTTTTCATTTTCCATTTCAGTATTTTGTATTCTTTTGTTTCCGAATCTTGAAGATTGAACATTTTTGCTTTCCATACTACGTATATTAAGCAGGGAAAGTATTGTATTCCATTGTCGCAGTTCTCATTGGCTTGTGTTATCTTATTTGCTTATTGTTTAATTATTTTTATATTTAGGTTCCTTTTCCTCCGGCTAGCTATTATAGCTCAGTCCAGCATGTGTGTCTAAGCAGGGTGTGTAAACGGAAATGAGTTGTTGCTAAAAGATAACACGGATAAAAAATTGATTCTAGACTTTTATTGTCGTCACACTTAATTAATAATTGACATATTTAATCTTTATACACGCCTGACTGAAACTGTGATATTTCCGAATGTAACTACAGTCGTTTTAGTTGCCGCGCACCAATCACTTCGCGTACTTTATATTTTTGTAACTAACTCTGCAACGTGCACCTCGTGAGAGATTCTTCAGAACTCTTCGACAGTTGCTTATGGCTCGAGAATATATACTCCTTCACCTCGAATTGCCTAAACATTGTAATATAGTTGCTATTGGTTACCAACTTGCGCCCACTTTAGCGTCTGTTTTGATCAGCCAATCACTACTACTAACATATATGCTCTAGGGAAGATATTCCCTCCATTTCTAAAAAAGGCACGCCACTCTGACGTCATTTTGTTTATCTCTTCTTAGTAATAAACAACTCACCCCCTCGGTTTATTGCTACCCACTTCTATTGTCAGTTTCAGTTATTTCCTAACAATACTTATGGCTAGCAAACATATAAATCCTGTACATACAATAATATTAATTTACACTACAATCACTCTGGCATGCACAGCATGTTATGATATAAAATATTGCCTCATATGCCACACTAGAAACATAATTATAAATATTTACAACCTTCTTTTCTTGAAATCTTATAATTGAGTTTTAGTCTGCTTGTGGTTCGAGAATATATACTCCTCCACCTCGAATTGCCTAAACATTGTAATATAGCTGCTATTGGTTACCAAATATCGCTCCACTTTAGCGTCTGTTTTGGTCAGCCAATCACTACTACTAACATATATGCTCTAGGGAAGATATTCCCTCCATTTCTAAAAAAGGCACGCTACTCTGACGTCATTTTGTTTATCCCTTCTTAGTGATAAACAATTCCCCCCCGGTTTATTGTTACCCACTTCTATTGTCAGTTTCAGTTATTTCCTAACAATAATTATGGCTAACAAACATATAAATCCTGTACATACAATAATATTAATTTACACTATAAACACTCTGGCATTCACAGCTTGTTATGATATAAAATATTGCCTCACCATCCAAAAATTCCATACTGAGATTTAACCGTTTATACATGTCTTGAGGCCTCTGAATCCAAAACAACATTTTTAGAAAAAGGTCTGTGTATGTTTCCGTGTGTGTGTGTGTGTGTGTGTGTGTGAAATCACAACTCAAAAACGAAAAGTCGGATAAATACCAAACTTGGTATTTAGATTCGGTACCTTCCAAGGATGTGACACACAAATTTTCAAGAAAATCCCCCACCCCAAACTAGTCTTTACATGGATCATTTTTCGAAGGTTCCTATTTTCTAAAAATAGGACAGGAAGAAAGGGCAAGTTGCTTGGGTAGTTAGAGCTCCATATGTATATTTACGTCAACAATTCATTGTTGTGTGATTCGAATCTACAACCAATAAAGGTTTATATTAACTGTCATATAGCATCATGAACATTAAATATATAAACAATAAATTAAACAATTCATCAATACTTCATTGTCATTATAACTGAGTGCTAAAAGTTTACAGTAGTTGAGCACCTCTATTGGCAGTAATTAGCGTTGCGTAGGAACCTGTTTTATTGTCAATTCTCACGCCGATACGCAATGGGTTCAACCAACTAATAAGACTGGGGGAATATAAGGTCCTGCTATTTACATTACTACATGTAAAACTATGAATTACGCACTTTCCTATGCCGGTGATTGTAACACCAATTGCACACAGATAATGCTGCCATGTGCTGAGAGATTTCCAAACCATTAACCCTATCCCTCTAATCTTTCAATCACAACCTTTTGTGTGTATGGTGCTTTGATTACTAGATATTACACGTTGACAGTGACACCAATCAAAATTCAATTAAGCTTACTACAGGTTTGAACAAAATTCCGCTACAATAATACAAGCATAATAATTATAAAACATAATAATCTATCTTTATGAGGTGGCACATGAACAAGACGACGGATTAATGGTGGTGGTGATGATTCTCTTGTTATTGTTGCTGTATTTGAGTAAAGCCTAGTAGTGGGCTTAATAAAAGTATAATAAACTAAATTAATAACTGTCACTGAAACTAACTGGGAGGGTATCTGCGCAAGCTATTTACAGCATATTAAGAATCATCTTTGTCAGAAGATTCTGTTGTCACCATAACATTCCTAAAAAGTTGTACATGGATTTCCCAAATTTATTTACATGCTCATGAGTTATTGGATATGACATATAGCGATTGTCTTTGTTTTGAAGATCAATTTTTACTCTTAGGAGGTCGCTCAGAGTTTGAGGTTTAAGCTTGTTCTATTTTTTTAAACTTAATATCAGCCATCATGGAAAACACGTCAGCGTTTCACGTGGCAACACAAGTAATATTTGAGCCAACTTTTAAATATTTGAGAAGGCATATTTCCCTTGAAAACGTTCTATTTCTCCTAATCTGCACGAGAATGATGGGGTAGTGTTTGATTTAGTTAACTCTTCTTCTTCAGGAAAGTAACTATTTAGATTCTGATATTTTTGGTATTGTTTCTTTACTACTAAATTTCCTATCATACGTATTTGCAAGTCCTGATTACATCGTACTTTTTATGTGCATCTAAGGCCAAAGCATTGCTTGGAATATCGAATGACATATTCCTAAACAACTTGTTGGCTAGGAACCTTCTGAGTTATTCACTAGCACAATTCCTATAACATTTAACATAGACAAACTTGAACTGTCATTTGTCCCACTCATTGCATCCCGTTAGCAATTCCATTGTGCCCTGACCAACATTTACCTCTCTTATTGGAAGCAAGACACCAGCATCCAAAACATTTAATTTATCCACCTTTTCGTCAATTGAGAAACATGAAGATTTTAGAAGATTCACTAACATTTTAACAAATCTTCTACTTTCGGGATACAAATCTTGCACTTGAACATTCTAATATTGGAACATTACATTGAGCTGATTAAAATTGAAAAAAATGATTCAAAAAGTAAAGATATGCCTTCCGATAAGGATTCTGAAATCCAGAAGAAATCATACTGCCTACTTAATTTTTGTCTTCAAATGCTACCATTCCATTGTTGAAGATCACGATTAATATAATGATGCCACCCATCTTGTTTCACTGGGACTTAACATCTTTAGTACAAAAGCATGCATAAAGTTTTTAAATTCTTTCAGAATGCTCTGCTTTTTAGGGAAGCGAGAAAAATAACGACACGTTTTGCAACAATTCTTCAACATAGTCAGGAATTTCTTGTGATGCTGCTACAACCGCTAAATGTGCTAAATGACATACACAACCATTAACGACTATTTGTGGAGTTCCATTAAGAAGATGAGTATTATACCATTCATTGTTGCCTAACATAACACTGGCATTGTCAGAACAAAATCCTACGACATTTTCTACACTGACAGCTGTTTTCTAGGCAATTTTTGAACAAACCTTTGCGGTACCTTCCTCACTACCAATGCGAAACCAAATCAAGAATTTAGGTATTGACATGCTCGTTATAAGTATATCTTGCTAATATGCAAAGCAGGCGCCTATTACTGATGTACACTCTCATTTGTTATATTTCAGTTATTTACTTAAATCATCCCTGATTTTTTAAGAGAAAACTTCCTGAACAATATTTGTACATTTAATGCGGCCTTGACTACCATTCTTGGCAATTGCTGAATCCTCAAAATTCAATTTAAATACTTCAACATGCTGAACGGACTTAAAATTGAAATTTTGGGCGGCAAATAACAAACTAGATCTAATGTTAACAACGGTAGCACTTTTGTCTTATTTACTGTGTAAAATCTCTGTAAAGCAAGAAGCGGAAGAATTGATGATAATGTATTTTGTTTATTATACCAAGTTATTATTTTGAAATAGGAAAAGTTCATAATTGCTACAATCATTATTCTAGGTCTTAGGAAAAATATCACAGTCTCTCTGATGGTCATTTAGGCTTATATTAGTGGCGGTGATTTATCTTTTGATTAAATGAGTAATCAAGATAAACTGAATTTAATCGTTATACATTGCTTAGTAAAATGTAAATAAACTAATTTACTAATTACCTGAGAAATGTTTCTGCTATCAGTAGATTTTAGATTCTTCTTGTATTTCTGGCTTTCACTGTGTTTTAAAAGATCGCTTCTTTTTGCCCCCAGAACATCACAAGTTCTGCCCTTTGCTTTTGTACCGTCCTCCTTAATTGGATATAACCATTTACAAAAAAAGTTTTCTTCAAACTATTTCTCCCAAAATAACCGATCTTCACTTTTAATTTTAGGCAATTCTCCGCGGAATTCCCGTTTTTCTTAGGGGTGAAGCACCCATTATCACTCATTATTATGGTAACACTTAAAATTAACCCATTACTTTATACAGGGTGAACCACCTAAAACTTGCACAACAAATATTTCGGAAATGGAAAGTGTTATTGATGTGCAGTTTTCGCAGCATTGATTGTTCGTACATTTAGCATATAAACAGATTTTAATAATACGGAGAAAGTGTATTTTTGAGCAAACATACAATTTTCAAATGGAACAATGCCTAGTTACATAAACAGAATAAAGTTAGGGTAAATTAGAATGTCAGTGGCGTTTGTTGCAAGATTCTAGTGCAAGTGGTTTACGAGAAATCTTATTTTGAAGCTTTTACGCCCCGACACTTGTAGCACAAGTGTGGTAGTGTGGTAGCACAAACTAAAGAAAAACAAAAGGGAATTATAATACTTCTGTGGACTCTTACAAGTAAAGAGAACATAGCCCTTCAAAGGTTGTGTTCAAAATGATCACCGGCAGCTTCAATACACGCTTCGAGTCTGCTATGGAAATACTGCAGGACATGTTCTAGCATTTCAGTGGAAATTTCAGAGCAGGTAGCAGTAATACGTCGTTTCATATCGTCTGGTGTAGTTGGTACATCCTTGTAGATAGTATCTTTCAGCCTTCCCCACAGAAAAATGTCTAAAGGGCCCAGATCCGGTGAACGGGCCGGCCAATGTACAAGTCCTCTTCGTCCAATCCAACGATTTGGAAACAATCCGTTAAGACAAACTGTAGTACTTCATGCACTGTGGGCTGGAAGCCATCATGTTGGTTACCACAGGTTCTTCCTAGGCTGCAAAGGAGCGTCTTCTAGCATCTGTGGCAGATGGTCTGTCAGGAGGCTGCAATACTTGTGCGAGTTCATTGTTCCTTCTATGACTATGAGTTGATGGTTCACTATCCCACACCACACGTTTAAACTCCATGGACGCTGATGTTCCACCTGACGAAGCCAACGGGGATTGTCAACAGACCAATAGTGCATGTTTCTGCGGTTTACCTGGCCATGATTAGTAAATGTTGCCTAATCACTAAACAAGATACATGATGAATCTGGAGTAACATGTTTTAATACCCATGTACAAAAGTTAACACGATTCTCAAAATCGTTTCCATGCAGCTCTTGATGGAGAGAGATGTGATAGGGGTGGAACCTATGTCGATGGAGAATGCGCAGTACACTTGCCTGACTTATGCCACTTCCACGTGCGATTGTACGGGAACTAATTTGCGGATCTACTGCAACCGCAGTCAAAACATTAATTTCTGCCTCTTCTCCAGTCACTTGTTTGTTTCTGTTACGTTTTCTAGGTGTTACAGTACCACTTTCACGTAATTGGTTGAAGAGGTTGATAAATAATTGCTGAGATGGTTGACATCTATTGGGATACGTTTCCGCATACACCGTACAGGAACGAACTGAATTCTTCCTACACTCTCCATACACCATGAGCATGTCGGCTTTTTCTGCATTAGTAAACCCCATCTTCCACTCACGATTTACTGCTTGAACTGTCACAAACTAACTGACCAGAAAGTCGCAATGCAATCAATGAACAGAAAACACAATGCAAACATATAGCAACATTGTACCTAGCAACTAAGCAGGTTGAATGGGACAATTGTCGGGGTGGAAACTTTTCAAAATACGATTTCTCGTAAACCACTTGCACTAGAATCCAGCAACAAAGACCATTGACATTCTAATTTACCCTACCTTTATTCTGTTGATATAACTAGGCATTGCTCTATTAAAAAATTGTATGTTTGCTCAAAAAATACACTTTCTCAGTATTATTAAAATCTGTTTATAGGTTAAATGTACCCGCCCCTGGCTACCAATCAATACTGTGAAAACTGCACATTAATAGCACTTTCCATTTCCGAAATATTTTAGGTGATTCACCCAGTATAACACAACATATGACTTGACTCGACGGTGCAAGTCGTCCTCCATGCTGTAGTGGTTACCATCCTAGCCTCTAGTTTCCGAAGTCACGGGTTCAAATCCGGCGGAGGGCGATGGATTTTTTCGAGCGTAAAAATCCTTAGGAAGGCTTCCTTTGGAAGGGAGGAAAAGCTGGTCGTCCCGTGTCGTATATTTCGGCACGTAAAAGAACCTCAAGCCTGATAAACGGGCATCTGAGCAAAACTGGTCTTTCACGCCCGATATAGAATGGGACGCTAAGCACCACAGCAGTTAAAGGGCGTCCATAAATAAAACTTAATTTAATTTAATTTCGACGGTGTAATATTGTAACTTGAAATGAGCCCTGAGGGAACTGAGGTAAGATAACAACCAGAGCAGAGATGAAGTTCTGGAGAGGTGCCATATAAACGAAGTTATAAAAAGGGGAATTACAGATCATTAACTTCCATCGATTGGCATTGGTTAAGGCAAGATAGAGTTATAGAGGAAAAATGACTTATGTAACATCATAAAATAACGTGAGCTATCGGGGAAGTACCGGTTTATATGGGAGTTACATACATAAACTCATTGCATGTATATCGTGCAATAAATTCACGGATTTTTCAAAATTACTGACTTTCAAGCTGTATGACGGGTAAAACATGTATTTGATCGAGGACGGATTTTTTTAACATAGATTAGATTGTATGTCCTTTTACTGCTTTTGTTTTGTATTTTTAAAATGTGTTGTGCTTTGAAACAATTTCTGCGTATGTCTTAATTTGTATGATCTATCATGCGCTAGATTAAAAAAAATTAAACTGAGTTTTATTTATGGACACTCTTTAACTGCTATACGCACTATGATCAGGCATGATGATTTTTCGCAAAAGCGATATAGCGCGAAATGCTCATATTCTTGTATTTTTATTTTTCATTACCTATAAACCACTGCTACAAGGTAATTTGAAAATGCGATAAAAGAGAAATTAGGTCAAATACTAAAAGTATGCCAAAATTTTACATAAAAACGAAATGTATTGCAATTCGTTGAATCTTTCTAAAATGTAAACATAAAAAGCAAAATGAGTCTTATGTTTATGAAATGTTTGCTTTAGTCCATTAAACGTTTGAGGAGTGCATGGAAAAAGTGCGAAAAACTACCCCCCCTCTCAAGGGTTTGGTAAACTGTACAACCCTATCAGTTCTGGTCGTGCATTGTTAATAGATTTAAAAGAATTAAGTGAAAATAAAATGATCAGATTTTTTCGAGTTAATACGGATAAGGTTTTTTTCCCTCTTGCTATCTTTTTTGTATATGCATATTTTCATTTCCAGCTGGTATACAGACTATGCAGAAAAATAAAGACGTATACTGTCTGCAATGTATTTGCGATCCTATCTATAGCGTAGATGCCAAAAAATAATTCACTACGTAGAATTAAATTGTGATAACAGGAGAACAGGAATAATAGAACTAATCTTGAGGTATGTTCTATAAATCCTCTAAACAGAGTCACAGATTTAGAACTTGCCTGATCTGAGTTATTTTTGTGTATTGTCTTTATTATTAATCTGATTTTGCATCACAATTTTCCTTTTGTGTGTGTGTGTTATGCTTTAGTCTGTGTCAATTCACTGTTGTCTTTGTTGTTTTAAAGCTGTATTAAGCTTTAAAAAGCGCAATTTGTTCTGTGATTTTAATTTTCCAGTAACGTTATTCAAAAGACCTTTTAAATGCCAAATGTCCAAAAATGTCAAACTAACTTTTATCAGTTATATGGCTTTCTTCAAAAGTTAAAGTGTATGTATATGTGTGCTAAATCAAAATACTAAATTTCTAATTTCAAAATCTAAAACTCGCCACCCCTAACTGTGATATGTTTACCAATTTCTTGTATTGCATCACAACTCAAATTATTCCTCGGGGAGTGTTTCATCATATTGTCTAAGGTGGATTAGGTTATGTAGCATAAGCTTGCTATTACACGGTTATTTCTCATCCGCTATCTGTATACTGAATGTTTATACTGCTAAACGGTTGCTTGCGATAAAATATAAGCAATGACATGAGACATTCTTCGAGCCTACTTCCCTCATGATAGTTACCTAATATCCACCATTGGCATTCACGATAATAATTAAAATAGGCTGATTCTTAAAATTAAAATCGACAAGTGTCGTTACATTTTCCCGCTTTTTCGTTATTCGCCGCAATGTCTCCCCAAGGCTTAAATTTCGCTAGCTGTCGAATTCTGGTTCCTGGTCGGGTCCCTCATAAACGGGACCCTCTAGAAACAACCGACCTGACACTGGGTTATAGATTTAGAAAAATGGCGGCGGTAGTTGGTGGTGATGCCTGAGACGTTAGCACACGCTAGCTGCTGTGCTGTGTTTTCGATACCTGTGATTTATTGTATTTTATTAACTGCTGCAGCTTGTAATCAGATTAGCGAGACAATTGTGTTTAAAAACCTTTATTTGTGCGACTTAGGAAACGGAAATACTCCCAGTCATGTGTTTTCACTGCCATATGCTCTCCACGTGATACTTCTGTTTACTAATGCATTCCGTGTAGACTATGGCTGCATTAAATGTAAAGTATACATTATACATTTTAATCTATTTGAGAACATAGTTTGTGTCACGATTACTGTGGTGAAATGAAGAAGAAATTGGTACAGTTGGGGCCGTTATATTCGTAAATGTACTTAACCTAAAACAATACAACAACGTCGTGCTCCCGGGTGTAAATCGAACTTTGGTTATAATGAATAGAGGTGTAAATAATTGTGATAATTATTTTAAAATATGCTATTTATAGTGTTAATTTCCATTATAAATATTATTAAATTATGTATATATGTGAGATATAATAAAACAATTACGGATATCTACACTGCAGTTTGTGAAAAGCAACACCAAGAACGAATTTCCCGAGTAGTTCCAAACTTGGTGGAGGTGTAGAAGAGTGTGCAAGCAATAAGTGATTAGATTTGCAGAGAGATGGGTTACACGTAGGCCGAGCAGAGCCCTCT
Source organism: Deroplatys truncata (assembly GCA_030765065.1). NCBI lineage: Eukaryota > Metazoa > Arthropoda > Insecta > Mantodea > Mantidae > Deroplatys > Deroplatys truncata. The sequence continues at coordinate 122,719,327 of CM060978.1, forward strand.
CGTGTCGGTCCAACAAGGTCGTGTTGCGCCCAGTGTAGTCAGTGCAGAGCTATCAAACAAGGTAGATACAATAAAGTGAGTGCCAGTATGCCTCGTGGACGCCAAAGGGAGCCATATCGGCATGTGAGTGAGTTCGAACGGGGCAGAATGGTCGGTCTACGGGAAGCGGGTTTGTCATACTGTGGCATTTCGGTCGTACAGGGCATGCTGCTACGACAGTGATGCGTGTGTGGAAGCAGTGGATAGATGAAGGTCGTACGCAGCGAAGAGCGGGTACTGGACACGAAACATGACCACAGCACTGGATGACCGTCATCTTGTCCGCATGACCATAACGGACCGTACAGCTTCATCCACAGTGTTGGCTCGACGCTGGAGCACTGTAACGGGTGTGAACTTGTCTGCATCAATGGTTCGTCGCCGTCTGCTGCAGGTTGGACTCGTTGCATGCATGCCATTACGTCGGCTTCCATTGTCCAGAAACCACAAGCTTCTCCGACTGCAATGGGCACGTGAACACCGTCACTGGGTGCTGAGTGGCAAAATGTAATCCTTTCGAATGAGTCCCGCTTCAACGTGTCCTACAGTGATGGCCGCATACATGTCCGGCGGTACCGTGGTGAGCGCAACCTGGAGGGCTGCATTGTTGAGCGCCATAGCGGACAAACAGCAGGTGTGATGGTTTGGAGCGCCATTGGTTACACCAACCGATCTCGCCTCCTACGAATTGAGGGCGCTTTGAACAGCAACCATACCTAACGGTGGTTGTAGAGCCTGAGGTACTCCCTCTGCTTCAGGCATCCCCACAGGCCACATTTCAACAGGACAATGTCCGGAATGCGAGGAATGTACAACCCTTCTTCGAAGAGCGAAGGTTATCATTGCTTCCCTGGCCTGCACGTTCGCCTGACATGCCGCCCATCGAACATGTCTGGGATATGGTTGGTCGGCACCTGGTGCGTCATGGTCCTCCAGTAACCGCGTGGAGGGAAATCCCTCAGGAACTTATTCAGAACCTTGAACCTTTCAATGTCACTAGCAGTTCTAATTGCAGCGCATGGAGGCCACACCAAGTACTGAATATTAGGGCTCAAAAGTCATGTACAGATTTGAAAAGCTTATCATTTGTACGTGTCATGTACGTAATCTGTGGTATTAAATTCATTGAATTCATGCGTTTCCATCTTGGTGTTGTAATTTCCACAAACGGCAATATATATATATATATATATATATATATATATATATATATATATATATGTGTGTGTGTGTGTGTGTGTGTGTGTGGTGAGTACCAGTGATTCTCATACATAGTATTGCCATTCATATTTCCAAAATATAAAGATTTAACAGAAAACAGATCATAATCATAAATCATGAACACTTTATTCCTTCGAAGGATTCACCTGTGTGTATATATCATAACAAAAGATAAACTCCCTTGTGGTGGTTCTTTTATAACAGTTCCAAGAAAGAAGTTAAACAGCAGAATGGAGCACTTCCGACAATTTTTTTAAACCAACCATCGTATTTATGCTTTTATGTTGCTGTATGCAAAACTGTAGACTGTAAGAATGTTGTTTTGCAGTGCTGTTTAAGGTTATGTATTTCATATATTTCACTTGCAGTGCTCGTTTTACGATTATTTATTTTTATATTTCAGTCTGTCGGTGTGAACTTTCTCTGCAAAAACTAATAAAGAATGTTATAAGTCGCTAAGTAATAGGTATAATTTTAATAATTATTGCAAACTTATAAATGAAAAGCTTTCAGTGAGAGCAAAATTCCACCTTAAAAACCCTAAACTTAGTAGCTAATTACTGTAAACAATAGCATTTCTTGCCTCAGTCATCCAGAGTATATTTTGTGCATATTATATTGTGCACAGTGTGATACACAGTGTAACTGGTGACAGGTAATTTTTAGTGAACTCAGTGTCCAGTTGTTGACAAGAGATTTTTAAAGTATTTTCCAAATTTCCACCACATATGGCTCCCATTTTGGATGTCAGTGTCAGGTCCGTTATCCAGAGGGTCCTTCTCAGAACTCTCTGGATAACGGACCTGACACATCCAAAATGACGGCCGTATGTGGTGGGAGTTTAGGAAATACTTTAAATAGCTTTTGTTTACAAGCTATGACTTCTCTGCAGTAAAACACCATTAATGTGGCGTAATGATATGCATTTTGTGTAGATATATGCTTTGTTGTACACAAAACCGCTGTCTTAAAAGTAAACTAGATGCATTTTAACATTAAGTGGTGACCAATTAAATATCCGTATGTAACCTCTAACAGCATTCATACAGTCTGCGGTTTTGCATTCTATAACTTAACAGCATTTCTAAACTACATATTTTAATTACAAAGGACATAGCTTTATAAACTGCAAGTACTGTAATGTTGATTCCGTTGATTGATCGCTTCAGCATCCGTGGGCAAAGTTAAGCATAATCAACTACCTCGTTTATCCTTGATCATTCTCGATGCACTCAAAGATCGCGGTCATCGAGAATATTGCACATGGTATAAGTATCGAAAACTTATCGAAATAATAACAATCAACTTAAAATTAAATATTAGTAATGCGTATCAGTTTTCATAATAAAAGTCTGGGTCATGAACTACACATTAACACAGCAATAATATTATATAACATTTCAAGGAATTTACTAAATATGAATACTATTCGAATCAATGCAAATGATATCTGAGGATAAAAATTGATCCTCTGATCGCCATGATTGCTATTGTAAAAAGCAGACGTTTTTCCAAGCCATAATATATACCCAAAACTGGTATAAATTTTGGGTATTGTCCCTCTAGCTCCTATCATCAATCCAGTGACCGATATCTTTTTAAGGTTGTATTTGTGGGAAATAATGCATTCATAAAAGGCTTTTTCTTTGCTTTGCTTCTGCGTCCATTTCTTCAGGCTATTCGCAGTGGGACTCAAAGAGAACAGTAGGATCAAGAAGCATCCGCAACCATCAGATGCCTTTTAGGCAATAATATCAATGCGCCTGCTGCTACCACTGTTGGACAGCCCATTCAGATCTTCGCGGTCGAAAGCATTTTTCTTTCTTACCTGTTGCAACCTAGTTTCGGATCTTATGATGTCTGTTGTTTCGCAGCACCTCTCGTGCGGAAGCACCCGGAACATCTACAAGTGTTTCGTGCCTTCTGCCACAACGGCGGCAGAGTGTATTGTTTTGGGCCTCCTTGGGAAGGAGTGTACAGCAATAACTTCAGCAGTCATTCTGATAGCATCTCTCCATTTGGAGCTGGAAAGTCCGCGATTATCTCGGATCCATTTATTAGCAGATGTCTAGCCATTAAGCAGTCTATATCCTCCTCGTTTTTGCGGTAAATCCCTCCAATGATGAAATGCGTTTCTTTCAAATTTCTTCTCACTTTCTTTGCATCTGGGAGAAGACTTGAGGGTCATTGGTATCATTCTGAGCGACGTTAAGGTGTTGTGAACAGGTTTGAGTTTTCTAATGAAAATCTCTTACGGCGTTAATAAGTGGATTGTTAGTACTTTATATGTTGTAGTCGAACTTCCATGAGGCGCAGAATGGACCAAGGTCTTTGTATTTCCTTTCATTATATACCTTATGGTCTGAAACGTCTGTTGGTAGTTCTAGAATGCTTTTCAGAGAACATTTTAAGGTTTTATTCATGTGAGTTGAAAACGGTTGGAATTTTATCCTTTGGGATAACTGAAAATGATAAATTAAATTTATCGAGACAGAACGAGTTTAAAATAACAAATTTCTAGTTTGCTTGCAACGATCTAACGTTTCAGGTTTGTTGCGTAAATTACCTAATGTTTGACAACTATCGAAAAGTATTTCATCTTTTAAATTAATGCAAAATTAACGTATTCTTTTTCAAGGTTTTCGTAGTAAATTTTACTATTTTCTGAGATAATCATATTCTTTGATGAACATTTTCCTTTCTTTATGGATAAACAAACAAATTTTGATGTATCGATAGGCCAATTTCCTGAAAACGCTGTACGGCCAATTTAGTCAATTCTTTTGCTGCTTCTAAATGTTTTCCAGTGATCACGATGTCATCTGCGAAATTAATCACTGATAAATTCTGGCAATTTGAAGCCAACTAGTTACCATATTTATCAGACAAATATTGTTCACTAAGTTCCTCCAGAGTGGAATCAGTTGTTAAGTCGTAAAGAATGGAAAATTAAGGGGAACCCTGTAATACACCTCTTAGTAGTAATAGTCCCGGATGAGCCAATTGGATTAACGATAATCCTGCCGCTAGGGGCGCTAGTGTCGCTGCGATCGACGGCGGTAAGTTTGAAAAGCGCCATGAGCGGAAGGATTATCGTTATTGCAATTGGCTCATCCGGGACGAGCTAAAAGAATTGAGGATTAGGGAAAGATGAAGGAAAAACAGGAAGTGACGTGGCGTGCTTTGATTGGTAAAAATAAGACGAAATGTGATTGTTTCGTTAATTCGGGTGGAAGATGAAGGAAGGAAGATGAAAGAGTATGGAGGGCACGTGATGGAATGGAGCGGGGTGGCGAACTCATCAGCAATTTTTGAACGTTGGATGATAGTTTTCTTGAGTGGATAGAGAGATGGGGCGATATGAGACGCGGTGGCGAAAATGGGCACTAAACAAGATGGCGGTGACAAGAGGTCTAAGGACGAGGAAATTTCGAGGTTAGTGGTCACATTGGTGGTCGCAAGAGGTGGGGGCAAGGAGACGCGGTGGTGAGAATGGGAACTAAAAGAAGATGGCGGAAGCAAGAGCTTAGAAGAGCAGATTTTGAGGTTAAAATAGTGGGAACTAAAAATGGCGGAGGGTTGGCGACAAGGAGATGCGGTGAGAACTAAACAAGATGGCGGACACAAGAGGAAGGTAAGGAGATTTGAGGTTACAGTACCCGTCTTTTTCTTTTTTTTCGTTTTTTTCTTTTCTTTTTTTCTTTTTCTTTTTTTTCGTTTTGTTTTTTAAAAAAATAACTAGTTTTTTGGGGTTTTCTCTGGTTGGTAGACGAATGCAAGCTCTTTCTGCTTTTTCATAGGTTTTCCCTGGTTGGTAGGCGTTTGCTGTAGTGGTTGACGAAGCCCTTTCTAATTTTCGAGGTTTTTCAGGTTTTTCGTGGTTGTCCCTGCCCGGTAGGCAAATGATGCAGTTTTGCCTTGTCGGCGCACGGATACTAGGCACATACTCGCACACACACATATTCACACACACATACATTCGCTCACAAACTCTTTCCATTTTTCGGGCTTTTAAAAAATTAAATAGGCACACACACACTATAATAGTAGCGTATAAAAAATTTAAGAAACAAAATGCACACAATGACAAAATTGAAAATGTATATATATTTTAACACAAAAGTGTGAAGTGCAAAAGAAAATAAAAATTAAATAGGCACACACACACACATTTAACAGAAGCGATACCGCTTGATAAGGCACAAATTGCACGTTGTTTGTTAGGGCAATGCATGTTGAAAGTTGGCACACTGGGAAGTTGGTTCGCACAAAATCCACACAATGACAAAATTGAAAATGTATATATATTTTAACACAAAAGTGTGCAGTGCAAAAGAAAATAAAAATTAAATAGGCACACACACACTATAATAGTAGCGTATAAAAAATTTAACAAACAAAATCCACACAATGCCAAAATTGAAGATGTATATATATTTTAACACAAAAGTGTGCAGTGCAAAAGAAAATAAAAATTAAATAGGCACACACACATTTAATAGTAGCGATACCGCTTGATAAGGCACAAATTGCACGTTGTTTGTTAGGGCAATGCATGTTGAAAGTTGGCACACTGGGAAGTTGGTTCGCACAAAATCCACACAATGACAAAATTGAAAATGTATATATATTTTAACACAAAAGTGTGCAGTGCAAAAGAAAATAAAAATTAAATAGGCACACACACACTACAATAGTAGCGTATAAAAAATTTAACAAACAAAATCCACACAATGCCAAAATTGAAAATGTATATATATTTTAACACAAAAGTGTGCAGTGCAAAAGAAAATAAAAATTAAATAGGCACACACACACATTTAATAGTAGCGATACCGCTTGATAAGGCACAAATTGCACGTTGTTTCTTAGGGCAATGCATGTTGAAAGTTGGCACACTGGGAAGTTGGTTCGCACAAAATCCACACAATGACAAAATTGAAAATGTATATATATTTTAACACAAAAGTGTGCAGTGCAAAAGAAAATAAAAATTAAATAGGCACACACACACTACAATAGTAGCGTATAAAAAATTTAACAAACAAAATCCACACAATGCCAAAATTGAAAATGTATATATATTTTAACACAAAAGTGTGCAGTGCAAAAGAAAATAAAAATTAAATAGGCACACACATTTAATAGTAGCGATACCGCTTGATAAGGCACAAATTGCACGTTGTTTGTTAGGGCAATGCATGTTGAAAGTTGGCACACTGGGAAGTTGGTTCGCACAAAATCCACACAATGACAAAATTGAAAATGTATATATATTTTAACACAAAAGTGTGCAGTGCAAAAGAAAATAAAAATTAAATAGGCACACACACACTACAATAGTAGCGTATAAAAAATTTAACAAACAAAATCCACACAATGCCAAAATTGAAAATGTATATATATTTTAACACAAAAGTGTGCAGTGCAAAAGAAAATAAAAATTAAATAGGCACACACACACATTTAATAGTAGCGATACCGCTTGATAAGGCACAAATTGCACGTTGTTTCTTAGGGCAATGCATGTTGAAAGTTGGCACACTGGGAAGTTGGTTCGCACAAAATCCACACAATGACAAAATTGAAAATGTATATATATTTTAACACAAAAGTGTGCAGTGCAAAAGAAAATAAAAATTAAATAGGCACACACACACTACAATAGTAGCGTATAAAAAATTTAACAAACAAAATCCACACAATGCCAAAATTGAAAATGTATATATATTTTAACACAAAAGTGTGCAGTGCAAAAGAAAATAAAAATTAAATAGGCACACACATTTAATAGTAGCGATACCGCTTGATAAGGCACAAATTGCACGTTGTTTGTTAGGGCAATGCATGTTGAAATTTGGCACACTGGGAAGTTGGTTCGCACAAAATCCACACAATGACAAAATTGAAAATGTATATATATTTTAACACAAAAGTGTGCAGTGCAAAAGAAAATAAAAATTAAATAGGCACACACACATTTAATAGCAGCGATACCGCTTGATAAGGCACAAATTGCACGTTGTTTGTTAGGGCAATGCATGTTGAAAGTTGGCACACCGGGAAGCTGGTTCGCGTTGTGGTCAACCGACTACTTCGTCAGCATTCGTTCCCACGGTCAGGTTTCATGCTATCGTGCAGTTTGCACGACGCGTACAGCATGTGCCTTCCCCGTATGATCGCCAAACACCGTCACAGCTGTCATAGCTTGACGGCTTATTTCATGTTCATATTCCTTTTCAACACATTTCGTTTAGAGGTATTGTTTATTTGTTTTTCATGGCAATACGTTTTTGGCATAAGTTTTTTGCATTAATTTTATATAATGGATTGCGAAAATGGAAGTTTCTATTTGTATTTATGACAACTATGAAAATACAAGGAGAAGGACAGGCTTTTTGCACCTACCATGCTGTTGCTGATGGTGCGCTCGGCGGCCATATTCGACAGGGTGCCGTTGGCGGCCATATTCGACAGTTTATTGCAATGCGTGCAACAAGGGCACACAGCCAGTTGTTGCTGGCGTCGAAAGTTTGTGCGTGATTTTTCTCAGATTTTATGCACCGCACATCACAAAATCACTACACACGCCACTGATAGTTTTAAATATTTGACACTGATGTTGAAGTTGTGGCGGGGCACTGTTTTTAACTCCACACGCACTTAATAAATCACATAGCCGTGCGGAAATACTTAACATTCAGCGAAAAGCGCTAGTGGGGAGTGCAAGCTCAACCACTATTAGCAACATGTAGCAAGCGTTATAGTTCTGCTCGCGTTAGTCTTTTCTCCTACGATGTCGTTGGTGATGGTGCGGTTGGCGGCCATATTTGACAGTTTATTGCAATGCGTGCAACAAGGGCACACATCCACTTGTTGCTCGCGTCGAAAGTTTGTGCGTGATTTTTCTCAGATTTTATGCACAGCACAACACAAAATCACTACACACGACACTGATAGTTTTAAATATTTGACACTGATGTTGAAGTTGTGGCGGGGCACTGTTTTTAACTCCACACGCACTTAATAAATCACATAGCCGTGCGGAAATACTTAACCTTCCGCGAAAAGCCCTAGTGGGAGTGCAAGTTCAACCACTATTAGCAACATGTAGCAAGCGTTATAGTTCTGCTCACGTTAGTATCGGAGAAAACAGTAAAAAAGAACGATTCTCATGTGCAGCGGAAGCAGCAGTACGTGAATGACCGTGTGCTGATGAAGCAGTCGATGTGTGTTACAATATGGCAGCCCGCGGTTAAAGAACTGCAAACTGCGCGATAACTTGAAAAGACCGTGAGAACGGCTGCCGATAAAGCAGCCGCATTTAAAGAGTTGCAAACTGCACGATAACCTTAAAAAAATGGCCGTGCGAACGGATGCTCATCAGCGAGAAAATCTTTTAAATGCGGTTTTATGGTCGATCGTACGGAAAAGTGCAGCGGTGGATGGATGGATGGTGAGACCGGAAGTGCACCGGAAATGACTGCGATTACAACTTGGCACGTTGTGGCGAAATAAGGCGTCAGGATTTTTAATGAGGCATTTAACTCGACACGCATGCTGTAACTGCGGTTGCGATAAGCGAACTTATAAAAACCTAGTGCCAAGAGCAGCCGGCCGTAGTGAGAAACGGGAGCGATAGTGGATTTTGCTATAAAATCGTGCTATTTGACGTGATATAAGTTTTAGAGCAATACGCCCACATGTGCGGGTGTCTTCATCGATCGGTATTGACCATCGCCCTAGTGATAGCAGAACATACGCCGCAGCAGTTGTTCCCAGAGTGTTAAAGCCCGGAAAAATAGGTTAAAATAAAATAGCAGCTGCACTTTGCAGGTAAAGAGCGATCGGTGCATTCGGCCGATAAGATGGAGCCGCAACCCGGGTGAAGTCGCGATGGCACATTGCAGCCTACGTTCGAAATTATAGGGCACAAGCAGAGAACGCTGCCAAGGCTTTTTTTCCGGCTTTACAGAGTCGCAAATTAGCGTAAACCCGGTCCCCAGAGATGTTAACCCGGAGCAATGGGTGTCGCATTTGTTTAACGATATTCTAAACTTTGCGAAAGAGAACCTGTTAGAAAACGAACCCGGATATTTAGGCATATCCATAACAGACGAAAAGGAGGCGTCTAAAGCCTTCAATATGAGCGTGAGGCGCGTAGAGCAATTGAATGCGGATGTCATTGTTCGAAGCATCGAAAAAGTAATGCAAAGTAACCAACAATTCTTGCTAAGCGGACCTCTTCATGTAACGTTTGTGTGGACCAAGGAGGTCTCGGGTTCGTGCCAACAATCTTGCGATGCCTGTAGGGATAATAAAGGCATTGTCGAAATAGCCAACAAAGACAACTTGTTATAACTAATATAATTTTCCGGGCTGTTATGCCGTGGTCTGCTGAAGAAAGATTCCCCAGACGTTTCGTCCACAACTGCGGTGGACATCTTCAGTGGCGCGGACGAAGTCTTCTCGGTGAAAGTATCGCAGCGTCTGATGCGTTGGCCGTTGGTGCCGCTCTCTTTATAGTGTGGGCGCTCTCTGCTGATTGGCCCGCTGGTATGAGGGGGCTGCCGCCGGCTGTGTTGTTGCTCTCTTCTGATTGGCTCGCAGTGTTTTTCGGTTTTGTATGACCTTTCTTGCTTTTGATGACTAGATGCCAGTTACTGTTGAGTTTCAATGCTTCTTCTTTCCTATTGAAATTATTGGGATGTTTATAAATCTCTATTGCTTCGTGTTGTAGCCGGGTATGGTAATGCTTTATGGAGGAAAGAATGTTGGTGTCCTGAAATCTAATAATGTGTTCACCCTCGGCTTCAATGGCATTTTCGGCGACTGCCGATTTTTCTATATGGCCCAGGCGGCAGTTTCTTTTATGTTCGCTAAGTCTGGTGTTAGCGCTCCGCTGTGTGGTACCAATGTACACTGAACCACAGGAACAAGGAATACGGTAAACACCGGCCGATGACAGGGGATCTCGGGGGTCTTTGGAAGAGCGCAGTAGGCTGTTTAATTGTCTTGTAGAAGAAAAGGCGTCCTCCGGGTACGTCTTCGACATGAGGCCGGAAATGGTGACGTATTGCAAGATGGACGTATTTCTACTCAGTCAGATAGTTTCCAAATTCAGAAGGGAATTCTTGGACGAGAACGGAATAGACCCGTTTAGAGAATGCGTCACCATCGCGCAGGCGTGCATGTGCGTGTATAGAAAGCGCTTCATGCCGCTTAAAAAAATTGCCCTCTTGCCAGCGGACGGGTATCGACTAGCGGACCGACAGTCTCGCGCCGCATGCATATGGCTAACTTGGCTAGAGATGCAAAACCGCATCGTCATCCAGCACGCCATGCGAGGACGCGAAGTTAAAATCGTGGGGCACAAGGTGGACGGGTACAGAGAGGCTGAAAAAACCGCGTACTTTTTCCACGGCTGCTTTTACCACGGCTGCAGGCGGTGCTTTCACAATCGCCATGCGGTGATATACAACTCGGGACACGAAACCATGGCCTACAGGTTAGAGAGCACCGAGAAGGTCACGGCCAAGATCAAGGCCGCCGGCTACGCCGTGGTGGAAATGTGGGAGTGCGAGTTCAACGCCGCGATGAAGGCCAACCAGGACCTCGCGCACCACGCAAGGGACTTTGCGGTACCCGAACCCCTGAACCCCAGAGACGCCTTCTACGGAGGTCGCACCAACTGCAACAAGACGTACTGCGAGGCGAAGGGGGATAGCAAGATCTACTACTACGACGTATGCAGCCTGTACCCGTACGTGAACAAGACGAAGCCCTACCCCGCGGGCCACCCCAAGATCCACGTGGATCGATTCCCGCGCTTGGAAGACGTGGGGGGCGGGTTGGTGAAGTGCGAGGTTCTACCGCCGCAACACCTGTACCACCCGGTGCTACCGGCGCGCATCGGCGGCAAGATCATGTTCCCGCTATGCCGCGCTTGTGCGGAGGCGGAGAACCAAGACGAGTGCCTGCACGGAGAGCGCGAGAGGGCGTTGTCGGGTACCTGGGTGATCGACGAGATGAAGGTCGCCCTGGAAGAGGGGTACCGCCTCCACCGGGTCCACGAGATCTGCGAGTACGACGTGGTGCGGCACGAACCGACCACCGGAGCCAAGGGTCTCTTCGAGGACTACGTGAATCAGTTCTTGAAAATCAAGACCGAAGCCTCCGGCTGGCCCTCGGATTGCAACGAACCTGCCGCAAAGCAGCAGTACGTGGAGCAATTCTTCGAGCACGAAGGTGTCGCCCTGGATCCCCAGTCCGTCGCCACCAACCCCGGCAGGCGGGAGCTGGCCAAGCTGATTCTCAACAGCTTCTGGGGCAAACTGGGGTAGAGGGACAACCTCCCCACGTGCGAGCTGGTGGACCGGTACGACCGCCTCATGGAGCTGCTCAACGGCCCGGGCGTGGAAGTGCAGACCTACATGCCCGTCACCGACCGGATCATGTACGCGGTGTGGAGGTACTGCGAGCAGTGCCGCAAGGTCAACCCCGCCGCCAACGCCGTCCTGGCGGCCTACACCACGGCTCACGCGCGCCTGGTGCTCTACTCCTACCTCAAGAGGCTGGATGAACGGGTCTGCTACTTCGACACCAATTCCATCGTCGTCGCCGCCGCTCCGGGTGACTGGACGCCGTCCGTTGGACGCCTCCTGGGGGACATGACGGACGAGCTAGAGAAGTACGGGAGGGGCTCTTACATCGCCCGGTTCGCCTCCACGGGGCCCAAGAGCTACTGCATGGAGATCGTTTGCCCCGAGACGGGCAAGACCTTCTCGGTGTGCAAGGTGAAGGGGATCACGCTCAATTCGGGCAACCTGGAGCTGGTGAACGCCGAGGTGATTCGCGACGTGGTGCTGAGGGACAACGACCGTGCGGTGAAGCTGGCGGGCACGCAGATTTCGCGGAAACCGTCTTGGACGGTCGTCACCGAACCCAGCTCGAAGACGGTTAGGATGGTGGTCAACAAGCGCGTTCTCGCCGGCGATCACGATTCCTATCCCTACGGGTTCAAGAGGATCGCATAAATGAGACGTCTAGAGCCGCGCCAAAGTCATTTCGAACCGGGCGCCCCTGAGGAGACGATGCCCGTTCCCCGGGACCTGGGGCGATTCAAGTTTCCCAGCACGATGCTCGTGGCGGGGCCGTCGAGCTGCGGCAAGTCGACCTTCGTGAAAAACCTGTTACGCCACGCGCACCGGATGTTCGACGTGCGCCCCAGGAGGGTGCTGTAGTGCCACCCTCCGGAGTATTCGCGAGACTCGAACCCTCGGCTCTGCGTTGCGAGACCCACGCGGGCATACCCGAACTTGCTTCGGTGGGCGAGAACGACCTCGTCGTCCTTGACGATCTGATGCTGGAGTGGGGCGGGAAGGACGTGTCCAATTTTTTCACCAGAGACTCCCATCACAAGCGCTTCGGCATCGTCTACATCCTGCAGAACGTGTTTCCGCAGGGTCAGAAATATCGCAACATCTCCCTGAATGCAAACTACGTCGTGGTCTTCAAGAACAACCGGGACAAGATGCAGATCGAGAGACTGTGCCAGCAGATCGAACCCAGGAACTCTAGGTTTCTCTTGGAGGCCTTCGAGAAGGCCACCGAACGCCCTCACGGGTATCTCGTGTTGGACTGCACTCAGTACACGCCCGCCCGATACAGGTATCGAACCGGCGTGCTGCCGGGGGAAAACCTCTCTTATTTCGTACCCAACTGAGACCGCCGAGAGGACTCGGGTTCGTTTCGTTCTATATTATCACGGCAGGGTCTTACCCAACTGAGGCCATTGATTTTAAATAAAAAGTACCGCTTTGGGAGCGAACGTCATTATCGCGCAAGCATGGCTAGAGGTAGGTTAAGGCTTGCGACGCTGACCAGTCCTCGCATAGCGAGACAGCACGGTAATTTGACGGCTCTGGCCAAGGCGAAGACCCCTCTGCGCAAAAAGTTGTTAAAACATGCCGATGGCGATCTGATCAAGGCCATTAGCGAATGTATGCTCAACGTGTGCAGAGGTCACGTTCAACTTCCCGCAAAGTACTTGGGTCGTCTAAAGAAGCACAAGGCTTCTTGGAGGAAGTTGACGGATAAACGGGTTCCTCTGAAGAAGAAGAAGAAGAAGAAGAGCATCTTGGTTCAAAAAGGAGGTTTCTTGCCGTCATTTCTCCTACCCGTCTTGGCTTCGCTTGGCGGCGCGCTAGTGTCGAAATTAACAGGACGAAATACGGCAAGCAGATCCTCGTTGCACCGCAACCGAAGACCGTCGATAAGCTTCACGCTATAGACCGCACCATATCCAGATTGGCTAAAGAAATTCAGAACCTGCAGAGCGCAAAGCTCTCTGCCGACGAAAAGTGGCGGCTCGTAAAATATAAATTGGACAACTACCTCGATCTCGTGGCACAAGTCAGAAAGCCCTTCCTCGGCGACGACGACGATTACGAAGACGTGTACGAACGCGTGCCGGTGAAGCAGGAGGTCGAACCCCGAACCATAAAGGTCAACCTCCTCTCGCCTCGCAAAAAGAAGAGGGCAAACCCTGCCACTCCGAAAAAGAAATCGAAATCGCCTTCCGCGTCGTACCATTTTCGCAAACGCGTCTGGCAACCCCTGTACAAGTAAAGCATGAAGGAATGGAAGGCGCCAAGGCGATACTATGCCAAACCGGAACACTATGCCGGTTTGGGTACGGTCAAGCCCCTTCGAAAGGCCACGGGTGCATCTAAGGCGAACATCGAGTCCTTCCTTCAAACCCAGGACAGTTACACTCTGCACAAACCGGTCAGAAAGCGGATCCCCACCAGATATTATCACGTGACGAATATGAACGATCTTTGGGAGGCCGATCTAAACGTCATGAACAGCGTGAGGGAACATAACAAACCTTACGTGTACATTCTGACCGTTATCGACGTATTTTCCAAATATGCTTGGGCCGTACCCCTGAAATCGAAGCTGGGTACCGAGGTTGCGCAAGCGTTTCGCTCCATATTCTCCCAACGCGTCCCCAGGGTCCTCCAAACGGACAAGGGAACCGAGTTTACCAACAAGACTTTTCGCGACTTTCTGAAGAAACATGACGTGAAACATTACACAACCAAAAATAACGTTAAAGCCAGCGTCGTGGAGCGCTTCAGCCGCACCTTAAAAACCAAGATGAGGAGGTATTTCACGCACAAAAACAGTTACAGATACCTGGAGGTCCTTCCGGCCTTACTCGAGTCGTACAATAGCTCGCATCACAGGTCCATAAAAATGGCTCCGAAGGACGTGAACGAATCTAACATTTTACGAGTGTACCGCAATCTCTACGGAAATAGGACCCTACCTCGCGCAGGGAAACCCAGATTTTCCGTGGGCGATCACGTGCGCATCTCTAAAGAAAAAATGAAATTCGACAAGGGGTACGAGCAGAATTGGACGGACGAAATATTTCGAATAGTCGAGGTGGTGCGCGGTCGGCCAGTGGTATATAAGTTGAAGGATCTGGCCGGAGAAGCCATAGACGGCATATTTTACACCGAGGAGCTACAAAAGGTCGCGCTATCTCGGACGTTTAAGATCGAACGCGTTTTACAGACCAAGGGCCGAGGGCGCAACAAGCAGGTCTTGGTAAAGTGGAAGGGGTATCCGCCCCACCAGAGACCCAAGCCGAAACCGAAACCGAAGCCCTTGGCTTCGGGGCAGCACAAACCCGCGGCGGCTCGTCCCGTCAGACCCAAACGAGACGTTTCAAAATTGGAGGACCCTCCGGGACTTCTACACCGCATCCACAGTTTGCTCTTAACGCCCGCTATGGCACAAATGTTGGGTTTCGAGCCCTACGTCAACGTCATTCTCGAAAAAGCTGCTAAACACCCCGTAGATCCATATATGGGGTTTCCTTACGAAATGTTCATCTATTGTAATCTAGTGACCCCGCAAGTCGTGGGCGACACCTTCGCCCAAGTCATAGAGAGCGCGGCCGTGGAATACGAAAGAAGCAACAACACTTACATGAGCGACAAAAAGACGTTTTTTCCCCAAAATTGGGTACCCTTGATTCAGCAAGACTTCAAGACGGTCAACATAGATTTAAGGAACGGTTACGGCGATCTCTTGCCATTCGCCGACGGATTTTCCTCTACTATAGTTCTCGCTTTTCGTCCGAAACAGGCGTAATGGACGTGCACGCCGTCACGCGGTACTACCTCAATCAGGCCGGCGGCGCGTTCGACGATCGCGATTTCATTCTCTACAGGGGCAAGCGCTACCAAAGAGGCAGCGATCTCTTTTCAGCCCTCGGAGGACTCTTCAGAAGGTTGCTACCGTTATTAAAGAGCGGAGCAAAAGCAGTCGGAAAGGAGGACTTAAAGGCGGGCGCTCACGTTCTGTCCGATGTGACTGTCGCGGGAGCAGCGCCAAACGAAGCGCTCCAACGGAGGCTCAAGGAGTCCGGATACAATTTAAAGCGAAAAGCCGACGAAAAGCTCGATGCCATGCTCAGTTCCGGGGCCAGGCGCCTCAAGAGAATAAAACCGAGCAAATCCAAAAAGAGCAAGCAGTCGAAGCTGAAACGCGGTAGGCGTAAGGGGCAAGACGTATTTTCGTAATGGCAGACGCGGCCGACCACATGAGTTCCGAACTGGACCTCTTTACAGATTTGCCGGTTCAGATGAGCATCGAGGAGTCACGGTTCCTATACCTAAACCCTCAAAACACTTTAATGAAAAGTGCCCCCATCACCTTTCATTATTCCGGAAATGCGGACGATTACCTAGACTTGACCTACGTCGTACTCGAACTCATGGTGCGCATTGTAGATGACAAAGGAGAGGCCTTAAACGCTGACGCAAACGCCACTCTGGTCAACAACGCCTTAAATTCCCTGTTTCAACAGGTGGAGGTAACCCTCAATAACGTCATCGTCTCCATGCCGCAAGCCGGTTACCCCTATAGAACCTACCATGAAGATGCCATGAACACCAAACTAGAATCCACCCTCTGGAGAAAGGACACGGCAGGCATCATGGACACTTTTATCGCCAATGCGGGTTTTCAGTGGCGTCAGGGGTTTACCAAAGGGAGCAACGTCGTACAGCTCATCGGTCCTCTGTCCAACGCTCTGTTTAGACAGGATAAGCTGCTTTTAAACAACTTTAGCATGACCGTCAAGCTCACTCCCGCCTCTCCCCAGTTTTATCTGTTTTCCGACGTAGATACCTTTAAGGGGTACGCCGACATCGTGTCTGCCACGCTGCGCTTAAAATCGGTGCGGCCCTCGCCGACCATAAAGCTCGCGCACCAGGCCGTGCTCGCAAAGGGCAACGCAAAGTACCATCTCAAGGACGTCAGCTTTCACGCTCTCAGCATCCCCAAGGAGTCCAGGGCAATGACGTTTAGCGACGTGTGCGTAGGGCAAGTTCCCAGGAGAGTGGTAGTAGCCATGGTCACCGACAAGGCCTATTCCGGCCATTTTAACTCAAATCCGTACAACTTGAAACATTTTAAAATGAACTTCTTTCAGCTCTACGTGAACGGGCAACCCGTTCCCTCCCAACCTCTGCAACCCGACTTTACAAAGGGACACTATTTGCAATGCTTTCAAACCCTGCAGGACGGCCTAGGCATTCATTTCAAGGACGAGGGACACTCCATCTCCAGAGAAACCTACCCGCAAGGGTATACGATAATGGTTTTCGATCTCACTGCAGACATGAGCGCTAACGAGTCTCACATCTCGGGTCAGCGCCACGGAACCGTCTCTATAAGCATCGGTTTTGCCGATAAATTGACAGAACCGGTCATACTTCTGCTGCTAGCGGAAATACATCGCACGGTCGAAATCGACGCCAACCGTTCCATTTTGGTATCATGAACACCTTTCAAATTCAACGGTTTCTATCGACATGCCCCTCTACGCGTTCTCACTTTTTAGGCGTCTACCCCTGCGATAAACTACCCGTACTTCACGGCATTCGAACGCCTCCCTTGGCACTAGTGGCTAACACCGACCCCAGCACCAAATCCGGGCAACACTGGGTTTGCATCTTTGTGGACAAAAACTCGCATGGAGAATATTTTGACAGTTACGGCATAGGACCGCTTTCGCCCCATTTTCTCCGGTTCTTAAATTCGGTCTGCGGGACGCGTTATTCCACCAACGCCACAAGGCTGCAAGGTTTCGACAGCACCACTTGCGGTCATTACGTCATCGCCTACCTCACCCACCGCTGCTCCGGCTTACCTAAGCATAAATTCTTCTCAAAATTTCAAGTCAGCAATCACGCGCATAATGATGTCGTCATTCTCAAAACGTACAAAGATGCATGCCGCGCAAAGTGCTCTAACGCTCAGCAAACTTGTCAACTCTTGAAGGTGAGTACGTGTGTGTGTGTGTGTGTGTGTGTGTGTGTGTGTGTGTGTGTGTGTGTGTGTCACTATTCATCACATCTAACCTAATCCATCCTCTTGCACGTGCTTTCAGAAGACGCTCCTGCTCATATAAAAAGCAACGTCACGGTGCCGCTCGCCTCATTCAGAGTGTACCATGCAGCACGCGGATACAGTCATGCTGCCATGCAGCACGCCGACCAGGTAGGTCCGCACCAATGTATTAGCTTGCTTTTTTCTATCCCGTTTATCTCTCTATCCCTCACATTATTATTATTGTTTTGTGTGTTCCAGTATAACCGGATGTCAAACCCCGACCACCTCGAAACCTGGGGAAAAAAGGAAACTACCCATCTTCGACCTCCAACAGCATCCCGATAGCCCTGCTCCGCCAGCGCAGTACCAACACAGTGCAGTTGTGGGTCCTCTGGCGGATATCTACTTCCTCAACCCGCAACAAACTAAATTCGTCAGTGTGGGATTCTCCCCCCAGCCGCCGCATCATCTCGTCGTCACCATTGCCAAATGTGGACAGCACAACGCAGTCGTCATGAGTTCCTCGCAGTGGCACAAACTCGTCGAAGCCATCCCCATCATTCACAAACGCTTGAATGACCCACAGGGACGTCTACAGCAATTTCAATTCAGCGACAGCGTCACCATCGTGTTTAAGTTTGTGTTCGGAAAGCTAAAGCTCGTTTTCAAAGACCCGCAAGGCGCTTCCGTTACGCTCAACCAACAAGAATGGCACGTGTTGCATGCCCTGCAGCGCATCATTACCGACATCATGTATCACAAAAAGAAGGAAGAGACGGACGTGCAAAATCAAATCATGGCATACCACAAGTACATGCTTCACAACCATGCCTCCAACGTTCCCTTACATAACATGAATTTCACGCAGTTCACCAAGTACATACGGTGCGCCAATTTTAGAACATTCCTCGAGGTTCATCATTTCCTCAACACCCATTTCGCACTGCGCATCTCACAAAATAGTCCTTAGTGCGCATGTATTTCTACCAGCGTTCCAACCGCACCTCACCCAATCATCTCGCACCCTTCGCTCCCGCATCATGGGTTACAGAAATTACCTGTCGGTGTACTACCATGACAGTAAGGTGTTTAAAAACTACGAGGTGGACGGTCACCCCATAAAAATACACCTTATGCACTTCGCTTCGTCGACAGCACCTACGACGGAAAATCCGTCTCCGCCAGAGTTCACAGCTGCGAAACCAAAATTCATTTTGTGCTATCTAACATGTACTTCAACGATATCCATTTCAAAGCAGATAAAGAAGACGCACAACATCAGTGGTTCCAATTTGTGCCCGCAAGAGGTTTATACATCGTTTTCTACGAACAGCAATACATTTCCACTGAAAAAATGCAGCAAATGTTAAACGAAAACCCCATGTGCTACGGCACGTGCTTATCGGCGCATTTGGGTCGCGAATCACCCTATATCATACCCGATCACAGTCCTGGCGTTTGCATGTTCAGCACCGTTCAAAACAGAGTTCTCCTCCAATAGGAAAACCGTTAAATCAACGGACACAGTGTTTTTCCTGCGGATGTTGTGCAATAATCGCTAAGCGCTTCCGGCGGATGTAGTGAACCTCCAACGAACGTTTCCCTCACCAGTGCTTCCCCCTGATGTGGTAATTCTCCAACGAACTTTTCCCCCACCAGTGCTTCCCCCTGATGTGGTAAATCTCCAACGAAACCGTTCAAAACAGAGTTCTCCTCCAAGAGGAAAACCGTTAAATCAACGGACAGTGTTTTTCCTGCGGATGTTGTGCAATAATCGCTAAGCGCTTCCGGCGGATGTAGTGAACCTCCAACGAACGTTTCCCCCACCAGTGCTTCCCCCTGATGTGGTAATTCTCCAACGAACTTTTCCCCCAACCAGTGCTTCCCCCTGATGTGGTAAATCACCAACGAACTTTTCCCCCACCAGTGATTTCCTGCTTCCGGCAGTTGGGTTATATTTATGCACGCGCATTCTTTTCCCCTTCATTCGGTGCTAGCCAGCCGTGGGGGAATGCCAGGACCGACGTGTAAAGACTTCCACTGCTCGTTTTGCTTTCACCAAACGTGCAGCTGCGAACATAGGCACCGTCTCACCCGCCTGTGCACGCAGTGTCAACTCGGTTTCTACGAAGACCTCGATCAACTCAACAAGCATATTCAACAATTCCTTCGAAGGTACTCCGCTAGAAACACCACATGAACTGCTTCATCGTGCTCTTTCGGTATCTCGATAACGGACGAAGAATCCACCTGCTACTGCCCAGGGAACGCCAAGTGCTGCTGCAGAACGGCATATACATCTTTGAACGTTATCCCTCAAGCGACGACGACCTTGTGTGGAACCAACTTCCCAGAGACGCACAGGTAGTTTGCGCACCTTATCGCAGGTATAAACAACACTACAACCTTCCTCATCAAACCACTCATATAGACGGTCCTCCCCCGTTTATCAAAAACTGCCATCTGTGCCGTCATAATGTCACAGGACGCCCTTAAAGAGCTAGAAGAACTTTCCCGCAGCGCCGACACTCTCAGCGTATCTACGCTTGAACAGCACGTACCATATCGTGTCGTCGGCGTCAAAACAATCGACACCGTTCACGGTACAAAGCACGTCGCCAAACTCGACGACACAGAAGTTTCCTACCAACAAGATTTGCAAAAGCCTCTCCAGAACTCATCAACAAACTCAACTCTACCTCATTCTGCATCATATACGCAGGCGAGGAAAAACTACGCAGCGGTTTCAAACGTCACATCGTCACGTTCTCCCCATATAACCCTAAATAATGTCCGACGAAACCTATCCCGTCCCCGTGGGGAACAATCTTACCCTACAACTCATTCTCAACGCAGCTTCACCTATCCGTATCCTCTGCATCTCCAACTCCTATTTCCGCAGCAGCAGAGTTGTCACCATCACACTCGACGTCCAAGGGGCTCACGCCGTCCACGTCAAATGCGTACCTACCAAAGTGCACCAGCATCAACAAGACGCACTATGCATCATATACCTCGGCAACAGCAACATTCCTGCTCTAACCAACAAAGTCACATCCACAGGATGCTTCTCAACCAGCCATTACAACGAATTTACCATCCCCATCTATATACCAACCTTCACCGAGTTCGTCAGCGAAAGTTTCTCTCACCTGCTCGTCACCTGCATCACCAAACCTATCCACCAATTTACCGTCGATAGCAGCAGCAGCGATGACGAGGACTCAAAGTGCACCACGTACTTTAAAATCATTGTTGTGCGCGAAATCTGTGTGTCCTAGTGCCTCAACAAACTATGAATTTTAATGTGCTTTTTTTTTCTCCTAATATTTCTTATATTGTTCATTTATTGTATTCATATGTTAATCTCCTGTAATCAAATAATCCATTATGTTATTCTCAAACTATGTATTCATATGTTAAGCAAATAATACATCATGTTAATCTAAACTATGTATTCATATCTTTATCCAATGTACTGTATTCAAATTATAAATAAAGAAAACAGTCCCGGATGAGCCAATTGCAATAACGATAATCCTTCCGCTCATGGCGCTTTTCAAACTTACCGCCGTCGATCGCAGCGACACTAGCGACACTAGCGCCCCTAGCGGCAGGATTATCGTTAATCCAATTGGTTCATCCGGGACTATTACTACTCCTCTTTTTATTTCAATCTGACTTATTTTTCTATAGTTGGTTTCAAATAGTGTACAGTTGCGTTTTTGCACGTTCATTATTATGCATGATAATCTTCTGAGGACTCCTATAAAATCTAGCGTTTTGTGGAGATGCAAATTACCTCCATTAGTTAGGGCTTTTCTTATGCTCAGAAATACTACAGTAATATTTTCCTTTCTTTCTTTAGCCGATTTCGGAACACCATTAAGAATTCTAGTGTTGATGTGAGTTCCTGTAAATGTGGTAAAGACCTGCTCACAGGGACTTTAGGCTGTTTAATTGAGTAATCTATGGTAAAGTCTTCTTTCAATAACTCTTCTGGCTACAGGTGTTGATATTGGTCTGAATGTAAGGGTGATGACTGATCCCCTCCTTTAGGTATATAAGGATAGATCTAGCGTTTAGAATGACTGTGGTATATTTTCAGACTCTAGCGTTCTAGTAACTATTTTTGCAGTTACTGCTAAAGCCACATTTTGTTCAATCGTTCTCATCAATCTGTGGTTAGGTCCGCTAACAGTGTCAATGGATATTTCTCATTGCGTTATTTATTTCCTCTTTGGAGATTGTTGTCTTAAAGTCATTGTTTATTTCAGCCAAATCAGTATTACTGATTTTCTGAGGATATTCCTGGCGAAATTGATCATATGGTACAGAAAATACATTTTTAAAATAATCATTACAATATGTTACTACTAAGTTTGCAGCTTATGTAATTTTCATTAAAACATTATTCATCTTTGGCCACTAACCCACTTAGAGGCACAATGCTCTCGGGAAGACTGCATGTTCTCGGACAGCCTCAGGCGATTTAGTTTCCCCTGCACCATGCTAATTGCTGGCCCTTCGCGATGCAGAAACTTCACATTTGTGAACAGTTTGATACTCAACGTCCGCCACACGTTTAACCGCGTACGTAAAAAGGTGCTGTGGTGCCACCCTCCGGAATATTCTCCAAAACTAGGCAGCTTTCCTGTGGTATGCGAAACGCACGGGGGCATTCCGGAATTGCAATCGGTTGGGAGACAACTACCTGATGATTGTCGATGACCTCATGCTTGAAGGTGGAGAGGACCACGTGTCCAATTTCTTCACGAGAGATTCGCATCACAAGAGCTTCGGGATCATTTACATCCTTCAAAACGTGTTTCCTCAGGGAAAGAAGTATAGAACAATTTTGCTGAATACCAATTACATCGTGGCGTTTAAGAAGAACAGAGACAAGATGCAGATCGAACGCACGAATTCCAGGTTTTTGCTAGAAGCTTCCAAAAAGGCTACCGAGCATCCGCACGGTTATCTGGGCTGCGTTGCACATAATATACGCTCGAAATCTACAGAATCGAACTAGGGTGTTGCCGGAAGAAACTCTCTCGTACTTTGTGCCCAACAAACTGTAAATCTTAAATACCGCGTCAAAGTGGCAACGTTCGTCATTGTGGTGCAAGCATGACTAAAGGAAGGTTGAACATGGCGAAACGCAGCAGTCCGCTAGTGCCGTGACAGCACGGAAATTTGATCGTTATAGCAAAGGTGAAGCCTGCTCTGCGTAAAACGTTACTAAAGCAGGCTAGCTCAGAAGTGGTGAAAGCCATTTCGGAATGCATGCTCAACGTGACTAAGGGCAACGTGTCATTGCCGGTCAAAAGCCTGAATCGTTTAAAAAGGCATGAAATCGCGTGAAGAAAGTTATTGGACAAGAAACTGTCGTTGAAGAAGAATAAAAGATCTTGGTGCAAAAAGGAGGGTTCTTGCATGCATTCCTTCTACCCGTGCTGGCCTCTCTAGGTAGCGTTCTCATATCAAAGTTTGCATGATGAAGTGCGGTAAGTAAATCGTGGTAGTGCCGCAGCCCAAAACCGTTGATAATCTTCATGCGATAGACAAATCCATATACAGATTAGCCAAAGAAGTTGATAGCGTGCACCGAGCAAAGATATCGCCGCCCGAAAAGTGACAACACCGGAAATATAAATTGGGAAACTATCTGGGACTCGTGACACAAGTGCGACAGCCCTATCTGCAACCTGACGATGACGACGACTTCCAGTTAGACGGCGTGTACGAAGACATGAAAGAGTACGTGTACGTGTACAAGAGGTGAAACAATAACTGAAGATATCCAACAAGCGTCTACTATAAAGGCGAGGCCTAAACCTGCGTTTCCCAGAAAACACAAGAAAACCCCCAATTATAACCTTCGCAAACGAAGGTGGCAACCTCCGTACAAGTAAATGATGGAGTGGACCGCCATAAAGCGCTATTACGACCGGTCGGATAACTATGCAGGGTTAGGCGGCGCTAACGCGCTTCGCAAAGCCAAGGGTCTACCAAAGTCTAGCATCTAGTCCTTCTTTCGAACTCAGGACAACCACAGCTTTCACAAATCGGTGAGAAAGCAAGTCCCTCCAGAATAGACGATTATATAGACGATTTTGAAAAACCGATCTTAACGTGATGAATACCGCCAAGGAGAACAACCAACCCTACGTGTACATTCTAACCGTGATTGACGTTTTCTTTAAGTGCGCTTGGGCAGTATCTTCGAAGACAAAGAGAGGCACTGAAGTCACGCAGACCTTTAAGATCATTATTTCCGAGCGCGTTTCGAAGGTGCTGCAAACCGACCAAGGCACGGAGTTCACCAATAAGACGCTTCGCAATGTTCTAAGGAAACACGAAGTGTAGCACTACACCACTAAAATAATCTCAAAGCTGGCGTTATGGAATGCTTTAACCGTACCCTTAAATTCAAGATGAGGTAGTAATTCAAGCACAAAAGCATTTATAGGTACGTGGAGGTTCTACTAGAGTTTGTCAAGTCCTACAACGGCTCCTATCACAGATATATAAAGATAGCCTCAAAAGACGTCAACACCTCCAATATTTTGCAGGTGTACAATTTGTACGCTGGTAGGTGCATGCTTGAAAACAGGGCAGCTGAATTTAAAGTCGGATATCACGTCTGCATTTCCAAAGAAAAATGAAGTTCGATAAGAGGTACGAGCAAAACTGACAGACGAAATCCTCTAGGTTTCCAAGGTCGTGCACGGATCTCCGGTGCTTTATAAATTGAAGGACCTATGAAAGGCATAGAAGGCAACTTCTACGTCGAGGAACTGTAGGAGTTGAAGCTTCTGAAACGTTTAAAATAGACCACATCATGCATACCGGTGGTTGCTATCGCAACAAGCAGTTTTTGGTCAAGTGGAAAGGATATCCTTCCAAAGTCAACTCTTGGGTACATGCTTTGACTGTTCAATCGCTATGATTAAAACCCAACCGTTTTGATTCACCCTTGTGAGCAACGCGTCTATAGACCATTTCACAGACAACATAACAGCCAAATTATCAAACATCTTGCCAGAAAGAATCGTGCTGCGGGGAGAATGGGAGGTGGCACTCCAAAAGGTTCGGTACCCCGTTAAATTTTACAATGTCGCAAATCACGCCAGCCAAATCATAGGCACAAAGTACACTATGACGCGCCAATACTACGTTCCAAGTATAGTTCACATATGCCCGAAGACATACAGCACCATCCAAAAGAGTTGGTAAACAGTGTAAACGCTGTCATTTACGACCATCTCAATGTAAAAGATGGTTTTTGTTTACAACAAAGTCGAAGGAAAGGCAAGCGTGAATGATGCGGCCATCCTGATATGTTACCTGACATTGCACTTGAAGGCATTGTAGAACGTGGTGCGCTGAAAAAAGCGGTTTACTCCTGCGAAAAGGATTACCTCAGCGACGCGCCTAAACAGAAACCAAAACCTGCTAGCAAACCGAAGCCGGGACATAACCCGTCGAAACCCTACATGCGACGCCATCAAAGCCGGCGGCTAAGCCAGTACATAGTGCGCCTAAACCTACAGAAATTGCACCTACCACTCCGGACGTAAACGTTCCAAAACCAGAAAAACAAAAACCGACTTAAACTGCTGCATCCGTCGAAACTAAGCACATCATTCATAGTTTGCTACCATCTCCAGCTCTAGCAAAATGCTCGGCTTCGAGCCCTTTACCATCCTCGTACTTCACCCAGACGCTACACACCCCGTAGATGCGCATATGGGATTTCCTTACGAAACGTTCACCTACTGCAATCTAATGGTCCCACAAGTGGTGGGAGATACCTTTATACAAGTCATAGATAGCGTGATAGGGAATACGAAACAATTAACACGTACTTGACCGATGAAGTCGTTTATTCCTCTGAATTGGGTACCTCTCATGCAGCAAGATTTCAAGACCGTCAACATAGATATAAGGAACGGCTTTGACGATCGCTTGCCACTTGCTGACGGATTTTCCTCCATTATAGTTCCCACCTTTCGCCCCAAACTGCAAAAAATGGATGTGCATACCGCCACGCAGTACTATCTCAATCAGGCGGGTAGCATTTTAGACGACTGTGATTTCTTTCTCTACAGAGGTAGGCGCTATCAAATAGGAAGCGGTCCGTTATCTTCCTTAAACGGCCTGTTCAGAACCATTCCTCCATTTCTAAAAATCGGGGCAAACACCGCAGAAAAGGAAGCACTCAAAAGCTGTCACGTGCTTGATGACGTGGCCGCTTATGGTACATCTCCTAAGGAATCGCTTAAGGCGATACTCAAGGAGGACGGTTTGAATCTCAAACGAAAAGCAGACGAAACGACTGACTCCATGCTGGGTTCGGGCATGAGGCGCATCAAGAGAATAAAACGCACAAAAACCAAGACATTCGCGCAGTCTAAGCTCAAACGCTGTAGGCGAAAGGAGCAAGAATTCTTTTCGTAATTGCCGAAGCAATGGCTCATATGAACTCTGCGGTACACCTCTTTAGAGATCTTCCTGTTCAAATGAACGTGGAGTATGGCTTCATTCAACCTTGAATCCACAAAATTCCATCATAAGGAATGCTCCCATCACATTTCATTATTCCGGCAATGCCGACGAGTACCTGGACATGGCCTATTTGAAACTAGAGCTGTTCGTGAGATCATGGTTGGCGAAGGAAAAGCGATCGCTGCAGAGAATAACGTCACTTGTGCAGCAACTCCCTCAATTCCCTCTTTCAGCAAGTGAAAGTGTCGCTAAACAACGTCATGGTTTCTGAGCCGTAACCCAACCACCCCTAAGAACATACCTCGAAACTCTGCTCAATTATTCTAACGATGACATGAACTCCCGGCCGGAGGCTTTCCTTTGGAAGATGGACAACGCGGCATCATGGACACGTTTGCGTCCAATCAAGGTTTTTTTGGTAGCAAGGGTTCACCAAGGAAGGTGAAGTCGTAAAGCTCATCGGGTGTCTCTCCAACGCACTTTTAGGCAGGAAAACTCGCTTCTCAACAACGTCAACCTCACCATAAAGTTGGCTCCCTCCTCTCCTCAGTTTCATCTGTTTACCGAAAATAAGGATTTTAAAGGGTCCGCGGAAATCAATCCGCCACTATGTATGAAAGCCGTTAAACCGTCTCCCACCATTAAACTTGCTCATCAGGCGGTCTTGACAAAAAGGAATGCCAAGTACCACCTCAAGGACCTCAGCTTTCACGCACTCAGCATTCATAAGGAAAGGAGTAACATGATGTTTAACAACGTTTTCAAAGGACAAATTACTAGAACAGTGGTCGTCGCCATGGTGACGGACAGGGCATCCAACGGCGACTATACCAACAACCCGTACCATCACCAGCACTTTAACATGAATTCGTTTCAAATGTACGTCAACGACCAACCCTTCCCTTCCCAAACCCTGCGATCCAACTTTGACGATAAACATTTCATTGAGTGCTTTCAAACCCAGTATGATGGTCTCGGAATTGATTTTAAAGACGAAGTTCACTCTATTTCTAGAAAACAATACCCACAGGGATACACAGTCATGACCTTTGATCACACTGCAGAAATCGCAAAGTTTCCTACATCTCTGGACTACAACACGGCACGGAGAGTATAGGCGTTTCCAAACAGATAGCAGAGCCCATTATCGTTCTGGTGTTGGCGGAGATACATCGCACCGTTGATATCTATGCCAACCGATCCATTTTGGTATCAACAATACGTTTTAAATACACATGTTTCTCCCCAAATATCCCTCTACGCGTTCCTACTTTCTTGGGGGTTACCCCTGCGATAGGCTACCCCTCAGACATAAAAGGCTTCCGTTGGTCCTTAGCGGCATTACCGACTCTAGCGCTAAAGCGGGTAAACATTGGGTCTGCACATTTGTCCGTAAGAACGTACGCGGGGAGTTCTTGACAGTTACGGTATAGGTCCACTATCGCCCTCAATTTCTAAAATTTTTGCATCGTACCTGCAGCCCCAAATGCTCCCACAATGTTAGAAGGCTGCAAGGCTACGATATCACCGCCTGCAGGCATTACGTCATCGCTTACCTGTCTCACCGCTTCTACGGCCTATCCAAACAAAGCTTCTTTCCCAAATTTAACGCCATCAAATACCGCCATAATGACGTCGACATTCTCCACACCTACAAAGACGCGTGTCTCGCTCAATGCTCGCATCCTTACGTGTAGCACTTAGGTCAGTGCACGTTACTTTTTTTATTTTGCCTCTAAGGGCTTACGGTATATGTTCCTGTTGCAGTGCCATGTAACGTCTGTAAAGAAGAAACAAAAAGTGACTATGGACGGTTCCTTTGACACATACATCAGAAACACACAGTAGCAGCCTAGGATGGACGACAAGCAATCCGAGATTGACCCAGCATCCTCCAGCAGTAACGTTCCGAAACAAGAGGCCATTGAGGTCCAGCAATCTGCAGTCCTCGCCCAACCGTCCGAAATTCGCCACGACGTGCAGCCGTGCGCCCGCACGGAGTCGTTTCGCGACGCGTACGCGTCCAAAGGACCGCTTATCACGGGACCATTATAGGACATTTACTTCCTCAACCATGCCCAAACCAAGTCCGTGTGCATGAGATTTTCGCCTCTGCCGCCGCACCCGCTGGTGATCATCGTCGCCAAGTTCGGCATGCACCAAGCGGCGGTCATGAACCCGGAAAAGTGGCAGAATTTCATCGAAGCAGCACCTGTCATTCGTCGTCGCATAAGCGACGCCAAGCGCCCTGTACAGGAGCTCCACCTTGACAGAAACCTCACCATCGTCTTCAGGAACAATTTCGGAAGGCTAACACTCTCCATTAAGGACGCAAAAGGGCACGCCGTTTCGCTTAACTTCGAGGAGTGATACGTGCTTGACGCCCTGCGGAAGATCGTCTGCGACATCCTGCATCACAAGAAGGAGGAAGTGGACGTTCAGAATCAGAATTTGGCTTACAAGCAGTACTTGCGTATAGCGCATGCTCATCACGAAAGAGCCATGAGTGTCTCCAAGTTCACAAAGTGGATACGCTGCGCCGTCTTCAGAACCTACCTGGAAGTGGAGCATTAGCTCAAAGCCTATTACCTGCAGCACATGCAATAGGTTGCATAAAGGAAAAGGTACGTGGGCTCTCAAACTCAGTATCTTCAAACACGTCTGAGCAAGCACACGTCATGGATATCGCAACTACGTAGCCGTGTATTGCGATAGAGCCAAGGTGATTAAAAATTACGAATTTCAGGGACACACCCAAAAGAATACACCTTATGCACTGCGCCTCGTCGATGACCGCTACGACGGAAAATACATCACCGTCCAGTGCCATAGCTGCGAGGAAAAAATCCACTACGTTATGTCCAACTTCAGTGTGCAAGATATTCATTTTAAAGCAAGCTTGTGGCGTTCCCATGGGCACAATAAGGATCACAAAAGCGACGAAGATAATAAACAAGATCAGTTCGAATTTGTTTCAAAGAGGGGCCTATACATCGTATTCCACGAACAACAATACATCTCACCGGATAAAATGATGCACATGAGAAACGACGGACGCGTCTGCTACGGTAAAGTTTTGTGCGTGTATTTGGGCAATGTCTCACCTTGTATCCTACCCGATCATATCCACGGGGGTTGGATGGTAAGCGTCGAAAAAAACAGAGTTCTCGTGCAAGATGAAGACGAAGACATGAAAATAAACTACGTCAAAAGTAACCTCTGATGGTCAAACGATGAAACCACTTCACCGGATGTGACTTTTCCTGCATCGGGATCACTGTGACGTACTTGCTGTGTTTTTTTCAAAGGTTTATATAGGCATACACAGACCTCTCAAGCTCAGTTGCTATGGATCTCTCGGCGTGGCATGTTAGACGCGCCGTGTACGACGCATCACTGTTCCAACTGCTTTCATCCAACGTGCAGCTGCAATCTTCCAGGCCGACTCACGTACTCGTAGTACATCAGGTGCCCTCAAGGATTCTGCGAAAACCTCATCCAACTTGCTCGCCGCATCCAGTGCTTTTTGGGCAAGTACAACGTTAGAATGACTACATGACCTGCGTCTGTTTTATCGTACTGCTCAAGTACCTAGAAAACGCACGCCGCATCGAGGTTCTACTGCAAGTTGAACGCCAAGTTCTTCTGCAAAACGGCAACGCTATGCTCCAACGCTATCCACCAGCAGATGTCGACGTCGTGTGTCACCAGCTTTCCTTAAAGGCACGGAAGTCTGCGCTCCATATCGCAGGTGCAAACAATATTACAACCTGCCACATCATACCACTCACTTAGACGGACCTGCTCCATTTGTGAAAAAACTGCCTTTTCTGTCCACCATGTCCCAAGACGCTCTTCGACAACTAGACAACCTATCGTGCAGCACCAATACCGTCAGCGTGTTTGCACTACAGTTAAACGTCCCGTACCTTGTTCGACAAGTCAAATCCGTGGACACCAAGTACGGCACAAAGACTTGTCAAGCTCGACAACGATACAGAAGTATTTCTACCCTCAAGATACGACAAGGCCTCTCCTTAGCTCGTGCAACAGCACAACACGCCCAACTTCTGCATCGTCTACAAGGAGAAGATGCTCTCAAAAACGCTTTAAAAGATACACCGTCAAGTTCACGCCATACATGTTTAATGACCTGCCAAACTGACCACTTCAACAAAGAAAATAACCTACATTTCAAACTCATTTTTAAGCTCAGCTCTCCAAATCTGGAGAATTTCCCTCCCATCGGGATTTCACCGGAAAGACATCTTGGGGCCCGGTGCATAGAAAGAAGTATTTTTAGAAAAAGATCCGTATATTTCTCTCTGCATCTCCCCCCTCTCCTTGTGTGTGTGTTTATGTGTGTGTAAACAGCATAACTCAAAAGCGAAAAGTCGGATAAACGCCAAAATTGATATTGACGTTTTAAAATCTTTCAAGAATACAACACGAAGATTATCTAAGTAAAAGACTCCCCGATCCCAAACTACCTTACATGGAACATTTTTTCTAAACTTTTTATTTTCTAAAAAATGGCTCTAACGATTTTGATTAAAAGTGTTTAAGTGTCATATGTTTGCACGATAAGCAAAATGCATAGGTATCTTGAATTTTCTGGAATAGTTTGTGAATCCCTGCTCATTCAGAGGGAATTTTGTATAACTGGTAAATCCCGAGAAAGACAAAAGCATACTGCACAAAAAATGTACATGTCTTGTAAAGCACAATTTATATCAAATAAAAAATTCTCTGGTATCCGTAATTTCCAATATACCCATTGTTATTGGTTTGAATTTTCAATACTTGCTATTCTTTTAAAGTATGTCGCTATTCAATTCTTTCTCGCGACGTCACGGAAGGAGTTTGGAATTCTAGACCAGCATATAGCGACCTGGTTTTTAAACATCTAACTATTGGTTCGGTTTAGTCTATCCCTCTTGTACTTACGACATATATTTCTGCAAAGGTTTCTCGACTCACGTGAAGTAGATAGAACAATAAAGTTTTGTAAAAATAGTTAAATAAAGCTATATAAAAATAAACGATAGTAGGTAGAGTTAGTCATATAAATGTTACACTTAAAGCTTTTTGTTTTCTTACTTTAATTTGTTGGTGGATAATGTGACTTATTTAATTTTGTATGTTTTTCTCCAGATAATGATGAGACTTTTTTCACCACGAGTTGTCCTTATATTCTCCACCGAATCAAATTCTCCAAATAATTCGATCAACTTTAAGAATTCCTATTATTATGGGTAAACAGTTTGTCTGATGTTCCCTCTTATTGTTCAGCCAGAAACTGAATGCTTAATTGCTATAAGTCGTTTGATACAATTCCAATGACGAGTTTCCACACTTAATATCTTCAGAGTTCCTGCATCGACAGTTTGCCTAATTTTAATCTAGTGGAGAGTCCCACTCACTTTTGGTATGATTCTAAGTCCACTGGGGATCTACCATAACTAGCCAATGTCTCAGAAAGGTGCTGCCAGTTACTATAATCCCCTGAAGTGAGCAACATTTTAATGTTTTGCACAAATTTTAACGGCAATGGTTACAGGTAAATCGAGGATTCGAATCATTCTAAGGGCAGCTGTCTAATTTCAGTTATTTGTTCTAGAGGATCTCTTCTAAAGCTGTCCAAACAAAATCATCTATTCTTTCGGACCATTTTGCGGGATCTGAAGCAACATGTGAATGTTAGATGAAGAGTTGTCATAATCAGCTGTAACAGTTTGGCAATCATCGGATGACTCGCATACGATGTTCAATGAACCCTGTACATTGGAGGTACAGCATCACCCACCTGACTCTGACCCTGATCTGTGTCTTATCCCTGAATTAGTGCATGGGTTATAAAGTTCGTCTTTAGGCTGAAAAAATTTATCTAAAGAATTTTTTTTTAACATTTTCTCTTCAGCTCCTCTCCTGAATGCGAGAGGCACTTCGTGCCGTCAGACAACGCAAGAGTTTAACTGTCCATTCCTAACATAGCATATGAAAACACGTGAAGCCACGAACCAAAATCTAGTTCTTGAGGTCGCGGGTTCAAACCCGGGGGAGGGCAGTGGATTTTTTGGGCGTAAAAATCCTTAGCAAGGCATCCTTCAGAAGTAAAGTAAAGTCGGTGGTCCCGTGTCGTAGACTTATGGCACGTAAGAGAATCTAAAGCCTGACAGAGACCTCTGAGCAAAATTTCCGGTCTTTCGCGCCCAATATAGAATGGGACCTAAAGACCACAGTATTAAAGAGCGTTCATAAATAAAAATAAAAAAAAACGAACGGAAAACAACGTTCAGCAAATAATCACTGGATATTGTGGCTAAATTTACAAACATTAACTTTAACACCATCGTTACTGTCATCTTAACTGAGGAGGAATGGTATAACCGGCGCAATAATCTTCATTATTTACCGTATAGCCCAAAAGTCACTTGACAAATGGCAACACTACGGAATGCTACCAAATGCCCAAATTATCCCACTTTACCCCAGATCACAACACTTTACCACAAATAAGCATATTTTCTTTTTATTTAATATATTTATGCACAGTTAAATTTAATTTCTCTTACATCTGTTTTGCTGCACAGAACATAGATTAAAATGTCCTTCCATAAACTTCACATCAAGGCTATTTAGGTCTTCTAAATCTAATTAACTACATAACTAGATTTGATAACAAAAATAATAAATAACTAGGGCAGATGTTCAAAGTAACTGAAATTTGGTAACAAACAATAATATTAATGCAGATCTTCAAGTGCTTTCCATTAAGCCTCAGCCGATCCCGCAGTTCATCAGTCATATTTGAAACTATATCCAGTGAAGTATGAATGAATGGCATCATTGATCCGATCTTGCAGTTCACCCAGAAATGATGGTTGGGTCTCAAAAACATGCTCTTTTACATACCTCCAGTAAAAGAAATCTAGGGGTGTCAGATCAGGTGAGTGGGCAGGCCAAGGCCTGGACCACCCAGTCCAATCCATTGGCGACAAAACAAGCCGTTCAGTCTTTGTAGATTCATTATGGCATAGTGAGTGGAAGCTCCGTCTTGTTGAAAGAACAATCTCTGCCGCTTGTCCAGTGATATGTTGTCTAGGAAATCCAATTAGACAGAATCTAATAATTCACTATATGCATACTTGTTCACGTTACCTTCAAAGAAATCTGGGCCCACCATTATATCACCTAAAATACCATATCACACCATAACCTTAGGAGCAACTGGGCCATTAGTCGCACGCATCCAAGCTGGATTTTGCACACACTAATACTGTGCATTTTGAGTATGGGCATGGCCGTTCCGATAGAATAAGCACTCGTCACCAAAAAGAATGCATTTTAGAAAATAGTGTTGATTATGCATACGGTCGGTGATCCAATATTGCAAAGTTGTTGCCTGTGTAGAGGATCATTCTCTCGCA
This sequence comes from Deroplatys truncata, assembly GCA_030765065.1. Lineage (NCBI taxonomy): Eukaryota > Metazoa > Arthropoda > Insecta > Mantodea > Mantidae > Deroplatys > Deroplatys truncata. The sequence continues at coordinate 122,752,944 of CM060978.1, forward strand.
TTGTGCGCACATGTTACAACTTGTACGACGAAAATGTGCAGCTTTGAAAATTTGCCAAACAGACTGTTTGCTCAGTCCACTCTGCCTTGCCAACGGACTGATCTCTTGGGGCTCACTGTGATCTTTGCAATCACGTTAATGGTATTTTCTTCATAGATTGCTGACCCCGACCTACCACAACGTTTTGCACCCAACACAGAAAAGGTCCTCTTAAACTTATTTAAAATGTCATTTACTGCTTGAAATTATGGTATTATAATTTTAGGATGTCGCCTATGAAACTCCTCTGCAGCCTATCTCACAGTTCTGTGGTTGTCACCACAAAGCAATATAAGTTCAACTCGCTGTTCAGGTGTCAGCATGATTAATGTGAAATGGTTTAACTTAAATACATTCCTTGTGCAATATAGTACAATTTGTCTTCTGCATTTGATTTATAATTTTCATTTACTTTATACTATTGTTGACAAATTAGCCATTGTCTGCATTAATACCATGTTACCAACTGATGCAGTCAACAGTCACTGCAGTTAATCAGATTCTAAAAGGCGTCCAATAACACTCCATAATATTGCCATTTGTCAAGTCACCTTTGGACTACACACCGAACGGGATGACTCAGGCGGTAACGTCTCTGGCCCACATTCTCGTGGGTTCGATTCCCGCGGCTGACCTTCCTGACCCATGGGTTTCTTCGGGATTTCCCCGGGTCGCAAGGCGAATGCTGGGAAGGTTCATTACACCCTCCTAATTTTCTGTCCCTCCATTCTCATGTCACTTTATCTTTCATCTGCTTGATCTGTTTCAGAGTTGATACTATCAGCGTGAGTCTCAGCATGCATGTCAGGGGAAAAGAATGCTCTATGTAATCCTTCGTCCGCGGAATGGGGCGGTCTCTGAGACCCGGGGCCATCCCCGGGGGGATGTGTCAAGCTTGGGGTGGAGCCGGTTGCACCAGCTGCCATCCGGGAGTTTTGATCTGTAAAAGTTTCGATCTGCCCTCTGCCCTGTCCAGCCGCCCTCTGTCTCCTCTCACCTCACACCTCCCTCCCGGGGGCACCCCACCAAGGCCTTCAGGCATAAAATACCTTGTAGGTCGAGGTGATAAGTCCCCCTCTGCAGTTAGTCCTAGTCCTTGGACCACACAGTATATTATTATTGCTCAACAACTTAAACCCAACATGCCAGTTAATAGATAAAATTACACGTAAATAAAATATATTTGTATCACGCAGAGCACATTCAGACCTATATCAGTACCATATTGCCACCAGGCCACCACTACATCACATTTCACTCACTGACTCATTAATGAATTATTAGTCTATAAAAACACAGAAAGCAATTAAAGACTAACACTGTTACAATTAATTATAATTCTGCATGTGGGGTGTTGCAGTATTGTCAAGAAGCGGGAACATTCCTATTTCCCTCACTTGTCCTGAGTTTTTGCAGTACGTATATACAAATGTTTAGATTTATCTTGTATCACCAAAAAATACTGCAGATATAACTGTATTAGTCTGCTTTAATAATAACTGGTAATGAACTGCGTAATTCAATGTCTTTGCAAGTTTGATTCTGAATATTAATTTTAACGTAACAGTGCATTAAACTGCTATTGTAGAAACAACTAGTACAAGCAAAGTGTTCTGCATTATTCACATTCCTATACTTTTTAAACTAAATACACATCTAATAATACAAACTGGAAACAGACATGCCTGCTTGCATATTACTTATAGATGCTACAGGATGTTTCTTTCAAACCTTCTACATTTTAATTAATCATTGCCACACCTCGGACTTCACTGCACACTTTCTCGAGTTACCTGCACTTGGAATGTTAGGTGTATGTCAAGGCTTTGGTTTGGAGGGATGGGGAGTTACTGACTCATTCACTCTGTTGTATAGGTAGGAGGCCCAGATTAATTCTGTGCAGGGCCTTCCATAAGGGGAATCATGGTGCAAGTTGTGCCATTAGGAACATTTTTAGGGGAATTCAAAATTTTGGGAAATACAAAAGTATTGAAGTAAATTAACATAAGGTAATATTAAGACATTTCTTACAAGTTTTCATCAAGTTCAGTAATTTGTAACTTTGTAACTTTAAGTAGCTTGTAGCTTTAAGTTTATCAATCTAAATGTGCTGTATCCCCCCCCCAAAGAAATGTTAGGTACAATTCATACTGTATGATATAATGTGGTGTATCAAATTATAATTCATGGAAATGTATAAAAGAACTATAGCTTTGTTAAGAGCGTACAGCATTGATAATACAATAGTATACATTGAAATTCCAAGTAATAAAATACACCACCTTCTAAATATTTTTGTTTCTAGTTTTTCTGTAAATATTGCAATTTTTGTTGATTTTAGCTTTACAATTATTTGCTTAAGCTTTTATTGTATGCTGGTATCACAATAGCTACTACAGTCCTTTAGGGCAGCCCCTTTGTGAAGCTTTCCAGCACCACAGAAAAGGAACTAAATAGTTTAAATTGAGTTCTCAGAAAAATGGAGGGATAGGCATCCCTGGTTCTATGAAGTTGAAATGTCAATCAAATGGGGACAATAACGATAGTTTGATGACCATATTCATTATTTAGTTCATCCACAGCATATCCAGGCCTGGGCCTGTTTTCATTTATGAGTAACAGAAGTTCCCTTTTTTTTTCACTGTAATGTTACATGCAACATTATGGTGAGTGAGCCCCTCTACCATTTGTAATTTAGCATAATTGCCAGGTGTACTTATGTATTTGAAACGTGCGGTATGGGGCATTGTCTATAACGATAACACAGGATGTTAATGAGTAAGTACTTAACTGATCCTTAAACCAAATGTAGAATGGTCATGGTTCATGTCTTCATGGCAGCTAATCCCCTCCCTCTTCTTGAATTGAAGAGCAGTAGGTCATGATAATAATTAAAAAATAAATAAATAAAAAAAAAAACCATGAAATGTTCCAGCATGGGCAATACCTGACAAAGCGACAACCTTTTCCCGGGTGATTTCACGGAGCTTTCAATTCTGCAATCAGCCCAAACCTTTGATATGGTATGGTGAGCGTTTCCCCACTTTTCATCCAACCATACTATTTCCTTCAAATCCCTATTTTGTATTTTTGTTAAAATAATGCTCTTAGGGCTACAATATCGATCTTTGAGTATTATTTTTCCGAGATCATGGAGGGCCTTATTCAAAGATAAAGGCTTACCTGAAATATCTCTGTTTCTCTAATTGAAGAAATAAGTCTGTGTGTGGTAGGATGCTTATTTTGGGTGTAGTAGCCATGGATGTGCCTTCTTATTGCATTTAATTCCAAGTTTCCAATTGCATTTCTCTGGAGTTAAAAACAGTAGCTAGGTACTAACAAAATGGGCCAAAACACACAACAAGCTGGACTTCCAAAATACCATAAGGCGATAACTGACCTGAGAAATTCATGAGTCACCAATGTAAGCAAATAAGCCACAGCTACTTAGTGGCTTGAAACATTCCTGTTTATAAAGATGATACTCATTACTTTTAAATCGGAAGACATAGTGAAAGGCGGCGCCGTGGCCGAGTGGTTAGACCACTCACCTCCCACCGAAGCGGCCCGGGTTCAATCCCAGGGACCCGCATGTGGGATTTGTGGTGGACAAAGCAGTGTCTGGGCGGTTTTCTCCAGGTTCTCCGGTTTCCCGCGCCATTCATTCCACCAACTGCTGCATCATCACCTTTCCTTTCATCCATTTCACCATCATTTCGTTTCATCTACTTCCTTCCTCCATCCTGGTTTTTCTGTCTGATCCATGAGTGTCTGCCCCTCGATGGGCCTCTGACCCCAGGCACCCCCGCTTGTAAGTCCTGGGGGGTGTAAGTCCTACATAAGAGGAGGTTAAACAGATAAAGAAGAAGACATAGTGAAAAGATTAAATATAATATATAGAAGTGGTTGGAAATATACAATTCTGTATATTTACCACTTCTATATGTGGATACTCATTGTTGAACACCTGCTGTGCACAGGAGTTTTAGCAATAATCATATGCAATAATCAGTATGCAACAATCATGACAAAATCATACTTGTGTGATGACAATAATGGAAGTATTTAACCTATTTTTTCCTAATTGCTTCATTTCTAATATGATATTGTGAAGTGTTTCTGCATGAACTTCACCAAATCCAATTTCCATGGCATTTAATTTTTGTTTCATTTGTTTACTAATTCCCCAGACTTCTGCTCCATATGTTAATTCAATTAATAACTTACCTTTATGTTTTATGACAATAGCTGCATCATTATTTAAGAATACATACCTATTATCACAACAGACTATCCCTTAAGCTCAAAATGAACATTTAAAATACTTGCGTTGATAGATTCCCAATTTTTAATGTTTACCTGAGTGTTTCTTTATTAAGATAGAAATTCCCACTGTTGCTCTTGATGTTACTAAATAATACTGCAAGTGACATAAATCTTGATAAATGTCATGCATACCTATCACAAAGTGAACAATTTGCTGTTTAAGCAAACAAACTCTTTCCAAACTATTACATTGTATTGTCAAGGTTCTGGAAAATCAAGATGAAACTATTCACAACTATAAATGCTTTTCCTTAATGAATGTTTCTAATTAGAGTGAACTGTACAGTTTGACTTGGTATGTACAGCACTCTCAATCATTAGAAATGAAGGCGAACTTTTTTAATCTAGTTGAACTGAATAATATTACCACTAAACCTATTTCACAGCAATTGATATCAAATTGCAGAAATGATAACTTTCTTAGAATAAATTAAGGTTCTGCTCTTTTGATGGTGCTGTAAATTTTAAAGGTATCTGATGTGGGTCTGAGTTGTTAACAAATAAACAGACTTCAATTTGCCGTACATTCATTAAGAGATCATATTTTGCAGATTTCTGTCATCAGCTGCATAAACAAACATCTTATAATTAAGTGCATATTATATATTAGCAGGATATTTACAAACTTATTCTGTATCTCCTAAATAATTAAATACATTACATAAAGTTCAGTGTGCTTTAGAGGATAAGGTATAACAAACTATAGGAAACTGGAGTTCTGGGAGCAACAGCAGAAACAAATAATAAGAGCAAGTAGGTATCTAACTTTTTTTTTATTGATCTCCGTTTTATTTGTTATATTCATTTACAGAGCTGTTTCTGATTTATTGTTTTGGGATAATTGCTAATTAAAACAAATTATTTACACTCAGAATACATTAAAATTAACAAAGATATTAAACAAAAAATTTACAGTTACACTATAACAGTACTGCAGTTCTAACATTTCATGAATGCTATTAAATTACAAGCAAGAAATCTTTGCAGGTTTGTAGTAAAGAGCTGCTTAAATATCTATATTGTAGCTGTTCTCTTGCTTTTCACAGACGGTGATATTCATCATTACTTTCACTACTTTCACTATCATCTGAATCACTGCTTTCAGCAGTATACTCTGTTTCTTGCTGCAAGTCAAACCTAAAATACACAAATATTGCATAGTATACAATATAAACAATCAATTCTATGTAAGTGCAATTACCAACACTTCTAATGATTTCCTAGTACAACAGATAATTTCTCAATCAGATGAAGGGATACTACATTACTAATTATTTTCCTTTCTTTAATTTTTACAATTTTTTTTCTTTTTTAATTTAGACATAGTGCAAGATTTACAATAGTACAGAAACTTAAATTGAAGAAATAGAAGCAAAGTTTAGAATATGTTGTAAGGTGGATAAAATAGATATATTAGTACCATTATAAAACTGTTCTAGTGTTCAAACATTCTCCTGTGATCCTTATCAGCAATTCAACCATGCATATTAGTTACAGCTTTAGAGAGCTCAGGACTTAAGAAAATGCACATACAAAGTAGATAGGGTATTCATAATCTTAGGTTTCAGTGATTACAGCCTAATATCATGTTTAGCTAGTTGTGAAATTGGTTAATAGCTTTGTCACAGTTAGTTTATATATATATATATATATATTTATTTATTTATTTATTTATTTATTTATTTCCATTTATACTTCACCTTTAACTACAATGGTCATATCCACAGCCTTTTACTTTTGAAACATATTGCCTTATCATAATGGTGTTAACTCATATGCACTTGTCATTATATTTCTACATTTCTTTGGGTTTTGTACATTAGATCGCTCACAAATTCGCACTCTCATTCATACTTCCAGACTTCGGGGAGGACAGGGAATGTGTTATGACAATGTATTGAATACCAAGAGAAGAGCTTAATGAATGATGGATGGGTAAGTAAATTACGGCATATTTTGGAGAAAAATGGGTTAGGAGATATATGGAGAAGGAGAGAAAATAACGTAAAACATTTTTGGAAAAAGGCAAGGAAAAGACTGGAAGATATAGAAATACAAATCTTGTTCAGTGAGATTGCCGAAAAGAGCTCATTAGTTTATTATAGGCCAATGAAAAATACATGGGGTAGGGAAAAATATATAGACATAATAAATAAAGAAGAGAGAGAATCTATTGCATGGTTAAGAACCGGAGCATGGAGGCTAAAAGGGCTAAGACAGGGTATTCCTCAGAACCAATGTCCGATATGTGGTAGTAATGAAGACATTGAACACATAGTATTTAAGTGCCAAGGAACAGAAAATTGGAGAAAAGAATTTTTTAATAAGAAGTGGTTGAAGGGGGATAGAAATACACTTATAATTGAAATGATATGCAAGACGCTAGAAGCATTGGACAGTTTTTGTGTAAAGTAAAAAATAAATGGCTTTGGACAGTGGAAAGAGAAAAGTAAGAGGTAGTGCATCCTACTTTGAATGGAAAACTATAGTGAATGTGTGATGGTTAAGTAATCAATAAATGGAAAGTGAAAAAAAAAAAAAAAAGTGGAAATGGGACATGAAAAAGAAACAAAAAAAAAAAACTGAAAAAAAAGAGCAAGATAATTTAGTGACAAGAGATTGTAAAATGTAAATAAACTGTAGTGATTGCCTACTGAATAAGTGACCAGGGTCAAAATGCAGTAGACAATCAAATTTGTAAAACTCTTAGCACAATAAATACTATACTATACTATACTAGAGAAAAATTCTCATCTCCCAGTCGGGAATCAAATCTGGGACCCCTTGCACAGCAGGCAGGAGTTCTTATATTAGAATGTGCATAAAAATGAAAGGTCGTCTCCTTAGTGCAATGGGAGCACAGCTGCTTACCAAGCAGGAGACTTGGGTTTGATTCCTGGTACTGGCGCGGGGATTTTCTCCTGCTGGGAGACCTGCCTGGGTGCACTCAGTCTTCTTAGGTTCCTGAGGAGCCAACTGAGGACTACTCAATAGAAAAGTGGCGGCTCCAGGTTGAAGAGACTGCACAAACCAGCTGAGAGGGACCCGGGGTGCTAACCACATCCCACTCCCCAGTATTGCACCCTACATAGGACGCCTGTTGTAGGCAGAGGTGGCGGATGCAGCAGCTGGGTGGTAGGTCTTGGCCCAGCAATGGGCTGTTGCACCACAGAGTTTAGTAAAAAGATTGAGCATTGATTTAATACTCAATGCACAATAATATACTTTGCATTTAAAAACCGAATACTGAGTGAATTAATTTTTTACTTAACATTAAAAAAGCAGCTTTCTCTGTCAAGAAAATTAACATGTTTAGTTCCTTATTTCCATTAAAAACAAATCCTCTCTAGCAATCTTTTTGTACGTTGATTTAAATTATTTAAGCTTAAGATAACTGCATTACAGAAAATAGCTTGATCAACTGTGGAAAACTGGTAGATCAAAACATCAATGCACTCCAATCACAACATAATTATCAGAGAGAAAATGCTTAATCTATGAGATTTAAAGTAAAGCAATGCAATTGGAGTAAAATTAATTTTAATTTCTGAGATAAATTCAAGAATTAATTAATTAAAATGTCTAAATTATTTTGATAAACTGATATTTTGAAGCTATTCTTATAATTTTAACCTGAGAGGTACTATCTGAGTAAAAATACCTGACAGATATTCTTACTTTCTTTCGTAGGTACTTAACTTTAATAAGCTGAGGAAGTATTGTATTCCACACAAAAATTTTATATAGAGATTTCACTATAAATACACATTTTCAGCCTCCATGAATCTAAAAAAACCATTTTAGAAAAAGGCATATAATGTGTGATTGATATAGTCCATAGAATGTTTTGTAAAGAAGTTTTGGGTTTACCCAAGAGTTCACAAAGGGGCGTGGCACTGGCAGAGCTAGGAAGGGTAGGGAGAAAAGGTATAATAGTGGAAAGAATATTGAAGTATTGGTATAGATGTTTAAATTTAGAAGATAATAATATATTAAAAGAATGTATACAGTTTCAAAAAGCTGTCCTAGGAGAAGAGTGTTGGTTAGGGGAGATGGGAAATGTCCTAAAAGAAATTGGCATGAGGAATATTTTCCTATTAGATAAATATAATAATAGTGGGTTTTGGAAAGAAGTGAGATTGAGGGTGGAAGATATCGAGAAACAAGAGATATGGGCTAGTTTTGAGGATAAAAGGTCATTGATCTTGTATAAATCAGTTAAAAGAGATTGGGGAAGGGAGAAGTATGTAGATATATGTAATCAATTTGGTAGAATAGGTCTTGCGTGGATGCGCACAGGAGTAATATTTTTAAAAAGGAATGGATATAATGGCTCGGGGAGATATATTATGTGTGATGAATCGGGTAGTACTTTTCATTGTCTAATAGAATGTGATAAGGTTAAAAGGTGGAGAGAGGTTATATGGAATAAAAAATGGGACAAGTTAAATAAAGAAGCAGTAGCATTAAGAATGTTGGGAAGCACAAAAGTAGAAATAATTAAAATGTTGGGGACATTTTTAGGCAACACAAGGGATAAGTGGATAAGGAGCTTAAGAAAGGTGCAGCTGAACGAGCATAGTTTGTAAAGTGGAGAGATGGTATAGTAGCTTTATCCCATATATACAGCCTAGGGGCTAAATATGGGGGAGCTAGAAAACTAGTGCACTAGACATAAGTTTTAGATGTAAGCTTTATTTGTATTATTGTAATAATGATGAAATAAATATTACATTACATTACATTACATATAATGTGTGTATGTGTGTGCATGCATGCGTGTGAACACCATAATCAAAAACAAAACGTTGGTTAAGTATCAAACATGGTATTTAAAATGTAGTGTCTTCCAAGGGTGTGACATAAAGGATTTTCAAGAAAATCTCCCCACCTAACCCTTATATGGAAAAATTTTCTTCATCATTTTCTCAAAATTGGTTCTAAAGATTTTGATTAAAATACCATAAGTTTAATGTCAGTCTGGGTGCCTCAGTTGGTTAGGTGCTAGCCTTCTGATCTGAAGGGCACAGGCTCAAACCCAGCCCAGACTGATGGTTTTTTAAGTGTGCTTAAAATCAATAGTCCCATATCAGCAGATTTACTAACATATAAAAGAACTCCTGAGGACAAAATACCAGCACACTGGCAGCGCTGATATATCATATCATCTAATATCATATTGACAAAGTCGTTAACAAACATAAAACCCCCTCTATAAGTTTAAGATATTTTCATGACAAATAAAGTGTGTATCTTCAATTTTCTAAGAATAGCCTGTGAAGTCACTCTTCATTCTGTATGACTTTTGTATAATTGATAACCCATGAGCGACACACAAAATCTTGTTACAAAAACAGTAGATAAGCACATAATTAAAGCACATAAATTATGCAAAAGGAAATCTTTTTGGCATTAACCATTTCCAAGATATTCTTTATTATTGGTTTGAATTTTCAAATACTTTATACCTTTTTCAGCTACAGTTCGCTTTTGTTTTGAAGGTGGGTGTTCCCACGTTCATGCAAAGAGAAGAGGATTTCAAAGCGATCACATAGCAACACACTTATAAAAGATTTGACTATCTCTTTAGTTTACTCTATTTTTCTTATATCTACAATGAAATGAGTAAATGTGTAATTATTTAACTATTAACAAGAAGTATATAGAAGAAAAAGCTTTTGTATGAATAGTTTGTGGAAGAATGAGTAGAGAAATTCATGTGAATGCTACACATCATATGTTTTCTATCTTTCCTCACTTCTGAGACATAAAAAAGCACTCAGCATTATTGGTAGGTGCAGTAACCCTATACTGCATTTTACACAGAATTACATTTATTTACAATTATTTATCCAATATAAAATATTATAATCAATTATAATTACAATTACAATTATTTATTTATGGGCAATTTACATAGAAATCTACCCAGTAAAGCTAGATATTCTTTGGAAAATAAAAGAAAATGAACATCAGCCCTTTTTATAGAATATGGAAATTTCATATGGCTCTCTTTGCATAGTTAAAAATATATAAAAACCATACAAAATTACTGCAGTTCAAGGACTAAAATGGGACAATCCTGTCAATAGGATTTGAGATAGGTTGGAAACAGTATAGTGGAGAACTTCATCCTGATTTAATTTTGTTTATGGATGAAGCATTATTTCGCCTCATGGCTATGTTAATACACAAAGAAATTAATACTGGAGTGCCATAAAACTTAACCTGCTTCACTCCATGATCAAACAACATGAGTATTGTGTCGAATCATTGTCAAGAGAATAAGATCACTTGTTTTGAAAATAATTCATACTATGAGGTATTCAAGTACAGGGTATATACAAATGTTTATAATGATTATATATTTTCTCTACAGTACACAATATAATTTTGAATAATAATTTAAATTGAAGAAAAACTGTGGATGTTACCACAACATAAATTACAAGAGTTCAATATGGGATGCATTTGTGACATGACACACATCCAGCTGGCAGTCATTTCTTGCCACAATGATGTTAATATACCGGTATCCTACTGCTGCACACTCCCTCCTACTTCCTCACAATTCAGGTAGGTCTGCAGAGAGCAGTGGCATGCTTTCTTAACACCTTCTACGCAGTCACTGTTCTTGACTCGTCCATCAACAGAGTTTTTAGGAGTGCATGCAAAAGCAGCTCTGACTCCCTCCACATTCTCTTGTGACATATGTGGTTGTCTGGTGTTCTTTCCTTTACAGAGACACCAATTGTTTGGATTTTATTACACCACCTAGAAATCTTGTTACCAGAAGGAGTATTAAGAGGAAATCTTCATTTATATCCCACTGAACTTAAACCACTGAATAATGTTTCACAAATTACAAGACACAAAAAGCTTGGCAGACAATCAAGCTTTTTGTAGGAAAGCTAACCAATTCTACACCTGACGGGAAGCCCAAGAAAATCTCGAGTATTCACACTACCAGGCAAGCTTAATACATATTGCCACGTTTTGTTTATTTTGTTACCATGGCTACAAAACAAAATAAAATCGGCCATTTAGCATTCAAACTTCCACAGTTATCTTCAATTTAAGTCATGATTCAAAATTATACTGCATATTGCAGGTAAAAAATATAAGTTTAAAACCCCTATAATCATTGTTTACACCCAGTATAACATTGCAGTCTTTTTTTCACTATTAACTGAGGAAGAGCTTAGTTTGATGACTTTCCAGTGAAGCCTGGCATAGCCATACAACCAAGTCTTCTTTGAGGAAATATACAAAGTGTTTGATGACAGAGTCATCCTCTGTCCCCTAATTTAACCCTTTGAATTATTATCTCGGAGAATAATATGTTGGTCTGAGTGGGTCAGTTGGTTAGGCACTGACCTTCTGATCCCAAGGCTGCAGATTGAAACCTGGCCCAGACAAATGGTTTTTAAGTGTGCTTAAATGTGACAGACCCACAACAGTAGATTTATTAGCATGTAAAAGAATTCCTGTGGGATGAAATTCTGGCACACCATCAGCACTGATATGGTCCTGGCAACTGACAGCGTCATTAACAAACAAAATATTTAAATATTTTAGAGAATAACATAAAAACAGTACAAGGTTGCAGCACACATTTTGGTGGACTAGTCCCCATTCGAATTTCCGGGTGGGGACCTCTTTGCAAGAAAAACAACAGAATATTCACAATTCATTAAAATTTTATAGTGGAGTACAGGAGGATTATCACAAGCAAAAAAACTTGAATTGAGCAAAATTATACATGACCATAATATTAATATATTCATAATTCAAGAAGCAAATCTACAAATCTAACATTAGACCATCTAAACTATTACCAGTTCTAAGATGTCAGTGTGCTTTTACTCCTCAAAAGATGACAAATAAGCAGTGTTATTCTAGTTGGAGTTCAGAAAAATCTCACTTCATGTTTTCAAATCATTAATGAAATGAAAAACATACATAAAATAGAAATAATTAAATTGGATATATGGAAGAATAAATCCTACTTAAAAATGTATTTTATATACAATCCTCCAAACAACACCCCTAATCTTAAAAATACTATAATAAATTCAAATACAATTGTAATTGGAGATTCAATGCTCATTCAAAAGAATGGGGTTATGATAAATCAAGCAGTGCCAGAAAAATCTTGGAAGACCTATTAAATTCAATAACTGCAGAAGTAATTTACCATAAAGAAGATCCACACACCTGTATCCACTATTCTGTTGCTGGTACCTGACCTACTTTCTAATCTATACATGCAAACCTCCAAACAAATCTTAGAAAATCCTGGTTGAGGTCACAGAACTGTAATTGCCACTATTCGGTTTGTAAAGAAAAGTTTGATTCCAGTCAACCATAGACCTAGATGGGGCTTTAAAAGCAAATTGGAAAGACTATACAAGTGAATTAGAAACAAACAAATTACAAAAATGTCTAAATGAATCAACACACCCAGGTATATTAAGCAAAGATTTATGTAGAACAATTTTAAAAACAATAAAGAAATACATACCAAGAGAAATAATTACAAGCTACAAACCTTTTTAGAACCCACAACTAGAAAAGATGAAAAAAGAAAGAGATCTAGCCAGAATCATGGCTGAAAAATCTAAAGATCCAAAAGAAGTACAAAATTGGAGAAAACTGGGTGCCCAATCAAAAAAGAAATTAACAATAGTAAAACAGAACATTTTAATAATTTTCTAAAAAAATGGATTGTAGAAAAGATGGCCAAAAAGTGTATAGATTCATACACAACATACAAAATAAGAGAGAAAATCACAAAGCATCTTCTATTTATAATAATAAAACAATTACAGATGACAGTGATATAGCTAACAAATTCAACAAATACTATGCTAATGTCTATAAATTATTTGTAAATACTAAAAAAGAACAAAAACTACTGAAGAAAAATATCAAAGAGTACATAAAATCAACTAAATTTAAAGATAATATGTTTAACCAAGAACTGAATATTGCAATTAATAACTTAAAATCAAAGAAATCTCCAGGTATGGACAATATACATGCAGAATTCATTAAACATTTAGGAAAAAAAGCAAAATTAAGACTCCTAAATCTCTATAACCTATCATGGAATACAAAAGTACCAGATGAGTGGAATAAACAATAATAATACCTATTTTATTTTTAATTTTATATATATATATATATATATATATATAAAAAATAATAATAACATATAATTAATTTAAATTATTATACTTTTTAAAGACCTTAGCGAGATGCCTTGGTGGTCTATTAGAGTCAATTGGGAATTCAATGTCCCACAGGCATGGTGTCACAATACTTCAATGTTTAGAGCAACTGCACAGAGAGCGGGAGAACCATGTTTAAATCCTGGCTGTGGTATTGAATTTTTCAGTTGATTCTATATTAAAAAAATTCTGATGTGTTACACTCACATGACTTTCTCTACACTTGTACAAACTATTTTTACAAATGCTTATTCTCCATATGCTTCATGTTAATCGAGATGTTAATCCTATTGCTAATTTTCTTGTAGATGCAAGGGGAATATGGTAGGTTTTAAGCGATAGTCAAATATTTTAAGCGCTCTTTGCACGTCCAAAACATAAAAAAATCTGATGTGTTACACTCACATGACTTTTTCTACTCTTGTACAAACTATTTTTACAAACGCTTATTCCCCATATGCTTCATGTTAATTGAGATATCGAGATGTTAATCTTATTGCTAATTTTCTTGTAGATGCAAGGAGAATTGGTAGGCTTTAAGCTATAGTCAAATATTTTAAGAGCTGGTTGCTATGTGGAGTATTCCATCCTCTTTGCATTACCAGGACAAAAAAAAATGAATAATGAATTTGAGAAAAATTATAAGTATTGGAAAATGTAAGCGAATAACAAGCAATATCTCGAAAATGGTTCACTCAACCAAAAAAATGTATATGACATAAATTGTGTATTTTAACGTGATCTACATTTTTTTGTGTAGTAAAATTTTGTCTATCTCCTATGGTTTACCAGTTATGCAAAAGTCGTTCACAATGAAGAATACTTTTGGAGACATTCCCAGAAAATTCGAGATATACATTTCATTTGTCATGAAAATATCTTAAACATATGATATTTTAATCAAAATCGTTAGAGCTGTTTTTTAGAAAATTAAAATTTTCGAAAAATGTTCCATGTAAAGGGTAATCTGGGGTGGGGGGATTTTCTTAAAAACCTTCGTGTCACATCTCTGAAAGATACTGAACCTAAATACCAAGTTTGGTTTTTATCCAACTGTTCGTTTCTTTAGTTATGCAGCGCACACACACACACACACACTTACACATGCACGCACGCATGCACACGCACAGAAATGTTTCCAGAAATGTTTTTTTTGGATTCAGGGGGCTCAAAACATGTATTTTCGGTGAAATCTTAGTATCGAATGTTTGGGTGGAATACAATAGTTCCCCTACTTACTATACGTAGTAGAGAAAGTAATAATATCTATTTTGAAATAAAGTAAACCAGCAGATAATTTTTAAAGTTACTGCCCAATAGCACTTACTAGTGTATTAGCAAAAATCATGGAAAAGATTATTTGCAACCAATTCAATTGGTTTTTAGGAAAAACTTAATTTCTTAGCTTAATTTCAATTAACCAAGCAAGATTTAAAGAACACCATTCAACAAATCAACCAATATTAAATTATAGGCAAGACATTAAAGATGCAATGAACAAAACAGAAAATACCTTGGCAGTATTCACTGATTTTCATGGAGCATATGACTTTATTTGGAGATACAAACTACTTGAAAACCTTAAAATTTTAGGAGTTCCAGGCAGAAAGCTACATTGGATAAATGAATTCATTATCCAATGCTTTACTGCTACCAAATATAATGGTCAGTTATCAAAATGTAAACAGACACACCGAAGTGTGCCATGAGGCAGTATCCTTCATACCACACTTTTCAATATGTATATAAATGATCTTCCCTGCCAGTTACAAAAAATGCAATCCAAAGTCTTAATGTTTGCTGACAATGCAGTCTTATGGAACTCTAAACCAAAAAATCACAGTCAACAGTTAATAAATATAGCACAACAGTCCCTGATTAAATTACAGAATTGGGCACATAATTTGATGAAAATAAATATCAGAAAACAAATTATCAACTCTTCTCACTAAGGAAGAAGTCATTAAATATTTCACTAAGACTAGAAGGGAAAACACTTGCAGAAACTCGTGAAGACAAATATTTAGGTATTGTTTTTTTATACAAAATTAACATGGAGAAAACACATTGATAATGTTTGTAAAAAAACTGAGAAAAAACATAACTATTAAAAAGATAGCACAAAAAAATGTGGAAGTACTACACCAACTTTAAACCTTTTTATAAGATGTAGGTATATTGAACCAACTTTCAAATATTATAAAGAGATATTAATAACTGCAAATGCAGAAAAACTTAATATTCTACAGAACCAAATTCTTCGTTTAGTAACTGGAGCTGTTAAAACTAACCGAGTGCTTGCTCTGCAAATTCTAATAAATAACACAAGACTTAATCTTGACATTGAAAAAATAGTTATCATACCAGTACAATATGAAAAATTAATCACACTACCCTATACCAAATGGGGAGAAAGAAAAAAACAACGTGTGAATTTAAAAACTCAACAAAGCTTCTTAATAAAGTCCATGAAATCAAACAGAAATCAAAACTCCCATAATTAAAAGAAAACTTACATACGAAAATCAACCCTTTAGACCTATTTGATATTAAACACTATCTACATTTAGCAGAAGAGTTTAAAAAATCTAAAACCTCTCTATATCTTTTGAAACAAATGTCACTAGAAATAATAAATTAAAAATATCCTGCTAATGAATGACTAGATGTTTACACTGATGGATCCAGCTTATCAAATAATGGTAGTACTGGTGCTGGTGCATTATGTCCACTCTTTTCTTTTCATAGAAGTTTAAGTTAAAATTCTACAAATTTTATGGCGAAATTTTAGCAATCCTTCTCTGCTTGCAAAATCTTATATATCAAATAAATAAATTTATAAGAGCTGTAATATTATCTGACTCTAAAGCAGCTATAATACCCATAGCATCTGATACTACAGCCAAAAGCATAAATGTTCCAGAGTGCCAAAAAATTATAAAACAATTAACTAATTTAAATAAAAGAGTATTACTTCAATGGATACCAGCACACTCTGGAATAGATGGTAGTGAAACAGTTTATTTTCTGGCCAAGAAGGGTAGTAAAGTTACATCAAAATCATCTGGTCCACAGCCTTATCACTCTATCAAAAGAATAATTACATCAACACACAATACAAAAATTAAAGAAGAATATGTATCACAACAGAAGGAAAACAATGGGAAAATCTACATAACACAGCTAGAATTACTACACTGCCAAGAAAATCCTCTTTAGCAGTCTTTAGATTATTAACAAGCCACGACTACCTCAACAAACATTTACACAGGATTGGCATAGCAGAATCCCCTGTATGACCTTTCTGTGAACTTGAAGAAGATATGGAGAGAAACCACCTACTTCACTGCCCAGCTTTCATTCAACACACCAACTTATCAAAATACTGGAGTGCTAGAGAGCAAATTGCTTCATTGTCAACTGTGCAACATTAGATACCAACCAACCAAAACATATTTTGGTGGACTCAAATGCACCATTCTCAAATGTCTTAACATTTCTCCAATGGAGGTGCTTAAAATATTGGTTAATTTCTTAAGTAGGTGCCAGGAATATATATAAAATGGAGTTGGATAGCTCAAGTATCTTCATGCATAACATGGATAAGTAAAATAATTTTATGTATTAAGTGTTGATTAGTAATATCTCAGACACAGAACCTAGGCAGTTTTAATGCAGACATCCTGATAACCATTCATTACACAATGATCCAATTTTCTTCTCATTTAATGTTAAGATATAACATTAAATCTTAAAACTGATATAACAGTGGGAGAGGCAGAAGTTGTGTGCATGTTGATGGAGGGGAGAAAGAAGATATGGTATCAAGGAAGTGAGGAGAATATGGAAGAGGGGGAAGAAGATAGTATTGTTTCATCCGAACATGGGAGCATTGTGGTATCAGATAAAAATAAAATGTTAATGCCGAAAGAAGGAATTGAATTAAGAAGTAGGAAAAGCTTTGATGGATTTAGATACAGAGCAGGTTCACAATAGGAAAAAAGGTACAACAAGGAGATTGGGCTTCTGGAACTGTGAGGGTTTAAAAAACAAATTATATGTGGGAGTTTTGAAACAGCTGTTGGCTAAGGTGGATTATTTAGCGGTAGTAGAAACGTGGTTAAAAGAGGAACAGATAAATATAAAGGACTTTGAACACATTGGTAGGAAAGGAGAGGTGATAGCTAGAAAGGGAAGGGTATCTGGAGGTATAGGTTTCTTTATAAGGAACAGCTTAAGTAAGGAAATTAAAGAAACATGGTCTAGTAGTAAAGAAATATTGTGGGTTATAATGAACGTTAAGTATATAGATGGGAATATACTCTGTGTAGGAATAATATATAACCCCCCGTATCCTCGCGGTTTCATAATCCTGATCTCCTTAATCAAATAAAAAAAGATATAGATAGGCTGAAGGAGAAATTTATAACTGCAGAGGTAATACTAATAGGAGATTTTAATATCAGGATTGGGGAAAGCATTACATATGTTGGAAATGATTGGATGAGTAATGAAATTGTGTTTAAAAGTGAGGAATTTAGGCAAAGCAAGGACAAATTTGTTGATAAAGAGTGTGAAAAATTTATTGATTTTTGTGAGTTGAATGCTTTAGAAATTTTGAATGGAAAATATGGGGAAGATGAACAAGAAGAATTTACCTTTGTTAGCAATAATGGGCAGGGTGTAATAGATTTTGTGTTGTGGCTCCCAAATTTAGGGCATATTTTAAGGAATTTTAAGCTATTAAATTTAAGCTCAACTAGCGGGCATTATCCACTGATTGTGGATTTTATGATGCACACAGCGCAAGTAAAACACAATATAAGAGTGGAAAGCTATTATAAAAAAGAGTATATTAGCTATAAATGGAAAGAAGAATTTTGTGACACATTTAAACAGATTCTAGATTCAAATTGTGGAAAGATATGTCTATGTGGAGTAACATTCATGGTTCAGAATAATCAAATAGAGAAGGCAATGGTTATCCTTAATACAGTTATGCAAAGGGCAGGAGAGGAAATGAAAACAAGAAAGAGGGTTTACATAAATGATAAGGACTGGTTTGACGAAGAATGTAGGGTATCAAAAAGACAAGTAAAACAACTGTTGGTTAGGTGGAGGGAATTAGGTGATAGAAAATCTAGGGATGATTATATACAAGGGAGGAACTCACATAATTTATTGTTAGAACAAAAGAAAAAGGACTGGAGAGAAAGTAATGAAAGGAATTTGATAAAGTGTCTAAATGAAAATAATGTTAATAAGGTATGGCAGGTTCTTAAGTCGACCTATAATAAATGTGTAACTAAACCCAATATTGAGCCAGGACAATGGATGGAGTATTTTAAAACATTATATGGGGAAGACAGGAGTATAGGAATTAAGGGATTTCTGGAAACAGGGAATGTTTTTATAGAGATATTGGATGGTGAAATTAGGAATGAGGAAATAATAAAACAAGTTAAGTTACTGAAGAAAAATAAAGCTACTAAGAATTGACGGCATCCCAACAGCGTTTCTTAAGGAGTAGTGTACTGAAACAGGAAGAGTGAAAATTTTATTAGATTTATTTAATGTAATTATTAGAAAGGGTTATGTACCTAAATGATGGAGGGAAGCTATCATCCATCCTATATATAAAGGCAAGGGTAATGTTGATAAACCTAATAACTACAGAGGTATTGCTTTATTATCTAATATAGGAAAACTTTTTGCGGGCATTTTGGCAGCTAGACTACAAATTTGGGTTGAAAAATATAATATCCTTTCGGAATTCCAGATGGGCTTTGGCAAGGGAAGGAGAACAATTGATAATTTATTTATTATAAAGACATTAGCAGACAAGTATTTAGAAGAAAAAAGGAGTAAATGGTATATGGCTTTTGTAGACTTAGAGAAAGCTTATGAAAGCTTATGACCAAATTGAGTTACAACTTCTGTGCATAAATTAGTGTGTAAGGGAGTAAGTCAGCAATTGGTGAATATTCTTAAAGCACTGTATTTTGAGAACACCTTCTGTGTAAGGATGGAGACAAGCTGTGTAACAAGAGAAATTCAACAAAAGAAAGGCCTCAGGCAAGGATGTAAGTTAAGCCCAGTTTTATTTAATTTATACATAGATGATGTCTTACTCGAAACTGGAAGGAATAATAACTGTGCACCAGCAATTAACAACATCCAAATCCCAGGACTTCTTTTTGCAGATGACCTAGTGGTAGGATCTATTACAGTAAATGGTTTAAAAGAATCATTACAAGCAATTGATGTATATTGTAAAGAATGGAGGTTAAAAGTGAATCAAGAGAAAACACATATTATGGTATTCAAAAAGGGGGGAAAATTAAACAAATATGAAAAGTGGAAGGGAGAGAATAAAGATTACAGGGTGGTGCGTGACTGTATTTATTTAGGAGTTAAAATAGATGGCGGTAATAAATGGAAGAAACAAAAGAAGTTTGCATTGGCAAAAGGTAAAAGGGCGATGGCAGCAATCAGAAGCTGCAAACATAGAGTACCTAATATAAATGTTAAATGGCCGGAAAAAGTTTATGAGATGGTTGTGGAGGCAAAAATTATATATGGTATAGAAATATGGGGATTAGATAGAGGATGGGAAAGTATAGATGAGGTGCACAGGATGTTTGGTAGAGAAATACTAGGGTTACCGAAGACAATTGTAAGACAGGTAGCACACTTAGAGATGGGCAGGGTGGCAACTAAGGGGAAGATGATGGAAAGAGCTTTGAAATTTTGGTTCAGAACTTTAAATCTAGGAAAAAGTAATATGTTAAGACAATGTATAGAATACCAAGAGAATAGTTTAATGAATGATGGATGGGTAAGTAATTTATGGAACATTTTGGAGAAAAATGGGTTAGGAGACTTGTGGAGAAGGAGAGAAAATAATGTGAAAAATTTTGGAAAAAGGCAAGGAAGGCTGGAAGATATAGAAATACAAATCATTTTCAGTGAGATTGCCGAAAAGAGCTCATTAGTTGTTATAGGCCAATGAAAAATACATGGGGTAGGGAAAAATATATAGACATAGTAAATTAAAAAGAGAGAGAATCTATTGCATGGGTAAGAGCCAGAGCATGGAGACTAAGAGGGTTAAGACAGGGTATTCCTCAAAATCAATGTCCGATATGTGGTGGTAATGAAGACATTAAACACAAAGTATTTAAGTGTTAAAGAACAGAAAATTGGAGAAAAGAATTTTTTAAAAAGAAGTGGTTGAAGGGGGATAGAAATATGCTTATAATCGAAATGATGTGCAAGGATGCTAGGGGCATTGGACAGTTTTTGTGTAAAGTAAAAAATAAATGGCTTTGGACAGGGATAGAGAAAAGTAAGAAGTAGTGTATCTTACTTTGAATGTTTTCTCTCTTTGTTTTTCCCCATATGTAAGTTAATTTTTGTATATTATATAGTATTTGCATATGGAATGCTTTAATATTTTAATACACTGTATAGCTATTTTTAGTATAGTATAGTATTTATTGTGCTAAGAGTTTTACGAAAACTATGGTGAATATGTGATGGTAAAGTAATCAATAAGTGAAAAGTGAAAAACAAGTGGAAATGGGACATGAAAATTGAAAAAAACAAGATAATTTATTGATGAGAAATTATAAAATGTAAATAAACTGTAGTGATTGGCTATAGAATGATTTGACGGGAAATTGTAAAATGTAAATAAACTGTAGTAATTGTCTACAGAATGAGTGGCCAGGGTCAAAGTTCAGTAGACAATCAAATTGTAAAACCCTTAGCACAATGCTTTGTGTTTGTGTTGAATACAATAAGAAAGAAATAACTACAAACAAGGTGTATATTACTGAGTACTGCATCATGTGCACTCAGGAGGAACATGATGAAACCACCAGTAAAAATGAAAAACATCAAACTCAAATTAAAAAGCAACTACCCTTCCAATGCCATCTGGTTTTCTATTTAAATGTGTTATCTTTAATCAAATAACTCAATATACAGTTCCTGAATAAAAATGAAAATATTGAGCATTAACTTCATACTGAAGCATACATGTATTTATTTTATACATTATATATTTAAAAATTGAAGACTGATGAATTAATGTTTTACTTAAAAGTAATAAAACAGCTTTCTCTGTCAAGAAAACTAATTTGCTTAATCCTCGGACTATGCTCTGGAGTGTCAATCTACTACAATATTGAATACTGTATGGCATCCATATAAACTAACTTGTAGTAATCACTGAACATATGGGGTAGGAATAGTTTGAACACAGAAAGTAAAGAATTTAATGATTTTTTCAACTTTATCTTTACTAATTTTGAAATATTTTCCACCATTCCACTGTTTATGATCTGCTATCGAAAAACTGATGTATAGGGACACAATGTTAATTTTAGCTAAAGTGACATTGCAAGAAATAGCTACATACTGTGAAAATTAAGTAACACACACATCACACAAGTGAGCTTGTTAATCATACCGCACATTAACACAAAAATTGAGAACACATTCCAGTGCACCTAATGTTACAGATAAATTCAGCACCAGACAGATTTACTACTCTCATGTAAAACAAATATCCTTAAAATATTGTTTAGTTATTCTCTTTCTTAAATGAAAGCATCAAAATTAATGAGTTAATAAGATTCTCAGAGGAAGGTTAGTTTAGGATATTTCATTGATTACACAAAGTGATAGCATTAGGAATATACTAGCCTTCATAGTGCATACTTTATTCCAGTTTTAATGATAGTTCTTATGTGTAGCATGAATAGATGGCTTTCGGCTTAAACTTTCACTATCTGTTGAAGGAAAAAGAAGACTGATGCCACTGCTGCCAAAGAAAATATCAATTAATTTCATGTATGCATATCCTTCCTATTCTCCTCCTCCTCCTCCTAATAGCCACCTTTTTATCACCATTTCCAACTAAACTCCAATCCTCAGAGATGCAGTTCTTCTTTTTGTTATCAACTGTCTCAATGGGAATAAGTACTGTTCATCTTAACTATGTTAGTTTATCTAAATTCAGGTACACTTCTCCTAAATACCATTGAGTGTGATATGAAATCTTTTTGAAGACTTCATTAACTCTTCTTATTTAATTAAACTAAATTTTGTATCATTTTAGTTTTCTCCTTTACAATAATAATTGTTTAACAACTGAGTCATATATGCAATAAAAGTCTATGCCTCAATTTTTGTGAAAATAGAGTTCTTTCTGGAACAAAGGTAACCTTTATACATATTTTCACTTAGTTTGAGCATACTGGAACCGATGGCCTCAATATTTTCAAATTTCCTGAGGGAAATACCCTTTAAAACGCTTGGAACAAAAGTCTATATTATATACCTACACTTATCAAGCAAGCTACAGCAACAATATTTGAAGCAATATTACCTTCAGAGAATCAATTAAAATTAGAGTGGAAAATATTAACTTTGAAATATATTATTATTTCCTGTATGTATTAATTTGTATGTATGTATGTGTGTATGTGAGAGAGAGAGGGAGAGGGAGAGGGAGAGAGAGAGGGAGAGGGAGAGAGAGAGAGAGAGAGAGAGAGAGAGAGAGAGAGAGAGAGAGAGAGAGACACGGAGTAAATTTAAACATTATTTACAATTTATGGAAGAAAAGTCTGTCACCTCAAAATATCTAAACCTACTCTGCAGACAGCTTTGTTGCCATTTTTCTATGAACATATGAAATGTAACACCGATGTTTGTTTGCACACATGCTCCAATTATAAGTTTTTTGTTTTAAAAATCTGGAAATTAAAACTTTTTATTTTGGAGTTCAAGCCTTTGACCACCAAAATTCTTAATTTAAATTGATGCAGATGTTAAGATTTATAAAAGTTATACATAAAAATTTACTGAAAAAAAAATGAAGTACTCATTAGAAAGTGTGCATGCTTGTGCCAAATGATTTATTTCTTAAGGCTGGTTCACAATAACCTGAGAAGGGAATGGAAATAGGAATGGGAGGCAAAATAATATAACATTTTGGTTCACAATACACTGCAAAGAGAAAGGGAATGCATATTGATGACCATATCAATAGCAAAGTGGATAATCAGTTTTGTGCATTGGGACATCATTTATTTCTGACGAATCATATTATTTCACCTGCTTGCAATTAGCCAACATAATGTATGCTAGTCAACATTAACATTTGATAGAGTAAACCTTTCTATTTGCAACCCCTCTAGTGAAAGTGTCTTAACAAGCATCATTTATTTATTACTAACATACATTAAAGTTATGTGTTATTCTTTACTGTTCTCTGTTATTTTCTATCAAGCTATTCTGTCAAGTGAAAGCTTGATGGAGGGGCTGTCAATGTAAAGTTGAATGGGGCAAACAAGCAGTCAACTAAAAAGTGTTTGTCAAATTCACTTACAATATTTCATTAAAATGTTCAAAGTATTAGAAATAAGCATACTAGTTTGGAGGTATTGATATGATAAACTACAGGATGTTGATATAATAGCACTAACTGAACACTGGCTAAATGATAACCAAATTGAAATGTTAAATTTACATGAATATATAAGGGAAATCTTTTATTGCAGAAAAATTAAAAATAATGGTGGTTCCTGTATTTTTGTGAAAGAAAGTATTATGGCAAAAGCTATATAAATTTTTGATACTCTAATGTGTGATGAGGTCTTTGAAGGAAGTGTAGTTGAACTAAGTGATAATAAGATTATACTAATTTGTTTGTATAGAAACCCCAGTAGTGACATAAATGAGTTCATTAAGAAATTAGAGATCATACCGAATCATTTTTATAAAATGAAAAGAAATGTAATCGTAGAAGGTGACCTTAACATAAATTTTATGGAGGAAAGCTGGGGTAAAAAAAATGATTATGGATTTACTAAGCACATTTGGGTTAGAAGCAGTAGTGAACTCTCCTACTAGAGTAGCTCAAAAGTCAAGTACTATAGACCAGCTAATCTTGAACACTAATGATTATAACTATGACATTGACAATTTAGAAAAATGTATCTCGGACCACTATGGCCAAAGATTTACAATAAAATCCAATAACATCACAATTTAATAAGTGTAGAACTTACAGTGAAGATAATATTAAGTATTTTAATTACTTGCTCTCCAATGAAAATTGGGCAGACGTGTTTCAATTTGCAAGTAATGTTGATGAAAGTTATGATGCATTTAATAAGATTTTAAAGCATTATTTGAATGTAGCCATACCTATTAAAACAATGAAAGAAAATACAAATAAAAAAGGCCAAATGGATTACTAAGGGTATTCGGGTATCAAGTGACAATTTATGTTTCCTAAGTAAACTAACCAAAGAAAATTGTGTCTCTGATATCTAAAATAATATTACATAAATTACAAAAAAAAATATATATAACAGAGTAACTCAAATGGCACAAAAGCTTTATAATGGAAATCTAGTGATTAACTCTATAAAAAAATCTAAAACTATATGGAACATTATTAAGCATGTATCCAAGGATCATAAAAGGAAAGATAGGAACTTTAGCATACATATAAATGGTAGATTGGTGTCACATCCTCAATGAGTAGCTCATGAGTTCAATCAATATTTTTCAACTGTTGTCAGTAATATTAGAAAAAAGGGAAATTTTACTAATAATCCTCTGTCAGGTGACCAAAGAAATGTTATTCGTGAATCTATATTTTTTTTACCAACAACTGAAGATGAACTGCTCACTATAATTAAAAGCATAAAACCCAAAAAGCCTTCAGGTTTTGACGAGTTTTCAAATTTGTTAATCATAAAATGTTCCTTACATCTAGTAAAACCTTTGTGTCACATAATTAACTTATCTCTAAAAGAAGGGTGCTTCCCTCAGAGTTTGAAGGTCTCTAAAATTAAACCACTCCATAAATAGGGTTCAAAATCAGAGCTAGAAGACTATAGGCCTATTTCTATTTCTTCAGTTCTTTCCAAAGTAATTGAAAGGGCAGTGTTCAATAGGGTAGTACCATTTTTAAGTAAATACATATAATGTTATATCAAAAGCTAAATATGGGTTTCAGCAAGGGAAATTCACAAATTCTGCAATGCAAAACATTATTGAAGAAGTGTATTAAATTCTAGATGCAGGAAAACAGTGCTTAGGATTATTTCTTGACCAATCTAAAGCTTTTGACTTGGTTGACCATGATATATTAATTTACAAATTGTGCAATTATGGTATAAGGAGAATTCCATTAAAGTGGTTTGAATCATATCTTATGATGCAGTAATTTGTATCACAAATTACTTAAATGTAAATAATGATTGTAATATGAATATGCATTTTTATGTGACATTGATTTCAGATGTTTATTAATTGTAAATATTGTTGGGAAGTAAGTTTATACGGCCTTACTGAAACTGTCAATAATAGCGCAATAATGCAGAGAGGGGGGTGAGCTGTTTATCATTATTGGAAACGAGGAAGTTACGTAATGTTGGCGCGTTTTTCGGTAGAAACTTCTGGAATATTTTCTCCCTAAAGCATATGTATTCATAATTTTCATTGGATATTAAAATAGACGCTAATGTTGGCGCGTTTTATTAGCCAATAGTAACTCAGTTATAATCTTTAGGCATATCGGGGAGTGGGTGTATAAAAAAGCCAAGTCAGAGGTAGATCGCGGCCAGTTCATCAAAATTCTTAATACATTACACGTCGCCTTCAGTCGGCCAGTTCATCAAAAATCTGTGTACACTACACGTCGTCTTCAGTCAGCCAATTCGTCGAAAGTATTTGTACGGCAAACGTCGGGTATCGATTCACAAGTTACGCGCAGCAGAATTATGAATAATCTAAAGTGTTGTAAGGTTAATTATACAAAAAGTTGAAGTACGTGGATTAAAAGTGATCAGTAAGAAGTTATTATAACAGTTTCAGTTTGGCGAGTGTTAAGATCAATGTATAAATGTGATAGTTAACGTGTTCGACAATAAATGTGTAAAACAAATTTCATCATCAGTGTTATATTTGGATAAAAGATTCCTTTCCGTTTACACAACCCTGATCAAGACACATGTTCGACCGAGAAATAATAGCTAGCCGGAGGACAGTAAACAAAATTTAAATCAAATAACAGTCGCATTCTTTCGAACACTAACACTGCTGCAAATTGCTAACACTAGAAGGAGCTACAAACCGAACAAATGAATGACGTCACAAGATGGCTTCAACACATGATGTAAACAAACATTATAAGTAAAACCGTCACAAATTGGCTCCCAAACGTGGGGCTACACAATAATGTTACACAAACAAACATTTATACCGCATCAAATTGGCTACCCAAACGTGGGGCTCAAAACATATACAAATAATATCACTCGCAAATTGGCTCCCATACGTGGGGCAGTTAAAATTATGTAACCAAAGAAAACAAAAGCAGCACAATATAAGATCTTCAAGTTCTAATAATTTACGTAAAAACATATTACGTAAACAATAATGATACTTCAAATTGGCGCCTAACGTGGGGCAAAGTAACCAGGAAAGGGGCAAAGTAACCAGGAAAGTAGCAGAATTAACCAGGATGTGGAATGAATGGAGCAGTGAATTAATCTACAAGACGCTGATTCCAGAAACAACAAAAGGAACGACAGACTACGCGGATGATTGGACATCGTAATTCCGAGATTACAAGGCAACAGGGAAATTCAAACTACAGGACAACGTAGATTCATCATAACACAACGCGGAAGCGACATACAAATCTAGGAGAGAGGGGCAGGAAGCTGGACATCAAAGTAACAGCAACAGACAGCATCACAAAGGTCAGAGTATCGTAATTTTTTTTTAAAAAAAAACAATGGCTACTAATAATATTGAAGAAACAATGATGGAAGGGGATAATGTAACAGTTAGCTGTAATTCAATACAGGTTACAGAAAATAGCTCAAACACTGTAGAATTTAAGGGAGGAAATGTTAGTGAAGAAAGCCAGAATAAAATAGCAGGAAATATTAATATTGATGCTGGTATGATGATGGAAAGGATGAAAAATTTTCTTGAAATGAGGAATAAAAGCATTATAGATCTTGTAGAAAAGAAATTAAATCAAGCTATGGAAAATAGAAATAGAAAAATAATAGAAGGATTTGAAAAGAAAGTTATGAAGCTAGATAGTAGAATGCCAAAAATGAGAGATGAAAATGAGGAAGTAATAGCAAGTGAGATAGGTGAAGTTTCAAAGAAAATGTTAGACATGAGCAGGGAAATAGGTAACAAAGAAAGTGAGGTTAATACTAAAAGTGAACATGTTGATGTAGAATGTACAGAGTTAGGTAGTAGAATGAGTAACATTTCAAGTGAGATAACAGAGATGAAAGAGGTTATGAATGTAGATGTGAATCAGGCGCAAGTTAATTTCAGAGGGGAGATATCAGAAATACAGAAGGAGTCAGTAATGCAAAGAAATAAATTGTCCAAAGAAGTTAAAGTTTTGCCTGTAAATAATCAAAAGCTAACTTCTGAAGTTAACAAGTACCAAGATGTTCAAATTGAAAACTCCAGTTCAGTACAGTTTAATACAGATTTGTCAGAGTACTCTCAAATTAAAGAGATAGTAGAAGAATTGAAAATGACAGTTGTTAAAAGATGTGTTGTTCAAGAAACTGTAGATTGTTTTCAAATGTTATCAGGGGATGAAATTTCATATGAATACAAGAGGTTATTCATGAACAAAAATTTGAAGGTTAGGATACGGCTACGAGTAATGTTTAGCCACACACAATTTGATCCAGGAGGGTAAATAACAATGAGATGTAAAGTAAATGCTGGATAGTTAAAGATGACTTGCAGAGAAATGTATTGGAACGTAAGAGGGTTAATTATTTATGTCATTTGAAAAGAGAAATAAATTAAAAAAAAAAGAGAAATGATAAAAAAAAAAAAAAAAAAAAAAAAATTTGTAACTGTAACAGTATTTGAAATTAAGAATGTAAAGATTGAAACTTAATATGATATTAAAGTAAAAGTACGTAAATACAATTCCAAGAGTATTGTTAAAATAAAGAACAAAATAACAAAAATGGGTAAAAATAATAATAAAAAAACAAAACAAATACTTATGTAGCAAACAGAAAATGTGAAACAGTGTCTAGATTTAAGAGATGAAAATATATTTGTGTAGAGGGTGAATATTATTGGTAAATATGTGTAATAATTACAAAAATTCTTGAATTGATAAATTTTTGTTAACAATATAAGAAATTAAACCATTTTTTTTTGTAACAGTAATTAAATAATTCAGGGTACAGTATTTGCTATATATAAAAAAAAAAAAAAATTGTGATGTCAGATTAATGTCTAAACACATTAAACCAGAGCCAGTAAGTGGTGGCGAGATAAAAAAAAAAAAAACATATGTCGTGTGTTAAATGCGTGTGATGTGTTAAGTGAAAGTGATAGCGTGTGTTCCAAGATTTAGGAGACTAAAAACCCAATTATAAAATTTCCAAACAAGTTGTAAATATTCATAATTATGTTTCTAGTGGGGCATATGATGCAGTAATTTGTATCACAAATTACTTAAATGTAAATAATGATTGTAATATGAATATGCATTTTTATGTGACATTGATTTCAGATGTTTATTAATTGTAAATATTGTTGGGAAGTAAGTTTATACGGCCTTACTGAAACTGTCAATAATAGCGCAATAATGCAGAGAGGGGGGTGAGCTGTTTATCATTATTGGAAACGAGGAAGTTACGTAATGTTGGCGCGTTTTTCGGTAGAAACTTCTGGAATATTTTCTTCCTAAAGCATATGTATTCATAATTTTCATTGGATATTAAAATAGACGCTAATGTTGGCGCGTTTTATTAGCCAATAGTAACTCAGTTATAATCTTTAGGCATATCGGGGAGTGGGTGTATAAAAAAGCCAAGTCAGAGGTAGATCGCGGCCAGTTCATCAAAATTCTTAATACATTACACGTCGCCTTCAGTCGGCCAGTTCATCAAAAATCTGTGTACACTACACGTCGTCTTCAGTCAGCCAATTCGTCGAAAGTATTTGTACGGCAAATGTCGGGTATCGATTCACAAGTTACGCGCAGCAGAATTATGAATAATCTAAAGTGTTGTAAGGTTAATTATACAAAAAGTTGAAGTACGTGGATTAAAAGTGATCAGTAAGAAGTTATTATAACAGTTTCAGTTTGGCGAGTGTTAAGATCAATGTATAAATGTGATAGTTAACGTGTTCGACAATAAATGTGTAAAACAAATTTCTTCATCAGTGTTATATTTGGATAAAAGATTCCTTTCCGTTTACACAACCCTGATCAAGACACATGTTCGACCGAGAAATAATAGCTAGCCGGAGGACAGTAAACAAAATTTAAATCAAATAACAGTCGCATTCTTTCGAACACTAACACTGCTGCAAATTGCTAACACTAGATGGAGCTACAAACCGAACAAATGAATGACGTCACAAGATGGCTTCAACACATGATGTAAACAAACATTATAAGTAAAACCGTCACAAATTGGCTCCCAAACGTGGGGCTACACAATAATGTTACACAAACAAACATTTATACCGCATCAAATTGGCTACCCAAACGTGGGGCTCAAAACATATACAAATAATATCACTCGCAAATTGGCTCCCATACGTGGGGCAGTTAAAATTATGTAACCAAACAAAACAAAAGCAGCACAATATAAGATCTTCAAGTTCTAATAATTTACGTAAAAACATATTACGCAAACATAAATACTACACTTAGCAATAGAAAATACCTAACTGAAATCGAATCTGAAGTAAGAAATTCAAAAGAAATTAAAGCTTGACGTTCTGATTTGGAAAATGTTAAATATGGAGTACCTCAGGTCTCAATACTAGGCCCCTTACTATTTTTACTGTATACTAATGACCTGGTCAGAAACAATTACTTCCCTAATGCTAAATTTACTCTTTTTGCAGATGACACAAGCCTTTTAATTTCTGGTAAAGATAAACAAGAACTTAAAGTAAACATCGATATGGCAACAGATTATTTAGTAAATTGGTTTAGTAACAACAGACTTGTCATTAATAAAAAAAAAGTGTTGTCTTAAGATTCTATCATAAAGTTAACAAAAACTTAAATTTTGCTGAAGTTTATTTAGAAAATGAATTAATAACAATGTCTAATAAAATTAAATTTATTGGAATCTGGGTTGATAGTAACCTTGACTGGTGAATCCACATTGATGTACTATCTAAAAAATTATCCCAAACATGTTTTGCATTATATACCCTTAAAACTTCAGTTAATCTTGATGTACTTAAAATGGCCTACTTTGCATATTTCCATATGGTATAATGTTCTGGGGAAAGTCTAGTTATAAAAATAGAATCTTTATAATACAAAAAAGGGCAATCAGAATAATGTTAAACCTTTGCAGCAACACAAGCTGCAAACCTCACTTCATACTGTTGAATATCTTGACTGTTCCTTCGCTATACATTTTTGAAACTCTGGTAACAATGTACAAGCAACAAAATAATTTTAACACAAATGCTGATATTCATGACTATAATACAATAAATAAATCTAAACTCCACATTACAGATCATAAAAGAACCCTATATGAAAAAAGTTTATATTATAATGGCAATCAATTGTTTAATAAACTCCCCACATATTTAAAAGAAGCTAAAACCCTAACAGTCTTCAAAAAAGATTTGAAAAAGTTCCTAATACGGGGTTGTTTTTATTCAGTGGAAGAATATCTAGGAACGAATTAGTTTATAAGCTTTCTTATGGAAATTAGTTTAGGTACCTACTTGTGTAATAAATTAGGATTTCTGTATTTGTTTATTACATCTAATTGGACCTGTTCTTTTTGAACTAATAATCGTATTGTTGAAATGAAGCCAATATTTCTGTATTGAAATCAAATGGTGAATAAATTTGAGTATCAGTTCTCCCTCTTCTTTGCAGTTTTTGCTATTCTTTCTTTTGAGTCAATAGCCAATACCTATTTTAGTTGTGTATAAACAAACCACATGTGATGTTTTCACTAGATGAACCAAGCTCAGTGAATCTGAAGCAGTCAGGATGCACATCTGTCAGAATTCCTTCCAGTTTAATTTTCCCAGCTTGGGACTAACGAGAGCCCTGTAGGATGTTTCATATTACACCCACCTTGAATAATTTCTACAGTAAAGACTAATAATCATTGCCTAATATGCCACTGATGTTCCTAGGAATGGGAACAAAAAAGTTAAAACTTGACCAAGTTTTCCATTTCCAGGGCCCCATTAATTGTGAATGCTCACATTGTAATGCATCTATTTTACCTTAGTCATTTGCATTCTGGTTTCTGTTCCTGGGTTTTGTGATCCATTAGTATTAAACAATTCTTCAATATCCATTGTTGTAATAATAACTTCAAATTAATATACATTATATATATCCAAAACGGGGAGCCTCTGGAGAGGTCTAATGGCCCATAAGCCCTTAAAGTTGAACCTTGAGTGGGTACCAAACTTGTAAGCAGTTGGTGAATAGCTGAAACCTGACTGGCATTGTCAACTGACTGCCAACAAGCTGCACAGGACTGTCTCCAAATATCCAATAGAAGACAGCGAACCAACTCTCCAACCCCAAGGTGTTACATGTTTCTGTACCTAAGGGGTGCATGCCACATGGGAGATGTGTCACTAAAGGAGCCTCTGGGATACAAGGCAACCTCTCAGAGTATTCAGCCTTGCCTCAGTGCAAGGGGTTCTGCCAGGATTGACTGTCTTTCCTCTATATTCATGAGATTTAAATGGACATGGTAAAACAAAACCCTGAAACTGTCCAAGGATCTCTAAAAGAAGACTTAAGAGTACAAAACAGCTCTGAACCATCTGTAGAGGATCTGGCTGCAGGCATTACAAAAACAAGACTGCAGGCCAAGAAGCTCTCAGGGGCTCAAAGCAGTGATGAATATACTGCAGGTAAATCTTCAACAGAGTAGGGTAGCATCTGTTGCCCTCTGTGTGAAGATGAAGATCTGTGATGTTGCACTCATCCAGGAACCCTGATGTTACAAAGGGAAAATTAAAGGTCTTAAGGAGACTGACAGGAAATTAATTTGTAATAGAACCAACAAGACTCCAAGAACCTGATCTTAGTTAAAAATGATTTAAATACACTGTTGTCAATGAATCTTTGTTCCAGGGACTTACAGCAGTTGGAGTAAAATCAGTGGGGGAAAGTGGACTGAGGGAGTTTATACTCGGATCGGTCTACCTCCCAAATGATGATGTCATTTTACCTCCTACTAGGGAATTAGAACAGCTGGTAGCCACTTGTTCTGAGGGAATGCAATTGATGGGAGTGATGGGAGTATTATATCAAGTAACTTTGAGATACTGAATGTGCGTAACATACCTACTTTTGTTACTACAAGATGGCAGGAAGTTATCAACATAACTTTAGCAACCAATTATGTGGGAAACCTTATTAAAAAATTGGCATGTATCTGAGGATGAAAGTTGTTCAGACCACAGACACATCCAATTTGAAGATGTATTTCTAAACAAATCAGAAATTATCAGGATCCAAAAGGAACTGACTGGGATTCCTACAGGAAAGCTCTAGTCAGTAATCTGAGTAAGATGGATGATAAAATTCGTCATTATTCATTGTGAAGGTTTAGAAATTGCTGCAGAGCATTTGCAGAATGCAATAATCTCAGCATTTAATGATAACTGTCCTCTGAAAACAAGCCAAGCCAACAGGAATGTGCGCTGGTAGAATCAGGACCTTGCAAATAAAAGGAAGAAAATTCGCAGATTATTTAACTTTGCAAAATGAACTAAACAATGGACTGCTTATAGCAGATCATTAACAGAATACAATGACGCCTTGAGAAAGGAAAAGAAGGACACCTGGAGGAAGCACTGTGAAGAGATACAGATGGCCCCAGAATGCGCTAGACTTCAGAAAGTCCTTAGAAATGACCCACAAAGCTTTATTAGCAATTTCCAATTGGAAAATGGAGAATATACTAAAACAGAGGAGACAATGGAAGAACTTGTTTGAGTTCACTTCCCTGGATTGATTATACTTGATGAACCTGAGGGAGAATGGAACAGTCTGGGACTAAAGCTCTCTGGGAAGAGAGCCTCCGGACAGACTGGGAAATTGCCAAGGTAGTCATTAAATAAGAAAAATTAAAATGGACAATGCTCTCATTTCAACCTTATAAATCTCCAGGATGTGATGGAATAGTGGCCATTATGCTTCAGCAAGGTTTTGATGAATTATTAAACATTTTTATACAAACCCTAAGAGCAAGTTTGGACTTAGGATTCATACCAATGAACTGGAGGCATCTTAGGGTGGTATTCACACCAAAGCCAGGAAAACCCTTAACCCTGGCTAAGTTCCAAAGATCCATCAGTTTAATGACAATAATTCTCAAAACTCTTGAAAAATTAATAGATAGGCACACAAGAGGAGGTACTTTGGAAGTATATTCTCTGCTCTAGAATCAGCATGCCTATCAGATAGGCTGATCAACTGAAACTGCCCCTTTTCAGGTCGCTTATAAACTGGAAAAGACAATTCAGGAAAAGGAGGTGGTACTTGGTGCTTTCATTAATATTGAGGGTGCATTTGATAACACCTCCTTTAATGGTATAACTGCTGCTACAAGGAAACATGTAACTGATGAAACCTGTTATCAGTGGATTCAATTCATGCTGAGAGGCAGAATAATTCATACAAATCTCATGGATAGTAGCCTAGCTGCAAAGGTCATGAGTAGTTGTCCACAGGGTGGAGTGCTATCACCCCTACTATGGAACCTGGTAGTTGATGAGCTACTTGTTCAAGCAAGTAACCTCGGCTTTGATATCACGGGCTATGCTGATGATATTATCATCATAGTTTGAGATAAATACAGGGAACAGTCAGGAGATTCATCCAGACAACCCTGAATACTGTGACAAAATGGGCTGTGAATGAAGGCAAAACTATTGGTTGTCATAAAGCAGCCATAGTAGCATTTACCAGAAGAAGAGGCATAAAGGGATTAGGAGCTCTATCTTCAAGATAAAGAACTCAAAATGTCTGAGGAAGTCAAATACTTGGGAATCACTTTTGACTAAAGGATGGATTGGAATCAGTATTTTATGAAACTAATAAATGTGTGAAAACTATTTTTGAAGTAGTTAGACACACACATGATAAAGGATGGGGACTAAGACCTGCTATGATCCATTGGATATATACCAGGATAATCATACCATCAATAATCTATAAGCACTGATTTGGTGGCCTAAGGTCCTTCAAACAGGTTCTAAAAACCAGCTAAATAAAGTTCAAAGAACAGCATGTATGGCTGTTACAGGAGTAATGAAAACAACTCCTATGGCAGCAATGGAGAACCTGACTCCACTGCATTTAGTTGTAATGAAAGAGGCAAGAATGGCACTCTATAGACTGCAACATGCTAAGCAACTGAAAATTGCTGAAATAGACTCAGATTTGCTAAGAATTAGGAAATACATAGAAGATGCATCTTTAGAAATGTTGCCAGACTATATAATTCCAATTAAATATTTTATAAAGAACTTCAGGGTCATTATTGATCCTGAACATTGGATACATAAAATTCTGAAAACTTCTGAGAAAATTTTGATTTAGTTTACATAGGATGGCTCAGGAATAATATCTGGAGTATATAGCATAAGACTAAGGTGCAAAAAGTTTTTTCCCTTGGATGAATATGTTACTGTTTTTGAAACAGAAATTTATACTATTATTCAATGCATATATGAAAACATAAGGAGAGCTTACACTGCTAAACAGATTCGTATCTTCTCAAAGCCAGCTGCACTTAAAGCTCTAAGTAGTCATAAAGTAGCATCAGGACTGGTTTTAAACTCCTTAAACATGCTCACAAGCTTGGCAGAACAGAATGAAGTTCAACTCATCTGGGTGCTGGGTCATAGTGGCATAGAGGGAATGAAAAAACTGATGAACTTGCAAGACAAGGAGCAGCTTCACAGTTTATTGGGCTAGAACTGGCTCTAGGTGCATCTCAATGTTTAGTAAGAGAGGCTATTACGAACTGGTCCAAAGTAGAACATTATAAAACCTGGCTTAAAACTCCAAGAAACAAAACTGGTAAACTATTTAATAAAAAAACCATGCAAGAAAACAGCTGAAAATTTACTAAAATGTAACAGATTTAAACTGAGAACAATTATTGCATTTCTCACAAAACATGCTCCTATGCACCTTAACATGATGAGAATGTTTCAGGGCAACTTAAATTGCAGATTGTGCAAGAAAAGAAACTGAAACAGCCCAGCACATTATATGTTTCTGTGAGGCCTTGGCTCACTGAGACTGTATTGAGACTGTATTCCTTGGTAAAGGTGCAGGCATAATGAATTGGCTTTAAAACGATACAGGTAGCACAATAAGCCAAAGGCTGAAGTGCATCCAGGACAATCAGGGAAATCTGTATCGAACAAGACAAGACAATATAGATTATGAAACCTAGTACATTCTTCAATTTAAAATAAAAATGTTAATAAACAAATAATTAAAATAAAAAACAAAAATTTTAATTTCCACATTTTTAGATTAAAATCTTGAGCATATTCTATTAATATCTATAGGAAGAGTGGTTTGGGTCAAAACCCATTGATCTTGTTATCTAATTTTGTAAATAAATAAATGAACATTTTTTCAGAATACTAAAACCTAATAATTATGATTCATTTCATAATTACATCGTAGTGTTTTTTTTTTTCCTGAAAACTTCAAAGTTTGATTTAAAGCTATCAGTTTTGAGTTTTACATTAGAATTTATTATCTGTAATATATGTGCCTCATTTAGAATAAGGTATACGGTATACAATGGAGGGGGACACTCATGCACTGTGACCTATGGGAGATCTGTTACAGTTACCACCCTCCAGGAGAAAGGGATGAAGTGAAGGAACCACAGGAAGCTACAGACCACAGAGACATGTGGAAGTCCCTAACATTTTCAGGCTCAAAGACCCATCGCACTACTGGAGCTGCCCAGAGAGGGCAATGAATGACCTGTTGAACCAAGCAGCCCTCTAGTGTCCATGGGAAATTCTCTTTCTTTGGAGCAAGCATCTGTGCCATTATCTAGCACTGCCATACACCATGAAACTTAGAAGCACACCTGAAAGATGAGAATAAAAGGGAAATAAACGAAAGGAAGTCGTGGTATATGAGAAACACCACAGCATTTGTCTACTGACCAGGGAAAACCATGATAAATCCAAGGTCAGAGTGGGCAGTTGACAGAATCGAACCCAGGACCTCCCAAATGTGAGCCTCACATGTTATTGCAGAGCCAACTCTCTCAGTCTCCTTTAAAATAATTGTCAATAGGTTCTTTTTGTAATAGTAAATATTGATATTAATATTAATGCATACTTTCAATGTCAACATTTAATATAATACATAGTAAACATAAATATTTGAAATATTTAAGATTATAACATTTTAAAATAACAGTAGCGGACTGACAGATTTCCTGTTTTTAACACTGTCCACTTTAAATTCTATATTACCAACATTTGCAGTCTTTGAGTTTCTATTTTCCTGCTTTGTACGTATATCCATACACCAGAATGATTTAACAACTATCAGTGTGTAGCTTTGGCTTTAGTCTTATATCCATTTTCCATCGTTTTCATTGCTGAGCATTTTCCAACCACCAAAACTTATGGTACAAATAAATAGAATGAATAAAATAACAGCATAGTCTGGAGAAATTACTCAGTACATTTAAAACCAGATATTTTAACTAATTTGGATCAGTGCCTCTTCAGATTATTAAAAACTGATGCTCTAATCAGGACTACAACAATAAATAGCCTGCCAATGAAGGCAAAAATCAGGACAGTGTGTAAGAAATTATTATCAAACTGAATTATATACCATCATTAGTACCTGTTTAGAGGCACAATTTATCAAAAGTCCCCTGATATCCTCCAGTGCTTATCCCACTAGTCCCCTTAAACACCTCCTTGCAAACCTTTATGGGATCTCCATCACCATACATCATAGCTCTTTAATGTTTCTGTGTATTTACCATTTATACTTTATAAAAAATTTCACATCTGGAATTCCCAAAATACTTCAAATAAAAGAACAGAATATTGACTTTCTCTGTTTACATAATTCTATATTTATATGAACAGGAGAACAGTAAGAAGTGGGAAGGCACATAATGGGAGGTGTGCTGTGTTGCACTGGCTGATGTGACAGCATGGCAGCTGCCCTATTGCCCCTCCCCTTCTCTTTCACAATCACTAGTCCCATTAGTACTATAATTTTAATTTATTCTATAAAATTTTAATATATTAAAATAATATAACAATCTATATTTGTAGTGTAGTGCTTTCAATCCAGTAATGGTCTGTACTCTGTTGTGAATTCTTTCTTTATGGTCTATTGGTGGATATACATATAGTGGTGAAGGTTTAAGTGTGGTATACGTTTTTAGTGCTAGTTTCTCAGTTTCTGTTTACATTGGTATTTTTACTTTCTCTACTACGTATAGTAAGTAGGGAAGTATTGTATTCCACCCAAAAGTTTGATACCGAGATTTCACCGGAAATACATGTTTTGAGACCCCCTGAATCCAAAAAAGAGCATTTTTGGAAACATGTCCGTGTGTATGTCTGTCTGTCTGTCTGTCTGTCTGTCTGTGTGTCTGTCTGTGTGTCTGTCTGTCTGTGTGTCTGTGTGTCTGTCTGTGTGTCTGTCTGTCTGTGTGTCTGTCTGTGTGTCTGTCTGTGTGTCTGTCTGTGTGTCTGTCTGTCTGTCTGTCTGTGTGTCTGTCTGTCTGTATGTCTGTCTATCTGTCTGTCTGTGTGTCTGTCTGTGTGTCTGTGTGTCTGTCTGTGTGTCTGTGTGTCTGTCTGTGTGTCTGTGTGTCTGTCTGTCTGTCTGTGTGTCTGTCTGTGTGTCTGTGTGTCAGCCTGTCTGTCTGTGTGTCTGTGTGTCTGTCTGTCTGTATGTCTGTGTGTCTGTCTGTCTGTCTGTGTGTCTGTCTGTGTGTCTGTATGTCTGTCTGTCTGTCTGTCTGTCTGTGTGTCTGTCTGTGAACAGCATAACTCAGAAACGAACAATCGGATAAACACCAAACTTGGTATTTAGGTTCAGTATCTTCCAAGGATGCGACACAAAGGTTTTCAAGAAAATCCCCCCACCCCAGATTACCTTTTACATGGAAGATTTTTCGAAAATTTTAATTTTCTCAAAAATGGCTCTAACGATTTTGATTAAAATATCATATGTTTAAGATATTTTTATGACAAATAAAATATATATCTTGAATTTCCTGGGAATGTCTCCAAAAGTATTCATTGTGAACGACTTTTGCATAACTGGTAAACCATAAGAGATAGACAAAATTTTACTGCACAAAAAATGTAGATTGCATTAAAATACACAATTTATGTCATATACATTTTTTTTGTTGAGTGAACCATTTTCGAGATATTGCTTGTTATTCCCTTAAATTTTTCAATACTTATTTTCTCAAATGGGAATTCGTTATTAATTTTTTGTCTTGGATATGCAAAGAGTATTAATCTGTGGCAAAGGGAATGGTGCTGCACCTAGCAACCAGCTATTAAGAGATATGTATGTGCCTAAAGGCTACTGTATTTCCAAATTGCCCTTGTAAATATATATTCCCCTTACATCTACAAGAAAATTAGCAATAAGGTAGACTCTGCAAATGTTTATCTCGATTAACATGAAGTAGATGGAGAATAAGCGTTTGTAAAAATAGTTTGTACAAGAGTAGAGAAAGTCATGTGAGTGTAACACATCAGATTTTTTTAGTTTGTGTTAATATTACTTGTATTATTTTCAACACAGATTTTTCCAAATACAACGTAGGGCTAATATGTGCATTGTAATGCATTATTTTATGAGATAATATTATTAGTAAATAAATGTTATGATACTGACACTGAAATCATAGGTCATTCACATACTACATTATATAGCAATCATAAACGAGTTTAACTGGTATTAGTTGGTAGGTGAGAGTATAGTAATTATAAGGTAAGGTTATTGAATGTTAGCTTATGTGAGATGAATTTTAAGGCAAGAGGAATGGGCATTGTTTCTTTCAGAGAATTATCTCTAAGTCTTGCAGATCCAGTGTCCAAGGGGGCAGACTTATTGTCTGGCCAGTAGAAATGACTTGTGCACATGGCTACAATAGTAGAAATATTGCTGGCCATTTGCCTTATGCTAAAAGCACAGATTTGTGTGCTCAAGAAATAATGATTAACTCAAAGTCGACAGAAAGAGAAATAGTGCTGTTTACCAAACAGGGAATGTTTAGTTTGGAGGACAGGTAAATTTTGTTCTGGAATCTGGAGAAACATGTGTATTGAGCAGTATCTTATGTACCCCATGAAGTCTGTGGAAAGCCTTACTCATCTTAGAGTAAGCAATTGGAGAGTTTTTGGATGCTTTGATTAATTTTTCTGAGCAACATGTTGAACAAAGAGAAAATGAGAAAAAGAGATACCTTGTTGATTTAAAAATATCACATTGTGGCTCAGTGAACATAATCTCTTTACTAAGGACTGAGGAGAATTCATTTTGTTATTATCTGTTATGTTTCTGATGAATTGGTTAACTGCTACAGGACTTATGAAGTTGGGAACAAAGTGATAGAGAATATGAAGGGATAAAATTTTGGAAAACTTAAATTGCAAAGAAAAAACACTCTTAAGACTGAAAAAGAATAAAAAAAAGTGAAAACCAAATCCTCCAAAGAGGTAGAGTAAACTATCAACAATTTCAAAATTTCATTTGCAATAGACCTACTAGCTAATGGAATATTTAGGGTTTGAGCTGGCCTCTAGACCTTCAGCTCTATTTGAAATCTCACTTAGAAAAGGCACAAAATCATCTTTAAAGAAAGCATTCAAAAGTGAGCTGGAAAAGCATCTACTAAACTAAAGGAGTATTTAGAATCTGAGCTAGCCATCAGACCTCTAGCTCTGTTTCATAACATCTTACTTAGAAAAGGCACAAAGTCATCTTTGAAGAAAGGATTCAAAAGGGGCTGGAAGAAGTTCTACTAAAGGAATATTTAGGATTTGACTAGCCTCTAGACCTCCAGCCCTGTTTCACAACATCTCACTTAAAAAACGCACAAAGTTATCTTTGAAGAAAGCATTTGAAATTGGACTGGAGGAAGACAGTCTCACTAAAGTGACATACATGCTTGATGGTGGATTTCTGATACATACTGTAAGGTGGCCAAGCAACTCAAATTATGGTGAAATAGTGAAGAATTATTTTCACTATGTAATACACTTTGCTATGGGCAAAATACATTAGTAATATTTGATGAATACCCAGGCTATAGTATCATAAAACAATCTGATGTGATACATTCACATGACTTTTCTACCTTTATTAGTCTTTATCAGTGGGTATACAAACTTGTCTTACTAAAGCTTATTTTTCTATCTACTACATTTTAATCCAAATAAACCTTTGCTGAAATAGCTACATTACATGTTTTGTTATGGATACAAAGAGAACAGCAATAGCCAAATGTTGCAGAACTGGACACTACATTATGCTGGACTTAAAATTCCATACTGCTTCCATGTAATCGTGAGAAACAACTGAACAATGGGACTTAAAAAGAATAATGTTCAACAATTTGAACCTTTAATAATGGATATTTCAGAAATGGCTCATGCCACAAAAAAACTAATTTAAAATAAATTGTGTGTTTTAAAGAGATCTACATTTTTTGTATAGTCCATTTTTATCTATCGCTTAATGTTTACCAATTATACATGATTATACAAAATTCCTTCTGAATGAAGAGAAATTCTTTGGCTATTCCCAGAAAATTTGAGCTATACATTGTATTTGTCATGTAAATATCTTTCATATATGATATTTAAATTAAAAATCATTGGAGTCATTTTTTAAAAAATCAAAAATTTTGTGAAATGTTCCATGTAAAGGGTAGTTGGAGTAGGGGATTTTATTGAAAATCTTTGTCTCATACTTAGAAAATAGTGAACTTAAATACCAAGTTTGGTATTTATCTGACTTTTCATTTCTGTGTAATGCTGTCCCGTCCCCCGCCCCCCACCCCCCGTCCTCCGTCCTCTGTCTCTGTCTCTGTCTCTCTCTCTCTCATGCACGCACGCACGCACCCCCTATGAACATATTTCCAGAAATGCTTTATTTAGATTCAGGGGGCCTCAAAACATGTATTTCCAGTGAAATCTCGATATCAAATTTTTGTTGGAATGCAATACCTTCTCTACCTACTAGTATGTGGTAAAGAAAGCAAAAATGAGAAACAAACGAGGAAAGCAGTGAAGAAAAATGCATGTGACATTTTGATGCCTTCACAAAATGTTTCACTCCTAAAGAAAACTTCTTAGGCAACAGGAGAAACAAAGCTAACATGTTGAAATTGGTGGCATCAGAAATGCAAAGTAGGGTTTTTTTGTTACTTTTACTGCTGAAGAAGATGCTGACATCAAAGTAGTAAAAGTTGTCATTGGAAAACTTGACCAGAGCCTAAAGGTTGAGGTTGTTTGCTCCAACACAGATTTGTTGGTCATATTAATGGCTCTTACTCCACAAAATAAGAAATATAAAAACTAGACCTAGTCTTTTACAACACTGTCACTAGTTGATTAGTACAGAGAGAAAAGAAGAGCTCTTCTACTTGCACATGTAGTCACTTGTTGTGTCATCACATCTTGTTTTTAAAATTAGCAAACGTTAAAGCTGTAGATATTTTGAAAACTTAGAATCAGTGAATTAGGCTTTGATGACTTAACTTACAAAGTTAATGTATGTATCTTTGAATTCATTGTAATTCTGGTCTTGCCAAATTGCCTCCAACAACACACCATGTGTGAAAGCATCTACTCAGGGTATACCCACAATTACAGATATGTCTTGGAGATAGTTTGTCACCAACTAAATGGATATGGAAGTTGGAACCAGTACTAGAAAATGGAAGGGAAAGAGAGTTTTGCAGCCAAACCAACTGACCTTTCTTATATTGTGTCGTATTCCCGTGAATCAGAATGTGGGAATTATTATGGGTGTCAACAGGTCTGGTTAGATTGTTCATCAATGTGTGAACATTATAGTGGACTGACATGCAATAATGTACGAACATAACCTCAAGATCACCTAATGATGAAACTGATGATTTTAATGATGGCAAGTATGAAAATAAATAAAGCCCACTAAAGATAATTACAATGTATAGGCACTAAACATAACAAAACGAAATTCACAACTTTTATATAACTGAAATAAAAAAAAACACATAGGCAGAAAAAGTAACTTCTGTATGTATAATATAGCAGTGGGTAGGAAGTCTCAGATGCAATGGAAAGAGCTAACTGTTTACTAATATGTTATGATGTCAGTAAATAAATGGCATAAATTCTACAGCTGCCAATTGTTGCCAGTTCAGAATACAGTGAGTCCATAGGTGGTGGATGATGCAAAGGCCTGACATGGGATAGGAGCGATTCCTCCACCCCTCCAAATCAAAATTGGCATTGGTATTTGATATAAATGTTTTCAGAATGTTACGTCTAATTGAATCAATATTGCTATAATAATACAATATTACTAACTAATATTATATCATCCTACTAAGGTTGATATTTTATGCTGCTACTATTAAAGTGTACAGTGGCACTAAACAGAATGAACTTAGCAATATAATAATTAATTAGTCGTAAATTATGCCTAAGAGTAGACAAGGATAACAAGCAAGAAGGGTAGGGGAGGGATAACAGGGCATCTGCCATGATGCCATTGAACCAACCAGTGCAACATGGTGAGCATGCCTCTCATTATGTGCCTCCCTACATGTTACTATTCATGTAAATATAGAACTATGTACATAAAGAGAAAGCTGGGATTCCTTTCTACAAATTTTATTTGAAATATTTTGGGATATTCCAGAAATGAATTTTTTTAAAAAATGAAAAGTGTTAAATGCAAAGTTATAATTTCACAAACTTTTGTGAATATCTAATAAACAGTTCTTCCTCGCTAAAAATTGAATTGGTCCTTTTCTGTATAACAGGGTTTCATGAATAAAATAAAATGAAGGATAAAGAGCACTGATGTGCAGTAACAAAGATGCGAATAATACCATAAAGGCTAGCAAGGGGTGGTTTAAGGTGGGCTAGCAGGATAAGCACCAGGGGGAAATCAAGGAACTTTTGAGAAATTTTACTTCTAAATAGGTGCTAAATATTGGTAAACAATTCAGTTTGTTAATCATTTTTCTGACATTTTCCCTGCATTGACTGGGCTAAATGCATTACTTCACAGTTGCCCATTGTGGATATGATCAGTCTGACAGCTGCAAGTTGCAAATAGAGTGAGAAGAAACTTACAGTACCTATATATGGAACCTGTACATTTTTTTATAGAAATTGTAAAAATGTGTAAGTATACACTGTATTTAAGTTGTATCTCTGAATACAACTCAATAAATGTATGAACTTAGTGAATAACAATTTTAATATCAAAATCTCCATTTATCGAACTGCAGTTCAGATTATGTGAAATTTTGTATAATGCGGTTCACATTGATGTTCTAGCATGATCATATTTTTTTTATATGGAAAAATTCCATAAAAGGCCTACCTGGACAACTTAATCTTACAATGAATGGAGTCCAAGTCCAGAAGTATACTGATTCCAGACTCAAATATTGAATTTTTGGACTAATTTTATTTGCAATGAAGCCTATTTCAGATTTCTAATTATGGTTTAAGTCAATGTGCTATGGGGAACCATAGGATAAATTCTATTATGCAAGTAACAGGCACAGCTGAAAATTGTACTGTTTTCTGTTGCTAGTATTAAAGAGCCCCTAGTGTTGTTACTGCATTGTAGTAATGTACAGATGCAGTGTACTTCATCTTTTTTCTTCTTTCTCTGTTTTGTTTTTGTTATAAATGGAAAATGCTTGAAAATCATTGTCTTTTCAGAAGTGTGCCTACCTAAAGGTGTTTGTATTTAATCTTACCTGTTTGTTTCCTGATTGCCAGATTGGAGTAATTCTAGCCTCCATGAGGTCTCCTCATAAAGACAAGCTAAAGCTTCA
Organism: Deroplatys truncata; assembly: GCA_030765065.1. Classification (NCBI taxonomy): domain Eukaryota; kingdom Metazoa; phylum Arthropoda; class Insecta; order Mantodea; family Mantidae; genus Deroplatys; species Deroplatys truncata. The sequence goes on from CM060978.1 coordinate 122,797,708, forward strand.
CAGAAACTTGCACCAACTTCCTTCAAATGTGCTGTATTTAAATGATGTCCCTATTTTTAAATGACCAGTTCATTAGCATAACACAAGGCATAAATACTTAAAATGCATAACAGAGCTAAATATTACTGAATTATTGCAAGCTCATTAGAAAATAGTTTCTATAAAAGTAAAAAAAGCATTTCAAAGGAAAGATCCTTACCTGATACAATCCTCTGTCACACCCACAATAGCTGCTCTCCATAGTGTAACTTCGCTTTATACCAAATTCACGCCATACTGTAACCCGTGCTGTTGATTCTCGGCCACGCTCTACTCTAAAACTGCATAATGGCAAAGCAAATGCTGGTGAAAAGTGCTGCATGAGGTGAGGGAGCATCTGTGGAGAAAACCAGGATTCCAAAATTCAATACTGACCAAAGTAGGCTTAGCATAATAAAAATTAAAAAAATAATTAAATAAAAATCACAAATCCGTTTTCCTACAAATAATCTTTTAGGATTCAGGGAACCTCAAAAAATGCATTTCCAGTGAAATCTCAATACCCAGTTTCTTCCCCTACCTAGAGAAATTTAAAAATGCCTAAATCCAACATAAGAGCTTTTCTTACTAGATCACTGTTTCTATCCAATTGATGAATATTTAAAATTTAATAAATATCCATTTATAAAGGCATCATAATTTATGTTTTAACTTGTATGGTCTTAGTAATTATTGAGTCGATTGTAACACTACACCACTTACTTGTTTTTATAACGAATACATGTTTCAGGGGCTAATTGCTCCCATCCTCAGTTCCTTATCGACTGCCTGTATCATTCGTCTTAGTTGTTGGCTTGATCTCTGGTGGCGGTTGGAAGAACTTCTTCAAAAGTGAGTCCTGGTGGGATTTCAAAATTATAAATGCGGTTTCTGTTTTTCCAAATATAAATGTTTTCCCAAATTGTAAGTTCTGTTTTTCCTGAGATGTTTTTTTAGTATTTTTGAAAACAGGAAGATAAATCAGTAGTAGCTTGGCACTTTTGGAGAGACAAACACACCATAAACAGAAACCCAAAAATACTAAAAAACATCTCAGGAAAAACAGAACTTACAATTTGGGAAAGCATTTATATTTGGAAAAACAGAAACCGCATTTATAATTTTGAAATCCTGCTAAGAGACTTACTTTTAAAGAATTTCTTCCAACCACCACCAGAGATCAAGCTAACAACCAAGATGAATGATGCAGGCAGTCGACAAGGAACTAAGGATGGGAGCAATTAGCCCCTGAAACATGTATTCATTATAAATACAAGTAAGTGATGTAGTGTTACAATCAACTCAGTAATTACTAATTATAGACATATCACTGTCACAAAGTCCACCAAAGCAATTTTATTGTAAATTAAATTGTATAGTCTTGTTTGTATGCTCTATTATATTTTAATTATCTTGTATATATTATTTCACTAAGCATTGCAGATGGTTTGAACCAAGTATTAAGAAAAGTATGTAACAGAATCACATAAATGAGAATTCATTAGAAGCAGTAGGATACAGGGCATGTGCATTTTTATAAAATCAACATTTTATGATTTCGCATAAAAATAAAGTTGAATTAAAATAAATCTCCAAACTGTAATCCAACAAGAGAGCCATTGTGCTATCCCCCATAAGCTTTACATTTTTACAGCACACTAACTATATGCCATTTTCATAGTGTAATGGTTACACTTGACATTTGTCCCATGAATAACTAGTGTTCACTACCTTAGCGTAGATAGTGATTTTTTCCTTCCTTATTAATCCTTAAAAGGTTTGCTGTATTCTCATTCACTTGCAATTTTGTCACAAACCATAATTATTATGCTTTGTATTTTATATACGTATATTGCTATGGCATGTTCCCAAGTATGTCAAGAGTATCTGGATACCACCTAAGATATCCTCTTAAATGAATGCACTGCTACTGTTAAAAGTAAATAAAATACTGTGGAATCTCACATATTTATAAAACATCCTATCATACAACACAGCTGTAAAACCTCCACAAGGATAAATATGTTTTCAAAATGTGAAATACACATAGGTGCAAGGTTCACTGAGACCTTTTAATAATTTGGTTGGACTGGAAGAGGACCTAGGTTGATCGCCTTCTTGGTTGTATACCTACGTGAATATATTCTAGTATGGATATGTAGCATCTGAATGTATAGATATTAATAACACATAAATTATTCACATTTAATGTAATTAGTTTTAATTAGAAAGTCTGTGGTAATACATGCTCGCTGGAAAAAACAATATAAAAAGTTACTAATGAGAACACTGAAACCGTTTTACACTAAGAATGCGCATACACATCATGAATCTTATCTTGCCAAAAATCTACACATCAGAGCAACCTCCAACACAAAGATATGCTCATAACAAAGAACATGTTGGTATCGAATATGACCGAGTGATTGGCATTTAGTTCTTTTTTATCATGTGTATATGAAGATTTTGCAATTAATCGTTTAATAAATACGTCTTTTAATTTTATAAAAAATACTTTATAATAAATACCAAAACTATATATATATAATTACATTATACTCAATGTCATTGCTCTCATTCAGGCAAGTCCAATACTTATGCATGGGTGAACAACAGTGTATGGTGTGTTTAGATATTTGTCAAGGTTATGCGAGTTATTCACAGGGTTATCTAGTATGTATGTATTTTAATTATTACTCAGTCATTGTTTTTGCTGATCAACATTAATACTGATGTCCACTGTATGTAATTAAATACCATTAATTATCATGTTGTATATAGTACCTATTTAATTACTGAAATATCGGCTCTTTGTGAATATTATTAGTATTATGTTGTAAACAATATATTGTGTGATCTACTGATGAATCCTGTATCATTCTACTATGTACAAAATTGATTCAAAAGGATGATTAAATTAAATTTTAATATAAAACAATTATTATCTGAATCTTGATACACAATTACAGTTAATTCTTCATTCAGCTGCTAGTTATAATAATTATAATAGTTACAACAATTATACCAATGTAACTTATTTATATTAAGAGCTGACCTACAATGATTTGCACAATTGATCCTGCAAAAAAAAACATATATAAATAAATAAATTTATATGTTTCAATAATTTCTTTGAGAAAGCATTGTGTTCCAATTAACTTCAGAAAAGAGGTATCCAGAAATGTATTTAGAATGGAGTTTTTATGAAAGCAGACTTAATCAGATGTTCAAAGATGGGAAGAATATATTCATATTTTTCATCTCTTTAACATTCATTTTAAAAACAAAATAATATGACATACCACTGACTTATACACAACTGGGAAATTCAGTTATGAAAAATAGATTTACAAAATATCTACATGAAGATAGAAGTCAATATTAAAAGAAAATATTTGCATGCTAAAAAAAAAAAACAGAATGAATTTATATTGGTATGTGTTAGTTGGCCTGGCTAATGTTAACTAAAGCCATCTCCCATGCCATTTTAAATGTTATAGTGAAATGGTTAACACAGAATATCCTACTGCTTAAAACTGAAAAGTAAGATTTAATCTTTGTTTTACACCTTAATAATTCTTCTTGCCTACGTAACTTGAAAATTATGATATATAAAAAAAATTAAACTTCAACATGTTTCTAACTTCTTAATTGATTCTTTCTGTCATGTAATCTTAAAATAATAATTCACTGAATTGGCTTCTATCAGTAATCCAAATATGTACACATTTTTCTTTCTTACATAAATAGTTTAACAACATGTATATTGTATCCAATAATAAATGCAGTTTAAACTATTTATTTCCATTGATTTATCAATAGCCCCATTTTATGCGAGCAGCCATTCAAAAGTTTAAAAATCTGCCGCTATGGGCATGAGTTATTTAATACTTGTGTTAAAGCAATTTTAACTCATTTATTGTACACCAGAGCAGCAATCAAAAGTTACCAATTAGCCCCAATTTCAAACGTTTAGGCTAAAGAGGCTAGACACAAAAGAAACTGTTGAGTATGCTGTGAAAACAACATAGACAAATGTCTGAACCACAGCATCAAAATTATAATAATGGGTCTAACTGCTCATGATAAATGCAAAAGCATAAATCTGGACTGAATGCTTCTGTCTGGATAAGTTCAAGACTTTTGGTTTACCTGGAGTGATAAGGTTATTTTCTTTTGAGTAAATGCAGCCTTTTATTGTATATGCAGAGAGCATAGTACTGTTTATGGTAGTGGCAGCAAAATTTTATGAACTTTGAATGGATTCAAATTTCACTGTTTTCTGGAATAAATTTATAACAAATCCTTGTTGTTTACCAGAGTGACATTCATTAGCTATTAATTGTAAAAAATCAGGATAAACAAAGATATAAAAATATTCTTTTCAAAATACATTATGGAAGGTTCCTGCAATGAACATAATATTTCAGCTTTCTATAAATTTTAGCTGCTCAAAGATATATTTATTTTTGCTGCATCCCTTTGGTAAGAACAGCATTCAAAAGACAAAGGAGACTTACAAGGTACTCCACAGGATTGTCTGGAAGTGAACGATCTGCCTCATTCCAGCTGTCCATGTTGGAACATCCATACAAGAACACATTTTTGCGTCGAGAGTGACCATGATAATCACAGAACACATATGGAGGTTTCTTCAATACTCGAGTCATGTACTCAATAAGTCCCTGTAATCAAAATACCATATCATGCTACAGTGCATGCTAATGTATAAAGAAAGAACACTTGTTTGTATGTTTGCTTGTGTTTGTATCCAAGATTATCTCAAAAACTACTGAATAGCTTAATCCTTCCTGTAGATTGTAGTATACGTAAGATTTCTAAAATTTAAAATTAAAATATAAAAGAAAATATAAAGAGAGGGAGTTTTATGCAGTGGGCAATTTCACTCATATCAGGAGGTTTCCATGTGTCCTATTCTTAGCACATGGCTAATGTTCCAGAAAGTTGGGGATATTACTGAACTGAATTTTGCCATAGTGTGCCCTGCAAGTTTAAAAAATCTTATGTGTTACACTCACATGACTTTCTCTACTCTTGTACAAAGTATTTTTACAAACGCTTATTCTCCATCTAGTTCATGTTAATCGAGATAAACATTTGCAAACTCTATCTTATTGCTAATTTTCTTGTAGATGTAGGGGAGAATATATTTACAAGGGCAATATAGACAAACAGTAGCCTTTAAGCACATACATATCTCTTAATAGCTGGTTGCTAGGTGCAGCACCATTCCCTTTGCCATAGATTATAACTCTTTGCATATCCAGGACAAAAAAATGAATAACGAATTCCCATTTGAGAAAATAAGTATTGAAAAATTTAAGGGAATAACAAGCAATATCTCGAAAATGGTTCACTCAACAAAAAAAAATGTATATGACATAAATTGTGTATTTTAATGTGATCTACATTTTTTGTGTAGTAAACGTTTGTCTATCTCTTATGGTTTACCAGTTATGCAAAAGGCGTTCACAATAAAGAATACTTTTGGAGACATTCCCAGAAAATTCAAGATACACATTTTATTTGTCATAAAAATATCTTAAACATATGATATTTTAATCAAAATCGATAGAGCCATTTTTGAGAAAATTAAAATTTTCGAAAAATCTTCCATGTAAAGGGTACTCTGGGGTGGGGGGATTTTCTTGAAAACCTTTGTGCGCATCCTTGGAAGATACTGAACCCAAATACCAAGTTTGGTGTTTATCCGACTGTTCATTTCTGAGTTATGCTGTTCACAGACACACACACAGACACAGACACACAGACACACACACGGACATGTTTCCAAAAATGCTTTTTTGGGATTCAGGGGTCTCAAAACATGTATTTCCGGTGAAATCTCGGTATCGAAATTTTGGGTGGAATACAATACTTCCCCTACTTACTATACGCAGTAGAGAAAGTAAAAATAACTGACTGACTGATACCGAATGTGTCAAAAGATGTATTTCTGCATTTATCAGATTATGCCATCACAGTTCCAAAATAAAAGTTTTAGATCTCTTCCAGAGTTCTCATGAACACGCGCACACGCACACGCACACGCACACACACACACACACTCTGTCTCTTCTGTCTCTTCTGCCTCTGTCTCCTCTGTCTCCTCCGTCTCTTCCATCTCTTCCGCCTCTTCCGCCTCCTCCGCCTCTGTCTCTGTCTCTCTCTCTCTGTGTCTCTGTTTCTGTCCCTGTCTCTCTCTCTCTGCATTAGAGTGAAGTTTCTCTTTTCTTGCAAATGCAATGTTTATAAGAATAGGGACAATGCAAGCATGCTGTAGACACAGGGGCAATTACTATGTATGTAGCTTTACTATAATAATTCAAGTGTCCAAGTTCCAAGAGGGGAACACATACTGGAAGGGGAGTTAGAAAGGTCTATGCAGCAAAATATTGGACTTATGGATATATCGCTTTATCATTGTGCATCACTTTATATTCAGATCCTCCTCTCTCCATTTGTCACTGCTTCCCCACTATTGTACAACTATTGTGAAACTTTGCAATTAATGGGGTGTAGGGTGGTCGTTAAGGTTTTCATAATGATTGGGTGGCCTGACACCATGATCTGACCCTATCAAATAGTAAATAAAGTACTATAATTATTTAGAATATAATAGTGTAGATTAAATTATCTTTTGTTTAAATTATAACTGTGGTAAATTGACAGAAAATATTTTAGTTTTGTCCTTCAGTCTGTAGAAGAAGAGAATCCTGAAATTCCTACCAAGTTCTGACATACAAGAGTTATTTCAAAACTATGTTAAATCCTAAAAATAATGTAGAATTTCATTAAGAGGTATAATTTTTTGCAAGTGTCACTACTATAATTGTCATCAATACATTTTTGATTGATTCTGACATATTATATATGTTCAACTGTCATGAACTGCTCATCATTATATTTGCCATGAAAACATGGAGGAAAGTAATATAGTACAATTAATAAAATATTTTTAGGAAGTAAATTCATGCCAAGATCATGCTGGGCTAGACAAAGTTCATGAGAACTCTGTGAGAGATCTAAAACTCTTTTATTTTGGAACTGTGGTAGTAATCTATAAATCTTTTGACACATTCAGTATCAGTCAGTCAGTTGCTTTTTAAACCTGCATGGCACACATCTAAGGGCAGACTATGGCAAAATTCAGTTCAGTAATACCCCCAACTTTCTGAAGCATTAACCATGAGCTAATACATAGGACACATGGAAGCCTCCTGATATGAGTGAAATTTCCCACTGCCATAAAACTCCCTCTATTTCACTGCAGTAAATATATTATTGATGGGGGTTTCAGCTAGGTCCATCAGTTTCTCTGTTTTGCCTGTAGATCAGAATAGGGTGAACCCAGATTAAATAAACAGTGTTACAGCCTGCCTAGAAGTTGATACAGAAGGTAGAAGTAAACAGTGTCATCTGTTTTAATTGCTTCATGAACATATTATTGAATAAACTTTTTTAAATAAACTACTTTTACTTCTCTACCAAGTACCTAGTAGGTAGAGAAGGTATTGCATTCCACCCAAAAATTTGATATCAAAATTTCACTGGAAATACATGTCTTGAGGTCCCCTGAATAAATTTTATAAAAAGCATTTTTGAAAAATGTCCGTTTGTGTGTCTGTGAACAGCATAACTCAAAAACAAACAGTTGGATAAGTACCAAATTTGGTATTTAGGTTCAGTACCTTCCAAAGATGCAACATGAAGATTTTCAAGAAAATCTCCCCAACCCAAATTACCCTTTACATGAAACATTTTTTTTGAAATTCTTTATTCTCTAAAAAATGACTGTAATGATTTTTAATTAAAATACTATATATTAAAGATATTTGCATGACAAATAAAATGTATTTTCTGGGAATAGCCTATGAATTCCTTTCATTCAGAAGGAACTTTGTATAATCTTGCATAACTGGTAAACTTAAGGCATAAAAGAAAATGTACTACACAAAAAATGAAGATATCTTTAAAATACACAATTTATTTCAAATAAGTGTTTTTGCGGCATAAGCCATTTAGGAGATATCCGTTTTTCAAATTGCTCATTACTTGGCCATTCTTTTAAAGTCCTGTCAGCATTCACTTGTTCCTCACAATTGCAAGGAAACAGTATGGAATTTGAAGGCCAGCATATAGCTTCCAGTTCTTAAACATTTGACCATCACTGTTCTCTTTGTGTCTATAATGAAATGTGTAATGTAACTATTTCTGCAAAGGTTTATTTGGATTAAAGTATAGTAGAAGAAAAAATAAGCTTTAGTGAGAATAGTTTGTATAACCACTAATAAAATAGAGGGTAGAGAAAGTCATGTGAATGTATCACATCAGATTTTTTTAGTTTAAATTATTAATATTTCCCAAAATAAAGGTATGGAACATCACCACAACATGCTTCTCAGTATAGTAAAATGAAAATAAATACTTTCTGCATAAGGGAAGGCGTGCAACTCAGCTAAACAACAATTCTCCTGCATGTGTAGCTTAAAATGTCCTAACTGACCTATGGCCTTTAGCATTTATTGAACTTAAATGCTTTAACTCCCTTTTAGAAATGAATATATTAATTATTAATGGGCTATACAGTTTTATTGACATCTTTAACAGTTTTTATTAACTTCAAAATGCCAACCAGAATGTAACAAAGAATTTATTGAGGTCATGCACGAGCATGTCACCAGGAACTTTGGTTTGAGCAGCTTGGATTATGCTTAGAAAGACTTGTAGTACTTAGCACTTTACTAAAAGAATAATTCTTTGGAGACAATGCATGGATTAATGAGATACTATAATTAATCAGTCCCAAATATCTGATGACCACTTAAGAAATGGAAGTTGTACACATTGAGGAAATAACTGCATTGTGACTTTGTCACCTCACTGCTTTTATCTGTTTCAACTTCACTTAGTTCATACTGCCACTTCACTAATTTGAACTAGTTCAAATTCCCCGTCATTTCACTTTCCTTCTTGATGTAGCGACATGCAATATGCACATTTTTTTTTTTTTTTTTATCTGGGCAGTTAACTTGCTGGGGAGTCGAACACAACAACTTATTCAATCTTTTCCTGCAGCAGCATTCATTACATGTCACAGTTGTCACAAACTCACTTATACAGCCACACTTGTTGTGGTACCAGAAATTCACTCACTAACTCTCTCACTAACTGACTCTCTCTGTGAGAACATTTGCTTATATAGCCAGTCAAGTCTTCCACAGAACATTCTAGAACTTTCTGTAGACACATTCTGGAAGCAGGGGGAAGGAAACTTCCATAATATTTGGGTTATCTGTCAATATCTTTATGCAGGGCGAGATCGCGACTTAATTTATTTTCGACTGCATGGCCCCGCCTCCCGATAACCTTGGGCCATAGCCGCTGCATCATACAGCTCCCTCCTGAGCACTGGTCGTCCCGAGCAGCTCCGCAACATGGGCAAGCCGATCAAGATGGACCATCATCAGCTCTCCTCGAGGTTCATGCCGAATGCAATATACCACATGGTTAATACGCGTGATTACCTTACAACATGGGTGGTCCCAGGAACACTGCAGTTTCGACAATTTCCCTTTAGTCCTTGTTGGACGGTAGAGCCATATGAAGTCAGCCACATGGAATCCGGCACTGTTCGCCAGACAGCCATAGCGTGCCTTCATTCGGACTCTTGCAAGCTTCAGGTACTCCCTGGTGAGATAGTGGATGTCCAACCTATCCGTTAGCGCCCCGACACAATCCGTTGCGGACTGGTCAGCATTAGAAGGCATGCTGAACAACAGAGGTAACCGTAGTTCCCGTCCGAACTTCATGCTGGCCGGTGCTATGCCAATGGACTCGTGAAATGATGCTCGGTAAGCCAGAAGGAATAATGACACTTGCACATCCAAATATCGCCGATGCCTGGATACCACTTTCTGGAGATGTTCCTAGACAGTCTTAATATAACGCTCCACTAATCCGTCCGGCTGTGGATGAAGGGGAGTGGTACGGATCTTGTGGGATCCAAGGGCTGAAGAGGCTCTCGCATAAGGTTGGATTCAAAATTCTTCCCCTGCTTATCGTGGAACTCTCCGGGGAATCCCAAACCGGCAAAGGAAGTTGTTGATCAGTGCATTAGCCACGGTCGAAGCCTCTTGATTGATAATTGCTCCTGTGGGGTTTTGGCTCACAGGAGATATATTGCTTTTGGGAAAATGTTTTAGAGCTAGAAGAATTTGAAACCATAACTGTTATGAGACTGTATTCCTTGGTAAAATCTGCAGGCATAATGAATTGGCCTTAAAGCAATACAGTTAGCATAAGCAGCCCAAGGCTGAAAAGTGTCCGGTGCAATTACGGAAATCTGTATCGTGTAAGACAAAACAAGAAACCTCTTGATTGGGAATCGCGTAAATCTCCGTCACTTGGTGAAGTAGCCCATAACCAACAGTAGGTAGTGATTTCCTGTTGTCCTAGGGAAAGGACCTACCACGTCGATGGCAATTCTTTCGAACGGCACTCCGACGTTATAGTGTTGCATCCCGCCTCGACTTCGAGTCCGCAGCTCAATATTTATCGCGCAGATGTCGCATTATTGGCACCACCTCTCCACGTCGCTTCGAAGATACAACGAATAGAATTGGCGACGGAGCCTTTCCAAAGTCTTGTTTACACCCAAGTGCCCTCCGGTAGCACGGCATGGGTCTCCTCGAGGTCTCCCTCCACCTTACTCCTCGGGAGTGTAACTGTTTCGCCTTAGTTCTTCCGTCGGCGGACTCCCACACTCTCTTCAATATACTGTTCCTGACAACCAGGAGGTCCCACTGGGCTCAACAGCTCTTATATGTCGAGCCCCTTGAAGTGACGTCCGTCCTCGCAAGTCATTCACCAGATTCTTTTTACGTTAGGTTCAGCCCTATGTCTCGATCTGCCAACTGCTCTCTTCTCAAGGTCTCTTCGTTCCAACCGAATACAGGGCGACCGGGTGTGTGCCTACAACACTCTCCTTCGCTTCGACTTCATACAGTGCTTGCAGTTTTCCTGGCACGCTTTTCGGGAAAGGACATCTGCATTAAAGGGCCGCCATCCTGCCCGATGCTCCGGGGTAAAATTGTATTCCTGCAGCCGTTGGACCCAGGGGGCGGTCTGTCCTTCCAAATCACGAAAACCCAACCGCCAAGCTAGGGCGGAATGGTCCGTCCGGAGGTGGAACTCCTGTCAGAGGTACTTATGCAAGTACTTCAGAGTCTCTACAATACCCAGAGCTCGTCTTGCCACGCGGTAGTTCGTTAGGACTTGGAGAAGGTTCTACTGAAATAGGCTAGTACTCGCTCTTCTTCGTCCTGCTCTTGCGACAGGGTATTCCCAATGCTGAACTCACTGCATCCGTGTCCATGATGAACTTTACGGGGGAATGGGATATCCTAGTACGGGGACGTGCACAGGGCGTTCTTCATCTGGAAAGACTTCTTGGCTTGGTCGAACCACTGAAAGGCTCGTCGTTCCTCTGTCAGCTGTTTCAGCGGTTTGGGGATATTTGTATACCCCACCATGAATTTCTGTTACGTACAGGGGTCCAAAAAATCGGCTCAGTTCTTGTTTATTCCTTGCCTAGACCACTCCTTTACGGCCTGCTTCTGGGGATCCGCAGCCACGCCATCAAGGCTTATGATGTGTTCTAGATAATCGCACTTCCTTTTTAAACAGTTTACACTTCTTGGGATTCAGCTTAAGGTTGGCTGACGCACCTTTCGAACACACTCCTGATGTTGCTCAGATGATCTTCGTATGCCTTGCCTATTAAAATGTTATCTTCGAGGTAAAGGAGACAGGTGTATTATGTGAGGGCAAAATAGCGGAAAAGGGGGTTGAGTGAAATAGTGGAGTTAGGGAGTTAAATTATTTATTAACCCAAAAACGTTATAAAGTTAAACTTAAAAGTGGAAGGGTGTGGAACTAGGTAAAATGAGATAATGAAATGAAGTGAATTATAATTTTAAGTTCAATAAGGGGGAAAAATAAGGAAGCGATTGTATTGTGAAGCCATAAAGTAAGCAGTAGATAGATGAAATAATTGAAAGGTAAGCGAGTGAAAAGTGATAAAAGTGAAGTGGTATGGTGAAATGATTCATGATAAATAAGTACGAGTAAAATAAAGCAAATTGTAGTTGTAGAGAAATATAAATAATTTCAACAAAATAAATAACAAACATAAATAAATTAAGACATAATTACTAATTTAAATAACTTAAATCAAACAAAGTAAACATTTATATCCAAAATAGATGAAGAGTTTAAAGTATAATAAGAGTATAAAGTGTATAAATGAAGTTGTATGGTGTAATTATTGAAAAAGACAGTTAAGCGAAATACGGAGTGTTGTAATTGTATGCAATACTTAAATATATATAACAAATTAAATAAAATTAAACGATAAATAATAATAATAATAATAATAATAATACATTATTTCGAACTAAAAATTACAAAGTATATTAAAGTGTTAATGGACGTAAAAAGATCACATAATAGCATGGTGAAATAAAATTGCTGAATATTATATTAAAGTAATAAATTTGTAATAGTAAACGTTTAAAGTAAAGTAAAATAGTTTCAATTAAGACTAAAGAAATAAATTATACACATAAGTGCAAGACTCATAAAAGCTTATAAAATAAGCTATATTTCATACTGGATACCAGTACGTTTCCTTGCCGGGTACCGGTAGAAATATTATATATTGTAGCAACCTTTGGGGTAATTAGCTCCAGGATGGCGATAACTTTAGATGGCAGAGCTGTCGGTATCAGTGGTTGAAGGTAGAGCGGCGGGGGGAGCGGTATATTAGAGGAAGAGGAGTCAAAATGATAACCCGGGGGTTGTATAAAAACCCGTAACTATATTGCAATTGATTTACATGATTACGGGGGTTGTAGTACTACGAGCAGGAACTTGTGCCTAATACATCTTACCTAAGGGCCTAAGGCAAATATGTCTTGAGATTCATACTTACAAATGTTAACTTTGTTATGTTCGGGGCGACGAACCCCTAGGGTGCGTAGCTTCGGCGGTTGGGAATGAGTCAAAGTGAATGAGTGACTGATCGAGAGTGTTACCTAATTCCGTGGCCGTTAAATACTTTTTGACCAGCTGACGCGCGACCTCGTGCACTGCAAAGCCGAGATTAATAGGTTTCACCATCTTACCACACACTGATAATCCTAACGCTATCTTCGGTTTCTTTTTCGAACCTCATGTATGGTTCGCTACAATATATGGCTCGCTATATATATGAAGTTTAGTTAGGGGATTAGTAGCTGGTTTCCAGTTACTTGTTTCTGCTGGGTTTCACTAGCTAGAAATTAGTTAAAATTGGATATATTAGTTAAGTATTAACAGTTTTTTTCTTCTTTATTACTTTCTCTACTACGTATAGTAAGTAGGGGAAGTACTGTATTCCACCCAAAAATTCGATACCGAGATTTCACCGGAAATACATGTTATGAGGCCCCCTGAATACAAAAAAAGCATTTTTGGAAACATTTCCGTGTGTGTGTGTCTGTGAACAGCATAACTCAGAAACGAACAGTAGGATAAACACCAAACTTGGTATTTAGGTTCAGTAACTTCCAGAGATGCGACACGAAGGTTTTCAAGAAAATTCCCCACTCCAAATTGCCGTTTACATGGAATATTTTTCGAAAATTTTAATTTTTTCAAAAACTGCTCTAACGATTTTGATTAAAATATCATATGTTTAAGATGTTTTCATGACAAATGAAATGTATATCTCGAATTTTCTGGGAATGTCTCCAAAAGTATTCTTCATTATGAACGACTTTTGCATAACTGGTAAACCACAAGAGATAGACAAAATTTTACTACGCAGAAAATGTAGATCGCGTTAAAATACACACTTTATGTCATATTCATTTTTTTGAGTGAACCAATTTCGAGATATTGCTGGTTATTCCCTTAAATTTTCCAATACTTATAATTTTTCTCAAATTCGTTATTATTTTTTTTTTTGTCCTGGTAATGCAAAGAGAATGGAATATTTCACATAGTAACCAGCTCTTAAAATATTTGTCTATGGCTTAAAGCCTACCAATTCCCCTTGCATCTACAAGAAAATTAGCAATAAGATTAACATCTCGATATCTCGATTAACATGAAGTAGATGGAGAATAAGCGTTTGTAAAAATAGTTTCTACAAGAATAGAGAAAGTCATGGGAGTGTAACACATCAGATTTTTTAATAGGTTTGTTTTGTTTTTCTGGTTATAAGTGAAGTCCTTAAAACGAAAATGTAAATGACATTTTTTTAGATAATGTGGAACAAAGTATAAAGATTTGCAATGCACGTCCGGGTGTATTGAGCAGACAGTGCGACAGAATATTTCAGATATTTATTTTATTTATTTATTTATTCATTTATGTCGTATGTAAGCCCCTCATCACAAATTCCACAGGTCTCTGGGACGTTGCGGGGGCGTTGCAGAGTCCGAAAGGCATTACCGTGAACTGCTACAGACACAGACCATGTCCAGTAGAAAATGTCTTGTCCTTTTAGACGGAGTGTCGTCGAGTGAAATGCCACTTGCCAGTACCCCAAATTCAGGTTTAGGGTGGAAAACTACTGGGCTCCCGCTAAGGTGTCTACAGTATCGTCAATCCGTGGCCGCGGGAAGCAGTCTTTCTTGCAGACGTTGTTCAGTTTTCGGTAACTCACAGCTGAAGCGCATATCTTCATCCTTCTTTTTCACTAGCACTACCGGTGATGACCAAGGGCTATTGGAATCCTCTACTATGCCTCCGCCTTTCGTTATGCTATGTGGTTGTCTATTCCGTTCTGCTTCGCTAGCGGGACGCGGAGAGGCGGCTGTTTAATTGGTCGAGTATCACAGGTGTCGATGCGAAGCATCATTCTATCGGTTCGGCCATAATCATCTTCTGATAAGCTGAAGATGTCCTGGAATTCTACGAGCAGATTAAGGATATGTATCTTCTCGCCAGCCGCCTCCCGAACAAGGTTATTAAATGACTATCCAGTTTGTCGGTGTTCGGTCGGCCCTTGGTGTCTAGCCGCAGGTATTATACAGGCGGCCGGCTCACACTTCCCAAAACAGTCTCGCTAAGCAGTTTCTAGTCCCCTATTGGTGGTATTGAGGACCCTCACTGGGACGGTCTCCCGAGCAGGAAGCAACACCCTCGCGACATAAACCCCACCTCGGTAGTCTTCCTCCGTTCACAATCATGTTCCTCGTTAGGGGTTTCTCTGTCTGTGTAGTCACCACCCTCTCACTCCATGCTGGAACCAACTCTCGTTAGGCAAGCAAGAGCCTCACCGGCTGCAACCTCTCCTGCGGATGGTTCATCAGGATTTCGTCATGGTGCAAGTGCAATATGCGGCGCCCGACATCCACCTCGGCTAAGAAGAACCGAAAGGCGTCCAGGCCCAGAATAACATCCTCGGTAACTGCGGCAACGAACACCCACGTTTGTGGCCTGCTTCTGCCAAAGGTCAACTCTAAATAAGTTTCCTCATTCACAGGCAAGGTTTCACCAGAGGCAGTTCGTAGGTCGTAGCACCTGGCCGGTGTCATTTTAGGCAGTCCCCGCATCATATCGGGCCCCGCGATTGTTAATGAGGCCCCTGTGTCCACCAGCACTCTGCAGGGATATCCCGAATCCATCCGTGCCCTACTAGAATATCCTCGTCGCTTCCAGTCACAGTGTTCGTGAAGCAAATGGAAGGTGATAACGGCGCCGACGTCCCTCTTCACGTCAGCCCTGTAGTTTTCCTGATGTTCGTCGGGGTGCGCTCGCAGTCGCACTTGGGTGTCCGGGCTCTCAGGAGTGGCGGCGGCGGTGGTGGTAGTAGCGGTAGTGGTGGTGGTGGTGGTGGTGGTGGTAGTAGTAGTAGTAGTAGTAGTAGTAGTAGTAGTAGTAGTAGTAGTAGTAGTAGTAGTAGTAGTAGTAGTAGTAGTAGTAGTAGTAGTAGTAGTAGTAAATTTGTGGATCTATGAGAGCTCTGTGGCTCTCGCACTTCGACCTAAAAGTTAGTTGGTGCGTTCCTTTTCCTTTCATAGGAATTCGAGTTGCTCGGAGCTTATTAACTCAAGCACTTCCTTTCCTGAGATAGGATCTTTAAATCTATCCAAAGGCCCCAAAGAGTTGATGTCTTCTTTTTTATAGGACCTCGCAATCTGAACAGTAAATGAACTAGCCGTTTCTTCTCACTGTCTACAAAGTCTGCAGCTGGTATCCCCTTGGATGACACACGTAGGTGCTTTTTGAAGTTTCCGTGTGGAGTTAATAATTCAACTGCCTTGCTGATTCTACTTCTACTTAAATGCAGAATCGATCCAGTGAAGGCGTCAGTGTGACCTTTAACTATATATTTCCTAAGTGTTTGGCCAGGAAATATTTTTCCATCCTTTTTATGTTTTTTTCTGTGGTACATTTTATTACTGAGATTCTAACATATGCTTTGCTTATACCACAGAAAGGTTCAGGTCTATAGTAGGGGGATTTGACTCCCTTATTAGCTAACTGATCAGCTATTTCATTGCATTCAATACCCTGGTGGCCAGGCACCCATCCCAGTACCACCGAGTGGTGCTGTGATGACATTTGCAAGGTTTGAAGACATTTCCAAACCAATTTCGTTTCGAATTGGTATGAATCAAGTGTTTTTAAAGCAGCTTGACTGTCAAAGAGGATAAGTAGGTACTTACCTTTGTAGCCCTTTTCTAAACCTCTTTGTGCACAGGCAAGGACTGCATATATCTCTGCCTGAAACACAGTGCTATATATACCGAGACTGAAGCCAAGTTCTGTCTTCGGAGAGGCATGAAAATTCCTTTACTATAGTGTTTTCCATTTCTTAAACCACCCGTAAATCGTATTAGATGGTTCTGAAATCTTCCTGGGATTTGCTTCCTAGACCGGTCTTGCTGGGTTCCTATCTGAATCTCGAAAGAGGGTCAAAGGAATAATTTAGTTATCGTGAGATCACATCTCATTGCTAAAACTGACTTTCTTTCTACAGTATCCTGGATCAGGGTATGTCCATATCAATGGCCACACCTTTTCCAGTTATGTTTATTACTTAGCCTATAGACAGCAAGAACAGCTACGCCTTAAGGTAAAGAATCTAGGAGTGGAAGCTCCAGTGGGGTTTCCATTGCAGCGGTTGCGGTGCTTTTGAAGGCCACAGTTATAATTAAGCAGGCAAGTCTTTGGAGGTTCGCCAATTTGAGTGCCACCGTTGACTGCTGCATCTTCCCCCACCAGACCAGGGAACCGTAAGTTATCCGTGGCCTGATAAAGTTAAATTGAGTTCTATTTATGGACACTCCATGACTGCTATGGTTCTTAGCGTCCCATTCTATGTTGGGCAAGAAAGACAGGAAATTTTGCTCAGAGACATCTTTACCAGGCTTGGATTCTTCGTCGTCCTCCGTGGTTAGCATGCTAGTCTCTAGTTCCCCAGGTCGCGGGTTCAAACGCGGCGGAGTGCGATGTATTGTTTCCTTAGCAAGACTTCCTTCGGAAGGGAAGTAGAGCCGATGGACCCGTGTCGTGGATTTACGGCACGTCAAAGAACCTCAAGCCTGATAAAGAGACCTCTGAGCAAAATTGCAGTCTTTCACGTCCAATATAGTATGGGGCGGTAATAACCACAGCAGTTGAAGAGCGTCCATAAATAAAGCTCAATTTCAATTTTTGAGGTTCTTTTTAATGCCATAAATCTACGACTCGGTACCACCAGGTTTACTTCCCTTCCGAAGGAAGCCATGTTAAGGATTATTACACCCAAAAAAATACGTCACCCTCCACCGAGTTTGAACCCGTGACTTCAGGAACTAGAGGCTAGCATGGTACCCGTGGCCTGATGACCGACACATACAACCAAAGGCAGATTTGTAGCTTTAAGCCCCAAGAAGATCCTAAAGAATGTCTGCAGGTTACCACTGATCTTTTGGCTCTGCGGATAATATTAGTAATGTGAGGATTCCATGTCCATCTTCTATCCAGGGTTATCCCTTGATATTGACAGAGTAAGGAATCTCTACACAAATATCATAGCCTTTAAGCCTTCAAAGGATTCAAAATTCCTTTTCCTTCAAAGGGAGGAGCTGTTTTTCACCTCCCGATCTCTCACCCCACTGTGAATACATGGACTGCTTCTCCGGAAATATAATTTGGTGGTAAATCTGTAAGGGCCTGGTGCACCAACCGCTCTACAACCATGGCGAATTCTTGTAAGGTGTGTCCCGGTTGTTGCACTCTTGCTTTCAGTTGGACTCGATAAACGGCGCCCAGGAGATGTTCATTGTAGCGCTCCTCCAACAGTTTAATAAAATCCTCGGCCGAGCCTTCGGCGAGGAAGGCGCGAAGAATTTCTGCTGCTTTGCTTGCCCCTGCAGAGCAGCCAAAAGCTGGTTTGTCCTCTCAGCCGGCGTCCATTCATTATGGGTAACAATGGCCTCAAAACTGCCGCTTAAACACCGCCCAAGGTGAAATGCCGTCGAATTTCGGGGGTTTTACTGTTTTGTATTAGCCGATCTCGTAATCGTGGTATCCTCTATAGCTTCAGCGCGGATCGTTGCATCTCCCCACTGCGTCGTCCATCATCCTCTTGCTTTCCTTGGTCTGCTGATCCATATGTTTTTGTTTACTGTGTTCTCTATCATCGTCTTGTTTTCCTTCGTCTACTGGTCTAGATGCTCCTTCACTGCAGTTTCTATCACCGCCTTGTTTTCCTTCGTTTGCTGGTCTAAAAGTTTTTCTTGCTGATTTAAAAGATCTTCCACCTAATTAACTTTTCCTTGCAAGTCAGGGTTAATTTCTTTTAACTCCTGAGCGATGTCGTCTTTCACTGTTACATTAATCTCAGATTTAACAGTGGTATTGTCAAAACCTAGTTGAGATTTAATTTTCTCTATTTCAGTCTTTATTTCTGTTTTCACGCTCTTCATTTCAGTTCTCATCTACTCCATTCCGGATTTCATTTCCACCATTTCTTCATTTCCGTCTCCGTTTCTCCATTACCGATTTCATTTCCGTCTTGATTTCGACTAGCAATTCTTCGATCATTGCCTCCATTGCGGCGTTTCATCATATTCCTGACACCACTGTGACCTTGTCCATTTTTTCAACTGTCACTTCTTTAATCCTCTCAGTGTCACTTCACTGTTTTTTATCTAGTTCAACTTCACTGCCACTTTAATGTGAACTAGTTCAATTTCCCCGTCACTCCATCTTCTTTCTTGACGTAGCGGCGTAACACAACATGCACGACGTAGCCAATTCTTCCGGACGGTTCAATCGCTAGGGAATCGAACACAAGGCTTCTTCAATCTCTCCTGCAGCAGCACTCACTGCACATTACAGTTGTCGGCATAAACTCACTTGTACAACCGCATTTGGTGTACCAGAATCGCACTCCCTAACTCCTCTCGCGAGAACGCTGGGTTATGTAGTCAGTGGCATCTTCCACAGAACATTCTTGAACTTCCTGGAGATACATTCTGGAAGCCGGGAAGGAAACGTCCAGAAGATTGGGTTATCCTTCAATAACGCTTCTGAAGTTTACGCCATGCGAGACCGCGGTTTATCTTTGTTTTTCTCCGACTGCCTGACGCCAACCTCCTGATAACCTTGGGCCATAGCCGATGGTCATCAATATAATATTTAATTGGTTCTTTTGTGTCCTATCCTCACTTAGATAATTGCTGAAAACATGCTTTAAGAGCTCTCACTTTGTAAACTGACCAAGGTCTTGAAACATGTTTTTCAATAAATTAAATGTGAGTACAGTCTACAAAACAACGAACTCAAATATTATATGGTTGGATTGCTTCCTGTGGTAGACTTTTATTTTAATCCATTAGTTTTATGGCTTTTCAATATGCATAACCGGATCTTGTTCCTTTGGATTTGGTTGCAGCTCATCTTCATATTGGCAGGCCTAACCTGAATATTTCGGCATCTAATGCTGCTTAGTGTTTAGAATGAAGGATATTTCCATGAAAAGGAAACTTATTTTGCCTGAGTAATAGAACTCATACCCAGCAGACAATTAAATATGCTTAAACCAACAGGTGGTAATGATGCTACACCCATACTGGTGGTGGTTCATGATCATGGTCATAGTTTTAGTGTGATGACGAAGAAGAAAATCGTAATAATAATTATTACTAAAACAGCAACTTTGTTTGAAGATACATATCATACTTCCATTTTAAACAGGACAAATTTGTTGTACTTGTATTTGTGCTCCATCCAGGACCCTGAGAAGGTCCTTGGAATGCTAGAGTAGTTGGAAGAGGTTTGCTGGCTTGGGAAAACGTTACGGAACAGTACCAACATTTAGATAATGGTGTTTGTTGTGCGCTAACTTAATTATGCATTAAGTCTTTGAGAAGTAAAATCAACAATCAATATTAATAAGATGATACCTACTGGTAATGGATGAAGGTATGCACCATGGAATTTCCTACACTTTATATAGGTACGTTCCTGTCAGAAAGTGTCAAGTGCACACTCAATCTACTTGGAGTTCTGAATTACAGACAGATGATTAGTATAAACTAACTTATTGTTATCACTACTATTATTTACGCTTATTTCTTTTTCTTTCCTGGTATCTGATTTCTATATTTTATCACTATTTGCTTATATAGTACAAAGTTAATTTCACTATCACTGGTAGGTATCAGAAACAATATTTAGTACAAAACAGAAATAAATTAGAAATGAAGTATAAATTCATACCTTTAAACTGCTTGAATGTATTAAAAATGTACTTTATCCTTTTAATACACTGTACATACACTACGTGATCAAAAGTATCTGGTCACCTGGCTGAAAATGACATACAAGTTCGCGACGCCCTCCATCGGTAATGCTGGAAGTCAATATGGTGTTGGCCCACCCTTAGCCTTGATGACAGCGTTCACTCTCGCAGGCATACTTTCAATCAGGTGCTGGAAGGTTTCTTGAGGAATGGCAGCCCATTCTTCACGGAGTGCGGAACTGAGGAGAGGTATCGACGTAGGTCGGTGAGGCCTGGCACGAAGTCGGCGTTCCTAAACATCCCAAAGGTGTTCTATAGGATTCAAGTCAGGACTCTATGCAGACCAGTCTATTACAGGGATGTTATTGTCGTGTAACCACTCCGCCACAGCTCGTGCAGTATGAACAGGTGCTCGATCGTGTTGAAAGATGCAATCGTCATCCCCGAATTGCTCTTCAACAGTGGGAAGCAAGAAGGTGCTTAAAATATCAATGTAGGTATGCGCTGTGATCGTGCCACGCAAAACAACAAGGGGTGCAAGTCCCCTCCAGGAGAAACACGACCACACCATAACACCATCACCTCCGAATTTCACTGTTGGCACTACACACGGTGGCAGATGACGTTCACCGGGCATTCGCTATACCCACACCCTGCCATCGGATCGCCACATTGTGTACCGTGATTCGTCACTCCACACAACGTTTTGCCACTATTCAATCGTGTAATGTTGACGCTCCTTACACCAAGCGAGGCGTCGTTTGGCATTTTCCTATGTGATGTGTGGCTTATGAGCAGCCGCTCGACCATGGAATCCAAGGTTTCTCACCTCACGCCTAACTGTCATACTACTTGGGGTGGATCCTGATGCAGTTTGGAATTCCTGTGTGCTGGTCTGGATAGATGTCTGCCTATTACTCTCTACGACCCTCTTCAAATGACGGCGGTCTCTGTCAGTCAACAGACGAGGTCGGCCTGTACACTTTTGTGCTGTACATGTCCCTTCATGTTTCCACTTCACTATCACATCAGAAACAGTGTTTAGGAGTGTGGAAATCTCGCGTACAGACTTCTGGCACAAGTGACACCCAATCATTTGACCACGTTCGAAGACCGTGAGTTCCACGGAGCGTCCCATTCAGCTGTTTCACGATGTCTAATGACTACTGAGGTCACGGATAATGAGTACCAGGCAGTAGGTGGCAGCACAATGCACCTAAGATGAAAAACGTATGTTTGTGGGGGTGTCTGGATACTTTTGATCAAATAGTGTATATTACCTTAGTATGGTAGATGACTGGATGTAAATGCTGATTTGGATGACTCCATCTACGATTGAGATCCTCATCTGTCAACCCACATCGATGGCTTGAATACAAAGAAAAGAAATTTGTTAATACTTTTATTCTGTCTACATATATAACACTATAACCAAATGTTTCTGGTAATTTTCCATGTTGGATAAGCAATTGGTGTTAGCGTGAAGCTGCACTGCATGGGAAAATTCCCAAAACATTTTCATTAAAATAATAACAATTTTTTCATGCCCTATGCAAGCAAATTAAATCTGAATTATTTTTACCTTTTCTACTGCGTATTTACAGTACATAGACGAAATATTCTATTTTCACCCAAAATTTGGTACCCAGATTTCACTGGAAACAACATACAGTTTTGAAACCCCTGAACAAACCAATAAACAAACAAAACACTTTTAAAAGAAGGGGTGTGGTGTGTGTGCGTGCGTGCGTGTGTGTGTGTGTGTAAGACGGTAAAATATAAAACTTGGTATTTAAGTCCAGGGCCCTCAAAGACGTGACATGAAGATTTTGAATAAATTCCTCCACTCCAAACTACGCTTTATAGGGAAAAGGTTTAGTTAATTTTTATTTTCTCAAAAATGACTAATGAATATGTTAAAGCTACACACGCACGCACACACACATACATGATACCACCGCCGCCGCGCCGCCACCAATAATAATAATAATAATAATAATAATAATAATAATAATAATAATAATAATAATAATAATAATAATAATAATAATAATAATAGAAAAAATGTGATGTGTTACACTCACATGACTTTCTCTACTCTTGAACAAACTATTTTTACAAACGCTTATTCTCCATATGCTTCATTTTAATCGAGATATCGAGATGTCAATCTTATTGCTAATTTTCTTGTAGATGCAAGGGGAATATGGTAGGTTTTAAGCGATAGTCAAATATTTTAAGCGCTGGTTGCTATGTGGCGCATTCCATTCTCTTTGCATGTCCAAGACAAAAAAATGAATAACAAATGTGAGAAAAATTATAAGTATTGGAAAATTTAAGGGAATAACAAGCAATATCTCGAAAATGGTTCACTCAACAACAAAAATGTATATGACATAAATTGTGTATTTTAACGCGAATTACATTTTTTGTGTAGTAAAATTTTGTCTCTCTTATGTTTACCAGTCATGCAAAAGTCGTTCACAATGAGGAATACTTTTGGAGACATTCCCAGAAAATTCGAGATATACATTTCATTTCTCATGACAATATCTTAAACATATGATATTTAATCAAAATCGTTAAAGCCATTTTTTAGAAAATTAAAATTTTCGAAAAATGTTCCATGTAAAGGATAATCTGGGGTGGGGGAATTTTCTTGAAAACCTTCGTGTCGCATCTCTGGAAGATACTGAACCTAAATACCAAGTTTGGTGTTTATCTGACTGTTCGTTTCTGAGTTATGCTGTTCACAGACAGACACACACACGGACATGTTTCTAAAAATGCTTTTTTTTGGTTTCATGGGGTCTCAAAACATGTATTTCCGGTGAAATATCGGTATCGAATTTTTGGGTGGAATACAATACTTCCCCTACTTACTATACGTAGTAGAGAAAGTAAAAATACGTGACAAAAAACGAAGCTCAAACAGATGAACCATTATATCCATGTGCATATTGGAAATATATTATATATACATATACAAAAGTGTACTCATGTTTCAGATAACAAAGAAAAAACACCAATATAATACAGAAAGAAAAACAACATTCAATTTCCAATGCACAGACTATCATTACTACAGAGAACTCCCCATTATGGGCTTAAAGCTATACAACAAGTTGCCCCAATCAGTAAGAGAAATTATAGATGCAAACATCTTTAGCAAAATAAAAAAGCTCATTTATTATATTCACATGATTTTCTCTACCCTCCATCGTTTATTAGTGGGTATACAAGCTATTCTTACTAAATCTTATTTTTCTACCTACTGCATTTTAATCCAAATTAACATTTGCAGAAATAGCTACATTACACATTTCCTTATAGATACAAAGGGAACAGCAATAGCCAAATGTTTAAGAACTGGACGCTGTACTCTGGTCTTCAAATTCCAAATACTGTTTCCATGCAATCGCGAGAAAAAACAGAATGTTGACAGAAGTTCAAGAGAATGAGCAAGAAATGAACAATTCGAACCTTTAATAAGGGATATCTCAGAAATGGCTTATGCCAAAAAACAAAAACTTATTTGAAATAAACTGTGTGTTTTAAAGAGATCTACATATCTGTGTAGTACGTTTTAGTCTATCGCTTAAGGTTTGTTAGTTAAACAAAATTATATAAAATTCCTTTCGAATGAAGAGGAATTTACAGATTATTTTCGAAAATTCAAGATATACATTTTATTTGTTAGATATTAAATATCTTTAATGCGTGGCATTTTAATCAAAATCGTTAGAGCCATTTTTTTTCTAGAAAATCAAGAATTTCGAAAAGTGTTTTATGTAAAAGGTGGTTTGGGGTGGAGGATTTTCTTGAAAATCTCCTTGTCGATCTTTGGAAGGTACTAAACCTAAATACCAAGTTTGGTATTTAGGTATCTGATTTTCGTTTTTGAGTTATGGTTTTTCTAAAATCTGATGTGTTGCACTCACATGACTTTCTCTACTCTTGTACAAACTGCTTTTACAAACGTTTATTCTCCATCTACTTCATGTTAATCGAGATATCGAGATGTTAATCTTATTGCTAATTTTCTTGTAGGTGCAAGGGAAATATGGTAGGCTTTAAGCGATAGTAAAATGTTTTAAGAGCTGGTTGCTATGTGGAGCATTCCATTCTCTTTGCACATCCAGGACATAAAAAATTTGATGTGTTACACTCACATGACTTTCTCTACTCTTTACAAACTATTTTTAGAAACGCTTATTGTCCATATGCTCCATATAAATTGAGATATCGAGATGTTAATCTTATTGCTAATTTTCTTGTAGATGCAAGGGGAATTGGTAGGCTTTAAGCGATAGTCAAATATTTTAAGAGTTGGTTGCTATGTCGAATATTCTATTCTCGTTGCATTACCAGGACAAAAAAAAGAATAACGAATTCCCATTTGAGAAAAAGTATAAGTATTGGAAAATTTAAGGGAATAACAAGGAATATCTCGAAAATAGGTCACTCAACAACAACAACAACAAACAAACAAAAATCTGTATGACATACATTGCGTATTTTAACGCGATATACATTTTTGGTGTAGCAAAATTTTGTCTATCTCTTATGGTTTACCAGTTATGCAAAAGTCATTCACAATGAAGAATACTTTTGGAGACATTCCCAGAAAATTCGAGATATACGATTTCATTTGCCATAAAAATGTCTTAAACCTATGGTATTTTATTCAAATCGTTAGAGCCATTTTTGAGAAAATTAAAATTTTCGATAAATGTTCCATGTAAAGAGTAATCTGGGGTGGGGGGGGGATTTTCTTGAAAACCTTCGTGTCGCATCTCTGGAATATACTGAACCTAAATACCAAGTTTGGTGTTTATCCGACTGTTCGTTTCGAGTTATGCTGTTCACAGACAGACAGACAGACACACACACACACACACACACACACACACACGGGCATGTTTCCAAAAATGTTTTATATGCATTCAATGCACCTCAAAACATGTATTTCCTGTGAAATCTCGGTATCGAATTTTTGGGTGGAATGCAATACTTCCCCTGCTTACTATACGTAGTAGAGAAAGTAAAAACGAATAACGAGTCCCCATTTGAGAAAAAGTATAAATATTGGAAAATGCAAACAAATAATAAGGAATATCTCGGAAATCGTTTACTCCAAAAAAAAAGAGTATATGGCATAAATTGTGTGTTTTAACGAGATCTACAGTTTTTGTGTAGTAAACCTTTGTCTATCTCTTACGGTTACCAGTTATGCGAAAGTAATTGAGAATGAAGAGGGCTTTTGGGGACATTTCCAGAAAATTCATCATATACATTTCATTTGCCATAAAAATATCTTAAACATACGATATTTTAATCAAAATCGTTAGTCATGTTTTGAGAAAATCAAAATTTTCGAAAAACGTTCCATGTAAAGGATAGTCTGGGGTGGAGATTATGTTCTTGAAAAGCTTCGTGTCGCATCCTTGGACGATAGTAAACTCAAGTACCAAGTTTGGTATTTATCCGACTTTTCGTTTTTGGGTTATGCTGTTCATAGGCTGACAGACAGACACAGGGCATATTTCCAAAAATGCTTTATTTGGATTCAGGGCATCTCAAAACATGTATTTCCGGTGAAATCTCGATATCGAATTTTTGGATGGAATGCAATACTTCCCCTACTTACTCTACGTAGTAGAGAAAGTAAAAATGCTTTATTTTTGATTCAAAGGTCCTCAAAACAATTTCCGGTGAAATTTAGATATCGGAATTTTGGATGGAATGCAATACCTTCTCTACCTACTCTACGTGATAGAGAAAGTAAAAATAAAAGCCCTACTTGTAAATATGTTATGCAGTGAAGGAATATTTGGAAGATAATATTAAGTAATGCAGTATGAATTGTATGGACTAGTCGTAAGCAATACAATAAACTGCTGAATGTATATTAGCATTAGAATAAGAAAAATTAATAAGAATGTATAAAAACAGACCAACCTAAAACAGTGTCATGAATGTTAAAGTTTTGTGATGTATTGTATTATTATTAACACGTAATACTCCTTGTAAATTTTGTATATAAACAGGGTACTTTATTAGAGCAGTAACTAACCTTGACGAGTCACCAGTTTACGAGCTTAAGCTCAATTTTGTAAACGTTTTGGGACAATAAAGCTGTGTTATTATCATTATTATTATTATTATTATTATTATTATTATTATTATTATTATTATAATACTGATATTCATTGCTAATGGCATGTTGCCACTAAATCTCATTTATAGATTTACAACCATGTATTATTATTTAATGTCTCATCTCCTTAAAATCCTTATACCCTCACAAAATGTTTCACAGTGAGGAATTGTAGCATTAATTCCTCGGAAAAGCTGCAGTGTGAGTCACACTCACTTCCTGCACGTAAAATTACGATGGTAAACTCAAGCGGAAGTGTAAGGAGGTGGAATACAATGCCTTGGGGAGAACCGGAAGTATGTGGAACGCATAACACATTAAAACGTCGCGCCAACAGTAGCGTACTTCACGCTGTTGGCCCTGCCTCTGAGCCCACCAACGAATTATTTGTCATGTAGCGTCGAGATTCTTAACATATGAAAAAGGAAAACGAATAAAAATTATTCACTAGTATCTTCAGTACTACCTGCTAGGCAGCTAATTGATTCAATAACACTCAAAATCCGTTAACCGGTTTTAAAGAGCGAACATCCAACCCCGATCTTACACTGTGTACACCAGTGTTTGAAAATAGCTAGCAATCACAGAAAGAAGCAGATTGATATTCAATCGAGCCGGCGCGGGGCGAAACCAATGCATTGGGGGGCAAAGCCTCAGCAGTAGGGTGGCTTCGAATCTTTCACATATCAACACAAGACGAATTATAGGAATTAGCAAGCATGTTTAATGTTAACTGCGGCATGTCTTGTCGCTTAGAGTGCAGGTCACCATGCTCTCCTTCAATGAAACCCTTCCCTTAGCCAATAACTGCATGCATTTTTACTTTCTCTACTACATATAGTAAGTAGGGGAAGTATTGCATTCCATCTAAAAATTCGATACCTATATTTCACCGGAAATATATGTTTTGAGACCCCCTGAATCCAAAAAAAAAGCATTTTTGGAAACATGTCCGTGTGTGTCTGTCTGTGAACAGCATAACTCAGAAACGAACATTCGGACAACACCAAACTTGGTGTTTAGGTTCAGTATCTTCCAGAGATGCGACACAAAGGTTTTCAAGAAAATCCTCCCACCCCAGATTACCCTTTACATGGAACATTTTTCGAAAATTTTAATTTTCTCAAAAATGGCTCTAACGATTTTGATTAAAATATCATATATTTAAGATACTTTCATGACAAATAAAATGTATAGGTATCTTGAATTTTCTGGGAATGTCTCCAAAAGTATTCTTCATTGTGAACGACTTTTGCATAACTGGTAAACCATAAGAGATAGACAACATTTTACTACACAAAAAATGTAGATCGCGTTAAAATACACAATTTATGTCATATAAATTTTTGTTGAGTGAACCATTTTCGAGATATTCCTTGTTATTCCCTTAAATTTTTCAATATTTATTTTCTCAAATGGGAATTCATTATTCAGTTTTTTGTCTTGGATATGCAAAGAGAATGGTGCTGCACCTAGCAACCAGCTATTAAGAGATATGTCTATGCTTAAAGGCTACTATATTTCTATGTTGCCCTTGCAATTACAAAACAAGGGGAACATAGTAGGCCGTAAGCAATAGTCAAATATTTTAGAACTGGTCGCTATGTGTAAAATGTAATTCTCTTTGCATGTCAAAAGATCGTTTCTGCAAATGTTTATCTCGATTAATATGAAATAGATGGAGAATAAGAGTTTGTAAAAATAGTTTGTACAAGAGTAGAGAAAGTCATGTGAGTGTAACACATCAGATTTTTACAATTATATTTCAAGTCCACGTGGAGGAGTGCACCAACGTCGTTCACCCCCACCGTTTTTGTGCTTCTTAATAACCTAGCCGCAGCTTGCACTAAGAGCAGAACGAAAACCGGCAGCATGCCCTCGATAAATAGGTTTAGATGTTAAGCGATAAGCAGCGTTTAGGCGTACAGATGAGGCGACTGACATCGCGCTAATCGCGTGTTAACGTAAGCACTCGACCGTACACATACAAACGCTTAACACCTATATCGTCATGGAAGCTGAAGAGGTAATATGCAGTGGGGCTGCTGTATAAGAACACGTGAACATATAACGCACGTGAACATATAACGCACGTGACACCCTAACTATTGACACCTTGCGGATTTATTGGTTATTTTTGTTTAAATAAAACCAAATTATGGCTAATCACTGACAAAGAAATGTTAAGAGTTTTTCGAGTCAGGAATCATGAGAGGGCTTTGCACGGTGTCGCTGCAGTACTCCAAAGCCAATAACAAGTACATGCATGAATACAACGAATCACTACCAGCTAAATGCTTAGCACTTTTCGATTATACAACTTACACGGCTTTTCCATGGCAAGGCATGCTATCCCTTGCGGCGAACTCAGATGGTTAGAGATGAATTTAATGCAATAGAATTCTTAACCGTACCCTAGATTCGGAAACGGGTTATGTGCTCGGAGTCGATCTGGAATATCCTAAAGCCATTCACGACGAACACAACGATCTTCCACTGTGTCCAAAGAGCGAAATACCTCCAAAGGATAAATACAGTAAGCTCCTTGCAACACTATTTGATAAGTCTAAGTATGTCTTGCATTACCGTAATCTACAGCAATGTGTAGAATTAGGAATGAGGTTGAAATACGTACATAGAGCAGTGGCTTACAAACAATCCTTCTGGTTAAAATCACACATTGACTTGAACGCTACAAAACGTGCTGAGGAGAAATCTAAATTCGGCCAGAATCTATGGAAAAAATGAATAATTGCGTTTATGGAAAATTTGTGGAAAATGTACTAAGTATAACGATTTTCGTCTCGTTACCGGTTGGAAACAAGCGAAAAAGCTGATATCACGTCAAACCTTATTGCGTTACATTATATTTGACGAGAATCTTGTGGATATCGAACTGTCAAGGGAAGAAATTCACATGTGTAAACCCATATACATAGGACAGGCAATACTTGACATTTCTAAATATGTGATGTACCACTTATATTATAACATTCTGAAAAAGAACCTAAATGATTTGTCTTTAAATTACATGGATACCGATCAGTGGCGAAGCGTGGCTTTCAAAGTGAGGGAAGCTCCAAGTAATAATTTTCATTAAAATAGGAGAGAACCATGAATGTTGTATCTATATTTGTTCTTAATCTCGGTAAAAAAAACTAAAAACAGATTTAAATTTTTACAAGTAATGAATAATATTTTTTTCTTCTTAATATCGGCAAAAAAAGAAAAATAGATTTAAATTTTTACAAGTAAGTAATGAATAATATATTTTCATAAATACGAGTAAATTAAATATCGTACCTTATTTTTTGTATATCAGACCGATCCTTCTAGTTTTTCTCCCAAAGATATCATTCACATCATCGTAGAAGGATGGCCTTGGCGCAAATTTGAAAGCAAGGACTTTTCAATGGTGAGTATAGTGAAGAAAGTCTCCCCTGACCTTGAGTATTTCGACGGATGGGATTTAATTCTCTTCATTGCTGAGAATGACCTCTCAGCAGACGAATTAGATGCCGGGATGGTTATTGCTAAAAGGACAAGTTTATGTAGTTCTGGAAACACGACACTAATCCCGTTTCTGTCAAGTACTGATGTAATTTCACGACAATGTCTTTATGCATTTCAATATCTCTAAATAACACACACAATTCACTTCTCAAAATTGGGAAATCAAAGAATTGGCCAAAGCTCTGCTTTAAGCCAAAGAACCCTTCTTCTGGAAACTGTTTCGCAAATTCCTTAAAGTTCGCCGAGTCTAAAATACTAAGGAATTTGAGTTTTTCCAAGTCAGCAAATCTGGAATCCATATTGATCCTCATTACGTCAATAATTTCCAAGAATAATCTCTTATAAGAAGTTGATACATTTTCCCCTGGTATAGTATCTACTCTAAGTCTTTTATTAGGGCCAGGCTACCACACACATCAGATACTTTATGCCAGATAGATTCAAAATCTTCTCTGAGTTTCATAAGATGCATTGAAAATTTGTCAACTTGTTTACGGCAAAACCCAATATCAAAAGCCTTCTTTTGGAGTACTTGGAACAGTATGTCAGCCTGAGGAAATATACAATAGAATACATGAAGAAAAAAGTTGAAATCAAACCCATGTAATGTTGAAAGAAGACCTTGAGCACCATATAGTGTTTCCGGATCCCAACCATTTTCGACCACTGAATTTAGCAAGTTTTCTATATTTTGTTTGTACTCGTACACAGTTTGTAATAGCCTGTTACCATAATTCCATCTTGTTGGAGCTAATGTTGGAAATCTCTTGTTTATTTCAGAGTCGAATGCTGCCATTCACTTTGTAGATTTAGAAAAGAAAATGCCAAAACCAGAAAGTGAAGTAAAAATATTTTTCACTGCTTAATAAAGCTCACAGCTTGCGGCAAAACCAAATTTAGTCTATGTGCATAGCAATGCACAAATACAGCTTGTGGGCATTTATCTCTTACTCTCATCTGAAAACCACTGTGTTCCCTTGACATTACAGCCGCCCCATCATATGCCTGTGACACCAATTTCTTTTCACAATTAAATTCCTCAAACACATTATGTGCTAAAGAACTTAATGTACTATCGACACTGACATCTCTGAAACACAGAAATTTTTCTTCAATACTTCCAGTTTTTGTCACATACCTAAGTATAATAGATAGCTGTAATTTCGTTGTAATATCTGTTGCCTCATCCACAATAATTCCAACAAAAGAAGTCTCAGAAATGTCCTTTATTTCGTTTGTCATCAGTTCCGAAACAGAATAAATTAAATCATTCTGTATGTCACTAGACAGACCTGAAAAAACGGTCGAATTTGACAAGTGATAAGTCTATATCAAAATCTCCTAATTCCTTCAACATTTCAATATAATTTCCTCTGTTCAAAGAGCTTTCGGACTCGTCATGATCTCGAAATGCAATCTTGTTTTCCCAAAAAGCATACTACCTTTATCATTTGCGAAAGAATTTTCCTGTTTCTTTTTACGTCTTCATTGTGCTTCTGTATTGTGAGCCGGAATTTTTCACTTAAACACGATTCAATTTGTGTATTTCCGAACTGCGTAAATTGTTTCAGACAAATAATGTGGTTTTGAGATCCTTGATGCCTTTTCTGAGCTTTGTGTAAATTATTCAAGTCGTCAAAACCTGCATAACTCCAAGTGCTTTTTTCTTGCGAAAATAGCAAGCCCGGCCAGCAAAACAATTTTCGCAATCAATGACACCCACATAACCATGGAATTGTATCGTACATGTTTTCATTAAAGTGGCGCATAAATGTTTTAACACCTTTGCTTTGTATGCCGATATCATTATTAAGAAGTTTTTTCGGTTTGTCTCTTCTAATTATATTTAATTTTTCCTCATAACTGAAAGAACTAAACCTACTCTTCAGTACTTTTTCTATAGTGCAGTCACATGTACACCCTTCTTGCACTGTAAGACTGCTCACACTACAAGCAGACATATCCCCACTCCACTCAGACGTACCAATAATTCGTAGAGCTGGCCAACACCGCGTGAAATGTTAACCTAAAATGGAGAAAGTATGAAATTCACACGCTTTTGCTAATAACTTAAAATTTCACAAGAAATACCTATTTATTACTAGCAAATATCAATCTACAGAAAATACGTGAATTATTGCTATTAAAATATACTTACAGTTCCATTTAAAAGTGCCACATAAAATAAAATAATAAAGTTTTCTTCGCACGCTACAGAGATTTCACCTGACGATGTCTTTCAACGCTTCCTAAGTCACGGACAAGTCCCGATTGCTTCCGGTAACCTACGAAGTGCTAGTGGAGGTTACGATTCGTGAACACGGAAATGCTCAGTATTGAATGAGCTCGCGGATCTGGTCACTCAAGTTTCGGCAGTTGTCCTGATGTCGGCAGCACTGCGGATGTTCACGAATACATTTTAAAAATGTATCCAGAGCCAATAAAATGTTTGTTCGCGTGAATTTTATTTGCCTTCTTCTTCTTTTTAAATTCTTGGGAAAGCGGCGCTTCCACCGCTTCTATGCACGCTTCGCCACTGATACCGATTCATTTTTGTTTGAAACTAGTACAGATGTTTATGATTTTATGAAAACCAACATTCAGCATTTTGATACAACCAATTATCCGCCCGATAATACATATTCGATACCTCTGATAAACAGGAAAATAATGGGCTTATTTAAAGACGAATTATCGGGTAAAATAATGACAATACGCAGGGTTAAGAGCTAAATAGTATGCATACCGTTTTGACAGTCAGATTGTTAAAACGTCAAAAGGTGTTTCAAAGACAGCAATGCATTCAATAACTTTTGATGATTACATATCTTGTCTCAATGACATGAATTTAGCACATTATGCTAAACAAACAACATTCCGAAGTTATAAGCATGACGTTCACACAGTAGAAATGAACAAACTTGCATTGAGAGGGCTTGATACCAAACGTTTTATCATTGAAAACAATATAAAACTATTGCTTGGGGACATTTTTCTATTCCAAGAGATCCTGCTACCTCTGAGCACAGCTAACATTTTCGTGCTGTTTTTGTTATTAATTATGTTGTATAATGTTTCTCGTTGAAGAGAGACTGTGTTTTGCCTTATTGAACGTGTGCCGTTTCATGTAATTCTGCTTAATGAGAGAGCGAGAGAGAGAGAGAGAGAGAGAGAGATTGCTGTGCATTATTGAATGTGCTCCATTTTATGTAATTCTGCTTGGGTTCAAGATTTCTTTTTAATTGCATTTTTTATACTTTAAAGTTTATGGTGTATGATATGTAAGCCATACTTTTTCGACTTCACAAGTCTTGTTTATGAATGCAATCACATGTCCTCCTGAGTTGAATTATTGAATGTGTTCCATTTAATGTTATTCTGCTTAATGAGAGAGATTGTTGTGCATTATTGAATGTGTTCCATTTCATGTAATTCTGCTTAACAGTAAAAGGGTTTCAAGTTTTTTTAATTGCATTTTTTATACTTTAAGGTTTATGGTGTAAGATAGTAAACCATACTTTTTCGAATTCACAAGTCTTGTTTATGAATGCAATCACATTTCCTCCTGAATAAGTACTCGTTTTTGAAAGACAGAGAGAGAGAGAGATTGTTGTGCATTGTTGAATGTGTTCCATTTAATGTAATTCTGCTTAATGAGAGACTGTTGTGCATTATTGAATGTGTTCCATTTCATGTAATTCTGCTTGGGGTTCAAGATTTCTTTGTAATTGCATTTTTTATACTTTTAAGTTCACAAGTGTTGTTTTATAAATGCAATCACATGTACACCTGAATAAGTACTCATTTTCTTTTTGTATTCATAGTTAGTTTTTGTGCGTGCGTGAGTTTGTGTGTATTTGTATGTGTACATGTATATTTATTTGTGTTTGAGTAGTTTTATTGTTTCTCTACTTTCTGTAATTGCGACTTAGGTCCTGTTGAAAGGGAGTAAATAAATAAATAAATAAATAGTGCTTTGAGACAAAACTAGGTTTAGTACTTGGGCATAACAGTGAAAAAATAGGCTTCGGATTTGTGATTTAAATTAATGCGTGTACTCCAAATTTCTCGCCACAATCGCCGCGCCGTCAAGTTTGTGCAACCAATTTTTCAGTGCAGCCAAATTCTAATAAGAAGTGCCGGATAAGTTCTGCAGTAGCCTGGGCATGTTTGTCACTATTTTTATTATACAACATCAAGAATCTTTCCTCTATCTCTCCTTCATATACTTACATAACGCAGGACAATAGAAAATTGTGCTTTATTTTATATAACTGTAGTTTCGTGAACCATAACGGCTACAAAAGGAACACCCACAATTTCCCGCTTTATATCTCATAAATGATCGAACTTATGGCTTGTATTAAATTGTTTTGAATTCGATTAGAAATTGCTTTAAACGCAGTAGAGGTTTCTATGTGTTCCGCTAAAAGCTGACCATCTGCAGTGCTTCAACAATTCCACATAATTGCCCTGATTAATAGAACTTGCAGTTTCATTATGTCCTCAAAAGGTCAACTCTGGAAAATTTACTGCATTAATAAGCCTTTTAAGGATGTCCCTGTTCCGCCTTACTTCTTGATTGTATAGAAATATTTCGTTTTAAGCAGGTTATCAAGCACAAGTTTTATTGTGTTTTCGCCAAAAGTAGCTATAGCTACAGACAATCGCAAATGATTAATAGACAGTCCGTGCTCGGCTACTGACTTCACAAAATTTCTCAATTGCGTATACACAGCACTGTTATTGATACACTGTGATACTCTCATTGCCACGTTAATAGTGGCACATCACATGGTTTCAAGGAACGCTTTCTCCTTGGGAAGTGTGGAATAAATACTCCACTATTCAGAACTGGCACTTCCTTACTTCCAACTCCGTCGGAGTTACTTTCGTAACAAATTTACTTCCACTCCGCTGGAGTAAACATAAAGGTAAAGGTACGTATCACGGAGGGGCCTCCACTCCGCCGAGTACTTCCAAGACGTTCACTTCCAACGCCATCAGAGTTACTTCCACTTCCAGACTTCCGATTGCATAATTCCATCAGTTCCATATTGTCATCCAAACACTAATCTATACTGCGTTATACGCACGAGGGCTGTCCCAGAAGTACCCGACCTAACAAAGAAAACACAAAAATTTTGGGAAATAAACCTTTATTTCTCTGCATAGTCTCCTTTCAGTTCGATACACTTTTCCTAGCGGTGTTCAATAGCTTCGATACCCTGTTTATGCCGAGAACCACCGAGTTCTGCAAAATAGCCATCAACTGCAGACTCCAGCTCTTCACTGTTGGCAAATCTTTTAGCACCAAGCTATTTCTTCAACTTTGGAAATAGAAAATAATCAAAGCGTACTAAGTCTGGTGAATAGGGTGCATGAAGAAGCAATTCAAACTTTAACTCATTGATTTTGGCCATAGCGATAATGAATGTGTGAACTGGTGCATTGTCTTGAAACAAAGGCTTCTTTTCCGCTAAATACGGCAGATTTTGCTTGATTTCATCATTCAAATGCTGCAATAAGCTTCCATAACACTCGTCATTGATTGCTGTTCCTTTTTGAAGATAATAATCAATAAAAATTATTCCACACACATTCCAAAAAACTGACGCCATGACCTGGTCTGCAAATGGCACTGTCTCACCTTCTTTGGAGCCGATTCTCCCCTTTCAATCCACTGTTTTGACTGTTCCTTCGTCTCACGTGTGAAGTGATGGACCCATGTTTCATGCATGGTTAAGAATCGACACAAAAATTCTGCTTTATTGCAGCAAAACATTGCCAAACACTCGACTGAAACATCTTCACGATGTTTCATTGTGAGTAAATGCGGCACACATCTTGCGCATAGCTTTCTCACGTCTAAATTTTCAATTAGTATGCGATGTACAGCACTTTTTGAAATGCCTACGATGTCTGCTAGCTCGCGCACTTTCAGTCAACGGTCATCCAATACCATTTTGTGGATTTCCTCACAATTTCTAGCGTGGTGACCTCATTTGGTCAACCACTGCGCTGTTCGTATTGGCAGCTCCTACTGCCTCGCTTAAACTCTGCCACGGTTGTAAACGGAGGAGCAGACTCCCCCAGAGTAGAATCTTGCTCAGCTTTAATATTAGTTGGACTATGACCTTTCGAATGAAAGTATTGTATCACATAAGATGACCAGTTTTATCCATGTTTACAAATTTGCTGAGAGCGTTCGCTATTGATGACTGCCAAACAATTACTAAACGACGTAACATCATAAAACTTTCGACTTAAGCGTTATAAGATTGGTACTTTCTACCACAGTCATGTTTTGAAACAACCATCACATCAGGTCGGGTACTTCTGGGACTGCCCTCGTATTACTCGTATTTAGAATTCACCATAACGCTGGATATCATTTCCTTTATGGCAAAAGAGATGACTTCAATGCAGTCTGCGTGATGTAATTTGAGAAAAAAATGTTTAAATCTGTTATGTCAATAATTCCGACTTAAATATTGATTAATGGGAGTTTGTATCATTTATGGAAAATTTTAGATTAATGTCATATTGAATAATAACGACAAATGCAATGAGCGCTTCGATTGAACGTTATGTACAGAATTCCAAAAATACGCAGTTTTTTTTCCTGTAATCGTTTATAATGACGGTTATGCTTCTATGAGAAAAGCCAAATTTTTTGTTACATTTCACGTATTCGTACTTCCCACGTCATATAGCAGTGATATTAATAAGGGAATATTTCAGTGTCTGTACGGCAAATGTTGCTTTTTAGCTCCCTAAAGCAAAGTTTTATGTTAACTGCGTGTTTTAGCCTTAAAATAAGCAGATGAATACGTGAACAACACAACTTATTACCCATTCAGAAATATATTTTTCATTTGTTAAATTGCCATTGTATGTAAAATTATTTTTAGGGGCATTAGGAAATACTGTAAAGTTCCATAATAAGCTACACAAAACTACAATATCATTTAATCGTGAATTGCCGTCAATGATTTATATACATTTGGATAGATGACCGTGTATTGGGAACGTGAGCTGTCATTTGCAGCTGTCCGACATATTGATGGATGGTAGGCAAGCAGTCACCACATTCCCTGCATGCAATACAATTATCTTTTAACCAAACATCAGCATCTGAACATACAATGACCGCATATGCTTATAGTAATAAATATAGAACTTCAATAAGCTAATAGACATATTATTTGGTAGTGCTTTATTTTCTCAAACTGTTTCTTCTGAAAATATTAGAAGCTTTTTTCCTCCCCCAACTCGATAGATACAACATTTTATGAATATGAGTTTATATATCTACATACATACCTATATAATATTCACCTTAGGCATCATTTAATAAAACCAGATTTTGCGTATCTCGATCCATGTCGTGTACTTAGTACATAATTGCTTAGTAAGTAATAGCAGTTTTTCTTCAAAACACGATAGATGCATCCGTTCGCTTAAAGCAAAACTCGAGAGATGCAATTATTTTGTAAGCAGCATGCAATCAAATGATAATCGATGAAATCAGCGTTTAATTAGATGCTTTCTTGGAGTCCCTGCTCATTTTAAGGGGGGACGGGTGGAACTATGAAAATCCTGTCTCCCTATGTTTTATAATTTCAATACATTGCCATGTCCAAAATGCATATAAACCAGCACTGAAACATTTATCTAATTTTACCTCCTCCCATTCATTAAATACATTAAAAAGAAACCACAAACACACCACCACCACCACCACCAACAACAACAACCGAAATCCTGGTGTCAGAAAGTGCAATAAATTCAGTGTTTTTTTCACATAAAAGCTTGACTTTTGTCGTAATGAATAGCCAGTGAACTAGTGTTTAAATTCATTTACCCATATGCGACGCACTGAACACGCATATTTAAGTTTCTTTTACAGTACGCCATCTCATTTCATAGTAAGCCATAACCACATCTTCACTGTCTAAATACAACCTCCCGTCTTAGCAATAAAGACCCACTGCAGCGCACTCTCCATCTAATTTAACTCGTTGATTCCGTACATCACATAACCTTATTAAAAATCAGTTGATAAACATATTACTTCCAGCTTCACCAATCTCTTCTGTTGAAAACGTTGATACTTTATATTGCTTATCCGCTTCGTTGTTGGCTATACGCCAGAGATAGATTAGTAGACTAAACAGCAAACTAGCTGCTAATTTTACATACGCAGATGTAGTTAAGAGGAACTACGAGTATTTTGCAATTTGCGTTATACTGTATCTGCTGACCTAGTTTTTTTCATATACTTTGAGTAATATCTCGAGACCTGCCTACTAAACTCACTAAAAGGCAGTAAATTATATCCCGTAGGCTTGTGATTCAGAAGCGTAAAAAAATAAAAGAAAATTGGAGTAATATATCCTTTTTTTTTTATTAAATTCTCAAAATGTTCCGCTTCACAATAAAATAAAAGCAGAGGTTATGAGTACCTAAGTTCATTTCCCAAAAGAATTTTTTACATTTATTGAAAACACATTTCGGCGGCATCGTGGCCGAGTGGTTAGACCGCTCGCCTCTCACCGAGGCGGCCCGGGTTCAATCCCAGGGACCCGCATGTGCAATTTGTGGCGGACAAAGCGGCGTCTGGGCGGGTTTTCTCCGGGTTCTCCGGTTTCCCCCGCCATTCATTCCACCAACTGCTCCATCATCACCTTTCCTTTCATTCATTTCACCATCATTTCGTTTCATCCACTTCCTTCCTCCCATACCAGGCATCGGGCTGATCACCCATCCTGGATATTCTGTCTGATCCATGAATGTCTGCTCCTCGACGGGCCTCTGGCCCCAGGCACCCGCCTGTAACTCCTGGGGGGTGTAAGTCCTACATAAGAGGAGGTTAAACAGAGAAAGAAGAAGAAGAAAACACATTTCGTGTAAAACAATAATTTACCTCATAACTACGGTCGGATTTTATGTAATTACATACTCTATTCCCGTGCATGCAGACACAAAAAGAAAGCTCAGACGTTGATGAATCACCCTAAAAATATCCTTATTCCGAAGTTTTAAATTACATAATTTTACATAGTTTGTTGCCCTCTTAACCGGCCTCGAATCAACCGGCCGTCTGCACAACCGTTTTCACCAACAATTAATTAGCCATGCACAGCAGCTCACACTGAACTCACAATATGTCTGTCAGTATGTATGTACATATGTGTGTGTGTGTATGTGTGTGTGCACGTGTGTATCTACTGTCCATTCCAAACCAGAGTGCCTTTCACTGAAAACAAACTCTTTGTATTTTCCGCGCGAAAGTAGTTCCCAATCGCCGCCCATAATGGCTGCTTGTTCCCCTTCCACGTGCTGTTGAACACTATTTAATCTATAAAAAGGCGTCCTGCGTGAGAATCATAGTTCAAAATGCAACCTGAGGTAACAATCGATATGCGGCAATGAACATTTTACTTACGTTAATCACAATCCTCGGGCAGAATTGCAACACCCAAATCCAAATCCTCCGATGACTCAGCTGCCATATCAGAATCAGAACTACTCTCCAAAAGCTTATCCACAATTCCACAGCACTGTGCACTTAAAACAAGTTCCCACATTTGATCCTCTTCTATGTTGTATTATGTCTGTTTATATTCCTTGCTCGCTTTCGTTACACTTCTCACGAAACGCCTGTAAAATCCGATATTAGTTTCGTAATATGCAATAATGCAAGTGTCGGGTATTTTTGTAATAGTGAGTTGAATATATGAAGTATTGTTTGTTTTTAGCCACTTTTTAACTGTTTCCCGCTTCTGTGTTTGAACAGTTTATTCGCACTACACGCACCTTCCTCTGCCATGCGAGCACAAATACCAACTGACTAAATCACAAGATTTGACCTGAGCTGAGCATATGTGTGTATTATGAATGACTGAGTGTTTATTCGGTACTCAGATAGCACCTCTGGGAATTCATTGCTGCATTTCTTGTATATGTAAGGAGTGGCAGTCATACATACGGTTGGTATTAACAAGCTAGATGCTCTCGGCGTTAGCGCAATAGCAGGCGAAAATCATATTTTGTAATCTCTTAACAGCTAGTGTATATCCATTATCTTTAACGATGAGTTCTTATGATAACCGCAATAAAACGTGCAGTTCTATACCTTTCCTGCTCTAATATTTCATAATACAATACATGTATGAAGGAACCATTTAGTTTGGCGTAAGAGTATATTCTTGGGTTTGTGACAAGCCGAAGCACGTGCTTCTGTTTACATCAGAGGGAACTCTGGTTTGGAATGGACAGTGAGTGAGTGAGTGAGTGAGCGAGCGAGCGTGCGTGCGTGCGTGCGTGCGTGAAGTACTTACGTACGTACGTCTACGTATCTTCCACCAGAGACTTCAGTTTTTTTACATACTATGTATACAGTACGCTATAACCTCTCTTGTGTGGAGGGGAAACAAAATTGCAGTTATTGTTCAGTGGTTTGAAGTGAGTTTTTATAAGCTGAATGATAAATTTAATTTAATTTTCTACTATTCAAGTGTTTTGTAAGGGGAGTGTTGGCTTTAATTTTACTGTAGACTACCTGGTACTGTTCTGTATTGTTTCAGGTGAGTGGTACTAAACGCAAACCTGTAGTTCTGATCATGGAAATAAAATTGAATGCCTTAGATAGAGTTGATAGCGGCGAACTTTAAAACGAATCTATGAGAGTTTCGTGTAGGCAAAAGCACTGTCAATGACTGGCGGATGGAAAGAGTATTCATGAAATTTGTACTCAAACTGAGTCGAACCAAGCACTTTCCAGGCGCTGCGCACTGAAAAAACCCAACAATGAAATTGTTGATGATTCTCTTTGGTTATAGTTTATGCAGGAACGCAGAAGGAGTACTCCAATCAGCGGTCCTCTATTAAGAGAAAAAGTTCTAAGTCTGCATTCAAAGATTGAAAATGGAGGCAGATTTTCTACAAGTGATGGATGGCCTGCACAGTGGAAACATAGAAGTGGAATTAATTACCTTACCTTGTCAGGAGAAAAATTATCTGCCAAAGTAGCATCCTGTTCTGAATTTTCAGAAAAATTCCTTGAATACATTAAGAATGAAGGACTTCAACCACAACAAGTTTACAATATGAACGAAACAGGTGTAAATAAAAATGCTTCCTGAAGACATTTGTAGCCGCGCATGAAATATCGCACCTGGGCTTAAGCTAAACAATGAGTGGTTCACAGTTACCCTTTGCACAAACACAGCAGGGACTCACAATATCCCCCTTTTTGGCATAGTAAAGTCTGCAAGGTCAAGGGCTTTCAAACTTTTAAACAGAGCGCTGCATGGATAGACTCATATCTCTTTAAAGAGTGGTATATCACTGAGTTCGTATTAAAAGTGAAGAATTATTTAAACAGTCAAAAACTCGCAATGAGAGCCATTTTGGTCCTTGACAATGCTCCTACGTACCGTGGAGAGCTCGAGCGTGAGGTTGGTATAAAGCTTGTATTTTTGCCGTCAAACATCACCAGCTTAATTCAGCCAATGGATCAAGACGTTATTCAAAGCATGATGAGACGGTATAGAAGGAAGTTTCTTTCCGAAATTCTCGATCATAAGAACATACTGAAAGTGGTCTCATATCTACTCCAAAAGCAATAAATATTAAAGATGTGATATACATGTTAGCAGCGGCTCTTGATGAAATGCCTTACACTACATTCATGAAATCATGGAGGAAGCTTTGGCCAGACGTCGAAATGACGATTCATCTATGTCAGACAAATCAGTACCTGAGCACAGCGTGGATGAAGACGTTTCAAGCTCTGCTAGTTAACCTAAAGCTACTGCCAGAATGTGAAGAACTTGAAGCAAACGGTGTTGAGGAATGGTTACAAGACGATAGTCAGTTACAGAACGAGATTCTTATGGATGAAGAAATCGCAAATGTAGTTTTACTCATGAAGAAAATTGTGAAGAGGATATGGAATGCAGTGGGAATGAAGATGCGACTGAAGAAAAAGTCAGCCATGTTGAAGCTAAAGAAATGCCGTAAGTTATAATGCGTTACGTCGAACAACAAAAGGAAGCGTCTGCAATCGATGTCATGTTTATGAATAATGTTGACTTTAAATTAGTACTGAGGTTATATTTACAGTATGTACACTTAATTCTTTAGAGCATATTGTGTACGCACAGTAAGTATACACATGTAATGTGTTTTCTTCGTAAATATCAATTGCATCAAACAGGCAGGTATGCAAAAATGTTTACTTCATTATTATGGCAGTATTTTTCAAAGCCATTTCCTTGTACAGGCTTTGAAACACCCATACACCGGATTATCCAGCCACTCGCTTATTTGGTCAGGGTTTCGGTCCCGTGCAGGCCTCTTAAGAGAGCTTCCACTGTAATACATATTTTGGTAAATGTCATATATTTTAAAGATTTGAAACATATTATTACATTCTACGAAAGACTAGATGTTTTCCTCCAACTTCACTTCGAACCTTTAATTAATATGCGATTAAAATGCATTTGGAAATTATATTATGCTCTGCTTAGTTCATTTGTGTTGTATCAATCGAAATGAAGTGGCGTAGCTTGACACTGTGTTCTGGTATACTAGATTTTAAAAATTGAATTTGTTTTAAATGATGCACAAATTTCCATACATTAGCGTTTCATGAAGTAGAGTGAATTCTGCATACGATTATTATTATTATTATTATTATTATTTGTTGTTGTTGTTTTAGTAGTCATAAGCAGCACTACTAATTAATAAAATTGACTGAACATACATTTTAAACTAAACTAGATTATAAAATATAGCGTTAGGTGTAACTTTACAAAATACTGACGAATCATTGTATGAAAACAATGCAGGTAGTCACTTAGAATTTTTTACTTTCTCTACTACGTATAGTAAGTAGGGGAAGTATTGCATTCCACCCAAAAATTCGATACCGAGATTTCACCGTAAATACATGTTTTGAGACCTCCTGAATCCAAAAAAAGCATTTTTGGAAACATGTCTGTGTGTGTGTGTGTGTGTGTGTGTGTGTGTCTGTCTGTCTGTGTGTCTGTGAACAGCATAACTCAAAAACGAACAGTCGGATAAGCACCAAAATCGGTATTTAGGTTCAGTATCTTCCAGAGATGCGACACGAAGATTTTCAAGAAAATCCCCCCACCCCAGACTACCCTTTACATGGAAAATTTTTCGAAAATTTTAATTTTCTCAAAAATGGCTCTAACGATTTTGATGAAAATATCATATGTTTAAGATAATATCATGAGAAATGAAATGTATATCTCGAATTTTCTGGGAATGTCTCCAAAAGTATTCTTCATTGTGAACGACTTTTGCATAACTGGTAAACCATAAGAGAAAGACAAAATTTTACTGCACAAAAAATGTAGATCGCGTTAAAATACACAACTTATGTCACATACATTTCTTTTGTTGAGTGAACCGTTTTCGAGATATTGCTTGTTATTTCCTTAATTTTTCCAATACTTATACTTTTTCTCAAATTCGTTATTCATTTTTTTTATGTCCTGGAAATGCAAAGAGAATGGAATGCGCCACATAGCAACCAGCGTTAAAGACTATCGCTTAAAAGCTACCATATTTCCCTTGCATCTACAAGAAAATTAGCAATAAGATTAACATCTCGATATCTCGATTAACATGAAGCATATGGAGAATAGGCGTTTGTAAAATTAGATTGTACAAGAGTAGAGAAAGTCATGTGAGTGTAACACATCAGATTTTTGTATATAAGCCCCAGTCGGCGATTTTTCTTCTCCACGAAGATGTCAACCACACGTTCTTTACCTATGGTCACCACAGATTTCACTTAATAACTGTTTTTTTCAATTGCTAATGCCGTTAAACATGAGAGTCTTTGGTTAGTCATAGCGTTCCTCAAACAAATTTTAATTCTTTAAAGCGTGCTAATACTACGTCCACTGTTGGCTGTAGTGACAGACGTTGCTAATACTAGTCACAATAATTTAGTGATCTCTGTGTACACATCATGCAAATTATTGTTCAGCAATTAACTTGCCTTTGTTGTTATTGCTAGACTCTAACCCTTCTCTGTGACCCCAGAAAGCTAACTCTTGTTTGGCTTGAATGGTGCGATCTAAAACTTTGGAATTGGCTGACACTTTCTCATTGTGCTTAATGGCAGACAATCGTGCAGCTCAGACAAGACATGTTCAATTCGTG
This sequence comes from Deroplatys truncata, assembly GCA_030765065.1. Classification (NCBI taxonomy): domain Eukaryota; kingdom Metazoa; phylum Arthropoda; class Insecta; order Mantodea; family Mantidae; genus Deroplatys; species Deroplatys truncata. Next base: position 122,842,419 of record CM060978.1, read on the forward strand.
TTCCCTTACCCAATAGTTGAGACGATACTTTGTAATGAAAATGCTTTAGAGGCTTCATGTTTGCAAGCTTTTCTTTTAATGTTTTTAATGTTTGATATTCCTTCAACACTCCATTGCTTTCCCCTGTCAAAAAGCAAACATGCGAAGCAATGCACTTTGTTATGAATGTAATTGCAAGTTAACAAATTAAATTTACTGTACCAGGATGTTTGAAATGTACGTTTTTGGTTCTTTTCCTGGAAGACAATGCCAAGCTTAGGAGTTGGTCTTTTGCCTTTAAGTTCACAATTTGTCTCATAAGATCGTGTCGAAAACTGGGTTTTTAATAAGTATTCCACTAAATCGATGGAATTGTCCATATTTCTAAAATCATAAATAAACCACGCACATAATGTGGTTCACCAATAACTAAGGAATAAAATGTTCATGTTACACTGCTTTGCCCCACTCTTGTGCCCAACCCCCATTGTCGTGTTTCCGGACCTTGGAGAAAGCAGGTACACCGAGACTAAACACCTCGTTAAATGTGTTAAGTCTCTGCTGCTGCTTTTGTGCCCTTAATGCGCAACAAAATATAGGCATGACTTCCTACAACGATAGGTCGAAATTTAGTGGTAAAAGCTATATAACGTCACTCTTGATGAGACTTGCACTCGCTCAGCCATCCTAGCCTCTACTCGACTTTGCTGCCGCATCATGAGATTTTGAAGCTGCCTAAATACGCAGCACTACAATCTGACACGAAGTAGCATTAGGTTTGGGGCGTTGGGGAAGCAGCGGTGAAGGTGATTGTATTAATTGGTTTTTCATCACTTGTTTGAGGCTGTCTTTATTTATATGTTTAGAAATTTACTTATTTTCTTGGCAATTTATGTAGGTAGACTCAGTCTCAAAGTCTACCCTTACGCTACGCCACTGAATCATTTGCTTATTTTCTCTTATTTACGTTATTCTGTAAAATGATGGGCGTCCCTTAGTGACGTTACAGCGTGTGTACTTATAGCTTGAAGTAACAATAAAATAGAAACAAACATGCACCGTTGCAAGGGTGGGTCGCACTGGGGCGAAGAACAGTGTGAAGATAGTTTACCCATGAGCATGACTATTCTCCACAAACACCCCATTAAGCTGCCCTGAATGTTAATACATGTTCTTCCACTTTTCTTATTATCTTCAGAAGCTTAGTCTCACATCAAAAGAACTAGTTCAGTTAAATGTTAAACTATCGCTGTTGCACCAGTCTAATCCAAGTTAAAATCTTGGATTTCGATTGGCGACGCCTTTACAAGTGATGGTAAAGTCGTGCTCTGCAAAGGGTGTGACAAATGCATTGGGGCTCCAAGAAAACACAGCTAGAGCAACATTTAAAAACTGTCCTTCATGTAAGGAATAAAGAACACACTCCTTCGAAGAAACAAGTTTTACATACAAACGTGGTGACGGAATTTTCATCCTCTAGCAGTGAGTTTATTTGTGCTTGGCTCTGGTTGAAGCAAACATACCGTGGTATAAAATGGGAGTGTCGAAGTTTCGATCGCTCATCAGAAAATTGCAATTTTAATATTCCAGGTGAGCTTACATTGAGTACCCGAATTTCTGCTATTTAGATACCCTGGAAATAAAAAACACTGAACTTGGCGACTCCTACATGTGGATTGCCGTTGAGAGACCGATTCCTTGGTTCGTATCGTGAATAAATCTCATTTCTGACAAATTAGATCTAGAGGCACGCCTTACTTAATTTCCTGCAAATCACCGGAGCAGACAAATCATGCTACTGTTTCTCGATTTGTGAACAACGGATTTAAGGAATTAGGACTAATGAAGAAAAAGTGTTGGTACGTTATTCAAATGTTACGTCATATATGCTAAAAGCTGCGGGGGTGCTGTCTTTATTTTACCCCAGCATGATACACTTCACGTTTGGCACATGGACTACATCGAGTGGCTGAGACCATAAGAGATAAATTTCCTTAGGCAGTGGTTTAATATCAACAACAAAGAAAGTTTTTCGAAAATCCCCATATCGCAATCAGTGCTCAGAAGCTGTTGCCGGATACGCCCTTGCTTTCACAACCTGTGATCACCTGATGGGGCACCCATAGAAGCCGTCAACTTTTATGCTCAGCATTTTGAAGGTGTGAAATCAGTTGTGGATACCTTTTCCCCTGAAAGTGCAGTGTCTGCGCGCGAGTGTATCATTGCCTTTAAAAACCCGAAGGTAGCCTGCTCATACATATCATGTAATTTATAGCTGGATTCCGAACAGCATTAGAAAGCTGGAAACTTCCGAACTGGCCCTCCTTGAGTTCATGTCTGTAGTGGAGTATGCAATCAAAAAACTGAATGTTGTGTCCAAAGCACTTAGTGGGCGTTTTTCAACAAAATTCAATGATTTTTTTTATTTATGGACGCTCTTTAACTAATATGGTTCTTAGCATCCCATTGTGCATTCGGCATGAAAGACCGGGAATTTTTGCTCAGATGCCTCTTTATCAGGCTTGTGTTTCTTTTACGTGACATAAATCTACGACACGGGACCACCGACTTTACTTCCCTTCCGAAGGAAGCCATGCTAATGATTTTTACACCCGAAAAAATCTCTCACACTCCGCCGGAAAAATTCAATGATGCATTAAAAAAAACGCGGTACACAGCATTTTCACAGGGGAGCAGAACACTTAAGGGCCAATGTGTGCAGCTGCCGAAAAAAAGCATTTTTCCGAGTGTCATTCCTCATTTAAAATATGCGCCAGTAACTTCTTGTGAGGTTGAAAGGTCGTTTTCTATATATAAAAACATTTTATCAGACAGAAGGCCATCCGTGGCCTTGGAAAATACTTAATTATTAATTGTGTGCCTTCAAAGATAAATGATCTGAAAGAGAATAACAAGTGCATCGAGGTAAGAATATTAAACTGATGTAAAAATTATGTTTATGTTCAGTTTCTTTAGACTGTGAAAAAAAGGAATCGTACAAAAAAGCTGAGATTTTAAGTTACATATTTGTTTTCTTTAAAACATATTAGTTTACATATTTGCCGATTTGGATACATATTTATGTACATTTAGGTTTCATTTTCATATTACATAAAATCCGGGCTCTATTCATAACTTAAACGTTTAACACGCAATAAAGCAATATTTTACGAAATAGCTGTAAGGTTCAGTCTTATATCCGCTGTGTTGCGTTCCGTTGCTTATATTTTGTCTGTTTTACAGCAAATGGAATTACAATTTATCTATATGATAACGTAGGGTATACATTACAAGTGATATTACAACTCGTGTTACTTTGTAATTTATTATGCAACATGGCTAAAGTCATAGCATACTAGCAAAGAAGTGCAAACCATTAAATCACAAACACTTGTTTGTGCGAAAGGAGACATTTGTTAACACATGATATGGCTTCCCGTTGGATATCGTTTGTTTTACGGCAAATGGCAATGCCATCACAATAGATACCGCCGTTTATAGAGTAGTAGTGCCCCGCAAAGTGCCGATCGCGATTTCATCCCCTGCAAGTTCAGGGGAGGAAGGTCGACGCAGTGATGTCATGGAGCTACCCCCTCCCGCAGCACGTGCCAGTCAAGCGACTGAACACAGCAATCAGGTGCGGACTGTGCATTACTATTAGAAAGAGTACAACGGCGGTCTCTAAACCAGTAAAGAACCCAAGAAAACATGCATATGTCTATAAGGAAGAATGGAAGAAGAATTCTTCGTTACGCCTCATGGGGAAAACGTCAGATGCCTTCTTAACCAAAATGTTACTAGGGACCTAAGAGCAATATAAAACTTCATTTTACAACGTGTCATAAAGATCTCTCGGGACTCACAGGTTGGTAATTTATAAATTTAATGCAAATAATAAAAATCTGATGTGATACATTCACATGACTTTCTCTACCCTCTATCGTTTATTATGGGTATACAATCTATTCTTACTAAAGCTTATTTTTCTATCTACTTCACTTTAAAGGGGAACGAAACACAAAAAGCATGTTTCTTTTTAAATGAAGGATATGACCTGTAAAATACAATGGTAAGATTGTTTTCTTACTCCGTCACACCGTTATCGCTGCGCAAGCGAAATAATAACTACCGTGCGCTGGAAGCAGTAGGGAGATCACAAGTCAGTCATCGCTGCATCAAAAATTGTTCTTGTATTTAAGTTCAAGAGTACTGTACTTTGTGGTAGTGTTTTGGTGATGGTGTTACTAAGTCAGTTTAGTATTACGCAAACAACGTAATATTGTGAAAAATAAAATGCTTCAATGTTGAGCATATGGCTGTAACGTGAGAAGGAAAACACAAAAAGGAAGTCGTTTTCATGCATTTCCAAACAGAGATAAATCTCCCAAAAGATACAGAAGGTGGGTAGAAGTTTCCAAAAGAATATATTTTTTGCCTGGCCCCTGTACTCGTTTATGTTCCTTCCATTTTAAGAACGCAGATTATGAACAGACACAGTTATTAAAAAAACAGCTTATGCCGGATGAAAATTTCAGAGGGCCTTTATTAAAACCTGGATCTATTCCTACTATAAGGAAAGATGAAGACAATTTCCAGATATCAAGTTCTATTAAGACATTTGGTCCTTCGCCATCTTCATCCAAGAGCAAACGACAAAGAACAAAACGATATGTGGCCAAAAATCATAAAAGTGTAGTTTCTGAGCTATGTGATAGTATTACTTGCAATAACAACACTGACAACGAAGACGATGATGATGAAAGTAGTGAAAAATATTTCGGAATAGAAGATGATGAAAAAACTAAGAATTCAGAAGTACAAATGTGAACTAGGTACCAGCTATGGTGAAGATCAGGATAAGCTGAATGAAGGTTTTTATGAACCTGATACTTCAGATTCGGATACAGATGATAACGAAGAAGAAGAGACCTTCACCATAATGGAAATGAAACTACAGCGGAATATTTCATTGTTCCTTGGACATCTCTACTTTTATTTTTTAAGGTATGCGTTTTATGTAGAAATGAAATCAAAACAATTTCTCATTACATTAAAGGGACAATGCTATGTGTGAAAACAGTGTGTTATTGTGGTAATACATTCATTGGAACTCGTCAAGTTTATCAGGAAAGAAACACGAAGGAAATGCTTTAATAGCAAGTTCTTTATTATTATCTGGTATATTGTTCAGCAGTTTTAAGTCCTTCTGGAAATCCCTGGGTTTAGCAATGTTTGCAAGGCGTACATTCGATAAAACCATTCGAAACATTGCAGCACCAGTTACGAGCATTTTGTGTTCAAGAAAAAAAAACTTGAATTCATTGAAAGGTTGTAGTACATCTATATGGTTGGCAGGGGACGGACAGTGCGACTCCCCAGGATTTTCAACCAAATATTTAATCTATTCTGTCACGGATTTAAATTCCCGTAAAGTTATTGATTTTGTACTTGTTCAAAGAGGTATGGTGAAAGACGATTTGGAAAAGGCTGCTTGTGACAACATAATGACTAGGCTTGCAAAACAGGAAATGTGTGGAGTGGAAGTTTTTCTCTCCGTCAGACACAAAGGTAAGATACTTGTTAAAACTCAGCATCCGAAAGTTGAAAATGAATTGATGTATGACATTTGTATAAAAGTCTAATGGAAAATATTAAAATGACAGAAAAAATACCCAGAGCTGATGGTATGGAAACCAATATAATCATTTATGGTGGGATGTGCAAAACTGTAATGAGAACGGTATCATATTAATTGAAAAATTCATACCAATTCTTCATCATATAAAAATGAATATAAATGGCTAGAAAGCGGTCGATGGAAATGTTGTGAACATGAATTATTGGAAGAAGACAAAAATATAAATAAATTATGGCTTAAAGGCGAATCAAACGCCTATCATGCTCTGAAGAAAATTATTTTGGATAACACCTTAAAAGATTTGGCTCATATTTGACGTATACAAACTGGCAGTTTAGAAAGTTATCACAGTCTTCGTCTCAGATATGCTCCGAAAAGAATACATTTTTCACATAATGGCCTTCAACTTAGATCCGTGATAGTACCGCTAAATGACAATTTCAATGTAAATAAAAGAAGACGTGTCAAAACTCAGTACTCTAAATCATCTGGGTCTTGGATCATGAAAAATAAATATGAGTAATGCAACGAAGAATGGAAACTGCTGATAATGCGTAAAATAAAAAAAAAAATCTCTGTACGCTCGTTGTGTGGACGCATTACCGGATGCAGCAATTGATCTGTCACTACCGAAGAATATAGTGCCTACGCTTCGACCTCCATTAGAATTACTACGATTGAAGCGCTTCTCACGTTTTCAGTCAACATAAGAATGTTGGTCACAGACAAATTATACAATTTTAAATAATAATAATAACAATAATGGTTGAGTTTAAAACTTACTATTTTAATTTGTGTGTTTATTAGTGAAGTATGAAGCCTACATATATTTCGCTGGGTTCTGGAAAAGCATTTCTAATACTAAGCACTACATATGATAGTATGACAACTCTTCTTCTGTATCCAATAGCAGTCCATGAATTAATCCATGCTATAAGTTATTTGTAACAGGAATATCGCCAGGTCATATTAGCAGGCTCGTTGGCGGTGATTAATTTCTTTTTAGCTCAACTTTTTGTTTTTAACCTCAAGTTATGCCTCACAACATTCAAAACATCACGATCTATAACTAATTTGTGAAAATTAGGATGCTTTGTGATGCAACATCACTCTTTCATAGTCCGAGCAACACACACTTTCCTCATCATTATTCATAGGTGTACATTCCTTATACTTACACCAATGGTTGGAACCAGCACGGTTTTCATTGTTCACACCAACTGTCTCGGAATCGCCGTCAGTATGGTGTAAAAATCTTCAAAATCGGTCTTTTTTTGGTTCAACTGATAAGGTCAGCTACCACATTCACTCATTTTCAAAGCAAATTGTTGGACTACTGTTTATCACCTAGTAGGTATTAACTGGATTATGAAAAGTGATAGCTTTAGCTCTGATCTTTGTTATTCAGAGAAGTTGGGAACTTCCAATGCAATTAACACGTAAACTTGTTAGCCATTTAAAACACCTATGCTGCGTACGTCTTGTCGGGGTGCAGTATGGCTCTAATGACACCATGCGTCAACTCAACAACACGCCGTAACTCGATAACCATTCACCTTGGGATGGTGAAACTGCGTGCGTTGTTATTTATTCCTGACGTCAAGTAAACTAACGTGGAAAATGAAATATTCATTTTTGTGTTTCGTTCCCCTTTAATATAAATAAACCTTTGCAGAAACAGCTACATTGCACATTTCGTTATAGATACAAAGGGAACAGCGATAGTCAAATGTTTAAGAACTGGACGCTATATGCTGGCCTTAAAATTCCATGGTGTTCCATGCAGTCGTGAGGAACAACTGAAAATCATGGGACTTAAAAAGAATGACAATGTATTGAACAAATCGAACCATTAAATAACGATATCTCGGAAATGGCTGATGCTACAAAAATTTATTTGAATAAATTGTTTGTTTTAAAGAGATCTACATTTTTTGTGTAGCACGTTTTCCTTTATCGCTTAACGTTTACCAGTTATATAAGATTATAACATAATTTCTTCCAAATAAGTGGACTTCACAGGTTATTTCCAGATTCAATATATATTATTTGTAATTTAAATATCTTTAATATATGATATTTTAATCAAAATCGCTAAAGTCATTGTTTGAAAATCAAAAATTTCGAAAAATCTTCTATATAAAGAGTAATCTGGGGCGGGCTGATTTTGTTTAAAATCTTTGGAAGGTATTAAACCTAAATACCAAGTATTTATCCGACTTTTCGTTTTCAAGTTAAGCTGTTCACAGACCCACACACACGGACCTTTTTCTAAAAATGCTCTTGTTTAGATTTAGGGGATCTCAAAAAATGTATTTCTGGTGAAATTTCGACATCCAATTTGTTGGGTGGAATACAATACTTCCCCTACTGTAGTAGTGGTGGTGGTGGGTGGTGGTGGTAGTAGTAGTAGTAGTAGTAGTAGTAGTAATAGTAGTAGTAGTAGTAGTAGTGTAGTAGTAGTAGTAGTAGTAGTAGTAGTAGTAGTAGTAGTAGTAGTAGTAGTAGTAAATTGGTGCATAAACACTGAATCGTTGCTTCTGCTATTTACATGAAGCTTTTACTGTCATTACTATTGTTATTTTTAATATTGAATCCATTAATATATATATATATATATATAGATATATAGCAAATAATAATAAGAAGAAGAAAAGAAAAATAAAGTTCAATAAAAGTATTGTTTGAAAAAGAAATGCAAATTGAATATATCTCCGAACATATCGTAAAGTGCTAAATTCAATTATATATTTTAGGGCTGAACGCGTAAATCAGCTACAAGAACTGAAAAATACAAATGTGGACATAGCCTTGAAGCATCAGACACGTTGAGCATAAAGTTGAAAAAATTTCTTTGTAGTTATGCAATTACATGGGAAGTCGCCAAATCTTGAAAGGCTTTCGCAGAAAGGGAATTCATTTAAAAATGCATAACTGAAGTTGCAAAAACTGTTTGTTCCGAACTAACCGATACTTTCAACAAAATTAAATTATGTGCCAACACTTTAGGAAGAAGAATGAAAATCATATCTGAGCTTGCTGATTAACGCCATACATTTAAAAATTAATCAGTTCTTAGCTTATTCTCTTGCACTTGATGAGAGTGTTGATAACTGTGATACTGCCCAATTAGACATCTTCAAACGTGGTGTAAGTAAAAATTTAACTACAAATGAATGTCTGTTTGATGTTCTTTCTCTGAAAATATTTTCCAAGCTTTACTGCTGCATTATAAAATAGAAAATTAGACTTGAGTAAATTGGTTTCAATTACAACTGATGTAATTACAAATTACATGATTGGGAAAAAGAAAGACATAGTGGCACTATTGAAATCTCATTTGAAAGAACTGGGTATAGTGAAAACTTTGAAATCATTCCACTGCCTAATAGACCAAGAATCCTTGTGGAGTAAAGTTACTGATATCAAGCTGTTATAGATACTGTCAATACTATTAGAGCCAAATCACTTAAACATCACCAATTCCGGAAATTACTGGTAGATCTAGGAGCAGGACACGAGGATGTGCTGTATTACAATAAAGTGAGATGGCTCAGCAGAGGCAAAGTACTATGTTAGTTTTCCAACTTGCGTAATGTAATATCTGATTTCCTGAAGGAGCAGGTATGTTGGTTTTGTTATTATTTGTAATATTTTATTAAACCTTCACAGGTAACAGTTTTGAAGCTGCCTTATATATTTGTATTACTTAATTTGCATATACTTACTTATATATAGGTATATCTGTTTATTTATTCATTTATTCGTACAGGATACAAAGATTATGGAACTGGAAGACAAACATTGGGTGAACGATTTAGTGTATTTTACTGATTTGTCAGAGCACTTAAATAGCTAAACATCAGTATGCAAGGACATAATCAAAACATCGTTAATATGTATGATAAGGTCAGATCATTTCTTGTCATGACCGAAGAATGGAAATCAAACCTAAAGGAGAGACAATTCCAATATTTTACACTTATACAGCCTAGAATAAATATTCCTAAAGAACAAATAAGCAAATACATTAATATCTTGAAAAACTTAAAGAGAATTTCGAGAAAAAAGATTCATTGGTTGCCAAACAATGGAAAATGACTTCAGCCTTTGCAAATGTTTTCACAGCCGAGATAATGAAAGTTAGGCCAGAATTGCAACAGAAAGTTGCAGACGTACAAACTAACACGTTCCTGAAATGTGAGTGCCAAAGTCCAATTGGCATAAAAATGTTTTAAAACCTACCAATTTCAGAGTATGCACCCCTCAGATTGTTTGCTATCAATATTGAAGCCATGTACGGCTCAACATATATACGTGAACAATTCTTTTCGAAACTAAAAACAGTGAAATCAAATAAAAGATCTCGCATTTCTGATGAACCTCTTTCCTCGCAATTAAAACAACTCTAATATGTCGTACTCACATGACTTTCTCTACCCTTGCAGAAACTATTTATACAAACGCTTACTCTCCTACTACTTCATGTTAATCGACATATCGAGATGTTATTCTTGTTACTAATTTTCTTGTAGATGCAAGGGAAATATGGTAGGCTTTAAGTGATAGTCAAATGTTTTAAGAGCTGGTTGCTATGTGGAGTATTCCATTCTCTTTTCATTACCAGGACAAAGAAAATGAATAACGAATTTCCATTTGAGAAAAAGTATAAGTATTGGAAAATTTAAGGGAATAACAAGCAATATCTCGAAAATGGTTCACTCAAAAAAAATGTATACGATAAATTGTGTATTTTAACGCGATTTACACTTTTTGTGTAGTAAAACTTTGTCTATCTCTTATGGTTTACCAATTATGCAAAAGTCGTTCACAATGAAGAATACTTTTGGAGACATTCCCAGAAAATTCGAGATATACAATTCATTTGCCATAAAAATGTCTTAAACTTATGGTATTTTATTCAAAATCGTTAGAGCCATTTTTGAGAAAATTAAAATTTTCGAACAATGTTCCATGTAAAGGGCAATCTGGGGAGAGGGAATTTTCTTGAAAACCTTCGTGTCCCATTTCTGGAAGATACTGAACCTAAATACCAAGTTCGGTGCTTATCCGATTGTTCGTTTCTGAGTTATGCTGTTCACGGACAGACAGACACACACAGACATGTTTCCAAAGATGCTTTATATGCATTCAGTGCACCTCAAAACATGTATTTCCTGTGAAATCTCGGCATCGAATTTTTGGGTTGAATGCAATACTTCCCCTACTTACTATACGTAGTAGAGAAAGTACCTATGATATTTCTGTAGATCTTGCTAGTTTAGTAAAATAAGTTCACACACGTAATTTAACTATTTCAGTACAGATATTTACAGTGCTGCACTGCATATCAAAGCCGCTCCATCTACTTCCCCCTCCCTCTGAACTCACCTGCTGTTGTGCGGTACAGTATTCCTAATGACTTCACAGAGTTCCGATTTTGCCGGCCTCTAGAAAGTCGTTCCGGCAGCAATCCGGAGTTAAAAACTGGAAGTGCTTCCACCAATACTCGGGAGTGAAGCAAAGGAAGTGCTTTCACCAATACTCCGGAGTGGAAAAGTGAAACTACTTCCACCAAAGGCCGGAACTACTTCCTCGGAGTGGAACTGGAACCACTTCCTTGAAACGATTCCGACTACGGTGTAGAAGTAGATCCGGTAAAGGAATGCGCTCGACCCATTTTAACTCCCGTCCGAAGCTTGCTTTAGTTGGAGCAGTAAAACAAGCACATAACCCTCGACTTATAGAGGTACGCGCGTAAGCTCTCGCTGCTCATTTGATGCTGAAGGGACATGACTTCGGCTCGGTTCACAATGCTCTATTAATAATGTAACGTATTAGTTCTACATGTTTGGAAAAAATGTTACTATTTGTCTAGATACTATTGAATAACTGTGTGATTATAATGACATAACATATTATTAATAAATCTGAATGCCGTCTATCTCTGTTGCGTTCGACCATGTTAGTGTTCTGACCTTCAGACGAAGAGTTCGGGGTGTAATTCCCACACCCACTGAAGTTATTGTTGCTGAAGCAGTTGCTTCCCCTGAATGCACGCCACTGCAGTTAAATACTTGAAGAAGTGGCAATTTTCAATTCTGTTATTCTGGCTAATATAAAAAACCTACGCTTTAGTTCCTCTCAAAGCATGCAGTGAACTTAATTAATCCCCCGCTTCAAAATTAGACCTGAAAGTTGTATATTCCATCTGTTGGAAGATGCTTGGTGTATGCCATGAAAAACATCTCTAACAGGGTAAAAGCCGTGAAACAACTGACACAGATGGAGTGCAGAGTAGAAAAACCTATGGCGATGCGGTTATCTTATATGAATAGTTTGTTGTGAAGACAATGAACAGCACCAATAGCGCTCGTACTTGTTTTACACGAAGGATTATTGCTAACAAGGCAAGTTTAGTGTTCATTCAGGCACGGGCAGCCCAGTTCACGAGGCATAGAGTATAGACAGATACTAAACAGCAGACTACAACTTAGATGAACTTGCACCGTCTAACGTCTATATATTATCCTTTCTCTACTACGTACTTATGGTGGGTAGAGGAAGTATCGTACTCCAAAATCTCGATATTTCGCCAGAAATGCACGGTTTGAAATCTCTTGAACGCAACAAAAAATGTATACATTTTAGAAAAGGTCCGCACGCACCAGAGACAGACAGAGAGAGAGAGAGAGAGAGAGAGAGAGAGCGGCATAAAAACAAAATGTCATAATATACAAATGCTATTGGCATTGACTAGGAGGGCGTAACAAAGGATTCAGGCAAGTCCAACTGTAACCCGTGCGAGTTAGAGAGCTGTAGACGCTGAACACCACCACGTCCTTGACGTGAGGGGAAAGGTCCAACGGACATGCTAGCCTGCTCCGACTCCGACTTGCTGATAAGCTCTGTTCAGCCTGAGCGAATTTTGCTGCGTGCCCACCCTCAACAGGTTTTACCGCAGGATGTTCACTACAAGGTAAGGGTAATTAAGAATGGCGGTTTTGGTTTTAGGTTGGTATGATACATAGGACGTAGCATGTAGCTCGTCGACAGCTGTCTTTTAGGGTGCAGCGACCCTTCTGCATCCTGGTGGAAAGGTGTTTGCAATACTCAGCTTACAATGACTGAGGGTTTGTAATTTGGAGACCAATCAACTCTTCGTTGGATTTGAATGGAGGTCAGCTTTAGCTGCTCTTGGTGACACTCGTTGTTACCTGGTATGTCCGCATGCCATGCGGGGAACCCGATGGCGCCGAAGACGCCGAGTTCTAGGGTTGTAACCCCCAAGAGATCTGACCAGGGACTCTGATGCTCGGGTAAACATTCGTAAAATTTAGATGCCCGCGCCTAATTTCATCTTCAACATATGGAAGAGATAGGGCTTCATGCAGTAGCTTCACGGGGAAGGCGCGGCCGACAGAGCAGATGGACCGGAGTCCTCTATTCTGCACCCGTTGTAACCATAGCAGCCAGCTGCCTGCAGCCATATCCCAGACCTCGCAGGCATACAGCATGAGGAGGACTATCAGGGCTCGGAAAAGGTGTAACTTCAAACGCACAAGTATCCCGAACCTCAGCATTCAATTACAAGGAAGCAATTGCCCCCTGCGCTCGAGTCGAGACGTCACGGATGTGCTCGCGGTAAGTTAGGCTCTTGTACAGCTTTACTCCCAGGTAGGTAATCGAATTCCTCATTCGATTCCTCGGCCTCGATACCGAAATGTGGAGCAATCTGCGGGGGCGTGGCGCTTTGTTAGCAGTATGGCGTGGCTCTTGTCCGCGTTGACGGACATGCGCCAACGCCGGTGCCACTGCTGGATGTGGCGGAGGTGTCTCTGTACTGGGTTGAAGGCTCTGAGTAGGTACTTATTGGTGCAGAACAGCAACACGTCAACAGCATACTGGACTATTTCGAATTACTGCTGTGTCGGAAAGTCTGCCATAAAGGCACTCAATAGCTGGGGGATAGTACAGAACTTTAGGAACTCCACGTCTAACTGATCTAAGTGATATTATCCCCGCGACTGTAACCTTGAAAGTACGGTGTCTTAGAAAACTGTGTATAATGTTATTTTTCCGAGTACGTAATCCTAGCTGGATGAGTTTGTATAGGAGTCCCGCATGCCATGTCGTCGAGAAGGCTTTCTGGACATCCAGCGATACCACGGCGGTGAAGGAACCATCCTGAAAACCCAGGGCGGTTGCCTCCACCAAACACAGCAGCTGCTGAGTTGTCGAGTGCCCAGGACGGAATCCAAACTGGTAGTCAGTGATGGCTTGAATGTCTCCCAAAAGTGGGTATAAGCGGTTGAGAACCATCCACTCAAAAACCTTCGAGAGGACCGGCAGGAGACTAATGGACCGGTAGTTGGAAAGATGTAACGGATCATTTCCTGGATTCAAAATGCATATCATCCGGGCCTCTCGCCACTCGCGTGGAAAGTGATCCAGACTGAGCCATATGTTGAACACTCGGTTAAGAAAGAGCACGGCATTGAAGGAAAGGTGTCGGAGCATGAGGGGGTTTAGCCCAGTCAGATCCCGCCGTCGTTTTTTAATTTAGACGCAGGAGTGCGCCATGGAGCTCACTCGAGCGGATGATGGAGAGCCGATCAATGTCATCCGGAGGGCGCCGAAGGTATCGACGTAACTCCCGGCAAACGTGCTCGGAGAATATATCCTTCTGGGGGGTCATTTCTCAGACTCAAGGTATGTTCAAGGTAGTCCGCGAACACGTTAACTTTGGCCTAGGGTTCATTTGCGAGGCCTTAGATGCCTTGGAGGGATGAGGTGCATTGGCCTCGGCGATTTCGGAAGCTTTTGACCATCCTACACCCGTCACCACAAACGATGCGCAGCCTGGTCATCGCATTTTTGTACGCTTAAACCTGGTGCTCGCGGAGGCGGATTCGAACAAAGCGGCGTAAACGCCGTACAAGCGCTAGATTGTGTGGTGTGCAGTGACACTGGCAGAGTCTCCGTGTAGCCCAGTATGGGCGTACGAGGATAATTAGGTCAACTGGAAGGACATCTAGATGTAAGGGAGCTGGAGAAAAAAGTGTCAGGTTGTGGCAGTTTGCGTCAGTATAGAGCTGAAGGAAGAGACGGCTGCCTCCAAGAACGCGATGTCTGTGATCCTAGAGTTAGGTGGTGTGGAAGTGTGGCGGCAATTCCTTACGCTTACCCAATCGACCTCTCGGATTGGAAACGAGGAATCGTGGCTGGCAACCCTAGTGTTGATTTCTGCCAACACGGGATTATGGTCGGAATGTAATGCGTTGATTGAAGTGTGGGTGGGATTGTATGGAAAATGCTTGTTGATCGCGAAGTCGATGACTGAGGACAGTCCTCCGGATGATGTGTGGGCCGCCAGGGACCCTGCACTTGAAGCAGGGGGTCCTCGTCTATCAGGCGAATTATTGCATTACCTTGGGCGTCCAAACTGCGACTGCAAAGCAAACGCGGAATGGCATTGAAGTCGCCGGCCATAATTGCACTGGGATGTAGGGCTAGGATTGTGATGTAGTCATTGGGCGCAAACTGCCTCGCTGGAGGATGATACACAGAGACTACCAAAACCTCCGTTCCGCCTAGATCCACACATACTACCGTGGTCTCTAGGGCTTGAAGAGGTGGGAGTTGGATTGGTCGGTGGACCACGCTCTGCCGCACGAAGACCGCCGTGCAGCCTCCTAGACGACCCTGACGGTCCGTCCTGTGGAAGATGGAAGCGGTTGTCGGGACGGAGTAGTGTTTCGCCAACTAATATGACGTCCAGTGCATGGGTGCGGGCAAAATGCAGCAACTCGCACCCGTGACCGGCCAGGCCCCAAGTGTTCCAGAACGCGAACCGAAACGAGGTAAGAGACCTATTTCGATGCGCCATTCTGGGAGAGCGAGAACACGGTGTTCAGGAGGTAAAGATTTTCTATGCCTACCAACATTTTGCCGGCCGGGTCGTTGGCGGTAAAGAATTTGACAAGAAGCTCGCAGATCTGGCGACCGTGGTTCCGCAGCAACTGCTGTAGCCACCCCACCATCGTCTCAATGTCCACGCCAGGGGTAGGATTGGAGTTTATGTAGGTTGGGTAAAAGCTGTCCGAGAGGGAGCACGCGCCGCATTGGCCCTATTGGCCTCCTGCTGACGCTGAGAATTGGGAGCACCACTCCTCGTAGTCTGGGGTGCCAAGTCAGGCTCCTGGACGCTGCTGCTGCTCCTCCTCGGGCGTGGGAAGTTAAGAGACTTTGGGCTCCATCGCATCCTTCGTATTTAACCGTCCTTTCGTTTTTGAGCGCGTACCCATCTGGAACTTTTTATAAAAATGACTTTTTTATTCCGGAAGCCTCAAAAGGGGTATTTTAAGTGAAATGCAATAATTTATCTACTTACTATAGGTAATGGTATAGAAAGTAAAATTGCAGAGCCCATAAAATGTATAGCTTGCTTCTGTAATCTTTTCGGTAGCATCAGCCATTTCCAAAAGATTTGGAATTTTTCTAAGTTATGTCAGTCATCTATTGGGACAGAATTTGAAAAGTGTGATTGTTTTCTGTCTTTTCCATATGAGCTCATCAGTAACCAAAACTGACTTAGATGAGTGTTTTCACATTAGACTTTTCTATAAGTTACCCGAAGTTCAAAATCATAGGTAAGTGATGAACACGGCGCAATCACTATATAATTTTAAAACGGTTTCTATTCTATGAGGTAGGTCTTCTTTGATTCCTCCACATTTATATTCGAACTTATTGTTATATTTACTGTTTACGTCTTCGTTTCTATCACGTAGAGAATTACAATTCATAGTTACGTTGCTGGTTTCTGCATTTAAACTAAACTTATCAATTGCTCCTTTCCATAAAATGCCATTGTGTTTTTACCTTTCCTCTTGGTACCTATATTTAAACAAAGGATCTCGAGTAGTTCTTGTTTTCTTGTTCTTTGCAACGCCTACAAAATCATACTGCTTAACTCTTAGTTTAACTATCGTAAAGCTGGATAGAGGTTTTGCTAATACAACATTTTTATGCCATCATCCATTATATGTGTTAAAAATAACTGGAAACAAGTCGCATTCTAGTCTCCGTCCTTCATAAGATGACACTTCATTGAAAGCTTTAACATAATCCATAAACGTCATACGTAGTGGTAAATTCAACTGTCTCCTTTCCCCTAATACCTACATAGTGAAGACCTATTAACAAACAGTATTTATTTTCGAAGCCTGATTTCAATGTTATGCAGTGTTCCATTATTGGTGATATTCCGTGCTTGGGAATCTTGACGTGCACAGGGTGGAAGATACACGTTCATTGTCAGTATTCTAAATGGTATTATGAATGAAATATTATAATAATTTTCTGAGCACTAGATTTGCCATGCACAATTATTTGTATGCAATTTCACCGTGTCATTCTGATGTAATGCCTTCGAAATTCAAAGCGCGCTTAAGGTTATACACAATTTATAAGAAACTGAGCACACTGTTCTTTTGTATCTGTTTTGGAAAAACATTGGGTTGCGCACAGTTTGAAATTGAACTTGCGCACAGTCATAATTTTAGTGATCATTATATACATCTGGCAAAGCCAGAAAGTGGGTGTTACTCTCGCGTCTCAACCCCGGCCTTTGTTATGCAGTTCGGCTGAAGGTGCGTCAGAGTAGGTGATAAGAGCAGTAGAAGAAGTTGTAAGGAAGTGAAGACTGGTGACGAAGTCTTATGTAAAAGAGTTCAACTGTGGGACTCTTTACAAATTGGGAGCGATTTAAAACGATTTCAATTTGGTGGAAACTTGGATGAAACACTAAGAAGCATGTGGAACTTATCAAGCTAAATTTGTTTGCAAAATCCCTCCATCTGATTAGACCACTATTGCTATTGTTAAACGGAAATGTGGTAAGTATTATGGCTTATGGCAGGAGAAAAGATCCAAGTCCCTTTAAGCAGCAGAATGAATTCTGTAGCCGATTCAGGAAATAATCTTTGGAAAGGAGTAGTGAGAAAAGGGAGAATAGAATACTTCTTTCAGAGTGTTGGTTTATGAACATTAACAAACCATAACTATGTTTTGAGCAGATATTTTTTATATCTAATGGCTCAGTATCTCAGTGAAAGCGATTTTAAACTACGAATGGAATTTGTTTTGGATGCTACATTACCACGCGAGCCAGATGAGTACAGATTAGGCATCTTTTACAAAACGTGCTATCCATAATCCCCATGTTTGACGAAAGAATACGAATGTCCAATTGGTAAGTGCATTTCTAAAAGCGATTTGCTAAAAACTTCATTTTTAAAACCTCATTCAGACCTTAAAGAGTGAATACCAAACCTGAATATTTGTGTTAGTTGTCGCACGCGCACCATTTCTTGTTAATTTATTCATCAAAGTATAAGTGCTAGCGCTTTGTACATACAAACTACCCCTCTTTCCCAACCGGGAGATAGAGGTAATTTCCAACGTTAACCAGTTATTTATTCTATATTATAATTCAAGAACAACGCGAGAATTCAAGAACATTAGCTCACTGGCGCAAGATTGCAATCATTGTATTGCAAATCACTATTCTTAGAGAAATCCTTGGAGATGGACCGAAGGTTGTTATGGATGTTTGTTCTTTTACACGAGTTCTTTTAGCTTAAAAGAGACACCCTTATACCTTGTATATTAAAGCAGATGTTCAGTTTATTCCTCTACAATTATTACAACAGAGTTTGGAGCTCTTGTTATATAATGGTGTTACTATTCCTGTTTTCCTGCAAAGGTTTATAACATATTGTAAGAATTCCTGTTTTATGTTCCCGAATAATCCACATTTTATCAATTACATAATATGCTGTCTTCTCTTGGAAGTTTTCGCGATGAAATTCACTAAGGTCGCTTTTGTTATTCATCAAATATAACAAGTATGCAAAATAGAAAAGTTACTTATGATACAAGTGTTAAAAGTGGAGTTTTATTTTGCTAGTAGGAATGTTTGCGGAACGAAGCTAAAAGCGTAGTGTAGCAATCCTAAGAGCAAAATAAATTCTCTTTTAAAACGTGCTGTCATATGTCTACTACATTTTACAGAGCCATGAATTTTAAATTATAAACCATCCATCTGAAATTTGTGTGGAAATAGCAGTATAGGTTCAGGCATGCGCAATGATGAGCTCTAGTCTGTTTGACCTTCATAACACCAGTGCTGCAACATGGCCA
Source organism: Deroplatys truncata (assembly GCA_030765065.1). Classification (NCBI taxonomy): domain Eukaryota; kingdom Metazoa; phylum Arthropoda; class Insecta; order Mantodea; family Mantidae; genus Deroplatys; species Deroplatys truncata. Next base: position 122,861,242 of record CM060978.1, read on the forward strand.
CTTACACAATCATAAATATTCTAAAATATATAGAGGACTGTGGCAAAAATAAATAACATAATAAGTGGAACAATAATTTATTAATAAAGAGATGTTTGATTTAACATTATGATTAATCCTTTGATTTAATTTGATGCTAAAAATTAAATACAGTTTTATTTATGGGCACTCTTTAACTCCTTAGCGTCTTATTCTATACTGGGCGTGAAAGGCCGGAAATTTTGCCCAGAAGCCTCTATCACGCTTAAGGTTCTTTTACGTGCCGTAAATCTACGACACGGGAGCACCAGCTTTACTTCCCTTCCAAAGGAAGCTGTCGTATCTGTCTCGCACCTGTCACTGCCATAGGTGAGGCGGGATGGGGTTGTCTGGTTGTGGGCCGAGCGGGAGCGAGTAGGTGAGAATTTCCAGAATATTCCAGTAAATCAGGTTACCATGAAATGTGGTAGGTTTATTGAGAGTAGCAAATGTATAGACTTCAAGAATATAAACATAAATTGATTCCTCGTCCGACATGAACTCCGTCGGCAACTGTCAGTCAAAAGACAACCTCCGGAGTTTTTATACACTCCTTCACATGTTGAGGGTTCCATGAACAAAGTTAAAGCTCCAGAAATAACTATAAGAGATGCTTACGAAATAACAACAAGAAATGCTTGTCTAACATCTTTCTGGATCGTTCTACCATATTCTGCTATTCCTTAAGCGTTTAAAAGCAAACGTCCAGTTAGTCACATACTCCATTGCCGAAGGTCAGTCAAAATGACTTGCTCAATGTCTGCCTAGTTGCTGAATCAACAAGTTATTCTAGATACATTACATTCTGGGAGTATTACCATATTATAAGTTTAATATAACAATACATTAACCGTAGTACCCTATTATAGTTATAACTACCAATGACTCTAATACAACACCTCCCCCGTAATTGCTCAAAATTTACACATCAATTTTTGACGAACTGTTAACAAGTGTACTTATTTCTTAAGCGCTCTGAGCGTCTTGTGGAGGTGATATGTTCATTGTTATGTTCGGGAAATGTTACAGCTTCTATTGCATTACAAAGCATCTTCCATATCCTTTACAGCCCAAACTAAGCTTAAGCTTACCACACCCTTCTAGATTTCGTTTCACAGGGAGTAGGTAGGCTACTAACATTTTGTAATATTTCAATAACACACGTATCAGGATTATGTGAACACCGTAAGTGGAAAGTTTTGTTTACAAACATACTGCGAAATACTCATGTTTTGCATTCTTCCGGCAACGATAGAGGACCATAAAATAATATTGTCTGTTTGTGCCAATGAACAGAAGTCCTCATGAACGTCCACAAACACATTATTTCTCTCGTCCAATAAAAACAGGCACTGGTATTAGTTTATACACGTTATGCACTCCTTGCGACACTAAAGGTAAAAATATTACAATGGCGGGTTTCCTTCACAAATGCAGCCACATCACATATAGCAGTCAATAAGTGAAGCAAATCCTTGCTTCCTGGGAATGGCAGGAATGTACCTGGGGGAAAATTTGCAATACCATTTTCTAAGGCATGCATTAATTCAGAAGGTGCTACCACTGAGGATGAATAAGACCCCTTTGAGCATTTAGTATACTATTATATCACAATTACGAAATAGGCTTTCCATTGCACTATTTAATCTAAGAAGTTATTACTGTCATTTTATTTGTAGATCGAGCACCTTAACTTCTTGCTTTTGTTTAAGAAATCTTGAATTCGAACTACATTTTATTCCAAAACTTTCTCATTAAAAGCTAAATTAATGAGCGAATTATTGAATGAGACTAGAAAAGGTTTTACTACACATACTTGTTCCTTCAACAAATTTGTAATGCCATTTTCACTTTCCTCCAGATGTTGAATATGTTGATTATAATATTCTGCGTGGTCATTATCTAACGTGCCAGAGAATAGTTTTAAAATTTGCGCTCCTACAACATGGACACCTCTCTTTACAGGTTTCTCCTGACGACCTGTAATTTCCCTCAGTGGCCCTTCAGTTCTTCTTAACTTGCCTAATTTATCATGTAACTTATTCTTAAAATTTGTACATCCTGACCATTTTTGCAATAAGACATACTCGCATAAACTCAAAGTACGTTTTATGTAGTCTTCTGTTGTTTATAGCTGATACTTTAAATTATCTAAATGTACACATACAGTTATTTTCCATACGTTGTTATACAGCTGGGCAGTTCCCTTACTTTCATAGTACAGACCGGGCGGAGTTTCGAATTTCACCACTTCAGGTTGAGCTTCTCCCGATCCTAGGCCCAAGGTCACCACCACCAAAAGTAGGGTCAACATCTGAAAATAAGTAGGCCCCGCTTATTATCTATGGCGAACTTTACCTTAGTAAAAAGGTTTAATCCTGATCTCATGCACTTTCTGCAAAACCTTTTTCGTCTTTTAAGGGTTACATTTACTCCGTTCACTAGATATGGACCTGTCCAGTGACTAGAAATTTTACTGATCTGCCCCTACGGACTGTCTCATCTCTTAGTAAAACCTTTTGCCCTACATCGTAACTCACTTCCTCACTTTGTTGGTCATTGTACTCTTTGTTCCTATTTTTTTAGTGATTAGCCTATTTCTCGCGACTTCATGAGCACTTTGTAGCCTACTTTTCAGCTCGCCAACGTAGTCATCGTAAAAGTAATTTATTTCCAGTTGAAGTGTGCAACTTCATTATCCCCATAATCTTGCAGGCATTTTTGAACAATTCACTTAGAAATTCGAAACCCTGGTCAGTTAACACTTTTAATGGAATCCCGTATCGAAAAGCGATGTTTTTGACGAACTCTTTCGCAACCGTCACAGTATCATGCTTTTCTAGCGGCACACTACCATATACTTGGTAAGTATCAACTTGACAGGTCAAGATATACTTATTTAACTCAGTGGTCACCGTTAACGGTCCTACTATATAGAGAGATAACTTCTCAAAAGGAGATTTTGAAATGTGCTAATTTCCATGGATGAGCGTTTCTTTGGCCGCAAAAGCTTGTTTTTTTGACAGCTTTCACATTTCTTTATGTAATCCTTTATATCCCTTCTCATGTCCGGCCAATGATAATTCTCCCGGACCGCCCAGTACGTTTTTGTGACACCATTGTGACCAGCCATAGGGCTGTCATGTGCCTCATGCAGAATGTCAGAGATTTTTTTCCCTTTCTTATCTCCCCTTCTCCTGCTGTTCTCATAATTCTGATACGAGAAAGCGCATCCGCGTTCCCGTTCAAGGATCTTTTGTTGTAGACAATATGATAAACGTACTCCTCTAATTTAATTTGCCACCTAAGCAGTCTTGAACCTGGTTTCTTGACTCTCATTATCTATTTCAATGGCTTATGATCAGTTGCATTGGTGAACATTTTACATAGTAAATTCGGCTAAAGTGCTTGCAACCCCATGTTATTGCTAACAGTTCCTTTTTTACCGTACTGTAATGCTTTCCTGCCTTATTAAGAGCTCTACTTGCAAAGTAGTCCCGACCTATTTCTCCTTGAGACAATATTGCCCCTAGACTTTCCTGACAGTTACTGTAGTCAAAATAAATTCCGTGAAAAATCAGGGTATTTCAGTATAGGTTTCGACAACAATTTTTGCTTCAGGATATGAAATGCTATCTGTTGATCCTCTCCCCAGCGGAATTTCACGTTACCTTTTCGCAACTGATGCAAAGGTTCTGCTATCTTGCTACAATGAGGAATAAATTTGCGATAATAGCTAACTGAACGCAGAAATGTTCTTAAATCAGTTAGATACTTAGTTATTGGATAATTAGCTACTGCTTCTACCTTCTTTAAATCGGGCTGTGCCCCAGTCTCCAAACTTACATAGCCAAAGTAGTTAATCTCTCTCCTAAAAGATTCACATTTTTCCGGCAGAAATTTTAAGTTATACCTCTTGAACTCCTGCAATACTTCCCTCAATTTTTGATAATGCTCTTTAAGTGACCCTGCATAGATAACTACGTCGTCCAGGAAGACAAAGCATCTGGATGGTGATAACCCCACCAGCACTGTATTCATCAACCTTTGAAACGTGACTGGTGCTGCTTTCAAACCAAAAGGCATCCCGTATATTGCCAGTGGCCATTTTTGTCGAGAATGCTGTTTTATCCTTATCCTCTGCTCTCATGGGTATCTGATGATATTCCATTGCCAAATATATGCAAGAAAAGTATTTGGAGTTCCCTAACTGATCTATGATTTTCGTAAAATCTGGAAGTGGGAAAGCATTTCCTACTGTCTTTTCATTTGCTTTCCTGAAATCGACTACAAGCCTAAATTTCTGAATGCCGCTTGCATCCATCTCCTTTTTACTACTAGTTAAGGACTATTCCAAGGAGAATTGCTCCCTCGTCTATCCCTTCCTGCAATATTTTTGTACTTGATTTTCCACTTCTTGTTTGTGAGTTTGTGATTGCTTCGGGCAATCTATAAGGTTTCACATAACTAGATTCAGTAATAGCTTCCATAATAATAGCATGCTCTACTGCGTCGTGCAACTTAAGGTATCTCCTGGCAAATAAAATATATTCTGATATAACCTGCATGTTTCCCTTACCACTCCCTTTCCTTCCTCATTGAGGTGCTCAAGGCTCAGTTGAGCCATTACCGCTGATTCTCTATTAGCTGCATCTGGGAAGTTGTTCATAGTGCAATTACCTTCACGAACAATTGCTTCCAACTTTACCACAATGACCCTAAGTCCACCTTCCTCATCATTTACATTTAACACGCTAGTTACAGCGCACACAAATCTAACAATTACAACTGAATCTACCAGATAGACGCCAGTAGAATATATAAGGGGAAGTGACCACAGAAATGCGCATACATGAGAAAAGATAGAAAAAATGAGGGGAGATGCTAGGTTGGGAGAGCGTTCAAGGAAGAAAATGCGTTTATATGGGAGAGATAAAGAAAACGAGGAGAGATACTAGACTAGACAGCGCTTGAAGGGTAGAGTATGCAGTTATATGGGAAGATAGGGAATACGAGGCGAGATGCTAAGCTAGACAGAGGCTGAAGGAGGGAAATGCATTTATATATGAGATATAGAGAATACGAGATGAGATGCTAGGCTAGACAGGGCTTGAAGGGCAGAATATGCGTTTATATGGGCGAGGTAGGGAATACAAGGAGTGATGCTGGGCTAGACAGGACTTGATGTGTAGAATATGTATTTGTATGGAAGAGATGGGAATACGAGGAGGGATGTCAGGTTAGACAGGGGTTGAATGGTAGAATATACGTTCATATGAGAGGGGTAAGGAATACGAGGAGAGATTCTATAGAAAGTTGAAGGAGGGAAATGCGTTTATATGGGAGAGATAGGGAAAACGTTAGGTACTAGGGAGGCTAGGGTTGATGCATGCACAATGTCCGCGTCTTCTCCAGGATAGCACCATCCGGCATTCAGCAGGTGAACAGATTCCATGGTTTGGATGCAGCATAGTCAGTATGATTTCACAGGTAATTCAGGTTTATCGTAGATATTTTAGGTAATAAAGGTAGTATCACAGAGGTGTTAGTGCTAATTCTGATCAGCGATTATAATCAGAGCTATTTAAGGTAATATCAGATATTTAAGTCATTTTAAAAGATAATTCAGGTACTATCACATACAGACAGATTCCAGGGGATGGGTGTAGCATAGTTCAGTATGATTTCACAGCTAGTTCAGGTAATATCCTAAGTATTTAGGGTAATTCAGCAGACAGATTCCAGGGGTTTGGTGTAGCATAGTTCTGATTTCACAGGTAATTCAGGTAATATCGTTGGTATTTAAGGTACTCCAGATAGTATCACAGGTGTTCGTGACAATTTTGATCAGCGATATGTAACACAGCTATTTAAGGTAATTTCGGTGATTTAGGTAGTATCAAAGGCATTTAAGTCATTTCAACAAGTAATTCAGGTATGATAATATGGAGAGTAATTAAATTCTTTATAAACATTTCTTATCCAATGTTAAAACACCTTTATATACGTTTCTTCTAAATCGTATAAACGTTTATGTTAAACAGTTAGCCTGTGAGATCGAGAGGTCTGTGTATAGGGTTCAGTAGGGTATATGGAAGTAGCCTAACTAAACATACATCGAACATCCTAACCTGACCTATTTTAGACTATAGTCACATTATCTATTATGTCCTCTCATCATCCAAACAAATACATTCCTGACCTGACGCTAAGTATTCTAACCTAACCAAGCTTAGATAGCAGTCCTCTCACCATCTATTCTATCCTGACATAACTTGAAAAATACCAGATGACCGCCATCTAAGTATCTATTCCAATCTATCGTAACCTAGCCTAAACTGCCATTGCACCGGCTAACTAGTCCTACCATTGTCCGTCCTACCCTAACATAGGAAAACAAGCTTATCATCTAATTGGAGAGCCTATCATAAACTCGACGGATACATACATCACATAAACGTTTCCTTAAATCAGGGAATTGAACGCTTTGCAGGAATTCAACATCTTTATGAAGGGACCGTGCACATCACAACCCTTCTGTCATGTTTATCCAGATATTTCTCTAGTTCTACAGTGATTAGTAACGTTTTACAGTCTAGTCTTCACTTTTTACAGACATTTGAGTATTTTGGTAGTTATATTGCTATACATTTGCACTCATTTTGTAAATATTTATAGTAATTTGCTAGAGTTTTAAGATAATTTTCATCCCTTTTGCAGCAATCTTTCTGAAAGTCTGTTTACATCCTTTACACACATTGTTTTCGGTATTTGTACACTGTTGATGACACGTTTTACTGCTTTATAGCAAATAAACATGTTTTACAGTGTTCTGTGTATTTTTCACAATTATTGCATACCCTCTTTTTATACAAATAAAAACAACCTAAGGCAACATCTGAACAGTAGTCATCAGTACTGATACCACCACCATTTATCATCGCCAATACTATAACCATCACCCCTTAAAATTACCATAAGCACTAACATCACTTCCATTTACACAATAACTCCACACTAAGATCGCCATTATCACTTCAATTAACGTCGTCCTCCATTGTGTAGTGGTTACCATGCTAGCCTCTAATTCCCGAGGTCGCGGGTTCAAATCCGGCGGAGGACGATTGATCTTTTCGGGCGTAAAAATCCTTAGCAGTGCTTCCTTTGGAAGGGAAGTAAAGCCGGTGGTCCCATGTCATAGATTTACGACACGTAAAAGAACCTCAAGACTAATAAAGTGCCCTCTGAGCAAAATTACCGGTCTTTGAGGCCCAGTATAGAATGAGACGCTAAGGACCAAAACAGTTAAGGAGCGTCCATAAATAAAACTTAATTTAAACTTTAGCACCATTCGCCGCTATCATCACCATAACCAGCATCACTTCCATTAACACCATAACTCCCTAAGCCCGCCATTAGCACCAGTAGCATTGCAAGTCACCACAGTCACTAGCACTATCACTCACATTAACAGCAAAACTCCCCATTCCCCTAAATCACCATCACTCTCATTAACACCATAACCCTAAGCACCTTGTTATCATCAGCATCGTTACTACTGTCACCATCATCGCAACCACCGTCACTCGCATTTACAGCATAACTCTGCACTATTATAACCATGACCACCACCACTATCAGCATCACTCACATTAATAGCATAAATCAGCACCACAACCACCACAATTGCTTACATTAACACCATAACTCCCAATCCAAACATTACCACTAGCACCATTCGCTGCTATCATCACAAACACCATTACTTGCATTCACACCATAACTCTACACTACGACAATCACCATCACTCTCGTTAACACTTTAACTCCCCAAGATCACCGTCAACAATCAACCATTCGCGGCTATCACGACAAACATCAGTCTCATTAGCACCATAACTCCCTAAGCGCACCATTAACACCAATATCATTCGCTGCTATTCTCATCACCATAACCAATATCGCTATCATTTACACTTCAACTCTACACTGCAAGCACCACCATCACTTCAATTAACTACATAACACCCTAACACAAACATTAGCACCAGCGCCATTCACCGCTATGTCATCACCATAACCAACATCATTTCCATTAACACCATAACTCCCCAAGCCAACCATTCGCAGCAGCATTACAACCATCACCACAGTTACTACGACCATCACTCACTTAACAGTATAACTCCCTATTCCCTACACCACCATCACTCTCATTAACACCATAACCCTAAGCCCCTCATTATCACCAACATCGTTACTACAGGCACTATCATCGCAACCACCCTCACTCGCATTTACAGCATAACTCAATACTATTATGACCATCACCACCACTACCAGCATCATTCACATTAACCGCATAAATTAGCACCACAATCAACACCATTACTTACATTAACACCATAAGCCCCTAAGACCACCATCAACACCCACACCATCCGTCGCTAACACAAACCTGCATTACTTGCATTCACTCCATAACTCTACACTGCGGCCACCACCGTCACTCTCATTAACACCATAACTCCCTAAGACCACCATCAACACCCACATCATTCGCCAATAGCACAACAACCATCATTCTCATTAACACCATAACTCCCTAAGCGCACCATTAACACCAATACCATTTGCTTCTATATTCATCACCATAACCAAAATCACTTTCAATTACACGTCAGCTCTACACTGCTCGCACCACCATCACCTCACTTAACACCATAACTCCCTAATCCAAACATTACCACTAACACCATTCGCCGCTATCACCATCATCACAACCACCGTCACTCGCATTTACACCATAAGTCTATATCAGGCAATACGCACTTAGGTTGATCACATTGATTTACTTTAAATTCATGATACTATTATTTCAGAAAGTAGTTTTTATTCACAAATCGTTTATTAACAAGTGTAAAGCATGTTCGCGTCAAGCTATTTGTTTTTTTCTTTCCGCGTAATTGAAACATTTTGTGATGTAGTTCATCGCAAAGATAAATGTACTCACTAACACTGTTCGAACTGATGCTATTACGATTTTAAGTAAATAAGATAAAAATAAAATGGCCACGTTTTTTATTTTACCAATGTAAAGCCTCACCATAAAATACTGCAAATATCAAGAAAGCAAGAAAGAAAGAAATTCAGAAAGCCAGCAAGAAAGAAAGAAAGAATGTGCGCATGTATCCATGCATGTCTGTGTTTCCATGTGTGTGGGTGTGTGTACGTCTACATGGGTGTGAATGTAAGTATGAGCGTGAGTGTATATATATATATGCGTGTTTGGGTGTCTATAGATCAAGAAGAAAGAAAAGGAAAGAAGGGAAAAAGGAAATAAGAGAAACAAAGGAAAGAAATGAGAAAGAAAAAAGAGAAGTAGGGGAAAGAAAAGCAAAGAAGAGAGAAAAAGAAAGGAAAATGCATTTTAATCCACCCGTCTATGCTGCATAGTTTAATATTTATTAAGCATTAGGGTTTCGCAGGAGTAAGATTCGAACTCGGAGCTCAGAGTGCTTAAGAATATCCTACATTAAGTCTCGTAATGATATAAAATTACTGTGATTTCCCCTACTCCTCTATGTTCCTTAGTTTACTAGTTATTAAATATTAAAGTTTTGCTATACTAACGCTCGAAGTCAGGCCTCTAGATAACTGAGAACGCAGTTCGTTAAGCCTCGTAATGCTATAAAATTATTTTGACTTACCCTACTCTGATATGTCTCTTAGTTACATTTCTGCAAAGGTTTTATCGCAATTAACGTGTACCAGATGGAACACAATCTTTGTTTTTACAAGATTAGTTTTAATAATCATAATCAATATTGTCTAAGGATTTCAAATACGCAAGTGATAATGCGACAGCCCAGAGTTTTTATATACAACTTGAGTTACGGTCTCTCTCTCTCTTTCTTTTCATCCTTTCTATGGGTGGTATTTAAACATAATTTATTCTACTCCAAACAACGCATGCATTCAATCCGTTATATAGCCTGCTTTCCAATGTTTTTATTGTTCAACCGGCAGCCAGCAGCATTTTAAGAAAGTTTATTCATTGCTGCTTTCGTTCAATTACAGAGACTTGTGCTAGTGTTAACTTTTTGAATAAGGCATATATTTCTGCTAGAATGATACACATGGATACCCATTGTTAAAACTGAAGACAAGTTTTTATTGTCCTACTGCCAAGAGGGAGAATCTATAGCGAGCAGCCTTAGCTCGTATGTTATTGTGGTTAAAAACTTCGATACAAAAATCATTTTATTCAAGAATTTTAACAGCAAAAAATACCTATGTATGGACCCCTTGTACGGTATTCGGGGGACGGCCATTAGTAGAAAAAAAACCAACTCAATAGGTATAAAATGTGGATTCAACCACACTTACATATGCAGGAATTTGTAATTAATATGTTAATTAACACTCCCTTCCAGCTGAGGCGCCCCTCCCCGCACTCCAGAGAACACCCGTGTATCATAAATTTTGTATTGCTTATCGAACAAAAGGTGACAGTTGACATTGCAGTTGTTATTCTGCTCCCCTGTTCGCTATTGTCAAGATATGAGTGTAACTAATCTTATTTTGACGTCTCCCTGAATGGTCTATTCATTCGTAGTTGGTATTTTTTATACTGAGGAGGTGGGGTATGCTTTCGTTCCCACGAGTCATGGACTCGTCTATATCCCATTTAAAATGTTAGCATGGGCGTTTTGGCACAATTTTGTATGCTAATTAATACCTCAATCCACTTTTCCTGTCGTTTACCTAGATGAAAAACACCTGGCAAAATTGCTCTCCTCCACCAAGGACTCCCTTTGCTGGCAATAGAGGTGACCGTCATCAATTTTTTATTGTTTGTTGAACAATGGTTTCTTTCCCGACAAAAAACGCCTTCCGTTCTTTTGTTATCCTCTCGGACTAAGAGTGATGCGATTCGATTCACGCCTATATCCATTGTCAGTATACAAGACACCCGTGCTCCCCCCTTCCCCATCTGTATTTAATTCTCTGTTTTGCACCGGCTAACTACACACGATCCCTTTGAACCAAAAAAAATCCATTCCATTTTTAAAATGGCCCTTTTAAATTTCGCCTTATAGTGTTCACATTTACACTACTTTCTCTACTCACTCTTCTTGTGTAAACCGTGTGATGTGAAAAGAGCGTGAGGGCTGTAGGAATAGGTTGGTATTATAGCATGAACAGGGTGTTAACCCTATTATAATAGGATGAATATGAAGGTCAGGATGGTATTAATTTGTTTAGATGAGATAACATAATGGATAACGTGACTATAGCCTGGGATGGGTCAGATTAGGATGTTCGATGTATGCTTGGTTTAGACTACTTCTATATACCCTCACTGAACCCTATACACAGTTTACCCTCTTCGTCTCACAAGCTAACTGTTTAACATATAAACGTTTACACGATTTAGAAAAAAACGTACATAAAAGTGTAGTAACATTGGATACAAAATGCTTATACAGAATTTAATTACTCTATATTATCATAAATACCTGTGATACTATCTGAATTACGTATTAAATGACTTAAATGCCTTTGATACTACCTAAATACCGAAGTTACCTTGAATAGCTGTAATACAAATCGCTGATCGAAATTATCACGAACACCTGTGTTACTATCCGGATTACCTTAAATACCAACGATACTACTTGAAATTATACGAAACTATGCTACACCCAACTCCTGGAATCTGTCCCTGTGATACTACCTGAATTACCCTAAATACCTACGATATTACCTGAAATAGCTGTGAAATCATACGAAACTATGCTACACCCAACCCCTGGAATCTGTCTGCCTGTGATACAACCTGAATTACCCTAAATACCTACAATATTACCTGAACTAGCGTGAAATTATACGGAACTATGCAACACCCAACCCCTGGATTCTGTCTGTCTGTCTGGATAGTACCTGAATTACGTATTAAAAAGCTTTAAATACCTGTGATACTACCTGAATCACGCGAAATTACCTTAAATAGCCACAATATGAATCGCAGATCGAAATTAGCACAACACCCCCGTGATATTATCTTGATTACCTAAAATATCTACGATAAACCTGAATTACGTGTGCAATCATACCGACTACGCTGCATCCAAACCATGGAATCTGTTCACTTGCTAAATGCCGAATGGTGCTATCCTGGAGATGATGTGAACATTGTGCATGCATCTACACTTGCCTCCCTAGAACTAAGCTCTTTTTCCCTATCTCTCCCATATAAACGCATTTCCCTCCTTCAACTTTCCCCTAGTATAGGACCTCTCCTCGTATTCCCTGCCTCTCAAATATAAATGCATATTCTATTATTCAACCCCTGTCTAACCTAGCACACCTCCTCGTATTCCCTATCTCTTCTATACAAATACATATTCTATACATCAAGCCCTGTCTAGCCTAGCATCTTACCTCGTATTTCCTATATTTTCCATATAAGCACATTTCCCTCCTTCAAACTCTGTCTAGTCTAGCGTCTCGCCTCCTATTCCCTATGTTTTCCCACATAACCGCATATTCTACCCTTCAAGCCCTGTCTAGCCTAGCATCTCCCCGCGTTTTCACAATCTCTCCCATATAAACGCATTTTCCTCCTTGAACGCTCTCAACCTAGCATCTCCCCTCGTTTTCCTTATTTTTCCCCATGTATACGCATTCATGTGCTGGTTTCCCTTATATATTGCACTTACGCCTTCAGCCCTTCCCTCAGCTCAACATTTTCTATAGGGACTTCAACGATGGCTTCTAACCTCCCTGGTAGTTTAATTGTCCTAACTGATTCAAGAGCTTTACCCGTTCACCTGAAACGTTCAATTCTAAATCTTTGTAATTAATGGTAGCTTTTGTCGCCTCGAAGAAACTCTTCCTAGAATTCCATCACAAAGAATATCTACTTGATCTTTCACTAGGTGAAAATCGTACTTCCCTGTATAAAATTCTGTAATCAATTTACATGAATCAAACTCGGGTACCTTTATTTATTTGATCAGTAGGAATTACCGCAATCCTTTTAAAATGGAATCTGTCTACTTGTGAGAAAATACTACTTTAGTATATAATAATAAATTTAATTAGAGCCCCAAAACTTTCTATCAATGATCCGCTAGCGCTTTTTGCAACCAAATTCTTTTCCCGATCAAAAATGCTGCTTCCGATCACGGAAGGGGTTTGAAGTAATGGCATATCCGACTCTGAATCCACTAGCATTACAAATTCACCTTTATTACTAACAGGGGGACCAATCCTCAAAAACTTATGTTTTATTCTGGAAACTACTGCAATATGAGCAACAGAGTTTACAGTATTTCTACTTTCTGACTTCTTTAATTTTTACCTTTTCTTTCTGTTTATTTTTCCTAGACCTAACAATTTCTAGTTAGGTATCCCACCTTACCACAATCATAATAAGTTACTGAACTTAATCTCTGTTTATTTTCAGCGGAAAAACTATTAATTGCCTTACTGTGCTGTTTCTTAACATTAGCATAGCATTTCTTGGCGATATGGCCAACATTTCCACATTTATTGCATTTCACTTGTTCCACTGTAGAATATTTTCTCGTTTAGAAACAATAACACGCTTCTCATCCAACGAAGTTTTGCATACCTCTTGGAATTCCTGTTCCAGCTCCCGCTGCGAACAAATAGTCTGAATTCTATCATCTGCCAAACCCTGTATAAAACAGATATTGCTCAGTTTATCTCTAAATGCCAATAATCCCCTCTCGGTTTCCTTACAATTTACTAAAGCTGCTTCTCTAAAGTTTGCTGTTAATCTCCTTATCCGGTTGATCCATTCGCTTATTGATTCATTTTTCTTGCTTAGCAGCAAAGCGCTGGGTGCTGAGAAAATCTAGAGTTCTCCTTGCTACATACGAATGCTTTAAATATTCTTTAACTTCCTCCCAAGATTTAGTTTCCTATGGATAATTGTCTTCTTGGGTTCTCCCTTTATTTCTGTAAGTAACAACTTAAAGAACATGTTCGATTTTTCAGGACTTATCATCAAACATGCGGTATCCACATCTGCGATAAACTGTGTAACCTCATTCTTTTCTCCATTGAAAGAAGACACTAGTTTAAGAGCCTCCTGGGGTGACATATAATCGCCACTTCTACGATCCACTGCCATTTTGCTACATGTAATAGTAGCAAGGAATCGCGTTTTAAATTTATGTTGAATTGTGTCGTCTGTTGTAGATTGCAATCTTGCCGGTCTGAGTTACCGGGCTCTGACGCGTCGCCCTCTGCACCTCGATTCCTGGTCTCCCAAATATCACGCTGTCAGTGCGTGACTTCCTCGCCTTGTTGCCGGATCACTGAAGGAAAGTACCACCTCAGCACTCGGTAGACTGTCGTCCTGCTCTCGAATCTCGGACTCTAGAGTAGACTGCTGCTTTCACCTCAAACCTTTGAAAATGTGCAATCTGCACACGGGGGCTGCCGCTGTCACTTCGATTCTCTAATGTTGAGGTACGTGTTTCCTTAACACAAGGTAAGCTGCTGCCTTCTTCTTGAACCATTGGGGAAATCTTGATGGTGATGGCGCTTCTGATCAGCAGCTGGACTCGATCGCAGAAAACCCCACACACCTGACCCAAAATTTATGTTGTACCCGTCTCGCACCTGGCTCTAGGTGAGGGGATGGGATTTATCTGGTTGTGGGCTGAGCAGGAGCGAGTAGGTGAGGGTTTCCAGGATATTCCAGTAAATCAGGTTACGATGAATTATGGTAGGTTTATTGAGAGTAGCAAATGTATAGACTTCAGGAATACAAAGATAAACTGATTCCTCGTCCAACATTAACTCCGTCGGCAACTGTCAGTTAAAAGACAACGTCTGGAGTTTTTATACACTCCTTCACATGTTCTAGAGGGTTCCATGAACAAAGTTAAAGCTCCAGAAATAACTATAAGAGATGCTTGCGAAATAACAAGAAGAAATGCTTGTCTAATATCCTTCTGGATCATTCTACCATATTCTGCTATTGCTCAAGCGTTTAAAAGCAAACGTCCAGTTAGTCACATATTCCATTGTCGAAGGTCAGTCGAAATGACTGTTGCTTAATGTCTGCCTAGTTGCTGAATCATTAAGTTATTCTGGATACATCACATTTTGTGAGTATTACCATATTACAATACCTCAACCGTAGTGCCCTTAATTATATTAGGTTGTCTCATTAATGTCGTTTTTAAATTTGGTGTTTTATAAGATAGAATTGCTTTTCTTTGGTTCGCCAGTGCCATTTACAGGATGCCATGACTGGTATTGCGTATATTTCGAGAATATGCCAGTCGTCAGTTGTTTAATATACAATCACAAAATGAAAGTTACAAAGTTTGAGATTAAGGTCCTTCTAAAGCACTGCTGGAAACAAGATTATAAAAGTGATGCTGCGGCTTGAAAAATATGTGAAGTGGAAGGAGAGGGTGTCTTTAGTGAGCGTGTGGCACAACGATGATTCCAACATTTCAACACTGGAGAAAAAAACACTTAAGATTTACCACGTTCTGGAAGACCTAAATTATGGAATATTGAGAATACACAGAGCTTTGGAAGAAAATCCGCAAAAAAGTACTCGTAGGCTGTCAGAAGCTGTATATCTCTACCTCATGAATGACACCTCAACAGGCTCAACAGAAAGTGAACATCTGTCGTCAGTTTATTGGTAATCCCATGGATAGTAGATTTAACAGGAGAATTGTCACATGTGATGAAAAATGGGTCTATTACCGCAACCCTGACGCCTCGAAACAGTTCAGTGGCCGTCAACCTGCCAAAGTCATCGTTATAAAAAATCAGTTCGGCCCCAACGTAATGTGTGTCTGGTGGAATTTTGAAGCAGTGATTCACTGGGAGTTTGTTCCAAACGGGCGTGCGGCCAATACGGATCTTTATTTTAAACAACTGAAACGAGTTCATGACATTTTGAGACGGAGATACCCAGCATTAGTTAACCGAAATAAGAGTTCTCTTGCAGCAGGACAATGCAACACTCCATACTGCACGAACCATGGTAAAAATTCAGGAATTGGAAGGAGTCGAACTGCTACCACATCCGGCATACAGCTCTGATCTTACAGCCATCAGATTACCATCTGTTTCGATCCAGGGCCCATTCTTATATGGAAGAGATTTCGAAAACATTGAAGCTGTGGAAGTGGGTCTCGTCGAATTCTTCGCATCAAAAACTAGAGACTGGTACCATCGAGGGATAATAAATCTCGCTGAAAGGTGGCTAAAGACTATAGAATCTGACCGTCTGTACTTTAAACGGTATATTAATTTCTTGTCAGAAAACGTTCCAAATATAAAGTTTTGCTTAAAAACCGACGTTACTTATGAGACACTATCCATAACTACCTATGACTCTAATACAACAAAGCCATGCTAAGGATTTTGACGCCCGAAAAAGTCCATCGCCCTCCGCCGGGTTTGAATCCGTGACCTAGGGACTAGAATTTTGATGCTGATTTCGCGATTGTTACAATTTGTAATATTTATTCCTTGTTTGGAGGAAGCCACATTAATGCTGCTAACATCATCGATTACACTGTTTGGATTGAAAAAAAAACAGTTGAATTCTTTGGAAGAAACCATTTCCGAGTGATTCAAATAATTCGTCATTACATTAATCGAGACAAGGCTTCCACTTATATATTTGAATCACTCGAAAATGGATCCTTTCAACGAATTCAACTGTTTTCAATTCAAACAATGTAATCGACGATGTTATCAGTACCAATGTCACTTTCTCTGCACAAGGAATGAATAGAGCTTTAAACATGAGCCACTCGTACTAGAAATTCAAGAGGTAACAGTGGAGTGTTATAACAATTTTATTCCACTGAGTGTTGCTATCTTGAATTTCTAGAATGAGTGGCTCGTGTTAAAAGTTCTACTTTTACTGCCAGCTATCTAAAAATATTCTGTCCTCTACACTGTTCCTATACTCCAATTTTATAATACCCATCTCTTTTCCTTTGTTTTGCTATATGTTCATTATTGCATTAACATCCGTTCAACATTGTTTTGATTCCTTCACGCACATATTTTCTTTTGTTTTGTTTTCACCAGTTTATATATATATATATATATATATATATATATATATATGACTTCCTTGTTTCCGTGCTACAATACTGCTATTGTGCCATCAGAATTATACCTCCTTGTAGATGATGGCCTACAATCTCTAAAAACGAATGAAAAAAAATACAATTGCAGGATGCATCTGCTCTTTTATTAATTGTGGAGTGCATGTGTAAGGTTTTATATTTTCTTTCCTTTGTGTTTTAAAACAGGCAAAAGGTAAAAAGCTATTAGAGACTAAAACCGACATTTTGGTACAGAATGAGTGTATTTAAAAAGAGTTCTGACAATTTTATTGTTGTAAAACAATCTAATATAAAAGCTACGTCTCAGTGATATGCTTTGGACCCAGCACAAAAATTAATAATAATTGGTTTTGTAGGATTTCATTCAGCACTGTGCTAATATATCTATGATTTGCATAGATGGCGTGTGATATACTATAACGGTATCCAAATATTAACACGTTCCAACTTTCTGGGAGAGCAGTAACATCGCGAAGCTTACCTATGGATTGTTCGATTTACATGATTCAGTGTGTGACTCATAGATGTCCTTAGATGCGTAATTGCCTTCCAAAACCACCTCGAGAAACGTCCTCAGTTGCGTAGTCGCCTTCCAGTGCAATTTGATTTGTTATTGTTGATTTAATCGAAGGGTGGAGCTCTGTAATCTATGTGTAATTGTGTGATTACTCTTCTATTGGTACATGCACGTAGTCAGTACCGTCAGGAAAATGACGTTAGTTGCCTTTATGTACCATCTGCGGATAACTTACCAATTGACGGCCTTAGTTGCGTATTCGCTCTCCTGATATCAACTATTTTGCTTCTACAGTAGAACCCCATATTGAATCCCGCAAATCCGAAATAATCTGTATAATTCGAACACAAAATTTGTGATTAAATAGAATATAAAAAGCTTATTTGAGTGTAAAGAAACTGATAAACTCATTATTGAAACTACACACATCGGAACGAAACGTTTATTGCACAAAAATGTTTTGCTGAACTTTGCTTTAAGCAATGTGCCTGTACATATTTTGTAATTCACTGTTAAACACATTTTCACATTTACTTAGTATCGTACCGGTAACTTCATATGTTTATGAAGCAGTAATTTTTATAAACTTGCAAATAATGCCGTAAAGAACTAAACCTGCTTGATGATGCGATGTTGCGCCAGCGTCGCATGAACATCACGTCGTTTGGTGTGGCAGCAACGTGCCGTTCTAAGTAGCGTAATTCCAATTCAAGAGCATCTGCAGCATCAGAATGTGACACAATATCCTTAAGGATGTTTCTTCTTCACTATCTCCGTCTCCGGAGTTGTGATCGGGTTAATTCTGGACCACAGAGACAATGGCTTCATCACTGATGTCTTGATGACTATTATCGTCGACTGATATCCATTCAAGAAGACAATTTTCTCCTGCATTTTCGCACCCCTGGATTTCTTGAATAAATTGAACGATATCATTATTGATTGATGCCGGAATGGATGGGTTTCTTTAAACACGAGACTTGGCTAAAGTTTCTTCCACGATTTTTGTATTAACTGTTTATTCGAGCTGTCCAAAGCCTGAGTTAGCCAGTAGATGAGTCCTTTATGGTTTTTTTTTTGTTTTTTTTAAAGATTTCTCCTCTCCTTCAATTAGAAATTGTAGGAGCATTTTTCTGTAATTTAACTTTATGCTTTGTATCACACCTTTGTCCATTCGTTGCAAGATAGAGGTCACATTTGGTGGCAATAAAAATAAATGCTTTAATGTCTCCATTGACTAGCTGCAATTCAGAGGAATGAGATGGAGCATTGTGAATCAAAAAGTAAAGCTCGAGGTAGTAATCCATTTTCTCTATTGAATATTTTCAGAGGGAACGAATTGTTTCTCGAACCATTCTTTAAACAGAGCACGGTCATTCTAGCTTTATTTTGATTTGTGTAATAAACGGAAGACAGTTCATATTCATGTCTTTTAGGGCTCGTGGCTTTGCAGACCTTCCAATTACCATGAGCTGTAATTTGTTTGTTGCAGTCGCGTTGCTACATGCTAACACCATAAGGCGTTGTTTATCCATTTTAAAACCTGGTGGAGAAGACTCTTCTTTCGAAGCAAGGCTCTTAGTAGGGAGTGCTTTGAAATTCACTCCAGTTTCGTTGGCGTTATAAACTAGCTGTGGCGAGTAATTCCCTAAAGAAATCAAGTCTGCAAACTCACTTAAAAATGCTTCTGCGGCAGCAACTCCGGCTGATAATGTTTCTCCACTTATCGTTAATTGCCGTATCCGTGTCTATTTTTCGAACGGTCTAACCAACCATAGCTGGCAATAAATATTGAATCACCATTCAGAAGTTTGTTCAGTTGCAATGGCTTTTCTTAAATCAATGTGCCGCTAATAGGAACGCCTTTTTGTCTTTCCTGAGTAAACTACAAGTCGCTTCGTCAATTTTATCATACAACCACGATACGGTAGAGTTGTGGCGTTGCTCCGATGTTTTTTCATTAGTTGTGCTGCATAAGCTCTCAATATTCCCCCATTCTTTTTTCCCAGTCAATGATATTGGCTTTCCCAACACCAAATTCACTGGACAATTTTGTAGCCCTTTCCCCATTGCCATGTCGCTTAAGCACTTCCAGTTTTTCTTTTAATGTACAGGAAAGTGTTCCTGTTTTCGTTTGCTTGACATTGTACTGCACGGTATAACACAAACATGAACCTGTTCTGTATCAATTTAGGAACGAAAAGCATAAATTCATTTAAGTAGAATAACCGATAACAATAGCGAAACTGAACTACGTACCGTCACTATCACATGCGATCGGCTATGTCCACAGGTTAGAAGCTTACATTACAGTTCTGTTGTGCGTGGTAATCGCAACGTTGTCACTTCCTCACATCGCAACGTTACGTTACGTAGCTCCTAATACTAGAGCTGTATTTATATACATGCTTTTTTCGTTTTTCGGATAATCCGAATATTTCCGAATCCGAACAGACCACACCCCCAATTAGTTCGGAGTAGCGGGATTTTACCGATTTATTTTTTCTGTGCGTGGAACTTTGGGGTTCTGGCACTGAATATGTAAACCTGTAGGTACTGGTAACTAAAGAAAATATGAAAAAGCTCCGGCATTTGAATCCAAGACCTACCGTCTGAGCCGTCTCGCTCTTCTCTGCAGTTATGTTACGCAGACAGGCAAACAGACAGACAAAAGCGCGCGCGCGCGCGCGCGCACACACACACACACACACACACACACAGACACACTCATATAAACAGACCTTTTTTCTAAACATGCTTCTTCTAGATTCAGGGGATCACGAAATGTGCATTTCTGGCGAAATCTGTATATCAAATTTTGGGGTGGAATGCAATACTTCTACTTAGGATAGGTAAGTGGCAGAGAAAGCAAAAACATAGTATTCACGCAATGCGCTATAGCGTTTGATTTTTCAGATCTTTCCGCAAAAGGAACAATTTCTGAATCAATAGTGCAACCTCAATCATTGTTTGCAAAACGCGACAGAACTGGGGTAATGGGGTAAAAGACTGCCAATAAAAAACGAAAATACGAAGAAAGTTAACCTGAATATAGAATTCACAGAAAACAACTTATGGCCGGCCTCTGTGTAATTTGAGGAAATGCACTGACCAATTGTTTCAAGTTTCATGCTAAGAACCGGAGGGGAACCATCCCGAGTTTAAAGTTCTTTTTGGGGGTCAAGAGGAACTGCAACAAAATTTTAGCTTCACAGAACACTGTCAACCAGTAATGAAAAAGTACCGGAAGTTTCCTACGCAATAAGATACCGTGTAGCTCGAGCTTGTGAAGCGCATACCATTGTAGAGACTCTCATTAAGTCTTCTACAATCGATATTGCGCTGTTAAGTTAGTCTACAACATTCCTTTTTCAATGCCAGCGTTAGCAGATGAATTAACGATGTATGATGACGTGAAAGACTCACTTATCAGTCGCATCAGGTGTACCAAATTCGCAACAGAAATGGACGAAACGACTGATTTCATCGGATTAGCTGTTTTAATTATACTTGTCCATAATGTATATCTAAAAGCTATCAGGAGGATCTTCTTCTTTGTAGACCACTACCAACTAACACATCAGGGGGGCAAATATTTAATATTTTTGATGAATTCAACACATCAAATGAAATACTGTGATAAAACTGCAGATATGTGGTCTGCAATGGGGGGGGGGTCGCAATACTGGAGCAAAATTAAACATATGGCAAAGAACTATAGAAACAGCATGAGCGTTCTTCAAAGACACCCGCCAACCTTGACAAAATGTCCTTTGGACTTACCACAGTGTTAAGTGATGCCCTAAAAATAATAAACTATATAAAGTTGTGACTCTTAAAAGCAGGCTCTACAGAGTTGTGTGTGAAAATATTGTAAGCCACCATCAGTCCTACTGCACACTGAAGTAAGATGCTGGTTCCGCCATGTTGACATGCGTTGACAAAGCGTTGACATGTTTGAAGAGCTGCGTGCAGAAATAGCAGCAGTTTTTATTGATCTAACGCCCCATGGGAGGCGATTTTAAATGATGAAAACTGAGTGTACAAAGTGGCGTATCTGGCTGACATTTTTGGCAAAATGAACGACGTGATTCTATCATTGAAAGGTTAAACTGCCATAGCTTTTTTATGCAAATGTCATTCTGTATCTTTTATGAGAAAATTTATGTACTGATTGAATGCATGAAAAAGGAAGATATCGATTGTTTCCCTCTTGCAAACAGCTTGTTGAATGAAACATATCATAAAGCTTCAAAAAGAAATACAGAAAAATCCGATGTTTTAGATCCACATAACTTTCTCTATCCTTACTTTTGTGTAGCCCCTAAAGCTATTCTTAAGAAAGCTTATTTTTCTAACCATTTCATAGCAAAGATAAACCTTGCAGAAATAGTTTCATTACACATTTCGTTGTATGTATAAGGGAAACCGAAGCGAAGGTCAGATGTTTTAAAGCGTGTCACTATGTGCTGGTCTTGAAATTCTATACTCCTATGACATCGCAAGAAATTACTGAATAGCGACAGCACTTTAAAGATGACAAAATATTAAAATATTCAAACTAATAAGGGCAGATATTTCGTAAATGGCTGTTATTCACAATAAATTGTGCATTTTAAGGAGTTCAACAATTTCTGTGAAATAAATATTTGCCTATCTCTTATGGTTTATAAGCTATATAAAATTACAGAAGATTCTTTCCGAATAAAGATGACTTCACAGGCTATTCCCATAAAAATCAATATACAGGGTGAGCCAGAACTCCACCGACAACGTTTCAGAGGTTGTTCAGGGATACCTTCGGGGTATTCTGGTACAAGGGCCCCATGGTCTCGGGCGGCTCGTTACAGAGTAATAATGTGATTATGATTTATTCGGTTTGTTACCACAATCATCCTTGTTTCCGTGAAACTACCTTCACAACGAAGAAACCTGTATAATATGCAATAAGCAAAATGTACAACATACAACACACAGTAATGCAACATCCCGCAGACGAAACACGTACACATTTATCACAGTGTGTTGAATCTGATCTGTCAATGTACACTATAGTACGTAACAAATGCAGAACTGTTCCCTTACAGGTATTGTTCAAAATGTAAACCACCATGATCAAGGCAGAGTGTATAGCGACGCACCATCGACTATTTTACACGCTCAGCATTCCAGGAGTTTGGCGCACTACTTCCGCGGCTTCGATAATCTTAGCAACCAGCTCCATGCTAGTATCGACCGGGTCTCGTAAACATGGCCCAGAAAAGAAGTCCATTGGTGTCATGTCTGGTAACCGAGCTGGCAATGGAACAGAACCACTGCGACCAATCCATTGTCTTCCAAACTGTACATCAATGTAGTTCCTAACATCGAGTGCAAAGTATACCGGCGCCCCGTCATGTTGAAAACACATAAGTGACGAATTCTCAGCGGCACATCTTCTAGGAACTTGGGAGGACATGTTGAAGGAACGTTTAGTACAGGACTCCGTTCAGTGTATCAGGAAGTACGTAAGGTCCAATCACAAAATCGTTTACAATACCAGCCCATACATTCAGAGCAAATTACTGTTGATAGGATCGACACACCAGTGCGTGTGGCCTTTCGTGATCCCAATACATGGTTATTCCTACTGTTGAGCATGCCCTCTTTTGTAACTTGGCCTTGTCTGTAAGCACCACCAAAGCAGAAAAATTAGGGTTTTCTGCACATTGCTGTAGGAACCAATTTGCAAACTGCACTCGAAATAGGAAGTTCGTAGGTTACAATGCCTGCATCTTCTGTGGATGTAATAGCTGTTCATGTACAACTCTCATAACAGTTGATTGGCCTGTGTTCAGAGCTCGCGTACGCGCCGACTACCAGCGGCACGCTTGTCACCAATCGCGTGTAACGCATTCTCTTCCAGATCGGGTGTTCTGGTATATCTCGCACGACCAGTATCTTCCATTCTATTACGAAAGGATCCAGTTTCTCGTAGGCGTCTATGTATAGATGCAAAAGTACTGTGATGTCGCTGCCGTCGGTACGGGAACAGCCCAACTTAGTGTTGTTATGCCGCTCTTCCATTGCATTCAGTGAACCCATACACGAGGTGCATATCAGCCAACTCTTCATCAAAAAAACCTATCCACACTGCTGTGTAACATAGTTAACGCACAACTAACACTGCCGGAAAAACAAAACCCAAGACAGAACTGGGTAGTACTGAATGCAAACTTGAGGACAACGAGTTAACAGGGTGCTACTGTTGTCAACAGTAGTACCATGAGTGAATGGAAACAATTTATTTACAAACAAAACACGTAGTGCATACCGTCGACATCTGCACTGGTGTGCCGTATTTTCAGTGCAATACAGACACAAAGCTAGTTGGAGCAAGAAATCAAACGAAATACAGTTACTCTGTAACGAGCCCCCAGAGACCGTGGGTCCCTTATACCAAAATACTTAGAAGGTATCCCTGAACAACCTCTGAAAGTTTGTCGGTGGGGTTCTGGTACACCCCGTATAAGTTTATTTTTCATTTAAATGTCTCAAATATACGGTATTTTAATCAAAATCGTTTAAGCCATTTTTGAAAAAATGAAAACTTCCGAAAAGCTTCCCATATAAAGGGTAGTTTGGGGTAGGGGATAGCGGATTTTCTTGAAAATCTTAGCGTAGCATCTTTGGAAGGTAGTTAGCCTAAATATTAATTTGGTCTTTAGCCAACATTTCGTTTTGAGTTATGCTGCCCATACACACGCGCGCACGCACGCAGACCTTTTTTCTTAACATGCTTTCCTTTTGGATTCAGGGGACCTCAAAACATGTACTTGATCCAGCTTAAACTGAGTGAAACACGAGGTCCTCATATATTTGATATCTCACAAGGAACTAAAATCGGTTTCAAAACCAAACTCTATTAGAGTTTTGACTGCATTTACCATATGAATTTAAAATCTTGTCTGAGAAAGAGAAATTAGTATTGTTGTTTTTTCAACTGCATATCCCTGTGAAGCGAGATTCCCCACCTACACAGCTGTCGAAACAAAATGCAAAAGCCGCTTAAATGCAGATCCAGATATTCTTCTGCAATAAAAGTATTATTAACTAAACCATATAACAGAAAACACTATGCGAAAAAGTTAAGCCCAGATGCTTCATTGCGAACGCAAATGGTTTATTATTTATTGAGCTTTGGAAATAATTTTACGTAGAACCAAGTTTTAACCGTATTATCATATTGGTAGTCGAGAATGATTTGAATTATTAAGTATATTTCAGAATTTTTAAAATGTAACTTCATTACATGAACATTGTGTAATTATATTTTAGGTTTATATATCTTACTTTACCTTTCTTTACAACCTATTCTACCTTCTTTCCATTTTGATACTAACCTGTAAATAAGGCATAGGTTGGGGCCTACCCTATGCCTTATAAATTATTTTCTAGGCAGGTCTCTAAAGGGCTTCGCCATAGACATTGATTCTAAAACGAAACCCGCAAGTCAAAAAGGTTGAAAACCCTGTGCTAGAGAAAGTAAAAATAAAATTGTAATGTGTGATGGACTTAAGAAACTGCAGGTATTTCGTCTCCTACTATTTAGACTGGGAAAGACTGAGCTTGTTTGCACCAAATCTGCAGCGTAGGCTTTAAAAAATGAAGCTTCTCATAAATAGCCAATATTATTAACTCAAGTTAGAATAATGGTTCGTCGGAAGGTTCAAAGAATCGAGGGTGGGTGGTTGGTTGGCGGGAATGAGCTGCAGTACTTTATGGCTTGCCATCTAATTGAACCTTAATGACTTTCCGAAGAAGAAAGGAAGCCGTTCTCCTTTTTTAACACAACCTGACTACCTCACCATTCCTTTTCTATGAATACATCCTTCTAAAACGCCTTTGATGATAGAATTTTAATACGAATAAGAAAAAAACTACCGCATGAATTTCTTGTAATGCAATACGAAATATTTCTTGGTGGTTTTGTACGACTCAAGGTATAATAATAATAACAATAATAATAATAATAATAATAATAACTACCAAATTACATTGGCGTCAACTATGTGTCGGAATTTTGTTCTGTAGAACTTCTTTTACTTTAGCAGGCTTACTGGCATGCAACAACACTAAAATGTCACGAACACGTCAGTTTGAGCAGAGAAAGCCAGCACTCTTCCAACTGTCACCCACTTCGACTTAAGCCACGACACTAAGTGTTTTATGCCTTTCGAAAAGTCTCCGACCTTAGAGCGCAATTATGTCTAGTGAGTCAGGTGCCCAGGTATTACACCCACACATCTGATATCGAGATTCTACCAGGAAAAAAGTTTTTTTTATTGAAAAACTAGGATAAATACCAAACTTGATACTTTAAGTTTAGCAACTTCGAAGGAGATGTTTAGGATAATATCTCCGCCACAAACTACCCTTTACATTAGAATTCTTTCCTTAAAAATACTACTAAACGATGCCTATTAAAATACCACGGCCCGAGTGCAGAGGCGGTAACGTAGACACTGCCTAGGTAAAAATATGTTTACGTTAAATCATATTTCCATTGCTTAAACTGCTCAACCGTGTTTAGCTAGATTCTGTTTAGGTTTGAATATTAGGTGTGAGAAGCAATCGTTTTTGTCGTCAAGGACCAACTAGCCATCAGGATTTAGATCATACCGGAACGGTGAATGAACGAAATTATTGAAACGATGCTCAAGTAGGCCTGAGGTCCCTAGACTTAGAGTTATCCGACATTCGCCTTCTCAAGATAAAGGAAACCCCCGGAAAACCCCTTATCCAGCTAACTCATCCTAACCAAGATTCGTATTCAGGACCTCTTGAACATGAGTCAGACACGCTGGCCCCGCCTCACAGAGGTGAACAAAAATAAGTAACTCGTCCTCTGTGGTCTAGGGGTACCATGCTAGCCTCCGGTTCCGGAGGTCGTTGGTTCAAACTCGGAGAAGGGCGATGGATTTTTTCGGACGTAAAAGTCTTAGCATGGCTTCCTTTGGAAGGGAAACAAAGCTGGTGATCCCGTGTGGTAGATTTATGGCACGTAAAAGAACCTCAAGCTTGATAAAGAGACCTCTGAGCAAAAAGTTCGGTCTTTTACGACCAATATAGAATAAGACGCTAAGAACCATAGCAGTTAAAGAGCGTCCATAAATGAAACTAAGTTCATTTAAAAAGAAGTAAGGAATCTTTCATTACACTCTTTGATGACTTCTACAAATTGTATATATATATATATTCTCTCGCTTAATGCCACGTATTTGTTTTAAGAGATGCTACAATCTTTTGTTTTATAAACAAACCACCATGGCCAAAAGAATTATAAACTTTTCTTCGAAGGAAAGTTTGTGCTTTCCGACATCGTAAAGTGACAGTGGAAAGTAGAGCTTACAATATCGGTTTCTGAGGAAAACTACTGTTAAAAGCATCCCTGCCGGTTTATGCAAACAGCAGTCCATCGTACAAAGGATAGGTTATTTTGATGCGGGTGCAATCAATGGCCCCAATAGGCAAAACTATCCCTGAAACCAATATAACGTAAAATAAGATTGTCCCATTCCATTTCCAAAGCAAGCGTATAACGAATAGGCAGAATAATGTAAAATAAATAACATACTCGGGAATTAATGGATACCTGGGATCATGTTTAATGAAAGGCAGCTCCTCATTGTTTGTTATCCTTTACCTTCTTTTCATTCTGTTGAACGAATGAATACTGGCGTATTTTCTCTTCTACCACGAAATTGCTCTCCCTTATTTTCTATGTTTCGCTTCCCCTTTCATGTTTTAGTTGGGCTTAGAGGCTGTGCAGCGTCGATCGGTATGGGACAGATGGTGCAGATGCTTGCTCGTTGGGAACTTCTTCTCGACCCTGTCAGATGGCAGCCTTCTGTGAGCCGTCTCAGGTGGGTCGAGTTCTCCCCGGTTCCGCCAAAGAGAAGCCTTCTCTGAGCAGCCTGTATATGTGACTGGTTCATCGAGCTTGGAATTGTTAGAGACATTTGTGCAGGAGGTGCGGTCAGTGTAGTACTAGGCTAGTCCCATAAGTATCATCAGCTTATACAATATAAACTTTATTATATTTCATGTTTTAACTTTAAAGTTATGACAGCATAAATCGTTTTTCGTCCGCTCAGCGCCTGTACCTTTGTGGGGGCGTTGACTCATCCAGCCAACACTCCAACCCTTCCTTGCCGCCTAGGACTAGCTGTAGTCCAATACGTTATAAGTAGCACGAGTTTAGGCGTGCGCTGGTAAAAAACAACCTGTGTCCATTTTTGTTAGAAAGAATATCTTAGTGCGTTTATTGTTTTTGTGTATTGTGAGTTAAGTGTTGAAAGTGTACCTGCGAAGTGTCACACGGATTAAAACAATATTGTATGTTATACGCTGTTTAGTATTCATGGGGAGGGACTCGGTTACAAGTCCTATGCTTCTCACATCAGCTGAATCGCCATCCGGTAGCGCAACAGTCACAATGTTGTGTTTTGGATCGTTTGTTAAGTATCGGTACTTCGGAACTTTGGGTTTTCAGGGAAAGCAAGACATTATAGTAAATAGTAGACCTACTCCGGACGTTTCTATGAGTACACAAATGAAGAACTATGTACGTCATTTCAAAATTTAACACTACAATTCTTCAAAATGGCTAACTGCATGTAAATTGAAAAATAAATTATTTTTTGGCCTTGTATTCTTGAAACCGAGGAGTATGGAATAATGCAGGTTTCTCTGATATATCAGTAATTTTCACAAAGCAAAAATTTGATATGAGAAGATGGAATCACATTTATCTACAATAACGAAATTGAAAACCTTTTGGTAAGATAAGGATAGACTTTCAACTAAGTGAACAATGCAGGTCGGATGTATTGACACACAATGCCGAAGTTGACTCTAATAGAGAAATAATAAAGCGATTAATCAATGCAACTAGTCTATTGGCAAAGCAAGAGCTACATTTCAGAGCTCATAACGAGCATAATGAATCCCTTAATCGGGGAAAAACTATATTGAGTTCTTGCACAGCTATCCAAGTATGACATCAAATTAGACGCACACTTACAAAGCGCTGAAGTTTTGAAAGGAACGTCATATCGAATTCAAAATTATACTACTAAAAGTAATGATGTAATACTAGACCTAATAAGGAAAGAAGTAAAATGTGCACCTCTTGTTGTCTTAATGCTGGACGAAACGACAGATATTGCAAAATTATCTCGGCTTTTCAATGTCATTAGTAATGTAAACGAGGGTGAAATTCAGTAGAAATTTTTAGGTAATATATTGGGCGTGAAAGACCGGAAATTTTGCTCAGAAGGCTCTTTATCAGGCTTGAGATTTTTCTACGTGCCATAAATCTACGACGCGGGACCACCTTTCCAAAGGAAGCCATGTTAAGGAAGCCACGCCCGGAAAAACTCCATGGTCCTCCGCCGGATTTGAACCCGCGACCTCGGGAACTAATGGGTACCCATGGGTACCCCTAGACCACGGAAGACGACATCGACGTAACCTAGTTTTATCGTAGTCATTGCAACTTATAAAGAAATGTAAAATATTTTCCAGAGACATCGAGTGGTTTTTATTAATTTTTTTCTCATTTAACAAAGCGTGTAAATGCACTAAATGCATCGGAAGTCAAGAAGAGGATTCCATTGGTGTCAGTTACGCGTTAGAATTACGACTCTAGGATTGTGAACACGGTGCATGAAAATAAGACAGAACTGATCTCACTTTTCGAGCATATTGTTGATGGCCCAGACTCCTGGGATAGTGACTGTGTTATTTGTGCCAGGGGATATTTAGCATCATTGAAAGATTTCACCACTTCTTTTCTGTTGCACATTTTCAGTCCTATTTTTGCTCTCACTGACGCGTTATTCAATATTCTCCAGACAAAAGACTTTTGATGTAAATTATTGCATTAAAGTGAAAGAGACCATTTCTTTCATTCAAGAATCACGAAACAATTTTGAAAATATGTGTGCAACACCAGAAGAAGTAACACGAATGAGAATGAAGCTAGAAAGCGACGTCGGGAAGGTAATTAGATGATCCCAGAATGAAATATTTTCGTCTTTACAAGAGATAATTGAAACGATATTTAGCCAAATGGACTTCCTGAAAAATATCACCGCACGCCACTGCCTCTGTATATCTCCGTCGACCGGTCTGCCTGCGGCCTAAAGCCTCCTGTGGTTCCTTCATCTCATCCCTTCCTCCTGGGAGTGTTAGGTAAGTACGAGATTCGATGTTGAGATTTCACTGTGAATATAAGTTTTGAGGCCCCCTGAACCTCCACAAAAAACATTTTTAGAAAAAGGTCCATATGTGTTTTGAACAGCATATCTCAAAAACAAAATGTCGGATAAACACCAAAGTTAGTATTTAAGTTCAGCACCTTCCAAGGATGCCACAAAAAAAGATTCTAAGAACCCCCCCCCCATCCCAACTACCTTGTACATGCAATTTTTTTAAAAAAAAATTATTTTCTGAATGGCTCTAACGATTTTTATTAAAATACCATACATTAAAGATATCCACATGGCAAATAAAATATATATCTTGAATTTTCTGGGAATAGCTTCTGAAGTTCTCTTGATTCCGAAGGAAAGTTATATAACCTTGCATAACTTGTAAACGTTAAACGATAAATGAAAACGTACTATACAAAAAATGTAGATCTCTTTAAAACAAAATTTATTTGAAATAATTTTTTTTTGGCATCAGCCATTTCGGAGATATCCATTATCAGTGGTTCGAATTGTTCAATACTTATGTCTTTCTTTTAAATTCCTGTCCATTTTCAGTTGTTTCTCGCGATGTCATGGAGAGAGTATGGAATTTTAAGACCAGCGTATAGCGTTCAGTTCTAAAACATTTGACTATCGTTCATTCTCTTTTAACTATAACGAAATGTGTAATGCAGCTATTTCCAGAAAGGTTTATCTCGATTAAAATGAAGTAGACAGGAAATTAAAGTTTCGTAAGAATAATTTGTATACTCACTAAAATAGATAAAGGATAGAGAAAGTTATGTGAATGTAATACCAGATTTTTTTCTCGTGGTCATGCAAAGAGCATGGCGTTCCAAGGCCATCACAAATAGCGACTTGATGTTTAAAAGGCTGATTATCGATTTAGCCTGCTATATTCTTCTTATACTTTGAACGAAATGTGTAAATGTATAATGCAAGTTTATCTTGATCGACAAGAATTAGACAGAAGAATGATATTTTGTAAGAATAGTTTGTAGAAGAATGAATAGAGAAAATCATGTGGCAACACAAGATTTTTAGAAAAGGTCCGTGCGTGTGTGTGTGTGTCTGTGAATAATCTAACTCAAAAACAGAAATCCGTTAAATACCAATTAGTTCAGTATCTTCCAAAGATAAGACACGAAAATTTTCAAGAAAATTCCCCCACCACAAACTGCCCTTTACGCGGAAGAGTTTTCAAAATTTTAGATTTTTTCAAAAATGTCTAACGATTTTGATTAAAATACCATATATTAAAGATATTTACATGGCAAATAAAATGTTTATCTTGAATTTTCTGCGAATAGCCTGTGAAGTCCTCCTCATTCGGAAGGAATTTTGTATAAGCTTGTATAACTCATAAATGTTAAGCGATAGAGGAAAACGTATTCCATAAAAATGTAAACCATTTTAAAACACACAATTTATTCCAAATAACCTTTTTTTGTGCACAAGCCATTTCCGAGGCACCCTTAATTAATGTTTCGAGTTGTATAATACCCGGTTATTCTTTTTACGTCCTTTCGATATTCAGTCGTTTCTCGCGACTGCATGGAAACAGTATAGAATTTTAAGGCCAGCGTATACGGTACAGGGTCCAGTCCTTAAAAATTTGACTGTAGCTCTTTCCTTTATATCTATAACGAAATGCGTAATGTAGCCATTTCTGATAAGGCTTAACTCAATTAAAATGAAGTAGTTGGAATAATAAACTTTCGTAAGAATATGGTAATTAATTGTTCTTTCACACAAGCCATCTGTAGGACAAGGCTGTAAAGGTAAAATCGGACTGGAAAATGCAATGCCATAGGCTGGATTGGAACCACGGATCTGTATTTTGCAGTCCGATTCTACTTTTTCAACCTTGTCCTACACACGGGTGGTGTGAAAGAACAATTAAATACCACTGTTTGACCTGATAGTCGGTTAAACTACGAAGTCTTCGACTTACGACATTTTAAGTCGCCATTGGGGTATGTTATCTCAAAATGAATTTGAGATCTCTTTGTGGTTTAAGGGGAAAAAATGTGAGTCAGTTGGAGAATTTAAGGTCGTACCGGCATGTTACCATGGGTAGCTCAATTGGTTAGACACCGGACGAAAACTGGAAGATTCGTGGTTCAAATCCCATCTGTGGCATAGAATTTTTCAGTCTGATCCTAGGTATATTTAAGAACAGTATGTATACCCTCTGACAAACGATAGACGGCAAGGAAAGTGAATGTAACACATAATGTAAGATTTTTTGTTGTTGAACTGTCATGCGGTATTTGTAAAGCATCTTATGCGATTCAGTGTAACAAAAAACTTATGATATGCGTACAGTTGTATTTCATTTTTACTTTCCGTATTGTCCATGCAAGCAAATGCATATTTGAAATTATTTCTAGTCAAAACTTTATCTGATTAACGTAACGTAAACAGAGGAAATAGGTTTTGTGTGTTTGTCATAGTATACAGGATCTTTCATAAGCAAGGAATAACGCAAATAAAACTAAAATTAACTGATTTTTAATACTTAAAATTAAATTTTCGGAAAGAAAACTTTTACAAAAAGAATCTGTGTTGCACTCATATGACTTCCTCTACTCTTGTATAAACTATTTATACAAACTCTTATTCTCCATCTACTTACTGTTAATGGAGATATCGATATGTATAACTTATTATTAATTTTCTTGTGTGCGCACGGGGAATATGGTAGGCTTTAAGCGATAGTCAAATCTGTTAAGAGCTGTTGTTATGTGAAACATTCCGTTCTCTTTGCATGTCCAGGACATTAAAAAAAACAATAAGGAATTATCATTAGAGAAAAAGTATAAGTATTGGAAAATTCAAACGAATAACAAGGAATATCTCGGAAATATCTCGGTTCACTCCACAAAAAAAAAGTATATGACATAAATTGTGTGTTTTAACGAGATGCACATTTTTTGTGTAGTAAAATTTTGTCTATCTCTTACGGTTTACCAGCTATGCGAAAGTCATTCAGAATGAAGAGGGATTTTGGGGACATTCCCAGCAAATTCAAGGCACACATTTCATATCCCATAAAAATATCTTAAACATATGATACTTTAATCAAAATCGTTAGCCACTTTTGAGAAAATCAAAATTTTCGAAAAATCTTCCACGTAAAGAGTAGTCTGGGGTGGGGGATTTTCTTGGAAATCTTCGTGTCGCACCCCTGGAAGATACTAAACTCAAGTACCAAGTTTGGCATTTATCCAACTTTTCGTTTTTGAGTTATGCTGTTCACAGACAGACAAACAGACATAGACAGACAGACAGACAGACAGACACAGACAGACACACACACACACACGGACATGTTTCCAAAAATGCTTTATTTGGATTCAGGGTACCTCAAAAACGTATTTCCGGTGAAATCTCCATATCGAATTTTTAGGTGGAATGCAATACTTCCCTACTTACTATACGTAGTAAAGAAAGTAAAAAGAAACAAAATTTTCAGCCGTTGTTGTACAGGGTATGACATTGTCATATGTTACCATTTAAAAGTTTTGTCGACGTCGTCACACAGTATACAATATTAACTGAATATTTTTTGTAAACTTTTTTTCTCAAAGTATTAAGTTTAACGTACCCGTGTATTTTTTTTTTAAAAACGTTCATTTTAGCTTTATTTACATCGTTTCTTACATATGAAACGCCCTATATAATTGACTATATTAGTTTTGTAATGTGTGAGCGAGTGTGAGAATCAGATTTGTTTTATTGTTTTTCATTTGAAGTAACTTTCTTTTGCCCGCTAACAACTCGTGTACGTATTTAGATAGATGGAGGCTCCACACTCAGTGCATAACGGTTTAAGAGACCATGCTACTCTGGATTGAGGTTCGTCGTAAACAAATTACCTTTATACTCACAGCATTACCAATTCTCTTGCCGTTTTATAAACATTTATTATACAGTAGATCTTACTATCCACCTCACATCAGTGCTTTGAACATCTATTGCGAGCATATACTACAGTTTGGAGCCGCTGGTGAAAGCGATCATCTGTTTCTTAGAAGTGAATCTCAGGTTGTTCGGTTGTATTCATGATATTTGAAACGTCGAAGATATCAGAGCTCAAATAAGCTTCTTAGTACCAGTTTCAAAAGCAAAATTAAGTAAATAGTGCTGAGAATTTTAGATATAATTTATTCATTTATTTATGTTTAAAATAAACTGAGTTTTATTTATGGACGCTCTTTAACTGCTGTGGTCTTCAGCGTTCCATTCTATAATGGACGTGAAAGACCCGTAATTTTGCTCAGATGCCTCTTTATCAGGCTTGAGATTCTTTTACGTGCCGGCTTTACTTACCTTCCGAAGGAAGCCATGCTAAGGATTTTTACGCCCGAAAAAATCCATCGCCCTCCGCCGGGTTTGAACCCGCGACGTCGGGGGCTAGAGGCTAGCATAATAACCACTACACAACGGAGGACGACTTATTTATTTCTGTTAAAAATAATATAATACGTAAATGTGATTAGGAGTATAGTGCTAAAAGCCAATGACAGAATTCTAACCCGGAAACAATCAGAACACGAAGCTTATTTCTTATTATTACTATTATTATCATTATTATTGTACCACACATGAATGAACTATCATTTAGGTATAATGTAATTGAAGTTAAGATGAAAATAAAATAATTCATTAAAATTTAAACTTGCCAATTTAACACATTTCTCTGCTTTCGGTGTCTTTGCGTTACTCCATTACAATAGAAACCGCAGCAATAAGATTAGACACAGTAGTAGAGCTTCTTTTCAACATTAATGGCAAACTAAAGGTAGTCCTTTTACTGTAGCATATCAGTATAATTTAAAAAGTTATGAGAAAGTATATTGAGCTCAGTGTTAATAATTAAACTTTGAAGTCAGAAACTGCTACAAAATGGAATCATTTCAGCAGGACGTTGGATATCCTGTTTATCAGTGTAAATACCATTTTACAATGAAAAGGAGGGCAGACGCAGCACAAACGCAAGACTCTGCACCCGTTATATTTTAATGTACGCATTCACACAGTCACAATCCGCTACGTAACGCAAGAGATACAAATTCCAAACTTTATGCTTGCGTTCCATGCATAGAGGTAGAATTTTGCATTTCTTCCTCCATGAAATGCCAGCTTCCCAACAGCACACGATCGCGATGCGAGCTTTTATGCCATGTACTGTACGATCATACTGCTCTTACATTTGGCCATCCCACGCAATTTTAAAAGCTGACGCTAGATGCTGCCTGTTATTTGTTTGGTTCAACACATTTTTTAATTTATTTGGTTATTATTGGCTATGCTATTCAGTTTGAAACTTGCGGTACGTTCGAAAGATTCCGCATGCAATTTACGGATTTAAAAAACCCGTGCCGAGTTCCTTTGAATAAATTCGATGAATCTTCCTGTACGTATAAGAGGGCGGATCATGGTTTGACAAAAGTCAACTAAAGTCAGAGTCGCATTGTGTCAACTACGTCTTACATCGCTCTTCTCGTTCTTCTTCTTCTTCTTCTTCTTCTTCTTCTTCTTCTTCTTCTTCTACGTCTCCTCCTCTCTATGTCTCTCTCTTCGGACCAACCGATGATTAAGTTCTCATTGTAATCTGTTATCCTTCTAGAAGTGGAAACACAGCTCTTTTGGCATTTTTATAAGAATTATAATAATGGAATAATCGAGCGAGTGTTGATATTCATTTGTTGAGCTTAACCCACATAGGTAACGCGTAACGAAATCTCGGTCCGTGTTAGTATATGGCTGATTTTGGTGGAGGCGTATGAGAAATAGAGGTTCGCAACAGATCTTCGAAGGGCACTTCTTGAAATGAAAATTACAAAAATGGCAACTATCTATACACTTTTCGACCAGGAATTAGATATTTACGCCGTGGCGTAGCTGGTTGCTCCGTTTCCCAGCCACGGACCCTTGCGGGTGCATATTTTTCGGCAAATGTTAAGGGCCAGTGCCCACTCAACATCGTGATGAATTTGGTCTTCAACACATTACATAACATACTTAAATCATATTCATGATTTACTGCAGGTACTAGGTATATACACTGCACTGCAGGTGCGTGTATTCCACGGAAGCAAGGGAAGCATTGCTTCCACTTTAATTGTCAGCAATACTTTAATTTCTATATTTCAGCATGAGTGTAGCGAGTAGTGAAACATGTATGAGGGAAGAGTGCTGTGTTGTGTGAGAAATTTTGAATGGAGGTTTATCTTCATTTACCTTTGCAAAAAAAAAGGAATCGAAATAGGCACGGGAACTCCAGCATTAGAAAATTTGAAAACAAAAATTAAACTTATGTACGACATTTTAATAAAGACATTTATGGCGTAGAATGGCTTACAGGATGTAAAAGTGGAGCTAAGTTATTTTTTTGGCCACGTCTATTCTTCTCAACAGAAAAAATCTTATGTGTTACACTCACATGACTTTCTCTACTCTTGTACAAACTATTTTTACAAACGCTTATTCTCCATCTACTTCATGTTAATCGAGATAAACATTTGCAGACTCTATTATATTGCTAATTTTCTTGTAGATATAAGGGGAATATATATTTACAAGGGCAATATAGAAAAACAGTAGCCTTTCAGCACATACATATCTCTTAATAGCTGGTTGCTAGGTGCAGCACCATTCCCTTTGCCACAGATTAATACTCTTTGCATATCCAAGACAAAAAATGAATAACGAATTCCTATTTGAGAAAATAAGTATTGAAAAATTTAAGGGAATAACAAGCAATATCTCGAAAATGGTTCACTCAACAACAAAAATGTATATGACATAAATTGTGTATTTTAACGCGATCTACATTTTTGTGTAGTAAAATTTTGTCTATCTCTTATGGTTTACCAGTTATGCAAAGGTCGTTCACAATTAAGAATACTTTTGGAGACTTCCCAGAAAATTCAAGATATACATTTTATTTGGCATGAAAATATCTTAAACATATGATATTTTAATCAAAATCGTTAGAGCCATTTTTGAGAAAATTAAAACTTTCGAAAAATCTTCCATGTAAAGGGTAATCTGGGGTGGGGGGTATTTTCTTGAAAACCTTCGTGTCGCATCTCTGGAAGATACGGAACCTAAATACCAAGTTTGGTGTTTATCCGACTGTTCGTTTCTGAGTTATGCTGTTCACAGACAGACACACTCACACACACACACACACACACGGACATGTTTGCAAAAATGCTTTTTTTGGATTCAGGGGGTCTCAAAACATGTATTTCCGGTGAAATCTCGGTATCGAATTTTTGGGTGGAATACAATACTTCCCCTACTTACTATACGTAGTAGAGAAAGTAAAAAGTGTATGGAATACTGCAGGGTTCTCTAATTTAAATAATACACACAAGGTGATTAAAAGGCACTCTAGTTGCAAAAACCATTTGCACTGTATCCTGAAATTAAAGTTATTTAATAGTAATTCTAGTATTGACCTATCTAAGCAATCGAAGTATTGCTTTAGATGAACGGATGAAAATATGCCACCAGCAACATAATGAAATGGTGCGAAAAAATCACGATATTTTGAAAAGGCTCATAGATGTTATTTGTTTTCTTGGCTCCCATGACCCCGGCTTTTGTCATGATGAACCCCATGACTCTATCAATAGAGGAAATTACACAGTTATGGTACATTTTTAACAAAATATGGCAACCATCCTGGGCAACCGTTTACAAACTTCTTCAATATTCCAGGGTACTTCTAATTTGATTCAAAATTATTTGATCTCTTCTATTGCCACTGTTACATTACAGCACATTAGGCAATAAATATTTAAGAGTCGTTTTGTTACTATTGTCTTAGAAGAAACTATAGACGTTGGAAAGAAACCCCACTTGCCTCTAAATAATTCGCTTCGTGAGACGGAACAGTTGAAGACAGATTTCTTGGGTTTGAAGGCATAACTTCAGATAAAACAGCTGAAGCTTTATATGGAGTTGTATGTGACGTTGCAAATGATCTGAGATGTGGCCACAAACTAATTGCTCAAAGTTATGATGGTGCGTCAGTGATATCTGGACTTGGGAGGATTGCAAAGAAAAGTAAAACAAAATTTTCTAATGCATTGTTTGTCCCTGTATGGCCCACAAATTAAATATTGTCTTGTCACAATCAGCTTCCAAAATCAAAGAATATAAAACTTTTTTTCATGACATTAGCTGGCATGGCAACTTTCTTCTCACAGTCACTCAAACGCTGTTTTGCACTAGATAAGGAGGCGAAAAAAAAGCTACCAAAAGCAGCTCCTATAAGATGGAATTACAACAGTAGGTTAGTGCAGACTGTACATGAATACCGCGAACCTCTTAATCCATATTTTAGAATATTGTAGAAGGTGATAATGATTGGGATAATGAAGTTGAGACGGCATCAAGAGGATATCTGGATTTGCTGAATAGGGATTTTGACTTTAATTTACTGTTTACAAATTTATTCTCAAGTTTTTCCCATAACTGAAAATTTGTTTAATGTGCTATAAATCAAAACAAACTATATTGGATTCTGTGTAAAAAGAATTAATGATTTTAAGAGCTTCCTCAGGACTAAGAGAGAGAATAGCTTTAATGCATTTTGAGATCATGTTACGAACACAGAAGATATTGCAGAACCAAGAAGAACAAGACTTCGTCTGAATGATCCCAGTGACTTGAAAACATGCTACCGCGGGTTTTTTTTTGTCATGAAATAACTGAGAATATCCAAGAAAAATAAATTCAAGATTAGCACTTTTGACAGCTTACAGTTTTTAGCACTTAACAAACATTGAAAAAAACTGCAGAACACTCTTACCGCAAAAGCTTTTGATTTTTTAATTCAGTTATGGATCTTTCTTTGACATGGTGACTTTACGCTCTGAACTAAGTGTTATATACAGAGTGAACCATTTAAGTTGAGAGTACAATATCTCCAAAACTAAGCATTGTAGAAAGAAATATGTTGAAAAAAGATGCTTGATATTATGGGGGAAAGTAGGTGTCATTAGTCGTGTTTTATTTGGAGGATGATGTGAAGGTCATTTTAGGGTCAATTTAATTTTTGTAAATGGGAATCTACCTTTTTATGTTGTTTTCCCACTCATAAAAAACTAAACAACATTTGTATAAAGCACTTGGCAATTGTTCTTACACCAACGTAAATAAGAAAATTCTGAATGGATGTGTACGAAGAGTGTAATGAATGATTGGACCATCCTGGATGGTCATTTGAGGGTCAAGTTACATTTCGTAATTGGGAAACAACATTTTTTATTTTCTTTCATTATTCCACATCACAAAATAAACAGTTTTTATAACCCATTTTAATGAGAAAACAACATACAAAATGTAGGTTCCCATTTAAAAAAAAAAAAATAAAGTGATCCTAAAATGACCATCATAACGCCCTCCAAACAAAACACGACTAACGACATTTACTTTCCCGCATATCAAGCAACTTTTATTGAAGACATTTCTTTCTACAACGCTTA
This sequence comes from Deroplatys truncata, assembly GCA_030765065.1. Taxonomy (NCBI): domain Eukaryota; kingdom Metazoa; phylum Arthropoda; class Insecta; order Mantodea; family Mantidae; genus Deroplatys; species Deroplatys truncata. The sequence continues at coordinate 122,900,696 of CM060978.1, forward strand.
GTTTTGGAGATACTGTACAGTCTCAACTTAAGTGGCCCACCCTGTATAATGTGACCGAAGGTTTGAACAAAGCAGCGTTAAAGACTTGTTGCTTTTCATCAGGGAGAATAATCTTTACACAGCTTATTCAGAAGTGTTAAAGCTTTGCGAACTTGTATGACAATTCCAGCAACTACTTCGTCCGTTGAACGTAGCTTTTCTACACTTAGAAGAATAAAGACATTTCTCAGAAATATAATCAGTCTAGAAACTCTATAATCTGGCCGTTTTAAGTATGAAAAGACATTAATTAAAGACTTTAGTGGAAGACCTAAATTTGATGACATTGTCATTGCTGATTTTGCAAAGAAAGAAGAAGAATCCCTCTGCACTATAACTAACAAGTAAGCCCCTATAAAAGTAACTGTTTCTCTTCATTATTGCTCCCATGCCATAGATTGTCACCACACACCACTGTCGCACTGTTGACTGGCTTGCGGTTTAGATAGGCCAGAAACAGAAACTTTTCTGCATTAATGTATACTTTCTAGTATCATTTTATGATAATAATACAACGCTGCTCTGCGTTATTGTAAACTTATTTTATTGTACCCATTGTCTGTATTGTACATTATTTTGCTATACTTAGTTCTCTCGGTTTCCAGGAGCAGCTTGTAAGAAACAATAGGGCACAGCAGAAACTCTTCCAATTATCGCTTTATTCCTTAAAACACATATTTCTACTGGACCTTAAAAAAAGTTGATTAAACTTAAGAAGATTATTTTTGCGCTCAAAAAGCCTGTGAAATTGGCCCTCACATCAACTTTACTATTAACTAAAAGGATGGGTGGAATGAGAATAAAGCAGACTGAAGCTTAGAACAGTTTGTTAACAATTCTTACAGCTCACCTGCCACATTCATGTGCGTAGAGATGGACATTCTCTTGCCAAAGAAACTCAAGTCGTCTCAGACGAGAACTTTCAGCTGATTGTATCAGGAGCAGACGTGACTTAACAAGTTTCTGATTCAAGTGTTACAAGAGAAATGACTACTGAAGGTGCATAAATGCCTGTAGCAATACGAGCATGAGCCATCTGCAACGTACACAAAGAAACATTCCAAAATGGCGGGTAGGTATGCTTTACTTCAGCCAAGGTAAGCCGTATATGCACCGTCATAAAACACGATTGTGCATCTTCCCACCCACGTTCAAGAAAGGAGCATCTCATTTATTATATGTTCTCCAACCAAGATTTTTGTTTTCTGTATTTGTTGTTTTTTTAACGTTGCAGGCAGAAGCAAAGAAAAAGGGGGAGAGAGGGAGAGAGAGAGAGAGAGAGAAACAACAGAGGAGTACAGTGAAGGCCGAATCTGCTGGAGGGCTTCGTGAACCCGGTCTCTCCGCATTCCGAGATGATCTAACTAACCAATCATCTTCTTCTCGACGGTCACTAACACATTCGTGAAACTTGTACCGCGAGACTGCTACATTCGTATTCCTAAACATATTCTGGGTAATGTATGTAAGCTATTACTATATTCGTGTACTGTTATTCATGAAGGGCTTCTAGATTAGCTTTTAATTGCTTTATTAACTGTGACAAAATTATATTCATTAATATATAAATCATACCGAAACAGGATCTTCGAAAACATTTCAAGTAGTTTTCAAACTTGGTTTGCATATTTCATTTTGAACACCCTGTCATAATACGCACTCATAGCAGCTGATGGACTGCCAAATCAATATTGTTATTATCGGTGACAATTTGTAATATTTGACAATTATAAACGAGATTTCTGCAGCTTCTATTCTCGTAGATGTTACATTTGTATCTTAGTACCGTTCTCTCAAATTCAAATGGCCTAACAAGCTATCCAGAATTATGTTTCATAAAAGTAAAAACTATCAGATAATCAGGATTATAATCGTAGGTTACAGAAAACACATGTTTCATTAATTAAGATATAAACTGCATGCTGCAAGTCAGCAGTAAGACCTGTATGCAGCCAAAAAAAAAAGTAAAACCATCTTTAAAAATCTGATGACTTTCCCTACTCTTGTACAAAGTATTTTTACAAACGCTTATTCTCCATATGCTTCATGTTAATCGAGATATCGAGATGCTAACCTTATAGATAATTTTCTTGTAGATGCAAGGGGAATTGGTAGGCTTTAAGCGATAGTCAAATATTTTAAGAGCTGTTTGCTATGTGGAGTATTCCATTCTCTTTGTATTACCAGGACAAAAATCTGATGTGTTACACTCACATGACTTTCTCTACTCTTGTACAAACCATTTTTACAAACGCTTATTCTCCATATCCTTCATGTTAATCGAGATATCGAGATGTTAATCTTATTGCTAATTTTCTTGTAGATGTAAGGGGAATTGCTAGGCTTTAAGCTATAGCCAAATATATTAAGAGCTGGTTGCTATGTGGAGTATTCCATTTGCTTTGCATTACCGCGACAATAAAAATTGAATAACGAATTTCATAAAAAGTATAAGTATTGGAAAATTTAAGGGAATAACAAGCAATATCTCGAAACTGGTTTACTCAAAAAAAAAATGTATATGACATAAATTGTGTATTTTAACGCGATCTACATTTTTGTGTAGTAAAATTTTGTCTATGTCTTATGGTTTACCAGTTATGCAAAAGTCGTTCACAATGAAGAATGCTTTTGGAGACATTCCCAGAAAATTAAAGATATACATTTTATTTGTCACGAAAGTATCTTAAACATATGATATTTTAATCAAAATTGTTAGAGGCATGTTCCGTGTAAAGGGTAGCCTGGGCTGGAGGTATTTTCTTGAAAACCTTTGTGTCGCATCTCTGGAAGATATTGAACCTAAATATCAAGTTTGGTGTTTATCCGATTGTTCGTTTCTGAGTGATGCTGTTCACAGACACACACACACGCACACACACACACGGACATGTTTCCAAAAATGCTTTTTTTTGGATTCAGGGGGTCTCAAAACATATATTTCCGGTGAAATCTCGGTATCGAATTTTTGGGTGGAATACAATACTTCCCCTACTTACTATACGTAGTAAAGAGAGTAAAAAACTGAATAACGAATTCCCATTTGAGAAAAAGTGTAAGTATTGGAAAATTTAAGAGAATAACAAGCAATATCTCAAAAATGGTTCACTCAACAACAAAAATGTATATGACATAAATTGTGTATTTTAACGCGATCTATATTTTTTGTGCAGTAAAATTTTGTCTATCTCTTATGGTTATCCAGTTATGCAAACGTCGTTCACAATGAAGAATACTTTTGGAGACATTCCCAGAAAATTCAAGATATACATTTTATTTGTCATGAAGGTATCTTAAACATATGATATTTTAACCAAAATCGTTAGAGCCATTTTTGAGAAAATTAAAATTTTCGAAAAATGTTCCATGTAAATGGTAGTCTGGGGTGGGGGTATTTTCTTGAAAATCTTTGTGTCGTATCTCTGGAAGGTACTGAACCTAAATACCAAGTTTGGTGTTTATCCAACTATTCGTTTCTGAGTTATGCTGTTCACAGACACACACACACGGACATGTTTCCAAAAATGATTTTTTTAGATTCAAGGGGCATCAAAACATATATTTCTGGTGAAATCTCGGTATCGAATTTTTGGGTGGAATGCAATACTTCCCCTACTTACTATACGTAGAAGAGAAAGTAAAAAATGTTTTAACACACTGCCTAAATCCCTCGGTATGATCCCTTGTAATGCAAAATTATTTGTCACTGCATTGCAGATTACTTTTACATTATCAATTATAATATCCTGCAGCCAAACCTCATCAGCGCACAAGTAAGGCGGATATGGCATAACACCATCATAATTTGAAATTAATTTAGGTGCAAATCATTGCCTAAATGAAGGATTTTATCAATTACTTCAGAACTCCAAGCATCAATATTTATTACATTTGAAAAACATAACGCCATCACCGAGTTGCTTGTGCACTGTGTGTTTTTAACCTCACCAAATATGTCGTTATTTTGGCTCAAAGTACTAGAAATCACTTTGGCTGCTTTCACGGAAAACAACTTCTTAACATTAAATTAAACTGGTTCGTTTCTTACTAGGCATTATGAAAAGTCTTAAAACGTTAACAAAGAACAGAAACCCAAACAGAAACACCTGAAAATGGTATTACAACATATAATATATGAATGAATAAATTGAAACAGCCCTTAAACCGTGGAAACAAAAAATATAAACTAAAATAGGAACATTTAAAATGCTACACTAACGAACTATAAGATATGAATTAATAAAATGAAACGATCTTACGAAATTGGTTCAAATCAGCATTCCTTTGAAGCAAAAGCCGATAGAAGATTCACAAAATCACAGCATTTCGTTTATTTCAGTATAAAAAATCTGATGTGTTACACTCACATGACTTTCTCTACTCTTGTACAAACTATTTTTACAAACGCTTATTCTCCATATGCTTCATGTTAATCGAGATGTTAATCTTATTGCTAATTTTCTTGTAGGTGCAAGGGGAATATGGTAGTATTTAAGCGATAGTCAAATCTTTTAAGAGCTGGTTGCTATGTGGTGCATTCCATTCGCTTTGTATGTCCAGGGCATAAAAAAAATGAATAACGAATTCCCATTTGAGAAAAAAATATTGGAAAATTTAAGGGAATATCAAGCAATATCTCAAAAATGGTTCACTCAACAACAAAAATGTATATGACATAAATTGTGTATTTTAACGCGATCTATATTTTTGTGTAGTAAAATTTTGTCTATCTCTTATGGTTTACCAGTTATGCAAAGGTCGTTCACAATGAAGAATACTTTTGGAGACGTCCCAGAAAATTCAAGATATACATTTTATTTGTCATGAAAATATCTTAAACATATGATATTTTAATCAAAATCGTTAGAGCCATTTTTGAGAAAATTAAAACTTTCGAAAAATCTTCCATGTAAAGGGTAATCTGGGGTGGGGGGTATTTTCTTGAAAACCTTCATGTCGCATCTCTGGAAGATACGGAACCTAAATACCAAGTTTGGTGTTTATCCGACTGTTCGTTTCTGAGTTATGCTGTTCACAGACACACACACACACACACGGGCATGTTTGCAAAAATGCTTTTTTTTGGATTCAGGGGGTCTCAAAACACGTTTTTCCTGTGAAATCTCGGTATCGAAGTTTTGGGTGGAATGCAATACTTCCCCTACTTATATACGTAGTAAAGAAAGTAAAAAGAACTATGACGTTTTAGAAATGCAATAGTTTTTAGGAGTTTTTGATTTTACCGCTTCTATTACCTGTCTATAGTAGTAGAGGAAGTATTGCTATATGTAAGTATTCGATATATAGATTGCAGCGGAAATTTAAGTATTGAGGTCCATTGAACACAAAAAAGATATCCAATAAAAGGTTGTTGATAGCATGTCTGTCTATGTGAGTCTGTGAACAGCATAATTCTAAAATGAAAAATCGGATACATACCAAGCTAGGTATTTAAGTTCAACTCTAAGGATGTGACTCACAGAGTTTCATAAAAATTCCCAATCCCACTACCGTTACAAGGAACTATTTTGTTATTTTTTATTTTTTCAGCCATACCTATGAGGAATTTTATTAAAATGTTATATGTTTGACATATTGACACGAGGGAAAAAAATGCATCATATGAATTCATAGAATTCCTAGAAATCAATTTTGTGTGAATAGCCTAAAAAGACCTCTTAATTTTAAGTGAATTTTCTACAACTATAAATCCATAGGAAGTATACAAAACATATTTAAGGAAAATTGTACGGGATTTTAAAATATACAATTACTTTAAAATAAATTATTGTAGCTTTAACCGTTTCCTCATTTCCTGTTCAGCTTTTCTTTCTTTCTTTTTTACTTCTTTATATTAAAGTCGCTTTAACCAGTGGTCACATCGCATCATATATACCTATATGGAGATATTTCCTGTTGGTGGGATTTTATACATCTTCAGGCTGTACAATTCTGAAATGTTATGTCCTTCTTTTGCTTTCGTCGAATCACGCAAAAAATATTCAAATTCTTGTTAAAAATTTGACTACCCCCACTTGTATCACATATGCGTTTATGTAGCTACATACAACAAACATCGGAAAGCATCGTGATTAACAAGAAGAAAGAAAACAAGGCAGTTTGCAAATAATTTGCAGAATAAATGTGATAGTAAATTTTATAACGGGTAGAGAAAATCGTGTGATTGTAACATATCAGAAATGTTTTGTGCACTTAAAATATATTTTTTCAATTGATCAATTTATTTTAGTTTGAGAAACATTATAAAAACAAGGAAATTGAAAGTTCTGAATTAGGATGTATAAAAGAACTGCCTTACTTTCATTACTTTTTGTCTATATTTACTAATGTCAATCAATCAGTAATAAGTCATTCAATCAAATCATAGTTTTCTCCCAAATCTTTCACTGCAAACGTAGCTTCCTCCGTTCTTCACTCTGCGTATCCATATATGAACCATTTATCTCAATATTGTCTGTCCTCTGGTGTCAACTTCTACGAATGTTTTTCTTATTTTCCATTTCTTCCAGTGCATCTCTCAGCAAGCAGTTTCTGGTCATTCAGTGTCACAGCTAACATCTATTCAGTTTTGACATTGTTCTCTCTTCACCCATTATTCTTAAAACAGTTTCGGTTCTGTCTGCTACACCTGGTCCATTCTCCTGTATATCACATTTCAAATGCTTACAATGGGGTTTCCTCACTTCATCCCAACCTCGGAGTTTCTGCAGCATACGTGGGCGATACTAAACATTTTTAGAATGGCGCGTTTCTAAAAATTTGCTTATATTTGACAGCTACTTTCTAATGCTTTGCAAGTTGATTGCCGTGTAGTTTATTCGATTTGCTCTAATAGTTTGTTAATTATCATGATTTAAAGCTTTCGTGTTCACCCAAAAATGAATTGACTAGAGAACATTTCCGGATTATGATTTTTTACGATTTTAAATCGTCATTAACGCCTAAACAATGTGAAGATCGGCTTAGAAATGCATTTGGCGACATCTAAGGCAACAATTTATAATTGGTACAGCGGATTCAAAAGAGAACGACTTTTTCTTAGTGCTGAATTTCCTGAAGGACACAAGAACTGCTGTTACTGATTAAAATATTGCCGCTGTTCAAGCAATGCTTGAAGAAGATCGACGGATATTTTACGTATTTGTTCGGGCGACATTGGTGTGAATCAAATCCTAAACATTTTACATCAACAGTTACAGGTGAGAAAACTTTGTTGTCAATGGATTCCAAATAAACTGATTCCCGATTCAAAAACAACACATTGATTATGCTGAACAACTCTGGAAAAATTCAAAGACAGCGCTTACGTTTTGGTTTGGAATATCGTTACTGATGACAAATCTTGGATGCTTTGTTATGATCCTGAAAAGAAAAGTCAATCGGCTGCTCAATGGGTCTTTCGAACAGAGCCTAAGCCTATAAAAGTCCGACAAATTCGCAGTGCTGGTAAGAAGGCGGTTGCTAGTTTTTTTTTCCTAAAACGGGCCATATTGCTACTATAGCATTAGAAGATAGACGTGCCGTTATGCCGATTGGTACACAAATGCCTGTTTACAGAAAATTTTTGAAAACGTTCGGGAAAAAAACGCCCAAAAGGAAAAATAATGTTACATTATGACAACGCATCTTAGCATACAGCAAAACTAACAACTGAGTATCTGGATGCCCTAAAGGTCAGTACCATGGACCCTCCAACATACCTACAGCCCTGATCCAGCACCCTGTGATTTCTTTTTTTGTTTCCAAAAATCAAAGGTAAAATACGTGTAATCACTCTTTCTCATCAGATGAACATTATAAAAAGTGGAACATTATAAAAACCTGGTTTCTGAAGTGCCTCAGGAAGAGGGTTATCATTGCTTTAAGGACTGGTTTTATCGAATGCAAAAATGAATTGATGTTAAAGGGGAATGTTTTGAAAAACAATAAAATCATTTAATTTTTTTAAAAGCAATTCTTGTTGGTTTTTTCTAAAAATGTTCAGTGTCGCCCTCATACAAAGTCGCAAACCACACGCAGCGCTTCCCTATTCGCTTCCTTGGTTCTTTCTTCAATGGTACACAAAAGATTATATTTTTCTATTAGAAGCTTCCTTTGTCATTGCTATCTTCTGTTTGAATTCTTGATAACAACTCTTATTGCCAATTAGGGTACATTCCAAATATTTAAAGCTATACACACTTGTTCCAATAGCTCATACCGGATTCGAAAGCACATCTTCTTTGTCTTAAAACCTATAATCTTTTACATCTATTACGTCATGAAGGCAAATCATCAGTAAAGTTGGCTTATAGTTGTTGAACGTTGAATAAAATGTGTAATCAGTGGGCATTCCTGTCGTTAAACCAAACCCGGCGGAGGGCGATGGATGTTTCGGGCGTAAAAATCCTTAGCATGGCTTCCTTCGAAAGGGAAGTAAAGTCGGTGGTCCCGTATCGTAGGCTTACGGCACGTAAAAGCCTGATAAGGAGGTCTCTGAGCAAAATTTCTGGTCTTTCTCGCCCAATACAGAATGGGACGCTAAACACCATAGTAATTAAGGAGCGTTCATAAATAAAACTGGATTTAACTTTTCTGGCTACTCTGCTTCCCTCTGTCATACTTCCCTATACTAACTCTGATTTATTGTTCCATAAAGAGATTATTTAGCAGCTTTTCCTTTCCAATCTATATCAATATTCTTCACAATCTTCATACGTTTCTTGTAATCTGCTCTCTCATGTGTCTTTTCAGATCCATAAATACTTTGAAATAAAATTCTACGATTTTCGAAGCAATCCACTCACATTCTCTTTTGCCTTTTCCCTTCCTGAGGCCAAGAGCTCTTCTCATTCGTCTTTCATCTTAGAATATAGGTGCTGATTCAATATTTTCGGTAGCTTATGTGATCAACAGACCAAATTATTGGCAGTGTTCAGCTCTTTTTAGGATTTTCTTATTTAATTTATTGCATTCAACGCTCAACTGCAAAACACGGCCCGAATTATCAATAATAACTAGGATAATAGGGGCGAATCGTATAGAGAGGCAAAAACAGGTATTGTACTTTATTTCCTAATTAAATATTGCAGTCTGCCAGAAACTGGAAAATTATGTCAGAATAGGAGCGGGGTGGGGCTTAACTTCGATATTGGGGATGCATAATAAGTGAATCCTTTGGACTACCTAAGCCTCTTAATTTGGTAGTACTGGGTTTTAATCAGGGGATGTGATTGTTTTATTTAAACTATTACCTGAATATTTTAAACCTTATATAATTTAGCGCACGTAACCTTCATTAACGCTACCACAATTTAATGCAATTTTATTAATTTATAGTATCTATATGATTTTTAATTCGTCTACATTTCCAACACGATCGCCAATAATTGCGAAATAATCTAAAATAGAGCTTTAGCGCGCATAAAGGAGTTGGGGTAAAATCGATAATTCCATGACTGCCTACAGGAAGACTGTCCGATCTGAAATTGCTGAAGATGAAGCTGACATTCAGATATGATGTTTCATGAAAGGCGAATATTACGCTATATTCAGCAAATGTATGATATAGTTTTTTCTATTCTTAAAACCTTGAATAAAAAACAAACAAAGCACCCTGTTCTGAAACATGACGTTAGACAGAAACTTTTAAGTTCTTGAAAGTCTACTTCAGAAATTGCAATCGTATGTGTAATTATAATTACATTACAATCCAAATATTGAACGATGAATCAGATCTGAAAAATTCACTGCTACGAACTACAGATCTTCGTTGCTCTACAACAGAGCTACCGTGAAAAAGCACGCGAGTGGACATCAAACTACTTTCATCTGATTCAATACATATCTCAGTGAGCCTACAAATCGATCGTTACTCTGAGATGTCGTACCTGGAGACTTGCAATGCTTCTTCGGACACCTGGTTACCCACATTATTGCGGTTATTTATGTTTAATGCCCGTTCTTTCTCACTGGCCATTGTGAAAAAAAATAGTATAGTCATAACTTGGCTATCTCTATCACAGTCGACATTTTGACTAAAGCTTGAATACGGAAGAAACAGACATAGATTAACACCAAAGAAGAACTTGTATAATTAAATCTTTACTAATCCCTAGATTTGCAAAATCTTTTGGACGTGCAATGCGCCTGTAGATCGCCCGATTTCGTTAATTTGTCACGAAAATCAGGATATGCACTAGGCATAGAAGAAGCGGCATGTTGCTCGTAGTTGTTCCCGTCAAAAATAAAAGCATTACGTCGTTGTCCATATGTCTAAGCTGCCCAGTGGAGTGGAATAAACTTTACTATATGACCCTAATCATGCGGCGCTTTATTTTGCATTCGCTTTCATCACCTATATTTAGAAAACACTGCAAACTAGTATTTGGAAAAAACGTTAATGAAAATTTTTCACAAACATAAATAACACAGTGATGGGATTTATGCATGCTGACAATGATAATGACGATGATAATAATAATATGCTATACCATGGAATAAAATGGAAAATAGTATAATAGCAATAAAGTCTGATATGTTGCGTTCACATGACCTTCTCTATTCACTCTTCTGCAAACTATTCTTTCAAAACCTTATTCTTCCAAGTACTTCTTGTTAATGGAAATAAACTTTATTACACATTTAAAAATTTCGTTGTCGATATAAGAAATACACTAGACTAAAGCAATAGTCAAGATTTTGGAAAAGCGGATCGCTATGTAATGACTTTGAAATTCCATTGCTCTTTGCGTGACCACGAAAAAAAATGAATAGTGACTTTCCACCTAAGAAAAGTAGAAATATTTGAAATTTGAAACCAATAACAAAGAGTATTTCGGAATTCGTAAACACCACAAAAATCTTATCTGTTACATTCACATGGTTGTGTTACATTCACATGACTTTCTCTAACCTCTATCGCTTATTAGTGGGTACACAAATTATTCTTATTAAAACTTATTTTTCCAACTACTTCATTTTAATCCAAATAAACCTTTCTGGAAATAGCTACATTACACAATTCGTTATAGATACATAGGGAACAGCGATAGTTAAATGTTTAAGAACATGGTGCTATATGCTGGCCTTAAAATTCCATACTGTTTTCATGCAATCCCGAGAAACAACTGAATGTTGACAGAACATGAAGAGAATGACCAATAAGTGAGCAATTCGAGGCTTTAATGACGGATATCTCAGGAATAGCTTATGCCACAAAAAAGTTATTTGACATAAATTGTGTTTTAAAGACATCTAATTTTTTGTATGGTACGCTTTCATCTATTGCTTAACATTTACCAGTTATATAAAGTTATACACAATGTCTTTCAAATGAAGTGGACTTCATAGGTTATTTCCAGAAAATTGAAGATATACCTTGTATTTAGAATGTAAATAGCTTTAATATATGGCATTTTAATCAAAACCGTTGAGCCATTTTTATAAAATAAAACATTTTAAAAATCTTCCATGTAAAGGGGTAGGGGGATTTTCTTGAAAATCTTTGTGTCGCTCTATGGAAGGTACTGAAACTAAATACCAAGTTTGGTATTTATCCGACTTTTGTTTTTGAGTTATGCTGTTCACAGGCACACACAAACAGACTCACACGCGCGTGCGCGGACCTTTTTTAATCTTTTTTTTTTTGGGGGGGGGACGCAGGAGCTTCAAGACATGTATTTCCGGTGAAATCTCGATATCGAATTTTTGGCGGAATATCATACTACCCCTACTTACCATACGTAGTAGGTAGAGAAGGTATTACATTCCACCCAAAAATTCGATACCTAGATTTCAGCGGAAATACATGTTTTGAGGCTCCCTGAATCAAAAAAAAGATTTTTAGAAAAAGGTTCGTGTGTGTGTCTGTGAACAGCATAAATCAAAAACGAAAAGTCGGATGAATAACACACTTGGTATTTAGTTCAGTACCTTCCAAGGATGCGACACGAAGATTTTCAAGAAAATTCCCCTACCGCAGTCCTTTACATGGAACGTTTTACGAAAATTTTGATTTTTTAAAAAATGGCTTTAACGATTTTGATTAAAATATCATATTTTTAAAATATTCACATGATAAATAAAATATATATCTTGAATTTTCTGGGAATGGCCTGTGAAGTCCTCTTCATTCGGAAGGAATTTTGTATAATCTTGTATAACTCGTAAACGTTAAGTGATAAACGAAAGCGTACCATACCAAAAATATAGATCTCTTTAAAGCACACAAATTACTTAAAATAAGTTTTCCTGAGGCATCCGTTATTAAAGGTTTGAATAGATCAATACTTGCCATTCTTTTAAAGTTTCAGCGATTTTCAATTGTTTCTCGCGATTGCGTGGAAACAGTGTGGAATTTAAGGCCGGCATATAGCGTCCAGTTCTTAAACATTTGACTATCACTGTTCTCTTTGTATCTACAATGAAATGGGTAAGTAATATAGGTACATATCTCTGCAAAGGTGTATTTGGATTAAAATGTAGCAGGTTTAGTAAGAATAGTTTGTACACTCAATAATAAAGATACAAGGTAGAGAAAATCATGTGAATGTGTCACATCAGAATTGTGTGTGGGGGGTAGGATTTAAGTATCTCGAACGGTTTACAGTTATATAAAAGTAATATTAGAATGAAGTGCAGTTCACAGGCTATCCCCAGAAAAATCAAAATATACATTTTATTTGTCATGCAACTATCCTAAACATACGGTATTTTAATCAAAATCGTTAAGAAAATTTTGAGAAAATTAAAAATAACGAAAAATTGTCCATGTAAAGGGGAGTTTAGGGTATGGACAATATTCTGGAAACTCATGGTGTCGCATCTTTGGAAGACGCTGAACATAAATATAAGTTTCGTATGTGTCAGACTTTTCGTTTTTGTGTCATGGTGTTCACAAACATACACACCCACACAAACCTTTTTCTAAAAATTGTTTTTTGCATTCCGGGAGATCAAAAGTTGCATTTCCTGTGAAATCTCGATATCAAACTTTTGAGTGGAATGCAGTAGGTACCTTCCCTACCTACTAGTAAGGTACGTCGCAGAGAAAGTAAAAAACTGATGTGTTGCATTCACATGACTTTCCCTACTTACTCTTCTACAGAATCTTTTTACAAAACCTTATCCAGAAACTTTCATTTCACATTTACATATTCAGTTGTACGATGCAGTAGATAAAGCGATTCTTAAAGAGCGTGTGGCTATATGATGGGCCGATGGCTTTGAAATTCTATGAAAGAAAACAAATAGTGACTTCCAATTTGGGAAAAGTATAAGTATTTGAAAATTCAAACCAATAACAAGGAATATCTCGTAAATGGTTAATTCCGCAAAAATAAAACCTTTTATTTGACACAAATTGTGTGCTTTAACGAGTTCTACATTTCTTGTGCAGTAAGATTTTGCCTATCTCTTACGGTTTGCCAATTATACAAAAGGCATTCAAAATGAAGACGACTTCACAGGCTATTGACAGAAAATTCAACATATGCATTTAACTTGCCATGAAAATATTTTAAACATATGGTATTTTAATCAAAATTGTTAGCCATTTTTTAGAGAATAAAAAGTGATTTTTTTTCCCCATAAAGTAATTTGCGGTAGGAAGATTTGCTTGAAAATCTTTGTGTCGCATCGTTAAAATGCTGAATTTAAATAAGAAGTGTGATATTTAACAGAATTTCTGTTTTTGAGTTTTGCTGTTCACAGACATAAACGCACAGAACTTTTTCTAAAAATGGTTTCTTTGGGGGAATTAGGGGAGTCTCAAAATGTGTATTTCCAGTGAAATCTCGGTATCAAAGTTTTGGGTGGAATGCAATATTTTACCTACTTACCTAATATAGGTGAGTGGTAGAGAAAACGAAAATAATGACAGTTAAAGAGCGGGGAAGAAACAGGGAATATTTAGGAAAGGGAAGCGGGAAATGAATTAGGAAATTGAAGAGAGAAAAAGAGAGAAAAAGTTAAGAAGTCAAAGTATGGCTCTGATTCATGTTGAAAGTCAGGGAGTCATATGTTGGGGTCCTAAGGGAAGGGAGGAATTTGCGCCACTCTGAATTATAAGAAACGTATAATATTTTTACACTTTTTGTAGTGAAATAAACAAAACCAATAGTAGTATTTTAAGTATACGTAACAATGCTAGCAACCACTGCGATTAAATTAGTATCGCCGGTGTGCGAAATTTCGTTGACATGTAAATCCATGATATGAGACTGTGGCGTTCAAACACTATGTCAACTGTAGTTGGGATTTAACCAGCAAAGTCGAGAACGGAAATACCGCGCTTGACCAAATGCATCATACAGGTTGACTGGAAGAGGGATGCTATGCTGTGAAAATCGACCGTCGCATGATTTTTTTTTAAATATACATAAGAAGTATTAAAGTAAGTACTTCTCGATTTCGCGCTTTCTTTTTCTCCATTTTAAGTTTCTCGGGTAGTAATAGACACTTTATACTTATTTAAAATTAAATACAAAAACTATATTGAAGTTAATGGAAACAAACTGCGATGTTAAAAAAAGACGTAGAATATTCCCATATAGAGTTAATGAATGCATTCCAGTCTAACATCCTCAAAAAGAGGAAAATATCAGTTCATATAATTAATCTAGGGCAAAGCAAGTACATAAAAGGTTTAGTATTAGCTGATGATGTGTTGTAACATTCGACAAAGCAGATCTGAACGATACATATAAAAATGTCGATATAAACATCAAGAGACAAAAGTAAATGTCCTGCATGGATACTATCCTATAAATCGCAGTAACGACTGTTATGGAAGGCAAGATAGTCTCATTTTTCATTATTTGGGTTGAGACCTAATGCAGAGCGAGGATAACGATATTGATAAAAAAAAGGCTCCAAACACTGTGCCATTTAATATGGAAGCGAGGCATAGATGATTATAGAACCAAAAAATTTAAAAAGGATTTGATATGTAGAATCAACCCTACAACATATAAACGAACGGACACAAAAATGGTTTAATCATTTAGTATAAATGTCAGAAGAAAGAACAGTAGACAAGCCTTCAGTTACTAGCATATAGGAAACGATCATTTTGATGCCCAAAACCGACGGACGGAATAAACGTGGGAACGGAAAAGGCATTTCCTAAAACGTGAGTGGAAAAGGAAGATATAATTTAACATTTTCCCACCCTCATATTAGATTCCGCAGTACTTTCATCCCAAATCTCGCAATCTCAATACTTGTTGAAAGCACTACCAATACGTTTGATTTTAAGAAACAGATGGATATCCAGATAATTATTGATTGGGAAGGGGAAATAAACTTTGATCTCATTCCTGGCCACGCCACTGTTTGATTTTAAACAAGGGGAAAACCCTCGTCTACCCACACTAAAACAGGAAATTAAGAGGGTCATTTTCATACTAGGGACAACGAAGCTATAGAAAATTTAACTGCAACAATTCTTAATTTCCAGATGCATTATGGCCGATCAGAATTCATCGTATGACCTTGAGAATTTAGTTGTTTTCACACAAATTAACAAGGATGATTGTTAACTGGAAATGGAAGGGATTAAAACATGACATTGAAAATATAACCGGGCATTGTGTTTATTATAAGTAGTAGAAAATGAAATCGATACATTCACCGCACCTTGACTAGATAAACAAGGAATGAAGGAAACACCTCGCTGGACAAACGCAATTTGTGCCTCCAAAAGCATTCTTCTACTTCTCCGATTACAGTAACACCTGGCAAACAATGGTTGGATGGAAAATTTCCCAGAAAGTGAATTAGAAGCAGAGTGATCTAAAATGGCAGGATCTCCGGATCTAATGTGGCACAATTTCTTCGTGGCGTAATCTGAAATATATCCTTATGACAACCAAGCTCAAAGGCATTGAGCGAATGTTGAGAAAATAAATGCGTTAATAAACGCTGACGAAGACTGCTTCAAGTCCCTTGGTAAGTATTCACACTTTCAGCTTCTGGAGACACAGTGGTGGTGGGATGCAATGTTGATCACTTTAACAGATTGACTGGCAGAGATAGGCAATTTGGGTCGAAAAGGAAATGTAACTCGTAGAAACATGTTCGGATATTCTTATTTTCCAACAATGTTTATTTTAGGAGACGCTAATGTGTATGTTACAAATGTCACATTTAGTTTTATTTTAAAGAGCAACTTTATAGGCACAAGCCAGTAGCTCACAGCAAAACTAAATTAAGTGAATTATTGTCAGTTTACGTTCCAAAAATGACAAGTGTAAGTATTATTATGCCTTAATGCATTTATTAAAATCTTAAAGTAGAATATTCTGCAGCATTCTTCAGAAATACAACCATAAGCTATAGGGCTCAGTTATTCAAAATTATTCTACATCTTTAGAAATACAATGTAACTAAATTTTAAGGATCAATTATTCAAAATTATTCTACATAAATGAGAAAGTTAATTTTTGCTGTAAACTCTTAAATGCACCCCCATAAAAGAACTGGTACTATAAAAGTATCTTATACCTATGTTATATTCACACGACTCTCAATCCACTGCCGTTTATTTTTATATAGAGTCTGCAAATTGTTCTTGCAAAATCATATGCTCCTATATACTTCTAATTAATGGGATAAACGTTTGCATAAATACAGGGTTATTCAAAAAGAAGGAACAGACTTTAAATATTTATTTCTAACGAACGACAATAGATGGCGTCACATGCGATAACATCACTGAATAGAGAAAAGTTCAAAATTTTATTTTACATGTTCAAAATGAGCACCATTTGTTATGTGAGAAACGACCAGTGTTTTTCCATTTGCATACGCAACCATCTTCTACGAATTTATTATATCAATTGTAAATTTTTTATGATGAGGCGGCTCGCTGTTGAACTTGCAACGAAATGCACACTGCAATGAAACAATGGATTCACTCTTTGCATAATGCAGCACACAAAACTACTTTTCATGCAGTGTCGCCATTTTCTCGTAAACAAACACAGCGCCGCCGTAGGCACTGAATGGAACTAATAGGTGGGGCTTAAAACTTTGAACTTTCCTCTATTCAATGATGTGTCGTATGTGTCGCTATCTATTGTCGTTCATTAGAAATAAATATTTAAAGTCTGTTCCTTCTTTTTGAATAACCCTGTAGTTTCATTACACATTTCGTTGTAGAGATTAGCGATAGTCAAATGCTTAAAAACTAGTCACTATATATCGGCCTTGAAATTCTTACGATGACATCGCGAGAAACAGTTGTAGGTTGGTAATACTTCAAAAAATGACTAAGTATTGAAAAACTCAAATCAATAACAATGGATGTCTCGAAAATGGCTGATGCCACAAAAATTACTTTAGTTTATTTTAAATAAATTTACATCATTTACATAGTAGCTACGTTTTCGTGATTTTCTTGGGGTTTATTAGTTATTCAAAATTTCCTCCGAATGAAGAGACTATTCCAAAAAATTAAAGATATGCATTTTATTTGTCATGAAATAGCATATATATGATATTTTAATCAAAATTCTTAAAAGCCCTTTTTGAGAAAATAAAAAATATTGAACTTTTTTTCCCTCTAAAAGGTAGTTTGGGGTGGGAATTTTCAAGAAAATTTTTATTTTGCATTTTAAGATGATGCTGAGCTTAAATACCAAGTTTGGTATTTAACCGACATTTTATTTTTGCTTTTAGCTGCTCTCTCTCTCTCTCCCTCATACACACGCGTGCGTTCTCCCGCGCGGCTTTTTCTAAAAATGCTTTTGCATTCAGTACCTAATTACTTCCGGTAAAATCTCGGTATGCAATTTTTGGATGGAGTACAGTACTTCCTCAACCTATTAGGTACGTGGCTAAGAAAGTAAAAACAATCAAATGAAAAATTCAAACCAATAATAACGCATATCTCGGAAATGGCTGATGTCACAGAAACAAAAAAAAATTGAAATACATTATGTATTTTAAAACATAGCTTTTCTGTTTAGCAAGTTTTTGACTATCTCTTATGGTTTACCCGTTATACAAAAGTATACATTTCTTCCAAATGAGGATTTCACAGCCTATACCCAGAAAATTCAAGATATACATTTTATTATTTAAATATCTTAAATATACAGTATTTTAATTATAATCATTAGAACCATTTTTGAGAAAATAAAAAATATAGAAAATTAATCCTTGTAACGAGTAGTTTGGGGTTGTAGGATTTGCTTGAAAATTCTTTGTGCCCTATCTTTGAAAGATACTGAACTTAAATACCAAGTGTTGTACTTGCCGAACTGTTCGTTTTTTAATTGCGTACTTGTTCACATACATACAAATACAAACACATGCACACGGATTATTTCCAAAAAGTTTTTTTTGTATTCAGGGGGCATAAAAACATGCATTTTCGGTGAAAATCTGAACACTGAAGTTTTGGGTGGAATGTAATACTTCCTCTACCTACAGAGAAATTAAAATCATAAAATAATTACTGCAATTGCTTAGAATAGTTATGTAACATGCGAAATTATGCTGTGACTAAGTACAGTTACTTAAAATTGCTCATCTAACACAAATAAAATACTGCGCATAAATCCATTAACGTGAATGAAATAATTTCAACCTTTATAACACGCGGTGATGCAGCCGGCTATGGATCGCACTGACTGACAATAGCCAATTACGCTAGTTTAGTTTTAATGGCACTGCTTCAGCTTAAAAACGAATAGATTACTGAGCGCAAGGCAGGCAATAACACACATGATTTTAAGTTATACAAAGTATATTAATATATAAAAAATATAATGTATACAATGGATTCAATTAAATCACAGTTTTCTGTTCCAGATTAAAGTGTTTCATCACTGCAAACACAACTGTATCCATTCCTCTTTGTCTCCATATAATTATGAATATTTTGATTCTGTGCATCATCTGGATCATTTTTTTCTGGCCTGGGTATTGTCTCATTTATCATTTCTTCCAGTGCACCTTTTAGTCAGCAATTTCTTATCTTCAATGTCGCAGTTCTTTCCCTCTTCCTGATCAGTTTCAACATTACTTTTCTTTTCCCGTCCTTTCTAAAAACAGTTTCATTATTTTTATTTTGTCTGCTCATTTCTTCTTCACATTCACATTCCATATACATACAAACATTTTTTTCCAATTCGTTGCAACGTATAACACAAGTCCCCGCACCATATACTGCAGCACTCATCACAAAGCACTTTATTTTCTATTAAAAGCTTCGTTTGTCATTCCTTGATCTGCTTGACTTCTTTACAACAGCTAATGTTGCTACTTATGATGCATACCGAACATGTGAAACTGTCCACTTGCTCCATAACCTCACCTCGAAATATCAAATCTATATTATTTGATTTACTTCAATGACCGTAGATTTTTATGCTCATCTTCATCCCATTCCTGTCATTTAACTCCACAAATGTCCCTTTTAATATTTTTGTATAAGCTAATATTAAGCAGTTCATTCTCATGTCTCCTATTATAAATACCACTTCTCTACGGTAAACATACGCCCTGGATACTTCCTCATTTTGATATTTTTTAAAAAAAATTGTACAGCAAGGGACAGCATATGGGCCGCAAATGCGTCCCCATAACTACAATTTCATGTATCTGTTTCTGAAATAAAATTTTAGGTAATTTGTATACTACTCAGTTGCGCCATGTTATCTACGCTATAAGTTATAACATTTTTCACCTAGATTTATGCAAAAAAAATTCGTGCCGAAAATTCGCTTAACTCGAATTATCCTGCAAATTCTCGCGCTTTCGGTTTCTTTGGTGACTCAGACGATGGCTGTAGAAAATCATAACTTTTGGAAAATGGATGCAGGTGATGGTGATTAAGATATGCCTACATTGTAGACTGTGGTAAGAAGAAACGCACGAAATCAAGAAGTACTCAAGAAGAAAGTTTAAATTTAACTCTTTTTTTGACAAAAATTCAGTGCTATTTTAATATCTGCAAAACATTAGCAGCAACGACTAAAACACTACTTTCAATATTTTAATATCTATGTTATTATGCTCTCTTTAGTGCTTTCTAACTGGAACAATATGTAAAATTAGTACCGTGCGGTGAAAGAGGTTCTGTGCTTGTGAGAGAGAGGGGGGGGAATAAACAGAATTAACCCTGCAGCACCCGCGTTTGTCACACGTTTGGCCGCATGGCTGACATGCGTCACTCATTCCGTTTCCATGTAATTCAGTCCATAGTTCTTGTGTGCACATGGTTTAAGTCAAACGCAAATACGGGAGACTTAACCCATAACCTTTGCAATCATTGCTACGATCTAATGAAGTCGGTATAGCGACTGTCATTATTTAATAGTCGTAGGACTGTTTTTAACAAAATAGATTCGACGAGTGCAAAGGAAATAAACTAATAGCTAGAAAACCCCAGGAAATAAACAGGAGGGCTGGCTTCATGCATATGGCAAACACAAACTAAATCAACAGGTAAGAGAGGATGTTACTTGCAGAACATGTTGCAAATCACTCAACAAACACTAACTCACTGAGGAGGCCCTGCAGGTAAAGCAGTTAACGGTTTCCACCAGGTCTTGCAGGTCGTAATTATATTCCTTTGCCACTCCAAGCAGGTCAGCTTCTGCTGCATCTAAAAGGCTGTTACAGATAGGAAAATGATCAACACGTAGTCTGCAACCTGTGCAAAAGAGTACACCCGTGCATATTCCAATACATTTTAAATCTGTATGGATTCCATTTATACACGTATTTTTATCTCGATAATTGACTAAACCATTCACTAAGAATACAGCATGCGTAAGAATGCAGCGATTTTTGCATTAGCAATAATGTGCAGTGATTAACCACTCCATCTTCGTGGTGTGTGGGGGTAGCGTGTCTGCCTCACATTCAAAAGACCTTGGGTTCTAGTCTGGGGTAGGGCGAGTTATCTCTCATAATCTGAAGACAAATGTCTGGTAACTACAAACTCTATGGATCCAGGACATTTGAGTATCGGCTCACTTTTTTCATTCAATCACCATTCGTTTGATGTAACCGGTAAAAGGATGTTAAAATCCAAAAATAATCCTAGCTAAAAAGTAGTGTAACTAAACAATTATGCAGTTATTCTTCGGTAGTATAGAAAAAGAAAGTCCACAATTTTGTTTACATTCTATTAGTTCCCAATGTAAGTACCATTTGTGGCAAGTTTCCTAAATAGCTTGACCCACTGCATGACGTTATCAAAGTAGATGGAGTACTGCCCGTTCCTTGCAAACTACGTTACAGTTGGCTGATTGCATTTCTGCGCAAAAAGAAAGAAAGAAAAATCTGGTATGTTACAGCCATACGTATATGCACTATAATGTATTTTCATACCTAGTGTATAAATTATTCCTAGAAATCTTGTTTTTTTCTGGTAATAATTATAAATGTTGGCCCAAATGGATTCAATACATTTTTTGTTGTACCTATATATGTACATAGAAGCATACAGGACGCTAGGACAACACTCAAATGCTTAAAAACTAGGTCGTTATATCCTAGCCTTGAAATATCATACTCGTTACATGAACTGATTAAGAAACAAAAGAACGGATATAACATTTCAAAAGAGTATAGCTTGAAATAGGAACATTCAAACGAGCAACAGAAAACATCTCGTAAATCACAAAAGCTGCGAAACGTTATTTTATACAATGTATATTTTAACGAGTTCTATAATTATTATGTAGTAGATTTCTATCTCTTATAGTTTCCCAGTTATATAACACTTTTTAAAATTTAATAAGAATGAAGAGGACTTCACAGTTATTCACAGAAAATTCAAGACCACGTTTGATTTTATATCAATATCTCATATCTGATCTTTTAATGAAAGTCACTGTTTTTGATAAATAAAACTTAAGGAATTCTTTCATGTACAGATGGTTTGAGGTGGGAAAATTTTCTTAAACAGCATCGAGTTGCATCCTTAAAATATGATATATGATATTCATCCGAGTTTTCGTTATTGAGTTACGCCATGCTGTGCTGTTGTCTGTCTGTCTCTCTCTTAACTTACAGACACGTTTTCTAAAACTGTTTTTTTTGTTCAGGACGGAATGCAATATTTCCTTCAACCATCATAAGTAAGAAATAGACGAAGTTACGCAACAAAAAAATGAAGCGCTTTCTGCGTACTATTTGCATCTTCCGACAAAATTGGAATGTAATGGGAAAAAACAAACATTAAATTTTATTGCAATAAAAAGCAAGAAACTGATATAACAGTAATTCAAACGAAAACTTAACAATGAACTTAACAATGTAATGGAGAAAAATACATGCGCATGAAGGTGTGTAGTTCGTTGTCAGTGCATTCAACAAAATCTTGTTGACTTCTCCTTTTGAGTTGCAAACCACAAGACTATAAACATGATTCAATGATGAGATAAAGCACGTTTTATTTTTCCGGGCACTCCAGATCAGAATTTATGTTAGCTCCATAGAATTGTAAACTTGAAATGAATAAGCTAACTCTTGTCTCTAATAATAATTATTGTTCATTCACACTAACTTGTGTAAGCTAAATTGTAATGTTGAATCAGACTTTTAAAATGGAGTGCAATGGCCAGGACTACGAACTACACATCTTCGAATTTTCTATGTAACACTTAAGTTGAATTACTGTAATATCTCGCTTAGATTTTAGTTTTCGAAAAATGTTACATAAGCATACAATTATAAGCATAGTGCTTCCGACAAGTTTCGATATTTAAAACATTTCGATAGAAAGAAAGGTCATTACGGGTTATCTATGCCCACAACCCCCTTAGTTTCACAATAATTCTGAATTTTTTTTTGTTACCTCGTTTTCTTTTACCTTGCAGAACAGCATAGTTGCAAATGCATAAAAGCATCCAAGTGCACAGTATTAGACGAGCTTGCTAAAAAACCTTTTGGCATGTGTTACATAATATTTTTGAAAGCTTTCTAAATTAATATTATGTAGGTATTGCTTAAAAAAATGTATTTACTGAAAAAAAACAAATGACTGGCTCAGTAACATAGTTGATACAGCACCTACCTGCTTTGCGAGGGCTCCCGGGCTCGAATTTGGGCTGGGATCAGGAAATGTTTCTTTAAAGAAGACCATTTCTCGGTATGCTCAGAGTACGGTGTGTGAATGCGAGTGTGTTGGTGTGTGCGCTTGTTATTACGTGGGTGGGTGGCTAGGTAGGTAGGTATTTATTTTTATCTTGAAGAGCTTACAAGCCATAAGATAAGTCATATAAAATTACAACTTAAAATTAAGTGCATGCAAATCATAAGGGCACATTTTAATTGAAATTCTCTTAAGATTACTTTTAAAATGCTTAAAATTAATTGTATATTTAATATTAACAGGCACGGAATTGAATAGTTTCAAACCACAAATCATAGGAAATGTATTAAATTTCGCAGAGCGATGCATAGGAATGTTAAAATTATGCCTCAAACGGGTATCATAGTATGAAAATCAACATTTCTAAGAAAGTAATCTCTTTTAATAAATATCAACTCCATTAATTTAAAGGTATACAATCCCTAGACAGCCAATATATTAAAATTAATAAAACATTCCTTACAGGTTTCTCTACTATAAATACCCGCAATCCATCGTATAATGGTTTTTGGGCAATAAATACCTCTCTCGTGGACCCTGACCCCCCAGAAACAAACCCATAAGCCAACCATTCGACCGTAAAAAATTAATTAACAATAACAACAACAATAATAATAATAATTTAGGATCACTGCTGGGACCTAAGAACACGTGCCAAGTCATACCTTATGATTTTAGAAGTTAATCTACAATCAGCACAACTATATGGCATCAATAGGTGCTGCAGAGTTAACAATATAAAAAAATTGTTACTATGGTTTCATGCGAAGTAGTTAGCAAAATCACAGTCTGAAAATTTGTTTATCGAAATTAACATTACATTTTTGTAAAATTTGTAAGCGAAAGCTGCATTGAGCATCCTGTGGAGAAGAAAGAAAAAGTACCCGGACTGATTCTGTCGGTAAAGAACCAGCTACTTCAACACCCAATGGGTGTTATCGGAGGAGCCCGTTGCGCTAGCGCCCACCCCTATATACGCAACTGTTGCAGGTTCTAATTGTGGCAAATGTTTTCAAGTGGCAGTTTCAAGTCTGCAAAGGATTGTGAATTTCACTTTTATGTATCCAAAGGATTTGTTTTATTCAAAACTGAGTTAAAATTTAAATAAGTTGTGTTGCACCTATTGTTATGATGATGTTTATTTATTGGTCAGCTAAAATGTTGCAATGACGACTTTGGAAGACACTGTCCGCTAAAGCAGCACTTTACGGACAGTTTTCGGTCCCCAAAATGATAAGTTTAAGGAGGATGTACAAAAAAAAACTGTTTTACACTTGTATAATACTTGATATAGAACTCTGAAAGTGTAACATAGACCTAGTGGTATAGACATCATGTCGTTTACGAAAACTACAGAAAAACAAGAGCTTTACTTGCCCTTGATATGTTCCAACATCCTTCCTGGTGCACAAGTCCGTAAAAGGTCCATGACTTCAACTTCGAGAGTCACAAGAAAAGAAAGAAAGAAAAAAGAAACTAAATAGGCGCCATAAAGAAAAGGCAGAGAAAAAGGAGAAAAGGAGTTTGTGCAAAACCAGCAGTGGCAGAGGGGTCTCCTATAATTAATTACGGAACTGGGCAGAGAAGAATAGTCTTGAGCTGTATGACGACAGCGTACAGCAATGCGGTCAACTACCACAGAACAGGTGGATGCAAATATAGTAACCGTTATCAGAGCAATCCAGAAAGTGTTGCCTTTGGCAAGTTTGCCCAAACAGCTCAACATTTCCTTTGCATGTTAATAAATTCGCCAACTCCCGAACAAGAAGTTATACGCATATTACAGAAGCTGCTGTTATGAAATATCGAAAATGATGTCGATAAAGTAGTTGGAAGATTTGCAATGACCAAGTACAGGGTTAAACAAAAGCCTGGAACTGTACAAATGCCTTTAGAGAACATCAATTTGACTTATTCAAAGTTGGTTCACCAGTGGTGCAGGCGGTCGAGGACTTCCCACACTCAAAAGCTTACAATCTACACCATTCTAATCAGCACAGTAGTTAAGCCCTAACAAGGGTAGGTACACTTGAAACCAAACCTAGGCTGACCACGATCCCACCAAACAGCGCTCGTTCGGTCGTATATAATAATATGAATGAATTTAAAAAGATCCGACTGTTACGTTCACATTACTTTCTCTAGCAATAATCATTTGTTTTGATATAGCTTCTACAAACTATTCTTCGAAAAGCTTATATTTCTATCTACTTCATGTTAATCCAAATAAATATTTGTATATACAGGGTGGACCATTTAAGTTGCGACTGTACAGTACCTCCAAAACGAAGCGTTGTAGAAAGAAATGTCTTGAATAAAAGTTGATTGATATTACGGGGGAAAAAATGTCATTAGTCCTGTTTTATTTGGAGGACGTTATGATGGTCATTTAGGGTCAATTTAATTTGACCCTGATTGTAGGTTCTCATTTGAAAATAATTAAATTGACCCTAAAATGACTATCATAACGTCCTCCAAACAAAACACGACTAATGGTATTTACTTTCCCCCATAATATCAAGCAACTTTTATTAGACATTTCTTTCTACAACGCTTAGTTTTGGAGATATTGTACATTCTCAACTTAAATGGTCTACTCTACGTATAGCTTCATTACACATTTAGGTATAAGCACAAAGGGTATACAGGAGACTGGAGCGATAGTCAAGTGTTTAAAAATGCTTATATGCTGGCCTTGAAATTGCATACTCTCTGACATGGCGAAAAATAACTGAACGGTGACGGACTTCAAAAAATTGAAAAATTCAGACTAATAGCGTACATCTCGAAGTTATTTGAAATAAAGTGTGCGTTTCAAACAGACCAACATTTTTGTATAGTACATTTTGTAGCAGTTGAGTAAAATTAATTTCGAATGAAGATAACTTTTTAGGCTATTTGCCCCCCCCCCAAAAAAAAAATCAAGACACCTGAACATTTTAATCAAAATGGTTCGAGCTATTTTTATGAAAATAAAAAAGAACAAAAAGTGTTCATTGTAAAGTGTAGTTTGGGAAATTCCGTGTCGCATCATTGGAATATGCTAAAGTTAAATACAAAGTTTGGTATGTATCCGGCTTTTCGTTTATGAGTTATGCTGTTTATACACATACACACACACACATGACCTTTTTCTAAAAATACTTTTCTTTAATTTAGGGGACCTCAAAGCATTGCGGTAGAATCTTGATTAGGTGCTAGAAAAACTATTTTCACTTTTATATAATCTTTCTACCGGAAATGACCCAGTCTCTTATTTTAAATGGAACAATTATTTAATTTATATTTTAGATGGCATGGCCTAAAAGTAGAACTTCAAACATAGTGCAAACGAGCTAAAAGCTTTAGATTATCGCACTAGTGTTAACTATCGATAAGTTAACTCGACCTACGGCCTTCGTTTCGAAACATTCCTACTCGCAAAATAAAACCCTACTTGTATCATAATCTAAATGTATATTCAAGTATAGAGTTTGCCAACAATCTAATTTCACCTAATATCTTTTACGTCATTGATTTATTTGAAAATTACCAGAACCCGCAGCTCAACTTGTCTTATTTTGTTAACTACGGAGCTTTTTGCTCTCAAACTCTCTCCCTATTATTTCTGTTTTCGACCTCACTCTCTTCTCTCCCCCCCTCTCTCTCTCATCTCTGTTTGATGTGTTGGGAAATTATTGAAAAACGTGTTGGGATGTGGATTCAACCTGGGGGAAAAACTACTATCATAGTCAGGTGAATAATGTTAAAGTGAAAATAATAGTACCTATAACAATTCTAAGAGAGAGCGAGAGCGAGAGCGAGAAGGTTGTATTTTAAAAGTGATGCTTGTGCAATAATCAGAATTAGGGAGAAAGCGTAAGAAATTGTTAATAAGTACCCAACTCCAATATTAAAAGAAATTATAAAATCTCAATATTCATGCATATAATATGTATATGCGTTTTCCCGTCCAAGTAGGTGGGAAAATCACATTTGACGGGTAAAGGTATGGTCTACCGCAGAATAAAATGCAGTGGCGTAGCAACCGCCCCTGCAACCCCCGCAGTGCGGGGGGGGTGGGCCAACCGAGAGGAGCCCCAAAGGCTCGAGATACCGTATTTTCGCATGTTTTGGCTGCGAATGCAGCACCCTGTTTTAAGACTGTAAATTCAGGGGAAAAAATAGTTTTCTTGGAATTTCGGGAGTATTAAGAAATTTATGACAACTTTGTAAATTCCCTAATCCTGTACTTGCCAAAATAGCGGTACCGCATGGGACAATAGGATGGAAGGGGTAGTTAGAATTATTTTCTTCGTTGTTATTTGAATTTACTGGTTAACGGGCAATACGAAATACAAACAGGTTTTCTCTGTTCTTCGCGTCATTCTGATCTATTAGGATAGGGAGCGTAGGATAGAGTGTAGGACTGCTACATTAGTAATATTGTGAAAAGGGCCTTATCTTGACTGTGAGAATTAATTACATGTACAGGTAAAAGATTTTAATTTCAGAAATTGAGTAATCTTTTTAATTGGTATTATGTCGATTGAGCGTGTGTACTAGTCGGCCACAATATGAGTGCCTGGGGGAGGGAGGAACTAAACAGCTACAGAACAAGTGAGCGGGGCAATCGGGTAAAGAACATATCCGCAGTTCCTAGTTTCACTTACTATATCGAGGCTGCGGCCTGCAAATGTAGACTGCTTTCATTGTGCGACTGTACATTCCTCTATCGTCTTGCCCCTCATTCCCCTCTGATCCATAGCCTTCTCCAAGCGCACTCATATCGTGGCCGACTAGTACCTTAGTGGAGTGACAAAACATAAACAAAACAAAAACAATAAACTAAAGAAAGAAATGCCTTGGTAGCGAAATTCCGAGAAAAAAAAATTCACAGTTTTCACCGATAAAAAGGAGATGGACAAAGTGTTCTAATAGAAACTGCAGAAAATGAAAAATGTGCAAATTGCCGCGTTTCTGAAATAGACGATTCCGCTAATTTCGTGGGCGAGTCCATAAAATGTGAACATAGCGCTTGTTTTCCCACGCTTCTAACAATAATGAAGATGAGTTGATAAACTGTGAGAGCGGCACTAATTTTCCCTGGACTTCAATTTCTCAAACGTATGTCGGAAAATATATAAATTTTATCTCACAAGAACCCCACTCATCGAAGTCATCTTAATAAAAAAAATCGCAGATAATTTAAAGAAGCGTATACATAGTAAGAAATAGTGAAGATACAGGAACATTTTCCAGGATTGTTAAAGTTGGGAATGGAAGTGCACAAAGATTAGTTACTACAGTTTTAAAATTCATACATATAATATGTATATCGGATTTCACACAACCATGCAGAAATCAAGATTACGATGCAGTGAAAGTGATGAGTGGAGTAGACACGGGAGTGCAAGGCGCGTCAAAAGACTGCAGCCGACTGCCAATTATGTACATTGTGCTTCCCACAACTTGAATTTAGTCCTAAGAGACGCGGCTAAGATACCACAGATAGCATATTTTACAACTGGCTTGGAAGAATATATAGGTTTTTCAGTTCCAGGATTAAAACAAGACAACTATTAGAGGAAATGACAATTGGAAAGAAAACCCCAACTTTCAAAGGACTCCGTCCAACAAGATGTTCTCAGCTTATGACGCTTTGTTATCCGTTTCTGTTACCGAGATATCATGAGGGCTTTAAGCAACATAATCGTGACTTCTAAAAATTCAAATGAGCGTAACGAAGCAACTTCCGTAAGAAGTAAGAAAGAGAAAAAAATGGAAATTATGCCTGTGGTTCAGGCAGTAGTACGAAGCAAAGTGTTAGAACCTACCAATATCGTGTCAAAAAAAACTGTTAGAACCTACCAATATCGTGTCAAAAAAAACAGTCACCTAATGAAAAATACAGCATTACAAAAGTAGTGGGTGAAGCATTTATTTCACTTCAGCAATTTAGAAATTCCTTTAACAAAGTAAAACAAAACGCTGAAAAAAATGGCAAATACATGGGGAATCGAATGTCGTTTTCCAATAAAACCACAATTAAAACAAAGAAACTTTTCAATGAATTGCACGAGGATAAAATGCTGAGTGATCCCGAAAATTTCGAATGTAATGTGTTACATGGTTATTGGATATCGTGTTAGATCAACTACGACACAGACTTAAAAGCATGATGGATATTACTGAGGAGTTCAAGTGTTTTCAGCCCAATACACTCGCGGATAATAGTGACTGAGCTTCATTCAATCGCAAAAAAACTTGTAGTGAGCTATCCGAATGATATTTCACCACAATTTCCTCACCAACTACTCATGGTCCGTGTTGCACTTCAGAACGACATCAAAGGTATTAAAAGTAGATCAGTGAAACAGTTAACAGATGTAATCCTTATAAAAAAAATCTGATGTGTTACACTCACATGACTTTCTCTACTCTTGTACAAACTATTTTTAGAAACGCCTATTCTCCATATGCTTCATGTTAATCGAGATATCGAGATGTTAATCTTATTGTTAATTTTCTTGTAGATGCAAGGGGAATTGGTAGGCTTTAAGCGATAGTTAAATATTTTAAGAGCTGGTTGCTAGGTGGAGTATTCCATTCTCTTTGCACGTCCAGGACATAAAAAAATCTGATGTGTTACACTCACATGACTTTCTCTACTCTTGTACAAACTACTTTTACAAACTCTTATTCTCCATCTATTTCATATTAATCGAGATAAACATTTACAGAAACGATCTTTTGATATACAAAGAGAATTACGTTTTACACATAACGACCTGTTCTAAAAATATTTAACTCGTTCTATTTCCCCCTTGTTTTGTAATAGCAAGGGCAATATAGAAATACAGTAGCCTTTAAGCATCGACATATATCTTAATAGCTGGTTGCTAAGTGCAGCGACATTCCCTTTGCCACAGATTAATACTCTGTGCATATCCAAGACAAAAAAAATGATGTGTTACACTCACATGACTTTCTCTACTCTTGTACAATCTAATTTTACAAACGCTTATTCTCCATATGCTTCATGTTAATCGAGATATCGAGATGTCAATCTTATTGGTAAAATTCATGTAGATGCAAGGGGAATATGGTAGCTTTTAAGCGATAGTCAAATATTTTAACGCTGGTTGCTATGTGGTGCATTCCATTCTCTTTGCATGTCCAGGACATAAAAAAAATGAATAACGAATTTGAGAAAACGTATAAGTATTGGAAAATTTAAGGAAATAACAAGCAATATCTCGAAAACGGTTCACTCAACAAAAGAAATGTATATGACATAAGTTGTGTATTTTAACGCGATCTACATTTTTTGTGTAGTAACATTTTGTCTATCTCTTATGGTTTACCAGTTATGCAAAAGTCGTTCACAATGAAGAATACTTTTGGAGACATTCCCAGAAAATTCGAGATATACATTTCATTTCTCATGACATTATCTTAAACATATGATATTTTCATCAAATTCGTTAGAGCCATTTTTGAGAAAATTAAAATTTTCGAAAAATCTTCCATGTAAAGGGTAGTCTGGGGTGGGGGAATTTTCTTGAAAACCTTCGTGTCGCATCTCTGGAAGATACTGAACCTAAATACCAAGTTTGGTGCTTATCCGACTGTTCGTTTTTGAGTTATGCTGTTCACAGACACACACACACACACACACACACACACACACACACACGGACATGTTTCCAAAAATGCTTTTTTTGGATTCAGGAGGTCTCAAAACATGTATTTCCGGTGAAATCTCGGTATCGAATTTTTGGGTGGAATGCAATACTTCCCCTACTTACTATACGTAGTAGAGAAAGTAAAAATGAATAACGAATTTGAGAAAAAGTATAAGTATTGGAAAATTTAAGGGAAGAACAAGCAATATCTCGAAAACGGTTCACTCAACAACAAAAATGTATATGACATAAATTGTGTATTTTAACGCGTTCTACATTTTTTGTGTAGTAAACGTTTGTGTATCTCGTATGGTTTACCAGTTATGCAAAAGTCGTTCACAATGAAGAACACTTTTGGAGACATTCCCAGAAAATTCGAGATATACATTTCATTGGTCATGACAAAATCTTAAACATATGATATTTTAATCAAAATCGTTAAGAGCCATTTTTGAGAAAATTAAAATTTTCGAAAAATGTTCCATGTAAAGGGTAGTCTGGGGTAAGGGGATTTTCTTGAAAACCTTCGTGTCGCATCTCTGGTAGATACTGAACCTAAATACCAAGTTTGGTGTTTATCCGACTGTTCGTTTCTGAGTTATGCTGTTCACAGACACACACACACAGACACACACACGGACATGTTTCCAAAAATCTTTTTTTGGATTCAGGGGGTCTCAAAACATGTATTTCCGGTGAAATCTCGGTATCGAATTTTTGGGTGGAATACAATACTTCCCCTACTTACTATACGTAGTAGAGAAAGTAAAAAAGCACGTAAGTATTTCTAGTGTCCCTGGTGTCTCAGTGACAGTGGAATTATTTCGAACTCTCCCTATGACAGTGGCTTCAGTAGTAAGGACTTTCTCAAATTTAAAATGAATCACCATCTGCGCAGTTCGATGACACAGAAGCGTTTGTCACCTTTAGTATAATAAGCATTGAAATGGAAGGACCTGGAAATTAAATCTTGGTAATCCTATTATTATATTATTATTATTATTATTATTATTATTATTATTATTATTATTATTATTAATCTTATAATCATGATCATTATCATCATTATGTAAAAATCTATAACTGCCTTCCAGGAACTTTTAACACTAATGCTTTCTGTCTTAGGCTCACTAATGGCTTTCGTTAATTTAACTGCTAATTACCCTCTTCTCGTGGCAAATCTGTTCAATTCAAACTTGGTACATTATACGTGATTAATTAATACGGAAATCATTTACTGCAGCTATTTGTTTATCTTACTATTACTTCTTTATTTAATTATTTATGTATTCCCGTCAATAATTACGGTACCACATACTATTTCCTTGCAATCGCGAGAAACAACTGAGTGTTGAAAGAACTTTAAAGAAGGACTAGGTAATGAACAATTCAAACCATTAATAACGGATATCTCGGAAACGGCGTTTGCCACAAAAAAGGTTATTTGAAATAAATTGTGTGTTTCAAAGATATCTACATTTCTTGTGTAATACATTCTCGTCTATCGTTTACTAGTTACTATATAAAATATATAAAATTGCTTCCAAATGAAGAAGACTTCAAAGGCTATTCACAGAAAAATCAAAATATGATTTTATTTCTCATGTAAGTAACATTAATATATGGTATTTTAATCAAACTCGTTTTTTATAAAATCAAAAATTTCGAACAATCTTCTATGTAAAGGGTAGTTTGGGGTGTGGGATTTTCTTGAAAATCATTGTGTCACATCTTTAATAGGTACTGAATGTAAATACCAAGTTTGGTGCTTATCCGACTTTTCGTTTTTAGGTTACGCTGCACATAGAGAGGGAGGGAGGGAGGAAGTAAGCGAGATGAACCTTTTTCTAAAAATGTTTTCTTTTTTAGATTCATGGGGCCTAAAAACATGTATTTCTGTTGATATCACTATATGGAATTTTCGGGTGGAATGCAATAAGTACCTCTACCTACTATTACGTGGTAGAGAAAACAAAACGAAAGAAGGAATATACAAAATGTAAACTCGAACAAAACGATTAAATTGTAACAAATCGCTTACAAATAGCAGAGGTCCTTAATAACTATTTTGTAGAAGTATCAAAAACATTAATCGAAAACTCTTCGGTTCAGACTTACAAGTCTAGAACCACAGAAAAGAAAGTCCTATCCCTACATTTTCTTCGCACCTACTACAGAAATGAACTAATGATATGAAAAATAAAAAATAATTTGGGTTAGATGATTACTCAAAGTTCTTGTGAAAACCATGCTCAAATCACACACTAAAACCATTATCCTTTTTGATAAATTTACCAGTGAGTTAAAGTTGTTTTCCAGATAGTTTGAGAATTGCAAAAATAAAACCTTCTTAAAAACGGGTAAAAAAACCGGAACAAAAAAATCTGAGGTGATACATTCACACAACTTTCTCAACCCTCTATCATTTATTAGTGTGTATACAAGCTATTTTTATAAAACTTATTTTCCTACCTACTACATTTTAATCCAAATAAACCTTTGCAGAAATAGCTACATTACACATTCCGTTACTTATTCAAAGGGAACAGCTTTAGTCAAATGTTTAAGAACTGGACGCTATACGCTGACCTTAAAATTCCATACCGTTCCCATGTAATCGCGAGAAACAACTGAATGCTGAAAGGACTTTAAAGAACTACCAAGTAATGCACAATGCGAACCATTAAAAATGGATATCTCAGAAAAAGCTTATGCTACAAAAAAACTTATTTGATATAAACTGTGTTTTTTAAACAGATCTACATATTTTGTGTAGTACATTTTCGTCTATCGCTTAACGTTTTAGCAATTGTACAAGATTATACATTATATTTAATGTAGCCTTTCTTTCAATCAATAGTTCAACTCTCCTCTTAGGAGACAAATTGTTAACACCTATCACGGAGTTGCAGAATAATCAATCCTAATGGCCAGCGTCTGCTTAACTGTCGTCTTCTCTTTTAGCCCCAAATGAACCAATGTATTATTCATATAATCCAGCAGTGCTTCCTGATAGTGTTGATATTGCAATATTAACTATGGTCTGCTCTTTTAGCCCCAAATGAACCAATTTATTATTCATATAATCCAGCAGTGCTTCCTGATAGTGTTGATATTGCAATATTAACTATGGTCTGCTCTTTTAGCCCCAAATGACCCAATTTATTATTCATATAATCCAGGAGTGCTTCCTGATAGTGTTGATATTGCAATATTAACTATGGTCTGCTCTTTTAGCCCCAAATGACCCAATTTATTATTCATATAATCCAGGAGTGCTTCCTGATAGTGTTGATATTGCAATATTAACAATGGTCTGCTCTTTTAGCCCCAAATGACCCGATTTATTATTCATATAATCCAGGAGTGCTTCCTGATAGTGTTGATATTGCAATATTAACTATGGTCTGCTCTTTTAGCCCCAAATGACCCAATTTATTATTCATATAATCCAGGAGTGCTTCCTGATAGTGTTGATATTGCAATATTAACTATGGTCTGCTCTTTTAGCCCCAAATGAACCAATGTATTATTCATATAATCCAGCAGTGCTTCCTGATAAGTGTTGATATTGCAATATTAACTATGGTCTGCTCTTTTAGCCCCAAATGAACCAATGTATTATTCATATAATCCAGCAGTGCTTCCTGATAAGTGTTGATATTGCAATATTAACTATGGTCTGCTCTTTTAGCCCCAAATGAACCAATTTATTATTCATATAATCCAGCAGTGCTTCCTGATAAGTGTTGATATTGCAATATTAACTATGGTCTGCTCTTTTAGCCCCAAATGAACCAATGTATTATTCATATAATCCAGCAGTGCTTCCTGATAGTGTTGATATTGCTATATTAACTATGGTCTGCTCTTTTAGCCCCAAATGACCCAATTTATTATTCATATAATCCAGGAGTGCTTCCTGATAGTGTTGATATTGCAATATTAACTATGGTCTGCTCTTTTAGCCCCAAATGAACCAATTTATTATTCATATAATCCAGCAGTGCTTTCTGATAGTGTTGATATTGCAATATTAACTATGGTCTGCTCTTTTAGCCCCAAATGAACCAATTTATTATTCATATAATCCAGCAGTGCTTCCTGATAAGTGTTGATATTGCAATATTAACTATGGTCTGCTCTTTTAGCCCCAAATGAACCAATGTATTATTCATATAATCCAGCAGTGCTTCCTGATAGTGTTGATATTGCAATACGGAAAAAACATGCGTCTTCCAACGTATGTTACATCGATTACAGCACTGGAATCAGACCACTGTCCTGTCTTAACCATTTTCAAATTAAAACTTAATATAGTAGTTAAAAGGAACACGCCTAATAAACGGTTTTGTAAACTGGAATAAATTTCAGTCAAAATTTTCCACCCTGACATCAGAATATAGTTTAGTAACACCATCTGGCATCGACAACGCAGTTAAATATTTACGAAACAGCTTACTTTTGTGTTTAGAGCAGCAACAATTCCTTCAAACAGACCGAGTTCTGGTTACTATTTACCAAAGCATGTTCTTGAGCTTATAAAAACACAGCATTCGCGAACAGTGGTAACGCGAGAAGCAACCATGATAACGAAGAAAACTCAACAATCTCATGTGTAAAGTTAAATACGAGCTGGACCAGCATCGTTTAAATACTTTTCAGACTTATTTATCATCCGTTTCAACAAGTGACAACACGCAGTGGCAAGCAACAAAGCGAATCTTGCGAAACCGTCATTCCTCCTATTCGTGCAAATAACTCTACATTTATCAACAGTGAATGCAAATGTTCGCATCTTATTTTGAAGAAGTATTCTCACTCAACAGGAACGACAACCAGCAAACCATATCGGTAATTGAAAATTAGCTTCTTGACGGGCGTAACGTTAGGGCCTATGAGGGCGGGCCCGGTATTTTAGGGGCCCGCAGAAAAAATATTATTATTATTGTTATTATTATTATTATTATAAAGATTATTAATGAATATAAAAATTAAAATATATACAAATATAAATACAGAAACATGTACAAGATAAACAGTAAAGTGTAATGTCAGTCTGCATAAAAAATTGATGGTCAGATCATTCAAAACGGTTTCCTAGAGTCTGTCAACGTTTATTTGAGTTTAGCACAGCTGTGTGTGTTAACAATGCTTGCCCTTAACTACGACTTCTCTTGTAACACTGGTTTGCATCATGTTTCTCTATCGTCACAAAAGAGCGGCGCATAATTACAACAATGAAAATGAATGCCAAAATATCACATTAGGCAGAAAATTCTTTATTGATGTGTAGTGCTCCTGAAATTGTAATATACACATGTTTTCTATACATTTAGCTTTTATCGCACTTTTCATTCGACAACAATGTCAATTGTCAATTATCCATTAAGATGTGGTGAATAACGGTCAGTCAACAGCCAACTCAGTTTCAGACGAGCTTTCTTCGCGAGAACTTCGGTGTATCGAAAAAAGTAGTGTGATATTTTTAAAACTTCACTAGTTAAAAGTTTAACTTTTTCAGTTTTACTATTTAACTGTGTACTGTTTCAGAAAAATGAAACCTTTTAAAGTCTGAGTGGTGCACAAACAGGAAAGAAGAAGCGCGAATTAGAAAAAGAAACAAACAAATTAGTGAAAATAAGTGATTTCTTTTTCTCTTCCTACTATTAGTACTAGCTCAACGGTTACAGAAGTTTGCAGTGTCACAAGTGAGTGCGCTTCTGAAGTGAACACCAATAATAATTGTGAAAGTGAAAATGAAGATTATAACAAACTCGCCATAAATATAATTAGGCCTATTAATATCACAGACTATTCAAATGGTCGTGCAGCTTATCAATTAGATGTAGATAATGAAACTAAAATGTTCTTTGTTAGACAAAATCCTTGTCAGCCAGCGGGCCCATTCCCCGAAGATGCTAAGCAGGAATACAGGTCCTTCTCCATACAACGAAAAGTTCACATTGGCAGGACAAAGAATTTGGAGAGAATGGTTGTGTTATTGATCTAAAAATGACTCTGTTTACTGTAAACCGTGTTGGCTGTTTGGAGGACAGAAATCGTCGTCAGCTTGGAGGGAAGGGGTTCGAGATTGGAGGTGCCTAACCAAAAGTATAGTGCGACATGAAACTAACTATGCACATTTGAACGCATGCGTCGTTTTCAATTCGTGGCGTAAGGAAAACACAGTTGACGCGAGTATTAATTCAGAACTAAAGAAAAGTGAGTACATAATATGGAAACAGGTACTTGAGCGTATTGTGAATGTGACTTTAACACCGGCATCCAATAATATAGCTTTTCGGAGACATAGGGAGGAAATTGGAAAATCAAACAGTGGAAACTTTTTGGCAATTATTGAATTTCTCGCAAAGTATGATCCGGTATTACGCGATTTAATAAATAAACCAAAATACACGCAAAAATACCTTAGCCCTTCAATTCAAAATGAGTTAATAAACGTCTTATCCCGTACAGTTGAAAAAGAAATTATTAATGACATTAAAGCTGTCCCATTCTTATTATCACAGACAACATTACAAAAAGAGATCAATTAACTCAGATATTTAGATATGTTACAGTTTCGCATGATGTCACTGGAAAGCCTTGTGACGTGAAGATAAATGAAAGCTTTTTAGGTTTTCGTGAAATAAAAGATCAAAGTGCATTAGGAATAGAAAAAGAAATATTAAGTGCAATAGACGAAAAGGGACTCTCGTTAACTAAATACCGTGGTCAGGGTTATGACCGTTGTGCCAATATGTCAAGCATATACAAAGGTGTTAGAACATGAATTCAACAAAGACAACGAACTGCAAAATATGTGCATTGTGCAGCACATAATTTAAATCTAGTACTTAAAGATGCTGCATGTGGAATTCAAGAAGTCAGGTCCTTTTATGACACAGTAGAAATGTATCTTTTCTTCAGTAGGTAATAGTATTAAAAGACGGGAACTTTTGGTATCTTCTTGTACCTTAAAAACGCTTTGCCCAACTCGTTGATCTTCGAGATACCAGTCTGTTAAAGGCCTTCGGTATGCGTATGTGGATGTACTTAAGGCTCTGTCAAAAATAATACTGATATCTAAAAAAAAGAAAGAAAGAGAAGCTGTTGTTTTGAAAAACCAATTAGAGGAATTTGGATTCTTTTTCAGATAGTGCTGCAATCAAAGATTCTAGAATGTACTAACTTAGCATCTCAAATTTTGCAATCGAAAAATGTAGGTAGATCTTGATAAAGCGTGTTCTCTTGTTCAGATTGCAGTTGATAATTTATCTTGCTATCGAAAAAATTTTGAAGAAGTAATGTCCTCAGTTATATTTCTGGCAAAGAAATGGGGCATTTCACCACAATTTGAAAATAAAAGAATTCGAAAAGTGAAAAAACATTTTGGTGAATGATGAATTGGGTAATAGTGCATTGCGCCGATGGCCACTTTCCATTAGCGACCCGGCTAATGAGGTCATTATGAAGAAGCTGTCAATCCATGCGGTTTAAGGAAAAATTACCCGGTTAGACAACTAAGACCACAGATAGAAAGAAGAAAAGGATTAAACAAATCTTCACAAAACATTAGTATAACTGTATATTTGTGCAAAGTAATAATTTTATGCGTTATATACGTACATGCATACCAACGTATACAAGTATATGCAAGGAGAAATTGGGGAAAATATTAAGTAAAAGATTTAATTTGATTTAGTTAATATAAATACTTATTATTTAGGCACAGTTTTGTGTAAAACAATTTACCTCGATGAATTTGAAATAACAATATCAAACATCTGTGATGGTGTTACTGAGAGACGTGGTAGGGAATTTGTACGTTTCTCGAATTCTCTACTCCTCATTTATCCCGCATTTGCTAAAAAATTGTTTCAAAGTTTCCTGTTTGCATGTTGTATTGTTTATGGAAATACATAACTTAAAAACCAATGTTCTCAGAAATTGTATATTATAATTTTTCGCACTTACAATGCTCGTTACGATGCAGCATATCGGTGCGACATTTTAATTTCTCTGCAGCCTACCTATTGCTTTTCATAAAAGCGCCCACCAAATCTTTCAGATATTAGAATGGGAAATAAAATGTATATCTTGAATTCTCTAGGAATAGTCTACAAAGCCATCTTTACTTTATGTGAATTTCATGCTACTTAAAACCATAAGGAATAGGCAAATACCTTTTATATAAAAAAAATGTAATCTCAAGAAAATGTTCAAAATAATTTTTACTTTCTCTACTACGTATAATAAGTAGGGGAAGTATTGCATTCCACCCAAAAATTCGATACCGAGATTTCACAGGAAATACATGTTTTGAGGTGCACTGAATGCATATA
The DNA here is from genome assembly GCA_030765065.1 of Deroplatys truncata. Taxonomy (NCBI): domain Eukaryota; kingdom Metazoa; phylum Arthropoda; class Insecta; order Mantodea; family Mantidae; genus Deroplatys; species Deroplatys truncata. The sequence goes on from CM060978.1 coordinate 122,939,866, forward strand.
AAGCATTTTTGGAAACATGTCCGCGCACGCGCGTGTGTGTCTGTCTGTGAACAGCATAAATCAGAAACGAACAGTCGGATAACACCAAACTTGGTATTTAGGTTCAGTATCTTCCAGAGATGGTGACACGAAGGTTTTCAAGAAAATCCCTCCACCCCAGATTACCCTTTACATGGAACATTTTTCGAAAATTGTAAATAAATTTTGAATAAAATACCAAAGTTTAAGACATTTTTATGGCAAATGAATTGTATATCTCGAATTTTCTGGGAATGTTCCTAATAGTATTCTTCATTGTGAACGACTTTTGCATAACTGGTAAACCATAAGAGATAGACAAAATTTTACTACAGAACAAATGTAGATCGTGTTAAAATACACAATTTATGTCATATACATTTTTTTTTGAGTGAACCATTATCGAGATATTGCTTGTTATTTCCTTAAATTTTCCAATACTTATACTTTTTATCAAATGGGAATTGTTATTCATTTTTTTGTGCTGGTAATGCAAAGAGAATGGAATACTCCACATAGCAACCAGCTCTTAAAATATTTGTCTATCGCTTAAAGCCTATGAATTCCCCTTGCATCTACAAGAAAATTAGCAATAAGATTAACATCTCGACTAACATGAAGCATATGGAGAATAAGCGTTTGTAAAAATAGTTTGTACAAGAGTAAAGAAAATCATGTGAGTGTAATATATCACATTTTTTTGCTAATGTATTATGGAAATACTTCTTGTCGTATGTTTACAGTTCCCACATGTAAGTATATCTGCACAGTATGCGATTCTTCTTTTTTTTCCAAATCTCATCAAAAACTAGAAATATGATGCGGTACACCTACATGACTTTCCCTGTTCCGTACAATTTCACAGGTATTTACTATTCATACAAAATGCAATTCTTCATTTTGTGAAAATGTTCATATCACATACTTGGAAGATATAGAACTTAATTGAATCAGGGACCTCAAAACATATATTTTCGGGTAAAAACTCGCCTTAGGTAGGTTGTAGAGAAAGCAAGCCGACTTTCTTGCATAAGCAAGAGCATGGTGAAATAAACATAGTAAAGTCATATAGCTTGATTTGAAATCACTTCTAGCCAAACATTTTGAGCATTATTAAGGCAGGATTTGAGGCATCACTTTTGAGACGAATACTATAATATGCAAGGGCAATGCAACGTTTGGTTGGAATACAATACTTTCTTACCTACCATCTAGAGGAAGTAAAAACGGGAATGTTAACTTAGTAAGAATTCCTAAGTTTTGCTGAAAGTTTAATTCAAGTGGTCAAACATATGTAAGCTGTTGAAAATATATTCCCTAGTAATTTTTTTTCCTGAATCGTGATTATATTCCCCAACAAGTCTGTAATTCACGTCGTTATATACCTGAGAAGAAATGCGCGTTTCAGTTTTTATGTATACATCGTCATATCTGAGCGGCCAGTGTAAGCTGCACTTTGCGATATTTGAAAATTTCAATAACCCGCAATTCGCGGTTCCGTTTGCTGTACATGGAATAGATATTCATTAATAAACACAGTATAAAAAGCAAGATGAAGTCTGAGAACGTCTTGATCGTCGGCGCAATACAAATACCTAGTTGGATATAAATTTAAAATGTTAGCGAAAATACTTCCTGCAAATTAACTTTTAAGATTTTTGACAAGGGAAAAGTTGGATATAAATTTAACACTTTAACGAAAACCTTTCCTGCAAATAAACTTTTAAACTTTATTCTGATGTACCTGTGGTCCCATTTGAGTAACCAGTGTTTCCTTAAACCGCGGTGATTGACAGGTCCTTCCTAACGACCCTCATTAGGCGGATCCTAATGGATTTTGGCCATCGGCGCAATGCAACAACACCGGATGAATTGTATCAGGACGAGCGGCTAGAGGATCAAAGTATGTATTTCAGAACCACTGTTTTTAATGGTTGTTTGGACATTATTGTAGCCCAGTTAAAAGGCAGATTTGAAGGTATGCACAATGTTAACCATTTCTTCAAAATTATTTCCCCAAAATTTCTAAATTCTGCCTCCGATGAAGAGATTCACAATGCAGCAGTAATACTTCAAAATGAATATGGGGAGGATTTATCCAGTGAATTGCCAGACCAGGTAATAGGTTTAAAAAACGCTCTGAAAAAAGAAATATCCTCATTAACCTCTGTACGTGACTTAACAAAACTATTAGTAATAGAGAATTCAATCGTAGCTGCTAGCGTTCCAGGTTTATGCACAGCGTTTTACCTGTTTTTAACTATTACTGTTACTGTTTCTTCGGGTGAACGCGCATTTTCGAAGCTCAAACTTTTAAAGAACTATCTGCGGAATTCTGTGACACAAAATAGACTAAGTGAACTCAACCTCCTCGGTATCGAAAGCGAAAGAGCTATATCCATTGATATCAGTGAAATCGTCCATACCTTCGCATCACAGAAAGCACGCCGCATGATCCAGTTTCACTAGAGATCAAGGTGAGTACATTGAGATTTTATAAGTACAAGTACATCAAACAACACATAGAAGTATAGATTTATCCTTATTGATATAGAATGTCAATCACTATAATGTATTAATTTTGTTTAATACTTTGAAAATAGTGAAAAAATAATAGCTTTGTTTATATTACGCAGGATTATACAATGCATTGCATTAAATTTATACTTCTACCTGCCGTAATTGAAGTTATGTTAGTTACTAATCGGTTATACATTTTATTTTAGGGGGCCCGGATTTTCATTTTTGCAGGCGGGCCCGTATTGCGTACGTTACCCTCTGCTTCTTGAAAATATGAACAAACCTAATGTGCCGAACAGTCACACACACATCTCCACAGGAGCTACTCTATTTCATCCAAAAGCTACCCAATTAAAAAGATCCCAGATCACGATCTTATTTCCAATATTGTTTTAAAGCAATTTACTAAAAATGTCCTTGACTATATGACTGGGATTTTCAAATCGGTTTCAGATCTGTTAAAACATAAAATTTAGCTAAATCAAACAAATTTTGTAGATTAATAACTTGCTAAATATTGCTAACTGTTCGAACATGTTCGTTAATTTCCATCATTTTATGCAATACGCTTGAAAAGTTACACGATCATTCGTTTATTTCTTATTAACTCATGCAAAGAGTGTGCAATATAAAGGCTAGCATATGTCGACCTACTTTTTAAGCAGCTGACTGTATGCTCCTACGTATCTGCAACAAAATGTGTACTGAATTCATTACTCGGATGAGTATTTATTAACAAAAGTGTGCAGAAAATAAGCTTTTTGTGGGAATAATTTGTAGGATAGATATGAAAAGTAATATCAGGGCAGAGAAACTCATGTGACATCCTTTAATTGTTTATTTTTGTTGATATGGAGGATATGAAACGCTAGGAGTACGAGATCCCGACAGATGCGGTAGCAGAGCTCGTAGCCCGGTTTTGGAAACTACCGTAGGTAGGTATTCAAGAATTTCTACCAGGTAAAGAGAATCAGTAACATTAGGTATTATGACTAACCTGTATGAAATTATATGAACGTTGTGAGGAAGAATTAATGTATGGTTTTGGGATGGTTTATCGCGAAACGTCTGAGCCTTATAGAATATGCAATCTCAACTGGATCGTTAAAACGTTAACAGCACATGTATGCCTGTCGTGCCATTTCAGGATTTGTACGTATGCCCGCGGGTAATTATTTTGAGCTAAATAAGAAGACGCCCATTATAACGTCAATGACATCCAAGAGAATAACTGGTCTTCTTTCGGCTACCTTGGGACCAACCATTGCTTAATTAGGTAAATATAGGTGGATACGTTTTCGTGACTGAAGTTTCTTGGAAAGTTCTTTGGGAGTCGTAACGTAGCAATTTGTAGGCAGGTTTGGCCTCCTGGCTTGGTTCTGCGACATCTCCGCACGGTAGGCACGAAGTTTTGTCAAGAGTCATTACATCGGCTAAATATACAGGATGAGTTTGAAGTCCACCGACAAACTTCAAAAGGTGATTCCTGACTGGAAATGGAGCACAAAAGTTCATATCACCTTGTGTTCCGAGGTGCATAGTTTCCATGGTAAATGGCACTGAAGAACGACATCAAACAAAGAACCCTGGCACACAGTACATGATCTGAATCCCATCCATGTCATAACAGATGTTCAAAGTGGCCTCCATGGGATGCAATGGACGCATTCACATCTCGCATCATGGATTGCGCCACTCGTTCGAATATTCTGGGCTGTATCCACATATCGTTGCAGGGTATGTAGACACGCTGCTGAAGGGTCTGAACATCAGGAACAAGCTCACCGTACACAATGCTTTTCAGCTGCCCCCATAAGTAAAAATCCAGAGCGTTTAAATCCGGTGACGAGCAGGCCTTGCAACAGGGCCTCTCTATCCATCCAACGTATGGGGAAGATGTTGAGGTGTCAGAGAACAGTGATGCGGAAGTGCTTCATAGTGCTACAGCCACATTGCCTGCCGTATTGCCAAAAGCACATTTTCCATCAATGGAGGCAGAGTATTTTGCTCTGTTCAGGCGTTGTGGAAGAACTGGTCCACGTAAGCGGTCGTCAATAATCCCTGGCCGAACATTGATGCTGATGATGATTGATGAGACACTTCAACCATTCCGTGAATATTTTCTGTAGCCCACAGATGGCGATTATGAGATTAATGATGCCATCTCTACCAAAGGTCACTTTATCGGTGAAGAGAATTGAAGACAAAAATCCTATAATGGTGATGACCTGTTGCAAAAGCCAGCGACAGAATCTTTCCCGTGGAGGAAAATCAGCCGGTGATAATCCCTGCACACGTTGGAGGTGTTACGGATAATAGCGGTTGTCATGTAGGATACAGGTAACCGTCCTTTGGCTTACACCATGTTGGTGGACCAATTGCCTGGAGCTTGTACCGGTGTTATTCTCAATATCATCGAGAACATGTTCCTCCACATCTGGTGTACGCAAAGCCCGCAGTCGCCCTGAATGTTCGTCTGCTTCAAAGGACCCAAGCTCAAACAAACGCCGAAAAATGGCTCCAAATGTTGTGTGATGTGATTGGTGCTGTCTGTTAGGATACTTTTTTTTAGTTATTATTTATGGACGCTCTTTAACCTCTATGGCCATTAGCCTCCATTCTATATTGGACGTAAAAGACCGGAAATTTTACTGAGAGGCCTCTTTATCAGGCTTGAGGTTCTTTTAGTGCTGTAAATTTACGACTCGGGGCTACTGGCTTTATTTCCCTTCAGAAGGAAGCCATGCTAAGGATTTTTAACCTCGACATCACCATCCGCCGGGTTTGAACCCGCGACCTCGGGAACTGGGTCTGTCAGGATACGCGGTTCGGTACATCCGTGCTGCCTCGACCGTTTCTACCTGCATGGTCATACACGAACACCATCTCGATTTATTCTTGGAATGAATACCGAACCATTGCGCTTCTATGTTGCTTATATCACGCTATCTGCAACACACAAAACGCACAGGGCAAGTTATTAGAGAGCGTCGTCAGTGCCATCTATGGAAACTACGGATTTCCGGACACAAGGTGATATGAACTTTTGTGCTGCATTTACAGTCAAGGATTACCTCCTGAAGATTGTAATAGACATAAAACTCACCCTGTTTATTAGATGGAATTGAAATGAGATGTTCTTAACTCCTGAGTTTGTCCCAGCGCTCCCGATCAAAGTACTGGGCGCGATAATATCCATTGTGCCTTTGTGTCGTCCTCCATGGTCTAGGGGTACCATGCTAGCCTCTAGTTTTCCAGGTCGCGGGTTCAAACCCGACGGAGGGCGATGGACTTTTTCGGTCGTAAAAATCCTTAGCATGGTTTCCTTCGGAAGGGAAGTAAAGTCGGTGGTCCCGTGTCGTAGATTTACAGCACGTAAAAGAACCTCAAGTCTGATAAACAGGCCTCTGAGCAAAATTTCTGGTCTTTGACGCCCAGTATAGAATGGGACGCTAAGAACCACAGTAATTAAAGGGCGTCCATTAAATATGTATTTGTTTAAATAGAGATAAATTTGAATCACGCATATGCATAACATTCTTTTATACCCCAATGCATTTAGGTACGGTATAAAATATAAACCGCACTAAATGTTAGCAAAGAAATGGCTCTTGAGAGGATTTTGTTGCTTCAAAATATGTGGTTTTGCCTCTTCTATCCACTCGGAATTGTCAACAATAATATCGAACTGTAGTGATGCACTAGCGTTGCTATCTGTAAAACAGAAATCCGGACTCGCCCCGGTAAAGACAATGAATTTTTATAGATCTAAATGACATATCCAGCCTTTTGCATTATAACGGTTAACTCAAGAGCTGCTTCACACGGAAAGTCGTGAAACTGTGCATATTGGTCGGAGGACGATAGACGATGACACATGCTATAATCGCACCTTATAATCAAAGCTTTGTTCTCTAGTCCTCTGTCGGTGGATCATTTTCATATTAGAACAAGAAACTGTCCTTCCCCCCTGTCCGCGCTACATAGCAAAGCTCGCGTCCAAGAAATCTTGCGCATGCAACACCGTTTCTACAATTTCTGTTCACGTATCTTATAGTGCGAATGGGAATAGAGAATAGACTGCGCCGTTGACACTGGCTCTTCATAGCATAAGTAGTTTCATCTAGCTATTAAATTAAAGGCTTTTTTTCACGATAAGGAAAGCATTGCAAAAGCACTATCAATTTTAGTTTACTGCCTTTGTGGCCGAGTGGTTAGCGTTCTGTCTTCTCAACCCCGAGTTCGGGCTCGATTTTCGTTTAATCACAACCATTCGCTATCCTCCGCATCGTCTGAAGCTATGAGTGTGGGCGTGAATATGAGTAAAGTTGAAACTGAGTTTTATATATGGACGCTCTTTAACTGCTATGGTTCTTAGCGTCCCATTCTATATTAGGCGTGAAAGACCGGAAATTTTGCTCAGAGATCTCTTTATCAGGCTTGAAGTTCTTTTAAGTGCCAGAAATCTACGACACAGGACCATCGGCTTTACTTCCCTTCCGAAGGAAGCTATGCTAAGGATTTTTAGTCCCGAAAAGTTTATCGCCCTCCGCCGGGTTTGAATCCGCGACCACGGCAACTAGAGGCATGGTACCACTAGACCACGGAGGACGACGTGAATATGAGTGTGTTTAATAATTAGGGTATTAAAAACCAGAGTTAAGAAAACCTACAGTTCAACGAGTAACAACACCACCAGTCATTTCTCAAGTAAAAGCCTTTGATAAGGCCACAGAAGTTAAAGGGTGCTGCACAAATGAAAAAGTTACCGAAAGTTCAGTACATCTACTGTGAAACAGCACTCACTTTATTTTCCTCTTTTGAAGCACAAATGCCCGTCAACATTATTTACAGACAATCGCCTTTCTGTAAAATTTAATGTTTATTAAGTGCTTATGAGTAACTTGCTGTTCAAAGAACTGAAATAACCGTGACACAAAGATGGGCTACACGAGTTGAGGTAGAGGAAAAACCAACAACAAGAACCTGAATTTATAAACATCCACGTCCGTGCCTGTCTACAAAAGTGTCGTTATTTTTTATGTCTCGGGACGGAGGAGTGTCCTCGGGCGCGAAGATGTTGCTCCTCCCGCACCCCCTGCACATCCGCTTATTACCAGAGGGAGGGGGCGAGGGCACAAAAGGCGTGGGACATCGCGGGGCGCGCACAGTTCCATCCAGCCAGCAAGTCAGTAGCCTCTCTCGCCGTGAGATTTCAACGACCGTATAGACGGGGAACCAGAAATGCTGACCGCAGGGGCTTTTGTATCCGCTTCGGCATTTCTTTTAGCTGCCATTGCATCCATTTATGGTATGTATTGTACAAATGCTACAATCAGTTATTTAAATAAAGCATTGTTGCAAACGTTATTGTTAACTGCTTCTGAGAATGCCTGTGTATTTGGCTATTATTATTATTATTATTATTATTATTATTATTATTATTATTATTATTATATTATTTATCATCGTTTTACCTTATGACATTCTTTTCGATAAATATAATCGCAGCATACCTTTAACATTCGGCTACTCCTCCTTTCTACTCCTGTTTTCAACGTATCTATTATCGGAAAGGTATTTTTATGAATTTAATATAGAAATGAGCTCGGGGACGTAAAGCCTTAAAACGCTGTGTTAAGCTACCTAAGGAACGACGAAAAACACAGAATAAACACATTAATCTTGCAATTTGATCTAACCGTTAAATCAACACATCTATTAACTTTGGTGAAAAAACAGGAAAACTTTCTTTTCTCGTATATCTTCAAATGACACTTTGGCTTCCTTTTTTTCCTTTTCTACTCTTATCTATGCTGACTGCAATTAATACTTACTCCACCCAAAACTACTAGATTTTATCGCAAATACATATTTTAAGGTACCCTGAATCCCTAAAAGAAGCAGTTAAACAGAGATCCGTGCGCTCGTTTGGGTGGGTGGGAGTGAAAAGCGTAATTCACAAACGAAATGTCGTATGAATACCAAGCTTCGTATTTAGTCCAACATATTTCAAGGACGCAATACGAAGATTTTCATGAAACTACCCCAACCCCAAACTACCTTTTGCATGCGAGCGTTAGTTTTAGTATCCCCCCCCCAAAAAAGGACTAACGATTTTGATTAGCATATCATGTGTTAGAGATGTTAATATAAAGACAAAAGGTATATCTCGAATTTTCTACAAGTGGCCTATGAAGTGGTGTTAATTCTGATTGAATTTAAGTTCAGTATCTTCCAAAGAAGATTTTCAAGAAAAATTCTCCACCCCCAAACAACATGGTATTTTTGATACTTTTTATTTTTTTCAAAATGTCTCTAAGGATTGTGATTAATATATAACATGTTTAAAATATTTAAATGTATATCTTGATTTTTCTGGAGAAATCCTGTGAACCCCTCTTCATTTGGAAGGAATTTTTAATAAGTTTGTAAAATGAGTAAACCATAAGAGATAGACAAAAACTTATTACAAAAAATGTACATTATTACAAAAAATGTACATCTGTTTAAAATACCAATTTATTTGAATTAACCTTTTTTTTTTGGGGGGGGGGACATCAGCCACTTCCGAGATATCGGTTATTATTGGTTTGAATTGTTCTAAACCTTTGTCGTTTTTAAGTGCTGTCGCTATTCACTCGGTTTTCTGTATCCCATTTGTATCCCTAACGAAATATGTGATGAAATTAATTCTGTAAACGTTTATCTCGATTAACATGAAGTAGACAGAAAAATAACGTTTTGCAAGAATACGTAGAAGCTATAAAATAAACAATAGTGGGTAGAGAAAATAATGTAAATGTAAAACACCAGATTTTTCGGTTATGTAAAATAATCGATTTTCTAAAAAAATATTTACTTCACTTTCAACTTGAGTATGTTAAATATGACTACATATAGTCATAAACATTAAAATACTTAAACCAGTTTACACACCTTCTGTTTTTAACAAACGTTAATTATATTTACTTTGGAGTAAGAAAAACGCCTTCTTGCTTCTAAACTTTCGAAACATAAAAATATGATTTCAGACTTGTACTTCAAATTAATAATCTTTACGCCAAAAAGGTCAATATTTAGGATGTTATGCAGATTTTAGCCTACTAATAATGCTTATGTTTTCATGAGATAGTTATCTACGAGGCGACTGCAAAAGTTAAGACCTTGATACAAAACATACATATGGACTTAACACCCTCTTCATGCAAATGCAGAAAGCCTGAACACCGAAACTTAGGAAAACAGTATCTCACAACACAGACCTTCGTTTACTTCTTGAACCCGAATCAGGCCTTTTTCTCTCGATGATTTTTGGAAATGTATCAAACGGAGTATCACTGTATATAGTCCGTTGCAACTTGGAAGCACATGTCGCGAAGATTCTCACCTCCGAGGTGTGGCGGTAGCGCATTTGCCTTCCAACCTGGAGGGTCCGAGTTCGAATCTGGGTTATGGAAAGCTGCTAAGTCCCCCCCCCTCCTCAAGATTTTTCTTTATTCTCATAAAACAGATTCCATTAATTCTCAGCTCATAGCATCCCGGGCCCATACGAGCATCCATTCTATCAATTTCATTTCCCGCTCCGAGTTGTTGAAAGTTCAACAGTTAAACACTTAAAAGCAATCTGCAACAGCAGGAAAGCACTATGGTTGCTCTTTGCCCGGAAACAGTGGTGCTGCCAATACCGGATTTGCATAACTAATCATTGTGTTTCCTTTCGCATATGCAATGAGTGTTCCATAGCTTTCAGGCGCTCACTGAACGATGTTTCTCAACTTGCAGAGCGAAATTACTTTCATGCTGCGACGGCAGCACTTACGCCATCTTCCATCAAAGCAACCAGAGTTCTATCCTAGTGATTGCAAACTAAGTATACAGTGGTCTAAGCAGTGTTTCTGTAAGTTTTCCTTTGTGCTTCTGTCTCTTCTGTTATTCACTTGCTTCAGAAGTAATTGGCTATTAACGCGTTACTGCGTTAAAAATAATGAATGAGTGAATAAATAAGTAACACGGATCTTACTCTCCTAAGCGGTAACTCTGACTAATCGGCAAAAATCTGGCACTACAACTGCCTCTGTGGTCTGGTGGTTGGCATGCTAGCCTCAAAATACAGAGGTTCCGTGTTCGAATCCCGGCTGGTAGGTGGGAATTTTTCTTTAGCCAGGATTACTACCTATGCTTTCTAGAGTCTGGAAGTATGAATGAGAGTGTGAATGTTATCCTGAATATACTTCTATTGCTCAGTTTAAATCCTTAGTAAGTTCTTTACTACTAGCAAGATTATACTTGAGGTCATTGTCATGTTGATAAAGAAAGCGAGTTATAGAATTAGGTCTGAGGACGAGAGCACAATTGTTTCTTAACTAACTTCTGAGTTGCAGTGGTAATGTTCCCCTAATGCAGAGGTGATGAAAACATGACTCGTGATTACACTGTGGCATTCCGTGTCATTCAGTCTCTGACAGGCACTCGGCCTGATTTCCAATTTTCACTTCCTTCCTCCCTGCTTGGTGAAGCTACTCGTGTTCTTAAGCGTTAATTTCTAATATTGTTTATACTGCTTATCTGCTGTATATCAATATATTGTTAACCGTGACTGATGGTGAAAATAAGGTAATTCTTAAATGTTAGTGAATCAGATGATTACCAAGGACAGATAGGTATTAAATGCCGTGCTTCTCCAGATGAGTAGAGAGATGCTAAAACATACAAAGGGAGATTGTAAGAAGACAATATGTTTCTATAAAGGTTTCACAAAGGAATAACATCTATAAGCAACTTAAAATTATAAATAATTAATAATGATCATAATAAATACGATACAAAATACATAAGAAACCTCTCTTTTTGGATTTCTACAAATGTGTACCAGAAATAAGCGCACTATCGGATGAAGTTAATTGAAATGCAACAACCTAAGAGATGGTTGAAAGGACAAGCCAGAAAGTTAATTTAGAAGCATAAAATTGAAATAAATATATTTATTTTTACAATGAAAATGTAATATTTTATTTAAACTTTACTTCTTCTACACACAGAAGCAAGCTTCTATATTTATTCGGCCAAATTTGTTCAAATGCAATTAAAATAATAAGATTGTTGTTAACTGAATCATTGGTTACAAAAAATTTCTCAGGGTAGCTGAAGCGAAATTATTTGATACATGAAACGGAGGTCTATACACCAAGAACATCAATTACGTTGGTTCTAAAGGAATTAAGGTACAAGTTGAAGCGCATTCGGTTCTAACAAACGGCATCAAGTTGGGCTTTAAAATATATTCTTCAGTTTACGTTCACCTTGTTGTAAATCAGTATCTTAAGCTTTGCTTTACTTCATGTTAGTTTTGCATAGTGAATAAATAATTCTGTTTGCTAAACTTCAATAACCTAGAGTTCCAAAGGTAACGACGTTGGAACATTTTACGTTGTGTCCAGTTCTTTGTATATTTTAGCCAAGGGATGAATAGGTATAACTCAACCACAATATCATTGTACTTCACTGGACTGGCTTCCACATCTATTTAAATGTAGGTTTCCGTAAGATCAAATGCAATAATATCATGGTCGACTTATATATGGCCCTGTGTTGAATGGCGCATAACTCCTGGAGTGAAATACAGGTTTGTTATCGACAAAACAGCATTGCGGTATAAGAATTGGCAAGTGCTGTTAGCTTGAGAGACTCTCGTTCGGGTATGTATTTGATGTATTAATCCTTTCCCTTGGCTAAAACACTAGTGAACGCGCAGGAAAGGCTAATACGCTTAATGAAATTCCAGACAAAGTTTCACAATCTTTACATTATAAATCTGATGAGAAATATTTAGGATTTGCGTCAAATGGTTTTGTTTATGGTTTTTCATATTGTGTATTATATATGGTGGATTACAAAATATGTACGTATGATACTTTCTTTGTAATTGCCGAAAATGCTTACATGAATCCGTAATTGTGTTTCTCCTTTTTAAACGAGATTGCAAATACGATCAAAGAGGAACATTTCTTATGTTCGCGCACTTAACCAGCAATGCAGAAAGCCGACCTCATTCTATTCCGGTTTGATTCCGCCGCATAATTCTCTCGCATTCAGAAGTTACAGTTCTATTACTTAAATTTCAAAAGCTAAATCGTCTGTCTGTGATTTATTCCTTCAGATTATTAAGGAGGAAGGTATTGAGACTCATTCGCATTTTAACCTCCATTTCCACCTTAAAATTACATATTACGTCGAGGAACTCTAAGCGTATAGGCCGTCAACATGGTCCGCATTTCATTGCTCAATCTTAATATCAGAAGTGAAAGAAGTCTGCGATCTTTCAGCAGGTGATATTGTGTCAAACAGCTGTGTATAAGTAGTATAGGTTTCTCAGTAACAATAGCAGCACTTACTCATTAGCCAAGCACTGAACTTCTCTTTCCTTTTTAATTGTCGGTTCATTTAAAGTCATTCTGATATAAGGAGTACCAAAAATCTCCTTCATTAGCACTCACAAGTAACGTGAGGATTGCTTGTGGCATGTCTAAAGCAGGAACCGTTTTTGCAATCAGTGTCTGTGGCGGAGTCCCTTAGGCCTAGCAACAGGTGTGTCGTGTTATTGGGATCTGTTATAAATTGTTCTTGCATACCAGTCGTCATCATCATCATTGCCGTTTAAAAAATTCAGATGGCAATTGTGAAGGGTTCCGAAATTCTCCGCATTTTCAATATAATATATGCTCATTCGAAAGCGACAAGTCAAGCATGAAAAAAAAAAATTAAGTGTTACCTCATATGAGTTTCTCAATCACTCTTCTAAGCTTATTCTTCCATCTACTTCTTATTAGTCCAGATAAACGTTTGCTTTTATTACGCATTTCGTTATGGGTACAAGGGAGATACAGGAGCCAGTCAGATGTTACAGAGCAGATCGCCATATGGTACTTCGAAGGTCCACTTTTTGCATAACCACGAGAAAAAAATTCTGATGTGATACATTCACATTACTTTCTCCACCTTCTATCGTTTATTAATGGCTATACAAGCTATTCTTACTAAAGCTTATTTTTAAAATTCCATACTGTTTCCATGCAATCGCGAGAAACAACTGAATGTTGAAAGAACTTTAAAGAATGACCAAAAATGAACAATTCGAACCATTAATAATGGATATCTCAGAAATGGCTTATGCCACAAAAAAAACTTATTTGAAATAAATTATGCGTTTTAAAGAGATTTACGTTTTTGTGGAGTATGTTTTCATCTATCGCTTAATGTATATCAGTAATACAAGAGTATACAAAATTCCTTTCCGAATGAAGAGGACTTTAAAGGCTATTTCCAGAAAATTTAAAACAGAAATTTTATTTGTCATGTAAATATCTTTAATATGTGGTATTTTAATCAAAATCGTTAGAGCTATTTTGTTTAAAAATTAAAACATCTATTCCAAAAAACTTTCCATGTAAGGGGTAGTTGGGGTGAGGATTTTCTTGGAAATCTCCATGTCACCTCCTTGAAAGATACTGAACTTAAGTACCAAGTTTTGTACTTATCCAACTTTTCACAGACACACTGACACACAGAAAGACACACGCGGACCTTTTTCTAAAAATGCTTTTTTTTTGGATTCAGGGGGGTCTCAAAACATTTATTTTCGATGAAATCTCGCTATCGAATTTTTGGGTGGAATGCAATACCTTCTCTACCTGCTATGTACGTGGTAGAGAAAATAAAAAGAAAAGGCATAGCGATTCAGCATTTTAAAAAAATTATAAAGTATTTGAAAATTCAAACCAATAACAAATAACATGTCCGAAATTGTGGCACAAAAGATTACTTGACATAAATGGCGTGTTTCAAACAGATCTATATTTTTGGGTAGTAAGTTTTTCTACCTCTTTCTTACGGTTTCAAGTTATACAACATTCATTCGGAATGAAGGGAATGTGTCCTATTCGCAAAAAAATAAAGACATACATTTTATTTTTGTCATGCAAATATCTTGAACGAATGATACTTTCATCAAAATCTTTAGAGCCATTTTTAAGAAAGTCAAAAATACTACCCGCAAAGTGTAGTTTGAGATGGGAAGCTTTACTTGAAGATCTTCATGTCGCAACTTTGGAAGATGCTGAAATTAAACTCCAAGTTAATCGACTTTTCGTTTTTAAAATATTGCGTACACACACACACACTCTCTCTCTCTCTCTCTCTCACAGGCATGCACGCGCGCGCACCCGCTTACACACGGACCATTTTTTCTAAAAATGCATTGTTTGGATTTAGGTAACATACATGTCTGACGAAAGAGAGCAGTTTTCCGGCAAGGTCGCTAGTGTAACACGGATAGGTTTAGACAGGAGAGACAACGCCCGAACGAGAGTACAGTGCAGTCTGACCATCAACACAACGTACGTAACGGAATAGATCTTTACGTTTCTCTTCTTTACAGACCTGTAGTACAGGATAGTAGTCAACGGAGGGGACATCTAGCACCTCGACCTCAATGGATCTTTTGTACGTACATTCCCGGGAGGAACGGATGAGGTGAGAAAACCTCAGAAAGCGTATGGGTTGCAGAGCGAGGCCGGCGCAAGTAGACAGAGATTGCAGTTCCAGGCTTGTCCACCTGGCAGCGGGAGGGTCGCTCGGAGACGTCCCTCTAAATGGGACCGGGGAAACACGACCCAGTACAACACTGTAACACATTGAATATTATTTTTCTACATTGTGAGCATATAACTTTGCGTGGCGACGTTTGCATTTTGACTTTTTTACGGAACCGTCCACTGTGTTTAACAGACTCAACTGCTGCATTTCCTTACTGCAGACCTGCCTGCACCTGCTACGCAGCGGTAATATATGTCGTGACGTAATACAAGCCTGTCATGTTTCTGCGCGAGCTTCCTCTGCCTCTCGTCTGCACTTATTCCTCAGAACAGGTAGTATTTCCAGTGAAATCTCGATATCGAATTTTAAGCTGAATACAATATTTTCTTTACTTACTATAAGTACCTAAGCAGTAGACAGTAAAAATTATTCTACATAGTTTTACCGCACACAGAGCCAAGGATAGTCTTCAATACCAAGAGAAGAATGCCTGTTATAACCATCAGATGGTTTTTTTACTGGGAAGGGGTTTGTCACTCACTGCAATGTCTTGCTTTTCTGCAAATCGCCAACCGAAAGATTGTTTCAACATATTTTCAAAAATACAAATGCATTTATTTAATTATTTCGTAATTCAAAGTGAAGGCCGTTTTTATACAAGCAACATGCAACTCTCTGTTACGACAAGGGTAACCGACGTCGTTAAGGCACGGACTCGTGAACGGGAGGTCTGTGGCTCATATCACGCCAGAACCGCCCTCTCTGTTTTCCAGGTTTTCCTCAGCCCTCATAAATGTCGGGGAGGGTTCCTAAACTTAAGCCTGAAACGTTTCCTTCCCGAATTTCCTTTCCCAATAATCATTTCATTTTATTTCATGACCACCAGTGGCACTAACTGTGGTACCCTATGAAGTAAGAGCGAGCGTTATACATTGGGGGAGAGGAATAAAAAAGACATGCACACAGAAACAAGTCATAATATTGTAGATATAGCAATTAAAGCACTGTTCTCTGTATATTGCTCTTTTCTATGCTGGCGTGAAGGTAAAAAGGGGCGAGCGCTTAAGAGAATTTGTAACCGCTTCAGCCGTATGGTAACATGTTTACCAAATTCTTTATATCTGCGATCTGCTTCCTCTGGTTCTCCATTGTACGGCAACAATGTTTATAAAGCAAAATGCTGTAATTGGGGTTTTAGGCTTTTACTTTCTCTACTACTAAGGGAAGCATTGCATTCCACCCAAAAATTCGATACCGAGATTTCACCGGAAATATAATTTTGAGGTACTCTGAATCCAAATAAAGCATTTTTGGAAACATGTCCGTGTGTGTGTGTGTGGTGTGTCTGTCTACCTGTGAACAGCATAACTCAAAAATGAAAAGTCGGATAAATACGAAACTTGGTATTTGAGTTTAGTATCTCCCAAGAATGCGACACGAAGATTTTCAAGAAAATCCCCCTTTACATGGAACATTTGCCGAAATTTTTTATTTTCTCAAAAATGGCTCTAACGATTTTGATTAAAATATCGTATGTTTAAGATATTTTCATGGTAAATGAAATGTATATCTTGAATTTTCTGGGAATATCCCAAAAGTCCTATTCATTCTGAATGACTTTCGCATAACTGTAAAGCATAAGAGAGAGACAAAATTTTACTACACAAAAAATATAGATCTCGTTAAAGCATACAATTTATGTCATATACTTTTTTTTTTTTTTTTTGGGTCGAGTGACCCATCTCCGAGATATCCCTTGTTATTTGTTTTAATTTTCCAATCCTTACACTTTTTCGCCATTGGGAATTCGGGATTTTTTTTTTAATATGTCCTGAACATGCAAGAGAATGGAATGCCCTACATAGCAACCAGCTCTTAAAAGATCTGACTATCGCTTAAAACCTACCATATTCTCCTTGTACCTACTAGAAAATTAGCATTAAGATAGTTTCTGCAAATGTTTATCTCAATTAATATGAAGTGAACAAGCGTTTGTAAAAATAGTTTGCATAAGAGTAGAGAGAATCATATGATACAACAATCAGATCTTTTTGGTTAAAATCACAAATAATAATAGTAATAATAATTATTATTATTGTTGTTGATGTGAAGTTAACGGTGTTTACCAGTAAATCACTATAGGGGTGGTGTGAAATTCATTATGGCAAATTTCTGATCAGTGATCGCAATATAGTTTCTAGGTCTCTCATTCTGATACTGCACTTTGCTTCTTATTCTTTAATTTCATTCAGATGTTATTTATTTTATTGGAGCGGCCGTGAGGCACTTATGACTTAATGGAGCACAGATTGAGAAATATTGGTCTTAAGTATAAATAACTTAAAGAACATTTAGGGAGACAAAGAGAAGTACATAGAGAGATGCTACTCTGCGTTGTTTATCTAGTCAACTATGCACTTTTGTTTTACATTCGTCTCACCAGAACACTTAAAATTAAGAGGTGTGCACGGGCTCGGCCCAGGCCAGCGGGCTCGTCTCTGGCTAACATAAGTTGTTGGACTCGGGCTTGATAAAGGGCAAAAGCAAATTAATTTAAAGCAATGTTTTGATTTATGAATAATAACTGATTTTAGGAAAACATAAGTGCCTATAATATCCAGAACTGCAGACTGATCCTAATTTTCGTTGGAATTATAACCATTTTTGTTAAATGAGCTTGGGCCAGGTGGTAAGCCACAACCTTTTCTGGGCTCAGTTCAGATAGGGCAGCTGATTCGTCACTTTTTAACTCCCCACCCCACACACACACGCCAAATGGATTCAGATTTAACTAAGTTATATGTTTCATTAGATCCTCAAGTGCTTAGTGTTCGTCATCCGAATACAACCTTTTATAAGATGCCTTCTCATCAATATTTTTCTCATTCCACAATAACTCTGGACTCATTTGCACCGCTAAATATATTGAAATTCTAAATTAGACTAAAATCTTAATTTCGGGTTGAGAGTTAAATTTATTTGGCAGACTAAATTGTAAGCATCGTATAGTCGCATACAATTTTCAAAAGCTTGCACGGAATTCAGTGAAATGTTCAAAGAGAGGGAGACAAAATAGTCACTCAGTTCGTTTTCAGCTTCCACTGGTTCACGAAATGACAAAAAGCGGTTGATTCTGAAGGAAAACCAGATAAATGTCGTGCGGTTCTTTTGCAAAAAAGCGATACAACAGACTTCATGCAGTATATTATTGTTAACCAGCATTATCTAACGCGGCCAGTGGTCCCTGCACTTAACAGAATTGGTTTGCCATTCACGTAGCCAGCGTTCCGACTATAACACACCACATTTTTGTTACCGCGGTTATTGAAACTGTCCGTCAGTAAAAAGCATTCCCTGATTCTTGAAGCCCACTCTCCTGATGTGTACTTTCAGTGTTAAAAGTTTGTCGTTAAGGCAGGCCACAGAAAAATAATTGGAGTATTTTACACAGAGGATCAGAGGCATAGCTAGTGAAGGGCTTTGGAGATTGGAATCGCCTCCTTGCTAAAACATGTAAAAATTAATAGCAAAAATAGCTTCGTTAAAATAATAACAATTTTCTAGGTTGGCGGGAACGAGATACTTCCTAATCACATCACTGGTAGCACTATATTTGCGCCGCAGAGAAAATCAGAAACGGCAACAGAAACTGTACTTTAGATGGCGTTCATTTAAGCATGTTAAGATATCGGGGCATGTTTTCGTTCCGATGCTAAATTTCAGTGATTTCCAAATGAGTGCAATATCTCCCAGTTTAGAACATAACTAGAAACCCTATTTTAAAGTGAAATAAAATGGCGGTAATATAAAACACTTCACAGTGGTCACGATTCACATGTTACAACACATTTGCCGCTTAGAATACGCAAAACATCCTACCTAATTTTAATTACAGTTGCTGAACCTTAATTTATGAATATAAAATGTATTTAAATATTTCTACTCAGAATTATTTAATATTTATAATTTTAAATGATACAAATTGCTTAAAAAATGGATCCCTACACATAACCCGTCTCTTAATAAGTTTCTGGCTACGCTACTGCAGAGGATAGATTTCGATTAATGCCTGGGAATCGAAAACAAAACAGTCTCATGTATTATATTCACACGACTCGCTACCCATTCTTCTATCAATTGTTCTTACAAAAGCTTCTTCTTCTAGCTACTTCTTGTTCATTAAGATAAACGTTTGCAGAAACAGATTTCCTTGTAAGGGGAAATACAGGAGACTTAAGCTATAGTCAAATCTTTAAATAATGGATTGCTATGTAATGGTTTTGAAGTCACACTCTTTGCATGACCATGAGAGAAACGAATAGCACTTAGCACTTGAAAAAAATGCAATGTGGTATTTGAAAATTCAAACAAAGAATATCTTAGAAATGGTAAATGCCACAAAAATTATTTGACATAAACTGTTTTAACAAGGTCTACATTCTTTGCATAAAGTTTTTGTCTGCCTCGTACAGTTTAAAAATTATATAACCTACGTTCGTTCGATGAAGATGACTACGAGGTTATTCTAAAACTATTCAAGACATACACTTCCTTTGTCATCCAAATATCTTAAATATTTTAGTTATTAGCATTATAATTAAAATCGTTAGCCGTTTTTAGAAAATAAAAAATAACGAAAATGTTTCCATTTGGAAGGTAGTTTGAGGTGGAGAGCTTCAGGTGAGGAGATTTCCTTGAAAATTCTTGTATCGCATTCTTGGAAGACAGTAAACTGAAATACGAAGTTTGGAATTTAACCGACTTTTCGTTTTTGAGTTATGCTGTTCACAGATAGACACACTCACACACGGACTTTCTTTAAAAGCACCGTTTTTCGGATTCAGGAACTTCAAAATGTGCATTTTCAGTGAAATCCTGATATTGGGAATTTTTGGGTGGTGTACAGCACTACTTCCGTTTGCTATAGGTAACCAGTAGACAAAGTGAAAAGTAATTGCAGCATTACAGAACAATTTGGTCTGCACTAAAGTAGCCGGTACATGAATTCCTAGTAATTTTCTCTTTCTCTACTACGTATAGTAGGTAGGGGAAGTATTGCATTCCACTCAAAAATACGATACCGAGATTTCACCGGAAATACATGTTTTGAGGCCTCCTGAATCCAAAAAAGTATTTTTGGAAACATGTCCGTGTGTGTGTCGTGAACAGCATAACTCAGAAACGAACAGTCGGATAAACACCAAACTTGGTATTTAGGTTCAGTATCTTCCAGAGATGCGACACGAAGGTTTTCAACAAAATCCCCCCCCACCCTAGATTACCCTTTACATGGAACATTTTTCGAAAATTTTATTTCCTCAAAAATGGCTCTAACGATTTTGAATAAAATACCATAGGTTTAAGACATTTTTATGGCAAATGAACTGTATATCTTGAATTTTCTGGGAATGTCTCCAAAAGTATTCTTCATTGTGAACGACTTTTGCATAACTGGTAAACCATATGAGATAGACAAAATTTAACCACACAAAAAATGTAGATCGCGTTAAAATACACAATTTATGTCATATACATTTTTTTTGTTGAGTGAACCATTTTCGAGATATTGCTTGTTATTCCCTTAAATTTTCCAATACTACGTAGTAGAGAAAGTAAAAAAGAACAACGAATTCTCAGTTGAGAAAAAGTGTATTGAAAAATTCAAAGAAATAACAAGGAATATCTCGAAAATGGTTCACTTTACAAAAAAAAATGTTTATGACATATATTGTGTGTTTTAATGAGATCTACATTTTTATGTAGTAAAAGCTTGTCTATCTCCTGCGGTTTACCAGTTATGCCAAAGTCGTTCAGAATGAAGAGGACTTTTGGAGATATACCCAGAAAATTCAAGATATACATTTTATTTGCCATAATGTCTTAAACATATGATACTTTAATCAAAATCGTTAGAGCCGTTTTTGAGAAAATAAAAATTTCGAAAAATGTTCCATGTAAGAGGTGGTTTGGGGTGCGGGGATTTTCTTGAAAACTTTCATGTCGCATCCCTGGAACATATTGAACCTAAATACCAAAATTGGCGTTTATTCGACTTTTCCTTTTTGAGTGATGCTGTTCGCAGACAGACGTGCACACACACACACACACACACACACACACATACACACACACACACACACACACACACAAGACATACACACGGACATTTTTCCAATTTTTTTTTTCTTTTTTATGTCCTGGACACACAAAGAGAAAGCAATGCTCCACATAGCAATCAGCTCTTAAAAGATTTGACTATCGCTTAAAGCCTACCATATTCCCCTTACACCTATAAGAAAATTAGCTATAAGATAGGGTCTGCAAATGTTTATCTCGATTAACATGAAGTAGATGGAGAATAAGCGTTTGTAAAAATAGTTTGTACAAGAGTAGAGAAAGTCATGTGAGTGTAACACATCAGCTTTTTTTCTATAAGTTCTATAGTACTTCCCGAGAATGAGGGAGTCCATGAATGGTTTCAGTCCAGCGTTTTCTTTGGAGCGCAGGAATGCACATCAAGTGAGTGGTTTTTCTTTCTTTCTTTCTTCCGAAGAAGGGCACAATGAATACGTAGAATGTTCAGATACTTTCGTACTAATACATTTCTATTTCATGCGTATTAATAAAATATAGGCAACGCGTGCAATTAAGGGACTATCCAACGAATGCATCTAGGTACTTCCTCATGGCTACGATTTGAAATGAAATCAACTGATAGTCATACTCCAGTCATGGCCCGATGAAATAAAGTCGCTCGATGTAATGTAAAAATTCTAAACACAAATGTCATTAAATTGATGAAGAATGTATAGTTATATTATGAAGCTATTCATTGTTGACAATGTTTAAGACTACTATTATAACGGAACTTTAATTCGCAACTTAGAATATCTATTCAGTCACATGATCTCTGTGTTCATAAAGTTTTATGATGAACTCATCATAGATGAAGGTCGTCCTCCTCTAGTTCCCAAGGTCGCGGTTTCAAGCCCGGAGGAGGGCGATGAATTTTTTCGGGCGTAAAAAGCCTTAGCATGGCTTCCTTCGGAAGGTAAGTAAAGCCGGTGGTCCCGTGTCGTAGATTTACGGCACGTAAAAGAACCTCAAGCCTGATAAACAGGCCTCTGAGCAAAATTGCCGGTCTTTCACGCCCGATATAGAATGGGACGCTAAGGACCATAGCAGTTAAAGAGCGTCCATAAATAAAAAAACTCAAATACCCCGACAGTGTCTTAAGAAGCTAAATATGTGATTCAAGCTAATACAAGTATTAGCGCGCTCCAATTCTGTGATTCGAAGAGAGGACTCGCCTGACAGCATCCGTCTTCCACTGCCATTGGTGATGGTATAGGATATGAGCGGCAATTAATATAAAGACAGATGCTGAGTATATTAATGTAGTCCAACTTGTTTTCTGTACTTCACATAACGCGTTGATATTTGAATCCAACACATCCAATTGAAAAGGATATACAGAAATTAAGTGCTTTTATTTTCGAGAGAAAGAGGAATGTGTTTTCTCACATAATTGCTATAAAGGGCTCAAAATGCATGAAATAAACAAAAATCATCTGAAGTTTGAATTCGCCCTCTGCTTTCTCAACGCCTTATGCCGCCCCTCCCCCCCAACTGGGGTATAATCTTCAAGACATTCGTTAAGAATTACGATCTGCTGATTTCTGATTTTAAGCGTAGGTATATTTTCCTTTCATTTTAGTGCAATACCTGGGCGAGCAAAATGTGCCAAGAACCAGAAAGAGCGCCAATTACGTCTTACAGCAAACCTTCAATGTGCATAATTCGTGTGGCGGAAACCTGCAATCAGATCAAATTAAACGAAGTTCAAGAGTAAACAATCAGTTCCATTGCAACCTTCTGCCCGAATTGTAAGCGATTGTTGAACTCTGGTTTAAAGGCTGAAAGAACGCGGTTGGTAACTAAACCCTGAGCGATACAGCAGTAGAACTGGCATCTATTTCAGTGTCTAATCGGACCTGCTCTTAAACCTCCGAGTGTTAAATTAAAAACTTGACTTCATTTCGGTTCTTGCGCAACATGGAGACGATGAACAAAAGAGTTGGACTTCGTGACTGGACTCCAGAGGAGAGGGGCTAGCGGCGGGAGGTTTTTCTTCTCTTTTTGGATGGGTGCCTCTTTCTCGGAATAATGCTATCGAGAACTATGCATCCATATTCCCCCGCCTTTCTTATTAGATCTGCTCACGATTAATGTTAGCATTGCCATGGAGGCCTGGGAACTTCCATGCCGTTTGGAGCTGGAACTTGTTATTCCATACAAATATTCAAAGTTGAGATATATTAAGCTTTTTTAACTTTAGATTTACTAATTTATTAAATTCAGAGCATTTTCGATAGCTACTTAGGTAAAATCTAAGATTCATTCCATTTATGTGCTTGAGAAATTACACCAAATCTCTCTTGCAACAGTTCTTTGTCGGAGTGTTTTTTCACCACATCATCTGCAAGGTACAATCAGGCCCTCTCTGTCATCTTGTCATCTACGTCGAGGACATCCGAATTCCTTTAGAGGTATATTGTAGTGCATGGTGTGTTATTCTTGTCGGGTTCATCTTTAAAATGTGTTCATGGAGTCTATCTTGTTTCGAGTTATCCTTTGGTGTAAGTTAAAATTTTAGTTTTTATCTGATACTTTTATTGTACTACTATCCCACACATTTTTTGAAATTTACTTTTTTGTGATTTAAATTTTCATGAGAATAAAATGACACATCACATCCCAAATAACTGAAATGTTGTACTTGTTCAACATTTTTCTTATCAATTATTATTTTATTTCTCATTTTATGCTTACCCCCAAAAAGCCATACTTTATGTTGAGAGATTTGCAAATTATACTCATTCATGATTTTATTCACTGCCATCTGGCCATCTTTTATTTAGTTTTGTACCTTCTATGTTATTAATACTTACAAAAGTATTTATTACAAACCTCAAACCGAGACCATTAAATGAATTTGTTTTATTCAGTTCCATTAAAAAACATTGTCCATTTTAAGCTGATGCACTTGAAATCGTAAACCAGTGAGAGAGAAATGTCTCGTATCACAGCTGTTAAGTATTGTTATAGATGACACCGCGTGTAAAAGAAAAGAATTGATTGCAGCAATATATAATGTGCTCCACCGGTTTAACAATGAACGAATGCTTCATGTGCTTTAACCACAATATCGCGATATTAAAGGGTGTGTCCTCAGAGTCTTTTAAAACTGAGTATTGGTTGAAACAAAAATATATGAATTATCTTGCTTCAGCAATTATTTTTTTCTCCATCCCGTGGAATGGGCTGTCACTCAAAGCCAATAGCGACAACAGAAGGAAACTTTCTCCCCTATTACTCTCAACATCTTAGATGCAAATCAATCTAACATTAAAGCAGACTTCGTTAATTAAACATTTGTCATAGTATAGGATATGCTCTAGTAGGGACACTCCATAAACGCCAATCGATTCCTCGATAGTTCTATAGCTGTTCATGGCGGAAATATTTTTCTATGTGTTGAAAATAGGCCTGAAACTCGTAGAGGAAACACCACAGGGCATGTACTAAAATGTAATAAATCACAACGATAATGAACTTTTTAGTGAACATTAGAGCATTAACTCTCAAGACTGCTGAACATCTAGATCACGTGTGTTCGGTTGTCCTACATAAAATGAGCATCATTAGTGCGCATTCTTCTCCTCCTCCTCCTGAATTCATAAGATCAGAAAAAGCTGTACCAGAGATGGCTATATGAATGTTAAATGGTCTGGCGGCAGTCTTCTTTTAAGAAGATCCTCGAAACAGTACCCCACGCTACGATGACAATGGAAACTGTACGAGGGGCACTATTTATATTTTGAGCCTTGGCAACCCTGAATGCTGTAGGTGCCATCTGACGTTTCCAATGGAAAGTTTGACATTTTTTTACCATGATCTACTTCAAACATTTTGTCAATAGAGCGTCATTTGTTTTGTTTACACTAACTTGAAAATTGTGTGTTAACAAAAACATGGAATTAACTCGTGAAAATGTTCGTGCAATGATTTATTACGACTTTCGACGTGGATTATCAAGACAAGAGTGCATCGATCAACTAACTTCCACATTTGGCGACGAAGCTCCATCCTTTGCCACTGTGAAACGCTGGTATAACGAATTTAATCGTGGCCGCCGTTCGCTCAATGATGAAGTTCGTGAAGATGGTCCAAAATCAGTTGTTGTGCCAGAAAACATTGATGCTGTGCAAAAACTAATAATGAAAGATCGGTATGCAACATATTGTGAGATTGAGGCAACCCTAGGCATTAGTTCCACCAGCATCTATAAAATATTGCATGATTATTTAGCCGTGAAAAAGGTTTGCTCTCGTTGGATCTCACATAATTTGGCGCAATCTCAAAAAGATGCTCGTATCGATTGGTGTACAAAAATGCTCAAGAAATACAATGGCGGTGCCTCAAAAGACGTATATAAGATTGTAACAGGTGACGAATCATGGATCTATGCGTATGAGCCGGAACGTAAACAGCAGTCGACTGTATGGGCGTTTCAAGATGAAGCAAATTAATAAAAGTTGTTCGCACTCGAAGCACTTCGAAGCAAATGGTCGCCTGCTTTTTCAGCAAAACTGGCCATGTGGCAACAGTGCCTTTAGAGGAACCTAAAACGGTCAATGTCGAATGGTATATAACCATTTGTTCGCCGGAAGTCTTCGGTGAAGTAACGAAAACCAACAAGAATCGTAGGATCGTTCATCATCAAGATAATGCGAGCGCACACACATCTCGTCTAACAACAGAGTATTTGAAGGCTCAAAAAATCGAATTGATGGGTCATCCGCCCTACAATCCTGATTTGGCGCCCAATGACTTCTTTTTGTTCCGGAACATCAAGAACAAATTGCGTGGACAACGATTTTCGTTGGCAGAAGAAGCCGTTGATGCCTTCAAAAACCATGTTTTGGAGGTGTCTCAAGAAGACTGGATTAAATGCTTTGACAAATGGTTCAAACGGATGCAAAAGTGTATTGATCATAAAGGAGAATATTTTGAAAAACAATAAAGCAGTTTTCAATCAGAAATTACTTTGTTTTAATTATTAAGCTCAAAATATAAATAGTGTCCCTCGTATGTAGAAAAGTAGCTTACCGTAGGTATGTGGAATCAGAGAAGATACATCTCCAAAAAGTGTCTTAGTTCTTACTTTATCAAAAATGGATTTCAATTAAAATATACTCCTCTCTTTAAATTGCTGAACTTAGTCTCCAAAATACAATAAAGATTCTATATCCACTTATATAGAAGCATGGCATAAATATTTCATATCCACATGATTTTCAGCAGCTTCTCCTCCTACCGTTTATATACACCTCATTAAGATTCTTTGAGTATATCTCGTTCTTATTGCATAATTTCACAAATTCTTATACAGTACACCATAATTTCTTCTGTGGCAAAATTAGGTAGGTTACCTTCTTGCCTAATTTTAATAACATCCTATTGCAACTATTTCACCTACTATGTTAGTACGTTGTAACTACTGAATGGCATAGTTAATCTTAACTTTTCTAATATTTTAAGTTGTCGCTAATAGACTTATGTGTTTATTCTGGATTTTCACTTAGCGTTGAATTTGCACGCATTTCTAACGCCTATGACTTCTGCTAACTATGGCCATATAGCAACCAAGAATATCAATCCGAGTTGCATTTAAAACAAAGCACGACCCGATGTAACGCAGCATCTAGGAAACCGAACTTCCTTTTTAGTGAGCGTTGCTTGAACCAGCTGCAGCTTTTTAGTGAGCTGTATGTATCAAAGACGAAGATCGCAAAAGGAAGTTCTACTGCAATACATGTTACTAGCTGGCTCGGAGGGCAATGTCTCTGAACAAAACAAGACACAGCTGTTAATTAGAAGGAGCGGATGCAACAAGCTTTGCTATGACGAACCCACCTGCTTCTTTCTCAGACACACGCGTGCCTCTGCGTATGTACCTACGTAGCCAGGTCGGAAGTACTGTCTATTGTTATTCAGAGGCCGCCTGCTGACAGCGACAATGCATGCTTTCAGTAAACGAGGCAGAAACTTCCAGACGTACAACTAAAATCACTTCCACCTCCAAACATGCATAAAATGTGTTAGTAAAATTTACTTCAACATAATATTTATATGCATTTTTCTGCGGTCACGGTAATTGTATCTCAGATTGATTGAAACCGTATTTTCCTAAATTTTAAAGGCAACAAAAGGAATTTGAAGACACATCTTTCGGTACGAGTAAAATGCTGAGAATGTTAATTGTAATGAGCTTCAATGCAAATTTAAGCTCATTTCTTGGATTAAGATTGTTTCTCCAACTCAAAGAAAAACCAAACTACAGATTATTTTATATCAACAGTTAAACCCTAGTGAATGATTGGCGGTAGTAATAACGGTTAGTATAATAATATTACCGGTGTGCCTTAATTGAGGTGGTCGACGTAAAAAGAGCGCATAAGAAACAAAAAAGCTGATGTGTTATATTCACATGGCTTTCTCCACCCATTCAACAACAACCTATTCTTACAAAAGCGTGTTGTTCTATCTACTTCATGTTAATCGAGATAAACATTAGTAGAAATGGTTTTATTACATATTTTCTTCAGGTAAAACAAGAATAGGAGCTTAGCGATAGTAAAATCTTTTCACAGCTAGCAGCTATGTGATGGCGTTGAAATTTTGTTTACTTTGCATGACCAGCAGAAAAGAAAGAAAGAAAAAAAAAATCTGATGTGATACATTCACATGACTTTTTCTAACCTCTATCGTTTATTGGGCTATACAAACTATTCTTAATAAAGCGTATTTTCTATCCACTACATTTTAATCCAAATAAACCTTTCCAGAAATAGTTACATTACACATTTCGCTAGATACAAAGAGAACAGCGATAGTCAAGTGTTTAAGAACTGGATGCTATACCCTGGCCTTAACATTCCATACTGTTTCCATGCAACAGTGAGAAACAACTGAATACTGACAGGACTTTAAGAGAATGACCAAGTAATGAACAATTCGAACCATTAATAGCCGATATCTCAGAAATAACTTGTACCACAAAAAACGTATTTAAAATACATTATGGTTTTAAAGAGATCTACACTTTTTAGTGTAGTTACGTTTTCGTCTATAGCTTAAGGTTTACAGTTATACAAAATTAAACAAAATTCCTTCCGAATGATGACTTCACAGGCTATTCCCAGAAAATTCAAGATATACCTACATCTTACTTGTCATGTAAATATCTTTAATATATGATATTTTAATCAAAATCCTTACAACCATTTTTTAGAAAATGAAAATTATCCAAAAATATTCCATGTAAAGGGTAGTTGGTACTTATACGACTCTTCGTTTTTGAGTTATGCTGTTCACAAGCACACACACGGACTTTTTTTAAAATGCTTTTTTCAGATTCAGGTCTCAAAACATGTATTCCCGGTGAAATCTCGGTATCGAATTTTAAGGTGGAATACGATACCGCCTCAACCTACTATGCACGTGGTAGAGAAAGTAAAAAAAGTAAAAAAAGTAAAAAAAAAAAAAAAAAAAAAAAAAGGACGGGAAAATTGTGTGCTTTAACGAGATCTGCATTTTTGTATATTAAGATTTTGCTTGTCTCTTAAGTATTACCAGTTATGCAAAAGTCGTTCAGAAAGAGGACTTCAGAGGTTATTCCCAGAAAAGTAAACTTGCACCTTTCATTTGTCATGAAAATATCTTAAACATATGGTACTTTAATAAAAATGTTAGAGCCAATTTTAATAAATCAAAATTTTCGAAAAATTTTCCATGTAAAGGGTAGTTTGGAGGGGAGATTTTCTTTAAAATCTTCGGGTCTCATCCTTGGAAGATGAACTTAAACCAAGTTTCGTATTTAACCGTTTTTGTTTTTGAGTTATGCACACACACACACACAGCACGCGCAGGTCGCGGGTTCAAACCCGGCGGAGGGCAATGGATCTTTTCGGGAGTAAAAATCCTTAGCATGGCTTCCTTTGGAAGGGAAGTAAAGCTGGTGGTCCCGTGTTGTAGATTTACGGCACGTAAAAGAACCTCAAGCCTGATAAAGAGGCCTCTGAGAAGAATTTTCGAGTCCTTCACGCTCAATATAGAATGGGACGCTAAGGACCACAGCAGTTAAAGAGCGCCCATAAATGAAGTTCAATTTAATTTAACATCGCGTGCGACAGCGGACCTTTTTCTAAAAATGCTTTTTTTTTTTATTCACGGAGTCTCAAAATGTGCATTTCTAGTGAAATCCCAGTATCGAAATTACAATACTTCCTCTACTTACTATAAGTAGTAGAGAAAGTAAAACAAAAAGAAAAAAAATTGAGAGAAATGGAAATTAATATTTATTTTTATTATCTATTTCTCTGGTGTGCATTTGTTTAGCATGTTGTGCTGTTTATTATTGGCTACATCACTTTAGTTGGAATAAATTATTTAGATTAAATAATATTGGTATACTTCAAACATTAAAAAAAGAAAAAGGTTTAGCCCCTTTTACGCACACTATTTTTGGTAATCAAACATAAGAAATATGAGTGGAGTGCATTATTTGAAATTAAATGTAATCCTGTCTTAATAGAAAAACATACTTTGTGTTGGATTACATCATTACTTTAAAAAGAGTGCATTACAGAATAATATAAAAGTCCACATTTAATTTGTTACTCAACCTTGGTTTATCATTCCATTGATGCACTCATCATCTTCATTCAATGATTTACACAAAATTCTTACATTGTCTACTTTCTTTTGATTTATATCTGGGTACAGTGTTTTCATTAGTGAAGTTTTGTGCCGTGAAAGGAGATTCCCAAATATGGAAAAGTCCAAAATTCTCACTGACAGTGATCTTAAAAAACGAACAATACGTTGCATAGCCATCTTTAAACAGATGTATCTCCGCCAATTTTCAACGTATCTCACTTAAACTTTCATCAAAATAAACCATGCACTCTACATAAAAAGGGTACATAAGCCTAGGTGCGCTTTTTACGTCGGCCACCTCAGTTTCATTCAGCATAAGCTCTTCTACATGTTGGTAAATCTACTGGCACGAGGCTGCGGCATTCCAGCCCACTTACCCCTCCCCCCTTCAAAAAAGTATTCGTCTGCGCTTTAAAAAATTCTAGCAGCCAAATTAGTGGAGGGGAAAAATCTATTTTTTTTATATAAATATCCAATAGTAATACAATTTAGGTGCTTTGGTTTTTTTTTTTCAGCTCGTTCATTTTATCACTTTCATAAATTTTTGTAAAATATGCCAAAATTTGTAGCAATATTTTGGCCCGAGTACACCTGCACGAAAGGGGAATCTTAACCCACTATGGTATATGAATTATTAATAATTAATTAACACGTAACTTGATAATTGTCTACAGTTTTAACAGAATTGGACTAAAAACTATATCAATCAAGAGCCCTTCAAACTTGTATGTTCTAAGTTTCATAAATATTGTTAAATAAATAAATAAATAAAGGCGTAATTGCGTAAGAAAATCTGCAAGATTTAGGCGAAATGAGTAGCTTCGCTCTTAAGGGGTATTTTTGAAAAAAATAAACAATAACGAAAAGCTTTCTATATATGGGGTAATTTGTGGTGGGGGATCTTCTTGAAAATTGTGTTACATCCCTGGAAGATCGTGAACATAAATACTAAGTTTGGAATTTGACCAATTTTAATTTTTGGGCATGCCGTTCACAGACAAAGAAAGATACACACACACACACACACACACACACTCTCTCTCTCTCTCTCTCTCACACACACACACACACACACACACACACACACACACACGCACGGACGGACAAAATTTGCTGTATTTTGGGGGGATTCAGAGTCTCAAGGGAAACAATATTTACCTTATGTACATCCATGGACAAAAAAATTAGTCATCTCCAGATTCCATGTGACGATCGTAGGGCTTCGTGTACCTTCGTAACAGCTGTGTTCATAACGCACATGCAGAAACTGTACAATGTGCTTATGCGCGCAATGGTCACCTTATAACGGTGTTTCTCGTGGTGACGCTTATAAACTACTGAAAACAGAGCACGCAAAAACGTTTCGTTGGCCGAGAGACTACGAAGGCACTGCTTGCGCTCATGAGCTCCTCTGTTCAAATCCCGCATT
This sequence comes from Deroplatys truncata, assembly GCA_030765065.1. NCBI lineage: Eukaryota > Metazoa > Arthropoda > Insecta > Mantodea > Mantidae > Deroplatys > Deroplatys truncata. Next base: position 122,971,211 of record CM060978.1, read on the forward strand.
AGTTATTGCTATTTTTTATGTTGTTAATTTATGACTGGATGTCATAAATATAATATACTACATAAATATAGCTTTAGTATTTTAAGTTTTAGGCATATCTATGCACTCAGAAACAAAATTCTAGTAAAACACTCATTATAAATAACTAATGAAGTAAATGCAAATAATCTACTATCTTCTAAACCTAAAACACATAAAAAACAAACAAAATTAATACCGGGTGTATGAATCCTGAGCACCTATAACTGCCCTCAATTTTCGGGTTATAAATGAAATTAAATCCCTATAGTAATGTGGACGATAAGCTACAATATCCCAGGTTTCTTGAATTTGTGCCCAGAAGTCACCTTTTGTCCTTCGCGCATCTGCAGGGAAATTCGAGCGCAGTTCCCTTTTTCACTCAGCCGACACATTTTCAATAGGGCTCAAATCTGGCAAACAGGGAGGCCAGTCTGTCACTTTGATATCCTGTCTCTCTGAGAACCAATTTGAAACCTTTCGACATATATGGACAGGAGATTATCCTGTACGAATTCAACAATTCCATTAGGATATCTCATCCTATAGCGGGAATCAAAGCGCACTGTTCAGTGCATCGTCAAACTGCCACAACACACCTAGATCGTCGCTTAATATCCCACAAGATATAATAACTATTATATTATGAACTTTACCAAATGCCGTGTATGAAATACAGTAGTAAATAAGTAATCACTATGTGTTGACTAAACTTTATTATTAATAGAAGAAGAAAAAATGTGTTTGCTACATGCGAGAACCTGTTGTCTGAACTAAAGAAATACTCTAAGCTTTGCCAAGCGCTATATTGAACACATATGGAAAGTAGCAAGTTTAATAATGCCGTACAACTTGCTGCAGCAGCTACTCAACTGTATTACGATGGTGTAAAGAAGGCGCTGTGCCGTATAGGACTTAGGAAAAATTTGGCGTTCCAAATATGACTCATTTTTTGTTCATGGTGTACATTGTTAATTTATGTTAATTTATTCTTTTCTGGCATTTGTTCGTTATAATATATTATTTTAAGTTCTATAGTAAATTATTTGTCATTTATTATAATAAATGCCCAATTTTGTTTGAGATTATACGTCCTTGTCACTAATGTCAACCAGTTGGCCCAGTGATTCAATATGAATAAATGATCACCTACGAAGTTCTTTCCGTTTATTAAAACTCTGCGATTTATTCACATGGCCACACAGCAGTTAACTATATCTCTGTAAAGCGTTCCTCAAATACCTCAACTGTATACTTGTATTAGGGAAGAAGGCTGTAAAGGTAATGGTCGCGTCCGTGACATAAGAAAGTAATTTACTCTTGGGTTGAGTCAGCGGTTGACCCTCAACTTGCCGCAGACATAAGAAAGGGAGAGTGTTTTCCCTTTCGGAAGAAGCAAAAGTATCGGCCGGGAGAGAGGGGGCCGTGTTTGCGCCTATAGTACATGCCGCTGCTTTCAGCAGGTACATTACATACCACATGAGATCAGAAGTCACGCTTGTTTCCCTTTGCTCAATAAATTGCACACGGCGGCATCCATTAGTTGGTCGCAGACCTCTGTTTTTGTGCTTCAAGTGCAGCGAGCCTGAAGAAAGAACATGAATATAAAACATAAATTTGTCTTGCATCTTCTTAAAACTTACCGGCCTTTGTCCTTCCCCCTAAACCCGCAAGAAGTTTAGAGCTCGTTTATGTGCCTGAAATGACTTTCAAATTTTGCCATCTTCGCTTGCAGTTTCTTCCAATTAGCAAAACAATTTCTTGTCAAGGATTCCGCCGAATCCTCTGAACTATGGGCGTAAAAAAGGCTTTTTAAAAAGCTAAGTCAGGAATGTCTTGCGGAGCAACTCAACCACAACAGTGTTTCCTTTGGAGTTCCCTGTAGCTCACATTGTATTTTTCATTTTTCACGCTTCGACAATTGCCGGAGTCTTTCGAGTTAGTAAACGATTAAGATCGGCCTAGTAATCACCCTTTGATGGCAGCTGGCAGCTGGTACGTAGCCCTTCGACAAGCGCAAGTACTTACTACCACAGAAATGGTCAGTGGCACTTAGACATGCGATTATATGTATGTATAATAAAAATAACAATTTTATTAACATTTCTGGCCGAAATTTCAGTATTGATGCTGATATATTAAACCTTCCCGATGTTTTTCAACCATGACTGATTTCTCACATTTTAACTACTTGCACACTCAGTAAGTTAGCATCGGTGCTTCAAACGCTTATCTGTTCAAGCCTAAACTTGTCTCTCCAGTGGACTGCCGCAATGTTTCGTTCTGCTCTCAGTGCAAGGAAGCATATTGGGCTTTTTAAGAAATACGAAAACAAAAAAAGTGAGACAACGTGTACTCCGACTCCACGTGCAGGTGATGCGTGTGTGTGTCAACTGTATATGGAAAATCTCATTGGAGAAAGGTTTTTTCTACCGTTACCCGAGCTCAAAGCAATGACCGGCCCGGAAACACGTGTCATGTGCTAAGCTTATGAATGAGGTCATAATGCTACTGTTTCACAGATATGTAATTCAGTTGGCTAATCCACTGAACATCACTGTCAAGAATTTCAATGCCAGGCTTTACCTAAGGCGATTCTTGAGAAAATTCCACAAAAATTACAGTTTGGTAGAAAACCGGTTAGTCGCGACTAGGTCGGCTTTGTCTGGCGGAACTTTGTACTGGCTACCGTGCGGCCTCGCGAATTCCTGATCTCCCCTTTCCACTGTCTCAAAAGATCCTGAACAGACAGTAAGTAGAGCAACATATAGTAGGTAGAGGAAGTGTTGTATTTCAGCCAAAAATTCGATACCGAAATTTCATGGAAATATAAGTTTTGAGGTTCTCCGATTCCAAAATATGCATTTTTAGAAAAAAAAAGTGTGTGTGTGTGTGTGTGTGTGTGTGTAAACAGCGTAACTCAAGAACGAAAGTTGATTAAATTCCAAACTTCATAATTAAGCTCAGGAAGTTCCAAGGATGCCACTTGAAGATTTTCAAGAAAATTTCCCCACCCCAAACTACCCTTTACATGGAGAATTAGTTTTTATTTTCTCAAAAACGGCTCTAACAATTTTTATTAAAATACCACATGTTTTAAGATATGTGTCGCAAAATGTAATCTTGAATTTTCTGGGAATAGGCTGTGAAGTCTTTATTTGATTGAATTTTGTATAATTTTGAATTACATGGCAAACATTAAGGATAGACAAAAACTTACTGCAGGTAAATGTACAGATAATTAAAATACACAATTTGTGTTTTTTGTAGTGTTAGTCGTTTTCGAAATAGTCTGTGTGAAATATTCTATCCTGCATGTCATCTAACAGACATGCTTGAAAGTTTGCGATTCTAGCTCTTTTACTTTCTCACTAACCTATAATAAGTAGAGAAAGAGTTACATTCCAACCAAAAAATCGATACCGAGATTTCACCAGAAATACACGTTTTGACGTGTTCATAATAATCTGATTTCATCTGCTTAAAATAAAGAACTCGAAATAATGTGCTTATTTTTCTCTTCCTTATTTTTTAAGTCTTACCATCTTTCATCTGGACAGAACATAACACTTGAATTAACAGACTGAAATGCACGCGGAAATGAGCTTACCTTAAAGGCTGGTTCACAACCACCCGGTAACGGTAACCAGAACGGAAACGAGAAGGGGAAGCAAGAGATTTTGATTCACAACAACCCGGTAACGAGAACGGGAATGCATATCGATCACAAAGTGAAAGTCGATTTTGCGCATTGGGATTTCATTTGTTTTTAACTGACCAATGACATTTTTTCACCTACTTCCAATTTAGCCAAGCCAACGTCAAAATTCGATAGAGTAAACATTATCTAAATGCATATTCATTACATTTCCGATCCCTCTACTTATGCCAAACTTTCATTCCTTTATTTAATGGCATACATTAAAATTGTTTATTGTTCTTTTATCATTTCCACCGGTTTTAGCTGTTCTTTGTAGCTTTTGCCATTGTTTTTTAGGTAATAGCCAGTTTTGAGTAGCATAAAAACAAACTACAAATGATCCCTTCACCAGAGGGATCCAATCAACCAACGTTGATTAGATTTGCGGGTGTCGGGATGAGATTAGGAAGCACATTTACTACTAATTCCTTCCAGTTTCATGTTTCCAGCTTGCGACTATAGAGAGCACTAGTGGCTGTTTCATGTCACGGCCGCTTAGAATAACCTCTAGAGTGAAGAGTCTAATATGCACAATAGGGATCTAATATGCCGTGCCCGGGAACGAGAACGAGAAAGTTAAAAGTTGGACAACTCTTCTTTCCCGTTCCCGGGGCCCGGGAAGGCTTCCCGTCGGTTGTGAACATTCCCATTTGAATACATGTATTTCAACTTTCTCGTTCTCGTTCTGGTTACCGTTCTCGTTGGTTGTGAACCAGCCTTAAGCGCTGAAGTTATCTGAAACTCACCCTAATGACTAAGAGAAACTCACGAATAAAAATGTTGAGCAGTTTCTTTTTTAATAGTACGAGCTTTAAAGCCCGTTCTTACTACATACTTAGGCGGTTGAAACTGATGACTCACGAAATGAATTGATAATTGGGTAAGGAAATTTTGGAAGAGAATGTTCCTAGCCTAAGTTTAGAGTACCGGAGTCCCAGCAGTTACCGGGCTGAGGAAAACCTGTGAAAAACCTCAGTCAGGGAGGAGGTTGTGGCGGAATCTGAACAGTAGATATCCCGTTCACAGTCCTGCCTTAACGACCTCGGCTACCCGCGTCGGTCAGCCAGGCAGCTTGAACTATGGGATATTCGATCCTGGACCTACAGCATACGAGGCTCCTGTATTATCATGGTGGCTAAGTAGGTTTCAAACATGAGTTTTTAATGCTTCGTAAGTAAACCACGCCATGAACAACACTAGTTGAACTACACCATCCTGTTAAATGAGATAAGTATTTTCTGGGTATCTGCTAACAGCTGTTCGATAAATCATGCGATCTCACTATGTAAAGATTTGCACTTGTTTCTTTTTACTTAGCATAATTTAAAAGCGCATAGCCTCCATTCTGATGCAGACGTAATGTCATACTCTGATGCATTCCACCAACCACTCTTTTATTTCGAATGTTATACTTTGGAAATACATTGGATTTTTGAATCCTCAAAGACCAACCCTTGTGTAATAAGTGAAAAGCTTATCGTGGTTATGTAGAACCTTCTTTAGAATACCCATTTAAAGCACACGGCAGCAACTTTGCAATATTATTGATGTGTGAGTGGCATGTGAGTGACGCTGGTTCCAGTATACAACAATTGAGTCTTAGTTATTCGTATTTAGCCGCATGAGGTTTGTTTCGATTTAACTATATAATTGCAGTTTGCGACCTCTTCTCAAACACCTATTTCGTGAATTGCTTACAAAGCTAAAAATTTGCGATCTCTATTGCTTTTGCACGAGAATTCGAAACTCGTTCGCTTTATTCTGTGTTTTATCTCAACCTAGAATGAATATCAAATAACCTTAATCTACAAAATTTTGTCTTTGTTATTGTAGACATAGTAAAATGGGAGAAAACTTTAAAAGTTATGCAAATATTTTGACAGCCCAATATCGGGTATATCAAGGGTTGCTCGTCGTACTAAGGATTTGATACAGGCGATTTTACTTTCTCACTTACTTACAGCTAGACGAAGTATTATATTCCACACAAAATTAGATATAAAATTTCACCGGAAATTTCAGTTTTGAGACCCCCTGAATAAAAAAAGCACTTTTAGAAAAAGATCCGTGCACGCGCGCGCATGTATGTGTAAACAGCGTAACTCAAAAATTTTATGCGAGATAAATACCAAACTTGCTATTTTAAGTTCAATATCTTCCAAGAATGCGACATGATAATTTTCACAAAAAAAAAATGCTCACAGCTCGTTACCTTTTACATGGAAAACTTCTCGTTTTCTATTTTCTCAAAAATGGCTCAAATTATTTTGATTAAAATACTATATGTTTATGATCCTTGCATGGTAAACGGAACGCACATCTTGGATTTTCTGGACGCTATATACTGGTCTTAAAATTCCATATTCTTTCATGCAATCGCAAGAAACAATTGAATATCGACATGATCTGGAAAACAATGGCAAAAGTAACAATTCTAACCATTAATAAGGGGTGTCTCGGAAATGGCTGATGCCATAAAAATGTATTTGAAACAAATTGTATGTTTTAAAGAGATCTATATTTTTTGTACGTTTTCGTTTATCACTTAACGTATGTCAGCTATACAAAGTTATATAAAATTCCTTCGAATGAAGAGGACCTCAGAGACTATTCCCAGAAAATTCAAGATATACATTTTATTTGTGATAAAAATATCTTAGACATAGAGTATTTTAACCAAAATCGTTAGAGACATTTTTGAGGAAATAAAAAATAACGAAAAAGTTTCCATGTAAAGAGTAGTTTGAGGTGGGGGAATTCTTTTTAAAATCTTTGTGTTGCATCCTTGGAACACGATCTTATATCCAAGTTTGGTATTTTACCAACAGATGCGTTTTTTCGGCATCAGGGAGCCTCAAAACGTGTATTTCCGATGAAATGTCGGCAGTGAGTTTTTGGATTAAATGCAATACTTCCTCTACTTACTATACGTATTGAAAAGTATTAAAATGCAAACCAATAATAACGGATTATCTCGGAAATAGCTGACGCCACAAAACAGTTATTTGAAATAAACTGTGCGTTAAAAACAATTCATATTTTGTATAGTAAGTTTTCGCTTATCTCTTATGGTTTGCCAGTAGTAAAAAGTTCCTTTCAAATGAGGAGGATCTCACGGACTATTCCCGGAAAATTCAACATATACATTTGATGTGTCATGTAAATATCTTAAATATGTATATCGTATTTTAATAAAAAATCGCTAGAGCCATGCTTGAGAGAATAAAACATTACGAAAAATGTTCCAAAGGGTAGTTTGAAGTGGGGGGATTGTTTTGAAAATCTTCGTGTTGCATCTTTGGAAGATACTGAATTAAATACTAAGTTTGGTATTTATCCGACATCTCGTTTTTGAGTTATGTTCTCTCTCTCTCTCTCTCTTTCCCCCTCTCTCACTAACACACACACACACACACACACACACCGCATTGAACTTTTTTATTTTTGTTGGATTCAGGTAGCCTCAAAACCTGTATTTCTGGTGAAATCGATATCGAATTTTTGGGCGGAATGCGATAGTTTCTCTACATACTAGGCACGAGGTAGCCAGAAAAAAAAAACAAACGGCACCGACGGTAATGCTAATCATCAGGGACGCAGCTATATTTATTTCAGAGGAGAATAAAATGCCACATCCAATATGACTATCTTTGGATTTCGTACTGTTATGCTGTTTTAGAACTGTATGCGTAAATGGAAAAATAATAGGCAGTGCCACATATCACTGATTTGATAAAATCACTTGGTTATACAGTAAGGGGTTTACTTCGGTCTTTCTTCGTCATATCAGCACTTTTGTAAGAGCATGCTCATTGTATTTTCGGTCAATGATGCGGTATAATTTGCACTCGTTTTCTTGAAAGAAATTCAAATGGCAAAAGAAAATTCTTCGTTTATCATATGGATATAACGTTCAGAATGTTAATACTCCCCAGTAAAGTTGGCTTTATCTATTCTATCGCTTTTAATGACTTGCTATGTTTATACGCTGGTTATGTGCAAGATTGTCTGGAGGGGAAAGCAGCAGTTAAGAGCATATTATGAGAATGGTGCGTGGAAAGAGAAGAAAAGCAAGTTATGTTGATGGCGTCGAGCATGACTCAAGTTCACGGTCGATGCTCATGAAAGTTGAGTGCCCTTACACTTTTTCCAGCTACGAGTATTTTACCCTCAAGCAAAGGTGGATTAAGTAGATTCACTACAGATGAACGCCAATTGTCCGTCACCTATGGAATCGGGGTTACGGTTGGAAGGCAACAGGAACACAGAAACGAAAGAGTTTCAGGGCTCAGATTGTACTTGTACTGAAGCATATAATAAACCACGGTTCAATAGGCTCCTTTCTCCCCCTTTCTTTCTTGGTAAAAAGATGATACTATTATCCTCTATCCGAAATAGATCGTCGATTGCGTCAAAATAAATTGTATGCATAGGAACTTGGTGTCTCTGATAGACAATATGTGTTATGCGACCTTAAAACGCTCGTACATTGTATAATCTGAAGGTTAGATAGTCATCATACATCCACCTACACATTAGATTGACCTGCTGGACGGTTCCTTGGCCACCATTGTCACCAGAGCTCACGTCAGTGGGCTATTTTATTTTGTGGGTATGCGCGAAGAGTAATTCATGTGAGCCCATCTAGTGACAACAACCTAATAGCATGAACTTCCATTGCTGCCAGCAAATTCCGAATCAAGCACACAAATTATTCCCCATGGTCCGACAATATAATTGTGTGCTCAAAATACTTCTTGTAAGAGTCGTTAAATGAAACTATAATTTTACATCCCTTTTGGTCATCGTTTTGCATTATTGTGCTTCGGAGCCTATTTGGTATTGTAATCATCATTCTTCTGGGTTTTATCCCTTATAAGACACCATGGGTTCCTGTCCTTCAGATTGTGCAGTGTCTCACTTTAGCAACGGTAATAGTCTGTAATTACATCTTATACTTCAATGTTACCTTATAGCTAGATCCAGCCCTCAAACACTATTTATTTATTTATTTATTTCGGAGACGCCTTTATACGCTGAGAGTAACGGAAGTCGTGCTTGGTCATTATTACATATCCATTTCCCATGCAAAGAATTGCATTTGTTGATGATGTTTTAATCTTGTGGAAAGTGATTACACGAGGCCTTCAACTGTACTTCAATAAGTAAAGTATACTCTGTGTGTGTGTGTGTGTGTGTGTGTGTGTGCGTGCGTGCGTGTGTGTGTGTGTCAAACGCGTTAAACGTTTAACGTCAGATTATTTTCATGTTTACTAAACCCACTCACATTCAACATGCATACTTCTAAACTTTGCAGAGGCTAGGGAATGATTCTAATTAAAAGAAATTTCTTCCTCAGCCCCAGCCGGGAATGGAACCCTGACCTCAGGTTGAGAAGCCACAATAGTGAACACTCGACCACGAAACAATCTGGTGCCTTCTGTTCTGCATTTGGACGCGAAGAGAATTGTGGCTCAGCACGCATACATTTTCTACTGCAAAATACATAAATAATACGTTTGAATTTCACCGACTCGGTCAGCTCAAGTTCGAAAACGAAACCATTGGTGTATTTTACACTATGAGCAGAAACAGAATTATAGCGGGATTATATATATATATATATATATATTTTAATTACTGTTGCAACACATGAACACAATATTGCAACCATTTTCACTTTCTCTACTACGTATAATAAGTAGGGGAAGTATTGTATTCCACCCAAAAATTCGATACCGAGATTTCACAGGAAATACATGTTTTGAGGAGCACTGAATGCATATATAGCATTTTTGGAAACATGTCCGTCTGTGTGTCTGTCTGTGAACAGCATAACTCAGAAACGAACAGTCGGATAAACACCAAACTTGGTATTTAGGTTCAGTATCTTCCAGAGATGCGACACGATGGTTTTCAAGAAAATTCTCCCATCCCAGATTACCCTTTACATGGAACATTTTTCGAAAATTTTAATTTTCTCAAAAATGACTCTAACAATTTTGAATAAAATACCATAAGTTTAAGACATTTTTATGGCAAATGAATTGTATATCTCGAATTTTCTGGGAATGTCTCCAAAAGTATTCTTCATTGTGAACGACTTTTGCATAACTGGTAAACCATAAGAAATAGACAAAATTTTACTACACAAAAAATGTAGATCGCGGTAAGATACACAATTTATGTCATATACTTTTTTTTTTGAGTGAACCATTTTCTAGATATTGCTTGTTATTCCCTTAAATTTTTCAATACTTATACTTTTTCTCAAATGGGAATTCGTTATTCATTTTTTTGTCCTGGTAATGCAAAGAAAATGGAATACTCCACATAGCAAACAGCACTTAAAATATTTGACTATCGCTTAAAGCCTACCAATTCCCCTTGCATGTACAAGAAAATTAGCAATAAGATTAACATCTCGATATCCCGATTAACATGAAGCATGTGGAGAACAAGCGTTTGTAAAAATAGTTTGTACAAGAGTAGAGAAAGTCATGTGGGTGTAACACGTCAGATTTTTAAGAATTAACCGATAGGGAGCGCTACAAGACACTGTTACAGTTTATTCAGTGAATAATTCCATGAAAAAAAGTTTCAGAATGACAGAGTTAATAGGAAAGGCTTATAGTTCCCTGATCTAACTCTTTGCGATATTTATATACGGGGTATATTTACACTTTCTGTATAAAAGACAAGCCGGCATATTCTGAAAGAACTGAAGCATTCCTCTAGCATCCCTCAACGGAATAATCATCAGTATTTTTAAAGAGGCGTTCAAAATTTATGGGCAACGATGATGGGAGGCTTCAGCACTTTCTTTCATAAGGTTGATAAGCTTAAGGGGATCGAGTACCTCGTATCTGCACAATATTAAATATGCAAAGTTTTGGTACGCTCAGCTCCTAAACTATACAACTTTGCGTTCACATTTCAGGTGTCTGCTGACCCTAACTGACTTCCTGCACCAAACATAACCTGCCCCATCTTTACGATTCTATTCGCCATTGCCGGAAAGTAACATTTAGTTCATCTCATCATAATATTGACCTGGGAGCTGATAAAAACACCTCGACCGACCTCGGAAACAATGCTACCGAGGGTGAGAACATTCAGCCCTTCATGCATGAAACAAGTCCATCTTAAACTGGAACTAATGAAGAATGGAAATAACACTCGTACAACGGACAAGTATTCTGTGTTCGGATATAACTAACCCATCTGTCCATTCTCTTAATCCAGTTCAGTCCATAATATTCTGAATGGTCACAGAAATAATTTTCACACACATTTACATTTACTTCATTAGACTCAATATAATTGAAGCAACACTATTAATGATCTAACCGACAGACTACAGCCACAATGCCCTCAACGTGTTTCTCTCAGAGAGCAGCTGATCAGCCTACATAATCACTGAAGGCCTCTGCTTTGGTGGTGCATTTTTGCATTTTGTGAATGCCCTATGCATCCCTTCGAGTGAGAGTATACTTTTTTTTTTAGTTTAGCGTCTTTTAACGGGTAGGTCATATTGGACGATAAATGAAATGAGCGAAATGATGCTGAAATGAGCCCGGGTCCATAGAGCTTAAAGTTACCCGATATTCGTCTTTACAGGATAAGGAAAAACCCCGGAAAAATCTTACCCGGGTAACTCACCCTAACCGAGATTCTAACTCGGGATCTTTTGAATGTGAAGCAGACACCTATCCTCACACCACAGAGGCGGGAGTGCAAGTTGTTGAAAGGAACTAAGACCATCATTATTAGCAAACATCAGAGTTTAATCTTGTAACGTTATGTGCACTTAGAACACAGGAGACAAATGCAAAAGAACTTTCTAAAAGCTTCCAGGGGGCACAACTTAAAAGGGATACTAAGATGAACAAAGTATGGTAGAGCAAATTAAGATCTAATAATATTTCAAAATAACACGATGTGTTTTAACATACGCCGTGAAACCAAATGTGATAAGGTGCGACTAGGTGGCATCATGAAGATGAATGTCGTTTAAGCTACGCAAAGAAGTGGAGGTTAGCGAAACTTTGCAAATACTTCCGCATTTTGAATTCATTTAGATATCGAGTCATTGACAGCTGCTAATTACAGCACAGAGGAGCTAAATAAAACCTATACTTTTGGCGAATCCACCATTGTTACGCTCAGCTGCAAGAATTACAAGACGTTATTCCAATGTGACGCATAGCAGAATAAAATAGTTATTATATTTCTGCAAGTTTGCTTTATGTTTCTTGGATATTGTTTCCTAAAGAAAAAATGCTTCATTATTACTTCAAATAAAAAAAAATTAATCAAACTACAAAACATTCATTTATCCCGGTTACTATACCTAGTAAACGACAGAAATAAGTTTGAAATGATTGCATCTTGAATTGTATCAAGACACAACAATGCAGTTGTGTATTGATGGGCAGTATAACTAAGAAAAATATTCATGTAATGTAAATTGGAATGACAACGGATGCCACCTATTTTATATATTAAACACCAAACAATTTAATTTAATAGCTCGTATTGTTCCACCGTCTTAACTGAGCTTTATTAATTAAACCTTCAACTGCCATTTCAGCGGTTGCTGAACTGGGAAATCAGGAATAGAAAAGAGAGGGAAAGAATAAGTTCCCCTTCCATAATGCAAGTGCAGAAAATGATATTTTTATTTATGCAAACAAGCGAATACGAGCTGCAAACTCTGAAAATCCAATCCTTAACCTAGCTTTCTCGGAGGGAATGAATGAATGTTGATTCTGACGCAGTATACAATGTGTTACAGTTCTGCATACTTGCACTGCACACGGTTGTCATAAAGACAGCTGCATTATCTTTTGCTCCTGTATTGTGAATACGTATTATAATCACATAGGTCTTACGCATTAAAATCCCCCGCAATCAGCTATTTTTATACTCTTATACTGATGGGGTTAATATATGAATGACAATTCTTTAAACCCTTCGTCCAATTTGGTTTGTGTTGTTCCTTTGCCATGGGTTTTGTTATGTAACTCCTTAACGGTCCAGTATCCTTTGAGAAGAGTCAGAACTGTAATTTACTTCATTCTGTGTTTACAGAATCGCTTTTGAATGCAGAAAACGACACTCAGTTATTCATTTAGTATTTATTCCTGAAGGTCTTTTGTCTCACTGCTAAACTTGTCCAAGAGCTTCAAAAACCTTAATAGCCATATGCATCCGTTTCCTTTGTTAGCTTTTTCATTGCATAAAAACCTTCATAACCTTATTGCAAATCCCATTAGCAAATTCCAGTTCCATCCATAAGACTCGACAAAAGTTTGCACGTTATTAATAAAAAATTATTGATTAAAGGCTATTTTTTTGCAAATTATTTTGTAATCTAGTCAGGTCCTTAATTGTAGAACATTTTCTTGAAGGTAAGAGGCGTGGAGGGGAGAAAATGCATGCGAGATTATTGACCTGTGTTAATGAGCTCACAGCCTTCCAATACATCGGTAGCATCCTCCTGAGGGACATGATGTCATGGATAAACATAGAATATGACGTCACTAACCACTTTGAACAGTCCGGTGACCTCAGAAGTGGTTTCGTGTTTTTTAATACTCAAGTTGTGAACAAACACCGGACGTACCAAGAACTTGCAGCGAGGGGAAAAAACTCTTTAAAGGAGCAATTTACATAAATACCCGTTTGAAAGACTTACAAGGATAGGACACTTCAACATTGCGGTACGCGTCATGTTAAAAATATCCTCTTGCAGTTCCAGTTTTTCTACTTTGGTTACACGCAAATTAATTATTTAAAACGGGATGTCACAAATTAAATGTATTTCCTCAAGTCTTCGCTTGGAATGCTCCATGGCACTCGGATGATCTTTTCCCCTCCCATCAGTAGATTCATGATATACCATAGGTCTCATCCTTTTGACGGGGAATGGACATTCCTCTTCTCATCATGAGGCATACGTTTACTAACATCAGACTCCTCTCTTTAGAGATCGCTTGTAGGAAAATTAACAGCTAGACCAGAAGAAGCTTACGGAACAAGTACTTATTGAGTGCTGTTACAAAAACGAATTGTTTCAAACTCTGCTTAGATTTGGTTGCCTAAGCAGTAGTAATAATTTATTTGAAAAATAAGCAGTTAGTAATAAATGACTAGTATTTCCACAAAGACATGTACATGCAATCAGTTTTTGTACAAGCTATATATATATATATATATATATATATATATATGAAGTTATAAATGAATTTACACATTCATCTTGAAAATCCCGTCTAAGAGTAGCATACCAATCGAAACTGCTCAGCCTCTATAACGTCGCAAAAATATTAAATGCTAAAATTACTTACTGGTACTGGTATGTAACCCGCTTCTGTGGTGTGAGGTAGCCTGTCTGCCTCACATTCAAGAGATCCCCAACTTCGGTTAGGGCGTGTTGGGTAACTTTAAACTCTATGGACCTCGGGCTCATTTGAGCATCATTTCACCCGTTTCATTCATTCATCCATCGTCCGATATGACCTACCGGGTTAACCCTAGGATGCATGGTGTTAAAAACACACATGAATGCATATGCAGTGCCTGCGAGGCTCTGTTATGTTAAATTGTTCTCTTTTCATATACTCATTTTTTGGAGTTGAATTTCTTGCAAATTCATTTGCATATTGAAATGTTGCTAAAATTACTAAAAGAATATTTTATTATTTTTAAAAGAACTCTAACGTTTATCACGAACAGTCGGATACTCTACTACGTATAGTAAGTAGGGGAAGTATTGCATTCCACCCAAAAATTCGATACCGAGATTTCACCGGAAATACATGTTTTGAGACCCCCTGAATAAAAAAAAAGCATTTTTGGAAACATATCCGTGTGCGTGTCTGTGAACAGCATAACTCAGAAACAAACAGTTGGATAAACACCAAACTTGGTATTTAGGTTCAGTATCTTCCAAGGATACGACACGAAGGTTTTCAAGAAAATCCCCCACCCCACATTACCCTTTGCATGGAAGATTTTTCGAAAATTTTAATTTTCTCAAAAATGGCTCTAACGATTTTGATTAAAATATCATATGTTTAAGATATTTTTATGACAAATAAAACGTATATCTTGAATTTCCTGGGAATGTCTCCAAAAGTATTCTTCATTGTGAACGACTTTTGCATAACTGGTAAACCATAAGAGATAGACAAAAATTTACTACACAAAAAATGTAGATTGCGTTAAAATACACAATTTATGTCATATACATTTTTTTGTTGTTGAGTGAACCATTTTCAAGATATTGCTTGTTATTCCCTTAAATTTTTCAATACTTATTTTCTCAAATGGGAATTCGTTATTCATTTTTTTGTCTTGGATATGCAAAGAGTATTAATCTGTGGGAAAGGGAATGGTGCTGCACCTAGCAACCAGCTATTAAGAGATATGTATGTGCTTAAAGGCTACTGTATTTCCAAATTGCCCTTGTAAATATATATTCCCCTTACATCTACAAGAAAATTAGCAATAAGATAGAATCTGCAAATGTTTATCTCGATTAACATGAAGTAGATGGAGAATAAGCGTTTGTATAAATAGTTTGTACAAGAGTAGAGAAAGTCATGTGAATGTAACACATCAATAATGTTTTATATGTTACAATCACTCACAATATATGCAAATAATTATATTAATGTACCCATAAGTTGCAGTTCTACATGTTATAAGAGTTATTAAGTTCAATTCCTTGAATTACAATATCCTTGTTGTTCACAGCAATAGGAATAGTCAGCTATATTTTGACAAACAATTATTATACATTTTTCATAACATCTTGCATTTTTTTAGTTTACAACATTTGACAAACAAGAAGCACAAAGAATGGCACTATGTTCTTTTGTGGCAGTAATTTGTATCACAATAATGTAAATGCCAGAGTGATTGTAGTGTAAATAAGCATTATTGTATGACATTGATTTTGAGATGTTTGTTAATTATAAGCATTGTTAGGAAATAAGTTTACACGGCCTCACTGAAACTGACAATAAGAGCGGATAACAATGAGCGAGAGTTTCCTCCGGGATCGCACATTCAGGGTGAGAGTGGAGGGGAAGGTTTCCTCAGTCCGTCCCATAGCCGCTGGAGTCCCGGAAGGCAGTGTACTGTCCCCGCTTCTCTTCGCGGCCTACATGTCGGACTTCCCCACGGAACCCAGGACTGTTACGTGCCAATATGCCGACGACGTCCTCATAATGGCACAGAACAAGAATGCCCGATTCTGCTTCCCTCCACTACAGCGACAGCTCCGAGCCATTGGCAGGTGGAGCGAAAAGTGGAGGATGGCCATCAGCCCGGGGAAGAGCTCTGCGCTTCTCCTGGCGAAGGTCCGTCGGTGGCGGCCCGAGCGGCCTCTGAGGTTGCGGCGGAGGAGAATCCCCTGGGTTACCTCAGCCAAATACCTCGGAGTCACGCTCGACCGCGGCCTCACTTTCGCGCCACATGTCAGGGCAAAGGTCGGCCTCGGCCACTCCGCGCTCAGGCAGCTGTACCCTGTATTCCGTTCCACAATGCCCATACGCCTCAAGCTACGCCTATATCAGGCGATTATCCCGCCCCTGATTCTTTACGGCTGCGAGGTCTGGGGATCGGCGGCAGCGACCACCATCCGCAGACTGCAAACCGTTCAGAACAGGGCGCTTCGGATGATCTATGATACCGGGCGTAGATTCCCATCACATATCCTACATACCCATTCCGGTCTCCCATACATAGTGGACGTGGTGCGGGAGTGAACCCGCACCATGTACGCGAAACTCACCTACCACCCCAACCAGCTGGTTAACTCTTTGGGCCGTTATGACCACAAGGCACCACGGCGGAGGAAGAGCTACCGGTTGCCGAAAGACGGCTTGGGCCCCCGAGGCTGAGGTCTGCCAATCCCTCATTTCACAAACTTCCCCAAGTTAAGCAGCATTGGGCCCGGTCGCTAGCTGGATGAGAGACCATTTAGCAGCGATCCGCCCTGCCGCCAACTTGAGTACCCCCATCCTATTACCTGCATTCCCATCTTGCTTTGCTGCCACACAAGCGGTCGCCCAAGTTAAGCAGCATTGGGCTTGGTCACCGCATGGTCGCTAGTCCGCCCATGAGGAAACGCCGAGACCCAGCCAAATGGTAGTGCAGAAAGCTAAACCCCGCCCAAGACAGACATAAATCAAAAGCTTGTGTATATTCTTTTAAACCTCCTTTATCGCACAGGTAAAGCCGCATACGCGGCTAGGTACTGTGGCGATTATATTCCGCCCAGGTAAACCTGGGCGACCTGTTCTCGATTGCTGGATTGCTGGAAGTATTGCCCAGTTCAACAAAATCATCCACGCGTTACACGTCGCTGAGTCCAACAGAATCAGTCAGAAGTTAAACGTCGCTTAGTTCATCAGAATCGTTCGCGGGTTACACGTCGCGTTGTTCAACGGAAGCATACTTAAAGTACACGTTACGTAATTCTACAGAATCTCTCGCGTCGTAAAGTTAGTTATAAATGTGAAATACGCGAATTAATAAAGTGCGGCAAATAAGTGATTATAATAACATTAGAAAATATAACAGTTTCAGTCTGGCGTGTATCACGAGTCAATATGTGAATTTAATTAATTGTGACGGTAATAAAAGTGTAAAAACAAATTCTTTTATCAGTGTTATCTTTGAGTAACAAATCCTTTCTGTTTACACACCCTGTTTAAGAGATTTGCTCGACTGAATAATAATAATAATAATAATAATGATAATAATAATAATAGCTAGCCGAGCACAATGAACCCAAAACGCAAAATAATAAAACAATAACAGGCGCTCAGCAATAGATAACACGAAGTGACCGCGACAAATTGGCTTCCATACGTTGTGCAGATAAATATGAAGCATCTTCCAACTACTAACAAATAAACCATTTCAAATTGGCGCACAAACGTGGGGCTAACATACCATCCACTTCACTTTACAGATGTTGTTTTCACACTTCATACATATCATGGTGCTTTTCCTATGTTTGTTATATGGACAATATTTGCACCTTTTACTCTTTCCTGATACAGCTAATTGTTTCATCCATGAGACATATTTTGCACACATCTGTACGTGGCATCAGTTATTTTCTTTGGGAGATTGAGATCTGAATTCGAAGCTCCATTAGTGGTCTTACCATTTCCTCTACTAAATCTCTTGAGAACAAACGCCTTCTTTCGGTTCTTCCACTATGGTATGTCGGATGTTGGGCAGAAAATAAAATTTCACTGTTCATTGCTGCGACGTCCATCGTCTTCATCCATAATGCAAACGGCCAACTCCTCGTTTGTCTCTTGCAGGTGTAATATCTAACCTTCTGGTCCATTTGATCTACTCCAACCTTTATGGAGTTATATAACTTTATTATATGTATATGGCTTCTTTTTTGCGTGAGTTTGATCGATGTCTTTATGGTGATAAATTGTGGTAATGAGAAATACTGATTTTTTTTTTTACTTTTTTGGAAACATAACTCACCATCGTGATATCACCTCTAAAGGCAAATAACGAGGATTTCACTGTTCTTGAGGCGGACGGTTTCATCTCAATGAGGATTTCTGGTTTATTTTGTTTGATTGTCCCCGCCATTGTAATTTGCTTCTGAAGCATCTCTTCTGCCAGCTGAATACTAGTGAAGAAGTTGTCAACAGTAATATTTCTGGATGATCTTTCTGTGGTTTTAACAAGATCTTTCACCAAATTCAATCCCAAATTTTTCTGAGTATGTTCATGCGGCTTCCTTCCCGTGTATACAATTCCATCTAAAACATATGCAGATGTAGCATCACCTGATCAAAATATTTTATGCCATACTCGGCGGGTTTAGAGGGTATATACCGGATAAAGCCGCACCTTCCACGGAATGGCAATAACTGTTCGTCAACTGTGAGCAAATAATTAGGAATCATTCTGTTTCTACACTTGTCCAGAAACAGTTCCCACACATAGCGAACAGCTGCAAGTTTGTCGTCTACAGATCGAGCTTAACGGGTGCGCCGTCATCGAATCTTATTATTCTCCTTGTATCCTCGAATCTATTTACTGACATTGTGGCTTTATATGTAGGATTACCTTTTCATCCAAAAAATAATTCTCTTGCAGGGACATCCCAATTCCTCTCAACACCAAGACCAAGAAAATCCTCCATTTCAATAAGTGAAACGTTTTTCCACGTGAAGCAGCCACTCTTCTGTCTTCTGTATTTGTGCAGTTGATGACTTCATCCAGTATTTCCTTGGAGATAAAATAGTCCCAGACATCCTTAAGTTAACAGGTTTTCAATCCACAAGCTGGACCGGGTGCCTTCTTTATGATATTGTGAATAGGCGTACGAATGTGAATGTACGATAAATTACATTCTAAATGGTTCCATTACGAATAATGTATGTGCTGGTATCTCTGAGTTGCTGATGTGGAACTTCATTTTCAGACTCTGACGAAGTAATACTATCTGAAGGATCTTCCAGAACATTCGTATTGGCAGGTTTAAAGTTTGATTCTTCACTACTTTTATCCTAAAAAATACTTCCTTCTTCGCATGAATGAGCTTCTTTAAACCAGCGAATGACAACACTTTCAAAATTAGCTGCAGTTGCACTACTCACTTGTTTTTCTTGATGAAGCCATAACAAAATACCTGTCACTCCAACAATAGCTGATGCGAAACTAAACAGGTCATTACGGCAACAATACCGACATTGGGGCAACAAACTAATGTGACAGTGACAATAGCAACACAGAACAACAATACTGTGCGACAATAAAGATGTGATTGCAAAAAGCTCAATGCATAAAGGTCATTTCTATTATTTTTGCTCTACTAACACCACCACTACTACTGCAGGTTTTTTTAGTTCCATTTATACCCCGCCTTTAACTACATCGGTATTATCGCGGCCTTTCCTTTGGAACTTATTGTTCCACAATGGTGTTAACTCGTTGGGTTTCTTGCACATTATTAGATCTTACACACATTCATACTTCCAGGCTCTGGGGAGGACGGAATAATCTTGGCTAGAGAAAAATTCCCACCCCCCAGCCGGGAATCGAACTCGGGACCCCTATCACAACAGGCAGGTGCTATGGGGTCAGCCTGCAGTTGTTGAATTAACAACTGCTCCTGTACAAATATAGTCATTATAGAATAGAGAACATGTATAACTAGGAGCTTCTGAAGCTCTGCATATTCATTAATGGTGTTTTGGCAAATATTTTTAATTATGCAACAAAAACCTGAAAAAACAATTTAGCTCAGGTTTGATAAGAGGGATGCCAAATGGTAAGCGGAAGAATACTGGAAAACAGTTTGAAATCAAATCAAGAATTACAGGAAAATTTAAAAAGCAAGACCTTCAAGGGCCTTCGAGACCCTGTATATACATCCTAGGGCTAAAGGTCGTTAAACTTCAAAATAAAAAAAATGGTACGTTGATAAGCGTTGGTAACCATGTCACCAAATGTTTATCCACTAAAAACAGAGACACCACAAGCTTATAGTTATTATACCATATTTTCGCAAATTATTGTTAAATAAATTGTGGTATTAAAAATTGTGGTGCGCATGAGATTTAAAGACGAGTTAAGATTGGAATGCAAAATCGTTTCGTAACTCGCCGGTAACTGCAAATTTATAATGCCATCTTACTCGCAATGCATTGTTGTCATTTTCCCCGTTACATTTATTGTTGGCCTATTACTGCAAGGGGAGTTGGAATTGTAGGTGGCCAGGAAAGGAGGGTAAACAGAAGAAGGCACATTTACACGGGTCGAGAAAACGGTCGAGAGTACACGCACCGACAGGCGTGTGAAGACTAATCAAGCGTCGTGAACATGTCATCTCGTTGGAACGACGAGACAGTGATGCGTTTCGTACAATGCCTATCAAAGCTTCATAAACGATATCTCATACTGCAGGTATAAAACGACAAATAGTCTTCCCTAGGACGCGAAACATATATTCCAGGGTTCCATAAGAATCCCCAGTTACCACGATCTGAGTGTCGTTTCCAAATTTATTTTGCTTGGAAGAGCTTTGTATCATACTTTTTAATATTATCATCAATTTTCCAAGCAAATAAGTTAGCTGCGTTTCACTAGGTCTGAAGAAATTATTATATGCTACTGAATCTTCTGTTTTTAGCTCTTTGCAAAGAATATTGGATGGCCCTAATAACTTACGCCGTTGTATCCAACTCATCCACATTTTTCTTCTCCTCTTATTATTCTTTAGAACTGAACACAGTTCCTTACAAAACAAACAAGTCACATACACTTGTGTGACTTCCAGAATGCAAGTTGACTATGACTAATGGTCGTGTTTTCTCGAACCTATGCAACACTTTCATGCACGCGCTCTTTTGCCCCTTTTCTCGACCAGGGATAAAGGCGAAAAATCGCGATCGTCCTCTCGAACCGTGTATATGTGCCTATAATGCCTATCTTACGGCACAACGCACTGTTTCCATTGTCTTTCGCTACATTTATTGTTGCCTTATTATTGCAAGGGGCGTTGGATTGGAATTGTAGGTAGCCAGGAAATGGAGGGTAAACAGAAGAGCATCATATGACGCTACTTTCAAGCGTAAAATGATTATTTATGCCGAAATGGACAACTAGTGTATTGAAATGCTAGTCAATGAAGAAAGCCGAAGCTATGACATTATACTGGCTATGACAATGTTTTCAGATAAGAGAAACTGTTTTTCACAGATGTACCTTACTTGTTGAAAGCATAGTCAACACCAAACTAAAAATTATAGTTACCATGGTTTACAGATGCAACTCTCTCGACATGGCCTCTAAATGGAAGTTCTTGAATGCTTAAGTATAGTACGCCCTAAGGACTAGTCTTTAGATTTGTCAATTTAAAGAATCACGTTCGTTAAATCGAAGATGCACAGTTTTGCATTTGTCTTGGAGCATCTGCGATTGTACTATGATTTTTTTTTCGAAAGCTTTCAATTGCAAAATGTCACTAAAATGTACTGCATTATTATTATTATTATTATTATTATTATTACTGCTGCATTCATTGCAAACACATTGTTATTGCATGTCACATTTAGTTGGATCTGTGTTAAGAAAAATACGTTTAATTTCAATATATATATATATATATATATATACAATTTTATTATTTTTGTGCTACTAGTGCCATTAAAGTGATATCCACTATATTAATCTTTGTATTTGACACATTTTACCAACTCTGTAAGCTAGTGTAGTGAAAAGGAACGTTAAGCGCTGCAGATAAATAGAAAGAGTTTAATTTTTAATTTATTCACAATTATGATGATAATGATAATAGTAAATATATTTATTACGTTGTTATGGAAAACATTCGAGATCAATGTCGGGATTTGAATCACAGATCTTTGACTTTCCAAACTGATGCTCTGCCATTGAGCTCTCCTCATCCCCTGCCGCAAGCACAACTGAATCAAATGCATCTGATTTTACCACCAACCTCACAATGTAAACGGGAAAGTATTATAATCAGTTGTGATAAAACGGTAAAGTGAAAGTGGAAGAAGTAAAACAAATGACATAAGTGAAAAATCGAAGTAAAATAAATACAAACATAATTATTATAGGTGTATACAAATAGTTAAAAATGACAATAATTGAACCTCTGACAGCAGCAAGTGCTATGCTATAAATGGAATCAGTTTTCCGCTTGACCCGTTTGCAGAAGTTTACAAAGAAGCTTGGTATTTTACCTCTCACGCCTACCATCAGCCAAATAACTTCAATGGAAGTCAATTTATGTTTTTAATATATAAAGGACATTATTATTATTGTAGACAATGTAAGAAAACATGAACTGATTGAGATTATTTTGTCATTTTAATTAGCTTATATGTATCGATAACAGTGTCCAAATTAATCCGAAATTACCAAACTTTGGAAACACTGCTCAAGCGCTAACAGCCAACGTTTATCATTTAGTACTAAAACAAAACAAGATTTAATCGTCTCATACATTCGGAGATAAGAAAAGACATCTGCGAAACAAAATTAAACTTTTCAAGGCATTTCTGACTCTTTAGTGCCGCCGATCCTATTTCTGGCTCTTATGTAAATTTGTAATACTTTGAACTTGTTTTTAGCAATACGTTACTTTCTCTGTTTTCTTAAAAATCGAGTACAATAATATGGGTATTTTTTTCTTCATTTATTTAGCATTTGGTTGATAACCGTACAGCCAACACAACTGCATATGAACAAAATGCACACAGGAGTGAATATAGAAAATTATTAGATAAAACAAATGCAGAATACAAATACAATAGTCATGCTTTGTGAAAAAATTATAAGTGTATAAAAAAGCGTAGACATTCACATTTAATGAAAATTAATAGTTACCTCGCCATCAGACATAACAGTAAGGAAAAGCAAACAATGCCGGAAGGATTATGTCTGTAACTGGGTGTCTTGTAGGAATTGAACTACAGCTTACTTCTAATAACCTTGGCCCGCTGACGTGCATTCTTGCGCGCATTATTCCCTTCCCCTTTCCCCTGACTGGCTAATGTCTTTGGTTCCACAGTGTAGCTTTCACTCCACGTGGAAACCTGCAGTAAATGTCATAATTGCCAGGTACATGGCTAACGAGATAGATAGGCTACGGCGTGGTTCAGAGTTACGTAGTAATGGTAGCCTTAAAATGGCTAACATTGAATAGCTTCATAATACAGAGCGGTCCCTCAGCGTTCTGTACGGGAATTGCACGGCAGTCTTGTGCGACACGTCTGAATGAACTCAAGGCCACGGGCTCTTCCACTTATTGGACATGTGGCAGCGGGCTTCAGTCATCTGTTATTGCTTCTTGTGTATAGACGCGAGGCGCGTGTGTATTTGTGTGCGATTGAATTATCGGATTATTACAACCCAGAAATGATACTCAAATTTTCGCTTGAACAAAGACTTTTTATGTATGACACGTATGTGAAAACCGACTCATGTAGACAGGTGTGTAGGCAATTTCATGATAAATTTCCTGGTGTTCCAGTTCCGAGTAGAGAAACAATTAGATATCTAGTGAATAAAGTGAAGAGAACGGGATCATTTAATGTTGTAAGTTGTAAAAAGAAAGGAAGGGTTCTAACGGAAGAAAAACTTGATGAAATTGGCAAAGCATTTGAACGGTCTCCGAATAAATCTTTACGATGTATAACACAAGTCAGTGTTTCAAAAACCTCAGTACATAGGTCTACGAAACTGTTGAAATTAAAACCATACAAAGTGGCTATTGTCCAATATGAGAACAGAAATTAGGGAAATTAAGCAACAAGAACTTATGCGCGTGAATGGTAATTCATCAGAAGGTACCAAGAAGGTTTATCTGCCGAAGGACATCACTTTCAACACCGACTGTGAAAAAGGTTAGTAGGATAAAATAAAAATTAATTATGTTTGTTCAATAGGTAATCAATATATCGTACCAATCATCATAAAATCCGTAATAATATGGTATCAGTATCAATAATGAGAATAATAAACAGATACACTGGATATAGCGCGCGGAACGCGCATCGCGACTACCGAGCAGATGGCTGAGGAACCGCTCTGTATAATGTCATCCTCCGTGATGTAGTGGTTGCTAGCATGCTAGCCTCTAGTTCTCAAAGTCGCGAGTTCAAACCCGGCGGAAGGGATGGATTTTTTCGGGCGTAAAGATCCTTAGCATGGCTTGTTTCGGAAGGGAAGTAAAGCCGGGGTACCGTGTCGTAGATTTACGGCACGTAAAAGAACCTAAAGCCTTATAAATAGACCTCTGAGCAAAATGTCCAGTCTTTCACGCCCAGTATAGAATGGGACGCTAAGAACCATAGTAGTTAAAGAACATCCATAATTAAAACTATTTATTTTTCATGATATATATAACTGCGTTTTTCATGCATTTAACAAGCAATTTGTTTGTTTGTTGAGAATATACGGGATTGAAACTTCACTTCATCGGGCCATGATTGGACCAGACGTATAACTGATTTCAATTCGCGCCTTAGGCAGTCTAGCTCAACCACGTGCCAGGTAAATAAACAAAAAACATTGAAATAAAGATGTGATGGATGCAAAAATAAAACTTTATAATGAAACTCAACTCACACATTTATGGAGAATCTTGTCTCCAGTTCTCGTCCCGATAATCGAACGTCGTCCTCCGTGGTCTACGGGTACCATGCTAGGCTCTAGTTCCCGAGATCCGAATTCAAACCTTTCGGAGGACGATGGATATTTTTATAGCGTAAAACTACTTAGCACATTTTCCTTCGGAAGGGAAGTAAAACCGGTGGTCACGTGTCATAGATTTACGACACGTAAAAGAACCTCAAGCCTGTAAAGAGGCCTCTGAGCAAGATTTCCGGTATTTCACGCCCAGTATAGAATGGGACGCTAATGACCTAGCAGTTAAAGAGGGCCCATAAATAAAATTCAATTTAATTTAACTTACTGATCGAACACTTACACCTGTAAGCTCAGAACAGAGCTGCTCGACTTTTCTCGCTGGCAAAGACGGATTCTTCTCTGCAAGTACACTAAATACGTGCACAATTTGTTGTTTTTCGCCTCTTCTTAGAGGTTTACTCTTTCTTCGATGCTTCAGCGAAAAACCGCGGTCGATTCTGTCATTCAGTAATTGTATGCACAACAAAATACAACTTATTAGTTCTCACACTCAGTACAGTACACCTTTGAATGGCGACGTATGACAATTCTGTGCACTGTAAAGTCAGGCGACAAAAGCGATATAACTATTGGCTCGAAAATAAGCAACATTGTTCAAATTTCAACGGCAAAAAGTCGGGTTGCAGCTTATAATCATTGCCTTGGATTTTTACATACTTTTGATGTTAAAAATCTATGCTCATTTGCAACAATGTAGATAGCTCAAAATGGCGGCATTTTATTACTCAACAATGCAAACTTTTACCCCGTTTTGGTGTTGACATTGCGTATATTTTTTCGTTAGCTTCGATCGAATGCAGAAGGATGACGTATTGTGGGAGAATAATGAAGAAATCGGCGAGAGTGCGAGTAATGAAGTGAATACTTATAGTGATGACAATGTGATGTACCATACCGTATGTTAGAAAAATGTTTACGTACATATAAGTAAAGAAAGTAAAAAATTGTACTAATTTTTCTTGCCTCAATCCAGATGCGGTTTATCTTTGTGCTAAACTTTCCCTCCTTTCCTCCTCGAATTTTACGGAAGCGAGTGCGACAGCGGCTTATTTTCGGGCAAATACGGTAAACACTCTGTCTCATCATAGATATACGTGTTATCGTCATCCCAAGAGGCAGGTTTGAAACAAAGGATCCTCCTACGTGTTTCATAATAATAATTTACATGCATTCCAGATGCATTAACTCAATTGCGTAGTATATTTGATAAATGGTTTATAAAAATGTAAATTTTACAATTATCTTCGAATATATTAAGCTAAATGATCATGTTAAATAAGGGACTAAGTTGTTCCGCACAACAACCTAATCCACGACGGCAGCAAATGGGAGGCGACTAGTAGTGGCCGTTAAGATAGACTGGGCAGAGCAGACCTTAAATCGGGAAAATTGAAATTGAGTTTTATTTATGGACACTCTTTAACTGCTATGGTTCTTAGCGTCCCATTCTATACTGGGCGTGAAAGATCGAAGGAGCATGTAATAAAGAGCTGACGCTAACGGGAAAAGGAACCGACAAGGAATGAAGGACAATGAAAAAGTAGAACGCTAAATGTGTATGTAAACAACTCAAGAATCTGTGGTTAAGGTCAGCATGCTCTGGAGGATCATAGGGACAAATTGGGGAATCGGATATATTATGTACGGTGAAGATCTTGTGGGTAACAGCCATGACCAAGTAACATTCTGATGATGGTGGTGATATGTAAATGTGCAATATGATAAATATCAAACCATGGCACTCTCAGTATGTCTTCCTGAATGGTCACGTAATGAAAAGCTTTCGTAAAAGACCATTCGTCACTCCAGCGCTAAATGTTATCGCTACGTAAGGCTGATAAGAAGTCCTTATATGGAGGTCTGATGCCTTGGAATTCTCCCTGTGTAATGCTCTGTTTACCCCGCTGGTGAACATCCTCATTGAATGTTATTCCGGCATGTCCCTTAATCTATTACTAAACATTAACTTATTGACCCTTAGCTATAGCGACATTCACAACATGAACAATATAGTGAAAATACTGGTGCAGGTCAGCGTTCCATAACGAATGGTCTAGCATCTGCAACATAATTTTAGCATCCGTTAAAATTAAAATTTTCGGAAAACCCTAGTAAACCACATTTCGAATGGCAAGAATTTCGACCGTATAGTCAGAAGTTTCAGCAGGTAACTGATAGCGAGCATATTCAGAAGTAGAGGGGCAATAATAAGCATAATTAACTCCAGCGAC
The DNA here is from genome assembly GCA_030765065.1 of Deroplatys truncata. Lineage (NCBI taxonomy): Eukaryota > Metazoa > Arthropoda > Insecta > Mantodea > Mantidae > Deroplatys > Deroplatys truncata. The sequence continues at coordinate 122,998,400 of CM060978.1, forward strand.
AGTTTTGGAGTCATCACTGTAGATCTGAACATAACCAGGCCTGGCAGTACCAAAAGTGTGGCAGACAGAGGCATTAAGGTGACTATTGTGAAGGGATAGTGCGAAAGTAATGTATGGAAAGCTTTGTAATTCGTAATGGTTTTAAAAACCAGCAATAGAGTGGATTTTCGAAACAACTGGAATACAAGCCCGTAAGTCGTGGAATCCGAACAGGAGCAAGGGTGCTCTGCGGATATCAGGAGCTCTTATAGAAAAAAGTCTTCCGTATGAAGTCTGCAATATCTTTACCACGAAGTCCGTGTTCACAGAGAAGATGTGTAGTAAACACCACTGCGTCGGCTGACGTCGACTAGTATGCAGAGCCGATTGCATAGTCTCCATCAAGAGCACATTTATCGGTGTTGGCATCATTGTACTGAGACGTAACCTAAGAGCCGTAACTGGGTTAGTATCCAGCTTAGTCAAAATTTATTGGAGAGCGTTTCCAAAGAACACGCGGCCGTACTCCAATATCGGTTGAATGAGAGAAACGAAAAGGTAAAAGGATCGGCTCCCCACTACGTGTACAAAATAGAGCAAAATATGTTGAGAGAGTTTCCACTCTTCGTTAGCACACAGCATGGCGGCTCCATGTAAATCGGCTGTCCAAGTAAAGCCCAAGAAATTTAGCCAATGCAGCAACCGCGAAGATATATGAGCCTGGTCGAACAGTTCGACCTTGAAGTGCTTTCTGCTTCCTGGTTAAAACGACGGCTGTTCCTTAGCAGGGAAGAGTTCCAATCCACATTCAGAAGTCAAAGTGGAAAGAGCAGTGGCTGAGCCAAACTTGAGTGATCCAGAGACTGGCAGACCTTGTGTAAAATACAGATATGGTCAGCAAACTGAAGGACTCGAATGTGAGGACTAAATATGGTTCCTATGTCCGCCGTATAGTTAGCACTTAGGAGCGGACTTAAAATAGATTTTTGTGGCAGACCGGTAGTTATTACTCGAGTCCCGAAAAATGTATTGTCCGGTGTCCGGGCATAGATGATGCGGTGTTGGAGTAAGCTATAGATTTCAGTGCAATACAAGGGAGGTATACCAAGTGCCTGAAGCTTCTGGTATAAGACAGAAGAAATAACTATTATATGCACCAGATATGTCGAGCCGAGGTCGCGGGTTCAAAACCGGCGATGAACTTTTTCGGGCGTAAAACCTTAACATGGCTTTTTTCGAATGGAAAGTAAATTCGGTGGTCCCGTGCCGTATATTTACGGCACGTTAAAGAACCTCAAGCCTCATAAAGAGGCATCTGAACAAAATGTCGGGTATTTCACGCCCAATATAGAATGGAGCGATAAGAGCTTGTAACGGTATTACTTATAATGTTATTACTTGTGATATTTGTGTATGTGTGTTTACTTCATGTGAAGCCATCTTGTGACGTCATTCATTTGTTCGGTTTGTAGCTCCATCTGGTGTTAGCAATTTGCAGCAGTGTTAGTGTTCGAAAGAATGCGACTGTTATTTGATTTAATTTTTGTTTACTGTCCTCCGGCTAGCTATTATTTCTCGGTCGAACATGTCTCTTGATCAGAGTGTGTAAACGGAAAGGAATCTTTTATCCAAATATAACACTGATGAAGAAATTTGTTTTACACATTTATTGTCGAACACGTTAACTATCACATTTATACATTGATCTTAACACTCGCCAAACTGAAACTGTTATAATAACTTCTTACTGATCACTTTTAATCCACGTACTTCAACCTTTTGTATAATTAACCTTACAACACTTTAGATTATTCATAATTCTGCTGCGCGTAACTTGTGAATCGATACCCGACGTTTCCGTACAAATACTTTCGACGAATTGACTGACTGAAGACGACGTGTAGTGTACACAGATTTTTGATGAACTGGACGACTGAAGGCGACGTGTAATGTATTGAGATTTTCGATGAACTGACCGCGATCTACCTCTAACCTACTGCTTTTATACCCATACACACCGATATGCCTAAAGATTATAACTGAACTGCAATTGGCTAATAAAACGCGCCAACATTAGCGTCTATTTTAATATCCAATGAAAATTATGAATACATATGCTCTAGGGAAACATTCCAGAAGGTTCTACACGGAAAAACGCGCCAACATTACGTAACTTCCTCGCTTCCAATAATGATAAACAGCTCACCCCCCTCGCTGCATTATTGCGCGCTATTATTGACAGTTTCAGTAAGGCATTAAAAACTTACTTCTCAACAATAATTACAATAAACAAACATCTCAAATCAATGTCACATAAAAATGCATATTCATATTACAATCATTATTTACATTTAAGTAATTTATGATACAAATTACTGCATCATATGCCCCACTAGAAACATAATTATAAATATTTACAACTTGTTTTGAAATTTTATAATTGGGTTTTTAGTCTCCTAAATCTTGGAACACACGCTATCACTTTCACTTAACACATCACACGCATTTAACACACGACATATGTTGTTTTTTTTTTATCTCACCACTACTTACTGGCTCAGGTTTAATGTGTTTAGACATTAATCTGACATTTACAATTTTTTTATAGCAAATACTGTACCCTGAATTATTTAATGAATGTTTCAAAAAATGGTTTACTTTCTTATATTGTTAACAAAAATTTATCAATTCAAGAATTTTTTGTAATTATTAAACATATTTACCAAAAATATTCACCCTCTACATAAATATATTTACATCTCTTAAATCTAAGTACTGTTTCACATTTTCTGTTTGCTACATAAGTATTTGTTTTAATTATTTTTACCCCATTTTTGTTGTTTTGTACTGTATATTCACAATACTCTTGGAATTATATCTACGTACTTTAATATAACATCATGCTTTATTTCAAATGCTGTCACAGTTACTAATAAAATATTATTTTTTTCTTTTAAATATTTTTTTTTTTGAATTTATTTCTGTTTTCACATGACATATACAAATAATTAACCCTCTTACGTTCCAATACATTTCTCTGCGAGTCATCTTTAACTATCCAGCATTTACTTTACATCTCATTGCTATTTACCCTCCTGGATCAAATTGTGTGTGGCTAAACATTACTCGTAGCTGCATCCTAACCTTCACAAATTTGTTCATGAACAACCTGTTGTATTCATATGAAATTTCGTCCCATGATAACATTTGAAAACAATCTAAAGTTTCCTGAATTACACATCTTTTAACAACTTTCATTTTCAATTCATCTGCTATCTTTTTAATCTGAGAATACTCTGAAAAGTCTGTAATAATCTGTACTGGATTGGAGTTTTCATTTTGAACAGCTTGGTACTTGTTAATTTCAGAAGTTAGCTTTTGATTATTTACAGGCAAAACTTTAACTTCTTCGTACAATTTATTTCTTTGCATTACTGACTCCTTCTGTATTTCTAATATATCCCCTCTGAAATTAACTTGCACCTGATTTACATCTACATTCATAACCTCTTTCATCTCTCTTATCTCACTTGAAGTGTTACTCATTCTACTACCTGAATCTGTACATTCTACATCAACATGTTCACTTTTAGTATTAACCTCACTTTCTTTGTTACCTATTTCCTTGCTCATGTCTACCATTTTCTTTGAAACTTCACCTATTTCATTTGCTATCATTTCCTGATTTTCATTTCTCATTCTCATCATACTACTATCTAGCTCCATGAATTTCTTTTCAATTTCTTCCCTGTTTTGTTCTAAGCTCTTACCAATATCTTTCCTTAATTCCCTATTATTCTTTTGCATATCTTCCCTTAATTTCTCATTACTCTGAGTTAATTTTTCTAATTTCTCATTATTCTTTTGCATATCTTCCCTCAATTCCTTATTATTCTTTTCCATATTCTCATTAGTCTTTTTTATATTCTCATTCATATTTCTCATCATTTCCATCATCATACTAACATCAAAATTAACATTTCCTGCTATTCTATTCTCACTTTCTGCACTAACATTTCCTCCCTCAAATTCTACAGTGTTTGAGCTATTTTCTGTAACCTGTATTGAATTACAGCTAACTGTTACATTATCCCCTTCCATCATTGTTTCTTCAATATTATTAGTAGCCATTGTTTTCTTTATCCTACCACTCCTCAAGTACATTTGAATGTTATAATTTTGTTTTTAAAAAAATTACTATACTCTGACCTTTTGTGATGCTGTCTGTTGCTGTTACTTTGATGTCCAGCTTCCTGCCCCTCTCTCTTAGGTTATATGTTGCTTCTGCGTTGTATTACGATGAATCTACGTCATTTTGTTGTTTTGTAGTTGAATTCCCCTGTTGCCTTTTAATCTCGGAATTACGATGTCCAATCATCCGCGTAGTCTGTCGGCCCTTTTGTTGTTTCTGGAATCTGCGTCTTGTAGTTCAGTTCACTTCTCCATTCGCCCCTTCCTGGTCATCTCACTTCTTCCTGGTTAATTCTGCCCCTTCCTGGTTATTCTACTCCTTTCCTGGTCATCGTGTTCCTTTCCTGGTCACTTTGCCCCACGTTGGGCGCCACTTTGTAATAGTATTTATGTTGTATTTATTTTGTCGAGCCCCACGTTTGGGAGCCAAGTTGCGATGGTTATTAATGTTGTTTATTTAACATTATTGTAGCCCCACGTTGGGCGCCACTTTGTAACGGTATTATTTATAATGTTATTACTTGTGATATTTGTGTATGTGTGTTTACTTCATGTGAAGCCATCTTGTGACGTCATTCATTTGTTCGGTTTGTAGCTCCATCTGGTGTTAGCAATTTGCAGTAGTGTTAGTGTTCGAAAGAATGCGACTGTTATTTGATTTAATTTTTGTTTACTGTCCTCCGGCTAGCTATTATTTCTCGGTTGAACATGTCTCTTGATCAGAGTGTGTAAACGGAAAGGAATCTTTTATCCAAATATAACACTGATGAAGAAATTTGTTTTACACATTTATTGTCGAACACGTTAACTATCACATTTATACATTGATCTTAACACTCGCCAAACTGAAACTGTTATAATAACTTCTTACTGATCACTTTTAATCCACGTACTTCAACCTTTTGTATAATTAACCTTACAACACTTTAGATTATTCATAATTCTGCTGCGCGTAACTTGTGAATCGATACCCGACGTTTCCGTACAAATACTTTCGACGAATTGACTGACTGAAGACGACGTGTAGTGTACACAGATTTTTTATGAACTGGACGACTGAAGGCGACGTGTAATGTATTGAGATTTTCGATGAACTGACCGCGATCTACCTCTAACCTACTGCTTTTATACCCATACACACCGATATGCCTAAAGATTATAACTGAACTGCAATTGGCTAATAAAACGCGCCAACATTAGCGTCTATTTTAATATCCAATGAAAATTATGAATACATATGCTCTAGGGAAACATTCCAGAAGGTTCTACACGGAAAAACGCGCCAACATTACGTAACTTCCTCGTTTCCAATAATGATAAACAGCTCACCCCCCTCGCTGCATTATTGCGCGCTATTATTGACAGTTTCAGTAAGGCATTAAAAACTTACTTCTCAACAATAATTACAATAAACAAACATCTCAAATCAATGTCACATAAAAATGCATATTCATATTACAATCATTATTTACATTTAAGTAATTTATGATACAAATTACTGCATCATATGCCCCACTAGAAACATAATTATAAATATTTACAACTTGTTTTGAAATTTTATAATTGGGTTTTTAGTCTCCTAAATCTTGGAACACACGCTATCACTTTCACTTAACACATCACACGCATTTAACACACGACATATGTTGTTTTTTTTTATCTCGCCACTACTTACTGGCTCAGGTTTAATGTGTTTAGACATTAATCTGACATTTACAATTTTTTTATAGCAAATACTGTACCCTGAATTATTTAATGGATGTTTCAAAAAATGGTTTACTTTCTTATATTGTTAACAAAAATTTATCAATTCAAGAATTTTTTGTAATTATTAAACATATTTACCAAAAATATTCACCCTCTACATAAATATATTTACATCTCTTAAATCTAAGTACTGTTTCACATTTTCTGTTTGCTACATAAGTATTTGTTTTAATTATTTTTACCCCATTTTTGTTGTTTTGTACTGTATATTCACAATACTCTTGGAATTATATCTACGTACTTTAATATAACATCATGCTTTATTTCAAATGCTGTCACAGTTACTAATAAAATATTATTTTTTTCTTTTAAATATTTTTTTTTTTGAATTTATTTCTGTTTTCACATGACATATACAAATAATTAACCCTCTTACGTTCCAATACATTTCTCTGCAAGTCATCTTTAACTATCCAGCATTTACTTTACATCTCATTGCTATTTACCCTCCTGGATCAAATTGTGTGTGGCTAAACATTCCTCGTAGCTGCATCCTAACCTTCACAAATTTGTTCATGAACAACCTGTTGTATTCATATGAAATTTCGTCCCATGATAACATTTGAAAACAATCTAAAGTTTCCTGAATTACACATCTTTTAACAACTTTCATTTTCAATTCATCTGCTATCTTTTTAATCTGAGAATACTCTGACAAGTCTGTAATAATCTGTACTGGATTGGAGTTTTCATTTTGAACAGCTTGGTACTTGTTAATTTCAGAAGTTAGCTTTTGATTATTTACAGGCAAAACTTTAACTTCTTCGTACAATTTATTTCTTTGCATTACTGACTCCTTCTGTATTTCTAATATATCCCCTCTGAAATTAACTTGCACCTGATTTACATCTACATTCATAACCTCTTTCATCTCTCTTATCTCACTTGAAGTGTTACTCATTCTACTACCTGAATCTGTACATTCTACATCAACATGTTCACTTTTAGTATTAACCTCACTTTCTTTGTTACCTATTTCCTTGCTCATGTCTACCATTTTCTTTGAAACTTCACCTATTTCATTTGCTATCATTTCCTGATTTTCATTTCTCATTCTCATCATACTACTATCTAGCTCCATGAATTTCTTTTCAATTTCTTCCCTGTTTTGTTCTAAGCTCTTACCAATATCTTTCCTTAATTCCCTATTATTCTTTTGCATATCTTCCCTTAATTTCTCATTACTCTGAGTTAATTTTTCTAATTTCTCATTATTCTTTTGCATATCTTCCCTCAATTCCTTATTATTCTTTTCCATATTCTCATTAGTCTTTTTTATATTCTCATTCATATTTCTCATCATTTCCATCATCATACTAACATCAAAATTAACATTTCCTGCTATTCTATTCTCACTTTCTGCACTAACATTTCCTCCCTCAAATTCTACAGTGTTTGAGCTATTTTCTGTAACCTGTATTGAATTACAGCTAACTGTTACATTATCCCCTTCCATCATTGTTTCTTCAATATTATTAGTAGCCATTGTTTTCTTTATCCTACCACTCCTCAAGTACATTTGAATGTTATAATTTTGTTTTTAAAAAAATTACTATACTCTGACCTTTTGTGATGCTGTCTGTTGCTGTTACTTTGATGTCCAGCTTCCTGCCCCTCTCTCTTAGGTTATATGTTGCTTCTGCGTTGTATTACGATGAATCTACGTCATTTTGTTGTTTTGTAGTTGAATTCCCCTGTTGCCTTTTAATCTCGGAATTACGATGTCCAATCATCCGCGTAGTCTGTCGGCCCTTTTGTTGTTTCTGGAATCTGCGTCTTGTAGTTCAGTTCACTTCTCCATTCGCCCCTTCCTGGTCATCTCACTTCTTCCTGGTTAATTCTGCCCCTTCCTGGTTATTCTGCTCCTTTCCTGGTCATCGTGTTCCTTTCCAGGTCACTTTGCCCCACGTTGGGCGCCACTTTGTAATAGTATTTATGTTGTATTTATTTTGTCGAGCCCCACGTTTGCGAGCCAAGTTGCGATGGTTATTAATGTTGTTTATTTAACATTATTGTAGCCCCACGTTGGGCGCCACTTTGTAACGGTATTATTTATAATGTTATTACTTGTGATATTTGTGTATGTGTGTTTACTTCATGTGAAGCCATCTTGTGACGTCATTCATTTGTTCGGTTTGTAGCTCCATCTGGTGTTAGCAATTTGCAGTAGTGTTAGTGTTCGAAAGAATGCGACTGTTATTTGATTTAATTTTTGTTTACTGTCCTCCGGCTAGCTATTATTTCTCGGTTGAACATGTCTCTTGATCAGAGTGTGTAAACGGAAAGGAATCTTTTATCCAAATATAACACTGATGAAGAAATTTGTTTTACACATTTATTGTCGAACACGTTAACTATCACATTTATACATTGATCTTAACACTCGCCAAACTGAAACTGTTATAATAACTTCTTACTGATCACTTTTAATCCACGTACTTCAACCTTTTGTATAATTAACCTTACAACACTTTAGATTATTCATAATTCTGCTGCGCGTAACTTGTGAATCGATACCCGACGTTTCCGTACAAATACTTTCGACGAATTGACTGACTGAAGACGACGTGTAGTGTACACAGATTTTTGATGAACTGGACGACTGAAGGCGACGTGTAATGTATTGAGATTTTCGATGAACTGACCGCGATCTACCTCTAACCTACTGCTTTTATACCCATACACACCGATATGCCTAAAGATTATAACTGAACTGCAATTGGCTAATAAAACGCGCCAACATTAGCGTCTATTTTAATATCCAATGAAAATTATGAATACATATGCTCTAGGGAAACATTCCAGAAGGTTCTACACGGAAAAACGCGCCAACATTACGTAACTTCCTCGTTTCCAATAATGATAAACAGCTCACCCCCCTCGCTGCATTATTGCGCGCTATTATTGACAGTTTCAGTAAGGCATTAAAAACTTACTTCTCAACAATAATTACAATAAACAAACATCTCAAATCAATGTCACATAAAAATGCATATTCATATTACAATCATTATTTACATTTAAGTAATTTATGATACAAATTACTGCATCAAGCTATAGTAGTTGAAGTCCATAAATAAAACTAGAAAGTCAAATGTGATGCATTCACACTACTTTCTCTACCCTCTGTCTTTATAAGTGGGTAAACAAATTATTCTTACGAAAGTTTATTTTTATATTTATTTCATTTTAATCGAGATAAACCTTTCCGTTAACAGTTACATCACACATTTCGTTATAAATACAGAGGGAATACGATAGTTAAATCAAATGTTTTAGAACTAGATACTACCCGCTGACCTTAAAATTCCATACTTTTCTATGGAATTGCGAGAAATAATTGAAAATCGATAGAACTTCAAAGAATGACTAAGTATTCAACAGTTCGAACCATTAATAATGGATATTTCGGGAATGCCTGATACTACAAAAAATGTTTTGAAGTAGATTTCGTTTCTTAGAGAGTTAAATTTCTTGTGTCTTCGTCTATCGCTTAACGTTTACCAGTTATGCAACATTATATTCCAACATTACTTCCGAATGAAGAAGATTTTAAAGGCTATTCCCAGAAAATGCAAGATATACATTTTATTTTTCACGTAAATATCTTTAATATATGGTATTTTAGAGCCAGTTTTAGAATATAAAAATTTCGAAAAATCTCCCATATAAGGCGTAGTTTGGAGTGGAGAATTTTCTCGAAAATCCTCGTGTAGCATCTGGAAAGTACTGGACTTAAATACCAAGTTGGTGTTTATACGAATTTTCGTTTTTGAGTTATGCTATAAACAGACACACACACGGACATGTTTTCAAAAATTCTTTATTTGGATTCAGGACGCTTCAAAGCATGTATTTCCGGTGAAATCTCGGTATCGAATTTTTGGGTGGAATGCAATACTTCCCCTACTTACTATACGTGGTAGACATGTCGAGAAATATAGCCGTCAAATAGCTGTTTTCTATGCAAGTCCTTTCAATGTCAAGAGTTAGGATACTGAGACTATTCAGACTACCACGGGATTTGCGCAACCCAAATCGTGTCCTTGGTAACAAACCTGCGCAATGCAACCACCAGTTCAGACTCTGTTTAATGACGCACTCAAAGGTTTTAGTAGGGGGACAGCGACATTAGTCGATAAGGTGTAGCATGGTAGGATCTTTTCCAGATTTGAGAATGTGCACGATTATCGGCGTAGTCCAACCATCAGCAAAAATGCCGGAGATGCAAAATTCATTGAAGATCTGTAGAAGAACCAGTGGCACAGTGTGGCAAATTGGTAAGGATGAGGTAAAAATATTATCATAAACCGGAGCAGAGTTAACCGCGCGTCTCATCACACTTTCCAGCTTGGTATATGAAAATGGAGGCATCAAAGAAGGATGCGTTGCGTCAATAGCAAGTAGTGTTATAAACAGAGGAGGCGAAACTACCGAAGGCGGAGGGACCATATCCGCGAAGTCACCTATCCAACAATGTAGTGACCATGATGGAACAGGTTTCTTCCTCGGTTTGTTGATGAAAATCCAAATACGAGGGAGGGGTGTGTCCTTGGAGATAGTCGCGCAACAATCTCTCCAACAGTTATGCTTTCGGCGTTTTAGAAAGCGTTTCGCCTCAGCATCTGATCTTCTATAGGTTAAAAAGGTTTCCCGAGTGGAGTTGAGTCTGTAACGCGGAGGGCCAGCTTCCTCTTCGCTATCATGCGACTACATGCGGAGTCCACCATGGAATCGCAACACCATGGAATTTAGTTATGGGCTTCTTCTGCGGAAATCAATGATACACTGCAGCAGACTCTCGTACTTCGCCAAAGCTGAAAGGTCTGGAGGAATCTGACGGTGAGACGCCGTAATCTTGCGTATATAACTAACCCAGTCAGCCAGACACAGATTCCGTTTAGCAGTAGGTTGAGAATGTAGGAGCTTGATGGCGTGACAGCCGAACTTTCTAAAGAAAAATTATTGGAACGGCGGTATATGGAAAAACTCTCCGATGGAGTTCTGAAGAGACAGACAGCCAGAGGATCTCTGTTCGGGAGCAGAGAGCAGAGTAGGAGAGAATATCATTATTATTATTTGAGTTTAAGAGGCACAACTACTAGGTCATTAGCGCCCTTGTAAAACAGCTCATGGCAAAGGCCAGAGATAAAGATCAGTAAAAAATCCTAGCAAAAGCCAGAGATAAAGATCAATATAAAAATCATAGCAATAGTAAGAAATCAATATGAATATGTAAAACTAGACCGAGAAGTATGAAACACCTGATATAAATATGACTAAATCCGCATTTGAAAATTTACCTTCGACACAAACTTAAAAAGCCTATGAGCCGCTTGATTATTGTCCGCTAAGACCTCTGCAAGACTGGTCGGCAGTTCAGAGATTCCAGAAGACATGACGGATCAACAAATTTACGCTACACAACGGGCAAAGACAAGCAGGGTCCTCCTTAAAAAGGTATGCGTAAAATTGCAGTGGCCAATACGCGACCGAGCCAAAACAACTCTTCACAATGAGATACGCCAGAGGAAGTTACCCAGTTTATAGGAATGTACTTCGCTGCTCTAGGCTTATTTCCGCTCAGAGCTAACCACTCCTCGCGCCAACACGATATTCCCGCTCTCCGCACAAGCCTAAAATTTTCTGACGTTACCCAAAATATTGTAACCTGGGTTCTGTAGCTGCCTTAGCTACAAAATCCGCAAGTTTATTCCCAGGCAAACCAACGCGACCAAGTATCCAAGCACACTCAACATTAACGCCAGAAGCGTATAAAACATGGAGGGTATCCTGGATTCACTGAACTGGGATGCTAGTTGCACAGTTCACGAAGGCTCTGAAGGGCACTAAGGAAATCACTCAAAGTGAGACAGTCTCCCAATTTACGACGGCGCACATACAAAATGGCTCGGTATATGGCATACAGCTCTGCACTATAAATGAACTTGCTATCATGAAAACCGAATGTATGGGGTTCGGTTCCCTGAACATAGCAAATCCAACATCGTTGTAGCACTTAGATTCGTCAGTGTAGATAAAAACTCGGTTATTGTAACCTAACAAGAGTTCTAAAAAATATAGCTGCTGTGTTGCACTCACATGACTTTCTCTACTTTTGTACAAACTATTTTACAAACGCTTATTCTCCATCTATTTCATGCTAATCGAATTTTCTTATACGTGCAAGGGGAATATGGTAGGTTTTAAGTGATAGTCAGATCTTTTAAGAAGTGGTTGTTATGTCGAGCATTCCATTCTCTTTGCATTTCCAGGACATATAAAAGTATAACGAATTCCCATTTTAAAAGTGTAAGTATTGGAAAATTTAAACAAATAACAAGAAATGCCTTGGAAATTGCACTCTCACAAAAAAATGTATGTGGCATAAATTGTGTGTTTTAACAGATGTACATCTTTGTATAGTAAAATCCTGTCTCTCTCTTACGGTTTACCAGTTTTACATTTCATTTTCCATGAAAATATTTTCAGTGTATGATATTTTAATCAAAATCGTTAGAGCCATTTTTGAGAAAATAAAAAAAAACGAAAAATGTCCCATTTAAAGGGTAGTCTGAAGTGGGAATATTTTCTTGCAAATCTTGGTGTCGCATCCTTGGAAGTTACTAATCTGAAATAGAGAATTTGGTATTTATCCGACTTTTCGTTTTTGAGTTATGCTGTTAACAGACACACACACATGGACATGTTTCTAAAATGCTTTATTTGGATTCAGGGTACCTCAAAACATGTATTTCCTGTGAAATCCCGGTATCGAATTTTTGGGTGGAAAGCAATACTTCCCCTATTTACTGTACCAGTAGAGAAAGTAATAAGTGCTGATACTAAACGTAGGCACCGTAAACTTCCGGTATTCTGTCGTCCCAAGGTCTACGTGAGATGTCACCCGTAACCAAGGTTCTCCGTGGTGTAGTGGTTACCATGCTAGCCTCTAGTTCTCGAGGTCACGGGTTCAAACCCGGCGGAGGGCGATGGATTTTTTCAGGCGTAAAAAATCTTAGCATGGCTTCCTTTGGAAGGGAAGTAAAGCCGGCGGTCTCGTGTCGTAGGTTTACGACACGTAAAATAATTTTAAGCCTAATAAAGATTCCTCTGAGCAAAACTTCCGGTGTTTCACGCCCAATATAGAATGGGATGCAAAGGACCACAGTAGTTAAAGAGCGTCCATAAATAAAACTATATGTAATTTTAAGCGAAACCAAGGGGGTACACCCTCTCCCCCTTTCTAAGAAGCTCCCCGGAAACTCACACCTACAGACCGTGGATTAGTGGCCTAGTAACATTCGTCCAGCGCAGAGTGGAAAAAGGAAGCAAACGTTGGATGTATAGGGATACACTTAATCCCAGAGCCATAATTTCCTATCAGGACATCACGCCAATACCGCGTGATGTAAACTCTGGACCGAATCGGAGCGAAGGCGCTAATCGCCTCCTACAGCGCCAGAAATTAACGCAGATTGACTTCTCAGTTAAGAAATGAAAGCCGTTTTCAGAACTCCATTCTTGAAGACTGTCTAAGATTCCAAACCGCCGTACGCTGAGAAGTACAATTGACGTCAAAATCGCCTACGAATAAACATGACGATACCCTGGAGGAGCACAATTCGAGATAGAATTGCTATAGTAAGCAGTGTAACACTTAATACCAATCCCCGAGGCACTCCTCTCTCCTGAACAAAAAGGCTCGAAGAAACCGAGCCGACCCTTACTCAGAAAACGCAGTCCTTCATAAACTCCTGAATGAACAGCGGTAAGCGTCCGCGTATGCTCCAGGTGTGTAGGGAACGTAGTATTCCTGTTCGCCAATACCTATCATAAGCCTTTTCAATGTAAAAAATATAGCAACGGTTGACAATTCTTCACGAATCCGTTCATGATCTGCGTTGATTATTACACAAGGTGGTCGAGTGTTGAACGGCGTCAACGAAAACCGCACTGTATGTCGGTCAGTAGATGTGAATTTCCATCCATCATACCAATCATGCCAACCACCATTGATCATGCCTTCCATCACGTTGCAAGCATAACTGGTGAGGGAAATAGGACGGTAGCTGGACCGAAGATGTCGGTCCTTTCCTGTTTTCAAAATGGGTATGACGGTGGCCTTCTGCCACTTTTCTGAAAAAATGGCGTCAAAGCAAACACGCTTATAGACCTCAGAACAGGAAAGCCTTATCCTCGGGAGAGAGTTGTTGCAACATTTGTACGTGGATATCATCTAGTTCTGGTGCTGAAGTCGCGAAGATAAAACAGCATGTTCTAACTCCGCTATGGTGAAAAGGCGCTTGTAATCTTCAAGGTTTCCAGAACGAAACCAGAAAGCTTGAGATTACACCGGAGCCTTAACAGGAAAAAACTCGGGTGAATAGTTATCTGAGCTAGACACCTTAGCAGACGGCTAAATGTGTTAGCCATGTGTCAAATGTTCAACAGCTCCTGCAGCTGTTTTAAGACCGGCGCGGCGATTGGTATGTGGGTCGATTTTCCGGCCACACGCCTTAACTTATCCCACACGCTCTATCACTTTATCCAAAGTATGGCGATGCTGGAAAACCCTCAGAGAACAGCTGCGAGCACGAATGGCATTTCGGCATTCATCCGTCCACCAAGGGACCGAAATCGACGAGAGTGGGCACTCGACCGAGGAATAGATTTGCTCAGCAGCAGAAGGAATCATGATGTTCGAGATGTTCGAAGGATTGACAGAGCCGTGCTCATCGTAATTAAACACAACCAACTGGAAGTAAATGCTCCAGTTGGCATACTTGAAGCGCCATCTGGGGAAGCGTGTTGGAACATATATCTGGTGTTAAGAGACGAATAAAACATGGGAAGTGGTCACTAGAGAGTAAATCAGAGATAACATTCCATTGTAAGGAAACTGCCAAGTTTAGCGAACAAACTGCTACATCAAGGTGTGAAAAACTATTAAAGCAGACTGAAAAAATGTAGGCTCCCCAGTGTTCAGAAGAGCTAGGTTATAATTGTTCAAATAATCGGCGATTAATCTGCCTCTCGCGCAAGCCCGAGGTGAGCCCCTAAAGGGTGATGGGCACTGACGCCCCCCACGAACAGAAAAGGTGTTGGTAACTGGGAAAATAATCTTGTAAATCCGTTAGAGAGAGGTCATCAGAAGGAAGCAGATAAATGTTACAAATGGTAAATCGGACGGATGGCAGTTCAATCCTTTCAGTCAGACTGGATGTCAGGCTGTATGGATACAGATTCCAGGAATATATCATCTCTGATGAGCATTATAGTGCCTCCGAGCGCAGGAATAATAATGTAAGATTACACCATACTGTGGTATACCGCCTGATTTGTAAGCTATCTTGCGGACGCAACTTAGTCTCTTGTAAATATACGACGAAAGGATTATTCTTGAGTAAAAGTTCAAGCTCTGGTCGATGTGTTCTAATTCCATGTATGTTCCACTGTAGGATGGCCATGGTGTTCATAATTGGATAAGTCTTCATCGTAAGATTCCACTACACTGCAGATGGCGGTGGTCGAATCAATTTACCGTTTTTGGATGGTGTCGGGTAGCAACTTTAATAGAGGATTGATCCTGCCTCTTTTTTCACTGTCGTTCAGGCAGTGCGGGCATAATACTCCTGCTCCATCCCTGGGAGGACCCCTCTGCAATAGAAAATTTCGGTTCGAGAATCTCGAACCAATTGTAAGTGGTCATCAGCGAAGATGTGAATCGCCGATCTAATTCCTTCCAAGAAGATTCTTCAGAAGAGGATCTCCGAGGAGATGATCGTGGACTGTTCTTTCCCTCAGATGTTCTCGTTACAGACTTATAGCTTTCTTTTAAGAAATTACTTCTGTTGTATCTGGTCTTGAACTTTATCTGTGGGGCATTATAAGCTACGGACTTGCCAGTCTTATTGTTTGAGGTCGATGGTCTTGATGGCGACTTTATTTTGTCGCGGTAATCGGCTCGTGTTATCTTATTTGCTGGGCGCCTGTTATTGTTTTATTATTTTAAAATTTGGGATCCTTGTCCTCCGGCTAGCTATTATTACTCAGTCAAGCAAGCGTCTCTGAGCAGGGGGTGTAAACGGAAAGGAGTTGTTACTAAAAGATAACACTGATAAAATAATTTGTTTCTACACTTTTATGCCCTAACACTTAATTAATAATTCACATATTTAATCTCTGTACACGCCTGACTGAAACTGTGATATTTCCAAATGTAACTATAGTCGTCTTTAATTGCCGCGTACTTCACATTTTGTAACTTAACTTTACACGCGAGAGATTCTTCCCAACTGTATGACGTGCACTTCACGAGAGATTCTTCAAGACTGCATGACGTGTACCTCGCGAAAGACTCTTCGAGACTGCGTGAAACATGCTTATGGCTCGAGAATATATACTCCACCTCGAAATGCCTAAACATTATAATGAACTGCTATTAGTTACCAAATCGCGCCAACATTAGCGTCTGTTTTGTCAGACTACCACTACCACTACTACTAACATATATACTCTAGGGATGATATTCCCTCCATTTCTAAAGAAAGGCACGCTACCCTGACGTCGTTTGTTTGTCTCTTCTTAGTGATAAACAACTCACCCCCTCGTTTTATTGTTATCCACTTCCATTGTCAGTTTCAGTGAGGCCATGTAAACTTATTTCCTAGCAATGCTTATGGCTAACAAACATCTAAAATCCTGTACACACAATAATATTAATTTACACTACAATCACTGGCATTCATAGCATGTTCTGATATAAAATACTGCCTCAATTGAAGGGATCTTGTCAGTAACAGACTTGGCAGATGTTGATTTCGTGGGCTTTGGAAGTGATCTGGCTACGAGAATGTTATTTGAAATTGTGCCCCCTTTAATATAGCTGGTTTCAGTTGCGATTTCCTGACTCAGTACCGGCTTGGCTGTAACTGAGCTATAGGTACCGGACTTCGGGACAGAGGTTTGGCGGATGCGCAGGAGTTTCTGCGCTTCCGAGAAGGAAACTTCTCCCTACTCTGGATCTATTGGATCGGCCTTTCATCTGTAAAACGGGGGCATTCTCGGGAACTAAATGGATGTTCACCACTAACTTACGTTGGAGCTGATGTACGTACTCCCTCGTTGAGAATTCTCCACAGTTAACGGAGGTAGCGTCACCGTTACAGAAATCACTTGTGTCCAAAGCGCTGACACTTATAACATCTCAGCGAGTTGGGGATATAGACCTAACTTCAGTGATTTCATATCCTGCCTTAACCCTTTAAGGGAGGTCTGCCCGATTTAAGATAAGAAACGGGTTACGAGTAGGCATAAGTTCACTTCCGGCTAAACCGATATTCCGAAATCCGGCTGAACCCGATATACAGATCTCACACCTTGATCTTCTAGATTTTCTAGAATCCCCTCATTGGACATACCGTCCAGTGCACTGATGTTTACAACACCGCGCGAGGAGTCAAGGTATTGTGCATCTCATCTCGTATGGGGTAGCTAGCTAGTATGTTTGCTTTCTGTAAAATAGCCGCCTGGCATTCTGAATGTGCTTCAACCAGGAGCGTGCCATTACGAATTCTGATACATGATCTTACTGCACAAGCAATTTTATCCAGACCCTTTTGAATAGTGAATGGACTCACCGTAGTAAACTTACTTACTTCCTTCCTCAGTTCTACTGATAGCTAAGTAGCGATGACCAAAACACTCGACTATTACCTTTACATTGACCTTGGTGTGTGTTGGATTTTTTTTATCCAAAGCACTTAAATCCTTCACCATTGCAAATGTCTCCGATGGCATGCTCACATCCTGGGCACCACCCCAGCTTATGTGACAGTCCTGGCCTGGACCTTGCTCACCTTAGAATCTCACCTCCCAATTTACAGATAGAGGGACCCAATCGCCTTCAGGAATGTAACAGCTCATGTAATGGTCCCTGCCCGGGATTGACATTTACCAGCGGATACGAATGCAGTCCTACGTTATACTCAGGGGCTGGAAGTAACATGTTACCCAGTCACCCCTTGCGACTTCCCTCCTCCGACTCGCGCAGTGGTATCAGTCAGATTGTGTTCAGGGAAGTAACTATAGTTGGTCAAACACACCTGTGGAGCAAAGTTGATTCGGCGTTTGGCATAAGCCCTCTCACCTCTTACAGGAACCCAATCGAGAGTGTAGCTCGGGACTCGGGAGCGCCAATCGCGTACCTACCATAGCAGGCCACTGGATGGGGGTAGGAGTGTCATTTCTTAATAAGACCATTTCAGATTCCTCGATAAAATTGAGTTTTATTAATGGACGCTCTTTAACTGCTGTGGTCCTTAGCGTACCATTCTATATTGGGCGTGACAGACCGGTAATTTTGCTCAGAGGTCTCTATCAGGCTCGAGATTCTTTTACGTTCCGTAAATCTACGAACGGGACTACCGGCTTTACGTCCCTTCCGAAGCAATGATAAGGATTTTTACGCCCGTAAAAATCCATCGCCCTCTGCCGCGTTTGAACCCGCGACCTCGGGAACTAGAGGCTAGCATGGTAACCACTACACCACGGAGGACGACAGATTCCTCGATGAGACGTAATAAAGACTGCCTTAGATGTCTGTCAGTGCCCAGTGCCATTCCTCAAGAAACCTTTCAGCACCTGATTGGAAGTATGTCTGCGAGAGTGAACGTTGTCATCAAGGCTAAGGGTGGGCCAACACCATATTGACTTCCAGCATTACCGATGGAGGGCGCCACGAACTTGTACGTCATTTTCAGCCAGGTGTCCGGACACTTTTGATCACGTAGTGTATGTCCGCTGAGGTTGGTAACTATGCGGTGAAGTCCACGTAGTACTGTGAACCATAGCCTGGCGTGACGCTTACTGTTGTTGACGCGCTGAGCATACTTGTCAGTGGCAAGGTGCGAAGCAGAAGTGCAGGCTGCAGCACATGTGGGCCGACACACTTACTGCAACGGGTTACATTGCAACATTGAACGAATGCCACCGAACGATTACGAAATGTAAGCAGTTGGTACAAACCAGCACTATTGTGAAATGGGGATCCACAGGACAGGGGATTCCGAAGATAGTCATGTGGGTTGGCAATGCCTGTGAGCGAAATGTCAGTTTCCATACTGGAATTGGATGTCTATCTGGATTAGTAGGATCAGATTTGGTAAAATGTTGCAGAGAAATCACTTGAAGTTTATATTCCATAAAGGTAGAAATTTCTTCTTCGGACAAGTTAACATCCACATTCCAGATAATTACCTGACGATGGACTAGGGAACTCGGTATATAAGCTCCCAGTTGCTTGTAAGAGAAAAGTGACGACTGTGTCAGTTTATTAATGGCATTCGTTGATTAAAGTTCCAGCTTCAGCCTATGTTGACGAATTTGGGTTTGAAACTTAGAGCACAATTAAAGAAGAGTTCCTATTGACACAGAATGTAACTTTCCAGTATTCTTGTCCAGACTTACAATGAAGACGTAATAGGGTATAAAGTCAGTAGCACTGTATCTGTTAGTGTTACTCCATTTGGTAGTACCGTCGTTACTATCGATGATACTAACAGCAAGCGTAAGTGAAGAAACAGAATGCACAATAGAAGAAGACAGTGCAGAAAGTGAACCATCAGCAACCACTGCACGTATCAAGTTATCAGTATGTGGAATGAGGTTAGTTTCTAAATCTATTTCTCCATCTAATGAGTCAAAAGTTCCTCAGCGGTTCGAAGTCTTTTCACATCATGGTCCAAGGGCGGATAATCAGCTGCACCTGTGGCGTGGAGGACCTTAGCAACGCCCCCTTGAAATGTTTCAGGTAACTGTGACTTTAGTTGCTCTTCGTGCTGATAGCACGAATGCATCACAGAATAAATAGCTTTTCCGTATCAGGGGAGTCAGTCATAGCACTAATATAAGTCACTAAATCACCAAATAATATGCACAATAACAAAAAGACTATCGATAAGAGAATAGCATAGCCTCTTTCTACAATACGCAACCCTGCACGCTCGAAACGTATACTCGCTACTCTACGGAAACACCTAAGACGGTAGCAAGTCAAGTAGCAAATAACGTGAATCTTCCAAATGGCGTATATAAAAGAAGTAACCTCACTTGATTATTGCATTTAAACCATAGATGACGTAGGTATGAATATAGGAACCTCTAATGTTATCGATCTGGAAGTGTCACATTTTTGGGTCATGGACTAATGTCCCTGAACACTCGCCTTTATTAATTTTTAAGAACATGTAATTTCCAAAAATAGCCCACTACTGGGAAGACGTTACTCTCCTTGTCATTATAATGCAGAAATGACCCAGTACCTCTCACCCAGGCCGTGAACACTCGCCTTTATTAATTTTTAAGAAAATGTAATTTCCAAAAATAGCCCACTACTGGGAAGACGTTACTCGCCTTGTCATTATAGTGCAGAAATGACCCAGTACCTCTCACCCAGGCCGTGGCCGTGGCCATGGCCGTTTGAAAGGTAAAAAATCTGATGTGATACATTCACATAACTCTCTATCCTCTGTCTATATTAGTGGGTATGCCAACTATTCTTACTATAGCTTATTTTTCTGTCTACTACATTTAGTCCAAATAAATCGTTGCAAAAATAGCTATATTTCGTTATAAATACACAGAGAACAGCGATAATCAAATGCTTAAGAACTGACGCTATATGCTGGTCTTAAAATTCCATACTGTTTCCATGCAATCGCGAGAAACAACTGAAAATCGATGGGACTTTAAAAGAATGAAAGATTTGAACAATTCGAACTTTTAATAACAGATATCTAAGAAACGGCTTATGCCACAAAAAGACTTATTTTAAGCAAATTGTGTGTTTTAAAGAGATCTACATTTTTTGTGTGGTACGCTTTCGTCTATCACTTAACGTTTAAAATCTGATGTGCTAAATTCACATGACTTTCTCTAGCCTCTAGTTTATTAGTGTGTGTACAAGTATTTTTATGAAACTTTATTTTTCCATCTACTTCATTTTAATTGGGATAAATATTCGCAGAAATAGGCACATTACACATTTCGTTACCGATACAAAGGGAATCGCGAGTCAAATGTTAAAGAACTGCACGCTATATGCTGACCTTAAAATTCCATACTCTTTCCATGCAATCGAGAGAAACAACTGAATTCGACAAGACTTTAAAAGAATGACAAAATATTGAACAATTTGAACCATTAATAATGGATATCTCGGAAATGGCTAATGCCACAAAAAAGCTATTTGAAATAAATTGAATCTTTTAAAGGTATCTACATTTTTTGTGTAGTATGTTTTTGCCTATCGCTTAATGTTTACCAGTTATACAGAATTATATAAAATTCCTCCGAACGAGGAGGATTTCACAGGCTACTCTCAGAAAATTCAAGATGTACATTTTATATGTCATGTAAATAATTCTAGTATATGGTATATTCATTAAAATCGTTAGTGCCATTTTTGAGAAATCAAAATTTTCGAAAAAGTTTCCACGTAAATGGTAATTTGGGATGGGGGATTTTCCTGAAAATCGTATTGTATCCTTGGAAGAAGCAAACTTAAATACCAAGTTTAGTGTTTAACCTACTTTTCGTTTTTGAGCTATGCTGTTCACAGGCACACACACGCACGCGCATTCTTTTGGATTCGGGGGGCCTTAAAATATATATTTCCGGTGAAATCTCGACACTGAATTTTTAAGTGGAATACAATACTTCCCCTACTTACTGTATGTAATGGAGAAAAAAAAAATACAAGAGAAGTCGTCTGTATTGTGGAGGCTTTGGATACGCAAAAAAGTATACAAAGATCAGAATTTGCATATTGCCAAAATTAAGTATTAATAGTAAACACAGCTGTTATAAACGGCGTGTCACCATGTTTTGTAACCATGAGACAAAATTGTCTGTGCAGGTCAACGCATTACAACGATTCAATTGGATGGAGTCCAATACTTCATCAGTCGGATGAATCCGTACTCTCCTGAGCTTAATTACTTCTTGGCATATCAGTATTGCCGATCTATTGGATTGCAACTTGCATCGTTTGAATCTCAAGAGAAGGCAGACTCGATGATGCAGTATCTTCGCAATGCAGGTAAGCATTTTAAGTTTCTTTTCTTCAATTGATTTCCATGTGATAAGTTAAAGATGAAATTAAAATGTATTCACGACTATGAACTGACTTAAAATTGTATTGATTTTCTCAGCTTTCTGTGCTTAGCGGAGGTTACTTGTGTAAGTATTTTATCCTGATTCCCTGGAATGCACAAAATCGTTAGAGCTGCATACAATGTTAATGAATGCGAGTTATGGGAGTAATTGAATCTTCATAGGGTAACAAATTGCTTTCCACCTCCCACCCCCGTTTTTATTTGCAATAAAATTTCAGTTTCAGGCAGGTGAAAAAACATTTTAAAATACATACGTGTATAAAGCATTGACGGAACTATGCATTAAGGCATCTAAGTCTGATTGTGACGCCCTAGATTTATTTCTCAAAATAGCAGTTTTCAAAACTGTTTATATTACAATTTCCACAGTTCCAAATGCGATTAGAATAACATTCACAAATACTCGTATTAGGCCAATTGAAGCTGAAAATGTGAACTTCAGCAAGTGTTAGAAAATATTTTAAGACATCTAAAATAGAAAATTGTGAGATGGAAGGAAAAAATAATCAAAAACAAACAATTTTTGTGTACACATTTTCGCTGTCGAGGTGGTCTTGTACATTCGGCCGTTACCTTAAGCTTAGACAAGTTAAACATTTTGGGAATAATTTTGTCGCTGGCCTTTTGATGCAAATCTAGTAATTTAAAGGTTGATAATCGACAACTTCCAAATTTTACAGAATACTGAAATATTTTGAATTTTAAATGTTAATCATACAGCATTTTAGTGTAATTACAACAGAAACAGGAGAGAAAAAATGTGTGTATGTCTATATATAAGTTTAGAAGGTGTAAAGATGTGGCTCTTTTCATGTATGTAGTATAATTTTCAAAATATTGTATTTGAATTATACGTATCTCAGACCACTGTACAAATTCCACCACTGCTAAGGCACTTGCCATAATGGAACATCAAATTTTGAATCTCGTAAAATGGTGGCACATTTGATGAAAGCTAGCCTACACTACTTCTTTGAGATCATCAACATGTTTGCCATCAGAGAACTTCTTCAAATTAAGGCGCAGATGAAAATTACTTTGTGTAAGTTAGCGATGTGTGGTGAATGCTTAAATTGCGCTCAATCAAATAAGCAAACAATTACTCGAGCATCAACATACAGTTCTGGCTTGACACCTTTTGATTTTCATCTATGTGCTCGTTTCAAGAAGTATCTTGGTGGCAAGCATTTTGATGAAGATGATTTACAAGAAACCACGCAGACGTTGAATCCTCGTTGGTGTCGTCCTGTGACGAAAGAGTGCAGGGAATGGTTGCTCGTTATGGCAAGTAAAAGTAGTTTAAGTATGTAAAATCGAATGACTATAAAATGTTTTTAAAAGAATGTTGTACTTTAAAAATTCTTAACTTAAAAAACGTGCCTAATGTGTGTCTCCTTAAAATATATCGGTATTTGTATTTAGCTCCTTCCTCTTGTTCTTTTCACAGTACATGGCATCCGACTACTTTCTTCACAGCAAGCGAGCGCAGGTCCGTCATAACCAGTGCGATAAATTACCATGTCTGAAGTATAATTGACCTTCGCGGCCATATTGCAGCGCTCCAACAAAGAACCCCCACCGGCAACGCGGTCCAAGGAATGCATGCAGCTTCTCAAGCTCATATTATCTTGCAGGGAGATCCGAATAATAAGCAAGCGAGCCAAAACTTGCTGCACTAACATGAGCAGATAAATTTATTCCTACTGCTTCAGGAAACGCTATATATTACACGGGTGAAGGCGTGACTCATTGCTACAAAGCAGCAGCAGACATAAAGGGAGATGGCCCTTCGAATAAATAATGAATCTCCGCAGGAAGTTTACCGTAAAGTCTCGCGGTTGGACTTCGGGTATGGGCGACGCATTTGTTGGTGCATTTCAAACTTCCTTACAAGCAAGTGCTTTTATCAAACGTTCTTGTTATGGCACACATACTTACGATATAATAGGTCTGGGTTATGCCGATTAGAAATGAATGTAGAAAAATCTAGATTTACTTCGAGGGAAACCAACTCCTAAGTAAAAAACCAACAGAATTTTGTTTTAACAGTTTTTGTACACCTACACTGCTAACAACAATGTCTTGAGAAGCATTGTAGCTGTCCTCTGATCTATTTTTATGAGTTTGGCATACTCTTTGACTTTCATTTTGGATATGACACGGTAGAGGTATTTGTGTGTCTCATTAGAATTTTTCGTTAAGTTTACTGCCTCTTCTAGAAGTTGACAGGTCTCCTATTGGATTTCTGCAAATGAAGGATGCTGCAGGTTGAAGGAGCCATGTTAATATTCAGCAAAGCTAATTATTTATCGGCAAATAATATAAGCAAGACAAGTAGGCGTGCGGTTTCAGATGGCGCGGCTAGCATTTAGCATAGAGCAAACAAGGTTGGCGCGACAGAGTCAGCAGCGCGCGAACGATATATGTAGCGGCGAAAAGGTTATATCTATATTTATATTATACAGAAAGAAACTGTGTGTTTGTGTGGGGGTAATGTCAGAAACCATTCAACCGATTTTTATAATTCTTTTACCAATGCAAAGCACCATTCTTCCGGACTAACATAGGCTATCAAATATTCCTCAAAATTTTAAAACTGTAGGCGGCGGCTAGTGGGAGTTTTCATATTTATGTCGCCCAATTTCAATCCTATTTTGTTGAATATAATTGTCAGTCTATTGGAAACATGGTAGATTTTTAATGACTTTCAGACCAAAGGTGTAAACATCTTTTAAAACTAAGTCATTGGAGGGTGGAGCTATACATGGTGTTCATATCCCCGAAGTTCCCTCTGATTTCGCTTAAGTTTGTTATTAAGAAGCATTTTGGTATTATTTTTGACAAAACTTATTACTCTACAACTTTCTGAAACTTCCGCTACCTTTATTTTTCAATCCCTATTTTTAATCCCTAACACAAAAAAATCATACTTTTTGGTCTCTCCAAACAAAACTACATTTATTTATATTTACAACTAGCTACCCAACGTTGTACTGTAGCTATTTAAAGTTGAATGACAAATTAATTAACTGATTTCATTTACCTTCGCCCATTTTTTTATGAAATGATTGTACAATGATCTAGACGATTTATATGATGAATCACAAAATACATTGACCCTAAACATATACAACAAAATGGAGGTGAAGTTAGTGAATATGAAGACTGACCACTCCCAGGCCACCAAGCTGATAGCTTTGGAAAAGACACACAATCTGCGACCACTGAGAAAAATATCCTGAGTAAATTATAAAACATTTGATGGATTTCTAAATCTAAGCTGGACTTAATTTTCTCTCTTTATACAACCGCTAGCTGCACAATATTCCACAGGTAGCTTTTTAAAATAAAATGTTGAAATAATTAACTTCATTCATCTCTCCTATTGTACTTTATGAAATTATTATATAATTACCTATAAGATTTGTATGGTGAATCCACCCCTTTACCCATTATAGCTAACTTACATTGCATTGGTAAATTCTGTAAGTACATGGTTGAAAATAAGGATAGAGATGATTTTGGAAAGTTGTACTTTCTCCTAAAGCATAAGTGTCCAAAGTTTTGTCCAGATTGGTCAAATAATGACAATTAATATCTAAGATGTTGAAAAACATGAGTATGGATAGCTTTTTAAAGTTATGTGATATCCCATAGTTTTCGCCAAGTGTTATAGTCCAAGCGTACAAATTTGTGCCCTGGTTGACCAAGCAGTCTAGTTTTATTTATAAGGGTAGCTCTTAAAATGCTAAGTTCCAAATAAGGATTAGGTGATTTTTGGAAGATGTAGTGTAACTTATGATTTTTGCCAACTCCTATTGTATAATTGTGCAATATTTTGACTATTGTTTAAACACTGCAGATTTCTACATAAAGTGTTGGAAATATGGTAGGGGTAGAATTGCAAGTAGCTTATAATTTTCGTTGGGTACTACAGCTGGGTATTAGCATGCAAAGTTTCATCTAGATAGATCAACGAATATTGATTTGTAAGTTATGGGTTGAAAATAGGGATTGAATGCAAGGATAGCTTATCGTTTGGTCAGATTTTAGAATCCAGATGTACCGGTTTTGTCAAGTCATACCAGAAATATTAATTGATAAAACTTCATGAAATATGAGGAAAATGTGATATGAACAATATACAACCCCACAAAAATAACCAAATTTTTAAATACTTTAAGCCTCCCCATTTACCCCTTCAGGCTCAGTCATAAAAATCTGCCATATTTGCAATAAAGTGCCAAACGTAGCCTTTGATATCCATATTCCACAAAATGGGATTGAAATTTGGTGACATGAATATAAAAAATAAACCCCTAATCCTACAGATTTCAAATTTCTGGAAACATTATATAGCCTCTGACCATGTGAAAGAATAGGACTTTTCAGTGATGAAAGAATTAACAATTGGTTGAGTGGTTTTTGATGTGAAAAAAAATATAAACAAACAAACAAAAAACATGCACACATACATGCGCGCACACAAATTTTCCCTTAATAATGTTAATACAGATTTAACATACCATGTTAATGATTTTGATTATAACATACAAAGGAAACAAAGCAAAACTTTCTTACATGAGGATTAAAATATATTAGCATTGGCATCACATGCGTGTTGTAGCATTATCCATAAGCAGATTCGATTTTGTTTTGTTTTGCTGTGGCTTAGTTGCTAAATCGTGACCATCTACATATATACTGCTTGGAATGAAATATTTGCAGCATTTGTCTTATTTTACATGCTTATTCTGTAGAGTAACAGCTATTTTCTACCCCATGGTATTCCTAACTAAACATCAAAGCCTACTTTGCAAGCATGTTCTTTATAACTCCAATGTGTTTGTATTCAAGTAAAAGGGATATGTAAATCCTTTTAAAATTTTAGTAATTTATAAAATTAAATTAGGTGTTTTATAGACAATGTCCATCACAGAGAATTGGGCTTTTCAATGGTGAAAGAATTATCAAAATTGGTTGAGTGGCTTTTGAGGTTTTTTCTCTCTTTCTCCATGCATACATGCACATGCGTGCACACACACACACACACACACACGCACACATATTTTTTCTAAAAATGATTTTTTTGGGATTCAGGGGGCCTCAAAACATGTATTTCCGATGAAACTTAGGTATCAAATTTTTGGGTGGAAAGCAATACCTTCTCTATCTACTATGTACATGTAGAGAAAATAAAAATGACGCATTTGGCTAAGCATTTAGTAATAATATATCGCTGCTTATATCACAGTAACTAATATTTCTTGCCTATCAGGGCCTATGGAAAAGAAAGCCTAGATAATACATGTGTGTACCTATTTTCAAAGTACTTTCACTGCAAAAATAAGCAGTGTAATTATAACATGGTTTCTTATTTATATCCTTCAAGACTTCATGTAACTTCTTATATTTAATGCAGCAGCATTTGGAAAGCTTTTTAACGTATAGTAGTTACTTATTAAGCTTCATTATTTATGCAACAATAACAATCAAGAGTTACAGCACATTTATATATTTTCACTATTTTAATGCCAAGTTAATTGCAAAATACTTATGCCATAAAGAATTTAGAAATCATATCTATATAAAAAAACTCTCATGTGTTACATTCACATGACTTTTCCTACCCACCAAAGATTTATATAGCTTCTGCACACTATTCCTACAAAAGCTTATTTTTCTAACCCCTTCATGTTAATTGAGGACCTTTGCAGAAACACTTATATTACACATTTTGTTGTACATAAAGGGGGATAGAGAAAACCAAATCGATGGTCAGGATGATTAAAAATGAGCCATTATAATTGCATACTCTTATTGAAAAATTCAAACTAATAATAACAGGTATCTCGAAAAGTCACAAAAAAGATTATTTGAAATAAATTCTGTTTTAAAAGTTATATATTTTTTGAGTTGCACATTTTGTTTATCTTTTATAATTTATCAGTTATACAAAATTCCTTCTGAATGAAGGATTTCGCCAGTTATTGCCAAAAAATTCAAGATATACATTTACTTTGTCAAGTAAATATCTTAAATATAGGTATTTTAACCAAATCATTAAAGCCATTTTTTAGGTACTCAAACGTTTTGAAAAAATGTTCCATGTAAAGGGTAATTTGGGGTGGTTTGGTGGGGATTTTCTTGAAAATTTACCTGTTGCATTTTTGAAACATGCTAAATTTAAAATCCAATTTTGGTATTTATCCAACATTTTGTATTTGAGTAATGCTGTTCACAAACACACAGACATGGGCCTTTATCTATTTATTTTTTTAAATCTGGGGGGCATCAAAGCATGCATTTCTGGTGAATTCTCAAAATTGAATTTTTGGGTGGAATACCTATACTTCCTCTAAACTACTATAGAAAGGTGGTGGAGAAAATAAAAAGAGGTTCAAGAAATGAACAAATGATCTCATTGTAGAGTCTGCTTCAGTAATGCAGATAGTAATAATTCTGCACTAAAAGTAAAGGGGGGGGGATAGATGTAATATTCCTGGATACTATTTATAGAGCTGCCAAAGAGAGAAATATTTTCAAACATAAATTATGTTTTTCTTACATAACTGCTATGCAAGTTGCCCAGATACACTCTCATTTTCTTGTGTACATTTACTTCCTATTTTTCAGGAATTCGAAGGACATAACTGCAACACATATTTCACTAAGGTTAGCTTAAATAGCAGCTTGCTATCTCTGATGGTGTGAAATTGGTTGACCTTTGGGAATACTGGACAATGATTCTGGGACATACTTATGTGTAACAGTTGTAAATTTAGCTTTGTACAATTAATGAAAAATAAACTGCTTTCCATCAAAGGTTACAACGGCCATGACTACTGGACTTCTGGCAATCGGTTGGGAAATGACATGTTGATTTGGATGAGTTCAGGAGTTACCTTCAATGCCACATTCAACTACATGAGGAAGTTGCCAAGCAATGAACTGGACCATAGTACAACAAATGGACCGGCAGCTGATGATCCTTCACCTGCTGACGCATCTGTCAATGCACAAGGCAAGAACCTGAGTGCACGTCGAGGATGGCGCAGACAAAGGTAAGTCACTTGATTACATACCTTCCTTTCCTTAGATGTTGTCTAATGCATTTCCTGTATTTGCCTATATATTTTAGGTGCATTCATTGCTGTAAACCACCTATTAGGATAATTTGTCCAAATGTATTCATGAAACAACTGAATAATGACTACCTATATATGGAGGTGAAATTTGACATGTAAGAGTTTGAAGAAAATTTGTGAACACGCTTCAAATTTAGTTGCAATCTGTACAAAACTAATAGTAGTTTACATGCAGATACTTCTAGATAAGAATTTTAGGTGCAAATTTTACATACAGGAACACAATCAACATTTTTCGTCATCTTTTAAATTTGACTGAAATCATACAATGTTAAAACTTTAGGAAGTTTAGCTGAATTGTTGCATGCATGAGTGGAAATTTTATACGTAGTTTTATAGAGCATTTGTTTATGAACTTCACATTTTCTCACAATCAGTACAAAATAAAGGGTAGTTTATGTGAAGAATTTCCTAGATATCCCAAAAATTATGACCTTTAAGCTTGCTAAATTACCACAAATAATAAATCTTACCAACGCCATAGCGTTATTTCAGTCACAAAACAAATGGCACCTGAAATGTAAACCTATTTATTCATTTGCAAACTCATTTCTATCAGACCTCCAGGTTTTACACTTCTTTACACCAACACAAATATATTAGTGTACTGCAATACATGATTTTCCTTTTTCTAACATCTAATGTATCTTGCTTGATTTGCTTTAAGTTAACTATCTATATCTAAATTCCTATTGGTGTAAATATTCCTAGCCCATGAAGATGCATGGGAGGGGAGAGAGAGGGAGAGCTCTTCTGAGATACTTGTTAATAACGTCAATATGTATATATTCAGGAGCATTTCAAACCTGTTGAATACATTGCCAAAGCTTCCATATAAAAATACTTGGTTATTTCTGGAAGCTCTAGAAAACCTAAGATATGACTTTCATTCCATCAAAGTAAAATGAATGTGATTACTAAGGTTTACAATTAATGCTTCTGATATTAGCTATCATATACCTGTTTGGATTTCTGAGACTGATTAATGATTATGCACTACTTTCTTTGCGCTTAATTAATATATGGCTAAAATTAAAGATTAGCGGAAATATCATCTTTTGCATATTAAGATGAGACAAACTTCTTGAGGTAATTTTCATGGAAATTTACAATCATATTGACTATGTTAACTTAACAGAAAATTATTTTTGTTGAATAAAATAATTCTGCAGTAGCTCCTCTAAACTACAATGAACATCCTATTTCTTTATGCTTCACTGCAAAGTTTCTTTCCACTGACAGGAAATCTCAGAACTAAGGATATGGACATTCATCTGCAATCTCCCAAACATGAATCTTAACTGACCAATCTATTTTGTTTTGCATTTTTGAGCTAAAAAGTACTATAATTCTATGACAGGCTCTGAAGAAAAATTACTGTCTTGAGTGTATTAAACACCTTTCCTTTCTCTGTTCACAGATTATGCAGTTCCATTTACACAGCAGTTTCTTTCATGAACAATACTTTACATTTCTTTTGTTATGAGATGGTGTATTATGCTACAGAGTTCCTTATTAAACATATTCATATTTGATCACTCACTCTCATTCTCTCTTTCTTGGTTTAAAAGATAATTAGGAATATTTCCAATATTTTTATTAAGACCTTAGTAGCTGTGTGAGGGGTACTGGGTCTGATTGCCGGTTGGCGGGTGGGAATTTTTCTCTAGTCAAGATTATTCCCTATCCTCTTCAGTGTCTGGAAGTATGAGTGAGAGTGTGAATGTATGTGAGATCTAATGTATAAAACCCTAAGAAAAACCAGAAATACAATGACGACTCTATATGAGTTAACACCATTGCCACTAGCCAATATGTTCTAAAAGTACAAGGCCATTGATATGACCATTGCAATTAAAGATGATGTATAAGTGAAAAAAAGAGCTTAATAGGAACATATTCCCAGCTTTATTCAAGGCAGCTATTGTTCTTCTTATTGTGCATTATAGAATGTCAGCTTTTTAGACCTCCAGTAGATTACAAGCTTCCTCTATGCACTGAAGTATTAATACAGTAACAAATAAGAGTATCAGTTTCTGCTATATACCCTTTATTTATCACTAAGGTGCTCAACGCAGCATAAATGTTACACTCGAGACACTACTGACATGCCCTGAGAACAGAACACAACTGATTCATTGAATCGAATCACAACTGAACTGCTAAGCCACAACTCACAACTGAACTGCACTGCACTCAGCACTGTCCACTTTTCACTTTGTAACTTCTTAACTAACTCGACTAAACTCAACTCCTTGACTATCCTACTGGGCAATAGCAGCCCCACACACAAAGCAGAACATTCTTGAAGGGGAGGCTACTAGAACCTGTTGAAAGAAATCTTCTGGAGCAGTAATTACCCAAATGTGGAGAAGTGAGAATAATGAAGTTGTTGCATGGCTATTGTTCTGAAAGCCTGGTTGTTAGCTGCACCCAGCCAGCAGGTAGGTAGACAAGTTGGGATGCACTCACACTGCTGGCCTGTGGGTAGCTTTGCAACGTGGTCACAATACAGTAACACTGAGAAACTAGCCAACAACATGTCTTAGCTGCTTTGCTATTTTGTGCCAGACATCTAAGCTCTCCTTACCTCTTTGCAGCATCTATGAACAAAGTTGCCACATATCTTCTGTTTATATCCTGCATAAAGGGCAAGGATTTATTTTGTTTGAAATAGTATTTAATATTGCATACAAAAGCATCCTCAAGAAGAAATTTAAGAGGGGAGTTAAATCTTGTCCCCAACAGCTTCTTTCAAACCCAAAATTAAGGCAGTTGTGAGGAAATGTTCCATTAGCACATTTGTAGTAATCTGAAGTTCACCTCCTCTGTATTTTCTACATTGTTTCCGCATGTCTATAGTCATAAAATTTCTCTCTTTGGAGCGAAGTGAAACAATTATCTTTGTAAAATGCTTTAATCTTTAAAACTAATTTTTCTCTTAGTTACATTTTCATTTGTTAATGAAACACACACTGAATAGTATTTTTTAGCTCTTAAGCCATTATCATGTTTTTCTTCTGTTTAATCTTATCTAAATGATGAATGCTCTTTTGCTATAAACTTCTTGAATCTTTTCTGTTTATATCATTATCATCATTTACACAACTTTTTAATCTGTTAGACTTAAAATTTTATACAATGGTTCAAAATAAACAATAGGCAAGGAACATTTCACTCATTCAAAGCTGCTTGCAAGGTTAATTGGAGGTGGTGTACTTCTCAGAAATTGAAACAGTTTAGATCTAAAGTGAGATTTATTGCCATTTTGGAGCATTGAAGTTTGAGAGATCAGCCTTTGTTTGGTATGGTGGGAATGTAAACATAGAAGAACCCAGCAACATCATGGAGACCACTCGGGAGAATGGGTACAAAGTCAAATGACTGAAACTTAATTCTCAAAAACAGTCTAAATATCACTTTGGCTAAAACTATTTCAAGTGTTGAAAAGCAGACCACCTGAAGGCCCATTTTCAAATATGTGGAGTGTTCCTTGTTAGATATTAAAGTTGAGAAAACAATATTTTAGCCTTGCATACCTGCACAAATACTTATACTTTGTACAATACATACATTTATTTATTATAATAGGTAGCATTTTTTAAGTGCCTAATCCTGTATATAAAAGCCAGTCAAAGTTCTGGATCATCAGAATACCACATCACAACAGGATGTCATTGCACAATCTAATTAATGGTGACTATTCAAAAGAATAGGAGTGGCATTGGATATTGCTTATAGTGTTTAGCTGTATCACCTATAATAGGTGATAACATACCTGGAATATTAAACTATGCTGTGGTTCATATGTTTACGTAATATGTTTTTACGTAAATTATTAGAACTTGAAGATCTTATGTTGTGTTGCTTTTGTTTTGTTTGGTTTCATAATTTTAACTGCCCCACGTATGGGAGCCAATTTGCGACGGTATTACTTATAATGTTTGTTTACATCACGTGTGTTGAAGCCATCTTGTGACGTCATTCATTTGTTTGGTTTGTAGCTCCATCTTGTGTTAGCAATTTGCATCAGTGTTAGTTTTTTTTGTTTGATTTCATTTCAAATGTCCTCCGGCTAGCTATTATCTTATCTTGGGTCGAACATGTGTCTCTATACAGGTTGTGAAGCGGAAAGGAATCTTTTATCCAAAAATTACACTGATAAAAAAATTTGTTTTATAATTTTTATTGTCGAACACGTTCACTATCACTTTTACATATTGATCTGGATACTCGCCAAACTGAAACTGTTATAACAACTTCTTACTGATAATTCTTTTAATCCACGTACTTCAATCTTTTGTATATTTAACTTTACCATACTTTAGATCTTTCATAATTCTGCTGCGCGTAACTTGTGAATCTATATCCGATGTATGACGAACTAATACTTTCGACGAACTGACTGACTGACTGAAGACGACGTGTAGTGTATGAATGCTTTCGGCGAACTGAAGGACTGACTGACGTTACCTCTAACCTAGCCTATTTATACGCCTGCATCAAGATACGCCTAAAGATTATAACTGAGCTAAGAAAACGCGCCAACATTAGCGTCTATTTTAATATCCAATGAAAACCACGAATACATATTGCTTTTAGGGAGAAAATATTCCAGAAGTTTCTACCGAAAACGCGCCAACATTACGTAACTTCCTTGTTTCCAATAATGATAAACAGCTCACCCCCCTCGCTGCATTATTGCGCTATTATTGACAGTTTCAGTAAAGCCGTATAAACTTATTTCCCAATTATTAATTACAATTAATAAACATCTGAAATCAATGTCACATAAAAATGCATATTCATATTACAATCATTATTTACATTTAGGTAATTTGTGATACAAATTACTGCATCAACTATGAATTTAATTGTGTAGTAATGGCAGAAATTAAGTCTGATGCTTGGCACAAACTTATTTAATTCTTATATAAGGTGAAAGGTGATCATCCTTTTAAACTATGAAAGGACACTTTGTTTTGAGTGTTTTTGCTTAATAAATTTTTTTCATAAAGGTTTCTGTTCTTGAGATAATTAGGTACTACTTTATTTTGCACATTTTTGCAAAACAGCAAGTTCAACAGGTTTACTTTACATTCAACAGGTTAACTTTTTAATTCTCAGCTCTGCTGTTATGGCAACAAACCAATACACACATCTGGTGTACAAATAAACAGAAAATTACACATGATTGTAACCTAACCTAAATATCACATGGAGTATGGAATGAGGGAGCATTTACAATGTTATGCAAATTATTAATAGGAACACTTATTTGTAAAGGTAAATGAAAGGTTGAGAAACCAAATTACAAGATTATGTTTCCTTTCTTTGAGAACTGTAAAACTCTGTGAATAATTTAAGCAAGACAAGAACAGGAAATCAATGAGAACCTCTTTTTAAAGTTTAGAGAAATTGTTCAAAATGTGCACCCTTCACCAACATACATGCTTCACAACGTCTTCTCCAATTCTGCTGCTCTCTATGAAGTATGCCCAAGTTGTTTTTTATTTCTTCCACTGGTCGAAGTATTCTTTCTTGCAACGTTTCCACATAAGGCACTTTTGTAATGTATATGTAAGTTTTCATATTGCACCAAAGAAAAAAATTGATTGGGTTTAGATCTGGCAATCTTGGTGCCCATCTTATTGGTCCATTCTGAGCGATCCAGCATTCTGCACAGGTTTTGCATAGAACACATGTCTCTAGTTATGTGCAGAGGTGTGCCATCACATAATAGCCACATATCATTTCATACTGCTAGGGGAACATCCTCAAGCAGTAACATTACTTGAAGAAACTGGAGATAGATGGCTGCTCTCTAAACCCGAGGAAGAATCCACAAACCCATTAATGTGCTTCCTATGGTTCCTGCCCAAACATTTACAGAAAATTGTGCTGAAAGCTGTCTTGTCTTATTGTGTGTGCATTGTCGTAAGCCCAGGTGGTGCATTATGGTAATTAGTTACTCCATTTCTGGTGAACGTTGCTTCATCCATTGTAAGAATTTTAAGGGGAAAGTCCCCTCCTTGTTGAAGAAACCATTCAAAAATGCTACCCTTGGTACATAATCTGCTTCAGAGAGATACTGGATGCACTGAGTATGATAAGGGCATAGCAATTCTTTTTTTTAATGTTTTCAAAACAGTCCAATAGGATATGCCGATAGTGTGAGCTATACCATGGCTGCTGATTTCAGGATCTTCTTCCATCAAGTAAAGGATTTCTTCTTCTTGTGCAACATTTCTTAGACCAACTCCTTCAACATTAGGAGGTATGCTTCCTATATCTAGAACTCTTTGACAGATGAAAATGAATGTCCTATGATGTGATGCTCATCTATTTGGAAATCTTTCTTGGTAAACTTTTGCCACAGCTGCCACATTACAATGTGTTTCACCATAAATGAGTAGCCTTTCAAGTTACTCTGCATTAGTAAAGTGAGCCATTTTGTAACTGATAATCTGCTGTTTTGAAAACAAGTTGTAGGTGCAATAAACAACAACTGAATTGTGTTTCCTTAAAAATAAACAGCTGAAGTGTATTTCTTTCGATCTTACAATGCTGTCATGTTGTGTAGTCTCATGGCTAATAATGTAGATTCAACTGAGACAAATTTTGAAAGCTCATAATAATAGTAAGAGTGCAAATTGTTTTAATTCAAAATGTATTTAAACAGGCAGAAAATATTTATTTCAATATCCTCCAAGAAATATTTGAAAAAGTATTTAAGTTTTATAAAATCTTCATTTAAAATAGAGTTAATGTTAAACAATTTTTGCTTTTTTTTCTCAAAAACTACTTTAAAAACAGCATAAGTACATATTTGTTTTATTCATTACAGCATAAGAATTTTTGTTTTATTCATTACAGTGTCAGTCATCTTGTTCAAGGGTGACCATAGGTCACCTTCCACCTTGTATAGCTTTTCCAAAATGTCAACAAATGATGCATTTGACAGCCACAATGCCAAAAATGAATATTTTCAGTACATTGAAAAAACTGTCTCATAACTACATCATACCAACTGAAAGCCAATATTGTGTTTTCAATATATACTTAAAAATAAATGCAATGTTTGATGTACTTTACATACTAAATGTCAATTTCTGTATATGGTATTAAAGTAATTTACCAAAGATAAGTTGGGTTTTAAAGGAAAAGAAGTGGTAGTAGTCTTTAACATCTGTTTCTACTACACATGGCGTCACAGATGGTAACACTGAGATTCATGAAATTAAAGGATAATTGTAAAAGGAAATTTGAGAAGGAAACGATCTAGGTCTAAATTTAGGGTACCTCCCTGGCATTTGCCAATTATAACTGAGAAAAATTTGGAGAAAACCTCAGTCAGGAAGGACTGTGCTGACAGGTTATGAATGCAGACCTGTTCACGGATCTATGCCTCAACGACCCCAGGCACCTATGTCAATTTAAAGGATAAGGAAGATATATAAGCAATATTCAATTTTAAAATGTTTTATGACTATTGTCATTCATTTGATATTATATTTAAGCAGAAAATATTTTAATTCATTTGCTGGAGAGTAGCGATACCTATAGAGATACAATAAGAAGTCAATTTCATCTTGTAGCAAGTATGATTTTTGAAGGACATACCTCAGTTTATTTTAATAATCATTTTTATGATAATAAAGTTTATTTTATGATGTACTGTGTAGCCGGGAAGGATATCTGAAGAGTGGATGCGTGGCTCTTAAAACTCCTGAGTTGGAATGGGACACAGATGACTGTGATGCACAGAAGGACTTCATCTGTGAGCAAACACGGTGCTACTATTACAACTATGGCTCCATCCCTGTCTCCACAGCCCAGGGGTAAGCAGGTGAGAGTACCATTTTGCATGTTCTAACCCTAGTGGTAAAACATGTTCATTCCTGTACTAACGTTAAATGCATGGACATTGTTTTGAAGGCTTGATTGAATTCTTACAAGTATGCTGTTCAATGTCTGGATTGTATTTAACAAATTTTTCTTTCAGATCAGTGTCAATGCAAGTAAACATAATTGTGTGTCCAAATTGTTTTTTTCTGTGATGCTTTAGATTAAAACAGTATAATAGCATCTTCTAAGAAGTCTATGTTGTTTAAGTCAATAAATAACTCTAATCAAAAAATAAAAACAATAGATGCAATATACACCGAAAACCACTAATGTTCTTATTTAAAGTTGTAACTATGGGCAGTATTCAGGTTGAACATGCCAAAGAGAACAGAAGTAGCAAATAATAATAATAATAATAATAATAATAATAATAATAATAATAATAATAATAATAATAATAATACTCTGATGGTATCTAATGCCAACTCACTTTTTCCCATGAGGAAGCCAGAGTGCAGCAACATAGTCAATTTTGAATTAATGCACCTAACTCTGGTGGATTGTGTGACAGATGATAGAAAAATCTAATGTGTTGCATGCACATGACTTCCTCTATTCACTCTTAAAAGCTTATTCTTCCATCTGCTTCATGTTAATCAAGTTAAATTTTCATTACATATTTACACATTTCATTGTAGGTATAAGGACAATATCTACAGTAGGCTAAAGCGATAGTCAAGATTTTTAAAATTTTCTTTGCATGATTGCAAGAAAAAAAATCTGAGTGTTACATTCACATGACTTTCTCCACTCTTTATTGTTTATTAGTGGGTATACTTAATTATTCTTATGAAAGTTTATTTTTCTATTTACTTCATTTTAATTGAGATTAACCTTTGCATAAATATCTACATAAAACAGTTCATTACATATACAAAGGGAATAATGATAGTCATATGTTTAAGAACAGGATGCTATATGCTGGCCTTAAAATTCCATACTGCTTCCACGCAATCAGGAAAAACGACCAAATGTTGACAGGACTTATTGAACAATGTGAACCTTTAATAATGGATATCTCAGAAAGGATTATGCCACAAGAAGGTTATTTGAAATAAATTGTTTGTTTTAAAGCATCTGCATGTTTTGTGTAGCACGTTTCCATCTAAGGCAGTTATACAAAATTATATAAAGTTCCTTCCAAATGAAGAGGACTTCACAGGCTATTTCCAGAAAATTCAAGATATACATTTTATTTGTCACATAAATATCTTAAATATGTGGTATTCTAATCAAAACCATTAAGATAAATTTTTCAGAAAATAAAAAATTTCGTAAAATCTTCCATGTAAAGGGTAGTTTGGGATGGGAGGATTTTCTTGAAAACCATTGTGTCGCATATTTGGAAGATAATGAACTTAAATACCAAGTTTGGTATTTACCCTAATTTTCATTCTTGAGTTATGGACATACAGAGATACACACAGACCTTTTTCTAAAAATGCTTTTTTTTTATTCGTGGGGGCCTAAAAACTTGTAGTTCTGGTGAAATCTTGATGGTGGGTGGAATGCAATATCTTCTCTTCCTACTCCGTACATGGGAGAAAGTAAAAACTTGCCACCTCAAATGTGCAAATTGCATATGCAGCCACTGGAATCAAATTCAGATTGCCTTGATGTCAGGGAGTGGCTTTTCTTTTTGTTTCTTTCTTGAAATATTTAACATCTCATCGAAATATAATCGATGATTAATGAGTGCTAAAATGAGCCTGGTTCCAAATAATTTAGAGATATCCAACTTTTCTTTTTGTTTTTCAGAACAAGAAAAAATAACCCAGAAAAACCTTATCCAGGCAAACCCCCAAATAATATGTGAACATCAGTCTCTGGATTACTAGGCAGAAATGCTACCCATTAACCCATGAAAGAGGGTCATAATATGTATGTGTTAGTTCTACTACAATGAAGAAACTTGCCTTTTGCAGAGACCTTATAAACCACTTGTAGCTGAATTTCTTTCAGCTGATAATACGAGGAATTAATGCAGCATCCTCAAGAGAATATTAAATATAAATACACACAAAGTCTTCCATTAATTCAAAACAAAGATGTATATTTCCTCTAGGAATATTTTTGTAGAGATGAATTCTAAAGTATTTGAAATAAAACCTGTGTTTCAACTACCTTTATAATTAATAGCAACATTTTCTTATTTTCTCTATGTATGTTTTTCGTTTTTATTTTTTTTCCAGGAACAAGAAAAAGCAGTCAACTACAACCACAGCAGCATCAACAGACACCAGCAACAATGCCAGCACCACTCATACACCACCCCTTGCATCAAATGATTATCACCAAGGCCAAGAGGAGGAGGATTATCCTCAACTAGGCCCACTCCTCAATTTCACTGTGAATCGTCGCATAACCTTGCGACCTTCTGTTGGTGACCAGACAGCACCAACAACCACAACTACTACTGAAACACCTTCCAATCTTGATGCTACAGAAACACCTGTTGAAGGACAAGCAAGCAGGGCCTTCAAGAAGGATGTAAGCACACAGTCCCAAGAGGGCTTCTCTGGCAGGTCAATCTTCAGTAAGGACACAGACACAAATGTAGTGTATGTAACTGCAATAGGTGCTAGTGACGACCAACAAGCCATCGCATATCTTAACACAGATGATTCTAGCACTGATTTTCCAACAACACAAACTCAAGAGGATGAATCAGATCACACTGTTACTGGTAACCCAGATGCTTCTGCCTCAGGAACCCATGGAAAAGTTCTGGATCCCCTGCCAATCAATAAATATATTCAAGAACATAAAGGGAATGTGCCATCGCATATATACTGAACACTATTTTGCATTTCTTTTAAGGGCCTGCAACATTTTTTCTTTGGTTTAGTTTTCAAGAGGAGTGTGAGCCTTTCAACTAGAACTCATTTTTATTACTGCATAAGCTGCTATAGACAATTTTGTACATTTGCAGCAGATTAGTTGTGAATTACACTAAATTGCTAAAATAAATTTTGTTCTCTACTGTATGACTTAAGAGGCTTCATATTCTAGGTAGTTATTTTCAAGCACCTTGGTTTTAACAAGGTTGGACTTAAAATATACCTAGCCACCAGTGAATGAGTAGTGCTTGTTGTTAAGTTCCTGAATTGGCTCACTGAAGCTGCTCAGCATAGAGATTACCCACATTACAACTTGCATAACTGTTTTTCACTGTAGAAGTAGTAGGCAATTTAAACAAATCATTAGCCTAGACAACTTAACTCTTTTTTAAATAAATCTGCACTGAATAAAGAAAGAAAAAAAATATATATATACATGTCTGTGAGTCATTTATCTACATATATTATATTCATCCTTATTTAGTTTTACATGCCTTCCATCATCTGCAAATATCCTTTAAATATTTAATTCCTTGAATTCCCAATGTACCTGCCTACTCTCAGTGCTAGTCCCTGAAGATAAAGATAACTGGATAAGA
Organism: Deroplatys truncata; assembly: GCA_030765065.1. Taxonomy (NCBI): domain Eukaryota; kingdom Metazoa; phylum Arthropoda; class Insecta; order Mantodea; family Mantidae; genus Deroplatys; species Deroplatys truncata. The sequence goes on from CM060978.1 coordinate 123,039,010, forward strand.
TACTAAGGGTGAATAATTGCATCTGAAGTGCATAGTAAAAATTCATTACAAGTCAACACACTCAATAATTTTAAAATATTTTTTGTTAAAACTACAGCATTTTACTTTCTTTAGTATTAATAAATCATTTTACTATATAATTACCTTCATTTTGGTTATAATTGCATTTGAGATTTGCACAAATGATCTAGGCATAAATAATCATCTTCGTGGCATCAATTAACAAAGGAAGTATCAAACTCAAGTGAAACATACTTTGAAATATTCATTCAAGAAGCAGTAAGAAAGCCAAATGCAAAAAGTTAAACAGCCAATTTCAACTGCAATTCTGAAATGGAACAGCATAGAATTCCCCATTTAAACTACAAGGAAGCAATGCGTGTATTAAATTGATTGGACTGCATAGCTCAGATTGCATACTTTAAGCTTGTATTGAAAACCTAATACAAGAATCAATGGTGCAACAAAACTAAGAGCTCTGTTGCCCTATGAGGTGGGTTATGTTCATGGTTTACTGCATTGTTGTTGTGTTATTCCAGCTTTAATTATATCTTGCAGTTGAAAATGGCAGCTAAATGTTGCAATATGCCCTTCTTATCCCACACCACTTCTCTCATAAAAATGTTAAAATTGTTTTCAGCATGAACTGTTTGATATCTCCTTAGCAAAAATTCAAATATTCATTTCAGTTTGGCATTCACTTCCAATGTGACATTTCCATCCCCTTGTTTAGTACCTAACTGAGGATTTATTATGAGCAGAGCAAATTATTTATTTTGAGAACAACTCATCTTTTATTTTTGCATCACAGGCATTGCTAATGTATACATAAATCCTTATCATGGGTTCCAGATTATGAAAATGTGTATTTATTAGGTAATTTTTGGTCACTTTATGCCATTTTTTTTATTTTACGTTCATTATATTGTCATTTTCTTGCATTTAAATCAATATATAACCATTTTATATTACTGACATTTTAGATAAGGATAACTTTTCAAGCAACAGAAATTTTACTAGTCAACTGAGAAATAAGAGCAACTTTGTATATTCTTTACTCACATTCTTGGGGGGGGGAAACATTCCTATTTAATCGTTAATCTTGAAAGGGATGCTTGTGGGTGGAGGGGTTACTATTGTCAGGGGAGCAAGTATTATTACAATTATGAATTCATGTTCCCAAACTAGGGCTAACACAAGTTGGTTTTCCCGTTTTCATGCTAATAAGTGCATAGAGTTAGGTTATTATTGTCCCTATCTTTATGTTATGTCATAGACTGTGAAGTCCTCATCAGTCACAATGAATTTTGTATAATCTGGGAACTCAAAAAGAGTTAAATGCTACAGTTTTTTAACACCTGCTTCAAAAATGATTTTCTTTATTTTCGTTTCAGATGCTTCAAACAAGAAATGGGAACAAATATATATTTTAAATTAGTTTCTAAATTGTCTCTTCAATATACTTATACCTACTTTTTCTACTTGTATAACAGTAATACACATGTATAAATTAATTTATAACTTTCTGCATACAAAATTTAATAAATTAAATAAATATCAGTTTTAGGTCTTTTTTTTTTTTTTTTTTACAATTATAATGTAATTTTTAAAAAAGTTTAGTCATTTATTTTTCAAACCTTTTTAGGTCATCAAAATCTAGGCCCTGATTATAAGATAATGATAAAGGTTTCCTACAGAAGCTGAGAAATTTTAAGAGGCTTGGGAGCCTCAAGTTAGACCTCAACTTAACTTCCTTTACACAAAGGAATATGTTTCACTTTGTGTGAGAAAAGTCTTTTCTTTCCTTTCCTTGAGCTTCTTACTCTTCATTTCAATTTAGTAACTCAAAGTTAAATGCAGAAGAACATTAATACATGTCTCATCCCAGTCTTCCACTTTTGCAGTTTATTGTATTATGGATTACTTTTCAAGTATTTACCTCTGATATGCAAGTGAAGCATGTGTTATACTAAATTTTACTGTAATAACAGATCTTTTTCATGGAATTTATCTTCTCAAGTATATAGGTATCAAGTTAGAAGGGACTAAAACATACTTTAAAGTAATAAGTCATCTGGTGCATAATTAGTTATTTTCGCTTGACTATGTTATTTATGCATTAAATTAATGGTGGGAAAAATAAAGGATTATTTAGAATGCTTCAGAAAATATACTTAAATTCATTTATATACAACGTTTGTTGTACTTAAACCAAATCACTCACACTTACTTTAAAAAAATAATTCACATAAATTTCACACAAGCTTTAGGGATATGTGTATACTTTTCCTTCTTTTCTTAAGATAATTTTAATGTTCAACAAGAATTACAAAATCCATAAGAGGGACAATTAAAGACCCAAGTCTTTGCATTCTTGTTTATGAGTATGCATATATGCAAAAGTAACTTTTAGCAGTAAATACACAAGATGTAGCAGTCCATTTAAACAACATTATTTTCTCTGAATGTTATACTTTTCTTGCCTGACAGTATAGTTAAGTGACCTTGTGTCAGTAGATATATACAGAGAGAGCCAAAAGACTACGAACTGGCTTCGCTGTGTTTTTCCTGTCCGCATCCTTGGTGCTCGCTGCCATCTGCCGCTATCATAGAAAGGTGTGGATGAAACCATACAACATTTTTAAAACTACTTTTAAAGGCTTTACTTACCAACTTTATGAAAGCAAATACTGCCCACAGTCGTTGTCCATACATTTTTGGCAGCTCTTTTGGAAACTATCCATCACTCACCGTAGTTCAGGTTGAGAAATGCTGGCAATTTCCTGGTGGATATTTGGTTTTAATTATTCTAATGTGTGTCGGTTTGTCTTGCACACTTTATGTTATAAGTTACCCCAGAGAGAGAGAGAGAAATCACAGGGGGTTAGGTGGGGGACCAAGGGGGCCACAAATCTCTACTAATAATTCTGTCCTCAAACACACTTTCAATTGTTCACATCGACATATTGGCCATATGAACTGTTGCAGAGTCTTGTTGAAAAAAGGCAAACTCATGCTCCCTGTTGGTTAATTCTCTAAAAACAGGGGGCAAAATTGTTTTCATGTATGCACAGTCTTCAACTATTGACCCCCCCCCAAAAAAAAAAAAATGCCCTATAATCCTTTCGCCATCTTATAGATTTCTTAGCCTGAACACTTCCTGTGGCCTGAAATTTAATGTAAAGTTCATGAATTGTTGTACAGGCTGGAACTTGTACACCTAGAAATCTTTCTGCAAATTGTACTTTCACTTGGCAAGCTGAGTTAACACATAATCATAAATAAATACATGCTGTGCAGTAGAAAACATACTGAGCCATATACTTTGTGACTAAGTACAGGACAAAATAATAAATAACTTGTAATAACTGAACTACATCTCATCACCATCAGCTCAATACTCCACTTCATACTGCAGAGCAATCACATCAACATCGGGACCTTGTTTATAGCAGCAGTGCATTATCATATTTCCACGCATCCAGTGGAAAATTACCGTGCAGTCAGTAATATTGTTCATGAAGTACCCCTTTATAATGAAAAAATTGGTGTATGGTGCACCATGAGCGGAGAAAGAGTTATAGGGCCAAGATTTTTCGAGTCTACCTTTGCCGTACATATAGGAATACAATTTTGCCTCCTTTTTTTAGAGAATTAACAGACAGGGAGCGTGATTTTGCCTTTTTTCAACAAGACTCTGCAACAGCTTATATGGCCAGTATTTCAATGAGAGCAATTGAAAGTGCATATGAGGACAGAATTATTAGCAGAAATTTGTGGCCCCCTTGGTCCCCCGACCTAACCCCCTGTGACTTCTATATCTGGGGTAACTTAAAACAAAGTGTACAAGACAAACCCACATATCCTGGAAGAACTAAAACAAAATATCCGCCAGGAGATTGCCAGCATTTCTCAATGTGAACTATGGTGAGTGATGGATAGTTTCCTAAAGAGGTGCCAAAAATGTACGGACAATGATGGTGCCAAGTTTCAACATCTGCTTTCATTAAGTTGGTAAGTAAAGCCTTTAAAAATAGATTTTAAAATGCTGTATGGTTTCATCTGCACTTTTCTATGATAGCAACAGATGGCAACAAGCGCTGAGGACACAGACAGGGAAAACACTGCACAGTCGGTTCATAGTCTTTTGGCTCTCTCTATATAATGGATATATGAGCAACTAACAAATTTACATGAATAAGTTTTGTGTATACATGCTTGTTAAAAACAGTTAAATAGAGCAAAATTTGCTCATTGATATATGTCCAATACATAACTGCTGCTGCAAAACTGCATCAATTTATATGGTTGTGGTTGAGTATGTCATATTTTTCCCTATTTGTCCCACTCACTTTATTCCATAGTACAACAGAAATGGATGCAATTCTTCTTCATCTAAAGGCACTTACCCTTTTGGCAATGCCCAACTAATGCGTGTACAGGATGGAAGGAGTTTGCTGCTGTCAAAGATCAACTCTTTGCAATAAAGTAACAAAATAGTCTAATATTATTTTTGGGCAAATGTCTGTATGCAAATAAATTAAAACTTAATTATTCATACATTTATAGCCTTAATGTTAAAACATGCAAACATTTGGCAACAACAGTATTGCTCTATTCTTTTCATACAGAATGGATATGAGAAATTCTTCCTCATACAATTTGATGTTACGATTCTTATTTCCATAAAAATTAATGCCAAAAAGTGGAGTAATTTTGGTATGCTGTATTGTACCTGCTAAACTTCTTGCACACACAATTTGATGGCACTATTACAACTTAGTATTGTAAAATATTATCAATAACTCCAAAACTATGAAACATACAACATAACTGACAACAGGATTTTTGTTCCCTTTACTGGTTGCTATATGCTCCCACCTTGTATAGAACAATGTTGAAATAAGTCATGAGTATCATTATGCATACATAGTATGTATGTATGTATATTTATTTCCATAGTGCTAAACAAAATTCTTACAATTTTTAATACATTGCTTTGAGTTGCTATTTTTTCTTTCTTTGGTCCATCATGCATTTTAACACCGTGGTTATTTAGCATGGTGGGTCATAACAAATTCATATTGCTTTATTTTTCTAAACCATTTTTTTCTTACTCTCCCCATATATTCTCCTATTCTTTTTATATCCCTCTCCTTTTGTATTTTCATTATCCTAACTTTTAATACTTCTTTGTTAACATTCTCCCATTCTTTAGGTAAAAACTGATCTCTCCCCAACTTAGTTTGTTCACATTCAATTATATAATGCAATCATTATCTGTCTTTCCACAAAGAGGACACCTATTCAAATTCCTCCCTTCCTATTTCCCCTTAGCCTATATGCACTTAATCTGGACCAGGCCCACCCTTCTCTCACTAACCTATTACCTACATCCACATACTTCTCCTTTCCCCAGTCCACCTTTAATTGTCTATATAGTTCCAAACTTTTCTTTCTTTCCTTCCAGACTTTGAAATAATTCTTGTTTCTCTATATCTTCTACTCTGTTCCTCACTTCTTTCCAGAAACCTTTAACTAACCCCTCTCTCTCCTCCCATAAGTTACCCATTCCTATTTCCTGTGAAATTCTCCTTATTCCTTGAGCCCAGTTCATCCCATCACTGGATTTTTCTTGTATTATTAAACACTGCCTCAAGATATTATGCTCGTCCAATGATTTCAATCTGTGCCAATATTTAAGTATCCTTTCTACTATCATGCCCTTGCTACCTACTCTTCCCAACTCCAACATTGCTGCTCCATTAGGTGATGAAATAGATAAACCTAACATACATTTACAGAATGATCTATGCACTTTATCAATCATCTCCCATCCTTTGTCACTACCCCAAATCTCTGATCCATAGACCATTTTTGCTTCAACTACAGCTTTGTAAACCCTTTCCAACCATTTAATTTGCATATCTGGTATTTTCTTTAAGCATATTCTTATAGCAGTCATTGCTAATCTTCCCTTAGCTAAGGCACTTATCTTCTGATCATTCCATCTCCCATTACTACTTATTCTCACTCCCAAATAATCTAACTTGTTTACTATTTGCAACTTTTGCCCTTCCACATACCACTTTTCCTCCTCCTTCAATTTATAGCTCTTTTTAAATACCATTATCTTTGATTTTTTAAAACTTATTTTTAAACCCCATTTCTTACAAAATGAATATATGATATGCAACACTTTTGTTAGGCCTCCTACTGAAATAGAACCTACCACTAAATCACCTGCAAAAAGTAATCCTGGAATTTCTCTATTATTTAGTGTGGGTAAATATAAGTTATCCTTATTCAACTCTTCTAAGATATTGTCAATAAATAAGTTAAACAGTATAGGGCTAAGTTTGCAACCTTGTCTTAACCCCATATTACTATCAATTTTTCGCATAATTTCATCTCCATTCAGCCTAATATAAAACTTATTATTCATATATATAGTGTATTGCTCTAATGAATTTTGAGCTTAATCCCTTACTTCTCAGTTTAATCCACAGTGCTGCTCTATCTATAGTATCAAATGCCTTCTAAGTCAATAAATGCCATATATACCGTATCTCTTTTAATACTTAAGCATTTATCTATAATAGATTTTATAATGAAAATATTGTCCACTGTTCTCCTACCTTTTCTGAATCCCCTGAAATATTAATAATTTATTTTCTTCCTCTGTCCATTTCTGCAATCTAGTTGCTAAAATTCCTGAATAGATCTTTCCTAAGACTGACAACAAACTAATACCCCTATAATTAATTGGATCTTTGACACTTCCTTTCCCTTTATAAATCAGTACAATTATACTTGCCCTCCAGTTATGTGGTACCTTTCCTCCTTCAAATATAATATTCATCAGTTTAACCAGTATCTCAGTCCTATCTCCATTCTGTATCCATTATTTCCAAAATTCTCCTGGTAGACCATCAATCCCTGACGCTTTATTGTTTTTAAACCTTTTAGTTTCCTCCCAAACTTCCATTACTGATATTTTCTTATCTAGGCTATCTATGTATTCTATATCTAAAGATAATGGGATTAAGTTTGTTAATTTGGTTTGCATACCTAATAGGTTTTTAAAGTAATTACACCATATTTCTGGCGCAATAACATTCCCCCTTTTATTCCTATGATACATTCCTCGGATTATTTGCCATACTCTACAGTTATCATTTTTATTTACTGTTTCAAGCAAATTCTTACTTAATCTCCCACCCCATTCTTTCTTTTTTACTTCAATTAAACATCTATAACTCCATTTCATTGTTAAATAATTTTTCCTTGAATCCTCATCCTCCTGTAGCTTCCATCTCTTTAATTCCTGTTCCACTCTCTTCTTAGCTTTAATACATTCCTCATCAAACCACCCCCTTCTTTCCATTTGTCCCTCCTTCCTTTGTTTCATTTTACATCCTGCTCTTTTAACTATCCACTCCTATCTCCCAGTAACTTCCTCTGACTTTTTCCTTCGTAATAATACATTTATATTACTCTTTGTGTCTTCCCCCATAATTAAATTCAGTCTATCCAAATATAATTCTTCCTCCTCTCTTTTCCATTTAAATACTACTACTTCTTTCCCAAACCAACAAATTCATCATCCACCAGCTCACCCTTTACCCTGAATGTAGTCTTCAGTGGAAAATGACAGCTAGTAAACACTCCCTGAACTACTTCAAAATCTATTATTGCATCCTCAATACCCAATGAATAAAGTAAGTAATCAACTACACTCTCTCCATTATTATTTACAAATGTAATTTCACCCATCCTGTCTTTTCCTTTAATTCCATTACAAAAATTCAAATTATTTTCTTCACAAAATTGGAGTAATTTTCTGCCTTCTTTGTTTACTATCCTATTTCTACTTTGTCTTTTCTCAATTTCCTGCCTTATCTTTATATTTTATTCTGTCCTTATTTGAGGTTGTTCACATCCTAGCCTAGCACTGAAATCACCTACTAAAACAATTTTAATATCAGGATCTATGTTACATAATATCTCCATATCCTGGCTTAATTTACTTAATAATTTAGGTTCATAAAATTCAGATACACTTGGTGGGTTATATACAATGCCTAACTTACTAACTTTTCCTAATAAGCCTGTTGTTAATAGTCACTGAACCTTAGCATCACATAACTTCTCTACTATCTTAACATGAAAATTTCTCTCCTTCTTTATAAAAACTCCTAATCCCCCTGACGCTCTTCCCTTACACAGCATAGTAGTCATCCTCCATGGTGTAGTGGTTACCATGCGAGCCGAGGTTCAAACCCAGTCTTTCACGCCCAATATAGAATGGGACGCTAAGGACCATAGTAGTTAAAGAGTATCCAAAAATTAAAAAAAAAACCCATAGTAAAAAAATTAAACTATTTTTAAAGAACTGGAAGCAAATTTTAAAGAAACTTGCATCGATCTTAGACACCTGATTTTTTATATATGAGTCTTTTAAAAAGAAACATTTTAAACCTTTAACATTTGCATCAAGATCCATAAAGGCATATGGTCCAGAGAGTAAAATAATTTTTTTTTTGCTTTAATCCAATGCAACAGCATTACATAGAAATACATTCTCTGTCACTTTCTATTTCTCATAGTTATTATTATGATTAAAATTAGATCTGGTCCTAATATAATTACAAAAATATGCTTTCCTCAAATTCCTGTGTTGCTGAATAGCACAAACTGGATATAATTTTTAAAAATTAGATGCTCTTTTATAAGCTGCACCATTTTGAAGTTGAGATTTTCTTTCTACTGTCTTACACGGCAGAGCATTTCCTGTCATTTATCAAGTGTTGCACTTAATGGTTATCCAGACCAAATTTTGCTAATGTTTCACTTTACTCCAGTTATGAACTTAACAAGGGATTTTATAAATGCAACCTGATGCAGGATCTCTTAGGAACCTATGTTTCCTACTGCTTTCTTGAAAGATGCTAGTGCTATTTACAACTTATGGCTTAGGAAACACATTAATACATGAAATAGTAATGAAATTTATGAAATAATACCTATCTCACACATATTATCCAGAATGAAAACAAAGTTAGAAAAACCATTATTTCAGTCTTATAGCAGAAACTATAAAAAAAACAATAATGCAGCAGAGAGATCTTAGAAAAATATTGTTTTATAAACTATGAATCCTAAAAAAAAACTAAATCTAAAATAGTCCATTTACTTGGAAAATACCTTACCAGCCATTTATAACTCCCTCCATATTTAGCATAGGAACAATTTTGAAGACATACATCCTTCTCAGCTTATCGGCAGCAGCTGCGCTAGAGAGTAAGTACTCCAAGGTACCCTGCATCACCCATGATGAATTACTTTCTCCAGGATGCACACGGGATGTTAAAAATACAGTTTCTCTGGTCTACAAGGAAACAAGAACAAGTTTTCTCTAAAATTTCAGTAATAAGTTTACTGAACTGTTCATAGATCTTGAAAATATTCCATTCTTGATGTCATTACACTGACATAAAAGAAGAATTATCATCATCATCATCATCAAGAAAGGAATATTAGTACTGAATACAGACATGATTAGGATAATACACTTTATATCACAATTTGTATGCATGGATTTTTTGGGACCAGTAACTAGGGCCAGATCCCACAGGTTCCATTAAGTACTGCATTTAACAATATTTGTAAACAAAACAAACAAACAAAAAAATCTGATGTGTTACACTCACATGACTTTCTCTACTCTTGTACAGTCTATTTTTACAAACGCCTATTCTCCATATGCTTCATGTTAATCGAGAAATCGAGATGTCAATCTTATTGGTAATTTTCTTGTAGATGCAAGGGGAATATGGTAGGTTTTAAGCGATAGTCAAATATTTTAATGCTGGTTGCTATGTGGAGTATTTTATTCTCTTTGCATGTCCAGGACAAAAAAAAAAATGAATAACGAATTTGAGAAAAAGTATAAGTATTGGAAAATTTAAGGGAATAACAAGCAATATCTCGCAAACGGTTCACTCAACAAAAGAAATGTATATGACATAAATTGTGTATTTTAACGCGATCTACATTTTTCGTGTAGTAAAATTTTGTCTATCTCTTATGGTTTACCAGTTATGAAAAAGTCGTTCATAATGAAGAATACTTTTGGAGACATTCCCAGAAAATTCGAGATATACATTTTATTTGTCATGACAATATCTTAAACATATGATATTTTAATCAAAATCGTTAGAGCCGTTTTTGAGAAAATTAAAATTTTCGAAAAATGTTCCATGTAAAGGGTAATCTGGGGTGGGGGGATTTTCTTGAAAACCTTCGTGTCGCATCTCTGGAAGATACTGAACCTAAATACCAAGTTTGGTGTTCATCCGACTGTTCGTTTCTGAGTTATGCTGTTCACAGACACACAGACAGACACACACACGGACATGTTTCCAAAAATGCTTTTTTTGGATTCAGTGAGTCTCAAAACATGTATTTCCGGTGAAATCTCGGTATCGAATTTTTGGGTGGAATACAATACTTCCCCTACTTACTATACGTAGTAGAGAAAGTAAAAAGCATGTGTGGGGGTAGCGTGTCTGCCTCACATTCAAGAGGTCCTGAGTTTGCATCTTGGTTAGTGTGAGTTACCCAGATAAGGTTTTTTTCTTGGTATTTTCCCTTAACCTGAGAAGACAAGTGATCTATATACATATTTCTTTTTTTGAGCTCTGCAACACTAAAATTGTTAAGTGTAAGCAATAGATTCTTGGAGTAGAATAACTTCTCAATTATCACACTAGCACTCTCACTTATTGCTGCATTACTGCTGCAGAGCCAGGGAGGGGTTTTAGGGTTGGAACCTCCCACTAAAAATGTAAAAATTAATTGCAAAAATAGCTTCATTAAAATAATGACACCTTCCTAGGTTGGCAGGAATGATATACTTCCTAATGGTATTACTGGTAGTGCTGTATTTAAGCCGCATGTGTTGGACAATATGATCAAAGGTGACAACAGAAAATGTATTTTAGATGGCAATGGTACAACCATATTAAGATATTGGGGACATGTTTTCATTCTGGAGCTAAATTTGAGCAGTTTCTAAATGAGTGCAATATCTCCCAGTTTAAAGCATAGCTAGAAACCCTATTTTGTACTGATATAAAATGGGCTGCTACAGTAATATAAAATACTTCACAGGTTCATTAATTCTCATGTCACAAAACATTTGCTGCTTACAATACACAAAACATCCCAACCTAATTTTAATTCCAATAACTCCACCTTAATCTGTGAATATAAAATGGATTTATTTAAATATTTCAACTCAGAATTAATTTATATTTATCATTTGAGTTGATACAAATTGTTTAAAAAATGGATCCCTATACATAACCCCCCTTAATAATATTCTGACTATGCTACTGACCATTATGACATCTGGTGCCTGGAGATGGAAGTGATGCTGATCAAGGAATTATAGAGAAAAGCAATCTGATAAATTTTATAAATTGTGAGAATCACTCATGCACTTTACAGCAATGCATGTTATAAACATAACTACACATTAATAATGATATTTTTCTGAGACTTTTCTTCACACATTTTATGCAGCTTTAACTAAGAAATGCTATTTTTGAGTTTAAAATTGGAATGAAAGTTCAATGGAGTGGAAAGATTGAAACTTTAATACCCATCTATATGTATGTTGAAATGATACTGAGAGACCCAAATAACTATGAACCAACTTATGGTGTCTTCCCACTGAGCTCATGCTAGCTTCTGTCATTGTGGATCTGATAGTGACCGAGTTGAATTCGGTTTGATTATTATAAGTGATATGTTTTGCACTGTGTTTAATCATCAACTGAATTACTGTTCAGTATGTGTGGTATTTAAATAAGAGTAATAAAAACAGTATTTCAAAATGACAAACTTATTATTCTAAGGATTAGTAACTACCCCAGTATCCCACCTCTGGTGTGAATAGTAGCATGTCTGCCTTTAAATTTGAAGGACCTGAGTTTGAATGTTAGTTGGGGTGAGCTGTCTGGATAACGAGTTTTCCCTTATCCTCATAAGACAAATTTTAGGTAACTCTCACTCGATTCTTGGGCTCATTTGGGCACCATTTTATCCATTTCATTTACTGTATCTTGTTAAAGGGAATCTTAAAAACATCTGTGTGTTACATTCACCGACTCTCCTACAAACTATTCTTACTAACACTTATTTTTCTATCTGTTTCATGTTAATCAAGATAAACATTCACAGAAATGCTTTTATTACACATTTTGTTGTAAATACCAAGGGTAATCAATAAGTTACACCCACACCTACATACACAAAAGGAACTTAGCAGCTGAAAAAATGAAGTATTGACAATTCAAGTAATAAAAAATATTTCAGAATAATTGATGCTACAAAAAATTTCTTTGAAGAATGAATGATCCTCCTCTCCCCCTCTCTCTCCCCCCCCCCTCTCTCTCTCTCTCTCTCTCTCTCTCTCTCTCTCTAACTTTTCTTTTCTTTTACATAAGTTACAACTTTTTATGTCTCTTACTTCATCTTATGGATTCCTACAATTCCTTAGCTTTAATTATATTTAGTTAGTTTGACAGTTATATTTGACAGTTTGAAAAAGAAATAAAGAAACTTCTATCTTCCAATATAAAATTCACAAAAGCCCCAATATATAAAATGGCACTAATTGCTAATAATTGACTCACACTCACCAATTTCTGATTGGACCAGTGTCCCGGAAATATTGAACTCTGTATTTAACATAAATTGTGCATATTAATGAGATTTGCATTTTGTGCGAAGTAAAGTTATTGTCTATCTCTTATAGTTAACCAGCTATACAAAACTATGCACAATTCACTCAGAATAAAGAGATCTTCACAGGCTATTCCCAGAAAATTCAAGATAGGTATATATTTTATTTAAAACTCAAATATCTAAACATAATTTTAACCACAATTATTACAGCCCTTTCAGAAAAAATAACAAAGCATTTTCCATGTAAAGGCTAATTTGAATTAAGAGGGATTTTGTGCAATCTCCCTCTCTCTCTTTCACTTTCTAACCCACCCACCTACCTTTTATTAAGAAAGAGAGGCCATTCTGGGAAAACCACTGGCAAACGTGAAGTAGAAAAGAAAATATTGAATTGGAATGATACACAATAAATCAGCAGCAATTTCTGTGCTTGCCCTGGGCAGGATAAATACTGAATTATATATGAGAGGATATTTACAACACAAAGATATTAAAGTGTGTTATGTATTCAAGATGCCTAGCATAGTATTTCTATTTAAAATATATAACCTTATAAATAATTTAAAACTGCGTGATTAAGCAGACATTAACTTAGACTTACTAGGTAAATGAAAAAATTATTATTTCACAAGAATTATAAGATGTTAATTACCATTGTATCGTTGAGCTCTGTTTCAGGAGCAGTAATGGTCAACAATGGAACTTCATTACTGTTAATGGAAAAACATAATGACTCTGCTCGAAAATAAATTTCGGCCGGATCCACTGTTTTTGACCATTTCCATATTTGTGCCTGTAACAAAAATATTACCATTTTTCAAGATTTACTTTTACTCACGAGTATCCTTTTTAACCCTTTATAGCCTGGTGCAACATATTTGTTACATTTCATGACATTTTAGGTTTTAGTATTTTTAATGGGCTGTTTCTTTCTAATTTCATATTATACTAACCTTCAGCAATAAAATTAGGCTATTTATAGCTGTTTTATACTGGAAAAAAATATTAATATTTTTGCAATAAAACTGAAGTTTTTTTTTTAAAAAAAATAAACAGCAAAATCCATGCAACTACAGCCAAACATAACCCCATCAGCATCCAAGCGTGCCATTACACTGGTTATTTTACTTGGGTCCTCCCCTTCCTTTACCACAGGCACATTTGATTGCAGTCGCTGGGACTCGAACTTGCGATGTTTAGCTTTGAATGAATGGCCAGTCCATTTCAGATTGCACAATGATCACAGCTATTCAAATCACTTCAATTGTCATGCCGGTGAAAGGGATATAAAGGCCTGTTTGGGAATTACAGGAAGAGTGGCATATGTAGCAAAATAATTCTGGCAATAGAGGGTTAAGCAACATATATGTGGATCAATTGGACATTTACTTTGCTTCATCAACTCAACCGTTGCTTAAAAAGTTGTCATTTTACTTCCAAGGTTTAGTTTCATACAAACCTATGAATATGTCTAAACGTTATACAAAGACAAATTATTCTAGTGGTGCAATTTTAAAAGAAGAGCTAACATTCATAACTGGAATGCATTGAGAAATATTTAGGCATATACTAAGAGGTATTTTCTGTTACAGCTATCTATGTACTCCCTCAGCCTTACTGTATTACACCATTAGGGCTTTGATTTATATGAAGAACACTGTTTTGGAAAACATGAACTAAGACATTGGCAAAATATGGTTTTTATTTAAACAACAAACACAAAAAGTAGACTTTACCTATGTTGTAAGCTTTTCCATATTTTCAGGTAAAATTTGGTATTGTTTTCAGGGTTGTTTTGTACATTAAGAAACTGTGGTCCATATCACACAAAATGATAATAGCATTCTATACCTTAATATGGAATTTTAGTGGTGTTGTGTATCTTCAAATACATCTTTGTTCCTTCTACCATTTTAATTTACTTTCCTTCTTTTAAAGCTATCTATCTAGCTTTTAAAAGCTCTCTGTCTTCAATGCACTGCAAACAGCTGTTCAGTCATTCAACGGATAGTAATGCTTTGCTTCCTTCCTAATCACAAATTCCTTCTGTTCATTCTCAGCTGTTTCTTGAAAACTACTTTAGCAAATCACTGGGGCCAAAAATACTTAGCTGATTATGGATTCATTTGTGTTAACTACCTGCTTAAACAAATTAACAAGATGCCGGAAGATGGAGAGAGTGGTAAAACTAAGTAATATGATGAACTAATGATGCTATAATTTTTAAGTTGACTCAATGCTGTCAGGTATAAAGACTTGTGCTATGATTTGTTCATAAAGAAACGCTTACTAAATTATTCCTCACTTCCCAGGGAGCAATATAGTATGGGAACATCATAACTAGTGGTGGCTATTGAAGGAGGGCTCAAGAGTGGCACTCCCTAGTAAAAATTGAAACTGTTATTTTGTGGTCTTAATATGTCATTATATAGGTATATTATTTTTATATTATTTTGTAGACTAAATACATTTAAAACTGCTCCATATTTCGCCTATTTAAAAGGCTGATTTTAAAGAAGACAATCTGCCAGGCTCAGATTCTGATAGCCTGGGCTGCTTTCTGTTCTGTTTTCATCGTTAACCATGACAACAGTACAGCTGTAAGTTTGTTCCACTCTCTTAGTTAAGATGCATAGGGCTTAGAAGATCAGCTTGGATGTCAAGGAACTTATTTGGAAATGGAGTGGAGTGGAAACTCCTCTTATTATTCTTTCTGTAGCATTGACCAGGTTGGTGTTAATTATTGCATATTACTTAAATGCACAATTGTTCCCATAATTTTTAGATAATATGAGCAGATTGTATAACCAAACTTTACTAGTTTTAGGTACACAGAAGTGGCCCATACATAAAATTGTCTAGATTCAAATTGGAGATATGAATGCTGGAAATGACCACTCCCACCTCATTCGAGGAGATGCGTATATCTGAAGTAAGGGATTGGGTTTCTTTGTATGGCTAATTCCGAGCTTACAGTTCTCTGATGTGATGATGTCCAGTCAGTCAGTAATCAGTTGGCATTCAGTTACAGTGCTTGTCAATGTGTAATAAAGTGAAATTTTATGAACTAGAAAAGGTTGTGTTTAGTTTCCTAAGCTTACCATAAAATTTAGAAATTAAAAACAGTGGCCAACCAAAGCATGAGCTTAACATTGTGCAAGTACAACCCCAGTTGAGAAGTTCTTTTACTAAACAATTTGATATTTCGTTGTACCAAAAAGTTTCATGGCTATGTGCCTGTGAAGATAATAGTGCACTCATGTGTTTCATGTGTCCATTGTTCAGTGGTGGTGGTGATGATGTGTGGATGAAAGTCGGAGTGTGTGGCTTGAAACATTTGCAGTAAAAAATAAAAAGGTGTGATGGTTCTTCAAAGCACAAGGCTATTTAGTCAGTTTTCAACTTCTAAGAGAATATAATATTAAGTCATCTTTAAATAAATCCTATGAAGAATCAATGCAACAAGTACAATGAAACAGAGAAGAAAAATCTTGAAGTTCTGTCAACAATAATTAATTATGTATTGCATGTAATCTTGCTCTTCACAGTCACGATGAAAATGCCACATCCAACAATAGAGGTATGTCTTTAGAAATATTAGGCCTATGTAAGCAACTCAGTCCTGCTCTTAATGGCTATTTCAAAAATGCTACTCTGTTTTCAAAGCTACCTCTAAAACTATTAAAAATGAGTTATTAAACTGTATGCTCCATGTTTGTAAGAATTTAATTTCTGATCAAATAAGCAGTCTTCTTTACTTGTATGTATGGTTGATGATACAACAGATATATCAAACACTGTTCAGACAGTGCTAGTGTTTCGATATGAACTTCAAGGTAAAATTTACAAGTCTTTTGGACATTTGCAAATGCAGAAGTCCATAATGCAAAATGTTTATTAGCATGTAGTTTGGAACAAATGCATCCGCTGATTGGAAATTGTCCTCAAAAACTAATCACTCAGACTTATGATGGAGCTGCTATATTTCAGGTCATTTAGTTGGCATTAACGTGAAAGTTAAAGAGATGTATAACAATGCCCTTATATTTATTGTTATGCACATCAGCTGAATAAATGAATGGAAGAAACCTCCTCTCATGTTTCAAGTGTCAAAGTATTCTTCCTGAACATTCGGGGTATCTGTACATTTTTTAACTCCCCTGAAAAGGACATAGAAGGAATTTATGAGGAACAAATACCAAGACCTTCAGAAACTAGGAAAACGTTTTACTCAAGATTGCTACAATCCATCTTGAAGCACAAAACCACACTTATAAATTGTTTTGTAAATATTCAATCTGGAAAGCCTAAGAAATTTAATTCTGGTACAATGAGCCAGGCAGTGAGATTCTTAAAATGGTAATGAACACAATTTTCTCTATTGGTTGAATTTATTCAGCAAATATTTTATGCCTCATGTTGAATTTTATATGACAAGCTGCAAAAGGCAGAAATTGATGTTGCAAAAGTACATCATGCAGTAAATTGTTTTGAAGCTGTAGTGCAGAAAATTAGGACATACCATCTTCAGAAAAAATAGGCTTATCTGAGGAACCTGAACAAAAAAATCTGATGTGTTACACTCACATGACTTTCTCTACTCTTGTACAATCTATTTTTACAAACGCCTATTCTCCATATGCTTTATGTTAATCGAGATATCGAGATGTCAATCTTATTGCTAATTTTCTTGTAGATGCAAGGGGAATATGGTAGCTTTTAAGCGATGGTCAAATATTTTAACGCTGGTTGCTATGTGTCGAATTCCATTCTCTTTGCAAGTCCAGGACATAAAAAAATGAATAACGAATTTGAGAAAAAGTATAAGTATTGGAAAATTTAAGGGAATAACAAGCAATATCTCGAAAACGGTTCACTCAACAAAAGAAATGTATATAACATAAGTTGTGTATTTTAACGAGATCAACATTTTTTGTGTAGTAAAATTTTGTCTATCTCTTATGGTTTACCAGTTATGCAAAAGTCGTTCACAATGAAGAATACTTTTGGAGACATTCCCAGAAAATTCGAGATATACATTTCATTTCTCATGGCATTATCTTAAACATATGATATTTTAAACAAAATCGTTAGAGCCATTTTTGAGAAAATTAAAATTTTCGAAAAATGTTCCATGTAAAGGGTAGTCTGGGGTGGGGGGATTTTCTTGAAAACCTTCGTGTCGCATCTCTGGAAGATACTGAACCTAAATACCAAGTTTGGTGTTTATCCGACTGTTCGTTTTTGAGTTATGCTGTTCACACACACACAGACACACACACAGACACACACACACACACAGACACACAGACACACACACGGACATGTTTCCAAAAATGCTTTTTTTGGATTCAGGAGGTCTCAAAACATGTATTTCCGGTGAAATCTCGGTATCGAATTTTTGGGTGGAATGCAATACTTCCCCTACTTACTATACGTAGTAGAGAAAGTAAAAAGAGATGTGGGGTTTACATGCAAAATTTGAATTTTGCTGCAAAAGAAATCTATGACGTAATTCTCACCCAAACGAGAGATCTTCTTGAATTCACAGATCACCTTTATGGTGCTAAATTACTTCTGCAGGACAAATATGAAGATTACAGAAAAATGTTACTCTTAGGCAAGATTTACAATTTTTGTAAAGCTTTCCCTAATGTCAATAAAGATGCACTCAAGACAGGATTTAACATTTTCTATTTCTGACCAGAATTTAGTGAAAGTGATATATGTGGCTGCTTAAACATTCTGAAGTTCTTCATTTCCTTTGGTTTGGATATCACTGCCTTCAAAGAAATATCCAAGGTACTTAAAATACTAATTATGTTGCTTATGACTACATCTGAAACTGAAACATGTTACTCAAAATTAAAACTAAAATAAAGATATTCTTGAGGAATCACATGAATGAGGACAGACTGACTGCATTAGGCATACTATTGATAAAGAAAGTACTAGAGCCTTAATTTCCTTACTTCAACAAGCTTGTGATTGAGAAATTCTGCAAGAAGGTTCATCATATGGAATTCCAGTTTAAATGAAAGATAATTTAATTTGTAGTTTTCTTTGGCATGATTCAACATTCTTAGCATCAATTTTTTTTTATTTTAATGTTAGACTCACTGAGCCCTACAAGACCAAAATTTATGAGGCACCACTGATCATAACATGACTGTTATGGTTGAGAATTGCTTTTACTTTTACTTTTCCAAATGAAAACCACCTCTATCTGCATTCACTGAGAACCAGTTGTTCAATTATCAGTACCAAATCCTCCAAAAACAACAAAAAGGTTTCATTCACACTGCTAGATAGAAATGTAAAATAATCTCAGTAGATAGAATATTACATAGATATAAAGGATTTTAGGAAATCTGAAGATTTTTCCGAAATATTATGAATAAGACATTTTTTCCTCCTATCTATTATATCTCGCTTCCTAATGTAAATATGCTACTTCTTTGCATTCATGTTGAAGCTTGAGAATATGACATTACATAAATTTCCAATTGTATATGTCCCTATTACCGGCATACACAATTGATTTCCAGGAATAGCAAAATAGGACAACAAATACAAGACCATCATTACCAAATAAAGCTTTAATCCTATTGGAATAAAATATAACAGATGCAGCATTTGTCTCCATTGGATGTAAAGAATATATTGAAAGCTGTTATGTAATTTATTATAATGCAATACTGCAGGGACTTAATAAGTATTGGTGTAAAAAAAAGGTTGATACATTGCATTCATATGACTTTCTCTATTCACTCTTCTCAAAGTATTGTTGCAAAAGCTTATTCTCCTTTCTATTTCTTGCTCATTGATATAAACTTTCATTACGCATTTACACATTCATTGTAGGTATAAGAAGGCTACAGTAGGCTAAAGCAAGTCAGATTTTTAAAAAGCAGATTTCTAAGTGATGGCTTTGAAATTCCATTCTCTTTGAATGACCATGACACTTGAAAAACTTTTGTGTGTTACACTCACATGACTTTTACTATACATCATTTACTTTATATAGCTTCCACAGACTATTCTCTCAAAAGTATATTTTGCTTTCTATTTCATGTTTATTGAAATAAACCTTTGCAGAAATAGTTTGTTTACACACTTCCTCATAGGTATAAGCAGGATAGAGGAAACTGAATTGATAACACTGGTCAACAATGATTCTGCAGTATAAATGAAAATATGTGGTTTTAATAGAAATCAGTGCCCTAATTTAAAAAAATACATCTGTTTTTGGTTATCACATCTAGTTTTTACGATATGTGCATATATATCTATGGTACTAAATTAATTCAACTTATACAGCTTACTGCTAAGTTTCATTATGTTATTCTAAATTATTGTTGATTTTCTTCCTAATCGACTCACTTTCGTCCTCCCTTATCACCCAGATGTTTATGTTTATATTCCCAGGACTTATCAGTTTTGTTCTATGGGCCAAGTCTGTCTTCTTGTGAGCTATTTATGTTTACATTTGTAGCTATCATAGATCTCAACTTCAGTTGAGCTGAAAACTTCTGTTAATATGCACGTGCAACATCAATAGTGTAGCGCTAAAATAAAAGTTTGAGTATGGCTTCTGCATCTGGATTAGGCATGAGACAGTGTCTACAAAGTCCTCAGAAGTATTGTTACATTTGTGGGGTTACATTTTGATGGGAAGGTACATAAAGTAGACTCACAAACAAGGAAACTATATTATTCATATTTCAAAGAGAAAGTTGGTGATCAGAATAAATCATTCATGCCTCATATTGCATATAACATTTCTGCTGAGGGATTACATTATTGGTATGAAGGAAAGTGGAAGGCAATGCTGATTGTCAAATCAATGATATGGAGAGAGCAGCAGAATCACCATGATGATTGTTACTTTTGCATGTGCAAAGTTGCTAGCTACAAAAAAAAAGAAAAAAAGACAGGAATTAAATATCCAAATTTGAACTCAGCTACATGGTCTATTCCTCATGGCCTGAACTACCCAAACCTACACCACCAGCAGACCTCAAGTTTAGTGAATCTGGAAGCAGTTCTGTGACTTCCGACAATGAGTTGGTTTCTGATCCAGAAGAATTTGACAATTAACCAAACAGTTTAATCAATTTGAGTTAAATGATTTAGTGAGGGATTTAGGCCTCACAAAACAAAAAAAGTAAATTACTGGGCTCAAGACTACAGGAGAAGAATTTGTTATCACCTGGAATTACGTTTTCATGGTATAGAAATTGCAAAATACAGTTCCACAAGTACTACGCAGAAGAAGATCAACTTGTGTTCTGTGTGGATGTGTGTAATTTTATTCAAAAGTTGGGCAGGGAAGCATATGAGCCGAGTAACTGGTGTCCTTTTATTGATTCTTCCAAATGAAGTCTTAAGGCAGTGTTAATTCATAATGGCAACAAGTTAGCTTCAATACTGCATGCACATTCTATGAACCTAAGAGAGTCTTATGAAACTCTGAAGCATGTTCTTGAAAAAATTAAGTGCTGTGACCATGAGTGGCAAATATGTGGTGAATTGAAGGTCATTGGTCTGTTACTAGGACAACAGGGAGGATACACAAAACACAACATTGTTTTCTTTGCAAATGGTATAACAGGGCAAGGGACAAACATTGGGAAACTGACCAATGCCTGAGAGGCAGCAACTGGAACTGGGATAAAAAAAATGTTACTAATGTGCCTCTTGTTGATCGTCAAAGAATTCTACTCCCTCCATTACACATAAAACTTGGCATGATGAAACAATTTGTGGAAGCACTTGACAAAAGTTGCACTTGCTTCCAGTACTTATGCACAAAGGTTGCATCATTGTCACAGGCTAAAATCAGAGAGGGAGTATTTGATGGACCATTTGATGAAAGATGTTAATTTTACAAGCTTATGAATGAAATGGATTCAGAGAGGTTGTTAAGAAATTTCTGGGCAATGTGAAAGACCCTCAATACAAAGAAATTGTCAGAAATATGCTGGAAAATTTCAGACTGTTCAGTTGTAATATGAGTTTGAAGTTTCATTTCCTCAAGTCACATCTTCATTACTTCCTGTCAAATTTAGGAGCTGTCAGTGACGAACAAGGTGAAAGGTTTCACCAGGACTTGAAAGATGTTGAACGAATGTTATCAGGGACATTGGGATGTCGATCTACATTTTTTGTGTAGTAAAATTTTGTCTATCTCTTATGGTGTACCGGTTATGCAAAAGTCGTTCACAATGAAGAATACTTTTGGAGACATTCTCAGAAAATTTGAGATATGCATTTCATTTGTCATGAAAATATCTTAAACATATAATACTTTAACCAAAATCACTAGAGCCATTTTTGAGAAAATTAAAATTTTCGAAAAATGTTCCATGTAAGGGTAATTTGGGGTGGGGGGACTTTCTTGAAAACTTTTTTTTCGCATCTCTGGAAGATACTGAACCTAAATACCAAGTTTGGTGTTTATCCGACTGTTTGTTTCTGAGTTATGCTGTTCACAGACACACACATGGATATGTTTCTAAAAATGCTTTTTTTGGATTCAGGGGGTCTCAAAACATGTATTTCTGGTGAAATCTCGGTATCGAATTTTTGGGTGGAATACAATACTTCCCCTACTTATTATACGTAGTAGAGAAAGTAAAAATGCTATTTTGGATTCAAGGGCCTCAAAACATGTATATATGGTAAAATCTCAATATCAAGTTTTGGGTGGAATACAATATTCTGCCTACTATGTACATGGTAGAGAAAGTAAAAACAAATCAGATGAAAATCAAAGAGAATATGGTTATTACTACTAGTTTATATCCCAACTGATTTTATTTTTAAACAGTCAAAATAAATCACTAAATATTTTAGCCCCCTTCCCTCTCAAAAAAAAAAATTACTTGTAACATTCAAAGAAAAAACCTGCACATAAAAGAGCTAATACTGTTATTTAATGTATCATGCAAATTTACAATAGCCAGCCCTAGTAAACCAACAGGGAAAGCATGGAGGTTTAACACATATTGTGCAGTATTGCTTTGTGTGTTGTGCGCTCAAGGACAAACATGCATTCAGCTTTTATAGGCTTAACTTGACAGTATCCAAAGTCCACATTTAAGACTTAGGATTCTGCCTGTATTTATCAGGCATATAAAGCCAATTTTTAACAGAAGTAAAGACATATTTCGCTTGAGCCAATTTTCAGCAGTGCAGCATTAGACAATAGGAACTTATGTTGCATGTACTTTGAATTTACCTCTAACGGAGATATGCCTGTTTACATACAGTATTTGAAGCATAATTATTCTTGTACTTTTGCACTTTAAAATTATGAAATCACAGCATCAACAGAACAAAGCATGCTTGACCAAAACTTCTTCAAGTCTTGGTCTAAAACAGAAAATGGTTCATGAGATTGCAGAATTATTACAAGTTTGGGAAAAAAAACAGAAAAAAAGTAAACAAAGACCTTTTGAGCAATGATGTCTAACAGGCCAAGTAAACTTTCACCTGCAACAAACACAAAAATATAAGAACTTCTATAGGAAAAATAAAGCAGTGGACTTACATTAAGTATCAAATTGTCTAAATTTCTCTTAGATGTTGGTTAATAGGAAAAACAGTTCCTAACATGAAAACAATCGGATAATATGCAAAAGAACATCAGTTGAGCCAACTAAAACATCTATAACCATAAAATATACTTGACGAAAGTGGAGTGTGTATTCCACTACTTTTTAGATCTATAACTATGTCAGATTTGGTAAGAAAATGGTATGTGAAGGTTACATCAAAGATATCCAGTCAGGTCATGCAAGCCTTTAGTTTTATTTACAGATGACCTACCTACTCGATTTCTTTCTACTCTAATGCATAAAAAGGCTCATATCTGCACTGTAGATTCATCCACTACTGAGAATTACTGGTTCTGCATTTGATAATATAAGGTTCAGACCCAGATGGAATCTCACAGTATACAAAGAAAGACTGCTGACAAAAACAAATACCAGTAGCAAAAGTATAATCCAAACTGCATAGCTCATGATTGCTAATGTTTAAAGCTTCACAGCTTTAAAAAAGCCCTATTGCCTTAACCTATGATTTTAGACCAATGGAATTAATTTATTTAATAAATAAATAAAAAAAATAATAAAAAAGTCCACATTATTTCTTCTAGGTGGTTTTGTGCTCTTCTTTTCTTATTAGAATGCACATTCTAAACTCTTGGTTTTTATGAACAAACAAAACAGAATACCCAACTAAAACTAATTCTCTGCACATTTTAAATACAATTTGGAAACTAATAAGATGCTGCAAGTGATTGTACTTATCAAACGACTAAATTAAAATGAAATTGACTTTTATTTATGGATGCTCTTTAAATACTATGGTCCTTAGCATCCCATTCTATATTGGGTATAAAAGACCAGTAATTTTGCTCTGAGTAATTTTATCACGCTTGAGGTTCTTTTACGTGCCGTAAATGTATGACACGGGACCACTGGATTTACTTCCCTTCCAAAGGAAGCCATGCTAAGGATTTTTATGTCCGAAAAAATCCATCGTCCTCCACCGGATTTGAACCTACGACCTTGGGAACTAGAGGCTAGCAGGGTACCACTAGTCCACGGAGGACGACTTTGATTGGTAGGTATATTTTAATGAATTCTCTACTCAGATAATGTTAAGCTTTATATTTATTGAGATAATACTCACCAGCAGTTGTGAGTAAGTGTAAGGATAATGGTAGGCAAGATAGCAGACATCATAATAATGTCGGAATGTAATGGTGAATGTGGCAGTAAGATATGAGCGAGCTTTTCCAGCAACTGGGTTTTGATAGCTGTTGCGATAGTAACAGATGTCTGTTCCAACACGAACCCATCCTGGACGTCCCAGCACAGCTTCCTGAACAGAATACATTAATGGTTTCATACCTGCAATGTGAAACAAATTTGTTAACATTATACCAACAAAAAGAACAAAGCATTTCAATTATCTTTACTGAAATTAAAAGTGCTTTATAAAATGACCTGGAACAATAATCAACAATAAGGAGTGAAAAATTATGATTGATTAAAAAAAATGAATTGCATATTTATCACTACGAAGACATTAAAATATTTATGCTCATTTACATTCAAAATTAATTAATTTTATTGATAAGAAGTAACTTAAGTTCCCTGAAGTGAATTATATAATTGTACCTATAGTTTGCATACTCCCTTACTCCCATCTGAAGCAGAAATTCATGTTCAACATTGCATAATGTCTGAAGTTAAAATAATGGGAGCTTCCAATCTAAAAAAAAAATTAATCCTATCCAAGCACACACAGATTAAAGTGAATTAATGATAACTGAATTGTGAGTGAAGGGGCATTTAAATTTTAGTCTCTTGTGAAATCACATTAATTGACATGACGGGTTTCTTCATACCAAGTGATTCAAATGAGTGTTATTATTTGAAAGATGATAATTGCAATGATTGGACGTAGTTTTCTGTACCAAAGATTACGATGGTTTACAAAATTTTAAAGTTTGATAACCACAATACTTGGGCATGAGGTATCTATGTGATAAGTAATTTAAATAACTCATCAAGCTCTGGAATGTTGGTTGGTTTGTTAGTTAGTTGGTATCTAATGATGGGCAGTTAGCAAAGAAGCCATTTGCTCTGTTACATCCAGTATTTGTTGAGAGGTTGGTATGTTGATCGAAAGCTGGGCAGTGGAGGTTTTTCTCTATATCTTCAAGTTCACAGAAAAGGCATGTAGGAGATTTTGCTATGACAATTCTGTGCAGATGTTTGTTGAGCCAGTCATGGCCTGTTAAAAATCTAAAAATTGCTACAGAGGATTTTCTTGGTAGTCTAATAATTCTAGTCATGTTGCTATGTAGATTTTTCCATTGTTTTCCTTTTGTTTGTGATGCATATTCTTCTTTAAGTTTTCTACTATATGTTAATGCAATTATTCTTTTGAAAGAGCTATAAGATAGTGGACCAGATAATTTTGAAGTAATTTTACCACCTTTCTTGGCCAGAAAATCAATTGTTTCATTACCTTGTATTCCACAATGTGCTGGTATCCATTGAAGTACTACTCTTTTATTTAAATTCATTAACTGTTTTATAATTTTTCAGCATTCTAAGATATTTAGGCTTTTGGCTGTTGTATCAAATGCTATGGATAGTATAGCTGCTTTAGAGTCAGATAATATTATAACTCTCTTAAATTTGTTTATTTGATATAGTTGATTTTGTAAGCTGAAAAAGATTGCTAAAATTTCATCAACATTTATAGGATTTAAACATAATCTTCTATGAAATAAAAAGAGTGGGAACACTGCAACAGCACCATTATTATTTGGTAAGCTGGATTAACATAAACATATAGCCATTCATTATTAGGCCTCATTATTTTAAATTTATTATTTCTAGTAATATTTGTTTCAAAACACATGAAACAGATTTTTTAAATACTTCTGCTAACTGTAGACAGTGTTCAATATCAAATAGGTCTAAAGTGTTGGTTTTGTTTAGAAGTTTCCTTTTAAGTATGGGAGTTTTAATTTCTGTTTGATTTCTTGGACTTTATTAAGAAAACTTTGTTGAGTTTTTATGTTCACATGTTTTCTTTTTACCCATTTGTTACAGGGTATTCTGATTAATTTTTCATATTGTATGATAGCTGCTTTCTCAATGTCAAGATAAGCCTTGGGTTATTTGTTAAAATTTGTAGAGCAAGTATTGGGGTAGTTTTAACAGCTCCAGTTACTAAACAAATAATTTGTTTTGTAGAGTATGCTTTTCTACATTTGCAGTTATTAATATTCATTCACAATATTTGAAAGTTGGTTTAATATACATCTTGTAAAAAGTGTTCAAAGTTTGTGTAGCACTTCCTTATTTATCTCCTGCTAGTCTGTTTAGTAGTGGTAGTTTTTTCTCAGTTTATTTGCATATATTACCAGTATGTTTTCCCCATGTTAATTTTGTACAAAAAACAATACCTAAACATTGGCTTCATATGTTCATGTAAGCATTTTCCCTTCCAGTCATAGTGAAATATTTAATGGCTTTTTCCTTAGTAAGAAGAGTTGATAATTTGTTTTCTGAATATTTCTTTTCATAAAATTATTGGATGCCCAATTCTGTAATTTTATCAGGGACTGTTGTGCTATATTATTAACTATTGACTTTGATTTTTTGTTTTAGAGTTCCATAAGACTACAACATCTGCACACATTAAGACTTTTGATTGCATGTTTTGTAAATGGCAGGGACTTGACTTATATAAAGATGGAGTTGAGTTACAACTGCCCTTAACACTAAAACCTATAAAGTTTATTATATTATCTCGTATCTTTATCATTTTAGTCAAATAGCCCTGTGCCTTTAATAAGAGACAATAGGTATTAACTAAATTTTCCTTAGAAAGATATCATTTGGGTTTATCAACCCCAGTAGTTTTCCTACACAGTGCTTTGTATTTGAAGATTATATGATAGGCAGTTCTGTCCTCTTCATTACATAATCTGCATATGGTTCTTCTTTGAAGATTCACAAAGGAATGTAGGGTTTCATTAATCTACAGTATCCTGTCAAGAACCTGGTTTTCAGGTGTATTTGGGATCTATTGAGATTAAGTACATCATAGGTGAGTGAGGAGGATATTTTACTCATCATCACTTACTGTGCTTACATTCCTTTGTTTGAACCCATTGCAATTGGTGGTGATAATTATTAATTATAATTAATCCACTCAGCAATGGTTTACAGAACAGAATTTAAAAGAATGCCAAATACTGGTTCAGGCCCAGTAAAAGTTTGAACAGACCCTTTCATTGCCAGGGTATCTGCTTTTTCAATGCCTAAAATCCTTTTATTTCCAGGGACCCACCCAAGGATAATCTTGTGTTTTGCTAGTTGTATAAGGTTTATTAGGTAGTCCTAGACTAACTTAGATGTTATCTGATAGCTTGCAACTGCTTTCAAAGCAGCTTGGCTGTCAGAGAAAATCCAAATGTTGCTTCCTTTGTAGCCCCTATTTAGATTCTCTCTGACACAGTTTTCAATTGCATAAACTTCGGCTTGGAATAAAGTGACAATGTGATCAAGAAAAATACAGATGTCACACCTTGGTGCCTCCTCATGCATTCAAGCTCCAGATCCATTGTCTGTTTTAGATCCACCTGTATACCAGGACAATACATTTTGTTTTGACTCCATTCTAACATTATGTTGAATGGCTTATCAAAACCTCATTTTGGTAACATATACACACTACCCACTTGAACAGAGGATTATTGATTATATTTGTAATCCTAGTATGCCCTAAATATTAGCAGTTGTAATAGAAATTGGCAGGAAAGATCACTGATATGCAGGAAGGACCATTTAAGTTAAAACTGTACAAAATCTCCAAGACTAAGCATTGTATAAAGAAATGTTCTTGACTAAAATTTGCTTGATATTATGGGGGAAAGTAAATGCCATTAGTCATGTTTTGTTTGGAGGGCATTATAATGGTCATTTTAGGATCAATTTAAATTGACCATAACTGTAGGTTCCCATTTAAAAAAATTAAATTGACCCTAAAATGACCATCACAATGTCCTTCAAATAAAACACAACTAATTGCATTTAGTTTCCCCCATAACATCAAGCAACTTTTATGAAAGACATTTCTTTCTACAACGCTTAGTTTTGGAGGTATTGTACAGTCTCAGCTTAAATGGTCCATCCTGTATATATTGAAGTGTGTGATACTAAGGATACTACCTAGTGGTACACCTCAGTGTGCCTGGTTATATTTTAATAATTGGCCATTTGCTAGCAATAAAACATCGGATAATAAATTCACTAGTCCAATACTCATTCCGCCTTGAACTCCTAATATTTTAAGTTTTCCGAGTAATTTGTATCTCCAAATAGTCATATGTTCCTTGAAAATCAATAGATATTGCTAAGGTATCTTCTTTTTCGTTCAATTTATCTTGAATGCCTTGATTAAAATTTAAAATTTGTTGAACAATGTTCTGTAAATCCTGCTTGATAAATTGAATTAAGTTTGTTTTCCTAAAAACCAATTTAATCAGCTGAAAATAACTTTTTCCATGATTTTTGCTAATACATTAGTAAATGCTATTGGGCAATAACCTGAAAGATTATCCACTGGTTTGTTTAATTTCAAAATAGGTACCTATTATTATTGCTTTTTTCCCCTCATCTGGTATTTTTGTATTCCATGATACGTTATAGAGATTTAGGAGTCTTAATTTTGTTTTTTCCCAGTTGTTTGATGAATTCTAAATGTATATTGTCGGGACCTGGAGATGTTTTTTGATTTTAGGTTATTAATTGCAATGTTCAATTCTTTAATATTGAATTCTTGGTTAAACACATTATCTTTAAAGTTAGTTGTTGAATGTAAGTATTATTTAATATTTTTCTTCAGTAACAGTTATTCCTTTTTAATGTAATTATTCCTTTTAATGATACTTAATAGATATTGGCATAGTATTTGTTGAACTTGTTAGGTATACACTGAGATGCGTAATTGTTTTATTATTATAAATTAGAGGTATTTTTTATTATCTTTCTTATTTTGTATCTTATGTATGAATATATATGCTTTTGGACCATCTTTTTTATAATCTATTTTTTGTAGAAAATTGCTAAAATGTTTTCTTTTAGTACTGTCTTTTATTTTTTGAATTATACACTAAATTTTCTCCAATTCTGTACTTCTTTTGGATCATTAGATTTTTTAGCTGTGATTCTGGCTAGGTCTCTTTGAAATGTTGTATTCATGCTCCTCAGACACGAGGGGTTTCTGCACCAAATGATTAAAGTGACTCATTAGACTCTGAGGTATGCGATCACAATGCTTGCACACAAGGGACTTTTACACCAATTAATGATTCAAATTATGATATTCATTGCATTCCTAAGTATTATAATTTTGATGTGGATCAAATTTATTTATGCTAACTGTAGAATGAATGAGAAAAATCTAAAAGTAATGTGGTGACCTATCTCTATTCATGGACAGTTTAGCTTTGCTGAACTTGAAGTACGACTCTTTACTTTGGAAGAATGTTAGGGACAATGATTATTGCAGGTGTTCTAGTATAAAAATGCACTTAAGGCAATGCATCTGTGAAAAATAAAAAATTCAATTTTCTTTTGAATAACTTCAAATTTTTACCACATAGGCAAAACATAAAACAACTGGAATATTTAAAATTGTAATTTATTATATTTTTGAGGTATTGGATTTATAATTAATAATTTTTATATGCTAATAAAAATGCTCCTTGTACCAGTTCATAATCTCTCTATACCAAAATTTTATTTGAACTTAAAAAACCAATTTAAAGAAATTGTTTTGCGGACATTAATTTATTTTAATTAGTGTACTAGGTGGACTAACAAAAGTATTATAGGTATTCTGGAGCTTACAGACAGGTGAAGGTTTTAGGAGCATCAACCTTTCAAAGGCATGCATTTTCCTGTGCTTCAGGATGTCTGTATTAGCTGGATTGAAGCCCAAGAAAACAAGTATATATTGTGGTTTATTATTAATTTTATTGTCATTACCAGATGCACTGTTATGCTGTATTGCTGCTACCAGATGTAGCATTGTTGTGTTTTTCGGCTTAATGGTTTTCCCCTTCGGTGCGGACCACGCCAAAGGGAAAGATCTTTCTGAAGTTGCCTGGTATGACGCCAACCCTGTCTGGTTTTGGCTAGACACAGTTGGTGGCAGTGAGGAAGCATCACTCTAGTGGAAGTGTTCGTTGGAGTTAGACGTGTATGTGGCCGGTCTATGGTTTTGTGGCATCTCCCTCCACCCCTTTTCCTTTGTTCAATACATAGAGATGCCAGACATGTTGTGAATAAATCCCAGGTATGTAAAGGTAACAAGTGTTATGTAATTTTTCAGTGTAGTATAAAACCCATGCCTTCCCCTTAATCTCCACACCAAGGTCCCGGACTCTTGCTGCCAGCGAGTTGCGCCACCCCTATGTATGTGTTGGGGTGATTTAAATGAATTCCTTTTTCTGGTATCCTTTTGGCCTTCGCCCCAACACGTAACAGAGACGTGGAGGTAGCTATGTGGGTTTTTTTTTTTTTTTTTTTGGTGTGTGAGTCATCTAAATATGCAAGTATTGTGATATTTTGTGATTGTGACCACGTGGCGTGTGCACAAAGTTATGTATATATCGAGGTAAGTTTTGTGAAATGTAAGCATGTGTGGGATACTTTTTGTGCATGGGTGTGTGCTGTGAGTTTTTATTTAAGATTGCAGTAATATGAAAGAAATTTTGAGGAATTGCATACCATGCTTACGCAGCTAATTTTGGCCTCATAACAAAACCGCTATGTTTGAAATGCCAAATTGTCTTTCCAGAGGTCGGCGTGTTGGTTTCTCTTTGGTGCAGCAAAATTAGTTTTTTTTTTTTTTTTTTTTACATACCGCTTTTGGCTTTCAAATTTCAATTTGTAGTGTGTTTTGCAACTCTGGTGTGATGACAACATAAACCTTTGACGTCTCCGCGTCATTCTCTTCCCCTCCCCTCTATTTTCCATTCCTCCTCCCACCCTCTTTTCTTCTTCTTTTCTCCATTTCCTTCTATCACTTTATTTGCTGCATGTGTGTGCTTTTTTTCTTTCCTGTGTTTTAATATGTATTTAAGACATGTGCCTTTGCTAAGCATTTTTGCAAATGATACATTTCATTTTCTGATATATGTCTGAGAACAATGCTCACAGCCTGGTGCGAGTTTCATTATGTGGTGCTATGTGTTTTTCTAAAAACCATAGTTTTCTTTCAGTTTTGCCTGCTTTATTTTTAATTTCTTTTTAATCATTCCATTTAGTAGTACTGCTTAAAGCGCTCATGACAGTGAGTCAGCAACATTTAATATGAATATATTATGTATCTGAGCAGTGTCCCAGTCATTTGTGTGAAATTTCTAGATTCTGTATGACTGATACTACTACAGTAATCTTGTAGGTTTGTCCCTTGCCTCATAATAATGACATCATTATGTGTGTTATGCTATATTTCTACTGTATCATGTGAAATGTATTAATAATTTGTGCTAGTGAAATTATTAAGGGTTATGAATCTTGCTTTCTTATGACAAATTTGTCACTGTATTGCATTACAGATGTATTGTATAACCTAAAACTTTTGACCAGTGCTGAGATTGAATTGTTTCTTTACATTCAGTGCTTATTGTTTCAAATTTCAGATACTGTCAGCATTATTTATATATGATTTTAGCACAGGCAATGCTAGTTTATGCGGAAAAATTTCTTTTTTCTCATCTACCTTACTATCTTGATTTGGTACATTATAGCACATTTGACTATTTGTACTAACTTTTCAGCATCAAATTACTAATTTTAGCACACACTGCTACTTTGTGTACAATTGTACTACTGAAATTGTGTTCCTTTTGGGCATATTCAGTCTCATTAAGCTTATTTGCTTCTAACTTCATAATATAGCTATTTTGATTTTATTCAACTGTTATATGATACTATAATTATTTGTCACTGTGAATATTTGTCTGTGAATATTACTGGCCTATACTGCTTCATACTGAGTGATTAATTATTACCTGTGTGTACTATTGACTTATTGCTAATTTCTGGCATTGTCTATAGAAATTTGTTTTTGAACTGTGTTGTTTTTATGAATGCCAACTATGCTTCTCTTACAGCATTGATACTTATGCAGTTTGTTCATACCCATTTTTGTTTCTGATGCAATAATATTTCTACATGGTGTATGTCTAGTATGTCTATTAATCCTTCTCATTAAGTCACTGTTTAATTGCAATGCCTGTGTCTAATTAATTTTTTTTTGGCCTGCATTTCTGTATTAATACTGTGCTATATAGATTCATTATGCCAAAGAGAGGTACCAGACAATCTTCAGACATGCCTGTGGATGAGCCTTATCCTTCCCCCTCCACTAGTGATGGGTCATCGATCTTGGTGGCCACCAACAATGATTTAATTACACTTGTACAGGCAGTTGTTCAGAGTACCTTGTCTACTGTACAATCATCCCCTGCACTACCTTCTGTTGAACCTCCTTTCTTTGATGCTGCAGTAGATAATCCTTTTGATTTTCTGAATACTTTTGAAAGGGTAGCCTTTGATAATAACTGGTCAGATTTGCAAAAAGTGAAGTATTTACCCTGCTACCTTAATAATACTGCCATACAATGGTTTCAGACATTTTGTCACAGGCATCCCTCTCATGATTGGTCTCTTTTAAAACCTTCTTTTATTACAGCTTTTCAGGTTGCTCACCAAGGTGAATTATTAGACATGAAACTCTGACAAAGGATTCAGTTAGATTCTGAATCTGCTTTGCACTATGTCTATGGTGTTCTGTCATTATATGATCAGTTAATCCACATATGTCTCAAACTGAGCAAATATGAAATTTATTAAAAGGTCTGAAACCTGAGTATGTAAATATTATACTTCCAATGAACCCTGTTACTGTTGATTCTTTTACAGGCTCTTAAGTGGGTGGACAAAGCTCAATTTTATATGACCCAAAGAGAGCACTTGGCCGCTGCACATTTGCAGCTTTCTGTTCATATTTGGCTCTTCTGCCTTTAACTTTACTAGCTGGGACTACAAACTCTTTTCTTTCAGGTCATTCAAATTTGCCTGCTCTTTCAGCTCCTCCTAATAGTGATATCAGTGAGTTAGCTACAAAAGTGGACCATTTGACCAGCCAGTTATACTCATTGAACACTTCCTCTAATCCTGAGGGGAACAGACCATCATTTTCCACACAGAGAGGACAATGGCAACAGCGTTCACCACCTCAAGATCAGTGCAAAACTGTAATTTCTTTCAGATGTGGCAAACCAGGGCACACAGCAAGGTTTTGTTGGCAACAGCTATCTCAGCCAATAAACGAGCAGCGCCACACCTCACAGCCACACAAGTAGTGTCGCCTCGGAGTGATGGGCAGCAACCTAATGTTGCCAGTGCTTCTCTTCTTCTGGGCCACATTCTGGAGGCCCCTGGACTCATCGATGGACAACAAATTAATATTCTTTTGGATACAGGCAGTGCTGTTAACATCATCCATGCCTGCATGTCCATGATGTTGCCAAACTGGAGCCTGTTATATGCTACTGCGCACCGCTGGAAACAAATTATTGGATGCTCCTTACCACGCTGTTTTGCCTTTCCATATTAATGGTTTTTCCTTCCAGGAGGATGTTTTAGTAGTAAAAGATTTAGCACATGATTTTATCCTGGGTAATACCTTAAAGTGAACATAAAGTTGTCATTGATTATCACATAATTCCGTTACTATGCAGTAGGAGATGATATTTGTAAGGTTAATATTTTAAAAAAGGATGTTTTGCCTTTGTCTGACATAGCTTTAATCCCATTCTTGGACAAACCCTATGAAAAACTTACATCTAAGGCTTTTGTTTCTATTGTTTATGAACCCAAAGATGAGGTTTTTCTTCCTGTGTGCAACACTTCCACTCAACCTCAATCATTATTTACTAATACTGCTCTCGCTACTGTACAAAATGTTGCATTGGTATAGTCATTCTATCTCTCCCAGGGATGTTTCTAATTGGAAACTCCTAATTTCAACTTTAATGTTAATAGTAAACCTTCTAGTAACCAGTCTGATCAGCTTCATCAGCTTTTGCTTAAATACCTCATTATAAGAATTAGGGACGACTGATATTGCTTAATTTTCTAACAGGTCACTATCCCACTCCTATCAAACAACAACCCTATAGGGTTCCAAATAAACAGAAAGAAATTATTGCTCAACAGGTTCAAGAAATAAAGGATGCTGGCATTATTACTGAGTCTCACTCTCCTTGGGCATCCTCTGTTGTACTTGTCAAGAAGAAAGATGGGTCCATGAGATTTTGTGTTGATTATAGGAAGTTAAATAGTGTAACAGTCACTTCTTTTCCATTACCCATCATTGATGACTTGCTCAATTACCTTAATGAAGCCTCCTGGTTTTGCTCTCTTGATTTATTGTTGGCTTACTTTCAGGTACCCTTAGAAGAAAGTTCTAAGCAGTTCACAAGCTTTGTAACTCGGGGGCAGTATCAATTTGAGAGACTTAGTTTTGGTTTATCTAATCTTCCACGCTTTTTCAGTTACATTGCTGATAAATTATTAGGTGACTTAAACTTCAAGAAAGCCCTGGCATATCTTGATGACATTCTGGTTTTTGCCAAATCATTCCAGGAGCTGCTTGACAATCTAGAGGCTGTTTTTCAGACTAGAGCGACATGGTTTTAAGCTCAAACCTGAAAAATGTTTTTTTTAAATGAATAAAGTTAAATTGTTGGGCTTTGAAGTGTCTAAAGACGGTCTTTCTCCAGATCCGGACAAGGTTACGGTCATCCAAAAATTACCCGCACCCAAGAATGTTCGGGATGTCTGTAAGATGTTTAGTTTATTTACTTTCTATTGGAAATTTGTTAAAGATTATGCACAAATTGCTCATCCTTTGACCCAGCTCACTTGAAAAGACCAAAACTTTTCTTGGGGCACAAACAACAGCAGGCTTTTCAACAGTTAAAAGATGTTTTACCTTCAGCACCAGTGTTAGCTCATTACATCCCTGGGACTTATACTAAACTCCATACTGATGCTAGTGGTCTTGGCATTGTTAGCATTCTCCTCCAATGGCAGGATGGCCATCTTCGACCAGTGGCATATGCGTCTTGGACACTTTCCAAGTATGAGAAAAACTACAGTGTTTCAGAATTGGAATTACTGGCCATTGTTTTTGGGTTGACACATTTCAGATGTTTTGTTTATAGCTATAAAGTTCATATTGTTTCGGACCACCATTCCTTGTGTTATCTCAACAACCTTAAGGATTTAACAGGCAGGCTAGCTCGCTGGAGCCTTAAGTTGCAAGAGTTTTATTACACCATCTGTTACAAATCTGGCAAATTGCATAATGATGCTGACACTTTATCTCGTTTCCCTGTCTGGCAGCCTGAGGAACATAAAGTCAAAGAGCTCAACGACCTCATTGCTTGTTTGTTGTCTCTCTTTGAGGTTGCTGAGAAGCAGAAAGCTGATCCTTTTCTTTGACCTCTCATTTATACTTTACAGCCTGGTTCGACCTCGTCTCCAAAATTGCAGCATCAGGCGTCTACTTATACACTTAAGTCCAATGTCTGTTATAGGAAGAATTCTGGGTGAAAAGGATCTCTTCACTTATTAGTGATTCCTGAGTCTCTGAAGCACGAGATTTTGACTTCATGTCATGATGACCCTCTGTCTGGTCATTTAGGTTTCTCTAAGACCTTCTTTAAGATTAATTCTCGCTACTACTGGATAGGCATGGAGAAGGATATTGAACACTATGTCCGCACTTGTCCTAGTTGTCAATCTAGAAAGGCTCCCAAGAATCAATGGCCAGCTGGTCTTCTACAACCCATCCCTTTGACTGCCATAGGTGAACATTGGGACATTGATCTTTTGGGCCCCTTACCATGGTCAAATTCTAGCAATCGCCACGTCATCATCTGCAAAGAGTATGCTCCATGCTGGGTGGAAATAGGTGCCTTGCCTGCTGCCACTATTCCCCATGTAGCCAAGTTTATTTTACATTGCATTATTTGCTGGCATGGTGCCCCAACAATGTTACTTTCTGACTGTGGGTCGGTCTTCATTAGTGAGGTGACACAGGAAATGCTCAAATCCTTGTCAGTTTCGCCACACTTCATAAGTTCTTATCATCCAGCTAGCAACAACGATCTCACTGAGCGCTTTAATCAGATGCTGGCCAGTATGCTGAGTCATTTCGTTGTCTCAAATCAAAGAAACTGGAACACAATTTTGCCCTATGTTATTTTCTCGCACAACTCCTCTGTCCAGGAAATTACTAAGTTCTCGCCCTTTTTCTTAATTTATGGCCAAGAACCCACTTTACCTCACCAGATACAACTCCAGTCATTTTCTAACAATTTGTTTGTCCGTAATACTCTACAGGATATACAGAAGGCCAGGGAAGCTGCCATCACCAATATAAACCAATCTCAACTGAAGCAGAAGCAGAGATATGATATGAAGCGTCATGATGTGAAATTTCAAGTGGGTCAAATTGTCATAGTCTTTACTCTCTTTAGGAAAAAAGGAAAATGTATCCAACTTCTTCATCAATACCTTGGTCCCTTTGAAATTGTTAGGCAAATCACATCTGTCACCTATGCAATCTGTTGCCCTAACGCTCCCAGGACCAAAACCCAGCCAGTACATGTTTCCCGCATCTTCTCTTACTACGATCCCATAGGACCATATAGGTTATAAACTACTAATTGCTTTCTCTTACAGATAACAAGTTTTTTTACACTATTTCTTCTATGTACTTTGTTGTGAAACTGCATTTTGTTTTGGGTAATAAGTGTGAAATGTACTTACCATGATGTTTTAATATGATTGTTCAGGTTTGTGAGGGTATTTTAATGTTATGATATGAAAGAGGGATATGTTTTTGTTGTTCACTTGCTAATTTTCTGATATATATTTAGTATGATGATTTACTCGCTGTGTTTGCTGTATGTTCACAGTGATGTAGCAGTCATTTAAAGACAATGTAGGAGCTTGTTTACAGTGAGGACGCAGTGTGTATCCACTATTTTGGAGCTAGTAAGATTTTTTCCCCCAGACAGCAATCCTGGTGGAGTCCTGACTAACAGAGATGGTCACAGTGTCATCTGTCTGTTCGGCAGCGGTGTAGATGTCCACCCGCTACAATTTCTTGTTTAGGTGAGTATGTGTCTCAAAACTTGAAGATCTTTCAATTTGTTGTGTGTCACAATGATTACTTCTGATAACTTCTTTCTTTTGGTCAGTTCCAACTGTTTTCATTATTTTTACTTTCTCTACTATGTATAATAAGTAGGGGAAGTACTGTATTCCAGCCAAAAATTTGATACTGAGATTTCACCGGAAATACATGTTTTGAGACCCCCTGAATCAAAAAAAGCATTTTTAGAAACATGTCTGTGTGTGTGTCAGTGTGTGTATCTGTCTGTGTGTGTGTGTGAACAGCATTAACTCAGAAACGAACAGTCACATAGTTGATAGTTGATAACACCTAACTTGGTATTTAGGTTCAGTATCTTCCAGAGATGCGACACGAAGGTTTTTGAGAAAATCCCCCCACCCCAGATTACCCTTTACATGGAACATTTTTCGAAAATTTTAATTTTCTCAAAAATGGCTCTAACGATTTTGATTAAAATGTCATATATTTAAGATATTTTCATGACAAATGAAATGTATATCTCAAATTTTCTGGGAATGTCTCCAAAAGTATTCTTCATTGTGAACGACTTTTGCATAACTGGTAAACCATAAGAGATAGACAAAATGTTACTACACAAAAAATGTAGATTGCGTTAAAATACACAATTTATCTCATATACATTTTTTTTGTTGAGTGAACCATTTTTGAGATATTGCTTGTTATTCACTTAAATTTTCAAATACTTATACTTTTTCTCAAATTTGTTATTCATTTTTTTTATATCCTGGACATGCAAAGAGAATGGAATGCGCCACATAGCAACCAGCGCTTAAAAGATTTGACTATCGCTTATAACCTACCATATTCCCCTTGCATCTACAAGACAATTAGCAATAAGCTTGACATCTCGATATCTCAATTAACATAAAGCATATGGAGAATAAGCATTTGTAAAAATAGTTTGTACAAGAGTAGAGAAAGTCATGTGAGTGTAACACAGAATTTTTTTGTGTGTGTTTCTATGAATATAGTTTTCAGAATTCTTTTGACTGGGGCTTGGTCCATATTCCTACCATGAGAATACCAAAAAAAAAAAAAAAAAAAAAAAAAAAAAAAAGGGGGGGATATAAAAAGAGTTCAAGCTAGTCGCCTGCTAACTGTGCATAGAGGTTTTGTTTGGGAGTAGGTCCTTAGTATAGTTGTTTGGTGATGGTCCCCCTACCTATAGTAGGTTTTGTAGTTAGTGTGTATTTCTGTAGCTATGTTGTAGTTTGCTGGTAGATTGACAACAATTTTTTAAGGGTGACATTATTTTTTGGTACAAATTTATAAATGTGTTTTGGTCCTTATTTGTGTTGATTGTCACAGGATAATACAATTATTATGCACACCTTCCATTGTTAAGTATCAAGAAGCTTGATTTCATTGTGTAATGTAAAAATACTCAAAATTCTTGTCATTTAATTTTTGTTTGGTTAGCTTCTAAATATACTGATCAGTATTTGCTAATTAAATCAAATAATAGAGAGCTCAATGCATTTTTTTTGTTTTGTTTTTTGTTTGCAAGGCCTTGCTCTAGGTTTAAGTTTCATTAGCTTTGTGTGTCCCCTGCCTTTTTGTAAGCTTTGTATTTTGTGTCTTATCTATTTGCCTTTGTATATTTTGAAACCTAATACTTCCCTGAATATTGTTTCAGTCAGCCAGTAACTCCAGGTAACGTTCCCCTCCAAAGAAGAGGACACCTCCAGCTCACCCAGAGAATGGTGGTTGTTCACCTGGCTTCACCCACAAAAGTCACCTAGCAGCACATCAACAACAATTGGACTGTCACTCAACTACGGCATTACATAATGGAGAACCTTCTTGTCTTCGTCTGTGCCGACAGGGCCCGTCAGCCACAGAACAGGTTTTTGAACTGTACAGCAAGCTTGCCATGCTTTGCAGTTGTGACCGTCACAGGCTGCATGTAGTGCTACAGCATCTGGTATGTTACCAAACAGTTATCATTTTTGTTCTAACTTCTGTCATTTCGTCGGTGGGTGTGGTTCAGTTTTGGTGAAATTCAACGAACAGTGCATTGCTACTATGCCATTCTCAAGGGTGTATCTATAGCTGGTCTCAAATATTTTGCACTACGAACTGTTTATATACAGAAGAGGATTTGTGAGCTGGGGGCAGGGTGGTCTTATGGGACTAGATTACCCATCTATAAATTGTAAATTTTTATGTGGGAAGTGATCACAGGCTTATTATCAATTCAATTATTTGCCCACAATTCAATTCATTTGCACTCATTCAATTTGTATTTCTGTATTTTTACTTTCTCTACTACGTATAGTAAGTAGGGGAAGTATTGCATTCCACCCAAAAATTCGATACCGAGATTTCGCCGGAAATACATGTTTTGAGACCTCCTGAATCCAAAAAAAGCATTTTTGGAAACATGTCCGTGTGTGTGTCTGTGTGTGTGTGTGTGTGTGTGTGTGTCTGTGTGTGTGTCTGTGTGTGTGTGTGTCTGTGTGTGGTTCTGTGAACAGCATAACTCAAAACCTAACAGTCGGATAATCACCAAACTTGGTATTTACGTTCAGTATCTTCCAGAGATGCGACACGAAGATTTTCAAGAAAATCCCCCCACCCCAGACTACCCTTTACATGGAACATTTTTCGAAAAGTTTAATTTTCTCAAAAATGGCTCTAACGATTTTGATGAAAATGTCATATGTTTAAGATAATGTCATGAGAAATGAAATGTATATCTCGAAATTTCTGGGAATGTCTCCAAAAGTATTCTTCATTATGAACGACTTTTGCATAACTGGTAAACCATAAGAGATAGACAAAATTTTACTACACAAAAAATGTAGATCACGTTAAAATACACAACTTATATCATATACATTGTTTTTGTTGAGTGAACCGTTTTCGAGATATTGCTTGTTATTTCCTTAAATTTTCCAATACTTATACTTTTTCTCAAATTCGTTATTCATTTTTTTATGTCCTGGACATGCAAAGAGAATGGAATGCGCCACATAGCAACCAGCGATAAAATATTTGACTATCGCTTAAAAGCTACCATATTCTCCTTGCATCTACAAGAAAATTAGCAATAAGATTGACATCTCGATATCTCGATTAATATGAAGCATATGGAGAATAGGCGTTTGTAAAAATAGATTGTACAAGAGTAGAGAAAGTCATGTGAGTGTAACACATCAGATTTTTTTTCTGTTCTCTTTCTTTTTCGACGGGGGACACCTCATTCCTGTGAGTGGGGGGGGGGAAGTGACATATTATTAATGTTATTGTCAGTACTAGACCCACTGTTGTGCTGTATTGTTGCTACCAGAAGTAGCATTGTTGTGTTTTTTAGTCATATTTCAGCTGAAAGCTTCACCTCTTTCTTAGGAAAAAACTGTTTGTATATATACTATTGAATCATTAGGTTTATTAACTTCAGTTATAGAAAATATTTAATTTCAAAAGAAATACCTAATCTTTTTATAATTACACAATATTTAAATCCTTGTTATCTAAAGCTTTCTAGAAAATTTCAAGCATTTAAATTAAAAACTGTATGTGCAGTGTATTTTGAATAGTGAAAAATGCTGAAAACAAAAGAGAGAGGTATTACCAAAAATAATTAAACTAGGAAAAAGAAATATTTGCCGGATCCATTATAGAATGCATTAGAAGTAAGGCATTCCCCCAGAGTAATAATTATTTAGTACTACAACTTAAAGGAATCTAAGTATTTAAAGAAGCTTTAAATAAGAACAAGAATCTGTCCAGCCCCAAAGGTACTGAATATATTAACTCAGAACTATATTACAATTAAAGCATGTTACATTTAACTCTGTCCTTCTCACACATATTTGCCATTACGAAAGAAAATTTAACACGCCAAATATATAATGTAAACTCACTTCCATGAAATGTTATACGCCACTCCACACATCATAAGAATTTTGAAATTTACTTATGCTCGAAAATACATGTTATAACAAATCTAGAATAGACCAAAAGGTGTGGAGACGGCCGCTCCCAGATACGAAGCTCACTCCAAGTCCTTCTTTGATGTTAGTCGAGAACGAAGTGATATACTGTCTTTTTCCTCTTCACGCATCGCTCGGGGTATACACTGGGCAGGCTAGGTGATGACGCAGAACCAACATTAGCGCCCCCTGTACTGGCGGAGAGGGTGCAACCTGGCGAGCGCTGTAGAACTTTGGGCAGCCAGATCCTAGTGTAAGGCAGGCTGTTAGCATAAGAAGCAGGGGCCAGCATTGTATCTTATGACTGCGAATACAAGAAAAGCTGCAGCCATCTCTACAAAACATTTCCTCAAAGAAAGAAAGAGCCAGAATCGGCTCAAACCTGCATTTTGTTATTTAAGTGGTAAGGGATTCTGTCACATATTATACAGCACTTTATGACTTGTCGCCCCTACAAGAAGTGTAGGTAGGCAATTTCAGCTATTAGGACATACTAAAGTGCTCCATTTACTGGAAGGACTTTCAGTTTTACAACTTATTGCAAAAATGTTCCACTCTATGTACACAAACATGGCAGACATGTACATATTACATTTAAGGTGCAGCTTGGAGAAATGTGAAAAGGGCATATTATCATCATGCTGAGTTTTACCAAGGAGACATTTTTCTCACCTTTACTGCTGTACATCAATGATTGTGAGAAACAGGAAAAATTTCCGAAAATAAATGCATTATTCAGGAGTCCAAAGAAATATAAGAACAGTGGCTTAGAAGAGGAGGTTCTTGACTGGGTACATAATTCTCTGTCCACAAGCACAAGAGCAGGAGCAATAGTGCATGCCATACATACAAGTCAGTCTTTAGTTACTAGAATCTGCATGAACAGTAATTACATCCCTCATCCAAGTTCAAGCACTGGAGCCAGATGACTTTCCACGCTAACTACAATTTGTCCAGTGGTTTCTCCCAGTGGCAGCTTCTGCATAAGAGCACAAGAACAACCCTAATTTTTAACTCTATTTATTTATTTTTTGTTTCAATGCTATTAAATGTAACATATACACAGTAATTTCAAATCTACAAAGTTTAAATCTACTATGCTGCTCTTCTCAACTCGATGAGACATAGCATCAAGGTTGCCAGCACAT
This sequence comes from Deroplatys truncata, assembly GCA_030765065.1. Taxonomy (NCBI): domain Eukaryota; kingdom Metazoa; phylum Arthropoda; class Insecta; order Mantodea; family Mantidae; genus Deroplatys; species Deroplatys truncata. The sequence goes on from CM060978.1 coordinate 123,081,701, forward strand.
CTTGACTAATGCATGTTTTAAGGAGCTTTTGCTCATGTGCAACTGGTATCACATAAGTAGCTTATGGGGCCAAATATATATGGGTTGTGCACACCTGAAGAAGTGCTGAGATGAGCTGGCAAAGCTTTTCCTACACTTTATTCTATATCATCACTACAATTTTATGTCAATGCCATTAGGTGGTAGCTCATTATGACAGAAATTGAGTCACTGTAGCAGAAATAGGTAATGTACGTAAGTTCGGAAACTTCACCCTGTTTCTCTATACCAACTATAATCTCAACTACAATTTAATTTACACATTACTTTGTCCTTGCCCTAGCATGGTGTGCTTAATTATTACACTTTCTTTTGTCAGACATTATTATTATTATTATTATTATTATTATTGTTGTTGTTGTTGTTGTTTTTGTTAGGAGCAGCTGCAATTGTATCAGTTTTTCATAGTCGTAATTATTATGTAATAGATGCTATTTCACATTTTCAGGGCTGCCTGAATAAAATTTTGAGAACATTCAAAATGTATACTCACGAGCCGTTACTGGTTTCTTCATAAATGCATTGATCAACCATGATTTCCTACAGTCGCATTGTGGACGGATGAGAAGGTTTTTACAAGAGAGGTGATGTTTAGCACTCATAAAAGTCATATTTGAACACAGGAAAACCTTAGAGCTATTAGAGTTACAAATTACCAACATCAGTTTGCAGTGAACATTTGGGCTGGGATTGTGAAGGACATACTCATCAGGGCCTATTTACTACCTCTATGTCTAATGGGGCACATTTACCTACAGTTTTTACAACGTACTTTGCCAGAGCTTCTGGAAGGTGTACCTTTAGGAATACACCAGTATGTGGTTCCAAGGTGATGGGGCACCTGTGCATTATTCCGGTGATGTAAAGGATTTTCTAAGTATACTGCATCCTGATCACTGGATTGTTAGAGATGCACCGAAATCATGGCCAGTGCATTTACCAGATCTAACCCCTTTGGAGGTATGTTCAGACTCTTGTGTATGAATGCTGATTAATAGCGAATAGGAGCTGATGGTCAGGATCTTTGTAGCATTTTATGCTATTTGTGATATGCCATGTATTTTTGAAAGAAGTCGGCAGTCATTTAACTATGCTCCAAAGTCAATGGTCAGCATTTTGAACATCTTTTATATACACTTATGCACTTGATCAATTCTTATTTTGTTCTTAGTCTAACTATGTTTGAAGTCTTTTGAAAACATATGTTTGCATCATTTAACACTGTTTTAAGTTTTCTAAAGTAATTTCTATAATAGTGGAGAAAATTTGACCAACAATAGTATTATTTGTGTATGTTATTGACAGTAATCTGTAGATGGGTTAAAAAAGTTTTGACTTACTTCAGAGTACATAGATTTTACTACCATATAATTAAATAAAGGTTCACAAGTTACTAAGTCAGTTTAAGAGAGCTCTGTATTATTTAAAATTAGATATGCAGCTATTCTTATTTCAAAACTCTGCCAATGCCTTGTAGCAAAAGATATGTAGTGGCCTGTTTGGTGTAATTTCATCTAACTTGATGTGGCATTTGAAAAATGTTAATGCTCTCTAGCTCAATAACAAGACATTTACAGGCATGCATTTCCCAAATCAAAACACTCAAACAGAACCCCAAATTGCACCTTAAAATTGTTTGGTTTATTCTGACTCACCATATATACATTTTCTTTGCCATGTAAATACCATTAACACAGTATTTTCATTAAAATTATTAGGCCCATTTTTAGAAAACCCACAATAATTAAAAAATTTTTATACAAAGGATAATATGGGGTAGAATAATTGTCTTATAACTCACCACACACCCAGAGAGAGAGAGAGAGAGAGAGAGAGAGAGAGAGGGGGAGAGAAGGAGGGAGAGGGAGAGAGAGACCTTTTTCTAAAAATGCTTTCTTTTTATTCAGGGAACCTCAAAAGCTATATATTGGTGAAATCTCAATATCAAATTTTTTATGGAATACAACACTTTCTCTACTTACTTAAGGTAAGTGGCAGAGAAAGTAATATAATTATAAAAAACAAAAATATGATTTGTTGCATCCCATGATTTTCTCTGCTCACTCTTCTACATATTATTCTTTCAAAAACTTATTTTTCTGTCCTCTTCTTAGTGAGATTAACTTTCTTATGCTTTCATTGTAGACATAAGAGGAATACAGTAGGCTAAACCAGTAGTCACATTTTTTAAAATGGTCACAGTGTGATGGATTTGAAATACCATGCTCTGTATTATTTGTTTGAGTTTCTTGGATTAATGGAAAAAGGTTGATATTTTCACTTTCCAAAAGTATACATTCAGAATCAAATAATCATAATGCTTTTGGACAGGCATGCAATGTTGTGTGACTTGGTAACATTTCCCTCTTTTCTCCCTCCAGCTTTGTGCTTTGCTGGCAGCTGGACTCTACAGTAACTTTGTGCCAATAGAATTAGAACTCCTTGGTTGATAGAAAACTAAAGAACAAAACTTGGAAATGGGTTAAACATTTTTCCCCTCTGACAACTCTCGGCTTTAGGATATGAGGCATAAAATGAAGTGTATAACATCTAAAGAGTTGAAAATATAATGTGGCATATAATTTAAATTTCTGTGTGTTCTTGTCATTTTGCTTAGTATTGTGTTACTTGCCACAGATTAAGTGAAAATAGCTTGCATTTATGCTGCAGCAATGTAGTACTTTTAAAACTTTGCTTTCTACTGTGTGTATATATTTATCTACAGAACAAATCAGGTATCTCAAAAACTAGATCCAATGAATAAAAAAAGAAAAAGAAAAGAGAATACAAATAAAAGAAAAAACATTTGTTTTTATTTTCTTGGGTCAAAGTTTGATTACTTCTATTAATGAATCAAATTAAAAAAGTTTTTTAGACCAGGGTAATCAAGAAAAACAGGCTGTGAAAATAATCCAATAATAAAGGATAGTAAGGTCAAATTAGGAACGTAGGTATTAAAAGATGATACACACCATAATTGAATTGGCTGTTTTGTTTCTCACAGTTAATGATGTTGAACACATATGGTGTACCAGCTTCCATGTTGCTTACTTCAAAATAAAACCATTGGTGATGTCTGGTAGAATTCACATCTGGCATCAATATGAGGTCATACTCAGCTGGTCCTATCTGTAAATTTTTATATTTTGTTTTAAGTACATAACATTCATAGAATGATTAAGAAATATATTAAGGAATATATTTTTAAAAAAGTGTTACATCATTTAAATACAATTGCTTAAAATAAGCATTATATAGGCTTTCCTTTATACCTGAATTGCCTTACGAAGATTTCCACTTTCAAAGCGAGACTCAAAGCACAGATGTGATTTTGTTTCATCCAGGTTACCAAGACGCTTTTCATCTATATTAGATAATGATCTGCATAAAACAGAGAAAAAAAAGTGTATATAAGAACAATGTTTTTATAACTAAAGCAGAATGTTTTGAATTTGTTTGCACTGACAACAACAATCCTGCTATCTGAAAAAGAATCTGTTAATAAATTGTAATGCAAGTTTTGAGAGATTGCTATGTGCAGCATAGTAAAGCTGCTATTTTCTGAAATTAAGATGAAAGCTATAATAGCTTAAAAACTCCAAATCTTATTGCTGTTTCCAAAACTTCTCATTGGTCTATTATAAGCTTCATGGGAACCTTATCCCACCAATGACTGGTCTCACTTATTAGCTTTAGGCCAATCAATGGTACCTTATGGTAGGATGACAATGAGGAGGTCTATTATGAAATTCCAAACCACGTTAGGCCTTAGGGATATTTCACATGAGCTGGTCAGAAATGAAGGATTGAGTAGGGATGACTTAAAATTGCTACCCAATAGCCAGAAATTGAGAATCATGGATGAAACCATTGAACTAAGCCTTCATTCTATTTCAGATTTTAGAACATAAAACCTATAATGAAACCATAACTGGAAATACATAAACATAAAAATCTTCTTATGGCATTTCTATCATGACTAAGTGATAAATTCCTTATATTTGAGTATACCAAAGTTCTTTAATGTACTTTTGGTTTTCTGCATATTAATATAACTTGTATACAAGTGATTTTGGCAAAACTTACGATTTTGGCAAAAGCATCAACTTACTGTGGCTTTGTTCAATTTTCACTCTCAATTCACTAATGTGATCTAATTCAAATTTTCAATGTCACTTCACTTTTCTTTGTGATATAGTTGCATAATGAAGTACATGCGAAATAACCTCTTCTGCTGTCTGTTTCACTCACTGGGGGTCAAACATAAGACGTCTGTAATTTCTTGGAAGCAGTACCCATTGTACATCACAACAGCCATCACAAACTCACTTGTAGAACTGCACTTGATGTCACATTAGAAACGTGCTCACCAGTTCACTTACTAACTGACTCACTCCGAGAATGCTCACTTATATAGCCAATGGAATCTTCCACAGAACATTCTAGAATGCTCTGGAGCACAGAGAAGGGAAACCTCCAGAATATTCTGCTTATCTGTCGGTAGTGCTTCTGGTGTTTATGATTTGCGAGAGCACTACCTGTCTATATATATTTCTACTTCTCCGAGTTCCTGGTACCAACCTCCAGATAAGCATGGACAGTAGTGGTTCGTGAGTATATATTTTGCGTGTTCACAAAATTTTAGTCAGACAGCCCTGAAAATGTGAAATAGCATCTGCTGCATAATAGTTATGGGTATGAACAAACTGATATGACTGCAGCCGCTCCTTACAACAACAACAACAACAACAACAACAACAACAACAACAATAATAATAATAATAATAATAATAATAATAATAATAATAATAATAATAATACATAACTTGTCTAATGAAAGAAAGTTGTTTTATGCTTTTTATTGTGTATAAAATGGAGTACTTACACCATGTTAGGGCAAGAACGAAGTAATCTGTAAATGAACTTGTAGGGTAATAGTAGGATTACTGTACCTGGCCGTCCTCGCTGTTACCAACTGTAGTGGCAATTGCACTCAATATGCCATTAGCCAATAAGAGGTAGAGTATGCTAGTCAGTTGGCAAACAAAGCCATACTACACTGATAGTATTTCATGGTGGTGCACTTGTTTTAATTTTATGAATGCAGTGAGTGACTGCAATACAGGCTATGACTACAATAATAGCAACTGTAAATGTTGCGCTTTGGAATTTAAAATAGCAACTGTAGATAATTTAATGCCAGAAAACACAAAGAACACAAGAATATATTGGAAGCAATTTTTAGGATTCTGTTCAGAGAGAAATTATAAAATTGACGGCTCAGTTAGCGACAAAGAGATTGCTTCTATTCTTCAGGACTAACAAACATGGGTGCTAAATTAAGTAAATTTATAAGTTTTTCATGTGATTATCTAGCCGAGTAGCACTCGCGCTATTACTATTAAGTGACAATTTAATTTCGGTTTCGAACTCATGCATCTTTTCATAAGATAATTATTTTGAGACCTTCGATTTTGCGACAATTTAACTCAATTAAATTGTTGCAAAACTATCAGCACTAGTGCTACTACTGTTGATAGTATGGAAACAGGAGTGCAGGTAAAGCTTTGTGCGCTGGTGCACTTCTTCACATGTGCACAGCCTGTATGTATTTGGTCCTATAAGGTAATTACGTCATTCCAGTTGCACATGCACAGAAGCTCCTTAAAACGTGCACAAATCAAGATGTGCTAGGGACCCTATTGTCATGTATCATGAAGTTTACGAGGACTAACGCAGTAGTTTTAAAAGCAGCAGATTTTAAATTACCACATATACATTAAATTTAATATCATCCAAAGAAGAAAGAAAAAGAAACACTAAATCCGCAGAGTGTCAAAAGTTAGAGTGTTCACATACCCTTGTGCTCTTATACAGCAGTCACCACTGGGTTTGGGCCATAGCTGCTGCATCACACAACTCCCTCCTCTATCGAACAGTTCCGCGATATGCAGCAGGGTGATCCAGATGGACCATTATTAGCTTCCCTCGGTATTTACGCCCGATGCAGTATACCACATCGTTGATTTGGGAGATTATCTTATACGGGTCGTCCTAGGAACGTTGTAGGTCGTCCTCCCGGAATCCGTCACTCTTCGTCAAGTGGCCATAGCGTGCCATGGTCACTTGCCAGCCGATATAATCCATTGCTAGCTGGCCAGTATAGGAGGCGTGCCGAACAACAGATCAAATAGTAGCCGTAGCTCCCTTCCGAATACCATGTTGGCTGGTGTCATGCCAGTGGACTCTTGTAATGATGCTCGATGGTACGTGCACATCCCAGTAATCCCAATATCACTTTCCGGAGGTGCTCCTAGACCATCTCAATATAATGATACACCATTCCGTCCAACTGTGGATGAAGGGGAGTGGTATGGGTCTTGTGTATCCCGAGGCGCTGAAGCAGCTCTCACATGAGGTTGGACTCAAAGTTCGTCCCCTGGTCACTGTAGAGCTCACGCGAAATCCCGAATCGGTAGAAGTTGTTGTTCACCAGCGCATTAGCTACAGTCGAAGCTTCTTGATTGGGGATCGCGTAAACCTATGTCCACTTGGTGAAGTGGTCCGTAGTCAATAGCAGGTACGAATTTCCTGTCTGCCCTTAGAAAAGGGCCTGCCACGTTGATGGCAATTCTTTCGAATGGCGCTCCGATGTAGTACTACTGCATCCGCCCACGACTGTGAGTCTGGGGTCCGCGACTGAAATTTTCCACAGAGTTCCAGAATGTTCGAGAGTCGGGAAGATGGGAAATTTCCAGAAGATGCTGGTTACCTGTCGATAGCGCTTCTGGTGTTTACACGGCGAGAGTGCTACCGTGACTCTCATATATCTACGTATCTCTCCAAGTGCCCGGCGCCAACCTTTCGATAAACTTGGACCATAGCTGCTGCGTCACAACACTGACATCAGCATTATCACAGGTTGAGATTATCAGATAGCAGTCCTTAAAAAAGTGAGCATTTTTAGATTCATACAAGATTTTACAGATCTATTATACTTCTACATTTAACGTTTATCTTAACAGTATTTTTCACACCTATGCCTTTTTGGGGGTGGCTTGAGGTTTAATATCATTTAATCAGGTAGGTCATATCAGATAATGAATGAACGAAATGGTTGAAATGATGTTCAAATGGGCTTGGGTTCCCTATAGTTTAGAGTTACCCAACATTCATCTCCTCAAGATAAGGGAAAATCCCAGAAAAAAATCTTATGCAGATAACTCACCCTAACCAAGATTCAAACTCAGGATCTCTTGAATGTGAGGCGGACACACTACCCCCACACCACGGAGGTGGACTACACTTATGTTGCGAATACCTATTTCTTTATTTCAAATGACATCAGGTTAAGATACATTTTTTATGTATACTGTGATTATGAAGCCTCGTTTCCCATTTAGACTTTAAGAAAGTAAAATATCCCTGGTGACAGTTACCAAAGTTTAAGGGTCATAAAACATTGTATTTTCAGACTTATAAGCGAGAGATATATTCTTAAAATAATTACAATCAAAATTAAAGTTGCAGTTGAAACGAAAAGGATGAAATTTCCGCTTAATTTTACTTACAGTACATATAGAGAATCTAAGAAAAGATACAATTCTGTCTTTTTTATTATTTATTTTTAATCTGATGTTTTACATTTACATGAAATTCTTTACCCACTATCATTTGATACGGTAATTTGTATCATAAATTACCTAAATGTAAATAATGATTGTAATATGAATATGTATTTTTATGTGACATTGATTTCAGATGTTTATTAATTGTAATTATTATTGGTAAATAATAATATACGGCTTTACTGAAACTGTCAATAATAACGCAATAATGCAGCGATGGGGTGAGTTGTTTATCATTACTGGGAACAAGGAAGTTACGTAATGTTTCGCGCCTTTTCGGTAGAAGCTTCTAGAATGTTTCCCTAAAAGCAATATGTATTCGTGGTTTTCATTGGATATTAAAATAGACGCTAATGTTGGCGCGTTTTATTAGCCAATAGCAGTTCATTTATAATCTTTAGGCTTGTCGAGGAGTGGGAGTATATAAAACCGAGCCCGAGGTAGATCGCCACACAGTTCAACAAAATTCTCAATACCTTGCACGTCGGTCCCGCAGTTCAACAAAATTCTCAATACCTTACACGTCGGTCGCCCAGTTCATCAAAATTTCTAGCACGCTGTCTTCAGTTCGTCATAAGTTACGCGCAGCAGAATTACGAGAATCTAAAATATTATACAGTTAAATATACACAAAGTTGAAGTACGTGAGTTAAAAGTGATAAGTAAGAAGTTATTACAAACAGTTTCAGTTTGGCGAGTATCCAGATCAATATGTAAAAGTGTTTGTGAACGTGTTCGGCAATAAAAGTTATAAAACCAATTTCTTCATTAAGTATAATTTCTGGATAAAAGATTCCTTTCCGATTCACAACCTGTAAGAGATAAATGTTCGACCCAAAGAGCTAGCTGGAGGATATTTAAAGTGAATTATTTCAAAACTGATGCAAATTGCTACGCCAGATGGAGCTACAAACAAAACAAGGAGTGACGTCACAAGATGGCTTCAACACACGTGATGTAAACAACACTACGTAAGAAACATTATTCTCTAGCAAATTGGCTTCCACAACGTGGGGCTAACAAATACAAAAACATATCACGCAAACAAGCACCTACCGTTGCATATTGGCTCACAACGTGGGGCTCAACAACAAATTACGTAAAAACATATTACGTAAGCACCATTCCGCTACAAATTGGCTCCCATACGTGGGGCAGTTAAAGTTATATAAACAAACATTTGCAAGCATCGACCGTCGCAAATTGGCACCCAGAACGTGGGGCACGATAACCAGGAAAGGAACACGATAACCAGGAAAGGAACACGATGACCAGGAAAGAAACAAGATGACCAGGAAAGGATCAACATAACCAGGAATGCAGCGGTGAAATGATCTACAAGACGCAGATTCCAGAAACAACAGGGAGGACAGACTACATGGATATTTGGACATCATAATTCCGAGATTACGAGGCAACTGGGAAATTCAAACTACAGGACGACAAAACTATGCAGATTCATCGAAGCGACATACAAACATAGGAGAGAGGGGCAGGAATCTAGACATCAAAGTAACAGCAACAGACAGCATCATAAAGGTCAGACTATTGTAATTTTTTTTTAGAAAACGAAAACAATGGCTACTAGTAATATTGAAGAAACAATGATGGAAGGAGATAGTGTAACAGTTAGCTGTAAGTCAATACAGGTTACAAAAAAAAGCTCAAACAATGTAGTTTTTGAGGGAGGAAATATTAGTGCAGAAACTAAGAATAGAATAGCAGGAAATATTAATCTTGATGCTAGTATAATGATGGAAGTGCTAAATATGTATAGGGAAATGTGGAAAGATTTTGGTAAGAGTATTGTAGATCAAGTAAGGGAAGATATGCAAAAGAGTTTTGAGAAATTAGGGGAAGCTATGGACAGGAATCATAGCAAATTAATTGAAAATATTGGTAGGAGTAATGAGGTATTAGAGCAAAAAGTAGATCAAAGCAGTGAAGAAATTGAAAAGAAAGTTACGAAGCTAGATAGTAGTATGCCAAAAATGAGAGATGAAAATGATGAAGTAATAGTAAGTGAGATAGGAGAAGTTTCAAAGAAAATGCTAGACATGAGCATGGAAATAGGTAACAAAGAAAGTGAGGTTAATACTAAAAGTGAGGTTAATGTAGAATGTACAGAGTCAGGTAGTAGAATGAGTAACATTGCAAGTGAGATAAGAGAGATAAATGAGGTTATGAATGTAAATGTGTATCAGGCGCAAGTTAATTTCAGAGGGGAGATATCAGAAATAAAGAAAGAATCAGAAATGCAAAGAAATAAATTGTACCAAGATGTTCAAAATGAAAACTCCAGTCCAGTACAGTTTGGTACAGATTTGTCAGAGTACTCTCAAATTAAAGAGATAGCAGATGAATTGAAAATGAAAGTTGTTAAAAGATGTGTTGTTCAAGAAACTGTAGATTGTTTTCAAATATTATCAGGGAACGAAATGTCATATGAATACAAGAGGTTATTCATGAACAAAAATTTGAAGGTTAGGATACGGCTACGAGTAATGTTTAGCCACACACAATTTGATCCAGGAGGGTAAATAGCAATGAGATGTAAAGTAAATGCTGGATAGTTGAAGATGACTTGCAGAGAAATGTATTGGAACGTAAGTGGGTTAACTAAATATATATATATGTCATTTGAAAAGAGAAATAAATTATAAAAAAAAAAAAAAAAAAAAAAAAAAAAGAAATGTTTAAAAAAAAAAAAAAAATTAATTAAATTTTTAGTAACTGTAACAACATTTGAAAATTAAGAATGCAAGGATTGAAACTTAATATGATATTAAATTAAAAGTACGTAAATACAATTCCAAGGGTATTGTTAAAATAAAGTACAAAATAACAAAAATGGGTAAAAATAATTAAAAAAAAACAAATACTTATGTAGCAAACAGAAAAGGTGAAACATTGCCTAGATTTAAGAGATGTAAATATTTCTGTAGAGGGTGAACATTTTGGTAAATATGTGTAACAATTACAAAAAAATCTTAAATGTATAAATTGTTGTCAACAATGTAAGAGAGTAAACCATTTTGAAACAGTCATTAAATAATTTAGGGTAAAGTATTTGCTATAAAAAAAAAATTTGTGATGTCAGATTAATATCTAAATTAATTAAACCAGAGCCAGTAAGTAGTGGCGAGATAAAACATATGTCGTGTGTTAAATGCGTGTGAAGTGTTAAGTGAAAGTGATAGCGTGTGTTCCAAGATTTAGGAGACTAAAAACACAATTATAAAATTTCCAAACAAGTTATAAATATTTATAATTATGTTTCTAGTGGGGCATATGATACGGTAATTTGTATCATAAATTACCTAAATGTAAATAATGATTGTAATATGAATATGTATTTTTATTTGACATTGATTTCAGATGTTTATTAATTGTAATTATTATTGGTAAATAATAATATACGGCTTTACTGAAACTGTCAATAATAACGCAATAATGCAGCGATGGGGTGAGTTGTTTATCATTACTGGGAACAAGGAAGTTACGTAATGTTTCGCGCCTTTTCGGTAGAAGCTTCTAGAATGTTTCCCTAAAAGCCATATGTATTCGTGGTTTTCATTGGATATTAAAATAGACGCTAATGTTGGTGCGTTTTATTAGCCAATAGCAGTTCATTTATAATCTTTAGGCATGTCGAGGAGTGGGAGTATATAAAACCGAGCCCGAGGTAGATCGCCACACAGTTCAACAAAATTCTCAATACCTTGCACGTCGGTCCCGCAGTTCAACAAAATTCTCAATACCTTACACGTCGGTCGCCCAGTTCATCAAAATTTCTAGCACGCTGTCTTCAGTTCGTCATAAGTTACGCGCAGCAGAATTACGAGAATCTAAAATATTATACAGTTAAATATACACAAAGTTGAAGTACGTGAGTTAAAAGTGATAAGTAAGAAGTTATTACAAACAGTTTCAGTTTGGCGAGTATCCAGATCAATATGTAAAAGTGTTTGTGAACGTGTTCGGCAATAAAAGTTATAAAACCAATTTCTTCATTAAGTATAATTTCTGGATAAAAGATTCCTTTCCGATTCACAACCTGTAAGAGATAAATGTTCGACCCAAAGAGCTAGCTGGAGGATATTTAAAGTGAATTATTTCAAAACTGATGCAAATTGCTACGCCAGATGGAGCTACAAACCAACCAATGAATGACGTCACAAGATGGCAATGCATGAAGTATAGACAACATTAATACCGTTACAAATTGGCTTCCACAACGTGGGGCTAACAAATACAAAAACATATCACGCAAACAAGCACCTACCGTTGCATATTGGCCCACAACGTGGGGCTCAACAACAAATTACGTAAAAACATATTACGTAAGCACCATTCCGCTACAAATTGGCTCCCATACGTGGGGCAGTTAAAGTTATATAAACAAACATTTGCAAGCATCGACCGTCGCACATTTATTAGCTCTTTACCATGTACCTACCTAGTAAATAGAGGAAGTGCTGCATTCCATTCAAAAATTGCAAGTTGAGATTTCAGCAGAAACACATATTTTGAGGCCCTCTGAATTCCAAAAGGATGTTTTTAGAAAAAATAACTGTGGTGTTTAGATGTGCACATGAATGTGTGCAGGCGAGTGAACAGCACAACTTGAAAATGAAATATTGGATAAATACAAACCTGGTATTTAAGATGTTACATGAAGATTTCCAAAAAAATCCTTCCACCCCAGACTACCCTATACATTAAACCTTTTTTCTAAAGGTTTGATTCCCTCAAAAATGGGTCTAACATTTTGATTAAAATACTGTTATTTAAGATATTTATGATACATATCAAATAAAATATTTTGAAATTTCTGGAAATAGTTTCTGAAGTCCACTTGATTCTGAAGGAACTTTGTACAATTTTGTATAACTGGTAAAACTTAAAGAAACACTGAAACAAATTTTTAGACTTCTAACAATAAAATATAAACAAATTTGAGCATATTGTTGAAAACCACGTTGTTCTATGACTTCATTTTCATTCTGGAAGCACTTTAATGTTTAATCGTCATTTCACTGTGATATCATCAGGGCTGGGAGCGCAGCACACTACTCATTGTCACTTGCATTGCATTTAATGGCTGTTGTGATTTTGTGGTTGTAGGACAATTTTGCTTTCCTAGTGTTCTGTAAGGTGTAAGGTTAAGAATACCTGCATGCAGTGTTTATGATTGTGCAAATAATTCTGGTATAAAAATAAATATTGGTTATTACTCATTCTTGATAGAGATAAGAATTGACAAGTGTGCTATGAAATGCAAAAACTTTGTGCCAACCAAAAATGCTAGGTATGTGGAATTTGTTTAAAAGAAAGTGATTTTAATGAGGTTATAAAAATTAAAATAATAAAGAATGAGAAATTCAAAAGCCTGAGATTGAAAGATAATGTGGTGCCTTTGAAATTTTTAGGAGAACTATTTTATTAACTGAAAGCAAGTACTACAATTAGCCAATAATTCAGTAACAAGTTCTCAGCAATACAGCGAAGTTACACTAGTTTCTGAGTCTTCACATGTGGAGTTGAAGATTGATGCTGAAATACAGTGCGAGCTGGGAATTGAAATGTTTAGTGCTATAAATGGCTCTAATCCTAACCAAGATTGATTGATAAGGAACATGAAACTTCAACTGTAAATGATGAAGATTATAAACTGAATGAATATTTGAGGGAATCCAGTAAAGATGAAGAAAAAAATTGGTATGCGCAGAAAATATTCTTTTGTGTTTGAACATGTAAATGCTCTCCTTGTGCTGTTCAGTATTTGTCACCCATGTGGTGTGCCTGTCATTGAAAAAAATGTAATATACAGGGGCATTAATGTGAATTATAACTCAGTGTGTAAATGGATACACATGAGTGATGCTCTGGAGGCGAAAGTGACTCATTAAACTCACTTTCTCTAAAATGAATTCCACATACTAAGCATTTTTGGTTGGCACAAAGTTTTTGCATCTCATAGCAGCACCCCCTTTCTTGTGCACATGTCGAATCTTATCCCTATCAGGAAATGAGTAATAACCAACATTTCTGTTTGTGTCGGAATTATTTGCACAACCATAGCACTGCATGCAGGGATTCTTGACCTTATGCCTCACAGGGCACTAGGAAAGCAAAACAGCCCTACAATCACAACAGGAATTAAATGCAACACAAGGCTAACTAATGCAGGTGACAATGAGTAGCGTGTTGAGCTCCCAGCCTGATAACATCACCATGAGTTGAGGATTAAACAGAATGTACAACATTAAACAGAATGTGCTTTCAGAATGAAAGCAAGAAGTCGTAGAGCAATGCGGTTTTCAACAATGTGTTCAAATTTGCTTTTAATTTCTTGTTAGAAGTCTAAAAATTAGTTCAGTCCTCTTTTAAGTTTTACCAGTTATACAAAATCATACAAAGTTGCTTTAGAATCATGTGGAATTTACAAGGTATTTCCAGAAAATTCAAGACATTTTACTTGTTATGTACCATAAATATCTTATACATACAATGTTTTAATAAAAATTGTTGGAACCATTTTTGAGGAAATCAAATTTTTAGAAAAATGTTTAATGTATAAGGTAGTTTGAGGTGGTAGTATTTTTACTTTCTCTACTAAGTATAGTAAGTAGGGGAAGTATTGTATTCCATCCAAAAATTCGATACCGAGATTTCACCGGAAATATATGTTTTGAGATCCCCTGAATCCAAAAAAAAGCACTTTTGGAAACATGTCCATGTCTGTGTGTTTGACTGTATGTCTGTGAATAGCGTAACTCAGAAACGAACACTTGGATAAACACCAAACTTGGTATTTAGGTTCAGTATCTTCCAGAGATGCGACATGAAGGTTTTCAAGAAAATCCCCCCATCCCAGATTACCCTTTACATGGAACATTTTTCGAAAATTTTAAATTTTCTCAAAAATGGCTCTAATGCTTTTGATTAAAATATCATATGTTTAAAATATTTTCATGACAAATGAAATGTATATCTCGAATTTTCAGGGAATGTCTCCAAAAGTATTCTTCATTGTGAATGACTTTTGCATAACTGGTAAACCATAAGAGATAGACAAAATTTTACTACACAAAAAATGTAGATCGTTTTAAAATACACAATTTATGTCATATGCATTTTTTTTGTTGAGTGAACCATTTCCGAGATATTGCTTGTTATTCCCTTAAATTTTCCAATACTTTTTTCAAATGGGAATTTGTTATTCATTTTTTATGTCCTGGACATGCAAAGAGAATGGAATGCGCCACATAGCAACCAGCTCTTAAAAAATTTGACTATCACTTAAAGCCTACCATATTCCCCTTGCATCTACAAGAAAATTAGCAATAAGATTAACATCTTGATTAACATGAAGCATATGGAGAATAAGCATTTTGTAAAAATAGTCTGTACAAGAGTAGAGAAAGTCATGTGAGTGTAACACATCATAAATTTTTTTTGTCCTGGTAATGCAAGGAGAATGGAATACTGCACATAGCAACTAGCTCTTAAAATATTTGACTATCGCTTAAAGCCTACCAATTCCCCTTGCATCTACAAGAAAATTAGCAATAAGATTAACATATCGATATCTCGATTAACATGAAGCATATGGAGAATAAATGTTTGTAAAAATAGTTTGTACAAGAGTAGAGAAAGTCATGTGAGTGTAACACATCAGATTTTTTTAATATCTTCGTGTTACATCTTAAATACCAAGTTTGTATTTCTCCAACATTTCATTTTCAAATTGTGCTATTTGTCTGCTTGCACGCACACATGCACACACCTGAACACATCCAGGTATTTTTGCTAAAACATCCTTTTAGGATTCAGAGGTCTTCAAAATATGTATTTCTGTTGAAATCTTGACATGCAATTTTTGGATGGGGTGCAGTACTTCCTTTACCTATGGTACATGGTAGAGAACTAACAAAAGATAGTGGGTAAAGAAGGATATATAAATGTAATAAATAAGATTAAAAAGATAATAAAAAAGAGTTATATCTTTTCTCAGATTCTCTATATGTACTGTATGTAAAATTAAGCAGAAATGTTATCCTTTTTGTGTTTCAACTGCAACTTTAATTTTGGTTGTAATTTTTTAACAACAAATATCTCTTGCTTGTAAGTCTGAAAATAATATGTCTTATGACCCTTAAACTTTGGTAGCTATCACCTGGGATATTTTACTTTCTTAGAGTCTGAATGGGAAACAAGGTTTCATAATCACAGTATGCATAAAAAATGTATCTTAACCTGATGTCATCGGAAATAAAGAAATCTTATGAGGCATTTACAACATAAGTGTAGCTCACCTCCGTGGCATGGGAGTAGCGTGTCTGTCTCACATTCAAGAGACTCTGAATTCGAATCTTGGTTAGAATGAGTTACCTGGATAAGATTTTTTCTGGGATTTTCCCTTATTTTGAGAAGATGAATGTTGGATAACTCTAGGCCAGCGACCCCAAACTAGGCCCAAGACAGACAAAAATTACTACACAAAAAATGTAGACCACCTTAAAACACACTATTTATTTGAAATTTTTTTTTTTTTTTTGCATCAGCCATTTTAAAGATATCTCCATTTTCTCCATTCCAGATTCCATCTGCTGCATTCTGGCCAATAATTTTTTAAGCATTTCCTCCAATGTGGCTTTATATCCTGCTCCTGACACCAGTGTGTTGTGCAGTTTTCACTGTCACTTCACTAAGTTCTCACAGTAAGATCCTGTCTAATTCTCACTGTTATTTCACTAATTTTTCACTGTCACATTACTGACGTGTCACTTCACTTCTCTTCGTGACGTAGCTGCATAATGAAATATGTGCGAAGCAGCCTCTTCTTCCAGACACTTCACTTGCTGGGGTGGGTGGGGGGAGAGTTGAACTTAAGATTTCTTCAATTTCTCATCCTGTAGCACTCAGTGTACGTCACAACTGATGTCACAATCACACTGTAGTCGCACACTTGATATCAAGTCAGAAATGCACTTACTCACTCACTTGATCACACAAAAATGCTTGCTTATATAGCAGCTGGTTAGAGTTCCAGAACGTTCTATAAGGGGAAACAAACAGAAGATTCTGATTATTTGACGATAGCGCTGGACGAAAGCGCTATTTATTTTTGTTTACCTCCAACTGCCTGGCACTGACCTCCTGATAACCTTGTGCCATAGCCAGCCACAGCGTCTCAATAGTAATTAGTGCACTAACAGCAACAAATGCTATTTTTCTTCCAATCAAGGGAGGATTAATAGTTCAATTCTTCAGTCAGTACAAAACATGGCTTTCAATGCATGCACAGTTTTATTGCTGTATATTGTGTTACGATTAGCAGTTGTAAGAAAGTTTACAAACTTTGATATCTAAATATCACATAATATTGGGTCCATTATACATCATTACTATCAGAATTTATTATTACATTAATAATGCTGAAACAACTCTGATATAGCCTGAATTCTTTATCACTTTCATTTTATACTTACACATAATTCACTATTAATCCCACAATGTTTACAAGCTACCTGAACCCCCAAATATGTCACAATGTTGCATCCATCACTAAGAACTTTAATAAGAACTTTTGAGGGTGTTTTGTCTTAACTTGATTACTAATCATAAATTAATGTAAATATACTCATGATTTATTCCTAAGTTCCATAATATACTACAGTTCATAATTAATAAACTCACTTTAACAATTACACAATGTATAGCAATGGCAGTTTATATGACTTTATGGTATGTATAAGTGGAGGTTTATGTACCAACATTCAGGGACCCAATCAGAATGTGAATATGCTACCTTGATAATCTAGTAAGCAATGGTTTGAACACACTGTTTTTACAGAGTAACAGTTAGACATCATATTCTGCTTCATTCCATTATGTTGTTGATTATGAAGATTATCTTGAATTTTGTAGTAACACTTTACTTTTGAATTCATTAGATGCTAATATGTACAAAAATAAACAATGCCAGTAAATATACATAATAGAAAGTTTCAAGTTCGTATAATTTTGAAAGATGTAGCCATAAGATGTAGCCTTTGCAGGATATAACAATTTTCCACTTCCATTTCAGATGATACCTGATAAGTAAAGCTTTAAAACTTACAATACAGCTGAATCAGAATGACTGAAGGAGGAATGCTGCAACATTAGTGCATCCAAATCGTACACCACTTCATTCATCAACATGCTTGGATTTATAGCTCTCTCAACACAGCTCAAGATCTTGGCTCTGAAACATTTAAAACAATTATGAGAAGTTTTCTAATTCTTATGGATTAATTATCCTGGCAATTGTTTTGCATGATTCACTTATACTTTACAACCAAGAAATTTATTCTGCAGTAAAAAACAAATTAAGATAGCTAAAAGAGGGAGGAAATTAATAGTTAACACACAGTTTAAATTTGCGACTGACATGGAGCAAGCTTAGAACTCTGTCTTTATTGAAAGTCTAGAAGCAATTCATTGTAAACCTAGTTTGATCTATGTGAAGCATATCAAAAAATCATGTGTGTTTCATTTACATGACTTTCTCAATCAAGTATCATTTATTTCTATATAGCTTCTACAAACTATTCTCACAAAAACTTGTTCTTCTATCTATTAATCAATAGGAATAGTTTCATCACATATTTAATTTTTGTCACAAGAGGATACAGGAAACCAAATTGATAGTCAGATTTTAAAAGTAAGTCACTATATGCTGGCATAGAAATTCCATACTTTTTCCATAGCATTGTGAGAAACAACTGAAAAATGACCACTTCAAAAAATGAGAATGTATTTATTGGATATTTCAGGAATGGTTGATGCCACAAAAAATTTTATTTTAAACAAATTATGCATTTTAAAGAGATCTACGTTTTTTTTTATGTAGTATGTTTTTGTCTCTCTCTTATGGTTTACCACTTATACAAAATTATACATAATTCTTTGTGAATGAAGAAGCCTTTGCAGATTATTCCCAGAAAACTCAAGATATAAATTTTATGTACTGTAAATATCTTAAACATATTTACTTTAATCAAAATAATAAGAGAAGTTTTTGAGAAAATCATAAACGATGAAAAGTTTTACATCCAAAGGATACTTTGGTGTGGGAAGGTTTTCTTGAAAATTATGATGTTTCATCTTTGGTAGGAGCTAAACTTAAATCTCAAATTTGGTATTAATCCAAAATGCATGCGCACGCGCATACACACACCTTTTTCTAAAAATCCCTTCTTTGGGTTCACCAGTCAATGTTGAAATCTCAAGAGAATTTTTGGGTAGAATACATCACTTCCTCTATCTGCTAGGTACATGATAGAGAAAGTAAAAATGAAAGAAGCTTGTGGTTGTGTATGAGAAGGAAGGTGTGGTAACTTGATAAGGCAGTGGGAGGTAATCCAAAGACCTATAGTTTGAATACTTGTGATAACCTCAATCCAATTCATTGTTTTCAACGTTTGTTCTATGCATAAGCAGCAGGAAAAAACCATAAAAAGACAAGCTATGTTTTCCTCTAAATACTTGTGGAGCAGCATTACATATAAAATGTACTGAGAATGCTTTTGTTCTTATAGACTGAGGAGACAGAAAGTTATTGTACTTTCATGTACAAAATCAGTGCAAATGAAGTGAAAGTCATTGTCATGGAAGTCTTCCAATTGGGTCTTCCATCATTGGGAAGTAATTTATTGTATTGTATTGTTTTATTGTGCTAAGTGATTTACAATTTGATTGTCTACTGAACTTTGACCCTGGCCACTCATTCTGTAAACAATCACTACATTTTATCTGCATTTTACAATTTCCTGTCAATAAATTATCTTGCTTCAGTTTTTCATGTCCCATTTCCACTTGTTTTTCACTTGTATCTTGTTGATTGCTTTACCATCACACATTCACCATAGTTTTCCATTCAAGGCAAGATACACTACCTCTTACTTTTCTCTATTCACTGCCCAAAGCATTTATTTTTGACTTTACAGAAAAACTGTCCAATGCCCCTAGCATCCTTGCACATCATTTTGATTATAAGTGCATTTCTATCCCCCTTCGACCACTTCCTTTTAATAAATTCTCTTCTCCAATTTTTTGTTCCTTGGCACTTAAATACTACGTGTTCAATGTCTTCATTACCACCACATATCGGACATTGGTTTTGAGGAATACCCTGTCTTAACCCTCTTAGCCTCCATGCTCCGGTTCTTACCCATGCAATAGATTCTCTCTCTTCTTTATTTAATATGTCTATATATTTTTCCCTATCCCATGTATTTTTCATTGGCCTATAACAAAACAATGAGCTCTTTTTGGCAATCTCACTGAACATGTTTTGTATTTCTATATCTTCCAGTCTTTTCCTTGCCTTTTTCCAAAAATTTTTCACGTCATTTTCTCTCCTTCTCCACATATCTCCTAAACCATTTTTCTCCAAAATGTTCCATAAATTACTTACCCATCCATCATTCATTAAACTATTCTCTTGGTATTCTATACATTGTCTTAACACATTACTTTTTCCTAGATTTAAAGTTCTGAACCAAAATTTCAAAGCTCTTTCCATTATCTTCCCCTTAGTTGTCACCCTGCCCATTTGTAATTGTGCTACCTGTCTTACAATTGCCTTTGGTAACCCTAGTATTTCTCTACAAAAAATCCTGTGCACCTCATCTAAACTTTCCCATCCTCTAACTAATCTCCATATTTCTATACCATACATCATTTTTGCCTCCACAAACATCTCAAACTTTTTCCAGCCGTTTAACATTTATATTAGGTACTCTATATTTGCAGCTTCTGATTGCGGCCATCACCCCTTTACCTTTTGCCAATGCAAACTTCTTTTGTTTCTCCCATTTATTACCTCCATTTATTTTTACTCCTAAATAAATACAGTCATGCACCACCCTGTTATTCTCCCCCTTCCACTTTTCATATTTGCTTAATTTTCCCCCCCTTTTTGAATACCATAATCTGTGTTTTCTCTTGATTTACTTTTAACCTCCATTCTTTACAATATACATCAATTGCTTGTAATGATTGTTTTAAACCATTTACTGTAATATATCCTACCATAGGTCATCTGCAAAAAGAAGTCCTGGGATTTGGATGTTGTTAATTACTGGTGCACAGTTATTATTCCTTCCAATTTTGTAAGACATCATCTATGTATAAATTAAATAAAACTGAGCTTAACTTACATCCTTGCCTGATGCCTTTCTTTTGTTGAATTTCTCTTGTTACACAGTGTGTCTCCACCCTTACACAGAAGGTGTTCTCAAAATACAATGCTTTAAGAATTTTCACCAATTGCTGACTTATTCCTTTACACACTAATTTATGGCACAGAAGTTGTAACTCAATTCGGTCATAAGCTTTCTCTAAGTCAACAAAAGCCATATACAATTTACCTCTTTTTTCTTTTAAATATTTGTCTGCTAATGTTTTTATAATAAATAAATTATCACTTGTTCTCCTTCCCTTGCCAAAGCCCATCTGGAATTCCGAAAGGATATTATATTTTTCAACCCAAATTTGTAGTATAGCCGCCAAAATGTCTGCAAAAAGTTTTCCTATATTAGATAGTAATGCAATACCTCTGTAGTTATTATGTTCATCGACATTACCCTTGCCTTTATATATAGGATGGATGATAGCTTCCCTCCATCATTTAGGTACATAACTCTTTCTAATAATTACATTAAATAAATCTAATAAAATTTTCACTCTTCCTGTTTCAGTACACCACTCCTTAAGAAGCTCTGTTGGGATGCCATCAATTCCAATAGCTTTATTTTTCTTCAGTAACTTAACTTGTTTTATTATTTCCTCATTCCTAATTTCGCCATCCAATATCTCTACAAAAACATTCCCTATTTCCAGAAATCCTGTAATTCCTATACTCCTGTCTTCCCATATAATATTTTAAAATACTCCATCCATTGTCCAGGCTCAATATTGGGTTTAGTTACAAATTTATTATAGGTCGACTTGAGAGCCTGCCATACCTTATTAACATTATTTTTATTTAGACACTTTATCAAATTCCTTTCATTACTTTCTCTCCAGACACTTTTCTTTTGTTCTAACAATAAATTATGTGAGTTCCTCCCTTGCATATAATCGTCCCTAGATTTTCTATCACCTAATTCCCTCCACCTAACCAGCAGTTGTTTTACTTGTCTTTTCGATACCCTACATTCTTCGTCAAACCAGTCCTTATCATTTATGTAAACCCTCCTTTTTGTTTTCATTTCCTCTCCCGCCTTTTGCATAACTGTATTAAGAATATCTGTTGCACTCTCTATTTGATTATTCTAACCATGAATGTTACTCCACATAGACATATCTTTCCATAATTTGAATGTAGAGTCTGTTTAAATGTGTCACAAAATTCTTCTTTCCATTTATAACTAATATAATCTTTTTTACAATACCTTTCCACTCTTAGATTGTGTATTACTTGTGCTGTGTGCATCATAAAATCCACAATCAGTGGATAATGCCTGCTGGTTGAGCTTAATTTGAAATTGTGTGTTTTTTTAATGTGATCTACACTTTTTGTGTAATCAGTTTTTGCCTATCTCTTATAGTTTACAAGTTATACAAAATTCATTCAGAATGAAGAGGATTGCATATGCTGTTTACAGAAAAATTAAGAAATAGGTTTCATTTGTCAAGCAAATATCTTAAACAATTTTAATTCAAAATCATAGAGCTGTTTTTGAGAAAATAAAATGTAATGCAAATTTTTCCATATAAAGGGTAGTTTGAAGTGGGGGATTTTCTTGAAAATCTTTGTGTCATGACCTTTGAAGATGCTTGGTATTTAACCAACCTTTTGTGTTTTAATTATGTTTGTACATGCACACACATGGACCTTTTTATTTATTTATTTTTTTTCCTATATATTCAAGGAGCCTCAAAACTCTATTTCTGGTGAAATCTCAGTATCAAATTTTCAAGTGGAATGAAATATATTCTCTTCTTACTATAAGAAACAGTAGAGAAAGTAAAAAAGTAATATAACAAAATAAAATACATAAAGAAAGAAATTATAACAAAACTTTTGAGTTTTGTTTTGCCTACTTTCAGATTAAAGAATAGGTCGCACCAATGACATTAAAAACTAAACTTGAATAATACCCAATAAACAAAGGGCAGGAATAAAAGTTTCTCGAAAACAGCTTGTCAGTAAGAAGTGAACATTACATATGTCATCATCATCTACTGAATATACAAGCATTTTACAAAACCTAACATACTTAGGTACGTATGTCATGTTTATGATTATAAATGTAGTACAACTTGCAACCAATATAATTAAAATTTGGCTACCTGGGTTGGATCAAAACTGAGGCAACCCCACCCCCCTTTTTTTTTTTTAAATACTGAGATTCCTGGCTATAGATTATTTTGCTAGATGTCTCCTAAATGTAAATAGAAACCAGTACTGTATGCCACTGACTAACAAATTACTAATTGCTTAGTGTCCTAGACAGAGCTCTAAGATAATGCTAAACCACATTTCAGCATAAAATTTCCAACCACACTGTTATTCTTCAGCAGCTCCAGAAAGAATGCGAGATTAGAGGATTAAAATCAGTATCTAACAATGTCACAAAACTCATAAAATAACGAGATGGCATAACTTCTTATTTTACTAAAATCTGTCTAACTAAATTTTATCAAATACATTATGAATTCGTTTACTCAGTATTGCTAATTTCTTAGGTATAAGTAAGAAGCAGCACATTTAGTTCTGCATTAGATTAAGGAATTAAGGATGGAGATTGGCTTTGCATTTGTTTGGGGGAAGAACTGGCATGTTAACAGTACAGGAAAACTAGCACACTGTATTAAACAATAATTGCTGGAATTGGCTAATACCTGTTAGGTACTCTAAGTCCACATTGTAATTATGGAAAGAAAAATTAAGTTTCATTACATCACTACATAGTTTCCAACCACTGATTTTTATACTGTTGTATTTTTACAGGTGGTGTACAATTTTATCCTTTTCTCCCTTTCATTGTTATGGTAGTAGCAGAGACAATCACTTTCTTGTTATGATTCTTGTGCGCCCCTTGGTGTTGTGAACATGCATTGCACACTAAACACGACAGGAGTTTAGCAAGGCCAATAACCTTGCTAGCCTTGTTCCGTCTTTTAGGCAGTTATGGGTTCACAATGATGAGTAAGAGTCAAGAGGGCAGTTTGAGAGCAGCAAGGTTAGAAGGTAGAGAAGCTTACTTCTGGCATTTAAATATTGTTAGAAAAGCAAAAAGCAGATATGAGACACAGAATTCCAAGTCCAGATTGGAGTAAATTTTATTGTGTTGTGGAGGCTGAAGGTAAGAAACCAATAAAGTGCGGCATTTTTGTAAAATGCATATTAAGCAGTACAGGATTACTGTCATGTTGATGATAAGTGCAGATCATACAATACATATAGGCAATCTCAGTCAATTGATAAAACAGACACAGATAAAGTTAAAGAAGTAAAAGCTCTGATGTGTGCTCAAGATGGTTGTCCATTTTCACTAGTGACTGGGTACGGTTTCTTATCTCTTAGTCAGATATTAATCAATATTGGAGCTAAATATGGGAAAACAAATGTCCATGATATAATTTTGTAATCCAACATCAGTTTCTAAAACAGTTGGTGCCATGGAGACAAGCTGAGGTTGAAAATAGTTCCTAAAGTAAAAACTGCAATGACTGAAAATGTATGTGCTGCCACCAGAGATATGTGGATATATGATTTCAAGAAACTGCATTGCACATATGGCACATTACATTGATGAGTTCTGGAATATAAAGAATGTATTGTTATTCTGTTCTCCCTTCCCGGACATTCCCAAGACTGTAGAGTGTACCACTGCAATATTCTAGAGCATATGGCTGAGGTGGACATTCCGTCCAAATATTTAAAACCATTGCGATTTGTTACGGACCATAGCAGCAACATGATAAGGGCAATTGAAAGTAACCAACATATGAATTGTGCAGCACATAATATATCTACACATACTTGATGACAAAATGTTACTAACAGAGATGTCAGCAATTCAGTCTGCATAGATGCCATCAAAGCAGTTACTTATTTTAAAAGGAGGGGGCTTCTTTGTTGTCTGAGTAAGACTCTAAAACACAGTGTTCAACAAGATGGAACAGTTGTGTGGAGATGCTTGAGTCACTGCAGTCTCAGAGAGACTACAAAAAGCATGAAAGGTGATAATGAGCCCATCTTACATCTAGTGCTGTTATGATTCCAGTAGCTTCAGAAGCATTGTACACCACAAAACTGATCCTAAAGAAATTACATTTCTGAAGACCAGGACCCTAAGATTTTTGAAAGAGAAATACAAACTGCACTTGCTCCAAAAGATAGCTGTGTTTTTGGGACCAAAGTACCAAGCACTACAAAAATTGCATCCAGAAGAAAGAAATGAGGTGTAAAGTGCTGTAAAACAGATCTGCTTGGAAACAGAATATGCAGGTGGCATGTCAGTTGAAGAAGTGCCCCTGCACAATCCTGCAAATTTGAGGATTGGTCAGATGATGAATCTGATTGATTGAAGTTGACAACTATTTGCAGAACAAGCTCATTTTACCTAAATGTGCTGATATTTTGACATGAGGGAACGGTCAAGAGTCAAATTTATCCTGTTAGCTAATGTTGCAAAATGAGTGTTTTGTATTCCAGTGACAAGTAACTCATGTGAAAGATGTTTTAGTTCTGCTAGATTTATTCTTTCTAAAACACAACGTAATTTCGATGTTCACCACCTCAATGATCTTGTGTTTTTGTATTAAAAAATAAACAAATAAACAAAAGAAAAAAAAACAATTTAACTTAGATTCCATTATCAATCCTGTTTGCTGTTAGATGCAGTTTAATTTTTGTAATGCACATTTATGTTATTGAATGAACTGGCAAAAAGAAAAAATGAGAAAGATATAAACTGAAGAATACATATGTAAAAGATAATATTTTTCTGTTGTTATCTTAGAATAAAATAATATGTTGATTATTCTGTTTTCAGATTGAATTCCTGTGTTATTGGCATATTTATATTATGCATTCTTATTTAATTACCACGTAATAAGGGCTTATTATTTACTTAATTGTAAAGAAGTGCTGTCTTGAATAGAATGGTAAATGAGTTTTGTAATGTTTACTAAAACCAGTGCAATGCTAATCTGTATTTATTTTATGAACACATTTTTACTAATATAGGCAAAGCAGAGATAGTGTAATAAATAAGGAAGGAAAAAAGCTATTAGAATTCTGTGAAATAAACAATTTGTTAATGTGTAATGGGACAATGGGAGAGGACAAAGAAGGTGAATACACATTTGCAAATGCAAATGGGCAAAGTGTGATATATTATATGCTAAGTAGTGAGGAATTAGAGGAGAAAATTACAAGATTTAAAATTAGAAATGAGATAGTAAATAGTAGCCATTTACAATTAATAATGGAACTAAAGGTAGGAGAACAAGAAGTAGTACATAAAGGGGTAACAAGGATGAGGAGATTAAAAACTTATAAATGGAAGGAGGAACTAGAAGAAAAATTCACAAAAGATCTAAATTCAAAGGTAAGCGAAATTATAGAATATGGAATAAAGATGAACCTATATGAAGGAAAACAGAGAAAGCATTAGAGTTAATGGGACTAATAGTAAAAAGAGCAGAGACAGATATGGAAATAAAACAGGGAAAGATATAGACAAATAAGGGATGGTATGGAGAGTGTAAAAATGCAAAAAAGGAGGTTTTCACAGAGCCTATTAAATGAGGGGATCAGAAAAAGATGATATGCAAAATTTGATGATTTACAAATGGGGATATAAATGATTGTTAGAGACAAAGAAAAAAGAATGGCAAGAAAATATGGAAAATAAACTAAAGGGGGCAATTGAAAAGAGAGATAGTAAAATCATATGGGAAATAGTAAGGAAGATGAGCAGGAAAGGAGGGGAAAAAAATGACATCACACCAATTGAATGGGTAGAATATTTTAAAAACCTGATCGGGGAAGGGGTTGAGAAAAGGTTAGAGGATAGAAATTCTGGACAAGAGATGACATGAATGTTATGATAAGAGGTGGTGATAAATTAGACAGAGAAATATCAACCCAGGAGGTATATTTACAACTAAGAAATAGTGGTAGGAATAGATGGAATACCAGGAGAATTTTGGAGAAAATATGGTGAAACTCAAAAAGGATTAGAATTAATGACAGAATTACTAAACAAAATAAAATTAAAAAATGACATACCAGAAAGCTGGAAAATAAGTATGATGGTACCTATTTATAAAGGGAAGGGAGGAGTGAATAGGCCTGAGAACTATAGAGGAATAAGTCTATTATCTATATTAGGGAAGGTGTATATAGGAATTTTGGCTGACACTAAGGGAATGAGTAGAAACTGAAAAAAAGATATCAGAATTCCAGGCAGGTTTTAGGAAAGGAAGACAGACTGTAGATAACATATTTATAATAAAGACTATAATAGATAAATATTTGAATAAGAGAAGAGAAAGGATATATATGTTTTTTGCTGACTTTGAAAAAGCTTTTGATAAAATAAATAGAGAAGCTCTGGAATATAAACTACGGGAAAAGGAAGTTAGTAACAAGTTTATAAGAGAAATCAACAAAATATATAAAGATGTAAAGTTCTGTATATGCGGTGAAAAAAGCAGTATCACAGACATGATTCAACAAAAAATAGGATGAAGACAGGGATGTAAGCCAAGTCCAATATTATTTAACCTATTTATAGATGATATTAGAAGGAGTAAAATAAAAATCAGCGTTGTCCAGTAATAGGGGATAAGGAGATATCAGGTTTATTATATGCAGACGACCTTATAGTAGGTGCCATATCGATAATAAGGTTAAAAAAGCAATAAATAAAATTCAAGAATTTTGCGAAAAATGGGGAATTAAGGTAAATATAAATAAATCAAAAGTGATAGTGTTTAAAAAAGTAAATAAACTGAGGAAGGAAGAAAAATGGTTTCTAGGTGGTCAAGAACTGGAGGTAGTCAAAGAATGACTATTTAGGAGTAAGCTTGAATAATAACGGGGAATAGGGAGCACATGGCAGAAAGATGTTAGCTAAAGGGAAGGCAGCTATAATAGGAATAAGAATATGCAAATATAAATTAGAGATGTCGACAAATGGTTGGAGAGAATATACGAAGCATTGGTAGAATAAAAAATGCTCTATGTGGTGGAAATATGGGGGGAGGAGAATTAAGTAAAAAAATTGACCAAATGTATAGAATAATTTGTAAAAAATTAATTGGGCTACCAAGAGCAGCACCAGGTGAGATTGCATTAGTAGAATTAGGAAGAACTAGGAGGAAAGGTATAATAGTAGAAAGAATTTTAAAATGTTGTCTAGATGTATGAAAATGGAGGAAGGTGAAATCTTAAAGATATGCCTGACTCAGCAAAAGATTCTAAGAAACAAAAACAGCTGGTGGAAAGAAATCAAAAAACTAATGGAGTCAATTGGAATAGGGGATATATGGGGTTGGAGGAAAGAAATACAAATGAATTTTGGAAAGTAGTAAGAAACAGAGTGGAAGATATAGAATGACAAGAGATGTGGGAAGCCTTGAAGATAAAAAAACCATTCAGCTTTTATAAATTGATAAAGAAGGAGTGGGGAAGAGAGAGGTATATTGATTGCTGTAATAGGCAAGGAAGGGAAGGTTTAGCATGGGTGAGAACAGGATCAATGTATTTAAGAGGGATGAGAGGCAGTGAAAGAGGGATGTGCGAGTTGTGTGGAGGAAGAGAAAGTACAGAACACTATATGACAGAATGTAAGGAAATAAGGAGCTGGAGGGAAAAAGTGTGGGAAAAGAAATGGGAAAATATGGATAGAAAAATAGCAGCTATAAAGATGTTGACAGGGAAAGAAGAAAGGAAAATCAAGGGCATGGGAGAATTTTTAAGGAAGATAAAGGAAAAATGGTCTAGAAAAGTAAGAGGCAAGGGCCGCTCAGTGAGTGATAAGGCCTGGGTGCCAAGCAATCTGAGTGCCACAATAAGAAAACAAGCACTAGACAAATTGCACATAAGATGTAAAAGTACAGTGATATATAAATACATATTGTGTATATTGTAAAGCAAACTGAACAAATTGCACAATAAATTCATAAATTCATTCATACTAATATATATTAATAGAGAGATAAGCTAAGCGAAATCACACTAACATAAACAAGATTGAATGACTGTTTATAGTTTTATTAATGCAGTTTATGGACCAGGAAAATGATCCAGAAAGATATGTCGAAAGCCTGAGGTATTAGCTAGCAATGTATACCACAACTGCAGTAGAGCAAGGTTGCTGCACTGCACTGTAAATACCAGGCAATAATGGCAAAACTAATATAGCACAGCACTAACCAACAAGACAAGCCAATTAAATTAACGGTCAAACCAATAATTAAAGGTCAAACTTCAAAAGAGGTTGAAATTAGAGCAAATTCAATTTTAAAAATTATAAAACAATATTATGCTAATTTCGATATGATAATAAATACACAAAAGACAGCATGTATTAACTTTGAATTAACAAAACTTAACCCGAGTAGTATTAAACTAAGTATAGATGGGGAAAGCATATCAGAAATAAATTGCACTAATTTTCTTGGAGTAATAATTGATAAACATTTAAATTGGCAATCTCATGTAGCATCAATTAGAAAAAAGATAAATAAGGGCATTTATGTAATGAGACAATTAACTAAAATAATGGACAATAAAACAATTAAACAGGTCTATTATGCTTTTATATATTCGCATGCAAGATATGGAATTACATTATGGGGAAATATTACAGCAAGAGAAATGGATAAAGTCTTTAAACTGCAAAAAAGCCATTAGAATAATAAGCAAAATGGAAAACAAACAAACTTGCAGGGGGGTGTTTAAGAATCAAAACTTAACAGTGCCATGTGTAATATATATGAATGTATAAAAACTGTGATAAATATAAATATGCAAAAACATTCCAGTGTACATAACCATAATTTAAGAAACAATGATGATTATTATAGAATAACATTAAGGGGAACTCTAAATAATCGTGCCACAGAAGTTAGAGGAAGAGAATTATTCAATAAATTACCTAGAAAAATAAAGAACATAAACCAGCCAAATGTAATGTGAAAACAATAAAGAAATACTTAATAGAAAATGAATTTTATACTATAGATGAATTTAGACATGGTAAAACAATGTAAAATGAAAATATTTAAGGTAAACTTAATGTAAATGCAACGTAAAAGGATAATTGATACTTAAGGTAAAAATGTTAATGAAAAGTAATGTAAAATTATAAGCTGTACTGGTTAAATTATTTTATATTTGTAATTGGACGTGTCCTTTAAATGTATTTAAAAGGATGATAATAAAATGATAAATTTTTGTGTTTCTTCCACTGCCTCTCGAGAAGCAGGTTTGTGAGCATCTTGTTTTGATACTGAAACAAACAAAGCAATACGAGAAAATGGGTAAAACTGAAGTATTCTGGGAGGGAGGGAGGGAGGGAGGGAGGGAGGAAGAGCTTGACAACCCCTCTGCATATTTTTTTAGCTCGTGTCTAATTTTTGTACTTGTATGTTTATATTCATTAAACATAAACACATACTGCAATAAGTTAATGTTTTAATTTAGTTTACCAATTGTGTACTGTACTACTTAAAAGTTTACAAACTTTGTTAGTTACCATAATATTGCATAAAATTTTAAACTTCAGAAGTTTCACTAAAGGACTGAACTATTTATATATATATTTTTTTAACTAACATTTTTGCATGCAGAAAAATATCAGGATGTCTAAAATGAACATATAAATAAACAAATAAATAAATGATTGGGAGGAAAGAAAAGAAAATGAAAATAAGCATGCAAAATTAAAAACATAAAATATGATAAGAAAGGGTACTTTTGCCACTTTGGAAAATTATGGTAATAAACATTACAAGCTTTCTGATGTAATGTTTGTGATATGCAATATCACTGCATAAGCCTTGTTCCAATGGATCACATGAGCACTAAATAGCATATTTAATAACGAATGCTCAACAGTCAGACATAATCTGCTTTATCAAATCATAGCTCATGGTCCTTTGATTGTCACATCTTGCAGCCTTAAGTAATATGTAGGTAAGGTTGCCAGATGCTAAGCTCGAAACCCTGTTTTAAAAGTAAAACCATATAACAGTGCATATGCTTAATGCAAGGAAAGACTAATGCTATGGCTAAACAGATTAATAACAAAGTAATATAAAGATTTATGATTCTGAATTCTCTTAATTATTGCTCTTGGACAACATTTTGTTAAGTTCTTGAAAAATATAGTGAATGTCTTTTAAATATTTCTTAATACCTAACAAGTTATATTGTTAACTGACCTGCATACTTTACGATCCTTGACATTAAGAGGTTCCATATATTCCACACTGTCACCACCAACCATATCAGGATATGCAACTTTCTCAAATGGAATTATACTGTTCACACAGGATGCCACTGCACAATAAGCCTTTTGAAAATTTGACATTTTGGTGACTTGGATAACTGATGAAAGTCCTTTCACCATGAAGTCATTGCTGATTTTGCTCCTGCATATCAATCTATCTATTAACACAACTTAAGTTAGTTTTCCCTGAATCACAATACACACAGAACCATTCCATTGTTATTATATTATGTTTTGTCTACAGCAGAGCCTCATTTATCAGAATCCTATTCAACCAGACATTACCCAATATAGACACAAATGTTGTGCAGTAATTAGGAAATTAATTGAGTCATTGAACTAATATTGACTGCAAGATGCTTAAGTAAAATAAAATGAAAATCTGGTAAATTATGTGTATACATTTATGAATCTTTTGACATGTTACTTGTTTCATTTTATTTGTCCAGGTTAATTCCATGGCAATTTCTACAATCAGACAATTAGTTGTAAATGTTTAAATGTTTACCCCAATCCTTTTGGTTTTCTTTGCATCTCTGATTTCATTATTCGCTCAATGTTAGTAAAAGACAAAATGCACAATGTCATTGAATAAACTGTAATGAAAATTTAACTATAAACCTTATTCACCGACTCAGAAGCTGAAAGTTATAGAACTTCTGAAAAATGGCACTACTATTGTCAGTTTTGCTGAGAGTTTGTAACTGCTAACAATTATTTCATAATTGAAATTTATATATATACTGACTATGCTTCATTTATCTTGTTTAAAAAAGAAGCTCAGAAAAACATGCTTTGCAATCATTTGATTACACCATCAACTGATGATGTTGATAATGTGATCAAATGATTGCAAATCATATTCTTCCGAGTTTGTACTTTTAAAAAAAGTAAAGCATAGTCACAAAATGTATATAAGTAATTTATAATTTATGTATTTACTTTGCTGTTACTGGCTTTAATTTTTACTTATTATTTTATCACTTGTCTTTAGACACAAAAAAGTTTAAGAAATCAGAGGAAGGTGGCAAAGTCACAACAAAAGTTGAATGTAGTGGACAAATGATATAAAAATTTTGCTTATGATTTGTTTGTATTTTTTCTTGCACAGCTATTGTATCTTATTATAATTACAATCATGAAAATGTATTTGTTCATTATTTCTCTTATCAAAACTTTTACTGATCTGGAAAACCCAGTCAGCATTGGTAAGATTACACTGCATTTGTATATGAGAAGATGAGTACAAGAGGTGTATATACGTAATAATATGTCATTTTACTGAATAACAGTTGTTTACATTCACTGCCAACAGATGTAGTCTTAACAAGTGACCAACTGGTGAAATTATATTATTATTTTTTTCTGTAGAAAATGGGGTCTTATGCTAAATAAAACTACATTCAAGATTTTGTTGGTGAAGAAAGGTTACAAGCTGAATAAACAGGAGAAATGACAATGGGAAGGCACAGAAATTGAGGTTGTCAAGAAAATTGATTGGCTAGAGCTTAGAATGTCTAGTAATGGAAAATAGAGCAATCAAAAAAGGAAAGCACTAGCAGAAGGAAACATGGATATGAGTGAAATTAGATCTTGCATAAACAAAGTACCAAATATTCAAGTAAAATGGTTAGAAAGAATATACGGTTCAACAGTAGAGAGTAGAATGATGTATGGAATAAAAATTAGGAGACCGGATGAAGAACAGAAAGCAATAAATCTGATAAATAATTATTTTGTAGACTTAGGTTAGCTTACCTACATCTTTGCCTAGTGGGGTTGCTCTAATGCAGAGTTGCCATTGGAGGGTACTGAGCTTTTGTTTTGTTCCTTGGATTACCTACCATCCAAGGAGCTTCTATTCTCTTAGTACTGTGCCACTGTATAAAGTCCTACCACCCCAACACACAAAGTTGCAGGGAGAAAGCAGGAGAATGACACTTGGTTTCATGAGATGGCATGCCTCCTATAATTCAACTAGGAAGACTAGTCTATAAAAGCAAAGTAATGGAAAGAGTAGGTACTGAAATACTAGTATAGAATATAGAAGTTATATGAGGAGAATAGCATCAAACAGTGTTTGGTAACTACAAGAAAGAATTAAGAAGAAAGAAACTTAAATATTTTACAGGAAGTTGGCATAAGATTAATATGGTTTGCGAGGAAAAGAATGAGAAAAGGATTTTGGAAAGACAGAAAAATAAGAATTGAGGATATTTAAAAAAGGGAATTGTGGGCTAGTCTTAATGTCAAAGGATCTCTGAAACTATATAGAATATTGAAAGATGATTGGGGAAGAAAAAAATATATTGAAATTTCTGATAAAGTGGGAATGAAAGATCTAGTATGGTTTAGAACAGGAGTAATATACACATTGGACATAATGGAAAATGTCCAATGTATGAGGAAGCAAATAGTACTTAAAATTGTATTTTGGAATATAAACAAACCAAAATTTGGAGCAAACAGCTTCTTATACAAAAATGGGAACTTGCCAAATGAAATAACATGCAGAAGAAACTTAAATTTGGGATTGGTTGAAAACAAAGATCTTGGAAAATTTCTTGGTAAGGTGAGACAAAAATGGCTATGTTGGGCAATATCAATGTGAATGACAGTGCTGATGGAATCATATGGGTTAACATGAGGTGTAAAAGGAAATTTAAAACATTAGCACTATTTAGGATTGAATGTATATCCCCATTATGTGCACAACCTGGTGATAATTATAATGGATATGGAGGAAATGCAACTCTATAAATATTTATAAACTGAAGAATATAAATGTTAAAAATAGTATTAAGTTTAGATATATTTTATAATCAAAAGAAGTCATGTATGAAAAAGTTGGTGAATCAATTCAGTCATTCATTATTAGTTTTATTTAAAATATTAGCTATGTCTATGTTGCGCTTGCCTGGAATCAAAGAAGGTGGAGGCCACACAGAGTGGCTGACAAAGTGCTATGATTTATGCGAATATCAAATTTTATATGTTTTATTTGAATTTGGCATGAATATTTTGAGAGAACTTACACCTATGAACCTGAATAATTATTCACACTAAAGCTTATACCAGTTTGAAGGTAAAACAGTAATCTTCTAGAAAAATAAAGGATTATTGAAAATAATTTAAGAATCAAAGTTTAAATTCAGCTGCACTTCATGGAGCATGCTGTGTTTTCATTTGCTTTGTTGTTTGGTTTTAAATAAATAATGCATATTGTGTTTTAGTTGAAATACAATTTTCTTTGCTCACAGTGAAGTGAAGCAAGTTGTTAGAAAATACAGTGAAAGTCAGAAAATGAATGCTTTCCACATCCATTTTTGAGAGTGCTTATGAAGGAAAGGTATGGTGATATACTGCACAATGGCTTATAACAGCAGTGGAGTCAAATGCTGTAACTTTGAGGTTAGCAGATTTTTATGCATTGGCTAATTTTGTGTTGTTTCTAGTACATTTATAGTAGTGTTTCATTTTTACCTAACTTAGTAATGTCATTTTTTATGTAAAAAGAGCTTAGTTTGTCCCAATTTACAGTAATATCCCAAGTTATGCCATTTGACTGTACTAGGCACAAATAAGGTATAGTAATACCATATGTGGAAGAACTAACCAGGAAGAGTACAATCTGATTTTGACTTTCAAAAACTGGATGAAAATACTTTCCACTATAATACATTATAAATTTAGTCAACATGACAGGAATGTTGTAAAAACAATATTGCTTAGGAAGATGATAAAACTAGGCATTTTCTTTACAACATCCATTTTTCTTTAGTTGCAGTATTTTCTTATAATTTGAATAAGATGCCTTTATTGAAGGTTATTCTTGAAAAAAAAATTGTATTTCATTGAAAAATCTAACTGCAGTTTGATATTTTGGATAGGTCTAACCATGACTCAAATATTGCCAAGTTAATGTGTTTGTCTAGATAACTATCATGAACACAATTATTCAGTGTTACAACAATTTAAACTTTAAGTAATTTTTCTTACTTAGGTCTATTGCTTCACCTTTCTTTCATTCATCCCCTCTATAAAAATAAATTCTCATGGGCTTGTAAATTGAGCTTAAAATGTATAGTAAATTGTCTGACTCATGAAACTGTCATGTTTGCTGGTTTGGAGCCACTAGGCTTCAATATTTTTCGTCATACACATAGCTCTTATGAGCTTTAACTTAAAGTGCTCAACCTTTCAAAAGAAGTTTGAATAACATTTTTTGCATTTAATTGGGGACACTTACTGTTACTTTTTAGTTTAATGAGGTTATTAAGCTCACTTTATGATCAATCTGTTCTTTTTAAATGGGAAACCAATTTTCTATCAGATTTTCCATTCTATACAAAAAAAAAAAAGATTAAAAAAATATAAGGTACTTTCACATGACTTTCTCTACACACACTTCAAAAAGCTATTCTTACAAATGCTTATTGTTCTATCTGCTTCATGTTATTTGAGATAAATATTTGTAGAAATGGTTTTATTATGCATCTCCTTGTAGGTACAATAGGAGTACAATAGCCTTAAGCATATCAAATCTTTTAAAAGTGTCTCCCTATGTGATTCTGTTCACTTTATATGACTAGAAAAAATACATAATGATAATTTAGTAGTTGAAAAACTCTGATGTTATACTTACATGACTTTCTCTACCAGCTATTGCTTATTCTTATATAGTTCTATAAACTATTATTATGAAACCTTATTTTTCTATCTACTTCTTGTTAATTGAGATAAACCTTTGCAGAATTAATTTTGTTACACATTTTGTTGTAGGTACAATGAGATAGAGGAAACAAATCGATAGTCATATGCTTAAAAGCAAGTTGCTATATGCTGGCCTAGAAATTTTGTACTCCTTCCATGATGTTACATGAAATATGTGAATAGCAGCAACACTTTAAAAAAAGTACAAAGTATTGAAAGATTTGAACCAATAATAACAAATAATTATTGTATGTTAATAATAATCTTATGAGATAAATTGTATGTTTTAAACAGCTCCACATTTTTTATGTAGTAATTTTTTCATCACCTCTTATGGTTTACCTAGGGTTGCCATATGTCCTGGAAAACTGGGATTGTTCCAGTTTTGAGGGTTTGTAAAAGTGTCCTACCAAGGTTGGTAAAAATCCTGGATTTACAGGATATATGCCTTTTACAATAATAATGTTCCATTTCCATGTTTTCCACTATGAAATGCATTTGAAATTTCTGCCTCAACCACCATATTAAAATGCAATTGTTACTATTTTATTGGAAACTTGACTACGATCACTTTAGTTTAAATTTATCGATTAGTGCTGCAAGCTATCGAATAAGTTGTTTGCATACTCCTATTGTGATTGACATTTATTGACCAAGTGCTGGTTAGCTCTGAAAACTGAGGGAGGGAGTAAATACATCTCTCTGGCCTCATAGTAAACCACAAAAGCACCAATTGGAAGTAACCCATTTTGTTGGCAACAAAAGATGCAAACTCAGCATTGTCAGCAACCTTAAATGCCATGTGTTTTTCCCTTTAGCACTATAATTGAATTCCTTTACTGAAAATCTTCATCCGATACTGTTATGTTGATTCATCTGCACTTTCAAAAAAACAAAGTCGCTGTGTTACATTTGTCACACTGAACTGGTAGGTTGTTGACATTGCATACCAGGAACATCAGTTTACTTGTTGAATAAAATAGCTTGGCTAAATGTTCAGCAGGTTGCAGGAAATGGTAGCAGGAAAGGATCGTAAGTATCAATCTCATTGTTTAAAAGTGCCTCTTGTTTATTACTAATTATCATCATCATCATCATTATCTGCAATGAAGAGAGGTTGCAGCAAGTATGAAGTAGAATGTAAATTATATAGTAGCTATTTAACTGAAATTAATTTTAATGTTAGAAAAAGAACAAATTTCCATTCTTTTAAAAATATTGCAAGTGCGGTGTTCTAAAAGAAAACTATGTGTGTTCACAGTTGCTACTTTTCAAAGGGAGGGAAAAGTGATATCAAAATTCATGTTCTTATGGCCAAACACAGAAATACCTTAAAGTAAGCATCCTCCAGCAAGTACTAACTACTTATTTTACCACCAATAAAGTGCAAAGAAAGGAACTTAGCTGCTGGAGAGGCAACATTTGCTTTCCATTGAATCACACACCACCATTTCTACAACTCCACCACGTGTACAAGTAAATTGTTTTAGAAATGTTCAAAGATTTAAAGGTAGCTAAAACATCTTCCAATGCAAAATTCAGAACATGGAAGCTATTGTAAATTATGTAATTTCTCCACATATACAGGCAAAACTGAAAGAGACTACCACAGAATCAAACTTTATGGGCATCAGTACAGATGACAGTAATCACAAATATCATATTTCCTGTGATAGTGCAGGTTTTTGATAAAGATGAGTGCATTCAATCAAAAATGGTAAATAGTCGAATGTCAAAATGAAAATTCTTGCTGTCTCTGATGTTATTCACAATATTACAAAGCAGAACAACATTGAAGATAAAATATCTTCCTTTGAGGGGAACGGCATTAATACAAATTTTTGGGGGTCTGTATAGAAGAGGTGAAAATAATGCTTTTAACAAATTGAACTGTAAACTGGGTAGATCAATTGAGCATTTGGGTGCTGTTACAGAGTGTTCTCCATTATGTATATGTATGTCCACTGGCAAGTCTGTCTAGTTTTTCTTTTACTCTGAGGAAATTTGGGTTTGTCATGTTGATTCAGCAAGTCATGCCACTTCACCAACTTCATTGCTCATTGGCTGTTGCTCTTGGCTTTTGTTTGGCACCTCAGGATCTGCAGGTCTCTACTTAGACATGGGGACTTTGTATCGAACCTCTACGCTGTGAACATTGCTCGGCTCTTCCTGTAGGCAGTTGGCTCATGGCCGCTATTAGTTTAAAGAGAGATCAGAACAGTTATTTAGTTTTTGGCAAGAATCTTCATCTTTGGTAAAATATAGTTTTAATTACTTGCTACTCTGATTTGGGTTGTGCTCTCATTAGGCACATATATCGGTGAAGTAAGCTATTTCAAAATTTGAAAGAATGTGTGGTTAACAAAATCTCTTGTTATGTTACTCTCTCGATTGTGTGTTTCTTATTTCCAAGCTAATGGCACTTTAATGGAGCTTATTTAAGGAATACTTTATACATGCTGAAATGTTGTATAAGTTCAAGCAATTCTATTAGTGGCTCATATGAGTGATTACATTCAATTTATTATATGTATGTGAATGATTGTTCCAAGTTAGAAAGCTTGTTTGGTTATGGTTTTAATTGTAATAATTCCTGTTCTATATAATTGTTTCATTTTATGCTTGTATGGTTTGCACTATTTATTGACATAACTGTTGAGTAATTACCAAGAGTATATTTTGCACAGGCATTTAAGGTTATTACTCTTGGACGACCCATGCCAACCTAATTATCATCTTTATGCAATCTCTGTGGGAAACCTTATTCCTGCACGTTTCCATGAGTTACTATACTCATCATCCCTGGAGCCCAGCATAACTATTGGCCACTGTTATCTTTTCATGGTCATATATTTGACGAAGGATAGTTGTGGTAACATCTGCCATGTTGAATATGCTTCCAAAGTCATGTGATTTCCTTTTAGTACAAAGTTTATTGTAATCATTTATGTAGTGAAATCGAATGAGAAAGTGGCAGGTAGCAGTGCCCAGCTCATATTTTGCACAATTCTTTACAGGCTGGTGCTGACAGTCTCTGTGGCACCAGACTATAATTGTGAATGTGTATAATTAATTTTCAATATATACTGTCAGAGTGACATTACTTATGTAATATTTTGAAGTGAAAATGTAACATATGAAGATCTTCTTAAACATGTGAAAACTAGATGCTAACTCTTTTCCCTATATTTGAAAGATTTTATCTATATTTCAGCCATTGAAGTCACATTTCATGTCACAAGACAAATGTCCTGTTCTTTTTAAGTTCTTTTTCTCTAGTATTGATGTTGGGAAGGCTTATTTCTGGTTTATTATGGCACAGAAGAGCTTGTTTCAAAAGTCCATTGCAAGTACTGAGATAAAAGATATTTCAGTAAATGAGGTTAAATTAATACTGTTGGATGTAATTGGCACTTAGAAAGAAAGAAAGATAGAAAGAAAGAATGAAAGAGAAAGAAAGAAAGCTAGAAATAAAGAAAGAGAGAAAGAAAAAAGAAAGAAAGAGAGAAAGAAAGAAAATACTGATTTTGTTAGTACTAAGGTTACAGATTTATTGACAGATCTAACAGAATTATAACTAATATGATTTTCCGGGCTGTTATGCCGTGGTCTGCTGAAGAAAGATTTCCCAGACGTTTCGTCCACAACTGCGGTGGACATCTTCAGTGGCGCGGACGAAGTCTTCTCGGTGAAAGTATCGCAGCATCTGATGCGTTGGCTTTTTCTTTTGTTTTTTTTTTTTTTGGGAAAACAGGAGTAAAGGTTTGAAGGAAAAACAAGAGTATGTATATAGGTGTAGAAAGGAAAAAGGAGGAGGAAAAGAAGGATTTTGTGCTGTGGTGGCGCAATTTAATTGGGGCATAGTGGTGATCATGTTGCTGGTACCGCCGAAGCAACCCTGCTGTTTGTGGGTGATTACTAAAAGTGGCGGAAAATTCCGCTGTGGAGGTCAGGTATCTGTCATGGCGATTGCCCTGACAGGGACCTGTGACAGTGGTGAATTAACAGTAGATGCAGGCTCCAATCCCGGGCCTGTTACCTCCGGGAGTTGGCACATTGATGATGATGGTATACTGGCTGAGGTGGTTGGTGCAGGCTGTCAATCTGAGCACGGGTTTCCAGTCTGGTCTCGTTGATGCGTGTGATAAGGTCGTTGAAGTGTGTCTTCATGGCGTTGAAAATCTTCTCGTATTGATGTTTAAAACTCGTTTCCATGTCCTCGGTGCGTCTGTTTATTAGTTCCAAGCATTCTTGTCGTTCGTTGAAGTGGCTGTTCATGTTATTGATCAGACGCTTCTTGGTAACGTCATGGGATTCGTCTATGATGTCGGCGACTCCATTAAACTTCGCGCTGATCTGCTCTTCCAGGGTATTCAGCCTGCTGGAAAGGTTTAGCATCTCAGCGTGGAGGTCCTGGATGGCGTCGATGATGGTTGTGTTGGTTGTAGTTTGCTGCTGGAGGAGTTGGTTCGTGGCTACTAGTTGTTCCTGGATCTGAGGCGAGTCGCTGGATGAAGTGATGTTCGGCGTCGTAGGTGTGCGGTTCTGCGGTGTCTCTGAGGATTGCGGCGTGGCTCTACGAGGATAGAGTGGGCAGACGGCCTGGCCGGTGTAGTGCCCCTTGCCCCCACAGGAGGGGCAGAAGCGGCGGCGGTGTGTCAGGTCGTGTGCCCTGCAGTCTGCGGTGAAGTTCCCGCTACCACAATAGTGGCAGCGGGGAGCGGCGTCGCATGACGCGTCTGTGTGCCCGTAAAGGCAGCAGCGGCGGCATGGAGTTGGTCGCACACTGCGGCTGGCCTCAATCACCAGGGTTTGCCCTAATAAGGGCATTCCTGCGTGTAGGGCCGCCGTTGGCCGTTGGTGCCGCTCTCTTTATAGTGTGGGCGCTCTCTGCTGATTGGCCCGCTGGTAGGAGGGGGCTGGCGCCGGCTGTGTTGTTACTCTCTTCTGATTGGCTCGCAGTGTTTTTCGGATTTGTATGACCTTTCTTGTTTTTGATGACTAGATGCCAGTTACTGTTGAGTTTCAATGCTTCTTCTTTCCTATTGAAATTATTGGGATGTTTATAAATCTCTATTGCTTCGCGTTGTAGCCGGGTATGGTAATGCTTTATGGAGGAAAGAATGTTGGTGTCCTGAAATCTAATAATGTGTTCGCCCTCGGTTTCAATGGCATGTTCGGGACTGCCGATTTTTCTGTATGGCCCAGGCGGCAGTTTCTTTTGTGTTCGCTCAGTCTGGTGTTAGCGCTCCGCTGTGTGGTACCAATGTACACTGAACCACACGAACAAGGAATACGGTAAACACCGGCCGATGACAGGGGGTCTCGGGGGTCTTTGGAAGAGCGCAGTAGGCTGTTTAATTGTCTTGTAGGTTTGAATACTGTTTTAACGTTATGACGTTGAAGTATATGTTCAATACGGTCAGTGACATTTCTGAAATATGGCAGAAAGACAGTGGACTTGCTTTTGGGTTGGTCCTGAGTAGCCGGTCGGGGCTTGGCCGGACGGCAGGCTCTTCTCACCTCTTGGACTGAATAACCATTTGATTGTAGAGCTGTTTCTAGGTGTCGGATTTCTTGTGGAAGTAAGTGTGGTTCACAAATACGGGAAGCACGGTTTGCGAGTGTCTTAATCATAGCACGTTTTTGTCTAGGATGGTGGTTGGAGTTCTTGTTAAGGTAACGGTCTGTGTGTGTGGGTTTGCGGTAGACAGTATGACCCAGCGTGCCGTCAGCCTTCCTGCTGACGAGTACATCTAGAAAGGCTAGTTGGCCATCCTTTTCTTGTTCCATTGTGAACTGTATACGCTGATTGATGCTATTTAGATGTAACAAAAAATCTTGAAGAGCTTGTTCACCATGGGGCCAGATGACGAAGGTGTCATCCACATAGCGGAACCAGGCTGTTGGTTTGAGTGGAGCTGAGTTTAGTGCCTTTGACTCAAATGCCTCCATGAAGAAATTGGCCACAACAGGGCTAAGGGGGCTGCCCATGGCAACACCGTCTATTTTCTCGTAGAATGACCGGTTCCACTGGAAATAAGTCGTAGTCAGGTCATGGTGAAAAAGTGTAATGATATCATCAGAGAAGATGGGTTGTAACAACTTCAGAGTTTCTTGTACTGGAATCATGGTGAATAGAGACACAACGTCAAAACTAATTAGTAAATCCTTAGGTAGCAATTTGAGGTTGCGGAGAATTTGAATGAAATGCGTAGAGTCTTTGATGAAAGAGTCGGGCAAGCCGACATGGGGTTGTAGAAGACCGGTTAGGTATTTAGCTATGTCGTATGTGGGAGAACCAATACCACTAACAATGGGCCTGTGCGGAACATCTGGTTTATGGATCTTGGGTAGCCCGTAAAGTCTAGGCGGCTGAGCTTCGGACTTGGTAAGGCGGCGTTTGTCTTCCTTCGAAAGCGAGGAGTTCTTGATCAAAAGATTGGTTTTCCGTAGAATACGGGCTGTCGGATCACGTTTAATCTTGTGGTAGGTTGCTGGTTGCAGGAGTTCAGAGATTTTCTGTTGATAGTCTTGTTGGTTAAGAATAACTGTGGCATTACCCTTGTCCGCTGAGCAAACAATGATGTCTCGGTTGGAGTTCAGCTTCTTTAATGCAGTTCTCTCTTGATTGGTTAAATTACTGGTAGGAGGTTTGGCCTTCTCGAGAACCCTGGCAGATTCCCGGCGAATTTCATCAGCTGCAAGCCTTGGCAGAACTCGTATTCCTGCTTCAATGTGAGAAATGATGTCTTCAACTGGCAACGTTGGAGTGACAACAGCGTAGTTACCTCCTTTAGCAAGGAGTGACGTTTCAGCAGGTGACAGCTGGTGATCAGATAAGTTCACTACCGTGCGGCAGTGGTTGAGAGTAGTCGGCGGTTTGATGGAGGCAGTAAGGCCATCAAACTTCTTCTTGTGACGAGTGGTCATGCTGTTGTGATTGTATGTCATAGAGCTGTAGGTGATTCTGTCAGTTTTGTCCCAATCAAAACTGTGTAGTGAGTTACTTACTTGAAGAGGTAAGATGAGTAGTTGACTATTGTTGGCAGAGAGTTGTCGTCTGGTCTGATGGATGCGTTCTCGGAGCAAGGCCCATTCAGAGCGATTGTAAATGCGGTTGGCAGCAGCGGTGGTGAAATGTCGTTTCTGTCGTAGGAATTTAGGAATAATTCCCGAGTCTCGGCAGCGTAGAAGAAAGGCAAGTGAACACAGCAAAGAAGATTTTTGTTTGCGTAGCACTTCTAGTCGACGGATCAGACGGTATGCCTCCTCCGCATTGCCGCGGTAGCAATACCAAAGCCTTCGCTAGCTCTCTGAGTTAGCGCACTACAGCTTAGACGGGTAGGGGAAACACGGCCACAGCGAGCAGTCGAAAGACTTGTTTAAGCGCCTCTCTGAGGTCCGGCCCTCTGTCTCCCCGTGCTTTTTAGCGCTCACTAACTGTCTTTCTCTTTCTCTATTCTATCTTCCTCTATCTATCTAGCGTTTAAGCTCCCCTCTTAAGTTAGCATTAGGCGCTGCTACTGAAAGGCTCACAAACACTTGAAAGCACAAAAGTGACCTCAGTAGTAGCATACTAGGCTTTATACATTCCTTCTCATCTCTTTACTTTTACATCTTCTCATCTCCTCTTCATTCTTAGCTATAGGCATGACGAAGGGAACTAAGGCTTCGACGGCTACTAAGCCAACCCTTTCACCACGATGGACCATGACAACTAGGAAGAAGGCCGCTCCTGCAAAACCTACTTCCTCGTCTCCTTCCTGCTCTAAATCTCCGGCGCCTGAGCCCAAACCTAGCACCTCTGCTCCTTCCAACCCTAAGACTCCGTCACCCGAACCTAACCCT
Organism: Deroplatys truncata; assembly: GCA_030765065.1. Classification (NCBI taxonomy): domain Eukaryota; kingdom Metazoa; phylum Arthropoda; class Insecta; order Mantodea; family Mantidae; genus Deroplatys; species Deroplatys truncata. Next base: position 123,125,466 of record CM060978.1, read on the forward strand.
TCTTCCAATTCTCCTTCAAGCCCTTCTGCCAGCGCCACTCCGGCCACACCTACACCTACTCCTGTGGTACCTTCCTCACCCACACCAGGCACTTCTAGGGACTCAGGACACGACGCTACACAGGAACCCTCCGATTTCAATCAGGAGTTGAGGTCAAATATAGAGCCAATCTATGTAAGCAAAAGCCAGGCCGCGAACTTCCACCAGCTAATGCGTGACATAGACCAGACTTGCCACCTAAATAAGAAATACTGTGTAAGGATAGCCCGAAACTCCGGGGATTTTTGCATCAAGTCGTTCACCCTGGGTGACTACCAGATTCTGGCAGAACATCTCAAGGGAAGAGGCGTGCAGCAGTATCTAGTAGAACACCCTGAGAATAGAACCGCTCGTTACGTGATCAAGGGGCTGTACGCCGAATTCCCCGGAGGAGAGTTAGTAGAAGACCTGGCAAAGTGCGGTTTCCAGGCCATTAGGGCCATCCAGATGCGGAGGCGCAACAAGAATAGGGCCCTCCTGCCTATCTTCTTAATTGAACTGCAGGATACCACTCAAAATAGGCAAATTCTAGACCTCAAATATTTGTGTCACTTTCGAGTCTACGTAGAAGCATATAGGGCCGCAGCAGAACCAAAGCAATGCTCGCAGTGCCAGCAATTCTGGCATGTGAAGCGACAATGTAGGTCCCAAACCCCCATCTGCGCCAAATGTACAGGTCACCACTTCTCTGGGACATGCACCGTTCCTCCTGCGGAACGTCAATGCGTTCTATGTGGCACTAAAGGCCATGGAGCAACTTGGCGCGGTTGCTCCGCATACAGCGCAGCATGTCGTAAGACCATGCCCCGTGGACAGCCTCCTAGGGACCCCCCAAGTTTAGGCAGAACGGCGAAATCATTTGCAGAGGCTGTCACAAATAAGTCAGGGTGGCTCATTAGGGACAGTAAAGGCCGGTCGCGTCCAGCCCCAGTAGCTGAGCACTCTGAGGTTGGGAACCCTCGGCCAACTGCCGAGGCTGACCCAATCAGCAACGAGCGACCCCCTCGCACAGAAGCACAATCAACCACTCCCCCAGTAAAGACAGGTACCTCACAAGTGGCTGATGGGCCTCACCCTGAAGCAAAGTCGCTCACCCCCGGGAAAGAAACCAAGCAAAATAAGGGCAGGGATCCTAGCATGGCAATGGTCAAACTAGTGAAGTCACTAGGCATGTCCACTAGGAAAGTACAACTAAATAAGGTACTTGAAAAGGTTCAAGAGTTCTGCGATACGGTAGATCAGATTGGATCAGACCCCATCATAGTAGCTCACTTCATCTCAGAACTGCTGTTACAACTTCGAACGCCGTAATCATGGGTATTTCGGACACGATAAGAGTAATCTTCTGGAACTGCCACGGAATAAGGAAAAAGAACAAACACTTAGCGGATTTGCTACAAACACACTCGATACAATTAGCCTTATTATCTGAAACTCACATCAACAATACAGATCGCCTAACTATACCAGGCTACAGAATTTACAGGAACGATCGCGACCGTAGAGGAGGAGGAACCGCGATAGTTATACAAGCGAACATTCAACACCATCAAGTTAAATCTCCGGACTTGAATCACGCCGAAACCACGGCAATAAAACTCAGCATCGACAACACCGAAGTCGTAATAGCGTCTGTCTACAATCCCCCTGGGAACTTAAATACGGACGACTTGGACAAAATAATGAATTTAGGACCGAGAGTAATTGCGGCAGGAGACTTTAACTGCAAACACTTTCTATGGAATTGCAAGAACTCTAACGCACAAGGTGTTAAGCTACTGAATTACATAAACAATAGAAATTACTTAGTAACAGGCCCGGAAGAGCCCACGTTTATACCGCATATGTCGAATCACACGCCGGACATACTAGATATAGCACTTCTAAATAACATACGCTATAACATTGACGTAGAAGTCATGCAGGAGCTCACATCGGATAATTTACCGGTCTTGATGATCATTAATGCACCGATTGCGTTTAAACCAGCTCCACTAAGGCACAATTATAACGAAGTTGACTGGGAAAGCTTTAAAACCACAGTAGATCACTACCTCCCAGATCTGGAAATAAATTCTGCCACGTACCATTTACACAGCCACGCTCTATTAATGCTAAATTTCCTTATGACGTAAAAATGCTACAACAAGCACAAAATAAGGCCAGGCGCAAATGGCAAAGAACTAGAAACATACTACACAGAACAGAATACTATCAAGCCAAAGAACTCGCAAATGAACGTGCTAGAACATATATCCAAAACCAATGGGACAATACACTCGAGAATTTAAACCCTCAACAACACACGGTCTGGCGAATAGCGAAGAGCCTAGCGCGCAATCAGATTAATATACCTCCCCTCCAAATCAACAATACGGTAGCGGAAACTCCCCTGGCCAAGGCGGAAGCCTTCGCGGTCACACTCGAAAATGTGTTCTCTCCAAATCTTCCAGCTGTACAAGACGGATTTATATTAGAGACAGAAACTGAAGCCGATAATATAGGCCAAATGCGAACACACAATAAGATGAGAAAAACAAACCCGGGCGAAATTGGCTGGATCATTAAACACCTGCCAACCAGGAAAGCACCTGGACCGGACAAGATACCAAATGCGGTACTAAAGAATCTCCCGACCAGAGCGCTGAAGACACTAGCGAATATCTTTAATTATACGCTTGAACAAGGCCGGTTTCCCCCAGCGTGGAAAGAAGCCAAAATTTTGTTGTTTCCAAAACCTAACAAAAATCTCGCACATCCCATGAACTATAGGCCAATAAGCCTCTTGAACACTTTAAGCAAAATACTCGAAAAGGTTATACTGAAGCGAATAAATAAGCACATACACCAACATAATATTCTGATACCAGAACAGTTTGGGTTTAGAGCCCAGCATTCAACCACTCTACAATTACTAAGAATGACGGAGGAAATTACCAAAGGTTATAATACGAATAAATCAACTGGAGCCATTTATCTGGACATCGAGCGCGCGTTTGATAAAGTATGGCACGCCGGGCTCCTAAAGAAGTTAAGACAATTCAATTTCCAAGACTCCGCTGTAGCCCTCATTAGGGATTACCTCCGCGATCGACGCTTTCATACGTCGGTAGAGGAAGCAGTCTCAAGCACTAAACCAATCAAGTCCGGAGTCCCACAAGGAAGTCTATTGGGGCCGACGCTCTTTAATTTATATATAAACGATATGCCCGATCTTGTTAGATCAAATAAATACATATATGCAGATGACACTGCTATAGTAACGCAGTCTACTCAACCCAAAATACTCCACTTGCGCTTGCAAAATGCGTTAAATGTACTTGAACCCTGGTTCACAAAGTGGAGAATCAAGGTCAATCCCAGAAAAACACAAGCGATAGTCTTCACCAAAAGATTATTTCACCGCAAAGATAAGCATGCTCTCCAGCCACTTAATTATCAAGGCGAGAAAATCGAATGGAAGGACCATGTGACCTATTTAGGTCTTATCATGGATCAGGGCCTGACCTGGAATAAGCACATTGCTAAAGTCAGAGCCAAGACAAATGGTCAGCTAAATAGACTGTACCCAATATTTAACATTAATAACCAGCTAAAAATAAATATGGGACTCACACTATACAAAACCCTAATTAGGCCAATCATGACGTATGCAGCCCCTGTCTGGGGATATGCGGCCAAGACGCACATGCATAAGCTACAAACACTGCAAAACAGGATAATACGAATAATAACGAAACAACCGCCGGTAGCGCCGGCATATCTACTACACCAGGAATTAAAACTACACACTATCGAAGAATTCGTAAAGAGTCTAAGCTTCAATCTCTATAAGCACAAGGGAAAGAACAAGAATAGACTAATACAAGAACTAGGTTCTTATGAAACCCAGGAGAACAAGCACAAAAGACCGCTGTCACTATTCGAGAGAACCTTTGGCCTAGGGGAGCCCGAAATAGATATTCAAGCATACCTCGACTCATTAATAACATTACCACAATACCCATGACTGCGGCGTCACCACGTGACCGTTGGTAGCCCTCGAAGTCCTTGCTCTCCGAGTCAAGGCGGCCCCCGGGGACTGAGGGATCCCCCGCGAGTGGCACTGGCTCGCACCTACATTTTCAGGCAGGCAGCCCGCCGTGTGCGCACTCTATACGACCAGGCTAGGATTATGGATAATGAAACAGTGTATTAGAGATAAGGACGATGCCAAACGGCTGTAAAACACAATTAATATAACAAACACAAAATAATCACAAGAAAGTGACGACGCCACTAGGCGGAGCTAAACACCCTTAAGACACAAATTAGCATTAACTATACATGATAAAGAAACGAAGCCATAAGGCGGAGTCAACTTCCAGATTAGAGCTAATCGTCAAATAAATTCATTCTATACAACTATACCCCCGCCGCTATAACGTTGCACTTGACAGCTAGCGTTTAAGTTGGTACACTCGCGAAAAAACAGATGAAAAGCTTCAACCGTTTGACTTCCTAAGCCAATCACAAGGCAGCATTCCGGATGGTAGATGACAAAGCGGAACCGGATCTAGAATCGGCTCTGTTGCCGGATGTAACTATTCCCAACCATGTGCTTCAGTTTGTGAATCTCTAGCGAGCGTCGAGTTGTTCTTTGCAAGCTACATATTGTTCATTGTTATTTAGATTTGTGGTTATTGTTTGATAGTTTTGTTATTGTTCGTTTATACATTTATTTATTTATATTTACCTATTTTATATATATTTCATTCATATTATTTATTTAAACAAAACTTAAGTGCGACAATGTCGGAAAAACGACGCCGATCGCCGAGTGATGATTCACGAAGTGAAAATCCTTTGCGCCGAGGTGTGCCACTTAATAGTCAGGCATTGGAACTATTATGGAGAACCCGGGAGTTCTTTGAACAGGAAAAGGAGTACGTGAAGCTTCACGGAAATCCCTCTATTCCTGCTGATAAAGCCGTACAACGAACTGCAGCAGCTCTTGATTTAAGCACGAGAACTGTTGTTCACAAAGGAGTGAAACTACAAGAGAAAGAGGACAAAATTCCTGAACCATCTGGAACACAACAGGAAGCCTCGTCCAGTCACAAATATTGATGCTTTCCAATTAGACGCCATACGTAGACACATTTATGCCTATTATCATAGAAAGGAGTATCCGACCATACCAAAGCTGCTTATATCGCTTATTTTCAATTAACAATAATAATACGAAATAGTTATTATTCAGTGACGTTCGCTACTTACGTACACTTTCTGTATGCGGCTTAGACACGATAGAAATGAGAACAATCAGTTGTTGTTTACTAGCCACTCTGGCAACGTCGCAACCACGATGTAGCCAACCTTACGCGAAGCCACACGAACTGTCAAGTGCAACGTTATAGCGGCGGGGGTATAACGACTAGTACAAATAAGTGTAAAGATATGCATTGTGCATGCCTAGAATGATTTGTTTCAGGGACGCAGCCTCCGGCTCAAGATCCGACTCGCACACAAGGGTGCACCTGTGATGCTCAACACCTACAATATAACAAGACGACACGCCTCGGCGTGAACAAGGAATGACATATCACCAAACTTCCAAATTCGCCAGGGCGTAATCAGGGCTTCGGTCATGGTTACGTCCGGCCTCCTCTCCTTGCCCAGGCTCAAGCCCTGAGGGCTGGCCAATATAACTACACCTCAAATCCGCAGGTGCATAGGCGGTACTGCCACACCTATACCTGAATTCTCTCCGGTGGAGGTTTTTTAGTGGGTAGGGCGGCGGCTCGCGCCGCGGTGGAGTCCCACACTCCCATTTATGGGGTTAGTACGCAAAAGTATTTTTCCTCCACTCGAAAAAAAAAAAAAAAAAAAAAAAAGCCAACGCATCAGACGCTGCGATACTTTCACCGAGAAGACTTCGTCCGCGCCACTGAAGATGTCCACCGCAGTTGTGGACGAAACGTCTGGGAAATCTTTCTTCAGCAGAGCACGGCATAACAGCCCGGAAAATCATATTAGTTATAATTGTGACACCGGCCGTGAAAACCTACGTTCTTACAGATCTAACAGAATCACAGAATGCAAAATTTCATAATGAATATATGTGTTACTATGATTCTGTCATTCATTATCTATTGAAATGGACTGAGCCTCTCACTGAGCTCAAAAATTTTGATTGGATACTTTTGATATTGAAAAAGAAAAGAAAAAAATTAAATTTTTGTGTGAGAAGAGTACTTATAAATTGAATGAAATTAGTTTGACCAGGAAATGAAATAAAAATCTTTTACCAAAGAAAGCGAAACAAACATAGAATTTACCAATTTATTAGCCAGTAATAAGTGGACAATGTTCTTCAAAAGTTGTGACTTAGAAGAACAGTATTCTGAACTCTTAAAAATTGTCCTGTTTTACTTTTCCCTCTGAGCAAATGCTAATATAGAGAGGCTATTCTCCTTAAAGAACACTAACTGGACTGAAGACAGGAGCAGGTTAAGTTTGGCATCAGTAAGGGCTATTCTTGATATTCAATACAACATGTCAAACATTAGTTGTGAATTTCATAAACTGAAGTAGCAAAATGTCATAGTATCTAGATTCTGTAAAATATTCTGAAAAGTTTATTTAGTATAAGAAAATCTAATGCTCATAAAGTTAAAGTATGTAAAATTTTTAACAGTATGTCAAAAATCAAAATACATAAACATTACATTAAAAAAAAAAAAAAATTGTACATCAAGTTTTAAACTTCTCAGTAGTCTCTTAAAAGACTGATAGACATTGTATTGACATTGTGCCATCACTAGCAAAGTACAACTCATAATAACTTAAGCTTGTACCTTTGTCCGAGTTTTATGGCATGTAATTATGGCAACCCTAGGTTTAACCGCTTTACAAAATTATACAAAACTCCTTCCAAATGAAGAGGACTTCATGGGTTATTCCCAGAAATTTCAAGATATACATTTTATTTGTCATATAAATATCTTAAATATATGTATATTAATTAGAATCATTAAGGCCTATTTTTGAGAAAATAAAAAATTTTGAAAACCTTTCCATGCAAAGGGTATTTTGGGGTGAATGGATTTTCTTGAAACTCTTTGTGTAGTATTAGGTTTGGTCTCTCTCTCTCGCATGCACACGCACACCCACGTATGCATGCACAACACACATGCACCTTTTTCTAAGCGCATTTTTTTTTTATTCAGGGGGTTTCAAAACCTTTATTCCTGGTGAAATCTTGACATCAGATTTTTGGGTGGAGTACAATACTTCCTCTACTTGTAAGTATATAGTAGAGAAAATAAAAAAAGATTGACAATTCTAACCGTAACAAAGAATATCTCGGAAATGGTTGGTGTCACAAAAAATTATGTATTTGACGAATTTTTTGTTATAATGAGATCTACATTTTTTCTACAGTAAATTTTTGTCTATCACTTATGGCTTACAAGTATTACAAAATTCTTTCATAATGAAGAGGAATTCAATGCTATTCCCAGAAAATTCAAGATATACATTTTTCATGCAAACATCTTAAAACATATGGTATTTTAATCAAAATCATTACAGCCATTTCTGAGAAAATGGGGGAAAAAAAGTGGAAAAATTTTTCATCTAAAGAGTAGTTTGGAGTGGGGGATTTTCTTGCAAACCTTTGTGTTGTATGCTTGAAAGATGTTGAACTTAAACACCAAGTTCTGTGTTTAACTGACATCATTTTAAATTATGCTGTTTACACATGCATGATGCACACACATATGCACCTTTTTCTAAAAATCTAATGTGATACATTCACTTGACTTTCTCTACCCTCTATCTTTAATAGTGGGTATACAAGGTACTCATACTAAAGCTTATTTTTCTATCTGCGACATTTAATCCAAATAAACCTTTGCAAAAATAGCTACATTACACATTTTGTTATAAATTCAAAGAGAACAGCAATAGTCAAATGTTTACAAACTGGGTGCTATATGCTGGCCTTAAAATTCCATACTGTTTCTATGCAATCGTGAGAAACAACTGAAAATTGATGGGACAAGTACTGAACGGTTCGAACCTTTAATAATGGATATCTCGAAAAAAGCTTATACTGCAAAAAGACTTATTTTAAGCAAACTGTGTGTTTTAAAGAGATCTACATTTTTTGTGTGATATGTTTTCACCTATCGCTTAACGTTTACAAGTTATACAAGATTATACAAAATTCCTTCTGAATGAAGAGGACTTCCTAGGCTATCCCCAGAAAATTCAAGATATACATTTTATTTGTCATATAAGTATCTTGCATATATGATATTTTAATCAAAATCATTAGCGCCATGTTTTAGAATATCAAAATTTTTGAAAAATCTTCCATGTAAAGGGTAGTTGGAGTGGGGGATTTTCTTGAAAATCTTCTTGTCGCATCCTTGAAGGATACTAAACTCAAATAACAAGTTTGGTATTTATCCAACTTTTCGTTTTTGAGCTATGCTATTTTCAGACAGACATGTTTCCAAAAATTCTTTATTTGGATTCAGGGCACCTCAAAACATGAATTTTCGGTGAAATCTCAGTATCAAATTTTTTGTTGTAATGCAATACTTCCCCTGCTTACTGTATGTTGTAGAGAAAATAAAAGCGCTTTTTTGTTTATTTATTCAGGAAGTCTCAAAACATGCATTTCTGGTATTATTTTGGTAAGGTAAATAGCAGACAAAATAGAAGAATAGGAAAATAAACAACCTATTTATGAAATACATATTTTAGAATTACTTATTTTTCTAACTAAGCTGAAAAATATTACATTCTTACACATGTAAGATTTTATTTAGGTAGATTAATTTAGTTTACAGACCACACTCATTGAAATTCTGATGCCACAACTAGTCAACTTCTTGAATTAACACTCAAATATTCTAAGACTCTTTCTGATACTTCATTCCACAGGTAGCAAAACAAATGATTATCTAAAATTTGAGACATAAAAAGAAACTGACAACAATGTATAGTATCATAAATGTGGCTTTGAATGAGTGAAAGAGGTGAAGTGATACCCAATTAGTCCATGGAGCTTATGGTTACTTGACAGTCATTTTCTTAACGATAAGGGAAACCTCTGGAAAAGAAAGAAAGAAGAAAAAATAAAACGTTATCCAGGCAACCCAATCCAATCAGGATTCAAACTTTGGATCTCTTGAATGTGAAACAGACACGGTGCTCTAACACCATGGAAGTCAGCATGATGAAACAAATTTTTTAAGTTTTATCATGTAATAACATTTTTCTATATTATTAAATACCTTATAAAATAAGAGTGTAAATAAAAAACATAAATGTTACAGGTAAAACCTTTTCTGGTGCAACAATCAGAAGCTGGTGAAAAAACTCTGGGTTCCCATTAAAAAATGTTTTTATATATACATAAAGCGATCCTCTCATTCATGTTACATTGCTTATGATAAATTTTTGGTTAAAAATAATCACAAATTTTTCCATATAGTATGACCACATACATGAAGATGCCATATCATATGTGAAAGCATGCCAGTCCGCTTTAGCTGGTCTCCTGATTGTTAGCACTATGACTGGCACCTTTAGGTCTGCGCAATAATGGCCTTTAGAACAAATGGCCCAAACAACTAACTCTTTATGTGTGCTCCCTGCCCTTCTAGAAATTTCCCCAGCTGCAGGTTTGAGAAGCTGCAACATTGAGAACATTCCCACTTTGTTGTGGAGCTATATAATGGGGCTGCAGGTGAGCAGTTGTTGAGTTGAGTGTCAGAGAGGGAGTCGAGTGCAGTCGACAGCTGAGCAACAAGAAGTTGGATTACACTGAGCATCTAAACAATGACAAAATTCTTCGGCAGCAATTTGAAGTCATCATTGGCTACACTGGTGTCAAGTTTGGGATTGAACACCATGATAAAGGCAATGATTAAAGAATTATTAGCTGAAATCAAGACCATGAAATCCAGAATGTAGCAAATGGAGGAGAAAATGGAGTCTGGGATGGGGAAGATGGGAAATGAAGTAATGGCAGTGAATTTAACTATCGAGAACATGGAATCCAGAATGGAGAAGATGCAGACAGAAATGAAGACGGAAATGTCCAAAATGAAGATGGAAATATCAAACAAAATTGATGAAAGACTGGCCGGCGAGGAGGACATGCAAGAGCTTGACGGAAAGGTGGAGGATCTTGACGTGTTAACACCCTGGTAGACTTCAGGAAACGTCTTAACGCCCTGGAAGGAAGACTCGAGGCAGTGCCAAGGAACTGAATGCCATGGCGGGAGGAATGCTTGACGTGAGACTAAAGAACATGAAGGTCCGCGACACGACACGACACGACACGACACAACATCTGTGCGCATCAAGCCACCCGAATATGACGGAACGTCAGCCTTCAAAGTCTTTCGCTGACAATTCCCAATCATCGCCGCCCAGAACCAATGGTCAGCAGAGGAAGAAGCCGCATAGCTGATAACCAGCCTCCAAATATGGGCAGTAGAGGTTTGAATGCGATGCCGACATCAGCAGCGTACGGAGACACCTGGGAGGTCCTCGGAAACCTGTTCGGGAACCATCGCTTGGTCGCAGTCTATCGTAGTCAGCTCAAGTCAAGGCTACAGCAGTCATTGGAGAAGCTGCAGGAGTTCGCCCTGGCAATTGAACAGCTGGTGAACAAGGTTCTGGTGAACCTCATGCCCAGTCATGTGTCCCAGGGAGATTCCTACTCCTTGTCGATGGTTGCGTGACGCCGAGATACAACTGATGCTCGACCACCAGACCATCCACGAGGCGCAGACGGCCCCATTGAGAATGGAGGCGGCCAAGATAACAGCTACCCCATCTTGAACACCAGGGGTATCCGATACGATGGGGACACAGGATCAACCCAAAGACCCGACGAAGATCTTCAGGTGGATTGTGCTAGAGCTGTGGCCAGCCGGGACACCTTGTGAGGGACTGCACACACCAAACCGACGAATAGGCGGGAAATGAGGATCGGCGTGATGAGGGACACGTCTGGGCCGTCTTCCAATACCCCCTCGAGTGAACGCTGCGTGCCTTGGGCAGAAGAGCGGATGAGAACTTCGTCGCGGACGGCTGGATACAAGGAAAGCCGTGCCGGATACTAGTGGACACAAATGTAGCCGTGACCTGATCAGATCTGACGTGGCGAACAACTTGTCGTCAAGGAAACCGGATCAGATCTACCAGTTAGTGACGGCATCAGGCGATACCTTACCTATGGGGAAAGAAGCCCTGTTGGAGTTGACCCTGGGGCGGAACATTCTAAACTTGTGGGCATTCGTCGCGAGGGAGGCCGAGGATGTGATACTGGGATTGGATACCCTCAGGAGTCAGAGGAGGGTCTTGCTACTCAACTGAGACGAAGTGACGCTCTGGAGCCCCAACGAACCTTCGGGAATCTGCAGGATGATACTGATGGAGGATGTGGATGTGCCCGCAAGAAGCGAAGTGGCGATGAAGGCGCACCTGGAAAGTCGAAGATCAACAGTCAAGAAACCTGGCTTTGGACCGAAAGACGCCATTGAACAGATTATGCATTGCCTGGGCATTGTTGCCTTGCCGGGAAGAAGTGCCTGTGAGACTACTGAATCCGTCGAACACCGATCAGAACGCCCAGACCGGAAAGGAGTTAGGGAAGTGCGAGTCAGCTGCGAATATATCGCCGTGCAATGTATACGAGAAGCCAGCACCGTCACAAGTATGGGGCCCCGGCTGGAAGATTTGCTGAAGAGGGTGGCCCACCATCTGACCACGGCACAACTGAAGAGGGTGCGGCATATACTTAGACGAGACCAGTCTGTCTTCACCAAGGGCACAGCAATTACTGCCGCACCGACCGAATACTCCACGTCCACACCGGAGACGCCCGAACTATCCAACAACCACCAAGACGTGTTTCTCTGGCGGAGGTACGGGGCATGGTGATAACATGAGATCCAGGGGAATTATAAAGGCGTGGAATTATACAAATTACATACAAATCTTGGTGCTCTGCTGTAGCCCTGGTGAAGAAGAACGGCGAGCTGCGTTTCTGTGTGGACTATAGAAAGCCGAGTGCTGTGACCTGAAGGGGATGATTTCCCTTACCGACACCCTGGACACACTTGATGGTGCCCAGTAGTTCTCGACACTGGAAATGAAATCAAGATACTGGCAGCTGACTCTAGATATCAGCGACAACGAGAATTCAAAGTTTTCATTAGGCCAAGGGCTTTAGCAGTTCATGGTTATGCCCTTTGGCCTCTGCAACGCACCAGCCACCTTCCAGCGCCTCAGGAGTCAGTGATAAGAGGGTTGACTTACGATACCTGGCTGCTATGCCTATTCGACATCATTAGCAACACCTTCGAAGATCATCTCGAGAACCTGTTTAAGACATTGCAGAAACTACAGGCAGCCAACCTGAAGATGAAGCGAAGAAATATCAACTCTTCTGCAAGAACGTTAACTATTTTGGACACAAAAGTCTCAACAACTGGGGTGACTACGGACCCGGAGAAGCTCGAGCTGTGAGAGATTGACCTCGCCCAAAGAACAAACGAGAGTTGCGTAGTTTCCTGGACCTATGCATCTATTACCGCCGCTTCGTCAGAGGTTTTCCAACATCGCGAAACCCCTCAGTGGTCTAATGGAATAACACCTGCCTTATATGTGGACAGAAGAGGCTCAGAAGGCGTTCGAAGCGTTTGAGCCTGTCTTAGGTTTTCCAAAACCCAGCTGCGATTTTATCGTCGACACCGATGTCAGCAACAGTAGAATTGGAGGCGTGTTATCCCAGGTCCAGGATGGGTAGGAGCGTACCACAGCAAGACGCTCTCCAAGGCGGAAAAGAGCTACTCTGTTACCCTGCGAAGCCCCTGGCAGTAGTGAAGGCCCTGGAACACTTCCATAAGTACCTGTACGGTCAGCCATTATTCCACCTGAGGACTGACCACTCCGCCCTTACCTGGTTGAGCTTCAAGACAACCCTTTGGGTCCGGAAGCTCCAAGAGTACAACTTCACATCAGAACATCGGAGAGGAATGATCCACTCAAATGCTGATTCCATGTCAAGAAGACCCTGTACAGAGTGAGGTCACTGCACCAAGGTTGAGGAAAAGGAGCGTACCGCAGCTATCTGTGTGACTGTTTGTGCGATGCCTGCAGATGTATGGGATAGTGCAGGCCTGAGGAGGGAGCAGCTAGCGAACGCGGACTTGGGGCCGCTCCTGAGAGAAGTAGAGGCAGGAGATAGGCCAAGCTGGAAAGACATCGCTCCCAGAAGTAGTGTGTATAAGTCCTATTGGGCCCAGTGGGACTCGCTGAAGACCAAAGAAGGTGTGTTGTTCAGAGTTTGGGAGACACCTGATGCGAAGACCCAGAGAGAGCAGCTGATACTCCCTCGGAGTAAGGTGACGGAAGTCCTGTAGGAAGTACATGCGGGGACGTCGAGAGGACATCTTAGACCTAACTGAACAATCAACAAGCTCCGATAAAGACACTTGGTTGAAGCTACGGGCAGACGCTGAGAGGAGTTGCCGCCAATGTCATTTGTGTGTGTGTGTGTGTGTGTGTGCGCGGCAAGTTGCGGCCCCCTGACTGGGAGCTGAGGTCGCATGAAGCAGTATAACATAGGAGTACCCTTCGAACGCATCGCCATCGACGTAGCCAGGCCGTTCCCTGTGTCCGACAGGAAAACAGGCATTTGTTTCTGGATTATTTCACCAAGTGGACGAAGATATAAGCCATCCCTAACCAGAGGCCAAGACGATCCCGAACTGCCTCTGGAAGAACTGCTCTGTTGCTTTGGGATACTGTTGGAGCTACACACAGATCAGGGCACCAACTTCGAATCGAACCTGATGAAGGAAACACTGGTGCGACTTGAAATGCACAAAACACGCACAAGTCCCCTTCGCCTGCATTCAGGTGGCATGGTTTAGCGGTATATCAAAACTCTAGAAGAGCACTTGAGTAAGGTCGGTCGTGGCCAATCACCAGCGGCACTGTGATGTCAGGCTGGCGCTTTTCTTGCTGGTCTACCTCTCAACAAACGACATCGGGTTGACAGCTTGTCTTTGGCAGGGAGCTGCGTCCACCATGCAACATGTTTGGGAGCCCCCTGGAGCAGAACGGCCAGCAATCGATTACATGGAGAACCTCATGGACCATCTTCACAACGTGCATGAGATAATACGTCAACACATCCAGGTATCGAGTGACCGGATGAAGACCTGTTACGACCGGCAAGCCAACAGCTGTTTTCATTAGGGTAGGCTGGTGTGGTTGTATCGCCCTACCCGGACCAAGGGGCACTGCCCCAAGCTTCAACAACCATGGCAAGGACCATATGTCGTGGTGAAGAGAGTTAATGAGTAGTTTACGCATCTAGAGGGCTGCTCGAGGAAAGAAGCTGGTGGTGCATCTAGATCGTCTGGCCCACTATGATGCTGCTGGTCGGAATCACCAGCCCTGAGGAGGGAGCAGTGTTAGCATGTGTGCGAAGATGCTGGTGGGTTGCGCCAAATGTGAGCATATTTTCTTTACTTGGCCACCTGGTTATTAGCACATATGGCCGGCACATTTAATAACATATGGACCATGCAATAATGGCCTTTAGAAAAAATGGCCCAAGCAACAAACTCTTTATGTGCACTCCCCTCCCTTCTGGAAATATCCCTGGTCACAGGTTTGAGAAGCCTCTCTGAAAGAAGCCGTCCCATCAAGAACATTCCCGCTTTGTTGCAGGGCTAAATAATGGGGCTGCTGGTGGGGTTTTTGAGTTGAGTCAGAGAGAAAGTTGAGCGCAGTCAACAGTGAGCAACGAGAAGTTGGATTATGCTGAGCGTCTAAGCGACAAAAAAAATTCTTCAGCAGTAATCTGAAGTCATCATTTGCTATAATTAGACTTGGTTGCATGCACAATGCTTAAAACAAAATATAATTCTTATGTATCACTATTCAGTTTTTACTTTACTACATATAGTAAACAGGGGAGGTGTTGTATTCCACCCAAAAAGTTTGATGTCAAAATTTCACTGGAAATATGTTTTAGAGGCTCCCTGAAAAAAAAATTTCAGAAAAAGGTGTGTGTGTGTGTGTGTGTGTAGTATAACTCAAAAATGAAAAGTCAGATAAATACTAAACTTGGTGCTTAGATTCAGTACTTTCTAAAGATGCAACATGAAGATTTTCAAGAAAATTCCCCTGCCCACAACTACTCTTTACATGGAATATTTTTCGAAAATGTTAATTTTCTAAAAAGTGGTTCTAACAATTTTGATTAAAATACCATATATTAAAGATATTCACATGACAAATAAAATGTATATCTTGAATTTTCTGGGAATAGCCTTTGAAGTCCTCTTCGTTAGGAAGGTATTTTGTATAATCTTGTATAATTAGTAAAAGTTAAGCGATAGACATAAATGTACACAAAAAATGTAATCTCTTTAAAACACACAATTTATTTCAAATAAGGTTTTTTATGACATAAGCCATTTCTGAGATATCCATTATTAATGGTTCAAATTGTTCATTTCTTAGTCATTCTTTAAAGTACTTTCAACATTCAGTTGTTTCTCATGATTGCATAGAAACAGTATGGAATTTTAAGACCAGCATATAGCATCCAGTTCTTAAACATTTGACTATCACTGTTCTATTTATATGCTAATGAAATGTGCAATGTGGCTATTTCTGCAAAGGTTTATTTGGATAAAAATGTAGTAAATAGAAAAATAAGCTTTAGTAAGAATAGTTTGTATACCCACTAATAAATGATAAGAGGGTAAAGAAAGTGATGTGAATTTATCACTACAGATTCTTTGTTATTTGAACCCATGAAAGAAAAAACAAGAATTGCATTTCTAAGAGCTTTATGGCATTAATGGTTCAACCTGGAAAAATTAAAGAGGTAATAATGAATAGATAAAAAAACTGCTAATGCTAAAGATATATTACTGATATATTTTCTGATTTATATTTAGATATATTTAAATAACTGAACCATACTTCTTCATCCTTAGATGGATATTACACTCAGTGTCATAATGTAAAATGTTACCAATGGGCTTTAATGTGGAATAAACCATGGAAAAATCATTCATAAATAATACTTGGGTCTTTAGAACTTGTACTGAAACTGCATTTTTGCATCCCTGTTTTTCATTTCCCTACCAATACCTAAAGTAAGAGAAAGTATTTTATTGCACCCAAAATTTTATATTGAGATTTAACTGGAAATACATGTTTAGGGATCCCTGAACCCCAAAAAAGCATTTTCAGTAATAGGATCAGATATATATGTGTGGGTGTGAACATCATAACTAAAAAACCCAAAATCAGTTAAATACCAAAACTGGTATTGAAGCACAGCATATTCCAAGGATGCAACACAAATATTAGCAAGAAAATCCTCCAATCCATAGATACGTACCCTTTACATGGAAAATGTTACATTAGGTTTTCTTTTTTAAAAATGGCTCTAATGGTTTTATTTAAAATGTCACATGTTTAATATATTGACATAAGAAGTAAAATGAACAAGTATATCTTGAATTTTCTGTGAATATCGTGTGAGGTTCCCTTTATTTGATTGGATTTTGTATAGCAAGGAAATCTTAAAAGATAGACAAAGTCTTACTGTAGGAAAAATGTGGAGCTTATTAAAATATACAATTTGTGCCAACTCTTTTCCTAGAGCTAGCCATTTTTCAAGTATTCCATTTTACAAGTTTAGACCTTTCTTAAGCATCACAAATTGACATGATTGAAAGTTTGCAGTTCTTGCTTCACCTACCCCTCCTTTTCTTTCCATTTCAAGAGCTTGCTGCTTTGAATGCTGTTTCCTCAAGCTGAAACCATCTTGCTTAATTTTTAAAACTTTCTATATAAAAATATACTGTGAGCAATGTAGTAAGCATAGAGGAATAACCTTCTAGTGAATAGCATAACATATAATGAATATATGTGAATTTGTTATTGGTATAGAAAGTCATATGAATGCACATAAGATTTTTGTAATTATATTTCTCTTCAACCTGTATAAGAACATAACTTAATAACATACTGATAAAAAAATTAAAGCATATAATCCCAAAGCAATATTAAGTCATGAGCTACTGTGCTGTAATTAGGCTTTTCTCATTTGTTAATGTTTAACTTTTACCTTTGATAGCAGATCGTGCTACAGTACTTAGTGCATATTGATTTACACATGTCTCACCAAGCACAGTATATTAAGAAGCTTTATTATCTCTTCCTACACTTAATATAAAAATAAAGAATACCTCAGTAAAAGTTTTATATAACTTTTTTATGCTGCTTCAAAATTTAATTTCTTCAACTCTGAAAAGATTTCTCCTACATTTATTGCTTTAAATGCTTCGTTTAATCTGAGGTATGGTTTCTGAATAAATTTTGCTCTCTTAATTACTCAAAGCAGAATCACACAAATTGGTTACTATTGAAATATTAATTAAAAAATACTTGCTTTTCTTCTGTGTAATTTGATTCAGCTCTGCCATCAGTGAACTTCATAGGAGAAATAATTGATGAATAACTCTTCTCTTTTTCAATTGCATTCATAGATTCAGGGGTAAGTTTCTTCCCATGATACCCAATTATTTCCTCCAAGCTTAGTTCTTGTCCATTTATTGAATCAAACCTCTCATGAACTGGTTTCTTAACAAAATTTCTGAGATCCTCAAAATTTATACTTTCATTACTCACTGAAGCTTTGCAGTTCAAAATGCTGCTTTGACTCATCCTGCCTGAATGAAACTCACTGAAAAAGGAAGAGTACCTAAAAGAAAGAAAGAAAGAAAAGGCTTATTCCCAAAATGAGTAACTGCATAAATTCTACTTCTTTTTAAAAAAAACCAAAAAGCATTACTGCAACATTGGTAATGCATGTTTCATGTCATCTGATTTCTAGCTTAATAATAGACAATCAAAACTATGAGTAATGTTGAATGTAAGGAAAATTATCCAGCTGATCCTGAATTTCAAACTGAATTGGCTATGGTTATCTTGTAATCTAAAGCCTGATGAAGTGGGTAACAACCATGACAATGATAGCAAAAATTGTTTAGTTTACTTTTGTACAATACAAAGTGATAATTTTGAATAAACAATATCATTGTACCGAGCAGGATGGTTCAGTCGGTAATGTCTGTGACCCATATTCAGGAGGTCCCGGTTCAAATCCCGTAGGCCGACCAATCTGACTGAGGTGGTTTCCCTTAGTCGCTAAGGTAAATAACCAGATTGGATATTTAATACCATGACACAAAGTTCCACCTTAAGTCTAAAACAATAGTAAAAATGAAAAATAGGTAACAATACCAAATGCTGTGTCATCTATCCACAGACAACGAAAACAGGTAGACGGGACGTCACCCTAATGCCATCTGCATGGCATGAAGCAGAAGATCCAGTTTCTATGCACTAAGGTCTCTGTGGACATGTGACGAAGCAAGATGTCATGGTTACAGGGATGAAACCTAGAAGGCTAACTATCTGCCTTTCTATATGAAAGCAGCAGGTAGCATGGCATGAAGCAAAAGATCCAGTTGCTATGCACTACGGTCTCTGTGGATACATGATGAAGCAGGTGGTATCAGGGATGAGACCTAGAAGGCTAACTGTCCACCATGCATTGATCTAAGAATTATCCACTAATAGATCTGCCGCAATATGACCACGTAGTTAAAGCAACGTAAAATAAATAGAGTAATAAAAAAAAAGAAAGAAAATATCATGTTTAAGCACGAGGATTAGTGGTGTAGTCAGTCATTAGCAGCTTCTGAGGAACTTATATAGGTGATAATGCATGTCAGGTGGTGCGAGGGATAAGTACCATTTTGACAAGGGCACTTATTTTTCAGATATGGAGAAGTAGGCCTACATTCATGGACTTATGGGTATTGCATAAGAAAGTTTCCCAAAGTGTTCAAGTTTCAATTCCTTGTGGTTTCTTATATTAAAATCTGGAATTCAGGACTTCAGTTGGCAAGGCTGTGTAAACATTTACAAGTAATTTTTCTAGAAATTCACATAATTGTTGGTAAGACAGAAGAAACTGTTTTAGACACACAATTAGGAACTCTCTCTGGATTACCTTTTTTTTTTCTTGCTTCTTTTTTTTGTTTGTTTGTGTGTTCCATTTATGTACCACCTTTAACATCTAAGGTCATATTGGCGACTTTTGCCTTTGGAACAATTGTCCATTGGCAATGATGTTAACTCATTAACTACTGTGTTAATTTTTGGGTTTTCTTTCTATACATAAAATTCACACACAAACATTTACAGTCTCACTCATACTTCCTTGATTATCCTTGTTGTTCAAAAAAAGCTTTCTACTAGAAACCACTGTGCTCAGTGCTGAAAATTATACTACTGGCAATGAACAACTTCACTGAATAGTGAAACCAAGTGGTACTGCAGGAATTTGGATTAAAAAGTGCATGCATTAGTTTCTGAGGCAACAGTTGGATATTACAATGGCACCTTACTCTCAAAGATGATTTTTGTCCCCCCTGTGTTACCATACTCTCAGATGATTTCTATTTGTTACTATAGTGTATATTCAAATATTTTGGGATCTAAATTATAACCACAAGGCAAAAGTAAGTTTTTATAGATAATTTATGACAAAAATAATGATTTAGTAAGCACATATCCTGTTTAAGAATAAGACAGTAGCATCAATTTAGTTCCAAAATTTTGCTACCATTAAAAAAAAATACTAATGTAAGTACGGTAGTCCATCTTTCAGTATAAAAAACAAATATGAATATAACTAAACAAAAACTGAAAATCTAAATAAGAGAAATCTGATCACAAGCAGGCAACAAAAAAGGAACAAAATTAAGGACCTGCTGCATTCGCCAGGTAAATGCAAGGTTTAAAATTATCACACAGTCTGCACATTATCAGAAAGTTCCATTGAAAGCTTGTGTGATGACTTTATAATTAGATATTGCCAGACAGTACATCTGGAGTGACGGTGGTCATCTCTTGCAGAATGAACCACCACCATTGCTTCAAGTTTGCAGTCTATCTCGCAAATACTTAATGTTTCAGATAACCACAAAGAATAAAATACTCATTAATCTTATCCATTTGAGTTGCATTGAATAATAATAAATCAAGAAGTTTCAAAACTAAACTAAATTGGTATTTTCAGTAGCAAAATTACCATGAAATGA
This sequence comes from Deroplatys truncata, assembly GCA_030765065.1. Lineage (NCBI taxonomy): Eukaryota > Metazoa > Arthropoda > Insecta > Mantodea > Mantidae > Deroplatys > Deroplatys truncata. Next base: position 123,145,727 of record CM060978.1, read on the forward strand.
TAGAATAAAAAGCAATTCAAATGAAATTCAATAACAATAACAGGCCTGCTGATGAACCCATGGGTTCTACATGCAGCCAAGTCAAATTCAAATTGATTAAGAATGACAACAGGAAGAACACAAATATATCTGAAAACTCAGTAGTGATACAAGTTAGTGTACAATGATTAGTAATTTATGCTATCCATTTATACTTAGTGGCACCAATTTTCAAATAAGTTTGAGCACCCAGTATTAGACAACATTATGTAAACATCAACACATCAGAATTCCGAAAGCGAGAGAATACTTTATATATGCCATGGTAAGCATGAGAGTATCGTGTGTTTAATGGTAAATTTATGACTTAGTTGTTTTTATATAGCCTAGATAAATGCACCTATGTGGTTGTTGACAGTGGCAGCAGCAGCTCTATGCATATTTAAGCTTTTGTATGATATTTTATGTACATTCAAATTTGTATTTAGCTTGCAGATAGTTAATTCTGCATTATGGATCTATCCCAAGAAATGGATTCGCTAAATGCAAGAGCAATTAAACTACAATTGATGAAATTGTTTATTCATTACATGTCTTTATTATTTATCTGCAGAGAGAAATATTTCTCTAAGTGTATATTTCAGGAGCAACTTTTCATATATGAAATGGAATTTTACAAAATTGTGTCATATCTATTATACACGATGCATGAAAAGGGATAAAAAGCGTTGTCAACATAATTTAACGTTTTAAAGCAGAACTTCTCAAAGGACCTGAATTCCAGAATTCCACAAACCAATGAAGTTTGAAACTTGCAAAATGCTATATTATTATCACTTTAATAAGGAGATGATGATGATTTATGTTTAAGGGCGTTAAGGGTCATTAGGGCCCTTGTAAAACAAATCATGGCAAAGGCCAGAGATAAAGATGAATTTAAAAATCATAGCAAAAGCCAAAGATAAAGATCAATATAAAACCATAGCCAAAATCAGAGATAAAGATGAATATATAAAACTAAACTGAGAGGTACAAAAAGCTTGATATCAATATGACTAAATCTGCATTTGAAAATTTACTTTTGACACAAACTTAAAAACCCTTTCAACTGCTTGGTTATCAACCACTAAGGCCTCTGCAAGACTGGCCAGCAGTTGCAGAAAGTCCCAAAGCTGTGCTAGAGGAATACACTCTACCTAAGCATGACAGGCCGACAGATTTTCACCACACAGCAGACAAAGAGGAGCAGGGTCCCCCTTAAAGAGGTAATCGTGCATAAAATTGCAGTGGCCAATATGCAACCAAGCCAAAATCATCTCCTGACAATGAGATATATGAGAGGAACTTACCCAGTTTATCAGAATGCGCTTTACTACTCTAAGCTTATTTCTGTGGAAAGCTGTCCACTCTTCGCACCAGCACAGTAGCACCACTCACTGCAAAACAAGCCTAAAGTCTTCTGATGTTACACAAGATATTGCAATACTGAGTTCTGTGGTCCCACTTAGCTGCCAAAACTGCCAGTTTATTTCCCAGCAAGCCAACATGACCAGTATCCAAGCACAATCCACATTAACACCAGAAGCATGTAAAACATGGAGGGCATCCTGGATATGCTGTACAGTGGGATGGTAGTTGTACAGCTCATGAAGGCTCTGAAAAGCACTAAGGGAATCACTGAAAATGAGACAGTCACCCAATTTTCGACGGCGCACATACAAAATGGCTCGGTATATGGCATAGAGATCTGGGTAATGTTGCTGCCAGCCTCTCCTGTCCTACGTCACCGTAAGCTGCCAACACGCAAAATTAAAACATCATTAGAAATACGCGAGTGGCAGTAACGCATTGTGAGGATGATTTTGGCATTGTGTATAAATGCCGACGAGACGGAGAAGACCGCGGGAAAGTCGTTGTTCAAAATGGCTAACTATTACGCATTATTTGCTTTCATTTATCTCAGCATTTTAATTGGCTGCTTAATCACGTGAAGATCTGGTTGGACTGACAATTATTCATAAAGTTACGATTATTATTTACTTTAATTACGTCTTTTACTGCCATATGTATTAACTGTTAGCAACACACCAGCTTTATTTGATAGTGGCATGTTGCGTATGCATTACATTCCTTAATTCAACCCAAAATGTAAGATTGAGCAGTACAATTGCAGAATAAATAAGAACGTCCTCATATTGTGGTGAAATAAACTTTGGCTACGCTATATACCGCATAACCTCAAATAATTATTACATCATAACCTCGAGTAATTCCCCAATAGGTAAATAACTTTAAAATGTAACATATCGTAATATTCGCTTATTTAACCAACACACAGTTCCAGTACTAGTGTGACAGACAAACGCTATACTTTAAATATCCCGTAGCACCAAATACCATTCATTTTAGCAAATTTATGAGGATTTGCGTAAAGAACCCCGTCGCAGGTCCCCTTTTTCGTGATCATGAATATTGGCTTTTCCTACGATCCGTTCCATTTACACTTGCGGTCCATTCCGCGGCTACCGTAATTCGACACATCCGTTCCTGCATGTAACTCGCATTCATGTTCCACACTGCCAACATACACATCATTCTAGTGTTCTTAATCGCTACAACGTAGGTATGATTTAGCGAGCTGACGTAGGGCAGGGAGAGGCTCGCAGCAACATTACTGAGATCTGCACTATACATGGAAGGGCTACCATGAAAACCGAATGTAGGGGTTCGGTTTCATAAACATAAGCACATCCAACATCGTCTGTGCACCTAAATCCATTGGTGTAGATCAAAATTCGGTCATTGTAAAGTGACAAAAATTCTAAAAAACTAAAGTAGGCATCGTAGACTTCCGGTATGCCGTCATCCAAAGATCTACGTGAGATGTCGCACGCAACCAAGGGGGGGGGGTACATCCTCTCCCCCTTAGGGAACATGCTGGGTATTTCAATATCATGCTTTCTGAGAAGCTCCCGGAAACGAACACCTGCAGGCCTTCCATTAATGGAGCTGTTCCTATAACGTTCGTCCAGCTGGTGTTGAAAAAAGAAGTGAACGTTGGATGTGTAGGCATATACTCACATCCACAGCCATAATTTCCTAACAGACATCACACCGATACCGCAGAGGAGGTTCTGCCGATTCGGCGTAAAGACTCATAACTGGGTTAGTTGTAAAAGCATCGACAGCCACTGGAATGCCTCAATTTGGACTGTGTCTAATTTTCTCAGCACAGAGGTCGTGCTGAGGAATAAACAATACACCATAGTCTAACTTGGATCGGATCAGTGCGCGATACAGTCGCAGCAAAACTGTTCGATCCGCTCCCCAAGATTTGCCATTTCATACTCGTAAGATATTCAGAAAACGGTCACATGGCGCCTTCAACATCAGTCATGTGTGTGATGACTAGCTAAGTTTTCTATCAAAGGTCAACCCTAGGAATCTGTACGGAAGATGGTAATTGTTTCCTAAGGCGCCAGAAGTTAACGCAGACTGACTTTTCAGTTGAGAAACGAAAGCCCTTTTAGAAATCCATTCTTGAAGATTGTTTAAACGTTGCTGCATACAGCGTTCCAAAAACGGCGTACGCTGAGAAGTACAATAGATGGCAAAGTCGTCTACAAATAAACATGACAATATCCCTGGAGGTACACCTTTCGAGGTAGAACTAGTTGCTATACCAAACAGTGTAACGCTTAGTACCGATCCCTGAGGCACTGCGTGCTCCTGAACAAAAAGGTTCGAAGAAAACTAGCTGACCTTTACTCGAGAAACGCGGCCCTTCATAAACTCCCGAATCAACAGTGGTAAGCGTCCACGTATGTTCCAGTTGTGTAGGGATGCGGTATCCCTGCTTCCCAACAAATCTTCTCAATGTCAAATATCGCAACGGTTTGAAAATTCTTCATGAACTGTTCATGATCTGCGTTGATAATGATATAAGGTAGTCCAAAGTTGAACGGTGTCTTCGAAAACAGCAATGAATGTTGTTCAGTAGTTTGTGAGATTTCAACCACCATATCAACCGTCCATTGAACATGCGTTCCATCACCTTGCAAATGCAACTGGTGAGATAAATAGGACGGTAGCTGAAGGAAGATGTCCTTTCCAGCATTCAAAATGGGTATGGCGGTGGCCTCTTGCCACATTTCTGGGAAAGTGATGTCAACCCAAACACGATTATAGACTCGAGCAGGGACACTTTACATTCAGAAGAGAGTTGTTGCAACATTTGTATATGGATACCATCTGGTCATGGTGCCAATTGTCAGGAAGATAAAAGAGCAAGTTCTAACTCCGCTATAGTGAAAAGGCGATTGTAATCTCCAAGGTTTCACAGAACGAAACGAGAAACCTTGAGATTCCACCAGAGTCTTAACTGGAAGGAACTCGAGCGAATAGTTATCTGAGCTAGAAACTTGAGCAAAGCACTGCCAAATGTGTTAGCCACCTCAAATGTACCAACAACAGCTCCTGCAGATGTTTTAAGACTGGCGATTGGCATGTGGTCGATTTTACGTTCACACATCTTAACTTATCCCATACGACGGAGGAAGGTGTATCGATTAAATTAAGCTACAAAGTTGCTCCGTGGTGTGTTTTTGTTATCCTTAATAACCTGTCTAGACTAGGCACGCATTTTCTTGTATTGGGTTAGGTTATCCAGTGTAGGGCGACGCTGAAAAACCCTAAGAGCGCGCCTGCACGCACGAATTTCATTTCGGCATTCATCCGTCCGCTAAGGGACGAAAAATCGGCGGGGGTGGGCAGTTGACTGAGGAATACATTGCTCAGCAGCAGAAAGAATCGTCCCTGTGAGACGTTTAACTAAAACATTCACAGAGTCGCGTGCATTGCAATTAAACACAGTCAACTGGGTGTAAAGGTTCCAACTGGCTTGATCTAAGCCCATCTAGGCAAACATGTGGAGCATACATATTTTGTGTGAAGAGACTAACAAGACATAGAAAGTGGTCACTAGTGTAAATCAGAGATGCCATTCCATTGTAAGGAAACTTCCAACTTTAGTGAACAAACTGCTAAATCAAGATGTGAAAAACTATTGAAAGATTCTGAGAGAAATGTAGGCCCTGGTGAACCCCAAAGAGAATGATGCGTATTGGCGTCTCCCACCAAAAGAAAAGATGTTGGTAACTGGGAAACTAGATCTTCTAAATCAGTGAGCGAGAGGTCGTCAGAGGGAGGCAGATAAATATTACAAATGGCGAGCTACTGGCCTATAAGCCTGCTGAACTCAACTAGCAAAGTGCTGAAAAACCTGATACAACCCAGCCTCCAGACAATACTAGATGCAAACCAGGTGCTTCGTCCGAAACAATTTGGCTTCCGGAAGGGCCATGCCACCACGCACCAACTTATCCGGTTGGTGGAAATCACCTGCACTGCTTTCAATAGAAACCAGTACGTATCCTCACTCTACCTGGACCTCACACGAGCTTTCGATAGCTTTTGGCACAATGGCCTCCTTTCCCAGCTAATCCAAAACAAATTCCCTACACTCCTATCTGAGCAACCACTCCTTCGCAGTCTCCAACAATGAAATCACCTCATCTCATCCTATACGGGCCGATGTATCCCAGGGCAGCGTGCTGGGACCTGTGTTTTTTTCTACTCTATATAAATACCCTGTCTTGACTGCCAAACTGTCACTTGTTGCTGTTTGCAGACGACACTGCCATCCTGTCCTCTTCCAGGAAGTAAGAGGCAGCCCAGCGCGGGTGCAGCAATATGAAGATCTCTTACGACCTGGTTTTCCAGATGGAGACTTCGCCTTAATAGACAAAAGTCGCAAGCTATAACTTTCACCAGACGCCAGGTAAACCTCCTAGCAAATCTACGGGTCGGGGGGCCCCCTGGACAACCACCGTAAAGTATCTCGGTGTCTTAGTGGCTACAAAGCTCACTTGGAAGGACCGCTTTCAAGAGACTGCAAACAAAGTAAACAAACGCCTCGGGATGCTGTACCCCCTTTGTATATATATATATATATATATAAAATAAATAAAAAAGGTTTTCCACTGATTCACCCCTCCAAAACACATCCAGCATCCTCCCAAACGTCCTCTTCCGCCACTTCTACCTCCCCTGTTTTTGGCAACGCATCAAAATCAAACACCCCTAATCAAATCATACCTGCTCCAACAAATTTGATCTCCCGTACCTAACAAACTCCTCTTCACTGCCAGTATGGCAAAGAGGTGAGACACCGCCAACACCCGGCGAATAGTCCCCACCTTCAATCCTTGTAGAAGTGGATGGATGACAGTTTAATCCGTACAGCGATTGACTGGATGTCAGACTGTATGGATACAGATTCCACGAATATATCATCTCGGATGAGCACCATAGTGGCCCAAAGTAATACCCTCTTCTGGTTTAAAATCATACCGTACTGGGGTACTAAAAATCCTTAGCATGGTCTTTCGGAAGGGAAGTAAAGCCAGCGGACCCGTATCGTAGATTTACGGCACATAAAAGAACCTCAAGCCTAATAAAGAGGCCTCTGAGCAAAATTAACGGTCTTTCACGCCCAATATAGAATGGGACGCTAAGGACCACAGCAGTTAAAGAGCGCCCATAAACAAAAAACTCAATTTAATTTTTAGTACTGGGGTACTCTCTGATTTGAAAGCTGTCTTGCGGACGGAGTTTAGTCTCTTGCAAACATACGACCAAAGACTCATAATTGCTGAGCAAAATTTCAAGTTCTGGTCGATGTGTTTTAATTCAACGTAGGATAGCCATAGTAATTATAATGGAGTAAGTTCTCAATCTAAGAGTCCACTACGTTGAGGAAAGCTGTGGTCGAAACAATTTACCCTTTTTCTTTGGTGTCGGGCTTCAACGGAGGTTTTATCGTGCCTCTTTTTCACTGTCGTTCTGGCAGTGTGTGCAAAATCCTCCTGCCCCATCACCTCTATGGTAGAGGATCCTTTTCCGACAGAAAACTTCGGTTCGAGAGCCTCGAATCGGTTGGAAGTTGAGATCAGCGAAGGCGTAGATTGGCGATCTGAGTCTTTCCCGGGAGATTCTTCAGAAGAGGATCTCGGAGGAGATGCTAGTGGCCTTTTTTACCCTTTGATATTCTGGCTGCAAACTTTTCACTTACTTTAAGGTTCTGTCGAGGCTGGTACTGAATTTTATAGGTGGTGCATTATATGTTAACGGCTTGCCAGTCTTGTGGGTTCAGGGAAATCTTCTACCTAACCCGGATCTCCTGGATCGCTCTTTCGTCCGTAAAATGGGGGCATTCTCGGGTACTTGATGGGTGTTCACCGCTGCAGTTAATACATATTGGAGCTGGTGTACATGCTCCGTCGTGAGAGATGTCTCCACAGTTAACACAAGTAGATTCACCGTTACAAAAATCGCTAGCGTATCCAAAGCGCTGACATTTATAGCATCTCAGCGGGTTCGGGATATACGGCCTGACCTTAATGACTTCATGCCCTGCCTATATCCTTTGAGGGATATCTACCCTATCAAAGGTGAGGAACAGGGTACAAGTGGACAAGAATTCACCTCTTTCTTTCCGCTGAACCCATAAATCCAAGTCACACCTTGCTGTTCAAGATTTTCTTGAATCTCTCGTTGGACTCACCGTCCAATGCACTGGTGTTCACTATACCGCTAGAGGAGTTCAAGGTCTTGTGCATTTCAACCTGTATAGGGTAGCTGGCTAACATTTTTGCTGTCAGTATTCTCAGTTCCTGAGATGCTGAATGTGCTTCAACCAGGAGCATGCCATTGTGAGATCTTATACATGATTTAATTGGACCAAAAATGTTATCCAGACCCTTTTGAATGACAAGTGGATTCAGTGTAAAAAAATTTTTTCCTTCCTCACTTCTTGCAATAACTAAGTAGCGAGGACCACTAGACTCCACCACTTCTTTTCCAATTATTTTTATTGTTTTTTGTAGATTTTTACATCCTTAGCAATTTAATCCTCCACCATTACAAATCTCTCCTATGGCATGCTCACATCCTGGGCACCACCCCAGCTTAGATGAGAGTCCTGATCTGGACCTTGCTCACCTCAGGGTCTCACCTCCCAATTTATAGATCGAGGGTCTCAATCGCCTTCAGGAATGTAACAGCACATGTAATGGCCCCTCCCAGGACTGACCTTTATCAATGGATATGAACACAGTCCTACATGATACTCAGTGGCTGGGAGTTACACATTACCCAGTCACCACTTGTGACTGCCCTCCTCCGTTCTGTGAAGCATGATGCAGTAATTTGTATCACAAATTACTTAAATGTAAATAATGATTGTAATATGAATATGCATTTTTATGTGACATTGATTTCAGATGTTTATTAATTGTAATTATTATTTGGAAATAAGTTTATACGGCCTTACTGAAACTGTCAATAATAGCGCGCAATAATGCAGCGAGGGGGTGAGCTGTTTATCATTATTGGAAACGAGGAAGTTACGTAATGTTGGCGCATTTTCGGTAGAAACTTCTGGAATGTTTCCTCCCTAAAGCATATGTATTCATAATTTTAATTGGATATTAAGATAGACACTAATGTTGGCGCGTTTTATTAGCCAATTGCAGTTCAGTTATAATCTTTAGGCGTATCTGGACGAGGGCGTATAAATAGGGTAGGTTGGAGGTAAAGTCAGTCAGTCCTTCAGCTCGCCGAAAGCATTAATACATTACACGTCGTATTTAGCCGCAGTTCATCAAAAATCTGTGTACACTACACGTCGTCTTCAGTCAGTCAGTTCGTCGAAAGTATTAGTTCGTCATACATCGGAGATAGATTCACAAGTTACGCGCAGCAGAATTATGAAAGATCTAAAATATGGTAAAGTTAATTATACAAAAGGTTGAAGTACGTTGATTAAAAGTGATCAGTAAGAAGTTATTATAACAGTTTCAGTTTGGCGAGTATATAGATCAATATGTAAAAGTGATAGTGAACGTGTTCGACAATAAAAATTATAAAACAAATTTCTTCATCAGTGTTCTTTTTGGATAAAAGATTTCTTTCCGTTTACACAACCCTGATCAAGACACATGTTCGACCCAAGATAAGATAATAGCTAGCCGGAGGACAGTAAACAAAACTTAAAATTCTTTCAAACACTGATACTAGGTACCACAAATTGCTAACACTAGATGGAGCTACAAACCGAACAAATGAATGACGTCACAAGATGGCTTCAACACACGGGATGTAAACAAACATTTGTAAGTAATACCGTTACAAATTGGATCCCATACGTGGGGCAGTTTAAAATTATGTAATCAAACAAAACAAAAGCAGCACAATATAAGATCTTCAAGTTATAATAACTTACGTAAAAACATATTACGTAAGCAATAAAGTTACTACATATTGGCGCCCAAACGTGGGGCTCAAAACATATTACGTAAGAATGATACTACAAGCAGTATCCCTCAGACTGTGTTCAGGTAGGTAACTGATAATCAGTCAAATACACCTATGTACCAAAGTTGATTGGGCATTTGGTATAACCCCTCTAACCTCTTAGAGGAACTCAATTGACGGCCTGTATTACGATCTCCGGTTAAAAGTCATGGTTTGTAACCTATCAGTTATCGCTACCTGAAGGTTAGGTGCATTGCCGCGTATTACAAACGCATATCAACCGATGGTTAGTAACCCTAAGGTTTATGATGCTGGGCGAGAAGTTGGCAACACCAAAGAGATATGTATTTCTCCTTGGCAATAGTTTTCTGAGTGATTTCACTGTTTATACAACGCTATCTCGTGGTAATCTGCAACACTATAGCGTCATTATTGGTCATTAGTAACAAGGCGAGCGGACAGACTATTATAGATTGTGAACGGTTTGGGAGATTTTTTTTTAGAGAATTTTGACATGAACATAACCTAAAATGTAATTTATATACATGTCATTGAGCATACAAGATGCGGTTCTAGTACGTTATTGGATTACTGAGCTACAATAGGATACCGTAAACAATAGTTATAATTACCTTTTTATTAGCTTTTCCGTTCGCGAAAGCTATTATATTTATAGAAAAGCAACATCGATGGTTCTAATGTTGATTCGGATTTACACATGTTGCCTTACATTTACGTTCAACACAATATTCTTAAGTTTGTTGCATCTTTCTAATACCGTTCCTTGGTTATTCTATTTGGAAAACTATGCCACACTTCAAAGTTTCGTTAAAAATAGTGTTAAGAGTTTTGACGTAAAAGTTTTACGAATATCACTTTAATAACCGAAAACCATAGTCTTTTGACGCAAACATTTCATGAATATCACTTAAAACTAACGTGGAAAGCCATTCGACAATTTTAAAAACCAACCTAAATATAAACTAACACGCAAAATACGTTTACCTTTGCCCACACTGCTTGTCATTTAACCTAAAATGTTTGGCCTTCCAAAAACAATCCAAGCACAATGGTTAGTTCCTTACGCCCTGACAGTAATATTTAAGACTGGGTGTTGGAGTGAACTATTCTAATGTATAGATAACATTTCCAAAAACTTGAAAATATATTCTGAATCACTCTCAATAATCAATCTCTGCCGGTGGTACGCCATGTTTCATTCGGAAATATGAGTTAACTCCAAGGTATCATCTTTATCCACCACTTGAGGTGGTGGTTAGTTTACCTCCAAAAATAACTCCCGGGTAGCCCTTAACCAAAGATTGTAATACAGTCGCAGTACGTAACTCTCAGGTAAATCTTACCCCAAACCTTAACCGGATATCGTAATACAGGCCGTGAGAGTGTGACTTAGGACACCGAGAGCACTAATCCTGTACCTATTGTAGTAGGCCCCTGGGAGAACTTTAATAAGGAGGAAGCATTAATCAAAAATAGAGCAAAATTTGTAGAAATAATATTTCCCAGTTCTTAAAACTACAATTTGTTAACTTAGCATCAAATGTTGTCAGACAAAACTTGCAATGGTCACCAGCAGAATCAATAAGAAAAATTTTGGGATGTTTTCGATGAAACATTTGTCAGTGAAGTTTATTAGACATTTCAGGATAATCATTTTATTTTGATATACTTTGTGTAAATTTTGTTTCCGATTTTTCACTGTAATTGTTAGCAGACAAGTGGGAGATATGAAATGGTGATTTAGGCTTAATCAAGGATGGGCAAATGTCTATTAACTTCATCAGGCATATGCATGAAGCATTAGCTACCTGTTATTTGTTTCAGACAAATTTATCACTAAATAGCATTTTATCCAGGCATCTGCTACTCTTAAACCTCTGATAGTGTTCTTGCTTAATACATAAATTATCATCAACTCCTTCAATTAATAAATTGCTTTTATTTCATTTTGAATATGGAACCAGCATATTAGGGAGGGAATCTTTAAGGATAGCACAGTTTGTAAACAAGCCTTAAAATATTTCCAGATATTTCTGACCTTGTGAACTGACTAACATTACATTCTATCTTGAGATGATGATGATGATGATGATGATGATTTTTGTTTAAGGGCACTCAACTGCTAGGTCATTAGCGCCCTTATCTTGAGATCTGCCAACATGACAGATGATAATAGTATGGAGTATGATTATCATCACTGCTGCTGAAATGAGTCCTCAACTCTGACACATCCTCCTATGTCAATGTGGACATGGTATGACATCTTGGATAACATGATGTAATAGGCAGCTCATATTCTGTTGGAGATCAAAGCAGATTTCAAAGCCTTGTCTTACTCTTCAAATAATCTCAGTGAAAGATATCCAGTGGAATCAAATCTGTTAATTAAACAGGCCACAACATAAATCCATTACACCTGATTCATCTCTCTCATGGAGCATGCTTGCCATGCTCCACTGCTCATCTGTAGCACTGAGAGAGTATGCCATCCAACTGAAATTGTTCATCCAGTGCCACAGAGCTACAAATGTTGGCTTTATCAGCAGAAAGCACAGTTGTGCTGAACAGTGTCATCAACAGGCGCGATGTGCATAAAAGATATATAAATCAAATCAATGATATTCTTCGGTGGGCCTGCAATAAACTGAAAGCTATATTTTTTGATATGAACAAATTCTTAAGATGACACGTTTGGCTAGAGATGGATTGCATCTGAACATAAAGAGGTCCTATATGCTAGGGTAAAGAAATAAGCCAAGTTATCAAAATCTGCATGCAACAGGGAAACTAGTTTCTTGGGTAGCTGTTGGTAAAGCTACATCAACATCCTATCACCATAAAACATCCGATGTTATAGGAGCTGTTACTCCAAACAAGGTAGGTAATCATATAAACAAGCCAGTATTAAAGCTTTTACATCAAAATGTGCAATCTTTAGCAAATAAAATAAATGATCTTGAGGTTCTCATTGCAGATGATGTTGTGAATGCTTCTGTTCTGTGTTTCACAGAGTACTGGTTAAAATCAGATTGTCTAGAAAATACAAAGCTCCCAACCTATAACTTAGCAGCATACTTTTGTCGAGAGAATAGCAGCCAAGGTGGAAGTTGCGTTTATGTAAGAAAAAATATTGCATATAACTGTTTAATTTCCCTGAAATGGTTTTCCAAAGAGAAGTGCATAGAAATCTCTGCTGTTGAATTGCTATACCGTAACACATTCAATATATGTATATAGAGGCCACCAGGACATTTTAATACCTTCTTAAACAAAATAAAAACAACCCTTGGTCATAGCAGATCAATAAATAAAACAATAATAGTCTGTGGTGAATTTAACATACATTTTGACAAAGACTCCAAGCAGAAAACAGAGTTTATACATTTAGTAACATCTTACAAATTAAAGGCCACTGTTGAGACGTATACTAGAGTAACATTGAACACTGCTTCTGCCATTGATCAAATATTTATAAACTCGGATCGGCCGCACAATATAGGAACTGTTAGAATGGGTTTTAGTGACCATAATGCACAAACAATTAGTTTTACAGCCAATGGTAGAATATTTCAACACACAAAAGTAACAAATATGAAAAGGATATTTGATAATAGTAATACAGAAATGTTTTTATGCATGCTTGAAAATGAATCTTGGGATGAAGTCCATAATCACAGGAACCCAAAAAATAAATATGATCCTTTTATTTCTTTCTTTAAATATAATTTTGACATTGCTTTTCCATTTAAAAGTTATGTAAATACAATTCATAAATATGGCTAATGAAAGGTATAAAAGCTTTGTGTGCTAAAAAAAGATTCCTGTATGAAATCTCAAAGAACCAAAAACCCACACTGCACTTTAATAGCTACTTCAAGCGATACAAAAACACACTAAATAAGGTAATTAAAGAAGCTAAAAGAATGGAAAATGATAATTATATATATTCAGCACATAAAATAAAAGCTACTTGGCATATAGTCAAAAGCAAAATTGGCAAAACATCCAACAGCAATAATCTTAAACTTAAAAGCAATTCTGGTATCATAAATAACCCAACATCAATAGCAGAAGTATTTAATGATTATTTTATAAATATTGGAGTGCAATTATCTGGGAAACAAAGTAAAACAAATCCAAATTTAACACAACTTCATTTTACTCATCAATGCTTTTAAAACCAACAGATCCAATAGAAGTACTATTGGTAATTGCTCAGCTAAAAACTAAATATTCACATGGAATTGACAATGTTCCAGATTTCCCAATTAAGAAATGTTCTCACTTAATAACATATTCTATAGCTGATATATGCAATGCCTCTTTTGAACAGGCAGTTTTTTCCAAATTCTTTAAAAGTAGCTAAAGTAAAACCCTTGTATGAAAAGTGCAACCACATGGAAGTTTCAAACTATGGACCTATTGCATTGCTGTCAGGTTTCTCAAACATAACTGAAAAAGTATTTTATAAAAGACTATTAAGTTTTATTGAAGTGAATAAATTGATATCAGAAACTGAACATGGCTTTCAAAAGAGCAGATCCACAGAAAGTGCTATTTTTCAATTTGTAAATACAGCGATAGAAATCTTAGACAGAAAAGAAAATATATTAGGAATTTTCTTTGATTTATCTAAAGCCTTTAATGTATTGAATCATGAATTGCTTCTTGCCAAACTAGACAACTCGGGTATTAGACGTACTCCATTACAGTGGATAAGCACATATCTTAAAGACAGGAAACAATTTGTAGAAATTATACATAATAAAGAGGGATCATTAAACTATCAGTCAAGGACAAAACAGATTAAATTAGACATTCCACAAGGATAAATATTATGTGCCATCCTGTTATTTGTGAATTATTTGAGAGCAACTTGTCAGCAAATAAAGTAATACAGTTTGCAGATGACACAAATATAATTGTAAAAGGAACAAACCAAGACACACTTTTAAATCAAGTAGCAAGAGAAGTTTCAAATTGGTTTAAAAATAATCAGCTGATAGTAAATACACAGAAAACTGCTGTATTGCATTTTCACACTCATCAAAATAAAATTTTCAAAGAATCCATAGTTCATTTCAGTAACATAGAAATCAGAAACATTAGCAACACAAAGTTTCTTGGTATTTGGATACAGAATAATGTTAAATGGGACAAACACATCAATACACTAACAAATGGACTTGGAACTATCTGTTATACTTTCTTAATACTAATAAATAATGTAACTCTTGAAACAATGAGAAAAGTTTATTTTGTATATGCTCATTCAATTATGCGATATGGAATTGTATTCTAGGGGAATTCACCATAATATAAAATCTTAAAGATTGCTAAGAACAATGATTGGAGTACATTATAGAACCACAGTAGGCCCTCTTTAAATCACTTCACATCTTACCTCTCCCAAGCATATACATTTATGAATTAGTCCTTTTTACAGACAATGCTTATCTTTTGGTAATATAATTTCCAACAAACCAAGAATTTCACAACTGTAATACTAGACAAAAATCAGATATACATGTAATGAGAATCAATAAGAAACTGTTGCAAAATGGAACAATCTATGCAGTATCAAATTATATAACAAACTTCCTCTAAGTTTGAAGTCAATAAAGAAATTTACTTGTCACTTTAAATCAGCATTACTGGCACTTTGCTTGATCACAGGAGGAATTCCTTAAACAGTGAAATGTATGTTTGGAATAATTGTACATAATTTAGGCAAAATGTTTCTTTTATGTCAAAATCTGTACACCAACACCACCACCAGAGCTGTCGCCATTGCCACCATATATTAGCTATTGGTTATTGATGGGAAGGTTGATTCTAGAGTGCTCTTTTGTTTTTATTTTCTTTCTCCTCCCTGCTCTGGTAAATATGCCTGTGTTTATTGGATTACATGAATTCACAGAACAATCAATGCTAGAGTTCTGAAAATCTGCCTCAGTTACATCAACAGCTTCTGCACGATGTGAAAAAGTGTAGTGTGCAATTAGTATCATGCAAAACTTTCCACTATGTATTTTGTTTCTCCCACCAAACCATAACTTTTGATGGGTGGGTATGTGAACACTATACTACAACTTTTTTCCTGAAAACTGACACCTAATGAAAAGACCAATGGTTATATCATGAAGTTCAGTGCAATAAGTTTATGACAAAACTGCGAGGTATTTTTGATGACAGGATACCTGATTGGCCTCCTTGTTCCCCAGATCTACAGCCATGTGAGTTTTATCGTTGAAGGATGTTAAAAGACAAGGTCTATGCAAACAATTTAATTGAAGAATAAGAAGAAAGCATTCAACATGTGACTTCAACAATTTCAGTAGCCAAAATTTGTTGAGTGATAATGTGTTCACAAAGTGCTGAGCTGCCCTTGTAGCAGAGGGATGTCACTTTTTAGAGCATGCTGTAAATAAAGTTACACTTAGTTTAGTCACATTACGTCTTAGTTTATGCACAACTCAGGGAAGACACACCATGCCGTGACACAGCAATTGCATTAGGCAGTGTGCAGTAGCCATACTGAGAGATATGCAGGCAGACACTTGCATCTTACTTGAGAAATCCCATATATGGTAAGTTGAAAATTGGGAATGACAAAGCAACTGAATATCATTTGTGGTGATTGCAGAGATTTTCCCTTATGCCGTTAGTATGTTTGGTGCATCATTGAAAATCCAACACAGGTTGACTTGGACTATTTTTATAAAATTTATTTATATTTAATTGTAAAATAATTAAGGATTCAAAAGCATAAGGCTAAGATTTTATGCATATACTTGACATCTGTAAGTGTCCATATCACTCAGTTCCATTTTACACTGGATGTGTATACACATCCATATCATGGAGGCAGTTAAAACATTGGATCAATACAGTATTATTACATCAAACTATTTGGCAAAAGCTTTTTAAGGGTTACAAAGCTTATGTTTGCAAACATAATGAGCAGGTGGATAAATATTATAGATACCATTAAATTCTGAGTTGAATCTGAATTAGTACCTACTATGGCGCAGAAGATTCAAACAATTTCAGGTATTCAAAGCATGTGCAGCTGGTCTGGAAGTATGTATGCAATATATCATTTATAGTATTATGGGCAGCCATTTCCAATCACTTTTATTAATAAGTTCAAAACATATGATACCTTATTTACAGATAATTAAATCTACATCATGCTTAGAATATCCCACTGTTAAATGTACACAAATTGAACAAGAATTTGCTCCTTGCTTCTGGTGCTCTACTACAGTTCCTGCAGGACAACACATAAAACTATATGTGTTAAGATTGTAACCATCCCCATGATTACCATCAATACCATACACAACTTTTAAATTTTAAATAGGATTAACATTCTAAGATATACAAAGGAAACTGATAAGCTGAATTGGTGCTCTTGATGTATAATGAAAGGGTTTATCAAATTCCAGAATTTAACTAACATTCATATAGGAGATTGCTTCAGCCAAAGGATAAACAGTAGGCTCTAATATATCAATATTAAAGATCATATACAATTGTTGTAGTCCTTTTTAAATTCTCATTTCATTGCTTTTGTTATTTTCTTATTGTATTCCCTGCCTTCTTATATCATCAGCTGCCACTTAAGTACTTTTACTACATAAAATAAAATCTCATTTTAAGAAGTTCATGAAGTACTCTCTGATATGTAAGTAAACAATGGGTCATATATGGGTGATTCATAACTTTTCTATTTTTTTAAGTTTAAAATGCTTATCTTATTTTACTTAAAACCAGCTCAATTCTTGAACTCAAACATCTTACATGCTAAAAAGTTTTCAACACAGTAATTGATTACCATACCCTTTAAGATCATCCAGACTACGTTGAACAGGGCAAGAAAAAGTATAGTTTTTGTCCATTGCCTTCTTGCTCTTTTCCTCTGTGTCCTGTGTATCATCATCATCGTCATCTTCTAGAAACTCCTCTCCACTATCATCATCTGAAGCTGGACTTGTTTCACGTGAAGAAGAAGTGTGTACTGAAATAAGAAAGAACAGAGACTTTTGTATTTTATCTATTGCATACTCAGGAATTATTTACACAGTAGTAATTGATGACAGATATCTGAATGATTGCTGAGTAAAGCACTGCAACTATAATTCTTAATTACATTTGAAAGATTATAAATTTCCACTGGAATCCACTGCTTACAAACTTAATTGTACAGACTGCAGATTTTCACCATACATATAAGTACACTGTGTCCAGCAGGAGAATGAAGTAGATGTAATCATATCACCACTTTGTATCATTCTGCGTCCATGTACAATTGCAGTGACAGAATGTTCACGTGGACAGAACAATGCATTTCGCTACATGATGTAGTGGGAGAGCCAAGAAACTACGAACCGGCTGCACGGTGTTTTTCCACTGGGCGTGTGGAAACATGACAACGCACTGCTGCTATAAACAAGATCACGCTGTTGACATGGTTTTACTCTGCAGTGTGAAGTGCAATACTGAGTTGACGGTGATGTGATCTAGTTCAGTTATTACAAGTTATTTATTATTTTGTCCTGTATTTAGTCACAAACTATATTATGGCTCAGTATGTTTTCTACTGCAGAGCATGTATTTATTTATGATTCGTATGTGTTAACTCAGTCAGCTCGCCAAGTGAAAGTGCGATTTGCAGAAAGATTTCCAGGTGTAAAAGTTCCAGACCGTACAACAATCAATGAACTTTACAATAAATTTCATGCCACAGGAAGTGTTCAGGCTAAGAAATCTAAGAGACGGCGTACGATTCTTACCGAAGAAACATTAGACGACATCGGTCATCGTTTGGAGAATTCCCCCAAAACTCACTTAAGTGTCTTTCACAACAGGCAGGAATTTCTTATGGCTCTGCACGAAGAGCTACCAAATTGCTGAAGTTAAAACCATTCAAAGTAATTGTGGCACATGCTCTTCAACCAGGTGATCCTGTAATGCGCACATTTTGTGAGTAGGGTCTCAATAGTGTACACAATGGTGAAATACAATGTTGCCCTGTGTTTTTAGAGAATTAGACAGGGAGCGTGATTTTGCCTTTTTTCAGCAAGACTATGCAGCAGCTCACACGGCCAATATTTCGATGAGAACAACTGAACGTGTGTTTGAGGACAGAATTAGTAGAGATTTGTGCCCCTCTCGGTCCCCCGACCTAACCCTCTGGGGTAACTGAAAACAAAGTGTACAAGGTAAACCCACACCCTGAGAGAATTAAAACAAAATATCCGCCAGGAAATTGCTAGCATTTCTCAATGTGAACTACGGCGAGTGATGTATAGTTTCCTAAAGAGGTGCCAAAAATATATGGACAACGACGCTGGCAAGTTTCACGCATCTTCTTTCATAAAGTTGGTAAGTAAAGTCTTTAAAACTAGTTTTAAAAATGTTGTATGGTTTCATCCGCGCCTTTCTATGATAGTGGCAGACGGCAACGAGCGCCGAGGACGCGGACAGGAAAAACACCGCGCAGCCGGTTCGTAGTTTTTTGACTCTCTCTGTATAATATGCATTTTTCACCACAGGGACATTTATTTGATTGCATGTCTAAAGTCCAAAAATGTTTGTTCTTCCCTAATGATGTGTTGAACACAAGCACTCCAACTTAAGCAATTTGTTTAAAAAGGGGGAGGTTCATTATTAATAAAGAACTGGTGAACCTTATGGCCTTCTGACCTCATAAAGTCATTGCACACAACATCCAACACTTGCCTGGAGTGCGCTCTCTTCTTGCCAGGTTTCTAACCTCACCAGAGGTTGGACTTATCTTTACGCATGTAAATGCTTGTAGCTGACACACCGGTAAATTGGATGTTAATTTCACCACTTCATTTATAGCAAGCTCTGGATATTTTTCACAAAACTTGTTAAACACATTCAGGATTATTGTCTTTTTGCCACCTCGTAGCGGTTTTCAGTGCTTATGCAGAACAGAACAGACACCATCATCTACCACAGAGAATCCTATCCTTATATAAACGCACAATGCTGTGGATCACAAATGTTTGTGCAAACAAGCATTTAAGCAATCTTAAACACGGCGGACAGAAATTATTGTCCTGGCTGGGCAAAACTGTTTGAGTGGGCTTTCTTTTCGGGGGTTTCCCTCAGTCCTTAAAATGATTATCACTTAGCCTTAGGGGCTTTGGTTCCCTACATCCTTTCAGCGATCAAATCATTAATTTCTTCCCTGTGTGATATAGACTATTCGATCTAAAGATGAACTCATGGTGTGCGCACATGAGTGTATATCGTATTGCAATTTATTGCTTATAAAACATTGCATAAAATTCTAAAATAAAATAGTTGTTACAATAAATGCTCAAATTTCATCTTATAAACAGCTTTACTAACACAAATAAAGACATTACTACATGTACGCCTCCTAATTTGATATTAACAAACATCTTTTCTCTATGCACGGCAAATCGTATCTATACCTCGGTCTGTCAATTATATTAAACCTTGAAAATACTCTACAAGTAAGCATTCGCATGGTAAGGACGCCCTTTTCCCCTTTATTTTCTGAAAAGAAGTTTATTTCCTGGTGCCTTTTGTTATATATTTTTATTTGGCAATAAAATAAATTTATTTCTTCAAACCTTTTGAAATCCTCCGTAATGCATAAACCACACGATAAACCCAGAGGAGCGCAAGAAATTACTTCTTTTTTTCTCCTTTTACGCCCCCCGTTTGGGGGACATACTCCCCCAGGACTTATAAACCAATGCCTGGAGTGAGACGCCTGTCGGGGAGCAGACAGGCTTTTAGATCGGATAGGAGAACTAAGGTGGGTGATCAGCCCGAAGCCTGGTATGAAAGTGAGGAAGGGGCTGATATGAAATGACGGTGAAATGGATGAAAGGAAAGATGATAGAGAGTCGGTGGAATGAATGACGGGGAAACCGGAGAAAACCCGCCAGACGCCGCTTTACCACCACAAATTCCACATATGTTCGCTGGAATCGAATCGGTCCACCCTGGTGAGAGGCGAGCGGTCTAACCACTCGGCCACGGCGCCGCTGAATGAAATTGCGATAACTAAAAATAGAACCCAACTCATTAATAGCCTTCCAAAATGCTATTAAGTAGAAGCCAACGAGAAATCGTATTTCCGAACGCTATAAATATGTTTACTTACCGTAATTGCCTTTTTACTTTCTCTACTACTTATAGTAAGTAGGGGGAGTATTGTATTCCACCCAAAAATTCGATACCGAGATTTCGCCGGAAATACATGTTTTGAGACCCCTTGAATCCATAAAAAGCATTTTTGGAAACATGTCCGTGTGTGTGTGTGTGTGTGTGTGTGTGTGTGTGTGTGTGTGTGAACAGCATAACTCAGAAACGAACAGTCAGATAAACACCAAACTTGGTATTTAGGTTCAGTATCTTCCAGACATGTGACACGAAGGTTTTCAAGAAAATTCCCCCACCCCAGATTACCCTTTACATGGAACATTTTTCGAAAATTTTAATTTTCTCAAAAAATGCTCTAACGATTTTGATTAAAATATCATATGTTTAAGATATTTACATGAAAATGAAATTTATATCTCGAATTTTCTGGGAATGTCTCCAAAAGTATTCTTCATTGTGAATGACTTTTGCATAACTGGTAAACCATAAGAGATAGACAAAATTTTACTACACAAAAAATGTAGATCGCGTTAAAATACACAATTTATGTCATATACATTTTTTTGTTGGGTGAACCATTTTCGAGATACTGCTTGTTATTCCCTTAAATTTTCCAATACTTATACATTTTCTCAAATTCGTTATTCATTTTTTTTGTCCTGGTAATGCAAAGAGAATGGAATACTCCACATAACAACCATCTCTTACAATATTTGACTATCGCTTAAAGCCTAGCAATTCCCCTTGCATCTACAAGAAAATTAGCAATAAGATTAACATCTCGATTAACATGAAGCATGTGGAGAATAAGCGTTTGTAAAAATAGTTTGTACAACAGTAGAGGAAGTCATGTGAGTGTAACACATCAGATTTTTTTTAAGAGTTTTTAGAATGTTTGCTCAAACTGCCATAATGTTTGGTTAATCTTTGGCCACTAGTTATCGATTAAGTAGGCTGAGTGCTGTCCAAAAGATAGTTCAAGTGGGCTCTCTTATAGACCTTTAAACCTCAGTCCTTTCAGAGGAAACAGTAAACGATATTCCTATTAAAAGATTAAAATGCTGTATTTGCTGTTTAATAACTTCCGAGCCACGACTGTACATAATTCTAACTTACTTTTGGCATTCCTTTTCTCTTTCTGTAAGCATGTTCAGCATAAAAGCTCCGACTGCAGTCTTACACTTTCCGTGGTTGTTAGTTTATGATATGGAATTCGGCGATATTATAGGTTTTCCAACAACGAGAAGCCAAGGATCGAGCAGCTGTTTGTGACCATCTAATGTCCACTTGACATTACAGCCAGACGGAGACAAACTGCTTCATAAGACACGACTGCAGGCGGAAAGAGCCAAATGACTGAAAGCGAAGAATGATATTACACAAGTAAACAAACCATTCTTTTTTCCAGTCTCCTATTTGCATTACCCTACTGCCACACCTATTGTAGAGGAAATAATTATTTCGTTTAACCCAAAAATTTGACATGGAGATTTCATTGGAAACACACTATTTGGGGTGTTCTGTATAAATAAAATTTAATAAAGGTCCAGTGAACAGTCAGTTTCTTTTGTTTTTACATACCAGTAAATGAGATGACTATAATTAGAGTAATTAAATGAGTCAAGGGTTCAAAGAGCTTGGAGATACTCAATGATTGTTTAAGACAAGAGAAAAACCAGAAGAAAAAATCTTTGTGTTACATTCACATTACTTTTTCTACCCTCTGTCATTCATTAACGGGTATAAAAACTATTCTTATGAAAGCTGTAGCGATATTTCTGACTAATTACACCTATACAAAAAGTGATTCTTAAAGAATTGTAGTTTATGAATTATTAATGATTAATTAACACGTAATTGTAAATTTGTTTTACAGTTTTAAAGTAATTGTTTAAGAACTACATCAATAAAGAGCCCGTCAAAAAGTGTGTATGCTTTAAGTTTGATTAATATTACTGAATAAATAAAGGCGTAATTGTGTAGGAAAATCTACAAGATTTAGGCGAAATAGAGTAGCTTGTCTTCAAAACGTTCATTGTATTTTTATGGCCCCATGCTCGTATTTTTCGAGCATGGGGCCATAAAAATACAATGTTTCTTCGTACTTCGAAGGGTAGAACATAGTTTTAAGAGAAAGCAGATGCTGTAGGCAACGGACTTTTCTTACCGTTTAAGCTTCGAATTTTCAACTGGAAAGTCAATAAAGATACAGGATAATTGTTAGAACCAATGAGAAGATAGGAAGACGTGGTTGCGTGTGCTAAAAACCCGGATAATTAATTGAGTTTTTATTTATGGACGCTTTTTAACTGCTGTGGTCCTTAGCGTCCCATTCCATATTGGGCGTGAAAGACCGGTAATTTTGCTCAGAGGCCTCTTTATTAGGCTTAGGTCCTTTTACATGCCGTAAATCTACGTCATGGGACCACTAGCTTTACTTTCCCTTCCGAAGGAAGCCATACTAAGGATTTTTACGCCCGAAAAAAATTCACACCCTCCGCCGGGTTAGTAAGTTAATATATGTAAACGTATGCGTGGATTTCACAGTTTGTCATGATACTTCGTTAAGGTGACACGAAGCACTCCGGGTCAGAAAAGGACGCTAAGTTCCGAAATTTGTTCAGTGAAGCGCAATTATAAAATTACCAAGTGATTTAAGTGAATATTTGTCGGTGCTATAATTTTGTCGAAGTAATCTTTAACCAAGTTTTTAAACGATATAATATTGTCAAGTGACTACTACAAGTTCGCACGAATCTAAAAAATGGTGATAGAGCACCCAGATATTAAATAACTAGCCGGAGCAAACTTTGTGGATCAACAGACAATAGTGAGAGGACAGTGTTAAAAGAATCACACGTGTTAGGGAATACAAGATAATCTTGCAGGATTTCCAGCAAAAAGACCCGCCGGAGTGAGAACAGTGAAAATAGTGTTTCTTTCTCGACGATATCCTGGTGTTACCACTTCCGTATCCTACCCTGATATCGCAGTAGGGAATTTCAGGTCGATTCGCCGTCAGATGATCCTGAGATACGACGACGACGTCCTTCCTGCTGACATCAGTGAAATCGATTCCTGAAGACGACCCCATACGACGTAGCGGCAAGTTTAACAACGACGCAAGGTAAGAGCCACCTACCTACGCTAAAAAACTTATTTTTCTATCTACTTCATTTTAATCGAGTGAAACATTTCCAGAAGTAGTTACATTACAAATTTCATTATAGATACAAAGGGAGCAGGGATAATCAAAGGTTTAAAAACTGGACACTATGTGCTGGCCGTAACATTCAATACTGTTTCCGTGCAATCGCGAGAAACAACTGAAAATCGACAGGACTTTGGTATTTATCCGACTTTTCGTTTTTTAAGTATGCTGTTCATAGATACACACACACCTTTGTCCAAAAATCTGATGTTACATTCACAAGACTTTCTCTACCCTCTAGCGCTTATTAGTGGATATACAAATTATTCTTACAAAGTTTATTTTCCTATGTACATACTTCATTTTAACCGAGATAAACCTTTCCGGAAATAGCTGCATTACACAGTTTGCTATAGATACAAAGGGAATAGCGATAGTCACATGTTCAAGAACTGGACGCTATATACTGGCCTTAAAATTTCATACTTTTTCCAAGCAATCGCGAGAAACAACTAAAAATCGACCGGATTTAAAAAAAATGACAGAATATTGAAAAAATCGAAACATTAATAGCGGATATCTTGGAAATGGCTGATGCCACAAAAACGTTATCTAAAATAAACTGCGTGTTTTAAAGAGATCTACATTTTTTAGGTAGTACGTTTTCGTCTATCACTTAACGTTTACCAGTTAAACAAGATTATACAAAATTCCTTCCGACTTCACGGTTATTCCCAGAAAATTCAAGATACAACATTCTATGTCATCTATATATCTTTAATATATGGTATTTTAATCAAAATAATTAGAATCTTTAGAAAATAAACATTTCGAAAATGTTTCACAAAGGGTAGTTTGGAGTAGGGGGATCTGCTTGAAAATCTTTGTGTCGCATCTTTGAAAGATACTGAACCTAAATACCAAGTTTGGTATTTACCCAACTTTTCGTTTTTGAGCTATGCAGTTCACACCCCCCCCCCACGGACCTTTTTTTAAAATGCTTTTTCTTTCTTTTTTTTGGATTCGGGGGTCTCAAAATATGTATTTCCGGTGACATCATGTTATCGAATTTTTGGGTGGAATGAAATATCTTCTCTACGTACTACATACATGGTAGGGAAAGTAAAACAGGAACTAGCTGTTCACTGGACCTTTATTAAACATTATTTTTTACTTTCTCTACTACGTATAGTAAGTAGGGGAAGTATTGCATTCCACCCAAAAATTCGATACCGAGATTTCACCGGAAATACATGTTTTGAGACCTCCTGAATCCAAAAAAAGCATTTTTGGAAACATGTCCGTGTGTGTGTCTGTGTGTGTGTCTGTGTGTGTGTGTCTGTGAACAGCATAACTCAAAAACGAACAGTCGGATAAGCACCAAACTTGGTATTTAGGTTCAGTATCTTCCAGAGATGCGACACGAAGGTTTTCAAGAAAATCCCCCCACCCCAGACTACCCTTTACATGGAAGATTTTTCGAAAATTTTAATTTTCTCAAAAATGGCTCTAACGATTTTGATGAAAATATCATATGTTTAAGATAATGTCATGAGAAATGAAATGTATATCTCGAAATTTCTGGGAATGTCTCCAAAAGTATTCTTCATTGTGAACGACTTTTGCATAACTGGTAAACCATAAGAGATAGACAAAATTTTACTACACAAAAAATGTAGATCGCGTTAAAATACACAACTTATGTCATATACATTTCTTTTGTTGAGTGAACCGTTTTCGAGATATTGCTTGTTATTTCCTTAAATTTTACAATACTTATACTTTTTCTCACATTCGTTATTCATTTTTTTTATGTCCTGGACATGCAAAGAGAATGGAATGCGCCACATAGCAACCAGCGTTAAAATATTTGACTATCGCTTAAAAGCTACCATATTTCCCTTGCATCTACAAGAAAATTACCAATAAGATTGACATCTCGATATCTCGATTACCATGAACCATATGGAGAATAAGCGTTTGTAAAATTAGATTGTACAAGAGTAGAGAAAGTCATGTGAGTGTAACACATCAGATTTTTTATACAGTATACCTCAAATAGTGTATTTTCAATGAAGTTTCCATGTAACATTTTTGGGTTAAATGAAATAGTTATTTCCTCTACTGTAGGTGCAGCAGTAGGGTAATACAGAGAGGAGTCTGAAAAAAAATGGTTTGTTTACTTCTGCAATACCATTCTTGTCATTCGGCTCGACAGTTTGGTTCTCTCCGTCTGCAATCGTGAAATGAAGCCGTTTTCTCCGTCTGGCTGTAACGTCAATTCCACTTTACGACTGATATCAATTGGGGCCTGCCAAGGTTCTCGCTCATTCGGTAATGCTCTTCATTAGGATAAACGCTTCGCCAGAGAGTGCGATTTCTTTTGAGGTTAGTCCAATCTTTACTTCAGAATTAATAGGTACGCTCAAATCTAAAAATAAAATCCCACTTTGGTCTGTTTTATACTACATGCCACAACTAGGAAACGCTTCCTGTAATTTTGCTTTTAATTGGTTACCAACTTCATGTGTTACTTGCATAATTTACAACGTGGTATGGTAACAACAGATTGAAGTCTATCCATTGTGCGAATTCATTGAATTGCCTGAAAATTATGCTCGAGAAGTTCCTCTGTGACGCTGGACATGTTTTGTATTTCCCTTCTATTTCTTTCTGGCTTACTTCTGGATTGTTGTAGTTTCATAAAAATATGAAGTCAAGTTGGCTGCCTGCTTCTCTGAGATGTGAACAGCCGGGGTAATCCTTAAAACCAAATCAGTATTGAGAGACGTTTCGTAAATAATGACTGCTGCGTAATAGCTTTTGATAAAGCTGTAGCAATGGAATCCATTTACACAGTGTCTCAGAAGTCAGCGGATAAAATTGAAGAAATTGCAGAGGAGATCGAGATAAATATTTTGAAATAAGAAACGTATGGTCTACAAGGCATAATTACTGAGCTATGATGCTTTTTAGGCATATTTTTACAGATAAATCATCACTGAATAATACGTAATGTGATCTCTCCTCTCAAGCGGCATTCTGGTGAAACTATCTCACAGAAAGCTAAATTTCACTGAATAATAATCTGAAAATTATGGGCTCGGTAATTTAGGACTTTCTCAGATTATTGTTTACATTGGCAGGCGGAACGAATGACTGCGTGAGGTTGGTTGTACACAATTAAAATAGGCTCATCCTGTGGCGGCTATTATAAAGGAGGGGAGTATCAAGAGCGGCGCCCCCTAGTAAAGATTTAAACTGTCATTTCTTGGTCTTAATGTGTCTATTATGCAGATATATTATTTTTATATTACTTTGTACACTAAATGCATTTAATGTTCCGTATTTCTCTTATTTCAAAGGCACATTTTAAAGAAGACGATCAGCCGGGCTCAGATTATGATAACCTGGGCTGCTTTCTGTTCTGTTTTCGTCGTTAACCATAACAACGGCACAGCTTTAAGGTTGTCCCACCCTCTTAGTTAAGACCAGCACAGGGCCTAGGAAAACCAGCTCAGGTGTCAAGGAATGTATGAAGTGGCAGTTCTTTATTATTCTTTCTGTAGCGTTGAGAAGGTTGGTGTTAATTATTGCATAATACTTAATTGCACGATTGTTTCCATAATTTTAGATAATATGAGCAAATTGTAGAACAAACTTTACTAGTTTTAGGTACAAAGAAGTGACTCGCAGTTAAAATTGCCTGGGTTCAAATTGGAGATATGAATGCTGGAAATGGCCACTCCCATTTCAACATCCGAGGAGACACGTATACCTGAAGTAAGGAATTGGGTTTCTTTGAATAACTATTTCCGAGCTTACAGTTCTCTGATCTGATGATGTCTAGTTAGTCAGTAACCAGTTGGCATTCAGTTACAGTGATTGTCAATGTGCAATTAAGTAAAAGTTTGAGAACCAAAAAAGGTTGTGTTTAGTTTCCTAAGCTTGCAGGAAAATTTAGAAACTAAAAACAGTGGCCAACCAAAACCCGAGCTTAACACTGTGCAAGTGCAACGCCAGTGCGAGAAGTTATTTTACTAAAAAAATTTGATATTTCGTTATGCGAAAAAGTTTCGTGGCTATGTGGTTGTGAAGATGAAAAAGCGTTCACGTGTTTCATGTGTCAGCTGTTCGGTGGTGATGGTGATGTGTGGACGAAAGACGGAGTGTGTGACTTAAACATCTGCAATAAAAAATAAAAAACTATGATGTTTCTTCAAATCACAAGGCTAATTTATTCAGCTTTCAACTACTAGGATGGTATAATATTAGGTCAACTTTAAATAGTGCCTATGAAGAATCAATTAAAACAGCACAACGAAACAGTGAAGGAAAACGCGAAGTTCTGTAAACGATTGAGGTCATGAAATTATGTGGTGCATGTAATTTTCCTCTTCGCGGTCATGACGAAACCGCCACACCCAGCAATAAAGGCGTGTTTTTAGAAATACTAGGCATATGTAAGCAATTCAGTCCTGTTCTTAACAACAATTTCGAAAATGCTACTGTTATCAAAGATACCTTTAAAACCATCCAAAACGAGTTGTTAGATTGTATATTCCATGTTTGTAAGAATTTCATTTCTGATCAAATATAGCAATCTTCTTTCCCCGTATGTATGTTTGATGATAGAGTGGATATATCGAACAATGTTATAAGTTAGTTTCACCCCATTCCCAGGTCAGTTTTAATTATTTATTTTAACAATGTTATGAATAATATGGGTAATATTGGCATAGTAGAGCGTTTCTTAAAAATTGTAACACATTGTTAAGCAAAACATAAAAGTGTCATATTAGAATAAAATTCCAATTTGAATTTATAAACTACTTAATCAGAAGCATAAAAGATGGGACATTTATAGTGAGCATCTGAATTGCTTTATTTCAAATTTCACATTAAGGATTATTCAAAAAGCAGGAACAGACTTTAAATATTCATTTCTAACGGACGACAATAGATGGCGACACATAACTGAATAGAGAAAAGTTAAAAAGTTTATTTTATGTATTCAAAATGAGCACCATTTGTTATGCCAGGACGACCAGTGCTTTTCCGTTTGCATATGCAACCATCTTCTACGAATGTATTGTATCAATAATAAATTCTTTATGATGAGACAGCTCGTTGTCGATTAGGCTTCATTCACAATGAAATGTAAGCGCTAACGTAATGCAGCATAAACGCAGACGTGAGGGAACACCATTCACAATGCAACGATAGGCGTAGGGCGTAACGCAAGAAGTTTGCACGGGCTTCTAGATCCTTAAACTAATTGTGGAAATGTTCCGAGTGCACCGTAAGTTTCAAATTGAATAATATAACCAACAATACCAAATAAGAAAGTTCACTCGATATTTTATAAATAAGTAGGAGATGGAGGGAGGGAGGGAGAGAGAGAGAGGGAGGGACATACGCACCCGCACCCACCCACACCCACCCACAACCCACACACACACGTCCAACAGCCGCCCGTAGCGTTAGTGACATCACGACTGCTCGCACTATCAAAAAAGCATTTTATACTCTGGCATTAAACTTTACAATAATTTACCAAGTTATATCAAGGCAATTAAAAAGGTAAATCAGCTGAAACATCTCAAGGAACATCTAATTAACCACTCCTTTTATTCTATCAATGATTACCTTGAACACAAATGTATATCATGAACCATAGTATTTAGCATGTAAAGACCTATTGTATATAATGTAAAACATATTGTATATATTGCAAAAACCTATTGTTGTTAAATGTTTATATCTTGACGTGTCCAACAGTGAATGTACATTGTACCAAACCACTTTAACGGTAGAATAAAACTGTTTACTCAAAACATTGAAAGTAATTGCGCAAGTACTATGGAAGAAGGGCCATTATTCCGTATGTGGGTAGTGAGCACTTTCGCTATCAATATGTAACACACGCGCTGGCATCATGTTAGCCTTGCTGTCGTTGGCATTCTGCTGCCAAAATTGTAACATCATGGGCCCTAAGCCGCAAGGGCCGCAGCTACGGAGCGACGACAGGGCGTAGCCGTAGGCACAGAACAGACGTAAAATCTGCACGTCTAAACTCGAATAATCCACTTTAGCTACATTTTCTTTGCTTCGCGACATTCCGTTAGCCATATATTTTTTTCATCGCGTTCGCAATATCTTCTGACAAGATTTCCGCAAAACCTAAGCGGCCACCAAGAAGGGCCCCATGTTTTCGATAAAGCAACAACTACACAATTTAAAAACCCAGGATACTACACAATCAACTCTGCGTATTAAAAAACCCCGATTCCGTTTCGTAAAAAAGTTTCGTAAAATGTCATACCTCCTTCCCGCGTACGGAAACTGCAGCAAGTTATACATGTGATGTTACAGCTGCACAAGACATATTAATGCAATGTTAATTATCTCTTTGCGCCTGAGCCAAGAAATCTAGGCACAGATGCCGGGTTCTTCCACTAAATAAAAGAGGATTCAGTAAGGAAGCTACCCAGAAGCTACCATAACCTCTTAAGAGAAATGAGAGATGGTGACCCACAATTTGTGTGGCACGGCCTAATGGAAGAGTGCACGCATGTGCATTAGACGGCTAAAGTTTCGCATCGCGATCGTCTGCTGTCGAACAGCAGGCAATGCAAAGAGAAAGAAAGGCAGAATTCTTCCTCTATGCACGCAACGCAAGCATAAAGTTTGGAGTTTGCAAACTCTTGCGTTGCGTGACTCTTGGCGTGACTCTATGTGAATGCTTCCATTAAATAACATGAATGCAAAGTCTTGCGCTTACATTTCATTGTGAATGGGCCCTTACAATGAAATGCACGCTACAATGAAACAATGGATTCACTCTTTGCATAATGCAGCACACAAAACGAATTTTCCTGTGGTGTCGCTATTTTCTCGTAAACAAACACAGCGCCCCTGTAGGCACTGAATAGAACTAATAGGTGGGGCTTAAAACTTTGAACTTTCCTCTATTCAATGATGTGTCGTGTGTGGTTCTATCTATTGTCGTACATTAAAAATGAATATTTAAAATTTGTTCCTTCTTTCTAAATAACCCTGTATTCAGTGAAAGCATTGCACGCTTGAACCGAATTGAGTTCTTTCCTTAAGATTCTCCGGAATTATCATCGCATTCATATGCATATGTAATCACATTCCGCCTGGAATTACCTTCATCTCTAACACAACAATAAGTTTGCGTATGATTCCTTCTTTATTTTCAATACCTGGTATACCGCTGATTAATTAAAAGGAACAAAGTAGCTTCAACTCCAGAAAATATAACATTAATTTTGGAATCATATCATTCCAAGTTTCGTAGCAATAGATGGGAATAGTCCTTTTGATAAACAAAGTGAAGTCCAGTAATTAGCAAGAAAACCTTGTAAAATGTTGTACTCAGTTAAATGATTCTATTTTATTATTTCGAACCAGTTTCAAATGTAACTAATTGGAAATTCACGTGTTACTATACTTTTCTAGGTAATACATGTCTTTCATTTATCTTTACCTTTTAATATTGAGTATTCTAATTTCTTAGTAAAGTATTCTATTCTGGCAATGTTAAACATGTTTATATACAAGGTGTCCCACTTAAAACACCAATAAAATAAATGGTTATAATTGCAAATGTATTGGCCAAAGGGAAATAAATCTGGTCAGATTTGGTAGTACAGATCTTGGAATTTGTGTAACAATGTAACAGTGGTTGCCACGGAGTTGTGACATTGAGAAATAAATAAATAGATAACAGCAAACTGCTGATTCTGTGAATCAAGACTGTGTGGATTGTTCAGCAGAAAGTCTCGTGTGTTCTTTGATTAGGAGAAACAAAGTCTGTGAAGCATGTTCCACGCCGATTTCGTCGGGAATACAACTTTCAAAGGCATGATCCCATTCCTGACTATAAGAGAATAATGGCCTGGGATGCAAAGGTGAAGCAAACAGGAAGCTTGATGTCAAGCAGTGGTAAGCCTGCTAAGAAAAAAGTTTCTGAGGAGAACATTGAACTCATACAAAGCTGCTTTACAAGCAGCCCAAGAATATCAATCCGAAAAGCAAGTTTGCAACTCCAGATTCCTCGCAGTAGTGTTCACAATGTTGCGCACAAAAAGCTCCGTCTTCGAGCATATAAAATTCAAATCACACAGGAAATCAAGCACGATGATAAAAATAAAAGGGTAAATTTTGTTGCGAGTGTTTTGGACAAAATTGATGAACCAACTCGTAATTACATGATGTCTGTTTCTTAATGAGTCAACTTTCCACATATCAGGAAAGGTTAACAGACACAATTGCAGAATCTGAGAGAGTGAGAATCCTTCTGCTGTGTTTCAACATGAACGTGAATCGCCCAAAGTCAATGTCTGGTGCGGTTTAATGTGATAGGTCCCTTCTTTTTTGCTAAATCTACAGCGATTGGTCGAACCTACCTGGGGTTGTGGGTTGTATGTCGTCCCACAACTTCCTGCAGGAACAATTTATCAGCAAGATGGCGCTCCGCCTCATTTCACATAGGAGATACGCAAGTTTTTGAATGGCAATTTTCTCAGACAGTGGATTGGCAGAGGATCCGAGACAATTGCTTGCCGCCAAGGTCACTAGATCAATCACCCTTTGACTTTTTTCTATGGGGATTCTCAAGGATTTAGTTTACAGAACACCAGTGGCTGACTTCGATAATTTGAGCTTCAAATCGCCTTGCGATTCAAAATGTCACAATTGCTATGCTGAGGAATACCTGGAGAGAGATGAACAACAGGCTCGACATCTGCCATGTTACAAATGGTTGTCATGTTGAAATCTATTGACATTGTGAGGATACAATACTTCCCCTACTTACTATACGTAGTAGAAAAAGTAAAAAGCATAAGGCTTTTGGAAACATGTTTTTCAAGGTTTTCAAGAAAATTCCCCCACCCCAGATTACACTTTACATGGAACATTTTTTGAAAATTTTAATTTTCTCAAAAATGGCTCTAACGATTTTGATTAAAATATCATATGTTTAAGATATTGTCATGTCAAATGAAATGTATATCTCGAATTTTCTGGGAATGTCTCCAAAAGTATTCTTCATTGTGAACGACTTTTGCATAACTGGTAAACCATAAGAGATAGACAACATTTTACTACATAAAAATCTGATGTGTTACACTCACATGACTTTCTCTACTCTTGTACAAACTATTTTTACAAACGCTTACTCTCCATATGCTTCATGTTAATTGAGATATCGAGATGTCAATCTTATTGCTAATTTTCTTGGGAATAGGGGAATATGGTAGGTTTTAAGCGATAGTCAAATATTTTAAGCGCTGGTTGCTATGTAGCGCATTCCATTCTCTTTGCATGTCCAGGGCATAAAAAAAATGAATAACGAATTTGAGAAAATGTATAAGTATTGGAAAATTTAAGGGAATAACAAGCAATATCTCGAAAACGGTTCACTCAACAAAACAAATTTATACGACATAAATTGTGTATTGTAACGCAACCTACATTTTTTGTGTAGTAAAATTTTGCCTATCTCTTATGGTTTACCAGTTATGTTAAAGTCGTTCATAATGAAGAATACTTTTGGAGACATTTCCTGAAAATTCGAGATATACATTTCATTTGTCATGTAAATATCTTAAACATATGATATTTTAATCAAAATCGTTACAGCCATTTTTGAGAAAATTAAAATTTTCGAAAAATGTTCCATGTAAAGAGTAGTCTGGGGTGGGGGGATTTTCTTGAAAACCTTCGTGTCGCATCTCAGGAAGATACTGAACCTAAATACCAAGTTTGGTGTTTATTCGACTGTTCGTTTCCGAGTTATGCTGTTCACACACACACACACACACACACACACATACACACACAGGGACATGTTTCTAAAAATGCTTTTTTTGGATTCAGGGGATTCTCAAAACATGTATTTCCGGTGAAATCTCTGTATCGAATTTTTGGGTGGAATACAATACTTCCCTTACTTACTATACGTAGTAGAGAAAGTAAAAAATGTAGATCGCGTTAAAATAGTAGATCGCGTTAAAATACACAATTTATGTCGTATACATTTTTTTTGTAGAGTGAACCATTTTCGAGATATTGCTTGTTATTCCCTTAAATTTTCCAATACTTATACTTTTTCTCAAATTCGTTATTCATTTTTGTTATGTCCTCGATATGCAAAGAGAATGGAATGCGCCACATAGCAACCAGCGGTTAAAAGATTTGACTATCGCTTAAAACCTACCATATTCCCCTTGCATCTACAAGAAAATTAGCAATAAGATTAACATCTCGATTAACATGAAGCATGTGGAGAATGAGCGTTTGTAAAAATAGTTTGTACAAGAGTACAGAAACTCATGTGAGTGTAACACATCAGTTTTTTATGTCCTGGACATGTACAGAGAATGCAATGCTCCACATAGCAACCAGTTCTTAAAACATTTGACTATCGCTTAAAGCCTACCATATTCCCCTTGTACCTACAAGAAAATTAGCAATAAGATTAACATCTCATTTAACATGAAGCATATGGAGAATAAGCGTTTGTAAAATTAGTTTGTACAAAAGTAGAGAAAGTCATGTGAGTGTAACACATCAGATATTTTTAAATTTTATTTATGGACGCTCTTTAACTACTATGGTCCTTAGCGTCCCATTCTATATTGGGCATGAAACACCGGTAATTTTGCTCAGAGACCTCTTTATGAGGCTTGAGGTTCTTTTACGTGCCGTAAATCTGCGACACGGGACCACCGGCTTTACTTCCCTTCCGAAGGAAGGCATGCTAAGAATTTTTACGCCGGAAAATATCCATCGCCGTCCGCCGGGTTTGAGCCCGCGACCTCGGGAACTAGAGGCTAGCATGGTAACCACTACACCACGGAGGACGACACTGGCCTATTAAATTGATGTAAAGGACATAAATGGCAAAATTCACAGAAACTTAGCTGTGACTTTGCCTATCCGCTTGCCGCACCTGCCCTACACTTCTCAACAGGTTCCTACCTGTCTGGCGGTCCCAGAAAGGCGTATTCTCTGAATTAGAGAACATTCAGTTTGCTGCCACTGCTTTACAAATACGCAGACTATACGTGCGATTCAGGTAGTAGCCAGCCTCACTTTGTCTACAGTTTCTAGAATCAGTTTTCTAAATGGCTGATACCTTAATCACATGCACCTAAATTACATAGAACATAGTGCGTGCTACAATCACATGCGAGGTGGGCAAGTACACGGGTTGGCGCATCAACTTTAATAGCATCTGTAGCCCATATGCTCAAATCAGAGGTTGTCTTTGATACATAATTGGAGCTTCATTTATAGCCTAATCTTTGAATCATTTGAAAAGCACTACCCACCAGAGCGCTTCTTTTAAATGAATATAAAATTTCGTATTTTAAATATAAATGATTATTGTATCCAAATGACTAAACTATTTCAACAAAAATACCAACTACTTAATTAAAGATTTCCTTTCATTCGTCGTTAATTGTTAAGTCAGATTTCCAAGGAAATCCACTAGGACTGATGGCACCTTACCTGACACGACGTCACTGTCTGCAGGTAAGGCCAGACGGAAGTAGGCAGGACTAGTGTTGTCGTCTATAGGCATTTGTTTCTTCTCGAGACAGAGGTTAATGATGTTACAAACTCTAGAGAGCAAAGAGTCATAACACTTGTCTTCTGGGCAGGATGCACTAAATTTGTGAAGCAACTGGAGACCACTACCCATGCGAATTGCCTTACGGCCCAGTTCTGAAAAACAAAACAAAACAAAAATAACTGCTGTGAAAGTTTATAGCTGTTAGCTAGACAAATCTGTTATTAGTATTTGTAAGATGTGAATACAACCTCGAGGATTTTCAATAGGAGGGCATCGAAATTTGCAACAAGAAGCACTATGGCTATTTCACGTTAATCAAAATGTGCTCTCAAATTTAGTTGTCCCAAAAGCTAAAACAATATTGTGTGACTGCACGAGCGACACTCGAGAGGATTTTATGAATAACATTCACATTACTTTCTCTCTACCGATTATTCCTTATGTTTATAACTATTTTACAAAGGAGTCGTGTACAGCTTTGTCTTCCATCTAGTTCATTTTAATCAGGACACATTGGCAAGGAAATATTTCAATAATATACATTTTGTAGATCGAGAAACAAGCACCTCGCTTAAAAACAAGTAATAATTATATGCTAGCTATAATATTAAGTGCTATTTGCATGGGCTCTTGAGAAGCAAGAACGTTCACTTAACATCTCAAAGTTTGTTGATTACCTATAACTTACGGATATTCCATAAATGGTCAAGTGTATATACCGACTGAAAATTTCTTATTTTGGCAAAAACTTAACAATATTTCACTTTCATCTCACAATATTTAACTTTCATCCTTAAAAGTAGTTCAATATTTTCCTCTTTCAAGGAAAATTATTTTCCCCGATGACTGTTTTTAAACTCGAACAAGTCATTTTTGAAATCACAAGTGCGGAATTTAAGCAACCTCATAATGTTACATTCAAAGTAAAACTCTCGCTTAAATGACCAAAACAGCACAGCAGATGAAATATAAAATTGTTCGAAATATCAGTGAAGGACAGCAGGAAGAACTCTGAAGGGGTAGCACATGGTGTAACCCAATACTGCTTTTCACTTTCCTTTTCCGTACTTTCTTGTGGTTATAAAATGATCGCTGTAATACATTTTTTCACATCTTTTTGAAACTTTCAGGGTGCACATGTATTGTAACTGAAACTGATGAGATTATTATGCGGTAACATGTTACCGATTTCTCATTCGTTAATACATAAACTGTAAGGCAAGTCTTATGGCGAAATCAAAATCTTAAAATTTAGACTTTTAGAATCCAATACTCTTTAGACATAAAGGGATTTCTTAATTATTTCGTTTGCATTACTACTCACAAAACATGAGTGCGAAAAATAAAAATTGCCACGCCATAAACCTTCTTATGAGGTACAGACAGGGCCTCCCATGGGGGGGGGGTAATGTCGCAAGTTGCGCTATCAAGGACATGTTTTGGGGGAATTCAAAATTTTGGAGAATACAAAAATATTGAAGTAAATTAATAGGTAGGTAATACATTATTTTTGTTGTTGTTATTATATAAATTAATTATACTTTTAATAGACCTTAGCCTGGTCTTAGGCAAGTTTTTTAATATAGAGTCAACTGAAAAATTCAAGGCCACACGGTTCTCCCTTTCTCCGTGCGGTTGCTCTAACCATTGAGCTACTGTGACAACATGCCGGTGGGGCATTGAATTCCCCAATTGACTCAAGTTGTTTCCCAGACAATTGTTCAAATCCCGGCTGTGGCGTTAAATTTTTCAGTTGACTCTATATTAAAACTTGCCTAAGACCAGGCTAAGGTCTATTAAAAGTATAATTAATTTATATAACAACAAAAATAATTAAAACCCTTAATAATAATATATGCACCCAGCACTGAAGTACTTGCAATAAGCAGATCGCCGCTAAGTTTGTCATCTCGAGGGAGATGCCTTAGTAGGTATGTCTGGGAAACAACTTGAGTCAATGCCCCACCGGCATGTTGTCACAGTAGCTCAATGATTAGAGCAACCGCACGGAGAGCGGGAGAACCGTGTTCAAATCCCGGCTGTGGCGTTGAATTTTTCAGTTGACTCTATATTTAAAAAAAAACATTTTTTAATGTTTAACTCAGTTTGTATCTTAGGTTTATTAATCTAAATGTACTGTATCCCCTACAAAAGGTAATGCTAAGTACAGTTTATACTGTATGGTATAATGTGGCGTTTCAAATGATAATTTTTGGAAATGTATAAAAGGAACGATAACATATAGGTAGGTATTTAGTCGTTCAGAACGTACAGCGTTAACTTATTACACTTACTATTTTGGTGTGTTTAGAAGATGCAACAGGATACACTGAACTACCAAGTAATAAAACACACCATCTGCCAAATATTTTTATTTCTAATTTTTTGCTGGAAATATTAGGATTTTTTTATTGATTTTAACTTTCCAATTGTTTATTTAAGCTTTTATTGTGTACCTGTATCACAGTAGTTACTATATTACATGTAAGACTCAGAGGCGGCCGGCCAGGTGAAATTTTTCACTTAATATTCACGCTTACACCATTCCTTAATTTTGTTTAAATGCAGCATTTAATACGAAAATCGACTTGTCAATAGCTATGAATTGTTTAGTTCAGGCAGTGCTGAAATTGAAGTAGTCAAATTTCTATTCTTTTGTATCCGAGCCGGGAGGGGAAGACGCAACAGCTCAATCCTCCAGCAAGAGAAATATTTCAGCATTTCGGGTTCAGTATTTCCCGTTTGGGAAGATTGCCAGGTAACGTGACGTCATTATTGCTTGTCTATCTATGGAAGTGAAGAACTGTTTCAACACTGAAGTATTTCTTTTATGGGCTCAGGAAGCAGCTTGTAGGTTCTAACATAAGAGCTTTAGATGAAGAGTCAGTAAGTAGATGTAAGCACATGAACACTCAATGTCTTGGTCCCATTTTTCTTTCTTTTTGTTTGTTTATCTTTTCAACAAAATAAAATGCGATGTCGTGTGTACTTAAGAGTATCTACTCATTAAGTACTGTCCGGTATAAATACTGAATACAATTATTTTTTTTTTAAGTTTCTAACAAATTATGTCGTGTGTATTATGTCAGAAACTCCGTTGTTTCCCCAGGTGGAATGATGAGGACAAGAAATACCTTTTAATTACTGGGCATCCATTTAATTTATTGCAAATGTCCATAAAGAAACACTTTTAAAGCTAGGAGTCGTAAAATATAAATATTTTTGGTTTACTGAATTTTCTTGGTTATACACTAGTGTATACCTTCAAATCATACATAGCCTTGCTTCCTCAAAGGACAGGAGGATTGATTTAATCTACAAAAAGTAGGATGAGTAATATTAATAAACACTCTATTTTTGCGTGCACTATGTTTTTTTCATACGTCATTTCAACTGTTTTCTACACCACGAGCCGCCACCAGCCCTTCCTTCGGAAGGGAAGTAAAGCCGGTGATGCCATGTCTTAGATTTACGGCACGTAAAAGAACCTCAAGCCTGATAAAGAGGCCTCCGAGCAAAATTATCGGTCTTTCACTCCCAATATAGAATGGGACGCTAAGGACTACAGCAATTAAAGAGAGTCCATAAAAAAGAGCCACCACTCATTAGAGAGCCTCCTTGCGAAGTTTTCCAGCGGCATAGAAAAGGAACTAAATAGTTGAAATTGAGCTCTCAGAAAAATTATGGGGGAGAATGATAGTTTTGAGGAAATGGACACCCCTGGGTACAGGGGCCTATTCTCTATGAATGTAATGCATGCAGTGAATTCCCTGTAAATCTAGTCCACTTGTATTAAGTATAATTTAATTCCTATTCACTCGTTCATAATTTAAACAACACTATTTTAGAGGTAAACGAACAACGAATTCTCTTCCACGGGGGAATTTTTCTCTGTTGCTCACTAGATAATGTGCGGGAATTGTCCTTATTGTTCAGAATGTCCAGGCAAGTTGCTGATATATGCTGGCGTGACGTCTTAGCAAGAACACGCGAAGTACAATGGAATGCGCATATCGTGTTAGATTCATGTCACTCAGCGTGGAATAAACGCCATTTATTGTGAAAGTTAAATACATCGTGCACTGTAGGGATGTGACAGAGTTATTTTCAAGTAGCGGTTATAACTGTGGCAGTTACAGTACATTAACTTTACATGTAACGGTTACCAATAACGATTAAGTTATTTGTTTTCATGGTTATCACATTCGGAGTTACGTTACATTAATGATTACCAGTAACGATTAGCTGTAACCACGCTTCAATATACACGATGTCGATACAGACTTACTTTGTTATTTGATATAATCTAAAAAGGTTCTCTAGCTGTGTCCACACGTTGATTATTATGGTTTATAATAGCAAAAAAGCATTCGCACTTCGACATTCCTGCGCCCGCATACATACACTGCGTGATCAAAAGTATCCGGACACCTGGCTGAAAATGACGTACAAGTTCGTGGCG
Organism: Deroplatys truncata; assembly: GCA_030765065.1. Lineage (NCBI taxonomy): Eukaryota > Metazoa > Arthropoda > Insecta > Mantodea > Mantidae > Deroplatys > Deroplatys truncata. The sequence continues at coordinate 123,185,501 of CM060978.1, forward strand.
CCCTCCATCGGTAATGCTGAAAGTCAATATGGTGTTGGCCCACCCTTAGCCTTGATGGCAGCGTTCGCTCTCGCAGGAATACTTTCAATCAGGTGCTGGAAGGTTTCTTGGGGAATGGCAGCCCATTCTTCACGGAGTGCGGTAGGTCGGTGAGGCCTGGCACGAAGTCGGCGTTCCAAAACACCCCAAAGCTGTTCTATAGGATTCAAGTCAGGACTCTGTGGTTATTGTCGTGTAACCACTCCGCCACAGCCTGTGCAGTATGAACAGGTGCTCGATCGTGTAAAAAGATGCAATCGCCATCCCCGAAATGCTCTTCAACAGTGGGAAGCAAGTAGGTGCTTAAAATATCAATGTAGGTTGTGCTGTGATCGTGCCACGCAAAACAACAAGGGGTGCAAGCCCCCTCCAGGAAAAAACAACCACACCATAACACCACCACCTCCGAATTTCACTGTTGGCACAGATGACGTTCACCGGGCATTCGCCATACCCACAAACTCCAATCGGATCGCCACATTATGTACCGTGATTCGTCACTCCACACAACGTTTTGCCAATCGTGTAATGTTGACACTCCTTACACCAAGCGAGGCGTCGTTTGGCATTTTCCTGCGTGATGTGTGCCTTATGAGCAGCCGCTCGACCATGGAATCCAAGGTTTCTCACCTCACGCCTAACTGTCGCACTACTTGGAGTGGATCCTGATGCAGTTTGTAATTCCTGTGTGATGGTCTGGATAGATGTTTGCCTATTACTCTTTACGACCCTCTTCAAATGTCGGCGGTCTCTGTCAGTGAACAGACGAAGTCGGCCTGTACGCTTTTATGCTGTACATGTCCCTTCACGTTTCCACTTGACTATCTTATCAGAAACAGGGATGTTTAGGAGTGTGGAAATCTCGCGTACAGACTTCTGACACAAGTGACACCCAATCCCTGACCACGTTCGAAGTCCGTGAGTTCCACGGAGCGTCCCATTCTGCTGCTTCACGATGTCTAATGATTACTGAGGTCGCGGATAATGAGTACCAGGCAGTAGGTGACAGCACAGTACACCTAAGATGAAAAACGTATGTTTTTTGGGGTGTCCGGATACTTTTAATCACATAGTGTACAGACACAGATTTATTTCTACGCGTCGCCTTCTCCCTCTTGGCTATTATCGCCGTATTTTGAGACAGCTTCGGCACTGCGTGCCCTGAGTGAAGTGGAGGGAGAGCTACATTGCAATCTTTTGCACGGAGGGGAACGGGAAGTCGAAATACTACCTGGTGCGCTCAGTTGAAAGTGCTAACAGTTGATTAATTATTGTATACACACGACTAAACAAATCGTCTTTATCACACTATTAACTTAACACTATTAAAAATTATAAATTAATATTTATACTGCAATACTAATCTATTATTAAAATCTATATTTACTACAGCTATTATAATTGTATATTTAATTACGGGGGTGATCTGAATCTAAGGTTACAAAGCCTGCATTGAAACGAGTACATTTTAGTTCATACAACCAATACTGCCAAATGATAAATACATTGGGTTACTTTTCGACATAGTCTCAGTTTAGGCACTTGTCGCTTCGTGGGATGAGTTTGAATATTGCTCCTGGTAAAAATCCTGCACTTGCGTGTACAGCTACGTTATCGCAAAATGTTTCACCTCCTCCTCTGAAACGAATCGTCGGCCTTCTAGGTGCTAATTCAAGAGAGGAAAAAGGTGAAAGTCCCTTGCAGCGAGATCCGGGCTGTAGGGAGAGTGGTCGATAGTGTCACAGCGAAGCTACTTCAACAGTGTGGTCTTCTGGGCTGTATGAAGTCGCGCGTTGTCGTGAAGGAAGATGACGCTGTCGGTGAGAAATCGTGGCCGTTTCCTCCCGAGTACTTAGCGCAATCGTGTCAAGGACTCGCATTATCGGTTAGCGGTCATTGTGTGCCCTCTTTCCAAAAACTCTACGAGTATGACATACGCGATGTCCCAAAAGACTGTGGTCATCACCTTCCCGGCAGATGGCGTCATCTTAAGCTTCTTTGTCTTTGAGAGGAGGGTTTTTTCCATTCCATTGACAACCGTTTACTGTAGGGGGTGTAGTGGTGGATCCATGTTTCGTTACTCGTGACAATGTGGGGAAGAAAACCGTTTCCTTCTGCGGAGAACCGTTGCAAAAGTTGCATACTTGCTTCCATGCGCTTCTCCTTGTGTTGGTTGGACAGATTTCGTGGAACCTTTCGGGAACAAACTTTTCCGGTTCTGCAGAATAACGTGAACAATGTGACGAACGCTTCCGAACGACATTCCCAATTCTACCGTCATACGCCGTAACATGGTCCTCCTGTTGTCCTGAATCAGCTTCTCTACGCGAGATGTGCTCAAACCTATTGATGACGTGGAGGGTCTTCCTCGTCGGTGAAGTTTTCTCTACCGGTCGTAACTTTCGACACCATTCTGGACATTACAGTCTCTCCGTAAACCTCTACCAGCTGCCCGTTAATTTCTGCCGCAATTACATGTTTCACCCATAGAAATCCAATAACGGAGCGAATTTCTTCGCGAGACCACTTTTCCAAATGCCATTTGCTTTTACCTACAACTAGCGCTGTAGGTGGCAGGTGGCTGAAACTCTGAAAATTGCCAACACCATGTATTAAAATTACCACGCTACTAATTTCTATATAACGGCTGAAACTCCAGGAATATCGGCCTTATAAACTTAGTTTCTGATCACCCCTCGTATAGCGTTGCGAGATGATAGCGGGAAGAGGGAAGGCTACATGCTATTTGTGAGTAGCATTTCTGATAACAGAATAAAGATTTGATAAAGTCAAATCAACGTATAAGAAATGTCGCAATGAATCGTGCCACGTTTTGTTTATCAGGCTGGAGTGTAAATGCCAGGCTACGTTGCACTGAGATAAACTTGTTGGCCGGCTCTCGTTAACTGACCGATAGCACGGCTAAAATTTAAGTTGCCTAGGAAGTTCTATTTTGGTCTTTTAAATGGCAAGAAATTTATGAAAATATTAGTGTTTCTTTGTTGAGGGTGTGCCTGTCATTCTGTTCAATAAACACACTAATCTACGCGCCGTAACCTAAACTCGAGCTAAATTTCGATACCATAGGACCCTGTCATCCGGTTCATATATACGCACTAACATAGACGTATCTAACCTCGCCTAAATTTCTAAGCTACAGGACCCTGTCGTTTTACTGCGTGTTTTTCATTAAAATGTTGGCAGTTCTGAAGTGCATCAATAACCAAAGAAGGAAGTTTTCAGATAATTACTATTGCACTAACAACATTTTGGAACCATCTGCAAAGCAACGGATTTAAATCTGTGGTACATTACAGCCACCTAATTTATAAACTCCAAGTTATAGAATTTATGAATTGAATGTGGCTTTGTTTCTGGTCCTTCATAGTACACCCTTGCACCAAACGACAGGAAAGCACTTTTACGAATTCAAAAGTAATGATAATTTAGGTTATAGTTTACTTCCTCGTTGAAAGTTTCATAAACTTCAGAGAAGAAATTGGAAAATAATGCTCCTAGATTATAAAAACTTTTACGTTACAGTTAGAAGTGCTGCTTACGTCGTATAGATGGTGTCTCATAAGTAATGTCGGTTTTTAAGCAAAACTTTATTTGGAACGCTTTCTGACACGAAATTAAGCTACTCTTTAAAGCAGAGAGCACCAGGTTCTGGTTTTTAACCATCTTTCAGGGAGGTTTATTATCTCGTGACGGTACGAGTCTCTGGTTTTATATGCGAAGAATTCGGTGAGACTCACTTCCACAGCTCCTGAGTTTTCGAAATTTCTTCCACGCAAGAAAGGGACCATGGATCGAAACAGATGGTAATCTGAAGGCGCATGATCAGAGCTGTATGCTGGGTTGGTAGCAGTTTGACTCCTTCCAATTCTTGAATTTTTGTCATGGTTGATAGATAAGTATGGGGTGTTGCACTGTCCTGCTGCAAGAGACCTCTATTTCGGTTGACTTATGCTGGATATTTATATCTCAACATTTCATGAACTCGTTCCAGTTGAAAATAAAGATCCGCATTGACTACACGCCCGTTTGGAACAAACTCCCAATGAGTCACCCCATCAAAATTCCACCAGACACAAAGCATTGCATACAGCTCTGATCTTGCGCCTTCAGATTACATCTGTTTCGATCCATGGTCCATTTCTTGGGTGAAAGAAATTTCGAAAACTCAGGAGCTGTGGAGGTGAGTCTCACCCAATTCTTCGCATATAAAACCAGAGACTCGTACCATCACGGGATAATAAACCTCCCTGATAGATGGCTAAAACCAGAACCTGATGGTCTCTGCTTTGAAGAGTAGTTTAATTTCGTGTCAGAAAGCGTTCCAATAAAGTTTTGCTTAAAAACCGACATTGGGGGAACACACTCTCCCCTTTAGCAAACATGCTAGGCATTTCAATGTCGTGCTTTCTTAGAAGCACCCGGAAAGGAACACCTGCAGGTCTTGGATTAATGGAACCATTCCTACAACGTTCGTCCAGCGCTGTGTGAAAAAAGAAGCGAAAGTTGGAAGGGAGATATTCATTTAAGCCCACAGCCATAATTTCCCAATCGGACATCACGCCGATAATGCAGAGAAGGTTCTGCAGATTGGGCGTAAAGTCTCGTAACTGGGCTAGTGAGAAAAGCACCAATAACCACTCGAATGCCTCGGTTATGGACTGCGTCTAATTTCCTCAGCACAGATGGTCGTGCTGAGGAATAAATGATACACACATAGTCTATTTTTGATCGGATCGCAGTGTGCGATACAGTTGCAGCAAAAAAGTCCGTTCCTCTCCCAAAGATTTGCAATTTAATATTCGCAAGATATTTAGGGAACGGCCACATTGCGCACTCTACTGTGGTGTATGTGATGACTAGTTAAATTTCCTATCAAACGTCAACCCCAGAAATATCGTCGAATCTGCGAATGGTAGTAAATCTTGTCCGAAGCGAAGCGAAGCGAAGGTGGTAATTGTTGCCTACGGCGCCAGAAGTTCGCGCAGATTGACTTCTCAGTTGAGAAACGAAAGCCGTTTTTAGAACTCCATTCTTGGAGATAATTTACGTATACCGCGTTCCAAAAACGACGTACGCAGAGAAGTACAATAAACGGCAAAGTCATCTACGAATAATCATGACGATATCCCTTGGGGAACAAATTTCGAGATAGAATTAATCGCTATAGCAAACAGTGTAACGCATAGTACCGATCACTGAGGTACTCCGTTCTCCTGAACAAAAAGATTAAAAAAAACCGAGCCGACCCCTACTCGGAAAACGCGGTCCTTCATAAACTCCTGAATGAACAGTGGTAAGCGATCAGGAATGTTCCAAGCGTGTAGGGAACGTAGTATTCCTGCTCGCCAAAACGTATCATAAGCGTTCTCAACGCCAAAAAATATCTCAATGGTATGACAATTTTCCATGAATCCCTTCGTAATCTGTGTCGATGATACAAGGTAGTCCTTTGTAAACGGTGTCTTCGAAAACCGCACTGGGTGTTGGTCAGCAGATTGTGAGTTTCCAACCACTATACCAAATGTCCATTTGATCATGGGTTCCGTCACCTTGCATATGCAACTGGTGAGGAAAATAGGACGGTAGCTGGACAGGAGATTATGGTCCTTTCCAGCTTTCAAAAAGCTGCCTCCGACACATTTCTGAAGAACTGGCATCAAAACAGATACGATTATACACCTCGAGCAAGAAAGCCTTACCTTCAGGAGAGAGCTATTGCAATATTTGTACGTGGATACCATCTGGTCCTGGTGCTGATAGTCGCAAAGATGAAAGAGCGTGTTCTAACTCCGCCATGGTGAAAAGGCAATTATAATCTTCAAGTTTTCCTGAACGAAACCAGAAACCTTGAGATTCTACCCGAGTCTTAACAGGAAGGAACTCGGTCGAATAGTTATCTGAGCTAGACACTGAAGCGAAAGCACGGCCAAATGCGTTAGCCACGTCAAATGTATCAACAACAGCTCCTGCAGCTGCTTTAAGACCGGCAATTGCCATGAGGGTCGATGTCGAATAAATGAAGCTACAAAAATGCTCCATGATGTCTTTTTGCTATCCTTAATGACTTGTCTAGACTTGGCGCGCATTTTCTTGTACTGGATTAGGTTATCCATCCAGCACGGATGGTCTTTCGACATTCATCGATCACCAAAGGGACCCGAAATCGACGAGGATGGGCAGACGACAGAGGAATAGATTGATCAGTAGCACAAGGAATTGTCTCTGTGAGATGTTCTACCAAAACATCCGCACAGTCGTGCTCATTGTAATTAAACACAGCCAACTGGGAGTAAAGGTTCCAGTTGGCTTGATCCAAGCGCCATCTAGGCAAACGAGTGGAACATAGATCTTGTGTTAAGAGACTAATAAGACATGGAAAGTAGTCACTAAAGTGTAAATCAGGCATGACATGCCATTGCAAGGCAACTGCTAATTGTGGTAAACAAACTGAAACATCAAGGTGTGAAAAAGTGTTGAAGGAGTCTGAGAGAAATGTAGTCTCTCCGGTATTCAGAAGAGCTAAGTTATAATTGTCCAAACAATCGGTAATTAATTTACCTCTCGCACAAGCCCGAGGTGAGCCCCAAAGCGGGTGATGGGCATTAACGTCTGCCACCAACAGAAAAGGGTTTGTAACTGGGAAACTATATCTTCGCAATCCGTGAGCGAAGGGTTATCGGATGGTGGCAGATAAATGTTAGTGGTAATCCGGAAGGATAGCAGTTTAATCCGTGTAGCACTGACTGCACGGTCATAGATTACATAAATATATCATATCTGATGAGCATCATAGTGGCTCCGTGCGCAGGAATACCCACTTCGGATGTAACATCACGCCGTACTAGGGTATACCGCCTGATTTGAAACCTATCTTGCGGTCGGAACTTAATCTCTTGCAAATCTACGACCAAAGGATTATTCTCGTTGAGTAAAAGTTCAAGCTTTGGTCGATGTGTTCCAATTCCACGTACGTTCCACTGAGGGATAGCCATGGAATTCATAATGGGATAAGTACTCGATTCCAAAGAGTTCACTACTTTGAGGACGTCGGTGGTCGAACCAATTTGCCCTTTTTCGGTGACGGGCTAGCACCTTTAGCAGAGGAAGGATCCTGCCGCTTTGTCACTGTCGTTCTGTCAATGCAGTCAGAAACCTCCTATTCCATCTCCTCCACGGGAGGGGACTGCTTTCCAATTGAAAACTTTGGTTGGAGAACCTAGAATCGATTGGAGGTGGAGATCGGCGAAGATGTAGATCGCCGATCCGAGTGCTTCTCAGAAGATTCCTCAGAGGAGGATCTCCGAGGAGATATTTGTGGACTTTTCTTTCCCTTGGATGTTCGGGGTACAGACATTGCATTTTCTTTCAGGAAGTCAGGTCGGTTATAGCTGGTCTTGAACTTTATCTGTGGTGCATTATAAGTTACGGGCTTGCGAGTCTTATTGCTTGAGGTCGATGGTCTTGATATTGACTTTACTGAAGGGATCTTGTTAGTAACAAACTTGGCAAGAGTTGTTGCAGATATAGATCTGGATTTCGTGGGCTTTGGAAGTGATCTAGCTACGAGAATCTTTTCTGAAATTGTGGCCCCGCTAATATAGCTGGTTTGAGTTGCGATTTCCCGACTCGGTACCGGTTTAGCTGCGACTGAGCTATAGGTACCGGACTTCGGGACACAGGGTTGGAGAACGCGCAGGGGTTTTCGGGCTTCCGAGAAGGAAACATTCTCCCTAACCCGGATCTCCTGGATCGCTCTTTCCTCTGTAAAACGGGTAAATTCTTGGGAACTAGATGTACGTTCACCAATGCAGTTAACGCATGTTTGGTGCTGATGTACATGCTCCCTCGTGTGAGAACCCTCCACAGTTAACACAGGTAGCTTCACCGTTACAGAAATCACCTGTTAGACCAAAGCGCTGGCGCTTATAGCATCTCAGCGGGTTGGGGATACATGGTCTAACTTCAATGGCTTCATATCCTGCTTTAATCCTTTAAGGTAGGTCTACCCGATCAAAGGTAAGGAATAGGGTACGAGTAGGCACAAATTCACCTCTTTGTCTCCGCTGAACCCGATATATAGATGTCACACCTTGATCTTCAATATTTTCTTGAATTTCTTCATTGAACATATCGTCCAATGCACGGGTGTTTGCAACACCGCGCGAGGAGTTCAAGGTCTTGTGCATCTCAACCCGTATGGGGTAGCCAGCTAACATGTTTGCTTTCTGTATAATAGCCGCCTGGCATGCTGAATGTGCTTCAACCTGGAGCGTGCCATTAGGAGTTCTAATACAGGAATTTACTGCACCAGCAATTTTATCCAGACCCTTTTGGATAGTGAATGGACTAACCGTACTGATATAAATATTATTAAAACAGAAAATACTAATAAAAATGTATTAATCAATTCACTTCCTTCCTTCCTCCCTCAGTTCTACTGATGACTAAGTAGCGAGGACCAGAATACTCAACTACTTCTTTCATAACTATTTTGGTGTTCCTTTTGGATTTTTTCGCATCCATAGCGCTTGAATCCTCCACATTACAAATGGCTCCGATGGCAGGCTCAAATCTTGGGCACCACCGCAGTTTAGGCGAGATTCCTGGCCTGGACCTCGCTCACCTTAGGATCTCACCTTCCAATTCAATAAAGGGACCCTAACCTTTATCAGCGGACATAGTCCTACATGATATTCAGGGACTGGGAGCTATGCATTCCCCAGTCACCCCTTGCGACTCCCCTACTCCGTCCCGCGCAACGGTATCCATCAGACTGCGTTCAGGGAGGTAATTAATAATTGGGCCAGTTGATTGGGCGTTTGTCATAAGCCCTCTCACCTGTTAGAGGAACCCAATTAAAAGTGTGGCTCGGGACTCCGGGAGCACCAATCCCGTACCTACCGTAGTAGATCTATGGGGGGATTGTAGAAGAAGGCCTGTTTGAAAACGTCATAGAAGGTTTTGTAATCTAAAATAGAGAATATAGAACAGCGAAGGAGAAGAGTGAAGACGAAAGGGAGATATCTGAAGATGAAAGGGAAAAGCCTGCAGAAGAAAACGACGATGGTAATATATCGGTGTAGTGTATTTATCACACTACTAAAGCCATGCTAGTTTAAAGTAAATTGAGTTTTATTTATGGACGCTCTTTAACTGCTGTGGTTCTTAATGTCCCATTCTATATAGGGCGTGAAAGGCCGGTAATTTTGCTTAGAGGCCTCTTTATTAGGCTTGAGGTTCATTTACGTGCAGTAAATCGACAACACGGGACCACCGGCTTTACTTCCCTTCCGAAGGAAGGCATACTAAGGATTTTTACGCCCGAAAAATCCATCGCTCTCTGCCGGGTTTGAACCAGCGACCTCGGGAACTAGAGGCTAGCATGGTAACCACTACACCACGAAAGACGACCTGCTAGTTTAAGATAACGCATTCGCGTTGTGTATATATGTGTAAATATAAAAGTTGGACATAGTGATGATGAACCAGTCATACAATGGTGTGCTGATGTGTGTTTGTCGTGTCAACGAAGTCCCACTCTTCCAGCAGACAACTGACAGAGAAAAGAAGTGACATTAGGCGACTCTCTTCGGTTGTCTAGGAAAATAGGTCACAGGCACAGAACTACTGCCCCAACTGTAAGTGCTCCTCTCTTAGACTGTGTTACATTCACATGACTTTCTCTACCCTCTATCATTTATTAATGGTATACAAATTATCCTTACGAAAGATTATTTTTCTATTTATTACATTTTAATCGAGATAAACCTTTCCGTAAACAGCTACATTACACATTTCGTTAAATACAAAGGGAATAGCGAGAGTAAAGTCAAATGTTTTAAAACTGGACGCTACCCGCTGACTTTAAAATTCCATACCTTTTCAATGAAATCGCGAGAAATAATGGAAAATCGATAGGACTTTAAAGAAGGGCAAGTATTGAACAGTTCAAACCATTAATAACCTACATTCCGGAAATGGCTGATGCCACAAAAAATTCTGATGTGTTACACTCACATGACTTTCTCTACTCCTGTACAAACTATTTTTACAAACGCTTATTCTCCATATTCTTCATGTTAATCGAGATGTTAATCTTATTGCTAATTTTCTTGTAGGTGCAAGGGGAATATGGTAGACTTTAAGTGATAGTCAAATCTTTTAAGAGCTGGTTGCTATGTGGAGCATTCCATTCCCTTTGCATTTCCAGAACATAAAAAAATGAATAACGAATCCCATTTGAGAAAAAGTATAAGCATTGGAAAATTTAAGGGGATAACAAGCAATATCTCGAAAATGGTTCACTCAACAAAATCTACATTTTGTGTATAGTAAAATTTTGTCTATCCCTTATGGTTTACCAGTTATGCAAAAGTCGTTCACAATGAAGAATACTTTTGGAGACATTCCCAGAAAATTCGAGATATACATTTCATTTGTCATGAAAATATCTTAAACACATGATATCTTAATCAAAATCGTTACAGCCATTTTTGAGAAAATTACAATTTTCGAAACCTGTTCCACGTAAAGGGTAACCTGGGGTGGGGGTATTTTCTTGAAAACCTTCGTGTCGCATCTCTGGAAGATACTGAATCTAAATACCAAGTTTTGTGTTTATCCGACTGTTTGTTTCTGAATTATGCTGTTCAGACTCACACAGACACACACACACACACACACACACACACACACGGAACATGTTTCCAAAAAAAAATTTGGATTCAGGGGGTCTCAAAACATATATTTCCGGTGAAATCTCGGTATCGAATTTTTGGGTGGAATACAATACTTCTCCTACTTACTATACGTAAGTAGAGAAAGTAAAAATATATATCTGAAATAAATTGTTTCTTAGAGAGTTAAATCTCTTGTGTAGTACGTCGTCGTCTATCACATAACGTTTACCAATTGTGCAACACTACAAAGTTTCTTCCGAATAAAGAGCATTTTAAAGGCTATTCCCACAGCATGCAAGATATGCAGTTTATTTTTCATGTAAATATCTTTAATATATGGTATTTTAGCCAAAATCATTAAGAGTCAGTTTTTAGAATATAAAAACTTCGAAAAATCTTCCATACAAAGCGTAGTTTGGAGTAGAAAATTTTTTCGAAAATCTTCGTGTAGTATCTGGAACGTACTGGACTTAAATACCAAGTCCTTGATTATCCAGTTTTCGTTTTTGAATTACGCTGTTCATAGAAACATGCACACATACACACACACAGGCGGACCTTTTACTAAAAATGCCTTTTTTTAGGTTCAGGGGGCAACAAAATATACATTTTCGGTGAAATCTCGGCATGGAATTTTTGGGTGTAATGCAATACATCCCCTACTTACTATATGTAATAGAGAAAGTAAAAATCATTACAATCACGCAAATGGAGGTCGGAAGCATGCAGTTATACAGTATTAATAAACAATATTCAACTTACAATTATTGTGTGTTTGGAATGAGGCAGCCCCTTTAACTTGGAAGTTTGATTCTGGAAATACTTATTTAACTCTGTCGTATATCTGTCGGCCTTTCATTGTTCTTTGCCATGCAAGGTTAAAGGCGTAAATATGCACGATTACAAGTCTAAAATAGCAAAAACTGTAGGCACACACTTTCCTTAACATGTGCTTTTCGAATTCTGAAGTTGAAGGAAGTTCACGTTTCTTTAAGCAACCTTAGAGAATACACGGTGAAATTTTGCAACTCTAGAACTTGATTCACCACTGTTAAAATTAATGTATAGTTGTTCGAGTTTTACGCTCCTCGTATATTTTGCTACCAAACAGCATCAATTCTTTATTCATACACATCTACCCGCGTTGTATAAAAACTGTTGTGTGTATAATAATCGTATGTAAATAACCAACTTTGCTTTGCTGCCTGAATACTGGCTGACCTGTCATCTGTGGCGTCTGACCTATTTTCGAAGCAATAAACAACGCACTGCAATAAACAAAGATGTACTTCCAACTCCGTGCGAGGATGACTAGGGGTGATGGTGGTATTGGCTAAGTGGAAACTGAGGGCACTAACTCCCCACATGGACACGGTGTGTCACTAGTTGTACTTTTGCGGGAAAGGCGAATTTTCTGATTGGCTGTTTCAAGTTTCGAAGTTCGTAACGAACTACATGGCAGGCACGAAGAAAGGGACCATCTTGGATTTTTATAGCTGGAAGTTTTCGTCCGAAGTTTTTTCACCAGGAACAAACCCGAGACGGTAATCATACATTTACGCTATTTCTGATTGAATGTATATTTGTTGTAATATTGGTATTTTCTATTAACTTCAGTGATATTCGTAGAATGAGGTAGAAAACTGATAGGTTACTGTGTGTTGCAACATTTTTATATACCTAACGAATTAATTTTCAGATACATTGAGCCGTCCAGACAGAGGGGATACGCCTACGATTTACATTCCTTCCAGTGTTGTGGTTCGAGTCCCGAATGGTGACATAGAATCTGAAGGTATGTTATTAAGTTTCCAGCATAAGAGTGCTGGATGAAAGGTTAAGTTTTTAAGAGCTTCTTAGTGTTGCTGAATTTTATATTGTCCTGATTTACTTTTCAGATATTGTGAGCCATCCAGACAGTGGAATATACGATTAATTTTCTTGTTTGCACTGCATAATGGATGGGTGGAGATCACAGCCAAAAGTAGGTAAGGTAAAATCAACCTTTAATGCAAATTAATTAGCATGTTACTGTACTAATATTCAAACACATAGATGCAGATCATGCGAGTGATACTCTTGTATAATTAAAAAATCTGATGTGTTACACTCACATGACTTTCTCTACTCTTGTACAATCTAATTTTACAAACGCTTATTCTCCATATGGTTCATGTTAATCGAGATCTCGAGATGTCAATCTTATTTGTAATTTTCTTGTAGATGCAAGGGAAATATGGTAGCTTTTAAGCGATAGTCAAATATTTTAACGCTGGTTGCTATGTGGGGCATTCCATTCTCTTTGCATGTCCAGGACATAAAAAAAATGAATAACGAATGTGAGAAAAAGTATAAGTATTAGAAAATTTAAGGGAATAACAAGTAATATCTCGAAAACGGTTCACTCAACAAAAGAAATGTATATGACATAAGTTGTGTATTTTAACGCGATCTACATTTTTTGTGTAGTAAAATTTTGTCTATCTCTTATGGTTTACCAGTTATGCAAAAGTCGTTCACAATGAAGAATACTTTTGGAGACATTCCCAGAAAATTCGAGATATACATTTCATTTCTCATGACATTATCTTAAACATATGATATTTTCATCAAAATCGTTAGAGCCATTTTTGAGAAAATTAAAATTTTCGAAAAATCTTCCATGTAAAGGGTAGTCTGGGGTGGGGGGATTTTCTTGAAAACCTTCGTGTCGCATCTCTGGAAGATACTGAACCTAAATACCAAGTTTGGTGCTTATCCGACTGTTCGTTGTTGAGTTATGCTGTTCACAGACACACACACAGACACACACACACACAGACACACAGACACACACACAGACACACACACGGACATGTTTCCAAAAATGCTTTTTTTGGATTCAGGAGGTCTCAAAACATGTATTTCCGGTGAAATCTCGGTATCGAATTTTTGGGTGGAATGCAATACTTCCCCTACTTACTATACGTAGTAGAGAAAGTAAAAATGTAGGATTATTGGTGGACTGACACACTAACTGTCAAGGATAGCATGCCAATGATACTATAATTCTTTTAAGACAGTGCCCAAATGAAATTTTCTAATACAGAAGGAAGAAAGATATTTGATATCATTCACATATATTTCAGTAATTCACCCTCTTTTGAGCATTTTTATCTAACTGCCACTATGTCCTTTTTTGAACTGGGCATGGTGTATGAAAATAGAAATTCTGGTAGCTTTTTTGACAATTAATGTCCTTGTAATCTGTTATTACAGATGCTCAAAAGCATTTGTTTCCAAGAATAACTGAAGTGTTTGTTTTGAGTGAAATTAGCAGCTTCAGCATGTGTTCTGAGGCTTTGAAATTCCAAAGTGGTTCCAATCTTTCGTGTCTGTTTTCTACCATTTAAACTTTGTAGCAATTTTGATGATACAAAATCCTTCCCTTAAAGATGCATTGTGCAGTAGTAATTAAGTTGCAGGATATTATAAGAAATGTATAGGCATTTAAATGATCGTGTTGTTTTTGTGCAAAAATCAAAGGTTTTGAAGTAAAGGGCATTTAATATTTTTTAAATGTATTGAAGCCTTTTAAGTTAACACATATGATAAACATGAAGTTGATCATGTTATATGATGAATCATTTGTAGAATACTTATGAAAATAGCTTACTGTGAGTAGAGAAAGTCTTAGATGGCAGAGCAGTGGTATGGCAAGTTAAACATTGCTGGTTTGAATCCCAGGCATGGCATTGAATTTTATATCTGATTGTATATACTCATCCACCCATGGCTCTTTTCAGTGAAGGTTTCATGAATCTTTTCAATGAATTGGAACTTCTGAATGATCCTTTGATCTGTTATTTATAGTGAACATTTTAACACACTATGTATTTTAAACACTTTTCATATACAGCACATTGCATCCAAGTTACTATGGGAGGTTAGGTTTTTTTTATGTAAGCTTAGGTTTCTGAATTTATGGAAGGTTAGCATTAGGTTTGTAGTTTTCTGAATTCACAGAAGGTTAGTAATTTTTTTAATGAAAAGTGTTTAAAATTTCACTATAAATAACAGTTCGAAGGATCCTTCAAAAGATCTGATTCATTGAACCTTCAATGAAAAGATCCATGGATCCTTTGCATATACTGAATTTTATTTTGTTCAAGTAACACAAAGTGGTGGTGGTTTTACAATAAAAAGTGTTATTTCCTTCTCATTTAGCACTTTATCAACCAAACTTTTTTGCCACTTTTTAACGATTTCCCAGTTTTGTGTTAAAACAGCTTATTCACACTATGCACTTCTTCCTTTGTCATGGCAACTCAAACACTAACTGATAAAATCGAAGATTTGACCTGAGCTGAGCATATGAGTGCTAGCGTATTATGAATGACTGTTTACTTATCATATTTCCTGTGTTATGCAAAGAGTTTATTTGGTGCTCAGATAGCACCGCTGCGAATTCATTGCTGCATTTCTCATATAGGCAAGAGAATAGCAGTCATCCATACAGTTGGTAATTAACAAAAAGATACTCTTTGATTGTTAATGCAATAGCAGGTAGAATTAAGAAAATCATATTTTGTAATCTCTTAACAGTTGTTATATATCCATTACCTTTAAGAATGAGTTCTTGCGATAACCGCAATAAAATGTGTAGTTCTATACCTTTCCTACTCCAATGTTTCATGACACAATACGTTTAAGGAATTATTTACATTGGCATAAGTGTAGTGCTTAGTTTCAAGACAAGAGGAAGCATATGCTTTGTTTACATCAGAGAGAACTCTGGTTTACAGTGGATAGTGTGTAATATAATCACAAGGTGTTTGTAACCACAAATTTTTCCTTAATGTAAGCAATTTCTCTTTTCAGAAACCTACTTTTAAGGGTAGTTTAAACATGTGTGTTCTATTTAATTCTAGGATATACACAATGGAAAGTTGGAGTTAAGTTGTGGCTATTTGTGTCCAGTGATGGTGCTTCAAGTCAGAGCACAGAGAGTGACAATGACATTAATAGTGTTAAATGGTGTGGTGAAACTTGCTAATGACATTTATTGCACTGCTAATAGCAATTTAGTGAATGACAAACAATAGCTACACTATTGCATATAATGTGTGCAGAAGTTTCTTTGTAGGAAATGGAATTGTTATTCATGTCAAATTGTATAGCGCTATCTAGAGTAGAATAAAATAACAAGTGTCAAACCTGTGTTATTCTTCCAATTTTCCTGTCAAATTCCACATCCCACTGTTGGTTGGAAGTTCAAACAAACCATGGAGGCAGTTTAAGTGCAAAAGATTTTACTATGAAGCATGCAGAAGAAATTATTGCAAGGTGCTGGATCTCATTCACTCTCAAAAATTTAAATGTGACCATTATGTATTATGACATAGAAACATTCAGCAACCACTATTAACCCCAATAATATTATATAAAAAGCAATGTATGTGCCGACTATTGGATAATTTAATAAGTTACACAGGAATAAACAGTTGTGTTTTTCATACTAGCCTAGCTGTGAGTGTTCAACTGATCATAATTGTGTTCTAATATTGTATTGCTAAAGATGACAGTGACAAGTTATTTTATGTGAGCTTTAATCGACTCATTTAAAAAGAAATATGAATAACTCCAAGTGCAATCACGATTATTGAAGCTCACGTAATTAACTTTGTACGTCGTCAGTAGCGATACACTATTGGAACATATGATCAGCTGAGCAGACAGCTAGGCAGGTATGAAAAATACAGCTGTAGTAGCTACGAGTGACGTCATCATCCGAGAGCACGATTTTTCATAGTTTAGTTCCATTCCAGATCACTACTCACGCTGCGATTGCCCTCGTGTTTCCAACGTTTAACACGAGAGTTGCACTTCTAATAGTTTGCTGTTCTGTGATGACTAGTTGCCGATAAGCGATTCTAATGCAATGATGTCACCGGGGCTCGGTAAACGCCTCCAGTAACCATTAACGCGATAACTAGTTATCTTCGTTACTTTGGTTACCATTACTTGATAACTAGTTACTTTGGTAACCGTTATTGGGTAACCAGTTACTTTGTATTCGTTACTTTTGTAGTTGTTACGTTATTTTCTACCCATTCGTAGTGCATAGTACTTGACTGAGAATTTTAGCCACCAGATTCCTAAGATAAGTGATCTGAAAGTGACATATCCATCCAGCATATTTAATAACCCTTTCAGTTGCAGTTAGAGACAAACTGGAACTTCAGAAAGGAAGACCTACTCCCGGTCTCAAAAGCCTGAAAGCGGAGAACAAAGCAAAGGACTTAGAGCGTGCATTTAACCTGGCCAATTATAATAAGTTTGGTTATGAGGCACTCAAGCCCCGTGTACGTTGTTCGGTTAGCCTTGTGTATTGCTTGGAAAAAATAAATCACCTTGAAACAGTAAACAATGGTTATTAGGTCTTATTAATTTTGAGACGGTATTATTCGTCGCTCATTGTTATATTGTTATATTATCAGAATACCTATTGTTTTGTCATGTATATAATATGTTTAATTTAGTTAATATTACGTATAAAATGTAGAAATATTTGTACCGTAAGCAATGTTAAGGGAGACTTCCACTTAACTTTTATCTGTAGAGGCAAGGAGAAAGTTGCAGCTAGAAACTTCGACACAAAGGTTCTTTAAAATACGTACGAGCAAGAAAGTCACAGACGCATGACGCTCAGTATTTCCCAGAAAATTCAATAAATATGGAATGTTCCATTGTATAAAACCACTTGATCCACAAATAGCAAATAAAATTTTAACAGGAAGCGCTCAAATTCAAGCAGATTCAGAGAGGGCGGCTACTGAAGAACCAATCAGAAAATTAAGGAGAAGAATAAGTGCGCCAAACCAAATTACTATATATACCGATGGCAAGCAAAATAAAAAAGCTACTTTGTCTTCAGCCTCGTAAGCATAATTCAAGACGGTCACGCAGCTAAAATCGCGCCTAAAATGTAACCTATTGTGAAAGTGATAAGTGCGCTATTCCAGTACACAGTATTAGGTTAGATGGTGAATAATTAAGGTTGCGATTGACAAATACAGGGATCTCGCGAATATTATAACGTATTTTATTCTACGATAGTGGAAGTTTGCCTCGCGAACAACAAAGCAGTGTTAACATGTGGGTTCTCTTGTGTTCCACGATGTGTGTCAATAAGTTTTTGTGCAATGAGACAATAAATAGCGCCTCTGTATAATTTACTTGCACTAGTTCAGTTAGTGAGGTCACAAACTCTCATGTACTACACCACTGAGATTTCCATACCGCCTTATCCTTTATCCACTGACTGCTGAGGCTACTCAATAATTATATTTCAGCGCCATCATCTCCATCATATTAATCTTACACCACGACGCAGGCAGAGAGAGAGACAGAGGGAGGAGATGAGATGCTGAGTCGACAACAGCTATGTGACCACAAATTACAATAAAGTGAACACAACAATGCAGACACATACTTATTCTACAACATCTACGAATAATCGGAACACAAGAAAGACCAATTTGTACACTGCAGTTACAAAGCATCAAAAACTCGTCCCGTATAGAGACATGGATAGCTCTAGGAGCATAAGGTAAAAGCAGGATTGATTTACTGCTAGATGAACAAAAACGTACAAGTATTGTAACAATGAAACTGTGAAACAGTAACCAAGAAATACTAACGAAATCAAGTAGCTACGTGTTCCTAGGACAACAAGAATTTAAGGGGCATAACCAAAGCTCCGAATCCAAAAACCGAAGGAACTATGCAGAGCTATGTCATTTGTTGGCCGAGTTCGATGGAAGAGTGTACCTGTCTACTGCCACTGTGTTCACCGGATTATCTCCGCTCATGAATACAGAATGACTTAATTCAAAAGTTCATAGCGTTATGCTAGCAGAGATGAAAAAGCCACATTAAAGAAGCAACGTTTTTTGCTATTTTATTTGACGAGACTTTCGACACCACAAACTCTTCACAGTCGCCAACTGCATTCTGGTATGTATACAAGAAGCTTGATTTTTGAAAGGTTTGTAGGATTTAGCGATGTTAATGTCGATAGATCAGCTGCAGTGGTGGCGGTCTATTAGGGCACCAGGGTACGTGATCTCCCCCTTACTCTATCTCGTATACTATTATCGACTTTTTGTTGTTTATAACGTTATGTTGTTATATAACTTTATGTTGTTTATAACGTCTTGAAATAAAACGACATTGCCTCTGTTTTAAAAAGTAAATTTCACTGAAGAAAAATGAAATCCATTACTCCGCAACATCTGAATTTCCAGAGAAAAGTGAAATTCGCCACTTGGCGAGACATTGCGTTCTCTGACCGAGTGCTAATGCTTTAAAATAGGGTTCTGCTGTTTTGCTTGTGGATACATTCTACGAAAAACAAGTAGAACTGTTAAGGTGCTGCGCGGTCACAGAGAGAAGTGTCCATCATTGAAGACAAGGGCAGAAGAGAGGGAAAATACGCACGCATCCCTCACTGATCGGATCGGGGTTTGTTACCCTCCTTTGTCTCGCTCCCCCTTTGTCCCTTCACACGCAGAAATACAAATACCTAAACAAATTTAAATGGTCAGTTCTTAACTTCCAATGTAGCATGAACATTGAGTTAGCTGTACTATTTAGTTTGTTTTATTTCGAGTATTAGTAATATTGCAGTTAAAACTGAGTTATTTGTATTTAGTTTGTTTTATTGTGAGTTTTCGTGTAAAAGTGGAAGTAGAATTATTATAGTGTGGAATTGTTATAAGTGGAATAATTATAGTGAAATTATGTTCAGTATAAATGAAATACAGTACTTACGTAGTAAGCATTTAACTTAAGAAGACAAAATTCAGCCAATCCCCAAAACCATATATGTGCATTAAGCACGAATCTAGAGATAAGAATAGATCTTACACAAGAAAGTTCAACAAATCGCTATACGAGAAGTGTAACTGGATTTGTGGCTGTGCAGTGAATAACGCATTTTATTGTTTCACTTGCATTCTTTTCGGTGGTGACAACTGTAATGCAAAAAAGAAGGCGTTAAATATTTGAAACACTTAAGCGAGAAAGTAAAGAAGCATTCACAATCTAAAATCATTTAGACAATGAAGTGCACCTAGTACTACTTGACAAAGTCAACATTAGGCAGCAACTTGATGAGGGCTAAAGACTTGCTATTCGTAAACACAACACCAGTTGGACAAGAATAGATTATTTTGTTCCACATTACTGATGCAATTAAATTCTGGGGAGAATTTGAACTTTCTTTATGAGGTCATACAAATCCGAAGACTCCAGCAACCCAGGTGTATTTAATGGCCTGATAAATTAAATTTCTAAAATTGATTGTGTGGTGAAGGATCAGTTAGGAAGCGCGACCGTATTTAAAGGGACATCTAAAACTATTCAGAATGATTTGCTAGATGCGATGCTTTCTGTCTGTCAAAAATATAAAAGATGAGGCCAGTAATGTGAGTTATTTGTCTATGCAAACAGAAGAATCCGCAGACAGTTCCTGTGAAACTCAGATTAAGTATAATTTTTAGATATGAAACTGGTGGTAAAATCCTGGAAAGATTTTGGGGATTTCTTGAAATTCATGATTAGAGTACTCTTGGCATAGCAGAAAATATTTTAGCGAACTAAAACTTATCGAGTAGATAAATGCCCAGAGAAACTCGTCTGCCAAACATACAATGGGACTTCGGTTATGAGGGGACAAAAAGGGGCGTGCAGTGCTTGATCAGAGAAAAGCACCCGAATGCTAATTACGAGGAATGATTTTAAAGCAAGTACCGTTTTAATATTTTGCCACTGCAGTAGCGATTTTGAGCATAAGCGATCATTTCCTCCATTCATTAGGAAGTCGAATCAGCTGTGAGTGATCGTCACTTTGTGTTTTCCTGTTGCTGGAGCGTTTCGAAATGTTCAAAACAATCGAACGACTCGCCGACTGTGAAGCAAGATCAGTGATTAGTTTTTTTAATGCGAGAAATGTTACGCCAGCAAGCATTCATCGCCAATTGTGAGAGGTTTATGGGGAAACAATAATGAGTGACAATGCCCGGCCACACACAGCCAAACAAACTCAAGATGTGTTCGCATCATATGGTTGAGAGCAATTCGGCCACCTTCACTACAGTTCGAATTTGGCACTAAGCGATTTTCATCTGTTTCTTTATCTGAAGAAACTCTTTGGTGAAAAACATTTCAACGACGATAATGTGAAAAAGAAGTGCAGACTTGGCTTTCAACAAAAGCAGCATCATTATTTGACGAATGCATACAAACATTGGTTTTTCGTTTAAGAAAAGTGCCTGAATAACGGCGGTGACTATGTGGAGAAATAGTGAGAGGTATAAGGTAATGAATGGTTATAAAGTATTTGTAAAATAATGTTCTGTTATTTTTTTAAAGGTTATCGTTACTTATTCTAGAAACACGCCCCATATATTCATTGTTACGCACATCAGGCTAACTCGATCCTGCAAAATGCCACCTCTTCCTCCTCGCAAAGCAGAATATTTTTCCAGGATAATCAAGGCATTGACTCGTTGTTCTCAAAATCACCCAAGAAAATGCCACTACATGGTATTTGCAACACAGAACTGTTAACATTATATGTGAAACAAAGACAGTTTGATAGAGTGAGCACATACAAGATAACGGATTTAATGAGAAAAATGCAATTGCTCCGTCGGTAGAGTTTCTGCGAACTTTCAAGGACCCACAGTTTTTATTTTGGCTAGAATTTTACCACAAAATTATGACACATGTAGCCATTTTCTTTGATTCTAACCAGCAAAGAAACACTGATGTGTTCATCAGAAGATCTAGACAGGTCTTTTGACAGTATGTCTTATGTGCGGAAAGACTATGAACGAGAAACTGATTTAGGCAAACCTAGCCCCAAGAGAAGATGTAGTTGGCGCTGTAAGTACGACAAATAATAATAATAATAATAATAATAATAATAATAATAATAATAATAATAATAATAATAATAATAATAATAATAGTATTACTGCTCTGAATTCTGTGATGTAATCATAATCAGCATTAAAAAAACGTTTACGCTTTCTGGTCATTTGAGTGCCTCAAAACTATTTGCTGTGAACAATTTCAAAAAATATAATATCACATTCCCAGAACATGACTTCCAAGCCGCTCTCAAAGCATACCATAATGTGAATGTGCAAAAAATGAAAACCGAGTTAAAGGTTTTGTATTCCTGAGAAGATCTGCGTGTTGCGGATGGTGCCTGTCCTCTATTAACCTTCTTGCAGAACAACCTGCCACGTGTCTTCTCGGAATGTGTCAATGTAATGAAAACAATCTTTATCCTCCCAATGCCATCAGTGAAAAGTGAGCTACATTTTTCAACCTTATAAAAAATAAAGCCTTTCTTGAAAAGTACGATAGGAGCAGAGAGACTGACCGCTCTGGCTAGGCTCTCCCTAGAAAAAAGGATGGTATGCACTATTCCAGACTTCAATAAGAAAGTTATAGATGCATTGTCCACAGCTTAGCAGAGGAGAGCTGAATTGATGTACAAGAATGAAATAGTATGTATCATGTATACATTTAGGTCTATGTTTCATTGCATGCACTGCTAACAATACTATACTCAATCCGCACCCCCCTTAACTTATAATTCACGAGCCGCCACTGATCAGCTGAATCTATATAGCAAAACTTGCAACAGAGCACCTTGAATGATTTTAATGCAAACATAAAGCGATAACGCAGACCCATGACGGGACTGCCGTTATGGCGGCACATTTAAATGGTGTGCAAACAAAGGTAAGTAAATGTCTCACGAGGCAATATCTTTGTATTGTTACGTCCCTGAATTTTGTGCTATCCCAAGCAGTAATATGTATAAGTGTTTGCAATGTATTATTTTGCGAATTTTGGTGGTTATGTAATATATCTTTGCACTTTCTACAAAAGAATAAGTCTTGAGGCACCATAGTAAAGAAGAAAATTCAAAAGCTTGCTAAAACAAAATCGAGTACTCTTATGATTTAGCGAAAACCGTTGCAGCTCATAACACTGAACTGAATATCTTTTATAACATATTTTGGAAGATCCAGAGGACTGGGACACAACTGTCATTAATGAAACTTGTCGTGGGCTTCTTATGATGCTAACAGATTTACAATTTAACTTCGTATTGTATCTGTTTCAAAAGGTATTTTCAATGACATGTTGCATACTCGTGTATCCTGCAGTCGAAGTCTCTACAGCATTTTGCAGCAAAGAAGTTGAAATACTAAAATAAGAACTACAAACTAAAAAAAAGTTTATTTGAGATAATATGGTCCCAAACTGAAAATATTGCTGAATCTCCAAAAAGAGAAGAAGGGGATATCAGAGATATCACAATGTGCGGAAGAGTGTATCCTGAAATATTAGATACAATAATTATCCAGTTAAATGACAGATTTGACTCAGGGCCTGAATTCTCTTGAAAATTCTGCATGAAGAAATTCATAGCCTGTGCAAATGTACTTCCAGTAGAGCTGTTGTAAACGAGCAAAGACAGTGTATTGAAAGATTTTATATATATATATACATATATATATATTATATGAGCGAAGTCTGAATTGAGCGCTGTGTTCACATCATAGGACCTTCAGATTAAAAGGGAGTAGAATATTATAGGGGAAGCCTGCGCAGAAAAATGAGCATACATGGGAAAGGATAGGGAAAACGAGGGGGAGATGCTAGGCTAGGGGGGCGTTCATAGAGGAAAATGAGTTTATATGGGGAGATAGGAGATATGAGGAGGGATGCTAGGATAGAAAGGGCTTGAAGGGTAGAACATGCGGTTATATAGGAAAGATAGGGAATACAAGGAGAAGAGATGGGCTAGACAAGGACAAAAGCAAGGGGAATGTGTTTTATATGAGAGAGGTAAGGAACACGAGAAGCGCTAGGCTAGTCAGAGGTCGAGGACTAGAATATGCGCTTATATGAGAGAGGTAGGGAATACGAGAAGACGTGCTAGGCCAGTCAGAGGTCGGGAGTAGAGTATGCACATATATGAGAGAGGTAGCTAATACGAGAAGAAGTCCTAAGCTAGTCAGAGGTCGGGGAGTAGAGTATGCACTTATATGAGAGAGGTAAAGAGTACGAGTAGAAGTGCTAGGCTAGTCAGAGGTTGGGGAATAGAGGATGCGTTTGTATGGGAAAGATAGGGAAACCGTGGGGAGATGAGATGCTAGGCTAGGCTAGACAGAGGTTGAAGGAGGGGAATAAGCTTTATACGCGAGGGGTAGGGAATACGTGGAGAGGTGTTAGACTAGACAGAGACTGGAGGAGGAGAATGCGCTTTATACGAGAGGTAGGGAATACGTGGAGAGATGCTGAAGGGAGGAATGCGCTTTATATGAGAGAGGTAGGGAATGCGACGGAGAGGGGTGCTAGACTAGACAGAGTTAAGGGTAGAATGTTTTATATGAGAGAGTTAGGAAACTGAGGAGAGGTATTAGTCTAGGAAGGGTTGAATAGTAGAGTATGCGTTTATATGGGAGAGACGGGAAAACGATGATAGGTGTTAGGGAGGTTAGTGTTGATGCAGGTGTAATGTCCAGTCTTCTCCAGGATAGCTTCATCCAGTATTCAGCAGGCGAGCAGATTCCACGGGGGTAAGTGCAGCACAGGTGTGTATGATTTCACAGGTAGTTCAGGTAGTATCGTAGGTATTTAGGGTAATTTAGGCAGTATATCTTGCAAGAAACGGCACTGACATTCTAATTTACCCTACCTTTATTCGGTTGATGTTAACTAGGCATTTTTCCATTTAAAAATAGTATGCTTGCTCAAAAAAACACTATATCAGTATTATTAAAATCTGTTTATAGGCTAAATGTACGAGCCCCTGACCACCAATCAATGTTGTGAAAACTGCACATCAATAGCACTTTCCATTTCCGAAATATTTGCGGTTAAGTTTTAGGTGATTCAGCCCGTATTCATATATCTGAAGAGTGTCATTAAATGTAGTTATGGAAGGAGACCACTGATTAGGTAAGTTGTGGACAGTCTCACATCTAAAATATCTTATAAAAGATACTGCCGTTTTTGCGAATGAATGTATGCATGCCTGAGACCGGCAGGAACACGTTCCGAAAGTAAATTTGAAGGGCACGACAGAGGGGAGATACAGGGATGAAACACGGTCACCAGCTCCTATGGCAAATTTAACTGCCGAAACGCTTTAAACAAGGGTGAGTGCCAAAGTTTATAACTTAAGCTCAGCAGAATCTTAGGCTGAGAGAAAGTATTTTCGAATAAATAAACCTTTGATATCTTAAGTACGAGAATTTGTTCGCTGGTTGAGGGAAGTTCTATAACTCTAACCTGATATAAAGAGCTTAAATGCCAGGAGTATGAAATCATTTTAAAATTTGGATCTACCTTCATGGTTTATGCTGTTATACTATGCAGTATTTGTTTATTATGATGCGTTGTCCATTCATGGGATAATAGATTGTTTTTAAGGACAAGAGATTTGGAATTTGTAATGTTTCCAAGTTCTTTTAATCAATACACAATTCCAAACTTTAAGAAATACTGTAGGGAAGATGTAGTTTTCATTAAGATGCAACATTTATGTAAATACATGTAATTAGTGACATTAAAAGTATACAGGAATGAAATTTTCAGCTTCTGCATTTTACAGCCAAGTAATTTCCATTTTTGTCTTGGGCTTATGTTTTTGATAGTGCAAGGTAAATTTGAACTTCGTAATAAAACGATATCGTAATTACTAACACTCCAAAATGTATTCATATTGCCACCTCAATGGCATACTTTAAAAATGTTGAAAATACATGTAAGAAGCTCACTCACCACTAAATAACTTCTAACGGAACTCGGCTCTGCGATTCTTCTTGCAGATTTCTTCCTCAACCTCTTAGAAAAACGAGGTTTTAGCTTTTATCTGCATCAGCAGACCTTTTTATAATACAAACCGAAAACAAACGATATCTGCTAGGTGTATGCTCAGCACATAGGTAAAATTTCATTTTTAAGATTGTAGACTCACTGAGAAAATATTCATCTTGAGATCCAGGTTACATTCTTTAAGTATTGTTTGTAATGCTGTAATCTCCATATGCATATGTCATTATTCCATCCTCAGCAATAACGCTTTTGTCGTCGTATGGAGTCATTGTAATTTTACTCACTAGCACGGTGACAACAGCATGCTCTCGCGACAGGATCAGATTCATTGACGTTCTTATTATTGCTCTGGTGTTAAGACAGTCCGTATAGCTGTCAAATGTAATGTACTACTTAATAGCACTACGTTTCATACCTTTAATTTTTTATCATTGAGCCATGGATATCCAATGCATACATCTTAGGTCGTAGTCCGACAAAACGTAGGAAGGTTTTGCTATTGGCCGCATCTTTAAATTTCTCCAGTAGCTTTTTGTTTAGAGCGGAATAACATATATGTTTTGTAGGATAATCAGTTTTATCTAGATGCTCAAAAACGTAGCTTGTCCTGGTACACATCGCCAGTTGTACACGATGAATGAATGAATCAATATGCATATATATAAGCTTCAGGTTTCTTACTCCATAATACGGTAACAACACGTCGTAAGGATAGTGGTACATTAATCTCTTGGAGATGTCCAACACATTCATCCCGATGTATACAGGCTTCTTAAATACAATCTGACGAGAGGCCATGTGCACAGCAACTAGATTAGCAGCATATATCGTCCTATCGATAAACGTAGGCTGGGCAATCAACTTTTGCAGGGTCTTCTCATTTGTCATCAGTCGTATATCCATACGGTTACGTAGGTACTCCATAGTTTTTCCAAACATGGCGTTATTTAACAGCTTGTAGAGATCCTTCTCGAAGTCATTTTCAGCTTGTTGTCGGAGCCTGTTGTTGAATTCCACATAAGGTTTTAACCACTGCAACTGCCGGAATTGTAGCACACGATGGATTTTTGTTAGTCGTAGTCCATGATCACGAACGTATCTAATTGTAATTCTTATGTCTTTGGCTCACAGGAGAGCCAGTAATAAAATAAACTAGTACACTAAAATACAGAGAATGAACACAAGGAGAGAAAAAAGAACCAAAACAATTTTATATTTGTATCATATTCGAACCTCCGAAGCTAACCTTTGCTTCACCACATTCCGGCAGCTAAACTACTCGGCCAAAACCCACTAAGTCTATCCCGCTCTTCGGAAAAACATTCCTCTTATCTCCTTGCAAGCATTATATCCATGAAACGCCGTTTTTTAAGGCTTTCGCAGTTCTTTGGTTCCCATTCATGCCTTTAATCATTATGGGGTTGCGTGTAGTACCAAATAGAAGGGCGGAGCTACAATAACAGTTTGTTTGTTAAACGGGCCATGTTTTCATATTAAACTACAAACTACGGGTTGCACAGATATGAATACCTAAGAGCAGCTAACTCACCTGATATATCGATGAAGATCATCTTTTTGTAGTTTTTCTAAGTGGATTACTTCATGTGACCCCACTCAAATCCACCATAAGGAACGGCGTGGCACATTGCCCAACCTTATTGGTTATTGGCGTCCTCGTATTTAATAAATTGGGTTGGTCTCGACGGATCATACTTATTCATATAAGTGTTATTAGCCTCGGTATGCCGATGGGAAAGTTGGCATAAACCTCCTCTTATGCCGGATTCCACCATGAGTAGTTGGTCATAATCTTGCAACAGTTCCAGCTTAATTCTAGTATACAGTAACATGGCATCGCATGTAAGTCCTGCAGTGGTGAAATAATGAGCGGAGTCAACTTTTGGTGTTTAGAGGGTTTGCTCTCTGAATGTCTCAAGGACATTAGCTGGAACAAGAACATCTGAGGTCAAGTAGAGGTCATTGTATTCCCCCAGGTTTCTCACATCAAAACTCTCTCCATACATTTCTAGCGTGATCGTAGTCAGCTTCAGTAATTTCTTCTTCATTCAGTTTATTGTAGAAGGAGTCCCTAGGAGGCAGGCAGGTCTCGTTCAGGACATCCCATGAAGTGACATAATCATGGGGAAATGCGTTCTTATGTTCATCAAGTTCAATTCGTCTTCTCCGAAGTACTTTAGCGTTTCAGGATATGCGTTTAGATTTTTTACCAGCTTATCCAAGCTTGTACTCTGGAATCTAAAGCTATCCACAAACTTTATATCTTTATGCTTTATATCTCCTACATAATTGAAGAATGAGATATAGCTTTCTTCAGAGTTAGGAATTATCTCAACACGTTCACTTGTAGGTACATCCCATCTCCTTAACAATGAAATGAAAGTCATATCGGCTAAGGTTGTGCATGAAGACAGGAATATATTTAGGTGTTTTGCAACCTAAATTGCATTCATTATGAAGACTTGTGCGATATTCACCGCTGGTGTGATCATGGTCGCATACTTTGTAATGCTCTTCTGTAAAGGGTTTTCCACACAAGTAGCATACTATAGAAGACACAAAACCATTTTAGTGTTGGTCTATAACTTTCAGAGGCTTGGTAGACTTGTATATATTATCAATCTTCTTTGCAAGGGATGACAGGTATTCCATAAAATTCTGAGCAGCATCATAACCACGATATACATAGGGTTGCTTAGGAAGACCAGTTTCGAGGTGTTCAACGCTGGATGACGGATTCACGTAAACACAGAAGCTCATTGGGGTGTGCTCTTGATAAGGGGCTGTATAGGAAGTTTCAGGATTGGGAATACACGTATAACATGGAGTGAGAATACTCTCAAAATCCGCATAGATGACATAAGGTACTTTTAACATTCTTTCAAAAATTTTAAACTGTACAATTGATTTCTCCTTGGTAGGCATAACTACCCTTGCAACATTATATCGGTTACAGATGGCTACATGTTCTTGTATTTTTTCCAGTCCACTTCGCTTACATTGATAATCGAAATGTGTAAACCAACGCTTGCAGGTTAAACACGTTCTTTATGCTTAGTTTTCTGTCGTCGAACGAGCGTCTCAAAATTCTTGATATACACATGGTGATGTTTTCCACTACTGTCACTCTATAGTAGCTGGTCACGGTGTTCAGGTAGTTCAGCCTCAGTAACCTTTAGGAGATACACTTCTTGCTTCCTATCCAGTCCGAAGACGTTGATAGACGTACTGTTCAGCTTATCAAACTTAAGATATTTGAGAAAGTGGAGTAGGGTAAGAACATAGCTGAAGTCGTATATATTTTGAAGTTGCTTATATTTTCTCACACGCTGTGCATCCTTCTCGATGAATTTGGCTAGTACAGAATACATGAAGCATTTCTCGTCGCTATAGTTCTGTATGTTTATGCAGGCTTTTCTTGCTTCAGGAGGTGTAGGTAGTGGTATGTGGCTACTTCCTCGTAACGTGTTGTACTTGTTGATACGAAGTCGAACGCGTTCCACAGCAAGCAGGGCCCAGTTGCTAGCCTTAAGCTGCGATTCGCCCATTTCAGTGACCGTTTTCTTGAATTTCGTTTCCAACAGAGTCCAGATCCGTTTCTAGGAAAACAAGTTGATTCCGTGTTTTAAATGTTTTGTCACGGGTTTTTTCCGATACTGTTAATAAATCGACACTCAGCTAGAAGATTAATTTTCACACTCTTGTGAATACCAAGCTCTTTATGTCAGCCTGGATTATCCGTTGTTTTTCCTCGTGCAGATACATATTCAGATCCTTAGATGATTCGCATCGTATAAAATACGATTTCAAGCGTCCATCGAATGAAGTTTCATATTATTTCATAACACACTCCTCCACTGTAGATAATAATTGATGTTTAGTAGGCTCCAATCTGCTTCTCTTCCCAGGTATGCTTATTTCACATAGTTTGTGTCCCTGGCCCTTATAACTTTCATTGAAGGTCACGCTACAATGTTTACATTTGAAGAGTTGGTTACAAGACATCTCGTGTCTTCTCTTATTATAACCCCGCAGGAATTTCTTTACGCATTTACTACAAGCGTATCCAGTAGCGCTTGGAATAATATCCTTATATGCAGAGTTACTCATCTTTATTCTCGATGTAATAACGTATTAATCCTTCTTCAAGGGAAATGTAGACATCTTCACCTTGATAACACTCTTGAAAGCTGCTTATTCTTAGAGAGAACACTATGTTAACATCTCAAGACTAATTAGCACAATGAATTCCCGAGGTCGCCGTATTTATAGAGGGTGCACAGACCTTTTAGATCAATTATAAACTGAATGTTTAAAAATAAAATGGTGATTAAGCGTCTAAATTCTTATATTTCAATACGTGTTTACGCAGGTGTTCGGGCGTGTTTGTAGGTCTTCGTGCAGGTTTGTGTGCTTGGAGGAAGTGTTAGAATGTGTTGAGCATGCATCTGTGTGTTCGAAGGTATTCGTAGGTCTTCATGGAGGTTTATGTGCTGGATGAAACGCTAGAATGTGTTTTGTGTATTTATCTATGTGGTCGGGTGTCCGCTGATCAATAAGAAGAAAGAAAGAAAACCAGAAAGAAAGACAGAAGACAAGAAAGAAAGAAAGTGGGTATGTTTCCATGCACATCTGTGTGTGGCCGCGTGTGCTGTGTGTGTGGGGGGTACGTGTGGGAACGCGTGTTTTGTGTGTGTGTTTATGTATGTGTATATGCGTGCGATGTGTGTGTATGTGGGCAGGTGAGCGAGATTTTGTATTGTGCGCGTATTAACCTCTGCCATATATCACACCCAGAGACAGGATGTCTGGCTCTATAAAACACGTATAAACCCGTCCCATAACTACATGTATATGCTGTCACACCAACAAGAGAAGTATTCTCACACGCTCATGCCGACAGATGTTTCCATGCAAAGCCTACCACAACCATAACGATCACCCATTGCACCAAAGTAACACCATCTCTATTACTACAATACTTTAGAAGTAGATGCTTAAAAGGCGGCGTAGAAGATTTTCTTCCCTTATTTAACTAAATCCATGTATATACTGTATTATTTCATGTTTTAATTCCTTTTTCAATTCCTCCTTTCAATCTTCTCTTTATGATCCAAAAATCAGTATGCAAATGACATTCCTATACGCTTAATACTCAGTTATCGCAGAAAACCATTACATTGCATTACACTACACTACAAACACCAGCAAAGTAATTTTTCCTGAGTTACACAGATTTTAAGCTTCTAGAATCGAATCAGTTAATGTTTTTAATAAATGTACCTTAGTGATTTAGCTCCCCGCATCATCATCTGCCATTTAATCTTTACTTGTACATGTTAAGATCCATAGTCTTGAAAATATAAGAAATCTTCCTTTCGGGGTTCAATCTGAGTACTTTAAAGCAATTTTTGTCTTGATAACCATATTTTGGGACTAGATACTATGTTTAACTTTTATTTGGTGTGTCTACCTAAATTAGATCATGAGCTATTAAATTTATAAGTAAAGTTCGTTGACTCAGTAATCGAAAGCAGAACACTAGGAAGAAAAGTATTCATAATATTAGTTTGGCATGTTAAAAAAAGAGGTGCATGCAGTTTGGACATAAACCTAAATGATATATACTAGAGTATAGAGGAAAATTAAGGAATTCATTGAAAGATCCGGATTCGAACAAAGGACATCTGACTGAAATTATGTGCAGTATTAATTGCCCATCATAGGAGCCATAAATCATGCTTTAGTACACCTCTGTCTCTCTTAGTTTGTGAGATAATGGAGATTTAAAAATTAAGTCTCGAACCCAGGACGGTAGGTACCCTAGTATGTATTCACAAGAAAATACCTAATTACATACACGTAATAGAGTATATTTGACGTCTTTATCTTAATTAGTTCCGGAGTCATTGGAAGATGAATTTGTAATCTCTCCCAGGATTCGAACCTGGACATCCCGATAAACTTGGAACAATACATCAATGACGCGACGCATTCCAAGGATTTAATTACTTTTTATTGCATCGTTCAGGAGATATAAGCGATTAAACAGCGCTTAAGCGATTCCATTTATTAAAAGCATTACCTGGTTCGATTCTAGAAGCTTAAAATCTGTGTAACTATGGAAAAATTACTTTGCCGGTGATTGTAGTGAAATGTAATGGTTTTCTGAGATAAGTGAGTATTAAGCGTATAGGAATGTCAATTGTATACTGATTCTTTGGAGAATAAAGGGAAGATGGAAATGATGAATTGAAGTTGATGACACGTAAGGAAGTATTTTTCCATGATTATGTCACTTCGTGGATGTCCTGAAAGAGACCTGCCTGCTTCCTAAGGACTCCTTCTACAATAAACTGAATGAAGAAGAAAGTACTGATGCTGACTACGATCATGCTAGAAATGTATGGAGAGTGTTTTAATGTGAGAAACTTAGGACCTCTACTTAACCTCAGATGTTCTTGTTCTAGCTGATGTTTTTGAGACATTCAAAGAGCAAATCCTCTAAACACCAAAAGTCGACTCCGCTCATTATTTCACCACTTCAGGACTTACATGCGTTGCCATGTTACTGTATACTAGAATTAAGCTGAAACTGTTACAAGATTATGACTAACTACTCATGGTGGAATCCGGCATAAGAGGACGTTTATGCCAAGTTTCCCATCGGCATGCAGAGGCTAATAATACTTATATGAAGAAGTGTGATCCGTCAAGACCAAACCAATTTATTACATACGAGGACGCCAATAAACAAATTGGTTGGGGAATGTGCCATGCCGTGCCATGCCTTATGTTGGATTTAAGTGGGTGTTACCTGAAGAAATCGACTTAGAAACACTACAAGAAGATAATCCTCACGGATATATATTAGAAGTCAACATCGAGC
The DNA here is from genome assembly GCA_030765065.1 of Deroplatys truncata. Classification (NCBI taxonomy): domain Eukaryota; kingdom Metazoa; phylum Arthropoda; class Insecta; order Mantodea; family Mantidae; genus Deroplatys; species Deroplatys truncata. The sequence goes on from CM060978.1 coordinate 123,218,060, forward strand.
ATCCTGCAGAACTTCACGATCTACACAACGATCTACCTTTCTTGCCTGAGTGTGTGAAGCCTCAGGAATCATCTACAAAGAAACTGATACCTCATCTTGGACCTCAAAAGAAGTATGTATTACGTTAAATGACTTTGAAGCAAGCTCGTAATCATAGACTACGACTAACAAATATCCATCGTGTGCTACAATTCCGGCAGTTGCAGTGGTTAAAACCTTATGTGGAATTTAACAACAGGCTCCGACAACAAGCTGAAAATGACTTCGAGAAGGATCCTACAAGCTGTTAAATAACGCCATGTTTGGAAAAACTATGGAGAACCTACGTAACCATATGGATATACGACTGGTGACAAATGAGAAGACCCTGCAAAAGTTGATTGCCCAGCCTACGTTTATCGATAGGACGATATATGCTGCTAATCTAGTTGCTGTGCACATGGCCTCTCGTCAGATTGTATTTAACAAGCATATATACATCGGAATGAATGTGTTGGACATCTCCAAGACATTAATGTACCACTATCCTTACGACGTGTTGTTACCGTATTATGGAGTAAAAAACCTGAAGCTTATATATATGGATATTGATTCATTGATTGTGTAACAACTGGCGATGTGTACCAGGACAAGCTACGTTTTCTTGAGCATCTGAATAAAACTGATTATCCTACAAAACATATATGTTATTCTGCTCTGAACAAAAAGGCACTGGAGAAATTTAAAGATAGGGCCAATAGCAAAACCTTCCTACGTTTTGTCGGACTACGACCTAAGATGTATGCATTGGATATCCACGGCTCAATGATAAAAAAATTAAAGGTATAAAACGTAGTGCTATTAAGTAGTACATTACATTTGACAGCTATACGGACTGTCTTAACACCAGAGCAATAATAAGAACGTCCATGAATCTGATCCTGTCGCGAGAGCATGCTGTTGTCACCGTGCTAGTGAGTAAAATTACAATGACTCCATACGACGACAAAAGAGTTATTGCTGAGGATGGAATAATCACATATGCATATGGAGATTACAGCATTACAAACAATACTTAAAGAATGTAACCTGGATCTCAAGATTAATACATTCTCAGGAGTCTACAATCTTAAAAATGAAATTTTACCTATGTGCTGAGCATACACCTAACAGATATCGTTTGTTTTCGGTTTGTATTATAAAAAGGTCTGCTGATGCAGATAAAAGCTAAAACCTCGTTTTTCTAAGAGGTTGAGGAAGAAATCTGCAAGAAGAATCGCAGAGCCAAGTTCCGTTAGAAGTTATTTAGTGGTGAGTGAGCTTCTTACATGTATTTTCAACATTTTTAAAATATGCCATTGAGGTGGCAATATAAATACATTTTGGAGTGTTATTAATTACGATATCGTTTGATTACGAAGTTCAAATTTACCTTGCACTATCAAAAACATAAGCCCAAGACAAAAATGGAAATTACTTGGCTGTAAAATGCAGAAGCTGAAAATTTCATTCCTGTATACTTTTAATGTCACTAATTACATGTATTTACATAAATGTTACATCTTAATGAAAACTACATCTTCCCTACAGTATTTCTTAAAGTTTGGAATTATGTATTGATTGAAAGAACTTGGAAACATTACAAATTCGAAATCTCTTGTCCTTAAAAACAATCTATTATCCCATGAATGGACAACGCATCATAATAAACAAATACTGCATAGTATAACAGCATAAACCATGAAGGTAGATCCAAATTTTAAAATGATTTCATACTCCTGGCATTTAAGCTCTTTATATCAGGTTAGAGTTATAGAACTTCCCTCAACCAGCGAACAAATTCTCGTACTTAAGATATCAAAGGTTTATTTATTCGAAAATACTTTCTCTCAGCCTAAGATTCTGCTGAGCTTAAGTTATAAACTTTGGCGCTCACCCTTGTTTAAAGCGTTTCGGCAGTTAAATTTGCCATAGGAGCTGGTGACCGTGTTTCATCTCTGTATCTCCCCTCTGTCGTGCCCTTCAAATTTACTTTCGGAACGTGTTCCTGCCGGTCTCAGGCATGCATACATTCATTCGCAAAAACGGCAGTATCTTTTATAAGATATTTTAGATGTGAGACTGTCCACAACTTACCTAATCAGTGGTCTCCTTCCATAACTACATTTAATGACACTCTTCAGATATACGAATACAGGCTGAATCACCTAAAACTTCACCGCAAATATTTCGGAAATGGAAAGTGCTATTGATGTGCAGTTTTCACAACAATGATTGGTGGTCAGGGGCTCGTACATTTAGCCTATAAACAGATTTTAATAATACTGATATAGTGTTTTTTTGAGCAAACATACAATTTTTAAATGGAAAAATGCCTAGTTACATTAACCGAATAAAGACAGGGTAAATTAGAATGTCAGTGGCGTTTCTTGCAAGATTCTAGTGCAAGTGGTTTACGAGAACTCTTATTTTGAAGCTTTTACGCACCGATACTTGTACAACCTGTGGTAGCATAAACTAAAGAAAAACAAAAGGGAATTACAATACTTCTGTGGATTCTTACAAGTAAAGATAACATAGCCCTTCAAAGGTTGTGTTAAAAATGACCACCGGCAGCTTCAATAGACGCTTCCAGTCTGCTATGGACGGACTGCTGCACACGTTCTAGCATTTCAGCGGAAATTTCAAAGCAGGCAGCAGTAATACGTCGTTTCATATCTTCTGTTGTAATTGGTTCAATCTTGTAAACAATGTCTTTCAGCCTTCCCCACAGAAAAATAGTCTAAAGGGGTCAGACCCGGTGAACGGGCCGACCAATGTACAGGTCCTCTTCGTCCTATCCAACGATTTGGAAACATTCCGTTAAGACAAGCTGTAGTAATTCGTGCACTATGGACTGGACAGCCATCATGTTGGTACCACAGGTTCCTCCTAGTCTGCAAAGGAACTTCTTCTAGCATCTGTGGCAGATGGTCTGTCAGGAGGCTGCGATACTTGTACGAGTTCATTGTTGAACAAAGGGCCTAGAACTGATTGTTCACTATCCCATCCCACACCACACGTTTAAACTCCATGGACGCTGACGTTCCACCTGACGAAGCCAACGGGGATTGTCAACAGACCAATAGTACATGTTTCTGGCCATGATTAGTAAATGTTGCCTCATTACTAAACAAGATAATGATGAATCTGAAGTATCATGTCTTAATGCCCATGTACAAAAATTAACACGATTTTCAAAATCGTTTCCATGCTGCTCTTGATGGAGAGAGATGTGATAGGAATGGGACCTATGTCGATGGAGAATGCGCAGTACACTCGCCTGACTTATGCCACTTCCACGTGCGATTCTGCGGGAACTAATTTGAGGATCTACTGCAACGGCAGCCAAAACATTAATTTCTACCTTTTCTCTAGTCACTTGTTTGTTGCGTTTTCTAGGTGTTACAGTACCATTTTCACGTAATTGGTTGAAGAGGTTGATAAATAATTGCCGAGATGGGATTCGTTCCTGTACGCATACACCGTACAGGAACGAACTGCATTCCTCCTACACTCTCCATACACCATGAGCTTGTCGGCGTTTTCTGCATTAGTAAACCCCATCTTCCACTCACGATTTACTGCTTGAACTGTCACAAGCTAACTAACCAGAAAGTCGCAATGCAATCAATGAACATAAAACACAATGCTAACAAAGATAACAACATCGTACCTAGCAACTAAGCAGGTTGAATGGGACAAACAAGTGTCGGTGCGTAAAAGTTTCAAAATAAGATTTCTCGTAAACCACTTGCACTAGAACCTTGCAACAAACGCCACTGACATTCTAATTTACCCTACCTTTATTCTGTTGATGTAACTAGCATTCTTCCATTTAACAACTGTATGTATGCTTAAAAATATACTTTCTCAGTATTATTAAAATCTGTTTATAGGCTAAATGTACGAGTCCCTGACTACCATCAATACTATGAAAACTGCATATCAATAGCACTTTCCATTTCCGAAATATTTGTGGTACAAGTTTTAGGTGATTCACTCTGTATATGGGTTCGTGAAAAGAAAACAATCCCCGCGAGAGCAAGTAGCAAAATCTTTCCCGAGATTAGCACAACAGGTTACAGGTGCCTTTCTTTTTCCCATTAAAATAATACCTTAACTTATTATTAAACCTTACAAGAACTTGTCATCTAGAATCAGGAACAGTAGCAACGCCAGTGCATTCGAGAGGTTCCTTTCATTAGCGAATTACAATTTAATTGGCTTACTGCTCTTTTCTAGGATATTGTAACCTCTACTTGAAACTCATAACTTTTTATGCTTTAGAATCTCGAAGTCAACAGACCAAAGTAACAGTCTGTTCAGGCAGAACAGTGAATACCTATAGCTCAGCCTGAATTCAGTGCACTGCAGTGTTCTGTTATGCATTTCAAATCCTTGCTCTTGGCTTTTATTAGTGACGTTTACAGGGTCCAAAGAAGGCATATAAAATAGACTGGAATTTTGAGTTCTAGCGTTCTACCATTGTAAAAGATCCTGTTTGTCGTTATTTTTCACGCAGACAAGTAGAGATGAGTGTAAATAGGCGGTTATTTATCATTGATGAATGGACGAAAATCATTCAACCGTTTTTAACGGTGTTAGACATTGTTTATATAACAAAGAAATCTATAGAGAAAGTTAAGGAAGCACCGAAAATAAACTATTGTTTTTTATTGTATGCAACCAGGTATATTTAGAGCTGATCGCGTTGCCTATGCTCCAGGTGACAAAATCTTTCATGGCCGCCATTTAGCACGACTCGAGGGTTCGTCCCAAGACTACATGAACATTTCTTCCTCTCTCTTCCATCCCGTTCAGCTTTATCGGTACTCTACGCCAAAAGTTAAAATAAAATACATTTTATAGTGACAATATGACAGAATCTAAAAGTTAAATAAACTATGATACTTACTGGAAGTACAGAGGTGAAGAATTGTAACCAGCGTGTGGCTGCAGATCTTTATCCTGATCTTGCCATCATATCGTTCCCAGCGCTCGAATACTCTAAAGAGATGGTTCAGCAAGCCGCTCTTCACTATTCTTGTGCAGCACAATCCTAAGAAAACACTTATGTTACATATCAAGCATGCGTGAAATTATTTTTAAATTTAGACATATGCGACATCCTGCCAGCTAATTACATGCATTCTTCTTGGCATGCCTTCTTCTAAAAATATGAGACCTGGAGGAATCATAGCGAAAATGTGATATGTGGAATATTTAAGTTATGCGTTTGCTCAAATTGGGATTATTTTAAAATTCTAAAGGAAATTACGAGCTCTGCATGTAGAACGATGAGGGCTAGTAATTTGCCACTATTACATTATAGAGATATTTTAGGCAGCATCATTTTATCAAAGGCCTCATTCTATCTGAAGATATATGCAGACAGAAAAAGATCTCAAGGCTTCTGCGTCGTGAAACATACAATTTTCGAAGTGAAATATTTAGATAAACGATTGTGCCTTATTTAGGCATCCTGTTTCGGAACTTCAAGGCAAAGGTCCGGCTTCCTATAATTCAGTATCCCGAATGTTTAATTTGCTTACCTGGTAATCTATTGTCAACATTCGCTATAAATGCTACTGTTTTATTTTAGAACAATTTAATATTGATTTTCTTAATTCAAGATGTTTAAAACTAATGTAATGTATTTACAGTTTAGAAACGTTAAGTGGCACTAATTCAGTACACAAGGAGTTATCAACTGCGGCGGATTGCAACGTCTTTACTTCATCACAGATAACTCTCTCTCTCTCATTATTCATCTCCTTATTACTTTCTCTACTTCGTATAGTAAGTAGGGGAAGTATTGCATTCCACCCAAAAATTCGATACCGAGATTTCGCCGGAAATACATGTTTTGAGACCTCCTGAATCCAAATAAAGCATTTTTGGAAACATGTCCGTGTGTGTCTGTGTGTGTGTGTGTGTGTGTGTGTGTGTGTGTGTGTGTGTCTGTGAACAGCATAACTCAAAAACGAACAGCCGGATAAGCACCAAACTTGGTATTTAGGTTCAGTATCTTCCAGAGATGCGACACGAAGGTTTTCAAGAAAATCCCCCCACCCCAGACTACCCTTTACATGGAAGATTTTTCGAAAAGTTTAATTTTCTCAAAAATGGCTCTAACGATATTGATGAAAATATCATATGTTTAAGATAATGTCATGAGAAATGAAATGTATATCTCGAATTTTCTGGGAATGTCTCCAAAAGTATTCTTCATTGTGAACGACTTTTGCATTACTGGTAAACCGTAAGAGATAGACAAAATTTTACTACACAAAAAATGTAGATCGCGTTAAAATACATAACTTATGTCATATACATTTCTTTTGTTGAGTGAACCGTTTTCGAGATATTGCTTGTTATTTCCTTAAATTTTCCAAGGCTTATACGTTTTCTCAAATGCGTTATTCATTTTTTTATGTCCTGGACATGCAAAGAGAATGGAATGCGCCACATAGCAACCAGCGTTAAAATATTTGACTATCGCTTAAAAACTACCATATTTCCCTTGCATCTACAAGAAAATTACCAATAAGATTGACATCTCGATATCTCGATTAACATGAAGCATATGGAGAATAGGCGTTTGTAAAATTAAATTGTACAAGAGTAGAGAAAGTCATGTGAGTGTAACACATCAGATTTTTTTTTATTTACCCCTTTCCAGGCCAATGGTGCCATTTGGCAACATGATGTATGTTTATCGTTGGAAGGCGGTTAAAACAAATTGAACTAAAAAGGTTAACTAATGTTAATTATCTTTAAAGGTAATTATTTCAGTGCTTTCTTAATATTAATTGACATTAGGATAGTTAATAGAATAAAAAACAAACATAACAAAAAAAAGGTATTAATACGCTCTTTTACTACGAATGTAAAACGTGTGCTCAGCTACTCTGTTACTAAAGCCTAATCAACATTCACAAATACTAAATACAATTTTACGAGAATCCACATCTTACTTTATCACTGAGTTTGTAGCACTGCAGTGAAGATTCGAACCTAAGTAACCTCTGGAATTGAACCCAGGCAGTGATGTTTAAAGATCTGGCTACCTGAGCTACGAAACCGAGCTTAGGAACGGGTAACTTTCTAAGTGCATAAGTATCCATCGAATCAAAATAATTTCAACCGAAAATAAATCGCGCTGGAATGAGTTAGAAAATTTATTTCTGCAGATCCAATGTGCTTTCTCAGAGAGGGCAGATCTCATAGAAATAAAATTTACTAATGCCACACTTTTCCCCCACAGACCCTAAAGGTTATCAAACTTTTTGCAGACTGTTGCAGACTTATTTTCCCTTAGGATGAACGACTAAATATAATCTCACAAAAATTAGCGTCGTCGCATTAATATAATCAATTAGCAATTATCTAAAAGGCCATCATGATTAGGCCAATGATAGCAAAATTTGGAAACAAGTGGCATGTCTTAACATTGTATATCTGATTGTTATAACCAGGGTTAGGATTTTTAGGTGAGCACCTTTTTTCTTAGGGTAAGTTAAAGCTGTGCGTAAAGATATTACACTGTGAAATTTTGTTTCTAGTTGCGAAAAGAGGCATTTTTTCTCGCACCTTTTCTCCTTTTACCCATTTTGGCACCTTTATCCCATTTTCCCCCAACCATGCCCATAATCCGCTTTTTCCCCCTGTTTTCTTTTAAGTTTCATTCCAATTTATTCTTTAACTTTCAATTAACGTCTCCTCAGCTTGCTGTGTACGTGCGAATAGTAAACCTACCTTTTTCGTAAACGCCGCGCGGGAGTTGAAAGCACACTCGCAACAATGGAAAATAATTGTGTGTTCGACGAAAACCTCTTTCTCTTGCTTTACCGCTATAAAGTAGCCCGCAATAATGCAATTGACAATGAGTGATTCTATCCCACCAGAATCAGTAGCCTGCTGTTCGTGAATGTGAGTTTTTTACTGTGAGAGACATCATCTGTTAGCGTGGAGCCGAAGGCTGGGCACGCAGAGACAGCAGTAACCTCACCCGCGCAGTTACGAGAATTATTAAGACTGGGTTTTGCTCGAAACTACTAGAAATCGCTGAGGCTGAAGTTTCAGCATGAATGAGAACATTCTGGTAATTGTCGCGGTGTTATAAGAGAATGTAGACAGTGAATGGGCGCAAGAATGAGTTGTGTGACAGTCGCATTGTGTTAGCAAGTGAACTAGTGTTAGCAACGAGTGTACTAGTATTAGATTTTACCATGCCAAAGGTGTCAAGTGCTCGATTTATTGTTCTGGCTGAGGAATTAAAACAAGATTTCATAGACACTGATGGAACTGTTATGCGATGTGCTATTTGTGATTCGGGAATTTTGTTAGATGAAAAACACCAGCGAGATCGCATCAAACGACACATTTCCAGCTCTAAGCATCAAATGAACAAGACTCTTCAAGCAAACAAATCACGGCAACCTCTGTTACGAAATGCGTTTCAACAGAGTTCTTCAAAAAGCCAAAATTTGAAGGAATTAAACATTGATTTGTGTGCAGCCCTTACGCAAGCAGGAATTCCACTCAATAAGGTGAACCATCCAGCCTTCAAGGGATTTCTTGAAAAATACACAAAGATATCAATGCCCGATAAGAGTACTTTAAGAATAAAACTACATGGAGCCTGTTTGCCAAGAGACCATAAAAAGAATCATGGAGAAAGTGTCTGATTGCGATGTGGGAATCATTGTGGATGAAACCATAGACTCAATAGAACGATATGTTTTGAACATTTTAGTTTTTCCCTTAGCAGGGGAGAAAGTTAAACCCATGTTGTTAAAAATGTACGAGCTGCAGAAAGCCAATGTCAGTACAGTAATGCAATCCATGATGGACTTCTGCCAAAAGCTCTGGCCTACTGGTATCGAGTTTGAAAAACTTCTTGTGGTTACGGACCAGTTTACATACATGGTTTCACCTGTTAACCAATTGAAACCTTTATTTCCTAACTTGAAGTATGTGACATTCTTGGCTCATGCCCTTCACAGGGTTTGTGAATCCATAAGGAACGAATACGACATCGCAAATCAATTCATCTCTGCCCTGAAGAAGATTCTACTGAAAGCTCCGAGCCGCGTTGTTTACTACAGGGAAATCACTGGCCTGCCCCTTCCAAATTTCCCGGTCATTACTCGCTGGGGATCTTGGATTGAGTGCGCTGCTATGTTGTTCAGAATTTTGACAAAATTAAAGAGTTTGTGCTTTCTTTGGATCCATCCGACGCAGGTGCAATTTCCAAGGCACAGCCACTTCTGTTACCGGAGAAAATACATAATTTGCAGACAGAACTATATTGTGTCCATAGTTATAAGTACCTGCAGGTATTAAACGATTGGAAGAACAAGGTCTGGAAAAGGAAAAACAATGGGATATTTTTACTACCGTGAGGGAGCAGTTAGATGGTTTTGCCAAAGACAAACATGAATCTAGTCTTCAGAAGAATCCAGACATTGAGGAATTCGCCACATCTGTAGAGTTGCCATTCCGAGTGAATACAAGGTGTGCCCCACTGGTTTCTGTGGATGTTGAAAGAAGCTTTAGCATCTACAAAGACATTCTATCTCCTAATAGAAACAGACTTACTTTTAAAAATGTGGAGATGCTTAATGTCTTGAAGTACAACAGCTTCATGTTTTTTCCCTTCTTTTGATGAGTGATAATTTGATGTACTTGTTTGTAGTTCAATAAATTAGAATAGAGGAAAGAGAAATCGTTGAATAGTTAAGGGAATGCACAACTGAAATTAACCCAAAATCTAAAAAAATCTAAAAAAAAAAAATTATGTTCCCAAAAAATTCTCCATTGGTTGTAGTTTTAGAATCGTTATGAGACTTTTTAAATACCCTTGCACATTTGGTTGCTAGCTGTTTATATTTTTAAAACTTCATTTTCAGCATTTCTGCATATTCAAAATGTTCCACACGATGTAGTTTTCATCCATTCCTATTGACATTTTTTATGCTTATTTCAAAAACCCAAATAAATAAAACTGTGATATAACTTTTCTGTGTAATGAATAGTTTTGCGCTACTAATTTTTGAAGATAACAATGTATGCAAAAAAGAAAAAAAAATGAAAAAAAATGAAAAAATATCTGCAAAACATTTTTTTCTCTTAAACTAAAAATGATAGAAAAAAATTATATGACAGATTTGTAGTTCTGTGACATAGAAGCAATGTAAGATTTTTTTTGAAAAATGCATCATGTGTTGCATTTTGCATATACCCATAATTTTATATTTTGGAAATTTAACAACTTGAAAACTAATTAAGTACTGAGAGTACTTTAAGAAAAAAACTACATGGAGCCTGTTTGCCAAGAGACCGTAAAAAGAATCATGGAGAAAGTGTCTGATTGCGATGTGGGAATCATTGTGGATGAAACCATAGACTCAATAGAACGATATGTTTTGAACATTTTAGTTTTTCCCTTAGCAGGGGAGAAAGTTAAACCCATGTTGTTAAAAATGTACGAGCTGCAGAAAGCCAATGTATCTAGGTATAATCAAGCCATTATATCTAAAGAAGACTGGCATGTGGTTAAAATTTCAGCCAATTGAATGGATAATTTATAAAATTACAATTTCAGTTGTGCATTCCCTTAAATAAACCAGCACCTTATTGTCCCTTTTTACTTTCTCTACTACTATAGTAAGTAGGGGAAGTATTGCATTCCACCCAAAAATTCGATACCGAGATTTCGCCGGAAATACATGTTTTGAGACCTCCTGAATCCAAAAAAAGCATTTTTGGAAACATGTCCGTGTGTGTGTCTGTGTGTGTGTGTGTGTGTGTGTGTGTGTGTGTCTGTGTGTCTGTGAACAGCATAACTCAAAAACGAACAGTCGGATAAACACCAAACTTGGTATTTAGGTTCAGTGTCTTCCAGAGATGCGACACGAAGGTTTTCAAGAAAATCCCCCCACCCCAGACTACCCTTTACATGGAACATTTTTCGAAAATTTTAATTTTCTCAAAAACGGCTCTAACGATTTTGATTAAAATATCATATGTTTAAGATATTGTCATGACAAATAAAATGTATATCTCGAATTTTCTGGGAATGTCTCCAAAAATATTCTTCATTGTGAACGACTTTTGCATAACTGGTAAACCATAAGAGATAGACAAAATTTTACTACACAAAAAATGTAGATCGCGTTAAAATACACAACTTATGTCATATACGTTTCTTTTGTTGAGTGAACCGTTTTCGAGATATTGCTTGTTATTTCCTTAAATTTTCCAATACTTACACTTTTTCTCAAATTCGTTATTCATTTTTTTATGTCCTGAACATGCAAAGAGAATGGAATTCGCCACATAGCAACCAGCGTTAAAATATTTGACTATCGCTTAAAAGCTACCATATTCCCCTTGCATCTACAAGAAAATTACCAATAAGATTGACATCTCGATATCTCGATTAACATGAAGCATATGGAGAATAGGCGTTTGTAAAATTAGATTGTACAAGAGTAGAGAAAGTCATGTGAGTGTAACACATCAGATTTTTTTATGTCCTGCACATGCAACGAGAATGGAATGCGCCACATAGCAACCAGCGTTAAAATATTTGACTATCGCTTAAAAGCTACCATATTTCCCTTGCATCTACAAGAAAATTACCAATAAGATTGACATCTCGATATCTCGATTAACATGAAGCATATGGAGAATAGGCGTTTGTAAAATTAGATTGTACAAGAGTAGAGAAAGTCATGTGAGTGTAACACATCAGATTTTTTCATGTTATTTGAGCACCTATTCCCTTCCTTTTTTCACCTGAACATAAAAATCCTAACCCTGGTTATAACACATGACAGGGAACTCTCTCCGCACCACTGTCGAGTACATGCCTGCTGCTAATACCCGTGTTTCAGTTGGCGGCGGCAGCAGCAGCGACAGCGACAGGTAGAAGGCAAAGGTCATTGGCACTTTCTTCAATGGGTAAGGGTAAATAGCTTACAAGTGTGGGGTGGTTTTCTTGGGGTAGTCAGATGCATTGGAGTGTACGTTGAGGCAGTATTTTATATCACAACACTGTGAATGCCAGAGTGATTGTAGTGTAAATTAACATTATTGTATGACAATGATTTGAGATGTTTGTTAATTATAAGCATTGTTAGAAAATAAGTTTACACGGCCTCACTGAAACTGACAATAGGAGCGGTAACAATGAAACAAGGGGATGAGTTGTTTATCAATTAGAAGAGACAAACAAATGACGTCAGAGTAGCGTGCCTTTCTTTAAAAATGGAGGGAATATCTTCCCTAGAGCATATGTGTTCGTAATTTATTTGGATAAAAAAATAGACGCTAATGTTGGCGCGTGTTATTAACCAATAGTAGCTCTGTTATAATGTTTAGGCATATCGGGATGAGGGAGTATAAATTCTGAAGTCAAAGACAGGTATCGCATCAGTTCAACAGAATCATTCACGAATTACACGTCGCGCAGTTCTACAGAATCATTCACGAGTTACACGTCGCGCAGTTCAACAGAATCTCTCGCGTCGTAAAGTTAGTTACAAAATGTGAAATACGCGAATTAATAATGCGCGGCAAATAAGTGATTATAGTTACATTCGAAAATATAACAGTTTCAGTCGGGCGTGTATCAAGAGTAATTATGTGAAATTAATAAAATGTGACGGCAATAAAAGTGTAAAAACAAATTCTTTTATCAGTGTTATCTTTTAGTAACAACTCCTTTCCGTTTACACACCCTGTTCAAGAGATTTGCTCGACTGAGTAATAATAGCTAGCCGGAGGACAAAGAACCCAAAATTCAAAATAGTAAAACAATAACAGGCGCTCAGCAAATAAGATAACACGAACGATACCGCGACAATGTGCGTTTAGACCAAACATTGGAACAGCGCAATAGTAAACTGGTGGCAATGTTTGGTACTGAAGAGAGAGCGTTTTTGGTGGAACACGTTTTTCAAAGGCGATTGGTTTGTGAAAAAGTAAAACTGAAATTTCAGGCGCGTTTTTCTAATTCGAAGTGTCCAAATAGATACTGTTCGAGGTTTGATAAATTAATTTCGTGTGACCGGCTCAGTTCCCATGTACCGAGAATAGGCAGTCCTATGCGTTTAACTGACGAAAAACTTGATCAAATCTCGGATATAATGTTTCTCAGCCCAACAAAATCAACAGGCAAATTAGGTCAATAAATTGGAAACTCTAAATGGACAGCACATAAAGCTGCAAGAGATAAACTTCAGTTGCTCCCTTATAAAGTTACAGTGGTTCACGAATTAAAACAAAGTGATTATGAAATGATACTGCTGCACTGTGAATGGTTACAAATGTTTATATCTGGACATGAACTTGAAGTTTTAAACAAATGTTTTTTACAGATGAAGCATGGTTCTACTTATCTGGCTATGTAACTTCCTAAAACTCACGAATTTGGTCTTCAGACAATCCCAGTGTAATTAGATAAACACCATTGCATTCACAGAAATTTGGCGTATTGTTTGCCACATCAAGAGAACGAAAAAATAGGGCCAATATTCCTGACAGTTCAGTTAATTCTGAGGTCTACTGCTCTGAGGTAATTTACAATTTTCTTACCGAGTTGAATGAAGACCAAATCGAACGCTTCTTCTTTGAACAGGGCAATGGTACAGCACATACGTCAAACCAGTCGCTTCACATTTTAATTCAGTTGTTTTTGGGGGGGACAGAATAATAAGTAAATGACTCTGAACACCATGGCCTCCTGATTTGACTCCACCATATTATTTCCTGTGGGGTGTGGCTAAATCTGAGATGTACAAAACCAATCCAAAAACCAGCGATGAGCTTAAAGTGAATATCGTTAATTATGTGCAGTCAATTATGCAAGAAACTTTAGTGAACGTCTATCACAATATGTGTAAACGAGTTTAAGTCTGCCTTCCAACACAAGGACAACAATTCCAGGATCTGTTATGATTGACTGTTGGTACAAAGTTTACGGTTTGTTTCGATACAAGGGGCAGTCCGTGTTGCCAACATAACTGATGTTGCTAGCACCCTCACCAGCATGTAGCCGCTGCGGAGAAAGTTCTCTGGCCCTCTGTATTTTAAATTGTTTTATAAAATAACCCACTCATACCTCAAAATAGCTAATAGAGTGTCTGCACGCTGCCTTAAACTGCTTTGTTAGTTTAGTTTAAAATATATTTCATATTTAGTTATGCCAGGCAACTATATTTATTTATTTATTTATTAATTAATTATATCTAAGCTGGTTTTCCATATCCTTCCATCTTATTCAGAACCATTGTTATTTTTTGGCTTGTCTATATTGATTACCGCCACCCATTTTAAATCCACTTTAATTAGAGAACAATAAAGTTTACACCACCAAATGTTTGTTTTGCGCATTATAAGTCATGTGTTCAAAGATACAGTATAATAATAATAATAATAATAATAGTAATAATAATTTTCTTCAATTAACTACTCCAACTTAAGTGCTTTTAGCTACATTTTGAAATGAGAATAGCTACGGATACAACGTGAGCGGAGTGTTTCATAACAGCGGGTAACTATTTCTTCATGATACCATTAGATATCCCAAAACTATCGCAATTCTAAGCTGAAACAAAATTCTCTGGCGGTGTCGGAGGAGTTTCCATCCCTTGTTTCATTATGGATATTTTGTCTGACTAATTCACTTGGCCCGACGTAATTGGCAAGAGCTATATTTCTTCTCCGTATTCAGACCTAGTGTTCTACACCGGTTGAAGAATGCCAATTTAACAGAGCGTTCAGCAGTGAATCTCTGCATATGAGAGTTACATACACCAACTGCTGATCGGCGTTCCGGTGGATGGCCTAACGCGACGAGCACAAAGCTAAGTGCTCAAAACTTTAACGCTCAGAAACGTCCCTAAATATCACTTGGGGCCAACACCGTTTAAATTTCTGACAACTCACCCTTTGAGTCAGTTAACCGTGCCACCCAAACGAAATTTTTCGAAAGAGTGGAGTGTTTCTTTCAAGTGGAATGGCATCTATCACGATCACTGCAAATTCCACAGAATTCATACACTACCACTTAAAAGTTTTAAACACCCCTCATTTCTCTCGTGTATTCAACAAATGGATCAAAAAGGAATAATGTGTATTCATAAAGAAATATTTAATGAAAATAAACAATACATGTTAGCTTTTGCTTTCTTCAAAGCAGCCTTCCCTTGCCTTAATGACTGCTTTGTACACTCTGGGCATTCTTGCTATGAAGTGCGCCAGCGTTTCTTCGGAAATTTCCTTCCATACGCGTTACAAATGGCTCCACAGTACATTCATATTAGTCAGTGGTTTCTTTTGAACCTCTCTATCCAAAGGATTTCAATGGGATTACAGTCTGGGCTTTTGAGGGGACCAAGCCATGTTCTTCAGATATTGCCTCTCTTCTAATAGTTCAACACATTTTCTACAGAGGAAAGATTTATGCTTGGAGTCATTGTCCTGCTGTGCCCTTGCCAATTAAACGCATCCCAGGTGGTTTTACAGGGTGCTAAAGAATGTTATGATACTCTCATTCTTCATAATTCCGTATATTTTCACAATATCGTCTGTCTTATTTACACCAAAAAACCTCATACCAAAACCGAACCACTCCCATTCTTGACTGTTGGGGATCTTCAATGAGGTGCTTTGGGTTCACCGTCGGACAAACTGGTGATCTTTTGTACCAAATAGTTCAAACTTTGATTCGTCAAAGATAACACATTTTTTCCACTGATTAACCGTCCAGTTTTCATGTAATTTGGCCCACTGTAATTCTTTCTGTTTATTGACAGCTCTCAGTAGTGGTTTCTTTGTCGCAATGCAACCTTTAATATGTGTATCCTGAAGAAGTCTCTTTACTGTAGAAACATTCCCTGGTTCATCCCTCAAACTGGTTAATTTCCGCTGTCAGGATGGGTGCTGTTTTGAAGCGATCACGTTTCCTGTCACTAATAGATATTTATATGTTTTTATACTTTTCGAAGTTACTTTAGGCCTCTCCCTTACGATAAACGATCCTTACTGCTATGAGTAGTTACATACCTCATTACAGTGTAGTGGACACATCCCAAGGAAACATGTTCTTGTTAAGCAATTTGACGCATGCTGTGACCTGCTGTATGTAAGCTGATTACTGCAGCACGTTTTTCTACTGAAAAGTTTCCTTTTATTCATTTCAGACCTTCAAACTCCTCAATCACAATGTTACCCGTTTGATTGCTTATGAAATACTAAGTTGCCGTTTACCGCCTCTTTATTTACAAATTGTCTATGAACGTCATCTAGTGGATCACAGGCATACTTTAATATCCAAACAACGTTAGGGTTAGTGTTCCTATGAGGGCCAACAATTCACCATTTTCAAAATGCACATATTTCGCAAACCAAAGATAGCACAGTGAATTTTATAGATGTTTCCATGGATTTCGACTCGAAATAATTTGAAATTGACTTTGTTTGCTGTCATACTATTTGTTAACTAAGAAAGCCACAAGTGTTCATAAACTTTTGAGCGGTAGTGCACTGGGGTATAATATTTTAACTACTAGCGTTTGTAATTGATACATCTCAGCTTGATAAATGATGCGCCCATATATTCCTATTCTCTGTTAACATTTTGGATCTACGCTTGATCCATCAGATCAACAGACAATGAGGGTCAGAATGGCAAACAAACTGGTCGAGTCGTATAGCCGAGTCCCCACACTTCACTTGGAGCTTGAAGCTCTGTCAGGACATAAGAGTATGTGGCCTTAGCAATTTTCTTTGAAGTAAAACAACAGTCTTTTTACAGCAACTCGGCATTTGCGTATGCCTGCTGACTTAGCCTTCGAGAAGTCAACACTGATTAATATGCAATTTAGTTGTACCACAGTACACCTTAGTGTTTTAAAGAGATGGAGTTCCACTTCTGCTAAAATATCATCTTCCTCTTTTGAAGGGTATTTTGCTGCTGGTTTCTTTCCTCGGATCGGGAAAACCTTCCCGCTTTTTTCGCCATGTTTTAAAGCAAGGTGGCGAAAACGGGACTCGCAAATTCCCCTCCCTCTGTGGCCGCCTGTCCGTTTATTTTTCACATGCAGAGTGACATAGTGCATGTTGCATAGTTGGTGAATCGTAGAAGGACAGCATATTCCCCACTCTTGCTGTAAAGCATCGTCGCACGGTATAGAGCACAACAAATGTTATGTTTAAGGCATCATTGAAATTGTCGCCCTTCACATCCTTGCTGCCTAGCAACTTTACTTACAGCAAGCTTTGAGAAGCAAAATCGTTTATGTAATTTCATAATTGAGCCAATCACTAACGATACACAATATATTAGTCTAAATGTTGTGGATTAATATTATGGCGATAATACATCACATGAAATTTAGATTGTTAAAACAAATAGCCACATATCTTCAATGGCTATCTGAAAACCAGTCCAATATTACAAGCAAATTAGTTGTTATCTAAGTCATTATGATTTATTGCAAAATATACATACTGCTTTTACTCAGGTACATTAGCACATTTAATGCTAATCTCAGCTTTGGATTAGGAGATAAACCAATACTGACAAATATCTTCTCCATCGTTGACACTACGCCGTCCTTCACTAACATTCTCGTTGTGGCAGCTGTAGGAGAATGCAAAATGTGTTATAAATATCGTAACCAAAAGTAACTTAATAAGAAAGTATATCTGCTGAATACTTACAATTTTTGGACAGAGACTTCATTACTAGAAGTAAAGGATATAGGAGTTTTGTACTGTTATACTGAGCCCTTACTAAAGCATGGAATGTTTTAAGGCTTCCGGATACACGGCATTTTACGGAAAATTTTGGATCTGAAATAAAAAATTATACACGCATAAACATGTGTATAAAATATGAGTTTATTCCTAAGGAGGAAGTGTAATTTTTAATTCTGTTATCAGCTATAAACCAAGGAACAATATCATTGCTACAATCTACCGTTCTTTCATCTCGCTCTCTTCATCCTCTTATTCGGCGATTGTACCATCTTATTTAAAGGATTACAAAGAGGAAAAGAAAAACAGAGTAAAAATAACTACAAACAACATATACATGCAGTTTAGAACCTTAACACCAGCCACACTTGACCAATATAAACACATACACCTACAAAGTATGCTATTAATTAGAACAAAGCTATAAAGTGCCTTTTTACTTTTTTGGATTTCAATAATTAATTTTAAACCTACGCATTTTCCTGAATCCAATTACATTATTGTACTGTTTGTTCTTCAATTTATAATTAGCTAACAACTGAGAAAATAAATGATGAGAGAAACGAGGTATACGTCAAACCCTCAATGAGGTCGCGCTACTTCAATGGGTAGGGCTAGTCTGAAAAGACGAATTTCTGTCTTTAATTGGGATTTTTCATTGATGTATTCATTTCCACGATCAAATATATGGGAGTTTTAGTTGCCTTCTTTTCCATTTGTTATTATGCCATACTGCAAATTAAACGAGTACTGCCAAAATATAGAATGGGAAATTTAAGCCAATTTATTCCAAAACAGCTATCTTCATAACCTCCATATACAGTTCCTCTTTTGCCTCATTACTACTGCCTAAGTGTGTCCTATTTTTCATGAATTCCTTAGATATTTGTTATATGACCTAAAATGCAGAAGTCTGGTGTGATATTAATAAAGGCTTCCTATTGTTCCAATGTGTCGAAACAGTTATGGGATCGAATGAACATAAGGCTTCTATCAAAGTGCACAGGAATAGATGTCCGCATGAAACAGCAGATGCACCTGCCCAAAAGGGACTATTATAGAGCGGAAAAAAGCTTCCCTTTTTAAATTAAACACGCTTTTCAGCAGATCCATAGTATCCATTTACTTTAATTTCTGTGATTAAGAAAATGGAAGCCAGAAACGTGGATGCAGCCGCCTGATTGGGCAGAGAATTTGGGAACCTTCCAGCACTGTTTCTGGCTCGAGAAAGAATGTCAAGTTTTAAAGTCAGGTTTGGATGTCAATTTCCTCCCTTGATGAACTTCTGCTTAAGTAACCAGTCATCTCCTTCAGGAAAATGCCACAAGAATGGAGGAATTCAAGTCGTTAATCAAAATAGGCCATGCCGCATCCAATGAATAGGTTATGGAAATTTGTTATACTTTTATACAAGATATTTGCTTCTTCGTCACTTAAAACAGTTCTTCCTATAACACGAAAGAGTGTGTCCGTGTATAGGGAGTAGGTCTAGCGTGTGTCAAGTGTGCGATACTTCTTCAGCAATTGCACAAGGTGGACCTTGCAAGGATTAGGCAATCGTTTGTCAGCTCATGACGGCATTCCCATTAAAATTATGATTATGACATAACAAAATTCACTGAATCAATACACGTTTCGTTTCACGAATTTGCAATATCGTGTATGCATGTAACTGTTCCACAAACAAACAGAGGAGGAAATAGCAGCATAACATCCCCATATCACTATTTATGATGTTCTTGATCTGCGTCCCCTATTGAATAAACACAAGAAAGACATTCTGCCGAATGTCTGTCCAGTCATCTCCAATAGTATCCTAAACATCTGATGTGTTACACTCACATGACTTTCTCTACTCTTGTACAAACTATTTTTACAAATGCTTATTCTCCATATGCTTCATGTTAATCGAGATATCGAGATGTTAATCTTATTGCTAATTTTCTTGCAGATGTAAGGGGAATTGCTAGGCTTTAAGCGATAGTCAAATATTTTAAGAGCTGGTTGCTATGTGGAGTATTCCATTCTCTTTGCATTACCAGGACAAAAAATGAATAACGAATTTGAGAAAAAGTATAAGTATTGGAACATTTAAGGGAGGAATAACAAGCAATATCTCGAAAATGGTTCAAACAACAAAAAAAATCTGATGTGTTACACTCACATGACTTTCTCTACTCTTGTACAAACTATTTTTACAAACTCTTATTCTCCATCTATATCATATTAATCGAGATAAACATTTGCAGAAACGATCTTTTGACATGCAAAGAGAATTACATTTTACACATAGCGACCAGTTCTAAAATATTTGATATCCTTAAGGCGTACTATGTTCCCCTTGTTTTTTATTCACAAGGGCAATATAGAAATACAGTAGTCTTTAAGCATATACATATCTCTTAATAGCTGGTTGCTATGTGCAGGCACCATTCTCTTTGCCTCAGATTAATACTCTTTGCATATACAAGACAAAAAAATGAATAACGAATTCCCATTTGAGAAAATAAGTATTGAAAAATTTAAGGGAATAACAAGCAGTATCTCGAAAATGGTTCACTCAACAAAAAAAAATGTATCGGACATAAATTGTGTATTTTAACGATATTAATTTCAATTTTGTCATTAACACTGACATACCTCTATTTGGCTTCAATCAATAAATAAGGATATATATATCTTACTATCAGGCCGAAACTGATTACAACGGATTTGCTTCTTACTTATAATAAGGATCTACATTTTTGTGTGGTAAAATTTTGTCTATCTCTTATGGTTTACTGGTTATGCAAAAGTCGTTCACAACGAAGAATACTTTTGGAGACATTGCCAGAAAATTCGAGATATGCATTTCATTTGTCATGAAAATATCTTGAACATATGATATTTTAATCAAAATCGTTAGAGCTATTTTTGAAAAAATTAAAATTTTTGAAAAATTTTCCACGTAAAGGGTAGTCTGGAGTGGGGGGATTTTCTTGAAAATATTTGTGTCGCATCTCTGGAAGATACTGAACCTAAATACCAAGTTTGGTGTTTATCCGACTGTTCGTTTCTGAGTTATGCTGTTCACAGACACACAGACACAACACACGGAGATGCTTCCAGAAATGCTTTTTTTGGATTCAGGGGGTGTCAAAACATGTATTTTCGGTGAAATCTCGGTTTCAAATTTTTGGGTGGAATACAATACTTCCCCTACTTACTATACGTAGTAGAGAAAGTAAAAAAAAATGTATATGGCATAAATTGTGTATTTTAACGCGATCTACATTTTCCGTGCAGTAAAATTTTGTCTATCTCTTATGGTTTACCAGTTATGCAAAAGTCGTTCACAATGAAGAATACTTTTGGAGCCATTTCCAGAAAATTCGAGATATACATTTCATTTGTCATAAAAATATCTTTAACATATGATATTTTAATCAAAATCGTTAGAGCCATTTTTGAGAAAATTAAAATTTTCGAAAAATGTTCCATGTAAAGGGTAATCTGGGGTGGGGGAATTTTCTTGAAAACCTCCGTGTCGCATCTCCAGAAGATACTGAACCTCCAAGTGTGGTGTTTATCCGACTGTTCGTTTCTGAGTTATGCTGTTCACAGACACACACACGGACATTTTTCCAAAAATTCTTTTTTTTATTCAGGGGGCCTCAAAACATGTATGTCAGGTGAAATCTCGGTATCGAATTTTTGTGTGGAATACAATACTTCCCCTACTTACTATACGTAATAGAGAAAGTAAAAATGTATCTGGCATCCCATGGTATAGATCTGATTTCTGCAATTACACACGTCAGGGTCGGGATGATTGTTCCAGGTGTCACTCATATTTTGACTTTACGTCGATAGTTTAATGTTAAACCTGAGGAAATTGATTGACTTTCCAACAGTTTTCAAACGTATCACGACGATAGAAACTACTGTATATACCTGGCAACTGACACGTCTACTTGATTTCTTTGCAAACAGGTAGGTCACTTGGCTAGTCAGAGCAAAACAACAGAAACGCAACTGTCCATCGTCACAACCCCCTCAGTAGGTACATTAGAAGAGATCGAGCACAGTTTTTTTGGCATATATAGGAAAGGATAGGGAAAACGAGGCTAGATGGGGCGGTTCAAGGAGGAAAATTGGTTTATATGGGAGAGATAGGGAATACGACGACCGATACTATGCTAGACACGGTTGAAGGAGGGAAATACGTTTATATGGAAGAGATAGAGGAGAGGTGTTAGGCTAGACAGAGGCTGAGGAGTAGAGTACGGTTTATATGAAAGGTATAGGAAAACGAGGAGAGCTGTTAGGCTAGACAGAGTTGAAGGGTAGAGTTTGTCTTTTATATGAGACAGGTAGGGAACAGGGGTAGGGGTGTTAGGCTAGACAGAGGTCGAGGAGTAGAGTATGGTTTATATCAGAGATATAGGAAAACGAGGAGAGATATTAGGCTAAGCAGGTTGAGTATGCGTTTATAAGGAGAGACGAGAAAACGGAGAGACCCTATGCTACGAAGGACAGGTGTTAAAGGTAGAATGTGTTTCATATGTGTTAGATAGGAAACCAAAGAGATACTCAGCTAGACAGGGGGCAGGAGGGGAATACGCTTTATGAGAGGTATGGGATACGGGGAGAGATGCTAGATTAGACAGTGGTTGAGTGTAGAGTATGCGTTTATATGTATGAGAAGTATAGGAACTGGAGGAGGGGTGTTAGGCTAGACAGAGGTTGAGGAGTAGAATATGGTTTATATGAGAGGTATAAGAAAACGAGGAGAGGTGTTAGGCTAGACAGAGGTTGAGGAGTAGAGTATGGTTTATATGAGAGGTATAGGAAAACGAGGAGAGGTGTTAGGCTAGACAGAGCTAGAGGAGTAGAGCATGGTTTATATGAGAGGTAAAAGAACAGGAGGAGAGGTGTTAGGCTAGACAGATACTGAGGGAGTAGCAATATGGGTTTATATACAGGAGAGATAGGGAATAGGAGGGGAGATGCTAGACTTTCAAAGCAACTTTAGACGAGAACTTCCTGGAAAGCTGTTTGTTGTCAATGCCAGGACACAAATTCTAGACAGCTGCAGCACGTAACCCCCTCACGTTAAAATGTGACCCACTAAAGCAAAAAGGTGACCCACTCAGGAAAATACGTGACCCACTCACGCAAAAAGATGACCCACTAACGTAAAGAGGTACCCACAAAGGGAAAAAGGTGACCCATAAAGGGAAAAAGGTGACCCACAAAGGGGAAAAGGTGACCCACAAAGAGAAAAAGGTAAGTAATTCAGCTAGCATCACAGGGTAGGACAGATTCCGGGCAGCGGATATAGCATAGTTCCATATGATTTCACAGCTAATTTAGATAGTATCGTAGGTATTTAGGATAATTCAAGTATCATAGGTGTTTAGAGTCACTCAGCTAGTATCACAGGGTATATTCCAGAGGCTAACTGCATCATAGCTGTATATGATTTCACAGGCAATTCAGATAGTATCGTAGGTATTTGGGCTGATTCAAGTATCATAGGTGCTTAGAGTAACTCAGCTAGTATCACAAAGAGGGACAGATTCCATGGTTTAGGGACAGATTAGAGAGTATAGTTGGGTGAGATGTTACAGGTAATTTAGATAGTATCGTGGGTATTTAGGATAATTCGAGTATCATAGGTGTTTAGAGCAGCTCAGCTAGTATCAGAGGAGGCTAGATTCCAGGGGCAGGACGTATCATAGTTGTATATGATTTCACAGGCAATTCAGCTAGTATCGTGGGCATTTAACCTAATTCAACTAGTATCACAGGAGGCTAGATTCCAGAGGCTAACTGTATCATAGCTGTGCGTGATTTCACAGGTAATTCAGCTAGTATCGTAGGTATTTAGACTAATTCAGCTAGTATCACAAGGAGGATAGATTCCAGGCTCGGTTATAACATAGTTTCGTATTTCACAGGTAGTTCAGGTAATATCGTAAGTAATTGGGGTAATCGACATAATTGCACAGATATTAGTGATAATTTTGATCAGCGATTTGTATCACAGTTATTTAAGGTAATTGCAGGTGATTTAGGTTGTATCAATGGTATTTGAGTTATTTTAACAGGTAATTCAGATAGTATCACAGGTGGTAGTGTTAATTTCGATCAGGAATTCGTATCAGAGCTATTTAAGATAATTTCACATGATTAGGGTAGTATCACAAGTATTTAACTCATTTTAACAGATAATTCAGATATTATCACAGATATTCATGGTAATATAGAGAGTAATTAGATTATAAACATTTCTCATCCAACGTTACAACAATTTATGTACTCTTTTCTAAATCTTGCAAACCTTTTATATGTTAAACTGTTAGCGTGCGAGGTGGAGAGGGATAAACTGTATATGGTTTACAAACTGAAAAGCTTTACATCAACATACCTATATTTTAGTTCGTTGTACGTCTCTCCCCCCTTTTATCTAGGTTTGAGTCTAGCACTAGGATTGCTCCTAATGGCAGGGTTAACACCTCCCCTTCCATCTTCTTCTTTCTTCATCGGACGTCTGCTAGTTGCATACGCAGCACACGAATAAACTTCATTTTTAGGATTGTAGACTCACGAGAATATCTTCATCTTTGACTTGCATTCTCTTAAGCACTGTTTGTAATACTGTAATGTCCATGCGCATAGGTAGTTACTCCATCCTCAGCAATAACTCTTTTATCATCAAAGGGATTCAATGTAATTTTATTCACTTGCACTGTGGTAACAGCATGCTTTCGTGATAGGATTAGATTCATGGGCGTTCTGAAGATTTCACAGGTTTTAAGACAGTCTGTATAGCTGTCAAACGTAATGTACTGCTTAATAGCGCTATGTTTTATACCTTTAATCATTGAGCCTTGAATATCTAAGGCATACGTCTTAGGTCGTAGTCCAACAAAACGCAGGATGATTTTGCTATTAGCCTCATCTTTAAATTTCCCAAGCACCTTCTTGTTTAGAGTTGAATGGCATATATGATTGACAGGGCGATCAGCTGTATCGAGATGCTCAAAAAACGTAGCTTGTCCTGGTACACATCTTCAGTTGTTACACGATGAATGAATGAATCAGTGTCCATATACATAAGCTTCAGGTTTTCAGCTCCATAATAAGGCAACAACACGTCGTAATGATAGTTATACATTAATGTCTTGGAGATGTCCAACACACTCATACCAATGTATATAGGCTTGTTGAATAGAATCTGACGAGAGGCCATATGTACAGCAGCTAGATTAGCAGCATATATCGTCCTGTCGATAAACGTAGGCTTGGCGATCAGCTTCTCTAGTTTTTTCATTGGTCACCAGTCGTATATCCATACGGTTACGCAGGTTCTCCATAGTTTTTCCAAACATGGCGTTGTTAAAGACTTTGTAGAGATCCTTCTCTAAATCATTTGCAGCCTGCTGTCGTAGCCTGTTGTTAAATTCTAAATAATGTTTCAACCACCGAGACTGTCTGAATCGTAGCACACGATGAATTTTTTTAGTCGTAACCCATGACTAAGAGCTTGCTTCAAAGCCATGTAATGCACTACATACTTCTTTCGAGGTCTAAGATGGGGTATCAGTTTCTTTGTAGATGCTTCCAATGGTTTCATACACTCAGGCAGGAAAGGTAGATCGTTGTGTAGATCGTGACGTTCAGCAGGATACTCGATGTCGACTTGTAATATGTACCCATGAGGATCATTTTCTTGTAGTGTTTCTAAGTTGATTTCTTCAGGGGACACCCACTGAAATCCACGAAAACGAAGGGTGTGACACATTGCCCAACCATATTGGTTATTAGCGTCCTCGTATGTGATAAATTGGGTTGGTCTCGACGGATCAAACTTCTCCATATAAGTGTTATTAGCCTCTGCATACCGATGAGAAACTTGACATAAACCTCCTCTTATACCTGATACCACCATGAGTAGTTGATCATAATCTTGTAACAGCTCCAACTTAATTCCAGTATACAGTAACACGGCGTCCCATGTAAGACCTGGAGAGGTAAAATAATGGGCTGGATCAACTTTGTGTGTTTTGAGGATTTCCTCTCTGAATGTCTCAAAGACATCAACTAGAAGAAGTACATCCGAAGTTAAGTAGAGATCGCTGTACTCACCCAGGTTTCTCACATTAAACAGCTCCCATACATTTCTAGCATGATCGTAGTCAGTATCAGTAATTTCTTCTTCATTTAATCTATTGTAGGAGTCCTTAGGAGGCAAGCAGGTCTCGTTCAGGGCATCCCATGACGTGACAAAATCATATGGAAATACACCCTTACGGATCATCAGCTTCAATTTGTCTTCTCCGAAGTACTTTAGTGTTTCAGGATATGAGGTTAGATTTTTTACCAGCTTATCCAAGCTTGTACTGAGGAATCGGAAGCTATCCACAAACCGAAGCATTATATCTCCTACATACTTGGTGAATGAGATATACCTTTCTTCAGAGCTAGGAATTACATCCACACGTTCCCTTGTGCACCCCAACTCCTTTACAATGAAATGCGAGTCATATCCGCTAAGGTTATGCATGAAGACTGGAATATATTTAGGTGTTTTGCAGGGTAAATTGCATTCATTATGTAGACTTCCACGATATTCACCACTAATGTGATCGTGGTCGCGTACTTTGTAGTTCTCTTCTGTAAAAGGTTTACCACACAAGTAGCATGCCGTAGAAGACTCAAAATCCCTTTGTTGTTGGTCCGTAAGTTTCAGAGGCTTAGCAGATTTGTATATATTACCAATCATTGTTGCAAGAGATGTCAGGTACAGCATAAACGTCTGGGCAGCATCATAACCACGATATACATAGGGTTGCTTAGGAAGACCAGTTTCAATATGTTCAACACAGGATGAAGGTTTCACATAAACACAGAAGCTCATTGGTGTATGCTCTTGATACGGGGTTGTATAGGAAGTTTCAGGATTGGATATACATGTATGCCATGGAGTGAGAATACTCTCAAAATCAGCATAGATGACATAAGGTACTTTCAGCATCCTCTCAACATTTTTAAACTGTACAATTTATTTCTCCTTGGTAGGCATAACTACCCTTGAAACACCATGATGATTACAGATGGCTGCATGTTCTTGTAGTTTTTCCAGTCCACTTCGTCCATATCGATCATCAGAATGTGTAAAACAACGCTTACAGTATAAACACATCCATTACATTTAGTTTTCTGGCGTCGAATGAGCTTCTCAAAATTCTTTATATATACGTAGTGATGTTTTCCAGTACTGTCATTCAATAGTAGCGGGTCACGGTGTTCAGGTAGTTCAATATGAGCAACTTTTATCGGATACACTTCGTGCTTCTCATCCAGCCCGAAAACGTTAACAGATATCTTGTTAAGCTTCTCAAATTTAGGTATTTGAGAAAGTGTAGTAGGATGGGAAACACAGCTGAAGTCGTACTTATCTTGAAGTTGTTTGTATTTGTTCACACGCTGTGCATTCTTCCCTACGAATTTAGCTAGTACAGAGTACATGAAACATTTCTCGTCGGTAAAGTTCTGAATGTTTATACACGCCTCTTTAGCGCCGACAGATGACGGTAGTGGTATATAGCTACTTCCTCGTAACGGGTTGTACTTTTTGATACGAAGTCGAACTCCTTCCACAGCAAGCAAAGCCCAGCTGCTTCCCTTAAGTTGTGATTCCTCCATTTCAGTAACCAGTTTCTTGAATTTCGCTTCCAACGTTGGCTCCAGATCAGTTTCTAGGAAAACAGGCTGATTCCGTGTTTTAAATGTTTTGTCACAGGTTTCTCCGATATTGTTTACAAATCGGCATTCGGCTAGCAGATTAATTTTAACACTCTTGTGAATACCAAGCTCTTTACGTACAGCCTGGATTATCCGTTGTTTTGCTTCATGCAGATACTTATTCAGGTCCTTAGCTGATTCACATCGTATAAAATACGATTTCAATCGTCCTTCGAAGGATGTCTCGTATTCCTTCATATCACAGTCCTCCATTGTTGACAGTAACTGATGTTTAGTTGGCTCCAAGCTTCTTTTCTTCTCAGGTCTATTTATTTCACATATATCTTCGTGTCGCTGTCCCTTATAACCATCATTGAAGGTCAAGCTACAATGTTTACATTTGAAGAGCTTCTTGCAGCTCATCTCGTGTCTTCTCTTGTGATAACCTCGGAGAAACTTTTTCCCGCATTTTCCACAGGCGTATCCAGTAGCGCTTAGAATAATATCCTTATACGCAGAGTTATTCATCTTTATTCTTGATGTAATAACTATTAATCCTTCTTCAAGGGAAATGTACACTTCCTCACCTTTATAACACTTTAGAAACCTGATTATTCTTGGAGAGAACACGATGTTAACACCTCAAGACTAATTAGCGCAATGAAGTCCAATGCCCTAGATCACCCTATTTATAGAGGGAGCACGAACCTTTTAGACCAATCATAAACTCGCTCCATAACCAGCTGTATATGTTCGCTCAACGTGATGATGATGATGATGATGATATGCGGTTTAAGGGCGCTAAACTGCTACGGTCATCAGCGCCCTTACAATGTATAAAAGATAAGGTCAAAATATAAAACAGGTAAAAGAACCGCATAGTTAAAAACGGGACACAAACCCGCGATGTTCAAAAAGGTAAAACTAACAACAGAACAATAACAAAATAACAATAACAACAATAATAACAAGAACAACAAGAATAACAATAACAACAATACAAAGTTCTGAAAAACCAACACACTAAAAGCAAGGGCAATAAAAGATTAAAACGTGTCAGGAACTGTAGAATGCGAGGGACATGAGCGCCATATGTCCACTGGGGATAAGAGTTCCCATAAAAACAGACAGAATAAAAGTACTAAGCCAACAGACGCCCAACGCATTAAATGCGCAGATTAAAATCACTGTCATGAATAAAACGTAAAACACATTCTACAGCACGCGTGTCGTCTGCCAAAACGTTGGCTAGGCCAACAGGCAGACCCACACGAGCACGCAATGCAGCTAAAACCTGACACTCTGTTAAAATGTGACGCACCGTTAAGGGCACGACACACTGCCCACAGAGTGGTGCGGGGTCACCACTGAGCAAATACCTATGACTAAAAACACAATGTCCAATCCGTAGACGAGCTAAAATTACCTCTTCCCGACGACAAGAACGAGAAGAGGTACCCCAGATCAACGGGAAAGGCTTAACTTCCCGCAATTTGTTCCCCCGGAGGGCCGTCCACTCATCGCGCCAGCGCGAGAGGATGCGGCGACGTAAAATAATACACGAATCTGACGAGGGAACAACAGAAGTAAAAAATCTGGGTAATAAAATCGCCGATTTCGCAGCGGCGTCGGCAGACTCATTACCTGAGATGCCCACATGACCTGGAATCCACATGAAGGACACGCTGATGCCTGAGACACCAAGCGAGTGGAGCAGGTCATGTATGCGCTGTACGAGTGGGTGGTAATGGTACAGCGCATGAATAGCCTGAAGGACACTCAGAGAGTCCGTACAAATAAAACAGTGCCGTAAGTCGAGCCGCTGAATGTGTAAAACAGATTGATAAACGCTAAAAAGTTCGGCGGTAAAAATTGAACATTGTCGAGGTAAACGAAAAGTAAAACTCTGAACACCAAAAACAAAGGCACATCCTACTCCAACATCAGTCTTAGACCCATCAGTATATATAAAATGACAGTCCCCGAACTGCGCTTGTAGTTCTAAAAAGGTGGATCTAAGAACAGAAGTAGGGGTCGCATTTTTCGGCATCGACGTTAGCCCAAGGTGGATGTGGGCCTCAGTGCGCGACCATGGAGGAAAGCGCGTTTCCCCTCGGGTAAGGGCCGGCGCTGGCGTAACGTCCAAATGCCGAAGTAGCAGTCGAAATCGAACCCCTGGAGGGAGCAATGCAGAGGAGCTAACTAAATATTGCCGGTCAAGCGAATCCTCGTAAAATACATCGAAGGACGGGTGGTTAGGCAAGCTTGAGAGTCGACAAGCATAGCTGCACAAAAGCATCTCACGCCGGAAGGACAGCGGAGGCTCTGCAGCTTCTGCGTACAGACTGGCTACAGGGCTAGTTGGAAAGGCCCCTGTAGCGACTCTTATGCCACGATGGTGAATGGCATTCAATCGACGTAACACAGATGGACGTGCCGACGAATAAACAATACACCCGTAATCAAGCTTGGATCGGACCAAAGAGCGATAAAGGCGAAGAAGGACGGTCCGATCAGCTCCCCAGGATGTGCCACTTAAAACACGTAAAATATTAAGAGAACGGTCACACTTTGCTTTTAAAAAGGAAACGTGCGAGGTCCAACACAACTTCCTGTCAAAAATCAACCCCAAAAATTTCGCCTCGTCTGCAAACGGAAGTATCCCTGGCCCAAGATGGAGAGAGGGCGGAGGGAAATACTTCCGGCGCCAAAAGTTGATGCAGACGGATTTCTCGGCGGAGAAATTAAAGCCGTTGGCGTTACTCCAGGCGTAGAGACGGTCGATACAGCTCTGGAGACGGCGTTCGAGTAGACAGGTCCGCCGTGAACTACAATAAATAGCGAAATCGTCAACAAAAAGGGACGATGAAATGCCAGGTGGAATACAATCAACAATGGGGTTGATAGCAATCGCAAAAAGTGTGACACTGAGTACAGAGCCCTGCGGTACTCCGTTCTCTTGAATAAAATGACGAGATAAAACCGAGCCCACACGTACACGAAAGACGCGGTCCGTCATAAACTCCCGAAGAAATATGGGAAGACGACCGCGGATATTCCAATCGAGAAGTGTACGTAAAATGCCGCCCCTCCAACAAGTGTCATAAGCTTTCTCCAGGTCAAAAAATACAGCCACGGTTTGACACTTTCTCAGAAAGCCATTCATAATATGCGTCGACAAGGACACCAGATGGTCGACGGTAGAGCGATAGCGACGAAACCCGCACTGAGCGTTCGCTAGAAGTTTCTGAGACTCAAGCCACCATGTCAACCGCCCGTTGATCATGCGCTCCATCACCTTGCAAATGCAACTGGTGAGGGAGATGGGCGGTAGCTGGAAGGTAGTTGGCGATCCTTCCCAGGCTTAAGTATAGGGACAATGGTGGCTTCGCGCCAAACGGAAGGAAAAATGCCGTCTTGCCAAATACGGTTATAGACCTGTAAGAGAAATAGTTTACTGTCGGCTGAAAGGTTCTTTAACATCAGGACATGAATGCCGTCCGGCCCAGGAGCGGAGTGCCGAGAGCAATGAAGAGCGTGCTCCAGCTCCCTCATTGTGAAACGTTCATTATAACACTCAATATTAGCAGATCGAAAATTAAAGGTGTCGGAATCCAGTCGGTCTTTGATAGAGCGAAAGCCGGCGGAATAATGGTCTGAATGGGATACCGCCTCAAAGGCAGCACCCAGAGTGTTAGCGATGGCAGCCGGATCCACTATGGTGGCATTAGAAACCTGAAGGCCAGAAACAGTGCAATGTGACACTTTACCTGAGAAGCGACGAAGTTTATCCCAAACAACGGATGAAGGCGTAAAACGATTAAAAGACTCGACAAAACGAGCCCAAGATGCCTTCTTGCTATTCTGAATAATGCGACGAGCCCTGGCGCGCGATTGTTTAAAAGTCACCAAATTATCAAGTGTAGGGTGTCGCCGAAACACCCTAAGAGCAGTCCTACGGGCACGTACGGCGTCCCGACAATCCTCGTTCCACCACGGAACAGGTGGCCGCCGAGGTTGGGAGGATGAACGGGGTATTGCGCGTTCGGCGGCAGAGAAAATAATAGACGTAAGGTGCTGCACTAGTTGGTTAATGTCGGAGAAGGGCTGGTCGTCAAAATGCACGAGGCTGGAATACAAGCTCCAGTCGGCTTTTGCGAATATCCAGGTAGGTACTCTGGAATGCTGTACGTGGTGCGACAGAAGAGAAACGATGCAGGGGTAATGGTCGCTGGAGTAGGTGTCAGCGACGACGTTCCACTGAAGACGACGTGCAAGCTGGAGTGAGCAAATGGCAAGGTCCAGGTGAGAAAATGTACCAGAAGAATCAGAAATAAAAGTAGGTGCACCTGTATTGAGGATCGAAAGATTGAACTGATAAAAAATGTCGGAAAGAAGAGTTCCCCTCGCACAAGCCCTTGGCGAACCCCATAGTGGGTGATGGGCATTAAAATCTCCCAACAGAAGAAATGGTGTTGGGAGAGCGGACAGGAGAGATCGAATGTCCGCGGGAGCGAGGGGAGACGATGGAGGTGTATACACAGAACAAATAGAAAAGAAAAAACCGGGTAACTGCAGTCTAATGGCAACAGCTTGCAAGTCGGACGTAAGTGTGATAGTTTGAAAATGAACTTCATTACGCACCAAAATCATGACACCACCATGAGCAGGAGTACCCTCCTCCGGTTCAAGGTCGTAGCGAACCGGAGTATATCCTCGGAGATCAAAAGGATCGTGAGGGCGAAGCTTAGTCTCCTGCAAACATACGACCATAGGCGAATGGGAACGCAATAAAAGTTGCAGTTCCGCCCTATGCGATCGTACACCACGTACATTCCAGGTCAGGATAGCCATTAAGAATAAGGGGATAAACTGTCTATTTAGAAGAGCGGCTTAAAATTACCTTTTGTTTAACCTTTGGGCTCGGGCTTTTTGTATGGAGTTGGTCAGACTCCATAGCTTCCTCGGAGGGAGGGCCCACGCGCTCAGTGCCAGAAACCGATTCAAGCGCCGTGAATCGGTTCTGGGTGGCGATGGGTGAAGTGTGCCGCTGAGCGCGGCTTGTCCCAGGACCATCCTGGGACAGCGACCTCCGAGGAGGAGAAGGTGAACTTTTGTTACCGCGCGCACGCGGAGGGTCTTTCAAAAAATCTTCCCTACGAAGTTTCTGCTTGGGCTTCTTTTCAACGGCTTGTGACTTGATTGACTTGGGACCAGGTTTATACGGCTTGGTAACTGTAGCCTTAATAGACGGCCGGATGGTAGTGGCGGTTAATCCAGTCAAGGTCCAGGTCTGAGTTTCGGCATCTACTCGTGGTACTGGCGAGGCAACAACAGAACTAAATGTGCCAGATCGCAGGAGTGAAGGTTGGCGCGCATGGTAACGCCTCCGGGCTTCAGCGAAGGAGAGTTTTTCCTTTACCCGGATCTCCTGGATCGCCTTCTCGTCCAAGTACCGCGGACAGTCGGCAAACGAAGCAGAATGAGACCCTTTACAATTAACGCAGACGGGGGCTGTTGAACAGGTACCTTCGTGTGAGGGCTGGCTACAGGTTGCACAGATGTTAACGGCACTCTTACATGAGACTTGCGTATGCCCAAAACGTTGGCATTTAAAACAACGCAGAGGTCTAGGAATATAAGGCCTCACAGAAATCCGTTCGTACCCTGCGGAAATGCTCGTGGGCAGATCGACGCCATCAAATGTTAGAAACAGGGTACGAGTGGGTACCAACACGCCGTCGCGTTTGGCCTGCACTCGATGAACCGCTGTCACCCTCTGGTCTGCAAGATATTCCACCAGGTCTTCGTCAGAGATACCATCGAGGCTATGCGTGGTGACAACGCCTCTACAAGAATTCAAGGTGCGGTGCTTCTCAACACGGATAGGATAACCGTGGAGAAGCGTGGCGCTCAACAAGGACTTACTTTGTGCCTCGGATTTGCTTTGAACCAATAACGAACCATTACGAAGCCGAGTGCAGGAAAGAACCGGACCAGCAATTGAGTCAATGCCCTTCTGGATGATAAAAGGGTTCACCTTCTCGAATGATTGTCCTTCCTCTGTACGGGTAATCACTAAGTAACAACCAGCTGTTGGCGGTGCTACTTCTGTTACTAAAACTTTTCGGCGCTTGTTGTTTACAATGGAGAAAGGGTGCTCCATAGCGAAAAAAATCCTCCACCATTGCAACCGTCTCCGACCTCGGGCTCTGACTTCTCGGGCGTTACCCCGGCTTGGGTGAGTGGCCTATCTATACCAGACTCACCCCAGGGTCACACCTCCCAGAACATAGACAGAGGGACCCAATCGCCGTCAGAAGTCAGCAGCTCATGCAATGGCCCCCCCGCGGGACTGCAGTTGAACAGCGGATACGAACAACAACCCTACATGACGACCCCGGGTGGTGGGGATGACGCCATTACCCACTCACCCAGCTGCGCACCCAGTGCGCGGGTATCCGTCAGGCTGTGTCCACGGAGGATTTAAATAAAAAGATAAAAGAAACTAAAACTGTGTGGGCGTTTCGCACGCAAGGTAGGCCGGCGGGGAAGAAAAAGAGATATGCGAATGTCGTGGTACGAAATGGCCGGAAAGTGATTAGGGAAGAAAGAAACGATGGTGAGGTGCGGTATGGATGGAATGCAAAGAACGCACGAGAGCCTACCTTGTGTCCACCGGTTACTTGAAGAACCCACCTCGACCGGATGGGGGTGAGGGGATGAAGGTGGCGATGACTGGCTCGGGAACCCCCGGGTGCGCCAAAAACCCGTACTCACATAAGGTGAGCCCCTGAGGGGTGCTCAACGTGTATTAACCTCAGTCATATAACCTCACGCCCAGAGACAGGATGTTTATGACGTCACACCCAGAGACAGGATGTATGGCAGTATCAAACACGTTTAAACTCGTCTCGTAACTAGCTATATATGCTGTCACACCAACAAGAGAAGTATTCCCACACACTAATTCAGACATATATTTCAAAATCAAAGCCTGCCACCACCATCACCGTTACCACTATCCATTGCACCGAGGTTAACTCCAGCTCTATTATCACAATACTTAAAAGTAAAAGCTTAAAGGAAATCTAGAATATTTTCCCCTTATTTAGTTAAATGTATGTATATACTGTATTATTTCATGTTTTCATTCCCTTTTCAATTCTTCCTTTCCATCTTCTCACAGAAAGACCATTACATTTCACTATAATCACGGGCAAAGCAATTTTTCCAGAGTTACAGAAATTCTAAGCTTTTAGAATCGAACTCGGTAATA
This sequence comes from Deroplatys truncata, assembly GCA_030765065.1. Taxonomy (NCBI): domain Eukaryota; kingdom Metazoa; phylum Arthropoda; class Insecta; order Mantodea; family Mantidae; genus Deroplatys; species Deroplatys truncata. The sequence continues at coordinate 123,252,864 of CM060978.1, forward strand.
CTTTTAATAAATGTAGTTTTAGTAATTTAGATCCCCCACATCAGCATCCATCATTTAATCCTTACTCGAACCTGATATGATCCATAGGCTTGAAGATATACGAAATCATCCCTTCGGGATTCGATCTGAGTACTTTAAAGTAATTATTGTCATGATAACGATATTTAGGAACTAGGTACTCTGTTTACTTTTTACTCGACGTGTCCATCTAAATTAAATTACGAGTTATTAAATTTGTAAGTAAATTTCATTGAATCGGTATTCGAACCCAGAACACCTGAAAAAATAATTTATGATATTAGCTTGACATGTTAAACAAAGCTGCGTGCAGTTACGCTATCAATCTAAGTGATATATTCTAGAGTATAGAGGAAAATTAAGGAAGCCATTAAAATATGGGGATTCGAAACAAGCACAACTGATTAGCAATTATATACAGCATTAATCACCCACTACGGGGCCTATCAATAATGCTTTTGTACACTCCTCTACCTCACTTAGTTCCCGAGATAATGAAGATTTAAGCATTAAGGATCGAACCCAGGACGTCAGGTATCTAAGTATGCATTCATAAGCAACTAGCTAATGACATAAGTGTAACAAGGTTTATTTGACATCTTTGTCTTAAGTAGTTTAGTAGTTATTAAATTTATAAGTAAATTACATTTTATCGGTATTCGAACCCAGAACAACAGAAACAAATTCATTTACAATATTAGTTTGATATGTTTAAGAGAGCTGTATCCAGTTACAGCATCAATCTAAGTGATATATTCTAGAGTATACAGAAAAATTAAGGAAGTCATTGAAAGATCGGGATTCGAACTAAGGACAACTGATTTAAAATTATATACAGTTATTAATTACCCATCACAGGAGCTATCAATCATGCTTCGGTCCATCCCTCTACCTTTCTTAGTTTCCGAGATAATGGAGGTTAAAAATTAAGGATCGAACCCAGGACGCCAGGTACCCAATTGTACATTTGCAAGAAACTACCTAATGATATAAAGTCTATTTGGTGTCTTTATCTTAATTAGTCTCTGAGTTATTAGAAGATGAATTTGTAATCACTCCTAGGATTCCAACCCAGGCATCCCCGTCAACTTGTAATAATACCCTAATGACGCGACGCATTCCAAGGAATTAACTAGTTTTTATTCCATTGTTCTATCTCTTTTCATTCAGGAGATATAAGCGATTAATCAGCAGTAATAAAATGATGGTTGAAGCACACTTAATATGCAGGACTGTGCAATTAATATGCTAATTAGCCCAAACCCCAATAATTAGCCCCACCCCATCATTTTCCTAGTAGGTGTTAAAGTGTTAAAAGTGTTAAAATTAATCTGCTAGCCGACTGCCGATTTGTAAACAATATCGGAGAAACCTGTGACAAAACATTTAAAACACGGAATCAGCCTGTTTTCCTAGAAACTGATCTGGAGCCAACGTTGGAAGCGAAATTCAAGAAACTGGTTACTGAAATGGAGGAATCACAACTTAAGGGAAGCAGCTGGGCTTTGCTTGCTGTGGAAGGAGTTCGACTTCGTATCAAAAAGTACAACCCGTTACGAGGAAGTAGCTACATACCACTACCGTCATCTGTCGGGGCTAAAGAGGCGTGTATAAACATTCAGAGCTTTACCGACGAGAAATGTTTCATGTACTCTGTACTAGCTAAATTCGTAGGGAAGAATGCACAGCGTGTGAACAAATACAAACAACTTCAAGATAAGTACGACTTCAGCTGTGTTTCCTATCCTACAACACTTTCTCAAGTACCTAAATTTGAGAAGCTTAACAAGACGTCTATTAACGTTTTCGGGCTGGATGAGAAGCACGAAGTGTATCCGATAAAAGTTGCTCATATTGAACTACCTGAACACCGTGATCCGCTACTATTGAATGACAGTACTGGAAAACATCACTACGTATATATAAAGAATTTTGAGAAGCTCATTCAACGCCAGAAAACTAAATGTAATGGATGTGTTATACCTGTAAGCGTTGTTTTACACATTTTGGTGATCGATATGGACGAAGTGGACTGGAAAAACTACAAGAACATGCAGCCATCTGTAATCAACATGGTGTTTCAAGGGTAGTTATGCCTACCAAGGAGAAATCAATTGTACAGTTAAAAATGTTGAGAGGATGCTGAAAGTACCTTATGTCATCTATGCTGATTTTGGGAGTATTCTCATTCCATGCCATACATGTATATCCAATCCTGAAACTTCCTATACAACCCCTTATCAAGAGCATACACCAATGAGCTTCTGTGTTTATGTGAAAACTTCATCCTGTGTTGAACATATTGAAACTGGTCTTCCTAAGCAACCCTATGTATATCGTGGTTATGATGCTGCCCAGACGTTTATGCTGTACCTGACATCTCTTGCAACAATGATTGGTAATATATACAAATCTGCTAAGCCTCTGAAACTTACGGACCAACACCAAAGGGATTTTGAGTCTTCTACGGCATGCTACTTGCGTGGTAAACCCTTTACAGAAGAGAACTACAAAGTACGCGACCACGATCACATCAGTGGTGAATATCGTGGAAGTCTACATAATGAATGCAATTTACCCTGCAAAACACCTAAATATATTCCAGTCTTCATGCATAACCTTAGCGGAAATGACTCGCATTTCATTGTAAAGGAGTTGGGGTGTACACGGGAACGTGTGGATGTAATTCCTAGCTCTGAAGAAAGCTATATCTCATTCACCAAGTATGTAGGAGATGTAATGCTTCTGTTTGTGGATAGCTTCCGATTCTTCAGTACAAGCTTGGATAAGCTGGTAAAAAATCTAACCTCATATCCTGAAACAGTAAAGTACTTCGGAGAAGACAAATTGAAGTTGATGACTCGTAAGGGTGTATTTCCATATGATTTTGTCACGTCATGGGATGCCCTGAACGAGACCTGCTTGCCTCCTAAGGACTCCTACAATAGATTAAATGAAGAAGAAATTACTGATACTGACTACGATCATGCTAGAAATGTATGGGAGCTGTTTAATGTGAGAAACCTGGGTGAGTACAGCGATCTCTACTTAACTTCGGATGTACTTCTTCTAGTTGATGTCTTTGAGACATTCAGAGAGGAAATCCTCAAAACACACAAAGTTGATCCAGCCCATTATTTTACCTCTCCAGGTCTTACATGGGACGCCGTGTTACTGTATACTGGAATTAAGTTGGAGCTGTTACAAGATTATGATCAACTACTCATGGTGGTATCAGGTATAAGAGGAGGTTTATGTCAAGTTTCTCATCGGTATGCAGAGGCTAATAACACTTATATGGAGAAGTTTGATCCGTCGAGACCAACCCAATTTATCACATACGAGGACGCTAATAACCAATATGGTTGTGCAATGTGCCTCGTCCTTCCTTTTGGTGGATTTCTGTGGGTGTCACCTGAAGAAATCAACTTAGAAACACTACAAGAAGATTATCCTCATAGGTACATATTAGAAGTCGTCATCGAGTATCCTGCTGAACTTCACGATCTACACAACGATCTACCTTTCCTGTCTGAGTGTATAAAACCATTGGAAGCATCTACAAAGAAAGTGATACCCCATCTTGGACCTCGAAAGAAGTATGTAGTGCATTACATGGCTTTGAAGCAAGCTCTTAGTCATGGGTTACGACTAAAAAAATCCATCGTGTGCTACGATACAGACAGTCTCGGTGGTTGAAACCTTATGTAGAATTTAACAACAGGCTAGGACAGCAAGCTGCAAATGATTAAGAGAAGGATCTCTACAAAGTCTTTAACAACGCCATGTTTGGAAAAACTATGGAGAACCTGCGTAACCGTATGGATATACGACTGGTGACCAATGAAAAAACTAGAGAAGCTGATCACCAAGCCTACGTTTATCGACAGGACGATATATGCTGCTAATCTAGCTGCTGTACATATGGCCTCTCGTCAGATTCTATTCAACAAGCCTAGCAGACGTCCGATGAAGAAAGAAGAAGATGGAAGGGGAGGTGTTAACCCTACCATTAGGAGCAATCCTAGTGCTAGACTCAAACCTAGATAAAAGGGGGGAGAGACGTACAACGAACTAAAATATAAGTATGTTGATGTAAAGCTTTTCAGTTTGTAAACCATATACAGTTTCTCCCTCTCCACCTCGCACGCTAACAGTTTAACATATAAAAGGTTTGCAAGATTTAGAAAAGAGTACATAAATTGTTGTAACGTTGGATGAGAAATGTTCATAATCTAATTACTCTCTATATTACCATGAATACCTGTGATAATATCTGAATTACCTGTTAAAATGAGTTAAATACTTGTGATACTACCCTAATCATGTGAAATTATCTTAAATAACTCTGATACGAATTCCTGATCGAAATTAACACTACCACCTGTGATACTATCTGAATTACCTGTTAAAATAACTCAAATACCACAGATACAACCTAAATCACCTGCAATTACCTTAAATAACTGTGATACAAATCGCTGATCAAAATTATCACTAATATCTGTGCAATTATGTCGATTACCCCAAATACTTACGATATTACCTGAACTACCTGTGAAATACGAAACTATGTTATAACCGAGCCTGGAATCTATCCTCCTTGTGATACTAGCTGAATTAGTCTAAATACCTACGATACTAGCTGAATTACCTGTGAAATCACGCACAGCTATGATACAGTTAGCCTCTGGAATCTAGCCTCCTGCGATACTGGCTTAATTAGCTTAAATGCCCACGATACTAGCTGAATTACCTGTGAAATCATATACAGCTAAAATGCAATCAGCCTCTGGAATATACCCTGTGATACTAGCTGAGTGACTCTAAACACCTATGATACTTGAATTATCCTAAATACCCACGATATTATCTAAATTAGCTGTGAAATCATACGGAACTATGCTATATCTGCTTCCCGGAATCTGTCTTACCCGCTGATGCTAGCTGAATTACTTACCTTTTTCCCTTTGTGGGTCACCTTTTTCCCTTTGTAGGTCACCTTTTTTGCTTGAGTGGGTCATCTTTTTCCCTTTGTGGGTCACCTTTTCCCCTTTGTGGGTCAACGTTTTCCCTTTGAGGGTCACCGTTTTCCTTTTATGGGTCACCTTTTTCCCTTTGCTGGGTTACCTCTTTACGATAGTGGGTCACCTTTTTGCGTGAGTGGCCACGATTTTACTGAGTTGTTCTCCTTTTTTGCTTGAGTGGATCACCTTTTTGCTTGAGTGGGTCACTTTTTTCGCTGAGCGGGTCACCTTTTTCCCTTTGTGGGTCACCTTTTTGTGTAAGTGGGTCACCTTTTTACGTGAGGGGGTTACCTGCTGCAGCTGTCTAGAATTTGTGTACTGGCATTGTCAGCAAACCGCTTTCCAGGAATTTCTCGTCTAAAGTCGCTTTGAAAGTCTAGCACGTCTCCTTCTATTCCCTATCTCTCCTGTATATAAACCCATATTGCTACTCCTTCAGTATCTGTCTAGCCTAACACCTATCCTGTTCTTTTACCTCTCATATAAACCACACTCTACTTCTCTAGCTCTGTCTAGCCTAACACCTCTCCTCGTTTTCCTATACCTCTCATATAAACCATACTCTACTCCTCAACCTCTGTCTAGCCTAACACCTCTCCTCGTTTTGTTATACCTCTCATATAAACCATATTCTACTCCTCAACCTCTTTCTAGCCTAACACCCCTCCTCCAGTTCCTATACTTCTCATACATATAAACGCATACTCTACTCTCAACCACTGTCTAGTCTAGCATCTCTCCCCGTATCCCCTACCTCTCATAAAGCGTATTCCCCTCCTGCCCCCTGTCTAGCTGAGTATCTCCTTGGTTTCCTATCTAACATATATAAAACACATTCTACCTTTAACACCTGTCTATCGTAGCATAGAATCTCTCCGTTTTCTCGTCTCTCCTTATAAACGCATATTCAACCTTCTTAGCCTAATATCTCTCCTCGTTTTCCTATATCTCTCATATAAACCACACACTACTCCTCGACCTCTGTCTAGCCTAACACCCCTACCCCTGTTCCCTACCTGTCTCATATAAAAGACAAACTCTACCCTTCAACTCTGTCTAACCTAACACCTCTCCTCCTGTTCCCTACCTCTCTCACATAAAAGACATACTCTACCCTTCAACTCTGTCTAGCCTAACAGCTCTCCTCATTTTCTTTTACCTTTCATATAAACCATACTCTACTCCTCAGCCTCTGTCTAGCCTAACACCTCTCCTCTATCTCTTCCATATAAACGTATTTCCCTCCTTCAACCCTGTCTAGCATAGTATCGTTCGTCATATTCCCTATCTCTCCCATATAAACCCATTTTCCTCCTTGAACCGCCCCATCTAGCCTCGTTTTCTCTATCCTTTCCCATATATGCCCAAAAAACTGTGCTCGATCTCTTCTAATGTACCTACTCCCCTCTAATACCATTTTGGAGGATCTCTGCCAAAACAATAACTTCTGTTCCAACTACCTCACAAATGGATGCTCGTCATGGTTAATGATGACAGGAAGCATCCTTAAATTCTGAAACGGCACAAACCTCTTCTTCTCACCCAGTAAGCAGTGCCATGTATGTCACTACTGTCTGGTGATGCTACTACTGTACACTTAGCTGATGTAGCCGCTCATATTAACAGTCTACCACACCGCATGAAACCCCTATTTCCTCAACCAATAGCGATTCAGAAGATCCACTTGATTCAAGACTTTAACAGCATCACTAAACAGTTATCCAAATCACAGGATGAGTCGTCCGAGGATGACAATATCGTGAAGACCAATGCTAAACCAATGCTTAAAAAATCCAAATCGTCAAGAGGCGATGCAGTCCCTACGTGAATTACTGCTACCTCTTCAAAGCGACATGGAGGCTAATCCGGACGACTACCTTTTGAATTTTACACAACTTCTCAGTTTTTATAAAAATTTAGGAGGTCCTCGATGTCGCCCACTTAGTTGCTTTTTGCACCACAGATCATTAAGCGTTAGAACAAATGCTTCAAAAGATATATCCTATGTTACCAAGCAATAGAATAAAAAATAGAACCACCGACTTGAAAAGAAATTAACGTCGGCCACTGCTCTACCAGTGCACAGCTTGGGCACCGCTACCACCGATATCACTGTGGATAGAACTCATAGCTCTCATACATGTATTCTGATACTTTGGTGCTAAAGTGGAACATTTATAGCTACATATATAAAACTAGAATACTTGCAATTACTTCTGTCTACCCATGCTCCCGGTGTTATTTGCCTACAGGAAACCAATTTCCACACTGACTACATAGCTCTGATACGCCATTACACTGGATACCATAAAAATCGCTCCAACCTTCACATGCTCGTGGTGGTGTTACAGGTGTACCTGAGAACATTCCAAAGAAAGAAATTGTCCTTCAGATCCGTCTGGAAGATGTGACTGTCTCTGCTTTCGCTCACTACTGATATGCATTTGTAACCTCTATCTATCCAACAGCGCCAGCTTTGACCTCCAAATGTCCACAGATTCGATCCAGCAATTATCCCCACCTTTCATTTTACTGGGAGACTTTAACATCCATAATATTCTGTGGGGAAGCTAGCGAAAAGATCGGCGTGGGAAAATATTATTCAATTCTATTTTGCTTCGTGCTACTAAATTCTCCACCACCTACCAGCGAAGAGATCGGCCTGAGAAAATATTTGATTCAATTCTATTTTCCTTGGTGGTACTAAATTCTCTATCACCTACTCGTTATGATATAGCCCGTAATTCCATCAGCAGTAATGATATTAATCTCTGCTCTTTGAACATTCCTCTGTTCCATTGAATACACTTTCTATGGCATTGACCTTATCCCATTACCCTCAAGTCTAACTTCAATCTGCCAAAATATGCTCCTCCGTGCTGCAGCCTGTCGAGAAGTGAAAGGAAGCAAACAACGGTTTTGACTTCAGTTTCGGTCTACCCTAAACGCTAATATTCCTCAATCCCTATTGTGGCACAAATTTCAGATTCTGTGGAAATCCGCATCTCAGGTCATATAGCAATTTCGCACCCCTACTTCAAAAGCGCCTATTACTGAATCTCTGGTTATAATTAATATCCTAAGAATCACGTTCTATGAGATTCCCAGCGACTTCCATTATATGGAGTTTCTCTGTATTAAACACATGTCTGCAGCATTGCATCTACAAGCGATATTTATAAACAACCATCGAGTGTTTAAGGAAGCACTGACGATGAACGAATTACAACATGATACGGTAATTTGTATCACAAATTACTTAAATGTAAATAATGATTGTAATATGAATATGCATTTTTTATGTGACATTGATTTCAGATGTTTATTAATTGTAATTATTATTGGTAAATAATAATATACGGCTTTACTGAAACTGTCAATAATAACGCAATAATGCAGCGAGGGGGGTGAGCTGTTTATCGTTATTGGGAACAAGGAAGTTACGTAATGTTCGCGCGTTTTCGGTAGAACCTTCTGGAATGTTTCCCTAAAAGCAATATGTATTCGTGGTTTTTATTGGATATTAAAATAGACGCTAATGTTGGCGCGTTTTATTAGCCAATAGCAGTTCATTTATAATCTTTAGGCATGTCGAGGAGTGGGAGTATATAAAGCCAGGCCCGAGGTAGATCGCCCCCAGTTCAACAAAATTCTCAATACCGTACACGTCGATCGCCCAGTTCATCAAAATTTCGTGTACACTACACGTCGTCAGTCAGTTCTTCATTTCGTCAAGTTACGCGCAGCAAAAATCATTAAAGATCTAAAATATTATACAGTTAAATATACACAAAGTTGAAGTACGCGAGTTAAAAGTGATAAGTAAGAAGTTATTACAAACAGTTTCAGTTTGGCGAGTATCTAAATCAATATGTAAAAGTGTTAGTGAACTTGTTCGGCAATAAAAATTATAAAACAAATTTTCTTCATCAGTATAATTTCTGGATAAAAGATTCCTTTCCGCTTCACAACCTGTAAGAGATACATGTTCGACCCAAACAGCTAGCTGGAGGACATTTAAAGTGAATTATTTCAAAACTGATGCAAATTGCTACGCCAGATGGAGCTACAAACCAAACAAATGAATGACGTCACAAGATGGCAACGCATGAAGTAAAAACACATATTTGCTATCGCAAATTGGCACCCAGAACGTGGGGCACGATAACCAGGAAAGGAGCACGATAACCAGGAAAGGAACACGATGACCAGGAAAGAAGCATAGTGACCAGGAAAGGAACACGATGACCAGGAAAGGATCAACATAACCAGGAAGGGGCGAATGCAGCAGTGAAATGATCTACAAGACGCAGATTCCAGAAACAACAGGGAGGACAGACTACATGAATGATTGGACATCGTAATTCCGAGATTACAAGGCAACAGGAAAATTCAAACCACAGGACGACAAAACTACGCAGATTCATCGAAGCGACATACAAACCTAGGAGAATGGGGCAGACAGCTGGACATCTAAGCAACATCAGCAGATAGCATCAGAAAGGTTAGAAAAGTGTGATTTTAATTCTAAAAAAAAGTGTAAAACAAGAAACAATGATGAAGGGGGATAATGTAACAGTTAGCTGTAATTCAATACAGGATACAGAAAATAGCTTAAACAATGTAGAATTTGAGGGAGGAAATGTTAGTGCAGAAAGTAAGAATAGAATAGCAGGAAATATTACTATTGATGCTGGTACGATGATGGAAATGATGGAATTGTTGAGAGATATTGGTAAACAAATAGATCGGAGAAGTGAGATAATAGAGCGATCATTCAATCAAATCAATGATGATATGCAAAAGAGTCATAGGGAATTGAGAGAAGCTATAAACAAAGATCATAGGGAATTGAGAGAAGCTATAAACAAAGATCATAGGGAATTTAGGGAAAGTATTGGTAGGAGGAATGAGATATTAGAGCAAAAAGTAGATCAAAGCAGTGAGGAAATTGAAAAGAAAGTTACGAAGCTAAATAGTAGTATGCCAAAAATGAGAGATGATAAACAGGAAGTAATAGCAAGTGAGATAGGAGAAGTTTCAAAGAAAATGCTAGACATGAGCAGGGAAATATGTAACAAAAAAAGTGAGGTTAATACTAAAAGTGAGGTTAATGTAGAATGTACAGAGTTAGGAAGTCAAATGAGTAGTATTTCAAGTGAGTTAAGAGAGATGAAAGAGGTTATGAATGTAGATGTAAATGAGGCGCAAGTTAATTTCAGAGGGGAAATATCAGAAATACAGAATGAGACAGTAATGCAAAGAAATAAATTGTACCAAGATGTTCAAAATGAAAACTCCAGTCCAGTACAGTTTAGTACAGATTTGTCAGAGTATTCTCAGATTAAAAAGATAGCAGAAGAATTGAAAATGAAAGTTGGTAAAAAATGTATTGTTCAGGAAGCTTTAGATTGTTTTCAAATGTTATCATGTGATGAAATTTCAAATGAATACAAGAGGTTATTCATGAACAAAAATTTGAAGGTTAGGATACGGCTACGAGTAATGTCTGGCCACACACAATTTGATCCAGGAGGGTAAATAGCAATGAGATGTAAAGTAAATGCTGGATAGGTAAAGATGACTTGCAAAGAAATGTATTGGAACGTAAGAGGGTTAATTATTTATATATGTCATTCGAAAAGAGAAATAAATTAAACAAAAAAAATTTAAATTTTTAGTAACTGTAACAACATTTGAAAATTAAGAATGCTAAGATTGAAATATGATATTAGATTAAAAGTACGTAAATACAATTCCAAAAGTGTTGTTAAAATAAAGTACAAAATAACAAAAATGGGTAAAAATAATAATAAAAAAACAAATATTTATGTAGCAAACAGAAAAGGTGAAACATTGTCTAGATTTAAGAGATGTAAATATATGTAGAGGGTGAATATTTTGGTAAATATGTGTAATAATTACAAAAATCCTAAATGTATAACTTTTGTCAACAACTTAAGAAAGTAAACAATTTGGTAGCAGTGATTAAATAATTTAGGGTAAAGTATTTGCTATAAAAAAAATTTGTGATGTCAGATTAACATCTAAATTAATTAAACCAGAGCCAGTAAGTAGTGGCGAGATAAAAAAAAATAAATATGTCGTGTGTTAAATACGTGCGAAGTGTCAAGTGAAAGTGATAGCGTGTGTTCCAAGATTTAGGAGACTAAAAACACAATTATAAAATTTCCAAACAAGTTATAAATATTTATAATTATGTTTCTAGTGGGGCATATGATACGGTAATTTGTATCACAAATTACTTAAATGTAAATAATGATTCTAATATGAATATGCATTTTTTATGTGACATTGATTTCAGATGTTTATTAATTGTAATTATTATTGGTAAATAATAATATACGGCTTTACTGAAACTGTCAATAATAACGCAATAATGCAGCGAGGGGGGTGAGCTGTTTATCGTTATTGGGAACAAGGAAGTTACGTAATGTTCGCGCGTTTTCGGTAGAACCTTCTGGAATGTTTCCCTAAAAGCAATATGTATTCGTGGTTTTCATTGGATATTAAAATAGACGCTAATGTTGGCGCGTTTTATTAGCCAATAGCAGTTCATTTATAATCTTTAGGCATGTCGAGGAGTGGGAGTATATAAAGCCAGGCCCGAGGTAGATCGCCCCCAGTTCAACAAAATTCTCAATACCGTACACGTCGATCGCCCAGTTCATCAAAATTTCGTGTACACTACACGTCGTCTGTCAGTTCTTCATTTCGTCAAGTTACGCGCAGCAAAAATCATTAAAGATCTAAAATATTATACAGTTAAATATACACAAAGTTGAAGTACGCGAGTTAAAAGTGATAAGTAAGAAGTTATTACAAACAGTTTCAGTTTGGCGAGTATCTAAATCAATATGTAAAAGTGTTAGTGAACGTGTTCGGCAATAAAAATTATAAAACAAATTTTCTTCATCAGTATAATTTCTGGATAAAAGATTCCTTTCCGCTTCAAAACCTGTAAGAGATACATGTTCGACCCAACAGCTAGCTGGAGGACATTTAAAGTGAATTATTTCAAAACTGATGCAAATTGCTACGCCAGATGGAGCTACAAACCAAACAAATGAATGACGTCACAAGATGGCTTCAACACTGATGTAAACAACATTACGTAAAGCAATTTCTCTAGCAAATTGGCTTCCACAACGTGGGGCTAACAAAAACATATTACGTAAACAAGCATCTTCCGTTGCAAACATGAGTTTACCTTTTGCACCAGTAAGAGTCCAGAACCTTACAGTACTCCATATGCGTTCCAACATCTGCCCAAAACTGGTCTTTTCTGCATTTTAAATATCTGTAACCACTTATGAATTAACCAACCTTTTCCTAGCCAATGGCGTACCTTCATCGTGGTACCCATTCCTAAATCCAATTAAGACCATACTCTTCCTTTCAATTATAGCTCCATCTAGCTTACTTTACCTTGTGTAATCTGCTGGAGAAGATAGCAATCGACGATTAGGTTGGTACATTAGAGTCAGCCTGCTTTTTTTTTTTGCAGATACCCAACATACTTTCTGAGAACATCATTCCACTACTCATACCTTCGTGCTGCTAGATTCCTACATTGGCGAAACCTTTTTGAACAAACAATACTATTCTTGCCAGTCTGGATATAAAAAAAGGCTTACGATATGTCTGGTGTGGCTACATCATTCGAAGCTTAATGAAACATATCACAAATTAAATTAAATTGAGTTTTTATTTGTGGGCACTCTTTAACTGCTATGGTTCTTAGCGTCCCATTCTAAATTGGGCGTGAAAGACCGGGAATTTTGCTCAGAGGCTTTTTTTATCGGGATTGAGGTTCTTTTACGTGCCGTGTATCTACGACACGACTCGGTACCACCTAATTTACTTCACTTCCAAAGGAAGCCATGCTAAGGATTTTTACGTCGGAAAAATCCATCGCCCTCCGCCGGGTTTGAACCTGCCTCCTCGGGAACTAGACATGTCACAGGGAACATAATGTCATCCAAAACCAACAAATTAGTGTACGTGCTAACAGCGTTCTCCCAAAGCGTCAACATTGACAACAAATACCACAAAGATTTGGTCTTAGTGTGACCAGGGGTTAACTCAGATTGGAGCGATGGCTATTGCAAAATCCGACTGTTGCGCCACAAAAGTCCAACAGTGGCCTAGGAAGAAAGAGTTTCTATGGTGACAATTATAGATGTCACCGACATGTATCTATTACAAATGCGTCTTGATGTGTAAGGTTATCGCCATATTCGATATATTGGCTTGCGTAGATTCTTTGTTTGATTGTTTTATCACGCAAAATTTTCTCAAATGTTTATTGTGTGAGCCATTTTGGTATATAATCAGCAGTGATCTGTGTTTAATTGTAACGGGTTAGTTTTAACACGACCGATTTGTTGGAGATGAAATGTGGGGTCAGTCGAACATCTGAGAAAGATGAAAAAGCCAAATGGTTCCATTCAAAGCCACAAATAGAAAAATCAGTATTGCACAAGCATGATTAATTACTGAATAAATAGACGAATCAACCTTGAGTGTAATTCTGAGACAGTATATGTAAGAATTTTGATTCAATACCAGATATTTTTGTTGTTACGAAAACGCTATGGAATATTCAGCCTTACGCTTCAGTAAGTTTTCTTTGAACGTATCTCAGCGTTTCTTCCACATTGGAAGAATAGACAACATACTAACTAAACTGGAAGCAACCAAAGATAGAGCAGTCTGATGTTGGAAAATTTCCGATCAGAACAAATAATGCTTCATGATAATATTAAAACAAAATTACATATATACTACTGGAGTCAAGCCTCAAGACTAGTGACTCCACACGTAGCAGAAATAAAACAAAATATGATGATTGTATTCCTGGTATGCCATTTCATTCTTCCTTTAATCAGTTTGCTTGTTTCTGAAATGAGCTGGAGCACCATCGTGTAAAACCGCATTCGTTGGATCATATCCAGCAGCACTTTATCAGTTAAGTGATGCAACTCATTTCTGAGAAACTGGAGATAGATTTGTCCATTCTGACGTGGAGGGAAGAAGTAGGGACAAATAACGTGATCATGAATGATTCCACCCCAAAAGTTGAGAGAGAACCTCTGTTGATGGTTGTCCTGTCGTACTTCATTAGGATTTTCAAATGCCCAGTTATGAGTGTTATGAAAACTTAAGATGCCGTCGCGAGTCAAACCAGCCTCATCCGTGAATAAGATACAGGCTAGGAAATTGATGTACACAGTGCACTGCTGAAACATGCGTTAACAGAAACGTCTTCTTGGCTCAAAATCTGCCCTCATTTAAGCCTTGCACACTTTGAAGGTGATACGGGTACAAAAGATTTCATGCAAAATTCTCCAGATAGTCCTACAACTAACTCTTTCCCTTACACCCATACGTCTTGTGCTTTGTGATGGGTCTGCATCCACAGCATGAAGAACTCGTCCTTCAAGCTCAATGCCCGTACCGCTCTTGGTCTGCCAACATCCCTAGTATTCCTCTCAAATGCGCCATTCTCTCTTAAGCGTTGGTGAATTCGTGCGAATGTTTTTGCACACGGTAACTGCCTGTCAGGGTACCTTTCTGCATAAAGTTCAGAGTTCGTGCTGCATTACCGTCTGCACGGTCATACGTGTAGTGAATATTCGTCTGTTCACTAATGGAATACATCTTTTACCTACAACAACGAAACGGTTGATTTTCACACCCATGTAGATATGAACTTGTTTTACTGTTTTGATGTCAGGAACACGTCCCCCAAATATATGATATCAATAAAGATACATCCAGTATAAACAATCACAGCTATCTGAGCTATAAACATTTTCAAGATAGAGATTTCCATGACCCATTCTGGAAGTTTCTGAATTTGAGAACAAGAAATTTCATCAAGAAATGCTGGAGTTCCCTCTGTAGCACCTGCTGGGACCCACGTTTGCTTAAACGGCCCGTAACTTTGCGCCAAAACTTTTCTAACCTGTCTGGCATTTTGCCCTTGATCAGGGTATATACAGCAGGTAACAAAAATGTACGGCACGAATTGCAAGACACATTCCTCACACATAGACGAAGAAATCATGTTATATGAACATGGGTCTGGCAACGCTTTGTTTCCATGTTACAACTCATTTTATCCAACTCATTAATCATGGAAAACACACACGAACAGAACGTTAGAATCATGGGGAACATGTACCCTTGGTTACGTTGTCATTATCGTAGGTGTACCGCCAGTGTTTTGTTTTACATGCCCCTGTTGCCATGCGACTTACGTCATTGCTTGTTTACAGGTAACATCAACTGTTCTAGTGAGCAGTACGACCTTGGCAAGCACACGGGTTACTACGTACTAAATCCCAAGGTCGCGGGTTCAAACCCGGCGGAGGGTGATGGATTTTTTCGGGTGTAAAAATCCTTAGCATGCCTTCCTTCGGAAGGGAAGTAAAGCCGGTGGTACCGTGTCGTGGCTTTACGGCACGTAAAAGAAACTCAAGCCTGATAAAGAGGCATCTGAGCAAAATTACTGGTCTTTCACGCCCAATATAGAATGGGACGCTAAGGACCATAGTAGTTAAAGAGCATCCATAAATAAAACTCAATTTAATTTAATTTACTAATACTAGTAGAGTTAATCACAGACTGGGCTCGTGCAATGGCAGTGTACACAAATGCAGAGATGGCAGATGCTCATATAATAAATGGATTAGCAGACGGCAATGGCGCTTGCGCTCAACGTTTGTACCGGGAGAGATTTCCAGGATGAAAGTGCCCCGACAGGAAAACGCTTGAAGCCATTGATCGTCGTCTTAGGGAACACGGCGCATTTCAGCCTGATACTCGCGACCGGAGAAGGCATAGAAGGACGAGGACACCGCAATGGGAGGCGGCAATTCTTCAGGCAGTTGACGACGACCCTAGTGTCAGTACAAGTTAAGTATCTGCAACAATGCATGTTGACCACATGACTGTCTGGCGAGTGTTGTATGAGGTCCGGCTGTATCCACACCATTTACAGCGTGTGCAGGCACTATCAGCATCTGATATTCCTGCACGGGTACACTTCTGCAAATGGTTTATGCAACAAAGAGTCAACGCTAATTTTAGTGCAACGGCGCTGTTCACAAATGAGGCGTCATTTTAACTAGATCAGATTATAAATTATCATAATCGGCATGTATGGGCTGACGTCAATCCTCACGCAACTGTTGAAGCAAGTCATCAACAAAGATTTTCTGTCAATGTATGGGCCGGCATTGTTGGTGGCTGTTTGGTAGGGCCTCACGTTCTTCCACCCAGGCTCAACGGACAAAGTTACTATAATTTCGTAAAGCATGTTCTACCTGATATGTTAGCGGATGTGCCTTTGGTTGTACGACAAAACATATACTCCATGCACGATGGAGCACCTTCTCATTTTAGTGTTAATTTCCGTCGGCTTCTAAATAACAGATTCGGTGACAGATGGGTAGATAGAAGTGGACCAATTGCGTGGGCTCAACGCTCCCCGGACCTAAATCTACTGGACTTTCATTTGTGGCGGCATTTGAAGGCTCCTGTGTATCGACCTCAGTACCCATTGTTCAGAGCCTCCGTTCTCGTATTATGGAAGGCTGCGAAACCATACGCAATACTCCAGGTATACATCAGCGGATCCGGGATTAAGTACGACGGTGGGTTGATGCATGTATCAATGCTCACGGTGGGCATATTGAACATCTCCTGTGAGAAAGAGTTGCATCTGGTATGCTGCTACGTTCTATTCTTGTGTGTTTCCCATGATTAATGAGTTGGATAAAATGAGTTTTAACATGGTAACAAAGAGTTTCTAGACCCATATTCATATCACATTATTTCTTCGTCTACATGTGAGCAATGTGTCCTACAATTTGTGTGCCATATTTTTGTTACATTCTGTATACAGGATGAATCTGAACTCTACCGACAAGTTTCATAAGTTGTTCAGGGATATTTTCTGATTTCTTTGGAATAACCAACCCATGGTCCCCAGTGCCTCATTACCGATTAATTTTATTGTTTTCGTTTTGTAATAACACAATCATCTTGGTATCTGTCAACTTGGAATATACTTTCCAAAGAGAAAACAACCTTAGACTGCTATAGAACGTGTTTACATTATCGTTCGCCATCAATTAATTTACTGCTCATCACCTCCTGACAATTGCGGTTATTTATTTTTAACGACAGAAAATGAACCAAATGACATACAACAATCCAAATTACCCTGTTACACTGTTTAAAGTAATTGTTCAACATGTCGACCGCCATGATCACGAAAAACTCCACAGAAATGCCTCATGGACTGTTAAACACGCTCTAGCATCCCAGAAGATTGGTACACATCTTCAGCGGCTGCTACAATCCTAGCAACCAGGTCCATATTAGTTTCGACAAAAGTCACTTAAATTAGGCTCTTGGCGTAGCCCAGAAGAAAAAGTGCATACGATGATCGTTCTTGCCTTGGAACAGGACAACCACGACCGATCCGCATTTGCTTGAACTGTTCATGAAGGTAATCCCTAACGTTTCCTGCAAAATGTGATAGCGTCCCAGCATGTTGAAACCACATACGCCTGCGAATTCTCAGCGGTACATCTTCCAGAAAATGTGGGAGGACATGTTGAAGGATCGTTTTCTAGACTACTCCATTCAGTCTGTCGGGTAGTACAGAAAGCCCGATTAGCTACAAATTTTGTGCGATAAGGGAAGTCGGAAGAGCTCTGCATAGCGTCATTGTGCCGCTCTTTCACTGCATTGAGTGAAACCGTAAACGAGTTATTTATCGGCTAATTTTGGATTTGTAAAGTTATCCATACTGTATCACTAACAATGCACTAAAGAGTAATGTACCACAGGAAACAAAAACTGAATTTTTTCTTTCCAGTGGAGGAAAAAATGCAGTTGGGCACTTCCGTCCCAGTGGGAGTAGGGACAGCGAGTGTGGAACTCGCCAGACATGGCTATGCCCACTAAAATCTCCTCCACCGGTTTGGACGTAGGATTTGAAAGGAAATACGTGGGAAGGTATTGTGATCCCGCATAGCACCCGCGTTAGTCGAATGAAAGATACTTAGCTGGCGCCCGATGGGCGGGAGCGCCGTAATGTGCGGTTCTAGGCTACAAACGTTTATGATGATTATTTGTGTTTAAGGTCGCTCAACTGCTAGTTCACTTGCACCCTTGTAAAACGGATCATGGCAAGGGCCAGAGATAAAGATCAGTGTAAAATACCATGGTAAAGGCCACAGATAAACATGAATTAAAAATCATAGCAAAAGCCAGAGATAAAGACCAATATAAACATCATAGGACATTCGTATATAAATATGAATATATAAAACTAACCGAGAAGTGTGAAACACCTGCTATTAACAACCTATTTCAATCCGCATTTGGAAATTTACCTTTGACACAAAATCATAAATCGCATCAACTGCTTGCTTATCATCCTCTAAGATCTGTGCGAGACTGGCCGGCAGTTGCAGAGAGTCCCGAAGACAACATGACGAACCGACAGACCTTCGCAAAGCGGACAAATAGGAGCAGGTCACCCTTAAAAACATAACCGTGCGTAAAATTGCAGTAGTCAATATGCATCCGAGCCAAAATCACCTATTTACGATACACGATACACGAGAGGAAGTTACCCAGTTTATCGCAAAGTGCTTCACTACTCTAAGCTTATTTCCGTGGAGGGCTAACCACTTCTCGTGACAACACGACAGCACAGCTCTCCGCACAAGCCTAAAGTCTTCCGACGTTACACGAGATATTGTAGCACTGGGTTCTGTGGTTGCCGCCTTAGCTGCAAAATCCGCAAGTTCATTTCCATGCAAGCCAACGTGAACCAGGTATCCAAGCACGCTCCACATTAACGCCAGATGCGTATAAAACATGGATTTGCTGAACAACATGGTGGTAATTCTACAGCTCACGAAGGCTCTGAAGTGCACTAAGGGAATCACTCAAAATGAGACAGTCTTCCAATTTCCGACGAGGAATATACAAAATGGCTCGGTATATGACATACAGCTCTGCACTATAAATGGATCTGCTATCATGAAAACCAAACGTATAGGTTCGGTTCTAGGAACATAAGTACATCCAACACCTTTGGTGCACTTAGATCCATCGGTATAGATCAAAATTAGGTCATTGTAACCGAACAGAAAATCTAAAAACATCTGCGGATACTAAACGTAGGCATCGTAGACTTCCGGTATACCGTCGTCTCAAGATTTACGAGATGTCGCACGTACATAAGGGGAGAACACCCTCTGCTCCTTAGCAAGCATACTAGGCATTTCAATGTAGTGCTTTCTAAGAAGCTTCCGGAAACGATCATCTGTAGGCTTTGGATTAATGGGGCTATTCCTACAACGTTCGTCCAGCGCGGCGGGAAAAAAAGTAGCAAACGTTGGATGTTTTGGCATACATTTAAGAGCACAGCCATAATTTCCCTGATGGCACCACGGCGCTAATGTAGTAGAGAAGGTTCTGCAGCCGTAAAGCCTCATAACTGGGTTAGTGGGAAAAGCAGCAACAGCCACTTGAATGCCCCGATTATGGACAGGTGTCTAATCTCATCAAGATGGTCATGCTGAGAAAGAAATGATACACCTATAGTCTATTTTTGATCGGACCAGTGAGCGATACAGTAGAAGGAAAATTGTCCGACCCGTTCCCCAAGATTTGCCACTTAATACCCATAAGATATTTAAAGAGCGATCACATCGCGCTTGCAGTTGTGCTATATGCGATGGTCAGCTAAGTTTCCAATCAAAGGTCAACCCCAGGAATCTCGTCGAATCATCGAATGGTGGTAAATATGTATCTAAACGGAAGGTGGTAACGCCATAAGTTTAAGCAGATTGGCTTCTCAGTCGAGAAGTGAAAGCCGTCTTTAGAACTCCATTCTTGAATACTATCTAAACATTGCTGAATACGGCGTTTCATAAAACGGAGTACCCTGAGAACTACAATAAATGGCAAAGTCGTCTACAATAAACACGACGATACCCCTGGAGGAATACATTTCGAGGTAGAATTAATTGCTATAGCAAACAGCGTAACGCTTAGTACCGATCCGTGAAGTACTCCGTTCTCCTGTACAAAAAGGTTAAAAAAACCGAGCCGACTCTTACTCGGAAAACGCGGTCTTTCATAACTTCTGAATGAACAGTGGTAGGCGTCCACGTATGTTCCAGGCGTGTAGGGGACGTAGCGTTGGTCAGCAGGTTGTTAGTTTCCAATCACCACACCATCCGTTCATTGATCATGCGTTCCATCACCTTGCAAACGCAACTGGTGTGGGAAATAGGACGGTATGTGAACGGAAGATGATAGTCCTTTCCAGCTTTCAAAATGTGCATGACACTGGCCTCCCGCCACTTTTCTGGGAAAGTAGCGTCAACCCAACCACGATTATAGACCTCGATTAGGAAAGTCTTACCTTCAGGAGAGAACTGTTGCAACATTTGTACGCGGATACCATCTGGTCCTGGTGGTGATAGACGCGAAGATTAAAGAGCGTGCTCTAACTCCGCCATTGTGAAAAGGCAATTGTAAGCTACAAGATTTCTTGAATGAAACCAGAAACCTTGAGATTCCACCTGAGTCTTAACAAGAAGGTCGAATAGTTATCTGAGCTAGACACTTGAGCGAAAGCACGGCCAAATGTGTTAGCCACGTCAAATGTATCAACAACAGCTTCTGCAGCTATTTTAAGACCGGCAATTGCCATGTGGGTCGATTTTCCGGCCACACGCCTTAACCTATCCCATATAAAAGAGGAAGGTGTATGTCGATTAAATGAAGCTATAAACTTGCTCCATTGTGTTCTTTTGCTACCCTTTATAACATGTCTAGACCTATTTCATTAGGTTATCCAGTGTGGGGCGACGTTGGAAAACCCTAAAAGGACGTCAGCGAGCACGAATGATATTTCGGCATTCCACCATTCCACCCACCAAGGGACTGGAAATCGATGGGGTTTGGCAGTCGACCGTGGAATAGCTTGCTTAGCAGCTGAAAGAATCTTCTTTGTGAGATGTTCCACCAAAAAATTCACAGAGTCGTGCTCTATGTAATTAAACACAGCCAACTGGAAGTAAAGGTTCTGGGTAACCGTATGGAGCATATATCTTGTGTTAAGACACTAATAAGCGATGGAAAGTGATCACTAGAATGTAAATCAGAGTTAACATTCCATTGCAAGGAAACTGCTAACAAAGGTGAACAAACTGCAGTACCAAGGTGTGAAAAAGTGTTAAAGGAGTCTTAGAGAAACGTACGCTCTCCGGTATTCAGAAGAGCTAAGTTATAATTTGTGACGGTATTACTTATAAATGTTTGTGTATGTGTGTTTACTCAACGTGTTGAAGCCATCTTGTGACGTCATTCATTTGTTCGGTTTGTAGCTCCATCTAGTGTTAGCAATTTGTGGTAGTATTAGTGTTTGAAAGAATTTTAATTTTTGTTTACTGTCCTCCGGCTAGCTATTATTTCTCGGTCGAACATGTCTCTTGATCAGGGTTGTGTAAACGGAAAGGAATCTTTTATCCAAATATAACACTGATGAAGAAATTTGTTTTACACATTTATTGTCGAACACGTTAACTATCACCTTTATACATTGATCTTAACACTCGCCAAACTGAAACTGTTATAATAACTTCTTACTGATCACTCATAATTTGCGTACTTCAACTTTTTGTATAATTAACCTTACAACACTTTAGATTATTCATAATTCTGCTGCGCGTAACTTGTGAATCGATACCCGACGTTTGCCGTACAAATACTTTCGACGAATTGACTGACTGAAGACGACGTGTAGTGTACACAGATTTTTGATGAACTGAACGACTGAAGGCGACGTGTAATGTATTGAGATTTTCGATGAACTGAACGCGATCTACCTCTGACTTGGCTTTTTATACACCCACTCCCCGATATGCCTAAAGATTATAACTGAGTTACTATTGGCTAATAAAACGCGCCAACATTAGCGTCTATTTTAATATCCAATGAAAATTATGAATACATATGCTCTAGGGAAACATTCCAGAAGATTCTCAACGGAAAAAACGCGCCAACATTACGTAACTTCCTCGTTTCCAATAATGATAAACAGCTCACCCCCCTCGCTGCATTATTGCGCGCTATTATTGACAGTTTCAGTAAGGTCGTATAAACTTACTTATCAACAATAATTACAGTCAAGAAACATCTCAAATCAATGTCACATAAAAATGCATATTCATATTACAATCATTATTTACATTTAAGTAATTGTGATACAAGTCCTTTCCAGCTTTCAAAATGTGCATGACACTGGCCTCCCGCCACTTTTCTGGGAAAGTAGCGTCAACCCAACCACGATTATAGACCTCGATTAGGAAAGTCTTACCTTCAGGAGAGAACTGTTGCAACATTTGTACGCGGATACCATCTGGTCCTGGTGGTGATAGTCGCGAAGATTAAAGAGCGTGCTCTAACTCCGCCATTGTGAAAAGGCAATTGTAAGCTACAAGATTTCTTGAATGAAACCAGAAACCTTGAGATTCCACCTGAGTCTTAACAAGAAGGTCGAATAGTTATCTGAGCTAGACACTTGAGCGAAAGCACGGCCAAATGTGTTAGCCACGTCAAATGTATCAACAACAGCTTCTGCAGCTATTTTAAGACCGGCAATTGCCATGTGGGTCGATTTTCCGGCCACACGCCTTAACCTATCCCATATAAAAGAGGAAGGTGTATGTCGATTAAATGAAGCTATAAACTTGCTCCATTGTGTTCTTTTGCTATCCTTTATAACATGTCTAGACCTATTTCATTAGGTTATCCAGTGTGGGGCGACGTTGGAAAACCCTAAAAGGACGTCAGCGAGCACGAATGATATTTCGGCATTCCACCATTCCACCCACCAAGGGACTGGAAATCGATGGGGTTTGGCAGTCGACCGTGGAATAGCTTGCTTAGCAGCTGAAAGAATCTTCCTTTGTGAGATGTTCCACCAAAAAATTCACAGAGTCGTGCTCTATGTAATTAAACACAGCCAACTGGGAGTAAAGGTTCTGGGTAACCGTATGGAGCATATATCTTGTGTTAAGACACTAATAAGCGATGGAAAGTGATCACTAGAATGTAAATCAGAGTTAACATTCCATTGCAAGGAAACTGCTAACAAAGGTGAACAAACTGCAGTACCAAGGTGTGAAAAAGTGTTAAAGGAGTCTTAGAGAAACGTACGCTCTCCGGTATTCAGAAGAGCTAAGTTATAATTGTACAAAAATCGGCGATTAATTTAATTTCGCAAAAGCCCGAGGTGAGCCCCAAAGAGGGTGAATGGGCATTAACGTCTCCAATCAACAGAAAAGGCGTTGCCTATTGGGAAACTAAATCTTCTAAATCCGTGAGCGAGAGGTCATAGGATAGAGGCAGATAAATGTTACAAATGGTAAACCGGATGGACGGCAGTTTAACCGTTGCATCCACTGACTCGATGTCAGACTGTATGGCTGGACATTCCACAAATATATAATATCTGATGAGCATCATAATGCACCCGTGCACAGGAATACCCTATTCGGGTGTATAATCAGACCATATTGGGTATACCGCCTGATTTGAAAGCTATCTTGCGGACGGAGCTTGATGTCTTGTAAACATACGACCAAAGCATTATTCTTGTTGAGTAAAAGTTCAAGCTCTGGTCGAAGTGTTCTAATTCCACATAGCCATAGCCGTAGGATAGCCACAGTATTCACAATGGGTCCAGTTCTCAATCCTAAGAGCCCACTACCTTGAGGATGACGGTGGTCGAGTAAATTTGCCCTTTATCGGTGTCGGGCTAGCACCTTTAACGGAGGAAGGATCCTGCCTCCTTTTCACTGTCATTCTTGCAGTGCGGACAGAAACCTCCTGCTCCATCTCCTTTACAAGAGTGGGCCCCTTTCCAATTGAAAACTTAGGTTCGAGAAGCTCGAACCGATTGAAAGTGGAGATCGGCGAAGATGCAGATCGCTGATCCGAGTCCTTTCCAGAAGATTCCTCAGATGATCTCCGAGGAGATGCTAGTGTACTTTTCTTGCCTTTAGATGTTCTGGATAAAGGCTCGCCATTTTCTTTTAGAAAATCGGTTCTTACATAGCGGTCCAGAACTTCTTTGGCGATGCATTATGAATTACGGGTTTGCTAGTCTCACTCGCTGAAGTCGACGGTTTTAATGATAGTTTTCCCATGTGGTCTTTTGAGTAGCGGACTTGGCAGATATTGGCGTCGTCGGTATTGGTTTTAAAGGGCTTTGGCTGCGTTATAGCTAGGAGAATCTTTTCGGAAATGGCGATCCCGCTGATATCGCTGGTCTGAGTTGCGACTTCCCGACACGGTAAAGATTTAGCTGCAACTGAGCTATAGCTACCGGACTTCGGGACAGAGGGTTGGCGGATACGCAGAAGTTTCGGGGCTTTCGAGAAGGAAACCTCCTTAATCCGGATCTCCTGAATAGTTCTTTCCTCTGCAAAACGGGGGCACTCTCGGGAACTTGATAGGTGTTCACGCTGCAGTTAAGGCTCGTTGGAGTAGATGTATATGCTCCATCGTGAGAGATGTCTCCACAGTTAAAGCATGTAGATTCGCCGTTACAAAGTTCGCTAGTGTGTCCAAAGCGCTGACACTTACAGCATCTCAGCGGATTTGGTATATACGGCCTAACTTCAATAACTTTACATCCCGCCTTAATCTTTTGAGGGAGATCTACCCGATAAAATGTAACAACTCATGTAATGGCTCCTCCCGGGACTGACCTATATCAGCGTATACGAACACAGCTCTATATGATACTCAGGGGCTGGGAGTTACGAGTTACTCAGTCACCTTTTGTGACCCCCTCCACCGTCCTGTGCAGCAGTATCTATCAGACTGTGTTCAGGGAAGTAACTGATAGCTGGTCAAACATACTTGTGGACCAAAGTTTATTGGGCGTTTGGCCAAGGTCCTCTCACCTCTTAGAGGAACCCAATCCAGAGTGTCGTTCCGGATTCCGAGATCGCCAATGCCATACCCACCGTACTATGTTACAGCCATGACCAATTGCCCTGACTGCAGCTTGGAGTTTGGGAGGTGGTAATAAATAAGGTGCTCAAGGTAAGAGGATAAGGATGGTTACTCACGCTGTAGTTGTCGTCGTCACTTCTTTCTCTTGGACCATGCTCCAGCACTACGCAAGGAAGCGCTTCTGGTTTTCAGGGATCTCTAATGGTGGAGACGGCTGCTTATGTGGTGTCCGGAGGTGCTGTGACGACGTGGTTCTGAAGTCTTCAAAATTTCCTCTTCAGATCCTGCTGCCGGTTGTGATGCACTCGAACCCTGCCGTCAGGCCGACGGCGAAGGTGTGCTGCTGGATGGTGACTGCAGAGATGACTGCCTGAAACTTCTCAGAGATCAAGTCGGCTATTGTCTCTTCCAAAGCAGCTAGTCGGGCACCGAATTTTAGGAGCTCAGCATGGAAGGTCTCAGGTCACTACTCCAGTCGAGGGCGCTGGTGATGTAGCCGAGGTGGTCCGGACTGGAGCTGGATCTGGTCGTGGGGCAGTTACAGTCGTTGCGGACGATGTGGTCTGGCGGCGACTGCGCGGGTAAATAGGCACTGTGCCTGACCCATGAAATGACCATGGCCATCACAGATGGCGCAGTACCTGTGGCGATTCCTCAGAGAGTGCTCCCTGCAATTCGGGGTGAGACAGTTTCCGCCATAGTAGTGGCATATAGGCTCGGGTGCGCAGCGTGACGCATCTGCCTGTAGGCAAACCAGCATCGGCAGAGTGCCTGGCGATCCACTCGGCTGGCCTCGATGTGTAAGCACCGCCCTAATAAGGGCAGATCCGCCCTCAAGGCCGCTTCGTGGTCGCCAGTGTTTGCGAGCTCAAGGCGACGACCGCGAAGGTCCTTTGGCTGTGTGAATCCGGGTGTGAGAACTGATGGCCACTGTTGCTGCACTGCTTCAAGGGTGTTCCTGGTTGGTAGGTCCCATGGTAACCCGGTGATCACGATGCTGTACCTCCGCGGAGGCACAGGCGGTGCTGCAGGGGGTGGCTGAGGTTCCACGGGTTCTGCGGCGGAGGTCGGCTGATGCCTCGGCAACTGAATCTGCAGTCGGGGCGAAGCTGCGCTGGCTGGCGGCGAATTGGCGGCCGAGACATAGCTAGCCCCAAGTGGCGTCGACTGCGTAGCGTTTCCTTCGGCGGACGCCGGGGGAGAGGCGGAGGATCCTGCCAAAGCAGTGGCTCTGCGCTGTTTCTTCTTCACCATCTCAAGTATCTGATCTCTCTGTCAAAAATCTCATCAAAAGCTTTTCTTTCTTCTTCTTCTCTTTCTTACTGTCTTTTTAAAGGGGCGGCCCCCGCACCCACCGCCCCTGGTGACAATCATACGTAAGAGCTACTTCGCCTCCCCATGATAGAACTGAGAGGAGTTCAAGTTTGTGTCGGATCACACTGAAAGCACGCACTGGACATTTGTGTTGAGTTATTACAAAGCGAAAATAATGAAATCATTCAGTAATGAGTCATCAGAGACGATGGATTCCTTATATCACAACAATCAGAAGACATCCCTGAACAAGTTGTGAAAGTTCGTCACTATTGTTTGGATTCAGTGTGTGTGTGTGTGTGTGTGTGTGTGTGTGGGTGTGTGTGTGCGCGCGCGCGCGCGTGCTTGGGTGCGTGTGTTGTGATATATATGAATTGGTGACCAATAAATAAAACTCTAGAATATATACATGTGGTGAAAGAACCAGATTGTTCTGAGCGAAAGGTAAAAGACGCACAATAAAGATGTTCAATATTTGGTTTACCTCTCCACAAGGAGATTGAAAGATTAAAAACACCAGAAAATTAAAACACACTTGACGGCCGACTACACTGGTTAATATGTAATTTTTAAACAGCATCGCCTAAAAATAGAACTTCTAACACGGTACATACGAGCTAAAAGCATTAGATTATCGCATTAGTGCGATAATCATTGTGACCAACTTTGGTTTCATGTCCAATCACAAGACAATTACAATTTGTATTTGCACATGTTTAATACTTCGACTTGGTGTGAAGGATTTACTTTTCATTATGGCTCTTTACATGGTTAATTTCTCATGGCATTATTTTTTCACAATACAAATCGTCATACTTCAATTTATCGCAATTCATTGTAGAGTTAACGTATACGTTATACTGGAAGCCTTCTACTTACTTTGATCTAAAACGTTCTTCTTTTATCTAGTATATGTAATCTATAGAAAGATTAAATGGCGGAAATTATGAATTCAGAAAAAACTGAAATAGAAGAGCCAGGTGAAATTACAGAAGCAGCAGAAAGAATAATACTACCACTACTTACCCCAAAAAATCCAGAAAGGAATATGATATGCCATTTAATCGCTGCATTGCCTGATGTACAGCAAAACACGTTGAAAATAATTTCGCTGAAAATGACTGCCAGGGAAGATTAAAAAAAATCTAACATCTCACTTTTTTAACGTAATTTTTCATATTTCAAGAATCTCGTTCTCTACGCGAAATACCTTAGCTTCAGGAATCAATACAATATTTTTGATATTTTACAATACTCTGCTTTCGTTTCGCAAACATGAATACTTGCAAAATAAAACCCTACGTTTAACCCACATAACATAATATACTCTTATTAGTACTTCTTCATTTTTATGGTGTCACTTCAGTTACTGCTCCCCTTGTGAGCTGTTCCGCTTCCATCAAAATAAATGTTTTATTGCGTCTTTACTTCTGTCCGCCGCTCTCCGTTGTCTAGAAGTATCATGGTAACTTCTAGTTCCCAAAGTTGCGGGTTCAAACCCGGCGGAGGGTGCTGAATTTATTCGGGCGTAAAAATCCTTCGCATGGTTTCCTTCAGAAGGGAAGTAAAACCGATGGTCCCGTGTCATAAATTTACGACACATAAAAGAACCGCAAGCCTAATAAAGATACTTCAGACCAAACTTTCCTTCACGCCTAATATAGAATGGGACGTTAAGAACCATAGTAGTTGAACGTTCATAAATAAAGCTCAAATTTTTATTTCCACTTCTGTCCAATTAGTTCTACGGGACTGAAGTGGCACTCACATGGAGGCAATTTGATGGCTTGGTTACATTCTTTAGCTAGTCCATCCACAACATATATGGGCCTGAGCTTGCTTTCATTTATGAGAAAAAGAAAATAAAAAGCTCCCGAATTTTACTTTCTATACTACGTATAGTAAGTGGGGGAAGTATTGTATTCCACACAAAAATTCGATGTCGAGATTTCACCGAATGTATGTTTTGAGGCCCCCTAAACCCGCGCGCGCACGCCTCTCTGAACAGCATAGCTAAACACGAAAACTCGATTAAACACCAAACATCTTCCAAATATGCTACACGAGGATGTTCAAGAAAATACCCCACCCCAAACTACCCTTTACATGTAACATTTTTGGAACAATTTTCTCAAAAATGAATCTAACCATTTTGATTAAAATACACATATTAAAGATATTTACATGACGAATAAAATGTATATCTTATATTTCCTGGGAACAGCTTGCGAGGTCCTCTTCGTTCTGAAGGAATTTTATATAATCCTGTAAGTATATCTGTTAAACGTTAAGCGATAGACGAAAACGTACCCCACCAAAAAATGCATATATCTTTAAAACTCACACTTTATTTCAAATAACTTTAGTGTGGCATCAGTCATTTCCGAGATATCCGTTATTAATGGTTCAAATAGTTTAATACTTTGTCATTCTTTTAAAGTCCTGTCCACATACAGTTGTTTCTCGCGATTGCGTGAAAAGAGTATGGAACTGTAAGGCTAGCATATAGCGTCCAGTTCTTAAACATCTGACTATCGTTAGTCACTTTGTATCTATAACGAAATGTGTAATGTAGCTATCTATGCAAATGTTTCTCTCAATTAAAATGAAGCAAGTAGAAAAATAAACTTTCATGAGAATATTTGTATACACACTAATAAATGATTAGAAGTTAAAGAAAATAATGTGAATGTAACACATCAGATTTTTCACCGTAATGTTATATGCTACATTATGGCGAGTGAGCCACTCTTAACATTTGTATACTTTAGTATTACTGTTAGTGTGCACTTATCTATTTGGATCAAGTGGGGGCATTGTCCATAATAACAACAATGGATCTTAAGGAGTAACTGATCCTTAAATCATCTGTAGAAATGTTCATGGTTAATATCTTCATGGTAATTCCCAGATCTCAATTTGCAGAGTAGTAGGTGGCCATAAAAATGAGATGTTCCAGCATGGACAATAGATAATAATGTCCTACAGGTGACTTCATGGACCTTCCAAATCGGTGATCAGTCCAATCCCTTTAATACCATATAGCCGGCGTCTAACCCCTCTCAGCCAATTTCCCTCAAATCCTTATTTTGTATTTATCTTAAAAATAATGACTTATGGCTACAATATGGATATTTCGAATATTATTTTTCTCTTATTTATTGTCTTGAACTCAATTAAAGATCAAAGAGGTCCTGTTCAAAGAGATCAGGCTTCTCTGAAATAGCTTTGCTTATTTAAGTGAAGGAATAAGTTTGCCTGTGGTAGGATGCTCGTTTCGAGTGTAGTGGCGGTATATATGCCTTTATATTGCATTTAATTCAAAGTTGTCCAGTTGAGTTTCTCTAGAGTTAAAAGCAGTAGTTACTAAAAAGTAGGCTAACAACACAAGAAGTAGTTAAGCCACAATCAAGAGGATATTCCAGGATACCACTAGGGTAATAACTTACCTAAGAGGTTCACGAGTCACCAATGTAAGTAAATAAACTAAAGTTAGTGGCTTGAAATACTCTGTTTATAAACTTGATGCTTATGGTTGAACACCTGGCACGCATCGGCTGTGTTGATCATTAATGAGGGTCGCACCAGCGGCCAAGACTGGCGCTTCATTTGTCACCGATTTCATATACAAAAAATCTCCAGAAAGTCGCTTGGATTTACGTATGATCTGTAAATCCGTAGTATTTTTAAGATTTCGTGTTTTAAGATTTTGCCACCCCTAAAACACGCCCTGGAAGGTGACACGGCTCCACCCTCCCCTTGTGCCCGCCCTGCTGTTGACCTTGATACTACTAGAATGTATACCAGTGTGGTTGGGCATACTGATCTTACACATTATTCCTACCCTCTGTCTATGTGTAACCATTGTTATTCTCCACTTACAGTCGTCACATTCACACCAACTGCCCTTTCTACGATGATGCAAGAACTAGATGCAAAATGTCAACAATCATCGTGGTGATCAAGCTTTCTCCAAGAATGTGCTCAACTTTGTTAATGTAAGGAATTAATTATGTAAGGAATGTAAGGAGTTGTAAAACTTAACCTGGCCGCAAAATTAAAAAAATCTGATGTGTTGCACTCACATGACTTTCTCTAGTCTTGTACAAACTGTTTTTCAAACGCTTATTCTCTACTTCATGTTAATCGAGATAAACATTTGCAGAAACTGTCTTACTGCTAATTTTCTTGTAGGTACAAGGGGAATATCGAGGCTTTAAGCGATAGTCAAATTCTTGCTATGTGGAGCATTTCATTCTCTTTGTATGTCCATAACTTGTGTGTTTTAACGAGTTCTACAGCTTATGCGTAGAAAAATTTTGTCTATCTTTTACGGTTTACCAGTTATGCAAAAGTCATTCAGAAAGAAGAGCACTTTTGGGAACATTCCCAGAAAATTCAAGATATACATTACTTTTGCCATAAAAATATCTTAAATATATGAATCGTAAGAGCCATTTTTGTGAAAGTCAAAATTTTCGAAAAATGTTCTATGCAAAAGGTGGGGGAATTTTCTTAAAAATCTTGGTGTCGCATCTTTGAAATATACTGAACCTAAATACCAAGTTTGGTATTTATCGAACTTTTCGTTTTTGAGTTATGCTGCTCAAAGCCTCAGACACACAGACAGGCACACACACACGGAACTTTCTGGATTCAGGGGGCCTCAAAACATGTATTTCCGGTGAACTCTCGGTTTCGAATTGTTGAAGGAATGCAATACTTCTCCTACTTACTATACGTAACAGAGAAAGTAAAAATTAAACCGATTTTTATTTATGAACGCCCTTTATCTGCTGTGGTCCTTGGCGTCCCATTCATATTAGGCGTGAAAGGCCGGTAATTAGAGGCCTCTTTATCAGGCTTGAGGTTCTTTTAAATGCCGTAAATCTACGACACGGTCCACCGGCTTTACTTCCCTTCCGAAGGAAGTCATGCTAAGGATATTTACGCCCGAAAAAAATCCATCGCCCTCCGCCGGATTTGAACCGGCAAACGTGAAAACGTGGTCGCGACTTGACCTCGTTAAAGCGACATTAAATAAATACATTTTTAAAAGGTCATCAATTTTTTTTCTATTTTGAGTTCTATTATAATCAATGATCATTTAAAAGGAAAAACAAAAGAACATCATGCAAATATATTGGTGCTAACCCAAAGGAAAGCTGAAAGAAACTTATCAGCGCGGGGTTCGATCTTGCTCTGTGTGTTGACAAACAACACGGGTCTGTGACTCAGTTACAGATGTCCAAACATCTCTCCCAAGTGCGGGCAACCTCCGCCTCCACATAATTTGAAATATTCTATTTTGACAAGTTCTTGGTTTACGCGGAAGCAAGCGACAAAGCACATTTAACTCGCTGATGAACTTAAAACTGAATTTTGTTTAATTTTTAGTTGTTGATAAGCATCTTCTGTGTTTCTTATGCAGTATACAAGGTGGCGCAAAAGTCAGTTTCCCTTTAATTTTTTTGTCGGTAAATCTGAGGGCCAGTTGGAACATATAATTAATTACAGGACATCGGGCAACAAGATATACACATTCATTTGTTTGTCAGTCAGCCTTTTTGGTTATTGTTAATGTGTCGTGTAACACTCTTTGCAATGACATAAATTTACTAATGAATTACGCATTTGCATGCTTTAATTATGTTGGGAGGACGACAAAATGACTGCCGAATTCATTGACTTTCGTACAAGGTTTCCTGATGCACCGTTAACAACTCGGCAGCATTTGCGGAAACTCAACATGAAATTTGAAAGAACAGGAAATATTGCAGTGCTTTGAGATCCGGTCGGCCACGTAATGTCCGTAATGAAGAAAATGTTCGATTAGATGCTCAGGCATTTGTAGCAAGTCCTCACAAGTCAACTAGGTCAGTTGGGCATATTTCAAAGGAGCCTGTATAGAATCTTAAAAGACGTAAAATTCAAGCATTTTTGCCCAAAAATACTTCAAGCATTGCATGAATATGACTACGACAGAGGACTTGAGCTCTGCGAGTTGTTTTTATTACGCAACAAAGCAAATGCTAATTTTTAGCTGTCAATTTTATGGACAGATGAAGAAAGTTACAAACTAAATGGACGTGATAATCGCCATAATTGTGTTTATTGGTCCGAGACACCCCCCCCCGTGAGATAATGGAGAAAAAGCTCAATGTTCTAGGTATTAATGTCGGAGGAATTTCAACTATTGGATTAATAGGACCTTAGTTTTTGAAGGTAGTTACTTCAGCAAGTTATTTAGAAATGCTGCAGAACTTTGCAGTACCTGAGCTGGAAAACAACCACATTCAGCATTTCATTTAGCAACAAGATGTAACCCCACCCCACTTTAGATTGAACGTTCGTAATTTTTACTTTCTCTACTACGTATAGTAAGTAGGGGAAGTATTGTATCCCACCCAAAAATTCAATACCGAGATTACACCGGAAATACATGTTTTGAGACACCCTGAATCCAAAAAGAGCATTTTTGGAAACATGTCCGTGTGTGTGTGTGTGTGTCTGTGAACAGCATAACTCAGAAACGAACAGTCGGATAAACACCAAACTTGGTATTTAGGTTCAGTATCTTCCAGAGATGCGTCACGAAGGTTTTCAAGAAAATACCCCCACCCCAGATTACCCTTTAGATGGAACATTTTTCGAAAATTTTAATTTTCTCAAAAATGGCTCTAACGATTTTGATTAAAATATCATATGTTTAAGATATTGTCATGAGAACTGAAATGTATATCTCGAATTTTCTGGGAATGCCCCCAAAAGTATTCTTCATTGTGAACGACTTTTGCGTAACTGGTAAACCATAAGAGATGACATTTTACTACACAAAAAATGTAGATCGCGTTAAAATACACAATTTATGTCACATACATTTTTGTTGTTGAGTGAAGCGTTTTCGAAATATTGCTTGTTATTTCCTTAAATTTTCTAATACTTATACTTTTTCTCAAATTCGTTATTCATTTTTTACTTTCTCTACTACGTATAGTAAGTAGGGGAAGTATTGTATTCCACCCAAAAATTCGATACCGAGATTTCACCAGAAATACATGTTTTGAGACACCCTGAATCCAAAAAAAGCATTTTTGGAAACATGTCCGCGCAAGCACGCGCACGCGCGCGCGCGCGCGCGTGTTGTGAACAGCATAACTCAGAAACGAACAGTCGGATAAACACCAAACTTGGTAATTAGGTTCAGTATCTTCCAGGGAAGCGACACGAAGGTTTTCAAGAAAATCCCCTAATCCCAGATTACCCTTTACATGGAAGATTTTTCGAAAATTTTAATTTTCGCAAAAATGGCTCTAATGATTTTGATTAAAATATCATATGTTTAAGATATTTTTATGACAAATAAAATGTATATCTTGAATTTCTGGAAATGTCTCCAAAAGTATTCTTCATTGTGAACGACTTTTGCATAACTGGTAAACCATAAGAGATAGACAACATTTTACTACACGAAAAATGTAGATCACGTTAAAATACACAATTTATGTCATATTCATTTTTTGTTGAGTGAACCATTTTCGAGATATTGCTTGTTATTCCCTTAAATTTTTCAATACTTATTTTCTCAAATGGGAATTCGTTATTCATTTTTTTGTCTTGGATATGCAAAGAGTATTAATCTGCGGCAAAGGGAATGGTGCTGCACCTAGCAACCAGCTATTAAGAGATATGTATGTGCTTAAAGGCTACTGTATTTCTATATTGTTTTTGTAAATATATATTCCCCTTACATCTACAAGAAAATTAGCAATAAGATAGAGTCTGCAAATGTTTATCTCGATTAACATGAAGTAGATGGAGAATAAACGTTTGTAAAAAATAGTTTGTACAAGAGTAGAGAAAGCCATGTGAGTGTAACACATAAGATTTTTTGAATAACACATGCAGGGTGGATTGGGTGCCGTGGGACTTTTGATTGGCTACCACGCTCTTGGATTTGACGCCAGGTGAGTTTAGTCTATGGGTGATTCTGAGGAGTATGGTGTTTTCCATATCGCCAAGAAATTTAGCTGAACTGAGAATGTCCATTCAAAATGCATTTCATACTATTAATGAAGATAAACCTTTGTTGTCCCGTATTTGTAAATCAGCTGTAAGGCGTTGCCTGAAAGGTATTGAGCAAGACGGTGGACAATTTAAACAAAAATGAATGTGTTTATGTATTGCCAACAAATTAAATTAAATATAGACTTGTATATGTCTTGTCTCCTTATTATGTTACAATTAAATTGGGTATTTATTTATGGACGCTCATTAACTGCTATGATTCTTAGCGCCCCATACCACATTGGACGTGAAAATCCGAAATTTTGCTCGGAGGTCCCTCTCAGGTTTGAGGTTCTTTTGCGTGCCGTAAATCTACGACGCGGGAACGCCGGCTTTACTTCCCTTCCAAAGGAAGCCATGTTAAGGATTTTTACGACGGAAAAAATCCATCACCCTCCGTCGAGTTTGAACCCGCGACCTCGGAAACCAGAGGCTAGCTAGCATGGTATCACTAGACCACAGAGGACGACCCCTTATTATATGTTTATGTAGTACTTCGTAAGGGGAAACTGAATTTTGTGCCACCCTGTATACGACAGTCTGAAACTATCATCATTCTAGGATGTACTACAATGGTAGGCAGAGGAATGGCATTCTGCCGAAAAATTAAATACCGAAATTTATCGAAAATACAGGAACCAAATTTAAAGCGTTTTTAGAAAAATGTCCGTTCGTGTGTGTATGTGTATGCGTGTGTGTGTGAGAGAGACAGCCTAGAAAGGAGACAGGAGAAAAAGAAGGGGAAGGGAGGGAAACAAAAGCATAACTTAAAGGACTAAAATTGATATTTAATTTCAGCATTTTTCGAGGATGCTAGACGAAAATTAATAATAATAATAACAATAATAATAGGGAGAAATTCACATCCAAAACTACACTGTGCATGGAGAATAATATATTTTATTTCGTAAAAGCTACTCAATCAATTTTGATTAAGCTATACTGTAAGACATTACTAATAAAATATACATCTTCATTTTACTGTGAATAGCTTGTGAAGTCCTTTCCAAACTGATTGAATTGCATATAGTTGGAAAATCATAATATACAGGATGTATCTTTATTGGTGTCATATATTTGGGCGACGGGTTCCTGACATCAAAACAGTAAAAAAGTTCATATGTACATGGATAAAAAATCAACCGTTTCGTTGTTATAGGTCAAAGAAGATGTATTGCATGAGCGAACAGACGGATATGCACTACACGCATGGTTTTGCAACACGAGCACGTGAACTATACGCAGAAAGGTACCTTGACAGGCCGTTACCATGTGCAAGAACATTCGCACGAATTCACCAACGCTTGAGAGAGAATGACGCATTTGAGAGGAGTACTAGGGATGTTGGGAGACCAAGAGCGGTACGAGGCATTGAGCTTAAAGAACGAGTTCTTCGTGCTGTGGATGCAGACCCATCGCAAAGCACAACACGTATGGCTGTAAGAGAAAGAGTTAGTCATACGATTATCTGGAGAATTCTGCATGAAAATCTTCTGTACCGTATCACCTTCAACGTGTGCAAGGATTAAATGAGGCGGACTTTGAGCCAAGAAGATGTTTCTGCCAACGCATGTTACAGCAGTGCGCTGTGTTCATCAATTTCCTAGCCTGTATCTTATTCACGGATGAGACTGGTTTTATTCGCGACGGCATCTTTAATTTTCGTAACACTCATAACTGGGCATTTGAAAATCCTAATGAAGTACGACAGGACAACCATCAACAGAGGTTCTCTCTCAAGGTTTGGGGTGGAATCATTCATGATCACCTACTTCTTCCCTCCGCGTCTGAATGGACAAACCTATATCCAGTTTCTCAGAAATGAGTTGCATCATGTAACTGATAATGTGCCTCTGGACATCATCCAACGAATGTGATTTTTACACGATGGTGTTCCAGTTCATTTCAGTATGATAGTTCGTAAGTTTTTGAATGATTGATTTCTGCAAAGATGGAATGGTCGAGGGGGACCCATTGCATAGCCTGCTCGATCGCCAGATTTGAATCCAATGGATTTCTTCGTCTGGGAACATTTGAAGTCCTTAGTTTATGCGACTCCTGTACCTGATGTTGACATTTTGAGAGGACGTATCCAACTGGATTTGACCAAATACGAAACACAGCAGGAATTTTCAACAGAGTACGCCAGAGCATGGAACGCAGGGTTACTGCATGCATCGAAGTAAGAGGAAGCCACTTCGAGCAATTTGTGTAACTTTCGATTTCGTGTTGTAACCCTGAAATAAATTATTTTCAGACCCATGTTCATATGAACTTTTTTTACTGTTTTGATGTGAGGAACGCGCTCCCAAATATATGGCACCAATAAAGACACATCCTGTATAGAAAAACTTACTACAGGAAAAATGTAGAGTTGATTACAATATACAATTTTATGTCTATCTTTTTCTAGACTTAGGCGTTTTCGAAATATTTCATGCTACATGTTTTGCAGTTCCGCAAATACGGACATGCTTGAAAGTTTGCATTATTGTTTTTACTTTCCATTGCAAGAAGCCACCACGTCACCGAGGCCAAACCTCTGAATGGTGTTTCCACATAATTTATGTAACTAAGCACTTGTTGCTTAATTTGAAATCATTCCTAGGCAAAAATGTGTCGTGAATCAGGTAACATGGATAGAAGAATACATTGTATATGAATACCGTAGTGCATAAAGGAAATGTGTGAATTTGTCATGGGTAGAGAAAGTAGTACGCATTCATATCAGATTTTCTTTCTTTCTTTGATGAATTTCGTCACTGTCCCGGTTTGAGAGGGAGTATAAAGTTATGTCTTCTACATTAAATTGTTAGTTGCTGACAGGTTTCGGCAATTTAATGCACTGTTGGTGTCAATGTGATCTATTACGTCACATCAAGGTAATGGAAGACATTCTTGTAGTCACATAGGTATAGCGCATTTTCTTACTTTTTTAACTAGTAAACACTACTATAGTGCAATGCGTACAAATCAGGACAAGTTCATGATGAATATTGATAGTTTTCTCTTTTTATTCAGTCTTGCCCATGTCCATAACTGTAGGGGGGAAATCTTATGTGATGCACTCACAGGACTTTCTTTACCAGTAACATTCATATAAAGTCATTATATATTATACTGTTCACATAAGAAGTTATTCATCTATATTTTCAACGTAACTAACAATATAATTTGAAAAAGAAACTAAGAATATATACTTAGATTTTTTTTCAAATCCAGAAAGCTGATTTAAATAAGGAAAAAATCTGATGTGTTACACTCACATGACTTTCTCTACTCTTGTACAAACTATTTTTACGAACGTTTATTCTCCATATGCTTCATATTAATCTAGATGTTAAACCTATTGCTAATTTTCTTGTAGATGCAAGGGGAATTGGTAGGCTTTAAGCTATAGTCAAATATTTTAAGAGCTGGTTGCTATGTGCATGATGAGGATGATGATGATGATGATGAGATGCGGTTTAAGGGCGCTAAACAGCTAAGGTCATCAACGCCCTTACAAAGTATAAAATGTACAGTCCAGGAATAAAAGTCCGATAAAAAACCGCATAATTAAAAACGGGACACAAACCCGCGATGTTCAAAAGGTAAAAAAACAAAAAACCAAAGTCCAAAAACGAACACACTAAAACCATTGTCAATAAAAGAGTAAAACAACGTGTCAAGAACTGTAGAATGCCAGGGACACGAGCGCCAGATGTCCACTGGGGAGAGATGCCCCATTAAAAAACAAGATAAAATCACACAGTCAAAAGACGCTCAGCGCATCAAAGGCGTCTGGTAAATCCAATGTCACTGATAAAACGTAAAAGACATCCTACAACATGCGTGTCGCCTGCCAAAACGTTGGCTAGGCCAACAGGCAGACCAACACGAACGCGCAACGGAGCTAAAACTTGACACTCTGCTAAAATGTGATGCACCGTTAAGGGCGCATCACACTGCTCACAGATTGGTGCGGGGTCACCACTGAGCAGGTATCTATGGCTAAAAAGACAATGTCCGATTCGTAAGCGAGCTAAAATTACCTCTTCCCGACGACACGAACGAGAAGAGGTACCCCAGATTAACGGGAGAGGCTTAACCTCCTTAACTTGTTCCCTCGGAGGGCCGTCCACTCATCCCTCCAAAGCAGGAGGATGCGGTTACGCAAAAGTACATACAAATCTGTGGAGGGAACAACAGAAGTAAAATATCTGGGTAATAAAATCGCCGACCTGGCAGCGGCGTCGGCAGACTCATTACCTGAGATGCCCACATGACCTAGATTCCACATGAAGGAGACGCTGATGCCAGAGACAAACCAAGCGAGTGGAGCAGGTCATGAATGCGCTTTACGAGCGGGTGGTAACTGTACAGCAAGCTAATACTTTGAAGAGCACTCAGGGAGTCTGAACAAATAAAACAGTGCCGTAAGTCGTGCCGCTGAATGTATAAAAGAGACTGATAAATGCTAAAAAGTTCGGCGGTAAAAATCGAACATTGCCCCGGTAAACGAAAGGTAAAACTATTTCCACCACAAACAAAGGCACATCCTACTCCAGCAGCAGTCTTAGATCCATCAGTAAAGATAAAACGAAAGTCCCCGAAATGCGACTGAAGTTCTAAAAACGCTGATCTTAAGACTGAAGAAGGGGTCTCATTCTTCGGCATCAACGATAACCCAAGGTGACAGAGGGCCTCAGCGTGCAACCATGGAGGAAAATGCGTTTCCCCCCTTGGAAGGGCCGGCGCTGGCGTAACGTCCAAATGCCGAAGAAGTTGACGAAATCGAACCCCTGGAGGGAGCAATGCAGAGGAGCTAACTAAATTTTGCCGATCAAGCGAATCCTCGTAAAATGTCGCGAAGGATGGGTGGTCAGGTAAGCTGGAGAGTCGACAGGCATAGCTACACAAGAGCATCTCACGCCTGAAGGACAGCGGAGGCTCAGCAGCTTCAGCATATAGGCTAGGTACAGGGCTGGTTGGAAAGGCCCCTGTAGCGACTCTTATGCCACGATGGTGAATGGCATTCAATCGACGTAATACAGATGGGCGCGCCGATGAATAGACAATGCACCCGTAATCAAGCTTGGATCGGACCAAAGAGCGATAAAGACGAAGGACAGTCCGATCAGCTCCCCAGGATGTGCCACTTAAAACACGTAAAAGATTAAGAGAACGGTCACACTTTGCTTTTAAAAAGGTAACGTGAGAAGTCCTGCTCAGCTTCCGGTCAAAGACGAACCCCAAAAATTTCACCTCGTCTGCAAATGGAAGGACCTCCGACCCAAGATGGAGAGAGGGCGGAGGGAAAGCCTTCCGGCGCCAGAAGTTGATGCAGACGGATTTCTCGGCGGAGAAATTAAAGCCTTAGCGTTACTCCAGGCGTAGAGACGCTCGATACAGCTCTGGAGACGGCGTTCGAGTAAACAGGTCCGCCGTGAACTGCAATAAATGGCAAAATCATCAACAAAAAGGGACGATGAAATGCCAGGTGGAATACAATCAACAATGGGGTTGATAGCAATTGCAAAAAGTGTGACACTAAGGACAGAGCCCTGCGGTACTCCGTTCTCTTGAATAAAACGACTAGATAAAACCGAGCCCACACGTACACGAAAGACGCGGTCCGTCATAAACTCCCGAAGAAATATGGGAAGACGACCGCGGATATTCATGCGTGAAGTGTACGTAAAATGCCACCCCTCCAACAAGTGTCATAAGCTTTCTACAGGTCGAAAAACACAGCCACGGTTTGACACTTTCTCAGAAATCCATTCATAATATGCGTCGACAGGGACACCAGATGGTCGACGGTTGAGCGACAGCGACGAAATCCGTACTGAGCGTTCGCTAGAAGTTTCTGAGACTCAAGCCACCATGTCAACCGCCCGTTGATCATGCGCTCCATCACCTTGCAAATGCAACTGGTGAGGGAGATAGGGCGGTAGCTGGAAGGTAGTTGGCGATCCTTTCCAGGCTTAAGTATAGGGATAATGGTGGCTTCGCGCCAAACGGAAGGAAAAATGCCGTCTTGCCAAATACGGTTATAGACCTGTAAGAGAAAGAGTTTACTGTCGGCTGAAAGGTTCTTTAACATCAGGACATGAATGCCGTCCGGCCCAGGAGCGGAGTGCCTAGAGCAATGAAGAGCGTGCTCCAGCTACCTCATTGTGAAAAGTTCATTATAACACTCGGTATTAGGAGACCGAAAATTATAGCTGGCGGAATCCAGCCGGTCTTTGACAGAGCGAAAGCCGGCGGAATAATGGTCTGAACTGGAAACCGCATCAAAGGCAGCACCCAGAGTGTTAGCGATGGCAGCCGGGTCCACTATGGTGGTATTGGAAATCTGAAGGCCAGAAACAGTACAATGCGACACTTTACCTGAGAAACGACGTAGTTTATCCCAAACAGATGAAGGCGTAGAGCGATTAAAAGACTCGACAAAACGAGTCCACGATGCCTTCTTGCTATCCTGAATAATGCGACGAGCCCTGGCGCGCGATTGTTTAAAAGTAACCAAATTATCAAGTGTAGGGTGGCGCCGAAACACCCTAAGTGCAGTTCTACGCGCACGAACGGCGTCCCGACAATCCTCGTTCCACCACGGAACAGGCGGTCGCCGAGGTTGAGAGGATGAACGGGGAATTGCTCGTTCGGTGGCAGAGAAAATCGTAGACGTAAGGTGCTGCACTAGTTGGTTAATGTCGGTGAAGAGCTGGTCGTCAAAATGCACGAGGCTGGAATACAAGCTCCAGTCGGCGTTTGTGAATATCCAGGTAGGTACTCTGGAATGCTGTACGTGGTGAGACAACAGAGAAACGATGCAGGGGTAATGGTCACTGGAGTAGGTGTCAGCGACGACGTTCCACTGCAGACGACTAGCAAGCTGGAGTGAGCAAACGGCAATGTCCAAGTGAGAAAATGTACCGGAAGAATCAGAAAGAAACGTAGGCTCACCGGTATTGAGTATAGAGAGATTGAACTCATCAAAAATGTCGGAAAGAAGAGTTCCCCTCGCACAAGCCCTTGGCGAACCCCACAGGGGGTGATGGGCATTAAAATCTCCCAACAGGAGGAATGGTGTTGGGAGAGCGGACAAGAGATCTCGAAGGTCTGCCGGAGCGAGGGGAGACGATGGAGGTGAATATACAGAGCAAACAGAAAAGAAAAAACCGGGTAACTGCAGTCTAATGGCAACAGCTTGCAAGTCGGACGTAAGAGTGAGACGTTGAAAATGAACGTCGTTACGCACTAACAACATGACACCTCCATGAGCAGGAGTACCCTTCTCCGGTTCAAGGTCGTAGCGAACCGAGTATATCCTCGGAGATCAAAAGGATCATGAGGGCGAAGCTTAGTCTCCTGCAAACACACGACCATAGGCGAATGGGAACGCATTAAAAGTTGCAGTTCCGCCCTATGCGATCGTACACCACGTACATTCCAGGTCAGGATAGCCATTAAGAAAAAAGGGATAAACTGTCTACTTAGAAGGGCGGCTTAAAATTAGCTTTTGTTTAACCTGTGGGCTCGAGCTTTTGGTATGGAGTTAGTCAGACTCCATAGCCTCCTCGAAGGGAGGGCCCACGCGCCCAGAGCCAGAAACCGATTCAAGCGCCGAGAATCGAGGAGCTTCCTGGGACTGCGACCTCCGAGGAGGAGAAGGTGAACTTTTCTTACCGCGCGCACGGGGAGGGTCCTTCAGAAAATCTTCCCTACGAAGTTTCTGCTTTGGTTCCTTTTCAGCGGCTTGCGACTTCAGTACCTTAGGACCAGCTTTAGATGGCTTACTAACTATAGCAGAAATGGACGGCCGGATGGAAGTGGCGGTTAAGGCAGTCATGGTCTAGGTCTGAGTTTCGGCATCTACTCGTGGTACTGGCGAGGCAAGAACAGAACTAAATGTACCAGATCGCAGGAGAGAAGGTTGGCGCGCATGGTAACACCTCCGGGCTTCGGCGAAGGAGAGTTTCTCCTTTACCCGGATCTCCTGGATCGCCTTCTCGTCCAAATACCGCGGACAGTCGCCAAATGAAGCAGAATGTGACCCTTTGCAATTAACGCAGACGGGGGCTGTTAACAGGCACCTTCGTGTGATGGCTGGCTACATGTTGCACAAATGTTAACGGCACTCTTACATGAGACTTGCGTATGCCCAAAACGTTGGCATTTAAAACAACGCAGAGGTCTAGGAATATAAGGCCTCACAGAAATCCGTTCGTACCCTGCGGAGATGCTCGTGGGCAGATCGACGCCATCAAATGTTAGAAACAGGGTACGAGTGGGTACCAATACGCCGTCGCGTTTGGCCTGCACTCGATGAACCGCTGTCACCTTCTGGTCTGCAAGATATTCGACCAGGTCCTCGTCCGATATGCCATCGAGGCTATGCGTGGTGACAACGCCTCGACAAGAATTCAAGGTGCGGTGCTTCTCAACACGTATAGGATAACCGTGGAGAAGCGTGGCGCTCAACAAGGACTTACTTTGTGCCTCGGACTTGCTTTGCACTAACAACGAACCATTGCGAAGCCGAGTGCAGGAAAGAACCGGACCAGCAATTGAGTCAATGCCCTTCTGGATGATAAAAGGGTTCGCCTTATCGAATGATTGTCCTTCCTCTGTAGGGTAATCACTAAGTAACAACCAGCTGTTGGCGGTGCTACTTCTGTTACTAAAACTTTTCGGAGCTTGTTGTTTATAATGGAGGAAGGGTGCTCCATATCGAAAAAAATCCTCCACCATTGCAACCGTCTCCGACCTCGGGCTCTGACTTCCCGGGCATTACCTCGGCTTGGGTGAGTGGCCTATCTATACCTATCTCACCCCAGGGTCACACCTCCCAGAACATAGACAGAGGGACCCAATCGCCGTCAGAAGTCAGCAGCTCATGCAATGGCCCCCTCCCGCGGGACTGCAGTTGAACAGCGGATACGAACACAAACCCTACATGACGACCCCGGGTGGTGGGGATGACGCCATTACCCACGCACCCAGCTGCGCACCCAGTGCGCGGGTATCCGTCAGGCTATGTCCACGGAGGATTAAAAGAAAAGATAAAATAAATAAAACTGTGTGGGCGTTTCGCACGCAAGGTAGGCTGGCGAGGAAGAAAAAGAGATGTGCGAATGTCGTGGTGCGAAATGGCCGGAAATTGAAAAGGGAAGAAAGAAACGATGGCGAGGTGCGGTATGAATGTAATGCAAA
The DNA here is from genome assembly GCA_030765065.1 of Deroplatys truncata. Classification (NCBI taxonomy): domain Eukaryota; kingdom Metazoa; phylum Arthropoda; class Insecta; order Mantodea; family Mantidae; genus Deroplatys; species Deroplatys truncata. The sequence goes on from CM060978.1 coordinate 123,296,582, forward strand.
TAACGCACGAGTGCCTACCATGGGTCCCCCGGTCACGAGAACGGACCCACTCGACCGGACGGGGATGAAGGGATGAAATTGGCGATGAGTGGCTCGGGAACCCCCGGGTACGCCAAACCCGTACTCATATAAGGTGAGCCCCTGAAGGGATTGCTATGTGCAGTATTCCATTCTCTTTGCATTACCAGGACAAACAAAAATCTGATGTGCTACACTCACATGACTTTCTCTACGCTTGTACAAACTATTTTTACAAACGCTTAGTCTCCATATGCTTCATGTTAATCAATATGTTAATCTTATAGCTAACTTTCTTGTAGATGCAAGGGGAATATGGTAGTATTTAAGCGATAGTCAAATCTTTTTAAGAGCTGGTTGCTATGTGTCGCATTCCATTCTCTTTGTTTGTACAGCACATAAAAAATGAATAACGAATTTGAGAAAAAGTATAAGTATTGGAAAATTTAAGGGAATAACAAGCAATATCTCGAAAATGGTTCACTCAACAACAAAAATGTACATGACGTAAATTGTGTATTTTAACGCGATCTACATTTTGTGTGTAGTAAAATTTTGTCTATCTCTTATGGTTTACCAATTATGCAAAAGTCGTTCACAATGAAGAATATTTTTGGAGACATTCCCAGAAAAATTCAAGATATACATTTCATTTGTCATAAAAATATCTTAAACATATGATATTTTAATCAAAATCGTTAGAGCCGTTTTTGGGAAAATTCAAATTTTCGAAAAATGTTTCATGTAAAGGGTAATCTGGGGTGGGGGGATTTTGTTGAAAACCTTCGTGTCGCATCTCTGGAAGATACTGAACCTAAATACGAAGTTTGGTGTTTACCCGAATGTTCGTTTCCGAGTTATGCTGTTCACAGAAACACACACACGGACATGTTCCAAAAATGCTTTTTTGGATTCAGGGGCCTCAAAACATGTATTTCCGGTGAAATCTCGGTATCGAATTTTTGGGTGGAATACAATACTTCCCCTACTTACTATACGTAGTAGAGAAAGTAAAAACGGCATTCAAATGCTTATTCGTGGTAAAAAGATTCTCTTGCACTGGAAAGAAAACAAAACTGGGGGGGGGGGGGGAAAGGAAGAATTCAAAACTTTCAGGTAACGTCCGTAAGGACGCTTAAGAAGTGTATAAGCTTGCAACCTGAAATATTTCGAAGAAGGATAGTGCTACGAAAGTTTTGACATAAACGAGTTTAACGAGCTGTACCTATTTCTGGTACTAACTTTTTGTCTATCTGTTAAGATCCTTGTTATACAAAATGCATTCCTGTAACGGGAAATTCGCAGGATATTCACAGAAATCGTTTTAGCTCTTTTTGAGAAAATAAAAAGTAACTAACAGTTTTTCTTTTACGGGATAGTATGGGTTAGGGGTTTTCTGAATACTTTATTACAAGATTTTTGGTTGGTAGTGTCATTAATTTTAATTTTCGTTCTATCAAGTGATGATATACATATTTTTGCGTTACATACACTGACACTTGTGCCTGAATAAATAAAAGTTTCATATATTTTTTTCCTGCCATTTTAATGGCTATTCTCGGAGATTCTGTAATTTCATTCTCTGACTTATGCCTAAATGCAGTCAGTAATTTGTCGATATAACTATACATCTAGGTTTCCGCTGGAATCTGTTTCGAACTTGCAATTAGATTCTTGTTAGTTTTCCGAATTCCTGATGTTTCCTGGTGTTTCTACAGATGAGAGGTCCATTTACTCGTTCGTGGCTTTCTCTCCTGTTTCGTTCGTAACTTCCCCTACTAGAACCATTCTGACGATGCGGTGAAGTATTTCTACTATTTCCATAGTTTTTCGTCAGTCCTTTGTGTCGGTATTATTTCCGCTCATGTCTATTCTACGACATCCTTGAAAGTTGCCTTGTTCTCTCCTCTTGACAAATTGATTCCTGTTTGTCTACCGTATTCTAAAACATGTTCACGTGATGCTCCCTGATATTTTCTCTATTGAACATTTTCTCTATAGCCTTGTTTGCACACCTTCCGTCAAATCGTTTTCATCTCTCTCTCTCTCTCTCTCTCTCTCTCTAGGGTGTGATCGCTGTTCCGGTCATTGTTTGGGTTTTGCTTTGCTCTCCTATGAAAATTCTGATTCTACCAACGACTTTATTCGACTGATTCCGCGGTGGCCGCGTTCAAATGCGTTATCACTCTCAGTCTTTAAAGTCCCGCGGCTGGTGACATTTTGGAGCGGGTTGGTGTTGTGAAGACCTTTACGGCATCAGTTTTGAGGCTGTCTGCGAATGACTGGCAGCCGTATTTGGGCAGCGGTGGTAATCATATTTTTGTTCACACCTTTGTTGCTGAGGCCTCGCTGCTCTGACGGTCTCGTAGATTAGACTTTGCAGTAGCAGTAGTCGACGTTTCCCTTACCACGGGTAGCGTTGGTTCGATGCCCTATTTACTGTAAAGGATTCTGAGATGAGAACAAAAGGAATCGGTAAAGCAGGAGTTCGGTGTGACTGTCCTGGTAAGGATGGTTCCGTCATGAACGGAAGCACTTTCTGGTATTTTCAAGTTTATTAACACTTGATTAACACACACGTTTCTATTGTCTGCTATAGAAATTGGCTGGCTTCACTAGCCTCACGAAACTAAGCACTTTCGCAGCAGCGCAATTTTAATCACTTTATGCAAAATCATCATATTTTCTCTACTGGCGCAATAAATAATAACTTCTTACATGTACGCTGATTTAAGAGGTTTCTTGTCGTCTAGGGTCTTACTTGGTTTTACTCTACGAAATTTGCGCGTTAATTTCTGCCGTGTCTGGGCATAGTGAAGACGTCTAATACTTTTCTAGAATGCCACAATTTCAGATTCTTCCTTCCCTATTTATACTAAATCCTCACTCGACGACGTATTTACACAAAATTTAATTGATTGGCTAGCTTCTCCTGCCGCGAATAGCGCCCTACTCTTTCTTATATCCTTATTTGCTAGTTTCTCTGTCACGTGAGTTTCTCCTGGTTAATTTACTGCGATTCCCCGTGGCATAACTCGACCTTTTCCACGCACTCCACTTTTATTGCAATAGCTCTGGCTTATCAAAGAAAGAATGAATTTTTACCCATCGACAGAAATGCAAAAGCTTGCAACCGCAGACTGCAACAAACTTAGTATTTTCGTTAACCTTGCAGGTTTATAGCTCGCCTTCTGATTCCGCCAACTCTAAGTTTAATATAAAATATTTCCTTGCTTAACATCTAGCAACATTTTTACATTTAATACATACATATATTTGTTTATTACCATATCTGATAAATGCCCAATTATTTTTATTTATTGTGTAAACAATTTTAAAAGTGGGGGCTAAGTTTCTGTCTCAAGTCTCGTCAAGGACATTTTTTATTTAACATGCTCCATTTTTTTAATTAAAAGCGTGACGTTTCTTCACTGGAGACCACTTGCATGGCACGCACAGAAGAGAGAATCTCGATTCACCGAAGCAACAAGAGGTCGAGGGTTCAAATCCGGTGGAGGGCGATGGATTTTTTCGGGCGTAAAAATCCTTAGCATGGCTTCCTTCGGAAGGGAAGTGAAGCCGGTGGTCCCGTGTCGTAGATTTACGGCACCTAGAAGAACCTCAAGCCTGATAAAGAGGCCTCTGAGCAAACTTACCGGTCTTTCACGCCCAATATAGAATGGGACGCCAAGGACCACAGCAGTTAAAGAGCGTCCATAAATAAAACTCAATTTTAATTTCAACAAGAAAGTAAAATCATTAACATTCGGGAAGTACAGGAGTTGCTTACTAATCACTCAGAATTTGGTTGAGGATAACATGATGTATAGAAATAAAGCAGCCCTTGAATAAACTAAAGGAAGAAAAGACGCAAAACAAAATATTTCAGCATGTGATCAATATGATTCAATATACGGATTTATTCAACTTTCATGCAAATGTTTAAGTTGACATCTTCTATGCAAATATGCAATGTGAGAAACCATATGGACTCAACCTATCGGAAAGGAACGACGCAATATATAAATGATTCTATGAAAATGAAGACTAAAGAACCACAGGATAACATCGTTGATAGAAAGAACAGTATTCCTTCATTTATATTAAAGCTTTTCAGACTAGATACCAAACTGCACTTTATTGTAATAATATGGAGGTGCAGTAAACCTTGACAAAATATTATTTTCTTCAAAGTTTAATAGCAAATTTCTTAGCTTCTAATTTTATCTGAAAGCGGATTCTTTAAATGTGTACTTTCATTTTGTTTCTTAGCCTACAAATTGCATGAATCGCTTTTCAGTTCAATCTGAAATATACTATGTATATTTTTGGAAAAAGTGCAATTTGATTATTAATCTTGGTTAATGCTATCTGATTCTAAAACGTACAGAAACACCTTATAGTTGATCGTACCTTTTTGTGATACCTGTGCCAAGATCCACACCAGCTCTTGCAAAAAAGGTTCAGCTAAAGCTGCTTCCTTCACTTGCTGTTGAAGCACTAACTTCATCAGTGACTGAGAAGAATTCATGGCCACCAACTGACTCACAGCTGGGCTCCGGTTTTTTCCTAAAAAATACCAGAAATCTAGCATTGTTGGTATTTCTGGAGCACAATGAGTATGCAGCTTTTCAAATAATAATTATTTCCTAAAATGATCCTCAAATTATTATAATCAGGAATATCAGCACATAATATCTTCTTCTTCACCTGTTTATCCTCCTCTTATATAGGACTTACAAGCCAATGCCTAGGGAAACTCCTGTCGAGGAGCAGAGGGACTCTTTCGATCGAAGAGAGTGAACAACCAGGGTGGGTGATCTACCCGTCGTACCGGATGAAAGCGAGAAGTAGATGGTAGATGAAAGTGAGCAAGATGAATGATAAGAAAGGTGAAGATGGAATACTGTGGAATGAAATGGCGGGGGAAAGCGGAGAAAACTTGCCCAGACGCGGTTTTGTCCACCACAAATCCCGCATGCGGGTCCCTGGGATCGAACCCGGGTCTAATCCTTGGCGACTCGAGATAAAAAGATATATATATAGATATATATCTATATATCTATATATAGATATATATTATACTCGAAGATATAAACTCGCTTTATATCTTCCTTTGGGCTATAATTCGATTGTACCACAAACAACAATCGTAATGATTTTCAATTGTTAAACTGAATGTGCTACGTGATATGCTTTTTCCGGAAATACAACCGTTTTATTTAACTTTGTACGCCTGTCTAATTTGTTCAAAGAAAATGATATTGTATTAAATATTGCATTTCTAAGCTAGTCGTCTTTAATTAGCGTGAAACACATAGGAATATTTCAAGAAAAGTTGGTACCCTACTGCAGATCGGCTATAGCATAACAACACATAATTCTCCAGAATTAATCATACTTCATTTATGACCAGTTAACATTTCTGTATTTTGAACCGAATGTGGTGTGCAAAAGAATTCAATAGAGTTTCTGTTTCTTACACAGAATGCAACATTTAGGTCACAAATAATGAAGACCACATTCTGATTCTTACAACTTCAAACCTGTAATCAAACCATGAAACACTAAAGGAAGTAAAGATAAGAACAAATAAATAATTCTCTTCTATAGTGATTTATAATAGCGCCAACATTTTAAAAACAAATATGCATTTGCACCTATCTAAAGAAACTTCCATGTATTGCAAGCTACAACGTTTGGAGTATCCTAGCCATTTAATAAAAGTTTACATATTAGGAACACAGACGTTGTAATTAATATCAACCTTATTTGTTTCGAAGTTTAGGCAAATAGGAAACACTGTACTTTTAGAAAGTCGTTGTAAACAAATGCTGTTTGTTTCATGTAATGTGGATGTTAAATTAAACTGAGTTTTATTTATGGACGCTCTTTAACTGGTGTGGTCCTTAGCGTCCAATTCTATATTGGACGTAAAAGCGCGGAAATATTGCTCAGTCTCTCTTTATCAGGCTTGAAGTTCTTTTACGTGCCGTAAATCTACGACACGGGACCACCAGCTTTACTTCCCTTCCGAAGGAAGCTATACTAAGGATTTTTACGCCCGTAAAGGGTAGATTTGCCAAGTTGTTAAGGGGTTCCAATATGCGAACTAAATGTTGATTAATTATTCATTACCTAACACACTGCCTCTCAGTTCTTTGCCTCTGTTCATAAGAACACAACGAAATATACGTTTGTGTATAAGGGTCTGATTTAGAAAAAAAAGCACACATGAAGAAGCTTGGAATATTTCTTTTTTATACACTCGATATGCCAACCAAGAGTCCATGTCATACGCCCATCCTCGTCTGACATATAGGACCATTCGACAAATCGACCTAACCTATTAGAAAGTATGCGTAATTAATGTTGACGACTATTACATCTCCAAGAAGAGCGAGAATAGTAAACATTGCCAGTGATTACAGGTACGATACCCTGGAGGGTTCGTCAAGAAGTATGTGATTCTATTGGAGGAGAGATACTTCATGTGACTTGCGATATATCAAATATTCTTGATGTGTTCATTTCATGTCCGCATTTAGTGGTAGAACTATACTGTAAATACACTTACCCGATTTTGCAGACACACACTCGTGCAAAATTCCAGCTACACTGCATAACGCTATTGGATCTCGCACAGTCTGAAACATAAATAACAACCATGTTGTTTACATTTCAATAATATTTCCTGAAGTTATGTTACAACAGCAAACATTGTTATTTTTCTGCAGATTCATTCCATGCATTTTTGTAATAATTTTAAGTGCTAAGAACAGTCTGCCATTAAGATAAAAAAGCTTAGCTTTGTCTTTTGACAACCAATTCGTATCGGTTTTATACTAGTGATTGAAATACTCATATTATTTACGGTAAATATTAAAAATCAAATAATCCTTACAGTTCTTTAGTTATTTATAAACATCGGGAAGTCTTACTTGATGTTTGCCGTGCGACGCCATGATTTCTTTTAAATAAATAATCAAACGACGTTTATATTAATAATTAAAATATACCTTTATTTAGTAAATTCGATGTTCTATAAAGCAATCTGTTTCATGTTATTGTAATGTATTGGATGCTAAACAACTGAAGGTACACTTGAAATCTTGAAACAGAAAAGCACGGAAAATCCAATACCAACATTGTTTTTAAACCAGTGAGTATAAAATAATTACTACATTTATACGGGCATACTACGGGCATACTATAAGACACTAGTACTATAAGACAGTATACTAGTATACTACGGGCATACTATAAGACAATTTATATTGTCTTATAGTATGCCCGTAGAAAATGCTTATAAAATCAAAAGGAAAGCGAATAAATTACCTTAAGAGTGAGCTTAGAACACGATGTGGTCTCGTTCTATAACTGGTGCTCACCTACCCGCTCGTTTTAGGTGTTTTAGTTATATAGGCAAATCGCGTCAGGAAGTAAACAAACGTAGCCATTTTGCGAAAAATTACATACAAAGTGGGTACTGCCAACGTAAACGAAAATGTGAAATCAGCTAAAAATGCGATGCGCCGTTGTTACCGCTATTTTTTGTTGTTGTTCTTCGATAGTTCTTGAAACGCAACGCATGCAAATTAACAGTGCGTACTTAATATAAAGCAAAATGGTTTGCACGGGATGTGAGAATACTGTCTTCAGCATTCTAACTCAACACGTGGTAAAGTATAATGTCTTAAAATGCTATTTGCATTAAAAGTGTACAGCATTGAGTAATAGAACTATGTTTTTTTTTTTGTGAAAGTATAGTTTTTGTAAAGTGTTATTTGCATTAAAAATGTAAAAAAGAAGTTCCTTTACCGGAATAATGTTAGATAGTTAACCAAAGCTTATATAAAAAAAAAACTAACCTAAACTTAACTTTTCGTGAATTCAGAAACCTAAGCTTATATAAAAAAAAACTAACCTAAAACTAACCTTTCGTGAATTTAGAAACGTAAGCTTATATAAAAAAACTAACCTAAACCTAACCTTTCGTGAATTCAGAAACGCAAGCTTATATAAAAAAACTAACCTAAACCTAACCTTCCGTGAATCCATAAACGTAAGCTTATATAAAAAAAATTAAACCTAACCTAACCTCCCGTGAATCAGAAACGTAAGCTTAGGAACGCACAATTAAAACAAGGATATATAACCTTCCGTGAAAGCTTACATAAAAAAATCTAACGTAAGCGTAACCTTCCGTTAATTCATAAAGCACAGGTTGTCTAAGATCCCTGGGATACACTCTGTGGTCGTTTCCGCATTCGCGGCGCTTTGGCGGCATTAATTTGTCATATGTTGGCAGCATAAACATATGACATACGTGGCATGTGTTGAGTTAGTGCATGGCATAGTGTGACATCTGTTGGACAATATCACACATCATATTCATCGCCGTGGGGCACACTGTAAGAGGATATTATCGAAAACCACATAACCCACCATGCACTATACCAAATACAAAGACCAAAATACTTTTAGAACTATATTACAGTCATAATGTAACCATCAAAGTTGGTATCATCTTGGAGTTCGTTTGTTCACCAAATTGTTCATCTAAGTTAGCAACCATTACTCTTTCTTTTAAAAAAAATTATTGTTCGAGCAAAATCTTCACACCCCCTAAATTTACTTTAATATGCAACCATAAATGACTTGCAGCACAAATAGAGGAACTGGCAGAATTACAAAATACAACGTCTCTCAGAATTCCAGTTTGCTTAGCTCAGCGTAGTTCAGTTGGTAGAGTACCTGCCTGCTGTACGAGAGGTGTCAGGTTCGATTCCCGGCTGGGGTGTATGGAAATTTTTCTCCAGCCAAGATTATTGCCTATCCTCCCTAGAATCTGGAAGTATGAATGAGAGTGTGAATATGTGTATATATCTAATGAATAAAAAACTCAGACAGAAATCCAACGACAAGCGAATACGTGTTAACGCCATTGCCCATAGGCAATAAAATGTTCCAAAGGAAAGGCCGCCGATAAGACCATTGCAGTTAAAGGTGTGGTATAAATAGAAGTAAAAAAAAATCTTTGATAACATATGACTATATGTGATCCCTTTGTTTTTGTACCATTGGACGTATTCTCATATAAAGTTAACGCACAATTAGGTATTTTATCGATTTCGTCAGCTTATTGCACAGTTTTTTAAAATTATTTATGGACGCTCTTTAACTACTATAGCTCTTAGGGTCCCATTCTATATTGGGCGTGAAAGACCGGAAATTTTGCTCAGAGGTCTCTTAGTCAGGCTTGAGGTTCTTTTACGTGCCGTAAGTTCACGACACGGGACTACCGGCTTTATTATCCTTCAGAAGGAAGCCATGCTAAGGGTTTTTACACCGAAAAAAATCCATCGCTCTCGCCAGGATTGAACCAGCGATCTCAGAAATCATACTAGTGAACTTATGCTCCTATAAAGCGTAGTCGTATACAGAATTTAATGCACAGTAATTTCATTTACTATAAGTCTGGCTCACCGACACTTTATTAACAAACCTGCAGCTACTGAAATTACAGAATATTCCTTAATCAGCAAAAACCCTTAAAGGAGGGCGCACATGTCGCCGCTGTGTGAAATTATTAACAATTTATTAGATTATCTTCTTAAAATGCGAGCAAGGAAGCTCAGAATTAAATGCAGATAGGTCCATAAAATACTTTTTAGACATGTTGAGCGAAGGTTTACCAGGGTAAGAGCCTTAGCCCAAGCCCCCCCCCTCTTGAACCCAGGGCTAGCGCCAGCCGAGTGGCTCTCCAACCGTGGGGGTTTCCCATGTTTCCTTGAGTCTAAAAAGGCCCCACTCTTACGCGAGGATGGAAGTGGATACGCCACTTACGCACGTCATCCCGAAACGGGGTGACTACCGAAAACCACGGTAAAGCTGACAGCAATCTAGCATGCCATCTACCAACTCTCACTCATGGTTGATGACGGAGAACATCGGGACGTCTCACAACCCCGCCTGGACGGAAAACCATCCAGACGTACCCAATCTCCCATGGCTATCGTCCCGCCGAGTCCAACCCAATCCGAACAGCTCCCCATCAGGAGGGGCTCGAATGTTCGGCCCAGCATACTTCTAATAACGTCAGAAGTACCACGAGTGCTCACGGTCCGCAGCGCCCGCACCACGGCAGCTGAAGGGGTCGGAACCCTCCCCCTCCTTACGTTTTAGACAGCTGGAAGCAAACCTAGAACTTTCAACACAATACACACGAATTAAAGGTTGTACTTAATCGCAACAGTGCGATAACATTTTTATGCCACTCCATTGTAATCAACTTTAGCTTCAATCACATCACAATTACTTTGTATTTACATATGTTTAATAAATTGACTTGACTTGATTTGATTAGCTTTTACATTTAATTGTGTCTTTTTACATGATTAATTAATTAATGACGGTCGCATTATCTGTTCACAATTCAAATTGTCATACTTCAATTTGTCGCAACGCGTTGTGTTGTTGTTAACCTGTTCCTTGTGTTGGTAGCCGGTACTTTGTTTGATGTGAATAGTTATTCTTTTATCTATCGTCCAGAATAATCCATAAAATGGCGGCAGGTACGAATATGGATGGTATTGAATTCCAAGAGCCGGACGAAATTCTGGAAGCTGCCGAAAGGATAACATTGGAAATGCTACCAAAAAAATCCAAAACATATGATAACGCACATAATCTCTTCATTGACAAGTGCAAGGTAAGTACTACTAGCGAATAAACAAAACATTTACATTCTCGCTACACACGTTTGTTGATCTCGCTCTAGGCGCCACTTGCATATAGCCCTGGAATGAATATAGGATTATTTTATTGTTACTTATAAATTTCAGGGCTGTCTAAAAATAGTGTATGCCACACGTATTAAAAGTGATTTTATTTTGTTCGTACCCTATTATCTCATTTTCCAAACATTCCTACTCGAAAAATAAAAGCCTACTTATAGTCATCGTATCATAAATAACTATTACTGCTCTATTTACTTTTTCTACCATATACTAGTAGAAAGAGAAGGTAGTGTATTCTACTCGAAAAGTCGAGTTCGAGGTTTCACCGGAAATACATGTTTTGATTCCCCCTTAATTTAAAAACAGCATCTTAAGAGAAAGATTTTCGCGCGCGCGTGTGTGTGTTTGTGTCTGTGAGCAGAGGGGCAGTACTTTTGGTACCTCATTAATTAAAATCTGGATATATTTTCTTGTGTATGTATATGTCTGTGAATAGTACTTTAAATGATAGTGTATAAGTAAATGTATTTTTGGTGGAAACAGTTGGTGCCTTAAAATGTGAAGAGAGTTGCTATTTCAGTGTAGGGAAAGCTGTTTTCTACAAGCAGGTAGAGAACTATACAATAGCTTGGCCTCGTTCTATTGTGTATAGTATGCAGAAGGTGGTTGTTGGAAATTTCCTTTAGGCGGTTGATAGCAGAACACCCGACAGCCGAAATTAGAAAGTATGCCATGTGGTTTCTAGCTGCGAATGGTAGAATTTTAAATGTTTAACGTAAACAAGAAGCAACCAATGAAATTTAAACAAACAGATTTAAAATATTTTCGTAACGTGGTGGTTGAGAATAGCTTACCCACGCGTAGAAGTTGCTAATTTACCGTCAAAATGTAAAGACGTGTTTTGTGGTGAGTTAAATATGCAGTGTTATAATTTTGCGTTAATAATATAAAACTTCACAACAAATATAGTTTACACAGATTAAGTAACAAAATTTACGTTTGTCGAGGTAATTGTGTAAGTAAGCGATTTTTATTACAACAGCTACACGGGAACTTTAACTGTTAACAGCACTACAAGCCCACCAGCGTATAAGTTTCATCAATAGATTGTAACTTCATATGTTATCAGCAAGAGTGTTAACTTTAAACATTCATTAGAAATAAATCCCTATGACGTTTAATTCCATCACTTGTATTATTGTTCTGAACTGTGTAACATATATTCATCCAAGTTCCTTCGGCTACTAGGCCCTGTTGAAGAGATACATGCTCGACCTTGATAGTTATCAGAGCTAAGCCGCGGCAAGAGAAATCATCTACAAGACAGAAACTACATTAACGTAAGCAATCGAATATTTACTATATCAGTAATTATGTGTTCCAGATTCAGCTTACAACAACGCGCCCAGATAGCTAAGAAACACTGCACAATCGTGTGGTGATCTCGGCTTGATTTGGCGCCCAACGTGGGGCGACAAAGGGCTAATAGTGGTTGATAAACGGCTAATAAAGGTTGATGAATGGATAATAAAGGCTGATTGAGCTAGGTAACGGTTGATTAAGGTGATTAAGTCAGAGTAAAGCCAGATTAAAAGTAAGCTAAGAAAATCGAATAGGAAGGAACTTACTAAATTGAAGCACGAGAAATAATAGAAAGAAAGAAGATGATGACTAGCTTCGCGGATGAAGAAGAAAGAAGAGATGGGTCCAGCAGAACAACTAAGATGACAGGAGAAGAAAACCAATAATAGACTACGAGAATCGTCATGGTGTTATCGGCTAAAATCGTCTAGAAGTTGAGCGGCGCAACTCAACGAGATCGGCATATAAGTGCTTCAGGAAAGTGCGGCACACTACATCAACCACAACCAGAAACCAACGCAGAACGTCACATGTGCATCTGTAAGAATTTCAAGACATCAAAGGTCAGATAAACTTATAATAGCCAAATTTAATATGTAGCACGACAGTAGTCTGGCTTGTGTAAAATCACTGTGATAGATCCTACTACGCAGTGGTAAGGTAAACAAACGAAAGTCCAGTACTAGTATTACGATATCTAGCCAAACTAGCATTAGCAATATGAAGGAGACAGTAATAATGTAAATATCGACATGAATATAGATGATAATGTATCTGACTATACACACTTTAGTGAGGATTTGTAACATGAGTTAGACTTGGGGGCAGAGGTATCTGAGGTTACAGAGAATGTAAGGGCGGAAATACCGCTAGGTTTAGAAGCAGCACACAATGAAAGGCAAGGTCAGTCACCCATACCCAGGCCAAACCATAAGCATACCATAGTGGTAGGAACGTATGTCCCTCAGGCGTAAACCAGCGTAAATAACGATCGCAATCCACCAGTATATTTAATGAGCATTTTAAGAACTATTTCTGCGGTTGAAACCAATCTGGATAAGAAATTCGATCAAAACAAAGTTGAAATTGATAAAAAAAAATGGATAAGAAATTTGAGGTAAATAGCGAAATCTAGACTTAAAACTGGAACAAAACGCAAAAGAGTTAGATAAACAAATTGCTGATAGTCCCATGGAAATAGGGAAGAAATCAGAAGGTTAGATAACACGTTAGTGCAAACTTGTAGATCTATGCAATTAGATATTGATAATAAAGTAAACAACAGCTAAAGACCGTTAGAAAGCACGCTGGAATCAGAAATAAGTAGGAGAGGTAAATAAATTCATGATAAAATTGTTAACAGCAACAAAGAGGTTAGTGAGAAGTTAGAAGATAACAATAATGAACTAAGGCAAATGATTGAAAATACTAATACTGACCTAGTTCGCCGTCCTCCGTGGTGTAGTGGTTACCAGGATAGCCTCTAGTTTCCGAGGTCGCGGGTTCAAACCCAGAGGAAGGCGATGAATTTTTTCGGGCGTAAAAATCCTTAGCATGGCTTTCTTCGGAAGGGAAATAAAACAGGTGGTCCCGTGTCGTGGATTTACGGCACGTAAATGAAGCTCAAGCCTGATAGAGGCCTCTGAGCAAAATTATCGGTCTTTCACGCCCAATATAGAATGGGACGCTAAGGACCACAGCAGTTAAAGAGCGTGTATAAATAAAACTCAATTTAATTTTACTTAGTTCAGATACAGGTTGATTTCAGAGGCGAACTTAATGAACTGCAAAACAATACTGTAAACAATAACAGGTTGGAAAAGGAAATAAACAAGGTAGCATCTAAAATAAATAAAGTAGGATTAGAAGTCAGTAGAATTCATAGTACTATCCAGGAAAGTGATAGTAAAGTGGCATTAATAGAGAGCTGCTTAGAGGCTATTAGAAATGGTGATAATGTAGTACATTAGCTCTAGTCATAATTCACCTGTGCATGAGTGTAGTATATCTGCAAATACTGTTCATGACAAATGTAATAATGACGACAGAGGCTTAACCTCAAACTTATATAGTAATACGAAGCATGCACTTGCGTCATCCATGACAAATGCAAGCTCTCTCAGTCAACCTGCAAATGTAGAGAACAATGTAAATATGCAAAATTTAACTCAAAACTATCACGCTGTGTTAAACGAGCTACCATTGCCGAAATTTGACACTACCACCAGCCCGATATATGTTGTTGAACGAAGGTCTACCAGGGCAAGAGCCTTAGCTCAAACCCCCCTCTTGAACCCAGGGCTAGCGCCAGTCGAGTGGCTCTCCAACCGTGGGGGTTTCCCATGAGGCCAATAAAAGGCCCGAAGCTTTAAAAATGGTAATAGTAAAATAAAGTCTTGCCGGAACACGATAGAATGGCTATACACGGTAACTGATGGTGACGTTAATTTTGAAACGTTTAGAACGATGTTATTAAAGTTTTGGAAATCCAATGTTGAGCACAAAATTAGAGCAAGTCTTAGTCATAGCCAATATAATGCTAATGAGGGCATGCCAATGACAGACTACTTGATAAAACATGCAGGATGCGTTCATATAACAGCAGCTATTCGGGATGAAGGTTTTATAAATTTTATGACGATGCATTATCCAATTAAAATTCAGAATTACTTCTTGATTGCTTGATCTCGAACCATATTTTATATGACAGAATTAATCGTAGGATTGGAACATCAGGAAAAAGACAAACAGAAGTTTGAGCAGTAGGCAACCAGATCATCGTAGAGATGATGTACAATTTGATTCTAGACAACCAAGAAAAAATCGCGGGCAGCGTGAATTCAATGTCAGAAATAGTACCAGACCCATGTGCCTAACTTCCACAACAGAAATGTTGGCAGGCAGGAGCATATTAATTTTGTACATCCTGAAAGGATTAATGAGCTAAGGTCACAGCAATTCAACAACGTAGAGGATATTCGAATCGAGGTAGCATAATTACAATTCTCAGAACATTCCGATAATGAGTTACAAGAGACCATCCGGAGGGAGGAGTTGTAAATTCAAGAGATCAGGGAAGGCGTGCACGGGAACGTGTAAACACAACTCGCAAAAACGAACACGAAATCACTAACAGCCATGAGGAACGGCCAACCCGTTAATAATGACTATCTCACATCGGAAAACTATTAGTAGTTTCATTTGATGTGGGTGCTAATGGAACCTATACCAGAGCTGTGAGCAATAACAACACTTTGGAAATGACTACAAAATTAAAATATCTCAGATTAACTTCTGGCAAAGAGAAAATTGAAGAGAAATATGAGTCTCCCTATGTAAATGTCACTGGAAAAGTTATAAATGTTGCTACTGATACGGAATCGAAAGCAACAATTTGTTCTAAGCATTTCTACGAGCAGATATTAAATGACGGTGTTAAGGAAATGACACCGGCAGTGAGTAAGTTAGTATGTAAAATCGCCATAGATAAATCTGCACATATCATTAAGTTGCAAGCACTAATATCTTTGAAAATTAAATAGAGATAGGAAATAGAGATTATGGTTTTAATTGTGTCAAATTTAGTTTGTGAAGTCCTACTAGGATGTGATATACTTCAAGAACTAGAGGCTATTATCGATTGTGGGAATGAGATGCTTAAGCTATCAAAGGAAATAAAGATAAAGATATATATATATGCACCCTTTGTAAAAGAGAAGATGACGGAGATTGAGAGATTAGCAGCTGAAGAAGCTATATACGACAAAGAGCTCTTTATACAGATAAGAGCAACTCAACATATTACCACAGAGGATGTTTTAAATAACACAAATGCGTGTGTCACGAAGGCAATATACAGGCTTCCCCAACCACTAAACATATGGTGCGACCAGATAGTATTGTGAAGGTATACAACTGTGCGACAGAGAAAGGAGATCACCAACCGATTTCTCAGGAAGAAATTGACTCGCAACACCTTACCCCACAACAACAAAAACCGCTCCGAGATGTTTTATACAAAACTCTGCAGTTTTTGGTGATATACCAGGGAGGTGCAAACCCTATGTTAATTTCTTTAAAATATCGAATGTGTCACATTATAGGTGATGAGATGGGGCTTAAGGGCGCTAAACATCGAAGGTCATCAGCGCCATTACAAAGTATAAAATTTAAAATCTCAAAGCTAAAAAAACGTGACACAAACCCGCTTAGTCTAAAACACTAAAAAACATGGCAACAAATTCTAAAACAACCACACTAAATAAATAAAACAATAAAAGACTAAAACGTGTCAGGAACTGTAGAAGTCAAGGGACCAGAACGCCATATGTCCCCAGGGTAGAAGAGCCTCCCATTAAAACTGACAATATAAAAGCACAAAACTAAGACGCTCAGTGCATCAAATGCGTCGTCTAAACCCACTGTCAATAATAAAACAGAAAAGAAAGTCTACAGCATGCGCGTGGCTGCAAAAACATTGGCTATGCCAACAGACAGACACACGAACGCGCAATGGAGCTAAAACCTGACATTCTGTTAAAATGTGACGCACCGATAAGGGTGCCACACACTACTCACAGAGTGGCGCGGGGTCACCACTAAGCAAGTGTCTATGACTAAAAAGGCAATGTCCGATACGAAGGCGTGTTAAAATTACCTCTTCCCGACGAGAAGCACGGGAAGAGGTAGCCCAGACAAACGGGAGAGTTTTAACCTCCCGCAACTTGTTCCCCGTAAGGGCCGCCCACGCATCGCGACAATGCGAGAGGATACAGGCACGTAAAAGGACACACAGATCAGTGGAGGGAAGAATAGAAGTAAAACATCTGGGCGATAAAATCGGCTATTTGGCAGCGGCATCCGCAGACTCGTTGCCAGAGACGCCCACCTGACCCGGAATCCACACAAAGGAGACGCTGATGCCAGAAGCATCAAGCGAGTGGAGGAGATCATGTATGCTCTGTACGAGTGGGTGGTAATTGTACAGCGCGTTACTACTCTGAAGGGCGCTCAGAGAGTCTGTGCAAAGAACACAGTGCCGTAATTCGTGCCACTGGATATATATAAGTGACTGATAAATACTAAAACGTTCGGCGATAAAAATCGAACATTACCCCGGTAAACGAAAGATAAAACTGTGTGCACCAAAAACAAAGGCACAACCTACTCCAACATCAGTCTTAGACCCATTACTATATATAAAATGAAAGTCCTCGAATTGCGCCTGGAGTTCTAAAAACGCTGATCCTAAGACTGGAGCAGGGGTCTCATTCTTCGGCATCGACGTCAACCCAAGGTGACAATGGGCCTCAGCGCGCAACCAAGGAGGAAACCTGTTCCCCCCTGGGAAGTGCCGGCGACGGCGTAACGTCTAAATGCCGAAGAAGCTGTCGAAATCTGGAGGGAGCAATGCAGAGGAGCTAACTAAATAATGCCGATGATCAAGCGAATCCTGGAAAAATATCTCGAAGGACGGGTGGTCAGGCAAGCTGGAGAGTCGACAGGCATAGCTGCACAAAAGCATCTCACGCCTGAAGGACAGCGGAGGCTCTGCAGCTTCAGCATACAGACTGGGTACAGGGCTGGTTGGAAAAGTCCAAGTAGTGACTCGTATTCCACGATGGTGAATGGCATTCAGGCGACGTAACACAGATGGACGCGCCGAGGAATAGACAATGCACCCGTAATCAAGCTTGGATCGGACCAAAGAGCGATAAAGACGCACAAGGACTGTCCGATCAGCTCCCCAGGATGTGCCACTTAAAACACGCAGAAGACTATGAGAACGATCACACTTTGCTTTTAAAAATGAAATGTGCGAAGTCCAGCTCAACTTCCGGTCAAAGATCAATCCCAAAAATTTCGTCTCGTCTGCAAATGGAAGGTTATCCGGAGAGAGGGCGAAGGGAAAGCCTTCCGGCACCAGAAATTCACACAGATGGATTTCTCGGCGTAGAAAGTAAAGCCGTTGGAGTTACTCCAGGCGTAGAGACGGCCGATACAGTTCTGTGGACGGCGTTCGAGCGACAGGTCCGACGTGAACTGCAATAAATGGCAAAATCGTCAACGAAAAGGGGCGATGAAATATCAGGTGGAATACAATCGACATTTGGGTTGATAACAATCGCAAAAAAAAAGATGACACTAAGTACAGAGCCCTGCGGTACACCGTTCTCTTGAATAAAACGAATAGATAAAACCGAGCCCACACGTACACGAAATACGCGGTCCGTCATAAATTCCCGAAGAAATATTTGTAGACGACCGCGTAATTTCCATGCGTGAAAGGTACGTAAAACAAGTGTCATAAGCTTTCTCCAGGTCAAAAAACACAGTCACTGTTTGACACGTTCTCAGAAAACCATTCATAATATGCGTCGACAGAGACACCAGATGGTCGACGGTAGAGCGGTGTCGACGAAACCCGCACTGAGCGTTCGCCAGAAGGTTCTGAGACTCAAGCCACCATGTCAACCGCCCGTTGATCATGCGCTCCATGAAATGCAACTGGTGAGGGAGATAGGGCGGTAGCTGGAAGGTAGTTGGCGATCCCTCCCAGACTTAAGTATAGGGACAATGGCGGCTTCGCGCCAAACTGAAGGGAAAAACGCCATCTTGCCAAATACTGTTATAGACCTATAAGAGAAAGAGTTTACTGTCGCCTAAAAGGTGCTGTAACATCGGGATATGAATGCCATCCGGCTCAGGAGCGGAGTGTCTAGATAAAAGTAGGGCGTGCTCCAGCTCCCTTATTGTGAAAAGTTTATTATAGCACTCCTAATTTGGAGACCGAAAACTATAAGTCACGGAATCCAGCCGGTCTTTGAGAGTGCGAAAGCCGGCGGAATAATGGCCAGAACTAGAAACCGCCTCAAAAGCAGCACCCAAAGTATTAGCAATGGCAGCCGGATCCACTATGGTGGCATTGGAAACCTGAAGGCCAGACACAGTAGAATGCGACACTTTACCGGAGAAGCGACGAAGTTTATTCCAAACAACAGAGGAAGGCATGAAGCGATTAAAAGGTTCGACAAAACGAGTCCAAGATGCCTTCTTGATGTCCTGAATAATGCGACGAGCACTGGCGCGCGATTGTTTAAAAGTAACCAAATTATCAAGTGGGGTGTCGCCGAAACATCCTGAGTGCAGCTCTACGTGCACGAACGGCGTCGCGACAGTCCTCGGTCCACCACGGATTACGCCGAGGTTGGGAGGAAGAACGGGGAATTGTGCGTTCGGCGGCAGATAGGATCGTAGACGTAAGGTGCTGCACCATGTGGTTAACGTCAGTGAAGGGCTGGTTGACAAAAGACACGAGGCTGGAATAGTCCCCAGGCGGCTTTAAGGAATTGCCGGGTAGATGCTCTGGAAGGCTGGACGTGGTGAGAGAAAAGAGAAACGATGCAGGGGTAATGATCGCTGGAGTAGGTGTCAGCGACGACGTTCCACTGCAGACGATAAGCAAGCTGGATGGAGTAAACGACAAGGTCCAAGTGAGAAAATGTACCAGAAGAATCAGAAAGAAAAGTAGGCTCACCTGTATTGAGGAAGGAGAGGCTGAACTGATAAAAAATGTCGGAAAGAAGAGTTCCCCTCGTACAAGCCCTTGGCGAACCCCACAGGGGGTGATGGGCATTAACATTTCCCAACAGAAGAAATGGTGTTGGAAGAGCGGATAAGAGATCTCGAATGTCCGCGTTAGCGAGGGGAGACGATCGAGGTGAATAGACGGAGCAAAGAGAAAAGTAAAAGCCGTGTAATCGAACTCTAACGGCAGCAGCTTGCAAGTCGGACGTAAGTGTGAGAGTCTGAAAATGAACGCCGTGACGCACTAATATCATGACACCTTCATGAGCAGGAGTACCCTCATCCGGTGCAAGATGTAGCGAACCGGAGTATACCCTCGGAGATCAAAAGAATCGTGAGGCCGCAGCTTGGTCTCCTGCAAACACACGACCATAGTGAATGGGAATGCAATGACAGTTGCAGTTACGCCCTATGCGATCGTACACCACGTAAATTTCAGGTCAGGATAGCCGTGAATAAAAGGGATAAACTGTCTACTTAGATGGACGGCTCAAAATAACCTTTTGCTTAACCTTGGGGCTCGGGCTTTTGGTATGGAGTTGGTCAGACTCCATAGGCTTCTCAAGGGAGGGCCCACGCGCCCAGTGCCAGAAACCGATTCAAGCGCAGAGAATCGGTTCTGGGTGGCAATTGGTGAAGGGGGCCGCTGAGCGCGGTTTGTCCCAGGAGCGACTTCCGAGGAGAAGGTGAACGGTTCTTACCGCGCGCACGCGGAGGGTTTTTGAGAAAATCTTCCTTATGCAGTTTCTGCTTGGACTTCGTATCAGTGCCTTGTGACTTCAGCACCTTAAGATTTGGTTTAATTTGGCTTGATGGCTGTGCCAGAGAAGGATGACCTCATGGTAGTCATTGTCAGGTCTGTGTTCCGGCATCCTTCCGGGGTACTGGCGAGTCAACAACACAGCAGGAACGCAGGTTGGCAGGCATGGAAACGCCTCCGGGCTTCCGCGAAGGATAGTTTCTCCTTTACCCGGATCTCCTGGCTCGCCTTCTCGTCCAAGTACCGCGGACAGTCGGCAAATGACGCAGAAAGAGACCCTTTGCAATTAATGCAGACGGGAACTGATGAATAGGTACCATCATGTGAGGGCTGACTACAAGAGGCACAGATAGAAATGACACTCTTACAAGAGACTTGTGTATGCCCAAAACGTTGGCATTTGAAAAAACGCCTCACAGCACTACGTTCGTACCTTGCTGAAATACACGTGGGTAGTTCGACGCCATCGCAAGTTATAAACAGGGTACGAGTGGGTACCTACACCTCGTCGCGTTTAGCCTGCACTCGATGAACCGCTGTCACCTTTTGTTCTGAAAGATATTCGACTAGGTCATTGTCTGATATACCATCGAGGCTATGCATGGTGACGACGCCTCGACAGGAATTCAAGGTGCGGTGCTTCTCAACACGGATGGGATAACCGTGGAGAAGCGTAGCGCGCAACAAGGTCTTAGTTTGTTGATCGGACTTGCTTTGTACTAATAATGAACCGTTTCGAAGTCGAGTGCAAGAATGAACCGAACCAGCAATAGAGTCAATGCCCTTCTGTACTATAAAAGGGTTCACCTTTTCAAACTAGTGTCCTTCCTCTGTTCGCGTAATGACTAAGTAACAACCAGATGTCGGTGGTGCTACTTCGGTTACCAAAACTTTTCGGCGCTTGTTGGAAATAATGGAGAAAGAGGGCTCCATAACGAAAGAAATCCTCCACCATTGCAACCGTCTCCGACCTCGGGCTCTAATTTCCCGGGTGTTACCCCGGCTTGGGTGAGTGGCCTATCTATACCTGTCTCACCCCAGGGTCACACCTCCCAGAACATAGACAGAGGGACCCAATGACCGTGTGAAGTCAGCAGGTCATGCAATGGTCCCTCGCGGGACTGCAGTTGAACAGCGGATACGAACACAAACCCTACATGACGACCCCGGGTGGTAGGGATGACGGCATTACCCACTCACCCAGCTGCGCACCCAGTGCGCGGGTATCCGTCAGGCTGTGTCTACGGAGGATTAAAATAAATAAAATGGGAAAATAAGCCAAAACTGTGTGGGCGTTTCGCACGAAAGGCAGGCAGACGAGGACGAAAAACAGATGTGTGAATGGTTATGGTGCGAAATGTTCGGAAAGAGACTAGACAAGAAAGAAACGATGGCGAGGGGCGGCATGGAACGAAATGCAAAGAACGCACGAGAGCCTACCTTGAGTCCTCCGGTCACGAGGAGGAACCCACCTCGACCGGACGAGGGTGGAGGGATGATGATGGCGACGAGAGGCTCGGGCACCCCGGGTACGCCAAAACCCGTACTCACATAAGGTGAGCCCCTTGGGGGTCACATTATAGGAGAAAGTATGATAACCTACTAGTTGCATTGAGAGACGACGGAAAAAACGAACTCACAAATAAAACGTTAGAAAATAACATTAATGAATTAAGTGATTCCCAGTATATAAATTCAATATGTTGGACAATAAAAAGTATAAAACGTTACGTTTCAACATTAATTAGGAGATATCTAAATACATTCACGCTTGCTGATGATTCCCAGAAGGAGGGAATAGAACAAATTATTGCTAAATTATCTAGAGGAAACTTGATATCATCAATTGACTTAACTGCATCCTTCTGGCAAGTTGAATTGGACCCAGCTGTTCGTGACTATACTGCCTTCCAGATTTTTGGGAAGCAATATAGCTTTTGTGTTAACCCGTTCGGACTTAAAAGCAGTGCCAGTGGATTTTTGAGAGCTATACACAGCATTTTGGTGCCTCAGCTGGTGAATTCTTAATCAGAATTACGTTGACTTTCTTATTATCAGCAAAATCTTTGAAGAACACTTGAAAAATGCAGATTTCGTCCTAAACGAATTACATGAGCATGGCATGACTGTAAATCATACAAAATCCAAATTTTCCTTACAGGAAACAAAGTTTATTGGTTACATAGTTGATGAACATGGTATCAGACCCAATGACCAGATAGTGGAGGCCATTTTAAAAATTCCACCTAAAACAATACGTCAACTGTGAAGATGGTTTGGAATTCTCAACTATGAAAGCAAATTCATACCGAGATTAGGCGCTGAAACAGAACCTCTTAGACAATTATTGAAAAGTCTACAAAATGGAATTGGACCGACGAGGACCAAAAGTGTTTCGAAAAGATACAGAAGTTATTTGCAAATGCAATTTTATTAGAACGGCCACGAGATGGTTTAAATTATTAAATTTATGTAGACGCATTTAGCCAAGGCTATGCTGAAATTTTAGGTCAGACAGAAGATGACAACACCTTCCATGTCATTAGCACTGCTTCAAGAGGCTATCTCACATAGAGAGGAATGCTTCCGTGACAATGGTGGAAATATGAGCATTATAGTTTTCGCTAATGAGATTCAAAACCTACATTTTCCAACAGAAAGTGAAAGTATTTACCGATCACATCAGCCTTACATTCATACTGAAATGCCGACCCTACAGTGGGAAGCTTGCACGATTCATACATGCCACATCAGATTTCAATTTTGACACCAACCACATACTAGGAAAGCTTAATACCTGTAGTGATTTACTATCCGGGCTTAACTACAGCCAGCAAATTCTTGACACCACTGGCAGACAGCCTAATGAAATCCAAGTTCTCACTTTAGAAATACCTTTGAGAAAGGAGTTAATAAAACAATTCAAAGATATCAAAGAATGACGCAATAAAGTTCTGAAACTTGCATGATAGACTGACAAAGCACCAAATTAGAAGCAGCAAAGAATAACTCCATAGAACTGTATAATGGCATATTGTACAAACGGCATGGCAGAGAAGTAAAACAATGGGAAACCTACATTTCATCTAGCATGGAAATGGAAATTATGGAACAATTCCACCTAGAATTAGCACATTCAGGAAACAGATAAGACTACAGTTACCATTTTGAAAAATTTATATATCCCGAAATTAAGGCACAAGGTGCGCAAAAATATTTCCTGTTGTGATTTATGTCAGAAAGCGAAGCAGATTAATGTCGCTTATGAATACATACTAATTAAATAATCCGAGGAACTTACTTAGCTGTGATTTGCAAGGTCTAATACCGAAGAGTTTCTTTGGTAGCCAGTATTTATTTGTATGTTTCGACGTGTTCAGCAAATATGTAAGAATATATCCGTTGAAAAATGCGTGGCATGTGTGAACAGAGCTACTAAATTCTATTTCCCGGAAGAAGCCGAAGTTGATGCTGTGTTAAGTGACAATGCTTCTATTTTTACCAGCAAAAGATTTATGAATAGTCTTAGGGAACTAGATGTAAATCAACCTTTTTCATCGAGGTACCATCTCAACTCCAATTCTGTAGAGAGGGAAATTAAAGAGGTTGCGAAATATCTGCGACTGTTGTGTCACAGCAAACAAGACTCTTGGTATAATTACATTAGTGTCATCGAAAACCTACTCAATCAAAATATTAATTGAATCACTGGATTTAAATCTACAGAAACACACCAAGGAAAGCTCATGAACACAATATCAAATAAAATACCTGAAAGCATAAATGGTCAAAGTGTGACACCCGGAGAAGAAAAAATATCCAAGGAAATCTAAAAGTACTCGTCCACGATGCCAGTTTTATGGCATGCCACTTTTCTTGCGGGCCACAAATGTGGCATGTTCTGTTTACACACAGCTTGCAAAGTTGCACGATTTCGAGTTGCGCCACTATAAAAGTGGCATGTCCACAGAAATGTTGCACCGAGCGTTTACACGATGCTATATTTGTGGCTATAATTTTTCTGCATGCCACTTTCTATCAGCTGTGTGCTTGTTATGACGAATATGTCATCTGATAATGAAGTTTTATCCGTAGCATGCCTGTCTCTTATTTTACTTCATCGACGTAGAGAAAAATGTAAAAGGACGGCCAGAAAGTGTTGGGCAAGAGGGTGGATTTTAAGTCGCGAATATTGTGGGGTTGTAAACAACTTGCTGCAAGAGCTCTACGACGGAGATCAAAATTTAGAATTTCCTACGCATGTCAGAGGTGGATTTTAATTATCTGCTTAGAAGAATAGCACCTGTAATACAAAAGCAAGATACAATAATGAGAAGGTCAATATCAGCAACAGAACGTCTTGTGTTGACACTGAGATTTCTAGCCACAGGTTTCGGCTTAAAATAATGGAGCGGTAACATTACCGAATTTACACTTTCGGCTGTCATCTATATAATCAATGTGATTTTTTTTAGGCAGCAGCTATTAGTCAAAGATGTATTTATTTCTTATATTTGGCACAACAAGAACTAAGACTTTGTGCCGTTGCAAAGAACTGTATTAATCCTCATACTGCAGCAAAAACGTTAGGAATTCAAGAAGTATTTTTTGCCGTGAAGGAGAGGTTCCATGGCAATATCGCTACATTTAAAGTGAGTGTGTTGGTATTTACCAAAGAATCTACTCATCTACTGCATCATTATTGGTGCTGGTGTGGTAAAACATAAACTGCAGTACATCGTAAATTTCCCATTTTGTTTTATACCTGTCTTGCACCACTTCCAGATTTCCCTGCCTTCATTTTGTTCCTTTCGTTGGTGAACTGGGTTCCCAACCTGTGGATTTTTACTTTAATTTCCCCTGCTGACAGGTAGAACTCTATTTTTATATTATGTAACGCATTTTGTCGCTTTTGTTTATTTCTGTAATCCGCAGTGTCTACTCTCCACAAGCAATCTTTGGTCTCAATCAGTTCAATAAACGCTTTTGTCATATCCCTCGTCCATTTATTGTTAAAGGACATTATTAGCTATGAGGAAATAAATTGTCACCGTACTGCAATACATTGTTCGTATTGTTAAGGAAATAAAATGCACGTAGCTGTCTTAATTCCGTATTTAGTGTAACACAAATTATAACCCTTGTACCTACCTCTCAAACAGCTATTTATTATCACAGCAGACGACATAACATAAAGTTGCACGGAATACGCCACAAAAGTTTTCTAAACTGTTCAAGCCACTTTCAGATGGCGCAACTTTCTTTTTTTCGCTGCGTACACGAAGCAACTTCCTAAGTGGCACGCCACTTATAAGTTGCGCTGAATTTGAGTTACGCGTGCAATTTTCCTACTTGTTTGGCAGTTTACACGATGCAACTCCACTTTTGTTGCGCAGTTCGAAGTTGCAAGCCATTTAAGTTGCATCGTGGACGAGTACCTTTAGAAATACTCCGAGCAAAAGCTCTTAAAAGAAAACAAAAACATGAGGCTAGAAATCCAAAAAAAAATCGACATACGCAATCTAGTGATAGTCAAGAACAAGAGATTATTCAACAAACTACGTAAAGATTATTGGAGGATGTTCCTAAGTTATAACGGCCATACGAAGTCTACAAGAAATATGGCACAGATGCTTATGAGCTGAGAACAATATGCCAATAAAGATAATGTATCTTTACCATGACGGCAATACCATGAGCACGTGAACTACATGCAGAAACGTACCCTGACAGGCTGTTACCGTGTGCAAGAACATTCGCACGAATTCAGCAACGTTTGAGAGAGAATGGCGCATTTAAGTGGAATACTAGGGATGTACGGAGACCAGAGCGGTACAAGGCATTGAGCTTGAAGAACGAGTTATTCGTGCTGTGGATGCAGACCCGTCACAAAGTACAAGACCTATGGCTGTAAGGGAAAGAGTTAGTCATATGACTATCTGGAGAATTCTGCATGAAAATCTCCTGTGCCTGTATCAGCTTCAACGTGTGCAAGGATTAAATGATGCGGGCTCTGAGCCAAGAAGACTTTCTGTCAACGCATGTTACAGCAGAGCGCTGTGTTCATCAATTTCCTAGCCTGTATCTTATTCACGGATGAGGCTGGTTCTACTCGCGACGGCATCTTTAATTTTCTTAACACTCATAACTGGGCATTTGAATATCCTAATGAAGTACGACAGGACAACCAGCAACAGAGGTTCTCTCTCAACGTTTGGGGAGGAATCATTCATGATCACCTTATTGGTCCCTACTTCTTCCCTCCGCGTCTGAATGTACAAACCTATATCCAGTTTCCCAAAAATGCGTTGCATCACTTAACTGATAATGTGCCTCTGGACATTATACAACTAATGTGGTTTATACACGATGGTGCTCCAGCTCATTTCAGTATGATAGTTCGTAAGTTTTTGAATGATCGATTTCCGCAAAGATGGATTGGTCGAGGGGGGCACATTGTATAGCCTGCTCGATCACCTGAATTGAATCCTATGGATTTCTTCGTCTGGGGACATTCGAAGTCCTTAGTTTATGCGACTCCTGTACCTGATGTTGACATTTTGAGAGGACGTATCCAAGCTGGATTTGACCAAATACGAAACAGGAAGGAATTTTCAACCGAGTACGCTGGGAGCATGGGACGCAGGCTTAGTGCATGCATCGAAGCAAGAGGAAGCCACTTCGAGCAATTTTTATAACTTTCGATTTTGTGTTGTAACTCTGAAGTAAATTATTTTCAGACCCATGTTCATATGAGCTTTTTACTGTTTTGATGCAGGAACGCGTCCCCCAAATATATGACACCAATAAAGATACATCCTCTAGATACACATAAGTAAGTGGGAAAGTTTCAAAAACAATGCTAAAACTTTATAAAGTTCATAAGAAGCACTGATCGAAACTTAAGAGTGGCAGTTATGTTAACTATTAATAAAGTTGTAGGCAATGAGTATCAAATAAATGATAATGTATCAGAAAAGAAAGTGTCTTTAAAAGTAAAACAAATATTTACATTACTGCAAAAGGCCTGAGTACATTGATAAAAAGCACATATATAATTATATCTAAAAGCTAAATGACTCAACAAAATATGTATGAAGCAAAGGAAACTAAAATGTAAATAGTTATTATAGTTGCAAGGTACTCTGTACTGTATTTTAACACTTACCACTCACTATATATACGAACTTCACAATTCACAATACTCAAGTTGAGACACCATAACAGTGGGAATGCTTCACGACTATATTCGTTCTTTTGCATGTAAATTTAGTGAAGTTGTCAAAAATCCGGCAACTTTTGTGGCAGCGACTGCTGGGTTCGATACTGCAACATATATTCTACAACTGTAAGTAAAAGTTGGCTAATCACTAACTTGATTTTATTTGTAAAATAAAGTCGGTTTTTTTAGAATAACCTACATAACCTAAACAAAGGTTAAACGTTTGCATGGCCACCTCTACTAACAGAGGTAGGCAAAATGTTACCAATCTAACGAAAGAAAATACAGCTAGCATTGACTATCAAAACCAAAATGTAGTGAATACTGGTTGCAAAAATGTTACTAATAGTAATCGCTCGAACAACAGCGGAAAAATGATATCACAAAATGCTGAACACAGTACTCCGAATACCCAAACACACAAAGACCCAAACGAAACACGGAAATCTGCCAACAATGAACTTGTGCCACCAATAAAACCAAGCCACTCTAATGTAACAATGTCAAACCCTACAAAAAACAGTAATTTGCTATTGAATCCCATGAGGGAATTAGCATCAGGACTGCATGCTTGCACTAGGGAAACTCACGAACCCTAATAACATACGCCGTTTCCCGTTTATCGAACGGAAGAATCTGCGTTTCTTATCCGGTGAGAAATATGCAGAGGAAATCACCACAAAGCACCCCAAAATTCTTATCAACAGTTGTTCCTTGGTAACACTAGGGGTTGCTGATATAACCACAGTGGCATATGACTATACAGGCGACCTAGGAGGCCTAACTCGTGCGCTTCAAAAACTACACCCTTTCCCAACAAAGGCATTGTTATAATGTTGCTCAAAGCTGCAGACATGGCAAAGGACATCTCCAAACCAGACTATTCAAGCGATGATTCTTCCTATCTCATACAATAATGGACATAAAGGCTCTTGACTTTCTAAATGTCAACAATAATTCAATGGAATATAAACGGTTTTCGACCACAATTCGAATATTTACAGCTACTAATGGGTAATTTCCTTGAAGGTACCGTCCTCCATGGTGTGGTGGTTACCATGCTTGCCTCTAGTTCCCGAGGTCGTGGGTTCAAACCCGGCGGAGGACGATGGATTTTTTCGGGCGTAAAGGTCCTTAGCATGGTTTCCTTCGGAAGGGAAGTAAAGCCGGTGGTCCCGTGCCATAGAACCTCAAGCCTGATAAAAGAGGCCTCTGACCACAATTCCCGGTCTTTCACGCGCAATATGGAATGGGAAGCTAAGGACCACAGGAGTTAAAGAGCGTCCATAAATAAAAACTTAATTAATTTTTTTCTTAAAGGTGCCTTGGAGATGCAAGCAGTACGCATATTTTCTCAAAAAATCTCCCATTCAAGCAAAAATCGCTGTATGTGTCGTGAAATATATCTGAGTCCTTCTGGCGCGCATTTTAGGATTTACACATTTCTTCTGTTTTCGCTGGAGCTCTGATTCCCAAAGAAAAAAAATAAAGACGGTTCCATCTATCTTGCCATGGCTTTCCCATTCCACTACTTGCATTACACATTATCTGCCTGACTCGCACATACAATATTATTTTGTGTCACAATCATAGCGCCAAAAAAGAAAACACGCGGTAAGCTAGAAAGAGCATCCCCTACCCTTAGCACCTCTGCAACCTTAACAAAAAAAAAGGCACAATGCCGCATTTGTCAAAATTCATGAAATATGCCTGTCTCATTCTACCCTGCCACCGCAGAAGTTAAAGGAAAAAATAATTAGTATACTCTACACCTCCTTTGGATATGATCCGCCTGACTCCTCCATACAAGACAGCGCTATAAACTTGAACAGCATTCCCCTACCCTACACAACCCTGCATACTCAACTCAAAAATCATAATGCCGCACTTACCAAAATTCATGAAATACGGCTGCCTCCTCCTATGCTAACACCTGCCGCAGCCGAACTTAAACAAAAATGAATACTATACTCATCATCTCCTTAGTGATACCGCAAGTCGCCGCAATTGAGTGAAAAAACATTAGAACTTTTTTAAGAAAGTACAATATATAAAGATCTCGTGTATTTATTGATTCAATTATAAAATAGCGAAAGAGCTATGCTGATTGCGCGTATCTCGGGTAATTACAGTTATGTATTTAAAACATGCACCGCATACAGTCCGCCAGACTCGTCCCATACATAATTCTTTATGACACAATCAAAAGTGAAAAAACCGTTTTAAGTTTGCAACAGCATGTCTTCCTCCGTGGTCTAGGGGTTCCCTGTTAGCCTCTAATTCCAGAGGTCGTGAGTTCAAACCCGGCGGAGGGTGAAGGTTTTTTTCGGACGTAAAAATCCTTAGCATGGCTTCCTTCGGAAGGGAAGCAAAGAGGCCTCTGAGCAAAATTTCCAGTCTTTCACGCCCCATATAGAATGGGACGCTAGTAGTTAAAGAGCATCCCTAAAACTCGACTTGGCCATAGCACCTGCAACTCAAGAGAAAAACTGGAATACACTTGCCTCATTCTACCTTGACATTCGTTACCGCAGAGGTTAAAAGAAAAATTAATAATATACCTATCACCTGATTAGTGCCTCTGCAAGTGAACGGGTAAAGGTTTTTAAATTGACAGAGGTTGTCATTCGATAAAGAAACTTAGGGATATTCTATATAAATAACACCTTGTTTCAATTACAAAAATGATATAAAATAGCGAAAGAGTGAGAGACGGTGAGAGAGAGCACGAAAGAGAGAGATTGCTGATTACGCGTATATCGGGTAATTACAGTTATGTATTTAAAACTTGGAAATAAGCATTTTAGCTCTCGAAAGATCTTAGAAGGGGGCGATCGTGAATGCAATAAAGAACTGTAACGCACAAAGAACCGGCTTACCCTTTTACATGCTCGTATCGGTACGGGAAATCTACAATTCAATACAAAACGTTATTGTCCTTTTTTCGGAAGCGCCTCGCAAATATAAATACTACGGCACTGCATAAATAATACTACACTGAATATAGCTATCCCAGGGTGAGCATATCAGAATCCAGCATTCACACTAAAAGACACTTTTCTGTGATGAAATAGATGGACTACTTCCATCGGATTTAACTATGAAAATAAATCTTGCTTTTTCTAGCGCGCTAAAGATTCAAGAAGAATTCTTGATAATATACGATAAATCTTATTCAGAGTGTGAATTTAACACTGCGCTAAAACCAGAAATCGTCTCAAAGAAAACAATCTATTGTAGCATTTTAAAGAAAGCCCAAAGAACCCATTTACTTTTCAAAAAGGTTCCTTCCAAAATTTTCAGTTTCTATTTCATTAAAAATCATCCTAAATTCACACATAAAGCGCTCTTTGCAATGATGAATATAATGGCATATGTGGAATAAAATAAATGTTACATGAATGTATGTAAAATTCTATTTTGCAGAGAGATAAATAAATCATTCAGTGTAGAAATTTCCAATAGTTCACTTTATTCTAGCACAATTGAATACCATGATTGCAGAGATTTTCACGAGAGAGTCTCAAATACCTCTAAATCACATTGGCTTAAAGTATCACATGGCATAAAACTGCTAGCCAATGGCGCTATATCTTTCCAGAACTACTGAATATACGCGCATGTGCGCAATCAACTTTTGAGGGTATAAAAGGAAGTGTTCGACCTAGACAGCGGCTTCGCTTCGAGTGTTCGCCGAGTCAACATCAGCAAAGGAGTTCCAACAGAAGCAAGCAGAAGCGTTCCGCTGCAAAGAAGCAGCCACCGCTGGAAACGGTCGGCATTGCCACGGTTTGTAACCGAAGCCCACACACAGCTCTTGAGCATTGCGCCTTTACAGTGTGGACGAGTAGGAGATATGCGGTCATAGCGAGCAGTCGAAGGACTAGCTTAAGTGCCTCACTGAGGTCCGACCCTCTATCTCCCCGTGCTTTTCAGCACTCGTTAATTCTACTTTCTCTCATACTATCCCGTTTTCCTCTTTACTATCATAGAATAAGTTCCCCGATAGGCTAGCTTTAGGTGCTACTACTGAAAGACCAGTAGTATCTAGTCAGGTTTTAATCTCTTCTTTTCTTTCTTCTTCATTCACTAGTTAGACTATTAGGAATGGCGAAGAGTAGTAAGACTGCACTGACTACCAAGCCGATTCTTTCACCAACTAAGACGATGGCCCATAGGAAGAAGGCCACCCAAACAAAAACCAATTCCACGACTCCTTCCAGCCCCAAGCCTCGCCACCTGAACCTGTTTCCGGGACTCCTACAAGTCCTACACCTATCAGCCCTTCCTCACGCAAATCTGACACTTCAAAAAACACAGGGCCTGACGCCACACATACGCCCTTCGACTATAGCACAGAAAGGAGGTCAACAATTGCACCAATGTTTGTTAGTAAGAGCCAAGCCGCGATCTTCCGCCAACTTATCTCTGGCATTGACAAGACTTGCCACCTAAATCAAAATTACATTATGAACACAGCCCGCAACTCCGGTGACTTTTGTATAAAGGCATTCTGCCTGGGTGATTGCCAGATTCTGGCAAACCACCTCAGGAGTAAACGGATGCCGCATTATCTTGTCCCCATCCTGAGGAGAAAACTCTTCGTTTTGTCATCAAGGTGCTGTACGCTGAAGTCACCGGGGACGAGATTAAAGAAGACCTGGCGCAAAGCGCTTTTCAGGCCAATAGGGCCGTCCAGATGAGGAGGCGCAAAAGAAATGGGACCCCCTGCCTATGTTCTTAATTGAACTACAGGATACCACAGAAAACAGGAAAATTATAGATCAAGTTTTAGCACACTTCCGAGTACACGTAGAGGAGTATAGGGCCGCCGCGGAGCCTAAACAATGCTCACAGTGCCAGCAATCCTGGCATGTGAAGCGAGAATGTAGATTCCCCGCCATAGTCTGCGCCATATGCACGGGACCTCATTTCTCAGGGAATACACCGTTCCACTTCTGGAACCCTTATGCGTATTATGTGGCGGTCACGGCCGTGATGCAACTTGGCGCGGTTGCACAGCATATTCCGCCTTATGTAGAAAGACCATACTCCGTGTGCAGCCTCCTAGACCTCCCAGGATAGGAATAGAGCAAACTTATGCAGAGGCTGCCACGAAAAATGCAAAGTGGTTTACTACGAACAGTAAAGGCCAATTACGTCCAGCCCCAGCAGCTGAACCCTCTGTGGTTGGGAACCTTCGTCTCGCTAACGAGGTTAACCCAAACAGCAATGAACGACGCCCCGACAAGACAACACCCACTCGTAAATTCAGGACCCTCACAGCAGGTAGCTGGGCCTCACCCAGTTTCCCCCTCGGGAAACAAAAATGCACAAGGATGCAAGCATGTCAATGGGCACACTAGTGAAGGCACTAGGCATGTCCACCAAAAGAATACCAATGAACAAAGTTCCCAAACAAGACTTCTAGTCATGGTTAATTCAGATACAGCTAGAATAATAATCTGGAATTGTCACGGCATTCGCAGAAAGTCTAAAGAATTAGCAGGTGTGCTTCAGGCATAATCGATACGAATAGCTCAATTAACCGAAACACATGTCAACCCCACAGACTGCCTATCTGTTCCAGAATACAAAGTTTATAGAAACGATTGCGACCGTAGAGGACGAGTAGGAACAGAGATAGCTATTCAGTCTAATATATAGCATTATCAAATTAACTTTCACGTTCTAACTCGCGCCGAAACCACGGCAATAAAACCTAACATTAACAATACCAAATTGTCATAACATCAGTCTACAATCCCCCGGGCGACATAGACACAGATGAGTAGATAGAATCATGAACTTAGGACCAAGAGTAATCGCAGCGGGAGATTACAATTGTAAATATTACCTTTGTAATTGCGTAAATCTCAACCCTAAAGCCACTAAATTACAAATTTTCATTAACAATACAAATTACTTAATAAGAGGTCCAGAAGAGCCCATCTTTACACCCTACATGCCGAACCACACGACGGACATACTAGATATTGCGCTTTTAAATAGCATACCCTAAAACATAGATCTACAAGTAATGAACGATTTCACGTCAGATCATTTACCGATCTTGATGACATTTAATGTCCCAATTGGATTCAAGCCAGCTCCTTTAAGGCACAATTACAATCAAGTATACTGGGAATTCTTCGAAAACATCGTAGATCACTACCTCCCAGATCTACAAATAAACGCCGCTAGAGAGCATGATATCGCGATAAATAAGCTAGAAACGGCGATAAAACTAGTCACCACGGCCTGCGTACTCCTAATGCAGCTACACAGTTCAAATGCTAGATTTCCCAAGGACGTAGAAATGCTGCAGCAAACACAAACAGAACCAGATGTAAATAGCAAAGAACCAGAAATGTAATACACGTAAACCAATATTACCAAGCTAGAGACTTAGGAAATGTGCGCGCCAGAAATTTCATTCAAAATCTAGGGAACAACACTCTTGAAGATCTAAATCTCCAAAAAAAGTTCAGTTTGGCAAATAGCGAAGTGCTTAACGCGTACACGAACTAATATTCCTCCCTACAAATTAACAGTTCCATAACAGAACCTCCCCAGGCCAAGGCCGAAACCTTCGCGGTCATTCTAGAAAATGTATTCTCTCCCAACCCAACAGTTGGACAAGACGAAATCGAAAACGAAGCTGACAACATAGGCCAAACGCGGACATACAATAAAATGCGAAAAACAAACCCAGGCGAAGCAGGCTGGATCATCAAGCACCTGTCTACAAGAATAGCACCACGTCCAGACAAGATACCTAATGTGGTACAAAAGAACCTCCCAAACAGAGCAATGAAGCTATTAGCTAATATATTTAACTTCACTCTGGAACACGGCAGATTTCACCCTTCTTAGAAAGAAGCCAAACTTCTACTATTCCCGAAAGCAAATAAAAATCAAGCACTACCCATCAGTTATAGGTAAATTAGCCTCCTAAACACTATAAGCAAAGTATTAGAAAAAGTAATACTACAACGAATAAACAAACACATACACAAGCACTATAATAATGTGGGAACAGTTTGAGTTTAGAGCACAACACTCTACCACCCTGCAACTGCTAAGAATGACGGAAGAAATTATCAAAGGATATAACACGAACAAATCAATAGGCGCTCTATATTTAGATATTAAACGCGCTTTTGAGAAAGTCTGGCACGCTGGACTTATCAGGAAACTAAAGCAATACCACTTTCCAGACTCGGCTATAGCCATCATTAGGGATTACCTCTACGATCGACGCTTTCACAACACAGTAGAGGAAGCAGCATTAAGTACCTAACCAATAAAAGCTGGGGTCTCACAAGGAAGCCTCTTGGGGTCGAAACTGTTTAACCTATACATAAATGATATGCCTGATCTTGTAACAACGAACAAATACATGTATGCAGACGACACTCCCATAATAACGCAATCCACTCAACCGCGAATCATACATTTGCGACTGCAAAATGCATTAAACACGCTCGAACCTTGGTTCACCAAGTGGAGAATTGAAGTTAACCCCAGGAAGACACAAGTAATAATATTCACGAAAAGACTGCTTCACCGGAAAGGTAAAAGCATTCTTAAGCCGCTTAACTACCAATGCGAAGGAATAGAAGGACCAAGTGACCTACTTAGGTGTTTATGGATTAAGGACTTAACATGGAATAAGGACATTGCTAAGGTCAGAGACAAGGACAATGGCCAGCTCAACAAACTATTCCCAATCTTCAATACAAATAGCCAATTCAAACTAAACATGGGACTTAACCTATACAAAACATTAATTAGGCGAATTATGATGTATGCAGCCCTGGTATGGGGATACGCTGCAAAAACTCACATAAATAAGCTACAAACACTCTTAATTGAAGAATTCATTAAGAGTCAAAGCTTTAACTTATATAAGTATAAGGAAAAGAACAGCAACGGACTAATACAAGAATTGGGTGAAACCAACGCAAACAAACACAAAAGATCGCTGTCTCTATTTGAATGAACCTTCGGCCTGGGGGAACCAAGAAATTAACATACGAGAATACCTTGACGCCCTAGTAAGACTTCCGTAAAACATTACCCATGACTGTAGTTACACAACGTGACCCTTGGTAGCCCTCGAAGTCCTTGCTCTCCGAGCCAAGGTGGCCCCGCAGTATGAGGGCCCCCCGCGAGTGGCACCAGCTCAAACCTGCGCCTTGAGGCAGGCAGTCCGCCGGGTGTGCACTCTATGCGACACAGCATTCAACATGGACATGCATAATGGTAACACAAAGTGAGGATGCCAAATGGCAAGAAAACAAAATATTATCTATCAAATTGAAAATCAAATAAAATACAATAAGCAAACGACGATGCCACAAGGCGGACTATAATAATTGCTGTCATAATTAATACGTCACTAATATACAACGACGATGTCATATGACAGACGTAAACTATATATTATTAAATTCCGAATATATACCCAAGTGCAAGTTATACTTACAGCATGCAATAACTAAGTTAATGTGTATATATGTGCATGGTTATTAATATATATATATATATATGCATGCCTAGTCTAGTTTGTTTCAGAGACGCAGTCACTGTATCAAGATGGCCTGACTCGCGTACAAGTGCATACTTGTGACGCACAACACACGTAATACAAGAAGACACAGCGCTCTGGCGTGGTCAAGAACTAGAAGTGTAACATCGTGAATGTCCTAACTCAACACCACCAATCCGCCGGGCGTGATCAGGGTTTCGGCCATGGTTACGTCCTGACTCCTCACCTTCACCTGGTCTAGGCCCCAAGCCGACCAATACACCCTCTTCTTGAATCCACAAGTGCAATACCGGTGCTGCACTTTAATTGAATCCTCTCCTGTGAAGGTTTTTATTGGATAGAGACACGGCTTATGCCGTGGTAGAAATCCACACTCCCGCACCGGGGTTAGTACGCAACAGTATTTTTCCTCCACACCAAAAAAGGCGCGTTAATTATAATTTGACTTGTTACAGTGTAGTTAGTGAACTTAATTGTGTTTGATGCAAGTATATCACTTCTACAGGCACATTCTACAACATCGCAATCGCAGGCAAGGGACTGTTGCATTTGTTTTATTTGCAAGGGTTTTCAAAGAACTGCATCTATTCAGTTTAATAAGTGGTTTAAAAAGCGGCATTATTTCAAGGAGCATTTCGCCTAAATACAACCGCAAATTATCACAATAATGTATGCCTGATTTAAATACAAGACAACTGCGATCCCGTATTAACACAATTTTCTCCTAGCTATTTGATTATTTACATCGATTGAAATGTATGCGTATAAATAACACCACTTCAATTTGGGAAATTATTAAAACAAACACTACAACAGCCTGTAAATTCATTTAAAGATATTACCCCAGAATAGCTGCAGGCAAGTTATTAAATGGGATTCATTCCGGAAATCAACGCTTTTTCTATTCATTGCATATAGCTGCCTACATTAAATACGTTATTTATCAGTGCGGGCATTAAATTCCTGAAATATTAACGCAGCGTTACATAGGATCTTTTCGGTCCATATTTAACATCCATCCTTTCTTATGTGAAATAAAACGTAGTGAAATTAAACCACCTATCTCCATCTGTCTGTAAATAAAATCACGCTAAAAATAAAAAACACAACATTCTGTAGATTCATTTAAAGTATATTTAAAATTATTACGTGAGAATAAATCGATTTTTGCAAGTTATTAAAGAGAATACATTCGAGAAATCAAAAGTTTTTCTATTCAATACATATACCTGTCTACATTAAATGCGTTATTTATCTGTACGTATATTAAACTTACAGATTCAACGGTGCGGTTTTCTTTCCATAGCAGAAACAAAATTCTCTGCAGTTTGTATAACTTCACGAT
Organism: Deroplatys truncata; assembly: GCA_030765065.1. NCBI lineage: Eukaryota > Metazoa > Arthropoda > Insecta > Mantodea > Mantidae > Deroplatys > Deroplatys truncata. The sequence continues at coordinate 123,334,172 of CM060978.1, forward strand.
ATATTATATTGTATATACACAAAATGCCATTAACGCAACTTTACATCGTATATTTTCTATATAAACGAATTATTCAGATGGGGACGAAACAATAAGTTAGAATTCAATCCATCAAAAACTGTAGCTATACTGATTACAAAAAAAATTGAAGTGCGCAGTATCAAACTGGACGGTCAACTTATACAGATTTCAAGTGAAATTACATACTTAGGTGTCACATTAGACAGCAAATTAATATTTAGGACCCATTTTAAAACATTGGAAATTAAAACTATCAAGCTATACAGAGTCTGTCTACTGCAGCACGATCAACCTGGAGTTGAATTTCGATATTCCGAAAACTTTATAACGCGGGTCAGTACAACCAATGGTTCTATACTGTGCAAGTGTTTTTGAAAAGGCACCATATAAACAATGGCCTCAAACATAAGTCCGCACAAATTCAAAGAGGGTTTGTTTTGCGTATCACACAGTTTTGACTGATGCTGCCCTTGTAATTGCAGACGTCGAACCTCTGCGTCTTACTGGAATCTACATAGCTGCACTTACAAACTGAAAAAAGAACTGGAGCCAACCAGCCATTCTGGGCGATGTGGACATCGAACGTAAAGCTCATACACACCTGTAGGACACCCAGCTGAGTTTGTTATTTCTGATATTGAATCGCAGTGTTACAAGCATTACATCTACAGTGATAGACCTCGCACTTTCGAGGACATCACGATGGTAGGCTGTGACTTTATAGTATATGAAGAAGGAAGAGAACTGCATACTCGGCAAATAAAGTTAAAATCATATTCTACTGTTTTCAAGCTGAACTTCTCGCTTTATTGAAAGCAGTGGAATGGTGCTCAGATAATAATACAAGTGCAAATATTTTCAGCAAATCACAAGCAGCGTTGAACTGCCTAAATGATAAGTACAACTTGAATAGTATTGCTGTAAGAATCAGGAATATAGTTACAAAATGCAAGGAACACATGTTTTAGGTGTGTAAAAGGTCATTTTGCTATTGAGGGCAACGAAAGAACTGAGCAGCTGGCAAACAAGCTTCTCATTCCAGCTCAGCTGATAATAGTCAAATGAGATCTCCGATATCATATGTAAAAAGTTAATAAAAGAATGTATGATCACCTACTGGAACGAGAAATGACTAAAAATAGTTCTCGAACCAAGGAATTATTCTTTCCCATTGTACAGGGTAGGTTAAAATTAAATACACCGTGTCCAGTTTTCAGCTAACTCAGATAATGTCAGGTCATGGAAAATTTAATGCATACATCAAAGGATTCAAGATTGCAAAAACAAATAACGCTTTTTTGGATCTGTGCAGAAGATAATAAAACTGTGTATGTTCTTTTTTGTCTACTTTTTTAAAGGAATCGTTATTTGTTAAAATCACATCTAATTTGTTATTCTAATACTTTTCAAAGGCCTTTAAACAATTTGTTTCTCAAGAAATGCTGATCGTTATCGTTTTATAAGCTCATTGAATATGTATTTAAACATTTGCAATGATCATTGAAATATATTTTCGAATTGCTGTTAATGTCCATTAGATTTAACTTTAATGTTTAATTGTTTCTGTAAAATGTCAATACTTCATTTTTACATTATTTATAATCCTAACATACTATGGTACGATAGGGTTCTTCTATGGAGACCCACAAACAAATAAATAAATAAACAAATAGTGTGTTTTCAGGATATATTTTACGAGGGCGGATCGAACAGTAACTCACAATAATATTTTCTGCCTTGGTATTCCAGCTGGAATGTTGCAGTTTCACACAGATATAGTTTGAAGTTTTCACTACATAGGGTATTTTTTGTTTTACGTGCAGCTCTAGAGAGAGAAGCGTGAACTACGCAACAAAAATGGCGCGCATATTACTGTCGTCCACGTGTGAAGAGCAGAGAGTTGTGGAAATTAAATTGAGTTTTATTTATGGACGCTCTTTAACTGCTATGGTCCTTAGCATCCCATTCTATATTGAGCGTGAAAGACTCATAATTTTGCTCAGAGACCTCTTTATCAGGCTTGAAGCTCTTTTACGTGTCGTAAATCTACGACATGGAACCACGAGCTTTACTTCCCTTCCGAAGGAAGCCATACTAAGAATTTTTACGCCCGGAAACATCCATCGCCCTCCGCCGGGTTTGAACCCGCGACCTCCGGAACTAGAGGCTAGCATGGTAACCACTACACCACGGAGGACGACAGAGAAGTGAGGTTCGATATTTGTGGGCCAAAGAGCATAAACCGAGTGATATTCACAGGGACATGCGTGGCGTGTATGGGGATGATTGTATAGACCGTAGCAATGTCTCCAAGTGTGTGGATTCTTCCTAGAGGGCCGTGTGAACCTTAGTGATTCGCCACGCTCCGGGAGGCCGGTAACAGCTGCAACCCCGCAGACTGTCAGAGGCATTGAGGCGGCAATTCTGAAGGACCGGCGTGTGCAACTGCGAAACTTATCGCAACAGTTCAACATTTCCTATGGTGCAGTGTACGATATTGGTTATGACACGTTGAAATTTCGTAAACTTAGCGCTCGCTGGATGCCTAAGAACCTGACAGACAACCACAACGGCAGCGAATGATGACGAGCTTGGATCACTTAACGCGGTACGTCGCAGAAGGGCATGACTTTCTGAAAGGAACCGTCACTGGTGATGAGTCGTGGGCATGCCACTACGCGCCCGAAACCATGCAGGCAAGTATGGAGTGGAAACATGCCGGTTCCCAGTGAAGAAAAAAATTCAAAGTGACTCAACCTGCTAAGAAAGTGCTTGTGACGGTGTTCTGGGATATGCATGGTGTTATATTGGTAGACTTTGCTGAACACGGAGCCACTGTGAATGCTGCAGCCTACATCTAAACTTTGGTGAAGTTGCGTCGTGCCCTTCGTGACAAACGCCACAACATGAATGCTAAGGATGTCAAAATTCTTCATGACAACACTTGCCCCCATGTTGCTGCTGCTATTGGTCAGAAAACCGCTGCAGCTGTTAGTCAGAAAATCACAAAATTTGGTTGGGATGTGCTCCAGCATCCACCATACAGTCCAGACCTTGTACCGTTGGACTTTCATCTGTTTGGTCCCATGAATAAATTCCTGGCCGGCCAACGCTTTGCAACAGATGTGGAAGTGAAATAAGCAGTCCGTAGATGGCTATACTCTAAGGAAACGGACTTCTAGAACAGGGTATATTGAAACTGGTATCACGATGGGTGAAATGTGTTGAGAAACTTGGTGACTATGTCGAAAACTACGTAAAACGTGTAAGTTCATTTGCGATTTTTTGTTTTGTTTTAACTATTAAACCTTTTGTAAAAAAAAATGTGCGTTACTTTTCGATCCGCGCTCGTAGATCTATTCTTTTTACGAGAAATAAAATAAAAAAGGAAGTGACATTAGAGGCGTATCTCTATTTGACTGCAAAAATGCTAAAAATTTAATTTCTTGCACGCTAACATTATAATATACTTATTTTTCTCTAAAAGCACTTGACGTTGTATACATGTTAAAAAACGAAGAAAAGCGAAAAACCGAAATTCTAAACCCCAGCGCTTATTATAAAGCAAAAAAATCTAAATGTAGCGTATAAGAAATTTTAGAAATAATTTCCAAGTTCACCATACCCTAATGTAGTGTATTATATTCACACAGCTTTCTCTACTCGCTATTCTATACAAGGCTACTTTATGCGTCGTAGAAGCGAAACATCCATTACTTCCCCTATTCGCTGTTCCTATGCAACTAGGAAAAACTCTCAGAATGCTAGGAAAATAACATAACAAATTCACACGAATTTCTATACTCGTTCTCTCTTCTACACAACGTTGCCATGCGTCACAAGATGTTTTTAATTTATTATAGTGATAAAGTGAAACTTTAAAAAAGAAATGCAATGTAGTAATCCATTGAAAGCAATGCTAGCTTGTGGACATATATGTATAATGCAGAATAAACTAGCCGAGAAATTCAAAATATGCCATTTTATTAACCAAATGTGTGTGTATATATATATATATATATATATATATATATATATATATATATATATATATATATATATCTCACACGCACGCACACACATATGTATTTTCAACTTAAAAAATCCACACTTTGTATTCCTATTGAATAATACATAATGAATAATACATGAAGAATGTCTGTTACAGAGAGTTTAGCAGACCGTTTTAACATGATATCTGAAGATAACATTTTCTCACCGGTTCAGAGTTCAGGATGTCAAAATATACAGGAGCTATGATATAAAATTAATAAGAAGGGTGAACACCAAATATGGAGCCAGAATCATAGCTACCTTGGATGACAGCCAAGCGTTTCTGCCATTAAGATATGATTCTCTAACAGATGAAGATCTTGCAGAAATGCCAGGGAACTTTCATCTGGTATACTGCAGCTTCGTGGAGAATGGAAAATTTAAGACACGTAAATTGTCTTTTGTGCCCAGTGAAGGTATGTGCAAAAAAGCTTCAATATATACACATAACGTCTGTAAATTATGCCTTGTGTCTGTGAGATGATAAGAATCACAAGTGAAAATAATTGCATACGCTTTAAAGCTAATACATGCAACAATCTGTAAATAATGGTGAAAACTGATTGTGAAAGTATAGCAATGATTATTATTAATAATAAATCATAGTATTATTAAGAATAATAGAATAATTGTTTTGCAGAATGTTACAAAACAAGATATAATATATGTATTTTTTTACTTTTCTGATTAAGGCAAACTGAACAGATAAACTTCATATTCGCTGATTAAATAAGAAGAACGTGGATGGAATTTTTAAAAAAAAGTTCATTGAATTCCGAAGAGGGAGAGGAAGAAGGAGGAGAGAATATTACACAGCGAGAAGAAAGCCAAAAAGCAAACTCCACTTGATTGACTATTTTTTCTGTTTCTTTTGTCAACTTAATTTCTATCTTAAGTATACCTGCTTGTACAGTATTCATGCACTAAACATTTATGTGATAATTTGAAAGGAATAAAGATATCCACCCACCCACCTACGTTTTATTCCTGTATAATATGTAGCACCCATGGAATAAAAAAATCTGTATCTAAACTGATTTTTTTTGCCTTATAATACATATAAATTTCATCGTCATTACAGGTACAGCGATTTGGGCATGTCATTTAGGTTACTTCTTGTCAGCTAGCCATTATAATCCATTGAGAGAACTTACTCTGATGACAATTCTGTTTTATAGTTTTGGATTGCAATTCAGAAAACCTTAAAAAGGGTTCGCTGATTTATAGAAATCGCTCCACGTAGTTGTATACATGCTGAATGTTTTAAGATGATTTTTTTCTACCAGATTGGTTACATGCCGAGTCAGTAAAATATTTTTTCAAATACCTGCAGAGTGGAAAGAACCATTACGAATCTACTCTATATAAGAGAACATTTTTTCCAAATTAATATTTTTACTCTCTCTACTGCGTATAGTAAGTAGGGGAAGTACTGCATTCCACAAAAAATTCGATACCAAGATTTCATCGGAAATACACGTTTTGAGGTGCTCTGAATCCAAAAAAGCATTTTTTGGAAACATGTCCGCATGTGTAGCTGTGTGTCTCTGTCTGTTTGTGAACAGTATAACTCAAAAACGAAAATTCGGATAAATATCAAACTTGGTATTTGAGTTTAGTATCTTCCAAGAATGCTATAGGAAGATTTTCTAGAAAATCCTCCCGCCCCAGACTACCCTTTGCATGGAATATTTTTCGAAAATTTTGATTTTCTGAAAAAACTACTCTAACATTTTAATTAAAATATCATGTTTAATATATTTTATGGCAAATGAAATCCATATCTTTAATTTTCTGGGAAAGTCCTCTTCATTCTGAATGACTTTCGCATAATTGGTAAACCGTAAGAGATAGACAAAATATTAGCACACAAAATATTAGATCTCGTTAAAACACACAATTTATGTCATGTGCACCTTTTTAACAAATTCCGAGATATTCCTTGTTATTTGTTTGCATTTTCTAATGCTTATACCTTTTCTCAAATGGAAATTCATTATACTTTTTGTTATGTCCTGGATATGGAAACAATGGAATGCTCCACATAGCAACCAGCTCTTAAAAGATTTGACTATCGCTTAAAGCCTGCCACACTCCCCTTGCACCTATAAGAAAATGAGCAATAAGACGGTTCCTGCAAATGTTTATCTCGATTAACATGGAGTAGCTGGAGAATAAGCGTTTGTAACAATAGTTTGTACAAGAGTAGAGAAAGTCATGTGAGTGCAACAGATCGGACTTTTGTTTAAAACCAGTATATTACATACACGTAAGGTGGGCAGAGGGCCTGTTTAGAATGGTTGAATTAACCAATGCTTTTAAACTGTGATCAGAGTCTTGGAAGGGCTTCTTTTTTACAATAGACAGAATCTATACTCTTATATAAGATGTAATCGTGAAGACGGCATAATCAGAATGAGGAACTTTACTTATATAAAAAAGCACATATCCTCTATTGCAGAATTACAGTAAGAAATTCTTTCACATTAAAAATAATATACACAAACTAACATGCTAGCAAACTGAGATCTCGCACGAGTCCATAAGATGCAAACACTTACACAGCGAGGCTAGTCGAAAAATAATGGGCTATACAGTGTGATGATGATGATGATGATATGCGGCTTAAGGGCGCTAAACTACTGAGGTCATCAGCGCCCTTACAATGTATAAAATATAAAGTTAAAATATAAAAACAGGTAAAAGAACCGCATAATTAAAAACAGGACGTAAACCCGCGATGTCCAAAAGGCTAAAAATAACAATAAGATAACAATAACAATAATAACAACAATAAAATCAATAACAACAATAATAACAATATAAATATCTGAAAAAACCAACACACTAAAAGCATAGGCAATAAACAATTAAAACGTGTCAAGAACTATGGAATGCGAGGGACATGAGCGCCATATGTCCACTGGGGATTAGAGTCCCCATAAAAACTGACAGAAGAAAAGTATTAAGCTAAAAGACGCTCAACGCATTAAATGCGCAGAGTAAAATCACTATCATGAATAAAACGTAAAACACATTCTACAGCACGCGTGTCGTCTGCCAAAACGTTGGCTAGGCCAATAGGCAGACCCACCCGGGCACGCAATGCAGCTAAAACCTGACACTCTGTTAAAATATGACGCACCGTCAAGGGCACGTCACACTGCCCACAGAGTGGTGCGGGGTCACCACTGAGCAAATACCTATGACTAAAAACACAATGTCCAATCCGTAAACGAGCTAAAATTACCTCTTCCCGACGACAAGAACGAGAAGAGGTATCCCAGATCAACGGGAAAGGCTTAACCTCCCGCAACTTGTTCCCCCGGAGGGCCGTCCACTCATCGCGCCAGCGCGAGAGGATGCGGCGACGTAAAACAACACACGAATCTGACGAGGGAACAACAGAGGTAAAAAATCTGGGTAATAAAATCGCCGATTTCGCAGCGGCGTCGGCAGACTCATTACCTGAGATGCCCACATGACCTGGAATCCACATGAAGGACACGCTGATGCCAGAGACACCCAGCGAGTGGAGCAGGTCATGTATGCGCTGTACGAGTGGGTGGTAATTGTACAGCGCAGTAATACTCTGAAGGGCACTCAGAGAGTCCGTACAAATAAAACAGTGCCGTAAGTCGTGCCGCTGAATGTATAAAACGCATTGATAAATGCTAAAAAGTTCGGCGGTAAAAATTGAACATTGTCGAGGTAAACGAAAAGTAAAACTCTGTACACCAAAAACAAAGGCACATCCTACTCCAACATCAGTCTTAGACCCATCGGTATATATAAAATGACAGTCCCCGAACTGCGCCTGTAGTTCTAAAAAGGCGGATCTAAGAAAAGAAGCAGGGGTCGCATTTTTCGGCATCGACGTCAGCCCAAGGTGGATGTGGGCCTCAGCGCGCGACCATGGAGGAAAACGCGTTTCCCCTCGGGTAAGGGCCGGCGCTGGCGAAACGTCCAAATGCCGAAGTAGCAGTCGAAATCGAACCCCTGGAGGGAGCAATGCAGAGGAGCTAACTAAATATTGCCGGTCAAGCGAATCCTCGTAAAATACATCGAAGGACGGGTGGTTAGGCAAGCTTGAGAGTCGACAAGCATAGCTGCACAAAAGCATCTCACGCCGGAAGGACAGCGGAGGCTCTGCAGCTTCTGCGTACAGACTGGGTACAGGGCTAGTTGGAAAGGCCCCTGTAGTGACTCTTATGCCACGATGGTGAATGGCATTCAATCGACGTAACACAGATGGACGTGCCGACGAATAAACAATACACCCGTAATCAAGCTTGGATCGGACCAAAGAGCGATAAAGGCGAAGAAGGACGGTCCGATCAGCTCCCCAGGATGTGCCACTTAAAACACGTAAAATATTAAGAGAACGGTCACACTTTGCTTTTAAAAAGGAAACGTGCGAGGTCCAACACAACTTTCTATCAAAAATCAACCCCAAAAATTTCGCCTCGTCTGCAAACGGAAGTATCCCTGGCCCAAGATGGAGAGAGGGCGGAGGGAAATACTTCCGGCGCCAGAAGTTGATGCAGACGGATTTCTCGGCGGAGAAATTAAAGCCGTTGGCGTTACTCCAGGCGTAGAGACGGTCGATACAGCTCTGGAGACGGCGTTCGAGTAGACAGGTCCGCCGTGAACTGCAATAAATAGCGAAATCGTCAACAAAAAGGGACGATGAAATGCCAGGTGGAATACAATCAACAATAGGGTTGATAGCAATCGCAAAAAGTGTGACACTGAGTACAGAGCCCTGCGGTACTCCGTTCTCTTGAATAAAACGACGAGATAAAACCGAGCCCACACGTACACGAAAGACGCGGTCCGTCATAAACTCCCGAAGAAATATGGGAAGACGACCGCGGATATTCCAATCGTGAAGTGTACGTAAAATGCCGCCCCTCCAACAAGTGTCATAAGCTTTCTCCAGGTCAAAAAATACAGCCACGGTTTGACACTTTCTCAGAAATCCATTCATAACATGCGTCGACAGGGACACCAGATGATCGACGGTAGAGCGATAGCGACGAAATCCGCACTGAGCGTTCGCTAAAAGTTTCTGAGACTCAAGCCACCATGTCAACCGCCCGTTGATCATGCGCTCCATCACCTTGCAAATGCAACTGGTGAGGGAGATAGGGCGGTAGCTGGAAGGTAGTTGGCGATCCTTCCCAGGCTTAAGAATAGGGACAATGGTGGCTTCGCGCCAAACGGAAGGAAAAAGGCCGTCTTGCCAAATACGGTTATAGACCTGTAGGAGAAAGAGTTTACTGTCGGCTGAAAGGTGCTTTAACATCAGGACATGAATGCCGTCCGGCCCAGGAGCGGAGTGCCTAGAGCAATGAAGAGCGTGCTCCAGCTCCCTCATTGTGAATAGGTTGTTATAGCATTCATCATTAGCAGACCGAAAAGTATATGATGCGGAATCCAGCCGGTCTTTAAGAGAGCGAAAGCCGGCGGAATAACTGAACTGGAAACCGACTCAAAGGCAGCACCCAGAGTGTTAGCGATGGCAGCCGGATCCACTATGGTGGCATTAGAAACCTGAAGGCCAGAAACAGTACAATGTGACACTTTACCTGAGAAGCGACGAAGTTTATCCCAAACAACGGATGAAGGCGTAAAACGATTAAAAGCCTCGACAAAACGAGCCCAAGATGCCTTCTTGCTATCCTGAATAATGCGACGAGCACTAGCGCGCGATTGTTTAAAAGTCACCAAGTTAGCATGTGTAGGGTGTCGCCGAAACACCCTAAGTGCAGTCCTACGGGCACGAACGGCGTCCCGACAATCCTCGTTCCACCACGGAACAGGCGGCCGCCGAGGTTGGGAGGATGAACGGGGTATTGCACGTTCGGCGGCTGAGAAAATAATAGACGTAAGGTGCTGCACTAGTTGATTAATGTCGGAGAAGGGCTGGTCGTCAAAATGCACGAGGCTGGAATACAAGCTCCAGTCGGCTTTTGCGAATATCCAGGTAGGTACTCTGGAATTCTGTACGTGGTGCGACAGAAGAGAAACGATGCAGGGGTAATGGTCGCTGGAGTAGGTGTCAGCGACGACGTTCCACTGAAGACGACGTGCAAGCTGGAGTGAGCAAATGGCAAGGTCCAGGTGAGAGAATGTACCAGAAGAATCAGAAATAAAAGTAGGTGCACCTGTATTGAGGATGGAAAGATGGAACTGATAAAAAATGTCGGAAAGAAGAGTTCCCTCGCACAAGCCCTCGGCGAACCCCACAGTGGGTGATGGGCATTAAAATCTCCCAACAGAAGAAATGGTGTTGGGAGAGCGGACGGGAGAGCTCGAATGTCCGCGGGAGCGAGGGGAGACGATGGAGGTGTATACACAGAACAAACAGAAAAGAAAAAACCGGGTAACTGCAGTCTATTGGCAACAGCTTGCAAGTCGGACGTAAGTGTGATAGTTTGAAAATGAACGTCATTACGCACTAAGAACATGACACCTCCGTGAGCAGAAGTACCCTCCTCCGGTTCAAGGTCGTAGCGAACCGGAGTATATCCTCGGAGATCAAAAGGATCGTGAGGGCGAAGCTTAGTCTCCTGCAAACATACGACCATAGGTGAATGGGAACACAATAAAAGCTGCAGTTCCGCCCTATGCGATCGTACACCACGTACATTCCAGGTCAGGATAGCCATTAAAAATAAGGGGATAAACTGTCTATTTAGAAGGGCGGCTTAAAATTACCTTTTGTTTAACCTTTGGGCTCGGGCTTTTTGTATGGAGTTGGTCAGACTCCATAGCTTCCTCGGAGGGAGGGCCCACGCGCTCAGTGCCAGAAACCGATTCAAGCGCCGTGAATCGGTTCTGGGTGGCGATGGGTGAAGTGTGCCGCTGAGCGCGGCTTGTCCCAGGACCATCCTGGGACAGCGACCTCCGAGGAGGAGAAGGTGAACTTTTGTTACCGCGCGCACGCGGAGGGTCTTTCAAAAAATCTTCCCTACGAAGTTTCTGCTTGGGCTTCTTTTCAACGGCTTGCGACTTCATTGACTTGGGACCAGGTTTATACGGCTTGGTAACTGTAGCCTTAATAGACGGCCGGATGGTAGTGGCGGTTAATCCAGTCAAGGTCCAGGTCTGAGTTTCGGCATCTACTCGTGGTACTGGCGAGGCAACAACAGAACTAAATGTGCCAGATCGCAGGAGTGAAGGTTGGCGCGCAGGGTAACGCCTCCGGGCTTCAGCGAAGGAGAGTTTTTCCTTTACCCGGATCTCCTGGATCGCCTTCTCGTCCAAGTACCGCGGACAGTCGGCAAACGAAGCAGAATGAGACCCTTTACAATTAACGCAGACGGGGGCTGTTGAACAGGTACCTTCGTGTGAGGGCTGGCTACAGGTTGCACAGATGTTAACGGCACTCTTACATGAGACTTGCGTATGCCCAAAACGTTGGCATTTAAAACAACGCAGAGGTCTAGGAATATAAGGCCTCACAGAAATCCGTTCGTACCCTGCGGAAATGCTCGTGGGCAGATCGACGCCATCAAATGTTAGAAACAGGGTACGAGTGGGTACCAACACGCCGTCGCGTTTGGCCTGCACTCGATGAACCGCTGTCACCCTCTGGTCTGCAAGATATTCCACCAGGTCTTCGTCAGAGATACCATCGAGGCTATGCGTGGTGACAACGCCTCTACAAGAATTCAAGGTGCGGTGCTTCTCAACACGGATAGGATAACCGTGGAGAAGCGTGGCGCTCAACAAGGACTTACTTTGTGCCTCGGATTTGCTTTGCACTAACAACGAACCATTACGAAGCCGAGTGCAGGAAAGAACCGGACCAGCAATTGAGTCAATGCCCTTCTGGATGATAAAAGGGTTCACCTTCTCGAATGATTGCCCTTCCTCTGTACGGGTAATCACTAAGTAATAACCAGCTGTTGGCGGTGCTACTTCTGTTACTAAAGTCTTACGGCGCTTGTTGTTAATAATGGAGAAAGGGTGCTCCATAGCGAAAAAATCCTCCACCATTGCAACCGTCTCCGACCTCGGGCTCTGACTTCTCGGGCGTTACCCCGGCTTGGGTGAGTGGCCTATCTATACCAGACTCACCCCAGGGTCACACCTCCCAGAACATAGACAGAGGGACCCAATCGCCGTCAGAAGTCAGCAGCTCATGCAATGGCCCCCCCGCGGGACTGCAGTTGAACAGCGGATACGAACACAAACCCTACATGACGACCCCGGGTGGTGGGGATGACGCCATTACCCACTCACCCAGCTGCGCACGCGGTGCGCGGGTATCCGTCAGGCTGTGTCCACGGAGGATTTAAATAAAAAGATAAAAGAAACTAAAACTGTGTGGGCGTTTCGCACGCAAGGTAGGCCGGCGGGGAAGAAAAAGAGATATGCGAATGTCGTGGTGCGAAATGGCCGGAAAGTGATAAGGGAAGAAAGAAACGATGGTGAGGTGCGGTATGGATGGAATGCAAAGAACGCACGAGAGCCTACCTTGGGTCCACCGGTCACTTGAAGAACCCACCTCGACCGGATGGGGGTGAGGGGATGAATGTGGCGATGATTGGCTCGGGAACCCCCGGGTGCGCCAAAAACCCGTACTCACATAAGGTGAGCCCCTGAGGGGGCTATATAGTGTAACTTTAAGGCTCGCCCAAATAGCGAGATCCTATTTAGAAATTTAACTCTGCAGTATTCGCACGCAAGCTGATAGTCCACACGAAAGTATTTTTTTCGTTCTCTTTATCATTCTTGAATTTTGGAGTCAAGTGAAGCGAGTAACTTCCTGTAATCAGCCTATTATGTTATTTCTTTATTTCACCTGGATTTGTGCAGGGGATCTGGAATGGTCAACAATTGCATACTAACAGTCCGCGCGAGCAACTGCATTGGACATTATCTGTATTGACGCCGATAGCAGAAATAGTAAAAGTGAGCTGTTATAATCATATAATAGCCTATTCTCAAGGGTTTTCTTATCATTCAAGTTTCGAGTTCTATTATTCACGTCGTTTTATTATGTTCAGCACAGTGACCTTTTTTTATTTATCTTTTTTTCCATAATGGATGCTTTATGAAACGCAGTCTGAAAGAATGAGGAATATTATTGTTAGGATTTTGTGACCATTGAAATTGAAATGTATTATATGAAGCACTGCAGTAACCCATATGTGCACTACAAACTGTTTACGACATCATTATTTGTATTTGTATGTGAATTTTGAAGCACACATCACATATTAAGAAACTTCCAATTTCAATAAAATTGGGACGTATTTATTGTGTTAGAAAACGTATGTACTTAGTAAATTAAAATCTAAACATAGTAAATTGTACATCCTGTGTTACTTTGTTATTATTTAGTTATAAATCCACATTTTCTTCATGCAGACTCACAGTCCGCAGCGACCAATAACGGTATGAAACATTGCGCAACTACTGCTGAGTTAAATAATATTAATTGCTGTAGTATATTTTATTTCGGCAAATCCACAATTAACAAGATTTACATGTTCAAATTGCTCAGACGACGTTACGAGAAGTAGACACAAGAAATTTAATTAAGGTTTATCCTCAGAGATGACAAGTCTGATGAATTATATTATCAGATTTTATTATGCTATGAGACGATAGGAAGGGAATGAAGGGTAAAATAAACTTAAGTCAATGATGAAAAAATCTTTACTGTGAATTATTCCAATTGACAGTACATTAAGCAAACATTCGATCGCTGAACGACAAATATCATTTAATACAAGCATTTAATTTTATATTTAAATTTTAAGACTAATTTAAATGCAAGCAAGATATATATCGAGATGGAGAGTTAAACAAAAAACAAGGTTACAAAATAGAGAAAGAGGGCATCAAATATAGAATCATTCATTGGGCATTAAAGTTCAGATTTAATCAAGCTATAAAATCGGAAATCAATGAGACGGCGGATACCGCAGTACACAAGTTGAGGAGCCCTAGAGACACGCTGAAACCGCTAACATTCCCATATAGAAGATTCCCAAAATACAAACCTCGCTGGGAAGACCCATTCTACAGAGAAAGAGCAGCAGTATCCAAGCTGAAGACACTAACATTTCCAGGAAAGGATTCCCACTGTACAAGGCCAGACTGTAAAGACCCATCTTACAGAGCAACAGGGGAATAGAGAGGAGAATCAAATCGTTCTCCGTGGTCTAGGAGTATCATGCTAACCTGGTTCCCGAGGTCGCGGGTTCAAACCCGGCGTAGGGCGATGGGTGTTTTCGGGCGGATAATCCTTATCATGGCTTCCTTCGGAAGAGGGGGTAAAGCCAATGGTCCCGTGTCGTAGATTTACGGCACGTAAAATAACCTCAAGTTTGATAAAGAGGCCTCTGAGAAACATTTCTGGTCTTTCACGCCCAATATAGAATGGGACGCTAAGATTCTTAGCAGTTAAAGAGCGTCCATAAATAAAAGCGAATTTCATTTTTCATTTCAGAGAATCAAACGAGCATTCTTTAGCATTTACAGAGATTGCTCTTTGCTTTCAACAATCATCCGAGGTATCTGTCGAACACCTGCTTATGCCACTGAATATAGACGCACATTTCAGTGTAGCCAGATAAGTCATTAGTAACAAGATATACGCCAATACTACAAGAGGTTAGCAACATTGATATCAAGAGTAATCATATTTCGCCAGACTTATCCGTCAAGTAGCCACACTTCGCCAAATGTAACCAGTCAAATAGCCACATTTCACCAAAGGTCACAACATATCACCAAAGAGTAACCACAATGTCCTTATACGTCGACCATACAAAAAAGGAACTAAAATGTTACAGATGTCACCAAATATAACAAAAGTAACAGAATGCCAACAGATGTCGCCACACATTACAATAAAATAACCATAATATCACAATATGTAGCCACATATAACAAAAAGTAACCAGAGTGTCACCAAAATTACCAACGGTTACCAGAAAAGCCATAAGATGCCAAATGTGGCAAAAAGAAACCAGAATGTCACCAGTTGTCGGCATTTGCCCACCAAAAATAACTAAAACGATAGTCTAAATGTAGCTGCATGCAACATGATGTAACCCTAAGTCATCCAAAATATATCTGCTCATAAGCAGAAAGATAACAGTGCAAGCAAAAAGGTGGTACGTATGAGGTCCAGAATTCCACATATCTTAACCTAATCTGATGTAGTGGTTACCATGCTAGCCTCCAGTTCCCGGATTCAAACCCGACGGAGAGCGATGGATGTTTTCGGACGTAAAAATTCTTAGCATGGCTTCCTTCGGAAGGGAGGTAAAGCCGGTGGTCCCGTGTCGTAGAATTACGGCACGTAAATGAATCTTAAGCCTGATAAATAAGCCTCTGAAAAAATTTCCGATCTTTCACGCGCAAAATAAAATGGGGCGCTAAGGATCATAGCAGTTAAAGAGCCCCCATAAACAAAACTCAATTTATGTTTAGTCAATCCACATCTAACCTAATATGGATATTCCTCCTGCTCCTATATCAAGTTACTTTCGGGCTCTGCGTTTCACACTTTCGATCTGCCTGAATCTAAATTTAATTAATGGATTAGTTGTAATCAATGGAAAACTGTAATTTACAGGGACTGTTAGGCATAGGTTAAGATATATTACCAGAGGTTTTACAGTTATCAACGTTGTAAGGTTATGTATAAAATGGCTAATTATCAGAAGTATAATTCTATCACCTGTTGACACACATGGTGCAACAATAGAGGGCATAATTTCACATATGCATTCTTCATATCTAGAAAATAAAACAAGTGTATTACAACTGTATCCGGAAATGCTTGGTTTCTGAGTTATGTCCTTCACAGCAGTGATGCTCACCGGAACGTATTTCTTACTATAGTTAGCTTTCTTTACAGAAGATGTTCAAAGTGTTCACCTCCTGCTTGAATACAAGCCTCACATCGACGACTCATGGCCGTGCGAACACGATCCCAAATTCCAGAAGTATTGCGAATTTCATCTTAAGCTGCCGCAACTCGATTCTGAAAGGATTTATGTGAGGCATCGGAGACCAATGCACCAACCTTTTTAAATGGCCCCACAATTACCAATGACAGGGATCAAGTCAAGTGAGCGTGGTAGTCCAGCAATTGCGCCACTTCTACCTATTCATCGATCAGGAAACCTTCGATCCAAGTACCGGCGAACGGTACGACTGAAGTATGCAGTTGCGCCATAATGCAAGAAGTGAGTTTTTTGACGAATGCTCAGTGAAGTGTCTTTATACACATGAGTATGGTGTTTTCCAGGAAGTTTGTGTACGCCCTATGACTGTTGACAAGCACATGGGGTCCAACTAACTGATCACCAATAATACCGACCGAGATGTTGAGAGTCAACTGCACTTGGTGATGAGATGGAACAATTGCATGTGGGTTTTGATATGCCCATACATGCTGACTATGGAAATGTGTAAAACCATTTCGCGTGAACTGTGCTTCATCTGTAAACAACACTAAACAAGAAAGTTGGGATTTGTACCACACTGCTTCACGAACCACTGACAGAACATCAATCGAGCACGGTAATCTGCTGGTGACAGAGCCTGTACACGTTGTAAATGATAAGGATACAACTGCTGCTCTCGCAACAGTCTCTAGACAGTCGTATGATGAACATTCACTTGCAACACTAACCTTTGTGTACTGATAGGAGTTGTGTGCACAGAATCCCCCTCCCCAAAGCTAGAGATGTAAACTTCCCATGAACGCGCAGACGGCAATGGGTACGTTCAAATGTCTTCAGATCTGGACATATTCGCTGTGGGTACCTCTTTTGGTACAAACGACGAGCCAGCACAGCTTTGGCATCCGGCTTACCGCAGATATCGCTCAGTCGAACGCCAAACGCGACTCAATGTACCCTTCACCTCAGAATGAACGGTCAGTGTCCTTTGAATATCTTCTATCACGGTAACTACCTGCGGGAAGAAAAACGTTCTGGTGAATGCCACTGTTTTAAAGGCCGTAACTAAGAAACCAGGCATTTCCGGACACATGTTGTAATGGACATTTTTGTTGTCTAAATATTGAGAATGTATACCTCAATTTATGCCCACTATTTTTGAAAGAGCCTATACAACTAGTTTATGTATGAGTCTTTGTATTGGCATTCCATTGCAGCCAACATACGACAACTTAATCTTTCATATATTAGCAATGAAAAGAATCGCTGTGTTAAGTGTCGCAAATGTAATCGGATTTTAAAAATTGTTTTAAATTTTGACATCGTTTTAAAAACCGATGTCCCACACAGCTGGTAAAATGGTTTTTCGATCGAGATTATACAGAAACTGAATATTTCTAATATTATAGCATGATTAGGTCTGAGCTCTAATGTCTAATAAATGGTTCTATATTTGGTGTCATTTTTTACATATTGCAATCTTCTTTTTTGTCTAACTCTACATTTCAATATGCATAGCTTTCTTGTATTAAAATCAGTTTTAAAATTTAAACGGAAAACGAAAATGCTTGTGTAAAATGATGGTGGTGGTTGTTTAGCGAACGAATGTTTGGTTAATATACTGCTGATTGGAATAATTCATAATACAGATTTTTTCATGATTGAATAAGGCCTCTTTACTTCACCCTTCCTACTGTCTGATAGCGTAATAAAATATGATGATATGATTCATCAGTCTTGCAATCTCGGAGGATGTACCCAAATTCAATGTTTTGTGGCTGTTTTTCGTAGCGACATCTGAGCAATTTGAACGTGTAAATCGTGTGGGATGTAGACTTAACGAAATAGAACATTATAAAGCAAGTAATATTATTTAAATTTAAAATCAGGGAACAAGTGAATGACTGAGATAGATTAAAAGCAGGCTAATTCAGACATTCTTAGCAGGCGCTCAGCCTACCTTACGTGTATGATATACAGATATTTTCAGAAAATATTAATTTAGAAAAAGTCTTCTCTTAGAGTAGGTCCCGTTATGGTTCTTTCCGCTCCGTAGGCGATTGAAAAAAATTATTTTTTTTAAGGTTTTCTGACTTGCAATTCAAAACTTTGGTAAAATAGAACTGTCATCACAGCTTGAAGTAACGATCGTTAAACTAAGGTAAGTTCTCTCAATCAGTTATCATGGTTAGCTGACAAGAAGTAATGTAAATGACATCCCTTAAAATTACTCGTGTAATGATTATTAAGTTTATTTCTGTTACAAGGCAAAAAAGAAACATCACGTTAGACATATGTATCTCATTCTATAGTTACTGCATATTATACAGAAATCAAACCTCGACAGATAAATAGATAGAATAGACAGATAGATTGAGATAAAGAGATAGATAAGGTATCTTTATTGCTTACAAATTATTACACAAATAGTGCATGGGACATTGGCCGCACATGCATGCATATTTAAGATACAAAGGAAGTTTGCAAAAGAAACAAAACAAATACGATGTGTTACATTCACATGACTTTCTCTTCTTATTGTACAAACTATTTTTAAAACACTTATTCCCCACCTATTTCATGTTTCTCTTCATTCAATTCATCTTATTGCTAATTTTCTTGTAGGTGGAAAGGGAATGTGGTAGACTTTAAAGGATAGTTAAGTATTTTAAGAGCTGGTTGCCATGTCCACGTGCCATTCAATTCTCTTTGCACGTCCAGGACAAAAAGAATAACGAATTCCCATTTGAGAAAAAAGTCTAATTATTGGAAAATTCAAACAAATAACGAGGAATACCTCGGAAATGGTTCATGTGACATAAATTAAATGTTTTAATGAGCTCTATATTTTTGTGTAGTAAAATTTTGTCAATCTCTTACGGTTTATCAGCTATGCAAAAGTCATTCAGAATTAAGAACACCTTTGGCAACATTCCCAGAAAACTCAAGATACACATTTCTTTTGTCATGAAACTATCTTAAACTCATATTTTAATTAAAATCGTTAGAGGCCATTCTTGAGAAAATCAAAATTTTCAAAACATGTTCCATGAAATTGAGTTTTATTTATGCACAACCTTTAACTAGTATGGTCCTTAGCATCCCATTCTGTGTTGGGCGTGAAAGATAGAAAATGTTACACATAACCTCTTTATCAAGTTTCAGGTTCTATTACGTGCCGTACATCTATGACACGAGATCACCGGCTTTACTTCCGTTCCGTAGGAACCATGCTAAGGATTTTTACGCCCGAAAAAAAATCCATCGCCCTCCGCCGGGTTTGAACCCGCGACCCCGAGAACTAGAGCCTAGCATCGTACCACTAGACCATGGAGAACAAAAAAAAAGTGTTCCATTTTAAAGAGTAATCTGGACAGGGAGTATTTTCTAGAAAATCTTCGTGTGCCATCTTTGAAACATAGTGAACCTAAATACCAAGTTTGGTATTTATCCGACTTTGGCAGATTTCGCAAGAAGCACGCAACTGGCCTTGTGCCTGCAGAGAAATACTGAGGTATTCACGTTGCGTGACCTCCTGTATTGCAGACTTTGAAAACAGAAACGGGAAATATTTTTGAGTTATGCTTTTCATAGACACAGACAGATGCATCCGGACCTTTTTCTAAACAGGTTTTTTTTTATTCAGGTCTCAAAGCATTATTTCCGGTGAAATCTCGGTATCGAATTTTTGGGTGGAATGCAATAACTTCTGTACCTACTATGTACGTGTCGTCCTCCGTGGACTAGTGGTACCGTGCTAGCCTCTAGTTCCCGAGGTCGCGGGTTTAAACCCGGCGATGGATTTTTTCGGGCGTAAGAATCCTTAGCACGGCTTCCTTCGGAATGCCCCGTGTCGTAGATTTACGGCCCGTAAAAGAACCTCAAGCCTGATAAGAGGCCTCTGAGCAAAATTTCCGGTATTTCACGCCCATAATAGAATGGGAAGCTAAGAACCATAGTAGTTAAAGAGGGTCCATAAATAAACCTCAATTTCAATTTTTACTATGTACGTGGTAGAGAAAGAGAAAGAAAAAGAAAAGAAAAATGAGTCAATCCCATGGAGCTTGCTTTTTTGGTATTATTTAACGATGTTATGTGTGTGTATATATACTAATAACATAGTTAAATAATATATATATATAAACTGAATTCCATTCGAGTATGCGGAAATTCAATTTTTCTTATAATCTCAATGATTGTGCCTCTGTATGAAGTAGCTTTGAGGGAGCTGTTTTATTTTTATCGTTGTGAAATAAGAAAACATTGAATGATTAAGCGCAATATATCTACATACCTTCACTGGGCACAAAAGACGCTTTACGTGTCTTAAATTTTGCCGTCGCTACCGTGCCACAGTATTTCAGATGAAATTTCGCTGGTATTTCTACAAGCTCTTCATCTGTTAGAGAATTATATTTCTGTGGGAGGAACACTTGGCTATCATCCAAGGTAGCTACGATCCAGGTTCCATATTTGGTGTCCGCCCTTCTCATTAATTTTATATTATAGGTCCTGTCTATTTCAACCGGTGGGAAAATGTTCTCTTCGGACACCATGTTAAGACAGTTTGCTAAACTCTATGTAATAAAAATTCTTCACGTATAATTCATTACGTATTATTGAATGGAAAGACAGAGTATGTATTTTTTCAATTGGAAACATATGTGATGCATTTAGTTAGTTAACTGGCATATTTTGAATTTCTTGGCCAGTTTATTCAGCATTATACACTTTCACAAACTAGAATTGCTTTCAATTGATCACCATATTGCACTCCTTCTTTAAGGTTTCATTGAAGCAGTAAAACAATTTAACAACAAAAAAAACTTTCGTGACATATAGCAACCTTGTGTAGAAAGAGTGAGTGAGTACAGAAAGTCACGCGAATGTGTTACGTTAATTTGCCAAGCTTTCCGAGAGTTTTTCCTGGTTGCATAGAAAGAGCGAATACGGAAAGTCATGTATGTTTCGTTTCTACCAAGCATAAAGGATCGTTTTTAGAAGAGCGAGTAGAGAAATATGTGTGAACGTAATAAACTACATAAGCGCATAGTGAACCCGGGAATTATTTCTATCATTTCAGGTTAAACGCTGCATTTGTTGTTTTTTATAATAATTGCTGGGGTTAAGAAGTGTCGCGTTTCCCCATTTCTTCGTTTTTAAGATGTCACGGGATCTTAGATAAAAATAAATCTATTGATCATTAATGTTAACGTGCTACAAATTCAATTTTACCTCTTTTTGCAGTCAAATAAAGATACGCGTTTAATTCACTTTCGCTTTTTTTTCGCGTAAAAGAACAGATGTTAAATACGTGCCGAAAATATACTATATAAGGCTGCGTTAAAGATATATATATATATAATAAAATATATTGCGAATTTGTACAAACTATAGAGCATTTTTTCTGCTATAGAAATAAAAAGCGCACTGTTGAATACATAAGCTCAATGCACGTACAGGTGAATAAAGTATTTAGTGTAGCCATCTATACGAAATAAACAGAAATAACTTTGATTTCCGAGATGAATTCTACATAACAACTTGCTTGAAATCGAATTATTCTTGGGCAATGCCTTTAAATGAATTTACAGGATGTTTTAGTATCTTTTTTTAATAAGTTCCCGAATTAAAATGGTGCTATCTATACTCACATGTTTCAGTCTAAGTAAATTATCTAATAACTAGGGAGAAATTGTGTTAATTCGGGATCGCAGTTGTCTTATATTTAAATCACGCACACATTGTTATTATCCTTCGCTGGTGTATTTAGACAAAATGCTGCTCTTTTTAAAAACACTTATTAAATTGAAGAGATGCAATGTTTTTAAACTCTTGCAAATAAAGAAACGCAATAGTATGCAGGGAATGTAGAATGCCCTGTAGAAGTGATGTACTTGTATCAAACAATGGTTCTTGATAAACACAATTAAGCTCACTAACTACACTTTAAAAACTCAAATATTATACGTAACGTCGACTAGGTCGAACACTTCCTTTTATACCCTCAAAAATTGATTACGCTCATACGTGTGTATTCAATAGTTCTGGAAAGTATAACGCTATTGGCTAGCGGGTTTATGCCATATGGTACTTTAAGCCAATGAGATTTAGAGGTATTTCAAACTTTGCCGTAAAGACATGTGCATGCAAAGTGTCCAATATGCGTGAATAAAAAAAAAACTTTTGGAAATTTCTACACCCAATGATTTCTTTATCTGTCTGCGACAAAGACCTCTACATACATTCATGTAACAATTATTTTATTCTAGATACATGGCATTATATTCATCATTGAAAAGAGCCTTTATGTGTGAATGCACAGTGATTTTGAATGGAATAGAACTTGAAAATTTCTGGAAAGAAGCTTTTTGAAAATTCAATGGGTTCTTTACACTTTTTTAAAAACGCTACAATAGATTTTTTCTTTGACACGACTTCTGGTTTTAGTGCGGTCTTAAATTCACACACTGAATAATATTATTTATTTATGTTCAATAATGGTATGTACAGGTATTTCTTCGGAGTATTCACCAAAGTTTCTTATATCGACTCATTTAGTGTGCTATAAAATGCAGATTTATTTTCATAGTTGAATTTTATGTAAGCAGTATATCTATATCATAGAAAAGAGTCTTTTTGTGTAAATGTAAGCTTCTAACATGTTCACCCTAGGATAACTCTATTCAGTGCAGGTAGTATTTATGTTTGCGAGGCGCTTCCGAAAAAAGGACAATAACGTTTTGTAGTGTAACTGTAGCACTCCCGTATCGATATGAGCATGTGAAAAGATAACCGGTCCTTTGGGTGTTAGAGTTTTTTGTTTTATTCACGATCGTCCCTTCTACGACCTATTGAGATCTAAAATGCTTATTTCCAAGTTTTAAATGCATAACTGTAATTACCCGATATACACGCAATCGGCATTTCCTCTCACCGTATCACCAGTCTCTCACTCTTTCACTATTTTATATCCCTTTTTCTAATTGAAACAGCGTTCTTTATATAGCCTACGCTCTAACGTTTTTTATCGAATGGCCTACCATCCATCAACTTAAAAAAAATGTTCCGCTTAACTGCACTAGCGCTAATGAGATGATGAATATATTACTAATTTTCTTTTAACTTCTGCGGTGGCGGGAGTTGGTCATTTTTCGGTAATGTTTGCAAGTGCTGTGGTCAAGGGATGCTCTTTAAAGCTTACAGCATTCTTTTTTTCCACCATAGATTGTGACAAAAGAATGCTATATGGGGCGAATCTGGCGGATCATATGCGGTGAATGTTTTAAATATATAACTGTAAATGCCCTAGATACGCGGAAACTGCATCGCTCTTACGCTATTCGTTTTCAATCATTTTTGTAATTGAATCAATAAATACACGAGATCTTTACATAGCCTACTTTCTTAAATTTTTATCGAATATCATATCTTCATAAACTTAAAATCTCTCCTACGTTTTTTCACTGAATTGCGGTGACTTGTGGTATCGCTAAGGAACTGATGAGTATAGTATTCATTTTTCTTTAACTTCGACTGCGGCAGGAGTTGGGATAGAGGGAGGCAGCCGTATTTCATGCATTTTGGAAGTGCAACATTGTGATTTTTCCGTAGAGTTTGCAGGGTTGGGGTAGGGTGAGGGAGTACTCTTCAAGCTTACAGTGCTTTTTACTTTCTCTACTACGTATAGTAAGTAGGGGAAGTATTGTATTCCACCCAAAAATTCGATACCGAGATTTCACCGGAAATCCATGTTTTGAAACTCCCTGAATCCAAAAAAAGCATTTTTGGAAACATGTCCGGTGTGTGTGTGTGTGTCTGTGTGTGTGTGTCTGTGAACAGCATAACTCAGAAACGAACAGTCGGATAAACACCAAACTTGGTATTTAGGTTCAGTATCTTCCAGAGATGCGTCACGAAGGTTTTCAAGAAAATACCCCCACCCCAGATTACCCTTTAGATGAAACATTTTTCGAAAATTTTAATTTTCTCAAAAATGGCTCTAACGAATTTGATTAAAGTGTCATATGTTTGAGATATTTTCATGACAAATAAAATGTATATCTTGAATTTTCTGGGAATGTCTCCAAAAGTATTCATTGTGAAAGACTTTTGCATAACTAGTAAACCATAAGAGATAGACAAAATTTTACTATACAAAAAATGTAGATCGCGTTAAAATACATAATTTATGTCATACATTTCTTTTGTTGAGTGAACCGTTTTCAAGATATTGCTTGTTATTGCCTTAAATTTTCCAATACTTATACTTTTTCTCAAATTCGTTATTCATTTTTTTCATGTCCTGGACATGCAAAGAGAATGGAATGCGCCACATAGCAACCAGCGTTAAAATATTTGACTATCGCTTAAAACCTACCATATTTGCCTTGCATCTACATGAAAATTAGCAATAAGATTGACATCTCGATATCTCGATTAACATGAAGCATATAGAGAATAAGCGTTTGTAAAAATAGTTTGTACAAGAGTAGAGAAAGTCATGTGAGTGTAACACATCAGATTTTTTGTGTGGATGTGTCATCGGATCATATCGCAAAGGAAGTGTAGAGTATAGCATTCATTTTTACTTTCTCTACTACGTGTGCTAAGTAGGGGAAGTATTGTATTCCACCCAAAAATTCGATGCCGAGATTTCACCAGAAATATATGTTTTGAGACCCCCTGAATCCAAAAAAGCATTTTTGAAACATGTCTGTGTGTGTGTGTGTCTGTGAATAACATAACTCAGAAATGAACAGTCTGATAAACACCAAACTTGGTATTTAGGTTCAGTATCTTCCAGAGATGCGTCACGAAGGTTTTCAAGAAAATACCCCCACCCCAGATTACCCTTTAGATGGAAAATTTTTCGAAAATTTTAATTTTCTCAAAAATGACTCTAACGGTTTTGATTAAAGTGTTATATGTTTAAGATATTTTCATGACAAATAAAATGTATATCTTGAATTTTCTGGGAATGTCTCCAAAAGTATTCTTCATTGTGAACGACTTTTGCATAACTGGTAAACCATAAGAGATAGACAAAATTTTACTACACAAAAAATGTAGATCGCGTTAAAATACACAATTTATGTCATATACATTTTTTTTGTTGAGTGAACCCTTTTCGATATATTGCTTGTTATTCCCTTAAATTTTTCAATACTTATTTTCTCAAATGGGAATTCGTTATTCGTTTTTTTTTTTTGTCTTGGATATGCAAAGAGTGTTAATCTGTGGCAAAGAGAATGGTGCTGCACCTAGCAACCAGCTATTAAGATATATGTGTATGCTTAAAGACTACTGTATTTCTATATTGCCCTTGCAAATACAAAACAAGGGGAACATAGTACGCCTTAAGCGAAAGTCAAATATATTTAGAACTGGTCGCTATGTGTAAAATGTAATTCTCTTTGCATGTCAAAATATCGTTTCTGCAAATGTTTATCTCGATTAATATGAAATAGATGGAGCATAAGAGTTTGTAAAAATAGTTTGCACATGAGTAGAGAAAGTCATGTGAGTGCAACACATCAGATTCTTATGTTTAACTTCTGCGGTGGGGGTGTCAGGATAAAATGAAACAGGCGTATTTAATGAGTTTTGGCAAGTTTGGTTGCGTTTAATGAGTTTTTCTGTTAAGGTTGCAGAGGTGCTGAGGATAGGGGATGCTTTCCTACCGATTGTGACACAAAAGTATGTTATATGGGCGAATATGCGGTGCAAGCAGTGAAATGTCAATGGCAATATAGATGCAACGGGTCTTTTTGTGTTTATTTGAGAATCACAGTGTCAGCGAAAAAAAATGTACTAATCCTGCAATGAGTGCCAGAATGATTCAGATGTATTTCACAACAAATATAGCTATTTTTGCCTGAATGGGAGACTTCTCGGGAATAATGTGCCGACAAGTGTACTAGGGTATTATAAACGCGTTTTATTACGCACACCTAGGAATTTCGATAGAACTGGTGATTTCTTTGAGAATATTATGGTAGGTGACACAATGACTAGCTTGGAATGGGTGGGTAGTAGAGTATATAGGTCCATTCTGGCGCAGTTTTTTGCGTTTATATGGGAAAGGATAGGGAAAACGAGGGTATATGCGGAGGTTCACGGAGGAAAATGCGTTTATATGGGGAAGATAGGGACTACGAGGATCGATGCTAGGCTAGATAGAGGTTGAAGGAATGAGGATGTGCTTTATATGAGAGATACGTGGAATACGAGGAGAAGTGTTGGACTAGATAGGGGTTGAGATATGGAATATGCATTTATATGGGAAAGATAAGGAAAACGTGAACAGAGGCTAGGATAGACAGATGCTGAAGCAGGGGGAATATGAACATATTTACAGGAGAGATAGGGGATACGTGGAGAGGTACTAGACTATTCAGGGTTTGAAGGGTAGAGTATGACTTTTTATATGAAGAGACGAGGAAAACGAGGGTATATGCTAGGGTGAGAGAACCTTCAAGGAGGAAACAATGCGTTTATATGGGAGAGATAGGGAAAACGAGGAGAGTTCTGAGGTAGAGCAGGGACTGAAGGAGGGAGAGATATGCTTTATACGACAGTGATAGGGCATACGAGGGGAGGTGCTAGTGCAGACAGAGGTTAAGGAGTACGGTATACGTTTATATGAGGAATATATGGAAAACGGGGGCAGGCGGTATGATAGACAGAAGCTGGGCCACTTTTGCGTTTATATGGGAAAGGATAGGGAAAACGAGGGTAGATGCGACAGTTCAAGGAGGAAAATGCGTTTATAGGGGAGAGATAGGGAATACGAGGGCTGATGCTAGGCTAGTCAGATGCTAAAGGAGGGAGGGATACGCTTTATACGAGAGAGATAGGGAATACAAGGAAAGATGCTACACTAAACAGGACTTGAAGGGTAGAATATGGCGTTTTATATGAGCGAGATAGCGAACCGAGGAGAGGTATTAGGCTAGGAGGTTTGAATGATAGAGTAGGAGTTTATATGCGAGAGATAGGGAATACGAGGGTCGATGCTAGGGTAGACAGGGTTGAAGTAGGGGAATGCGTCTTATATGAGAGAGGTAGGGGAATATGAGGAGAAGTGCTAGGCTAGACGGGCTTTGAGGTGTGGAGTATGACTTTTATGGTAAAGATAGGGAAAACGCGAACAGATAATAGGCTAGACAGATAATGGTGGAGGGGGATGTAAGTTTATACGAGAGAGATAGGGAATACAAGGAAAGATGTTATACTAAACAGGACTTGAAGAGTAGAATATGGCGTTTTATATGAGCGAGATAGTGAACCGAGGAGAGGTATTAGGCTAGGAGTTTTGAATGATAGAGTAGACGTTTATATGCGAGAGATAGGGAATACGAGGGTCGATGCTAGGCTAGACAGGGTTGAAGTAGGGAATGCGTCTTATATGAGAGAGGTGGGGGAATATGAGGAGAAGTGTTAGGCTAGACAGCAAGGTCTGAATGACAGAGTATGCGTTTATATGGGAAAAGATAGGGAAAACGAAGGTAGGTGCTAGGTTGAGAGAGTCTTCAAGGAGGAAAATGCATTTATATGAGAGCGGTAGGGCATACGAGGAGAGGTGCTAGTCTAGACATGTGTCGAGGAGCAGAGTATACGTTTATATGGGAGAAATATGGAAAACGGGAGAGATACAAGGATAAACAGGGGTTGAAGGAGGAGGAATGTAGGTTTATACGGCAATATAGAGAGTAATTCGATTATAAAACTTTTATCATCCAACGTTACAACACTTTTATATACTTTTTCTAAACCTTACAAACTTTATATATGTTAAACTAGGGCGCGAAACGGAGAGAGACAAACTGTATATCGGTTTACAGTGAAGTATACGTCCTAACCTATGCCCACCTTGTATGTTCGACATCTTCTCATTGTCTATTCATTCCTAACATAATCACGTAACAAGACGTAACCAACAAGCGTAACCACGTAACAAGACGTAACATAACAGCATGACAAGACCTCACTCTAAGTAACATAAGCACGTATCCTCATAACATCACGTGACATCACGTAACCAGAAACGTCACACGACGTAACAACACGTAGCAACTATGTAACCACGTAACAAAACGTAAGAACAACACGTAACCAATCCATTGCTAAATCAATCTAAACTAATTCATCCTTCATAACTTAGACAATAAGTACGAGAGCCTAGCATAGATTAACCCGACCAATCCTAAACGTTCCTCTCATCATCTATTCTACTCGGTCATCGACTAACCTAATCTGGCTAACCAAAGATAACCTCAACTTTCTTTTAGTGAAATTGCAATGTTTTATTCAGGTTTTATTATTCGAGAGTTTTAATTGAAAAGTTTACGTCAACATACGTTTATTTTAGTTTGTTGTAGGCGTCTCTCCCCTTTTTATCTAGGCTTGAGACTAGCACTAGGATTGCTCCTAATGGCAGGGTTACCACCTTCCCTTCCATCTTCTTCTTTCTTCATCGGTCGTCAGCTAGCTGCATATACAGCACACGGATAACCTTCATTTTTTTAAGATTGTAGACTCACGAGAAAATCTTCATATTCAACTTAAATTCTCTTATACACTACTTGTAATGCTGTAATGTCCATAGGCGTATGTCGTTATTCCGTCCTCAGCAATGATTCTTTTATCGTCGTATGGTGTCAATGTAATTTTATTCACTTGTACTGTGGCAAGAGCATGCTGTCGCGACAGGATCAGATTCATGGGCGTTCTGGTAATTTCTCTGGTTTTAAGGCAGTCAGTATAGCTCTCGAACGTGACGTACTGCTTAATAGCACTACGTTTTATACCTTTAATCTTTTTTATCATTGAACCGTCGATATCTAGGGCATACATTTTAGGTCGTAGCCCTACAAATCGTTGAATGATTTTACCATTAGCCTCATCTTTAAATTTCCCAAGTACCTTCTTGTTTAGAGGTGAATAGCATATATGGCTTGTAGGATAATCAGCAGTATCTAGGTGCTCAAGAAAACGTAGCTTATCCTGGTACACATCTTCAGTTGTAACACGATGAATGAACGAATCAGTGTCCATATACATAAGCTTCAGGTTTTCAGCTCCATAATACGGTAACAACACATCATAGTGATACCGGTACATTAATGTCTTGGAGATATCCAACACACTCATACCGATGTATATAGGCTTGTTGAACACGATCTGTCGGGAGGCCATATGCACAGCAGCTAGATTAGAAGCATATATAGTCCTGTCGATAAACGTTGGCTTTGCAATTAACTTTTCCAGAGTCTTCTCATTTGTCACCAGCCGTATATCCATACGATTACGCAGGTTCTCCATAGTTTTTCCGAACATAGCATTGTTGAACAATTTGTAGAGATCCTTCTCAAAATCATTTGCGGCCTGTTGTCGTAGTCTGTTGTTAAATTCCACATACGGTTTTAACCATCGAGACTGTTGGAATTGTAGCACACGATGGATTTTTGTTAACCGTAGTCCATGATCAAGAGCTTGCTTCAACGCCATGTAATGTAGTACATACTTATTTCGAGGTCCTAGATGAGGTATCAGTTTCTTTGTAGGAGAGTCCTTAGGTGTCATACACTCAGGCAGGAAAGGTAGATCGTTGTGTAGATCGTGAAGTTCTGCAGGATACTCGACGTCAACTTCTAATATGTAGCCGTAAGGATCATCTTTTTGTAGTCTTTCTAAGTCAATTTTTTCAGGTGATACCCACTCAAATCTACCATAAGGTAGAGCGTGACTCATTGCCCACCCATATTGGTTGTTGGCGTCCTCATAGGTAATAAATTGGGTTGGTCTCGACGGATCATACTTCTCCATGTAGGTGTTATTAGCCTCTGCATAGCGGTGGGAAACTTGACATAAACCTCCTCTTATACCAGACTCCACCATGAGTAATTGATCATAATCCTGTAACAATTCCAGCTGAATTCCAGTGTACAGTAACATGGCATCCCATGTAAGTCCTGGAGAGGTGAAATAATGTGCAGGGTCGACTTTGTGTGTTTTGAGTGTTTGCTCCCTAAATGTCTCAAAGACATCAGCTAGGAGAAGCACATCAGAGATTAAGTAGAGGTCGCTGTACTCGCCCAGGTTTCTGACATTAAACAGCTCCCATACATTTTTAGCATGATCGTAGTCAGCATCACTAATTTCCTCTTCATTTAATTTATTGTAGAAGGAGTCCTTAGGAGGTAAGCAGGTTTCGTTCAAGACGTCCCATGAAGTGATGTAATCATAGGGAAATACACCCTTACGGGTCATCAACTTCAACTTGTCTTATCCGAAGTACTTCAATGTCTCAGGATACGATGTTAGATTTTTTACCAGCTTATCCAAGCTTGTACTCAGGAACCGAAAACTATCTACAAACCGTAGCTTTATATCTCCGACCTACTTGGAGAATGATATATAGCTTTCTTCAGAGCTAGGAATTACTTCCACCCGCTCACTTGTACATCCCAGCTCCTTAACAATGAAGTGTGAGTCATATCCACTGAGGTTGTGCATGAAGACAGGGATATATTTAGGTGTTTTGCAGGCTAAATTACATTCATTATGCAGACTTCCCCGATATTCACCACTGATGTGATCATGGTCGCGTACTTTATAGTTCTCTTCAGTAAAGGTTTTTCCGCACAAGTAGCATACTGTAGAGGCGTTAAAATCCATCTGCTGTTGATCTGTAAGTTTCAGGGGCATGACAGATTTGTATATATTGTTAATCTCCTTTGCAAGGAATGACAGGTATTCCATAAACTTCTGAGCAGCATCAACACCACGATATACATAGGGATGCTTAGGAAGACCAGTTTCCAGATGTTCAACGTTGGTCGATGGTTTAACGTAAACACAGAAGCTCATTGCTGTGTGCTCTTGATAAGGGGTTGTATAGGAAGTTTCAGGACTGGGAATACACGTATGACATGGAGTGAGAATACTCTCAAAATCCGCATAGATAACGTAAGGTATTTTCAGCATCCTCTCCACATTTTTAAACTGTACAATTGATTTCTCCTTTGTAGGCATAACTACCCTTGCAACACCATGCTGATTACAGATGGATGCATGTTCTTGCAGTTTTTCCAGCCCACTTTGTCCATATCGATTGTCGAAATGCGTAAAGCACCGCTTACAGGTATATATCACTCTACCATGCTTAGTTTTCTGACGTCGAACGAGCTTCTCAAAATTCTTGATATATACATAGTGATGTTTTCCACTACTGTCACTCAATAGTAGGAGGTCACGGTGGTCAGGTAGTTCAGTGTCAACAACCTTTATCGGATGCACTTCATGCTTCTCATCCAGACCGAAAACGTTGATAGACATCCTATTAAGCTTCTCAAATTTAGGTATTTGAGAAAGAGGAGTAGGATAGGAAACACAGCTGAAGTCGTACTTATCTTGAAGTTTCTTATATTTGCTCACCCGTTGTGCATCCTTCTCAACGAATTTAGCTAATACAGAGTACATAAAGCATAGCTCATCAGTTAAATTCTGGATGTTAATGCAGGCTTTTCTTGCTTCAACAGATGGAGGTAGGGGTATGTAGCTACTTCCTCGTAGCGGATTGTACTTGTTGATACGAAGGCGCACCCCTTCCACAGCAAGCAGAGCCCAATTGCTTCCCTTTAGTTGTGATTCCTCCATTTCAGTAACCAATTTCTTCATTTTGGTTTCCAGCATAGAGTCCAGATCCGTTTCTAGGAAAACAGCTTGATTTCTGGTTTTAAATGTCTTGTCACAGGTTTCTCCGATACTGTTAACAAATCTACACTCAGCTAACAGATTAATTTTCAAACTCTTGTGAATACCAAGCTCTTTATGCACAGCTTGGATTATCCGCTGTTTTGCTTCATGCAGGTATATATTCAGATCCTTAGTTGATTCACATCGTATAAAATACGATTTCAAGCGTCCATGGAATGAAGTTTCATATTCTTTCATGTCACACTCCTCCATCGTAGATAACAACTCATGCTTTGTCGGTTCTAATCTACGTTTCTTCTCAGGTCTGTTTATTTCACACGCATCTTCGTGTCGACGACCCTTATAACTGTCTTTGAAGGCTACATTACAATATTTACACTTGAAGAGTTTTTTACAACGTAGCTCATGTCGTCTTTTATCATATCCACGGAGGAACTTCTTACAGCATTTACCACAAGAATATCCTGAGACACTAGGAATGATATCCTTATACGAGGACTTATTCATTTTTCTTCTTGATATAATAAGGTATTTACCTTTCTTCAAGGAAATGTACGCCTTGATATCACTTAGAAAGCTGATTATTTTCTGAGAGAACAGCGATGTTAACACCTCAGAGATGATCAACAGAATGAATTTCAATGCTAGAGGATGCTCTATTTATAGAGGAAGCACGAGCCTTTATGCATCAATTATATAACGTATTAACCCTTCTTCAAGGAAATGTACTCTTCTTCACATTGATAACACTTTAGATTATTTTCTGAGAGAACAGCGATGTTAACACCTCAGAGATGATCAACAGAATGAATTTCAATACTCAAGTTCGCTCTATTTATAGAGAAAGCACGATCCTTTTTTAATCAATTATATGCTGATTATTAATACTAAAAACGGTGATGAAGCGTGTAAGCTCTTATATATTTCAATTCGTGTTACACTGATGTTCGAGCGTCTCCGTATAGCTTCGTATGCTTAGAGAGAAAGTGTAAAGTATTGTGAAGATGTTATGTATTGTTCGGCTATAATCGTACAGATTCGGAGAGCTTGACTGGTGAAGGTGATGAACGATCCGTCGACCGAGCAAGAGGCAAGCATTCCCTTCGCGCAACGAAACCTAGATGCAAAAGAAAGAAAATCGTGTTAGATGAGAAACCACCCAGACATTCGCCTGCAGACCATGGAAAACCATGAAAAAATATGTCAGAGTGAGCGTCCAACGGAACTCGAACCAGAGACTCTAAAAGCACACGTGAAAGATACAAATTATATAGAATGAAAGGAAATCGGTGACGATGAGAAACCACTCCAGCATTCGCCTGCAGACCAGGGAAAACCCTAAAAAATATGATGTCAGAGTGATCAACAAACAGGAATCAAACAAAAGACCTTAGAAGCATATAGGTTAAGTTGTAAATCAAATAAAAATGCAATAAAATCGTGCTAGATGAGAAACCACCCAGACATTCGCCTACAGACCAGGCAAAACCATGAAAAATATGTCAGAGTAAACAACCATCGACAATCGAACGAGGGAAACCATCAGATTACTCTAGAAGCATAAAGTTGCAAATGAAAGAAAATCGTGATAGATGAGAACCCACTCAGGCATTCGCCTGCAGACCAGGGGAAACCATGAAAAAAATCAAAGGGCTGAGCGACTGGCGGATAGAGTGTGCGACCGACAGGGAAATCAAACAAAAGGTCTCTAGAAGCATAAAGTTGCAAATGAAAGAAAATCGTGATAGATGAGAACCCACTCAGGCATTCGCCTGCAGGCCAGGGGAAACCATGAAAAAAATCAAAGCTGAGCGACTGACGGATAGAGTGTGCGACCGACAGGGAAATCAAGCAAAAGGTCTCTAGAGACAAAAAAACATGCAATTGAAATGGAATCATGATAGCAAATGCCACTACAGCATTAGGCAGCAGACCAGCGAAAATCGTGAGAAACGTAAGGTCAGAGTAAACAATCGATGGAAATCTAACCCCTGAACCCTAGAAATTCACGTGAAAAAATACAAATAAAATGGTTTGAAAGGGAATCGTGACAGCAAATACCACTACTGCATTAGGCGGCAGACCAGCGAAAATCGCGAGAAACGTAAGTCAGAGTGCTCGTCCCTACGGGAATCGAATCCGAGACATCTCGAATGCAAAGTGCTGCCGTTATTGACTGAACAAAGCAGTAAAAACAGACCTCATTAGCAGTCGTCATGCTTAAGCACGCTAACTTTCACCATATGACGTCACAGTCGGGGACAGTTTGACTGTCGCAGCCATGTCGGGACATGCATATTTTAGACATCTCATATTTTAGAGTCATATACAGCAGTTTCATACCAACGTACTCACTACGCTCGCAAAGATAATCTAAAATTTCATCGTTGAAATACTTTGGAAATAGCGTAGAAGTTTTTCACCCCTTATTTAATTAAATTCATGTATATACCCTATTATTTAGTGATTTTTTCAATACTTTCTTCCTCTCATTCGTCAAAAATCAGTGTACAATACGCATTTTTATACGTTTTAATGTTCGTTTATTTTTAAAACCGCTGCATTTGTCCGTAATTACGAGCAATAATTTTTTTCAGATTTACTCAGATGTGTAGCTTGTAGAATCGAATTAGGAAATGTTTTAATAAATGTATTGTATTTTTTAGGTTAAAGTATCTACATTTTTAAAGCTGCCAGGACCGTTATTTGTATTTAGTATAAAGATTGTTATATTTTCATTTTTAAGACTTCCTTTGTTAAAGATAATGTCTTGCAATCTATTTTTAAATTTCTTTTGCAAAGATAATCTAAAGTTTCATCGTTGAAATACTTTGGAAATAGTGTAGAAGTTTTTCCACCCTTATTTAATTAAATTCATGTATATACCCTATTATTTAGGATTTTTTCAATAATTTCTCCCTCTCATGTCCATCATTCGTCAAAAAATCAGTGTACAATACGCATTTTTATACGTTTTAATGTTCGTTTATTTTTAAAACCGCGGCATTTGCCCGTAATTACGAGCAATAATTTTTTTTCAGATTTACTCCGATTTTAGCTTATAGAATCGAATTAGGAAATGTTTTAATAAATGTATTGTATTTTTTAGGTTAAAGTATATACATTTTTAAAGCTGCCAGGACCGTTATTTGTATTTAGTATAAAGATTGTTATATTTTCATTTTTAAGACTTCCTTTGTTAAAGATAATGTCTTGCAATCTATTTTTAAATTTCTTTTGCAAAGATAATCTAAAATTTCATCGTTGAAATACTTTGGAAATAGTGTAGAAGTTTTTCCACCCTTATTTAATTAAATTCATGTATATACCCTATTATTTAGTGATTTTTTCAATAATTTCTCCCTCTCATGTCCATCATTCGTCAAAAAATCAGTGAACAATACGCATTTTTATACGTTTTAATGTTCGTTTATTTTTAAAACCGCTGCATTTGCCCGTAATTACGAGCAATAATTTTTTTTCAGATTTACTCCGATTTTAGCTTATAGAATCGAATTAGGAAATGTTTTAATAAATGTATTGTATTTTTAGGTGAAAAACAACGATCTTCTTCTGACTGCGTATAATTATAATCAAGACCGATTTGTACTTAGTATAATGATTGTTATATTTTCATTTTTAAGACTTCCTTTGTTAAAGATAAAGTCTTGCAATATATTTTTAAATTTCTTTTAAAACCAAAGCGAACGTTAACAACTATAATGGTTGCCTTCATGTATCGAAAAGCTAACATGGCCGCTTCAACCGTCTTTTTTTCCATAAACGGAAGCATGGGGTGGAGAAGCCTCCCTTTCATGTCGATAAAGAAGCGAGCGCCCGACAGTGCGAGGTACAGAGAAGACCTTATTTCAGCGTCCGACAGATAGCGGTAAAGTAGGCCGTGCCATGTGGAAGCAAACACTGAGAAAGAGACAGAGGGTGGGGGGAGGCGGAACAGACGCGCTGGGAGAGAGAGCCGAGACCCCTCAGTTCGCCACAGCGCGCCGTAAGGTTCGGACCTATACGTAGTGGCATGCATATACCAACGCAGCGCGCGACAGCGTCTTACGTAATCTAGTTATTTACGCTCACTATAACATTTAAATATACATTCATCTAAGAGATATAATATTCGTCAGGATGACAGATGTCCAAATATACATAACAAAGAAATTAGTTACTGATATAAATGTAATATCGTACGTTCACCATTTTATTTTTAATTACTTTTTTTATTTTATTCGAGGATGAATTTGTATTCACGTCACCGGAGTCAATCCTAGTCCTCCAACCCGACTTGGAACAACAATCAATAACGAGCTACAATCCAAGGATATAATCGGTAATAATAATAAAAAAATTTTTTTATTAACACCGTCAAATAAAAAGCTCTGTAAACGTATGTATTTCCCCTCACTTCCCCTTTTCCCCCAACCCACAGTAGTAAAAGAAATGAGAGTTCTGGCGCAAAGGATATGCCGCCATCTGATAAGGTTCTTTGTTCTATGCCGACAAGCCCCGCCCCCTCCTTTGAGGCCTCACATGCCGCCCTGGTCGCGCGTGCCACTAGCCCCGCCCCCTCCCCCCATGTGGTCTGGTCACGTGCTGGCGGCCACCCCTCCCCAATCCCTTCCCTTGTGACCTCACCCTTAAAAGCTACTGGACACCCGATCCCCCTACCCATCCTTTCTAATCCTATCCCGTACACTGGGCACGCCCTCTCTTTGTGCTCTACTCCAACGCTGGCCTCGCTATTGGAGAACAATGGGCTATTGTACAAATCGCCAAAGCCAGCGTTGGAGTAGAGCAGAGAGGAGGGGGTATCGTGGTCCAGTAGTTTTTAAGGGTGAAACCAAAAGGTTAAGTGTTTTCACGTGTGCTATTCTTTCACCGCAAATCAGAGACACAGGACAATGCATTATTGTTCTCATCGTAAATGGCGGTGTCGGAATAGAAAAAAGCGGGGGTGGGAGTCGACGGCATACAAGAAAGGAACTTATCAGTGGTCGACATCGGCTTTGAAGCTGCGTTCTCTCATTTCTTTTACTACTGTGGGGTGGGGGAAGAGGGGAAGTGAGGGGAAATACATACGTTTACAGAGCTTTTTATTTGACGGTGTTAATAAAACATTTTTTTTATTATTACCGATTATATCCTTGGATTGTAGCTCGTTATTGATTGTTGTTCCAAGTCGGGCTGGAGGACTAGGATTGAATCCGGTGACGTGAATACAAATTCATCCTCGAATAAAATAAAAAAAGTAATTAAAAATAAAATGGTGAACGTACGATATTACATTTATATCAGTAGCTAATTTCTTTGTTATGTATATTTGGACATCTGTCATCCTGACGAATATTATATCTCTTAGATGAATGTATATTTAAATGGTATAGTGAGCGTAAATAACTAGATTACGTAAGACGCTGGCGCGCGCTGCGTTGGTATATGCATGCCACTACGTATAGGTCCGAACCTTACGGCGCGCTGTGGCGAACTGAAGGGTCTCGGCTCTCTCTCCCAGCGCGTCTGTTCCGCCTCCCCCCACCCTCTGTCTCTTTCTCAGTGTTTGGTTCCACATGGCACGGCCTACTTTACCGCTATCTGTCGGACGCTGAAAGAAGGTCTTCTCTGTACCTCGCACTGTCGGGCGCTCGCTTCTTTATCGACATGAAAGGGAGGCTTCTCCACTGCATGCTTCCGTTTATGGAAAAAAGACGGTTGAAGCGGCCATGTTAGCTTTTCGATACATGAAGGCAGCCATTATAGTTGTTAACGTTCGCTTTGGTTTTAAAAGAAATTTAAAAATATATTTCAAGACATTATCTTTAACAAAGGAAGTCTTAAAAATGAAAATATAACAATCATTATACTAAATACAAATCGGTCTTGATTATAATTATACACAGTCAGAAGAAGATCGTTGTTTTTCACCTCAAAATACAATACATTTATTAAAACATTTCCTAATTCGATTCTATAAGCTAAAATCGGAGTAAATCTGAAAAAAAATTATTGCTCGTAATTACGGGCAAATGCAGCGGTTTTAAAAATAAACGAACATTAAAACGTATAAAAATGCGTATTGTACACTGATTTTTTGACGAATGATGGACATGAGAGGGAGAAATTATTGAAAAAATCACTAAATAAGAGTATATACATGAATTTAATTAAATAAGGGTGGAAAAACTTCTACACTATTTCCAAAGTATTTCAACGATGAAATTTTAGATTATCTTTGCAAAAGAAATTTAAAAATAGATTGCAAGACATTTACTTTAACAAAGGAAGTCTTAAAAATGAAAATATAACAATCTTTATACTAAATACAAATAACGGTCCTGGCAGCTTTAAAAATGTAGATACTTTAACCTAAAAAATACAATACAATTATTAAAACATTTCCTAATTCGATTCTATAAGCTAAAATCGGAGTAAATCTGAAAAAAAATTATTGCTCGTAATTACGGGCAAATGCCGCGGTTTTAAAAATAAACGAACATTAAAACGTATAAAAATGCGTATTGTACACTGATTTTTTGACGAATGATGGACATGAGAGGGAGAAATTATTGAAAAAATCACTAAATAATAGGGTATATACATGAATTTAATTAAATAAGGGTGGAAAAACTTCTACACTATTTCCAAAGTATTTCAACGATGAAATTTTAGATTATCTTTGCAAAAGAAGTTTAAAAATAGATTGCAAGACATTATCTTTAACAAAGGAAGTCTTAAAAATGAAAATATAACAATCTTTATACTAAATACAAATAACGGTCCTGGCAGCTTTAAAAATGTAGATACTTTAACCTAAAAAATACAATACATTTATTAAAACATTTCCTAATTCGATTCTACAAGCTACACATCTGAGTAAATCTGAAAAAAATTATTGCTCGTAATTACGGACAAATGCAGCGGTTTTAAAAATAAACGAACATTAAAACGTATAAAAATGCGTATTGTACACTGATTTTTGACGAATGAGAGGAAGAAAGTATTGAAAAAATCACTAAATAATAGGGTATATACATGAATTTAATTAAATAAGGGGTGAAAAACTTCTACGCTATTTCCAAAGTATTTCAACGATGAAATTTTAGATTATCTTTGCGAGCGTAGTGAGTACGTTGGTATGAAACTTCTGTATATGACTAAAATATGAGATGTCTAAAATATGCATGTCCCGACATGGCTGCGACAGTCAAACTGTCCCCGACTGTGACGTCATATGGTGAAAGTTAGCGTGCTTAAGCATGACGACTGCTAATGAGGTCTGTTTTTACTGCTTTGTTCAGTCAATAACGGCAGCACTTTGCATTCGAGATGTCTCGGATTCGATTCCCGTAGGGACGAGCACTCTGACATACGTTTCTCGCGATTTTCGCTGGTCTGCCGCCTAATGCAGTAGTGGTATTTGCTGTCACGATTCCCTTTCAAACCATTTTATTTGTATTTTTTCACGTGAATTTCTAGGGTTCAGGGGTTAGATTTCCATCGATTGTTTACTCTGACCTTACGTTTCTCACGATTTTCGCTGGTCTGCTGCCTAATGCTGTAGTGGCATTTGCTATCATGATTCCATTTCAATTGCATGTTTTTTTGTCTCTAGAGACCTTTTGCTTGATTTCCCTGTCGGTCGCACACTCTATCCGTCAGTCGCTCAGCTTTGATTTTTTTCATGGTTTCCCCTGGCCTGCAGGCGAATGCCTGAGTGGGTTCTCATCTATCACGATTTTCTTTCATTTGCAACTTTATGCTTCTAGAGACCTTTTGTTTGATTTCCCTGTCGGTCGCACACTCTATCCGCCAGTCGCTCAGCCCTTTGATTTTTTTCATGGTTTCCCCTGGTCTGCAGGCGAATGCCTGAGTGGGTTCTAATCTATCACGATTTTCTTTCATTTGCAACTTTATGCTTCTAGAGTAATCTGATGGTTTCCCTCGTTCGATTGTCGATGGTTGTTTACTCTGACATATTTTTCATGGTTTTGCCTGGTCTGTAGGCGAATGTCTGGGTGGTTTCTCATCTAGCACGATTTTATTGCATTTTTATTTGATTTACAACTTAACCTATATGCTTCTAAGGTCTTTTGTTTGATTCCTGTTTGTTGATCACTCTGACATCATATTTTTTAGGGTTTTCCCTGGTCTGCAGGCGAATGCTGGAGTGGTTTCTCATCGTCACCGATTTCCTTTCATTCTATATAATTTGTATCTTTCACGTGTGCTTTTAGAGTCTCTGGTTCGAGTTCCGTTGGACGCTCACTCTGACATATTTTTTCATGGTTTTCCATGGTCTGCAGGCGAATGTCTGGGTGGTT
Organism: Deroplatys truncata; assembly: GCA_030765065.1. Lineage (NCBI taxonomy): Eukaryota > Metazoa > Arthropoda > Insecta > Mantodea > Mantidae > Deroplatys > Deroplatys truncata. Next base: position 123,374,238 of record CM060978.1, read on the forward strand.
TCTCATCTAACACGATTTTCTTTCTTTTGCATCTAGGTTTCGTTGCGCGAAGGGAATGCTTGCCTCTTGCTCGGTCGACGGATCGTTCATCACCTTCACCAGTCAAGCTCTCCGAATCTGTACGATTATAGCCGAACAATACATAACATCTTCACAATACTTTACACTTTCTCTCTAAGCATACGAAGCTATACGGAGACGCTCGAACATCAGTGTAACACGAATTGAAATATATAAGAGCTTACACGCTTCATCACCGTTTTTAGTATTAATAATCAGTATATAATTGATTAAAAAAGGTTCGTGCTTTCTCTATAAATAGAGTGAACTTGAGTATTGAAATTCATTCTGTTGATCATCTCTGAGGTGTTAACATCGCTGTTCTCTCAGAAAATAATCTAAAGTGTTATCAATGTGAAGAAGAGTACATTTCCTTGAAGAAGGGTTAATACGTTATATAATTGATGCATAAAGGTTCGTGCTTCCTCTATAAATAGAGCATCCTCTAGCATTGAAATTCATTCTGTTGATCATCTCTGAGGTGTTAACATCGCTGTTCTCTCAGAAAATAATCAGCTTTCTAAGTGATATCAAGGCGTACATTTCCTTGAAGAAAGGTAAATACCTTATTATATCAAGAAGAAAAATGAATAAGTCCTCGTATAAGGATATCATTCCTAGTGTCTCAGGATATTCTTGTGGTAAATGCTGTAAGAAGTTCCTCCGTGGATATGATAAAAGACGACATGAGCTACGTTGTAAAAAACTCTTCAAGTGTAAATATTGTAATGTAGCCTTCAAAGACAGTTATAAGGGTCGTCGACACGAAGATGCGTGTGAAATAAACAGACCTGAGAAGAAACGTAGATTAGAACCGACAAAGCATGAGTTGTTATCTACGATGGAGGAGTGTGACATGAAAGAATATGAAACTTCATTCCATGGACGCTTGAAATCGTATTTTATACGATGTGAATCAACTAAGGATCTGAATATATACCTGCATGAAGCAAAACAGCGGATAATCCAAGCTGTGCATAAAGAGCTTGGTATTCACAAGAGTTTGAAAATTAATCTGTTAGCTGAGTGTAGATTTGTTAACAGTATCGGAGAAACCTGTGACAAGACATTTAAAACCAGAAATCAAGCTGTTTTCCTAGAAACGGATCTGGACTCTATGCTGGAAACCAAAATGAAGAAATTGGTTACTGAAATGGAGGAATCACAACTAAAGGGAAGCAATTGGGCTCTGCTTGCTGTGGAAGGGGTGCGCCTTCGTATCAACAAGTACAATCCGCTACGAGGAAGTAGCTACATACCCCTACCTCCATCTGTTGAAGCAAGAAAAGCCTGCATTAACATCCAGAATTTAACTGATGAGCTATGCTTTATGTACTCTGTATTAGCTAAATTCGTTGAGAAGGATGCACAACGGGTGAGCAAATATAAGAAACTTCAAGATAAGTACGACTTCAGCTGTGTTTCCTATCCTACTCCTCTTTCTCAAATACCTAAATTTGAGAAGCTTAATAGGATGTCTATCAACGTTTTCGGTCTGGATGAGAAGCATGAAGTGCATCCGATAAAGGTTGTTGACACTGAACTACCTGACCACCGTGACCTCCTACTATTGAGTGACAGTAGTGGAAAACATCACTATGTATATATCAAGAATTTTGAGAAGCTCGTTCGACGTCAGAAAACTAAGCATGGTAGAGTGATATATACCTGTAAGCGGTGCTTTACACATTTCGACAATCGATATGGACAAAGTGGGCTGGAAAAACTGCAAGAACATGCATCCATCTGTAATCAGCATGGTGTTGCAAGGGTAGTTATGCCTACAAAGGAGAAATCAATTGTACAGTTTAAAAATGTGGAGAGGATGCTGAAAATACCTTACGTTATCTATGCGGATTTTGAGAGTATTCTCACTCCATGTCATACGTGTATTCCCAGTCCTGAAACTTCCTATACAACCCCTTATCAAGAGCACACAGCAATGAGCTTCTGTGTTTACGTTAAACCATCGACCAACGTTGAACATCTGGAAACTGGTCTTCCTAAGCATCCCTATGTATATCGTGGTGTTGATGCTGCTCAGAAGTTTATGGAATACCTGTCATTCCTTGCAAAGGAGATTAACAATATATACAAATCTGTCATGCCCCTGAAACTTACAGATCAACAGCAGATGGAATTTAACGCCTCTACAGTATGCTACTTGTGCGGAAAAACCTTTACTGAAGAGAACTATAAAGTACGCGACCATGATCACATCAGTGGTGAATATCGGGGAAGTCTGCATAATGAATGTAATTTAGCCTGCAAAACACCTAAATATATCCCTGTCTTCATGCACAACCTCCGTGGATATGACTCACACTTCATTGTTAAGGAGCTGGGATGTACAAGTGAGCGGGTGGAAGTAATTCCTAGCTCTGAAGAAAGCTATATATCATTCTCCAAGTAGGTCGGAGATATAAAGCTACGGTTTGTAGATAGTTTTCGGTTCCTGAGTACAAGCTTGGATAAGCTGGTAAAAAATCTAACATCGTATCCTGAGACATTGAAGTACTTCGGATAAGACAAGTTGAAGTTGATGACCCGTAAGGGTGTATTTCCCTATGATTACATCACTTCATGGGACGTCTTGAACGAAACCTGCTTACCTCCTAAGGACTCCTTCTACAATAAATTAAATGAAGAGGAAATTAGTGATGCTGACTACGATCATGCTAAAAATGTATGGGAGCTGTTTAATGTCAGAAACCTGGGCGAGTACAGCGACCTCTACTTAATCTCTGATGTGCTTCTCCTAGCTGATGTCTTTGAGACATTTAGGGAGCAAACACTCAAAACACACAAAGTCGACCCTGCACATTATTTCACCTCTCCAGGACTTACATGGGATGCCATGTTACTGTACACTGGAATTCAGCTGGAATTGTTACAGGATTATGATCAATTACTCATGGTGGAGTCTGGTATAAGAGGAGGTTTATGTCAAGTTTCCCACCGCTATGCAGAGGCTAATAACACCTACATGGAGAAGTATGATCCGTCGAGACCAACCCAATTTATTACCTATGAGGACGCCAACAACCAATATGGGTGGGCAATGAGTCACGCTCTACCTTATGGTAGATTTGAGTGGGTATCACCTGAAAAAATTGACTTAGAAAGACTACAAAAAGATGATCCTTACGGCTACATATTAGAAGTTGACGTCGAGTATCCTGCAGAACTTCACGATCTACACAACGATCTACCTTTCCTGCCTGAGTGTATGACACCTAAGGACTCTCCTACAAAGAAACTGATACCTCATCTAGGACCTCGAAATAAGTATGTACTACATTACATGGCGTTGAAGCAAGCTCTTGATCATGGACTACGGTTAACAAAAATCCATCGTGTGCTACAATTCCAACAGTCTCGATGGTTAAAACCGTATGTGGAATTTAACAACAGACTACGACAACAGGCCGCAAATGATTTTGAGAAGGATCTCTACAAATTGTTCAACAATGCTATGTTCGGAAAAACTATGGAGAACCTGCGTAATCGTATGGATATACGGCTGGTGACAAATGAGAAGACTCTGGAAAAGTTAATTGCAAAGCCAACGTTTATCGACAGGACTATATATGCTTCTAATCTAGCTGCTGTGCATATGGCCTCCCGACAGATCGTGTTCAACAAGCCTATATACATCGGTATGAGTGTGTTGGATATCTCCAAGACATTAATGTACCGGTATCACTATGATGTGTTGTTACCGTATTATGGAGCTGAAAACCTGAAGCTTATGTATATGGACACTGATTCGTTCATTCATCGTGTTACAACTGAAGATGTGTACCAGGATAAGCTACGTTTTCTTGAGCACCTAGATACTGCTGATTATCCTACAAGCCATATATGCTATTCACCTCTAAACAAGAAGGTACTTGGGAAATTTAAAGATGAGGCTAATGGTAAAATCATTCAACGATTTGTAGGGCTACGACCTAAAATGTATGCCCTAGATATCGACGGTTCAATGATAAAAAAGATTAAAGGTATAAAACGTAGTGCTATTAAGCAGTACGTCACGTTCGAGAGCTATACTGACTGCCTTAAAACCAGAGAAATTACCAGAACGCCCATGAATCTGATCCTGTCGCGACAGCATGCTCTTGCCACAGTACAAGTGAATAAAATTACATTGACACCATACGACGATAAAAGAATCATTGCTGAGGACGGAATAACGACATACGCCTATGGACATTACAGCATTACAAGTAGTGTATAAGAGAATTTAAGTTGAATATGAAGATTTTCTCGTGAGTCTACAATCTTAAAAAAATGAAGGTTATCCGTGTGCTGTATATGCAGCTAGCTGACGACCGATGAAGAAAGAAGAAGATGGAAGGGAAGGTGGTAACCCTGCCATTAGGAGCAATCCTAGTGCTAGTCTCAAGCCTAGATAAAAGGGGAGAGACGCCTACAACAAACTAAAATAAACGTATGTTGACGTAAACTTTTCAATTAAAACTCTCGAATAATAAAACCTGAATAAAACATTGCAATTTCACTAAAAGAAAGTTGAGGTTATCTTTGGTTAGCCAGATTAGGTTAGTCGATGACCGAGTAGAATAGATGATGAGAGGAACGTTTAGGATTGGTCGGGTTAATCTATGCTAGGCTCTCGTACTTATTGTCTAAGTTATGAAGGATGAATTAGTTTAGATTGATTTAGCAATGGATTGGTTACGTGTTGTTCTTACGTTTTGTTACGTGGTTACATAGTTGCTACGTGTTGTTACGTCGTGTGACGTTTCTGGTTACGTGATGTCACGTGATGTTATGAGGATACGTGCTTATGTTACTTAGAGTGAGGTCTTGTCATGCTGTTATGTTACGTCTTGTTACGTGGTTACGCTTGTTGGTTACGTCTTGTTACGTGATTATGTTAGGAATGAATAGACAATGAGAAGATGTCGAACATACAAGGTGGGCATAGGTTAGGACGTATACTTCACTGTAAACCGATATACAGTTTGTCTCTCTCCGTTTCGCGCCCTAGTTTAACATATATAAAGTTTGTAAGGTTTATAAAAAGTATATAAAAGTGTTGTAACGTTGGATGATAAAAGTTTTATAATCGAATTACTCTCTATATTGCCGTATAAACCTACATTCCTCCTCCTTCAACCCCTGTTTATCCTTGTATCTCTCCCGTTTTCCATATTTCTCCCATATAAACGTATACTCTGCTCCTCGACACATGTCTAGACTAGCACCTCTCCTCGTATGCCCTACCGCTCTCATATAAATGCATTTTCCTCCTTGAAGACTCTCTCAACCTAGCACCTACCTTCGTTTTCCCTATCTTTTCCCATATAAACGCATACTCTGTCATTCAGACCTTCCTGTCTAGCCTAACACTTCTCCTCATATTCCCCCACCTCTCTCATATAAGACGCATTCCCTACTTCAACCCTGTCTAGCCTAGCATCGACCCTCGTATTCCCTATCTCTCGCATATAAACGTCTACTCTATCATTCAAAACTCCTAGCCTAATACCTCTCCTCGGTTCACTATCTCGCTCATATAAAACGCCATATTCTACTCTTCAAGTCCTGTTTAGTATAACATCTTTCCTTGTATTCCCTATCTCTCTCGTATAAACTTACATCCCCCTCCACCATTATCTGTCTAGCCTATTATCTGTTCGCGTTTTCCCTATCTTTACCATAAAAGTCATACTCCACACCTCAAAGCCCGTCTAGCCTAGCACTTCTCCTCATATTCCCCTACCTCTCTCATATAAGACGCATTCCCCTACTTCAACCCTGTCTACCCTAGCATCGACCCTCGTATTCCCTATCTCTCGCATATAAACTCCTACTCTATCATTCAAACCTCCTAGCCTAATACCTCTCCTCGGTTCGCTATCTCGCTCATATAAAACGCCATATTCTACCCTTCAAGTCCTGTTTAGTGTAGCATCTTTCCTTGTATTCCCTATCTCTCTCGTATAAAGCGTATCCCTCCCTCCTTTAGCATCTGACTAGCCTAGCATCAGCCCTCGTATTCCCTATCTCTCCCCTATAAACGCATTTTCCTCCTTGAACTGTCGCATCTACCCTCGTTTTCCCTATCCTTTCCCATATAAACGCAAAAGTGGCCCAGCTTCTGTCTATCATACCGCCTGCCCCCGTTTTCCATATATTCCTCATATAAACGTATACCGTACTCCTTAACCTCTGTCTGCACTAGCACCTCCCCTCGTATGCCCTATCACTGTCGTATAAAGCATATCTCTCCCTCCTTCAGTCCCTGCTCTACCTCAGAACTCTCCTCGTTTTCCCTATCTCTCCCATATAAACGCATTGTTTCCTCCTTGAAGGTTCTCTCACCCTAGCATATACCCTCGTTTTCCTCGTCTCTTCATATAAAAAGTCATACTCTACCCTTCAAACCCTGAATAGTCTAGTACCTCTCCACGTATCCCCTATCTCTCCTGTAAATATGTTCATATTCCCCCTGCTTCAGCATCTGTCTATCCTAGCCTCTGTTCACGTTTTCCTTATCTTTCCCATATAAATGCATATTCCATATCTCAACCCCTATCTAGTCCAACACTTCTCCTCGTATTCCACGTATCTCTCATATAAAGCACATCCTCATTCCTTCAACCTCTATCTAGCCTAGCATCGATCCTCGTAGTCCCTATCTTCCCCATATAAACGCATTTTCCTCCGTGAACCTCCGCATATACCCTCGTTTTCCCTATCCTTTCCCATATAAACGCAAAAAACTGCGCCAGAATGGACCTATATACTCTACTGTGGGTACTTTGGGCATGGGAGCGTCCGCCATAAATCTTTATTACACAGAATTTTGCTACAGAGCGATTTCATGAGAATATTATATCGGCAGGTGACACAATGGCTGTCTTTGGAATGAGTGGTTTCTTTGAGGGTGCCTCGGGAAAGCGAACGTCCCTTCGCAAATGCTCGCTGGCACATTTATGACACAGGGGATTTTTTGTGGAAAGGGCGATTTGTTTGAGAATGGTATGGCATTTTTAAATATGGCCCCAGAAGGACCCAGGTGTGATAACACCTGCAGGGATTTTTTTTGGTGGAATGAGATATTTCTTTGAGAGTAGTGTGGGAATGCCAGTGTTCCCGCGAAAATACAGCACAGGTCCCCTGCCAAAGGGTAAATGGGAGATGTCAACTATTGTTCACTGAACAAAGAAGATAAACAAGGGTCATCCGAGTCAGAAACAGGAGCAGGAATGTGGGGGAGACAGGAGTGGGGTAAATTCCTGCATAATTAAGTATTCTGGATGCCCTAATTCTATACTACTCACTCCCCGCGAAATGTTGTACGACTAAGTACTTTGGCATCTTGGAGTTTTTTTTTTTTTTTTTTTTGCAAATCGTATTTGAATTTGACAAGCTGAATGGCTTAACGTGCATATGAATCACACATAAACACACCGATGCTGGACCATAATTCACTTTGTGATTAAATGCAGGAAAATAATTCAAGCACATTCAGTCACTAATTGTTGGGTACTGAGAGACACTAGGTAACCTAACCTCAAAACTGCCGAGAAACACGTGTCTACGTGTTCAGTGGAAAAACACCGTAAATCGGTTCACAGCTCATTGGGTCGCTTCGTATATACCGTACTGCAATCAACTTTTGTTATTGGTCATCAAGATTACAAGTCTAATAAAGACATTGACCGTCGAGGTTTAATAGCAATATGTTAAATAGTCAGATATTGTGTTCAGTGACGAAGCTATTTTGCTCATGAGAAGGCACATCATATACTGGGAGCAAGATAATCCCGGCATAACAGCCGACATTCATACCCAAACAGCTCCTAAAGTACAGCGCGGTACATGGACAACATAGTTGGAACAGTTTTCTTTGAAGGAGGTGCCAATGTTGAACTATACTGCAACATTTGTAAGAGCTACTCTGCATTTCGATTTCAGTGCGTGAGAATGGCTTAATGGGAACCCTCCGGTATCAGTGCGGCGATCGACAGAGGAGCGCACAAAACAGCGAGTACCGTGGACATAGATCAGGAATGGGCAGTTCTTAGAACAAAAAGATTTAATCCAGTTTGTTGCTACATTTCATAAACGGTTAATGTGCAATATACACCAAGTTACTTTGACAGTTCACGAAAAAAAAGGACTTTTAAAGACCTAACAAAAATATATCCTTATTTCTAATGTAAGTGAAACTATAGGCAAAATAAAATACCCGGAGAGACAAATGCACGTGTACTATATAATGCAGCTGCAATGGTATAAAACTGAGCAAAAACTAGGAATTAAAAGCAGCACACTAATGTAAAAATCTAAATTAATACAAGGGGCACCGGAATCTGACGATTTTTAAAATGAAAACTAAGTTAACATTGGATTGAAGGAATGTGCTTTATGACAATAGATATTACATTTCATGCCATTTTAACTTTTGAAAGTTATATCACTAAGATGCCTTCCTCCAGCTTTCATACTCTTATTCAGTCTGACTCTTGAGATTCTTCATCACTTTTCGAGTTAGGTCAGGTTGGGTTGCACGTATCTCTTCTGAAATTCTTTACTTTAAGTCACTGATGTTTCTAGGTGTTCTGACATAAACTTGACTTTCAAGGAAACCCCACATAAAGCTGTCAAATTGGACGAACGTTCTGGCAACTGCATATTACCATTTTGCAATACATGTTCTAGAAAAACTGTGCCCAGCATATTCATCGTTGCTCTCGGTATGAGCTTTGGTCTCATCCTGCTGGAACAATACAGAATTAATGTCAACTGCTCTTCTCTCAATTCAGGTAGCGCAAAATCGCATATCGTTTCAATATAATGTTCTGATGTAACACTTAGGCTTGTTTTCATAAATGGTACTTACAATGACGACTTTTCATGGATTGCTTTGTTAGGAAAGTTTAACTTTACTGAAAGTCTTATTCATAGACGAAATTTTTGATACTTAACTTTGACTCTAGAAAGTTCAGATTTTGTGAGCAAGTTCCAATGTTGGCTAACGCGATTTCCAAACACACAACCCTCTATAGCAATAAAATCGGTACATATCTAAAATCAACTCACGATTGCAATAGAGAAGGCGTTGGCCGAAACGTCCGCATTTCGCCCCTTTCCTTTAGCCTCGCGGCCTTTCTTAAATACATATTTATAGGGAAAACTTGAGTGTGTTGAGGTTGGTTTAGCGCTGTGGGTTAGATATTATATTTTGCTGGATTCGCGTTTTTTTATTTATTTATTCTTTTTTGAAAGAAGGTTAGCATAGGTTTTAGTGATTCTTAGAATATAAACACACAAAGCATGAGGCGTGCCTTTAAAGTATGTGTCGATAATTTTTTTTAAAAAATAGAAGAACATTATTTTCCAAATACTTAATAATCATTCATTACCTTACATCTTACACTACTTCTTCACATAGTCACCGCGGTTATTCAGGCATTTGTCGTAACGAGAAACCAGCTTTCGTATGCCTTCGTCAAAGACTGATGCCGCCTGTGTTGAAAGCCAAGTCTGCACTTCTTGTTTCCCAACATCATCGACGCTGAAATCTTCTCCACGAAGGAATTCCTTCAGATAAAGAAACGATGAAAATCGCTTGGTGCCAAGTCTGGACTGCAGGGAGAGTGGTCGAATTGTTCCTAACCAAATGACATGCGATCAGATCTTGAGTTTGTTTGGTTGTGTGTGGCCGGCTATTGTTACTCATTATTGTTTCCCCATAAACCTCACATAATCGACGATGAATGTTTGCTGGCGTAACATTTCTCGCATTCAAAAACGAATCACTGATCTGACTTCACAGTTGGCGAGTCGTTCGATTGTTTTGAACATTTCGAAACGCTCTAACAACAGGAAAACACAAAATGACGATCGCTCTGGCTGTTTAATGATTGCAGGAAGTAGTTGCGCATGCTGAAAATTGCGACTGAAGCGGCAAAATATTAAAACGGTACTTACTTTAAAAACACGGCTCGTGGGAACATTTAAATGTCCCTTGGAAATGAATGTGCTTCTAGCTCATTTGACAGAAAAAAAATACAAAAATGCGTTTTACGTATATCAGAGGCATAGCTACAGGGGTTAACTATCCCTCTCCTTGGGTCCTTAACATAGTATTAGCAAGCATGTTCTTGAATAAATCCATCTGCAAATCAAACAACTTAATTCCAGACCTTTCCTTGGTTAAATTCTTATTATACCATTGATGCTACTTTCTCTAAATGAGCTATAATAACTTTTTTTCTACAGCAACCGTAACTAATAATCGTAAGATTTTAAACAGCAAATATTGCATATATACCTTCGTTTTCTTATAAACACCTCACCTGTCTTGGATAGTGCATAAAAGAACCTATCAATAGGCAAAAATTATTAGCGTTCTGCATTCAGAATGTGAAACCCGTATTGTGATGTAAACGATGCCTTTATTATTGAGTACATCTATATGTGAGAAAGCAATAATGGATTCCAATGGGTGTGGCGAGCTTGGATAGCTGTTTATTTATACCCAAAATATCATGGTTATAACCAGATTTTTTAAAATAAAAACTCCATGTCCCGAAATAAGATTTTCAGCCGCTCATAGCAGTAATTCCCAATGATACTCTTTAATGCATAATTCATTGTGCAGCAGAAAAGTGCCCTACTCGTAAATTACGAATACACACAACAAAAAGATTATGCTCTTTTTACTAATGTGAGATAATCTACTAATATTACTATTTATTGTAAACTAATAGAAGATAAACGGATTAATAACTGTGGCGTTATACTGCGGTGAAATTAATAACTAAATGATGGGTGGAATAGGTAATCCTCTTAATGTTTCTCTAGTTCTCGAGGTCGAAGAGAAACCCGGCGGAGGGCATGTACTTTTTCGGGCGTAAAAATCCTTAGCATGGCTTCCTTCGGAAGGGAACTAAACCCAGTGGTTTCGTGTCGTAGATTTACGGCACGTACAAGAACCTCAAGCCTGATAAAGAGGCCTCTGAGCAAAATGTCCAGTCTTTCACACCCATTACAGAATGGGACGTTAAACACCACAGTAATTAAAGAGCGTCCATAAATAAAACTCAATTTCCATCCTTAATCTTTCTTTCAGCAGGATGTATGGGGGGAACCACTATATCCACGGTCTATTTATATAGTTTGCATCTGAATCTAAATTCGTTGTCCGTATGGAACCCTTACTGCATTTTGTGCATGCTTTACAATGCACCGAGGAATACAAGCATTGTTAATCATTTCTGGACTTGTTGCAGACTTTTGGCAACGCCTACTACCACCACCAAAATGTCCACCATTTTCACTGTTTCCTCCACAAAGTCAGGATGAAAGCCAAAAATATCGGCGACTTTGAAGCTAAGATGGTCCCAATCGAGGTCATCTTTCTGGAAAGTCGATTTCTTAAATAATAATTTGACAATTCCGTACTTTCGAATCCCTACTTACATCCAAAGTCTCGTTCATGAATACAAGCCTTAGAGCGTCACATTTTTATCCTGATAAACGTATGATCCTATGGCTCCAAAGAAAGCTATCCCACACCATACTGTAACTCTTTCGCAGTGAGGAGGTTATAGAACCAATCTGGGGTTTTCTGGGCTCCAATATCTGAAGTTTTGCTTATTAACACTTGTTGATAAATGAAAGTGTGTTTCGTCGGTCATCAGGAGAAGAATGAGATTCTCTTTCGTAAGAAGGAGAAACTGTTCCGCGAAATTTCACCTATGTGCAAAATCCTGCTTTTTAGGTGTACAGTCAGCATTTTGTAAGGATGGAAGCGTAGATTCTGATGAAAAATTCTACGAAGACTTCGCGATGACAAACACAGTGAGTAGTAGGGAATTGACATTTCTGGCCCACTTAATATGCATGGAATGCAATTAATATGCTAATTAGCCCCCCTCCCTCCCCCTCCCCCACCCCCCGCTGTGCCTTGGTAGTTTTACTTGCACCTGAGGGTCATAAATCTTGTTGAGCACAATGGAAGCTTGACAGTTAAGTAATTAAGGCTGTCAATCAACTGTCAAAACGAACAAAGGGGTCATAAATTTAAGGTTCTGTAACAAAGGCGAGATGTTTTTCCTACCCATTCCACATCCGGCCACTTCTGCACCTGGTCAGTTACCCACTCCACTCCTATTGTTCTCGAACACGTGGCAACCCAATAACAAAGCCGGTCCCTTTCCATTGTGTAAGAGATTCTATTGTGTGTGCCTTTCTATTGTCCGATGCAAGCATTCTTTAGAAAGACCACCTGCTCCATAACAAAGCTTGACCCTTTCCATTGTGTAAGAGATTCTATTGTGTGTGCCTTTCTATTGTCCTTGGCAAGGCTAGTTTAGAAAGACACCTGCAGCGTTCCCATTGTTTGGCCACCTGCTAGTTTAACAAAAGAATTCGAGGGCTGCTTTATACTCGTCCTCTCCTTGTTTGTGTGAAAGAGAGAGAAACTTGTTTACCAACTCTGCGTGACGTCATAGTCGGCCATCATGATTTTGCCTGAGGGAGTTCTCTCCGATGTTTTACGATCTCCTACGAATATACCCGAGCATAGTTCACAAGCATTCTGTTTCAGCCAACGACTCCGAAAAAGCGCCTAATATCCATTACATTACGTGCATTAAACCTCTGAGTGATATCCATAGATCGGTGTTCGATTCTTACTGTAATCAAAAGTTTATTGCTAATGAGAAATTAATGATTGATATTATTATATCATTACCCTAATTAATAAAAAGGCGTTCAGAGAATTCTAGCTCGAGTCTTACCAAGTGAAACTCTAACGCGTAATAACTATTAAACTATGCAAGGTCAGATTAAAAAAATGTATTTATCAATTATAATTTAATTTTTTATATATCATTACCCTAATTAATGAAAGGGTGTTCAGAGGGTTCTAGCTCGAATCTTACCCAACGAAACTCTAATGCTTAATAAATATTAAACTATGCAAGGTCAGATTTAAAAATGTATTTATCAAATATAATTTTTTTATACATCATTACCCTGATTAATGAAAGACCGTTCAGAGGACCCTACTTCGAATCTTACGCAGCGAAACTCTAATGCTTAATAAATATTAAACTATGTAAGGTCAGATTAAAATGTATTTAACAAATATAATTTAATTTTTATATATCATTACAATAATTAATAAAAAGGGTGTTCAGAGGGTCCTAGATCGAATCTGCGAAACTCTAATGCCCAATAACTATTAAACTATGCACGGCTAGATTAAAATGTATTTAACAAATATAATTTAATTAATGAAACGGTGTTCGGATGGTTCTAGATCGAATCTGCGAAACTCTAATGCTTAATAAATATTAAACTATGTGAGTATTGGGCGGTCAGATTAAAACGTGTTTAACAAATATAATTTAATTTATACAACATTACAATGTTTAACGATCTGTATTGTTAGGAACCAGAGGCCCCTAGTTCGAATCCAACCCTGTGAAATGCTATAATAACTATTAAGTTATTGAAGCAGCGGGCGGTCGGATTAAAATTGCATTTAACAACTATAATTATTTATATTAAACCCTGATGCATACTTAGATATCCCGAAGCCTAGACAACATTCTTTCTTCTTCTCCTCTCTTTTTCTTTCTATCTATCTCTTTCTTTCTCCACGACTTGTACACATTCAGGCGTTCACATATACACGAGCACTTGTACACACATCAGCAAACATACACTGGTGCACGCATGCAAGCACACACACACACACGCACATACATACACCAGCACACACACATGCACATACAACAGTACACACACACATACACCAGCACACACACGCATTCACGCACCTCATGCGTATACATACATACACTAGTGCTCTTACACTCACACATTCACGCACCTCATGCGTATACATACATACACCAGTGCTCTTACACTCACACATACATATACATGGACAAACACACACACACATGCAAGCACATATGCCTGTTCACTTACACCCAACAGCACCAACCCACACACGCACACACCAACTCACGCGCATGTCCTGAATGAAAAGAGACAAAATGACGCAATAAAAACTAATTATAGCTCGGGATGCAAGGCTCCATTTACGATTGCTCGAAACCGGTCTTCTAATAACTCCAAAACTAATTAAAATAAAGGCAGTAAATAAACTTTATTACTTTTATGCCATTAGCTCGTTTCTTGTGCATGTATATTAGAGTCCGGGTGTCATGGGTTCGATCCTTAACTTTAAAATCTCAATTATCTCAGAAACTAGCAGGGATTAAGGTGCGAACCAAAGCACGATTTTTAGTTCCTACGATAAACAATTAATGCTTTATATAATTTCCAAACAGTGTCCCTAGCTCGAATCCCGATCTTTCAGTGACTTCCTTAATTTTCCACTGTGTTCTAGAATATATCACTTAGATCAATGTTGCAACTGCATACAGGTCTTTTAAACACATCAAACTAATATTATAAATAATTTTGTTTCTGGCGTTCTGAGTTCGAATACCGATTCAATGAAGTTTACTTATAAATTTAATAACAGTAAATAATTAAGACAAAGGTACCAAATAAACCTATTACGTTTATGTCATCAGATAATATCTTGCGGGTGTATATTAGGGTACCTGACGTCCAGGGTTCGATCCTTAAGTTTAAATCTCAATTATCGCAGAAACTAGCAGAGATAGAGCTGTAGACGAAAGCATGTTTGATAGCTCATACAATGAACAATTAATGCTGTATATAATTTTCAATCAGTTGCCCCTAGTTCGAACCTCGATCTTTCAATGACTTCACTGATTTTCCTCTGTACTCTGGAATACATCACTTAGATTGATGCTTTAACTGCATGCAGCTTTGTGTAACGACATTATGGATGTACTCTGTGTGAGAGAGGGAGAGAGAGAGAGCGAGAGAGGGAGAGGAAGTGAACCAAGCAGGGATAGAAGTGCTGAGGGCCTCTGCGCATGCGTAGCAAGAGATGATGCCATTGGCTGCAATAATCACGTGACGTGTAAGCATCACAGCCATGATGACGTGCAGGCATCGCCTGGAGGGGGTTTAGATCCCTATATAAACAGACATCTGTCCCATGTTAGAACTGTTGTGTACTTATTAACTTTACATTCAAGTTTTAAAGAGCTTTAAAAGCAACGTGAGCTGCAGGCCGTCTACACATTCAGCACATATCAAAACGGGGGGCAATGCAAGGTGAGTTTTAAATAACTATACAAAATCACTGTTGGCTTTTACAATACATTTAATTTTATTTAAACGTTACAGTACATGAAAGACGATTCGTTACAAAGAGCATCATATTTTCTAATCTGTGTTTTACATTCACATGGATTTCACTGCATACTCTTCTTCAGTTCACATGATTTTCGCCCCACATTCTTCTTACATAAACATTCATACGACTTTCCCCTCATTCTTTGTTTCACTATACACTCACATGATTTCCTCTACTCATTCTTTATTCCACCTACAGGATCATGCTCTGTTAACATTCACATGACTTTCTCTTCACATTCTTTGCTTCCATTAACATTCACATGATTTTCGCCACACCTTCTTCTTACATAAACATTCATACGACTTTACCCTCATTCTTTGTTTCACTATACACTCACATGATTTCCTCTACTCATTCTTTGTTCCCCTGCAGGTTCATGCTTTGTTAACATTCACACGACGTTCTCAGCTCATTTCTCTATTGACATTCACATGATCTTCTCAACACATTCTTCTTACATAAACATTCATATGATTTTCCCCCTCATTCTTTGTTTCACTATACATTCGCACACGATTTCCTCTACTCATTCTTTGGTTCTCTGCTGGCTCATCTTCAATGAACATTCACATGATTTTCTGTACTTATTCTTTATTTCTCTACACCTTCATAGGCTTACTTACAAAACATGCACACCCTAGTTCTAATATAAAGAAGTGTATAACTCGTTCTTCAACTTGAATAATGTAGTGAAAATAATAATTCATGACAATGTCTGTTACAGATTGTTTAGCTGATAGACTTAACAAGATGGTGGAAGAGCGTAGTTTCCTACCGACTCGTAAAGTTCAAGATCTCGAAATAGGTCTTAACTATGAGATAAAGTCCTTAAAGAGAGTTCAAACAAGATATGGTACCAGGATCGTATCTTCGCTGGAGGATTGTCAAGTGTTCTTGCCAGAGCGCTATAATTCGTTAACCGATCAAGAGATTGCAGAAATACCTGGGAGCGTATACCTACAGTATAATGGCATGGCAGAGAAGGGGAATTTAAGACATGTAAATTGTCTTTTTTACACGCAAAGAAGGTGCGTAGAAGTGTCAAACTTAAGTATTGAATGTTCTCCCATTTCACAATGAAAAATTCATAAATAAAACAACTGACTCATTGATATTACATATAAAGATACAAAAGATGCATATTATAGAATTTTATAAAAAATTAACGAAATTACAATATCACATGATTGAGTTTAATTATATCTAGCGCATTGAAATAACTCTAAATATCCGAATGTTTATACAAATCATTGTGCTTCTTTTACATGTGCCATATGCTTCATTTTACATGTATCATGACAAAAAATGTAATTCTTTCCAGGTTGCCTTTACTTGACCAAGATAGTTTTCTAAGACTTTCATTGTGCAATGTTTCAGGGTGTGCAATAAGAGGAAGAAGAAGAAGAGGAATAGCCTGCTACCATGCAATGGATGCTGACGCTATTGGAGGGTAGAATACCTACAAGAAACATTTCGGCAAGAAACGGGTGCTGAGACATCTACATCACCGAAACATATTAAGACAGGATCCTTATATAACATTACAGGGTATACAATGAAAAAATACGGTCAATTTTGTATACAATTCAATGCATGGCTGAGAGTTAGCTCGAACTAGTCTCCCTATATTCACTGAAATTAAGCATTGTGAGCAATAATTTAAGTGACTGTGAAAATACTTTAAGTAATGGTGAAATTTGTATCCTAAAAGACTTGAGTCCTGTATACATTAACAGCATTAAGACTGTTTGCCACGCTGGAATACAAATTATGAAAATAAAAAGACTTTCATTTAAATAATAAGGAAATTTGCATAACCTGCTGTTACAAGTGTAATGACATATACAGAAACAATGAGTCGGACGAGAAAGTGATGGAAATGTAAGATAAATAATAACAATAAAAGAATTAAGGTATGTTTTTACATAGTGTTTTTATTCATTAAAAATCCTTGCATTCCTAATGAAAAATAAATCATTACAATGATTAGTTTAAGTTATGTCACAATGATCAAAAAGAGAACCGTCTTTAGATGCATTACTCGATCTTAAGTCAGAGCACCAAAAAATGACAAATCACGGCTTCTCCATTTTAGATGCGGTGTCACTATTCAGGTAAATTCATGTAACACAGCAGGTTGAGTATGCAGATCTGTGGTCCTAAATGGGTGAAACAGAGTCTTATCCAGCTTAACAGTCTTGAGATCTCAGCATCAGAAAGTCGAATCACAAGCCTTCTCCACTCGATGAGTACAGGTTTAACAACAGCATTCTCTTCACCCTGAGACTGTGTAATGTATATAAATGTTCAACTTGACAAGGGATTCTAAACTCGTTGTTAGAGTCCAGAACTGATGTATTATATGGTGAAAACACATGTTCCTCTTCTTAGTGATCTTGTCGTCGAATCTCGGTAGCATTGAAGATGTCCACGATTATAGGATTCTGAAGCCCAAAAACTGTAGGAACTGCTGATTGCGTGATGTTAACCTGATGGGCGTCAAGGGCAGAGCATGATGTGTGCGTCGAATCATTCCATTATTATATCATCGACGTCGTTGACTTCTTCTAAAAACTATAGGCATTATGCTTATATCCTTGTTTCTAAAGGCAATGATATTGCTGTTAGGCTCCCCTGTTTGCTCTATGAAGCGGATCTTTATGAACAACAGGTAAAATTTGATTTGAAGGTTCCTGTGAAATACGTTATCCTGCCGTAACAGATGGGAAAACTGGTAGATGGAGTGTCCACTTTTACTATCGAGGAAGGAGACTGATGCAATGCTGCGCTAAATTCGTATGATGCTCAACTTAAATATATTCACTAGGAAACCAGATTCAGACAGCTGATTAGATGGAATAACTTTGTCACTGAAGGGCCACAGAACGTTCCTATAGAACAATCACTGGAAAAAATCAAGAGTGAAAGGACATTTTAATGACATTTTTATTATTATTATTATTATTATTATTATTCACTGATCTAATAAAGAAGACATTCGCATCCTAATATGAGGAATCTTTCTAACTCTTCCATGGTTTTGCAAATGCTAATCACGCTATAAAACCACCCAGCTTTAAGTCCTGAATAATGTCGTTAATCGCATCGGAAAAGTCATTTTTATCAGGTGTATGAAGCGTCATGAGTACCCTTAGCATGTTTACCAAATCATTAGGATCGGTGTAGCGGTATAGCATCTCCTCTGTATTCGCTTTGGATATATCTTCTAATCTAGGTGAGTTGACACTAGTATGCTTGCTTTCATTGGTGTGTTTATTCAGAGCTTGCTCATTCAAAGAAACTGCTCTCATTGCTTCATTAGTGGTAGCTCTTGATGTTATTACAGGGTCGCTTGAACTGGCTCCAAGCACGGTACATCTTGAATCCCGCTCTTCGGGACTTGAGAAGATTTCAGGATCTCGTTTGGGTGTTGTAGTCAATGCACAGCTGGCCATTGCTTTACAGCATCGTCTCCTATGTTGCTTAAGCCTTGAAATTGTCCTGTTTTTAAAGTTCTATTACATATGCAGCACTTAACAAAGCGATTACTCCCCCCTTGGGAAATATACGAAAAATCAAGATTCTCGTAAATTGACTGTAATTGTCCGTCTTTGTGAGTGTTCTAGCTCAAGCAGTATATATAAACTAGTCAATGTATACTGTAGATGTTGAATTCGTATACGATAACACGAGACTGAGTTATTTTTTAACATTTATGTAATTATATATGTACTCAGGTTTTGATGCATATAAACAGCCATGTCCGAATTAGACTAAGCAAAATATTGTAGCATTCGCACATAATAGCTGTAATTCCGTTAATTATAACTATCTCATTAAGCACAAGCAGATTCAAGTAGCTAGAAACGGATGCATAGAGGTAAGAGTACAAGTTTTCTTGATAGTTAGCACAGAGAATGCGAGAGTTAAGGGAGATACTGGTCATTTTCCCTTTGCAGGTCACCTTTTTTTCCCTTTGCTGGCCACCTTTTTCCCTTTGCTGGTCACATTTTTCCCTTTGCTGGTCACCTTTTTCCCTTTGCTGGTCACCTTTTTCCCTTTGCTGGTCCCCTTTTTCCCTTTGCTGGTCACCTTTTTTCCCTTTGCTGGTCACATTTTTCCCTTTGCAGGTTACGTTTCTCCCTCTTCTGGTCCCATTTTTTCCCTTTACTGGTCACATTTTTCCCTTTGCTGGTCACCTTTTTCCCTTTGCAGGTCACGTTTTTCCCTCTTCTGGTGGCATTTTTCCCTTTGCTGTTTACCTTTTTCCCTTTGCTGGTCACATTTTTCCCTTTGCTGGTCACATTTTTCCCTTTGCTGGTCACATTTTTCCCTTTGCAGGTCACTTTTTTTCCCTTTGCTGGTCACATTTTTCCCTTTGCTGGTCACATTTTTCCCTTTGCTGGTCACATTTTTCCCTTTACTGGTCACCTTTTTCCCTTTGCTGGTCACATTTTCCCCTTATTGGTCACCTTTTTCCCTTTGCAGGTCACGTTTTTCCCTCTTCTGGTCCCATTTTTCCCTTTACTGTCACCTTTTTCCCTTTGCTGGTCACCTTTTTCCCTTTCCTGGTCACCTTTTTCCCTTTGCTGGTCACCTTTTTCCCTTTGCTGGTCACCTTTTTCCCTTTCCTGGTCACCTTTTTCCCTTTCCTGGTCACCTTTTTCCCTTTGCTGGTCACCTTTTTCCCTTTGCTGGTCACCTTTTTCCCTTTCCTGGTCACCTTTTTCCCTTTGCTGGTCACCTTTTTCCCTTTCCTGGTCACCTTTTTCCCTTCTCTGGTCACCTTTTTCCCTTCTCTGGTCACCTTTTTCCCTTTCCTGTCACCTTTCTCCCTTTGCTGGTCACCTTTTTCCCTTTCCTGGTCACCTTTTTCCCTTTGCTGGTAACCTTTTTCCCTTTGCTGGTCACCTTTTTCCCTTTGCTGGTCACCTTTTTCCCTTTGCTGGTCACCTTTTTCCCTTTGCTGGTCACCTTTTTCCCTTTGCTGGTCACCTTTTTCCCTTTCCTGGTCACCTTTTTCCCTTTCCTGGTCACCTTTTTCCCTTTCCTGGTCACCTTTTTCCCTTTCCTGGTCACCTTTTTCCCTTTGCTGGTCACCTTTTTCCCTTTGCTGGTAACCTTTTTCCCTTTGCTGGTCACCTTTTTCCCTTTGCTGGTCACGTTCTCCCTTTGCTGGTCACATTTTTCCCTTTGCTGGTCACGTTTTTCCCTTTGCTGGTCACGTTTTTCCCTTTGCTGGTCACATTTTTCACTTTGCTGGTCACGTTTTTCCCTTTGCTGGTAACATTTTTCCCTTTGCTGGTCACCTTTTCCCTGAATGGGTTACATGATAGGCAAGTCAAGAACATTGACATGAAACAGTTTTCCACTAAGTTCACATCTAAAGTCGCTTTCAAAGTCTAACATATGAATAGGCTGTGAGCATTCTTGTTTCTTCCTCTCTAGCTTGACAGCTAAAGTAAAATAAATCGCTCTTAATGCATATACGCTAATGAGAAAGTATAAAAGAACTATCCTGAATAAAAATCGATTAGTATAACGTGAGAGCTAAGGTGGTTAAGCTCGCAAGAGGTTTCGGTTTAATTAACTCTCTCACTAGCCTGCAACCGTTGAAGTACGATTTACCTGGTTACATAGACTGAGGAACTGTGGTAAAGCTAGAGAAAAATTAAAGAGAGGAGACCCTTGAATCATTCCGTTAGACGATTCGTGTAATCTTAGTGGCATTGCCAACGCTCAGCATAAGGTCTCTGCTTCGAGAAACATTGCTGACAAGATCTGGCTGAAACGACTTGGAAAAGCGTGCAATCTGATGTTACATTAGGTGAAAAAGCTGGCAGCGTGACTAGTAACAGCAATTATGAAGGGAAAGGTAGCTCCAGATACAGTAACCACGAAGAAGAAACGAGGAGGATTTCTACCTCTCATACCAAGTATTGCAGCTCTAGGCGCTGCTGCTGGAGGTGCAGCCCAAATTGCCTCAGCAGTAAATAAGAAAAAGGCAGCAGATAAACAACTTGCCGAAATGATGAGGCATAAGAGAGAAATTGAGAGAAAGGTATCTGTTGGCGGAGGGTCCAAAAGAAGAAACGAGGAGGATTTCTACCACTCATACCAATTATTGCAGCACTAGGAGCCGCCGCTGGAGGTGCATCACAAATTGCTACAGCTGTAAATACGAAAAAAGCTGCAGATAAACAACTTGCTGAAATGATGAGACGTAACAGAGAAATTGAAGCAAGAGGGAGAAGTCTTCGAGTGAAGAAGAATAAGGGAAGAAACACAGAAACGAAGAGGAGACAGAGCCTGAAAGGGAATTCAAAAAACTCTGGCAGAGGGCTATACTTGTCCCGGAAAAAACATTGAGTAACATAGACCTTGACTTGTATGCCCGACGTTTAAGGATTCCTCATATTAGGATGCGAATGTCTTCCTTATTAGATCAGTGAATAATAATAATAATAATAATAATAATAATAATAATAATAAAATGTCATTAAAATGTCCTTTCACTCTTGATTTTTTCCAGTGATTGTTCTATAGGAACGTTCTGTGGCCCTTCAGTGACAAAGTTATTCCATCTAATCAGCTGTCTGAATCTGGTTTCCTAGTGAATATATTTAAGTTGAGCATCATACGAATTTAGCGCAGTATTGCATCAGTCTCCTTCCTCGATAGTAAAAGTGGACACTCCATCTACCAGTTTTCCCATCTGTTACGGCAGGATAACGTATTTCACAGGAACCTTCAAATCAAATTTTACCTGTTGTTCATAAAGATCCGCTTCATAGAGCAAACAGGGGAGCCTAACAGCAATATCATTGCCTTTAGAAACAAGGATATAAGCATAATGCCTATAGTTTTTAGAAGAAGTCAACGACGTCGATGATATAATAATGGAATGATTCGACGCACACATCATGCTCTGCCCTTGACGCCCATCAGGTTAACATCACGCAATCAGCAGTTCCTACAGTTTTTGGGCTTCAGAATCCTATAATCATGGACATCTTCAATGCTACCGAGATTCGACGACAAGATCACTAAGAAGAGGAACATGTGTTTTCACCATATAATACATCAGTTCTGGACACTAACAACGAGTTTAGAATCCCTTGTCAAGTTGAACATTTATATACATTACACAATCTCAGGGTGAAGAGAATGCTGTTGTTAAACCTGTACTCATCGAGTGGAGAAGGCTTGTGATTCGACTTTCTGATGCTGAGATCTCAAGACTGTTAAGCTGGATAAGACTCTGTTTCACCCATTTAGGACCACAGATCTGCATACTCAACCTGCTGTGTTACATGAATTTACCTGAATAGTGACACCGCATCTAAAATGGAGAAGCCGTGATTTGTCATTTTTTGGTGCTCTGACTTAAGATCGAGTAATGCATCTAAAGACGGTTCTCTTTTTGATCATTGTGACATAACTTAAACTAATCATTGTAATGATTTATTTTTCATTAGGAATGCAAGGATTTTTAATGAATAAAAACACTATGTAAAAACATACCTTAATTCTTTTATTGTTATTATTTATCTTACATTTCCATCACTTTCTCGTCCGACTCATTGTTTCTGTATATGTCATTACACTTGTAACAGCAGGTTATGCAAATTTCCTTATTATTTAAATGAAAGTCTTTTTATTTTCATAATTTGTATTCCAGCGTGGCAAACAGTCTTAATGCTGTTAATGTATACAGGGCACAAGTCTTTTAGGATACAAATTTCACCATTACTTAAAGTATTTTCACAGTCACTTAAATTATTGCTCACAATGCTTAATTTCAGTGAATATAGGGAGACTAGTTCGAGCTAACTCTCAGCCATGCATTGAATTGTATACAAAATTGACCGTATTTTTTCATTGTATACCCTGTAATGTTATATAAGGATCCTGTCTTAATATGTTTCGGTGATGTAGATGTCTCAGCACCCGTTTCTTGCCGAAATGTTTCTTGTAGGTATTCTACCCTCCAATAGCGTCAGCATCCTTTGCATGGTAGCAGGCTATTCCTCTTCTTCTTCTTCCTCTTATTGCACACCCAGAAACATTGCACAATGAAAGTCTTAGAAAACTATCTTGGTCAAGTAAAGGCAACCTGGAAAGAATTACATTTTTTGTCATGATACATGTAAAATGAAGCATATGGCACATGTAAAAGAAGCACAATGATTTGTATAAACATTCGGATATTTAGAGTTATTTCAATGCGCTAGATATAATTAAACTCAATCATGTGATATTGTAATTTCGTTAATTTTTTATAAAATTCTATAATATGCATCTTTTGTATCTTTATATGTAATATCAATGAGTCAGTTGTTTTATTTATGAATTTTTCATTGTGAAATGGGAGAACATTCAATACTTAAGTTTGACACTTCTACGCACCTTCTTTGCGTGTAAAAAAGACAATTTACATGTCTTAAATTTCCCCTTCTCTGCCATGCCATTATACTGTAGGTATACGCTCCCAGGTATTTCTGCAATCTCTTGATCGGTTAACGAATTATAGCGCTCTGGCAAGAACACTTGACAATCCTCCAGCGAAGATACGATCCTGGTACCATATCTTGTTTGAACTCTCTTTAAGGACTTTATCTCATAGTTAAGACCTATTTCGAGATCTTGAACTTTACGAGTCGGTAGGAAACTACGCTCTTCCACCATCTTGTTAAGTCTATCAGCTAAACAATCTGTAACAGACATTGTCATGAATTATTATTTTCACTACATTATTCAAGTTGAAGAACGAGTTATACACTTCTTTATATTAGAACTAGGGTGTGCATGTTTTGTAAGTAAGCCTATGAAGGTGTAGAGAAATAAAGAATAAGTACAGAAAATCATGTGAATGTTCATTGAAGATGAGCCAGCAGAGAACCAAAGAATGAGTAGAGGAAATCGTGTGCGAATGTATAGTGAAACAAAGAATGAGGGGGAAAATCATATGAATGTTTAAGTAAGAAGAATGTGTTGAGAAGATCATGTGAATGTCAATAGAGAAATGAGCTGAGAACGTCGTGTGAATGTTAACAAAGCATGAACCTGCAGGGGAACAAAGAATGAGTAGAGGAAATCATGTGAGTGTATAGTGAAACAAAGAATGAGGGTAAAGTCGTATGAATGTTTATGTAAGAAGAAGGTGTGGCGAAAATCATGTGAATGTTAATGGAAGCAAAGAATGTGAAGAGAAAGTCATGTGAATGTTAACAGAGCATGATCCTGTAGGTGGAATAAAGAATGAGTAGAGGAAATCATGTGAGTGTATAGTGAAACAAAGAATGAGGGGAAAGTCGTATGAATGTTTATGTAAGAAGAATGTGGGGCGAAAATCATGTGAACTGAAGAAGAGTATGCAGTGAAATCCATGTGAATGTAAAACACAGATTAGAAAATATGATGCTCTTTGTAACGAATCGTCTTTCATGTACTGTAACGTTTAAATAAAATTAAATGTATTGTAAAAGCCAACAGTGATTTTGTATAGTTATTTAAAACTCACCTTGCATTGCCCCCCGTTTTGATATGTGCTGAATGTGTAGACGGCCTGCAGCTCACGTTGCTTTTAAAGCTCTTTAAAACTTGAATGTAAAGTTAATAAGTACACAACAGTTCTAACATGGGACAGATGTCTGTTTATATAGGGATCTAAACCCCCTCCAGGCGATGCCTGCACGTCATCATGGCTGTGATGCTTACACGTCACGTGATTATTGCAGCCAATGGCATCATCTCTTGCTACGCATGCGCAGAGGCCCTCAGCACTTCTATCCCTGCTTGGTTCACTTCCTCTCCCTCTCTCGCTCTCTCTCTCTCCCTCTCTCACACAGAGTACATCCATAATGTCGTTACACAAAGCTGCATGCAGTTAAAGCATCAATCTAAGTGATGTATTCCAGAGTACAGAGGAAAATCAGTGAAGTCATTGAAAGATCGAGGTTCGAACTAGGGGCAACTGATTGAAAATTATATACAGCATTAATTGTTCATTGTATGAGCTATCAAACATGCTTTCGTCTACAGCTCTATCTCTGCTAGTTTCTGCGATAATTGAGATTTAAACTTAAGGATCGAACCCTGGACGTCAGGTACCCTAATATACACCCGCAAGATATTATCTGATGACATAAACGTAATAGGTTTATTTGGTACCTTTGTCTTAATTATTTACTGTTATTAAATTTATAAGTAAACTTCATTGAATCGGTATTCGAACTCAGAACGCCAGAAACAAAATTATTTATAATATTAGTTTGATGTGTTTAAAAGACCTGTATGCAGTTGCAACATTGATCTAAGTGATATATTCTAGAACACAGTGGAAAATTAAGGAAGTCACTGAAAGATCGGGATTCGAGCTAGGGACACTGTTTGGAAATTATATAAAGCATTAATTGTTTATCGTAGGAACTAAAAATCGTGCTTTGGTTCGCACCTTAATCCCTGCTAGTTTCTGAGATAATTGAGATTTTAAAGTTAAGGATCGAACCCATGACACCCGGACTCTAATATACATGCACAAGAAACGAGCTAATGGCATAAAAGTAATAAAGTTTATTTACTGCCTTTATTTTAATTAGTTTTGGAGTTATTAGAAGACCGGTTTCGAGCAATCGTAAATGGAGCCTTGCATCCCGAGCTATAATTAGTTTTTATTGCGTCATTTTGTCTCTTTTCATTCAGGACATGCGCGTGAGTTGGTGTGTGCGTGTGTGGGTTGGTGCTGTTGGGTGTAAGTGAACAGGCATATGTGCTTGCATGTGTGTGTGTGTGTTTGTCCATGTATATGTATGTGTGAGTGTAAGAGCACTGGTGTATGTATGTATACGCATGAGGTGCGTGAATGTGTGAGTGTAAGAGCACTAGTGTATGTATGTATACGCATGAGGTGCGTGAATGCGTGTGTGTGCTGGTGTATGTGTGTGTGTACTGTTGTATGTGCATGTGTGTGTGCTGGTGTATGTATGTGCGTGTGTGTGTGTGTGCTTGCATGCGTGCACCAGTGTATGTTTGCTGATGTGTGTACAAGTGCTCGTGTATATGTGAACGCCTGAATGTGTACAAGTCGTGGAGAAAGAAAGAGATAGATAGAAAGAAAAAGAGAGGAGAAGAAGAAAGAATGTTGTCTAGGCTTCGGGATATCTAAGTATGCATCAGGGTTTGATATAAATAATTATAGTTGTTAAATGCAATTTTAATCCGACCGCCCGCTGCTTCAATAACTTAATAGTTATTATAGCATTTCACAGGGTTGGATTCGAACTAGGGGCCTCTGGTTCCTAACAATACAGATCGTTAAACATTGTAATGTTGTATAAATTAAATTATATTTGTTAAACACGTTTTAATCTGACCGCCCAATACTCACATAGTTTAATATTTATTAAGCATTAGAGTTTCGCAGATTCGATCTAGAACCCTCTGAACACCGTTTCATTAATTAAATTATATTTGTTAAATACATTTTAATCTAGCCGTGCATAGTTTAATAGTTACTGGGCATTAGAGTTTCGCAGATTCGATCTAGGACCCTCTGAACACCCTTTTTATTAATTATTGTAATGATATATAAAAATTAAATTATATTTGTTAAATACATTTTAATCTGACCTTACATAGTTTAATATTTATTAAGCATTAGAGTTTGCTGCGTAAGATTCGAACTAGGGTCCTCTGAACGGTCTTTCATTAATCAGGGTAATGATGTATAAAAAAATTATATTTGATAAATACATTTTTAAATCTGACCTTGCATAGTTTAATATTTATTAAGCATTAGAGTTTCGTTGGGTAAGATTCGAGCTAGAACCCTCTGAACACCCTTTCATTAATTAGGGTAATGATATATAAAAAATTAAATTATAATTGATAAATACATTTTTTTAATCTGACCTTGCATAGTTTAATAGTTATTACGCGTTAGAGTTTCACTTGGTAAGACTCGAGCTAGAATTCTCTGAACGCCTTTTTATTAATTAGTGTAATGATATAATAATATCAATCATTAATTTCTCATTAGCAATAAACTTTTGATTACAGTAAGAATCGAACACCGATCTATGGATATCACTCAGAGGTTTAATGCACGTAATGTAATGGATATTAGGCGCTTTTTCGGAGTCGTTGGCTGAAACAGAATGCTTGTGAACTATGCTCGGGTATATTCGTAGGAGATCGTAAAACATCGGAGAGAACTCCCTCAGGCAAAATCATGATGGCCGACTATGACGTCACGCAGAGTTGGTAAACAAGTTTCTCTCTCTTTCACACAAACAAGGAGAGGACGAGTATAAAGCAGCCCTCGAATTCTTTTGTTAAACTAGCAGGTGGCCAAACAATGGGAACGCTGCAGGTGTCTTTCTAAACTAGCCTTGCCAAGGACAATAGAAAGGCACACACAATAGAATCTCTTACACAATGGAAAGGGTCAGGCTTTGTTATTGGATTGTGGGAACGCTGCAGGTGTCTTTCTAAAGTATGACGTCACGCAGAGTTGGTAAACAAGTTTCTCTCTCTTTCACACAAACAAGGACAGGACGCGTGGGAACTCATGGCTCTCTCTTTTCCCACAGTCAGACAAAGACAAGTCGAGTATAAAGCAACCCTCGAATTCTTTTGTTAAACTAGCAGGTGGCCAAACAATGGAAACGTCGCAGGTGTCTTTCTAAACTAGCCTTGCCAAGGACAATAGAAAGGCACACACAATAGAATCTCTTACACAATGGAAAGGGTCAGGCTTTGTTATGGAGCAGGTGTCTTTCTAAACTAGCCTTGCCAAGGACAATAGAAAGGCACACACAATAGAATCTCTTACACAATGGAAAGGGTCAGGCTTTGTTATGGAGCAGGTGGTCTTTCTAAAGAATGCTTGCATCGGACAATAGAAAGGCACACACAATAGAATCTCTTACACAATGGAAAGGGACCGGCTTTGTTATTGGGTTGCCACGTGTTCGAGAACAATAGGAGTGGAGTGGGTAACTGACCAGGTGCAGAAGTGGCCGGATGTGGAATGGGTAGGAAAAACATCTCGCCTTTGTTACAGAACCTTAAATTTATGACCCCTTTGTTCGTTTTGACAGTTGATTGACAGCCTTAATTACTTAACTGTCAAGCTTCCATTGTGCTCAACAAGATTTATGACCCTCAGGTGCAAGTAAAACTACCAAGGCACAGCGGGGGGTGGGGGAGGGGGAGGGAGGGGGGCTAATTAGCATATTAATTGCATTCCATGCATATTAAGTGGGCCAGAAATGTCAATTCCCTACTACTACAGTGCTATGGTCTATCTCCTTGGAGACCTTTGTGGACTTCTGGTAACCGTTCTGCTTACATTTTCAAAATTCTCTGCGTTCATACCGTCCGAATGGATTCCAGAGGTTTCTCCTGAGCAGAGACCGTTTCACGTATGTTTTTAATTCCAATTTTATTGCTTGGGACTAGGAACCGCATCGTGACACCGAAATAGACATTAAGTTGTGATAACAGAATCTCTACTTTTGAAATATGATTTCACAACAAAAGCACGATGCCGTGCTGTCCGAAGCTTCATTGCAAATAAGATGACAATTTTATTTCAACAATAACGTTAACGCTGCTTTCTTTTTCTCCTATATTGAACGCAAAAATGACAAGTGAAAACCGTTAAGATTTCTCTACTCCACCCCATTTAATAAAGCTGTGTATCGAATATTAAAACATTTTCTTCCATCTTTTCTCGGATTCTCTGTATATTTTACTTCATGCTTCTGCTATTAATGATGCTTGACACACTCTTTTATAAAGTTACGTTTTATGCACATAAAACGCTACAATGAACTGCCATATGTAATATATAACAATTGAAATTTCCTTTCGACAATGAAAGCCTTCTAGCACGAGCACGTCCGCTTGTGATTTGTCTTGTTCAATGAAGGGCTTCATAATGGCAGGGAACGCTGTCCCTTAAGCAGCAGATTTTTATGACAACATGACAACTGGCAGGTACACAGAGAAGCTAATTTATGCGGTACGCTTGTTTCCATAAATTAAATTAAACTGAGTTTTATATATGAACGCTCTTTATTTATAGAACCCAAGGATGAAGCGTTCTTTATTTATTTATTTATTTATTTATTTATGGAGTTTTATTTATAGAACAGAAGGAAGAAGCGCGAGTTCTAATGCTCAAAACCTATATATACATCATAAATCTGTGTTCATACAAGGGGACAAAACATTACTGTCGTTCAGCGACGTTTTAGCTAGGGGTGGGAGAGTCGTTCCAAGCAGGTAATGGTTTAGCTAATGGAAGGAGGTAGCGTTTACTTGGTCTCAGGCGATGAGCGGTAAGACGGGCGATACTGAAGGTCTGTTGGCAGTTTTCCATTGTACGCGCCACGCGCGGCACGAGTTCATCATGCTGTATATCCTTGCCACCAGCTAAGCTTTACATGAAAGATAAACCACCCACTCTAACAGCTGAAACTTAGCTGAACAGACAGTAGTACTTTTCCAATGAGTAAGCGAGGCTAAAGGAGGATAACTCCAGCACACCCAGTTTTGTAGCTGCTGAAGAAATTAGGAAAAGGTGTGAAATTAAGCAGCAGTCCAGTATAGGATCTCCGAGTTCAAAAGACACTGCCGTTAGCTCGACAGATTTAAGAAAATGTATGTGGATTAGAATTTCAACGAAGCGTACTACCCGCTCTTTCTTCAGTCATTAGCCTCCTCCAGCAATTTCGCATATGCACCACATTTCCTGCAGGTTCCGTTATGATCTTACGTGCAAGTTATGCCAATATCGAACAAATGACACTGGGGGTGTTAGAGCCATTTCCATATTAGTCAGATAAGAGTTTTAGTGGTATGATCTGTAGCATATTAAAGAAAACACAAACGCTGACTTTCATTGCATTGTTTCGATACAACTGCAAATATTTTATAAACGCATTGCGAATGGGTAAATATGCCCATAAAATCAGAATTATCTCACTTTATGCTGGAATTATTTACCATTTTGGCCAAACGGGCAGGTGCCGGGTGGAGACCGTAAAATATTCCCGGGGTTCAGAGTGGGCCAGGCTATGCTTAAGAATTTGGGCCCATGCAGATTTTAACAGCAATAGAAGCATTCAATAAATCTAGTTTTCTATTGCTTATTTTATTTCCTTCTCTGGCCATAGGCAAACTGAGCCCTTCAGTTTTTGGTATAAAAATTCCAAAATTTCACGCCGACACGTCCATTAAAAGAAACGGCATTGTAATATATAAAGTACAGTTACTTCTTATTTTTGCTCATGTGTATCCCAAGAGGTTGCTTGCTATCGCATTTCCGCTGATGCTCTGTGTCATTAATTTGGCTCAGCATCAAATCATGCTGCCCAAAACACATCCGCACGTTATGCACTGTAGGAAAACACAACAATTCACTTTCAGCAATTATTAGAGAACATCTAATAAGGAAATCAAATGCTGAGTTACCTACCTTTCAGAGGGAATCTACATACTGAATATAAACACTGCCAACATTTTGTTCGAAAGCTGCTTCACATGTGTAGTTTAGTGGAACCTTTGTGAATTCCTTTCTGCTATGCTACACAGGACATTAAAATATTTTTGATACTCAGGCCAAGACAAGTGTGTCGACGTCTGCCAGAGCACAAAGCGTGTTGGACTATCCGCAGCTGTAGGGTTAAAACAGGCACTCGTATACAAATAAACTGAGATCATTCCTACTGTGTATGAGCTTAGCTTTTTTCAAACATCTGCTCGTAAACTTTTCATTGGATGTTGGTTACGAGGTTAGTATATACTGTAATCCTATGTCAGAATGATAAAAGTGAGCATAAAAGTTCTGGAGAAAATATACCCATGCATCCACACGAGGTTCACATTAATACTCAAAGTATGACTAACACACGCCCGATTCCAATAATTGATAAAACACGCTTGCTATAATTATATGGGTTGTTAAACAGAGGAGAACTATTCAAAGGCGAGAGGGAGGGTGCAGGAAGAGAAGACAAATACATTTAGGATATCAAGCTGAAGACGCGTCAAATTCGAAGCAACAACAGACAACCATATTTGTCATTTCAAAGGTACAACAGATTTCAGAGAGAAGAATGCAAATTCTATTTACACTGCTCTGATTTTGAATTGCTATCATAATGCATCCTTAATGAAATGGGAAAAGGATTCAAATACAATATAATGCATTGTAGCACTTCTTAAATTCGAATAAACACTTAAGTATTATTTATTTATTTATTAAATTTCCAAGGATGTTAGGGCTGTAGTTAAAATACAAGCACATTAGAGATACAGGACATCTCAAAATCAGAAGTATGCAAATACAACAAATAACCTATAAATTACAACCAGTCATTCACTCTTCAAACGACCGTACGCTAAACGCGTATTAAGCGCACAAGGTACAAAGGTAAGTTTGCAAAATAAGGCCATCCTAAATTTGACATTCTATTACTACTTTACTTATGTTGCAATTTTTTTAAACTTCCTGGAAAACAACTTTATTATTTTATTTATAGCTAAAAAAGAAATTACTGGAGCTCCCTTGTCATTAACATATTTTTACTATTTAAACAAAGCCTTGCAACTGGCATTATTGGGAGCAGCAGGTACTAAATAAAGCCACCTATTTTACAACATAACGTATGCAAACAAAAACGAATAGATGAAGTAAACCTTTAGAGTAACACAGTTTAAAAGAAAACATAAGTAAATAACTTACAAATAAAGCTTTAGAGTAACACAGTTTCTAAATACTTTCAGAATAACACAGTTTCAAAATCTTTGTGTGTGTGTGTATGCGTGTGTGTGTGTGTGTGTGTGTGTGTGTGTGTGTGTGTGTAACTCCTAAGACTTAACTTAATTAAATTGCATTTCCTCGACACTCTGGCATAGAGATTAAGCAAATAATTTTAAAAAATCTGATGTGATACATTCACAAGGCTTTCTCTACCATCTATCTTTATTAATGGATATACAAACTATTCTTACTAACGCTTATCTTTCTATCTACTACATTTAAACCAAATAAACCTTTGCAGAAATAGCTACGTTACACATTTCGTTATAGATAGAAAGAGAACAGCGTTTGTCAAATGTTAAAGAACTGGACATTATATGCTGACCTTAAAATTCCATACTGTTTCCATACAATCGCGAGAAAAACTGAAAATAGATGGGACTTAAAAAGAATGACAAGTATTGAACAATTCGAACATTTAATAACGGATATCTCAGAAACGGCTTATGCCACAAAAAAACTTATTCTAAGTAAATTGTGTGTTTTAAAATGGTCTATATTTTTTGTATGGTGCATTTCCACCTATCGGTTAACGTTTACAAGTTATACAAGAATGAAGAGGACTTCCTAGGCTATTCCCAGAAAATTCAAAGATATGCATTTTATTTGTCACGTAAATATCTTTAATATACGGTATTTTAATCAAAATCATTAGAGCCATATTTTAGAAAATAAAAATTTTCGGAACATTTTCCGTGTATAGTTGGAGGTGGGGAGATTTTCTTGAAAATCTTCGTGCCGCATCCTCAGATAGCTCAAATATCATGTTTGGTATTTATTCGGCTTTTCGTTTCCGAGTTATGTTGTTCACAGACACACACACGGACATGTTCCCAAAAATGCTTTATTTGGATTCAGGGCGTCTCAAAACATGCATTTCCGGTGAAATCTCGGTATCGAATTTTTTGTGGAATGCAATACTTCCCCTGCTTACTCTACGTAGTTGAGAAAGTAAAAATGAGTGAAGATCTTACAAACCTTCAGAATAGCAGTCTTTTTACTTAGAATAGTTAACACAGTTCTATCTTTTTCAAACTATAAATGTCATCTCCTTCGCACTCTGGACATAAATAAAATCGAAGGTATCCTCTTTCTTCACACCAACGCTCACTTCGTGGATGTATCTCAAGCAATGCTGGCATAATATCATGTATATGACTATCTTTCCCGCAAATGAAGATATACCAGCTCTCCTTTGCTGTTTGTGCTCCATTAGGTGCTGGTTTATTAACATCGGAACGTTGATTCCTTTCCCTACCTTCAAATAACTATCACTATCTCTGGCCCCGTAGTTCAATGATTTCTTGCTGTTTATATTTCTTGGTTTCTTAATTTTGGGAGTTTTTAAAATTTCAGAGATAATTGGGCTTGATTGGATGGATTTGCTTGGGGTATTCGATGTTTTGCGTGCAGGCTGTTCAGTAGTTTCGTTGTCACAGGTTGATCTCAATGTGTCAGACGAGCTGTCTGACGAGACACTTACATTTTTTGTGGGAAGTGCTGAAGACCTATGATCAGGAGATCATCTGGCGAGTTCATTAGGTTCAAATGCTTCTGGTGGGATAACCGAGGGGTCAAATGGAAAAATACCAGTCCCTTTAAATCCAGAAATTAACATTGATAGCAGTGACCGCACATACCCATATTTTCCGTAAGATGAAGCCAAACACAATTCTAGTTATCTTCCTTTCTGGGCGAGTCTCCCAATTAAAAACCTCGTCGTCCCAAAATGACTCTGAACACAGACCAGTCCATTGGACATGAAATACGACATGCTCAGGAGCTACGATGGGAACATTGCGACATCCCTTTTTGGCCAAACGTTGCTGCTGGTGATACAAAGCGAACGTAAACCCTTTCTCACCTATGCAGTACATACGCTCAGGTTTCTTCATGACGTCTAGTTCCCTCATGATATCCCCAAGTTCAATGAAATAATCACTAACAATGAATGGTTGAGTTTTGCAGCTCGTGCAGGATTTAATATTTTTTCCTTTTGCTAGTATCATTGTGGCGCTTCAAAAACAGTGCGAATCACCTTCTACCTGCCATACGCTTTTTTAATGTAAAGGGATGTTTATATTGTTCATACAACAAAAAATGAATACCCATCGACGTAGCAAAGAAGTTGTTATAGGCATGCTCAGTGAAACCAAACCTGTTCTACTAAGAGATAAGGCTTAGTTTCAAAGTGTATAGTTCACCCCGCCTACTATATTTGAAGAGAATGATAAGCTAAACTAATCAAGTTTCAGTTCTTGGCAGCACGAGTGGAAATGAATGGGAAGTGAAAACTCCCTTCATCCCCTCTCTATAAGGTTGGGTAACCCTGGCAATGCCTGTATCCGCTAACCTGTTAATACTCGTATAGGATCGCAATTCCTCTCCCTGCTCCTGTGATAGCATGGTGGAATCATAGTAAAGGTGTAGGACTGCGCATGTAGGGCAGAGCTACGCGAGAGAAAATGACGTCACCTTGCTTGCAAACACTCTTGGTGACAATTCATTATTAGTGTTTCATGCGCGTTAATGGGACATTTATGATGTCACTGAGACTGGATTGCTTTTCTTTTGCTGCTGAGCTCCAATCCTAAAATGAGTCATTGTGCAGTGTATGGGTGTGATAATTACTACAGAGAAATAAAGCAAAACAAAAATGGCATATGCTATACTTCTCATTTCCGAAAGATAAACAGATTCGTGAAAAATGGGAACATTGTTGCCTAAGGCAAGACCCCTTCCTAAATTAAGTAACTTGACGCTCTATAATTAGCAAAAATAGCACAATATTACGTAATTACTTTAAAACATAATAACGCTACAATATCCCTAATGATTAGGTAAATTATTTTTCCGTATCAATTTCGGTTATATTTCAGGAGTAGTTTTGTGTTTGAGTTTTGTCAAAGTCATAATACTTCTAATTTCTGCACGGGGTGGGGATTCTTACTACTTGTGAGTGATGTAAACCAGGAGTAAAAGTGCATGTGCATTACAATTGGAGCTTCGTGCAACGGCAGAAATTATTTAAAGGAATCCTGAAAACTAATGGTTAGAAGCCCAAGTACATGAAGAAGAAAATGCAACAGAAACTGTGAAATATCCGCACAAAAGCGAATAACTCAGGAGCGGCTTAAATATATTGAGGGTTATACAAATTTTAAATACATTGATCAGTATCCCAGCTTAGGAATATACACCAAAGTGATGCCAGCTGACAATAAAGACTGGGTTAGCACTATTTCAAGAGAAAATTTAGTTTTGCCTTACATGAAACTCTGTTTGCTACTGTAATGTAAAACCGATTTTTAAACGTGGCATGGAGACTTTGTTACCCATGATAAACATATAATCAAAACAATCGTGGAATTACTTAATGAAGCAATTAAAAACAACTAGGAAATAACTTCTACATTCCATAGGGAGTATTAGGGATATTGATTAGGAGGAAAACTTTTGTTTGTATAAGAGAATTTAATAAAACAACAAAAATATCCGATAGATCAAAAGGAAAACTCACAAACAAAATGAAAGAGATTAATTAAGGATACCCATCTGTGAAATTTGTAGTAAATTTCAGTTAGATTCATTTCAAAATTTAATATGGCATTTAGGGCTTTAATGCATATCAAATGTCATGCATCAGTTCAAATTTGATCGAGATAGTCGTATTTTTATTATTTTCTTTATTTGTTTTACTATTTTGAAAAAATGCTCCATACAATGCAAGTCTTTTTAAAACAATGTTTTATAACTTCACTCTTATAAATTACGTGAATAAATATACAGATGGATGTTTAATTAATTATCCTACAAGTTTGGGAGAAAATTATAAATATAATCTTCAATTTTTACTTTAAACGTTTATACAACATTGATATTATTGTTTACCTACTTCACAACTAAGCATACTAACTAAAAGTCTCATCATTTTAATGTTGCTATTTATGAGGAAGTATAGAAAATTTCACACATATATACAAAAAACTGCATTATGTGGAATCATTTTAAAATATCCGATCTTTAAAACTACAGCGCTAAATATGTAATGCTGTTTCTAGCCTTTAAGTTGTTTCAAAACATTTAATATATGTGCAGGCCCTCCGTCGTCTGCTCCTCTGTACCTAAATTAGTCGTCTGAAAATTCTTGCAGCCTCTTTGAATGGTTTGTTCACCTTTATGTACGCACCCTTTTGACCATAATTGTTTTAGGCTTTGCAGACATTTCAATGTACATCTCCGATGGTTTAAACGACCACGTGGCTATAAAACTGCAGAGAAGTAAAGTAAAATGTAGGTAGTATCTAATAACACAAAATCCATGTTTAGCGTTTTTTAGCCTTTTCATCGATGAGCATCCTTAAGGGTAGTTTGGAAGGTGGAAGCACATGGTAAGCTGGTAGTTACTTTATGCAACGTTACATTTATCTTGTGTTCTATAAAGGAAAATATTGTTTATTATTGTTGTAACCGAAATGTAATTTATTGTATTGTATTCAGGTTATTTGTAGTGTTATTTTAATTAATAAATATTCTTGTTTATTCCAATTATATAGCTGTTATCTATAAAGATGTTTAGCATGAATGAATATGTACAAGGGTCTTATGCCGGGTTTTACCAAGCGTCGTCAAGGCATTTGAAGATCTAGCTGTTGACGGCTCGTTAAAAGCAGAAGTTCCGTTTAACCAATAAGCGTCATCCTTTTGACAGCCGAAGTTCCCGTCAACTTTAGAGGCTCCATTTTCCTGCCTTCAAATCACTGACGGTCCGTCAATTCTAGATTAAAGGTTATGTACGTACTCCAGCTCTTGAGAAACGGCATTTCATTTGCTTTCATCCCAGTAACTGAACATGAATACTTTCGGTATTGAAATGCTGTTCAACGAATTTATTGAAAATATGGGTCCAGAACATGTTATACTCGTACGGAATAGAAAAAACCATATCTACGAAGTGAAAGACGTAAAATTTGTGACTCGTTACAGCTTATCAAAACAGGAGTGTTAAAATATTGGAAGATACTGAACCGAGATAGAATACCCTACGAACAGAAATCGGTTTACTTTTAGCGATTCAACAGTTATTGATAACAGATATTCCTCCAGGGGGTCATTTAGTAGCTATTAATGGTGAATGCAACGGAGGTACGAAATCAGTAGTGTGCAGATACATGGAGAAAGAAACGGAGGCAAGCAATCGCTTCCTTACGGCCACAATTGTGCAAGAATGGTATGCAATTGCAAATTTTCTTGGCGTTGTAGACGCCACTGACTGAACTCATGTGCCCATTTTGTCACCCAGTGGGCACAATTCCGAAGTATATAGTATATTCAGATGGTTTGCAGTGTAAGTTTATTAATTATCAATATTGTGGTACGCTGTCGATTCTGTTCATGACAGCCTTTATTTGACAACAGTTGATTGAGAATGCTGTTCGAGACAGGGAGATAGCATTTTGTACCTATTGAGAGTGGTTACCGAAAGGGCGTGGCGTAGTTTAAAGATTTCCGTTGCACTTCGAAGCTATAATCTCAGTCAATGGAAAAAGATGTAGCAAACATTAGTATTGCCAACCTTCACGAACTTATGTAACGAATCGTCATAGTTAAGGAACCGTCATTTTGATGTGATTGTCGTTACGATACTGCAAAAATTGACGAAGCGTTAGTTTGACGTCCCTCAAGCTAAATTTGCTGAAGGTTGGTGAAACCCGGCATTAGAGTAATAAGAGTAGTCCTACTGCAGCTTACAATACAAAGTTAGTGATTTCTTTGTACAAATAAGCTAAACATTATTATCAATGCTTCATGTACTTTCCATTTGTTCTGTTGTATTAGAAGTTAGATAAATAAAGCATTCAGGCTTTCACGCTACAACGGTGTACTTTACTTTGATTCCACCATATTGTGCGATAAGTATGTCGGGCGAGTCATTTTCTTCTCATAGAGCCACCAATAAGGGGATTTCGAAGAGTTCGTCTTAGGATACTGACTATTCTGAGGCTGCTTTTACAGTCATCCCACCCCGAACAGCATTATGGTCTCGTGTAGTTGTGTTTCAGTCCACAAATCTCTCTGCTTTGGTGATGTTAATTCTACCATTAAAAAAAGCTCTAAAAGACAAAAAATCAGCAGTTTAACCGACAATAATCTGTTGGAGTTTTCACACAATAACACTCAATATTTCTTACACAGTGAGGCAGTGTTTTATATCACAACACTGTAAATGCCAGAGTGATTGTAGTGTAAATTAGCATTATTGCATGACAATGATTTGAGATGTTTGTTAATTGTTAGGAAATTGTTAGGAAATAAGTTTACACGGCCTCACTGAAACTGACAATAGAAGCGGATAACAATGAAACGAGGGGGTGAGTTGTTTATCAATTAGAAGAGACAAACCAATGACGTCAGGGTAGCGTGCCTTTCTTTAGAAATGGAGGGAATATCTTCCCTAGAGCATATGTGTTCGTAATTTTGATTGGATATAAAAATAGACGCTAATGTTGGCGCGCTTTATTAACCAATAGCAGCTCTGTTATGTTTAGGCATATCGGGGTGAGGGAGTATAAATCCGAGCCAAAGACAGGTATCGCACAGTTCAACAGAATCATTCACGGGTTACACGTCGCGCAGTTCAACAGAAGCATTCACGAGTTACACGTCGCGCAGTTCAACAGAATCATTCACGCGTTACACGTCGCGCAGTTCAACAGAAGCATTCACGAAGTACACGTTACGCAGTTCTACAGAATCTCTCGCGTCGTAAAGTTAGTTACAAAATGTGAAATACGCGAATTAATAATGCGCGGCAAATAAGTGATTATAGGTAGTTACATTCGAAAATATAGCAGTTTCAGTCAGGCGTGTATCAAGATTAAATATATGAAATTAATTCAGTGTGAAGGCAATAAAAGTGTAAAAACAAATTCTTTTATCAATGTTATCTTTTAGTAACAATTCCTTTCCGTTTACACACCCTGTTCAAGAGATTTGCTCGACTGAGTAATAATAGCTAGCCGGAGGACAAAGAACCCAAAATTCAAAATAGTAAAACAATAACAGGCGCTCAGCAAATAAGATAACACGAACAATACCGCGACAAATTGGCTCCCAGAACGTGGGGCGAATTAACCAGGAAGCGACATATTAACCAGAACGTGGAGTGAATGGAGCAGTGCAATTAACTACAAGACGCAGATCCCAGAAACAACCACCGGAACGACCGACGACGCGGATGAGAGGACATCAGTAACTACGTGAAAAGATGACAACAGTGGAATTCGACACCAAGACAGCGAAACGACCCAGATCCATCGTAGTACGACGCAGAGGCGACATATACATCTAGGAGAGAGGGGCAGGAAGCTGGACATCAAAGCAACATCATCAGATAGCATCATAAAGGTTAGAAAATTGTAAATTGTTTGTGTATCCTAAAACAAATTGTGAGAAATTAAATGTCGTTGAGAACTGGAAAAATTAAGAAAACAATGTCGACTAATAATACTGAAGAAACAATTATGGAAGGGGATAATGTAACA
The DNA here is from genome assembly GCA_030765065.1 of Deroplatys truncata. Classification (NCBI taxonomy): domain Eukaryota; kingdom Metazoa; phylum Arthropoda; class Insecta; order Mantodea; family Mantidae; genus Deroplatys; species Deroplatys truncata. Next base: position 123,413,977 of record CM060978.1, read on the forward strand.
GTTGGCCGTAATTCAATGCAGTTACGGAAAATAGATCAAACAATGTAGGATTTGAGGGAGGAAATATTAGTGAAGAAAGTGAGAACAGAATGGCAGGAAATGTTAATTTTGATGCTGGTATGATGATGGAAAGGCTGAGAAATTTTGGTGAAACATTAATTAAGAATAATAGGGAATTAAGGGAAGATATTGATAAGAGTAATGAGAAATTAGAAAAACTAACTCAGAATATGGAAAAGAATAATAGGGAATTAAGGGAAGATATTGGTAAGAGTAATGGGAAATTAGAACAAAAACTAACTCAGAATATGGAAAAGAATAATAGGGAATTAAGGGAAGATATTGGTAAGAGCTTAGAACAAAACAGGGAAGAAATTGAAAAGAAGCTTATGGAGCTAGATAGTAGTATGATAAGAATGAGAAATGAAAATCAGGAAATAATAGCAAGTGAGATACAAAAAGTTTCAAAGAAAATGTTAGACATGAGCAGGGAAATATCTAACCAAAAAAGTGAGGTTAATAATAAAATTGAACATGTTGATGTAAAATGTACAGAGTTAGGTAGCCGAATGAATAGCATTTCAAGTGAGCTAAGAGAGATGATGGAGGCTACGAATGCAGATTTAATTCAGGTGCAAGTTAATTTCAGAGGGGAAATATCTGAAATTCAGAAGGAGTCGGAAATACAAAGAAATAAGTTGTCTGAAGAAGTTAAAGTTTTGTCTATAGATTTGAATCAAAAACTAACTTCAGAAATTAACAAGCATCAAGCTGTTCAAAATGAGAACAATAAAAATTTTGAACAGACAATTGAAAGTCTGCAAGGTACTGTAAATAGGTTAGAATTGAATTCAAGGGTCAATATATGTGATGTTAATGTATCTGATGTACAGAATAATGATAGAGGTAGTTCCTTAGGTATGACTAATAATGTGAGTGACGCGGCGGCTGCATCCATAGCTCACGCTGAAACTGCACAAGTAACGTTAGAGAATTTAAATATGGGAATAAGGGACATGCAAAACTATAATTATATCTTAAGTGATTTACCACTTCCAAAATTTAATGAAAACTCCAATTCAGTACAGTTTATTGCAGACTTGTCAGAGCATTTTCAAATTAAAAAGATATCGGAAGCATTGTAAATGATAGTTGTTAAAGGATGTTTGGAACAGAAAACTTTAGATTGGCAACAAATGGTATCAGGGGGTGAAATTTCATATGAATCCCTTAGTAGGTTATTCATGAACAGATTTTGGAATGTTACGGTACAGCACAGAATATGAGCAATGCTTAGCCATGGAAAATTTGATCCACGAGAGGGAATATCAATGACTGATTATTTACTAAAACATACAAGTCAGGTTAGGAACTTGTCACCTCCGATCAATGAGGAAGATTTTGTGAGTTTGCTCACAACGCATTATCCTTTAAGGATACAAAATTATTTATTAATTGCAAAACCACGTAGTATCTTTGAGATGACTGAAACAATGTCAGCTTTGGAACAACAGGAAGAAGATACATCTCGAGAGTGGGAGCATAGATTTTTAGACGTGCGAGATAGACGAAATTACCAAGGTAGTCATTATCACCAAAGCAGAGGACAAGACAGATGTCATGAGAATAATACCAGGCAACAGTACCAATCATACGTTCCAAATTTTGAAACACCGAGGATAGATGGGAGAACAGGTCGACAGGAACAAATAAATTACGTCAGGACAGAAAGATTGCCGGAAAGAGGGCAAAATCAAGGAAGGCGTTACGTCAGACAAAGGAGAAATTTCACTCACTGGAGGGAAAGCTCTAACCGGGAAAGATCCGAGGAACGGCAAAAAATTACGTGCCAAGAGGACATAATTTCAGAAATCGAGGATTTCGAACTCGAGGAAGGGGAACTCAAAACAATGGGAGCGAAAATGAGATAAATTTAGCGCCGGTTAGGAATGGTAGTCCCGTACATGAACATGGAAGTAACCAGGAAAACTGTCAATAGACTCCTGTGCAGTAAGTTTTCAGGACGTCTTTAATAATTCAGTATCCATTACCAATATAAACAATATGCCTACACACACACACACACACACACACACACACACACACACACACACACACACTGTAAGAAGATTGCAGCAAAGAAAAATAAGGAGGAAAATTTCGAGTCACCTCATGTTAAGATAGAAATCGCGAAGAAAGAGATTATTGCGATATTAGTGGGAGCATTACTCTGTTAAATATTTATGGGCATGTTATTTATATTTTTTTTCTATTTTAGATTTAAGTTATTTGTCTCAAAGAAAGCTATATTACATTTTAACATAAACAGCAGGAAGCTGCTTAGGTAACGGCAGTAACAAAAATTGCCATATAAATGTACAGGAAACTGCACAAAGTGTCTCATTTCTACATAATTAGAGGCTTGAACATTGAAGTCCGAGACAAACATTATACTAGCAATAAGGCTTTTTTCGAGGGGGTGGGGATAGAAGATGCATATTTTTCCTGTCTTACGAAATGTTTAATATTATCACAAAATCTTATTACATTTAAAATACAAACTTAATAACATTTTAATTTCGGTTGTTGATCGTATTTCAGAAGTTGTCGAAATCGGTCAATACGCCTTTATTTTGATTAAGCAAGTCATGAAGCTTAAGCTTTGTGAAACTTATTTATTCATTTCGATGCCTATTAATATTATTATTATTATTATTATTATTATTATTATTATTATTATTATTATTATTCAATTTTGCAGAAATTCAAAGAAGCTGCGGAAAGCTTAAGAAAACCAATAGGCAACGTAGATCTGAAAGACGATGAAACAGAAATGCTTCGTTATGGTGAATCTCCGCAAAGGTTCCATCAGATTTTTTATGTACCAGTTTTAATTATTTGTCACCCAAGCGAAAGGAGTTAGCCCATTTATTAAATTATTATGATCCTGAAATTGTTTATGTATAGTATCGCATATGATGTAGGTTAATTTGTATTTACTTAATTCTATTTTTCTCTCATAGCATACAAGAAGAGCGCAATAAATTCGTGTTTATTCCTTTCGACCCATCTCAAAACTCTTAACTAGTGCAGTGTTTTTCTTTCACACTACGGCCACCGCTCTGCGGGTCGCGCGCCGGCCGCTACAGCTCGGATTTCCGCCGAAACAATTATATCTGAGCAACCGTCTCACGTTCTCATATTTACCGTTAAAATTTATTACAATGATAATAAGCACGTACCTTATTATAAGAGATGCAAATGTTGTTCTCTATCCACACGTTTCTGGCATCTTCTCAGGAAATATTCGTTTACATTACAGAGTTCAATACCTATCTGAAATTGAGTGCATTTCTCGCCTGATGTTTTCTTTTAGTTCTTCCAATGTATGAAGTTTGTTGCATACACTTTGTTTTTAACGTGATCATCACAGTCAGGTAAATTTCTGTAATTGGATTTTGCGAAATGTCAACGATAGAGTAATTGACCCACGTTTAATATTCCTCTGTGACAAAGCATGGTTCCATTTACATGGTTATGTTCCGTCGTAAAATAACAGATGCTGATGCACAGAGTAATCCGATTTTACACACTAGATTCCCTTGCATGACGTTGGCGTGCAATAAATGCATACAGAATAATTGGACCTATATTTCCTGAACAAATAATAAATGAAGAGATATACAGGAATGACTTACACCATTTTTGAACAACTGACGGACGTTGAATGTCAGTCTGGGTATGTGCAGGCTGTTGCTACCGTGCATACAGAGAGTCATTTGAAGATAGGGTAATTAGTAAACGATCATGGTCCTCAGGATACCCTGATCTAACCGTATGCGATTTTCATTTATGGGAGAACTTGAAAAATAAAGTGTGTGCAACGAACTCCCATACATTGGAAGATATATAAAAAAAAATAATAAAAAAAAATTAAAATAAATTAAAAATAAAAAAATAGGAGAGAAATTCACTTAATTTCAGATATTGAACTTTCGAGAGTAAATGAAAATTTCCTGGAATGATATCAGAAATGTGTGAATAGAGAAGGACATTTCCAACATCTCTTATGATGAGATATGTGCTTATTATCATTGTAATTGTAACTTTAACTATGAGAACGCGAGGCGGTTGCGCGGATATTGTAACTGCTTCGGCTGGAGTACGAGCTGCGGCTGCCGGTGCGCGAGCCGCCGTCGGGCCGCAGTGTGGAAGAAAAGCACTGTATATCTTATTTATAACTTTCATAAAATTATGTCTTATACAAAAAATATCCAATCGCAAGCACAAGGCAGTGAAAATAAAAAGAACATAATTAAGCTACTATGAATGATTCAAAACCCTGTTGTCGCTTCTCAACCACTTTAAAGATTAAATTTCGTGGCTTTAAATTTTAATCGGCACTATTCATAATGAATTCATTATTTCCTTCGTGCTATTTCCCTTTAGCACGATTTACGTGTGTGTTAAACGTTTTATTGTTGTTAACCATGTGACACGATTTATTATGTACACTACATAAAATGTAGCTGCCCCAGAATTGAGATATTAATTTAAATCTTCTCTCTGACGGGACTATATAACACGCACTTTAGATGTGGGTGTGTGTCTAATTTGTCGCTGTCTATCGCTTCTCTAATAATATACACCGCCATTTTATTGATAATTATAAATGCGATAGTTTATTTGTGTGCCATAATATACTTACTTGTTTACTGGCAATGGAAGGTCACCTATGTATTGATCTATCACTGCTTTCGCTCAGGTTTAGGGAAAGAAATCTAAGCTAGAAATAAGCAGACACATATCCGAGAGATTTAGCCATTGCTCAACAAGAAATTAGCCCTTAAAAGCCACCTTAAATGTCAGCTAGACGTCATAAATGAGTCAAATAATTGGTGTCGTGAGCATCATATTCACCCTTCATCTGGGTTTAAAATCGAGTTGCCTGCTGAGAATTTATAATATGATGTGCATTTCACCAACTGATTGACGTAGCGCTGGCGTATAACTGCCAGTTAAATGTGAGCGAAATTCGGTGACCAAGATGTCCCCTCTCCTTACTACTGTGGAGCTTTCTTTAACCTAAATAAGTAAATGAGCTGTTAATGGACCACCATCTATGGTACATCCACCGCTTGTTGCGTTACATATAAAAACTAGGGGCGGTTGTTTCATCTGGTATTTCTTACTTTCCTACCTTTCAATAAAGCAGATCTATGATTATTTAATATCATTCTTAGGTAGCAGCTTTAAGTATCTTCCAGGTGTTCATGGCAGTGTGCTGTGGACTAATCTTTCTCTTCGATAGAGAAAAGTACTATACACCTTTGATCAGTAAACAGCGATGAACACAGAAACAAGACCCCTTGTATTATAGGTAGCTCTCCTGATACGCGTTGTGTAGTCACGTAACATAGCTTGTTGGGTATACTTTCATGAACTCACGCTATTAATTAATATACTCTGTGGAAAAAGACAAACATTTGTACTGCCTTTCACGTGATGGCTAGTTAGTTCCAGTTAGGCTGGTGATTTCCCCACACTTCTTGTAAATTGCCCTCTTCCTTAGGAAAAAGCAATATATTTTTAATACAATTGCCCGATTCTTGGGCGAAAACAGTTCCAGTCTGCTTGTATTTTGTCTACAATTTTTGGAAATTATCAATAGCATTTTTCAGTGAAACCTGTGCGGTTCGAAATGGGGAACCCAGGTCATTACTTAATCATGTCTGCGAACTGAAAAAAAGTCGGCACCTCCGATTGTGTCTACTAAGGGCATTCTGAGACTAAGAAAAATGTTTAGCTCTCCTGACCGTCGAGTGTCACTGATCGCGCATTCGTCTTCGACCAATTAGCCCATACAATCGATATGTCACACCGGGTGAAAGACAGGCAACAATAAAAGTCACTCGTAAATCAAGGAACGCTGCGCAACATTTAAGACATGCTAATAGAGAACAAATGGAAAAGCGAGGTATCTACACATGCGTCTAGTTGGCAGAAGATCAAACTGTTGTGCGCTAGCCAATGAACATATTGAAGTCTTGTTTGACAGCTCAGTAAACGAATCCATGATCAATTATATTCTCTTCCCTTACCCTCTCTCCCCCTCTGACTAAATGAAGTAAGAAAATGCCCTGAAGCAACTTTCTGTGGTAAGAATTTGGGAACAATAAAAACGGCAAATATATCAAACATTGAAGTAATAATTATTAATCATTCCCACCAAGTCGAAAATGAGATTCCTATTCAATGATACGGAAACGCAGATGTTTTCTTGCCCTAAGGAATCTAGTATTAAAACATGTAAACTATAAAACATAGTATTATACTGCAAGTAGATACAGTTTGTGGCAGTATTTTATATCACAACATTGTAAATGCCAGAGTGATTGTAGTGTAAATTAACATTATTGTATGACAATGATTTGAGATGTTTGTTAATTATAAGCATTGTTAGGAAATAAGTTTATACGGCCTCACTGAAACTGACAATAGGAGCGGGTAACAATGAAACGATTGGGTGAGTTGTTTATTAATTAGAAGAGACAAGCAAATAACGTCAGATTAGCGCGCTTTTCTTAGAAATGGAGGGAATATTTTCGCTAGAGCACGTGTGTTCGTAATTTTGATTGGATATAAAAAATAGACGCTAATGTTGGCGCGCTTTATTAACCAATAGCAGCTCTGTTATAATGTTTAGGCATATCGGGGTGAGGGAGTATAAAAATCTAAAGCCTGAGACAAGTATTGCTCAGTCCAACAGAATCATTCGCGGGTTACACGTCACACAGTTCTACAGAATAATTCACAAGGCAAACGTCGCACAGAATCATCCTAGGGTTATACGTCGTGCAGTTCTACAGAATTATTCAGAAGTTACATGTCGCCCAGTTCATCAGAATCATTCACGCGTTCAACGTCGCGAAGTTCTACAAAATCTCTCGCGTCGTAAAGATAGTTAAAAGATGTGAAATACTCGAATTAATAATGTGCGGCAAATAAGCGATTATAGTTACATTCGAAAATATAACAGTTTCAGTCAGGCATGTATCAAAAGTAAATCTGTGAAATTAACGAAGTGTGACGGCAATAAAAGTGTAAAAACAAATTCTTTCATCAGTGTATCTTTTAGTAACAACTCCTTTCCGTTTACACACCCTGTTTAAGAGATTTGCTCGACTGAATAATAATAATAATAATAATAATAATAATAATAATAATAATAATAATAATAGCTAGCCGGAGGACAAAGAACTCAAAATTAAAAATTGTAAAACAATAACAGGCGCTCAGCAATAAGATAACACGAAGTTACCGCGACAAGTTTAAGCTCTGTATACACACACAATGAATTCCTGTTTACATATTCTCCACTAAGCTTTCCACGGCAGATTTTCGTATTTAAAATCCGCAATGTCTATAGGCACTGTGTAAATCAACATCGCTGCAGTCTGGTGGGAATTAGCGAAAATGTTTTGGGGGACCAAATTAACTATTTTAGTTACTTTAGGAGAAAGATAATTCAATTAGTTGAAGTGACGTAGCATATGTTTTGCGAGTCTTTGAAGAAAATAAAACTACACAATGGATTCTACATGTGATGCGAGTGCCAAGCATATTAAGTCGCACACAAGATCTTCGGTATTGGACTACAGTTATACTTATTAAGCAGCCCAATGAGAAACTAAATGTAAATATCATTTCCTTGATTTGGAAGTTATATGAGGATTGGTTTTGAGTGACACATAGTCTCACTCAGAATCCTCCGATTATCACAGAGAGATTTCCTTTCACAAAAAAAAAGGTGTGATTGTTATGTTTTCCTTTACTTAAAGTGGAAATCCTAAAATATTGGCAGCCCATATTACTTAATTGCATGGAGGTTAAAAGGCTTCTCATTCAATGACTCTTCATCCTCAATCTAAATTACATCAGTCTTTGCCAGCTGCAGCTTGAAGTCCTGCCAGTCATTTCTGTCTGGATCCACTAGGGATGCTCCACTCAAAAATAAGGTAATTCGCAAAATGCCTATTGTTAATTTCGTTTATTATATTCTTTTCTTCGTTTGTCCTTTCCGTAATTTATGACAGCAACACAAGTTAATTATGATTTCAACCATTACTACTCCTGGCTTTGCACTCAAAAATCCAATATTGAAATTTTTGCAGAAAATGATTTGAGGTCCTCTGAGTTGTTTATATTTAAGTGACCTGGCGCAGAAATGCGTTTATATGGGAGAGCTAGGGAAAACAAGGGTAGATGATAGATTGGGAGAGCGTTGAAGGAGGAAAATGCGTTTATATGGGAGAGATAGGGAAAACGAGGAGAGATCTAGATACAGCAGCGAATGAAGGAGGGGAATGCGCTTTATATAATAGAGGTAGTGAATACGAGGCGAGGTGCTAAGCTAGACAGAGGTTGAGGAGCAGAGTATGCGTTTATATGGTAAAGATATGGAAAACTGGGAGAGCTGCTAGTCTAGACAGAATCTGAAGGAGGGGAATGCGCTTTATATGAGAGGGGTAGGGAATACGAGGAGAGGTGCTAGGCTACACATGGCTTGAAGGGTAGAATATGGGTTTTATATGGAAGATATAGGAAACTAAGGAGAGGTGCTGGGCTACTGGGGGTAGGAGACTAGAAAAATACCAGGTGAGTCAGATGCCCATATTTATTTTTTAAACGACTTTGTTGAATGCCTTCTTGAATGTCTTCCAATGGCTGACTTGCATAACACTTTATAGAGGAGGGATAGACAATTCAGTGCATAAGTGTTTTACAGGACAGAATGCAATCGCTATGTAAGCCGATACAAAAAAAACATCCTACCCTGACACTGGGAGCTGCAGTAGCACTTTTAGCCAATTTTACAAACTTTTATTATTTAGCATACATTCACGCATACCTTTGAAAACGACCCTGAAGGAACAACCTATCACATGCATTGGTTGACAAAACCATTTGAAAACAAAATAACATATCTACGCAGTGCAACCAATTGGATTCAAGCTGTACAACCTTGTCAAAAAATACAAAGTATTAGGTGGATAATTTCTCTTATGTCACAAACTATGGCATATTTCATATTACACAGTAATTGTAATGACTGATGCAGTTATTTGTTTGAATTAAAGCTACCAAACCGAGCTCAAAACACTGTATGACGCTGCAAAAAGCGTGTAAAGATTCGAGGTGGGGTCTAGTTCTACGATTACTAATTCGTATAGGAACCTCAGCTCGCAAGCTAGCATTGGCCGAATGGTATTATTATGGTTGCTTTAACATTGTGCCACTTCAGTTTGGGTTCATATCATTCGGGTTAAGTTCAACTTTTTATTACCTTTGTTTTATCTCTTTGGGCATATAATTTGATATTATGATATAAATAACAGTTTTGATAACACTATAAGTGTGTACAAAATAGAATAATCGCCATGTTTTGCACTGGCAGCCCAAATCATCTACGGACAGTCATATGTGAAAAATGCACGCAGATTCACCGCGCATGTTACAGCATGCAAGAAGGTCTCTCCGGCAACGTACACAAATGTGCATTGATGAAGGGGGTCATCATTTCGAAAATTTACTTCGTTGATGAAATCACAAGCTTTAGCAATTTATTATTCTGTTTACCCATGAACTTAGTACATTTACAACTCCTTTGTGAATAGAAGTGATACTTAGGGCTTAAATATGAAACAAACACTGTTAGATTTAATATCGTCGATATGCTCCCAAAAGTATGAAAGCTAACTACGTAACACGGTTTACAACACCAGATACGGTACATATAATTAGGGTAAACATGATACAGAATTATCTGATTTTAATTCTTGTGTCTTTGGCTCACAGGAGAGCTAATAACAAAAATAAATAAATTAGTACACTAAAATATAGAAAATAAACACGAAGGAAAAAAAACCAAAGCACCTTCATGCTTGTATCAGATTAGTCTCTCCCACTCTTCGGGAAAACATTCTTCTATCTCCTTGCAAGCTTTATATCCATGAAACGCCGTCTTTTTTAAGGCTTTCGCACCTCATTGTTCTTATTCAGGTCATTAATCATTAATGCTAGTTGCGTATAGTACCGAATAGAAGGGCAGAGCTACTATAACAGTTTGTTTGCTAAAAGGGTCAATGTTTTCACATTAGACTATAAACCACGGGTTGCATAGATACAAATACCTAGGGGCAGCTGACTCACCTGGTATATCTGGCTGAGATAGGGGATACGAGCAGAGATGCTAGCTGGAATGGGGGAGATGGAGGAAGAATGCGCTTTTAATTAGATAGACAGAGATTACGGGAAGAGATGCTAGGCTAGATAGAGGTTGAGGGGTAAAGTTGCGTTTATATGAGAGGTATAGGAAAACGAGGAGCAATACTAGGCTAGACAGAGTTGAAGGGTAGAGTATGTCCTTTTTTACGGAAGAGATAGGGGAAACGTGGAGAGATGCTAGGCTAGACAGAGTTGAAGGGTAGAGTATGTCCTTTTTTACGGAAGAGATAGGGGAAACGAGGAGAGATGCTACGCTAGACAGAGTTGAAGGGTAGAGTATGTCCTTTTTTACGGAAGAGATAGGGGAAACGTGGAGAGATGCTAGGCTAGACAGAGTTGAAGGGTAGAGTATGTCCTTTTTTACGGAAGAGATAGGGAAAACGAGGAGCAATACTAGGCTAGACAGAGTTGAAGGGTAGAGTATGTTCTTTTCTTACGGAAGAGATAGGGGAAACGTGGAGAGATGCTAGGCTAGACAGTGTTGAAGGATGGAATATTGTTTTATATGAGAGAGATAGCAAACCGAGGAGAGGTATTAGGCTAGGAGGAGATGAATGGTAGAGTACGCGTTTATATGGGAGAGACGGGGAAAACGGAGAGAGCTCCTATGATAGGACAGAGTTGAAGGAGTGGGAAATTCGTTTATATTTGAGAGGTAGGGAAAACGATGATAGATGTTAGGGAGGCTAGTACTGCTACTTGTACAATGACCAGTCTTCTCCAGGTTGGCACCATTCAGCAGGCGAGCATTAAAATTGTCAAATCGCGATATTTTTTGAAGTGAGAAGGATACGTGTTGGCGAGCAGGGATACTACGTTCCCTACACGCCTGGAATATTCGTAGACGCTTGCCATTGTTCATTCAGGAGTTTATGAAGGACCGCGTTTTCCAAGTAAGGGTCGGCTCGGTTTTATTCGAATCTGTTTGTTCAGATGAACGGAGTACCTCAGGGATGGGTACTAAGCGTTACACTGTTTGCTGCAGCAATTGATTCTATCTCCAAAAGTGTTCCTCCAGCGGTATCGTCATGCTTATTCGTCGACGACTTTGCCGTTTATTGTATTTCTCTGTGTACGCCGTTTTTGGAACACCGTATGCAGCAATTCTTAGATAATCTCTAAGATTGGAGTTCCAAAAACAGCTTTCGTTTCTCAACTGAGAAGTCAATCTGTGTGAACTTCTGGTGCCGTAGGAGATGATTACCACCTTCACTCCGATTCGGTACAGATTTACTACCATTCGCAGATTCGACGAGATTCCTGGGGTTGACGTTGGATAGGAAACCTAGCTGGTCATCGCATATAACACAGTTGAAAGCGCGATGTGACCGTTCTATGAATATCTTACGGATATTAAATGGCAAATCTTGGGGAGCGGATCGGACTATTTTGCTGCGACTGTATCGCGCACTGGTGCGATCAAAAATAGACTATGGGTGTATCATTTATTCCTCAGCACGACCAACCGTGCTGAGGAGATTAGACGCAGTCCATAACCGGGGCATTCGAGTGGCTATTGGTGCTTTTCCCACTAGCCCAGTTATGAGGCTTTACGCCGAATCTGCAGAACCTCCTCTGCGTTATCGGCGTGAAATCCTCTTGGGAAATTATGGCTGTGCGCTTAAATGTATGCCTCAACATCTAACGTTCGCTTCGTTTTATCAACTGCGCTGGACGAACGTTATAGAAATAGCTCCATTAATCCAAGGCCTGCAGGTGTTCGTTTTCGGGAGCTTCTAAGAAAGCACGACATTGAAATGCCTAGCATGCTCGCTAAGGGGGAGAGAGTGTTTCCCCCTTGGTTATGTGCGACATCTCATGAAGATCTTGAGATGACGGCATACCGGAAGTCTACAATGCCTACTTTTAGTGTCCGCACCTGTTTTTTAGAATTCTGTCCGGTTACAGTGACCGAATTTTGATCTACACAGATGGATCTAAGAGCACCAATGGTGTTGGATGTGCTTATGTTCATGAACCGAACCCTATACATTCTGTTTTCATGATAGCACATCCATTTATAGTGCAGAGCTAAATGCCATATACCGAGCTATTTTGCATGTGCGCCGTCGAAAATTGGGAGGCTGTCTCATTTTGAGTGATTCCCTAAGTGCACTTCAGAGCCTTTGTGAGCTGTACAACTACCAAAGCATTGTTCAGCGAATCAAGGATGTCCATGTTTTACACGCTTCTGGCGTTAATGCGGAGTGTGCTTGGATAGTTGGTCACGTTGGCTTGCGGGGAATGAACTTGCGGATTTGGCAGCTAAGGCGACAACCACAGAACCCAGTGTTACAATACCTCGGGTAACGTCGGAAGACTTTAGGCTTGTGCGGAGAGCGGTGCTGTCGTACTGGCGCGAGGAGTGGTTAGCTTTCAGGGGAAACAAGCTTAGGGTAGCTAACGACATTCCGATAAACTGAGTAACTTCCCTTTGCGTATCTCGTCACACCTATGCCGCATCGGGTTTTCACAGGTAATTTAGGTATTATTGTAGGTATTTAGGCTAATTCAGAGAGTATCCTCGACAGACAGATTTCAGGAGTCGGGCGTATTATAGTTCCGTATGATTTTACAGATACTTCAACCAGTATGGATGTCATTTAGGGTCATCTGAGTAGTATCACAGGTGCTCGTGATAATTTCGATCAGCGATTTGTATCACAGGTATTTAATGTAATTTCAGGTAATTCAGCTAGCATAAAGATATTTGAGTCCTTTTAACAAGTAATTTACATGTATCGTTGATATTTAGGATCAACCGACTAGTATCACAGGTGTTCGTGGCAATTTCAGGCAGCGATTTCTACCACAGCTATTTAAGATAGTTTTCATATGATTCGGGTAGTATGACAGGCATTTAAGTCATTTTAACAGGTAATTCACATATTACAATTACCCTAAATGACATCAATACTAGCTGAATTACCTGTGAAATCATACGGAACTATGAAACGCCCGACTCCTGAAATCTATCTATCTATGATACTATCTGAATTAACCTAAATACCTAGGATATTACCTGATTTACCTTGAAATCAGACACACCTATGATGCAGCCAACCCTTGGAATGTGCCCGCCTGCTGAATGACGAATGGTGCCAACCTGGAGAAGACTGGCCATTGTACAAGCAGCAAAATAGCCTCCCTAACACCTATCATCGTTTTCGCTACCTCTCAATTATAAACGAATTTCCCATTCCTTCAACTCCCTCCCAGCATAGGAGCTCTCTCCGTTTTCCCCGTCTTTCCCATATAAACTCATACTCTACCATTCATCCCCTCGTAGCCTAATACCTCTCCTCGTTTGCTCTCTCTCTCATATAAAATACATATTCCACCCCTTAACCCTGTCTAGCCTAGCATCTGTCCACCTTTTCCCTATCTTTCCCATATAAAAGACATACTCTAACCTTCAATTCTGTCTAGCGTAGGGTCTCTCCTCGTTTTCCTATACCTCTCATATAACCGCAACTCTACCCCTCAACCTCTGTCTAGGCTAGCATCCTTCCCCGTAATCCCTGTCTATCTAATTAAAAGATCATTCTTCCTACGTCAGCTCCTCTGTTCCAGCTAGCATTTCTGCTCGTATCCCCTATCTCAGCCATATATATGACTTTTCTAGTCTCCTACCCCTGCTAGCCTAGCACCTCTCCTCAGTTTCCTATGTCTCCCATATAAAACCCTTATGCTACCCTTCAAGCCCTGTCTAGCCTAGCACATCTCCTCGTATTCCCTACCTCTCTCATATAAAGCGCATTCCCCTCCTTCAGTCGCTGCTATACCTAGAATCTCTCCTCGTTTTCCCTGTCTCTCCCATATAAACGCATTTCTGCACAGGTCTCTTATATATAAGCTCTTCTTTTAAAGAAAATTGCAAAAGGGAGTGAGTGAAAAATCCATCCATAAACATTTGAAAAAGAGCGATTCTGCTATTTTTTTGCATGAGCTCATGACAAACAAAAACCAAATTGTGAATGCCAACATTAACTTATTTCCGCGTCTTGTATTTAACTACTTTTGTACTTATCGTGATTAACGCAAAGCGTTAATAAAATGCACGGTGTAATGAATAAAAGGGAAACCTGTGAAATGGAATATTAGAGAAGTCGTATATGCATTAGAGGTTTGTTAGTAATGACCTTTTGGTAAAAAAAAAAGGTCATCACACTCTCCAGTAAAATTCAAACTGGAAAAGTTTAAAGCATTCACGAACGAATATTTTAGAATCGTTTAATGCTCCAACTTGCGAAGTTCGTTAGCAGAACAGGTGTTCTTAAACACATATTGTACAGAATCTTCTAACAGCTACTGAGTAGAGATTCTAACGAGTGATTCGACGTGCATGAAAAATAAAGCTGTAAACAATGGCTTCTTGGCCCAGTTCCTACATTTGCGCCCCGCTTCAGCGGCCAAGTCGTTAGGAGCGGTTAGTTTAATTAGGCACAGGATGGCAAATCTGTGCTATGGTTGAGTACGTGCACTTCAAAAGAACGCCTCAATTAATTTCCGATTAACTTGATAAACGTTAGCCAGTGAAAGTAGGCGATAACATGACTTTCAGTCTAGCTATATTGCGAGTGTTTTATTGTGAAGAAAGTATACAGCACCGACAGCGACAGACTTCCAGAGGCCAAAAGTTTAATCAATAAAGAAAATAATTTCCTCATAGTGCCTTCTCACCTTGAACCCGCCATGCCTTGAATCCAAAATTGTCCCCTCGGTCCTCCATCCCATACCATTTGGTCCCCACGCTTCGTACCAGACATACCCTTACTCGTAAATCCGCAGTTACAGCAACGGTACCGTAATGTAAACAACTGTACTCTTCTAAATTGAATGTCCAATCGCTTGAAGCTCTGAATGAAGGATTCGCCCGAGTCATGTCATCCATCTTCCAACTTTTTATGTTCTCGACAAAACTGAAGAGCGGGTAAATTATGGTGTGCAGTCAGAGGTACCGAAGCAATGATCTCTCAGATGCTGAGGTCGATGTAGCTACTGTTTGTAGAAACTGGTTACTGTGCAGTATACTTGTACCCTTCTTGTTAGAGGTAACGCATTTTCGCAACAGCTCGGATTGGGTCTATGCAAAGTTGGGTGTAAGTCTGAGTTCGCTTAGTGCACAGTGGCTGTTGTACACATCCTATTTGGATCCTTACTGGCTTTTGGGATGGCAAAAAGTTCCATCTTCGTCTTCTTTTTCTTTTATTTCTTTCTTAGAAGTACTAAAGGCTCTGTCCGTTTCCAACTCTTATTGTACTACCAGAGGAATTGAGCAATGTTTTAAAAAACGCAAATATGAATCGCAACGGAGGGTCTTTTTACGGTGTTCATCACCTTCTTTCATTTCTATGAAGCTAAATACTCAGCAATTTATATGACGTGGGATCTCATAGCTGTTATGAGACGCAAGACATATGAGCATCAATATTCAAGGTATTTATTCTATGTACTGTATTTAACAGCAGTGTGAGAAAAAATTAAATAGAGTTTTATTTATGGGCGCTCTTTAACTGCTGTGGTCCTTAGCCTCCCATTCTATATTGGAAGTGAAAGACCGGTAATTTTGCTCAGAGGCCTCTTTATCAGGCTTGAGGTTCTTTAACGTGCCGTAAATCTACGACACGGGACTACCGGCTTTACTTCCCTTCCGAAGGAAGCCATGCTAAGACAGTTTACGCCCGAAAAAAATCCATCGCCCTCCGCCTGGTTTGAACGCGCGACCTCGGGAACTAGAGGCTAGCATGGTAACCACTACACCACGGAGGACAACTTGAGTATGAGAAGGATTGTCTTCTTGTTCGCCGCGTGTCACGCCGTTCATATCCATATCAGAGCTCTTTCTTTTGTCACTAATGACACATCTCGCTCGGACGATTCGCTTCTGACGAGGAGGTGAAACACTTCGCGACAACGTGGCCGAACACGCAAGGACAGGATTTTTACCAGGAGGGAATATTCAAACTCACCCCACGAAGCGACAAGTGCCTAAACCGATATGGAGACTATGTCGGAAAATACTAACAGTTGGCTGTATTGGTTGTATGAAATAAAACGTACGCGTTTCACTGCAAGCTTTGCAACCTTAGTTTCTGATCACCCCTCGTGTTCCAGTGACAGGTCTTAACATTCCGAGCAACTTTTTGAGTTTTTACTAAAAAAGAAAAATACTATAACACTCGCACGATTTTCTCTACCCATTGTCAATTGGAAGACCTCCTTATGCACTGCTATGCATATAAAATATTACTTATTTGTGTAATCCACATTACATTAATTACTGTAAATGTCTGCCTAGAAATGGTTTCAAAACACACAATACTGTTGAGTTATATGAAATAGTGGAAACAGCACAGATGTTTATATCATGTGTCGATTTCTACTGGAATAGGCTCAAGGGGGAAGGGGAAGAATAGCACATGTTCAAACATGTCATAACAACGCTGCATCAAAACACACTTCAGCATGGAAAAACTTGCACACAGAAACGAATACTTTGAATATCGTCAATGCTAGAAAAAAAGATAAAACCGCATGTTTTAATACGCTCATCTTTTCTGCAGCAAAATTTGTGTACCTCTTATATTTTCCCAGTTATGTAGAATTCAATAAGGCTGTAGAGGATTTCACAGACTACTGACAGAGAAATATAAATACAACACATACTGAACACTGTCTGTGTATTAAACATATATTTTACAAAAAGGGTTTGATCATTTTAGAGAAAATAAAAAGCAGTGAAAACGATTCAGATGGGTTGATACCATAAAATCGAATTATACAATTGCGTAGTAAATATTAATGATATAATTTCTGTAAATTAGTAAACAAGCAAGAGTAACATCAATGTGTTATTATACGCAATGCAGGAGTACAATTCATTTCCTGTAAATGATGTCCCACAAATGGCCTCCATTTCTGCGACGATAAATTGTCAGCCTGCGATGCATGTCGTTACAATTTTTTTTAACATTTCAGCTGATATATCATTAATTTCTCTGAAATACTGCTTTTTTAGGTCTACAAGGGTTTTTTCGATTTGAACAAACCTCGCTTTTCAATCCCCCCCCGGAGAATATAGTCACACGCAGATACATCCGAGGATCATAGAGGCCATGCAATGTTTCATTTTTCGAGGTGACGACTCCATGAACCCGCATAGCAGCCATGGAAACCCTAGCAGTGTGGCACCATCTTGCTGGAACAATTTTGGCTGTTCCCTTACAGACTTTATAGTGAATAATCACGCAGAAATGAAGCCTTGTTGAAATGTCACAAAAATCGTTTGATTATTATGCATCATAAACTGACAGTTTGTCGTCGCAAAATACAGGCCATTTGTAGGGAATTACTTTCAGGAAATGAAATGTTTTCCTGTGTTGTATAAAATCACCCATTATTTGCATTAACCTCATATACGAGTTGTAAATAAACATAAATAATATGTTTACTATACAACTACAAGTTAGAATTTCGTTTCATTGAATTAAACCGTATAAAGAGATATTTACGGTGTGGAAATTCTATGGAAATCTTTAGCCGAACTTAAATAGAAAGCTTGAATTCTATCCTACTTTCTATATTATTTACCGCGCGTACCTGTTTGTTTTCCTTTATTTTATTTTGTTTAATAACGGGGGCCTCAAAACTGTATTCACTATGAGTTCTCGATATTAAATGTTTGAATCAAATTCAGTACTTCCCCTAATTCTGGAAAACTGTAGGAAAATCAAAATGTTGCTGTGATTCATAGAATCGCCGTAAATAAGTGTTAAGAAACTAAAACAAGCTATACCTGTTTCAGTTTAAGTTCAAAGTAGATTTAAACAAACTTTAATGTATCACTCAACCGAGCACATGGCAGCACCACATGGACATTTGGCGGGAACTAAAATAGGTATGTCCCATTCCTATATTTTGACTTAAATCCTAAACTTCTAATACATAATATTAAAAGCAGAAAAATGAAAGTGCTATTTGAATAGTTCCCCAGTTGTAATAATCTCCTGTGATTAAAGATACTGGATTAAATTGCTCTTAACTTTAGGTTTTAGAAATCATCGATTTAATGAATAATATTATTATAACTTTTGCTTTAAACTTTTATGGGTCAACGAGTTAAGAAAGCGATGAGCACTATAGGTTGGAAAACACTACCGAAAAACACGACGCAAACAATCCAAGCCACGATTCTGAATTCCTAACAAGGAAGTTCAATTATTGTTAAACTACAGCTAATCACATTCATTGTTAATTAAAGGTGGATACTTTTCACAGAATTTGTTAAAAACAGTGCAGGCAATTTGTCTTCTCTCCAATTTCCGTGTTTATGTTTCTTCATAGCGGCGGAGGATTCTCAGCCACGATAGTCTCCAAGTAATATTTTCTCAAGACGTGCAAGGAGTACACTGACGGCTTATACTGGAAACAAAGTACAGCCTCATAAGCCCTCTGCTATAACGGTTCAGGTAATTATACGTGAATCTGGACTAATACGTTTTGTTTCATAAATTGAGCTGTTACAAAAATGGGCGCTTTAAATTTCTCTGCACAAGAATAAACACGAAATGTTATGATCTGAGCCGAACTATTTTATGTAGAGAAAGAGACGACATGCTATGCGGGAAAAGTTGTAACCAATGAGGCGCTCCCTTGTCACGTCGTTTTATTTTACAACTCCTTTGAGCTCAAAGTGAAACCACTTTGGTCAAACGGCACTGCTAGATGAAGCTATATTAGAGAGGGTGCACATTATATAATTTGATATTAAGTACTATACGTTTAAGCAGAAAACAATGTGTACGGCTTCTGAATGTAAAGCTGAATTCCTACTCTGTTTCATGCTGTGGTTAAAACCCTTGACAAGCTCACTTCCGTTAGAGGTAACTCTCCTATCACGATCTTGCAGTTGCGAACAGCAAACCCCTGGTACCGTGTTCTCCATCACGCAACCTTATTTTCCATAAGCATAACCATCACATATGGGAGGATACAAGAATATCGTTTTCTTCATTACATCTCCCCCCTTGGGTTGAACAACATTTATGGCATCGATCAAAGTAAACAAGGTAGTGAGAGATGGGAGGTTGTCACTGCTATCAATGCGATGTTATTTTCCAGAATTCAACTACTTTAACGAGTAGGCGAGGAATAGAGGCAGGACTGCTCAAAGAGGACATTCTAGGATTTTGGAGAAAAAGTACGGCATGAAATTGGGTCACAATTCTGTTGTCTCTCTTCTCATAATTGCAGAAATTATTTCATTACAATGATCTAATTTTACTACATTTTTCAGTCAGAAAACCTGAAAATGACAATTTATAACAACACGGAAATTAGTGCATGTCTCTGGTCCTATTAACATATTCCCAGAATATTAGTAGAGTGTTGATTTTTATTGTCTCTAGCACTTTCCTATAATAAGTACAGGAAGTGTCGTATTATATTCAATATCTACATTTCAACAGAAATACGCGATTTTAAGTCCACTGAACCCAAAAATGATATAATTACGTATGCACGCGCATATATATGTGAACAGTATGACTCAAAAACGAAAAGTTCCATAGCTGAGTCAGACAGTGTTTAAGCGTGACAGGCGAATCGTTTCATGAAACCTCTCCAATCCCAAACTATAGCTTTGCATGAATTTTTTTCATTAGCTTATAACATTTAAAAATTATTGTTCTAATAATTTTGAATAAAAATTCGTATTTAGATATTGTATGACTGATAAGATATATAGTTCTAATCTTTTTGTTAATAGCCTCTGAAGTTCTCTTTGTGCTGAATGAATTTTGTATAACTGGAAAAGTAATAGATAGGCAAAGCTTACTACGGGAAAAGTAACTCCTTAAAATATGTAATTTGTGTATATTTTTTGTACCGTTAAGTGATTTCGAAATATTCCCTGTAAAATGTTTACAATTTCCCAGGTATCTACGTCACCAGGAGGACGTGCTTCAAATGTCGCGAAGCATCTTTTTCCTTTCTATCGCAAGATTTTGTTATACCAGGAATAAATATTTGAATGTTGTTTCCGCATATTATATGTTAACTAAGCACTTATTACTTAATTTGAAATTATTTACAGATAAAAATAT
Organism: Deroplatys truncata; assembly: GCA_030765065.1. NCBI lineage: Eukaryota > Metazoa > Arthropoda > Insecta > Mantodea > Mantidae > Deroplatys > Deroplatys truncata. Next base: position 123,434,370 of record CM060978.1, read on the forward strand.
AGCGCGAGTAACGTAACGCGGAAAGAATAGTCACTTTTTATATGAGTACTATAATATAACGGATGTATGTGGATGTATGATGGAGGGAGGGGGGGAGAGAGAGCCGTTCACATCATTTTTCGCTTCTTTTTTCAAATAGTTGTTTCCAAGGACATGCGTTATTTTATGTGTGGGCCCGCCGATTTATTTATTTCTAAAGGTGTACTTTACTATTTCAATTTAAAGTTTTACTTATTGCTCCGGATGTGTCTAAATTCCTTTGTTGCAAGAAGTAATTCATGACTTCCTCCTATTTCTTTTTGTAATTATAATTTTCATTTAAACTATGCTTTATCTCTTGGCGTAAATGTTCACAAAATTACAGCCAGCATTTGAGCTGTCATTGGAAAGCACGGAAGGATGAAATGACGAAGTGATCATTCCCTCAAGAAATCTGCCAATTTAATTTTTTGATAGCTTAAGTTAGATTGTATCACAGGTCGTACATTTATTGACCATCAAAACCATTAAAATACCAACTTAAGAAGTTAACATGCGTAGTTTGAGGGAGAAGGGTGCATCTGCAAGAAAAATTGTGTCGTGGGACAATATACCCGAGGTCCTAAAACTTCCACAAACAAAATCTCATTTATCTATCTGTTTTATGTTAGTAGAGATAAATCTTTTCCAAGATGGTTTCATTACATATTTCGTTGAAGGTACTAGGGGATACAGGAGGCTGAAGCACTAGTCAAATCTTTAAAATGCGTGTCGCTATATGCTAGCTCCGAAATTCCTCTAGGCATGACCACGAAAAATAACTAAAAGAGTTATTAGCACTTTAAAAAAGTATAAAGCATTTAAAAAATTCAGACCAATAACAACGAACACAAAACTATACCTACAGAATTAATTTTAAATGAACAGGGTTTCAAAACTATTTCCAGAAAAGGTGAACATTTTATTTGTCCTACAAATGTCTTAAATAATTGGTATTTTAATCAAAATTGTTAAGAGTTATTTTTCAGAATATAGCAAAACATTTTCCTTGTAAATGAAGTTCAGAGTGAGGTACGGCACGAAGCCGATGTTTACAGGGATGAGACCGGAAGGCTAACTGTCCTGCTTTCTATATGAGTGCGGCAGTTGGAACGCTTTTTGAACGCCGGTCATAAACTAAAACCTCAAGTTTTACTACAAATGATACTCAAACCCGCTGAGGTAGTTGCAACTAATTTCAGTCAATCGAGTCAATTTCCGTTTTCTAATGTAAATGCCAATAAATCAAAAGCTAGAGAGCATAACGTTTAACAATCCGGCAAAAAGTTCAAAATTCCTCCGACACCTGGTGCTTTTGGCGGGAGGATAGGAGACATCTCCCTGTCAGGCGCCATAGGAACTGAAGCTCATCAGTGAACTAATTGGTGGCTATGCGGCACATCGCCAAACACTGTTACGGCCCAGATAGGAGGAACACCTGCTGCTGGGAGATGACCACGACCTTACACTCTGCCCACTCTTGCTACGCTAATGTAAACACATCTCAATGTTTCTAAAACGAAATCTTGAGCGAGTGACAGAACTGCTTTACAATCTGTGCCATCTCTTTCCGTTACTACAGCTCTTGCGTTTAATTGCTGCAGTATCTCGATTAATTTCTTGAAGAAAAATAGAAAAAAAAATTACAACTTTTTTTTAGCTTTATTGGCAATAACTCAGTCAAGCACTTCTCTGACGTAAATGAACAGTTTTTGCGCTAAAGCTATGCGTGTTTTTATTTTTGGAAAAAAAAAACACATCACATTACTTTCTCTACTGCTCACCTATAGCAAGTAGAGAAAGTATTATTTTTTATTGTTTCATTGGAATAATCATTTTATATAGGCCCCTTTAACTTCATTGATCTGTCGGGGCTTCGACTTGAGAAACATCTGGTTTGTCGTGTTTCTTAACAACGTTGGTTTTATCAGTTTTTAAATATTAAAACATTCGTATTCACTCCCACATTCGACTTCCAAAATCTATGGAGGATAGGGAATGATTCTGGTTAAAGACAAATGTCACACAACAGCCGGGAATCGAACCTGGGACTCTCAGAAGCCAGAGCGCTGACCACTAAACAGCAGAGGCAGCCCAGAGAAAGTATTATTTCTTGCTTGCTTTGCTGATAAATTAACATCCTTTAACCGGGTAGGTCATATCGGACGGTAAATGAACGAAATGGTTGAAATTATGCTCAAATGGGCCCGGGGTCCCTATAGCTTAGAGTTACCCGACATTCGTCTTCTCAGGATAAGGGAAAAGCCTAATCCAGATAACTCACCCTAACCGAGATTCGAACTCGGAACCTCTTGAATGTGAGGCAGACACGCTAACCCCACACCACAGAGGTGGGCTGAGAGGAAGTATTGTATTCCACCCAAAAATTCGACACCGAGATTTCACCGGAAATAAAAGTTTTGAGGCTCCCTGAACTAAACAAAACAGCATTTTTAGAAAAAGATCCGTATATATATATATATATATATATATATATATATATATATATATATATGTGTGTGTGTGTGTGTGTGTGTGTGTGTTTGTGAACGGCATAACTTAAATACGAAAAATCGTTTAAACACCAAACTTGGTATTTTAAGTCCAGCTACTTCCAAGGATTCGACACAGAGATTTTCAACAAAATCCTCCCATATTAAACTACCCTTTATATGAAAATTTTTTCGTTATGTTCTCAAAAGCGGCTCTAACGTTTTGGTTAAAAAAGCATATGTTTAAGATATCTGCAGGACAAATAAAATATATATCTTGAATTTTCTGAGATTAGCCCAAAGTCTTCTTCATTCTAAATGACTTCTTAAAGTTGGTAAACCGTAGGAAATAGGCGACATTTTACTATGCAAAGAATATACATCTTATTAAAGGGCACAATTTATGTCAAATAAAAAATTTTGAGCCGTTAACCATTCCCGAGACGTTACTAATTTGAATTTTTAAAATACTTTATCTTTTTCAAGTAAAAATCGCTATTCGATTTTCCTTACTCCCTCTCGTATTCACGCAAGAAGAGCGGAATTTTAAAGGCATAATTTTAAAAGATTTGACTATCGCCTTGGAATGGAATCAGAGGCAGAGTGCGGCACTGATCCAGGGAGTCAGGGCATGGTACCGTACGCCCCCACGAGGGGAGGGCGCCACGGGAGAAAGGGATGAGGCGAAGGGAGACACGAGCGGCCGGAACCAGGAGTTACGGCACAGCAATGACAGGGTCCCTAAAGTTCCCAGATATGTCCCGGCAGACGAGCAGGCAGACCTGGGACCCCGCCCCACATGGGGTCCAATGTCTCCACCGGGGGCGGTCTTATAGCCCGGCATCCAGCCGAAGGCCGAGGGACGGATAAAGTTCAAAGAGAGTATCTTTTTTCCTGCCATGCTGCACTCAAACTCCATCGCCGACACTTCCAACCCTGAAACAGACCAAACGGATGAAGGATGAATGAAATAATTAAGGGAATGGACTGGAGAGACAGGAAATTCGGGGGGTAATGATCCTTCCCAGCATTCGCCTGGCAACCCGGAGAAAGCCCGAAAAACCCAGGGTCAGGAAGGTCGGCCATGGGAGTCAAGCCCACGACTTCCCGAAGCGGGCCACAGACGCAACCGCCTGAGCCATCCCGCTCGGTACTATCGCCTTAGTTTACTATATTCTTCATACCTATACCTACATCAGAATATGTAAATGTGTAATGAAGATTTAATTCTATTAACAAGAAGTGGATAGAATAATACGCTGTTGTAACAGTAGTTTGTAGAAGAGTGAGCAGAGAATGCATTAGGTCAGATATTTTAAAGCCTATCTTCATTTTTTACAGTTTCCATTGTTATGGGCACATTTTTCCAACTCTTATGGAAACCTGAAATGTCTGATATCACTAAACCCCGTTTCGGTTAACGTGGGGGGGGGGAGAAATCTAACCCGGTGGTTTCTTGATGTCTTCTATGATTCCGTGGATTTGATTTCGCATTCTTCCTTTTCTGCATCGAAAAACGTGCCGATTGGAAGCTCTAAGGAGAACGCGCAATAAATCCCCAATCCATTTTCTGATTTTCCCCCAACAAGTAAAGGGGTTTCTCTTAATTTTGTGATGAGCCAATAAACTGGGAACCCAGCAAAGTACTTTCTGATTTTTATCATCCTCAACTGCAATCTATCCAAATCCAAAATGTTGACATTATTTTATTCACAATGACACAGCAATCTTCCTTAATGATCTTTTCCTTGTACAGGCAATCTGCGACCGCTCGCTAAGAGGGTAATTTTTGATGCTTGTTTATCTTTAAAATTGCTTTCATCCATCTTCCGATAGCGCTGGAGCCCATGCACACATCTCTGTATGCACAATGAAGTTCGTGTGAATTTCTATAAAAGAAATTTCTTGTACAGCACGCTGGGGAAACAAAACTCCGATTGCAGCCATCTTGTGTCAGTTGACTGTGGTCACATGATGCAATCTGATGACGATATGACTTCGCTCAAGGCGCTGTCTGTTGTAGTCCTTTAAGTTTAGCTTAGCATAGCCGTCTCCAAGGAGGCCGTGTCCAAGACAAATTGGCAATGCAGAGGTAAGTCTATGCCATGCCGTGCCGAGGAAGTGCTATATGTTTAAATGAGAGAGATTGTTACAGCAGTGTATGTTAGTTCTTTATACTGAATGAATTAAGCAAATAAGCTGAGGTGCCTGAACAGTGTCTTATCACTGGCTGCAAGAGTAACAATGCAAGTTCCATCAACGTGGAAGGTTATAGGTACACATTTGATGTTTTCGAATTCCTAAAGATCCATTCCGCCGAAATCAGTGGATTCGCGCCTTACTAAGATCCGATTGGACTCTACCTGGTGCGTATTAAGCATCTTCTCGCGAGTGACATAAACTTTGTGGACAAATATAGGGACAAAGAATATCCTAGCGATCAGTATTATTAGAAAACGCTGTCCCGAAAATCTTCCCCAATTTGCCATTAGTAAACCCACATGGTCAAAAAGAGGAAGTCTGGCGATCAAAGAAGAGAAAAAGCTACCAAAAGAAAGACATTGCAAGAAGGAGGAGGAGCAGGACAAGAGAATAAGAAACAGTTCGCTCTGAAAGTGAGAACAAAATAAATCATTTCCATTCGTTTTATGAAAAAGTGGGCAGTAGGTTGAAATGTCAAGATTGGTGTGTTTTTAAAAATAAAGATTGTGTCATTATACATCAAATTTAATTTAGCTCAGTTCCTAAAATGAGCTGCAATGTAAAACTAAAGAAAGATATGCAGTTTGAAACCCACATAAATGGGGTTGTTATTCCTAACAGCATGATACTGTGTAATATTGTCCCAGTATTAGCATGAATTGTGTTATCACGCAATAGTCTCAGTTATTTTATCTCTGCGAATTCCGTGAAAACAGGTATGCAACTAATGACAAAAAAACTTGCTTGTATCCCAAATTTCGGAAAGCTTGAAAACTTTGAAAACATTTGTGAAGATGATGCAGAAGACAGTGTTGGAAAGAAGTTGACTATTTTGGAACATCAATTTTCTCTTTTGTTCATGAGAACTCCAAGAAAATTAAATTGTGTTTTATTTATGGACGCTCTTAACTACTATGGTTCTTAGCGTCCCATTGTATATTGGGCGTAGAAAACCGGAAATTTTGCTCAGAGACCTCTTAATCAGGCTTGAGGTTCTTTTATGCGCCGACACGGGACCACCGGCTTTAACTTCCTTCCGAAGGAAGCCATGCTAAGGACTTTTACGTCCGAAAAAAATCCATCGCCCACAGCTGGGTTTGAACCCGCGACCTTAGGAACCAAAGGCTAGCATGGTACCCCCAGACCACGGAGGACGACGAAAATCTAAGGTATACTGTATTAAAAATTTTTTGCACGACGTAACTAATTTGTGGTACATACAAAAAATGTTGTTATGGATCAGAAGTTGACATTCCCACATGCAATGTGGTGGATATGAAAACAAAAGAAATCTCAATGCTGAAAGAAATGACCAAACACTAGTGTGGGAAGTAAAACCATCACAATACAAACACTAACTTATTAAAAGTTCTAATATCAATTCCATCATTTAACTTTATCATAGTTTTCAACATTGAAAATTCCGACCACAAACTTTCTGGACTCATCAGTTTACTACTTCTGGGAACGAAATACGGCAATACATTCTTCTCTTTAATATCTACACGTTTTTCTTTAAGTCATTTGCAGATTGAGTATATGCCAATTAACACCTCTGTTTTGATTTCTTCGGTATTAACTCGTTAGATACACATTTCCAAACCTCTTCTTTTTTCACATAGTTGGACACATCGTCTATTACTTTTTCCATAATGAAGTTAAAATAAATAAAATTGCTAACATAACTACAACACAGTATGGTGACACGGACAGCAACACTTATTTACAAACATTTTGTGCCTATAGCAACACATATAGGCGAAGGGCTAGCTAATGCGGTAACGTCTGTAGTCCGCATTTGAGAAGTCCCGGTTTCGATCCCCGGTGACCGCCCACTGTGACCCATGGATTTTTCGGGGGTTTTCCCGGGTCGTCAGGCGAATGCTGGAGTGATTTCTTTCATCACCCGACTTTCCTGTCCCGCCATTTTCTTCCATTAATCATTTCATTTATTTTTCACCCCGTTTGGTCTATTTCAGGATTGGAAGTGTCGGCGATGGTGTTTCGATGCAGCGAAAGGATGCTCTCTGTGCACTTTCTCCGTTCCTCGGCCTTCGGCTATTGCAGGGGTATAAGGACCACCTCTTGAGGTGCGTTGGACCGTGTGTGGAGCAAGGTCCCCAGTTTGCCAAGGCGTCTATATCTGGAAACTGTAGGGATCCTGTCATTGCTGTACGCCATTCCTGGTCCTGGGGGCGCCCCCTCGTGGGTCGTCGGTACAATATCCCCCATTCCTGGATCGGCGTCGAATCCGCTTCGCTCCACAATCCAATCCAATTACGATTCACCTTCTAAAATTTAACTTCTATTTTCAATAATTACATATATAAATATTTCAGCTAATATCCCAAATAATATAATTCAATTGATATAAACATGCATCGTGCAAAAACTAGTATGCAATACACATTTGGTAAGCGCATAACGGAATTTTGAAAATCGAAAAAATGAGGCGAAAGTGCCTTCAAACTCTTTGAAGCACTTGCCAAACTAGTATCGCAGTATACTACAAATGCATTTGTGATTTACATGCAATCTGCGAAATGCTATGCCACTATCAGATTTAATAATATTTTGCCATTTCCCACCCCGGAGTTTTACAAAAACTATCACGATATTTTGGCTTATCTCCCACATAAAAAACTGCGAACACTAACTTCCAAGAAAATGGCAGATTTAGAAAAGTTTGTAAACTTACAACTTGATAAATTGCTTGTAAAACAGAGCATGGATTATAAGAATGATCAATTATATGGAGTTGCTGTCAATAATGAAGAACAGTTGGCTAAAACCACACTTTTTTAATCAGTTCTGCTTTTGGTTCAGTTAAAGAAGTTCTGCCGTTAATTCCCGTAAAACAGCTTAAAGGTTTGGAAATGACAAACGATATGATAAGTCAAGTCCTAGATTCCGATTTTAAAATAATTTCTGTTGTGACGGATAATAAAAAGGTTAATAGGATGCTTATGGGGTCAACGTACTATTTTCTAATGGAAGTGGTCCTTTAAGAATCTATGTTCTATATGATACTGTACTACGTATTTTCAAGAATATACACAATAACTGGGTAAACTTAAAGAATGATAGGAAAACATTTCACATCTCTTTCTGGAGCAATTCACAAAGCCCTTAGAACTCGGCTGAGGCAAAAAAAAAAAAAAAAAATGAAAGAGATGCTGTTGTTGAAGCCAGATTTTCCGATTTACGAGACTTGCACAAATTTGAATTAAACTCATTAGTTAAATTTGTCCTTAATCTTAACCAAAAAACACATACATTCGAAACGCAGTTAGTTTAACTGTAAATATATTTAACGCAACAATTGCTGTATTAAAGGAGCAGTATGTTCAAATAGCTACATCTTTTTAGCTGTAATTTTGACTTGCCACTGTAAATATAAAGCGTCCTGCAACGTAAGTGTATAGAAATAATAATAATAATAATAATAATAATAATAATAATAATAATAATAATAATAATAATAATAATATGATGGAGCCATTTAAAGACATCAAAAGTTGGCACTTGTGCTTTTCTGAAAATTTGTTTAGTTGGTTGAAAAAGTGTAAAGAACTTACTACAGGTAAAAATCACAGTACTGGATGTTTAAAATGACACATATAATGCTCTCATTCACACCACCTGCGTGCTGAGAGAAATTCTGGTATATGCCCTTACTATAATTAAAGTCAAATACTCGTTAACTGGGAAGTTTCAGACGGACAATACAGAAAGCAGATTTAGCCAGTATAGACAGATGGCAGGTGGTAACTGTAATGTTACTACTTTCTGTGACGCAAATAATGGAAGTTGAGAAGAAATTATGAATTCAAAGTGTTCTTCGCATAAAATCGGCAACATGTGAAAAACAGTGCCATCATACCTGATGCCACTTATGCGCAAGTGTATTTTTGGAATTATTCAGACGTTGATAACTTGTAAATATGAATCAGAGTTCTTGAACTGCACTAATTAGAAATATGTAATTAATTTATCTAAAATAGTACTTGAAGCCGATGAAGTATGCTCTGTATTAAGTGAAAATTGCAGTTGTGGTTCTGAATAGTGGTGGTTCTCTCCAGTATTATCTCTGAGTACTAATATTCTTTTAAATAATTACAGTAAGATTAAGAATGAAACAGTCTCTATAAAAACCAATAAAAGGAAAACTGGCCATTCTATTATGATGTTCAGTAATTGCTGAACCAGAAACTCTGAAGTAAATAATTACTTTAAATAATAAAGTGGAAGACTGAAAATGTAATGCACTCTTTGACAGACAAAGAAAATAATGAGTGAACACCCAGTTTGTTTAAGAAGAATAATGAAAAAGAAGGTTTTCTCCAAATTCCCTGAATGACTTCCTTCTTTCATCAGTCCTTTCTCAAAACAGCAGATGAGTTACGACCGGCTTTGCAGTGGGCGTAACCGCAGTGTCAACAAGTCGAAAGCCGCGGCCTTCCTGCAGATAACTATCCTTTAGTTATTAAATCGTATACGTTATTAAATTTTCTCTTGATTTTTCATAGCAAAATATGCTGCGATTTGTTGTTTATACACACACACACACACACACACACACACACACACACACACACACACACACACGACTTTCAAGATACTCGTACATATGCGAGAGTACCAGAAAAGGAAGGCCTCTAGTTTAAAGCAAATTGATTCACGGAAAATTTTACAAACAATTATAGAATATTAATAATAACATTTAATATTTCAGCACACATTAAATTTTCATACCAAATGCGGAGTTATTCTGCGTGCGCGTAAACTTTATTTTTTTAAATATGCCGCTTTTTAAATTCAAGGACCGTAGAAACGTGTATTTCCGATGAAATCTCAGTATAAATTAGGGTTCACATTCGTCCTGTTTTTTTTAGTAAAATGTCCCAGTGTCCCTACAATTACTATCGGGAGCCCAAATGTACCGGTTTTTTCTCTTGGAACATTTTGTTTCATTAGAACATTGCGATGCTCAGATTTCTCAATTTCATTTTACGGACAATTAAATTAAAACAGTTGTTTTGTTGATATTTTATAACATTTCATGTATTCAAAGTGTATGCTTTGGTTTGGTGATATGACGTAGCTTCCTGTACTCTCCCAGGCAGAACGAATTCTGGACAATAACTGTTTCAATTCAAAGAGTGTAAGCGACAATGTAACGCTGTCTCAGTGAATGTGTTGAAGTTGACGTTATCAATCGATATATAAATATAACTATGCCGAAAAGAAAATGTAGTATAAATGATAACATTACGTGGAATGCAATACTTACTGTAGGTAACCAGTATAGAAAGTAAAAATATGATAAATGTGATGGCTTTTGTTTGGCAATGCCAGGAGGCAATGCACCTGTAGAACGTATATTTTGTTTTGTAAATTCTATATGGTCTGATGAAAGAAACAGATTGAAAGTTGAGACTATGAAAGCATTAATAGTTGTGAAAATGCATTTTAATTAATTACCATACAAACAGTTTTTATTATGTAATATCAAAAGAAACAAGATGCTTAAGAAATTCACAAATCTGACAAGTACTATACCAGAGATGAATCTGTTTCTGAAGATTCTAAAGAACGGCAAGCGCATGTTCAGAATGCATAACTTCTTGTTCTATTAAATTTCAGATTTTGCTGTTGGTTACATTCTAAATTTTGCATTCTTATTTACAATTTTGTTATTTGTCAGCTTTTCCTTAATGGGCATGGCAGAGTTAATTTTTTCCTAAGATGTTAAGAAAATCAGAAATTGAAATAATTTTCCTTTCATTTGTACCTTTATTCCTATATTGATCATTCTTATGAATATAAATAATGCTTATATTAAATTTTACTTGCCTGCACTTAAAATTATAACAGGCATATACATACATTTTTAAATACTAAGATTTAAAGTCATAATTTCTGAAATACCAATCATATTTACAATGGGAAGCGTATAATTATCATCTTCGATCCACCGAATTTTTTCCAAATTCCCCAGGTTTTCAAAAGAATTTTGCAAAAAAATCCCCTTTTTTTAATGAAACTTATGGGAACCTCAGTATAGATCATTTTTTCAAATGTTATGTAGAGGGACTATGAAATGTCGACACATCTCTGAGAAAAACAGATGTTAGTACTATCGAAGAAATACACTGAATAAAATCAGTAACACACAGTAACACATCACCAATCACATTTTTCTCTCAGCCACGTTCCACCTAACCACCTCGCAGTTCACGTTCAACTCCCAAACAAGCACAACTGCATGAAACCAATGCATGAAACACTGCAGGTGAGTTTTGGAGGTATGACGCATACGCTCGCTTAGATGGACGACAGATTATTTTATCTTGAATTTGCACACCTGCTAGTTTATGTGGCCCATGCGTAAAGTTCAGGGTTTAGAGCTCCGGAGAATGTGGAGCCCAAATTCCTTGCGGTTCCTTAATCCACTAAAGTGGAAATGTGACGACCAGGTACTCACGAACAATCCGTGTGAAATTATGGGGGAGGGCTCAATATTGTTAGAAAACCGCGTTTACAGATGCCATCCAGCATTTCTTCATACAAAGTGCTTGACGCTGTGAGTTTAGCGAAAAGTAAAGCTCCACTGCCCACCTAAAGGAACGTGTATAGCAAGCGGTGTTCAACATTACAGTTGCAATGTTAGGAAAGGTGTTTCGTACTTCGCTGGAAGTTGCTTGTGGAACAACAAGTGGTCACAGGAATGTGCTGAGAAATAACTATGATGGGTTATGCGTCCTATATGCGTTAGAGTTACATACGCTATACTTACTGGTTCAAATCATATATTTGCTTCTCAAAACTACTTCGAAATTTGTTAATCACCTAGTATTACTTCTAGCCTATATAATGGCTAGAGAAAACACCGTGTAATAGACAGCTCTATAATCCCAGTATTTTTGCTTTCTCTATCCTTGGTAAGAGTATAGTAGGTAAGAGGAAGTACTGTATTTCACCGAAAAATTCTTGATTTCATCCAAATACGTTTTGTGTCCCCTATTAGGAAAAGGTAGGTTTTTCTTTCTTTCTTTCTTCCTTTCTTTCCTTCTTTCTTTCTCTTTCTTCCTCTTTCCGTGTACAGCATAACTCAAAAACAAAAAGTCGGTTAAATGAGAAACTTAGCATTTATGTTCAGGATCTTCCAAGGACGCGACACAAAGATATACAGAATGAAAGGTGACCTATGATCATCCTTGAACAGGATGACTTTTTGTAATGAATAGAACACAAAATCTTACTGCAGTTTTGCTGTTTTTAAAGTTGTTTTTGGGAAAAAAATGAAAATTGCTAAATATTAACTATTTTAAACGAAAACCTTACGAAACTTAAATACTTTTTCAAATACTTCTAAGAAGAGATTGAAAAGATGGACTCAGAGCCTGTTTTATCAGGTTTGAGGTTGCTTTACGTGCCGTAAATCTGCGACACGGGACTCTAGCTTCACTTCCCTTCCGAAGGAAGCCATGCAAAGGATTTTTACACCCGAAAAAAAATTCATCGCCCTCCGCCGGGCTTGAACCCGCGACCTCGGGAACTAGTGGTAACCACTACATCACGGAGGGCAGTGTACCTCCGCACACAAGAAGAGCCATGTATGGCCATCTACGTAACACCCACGTAGAACGCTGGGTCGCTCGAAATGGGCCAATAAGATGGCCACCAAGATCGCCAGATCTGAATCCAATCGATTTTTTTTCTTTGGGGCGATATGAAACTTCGTGTATACATTGCAGAAGTGCCTGATGTGGAAATGTTGCAAGAAAGAATACTTCGAGCAGCGGAAGAAATAAAAAAACAACCCAGACGTACCTCATAGAGTGCGGCAGAATTAGAGAAAATATTGTGAAGCATGTGTGTTGGCGAGGGGTGCATATTTTGAACAATTTCTCCAAACATTAAAAAGAAGTTCGCATTGACTTTCTGCTCTTGTGTTGCTTTAATTATCCATAAAAGTTTTATAAGTCACAAAGAAAGGAAGCATAACTTTGTAACTTGGGGCTTTTAGGCTTTTATTTACCTTTATAAATAAGTGTTCCTATTAATAATTTGCGTAACATTGTAAATGATTCCTCAGTTCCATATTCCGTATGATATTTGGGTTACATCATAATCTGTTTATTTGTTCGTTGCCATAGCAGCAGAAGCTGAAAAATAAAAGTTAACCGACTGAATATAAAATTAACCTGTTGAATTTGCTGTGTTGCAATATTGTGCAAACTAAAATGGTAATTATCTCAAGAACGGAAAGCTTTATGGGGGGAAAAATAAGGAAAAACACTCAAAAAACGTGTTCTTTCATAGTTTAAAAGGATGATCGTAGGTCACTTTCCAGCCTGTATATTTAAACAAAGAAACTCACGCCGTACTACTCTACATGGAAACATTTTAATTATGCGTTTTATTTTTCCAAGAAAAAACGGCTTAAACAATTTTGATTAAAATATCATAGTATAAGGAAAGAAGCTTTATATGTGTGTATATATATATATATATGTGTGTGTGTATGTGTAGTTCATGTGTGTATGAGTAATTTTAAAAACCACTCAACCAATTTTGATAACACTTTCACCAGTCAGGAGCCCTATTCTTTCTAAAGAATCACGTTTTATGTGAGCAGTATAATATATATGTGAATTTTTTATTGGTAATGAAAGGCATGTGAATGCATCACATCCATTTTTTTAATGGGACATATGAGATATGCCAACGGACGGCAGAAAGGAATACACTTGCATTTAAGATCCAAGAAAGCAGCAATGAAGAAATAAAAATGAAAGTACCATAATAGTCACGACAACTGTTGCGGTATATTTAAAATGTATTCCTATGGACTAAACAAATCCTAAGCAAATCTCCATACAGCAAAGATCCGAGCATCAGCTTGAAGGATAGCTGTGTGTACAAATTTGTACCCTGATTGACAAAGCAGTAGAGTTTTGTCTATATGTGGCTGAAATTAAAGGGTAACTGTAGATTTAAAAATTATTGAGGCTCTATATGACTGAAAATAATGTTTAGATAATTATTGGTGGTTGTAACATATGATTATTCCACACACTATAGTTGTACAATATTTTGAACTGTGCAGATTTCTACGTAAGGGTTTGAGAATATGGTAGGGACAATTTCCGACAGTTGTGAGGTAGCAAGGGCCGGCTCAAGGGGGCTGAGTCGAGCCGTGCCATCGCCCACGGCGGCAGGTTTTAGGGACGACAAAATCTTAAAACATGAACATATATATGAAAATGTGACAGTATTACAAATCATGCTTAAAATCTAGCTACTTTCTGGAGATGTTTTGGAACTGGTGACGAATAAAGCTCCAGTGATTTAGATACGATTCTCATTGATGATCTCGCCAAAACATCCCGTGCGCGTCAGGTGTTCAACAATAAACATCACTTTATAAACGGGATGATTTCAAGTCAAAGCCACTATCTTTAGTTTGTTTATGTTCAGTGATTATGTGCTTATGTTGATATCGTACCTTGGTTAGTAACTATTGCTTTTAACTCCAGAGAAACTCAATTGGACAACTTTGAATTAAATGCAATAAGAAGGCATACCACGCGGTCCAAATAGATAAGCGTAAACTAACAATAATACTAATGTAGAAATGGGTAATTACTCTGTTACTCATAAATAGAAACAAGCCCAAGTCCAAATACGTTGTGGATTATTAACCAGTGCAGTTGATCAAGAGTGTTTTCATTTTGTGTGTGTTTTCAGTAATTAACTCTCCTGATGAAGGGATAAACCTGAAAAATGAATTTTTTTAGTGTGCAACTTTGCATATTCAATCTTTCACTCACAACAATCTCGTTCTTTCACCACACATATCTCTTCTTGACTTTTGTTTATTGATTCCCCTGCAAGCAAATAAATAAATTTAGTTTACGTGAGAATAAGTAGTCATGGAAGACTGATATTGCGGATAAACATTAGTTTTTGTCTGAAAGCGTGAGGGGGCGACACTTGCAATTATTGCACAGCGGCAAAACTCCTGGAGGCGGCCCTGGAGGTAGCTTATACTTTTCGTTGGGTCCTTTAGTATAACTGAACAAAGTTTTGTTTGGATAAGCCAAATAGGGTTGGTTTGTATGTTAGGGGCTGAAAATAGCAATTAATAAGGGCACAGCAGATTTTTTTTTTTTTGGTTGTAGGGTAGCCTATAATTTTAACTAAACCCCAAGTATGCCATTTTTGTCAAAACTATATAAAACGCTCCTTGATAACAAAGTTCAACGAGATTTGGTGCTGTGAAAACCATTTCCAACTCCTCCATCCAATAACTCCAGTTTAAAAGATTTTAGGTCTCCCAATTTACCAGTTTCGACTGGCAGTTTAAAAATTTGCCATGCTCGCAATAAGGTACCAACAAACATGCTCTGACAGTCATTGTCTAGGAAGTGGAATTGGGTGACGTGAATATAAACCTCCCGTCCCTAATTCTCCCTCGGCTTTGAAATTTTTGGAAATATTTGACAGCTCTTGTCCGCCGGAAGAACAGTGCTTTTCTTCTTCTTTCTCTGTTTACCCACCTCGTATGTAGAACTCACACTCCCCAGGACTTACAAGCGAGTGCTGGGGGTTAGAGGCCTGTTGAGGAGCAAACACTTTGGATCAGATAGAGTATCCAGGATGGATGATCAGCCCGATGTCTGGTATGAGAGCGAGGAAGTAGATGATATGAAATGGTAGTGAAATGGATGAAAGGAAAGGTGAAGATGAAGCAATTGGTGGAATGAATGGCGGGGGAAACCGGAGAACCCGGGGCAAAACCTGCCCAGACGCAGCTTTGTCCACCACAAATTCCACATGCGGATTCCTGGGATCGAACCTGGGCTGTCTTGGTGAAAGGCGAGCGATCTAACCAATCAGCCACGACTTCGCTAAGAACAGTACTTTTCAATGGTGAAAAAAATGACCAAAACCGATTGAGTACCCTTATACCCCCAAGCACAAAAAGTTTCTCTTTATATCAGTAAAGATAGGTATACACATGTATTAGAGCTCAAGGAAAAATGAGGAAACAGAAGTCCTGTCTATATACAAACACGAAAATAAATAACAGTATTTTCGGATTAGGGTATTCGAATTAACGTAAAGCATCGTTAATTTTAGCTATATTAAATTTGGACTCTGCTTCGTATACCTAACAATATGAAACCTTGAATGTGCGCAACACCTACAGTGGTTTCGCGCAAGTTTCGAAACGCAACGACGTTGATGAATTATGCAAATGTGTTTACTGAAGGTGACACATTGTGGCGGAAAACCTTGCCTTGGATGTGTTTTAATTAAGTGAGCTCATTTGGTAAATAATGTCTTTCTGAGAACCTTATGGGAGGTAATCTGACAAACTATCTGGCAGTATGTTCTGGAAGAAAAACTTAAAACAGAGCTTGGCAAGCATTCTTCTGGGCCTTCTTTGATTTAACACAGAGATATCCCCCACATTCGCAAATTTTTGTATTTATTTTCTAACAGCTGATTGGATGCTAGCCAAGATACACCGTGCTGCCGAACAGACTGGCTAAAACGTCTAACTTCCATTCGATGGCTATTTGTACTTGGATTTCTTGCTGACAATCCCATCCACTATTTCGTCCATATTAAGATGGAGTTTGCGTGTCCCTTAGGCCTTCGAAACGTTCCCATAATGGAATACGTTTCTTTAAAAAAGGTAAGAAAATTTATGACATCACGTGAAGTATACGGGGAGTGTTCCTATCAAACGTTTCCTTTCCGTAATTCCAAGGAGGCATATGGATCCATTATTAATGTGAAAGGAAAGCATGCAGCTTCTGTATACATCTCGGGGAACGTCAAATTTTATCATCTAAAACAACGGCTCAAATCGGAATAAACAAAAACACATTTACATCAAAATAATTTAGTGCACAATGAAGAGATCTAAATGCAAAAGGGCTGCAACTCACGGATTTTTCCTCAAATATCATCTTCTAGATGATTCAGAAGAACATTTTGTGGGCCACCAGAGCCCAGTGTTCACAACTTCGTAGAAAATAGTCACTTACTGGAACGCACAATTATTCGTGAAGCTATCCGAGTCCGGCAAGACCATGACCAGGCAAATATTCCTACAATATTTTGGTCTGGGACTTATCAAGCCATTCATGAAGCAAATAGCAATGGTCACTCATGTACCAAGGGGTCTGGAAAAATAACTAAGAAATGTGCACCATCGAGCAAGTTCTGATCTCTAGCAAAACGAACTAAACCTGTAAGATGCACATGTATCCACACTCTAGGGACAGAAAATAAAAAACTGAGTGCAAAAAATGCAAGAGAATCTATACTGAGTATCTCGTGCCATTTTGTAGAAGCTGTGCATATGAAAGAAAGCCCGATTAAGATGCTGCTTGAGTTTGATCAAACTTATCATTTACATTTCCAGCATTTTATGTAATCATGCCATGTTTGTTACAATTGTTTAACACTCTTTTCTTATGTGCTATTTATATTTCAATTACGAAGACAAATGAAATAACTCCCTTTAATTATTGTCATAGTAATCGATATTCTCGAAATTGGTAGAAACAAGTACACCTTTGTTCTTATATAATGCGCTAATTGCGATGCAATATGAATTCATATAAACATAATATTTAATAATTAGTTATATTTATATGGACAAAACATTAATTTTGTCACGCCCTACCTGAGTCTTGGTGCAAGTTCCTGAAATCTCAACACTGAAGGGTTAAGAAGTGTTGAGCAGAAATAATTAGATCGCTCAGCTTATAGTAGTACAATATCTTTACTTTTTTTATAAAAAGGCTTCCATGAAAAGCAATAATTTAGTAGCTACAGAAGGTATCTTCTCCATGTATGTCGCATATTCACTATTTTTGGTCCACTGATTACATTTGTAATTTGGTTAAGGAAGTGGAATAATACTCTCAAGAAAATCAGCTTTGTGTACAAATTTAGCCAACGCGGTTTGAGTAATAACGATTTTACAACATAGCCTTCCTCCTGCTATGCAGTTACTTTGCTGTGTGATGATTATCATCATTTGTTTATTTTCTAATGCTTCATTAACTGTTTGTCATGGCGCATTTATAGGTCTTCTGCTTGACCTCGTTCATCAGCATATACATAGCTTTTAGTTATCAATGGAGTATATCATCTGCTTTGATTTCGCCAATAAGTTGAAGCTCTCACATACGCTCACCTAATCCGAAACATAATAGATTGTATGGGACTGGCTATGACAGTGGAGGGTTTGGATGAAGAGAGTGAAGCGGGCCCTTCACGTTCTTTACGCTTAAAAATTAAAGAATCGTACATTTTGAATTTTTATTTGAAAAATCTCAGTCTAGTTATTTCCAGAGGTTGGTGTAATGTCTTTACTTTGCAACCTTCACAAAAACTTTTATGCGTTCTCAGGCTGGCCAAGTGGACAAAGAACGAACTCTTGCGGTGCAGGATTAGCATGCTCTCTCTCTCTCTCTCTCTCTCTCTCTCTCTCTCTCTCTCTCTCCCCACTATATTCACTCTTAGGTTGATCCGCGGCAAAACAAACCCCGTGGTCAGTGCACCATGATGCAACACGGTAGCAATGCGCCCAGGAAAGTAGTCCCATGCTAATCTCTGATTTTAGAATGAATTTATCCTTAAATAGTATAATATTCTATACAAATACCTAAGGTTTTATTTAACGCTGATTTATACCGTAAAACAGAGCTACAAGTCCCATGACGCAATTCGTATGAGCCACCTGACATCCGGGTAGGCGCAGAATATTGTTTACAGCTAGAAACCAGCAGTTGTGTTCAGTATCATGGAGAACAGTGAATTCGCTCTTGTGTTTTCGTCGAATTACGTAAAGCATTTAGCCGCGCAAACCATTGACTAGAGGTGAAAAAACAATAGTGTTGAATCTTTATGTGAGAAATATCCAACACTTTCCGCGAAAGAAATGGTGAAATTAACTTCTGAGTTCACCGTGTTTCGAGTACAAGTACAAACAGTGCTTGTGTAGAAAAATCTGAAACGAGAAAAGTGGTTACACCCGGAAAAAAAAGAGAAAGCATATGAAATACGCGATGCAAGAATGTGGTGATTTTAAGAAGAATGCTATTGGCGTAACAGTGCACAATTTCTTTTTTAAAATGAGCCGCCCAACAGTTAATAAAGTGCCGCTTCCAGAGAGCGAATAAATTAGGTTATTGCATATGTTGCTTTATTTTTGGTTCATTTATTTTAGAATTAACTATTATTATATGTGCAAACGTTTATTTTGTTGCAACTATCAATCTTATCACCTTTAGCCTTAACAGAATATGCTAGTCACCGTTTCAGTTGTCGAAATAAGGACTCTGTTCTTTTCTGCACTACTTGTACTCGCCACATGGTCTGAAAGTGTGACAGTATTTCTAGTGCGAATGGCGGAAGGATACATTATAACAGTGCACTGGTCACCTGGGGCTTGTTTTGACGCGGATCAACCTAAGAGTGAATACAGAGTAACTACTATATCTGGACTGGAAGAGACAGTGACCGTCAAGCTGTCTTTCCCTTTGAGTTTACTTGGTTGCTTTGACAAAGTGACGTCAAACTTTTTTCCTCCTGCGAGTTTAAACCTTGAAATGCTAGGATAGTCTCAACATATGAACATCTTTTTACTTCCTGCCCCAATTATTCTTTTTCACCCTCCCTTAAGGGAGGGATCACAGGGTCATATTTGCTTTCTTTCCTGAGGAGTTTGTTACAAGTCGCTGTTGGATGTTATTGCTTGTGTTTACGGAATGAATCCAATTAATGGTATAGTTTGTAATATACTTAAGACATCGTACTCCAGGTGGAAAGTCGAAGATAAGAAAGATGTTTTAACAGTTGGAGGACCTACCACACCATTGAAATAATGGTATAAAAAGGGTGAAGGGAAAAACCGCAAATACTATAATATTAATTCTAAAACATCTTGGTTTTCCGAATTCCTATGGTTGTGTAGTGGCTCCAATTTAGGAAGGCTATTTTGTTGCCCACGTCTACTTAATCATAATGTCTGGAATAGGAAGGATTTTCAGATTTAAAGAAGATATCGCGAGCTTTAAATAAGCATAAAGATTCCGCCCAACATCTGAAATGCTATCTGCAATTGAAAATTTCCATTTCTGACGCCCTATATGGAATTGAAAGACTATTTAGTCTTCTATTCAATAAAAACGTTTGTTTGAATAGACTATTTTTCCAGCTGGTTATACATATATTTAAGTAAGTAAGTAAGTAAGTAAGAGCTTGGTTTTAGGGTACAGATGAAATGTAACTTCAATAAGTCGTGGATATTTCAAGGAACTGCTTACTTTATTAATATCGAGAGGTCCACTGTAAATTCAAAATCGCTACTTCCAAATTAATAGTGCACTCAGCGGGGACTTATAAGACAATTCAAAAGGAAGTCATAAACTCTATATCTGAAAAAATACAAAATCATTTAACAAAGGAAATCCGTAACACTAACTTTTTATTTTCTCTATCACGTACATAGTAGGTAGAGAAAGTATTGCATTCCACCTAAAAATTTGATACCGAGATTTAACCAAAAACACATGTTGTGTGTGTGTGTGTGTGTGTGTGTGTGTGTGTGTGTGTGTGTGTGTGTAGAGAGAGAGCATAACTCAAAAACAAAAAATCGAATAAACAACAAAGTTGGTATTTAGGTTCAGCACCTTCCAAAGACGCAACACCAAGATTTTCAAGAAAATCTCCCACCCCTAACTACCCTTTACATGGAATACTTTTCGAAATTTTTTATTTTCTAAAAATGGCTTTAACGATTTTGATTAAAATACCGTATAATTAAGATCTTTGCATGATAAATAAAACGTATATCTTGATTACTGGGAACAGCCTGCGAAGTTCTCTTCGTTCCGTAGATATTTTGTATAATCTTGTATAACTGATAAACGTTAAGCGATGGACGAAAACGTACTTCACAAAAAAAAAATTCCATTTTTTAAATTTTTTCAAATAACTTTTTTTCTGGTATCAGCCATTTCCGAGATATCCGTTATTAATGGTTCGAATCGTTCAATACTTGGCCATTCTTTTAAAGTTCTGTCAACATTCAGTTGTTTCACGCAATCTTATGGAAAGAGTATGGAATTTTAAGGCCAGCGTATAGCGACCAGTTCTTAAACATTTAACTATCGTTTTTCCCATTGCATATAACGAAATGTGTAATCTAGCTATTTCTGCAAAGGTTTATTTGGATTGAAATGAAGTAGTTAGGAAACAAAATTTCGTAAGAATAATTTTTATATCCACTAGTAAGCCACAGAGGGTAGAGAAAGTCGTGTGAATGTAACACAAATTATTTTGATATTGAAATTAATAACACAGATATAACTCAAATATCACAGTGTTCGATTGTTTTAAGACATGTGAATTTTGAAGGAAATGCTGTTGAGCGTTTCCTAGGGTTCTATGATGTTAATGCTGATAGAATATCTGAAGTGCTATTTAATTTTCTGTTTGGGATTTTTGTATGAACTTTCATTCAAGGACACATTAGTGGGTTAATGTTATGATGGGGCAGGTCAATTAAATGGTTGCAGAAGAAAATTAAGGACAAAGCACCTCCATCTGTTTCTGTGCATTCCTTAGCCCATAGGCTAATCTTAGTGCTGCAACAAAGTTTACATTGCATTTCCAAATTTCGTATATTTTTTTGCAAGTATCAGTGGGATTCCTTCATTTTTCTTTATCTGAAAGAACACATGCACTAGATTCATTTTCAGCTGGACATATTTCAACCTTAACAGAAACTAGGTGCTGTTCTAACTCAAAACTACTCACTATAATAATTATAGAAGATTGGACAAGATTGAAACAAGTCTTTGAGAATATTATGAATGACAAACAATCCTACTATTCAGCTTAGTTAGGGGTTTTTGAACGAAACGTTCAATGATATATTTTATTTGATAGACAAGATTAGCATGTGATTTAATAAGCAACAAACAAAATAAATGATATTTTACGCAATTGATTAAGAAGGCCAAAAAATTAACAACCTGACCGAAAGAAGAGAATATATTTTCTTGACAGAGGAAGAAATTTGCAAAAAATTCAAGAATCTGTTTTTCGAAATTTTGGATTCTATTTCAAAGGAAATTAAATTAATGTTTCAAGATTGCGGCAGTTTACAATTTCTTACCCTTGCGGATACAACAAAATTTGAAAAGATTTGAAGATTTTACTTCTTCAACTCTTGATAGTTTTCAACATAGCTATTCACAGATATATAATTGTCGTTTGAAGAACGAACTGCGTCTTCTGTATGCTGATGAGCTGTATAGGTCTGTCTGAAATGTTTCAAATTGTGGCAGGAAACAAATAAGGATGCATTTGAGGAATCATACAAGTTATTTGCTTTAGTTCCAACAACCCCACACACAAGTACATCAGTAAATGATGATGAGATGCGTTTTAAGGGCGCTAAACAGCTAAGGTCATCAGCGCCCTTACAAAGTATAAAATGTAAAGTCAAAAATAAAACTCCGATAAAAAACCGCATAATTAAAAAACGGGACACAAACCCGCGATGTCCAAAAGGTAAAAAACAAGACAACACATTCCAAAAACGAACACACTAAAACCATGGTCAATAAAAGAGTAAAACAGCGTGTCAAGAACTGTAGAATGCCAGGGACACGAGCGCCAAATGTCCATTGGGGAGGAGATGCCCCATTAAAAAGACAATATAAATTCACACAGTCAAAACACGCTCAGCGCATCAAATGCGTCTGGTAAATCCAATGTCACTGACAAAACGTAAAAGACACTGTACAGCACGCGCGTCGTCTGCCAAAACGTTGGCTAGGCCAACAGGCAGACCAACACGAACGCGCAACAGACCTAAAACTTGACACTCTGCTAAAATGTGACGCACCGTTAAGGGCGCATCACACTGCTCACAGAGTGGTGCGGGATCACCACTGAGCAGGTATCTATGGCTAAAAAGACAATGTCCGATTCGTAAACGAGCTAAAAGTACCTCTTCCCGACAGAAGAACGAGAAGAGGTACCCCAGACTAACGGAAGAGGTTCAACCTCCCGCAACTTGTTCCCCCTAAGAGCCGCCCACTCATCGCGCCAGCGCGAGAGGATACGGCAACGTAAAATAACATAACAATCTGAAGAAGGAACAACACAGGTGGTAAAACATCTGGGTGATAAAATGGCCGATTTGGCAGCGGCGTCGGCAGACTCGTTGCCTGAGATGCACACATGACCTGGAATCCACAAGAAGGAGACGCTGATACCAGATGCACCAAGCGAGTGGAGCAGGTCATGAATGCGCTGTACGAGCGGGTGGTAATTATACAGCGCCTGTATACTCTGAAGGGCACTCAGAGAGTCCGTACAAACAACACAGCGCCGTAAGAGGTGCCGCTGAATGTATAAAACACATTGATATATACTAAAAAGTTCGGCGGTATAAATCGAACATTGTCCAGGTAAACGAAAAGTAAAACTCTGTGCACCAAAAACAAAGGCACATCCTACTCCGTCATCAGTCTTAGACCCATCGGTATATATAAAATGACAGTCCCCGAACTGCGCCTGTAGCTCTAAAAAAGCGGATCTAAGGACGGAAGCAGGGGTCTCATTTTTCGGCATCGACGTTAACCCAAGGTGACAGTGGGTCTCAGCGCGCGACCATGGAGGAAAATGTGTTTCCCCCCGTGGAAGGGCCAGCGCTGGCGTAACGTCCAAATGCCGAAGTAGCAGTCCAAATCGAACCCCTGGAGGGAGCAATGCAGAGGAGCTAACTAAATATTGTTGATCAAGCGAATCCTCGTAAAATATCGCGAAGGACAGGTGGTCAGGCAAGCTGGAGAGTCGACAGGCATAGCTGCACAAGAGCATCTCACGCCTGAAGGACAGCGGAGGCTCTGCAGCCTCAGCATATAGGCTAGGTACAGGGCTGGTTGGAAAGGCCCCTGTAGCGACTCTTATGCCACGATGGTGAATGACATTCAATCGACGTAATACAGATGGACGCGCCGACGAACAGACAATGCACCCGTAATCAAGCTTGGATCGGACCAAAGAGCGATAAAGATGTAGAAGGACAGTCCGATCAGCTCCCCAGGATGTGCCACTTAAAACACATAAAAGATTAAGAGAACGGACACACTTAGCTTTTAAAAAGGAAATGTGCGAAGTCCAACACAACTTCCTATCAAAAATCAACCCCAAAAATTTTGCCTCGTCTGCAAACGGAAGTATCTCCGGCCCAAGATAGAGAGAGGGCGGAGGGAAATATTTCCGGTGCCAGAAGTTGATGCAAACGGATTTATCGGCGGAGAAATTAAACCCGCTGTCGTTACTCCAGGCGTAGAGACGGTCGATACAGCTCTGGAGACGGCGTTCGAGTAGACAGGTCCGCCGTGAACTGCAATAAATGGCAAAATCGTCAACAAAAAGGGACGATGAAATGCCAGGTGGAATACAATCAACAATGGGGTTGACAGCAATCGCAAAAAGTGTGACACTAAGTACAGAGCCCTGCGGTACTCCGTTCTCTTGAATAAAACGACTAGATAAAACCGAGCCCACACGTACACGAAAGACGCGGTCCGTCATAAACTCCCGAAGAAATATGGGAAGACGACCGCGGATATTCCATGCGTGAAGTGTACGTAAAATGCCACCCCTCCAACAAGTGTCATAAGCTTTCTCCAGGTCGAAAAACACAGCCACGGTTTGACACTTTCTCAGAAATCCATTCATAATATGCGTCGACAGGGACACCAGATGATCGACGGTAGAGCGACAGCGACGAAATCCGTACTGAGCGTTCGCTAGAAGTTTCTGAGACTCAAGCCATCATGTCAACCGCCCGTTGATCATGCGCTCCATCACCTTGCAAATGCAACTGGTGAGGGAGATAGGGCGGTAGCTGGAAGGTAGTTGGCGATCCTTTCCAGGCTTAAGTATAGCGACAATGGTGGCTTCGCGCCAAACGGAAGGAAAAAGGCCGTCTTGCCAAATACGGTTATAGACCTGTAAGAGAAAGAGTTTACTGTCGGCTGAAAGGTTCTTTAACACCAGGACATGAATGCCGTCCGGCCCAGGAGCGGAGTGCCTAGAGCAATGAAGAGCGTGCTCCAGCTCCCTCATTGTGAAAAGTTCATTATAACACTCGGTATTAGCAGACCGAAAATTATAGCTGGCGGAATCCAGCCGGTCTTTGAAAGAGCGAAAGCCGGCAGAATAATGGTCTGAACTGGAAACCGCCTCAAAGGCAGCACCCAGAGTGTTAGCGATGGCAGCCGGATCCACTATGGTGGCATTAGAAACCTGAAGGCCAGAAACAGCACATGCGACACTTTACCTGAGAAACGACGAAGTTTATCTCAAACAACGGATGAAGGCGTAAAGCGATTAAAAGACTCGACAAAACGAGTCCACGATGCCTTCTTGCTATCCTGAATAATGCGACGAGCCCTGGCGCGCGATTGTTTAAACGTCACCAAATTATCAAGTGTATGGTGACGCCGAAACACCCTAAGTGCAGTTCTACGGGCACGAACGGCGTCCCGATAATCCTCGTTCCACCATGGAACAGGCATCCGCCGAGGTTGAGAGGATGAACGGGGAATTGCGCGTTCGGCGGCAGAGAAAATCGTAGACGTAAGATGCTGCACTAGTTGGTTAATGTCGGTGAAGGGCTGGTCGTCAAAATGCACGAGGCTGGAATACAAGCTCCAGTCGGTTTTTGTTAACATCCAGGTAGGTACTCTGGAATGCTGTACGTGGTGTGACAGAAGAGAAACGATGCAGGGGTAATGGTCGCTGGAGTAGGTGTCAGCGACGACGTTCCATTGAAGACGACTAGCAAGATGGAGTGAGCAAACGGCAAGGTCCAAGTGAAAAAAGGTACCGGAAGAATCAGAAAGAAACGTAGGCTCACCTGTATTCAGAATAGAGAGATTGAACTGTTAAAAAAATGTCGGAAAGAAGAGTTGCCCTCGCTCAAGCCCTTGGCGAACCCCACAAGGGGTGATGGGCATTAAAATCTCCTAACAAGAGAAATGGTGTTGGGAGAGCGGACAAGAGATCTCGAAGGTCCGCGTTAGTGAGGGGAGACGATGGAGGTGAATATACAGAGCAAACAGAAAAGAAAAAACCGGGTAACTGCAGTCTAATGGCAACGGCTTCCAAGTCGGACGTAAGAGTGAGACGTTGAAAATGAACGTCGTTACGCACTAACAACATTACACCTCCATGAGCAGGAGTACCCTCCTCCGGTTCAAGGTCGTAGCGATCCTCAGTATATCCTCGGAGATCAAAAGGATCATGAGGGCGAAGCTTAGTCTCCTGCATACACATGACCATAGGCGAGTGGGAACGCAATAAAAGTTGCAGTTCCGCCCTATGCGATCGCACACCACGTACATTCCAGGTCAGGATAGCCACTAAGAAAAAGGGATAAACTGTCTACTTAGAAGGGCGGCTTAAAATTACCTGTTGTTTAACCTTTGGGCTCGGGCTTTTGGTATGGAGTTGGTCAGACTCCATAGCCTCCTCGAAGGGAGGGCCCACGCGCTCAGAGCCAGAAACCGACTCAAGCGCCGTGAATCGGTTCTGTGTGGCGATGGGTGAGGGGTGCCGCTGAGCGCGGCTTGTCCCAGGAGCTTCCTGGGACTATGACCTCCGAGGAGGAGAAGGTGAACTTTTCTTACCGCGCGTACGCGGAGGGTCCTTCAGAAAATCTTCCCTACGAAGTTTCTGCTTGGGCTTCTTTTCAGCGGCTTGCGACTTCATTGACTTTGGACCAGGTTTATAGGGCTTGGTAACCGTAGCTTTAATGCACGGCCGGATGGTAGTGGCGGTTAATGCAGTCATGGTCCAGGTCGAGTTTCGGCATCTACTCGTGGTACTGGCGAGGCAACAACAGAACTAAGTGTGCCAGATGGCAAGGAGTGAAGGTTGGCGCGCATGATAACGCTTCCGGGCTTCAGCGAAGGGGAGTTTTTTCCTTTACCCGGATCTCCTGGATCGCTTTCTCGTCCAAGTACCGCGGACAGTCGGCAAACGACGCAGAATGAGACCCTTTACAATTAACGCAGATGGGGGCTGTTGAACAGGTACCTTCGTGTGAGGGTTGGCTACATGATGCACAGATGGTAACGGCACTCTTACATGAGACTTGCGTATGCCCAAAACGTTGGCATTTGAAACAACGCAGAGGTCTAGGAAAATAAGGCCTCACAGCAATCCGTTCGTACCCTGCTGAAATGCTCATGGGCAGATCGACGCCCTCAAATGTTAGAAACAGTGTACGAGTGGGTACCAATACGCCGTCGCGTTTGGCCTGCACTCGATGAACCGCTGTCACCTTCTGGTCTGCAAGATATTCTACCAGGTCCTCGTCCGATATACCATCGAGGCTATGCGTGGTGAAAACGCCTCGACAGGAATTCAAGGTGCGGTGCTTCTCAACACGGATAGGATAACCGTGGAGAAGCGTGGCGCTCAACAAGGACTTACTTTGTGCCTCGGACTTGCTTTGCACTAACAACGAACCATTGCGAAGCCGAGTGCAGGAAAGAACCGGACCAGCAATTGAGTCAATGCCCTTCTAGATGATAAAAGCGTTCACCTTATCGAATGATTGTCCTTCCTCTGTACGGGTAATCACTAAGTAACAACCAGCTGTAGGCGGTGCTACTTCCGTTGCAAAAACTTTTCGGCGCTTGTTGTTAATAATGGAGAAAGGGTGCTCCATAGCGAAAAAAATCCTCCACCATTGCGACCGTCTCCGACCTCGGGCTCTGACTTCCTGGGCGTTACCCCGGCTTGGGTGAGTAGCCTATCTATACCTATCTCACCCCAGGGTCACACCTCCCAGAACATAGACAGAGGGACCCAATCGCCGTCAGAAGCCAGCAGCTCATGCAATGAGTCCCCGTGGGACTGCAGTTGAACAGCGGATACGAACACATACCCTACATGACGACCCCGGGTGGTGGGGATGACGCCATTACCCACTCACCCAGCTGCGCATCCAGTGCGCGGGTATCCGTCAGGCTGTGTCCACGGAGGATTTAAATAAAAAGATAAAAGAAACTAAAACTGTGTGGGCGTTTCGCACGCAAGGTAGGCCGGCGAAGAAGTAAGAGAGTTGTGTAGATGAATGGGCGTGGGGCGAAATGTGCATAAGGAGAAGAGAAGAAAGAAACGATGGCGAGAGGCAACATGGAGTGAAATGCACAGAACGCACGAGAGCCTACCTTGAGTCCCCCGGTCACGAGAAGGAACCCACCTCGACCGGACGGGGATGAAATGATGAAGATGGCGATGAGTGGCTCGGGAACCCCCGGGTTCGCCAAACCCGTACTCACATAAGGTGAGCCCCTGGGGGGGGGGGTACATCAGTAAATAAAACAATGTTTTCGTGTTTGAAAATAATTACATCACTATATCACAAGGCAGACTCACATCATTGGCGAACAACTCCATCCAGAAGGAACATTCTGTGAACTGATAAGGAAATAGGCATTATATGAGATCGGGGGATTGACTTAATACGTAAGAAACAGGTGAGTCTCGCATGGTAATTATTATCTAGCTTGATGGTGCTTCTTACTTTCTCTACTACGTACAGTAAGTAGGGGAAGTATTGCATTCCACTCAAAAATTCGATGTCGAGATTTCACTGGAAATATTTACATGTTTTGAAGCGCCCGGAATCCAAATAAAGAATTTCTGGTAATAACATGTCCGTGTGTGTGTGTGTGTCTTCTGTCTGTCTATGAACAGCACAGCTCAAAAACGAAATGTTGGATAAATATCAAACTTGGTATTTGAGATTAGTATCTTCCAAGGATGCGACACGAAGATTTTCATGAAAATCCCTCACCGTAACTACCCTTTACATTGAACATTTTTTCGAAAATGGCTAACGATTTTGATTAAAATACCATATATCTAAAATATTTACATTAAAAATAAAATGCATATCTTGAATTTTCCGGGAATAGCCTAGGAAGTCCTCTTCATTCGCAAGGAATTTTGTATAATCTTGTATAACTTGTACATGTTAAGCGATAGACGAAAAGGTATCACTCAAAAAACGTAGATCTCTTTAAAATACACAATTTACTTACAATAAGTTTTTTGTGGTAGAATCCGTTTCAGAGATATCCGTTATTAAAAGTTCTAATTGTTCAATACTTATAATTTTTTTATGTTCCATCGATTTTCAGTTGTTTCTCACGATTGCATGGAAACAGTATGGAATTCTAAGGCCAGCGTATAACGTCCAGTTCTTAAATATTTGACTGTCGCTGTTCTCTTTGTACTTGTAACAAAATGTGTAATTCAGCTACTAGCTAATTTTGCAACGGTTTCTTTGGATTAAATGTATAGATAGGCAAATAAGCTTTAGTTAGAATAATTTGTACATCACTAATAAAGATAGAGGGTAGAGAAAGTCAGGTGAATGTATCACATCAGATTTTTTTAAAATTCTATCACCTTTCTTTACTATCTAAAGCCCGCATCCCTTCACCTACTTTTTAAGCACGGACCGCCACTGGGTTACGGTGTACATACGATATAAACGTGATGCGCGCCAGCATTTTAACCCCGTTGAATAATAAATATGTGAACTGCTTTCATTACTTTCTCTACTACATATAGTAAGTAGGGGAAATGTATTCAACCCAAAAAGTTCGACATCGAGATTTCATCGGAAATACATGCTTTGAGGCCCGCTGAATCCAAAATAAGCATTTTTAGAAACAGTTCTGTGTGTCTTTAAGTCTGTGGACAGCATAACTCAAAAAGAAAAGTCGGATCAACACCAAACTTGGTATTTAAGTTCAGTACCTTCCAAAGATCCGACACGAAAATTTTCAAGTAAATCCCCCCCACCCCAGACTTCCCTTTACATGGAACTTCTTCGAACATTCTGAATTTCTAAAAAAATGGCTAACGATTTAATTAAAATACCAGATGTTAAAGATATTTACATTACAAATAAAATGTATATTTTGAATTTTCTGGGAATAGCCTGTAAAGCCCACTTCATTGTTCTTTTTATGGTATGAGCCGTTTCTGAGATATCCGCTATTAAAGTTCGAATAGTTCATTTCTTGGCCATTCTCTTAAAAGTCCTTTCAACATTCAGCTGTTTTTCACGATTGCATGGAAACAGTATGGAATTTTAAGACCAGCATATAGCGCCCAATTCTTAAACATTTGACTACCCATGTTCCCTTTGTATCTATAACAAAATGTGTAATATAGCTATATTTCTGCAAATGTTTATCTGGATTAAAATGCATAGATACAAAAATAAGCTTGAGTAAGAATAATTTGTATACCCACTAATAAATTTAGAGGGTAGAGAAAGTCATATGAATGTATCACATCAGAATGTTTTCCCCCTTATGTATTCCACCAAGGCTGGACAATTCGAGATATCGAGCAAGCCCAGTCGATTGGTCAAAGTAGTGTTTTCCTGTATCCTTTTATATAAATGTGATTATGAAAAGTTGTACTTATTACTTTAAACTTAAAATACCTTCTGCATACTTCCTCTTTTATGGGAGCGCGGTTGCATATACGAGTTCCACTCTAATTTTATGGGCAGTGGACTCTTGGCGATATGGCGTTCGGAATAATTTATTTTGTCCCGACTTAAAAGAAAACTCTGTGAACTTTTTGGGACTACAAAACTGGTCACAATATACTCATTTTACTTTCTGTATTGATAAATGCTTCAAAGTTATTTGCAATATATATTTTATATCTACAAGTTCTCCTCTTTTAGAACTTGTCATTGGCAATCATTTTTTCATTTACGAATATTACTCATATAGGACATCTGCAATTTAATAGACCGACTTAGTTGATTTTAATGTAATTTTGCAGAAACGTTTGGTAGGTAGGTAATTGCGCGAGGCGTTCTGATGTGGAATGCAATTTGCCGGTAATAAAACGCGAGAAGTCTAAAAGAAGAATTTATCGTCTTGGTAGTTTGCTAATTTGCATAGCACGCGAGAAGATAAAGCTCTTGTCATTCTAACGACACGATTTGCCGTGAATATTCACGAGACAATGCAGCAGCGTGCAAAACACAGACAATCCGACAGTTATAGCAAGAGATTGCGCACCTGCTGGGATTTTCGTATCTGCTGACGCTTGCCACTTGTCAGTAAGGGCTGACCAAAGCCAAATATTAAGGTTGTTTCACAATAATCCGGGAAAGGAAATGAGACGACATAATTAAAGTACATGTATTACAATATGTGCACAACCAAAAGAAAGCTCTCTCGGGAATGGAATTTTATATCCATATTGTGAATATGATGCTCTTCAATGTAGAACTATTCACCCGATTGTGATATGAAATAGCCGTTAGAGCTCTAGTTAGTTGCAAGCTGAGAATGAAACCGGAAGAAATCCCAAATGACTAACTCCCTTAGATTCATTGGCTTAAGATTTTCCAAGGAAAGCGTCACTTGTAGTTTGTTTATATGCGACTCAAATCTGGTCAGTGCCTCAAAAAACAGCAATAGAAAAGTAACAAAGAACAACAACAGGTAGAAATTAACAGAGAACCATAAAGCACAACAAATAACTGTAATGTACGCTATTAATAAACGAATGGCGCTTGCTACGAATTTTCACTACTATTGGAAATTGTATCTAATGGATCTGTCTTTAGAAAATCCTCACTCTATCGAATCATGACACTGTCTAGTTGAATCGGAAGCAGGTGAAAAAATATTATCGGTCAGTTACAAACAAATAACGTCCCAATGCGTAACATCGAACTTCCACTGTGGTATCGATGTGGCCGTCGATATGCACTCACGTTCTTGTTCCCTAGGTATTGCGAACCAAAATGCTGGTTTGCATTCTCTGGTTATTGCGAACCGGCCTAGTCTTGGGCGAATGCCGTTTGGAGGGTATTTATTTAATGCGGCAGGACTAAGGCCACTTGGCCATCTTTCGCTCTACCATCATCAAAATAATTACACTACTGTGTAAAGTTGTAACACTAAACAAACAAATACCGTTACAACACGTATATATCCGAATCTATACTACACATACGGAGAAAATATGCTACCACATTTGCTCGAATGTATCTCCTAAACTCGATACTCATCCGATTGCAACCATTTCTTCAATACTGGATAGCTTAAACCCTTTTGTCTAATTTAGGTATTATTTTGTGTAAATGACTTATTACTTAAAAAGAAACTTCAACATTAACGCCAAATTTGACAGGCACGACTACCTAGATATCAATTCCGAGTGCTTCTGTACCACGATGTCTTGACCTTTCCAAGATCAGGTTGACTACTCCGAAAGTAGCTAAGAAAACATTCACACAAACGAAGTCGATTAATTCAATTAGATACCACAACTTTAACATTTTCCGTCTTTTCCCAATAATATATTTCACTTTATATACAGGTAACATGCATATATGCTATCATTTTACGACGCGCTATCTGCGATTCTGAGCCATCTTAAGGAGTTGTGTAACCTTGTACGATAGTAACATGAGGCTGGGCTTTAGGATGTGTAGAGGTTTTGGTGATTTAAGGATATAATATGGATTCATTACTGCCTCTGCGGTCTGATGGGTACCATGCTAACCTACAAATCCAGAAGTCCCGGGTTCGATTGGCGGCTGGAAGGTGGGATTTTTCTTCATCCCGGAATCATTGCTGAGAGCAATTGTTCGAAAAAGGTAAAAAGCCGCCGCCGATACGACTTTAGATGTTAAAGACGGTTAAATAGAACATAAAAAAATATATGTATTCATTAATAATAGGGTCGGTGAACCAGACGGGTAATAATTAAACAACTCAATTAAATTCTGGCTTTTTTAACCTATGTTTTTTCCGTAATGGGAGTCAGCTCTACGTTGGGGGACTATGTACTTGATTTTGGGCTTTCCTACCCCTAGAACATTTGTTTTCACAACTAACGAGCCTGTTCCATTTAGCCTGTTGGTTCAGTTCAATTTGTATATGTATTTGTATTTGACTTTTGGAAGATGTTATAGCACATTGTAAAACTGACTGAATAGTATGTATATTTCAAGATTCCAGATTCAGGATGTATAAGGAAGGTGCCCTATTTTCGGATACCTAAGAAAATCTAAGGATATGGTTGATTAAAATCAGCTAAAAACTCTCTGAATATGGCTGACGTAGGTAACACATAGTTCATTTTGGTTATATATAACCTTTTATAGCGAAAATTATACTTCATAATTATTTAAATATAATTTAAAATTATATTTTGAAGTGTGTTATAAAAGGGTGCGAAATTTCGGATAGTGTGGTTCCAAATTTCGGATAGGATTATTTCACAAGAAAACTCCAAGATCGCATTCCTATAGGAATATTGTTTTATTACAAAAAGTAATGTTGAGGTAATCCCAATTTGATTATAGTCATGATACACTTGCCACTACATTCAGGCTATCATTTGCAATTTTCGCATTTGTACGTCTTCCAGCCATGTTTCTCAGTCCTAGCACACAGTTCACATACCCAACGCAAACATCCTAAACACCTTATCCAATCTTCTCCACATTTATCTTCACGGTATGCGACAGAGCAATGGATGCATTCCTCGTCTGCCCTGTCTTCATCATCTGTCGAGACAAGGGAAACATAAGTTTCGGAATCTTGATCAAATGATGACTCACATCTTGATTTTATTTGTCGTCTCATTTTAGCCACCTTTGTGTTCCACTGGCTGTTCCTTTGGAAGTTTTCTCCTCTTTGAAGATCTTCTATTACACCAGGAGCTACTGCAGCTGGACCATGGACGGAGAGTGGCGTTCGCTAGGTGGATCATACGACAAACTGAACAAGATCCGCATTTTTTGACAACTGTGTTATTTACAGACGAAGCAGAGTTCCACAACACAGACAATATAAATCGCCACAGCATGCATTACTGGAGCACTGTAAACCCACATTGGATGCGAGAGGCGGCTTTACAAGTCCGATGGGGTTTCAACGTTTGGTCTGGTATATTCGGTAATCATCTAATAGGCCCGTATTTTTATGATGGCCAACTCACTGAGAATCGTTATATCCACTTTCTAAAACACCAGCTGCCCACTCTACTGGATGAAGTGCCGTTGCAGAACCGACTATGTGATGCCAACACGATGGAGCGCCAGCTCATTCGGCCCGTCGTGTAACGGCTTATCTCGATACCACCTATCCTGAGTGATGAATCAGACGGCATGTAGTAATAGGGTGGCCAGCACGTTCACCAGATCTAACCCCATTATATTTCTTCTTATGGGTTTATCTTAAAGATATCGTGTACCAGGAGCGGCCAATGACCCCTCAACAGCTCAGGGAACGCATCATCTTAGCTTGCTTGTGACATCACACGGGCCATGTTGACCCGGGTTAGGCTGCCTTGATGGTTAGGTTAAGATATTGCATCCTCGGGCATGGTGGCCAGTGCGAACACCTATTACAGCCACATGGAGGAAACGGGTAAATTGTAAAGGTTATCTGTGTGATGGTCCGGCATGATGTCATAGTCACTGTTAAATGCACTACACTACTTTGGAAACCAAAGAGATTCACAACAATCATAATATGAGTTTGGAAACGTTATCTAGTTTGTATGTATGTACTCAATTTGTAAACTTTCAGAATAAATTATTGGCTTTCTTTTGTATAAAAGAATAACTTTAAATAGTAAAATATTATTTAATGGTGCCTTATGTTTTTAAGTTAAAATTAGAATGTTATATGCATTTATTTACGATGTTCATTAAAGCATATTCTAACAAGTAATAATTTTTCTAAATGAAATTCGCATAATTAAATCAATTAAGTGAAACAACACTTTCAAACCAAACTATCAGTTCTCGTTAAATTTACCAAATATATGAAGTACCTTCAATGGGGCACTATTTGAACCTGGCACCTTCACCACTGAAGGTTGTTGCGTTACGAGTGCAAGTTCTGCGCGCGCGCGCGCGCGCGCACACACACACACACACACACACACACACACACAGCGGCGTAAAGTAGTCATTTCAGCCGAAATTGATACGACGCGATGAGGTGGACAGTGTTTACGTATATCCTGATAACCAGTACAACGCCGGGACTGCATAACTTCTCAATCCGCAGGCTGAGAAGACCCACCCGGTATGTGTATGTGTGTGTGTATATATATATATATATATATATATATATATATATATATATATATGGTTATGTGAAAATCAGTAGTAATAGAGAACTGACATTGCGAATAAAAGCGTGAGGAAGGCGAAACTTGAATTATCGCAGGGGGGCGGTAAAACTTCTGCAGCCGGCCCTGCCCGCTAATTCTCTTTCTGTGCAAGGTCATGTCTCAGGAAGACTGGGATATCTTTATCTTTTCAAATGAAGTGATTCCATGTGCGTCACTAAAATCTCTCTACGTATATCAGCTACTACTTTGACCAGAGCTGACATTTTGAAAACGTCATTCTCGGTGAGAACTTAAAGAGTGGAGTGAAGCATACTGTGCATCGAGTAGGGCAGCTTTAGGGTTTTGTTTACCTGTGTGTCGGTTTACAGTCCGCTTCGTGACTAGAGGTACAATACACGTCTGTCTCTCATTCCGATGTATATGTCCTATTTCATTTTCCACCATCACTAGGAATGTCCTCATCAGATACATTTTCAAGAAGTAAAAGTCTGTTTATAATAAGTATCCAGAAAATCATGATTTATTTGTCATTCATTTCAGATGAGTCGAGAATTAACAGAAAATTAAGCTCTTAAGGAACTTCTTTTACTTCTTGAAAATGTATCTGATGAAGACATTCTTTCAGATGTAGATGGAGAGCCCGTGGTAGTTGAGCAAGAACAAGTTAATCACAAAACAGGCATAATAATTATCCAGCAAATCATGATTTGTATGTCATTCACTTCAGATGAGTCGAGGATTAACAAAAAATTAAGCTCTTAAGGAACTTATTTTATCTTGATGTTTCTGACGAGGACATTCTTTCAGAGCCAGGTTACAGGTGTCAGTTTAATGTGAACATAAGGGATGATAAGTGCAACTTCACACCAAATTGGAGATTTCGCCATAGTAAACCAACTCGATTTGTATACATTTACTTTCTCCTCCACCACATGATGATTTAACTTCTCTAATGCATGCATGTACAAACGTTCAAGTAATTAACAAGTGTAATAAGTACAGTTTTACATGAACTATGATTTTTTGTAGCAATTAGCAGTTAACAACGGTGAATATTTTACTAATAGAATGCATACTTAACACAATGTTTGCTTTCTTTATTGGCCAGTGATGCCATGCGCCAATACAACATTTTTTCCTTGGGTCTTAGAGGTAAAAGAAAGAAAGAATATACATACAATCATGATCTTTCATACCTACAGGGCAATGATACTTGTACAAAACCTTTTTATTCCTATCTTTGATGCTGCGATCTGGAAAGGGTGAAAAATCGAGAATGGATTTGTAGAAAAACGAATTGTGATAGTAGGTAATACTTTTTTTTTTACACCAGATAGCTAGCTTTTGCTCTATTTTGATGCATGTAAGTACATAGCATCTTTTGTCACGTGTCACTTTGCAGACCGCCAATTACCTCAGCTGTTTCACGCTCTCTTGCCTTTGTTTATGTTCTCGTTAATCATTGTGAATAACAACATAGCCTGTTAAGTTTATGCTTAGGTAAGGTATACGTCGTTATGTTAACGTTAATTTTCATTGTGAATTACTTTTTACATATGATCTAGCCACGCGGGCATCCTAGTGAGATACAACACCGAATAGATGATTTTTTTTTTTTTAAGTTTAACGTCCTTTAAGATGGTAGGTCATATCGGGCGATGAATGAATGAAATGGATGAAATGGTGCTCAAACGAACCCGGGGTTCTTACAACTTAGAGTTACCCGATATTCGCCTTCTCAGAATAAGGGAAAACCCTGGAAAAACCTTACCCGGGTAACTCACCCTGAGCGAGATTCGAACTTGGGACGTCTTGAATATAGGCAGAAACGTTACTCCAACAACATGGAGGTGGACTATCGGGAACTATAATTCTATTTAGTCTACCGTTTTAATTATGACATTTTTAGATGTAATTCGTTTTAGTAAAACATGTGTGACTTTTTTATGGGACCGGAGGACAACTACCCCAACACACTACTGGGGCTGTGTAATCTGGTGAAGGATACAGGACTAGTGTGAAGGGGTGGCAATCATTACAGGGTTAGCACAATAAGACTTTAGGCTGTAGTGCAACCGAAGTTTTTACAGACGTGCCTAAGTCCACAAAAAATACAAACAAACAAAAAATAAAAACCATGTGTGATATTTGCGAACTGCAACCATAACGAACTTCAGATTTTTATAACACTAGCAGTTTCTTTTCTTCTACTTACTGCCTCAAGTCATTTATAATTACATAATGTGAAGTTTTAGTTCAGATTTTAACTATTTATTTTTAAAAGCAGATGTAATGGTTGCTAACTTGGGTACTAAATATCAACGTTCAAGCTTTTGTATTTCTTAACATTATAGTTTGTGTATGTTTTATGTATAGTAAATTTTATAAACAACGTGAATTATTTAAAGTGAAACAGTGTTAGCAAAAATCTAGCTTTCTTTTCGTGCATAAGTAATAAAATGAACTAAATGTACAGCAGAGAATGTAACACATGCAATTACCATAAATAAGACGCAGTATGTATTTGACTTTCGAGAAATAAAATAAAGATTATCACTTTGTGAATAACGCTAAAATCATCAATGAATGTCCACCATGAACAGGATGATTCATCAACACCTGAGTCACGTCTAAAGTTGATTTTTCGACCAATACAAACGGTATTGCCTAGTAGTACCTTGGCGTTCTACACAAACACATGAAATACTATATTTGCGAATCTAATGGTTGATGGAGGTCTCGGTGGATTTAGGTGACTTAGGAAACTAATTACTTATTATACTGGCACTATGTACGCGAAAGTTCACGCGGGCGAAGTCGCGGGTAACAGCTAGTGTAATCTACAAAATGAGCAACTACTTAGGACTATAATAATAATAATAATAATAATAATAATAATAATAATAATAATAATAATAATAATAATAATAACAATAATAATAACATAAAGCTATGGCGTGTTGGTCGACGCACTTAGCAGCATGAAAATGGACCGTGTTTCGTTTCCCGGCCGGGACGGAAGATTTTTCAGTGGTGCAATGCTTTCATCCTGGTTCAAGTTCGTATGTTACGTAACTTCATTTCCATTTGTGGGAATCAATAGCAAACCATTAATATATCACCTTGTCTATTACATCCTTTTGCACTGCGGACGGTGAATCAGACTTCTCAAGTGCATATCATTGAGAAGTCTGCTAAACAACTCAAAGGAGTACAGGATGTGGAATACTGCAACATAAATAAAAGTTTACCTCGAATTCCCTAGCGGTAGAAACTTAAAAAGGTACATGAGTTCTGAACTCGCTTGACTCATTCGTTTTTATTTTATTTGTGTAGCTACGTATACGATAAGGAACATTCACTCAGTGATGAGAGGGCTCGTGTAGCTGATGTTTACAGACAAGACATTCACCGACATTGTTCAGATATAACATCGTAGTGACATGTGTGGTATAACATTTAGAAAAGGTCCAAACGAAATACATCTTGAAAGAAATGAATAAAGTTATCATTGTTTTCTGACCATACAACTTGAGGGGGATTATTTTGAATGCAGGTCCCATTCCATGCAACAAAGACAGGTCCGCATTTATAGCCTCTAAGAAAGAAGCGGCTTGCACCTGTGCAGCAGTTAATTTTAGAGACTGTTTCTGGACGTAGGGAAATGGGATTACGAATTAATGGAACATACCGTTTACAGTCAGTAACAAAGGGGTCATTTCTTGAGAAAGAGAACTTTGTACAAAATGTCGTAGGATATTCCGAAGAACATTCTACAAATGGTAGGATATTTTTTGGGATGATCACCACCACCACCACCACCATTTAGAACTTTCACATAAATCTAATATACACTCTGTATAAAGAGGAAACATTATAATAGCACTTTTTGTTCGAATGTAACTCGGTAATTACTAATAGCCACCCTCCGTGTTGTAATGGTTACCATGTCAGTCTCTAGTTCCCGAGGTCGCGGGCTCAAACCCAGCGGAAGGCGATAGGTTTTTTTCGGGCGTAAAAACCCTTAGCATGACTTCCTTTGGAAGGGAAGTAAAGTCGGTAGATTTACGGACGTTAAAGAACCTCAAACTTGATAAAGAGGCATCTGAGCATGATTTCTGATCTTTCACGCCCAATATAGAATGGGACGCTGAGGACCCCAGCAGATAAAGGGCATCCATAAATAAAACTCAATTTTGTTTTTCGGTAATTACTAATCATACGATTTGAACCATTTCTTCAAAGTTGGATAGTTTAAGCGCTTGTCTCTAATATAGGATATTGCTTTGTAAATATATCTTATTATTTAAAAAGAAAGTTCAATATTACTGTGACATTTATGGTAATGAGCATCTGAATACCGATTCTGAGTTCCCATTTTTCATAGATGTCTTGCTCTTCGTAAGTAGTTTGAGGTGGTTTCATTAGGTTGGCCATCCTAACTTTTACCACCAGAATTGTGGAAGAAAACAAACGTTGTCTATTTTTAAACGGAATATTTTTTCCTTTTTCTCGAAGTAACTTACTTTTATGCACATGGTAGATGCGCATTGATATAATTTTAATTTTAAAAGCGTATCTTATATTAAACTGAGTTCGTAGGAAGTTGTTTGGCAGAGGAACAATATGAGCGCGAGTTTTAGTTTATGTTGAGTATTTTGTTGCTCTAAGGATGTAATACGGATTGAGTAACTGCAAATTTGTTGGTAAAGTGTCGCTAATTAAACTCTGCATTAAATGTTGCATAAAGTATAGTGCATTAGAGAGAGAGAGAGAGAGAGAGAGAGAGAGAGAGCAATGGGGTTTAAGGGCGCACAACAGCCCAGGTTATAAGCGCCCTACGAAAGTTAAAAGCGTCAACAGTTAAAATAAAACACGATAAAATAGAGCCTAAACGAGCAGGTAAAACACAGGAGTAAAAAACAAACAGTGCCACAAGTGGTAGAACGCCAAGTGAAAGTCCTAATGCATTAAAACAGGGATAAACGGTTAAAAACAAGTTGCACAAACTCTTTCGAGTCAAATTAAAACACATAGGACAATCTATATTCGGGCAATAAAACCACTTTGTGAGATAAAGGCTAAAAGACGTCCTACAACAGTAAAATCACCTGCAAGCAGATCGGAAAGACGACCTGGCAGAGACAAATGCCGGCGTAAAGAAGCTAAAAAGTGACACTGGAGTAAAATGTCACGGACCGTCAAAGGTACGCCACAGTGCACACAAACTGGTGCAGGGTCACCATTTAATAAATAACTATGGCTAAAACGGCAATGTCCAATTCTCAGTCGGGTTAAAATTACCTCCTCGCGACGAGAGCGGCGTACAGAGGTAACCCAGGGATAGGGATGGGCTTAACCTCTCGGAGCTTGTTCCCCTGGACCATGGACCATTCTTCTCCACAACGCAAATAGATGGCGCGGCGTAAAAACAATATCAAGTCGCGCAAAGGAACAGAGAAACTAAAAAACCTGGGCGATAAAATAACAGCCTTAGCAGCAGTATTAGCGGACTCGTTCCCTGGCAGGCCCACATGACCAGGTACCCACACAAACGACACGTGTGTGCCGACACGGCCGATAGTGCATTACACTCTATCAATCCCGAACTTGCAGCAAATGAGTTTCCCCATGCATGTGAGTGAATTACAAATGCAAATAGTACACTCTGTTGCAATTCAGACAACTAATTGGTTCAAGTTGCTTTTGAAATGCAATTAATCATTTTATTAAAACACTAGCGGCTACATGACGTCGCACGGGTAGGTTTTTAATCTCGAATGGCGTTTTAATTAATTTAACTCCCCCATTCTTTTTGAAATTATTGTACAATGATACAGAAGATTTATGTGGTGAACCCTCCTCTTTAGCCATTATAATTGTAATTTCGTAACGCCTCTTGATATTCTCACAAAAGGATGCGAAACACGGGCGGAACGTCTGAGTTCCTCAAACTCTTCTCGATAATTTTCCAAGCTCTGAAAATGCTGCATACACTATGAGTATGCTTTGGCGGTGAAAGAATCCTCGGTAGGAATCGCTGAGTATATTTTAGATATATGCAATAGGTGATATTTTAAAACTTGTACCTTCTCTTTGGTACCATAACATAAAAGGTGCATAGTTTTTTTAAGTCGAATGATTTCTATTGTTAGCTGGACATAATTTTCTCTCTTTATACAATTATTACCCGCATTGGGTTTGTACATTCTGTGAGCACGGGATTGAAAATAAGGATAAGAGTTAGTTTTGAAAGTCGTAAGATGTCTGTAACTTGAAATAGTTGTACCTAAAGCGTAAGCGTCCAAACTTCTGCCCAAATTGGCCGAATAGTGACAATTTGTACATAAGGGGTTGAAAAATATGAGTATATACGGGTAGCTTTTTGAAGTTGTATGGTTTCCTATAATTTTCGCCAAATGCTACATATACTCCAACTAGACAAATTTGTGCCCTGATTGACCAAGCAGCATAGTTTTATCTATAAGAGGTTGAAAATAAATTAAAGGTAGCTTTTGAAAGGTTCGAGCGCTATATAATTCAAAATAAGAATTGGGTGGCTTTTAAAAGTTGTAACGTAACCTATGATGTTTGCCAACTATTGTAACCGAGCGGGATGGCTCTGGTGGTAACCTCTCTGGCCCACATTCGGGAAGTCGTGGGTTCGATTCCCGTGAGCGCCTTCCTGAGACATGGGTTTTTTCGCGGGTTTCCCCGGGTTGCCAGGCGAATGCTGGGAAGCATCATTAAATCCGCCGAATTTCCTGTTCCTCCATTTCATCTCCATTCTCATTTCACATCTGCTTGGTTTCTTTCAGGGTTGCAAGTTTCGGCGGGAGGTCTCGGCGTGTGCATGGCAGGGGAAAAGGATGTTCTGGTAAAACCTTCGTCCCCTGAACTGCGAGTGGCCTTCGGGTCCCGGGCCCCCATAGGATGTGTAAGTCTAGAGGGGGAGGGGAACTGCCACCCGGGGAGTTCAAATCTATAAATAGTTGGGACACTGCCCTCTGCCTGTCGTGACTCCCTCTGTCTCCTCTCTCATCATCCCTGCCTCCCTTCCAGAGGCGCCCCGTCAGGGGCCTAGGTACAAAAGAACTGTGTAGGTCGAGGTACTAAGCCCCCTCCGCTTCTAGGCCTATCCTATCCTAACTATATATATATATATATATATATATATATAGTATTAGTATGGATATGTAATGTTTTCAATGGAATTATGGCAGGCGAAGTCGGGGATTAAGTTAACGAATGCATAAACAAGTGAAAGATATACTCATTTCATAGTTACACCGCCCCTTCAATGTAGGCTACCCTTCTTATGACCTGTGCGGCTCTTTTCGAGACAGCGCAAAAGGGCCAATCGGCACAGTTTCTGACATCTAAAACTTATAGTATTGTTTACTATCACTTTCCGCAGCTTTAATGGATAAAATATGGTTTTGCAGCGCTTTTCAATAGGTTTAATGCGGGTATTCATTCTGTAACTTTTCCGAACTGTCAGTTTTCATTCTGTAACATTTTTCGAATAATCTTTCTTTCTTTTACTTTTTTTGTGGTAGATCCTGTAGTTATTGTCAATGTTATAGACGTTG
The DNA here is from genome assembly GCA_030765065.1 of Deroplatys truncata. Classification (NCBI taxonomy): domain Eukaryota; kingdom Metazoa; phylum Arthropoda; class Insecta; order Mantodea; family Mantidae; genus Deroplatys; species Deroplatys truncata. The sequence goes on from CM060978.1 coordinate 123,476,956, forward strand.
GAAAGCTATTTGAAATAACATTTACATGTACAGCAAAAATATCTGCATAGAGAGAGAGGGAGAGAGAGAGAGAGAGAGAGAGAGAGCGAGATCGAGAGTGAGGGAGAACGTGTGTGTGTGTGCACACGGACGCGTTTGTAACTCTCGTTATTACAAACTTGGTCAACTACATTGAAAGGTTGCACAATTTTCTATTATAAAAGCAGGTAAATTAGTTCATACCTATATTAACTATGTTTTGAGAAAAGTCGTGAATGCTTAATTCTAACGCCTTTTATAATAACGTGATGCTTTGAAATGGCTGTGCGTTTTTATTTTTGGCCAAGAAATGCAATAACTACGTACGCCCAACGTACAATAATAGTATAACGTCGGGTACCGTTCGTTCTCAGATTATGGTGCAGGTAACACAGTTTTCGGAAACAGCATTCTCCCGTTTACCTAATATGACGTTGTCTCCTACTGGTGCCATTTGAGTGCTTCACGTTCTCCCTTCCGGAGCGCTTCTATACTATACTGTATGCACGCTGTTTACTTGTCTCATTCTCACCACCGAAAAAGAAAATAAATAAAGGTTGCCACAAAATACTAGCAGTTCTACCCCTGATTGCGGCAAAGGTAGAAGCGAGGGTTGGTCCCAGGAGCCACCCCTCGTCGCGTGTTTTCGTGCACTTCAAGCTTTGGGCTAAGAGGTCGATGCTCCATCACCATCATCGTGCAATCCATAAAATGTGCCATTATAATAACCGACCCTGCTGCAAGCCTTCCCACCGAATTCCATTTCCCACATTAGATAAGAAGGGTGGGAAGATAGTTCCATCACTCGCACACACCGACTGCATCGTTATTCACATACCGTTGAATGAAATACTGGCTTGATAAAGAATTGTGAGGTAAGGTTTTCCTAGTCACCATTTAAGTATTTGTTAGAAACACACTCGTCAAATGTTGCGGTTAACGATGTCCTTAGACCTTCTCGAACCAAATATATTTATGGAAGTAAGACAATTTTCTTTTAGCAAAAATACGTCGAGTTTTCTATAAAAATAAAAGTAAAACTATATATCTCAAAGAAATAAAGTTGTTTTTCTTTTTTGGGGAGGGGTGGTTATTTAATGAAATGTATGCTAAAGCTGCCTAAAATTATAGTTTAAATTTATGATTTATTACTTTACTTTATAAATAACATGTGTTGCACTCACATGACTTTCTCTACTCTTGTGCAAACTATTTTTACAAACGCTTATTCTCCATATACTTCATGTTAATCGCGATCAACATTTGCAGAAGCTATCTTATAGCTAATTTTCTTGCAGGTGCAAGGGGAATATGGCAGGCTTTAAGCGATAGTCAAATCTTTTAAGAGCTGCTGCTAAGTGGGGCATTCCATTCTCTTTGCATGTCCAGGACATTTAAAAAGTAAGAAAGAAAAAAAAAGAACCAATAACGAATTCCCATTTGAACAAAAGTATAAGTGTTGGAACATTCAAACAAATAACAAGGAATATCTCGGAAATGATTCACTGAAAAAAGTAGGTATATGACATAAATTGTGTGTTTTAACGATATCTACATTTTTTGTATGGTAAAATTTTGTCTATCTCTTACAGTTTACCAGTTATGTGAGTCATTCAGAATGAAGAGGATTTTTGGGTACATTCCCAGAAAATTCAAGATATACATTTCATTTGCTATGAAAATATCTTAAACATATGATATTTTAATCAAAATCTTTAGAGGCATTTTTGAGAAAATCAAAATTTTCGAAAATTTTCCGTGTAAAGGGTAGGGGAATTTTCTTGAAAATCTTTCCGTCGCATCCTTGGAAGACACTAAACTCAAATACCAAGTTTGGTATTTTGCTGACTTTTCGTTTTTGAGTTATGCTGTTCAAAGACAGACACACACACGAACATGTTTCCAAAAATGCTTTCATTGGATTCAGGGCACCTCAAAACATGTACTCCCGATGAAATCTTGGTATAGACTTTTTGGGTGGAATGCAATATTGTGGCGTATGCACAGATATTAGGATACACTACTCTCTGGGCACCGAGGTTAGAGACGGCAGTTTGTCTGTGAGTAGGGGTAAGTCAGGGGAACTAAGTATTAGGGAGGGGATAGCGTCAGTGACGCTTGTGTGTTAGCGTTGTTTAGAGAGTCAGTGGGCAACCTGCAAGTAGAAAAGTCGTTGAACTGCCATCTCCGTGAAAAGGCAAGCATGGCGTCCTCGCCCGGCAGACACATGGGGTAAGAAATCCATTTTCATATAATAAATAACCATCCATCTATTCTCTTTTTATATTAATTATGATAGTGTAGAGTTCCTTTCTTCCTTCCAAGCCAGGTAGCGTCCCTGTTTGCCAGTGATTAATAATATTTTTGGTACTTTCTTTAGCTGCGTCCCTCGTCGTAGCCTCGCATGTGAAGTTCTTGTTTAATTTGCCCGTATCTCTTGCAAGCGAGTAGCTCCCCTCTGTTTATGTGAAATAATTTAAAGAGAGGCATACGACAATATTTCCCCTGCTTAGCATACGTAGTAGAGAAGATAATAAAGAAAACGAAATGAATAACTACGCATAGTGAGGTCCATTCTGTTTATATACCAGGCGTTTCAAATTGACCGATCCAATATAGCAGTGGCTTTAATTTAAATTACAGATGTCTGTTATGTAAGATTATTTAAATGAATGGGCAGCTGAAATACAACTATCTGTATCTTGGTGTATACAATTCATTACTATTTTTTGTCAACATTACATTATACTTAAATAAAAATAAAATCCCAGTGTTCGAAGTTGGATATGCAAGTAAATTAAAATGAAATATTAACGATGAAATTTTATTTAACGTACAGTCGTAACAGATAACAATCATAATTTAATCTCTATCAAGAAAATTCTCTAGCTACATTAATATGTCAGATATTTGATGATACCGACCAGTGTATTAGATTGGTTTCGATTAAACAATCATGACTGACTGTCATTCAAAATTATTACAGATTATACGCCCATGTGCTCAACTTCTATGAAATAGTTCCCACCTATTTAAAAAAAATCAAGAAAACGGCTCATACGTGCAGAAAATTATATTACAATGTTTCATTGTGAATCATCCCCACTGTTTCCATTCTTCCTTATTTATTTTTTTCCTTTCTTCTTTCTTTCGTAAGTGGATACCTTACAAATAGTTTAATGTGCATATTAATGCAAGAAACTTGTTCTAGGAATTAGAGTTGTCCTTAGTTATCAAATCTACAAATTGGTTGCAGGTGTGACATTCAACGATTCGTTTTCTATTCATTCTTTACACAGAAAAAAGCCCAAGATGACTGATCCAATAAAGCGCAATGGAAAACGTTGTCAATAATATTATTATTTACAAGTTGTGTTTATAATAGACTGTAGTACCTTCGCGAATGAATAATACGGACAAGAAGGGGTGCAAGGGTAAACATTTATTTGTGTGAGAGAGAGGGTGGAAATAATGTCATGTTGTTGAATTTTATTGCAATACATTGTTCTTCAGAGATACGTTTGCGAATACTAACCAACTAGGCGTATCGTAATTTTAATTCGGTATACTGGTAGGTTTTTTATCTATATGTTTTCAAAGTTAATCCTTTCGATATACATTAGTGTCATGTCACTACATCCTTCCGATGTACTGTAGTGAATGGCTACGAAACGCACTAAGGCTGTAGCAAGTATTGAGATACGCTAGTTGGTTAATTTAACAGCCGCAGATAAAGAAAGAGAGAGAGAAAAAAACAAACAAACAAACAAACAAAAACGCGCTAAACAACAATCTCTTTTTATATTTTCTTGAAGTGCTACCTTACTTTGATTTACAGGAAGGTCAAGACTCACCTCTAATAACCCCATCAAAAGAGACAATGTTCCGGAATTCTTCCTCCATAGCCTTTCCAATGTGCGTTCTCTGATTTGCTTGTCTGCAACAAAGAAATTCAGCGTGTGACTCATTAACATAGCTTGCAATTCCGGGACAAATGCAACCTATCTTAAGCATCACGTTCAAGCACGCGTGCTTTCATTAGACAATAGAGTTAACTTTAGCTACATCTCTAAAAAATTACCGCGCGATTAATCAACTGCGGCATCAAAAGTATACGCAGTCAGTTAACAGCAAGACTTTAAAAACAGTTATTTACCACCACAAAATGACAGCTTAATACAGTTGTTACGACTGCTTTTATATAACAGCAGCACAATTTGCATATGGATTTCCCTTGCAGTTAATCAAATGACTGTCAGAATTTCACTATGTGCCAGCATGTCAGACAATTTCTTTTCATGCTTACGTTTTCTGTAAGTCAGTAGTAAGTTTTAATGAAATTTAGGTAAAAAAACAATATTTTAATTACCAAAATTATAAACAAAAGCTGTTTGTCCCTTCAAGTTTTCAATTGCATGCGTAAATGTATGATTTACTAGTTGTTTAAACCAGTGTTAAATGAGAGATAATTCCGAATTATGTTTTCATTGGGATTAACCCCTTTATGCCTCTTAAAGTTGAAATGTTCTCAAGAAATCTGCTGGTAAAATGTGGTCATAAAAAACTCGCCGAGAATGTGAGTCAGTAAGTATGATATTTTTCATCCGGTCAAGCTCCTGTTTCAAAACGTTTTGAAGAAACCGAGAAAAACAGGAAAGAACTAAGCATTGTAAGGATGAAACATTATCCAATATTTAAAGTATTCTAACACAATAATGTTCACAGGTATTTTAGACTTAATAGCCTCTGCAAAAATTCGCCAAATCCTGGCCATAACAGCAACAAAAAGCACTGAGAATTATCGAAGGAAAAGGGGAAATACTGCATCTCCATAGAGGGTGCGGGGAGAGCATTCAACACAATAACAATAATAGTAATAATAATCCGATCTGTTACATTCACATGAGTTTACCTACCTACTCTACCTTCTACCAACTATTTTTACAAAAGTTTATTTCTATTCCATGCCAATAGTTCGCAGAAAAGCTTTTATTACACGTTTCGAGAATACAATTACTATAGTCAAATGTTTTAAAACGCCATACCGACCTAGTCAAAGATGCTGAATAAATAAAATCTTGGGATAATTAATGAATTGTAACCTCAACACACGTCTTCTGTATACACAAAGTATATAATATATTATTGTAGCAAAACTGTAACACACAATTAGCATAATAGTTAACAGCAAATTTTAAAAAAAAATCTTTTAAAACTGTGTCACTATGTGATGGTTTTGAAATGTGATATTCCTTCCATGACCACGAGAAAAAATCTGAAGTATTACATTTATATGACTTTCTCTATCCATTATCATCTATGGTTACAGAGCTTCTACAAACCATTCTTGCAAAGCTTATTTTTCTATCTACTTCATATTTATCGAAATAAACTTTTGCAGGAACAATTTCATGACACATTTCGTTGAAGCTACAAGATCGATGCAGGAAACCAAAGTGATGTCAAATGTTTAAAAGGGAGTCGATATATGCTAGTCTTAACTTTTTCCCTTGATATCCAGAGGAAGAGCTGAATGATGATGATTTAAAAAATGACAAATTATAGAACAATTCAAACCAATAACAACGGATACTCTCCGAAATGACTAATGCCACAAAAAAGTTACAAATAAATTGTGTGCTGTAAAGAGACCTTCAGTTTTTTTCTGTAGTAAGTTTCTGTCCTTAACTTATGGTTTACCAGTTACACAAAATTATATATTAAAAGCATTCCGAATGGAGACTTCACAGGCTATACCGACAAAATGTAATATATACATTTTACTTGTCATGAAAATATTTTAAATATATGGCATTTTAATCACAATCGTTAAGAGCCATTTTTGAGGACATAAAAAAATAAGGAAGAATTGTCCATGTAAGGGATAGTTTGGGATGGGGGATTTTATTGAAAATCTTTGTGTCGTATCTTTAAAAGGTACTTAATTTAAATACCAAGTTTGGTATTTAACCAAAATTTCGTTTATGAATTATGTTCACAGACAAGACACACACACACACGCGCGCGCACGCACAGTGGCTTAATGAAGGATGTCACATTGACTGGAACAGAGTTCCCTACTACTCCAACTCCATCTAGTAGGAATCCATTCATATCTAACTTAAGCTAATCAAAGCTATCAGAATATCTTCCGCGCGTGGAGTAAATCATGTGGTAGCAGTTGGTTCCGCTTTACTGCTAGGTGCCATATCAGTCTAATTATAAAATGGGGAAGCATTGTATTCCACCCAAAAATTTGATGTCCAGATTTCACCGGAAATATATGTTTTGAGGTCCCCTGAATTCAATTTTCTTTTTAGAGAAAGGTCAGTGTGTGAGAGCAGCATAACTCAAAACCGAAAAGCGGATAAGTAACAAACTTTAAATTCAGTATCTTCCAAGGATGGGAAACAAAGATTTTCAAGAAAATCCTCCCACCTTCAACTACCTTTTTAAGCAACATTTTTCAAAAATTTTGATTTTCTAAATACGGCTCAAACGATTTTGATTAAAATACCATATATTAAAGATATTTAAATGACAAATATAATGTACATTTTGAATTTTCTGGAAATAGCCTGTCAAACCTCTTCATTCGGAAAGAATTTTTTACAATCTTTTATAACTGGTAAACGTTAAGCGATAGACGTAAACGTACTACACAAAAAATGTAGATCTCTAAAACACACAATTTATTTCAAAAAAGATTTCTGAGATATCCGTTATTAATGATCAGAATGGTTCATTTCTTGGCCATTCTTTAAATTCCTTTCAACATTCAGTTGTTTCTCGCGATTGCATGGAAACAGTATGGAAATTTAAGGTTAGCATATCACGTCCAGTTCTTAAACATTTTGACTATCGCTGTTCTCTTTGTATCTATAACAAAATATGTAATGTAGCTATTTATGCAAAGGTTTATTTGGTTTAAAACGTAGTAGATATAAAAATAGGCTTTAATAAGAATAGTTTGTATACCCACTAATAAACGATAGAGGGTAGAGAAAGTTATGTGAATGTATTTCATCAGATTTTTTGGTTTCTCTGCTACGTATGCTGAGTATATTAAGTACTGTATTCCACCGAAATATTCGATACGAGATTTCACCTGAAATACGTGTTTTGAGGCCCGATGAATCCAGAAAAAGCATTTTTAGAAAAAGGTCCGCGTGCGCACGCGCGTGTGTGTACCTTTGAACAGTATAACTCAAAAACGAAAAGTCGGATGAATACAAAATCTGGTACTTAGGTTCATTAGCTACAAAAGATGCGACATGAAGATTTTAAAGGAAATCTACATAACCCAAACTACCCTTTACATGGAAGATTTTTCGAACTTTTATATTTTCTAAACAAAAGGGGGGCTCTAACGATTTTGATTAAAATACCAGTCACTAAAGTTATTTACCTGACAAATAAAATAATGTCCTGTATTTTCTGGGAATAGCCTGCGAAGTCCACTTTATTCGGAAGGAATTTTATATAATATTGTATAACTGATAAACGTTAAGCTATAGATTAAAACGTGGCATACAAGAAATGTAGATCTCTTTAAAACACACAACTTATTTAAAATAACCTACCTCTCATAAAGCGCATTCCCTCCTGCCCCCTGTCTAGCTGAGTATCTCTTTGGTTTCCTATCTAACCTATATAAAACACATTCTACCTTTAACACCTGTCTATCCTAGCATAGGATCTCTCTCCGTTTTCTTGTCTCTCCTTATAAACACATACTCAAACTCTCCTAACCTAATACCTCTCCTCGTTTTCCTATATCTCTCATATAGACCATACTCTACTCCTCGACCTCTGTCTAGCCTAACACCTCTCCTCGTTTTCCTATACCTCTCATATAAACCATACTCTACTCCTCAACCTCTGTCTAGCCTAACACCCCTCCTCCTGTTCCTATACTTCTCATACATATAAACGCATACTCTACTCTCAACCTCTGTCTAGTCTAGCATCTCTCCCCGTATCCCTACCTCTCATAAAGCGTATTCCTCTCCCGCCCCTGTCTAGCTGAGTGTCTCTCCTTGGTTTTCTATCTAACCTATATAAAGCACATTCTACCTTAACACCTGTCGTCTCTCCTTATAAACACATACTCAAACTCTGCTAGCCTAATACCTCTCTTCGTTTTCCTATACCTCTCATATAAACCATACTATACCCTTCAAGCCCTGTCTAGCCTAACACCTCTCCTCGTTTTCCTATACCACTCATATAAACCATACTCTACTCCTCAACCTCTGTCTAGCCAAACACCTCTCCACTATCTCTTCCATATAAACGCACTTCCCTACTCAACCCTGTCTAGCATAGTGTCGGTCGTCGTATTCCATATCTCTCCCATATAAACCCATTTTCCTCCTTGAACCGCCCCATCTAGCCTCGTTTTCCCTATCCTTCCCATATATGCCCAGAAAAGTGGCCCAGCTCTCTCTATATTTACCTACTCACGGGAAAACGAAACATTGGCATACTAGTTAGCAAACAATTCTGAAAATGCACTTGCCTTTAGGCACGTGAATTCTCACCTGCAAACATCGAATTATTGTGAAAGTTGAAAACCTCATATTTTGTACCTCGTGATTCACCTGTCACTAATGTATTATGAACGAATTATCGGTTGTGGTGTAGTATGCAGTCATTAACAAATCCCATTAGTAGTTCAGAATCTCTATAGCGCACTTTCGTAATGTTAAGTGCATTTGTTTCAATATTTCCGTAGAACTCAGTAAGGAACTAACTACCCAAGGTATTATTCGCTTCCAGATTTTACTTTCTCAGCAGAACAATACGTTTATCTACACCAAGAACGTCTGAAGGGTGTTTGCGGTCTTCTCTTCTTTTGTAACGATTCACATTTCCCGTTTCTGCGTTGACAACGAAGAGATCACCTGGAAAACCTTCTGCTGGACAACTTAAATGGACTATTTAGCTCATGGATCCGATAATCAACAGCTTCCTGATAATTGAGGCAGAGTTTTTAACACTTAAATGATTTCAGTCAAATTATATAAGATGTAAATTCAATAACAGCCCGCCTTGAAGCAGTATGTGAATATAATATTTTGTAAAATGTATGTAACAGTCATCGCATATGCTTGTATTATTGTAAACATGTTCAATAATGTTATGTGAATGTATTACGTAATTTAATAATGTAGGAGCTGTGAGAATAATAAGTTAAAGGTTGCTAACAATGAGGTAACAATGAGGTAACCTTGAGGCAATAATGAATCTGAAAGTTTAAATGTTACTTGTGATTCTTGGAGTAACAATAATATAATTTTAGTGACAGTTATAAAATAGCCAATCAACAACCAGAAAAAGCTTTAGTTAAATGAAGGTATTCTATTGGACTAGGATTAGCCAATCAGTGACTTGAAATACAGAAATTTACAAGTTTAGACGGTTGAAATCAATTCAGTTGCCTGCAGACAGTGCTCATAACTGGATGCGTTGCTTGTGCGTCCTCAAGAAACACAATATGTATTTGTGTGAGACAAAAAATAGTTTTTACGTGTTAAAAAGTGTAATTAAATAATAAAAAGACTCTCACAGCTCTCTATATCAGTGAAGTGTTATTCAAATCGTATCAAGTATTAATAAAAGAAGTGAAGTAAAATTATAATCTGTGTAAGCCTACGTTCTTGTCGCACTACAACCCTGCCAAGATATCCATGTCTCTAAAATAAATACTGACGCAGCCGAGGCAAACATAAATATTAAACATTTAAAGAAACAGTTTAATTACAAAGTTAATATATTTTTAAACTTAGGGCGAAGGCTACCGGGTACCATACGTGCGGTTGCAAACAAACTTCAAGTTCGGCGCTCCAACAGTTGAAATATAATACAACTTCTTCAATACAAACTACTTCAAATTGACGCCCAAAGCATGGTGTTGCAAACAACGTAATAAAGACAATAACTTCTCAATTTGGCTTCCATATATGGTGCTAACAAAAATGTTTTTTTTTCAAATTGGCTTCCATACGTGGGGCAAATAACAATACAACAAAACCAATTTCTTCATAATTTACGGCTGCCTGCTGATAATTTAAGGCTTCTGGTCAGTTGCCAACACAAATTCAGTAGCCGGTTTCAGTGTTAAAATTCGCAATTACACATATCTCCGCACATGACTTCTTTGACTAAACTATCGATACATAACAAATTAATGAACACCATCATTTGAGAATAATCAATTTGCGGAATTCAGAGCCTACAAGAGAATGTATATCAGCATCTTCCACTTCCATCTCTAATAATAGTAAATCTGTTGTTTGCAACAAGAAAGAAATTTCATCAACTTTTAATTTGAATAATTTTGTTTTTAATAATCGTACATTTTAAAGTTTTACATTAAATTTTTTTCAATGAAGCCGTATTCTCATTATTTTAGCGTATAATACAGGTGTGGACGCTAAAAGTAAATCTAAAAGCTGACTACATAGAGATTATATTACATAACCTTAATTGTTTATTGCCATTCAACTGTTAAAAATGTGATTTCACTTTGTATATTACACGTTACTCCGAAGACATTTAACAGTAAAGTTTTGGTATTTATAAAACTCCGGTAAGTTCAGAGGATCTTGCATGACGAAAATACAACTAAGTTTATTTAATATATTCCGTAAGTAGTTCGTGTTCAGATTTATTTTTAGCGTCTGCTCTTGTATTGTTCGCTGAAATAGTCAAACCAAATCTAACGCGAGGTTGTGTTACACCTTAGACAAAATCACTCGCGACTTGCAGTCGTTCGCGATTTTTTACGGGGTAACACGACCTCTTGTTAGAGTACTCATGATAAATTTTAGCTGTGCCTCAATTCTGCAAGATTATTTCTAAGTATCACCATATGCGAAAGACTTCGAAGTTGCAATTTTTATGCAACTCTCTGAACTAGTTTCACCTCAATGCAAAGTGCAATCGTTATCTACTGGAACTCCAAATAAATCAGTGCGGTGCAGGTCAGGGTTCGGTAGAGTATGACTACAACATCTTCGAAGTTGCAACATGTAGTACACCACGGAAATTGCGATTCTGAGGAAATTTCAAACTTTCCGCAGGGTAAGAGAGTTTGGAAGGTGATGATAGTACTGGTCGGCCACAAACTATCCAAACACAAGACCAAAGAAGTTGCAATGTTGGTGCGTGTCAAACGATCCCAATTTGTAGAAGATCTCGTAGCAGCAGCACTCGGCCATGGTACTGCCACAAAAGCTTATCTGATGACCTGAACATATCATCCTGTTTTACACAGCACAATGTGCCGCGCGTCCTGACGCAAGACCACCATGATGATCGCATGGTGCGGTGACTTCATCAGTGGTGCTGAGGCTAATCCGACATTTCTCAACAAGTCACGGTTCTGTCATTTACCTACATCTCGCAATTTCTTCTTCTTTCCCCGCTCGAAAGAAAAGCTACGCGGGCATAAATTTCATTGGACCGAGAAACATCACGACTGCCACAAAAAAGCGCACGGGATTTTCCTGCCGATATATTTGAGCATGCTTCCAGCAGCAGTTGGCAGATGTGCTTAGTGGCTAACGGCGATTATTTTGAAGGTCGATGTGGACCCGTGTAAAAGAATGATAAGACAATTGGATTCTGCTTTTCGCCTTCACTACAGGCGCCAGTTCACGAGCTTAATTAAATACTACTGTCTCCCTTCCATTTGAATGGTAGCCCGTGAGTCTGGCCTTCTGTTCACATAAATCTTACTATAGGTCTATAAGTGGTTCCTTTCTAACATTTTCTGCCTCTTTTCCTATGGTATGTTCAGATTTTCTATTTTTTTTTTTTTTTGCTGCGCCTTGGTCATTTTTGCTTCCTTTTCTCTCTCGCTCTGAATGGCCCATCAGCCACTCCTAGGTTTCTGCATCTATACGCATCCCGCAGACTGTAGTCTTGGGTGAAAACATTGGTCCTTTTGCTAAAACCAAATAGTTCTGCAACTACGATTCTTGCAAGGTACTTTTTTACCCAGTGCCTAAGTGGAATTATTTATTAATAGTTACACCAAAGCAAAGGAGCTACAGAACGTTTCAAAAGCAATAAGGTGGCGTTGATCTGAAAACAGAATGATACAGCAATGTTTCGTTGTAGAGCACTTCAACAGCATGCCTAGTGGACGAGTAGATTCGCACTCCGCAACTGGCGCACCATACTCTTGTCCACTGTCGTTCAAACCTCGTTGCATGAAAAAATTACTCCATTTTAATCCTTTATCAGCTGAGCAGATGATTTTACGTCAAATTCAAATCTTTTTCATGTAATTATTGATGTAGTGCATTCTATTAAGTGTTGTAGGGATAATTTTTATTTATTTGATGATTATTCTTTATCAAACGCACTTGAGAGAACATCACAGATATTAATTTTACATCTTTCTAATTTAATATTTAAATATCTTCGCCGGTACAACTTATTTCATACAATAATTTACGTCGAAATATCCATTCACAAGTGAAAAAACAAAGGAAGCAGAAGGTTAAAGTTCTATGCATGATTCGAACACGGGCTGCCATATCTTAACACTGAATGAATGGTATATTTCGTACCTTCACACCAGACATCTTTTAAATCGTCAAACTAAATAGGTAAACAAACCATGAAGTCGGTAACAAAAATGACCCTAAGGCACTTTCCGCTTACCAGGTTGCATAAATTCAGAGAAACCTAATGGTAGGCGATTCATCTAATATAACGTTTATGCGCTTGTGAAAAGGATAATGTAATTAATGAAATAGATGTCTAGAGCTATAAAAAGATCACTGCGAGTTTTAAAGTAGTTAAAATGCGAAGCTAATAACAGCTTTTGAATGCTTTTCAGGCAAAAGAAAAAGGCTGAACATTTTTATCAAAATTACAAATCTCATCATCATGTGCGCTTCAGTTAATTTGTTGTACTCAACTGATGATTTCGCTGAACAAATACACAAGAATCCATTATAAGCATATCTATATCTGCTAAATGCAGATAATTAAGTTACGGTGATATGTGCTCTATAAACATCATATTTCAATTTCTCTTGGCTTAATGAACATTTGGTGGATGTCGATCACACAGCCAAAATGTTCTGTCCTTGGTGTGGTATTTTTAAATTTTATGACATCGCGTCATATGCAGAATTAAAGTGCTTAACTTTGGCACGCAGTATTTTGTGGGAGATCTGATGGTCTGCAAGGGATATGGTGGGAGCCAGAAGACCTGACGCTATTTCAGGAGCGGTATCTGAATGCTAGCTTGTGCCTGTCCCCTTATCGATAGCACACAATCGACTGTAGGACAGCTGGTAGTTGGGCCATTGTGGGCGTGCCTGACTCCAGTGAATCTCACAGAATGTCGGATAAGTGACACTGGAGAGCCCTATCCATAGGCCACGTTTTTATTGTGGATGCAAGGAGAAGGACGCAGTCTTGAATTCACCAGGTCAAAAATATTTTAATAATTCAAATGGCCATATGAAGCTGCTATCCGTCATCACTCCTATATAATTTGAGTTATGCCAACCTTAGACTATACACAAATAAATTCCAGTATTCATCCAGAATTGACAAAACTATATATTTGATTTGACTCTTCTAGAAGACAGAAGAAATAGCACGAGTTTAAATTCAAAATTAGAGATTAATAAAAGTTTAAATTTCCCCAAATAGAAATAATAGTTATTCTAGTACATGAATAATATGAACATATGCCGCACATATTGCCCTCCAAACCTCAAACTACCCAGCAAGTTGAATAAAGCAAGTCTATACTAGGCCAATGACAACGCAGTTGGAACCACCGCCAAGTTTGACCTGTTGTTTTGCGTTTATCTTCCTTTTGAAATAAACAATCCTCCTTAGAATCCAGGAGGCATAAAAACAGTAGCAGAATTTGAGTATCGTTAGTTCATTTATTTGGTTTTACTTTCTTTATCTTAGTTTTCTCATGCATTGACAGCGAAAACTGTGTTCTGTTACGTTCACATTACCTTCTCTACCCAATATCCTATTTTCCCCTCTCTTCCACAAACTATTCTTACAAAAGCTTCTTTTTCCGTTCTGATCGTGTTAATTGAGATAAGTGTTTGCAGAAATGGTTTGATTATATTTACATTTCGTTGTAGATATAAGGTGAATACAGGAGACTAGTGATATAGTGAATTGTTATACAGAGTGAACAAAAAGTATGGACAAGAGTCCATACTTTTAAATCGATTAATAAAGTTAAGTGCTGACATTTTTATTTTCATGGGAGATAGGGACCCTCCAGACAGCATAAGCGGCAGCGTCCCACTAGACCCCAAGTGGGGTTAGGTGATGTATTTCAGAATTTTAAATGGAATCGTGGTATAAATTTGAGGTATTCTCATAGTCCTTAATAAGTTAAAAAACTTTTGTTTAAAACATTTTTTCTAAAATGAAGATTTGGCAATTTACAGGATATTGAAATCTTATTTAATATACTTAATCACCTTTATTTTCTAAGCTTGTAATTAATTGAGAATCAAAAAGGCCTAGCAACTAAACAACAATGAGTTTATTTATTTTCAAACAAATCGTTCTTCATTGACATTTTACACGTCATGGCGAATCTCCCTGAAATTAAAAGAATACAAATATTAATGATGGTTGGTTATGGCGATAGAAAGAGGACTCTAAAAGAGGTATGTGATTTATTTAATGAGTTGAATCCAAACGTAAACGTAAATCTGTCCACGGTGACAAAAACTGTACAGAAGTACGACGACACGGGAAGTGGAAGAATAAGGCTAAACCCGGAAGACCAAAATCTGCTACGAGTGAGGAAAATTTCCTTAATTTGTTAATATCTTTCCAAGATCCACACAAATCCACAAGGCAACTGGCTAGGGATTGCAATGTAAGTCAAGCATCTAATTGTAACAATGAAATCAGTGAAATGGCATCTATATAAGATACAACTATTGCAGGTGTTAAGTGAAGATGATTTCGATCGAAGAAGTGAATATTGTGAATGGAGCTGTCAAACCAAAATTTAGAATTTGTAAGATCCATCATATTTTCAGATGAGGTCACTATATCTCTTAATGGTACAGTGAACCACCATAGTCGCATTGGTCTCCGGAAAACCCCCATTGGATGGTCCAGCAGCACACTCAACGCCCACAAAAAGTCAATGTATGGACAGTTTGGTTGGTAATAACACAATTGGACCATTTTTATAGAGGGGAAACTTAAATTCCGATATTTATCTCCACTGTTGCAAAACAGCATCATTTCAGGTTGCCAAGATTTGTTTCCAGACGAGATCCACATACTCTTAAATGGAATGGGAGAAGAAGACCCATTGAGTGGCCACGTAGATCTCCAGATTTCAATCCATTAGATTTTTTATGGGTCTATTTGAAATCCAAAGTGTACCGCAATCGACCAAACAATGTATTGGATTAAAACAAAAGATCAGGCACGAAATGCGTCTCAATAATCCAAATATTGTGCGAAAGGCATTTGACAATTTCCGTGGGGCCATTGTTTGGCAGTGAATGGGGCTCACTTTGAACATTTGCTACGAATTTAAAATACCAACAATGAGTAATTTCTAAATTTCGGTGGTTACTAAAAAAATTAATAAAACAATCATATGAGTTAGGTATTAAATAAAGTAAAACAAGAATCATTGTGCACGTCTCTGTAGTGTGGTGATAACGTGTCTGCTTCACATTCAAGAGGTCCCGATTTCGAATCTCCGCTAGGTGAGTTAGCTGGATAAGGTTTTTGTTTTAGGGGTTTTCCCTTATCCTGAGAAGACGAATGTCGGGTAACTTTAAGCTCTATACACCGCGGGTTTATTTGAACATCATTCATCATCCGATATGACCAACCAACGTTAAAATACGTTAAACTTAAAAGAATTGTGTCATAATTATAAAAATAAAAGCTGATTCATTCACAGAATTCTGAGAAGAGTTCAAAAATAAAACCATAAACACGCATTCTATTTAACAAATACATTTTTGGTCATATTCTGTAGATGTGAATAAATTAATTTTCCAAATTATGTGCATAGTATCAAGAAACATATCCTTGATAACCTTAATATTAACGTTTTTCAACATAACTAAATTTTTAAAAATTATAAGCAATATTTCATACTTGCATTAAAGAGCAACAGCTCTTAAACACTAGTTATCCGTAAATACAAAATGGAGAGAATAAGTATGATTATGTCAAATAAAATTTTAATACCGTATAAATTCTCAAGTTTTCATTTTAGAAAAAAATGTTTTAATCAAAAGTCTCTTAATTTATTAAGGAGTATCAGAATATCTCAAATTTATACCATGGTTCCATTTGAAATTCATCGTTCACTCCCTCGCCCCACTTGGGGCCCACTGGGGCGCCTGTCTCTTATGCTGTCTGGAGGACCCCTACCTCCCATAAGAATAAAAAAAGTCATCACTTAACTTTATTGATCCATTTAAAAGTTATGGCCAATACTCCATAATTTTTATTCACCCGGTACATTGATTTTGAAGTTTCATACTATTTGAATTAGATCATAAGAAACAGATGAATGTTGACTTAGCAATTATTCAAACCGATAACAAGAACATCTCGAAAACGATTTGCGCTACAATAAATTAATTTGGCATATATTGTGTGTCTTAACGAGATCTACGTTTCTTATGTGGAAAGTTTTTGTCTATTTCGTATGGTTTACCAGTTATACAACTTTAATTCAGAATGAAGAGGATTTTAAAGGCTATTCATAGAAAACGAGAGAGAGAGAGAGAGAGAGAGAGAGAGAGAGAGATATGCGCAATACTTTAATGAAAAATTGTAACCTCGAGCCAAGGTGTGAAATACATAAAGCGAACTAGGGTGTAAAACTATAAAAAAACAAGCACATTAAAACACTATCGTAGAAAAAAATTAACACACAGGTTGGTATTGGTCACGTCAATGTAACTTAGCTGGCATTGGCATCGTTTACACAGTGTGTTACTTTTTTCTCTCCCTGTGCTTCTGAAGAAGGGCTCTTGTCCTAAATATAGTAAATTATTGTTGTGATTGTTTTTATAATTCGACATCCTAGTTCGCTATATATATATATATATATATATATATATATATATTATTAGCAATCAATCCCCTCCTAGACCTTGTCTTGGGTGGAGGAGTTATGTAGGCCTGAGGTCCGCTGAGCTATACTGGCGGTAGTTTGCACTGGTAGAGTCACTCATACCAGAGTGATCATAAAAATTCCTATCCTTGGGGCTCCCAATTAGAGAAGCATTTGAGGCTCGCAGTTGGAGAGCCAGAACTACAACGGTCTCTGGTCCACTCAGGGCAAGGTGTGAGGTATCGTGGCACCTTCGAGGCACTGTGGCGCGAAAGTCAGTCTTGTGAACGATCCCTTTGAGGCACCGGCGAAACCCCGTCAGATATAGCCTTCCACCCATATTCGGGGCGTGTTAAGCCACCACTATGCTGCATCCCACAACCAAGCCGTTGTTAGGAATAGCTAGAAGAAAAAAATATAGATTGGCTAGGCTAATACTGGGCGCAGAAGGTAACCGGGACAGTCTGGCCATACTCTTAAAATACACAAAAAAATCTGGGACTCAGAAAAAACCAGGGACACGCTATATACTCCACCTACTGATAAGCTACACCAGAAGAAACCCAGGGGCACACAAGAACCTGTAGTTTTCTTCAGGGAGGACTTGGTATCATTTAAGATGGCAATTATACCTGGAAATTATCCAGAACACAGACTCACAGAGATTGAGGTCAATGAAATCCTTGGGAAGATACTTCAGAAGGTGGATGGGAACTCTGAAGGTACCCCCTCTACGTTTCTTGATGACTTACTGTCTGCAGGATGGTGCTCTCGTGTACTACTGTGAATATGAAAACTCCTACATCTGGCTGAAATGTCGTCTTCCGTGGTGTAGTGGTTACCATGCTAACCTCAGTTCCCGAGGTCGCGGGTTCAAATCCGGCGAAGGGCGATGGATTTTTTCGGGCGTAAATATCCTTAGCATGGCTTCCTTCGGAAGGGAAGGAAAGCCGGTGGTCCCGTGTCGTAGATTTACGGCACGTAAAAGAACTTCAAGCCTGATAGAGAGACCTCTGAGCAAAATTTCTGGTGTTTCACGCCCAATATAGAATGGGACGCTAAGGACCATAGCAGTTAAAGAGCGTCCATAAATAAAACTCAATTTAATTTAATCTGACTGAAAGTGAACCTCAATGAGGTAAAATTCAAAGAGAGTATATCTCCCAGAGTACTAAAGGGGAAATATCTACTCAAATCTGTCAAGGTATCCTTCAGAAGTCGGGACACCACAACTGAGGACACGAGGCAAGTAGATTCTGTGGGACAGTGATTAATCTTGATAGACCAGAAATCTGCCAGTTCAATTAAGAAGGCTAATATGGCAGCTTACACGTGGTTGGACAGGGGTCAATTCAAGATCCTTGGCGATCCCAACAAAGCAAGAAGAGAAGGAGTCGAAGGGATTAAGGAACTCATGGCAAAGGAGACGCAGGAATCAATGGAAACTCAGGTCACTGAAAGTAACCGAGGTAAGTAGTACATATGGTGCGAGTCAGAATATTACCGAGTAATTTTAAGGGGCAATTCAGGGATTCTATCTGAGTATTTTCTTTCAGGGAATGTATGCCGTTAATGTCTTGTTATTGAGTTAGAGGTCATTAACTTTTTGAAACACTGCGTCGGACTAGGTTAAATTCCGCCGAACAGGTCACTACGCAACTTTTGCTACAAGACACTGGGAGAGATGTGAAATAAGAGTAGTTGGTATATTTAATTTTAACAATGCGAAACACTTTTAAATTGATTTAGTAGCTTGGGAATCTTTATTTAATTATAGACACTAACTCCATGGGCTCTGAAGTAAGTCAAAACTTTTTTAACCGATCTGCGGCTGCAAATACAGGTTTATTGTCAATAACATATGCAAATAATACTATTGTTGATCAAATTTTCTCCACCATTAATACAAATTACTTGAGAAAAGTTAAAACAATGTTAAATGATGCAAACATGTGGTTTTAAAAGGCTTCAAACATAGTTAAGCTAAGAACAACAAGAATTGAAAAACATAAGTGTTTATAAGAGATGTTCAAAACGGACTTTTGACTTCGGAGCATAATTGATAGCGTCATTCTAATGAGTGCCGAGTTCTTTCAAAAAATAAGTGGCATATCACGAATAGCATCAAAACTATAGAGATCCTGGTCAGCTGCACTTCACTATTATCCAGCGTCTCGTACACAAGTGTCTCAACATGTCTCCAAGGGAAAAAGTGCCGAAGGGATTAGATCTGGTGAACGTGTTGGCCATGATTTCTGTGCTCCTCTACCGATCCAGCGATCAGAATACCGTGTTCTCTAATGAGAATGTGTCTGAAAGGAATGCGTTGACATCAACATTTCTATCGCTATCTGAGAAAGATTACGGCTCTACTTTCAACATATGAACAAGACTTAAGGCCTCTTAGAAAACATACGCTCTTCTGCAAGTTATGCTGAATTACCAGTTGCTTTTGTTTGCTTTTTCGCACAGATTTTAACAACGTTAGCAACTACTTCTCGGGCTTGGTTGTGTAGAGTTCTTTCTTTCTTACTGGGCATTGTAAACAACTTTATAAATCACCAGAAAACACACCGCTCTCCAAGTGAAATACGCTGGGATACTAACGTTGCGCGATGATTTTAATGTAGACAGTAGATCTAGTTATGACATCATCGGGAGCTGCCACGTGGTACTATCCCCTCTGACTCCTCCGGAGAGCAAAACTCCCTGCAAACGTTTTCTCGTCAGAGGCCTACAGTATGTTACACTTAAGAAATCCCTTCCGTCAACGGAATAATGCAGGTATCCCATCACTTTGGAACCACATTAACTGGTGTATTCCTAAAGAAACATCTTCCATAAATTCTGGCAAAGTATGTTGTAAAAACTGTAGGTAAATGTTGCCCGTCAAACGTCGAGGCAGGAAATAGGGCCCTACGAGTGCGTCACTCACAATGCCAGCCCAAATGTTCACTGCAAACTGGTGTTGGTAATTTGTAACTCTAATAGCCCAGGGTTTTCCTGTACCCAAATGTGGCTGTTTTAACACATGGTGTGTTAAACATGCCCTCTCGTGTAAAGCCTTCTCATCCGTCCACAATATGGATGTAGGAAATCTTGGTTGATCAATGTATTTATAAACAAACCATTGGACAAACTGTAGTCGGGGTGGAGTCATCTGGCCCCAGTGTTTCAACTCGGGAGATGATACAGATGTGATTACTGTTCGTTCAGAATTCTAGTGATTAAAGACTGGTTTGTATGCATGACATGCGTTATTGCTCTTGTGGAGAATTATGGGCCCGGTCAAGAACCTCTTCTTCTAGAGGGACTATTCTTACACTTCTTTGGACTCCCGAACGATGCGCTTGTTTTTGGAAATTTCCTGTTTCTCTCAGTCGTTGATGTACGACAGTAGAAGTGCTGTGGTGAGGCAAATGTCTCCTTGGATAAAGCTCAGCATAAAGATCTCGAGCCTTTTCGCATTTCCCCAAGCAGCATCATAAACGTAATGCATGTCTGCTAGTTCCGCTTAAGTAAAGTGGAGCATTTTCATAATAGGCTGTAAAAGTGGAAGTTCTTCCAGTAAACGGAACACTTTAGCGTATCCTGATAGCTGAGATTGATAAGCTACACATATTGTAGGAGTCACAAAATGCTTTACAATATAGTCGGAATTTCTTATCCCTTAAACAACAAAACGCAGGTTTTATGTTAATGGTGATATAAACATTGTTTAAAATAGAACACAAGTGATATTCCAAAATGCAAAGAAAACAAAACATAAGCGATATTCCAATGTAGTGGGGAAACAGGGATCTGACAGAATTTCATCTAACCCGACGCGGCGTTTAGAAAAAGTTAATGTTCTCTGGCTCGATAACAAGACATTTACGTACCTACATACATTCCCTATAAGAAAATACTCAAATATAATCCTTGAAACACACTTTAAAATTATTTGGCGTTATTCTGAACGCATCCTGTATATACTAACACTTAAATACGGATAAAGTTTCAATTGTTCAAATAAACTATCACAGCAAGGCAGTAACTGCTGCCATATGCAGGAAGCTGCTGGCCTAAAATGTTGAAATATCTCTTATTCAAGAACCATATGTTTATACTAAGAGATAAAAACATTAGTGGATCTATAAACAGCTCAGGCAATACAGATATATCCATGTTTTGTGTATACATTAAGAAATGGTTAAAGGCAAAACCTATTTTAAAGTTTTGTTCTTGGGACGTAAAACGTCAAAACATATCTAAGGGTAGAAGGACAGTTTTACTTACCTCTGCCTATCTGCCGTATGAGAAAGAGGACCGGCCATCATTAATGGTGAGGGACCTGATTCATTACAGATATTATCCAATAAGGAGCTTCTACTTGGATGTGATGCCAACACACACCACACTACGTTGGGGAGCAGCGACATCAACAGAAGAGCAGAGTAAATTGTAGAATATCTGGTAAGTACAGACCAGTGACGGTTTTTGGGAGCTCTTCACCTTCTTTGCGCTTAAAAATTAAAGAATCATGCAATCAATATTTATTTGAAAATTCTCAGCCTATTTGTTTCCATAGCTGAGCTGCTGCAATGTTTTTTTTCTCTGCAGTCTGCACTGCTTCATAAGATTGTGAATTCTCAGGCGACAGGCTGGCAAACGACACTCGACAGAGAGGGAATGTATGCTCTGTCTCTCTCTAACCACTTGCTAGTGAATGTGAAGAGAGACAGCTTGTCCGACTCTGTCTCTCCCTCTACATGGTTGCTATGACAACGTGACGTGAAAGATTTTCCTGCTTCAATTTTAAACCTGTAAGCACTGGGATGGTCCCAACCTATAAGAATCCTTTTACGTCCTTCCCAATTAACTGTGAATCATGCTTGTTTAGAGGCCAGGATATACCAAAATCGCATTCAAGAGTTGTGCTTTCGTTATTATTACAATGGCTTGTGGATGTTATCGTTTGCGAAATGAATTCAATTATTGTCATAGTTTGTAATATACTTCAGACACCTTCTTCAGGTGGAAAGACGAAGGCAAAAAGGACATGCGCAGACCTACCACGACATTAAATCTTTGCATAAAAAAGGAAAAGAATAGTAAATGCTATAATGATAACTTTAAAACATATTGGTTTTCCGAATTTCCGCGGTTGTGCAGTAGTTCCAATTTAGAAGGACTATTTTGTTGTCCCTGTTTTCTTTCTAATAATAATAATAATAATAATAATAATAATAATAATAATAATAATAATAATAATAATAATAATAATTATAATAATCATCATCATCATGTTTGGAATGACGAACGATTTTCGGATGTTAAGAACATTACGCGAGCTCTAAATAAGCATAAACATTCCGCTCAACACCTGAAATGCAAACTACAATTTAACACTTGTTTGAAGAACAGAAATACAATTTCTGACACCCTACAGAAAAATGCAAGGCTATTTATGGTTCAATTCAATAAAAATACTCGTATGAATAGATTATTTTTCCAGCTGGTTATAGATGCTGTGCTATATTTAGGTAAGCAAGAACCTGGATTTACGGGATAAGATGAAAGTTTAAGTTCAATAAATCGTGGGATAGAAACTGCTTGTTTTATTGATATCGAGAAGTTCATTTGAATTTCAAAATCACTATTTGAAAATTAATAGTGTATTCAGTGGGGACTACAAAACAATTGAAAATGAAGTCATAACCTACATATCTGAATAGGTACATACAAAATCATGTAAAACAAAATTCATAACAGTAATTTTTTTGCTATTGAAGTTGATGATAGCCCACATATAAGTCAAACACCACAGTGCTCTACTGTACTAAGATGTGTGAATTCAGAAGGAAATGTTTTTGAGCATTTCTAGGATTCAATGATGGTATTGCTGATAGAGAGCATCTGAGGCTTTGTTAAACCTTCTGGATGGAATTTTGCCTGAGTTTTCATACGAGAACAAATTAGTGGATCAATGTTATGATGCGACAAGTCTAATGGCAGATACGTTAAATAGTCTTCAGCAGAAAATTAAAGTCAAAGCACCGTAATATATTTTTGTGCACTGCTAAGCTCATCGACTAAACTTAGTGCTTCAACAAAGTTTAGATTGCATTTCTAAATGTCACATACTTTTGCAAGTATCAGTAGGATTCCATAATTTTTCCACTATTCATAAAAGGAACACTGTACTAGATTCGTTTTCAGCTAGACATATTCCAATATTAGCAGAAACTCGGTGGTGTTCTAACTCAAAACTAATTGTAGAAGATCGGTAAAAAGTGAAACAAATGTTTGAGAATATTATGAATAACAAGCAACCTGATAAAGATCAATTCAACTCAGTAAGCGATTTTTGAACGAAATTAATAGTTTCGAATTTATCTTCTGGTTGTAGTGTTCAATGACATTTTTTCTCTCTCACAAACATTCTTTTTGAAGTGTTGCAAAAGAGATCACTTGTCATTGCTTATTGCACTTCAATTGAAAATTCCACTAAAAATTTTCCTTTTTCAGCTTTTGAAAATTCACAACGATGCTATTCAAATATATTTCAAATAATTGATCATTTAAAGAATGAGCTGCGTCTTTTGTATGTTGATGAGGTGTATAGGTCTCTTACTACAGTGGAGTGTTTTAAGTTATGCCAGGAAAATAAGGATGTATTTGAGGAATCGTGCAAGTTATTTGCTTTAGTTTTAATAATTCCATCCACAAGTGCATTAGTGGAAAGAAGTTTTTCGTGTTTGAAATGAATTAAACCTGTCACTAGAAACACTATATCACAAGGCAGACTCACATCATTAGCGAACATCACTATCCAGAAGCAAGTTCTGTGTAAACTTAAAAGGAACAGGCCATTTTATGAGGTCATCATGGATAAGTTTGTTTGCTGTTCTCAAAGACCGAGGATTGACTTAATATACAAGAAATAAAATAGGTGAGTCTCGCTTGATAATTAGTATTTAGCTAAATTATTATGTTTAAATGCCACTATCATTGTTTATTAAAGTATACAACCCTTCACCTGGGTCTACGGGTACCCTGCTACCCTCTAGTTCCCGAAATCGCAGGTTCAAATCGGCGGAGGGCGATGGATTTTTTTCGGACGTAAAAATCCTTAGCATTGCTTCCTTCGGAAGGGAAGTAAAGCCGGTGGTCCCGTGTCGTAGATTTACGGCCTATAAAAAACGTTTAACCCTGATAAAGGGGCCTATGAGCAAAATTTCCGCCCAATATAGAATGGGGTGCTAAGAACCGCAGTAGTTAAAGAGCTCCATAAATAAATTCAATTTAAATGTTAAAGTTTAGCCCTTCAACTACCAGTTAACGCAGACCACCGCTGGTAAATACTTGAACATTCTTAACCAATGCAGTACACCTACATTCTTTAATGCTGTGAGAGAAGAGGTCATCGACATTACACTGAAAATGATATCCAAAGTAAACAACGTAGAAAATTGTATGCATCTAATCATATCTCTGTCAAATCACAGATACATGTGCATCAAAGTAGAGTCACAAACATTTGCACCTACGATTTACAGAATCCGAACAACACTGATTGGGATTTATATCGTAAAGACCTGTCAGCTTAAGTCGAAGGAATTTCAAAGAAAATATTTTCATTGTTGGAGTTAGCTGTTGACAGTTGCAACAGTCTACTCTCCATTCCTTTAATTTAATTGGCAAGGCTACGGTTACCAATTCGCCAAGGAATGTTCGTTGGTGGTCCAAAGAAATGAGCAAACTTAGGCAAAACACAAGAAGGCTATTTAATGTAGCTAGACGAACGGATTATTGGGTCAGTTATAGACCTGAACTTACAGTTACCATTTTAATTAAGGTTTTACTTACAATTGTATAATTCTGTTTGTTGACTCTTTGTATTGGTTAAACAATTAATTGTTTAACATCTTTTGCATACAATGTAATATCATTTGCCTTGTAAGTAAATATTTGAATTGAGCGTTGCTGCCCATGAGAAAATAAATCAGTTTTCATTGAAAATTATTATTACTATTCTTATTCAAATATCGTACCTTAAAAACACGTAAAGAAGCCATGGATAAGAGTAAATTGCTATTGACTGAGCTATATGTATTTTATATCACTTAAAACACCCCGGACAAAACAAGTCAATTAAAATAAAGTTTTAACAAGATACTAAAGCTCAACACACGCTGTAGAATCCCAACAATAGCTAATGGAGTAACGTTTCTGCCATATCGGCAGACACGATAGTAATTGATTTTTATCAGGGCGTAAATTCAAACAGGGCAATTACAAGTTACAACATCCGGCACAGATCATCAGAGAACTACAATATCAACCCACTTCCGATGCAGAAATCCCGTTTCAATTGTAAAGATTCCTGGTTCAGAGTACACTTCCTGGATCTACACAGATAAAAAATGAAGCTCAGCCCGAATAGGAACGGTTATACCTGGAAGTCAAAAAGATGAACAGGGAGGATTGGAATCTGTCCAAGGAGGTACTTAATCTATTTGGAATCAGATGGGCTATTCATTCATTTAAGCCATATGAATCGGCAGGGAAAATCAACTAACACCTGCATTACTGCAGCAAGGGATCGATAGTGTTAAGTTCCTACTGTGCCGTATTTTCAGGGCTAGTTTTACGCTGGAACATATTCCAATGTCTTAGACACAGATAAGAGCGGACTATATACATAAATCTGGGCGTCCTAATATGGGTGACGCCAAGGCTTTTAGACCAATTAGTCTGTCGTCGTTTTTAAACTGATTAATGGCTATATTAGGGCGATTGTTTAATAGGACATCCTTTACACAGGTATTAATTTGGCTATTAGCCTGGTAAATCTAAATAAACAGCCGTGTACTGTTGTATCAGACATATAAAGGGCGATACAATACAATGAAATGGTTCCTTAACATTGAGGGAGCTTTTGATTTGATACTTTTTGTCGATGGATAAATTCCATGTTAAAAACTAGAAAAATAGTCAGTACCATATCTGGAGAGACTATGCCTGCATCGGCAACGAGGAGATGTCTACAGGGTGGGGTCTTATCGCCTCTCCTTTGGAGCCTTGTTGAATGGCTATCCTATAATTTGGTTTATCAATAAACAGATGTAAATTTCCAGGAACTATTTCATAGATGCTACAGGCAGCTCTGAGAAAAGTTCAATAGTGGTGTGACAGATATGAACTAATCTGTCAATCCAACTAAAATGACACCTGTACCCTTCACTGGGCTCACAGATCTCAGACAGGAGCTCAGACTCAGAGGAACAAGCATAGAAATTCTCTGAGGTTAACGGTATAATTCTGGACAAGAGATTAATCTGGAAGAAACATTTGGAGGCACGCATTAATAGGGCATACAGGTCATTAGGGATCTGTAGAAGTATGCTTGACATAACTTGGAGACTAAGAACTAGAGTTATGTATCGGGTATACATCACAATGGTTAGACCTACAATCTCCTATACTGCTGTAATTTGGTGGTCTAGGGTTAAACTTGGTACTTGCAGGAAAGAACTTTCTAAATTGCAAAGGCTAGCCTGCATAGTATAACCAGAGCATTTAGGACTACTGCTACAATTGAAGTTATATTGGACCTTCCCCTCTCCAACTTTGGGTGGAAGGGGAGGCTAAAGCTGGTCTATATAGAGCTGTTTGTAACGGCACTATAAAGCTTGAGTTCACATCTATGGACACCTGAATAATTAATTGAGACAGTAGTCTGGATCATATACTGTGTATGAATACAGATAAAATTATACCAAAAACAGAAGGAAAGAAATTCACTATTGTATTTCCAGAAAGAAATGAATGGGAACATGGTATTAGTCCAAGGATTTGAAAGAGACCAATATGCTTTACTGACGGATCCAAAACTAATTAAGGAACTGGAGCAAGGTACTTGGCTGTGGAAGAAAACTTTCTTTCAGTCTCGGTTAATGTGCCACTGTCTTTCAAGCAGAAGCGTATGCCATACTGGCTTGTATATTGGTAAGCTTAAGTAAGGAATATAAAAATACTCGCATTACTATACTTTCCGAAAGTCAAGCAGCCTTAAAGGCTCTTGAGGGTACGATAACCACATCTAAACTGGTTTAGGAATACATGGAAGCTCTAAAGGCACTGAACCTGCATAATTCAGTGGAATTGACGTGGTTGCCGGGGCACAGAGGAATCCATGCAACAGAAGAGTAGATGATTTGGCGAAAAAAGGAGCGGAGAACACTTTTGTAGTCCTGAACTCAGACTCGGACTATTCTATGGATTAGTACGGGTGTAATCCCGGATTGGATCAGGAGAAAAATAATGAGTACTGGGAATCTTTATCAGAACACAAACACGCAAAGGCTCTTATCAAAGATATAATAAAAACAGGACATAATTACTGATTGAAATGAGTGGAATTGCACTAAAACGGACAGCTAGTGTATTAACAGGACAGTTCAGCTGCATAGGCATCTCTACAAAATCGGAAAAGTAGTCGATAAAATATGTAGAAGATCCAGAAGATCAAATGGAACTGTATCTCATTTGCTATGTGACTGCGAAGCCTTCATAATTCTTAGCGTTAAATACTTTAATCAGAAATCATGTAACTGCAAGGAGAATTGCCTACTAAGAGGCTTGCACAGGCCTTGCGAAGGAGACAAAGGTCTTAGGAGATTAAATGAAGGGAAGCACAATAGATCATAAGTGATCGCAGTCATGCCCTCCCTTTCTTCTTTTAAAAATATTAATAATTGCATAAATGGCTAAACATATTTTATACAAAATCATTACAGCCACTTTAAAAGAAAACCAATTAAAAGCTTTCTATACATAGGTCAATTTCGAGTGGACAGAATTTCTTGAAAAAATCTTCCTGTATATCCTCGAAAGATTACCAAGTTTGGTATTTATCCAACTTTTCATTTAAGAGTTATGCTACTCGTTCTCTCTTTCTCGCACATATATTTTTCTAAAAATTGTTTTCTTTTTTAGCGGACTTCAAAACACGTTTTCCGGTGAAATCTCAATACACACAGAATTTCTGGGTGAAATACGATAGTTATTCTATCATAGGTGGCTGGTAGAGACAGCAAAAATATTCTCACGTATGGAACATTGTATTGATTTGGACGTGATTAAACTGTTATACTAATTATGGAGGTTTGTACTGCTACAGTCTTCACAAGAGAAAAGTTTATTGGATTGTCTCTGTGCTCTGGCAGCTAGCATGCTAGTCTCAAAACTCAAGAGGTCTCGGGTTCGATTCCTGGCAGAAGGGTGGGAAGTTTTCTTTAGCCAAGATTATTCCGTATTCTACGTAGAGTCTGGAAGAATGAAAGTCTGTGTGTGTGTGCGTGTGCGTGTGTGCGTGTGCGTGCGCGTGCGCGCGAGAGAGAGATAGGAAAATCTAAAGTAACAGAAAAATCTGACGAATATCACAAACTGTAAACAATTGAACATCACTGTTCCAAAGTCAAAGCTGCCAAGCAAGGGCGTCATTTCGAGCTACAGGGGGAGCAACATCTATGAGAAATAATTAGGCTACTGGTTATTATTGCTCTATCAAAAGAAAAATTACGAGAACTGTACTTTTAATATAAATGTTTCACGTTTAAGAAATAAAAGATAACTTTCTCTTAGGCTAAATTTGGCGTTTAAAATTCACATGAAAATTCGGACAACTGCTTTAGGCAATCTTGCTCTCCCCCAAAAGCAGAAACTGAAATGACGCTCCTGCCGCCAAGTAACCTTAGGTATTAAACGGAAAAAACAAAACTTACATAGCATATTTGCCTAATGTAACAAGTCTAATTGCGTAGGCTTACCTCTACACATATGTATATGATGGACGTAAGTTCACCTCAGTGTTACAGAAAATTATGAATTATAGAAAAATAACTGGTAAGCATTCCGTGGTTTATCAAGAAGAGATCTGAGGTTTTAGTACATTGATCTTTATTTATGGTCAATCTGCCCGTTTCTTCATAATTTATTAATTCCAAGAATTATTTCAATTGCCTTTGGGTAGGACGAGGTATTTTATTTAAATAGGGCTATTCTCTGACCTCCACATTGTCAGTATAAATCAAAGTCTAAATGTGAGATGCAAATGCAAAACAAAGAGAGGGAATGAGGAGTAGAGAGAATAATGTGAAAGCTGGAGATATCACCGTTATTGAAAATGCATACAAACAGGGAAGGAGAGTATTATTTATTTGATGTTTTTACTAACACTTTCACACTGAATTTATGATACAATAATGTTACCCGCATAAAAATCCTCGAAATGTTTTCTATCCTATACTCAGAAAGCTAGGCAAAAGATCCACATTAGGGGAATGAGATATTATAACAAGATGCCGTCAAGTGCCTTGCCGAAATTTATTGCTCCAGAACCTGCATAAAAATAGTTTTAGACTTTAGAGACTTATAAAATGATATTATTGGAACAAATGGTATTAAATTAGTTTTTCAGAAGAGAGAGAGAGAGAGAGTGAGTGAGTGAGTGAGTGAGTGAGTGAGTGAGTGAGTGAGTGAGTGAGTGAGTGAGTGAGTGAGTGAGTGAGTGAGTGAGTGAGTGAGTGAGTGAGTGAGTGAGTGAGTGAGTGAGTGAGTGAGTGAGTGAGTGAGTGAGTGAGTGAGTGAGTGAGTGAGTGAGTGAGTGAGTGAGTGAGTGAGTGAGTGAGTGAGTGCGTGCGTGCGTGCGTGCGTG
This sequence comes from Deroplatys truncata, assembly GCA_030765065.1. Lineage (NCBI taxonomy): Eukaryota > Metazoa > Arthropoda > Insecta > Mantodea > Mantidae > Deroplatys > Deroplatys truncata. Next base: position 123,506,793 of record CM060978.1, read on the forward strand.
CGTGTGTGTGTGTGTGTGTGTGTGTGGCGTGCGAGAGAAAGTGAGAGCGAGTGAGTGATAGAGGAAAAGTCCAAAATGCACCAAACTGTAAATTTAAATTGGACACATTCTAAGTATGAAAAGAGAGGGGTTTTATAGATTAAAGTTGGTATATGTAAAGTTTCAAGGGCGTTTGACAAAAATTGTGTTGTAACAAGCAATTTTATAAACACGAAAATAACAGGGGAAAAAAAACGAAAGCGAAGCACAACATTTAAAGATTTAACTTTAGGTAGCACCAGTAAATGAAATACTACTTCCTTTCATACTATGTAGAAATCGCAATTTGATTAAAATCGGGATGTGTATGTTGAAGTGGTAGGTAAATATTAGCGTTCTGTAAACAACAGTATAAACATTAACTGAGAATTATGTTGATTACCTAAATGAAAATCAATCCTATCTTCTTTGTGCAACATTTTAAACCCCTTAAAATATTCAAATGTAACGTACTATGGCGTAAACATTTTTCTGTGACTCATACTTTTATATTGCTGTGAAGTATACAATATCTTAATTATTGTAATCTGAAATATTCGAATACCAAATTTTTACTGATGTTAGTAAGCATGTATTGCGGAAAACAGCTACTCTATGTTGAAATTACACTTCCGCTTCACTGATTTTAATTTGAAGAAAAGTAAATTTTTTGGAACAAAGTTTGGAACAAAGCATGCTTTGTTAAAATCTTTGTTATATTCACAATTTTAATTTTCGTTTTCACCCAAACTTCGCCCATCTGATTCTTTCCAATCGAGTGGGTGTAAATACTACTTGTGGAGCTGCTTATATGAACCATTTTTAACAAAGTGCGTTTCAAAAGTTACGGACATTGCAATATTTACTAATTCTAATGACAGATAAACTTTGGGCCTTAAAGAAAATATAATAAACATTTGAAAGTTTCTAAACATCTCTGTTTAAAAGCAAGTGTAATCAGCACGCTTGAGTGTTAAAGTAGGAATTCAAAGAACTGCGTGGATTTTAAGGATCTGTAAAATTTACATCTGTAAAATTTATAAAATCCACAATTCAACCCGATTCATTTGAAATTTTAATACAGTAATCAGAGTTTAATGCATAATGTGTGCACCAAATTTCATGCATATTTTTAAATTAGTTCCCGATATATTAATTTTTACTTTCTCTACTACGTATATGTAGTAAGTAGAAGTATTGCATTAGATTAAAAAATTCGATACCGAGATTTCACCGGAAATACATGTTTTGAGGCGCCCTGAATCCAAATAAAGCCCTTTTGAAAACATGTCCGTGTGTGTGTCTGTCTGTGAAAGCATAACTCAAAAATGAAAAGTCGGATAAATACCAAACTTAGTATTTGAGATTAGTATCTGCCAAAGAAGTGACTGAAGATTTTCAAGAAAATTCCCCCACCCCAACTACCCTTACAGGAACATTTTTCGAAAAGTTTTATTTTCTAAAAATGACTAACGATTTTTATTAAAATACTGTATATGAAAGATATTTACATTCAAAGTTCATATTTGAATTTTCTGGATCTGAATTTTGTATAATCTTGTATAACTTGTAAACGTTAAGCGATAGACGAAAATGTACCACACAAAAAATGTAGATCTCTTTAAAACACACAATTTACTTAAAATCAGTTTTTTGTGTGGCAAAGCCGTTTTTGAGATATCCGCTATTAAAGATCGAATTGTTCAATACTTGTCATTCTTTTAAAGTCCCATCGATTTTCAGTTGTTTCTCGCGAATTGCATGGACAGTGTGGTATTTTAAGGTCAACATATAGCACATCGACCAATGTGATATCCCCATCCTCCTCACCCACAGTACTCTACTCCGCAAACCCAATATGCGTATCGGGAAGTACCCTAGGACAGATAGCTTTGCGTTTGTTTATCGGTAGCCGAAGGAGGAACTCCGCGTATTGTGAATGATGGCTTATTAGCCGCTACACGTAAACACGATAACAACTTCACCAACCCGAGTGCAAACTTATATGTCCCGTGTAATATGCATAAAACTGGCAATATTTACCATCATCGCATATCCCAGTAAAGCGAGAATAGTAAACATTGCCTGTATTATACAGGTTTGGTCTGATTGTCGAATATACTATCGTCTCGGTGGCTCATATCCATTCGTATTTTCTCTTCTTAGGTTGTTGGAATACTGTATTGTCAGCACCATTTAAGTTCGTTTTGCAGGAACTTCACGATGGATTCTGCTCTCTTATTTCTGTTTCAAAATCCGCGTTTTCCAAACGCCGCCCTTGCCTAACTACTGCGTTCTAGTCGCAAAGAGTTGCGCACGGCACTTTCTTCTCGATTATTTCTTCACTCTTGTCACAGTTTTCTCCACTTCGTTGGCAGTTCATCCCTTAAGGGCAAAGGCCTCCTGCCGACAGCAGGAGAGTTCGTTTTCTACCCATTAGGGGAACTACTCCTGAAGAGCTGATAACTGGCACAACGCTATTTGGCTAATTCACTTAACATCACTGCTTTTAACACATTTGATTTCTTTTTCCTGTTCACAGTTCTAGTTCTTTTGCTCGCTTTTTTCCACCGCTCCCTGTTCCTGACCTGCCTCGTCCATTGTTTTCCCGCTTGTTGTGTGAAGAGATCCACCCATCTAGTTCTCTGCCTCCTTTGGTTTCTCCTCCCATATCTACACGGTCCCTTTGGCTCTTCGTCTTTCTTTTTCTCTGTGCCCTACCTTCCTGTTGAAGCCCCCACGTTCCTAGTATTACACCAACGCAAATAATTATTTTATTTTATCACCATTACAGATTTCATCATTAACTGTAGTAACGAGCATTCATGAAGAAATGATTTTGCCTAAGACTTTGCAGCACCAACGAGTGGTAGGCCAAATTCTCTAATATTACACTAGCCAAATGCCACCCTTCACGTAAATAAACAGATTTGATACCTTTCTCCTTAAGAGCAAGGGGAAAAAATTCCTATTGAATTTGCTGCAATTACTTACGCGATTATACCGATAGCACACAGAAATATTTTTAAGTTTTGGTTTTTACTGTGTTCACTCATCTATTAAGATCTTAAACCTCTGTTAGAGCAGTTTTGATACAGTATTGTGGATTTTGGCACGGAATGCTGTTAATGTAGATGAGGAAAGTTTCCCGCTTGATAGGTCTGTGTTCCCACTGCCATCTGGCTAAATGCCAATCAAGGACGCAGCTGTCAGTTGAAATCGCGGGTTTGTTGGCAAAGCGTACACGCCCATTACAGCTGTGCCCCTTTCCGAGGTTAGAATTTGAATCTGACTTTGACCCAGACACCGAAACTAATGCTGCGCCTTATTAGAGGTGTTTTCTGGGGTCAGAAGCATCCACTTATAAGAGTCACAACTGTGGAATCTACCAATTTCCCTTTGTTGCCATGTTATTAGTTAAAAATTACTGGTTTCGTCACGCAGTAACTAAAGGGATCTGCAGAACGCTCAGTAACTTTAAAGTACTAACTTACTTTTATGAAAAGTAAGTTAGTGGACGTAAATAATGGCAGTCCGTAAAAGTTGCCCGCCTAAAGAAGACTAGCAGCTCACCTTACAAATAGATCCAATGGTACGTGAACCACGCGGAAATATTACAGCGAGTCTAAAGAGATGGTTGGCAATTCCGAGACACACTACATGTTTGTTTTGATTCATCATGAAATTTATTTCCATGCGAAATGTACGCTGGTTGAAAATGAAATGGTTTACAGTAAAAAAGCTGGTATTATTCGCATTAACCAAAGTCAGAGTATGTGCAATTTAAAACACTGAATGAACTTCAGAGATAATATAATTTTTATTTACTTTTCAGTGTTGTTAAAATTAAATCCCTAAATCCTCAAATTACACTAACCAACAAAATTTAACCTTTTGTTTATAACGGGATGAAAACAGATGAGTAGGAAGATTATGTTCCTTTAGCAACATACTACATCCGGCCCGCAATTTAAGCATCCGGAACGCGTGTACGCAGCATCTTTTTTGGTGGAAGGGTGCTGTTTTTTTGTGGAATGGGGAGCTTAAATGTCATTTCCTAGCCACAGGTTCCTGTTTACAGCAAAGAGGACGTAACTGACGTGCTCCTTCCAACACAGATTCAAGTTCACAGCATCTTTTTAGGTGGAGTGGTGATTTTTTTTGTGGAATGGGAAGTCTAAGCATCGCTTTCGTGGTCACATGATGGCTTTGAGTGCAAGAAATACCTAACTGACGTGTTCCTTCCAACATAGATTCAAGGACACGTGTGGAGGAAGCAATACAAGCACCAGAGCAGGATACCTTTGAGTGCAAAGAGACACCTAAACGCCGGGTTAATTCCGCAACAATACTTACATACGGCACGAGCTAACATTCCCAGACTTCTATACATCTGGGAAACAGAAGACATCAATGTCTGAGTCTAGGGGAAGACTTTTCATTCTACCACAAAACCAAGCGGAAATGATGTAATAAATTGCTGTTAAAGGCTAACAATAATCATACACGATTTTTCTCTACTGGCGGAAATAAAATAAAAAGGTAGACAGATATCATACACGATTTTCTTCTACTTCTTCAACACATCTCTGAAGACGCGGCACATAGCCCCTAAGTTCATATTAAAACTTAAATGTAGGGGAAAAGGACCTCCAAGAACCATTATGGCGTTAAAAACGTGAGGGGAAACAACCACAGACTTCCACTTGTTAAACAGCGGTGCAGCGAGAATTTGTTTCCTGCATAGTGGGACTGAAAAAGAATGACGTATTTCTGGTTCTGTTTTCTCCCGGGAATAGCGGCGAAGTCCACTTCACTCTTAATGTCTTTTCCATTTCCGGTAGACATGGTAAATACCCCCTATTACTACTACACATGTGCGCACACACAAACACACAAATATGCACATACATGCTTACATACACGCGTAATTGCACATATACGCAGTCGCACACATGTGTAAAAGCGAGCTAGAATGTTCTAAATAGACTGTACCCGCCTCCTAGCATGCTGAAGTTTAGCATCCGGTCATGGTCCGAGAAAACAGAGGACGCACCCTTCCTGCAAGCCTTCACTGACCGCTTGCTGAGATGGCATTGTTTCGTTAGGGAGACGCATGCCTCCAATCCTCGATAGATGCTACGTATATACAGTCAAGTATGGCCTCCTTTCACCTCTCTTTTTCGGTAAGGGTAAGGGAGACGCATTTCTCTAACCGCTAGATGTCGCCTATATACAGACCGGTATCGCTTACCTTTGGTTTACCCTGAAACCAAAGCAATATATGAAGTGCACAACATACTAATTAAATAATCACCTTTAAACAACATAAGTCATTTAAGAGGCTATCATAAAGCCTGTCGCTTCATAAGATAGGTTAAAGAAAAATCGTCCATCCAACCGGAATTCGAATCAGTGACCATTTAAGAAGGAAAACACGAATATGTCGATTACACGTATGCGATAATCCTATCTCCAAAACTCTCGCGTAGCCCGCTTCCCCAACGGCATCATTACTGACAGGAAGGGTTTTCACAATGAGTGATTACGAGTACTTACGGTTTCGACTATCACAAAAATTACGGCAAGCTGGAACTTTATCTATTATTACTAGCAATCAATACTTCGAATAATTATACTCCAAGTTGATGTGGTGGAGCGAGTTTGAACCCAGAGCTCTGAGTCCTTAACATTTCCAGGGTCACAAACGCGCTATCTTCTCTTTTCTTAATACAATCAAATAACATGCACACAAGATATAGGCGAAACAATTCAGTATGCGCTATCACTCAATGCCTCAAATTCAAGCATCTTAAAAACGAAAGTTTACATGAGATTTAGAAAGGACCTTTAACTGTATATGAATACATCAAATACTGAAACTGCAATTAAATAATAACAGATAATATCTAAATTACCTCCGTATTCCTCCCTCAAAACAGTGAAATACAGGAGACATTCCCCAAAAAATACATCTGAAATAATGAATATTCTCAGATAATGGCCCAATTATTTCCTAGAAGCTAGCAGGGTGAACATACCTGATCTTATCACGATTCACAACATACATTTTGTAATTTAAACAATGTGTTAATTTTAAACTTTAAGTACCACTGTTAGCTATCCACTGAATTCGATATTTTATGAGTTAAATATTTTAAAGAAACCAAAAGCAAAATCAGACATCTAGGAAAAACATTAAGCGCATACAGTGAGAGAGAGAGGGAGAATTATCTCCTAAAAGCCGGCAGGGTGTGCATACCTGATTTTATCACCATTCACTCCATACATTTTGTAATTTAAACAGTGTGTTAATTTTTTGCTTTAAGTACATTGTTAGCTATCCATTGAATTCGATACTCTCGACTTTATGAGTTAAATAGTTTAAAGAAACCAAAAGTAATTTCTGGAATCTAGAAAAAACATTAAGCGTATGCAGTGAGCGAGTTCAAATCCGGCGGTGGGCGATGGATTTTTTCGGGCGTAAAACTCCTTAGCATGGCTTCTTTCTTCGGGAGGGAAGCAAAGCCGGTGGTCCCGTGTATAGATTTACGGCACGTAAAAGAACCTCAAGCCTGATAAAGAGGTCTCTGAGCAAAATTACTAGTCTTTCACGCCAATATAGAATGGGGCGCTAAGGACCACAGCAGTTAAAGAGCGTGCATAAATAAAACTCATTTTTATACAGTGTGCGAGAGAAAGAGAGAACGAGCGACAAGGGAATTCAGCATAGGGGGATACATGTTTAATTATTTAGCCATTTTCCGGGTTTGCATTGTTTAAATAAAGCAATCTAAGAACTGGATGCATCACTTCCAAACATTTGGAAAAAATAGTATTTCATATAGCGTGATGATGGGAAACAATTTCAGCATAGGGGGGGGGCATACATGCTAAAATTATTTACTCATTTCCCCAGCTTGCATTGGTTTAAACAAACCAAGGCAAGAACCGCATACTTTCCACTTAGGGAAAACATTGACATATACAGTAAGAGTGACATATTTAGACACTTTCCGAAACTGTATGCAACAGGTGCTTAAGATAAAACTAACGTGGGAGACTCGCCTACACATATGCTTACTCAATCACGGGTGGCAAGGTTCATTACACCCTGGAAAACACTTAAACATCCAAATGATATCCACAACGAGGTTGCAAGAGAGGGGTTGGATCCCAAAGGCGATATAAGGAACGGATTCACAATGCACTGTTTTTTCTAATTGACAACTGTGAACCTTAGAGATATACATATGAGCAGATAAGAAAGGATTATTTGCATTACTGAACGATTTTTCTCTATGCACTAACATTTCATTATTATTTTATACAAGTGTTAGGGTTTATACTGTGAGAGAGCGTGATTTCGCGCTTACTTGAATATCTCATTTGATTTAGAATAAGAAAGAAACAATACATTCATAAAAAATCTGAATTGCTGTACTGACATGATTTTCTCGACTGTTGTACAAACTATTTTTACAAACGCTTATTCTACATCTACTTCATGTTAATCAAAATAAACATTTGCAGAAATATCTTGTTGGTAATTTTCTTGTAGGCGTAAGGGGGACATGGTAGGCTTTAAGTGATAGTCAAACCGTTTTAAGAGCTGTTGCTATGTGGAGCATTCCATTCTCTTTGCATGTTCAGGACATAAAAAATAGTAATAAGGAATATCTCGGAAATGGTTCACTCAACAAATAAAATTGTATGTGACATAAACGTGTGTGTTTTAACGAGATCTAAATTTTTTGTGTAGTAAAACTATGTTTGTGACAAGTACAAAAACAACAATATTAGTAAATTCGGTACAAACACTTACTTGGAATCGTAGAAAATTGCATATGTCTTCTCGTAAGATATTAAATCGTTTAAGCACGGCTCCTCTGCTTAGCCATCTTACCTTACAGTAATAAGGGAGATCTGTGTATTGTGAGCCTATTTCCTCCATAAACGTCTGGAAGTGTCGATGTCGGAGTCAGTCTGATTTAATGATATTCACCATATTTACTACTGGCTACATTACAGCATTTATATTAACTGATTGTGCACATAGTGCCTCTCTATGGATTATACAATGGAATGCTTTTACATCGTCAGAATGATTCTCTCCTTAACTAGAAACTGTTTCAAGCGTGCGACAAAACCATTGTTTTTCCCAATTATTGATGGAGCTCCGTCTGTTGTTACAGAAGCTAATTTCTTCCAATCAATTTGAAAGTTTGACACTATCCGCATGACAGCCTGAAAAATATTTATTCCACGCGCTCTATCCTTCAAAGATACCCAGTCTAAAAGTTCTTCAATTACAGTTAAATTACAATCAACTCCTCTTATAAACACTGCCAACTGTGCAATGCCTTTATTATCGGTTGTCTCATCTAAGGCTAAGGAACACCATTTTAGCGCTTTTCTTTTATCTATCAACTGCTGCTCTATATCGGAACACATTTCTACAATTCTTTCTGTTACTGTGCGACGTGATAAACTTATATCTTTGAAAGAATCAATCGAACGCTATCTGTCCGCCTTTCTATATGGGAGCGGCAGTTGGACTGCACGGCGCGAAGCAGAAGATCCGGTAGCTGTGCGCTAGGGTCTATGTGGCACGTGACGGAGCAGGTGGTTACAGGGATGAGAGCTAGAAGTCTAACTGTCCATTACATATCGTTCTAAGAGTTATCCATCAACAGATGAGTCGCGATATGACCACGAAGTTAAAGCGACGTAAAATAAATAGAGTAATAATATATTTTAAACCAGTAGCGGTGCTGCGTCAACCCTCTTCATAGTTCATTCAAGACTTTTCTCGTTCTGATCCTATAAAACATAATTAAAATATCTGGATGCACTGAAGAATTCTTTTTAATGATACATAGGTATGTAATAATTATTATAAAAGTTATGAAAGAATTCACAGTTATTTACACTTACCTGTGAGCACATATGTGCCAAAAATCTGCTTTGTGTGGGCGTCCGAAGTGACGTTTTATAATATAGTATCTAATATGTCCAATATCAATTGAGCAGATGAGGCAATGGCTTTGTTATTCCGCAAAACAACAAAACATTCAAACTCCCAAGCTTCTTGAAAACTACAATATCATCTCCTACGCTGCTACATGTTAACTTTATGCATACCTGATACTATAAGCCACGCGTTCAGTTAGGTACTGTCACTGCACACGACACAATAGCAAACGTGGAGGGAGTGAACGGGTGGCAAAGTCAACAGAGCTCATGCGGACACAGTCCCCATGTCCGTGCTAGCCTGCTAAATGAGTTTATCTTGTTTAAAGGTAACTATTTAATTATGTTATGCACTTCATATATTGCTTTGGTTTTAGGAGAATCGAAAAGTGGCGATACCTCCCTGTATGTAGGCAACATCTAGCGGGTTGGAGAAATGCGTCTCCCTTACAGAAAAAAGAGAAGCAAACGAACGGCGATACCCGACTGTATACCAAAAGGTGACATATATCGGGCGGTTGGACACATGGGTCTCCCTCACGAAACAAAGCCGTCTTGGCAAGCGCTCGGTTGAAAGCCTGCAGGGAGGGTTCCTCCCTGCTTTCTCGGACCATGACGAATGCTAGACTTCCTGCATGCCAGGAGGCTGGATACAGTCTATTTAGAACATTCTAGCACACCTTTACGCATGAGTGCGACCGCGTATATAGGTAATTATGTGTGTATGTAAGCGTGTGTGTATATAGTAGTATTAGGGGTTTTTGCCGTGCCTACCGGGAATGGAAAAGACATTAAGAATGAAGAAGACTTCGCCGCTATTCCCGAGAGAAAACAGAACCAGAAATGCGTCATTTTTTTCAATCCCACTATGTAGGAAACAAATTCTCGCTGTACCCCTGTTTAACAAGTGGAAGTCTGGGCTGTTTCCCCTCACGTTTTTATCGCCATAATGATTCTTGGAGGTCCTTCTCCTCTACATTTAAGATTTAATATGAGCATTAGGGGCTATGTGCTGTGTCTTCAGAGACGTGTTGAATAAATAGAGGAAGTAGAGGAAAATCGTGTATGATTCCTGTTAGACTTTAAAAGCAATTTATTACCTCCTTTCCGCTTGGTTCTGCGGTAGAATGAAAAGGCTTCCCTTAGATACAGACATTGATGTAATTTGTTTTCCAGATGTATAGAAGTCTGAGAATGTTAGCTCGGGCCGTACGTAAGTATCTTTGCGGAATGAACCCGGCGTTTAGGTATTTAATTCGCTCAAAGACATCTTGCTCTGAAGTTTGTATTACTTCCCCCACATGTGTCCTTGAATATATGTTGGAAGGAACGCGTCATTTAGGTATTCCTTGTGCTCAAAGGCATCACGGACATGAAAGTGACGCTTAGTTTCCCATTCCACAAAAAGGATTGCTGTTGCTGGGACGCAGTTTGTGTGGGAAACCAGAGTATCCATGGTTCTCATCATTTTGCTAGCACCTGTTCCATAGCTGCCTGGGAATGCAAGCTTTCTTTTTATTACCTCCCCCACAAATGACTTTGAATCTGATTTTGTAAGGAACACGTCATTTAGGTATTTCTTGCACTCAGAGCAATCATGTGATCATGAAAGCGACACTTAGACTTGCCATTCCACCAACAAATCCCACTCCACCAAAAAGATGCCGTAACCTTGAATCTTGTTGGAAGGAGCACATCAATTAGGTCCTCTTTGCTCTAAACAAGAATACGTGGCGAGAAAATGACACTTAAACTTCCCATTCCAACAAAAAAAACCTTCCACCAAAAAAGATGCAGGGAACACGCGTTTCGAGGGTGTAAATTGCGGACCGGTCGTGAGTCTTACTGCAAAAATTGCGGCCCGGGTGTAAGTATTTTTGCGTAAGGAAGATCATCTACCTATTCAGATGATCTTTGTTTTTGTGGGTGCTGAACACGAAAACGATAATGAAAATGCAAGTTTAGTTCAGGTTGTTTTCTTACTTCAACTTTTTCGAATTTCCCTTAAGAGGTTATGTCTATTTAAGGTCACTGAAGTCGCAATTGCTTTGCCTTCCGTTTGTAATCTGTTGGTAGCGATTCTCCGATGAATATTCAGCAGTAATCGGCTAACATTGATTCACTCCACTTTCGCTGGCATCTATTCCACTTCTACAATTTGCTGGTGGAAGCGTTCCCCATGGTCGTCGCTTACAACACCACAGTTCTCGGGAAAACGCCCAAGTGGGAATGTAGTAAGTGTATTTTCAAAGACATATTACACCCCAGTCTCTCGTTATACTGCAGAAGATTTTCCAATAGATCTTTATAGTTTTCTGTCTTCTTACTTCCAAGGAAGTTGCTGGAGGCTTGAACAAAGGTATCCCAGGCTAACTTCTCATCACTTGTGAGAATATTATTGAAATGTTCATCTTTGAACAGTTTACATATCTGTGAACCGATGAAAAACCCCTCCTTTCTTCTGGTTTCATTGATACGTGGAATTTTCTGAGCCAAACCAGAATGCTTCCCCAGCCATATCCATTGTCTTAGCTAAGTTATTCATAAGCCCAGCTTTACATAAATAGCAGGGAGCATTACTTTCTCGGATTCGACAAGTACATCGTACATAACATCGTGTGTTCCAGGTTCAGTTGATTGACGCATAGGTCAATCTTTCTGTTTGTAATGAAGTACCTTAGTACGGCTGTCCCACATACAAAACATAATTGTTGTAACCCTATTGTAACGCAAGTAATATGGCAATGCCTTTGAAATCCCCGGAAATCTGCCATTTAAGGTTGCTAACTCTGCCCTGCGTAAGTTCTTTATATTGCGATACGTTTGCTTAATATAAACTGCATAACCAAGCGGAACCACGGAAATAAGCTGCCATTATGCAAAAGCACAGCTTTAGACTTAATTGGAAGAGTCAATGAACAACCTCCAATTATCAGTTTTGTAGTCAATTTCCAGAACTGCCATGAGACCCTCTATTTTACTGAAAAGCACCAACTTATTTTAAGTATTGAAAAATGGAATAAATGAAGAATGGCTGTTATGGAACGCAGTCACATTTACAGACTGGTCAATACAATTCCACTGCTTCAGTCTAGACATCAAACGCTTTGCTTTACCTTTAGGCAGTTGCAGATCTCTTAATAAAACATTCAGCTCACACGGTGTGATTTTATGTTGCTGTGTAGACTCCTCATTACGCCGAAAAAAGAATCTTTCGATGTACTCTGATTGGAAGGTGATGGAGCACACTAGATTCACTACCCACATAATCACTTACTGTATAAGATTGAGGTGGGAGCGGGACAGGCAGTCCGACTCCGTAAGGCATGTTCGCCTAGCCGACGGTATATTAGGATATGTCAAAAATGGCCTTTTATTCTTTGAAATGCCATATGATGAGGAAGTTATGGAAAAATAACAGTAATCTACATGGTTTCGTAGCTTTCTCCAGATCATGTGGATAGCAAAGCCCAGTGGAGGTCTTTTATAATTCAACCAGGAATGAAGGCTTGAGGCACAAGATATGCAGCATATATCAGGGCTTGTTCTGGTTCCGAATTCAACCAAAGTACAGATTGTAAGCCTCTTGGTCAATGGCTTTATTGATCTTTTTTATTATTTCAAGGTTTCCTTTCCACAAATATAACAAGAATTGTAAAACATTAAATCGTATGTCCCCCTCCTCCATATTTTAGAGCTAATCAGAGATTTTCATAGCCGTTTTCGTGATCAGCGTGGTCGATTTAGTAAAGAACAACTGCTTTCGTTTGTGTTACATTTTCACCGTTGGCTAGTATTATCGATGAAGTCTTTCTTTCTAGCGCTTTCGCTCTGTCACATCCGATCTGTGAATCGCAAATAAAGGAACATGCGTCGACAAATGCTGAAATGTTACGGTATTGGAAGCATAGCCAAATCTATTTTAAAAAGTTAGAGGAAACTTTCAACGACCCGTAAAAGCAACTAGAACGCGGTAAAAATATAAAACGTCGCTATTAATTTATTGATAAGCTTCCCCTTTTTACCTGAAGAGCTGGCATTCCCACTTATAATTTACTCTGCAATAAAATACAAGTATTTCTATAACATGGACATCTGACAAAAGATATGCGTACTTGTCACACACTCTCACACTCTCTCTTTCACACACACACACGCGCGCGCGCGCGCGTTTAGGCTGAAGAAGCTTCCTCTTAAGAGAACAACGTACATTCGCGTCATTCTCACACACACACGCACACATATTACATACGTATGTATACCTCTTGTTTGCCAATAATATTTCATGTGTTTCGTATATTTCGTATATAATTACATTATTGACTATAATATTTTGTACGTGTTTCACTATTTAACGAAATTTATAAGTAATGAGAAATTATATTAAGTAATTTGGTATTATGTATTAAATATTTAGTTTTCCTAACAAAACGTGTTACATTTCCCCTAAAAAAAATAAGTAGCCGTGCATCGTTCAGCGCTTTTCAGAAACACGATTGTTTAGGTAGAAATCCACTAATATTGTTAACAGTTCTCATTTTAAATATCTAAAACGAGCTTGGAGGAGTCCTTTGACGATTCACCACCGAAATAAAAAATGTAGTTGCGTATGTAACGTTAGGAATTCTATCAGAATAATCAAGAAAGATGCTTCTTAGTTCGACTGGTATTGCACAGAGGATTGTGTGTGAACGAAGACACCGTATTAGCTTATTACTTTCTCTACTACGTATAGTAAATAGGGGAAGTATTATACTTATTCCACTCAAAGATTCTATACCGAGATTTCACTGGATATACATGTTTTCAGACCCCCTGAATAATAAAAGCAATTTTAGAAACAGGTCAGTGCACATGTGAGGCTATGAACAGCATAATTAAAAAATAAAAAGGCGAATAAACACCAAGCTTAGTAATTAACTTCAGTACCTTCCAAAGATGTAAAACGAAGATTTCAAGAAAATCCCCTCACTCCAACTACCCTTTACATGCAACCTTTTCCGACGTTTTCGATTTTCTCAAAAACGGCTCTAACGATTTTGATTAAAATATCATATAAAATATATTTACATGACAAATAAACTGCATATTTTAAATCTTTTGGGAATAGCCCGTGAAGTCCTCTTCATTCGGAAGGAATTTTGTATAATCTTGTATAATTGGTAAACGTTAAGCGATAGACGAAACGCACTACACAAAAACATTTAGGTCTTTTTAAAACATAAAATGTATTTAAGATATTTTTGTGACATAAGCCATTTCCGAGACATCTGTCATTTATGTTTAGAATTGTTCAATACTCTATCATTCTTTTAAAGGTATGTCGACATTTAGTTGTTTCTCGGTACTGCACGGAAAGAGTACAGAATTGCAGCTATTTCTGCAACGGTTTATCTCGATTAAAATGAAGTAGAACGAAAAATAAGTTTTTGCAAGGTAAGTTTTATATCCATTAATAAACGATACATGGTAAAGAAAGTCATGCGATATTTTTTAATGAAAAGTCTAGTAGGTAATTCAGTTGTAACTTGTTTTACAAAGTGCGACTTTTGTTGTAGCAATGTTTTTGTTTCTTTTTTTATAACCTGCAAATAAATATTCGTTTTGATTCTTAAAACAACTAACCGCCCAATTCTGGAACCATAGTAAATAGACACATGGCATTAAGAATTTGATCGAATGTTAAAACAGGATATGTGAGACAGGGTATCAGGATTTCTGAGAATGTAATCACGTTAAGGAAGTCACAGTCCAATCTGAATTACGGTGCTACAACTTATGACGATGTTCTGCGCATGTGTCACTTTCTGGCAACGTAAACACCAATAACAAGGCTCTAACTCACTCAGCGTGAAGGTTTATGGTAAAAAATGGCGCAAGAGAATCCCGAAAGACTTCTTTTCAACATAAACGGGGGCATAATTCTGTTGCAAGAGCTTATTCCCGCACATTTACGAGCACATAAGCTTATGGAAGGGAACCTAATGGAAATCCATCATGCATGTCAGAGTTGGCGATCATAATTCAAACGCATCAACTAACGAGGCCTGTTTTTGAAGTACCGATAATTTGTTTTATACATAACAGAATATTCTTTTCCAAATACTTTATTATTATTCATTACCTTACACCTTACACTACTTCTCCACATAGGCATCACTGTTATTCAGGCACTTGTCTTAACGAGAAACCAGTTTTTGTATGCCTTCTCAAATAATGATGCCGCCTGTAATGAAAGCCACGTCTGCACTTCTTGCTTCACAACATCATGGTCATTGAAATGTTTTCACCAAGGAATTTCTTCAGATGAATAAGCAGACGAAAACTGCTTGGACTGTAAGGAGGGTGTTGTAGAGAACTGACCTTGAAATTTGTAGAAAATGCGAAGACAACCCGATATAGTGAAAGTCTGTCTTCGCGAATTGTTTCTTCCACAGCTTGCACCAAATCATCCGTGATCAAAGACGCTCGGCCGCTCCGCGCTCATCATGCACATTTTCACGATCTACGTTAATCTGTCTGACTCACTTCCTCACCATCCCATCACTCATTATTGCTTCTCCATAAACCTCACACAATTGGCGATGAATTTTTGCTGGCCGATCTGACTTCACAGTCGGCGGGGCATTCGATTGTTTTGAACATTTCGAAACGCTGTAACAACAGGAAAACACAAAGTGACGATCGCCACAGCTGCGTCTGGCTTTCTAATGAATGGAGGAAGTGGTCGCGCATGCTCATAATCGCGAATGCACGTTGCAGCGGCAAAATAGTGTGACGTAGCGGCTATGGCCCAAGGTTAGCGGGAGGTCGGCGCCAAGCGGTCTGAGTAAACAAGACAACCGCCCCTTGCCAGTGTAAAAACCGGGCGTACTATCGGGAGACAACTAGAACTTTCTGGAAGATTCTTCTCCCCCTCCTCAGAAAGTGTGTTAAAATAGAATTAATTGTTCTTTCACACAAGCCATGTGTTAGACAGGTTGGAAAGGTAGAATCAGACGACTGACATTGAATTTTTCAGTCGTCTGATTCTACCTTTCCAACCCGTCCAACACACGACTTGTGTGGAAGAACAATTCCATTAATTGACCTAATAGTGGTTGAAACTATGAAGCCCGGGACTTGAAGTACTTACAACATTGTAAGTCGCCATTGGGGTATGTCATCTCAATACAATTTGAGATCTCCTTGTGGTTTACCGGGAAACATGCGAATCAGTTGAGAAATTTAATGTCCTACCAGCATGTTGCCATGGTAGCTCAGTGGTTAGAGCAATCGGACGGAGACCGGGAGATCCGTGGTTCAAATCACGGCCACGGCATTGAATTTTTCAGTCGTCTGATTCTACCTTGTGTTGAAATAGTTTTAGAACGTTTGAGAACCTTCTATGGAAGATTCCACTGCCTAAATAAGACAGCGTCCTCGCGCAGTCCAGTGAGCTGCGAGACAGTCGCGAGTTAGTGCGAGGTGAGAGTTTTTTATTCAGTGTGCAAGTGAGTTAGCGACTACGTTTCTGGTGCGACATCAAGAGGAATTCTCCGAGCGAGTTTGATGACGGACGACACTTATGGCGTGCAGCGATTGCTGCTGCGGAGGGAAGGGTTGTGGGAGTCTTATGTTCGACTCCCGAGTGAAGTGAACCGTCCGACGTGAAGAGGCTGTGTCACGAAGGAAGTGAAGTGACGGAGAATTGAACTAGTTCACCTTAGTGAAGTGAACTCCCAATGAAGGTGAACTAAATAAAAACGAAACAGTGACAGTGAGAACAGAGAAAAGTCACAACATTAAAACGGTAATTACTTTAAAAACACGCCTCGTATATACATATTTTCGCAATGGCAGTTCTCATTGCTTAGGTTAATTAAATCGAATCTAAAATCCTCTAGCTTGTTTCCTGCATTGCTCTCCTATTAATATCATACTCAGATCCTTCAACAAATAATTTGCAATGTCTCCGAATGCTGCGATCTGAAGTAAGTCGTGCATTTAATCTATTATGTGAACGGTAAAATATTCAGCGATTGGCGCAAAGAACCATGCTAAAAGACGATACTGTATTTGTGATAGTAATGTGACAAAACACTACACCGTGCAAAAACTCCGTAATGGAATTTCCGGTTATCATTGCGCAGTAAAGTGCAGGTAGAAATTCGCGGAAACTGAGTGAAAGTAAACGTTAGCAGAGAGCACGTAACACTGAGCGGAGCTTTATATTACCACCCAAATCAAAAGGAAGGTAACAAAGTTTATGTAGATCTGGTAGTTATTTTAATTTAAAGGTTTGTTCACTCAGCTTTAGAACCTTCACAAAGTGAAACGGTAATTCGAAAACATTCGCAATTTAAAGTAGCTGTGCAGAATTAAATTATCGCAAGTACAAGCGTAAGTTAAAATCAATCTAATCAGGCATATTTAATAATTTACTAGTATACCGTTGCAGTTTCGAAGCTATGTTATTGAAATAAATCCAGTTGTATTTACATTAATCGGCTATATAATTCGAGTTAATTTACGAGAATATCAAAACCGATCAAGAAAGGAAATAAGGCCCTCACAAAACAATCAGGAGACCCTTCACTCCTCGTTTATTGTAATTCAATATAGGTGAATAAATTAACTGTAAAGAAAATAAAAATGAGTAACCCATAATGAGATTATCAATACTTGAGTACTGCTGAACACAATAGGGAAGGATTGATGAACCTTCCGGACACAAACAGAAAAACATCATTCAAGTGTTCGCAAAATTTTGTGTCTCACCTTCTGGTATTTAATAAATAATTTTAAAGAAATTCTAAATTTTGTATGCTTTTAGCAGGCTCCAAAATAAACTGTTCCTAAATAACTATCGTTTTCAAACACATTACATGCATGAATATTCGCCTAGCATTTGTTAACATTGGAAAGGTATAATCAGACGAATGAAAAATTCAATGCCATAGCCGGGATTTGAATCACGGATCTTCCGGTATCTGTCCGGTTGCTCTAACCAACTGAGCTGTCATGGCAAGTGCCGGTACAACATTAAATTCCCCAAATGATTCACACCTTCCCGGTAAACCACAAGGATATCTCAAATTATTCTGGCACGACCAGACAGAGGGGTTTTAGTAACTAAACAGAGCAATCGTGTTACCGCACGGAGTATAGATGACGCCAGGACACCTTTCTTCCCTCTCCCAGGACCGTTTAGTTGCGACTGTTCCATTCATTCGCTGCATACACACCAGTGGAAAACTCTGGCAAGGAAGAGTTTATACATGAAAATTAGAATCATTTGTGGAGGAATGTGGCAGGCAACAAAACCATCAGATGTAACATAGAGCTCAAAACACGTTTAAAGCATCGTATTAAATAACATTAATTCAATAAACACAAGGAACATGTGACATTAATAGAAAGGAAAAATGAGGAAAGTGGACCTTCAACTCCCTCAGCCCCAAAATACAAATTACAATTTTTCGAGGATCTGTTTCATACACTAATAAGAGCAGACATTGCTTTAAAAGACGTACAGCTTTCGAAATGCTTGTTTAGTAAGCTTTCATAAACAAACTGTACACTATCAGTGCCTAAACATAGGAGTACATTGTTTTTCCTTTTTTATTTCCTTCTAATATTCCTTAATCCTAATCTACCTTTGAAGTAGGGAGGATTTCCTTACTAAACCCCTCTGCTTGGAGATGACACCCCAATGGCTACTTACAATGCCGTAAGTACTTTAAGATCCGTTGTTCAAATCCGGCTATGACATTGAATTTTTCAGTCGTCTGATTCTACCTTTCCAACCTTGTCCTAAACCTGGCTTGTGTGGAAGAACATTAATTATTATTGTTAACATTCTTTATTTAACAACTTAATTTCTTTTCTCGTCATTTCAAAGACACAAGCACAACTGATATGTCACTTCATTATATACATCAGCATGCGTTTTGCAAGCCATCTACATTTGGAGGATTCTACCGTTACACTGTGTAATGAGATTCCCAAAGGAAAAATATTGTTTTATGAAGATATCTTAAGGGTGCTCTGGTAAACCTGGTATTTCTGGGTGCAAGTTGATTCACCTGAGATGGTTTATGAAGACTCAATTCATTCCGATAAATTTAAAATAGAAAGTTTAGATATATCCTTTGGACGAGTCGCAAATAATTAAAAAAAAAAGAATACGTTTAATCCATTTAAGATGTATAAGGTAGATTACAAATTTTAATATCCGATGGGAAATCGAACCGCGATCGCTTGCATGACAAACTCCAATACAAACCATTAGACCATGCAGCAGCTGTTTTGTCCATAAATAAAAGGTCTCGGCTATTTACTGCTCTGATTTCTTTTTGGTTGTGTTCCGCTTATAATGACCATAAAAATTAAATAGAAAAAGTTATTAATTTCCTTCCACCTATCTGCGGTCAGTAATTATTACCTGCCAAGGCGGGTTCAGTCCTGCACTAGAGCGGAAATATGGTGAACTAACGCGATGACACAATACAATCACACGCATACGTCAGGAATAAATGCTGTACAATTTGATTTACCCTTTAACACATCGTTCATAGTGATAACGGTGGAGCGTAAAGTGAATAAATAGAGTTATTCATGAGCAAACTCAACGTGTTATTTGTAATGTCATTACCCTTTGTAATGAAGAGAAGAGAGATCACAACATACCTCTTACAAATGCCACTGAACGTGCTAATCGTTCGCGTTTTCACAAGACTGTACAGAGGGGAGAGCAGGAAGTTGTGTACAGTACGACTTTTTCGTCGTGACAAGCTTATCTGTAAGAGCAGTGATTGGACAAGTCCATTTATCTTATGGAGGGTATATTGGTTCAGTTTAACAGAGCAGCAGGCGCGTACACAACGTAAGATAAGGTGACATCACCACGGTTCCATAATGTAAGATAAGGTGACATCACCACGGTTCCATCATTACAATCTATAAAATTTAAAAGTTCAAACTATAAAAGAAAAAACCGCATAATTAAAAAATGGGACACAAACCCGCGATGTCCAAAAAGCTAAAAGCAACAATACACCAAATCCCAAAAACCAACACACTAAAAGCATGGGCAATAAAAGAGTAAAACGCGTCAAGAACTGTAGAATGCGAGGGACATGAGCGCCATATATCCACTGGGGAGTAGAGTCCCCATTAAAACAGACATAATAAAATTACAAAGCTAAAGGACGCTCAACGCATCAAATGCACAGATTAAAATCACTGTCACGAATAAAACGTAAAACACATTCTACAGCACGCGCGTCGTCTGCCAAAACGTTGGCTATGCCAACAGGCAGACCCACACGAACGCGCAATGGAGCTAAAACTTGACACTCTGTTAAGATGTGACGCACCGTTAAGGGCGCATCACAATGCTCACATACTGGTGCGGGGTCACCACTAAGCAGGTATCAACGACTAAAATTGCAATGAGCGATTTGGAGACGGGCTAAAAGTACCTCTTCCCGACGAGAAGAACGAGAAGAGGTACCCCAGACTAACGGAAGAGGTTTAACCTCCCGCAACTTGTTCCCCCTAAGAGCCGCCCACTCATCGCGCCAGCGCGAGAGGATACGGCAACGTAAAATAACATAAAAATCTGAGGAAGGAACAACACAGGTAAAACATCTGGGTGATAAAATGGCCGATTTGGCAGCGGCGTTGGCAAACTCGTTGCCTGAGATGCCCACATGACCTGGAATCCACGTGAAGGAGACGCCGATGCCGGAAACACCAAGCGAGTGGAGCAGGTCATGAATGCGCTGTACGAGTGGGTGGTAACTGTACAGCGCGCTAATACTTTGAAGACCACTCAGGGAGTCTGAACAAATAAAATAGTGCCGTAAGTCGTGCCGCTGAATGTATAAAAGAGGCTGATAAATGCTAAAAAGTTCGGCGGTAAAAATCGAACATTGCCCGGTAAACAAAAGGTAAAGCTATTTCCACCACAAACAAAGGCACACCCTACTCCATCATCAGTCTTAGATCCATCAGTAAATATAAAAATATAAAAGGCAAGTCCCCGAATTGCGCCTGCAGTTCTAAAAATGCTGATCTAAAGACTGAAGAAGGGGTCTCATTCTTCGGCATCCACGATAACCCAAGGCGACAGTGGGCCTCAGCGCGCAACCATGGAGGAAAACGCGTTTCCCCACTTGGAAGGGCCAGCGCTGGCGTAACGTCCAAATGCCGAAGAAGTTGACGAAATCGAACCCCTGGAGGGAGCAATGCAGAGGAGCTAACTAAGTATTGCCGATCAAGCGAATCCTCGTAAAATATTGCGAAGGACGGGTGGTCAGGCAAGCTGGAGAGTCGACAGGCATAGCTGCACAAAAACATCTCACGCCTGAAGGACAGCGGAGGCTCTGCAGCTTCAGCATATAGGCTAGGTACAGGGCTGGTTGGAAAGGCCCCTGTAGCGACTCTTATGCCACGATGGTGAATGGCATTCAATCGACGTAATACAGATGGACGCGCCGACGAATAGACAATGCACCCGTAATCAAGCTTGGATCGGACCAAAGAGCGATAAGATGTAGAAGGACGGTCCGATCAGCTTCCCAGGACGTGCCACTTAAAATACGTAAAATATTAAGAGAACGGTCACACTTTGCTTTTTAAAAAGGAAATGTGCGAAATCCAGCTCAGCTTCCTATCAAAGATCAACCCCAAAAACTTCGCCTCCTCTGCAAACGGAAGTATCCCTGGCCCAAGATGGAGAGAGGGCGGAGGGAAAGCCTTCCGGCGCCAGAAATTGATACAGACGGATTTTTCGGCGGAGAAATTAAAGCCGCTGGCGTTACTCCAGGCATAGAGACGGTCGATTCAGCTCTGGAGACAGCGTTCGAGTAGACAGGTCCACCGTGAACTACAATAAATGACAAAATCGTCAACAAAAAGGGACGATGAAATGCCAGGTGGAATACATTCAACAATGGGGTTGATAGCAATTGCAAAAAGTGTGACACTGAGTACAGAGCCCTGCGGTACTCCGTTCTCTTGAATAAAACTAGATAAAACCGAGCCCACACGTACACGAAAGACGAGGTCCGTAATAAACTCCCGAAGAAATATGGGAAGACGACCGCGGATATTCCATGCGTGAAGTGTACGTAAAATGCCGCCCCTTCAGCAAGTGTCATAAGCTTTCTCCAGGTCAAAAAACACAGCCACGGTTTGACACTTTCTCAGAAATCCATTCATAATATGCGTCGATAGGGGCACCAGATGGTCGACGGTAGAGCGATGGCGACGAAATCCGCACTGAGCGTTCGCTAGAAGTTTCTGAGACTCAAGCCACCATGTCAACCGCCCGTTGATCATGCGCTCCATCACCTTGCAAATGCAACTGGTGAGGGAGATAGGGCGGTAGCTGGAAGGTAGTTGGCGATCCTTCCCAGGCTTAAGGATAGGGACAATGGTGGCTTTGCGCCAAACGGAAGGAAAAAAGCTGTCTTGCCAAATACGGTTATAGACCTGTAACAGAAAGACTTTACTGTCGGTTGAAAGGTTCTTTAACATCAGGACATGAATGTCGTCCGGACCAGGAGCGGAGTGCCTAGAGCAATGAAGAGCGTGCTCCAGCTCCGTCATTGTGAAAAGTTCATTATAACACTCCTTATTAGCAGACCAAAAATTATAGGTTGCGGAATCCAGCCGGTCTTTGATAGAGCGAAAGCCAGCGGAATAATGGTCTGAACTGGAAACCGCCTCAAAGGCAGCACCCAGAGTGTTAGCGATGGCAGCCGGATCCACTATGGTGGCATTGGAAACCTGAAGGCCAGAAACAGTACAATGCGACACTTTACCTGAGAAGCGACGAAGTTTATCCCAAACAACAGATGAAGGCGTAAAGCGATTAAAAGACTCGACAAAACGAGTCCAAGACGCCTTCTTGCTATCCTGAATAATGCGACGAACCCTGGCGCCCGATTGTTAAAAGTAACCAAATTATCAAGTGTAGGGTGCCACCGAAACACCCTAAGCGCAGTTCTACGGGCACGAACGGCGTCCCGACAATCTTCGTTCCACCACGGAACAGGCAGACGCCGAGGTTGAGAAGATGAACGGGGAATTGCGCGTTCGGCGGCAGATAGAATCGTAGACGTAAGGTGCTGCACCATTTGGTTAATGTCGCTGAAGGGCTTGTCAAAATACACGAGGCTGGAATACAATCTCCAGTCGGCTTTTGTGAATATCCAGGTAGGTACTCTGGAATGCTGGACGTGGTGAGACAGAAGAGAAACGATGCAGGGGTAATGGTCGCTGGAGTAGGTGTCAGCGACGACTAGCAAGCAGGAGTGAGCAAATGGCAAGGTCCAGGTGAGAATGTACCAAAAGAATCAGAAATAAAAGTAGGTTCACCTGTATTGAGGATGGAGAGATTGAATTGATAAAAAATGTCGGAAAGAAGAGTTCCCCTCGCACAAGCCCTTGGCGAACCCCACAGGGGGGTGATGGGCATTAAATTCTCCCAACACAAGAAATGGTGTTGGGAGAGCGGACCGGAGAGCTAGAATGTCCGCGGAAGCGAGGGGAGACGATGGAGGTGAATAGACAGAGCAAACAGAAAAGAAAAAGCCGGGTAAGTGAACAGTTACGGCAACAGCTTGCAAGTCGGACGTAAGAGCGAGAGTTTGAAAATGAACGTCGCTACGCACTAACAACATGACACCTCCATGAGCAGGAGTACCCTCCTCCGGTTCAAGATCGTAGCGAACCGGAGTATACCCTCGGAGATCAAAAGGATCGTGAGGGCGAAGCTTAGTCTCCTGCAAACACACAAACATAGGTGAATGGGAACGCAATAAAAGTTGCAGTTCCGCCCTATGCGATTGCACATAACGTAAATTGCAGGTCAGGATAGCCATAAAGAAGAGGGATAAACTTCTTACTTAGAAGGGCGGCTCAAAATTACCTTCTGTTTAACCTTTGGGCTCGGGCTTTTGGTATGGAGTTGGTCAGACTCCATAGCCTCCTCGAAAAAAAAATTGAGTTTTATTTATGGACGCTCTTTAACTACTATGGTTCTTAGCGTCCCATTCTATATTGGGCGTGAAACACCTGTAATTTTGCTCAGAGGCCTCTTTATCAGGCTTGAGGTTCTTTTACGTGCCGTAAATCTACGACACGGACCACCGGCTTTACTTCCCTTCCGAAGAAAGTCGTGCTAACGATTTTTACGCCCGAAAAAATCCATCGCCCTCCGCCGGGTTTGAACCCGCGACCTTGGGAACTAGAGGCTAGCACGGTACCACTAGTCCACGGAGGACGACAGCCTCCTCGAAGGGAGGGCCCACGCGCTCAGAGCCAGAAACAGATTCAAGCGCCGAGAATCGGTTCTGGGTGGCGATGAGTGAGGGGTGCCGCTGAGCACGGCTTGTCCCAGGAGCGTCCTGGGACTGCGATCTCCGAGGAGGAGGTGAACTTTTCTTACCGCGCGCACGCGGAGGGTCCTTCAGAAAATCTTCCCTATGAAGTTTCTGCTTTGGTTTCTTTTCAGCGGCTTGCGACTTCAGTATCTTAGGACCAGCTTTGGATGGCTTGCTAACAATACCAGAAATGGACGGCCGGATGGTAGTGGCGGTTATTGCAGTCATAGCCCAGGTTTGAGTTTCGGCATCTACTCGTGGTACTGGCAAGGCAACAACAGAACTAAATGTACCAGATTGCAGGAGAGAAGGTTGGCGCGCATGGTAACGCCTCCGGGCTTCGGCGAAGGAGAGTTTCTCCTTTTCCCGGATCTCCTGGATCACCTTCTCGTCCAAGTACCGCGAACAGTCGACAAACGACGCAGAATGAGACCCCTTGCAGTTAACGCAGACGGAGGCTGTGGAACAGGTACCTTCGTGAGACGGCTGGCTACATGAAGCACAGATGGTAACGGCACTCTTACAGGAGACTTGCGTATGCCCAAAACGTTGGCATTTAAAACAACGCAGAGGTCTAGGCATATAAGACCTCACCGCCATGCGTTCGTACCCTGCTGAAATGCTCGTGGGCAGATCGACGCCATCAAATGTTATAAACAGGGTACAAGTGGGTACCAATACCCTGTCGCGTTTGGCCTGCACTCGATGCACTGCTGTCACCTTTTGGTCTGCAAGATAGTCTACGAGTTCATCGTCCGACATACCATCGAGGCTATGGGTGGTAATGACGCCTCGACAGGAATTCAATGTGCGGTGCTTCTCAACACGGATGGGATAACCGTGGAGAAGCGTAGCGCGCAACAAGGTCTTACTTTGCTGATCGGGCTTCGTTTGTGCTAACAAGGAACCATTCCGTAGACGAAAGCAGGACTGAACCGCACCAGCAATAGCATCAATGTCCTTCTGAATAATGAAAGGGTTCACCTTCTCAAAATTTTGCCCTTCTTCGATTCGTGAAATGACCAAATAACAACCAGTTGTCGGTGGTGCTACTTCTGTTACATAAACTTTTCGGCGTTGTTGGAATTAATGGAGAAAGGGTGCTTCATAGCGAAATAAATCCTCCACCATTGCATCCGTTTCCGACCTCGGGCTCTGACTTTCCGGGCGTTACCCCGTCTTGGGTGAGTGGCCTATGTATAGCTATCTCATTCCAGGGTCACATCTCCCAGAACATAGACAGAGGGACCCAACGCCGTCAGAAGTCAGCAGCTCATGCAATGGCCCCCCCCCGCGGGACTGCAGTTGAACAGCGGATACGAACACATACCCTACATGACGACCCCGGGTGGTGGGGATGACGCCATTACCCACTCACCCAGTGCGCAGGTATCCGTCAGGCTGTGTCCACGGAGGATTAAAATAAAAGGATAAAAGAAACTAAAAGTGTGTGCGTTTCGCACGCAAGGTAGGCCGGCGAAGAAGTAAAAGAGATGTGTAAATGAATGGACCTGGGGCGAAATGTGCGTAAAGAGAAGAGAAGTAAGAAACGATGGCGAGGGGCGTCATGTAATGTAATGCACAGAACGCACGAGAGCCTACCTTGAATCCCCCGGTCACGAGGATGAACCCACCTCGACCTGGATGGGGATGAACGGATGAAAATGGCGATGAATGGCTCGGGCACCCCGGGTACGCCTAACCCGTACTCACATAAGGTGAGCCCCTGGGGGGAGCCAAATTTGAAGTGCCGACAAACTTTGTACAAATCTCTATACATAAAATCTTAAGTCCGTGCTTGCAGCGGATGCCGAGTAGTTTCATGTGGACGGACGGATAAGCGATAGTAATATTAGATAGTAGGTAACAATAGATACGTGGGTACACCGTAGTAGCCTACGCAACTAAAAGAGTGAAATACTTATTACAATGGTAAGTTTAGGAAGAAGATAAGCAAAATATTTTACCTAAAATACCTCGAAAATGTTGATAGATACACATGTTGGATGTGCACTTAGTGTAGGCCAATTCCCTGTCTATTTTTTCTAGGCGGGAGGATCTGCATTTTACCTGTCTGTTAGTATTCTGGTACAACATTATCAGGACTCCATGAAATCATACTTGCGTTGAATCGATTGATTCGGCGACATTGTTAATATTTATGTTGTCTAGTCATATAATTGCATGTTAAATCTATTTCCGTAACATTATTGTGAATAATCCAATAGTATATAAGTTTTCCGATTCACTGTCTTACGGGATGGATGAGAAAGGCTTGATGCATTTTATACATTATTCATTCGTGTGGATTCCCTTCCATCGCAGGCTTTGCATGTCTAGGACTGTTTCCTCTCTTTCTTTCTCTCTCTCCCTTTTTTCAGCAGGGCACTTTGATTAGTCCCAATAACATAAAACAGTTTTGTCAATGCGGAATACAACCTACGACACATCTCTTTTTAACGTTGCGTAGTGCATTAGTCGTTTAAATTTTACACTGTTTATCTCTCGTATATTTACGAATGCCTGCCTATGATGGGATAACAGGATTTCCTTGAGTAGCGGACAGAAAAACGATTATCCATATTTTAATGTATTTTTAAGTCGTCCTTAGCATATAAAGCAATATCGACGGCACTGACTTTGGAAATAACTGCTCAAGTGTGTGTGTGTGTGTGTGTGTGTGTGTGTGTGTGTGTGTGTGTGTGTGTGTTTCATTTATTGATTCACTGTGTTTTAGCAAGCAAAGGTTGCGTATTTGGCCCACTGGAGTGAAAAACAGGTTTCTTGTCTACAAAACACTTTGCTGTCTGAGGACTGCCGGATGCTGCTACGTTGAGCGACTTTCGCTTAGGTAGGTACTAACCTCTTCCCCGGCTAAAACATAAGTGAACGTGCAGTATACAGCCGCCTCCAACTATTCTGCTTACATCGGTGGCTTTCACCAAACAATGGCTTGATGTACATAGTTTAGTGTTAACTCGTTGACAATGGATTTAATGTTACATTTCAATTCTTTATTATTTGAAATTCTCGCTCTTTCAGCGCTGTGGAGAGTAGATAATGATTGCAACATTCTCCCGGGAATTGAAAAAAGTGCGACACAGTGCAAGAGGTGAATAAACTTCAGCAGACACATTACGCAAAAAATCAGATGAAGGATCAAGTGTTATGAAAATCCCAAACTTATTTTCTAGACGATTTACAAATTTTTATTAGGCTTTTAATGCAGTAGTACTTTGAGTTAACCAGAAAGGTGAATTGATACTAGCTCAATTTAGTTAGGTGTTATTGACGCTTATCACCCCCAATCTACTAACACGGTATTTAAAAAGTCTCTGCCATCTTCCTCTGCCGCTTGAAATTGAGCTGGGTTGGGAAAGATCTTACTGAGTCTAGGTTTATATTAAATATGACGCACAATGCATTTGTATCTGAGAAATACTTTCAAATATGTAAGTTTGTTCATCTCGATTTAAGTTGCATGCACCTTAATCGTTCTTCCCTACAAGTATGTTGTTTATATGCGTATTTCAGTTGTATGTCCGATGTTCCTGATAACATACATAGTGATCAAAGAGTAAGGATCTTCGCATCACAAGAGTTTGGAGGCAGCTTCCTTTAAAATAAAACACTTGACCGCTCTTAGTTTGGGCATTAATGACCTGTAGGAAGATCTACTCTCTAATAACATAACCAGCATTATTGTATAGTGCCAAAAATGCCACTTTCGGAAAGTGTTACCCCAGTTAACAGCGCTAACTCAGTGAGCTGGTTCGAGAGACATAAAAATAATAAAAAATGAGAAAAAAATGTATCATAAAACGATTACTTACCATTTTTTCGCATCTAAACTTCTGAATATTAAATGTTCCGATAGTCAAATTTCCAATTTTTTAAATTTGTTTCCGAAGGCAAACTTCTGAATGTACTTTCTCCGAATGCTATTAACAAGAATTGGATTTTTTAAAAATTTGAGCTTATATAAGAAAACTTTAATTATTTATAATGGGAAGTTATATCCATTGGCACGAAGAAATTCAGGCGTCTATTTTCTTCTTTGTACTGATGATACATAAAAACGATAGCTTTAATTCTTTTCTGTACTGTTAGGCACTTTTTTCGAGGTAACGATTTTACTTTTCTCCCCATCAAAAATTCTCTCAGCGAAGTTTTTGTATCCCCCTGTTCTTTCTCAAGTTCACTTATTGCTGTATAAAAGTTGGGGTGATGTTTACCAATTACTAATTGTAGACGATTGTGGAAACCCTCACTTAAATTATTCGTGCTGTGTTCGTCGTGTAAAGTAGCCTGGTACTGATTCCAAATACCAACAAGATGTCTTCTGCCCCGTGATCTTCGGCCTGAACATGTAATTTATATCGAAGTATTCTAATATGACTTGAATTTCTTCACAAGAATTTTCTTGCAATTCTTGAAAGCAGTCTGGCACGTCTTCGACGGTAACAAACGCAAATGCTAATAGCATATGCGTTTCTGTTTTTAACTTCGGTTTTCATAATTATACTGTTCTTGTCATCCTTCCTTCTGAATCCTTCTGTACAGCTTGTGACAAACGGAAGAAACAACAAGGGACAAAAAAGTCTGAAAGCATCTCAGAAACGCAATTTATAATGGCCTTTTCAAAGTCGCACAGTACTTTGCTTAGCAATGCTATCTGAACTGTCAAATTTCGAACTGCATTTAAAATGCTTTGAAATACTTCTCTATAAGAATTTTGATCTTTGCAAACCAAAAACTAATGGTAAGGCAATCTGAGCTCCATAATTTGGGTGCTCCTTGTTACCAAACCCATTATCGTAAACAACTGCAGGAATATGCTTGGACTCACCTTGAAAGTGCCATCTGAAAACCACATATTACTTCGGAAAAGAGCCTGCAGATTTTATTTTGTGGTGAATACTATGACACAGTTTCTTGATTTAATTCTGCACTGAAATTATCGTGCAAAAGGAATCTTTCCCCACGGGGCGTCCTTGTATACCGAATGGGTATCTCATGTAGTTCGTTTAAAGATCTGGGATTAGCAGGTTGATCGTGTCTTCTCTCTCTTCTGATTGTTTTCAATTTTCTCTTTCCGGCAAGAAAGGAAGTACACCAGAAGGAACACGCTGCAACTCTGTTCTCAATATCTGGGATGGTTGAAGATCCGGAGAGTCAGCAGCACGCTAGATTACTTCGAACAATTTCCGCTTCTGCTTCTTCTCTGTTAAGAGGACGCGTGTGTAATGATCGATCATCTCCTTTAACAACTCTAAAATTTCGTGAATTTCGACTGTTATGGACGCGCAGAACACTCCTTTGTGCGCAATTTTACACATTCGCAATAGATATTACCTTCTCGGTCAGTTTTACATTTATAATATATGTACCTTTCCAACCCTGTCCAACACACGGCTTGTGTGAAAGAACAATTAATTCCATTAATTGACCTAATAGTGGTTGAAGCTATAAAGCCCGGGACTTAAAGTACTTACAATGAATGTATGTCGCCATTGGGGTATAGCATCTCAATACAATTTGAGATCTCCTTGTGGTTTACCGGGAAAAATGCGAATCAGCTGGAGAATTTAATGTCATGTCGGCATGTTGCCATGGTAGCTCAGTGGTTAGAGCAACCGGACGGAGACCGGGAGATCCGTGGTTCAAATCCCGGCTATGGCATTGAATTTTTCAGTCATCTGATTCTACCTTTTCAACCCTGTCCAACACACGGCTTGTGTGAAAGAACAATTAACTCCATTAATCACTTATTGCTTGCACATTCTTCTACACTTCCACCAAGTTTGGAGTTATTCGGGAAATTCTTTCTTGGTGTTGCAATTTTCACAAACGGCAGTGTATAATGATAGCAACAAGCACTACGTATTACGGAAACGAAGAAGGATTGTCTATAACCTTAAATATAGGAATTATGTTTAATGATTCGGCGCAATGGTACGAAAATGTGCCATACGCAATGACGGCATCATCAATACAATGTATAGTGCTGGTCCAAATATTTCCTTAATCCGACTGGTTTAAGATCTTTTGGATGTCCAAGTATCCTTTGAAACACTAAAACATTACGTCCTAAGGTCTACTTCTTTTCGAGAGGAGCTCTGCAATTAACGTCTAGAGATCCCATTGTTCTGTCTAAATATGTCTATGCTTTTTCTATCCTAATTATGTGAAGAGGTTCTGGTTAATAAGAGTATTGTATATTTCAATGGAGCGTGGCCAATTGTGATAATATTTTCACGAGAACCTTTCCCTCCCAAAAAATCGGAAGAACAGAAATGGGCTGCTTAGGTCACCTTTAATTTCAAAATGCGTTTTATTCTAAAGTGTATAAAAGTTTCCACAAATTTACAAAGACTAATATAAATTTCTTTTGACGTCGATATTTTTAGAAAGCTTTGTGTAAGCGCGTGAGTTGAAAAATTAAGGTTATGTCCGTAATATCGGACGGTGAACAAATGAAATGCTAGAAATGCTCAAATGAACCGTAATTGTGTCGGGACGCCGCTCTGAGTTAGGCTAGACCTAGCCCAAGTTCCTGCTTTGCCATCTGGACCTCTCAGGTTCGAAGCTCCACCAGCTGCTTTCTCTTGCTTGAAGATGTTTTAAATTAAGATTATCCCTATCGCCTCTTATCTCAGGAATGGTTGAGAGCAATAATACAAACACGTGTTCGATTATTAGTTGGATTTATTTCAGTTGTAAAAGCATGAAAGAGCTAACCAAGTTATTTCCCTTAATTGCATGTTCGCGCCTTTTATGTATTCTTAACTCCTTCCCATTACCCCACTATTTGCAATAATTAGTGGGAATCTAAACTCATTATCGTCACACGATCTCTCTCTCTCCTACACGTTCTTCAAACAACGTGTCGTAGATTCAGCGCAGGTATCGCTGTTAAGGAAACAGGGTCAAGTGAACCGCCTGAAACAGTTCCTTTTTTACTTCCCCTATTACGTACAATAAGTAGGGGAAGTATTGTTCTCCACCCAAAAATTCGATGTCGAGATTTCATCATAAATACATTTTGAAGTCCCCTGAACCTGAACCAAAAAGAAGCATTTTTAGAAAAGGATAACTCAAAAACGAAAAGTCGCTTAAATATCAAACTTGGAAGTTCAATATTTTCCAGAGATGTGACATGAGGTTTTATAGAAAATCCCCTATTCCCAACTACCCCTTACATGAAACATTTTTAAAAAATTTTGATTTTCTAAAAAATATATTAAGGATATTTACATCACAAATAAAATCTCTATCTTGAATTTTCTGGGAATTTCTCTTCATTCGGAAGGAATTTTGTATAATCTTGTATAACTAGCAAACGCTAAGCGACAGACGAAGACATACTAGACAAAAAATGTATATCGCTTTAAAACACAATTTATTCCAAACAGCCTTTTTTGTGGCATCAGCCATTTTCAGATATCGTTATTAATGGTTGGAATTATTCAATACTTAGCCATTATTTTTAAAGTCCTGTCCTTTTCAGTTGCTTCTCGCGATGTCGTGGAAAGAATATGGAATTTTAAGGCCAGCTTATAGCGTCCAGTTCTAAAACATTTGACTGTCACTACTCCTTTATTATCTATAATGAAATGCAAAAAGCACTTATTTTTGAAAACGTTTATCTCGATTAAAATAAGTACCTAGATAGAAAATAAACTTTCGTAAGAATAATCTGCATACGCACTAATAAGCGATAAAAGGCGGCGCCGTGGCCGAGTGGTTATACTGCTCACCTCTCACCATGGTGGTCGGGTTCAATCCCAGGAAACTGCATGTGGGACTTGTGGTAGACAAAACGGCATCTAAGCGGGCTTTCTCCGGTTTTCCCCGTCATTCATTCCAGCAATTGCTCCATCATCACCTTTCCTTTCATTCATCGCACCGCCATTTCATATCATCTCCTTCCTCGCTTTCATACCAGGCTTCGAGCTGATCACCCATCTGGCTATTCTCTCTGATCTATAGTCTGTGCACCCGGAAAGGCGTCTGACTGCAAGTCCTGTAAGCACCTGCACCCACCTGTAAGTTCTAAGGGTGTAAGCCCTAACAACGGGAAGGGTAAACGGAGGAGGAAAAAAGAAGACTAATAAGTGATAGAGGGTAGAGAAAGTCACGAATGTCATACATAAGATTTCTTATATGAGAATGCCCTGACGCGCACATTCGCGCCATAAATTGTAACAGATCTGTTTTGATTGGTGCTTTACATAGCGTTGTATGAGAATTCAATCGCCAGTATTTCTGCTGTCACAATTCTGATGACATATCTAGGAAATCTTATATATCTCCTTCTATCGTCGGTCGTCCCTCTCATACAATCTGTTACTTTTCCAACTTCCTGTGCTGCTTATGTCCACTTGCTAGTTGTTTTACTTGCTAGCACGCTTTTATGTCTAACGGTTTTTTACAATATACCCACTATATATAGGATTATAATATTTTATACTGTAAGCTATTTACATCCGTTCCCATTTACTACTTACTTCCTTTTTAATATACTTTCTTTGTTATTACTCTCCCTGTTGTTTATTTACATACTTGTGATCACATTCTTTGTATTAATTATGGGGTAGATATTCCCCTACAGAACCCTGCGTTTACAGTCGCTCGACATTGTCTTCTGAGGATAAGGGAAAACTTTGGGAAAACCCTTATCAGGTAATTGACCCACAAGGGATCTCTTGAATGTGAAGAAGACACGCTCGCCACACACGATGGAGATAAGCTGGAAAGGGTTTACTCGTGGTATTCAGCTTTACACATTGAAGGAATAACCAGTAACGGTCTGTTTATAAATCTGAACTAAATTAATCGCTTGATATTTCAAACCAGTACCTAAGATAAATATACTAACATAAAATACAAATCGTGCGTATAACACCCCCAAGTAGAGCCAAAGCTGGAAACCTTTCAGACTATCCTCACAAGGCAGGAGAAAAATGCACCCGAACATTAAAGAGAAGTTCGCCACAAACATTAGAGGTTAACAGAGGTGTTAATTTCGCGTAATCATGTTTGCTGTGGAGGAACTAAGGTACGCGAATTAATAAAACTTTTTAAACTGTTTTAAAACTAAGTATTAAGTATTATAGCCCCACTTCGCCATAAAATTGAACAAAAACTTATATGAAAAATGGAATGAGAAAAAAAAATCTGATGTGTTACAGTCACATGACTTTCTCTACTCTTGTACAAACTGTTTTTACAAACGCTTATTCTCCATATGCTTCAAGTTAATCGAGATGTTAATCTTATTGCTAATTTTCTTATAGGTACAAGGAGAATATGGTAGGGTTTAAGCGATAGTCAAATCTTTTAAGAGCTGGTTGCTATGTGGCGCATTCCATTCTCTTTGCATATCCAGGACATAAAAAAAATGAATAACGAATTCCCATTTGAGAAAAAGTATTGGAAAATTTAAGGGAATAACAAGCAATATCTCGATAATGGTTCACTCAAAAAAAATAATGTATATGACATAAAATGTGTATTTTAACGCGATCTACATTTTTTGTGTAGTAAAATTTTGTCTATCTCTTATGGTTTACCAGTTATGCAAAAGTCGTTCACAATGAAGAATACTATTGGAGACATTCCCAGAAAATTCGAGATATACATTTCATTTGTCATGAAAATATCTTAAACATATGATATTTTAATCAAAATCGTTAAGAGCCATTTTTGAGAAAATTAAAATTCTCGAAAAATGTTCCATGTAAAGGGTAATCTGGGGTGGGGATTTTCTTGAAAACTTTCGTGTCGCATCTCCGGAAGATACTGAACCTAAATACCAAGTTTGGTGTTTATCCGACTGTTACACACACACACACACACGCACGCACGCGCGCGCGCGCGGACATGTTTCCAAAAATGCTTTTTTTTTAATTCAGGGGGCCTCAAAACATATATTTTCGGTGAAATCTCGGTATCGAATTTTTGGGTGGAATACAATACTTCCCCTACTTACTATACGTAGTAGAGAAAGTAAAAAGGAATAATAATGGAGACAATAATAAAATTCTGGTATAGATGTTTGGTTAAAGAAGAGGGAGAAATCTTAAAGTTATGCATGAAGCAGCAAAAAAAGCTTGAGAGCACAAACAGTTGGTGGGCAGGGTTAGGAAGAATTATGGGGGAAATAAGAATGGGAGACATATGGAAGCTAGAAGAAATGAATGAAAGTGATGTAGGTAAACTGGTAAAAAGCAGAATAGAAGACACAGAAAGGCAGGAGATATGGGAAAGTTTAGAAAACAAGAAATCATAACAATTTTATAAACATATAAAAAGAAACGGGACAAGAACCATATGTAGATTACTGTAACAGAGACAAGAAAAAGAAGGGATAATTTGGATGAGAACAGGAACAATGTTTCTAAGAGGGATAAGAGGTACAGATAAAGGAATGTGTGAAATGTGCGGTGAAAAAGAAACTGTAACGCATTATACGACGGAATATGAGTTAGCGTTATGGAGAAAAATGGTTTGGGAGGAAAAATGGGTAAAAATAGAGGGGAATTGTAACTATAAAAATGTTAACGGGGAAAGCAGAAAGGAAGGTTATAAGTGTAGGTGAGTTTTTACAGAAAGCAAAAGAAAAATGGGGAGGAAAGTAAGGATACAAGAACAGAAGACCGAGGGAAGGAGGGGGATAATTAAGATAAAAGGAAAGGGACAACAAGAACTACTAGGCGGGACAAACGGCTTGGGTGCCATGCAAGCCGAGGTAGCAACAAGGTTAATTAAATTTGTACATAGTTTAGGTTAGGCAAATGAAAAATTGTGAAAGTTATGTAAAGGAAGTTGCACAAATAAATTCATTCATTCATTAATTAATTAATTCATGTACTGGTCTTGAAGTTCCATACTCTCAACTCATCACAAGAAACGAGAGAATATGGATTTAGAACTGAAAAATGTATGATAAAGTATTGGAAAATTCCAGAAAATAGCAATAAATACCTTGAAAATGGATAACCTACAAAAAAAAACTAATTTGAATATAAATTGTGTGTTATAACGAGATCTACATTTTTTATCAAGATTTTGTCTATCTCTTATGGTTCAATACTTAAACACAATTGCACAAAATTCGTTTAGAATGATGAGGACCTCAAAGGTTATTCGTAGTAAATGTAAAATAAGCACTTTATTGGTCACGTAAATATTTTAAAACACCCACCCCATAGTACTCTTTACATGGAAAATGCTTCCTTATATTTTATTTGCTCAAAAATGGCTATATCGATTATGATAAAAATAACACATGCTTAAGATATTTTGCATGACAAACAAAATGCACAAAATATTGAATTTTCTGCGAGTAGCCACTGAAGTCCCATTCACTCTGAATAAATGCTGATAATTTAGTAAACCACAAGAGGTAGACGAAAGCTTACTACAAGGAAATACGGATCTCCATAAAACACACTGTTTGTCAATTGCATTTCTTGTGCAATTAACCATACTTATTCGTGATTTTTGTTACTACTTGTTCGCATTTTCCAATGCTTCATTTTATAAATATTTGGTCACCATTGAGTTCCTTTTTTCGATATCGTGCAAAGAGTATGCCAGCACATAGCAACTCTTGTTGAAGATTTGACTATCGCATCAGTCTCCTGTAACCACAACGAAATGTGTAATGAAACCATTTCTGCAAATGTTTATTTCGATTAACATAAAGTAGATAGGAAAATAAGATTTGTGCGAGTAGTTTTTTAATGAATGGATAGATAAAGTGCTGTGAATGTAACATTAGATTTTTATTTCAAATCTGCGACTTAACTACGCCACCTGGTAGAGCTGTCCTAAGCATTACTTTCCTGGGAGAATGTATTCCTAAAACGCGCCTATTAAGTTCTGAGTTAGCCTCCAATAATATTTTCTACATAAAATACACCACTGCTGCAGGTGCCATATTTTTCCAGGCTTTTCAAGAAACTTACATCTTCAGTTTAAGCAACTGCAATGCAGATACCCTCTGTTGCAACGACTTCCCACTCACGCATTCAAACATGGAAATACTGGTAAATCATTAATGTGCAATATTTATGACAAATCTAGGAAAATGTCGAAATTTTGAGAAGCTACTATAGTATAGTACTAATGTCACTTCAAAAAAAAGAGTGTAACAAATAGAGGGCATTTATTGGGTAGAATAAATATCGCCGTTACCCTCCAATGGCACAGCTAAGTTGTAAATAATGCAGGACAGTTTAATACTTGTTCTATATTTTTGGAAGCTGCGCATAACAGGTAAAGTTATGACCGTTGACATAATGAATGACAACGGTCATGAAAGCTAGTAAAGTTATTATCCTATAACCTTTGCCCTCATATCCCAATTGAGTCTGCGAAGACTAACAAAATTGAATTTCCTAATTGTGTGGTATAATGGTGCTGAAAGTAATAAAACTGT
This sequence comes from Deroplatys truncata, assembly GCA_030765065.1. Classification (NCBI taxonomy): domain Eukaryota; kingdom Metazoa; phylum Arthropoda; class Insecta; order Mantodea; family Mantidae; genus Deroplatys; species Deroplatys truncata. The sequence continues at coordinate 123,543,609 of CM060978.1, forward strand.
TAGAAGGCTTGTACTATTAATGCACATTTTATTTCATTTTACTTTTAGAAAGTGGGGGATCTACTAGACTTTCAAGCTTTGGTCGATCAAGATAAAAGAGGGAGGCTCGCAATGGCTTCGAAACAAGCTTATTATCTCATGCCCGCAGTGCGGTTTTAATCGCATCAAATTACTTAACTGAGGTTCCTTAAGTCATCTCTCGCTCCTGAGGCATTCACAAATATTTCGAAATAACGACCAAAAATGATAACTCATCATTGTGAAATAGCATTCGTATCTGAAAACTATCAGATATAATATAATTTTGAAAGCTAGATCACGTATTACTCCTAATCATTGCGATTAATGATTAGAAGCTTTTTCATTAAACATTTACACACTCGCAGAGGACTTTTAAGCCCCCTCCCCCAATACATATCGCACAGATCAGCCTCGCACAGCCAGTTTTACTTCCTCTACCAGTACCCGTAGATAGACGAAGTTTCATATTCCATTAAAAAAATTAGATATCGAGATTTCACCGGAAATACATATTTTGAGGTCCCCTAAATAAAATCCATTTTAGAAAAAGGTGTGTGTGTTCAGTGTAACTCAAAAACGAAAAGTCCGTTAAATACCACAAATGATGTTTAAGTTCAGCATCTTCCAAGGATGTGACAGGAAGATTTTCAAGAAAGCGCCCCACCCCATACTAAAGGTTTACATAGAAGCATTTTGTGTTATTTTTAATTTTCTCAAAATGGTTCTAAGGATTTTAATTAAAATGTCATATGTTTAACATTTTGAAATGAGAAATAAAATGTGAATTTCCTGTGAGCTTTAATTTATTTGATTGCATTATGTATAATTTTGTACAACAAGAAAATTTAGCAGATAGAAGCTACAGGAAACAGTAGAGTGCATTAAAATGCACAATTTGTATGAAATAACTTTCTTAGTAGCGGTAGGCATTCTTTTGTTGCATATTCCAAGTTGGAAGCTTAGAACTTCCCTAATCCAACAAACATGCTTGAAAGTTTGCGATTCTGCGATTCTTTAATTCTTCCCACTCGCGCCCCCTCCTGTTATCAAAAAAAGATCATTTGAATGCTGTTTCCGCAAGTTGAAACATTCTGCTTAATTATAAAAAAATCTGGATAAAAATAAATCGAGAAATGTAGCGAGGATGGAAGGGTCACTTTTTATACGAATAGGTGAATTTGTCGTTAAAACAGAAAGTCATGTGAATGCATCACATGAGACTTCTTCTTTTCTGTTTGTACAATATTGGGCTTGTAATTTCTTACCTACGAATAAAGTACAGTGCTTTCCATTCACACTGTGGCCACTGCATGACTACTCAAGGGCCGGCCATCGCAGCTCGGACTCCCGAAACAGTTATAATATCCCCGCCGTACCATTTCGGCTCCCCCAACTCCGAAAAGTTACCATGAATTAATCTATCATACCATTATGCCGAGAGAGGCCGCATCTCCATCTGTAGCCTGGTCACGTGGTAGCAACTGCCGCTCTTCTACGTTAGATACCCTAGCCGAGTGACGCAACAGGCTGCCATAGCGACGAAAACTGCAAGCTGCGTTCAGGAGGCGTTTCAGCACCGGATGTAGCAGAATACATCTGTGACAACTTTGATATTAAAACTTAACTATAACGTAGACAGTGCTGGGTTCGAGGCACCGATATTCGGACCAATAGCTTTAGTTTCCGAACGCTGCTGGTCAATACGGCCAAAAGGAGCTCTGGATGGGATTCTCTAAACTGAAACATTTCTAGGTGTGCCACTGCCATTTTCAAACATATGCCTAACCATTCTTAAAGACTTTCTGTGTTTCTTTTGCCTTTCGCTACATTCAGTCATTCATGTTGCTAACACAGAAAAACGAATGAATATGTTACAAGAATCTTAGCTACAGAAAAAAAGTCTGATATTACATTCACATGACTTTCTCTACCTACTAAAGTAGTTTTCTCTTACATGAAATTGAATTTTATTTATGGACGCTCTTTAACTGCCATGGTTCTTAGCGTCCTATTCTATATTGGGCGTGAAAGACCGGAAATTTTGCTCAGAGGTTCCTTTACGTGCCCTGAATCTACGTCACGGAACCACCGGCTTTACTTCCTTTCCGAAGGAAGCCATGCTAAGGATTTTTTTACGCCCGAAAAAATCCATCGCCCTCCGCCGGGTTTGAATCCGCGACCTTTTTGTTTTTTCTCTTAGGTAAACTATTCTTACAAAAGCTGATTTTTCTATGTACTATGTATTAACACTATCGTGTTTGCAAAACGGGTTTCGTTAAACATTTCACTGGAGGTGCAAAAGGCATTGTGGGAACTGAAACGATAGTCAAATCCTTAAAAAGCGGGTCGCTATATTTTCACTTTAAATTCCTTACTCTTTACACGACAAGCGAGAAACAAATGAATGCTACCTTAGAAGTTCAAAAAAATGTACAAGTATTGGAAAATTCAAACCAAGAGCAACGAATAGCTCGGAAATTGTTATAGCCACAATTTTTTAGTCACATTTATATGCCGTCTATACAGCTCAGATCATTTACGTGACTTTGCTTTTTAAACAATTGTTCATCAGCAATGATGTTCACTGGTTTGTCATTCTGTTAATAATTGGATTTGTATTGCTTTGGGTTAAAAAGTTAAATCCAGTTTTATTTATGGATGCTCTTTAACTACTATGGTCTTAGCGTCCCGTTCTATATTGGGCATGAAAGACTGGAAATTTTGCTCAGAGTTCTCTTTATCGGCTTAAGGTTCTTTTACGTGCCATAAATCTACGACCCGGACCACCGGCTTTACTTCCCTTCCGAAGGAAGTCTCGCTAAGGAGTTTTACGCCCGAAAAAATCCATCGCCCTCCGCCGGGTTTGAACCGCGACCTCGGGAGCTAGAGGGTAGCATGGTACCCTAGAACACAGAGGAAGACACGTGAAATTCACACACGCATTCACAGTCTCATCATACTTCAGGACTCTAGCGAAGATAGGGAATTATGGCTAAAGAAAAAAAATCCACCATCCAGCCGGGACCTCTGGAGGCTAGGATGCTAACCACCGCTAACCGCCACTAACCGCCACGCCACGCCACGCCACGCCATACCATACCGGCAGTCCCAAAATATTTGTCATAAGTTGTGTGTTTAACGAGATGCACATTTTTTGAGTAGTAAGTTTTTGTCTGCCTCATGATTTATCAGTAACACAAAATTAAATAAAGTGTTCTATGTAAAGGGTAATTTGGAGCATTTCCCAGAAAATTTTCGTGTCGCGTTTTGAATAATGTTGACTTAAATACTTTGTTACTGAGGGAGTTGGCTCCGCGGTAACGTGTGAGGCTCGCATTCGGGAGGTCCCGGGTTAATTTTCTCGTCGACCGCCCACTCGACCTTGAATTTTTCTGGTTTTCCCTGGTCGGTGCGAGGAACCTGGGGTGGTTTCTCATTTACTACCTTTTCCTTTCCTTCATTTCCCTTTCATTCCATTTCCTTCCCATCTTTAAGGTATGCTTCTAGGTTTCGTGGTGTGTGGCGGTGCCGGATAGATGGCATGGATGCTTGTTCCGAGGAAAAAGTATTCTCCGTGGGCACTAAAGGGCTGTTTGGTTGGATGGGTTGTTCGTCGCCCTCTCTGAGCAGCTCCAACATTAGGACGGGTCTTCGAAACTGCAAACAGTAGTTTCTGTGGTTCGTCTACCTGTGGCCTGTAGTCTCCTATAGTTCCTTCAGTTCATCCCTTCCTCCTGGAGGGATGGTACCCCTCACTAGGTCACAGTGCACGAGATGTCCGCTTCGTTGCATGCCCTATACTCTATAAATACTATGTTGGGGATTTACTCGACTTTTCATTTTCGAGTTATGCTCGCTCGCTCTCTGTCTCTCTCTCTCTCTCTCTCTCTCTCTCTCTCTCTCTCTCTCTCTCTAATGAAATGTTTTTCTCGGTTGGGGGGATTTAAGGATCTCAAGGAATGTTTCCATGAAATCTCAATATCTACTTTTTCTTTTAGTGGATACCATACTTCCTCTACTACTAGATAGGTGGTAGGAGAGTAAAAAGTACTTTTGGCAAGATTCAGTGTTTTCAAGCAACACTGGCGCCATTCAAGCAACTATATGAAGGACAAACTGTTGCAATCTGGGGGAATCCGCAATATTTGTTTCACTTAACTATGCGTTGAATAACAGTTCAAAGCGCTAAAGAAGCCTTACCTTGCGATGCTGCCCGACTATGAATTCTCGCTGCAACAGAACGCAGTTGCTCCAAATTTTCATTTGGCTTCGAGGAAAATGATTTTAGCTTCTCCAGCAGCGTTTCGTTGAGGTCATCCGACATTTTAAGGGTTAGACACCACGACCTCCAAAATCTGCAACAAAAGAAATGTAACGCTTTAAATATTTATTATAATCTACGGCCTGCTTCTACAAATTTGGTACTTATCGTTAGGTCTAACATATTTTTAGATGGTCCATTGATTTCCCAGAGGTAGGAAATTTAGCTTTATGTGCTTTGTGAAGGGAATGGCAAAAGGATTTGAAAGGAGATACCATAAAATTTTACATTCTGAATTACATCTGCTGGCGATGTGGGAGCATCAATTTTCATGAATAAAAATGTTAAGAATGCCATCAGCTTTACGTTTTTCATAGTAGTTAGGCAAACTTTTAATATTTTTAGGGAAATCTTCATTCCGTTTGTATTTTCTTTTATTTTTTCATTTTTACTATTCTACTACGTATAGTAAGTAGGAGAAGTGTCGCATTCCACCCAAAAATTCGTCTCTCTCTCTGTGTTGTGAATCGCATAACTAAAAATGAAAAATTGGATAAATATCAAACTTGGCATTTAGTTGAGTACCTTCCAAAGATGCGACACGAAAATTTTTAAGAAAATCCTCCCCCTCAGACTACCCTTTACATGGAAGTTTTTCGGAATGTTTGATTTTATAAAAAATGGCTAACAATTTTGATTAAAATACCACATATTTAAGATATTTACATTAAAATAAAATTTATATCTTGAAGTTTCTGGGAACAGCCACTTGAACTTCATGTAGAACTGGCAAATCTTAAGCGATAGACGTAAACGTACTATAAAGAAACGCAGATCTCTTTAAAGCACTATTTATTTCAAATAAGCTTTTTGTAGCATAAGCTAATTCTGAGATATTCGAACCTATCCGTTATTAAAGGTTCGAATTGTTCATTTCTTGGTCATTCTCTTAACTCCTATCAACATTCACTTGTTTCTCCCGATTGCATGGTAACAGTATGGAGTTTTAAGGCCAGAATATAAGCATCCAGTTCTTAAATACATCACAGTTTCCTTTGTATTTATAACGAAATGTGTAATGTAGCTATTTCTGCAAAGGTTTATTTGGGTTAAAATGTAGTAGACAAAAAAGAAAGAAAGAAAGATTTAGTAAGAGTAGTTTGTATACCCACTAATAAGCGATAGAGGTAGCGAAAGTAATGTGAATGTAATATATCAACTTTCATAAAAAGGTCCGTCTGTGTCTGTGAACAGCCTAAGTCAAAAAGGAAAGATCAAAAGATAAATAAACTTGGTATTTAGGTTCAATATCTTCCAAAGATGCGACACGAAGATTTTCAAGAAAAACTCAAACTAGACGCTTTACAATTTTGATTAAAATACTATATATTAAAGATATTTACATTATAAATAAAATGTGTATCTTGAATTATCTCGGAACAGCCTGTGAAGTCCACTTCATTCGGAAGGAGTTTTGTATTTTTCTTGTATAACTGGTAAACGTTAAGCGATAGACGAAAATGCACCCTCTTCTTCTTCCTCCGTTTACCCTCCCCTAGTATTAGGGCTTAGACCCCCCCCCCAGGACATACAAGTGGATGCCTGGGGTCAGACGCCTGATGAGGAGCACAGAGCACTGTGGGTCAGAGAGAACAGCCAGGATGGGTGATCAGCCCGAACCGTGGTATGAGAGGGAGGAAGTAGGTGATAAGAAATTACGGTGAACGAATGAAAGGTGATGGAACAATTGGTGGAATGAATGGCGAAGGAAACCGAAGAACCCGGAAAAAAACCGCCCAGATGCGGCTTTGTACACCTCAAATCTCACATGTGGTTCCCTAGGATTTAACCCGAGGATGAGAGGCGAGCGGTGTAACCATTCGGGTATGGCACCGGCCAGAAAATGTACCTACTACACAAAAAGATGTATATCTCCTTAAAACACACAATTTATTTCAAATAACTTTTTTGTGGCATCAACCATTTCCGAGATATCCGTCATTAATGGTTCGAACTACTGAATACTAAGCCATTCTTTTAAAGTCCTGTCAACATTCAGTTGTTTCTCGTAATTCCATTGAAAGAGTATGGAATTTTAAGGCCAACGTATAGCGTCCAGTTCTTAAACGTTTGACTGTCGCTGTTCTCTTTGTGTCTATAGCGAAATATATAGATAATGTAGCTATTTCCGCAAAGTTTATTTGGATTAAAATGAAGTAGATATAAAAATAAGCTTTAGTAAGACTAACTTGTATACCCACTAATAAACGATAAAGGGTAGAGAAAGTCATGTGAATGTATCATATCACATGTTTTTAAACTAAATGTCTTGTACTTTTCGAAATCAAAGATAACACATTTTCAAAATATTTGAAAGAGAGAAAAAAATATTGTTTTTACAAGTTACGTTGCGCTTCGCATAAGCATTCTGAACTTATAAACTGTAAGAGGTTATAAGAAAAAGCATACAAACAAAACAAATTAAACATTGAATGCCAGTTCAAAAATTCCTTGTCATGGCCACCATTCAAACCGCAATATCCAGCTTAACATGTCGACGTTCTACCAATGAGCTAGAGTGAAGATGCCTCCGAACACTAATTTGACTTCTCTAATCTAATTTGTATTTCTAGTATATCTTCAAAACAATAGCCGTAGTTGTTGCCCGGCAGTGGCAAATCTGATTTAAATTTCCAACCTTGCCTACAATACGTGTTAATATGTTATTCCGTTAAAACTTTGTTCCAGGTGATGGAAACCACTTGATATATTTGAGCTAACTGCAGTTTTTACTTTCTCTGCCACGTGCCTAATAGGTAGAGAAGATATTGCATTCCACCCAAAAATTCGATACCAGATTTCACCGGAAATAGTACATGTTTTGGGGCCCCCTGAATAAATAAAAAAGCAGTTTTAGAAAAAAGTCCGCGTGCCCGCGAGTGTACTACAATTAAAAAAATTAAAAGTCGGATCATCACCAAATTTAAGTTCAATATCTTCCAAAGATGCGACACAAAGTTTCTCAAGAAAATCTCCCTACCCCAAATTACCCTTTACATGGGACATTATTAAAAAAAATGATTTTCTAAAAAAATGGCTCTAAGGATTTTTATTAAAATACCATATCTTAGATATTTAAATGGCAAATAAAATCCATAGCTTAAACTATCTGGGAATAGGCTTTGAAATCCTCTTCAATCGGGAGGAATTTTATATAGATAATCTTGTATGACGGGTAAACGTTAAACGATAGACGAAAACATACTACGCAAGAAATGTAGATCTCTTTCAAACCACAATTTATTTCAAAAATTGACATCAGCCAATTCCGAGATATCCGTCATTAATGGATCGAATTGTTCAATACTTAGCCATTCTTTTAAAGTCCTGTCAACATTCAATGGTTTCGATTCCTTCAGCTGCCGTAGTGCGGGCGCTGCGGACCCTGAGCACTCGAGGTACTTCTGACGTTACTAGGAGTAGCCGGGCCAAACCTCCGAGCCCCCATCGTTTGGAATGGGTTGGACTCGGCGGGGCAGTGACTCTAGAGACCCGTGAAAGATTGGGTACGTCTGTCTGGGTTTCCTTACAGGCGGGGTTGTGAGACGCCTCAATGTCCTCCGGTACCAATCTGCTGTCGGCCCTAACGAGGTTTTCGGTAGTCGCCCTTTTGGGATGACGCGCGTAAGTGGCGTAACCACTCCCATCCTCGCGTAAGCGAGGGGGGGGCTTTTTAGACTCTAGGTATTGGCCTAATGGGAAACCCCCACGGTTTGGAGAGCCACTCGGATGGCGCCAACCTTGGGTTTTAGGAGGGGGCTTGGACTTTGCTCTTGCCCTGGTAGCCCTTCGCATCACCTTGTTCCTCGCGATTGCATTGAAAGAGTGGAATTCTAAGGCCAGCGTGCAGTTCTTAAACATTTAACCATCGTTATTCCCTTTTGTATCTATAACGAAATGTGTAATTTAGCTATTTCTGCAAAGGTTTATTTTGGATTAAAATGAAGTAGATACTGATCCTCCGTGATGTAATGGTTAGCGAGTCAGCTTAAGTTCGAGTCTTTGCTGAAGCAATTCCCTGAATAAGATCCCTTCCCATGGAAGCTAACCCTTTAAAACACGGTAACAACCAGCTACTTGGATACGAGTTCATACGAACAATCATTAACCGCCATTTCATCTCTTTGTAGACCTGATATACTTATAAGCGGGTCCGTAATCTTCAGATCTGAGTAAAGTACGGTATAGAAACCGTTTCACTTCTTTCTTGATACACGTGACATACAGAAGCTCAACAGCTCCCATATGTTTGCTCAAATATTTTACTTTTTGCCTTTTAGGGCCGATAGTACGAACTTGGCATAAACCCTTGTTAGATGCTATTCCATGATTAGGCGCTACATTGTATTGTACGATGCCGGTATAGATCCTTTCAAGGGTATATAACCAGGGAATGAGTTACTGGAGCTTTTCGTGCGGCGATAACTCGTTATTCCAAGTGTAAAAGGAAAGCGCTGCTTGTGTACTGGACATAATTTGTCCTATAAGTATAAGCGATGAATTTCTTAGTCCATAATATATTTTACTTGCTTTTAAAGGCGTATCCACTTTTATCAGAGGTTGCTTTTTAATCCTATTCTCCATTGCGCTCTATTTTCCTATATATTATCGTATAGGCCCCTACATTTCATGGTCTTCTTAATATTCTGCCTCCAAATAGATCGTCGTCCTCCGAGGTTTTGGGGTACCATTCTAGCCCCTAGTTCCCGAGTTCGCGGGGTCAAAACCCGGTGGAGGGCGATGGATTTCTTAAAAATCCTCAGCTAGGCTTCCTTCGGAAGGCAAGTAAAGCCGGTGGTCCCGTGTCGTAGATTTACGGCGCGTAAACGAACCTCAAGCTTGATACAGAAGCCTCTGAGCAAAATTTCCGGTCTTTCACGCCCAATATAGAATAGTACGCTATGGACCGCAGTAGTTAAAGAGCCTCCATAAATATTTTTTTTTTGTCAAGTAAGTATCTCCATTTTCCCTAGGACATCCTGGAGACTAATTTATTATTTCCTTAAGCAATCTATTCGTGGACATTCGTTGGACATGACCATACCATTGTAATGATCGAGTTTCTAGGCGATCCATTATATTTTCCTGAATATTCATTCTTTCTTTAATCGTATCATTCCGAACTCTTTCTATCCGGGAGATTCGTAGGCTTCTTCAAAGATCATCCATTTCTACGGCTTTAATTCGATCTTTTTGTCTTTCTTAACGTCCGTCCTTCCGTGCATATCTCAGGATGCTTTCAACGATAGTCCTTAAAATAGTCGTCTTAACGTCTAATATCTCGACTCCGAAATATTTCATTAATTTGTCTTATTGCTGCTTGAGCCTGAGAGATTCTGTTATTTACTTCCATTCAGAGTTAGCTGACTTATAATAGGGCTTAAATATTTAAATTGTTCTACAGTTTTAATTGCACCCTACTTAATTTCAAGTCTTTTCCTGCTCTCCCTACCACTAAACATTTGTTTTGTTTTCTTTCGAAGTTAATTTTGAGTACTCCCTTATTATATGTGTCCAATAATCATTATAAATGTTGCATCATCATAGTCTTAAGCTATTATCTTGATCATCTGCAAATAGGAATGAGTGGATGACCTTATCCCCGATCGGAATACCCATCGATCTGCAAGACATATTTCACATTCCAGTAGTATATATTCCAGGTAGATTTTAAATAGAGTATGGGATATTCCACATACCTGTCTCACATCTTTGGATGTAACAAAGTCATATGATAGGAGGTATCCGCCATATTTTACGGCTACCCTGCAATTTGCACAGATCCTCTTAGCAAGATTATTGTTAGTGATTCACTGAAATCCAGTAGTTTACCGATTGGGACAGACTAATGGGCTTTTTCAAAATCTACAGATATTAAATGTGTTTCTTGACATTTGGCTTTCTTTTCCACTATCTGTCTCAGAGAGAATATGTGGACTAAACAAGGTTTTCCAATAGTGAAACCAACCTGATCATCAGATATGTTAATCGATGTAATCGCTTTGTAATGATTTTATAGGACAATCTACACATACATAGCATTAGTCCTGTATAGTTAGCGCGTTTGCTTTTTAATACCCTTCATAAGGATATCGAATATCTCGAAATGGATTAAAATCTTCCAAGTTTGTTTGTTTGTTTGTTTTTTGCTGATTCTTGATCACTGACGTTTTAAGATGAACATTCTGAAGTTTCGACTGAACTCCAAACTGGAAATAACCGTTAAACGCAATTATTTAAATTCCTACAACTCGTTTCTAATGGCTACGCCCCCTTTTCTTGCCTCTTTGGGTTTAATGCTGCAGCTGTATATCTAGCAAGCCTTGTATTAGGTTTATGAACGTGCCCAATATTTGAACGGGAAAGTTCACGGTTTCTGTTGGTGCCTCTGTCAATGATGGCCTGTAGGTCATTTCAAAATTTGGGCAATTTCACAAAATTAAGCAAAATAAATTTATTTAATTCCAGGATATGGGCCGTAAGCAGTCATTAACCCCTTCAAGGATAAAATGCGTGTGTCTGCATTCAATCGAAACCGTCAGCATCCATCCACACCATCACACCGCTTGCTTTAGTGGGCCCTCCCCATCCTTCTCCATAGTTTCTATTGAATGCAGAACATGTACTTTACCGGGATTCGATCCTGCAATCCTTGGTTTGATAGATTAAGTCACTCCTATCGTGCCTTAGACCTCATGCCCATAAAGCCCGATGTCGAAGTCAAGTAGCTTCCAGTCATTTAGCAGTTGTGCAGCAAATGAAATGTTCTAAATCTACAAGTAAAATTATTTTATATTCAAACTGTAACATTACTTTTCTCTGTTCGCATTTTTAGAACTTCAGGTATGCTTAATGCAAAAACGGTTCAAATTAGAAACTTAATTTTTTATCAGTAACTAATTACTATTAAGGTGCTCTCTGTATTAAATATAAATAATGCGGGATTAAAAGAAAACGTAGGCTTTAAAAATATTAACTTTGAAATGTTATGCAAGATTTTTACATTTGGAAGAAAAATCAGGAAAAAATAACCCAAAATAATAATAGCAACTTATTTACACACAATGGATAGAAAAATGTTTAGAGAATATAGCCAAATTTAACCTCCTTAGGTTGTATAGTTTAGGAGCTAAGCATACCATAACTTTGCATATTTAACATTGTGTAGATAGGAGGTATTCGGTTCCCTAAGGATTGGTGTTACATAAGATGCATCCCTGGGAATGCCCTCTCCTTCTAATATTTGATTTAACAACTTTGTTATTACCCTTGTCATTTAAGCACTACATTTCCACAATTCCATGGTTATACCTCCTGGTCCCGCAGTCTTACCATTTTTACATATAGCCAAAACTTTCATAACTTCACTTAGTATGGGTTCTATCATACTTATAGTGATTAGATCATTTACAATGAGATACCCAATGAACTATGCACCAGCTGTGCAGTGTTTTTCCAATGGGCGTGTGCACACGTGTTTTCCGCCACTGCTGCAATCAAGGTCACGCTACTGACTCTAGCTCTGCTGTGCTCTCCAGTATTGTGTTGAACCTGATGCGGTGTTGTTCAAGTTGAGTCGATGTAGTGCAATTGTACTACTTATTTATTATTGTCTCCTGTATTTAGTCACAAATTATGGCTCAGTATACGATTTCTATTGCGCAGCATGTATTTATGTATGATTCGTATGTGTTAATGCAATCAGCTCGCGTCAGCAGTTAAAGAGCGTCCATAAATAAAACCCAATTTCAATTTTAGTCGGCTCGCGTCAGGTACAAAAACAATTTGCAGAACAATCCCCGGATGTAAAACTTCCAAGCCGTACAACAATTCATAATCTGTATAATAAATTTTAGGCCAGAGGTAATGTTCAGTCTAGGAAACCTAACACACCGCTCAGGGTTCTTAGCGAAGAAACATTACATGACATCGGTCATTTTTGGAGACTTCCTCCCAGAAGTCGCTTGGGTATCTTTCACAAACGCTAGGCATTTCGTATGGCTCTGTGCAAAGAGCTATTAAATTGCTGAAGTTAAAACTATATAAAATAAATGTGGCACATGCTTTTTAACCAGGTGATGCTCCTGTACGTGGGCCCACATTTTTGTGAGTGGAGCCTCAATAGCGTATACAATGGCGAACTAGAACATATTAACATTTTTCCCCGACGAGAACTAGTTCCATCTTCATGGATATGTGTGTACATAAAGTAATCATTATTGTAGCTCTAACGAACCTTATATATATACTCCTCCATGACGAACAAATTGGTGTATGGTGCGCCAAAAGCGGAAAACGAATTAATATAGGGCCCATTTTTTTCCAGTTAATAGTTGACGCCCCAGTGTACGTGAATACAATTTCGCCGCCCCCCCATTTTTAGAGAGAGAGAGAGAGAGAGAGAGAATTACGAGGGCTATCCTAGAAGTACCCGACCTAACAAAGAAAACAAAAATGTTGGGAAAAAACATATTTACTTCTCTACATAGTCTCTTTTCAGCTCCCATACACTTTCCCTAGCGAAGTTCAACAGCTTTGATACCCTGTTTATAGTGAGAACCGTCAAGTTCTGCAAAATACCCATCAACTGCAGATTCCACCTCTTCGCTGTTAGCAAATCTTTTACCACCAAGCCATTTCTTCAACTTTGGAAACAGAAATTAATCAGAGGGGGTTAAATCTGGTAAATAGGGTGCATGAGGAAGCAATTTGAACTTTAACTCATTGATTTTGGCCATGGCGATAATGGATGTGTGAACTGGTGGATTGTCTTGATGAAATAAGTTTCTTTTCCACTAAATACGGCCGTTTTTGCTTGATTTCATCATTCGAATGCTGCAATAAGTTTGCATAATACTTGCCAGTGATTTCTTTTCTTTTTTGAAGACCATCAACGCAAATTATACAACATACATTCCAAAAAAAAACTGACGCCATGACCTTACCTGCAAATGGAACTATCTCACCTTTTTTGGAGCCGATTCTCCCCTTTCAATCTACTGTTTTGACTGTTCCTTCGTCTCAGGTGTGAAGTGATGGATCCATGTTTCATCCATGGTTATGAATCGACACAAAAATCGGCTTTATTGCAGCAAAACATCGCCAAACACTCGACTGAAACATCTTCACGATGCTGCTTTTGTTCCATTGTGAGTAAACGCGGCATCCATCTTGCGCACAGCTTTCTCATGTCTAAATTTTCAGGCAGTATGCGATGTACAGCGCTTTTTGAAATGCCTACGATGTCTGCTAGCTCGCGCACTTTCAGTCGACGGTCATCCAGTACCATTTTGTGGATTTTCTTCACAATTTCTGGCGTGGTCACCTCATTTGATCGACACTGCGATGTTCATCTTGGCAGCTCGTACGGCCTAGCTTAAACTCTGCCACCCAATATTTTACTGTTGTCAACGAAGAAGCAGACTCCCCCATTGCAGAGTCTAGCTCAGCTTTAATACTAGTTGGATTAAGACCTTTCAAATGAAAGTATTGTATCACATAACGATGAGCAGTTTTATCCAAATATTTACTAAACAACATAGCATCGTCAAATTTAAGCTTTGTAAGGTTGGTACTCTCTACCATACTCATTTGTTTGAAACAACCACTAATCTATACGTCAGGTCGAGTACTTCTGGGACTGCCCTCGTAGCATACAGGTAATGTGCCTTTGCTTTTTTTTTTTAAGAAGACCGCCTTACAGCCAATATTTCGATGAGAACAATTTAAAGTGTGTTTTGAGGACAGTATTATTTGTAGAGATTTATCACAAAATATCCACCAGGAAATTGCCAGCATTTCAAAATGAAGTATAGGAGTGATAGTTTTTAAAGAGGTGCCAAATGTATGGACAACGACGGTGGCCACTTTCAGCACCTCCTTTAATAACATTGGTAAGTAAAACCTTAAAACACATTTAAGATATTGTTATATGTTTGCATCAGCGCTACTCTAGATAGGCGCAGACGGCAACGTGAGCCGCCATCGCGAACCCGAAAAACACCGCGTAGCCGGTTCATAGTTCATTGGGTCTCTTCAGCTTGCTTATATTCCATTTATATTTTGTTTGCAAGTGCTCGGAATACTGTGTCCATGTTGATAAAGGGATTACTGTTACATTCAAATAAATGTTCCAATAAGTCTTATTGTTCGCAACGCTTGAGCTGATCTATTGTATCCTAAAGTATGACTAATATATAAAATACTTTATTCCAAGATTCTTCGTTACTTCTAACGATTTCATAAATATCCTTGGCTTCCCAATGCTCATTAATATTCAGCTTCTACTTATCCTATTTTAACATCACCTTCGAAAACTATTTTCTTGGAGACGAATATGTTTTTGAAAACCAAAACGCTTAAGATAATACGTCATAAGGCGGTCCGATAAATGAACACAACGGTAATGAGATTCAAGCTGAAAAAGCACACCGGGTCGAGATGGTTTGATGGTTATTTTGAATATATGACAGGGAGTTGTTTCTTGACTCGGCTGTCACGAAAGAAGGTCGTGTTTACGTCTCTGTGCGTTCGCGTTCAGTTCTCGAAGGAGCTTCAATCCGTTTTCAGTATTTATTTCTGTATTTGCGTGTGTTCACGTCGACTACGTTTTCGCTTACACTCGTAAGTGTATTTATCGTACAAGTGCCTTGTACCACTCTCATGCCGAAACGTACTACCGGCGAGCTTCTTCGCTCGACTATTGATTTAGCATATGCTAATGCCGATCAGGAACATGTGTCTGTTCATCAACTTGCTCTGACAGTATCATACCAGCACGTCTTAGCTCATTCCTCATCACCGAGTTTGACTCCAATTGTTAACTCTACAATAACTGCTTCCGCTACCCGTGTGTTACACTGTGCTTCAGTCTTCTCCAATGGGCATTGTACTTACCCGTTCTGCAGAATCTTCAGATGATATCCATATGGAGGATTGTCCCCATTAGACGACCTCTGCGCCAGCATATCTACCAGCCTTGTGCGCTCCGCTCCGACCTCTTCACCAACATAAGCGTCTTTGTGTAGCAGCGTCTTCACAAAAGTCAAATGCTCCGCGTTATGCCATTCCTACGTATAATCGTTTCCAGGCTTTAGAAGGTGACACTGCGACGGAAAATACTCCTCCGGCTGCTTCCACTTCTAAGGAGCGCATTTCACCAACATTTCTACGTGATGTACACAATTATCAATTACTCTTGCATGACATTAAGCAATGTTACGCCCGAGTTTCATACTGAGTTGCGTGGGTGTATTGTTAAGTTGTATTCCTCTACCTATGCTGATTTACGCAATCTCACTCGCTATTTCACAAGCTTGCTCTCAGTGATCAAGAAATATACGATAATCAGCAATACCCTGTTCAAAAACTCACTCGCTTGTTCAACCGAGCTAAACAATCTATTCTTTGTGCCATCAAGTTGTTGAACGATGATTCAGTCAGAGGTATTCTCAATCTTACCCGTTTACTCTACAGTGTGGTGACCGTGAAACCTCATCGTCGCAATGCAGACTTACCGCAGTATACTCGATGTCAAAACTATGGTTACACCAAAAACTATTGGCAGCTAGAGCCCCGCTGTGTTCGCTGTCTGGGTGAACATCAATACTCGTGTGCTAAATCCACCAACACGCCAGCACAGTGCGTCAATTGCCATTAGGATCACCCGGGAAATTATCCTGTGTTCATTATTTGATACTCAAGCAACGTGCCACTCAGGGGAATCTTCAGTCACAACGTCCACCGCAGCCTGCTTCGTCAGAGGTGCCTCAACAACCTTGGGATGTCTCTACCTCACAGCATCAGCTCCATTCGTCACATCAGCAGCAGCAGCAACAGCTACCTCCCGACCAGGCTTCACCTCGCCCTTCTGCACGCATATCATTTTCTGACGTTCTGCTACTTCTCGAAGGAACGGCTCCGTGCCTGCTGCATAGACCTCCGGTGATTCGCTTTCTTGGACCTGGTTTACTGATCTCCTCACACAATATTTGATGTCATTCGTACTTTTTTCTACCCTATTTGCCACAACTTCTGAACCTTGTCTATACATACGTGACAAGTTTTAGCACCAATGGCACTCCCTAATCGCCGTTCTTTTAATAGTCTCACTCTCCTCAACCGGAACGCTAAGAGCCTTCGAAGTAAACGAGCTTCATTTATCTCTTTCCTCACAATACATAACAAATATCCCTGTATCACGGAAACACATTTTCTTCCCAATGAACAATTTACTCTTCCAGTTAACATGCTTATCGGCGCGACCGGGCATCTTTAACGGCCTCAGGGGGTGTTGACCTTGCTGTGAGGCGTCGTCTCCATCATAGCGCCATCTTTCTGCCTGATTCCCCAGCATTAGAAGTTGTTCGTACCGAACTTCACTCTCCTGATAACTATCTGGTCCTTATCAGTGCCTATAAACCTCCTAAACACAATCTCAACACACATTTTCTTTCATTACTTCCCGATCGTGGCCGCACTCTTCTATTGGGCGATCTGAACAGTAAGCATACCTCCTGGGGATGTAGAACTACTAACACCAATGGCCGTCGTCTCCAACAATTTTTCAGCTGTTCTCTCTGAAATATTATGGCTTCTTCTAATGCCACGTATTATTCTAGTAATCCCAGGGTATCTCTGGATATTCTCGGCATTGGCATTTCTAGAAACCTGGGTTTGCCACTTTATATGAACTCTGACCGAGCTGGATTCTGACCACTGCCCAGTCTTGGCTACTTACTCCCTTGCTCTAGACTTCATTCCTCAACCACCACCGCTTATTAATGGCTGCGTGCACTGGGATGCTTTTCAAGAACGGCTGGATGCGGCTCTGATAACCTCCTATCACATTGTCACTCCGGAAGAGCGGTTCACCATTTTACAGATGCTATTTGTTCCTGTGTACGCTATTCCACGGTTTCTTCTCAACGTCCTTTTCCCTCCGGATTACCCCCCTTTCTTATTTCCCTCATTCAAATGAAGAATCACCTTCGACGTCGCTGGCAACGGGAGCGTCAACCCAACCTCCGCCGAAGATTAAATGGGCTTATACGTCGTGTGGAATTGGAACTCGAACATCACCGCTTCCAAACCTTTAACGCCACCTAGCCACTGTTGCTCCAGATCGCCACATGTTGTGGCAAACGACTAGTTTTCTTCGGAAACACACCGTTGTTACTAGCCTTCATCATGACAATACACGTGTTACATCTACTTCTGACAATGTGAGGTTCTGGCTTCTCATTTCGAGCAAACATTTACTCCTCATCCTGGCCTTGATGTTCCTACTTCACAATCTCTTCGTAGAGAACTTCATGCTTTTAAATCGCAATCCACTATTCCTGCCCGAATGTCTTTTACCAGCCCTGGGGAGTTTTCGCATTTCATCTCTCGCTTTCCGAATAAGAAATTTCCCGGACACGATCTGATTCCCAACGTTGTATTAAAGAAACTCGCCAACAACGCTCTGGCTTACCTTTCTTCCATTATGAACGCTGCCTTACGTCTTGGCTATTTTCCCGCCTCTTGGAAACTTGGTCACATTATTGTCTTTCCTAAACGTAATAAACCCCGGCATTTACCGTCTGATTAGTTTACTACCCACCGTTTGCAAGATCTTCGAGAAGGTTATTCATCGTCGTTTGTCTTTCGGAATAATGCTATACCGCCATTTCAGTTTGGCTTTCGACCTCATCACTCTGCTACACACCAACTGTTCCGATTCACTCAAGCCGTTATTCATGGATTTGAAAATCGACAATATACACCGACCGTATTCTCGGATGTCGCCCAGTCTTTTGATAAAGTGTCGCACGATGGCCATATGCTCAAACTCTTTCGTGTAGTCCTTCCCCAGTACTTGCTGGAAGTTGTTGCTAGTTTTCTTTCGGATCGAGAATTCGTCGTCCGTATAGGTGGCACTTGCTCCTCACCGAAATCCATTCAGGCTGGTGTCCCCAGAGCTCCATCTTGGCTCCACTTCTGTTCAGTGTTTACACTTCAGATCTTCCGAACGTCGAGTTTGCAGAAGTGGCGTTATATGCCGACGACACAGTTCTTTACTACTCCCATCACGATCTTCCTACTGCTGTTGCTGCTGTGCAGGATTCCTTGACTTCTTTTATTCACTGGTGCTCTGCCTGGAGCATTTCACTGAACTACCATAAGACAGAGGCAAAACTTTTCTCTCTCCGTACCATTCGTTCACCCTCATCCTTGTATGTCCATAACAACATACACCTGCATTCCCTGGTTACCTTATCCTGTTCCAGTAAAGTATCTTGGAGTGTTATTCGACACCACCCTTACCTGGCGCCCACATATCAATCGTACTGTTAACCTTGCTTCAGCCAGGCTTTCTCAGCTCTATCCGCTGCTCAACAGACGTACATCTCTTCGACTTGATTTCTGTCTATTATTAGGTATACCGTTCCCTCGTTCGCCCTACCCTGCTCCTATCTGGGGTGGAGCTTGCAAATCCCACCTACATCGTTTGCAGGTAGTTCAGAACAAGGTGCTGCGGCTCGCTACCAATGCTCCCTGGTTCGTGCGCAACCATCAGCTACCCAGAAACTCGGCCTTCTCCCTATATAGCAGTTCATCCGCCAAATCACACGCCATTTCTTCTTCCGCCTACAGGAGGTTCCTGGAGCTGCGGAGTATCATCTGGGCGTCAGAATACGCCGGCCAACGCGCCTCAGAAAACGACTTCAAGATATCCTACTTAGTTTCACCTCAAGCTCCGAAGACTCCAACCTTTAGCTTCTTACAGACTGTTCCGTTGTGCAGTTGCATTGTATCTGTGATCTATGTGCTACTTCCTCTTTTGTTACACACATTGTAATTATGTTCGAGGAGCTACAATGATGTAGCCAACCTCTACACTTTTGTAGCTTTTCTTTCCTTTCTATATACTGGTCTGTAAAGCATTGTTGCTGATCGATCTTTGTAAATACAAAAACATATGACATGCAGATAAAACACGACAAAATAAGCTTATTTAAGACACAATAACGTATCTAGAACGTTATAGGCACAGTACACAGTTTTATGGAAACAGTGAAGTTAAATACTACCCAAGATAAACCCAAAGTATACTGTAGGATTCGTAGTATATTGATGCGATGCGTAGCCATGAAAAACACACACACACACACACACACACACACACACACACACACACAAATGGTTACTTCAAAAGATTCAGAAACATCATTAAAAATGTAACATAGCTACAAGCGTGAGTGTTGGTGTGGTTTTGTGTGATATTCAGTACTTGGAAGTTATGTGTAAATTAAACAGCGGCGAAGCTAATGGCACCGCAGGATTCACGATACGCAGAGGAGGTGACAGTGATGACCAGAGGCCTTCAACGCTCCTATATCTAAGACGGTACCACCTCCGTATATGGGAACGAACCTTTTCCATAAAAAATACTTACAAAATCGAAGACAGAGCGCATCCAGAATGAAAAAGGAGTTCAGCACTAGATGTTACAACGAAATCATTTAAGCCACCCGCTTTTTAGTGACGCCACTTACATAGGAGAAAATGGCGCCAATTTGAGATGGAAGCTAGTAAAAGGCTGCTAAAAAGTCGGCAAAAGGTCGCTAAAACAATATTACCAACATTTAAAACGCTGCGAAAGTAATGGAGGGGTTACACTACAGATTCTGTCGTCGTTCCGTAGTTCAATTATATGCTTATAAAAAACATCCCTCAGCGTTGCTTTGCGGCTTAGGGTACTACACCCTGGGCTATGTTGGCAGCAGGCGCGATGTTCCCACAATGCCTGGGTGGGATACATGTGTGTAACTTTAGTTATAATGAACATAGGTATAAATAATTATGATAAATGTATTAAAATATATTATCCACAGTGTTAATTTATTAATTACAATGATTAATTTATAAATGATAATTATCATTGATTGGCCTATTGGTTAAACTATAAAGCCCGTGACTTAAAGTACATACGACATTGTAAGTCGCTACTGGGATATGTCATCTCAAAATAATTTGAGATCTCCTTATGGTTTACCGGAAAAAATCTGATGTGATACATTCGCATGACTTTCTTTACCTTCTATCTTTATTAATGGGTATACAAACTATTCTTACTATCTATCTACATTTTAATCGAAATAAACCTTTGCAGAAATAGCTACATTACACATTTCGTTATACGAGTAGCTACAAAGAGAACAGCAATAGTCAAATGTTTAAGAACTGGACACTATACGCTGGCCTTAAAATTCCATACTGTTTTCATGCAATCGCGAGAAACAACTGAAAATCGATGGGACTTAAAAAGAATGACAAGTATTGAACAATTCGAACCCTTAATAACGGATACGTCAGAAACGGCTCAAGCCACAAAAAACTTATTTCAAACAAATTGGTGTTTAAAGAGATCTACATTGTTTTGTGGTACGTTTTCGTGTATCGCTTAACGTTTACCAGTTATACGAGATTATACAAAATTCCTTCCGAATGAAGAGGGCTTCCTAAGCGATACATATTTTATTTGTCATATTAATATTTTCATATATGCTATTTTAATCAAAATCGTTAGAAAAATCAAAATTTTGGAAAATGTTCCTTATAATGGGCAGTTAGGGTGGAGGAATTTTCTTGAAAATCTTCGTGACACATCCTTGGAAGATACTGAACTCAAACACCAAGTTTGGTACTTATCCAACTTTTTACTTTTGAGTTCTGCTGTTCACACACGCACATGTTTCCAAAAATGCTTTATTTGGATTCAGGTGGCCCCAAAACATGCATTTCCGGTGAAATCTCGGCATCGAATTGTTTAGTAGAATGCAATACCTTCCCTACCTACTACGTAAGTGGTACAGAAAATAAAAATGCGAGCCAGCTGGGGAATTTAATGTACTTGCATGTTGCCATGTTAGCTAAATTGGTTAGAGCAACTGGACGGAAACCGGAGATCCGTGGTTCAAAACCCGTCTGGCATTGAATTTTTCAGTCATCTGATTCTACCTTTCCAACCTTGCCCTACAGACGGCTAGTGTGGAAGAACAATTAATTACCATTGAGAGTAGTTCAGCTTGGCATAGACAGAGGAAGAAAGGGAGGGGGAGGGAGCGCAGCGTGTATAGCCATTTCACATCGTCTTCATTTATCGCTTATATAATCTTATATAAATCCTGGCTTGGTTGATTGGTAGAAATAGAACCATACGTTTTTTGTGATAATTGTTCTTTCACAGGAGCAGTAAGTAGGCACTAAGGTGCTGAATCAGGCTTCAATTATTCAATATCACGGCCGGGATTCGAATCTGAAACTCGAACGGATCTTCAGATTTCCATACTGCGGCTCTTGCTGTTTGAGTAACATTGCGAGATACTCTTAGGTGCATTAAATCTTTTCATCTGATTGAAGTATCCCGGAAAACATTCAAGACGATCTCAAATATTAGAGATACAATTTTAAATGTTATTTGCAATGTTGCAAGTACTTTAAATTTCCGGGCTATATAATCAACCTTTATTATATTTAATTGTGTAGTAGTAAGTCTACCTTTAACATCTAAGGTCATATCGGCGGCTTTTTACTTTCTCTATCACGTACATAGTCGGTAGAGAAGGTATTGCATTCCACCCAAAAATTCGATACTGAGATTTCACGGAAATAAATGTTTTGAGACCCCATGAGTCCAAAAAGGCATTTTTACTTTCTCTACCACATACATAGTGATTTCATCGGAAATAGTATTCTGGGGCATCTGAATAAAAAAAGAAGAGAAAGTATTTTTAGAAGAAGGTCCATGTGTGTGTGAACATAATTCAAAACCTTAAAAAAAAAAAAGGATAAGCACAAACTTGGTATTTAAGTTCAGTATCTTCCAAGGATGCGACACGAAGATTTTTAAGAAAATCCCCCTACTCCAAACTACAAAATTTTTATTTTACTAGAAAATGGCTTTAACGATTTCGATTAAAATGTCATATGTTAAAGATATTTACATAATAAATAAAACATCTATATTGAATTTTCCGGTAACAGCCTGTTAAGTCTACTTTACTCGAAAGGAATTTTGTATAATCTTGTATAACTGATAATCATTAAGCAATAGACGAAAACGTACTACGCTAAAAAGTATCTCTTTAAAACACAAAGTTCATTTCAAATAAGTTTTTTGTGGCATACGCCATTTCTGACATATTCAATATTAATGGTTGGAATTTTTCCCTACTTGATCATTCTCTTTAAGTCCTTTCAACATTCAGCTCTTACTTGCGATTGCATGGAAACCGTAGGAAATTTCAAGGCCAGGATATAGCATCCGTTCTTAAACATATGACTATCGCTATTCTCTTTATATCTGTAACGAAATGTGTAATGTAGCTATTTCTGCAAAGCTTTATTTGGATTAAAACGTAGTAGGTAGAAAAATAAGTTTTAGTAAGAATAGTTTGCATACCGACTAATAAAGATAAAGGGTAGAGGAAGACGTAAATGTATCAATTTTCTTACCTTTGGAATTATTTATTACACACAATAATTAAATACACACATCCATACTTCTAGACTCTAAAAGAGGATGGGGAATAATCCTAGGTAAAGAAACATTCCCACCCTCCAGCCGGGAATAGAACCCGGGAACTCTTGATTTGGAGGTTACCATGCTAACCACACCATAAAGGTACTCGCAGTCACAAAATCATTTGTCGTTATGCTGTCTTGTTACTTCTATAACCATGTTATAATTCCAGAAATGGCAAATCATACACATACAAATTCTGTTTTTTTTCCCTTCAGGAAACAAGTTTTACACCCCAAAACTGTTTTTATATATTCAAGATATGCGGGTTACAGAAATTAATTTCATTTTTCTGAAGAAACCGGGTTTCTTAAACATTACTTGCAATATACCATTTAGCTTAAAATTTTGCAGTACACAAATTATGACTAAAATAACCAAATACTACATGGCCAATGTAACATACTAAAGATGAATTCAATGCACATTGCAGGGCATTATTTGATGCTTCTTAACACCAGAACATAGACTTTAATTAATGAACATCATTAAATATTAATTAAATACCTATTGTGATATACAAATTTCAAACAGGAAGAATGCACCAAATCCACTACTTCCATTCACATAGATGATCAATGAATAGGGCTGCTGTTGCTTGAATGAAAAGCTTCTTTTACCACTTGTACGCATTACATTTCCTTCTGTCTTCTCAATTTCTCACTTGTTCTACGCTTATAGTGCAAGCTTTTCATCCAATTAGTTTAAATAGGTGATTATGAACTCATGGTGCATCCCAAGGTTTTGTAAGTGCGGTCGTTTTATGATGTGGCCACAGATCGCGCGAATACGTGCTCCGCACACTATTATACTGGAAGTTTTTCGTTTCGTAACTCCCACGTTACTTATGAGTGATAGTAACATGCACTATAATGAGTACTAACCATATTATAAGTGGTGTCCATCTGCGTGAAGACATTCATGGCATCTTTGGATGAAATTTTCATTCACACGCATAAGTTCTTCTTGTGTAATGTTCATAATTTCTGTTTTCATATTATCCTGAAGTTCATCTATGGTATGGGGGCTGTTCCTGTAAACTTTATTTTTTAAGTTTCCCGCAAATAGATGCACCAATTTCGTCAATTTATTCCTTCGTTTTCGCTTCTTAGGTTTCGCGTTTAGGGATCCCGTTGTCCTAAACTTATTAACCAAACGCCTAACAGTTTCTCTGCCTGGAACTGGAATACACAGAAATTTCTCCTGAAATTGCCTACAAACTTGTCTACATGATTCGGTTGTTACGTATGTATCGTATATAAAAATTTGTTGTTTAAGCGTGATTTGTCAGCATGCATTGCAGTGGACTAATAACATGACATTAACACTCTTAAGCAAAGCCAAGCAAATTAAGTTTAGCGAACTTGTTGTCCTAAACTTATTAACCAGCCGTCTAACAGTTTCTCTACCTGGAAATGGAATACCTGGAAATTTCTCCCGAAATTGTCTAAGCACCTGTCTACACGATTCAGCTTTTACGTATGTATAGTACATAAAACTTCGTTGCTCAAGTGTGAATTTGTCGGCAGACATTGCAGTGGACTATTATAATAACAGGTCTGAATTAACATTCCTAAGCTAATTAGACACACAACACAGGTGTCTTGAATAAACTTTCACCTTTGAGATGCGCAACTATCTTTACAGCACAAACACAAAACAGCGACCGAAGCACAGCTGATAAAGATAACCTTGAACGCGTCATGCGCCGCCAGTTGCGCATCGGAAAAGTACCGCGGTCACTGCAGTACAGCGTGCTACGCATATAGCCGATCTGTGGCCTCACCTTAAAATGATTGCACTGTATTTTGCAACATATTGTTTACATGTTACACATACTGGAGGTCCTTCTTTATTTCCTAGAAACTAATGGGTGAATTATTTGAAGAAATCATACTTATTTTCAGACTTTATATATTTATTATTTCCCTGATCTGGTACGTCACAGATACTTTTTTGACTGTTGCACTATCAAGTACATGAGCTTATTGTCTTTTAAAAATATTTTTGTTTCTAATGCATTAAAAGTGAAAATATATATCTATTGTGTATATTTTAAACATCTTATAAATTATAAACAAATGAAATTATTAACAAATGGTATGGTAAAGTGAAAATTAGGGTATAAAAAGTTTCAAAGCCAAGAAAAAATTCCAAATTTATCTTTGTTGTTATTAAAATAAAATATTTAGAGTTATCTTACATGTGAATATGAGATCACAGATCTTCAAAGGTAATTTGAAATTGTTTGTTCTTACAAAAATTTTTATAACTCTACCACAACATAAGTTCCCAGGAGCAAATGGTAAGAAATGATCACAACCCATATATCACTCAATTATTCAACTAGAAAATCTTCATGCATAATTAGTCTTTTCTAGATTCTGATACCTGGAAAATTCTGTTCTAAAATACGGAAAGTAATTCCTATTCCAGATCAAGTATAATGCCTGGTGTAGGTTTGAACTTTTCATGGATAAGTCCACGAATAAACTAGTGTAATAAGCAGGCATTGGAATTCTTAAGCAGTCAGCTTTAAGTTACCTACACTATAACCATTATCACTGTAAATAATGCAAAACATAAATGGCCAAGGGTCAATGATAGGCAGGTATAAACCAGTACAGATGTTGTCTGCAAATGCCAAAAGACTGTAGGAGGGATGGAGTGGGTGGTTTGTTACCTGAGGTGTCCCTGCCTATAGTCCAGTGACAGTTTGACCTTATTTCCTTCTGTCCTGGCTTTAATGCTTAGAAATTCTTATGCCTGCTAAAAAGAAAAGCAAAGATGGACAAATACATTTTACGTGTTACTGTCATCAAAATCCAAATTGTACAGTTAAATAAACACAGTGTTCCCTATTACAACTACGTTACTTGGATTTTAGTAGCCATCCATAAGCTGACAAATATGAAAAAAATAGCTATAGAAGATAATGTATTCCATATCCTAAGTGCCATAGTAAATTATTACTATTCCTCCAAAGTAGACATCTTGACACACAAATTTTGCATTTCTAATGTTATGGCTCCACCCTATCATAACACACTATTTTAATTTAAACAACTAAATCACAGTATTACAAGTCTCTTAGATAAGATATGATTCTTGATCTCTCAAAGTTATTGTCACTTTTCAAATTAACTTTTGAGGTAATGACACACTGGATGAGAAAATCTGTCATCTTCAATCTTATATGGTGCAGCATTTTTTGTTTCGTTGGTAATGCATTGAGTTCTTATATCTGCAGGTTTACATGGTACGGATAGACAAAAATTAAATTATTACACCACTTTTAATTTAATTTTGTATTTTATTGTATTTCAATTTTTATATATTTTCAACAAATAAAACATGCTGTCTTCTTGGGTAATATTCCTTTTTAAACCACTTATCACAAATATCTGGAAAAATATATTCTTCTTTTCTATGAGGATGTCCAAAAATGTATACATTAATCATTAGTAGTAAAACAAGTTATATTGTGAAAAGATTTTCTACTAGTACATAACAACTGTTCCTATAGAGATGTTAACAGATATTTTCATTTTTTATTTATTTTCTCCTTCATATGTCAACAAATGAACCGAGTTCTTCACACTGACAGCAGCTATTAAGGAAGATTATGCAATTTTCAATTCTTAAGGTTATGGCATTTCTTTGGTTATGTTTCTTGAATATTTCTCCTGATTATTTTTTTTTTCTCTCTCAGACACATGTGTTTTAACATAAAATACTTTCATTGGTAAGTGATAATCACATTTTTCATATAAATTAAGTAACTTCCTTAATTACATATACACTTACATAAAACAAATTTCCTATTAACATATTGCAACAATATCTCAATTTAATAATTACAAATATATAGTAAACATCTCTTTCAAGTCTTTTATAAACTGTTACAATGGAATGAGTCATTTAAGGTATAAAAGACTTCACAGTATCTTAGAGAACTGCATGTGAGTATGTCATGAAGTAAGAAACTGGAGGGTTAATTTAAGTTTCTGAGTGATATTTCACGCACGCACGCGCGCACGCACGCACACGCACACACACACACATGCATACACACACAGACTGTTTAAACACTATTATCATAAGTGTATTTTTTTTATTTTATTTCTTTATAAACACTGAACAATAAATGTGTTCCAAGCTACAAAATTAATCTCCAAGCTTTTGTTTTTCCAGGTTGAGCATCCTTTAACTGGTTAGGTCATATCGAACAATGAATGAAATTATGCTCAAATGAGCCCGGGGTCCATAGAGCTTAAGGTTACCTAACATTCATCTTTACAGGATAAGGGAAAACCCTAGAAAAAAACCTTATCTGGGTGACTCACCCTAACCGAGATTCAAACTCAGGACCTCTTGAATGTGAAGCAGTCATCTGCACACCTCAGAGGCAGGCTTTAAATTATTGTATTTATTTTCTTGGAGCTTCATCATATCTATAGATTAAACTATGTTTTCATATCTAACTTTCAGCAAAGGAAAAGTGAAGTGCTGGGGAATCATGAGGTCATTGTTATCAGAAATTCTACTTTTATACAACAGTTTCAAAGAAGAAAAGAAAAAGATAAAAACAGTTGACTGCTGAGAAGACAAAATCTTGGAAAAAAATGAACTGCATTAATGACAGATTTACAAAAGTTTATCAATTTTTGGCATTACTTATGTTCCAATATAAGTCTAGAAATTATGTTTAACATTTAATTGAATTCACAAAACATGATCATTGATAAGTGCCAATTTTTGGGAGTGTCCAGACTCAACAATTTGTGGGAATATAAAATTAGAGGTATGGCTAATATGGTCAATTTTAACTAGCTTCTATAAACCAATAATATTACTTAAACTAACACAAAATTATTAAATTCTAATGTTTTCATTGCTTGCAGTCCCCTTGGCCATGCTCATTAAGGCATCTTGCATTAGTGTTTTGGGAACTGTGAGTTTGAGTCCAGCCTTTTGTGTGTGTGTGTGTGTGTGTGTGTGTGTGTGTGTGTGAGAGAGAGAGAGAGAGAGAGATGAGGAGGGGGAGTTACAGAGTCACAGTTTAAGACAGATTAAAAGAATAAGCTTTTTTTTGCTGCATACAACAGAAGCAAAAGAAAAATAAACTATATTAGTAATGCATATGAGGTGTGGTAGTTTTGACATGGCTGACAATTGTGACTGATAGCCATAAGCACCAAACCAACTTAAATGTTAAATCAGTATTATTACTTATGTCAGTAATAAAACTAAGTCTATAGTCCACTAGTGTTTTAGTCAGGGAGAAATTAGCTCTGGAGTCCCTATAGCGGCAATACTGTTTTGTCAACAACAAAACTGCTTTTCACTCTAGGCAATACACACCACAAAGTCCAAGGTCTTGTACAAACACCCATCCAGCTAAAATTTGAGAGACGAGGCAATAATAGTAATTTATTGTTAACCAGGTTCTATACGCCCAGAAATTGGGAAAAATAATCTGCAATTCAAAACTAAAAGTTTGCTATCAATTAAGGAACAATGATAGAAGGGAATTAGGAAATTAGATTACATATATTGACTAATCCTCTGAAAGATACATTGAAATAATACCTGCAAATCTTTTTTTTTTTTACTGCAATGCATTGCCATTAAAAATGCCTTAATACAGTACAATGGATGTGTTTAGCAGGGCTTTGTTCTGTTTATGGAACATTCATTTTAAAGCCTTAATCTTTGAGGTTAATGCAAGATTGATTAAAAAATAAGCAATGAATTAACATCTGAAGCCTTTAATTTTAAAGTGGCGTGCAAATAATAAAAATCAATCTTAATAAATCATGCAACAATGCTTTTACATATGCAGTCTTAAAAGCAAAGTAGCGGCAAATACTTAAAAGATTTACCAGTACAACAGATCACCAAAATGTCAGGTTGGTGTTTACAGACATGTATCACTACTGAAGTTAGTAACCCACTATTAACATCCATGCCAAAACTCTGTTTATATACCCTCCTCCCTACTAGTTAGCTGGCTCCTCACCAGATGGCAGGAAGTTATTACTACTGCTTCATAGAGGCACTGAGTAACAACACCTGTTGCTTTTATTGATTGTTTAAACTTAAATGCTAGTAATACAATATTCTAATGATTTATATATTTACAACCACACACACACATATATATATATATATATATATATATATATATATATATATTTTGTTGTTGTTGTAGGGTTCCTTTGAAATTCTTTTAGGGAAATTTGAGAACTTTGCTTAAAGAAAGGCAGGGGGAAGAAAACGTGGAGAAAGGTGTGATGCACAGCATTAAAATGAAACTTTGGAGAAATTATTTGGTAAGGTTTAGAAACTCACATTAGCACCTAACGTACATGATTCTTATGTAGTACTTACATAATGTTTACCTATAAATAGGAAACAGTTTAAAACTACTTCAAAAAGTAATCTCATGCTTGTTCCTAGAATCCACAATGGTGATTATAGTGGAGTGAATTATTTGTTCCAATTTTCTTTTAAATTGCAATAGATTTAAAATATACCTGCAACTAATATGCACACAAAACAGATTAGAGTTTACATAATTTTCTTTAAAAAATATAATTTTACACATACACACACATCTATACATGCCTAACCACAGTTCTTAGCATTGTCTTGCCTTTTCTAGCTGTTCTACATATTAACATCAATGTATCCTAATGTATCCTAAAAACAAAAAAAAAAGAAGTCATCAATGATGGTACAGGTGCAAAATTTTCCTCTAATGCTGCTAGCTTGGCTTGAAACACTTAAGTAAAGCTACCTGCCTAAAGGTTTTATTTGGGGTTTTCTCAGCTTCCTACTTCATTTGCATTCTAATTTTATACACTGATGCAACTAAGAGACCCAACATTTTAATGTGGAAGATATTTCTTTAGTATAATAAATACATTTGATTTCCAATCAAATAGTCGTGAAACATGTAAAAGCAAGAAAATATTATGAGAAATAGTAGATAGTGATACAAGGGGTAAGTTAACATGTGTGGCATATACTATTTTTTAGACAGGGCTCGAATTTGTAAAATATGAATAATATTGTATTGATTCCCAAAACTAAGGGAAATCAGTTTAGAACGCACTTCAAGAACCAAGAGAAATGACATTAAAGAACCAAGATGTCAGATGTTTGTTGGTTCGCTAGCAGTCATTTTCAGTGAAATTATTTTAAACATATTTTGCCTTACAGCAGGCAATGAAGTGATTAAATGCTATATCATATTGTTTTCTGGATTTTTTGGGTAGGTACTTCTAGTGTTATTCTTTCTGCTGCTTCTGTAATTTCATTTCCATTTCAGTTTCTTCTGAATTCATAATTTCTGCCATTGAATCTTTATGTAGGTTATCATAAATAAAAGAATGATATTTTATATCAAAGAAAGCAGAAGGGTGCCAATGTAACATATAGGTTAACTCTACAATGAATTGCAATATATTGAAAAATGCAATTTATATTGTGAAAAGATAACGCATGCGCCCTGAGAAATTAATCATGTAAAAAGACAATGAAAAGTAAAACCTAACTAATCCAAGTCAAGCTATTACACATGTGCAAATACAAAAGGCAATTGCCCTGTGATTGGACCTGAAACCCAAGTTGGTCACAATGAAAATTATCATACTATGTAATATAAAACCTAATGTAGATAATCTAAAGGTTTTAGCTCATGTGCACAGTGTTAGAAGTTCTACTTTTAGACCTTGCTGTCGGAAAAAATATTTTCATAATTGTTCTTTCACAATAGCTGTAGAATAAAGTTGGAACAATGATTCAGATTTGAAAGGTTCAATGCACAGCTGGACTGGAATCGTGGATTTTTGAATATGAAATAATTATGAAGATTTATCAAATCTCATTTCATTTATTTTTATTAAAAAGCAGTCAGCTGACAAGAATCATGGATCTTTGGCTTTCCATGCCAAAGAAATACATTCTTGCCAGCTGACTACTTTTTTAAAAAAAATAAATGAAATGAGATTTGATAAATCTTTATAATTATTTCATATCTCTCTTTCTGACTGTTGAGGGGTTTAAATTTCCCTAATCATATCCTAATTCCGTGACACCAAAGACAAGGAATACAATGCTAATGCATTGACAATTGTCAACACAGCTAGGAGGAACAGCTGGTTTTCCAACTATGCTAAAATAAAATGTTGATAAAGATAAAGTACAAAGAGTGAAAGCAAGGCAAAACTGGGTATGAAAATCAGCAATTCTGTGACATAGATAAATCCCAATTTCTCCTCCTTTCCTTCATCACAATCTTAAAATTAGTTGCAACCAAAAGACACAGCACCACATTAAAAGGAAAATATGAAATACAAATGACACACCCTCTGTAACAAGGCAGTGATTTTTATGCATATAAATTATGAGCCATTGTCTTGGCTCAAACTGTCCAGTACCATCTCAGATCCGTCTCAGAAGATCTCCTGCTTTTATGCAGGGATTACAATGAACTTTAATATGATGGAACATATTATGAAGTTAAGAAATTATGCTAAACAAAAGTCTAATTAGCATGCACTTAAGTGAATGGGAATGGCTCTTGATTGGTATCATTTTTTATTACTTTACACCACTGCTTCATGCCAACTGATTCTAATTACCATGTGACATCAAACTTAACAGAAGAAAAAATTTCTAAACTCTTAAGTTATGTCGTATTAAGTTAGTCACGTTACATTGTCATGTTATGTTAACTCACGTTGCATTAAGTCATGTTACATTACGTTCATTATAATCCTGGCTTTATCTATATCATCCATTTATCTTTTTAGTGCAATTTATTTTAATGAAACACCTAGGGGGAAAGCAAAGCGGCTTGCTTGCTTATCAGTACCAAAGCAGCATACTTGTATTTATAGAATAAAACATATGCAACAGAATAATGTTTTACATTTGGACATGGCTCACATTAACCATATTTGCTCAAACTGCTGCTGTTGTATCATCTGCCCTGAAATAGAATTGTCAGGTTTAGGCAGTATGAACATGGGACAGCACCAGGCAGTGGAATGAATTTTAAAGGAGCAATCCCAGAAGGTGTTTCAACATTATATTACCTGTCTCATTTACTTTTGCCAATAAATCTGCCAGCTCTGCTAAATGTTAACATTAGTTTTCCATAAATTCAGGGCAGGGCAAACAGTCTGTTCACCTTGCATGCAAACATGACTAGTAGTATAGTTGCTCAATATATATAAACATGTTGCATAGTAGGTATTTTGTGTGGCAGAGGAACTCTCATTTCAGTTTGACATTATTATTATTATTATTATTATTATTATTATTATTATTATTATTATTAAATGATAAATAGAACTTAAATCACAAACAAATAGCAGCTAATTAAGATAGAATTACGTTATGTCATATGACAATAAGAGTAGCTGAGTAGAGAAATAGTTTATGTATATGCGAGAACTACAGCATAGTATTACACCCCCCTCCCATTTTAAATATCCCATGTGTGTAGTCTGTAAATAATAAAGCATCTCCATTTCATAGTTCTACAGTACAAAACATAATGTTTTGGTATCTTTTACTGGTATCTTTGACATTGCTGATTTTATTAATGTAATTTGGTATGCTTATGGAAAAAGCTTGGATTATTAAAAGAAAATATGAAAAATCATCACCTTTTATTTGTAATAAACAAGGGACAATTTTCTACAGTTTCAAATACAGGAAATCCCATAAAACAAAGAATATCTGCCAATGCTACCTTGAGCTCCCATTCTTGCCCTATATATGTTTAATAACATTCAAGTTTGAGTTAGTTAAATAAGTGTATGCTCATTAACAACATTTATTTTGTATACATACAGAAGCTCCATCATTTTCATAGATTTCTGTTATATTTTATCTAACTTGACATTCCCAAACAATGTTAAGAACAAAGCATATAAATAAAATTCACTTCTAAAATGCTTCATTATAGTTCCACGTGTTTTTATTTATTTTACTTACTATATAGTATAAAATGTTTCTCAATGCACTGCATTCAAAACCATATTTGTACTGCAGCAAGACCATGTTATGATTAAAAACTTAATTAAATGTCACACAATATCACATTCATTTCAGTTTAAACCAGAAGATGATCTCGCACTTATTTTCTGCTTGTCTTTCTAACACTATTTTTAATACTTTATGATTGTTATAATAGAGCCCACATCCACATTTCCCATCTTAGCTCCAACTGTTTCTTATATCTTAAACCTGTGGAGGATACACTAGAGCAGAATGTTGGTATACTTTTATCTAATTTTTTACACAAAGAAGAAAAAGTAGTTGTCCCGTAAGAAAAGAGACTCAATTTCGTACTTACTCTGAATTTGTGCTGCTCTGATTTTAAACAGATATCACACATCTATTTGGATACACTATATACTCGGAAAACAAATTCCAAATAAATGTAAGGAACGTTATATGCTAATAGGAATGTTGGTCCGGAATGTTTACTATATAAACGTCACCATTAAAATGATCAAGTATTGAGGAAACTCATCAGCAACGAATGTACTCATTCATAATTATAGCAGAGGTTTACCATGCATCCTCCTTCAAATACATTTGACAGACAACAGCTGTTTTTGAGGATTGGTGGTACGAGTGGTACCATTGGTACTAACAGTGGGTACCAACGTTTTAGTAATCAAAGGTAATGTATAACTCTACTTCACGAAGCTTCTGAGCAAAATTAGTATCACCGAATATTTTAATTGTGAAGCAACAACAACAACTATTATTATTATTATTATTATTATTATTATTATTATTATTATTATTAATAATAATAATGTTTAAGACACGGACATATGCAGATACTTAAGTGTTAGTTTGGTGCATTGGTGCTATGTGGTTAAATAACGGAACTAGGCAGATTAAGGACCGTGCACACGTTCAGAGAAACATTTCCACATGCCATCTAGAGCGTATAAATACTTTTTTATCGAGTAACTTTTGACCCTTATGAACCTCGAGGATGGCGACGTGTGGAGGATTGCTAAAAGACTCCGTAACCGTGGAGATCAATATTTCTCCCCTCTCCAAGGCACCCAAGGCCTGGCCTACCACCCCCAAGCCAAAGCAAATGTGTTTGCCGACTACCTTGAGAGGACAATGAGGCCTCGAGATGACCCTCAGGACGATGCCTTTTCCGAAGGTACTCGGAGGGAGGTACGCCGATTCCTTCGACGTCCCCGACGATGCGGATCGATATCCAGTCGTAAGACCTTCTGAGATCCAAGGTGCACTCCGGCGTCTCAACCCCAAAAGGGCAGCGGGGCCTGACGGGCTTACACCCGCCATGCTACGACGCCTTCCCTTCCGGGCCGTGCTCTTTCTTACCAGGGTCTTCAATATGTGCTTCGCCCTGCGCCACTTTCCACGCGAGTGGAGGGAGGCTCGGGTGATCTGCATATTGAAGCCGGGGAAATATCCGGTACATCCTGCCAATTACAGATCCATCAGCCTTTTCTCTGTCCTTTCGAAAGTTTTTGAGAGGACCATACTTACCCGCTTGTCTCCCACTTTGGGGGACATTCAAGCCATCCCACCTCACCAGTTCGGCTTCCGTCCTGGATATTCGACCTGCCAGCAGTTTCTGCGCGTGGTGGAGGCAGCTGCTCTTGGTTTCCAGGACAGGGCCTACACATCCGCGGTTTCCCTGGATGTCGAGAAGGCCTTCTCGACGACCTGGCATGTGGGTCTCCTCATAAAACTCATCCAACTGGAACTCCCTACACACATTATACATCTTCTACACACATACTTAAAACATCGCACTTTTATAGTTTCAGTTGCGGGACACAAATCTACACTAAGGCCAATACGAGCCGGAGTCCCGGAAGGTCCTGTGTTATCCCCCACACTTTTTAGTGTCTATGTGGCCGACCTACCCACAGAGCAGCAAGTCAATATGGCGCATTACGCTGATGACGTGCTCCTATATTGCACAAATAAAAACCCACGCAGAGCCTTCTACCCCATTCAGAGACACCTCCGCCTCCTCCAAGAGTGGTGTAGGCATTGGCGATTATCCATTAATCCGGCAAAAAGCCACGCCATTCACTTTACCGAGCGCGGCCTTCCCGCAATCCTCCCTACATTCAACTACCTCAGTAGAAGGATAGAATGGACGAATACCATCACCTACTTGGGAGTTAAGTTAGATAAGGGCCTAACTTTTGAGGGACACGTCAGGGACCTCGAGCGTCGGGGGCATGGGGCTGCGGCTTCATTGTACCCGATGCTGAAGTCGGAGATGCCGGTCCCTCTTAAGTTACACCTTTTTCGAGCGCTCATAATCCCCTTCCTGCTTTACGCCTGCAAGATCTGGGGCATGGCCGCAGACTCCAGCCTGCTGCTCCTGCAACGGGTGTAGAATACGGGTCTTCGGGATATCTATTCTGTAAACCACTCTTTTCCCGTGAGACTGCTTCACGAAGCCTCATCTCTTCCCTACGTGGAGGATGAAATTAGGCGCCGGGCCGCAAAATTTTACGACCAGTTGCCACACCACCAGAGCGCCCTCGTTCGTCTCTTGGGGATTATAACCCTAGAACACGCCACTTTAGGCGACACCGGCTTCCCCGCATGGCATGCGGGGACATCCGGTAACAACAGAGGTACCTCCGACAGCAGCTAAGGCTGAACTCCAATACAATCCCTTCAAGAGTAGCTTGGACATCAAAATTACTATCCCTTCATTTTTAAATTGCTGAATTAATATCACCAGCGGTGCCCAAGGACCGTTGCACCATGACCGGTTACCGTTGAGGAACAAACCTTGTTACCTTCTTTCTCTCCCCTACCTAAACAAAAACCGCCATCCTGTAATCTCCATATCCCGCCACTACGTTGTTAAGCCCAAATTGGGCAGGTAAGCGCCTAATGCACCATCGGGTTGCACTCAACCTGCAAATACGACGCACGCACGCACTTTTTTAAAACCTCCTTTCATATACCATACCAGTTTTACATATTATATCTCTTCACAATCCAATGAAACCAATCATCTGCTTTTGTAGCGTTGGGGGTTTTGGATTAATTAAATACAGCTGGAGCATTCATATGTTCTTCATTGTTAGTGTATTAACTGTAGATTTTGTGAATCTTTTAGTTTTAAAAAAAGTTACTCATACTAATGCGCTGCCTATTTGATTCTTGATTCAGCTGTACTAGAATTTTGTAATAGAATAAAATTAAAAATGGAAATAATTGTTCTCCCACACATGCCGTGTGTTAGACAGGGTTGGAAAGGTAGAATCAGGCGACTGAAAAACTCAAGCCATAACCGGGATTTGAACCACTGATCTCCCGGTCTCCGTCCGGTTATTCTAACCACTGAGCTACAATGGCAACATGCCGGCACGACACTAAATTCTCCAGCTGATTCGAATTTTTCCCGGTAAACCACAAGGAGATCTCAGATTGTATTGAGATGATATACCCCAATGGTATGTCATCAGTCGCCTGATTCTACCTTTCCAACCCTGTCCAACACACGGCTTGTGTGGAAGAACAATTATTTGCATTAATTGACCTAATAGTGGTTGAAACTATGAAGGCCGGGACTTAAAGTACTTACAACATTGTAAGTCGCCATTGGGGTATGTCATCTCAATACAATTTGAGATCTCCTTGTGGTTTACCGGGAAAAATTGGAATCAGCTGGAGAATTTAGTGTCGTGC
Source organism: Deroplatys truncata (assembly GCA_030765065.1). NCBI lineage: Eukaryota > Metazoa > Arthropoda > Insecta > Mantodea > Mantidae > Deroplatys > Deroplatys truncata. Next base: position 123,580,262 of record CM060978.1, read on the forward strand.
TGGCATGTTGCCATGGTAGTTCAATGGTTAGAGCAACCGGACGGAGACCGGCAGATCCGTGGTTCAAATCCCGGCTATGGCATTGAATTTTTCAGTCGCCTGAAAATTAAAAAGTTACCTTAGTGAAATAGCACCGCTTATTGTGGAAGGAGCAAAAGTCGCATGGTTGTAACAACTGCCCTCTCCACTGCAGTAGTAGTAAGATCGCTGAATTGAGATAATCATGGATTTTAAAGATTGTTTTTACCCTCCTCATAATCAACAATTTTCTTTCACACTTACTCTCATCTATCGCTACCATTCTGAAAAGTTGGTAAAATACTGTCGTAACCTCTTTACTATTCTAGCTCAATGGGGGGTAGAGCAACAGGTACCGTGAACAGATCTAGTATTCTATCACACATTATGCGAGGAACGACGGGGAATAGCTCAACGAAATTATGAAAAATATACCAAAATGTCCCTAGCAATATCTATAATTCATTATGTGGATAAAGGAAGGGTCTATCTACTATAGAAATTTACACTATAATTGCTTGGATGGCAAATGTATATTATGATAAAAAGGAATTACAACACCTCCTTGCCTGTCGGTGGGGACGCCATGCTGTATGCATGGACAAGCTGCACAGACACCTGATTGCTAGCAGAACCTCGACTCGACTGACTCAACCCACGCTAAACTCGGCGTGGGCACGCTACATTAGGAACTGGTTTTTCATCCCCTCCACTCTTGCACAGTATCCGATCTGGGCCACCAGGTCACGTACGCAATAATGCTAATAATATTTCAAATGTCACATCTCCCCCTGGCTACCCAGATCGACGTCCCCGTCGAAACAAGGAGGATTTTTATGGTTTTTGTGTAGACAAAGAATTACAAAGAAAGAAAAAAAAATATGACATACTTTACAAAATTAGATTACAGCAAACAATATCTGGGCATTCAGAAAGTGAGGATGGAGCAGAAATGTCTCTTAATGAAGAAGTTAAAAAAAATATTGTGAACATGTGAAGCTAATTCAAACATTATGGAGTCTCGAGTGCCACCGATGATTTATTTCAAGACGTATTGTCTAGTTATGAGTACCCCGCACACGCACACTACACCGTACTGCCACTGTTACATACGCACTACACTGCACCAAGTCTCGATGTAACTGTTTGTGGGTGTTATTTCCACATCACCCACAACGACGAAATTTCAGCTGCAGAGTCTTTCCTGTTTTGCAAGTCGCTGAAAATGTGAGGGGGGGCAATCGCTGACTTGGACTGCTCCCCGAGATAGTGGCTCCTTATGCCACTGCAGTGTAGTGGACGAAAGACAGCTCTCCTTTGGTGTATCTGCAACCTCTGGCGTGTCGGTAGAGCGGGGTTACTCCTCTGGACACCCGAGCTCCGGAATCAGCAAAATCACTATAACATGATTCACAAATGAATAGAACGTGTGCTCCCAGAAGATTATCATACATAAAAGAAGCAAGTAGTATGTCATTTACACTAATGTGAATTGAAAATGCCACAAAGTTTACAAACAGTCAATTTTAGTGTTTAGCAAAGAAGAAAAAAATGACTACACATTGACATAAAAACTGAATTTTTCAAGGGGTTACCATCCAAAATTTGACAAAACTGCTTTAGAATCCAAGTAAAGAGACATGAAAGGGCCAGAATACATAAATATTATACCACTTACATCCATTATTTACACAGAATAACACAACACAAATATAGTAAATTATTTGGGATCCCAATATTATATTTAACCAGCTAGTACTACTAATAAAGAGAAGGAATAAGTGCACTTATAATACATTCATACATGACAATGAAATGAAATCATTCATACTGATCATGGCCCAAATAATACACAACACTCACTTGAATAACTACCCAAAGCTGCTATGTGCATTACTACATACTTCAAAATAATCCCACATTACATGTGTCAAACTACACCTCATTACATGCTTTCAACTACAAAAACTCATGCTTTACTGTCAATAACATAAATTCTTCTCCACATTTCTATCTTATCCACCTCATTATAATCATTATTATCATCATCATTTCAATCATCATCATTTTAGTTTTCAACTTTATCGTACACAGTAATTTCTGAGAAAATAAAATATCTTCACTGACGTGTCTCATTCAACTAGCTGCCAAAAATAAAAAATACCTGACATAGGCATGAAATAAAGACATCACATTAACATTTCAGGAATGACACAAATAACATAGCATTATACTGTTGCATCCACATCTACCGAATCAAGATTAAGCTGGAAAATAGATGGTATTAAAACTCGTTATATAAGATGCTACTAAACTTGTTGCATAAACACAAAAAAAAAATATTCTCATTGCATTTACTCTCTTGTGTGAATACATCACACACGCTATACTGGGCACGTTTCAGCAACACCAATAAGCAAAATCTCTCAACACATCACATCGAATTTCCAGGTACATGTTAGCCCTCCTGAAAACTCAAACATTCACACTTCAACCATCGGGGTTACTCTTCGGCACTCCCACCGAGGCTGACATCCCTCTCTCGCACTACCACCATCGGGGTTACTCTTTGGCACTTCCACCGAGGCAACTCTTCCATATACTACTCACATAACCTCACAAACATACACACACACTATTCATGCAACAATTTTCTGCAAAGAAAAAGATCACAGCATCATAATGAAACCCAAAATCAAACCAAATGAATGCAACAGAACAAAGCACATCATTACCAAAACAATACTGTCACATAACATTCCTGAAAATCAAACAAAATTAAGCACACAGTACACATCAAACACATACACTGCAGCATAACATGACAAACCAAATAATTGCCAATACCCAAAACAGAATTCAAAATTTTAGTTACATAAAATGGTGATAAACTTTCAATTTAGCAAAGACATACATAGCACACATTATTCCTGAAAAGCAAAGCTTAATTAAGCATTAGTCAATGAAATAATAATAACAAATTTAGCATACCTGTCTGATTTGTGACACTTTTTCAATCGTTCAAGCTTTGGTACACACAATGTTCACATACTTACAGGTTTTTTTCTTTCTTTTTACCACAAAATGGTGCAACTTTCCAAAATCTGGTAACACACATATAGCTGATCCATCAACATCCAAGTCCTACTGGTCCATATTGGAGCCACATTAAACCTATTTACGTGAAGATACTGGCACAGCTGGTAGTAGCTGAAACTTTTACTTAAATTAGTCATTTTGAAATACTTTCCCCCAAAAATATTCATTGCGTAACTAGATAAACCAAACATGGCAACGGTGGAGCAAAATTATTATTAGTACTACCACTATGCGTACCACGACGAGCGTGCGATGTACAAATATGAATTTTTAATATATATGCTCCTCTTGACTGTTTTTTGTTTTATTATTTTAAATAGATGCGCCTCACTTTTTATACGCACGCAACTTTAAACACGCAACACACGAACTGTAAAATATTTGCTTCACATCAGAGTCGTTAATAAACTACAAAATCACACAATCAATAACGCAATGTTACGTACACCAGCTAACACATGCAACTATATTATCAAAGTTCCAAGATATCAGTACATTTTACAGAATCCACCAAAAAAATAAATTTAGAAGGGACAGTACAAAACATTTATCACCGAAACAGAATTTAGCAGAGGTGAAGGCATGGTAAGGGGAAAAATGGAGCCAAACGTTTTACCGCCACGCCACCGACAGACAATGCAAAAATTTTAAAAGTGAGCTTGAAATTAAGATACAGACATGGGACTTTTAAGAAACTATGCAAGATGAATTTAGAATAGAAAACCACAAATTACGAAACAAAACCCTTACCGTTAAGCCAACAAAAAATTTACATTTTCTAACGAACACGTGGAGGACCAAACACGCTACATTTCAGAGAATTTTTTTGCAGCCTCCACCAATTGTCATAACCTTTTTACTATTCTAGCTCAATGGGGGGTAGAGCAACAGGTACCGTGAACAGATCTAGTATTCTATCACACATTATGCGAGGAACGACGGGGAATTGCTCAACGGAATTATGAAAAATATACCAAAATGTCCCTAGCAATATATATAATTCATTATATGGATAAGGGAAGGGTCTATCTACTATAGAAATTTACACTATAATTGCTTGGATGGCAAATGTATATTATGATAAAAAGGAATTACAATACCTCCTTGCCTGTCGGTGGGGACGCCATGCTGTATGCATGGACAAGCTGCACAGACACCTGATTGCTAGCAGAACCTCGACTCGACTGACTCAACCCACGCTAAACTCGGCGTGGGCACGCTACATTAGGAACTGATTTTTCATCCCCCCACTCTTGCACAATATCCGATCTGGGCCACCAGGTCACGTACGCAATAATGCTAATAATATTCCAAATGTCACAATACTATACGAAGCTCCCCAAGAAACCTACAATGATTTTTCATACTTTTTATGCGTTCTCGCTGTTTTTCAATACATGTGAACTGATCAGTCGTTATAATGTGCGTTTTATAGGGTTGAATGTCTACTAGATGCTTGCTCTTCGCAAATTCATTACAATATAATGTCACTATTATACATTATTTCAACAATTAATTAGCTGTGCATCTTCAAATAATACACATTTATTCACCCCAGCGACGTATCTTATTTTCGAATTGAGGGAAGAAATTAATAACTGTTTGCAAAGTTAAATAAAGATGACGAAACGTTTTTACATTATTAATAAACATCACTCATGTTTCAGTTGGTAAAACGTTGCTATATTAAAAACCTTAGATTATTTTGTTTGGATTGCGCCTCAAGTCGTCGAGTTTTCTTTGCAACTAGGTTGATAACATAATTCTGAAAGCTCGATGTGGACTTCAGTTTGTCTAGCAGCAACTTCCCAATAAGTAGGTTCTCATCAGTTCAAGGGATGATAATCTAATTTGACTCTGGACTTTCTAAAATACTCTCTTTTTAAAGCGGAAAATGGTCTTTCATTGGCCGTACAAATTGCTGGTATAACTAATATTAACTGACAAATTATGATGTTTTGGGGAAACAGATGGTATCTCTAGTTTTTCCATGCACTGGTATGTCATACACACTATTATTTAGCATATTTGGACAAGAGTAGATAATCATAAGTTCACTTTTCAAAGCCACAAAATCAAAGAAAGCTCCATAATTCTATTTAGACATGAAAGCGGTCTTTCTGGGAATTATATTTTATGATCATGTAAGTACTTTAAATGAAGGAGGGAAAAAACCAAAGTTTTGGGGAAATCGTTCGGAAACGTTATAGTGTACTGTATCAATTATCTCATATAGTCGTCTATAGGAACACCTTCTTTATTCCCCATTCATGGAGTCAGTACGAATTCTTTTGGTACGTAATTACGTACCGAATAAGTGATACCTTCCATTTTTGTGCACAGCTAATCAAAAGTGCTTCTCAAAATTCTATGTCGAATGTTTTGGTTTGAAGGCCTTTAAATATAGCATCAGAATGGGGAAAATCAAGAAAAATGTTCCAATATGACATTGAAACCAAAATAGCTTAAAAGTGAGATAAGACTACATGCAGAAGAAATTGTTTCCATATTCTATTCATTTGCATTTTCAATACTATAAACAACAGCTGTCAATCTCACCTTTATATTCGTGGACAGTTTCAACTAGGCGGCCTTGGATTACCAACGAGTAGATGTTACGGATTGAAATCTTTCTTGAGATGCCTGTCCATAGCCTCTCTTCTTTGAAAAAATAGCTCGTAAAGCTAGGAAGAGTGGCGAAGAACACCCTTACCTACTTAATGAAGCTGGTAGACACAGAAAGTGCTAGATTTAGTTTATGTGTGTAACAATGGACAAATATGGGATTTTTATAATGCTACAGAATTTTTGCTTGCAAACCACCATGTTGCCCAGCACTATCATAGGTCTATGCCACATGTTTAGAACCACATTCACAATCGCTTAACAGTCCAACAGTGTGATTAAAGAAAGAGGGCCACTCCCCACATCTGTGAAACGTAAAAATATTTCTTCAACCTCATCATCACTTGTGACATACCTAACAATTGAAGACATTTGACACTTCACAGTGACATCTGAAGTCTCGTCAAGGACTAAAGCCACAAAATTTCCTTTTTATTTCACGGATCATTAATTCGGAAACACCTTGCACTAACTCATTTAGTATGTACTCTCCTGTTACACAGGAGAACCTGGAAACGGACTTGATGACTCTAAATGATTACGCAATTACAAATCATTGCGCGCGAACTCTTTGAGAGTTCATTGTAATTGCCCATATATTGGGAGATGCGTAGCTTTCATCATGACCCCCAAAACAAAAGACCTGCGACCCTATAAAGCAGCTCGAGTGAACTAAATGTCAGATAAAGTTTCCATTTTGTCTTACTAATTAATTGTGTTTTTCAATAGTAATTTTATATTGACTGCTGAGGGCGAATTCAGTTCTTGAATTATTGTTGTCAAACAACTTAAGTTTTTATGACAAGCAATGTGATTAATACCATTCCTTTGTCGTTTGTCCACCATACAAATGTTATTTAGATGATCATATCGAGTACTGTTAAAAGCGCGTCTTTCTTTGGAAAATAGTAGGCATGGCAAAAAAAAATAAGTTTTTCACACGCGCACAACCAAGGAATTTCTTCATAAAAATTCATATTAAAACACTTGAACGCATGCATCTATTTTTGTTTGTAAGTTAAGAAAAGGCCTTGGGGGACCATTCTCTATTGGCTGAAGTTTATCGCGGTATGTCATTGCACTAAATGGTGTTTATAAAAGTTTTTGAGTGAAACAATGATGATTAAACAATGGCTCTGTCATGCCAATGTCTATGAAGTTTACACTAGTAAACCAATGAACTACATCATTGCTTATTTGATAACTATTCACAGTACAACACTGTAAAACACTGTCTCAAACGTTTATCGTCTGCCGATCAGGTTATCGATGACCACTGAGCAAAAGTAAGGCAAGCAGCCCTTCTCAACTTCTCACCCCATCCCTTTTAGAGAAAAGTTCACCCCCCGAAAATTTTCTAAGGTTGATGCAAGAAGTAGTTTCCTTTTACCTACCTTGCTTTAGTATCCACAGAAAGGAAACTATCTACTTCCATCTCTCGTTCCTACCAACCCGTAGTGCGTACTAGGAACATAGGAAGGTTGGAAGCTAACATCTCAGAGTACACGTTCAAACTCGATGCCAAGACGTAAATATAACACACATTGTCAAATATGAAGAATAGGTTTATCGGCTTGCATTCATTTGCCACTTAATACGTATGTCATATAATAAATTTGGAAAAAAGGGGGGGGGCAATGCTTCCACCACATCTGTTGGCAAAGTGAATAGACGGTGAATATTTTACTAATTTAAATAATTAATATTAATCTTTACATTTGGCACCAGACAAATTTCTTGCATTTTTCAATAATAACAATAATAACTTACTCCGTGGCGCAGAAACTCTATTGGGTCAGAACTTACCACACGGTCGGTGCAGTGTACATTTGATGCACAGCCATAGGATTAAACACCATGTAACAGTGGTGTGGGTAAATTAAACCATTGCAAGTTTTTTAATAAGCATGTATTTTAAAAGGTGGAAACATATAAAAATATTTATGTTTTTACATATTTAATTAAAGACAAAATAAATGTAAATGACCTCTGTGGTCTGGTACTGACAGATGTCCCGTATTCGATTCTTGGCTGGAGAATGGTAATTTTTCTCCGTCCTCCCTTGAGTCTGGAAGTAGGAGTGAGAGTGTAGTGTTGTGTGTGTGTGTGTGTGTGTGTGTGTGTGTGTGCGCGCGCGCGCGTATGTGAAATTAATGTTTATAAAAACCCAACGTAAACAAACCCAAATAATAACAAGATAGTAAAACTAGTGAACATCATTGTCGATGAGCAATAATTGTTCCAAAGGCAAAAGCCGCCGATATGACCTTAGATGTTAAAGGTTCATATAAATGGAACAAAAGAAAAATGCATAGATGAGTTAAAATATTTTACCACTGTTCTCATTTTTTAAAAATGTTTCTTCAATGTAGGTATTTCTAGTTTGGTGATTAGTGTGCTCATTATAAAACCTTTTAAATGGCTTAAAATTTAATACACTTGTTTTCTCGATGTTACATTTGAGACATACTTTCAAAGTAACATAACAGTTTCATTAACTGAATTGTTCATATTTTGCTTAGGCAATTCATTGCTGCTTGCCACAGCAGCGTGTTGCCATGCCATCGCCAAATTAAATACAATAATGTTCAGAAGAACATTTTATATGAATTAAAATAATAATGGCCCTGGAACAGAACTTCGCATTGTAATGCTTCATTTTTCAATGTATATTCTTAACCAGTTGACCACCTTTAATGATAAGTTTGAGTGTCCGTTTCCCAACGATTTAAGTATAACATCAACATAGCAAATCAAATAATCACCTTATACCATATGACTTCAGTTTTTGCAATAAGATACCATGTTTAGCAAAAGCATATATTTTGGAAAGGAACAAACAAATAAAGCCCTTAATTTTTTCATTGTCTACTAATCTCTGAAAAAAGCTGAGTGAACTTTCTAAATTTATGCTGAAAGCTGTTAATAGTAATACTTTTTTACTTATTTCTTTGTTCTTGGCAGTAAAACTCTCGCTTTAGCTATTTCGATATTATGCATATCGAATGGTAATTACTTATAATATAATTTTTACAACCCTTTTTATACAGTGGTCGAGCTAAACTTTTAAGGAAATTCAGCTTTCAGAATAGACGATTCAAAGGAGCTGTCAATTCAAATTTACATTTCAATATCTTTTTACTTTTTCTGCCACGTATCTAATGGTTAAATGATGTATTGCACACGTTTTCAGGCACCTGAATAAAAAAAAGCAAAAAATTTTTTAAAAAAAAATCTGATGTGTTACACTCACATGACTTTCTCTACTCTTGTACAAACTATTTTTACAAACGCTTATTCTCCATATGCTTCATGTTAATGGAGATACCGAGATGTCAATCTTATTGATAATTTTCTTGTAGATGCAAGGGGAATATGGTAGGTTTTAAGCGATAGTCAAATATTTTAACGCTGGTTGCTATGTGGCGCATTCCATTCTCTTTACATGTCCAGGACATAAAAAAAAATCTGATGTGTTACACTCACATGACTTTCTCTACTCTTGTACAATCTAATTTTACAAACGCCTATTCTCCATATGCTTCAAGTTAATCGAGATATCGAGATGTCAATCTTATTGGTAATTTTCTTGTAGATGCAAGGGAAATATCGTAGCTTTTAAGCGATAGTCAAATATTTTAACGCTGGTTGCTATGTGGCGCATTCCATTCTCTTTGCATGTCCAGGACATAAAAAAAATGAATAACGAATTTGAGAAAAAGTATAAGTATTGGAAAATTTAAGGAAATAACAAGCAATATCTCGAAAACGGTTCACTCAACAAAAGAAATGTATATGACATAAGTTGTGTATTTTAACGCGGTCTACATTTTTTGTGTAGTAAAATTTTGTCTATCTCTTATGGTTTACCAGTTATGCAAAAGTCGTTCACAATGAAGAATACTTTTGGAGACATTCCCAGAAAATTCGAGATATACATTTCATTTCTCATGACATTATCTTAAACATATGATATTTTAATCAAAATCGTTAGAGCCATTTTTGAGAAAATTAAAATTTTCGAAAAATCTTCCATGTAAAGGGTAGTCTGGGGTGGGGGGATTTTCTTGAAAACCTTCGTGTCGCATCTCTGGAAGATACTGAACCTAAATACCAAGTTTGGTGCTTATCAGACTGTTCGTTTTTGAGTTATGCTGTTCACAGACACACACACACACACAGACACACACACACACACACACACACACACACACACACACAGACACACACACGGACATGTTTCCAAAAATGCTTTTTTTGGATTCAGGAGGTCTCAAAACATGTATTTCCGGTGAAATCTCGGTATCGAATTTTTGGGTGGAATGCAATACTTCCCCTACTTACTATACGTAGTAGAGAAAGTAAAAAAACGTGCATGTTTGTTTGTTTGTGTGTGTGTCTGTGAACAAATAACTCAAAAAAGAAATGTGCTGTAGATACCAAACTTGGTATTTAAGTTCAGTATCTTCCGAAGATGCGACAAATACTTTCAAGAAAATTCTTCCTCCCAAGCTAACCTTTAAAAGGAACAATATTCGTTATGTTGTATTTTCTCAAAATGACCCTAGTGATTTTGAATGAAATACCGCATCTATAATATATTTACATAACAAATAAAATGTATATCTAATTTTCTAGGAATAGCCTGTGAAGTCCTCTTCATTCGGAAGGAATTTCGCATAATTTTGTATAATGGCAAACCATAAGGGATAAAAAAAACTTACTACACACACACACACTACAAACATTTTATTTTAAAAAATTGGTATGGCATCGGCTACTTCGGAAAATTAAATCGAGTTCTACTTATAGACGCTCTTTAACTACAGTGGTTCTAAGCGTCTTCTTCTACATTGGGCATGAAAGACCAGAAATATTTGCTCAGAGTTGTTTATGAGGCTTGAAGTTCTTTTACGTGTCGTAAATCTAAGACATGGAACCACCGGCTTTACTTCCCTTCCGAAGGAAGCCATGCTAAGGATTAGTACGCCCGAAAAAGCGCATCGCTTTCCACCGGGTTTGAACCCGCTATCTCGGGAATTAGGGCCATTTCGTAGATATCCGTAGTTATTTGTTCGAAATTTTTGAGATTATGTCCTATTCAGTTGTTTCTCGTGATGCCATGTAATTCCAAAGCCAGCATAAACCGACCCGCTCGTACCTATAACAAAATATGTAATGAAGCTATTTCTGAAAACGTTTATTTCGATTAGCATGAACTGGATAGAAGAATAATCTTTTATAGGAATAGTTTATAGAAGCTACATAAAAATAAACGATAGTGGGTAGAGAAAGTCATGCATTTTAAATTAGCACTATCCACTTCACACGAATTCCTGCATGGCAATCTACACGCGATAGGTATTACTGATTTCTAGAGTTTATTTATTTATTTATTGGACGTTCTTTAACTACTACGGTTCTCACCGTCCCATTCTATATTGGTCGTTAAAGACCGGAAATTTTGCCCAAAGGCCTTTTTATCAGGTTTGAGGTTCTTTTACGTGCCGTAAATCGACGACACGGGACCACCGCTTTAATTCCCTTCCCAAGGAAGCCATGCTAAGGATTTTTACGCCCAAAAAATCCATTGCCCTCCTATGAATGAATCCGCGACCTCGGGAACTAGAGGCTAGCATGGTATCCTTAGGCCGCGGAGGACGGTATTAATGATTTCGCTTACACAAGTTAGCATTATCAACAAAAAGCTAAAAGAAACGCTTTCTACTTTTTTCTTAATCGTCGGATACATAGATACCTGCATATATGCCATACTCTTATCCATATCTAAGAAGTAGGCATTCAAACAGCTGCATGCCTGTGATGGATGCGTGAAGAAATCACCGCGTGTATTAGCTCCAAATTTCTCAGCTTTATATTTTTTTTCAACTTTATCAATGACATTCCAAGGAGAAGCTTTAACAATTTTTGTTGAACTATTCCCCTTACTCGTTTACTCGGTTTAAAATCCATAAAGATATTGCTAAATCGTCAAATAATTCTTTTTGACAATTTTTATGCTCACTTTTAATTGCAACACGACATGGCAGAGAAACTACTTTAATATAATAAAGAAAGTAAGCGCTTTAATATTAACCATTGTATATACATAAGTCGGTTTTACATTAGTTGATTCAAGGTTAAATATTTTTCGCTGTTGTTTCACTATTTTTCATTATGCAATACTTTTTTGTAGGTATATGTACGTCTTTGCTTATTCACATTTTTTAAATCCACCATTTATGAAAATTAATTTGATGTGTTGATTACTTTTGTTTTAAAGAAGTAATTTCTTACAATGTGTAGCTACATTGTTTAAACTAATGGTTGAGCAAGCATTTATTTATTTAGTTTTTAGGGCCATTTAACCAGCTAGGCCATATCGGACGATGAATGAAATGGGTGAAATGATACTGAAAATGAATTCGGGGTCCCTGGAGCTTAAAGTTATCTGACATCCGTCTTTTCAGGATAAGGAAAAACCCTCGCAAAAAACCTTATCCAAGTAACTAACTCTAACCGAGATTCAAGCTCGAGATCTCTTGAATGTGAGGCAGACACACTACTCTTACCTTGTATGTTCTGAATAACATCTTTAGGCCTTTTAATGTATTAAATATTAATTTCAAATTTCTGTAAGCTGAATTGTGGCACTTTAAATCTCTATTGTCTCTTATGAGAATAACTTTTTTTTTTAAATCTATGAGCCAAAAATTTACCCAGCATGCTATTTAAGTACTTCAAAACCGTAGGAACTGATGTAAATAATGATCAGTACATTCTAAAAATGAATGTTCCACAGCCTTAGTTATTATCAATATACCAGCGTTTTCAAATATTTTAATCTATATTCCCTTAGATTCGCCTCGTTAGCAAGTATCACTACTTCCCCGCCGTTATACCCTTTCGAAAATATTCACATATAAGGTGAATTTACAAATAATTTCATTTGGTATTTTGTTATTTAACAATATTGGATTCGTCAAGTCCATAGTGTCGTCTACCGTGGTCTAGGAGGACATCTAGTTCCCAAGGTGGCGGGTACAAACCCGGCGGAGAGCGATGGATTATTTTCGGTCGTAAAAATCCTTAGTATGTCTTTCTTCGGAAGGGAAGTAAAGCCAGTGGTCCCGTGTCGTAGATTTACATGCAGAAGAACCTCAAGCTGATAAAGAGGCATCTGAACAAAATTCCGGTCTTTCACGCCCAATATAGTAGTTAAAGAGTGTCCATAAATAAAACTTAATTATTCAAGTCCATAGTAATGTAAACTATACGAGGTTGGTGAAGTAAGCACACTGTATACATAATTCAGAAGGAAAAATGCAGAAACTGCAAATCTCTTCGCGTTTAAAATGGAAGCCGGGTATAAAGAATATTCGTTTCTAATAACAACTTGTTCGCATAACAATATTTTGTCCACTAATACCAGTATACGCAATCAGCGTATTGGTCTCAGAAGAAGACAGTTGCACATTATTACCTGTTATATAATATTTATAACTTCTGTGGTATTAATTTCAACTCTACTCATTGTATAAATTGAGACTATTGGAAAAGATAATTTCTGTCACAGCCTCCAAGCACATAAAAAATGGTGCTTGGATGTTTCATTTCAAAACTATAACACAAGCTTGACAGTGTACTTACAGACTGCAATCTTTAATAAGCTAACCAGATCAGCAAAATGGGAATGTGTATAGGGCATTGCTTAGTAAGCGATGGTATAGGGCCTTAAGCTCTTCCGGTTCTTTGTCTTGCCCTTTCCATTATCGATAGATACAGTGTTACAACGCTGTAAACACAGAGCACTACCAACATTCAACGCAAGATTTAACTGTAAACACGAGAACATGTGATTAACTTACGTAACATGCAACTTCTGAATTAGGATTTAGGACTTAATGAAGAGAGGAACAGTGCATTAATTATGTTGTTCTACACACATCCTGAAAATTCATGACAGTAAAACATGTAATACAATAAACTCAATGTTGCAGTGTGGTCACAATTAATAAATATGTTTTTAAAATTTTCAAAGTTAAGTCTTACGTTTAACTTTAAAATATTGCGTGTAACAGATAGTGTTGTACTGTCACAGCCAGATGTAATTTCCAGACGCCAATATTCAAAACGTGTGAAAATAAGCAGAAATAGTTTTGATTCCTATCGACATCGAGTTTTAAATTATTTTAGAACAAATTATAAATATCAGAAAAACTGTATAAATTTTCAAGGGGTAGTGCAAAGTATTGGAAACGAGGGTCCCGGAACTGGCCCAATAGAACGAGTCACCAACGAGAAAACACTGAAATATAATTTACCACAGGATTGCCTGGAAAATAATATATGCAAGCTAAGTTCAGAGAATCTGGGAATATTGAATCATAAAATGTACCCAAATACTCTGGATGCTATATGCTGTGCTAGACTTGACGGCATGACAACACAAGAAATTTTGAGACTTTTGGATGCTTGGATGCATGCCTTTCCAAATAAAATAACACAAATAAGTTTTTATAAAGCTGTTTTACAGAATATTAAAATTTCTGCCACTACACAAACACTAAGTACTGAAGAAGCCATTCAGTATTTATTTTATTTTTCCCTTCAGAAAAGAGGTGTGAGCAATATTGTACGGCATATGCTGGATACAGTTCAAGACAAAACCAATCTACAGTCTTTAACCTTGGAAGAACTTTGCATAATAGCCACAAGTGCATTTCAAAGCAGCACAAAGCTATTGTCTAATAAGCTTTTGTTGCAATTGGAAAGTGCTTTGCAAGCACATATGAATCAGCTGCTGGATGATACCCAATTACTTGTAGCAATAATTAAGGCATTGAGACAAGCAAGGCATTATAACTATAAACTGCTTGATTCACTAGCTACAAATCTACAAAACAACAAAAAACTACCAAATTACAATTTTACAGTCAGAACACATATCATGATAATGTATGCAGATGCACAATATGGAAGAGAAGATATTATTAAGGAAATATTAGTCCATAATTTGGAAGATATGTTGGCTAAAAATAACACAATAAGGGCAAAAGATATTAACTCATTTCTTTGGGCAGCAGGCTATTTAGGAGTTGCAATGGAAAATTATGTATTGGAAAAGGTATTTACATCTGAAATAATATATCGTATCAGAAGGAATGAATACAGAAAAAATCCCTCAGATATTGTAGATAGTGCATTATCATTATGGATGTTGGGATATAAAGCAGATACATTACTTGTTGAAGCCACAGCTCCATCTGTTGTTTCTTCTTTGGAAGGTAAATTGCTAAAATAAAATGCTGCAAAGTCGAACTGAAATTTCTAAAACTGTTTATCCATACAGTACTTGAAACATGCTGTGCACAAGCATGCTTTTTCACCATTTAAAATGTTTTGTACAATTTCATGAACTTAGTCAATTTAACAAAATAATAAACACAATATATATAGTACATACTAAAGATGATACAAGATAACATATGTAAACACTTTCAAATTTACTTTAAAGTAAATTTAATAACACATGCTATTTCTAGATTCTTTCATACATATGTAAATGTGCAAACACTATTTACAGCAGCAATAATTCTCACATAAACTATAGTTATCTTCTAAGCCATAAACTCCTTATTAGCCCTACTATATTGCAAATGGATACAGTTGACGAATATATGAGTGCCTATGGAGGAGATTGCCACTGTTTTGTTGGCAATGCATAATATCAAGGCTTGCAATCCAAGAGGAGTAAGGGGTAAGGTGACAGTGGGAATATACTGTTGCACAATGAAAACAATATTACGTTTGCATGCCCCAGCCTCACTAGTAAATGCAGTTTAGAACTGCAGATGTTTTCTTCACCTGATTGAAGTTCTGATGTCCACTTGTTCCATAACTGTTTAGTTCCTCCCCCCCCCCCCACACACACACTGGCCGACTAGTACAAGTTTACATCAAAGAATTATAACAACAAAAAGACATAAAAATAGCTTATGGACCTTAACAATAATATCTAATCTACTTACCTATCTAAGAACTCTGAAGTTGAATAAAAAGACTTTACAAATAAGAATGATTGAAGCTTCTTAAATAATCTGAGATCTTACATGTTATAAGCAACTTGTGATACAGTTTATTCTGCACATATCTTAGTCATGTTAGTCCTGTACTACTGAATGTATAATACATAAAAGAATATGTGCAGATATTTTCCAGTTCACTTGTTTGCATACACAGAGATCCCAAACATCTCTTCTTTAAAGCTTTTGTAAAC
Organism: Deroplatys truncata; assembly: GCA_030765065.1. Taxonomy (NCBI): domain Eukaryota; kingdom Metazoa; phylum Arthropoda; class Insecta; order Mantodea; family Mantidae; genus Deroplatys; species Deroplatys truncata. The sequence continues at coordinate 123,596,283 of CM060978.1, forward strand.
ACATATCTGTATTGTATTCAGAACATCAATACTCAATTGCAAGAGAATAAAGGAAGGTCTGGAAAACAAATCATAGCATTTAATATTATATGCCACTTTTGGGAGGATAATTGGTATACTGTCATTCATTCAACATTTTTTTCTTAGGGAAAATGAGATTCCAATCCAGGTTGCAGCTACTACTGACATGCGTGGCCATAGAAGCTCCAGATCTCCTGAAGCAAAAGCATAAAATATTGATGAAGTCTGCTAAGCTTCCAGGTTTAAATATAAGAGAAGAGCTAAGAAAGAGGCCATCTCTGCAGAAAGTTTACACTGCATTGAAATACCTAGCAACCAACCTTGGCCTTAAGAGTGTCCAATGCAAGGGCCTTATAACTCACCTTAATATAGGAGGTGTGGTACTAGAATCACCGTCAGGGTAAGTACACATTTTTAACTGTTTGTTGTCATTTATGTAAGATATTTGTTGATGCAATAATTTGCTTTCATTATGTTGATCTACAGTAAGCAATATTCTAGGAAATAGAGCATGACATACAATATAAAGATATGTTCTTTTCTTTCTTTTTTTTGAAAGTTTAATGTCACAATAGATATGTAGGACCATTTGTAAACATCACATGCATTCGTAATTAGTTTTCACGCTTAAACTAACCATGATAAGAGTTTTGAATAATAGAAAGCGTTATTCAGAAGGAAGTGAAACAATAATTTAATTGAATCTTGAGTCGGTGGATACACTAAAACTTTAAAATAAGTGAAGTTTTAGTGTATCAAGATTCAATTAAATTATTATAAGAGTTACTAATCTTATATGTATTTTGGACAGCAGAATAAAGGAGGAGCAAGTATTAGAATAGGTTAAATTATTGAAGCCAATTAAAGCAACTGGAATAGATGGTATACCAACAGAATTTCTCAAAGAATCATGCACTAAAGCGAATATAGCTGAGGTACTCATATATATATATATATATATATATATATATATATATAATTCACTTAAAACCAATACATTCCACAGAAAGGAGAAAGCAATTATATATCTTATATATAAATGGAAAGGCAGTATAGATAAACTAACAGCTACAGGGGTGTGTCTTTGTTTCCTAATGTAGGAAAACTTGCTAGGATTAATTTTGTTAGTCAATTACAAAAATGAATAGAGCAATATAAATACTATCAGAATATCAAATGGGGTTTTGAAGAGAAAAAACTATTGATAACACATTCATTTTAAAAACCTTAATATATAAATATCTAAGAAATAAGGGGCAAATTATATCTGGCTTTTATTGATTGAAACTGAGTTTCAGTTGCAGTTATTATGGCATAAATTTTCAAATGAAGGGATTAGTAGACATACAATAGAGGTTTTAAAAACTCTATATAAACAAAATACTTTTTGTGTACAGATTGAGGAAGGAGCTACAAGCAATGGAGTAAGACAAGAAAAGGGGCTAAGACAATAGTGTAAGTTAGGCCAGTTTTGTTTAATTTGTATATACTTGATATGTTGCAAAACATAAAGAAAAATAATAATTTCATGCCAGTTATAAACAATATACAGATTCCTGGTTTGTTAATGGCAGATGATTTGGTAATAGGTTCTATTACAGTAATTGGCTTAAAATTAGCTTTGCAAGAAATATATAATTATTGTTCAGAGTTGAGTTTAAATGTGAACCAAGACAAGATGCAATTTCTCTGATCACAATTGGCATCAAGTGTGTGTAGATATATTATGTGCTGCACAATCGATACGTTGGTTACTTTCAAGTGCCTTTATCATGTTGCTGCCATAGTTCATAACAAAATTTTTTTTTAAAATATTCAGGTGGAATGTCCAGGCCAGCCATATGCTCAGAATATTCCAATGGATATTCTCTACAGTCTTGGGAATATCAGGGAAAGAAGAGAAGAATAACAATACATTGTTTATATTCCAGAACTCGTCAATGTAATGTACCATAAGAACAATGTAGTGATGTTTCTTGAAATCGTATATCCACATATCTCTGGTGGCAGCACACATACTTTTAGCAATTGCAGTTCTTACTTTAGGAACTATTTTCAATCTCCGCTCATCTGCCATGAAGCCAACTGTTTTGGAAACTGCTGTTGGATTAGAAATGACATCATGGATATTTATTTCTCCATATTTAGTTCCAATATTGATTAATATCTGGCTAAGGGATAAGAAACCCTGCCCAGTTACTAGTAAAAATGGACAACGATCTTGAGCACATATCAGAGCTTCTACTTCTTTAACTTTATCTCTGTCTGTTTTATCAATTGACTGAGATTGCCTATGTGTATTATATGATTTGCACTTACCATCATCATGACATAATAATCCTGTACTACTTGATAAATGCATTTTATAAAAGTGCTGTACTGTTTGTGTTTTGCATATCTTATTGGTTTCTTACTTTCAGCTTATACAACACAGTAAAATTTACTCCTACCTGGACTTGAATTCTCTGCCTCATACCTGCTTCTTGCCTTTTTAACAATATGTAAATGCTAGAAGCAAACCTCTTTTCCTTCTAACCGTGCTGCTCTCAGACTACCCTCTTGACTCTTACTCTCCATTGTGATCTCGTAACTGCCTAAAAGATGGAACACACTTATCTTGTTTAGTGTGCAATACATGTTGCATAACACTAAGGGGCACACGAGAATCCTAACAAGAAAGCAATTATCACCGATTGTAACATTTTTAGGGCTTGATCTCATATTGTCTTCAAAGTAATTAACTGCAAATGCTTACTGTTAGAACAGTTTCTTACACAAGGAGAACATTTGTACCTAGAACATGCATGCACATTCACTCACTGCATATGAGGGATGGAAATATCAATTGTAAAAATTACAAGTTAATTTAGAATAGGGAATTGCAATTCTCAGTGGTAATCAATGCATTATCAGCACCTGGTGCTTATTCATTTTGCATAAATATGGTTTCTGGGAAATATATGGTTCTCAAAATTTAAACATTTGTGACGTTGATAAATAACTTTTTATAATTATGGAAATATTTTGTAGCTTATATTGTAATTATGGTAAATCATTTTCATAATTTTGCAAATTTGTAATTGTGCTTTCATGAAATGGGTCCTTAGGTGTCTCTTATTAAAGCAATGCAGTGGTATCCTGCCCTTCGCACTCAGTTTTTTAACATTGTTGGGTTTTTTTGATGCACTCCAGTCACTTTTCTGCCTCCCGTGATATTTATTGCATTGAGAAAATGTTACAGTGAAGTTGCTTTTATATTTGGTAGGTGAAGTTTAGCAAACTTTTACCCTTTAGTTATTTTATTTTTGGCCATTTTTCTTAGTCCATTCATGTTTTGGAGTATATTTACATTACTTTGAAAGTGAGGCAGTATTTTATATCACAACACTGTAAATACCAGAGTGATTGTAGTGTAAATTAGCATTATTGTATGACAATGATTTGAGATGTTTGTTAATTATAAGCATTGTTAGGAAATAAGTTTACAGGGCCTCACTGAAACTGACAATAGGAGCGGATAACAATGAAACGAGGGGCTGAGTTGTTTATCAATTAGAAGAGACAAACAAATGATGTCAGAGTAGCGTGCCTTTCTTTAGAAATGGAGGGAATATCTTCCCTAGAGCATATGTGTTTGTAATTTTGATTGGATAAAAAAAATAGACGCTAATGTTGGCGCGCTTTATTAACCAATAGCAGCTCTGTTATAATGTTTAGGCATATCGGGGTGAGGGAGTATAAATTCTGAAGCCAGAGACAGGTAACGCGCAGTTCAACAGAATCATTCACAAGTTACACGTCGCGCAGTTCAACAGAATCATTCACGGGTTACGCATCGCGCAGTTTAATAGAATCATTCACGGGTTACACGTTGCACAGTTCTACAGAATCTCTCACGTCGTAAAGCTAGTTATAAAATGTGAAATATGCGAATTAATAATGTGCGGCAAATAAGTGATTATAGTTACATTCGAAAATATAACAGTTTCAGTCAAGTGTGTATCAAGAGTAAATATGTGAAATTAATAATGTGTGATGGCAATAAAAGTGTAAAAACAAATTCTTTTATCAGTGTTATCTTTTAGTAACAACTCCTTTCTGTTTACACACCCTGTTCAAGAGATTTGCTCGACTGAGTAATAATAGCTAGCCGGAGGACAAAGAACCCAAAATTCAAAATAGTAAAACAATAACAGGCGCTCAGCAAATAAGATAACACAAACGATACCGTGACAAAAGTTAAGTGTTTCACAGTATTTTACATATCTTTATCATCAATATTTAAAGAAAATAAAAAATTCAGATATCTTTAACTTATTGAACGCTGTTCTGTATTATAAAAAGAGGTGTGTCTGTGGAGGCGGGGTTGTAATCTTGGAAACCATATAACTGATTTTGATGATTGTTTCATCATTGAAAACCGCTGTTCTTCTTGACAGATGTGGGTAGTAAGATAGCTTTTAATTTAAACTCCTAAATGACAAAGGGATTTACTATGCCTGGATATTAGAATGTGAACATTTTGCATTATAAGAGAACATGCTTGTGAAGCAGGCTTTGACTTTTTGTTGAGAATGGCATGCAGCACAAAATAGTTTGTTATACCACAGAAAATAATGTAAAAAATAAAAAACCGCAGATATTAGATTCCAATTATACATAAATGATTATGTTTTAGCAACTAAGAAAAATAAAAGAATCAAATCTGCTTATAACGGTACATGTAAGTGATACTTATGCCCGAAACCATCCAATAACCCTTGTGTAAGAAAGCTTTTCTCTATTTTCTCTGAATGTAATTGAGTTTGTTACTGCTATATGCTAATTATATAAAGAAAGAGAATCTTGCACTGCCTAGCATTAGGCATGTGAAACACTTTAAATTAATAAGACTGATTGAAGTCTGAATATTGCCAAACATATTCACTTGTTATTAATGTTGGTGAAAGAAAATTACAAAAACTGCACAGCAGAAAGTTGCAAATTTTCTTAAATTAGAAGAATAAAGTTTCAATGGAGCTCTTAACAGAGGTAAAGTAAACAAGATTACCACTTTTATTTTATCCTTACTAATATACAGAGGGAGAGAGTGTGCATATTTGTGTGTATGAAACATAAGTAGGAATCACGTTGATATTGTAATGAAAAGAAGCTAGAAACAGTGATGTGTATTGAATTTATTTAAACATGTTAAGTGAGTAAACTTAAGTGATGTTAGTGTAACAATTCCGACTCACCTTTAAATAAATAAGTAGGAATGTTGCAAATTGAACTGGATATTCGTTCAGCATTAAATGTCATGACAAAATGTCGACAAATCTTCATATGTGTTATATCTGTCACTGTTTCATCAGGTAAAGTATGGGTTTCTTTATATTGTATGCACACTTTAAATATCAAAACGCATCTGAGCAACTCAGGTAAGAGAGCTAGTGCATAATAAAACAGTATTAAATGCAAACATTTTCTTCAAGTTTTAATCTGAAGAAGAGTTTTAGAAAATGAAAACAGTATTGTAATTTATCCATATAAAAAACTTATCTATTTTCGTGGCAACTATCTAAATGATAAAGTTTATTTTCTATAAGCTAACTTGGATTTTGGTGATAAGTCTCTCAGTCTATTCCCATAGTACTTAGGTTTGTAAAAAAACAACTGTGGCTGGCAATTAAGTTCAGTGTTTTCCAAGGATACAACACAAAGACGATAAAATCTCTCCACCCCAAACTACCCTTTACATGGAAAATTACTTTTTGTTTTCTAAAAATGTCTCTTAACGATTTTGATTAATATATATGAGAAATAAATGTATATCTCAAATTTTTTGCAAGTAGATAGCCTGTGAAGTCTTCTTTAATGTGATGAGTGAACTTTATATAATTGTATAACTTGTAAGCTGTAAAAACGTAGTAGAACCTCTGTTGTCCGAAAAACTTTTAACCAAAATAATGTTTAACTGAAATGACCAAAAAAATAAATATTTGGTTAAAACAAATTAAAGAAACATTGTTTAACTTATGTTAGGAATGACAAAAGGGGTGCATAATGGGATGCATTGACTCTGACCTTGACTGCTTCAATCCCTTCTTTATTGACAATTGTTTTGGTTCTTTTGTTAATGGCAGCTGGCCCTGCCTTTTGTTGGCTGTCAATCATTTATGGTCACAGTCATAGCGGCATACTGTGATTACTGCAGCTTAAGTATTCTTGGTTAGGAACATGTATTGTGGACAGTGAGATACAGACCATTTTGCCACGTTTTCATGGAAGGGATTTCTCGGTTGCTGTCAAGTGAATCTACCTTTCTCTTTCTAAAAATCCTTGTCAGATAGCATTACAGTTTGTTGAAAGATGTGAAGAATCAAAGCCTTCTGACGTTCTGCTGATGAAATGGTGGTGTGGCATAGTGCCTAGAAAACAAAGTGAAAAGAAAAAGGAAAAGAAAATAGAAGGCTTTTTCAAACTTAATTAGTACTGCATATGTAGTTATATATACAATACAATATATATACTTGAGTTGCACCTGGTGCAAATGATGTAAACACTGTGGTTATTAACACGTTATACACCAGGTTCCTAACTACCTACATGTAAAACACACTTATTTATTAAATATACCAATTTATTTGATAGGCATCCTTGCAAAATATACAATTTTATAATTTTGAAATTCTTCTCTTATATTTTTGTGTAGTCTTTCCTAATAGTCTACCCAATTTTATAATCTCTTCTGTATTTTTAAGCTTTCCAATTCTCATTTTAATTATTGGTCTCAGTAATTTCAACCACCCAACTGATATCCATCAATCTATCTATTGTTTAGTCTCATTACAATCCAAGATAAAATGTAGGTCATTCTCCATTCCCCACATAATGGACACTTCTGTGGATCCATTCCCTCTTAACTTCATTGTTCCAGATCTAAACCATGCCCACCCTTCTCTTTCAAATTTATTGCACACTTCAATATGCTTTTCCCTGCCCCAATCTTTTTTAATTTGCCTGTACAAAACCAAGCTTCTCTTGTCCGTAATACTGCTAAAGTTATCTTGTATATTGATATCCTCAACTCTCCTTTCCTTCCAGAACCTTCCTCCTAATAATTCTCTCTCTCTCTCTCCCCTCCTCCATACATTCCCCATACCTATTTCCTCAATAATCTTTTGTACAGATAAGGCCCAATTACCAGGCACTGGCAATTTCTCTTGCATAATCATACATTGTTTTACAATATTCTGGTCATCCAAAGCTCTAACCCAATACCAAAACTTTGTCAATCTTTCAATTATTAACGCTTTACTTCCTGATCTCCCTAGTTCCAACAATGTTACTCCCTTCGGGATGCAGCTAGTAAACAAAAAATAAATGACCATATTAAATCCACTCCTTGCCACCCTTGATCATATCCCCAAACCTCAATCCCATAGAGCATTTTTGCTTCCACTATTGACTTATATACTCTTTCTAACCACTTGATTTCTATACCTGGTATTTTAAATACACATGCTCTTATCCCCTTCATAGCAATTTTACCCTTAGCTAAAATTGCTTTCTTTTGATCATGCCAACTTCCATTACTACTTAACTGAACCTCCAAATACTCCATTTTTCTCATATGGCTATTTCCTGTCCTTCCATACTCCATTTTTCTTCTCTTTTTAATTTATATCCCTTTTTGAAAACCATAATCCTAGTCTTTCTATAGTTTATCTTCAACCCCCAACTTCTGTAAAATCTCCCCAACACGTTTAGAGCTCTCGATAATCCCCCAATAAATATGGACCCCACTACCAGATTGTCTGCAAACAATAGCCCTTGGATTTCCCTATTATTTATTGTAGATGAATATACATTCTCTTTGCTAATTTCTTGTAGGATATCATCTATAAACAGATTAAATAGTATGGACTCAACTTACATCCTTGCCTAAGTCCTATAGTATTCTTAATTGCTTTTGAAACTCTGTTCACATCCATCTTTATGCACAACCTATTCTCTGTATAAATATTTTGAATTGCTATAATTATCTTAGTACTCACTCCTTTTAACTGAAGCTTCAACCATAATGCCTCCCTATGTATTGTATCAAATGCCTTCTCCAAATCCACAAAAGCCATATATACTCTACCCCTTTTCTTGGACAAATATTTATCTACTATTGTGTTAATAACAAAAGCATTATCAACTGTCCACCTACCTTTCCTAAAACCTGCCTGAAATTCCAATGTATATGTAGTTAAAAGTTTTGTATGCACTATAAAACACTTTTTTTGTTTTTGTAAATACAGAGCTTGCATTTATTAAATATTTTTACTTGTGTATATATATATATATATATATTATCTCCATTTACTTTCATTAAAACTTCAAAAAACTTTCTTAACTCCTAAAAATGCCATTTTTATTTTTATCCAAAATTTTGGTTATCTGAAATAACCTCCCCCTCCCCCCTTTGTTCAAATTAACAGAGGTTCTACTGTAAACAAAAACTTACTTAAAAAAATATAGATTTCATTAAAACACAGAATTTATATAAAATTTTTATTTTCCCTACCACCTACATATAGTAGATAAGGCAAGTGTTGCATTCCACTAAAAATTTGATATTGAGATTTCCCTAGAATTGGAATTTGCTAAACCAAAGAAATTGTTTTTAGAAAAAGGTCTGTGTGTGCACATAAGAGAGAGAGAGAGAGAGAGAGAGAGTGGGAGGGAGAGAGACCAAACCTTGGTACTTACAAGGCTGCGACACGAAAATTTTCTACAAAATCCCCCCTGCCCAAACTACCCTTTACTTGTAAAATGATTTTTTATGATTTTCTCAAAAACAGCGCAATTTTGATTACAATGTCATATGTTTTAACATATTGACATCAGAAATGAAATCTATATATTGAATTTTCTGTGAATAGCCTGTAAAGTATTCCTTTATTTGATTGGATTTGGTATAATTTTGAATTATAAGAAAACATTGAAAGATAGACAAAAACTTACTACAGAAAACAAATTTAGAACTCATTGAAATATAACATTTCTGTCACACTTTTTCATAGTGTTATTTTTGAAATATTCCCTACTAAGTGTCATCTAATGGACATACTTTAAAGCTTGTGATTCTTCTCCCTCCTTTCCTTCTCAAGAGTTGGTTACCACAAATAAGCTTTTGAATATTATTTCCCCATATTGTAACAGAGCATGTCATGCTTAATTTTAAATCATCCAACATAAAAGTATATCATAACATAACATGAATATAAGAATCAGTTTTCATATGAATACTATAATTTATAATGGATATATGTACATTTCTCGTTGGTAGAAAAAAAAAGTCATGTAAATGTATCACATCAGATTTCTTTTTAATTTACCAGTTCTAAGATACTCTTTGTTATTGGTTTGAATTTTCAAATATTTTACATTTTTCAAGTGGTAAATAATTTTTATTTGCCCCCCTTTTTATTCCTTGTCATGTAAGGAATGGAATTGCAGTTATTATATACAGTCTCACTTTTCAAAGATTATTCCTCCTGAATCCTTGTTGTACCTACAACAAAATGCATAACAAATGTATCTCTGCAAACATTTATTGGGATTAACAAGAACTAGAAAGAAAAAGAAGCTTTTATAAGAGTAGTTTCTAGATAAGCAGGTGGAGAAAGTCATGATGCAGCACATCATATATTTGCGCTTTTTCTTCATATAGACATCTTATGCTGTTTGTCAAAATGTTCAGGAACAAAACAAATTAAAATACAAGGTTCTAACTGTTTGGCATTCATCTTGTGTGTTGAAGAAATTGTTTCAAATGGCTCTCAAACAAGTAATGTTTAAATCTGCATCTTTTGCTACTATCAAGCCAAAGTAATTCAGAATCTTGGTCCATGATTTCTTGATATTTTTCTGAAAGCATGGCTTAAGACTTTTCTTCCATTCAGGTTGTGCTCTTCTGTGCTGTACATCTTCTATGGGGTCGATTGCAGGGGGATATGGCATGAATCCTAAACGCAAAGGTTTGAGGGTTTTAACATTTTGCACAAATGAAAGAGATCCTATGAGATCTGTGTATGGATAGCTGAATATAAGCTCAGGAGATACTGATTTATCTGAGCAGTATTATTGTTTGTATATAGCTAGAGTTGCTATTGAGCCATCCCAACAAAAAAATATGTATAAAAATATACTGGTTGGAAGCAGTGTTGTGGATATTCTTTTAGGAAGTGTTTCTGTGCATAGATGAATAAAAAAAATGACTTTCTGTACTTATTCTTCAACAAACTATTCACACAAAAGTTTATTCTTCTATTTCACGTTAATTGAGATAAGCATTTGTAGAAATGTTTTTTTTTTTTTTTACATATTTCCTTGTAGGTACAATGGAAATATAGTGGACTTAAGCAAGTCAACTCTTTTAAGAGCTGGTCATTATTTGATGGCTTTGAAATTCTGTTCTCTTTGCATGACCAGGAGAGAAAATAAATGATTTCCCATTTGAGAAATGTATAAGTATTTGAAAATTCAAACTAATAACAAGGAATATTGTTGAAATGGTTAATACCACCAAAACAAAACAAAAAAAAAAAAAAAAGAAAGGAAAGAAATAAAAAAAAAAGACGTAAATTGTGTGCTTTAAGAAGAGCTACATTTTTTGTGTAGTAAGATTTTGTCTATTACAGTTAACCAGTTATGCAAAAGTCACTCAGAATGAAGAGGACTTCAAAGCCAGAAAATTCAGGATATACATTTCATTTGCCGTGGAAATATCTTAAACTTATGGTATTTTAATCAAAATTGCTACACCATTTTTTAAAATAAAAATGTTTGAAACATTTTCCATGTAAGGGGTAGTTTGGAGTGTAGGGATTTTCTTGAAAATCCTTGTGTCGCATCCTTGGAAGATACTGAACTTGAATGCCAAGTTTGGTATTTAACCCACTTTTTGTTTTTAAGATGCTGTACTCACACACACTTTTTTTTTTTGATTAAGGAAGCCTCAAAACATGTTTTTCTGGTGAAACCTCGGTATTGAATGGAATAGAATACTTCCTCTACTTACTATAGGTAAGTAGCAGAGAGTCTTTGAGCACTTACTTCAGCAGAAAAAAAAGTTTTGCAAACTTCTTTGGGCAGCCTAATTCAAAATGGAGCAATTAAGACAATATTATTGAAGGATATGACAAACAACAGTTGAGTTACATTTAGGTTACCTTGATTTTCTTCTTTAAGAGCCTAATTTTGACACAATTGACTATTTTTGTTTTGTAGAAGTTAATTTAATGACACTCTGAAAGTGTGCTGCCATGATCTAGCACTAGATTCGGATGTTTGTCTTTGGAGGGCTATACATCATGTCAGAATTTTTATTTTAAGTTCAGATTCAAATAAAATTAACATATATAATCCTTAGCATCTTTCATTAAATATTTAAAAACATATGCTTAATTGACTGTAACCATATAAATTGCAAAATAAAATCTTTATTTTGCTTTTGTTTTTATTGAATGCTTAGGAAAGCACTGAAATTGTCTTTCTTTTAATTGCACACAAAAGCTAAAGCTTTTCTTTTGTTTTGATCCTTTATTCAAATTTAAAGTAAGTGTTTCGTTTCATGAACTTGCCTTGAGAAGTAAATATGACTAACTATAGTTAACATCATACAAGTAATATAGGCTTAGCCACATTCAGAAATGTACCATTGTTTCTATTGTCAGGCAAACCTTCAGCATGATCTCTCCCTTACCTGCAATATGAAGAGTACAGTTGCCAAATACTCGTATCTCCTCTTTTCAAAGCATTTTTCTAAAACTCTATAAAAATAGAAGTCTCTTAAATTGTTTTTAGTGTATTCATGAAGATCTCTTTCAATGTTCCACCTACTTGTAGTAGGTAGAGGAAGTATTGCATTCCATCCAAAAATGTTATATCAAGATTTCACCAGAAATAGATGTTTTGAGCTACCCTGAATCCAAAGTACCATTTTTAGAAAAAGTCTTTGTGTGTGTTGTGAACAGGATAACTTCTTCTGCAACAGACTACCCTCCTCTTTGTAGTAAGAGTTATACCCCAAGGACTTACAAGCCAAAGGGTCAGTAGACTATGGAGGAGCAGCAAGCATTATCCAGGATGGCTGATCAGTCCAATGCCGGGTATGGCAGTGAAGAAAAGGAAATGAAATGTGGTGATGAAAGGGATGATAGGAAATTTCATGGATCAAATTATCCAACCTAGCAATCACCTGGCACTGAAGAAAACTGCAAAAAAAACTTTATTCAAGTTGGTTGTTCCTGGGGATTTGAACTGGGGACCTCTTGAATGCGAGTTGCACACGTTACCATGGTGCCAACTTGCTCAGTGAATAGGATAACTCAAAAAGTCAGATAAATATCAGAATTTGTATTTGTTCCAGCAACTTCCAAGGATGTGACAAAGGATTTGCAAGAAAATCTCCCAACCCCACAATAACCTTTACATGGAAGAATATTTTCTCAAAAATGGCTCGTAACGATTTTTGTGTGTAAAATATTTACAAGACTAGTGAAATGTATATTTTGAATTTTTTGCAAATACTTTGTGAATTTTCATCATTCTGAATGAATTTTGTATAACTGGTAAACCATAATAATAAAAAAACTTACTCCACAAAATCATCTATCTCTTTAAAACACACAGTTTATTCCAAATATCTTTTTTGTAGCATCATATTTCTAAGATATTTGTTATTGAATTTGCAGTGTTGTCACCAGTTGTTTTTCAAGATGTCGTACAAGGAGCAGAATTTCAAAGCCAACATAATTGTAGTGACATGCTTATTAAAGATATGACTATCTCTTCAATCTCCTTTATCCCCTTTATACATACTACAAAATGTGTAATGGAACTATTCCTATAAATGTTTATCTCGATTAATTCCTTAGATAGAAAAATAAGCTTTTGCAAAAACAATTTGTATAAACTGTGCAAAACTAAACAATAGTAACCAGAAAGCCATGTGAATGTAACATTTTTATTCATTAAAGATCATTAGAATAAACATAAAGTGAATCTTTTTTTATTACATTATATATTTTCAGTACATTCTCCTGTGTTTTGCCATACATCTGTTTAGCTGAAACATTAACAAAAAGTCATTCCAGTCAAGTAGAATAAAATTAGGTGATAATTGACCTTCAAGTCTCAATTTTACTCAATCTCCTATCAGTGTATTGTAGTGAATAAAATAATTAAAGTTATCAATATATAGGCATATCTTCACTTAAAACTAAGCATATCTTTGTTTATATTCATTGTAGAAAATTGTCATATATGTAAATTTAATGCTAAAATGAAACCCTTTTCCCTTAAATTTATTTTATGGGGATAAAAATATGAGATGCTTTTTATTTTTATAAAATTGTATTATAACCCAAAAACAATGCTCTAAAATCACACACACACACGCACGCACGTGTGCATGCGATTTGATTCCCTCATATGTATTGCATAACACTGAAATTGCAGGATGGAATTCCCAATAGTTCTGTTAGAATTAAATTGAAGTCGAGTGTGCATGCTGAAGTATAAGCAGGACCCAGAATACAATGCTGATTCAGACTTTTTTGAGAATTTCTATGATACATACAGCTCACTACTTACTTTTTCAGGAAGTTTTGACATTTTCATTCGACAAATATCACACACTTTCAGTTGTGAGAACAAAACTATTTTCTTCAACTTCAATAACATAACATTTGTCACACAATGATTAAACCAGTATGGTATACGATTAAATGATACATGTGTTTATAGTACACCTTAAGTGGCCAATGTCTATACATTTGAATGCGAATAGTTTTGTAAGAAATTATGTTAGATAAAATTTAACACAGTGTGATTACTTACTTTAATGTATGAAATGTATTAAAAAAGTTTGAACATATTATAATAGTCTGATGCGTTACATTTACATGACTTTCTTTAACCTGTATAATTTATTAGTATATATACAAACTATTCTTATGAAAGCTTACTTTTCAGCTTTACAGAAATAACTGCATTACACATTTCATTATAAATATAGTGAGAATAGTGATAATCAAATATTTTAGAGGGATGCTATACACTGGCCTTAAAATTCCATACTCTTTCCATGACATTGCGAGAAATAGTGAAAATAGGAAGATCTTTAAAAGAATAAGTATTGAACAATTCGAACCATTAATAATAGATATCTTAGAAATGGCTGATTCCACAAAAAGGTTATTTGAAATAATGTTTTTTTAAAGAGATCTACATTTTTTATATAGTGTGTTTTCCTCTATCGTTTAATGTTCATCAGTTATACGAGATTATACAAAATTCCATCTGAATGATGGACGTTTATTCTCATAAAATTCAAGATATATATTTTATTTGTCATGTAAATATATTCTATTTGTCATGGTATTTTAATCAAAATCATTAGAGCTGTATTTTTAGAAAATTTTAGGAAATGTTCCATGTAAAGGGTATTTTGGGAGTGAGGATTTTCTTTAAAATGTTTGCTTTGCCTCTGGAAGGTGCAGAACCTAAATACCAAGTTTGATATTTATCCAACTTTCGCACAGACATTTTTCTAAAAATACTTTTTTTTTATTCAGGGGGCCTCAAAACATGTATTTTGGTGAAATCCCAATATCAAATTTTTGGGTGGAATGCAATAGGTACCTTCTCTACCTACTATGTATATGATAAAGTAAACATGTGTTTTTTGTGTTCTATTTTATGATTACCCCCAAGTATCTTGAAATGTCCTAGAAACTTGTATTGCAATTATACTGCTAGCTTTTCAGTGCATGATAATTAGATTTGTCATCAAAGTAGTTTTAATAAGGAGTATGAAAAGTTAATTTACATTAAACATCTTGATCTTGAATAGTTTTAAGCACTTTTATGTAAGCTTTTGGAGAAGTTTAATACTAGTTACTTTTAACATACATTATGTAAACAATTATACAACTTATTTTTTCTCCATATAAAACATATTTTTCAGTATGTCTAAAAACACCTGCACACATACACGGAAGCTCAGGATGATGTGTGGTCTAAGGGAATGCAATTTGGAAAGAAATTAAAAACCAAGAGATTACACTACCTTTTTTTTTTTGTAGTTCCATTTATACTCCGCATTTAACAACATTGGTCTACCGGTGGCCTTTCCTTTGGAACTTATTGCCTATTGACAATAGTGTTAACTTGTGTTCTCTTGTCGTTAAATTTCTTGCACCTTTGGGTTTTAATCATTAGATCACACACACATTCATACTTACAGATTCTGGGGAGGATAGAGAATAATCCCCTGACACAGCAGGGGTGTCTTCTGAACTACATTTATTGTAATGTGTATTAGCCACTTTTTTTAAGATCTTCCTATGAAGTACTTGTGGAATTTTTTCTTTATACTCAAAACTACTGAATACAGGGTAAATTTGCATGATGAGAATGTCCAGTAAATGTTAAATTATAATAAATATCCCATTCTGTGTGAGTTAAATCAATGGATTGGCTATATTTATACCCATATCGCTTCATCAAGATTGCCAGCATCATCTCTGCAAATTAAACATGTTATCTTCACAATAGTCTGGGAGGTGACCATATTGTCCACGACTTCATGTTTACATGAACCTGTTATTGGAAAGTTGGGTTTTACTTCATTCATGTTTTGTGTAAATGTAGCATTGCAAACAGTTAATCTGAAGCTGCAACTGTACTTTTATATAATGTTTAAAGGAACCCATCTTTGGAAAGCAGGTTTTTACTTGATTCACACCTTGTGTAAATCTAGCATTAAAGCAGCTAATATGAAGCTGCAACTGCACTTTATAATTTGTTTACTGCAGAGGGATATTTTAATTTAGAATTTTTACAAAAACATTTTTAAATTTTAGGATTTTTCTCCTCCTGCTTGAAATTTTAAATTTGATGCATATATTTCTGAAATATTATAAATTATTCTTGATTTAATGATTAGTGCCGAGCTAAATTACAGTGTGACAGAACCCAACGTGAAAACATTTTCTATTGTTTAGAAATGCTTTAGCTTTAAGGTAAGTTATATATTAAAGTTGTAGCCATTTTATAGTGTCTTGAACAGCATAGAAAGCACATAGCTTAACTTTCTTTTAAGGCTTCCAAATATGCTTACACCTAGCAAAGAGTAATAATATACTTTTTATTTTCAGTCAGATAAACATTGAAGTTCTAGATGACAGAGTTTGCCTACACAAATCTAGGCATCCACATGGAGTAATGAAGTTGAAATTAAGACTCCTAAATGCAATAGGCAGTGAGCTCTTAATTGTAAGTACCGCTTATGTTTTATTCCTATCAAGCATTAGGCAATACCTTTAGCCATGTCACATAGTATACCACCATCTGTGGAGGAAAACAACTGATTATTCATTATCAATCTTTGAATACTATTACTTCATTTAAAGGAGGAGTTTGATTACATAGTACTTCTTTAAAAACTGTCTCTCAGTTAAATAGAAAAATCCCACATCTTCATGACTGCAATGGGGTATGTCATTTTCTTAGGTTAGTAATAAAATAAATAAATAAATAATAATAATAAATTTCTTCGAACAGATGTGGTTTATCTTTTATTTCAAGCCTGTCATCTACATCATAAATTATGCTGTATGTTTCTTAAAAGTTTTAAATGTAGATATGCATATAAATTTAATTATACCCCCGCCGCTGTATCTTTGCACTTGACAGTTTGTGTGGCTTCGCGTAAGGTTTGCTACATTGCGGTTGCGACGTTGCCAGAGTGGCTAGTAAACAACAACAGCTGATTGCTCTCCTTTCTATCGTGTCTAAGCCGCATACAAAAAGTGTACGTAAGTAGCGAACGTCAATGAATAATAACTATTTCGTATTATTATTTTTAATTGAAAATAAGCGATATAAGCAGCTTTGGTATGGTCGGATACTCCTTTCTATGATAATAGGCATAAATGTGTCTACGTATGGCGTCTAATTGGAAAGCATCAAGATTTGTGACTAGACGAGGCTGCTTTCTTTTCTTCCCTGGAGTTGATAGAAATACCGTTGCGTTCCAGATGGTTCAGGAATTTTGTCCTCTTTCTCTTGGAGTTTCACTCCCTTGTGTATAACAGTTCTCGTGCTTAGCCCAAGAGCTACTGCAGTTCGTTGTACGACTTTATCAGCAGGAATAGAGGGATTGCCATGAAGCTTTACGTACTCCTTTTCCTGTTCAAAGAATTCCCGGATTCTGCTTAAAAAGTTCCAATGCCTGACTATTAAGTGGCACACCTCGGCGCAAAGGATTTTCACTTCGTTAATCACTCGGCGATCGGCGTCGTTTTTCAGACATTGTTGCACTTAATTTTGGTTTAAATAAATAATATGAATGAAATATATAATAGATAAATATATATGTATAAACAAACAATAATAAACTATTAAATAAGATCCACAAATATAAATAACAATGAATATGTAGCTTGCAAAGAACAACTTGACGCTCGTGCTAGAGATTCACAAACTGAAGCACGTGGTTGGGAATAGTTACATCCGGCAACAGAGCCGATTCTAATTCCGGTTCCGCTTTGTCATCGGCCATCCGGAATGCTGCCTTGTGATTGGCTTAGGAAGTCAAACGGTTGAAGCTTTTCATCTGTTTTTTTGCGAGTGTACCAACTTAAACGCTAGCTGTCAAGTGCAACATTACAGCTGCGGGGGTATAGACATTTACCTTTCTAGATGTCTTCGTCAGCTGACTGCAACTGGATAGTCTGCCCCTGAATATCATGGCTCACTACTTGTCCCTCTGTCAGTGGTTGTAGGAATTTTGTGATGAAATTTTGGTTCATTAACCTTAGTCTATTTTTTCATAAAAATAACTTTTCCCAAATATTCAGTTGTGTTTTTTTTTTTTTTTTTTTTTACAATTTTAGATCCTTTGTCTCAAAAAATGTGCAGCTACTGCCAGCTTTTACTCTTCTCTGGATTTGATGTTCCTTAAAGTCTCATTTGACTTATATAAATACTTTTACAGTCCTTGCAATATATCGCGTAAATCCCCAACTTTTTTTTAGAGGGATTAGCATTAGAAATTTTATTTGAATTTATTTTTAGGGATAAGTGTTATATTGCTTTCTTTGAAGATCTGTAATTTTCTATGTGCTCATGGTTGGAGTGCGACTCTTTGGGACATGTATTTTGCTTTTTGTAATTTTCTCTTATTTTTTGTTGTCTAAGCTTAAGATTTCCTTGTATTCCCAGTTATATTCTTTTTGAGTGAGAGGAATATTCACAAATCTGTGGGTTAAATGTGTTTATATCTTGCAGGTTCAATAACTTTAAAGCTTCCTTAAGAATATGAAAAACAATAACAGATTAGCCTTTGGGATATACAGAGAAACACTTATACAGACAACTATATCAAAAAGCATAGCTATAGTTTACCATCATACAAAGCTGCTGTAATTAACAATTTGACCTAAAGAGTAGTGAATCCTCTCATCAGAAAGAATAAAACTTGTAATATCAAGAAGTCTTAAGAACAGCTAGGAAAAATGGTTTAAAAATGGACTGGTGGATAAGCTAAATTTAAGACCTTCAAAGAAAGTAACATTACACTCATCCCTGAAAATAAATTCAATATAACATTTCTAATAAAGGCTAACGAAAAAGACCCCTCACAATAAAACCTGTGATTTACAGGAAAGATTCCAATAGCTGAAAGTATTTAAATAGTCCAATTGAAATGAAACATAGAAACAACACTTTAGGAACATCAAATCCAGAGAAAAAGACAAATAAGCATTTTTAGAACAAAAGGACATGAAATTGTCAATGTAGTCCCTAATTAAGTATGCACAAAAATTCACTGAACTGAATATTCAATAACGATTATGTTTATGGAAAAGTTTACCAAGGTTAATAAACTTTTAGATCCCAAAGGGCCAAAATATTATCACAAAAGTTTTACAGCCATCAACAGAGGCACCAGCAGGTATCCAGTTACAATCAGCTGATGATGTGCAAAACATTCCTTGAAACTAGTTCTGAGGTAAATACCTTTAGTGAAATTTTTATGTGTGTGACCACATCTGAAGTTTTATGGAATCATTTCATTGTAACTTCCAAATTACAAATGATGGATGCTTTCTCTTGTTTAGGTTAATGATGAAGATGATTATATGCAGAGTATGGAGTCATTAATGGTCTTCTTAGAAGATGCAGTGAAGAGTGGGGTAGGAGGAGAATCTTTAGTTTAAAATTTGTTAGTTTTATGTATATATTGCAACAAAAATTTGACTCATTTTATAACATTACCAATAAAAGCTTTTGACATACAATATTCGACACTTCTACTATTAATCTCTCTGTTGAAGCAATCCTATTTTTCTCCAGCCCCTCTGAAAGTGGTCATTACTATGACACATTCTGCAGGTTCTTTTTAGGTACTGCCCAATCTCTTAAAAGAAACGTGTAACAGAGTTGCATAGTTAATGCTGCCTCTATCTTTGAGGTTAAAAAGGAGTGAAAGAAGTTGGCTAACATATATGGTGGTATAAAAACATTTTTTTTTTTACTACTCTTATACTTTATTAAGATTGTTAATTGCGATGGAAAATGCTTTGTTAACAATAAGCACAATAAACTTTAATCTATTTTCAACAAACTCTCCTTGTAAACGTAGTATTTTTGAAACCAATGTTTAATAATTAAATAAAATTGATGCATAGAAATAAAAGCAGGGAGAAATACATGATAAACTGCAGAGTCAGCGGTATAAGAATGAGAATAATATAATTCTTGTTTTAACTTGTGTAAAGTAGCAGAGTTGAAACCAATTGTAAGTTAAGGATGTACAGGTATATACTTCTTAATGATTGGGCCTAGCAAAGGTGCTTTGGGAGACCAAATGCCACAAGGGAAGAGATGAAATTAGGTGACCAGTTTGAACAAAGATAGCAACATTTGTTTAGAACCTACCAATGATGTTATTCCATCTGAAAACAGGTTTGGCAACTTTGAAATACAACATGGTAAACATTTTAAAGTGATATTACATTTGTGATTAAGAATGAAAAGAATTCTGTGTTACAATCACATAACTTTCTTTACCCTCTATCATTTATTAATGGGTATAACGCTGTTCTTATGTCTACTTCATTTGAGATAAAGCTTTTCAGAAATAGCCAATTTACACAAGGGAATAGCAATAGTCAAATGATGTATAGGCTGGCCTGACTCCCCTTCTTCTGCTGCTCAAAGTATTCTTTCTTGCAACGTTACCACGTCAGGCACTTCTGCAATGTAAACATGAGTTTTCATATTGCCCCAAAGAAAACAATTTGATGTGATACAGTCATATGACTTTCTCTACCCTCTATTGCTTATTCATGGGTATACAAACTATTCTTACTAAAGCTTATTTATCTGTCTACTAGATTTTAATTCAAATAAACCTTTGCAGAAATAGCTACATTATACATTTCATTATAGATACAAAGGGAACAGCGATGCTCATGTTTAAGAGATGTTATATGCTGGCCTTAAAATTTCAACTGTTTCCATACAATTGGAAGAAACAACTGAATATCGAAAGGATTTTAAAAGAACGACTTAAGTACTGAACAATTCAAACCATTAATATGGAATAACTCGGAAATGGCTTATGCCACACACAAAAAAAAGCAACTTATTTTAAATAAATTGTGTGTTTTAAAGAGATCTACATTTTTTTGTATAACGTTTCATCTGTCGCTTAACATTTATCAGTTATACAAGATTGTACAAAATTCCTTCCGAATGAAGATGACTTTAACAGGCTATTCCTAGAAAATTCAAGATATAATTTTGTCATGTAAATATGTTCAATATATGTTATTTTAATCAAAATTGTTAAGAACCATTTTTTAGAAAATAAAAAATTTTGAAAAATGTTCCATGTAAAGGGTAGTTTGGGGGTGGGAGATTTTCTTGAAAATCTTTGTGTCACATATTTGAAAGGTACTGAACCAACCTAAATACCAAGTTTGGTATTTATCCGACTTTTTGTTTTTGAGTTATGCTGTGTACAGAAACACACACAGACCTGTTTCTAAAATGCTTGTTTTTGATTCAGAGGCATCAAAACATGTATTTCTGGTGAAATCTCAGTATCAAATTTTTGGGTGGAATGCAATACCTTCTCTACCTACTATGTATGTGGTAGAGAAAGTAAAAATCAATTGGATTCAGATCTGGCAATCTTATTGGTCCATTCCGAGTGTTCTACGTAGGTGTTGCATAGATGGCCACACAGAACTCTTGTTATGTGCAGAGGTGCGCCGTCATGTAATTGCCACATATCATTTCTTACCGCCAGGGGAATATCCTCAAGCAGAACTGGTAACATTTCATAAAGAAACTGGAGTTAGATGGCTCCTGTCAAACCCGAGAAAGAATCAATGGACCGATTAATTTGTTTCTTATGATTGCTGCCCAAACATTTACAGAAAATCTATGTCGAAAGCTGTCTTGTCTTATTGTGTGTGGATTACAGTAATTACTCCATCCATTACAAGAATTTTAAGGGGAAGGTCCCCTCCTTATTGAAGAAACCATTTGGTACATAATCTGCTTCAGAGAGATTCTGGGTGCGCTGAGTATAAGTGTAACAATTCTTTTAATGTTCTCAAAATGCTTCAATGGGATATGCCGATAGTGAGAGCAATACCACCGCTGCTGCTTCCAGGATCTTCTTCCACCAATTGAAGGATTTCTTCTTGTGCAACATTTCTTTGACCAACTCCTTCAACATGAGAAGATCTCTCTGTATCTGGAACTCTTTAACATATAAAAACAAATGTCCTAATGATGTGCTCATCTATTTGGAAATCTTTCTCAACAAATTCTTGCCACAGCTGCTGCATTACAATATGTTTCCTGTAAATGAGTAGCATTTCAAAATACTTGGCATTAGTAAAATGAGCTATTTTTTTATAACTGATAATCCGATGTTTTGAAAACAAGCCATAAGTGCAATAAACAATTGCTGAAACGTGTTTCTTTTGATCTTAAAGTGTATTACATGTGTAGTTTCATGGATTCAACTGAGAAAAAATTCAGAAGCTTATAGTAAGAGTGCAAAATGTGTACTGCAACTATTTCCAGAAAGTTTGTCTCGATTAAAATGAAGTAGATAAAAGAACTCTTTTAAGAATAACTGTGTACCCGGTAATAAGCCATAGAGGGTAGTCATGTGTATGTAACATCAGATTTTTTGGATTCAGGGGGTCTCAAAACTTGTATTTTTGGTGAAATCTCGGATTCAAATTTTTGGGTGGAATGCAATATCTCCTTTAGCTACTATTTACATGGTACAGAAAGTACACACACTCACACACACAAAAAGAGAACGAATGAGAGTTTGTTTTTTGCCCCCCCCCCTCCTCGTCGGGAAAGGTGTGCAATGGCTGGGGGTATATATGGGGCTCACCGCTCAAATGCGGAATACCCAGTAAACAAAACCCCTCCATGTATTAGTTGTATATTGCAGTGTATGTTCATTCATACATTTGCCGGGTCTCACATGGTATGCCGGTTAGTATATGTGTAGCTAATTTACAGCACGTCAATAGATAATTGCTGGGATTGTCCATGAAACCTGAACAATACCAGAGAGAGGTATGCATTAATGCTGTGGATATTTAATTGCTTACTTTCCAATTGTTCTAAGTATGTGCAGGGAGTACCTGCTACTCATGACATTTATAGCCTTTAGTTATGCTAAAGAATTAGTGAACTATTATTCTACTACATGAACATTGTGCTTGATGCAAACCACTTATAGGGATCTTTGTTTTTTTCGTATTTGTGACAAGCCATTTTGTCAATGATTACCACTTCCACAGACTGGTATGGGTATCAGTAGTACATTTGATGGTCAGTCTCGGATTTCTGAGCGTTTGCTTTGTTAATTAAGTCTTTTAACAAACTTCTGATCCATATAACAGTACGTCAGAATTACTACAGATAGGAATACCATATCCATTTGGCTGTAGACTTGACTAGAATAAATACATCACAACAGCTATAGAGGGTTATATTGTCTCCTGTATTTCAACACGAGATAAAATTCATTTGACGAAGATAAACAAAAACTTTTGAAACTGAGTATGAAAAGTCATGAGAGGTAGTAAGCATCAAATGTGTTTTGTCGCATTTGCAGTTTCCATAACTAGTGGCTGCTTTGACTTAAACTCATGTCCGACCAAGTAATAAATTGAGTTTTATTTACGGACACTCTTTGAACTGCTATGGTTCTTTGGATCCCATTTTTACTGGGCATGAAAGACTGGAAATTTTGCTTAGAGGCCTCTTTATTAGGCTTGAGGTTCTTTTACGTGTCATAAATCTACGGCATAGGACCATCAACTTTACTTCCCTCCTGTAGGAAGCCATACTAAAGATTTTTACACCCCAAAAAATCCATCACCCTCTACCGGCTTGTTACAGTGATGATCCAAACTCGTCCCTAATGGTATGTGATCTGTACATGCAGAGTCCATGATTTGCCTTAAGCACATTAATGGTTTGGGATTGTCGTTGGTGAGAATCAGCACATGCTGTTTTTGTCAGTCTCTAATGGAATCAGAAGTTTATTGGTATAACTGAATGCATTATGGAAACTGATTTTGTTGGAATACCCCTTCAGTTGGAAATTTTTAATGCACGTTCAGATTACCAGAGACTTGTGAGAACAAACCTAATGAAACAAAGTAGTGAAATACTTTCTGGAAATCAGATTTGCCAGTTGTATGATCTAGATAGAATTATACCATAATGTACATTTGGCGATGATGTATGATCTGGCCCAACAATTAGAGAAGTTAAAATATCTGGTAAAAAATATATATAAGTAAAAAATGCAACAATGCCATTAAATTGAAATCCCACCTTTAAACAGTGTTAAAGCTTTGTGCCCTGACACCAGATGGCAAAAGGATGTTACAGCAGGAGGAGGAAGAGAAGACAAGAAAAAGAGAGCTTGTCACCCAATAGCTGATGATGATGACAAATGCCCTCGAAAACTTTTCAATGTTTTACAACTTTTAAAAGTGAAGGTGAGTGTAAATAAGTGTGTCTCAACAAAACTTATCAACATGTAGAATACTTCACTGTTAATAGTGCTTCTGTTTTTAATCTTTAAGCTAAAATGAACATTTGAAAACAATGTTCATATTTTGATAAAACCCATAATGTATTAAGGGAGGTTTGCTGTTCTAAGACTGATGGATGCATAGAAAAAGAGAGCTAAATTATAGTCCCTCCTACCCTATACTCAACCTTAACTGTGCAAGCTATTAATCTGATGTTTACTACAATACATGTTACATCTAATAATTAGTCTGGTATTTACAACAATACATATATGTTACATATAATACTTATTATCAAGCATAGAAATTCTTAAGCAGTTGGCTACAAGTTTTCTACACTCAAACCATTATCGCTACAAAAAAAAAATGTGAAACATCACAGACCAAAAGTTACTGGCAGTCAGGTAAAAACCAGTCTTAGTGCTGTCTGCAAATGCCAAAAGAGTACAAGGTGACAGTTCACCATATTTTCCATCTGTCCTGGCTTTAATGCTTAGAAATTCCTATACCTGCTTATTATAATTACTGCTCATTTAACTGCATATTTTTTCTGTCCTTCAGCAGTTTGTTTGCAACAGAAAATATAATAAACTATGGGAATTCTTTTACAGTAATATTAAATTGTACACAAAATCATTATGGATTTACTTTCTATTCCATTTACAGGTTCTCTTATTGTAAAAGTATTTTCAAGCTTAAATTCACAAATTTCTTGCAGGTTACTTTTGGCTTTCCTAATGTGCAGTATAATTCAATAATAAAAATCTGATGTGTTACATTCACACAACCTTCTCTACCTACTATCGTTTATTTTTATATAGCTTCTACAAACTATCTTACAAAAGTTTGTTTTTCTATCTCCTTCATGCTAATTGAGATAAACCTTTGCATAAATAGTTTCATTACAAATTTGCTTGAAGTACAAGGTGGATAGAGGAAACAGAAATGATAAATGTTAAAAAACTGCTTGTGCTATATGCTGACCTAGAAATTCCTTACTCTTTTACATGAGAAACAACTGAACAGTGACAGTACTTTAAAAAAAATGTGTTGCATTCACACTTTCTGTACTCACCCTTCTATATGTTACTCATTTACACATTTTGTTGTGGGTATAAGAAAAATACAATAACCTAAAAGCAATAGTCAAAATATTTTCAAAGCTGGTTACTATGCAATGGCTTTGAAATTAGTTCTCGTTGCATTAACACACAGGAAGAAAGAAAAAAAAAATGATTTGCAGTTGAGAAAAGTATAAAGTATTAAAAACTTTGAACCAGTAATAAAGAGTATCTCATAAGTGGTTAATGCTGCAAAACATTTAGGAATAAATTGTGTGCCTTAAAGAGATGTACATATCTCTTATGGTTTACCAATTATGCAAAAGTCATTCTAATGTGCTGCATTTGCGTCAAAGTCATTAACAGTCTTGTCCAGTACTTTGCTGTCCTGCAATCTTCACTTTGTAATGCAATTGTCCAGATGTGTTCATCTATATCCTCTTCTGTGTGGTTGTGTAAGATGCATTTAGGAGATGTAAAGATGTTGATCCCATGCAGGTGTTTGGCTAGGCAGTCATGTTATTAGCCTGAATTGTGCAACTGCTGTTTTCCATGGCAGATGTGGTATTTCTAGATTTTGCAACATTCCCATTTTTTATTTTCTGGTGCTGCTTGGAGTCTAGTGTTGTTTGCAGCTTGAATTGCTTCTTTTATGAGACATTTTACTGAAGTGCACAATTTCAGTTTAAAGGCTGGTAATTGTTTTATGAAAGATCCTTTCTTTGCCAGGAAATCTGTTGCTTCATTGCCTGGGGTTCCACAGTGGAAGTTTCCCAGAAAATATAAGATATACATGTCATTTGTCATGAAAATGTATTAAACAAGTATTTTAATCAAAACCGTTATAGCCATTTTTGAGAAAGTCTAAATTTTCAAAACATTTTCCATGTAAAAGGTAGTTTGGGGTGGAGGTATTTTCTTAAAATCTTCATGTCACATCCTTGGAAAATGCTGAACTTAAACACCAAGTTTGGTATTCAAGCAATTTTTGATTTTGGGCTATACTATTCACACACACACACACAACCAAAGACCATTTTCTAAAAATCCTTTTATTGGGGGGCAGGAATCTCAAAACACGTATTTCCAGTAAAATCTTGACATCAAATATTTTGGGTAGAATGCAATACTTCTATTACAATAAGTACAAAGCAGAGAAAGTAATAATAAAGCTGCAATAGCGATTTTGTGTGAAACTTAACATTTTTCAGTTTGTTATAACCCATATAAAATAAATACAGGAGTACAATAATACATCTCAAGTGAAATTTGTTCCATTTGTACCTATTTATCATACTCCATCCATTTAATTCTCTATATATTATTGAATAGCATGAAATTCTTTAGAAATTTAATATACCTATTTACTACATTTAATTTTCATGTTCCAATAATTTGTTGACTTTCTTTCATATCATTAACCTTCTGATAACACTAGGTTACAAATGATTTTTTTTTCTTCTGTGGTATGATTAAAAATAGATGACTTTTATTAATGAGCAGAATTAAAAAATACATTCCATTTTTCCATGGCACATCTCGTTTTGGCAATATGACAATGAAAATATAATTATAAAATTTGCAAAACTATTACACACTCATACACAATTTTTAAAGAAAATAAAGAAGAATAACATGAAAGCATACCTGAATTTGAGAATGTATGTTAGTTATCTTGTATACCCCTTTTTCTTTTCCCATGGAACTTCGGTGTACGCAATTTTCTTGAGTGTTCTCTGGTAGGTTTGTCATGTGCAAGACACCAGCAGTAATCGGTCATCATATGTATGTCCGAAAGTCCCTGATAACATCATTCAACATCTTTCAAGTCCTGGTGAAACCTTTCATCTTGCTCTTCACTGACAGCTCCTAAATTCGACAGGACAAGATGAGGCTTGAGGAAATGAAAGCTTCAAACTCTTATTACAGCTGAGCAGTCTGAAATTTTCCAGCATACTTCTGACAATTTCTTTGTATTGAGGGTCTTTCACATTGTCCAGAAATTTCTTAACAACATCTCTGAATCCATTCCACACATCTTCTACAATTTCATTCATAGAACTGGTAAAATTAACATATTTCATAAATTTCCT
Source organism: Deroplatys truncata (assembly GCA_030765065.1). Lineage (NCBI taxonomy): Eukaryota > Metazoa > Arthropoda > Insecta > Mantodea > Mantidae > Deroplatys > Deroplatys truncata. The sequence goes on from CM060978.1 coordinate 123,623,595, forward strand.
TATCTGTGGTCCATCAAATACTCCCTCTCTGATTTTAGCCTGTGACAATGATGGAAACTGTGCATAAGCACTGGAAGCAAAGGCAACTTTTGTCAAGTGCTTTCATGAACTGTTTTCATCATGCCAAGTTTTGTGTGTAATGGAGGGAGTAGAATTTTTTGACAATCAACAAGATGCACATTAGTAACAATTATTTTTTATCCAGGTTTCAGTTGCTGCCTCTCAGGCCATTGGCAGTTTCCCAATGTTTGTCCTTTGCCCTGTTATCCCATTTGCAAAGAAAACAAGGGAATTTTGTGTATCCTCCCTGTTGTCCTGGTAACAGACCAATCACCTTCAAGTCACCACATATTTGCCACTCATGGTCGTGGTACTTAATTTTCTCAAGAACACGCTTCAAAGTTTCATAACACACTCTTAGATTCGTAGAATGTGCAAGCGGTATTGAAGCTAACTTGTTGCCATTATGAAGTAACACTGCCTTAAGACTTTGTTTGCAGGAATCAATAAAAAGACCCAGTTACTTGGCTCATGTGCTTCCCTGCCAAATTGTAGAATAAATCACACACATCTACACAAAACACAAGTTGATCTTCTGCGTACTTGTGGAACTGTATTTTGTGATTCCTATTCCACGAAAAGTAATGTCAGGTGATAACAAATTCTGCTCCTGTAGTCTTGAGCCCAGTAATTCACTGTTTTGTTTTGTGAGGTCTAAATGCCTCATTAAACCATTTAACTCAAACTGATTAAACTGTTGTGGTGAATGTCAAATTCTTCTGGATCAGAAAGCAACCCATTATCGGAAGCCACAGAGCTGCTTTTAGATTCACTAAAATTGGGGTCTGCTGGTGGTGTAAGTATGGGTAGTCGGGTCCATGAGGAATAGGCCATGTAGCTGAGTTCAGGTTTGGATGTTTAATTGCTGCCTTATTATTATTATTATTTTTTTTTGTTGTTGTTGCAGCCAACTTTTGTACATGCAAAAGTAACAATCGTCATAGTGATTCTGCTACTCTCTCCATATTGTTGATTTGGCAAACGGCATTGCGTTCCGTTTTCCTTCATACCAATAACATAATCCCTCAACACAACTGTTACATACAATATGAGGCGTGAACAATTTATCCTAATCATCAACTTTCTCTTTGAAATATGAGTAATACAGTTTCTTTGTTTGTGAGTCTATTTTACGTACCTTCCCGTCAAACATGTAACCCACAAATGTAACAAAACTTCTGAGGACTTTGTAGACAGTCTCCTGCGTAATCCTGATGTAACTTTTATTTTAGCACTACATATATAAACTGTAAACGTGCGTAGTAACACAAGTTTTCAGCTCAATGAAGTTGAGAACTATGATATCTGTAAATGTAAACATAAATACTCACAAGAAGACAGACCTAACCCATAGAACAAAACTTAATAAGTGCTGGGAATATAAACATAAGCATCTGGGTGATAAGGGAGGACGGAAGTGAGACGATTAGGAAGAAAATCAACAGATTTAGAATAACATAATGAAATGGAGCAGTAAGCTATATAAGCTGAATGAATTTAGCACCATAGACATATATGCACATATCATAAAAACTAGATGTGATAGCCAAAAGGGACTTCATTTTTTTAAATCAGGGCACTGTTCCATTAAAGTCACATATTTTCCTTTATACCACAGAATCAATGCTGACCAGTGTAATATGAAAAATAACATAGCTTTTTGGAAAAAAATAACACCAATTTATAGATTTTTATAGGTCTGTACTTATACAACACAACAACAATAATAATAATATAATAATTACTTATTCAATTTCCTAGTGGTAAAACTTAGTAATTACACATAAAACTTTCATTTTCACTTTGTAACTGTCTCCTAACCAGTGCAGGCTTGTTCATAAATCAAGGCATTAGCCCTGTGCTTCTGCAGTATTTAACTCTTGCAGATGATTTTGGGAAAGTGGTGATGTATCATCAAAACTGATCTTAATCAGTCTCATCTTCAAGATTTCAGGATGGACAAAGTGATGAGGAAAATGCTGCAGTCTTATTCAAGTGTTTGCCCAACATTCACTGTAATCAGTTCAAGCATTTATTCTGTAAGGGTTCATGTACTAACTGCTAGGAAACAAAGAATACAGACTTAGGCATTTATTTACAATATTTTGGGCATCACTTTGCATATATTGGTATTAAAAAGGTTCAGAAGGCCATCTATATGATATTTATTGAAAAATAAATGTTTGCTGTTTACAGTAGAAAATCATGAAATGCGTGTCCTTCTACTCCTTTGTTCTCCCTCATTTGAGCTTATACAGAAATGAGTTCAGTCCTCAGTCAGTTTTAAGACATGTTTTCATGATTTTAAAATGTGAACAGGTACTCCATAAGAGATTAGAAAATGTGGCAGGCACTTCGACCCCATGAACAGGCTGTTGAAGACATACCCTGCACAGTCTCCTGTAATTTGTTACCAGCAAAGCTTCTAGCAGCCCACAGATCCTTTTGATGTACATTAAAGGGGGACCAACATCCAGTAAAAAAATATTGCTGAAGAATTGGGATCTTAGCATTTAGACCCTTAGAAAACTAAGCTTACCCACCTGCATGGTGTGGGGGTAGCTCATCTGCCTCACATTCAAGAGATGCCGAGTTCACATCTTGGTTAAGATGAGTTACCTGGATAAGGTTTTTTCCGGGATATTCCCTTATCCTGAGAAGATGAATATCAGGTAACTCTAAGCTTTAGGGACCCAGGGTCTATTTGAGCATCATCTCAACCACTTTGTTCAATCATCGTCCGATATAAACTATGCAATTAAAGTACGCTAAAAAAGAACACATAGTTGCTGCAAATATTTTCATTTCTGCTACACCAGTTCAAGATTTGTTTATGCTCCCTTTGCTATCTACACAATTGTTAACATAATTGAAGTATATTTTCTATTTACTTATAAATGAGCAACAATTTCAGAGTTCACGTTTTTTGCTTCATTTTGTGTAATGAGTTTAAAATGTTCTTCAAATATAAGTTTGTATAGGAAAAATTCCACGTTTCTATTAATTCACTGGTCTATTTCTTAAACTTAAATATATAGAGAACCATCTGCAGGACCCAGATAGTGTAGAGATATTAAAATAACATCAATTAAAGTCCAAACTCCAAGTCCACCAAAGCTAAACAGCTTTCCAATGCCTTCCTGCCAGTGACCCAGATAAAATCTGCAAACAAATCATAATCTAATTAACATTTTCATAGATATTCAAAAATAGGTAAGAGTGTGTATTTTTAAAACTGGTAACAAACAAACAAGGTCAAGAAGTTCAGTGGAAATCATGAACTCTGCCATCTCAGTAATCACAGAATATACCCAACAATGTAGCGAAGAGAACAGTGTGGAACTTGACTGAAATAAGATAAATTCTGCCTATAAAGTGGTTAACATTTCATTGAATTACAGCGACAAATACTTGCCTTTGCTAAGAACTTTGTAAAAGAAATGTTGCATACTTTTTCTAAATCCTCATAAAACATTTACAATTTCAAATTAAACAATCTCTGAATTTGGAGAATATTCTTCGCTGTTGGAAAGAAACAGGTGCTTGTGATGGCATACTTGAAACATATTATTTCTATGTACTACTTTTGCACCCATGGTATTTCCTTTCTTGCATTTAACTTCTTACAACATGTATAGAGAATAATATGTGCATTTATGTTCACACTATTTGCACTGAGGTGAGTCTAGTCGTACAGTGTCTACAAACTAAAATACAAATCAATGCATAAGGTAGAATTCACGAGGACATCAATGGTGTGATGTTTAAAATTTACATTATCTAAAGCAGATAAAAATTATGTGATTTTACATGATTATAACAAGTTGCAATGTGTTGAAAGCTGAATTGGATTTAACTTTATCCATGCAACTTTCCGAGAAAATCAGAATTTGACTGTGGTTTGTTTTGGAAAAATGCCTCCAGAAGAATAAATTGTAATAGAAAAAGTGAAAGAGCACCATAATTCTTAGACATGAAAAATTATACAATCTGTTTTAGGCACAAGGCATCGAAATTACCTCATCTTTTATATAAAGCAAAATTACTATTATGTATTTTTTTTTGTGTAACTACAAAAAGAAGAATGCTCTAATAAATACACATCCATCCTTCATGTCATGTCGTAGCTTCTCATCAAACCATACATAACAACCTTGACAATTTGGAATAGTTTCAGAAAAATACACACCTGTCTGCTCCAAAGCCTCCAAGTGTAATGCTTAGTAGAAGTGCAGTGCTCCATCTGTAACCACCAGTCCAATTGCATAGGACATTCTTCTCAAAAGTATGATTACCCAAGCACAAAACCTCACTTTTCACAGTACAGTTTGTTCTGCAAGATATAATTTTAACATTACTGCAATTTATATAATGTTATCTGATTACAGTAAAGTGGATAAAAGCATTTAATTTGCAACATCTTAGAATAATATTAGGAATTAGAGAATTAACATCACTAGAGAGTTCTTCTATGATATAATCTTTAAGCACATTACCCAATACCATATATACAATATCTTTTCCACATTAGTTTTTGTTCCCAGTTTTGTCAACATACACCATACTCACAGATTCTAAATCCGTTGTACTTAATGTTGCCAAAATAGTAAATAAATAATATTGCAGTACAAAATTTTTAAACATTTGATAAAATGGAGAATTTACTTCAGATCACCGGATTTGAAACCACTGCAAGTGATTTGTTAAAGGATATATCTATCACACTAATAGAAAAAGAGTAATTCAAGAATCAAGCTTGAATTCTAAATTGTATTTAAATAATTTAAGTGACAAGGCCTGCTGACTGTAATTGGATCTACAGAGATCCAATGCTTTTGATGATATAATTGCCCAAACTCTTGACTTGTGTGTACTGGACTTCCATGAAGTTCCTTCCATAAGCTCATACCTTCATAAGAGCTTGCATCAGAACTAGATTATTATTTTCAAATGAAGTCTTTCTAGATTGTCTTATATCATGATATTTACCATAAACTTTCATGCTAAATCTGTCACATGATTTTAGTGCTTATGGTAACTTTGAGAAGGCTGTGAAAAAACTTTAAATATTTGTAAATATTTGTCATGCACATACTGAAATTTCTGTCTGCTTTTGAAAATTAACTAAAAAAAAAAAAGAAAGAAAGAAAGAAAGAAAAGAAAAAGCCACCTTATTCAATATGAAAAATTAATCAAGGTCACATTAAGCATTTTGGAGAAGGGAAATTCAGAGTCCTTAAAATCTCATTAAATAATTCTCTCTAAGGCTCTTGGTTCTTCATGCAAGTCTAACATAAATATTGCTGATTGAATAATGGATATAATGATGTGAAAATATGATTAACAGACATACATTGCTGTTATTCATGTGAAGTAGGTGCAGGGGCAGTTCACCAAATATTTACTCCATTACACTTTTAATATTTATATTTACTCCATTAGATGTTACATTCTTCAACTCTAAATCTTAAGTACTCATGCAGATAGCAATAATGCATTGTGTATTATAGAAGTGTACTTTAATGCCAGTCAGTTATGATTAGTCATGAAAAACAGAGAACAGTGCCTTGCAGACACTGCAGCATGCACCTAGCAGGCTCAGTTAGAAGTGTGGCTCTGACATCACGACTAACTGGCATGGTTCTGTAAACCTTATGGAATGCGGTTGTTCTCTATTTTCAAAAGGAACAGCACTTGTAGTAATCACTTGATATCAAGCTCTGTGGATGCTGCATGTGCAGGTTTCAGTTAGATACGGATCCCTTGAGTTATATTATGTGCATTTTATTACAAATGCCTTCTCCTTAATGGAATGACAGCAAAAAAGATTTTCTAACCAGCAGACATAATATACAACTCATTTACAGTAGGTGCAATCAAGAAAATAAACTCTCTATAAGTACCAAGATCCATATAAAATTCAAAACTGAAAGCAGTGTACTAAGAAGTATAATGAGAAGGTTCCTGATTAACATTTGAGATAAATATACACCTCTCTGACTTGTGATGCATCACAATGGAAATGAGAGCCACAACGGGAGCAGAAGAGGAAGGTTAATGCACCTTGCACTATGAATCGAGAACAGAAATGGGAACACCAATACTAGCCAATTTCATAATTGGAATTTATCGATTTCTAAGGTTATTCATAAACAAATTGGGAATATGAACCAGAACAAGAAGAGACAGCATAATACTTGAGTGTTTAGGGTTTTAATTCATAACAAAAAGATGGAAAGCAGAAAGCATGTCAATTACAATAACATGGAAAATCAGTTTTTCATATTCTAATATATTTGTTTAGAATCGATATGAGTGCATATATAGCAAATCTGAAATTCAATACAGTAAAGATTTTAGAAAGAAGTGATACTGTTACCATTTGTGATTCTTAAATTACAGAAAAATATCAACAGCATAAATGCAATTGATAACAGAAACCATGTGCAGCTGCCAGGAGTCCTCCCAGTTTTGTCTATGGCCAAAGAGAGCTCTAGCAGCTATTATAGTCTTGGCTTCCTTGATATCTTCTATAATGACGGCAGGTACTCACAACAAGCATACAATATGCTATGATCAGGAACAGGAAAGTTCTAGAAAGCTTCTTGTTCAATTGTGCATGCTCATATTTGAACATGAGTATTTTAACCTTTTGCTTCTTCTGGCTCCCATTTCCATTCTTGGGCAATTATGCACCAGGCTTCAGACTCATTAGTAACCCACAATGTTCATTTCTGACAATCTTGATGAAAAATGAGAACAGCATTCCTATTAGTCAATTTTTTTCTGTTAGTTCATTTGTTTTTAGACATAAGAGCCACCTCTGCATAAAGTGAGATTGTTTGACTATCATTTGCAATAGGGAGTCAATAGCATATACTTACATATAATATGCTCGGGGTGATGCAACGGAACTACACTTTGCACCATATGTGCATACATGCTCCCAGTGCTCTGTCTGATAGCAGTAACGACACAAAAGGGTGCGCAGAAAAGTCCTTTCTCCCTACAAAGTAAGGAAAGAGAATTGTATATCATAATATATGCCATAAACCAAATTAAAGGTGTAATAAATTGGTAACATGAAGTATGTTCCTTTTACACTTGTAACCATAATTTTAATACTACATAAAATGGGTATAAAAGAAATAACTTTTCACAATCATCACTACAAAATCCCCTACACCCCCCAAAAATCATGGAGGGAAAGAAACATTCTCTTTAATCTTTCCATACTAAAATGCTTCTCTCTCTCTCTCTCTCTCTCTCTCTCTCTCTCTCTCTCTCTCTCTCTCTCTCTCTCGCACACGCACACACGCTAATAACATTTCTACTATGCTCACTAGAGTAATAGTGGTATGCTATCTTTTGTCTAAATGTACATCTCCTTCCTTAGGTAAACATCAATTGTAATGTCAGGCTTCAACAGCACTTGTTACTAGACTTTTTAAAGCCTTTATATTTTAAAGCTATTCAGCTTTCAGCTCATCCAAAATCAAAGTTGGCAGGTTGTTGACAGTTCATGTAGAGTTCAGAAATTACTTGCCCAGGAAGTGGTTAACTGTTGAGCAAGAATGAGATTTGCAGGATGATATTTTAGGATGGAGAAACTTTGAATGAAAGCATCTGTGGCTTCTTGTTCACTGTTTCTCAGGGTCTAGTGATTTGCTACTGGCCCACTGACAAAGGTTTGTTCCAGTCCTTTTGTTAATTTGCATATTGAAATAATCAAGCAAGCTTTGGGGAGTTACTAATTTCATATCAGCTTTTAGCAATTGTTAGAATTAACTCCATAGTTACTCAAAATATCCACCACTGGGATGAACCCAGTGATGCCTGATCCAAAGATCTCTGGAGTTGAAAATTCTACAAGACTTGACAAAGTTATTGTGATCATATTGTAACTATTGTAGAATTTTTGTCCAGCTCATAATTTCTTCCTACATGTGTGGAAGAGATTAGTCTTTGTGATACAGTCTCAAGGGAAACACTTCACGGCTTCTCCCAAACCCAAAGAGACTCTAAATATGTTCCTGAGAATTAAGTTTTCATCCAGTTTCATGTCCAGATAGATGATAGTCTCTCTCCATTTGACGTCAGTGTGTGAATGTGGAGCAATCAGTGGGGAAGTGGCACTTGTGAGAAGAATAGTATAACTTAAGAGGATTTATGAATATATGCCAGCACTTGCAACATTGTTATATGAGGTATAAGTGTAACTTTATAGGATTGAATATTAAGTATTACCTAAAGTTCTGATGAGATAATCATGCATCTTCCGCTTCAAAAATGAAATCATTTATGAACATTTTTGAATTTATATACAAAATATGGTTTCTGTGCTGCAATTGATTTCATCACATTATTATAAATACTTTTAACTATTTATACTCAACTTTACTATTAGATAATATATTTATCTTACAACACAAGTAAGTTTCTGTGAGTTTAGCTTTACTTGATGGAAAAATTGAGTGGAAATAGTTCAGTGATAGTAGTTTTATTGTTAATACTTCACTGTGCAGATCCAAACACAATCAACTATGTTGATAATGATGCAATAGGCACTTCCAATAGGTAATAAATCTGTAATGCATGTTTATGTGAATCTAATGCATGCCTTTTTTCTGGATGTAGTATTCAAAATTGTGATGTGCATTAGTTTTGAGTGCAAATCCATTCTGTAGTTCCCCAGTAACCTCATTCAAATTTATTTCTTACATCACAATCCACAGATTTGTTACATTTAAGATTTGGTTTACTATTATAGGGCATTTAAATTCGTAGGTAGTCACAAAATGGAGGGCAGACTGAAAGAGCATCTTATGATGCTACTTCTAAACATAAAGTAATTGTTTATGTTGAAAAAGCGGTAACAGAAAGGCAGGAAAGTTTCAATGTAGCTGGGAGCAATGATCACATGTGGTGGTAACAGAAATTGGCATTATTTGCAACTAAAGCTGTGCAAGGAAGACATCCTGACATTGAAGAAAAAGTTTTGGAATTTGTACATTAAAGGAGGAAAACTGGGCAACATGTGATTAAGAAATCTAAAGAGGACGCTGAAGTTCTTGATATACCGAAACAGGAGATAAGGCTAGTTGTTGATGTGTGGATTGTTTTTATGAAGTGGGCAGGCTTATCTCTAAGATGCTGTTCAACAATGTGAGTCATTCCATACAAAATTTAAAATTTTTGTCAACAAAGTATCCAATTTCGTTTGAATTTTAGTATGTCAACAACATCATAGAGAAAAGTTATAGGTTGTTCAATGGAGGACGCCTCGGCAGAGTAACCTACAGAGATCTATTGTGCCTACCACCTTGCAGGAGGAAGGGATGAAGCATGCCCGTACCCGGAAAGAAATTTCGGGGAGGGTTTTCCACAAGTAGATCTAAACTTAACAGTACCCCACGCAGTTACCATGTTCCCACTCCGTAGTATATAGACATTACATATATAAGAAAATTGCTTGGAGACATTATATAGAACAGAAAAATTCACCAGAATGAGGATATTCCACCTTATAGCACAAAACATGGAGACTGCTTCGAAAACCGGAATGTATGCTCACCTTAGCTATGTAAGTTGACGATATTAAGTTTCCCTTTTTCTTGTAAATGTGCTACTAGCAATAGACCTACTGTTATCTAATGACATGTCCCATATTGGTTTGCTATGAATTTAAATAATAAAACTGTCAGGGGGGAGGGGGATTGAACCCTAACCCCCCCCCCCCTCTAAATGCGGCCCTGGGATGAAGTGAAGGAACTGTGCAGTAGGCACACAGGCCACAGAGATGTGCAGAAGTTTCTAACATTTCCAAGCTCATAGAACCATGTGTCACTGCGGAGAGAGGCCAATGAATGACCCACCAGTAGAGAAGGCCTCTGTTATCTACGGGGATGCATGCCATCCGTCCGGCACCACCATACAACATGAGACCTAGAAGTACACCTGAAAGATGAGATTCTGTAAAGTACTAGAGATGTGTAGTATGTGTTTCTTTTTATAGTTTTTAATTAAGAAATTAATTAACTGTGCAGAATACAAATAAGAAATATATAGTATACAAAAAATTCATACACCACCCAGTCATGTTCAACAGTTTGAGAGAGATAATATCCAGCTTGGACCTCCAAATATTTTTAATTTGAGAAAATGTTAAATACACCCTTGGCTAATACTGTAGATAACTTTAAGAAAATCAGGAGTGTAGCAGATTTAATGTCAACATTGTGAGGGTTCCTACATAGGCAGAACAAAGAGAAATTTGAAAATATGTTTGCGAAAACATCAAAGAAATATTAAATTAAAACAATTGGATAAATCTGCTGTTGCTAACCACTTCTGGACTTCAAATCATGAGATTTGATATCAAGCTACTCAAAGCTATTCATGTTTCTTCATAATTGGAAATATGGGAGAAAATATTTATCCATCATAATATCAAGAATGTTTTAAACTTTGAAATTTCACCACTCGATGCCATGATGCAGCTCATTCAATAAACTCTGGGAGGATGGGAGGAAAGGCATGGGAGTTCTCAACCTTCACTACAAATGGCAGTGGTTCCAGTACAGATGGGAACTAAAGAAAATGAGATTCAGTAGCAACCAGTCTCAACAGAGGGCAGCAATTTCACCTTCTACTCTACACAGGGACAGGGGAGAGGCAGTGAAGTTAGTTGGCAGTTTTAGCTGAGGATGGAAGGACATCTCCTTCCGAAAGTACTACTGCTACGGCCACCAACAGCAAGTGCCTTTGTGATGTGAGTAATAATGAGCTGACTCAACGCATTTTAATAATGATTGCAACATCACTTTTAATAACACTTCTTATAATTACAAAATATCCATCTGTTTGTTATTTACTATAAGAAAGCTAACAATGATGTTTAACATACTTATTTTTCAATTATATCAGATTATTTAATGGAGAGGATGAACATGGGAATATACCTTTATAAATACAAATGGCCAAAGTGTAATGGACTACGTATTATGGTCAAGTAATATTAAATACATGGTAAACAACTTTAAAGTCACAAACTTATGTACAAGTAGTGGACCTTTTCCATTAATAACAGACACACATCTGAAAGAAAAGGTAGAAGAACTACAGGTAGAAAGAGGGGAAAAAATGCATCCAAGGAAAATAAAGATATTCAAATGGAGGTAGGAACAAAGAGAGGGTTTTATACAAGACATAAATTCATAGGACAAATTTTAGAAAGAAGAATAATGGAAAATATTGGCGAAGAAAATTCAGGAAATGCATTAGAGCTACTGGAATTACTAGTAACAAGAGCAGGGAGGGGAATGGAAACAAGGCAGAGTAGGAAACAGGAAAGTAAAGGATGGTTTGATGAAGAGTGTAGAGAAATATTTAAAGATCTTATTAGATGGAGGAGACAGGAAAAATCTGTTGGCTAGGAAATGGAGATATAAATGTCTTATCTAAGTACACAGCAAAAACTGTTGGCTAGGAAATGGAGATACAAATGTCTATTAGAGATGAAGAGAAAAAATGGCAGGAAAATACAGGGAAAAAAATAAAAGAACCTATAGAGGGAAAGGACAGTAAAAAAATATGGGAAGTAGTAAAAAGAGCAAACAAGAAGGGGGAGGCAAAAAATAAGATCACACCATATGGATGGCTGAGGTATTTCAGAGAACTGATTGAGGAAGGAAAAAAAACTAAATTAGAAATAAGAGTGATAGGAACAATAGAAATAACAAATGATCAACTATATAGGCAATTCACAATGCAAGAGGTCTACCAGCAACTAAAGGGTATAAAAAAAGAAAAGGCAGTAGGATATGACTGAGGTTTTTTTGTGGTTTTCCTCAGCCGTTAAAGTAAATACCGGATTGGATATGTAATAGCATGACCCAAGTTCTATCTTAGGTCTAAAACAATAGTAAAAATGAAAAATAGGTGGCAATAGGTGCTGTGCCATATAGGCACTGTCAATGAAATCAGGTAGACTGGATAGCACCCTAATGCCATCTGCACGGCACAAAGCAGAAGATTCAGTTGGTATGCACTGAGGTCTCTGTGGACGCATGATGAAACAGTTACACGGATGAGACCTAGAAGGCTAGCTGTCCGCCACACACTGATCCATGATTATCTATTAACACATTCGTCGCGATATGACCATGTAGTTAAAGTGATGTAAAAAAAATAGATTAAACAACGAACGCTATCAGTAGAATTTTGGAAAGTATGTGGCAAAGCAAGAAATGGCTTAGAAGTGATGACAGAGGTATTAAACAAAATAAAAGAAAGTGTTGACTCCCAGAAAGTTGGAAAATAAGCATGATAGTGCCTATATATAAGGGGAAGGGAGGACCAAATAAACCAGAAAATTACAGGGGAATAAGTTTGTTATCTATTTTAGGAAAAATGTACACAGGGATATTAGAGAAAGGTTGAAAAATTGGGCAGAACAAGAAAAGAAACTGTCAGAGTTTCAAGCAGGTTTCAGGAAAGGGAAACAAACAATAGATAATGTGTTCATAATAGAGACAATAATACACAAATATCTCAAGTGAGAAGAGAGGAAGGGTTTACATGTTCTTTGTAGATTTTGGGAAAACATTTGATATGATAAACAGAAAAGCTCTAGTATGGAAATTAAAAGGAAAAGGGGTAAAGTAAGATGAGAAAAAAACAAAATCATGGAGATGACAGAGCAAAACTACAGGATTGAGACAGGGATGTAAATTGAGCTCAATTTTATTTAATTTATTTAGATAATATAATAGACAAAATCCAAAAAGAAAATAATCAGCACCGCCCGGTAATAGCAAATAAAGAAATTCCTGGATTATTATATGCGGATGATTTAATGGTAGGATCTATAACAGAAATTGGGCTACAAAGGGCAATAAATGAAGTTCAGAAATTCTGTGAAGAAAGGGGAATCAGAATTAAATATAAACAAGTCAAAAGTTATGGTTTTCAAAAAAGGAACTAAACTGAGAAAAGAAGAAAAGTGGGTACTAAACGGGAAAGGATTAGAAGTGGTCAAGAATTTGAATATTTAGGAGTGATGCTGAATAACAAAGGCGAATGGGAGGCACATAGTAGAAAAATAGAAGCAAAAGAGAGGGCTGCAATGACAGGAATAAGAATATGTAAATACAAACAAGAAATGACAACCAAGTGGCTGGAAAGAATGTACGAGGCTCTAGTGGAATAAAAAATGCTTTATGCAGCAAAAATCTTAGGGGGGAGGGGGGTACAGATGTAAGCAAAAAGGTAGATCATATTACATACAGAATTTTCTGTAAAGAACTATTAGGGTTACCAAGATCAGTAGCTTTAGTAGGACTAAGAAAAACAAGAAGGAAATGAATAATAATGGAGAGAATAATAAAATTCTGGTATAGATGTTTGGTTAAAGAAGAGAAAGTTATGCATGAAGCAGCAAAAAAGCTTAGAGCACAAACAGTTGATGGGCAGGGATAGAAAGAATTATGGGGAAAATAGGAATGGGAGACATATGGAAGCTAGAAGAAAAGAATGAAAGTGATGTAGGTAAACTGGTAAAACACAGAATAGAAGACATAGAAAGGCAATAGATATGGGGAAGTTTAAAAAACAAGAAATCATTACAACTCTATAAACAAATAACAAGAGATGGGACGAGGACCATATGGAGATTACTGTAACAGAGACAAGAAAAAGAAGGGATAGTTTGGATGAGAACAGGAACAATGTTTCTAAGAGGGATAAGAGGTAGAGATAAAGGAATGTGTGAAATGTGCGGTGAAAAAGAAAGTATAACACATTATACGACAGAATGTAAGGAGTTAGCGTTATGGAGAAAAAAGGTTTGGAAGGAAAAACAGGAAAAAATTGAGAGGAAAATTGTAGCTATAAAAATGTTAACGGGGAAAGAAGAAAGGAAGACTAGAAGCATAGGAGAGTTTTTACAGAATGCAAAAGAAAAATGGGCAAGGAAAGTAAGGAGTATAAGAAAAGAAGACAAGAGGGAAGGAGGGGGATAACTATGATAAAAGGGAAGGGATAACATGAGCTACCAGGTGGGGCAAACAGCCTGGGTGCCATGCAAACCGAGGTAGCAACAAGGTTAATTTAATTTGTGCATTGTTTATGTTAGACAAATGAAAAAAAGAAAAAGAATTGTAAAAGCTATGTAAAAGAAGTCGTACAAATTCATTCATTCATCAGATTATTTAGCACATGACAATCCTGCAATTCATCTTTTTCAAAAACTGATTACCTATCTACAATAGCAATTTTCACACATAAGATTTACTATTTCAATGGTGTACAGCAAGTCAATACAATCCACTATGTCATTGGACAGATTTTCAAGTGTCAGCGGAATGGCACTTCATTTACAACCAAAGAGCAATACCAAGAAGCAGTCTGGCTATTAAATACACAGAGAATTATGGAACTGAAAACTGGGTTAGGAACGCACAGCATCCACAGTGTGATTCCAGTTTCCAAGAAAAATATTGTCGTAAAAACGTTTTCTGGTTTGTGTGAAATCCATCGAAAAGTTGTTATAGATTCCGAGATCTTGCTGTGGGGAGTCAGAATAATCCATGCAGACAGTGGAATGGGTTCAATAGCTGCAGGTTCCACTTTGAAACTTTTACCGCTTAATAATATGTTTAAATTTTCATCCAAATTAAAAGGCTATCTTTGGAGTTATAACATTTTACATTATGCATGCAATTATGTGTTTTCAACAGAAAAAAAGTAGTGTTAACTTAATATTTAGTACTTAATAACCTTTAATATCCATCCTTTTCATAAATATAAGCAATGTTGAAGCTCCTGTACAGCCTTGATGTTGCGCTTTTAAGCCATATGAAAGATTCCCACAGATTGTGAAAAAAAACTACAAATATTTCAGTAGTATGTCGTTACAATTCAGAAGGTAAAGAATTTTTCAATGGGACAAATAGACAATGCTGAAGAAGCACCAATTTGGTTTGATATGCTGTGTAACTAAATCACTGCTGAGAAAGGGACAAAAGAAGCTATCACCAAAACATCAGGATGTGAAAAACAGCGCATAATAGTTAACGCTACAAATCATTAAAAAAAGAATATGCTAAGGCTCTTGCTAGGCTATTATCGTTAAACTATAGTATATTAACTAACCAGTCAACAAATCAAACTAAAACAGCATGGAACATAATAAATACTCAAAGAAAAACAAAAAGCAAAGAACATAAAATAACCTTACAAATTAATGGACTAAGGATATCAAATCCTAAAGATATGTCATATAGTTAACCATTATTTTACAAATGTGATCAACCCATTACAAAACATAGCAGTTAATGAACCTAAATGTACCATAGAAAAATCAATTTAACTCACGCCTATTACTGACATTGAAATTAGTAAAATAATCAAGGAACCAAAAAATTAAAATTCCTGTGGATGGGATCTCTGCTTGAGTCCTAAAATGTTGTAAAAACGAACTGGTTGATATAATTGTACATTTAATAAATACATCTATAGAACAAAATATTTTCCCAGAGTGCTTAAAGAATAGTGTAATAAGACCAGTTTCAAAAAGGGAGATGAATGCCATATAGCAAATTATAGACCCATAACGCTTACTTCTGTTTTTAGAAGATATTTGAAAAAGTTTTAAATTTAAGATTGGTTGCCTACCTAAACAAATATGACTCTAGTTAAAATACAAAATGGATTTAGGAAAAATGTCTTAAGAAGCACTGCAGTTGTGAAACTTCTGCATGAAATATATACACAATTAGATAAAGGCAATCATGCTGTAGCACTTTTTCTTGACCTACTAAAGTGTTTGATAGTGTATCAATAAAAATGTTATTGGATAAACTAGAAAATTATGGGATAAGGGGCAAAATGCATGAGTTAATAAGATCTTATATAACAAATCTAAAGCAATGTACAGTGATAACAAGTAAACTCAATGGTACTAAATGTTTTACATCAACATATGACACTGAAGGTTTGGAGTGCCACAAGGATCAGTACTGGGGCCCCTCTTGTTTTTATTGTACATAAATGACATTCCAGAGTTTGAAAAATATAAAAATGTACCTTATGCTGATCATACCATATTTCTGTATTGAAATAAATCACTAAATATCTTGGAAAATTAAATGGACTCATTAAAAATTATTCTGAAATACTTAAAAGATATCAACATATATGAATATAGGAAAGACAATTCATTTTCAGTATCATAACCAAAGCACAAACAACTCTGTAATTGTAAGTGTAAAATAACTGCAAATGTAAAAAAAAAAAAAATAATAAAAAAAAAAGTATTTGAACATAGAGCAGATTAAATTGTTAGGACTAATGTTAGATAAAAATGTGTCATTTGACAGTCACATTGACTTAATCTGTATCAGAGTAAGCTCAGGGCTATATATTTTAAGGAGACTATCCAAACATATCTAGATACTGCTGCTTTAAGAATTGTATATTTTGGTGTAATATATCATTACTTCCAATATGGAATAGAGGTTTGGAGAAGCACCAGTAAGCACAATTTAAATAGATTGTTAATTTTACAGAAGAATTGTTTAAGAACTGTATATAAGCTAAGTAATAGGAGCTCGTGTTGTAGTATTTTTAAAAACAACTTGTTTACTGTAATTTCTATATATGTGTATAAAGTAATAATATACATTATAAACAAAAATGTACATATTACCAATTTTAATAACCAATATTATAGTTATAACACACATGGAAATAATTATATGCATAGGGTCAATGTTAATAAAAGAACAAGTGAAAGTGATCCATTTATAAGTGGAGTGAATCCTTACAACCAGCTGCCACATACTTTAAGAGCTAATCAAGGAGTAAACTTTAAAGAAGAATTAAGGAAATACCTAATAGGAAAATGTTTATATTGTATAGATGAACTGTAATTTTAGTAGTATAATTTGAATTGATGGTGTGCCTCATTCATGCTATTGTTATGATATAATGAATTTTAAGGCTGATTATGTACATTTGTTAGTTTTTTATATCCTACTTGTAGTTTGATGATGCTTGAAACTTATGTATTATGTCTATGGGAAAATAAACAACAACAATAATAATAATAATAATAATAATAATAATAATAATAATAATAATAATAATAATAATAAAAAATGGAAACTTCTTTCATAATCTTCAAGTGAAAAACATGATCCAAAACCTCTATGAATGATAAGCTGTTCCCTGATGACATCTTTGCTTGAAATCAAGTAAAGTGGTGGATGAGTGAATCACTAAAGCCTGACTGGCTCCAAAATGTTTGGCAAAGCCATCCTGATGGCTTTCCAATCCAGCATCAATGCGCTCTCTGGGTGCATTTCATAGACATCTCATTGAAAAAGAAAATGCATAGCTTAGGGAGTGACCTTGTTAAACCTGGAGGGATGATATCTGTGTCTTAACCCCCTGGGCATTAGTATAAATAAACCTTTCAAGGTCTATGTTCAAGTGGGGTATGAAAAATGATTTTGTGAACAAAACTGATTGACCCTGACAGGAAAACTGAAGCATTATGTGCCACACATTGCTATACACTGGTTTCTCCTATAGTTTGGGAAAGCATCAAAGCATGAATGATTGTAAAATTCATCCAAAAAATGCTACATTTAAAATCCTTTGGATGGCAGCAAAGATGACATGCTCTCGAATGGAGGATGGTGGGGAAATAGCAAATGAATTGTTTCTAACATTTTCTGATGTACACACCTCCAAAGAGTCCAGTGATGAAAGTATTAGTGAATAAAGATGAGTCATACCTGAATTACTTGTAATACTGTCATTAGTAACTGTTCATTTCAATTGTCTGCTTATTGTATTTCATGTTCACTTTAGTGAATAATGATGATTTCCTTAACAATGAACTGTGTCATGTGACAATTGGCCACTAATAAATTAATCCTTAAGTACAAACCCATTGTTGTACAGACTCTTTTTTTACGATTTTAAGTTTAAAATTTGGGGTGCAGATTGGAGTCACATAAATATAGTATATTTACAGATTTATCCAAATATTTTGAGAGCAGGTGCTTATTTATGCCCCCAAAATAAGCCTAAATAAGCACAAAAGTAAGTAACAAGGTTCTTTTGCATTTTCTTGTACCAGTCAGAGAATTGTCTGTTTTTAAGAGTCTGATCTTTCAGAATTTCATTAATGTGCATAATAAATAGAACCACTGTGGAAGCAAGCTTCACTTGTTCATTTCTAAAATATTTTGCTTGGAATACCTACAAATTTAATTAAGATGCTTCTCTTGTTATTACAAAACATTTCATTATGAATAACCATTTTAGGTAATGGATTTATGGAAATTTGGATATGGCTCGAGTTACTTACATTATTGGTATTACAACCTCAGTTGCTACAGTGTTACCAATTATTACTTGGTATACTCTCAGGCTCATTTGAAAATCAATAACCCAAACCATCTGATTTTTCTAATTAACTGCTTTCAAAAATAATAAATTAACCTAAAACAATGAAAGATGTGCTATTTCATGTGAAACAGTATTTTTCATCACTTAAATGATATCAATCTAATTATATAATATAAAAAAACTAACAGCCTGCCTTAAAGCAATGTGTGTATAATATAATATATAAAGTGTATATTACAGCCATTGTATTATGTTTATTTTATTATGTACATGTATAAAAATGCTATGTGAATGTATTACGTAGTTTAACAATGTAGGAGCTGTGAGAATAGAAGCAAGTTGCTTTCCGTAGCAAACAGAATTACAAAGTAGAAGGCAAAAGTTGCTAATAATAAGGTAACCTTGAGACAACAATTAATTAGAAAGTTAAAAAAGGCTACTAATAGTTCTTGGAACATAATAATGTAATATTTAAAACAGCTTATAAATAGCCATCAAAAACTAGAAAAGCTAAAAGTTAAATAAAAGTGTTCTATTGGAATAGGATTAGCCAATCACTGACTAGAAATAGAGGAAATGTATAAATTCAAACGGTAGACGCTAGAAGATAGATACCCAAGCAGTTCAGTTCGGTACGGGTCAGTGATTGTATGTGAGACATGAAAATTCATTATAGTGAGGATAATATATACGTTTACCTGTTAAAAAGTGTAATTAACAATAATCTCACAGCTCTATAGCAGGATACATCAGTGAAGTGTTATTTAACCGTGTGAAGAATAAAAAAAAAGTAAAATACAATTATAATTTGTGTAAGCCTTGTTCTTTAGCCGTACCAGCCCTGTTAAGAGATACGTGCTCTACAAAATACTAATGATGAAGTCAAGGCATACATATATAATATTTAAATAAACATTAAAATAAAAAGTTTGTTCTTAAACATGGGGCGAAGGCTACCAGAAAGTTGTACTGTACGTGGGGCAAACACTCCTAGAAACAATCTCCCACAAATTGGCATCCATTACATGCGTGGTTAAAACAGCTTCAAACTGGTGCCTATACATGGTGCACCGCAACAACAATTAAACTCCCTTCACATGGAGTAAATGACTAAGGAGAGGAAACTAACAAGTTTCACATTAGTGCCAATTGTTTCACTAGCATCGAATCCATCTATAACCAGAGTTCAGAACTAGGCCAGATGATGGTAGGCATCAAACTCAGAAGATGGAATGAGTATGCTTCAATAGCTCAGCATAGATATCAACAGCCTAATAAAACAATGGGAATTAAAACTATCCTCTTTTGTTTAGCATTATTAAATTAGTTCCTGTACACTAGCCACTGCAAAGTATAATATAACGTTTTTTAATAATAAATATCAGCCAAGGGGAAATCAAGACGTTATATGGGGTGGAAAATACAGAATGTTAATAGAACCTTTTGCTAAAGGGTTTTACATGTACCAACATCACCAATGATTAAAGAATGCTTCAATATCCAAGAGAAATTCAAGTGTAAAGGAACATGGTTTCTCAAAGCGCAGGAAGTTCTACAACAAATAGGCATGGGAAACTCATGGATTAATAAGAAGTATTAAAACAGAAATTTCTGAAAAAAAGTAAACTTAAAAATGGAGGATATTTAAAGACACAAAATGGTCGGTAGTATGAGACAAAAGAGTTCCCTGAGAGTGTACAGAGAGATAAAAATAGAATGGGGCAGAGAACAACACACAGAGATATGTCATAAAATGGCTAGAGTAGGATTTGCATGGGCTAGAACTGGAGTTATGAATATAAAAGGTTTAACACATGACAAGGATTTAGTAAACTGTCCAATATTTAAGGAAACCATTTCCATTGTTTATTATACTACAGTAAAAGTTATGGTGGGAACAGGCATGGTGACATAAATGGAATAATTTAGATGGGAAAATATTAATTACAATATTTCAACTGTAAAAGGAGAGAAAAATACAAAAATGATGGGGAATCATTTGGTCGAAGTTAGAGAGAAATTGATAAGGATAATCAAGGGGAAGGTAGATGGTGAGGCAATCATAGAAGAATAATAGGCTGGAGAGTATAAATAATAAGAATAGTATAAGGCAGTGAAAATTATGATGGTTGCCAATACATAACAACCTGGAATTGCAGTCATTGGGACTAATAAGTGTAGGTAAGCATCTTTAGAGAAGAGATACTTACGGAGATAACAAGATTAGCTTGCTTTAGATTATATTTTGAAATAGATTGTATACAATAGCAAGTCATATACCTATGTTGCAATGAGTAAATTGTTTATTCAGGATGGACCATTTAAGTTGAGACTGTACAATATCTCCAAAACTAAGCATTGTAGAAAGAATTGTCTTTAATAAAAGTTGCTTGATATTATGGGAGAAAATAAATGTCATTAATCGTGTTTTGTTTGTCGTTATGCTGGTCATTTTAGGGTCAATTTAATTTTTACTTTCTCTACTACATATAGTAAGTAGGGGAAGTATTGTATTCCACCCAAAAATTTGATACTGAGATTTCACCGGAAATATATGTTTTGAGACCCCCTGAATCCAAAAAAAGCATTTTTGGAAACATGTCCGTGTGTGTGTCTGTCTGTCTGTGAACAGCATAACTCAGAAACAAACAGTCGGATAAACACCAAACTTGGTATTTAGGTTCAGTATCTTCCAGAGATGCGACACGAAGGTTTTCAAGAAAATCCCCCCACCCCAGATTACCCTTTACATGGAACATTTTTCGAAAATTTTAATTTTCTCAAAAATGGCTCTAATAATTTTGATTAAAATATCATATGTTTAAGATATTTTCATGACAAATAAAATGTATATCTTGAATTTTCTGGGAATGTCTCCAAAAGTATTCTTCATTGTGAATGACTTTTGCATAACTGGTAAACCATAAGAGATAGACAAAATTTTACTACACAAAAAAATGTAGATTGCATTAAAATACACAATTCATGTCATATACATTTTTTTTGTTGAGTGAACCATTTTCGAGATATTGCTTGTCATTTCCTTAAATTTTTCAATACCTATTTTCTCAAATGGGAATTTCTTATTCATTTTTTATCTTGTATATGCAAAGAGTATTAATCTGTGGGAAAGGGAATGGTGCTGCACCTAGCAACCAGCTATTAAGAGATATGTATATGCTTAAAGGCATATAAAGTATTTCTATATTGCCTTTGTAAATATATATTCCCCTTACATCTACAAGAAACTTAGCAATAAGATAGAGTCTGCAAATGTTTATCTCGATTAACATGAAGTAGATGGAGAATAAGCGTTTGTAAAAATAGTTTGTACAAGAGTAGAGAAAGTCATGTGAGTGTAACACATCAGATTTTTTAAATGGGAACCTACATTTTGTATGTTGTTTTCTCATTAGAAAGTGGTTTATAAAACACCGGTTTATTTTGTGATGAGTAAGGAAACAAAATAAAAAATGGTGGTTCCCAATTACGCAATGTAACTTGCATACACAACAATTCAGAATTTTTGTTGTTACTTATGTTGGTGTTAGAGCAATTGCAAAGTGCTTTATACAAGTGTTGTTTAGTTTTTTATGAGTGAGAAACCATAAAAAAGATAGGTTCCCATTAAAAAAAATTAAACTGACCCTAAAATGACCATCACGTCATCTAAATAAAACATGACTAATAGCATTTAGTTTCCCCCATAATATCAAGCAACCTTTATTCAAAAAATTTCTTTCTACAACGCTTAGTTTTGAAGATATTGTACAGTCTCAACTTAAATGGTCCACCCTATATAATTACTGTGGAGAAATTTACACCTCTTTCAATTTAAGCATACTATGATCAGGAACTTAAAGATATAAAATGCTCTGCTCCTGGATGTATAAATGTTTGTGTTCCAGAAAAAGTTGCCAATAGTTTTTATTTCCCAGAATCGACAAGTTTCTGTCTGTAATTTTAATAAGGTTTATAAGTGCAAAGAATGTGGCCAAATGTCTGAGTATTTTACTTTCCTGGGCATGCTTTCTTTTATGTTGATTTTTATTTCTTTACAGTTTGTGTCATAAGCAGAGTTTTACACGGTCAAACTTGTGTACTTAAATATGCACTTCTTGGAAAGTTGGGTGCACATCTCATTTGTACCTACAGAATTGCTTTTTAACTGTTACGTTTGTAAAATCTACATATGATGTAGTAACTATTGTTTTAAAGTTTTAACTTGTAATAACAGTACTATTACTTTTATTTCCTTGTGATGCACGAACAGAATAGATAGATGGAGTATAGGGAATATTTTCTTATGGGATGAGAAAATTGCTAGTAAAATTGCATTTTCCCACTTTTATAAACTGGTACATGGCTGTGTAAAGCCAATTATTAACATATGTAAAGGAAAAGAGAGAATAAAGAGCAATATGAAGGTATTATAACTTGATGTAGTGATTTTACAAAAGCTGTTGAATAGGAGTAAATATTTATAAGTATACAACATCCTTTTTAGCTTCTACTTAATGTCTGCTTGTCCTTACAGTTTGAGTGAGTGTATGCGCGCGTGTGGTGTGCGTGCACATATGAGCATACATGCATGTTGAGAAATGAAATGTGTATCTCCAAATTTGCTGTCAAATATACTTTTGCATAAGCATACACAAAGCTGCCAAATACTGTAGGTGTAAGACAGATGAGTAAGGGAGTTGAATGAAAATGTTACTTGTATCCCGTGTATCATGCAACCCAATGCAAAAGCAAAGTGAAAATCTGGGAACTTTTAGTAGCAGAACAAACCGTTTCATCCAAAAAACGTTTGGGACTAAGAAATAATTTTCTTTCTGATATTCGAAAACATAAAGGGGCTTTGAAAGTCTCATTTATTTTGGTCAATATTTCAATAAATTAATAGAAATTCTGTTATACAGAGTAGTCATTTTGTGGACCAACCACAACACATGTACTGCCCAATTAACTTGAGGTGGCAGCTCGCTGCGCAGTACAAGAGGGGCAACTAAGAGTGGTGGGAGACCAACTGCAGCCAAGAGGGAGGGGAAAACACATGCATCTTACCTTGAGACTGGTTTCAGACAACAGATGCAACACTAGCAGCAGATCCAGTTGAATCTGCAGTTCCTTGCTCTTGACACTCTTCACCTTCCTCTTCACTAGAAAACTTGGAGGAATCACTGCTTTCGTCGGTGTCGCCCCCTAGATGAATGATAATTTCCTGTCCGCCATCCACCAAGCCTTCACTGCGCATGAATTCTAGCTCAACATTGATGACGTGCATATGGAGTAGTGTGTGATGAATGTATATATGTCTCATCCATATATATTATGGGATGGCCCTCACTTCTGTACTGTTTTATCATTCTAAGATAATGGAGCCGCTTATTTCTGATGTCGTGGCGCTCCATTAGGACTTTTCTATTCTTTTTTGTCCTTTTCCAGGTAAAACCCAACTTAAGTAGTATCTTTCTTAATTTAGATACACTCCCTTCAAAGTTGATCGATTCCTTTAACTTTGCATGCACCTTCTTTAGTGTCGGTCTTTGCTTGTGAAGAATATAGAATTCATTCACAGTTCGGCACACTACTGCCTCATTGAAAGTATCTAAGATCGCACAATAAGGCCTTTTAGGTCTCTTTTTATGCGGTGTGGACAATGAAGGCGAAATGCCACTACCAATATCTATGGTTTCCTTAATAATCCTTCTTACACTTCTTTCGGAAGTGCCTGTTGCCTCAGCAACACTCTTTCCAATGTTTTTCACATTGATGTTTACCACGCCAGCCACTACAAGTCTTTTCATGTATTTATATACATTGCTAATAACTTCCCTGGTTTGGGAGTGCAGTACTTTTCCTTTAAGTTTACTGCCCATGTATTAACAGTAAGTAAAACGCAAATCAAAAAAATACTCAACGCAGGCACTCACAGTTACACAAACATACAGAGAATACAACTCGGAACAAAGCAAACTGTTTTGTGTATATGCTGTTATAGACGAACATATAATGCGCACGGACACGAGCCTTAAAAGATTACAGTTCAGATAACGCATGTGCAGCATCAACAACTCCACATGCATAACTGACCCCCACTCTCCTCTCGGGATAGATAACAGACTTATCGTTTAGTGCACACCTTTCCTCAGCTACCACCTCAAGTTAATCGGCAGTATGCATGATTTACCCGCACTACAGTGACCTCAGTATGTACTGCTCATTAATGGTGAATGAGGCTAAGCTTTATCAGTTGTGAATGTCAACTGTCATTTCTGCCTTCTGTTCATACTGTAAAGACTAGAGTTTGTTCATTGTGCATCTCAAAAATGAAAGCTTATTGGATCATCTGTGTTAAGTGTGAATTATTTTAGAGTATTCTTATCAATGAATGAGATGGTGCCATGGATGAGTGGTTAGATTGCTTGCCTCCCAAAATGGAGGCCCAGGTTCGATCCCAGGGACCCACATGTGGGATTTGTGGTGGACAAAATGCGTCTGGGTGGGTTTTCTCCAGGTTCTCCAGTTTTCCCCACCATTCATCATTCCACCGGTGCTCCATCTTCACTTTTCCTGTCATTCATCTCTTGCTTCTCATCTATCACCACCTTCTTCGCTCTCTTTCCAGGAAGTCAGGTTGATCCCCCACCCTGGTTGTCACTCTCTGATCCAAAACCCTCAGCTCCCCAACAGGCATCTGACCGCAAGCATTGGCTTGTAAGTCCTGGGGGGTGTGATGATGATGATGATATGCGGTTTAAGGGCGCTAAACTGCTAAGGTCATCAGCGCCCTTACAATGTATAAAATATAAGGTCAAAATATAAAAGACAGGTAAAAGAAGCGTAAAAAACGGGACACAAACCCGCGATGTCCAAAAAGCTAAAAATAACAATAATAGAATAATAACAATAACAACAATAATAACAATAACAACAATAATAACAATAATAACAACAATAATAACAATACAAATATCTGAAAAACCAACACACTAAAAGCATAGGCAATAAAAGATTAAAACGTGTCAAGAACTGTAGAATGCGAGGAACATGAGCGTCATATGTCCACTGGGGATTAGAGTCTCCATAAAAACAGACAGAATAAAATTACTAAGCTAAAAGACGCTCAACGCATTAAATGCGCAGATTAAAATCACTGTCATGAATAAAACGTAAAACACATTCTACAGCACGTGTGTCATCTGCCAAAACATTGGCTAGGCCAACAGGCAGACCCACACGAGCACGCAATGCAGCTAAAACCTGACACTCTGTTAAAATGTGATGCACCGTTAAGGGCACATCACACTGCCCACAGAGTGGTGCGGGGTCACCACTGAGCAAATACCTATGACTAAAAACACAATGTCCAATCCGTAAACGAGCTAAAATTACCTCTTCCCGACGACACGAACGAGAAGAGGTACCCCAGATCAACGGGAAAGGCTTAACCTCCCGTAACTTGTTCCCCCGGAGGGCCGTCCACTCATCGCGCCAGCGCGAGAGGATGCGGCGACGTAAAAGAACACACGAATCTGACGAGGGAACAACAGAAGTAAAAAATCTGGGTAATAAAATCGCCGATTTCGCAGCGGCGTCGGCAGACTCATTACCTGAGATGCCCACGTGACCTGGAATCCACATGAAGGACACGCTGATGCCAGAGACACCAAGCGAGTGGAGCAGGTCATGGATGCGCTGTACGAGTGGGTGGTAATGGTACAGCGCATGAATAGTCTGAAGGGCACTCAGAGAGTCCGTACAAATAAAACAGTGCCGTAAGTCGTGCCGCTGAATGTATAAAACAGATTGATAAATGCTAAAAAGTTCGGCGGTAAAAATTGAACATTGTCCAGGTAAACGAAACTTAAAACTACAGTGACCAGAAACAAAGGCACATCCAACTCCAGCTTCAGTCTTAGATCAATCGGTAAAGATAAAATGGAAGTCCCCGAATTGAGCCCGTACTTCTAAAAAAGCCGATCTAAAGACTGAAGCAGGGGTCTCAGTCTTCGGCATCGACGTTAGCCCAAGGTGACAGTGGGCCTCAGCGCGGGACCATGGAGGAAAACGCGTTTCCCCCCGTGGAAGGGCCGGCGCTGGCGGAACGTCTAAATGCCGAAGTAGCTGTCGAAAGCGAACCCCTGGTGGGAGCAAAGCAGAGGAGCTAATGAAATAGTGACGATCAAGTGACTCCTCGAAAAATAACTCGAAGGACGGGTGGTCAGGCAAGCTTGAGAGTCGACAGGCATAGCTGCACAAGAGCATCTCACGCCTGAAGGACAGCGGAGGCTCTGCAGCTTCAGCATACAGGCTAAGAACAGGGCTGGTTGGAAAGGCCCCTGTAGCGACTCTTATGCCACGATGGTGAATGGCATTCAATCGACGTAACACAGATGGACGTGCCGACGAATAATCAATACACCCGTAATCAAGCTTGGATCGGACCAAAGAGCGATAAAGACGAAGAAGGACGGTCCGATCAGCTCCCCAGGATGTGCCATTTAAAACACGTAAAAGATTAAGAGAACGGTCAGACTTTGCTTTCAAAAAGGAAACGTGCGAGGTCCAACACAACTTCCTATCAAAAATCAACCCCAAAAATTTCGCCTCGTCTGCAAACGGAAGTATCCCTGGCCCAAGATGGAGAGAGGGCGGAGGAAAATACTTCCGGCGCCAGAAGTTGATGCAGACGGATTTCTCGGCGGAGAAATTAAAGCCGTTGGCGTTACTCCAAGCGTAGAGACGGTCGATACAGCTCTGGAGACGGCGTTCGAGTAGACAGGTCCGCCGTGAACTGCAATAAATAGCAAAATCGTCAACAAAAAGGGACGATGACATTCCAGGTGGAATACAATCAACAATGGGGTTGATAGCAATCGCAAAAAGTGTGACACTGAGTACAGAGCCCTGCGGTACTCCGTTCTCTTGAATAAAACGACTAGATAAAACCGAGCCCACACGTACACGAAAGACGCGGTCCGTCATAAACTCCCGAAGAAATATGGGAAGACGACCACGGATATTCCATGCGTGAAGTGTACGTAAAATGCCGCCCCTCCAACAAGTGTCATAAGCTTTCTCCAGGTCAAAAAACACAGCCACGGTTTGACACTTTCTCAGAAATCCATTCATAATATGCGTCGACAAGGACACCAGATGGTCGACGGTAGAGCGATAGCGACGAAACCCGCACTGAGCGTTCGCTAGAAGTTTCTGAGACTCAAGCCACCATGTCAACCGCCCGTTGATCATGCGCTCCATCACCTTGCAAATGCAACTGGTGAGGGAGATAGGGCGGTAGCTGGAAGGTAGTTGGCGATCCTTCCCAGGCTTAAGTATAGGGACAATGGTGGCTTCGCGCCAAACGGAAGGAAAAACGCCGTCTTGCCAAATACGGTTATAGACCTGTAAGAGAAAGAGTTTACTGTCGGCTGAAAGATTCTTTAACATCAAGACATGAATGCCGTCCGGCCCAGGAGCAGAGTGCCGAGAGCAATGAAGAGCGTGCTCCAGCTCCCTCATTGTGAAAAGTTCATTATAACACTCAATATTAGCAGACCGAAAATTAAAGGTGTCGGAATCCAGCCGGTCTTTGATAGAGCGAAAGCCGGCGGAATAATGGTCTGAACTGGATACCGCCTCAAAGGCAGCATCCAGAGTGTTAGCGATGGCAGCCGGATCTACTATAGGGGCATTGGAAACCTGAAGGCCAGAAACAGTACAATGCGACACTTTACCTGAGAAGCGACGAAGTTTATCCCAAACAACAGATGAAGGCGTAAAGCGATTAAAAGACTCGACAAAACGAGTCCACGACGCCTTCTTGCTATCCTGAATAATGCGACGAGCCCTGGCGCGCGATTGTTTAAAAGTCACCAAATTATCAAGTGTAGGTGTCGCCGAAACACCCTAAGTGCAGTCCTACGGGCACGAACGGCGTCCCGACAATCCTCGTTCCACCACGGAACAGGTGGTCGCCGAGGTTGAGAAGATGAACGGGGAATTGCGAGTTCGGCGGCAGAGAAAATCGTAGACGTAAGGTGCTGCACTAGTTGGTTAATGTCGGCGATGGACTTATCGGAAAAATGCACGAGGCTGGAATACAAGCTCCAGTCGGCCTTTGTGAATATCCAGGTAGGTACTCTGGAATGCTGTACGTGGTGCGACAGAAGAGAAACGATGCAGGGGTAATGGTCGCTGGAGTAGGTGTCAGCGACGACGTCCCACTGAAGACGATGAGCAAGCTGGAGTGAGCAAATGGCAAGGTCCAGGTGAGAGAATGTACCAGAAGAATCAGAAATAAAAGTAGGTGCACCTGTGTTGAGGATGGAAAGATTGAACTGATAAAAAATGTCGGAAAGAAGAGTTCCCCTCGCACAAGCCCTTGGCGAACCCCACAGTGGGTGATGGGCATTAAAATCTCCCAACAGAAGAAATGGTGTTGGGAGAGCGGACAGGAGAGCTCGAATGTCCGCGGGAGCGAGGGGAGACGACGGAGGTGAATATACAGAGCAAACAGAGAAGAAAAAACCGGGTAACTGCAATCTAATGGCAACAGCTTGCAAGTCGGACGTAAGAGCGAGAGTTTGAAAATGAACGTCGTTACGCACTAACAACATGACACCTCCATGAGCAGGAGTACCCTCCTCTGGTTCAAGGTCGTAGCGAACCGGAGTATATCCTCGGAGATCAAAAGGATCGTGAGGGCGAAGCTTAGTCTCCTGCAAACATACGACCATAGGCGAATGGGAACGCAATAAAAGTTGCAGTTCCGCCCTATGCGATCGTACACCACGTATATTCCAGGTCAGGATAGCCATGAATAAAAGGGATAAACTGTCTACTTAGAAGGGCGGCTTAAAAGAATCTTTTGCTTAACCTTTGGGCTCGGGCTTTTTGTATGGAGTTGGTCAGACTCCATAGCTTCCTCGGAGAGAGGGCCCACGCGCTCAGTACCAGAAACCGATTCAAGCGCCGTGAATCGGTTCTGGGTGGCGATGGGTGAGGGGTGCCGCTGAGCGCGGCTTGTCCCAGGACCTCCCTGGGACAGCGACCTCCGAGGAGGAGAAGGTGAACTTTTGTTACCGCGCGCACGCGGAGGGTCTTTCAAAAAATCTTCCCTACGAAGTTTCTGCTTGGATTTCTTTTCAGCGGCTTGCGACTTCATTGACTTTGGACCAGGTTTATAGGGCTTGGTAACAGTAGCTTTAATGGACGGCCGGACGGTAGTGGCGGTTAATCCAGTCATGGTCCAGGTCTGAGTTTCGGCATCTACTCGAGGTACTGGCGAGGCAACAACAGAACTAAATGTGCCAGATCGCAGGAGTGAAGGTTGGCGCGCATGGTAACGCCTCCGGGCTTCAGCGAAGGAGAGTTTTTCCTTTACCCGGATCTCCTGGATCGCCTTCTCGTCCAAGTACCGCGGACAGTCGGCAAACGAAGCAGAATGAGACCCTTTACAATTAACGCAGACGGGGGCTGTTGAACAGGTACCTTCGTCTGAGGGCTGGCTACATGTTGCACAGATGTTAACGGCACTCTTACATGAGACTTGCGTATGCCCAAAACGTTGGCATTTAAAACAACGCAGAGGTCTGGGAATATAAGGCCTCACAGAAATCCGTTCGTACCCTGCGGAAATGCTCGTGGGCAGATCGACGCCATCAAATGTTAGAAACAGGGTACGAGTGGGTACCAATACGCCGTCGCGTTTGGCCTGCACTCGATGAACCGCTGTCACCTTCTGGTCTGCAAGATATTCGACCAGGTCTTCGTCCGATATGCCATCGAGGCTATGCGTGGTGACAACGCCCCTACAAGAAATCAAGGTGCGGTGCTTCTCAACACGGATAGGATAACCGTGGAGAAGCGTGGCGCTCAACAAGGACTTACTTTGTGCCTCGGATTTGCTTTGAACTAACAACGAACCATTACGAAGCCGAGTGCAGGAAAGAACCGGACCAGCAATTGAGTCAATGCCCTTCTGGATGATAAAAGGGTTCACCTTCTCGAATGATTGTCCCTCCTCTGTACGGGTAATCACTAAGTAACAACCAGCTGTTGGCGGTGCTACTTCTGTTACTAAAGTTTTTCGGCGCTTGTTGTTTATAATGGAGAAAGGGTGCTCCATAGCGAAAAAAATCCTCCACCATTGCAACCGTCTCCGACCTCGGGCTCTGACTTCCCGGGCGTTACCCCGGCTTGGGTGAGTGGCCTATCTATACCTAGCTCACCCCAGGGTCACACCTCCCAGAACATAGACAGAGGGACCCAATCGCCGTCGGAAGTCAGCAGCTCATGTAATGGCCCCCCCACGGGACTGCAGTTGAACAGCGGATACGAACACAAACCCTACATGACGACCCTGGGTGTTGGGGATGACGCCATTACCCACTCACCCAGCTGCGCACCCAGTGCGCGGGTATCCGTCAGGCTGTGTCCACGGAGGATTAACATAAAAGGTTAAAAGAAACTAAAAGTGTGTGGGCGTTTCGCACTCAAGGTAGGCCGGCGAAGAAGTAAAAGAGACGTGTAAATGAATGGGCGTGGGGCGAAATGTGCATAAATAAAAGAGAAGACAGAAGGGATGGTGAGGGGCGAGATGTAATGATATGCACAGAACGCACGAGAGCCTACCTTGAGTCCCCCGGTCACGAGAACGAACCCACCTCGACCAGAAGGGGATGAAATGATGAAGATGGCGATGATTGGCTCGGGAACCCCCGGGTGCGCCAAAAACCCGTACTCACATACGGTGAGCCCCTGAGGGGCCTGGGGGGTGTAAATCCTACGAAGGAAAGAGTAATCAGAGATTGCTTTGGTTTGCTTATTATTGAATATTCAACTCTTGTCTTGTTAGTGCCTACAGAAAAATTCACACTTGAACAAAGAATTTTTATGCTTGATAATATATACATATAAACTGAACCACATAGAAAAATTTTAGGAGACATTTCCTGGTATTGCAGTTCCAAACAGAGATACTGTCAGATGTCTTTTAATAAGTTTAGGACAACACGTTCGCTAACACTAAACCTAAGAAGCAAAAAACACATGTTCTAATGGAGAAAAAAATTGACAAAATTGGTGCATCATTTGAAGCTCTCCAAAAAAGTCTTCAGAATGTGTTGCACAGCAAGATCTTTCAAAATGATCTGTTCATACAGCTGCTAAAATTTTAACCCTATAGAGTTCATCAATTACCTCATGACGACAAGGAATGCCAGGAATGTTCCAATGCACATGGACACCACAAGGTTAGTAGTCATTATAGTAAGTATTACTATTACTCATAAAGTCACGAGTATGTAATGCGGGAGTTTTAGAATGGAAAACCTCTTGGTGTAGTAGACAGTATGAGGAGCACACATACACATGTTACGGGCTGCACTTAAGTAATTTATTTCCTCCATACTGCCTTTTTCCAAAGAAACATTAAGGCTGATAAATTACAGCACAACATAGGTTACTCTCTTCAGTGAAACATTTCTGCATATAGTTTAAAATTTTAAGTTACCTTTTGCAAATTTTTGGTATTATAGACCATTACTGCATGTGCTACATCCTTGGCAGCAACCTCTATTTAACCTTTCAATAACTTCTAATTACACTCAACAACAGTAAATTCCTCTCAGACACAAAATATATATAAATTATGTTTTCAGACATGTAGAACACAAAAATAGCATTAGTGTTTTTCCTATCATTTACTGGTGTTGAGTTATTTGCATGGTACACTATAATGGAACTGCTTGCTCTCAAGGGGTGCAGAAGGCACTATTGTCACTCGGCCTGGGCACCTTTCTCATTGTATTCCTCAGTATTATTCCAAGGGATTGTTAAACCCCCAGGAATGTACAGGTATACAGAATGTTCTAGATGTTTTTGACATCTAAAAATGATAGGTATGCTAACAGAAATGCTGCCAGGATTCATAAAAGGTTACTCTTATCTTTGTGAATGGGAAAGTGGATAAGCATAATCATTATGAAATTACAAAGTGGCCATCAAGAGAAAATGTAGTAGTAGGAAAAAAAGGATGAAAAATCTACCACTTGATGTTGGCAAAATAATTTTGCCCCATTGCATATAAAACTAGAGTTAATCAAGAACTTTGTGAAGGTGATGGACAAATCAGGAAGCACATTCCAATATTTAGGGAGAAAATTTCAAAGGTTGAGTGAGGCAAAAATAAAGGAAGGCATCTTTATAGACTCACAAACACATGATGTACTTTATAATTCTTTATTTGAGGGACTCTTAATTCTATTGAACAAGATGAAAAGAAGGAAAGCAAGCAAGCCTGTTTGGACTTCAAATCGGTATATTGAATTTTCTTAGAGGAGACCGTTACAAACACTCGGTGGAAGATTTTTCTAAGTTTTACAGATACTTTAAATGTCCCTTAAGATTCACTTACTCAATCCCCACTTAGATGCTTTCCATGGAACTTGGGTAAAGTCAGCAATAAGCATGGGGAAAGGTTCCACAAGGACTTATTGGAAATAGAAAGGCAATACAATGGGAAATCAGTACCCAACATACTTGCTGATTACTGCTGGCAACTCATCATAGATATTTCAAAGCCATCTTAACACCTGTCGATCAAGAAGTTTTAAAAAGGAGAATATTTGTTATATTTAAGTCTTCATTGCAATATACATAACTTGGATTGAAATCACAACAATTACAATAATAGAACATAATAATTTAGAAAAGCACAAATTAACAATAGTAGACTATAGACTGTATGCTGCAAAAAATTCATCATGTCCTCTCAAAAAAAAACTTAAGTAATATAGGAAAAACGAGGTTTAGTTTCAAAATCAGCATATGCAAACTAAAATACTATATTTTCATTTCTGAGAGCAGTAAAAGGTTTAAATTTGTTGTACTATGTTATATATACATATGTGTTACAGAAATTCCATATGGACTGTCTATGGGGGTTGTTGGGAAAGTTCTCAGCCTCAAAGAGAAAACAAGATATTTAGCCAAATTTTTGTCTTATTTTTCAGCAGTCACTTTCAACTCTATGCACTTAAACCAACATTATTCTAACTTCTTTATATCTTCAGTGCATAATGATTTGTCCAACCGTGCGAAATAAGTTTGTATGACTCACATGTGTCTCCAGCAGGCCAATTATTCAGATTTGGGAAGAGGAAAAGTCACTGGAAGCCAAATTTGGTTAATGGTGCATAGCAGTTCAAAGTATAAGTTTTGCAACTTTACAAACACAACTGAAGAAGTGTGTGCCAGTATATTGTCTTGGTGGTAAAAAACATTGTTCTTAACTAATTGAAACATTTGGCTTTCATAGCATCCTTCAACTGCTCCAGCAAAATTACATAGATTCTCCATTGATGCTTTTGTCTTTTTCTAGATACAATAGAGCATCAGTTATCCGAAACAACATGGGAAGGGGGCATTGTTCAGATGATTGATTTTTTGTACAACTGATCATTTACAAAAACAAATTGTACCAGATATTATAGGAGCTGTATGAAATAAACACGATATTAAACATGAAACAGTGCATATACATTTTGTATCACACATCTTACAAATAACATACAGAACTGAACAGCTTAGTTTGACAAGTTCAAAAGGGCAATTTTTAGTAGTCCTATACTTTAGTGGGGAAAAAAAGTCCATTTTTGGGAGGGTTTCAAAGCTGGGACTCATTTTTTTGCTGCTAAATTTCACAAACCGCCGAACCGAGTGCTTGACCACTAACGGAACTTCTACATGGCGCATGCACACATTTGAATTTGACAACTGGAACACTTTCAGTTATTTGGCGTTTTGGTTCATCAATATTTGGAAATCGATGCTCTACTGTAGTACATAATACCATACAGGGCAAACAAAAAAAAACAGTGACCAACACCTCCTTTCCTGCTGAATGTATTTGGCCTTTTTTGGGAGCAGTTTTACCCTCTTGCACCCTCGTTTAGACTGTTACAGTTACAGGAGCAGTTGGATGTAAAATAAAATTTTCCATGTAAAAATTTTTAGCTGGCTCAGTATCAAATGTTGAGGCATCACTTCTACTATTCACAGTTCAGCATCAAGCATCTGCATCACACTTTAAAATTATTTTAGCTCTTTCAATGATTGCTGCAGAATACTGCAGCATCTTTGTTTGGTTTTGTTTTAGTTAGTTTGTTTGTTCTTGTTTTGGAAAAAACAAGAACATCTCTCTTTTATTTTTAACATAACTCTTAAGAAACTTGTCGAAGATACCTTGAAGCTACTTAATTTGTTAGACAGCTCAGTAAAATTTGCAATGGAAATAGAATCAGATAACAAATTCCCTTTCTTGGATATAATAGTCATCAGAACCAACAATAAATTAGAATTCGGAATATTTAGAAAACCTACACATATGGATAATTGCATAAAGAATAAAGGATATAACCCAAGACCACATAAACATGCAATTTTCAACAGTTTGGTCTTTAGATTGGTAAACATACCTTTGAAAGATGCGGAATATAAGACAGAGCTCCAAAATATCATAGAAGTAGCCTACAAAAACAGCTTTGAAAAATAATTAGTATACAAGAAAATCCAAAAATTTAAAAAGATAAAGAAAGGAAATTACCACACTACAAAAAATAATAGAAGACAATAGTTTTAAAAAGTTCACATTTCATCCTTGGGCACATAAAAAATTCCAAAAGATATTCAAGCAGTGGAACATCAAACTAGCTCCCATCAATAAACATAGTTTAAATAACATATTAAGGACAAACACAAAAGATAAAATTCCTAGAACTAAAATGCCAGGCATCTACCAGATAAATTGTAGTGATTGCAAACTTAAATATATAGGCAAAACAAAAAGGAACATAGGGGTGAGACTGAAAGAACATTTTAGAAATATAAGACAAAAAGAAACGGAAAAATCTGCCATCGCATATCATTTCTGGAATTCAAACCACAACATCCATAATGAAATAAATTTAATCAAGTCGATCCAAAATCCAATAGAATTGACAATATGGGAAAAACTCCCCATACAAAAAAACAAAAGCCAGCTAATGAATTTCAACTTCCCTCCGGAAAAGGATCTCATCTTTAAATACATCAAGCCGAAAATGGCGTCAACGTCAGGAAGCCCAATGGCAACCTCTACACCAGAACCGACAGACTCGTTAGTGGCTCTTAGCTGATGATGAAAACAAGTTGTCTTCAGAACATGTACAAGGTAATTATCTTGAAAGAGTGAGGTTAGAGTGTGTTGCCACTAGATTTTTATAATATTTTATATCATCTCTCTTTTAACTGGTTTCAAAATCATCAAGTCACCAAAGTAATTTATATCCTGGGTACATAAAATATCAGGAAAGAAACCTTTCTATAAGGAGCATGATGTGTGGAAAGGTGTACGAAAAAACATTTTCTCTGCAACTTTAACTGGTCGGTGATGGATTTAGTTCCTCAAATACGATATCTTCGATTGTTTCATGTGCAGTAATTATAAATTATATACAATGTGGAGTGCATTATAACTGTGAAGTGGAGGACTGTTGAATTGTATTTGATGGAAAACGTGATTCTTGATGTACTTTATAAAGACGTTTTTTCAAGTTGCGTCAATATTGAAGTGGTTTGAATGTGTTCACTTATTTTGCAATTCTAGATTACACTAATTGGTTGTATGGTACAGGAGAACTGAGCTATAGGATCATATATAACAAATATAACAAAGGGAAATAGTATTGGTTATGATGTCCCGAGGCGTAATGGAGTATTAATTTTCATTACAAGGTAAGGAACCCTTTATCATTAACAAAATATGAAAGATATCATATAAACTCTGGAGTCGCAAGCCAGCAGCGAGAGGGGAAGGACGTGTAACGGAGCAGGAGGAGTAGAGCAAAACCCGGGACCAACAGAGATGAACGAAATAATGGAGGAAATAAGAGAGATGGGAACGCAAATAGGAAAAAGGATGGATAATAATACGAGAGCTGAAAGAAGCAATGAAAATACAAAGAGAGGAAATGGAGAAACAAATATCAGAATGTAAAGAAAGAATAGTTGGGATGGAAAAAAGACTCGAAATGGAGAAGAGAAGAAAAAACTGCGTAATATTTGGGGTGGCAGAGGACAGAAGAAATCTGGAAGACATGGTGTATGAAATTATAGAAGATGTGATGGGAATACAGATGTTCGGCTGGGAAATTGAAGAAACGTTTAGGATAGGAAAGAAAGGAAGGAAGTCGAGACCTACTATTGTGAAACTGACAACAATGAGAAAAAAGTTGGAGATTTTAAGACAAACAAGAAGACTAAGGGGGACAAAAATATTCATAGAACAAGATTATACAAAAGAAGAACAAGACCAACGGAAGGAATTAATTAAAAGAATGAATGAAGCAAGAGCAGTAGGGAAAAAAGCATATCTAAGAGGGCTACAATTAATAGTGGAAGGTGAAAATTGGAATATGAGCATCAAGAGAAACGAAGCTAGAGGAACATATGCACTGCAGCAAATTATAGACCGACCGGAAAACACAGGACAAAGACCTGAACAGAGAATGAAACCATCAGCAGAATTTCAGCAAAGTCAAACGTGGGTGAGAAGAGGTCAACAAAATGAAAGTGCGACAGCTGAACAAGAGGACAGAAGAAGCAACTTTGAAGAGAGAAGAGAGGAGGTGACAAGGGAGATACATCAACAAGAGACAAGGGGAAGGCAGGAAGAAGAGCTGGCAGTGGTGGGAGAAAGCGAAGAGGCAACATTGGTGAACGAAATAATCGAGAGGAAGGAGCTAGAAGAAGGAGGGGCGGCAGCAGGAATTGTGCTGAGTGAGGGTAGGGAGGCAGGGAAAAGTGAGAGTGCAAGGAGGGGAAAATCACAAAGTGGAGAAGTGTTACCGGTAGGGTCCATAAGTGAAGCAGATGAAACAAAAAAAAAAGAAAGGTTCAAAATCTTTAGCCAAGGATTATAATCAGCTTAAGGATGTAAGAGAAGAAAAGGAAATGGAACCGCGAATTACAAGATACGGGAAAATGTTGGAGAGTTTCAAATTCCAAGAACAGTCAAAGAACAAATAGGGAAAGGGGTTAAAATTAATGTTTTGGAATGCGGAAGGGCTAAGAAATAAGATAGGTAGTGGGGAAATGAAAAATGTTATGTGTTCTATGGATTTTGTAGGAGTAGCAGAGACATGGTTAGGAAAGGATGAGGTAGTAGAAATTGTAGGTTTCAAGTTCCTAGAGAAAAAGGCAAGGAAAAGATGCGGTCGGGGAAGAGCATCAGGAGGAGTAGGTCTGTTTGTAAAGAATGATTCGGAAAAAATTATTGATATAGAAAAAATGGAGAATAGAGGCACAAATGTGCTATGGTCAATAATTAAGCAAAATAATGGAGTAAGATTAGGAATAGGGGTGGCATATAACCCACCAGAAATATCATTTTTTTACGATAGTAACTTTTATAGTAAATTAGAAGAAGAGATGGAAGAAATACAAGAAAAGATGCCAGAGATAGAATTTATTGTGATGGGAGATTTGAATGCGAGAATAGGAGAAGAGAATGGAAGGTTATTAAGTAAAGAGCAGATACAAGAAGATAGGGATGTGATAAGGCCAAGGAAAAGCAGGGATGTAGCTATAAATAAGGAGGGGAAAAAATTACTAGAATTTTGCGAGACAAATAACGTGCTAATATGTAATGGATTAATGAAAGGAGACGAGGAGGGGGAGTTTACATTCGTAAACGCAAACGGTCAAAGTGTAGTAGATTACATGATATGCAGTGAGGAACTGGAGGATAGAATCACCACATTTAAAATAATAAACGAAGTAGTAGGTAGTAGTCATTTCCCACTAATGATGGAAATAAATGTTCTGGAACAGAGGGTAAAGAATAAAGAAACAGTTAAAATAAAATCAATAAAGGTGTATAAATGGAGAGAAGTATTAAAAGAGAAATTTGTGAAAGAATTAAAGTCAAAGGCAAGCCAGATTGTGGAGTGTGGTATAAAAATGGCTATGGATGAGGGAAATTCAGAAAAAGGGTTACAGTTACTAAAATTATTACTAATAAGAGCAGGAGTAGGGATGGAAAGAAGGCATAGAAAAGACCAAGAAATTAAGGGGTGGTTTGATGAAGAATGTAGAAAAAAAAGGAGGTATTTAATGAGCTTATTAGTTGGAGGAGGTCAGAGAAAGAAAGGGATAGACAAAATCTGGTGAAACTTAAGGGGGAATATAAAGGTTTGCTTGAGGCCAAGAGGAAAGAATGGCAGAGAAGTATAAAAGAATCTAAAGGCAGCAATAGAGAGTAAGGATAGTAAAAAAATATGGGAAATAGTGAGGATGATGAATAAGAAGAGAGAGGACAGAAATGAAATTACACCGAATGAATGGATAGGGTACTTTAGAAGGCTAATTGGAGATGGGAAGAAAATAAAGTTAGACATGAAAGAGGTAGGACAAGGAGGAATATTTAATGAGAAATTAGACAGTAAAATCACAGAGCTGGAAGTTAGCCAGCAAATAAGGAATATAAAAAAAGGTAAGGCAGTAGGAATAGATGGAATACCAGGGGAATTCTGGAAAATATATGGGGAAATGCAAAGTGGGCTAACAATGATGATAAAATTATTAAATAAAATTAAAGAAAAGAATGATGTACCAGAATGTTGGAAAATAAGTATGGTGGTACCAATTTACAAAGGAAAGGGAGGGGCAAATAGACCAGAGAATTACAGGGGAATAAGTTTATTATCAATATTAGGAAAAATATACACAGGTATACTGGCCGATAGATTAAGAAGCTGGGTTGATGAGGAAGGAATACTGTCAGAATATCAAGCTGGGTTTAGGAAAGGTAAACAAACAATAGACAATATATTTATAATAAAGACTATAATAGATAAATACTTGAGCAGGAAAAGAGGAAGGATATATATGTTTTTTGCAGATTTTGAAAAAGCATTTGATACAATAAATAGGGAAGCATTAGCATATAAATTAAGCAAGAAAGGGATAAGCAAAAACTTTATAAAAGAAATGAGAAAGATTTATAAAGATGTAAGATTCTGTATAAGATGTAAAAATAATGGAGTTACAGAAATGACGGAGCAAAGAATAGGATTAAGACAAGGGTGCAAATTGAGTCCTATACTATTTAATATATTCATAGATGACATATTTGAAAGAGTGAAAGGAAAAAATCTGCACTGCCCCATAATAGCAAATACAGAGATACCAGGTTTACTATATGCGGATGATCTTATGGTCGGGGCTATAACGGTAATTGGGTTACAGAAAGCAGTCAACGGAATACAAGAATACTGCGAAGAATGGGGAATAAAAGTAAATATAAATAAATCAAAAGTTATGGTATTTAAAAGAGAAATGGCAGATGGGGGGTTTAAAATTAGAAGTTGTCAAGGAGATGGATTATTTGGGGGTGAGGTTGAGCAGTAATGGTGAATGGGGGGCGCATAGCAGGAAGGTTGTAGCTAAAGGAAAGGCAGCAATGACAGGAGTAAGGATGTGCAAATATAAATTGGAAATGCCAACTAAGTGGCTAGAAAGAATGTATGAAACATTGGTGGAAACAAGAATGTTATATGCAGTAGAAATTTGGGGAGGATCTGAATTAAGCAGGAAAATAGACCAGAGCTATGGAATGGTTTGTAAAGAGCTATTGGGGCTAACAAGATCAGCACCAGGGAAGTAGCATTAGTGGAATTAGGAAGAACAAGAAGAAAGGGAGTGATACTGGAAAGGATAATAAAATTTTGGTTTAGGTGCTTGAGAAAAGATAAAGAGGAAATTTTAAAGATATGCATGGAACAACAAAAGAGTATGAAAAATAAAAATAGCTGGTGGACAGGGGTAGAAAAAATTATGGAGAAGATAGGAATGGGAGATATTTGGAGAATAGGAGAAAGAAATAGCGATGGTTTTTGGATAGCAGTAAGAAACAGAGTGGAGGATATAGAAAGACAAGAGATTTGGGGAAGCTTAGAAAATAAAAAGTCACTAGGGTTCTATAGATTAGTAAAAAGGAAATGGGGAAGAGAAGGGTATGTAGATTATTGTAATAGAGCAGGAAAAGAAGCGTTTGCATGGATGAGAACAGGAGCAATGTATTTGAGAGGGTTAAGAGGAAAACAAAATGGAATTTGTGAATTATGTGACGATAGCGAAAGCACAGAGCATTATATGTCAGAATGCAAAGAATTAGCAGAATGGAGACAAGAAGTATGGGAAGAAAAATGGGAAAAAATGGATAGGAAAATAGTAGCAATTAAAATGCTAATGAGAAAAGAAGAAAAGCAAATTAAGAGTATGGGGGAGTTCTTAAAGAAAGTAAAAGAGAAATGGAGTAGAAAAGTAAGAGAGATAAGAAAGGTAGAAAGGCAAATGGAGGAAGGAGAAGATGGGCAAATATGGATAAAAGGTAGTAAGGAATGTTAAGAGGAGCCAGAAGGCCAGGGTGCCAGGCAAAAAGAGCAGCATATAAAAAAAAAATAATAAATAAAATAAGGAGCATAGCATTTCAAACTGTTGATATTTCAGTGCACCAAAGTGTGTTATTTTTTTAGGCTTGAAGACTAAGAGCATAAACTATGACATTAATAGTAATATGAGCCTGGAAACATTAGGATTGCATTTTCAACATTGTAAGTCTACATAAAAATAAGCTACAAAAAAGCCTGGTGCAAAGAGATATGTCTATTACAATTTGTTAGGATAGGACTATAGCACTGAGGTTGTTATAAAGATATTGGGTATGAGGGTGAAAATTGCATTCCTAAATCAAATAATGTGTATGTTTTGAATCCCAAACTATAAAGAGAATAAGAGCATATGAAAATTGTGTAACCTCATTCTTTCACTCAATTAACTAGTTCTTCACACAAAAGTGCTTAATATAGCACCACATTGAATAGAAGTAAAAATTAGCAATTCTATATAGGCACATGATTTAATTAGGGGTATACAAAATTCCTAAAAATGTCGAGTTTAGTGGTATTATGAACAATGTGGATTGGACTGATTCATAGATGCCAAATGGTCCTAAAAATCTCATAGTGTGATGGACTATGAAGCAAGGGCCTGCAATATGTTAGCACTTATTGATATCTCACATTCTACATTAAAATTAACAAGCTGTGTTGTCAAGTGGAAATTGGACTATATGATGGAGCTCTCTACAAGCCTCTGGTTGAGCCATAACTTTATGTTTCATTGTTGCTAACATCAAGAAAAAAAATCCCTTTGGTTAACTACTTCTGGTTAGCAAGCTAGCAGAACTTTCAATAACAATCCAATGACATGTATTACTGATCTCCAACTAAATATTCTTAAAATTCACCAGAAAATATGGAGTAGTTCACCCAAACTGGGCAGTCCTTTTTGAAATTGTAAGCAAAACCTTTGCCAGTCTGTATGTTATAGGGGCATTAGCCCTTGAAACTTGCTTCAGGCTACATCTCGCATCCTGAAAGGTAAGATGAAGCACCAGATAGGAAGATTACTAGCATTATAACCTGTTTTGTTTATATAGTAAACTATTACAGTAATAAAATGGCAATAATTAATGTGACTAAGGGTGTACACAATGTTCATTACCTCTGAGCTATTCCACCCCTTCCTTGTGCCATGCATAGGTTGTGACAGTATGCTGTCCCTTTATTGTGACAGATAGGAAAACATTTCCCCAAACCAAAAGGAATTTATCATTGACTTAGGATTTCCAAGGATGTTCTACCAACCTAAATTATTTTATATAGAAAGGTGAGTAAACAACTTAGCACAATGTCATAAACCAATATGTCTGTCACAAATGTACATTTAATTATCTTTTACTATGCATACAGTTGAGTGTGTGTGAGGAAGGTAAAGTCTTACATAATCAGTTATGCTCCACATCATCACATGGTATTCCAACAAAAAATGTATTTTTATACTTTGGTGCAGCATTGTTACTTTCTCTATCACTTACCTAGAGCAAGTATTGTATTCCATCCAAAAATTTGAAATCAAGGTTTCAGAGGAAATACATGTTTTGAGGCACAGTGAATTGAAAAATAATTTTTTAGTAAAAGTTGGAAGAAACTCCTCTACAAGTCAAAACTATCTTTACATGGAAAATGTTTCATTACTTTTTATTTTCTCAAAAATAATTCTAATGATTTTTATTAAAATACCATATGTTTAAGATGTATGCATAGCAAAACATATATTGAATTTTCTGTGAATTACTTGAAAAGGCCTCTTCATTCTGAATGAATTTTGTATTCCTCATAAACCATAATAAATACAAACTCTCATTTAAACACAGAATGAGTCAAACCTTTTTTTGTGGTATTAATCATTTCTGAGCTATTCATTGCTATTGTTTTGAATTTTCCAATACCTTTTATACTTTCTAAAGTGCTGAGACACCATTCTTTTATTTCTCACGATGTAATGCAAAAAGTATGGAATTTCATATAGAGACCCATGTTTTAAGGATTTCACTATGGCTTCAGCCTCCTGTTTCCCTCTTGTACCTACAAAGAAATGTGTAATGAAACCATTTTTACA
The DNA here is from genome assembly GCA_030765065.1 of Deroplatys truncata. Classification (NCBI taxonomy): domain Eukaryota; kingdom Metazoa; phylum Arthropoda; class Insecta; order Mantodea; family Mantidae; genus Deroplatys; species Deroplatys truncata. The sequence continues at coordinate 123,666,648 of CM060978.1, forward strand.
AACCGTTATCTCAATTGACATGAAACAGATAGAAAAATAGGCTTCTGTAAGAATAGTTTGCAGAAGAAATTCAAAAACATAGGAAACTGGATCATATGAATGTAGCACATCAGATTTTTCATGATAATCATACTGAAAAGGAATTTTAGACCAGACTGTCTTACAACTACAAACCCAGAAATTAATAGTACTTCTAGTATTGCAAGTCACCTTTCAAGTAAAACACATCAGGATTACTGATATTATCTTCAGATGATCTACGATATGTGAATAAAATGAGAGAAATTCAGTGATGCTCAGGTCAGTGGTCTTGTCGAGGTAAATCAGCAGCAATGCACAAAAAGCAGAAGATCTAAAGTCAAGCTCCAGCCATGGCATTAAGCCTTTTAAATCTGATTCAACATTCCAGCTTAATTTGTGGGTCTCTTCTACTACATTTGAGAAATATTTCACAAAACTCTATACAAGTCTAATTATTTACTTACTACACATTTCACTTTGGCTTCACAAGTTGCATTCATTGGTGCTCCATATATGCAGGTGTAATTAAAATTACATTTTATGCACTGCCATCCTAGTTTATTGCACTCCACATCTGATGGACAATTTACGTCTTCTTCCTAAAAAGGAGATGGTATGCTCTTAGTTTGGAACAAAACATGGATTTCAGTGTTGCATAGAAATCTGTGAAAAAGTTATTTTGGAAGGAAGATTTTAACTTGTAGTGATATCCTCAGGTTAGAGAAGACTTTCAAAGATTTGAAGCAAAGCTTCTGCCAAACATTTGGTAGGACAGGTCTTCTAGACTACTAGGAAAAATGCCTATATAAGGTTTATTCATTATAGTCCTTGCATTACTTAATTCATTGTTTATCTGGAAAAACTAGTTAACTAGGTGGGGGGCACAGATAACTTACCTGTACACACCCCATCTTTTCTTCTACCATCACTGAATGCCAACAGCATTGCCAATTCCAAAATCTTTTAATCTTCCTCTATCTTTTCCATTCCCTTATCCATTGTTAAGCAGATGTGAAATGTAGTTTCATGGATTTCTTTGTTTTATAAATTTATTTTGCTCTTAGCTTGCAACCTTTATTATGCCTACTAAAATCCTTATTTTAGTACTTAACGAGTCTGTCCATAAGAAAAGGTCCACTTTTGTAGAAAAATGAAAGTAAGTATATTTTATCAAGTGATACACCTAATGAAACTTGAAACATTCAATTTTAGTTATACTGATGAAATAAATGGCCATTCTAAGCAAAAATGTGTACTAATGAAGTCGAAACTTCCCTTAAAACTGAACAGTAAAAATTTTAAAATTTAACTCAACATTGTTTATTGAAAATACATGCAAGAAATAGAACTGTGGGAAACATTTTTATGCTATACTTAACTCTTTGTTTTTAAGTTACTGTTAGTAGCTCACAATGGTCCACAAACACTTTTTAAATAAAGAAAAGTAGTTTAAAAAACATATGTGTGCTGTTCAGATACTAACAGAAAAATAAAAAAAAATTGTTGTATTATGTTACCACTAAGAGAATCTGCACAAAACTTCTGGAATTACTAGTTAATGACTCATCTAACAGATGACATTCATTTTGTTTCCTTTAAAAGTTTACAGATATTTTATATCCTTTTTGGAGTTTTGTCCTGATACTAACAACTTTTGGAGGGAAACTTTGGAATGTGTAGGATGAGGGTACTGTTTACTTCACATTAATGTAATTTCAGCCAAAGTCCCTAAATATAAATTCTGTTATATTAGCTACAGAAGTTATTAAAATGGCTTATTTTCTTAGAATGTAAACTAAAACTTGATGTACCTATTGTTTTCAGTTACCAAAATAATGGGTAAAACAAATGCAGAAAGGCAGAAATTATTTATATAGAAGTATAAAACTTATGAAGAATGCAAGCTTAAGAGAAAGATTATAATGAAGTATGGGGACAAGAAAAACTCAAAGGAAACAGCAGGAGAAACAATTATAAGGAAAGCAAAGGAGGCAGAAAGGAAAAAAATTAAGCTATGCTGCTAAAAAGAGAGCAGATGAAGCTAAAACAATCTTAAGTTTCTCCATCTGCTGTAGGAAAAGCCTGAAAGAGCAATGCCAAAAAATTTCCAGAAAAACTGGAAATTATTAAAATACTTATATAATTTTGGAATACGTTGAAGACAAGTCTTGTAAATAGCTAAGAGAAGGATAAGTGATGACAATATGTTGCAGGTTATAAAGTTTTACAGCAGTGATGAAATCAGCAGAGTTGATCCTGGCAGAGACATCAGTGTTTAAAGATCTAAAAGTGGTGGTGACCATATCATGGCTAGGCATTACCTACTGTTTCTGTAACTGAAGCTTTCAATTTATTTAAGAAGAGATGTTTAGAGGCAAGCACTGGCTATAGTAAGTTTGCTCAGTTATGTTCATCACATATTAGACCATATTGCAACATCCCACACAATGTGTGTGTGATGTCACTACAGGAAAATTTTGAAAGCATAAGATCAGCAGTTTCTCAATATATTTTACGTTTTGGCACTTCAAGTTAAGGATTTTATACCATCCACTGTTTGAAATAAAAACTGTACAAACTACATGAATTTTAACTGTCTCATTTGTAAATGCAAATTCTCTAATTTGTTTGATGTCTGCTTGAATGAAAAATACTGCATTCACATGGTACAGTACCATCAGTAGAAAATGATAGAAAGCGATTTGAAAGAGTGCTAATGGAAGAAACTGTAAGTGATGCTTTAGATGGATTGAAAATACAGCTGCCACAATTCCTAATGTGTACCTACTGCAGTAATATGGTGTGGTGCGATAGTTATGCTATTGCATTAAATATTATCTCACATGACAGATATTGTGTGAATAATTTCTTTGTTCCATCCTAGAAGACTGCAAGAATAAAAATCAAACATCACTACGTCTTCACTACATACTTCCCAATTTAAACTGAACTACAATTTTGTGAATATTACATTTTTAAGATAGAAGTACACCTTGAGAGCTTTAAATGGACATTTTTTGCCTCATCTCATGCCAAGGGTGCCATAGATGGGATTGGTAAAATTAAAATGAGTTTTATTTATGGACACTTTTTAACGGCTATGATTCTTAGCATCCCATTCTATATGTTGGGCATGAAATTTTGTTCAGAGGCCTCTTTATCAGGTTTGAGGTTATTTTATGTGCCGTAAATCTACAACACAGGACCACCAGCTTTACCTCCCTTCTGAAGGAAGTCATTGCTAAGGACTTTTACACCCGAAAATCCATCACCCTCTGCTGGGTTTCAAGCTGCAATCTTGGGAACTAGAGACTAGCATGTTACCCCTAGAACACAGAGGACGACAATGGATGGGATTGGTGCTGTAGTGAAATGATATGCTTGGAACATGTGTGTTCAGAAAAGAAAATAGTGCATAATGATGAAATGTTTACACACACATGTCAAGATCTTAAAACTAGTCATATATATGCCTTTGTCAGTCATAGAGGATTCCAAACTAGAACATGATAGACAATGGGGTAATATTAATTAACACATTGAAAGGCACACCCAAAATACATCAAATAAAAGTAATTTTGCCATCACACATCACTATATGAAGAAGACTGGACTACAGTCAATATGAGAACTTCAGCATCGAATTCCCATGATGTTCAAGATGTTAAAGTGATTTGCATATCACTGCATGGACTGGAGAATCCAAAGAAAGAAAACCACCATCATTAGGGGAATGGGTAACTGTAATCTATGACGATCAGTGGTTGTCAGGCACTACTGAAGAATTAAAAATGACAACTGCTGTGAAATTCATGAGCTATGTAGAACAAAATCGTTTTGTGTGGCCATATAAAGAAGACTATGATAGTTTTTGTAGAAGGCTATTCTTATTACTACAAAAGAAGTTCCTGACTTAATGTATTACTGAAAACATTCAGTATACTCCTTTCCTGAAAAAGAAAATCATATTGTAACCATATACCTGTCAACATTGTAATTTATTGGCTCCTAATTGTATTAACACCACATGTTGTAGTACATTTCCATGAATTAATATTAGCTGTAGAGCACATCAGTTGCAAATGATACAGGATTAAAATATATTTATCCACTTTTGATTACTTTTTGTCCTGATATTAACTGTCCAGATACTAATGCACACTGGATTGCATTATTGATTTTTCCAAAATTATGAAATTGGAATTCTGAATTACAAATATACCAAGACCATCTTTGATAGCATTTATTTTAATTATGTTAAAGAAATCATAAAAGCATATCCCAGTTTAGCAGTAATTTTAGAGTGATTCATCCTATCTGCTTTTACCTCGTTTTCCTTGTTCAGGCATTACCAAAACAAAAGTGTCCATTCATACTATATCCTTGACATATTCTTCTGGTGTAACTTATTGGAAACAGGAAGGGTATGCAATGTTTGGAATATCCATAGCAAAACTGTTTTCTTTTACTAATACCCTTTGTAATATATATAACATTTCCAATTGAATGAAAGTCCTGATGCTAATAATGGACAGACCCTTAACATATTAAATCATTCTTACCGCATAACCAATTTCTCCATTTCTGTCTTTGTTTATTTCACTTCCTCCTGAAAAAGAGATTAAGTATCTTCATTTCACAAATAAAATGACATACCAAAGCAGTTTCCTTAGAAATATATACATTATTTTCACCATTAGCCCTAATGATCACAGAACACACAGTGTACATAGGTTTTGGGAGGTTTCTGTAAATGTACTCAAATAACATAATTGCAACTACTGTCACTAGCTCTGCCACCAGCAGCTACCCATTTTTGATTGGGCCTGAGTTAGTAAAACTGGGTTACATAACTCTGACTTACTGTATAGTTATGGCAACTAGCAAAAGTTTCAGTTGTATGTGTTCTAAATAAGTCAATGAATAGCTGAGCTGCAGCAAATGCCAAATAAAATATCCGGTACTGCTAAATTGCTTATGCCCCATTCATCCTATAAAAGCATAATTCAAAAATGAAAAGTCAGAAAAATATCAAACTTGGTAATTAAGTTCAGTATCTTCCAAAGATGTGACAGAAGGTTTTAATGAAAATCACCCCATACCAAATTGCCCTTTACTTGGAACATTTTTTTGAAATTTTAACATAGTTATTTTACAAAAAATGGCTCTCAACGATTTTGATTAAAATACCATTTATCAAAGATATTTACATGACAAATAAAATGTATATTCTGAATTTTCTGGAAATAGCCTGTGAAGTCCTCTTGATTCGGAAGGAATTTTGTATAATCTTGTACAACTGGTAAATGTTAAGAAATAGATGAAGATGTACTACACAAAAAATGTACATCTCTTTAATACAAACAATTTATTTCAAATAACTTTTTTGTGACATAAGCCATTTCTGAGCTATCCGTTATCAATGGTTCGAATTGTTCAAGACTTTGCTATTAATTTTAAGTCCTGTCAATTTTCAGTTGTTTCTAAAGACTGCAGGGAAGGAGTATGAAATTTTGAAGTCAACATACCACGTCCAGTCCTTTCGGAATAGCCTGTGAAGTACTCTGCATTCTGAATAACTTTTGCATTACTGGTACACCGTAAGAGACAAAAATCTTACCACACAAAAAATGTAGATCTCATATACAATTTCTCAATATTTTTATAGCGTTAACCATTTCTGAGATATTCATTGTTACTGGTTTGAATTTTCAAATACTTATACTTTTATCAAGAGGAAAATCGCTCCTCATTTTCTTCTCTTGGCTAAGCAAGAAAAATTGAACTTCAAAGCCATCACATAGTGATCAACTCTTTAAAGATTTAACTATCGTTTATAGTCTTCTGTATTCCCTTAATTCCCTAGAACGCATAAGGAAATATGCAATAAGACAATTTCTGCAAATGCTTATCTCGGTTAACATGAAGTAGAAAGAAGAATAAGGTTTTGTTGAATAATGGGTAGAGAAAGTAAGGTGAATGTAACACTTAAGATTTTTTTATTTTGTCAAACATGGCTCTTAACACAAGTTTATAATAATGGCATGCTGATTAAAATACATATCTAGGATTCTCTGTAAAACGACACTAAAATCCTCTCTTGTTCTCACTGAATTTTATACAGCCAAAAACCACAATAAAAAGTTACTGAAGGAAAAGTGTAGCTCTCATTAAAAGATATAACTTGAGTTAAACGTTTTGGTAAATTAAGCATTTCCAGATTAATTTGAACAATTTGCAGATTGGTGCAATTCTAACAATCTAACCAGGATGACTGAAGATCTGATGAGCCCATGCTTCAATTTATGGCAATAATTTACAGCAGACATATCCATCAGGAGACCTGGAACCCAACAAAGTGGGGGCCGTGTATGATTCAAAGATGGCTCTCTTATGTAGGCAGGGGTTGGTACTGCAACTTGGGAGTCTTCTAAAAGGCTCTCTTTCTATCAAGACATATTTTTCCAGGCAGTGGTGTATGCTATATTGGCCAGTGCAGAATTTTAACATTTTCCTGAATACAGAAATTATTTTACTATATACTCTGAAAATGCTCTCAAAGCAGCAAGGGAAATGTCTCAGTTAGTGTGTCAATGTCAGAGAATGTTGGACAATCGCTGTGACCAAGGCCCTGTTAACTGTATGTGGGTACTTACTCACTGAGGCATAAAATGGAAAGAACAAGTTGATAAACTGCCAAAATAGGGTGCCATGTCTCTTTTTGTGGGACTAGAACTCTTTTTGCAATATCTCCAAAGAGCCAGGTTGTTTCCTGCATAATGGACTAAACATCAGCATGTGTATTGTATAATCAAATTAGGTTAGGCAAACTCTAAGGTTTACTGAAGAACCTGGACCCAGATAAGAGGCATTGCTTCTTTTCGGTAACCTGCATTACATTAGTCTTCAAAGCCAGTGAGATACCACCAACGCTTGCAGCGTGTTCCTACTTATTTTACATTTCTGATTTATGGGAGGTTAGATTAGGGTTAGTTTTTTATTTATACAAGCTTAGGTTCCTGATTCATGGGAGGTTACTTTTATTAACGTTTTCAATGAAGACCAAAGTAATGCAGAAAAAGTTCTGCTTTTTAAGTAAATGTCAATGCAAGGGTTGGCTTTCTTAATGTCCACAAATCTTCACATTAGAGAAATCTTGCAGGGACCAAGTTTCAGAAGTATGCGAAGGAGGCTGAGACTAACTTCTCTTTTCCCTTGTAAAGTGTGTCAATTTTATAAAAAAAATCGCAACTACAAAATAGAATTTTTGGCCAAATTGCCAATCTTACCGGCTTTGGCGGCATTAATTTTTCATAAGTTACCAGCATTACATTAGAGCTAGAGAATGACATACAGTGACATTTGTTGGACACATAAGACATCACTTCTGTCGCTAATGAGGGCCCAAGAAAGGCAATTTATCGCGGAATTCTTTCATTTTCTTTCAACTTAAGAATCCTTTTAAGCTGCCACTGATGAGTAAGTGTAAAATTCACAGAAATGACAAATTTTTGTAAAATTATACTCAAGTTGTCAGTGGTTTCACAATAAGGTTAACATACGGCCAATAAATACCTTGTAACAAGCACGAGTTTATGCAGAAGAAAGTTAACGAATAGCTCTAACACAACATTTATACTACGTAAAAGAATCGCTGAGGCATCGAAAGTTTAGAATTCTTATACCCTCATTGGGAAATACTCCCGTAAGCGGATACTAGTCCAAATCGCTGCTTGTGCTGTCCTCCTGCAAACTGGCAATCCGAACATAGCGGATAATAGCTACATATTTTGCTCCCTAAGCCGCAAAGCGTAGCCGATATATGTATGCATTTTCAAGTACACGAGTGCATAGCGACGACAGCGTGTAATCACAGTATCTGTGAGGCTAAACCCCTACTTTAGTTTTGGGCAGGGTTTAGCGACATTCATTTGCCTCCTTCAGTTGGCTAGCTCTCACTTTTTATGTTATTCATCGGAACCCTTTACTTGCTAGTGCATGGAATTATTCATACAAAATAGCTGTCAATACACTGTGTAGTCGGAATTTTAGCTATTAATTTTACATCCAATGGCCTCAAATAAAAAGTTGTTTTGATAAACACTGCAGCAGAAGAGAAGTATAAAGGTTATGAATTTGTATTTATTGCCGAATGTTAACATATTATTCACAACCTATGCTGTACCTGTTTGCGCTTGATTCACGCCATTCAAGACGAGAGCGAACAAAATTACCAAAGCAGACTGAATATTAATCTTAATGCAAAGCATTTCTGACTAACAACTCGAAATATTCTGCCTACATTACACTTATGTCAAATGCACACTATATTTATTATTTCCAACACTTTCGAAATTGCGAACATCACCAGGGTAGCGATGTTCCGTCAGTAAAATATCTCTTTGATATGCTTTAAAAATCCCTCTTTTATTTAAAAATTACCTACGTCTTCTTAACTATTAATAGTAGTAGTGGTAGTACTTTTATTTTTATTATTTCCTCACACCTAGCTTTATATAAAGTCCTATCCATTGCATCTGAACACTTTTGGTTAATTCAAATGCTTTGGCAACTACGTTTTCATATTCTGTAAACTCCGGTAGAATAAATTCTTGACATAATTTTTCCCAGTCCGCACTTTTTAAAGTTTATTTCTTAGGCTTGCAATTTCTTATACATGAGTCTTCCACTAACCATTTTCCCATCGAAATAAATTAAATTGTAATTAATTAAATTTTTAATTTTCCTACAAATGTATCCTGTTTCTAAGGTTAAATCTATATTTTCCCGCGCATCTGCCCTGTTTTCAAAAGTAAATGGATTATTAGGTTCATTTGTAATCTCCAAATGGAAACTACACTGTTATTCTCGTAAGTTGGGTTCTGACAGGTTAGCAGCCAAACTTCGAACTACAACGCGATGTTGCCAATGTGAGTAAGACGTGCTCAGTTAACATGTGCATAAATCAGGTTGTGATGACAACGAAATAACCCACACAAAGACAGCAGAACTAATAACAATTAACTGATGAGAAGTAATAAATAACTAAAAACGCAGGCGGTGGTGGGGAGAGACAGTAATGCAACCTGAAGCCAAGAGCGTAGCGCGAAGACACAGTTAACATCAATATAATTGCGACTGTATTAAACCAATTTGGCCTGTTTTTCCTTGTATTTACAATAATAAACTCTCCCTAATTTTACCAAAATCTGGCATGTATTTTACAGTAAAATTACGACTGAGGAAATATTAAACCTATTCTGGCGATTTTTCTTGTATTTACAACAATAACCCCCATTAACTTAAACGAAATTGCATGTATATTTTACGTTTGCAAACATTCCTCCAATTAGGGTTCACTGACAATACCAGTGCAAGTGTGTAGAAAAAGCCACAGCAATTTTGCAATAGAACTGAACTATGTCCTCAATAGTTTACGGACAAAAGTAACTCAACTATGACCTTAACATGCAACATTAATATGGCAAATACAAATAAACTAAAGCTTCTACCTGCAGAAGATCACGGAATTGTACCAAGTGATCAAGCTACTATTATAAGATTTTCCAAGAAAACAAATTTCCTTATCAAGAATATCTGCCCAAACCTGTACCACAAGTTAGGACAACCATGTGGAATGATCTTTCTATAACTCAGCTACGCACATGCCTATGGAACTCTTAGGGTGGCGTGTACCATGTTGGAGTAAATTGCTTCGGAAGTAACGTTTACTAAAGAAGTCCCCACTACGGAAGTAGGTTATTACGGGAGCAATTTACTCTGAAAGTAACGTTGGAGAGCTCAACTACAATTTACTCTTTTAGTTACGACTATGGAAGTAAGAACTACGGAAGGTATTGTTTTGTTGCGCGATTTACTTGATGCAATCATGAATAAGGTTATGTGCGATAGGAAAAGTTGAGAAACGTCAGCGAAAGAGATAAGTGTTTGTTGGTAGAAATAAAGAAAAACCATTTAACAATATGAGTGTAAAAAGCGTGCGATAAGCTGCATTACGTTGGTCTGCAAAGCCAGTGAGATACCGCCAACAATCGCAACTTGCGTTCCTAATTATTTTTTATTTTAGGTTTATTAGTTTTTTACGTTTCTGATTTACGGGAGGTTAGGTATATATATTAAAGTTTAGGTTCAGGTTCCTGATTCACGGGAGGTTACGTTTATTAACGTTTTCATTGAAGACCCAAATAATGCAGCAAAAGCCAAAATGTGTTATAAACATGCAGGAAGAGAAATTCTGGAAGTCGTGATTGACAGTTTAATAATTCTAGCAACGGGAAACGTACTGAAGAGCAGCTTAAAATTCTGGAAATAACATTTCTAATCTTCATTTTGCATCGCAGGTCACTAGCGTGTTGATAGAGAAATACCCTTGCTGATTTCGGAAAAGTTCACCATATTCACGGATGGGTACAAAATAGTAACATGCGTGCAGTCATTCCACATACTACGTATGGAAAATCTGTGAAAGTGAAGAATAGCCTTTTATTTTCTGAACAATCGGCATATACATATATGTAGATATCTTGCTCTTAACCTCAAAATCGCTCTAATAACGCAATGAAATACATGGCCAGCAGACGCGTGGTGAACGTTTATTTATAAGATCGCCTGTAATATCGGGATTACGATGAACTTTACTTAACGTGACATGAAAATGCTGGTAAACTAAAGGTATAATTAGCATGCACTTAACGTAATGGGAATGACTCTTGATTCATAGTTCTTTCATTACTTCGAGCTAGTACCGATTGGTTCCAATTACCATGTGAAATCAAACTTGGCGTAACGGGAAGGAAAAGTTTGACTTTGCCAAACTTTTGTTTCATCGCGTTAAATCAATTCTAAATATCTCCATTTAATACAGTGTAAGGCTGTCACATTACGTTAAATTCATCGTAATGCCGGCTCAAGCTTCTGAAATATTCCGGTACGAAACACTCATAGGACGCGTAACAATAATTGCAGTTTGGATTATATAGCTGAAGTTGTGTCTGGGTTTTGTTGAAATGTTCTCCAAGCAGGTTCAAAAGACATGTATAAGATTCTTTCCTAATACCGAAATGTTCATTGCACGTCTTCTCTCTCTGTATAAGTATCATATGGTTCTCGCATGGCACTATCGCATTCCCGTTGTTTTTTTTCCGGTCGAGATCATCAGTGTAATCTAAGTAATCGCTGTTTCTTTATCGAGATCATCAATGTAATCTATGTAATCCATGAACGCATCAAAAATATATTCCTCCAAATACCAATACGGTATTCTAGTTCAATCGACAGGTTAGTTACTGCATCCAGGTCGCAAGAGTATATTCTAACCTATATTTGTGCTCTATTTAATTCCGTAGTAACATAATATATGATGGTGCTCTCCGACATTTACTTCAGCGGTAATTTAATCTGGGAGTATCTGAAAGGAGTAAATTTTTTCGGAATAGTTTACTCTCGCATGGAAGTCGCCGAGTGTTGACTTGAATAGTAGTTTATTACGAAAGTAGAGCTTACTCCAGGTTGGTGCACGCCACCCTAAGAGTTGAACAGAAAGCTCAAATTCCACATTCTTTAAGTTTTAGGCTTTCCAAAATGCAATAGGTACTTCAAAATTAATTTAAATATTCTTTCCCAACAAGTTGTAAATAACACTGGCATACCACAGTTCTAAACAAAGAATATTCATTTCTCATACAAACTTATTACTATTACAAAAATAATTTATCATTTACCATAAACCTGTTATGAGTATGTAATTAACCCGTCATTTGTCGCGAAATGAGCATTTTGCTCACACTTTTGATTTTTTTGCGGCAACGACTGCTGATAAAATCTTCTCGCTCAATCTAGCCGACTTTTAAAATTTCCTGAAGCAGTTGTTTAAGTTAGATTTAACAGCAATCACAGTGACAATGGTTTATGCAAACTTTGTCCAGTTGCGGCACAGCTGTGGGCGGTTTGCTCATCAAGCGACAAACCGTGCTATTCAATTGTTGTGCAGTCCACAATCATCCTGGCTTGAAGCTGAAATGTAGAAGCCCTATTTTGTGTTCGTTAAAAATATTCCTTCGTTTGAATTGTTTTTATTGATATTCAGTTATGTTTTTACAATGAGTCGAGTAAAAAAAATCTTCTGCTAGCCTTACAACAGGATGGAAGCGATTGTCAAGGTATGTTTATTTTTAATTTTTGTTATAATAAATGTGTATGTAATTACCATATTTTTAACGTTTCTTTCGACTCGGGTTCGAACACTGCTGTTGAGAATCGAATTTAGGCCAGCATTAGATGTCATAATCAATAGTGAAAATTTTCTAACATGATTTCTAACTACTTCTTATTTTTATTATTATTATTTATTATTATTTTATTTTAGGGGTCCCTGCATGGTTGAGTAAAACTAGCACTTCTGTAGGCCTAAAGAGCGGTGATTTGAACCAGTAAGAAAGATTAGATGAATGTGAATCTGATGCGCCCTCGGAACATAGTGATCATATAACTGATTGAGAACAATCTGCAGGAGTGACTCAAAAACCGAAAGTGATTTTCAGATGACAGGTCTCTCATATATCGGAAAATATAACAGTATGATCCATGCATCCAAAACGCCCCAATGTTCGAAGACCTAGACATAATATAGTTAGAACACATCGAGGCTGTAAAGAGAGGCAAAAAATGCAACTTCAGTCGCAGATGTATAGAATTTATTCTTTCCTGAAGAGACAATTTTACATATTACAAACTATACTAACATATATCTCCAAAACATGCGTACAAAATATGCACGACCGAGGGACTGTCCTGATACAACTCCACACGAATTAACTGCTCTAATTGGTATTCTATACATGGCAGGCTTGAAAAAGGCTGCTCATATTAACATCCAAGAACTTTGGGCTCATGATTGCACATCTCCTGAATGTTTTTGTGCGGTGATGTCAAGTCGCAGGTTCTATATTCTTTTCGAGGCTCTACGATTCGATGACATCAACGATAGATCTGATATAAAGAAAATCGATAATCTGGCGCCCATTAGAAGAATATCTGAGGAAACTGTCGTCAGATGCACGAGTAATTATGAATTAGGAAAAAACACAACACTTGATGAAATGCTACCCGATTTCCGAGGAAGATGTAAATTCCGGCAGTACATTCCATCAAAATATGGAATTAAAATTTATGCATTGGTAGATTCTGAAACATATTACGTTTCAAATCTAGAAGTCTATCTAGGGAAGTAACCTGAACCAACCAGATCGATAATAAAGCATCTAGTGTTGTGAGTAGAGTAGCAGCATCCGTTTTGAATAGCGGAAGAAATATTACCATGGATAATTATTTTACATCTGTTCCGCTAGCCTTGGAGTTGCTATAGAAGAAAACTACTGTGGTCGGAACACTAAAGAAGAACAAAAAAGAAATTCTACCCATTTTTGTAAATACTAAAAAGAGGCCAGCTTGTAGCTATATGTTTGGTTTCCTCAAAACGGGGGTCGATATTGTCGATATTGTCGACGAACTGATATCTCAATATTCAGTATTTAGAATTACCTGCAGGTGGCCAATGACGGCATTTTTTTGGTTGTTGAACATTGGTGCAATAAATTCTCAGATAATTTATTCCACTAATACAGAGAAAAAATTAGCGCGTCGAATATTTTTGAAACATTTGGCTCTAGAACGTATAAACCCCATGTGAAAGTACGTCTGTCTATTTCAAATTTTTCAGACAACTTGCGAGTCTCAATGAAGAAAAGTGTTGGTAATGAAGAGGAGAATGCAGAAACTACAACTACTGTGACAACTCCTGTTGTATATTCACTGTGCCCTCGGCGAAAGGACAGAAAAACCAAGAAAAGCTGTTGTAAATGTAACAAATATTTGTGCTACGAACACGCAAGAATTATCTGTGATAAGTACCTTGAGCTGCCAGTGTTGCCACCACTATCACCATAATTTGTTTATAGGAGTATATTGAATTTGTGCTATATTTACGTATTGCACACAGTACCACACTTAACAAACACTAAACTCATAATTTTGTCAATGAAGACATTGGATTTGAATTTCTTTCGAATACCTACATATACTACATTTAGTCAACTGCAAGTTAATATTCTTTACCTTTTTTGTGAAGACAAATATTTTGTGATCACTTCAAAGAAATGTCAATTGTAGTAGATTTAGAAAATTATAATTTACTCTGTATTCACTCTTAGATTGATCCGCGTCAAAACAAACCCCAGGTGACCAGTGCACCGCTATAATGTATCCTTTTGCCATTCGCACTAGAAATACTGTCACACTTTCAGACCATGTGGCGAGTACAAGCGGCACGTAGTGCAAAAAAGAACAGCCTTAATTTCGACAACTGAAACGGTGTCTAGCATATTCTGTTAAGGGTTAAAGGTGATAAGATTGATAGTTGCAATAAAATAAACGTTTACACATATAATAATAGTTATTTCTAAAATAAAGAGCGAAAAATAAAGTAACAGGTATGCGATAACCTAATTTATTCGCTCTCTGGAAGCGGCACTTTATTAGCTGTTGGCGGCTCATTTTAAAAAAGAAATTGTGCACTGTTACGAGAAATGCATTCTTCTTAAAATCACTACATTCTTGCATCGCGTATTTCATATGCTTTCTTTTTTTCCGGGTGTAACCACTTTTCTCGTTTCAGATTTTTCTGCACAAGCACTGTTTATACTTGTACTCGAAACACTAGTGAATTCAGAAGTTAATTTCACCATTTCTTTCGAGGAAAATGTTGGATATTTCTCACATAACTTATAATAAAGATTCAACATTATTGTTTTTTCACCACTAGTAAATGGTTTGCGCGGCTAATGCTTTACGTAATTCGACGAAAACACAAGAGCGAATTCATCGTTCTCCACGATACTAAACAAACTGCTGGTTTCTGGCTGTAAACAATATTCGGCGCCTATCCGATGTCAGCTGACTCATACGAATTGCATCATGGGACTAGTAGCTCTATTTTATGGCATAAATCAGCGTTGAATAAAACCTTAGGTATTTGTATAGAATATTATTCATTTAAGGATAAACTCATCCTAAAATTCATAAATTGTACCACGGTGCACTGACCACGTGGGCTTGTTTTGCAGCGGATTAACCTAAGAGTGAATATAGTTTATGTGTTACTAAATTGTGTTATTGACATAAGTTTAACTCTTGTTACGTGCATTTATTACCATGAGCGAAATGCTCACAGTGCGACAAACCGTGTCACAACAATGGTAGTGACAAATGACGGGTTAATGCCTCTGCCCTATCAAACAATTGGGAGATAATATAATAGAATTGTAATATAAACATTTATCTAATTGTAGGTATGGAGCAAAATTGGATTTAACTATGAATTAAAATTACTATACTCTGCTTACATAGAAGTTTAGGTCAGGTTATACTGAATACCTGTCCAATAATTTTGTAACTGAATTTATGAGTAATGAATGTAAATGTGTGGTACACATTTTCTGTAACGACATAATTTTAATGGTTGTTTAGTACATTCCTTAATCTAATGGAGCTATTGGTGTTGATGGGCGTACAATAAAGTTTTCTAGGCAGTTAGAAAGGGAGTGTGAAAGTATTAACTGCTTCATGTCATATTCCTGAGTTGATCCAAATAATAAAATAGAACGCCAAGCATAAGAAGTGTATAAATGAAGTTTGGATAAATTTTGATAATTACAAAACACATATATTTTTTAACAAATTATGTTTACCCAAGAGCATTTAATGATGAATGCTTATCCACTGTATCGTGTTTACATACCTATGAGAACTTAAACCTTACTCTTCAAAATTTTGGGTGCTATTACATCCGTATGGAACACAGTATATTCCCATTATTTAGCCATAAATTCCATTAAAATATACTACAACCATATACCGCGCAATGGAATCTTCCCGTCTAACATGGCACCCTCTGTGCATACGACGGGTCAATTTCATTCATAAGAACACTGTCTCGCGATTTCTCCAGTACTCTACCTCCATGGTCAGTACATGCTCCGCTCCAGGTTGTAAACTTGGCAACGTACAACAAAGGCCGTGTGATTTGTTTCGTTGGGAAATAGAGTCATAAAATGCACCACACAAGCTGAATATTTTAAACAAAAGGAAATCACTTGAGGGATTATTTATCCTGAAAGGTAAGACGGTAACCTATTAGGTATATATTAAATTGAAAATAATGAACTAGCAATGCTAGTTGATGTTTATGGTAGTCAATTATACAAATGCTGTGTAATAAACGTATTTTTAAAGGTGATTTGTCATGTAAAACATTGAATTTCGATTATTTGTAATCCAAATTCCAGAGAAATGTTGTGTATCCCAATGCACAAGAAATTGCAAATCTACAAAAGGAAGAAGGTTATGTGGGTGTTTACAAATTTCCACGTGAGTTGACCCTAAAACAAAAGTGGATTACATCCATACCCAGGGACCATTGGGAACCAAATGAAAGAAGTGTTGCAGGCATAAAACATTTTGGAGTCATATTTCAAGGATTGAAGCATTTAAAGACAAAGAAATAAATTTAAAACATCACACTCTAAGCCATCCAGCTTTGTTTCTTGATGCTGTACCTCGCATATTTACTTACTTACCTCACTACTTCAACTGACCTCCCACGTTAACGAGATGTGATCCTGAAGTTCGACGAGAAAATATTTTGCAGCAGAAAGAGCAGAAAACTAAAGAATGGTTGGAAAGTGATAAGATTTTCAGACCTTGTGTGCAAATTTTGAAGAACAACTTACATTAGCAATATGGAAAAATGAAGCATTTTTATACCATAACATTATTAAAGACACCAGAAGTGAGCGCAGGTGTTAAAATCACTAATGAGTTTAAAGTTCAAGTGTGTGTTGGCATATGTTTGTTGTGCACAGAAGATATACAGTGTATGTTACCAAACTAATTGCGGCTTACCCGTTGGTCACAATTACAGAATATCTCTGCGAGATATTCAGAATTCACCATCACACCCCTATAAGTCACCTAACGGATTTAATACAAAGTGATGAAAAGCCTGACTGTACAGAGAATTTATTGTTTATTGGTGAGGAGTTGGAGTTAGGCCTAATAAACAAATGGCGCCATTCAGTTAGAACTATAGTAAATGCATTTTTGCTGTTTGAACAATCTGCTGCATGCTATATAGCGGTAAGAAATAATGTTTTAATATTGTCTCATCCTAAATATATTCAGCAGTTACTGTCATCTCTAGGAGATTCGCCTGTGAGTAAAAGTGGTAATAAGCATTTTAAAAAACAATATATGCCAGGCTACCACAAAACGATAAGTCAGTAGTCCTACAGCTTGATGAAATATGTTAAACCTGCACTCGAATATAACTGTGGTGCTGTAATTAGTTATGCACAAAATTACCTTTCATCTCAGGCAAGAATTGTCCAGGTTTTCATGATATCCTAAACGTTTGGTGGTTTTAAAGAAGTGGTTGCTTTAGTTCCAGTAAAAAATCTAAATGGAGAGAAATTGAAAGTACTGCTCAGTGATGTAAATTTAATCACGCATTGTGGTTTTACTGCCATTGGAGTACATCAGACAACAACGGACTAAATCAGAACATGTTTGGGGGCTTGTTACAGATTATAGCCTCTGATATGATTGTCTTGACACAATGGTATATAAATATGACACCGATATATCTCACAACAGTAATGAGTGTCTTTATTCAGTAACATAAATACATAATTATTAGCGATATCCTAAATAGGTACAGCAACTTAGAATAAATATGCACATAGGTTGCCAAAAGAATTTCATGCAGAAGACAGCAGGAGTTGATAGAAGAGGAGCACAGTGGTAGCAGGAGCATCTCTTGGCGGACTTGAACACGAGGTCCGGATTCCATTCAGACCCACCACTTTCACTTCCACCTATTTGTTGTTCTGCTTTGATCTCCTGCAGAGCCGTCTTATGTTTCTCGGGAAGCAGGTGTCAGTTGTGATAAATTACGGCCGGTGGTATCTTATTTAAATAGAAAATTTCCTCCAATGGTAGTGAATCTGGGAACGTCTCCATGATGTTAGCGTAATTTTCTCGTGTGGCGGCAGCTATTCGTTGCCGTAAATATTCAATTGAACGAAAGTCGCCGGAAACATCTGCTGAAATAAGTCATAAATATAATAAAAATTAAAGCATTAAAGAAAGTTACCAATTAAGACCTTAATCATTGGTTATGGTTTATTGCAAGTTTATGAGTATTTAATGGAGATTGGAATATTAACCCTCCGTCAGTCGCTAGGGGCCTGAGAGACCCCTGGCATTATATAAACGTTATAATTTTCGAACGAACGCACCTATGCAATTGCCTGACTAGGACATCTAACATTACGCCTTGCGCGATTATTTGCTGCAGCGATAACCTTATCTGTTTATTTGTTTGCTTGGAGGAATAACTAATCAGCAGTTACGCGTCGCACAGGTCAACCAGGCCCCGCGCACCTACTCTCGTTACATATTCTTGACAGATTTGTTTCTCATAGCTTTTGTGCAATATTCCCTTGCTATTGCAAGGAGCTGTTACTGCTTCGTCATGAATACGAGTAAAAGGTACGATCTACAAAATCCGAATGATTTGGAAGAAGTACATCGCCTACTTTGCGATGATGATGCCTTGCCCGTGGATGACAACTTATATGAATCAGATGATTCTGATTCAGAAGATAAACTCGAAACGAGGTCTTTAGATTCAGAAACTGACCATGAAGATGAAGCGGAAGACGATGAAAGCAGCTTGTATGATAACATGTATTTTATAGGTAACATCATTTGCTTATCATAGTAATTCTTCTTCTTGTTGTTATTATTATTATTATTATTATTATTATTATTATTATTATTATTATTGACAATATATTCTGTTGTTATTTACAGGAAGAGATGGAACAAAATGGAAAACAATATCTTAGAAAATAACGCAGACAAGGGCTCACAATATATTGACCAAGCTTCCTGGTGTGGTAGGAGCTGCCAAAAATGCGAAAACGGAAATTGATTGTTGGAACCTTTTTGTTACCGAAGATAAAGTTGATTTGATTGTTGAAAGCTCAAATACCTACATTAGCAGTGTGCAGCACAAATGTTATCGTGAAGGAGGCAGCAGACCTATAGATGTAATAGAAATAAAAGCCTTCCTAGGCTTATTGTACCTGGCAGGAATTTTTCCTGGTGGACGCCAGAATATTCACGATTTTTGGATAACCGATGATCTTGGAATTCCTCTATTCCAAATGGATATGTCCAAAAAACGAGTCAGTTTTCTAATACGCTGTATTGGCTTTGATGACAAATGCTCAAGACTGGAGCGACGAGGATTGGATAAATTGGCTGTTGTTAGAGAAATGTTTACATTGTTTCAGAACAACTGTCAGAACCATTATTCTCTTGGACAAAATGTCACTGTCGACGAACAGTTGCCGGCATTTCGTGGTCGATTTGGTCTTCGACAATATATACCATCCAAGTCAAACAAGTATGGCATAAAGATATTCTGTTTGAGCGATGCAAAACTGTTTTCTACAGCTAACATGGAGGTTTATTGTGGACAGCAGCCGGAAGGACCATATTTGCAAACTAACTCGGCAGAGGCTGTATGCTGAGACTAACTGAACCAATATCTGGCACTGGATGAAACGTTACTGCAGATAATTGGTTTACCAGTGTATCCCTGGTGAATGAATTGCGCAAAAGACAACTTTCTTTCGTCGGTACAGTGCGAAAGAACAAAAGTTACCCACTAATTTCACTTCTCCAAAAGATCGCAGTCAGTACGAAAGTATATTTGGCTTCACAAAAATGAAACGCTTGTTTCATATGTTCCAAAAAAGGGCAAAACAGTAGTTTTGCTCTCAAGTCTACATGTTTCATCCACACAGTTATCAGAAAGTGCTGAGAAAAAGCCTGAAATAATCCTGCATTACGGCACTAAATCTGAAGTTGATGTAGTACATAAATTGTGTGCTACATACAATGTAGCCAGAACAACGAGAGGTTGGCCCATGGTATTTTTTTTACCATATCTTGAACATTGCAGGTATTAATTTTAGGGTTATCTTCATTGGAAATCAAAATAAATATTCCACAAGGCATGAGTATTTGAAAGCACTATCTTTAGCTTTACTGTTGCAACAGCTACAAAGGAGAGCAACAGCATCAAATCTACCCGGTGATTTGAAAGGCCTTTTGACAAAATATAAACCTGATGAATCCCGAGTAGATGAATTGTCAAATACACCACTGTGCACATTGAAAAGGAAACGATTGAACCTTGCAACAAACACAAAATGAACTGCAAAACTAAATATGCATGTGGGAAATGCAACACCCGTCCTGTGTTTGAGCTAACATGCTAAAATTATTTGCGAAAGTTGCTTAGTCGGGGAAAACACGGGTGAGATAGATGATTCTGAGTAATTGAACATTTGAAATTACAAGTTGTATGTATACCTGGAAATGTCAATGTATTTCTTTATACTTACTGTAATACAATTTATAACGTATATATATACTCGTATTTTAGTTTGTATTTTTATGTTGTAAGATAATACCTACTAATGAAAGCCTTGTACGTTTAATCTAAATAAAGGTAAAAACAGGAGGAAAAAAAAAGAAAATAAACGAAAGAAAACAAAAATACAAACAATAACAACAGAAATATCGCGCGGGTCGACTAGGCCCCGCGCGACTAACGGCGTTCTTCCAAAGCGCGCGCCTAACAGAGGGTTAATTAATGTATTTTGATTATCAGAATTTGGCCAATTTCACGAACAATTTCTGCGCCTTCTGTACATCATGGCTAGAAGGTTCCAACGGGAATACAAAAAAGGTATAATCTTGGATAATATTGTAACGCATGAGTCAAGTTAAGTTAAATTATTTTCCTAAAACTTACTTTTCTTTAGAAATAAGCTTCACACGAACCAAATGAATGGTCGCGCAAAAGGTAGGCAAGCGGGAACCGGGTAGGTTGTGGGTGGGTCCTTAACGTCAGGCATTGTAAACCTTTTCTGGAGTATCTACAAAAGTTAATTTAAGCGGTATTATAGGTGGCGAAGGAGTATTGTGTGAGCTGGCAGGAGGAAGTTCAAGATGGGGCTTGTAACTCGATGGAAGAGGATGTTTTCCAGAGCGAAAGTGAATTTCGGGCATACAAATGCGTTTACCACATCTAACAATTACTGTGCATAATTCTAGTGAGCATTATAAAATAAGAACATAAAATATCAAAATTCAAGCAATTCAAAGCATTAAGAGATAAATAGAATACTGTAACTTTTAGATTTAAATAGATAAGTAACTTGAAAACCTTTAATATACAAAGAGTTTGGGAAACAATTTAAAGCTCACCTGTACCAACAAAATGTGAAATTAGCAATTCTATGAACTAGTGTAGTGGGAAATATTGGAGAAAAGGTACGAGATCGTACCATATTTCTAGCAAAAATAATTAAAATGCAGAAATCGGCGTATCCACCACTAATTTCACGCCTTTAATTTGAAGGGGGTTGAGAACGTGCATTTGGGAGCGTAGTAGGATTAAGGTTGGTGAGCACTCTGAATAGCAAGACACAATTAACAAAAACGATAACAGATTTAATATAATAAACGAGTAGACACAAAGATAGTGAGAAAGCAAGCAAGCCATTTTTAGGATTAAGTATTTAAGAAAGATCAGTTTCTACTTACTTATTGCCATTGAGCAGATGTTACACTGATTGCCATAAGCAAAGGTGAATGTTGATCTGGGCAGCGCCTCCGGCCGCACCTGGGTTGTTCCTATCAAGACTGCCATGCCCATAGATTTATGAAAGGGTTTTTATATCATAAATACACCCCTCCACACAGGACATGGCCATATATAGAAAGTTAACCTCTACTCTATGAGTTGGCATCAACCCACATAATATCACAAGGATATGACTGGCACTGAATGTCCAGCTCATGCATCCTGTGTTGTACCATGTGAAATAAGAATGCAAGAAATAAGCTTCACATGAACCAAATTCTAAAGAAAAGTAATTTTTAGGAAAATAATTTAACTTAACTTGGCCCATACGTTACAATATTGCGTTAATTATGCCATTTCCGCGCCACAGCTGACTTTGCTGCTGTTAGTTGGGAGGTAGAGTGTAGAAGGGACTACAGTATCCCACAAGTGGCATTCCATATCAAGAACTTGCCATTCTTCCATGGAATCGTCGGGGCGTTTTCCGTCAGATCTGTAAATTCCAGATGGTTCCAAAACAGTTGGAATGCCAGCAGATGTAAGGGCTCTCTTTATAGTGTCATTTATTGCAAGGTGTCTGGGAAATCTTCCGGAGCTTTTAAGGCAGCTCAAAACGCGATGTCCGTACTCATCGACAGTAGCATCACACGCACATTTATGTTGCTGGCATATTTTAGTTCCAATTCGTAGAGCGGCAGTAATCTTAAATGACAAATTGTCCATGAAGGTAGCAATGTTGGTAGGTGGTAAAACGGTTAGGCAACAACTTGCCCCTTTCTCTTGGATAGCGTTGTAACGTGCTGTATCTGCTGGGATGTGTACTGGTCCAAGCAGAGAGTCGTGGATACGTTTGGAATTGATCAAGTCCCAGCTTTTTTGTACCTTAAGATGAGCAGAGGGAAATGAAATGTTCAAGGTGGACCAGTCCTTAATTTGATTTTGCATCTGGTACTGTTGATAATAATAGTATTTTTACAGTAAAAGTTGCAGATCTTGTAAATTTGTATAGAAATGAATGTTTGCATTTAGTAAAGAAAGCTCCTAAATTATCTTACAAATCCTTATTTCCTAGCACTGCAGAAAGAGAAAAAGTCAATGTTGTTAATATTGTCTTTCATGAAACCGCATTATCTGCACTAAAACATACTTGTGAGACAAAATCAGGAACTCCCGTTTTTATTGAAATGATAATGAAGTGGTGAAAAATTGTAAATATAAAACTCCACTCCCTGTATAAAAGTACTGATAATGAAAGACACATATTGTCCCTAGTTTGGTTAAATAAATGGAAATGCAATACACATAGGTTGTTTGTTTACATATATTCATAATGCTCTTTACCATGTCACTGATGTACTTCTAAAGTTCTCATAATATTCACTACACAAACTGAGTGTGAATATGTCCCGCTTGGAAAAAGGCAAACTGATAATTTGGAAGAGCGTTTTTCGTCAAATGTCTGGTGGCAATTACAATGCGTCAGTGATGCATATTCTTAAGTCTGAAAAAAGATACGAATTAAAAAGATTTTGGGGATACATTCTGAAAAATATGAACAATTAAAGTTTCACAAGGGTGCAGTTTCTTGCTGTAGTAATAATAACCCTGGTTTAGACATTAACTCTGATTTTGATGTACGTTCATTTCACAGCATTTTAGAGAATGATTACATATGCGCGTGTGTGTACGTATGTGTGTGTGCGTGAGTGAGTGACTGAGTGTGGCTAGGCTACCAGAAATTAATAACTAAGTTGTGGACACTTACATATTATAATATCTGGTGAACAGCATACAAGAGAATACTTCGATATATTGAATAGAGATGGACTGAGCACTCCATCTGATAATGTGATGCTATTAGGATTACATAGTTATTCCATTGTGCAAGTACTTGTTTCAGAGCAATATGAACCACTGTTTTTGGAACAAGTAAATCAAAATAAATTGCTTATGACTTTAACATACAAAGGCATATGTAATGACCCAGTCTTGAGTGCATTAATGAAGGCTGTAGGTTTGTGTGGAATGTTTGCAAGTGATTTGATTTTTACATGTGATTGCTACATTATAAAACATTTTAATAAATAATTATTGTAAACAGGAGAATGATCTGACTGCTGCACAGAATTCCAACTGCCAAAAGAAAAGCCAACTATTAACACTGACAGTCAAAATAAATAAATTGAAACTGTATGAAGTGCTTTTTACTCTTAATATTGTGACTATTTCCTTATTAAACAGAGTTATTTTTATCCTATCATCACAAATACGGTTGGCAAATTCACAGCAGTTTTGCTTGTCACTAATTTACAAATGGGGAAAGCCTGTCTATTTGCAATATTCATTGGTATTTTCGATTAAAAGTTCGTCTATAATAATAAATTGAGTAAACCGTGTGCAATAAGATATGCAAGACATTTGCTGTTAGAAAATCAGTTGTTTCTTCCGTAAAAGCAGTAAGATGCAGACACGGTGTTTTGAAAGCACTTTGACTGCAAACTGGATATCAGCTAATTTCAAAAGAAAGGAATCATAATTTTGCGCAAATTAGTATTTTTAATTTATAATTCTGTTTTCTACGGAAATGTACTCTCGGCACATCGGTCTTCGAACATCATAGCACGCGGCATTGCCACATCGGTCCTAGAGGCCTGTATGTTTTTGCCGTGCTCTAGTCGTTGTTGGCATATATACTACAGTATGGTTTTCCTCTTAATGCATAGGGCTCCTATATATTCACCGTATATAACTGCACATCATCTTTGTCGGCCTGGGTGGCTCAGTTGCATCTCAAAACCTAATGCTCACAATGGAGCGACAACCTGACATTACCGCGCGAAGTTCTATCAAAAGCACACGCCTTTTCGTAAAAGCGGAGGCTTTTGGGGTGAAGAGAGTGAAAGGGCCCTTCACCCTCTTTGCGCTTAAAAATTAAAGAATCGTGCAATCAGTATTTATTTGAAAAATTCCCAACCTAGTTGTTTCCGAAGGATGAGCAACTACGATTTTTTTCTCTGCAGTCCGCATGCTTCACAAAATTGTGCATTCTCAGGAGACAGGCGCCTCAAATACCCCCACAGAATGTAGGAAGGACATTTCTAGGAGCTATGCCGAGGCTACTGCTAAGCGCAGTGCAGAAATGCACAACGCAGGGTGGCTCACCAGGGACAAGAAAGGCCGGACGCGACCCGTCCAATTAGCCGAGCACCCTGTTGCTGAGGCCTACCGGCTTGCCACCGTCGAGGGTCCAGCAAAGAATAAGCAACCCCCCGACACAAATAGCACACACATTCAAACTACACATTCAACATCCGCTAAGAAGGTAGGAGGGCCTCCCCCTCCATCCCAAAAGTCACTGGCCCCCCGCGGTCAGGGAAAAAAAACAAACGACCAATCCAGGTACGATCGTGGGCAAACTAATGCATCTGATTGGCAGGGCCAAAAGCACTGTCCCCGTGGATTTCTATGAGGGACAATTAGTAATATTCGCAGATTTCTTCACGCAAGTGACTGACATACCTCAGACGCTACACTACCTCACAACTGATCGCTAGTGTTCACAACCAATGTCACGGCTAGATCCGATAAAATTTACATGATATACTGGAATTGCCAAGGAGTACGCAGAAACTCACAGATATAGCGGACCTCCTTCGGAGTAAAACAATACAAATTGCATTACTAAATGAAACTCAGTTGGGAAACATAGACCGTTTTTCGATCTCAGGGTACGCGGTTTATAGGACAGACCGAGATCGAAGCGGTAGAGGGACAGCAATAGTCGTTCATACTAACCAGACATCACCAAATACACGTACAGGGATTAAATAGATTAGGAGTCACAACTATCAAAATATACTTGCTTAATACCGAAATTACACTAGTCTCAGTTTACAAACCTCCAGGAGATATAAACTCAGAGGACGTAGACAAAATTATCAAATTAGGTTGAAAAGTCATAGCGGCATGGGGATTATTACTGTAAACATCTGTTATGGCACAGTATCAACTCAAACTCGCAAGGTACCAGATTGCTGAACATATAAATAGTATACATTTTCTCATTTCAGGGCTAGTCATATCCCGCATTATAATAATAATAATAATAATAATAATAATAATAATAATAATAATAATAATAATAATAATAATAATAATAATAATAATAATAATAATAATCACATGCCTGACGATTTAGATATTGCATAATAAAGTATAATAAAGCTTTGACATAGAATTT
The DNA here is from genome assembly GCA_030765065.1 of Deroplatys truncata. Classification (NCBI taxonomy): domain Eukaryota; kingdom Metazoa; phylum Arthropoda; class Insecta; order Mantodea; family Mantidae; genus Deroplatys; species Deroplatys truncata. The sequence continues at coordinate 123,692,708 of CM060978.1, forward strand.
AGCGTTTTAAACGAACTAACATCAAACCACTTACCGATCCAAATGGAAATTACACTCCCGATAGCCTTTGAAGCAGAGCCTCCTAGATTAAATTATAATCAAACAGATTGGGAGGAGTTCAAAAGCACGGTCGAGCACTATCTTCCCAACTTAGAAGTGAACTCGCCTTAATCACAAGACAAAGCTATAGACAAGTTAGACTTATCGATAAAACTAACAGTTCTTAAATGTGTGCCACCTAAATATAAGCCTACAATTAACCCCCAATACCCAACAGATATTACAATGTTGCATCAAAATCGTAACAGAGCAAAGCATAAATGGCAAAGTACTCGAAATCCTATTGATCAACAAGAATACATTGAGATTAGAAACGCGATAAACGCCCGGACTAAAGAGCATGTCGGGATTCAATGGAAGCAAACTCTTGAAAATCTCAATCCAGAAACTCGGTTTGGCGGATAGCGAAATGTCTCAGCGTACAAAAACAAACATACCACCTCTAATTGATAACACTAATAACGCGGTAGCCGAAAATCCTCAGGCCAAAGCTGAGGTCTTTGATTCGTCACTTGAAAACATCTTCAGGCTCAACCCTGTAGTGTGGCAAGCCAACCGTAATCAAACACAAGAAATTGAGAATGAACAAATGAAAGAAACTATTCGATTACACACAATAAAGTGCGAAAGATTAATGCAGATGAAATAAGTTGGATCATCACCCACCTGCCCAATAAGAAGACTCTTGGACCTGACAATATACCCAATGTGGTACTCAAAAATCTCCCGCGTGGAGCGCTACTGCTCCTAGCCAAAATATTCAACTACTCCCTAGACAAAGGTAGATTCCCACCTTACAATGGAAGGTGGTAAAAATAATAATGCTCCCAAAATCAAAGAAAAATCTCTCATTAACGGCCAGCTACAGGTTAATTAGCCTATTAAGAACAATCGGGAAGGTATTAGAATAAATAATTCTAAGACGAATAAATACACACTGAAGTAACTTTTTTGTATATGTTTGTATTTGTGTTTACTTCATGTGATGAAGCCATCTTGTGACGTGATTCATTTGTTAGGCTTGTTAGCTCCATCTGGTGTTAGCAATTTGCGGCAGTATTAGTGTTCGTTTGAAAGAATGCTACTGTTATTTTATTTAATTTTGGTTCTCTGTCCTCCGGCTAGCTATTATCTTTTGGTCAAGCACTTCTCTTTATACAGGTTGTGTAAACGGAAGGGAGTCTCTTATCCAAAAATAACACCGATGAAAGAATTTGTTTTACACTTTTATTGTCGAACACATTTACTATCACATTTACACATTGATCTTGACACTCGCCAAACGGAAACTGTTATAATAACTTCATTACTGATCACTCTTAATTCGCGTACTTCAACTTTTTGTATAATTAACTTTACAACACTTTAGATTTTTCATAATTCTGCTACGCGTAACTTGTGAATCGATAGCCGACGTGTAATATTTCTGCTGGACTGAAGGCGACGTGTATCATACAAAATATTTTCAACGAACTGACAGACTGAAGACGACGTGTAGTGTACAAAGATTTTCGATGAACTGACGGGGTCTACCTCTAACCTACACTTTTATACTCATACACCCTGATATGCCTAAAAATTATAACTGAGCTGCAATTGGCTAATAAAACGCGCCAACATTAGCGTCTATTTTTATATCCAATGAAAATTATGAATACATATGCTCTAGGGAAATGTTCCAGCAAATTCTTAAGAAAAACGCGCCAACATTACGTAACTTCCTCGTTTCCAATAATGATAAACAGCTCACCCCCTCGCTGCATTATTGCACGCTATTATTGACAGTTTCAGTAAGGCAGTATAAACTTACTTCTCAACAATAATTACAATCAACAAATATCTCAAATCAATGTCACATAAAAATGCATATTCATATTACAATCATTATTTACATTTAAGTAATTTGTGATACAAATTACTGCATCATATGCCCCACTAGAAACATAATTATAAATATTTGCAACTTGTTTGGAAATTTTATAATTGGGTTTTTAGTCTCCTAAATCTTGGAACACACGCTACCACTTTCACTTAACACATCACACGCATTTAACACACGACATATGTTTTGTCTTTATCTTGCCACTACTTACTGGATCTGGTTTAATGTGTTTAGATATTAATCTGACATCACAAATTTTTTATAGCAAATACTGTACCCTGAATTATTTAATTACTGTTACAAAATTGTTTACTTTCTTAAGTTGTTGACAAAAATTTATACATTTAAGAATTGTTGTAATTATTAAACGTATTTACCAAAAATATTCACCCTCTACATAAATATATTTGTTTTAATTATTTTTACCCCTTTTTGTTGTTTAGTACTTTATATCCACAATACTCTTGGAATTATATCTGCGTACTTTCACTTTAATATCACATTAAGTTTCAATGTTTACATTTTTAATTTCAAATGCTGTTACAGTTACTAAAAAGTTAATTTTTTTTAAATAAACGTTTCTCTTTTTTATAATTTATTTCTCTTTTCAAATGTCATATATAAATAGCTAACCCTCTTACGTTCCAATACATTGCTCTGCAAGTCATCTTTAACTATCCAGCATTTACTTTACATCTCATTGCTATTTACCCTCCTGGATCAAATTGTCTGTGGCTAAACATTACTCGTAGCCGTATCCTAACCTTCAAAAATTTGTTCATGAATAACCTCTTGTATTCATATGAAATTTCGTCCCATGATAACATTTGAAAACAATCTAAAGTTTTCTGAACAACACATCTTTTAACCACTGTCATTTTCAATTCTTCTGCTATCTCTTTAATCTGAGAATACTCTGACAAGTCTGTCATAAACTGTACTGGATTGGAGTTTTCAATTTGAAAAGATTGGTACTTGTTAATTTCAGAAGATAGCTTTTGATTATTTACAGGCAAAACGTTAACTTCTTCGTACAATTTATTTCTTTGCATTACTGACTCCTTCTTTATTTCTGATATCTCCCCTCTGAAATTAACTTGCGCCTGATTCACATCTACATTCATAACCTCTTTCATCTCTCTTATCTCACTTGAAATGCTACTCATTCTACTACCTAACTCTGTACATTCTACATCAACATGTTCACTTTTAGTATTAACCTCACTTTTTTGTTACCTATTTCCCTGCTCATATCTAGCATTTTCTTTGAAACTTCTCCTATCTCACTTGCTATTACTTCCTGATTTTCATCTCTCATTTTTGGCATACTACTATCTAGCTCCATGAATTTCTTTTCAATTTCTTCCCTGTTTTGTTCTAAGCTTTTACCAATATCTTCCCTTAATTTCCAATGACTCTTTTGCATATCTTCCCTGTTTTTATCTATTTTCTTTTCTAATTTCTCATTATTTTTACCAATATCTTCAGTTAGTTTTTCTAATTTCTCATTATTCTTTTGCATATCTTCCCTGTTTTGATCTATTTTCTTTTCTAATTTCTCATTTTTTTGCATATCTTCCCTTAATTCCCTATTACTCTTACTAATATCCTTTCTCAATTCCCTATTCATATTTATCAGCATTTCCATCATCATACTAACATCAAAATTTACATTTCCTGCTGTTCTATTATCACTTTCTGCACTAACATTTCCTCCCTCAAATACTACACTGTTTGAGCTATTTTCTGTAACCTGTATTGAATTACAGCTAACTGTTACACTATCTCCCTCCATAATTATTTCTTCAGTATTATTAGTGGACATAGTTTTCTTTATCCTACCACTCCTCAAGTACATTTGAATGTTACAGTTTTGTTTTCTAAAAAAAATTACGATACTCTAACCTTTGTGATGCTGTCTGTTGCTGTTACCTTGATGTCCAGCTTCCTGCCCCTCTCTCCTAGGTTTATATGTCGCTTCTGCGTCGTATCATGATGAATCTACGTCGTTTTGGTGTTCTGTATTTGAATTCCCCTGTTGCCTTTTAATCTCGGAATTACGATGTCCAATCATCCGCGTAGTCTGTCGTTCCTATAGTTGTTTCTGGAATCTGCGTCTTGTAGCTCAGTTCACTGCTCCATTCGCTCCACCTCCTGATTCCTTTGCTCCTTCCTGGTTATCTCACTTCTTCCTGGTTAATTCTGCTCCTTCCTGGTTATTCTGCCCCACGTTCTGGGTGCCAATTTGAAGTGGTATACTTCTGTTATTTATTTAATATTATTGTAGCCCCACGTTGGGCGCCAATTTGAAGTAACTTTTTTTGTATATGTTTGTATTTGTGTTTACTTCATGTGATGAAGCTATCTTGTGACGTGATTCATTTGTTAGGCTTGTTAGCTCCATCTGGTGTTAGCAATTTGCGGCAGTATTAGTGTTCGTTTGAAAGAATGCTACTGTTATTTTATTTAATTTTGGTTCTCTGTCCTCCGGTTAGCTATAATCTTTTGGTCAAGCACTTCTCTTTATACAGGTTGTGTAAACGGAAGGGAGTCTCTTATCCAAAAATAACACTGATGAAAGAATTTGTTTTACACTTTTATTGTCGAACACATTTACTATCACATTTACACATTGATCTTGACACTCGCCAAACTGAAACTGTTATAATAACTTCATTACTGATCACTCTTAATTCGCGTACTTCAACTTTTTGTATAATTAACTTTACAACACTTTAGATTTTTCATAATTCTGCTACGCGTAACTTGTGAATCGATAGCCGACGTGTAATATTTCTGCTGGACTGAAGGCGACGTGTATCATATAAAATATTTTCGACGAACTGACAGACTGAAGACGACGTGTAGTGTACAAAGATTTTCGATGAACTGACGGGGTCTACCTCTAACCTACTCTTTTATACTCATACTCCCTGATATGCCTAAAGATTATACTGAGCTGCAATTGGCTAATAAAACGCGCCAACATTAGCGTCTATTTTTATATCCAATGAAAATTATGAATACATATGCTCTAGGGAAATGTTCCAGCAAATTCTTAAGAAAAACGCGCCAACATTACGTAACTTCCTCGTTTCCAATAATGATAAACAGCTCACCCCCTCGCTGCATTATTGCACGCTATTATTGACAGTTTCAGTAAGGCAGTATAAACTTACTTCTCAACAATAATTACAATCAACAAACATCTCAAATCAATGTCACATAAAAATGCATATTCATATTACAATCATTATTTACATTTAAGTAATTTTTACTGCATCAACACATAGTAAAGAACAGCATCCTAGACCCAAAGCAGTTTGGATTTAGGTCACAACACACAACGATACTACAACTCTTACAATTAACTGAACTAATTACTAAATGAGACAACACGAATAAATCAACTGGTGTCATACTCTCAGACATTCAACGCGCTTTTGATATTCACAAACTCAAGTCTACAACTTCACTGGCTTCATGATCGCCCTAATCAAAGATTACATTAGCGAACGTCAGTTCCGAGCGACGGTAGAAAATTCCTCCTCCTTGCCCCTAAGGCCCATCACGACGGGAGTCTCACAAGGAAGTTTGCTCAGGCAGACATTCTTCAATCTCAACATGAATGACATTCCCGAACTCACCCGTATTGAAATATACACATACACCGACGATACAGCGCTAGTAACGCAGTTCTCATAGCCCAGGATATTACGCCTACAACTACAGAACGCCCTAAATGAGCTCGAGCCATGGTATACCAAATGGCGAATTAAAGTAAATACTAACAAATGCCAAGCAACAATTTTCACCAAACGAGTACAACACAGGCTACCTAGGCATGCGCAGTCGCCTCTGACCTACAATGGCGAAGGAACTGAATGGAGCCACTATGGACCAGGTTCTTACCTGGAAACAACATATAAATAGGGAAAGAGCAAAGGCTAATGGCCAACTTAAGCTCTACCCAATTATCAACATCAACAGCCACTACAACTAAATGTGGGCCTCGCAATATGCAAGACGTTAATAAGACCCATTATGACATACGCACTTACAGTATTGAGTTATGCTGCAAAATCACACTTACACAGACTACAATTCTCCAAAGCAGAATAATTAGAATTATAGCGAAGCTCCCGCCGGTTGCTCTGGCTCATTTCGTACACGAAGAGCGAAAACTTCACTCACTCGAAGAATTCATTAAGCTACGAAGCTTTAACTTATACACCAGAAAAAGCAAAAATGTTAACCCCATCATTAGCGAGTTAGGTAATTACAACAACGAAAGTGACAAACTCAAAAGACCTCTATCGCTATTTGACACAGGCCTGGGGGAACAAGAGTTTAATATCCAAGAATACTTAGATGCCTTTATACACATGCAACTAATAAAATATGCACAGATAGCCATGGTATGGCAACTCTCTAATTTGACCACAGTGGCCCTTGAAGTCCGTACTCTTAGGAGTCAAGGTAGTCCAGGGGAGGGGTACCCCCACTAGAGTGACATCTGAGCGCAGCCGCGCCACGATTAGTAGGCTGCTACATAGGCGTGAACTAAAACCTTGACCAAGGTTTACGAATGGATATAAATGAAAACACTAAATTATTTCTAAATATAATGACACAAATTACTGGCACGGTTAATCGCCAAGTAAATACTAAGCAGTACAATATAAATACAATTAGTACCAACCACTACAGATGACGCTACTCACAGCCAAGGGAATGTACAATAATGTCTATCAATTCATTGTTGCAGGATGACGCCAGGCCTCGAGGCCATAACGCCTAGGATAGGACGACGACTCCCCCCCACCTCCAAGGGGGAGGACATCATCGCATCTGATGCTACCACTGCCTGAGTTCCAAGCAGCTAACCAACTCTATATTTATATAATAATACTGATGAATATGCCCATTTATGTTTCGGGGTAGCAAATCAATACAAATGAATTGTGACAGCTGGACGACGCCTGCATCCAGAGGTGCATTACTCCATTCCCTTCAATTCCTCAACCTCAAATTCCCAATGGCGTAAGTAGAGCTTCGGCCACACTTGCATCCTGGCTCTAGGTTCATTGGGCTGGTCAATACACCTGCTCACAGAATGCGCAGATGCAATAGCGGTACTGCTGCATTTCCTCACCCGAATTACTTTTTTCATTCTTCCTTTTCCTTCTGGTGGAGGAGCTTTTAATGGATATGGTTACCTACTGACGAGCCGCACACTTTTAGTTTCCGACTCCCATCGGAGCTGAGGTTAACACGTAACATATGTTTTTCTCCTCCACTCGGAAAAAAAGACAGGCTGGCATACGACACTCGACAGGGAGGGAGTGTATGCTCTATCTCTCTCTAACCACTTGCTTGCTTGTGAGGAGACCTTCCTGTCAGACCCTGTCTCACCATCTAGTTTACATGGTTGCTACGACAACGTGAGTCAAACATTTTTTTCTGCTTGCGACTTTAAACCCGTAAGTGCTGGGATGGTTTCAACAGATAAGAATTCTTTCACGTCCTTCCTAACTATGAATCATGCTTAGGGGCCAGGAGGAGGGATATACTAACATCACACTGAAGAGTCATGTTTTCGTTATTGCTACGAGTACAATGGCTTGTGGATGTTATCGTTTGTGTTTGTGAAATGAATCCAATTAATGTCATAGTCTGTAATATACTTGAGACACTGTTCTCCAGGTGGAAAGATGAGGATAAGAAAGACTTAACAGTTGGAAGGGCTACCACGCCATTAAAATTTTGTATATAAAAGAACGGTAAGTGCTGTGCTATAAAGTTAATTTTAAAACATCTTGGTTTTCCGAATTTCCGCTTTTTTATTTATGGACGCTCTTTAATTGCTGTGGTCCTTAGCATCCCATTCTATATTGGGGTGAAAGACCGGTAATTTTGCTCAGAGACCTCGTTATCAGGATTGAGGTTCTTTTACGTGCCGTAAATCTACGACACGGGACCACTGGCTTTACTTTCCTACCAAAAGAAACCATGTCACGGATTTTTACGCCCGAAAAAAATCCATCGCCCACCGCCGGGTTTGAACCCGCGATCTCGGGAAATAGAGGCTAATATGGTAACCACTACACCGCGGAGGACGACTCCGAACTTCCGTGGTTGTGCAGTAGCTCCAATTAAGAAATATTATTTATAACCCGGTTTACTTTTAATAATAATAATGTTTGGAATAAGGAAGAATTTTTGGATATTAAGAACATTACGCGAGCTCTAAATAAGCATAAAGATTTCGCTCAACATCTGAAATGCAAACTACAATTGAACACTTGTTTGAAGAATGGAAATACAATTTCTGACACCCTGCAGGAAATTGCAAGGCTATTTATGATTCAATTCAATGAAAATGTTCGTATAAATAGACTATTTTTCCAGCTGGTTATAGATGCTGTCCTATATTTAGGTAAGCATGAACTTGGATTTAGGGGGCACGATGAACATATAAGTTCAATAAATTGTGGAAATTTCAAGTAACTGCTTGTTTATGAATATCAAGGAGTTCTTTGGAAATTCAAAATCACTATTTGAAAACTAATAGTATATTCAATGGGAACTCCAAGACAATTCAAAATGAAATCATAATATGCATATCTGAATAGGTAGATATTTTATTCATTTATTTCATCCTTTGAGAACAACATACATTGTTTTTGGACACATCAGGATTGGATATGTAGAAATTTTACATTACAGCAAGTAATACTAAAATAATTCTTAATAATAGTTACATGTCAGTTTCTTTACAAAAATATCGTCACAGAATAACAAAATTAAATAATCCATGTACTTTAATTATGTGATTATGAAAATAATCATATAAAAGTTCATGTAAAAATAAAATTCATAACAGTAACTTTTTTACTATTGAAGTTAATGATAGCACAAATATAACTCAATTATCACAGCGTTCTATCGTAATAAGACGTGTGAATTTTGAAGAAAATATTTTTGAGCGTTTTCTAGGGTTCTATGATATTAGTGCTGATAGAACATCTTAGGCTTTGTTTAATCTTCTGAATGGGAATTTATCTCAGTTTCCATACGAGAATAAATCAGGGGTTCAATGTTATGATTGAGCATGTGTAATGCCAGGTCAGTTAAATGGCATTCAGAAGAAAACTAAAGACAAAGCACTTCAATCGTTTTTGTACATTGCTTAGCTCATCAACTAAACTTGATGCTTCAACCAAGTTTCTAAATTTCGCATAATTTTGCAGGTATGTTGGGATTCCTTCATTTTTCCATCATTCATAAAAAAGAACACGGTAGTAGATTCGTTTTCGGCTAGACATATTCCAACTTTAGCAGAAATTCGGTGGTGCTCTAACTCAAAACTACTCACTGTAATTGTAGAACATTGGGAAAAATTTAAACAAGTGTTGATAATATTATGAATGACAAGCAATCTGATAAAAGATTCATTTTGCTCAGTAAGGGATTTTTGAACGAAATGGATAGTTTCGAATTTACTCTTCTGGTTGTAGGGTCCAATGACGCCTCTTTTTTGTTTTTTGTTTGTTTTTGACAAAGATTCTTTTTAAAGTTTTACAATAGAGATCACTGGACATTGTCTATGGATTTCAATTGAAAATTACGCTTAAGATTTTCCTTCTTCAGCTTTTGAAAATTTACAACGATATTGTTCAAAGATATTTCAAATAATTGACCATTTAAAGAATGGACTGCGTCTTTTGTATGCTGATGTGTATAGGTCTGTTAATACATGGAGTGTTTTAAATTGTGCCAGGAAAATAATGATGCATTTGAGGAATCATGCAAGTTATTAACTTTAGTTTTAACATTTACATTCCACAAGCGCATCAGGGGAAAGAAGTTTTTCGTGTTTGAAAAGAATTAAACCTGGCATTAGAAACACTATATCACAAGGCAGACTCACATCATTACCGAACATTTCTATCCAGAAAGAACTTTTGTGTAAGCTTATAAGGAATGAGCCATTTTACGAGGACATTACGGATAAGTTTGCTGCTGTCAAAGACAGGAGGATTTACTTAATACACAAGAAATAAAATAGCGAGTCTCGCATGATAATTATTATTTAGCTATTATTGTTTAAATTTGGCTATCATTGTTTATCACAGTCTGCAGCCCTTCACCTACTATTAAGGCGAAGTCGCCACTGTTTCGTAGTGTTTTTGTACGCACTTAAACGCAGTTCATACAATGCGGGGTGCTTTAGAATTTCTTCGGAAAAAGAATGCATTTCCTTGGAGGTTGACGTCTTCTTAACAAGAACATATAACCTATTCCGTTGATGCCTCCATGTTGCGCAGTAGTCACGGCCTGTATTACGATCTCCGGTTAAAGACATGGTTTGTAACCTATCAGTTATCACTACCTGAAGGTTAGGTGCATTGCCGCGTATTACAAACGCATATCAACCGATGGTTAGTAACCCTAAGGTTTATGATGCTGGGCGAGAAGTTGGCAACACCAAAGAGGTATGTATTTCTCCTTGGCAATAGTTTTCTGAAGTGATTTCACTGTTTATACAACGCTATCTCTTGGTAACCTGCAACATTATAGCGTCATTATTGGTCATTAGAATATTTTGCTGTTCTCAAGGTAATAATAGGAGAGCCAAGAAACTACAAACCGGCTGTGCAGGCTGTTCTGTGATCATTAGTAACAAGGCGAACGGACAGACTATTATAGATTGTGAACAGTTTTGGAGATTTTTTTAGAGAATTTTGTATTTTTATCCTAGAGTTTTAGAGTATTTCTATTAACAGTTAGCTTTTTCTAGTGTTTAGGTTTAGTTTCATTATAATTAGGTAGAAAGTATAGTTCTTGTAGGGAAGTAAGTAGTGTTAGGTTATAATAGTGTAATATTTTATTTGGATAGCGTTAGTAATTAGGCTGGTTATGGACGGAGAGAAGAGAAGGAAACGCTCTGCTAAGTATACAGAAGGGGAGGGAATGGTGCTTTTGGAGCTTATTCACGAGCATAGGGATGTGGTAGAAAACAAAGCCACTGGGGCGACCACGTGGAAAGAGAAGGTGTGTTGAGTCATATTTCACTTGCTTTATACTTGTTTTTTTTATCTGGATAAGGTATAAACATTAATTTGATAATCTTACCATTTCAGGAGAAAGCTTGGGAAACAATAGCTAAAACGTTTAATGCCGCTACCGGTAATCAACGAACATCGACGCAGATAAGGAAAAAATACGATACAATGAAAAAAAAAAGCGCGCAGGGCAAATGCAGAGCAGAAGAGGGTTCTATATGGTACAGGAGGAGGAAAACCACCTTCCCCTAAAACCTCATCGGCAGAGGATCTCCTCAATACATTGATGGGCACTACGGCCAGTGGTAGAAAATCCGGACATTCTTTAGATTACGTCCCGCAAGAATTCTGGCAAAGTCCGACACGGGATAGGCGTACGAGAGCTAACGATACCTCCCGAAGTTTCCGTGTAATTGCAGCGCTGCAAACATAGTTAGTTGTGAATGCATCTTCTACCAACTTCTGCACAATCACCCCAAGCATCTGTTAAACTTCACATGTGCGCAACAGATGTACTATTGTTAGAAAGGAAGCAGTTTTACCTGGCTCTTGGCTGTCAGTATATAAACTTACAATGTGGAAGTTTCGTACGAGCAATGGCAAGATTTATAAATTTTATTGACCTAGCACCTTTGTGCAACAATGAGCAAGAGTGTATGCAGTTTCTATACGACGAAAGCTTGCTTAGAACCCGGATGTTATGTCGGGAATGTGATGCCGTCCTACATCCCGTAACAAAACGTGGTCGAAAATTTCAAGTATTTTCATGTAGGAGAGGACATGCAGAGCAGTTTTCAGAGTCCGTGGCAAAAGGCACGTGGTTCGAAAATTCAAGACTACCACCTGCCCAAGTGCTGCTTCTTACTTACAGTTTCGCAAGTAAGTTATCTTACGAACAAACTGTAATTCAAAGTTCTCTCGGTGATAGTAACATAAGCCACGCAACAATAGCCGATTGGTTTAGTTACTGCCGAGAGGTCTGTATCTCCTCAATGGACGACAAGTACGCCAACAGGGGTAAAATAGGCGGTGCCGGCCACATCGTACAAATCGACGAATGCAAGATCGGGAGAAGAAAATACCATCGCGGCCGTATCGTGGAAGGAAACTGGATCCTAGGGATGATTGACGTGGTCACCAATGAGGTGCGAATGACAGTGTGCCCCAACAATAGGAGAGATGGTACCACCCTCTTCGCATTAATTGAGAAACACGTGGAATTCGCCAGCACAATTCACACGGACTGTTGGGGCGGATATAATGGATTAATGGCTGGGGGTTTTGCAGCGCACCTGACGGTGAACCACAGCGAGCATTTTGTGGACCCCGTAACGAATGTCCACACGAACAATATCGAGTCGCGATGACGATCTCTCCGGCATCGCCTATCCAGGGGCGGCATCAGAAACGTGCAAATGGATGTCCATTTGTCAGAATACCTGTGGCGGCAAGACGTAAAAAAAACAGATTAGCAGACCCCTTCCAAGAACTGATCGAGGATATTCGAAAAGTTTATCCTGTTGTTTAGTGCATCAGCTCCAAACTGTAAATGAAACTTTGGATTAGATATTAGTTTTAGATCAGGACAAAACTTCGGATTAGATTAGATACTAGGCAACAAAAACTAGTGTGATTGCAGGAGTAATGTTGGTAGCAATGAAGATTGTCTGCTACTCATCTCGGCGCATGCGCAGTAAGTACCTTTGGACTTGAATTTTTATACGGGAAAAAGTTGCGGGACGTAATCTAAAGAATCATTCGTCTTAGGAACGGCACGGTAGCAGGTTAGCAAGGCGCATAGTGTATATCGACTTCAGTGGGGAGGGGTGGGGATACACGTTAGAGCGTGTATTCGCCTGAAGTGCAGGTTGGCACGTGCACCGCTTTACGCCTGTATTGGGCAGTTTCTTGTAGTTTTCTTGATTTTCGTATATTTAGAGTGTGGCTGTCGTCTTTTGGTAAGTGTGATTTTTTCTCTTTGTATTCGTGAGTGGATCTGTGAGTTACAGAAAGGGGCGCAGCCCCCAAGGGGGTGCCAAGCCGTACCATGGCGGCGGCAGAGGAGACTCTTTTGTGTGAAACGCCGTGTGTAGGAATGGAGACGGAGGTGATCACTAGCACGCCGATAATATCTCAGATTCAAAGTGCGGAACAATTACACCCGTCCAATGTGCCCATGATGGAGCACCAGTCAAATGGGGAAGTGATAGCACCACGTGTTGCTTCGGCTACGAATCCACCACAGCCACCTTTAAGATACATGCACACGGATGCAGGACCTTATTTTGTGCTTGTGCGTGGTAATAGCCAAAATATAAGGGATTTCCACCCCTTAAAGCTCGGTAAATGGCTGTTCTTACACGCCAAAGGAGTTACGCATAGCAACAAATCGGGGTTTAACCAAATTGAAGTACATTTTGCCTCGGCACAGGGAGCGAATGATTTCTTAGATTCAGATTTTGATTCGATACATGATACCCGATCATACATACCTTCCTATAACCTTTTTGTATCAGGAGTGGTACGGGGAATAGATATAGGCGTGGATCTCGACGAGATTCGCAATCATCTTAGCATGACTGCACAAATACCAGTGCACCATATCATGCGATTTAATCGCCGAGCACAGTTAGATGGGGAAACCCAATATATTCCTACGCGTTCACTGAAAATCACGTTTCGCACGCAAACTTTACCATCCCATATATATCTCTATTACCAAAGGTTTCAGGTGGACCGATACAATGCGCGGGTAGTCGTTTGCACTAAATGTGGGAAATTCCACCATAGGGCCAAATTTTGTAAAAATAAACCACGTTGTCTCAAATGTGGACAAGACCATTTGGATGCGCAACCTGAATGTCTTACGGATAGATTGCGATGCATCAATTGCAAACAGGAACACCTACCCACGGAGACGGAGAAATGCCCGGCATTTCGCTTGGAAACACAAATAACGCAGACCATTGCGTCGCTACCAGTGTCACGGTATGAAGCACGCCAAATGGCGACAGGCCGAATATCCTATGCCGAGGCTCTACGTACACCTAGTGTTCCATCACCTAGGACACATACCGGGGAACTTTCGCCCACTATACCACAGGTGACAACTCCCGTACCGGGTGCCATGGTGGCGCCACAGGGACAGGGGCGTACAGGGGCTAATGGCTCTAATAAACGTAAATGTATGGCGTCTAGTACTCCTACGACCCCGGAGTGGGTACAGGAGCGCTGGGCACCACACGGCAGGTGGCCCGAGGGGGCGCCGGCGGCTACTAGTAGGAACAGGGACGCATACGAGCTGGGGAGAGATGGTGGTGGGAGACCCACGCCTTCGACTTTACCTCGGGAGAACCCGACAACATGGTTTGCTGACATGGGTAGGGGTGACAATGTATTAGCTCCGGGAGGAGCACAGCTTACACCACAGACACGTGAGCCCACGGGGATGCCCGGGGTCAGTATGCAACTCAGGACACTCTTTGTAAAGTTGTGCATGATGGCACCGGACTACGTTTTACACACCCTCCAGGGGCTGCAGCATCAGCTGCATTTATAAACTTAAGCGTCTTAACGTATGGAAGGGCAGCCAATCGTTTACTACTGGAATGCGCGTAGTGTGACTTCAAAGAAGGCGGAACTCCAAACATATTTAGCCCGGGTCCGTCCCTGGGTTGTGATTATCGTGGAAACCTGGTTACGGGTAGGGCAGGCATTTCGACTCCCAGGTTACAACATTTATAGAACGGACAGACAATCTCCGGGTGGGGGTGTGGCTATTTGTGTCGCAGACAACTTGTGCGTATATAATTGGAGGACGGGCATTCGGTTCCCACCGCACCTCGAGGCGGTTCGAGTCGTGCTGGGGGATCTCACTGTCGTCGGTGTTTATACATCGGGCGCTCGATTCACACTACGAGAGTGGGAGAGATTTCTTAACCCCCGTGATTCCAAATACTTACTTGTAGGCGACTTCAATATTGGACATTTCGCGACTTTAACACCGCAAAGGAGGCGATGCGTACCATTAGGACAACTGGCGACTAAACATAGATGGCAGATCCTTACGCAACATTTTACTACTCGGCAGGGATCGCTACAGCAGCTTGATTCCTCGCCGGACATTATATTCGCTACGCCTGACGTGACACAAAAACTACGGGTATCCCGCCTTGAATACACCACGGGTAGCGACCACTACCCGTTCATTCTTTACACCGCTAGTACCACAGCAGTGATGCCGCCGGACAGACGACTTCTCCGAACTGGTGACTTTGCGCCACATCAATTTCAGGTACACCTACAACACGTTACCCGACTACTCCATGACACCGATGCCACTTATGAACACCTGGAGAATACCCTTACCGGATATCTCGATCACTTCCATCCTAAAACACCTCGACGTCCACGCAGACTTCCAAGGCCGCCTTGGTGGACCCCAGAATGCGCCCGACTAGTGGCGGAGAAACGTCGGCTTTATGCTCAATTTCATCGGGAACGAACTAGGGAGACCTTCTTACTAGTGCGAGCTAAAGAAGCACACGTTCACCGCCGGTTCCGCCAGATTAAACGTGCAGCTTGGGCCACCTTCTGTAATTCGACTACTACCCGTACCCCTACAGTCCAGGTTTGGAAACGTCTTGCGTGGTTTACGAAAGCCAGACAATCAGCACCGGCACCGATATCGGGAAATCCACGACTGCAGATGGAATTCTTGAGACATGTCGCACCTGACTCAGCCCTGGATCCCCCCTTATCTCTTCCGGTTGATACCAATATATCCGACCCATTATTTCGACCGATTACCGGAACTGATGTCCGCAGTGTCGTGATTGGAAGATCAGATAAATCTACCCCGGGACTTGACGATATTACGTATCGACATTTGAAGGCTTTGCCCACCACATGGTACACTTTGCTTGCGAATGCCTTTACTTCCATCCTTCGTACGGGGTAGTACCACTGTCTTGGCGCGAGGTAATTATCTATCCAATCTTAAAACCGGGTAGCGCGGGACTGACCGCTGCAGACTATCGCCCCATTGGCATGCTCCCTACTCTACGCAAAACCTTTGAAAAATTACTACATGACCGTTTAAGCTTTTACTTGGAACGCTATACCTTATGGCCCGCCACACAATATGGATTTCGAAAGGGCCATGGCACCACATTCCCGTTATACATTCTTCTTACCGACATTAATATAGCCTTTCACACACACCGACAGGTGCTTGCACTTTTTCTTGATTTGTCTGCAGCGTATGACCATGTCCTTCTGCCGATGCTTATAGACCGTCTCCGTAAATATTCCATTCCATCTCGTATATGTGCGTTACTTTATGGCCTTTTTTACAATCGCCGTTACCACCTCGCGTCGTATTTTCATAATCCCCACACACGTACTACATCTCGCGGTTTGATACAGGGTTCAACACTAAGTCCTTTGTTATACTCGTTATACATTGGAGATATCCGATCCGAAGTGACAATCACTGCGCGTGTGGTACAATATGCGGACGACCTGGTGATATACACACCGATTCAACCGAATTCCGGGGGCGACTTTCGACTCTTTGAACTAGACTGCCTACGTGTTATACGCTTTTTGGAATCCTTGGGCATGCGGGTTAACATCCGGAAAACGAAATTCCAGCATTTCCGTAGATCCACTAGACCTTCACCATTTGTACTCCACATACTGGACCACGATCTAAGCCCGACACCGACGGTGAAATATCTAGGCCTTCATCTGCAACATAATCTCTCCACCTTATCACATTTCAAATTTCTTGTGACTGCCTTGAATCGTATCAAAAATCTCTTCAGAGCCTGTGCGGCCCGGCATTGGGGCATGCATCCTCTCTTACTACTCCGACTGATACCACCACTGATACACGCTAGATTGGAATACGGACAACTTCTTTTACCGCCATTATCGGGTGGAACTAGATGGACGCTGGACACCTTTTTCTACCAACTGTATAACATCATCTTTCACATTCCGGGTAAACCGGCTAAATACCTCTCGCAAAGACATTTCCCGCGTTATCATTTGGAACAGCGGCTATTTGCACTCAGCATACACTTTATGGCTGACCTACTAACTCACTCTCATTCCCCATTGTTACCTAAACTTACCCGTCTATACGAAATACTATGCGCCAAACCCGAAGGGGTGGCGCATTTACCTTTACCACTGATTCGCGCTCTTGCCTTATTCCGACAACGCACACAATATTATAGCACGCCGGTATACCCGGCGTATCTGCTGGACATCCCGGCCCACACACTCCCGGACTATGTACAAGTTGACACCCGAACATTCCATATTCCGATTTCAGATTATAAGACATTATGGCACGCGTACCGCGAGGACCGGAAGATCGCTTGGAAGGACGATTCCCCACTCCTAATCTTCACAGACGGCTCCAAAACCCCGGAAGGCACTAGTGCGGCGATCTATGTTGACACAACGTCCGAAACTTTTACATGGCGACTGGACGACGCTACTACTATTTATACGGCGGAGTCTATTGCACTCTATAGGGCACTGAAGTACCTACATGGTCATTTAGTACCACACTGTATTGTATTTACTGACTGCCGCAGTCTTTTGACGGTTCTGCAATGCCCGGTCCGGTGGCCCAAGGTTCCTATATATGAAGTGCTTATCCGGAATCTCCTGTATACTTTACCGGGGACGGTACACCTATTTCTAACCTGGATACCGAGCCACGTAGGAATCCCGGGTAACGAATGTGTGGATGCAGCTGCGCGGGACGCGACGAAGAACCGGACGACCTGTGACCAGTTACGGACGCCTCCATCGGACATTGTAAGACATCTATTACGGGGGGTGCCCGATGTGGGACTGATGCCGCATACAACTGCAGATCATCTAACTACATTTTTATCTAGTTATCCAAGACTACCTAATCGAGCGTTCTCGTCCTACTTTCGCCTTCTATTTCATGTGGCTTTGACTCCTGCGTATCTCTTTCGTATCGGTCTCCGAGATACGGACCTCTGTACCTGTGGTCATCGGGGTGATGTTAATCACCTTTTTTTTGAGTGCCCCCGTCACCAGGCCGCTACGGCTGCTCTTTTTGCCACTTTACACGACATGGGTATTATGGGACCATACCATTTACCTTCGATTCTCCTGCCATTCTCCGGACATCTTTGTAGGGCTTTATTTAGATTCATCACACGCGCTAAAATGAAGTTGTAGACGATGGTGTCCCCACTCCTCCTTTTAAATACGGCGCCTGATATCCCTGCTGCTAACCGTTTTCCTGAGACGCAGTAGCTCACCTTTGGTGGAGCAGTAGCGTCTAAAAACAAGCCAACAACAACAACAACAACAATCTAAAGAATGCGACTTGGATCTTCTTGGTAACAATGACAAGTGTTTTCTGAAGTTAATCCTATGAAAATGTAGATGTGATCTTATCTTTTAATGTATAATGGTATTGCAGATGAGAGCACCGATGTTTTGGAGGTGGTGATGATGCCAGACAATGCTGTATCCAGCACCCCAGCCGAAATCTTGGAGGTAATAATGGTGCCTAAGAGTGATGTGCCTCAAGATTCTGCTGGTATGGATCAAAGACTTGCCCTAGTAGAAGGTAAGGAATTCCTGTAATAATATATCTGTGCTAAGTTGGCAATGGCCAGAAGTGTGGTATTGTCTATATCATGCAGTGTGCTCTTGGTGTGTGTACACTAAAGAGCTGGAGCAGCATTTTCCCCTATAAATTTGAGGTATCAAATATATATGTTTGTCCTATAATTGGACTTTATTCAGGCAGTGAATGGGGAAGGTGCCAAAGCTGTGTCACATTCATGTATAGCGGAACATAAAGTATCACCCTTGTTCATGAAATTAATTTTTTTTCTTCTACTTTTATGATATCTATTCTACATATTTCATCTATGAATGTTGTATGAACATGGGGCCTGTTAGAACAACTGATATATGTAGTGTGCCTGCCCACTGTACAAATGTTCCAGAATCAATTCTAGTTTTAATCAAGAAGGTTCCTTGGTATGGTCAGTTGGTGTGTGATACTGAGCAAAATGTGACATGTCAGTATATTTACTGGTGTGTAACATGACACCTGCACAACAAAATTATACCTTACTGCTCATATACCATTTTACAGATGCTGCCTTAAATAACATCTCTTGAGAGTGAAATTGTCTCGTGACTCACAATAGTTAAACCAACGTTGTTAGTAGAATTTCTTGAAAATGTAATCCTGCATATTTTGGAAGGGCTGTTGGAGTAAGGGACATCTTTGCATCCTCAGGAAATGTCTGCTAAATTCCAACTCAGTAATGTTTATGTAATCTGTATTCTGCATATCAGATGGATGTGTTTTAAAAGAGCTTGTTTTTATGGGTGTAGGAGATCTAAAAACAAGTATATCTAGTGATATATGGCTTTTAAGTTAGGTTCTTGTGTAATTCTGCTTCTGTTACAGGCGAAGAGGGCATAGAATGTAATATGTATATTGAATTGTAACTCACTGTAGTAATAAATCATTTTGTAATTTTCAGACCCTGACTGGGGAGACTATTCTTCGAAGATGTTGAAAACCCCCAAAAGTGCTGCACTGCGAACCAACAGTACTGCAAGTAAGTTTGTTTAGACATGCATGGCTGCTAACAAGCCTTAAAAGATACCTTGGTAGATACATTCCACCATCCAATAGGTTTTGAGCATGGAATACCCTGGAAATAAATGGCCCTTTACTGATGTAATTCAGCTTTACTTAAAACAGTAAGAAATGCATGTGAGCGAAGACAGAATAAGCTCAGTCCACGTGTATATTGGGCATATTTTAGTTTGTGTCTGGACACATTTACGTTTGTGTCTGGACACATTTACATAGGATTTCTTTGTACTTTTTCTGCTGCTTACAAAAATATTGTATTCCATCCAAAATTCTAATACAGATTTCAGTATAAGTAGATGTTTTGAAACTGAATAATAAAAAAAGGTCTCCCCAACTCAACTTGTGAGTTGAGGACATGCTGACGATGGGAACAAACCATCTCCCGAAACGTGTTCAAGTAGGAATGTTTCAGTGATGTACTGTAACAACCTTCAACTCTCTTTATTTTAAATTATGACACATCACTGTTACTAGCTTCTAAATCTTCAAAATTAGTCAAAAAAAGGTCTGTTTGTAAATGGCATAACTCAAAAACGAAAGGTCGGTTGAATATGAAACTTAAATTCTAAGTTCAGCATTATTCCAAGGATGCAACTTTAAGGTTCTCAAGAAAACCCCCCCTCACCGCAAACTACGCTTTGAATGGAAAATTTTGATTAAAATATCATATGTTTTGGATATGTAGGAAATAATGCACATAATTAGTCATATAATGTTTCTTTCTTTCTTTTTTTTTTGGTGGAGTTGACTATTTTTGAGATACTCTGTTATTGTATGAATTTTGAAATACTACACTTTTCTTAAATAGGAAGATATTCATTTTTTTGTCATCCTGCGAAGAGCATACAGTTTCAAAGATATCACATAGCGACACACTTTTTAAAAATGTGACTCGTTTTACATACTGTATCCTACAAGAAATATGTAAATTGAATTGAAAGCTGATCTGGATTAACATGAAGTAGCTAGAGAAATAAGTTTTTGTAAAAGAGCCAGTAGAAAAAGTCAGGCGAGTTCAACATTACCAAATATTTATATACAGGAAACTAAGAAAATTGGTTATAGAACACTAATTGTTTTACAATTGCAATTAATCCATCTTTGTCTCGATATATATAAAAGAAGTGATCAACCCATTGTCAACGCAATAAATTCGTTGACAGAAACAGCTTTTATGTTAAGAGACAAATTGTCATGCTTGATGTATGAGCAAACCAAATAATTTATAAAAAAAATCTGATGTGTTACACTCACATGACTTTCTCTACTTTTGTACAATCTAATTTTACAGACGCCTATTCTCCATATGCTTCATGTTAATCGAGAAATCGAGATGTCAATCTTATTGGTAATTTTCTTGTAGATGCAAGGGAAATATGGTAGCTTTTAAGCGATAGTCAAATATTTTAACGCTGGTTGCTATGTGGTGCATTCCATTCTCTTTGCATGTCCAGGACATAAAAAAAATGAATAACGCATTTGAGAAAAAGTATAAGTATTGGAAAATTTAAGGAAATAACAAGCAATATCTCGAAAACGGTTCACTCAACAAAAGAAATGTATATGACATAAGTTGTGTATTTTAACGCGATCTACATTATTTGTGTAGTAAAATTTTGTCTATCCCTTATGGTTTACCAGTTATGCAAAAGTCGTTCACAATGAATACTTTTGGAGACATTCCCAGAAAATTCGAGATATACATTTCATTTCTCATGACATTATGTTAAACATATGAAATTTTCATCAAAATCGTTAGAGCCATTTTTGAGAAAATTAAAATTTTCGAAAAATCTTCCATGTAAAGGGAAGTCTGGGGTGGGGGGATTTTCTTGAAAACCTTCGTGTCGCATCTCTGGAAGATACTGAACCTAAATACCAAGTTTGGTGCTTATCCGACTGTTCGTTTTTGAGTTATGCTGTTCACAGACACACGCACACACACACACACACGGACATGTTTCCAAAAATGCTTTTTTTGGTTTCAGGAGGTCTCAAAACATGTATTTCCGGCGAAATCTCGGTATCGAATTTTTGGGTGGAATGCAATACTTCCCCTACTTACTATACGTAGTAGAGAAAGTAATAACCTTGTTTGAATAATGGTGCACTTGCCCATAATAGAACAGCAATCATGGTCATGGGTTATCCATTCCAGAGGGCTGTAGACATTAGCTACAATTTCTTTGTTGCTCAAATAAATGTCTAAAACCACATTAGCAAATTGAGAACTGTGGCGTCAGATAATTCTCTCACAGGGAATGGTGTGTGGGTGTGAGTTATTTTTAGGCAAAGAGAGAAGAAATTCTCAATACTCAAGTGTTTTCAAAATAGAAATTCTGTATCTTACTTCTGTTCAGGGTATAGAGCATACAGATAAAAAAATGAATCAAACCTAGCATAAGAAAAAGAGCATTTATCAAATTACACTTTTAAAGAAATACAAAATGTCAAAAGCTTACATTCCACTGAAACATTAAAAATGATTCATATTAAGTTCGAGGGCAAACAAAGCAGTTTGTTTTCAAGGTTTTGAAGACATTTGCTTTAAACTTAATTTCAAAATTGTTTTGTCTTAAGGAAATGTGAAATTTGACACATTATCAAAGCCTTTATGTTTAACATAAAAATAGCTAAAAACAGTCACAGCATATCTTGGACTCAGCGGTGAGTTGAAACATACAGCTTGTGTGAATTGTCATGATAATCCATATGCACAAGAGAGGAGAAATGAGTAGTGGTGGGGAGCAAGTGATATCACAATTCGGAGGCAGCCACATACACAACACATTGTAAACAAATGTGTAAGGTTACCTTGCATTTGAGCTCGCAGCAGTTGGAACACTGACCCCCCATCTCTGTTATTATGCAAGTGGTCTGGTCAGTGCTATTGAGCATATGTGCTTCAGGAGTGGGGGACTGTCACGACGATTTACACAAACTGTATTTAAATTTGTACATGTGACATTTCCCTACCTAAAGCTTCAGTTTTGAGACAATCTTCTAGTTTACAAACCTTGGACCACTATATTGTCCCTGAATGGCAATGTTTCCATGTATATGCAAGAAGCAATAAAATTGTGGCTCTGGAATAGCTGCAAGTTTTATTATCTGCATTTACAAAGAAGAGAAATAAACTACACCTTAGTTTCATTAGTGTGTAATCATAAATTTTGTGTTCTCCACAGATAGGAAACCAAGACTGTCGCCATCTCTTCATGGGAAGGACCTTTCATCTTGGGCGGCAGAGAGGAAAGTACTTGCGACACTCCAGCATCAGCTGCTTCAAAGAGAATTTGATGCTAGAGAAGCAAGGGAAAAAGAACTGCATGAGCACAAGCTAGAGCTTGTGCAAAAGCAAAAGGCAAGAGAGAAGGAACTGCATGAGCACTGTTTGGAAGTGATGCAAAAGAAAAAAAAATTATTGGACCTAAAACTTATGGTGGCGGAAAATAAGTTAAAGAACAAATAAAGCAGTTTTTATCAAATAAGTGTTTTATTCTTAGATACCCTAATTATTTACACTGAAAATATCTTTATTCAATTGATAAACAGAAATTAGCTACATTTCATTAGAAAGAAAAATAAAATTATGAGTAGGAATCTGAAGAGAGGTGAATAATGAACATAAAAATGTAACACAAAGTAATTTACAACATTACCCAGAAGATTCATTAATTTTCTCCGAGTCCTTCCACATCAAGTCGCACAATACTTCACCAGGATTACAAAAGCAAAGTGATTTATGTTTGAAATTGTTTTTATTTTAAATCCAACTTCTGAAAAGCGGCTCGCCTATCTGCCTACAGGTGATAAAATTATGTTTTACAGTCCAATGTAAAACTTAATATGTAATCTTTTACTTGATATAATTAATTATTTACATCAATTTTTAAATTCCAAGCATTCTTCAAAGTATATATTCCTATTAACCCGCATACTTAAACTTCTATAAAAATTATAAATAAATTCCTTGTAGTTTTTTTAATATCTTTGCATAAAACAAAGATAAGATCCTGTATAGCTAATTTTAGAAAGTGGTGTGTAGAGGGATTCTAGCGCAGTGCAACTGGAGAGAAACAGGACTCTGTCATTGGATGCCTTGTCATTTGTTTACAGCATTTCAGTTGCATTAATTTGCTCATATATAACTGTTAAATTTGGCATACAATTGAGAAAAATTCCAACTTTCAATCTTATCCTATGGGAACTAACTTAACTACAATTTAAATGCACACTTTTTTTACCTTTGGGTTCTCAAATGAATACCATCTGGTTATTATTGGTTGATAGAACAAATTAATTTAGCTCCAAGGTACCAGGGATCACTTGCATTGCTGTATCTTGCCTGAAAATGATCACTATGTTCAAAACCGCTTCTTGCTTTGAGGTACATAATCACTGCTAGCAGTGGGTGGTACTTTGGGAAATTTTTTTTTGACCTGGATCACATAGTTCTAGGTCTAGTGAAGAAGTTAAGTTCTCGATTTTTAACTTTGTAAACATATTGTAGGTAACTAAGCTTAATGATTTCTGCCTTGTGTTATGCTTGGAAACAATGAATGGATTGAAGCAATAGTCATAGGGCGATATGCACAGTCATTACCTTAAAGATACCTTAAGGTTTCCGTAAGGAAAGGAAAAGGATAGGCGAAGGTATGATTTCGTATGCAGAGATGATTTTTAAGGACTCCTTAGCCTTGAGGATGCCTTGAGGAGCGCCTTCGGAAATACTCGGAAAATGTCCGTGAAATTATTTGAGTGTTCATAATTCTCATACGAATACGTCACTTTCAGCCAATAGGAAATATTCATAAACATAAACACGACGCACATGAATAAGCATGGCGGGTGAAACTCCTCATAAGATATTTTCTCCAGAGGAAAAGTCAATTTTAATTGATCTAATCAAAGAGAAGCGAATTATTGAGGATAAACGAACGGACATTGTAAGTGTTGCTAAGAAGAAGGCAGCATGGGAGGAAATCGAACACCAATTTAATAGCAGCAATGCCGTGTTCAAGGTAAGAAAATAAGTTTGGTTAAGTAGGTATTACAACTGCGAATATCTAACAGCATTTGTGGTATAATTTATTCAAATGTAATTACTACAGTTTCATGGAGTATTCTAATTTTTTAAATACACTTACTATATTAAATAGAAGCTCAACACGATTTGTCAGTGAAGGTTAATGCATCTGCCATTCAATTCGGATTGGTGTTATAAAAATATGCATCGAATTCAAAACTATTTCGATACACCAAGTAATTTGTATTTTAACGTTTGCCAAAAATAACTGATTAGGAACCTTAAGTTCCGTATTGAAATCATTTCAATATGTATTGAGCCCACCTTCCTAGAACATTGATGGTGTGTATGTTTGTAATGCGGAGAACCCAAATTCGATCTCTCATTTAAAACACGGATCGAACGTATAATACTCAATATGGCAAAGCTACTCATTTGAATACTGCATGAAAATATGGTAAATGCATATTCACTTCTTAAGGATATCCATATGTGACAATAGGCAAAAATTCACAAAAATTCATTTTCGTGTTATTAAATACTATAATACAAAAATCTTGCCAGTTTATCGAAGACTTGCCAATGATGAGCTTCTTAAAGATGCAGATCAGGCAAGACACAAAATGCTAATGAGTAGCTTATGTCATCTGGGCAAAATGCCCCATGAAATATTTGTTTACAAAAAGAAATTGGAAATTTGTGTAACTTCTGCTGTGTCTCAGTTCAACATGGGGTATAGGGCTAGTCAGGAACAAAGTTCATTTATTAAATAAAACATTCATAAGTCAGAAACACTGCTATTTTTATGATGCAATTTTGAAACCTCTTTTCTCATTTTTTAGGTTTTTCAGCACTTTTTTCAAATGTAAATTGCTCCACACAATGCAGTTTTCATGATAAATGTATGCACTTTGCTGTAAATGCTAAGATATAACACATAAGATAATGATGAGATGAATTTTGTATAAAGTGAATAGTTCTGATGTAATTAAATAATAATTGTTATGCTTTGACAATTGTTAAAAATATTCATATGACATATTAAGTATTTTTTTTTCTTCCAAACTAGCAGGGTAATCAAAAGTTCATCTTTAAAATTAATTGCAATACTATTAAAGAGTGTAAATAAAAATATTTTTTTTAAAAAAAAATAACTGCATCGTGTTGAGCAATTCTTCGAAATGCTAAAAAATTCAATAAAATTATTAATAACTCTGGAAATAATTTGAACAGATGCATGAAATTTGGTACATATACTACTCATTAAGTCCTAGTTCTTTTGTTTAAATTTCAAATAAATCAAATTAAAATTGTGGATTTTATAAATTTCACAAATAGATATCCTTAAAGCAGCCCTATTACTTGAATTAATTATGCATTGCTGTATTGCAATATTTTATATAAATTAAACAATGGTGTATTTATGGTAATAGTTACACAATTTCTTTTGTTTATTTCAGCGAACTTTGGCCCAGCTAAAAAAATGCTGGGATAATATAAAAACAAAAAGGAAGAGGGACATGGCAACCGAGTCCAGGTTAATTATGAAGACTGGTGGTGGTCCACCACCTCCTACCGCATCAGCAACACCAGAACTTGAGCTGGTAGTGCCCCATTTGGGTCACAATATGGGGTTCTGGTTCGACTCTGATGCTAGTGCTATCAGATCACTTCCAGGTACCTAATCATGCACTTACAACACATTCTTGTAAAGCAAATAATGCTTGATTTTCTAAATATTAACTATTAGGGAAAATGTGCTCTTTTTCTATGTATTAAATATTTATTACTTAATTTTTCAGTCTTATCGGCACCAACCTGTAGCCAGCTTGACACTGCAGCTGCGGGTAGCAGTTTTAATGCGCAAGGTAATTAATTTAAATATGTTATTTGAATATAAAGTTTTATGTGAAATAAACTATCAAATTGGAGAACTCATAATTCCATTATAGCTATCTATTACTTCCTTTGAAAAGAAATTATGATAATTATTTTGAAGTTGTTATAACAACGTTTTAATCTAATGAGATCTAATCCACTTTAGCTAAGAGATTTACTTATTCCCAATCGCAATCTTTAAAAATTGTAACCTTGTGTAACTTTAATGTGTTCACGTTACCATTACTCATTCTTATGGAGCTGTGTACCTCAGATACATTCTCATAATTCAAGTACTGAATTAGATTTTCTTAAGTGGACACAACATTTCAAAATAATTAATTGTATTTCGTTTTGCTTATATATACATATAAAACAATTTTAGTTAATTCACAGCAGAAACTATTATTATTTCAGACTCGCAGTGTACTCCTGTTGCCAGCGAAAGCACTACTGCCGGTTCTTCTTCACAAGGTAATTTAACAAACTAATAAAATATATATTCACTGTATTATTTGAAACAATTATTTTTTTATTTATTATATATAATAAGTAATGTGGTTTTATTATTATCTACAGCTTATTATTGTTTCAAAAACAGCATTGATTATTTTATATTGATATGTTACAGATCAGTCATGTGATGCATCAACTGACAGAGATGCCCCTATCACAGTAGAAGAAGGTAACAGTAATTTAAACAATGATACGGCAGTGGGTCTGTTCAACTGCAAATAACAGTTTATTGCAACATAATTGTTTATTCATAAAGCATTAAATAATAATTTAATGAATCTTTTTCTTGATAGGTCAAAATCATCCATCACTATCAACTCCACGTCCAAAAAAACGCCTTTCGAGGGAGAGCCTTGTGGAGGATGAATTAGAGCAACGCATAAAAAGGCATAGGTTCCAGATGGAGTGCGATTTGAAGCTGCAGTCCCTCCGGGAGAAAGAACTCCAACTTCTTGTGGAAAATGCTGGGAAGGAAGAAGAGCGGAGGAGACAAGCTTTCGAATGGGAGGAGGAAAGGAGGAAGCTGGCTTTCGAGTGGGAGGAGGAAAGGAAGAAAAAGGCATTCGAGGCAGAGGAGAGAAGAAAGGAAGAAATGCATGTGCTACAATTGGAACTGAAAAAGAAAAGTGTTATTTAGGGCAGAAAACTGTGTTGTACATCGTCCCACAATCTTGTAAGCAAATTATGTATTCACAGACTTGTTTAGCTCGAAGTTCAATACCTTTGGAATTGCTTTGTTGAAGGAACACTTGTCAGAAATGTGCTACAACTTCCTCAAGCTTCAGTCTTTAACATTTATCAGTGCAAATAACATTAAAATTAAGTATTTACAATATTTTCCATTCCATCCTCGAGAATGGGTTTAATTATAAGCTAACAGAATGGTCAAACTTATAATAATACCAAATAATTCATTTCGTTACTTCTTTAATAAAAATTAGTTGCTTGCAAATTCAAACTAAACAAAATATTAATACTGTTAACATGTGAATTATACTTTTTAAACCAAGAACTGTTTCAAACTTATTATAGTTATTAATTTAATTACAGTTTTGATGTAATATCTAATTAAATTATGGTGTAAGTAATTCATTTACTTCAAAACAAAATGTTAAACATAGATACACCAAAAACGTGTAATAAAATAGTTTATTAGCCTGTTTTATACACACTGATTTTCAGTATTACAAAATTGGTTACGTATATATTGTTGAGGTTTAACATTCGTTAACCTGGTATGTAGGTCATTTCAGACGATAAATGTATGAAATAGAAATGATGCTCAAGTTTATACACATTTCGGGATTAATAATTGTTTGCATATTTAAATTATCCAGTTAATCGCATTGCTGAGAGGGACACTAGTTAAAAACAGAATACCCTGTTGTACATACCATCACTGAATAAACAATATTGCACAACTGACATTTTAATAGTTTTTATTTTATATTGTTATGTTAACCTTGCTTGAGTTGTCAGTATTTTGGTGAGTGGTTTCCTTTTTAGGCATGCGAATCTTTTCTTCCACGCTCCGTTCGCTCTATTATGTTCCTTATTGATTAGTGAACTCTATTGTATCTGAAGTGAAAGGAATAATATAAAACATTATTTTTTATTGTTGCAAAAATGTAGCTTGTGTAATTACAGAATACTAGCATACTAAAGAGCACACAAAATTATCTCCTAAAGCTGATATGATATAGATAACCTGCTGATTTACCAAAAATGTAACATGTAATAGCTTTCCTTCACACTTTATCCAGGCTTAGGACTGGCAGCAAATATACTGGCGTGTTTAAAAGCTGGAAGAATTTCCGCTGTCAAAATCTTAGGCTAAATCTGGTTCACAGAACGTATTTACACTATGTACACTCCCAGATAACAAGAGAAACAAACACAGAAAAATTGCAACTCTGTTGTTAAAAGTACATTTTTATATGGTTCAGAAATATGGATCTGCCCTTGGTCCTTGTTACATACAAATGCTCAGTTAAAATGTCTTTGTATGAACTGTTGCCTGAGAATGCGTGCCCGTGGGTTCTGTACAGCATTGGCATTGGCCACAGGTATACCCTCTACTGGATCTTCTTCCACATTCTCGAAGTAATCTCGCCTCTGAATGCCAATGTTGTGTAAAATAGCACATGTAACAATTATGGCTTGTGTGGTGATTGCTTTTGTAAGTAATTTCCTCCTTAGACAAGGAAATCTTTGTTTCCATACCCCGTTCAGTCGTTCTATGATATTTCTAGTGGATTTGTGAGCTCTGTTGTATCTGAAATTAAAGGCACAAATTATTGTATTTCAGTGTGTATTCTTGTAAAAATCTAGCTTTAGTAAATTTACATTTCTGTTATGCTTTTTGAAGCACAGAGAGTTAATTACGTACATGTATATTTCACACTTATTTACCCCCCATCGGTATCATTCTCATGACATGTAAGTATTCAAATGGAAATTACCTTCGTTCTGCTGGGGTTCTCACGTGATGATCCAGTATAGGAGTGTAAAGGTAGGGCAGTTGTGGATAGCCATTGTCTCCAAGCAGAATTCCATGTACTCTGCCATCAATAAATTTCTGACAAATAGCAGAGTTGTCAAAAATTCTGCTATCATGCGTTGATCCTGGCCAACGTGAAACAATGTCCATGATCTCCATCTGAGGTCCACAAATTAGCTGAACATTAAGAGACATCCAACCCTTCCTATTCCTGTACAATTCGGCAAACTGTCCTCCGGGACTTTGAATAGGAATATGGGTGCAGTCTATTACACCTGAAAAGATATAGAAATAATGTACAGTTGCTCAAACCTTTTATGAACATAAATAAAAAATGCAGCATTTGAAATTACTATTGGCTTTCATTCACGTTGCAACTGATTTTATGAGACTCCTTCAATATAGAGTTTTGATCCACCTACCTATGCTTAAGAAAATGTTATATTATGCCCTTTCATTTGTATCCATATTTTCAAATTTGGTATCTACTATCATCATGAGTGTCTCATGATTTATTAGCTTAATGATAGGTAATAAGCCACTACCCTGTTTTAGTCATTAGTAAATATTATTATTACCTGTTACACCTGGAAACTGAGCCACTTCATAGAATAAGTTTCTATTGTTGCCGTACTGTTGTTCCGTTAATGGAAATTTCACAAATTGACTTAAGTTCTGCGCAATACCAATAGACACTCGCTTGATAATGCGGCTCACTGTGCTCTGGTTTATCTTTATGAGATCTCCATTAACAATCTGAAAATACAAATAATGAAACTAAAACATAAGTTTATCTTAAGTATAAACACAATGAAACTGTAACTATTACTATCATTAAAACATTAGGAGCATATTTCAGAATAAATTAAAACTTATTTACTAATAGAGCGATGCCAAAAATATACTAACCAATTAAAATCACATTAAAGAAGGCTTTTTAAGATAAAAGGAAAGCTTTTACACTACTACAATTTTAGGAATATATTTTTATATCTAAACTAAAACCGGCTGTACCAAGCTAAAAGCATGCATTTTAGCCAAACAGCTCATGAGCAGTGAACATCCCTCCCCCCAAAAAATAAATTAGCCGTAAATTTGGAAGCAGACAAACTAAGCAAAGCTAAGCTAACCTAACCTAAAATTTTACCGCTAACACTCGCACGCTATCCATTTTACTACTTATATACTATGCAAGGGGCTGAAAATCACATTCTCAGATATCAAATTGACGCACATTTTTTGCACGTTATTCTTATATAACGGACACAATCTGTGCATACCGCCCAATGTTTTGAGTACACTTATATAACTGAATTAGCTTTACAAATAGGTTTTAATTACACTTTATTTACCTGGAAATCTCCAGTTGCATAAAATCTGAGTGCACAGAGAATTTGATGAATTGGAGGAAGTGGTAGGCCTCGTTGTGTCCTCCGTTCTTGAAAATGCACTAGTGGCAAAATAGCTTCTGTTACAGTATTCTTTGAGAATCTGTAACGTTTAAAAAACTGTAAATCGCTATAATGCTCTAGAGGGTTTTCGTGGTCTCGCAAATACCTCCTTTGCAATGGTGGCTCATGTTCCAAAGCTATATTTTCCATAAAATCGAGAAACTCGATCAATTCGTGGTTAAGTATACCCGCCATTGTGCAAAATACAATGGAAGGAATCCTTAAGGAGACGACAAGGTTGCTTTCGACAACCTTCGCTGTTCCTTGAGGAAGCCTCAAGGCCTCCTTAAGGATTTTAACTCTGAATACGAAATTCGTGCAAACTGCTAAGGAAACCTTAAGGTATCTTTAAGGTATTGACTGTGCATATCGCCCATAGTCTTGTTTCTTCAGTTCTCATTATGCACAACTAACACAAAAAGCAACATTTAAAACGAAACAGCGGAGAAAGGCTTAATAGAATGCCAAGATTCCAGTTGCCAACTTACACCATTAGTCATAGCCTATCACGTTTGTACGGTGTAACCATTGACCATGCTGCTGCTGCAGTGTGAGGCTCTCATCAGCAGTCTATGTTCTAAAACCCTATGCGCTAATACATACTGTTTAAAAGCGTACTTCTAAGGAAAATGCCATCCTGATATTAACAGATTTGAAACAAAATATATCGCATTTCTTCTGTATTTTTTCCAGATTTTAATATTAAGGGATTAAATATGATATTGTGGTTTAAAATTTTCATACTAAAAAGTGATTGTTTTCTTATTATGAGTAAATATTTTGAATAAGGAAATCCACACTGTTTTTATCTACAAAATGATGTATTGTTCTTATCCCCGATTATTCTGTATTCTGAGAATAAATTTCTTTTATGTAACCTTGTGCATGTATAAGAAAAATGTTAAGCTGTAAATCCTAAAATAATTTGATTTTCTGCAAAATAAAAAATATGTGTGCATTTATTTTATGTGCGGAACACACAAACTGAAATTCAGAGAAAGTGATGTTTTATGTATGTTCTGTTTGATGTGGAATGACTCATAGTGCATTAGGAAAGATTATATACTTCTAGTTGTTACACTCTATCTGCCTGTAGCCTATTTCTGAAATAGTCCACAAATTTTCTGCGAGTAGCATCGCGCGCGTGGTAAGGGGCATTTCCTTCCTGGAGTGCTGCCAACACATGCTGCTCCTGAATGTATTCCTCCAACTGGGCCTGGATGTTTGCATCTATTGGAGGAACATCTTCATGGTTGATTCGTGCAATATTATGCAGCACAGCACATGCTACAATTACCTCCTGAACGAGATCAACATTTGTCTGGATTCCCAGGGAAAGAATGGGGAATCTTGCTTTCAGGACACCATAGCATCTTTCAACAACGTTTCGTGTTCAAATCTGTGATTCATTATACAGTTGTTCCTCAGGTAACTGAGGAGCCTGCAAGGGTGGAAGGAGGTATGGGCCCACCGCATATGCTGAGTCACATAACACAATACTGTTTGCAAATTCATTATTCTCCAGGCGGTTTCTCAACCTGGAGTGGTTATAAATTGTGGAATCATGTGTAGACCCAGGCCATCGTGCCACAATGTCTCTTATCAATTTGGCATCCACCAAGGTCTGCACATTGAATGAAAAGTAACCTTTTCTATTGCGGTAGTGCTCTGCCTCCTTACCACCTGGAGATTTGATCCGCACATGGGTGCAGTCAATAGCTCCTAAAACTCTTCGAAAAGCTGCAATTTCAAAAACATTTGCCTGAACACTCCTCACTTCTTGTGCTTGTGGCAGACTGATGTATCTCGGCCGTAATGAGGCAATGGCAGTAGTGACACTCTTGATGACTCTGCCTGCTGTGGTCTTATGCACACCACTGAGGTCACCAACAGAGGTGTAGGTGCCAGCTGTTGCATAAAAGCGCAATGTCATTAACAGCTGCTCTGTTCTTTGCTGAAAGGCGCGCATTTCTGAAAAAAGAAAAGTTCTTATTGTTTCTTTTTGTACAAGTAGAATTGAGGCTTTACAGCACATTACTGCTTAAGTCATGAGCATCCTGACAAATCAGAAAATACGAACATCAGCTCTAGTCCTGTCTGCAATATATCTAAAACAACTCTTTGTAATAACAATTATGTGGGGAGGTGGCATATACCTTTTTATAATCTCAGATTCAAAGGTTAATGATTTTACAAAAGGGATACAAAAAATGTGCTAACACATCTGTAAAACATTTCAGCAACATATAAAAGTAAATACGTCTCATTGCACTACAGTCCATGAAGGGCCTGCCAACCTCATGCCCGCTTATGCACAGCAGAGGTGGGTGAAGTGGCATCTCTCAGCTGGAAAATTAACTTACGAGGCCAAGAGTGCCTACTGCATCTCCTCACTTTCGTTACAATGCTGAGTGGGCACCAGTCCTATACCCAGGACTTAAAATTCTCACTCCCATGAGTGGGATGTAACCAGAGCTCCATACACTAGCTCAAAGTGCAGGACAGTAACATCATAGAAACAGCACTTATTCTTTAAGAAATATTGTACAGTGAAGTGACTAATAAAACTACATGCAACAACATTCACACAAAACAGGTTTACTTCGAAAAATGGAAATATGTTTGAAAGAAATTGCATTAATGTTGATTCCTTAAAATATATACATAAACTTTTGTTTCAACTAATATTTTCAAAGTAGGGAAAAATATTTGCATCGGCAAATAGTCAAAAGTGTCCCAATGCATGTGGTTAACACCATTTGATTTAGGTTTCTCAAGCATTTATTTTGCAGCTGATGCAGTCAAAAGTGTCCCAATGCATAACAAAATGTGATTAGCATCACTTGATTTAAGATTACTTAAGCATTTGTTTTGCAGCAAATGTCATTTACCAAGTACATGCTTTTTTTTTTCTTCTTTTCCTACTCTGATAGTGAAGCAGCATCAGGTAAGACCAACGAAGTAGAACCTCCTACTGTAAACACTATTTATAATACAACAAGCTTCCTGCTTTAGCAGTTTACTTTAGCATTTGTGCTAAATAGTATTACAAATGTGTTATGCATAGCTTCAGTACCTTCAATATCTTTGGAATTTCTGGTGATTATTCAGCTGAACTTCCTTACACATCTTTCTTACATTATACACATACATTCTTGATATCTCTCAAAACTATAATGTATCTTCCATTGTTTTTTAATCTGTGCAAGGTCCCCATCAAAGATAAATACCTACTACAAATGAACCTGTTATAGTCTCCCCCTAAAAGTTTGCAGTGTTTAAAAACAGTAGTGTGGTATTATTAAATAATGATGATGAGAGGAATAGGAATAAGCAAAGTTTCAATTTGTATAAAATCTGGAGTGTACTACATGAAACATTTGTAACTATCACTGATTTGGTTTTACTGTTATTTTTTTGGCATTTAAGTAACCTGTACTCGCTATGCACAACAGGGATAATGGCTGCACTGGCATTTAGTAATGCTAAAGATATATGTCCTGAGTAGTGGTTTAACATTGCAAATCTCTCAAGTCACAACTACAATACTTGTGTGATCTATGGGAAGAGAGGTTGTCCAAAACTATGTGTAAGAAAAGTAAATAAATAAACCATGCTGCAGGAATAATGATCTGCCATTGGTGGTCCCATGTCGTAGATTTATGGCACATAAAAGTATTTCAAGTGTGATAAAGAGGCCTCTGAGGAAAATTTCTGGTCTTTCACACCCAATACAGAATGCTTAGAACCATACTAGTTAAAGAGCATCTATAAATAAAACTCAACTTAATTTTCTGCCAATTGGTTTTGTTGAAAATAGCACATTTTATAAGTAAAAATGCTCTACTCTTGTTTGCATAATATTAGGTTTGTTCCAGCACACGGTTCTGAACGGGTTCGGAACTAATCCCAACACATGCTAATGCACATGCGCCAGTCCGGTACGCTCACAGAACTAATTCGGAATTTTGTGTGGTTGGAACACTACTTGAACCGTTCGCGTTCTGTCACGGCCTTCTTCGTTGCACGGTCAATCAGAAGACGATCAAATATTTACGTTTACAGCGTTGATGAATGAAATCAAACTCCGCCGATGTACATCGTAAGCGTTTCTTTCATACGGATTCCAGTCCTAATATTCGAGCAAAAATAAATCGCGTTCGTTTATCGGCTTAAAGCCATTGATACTGAGTTATTGCGAATAACAATTGTAATTTATAGATATTGTATTTAAACCAGAACCCGGAAAAAGTAATTTAACACAATTCCAATTTAACATTAGGTTTCCTGCTACAGAAGCTTCTAAACACAATGTTTAATTTAAAACTCCAATACTCTGAGACAATGACACCCCACATAAATTCTATTCCGAACGTAATTCAAATAATACAAAACTACATGGTACCAATGTACGCTTATGATCAGGGTTAGGATTTTTAGTTGTAAATTTCAGATGAAAAAAGGAAGGGAAAAGGTGCTCAAATAAGGTGAAAAAGGCACAATAAGGTGCTGGTTTATTTAAGGGGATGCACAACTGAAATTGCTATTTTCTAAACTATCTATTCAATTGGGCTGAAATTTTTATTTCTTTATATATAATTGTTTTGTGAATTATAGCCCAGTCTTAATAATTCTCGGAACTGCGCGGTTGAGGTTATTGTCGTCTCTGCCTACCCAGGCTTCGTCTCCACGTAAACAGATGACGTCTCTCACAGCAACAAACTCACATTCACGAACAGCAGGCTACTGATTCTGGTGGAATAGAATCACTCATTGTCAATTGCATTATTGCGGGCTACTTTATAGCAGTAAAGTGGGAGAAAGAGGTTTTCGTCGAACACACAATTATTTTCCATTGTTGCGGGTGTGCTTTCAATTCCCGCGCGGCGTTTACTGAAAGAGGTAGACTTACTATTCGCACGTACACAGCAAGCTGAGGAGACGTTAATTGAAAGTTAAAGAATAAATTGGAATGAAACTTAAAAGAAAAAAGGGGATTATGGGCATGGTTGGGGGGAAATGGTATAAAGGTGCCAAAAAGGGGTAAAGGTCCCAAAATAACGGAATTATGTTTAAATGGAAATAATCCTCTTCTTCGGAAGTCGATGCATCATTAAAAAGATCACTGTCACCTTCTAAATCACTCATTATTGTTATCTTTGAACGCTGTTTTGCTACCTGGCTTTGTTAGACATTTGTTCTTTTCCTCAAGTATGTCGCCATACTACTCAACAGCGAGCAACTGCTTACCAAACACCTTTGCTATTCCGTATTGAGAAATAAACACGCATGGAGGAATAAATTACATATTAAACTTTATTTTCTACTGAATATAGAGAGTATGTCACTTTTTCTATACTCTCTGTCAGGTTTGTTCCAAGCGATTAGAATCGATTCTGAATTGACTGAGTATGCGCTGTAGACCATACAATTTGCGCATGTCTGGAATTTTCTCAGTCCCGAACCGATTTCACTCGTTCCGAACTAATTCCCAAATACGTTGGAACAGCAAACTGGAAATTCAGAATTGGTTCTGAACTGATTCTCTGTCGTGTTGGAACGCCACTTAGCTACTGCGCACACTCAGATAATTCGGAATCGATTCTGAATCGTGCTGGAACAAACCTATTACATCACCTCTTGCTGATTAGGATAATAAAAGCTTGGGAGCAAACTATTAGAAGTGCAACTCTCGTGTTAAACGTTGGAAACACGAGGGCGATCGCAGCGTGAGTAGTGATCTGGGGTTGAACTAAACTATGAAAAATCGTGCTCTCGGATGATGACGTCACTCGTAGCTACTACAGCTGTATTTTTCATACCTGCCTAGCTGTCTGCTCAGCTGATCATATGTTCCAATATTGTATCGCTACTGACGACGTACAAAGTTAATTACGTGAGCTTCAATAATCGTGATTGCACTTGGAGTTATTCATATTTCTTTTTAAAGGAGTCTATTAAAGCTCACATAAAATAACTTGTCACTGTCATCTGTAGCAATACAATATTAGAACACAATTATGATCAGTTGAACACTCACAGCTAGGCTAGTATGAAAAACACAACTGTTTATTCCTGTGTAACTTATTAAATTATCCAATAGTCGGCACATACATTGCTTTTTATATAATATTATTGGGGTTAATAGTGGTTGCTGAATGTTTCTATGTCATAATACATAATGGTCACATTTAAATTTTTGAGAGTGAATGAGATCCAGCACCTTGCAATAATTTCTTCTGCATGCTTCATAGTAAAATCTTTTGCACTTAAACTGCCTCCATGGTTTGTTTGAACTTCCAACCAACAGTAGGATGTGGAATTTGACAGGAAAATTGGAAGAATAACACAGGTTTGACACTTGTTATTTTATTCTACTCTAGATAGCGCAATACAATTTGACATGAATAACTTAATTCCATTTCCTACAAAGAAACTTCTGCACACATTATATGCAATAGTGTAGCTATTGTTTGTCATTCACTAAATTGCTATTAGCAGTGCAATAAATGTCATTAGCAAGTTTCACCACACCATTTAACACTATTAATGTCATTATCACTCTCTGTGCTCTGACTTGAAGCACCATCACTGGACACAAATAGCCACAACTTAACTCCAACTTTCCATTGTGTATATCCTAGAATTAAATAGAACACACATGTTTAAACTACCCTTAAAAGTAGGTTTCTGAAAAGAGAAATTACTTACATTAAGGAAAAATTTGTGGTTACAAACACCTTGTGATTATATTACACACTATCCACTGTAAACCAGAGTTCTCTCTGATGTAAACAAAGCATATGCTTCCTCTTGTCTTCAAACTAAGCACTACGCTTATGCCAATGTAAATAATTCCTTAAACGTATTGTGTCATGAAACATTGGAGTAGGAAAGGTATAGAACTACACATTTTATTGTGATTATCGTAAGAACTCATTGTGAAAGGTTATGGATATATAGTAACTGTTAAGAGATTACAAAATATGATTTTCTTAATTCTACCTGCTATTGCATTAACAATCAAAGAGTATCTTTTTGTTAATTATCAACTGTATGGATGACTGCTATTCTCTTGCCTATATGAGAAATACAGCAATGAATTCTCAGCATTGCTATCTGAGTACCAAATAAACTCTTTGCATAACACAGGAAATATGATAAGCAAACAGTCATTCATAATACGCTAGCACTCATATGCTCAGCTCAAGTCAAATCTTCGACTTTATCAGTTAGTGTTTGAGTTGCCATGACAAAGGAAGAAGTGCATAGTGTGAATAAGCTGTTTTAACACAAAACTGGGAAACCGTTAAAAAGTGGCAAAAAAGTTTGGTTGATAAAGTGCTAAATGAGAAGGAAACAACACTTTTTATTGTAAAACCACCACCACTTTGAGTTACTTGAACAAAATAAAATTCAGTATATGCAAAGGATCCATGGATCTTTTCATTGAAGGTTCAATGAATCAGATCTTTTGAAGGATCCTTCGAACTGTTATTTATAGTGAAATTTTAAATACTTTTCATTAAAAAAATTACTAACCTTCTGTGAATTCAGAAAACTAAGCTTATATATATAAATAAACAAACCTAATGCTAACCTTCCATAAATTCAGAAACCTAAGCTTACATAAAAAAAACCTAACCTCCCATAGTAACTTGGATGTGCGAGAGGACATTGCAAATTTTGTATATTTACTTCACTTTAACTGCCCCACGTATGGGAGCCAATTTGGGAGTGGGCAAATTGTAAATTTTGTGTTGTTTACTTCACCACGTTGTGGATAATGTTTCTCACGTAAATGTTGCTTTCTGCGTTGCCATCTTGTGTGACGTCATTCGTTGGTCATTTGTTAACTCCTTCTGGCGTAGCAATCTATATGAATTAGTTTTAAGGTTATGTATATTGTCTTCCGGCCAGCTATTTAGGTAGGCATTTAATTCTTGCAGGGTGTGAAGCGGAAAAGGAATCTTTTATCCAAAAATTACTAGTGAAGAAATGTATTTTATAATGTTTTATTGTCGAGCACGTGCACTAACACTTTCACAGATTTTGTCTAGATAATCGCCATACTGAAACTGTTTCTAATAACTTCTCACTTTTAACTCACGTACTTCAATTTTTTTTGTATATAAGTAACTTTGTAATATTTTAGATCTTTAATGATTTTCACTGCGCGTAACTTGGTGAACTGAGCGGCCAACGTGTAATGTACGGAGAATTTTGTATAACTGCAGGAGACGATGTGTAGTGCTTCGTGAATCTTGCCGAACTGGAGGACGATGTGTACTGTGTCGAGAATCTTGCCGAACTGGAGGACGATCTCTTTGAATCTACACTATTTATAGACTTACCCCAAGATACACCTAAAGATTATAAATGAATTACCATTGGCTAATAAAACGCGCCAACATTAGCGTCTATTTTACTATCCAATGAAAACCATTAATACATATTACTTTTATAGAATGTTCTGGAAGCTTTTTTACTGAAAAGGCGCGAAACATGACGTAACTTCCTGGTTCCCGGTAACGATAAACAACTCACCCCCTTGCTAAAGTATTATGTTATTGTTAACAGTTTCAGTAGAGCCGTAAATTATTATTTACCATTAATAATTACAATTATTAAACCTCTGAAATCAATGTTACATAAAAATACATATTCATATAAAAATAATTATTTACATTAAAGTAATTTGTGATACAAATTACCGTCTCATATGCCCCACTAGAAATATAATTATAAATATTTATAACCTGTTTGGAAATTTTATAATTTTGTTTTTAGTCTCCTAAATCTTGTAACACACGCTATCACTTTCACTTAACACTTCACACGCGTTTAACACACGACATATGTTTTATCTCGCCACTACTTACTGGCTCTGGTTTCATTAATTTAGATATTAATCTGATATCACAAATTTTTTTTTTTTTTTTTTTTTATAGCAAATATTTTACCCTAAATTATTTAACTAGTGTTACAAAAAAATGGTTTATTTTCTTATATTGTTACCAAAAATTTATCAATTCAAGAATTTTTTTTGTAATTACCATACATATTTACCAAAATATTCACCCTTTACATATATTTACATCTCTTAAATCTAGACAATGTTTCACATGTTCTATTTACTACATAAGTATTTGTTTCAATTACTTTTAATTATGTTTACCAATTTTTTTGTTATTTTGTACTTTGCAAATATATTTACATCTCTTAAATCTTGACAATGTTTCACCTTTTCTGTTTGCTACATAAGTATTTGTTTTGAATTATTTTTACCATTTTTTTTTTTTTTGTTATTTTGAATTTTATTTTAATAATACTCTTTGAATTGTATTTAATATCATATTAAATTTCAATCTTTGCATTCTTAATTTTTAAATCTTGGAATTGTATTTACGTACTTTTAATTTAGTATCATATTAAATTTCAATCTTTGCATTTTTAATTTTTAAATCTTGGAATTGTATTTACGTACTTTTAATTTAATATCATCTTAAGTTTCAATCTTTGCATTCTTAATCTCCAAATATTTTGTTACAGTTACTAAAAATTTATTTATTTATTTATTTATTTTTTTTTTTTTTTATCATTTCTCTTTTTTTTTTTATTTTATCATTTAATTTATTTCACTTTTCAAATGACATATATAAATAATTAACCCTCTTACGTTCCAATACATTTCTCTGCAAGTCGTCTTTAACTATCCAGCATTTAGTTTACATCTCGTTGCTATTTACCCTCCTGGATCAAATTGTGTGTGGCTAAACATTACTCGTAGCCGTAACCTAACCTTCAAATTTTTGTTCATGAATAACCTTTTGTATTCATATGAAATTTCGTTCCCTGATAATACTTGAAAACAATCTACGGTTTCTTGAACGACACATCTTTTAACGACTTTCATTTTCAACTCTTCTGCTATCTCTTTACTTTGAGAATACTCTGACAAGTTTGTACTAGACTGTACTGGACTGGAGTTTTCATTTTGAAAATCTTGGTACTGTTTATTTCTTTGCCTTACTGACTCATTCTGTATTTCTGATATTTCCCCTCTGAAATTAACCTGCGCCTCATTTACATCAACATTCCTAACCTCATTTATCTCTCTTAACTCACTTGAAATACTACTCATCTGACTTCCTAACTCTGCGCATTCTACATTAACCTCACTTTCTTTGTTACCTATTTCCTTGCTCATGTCTAGCATTTTCTTTGAAATTTCTCCTATCTCACTTACTATTACTTCCTCATTTTCATCTTTCATTTCTGGCATACAACTATCTAGCTTCGTAACTTTCTTTTCAATTTCTTCACTGCTTTGATCTACTGTTTGCTCTACTTTCTCATTCCTCCTACCAATACTTTCAATTGATTTCCTGTTTTGTTCAAAAATCCTATCAAAATCTTCTCTTATTTTCCTATGACATTCTAATTGATGTGCAATAGTCTTATTTATCATATCCATAATCATTCTAGTATCAAGATTAACATTTCCTGCTATTCTATTCTTACTTTCTACACTAGCATTTTTTTTCTTCAATACTACATTGTTTGAGCTTTTTTTTGTAACCTGTATTGAATTACAGCTAACTTTTACACTATCTCCCTCCATCATTGTTTTTTCTATGTTATTAGTGGCCATTGTTTTTGTTTTCTAAAAAAAAATACAATCACCTGACTTTGTGATGCTGTCTGATGCTGTAGTTTTGATGTCCAGCGTTCTGCCCCATTCTCCTAGATTTGATGTCGCTTCTGCGTTGTTTTATGATGAATCTACGTTGTCTCGATGTTTTTGCGTCCACTTATCCACGTCGTTTGTCGCTCCTCTTGTTTCTGGAATCTGCGTCTTGTAGATCATTTTACTGCTGCATTCGCCTTTTCCTGGTTAATTCTGCTACTATCCTGGTCGTCTAGCCTTCCTTTCCTAGTTGTCGCTCCACGTTGATGCGCCAATTTGCGAGAGGACATTGCAAATTTTGTGTTTACTTCACTTGAACTGCCCCACGTGGTGGGTAATGTTTCTCACTTAATGTTGTTTACCTCACGCGTGCAACCATATTGTGTGACGTCATTCGTCGGTCGCCTGCTAACTCCATCTGGCGTAGCAATCTATATGAATTAGTTTTAAGGTTATGTATATTGTCTTCCGGCCAGCTATTTAGGTAGGCATTTAATTCTTGCAGGGTGTGAAGCGGAAAAGGAATCTTTTATCCAAAAATTACTAGTGAAGAAATGTATTTTATAATGTTTTATTGTCGAGCACGTGCACTAACACTTTCACAGATTTTGTCTAGATAATCGCCATACTGAAACTGTTTCTAATAACTTCTCACTTTTAACTCACGTACTTCAATTTTTTTTGTATATAAGTAACTTTGTAATATTTTAGATCTTTAATGATTTTCACTGCGCGTAACTTGGTGAACTGAGCGGCCAACGTGTAATGTACGGAGAATTTTGTATAACTGCAGGAGACGATGTGTAGTGCTTCGTGAATCTTGCCGAACTGGAGGACGATGTGTACTGTGTCGAGAATCTTGCCGAACTGGAGGACGATCTCTTTGAATCTACACTATTTATAGACTTACCCCAAGATACACCTAAAGATTATAAATGAATTACCATTGGCTAATAAAACGCGCCAACATTAGCGTCTATTTTACTATCCAATGAAAACCATTAATACATATTACTTTTATAGAATGTTCTGGAAGCTTTTTTACTGAAAAGGCGCGAAACATGACGTAACTTCCTGGTTCCCGGTAACGATAAACAACTCACCCCCTTGCTAAAGTATTATGTTATTGTTAACAGTTTCAGTAGAGCCGTAAATTATTATTTACCATTAATAATTACAATTATTAAACCTCTGAAATCAATGTTACATAAAAATACATATTCATATAAAAATAATTATTTACATTAAAGTAATTTGTGATACAAATTACCGTCTCAGATGCAATGTGCTGTATATGAAAAGTGTTTAAAATACGTAGTGTGTTAAAATGTTCACTATAAATAACAGATCAAAGGATCGTTCAGAAGATCCAATTCATTGAAGAGATTCATGAAACCTACACTGAAAAGAGCCATGGGTTGTTTGCATATACACAATAGTGGATGAGTATA
This sequence comes from Deroplatys truncata, assembly GCA_030765065.1. Lineage (NCBI taxonomy): Eukaryota > Metazoa > Arthropoda > Insecta > Mantodea > Mantidae > Deroplatys > Deroplatys truncata. The sequence goes on from CM060978.1 coordinate 123,735,916, forward strand.
TACAATCAGACAAAAAATTCAATGCCATGCCTGGGATTCAAACCAGCAATCTTTAACTTGCCATACCACTGCTCTGCCATCTAAGACTTTCTCTACTCACAGTAAGCTATTTTCATAAGTATTCTACAAATGATTCATCATATATCGTGATCAACTTCATGTTTATCATGTGTGTTAACTTAAAAGGCTTCAATACATTTAAAAAATATTAAATGCCCATTACTTCAAAACCTTTGATTTTTGCACAAAAACAACACGATCATTTAAATGCCTATACATTTCTTATAATATCCTGCAACTTAATTACTACTGCACAATGTATCTTTAAGGGAAGGATTTTGTATCATCAAAATTGCTACAAAGTTTAAATGGTAGAAAACAGACACGAAAGATTGGAACCACTTTGGAATTTCAAAGCCTCAGAACACATACTGAAGCCGCTAATTTCACTCAAAACAAACACTTCAGTTATTCTTGGAAACAAATGCTTTTGAGCATCTGTAATAACAGATTACAAGGACATTAATTGTCAAAAAAGCTACCAGAATTTCTATTTTCATACACCATGCCCAGTTCAAAAAAGGACATAGTGGCAGTTAGATAAAAATGCCCAAAAGAGGGTGAATTACTAAAATATATGTGAATGATATCAAATATCTTTCTTCCTTCTGTATTAGAAAATTTCATTTGGGCACTGTCTTAAAAGAATTATAGTATCATTGGCATGCTATCCTTGACAGTTAGTGTGTCAGTCCACCAATAATCCTACATTTTTTAATTATACAAGAGTATCACTCGCATGATCTATATCTATGTGTTTGAATATTAGCACAGTAACATGCTAATTAATTTGCATTAAAGGTTGATTTTACCTTACCTACTTTTGGCTGTGATCTCCACCCATCAATTATGAAGTGCAAACACGAAAATTAATCGTATATTCCACTGTCTGGATGACTCACAATATCTGAAAATTAAATCAGGACAATATAAAATTCAGCAACACTAAGAAGCTCTTAAAAACTTAATCTTTCATCTAGCACTCTCATGCTGGAAACTTAATAACATACCTTCAGATTCTATGTCACCAATCGGGACTCGAACCACAACACTGGAAGGAATGTAAATCGTAGGCGTATCCCCTCTGTCTGGACGGCTCAATGAATCTGAAAATTAATTCGTTATATAAAAATGTTGCAACATACAGTAACCTATCAGTTTTCTACCTCATTCTACGAATATCACTGAAGTTAATAGAAAATACCAATATTACAACAAATATACATTCAATCAGAAATAGCGTAAATGTATGATTACCGTCTCGGCTTTGTTCCTGATGAAAAAACTTCGGGCGAAAACTTCCAGCTATAAAAATCCAAGATGGTCCCTTTCGTCGTGCCTCTGCCATTTAGTTCGTTACGAACGTCCAAACTTGAAACAGCCAATCAGAAAATTCGCCTTTCCCGCAAAAGTACAACTAGTGACACACCGTGTCCATGTGGGGAGTTAGTGCCCTCGGTTTCCACTTAGCCAATCCAACCATCACCCCTGTGACAGTGTGTACTTCTATATTCCGTCAAGCTGCAGTATGTATTTCCTTTAAAAGCAGTTAGACACATGATCTGAATAATTGATAATATTCTGTTTTGCTTTGAAAAATAGCTTCATCAGCTAGATATACATGAAAGCTGTTTAGATTTTGGCACTTTACCTCTTGAGAAAACTTAAATGAAATTATATGCCTTTGAGATAAAAGTTTAGGTTATGATGTATAATAGCGGCTGTCGTCTGCTAGCAAGCGGCCTGGGCGTGGCTTAGGTGGTTGTTGCCAACGGTGAGAACGGAAAACACGCTGTAGGCATAACATGTAACCAACCCATGCACACAATGTACAGCGAGCCATTGTAGTTGTATACTTATACAGCCCGCGTGTTGTTATTTATCGTTGTTGATGTATTATTATTATTATTATTATTATTATTATTATTATTATTATTATTATTATTATTATTATTATTATTAATATTATTATTATTATTTATTATTATTATTATTATCATCGGCATCCAAATAAAGCATTTGTGGAAACGTTGTGTGTGTCATAACTCAAAACGAAAAGTCGGATAAATACCTAAACTCCCTTTACATGGAATATTTTTGGAATTTTTGATGTTCTAAACATGGCTGAAACGATTCTCATTAAAATACCATACATTAAAGATATTTACATGGCAAATAAAATGTATATCTCGGATTTTCGGGAAAGAGCCTATGAAGTCCTTCATTCGGAAGGAATTTTTTATAACCTTGTATAACTGGTCCTTAAGTGATAGAGGAAGACGTGCTACACCAAAAATGTAATTCTCTTCAAAACATACAATATATTTAAAATAAGCTTTATTGTGGCATGAGCCCTTTCTAAGATATCCGTTATTAAATGTGCGAATTGCTCATTTTTTGAAGGTTTCAATTGTTAATTTTTTTGCCATTATCTTAAAGTCCTTTCAACATTCAGTTGTTTCTCGTGATGTCATAGAAACAGAATGGAATTTTAAAGCAGCGTATAGCGTCCAGTTTTTAAATATCTGACTATTGCTGTTCTCTTTGTATCGATAACGAAATGTGTAATGTAGATATTTCTGCAAAGTCTTTTTTTATATTAAAATGTAGTAGGCAGAAAAAAGGTTGATTAAGAATAATTTATGTATCTACTAATAAACGATAGAGGGTAGAGAAAGTCATGTGAATGAATCAATTGTAATTTTATTATTGTTTTTTATAAAAGGAGTTGAAAACAAATTAACTTTCTGTGCTACCAAGCTGCAAAGAATGTCATTATTAAAGTGTTTTGAGCTACTAAATGTATGCTTTTTAGCAATTCCTTTTTTTCAGTCTGTACAAAGCAAGAAATATTAAATGAAGGAATTTTCGGGTAAAGCAGCTGTAATATAAAATTATTTTTCAGACTTAGAACACCCCTAAGGCTATTATGCAAACTTTCAAACATTTATAATACACTTTTAAGTGCAAAGGTGCAATGACATATCTGGAATATTATCACAAATGCTAACAGAAGAAAATATTGGTTTGCCTCAAACTGTACATCTTTCCTGCATTTTAGAGCATTTCATAGTTTCCTAGACACTTAGCGCAATACAAAATTCAATCAGAATGAACGGGAGTTCACAGGCTATTTCCAGAAAATTCAAAATGCATGCTTATTTGAACTCACTAGCACAACCATACTAACACTCCGTAGCTCACACACTCGCCTTCAAACACTACAAATCACTAGCACAAGCACACTCACACTCCAAAGCCAACACACTCGCAATCAAACACTACAATACACCAGCACAAACACACTCAACACGAAAGCTCACACCCACACAGTCACACACTACAACACACTAGCAAAAACACACTCATTTTTCAAAGCTCACACACCCCCGCAGTAACACACTACAACTCATTAGCACAAACACACTCACAATCCAAAGTTCACAGGCTACAACTCACTAGCAGAAACACACTCATTTTTCAAAGCTCACACACACCCGCAGTCACACACTACAACTCACTAGCGCAAACACACCCACACTCCAAAGTTCACACACTACAACTCACTAGCAGAAACACACCCACACTCCAAAGCTCACACACTCGCAGTCACAGATTGCAACTCACTAGCAGAAACACACCCACACTCCAAAGCTGACACACCCCCAGTCACAAACTGCAACTCACCAGCAAAAACACACTCAAACTCCAAAGCCCACACACTCGCAATCAAACACTACAACTCACCAAACACACTCACAGTTCACCCCCCCCCCAGGGGCTCACTATGTGAGTATGGCTTTGACGTACCCAGAGTGCCCGAGCCAGTCCTCACCCTCATCTGGACTAGCCACGTTATCTTCATTTATTTTACTCTTCCTTTTCTACAATTATTTCTTATGCTGGGTTCAGGTTCTATGGTTTTATTAACACCTGTCTCACCAACAGGGTTCTTTTCTATTTCCGTGGTTGCTGTCCCACTGTTTCAACGCAGCTTCCAACCCCCCAGGGGCTCACTTTATGTGAGTACGGGTTTGGCACACCCGGGGTCCCGAGCCACTCATCACCATCGTCATCCCTCCACCCTTATCCGGTCGAGGTGGGTTCGTCCTCTTAACCGGGAGACACAAGATGCGCTCTCGTGCGTTCTTTTCATTTCGTTCCATACCCCTGCTCGCTACGCTTCTTTTTTCTCTAATCTATTTACAAACATTTCGCACCACGACCATTCACATATCTCTTTTTCTTCCTCGCCGGCCTACCTTGCGTGCGAAACGCCCACACACTTTTGGTTTATTTTCCAGTTTTATTTATTTTAATCCTCCGTGGACATAGCCTGACAGATACCCGCGCACTGGGTGTGCAGCTGGGTGAGTGGGTAATGGCGTCATCCCCACTACCCGGGGTCGTCATGTAGGGTGTGTGTTCGTATCTGCTGTTCAACTGCAGTCCCGCGGTGGGGCACTGCATGAGCTGCTGACTTCCCACGGCCATTGGGTCCCTCTGTCTATGTTCTGGGAGGTGTAACCCTGGGGTGAGACCGGTATAGATAGGCCACTCACCCAAGCCGGGTAACGCCCGGGAAGACAGAGCCTGAAGTCGGAGACGGTTGCAGTGGTGGAGGATTTCTTTCGCTATGGAGCCCTCTTTCTCCATTATTAATAACACGCCGAAAAGTTTAGGTAACAGAAGTAGCACCACCGTCATCTGGTTGTTACTTAGTCATTATGCAAACAGAGAAAGGACAAACGTTTGAGAAGGTGAACCCTTTTATAATACAGAAGACCATTGACTCTATTGCTGGTCCGGTTCATTCCTTCGCCTTCACCTCGGTTCATTGTTGGTTCAGAGTAAGTCCGATCAACAAAGTAAGACTTTGTTGCGCGCGACGCTTCTCCACGGTTATCCCATCCGTGTTGAGAAGCACTGTACCTTGAATTCCTGTCGAGGCGTCGTTACAACCCGGCGGAGGGCGATGGATTTTTTCAGGCGTAAAAATCTTTAGCACGGCTTCCTTCGGAAGGGAAGTAAAGCCGGTGGTCCCGTGTCGTAGATTTACGGCAAGTAAAAGAACCTCAAGCCTGATAAAGAGGCTCTGAGCAAACTTTCCGGCCTTTCATGCCCAATATAGAATAGGACGCTAATGATCATAGTAGTTAAAGAGCGTCCATAAATAAAACTCACTTTAATTTAATTTCGGCATACGCGATAATGAAGGTACATATATCCAATGAAGGTGCGCATGCCGCTGCCAAGAGCGCCATTTTATCCCAATCTTATTTTAGCCTCTGTGTTCCTGCGGATGATTTTAGTCATTACTTAAAGAAGTCTATTTCTCCCGTTGTTTTGGTGCCTGGTCCTCTGTCCAGCACACTCCAATGCTCACATACACACAAAATCACACACTCATGCTCCACAACTCATTAAAATAAACACACACTCAGGCACTACAACTCATTAAAGCACACAGCCTCTGGCACTACAACTCATTAAAACACACACTCAGGCACTACAACTCATTAAAACACACACTCAGGCACTACAACTCATTAAAACACACACACTTAGGCACTACAACTCATTAAAACACACACACTCAGGCATTACAACTTATTAAAACACACACACACACACACTCAGGCATTACAACGTATTAAAACACACACACACTCAGGCGTTACAACTTATTAAAACACACACACTCAGGCATTACAACTTATTAAAACACACACACTCAGGCATTACAACTGTGACGGTATAAAGTTTATTTAAGTTTGTTAGCTCCACGTTGTGGTAGCCAATTTGCGATGGTATTAGTGTTTGTTTGAAAGATGCTACTGTTTATTTGCCGCATGTATAAAAGACAATTTGTCGCGGTCACTTAATGTTATCATTTACTGAGTGCCTATTATTGTATTTAATATTTTTTTGTTCACTGTCCTCCGGCTAGCTATGATCTCTCGGTCAAGCAAATCTCTTAATCAGGTGTGTAAACGGAAAGGAGTTTTTATCCAAAGATAACACTGATAAAAGAATTTGTTTTATACTTTTATTGTCGTAACACATTATGCACCTTCACATATTAATCTTGACACTCGCCAAACTGAAACTGATATAATAACTTCTTTACTGCCCATTATTAATTCGCGTACTTCAACTTTTTGTGTATTTAACTTTACAACACTTGAGATTTTTTTTATAACTTTGCTACGCGTACACCGTAAATCGATAAACTATGCTATGTATTCACCATGACTTTTTCTGTTGAACTCGACGACGTGTAATGTACAAATGTTTCCGATGGACTGAACGAATTTGACTTTGACCTAGCCCTTTTTATAATCCTACACCCCGATATGCCTAAAGATTATAACCGAGCTGCTATTGGTTAATAAAACGCGCCAACATTAGCGTCTATTTTTATATCCAATGAAAATTATGAACACATATGCTCTAGGAAAAAATGTTCCCGCAAATTCCAAAGAAAAACGCGCCAATATTACGTCATTTGCTCGTCTCTAATAATGATAAACAGCTCACCCCCTCGCTACATTATTGCACGCTATTATTGTCAGTTTCAGTAAGGCCGTATAAACCCACTTCTCAACAATGCTTACAATCATCAAACATCTCAAATCAATGTCACACAATAATGCATATTCACACTATAATCACTCTTGACATTTACATAATTTGTGATACAAATTACTGCATCACAACTTATTAAAACACACACACACACTCAGGCATTACAACTTATTAAAACACACACACACACACACACACTCAGGCATTACAACTTATTAAAACACACACACTCAGGCATTACAACTTATTAAAACACACACACATACACGCACTCAGACACTACCTCTCATTAAAACACACACACTCTCTCTCTCTCTCTCTCAGGCATTAGAACTTATTAAAACACACACACACACATACACGCACTCAGACACTACCTCTCATTAAAACACACACATAGACACACACACAGCCAGACATATACATAAATGCTACATGTGGCGTTTTTAGTTTTCCATATGGTGGAGGTAACCAAGTTCATTGTAATGAAATATGTAATTAATAGTGGTCAAAAATATTTTTCGTAGGAAATTTAACGTGAATACCATATAGCATTCATGCAAAATTAGGCTTCTATTCACATTACATTTTCCACGATATGAGTATTTTTTGTCGAGTAAGAATATTGATTTTTAATCAGTAGAGGACTTCGTCTAACTGTGGAGGTTCCTACTGATTTCTAATCCTTAAACATAAAATTGCTATTTTGAACTACACAGTGTAAATTCACCGTGTCAGCGTTTTAAGCTATAAATTATCTAAGGATTGTTTAGTCCTTTCTTGCACTTTCCTCCTCGAATCCCCGTTTTTTTCTTTGTTTTTAGTGTAAAGTAAATCAATGACTAAAAGTATAGTTTTGCAAATATAAAATTTTATGGAGTATCCTTCAACTTCCTTTCTGCCTGATTGTTCTTAGTAATGGAAGGAATGGAAAAGATAATTATGGCATAGTTGAGCACGGTATTCTTCTTCTTAAAACTTTCTTGGAAATTGTCTCTACGGGATAAACGAAAACTGGGGAAAGCCTTTCCGAATAGCTCTTGCTACTGGAATAAAACGCAGGCCGACAGAAACACTTTACCACAAAGCATTCGTCAATTATATTCCTTAAATCGCGGTATATGCTACTCACTTCGTTTCATCTAGAATGCGGAATTTTTTTGGAATTAAACGTAAATAAGTGAATTCGAATTGCTTGAGTACTGTTTGCAGTGCGGTCTGGAGTTTCTTGTTAGCCAAAGGTTGTACCTTCTGCGGAACAGATGTTCCCCCGTCCGCTTTTAACATGTGGTGCTCTTGTATTGTATTCCTGGTTGAGAGTCATTTGCTGCCCATCATAAACATGAATTGCTTTCGGAATGTTCAAACACTACCCCTTGCAAAGTCCCAGGCAGGTAGGGAGGGTCTGAGCTTTGCGGTTCTTAAAAGTCACGTACAAGTGTTATGAAAAATGGAAACGTTCATACAAGATGTTACACTTAACATTTTTGTTCCTAAACTACTGCAACCCTGCAAAGATTCGGCTCTTAAGGTTGTGCTTAATTAAAAACCTGATATTGGATTCACATAACTTTCTCTACCCATTATTCTTATAAAAGTTTCATCTTCTATCTCCTTGTTAATATAGATAAATCTGCATGACACATTTCGTTGTATGTGGTTATAAAAAAGCAATATAGAAAGGTGTGTGGGGGTGCGACTCTGCGGTATGCGGGGAGTGTGTTTGCCTCACATTCAAGAGGTCCCGAATTCTAGTCTCGGTTAGGGTGAGTTGTTCGGATAAACGTTTTTCGTAGTTTTCCCTTATATTGAGAAGTCGAATGTCGGATAACTGTAAGCTCTATGGACCCCTGGCTCATTTGCATCATTTCATGCATTCGTCATCCGATACGACTACCAAGTTAGGGACGTTAAACTTAAAGAACGACATTGGGTGATATAAATAAAAACAAGCAAAAGCTTGTGAGCTGTAGCTTCAAGCAAGTTGAGAAACGAGCATCAGTCGTGGTTTGGTATAATTAAAAATTTCCCCTCTTCGATGAGCTATTGCTATCACCTACCAAGCTTTTGCTCAGTGACCTTCACCACGACACATCATCTAAGTAAACAAACACGCCCATTCTTCTGTCAGCAGGTGATTTAAATCTTTATTGAACCTAAATATTCATATACTCATTCTGTGGCAGTATTTTATATCACAACAATGTAAGTGCCAGAGTGATTGTAGTGTAAATAAGCATTATTGTATGACATTGATTTGAGATGTTTGTTAATTATAAGCATTGTTAGGAAATAAGTTTACACGACCTCACTGAAACTGACAATAGGAGCGGGTAACAATGAGCGTGGGGGTGAGTTGTTTATCAATTATAAGAGACAAACCAATGACGTCAGATTAGCGCGCTTTTCTGTAGAAATGGAGGGAATTTCTTCCCTAGAGCATATGTGTTCGTAATTTTGATTGGATATAAAAACAGACGCTAATGTTGGCGCGTTTTATTAACCAATAGCAGCTCGGTTATAATCTTTAGGCATATCGGGTGAGGGAGTATGAATTCCGTGCCAGAGACAGGTTTCGTTCAGTCCAACAGAAGGATTCACGGGTAATACGTCGTTCAGTCCAACAGAATCATACAAAGGTTATACGTCGCACAGTTTAAGAGAATCTTTCACGCGTTATACGTCGCGCAATTCTACAGAATCTCTCGCGTTGTAAAGTTAGTTATAAATGTGAAATACGGGAATTAATAATGTGCAGCAAATAAGTGATTATAGTGATAATAGAAAATATAACAGTTTCAGTCTGGCGTGTATCAAGAGTCAATATGTGAAATTAATTAATTGTGACGGTAATAAAAGTGTAAAAACCAATTCTTTTATAAGTGTTATCTTTCAGTAACAAATACTTTCCGTTTACACACCCTGTTCAAGAGATATGCTCGACTGAGTAGTAATAATAGCTAGCCGGAGGACAAAGAACCCAACGTTCAAAGTAGTAAAACAATAACAGGCGCTCAGCAAATAGATAACACGAAAGTTACTGCGACAAATTGGCTCCCATACGTGGTGCAGATAAACATGAAGCATTTTCCAACTACCAAAAATATCCTACTTCAATTCATGTTAATCATACTCTCATTTATGAAACCTAATAGAGATGCAAATTTTATATAACACAATTATAATTAAAGATTTCGCAAATGAAACAGACATTGAGATTCACCCAACTTTTAATAGCTAACGCTCATCCCCTTTCTAAATCCAATCCCTCATTTCCTTATTTGATAGTATTACAAACGTGTCACCAACTGGTTAAGTTCATATCGAGCAACAGACTACTTAACTGATGATAGGGGGGATACGCAATAGATCTTAAGGTCGCAGTGCTTGGGCATAAAACCCACCCCTTTTCAAAATAGAAATAGAAATAGATATATTGAAAGTAGATTATTTGTACTTCTGTTTTTGCACCTTTACATTGATATCCTCTGCATCTATATAAAATATCACGACGTAATTCCAAGAATTTATAAGATGTTACCATAAATTAAAGTTAAACTGGATGAAAGAGTTTCATTTGAAAGTTAAATTTAAGTTTGGTTTTAATTGAAATTCTTTAGTTATAATCCGGTTTTGATTTGTGCGAACATTCTGCTCTATGTAGTGTTTATTTGTATGTCGCTTTGATTATATTACCGTCTGTATATCGCTTTGATTATATTACCAGTCTTCTGGTAATAAGAGCGGCTCACTATGACCTCACTCACATTCTGTTTAGCGTTATAGTACCCAGATGAAAACACCTCAGGATCTTTTCAGCATTGTTAGAAGGTCCACCTCGTGTTTCATTTGCCTCTGGAAGAAAATGTTGCGCAACCTTTTATATTTTCTCTTTTAAATAACTGTTTATATCAGCACACATCTGAGTCCTTGCGTCTTGAAACAATTTTTAATTTCACTATCACTTACGTATAGCAAGTAGAGGAAGTATTGCATTCTACGCAAAAATTCAATACCAGATTTCATAAGAGATACACGTTTTGTGACTCAAGAACAGTGACAACTATGCTGCCACCGCTTCTGTGTAATAACGTATGCTGCTGATATTTCACCTAACTTATACGTCTTCTCCAATTTTCCTATTGCCACGTCATTGCAGTACATTAATACAACAATGTGTGTTTTGTGACTCAAGAACAGTGACAACTATGTTGCCACCGCTTCTGTAATAACGTATGCTGCTGATATTTCACCTAACTTACATGTCTTCTCCAGTTTTCCTATTGCCACGTCATTGCAGTACATTAATACAACAATGTGTGTTTTGTGACTCATGGATATTGACAACAATGCTGCCACTGTTTTTGTGTTATACGGTATGCTGCTGATATTTCACCTAATTTACAACAATGTGTGTACGTGATTCAAGGACAATGACAACAATGCTACCACTGCTTCTGTGTAATAACGTATGCTGCTGATATTTCATCTAATTTACAACAATGTGTGTTTGTGGTTCAAGGACAATGACAACAAAGCTACCACTGCTTCTGTGTAATAACGTATATGTGCGATAATGTGTTTGGCCTGATATAACAGCATTTTCTTTGGGTATGAATCAACATGCATGTTTGGTTAACTTTGTACAATAGGTGTGCTTCAATGCAATGTAAAAAACGTCGACAAATTGTGTGTTTGAAATAACCGCGCCGCATTGCGAATTTTGTGTTACATAGTTGTTATCTTCTTGCTTTTCTCCTATTGCACGAATATTGCTCCAGCATTTCGTCTTCTGAATCACTCTCAATAATCAATCTCTGCCGGTGGTAGTATTTAGGAAGCAGGTTGCCCTTTAAATCACCTCAGCCTAAAAGACTCTTTGTGCACTTAATGGTTTCTAATTTGGGAATTCAATATCTACATTTTTTTGTCGCGCAGTAGAAGTTAACTCCAATAATTTCAACCTTCGTTGCGCTAATTTTGTGCCGTTCATGCAGAATTCCTATTGCTCAATCGTCATGTCGCGTCGCTGAAACAATACTTTGTGTTATGGTTATGGATTGACTACAATCTCTGTTGGGATAGACACTTAAAATTTTATTGTGAAATTAAGTAGGGCTTGCTTTATCAGCTGAAGATACGCATTACACTAGATGTGCTGTAAAGCTGTTACTTTGCCTCTTTTCACTCACATTAAAAATACCGAATAATATTACGTGGAAATTGTTTTTATTTACTTTTACATTGCCTTTTACTACGTGGTCATATAGCGACGGATGTGTTGAGATACCTCGTGTATCGGTGTGGGGCGGACAATTAGCCTTCTAGGTCTCATCCGTGTACCATACCATCTTGTTTCATGTATCCACAAAAGCCTTAGTGTTAGGCAACTGTGCCTGTGTTTCTGTTACGGGCAGATGGTAACTTCGACGTGTCCACAGAGACTTTAGTGTTGGGCTGATAGCATTAGGGTGTCATCCAATCTACCTCCTTTCATTATCTGTTAATAGATAGAGGAGGATTCACTATTACCGTGTATTCTAACTTTAATTGTTTTAGATTTATGGTGGAACTTTTGGTCATTGTATTAAATTCCAATAAATTCAGAAGTTCATGCTGAATATGAATAAAATAAGTTGCATCTCCTTATACATAAAACCAAATTTAAGTACACTTTTAAACATAACAGTTTAAAATTATGTAACTTACCTCCATATCTCAGGAACATTGGAACACTAAACAAATTTTTAAACTGAATAAAATAAATGCTTGCTTTTAAATCAGTACTTTTCAATAGAGGGATTGAATGAATTACTATCTGCTAATATATAATAAAAGTAATATCATTTCCTGTAAAATTTATTTCTGCATCACACATTCAATATATATATATAATTTATCACTTTGATATTGTATAATCATCTGCTGTTTTGAAATATTGCAAAACATGTATCTGTTACTATGGATGAAATAAACTGAATGGGATAGTTATTATTTTTCAATATTCACACTAGTCATAACACTTAGTACATAGACTACAAATAATGATATACCCTACTACCTACATAATAGAAAAGCATAATGTTAAGATTGTGACAATGACATGCATATAAAAAGATGAAACTATTTAAGTGAAGCATTTAGAGCAACAGAATCAGCACAGTGTAATACCAATTTGTTTGCTGAAGTTTACATGTTTTGCTTGAGGGAATGTGAGAAAAGCTGTTACTCTAGATATGTCCATTTTATGCAGATTGTCTTTACTGCATCATGTATACAACAGAAAACAAAATTTTTAACCATCCATCAACTAGATAGCTGGCTACAAGTGAAATTTTACCCACATAGTTCCACTTATCACTAGAAAACAAACTGCAATGCTCATGTGAAAATATAACCCCTTGCTTGCAAAAAATAAGTTCATGTTATGAAAAGTGCAACATAAATTTGAACAGTGCTTATTAACTTATTGCTGCTGTAAAATTCAAGAGATTAAAACCAAAGAAAGTGATAAAATGTTACTGAAATAATGTAAAAGATGAAAATCAGTACATCAGTATTTTTAATGAAATACAAACTGTGAGACTGTGAGAAACATAGACAACACTATAAAAAATATTGTAAAATTTTAAAAAAGGTTATAAATGTAGCTAAAAAACTCTGCTATTAAAAGCAGATAGAGTCCTCAAATAACAAGCCTAAGACAATATGGAAAATTATACAAAAGAGACTGGTAAACATCACACAAAAAATGAAATAAAAGAAATTAGAGTAAATCATATCACCACAAAAGAACCACAAGAAATAGCAACATTATTTAATGAGTATTATATTCAGTTAGCAGAAAATTTACTGTTACAGTGCAAACAACAAGTGGAGGACCCTATTTCATATTTGAAAAAAGCAAGCTTACAACAGCCTATTTGTACAGAAATAGTACCCACGAGCATGATAGAAGTAAATAAAATGATAAAATCTCTCAAAAGCAAGAATTCATCGGGTTATGACGAAATAACTACAAAGATATTAAAACTATGCGCCGATAAAATTAGCAAACCTTTAAGTCATATATGTAACTTCTCCTTTGTAACAGGAATTTTTCTTGACAGGCTAAAATATTCTATAGTTAAACCACTATACAAGAAAGGGCAAAAGTCACAACTGTCGAACTATAGACCAGTATCATTATTAACTGCTTTCTCCAAAGTATTTGAAAAACTTATGTTAAAACGAATATGTCACCACCTAATTAAAAATAATATTTTAGCAAAGGAGCAGTTTGGATTTAGGTAAAACATGTCAACCAATGATGCCACTTTCAATTTAATGAATGAAATTTTGAAATCACTTGATAATAAATGTAATACACTAGAAATATTCTGTGACCTATCAAAAGCATTTGACTGTGTAAATCATAATATACTCTTATCAAAATTATCATATTATGGCATTAAGAATAAAACATATCAATGGATTGCATCTTACCTATCAAACAGACATCAAAAGGTCATAATAAATACTGCAGATAATTCCAAAATATATTCCAAATGGTCAGAAATAAAGCATGGTGTTCCACAAGGTTCGATTTTGGGCCCATTATTGTTTCTAATATATGTCAACGACCTCCCCAGAGTAATAAATGAACATGCTCACCTAGTTCTCTTTGCAGATGATACAAGTATTATAATTAAAGAACACAACATCAGTCGCCTCTCAGAGTTATCCAACAGTATTTTCAGTGTGCTAAATAATTGGTTCGATAGTAACAAAATTCATATAAACTTTGAAAAAACTAAGTATATTAATTTTCGCACAAAAAATAAAAGTATTGCAGACATAAGAATTGAACATGAAGGCAACGAAATTACTGAAACTTGTAGCATAAAATTTGTTGGTCTTATTATACAATTGGAAAGACCATATTGACTACATCCTACCAAACTAAGCTCTGCATGTTTTGCAATTGATCATTAATTCATTTTACAAATAAAAGCATCCTAAAAACAGTATATTATGCTTATTTTCATTCAATTATGACTTATGGAATAATATTTTGGGGAAATTCAGTAGATGCAAAAAAAAATATTTCTTCTACAAAAAAAGGTAATAAGAATAATGGCAGGTGTAAAGAAATCAACTCATTGTAAACCACTATTCAAAACATTTGGAATTCTACCATTAGCCTGTGAGTATATTTTAGCTGTACTTTTAACCGTGGTTGACCACCCAGAAGTATTCATAAAAAATTCAGACATACACAGCAAACAAACCAGAAATGGGCAAGACTTACACAGGCCAAGCAATAACCTACAAGTATTCCAAAAAGGGGCTTACTACAATGGTATAGTATCATTTAATTTACTTCCATCATATATTAAGGAACTGAAAACTAATAAAAATAAATTCAAGTTAGCATTAAAAAAATATCTCATCACTCACACCTTCTATACAGAGGAGGATTTCTTTGATTCAAAAAAATAACCGACTATAAAATGTTACCAAATTTTATAACTACATTACGTATAAATATTGCTTTAAAATTTTTTTAGCTCTAACGTACTCTACATAAGAACTACATTTATTTACATACAAGTATAAAATGTAATTATGACGTAATCTACATCCTAGACTAGATCTCTAATTAAGCTGGTTTAGCTCACTATAGGGTCTATAGATTGAGATCTTATAAAAAACAAAAAATAAACAAGCCATCAAACAATACATGAAACAAACTGTGAGGAAACCAATATTGTCAATGATGCACAGTCCTTTGCACAATATAATGCAGCATAGCTTTAGGAAGAACTTTTTGCAAGTTTAATTTAGTGCTATTTCTAAGTTACATTTGCTCTGCTTTTGGTTTAATTAACTAAAAAATAAAAGTGTGTTCATCATATGATTTTCTTTTATTTATTTATATGGATATATAACTTTCAGATGTAGTCGTCCTCGTGGTCTAGTGGTACCATGCTAGTCGTAGTTCCTGAGGTTGTGGGTTCAAACCTGGCAGAGGGCAATGGATTTTTTCGGGCATCAAAATCCTTAGCATAACTCCCTTCTGAAGGAAAGTAAAGCTAGTGGTACCGTACTGTAAATTTATGGCACATAAAAGAACCTCAAGCTTGGTAGAGTCTCTAAGCAAAATTTTCTATCTTTTACACCAAAAATAGAATGGGACGCTAAGAACCATAATAGTTAAAGAGTGTCCATAAATAAAACTCAATTTAATTTTTTTCAGATGTTAACATACATAGGTTTAATTGGACATGTTTATGCAACAAACTCTTGCAGATTAAATTTAAGTTGATGAGAAAAAGTCACATAGTCCATTTTCAGGTAACATTCCAACAAGCATAATGAGTAGCACCATCTGATAGTGATGGAACATTAGTGTTTAGAGCAACAAGGAAATTAATACACCTTCTTCAGTGGTTCTCAAAGTTTCTCACCTCATGTTCCTTTTGTAAGTTCTGCAGTTCCTTTATAATTATTACAGATATCTGTTCTCATACTTATATTTGAGAATGTGGGACAAAAAATATAATTTCAAAATTTACAGCAGTACAGTAACTATATGTGTGGCTGAAACAAGAATGTGAAGAGTGAAACATGCAAAAAAAAAAAAAAATAATCATAAATAAACAATTTCTCAATTTCAAGCTGCTGCTTCAAATTCAAGGTATTTACTTGAATATAAATAAGTCAGGCACATCAATACATGAAAATAAATTTAAAAAAATGTGTTAGCTTCATACAACTTTCTTCATGCACTAACATTTATTTTTAAATCTCTTCCATAAGCTAGCCTTACAAAAGCTTATTTTTCTATCCGCTTAATTTCAGATGAGATTACACATTCTGCTGTAGGCATATGGTGGGTTGAAGCATGCCAAATCCTTAAAACATGGGTTTTATGCTGCTTTTGAAATTCCATACGCTTAACATGACAATGGAAAAAATCATGGTGACTTAGAACATTAAAAAATGGAAAGAAAAATATTGGAAAATTTAAATCAATAGCAACAAATATCTTGAAAACCGTTAATGCAACAAAGAATGTATTGAAAATAAACTGTAACTTTTAATAAGATTTACATCTTTAATGCAAATTTTTGTCTCTCTTATGGTATACGAGGCTCACTCTAAAAGTTTAGAGAATGAACCAATTAAAATTTTAAAAGTTTAGATTTAATCATTGCATCTTTTTTAAGAATTGGAAACATTTTGTGGAGTACCATCTGGCAGTGATAGTCTTTTGTCTCTCAAGCAGAATCATCAATATGGCCACTAGCTGAGAAGAACAAACAGATTATCTTCTAGCCAAACACTTCTTGTTCGCCTCATTTTTGTTGGGGGATTCTCTCCTGGGAAAACCCAGACAGATGACTGCCACTTAATTTCTGCACCATACTGGTATATCCAGCTTTTGTCAGCTGTTACAATGCTAAATATGTTTTTGGATCTTCTCCCATTAAATTTTTCTATCGTTCCTTGGCTCTATTGCATTGTATTTGCAGTAATGTCCTGTCAAACAAATAGGCTCTCCATGCCTACATCTGCTCATTGGTGAGATGGTGGGGGATCCAGAGATTGCTTCCTGACGTTGAGTTTTTCTTTAAGAGTGGTGTTCACTGCTGCCAGTTCAATATTCAGAATCTGATATATACAATGATAATCTTCCTGCAACATATGCTGCTTTCATCACATTTTCATTCATTATTGCTGTAGCTGGTTGTCCTGCGTAGTCTTCATCTTTGAGGGAATCCTTCCTCTTCTAAACTCTGTAAACCAACCATAAATCGTGGATTACAAAGGGCGAAGACCCCCAAATGTCCAATGCAGTCTTTCAAGGCATTCTCTCTCTCCTAAACCAACTTTATAGTCATAGAAAATCATAGCACGGAAATATTCTAGTTTGAGATCTATTCTAGGGTATGGTGTATGAACACCTCCATGCACATATATAGAAGTGCTGATGCTGCATATTGTTGGAGTGCACCCAGATTTGCACACATTACTATCCGAATTCAATGTAAAGTTGGAGACGTGCTTTGACTTACAACCCATACATTCTCAAAACTTTCAGAGTGAACCTTGTAGAGTTATACACAATTTATTAAAAATGAAGATGATTTTAACAGGCGAAGATGATTTTAGCAGGCTATTCACAGAAAACCCAAGGTACCATAAATCGTGATAACCTTGGGGACATGTAATTTTGAGCTTTTGTCAGGAAATACAAAAGTTGAAAATTATGTGTTGTCCCATTACCCCAATTTATGGTAGTTATTGGGTGCCAGATTTATGTATGTACATTGTAAAAGAGGTATGAAATAAATATATAGTCATGCAAATATCTTATAAAATATTAGTATTTTAATATAAACCAGAGCCATTTTACAGAAAATAAAAAATAATGAGCACTTTTCCATGAGCAAAATGAGTTTGGGTGAAAGAATATTCTTGAAAATCATCTCGTACTTGGAAGATGAACTTAAATACCATTTTTGGTATTTATGCTACTTTCATTTTTTTACATTGTCTACTATGTACTTACAGTAAGCATAATAACTATTGTGTTCCATCCAAAAGTTCTATTCCAAAGTTTCACCATAAATACACATTTTGAGGTCCTCTGAACACAGCGCCCCCACTCCATATTTTTGTTTTTTTTAGAAAAAGGTCTGCATGTGTGTCTGTGAACAGCATAACTAAAAACAAAGAGTCTGATAAATGCCAAATTAGGTATTTAAGTTCACTTCTAATGCAAAACAGATTTTCAAGAAAATCCTTCCAAACCAAATTACCCTCTACATGGAAAATGTTTTGTTACTAATGGTTTTGATAAAAACACCACATGCTTAAAATATTTGCATGACAAAATGTGTATCTTGAATTTACAGGGGACAGCCTCTGAAGTCCTCTTCATTCTGAATAACTTTTGTTTAATTGATAAACCATAAGAAGTAGATCTTTATTTCTGCAAATGTTTATTCTGATTAAAATGAAGTAGATAGAAGAATAAGCTTTTGTAGTAATAGTTACTTGAAGAATGGGTAGACTAAGTTATGTAAATGTAACACATCAGATTTTTTAGTTATGGTCTTCACACACATACAGGATCCTTCTCCTAATTTTTTTCTATTCAGAGGACTCAAGCATGCATTTCTGGTGAAAGCATAACTTCTTGGGTGGAATGCAGCACTTCTACTTACAATAAGTATGAGCTAAGGAAGGTGGAATATTTATTAAAATGCCCAGGGACTAGTCACTCTTGGGAACCGTCTTTTACTTTTAATCATTCTACTACAATGGAATTAGGTAAAACTAATATTGAAAGTCATGTTTACAACAGCAGGAAGACATAATGTCATCCTTAATTACGGTGCATTTGATCAGTAAATAAAGAGGTATAAACATTTAACAAGAAAGCATTTTAGGAGAATATGTAAGTATTGAAAATCCTCTCTAGTCCATGAACAAATTTCTGTGTAATTTGGAATTAATAAGTTGTTCCAATGCTATTCCAGGTGATTTATACTTTGACACTGCCTGATAGCTTGCATCAAAGTTGTTTTTTACAGTAACATGAATCACCTCTATTTATTGGATGTTTTCCTTTTTTCTTCGG
Organism: Deroplatys truncata; assembly: GCA_030765065.1. Classification (NCBI taxonomy): domain Eukaryota; kingdom Metazoa; phylum Arthropoda; class Insecta; order Mantodea; family Mantidae; genus Deroplatys; species Deroplatys truncata. The sequence continues at coordinate 123,755,195 of CM060978.1, forward strand.
AGCAAATTGTTTATACCTCCAATAAATCATACTTCCCCCTCAGTTTGGTAACCATTGACTTACAGCCATCCTCTTAACTGCCTAACTTCTATATCTAGTCCCATGAATGAAGATAACTGAACTCTCAGATTGTTCAGCATCTCACCTATCCTTCATTGATTGCTATTTCCTGATAACTGGTCATTTCAATTAAAGCTCACAATGGTTATTGGGAAACATGTCAAGCATAGGAAAGAGGAAAAGAAAGGCATTATAAAAAAAGTGTTATATTTTGATTGCATTGGTTGTCAGTCAAGTACAAATTTGAGAAAAACAAAACCATGAATTCTTAATTTTTAATATTATTAAATCTATGTTAATGTGTATATTTTATTTATATGCAAGTCTTATACAGTAAAGTGACTACACATTGCCTTTGCCTTCAAAAATGGCGTATAAGTATACAATGGTTTTGTATGAAAACACATCTTTTATTACACATTTCAGTTATGAAAATATGAAATACACAAATAAATTTACTAATTACAAATCAGTTTAGTATATTTTCTTATTAACTATTATAAACAATACACTTGTACAAGTAAAACGTTTTTCTTTCTTTCTTTTTTTTCTTTTTTGCCATCTTAGAGAGTTCAACATTATAGATAACATATTCAGTGTTTTACTTTGTACATTATGAATTAGAATAAAACTTATTTATTTAGAATAGCATAAATCGAAAAGCAGAAAGTGCAAGGAAAACAAAGGTAAATGAAGCATAGGTCATTAATACTCTGATTCACCACATTATGCACTGGTTATGAATAAACTAATTTTAAAACCAACTTAAATCTCAGTTAGATCCATAAAAAGGCAGAGAGAAAGAGAGAGAAATACAGAGAAAATGGCAACAAAACTGTAGATCTGGACTTAATAACATTAAAAGCCTGGAATTATACATATCCTTGAAGTTCATGTCTTTATAGTTGCACTCTCCATGATCAAAACACTCTTCTATGTGCATATTTTATTAAATTGCACATTTAGAATGTTTCAAAATTCTGAAATATCATGTATGTGTAAGTTTTTGTAATCATTGAGTATGTGTCACAGATTAGATTTAATATTTTGTGATTATGCTAATTTTTATTCATCCAAACATTTAACGTGTATTATGGCCCAGTTCTTAAATAGAAATAAGGCTTTAGTAGGTACTGAGCAATATACACAGTATATCAGATCTGCTAACAAATCTAGATTAAAAAATGAAGAACAATGCAGTAAGCTATGGATTTAGTGCACTTATTAAATGAATTTAATTCACACCTTCATTAGTCATAATCACAGAAATATGTAAATATTCAGATGTTTTGGAAAGGTAGAATCAGATGACTGAAAAATTCAATGCCATAGCTGGGATTTGAACCACGGATCTCCCGGTCTCCGTCCGGTTGCTCTAACCACTGAGCTACCATGGCAACATGCCGACACGACATTAAATTCTCTAGCTGATTCGCATTTTTCCCGGTAAACCACAAGGAGATCTCAAACTGTATTGAGATGTCATACTGATTCTACCTTTCCAACCTTGTCCAACACATGGCTTGTGTGAAAGAACAATTAATTCAGATGTTTTGTTTGTTTTAGCTTTTGGAACAAGCTTAGAAACAACTGCTTCTATTGCAAGTGCCTGTTGGCAAGAACTTCACATAGCTGGAGTTCTAACAAACACTCATGAATTTATTTGTTTTTAAATCTTGTGCCATACTTCACTTTTTAATTTTCAAAATTTTATGTGGTGTCCTTGTAATTTCTATTGAGAAATCTATACAAAAGTGTTGTCAGTGTTCTTTAGGAAACACATTAGATTTCACCTCTAACGGAATGCCAATACTAATCAGGACATCTACTTCTGAATGTGAAGAAAACTGTTACTGCATATATCCTAGTGACTCATTTATCTTCAGTTACTTAAAAAGCCATAGTTTATCTGCAAAGAGAGGACAAGCTTGACTTCATGGCTGCTAAATATTTTATATACAAAAAAGTAACTAGAACAAGCATGGCTGTACATTTTGCTATACATATATTGCTTGGATGTAAAGTTATAGTGAGTGCAATAAAGTGGTGTTATGATGATCAAACACTGCAGAACACAAAAGGTGCATCACTAATTGCTGTTTATCTTCTTTTTCTTCTCATTAAATAAAAAAGTATTAGCTCTTGAGCACTGGAATTCACGTTTCCCTAAGAATTACATATTAGATTTACCAAACACTTGGATACCTCAATTTATTTGTATAATCCAATTATGCCCTTACACAGTACATGATTGCAAATAAAATTGCATCACATCCACTCATACTAAAAGGAGGATTCTGTTCAAAACATTAATATAACTAAGCAATTTGGAATGGAAAAATAATGCCTAATATAAATATGTGGCTGAGAGAAAGAGAGGCTGACAGTTCTAAGCTATTATAAGCTCTCTTACATTTGCATTTTATTAAACAAGAATTTAACAGGAATTTTTTACAAAGTGTACAAAGTACTCTTTAATCTCTTTCACCTGCTATATTGACTACAATGTTTTCAATGGAATAATTGGTAGTATTGCTTTGAGTCACATTTATTGATATATACAGAGAATTAAAACTTCAGTTTTCAAACAATTGGCTTGTTTTGCAGTTCAGGAAAAGACATAGCCCCAGAACTTCATTCAACACCTTTGCTGAAAACAAAAGTGTATCATGGAACATGTCCTGTTATTGTGATTGTTAACAGCAACTGTGTGAAGTAGACCTGTTCAGCTGGTCTGTGAAAAGCTCAGCACATTAGCATAGATAAGCATTGCATAAGCAATGGCAGAGGTAGCGTACAGCATGTGCGCGCCCCGTTTTTATTTCTGTCATTATTTGGTGAAATAGTTCACTTAGGAACATGTATAGGTGGTACAGTATCTCAACAGCTTGAAGAGCTATTGGTAGGATTGAAGCTTAGCAAACACAATAGCAGGCACTAAAAGACATCAGTTGTCTCTTAAAACGTTATTTTGGATTTATGGTTGTTGAACACAAGTGAATGTCATTCATTGGCAAGAGATGGCCCTTTTCTCTCAATAACAGCCAATCAAAACACGGTACACAAGGCACTCAAACTTCAATGTAACAGAACATACAGGATATAATTTCAATCCATTATAATCAGCTTTGTGATGTTGGTCTCTCTGCATGTTAGCCTAGTCTGTGAGCTATTGAGAACATGGTATCATGCTGTTAAAAGAAACTTTGTAGACAAATGGAGACCCTTTCTGTTCTTTGATAAGTCATGATTCAGAGTCAGGCTGATCTGAAGGATATATGGAACTAGTTTTTGTGCAGCAGATATTCTGTGATGGCAAAAAACAGAGACGAAGTGGACAGAAATCAATACCATTGGATATGTGGATCACTAACTTATCCAGAGTAGCAGTATTCTAGACAAGTTTAGAAAACTTGAGGCATTTACTGCTGGAGTAACTGATGAGTCCTTCCCAATTATGGATGACAATACATTTCCATCAGGGACCGAGAGATAGACATTATGCCAGAAGATAGGGTATTGTTCATCTTCAGCAGGCTTACTAGGATTAATTTCAATTCAGTAGTTTTAATCAAATCAAGTATGCTGAATATGCCGGTGCAAACAGAAATTCTATTGACTTCTGCTTTTAAAAATTGGATGTTAGAAATAGTTTTGTAACTTGGTTGTAAAATTAATACAGAATTTTGCCAATTAAAATGGCAAGTTCAGTTGTTTTGCTTAACTGCCTATGGTTTCTCTAATGAGGGACCAGCAATATTTGGCCAATATAATAGCATTTTATCTCTCATTGAAGACAAGATTTTCTTGATGAAACTTCCCCATATTAGGCATATACAGCACTGACTCTTGGAAGGAAGCTGAGGTGGAAATCCAGTTTAACACACTGCATCCCATGGTTTGCCAGCAATGAACCATTTCATTAGCAATATATTCATAATGTTCTGGATTTATTACTAAGCAATTCCTGCTCAGTGACTTCAATGCAACCCAAGCTTCTTCCAATGCTTTCCAAATTGTTGTTGTGCATGGTAACAGTACTAATCTATAGCCCGACAACACTATCTTCCATTACATTACTTAATTTTGAGAATCTATCTGGCAGGTAAGAAAGGGCTTCTCCAACTTGCAATGGTATCTCTTCATTACATCTAGCTTAGTGTGAGTACTGGGATAAGAACCTCACTGAGTTCACTAATGTTTTTACGACATATTTTGACACCATAGAAAAGGTTATCTTGTGGGCTATGGTCATGATTATCACAGTTTGCTCTGTTATAAGTGTCCCATTTACACATCTTGGCATAACTTCATATAACAAGCTACATGCCAAATAAAATTGCAAGTACTCTGTACCTGAAATAATATTGTAAAAGTTAAATATGGCACTAATACTTTCAAAGTTTTTTGTTAACAGCAACAGATCCAAGGATGAAGAAAATCAGTTTTAATGCTAGTTTTCTAATATGGTGGCAGTACAAGTTAAAGGATATTGTATTATCAATGTCTTTACTATGTATTATCAATGACTCAGTGAAAAGAAATATATCTAAAAATATTGTTATTGGCATACAACTATTTTTAAAATTGCATAAGCTGAATGTTTCTTAATTACTGCAATAATGTAATGCTAAATGTCATTAACTGTGAGAACCAGATAATAGTTATATTATTGCACTGAATATTCAGCTTATGATATTTAACACAACTGTATCCCAGAAATCCAATTTTTACATTATAGATATCTTTTTGAAATGAATACCTGTGGGTTAAAAAAGGCTGTAACTTCCATTGTTTTTCTCAAAGACATGTTTCCATGTTCAAAGGTTGTAAAAGCATTGATGAATGTATGTATGGAGTAAAAGTTGACTAACCTGATATTTGCCAATTATATTCTTGATCAGGAGCCAAATGGTTGCAAAGTTTAACTGTAATGGCTGACATAGATAACATGAAAATTAGTCCAAAGCTTTGTAATGACAGAAATAAGGGAAAAAGTTAATATCTCAAAGTAGAAGAGGAATGAGAAGAAACACAAAAGGAATTCTAGACAACCATATATAGCTTGTGGAAATAAACCTTGACCAGGAAAAATACCAAATGAAGAGGTGGGTTGCATAAAGGTTGTAAGCTTTTGTTATACCATATACAAATCTTCAGGTTATGGTGAGACAATTAACATTTTCAATACAAAATTAAGGTAGTAAAGGACACTATTACAATGATGCTTAACTGTAATATTATTACAGTATATATTTTTGTTTCTTATTTCAGATGGCATCTTGCAAATGCTCTTATCAATGCAAGAATTTAAGTAAGGAGGACAACCAGCTCCTCCTTGAAACATTTTACCAGATGGATTACAATCAACAATTGCTTTACCTACCTGCTGAATGTATGGAGCTTATAGATATCAGGAGGAGTACTCCTAGGCAGTATCAAGAAGCCACTGCACTTGGAACTATTATGTAAGGGCAGCCTGTATTTAGGGATGGGCCACGTGGGTCCAGGCAGCAAATTCTTAGGAGTGGCAACATTGAGAAAATAATGAAATATATATGTGCTGAAAATAAATTTTCACATGAGCTAAAAAAAGAGCAGCAATGGCAACAGGAATTCTTATTAGTGAGAGGGAAATTGTAGGTAGACGGAGATCTTACATGCATGATGCAACTGGCAACACTGGCTTCCTGCATGCTACTTGTGCTGTTTTTGAGTGGTGTCATGAGGACAAGTGGCAGAAAATTTGTTGGGCCCATGGGTGTAACACTACCTAAATATGGTCGGTGTCAGGGTACAAAACAACATACAGGTGTATCAATAAACTTTTAAGAGTTTATAAACATCACTCCAAGATGTTTACAAAAGCTACAAGGAAAAAGAAAAAATGGACAACCTCTTTATGATAGCAGAGGAAAGCACAAAAACTGACCTAGCAAGCTTCATAAAGAAACACATTGAGCAACTACCGAAGCAAGAGAGCCATTATTCAAGACACAAAAATGCAAAATTGTGTTTTAGCCCAGATTTAAATGTTAGCAAACTATATGGTTTGTTCATAGAAGAAAACCAGATATTCAATGTAGTGAATGAACATAGAGGGATATCTTTAGAAGCGAGTTTAATTTGTTTTGGTTTCCCACGTTCAAATTCATGTGCCTATTGTGACAAACTGTACATTCAATTACATGCCTTACAAATGATGATGAAAAAGATAAGATTGAGAGGGAGAGAATACTGCATCATATGAAAGCTGAAGCAGGATATAAACAGTTACAAGAAGATAGAGAAAAAGCTAAGAGAATTCCAAATTAGGTCACTCTGTGTACTGACATGCAGCAAGTGCTCTACTGCACCACCTTTTGCCATTTAGCTGTATATTATCAGAGGCAGCTATCAATGTATAATCAGCAGTCCACAAACTTGGCAATAACACTGCTTGCATGTTTGGCCAGTAACAGTAGCTAAAAGAGGACCAAGTGAGGTAACTTTATGTTCATTAAAATATATAACAAGTATGTATAAGCCCTTACAGTGTGGTGAAGAATAAACACTAATTGTGTGGTCAGACAGATGTATAGGGCAAAATAACTGGAAGACCATAGCACTGTATCTATATCTTATAAGCCTTATGTATTTCTCTGCTGTTGTACAGAAGCTTCTTGCCCTGTGATACAGATTTTGCTCTTATTGAGAGAAATAAGGAAAACTACCTGGTTTATGAACCTTTCAAATGGATTCAAGCAATTGCAACATCTTGATGAAGTAATTCTTTTCTTGACTATTACATGATCCAAGATGACTTTGTGGATGTTACTATTATTGAATCAGGTCTGCGCAAACCAGTATCATTCAAACTCACAGACTATGTATGGTTCAAGGTAGCATCAGATTCGCCTACTATCCTAAAAAGTCATATTCTACAGCCATGGCACTCTGAAAATGTTGCCAAACTGTCTTGAGGAAGAAACATATAACACTTATTGCAAGTTTAGTCAATCTGCCACATCTCTATGACAAGGAATTGTGTGCACTGTGGAAAAGAAGCAAGACCTAACTGCTATGAGTATGTATATTCCTGCAAAATACAGATAATTCTTTGAATGTTTGAAAACAGAACAGTGAGTTTTATGTGGGTGTTTATGGAGGACAAGAACTATTATGTTATCTTTTTTTATGTTTCAATTGAGAGTAAATGTATTGGTATTTATTGTAATATTAAGTATTTGTTTTCTAGTGTTCTGAAAGATAATGCAAAACTCACTAAAAGGTTGTAAACAACAATGGAAAGAAGTGTTACAACCTTTTTGCATTGAAAAGTTAGTATTTTGTTCAATTGCTGGAAGTTCAGCAGTGTTAAATGTTTTCCATGCCACTATATTGTTACAGAAGTACTATGTTCACAGAATTAAAATTGAAAACATGTGTCAATAAAATATGACCAAAATTGTTTTTTGTCTTTCCTGAAAAATTTCGGTTTTGCATCTTACAACCTTTTTGTCCGCAGGTACTCAACTCTAAGCCATATAGTTACAAGCATATTACTAGGAGCCAGGACCTCCCTTTAAAAGACAAACTAAGTCTAAGAAAATTATTGCAGAATCTAGAAGATTTGAAATATAGCTGCCGAGTAAAATTATGCATCCTAGCAATACAAAATCATTTTTAAAAATGTGTACATTTTAGAAAAAATAAACAGAAAATCATTTTTAGCTTAAAAAAAGTACACATGAAAAACAAATTTATTCACAGGATCATTTGTACATTGCAATTTCCTGAAGTCATTCCATGAGCATGCAGCAACAATGGTAATTAAAAAAAAAAAAAGTGTACCATTGAGGGCCTTTACATAACATTTGCATTTTTGTTTCAGTTATTCTAACAATACTCTTATTGCCATATCATGTCTCATTTTGTGCAAAACACTGAATAAACAGCCTAAACATCGGAATTTCCTACTGTAACTGATACCAAAACAAAAGTACACATTTCATTATACACACAATTTATGGTATCCTATCTGATCTCTTATTTTTAAGCATCATACTTTTTCATAGAACAAAAATGGTACACATTACTTCCACTCTTAATGTAGGTTAAAAATATTTCAGATAAACAACTGCATGTCTGCTACATGTTTAGCAGTTATGTCCTGTCAACTAATATAGCTTTGATATAAGAATGAGACCAATCAATATATTGTGTAATTATAGTTCCTTATTTCAAGTAAGCTAATACACTATTGATTTTCATGAATGGAAGCATTTACAAAATATTTAAAACATTTCATGAAGTGAACTCATTAATTAATGCTTCATGTCTGCTTCTTTTCTCTGTAGTTTTTTCGTTTTCCCCCCCAAGATAACCAAATAGCACCGTCAACAGGTAGTATTGTTGAAATTCAGTAACAATTATTATTCCCTGTGTACCATAGTGGAGTAAACTATCATAATAATGGCATATTCTGTTATCATCTTGCACTTTCCTTAAAGTCTTGGGGGCTATTGTATTGAATTGTGAAGCAGAGGGGATTCTGCACCAATCCACGAATGAGGATGTTGTACCAATACCACAAGAGGGGGCACCCCCAGGAGGAAGGGATGAAGTGAAGAATGGAGACACCGGGCAGCCATAACCAGCAGTGACGACACAGTAATGACAGGATTGCTACAGTTTCCAGATATACTCTTAGATGGCCTGGCAGACCAGGGATCCTGTCCCACATAAGGTCAACTCTCCCCCCCCAAGGGGCAGTCCTTATACCCCGGCAACCAGCTGAAGATGAGGGATGGAGAAAGTTCACAGAGAGCATCCTTTTCCCCTGCCATGCTGCATGAAACACTATTGCCAACACTTCCAATCCTTAAATAGACCAAATGGGGTGGATGAATGAAATTATTAATGGAACATAATGGAGGGACAGGAACTTTGGGGGAAGAAAGAAACCACTCCAGCATTCACCTGACGACCCAGGAAAACCATGGGTCAGAGCGGGTGGTCACCGGAGATCGAACCCAGGACCTCCCAAATGCGTGCCACAGATGTTATTGCCTCAGCCATCCCACTCGGTTTGAGAGCTATAAATATTCCCTGCTGTATTTAAACTGTCTAGATTCAATGAAGTGTATTCCATTTCTTTTTAGCTAATTTTTGAACACTCAGAAATACAAATGTTTTCTGTTTTTCTCCATGGTCTAGGGCTACCATGTTAGCCTCTATTTCCTGAGGTTGCGGGTTCAAACCCAGTGGAGGGCAATGGATTTTTTCAGGTGTAAAAATCCTCAGCATGGCTTCCTTTGGAAGGGAAGTAAAACCGGTGGTCCTAAGTCATAGATTTATAGCACATAAAAGAACCTCAAGTCTGACAAAGAGGCCTCTGAGTTAAATTTCCAGTCTTTCATGCTCAATATAGAATGGGATGCTAAGAGTTAAAGAGCATCCATAAATAAAACTCAATTTAATTTAATAAATGTTTTCTGACTGGCTTCTCTATCTTATGCAAGACTCAAAACTTGGATAAATTTCTGCCTCACTTACTCTTAACTTATTATCAGATAGAAAGGGCCACAACTAATTAATTTGGAGTTACCCCAACAAACTCTATTCTTGTACATTTTTGCACCAGAGATTGGATTTTGCTGTCACAATTTGCAACACCTCTTTCAGAATGATTGTGGAATATCACAGATGCAATCTTGATGTTTACTAACTAATGTTGCTATTAGAAATCACTACAGTAAGTATAGTACTGTTCCAACAACCATTTTTTCATCCTTTTTTGTGGGGGAGGGGATCACAATTTTGTGTACTGGAATATCTAAGGTGTGAAATGTTCCAAGCACATCATGCTTGTTTTAGGTTTTCTTTCTAGCTGGTTTAAAATTCCATTAAATAGCCCAGGAGACCTTTCATGATTAGGGAGCCAATGAAACAGCAGCGCTTTATTTTGCCCAGAATTAGAATGGTGCCTGGTGTAGCATATTTTACACAAAGGTGTTTTGTTAAGGTTTTAGATTTTTTTTAATGGCTTATTTTAAATTTTATACAATGCTAACCTTCAACAACTAAGTATTTATAGCTCTTTTATTTTGTAACAAATTTTTTTAAACAGAATCATAGTTTTTTTCTTTTTTTAGAATAAGAAGCAAAATTTGTGCAACTGCAGTCAAATATAACCCTGTCAGCATCTAAACATGCCATCACACGAGTTATTTTACTTGGGCCCTCCCCTACTTTATCAGACATATTTGACTGCAGTCACTATATTTGAACTTACAATATTTGGCTTTGAATTCTTGACAGTCCATTTTGTCTTGTCTTAATGGTAATGGCTATTCGAATCCCTTCAGTTGTGGTTGCCTGTGAATGGGATATGAAAGCTGGTTTAGGAATTTGGAGAGTGACATATGTAGCTAAATAATTCCGGCATTAAGAGGTTAGCTATAGTAATTTTGCTGTGTGCATGCAGCTACTTGATATAAAGCTAGCAAGCTATGTAAATAGTAGAAGTGACATCACAATATTCTATGCTAAGATTATATCTTAGAAACAAAAGATTGGATTTTACACAGAAAGCATTGTCTATTTTGTTTTATATGACTACTCTAGACTGCTCCTTAACATGTAGCTAAGAGAGGTGCAGTGCTAGAGAAGCAACTGTAATTCACCAGGTAACATTTTTTTAGTAGAACATCTCCAAGTAATTGTACACTTTCACTGCATTCGATGTATACAAAGAAAACGTGATTTAATGCACCAGAAAGAGAAGTAGAAGCTTCATTGGTACTTCAAACCGTATTCTGCAGCTGAGAGATTAGGATCTGGAAATGGAGAAAATAGCTTGGGCAGTTCATGTCTTTCTATGAGCTGTTTTAGAACCATATGTGATGCAAAAGTAATGCCCTCAACATTGCAAACATATGAAATATCTCAATGATAATGATTTTGAATTATGGATAGGATTTATTAAAGGTTATTGCATCAAGTCATGATTTTGTAAGATATGTGGTAGATGAAGCTTTTCTTACAAAGTGTAGTGTTTTCAATTTTCACAATGAACTTATATAGACAACTGAGAATACCCTTATCTAAGGGCAAGTGCATTAAGAATGATTTGCCAACAACTTAATGCTTCAATTCATTTTTCCATGTAAACCATTGCTAATATAAACTTGAACATTTATTTTATCTTAAAAGTACAAATTCTGCAATTTTTTAAATTCATTCATTTCTAAATATCAGAGTACATAAAAATAAAAAGTAAACAGTTATATGAAACAAGTACTCATCTCTGAGTGATTGGCACACTAGCATGCACCTGAAAGCAGTTGCTTCCTTCATTCATAGCTAACCTCTAATACTTAGCCTGTCACAGCAAGCACTGATTCTGCTATCTTTTAAAATGATTACGACACTTCTGTGGTGTGGGGGTAGCACGTTTACCTCACATTCAAGATGTCAAAGTTCAAATCTCAGCTAGCATGATGTACCTGCATAAGTTTTTTTTCCTGGGATTTTCCCTTTATCCTCAAAGATGAATGTTCGATAATTATATGCTCAATGGACCCCGGGCTCACTTGAGCATAATTTCATCCATGTCATTCATCATCCAATATGACCTACCCAGTTAAAGGAAATTAAACTTAAAACAAAAACAAACCCTCCCCCCCCAAAAAAATCATATTTAATTATCAGCTTACTTAAAAACAAAATGTAAACACTTCATGTGGAAAGATGTACACTTTTCTAAATTGCTTCCTTCATTCAAAGCTGAACTCTAATGTTTAGTCTGTCACAGCAAGCAGTGAGGTGCAATGTTGCAAAATAATGCATTGCAAAACCTTTCTCTGTTTTAATGCTTGGAGATGAACTAAAAAGTTATTAAGATTTGCCCTCCTCCCCGGTATACATAGTGTGAAAGTGGAAATCTATATTTGTATCTATTCTTTTATATGTCAAAATCAAGGCTTTCTTACCCATTTTAACCCAACTTGAATAAACTTATCACATACCAAAAACAGCAGCTTCAATTATACACAATCAATATAAAATTTAAAATAGTGCATTATAATTTTATTCCAGGAATCTCTCTAGCAAGTCAATTTCACTTTAAACACTTCTTGTATAATAAACTCACATGAATGGCCATATTGTAGAGTATGATCTGTTCATATTTCTGAAAGGACCTGACAATCAGTCTGAAAGCTTTTAAAAAGCAGAGCTGCAGTTAAATATTTTCTAATTTTTAAAACTTATTTTATCTTTTAGGATGCATGTTTGTTCACTGCTGGAGGAGGAAAGAAGAAGAAGAAGAAGAAGAAACATTGTACCCCATCACCAACCTTACATATCTATTTAAGCATGTTACCACTTAACAAAAAGAAAGAAGTATAAAAACACTATCTTCATAATCCTGATAATGCTGAAGGATGATTATATGAAAGAGAAAAGAGTTCCTCTGGTTTATCTCCCAATAAACTGCATTCACAGTCTTTTGCTTCTTAAATTCTTTTCCTGGAATTCAAGCTGATTCTAAACTTCACAGTCAACAGATTTGTATGAATAACTATTATAATAGAAGATGATATAGCATAAAATATAATTTGAAAATGTTACTGATGCACGAGCTGCACTTTCCAACAGCATTTTCCTGAGTGCTAAAGACTTATTTCTGATGGTTTGTGATAACATATAATTTAATATTTGTTTCACTCATTTATGACAAGTACCCACTGTGTAGTCAGTTCTGCATTTATTTGAAATATATGTTTAACTGAGTTCAGGTTCAGGAAGGTTTACAGAGTACAAAAAGCTGTGCAGGTGAACTGTGCATGAATAATAAAAGCAAGCATAGCTTACAGTTTCTACTGATTAATATGGTTAATCCTTAGCCATATTTTTATAAACAGTAAGTTGTAACAAATTATGGATCAGAGATTTTGATGCCCGTTCTACAGTAAAGCCTGTAAGGAGCAGAACGAAACTGGCAAAACACAAGTAATCTGACATGCAGAAATTTATCTAAGCTAACAAATTAGTTCAATGTGATTAAGTGACATAAGCCATTTGCTTAAACTTTGCTGCAAAGAAGAATGCTTTATTTGTTGTCATATATGGGAATAACAAAGAATGAAAAGAGAAGAGAAATTACAGAAAACATGTTGCTGTATTCTAAAGCACTGTTGCTTGCTTTAAAATCTGCCTGCATGCACAGTATTAGAGTAAGTGCAAAAGTTAAAGGCATATGAAGGTGAGCCACACTGAAGAATCTGGCTAATGCTTGCCCCTCATACCAACACTGCCAAATGTGGTACACACATCTTATGCGCTGAACTGAGAACATAATCTTCATTAATTACGATCAGATAGATATTTTAAAACGATTGGTGACAATGTTATAATTTGACAGAATTTCATTACAGTGGAATCTTGTTAGCACGTTTTCCCGTTTATTACGTTGAACTATAAAAGTCCCGGTACCATATCACCAAATGTAATAAATAACATTTGCTTAGTGCATTTTCCTGATCCCGCTTACCACGTTTAAGTCTGACGTCCTCATTTGCTGTTTTGGCCAATCCTTGGTCAGTCCAGTGGGAGTAGGCGATTAACACGTTCAAAGTTTGACGTCCTCCATTTGCTACTTTGGTCAATCCTTGGTCACAGGGTGGATACCGTCAGCCAATCACATGCATGTATGTAAACATTTGTGTGACGCGATTTATGTGGGCGGGATAGAGAATGCTTTACCTGGCGTGATAAACACCAACGATAGTTTCTACTGTTGAGCGTTGACCAAACATATGTAGATTATATTTTAACTTTTCATTTGCAATGAAAAAAAGAAAGTGTAGTAAATAACCAATACTGAAAAACTGAAAATCCTTGACGTATACCACAATCCAAATATGAAACATGTGGATATAATGCGGAAGTTAAACATTCCTCCGTCAACCTTACACACGATTGTTAGCAAACCTAAACTGATTGAAACTGCTTTTAAAGAAGGGAAAAATGCTAAAACAAAACTTTCCTCTTGGAGAATAGGATCAGAAAAGGATTGGAACGAAATCTGTTGCATGGAAACACCTACCATATTCAAATCGTATTGAATATGCCAGAGTTACTATCGTCTATTGTACTTGTAACACGATGCATGCACATAATTTTGTTTTCTTTTTTAGCGGAAATTGTAATCATATGTGTAATAAAACACGTAGCAAAGCCACTATTGTTGCTTCCATAATTCGCAATTTATTTTCTCAAAAAAATTCATAACCTCAAAAATCCAAGTTGACCAACATAAAAGCTTGAATTACTTATTCTCAGGTTTCGTGTATTCAAATCCATTTGAACACATATTGAATTTAACATGGAAACACGGATCGTATTCAGTATAAAATTGTACTTGAAATCTATTTCAACTGCCCATGGAGACGTAGTAATTATTAGATTTTATTACATAACTATGTTTTTAAATTGCAGATTTTGTATTTTCGTTAACACGTTTTCCCGCCTATGACGTCCAAATCCTTAGGTCCCTGCAAAAACGTACTAATGAGATTCTACTGTATATGATCACACTGTACAAAAATCCTTTCTCTACGATACTTAGAGCGGACACTATGCACCTTTTATCTTAACATGGTTATTGTCATTCAACATTGAAAAGCCTGAAAAGCACAACCATTGCTTCCTCACAACGTTTATCTCAAACATACTATGAAAATACAAACCATGCAGGCTGAAAAGGAATGAGTTAATGTTCAGTTCATTTTCAGAGTAGTGGTGTGTGTCTTAAAGTGACAGACATGTTAAGTTGGTTTCAAACTCAAGCTGAAATATTAATATATAAATTAAATTATTATATTTCTCTTTTCCCCAGCATTTGTGATGAGGATATGAACATTTCCATTGAAGCTGGGACAAGTGAAGTTTTATTAAACATGAAGCAATTCATTCTCAAGAGCAGAAAAATTGTATTTAATGCATACAACCTTCTTCTTAAAAAAACTCAGAACAATTGGATTTTACGAGTCAGAGTCAGGCATGCAGAACAGCTTCAGGAGAAACATTTACAAAGAAATTGCCAGGGACAGCACTATGGAGTTGATTACTATTAACTTAAGGGATGAAAGTGCCAACTCCAAATTAAGTACTTTCAAAGAGGATGAAGAGGACACCCCTCATTTGCTTGCTGTTCCTTGATGTAACATGCGTTATGGGTTAATGTCATCAAGGTAAGATTTTAATGTTTTAAGGATATTTAATGAAGTACAGAGTTACTGCCAGTACATGCCTACATGCTTGATAACAGAACTCTGCCCAAGCATTGGCCAGCGTTCTCATGCCTTTAACTTTTGCTACTTCATTTTATCAATAATTATATTACTTTAATTAAGTATACAAAATGCCAAAAATAAGCACACAGCTGCAGAATGGCCTGATTTTGAAAACCTGCATTGAACTAACTCCTGTCACTTGTTCCCTTTGTTTATTTGTATTTACTTTTTTTTTAATTTACATAGTTCACAAGATGGTTTAACATATTTGCTTTGTAAAGCATGTGTTTTAAACAGTAACCAAAATTGTGGTAAATAACATTAAGTGTTTTTCTCGATTGTCTTTCAATTAACTGTGATGGTTAGAGAGCCCTATATGTATCTGGACTGCAATAATAAAGTTTAAACAATCTCAAAACAACAAGCATATTAAATAAATGTTTCTATATGGGTTTATTTTAAATGTAAATATAGACTTAAGAAAACTTAAAAACCTTCATACAAAATCTTAATCTATATAAATACATATTTATCCAAACTACAAGGAAATGGATACAACTTCCTTAAGCAAAAGCAGTAATTACTACTAAATAAAAGTAATAACTAATAAATGTTCCTACAAGTACATTTTAATGCATACATAAAAACTGTTGCAGTGCTTATTTTACAGCTATAAAACAAGAAAGAAAAGGAATACTAGGCCTGAGCTAGCCTGCCATCATGTAAAGTAATGGGATTCAGAACAAACTAACCACAATACTTTGCTAAACTTAAACCCATTTTTACAAGGTGAGAATTAATAACACATTGGCAGTGTGCTTATTTATATCTAAATTTGCATCAATCAACTTTTACATGTGTATATGACTATCTTACAAAGAACCTTTAGAATACAACAGTCATACTTATCAGTATTATTCACATACAAATTTGTTGCACCTTTGCCATTCCTGTAACATTAAACTCAAAAACAAAATGGCAATAAGAGCCATAACCAACATTAAGGTAATTTACATCATTGCATTTCGATAAAAATGAAAATTTATGCAAAGATCAAAATCACTTCAATTTTGAACCAACTTCTGAAAAACTTTAAGTAATACTTGATTATAAAATGTGAAGAACGATTTACGTACATGGTGAATTAAGCTATAACAGCAAATTTGGTCATCTACGCCATTAGGTCCACAAATTCATAATAATAAGTCCCTTCGGTGTTTCCACATTTTAACAATTTAATGCTGTTCATGCACTTTTCTGTAGTATGTGTATTTTATCCACCAATTGCACATATTTAGTTTTTCTTTTCACAAATCACTGTAATACCTAATGGTAGGCATTAAGGAAGTACACAGTTTTCACTTTTTTACATGAGTATTACACGAAGTTCCGCTCCAGCAAACGTGTTCAAATGATTGGAATACCCTAAATATGAACTGCTGCTTTCATCACTGTAAGAGAAATTTAAGTTCATTACATTTCATTACAGCTAAAATCCAATTTCTTTACTCATGTTGATTTGTCCCCAATGAACAGTTTTCAGAAAATCCCCAGAAAATTAGTTTAAAACTTCTTCTTTAAGATAAAACTTTGCGCTAAAATTGAATATATTTTCCATGTTATTTTTGTATCTGTCTTGTATGCTGAAGCAACTGTTCATATTCAATCTTTAGGTTTCCAAACCTTGAACAATTGATGAATTCAGTGCCTCATATATGCCCGTGCAATGAATGTTTTTTTAAAAGTTAAACTTATTTTATGATTAACAGGTTGTTTCTCTTGGAAGCTCAAACACTACTTCTTTGTTGGATGTTTCTTTAGAAGCTTCACCTAAGTCAGCTTTGTTACCTGCCTCCATAGCAGATTTATCTGTTGAAGAACCCATTGCACTATTATTGGATTTATGAGAATGTTCATCTGATTTTTCTTCTTGAGGGCTGCTGAGGCTACTAGATGATTCACCAACTGTTTTATTTGCTGGAGTCTCTGTTAGCTAGAGTAGCTTCTCTGTAACAGAACTGGTGGTTGCCGAACTGACAGTGGACGTCGCATTATGTTCCGACTCCTCACCAGGTGGCAGTAGTTGTCAGTTGAGCAATTCAACTGACACAAATTGCTTCAGGCGCTCTAAATACTGTGAGTAAAGTTCAACATCATTATGTCCTGCTCCCTATGTAAAAAACAAAAAAAGTACATATACATTAGCATATGCACATGTTCCTATTTTCCTATTCACATTAATATATTTGACTGCAAAATTTTATGAACATCAATACATACATCTACCCAGAGAGGTTCAACAGCTCGAGGGCAGCGCTCATAGATGGCAAGACCATGAGAAAAATCTATCACTTCATCTTCAGTACCATGAATCACCAACACTGGTGATGTGACTTTTGGAACTTTGTCAATACTGTAACACAAATGATAATTTAAATAATTTTACTTTATATACTTAAACTGACACTATTACAAATTGTGTTGTATTTTAAAGAAACACCCTTACATATTTCTGGGTAATTCTACGGTTGAATTCTTTTTCAAGTATCATGGTACAAACTTCCTTGAGATTACACACCATCAATCCAAGCATACTTCACATAACATGAAGCGTAAATTGATGTATTTAAACCTGATGGCATTGTGTAAAGAACATCTTTGATAATCAGCAATAGTATCGACTTTGATGTGCATAGTGCTTGTACACAGTGATTTAATGACACACTATTACAATAATGTTTTCAATATTGGTAAGAATTTTATATTAGTATATCATAATGACACCATAATGCTAGGTGTAACACTTCCTAGAGGTGATCTTCACTTTAGAATGGCCTGTACAAAATTAATAGCTCCATCCTCATTAAGTATGCATGGAGTCTGCTTGGATGCTTAAAATGTTCTACCTCACTTGAATGTCAGGTAATTCTTATCCAGAATGCAATTCAAAAGTGTGACATGTACATGTACATTTAAACTGCAAGTAAGTGGGTAAAATCTGATGAATTATTTAAGCTAACAGTACTAACACTTCTTAATGAGTATGATTTTAATAAGTTTTCCTGGTGACAATTCATAAAATATTCTGCTAGAATGGCTAGTCAGGTTAAGAGTATACTAATTTTCTTTCAAGTTTTTGAGATATTTTTAGTCTCCTTATCAGAGACAATGCACAGGGACAACACAATTAAACACTTTAAAGGGGAGGAAACATCAAAGAAAGTGCGTTACCTTTCTAGCTGATTGCATAAAAAGTTTAATTGAAGTTTGAAGTTCAAGTAAGTGACATGAATCTGCAGTCTGGCCAAACTTAATATTTTGGTTGTATAAGATGATTTCACCTTGATCTAAGATCAAATCTAACTGGCAACTTCCCTACTTGAAATTTGCTTCAGGAAACTGTAAATGTGCTATTATTTATCTTTAAAATAAAGAAAAGCGAAATTATATAAATTGTATGTAAAGAAGCACATGTCTGAAAATTTCAAATTTTAAAAATGTATCGCTGTACTTTTATAAGCTACATATAGGATGCACTCAAGTTATGTTACTTCTGATCCCTCGTCCAGAAGAGTTTGAATTTTGATGAGCACCTTGTGTATTCAACACAGAAGGAATCCCATCATTGAACTTAATGACAGGCAATTTAAAATGGGATTCTGATTACTGAAGCCTATATTCAAAGATCTGGAACAAAGGTTACATCCACAACTAAGAACCCAAACTAAATTAAAATACGTGTTGAACCCAATGTTTATGATTTGTACACACTATGTGGTTCTTTCAACTGGTAGTCTTAAAATGGTAATCAGGGATGTATTCAATGTAAGTAAACAAACTTTAAGTAGAACTATTTATGAGGTTTCAAAGAAATTTCAATTTAAAATCTCAGTTCACCATGATGCATATTCAAGAGGATGAAATAATATGAAGTGTTTTTGATATCTGTAATTTTCCCAAAGTTGTCTGAATAAACACCTTATAACAGGGCCCATAAGAAGCCCAGTTTGATAATTGAACAGTGTTTTAGAGTTGCTAAAAGTCAGTTTCCATGCTTGAAAGTGAAGCTAGGAGTAAAGTTTCACCTATAATAATAGCAACATTTGTATTGCATAATGCACCTATTAATGCAGATCCCTAGAAACTGATTGGAATATTTTAAAGGGAAAAAGAATTTTCAAGAAACTACCTGTACCTGCAGAAAATCAGAGGGGCACTCAGAATTGCATTAATTAGTAACACTTTCAGATTCTTTCATTTTAAGTTCAAGTTCTAATATTAAAAAAACTTTAATTTTTATCGTCTCCTCGTTTTCTTGGTGCTCTAGACTGCTCTTGAAAAACATTCTATTGTGTCTTTCTTCTCGCTTTCAGTTGCTGAGGTTCTTGATGTACTTGGGACAGAACCGTAGACTTCCGTTATACCCTCCACTTATTAAACTCTTTGGCCATGTAACCTATTTCTGAATCACAATCCAGAGCTGCTGCCACATGTTCCACACCTGCTATATTATTTTTTGCAGATGGTAGTCTATGACATCATCAGCATCAGTTACAATGTGGCTTAAGTGCTCCAATTAGTTTCTGCGTGCTTTCATCCCAGGAATGAGATATATGCAACCCTCAGGTTTGATACATCTCAACCTTATCATGTGCATTTTATCTTTTTTGATTGCCTTTCATATAATTTCATAGCACAACCTGAGATGCTTGCAGTCCCTTGAAATTACATTTCTAGAGCTATATTTGACAAGAATTTCTTTCCAAGTGTCGACTTTCCATTTTGCAGTGACACTAACAATTTCTTTCAATTACAACTGTTCTGTGCTTAAGAATGTGATCTATCTCTCTCTTCCTTTTTACAATTTGCTGTACATAAATCCCCCTTTCTTTACCTTCAAATATACTTTTTGCTAATGTAACAGTAATTGTGACAAGCAAGAATCAAACAGCAATTACTATTGACATCAAAAGTTTATTGGATTGATTCAATCCAATGAAATTGATCTTACCGCATATTTCTCTTGAACTTTGCGCTGTTGTTAAATATCTTTCTGCAATCCTAGGTTAGCATCCAATCAAATTCACATGATCTACAGTATCCTTTAAACAATGCATGACTTGTGACAGCTGCTGGAGGGATACATTTCCATGGCAACCTCACACCCTGTTGTTGCTCTAGAGAGTCTAGACAGTAAGGTGCTATCACCCTCCTTTCCCTTCCCCTACAAGCTGAACTTGGAGGTGTAGTATGTTACAGTGTTACACTACATTGTAGCACATGGTTTCCTACTTCTTACTAGCATTAATTTTTATTCTCTTTATTATCAATATTTACTGCTAGTTTTTGAAATGTCATGAGCAGAGTATTTGTTCATGTTGGGACTTCCCATGCTTTTGTCCCCAACTCTGTCCTTATGTTTCATAATTTAAAAATAAATAAGAAATAATAAAAAAAAATCTGATGTGTTACACTCACATGACTTTCTCTACTCTTATACAAACTATTTTTAAAAATGCTTATTCTCCATATGCTTCATGTTAATCGAGATATCGAGATGTCAATCTTATTGCTAATTTTCTTGCAGATGCAAGGGGAATATGGTAGGTTTTAAGCGACAGTCAAATATTTTAAGCACTGGTTGCTATGTGGCGCATTCCATTCTTTTTGCATGTCCATGACATAAAAAGATGAATAACGAATTTGAGAAAAAGTATAAGTATTGGAAAATTTAAGGGAATAACAAGCAATATCTCGAAAACGGTTCACTCAACAACAAAAAAAAAATGTATATGACATAAATTGTGTATTTTAACCCGATCTACAATTTTTGTGTAGTAACATTTTGTCTATCTCTTATGGTTTACCAGTTATGCAAAAGTCGTTCACAATGAAGAATACTTTTGGAGACATTCCCAGATAATTCAAGATATACATTTCATTTCTCATTACAATACCTTAAACATATGATATTTTAATCAAAATCGTTAGAGCCGTTTTTGAGAAGATTAAAATTTTCGAAAAATGTTCCATGTAAAGGGTAGTCTGGGGTGGGGGGGTTTTCTTGAAAATCTTTGTGTCGTATCTCTGGAAGATACTGAACCTAAATACCAAGTTTGGTGTTTATCCGACTGTTCGTTCCTGAGTTATGCTGTTCACAGACAGACACACACATGGACATGTTTCCAAAAATACTTTTTTTGGATTCGGGGGGTCTCAAAACATGTATTTCCGGTGAAATCTCGGTATCAAATTTTTGGGTGGAATACAATACTTCCCCTACTTACTATACGTAGTAGAGAAAGTAAAAATAAAATAAAGAGAGGAAATGAATGTTACAACTTCCAAGGGATGGTTTCAGAACTGTTTACTTAACACATCTCATAGTGATGGATAACCCTTCTTGTTCTATAGTAGAAAACAAAAGTGTGGTGGTGGTGGTGGTGGTGGTGATGGTACCTTCCCAATTTAAGGTTATTTTATTAACCCCTTCCCCTCCCCCCCCCAAAAACTGACAGTCACCTCTACATTATAATTCACTGTAACTAGAAAGTAATTTGAACTACATTGATACCTACTGCACATTACGAATGTTGATTATTTTCTACATGTTTTGTAAGCTGCATATCTATATACATACTGTATATACAAAACCCTATGCACATTGTATAAATTAGGAGTGACAGACATCAAATGTATTATAAAAATTATGCTCCATATTTTAAATGCAAAATATGGGAAAACGTTAAGAATAAAATTAGTTAGCTGCATTTTACTTCACAATCCTATTTCTAACCATTACTTATTAAATGTTAAATCTATACAAGTGAACTGTTATTGGCACACTACTTAACAGCTAACAAATGCGCTAATACAACATGGCAATGAAGCTCTCACTTATATGCTTGAATGAACTGCCATAGGTTACATGTTGTTTAAATGCCACTGTATACAACACAAACTGATGATAAAGCTAAGTTTATTTCTGAACTTCATTAGAGTTAGTGACTTTTATGCAACTGGCAGTTGAACTGGCTCTAATGTGAGAGTAATTTTGCTGCAGCATTGTCCAAGAGTCATCTTTCTTCCACTTTAAGAGCAGAATATTTGGGCACTAATATTTATTCACATGATAACTAAAGAAAGAGTGTTAATTTTGCATAAAATGTTATTTGAAATGTTTCACCATTATAGTGTATATTGTAGAATAGTCAGTATTCATTAACATCTTTTTTGAATGAACAATACTAATGTTATCTTACACCCCTCTTTTCTTTAAATCAGGACAAACATTAATGAACAGTTGCTTGTAAGGAATGTTTCTAACAATATAGTGCACACTTTCATTAGCAAATAACTATAGTAATTATTTAATACCTCTCAAGTTTTCCTACATTAAATACAGTGATACACTGCCATGCTCATAAATTACTTGGGTTGCTATCCAGACTGTGGCACAGTTTCATTTTGAATCGTGTTGTGGTGGTAAAATGCCAGCAACTGTATTTTTAATTGAAAGAAAAAAAGAAAGGCAAAAAAACACTACTATAGAAGGTACTGATGCCTATTAGAACTCTTAAATTTTTGTGCACTTACATTTACTCGCACCTAAGAATCACTCTTCCTAGAGATTACATAAAACATGAATTAGGAAAGTAAATACCAATTGTTACCAGTTATGCAAGATTATATAGATTTCTTTCTGAATGAAGAGGACTTCACAAGCTATTTCTAGAAAATTCAAGATATACGCTTAATTGTCATGTAAATATCTTTAATATATGATATTTTAATCAAAATCTTGGAGCCTCTTTTCAGAAAATCAAAAATCTGAAAAATGTTCCTGTAAAGGGAAGCATGGGGTGGGGGATTTTCTTGAAAATCTTTGTTACATCTTTGGAACATGCTGAATTTAAATACCAGGTTTGGTTTTAAACCGTTTCATTTTTGAGTTATGCTGTTCCAGACACAAACACACCCACGCACAAACATTTTTCTATAAATGCTTTTCTTGGATTCAATGGACCTCAAAGCATGTATTTCTGGTAAAATTTTGATATCAATTTTTTGGATGAAATACAATACATTCTCTATCTACTATGTACATGGTAGAGAAAGTAGAAATCTAATGTAAACATTAGTACAACTTTATCTAACCATTACTGGTTCTCACATTTTCTTCTTTCTTATTTTTTTTTTTAAATTTATGGACGCTCTTTAACTGCTGTGGTCCTTAGCATCCCATTCTATATTGGGTCTGAAAGACCAGAAATTTTGCTCAGATGTCTCTTTATCAGGCTTGAGGTTTTTTTATGTGCCGTAAATCTACGACGTAGGACCACCTGCTTTACCTCCCTTCTGAAGGAAGCCATGCTAAGGATTTTTACGCCTGAGCCGGATTTCAACCCACAACCTTGGGAACTAAAGGCTAGCATGGTAACCACTACACCATGGAGGATGACATTACAGACACACATAAAATTCTTCTATCCACAATATATTAAATCGTGTATTAAGCAAAATGTGCTTAGTTACATAAAATATGCACAACAGCACTCAAATGTATAGGCAGCTCTTGCAATGCAAAGAAAGTATCTTCCAAAGATGCAACAAAGATTTTCAAGAAAATCCCCCACCCCTTACATAGTAAAATGTTTGTAACATTTTATTTTCTCAAAAATGGCTTTGACAATTTTGAATTAAAACAATTTAAGATATTTGCATGACCATCAAAATGTATGTCTTGAATTTTCTGGAATAAACTCTGAAGCCCTCTTCATTTGGAATGAACTTTGTGTAATAGGTGAACCACCATATTGTGACTTTGTCCAGTTTTTAACTCTCAGCTCATGTTTTTATCTAGTTCAACTTTCATTGGGACTTACTTAGTTCACACTGTTTCTTCATCAATGTGAGCTAGTTCAAATTCGTCACTCCACTTTCCTCCTTGACATAGCGGTGTTATGAAACACGCAACTCGCAGCCACTTTGCTGGGGATTCGAACACGAGACTTCTTCAATCTCTCCTACAGCAGCAGTGCTCACTGCACGTCGCAGTTGCCGTCACAACTGCACTTGATGTTGCACCAGAAACATGCTCGCTAATTCACCAACTCAACTGATTGATCCCTCTCACAAGAATGCCCGCTTATAAAGCCAAAAGAATCTTCCACAAAAAATTCTAAACTATCTGGACACATGTTCTGGACGCTTCTGAGAAAGAAACTTCCAGAAGATTCTGGTTATATGCTGATAGCACTTCTAGTGTTTATGGGGGGGGGGGGGTGAGAGTGCAACCTATCTTTAACTACTTGGCACCAACCTCCCTATAACCCTAGGCCATTGCCAGTGTCACACAGCTCCCTCCTCAAAGCTGGTCATCCCAAGCAGCTCCGCTATATGGGGCAAGCCTATCAATCTGGACCACCATCAACTTTCTTCAGGGTTCATGCCGAGTGTGGTATATCACATATGTTGATACAGGAAAGTTGCAGCTTCAATGACTTCCCTTTAGTCCTCAAGGGACAATACACTCATGAAGCCACCTTCCAGGAATCCAACATTGGTGGGTAGACTCGATAGCATGCCCTTATCTGGTCACTTGCCAGCTTCAGGTGTCTCCTGGCAAGGTGGTGGTTGTCTCCTAGATTTTCAGTTGGTACCCCACATTTTCATGTTGCACTCAGCACAACTGCAAGGGGAGCCAACTGTCACAGAGATGTTGCATTGCTGGCATAACCTCTCCACGTCACTTCTAAGATGCAACCAATAGAATCGGCAATGCAGCTTATTCGGGGTCTTCTTCGCATTCAGGTGCCCCTAGTAGTACTAGTATAGGTTTCTTCGAAGACTTCCTGCACCATACTCTTCAAGAGCACCAGCTGTTCCACCCTAGTCCTTCTGTCTGCAAACTCTCTTCGATATACCATTCCTGACCATCAGGGGGTCCTACCACGTCTCATAGGTCGGCCCTATGTCTTGATCCCCCAGTTGCTCCCTCCTCAAGGTCTCCTCATCACAACCAACTGCAGTTTACACTGTGAATGGACATAGGGATGCAGCACTCTCAATCATCAGCTGGTCCAGATGCTCGTCCAATGCGGCATCTATCATCCTCTTGTTTTCTTTATTCTGCCATTTTCCTTGCTGATCTAGACACTTTTCCACTATATTAATATTATCCTCCATGTCAGATTTGGTTTCTTCTAACTCCTTTGCAATGTTGCTCTTCAGGTCTATCACCATTGCCTTTACCTTAGATCTTACTGTCAATGTCAAAACCTAGTTGAGATTTAATTGTCTCTATTTCAATCTTCATTTCTGTTCCCATCTTGTCCATTCCAGACTCCATTATCGTCTCCATCTTCTCCACTTCATTCTTCATTTCTGTTCCCATCTCTCCATTTCGTTCAATTCCTCATTTACATTCATTTCACTTAGTAAAAAATAGTTTAAGTATTTCCTCATAGCTTTTACATCCCACTTTTGACACCAGTGTGACTTTGTTCATCTTTTTTAACTATCACTCACTGCTTTTATCTAGTTCAACTTTCACTGGGACTTCACTTAGTTCACATCATCACTTTTAATTCCATTTCCCTTCACTTCACTTTCTTTCCTGATGTAGCAGCGTAATGTAATACACATGACATAGTCACTTCCGGATGGTTCACTCACTGGGGAGTCGAACACAAGACTTCTTCAATCCCTCTTGCAGCAGCACTCATTGCACTAACATTGTCACAATGCACTTGATGTTGCACCAGAAATGCACTCCCTAACTTGGTGGAGGGTGATGGATTTTTTCAGGTGTAAAAATCCTTAGCATGGCTTCCTTTGGAAGGGAAGTAAAGCCGGTGGTCCAGTGTAAGAATCTCAAGCCTGATAAAGAGGTCCCTGAGCAAAAATACCGGTCTTTCACGCCCAATATAGTTTGAGTTTTAGGTATTTATGGACACTCTTTAACTGCTATGGTTCTTAGCATCCCATTTTGCTCATAGGCCTCTTTATCAGGCTTGGGGTTCTTTTATGTTCCGTAAATCTACGACACAGTACCACCAGCTTTATTTCCTTTCCAAAGGAAGTTATGCTAAGGCTTTTTATGCCCAAATAATTCAAATCCATCAGCTCCGCCGTATTTGAACCCACAACCTCGGGAGCTGACACCCAATATAGAATGGCATGCTGTTAAAGAACGTTCTATAAATAAAACTCAATTTAATTTAATTCCCTAACTGACTCATCAACTCAACTGACCAACCTCTCTCATGAGAATGCTTGCTTATATAGCCAATGGAATCTTCCACAGAATATTCTAGAACTATATGAACACATGTTCTGGAGGCAAGGGAAAAAACTTTCAGAAGATTCTGGTTATCTGCTGAAATGCTTCTGGTGTTAATGCTGGGAGAGAGTGTGACTTATCTGTGTTTATCTCCAACTGCCTGGTGTTGACTCCAGACAACCTTGGACCATCATAGTCACTGCATCACAATATTGACAAAAAGTTACCATACAAACAATGTGTTTCTCTTTAAAACATACAATTTATTTCAAATAAGTTTTTATGGCTTCAGCCATTTTCAAGTTATTCATTGTTATTGCTTTGATTTTTTTTAGTAATTCCCCATTTTTTGAAGTGCTGTCACCATTCTGTTGTTTCTCAGATGTCATTAAAAGTATGGCATTTTAAGTTCAACCGACCCATTTTTTAAATATTTGACTATCACTTCACTGCCTCTCATATTGCCTTTGTACCTACAAATAAATGAAACTATTTCTGCAAATGCTTATTTTGATTATCATTAAGTAGATTAGAGAAGTAAGTTTTTGCAAAAACACTTTGTAGAAGCTATATGAAAACAAATGATAGTGGCTAGATTATGCCATCAAAATCTAAGAGTACCATGCATCCAAAATTTCAGTAAATAAATTATATTGGTTTATTTATATGAATTTTTATGCAACTGTACAAGGATTTAAACAGGTTTCTGAGGTAGCCATGAAGGCATTTAAATAAGATGCCAATGGTTTAGGAAAACAACCATTAAAATAACAGATGCTACTCTTCTGATGTTAATCAAGCAGATTTCTCAAAACAAGTAGAATGCCAAAGCAAGGCTATCGAAAGATTGACTGCATTGATACACATATGACATCTTGGCCACTGAACTGGTGACACTACTATTCTTGAACTAAATAAATTCGAACCAAATTTCACATTTGTTTGTGATTCTATTAAACTGTGTTCTACTCTCCAGTTAATTGCAAACCAGCACATAGTGTTGCAGTTTATTTTTCTTTATTCTTTATACTCTAGTTAATTGCAAAATTGCATATGCCATTCAGTGTTTTTTATTTCTTTAGATGAATATTTTTATGCCAGAGCAGATTAAAGAGAAGGAAGTGATTTTTAAAAGTTTTATTGCTTAAAATGTGCAATATTGTATATGTTTACTCACTCCGAAAGAACAGCAAAAGCAAAACATATCTGAAGAAAATGTACATAAAATATTTTTACACTATCCTAAAACACATTTCCATGAAGCTGATTTTGAAGAACAGCACTAAAGAACTAAAACAGCACTTTGAAATCAAAACTTAAAAATCTGATGTGTTACACTCACATGACTTTCTCTACTCTTGTACAATCTAATTTTACAAACGTTTATTCTCCATATGCTTCATGTTAATCGAGATATCGAGATGTCAATCTTATTGGTAATTTTCTTGTAGATGCAAGGGAAATATGGTAGCTTTTAAGCGATAGTCAAATATTTTAACGCTGGTTGCTATGTGGCGCATTCCATTCTCTTTGCATGTCCAGGACATAAAAAAAATGAATAACGAATTTGAGAAAAAGTATAAGTATTGGAAAATTTAAGGAAATAACAAGCAATATCTCGAAAACGGTTCACTCAACAAAAGAAATGTATATGACATAAGTTGTGTATTTTAACGCGATCTACATTTTTTGTGTAGTAAAATTTTGTCTATCTCTTATGGTTTACCAGTTATGCAAAAGTCGTTCACAATGAAGAATACTTTTGGAGACATTCCCAGAAAATTCGAGATATACATTTCATTTCTCATGACATTATCTTAAACATATGATATTTTCATCAAAATCGTTAGAGCCATTTTTGAGAAAATTAAAATTTTCGAAAAATCTTCCATGTAAAGGGTAGTCTGGGGTGGGGGGATTTTCTTGAAAACCTTCGTGTCGCATCTCTGGAAGATACTGAACCTAAATACCAAGTTTGGTGCTTATCCGACTGTTCGTTTTTGAGTTATGCTGTTCACAGACACACACACACACACGGACATGTTTACAAAAATGCTTTTTTTGGATTCAGGAGGTCTCAAAACATGTATTTACGGTGAAATCTCGGTATCGAATTTTTGGGTGGAATGCAATACTTCCCCTACTTACTATACGTAGTAGAGAAAGTAAAAATGATTGGGTCTGAAACTAATATAAGAAATCATTTGTATGGTACTGCACCATGGCACAATGGCCTAGAGCATGGATCTCTGGTTCCCGGCCACAGAATGTGCATGCCCGGGTTCAATCCCACCCATAGGGATGCATGTTTAATGCTCCAGGTAACGAGCATGTTTGGAAGAATTAAAAATATTGCTATTCTCTCAGATTTCGCTAGTACTCATGGATCGGCACTTTTTTCCTACATGCACAGTAGTAACAAAATGGAGTATTTTGTTAACATTTAGTGATTTATTTCATATATAAGAAAGTGTCTTAAAAAGACTGGGGTGGTTGGGCCATAGGCTTTCTAACTGTTCACATCTCCTTTAAAAGTGTGTAATATTAGCATTTTCCTTCATTAAATCATCTTTCTTCTGCATTCCAACTGCAGGGTATTTACGACACCATTACCCAGGTAATGGTTCCTTAAATAACAATTGAAATGCAGAAAAAAAAAGAAAAAGATCTAGGGTCAAATTCATAGTTGTCACTTATGTGAAAAGGAAAAGCTTAAGCAATAGTATTTCCTTCTGATCAGGAAACGCTTATTACCATTTGGTATACATAGATGGTATTTACATGCTCAGTGCTAGACACTTACTTATTTCCGAAGCACATGTGGCAACATGGTTCAGTTGTTTGACAGCCACTCGGATGGGCGAAGGATTATGTATATGAACATGCAGGTGACCACATAGCCAGCCACCATTTCTGTATTCATTGTTTTGTTCACAACAGCTGTTGAGCACGTGGTAGAAGCTTGGGAGTTTTAAATGGTACATTTATTAATTAGTTAACTTTAGGTTACAATCAAGTAGATTGTAAATTTAATTAAGGGTTTGTAGTATTAGTTAAAACAGTTACATTAGTTAGATCGAAAACATGCATAAAGGAAAACATTTCAGCGAGCAGGAAAGAAATCAACTAAAAGAGCTTGTACTGAGATACATCATAGAATGCAGGCAATTGGACGCTGTGTGATGAGTGAAAAGTATTCACTTATGGAGTGTTTTAAAACTGAAAGGTTAGTAGCTAGAAGTATTTACAACAATCTGAGCACTATGTATATGCTTGGCAGCAAACCATAAATGCAATTACTACACCATCTAGCAATAAGCAGAAAAGCAAAGTAGGCAATAACTTACAATGTTTCGTTTGAACAGCAGTTTTACATGCGAAATCGGTAGATTTCTTGAACCTCTGTTCAAGATTTGGATAACCCAACGTATATTTGCATAGTAATAGTAGAGACATGTGACTTCTTAAGTGATTCATTGCAGTCATTAAGATTATGAAAATAGGCAATTTGATCAAGAAAAATACTGCAGAGAGGTACTTTATTTATTGCAGAAATATTTCTGCACTTTATTAAATGATTCTGAATAAATGCAGCGGAATCTCATTTTCTAGGGACCTAAGGATTTTGGACAACATAAATGAGAAAACGTATGAACAGAAAGCATATGGATTGTGTTATTGATTCCAAGATTCTATGCATTATCTTTTCAAGCAAACCTGTCTCACTTCTGTTAAGGTTACGTTGTTTAGCAGAGGCATTAGATTACAACAGCAGCTTTGGTAAGCCGATATCACTTCTTAAATTCAGCATCCCTATACGTTTCAAGTGAATTCTGCAAATCATGCAAATACGTTTATTAATGTGCAGTACAATTTTGTTATGAAATCCTATATACTCCACAAAATCACTATTATCGTTAACCTATGTTGTAAGCAGTTGCTGCAAGATGGCGTTGGTTCTCCTTATTGCATATAAGCGGAGGTCGAAGCTTCCTTATATGAATAAGCATTTCCTTATTTGCCTGAAAGAGTAGCGTCTGTGTATTGAAAATTGTTGCTTAAGGACTTCCTTGAAATAAGCGAAGATTATGAATTTGGCCCTTAGAGAATGAAAATGCATATATTACACACTTTAAGAGGAAATGTGAACAGTTAGAAAGGCTGGACTTCCTTGAAATAAGCGACTTATGAATTCGGTCCTTAGAGAATGAAAATACATATATTACACACTTAAAGAGGAAATGTGAACAGTTAGAAAGGCTGTGATCCATCTGGCTTTTTAAGACAGTTTCTTACATTCAAAATAAGTCACTAAATGCCAACAAAGTACTCCATTTTTGTTACTAGTGCACATGCACGGAAGGAAGTAGCAACCCATGACTACCAGCGAAATCCTCTGCACTGGGGGGCCTCTGGAGTGTCCTAATGGCCCGCAAGCCCTTAAAGCTGGGCCTTGAGTGGGCACAGAACGCGTTGGCATGTGGAGGATAACTAGGACCTGACCAGTGGTGTCAGTTGATTGAGAGTACTAATACCAAACCTGAGGCAGCTGGGCCCTCGAAAGAGGACCTTGCCACTGAGACCAAGGTAAAGGATACAGGAAGTGGAGAAGCAGGCCATGTACCTTAAACTGGATGCCCTGTTTAGGGATACTGAATTGATCACAACTACAAGCATGGAGGCTGGGGCCCCAGTAGGTAACTCAACCCCGCGAGTTGTATATCCCAAAAGAGGACCTGAGAATCTTAGGAGAACTGGACTCTATAGAAAAAGTTCAAGTGAGGCAGGGTAAGCAAAGATGATTTCGTTCATTCAGGCTAACCTGCAACAAAGTATTACTGCCTTGCAAGTTCTCTCAAGTAACATAACGAGGTATGAATAGATGTCACCATGATACGAAAACCCTGGCTTCGACAGGGTCATATAATGGACTAAATATCTGTAAATCAAATATCAATATATATTTTACTATCTTCAGCACCTCGTCTGAAGTAAAACCTAGAGCATGTGTCCTTACAAGACTCAGTAATACTTGGGCCCTGCCGGGATTTCTTACTAAAGACCTGGCAGCAGTCCTAGTGAGGTATGAGGAAAGCAGAGTGTCACGTCAGGTGGTAGTCTGCTAAGCCTATTTCCCCTATGACTGAGGATCTACCACCTCCTCAAGACCTCCTTGTGATTTATTGCAAGGATAGAAGCCTCAACCTATTGATTGGCTGTGACTCAAACATCCACCACAGCATTTGGGGTAGCACAGACATCAATGGTAGAAGAGAGAAGTTGTTCAAGTGTCTTGAGATTGTGAACCAAGGGGACGTCCCGACCTTTTTTAATTATCAAAGGGAGGAGGTTCTAGACTTGTCACTAGTGTCCTTTGGGATACTTGAGGAGATTAAAGACTGGAGAGTATGTTTGAAACCTTCTTTGTCCGACCACAGACATATACACTTCGGTCTGGAGGGAAAAGGAAAGCACTGCCTTTACAGGAACCCTAGGAGGACTAATTGGTACTCCTTTAGAAGGGACCTGGAAGGCAGACTGAGGAATAGACACCAGATCAAGCTAAGAAATACGGAGACCTGGGGGGCATGTGGGGTTCTTCATGAACATTCTGATGTCCTCCTATGAAAAAAACTGGCCCCTTATAAACGAGATTTGGGTTAAAGATAAATTCAGATGGAATTCTTTTTTAAGGTCCGTTAGGAAAAAAAGACACAAAGGCTATACTATGCATATAGGGCCAACAAGTGTCAGGCAACTTGGAACTTCAACAAGGAGTCCCAAAGAATTTATAAAAAAGAAATCAGGAAGACCTCTGAGGAATCTTGGAGGCCCTTCTATGATAATGTACATAAGCAGTTGAGTGCCGCTCACCTGCAGAAACTGCTGGTCTCCAGAGCTAGAGCTAGGCTGGCCTCAATAGAAGATCCCTCTGGTGCTGTGACACAGTTGGAGGGGGAGACTTTGAGCTATTGCTTGAGACCCACTTCCCAGAGGCTTGCATTATAAATCAAGAACCAAACTTGAGTAAGGCACAACGACCTTCATAGCAAGGCTGGGCAGTGGTCATCAAGATTCTTACTTTTAAAAAACTTAAGTGGGCCATTTACACTTTTGAGCCCTATAAAAGTATAAATGTGGATGGGGTCTTCTCCTTCAGGAAGGCTGGGAGATCATTTCATTCCACTTAGTGAGAATATTCAAGGTCCATCTGTCTGTGAGGTATGTTTTTCATCTCTAGAGGCAGACCAAAGTGGTATTTATATGTAAACCGGGTAGCCAGTCCTAATGCAGGCCTAGGGATTTTTGTCCTATCAGTCTAACATCCTTTCTCTTTAAGGCTCTAGAGATAAGATTTATGAGGGATGGGGTACTGGTGGACAGACCCATACACCCTCATCAGTATGCCTATTGGCTGGGTAAATCCATGGATACTGGAGTCCATCAACTTGTGGTGAGGCTGGGGAGAGTGCTGGACTGTGGAGAACTCACCATGGCAGTTTTCCTGGACATTGAAGGGACCTTTAATAATATGACTTAAGGCACCATTCAGAAATGTCTGGAGAGCAGGAGTGTCAGTCCGGTTGCAACAGACTGGATTATGACCTCCTTGGAAGTCTGGCGACCTTGGGCAGTGTGTCCGTGAGGGCAAGTGCCCTGAGGCAGCCCACAAGGGGGAGGTCTGTCGTGTCACCCCACCTGTGGTATCTTGGTGATAGGTGTACTGCTGGACAGACTTAACAGGGTAGGAATTCATGCTCAAGGCTACGGTGATGACATATGCCTTGTAGCAAGTGAAAAATTCCTGGGTACTGTTTTGGAGCTCATACAGGATTCCCTACAGGCTCTAGGGGAATGGTGTAGAGAAATGGACTTGTTCGTTAACCCGCACAAGGCAGGTTTAGCAGAGCCCCACCTGTTTGGGAAGATATTGAAGCTTTCCGAAGCAGTCAAGTATCTAGGAGTTATTTTGGATACTAGGTTGAGCTGGAAAAAGCATGCTGATTACAAAGTTAAGGTCTACAATGCTTTATTTATAGGACTGAGGTGGGACCTGAGACCCAAGGTGGTCAAATGGCTATACACCTTGGTTATAAGATTGCCAATAATTTAAGGTACTCATCCACAATGCAACTTAAATGGCTCGCAACTTTGAACTGCGTAAGAAAAGTGGAGTTTCACTGTGTAAACTGTTAAGCAAGTAGGAAAACTGCACGTGCAACTTTTAAATAGCATTTAACTTCGGAAGTTGCTTTGTGTACACAGCAGAAAAGAGAAACCTGTGACATTTGAAAGTGGTTTGAACAGTTTAGAACATTTTTGTGGTGCATTTGGTACAACTTGTTACGTTGTCTGCTGTGGTGGTAAATAGCTGTTTGAGAGGTAGGTACAGGATCATAATTTGTGTCATACTTACAGAATTAAGAGAGATATGTGCATTTTATTTCATTAACAATACGAACAATTTATTTCTTCATATGTAATAATGGCCCATAACAATAAATGGATGAGGGAAATGACAAAGAAGTTGACTGAACTGAATGAGACCAAAGATTGCTTGTAGACATTGAGGATTACAGAAATAAACAAAAGTGACAAAATGCGTTACATGATATAGGAAGAGAGTTCAATATGTCAGCAGAGGAAATTGGTATCGTGTTATAGTGCCATTAGAGGGGCATTAAGTTTTGCAAGGAGATTAACAGGTTCAGCAGTAAAACTTGTATCTATGTAAACAGAGAAAAATAAAGTTTGTTTTATTACCTTTAAGTAGTCTTCTTTGTCATACTGTAAATAGCAACACATACTTCTCGTTTTATGCATGAAAGTGTACATTTGTATTCAAAATAAATACATCAGTGATTGATACCCGTTGCCTAGAAAATCATTTTGATAATATAGTTATAAATAATGACGGCCGAATGTGGTACGTATACTAAGCTGTGCAGCAAAATGTGAAACTGTTGTTGAAGGGTGCAAATTAAATAAACTAATGGAAGACCAGGGGTGCCACCTCTTTACTTACCAACACTATATTGTAAATACGATGTGCAATCCACCCAAAGTAGAGAGTTTTTCAAAGAATGTGGTGAATGGCCAGGAACAATCAAGATGATGAAGTTGAAAATGTGCTAGAATCAAATGCCATTGAAAATTTTGCTTCCAAACAGTGGGTAATATCACAGATGTGCACACTTGAGACAACTGTGATGACCTCTAAAGATTTTATTGACTTGCTAATAGCCAAGTTAGCTAAACTACAGACACATTCTTTAATTGCTGTTCAACAGTTGTCATATTTCAAACGTTTTAAAGATGACCTAGGGATAGGTGAAGTTATTGTAGTGTGAATTTGCAGAAAACTATTCATTCATACTGCAAGATGAGCTACAGGTATTCCATTGGAATAATTCCCAAGCCACCATTCACCCACTTGCTATTTATTATAGACATACTGAACAGAAGATTTGTCGTGTACAAACTTGGTAGTTATTGCAGACTGTTTGCAACACAATACAGTTGCTGTGCATACATTTCAGAACTGCCTTGTAAACTTCCTGAAGCAAAACATTGAAAATGTATGCAAAATATATTACTTCTCAGATGGTTGTGTATGCCAATACAAAAACAGGAAGAACTTCTCAAATTTATAGTCGGCACCAATCAAGGTGATCGACAGTTACTAGCCATGTGTTGGAAAGCTTTAAATGAATCGGAGGAGATGGATACATTACAGCGGTCATCATAGAAACGATTAGAAGGACCTATTAGAACTAAGACATTTCCATTTATTGAGTGCCAAAATAATTACAATCATATTGGGAGTGACTGCTTCTGGCCCTGGCCATTTTATAGTCATCTCCCCTTCTTTGGTCATAATAATAATAATAATAATAATAATAATATATTAATCTGTGACATTTCCATAGCAACGATAGTATCAGTATTTCACAGGATCTCTCTTGTCAACGCAGATCTTTTTTACTGATATATTCTTGCATGTTCTATCCTTTGCATGAAGATTCATTATTTTATAATTGTCTTCATATACGAACATAAATATAACCGCCTGCAATGCAGATGCAACCCAGTCATCTTCGTACACAATTCTAACGCGCTCTCCGCTTGGTCACGATAACGGCATCGCCTCTCTCTCCACAAAATGTCAATCCCTTTCTTCTTTGGCAGCGAGTATAGTGTCCCATGAAGCTGAGTTTGATATTCCAGCTGTGACATTTCTTTGCCACTTCTCATGGCAAGAATTCATGTGATGGACTTGATGGAACCGTGAAGAGGTTAGCAGCTGGGGCTAGCTTACAGCGTATTTATACTGAATAAATCATGACTCCATAGCAGCTCTTTGACTGGGCAAAAGATAACATTAAGAACATGAACTTTGTGTATGTGTCTGAAGAAGAAATTTTGAATAACGGAAAGTTACTACACAAAGCATGAAGAAGCCAAGCGAGTTCTTGGTACTCAAGCATTTCATACTTTCATACCTGGGGTACAGAAATAACTTAATAATGAAGAAATTTTCAGCAGATGTTACTAGGGATCTGCAGACAAGCTTTTCACGTGATGCACCATCTTTGGAAGAAATAAAACGATTTGTGACATGTATCTATAACAATGCTTGGTGGCTAGGTTGTATGATGAATGTGAATGTAGCATCCCAGGAAGTGGTATCCATCACAGTAGTCCAAATCCAACATTTGTGTACCCTCATAAGCCTGACATTTTCAGTATCCCCAATGCAAGGTTGATCCTCGTACTGCAACGTATATTAAATGCTACAGAAATTCAAAGTACGGAAGCAGCATTATTAAGGAGAAGCCACTGATTTGTTGGTTTTCTGAAAAATTTATGTACTGGTAGCCATTATATGCTACCATTATACTATGTACTAACACACATTTGCACATTATATTAATCTCCATGCATTTCAATTTTTTTTCTCACATTCCCAAAGGCTACCCAGGATTAAACCTACACCAAAGAAATATTATATTTAGCTGTATGACATACTTTATTTCCAAAAATATTGAACTGACATTTTCTTTTATATTCAAGGTCAAAGATCATGACTATTGACCTTGAACTTAAAAAATTATATATTTTAGCATGAAACCCTTTGTAATGATATATCAGTTCCTTTAACTTCAAAACAAGCACAAGATTACAGCTGCAGCATAATTAGAAGCAGAGTTATTCACATTTTTTGTGGGTCTTGCAAGCATACATTTTAACATTTTCATCATGTTTGCAACCCTGCTGTATGAACACAGTCCACTACTGAAGTATGCTCTTTTACATATGTAATTTACTTGGTGGTCTCTACAATCTTACCAACTTTAAGTGAAGATCTGAGATAGTCTGGTTCTGAGCACTGATGATTTGACATGGAATGACCCAGTGTGTAGATACCTCCCTTTGGAACATAATTTCATTTTTCCACATAATCCCCATCCCTCTCAAATTGCCTTACACCACCTTGGAAATAGGGCCTGTATATCCACATGGTAAAACCCTGGACCAGAACGTTTGAGCCTCTGTTTGACAGTGTTTGCGATGCAGTCATCATCTTCAAACCTTATTCCTGAAGGGAGTCCTTCAGTTTACCAAAGACATGGTAATCACTTGGAGACAGGTCCAGCCTGTAAGGCGGGTGTTTCAAAGTTCTCCATCCAAATTTGCTGATCTCGTCCTTAATTTTCTGGCTGACATGTGATCATGTATTGTCATGCAACAGCAAAGCATCCTGCTTCTCCTGATGTGGTTGAATATGTCTCAATCGAGCATGAAGTTTCTTCAGAGTTGCCGCATATAGTCAGAATTAATAGTGATACCCAATGGCATGATGGTCCTTTGGAATCGAAAAACATTGTAGCCATAACTTTTCCAGCTGAAGGTGCAGTTAAGAATTTTTTTATCTTTGTAGGCAAGTTTGCATGATGCCACTCCATGGATTGCCTCTTCGTCTCTGGTTCAAAATGGTGGGACCACATTTCATTTCAAAATTCTTCCAAGAAAGTAACTCCACCATTCCTATACTGTTCCAAACATTCACTGCACACTGCTTTTCATGTTTCTTTGTGAGCCTCTGTCAACCTCCTTGGAACCCACCTGGCACAAACCTTTTTCAACTCCAACTCTTTCAGTATTCTGCAAACACTTACTTCCCCTATTCCAACATATGTGACAAATCTTTCACTGTGATGTGTTTGTCAGCTGAAACCATGTCGTTAACTCTCTGCACATTGTCAGGAGTTTGTGCAGTGTGGGGTCTGCTGCTGTGAGGAGTATCCTGACTATTGGTATGCCCGCTTACACCACATAATCCACTTGCCCACCAACTAACTTACTGCAATCGACAGCAGCATCTCCATACACATTCTGCAACTCTTGTGGATGTTTCCCACTGTCTCGTTCCACAGCATAGGAATTCTGTAACAGCACGTCGCTTTTAATGAAGTGCAGCAACCATCTTGAAGACATGCTACAACAGCGCCCCTCATGGGAATGGGTTGAACTAAATTTGAACACAAGCAGGAAGGATGTATCTATAAACTCCGTAAATTACAAGGATGTATAATGAAACATAGATTTTTAAAAAAATAGTGTGCATTACTATTGGAGTGGCCTCGTATGATAGGGGCAGTACACACGATTCCTCAGTCTGCCTTAAGAGATTTGGGTGGACCTTCCTCCTCTGCTAACAAGCACAGAGGAGGTAGCCAGGATGAGTGTGCACCACATCCGGACTGTAGGGGGTGGTGTTTCAAGCTCCTCAAAGGGTACTAGGTACAACCTAAGTCCAACCTATACTGTGGTAATACCTTCCAGGGAGGATTGGGATACAGAGACCAGGTCTCCCCTGAAGATAATGGGCAGGACATGGTTCATGGACAGTTTCCACCCTGGGGGTAGGGGTCCATGGCCCCAGAACCAGGCTTGTTATTCCCCTTGGATGATTTGCCACGGTTTTCCAAGTTGAGGTCTATGCAATCTTAGCCTGTGTTATGCATATTTACACTATACCATGCGGAAGAGCGAATGTGTACATCTGCTCAGATAATATGGCAGCATTGAAAGCCCTTAGGGCGGTTAAAACCACATCCAGACTGGTGTGGCAATGCCAGAGGAAGTTGGTATAGACTATGTACCAGCTGCCCAGTTACACTTCTTTGGGTTTTGGGGCATGCTGGTATTTGAGGAAATGAGTTGGCAAGCACTCTTGTGAAGAGGGGATTGTGACTCGATTTTATTGGGCCTGAGCCCTTCTGTAGTGTATCTGCTAGTAATGTCAATTATGAGATAACCCAGCTTATGGTGAGAGCTCACCTTGAGTAAGCAAACCACCACGGCCAGGCAGGCCCATGATCTAATTTTGGGGCCTGACTGGAAAGTGAGTGAGTTTCTCCTGAATTTGACTAGAGTTAAGCTGAGAGAGGTTATGGGCTATCTTACAGCCCACAACACTTTGCACAGACTTTTTGGCATACTGGGCCTTATACAAGACCCTTTATGTAGGGAATGTGCAAGGGTCTTTGAGACCTCATTGTATATACTATGCGAATGCTTCGCTGTGCATAGGTATGTATCCTTAGGATCCTTTTTGAAACCTGAGGTAAGGGCAGATATCAAGGACATGGTGCATTTTATACGTATCATTGTACTAGAGTAATACAAAAAAAATCTGATGTGTTACACTCACATGACTTTCTCTACTCTTGTACAATCTATTTTTACAAACGCCTATTCTCCATATGCTTCATATTAATCGAGATGTCAATCTTATTTGTAATTTTCTTGTAGATGCAAGGGGAATATGGTAGCTTTTAAGCGATAGTCAAATATTTTATCGCTGGTTGCTATGTGGCGCATTCCATTCTCATTGCATGTCCAGGACATAAAAAAATGAATAACGAATTTGAGAAAAAGTATAAGTATTGGAAAATTTAAGGAAATAACAAGCAATATCTCAAAAATGGTTCACTCAACAAAAAAAATGTATATGATATAAGTTGTGTATTTTAACGCGATCTACGTTTTTTGTGTAGTAACATTTTGTCTATCTCTTATGGTTTACCAGTTATGCAAAAGTCGTTCATAATGAAGAATACTTTTGGAGACATTCCCA
This sequence comes from Deroplatys truncata, assembly GCA_030765065.1. Classification (NCBI taxonomy): domain Eukaryota; kingdom Metazoa; phylum Arthropoda; class Insecta; order Mantodea; family Mantidae; genus Deroplatys; species Deroplatys truncata. Next base: position 123,794,964 of record CM060978.1, read on the forward strand.
GAAATTTCGACATATACATTTCATTTCTCATGACATTATCTTAAACATATGATATTTTCATCAAAATCGTTAGAGTCATTTTTGAGAAAATTAAAATTTTCGAAAAATGTTCCATGTAAAGGGTAGTCTGGGGTGGGGGGATTTTCTTGAAAATCTTCGTGTCGCATCCCTGGAAGATACTGAACGTAAATACCAAGTTTGGTGTTTATCCAACTGTTAGTTTTTGAGTTATGCTGTTCACAGACACACACACACACACACACACACACACACACACAGACATGTTTCCAAAAATGCTTTTTTTGGATTCAGGAGGTCTCAAAACATGTATTTCCAGTGAAATCTCGGTATCGAATTTTTGGGTGGAATGCAATACTTCCCCTACTTACTATACGTAGTAGAGTAGAGAAAGTAATATGAGGCACAATGGGCTCTTGAGCCTGCGTGCAAGGCCAATTTTAGAGGCCATTCGGTTAACATCATTGTCAAAATCCACGGAAATAGTGATATTTGAGCTCTTCTTCTTCTGCCGTACATCCACCACCAGAATAAAAGGTAAGAATATATGCTAATGGGGATCATTGGGGTTTAACTTTACAGATCCTGCAATTATGTCCTATCATTGTCGTTGCTGCAACTGCTCCACTTCTCTTCTTAAAAAAAATCCCTTGGTTATGCTTTGTAGCTTAGGGCCCTCAATCCCTTTTGCTACGCTTTGCAGCTTAGGGCTCCCAATTCCTAAGCTACGCTTTGCGGCTTAAGGCCCCAAAGCAGTCATTTGCATAAGGCTGGCTGTTTTTCGTTCAGATGTTGGCAGCTCTCACATATGAACAGTACAGACACAAAGTCCTACTACCAGCCAAAGTGCAAAATAAATTTTGCTGGCTAGATGGAGAACAAAGTAAAAATTTAAAATGCTTTCTGTTTCTTTCACTAAATGCAAGATGTGTGTTCACATCTTCTATTGCTTTTATGACACATAAGTGTATATGTATTTTAGCCTTTAAAATGTTGTTAGGGTAGGCCATCCTGCAATGAAACTACTCTGGTTTTCAGATTTAACTGATGTTATTGTAGTACAAAGAAAGTTTAAGGGCATTCCACAGTCTAGAAAGATTCTTGAACTGAAATATTGTCAACTCTTTGCAAAAAATGTAGAGCACCTTCACTTCACCAAATTGACACTGGCATGTATAAAATTGAAGTCTGCATACGTATTTAGCAATTTTCTGTCAGACAGGAACAGTAATGCTTCATCTTTTTAGGTATGATACTTTCTGAAAGAGTTACAATTATCTAAATGGATTGAAAAGAAATCTATTCATAATTCAGAGTAATTGCAATTAGTTACGACAAGGAAATAAGGGCAAATCTTTATTCATATGTTGCCAGCATTGCCTTAGAGTTAGTGTATGACAGAGTGACATTTTTAGACATATAACACATCATTTTCCTGACTCAGGAAGAGGACTAAGAGCAGATTATCGGGAAATAAGTTCATGTATACTCTGCAACATATTGATACTGATTGAATGACCAACAATGGTAACATCACATTTTCTTTATTAATGTGCAACCATATTAATTCTTAATGGAAAATATTATCTAACACACCCTTGTATTTTTCTGTAACCATTTTCATCTTTCATCATGTCATCTGTTATCACTGCATTAATGCAGCATGCATTTGAAAACAAAACTGCCTTCTATTTTGTAGTGCTCCAATAATACTCTTTCCTTTACTAATTACAGGGAGGAGTTTCAAGGTGACATTCGCATCTCAGTTTGCAACCTTAAGCCCTGTCCACACTGGTTAACATTTAACAAAACTTGTCAAGTGCAACATGTTAACAGTTTGCATGTTGGCCAAATTTCAATGGCAGAATTGACTTAACATGTTAACCAAAAGAGTTGTGCTTGACACTTTTAACATGTTGGGTGTTTTCCACTTTTAATGAAAACTTGTTAAGTCAATTCGTTCTCTGTGTATGTGATTGGGTGAATTTCAGAAGTTTCCAGACTGTAACCATAGTAACGGTGTACTTCTAATTCCTTCACGCTATTGTGTTCAATATTTCCGTGCTGACTCGTTCTGTGCTCGTATCATTAATTTGGTTTGCTTCCTGTGAAGTTATAGAATGGACAAAGAAAAGACACTTTCATTACTAAAATCTTTGTTGAGGCTATCATTATGGAACATTGTTATATATGTAATAAATAGGATGGACAATTATACCAAACTATGTGTAGTTTATTGTTCCAGAGGTGTAATATTAGAAAAGAAAAATAGCTTCACTTTGTTAGAGAATTGCAAAATAAGGCTCAAGTCTGACAGGTGGAATGGCTACTCTCAAATGTGTTCCTTTTGTGAATTATAGGTTAGAAACCTTGCTCAAAGCTAAGTTGGAAGTCACTTTGATTGTTCTCCAGAAATTGAAGTCAAACCTGCTCCGAATTTTAAACTCATTAAAAATATTTTCACTCCTGTGCCGATTAATAAGATAGAGCCTCATCAGCTTCTACTTTTCTTTTTATTACATATCAAGCAAAGATACAAATAGAATAGTCAAATCCTGATCACTGGAGTCCATTTTGCTTTTAGTCGAGAGATTTTGTTGTCCCAACAAGTCAACTGGTGTGGATGGAATGTTAAAGGTTCACAGTTATAATATGTTGAAGGCATTTAACATGTTGAATGAAACATTTTGTTAATTGTTGAATGTTAACTGTTGATATGTTGAACTATGTGGACTCACCTCATTCCAATAAACAAAATAAGTATTAGGGAGCTATGAGTCATATAGATTTTCAATGCCAGCATACTCGGCTCAGTGATTATAATTACTGCCTATACTCTGTGTATGCTACTTTCACTTATCACAATAAAAAGGTTGGATTTATGGTCTGTTTTTTTGGTATTACAAGTAACCTTAATTGCCTGTCAGTCAACATAGTTACCTGTGTGCTAGCAGAATTCAATATAGGAGTATGTGAAGATTTACAAACATTAACACCTGACATTTTCCTCTGAATACCCAGCTTAAATCTTTCATAATATCGACATTCTGCTCTTAGTGTATCCTCCACAGCGATGAAAATGTGTTGAATAACTAATGCTGCCAAAACCGGTAAGATACTCAGCCTCAAGGCGTAGCCGAGAGATTGAGGGCCCTCAGCCTCAAAGCTTAGGGGACGGATCTGCGCATCTAAAACTCGAATGATTCACGTTTCGACATTCTGCTCTTAGTGAAGAGATCACATCCACTTCTAAACTCACTCCTAAGGTAATTTATTCGCTTTCCTTTTGCTTTTATAAGCATTTTCAACAAGGATAAACTAAGAGCAGATTTGCATTATCTTCAGCAAAGATTCTATTCTTTTCAAATATATTATCAGTGCACCCCTGTATAATCTTGTATTAAGAATGAAACATTGGTTCTAGTACAGAATTGGATTAAAGCCCATATCTTATCCTGAAACATTTTCCATTAACCTATAGTCTGGACAATTCCCAGCAAATACTATATTCTACTTAGTACAACTATGATAATCACCTAGGAAAGGCATCAAAGAACCAAGTTCTCTTGGTGTTTGGAAAAGCCACTCTCATGCCCGACATTAGAGGTGAATGAAGAATGACAGCTCCAACTTCATATCTTGATGCCAAATCCACTGTTGGGACAGTTCCAATACTTTGTCCGTATAGTATTATATTTTCTGGTGATATCCCATACCTGGTACGAAGTGCATGCCATGCTGCATCTATGTCCGCATACAGATTCTTTTCTGATGGTTTTCCTGTACTCACTCCATAACCTGAGTAATCGTAACTAAATATGTTACAGTTGATGCGAGAACCGAGTCCTAAATAAAAACTACTCATCTGTCCCAAATCAACCGCATTACCGTGTGAAAATAAAATAGTAAATCTAGCATTTGCACTGCACCTTACGAACAAACATGCAATGCGATTACCGCGAGAAGTCCGAGTGAAAAAGCCTTCAATATTTTCTTTTTCTCGTTCGGAGTATTGCCATTCTGCCCGTTCTGTGAGGTTCAAACTAAATTTTGAACCAGTTTCATCTGCAAGAAAATTATATGTAGGTTCTGGTGGTAGGAATGCCAGTTTGGCAGCAATTCTTGTTGGACAAGGAGGACAACAAAACAAACAGCACAGCTCACTTAAACTCAGCCCGTTCATTGTAAGCACTTTTTCACTCTTTCAGTACACCACAAACCAAATCTTCTTCCTTCAGTGCCAGGATTTTTAGACCACACGCCCCGTTTCAAATACAATGCTGATTTATTGACTCATCTTTATTTTCAGTCAGCCATGGTAAATTTTCACTCTCTGGCACGGCCGTTTAGAAGCTGGAACTGCATATTCGTTGTAGTTTACGGCGCTTGGATCTCAAGCAGAGAGATACGTCCCCATACTCGTAAAGCAAATGATCCAGCCACAGAGTCGATTGTTGCAAGCTGTCTTCAAGATTAATGCAGGCTTATTCCAATGGATCTGCTAACAAAATAAACAAGTATTAGAGGTTTACTCACAGATTAATAATGGGTTTACTATTTTTAACTGCTTAACTGCTTAACGAATGTGCAACTAGATGTTAGTTGAAAGCCTGTTGGGCTGCTGCACCGTAAGGAATACACCATCTATTCGAATATTATCATTCGATTCATCTACAATGTAAGATTACCATATTATACAAACCACTAAAACTTATCTAATCTGCTAAGTTTTATAATTGTAATAATTGCAATGCTCTGCGAGAGCCCTTTCGATTTTTTAAAATAAGGATTATACATAAAAATTTATTTTGTTTATTTGGGTTATATCAAAAACAGACTTTAAATATCATAAAAAAAAATAACGAGCAATATGTTAAAAATAATAATGCAAATATTTTTAATATAACGTGTATTGTGAAAACATGCAATTATTTTACGATGGTAAGCATTAAAGGAGTAATTGCATTCTTACTGAAAAGGAGAAATTCGTGTTTTATACTTCTATAGGTTCTGTTTTTATTCTGATTACATACGTTATAACTGTACACAAGAACAGTACTAACTTATATATTTTCCCCTTTGAGTAAATTTTAATATAATTAAACTTCTAGGTCCTGTGTCACACGTATAAAGTATAGTTAACACTAATTTTTCTTTTGCTAAATTGACAGCATTCACTAACCATAAAAGTTGCAACAGCAGGTTTGAAAGCTTATGATACTCAGCAGAAAATTGAAAAAACCTCTAATTAATAATAGTTTTATTATATAATTCTGCTAGAAATCGATAGAAATCTTGGAATACTGTTACATCAATTTACCACAGTACATGATAATGTTGACACAATATTATAAATATTTATATACTCATATATATTGTTACATAAGCACTTCTAAGGAACTAGCGGTAACTTACTTTAATACTTATTAACATTTGTTTACTACTGAGATTGAACAAGATTAGTGTGTTGTGAACAAAATTATTTAAATATGAAATGTTAATATACAGAATGCGGTAAAACAATATGCAGAAAATTGTAGAGTAGAAAGGCAGCACCAAAATAAGCTTTTGAGGATAGGATAGGTTTACTATGAACATTATAAAGCAGGAAAAGCAGTGTCACCTTGACTATGATAATTTGCAACTGTGAACATTTTAATAAAAACCTATTTATCTCATTTCAATGTTCGTGTGAGTTAAGTCACTCTCTCACTCAATTAACACATTACTCAAGGTAACATTGCACCATTGCGTATGTCTTCAAGGAAAACATATAATAAGCCTCAAAGTCGGTAACAAATCTAATATCTGGCTTCTTTATAAAATATAATTTAAAATTACTTAAACGTATTTATCTGTTTAAATCTGGCTAAAATAAAATTAAAAATTACTTAAACTCGTTTATCCGTTCAAATTAAAATGATTTTAGAGTGCAGTATCTACCTGCAACTAGCAGTAGGAAACACCAAACCATCTTCTTTCCATCACTGAAAACAATTAACTCCCAACATACCTAATAAGCCTAAAAAGGTGCTAACAAACCTAATATTCTGCTTGAGAAAATGCAACATCAGAAGGCAACTCGAGCGTAATTACAGCAAATACCGTTGAGTTAGCATTTGTAACTTAATGCCAATAATGTTTAGCATTATAAGAAAACCTTTTAGATACGCCAGGTAAAATAATAGCTGTAAAATATTTTCCGAGGGTTTATGGCTTTAAAACCACAGCAAAAGATCCAGAAAACAATGCCAATTCACATGGCAATCTTAGCCCATTTTCATCAAAATGTCAGTTACTTCGTCTGTGCTTAGTGCGGTAGTATTACCAAAGTAGTCATTTCCTACACGACAGCAAAATGATACATTGTATTTTTCTTCTTTAAAACTTTTAAATATAACTACACGCTTTGTAAGCAATTATGGTCATTTATCGCCATATTTAGTATGAAACGGCCAGGATAGTACATTTAGACTACCGAACACCGTATTTTAAATTTAATAGTATTCCTAAGCTTATGAGTACCAGTTGTAGTTTGAGATTACACTTTTTGTTGGTATCGGTGTACGAGGTGTGACAATAAAGAAACCAGATTCATGCTCTAACACGTCATTGAAAAACCAATCAGTAAATGGCAATGCAGCTATGTAAATCTTTAAGGTAGTCTCCCTCTCTGGTCCCTACACCGCTGGATATGAATTTTCCTGTTGGAGGCTGTGCTACAAGCCAGCTTGTTCAACAATTGCGTTGCTTTTGCTTTAGCTTCATCTATGGACTTCAGCCTGATTTCTTTGACGCGGATTTGACCTTCGGGAAGAAATGATAGTTGCACGGGGCTAGGTCCGGCGAATACGGTGGATATTCCATCACTGGAAATTGGTTTTCGCCAAATAACCCTTCATGGATAATGTGTTATGGGATGAGTCATTGACATGTGGAGGCTTTATGAGGAATTCTTTCACAAGCCTGATCTCCTTCGTCGCATAGGTTCACAGAAGGCCTTCAAGACATTTTATAATAAACCTAATTGATAGTCTAACATGCAGGCACCCAATAAATGAGGAAAAACCCCAAATATCGACAAATAATCATTACTGCTTTGAATTGTGGTTTACTCTGCGTGCTTTCTTCTTTTCTGGGGATGAGGGCTCTTTGAATGCATGGATTTTTGTAACACTTTCCTTACTGGTGTTAGTAAGTACAGCAACTGCTAGAATGCCCAATTGGCTGTCTCCTCAAATAAGTATAGTGGCTTTCTCCATATTATCTTCATTTTTCGTAGTGGAAGGACGGCCCGATTTTGGATCGTCTGTGACGTCTTCTCTACCCTCCTTAAATTTCTTAAACCACTGTAAAACTTGGGTACGAAATAGGCAATGGTCATCACAAAGTTCTGTCAACAATTTGTACCTTACTATGGCAGATTTTGCAAATTTTGTGAGGAATTTGGCGTTAACGCGTTGTTCCACTTTAGCACTCAGCATTATTCCGACGAAGTTCAAACGCGTGAACTCGCATCTAACACTGATCGCGGCCAGACTAACCGCTGCACGTGAGTGAAACTTGGTGTGACGGTATAGGGGAGTCCACAGGTCAATACCCTACCTTCATCCCTTCTTCGTCCTCGAAGTCGCAGGAAATTAGTAAAACATTAGGTTTGATTTCTTTCTTGTCACATGAGGTGTGGCAATGTCCTGCGTTTAGTTCTAAAAATAATTATTTTTCTGCAGACAAATCTGAGGGTCACATGCATAAACTTTAAATTTTAACCTAAAAGTTAGTCTTTATCTTAAAATGTAATCTTTGATGGTACTCGAAAAATATTATTTGATATGTGGCACGCGCATACGTAATACTCATGTTTCGTCTACTTCCACATACGGATGTTCATAAATCCAACGATTTCACTTAAAATTACTGAGGAAATTAATCTTGACAATGCTTTTATGGCGCTTGTTATGCTATTCCTTGTGCTATTAAACAAAACGCAAATCATGAGTGTTAAAACTGAGAAAATAAAAACATCATAAAAGTTGTGAAATAAGCTGGAGCAAATAGTAGATTGAAACTTATAGCCGCAACAAATAAAAGAAATAGCAAAAAATAAAATGAAACATAAAACTAAAAACAAAATACTCGAGCGTAATGCAACAGGAAATAAAAAAAATCGAGCCAAAAATGTGAAAGAGCTTCTTAATCTGCTGGAAAGGGAAAAAATCCAACAACTTCCAGGGTAACTTAGGCAAGAGATAACCATAGGAACTATCTGAGCGCGTGTCCTTTAATTCTTGTAGAGGATGATGGAGGAAAAGACATAGGTGAAATGTTTTTGTAAAACTTTGTGATAAAGCTGTAGTTGACGTTTCACTTGGCTTTACTATTTAAAGTACCTAAAAATAGGAGCACATATTGTTACAGATGAACAATTCGAATGCTACCTGCTAATTTAGTTCATAGTGATTATTTACGAATTACCCATGTAATTCCTTTCTTTAGATGTATGGGCACCTCCTTGTGTTTCGTGCTCTCTCCTAAGAAGTGGCGTGAAGGAGCATCAAAGTTCTCTTCATCACATACATCATTTTATATACTCTCACATAAGTCAAAGCACCTCCATAAACTTATCATTAGGACGACCATAGGACTGTTCAAGATGAAAACCGCACCGATAGCTACATATATCTTAGAACTCATATGGCCACGCCTAAATTAAATTAAAATGTTTTATTTATTGACTTCTATGGTCCTTAGCGCCCCATTCTATACTGGGCGTGAAAGACCGGAAATTTTTCTCAGAGGCTTCTATCAAGCTTGATGTTTACGTGTCGGAAATCTACGACACGGGACCACCAGCTTTACTTTTTACCCGAAAAAAATCCATCGCCCTCCGCCACGCCTAAAGCGTAAGCAGCGAGAATACACAGAATCTGTGAAAGCCACAATTTTTAAATGAGCCTTGTGCCTGTCGAAGTTCAGTTCGCGCCTTATGCATCTGCTGACTTGAGTAGAAGAATTGAGATCGCAACTTCTACTCCCATCCACACGCAGATATGAGGCACTAATGGAAACAATGAAAATGAAGAGGTTGGAGATAATGAATGAATGAATGAATGAATGAAAGTTTGTGACTCATTTTTGAGCTGAAGGCCCTTAAATCTAGCTACTTAACATCTGTGGTAATAGGAGAGCTGTAATAATTTTCAGGCAGTATGGATTCTAAATAATTTATTAATCACTTCGTAAAAAATATATTAGCATATATATAAATGAAATGCTGTACATGAACCAATTGTCTTAATTAGTTCGCTAATGCATCGGTTTGTTACCGCTGCTATTTGCGCCGTAAATAACTCATCTCCAACGTAATTATAGGTATATAGCGTGCCATATCATAGCCGCTTCAAACGAAATCTTTGAGAGAACTGGTGAAAAATTTCCGTAAGTGTTGATAAGTTGTTACGTCGTCACAGTGCTTTGTTATACATACATTCCCCATGGATGAGCAGTGAAAAACATAGCACATTCGTAGCATAACGTTTGCACGTCAATAGTGGCTAAGTTAACTTAATTTAGAATAAAGCACAACTTAAATTTAATGTATAGCTTGCATCAAACTTAATGGAGGTAAATGGCATATCTCTGTCTCTTATCTAACGCATACATGTTACCATTAGCTTCGTCCTTTATTATTCTCACGCTGTCGCCAAGAGATGTAAATATTCATTTGTAAAGATTTCAGTTTTGAACACATTATTCTATGCAGAATATTTTTCTCTATCAGATTATAGTATTTTTAGACGCTTTATAGACGCTGTAGGTATAAATTTCTAAAGAAAACTAGTTTTTCAGTAAAAGTCCGATATTTGCTGTTTCTATACTTATCATGCAGTAACTAATAGACTATAAGGTAGACTGCAACTTTTGTTTTCTTAACTAGAGTAAACTAGCATGCTGATTGCCCAGTTTGAGCTCTCTACCTTTAATAGGATGAGGGTTATGCTTTTTTGTTATTGAGTTTACAACTGAGACCAAGTGAGGAAAAATGTTGAGGGTTGGAGTCAGATTTTAAAAGAAGCCGGAATCCTGTAACTTCTTGAATTCATTGTGTATGATGAACAAGTAATCCATTTATTCGTCGTCCTCCGTGGTGTAGTGGTTACCATGCTAGCCTCTAGTTCCCTAGGTCGCGGGTTCAACCCCGGCGGAAGGCGATGAATTTTCTCGGGCGTAAAAATCCTTAGCATGGCTTCCTTCAGGAGGGAAGTAAAGCCGGTGGTCCCGTGTCGCAGATTTACGGCACGTAAAAGAGCCTCAAGCCTGATAAGGAAGCCTCTGAGCATAATTACCGGTCTTTCATACCCAATATAGAACGGGACGTTAAGGACCACAGTAGTTAATGAGCGTCCATAAATACAACTCAAAAAAAAACATCCATTCATTCAGCTAACAGGCCAGGTGCGACGTAGACGTCAGTAAAGCTTAACATCAGTTGTACGGAAGTGAGTACGTTTGTGGTGTGAGCTGTTATGTGTGTTATTTATTTAACACTTTACGTAAATATTTATGGTTATGGGGAGAGAAGCTAGGAAGAGACGAAATGTTAGTAAGCTAAGAAGAGTAATAATGAATGTCTTTTATTATAATAATAATAATAATAATAATAATTATTATTATTATTATTATTATTATTATTATTATTAAAGTAAAATGGGTGTCAGTAAGGCAGCAAAAGAAACAGCTAAGGCTGCCCGTATGTTCAAAAACAGTAGTGTAGAGGATAAAAAAGAAGTGAATGGAAGGACCTGTTAAGGACCCATAAAAAGAATGCGAAAAAGGATGGGGGAAAACAAAAATACACTAGGTTAACGCAATATAATCGAATAGCGTAGAGTGGAGTGTGGGCTCATCGTCCATTGTTTGGTTTAAAGCATTCCACCCATGTTGAATGTAATTTTGTCAAGTGTAAATAGTGATAACGCCCTACAAAGTTATAGCCTTTATCATTTATATCTCCACATTTCTTTCGTAATATATATTTTTTGTCTGCAAAATTATATTTCGAAGTACTAAATCTACAAAGAGGAGACATAAATTGCAGGTGAAAGTTAAATGTCTTACAGTTGCCTTAAATAACAATGCAGATATTTCACTATTTGATGATGATGATTTATGTTTAAGGGCGTCAACTACAAGTTCATTAGCGCCCTTAAAAGCGGATTATTGTAAAGGCCGGAGATAAGGATCAACACAAGAAAATCATGGCAAAGGCCAGAGATAAATTTCAGTATAAAAATCAAGATATAAAGATGAATATATAAAACTAAGCCTAGAGGTATGAAAAACTTGATATCAATATGACTAAATTCTCTTAAAGTTTACCTTTGGCAAAAGCTTAAAAACCCTTTCGACCGATTAGTAACGTCCGCTAAGACCTCTACAAGTCTCACCGGCAGTTGCAGAGGGTCCCGAATATGTGCTAGAGAAATACAATCCAGCAACACATGGCGGATAGACAGACCTCCGCTACACAGCGGACAAGGAGGAGCAGGGTCGTCCTTAAAAAGATATCGGTGCGTAAAATTGCAGTGGCCTGTGCGCAACCGAGTCAAAAAAACACCTCCTCATTAGATACACGAGAGGAAGTTACCCAGTTTATTGGAATATATCCTTCACTACTCCAAGCTTATTTCCCGGAGATCTAACCACTGTTCGCGCCAGCACAATAGTGCCGCTCTCCGCACAACAAACCTAAAGTCTTTCGACGTTACACGAGATATTGCCACACCTGGTTCTGTGGCTACCGTCCTTGCTGCCAAATCCACCAGTTACTATTTGGTGATGTATCATTCACAAGATGCCATTAAATTTGTAGATCGATCGCAGTTTGCGAGCGTACCTATAGTACATATGGCAACAGTGCGACCCAGTTAACCTATACTGTCTTTTAAGCGTGAGACGCGATACAGCTTGCTAACAAATTTCCAGCACAAAAGCGATTCACAATGCATACAATTAATAATAATAGCACACAATAGCAAATACATGCAGTAATAAATGTCAATGTTAAACAGTATAAAAATAATTTGCATCCATTATCAAATGTAGTTTTTTGATAACCATTTAAAAACTCTACATTCATATTATCTGTTTCAGTTAAATATAAAACAAAATCACGGAGTCAATATTCACAAGAGCTTGGTCGCTTGGGTATTGTAAATGCTAGAATTCAAGTATCTTCGTGGGTATCTTTTCTTTCTTATGAACATCAACAAGTTTCCTCGTGGAGGACAACCATAAACGTAACGAGTGTTTCACTCGAAAGGGGCCTGAGAAATTGTCAGGTCATTGCGTAAATATTTCGCCGAATGAAATGAAATATGGACACATGATAATCCATTATATGAGAAAGTGACGTGGTAGCACTGTACTCCATAACCACTGGAGAAGTGTGTCAACAGAGGTTCCGTAAGTCGTGTTTGGCGCTTATGTTTCAATTCAGTGGAAGCAGAAAAGTGATGTGAAGTGCTTGCGTGTTAAGGTCTGCTGTATATTACTTTACCCCGTATCTCTTACGTTCATGGGCACTAGTCATCTCTAATTGGCAGTCGTCGTGGAAAAGGCATATGTGGTACGAATTAGTTCCTTATTTAACATGATAATTTATCTTGATATATTAGAACAAATTGACAAATCGATATTTTCATATCATATGAATCAAGTATATAACGGAACAGGGTTAATGCATCTGGAATGCATGAAAATTCTTATCATGAAATGATTGGGGATCCTTTGCTTCAAACCTGCACTCAGGATGACGATAGCACGTGCATCTAACATGAGTCATGACAGAGTGTTATACCGCATTGTGCAAAAAAAATATGCCGCCCTCGTGTATAAGTCGCACCTTTAAAATTCGAGGGCACAATAATAAACCGTATCTGAATTGAGGCAAGAAAAACGGGTATAAACATTTATTTTCTTGCACTTATATGCAAGTGAAAATTTTTTCCCGCATAATTATGGTACCTCACATTTGCACCAAACGCATTGCCATATTCTGAGCTATTTGCTTCATCACTCACACAGTTTTCTTCATTTTTCTCCAAAATAAGTCATCGCTGCTACCCAGTGCATTCGATAGAAGCCAACGAAACAACACACACAATGTTATCGCCAACACACCGGTAAAATTTTGATTTGTTGTGCAATAAAATGTCGTCAGTTTCGGTTAGCTGTATTGCTGCAAATGAGCATACATTTTAACACCAAATATATCTAAAAATCCAAGATAGTGATTTTAAGCCGCAACCTGACTTCCTGCCGTTGGACCAAAAGTGCGGTTTATTTTCGGACCAGCGCAGTGTATATCGCCTTTATCGCTTAACCAAGCAGCGCACAGGAGTTATCATACATCGCCATTCAAAGATGTACTATACGGAGTGCGAGTTAATTAACGATATTTTATTGTGCGTGTAATTACTGCATAGTGAAAGAATCTACTGCGGGGTTTTCGCTAAAGCATCAAAAGGGTAAACCTTTACAAAGAGGCTAAAAGCTGAGGCAGTATTTTAATACATGAATAATTTCAATTGTTATTTATAATAGGTAAATATGTATGTAATAATTATTTAAATTCTATGTAACAGTGATTTAAGATGCTTATTTTTATTGTAAACATATTTTATTAATGTTATGTGAACATATTATATATTCTAATAGTGCAGGAACTGTGAGAATAGTAAATTTTAGGTTGCTAACAATGAATAATAATGAGGTAATTGTGGCAACAATGTGTTTGGAATTTAAAAATGTACTGGTCATGTTTAGAGCGACGATGTAGTTTCAGTGACAGTTTTAAAATTAGCCAATCAATAGCAAAGAAAAGGTTTTAAGTTAAATACAGAAATTCTATTGGACTAGAATTAGCCAATCAGAGACTTGCATTACCGAAGCTTATGATTTTTACCGTTGAAGTTATTCAGTTCCTGGCAAGACTTGATGGTGTGTAGATGGAAAAATATGGTCTCTAGAGGCGTTTAATAAAAACTGATATACTCGTTAAGTGAGTGTATAAAAGTTTCTCACAGTTCTTTCAAAATTGTAGTGGTTTATAAATATGTGCAAGAAGTTAAAATAAAAGTGAAAATTTAAAAGCTTAATTATGTTACGTCTACAATAATGGTCATTACCACATCCTGTATAAGAATCCTTACTCTAAATTAAAACTGATGCAGACGAGGCAGATTTAAACAATAATATTGCGTAAGCATTAAATTAAAACCGACGCTAAAACAACTATTAATACATAACAACTCTTCAAGTTAGCGCACATACGTGGGGCTAACTCAAAACTGCATCCACTCAAACAGCAGCTAAAAATAATACATGAGCCAACCCACATACTTCAAAGTTGAAGAACATATCATCTTCAAATTGGCGTCCCAAACGTGCGGCTAATATACTTCTTCAAAGCGATCGTGCATTTATTTAATGTAGTGGTAGAGAAGAAAAGTGAGACAAAAGGCTGCTTTTTTACACGCCTTCACATCTTAATTTGCATGTTTTTATGTTCCCGTCCATTATAATGTTTACTACAGGTTCCCAGGTGAAAGCCAAATCTATGGTGCAAAAATCTTAGCCAATCAGGGGAGTGGGAAAAGAATGGTGCGCGGAAAAACACACGTCAGCGGGAAGGTTTAGTGCTTGTGATGATGTATGACCTTCTGCTTCTTCCAATGTTGGATTATTGCTTTCTTTAGGATCTGTCAGCGAAGGTTTTTGGAACGGTTTGGCAGCCAACAAAGACCGTCAAAACACTGCTTACGAAAGTTAACAAGGAAGCACAGAACAACAGTGTTGGGTCGACAAGACGGGGAACGCCTAGATATTTGGGCGTATTTTTACTTTCTCTACTATGTACACAGTAAGTAGGGAAGGTATTGCATTCCACCCAAAAATTCGATACGGAGATTTCACCAGAAATACATGTCTTGAGGCCCCCTGGATAAAAACATATCTTTGTAAAAGGTCCGCGTGTATCTGTGTGTGTGTGTGTTTGTCTGAACAGCATAACTCAAAAAGAACAGTCGAATGAACACCAAACTTGGTATTTAAGTTCAGTATTTTTCAAAGATACGACACCAAGATTTTCAAGAAAATCCCCCATCCCAAACTGCACTTTACATGGGACATTTTTCGAAAATTTTTATTTTCTAAAAAATGACTAACGATTTTAATTACAATACTATATATTAAAGATATTTACATAACAATAAAATGTATATCTTGAGTTTTCTGGGTATAGCCTGTAAAGCTCTCTTCATTCGGAAGGAATTTTGTATTATCTGGTATAACTAGTAGACGTTAAGCGTTAGACAAAAATGTACCACACAAAAAGTGCAGATCTCTTTAAAACACACAATAATTTCAAATAAGGTTTTGTGGCATAAGGAGATATCGGTTATTAATTGTTCGAATTGTTCATTTCTTGGTTCATTTTCTTAAAATCCTGTCAATATTCAGCTGTTTCTCGCGATTGCATGGAAACGGTACGGAATTTTAAGGCCAGCATATAGCGTCCAGTTCTACAACGTATGGCTATCACTGTTCTCCTTGTATATATAACTAAATGTACCTATAATGTAGCTATTTCTGCAAAGCTTTATTTGAATTAAAACGTAGTATATAGAGAAATAAGCTTAATAGGAATAGTCTGTATACCCACTATGAAGAAGTTGTGTGCTTACGTAACATTTTCTTTTTACATAAATTATTTAGCTTCTTGTTTGGGAAGCTAACTTGAAGAAGTATTGTTCTTGGAGTTTACTTTTATTTAAGAAGTATGCAACACGCTTTGGGCGTCGGTTTGAATTTGTTGATTACGTAATCGTTACTGTTGTTACGCAATATGCTGCTACGTATGAGAAGCTGATTTTAAGATGTATTTTATGTTGTTACACTCCAAGCCTTACACTATAATATTTAACTTTGTTATTAAAACTGTTTCTATATATTATTTATGTTTGAATTTGCCTTGGCTGCATCAGTAATGTTTGTAGAGTCATGTATCTCTTAGGCAAGGTGCGGTACGATAATATTTGTAGACATACACAAATTTTAAGTTTTTAAATTCACTTCTTTTATTAATCCTTGCACATTTTAATAAAGCACTACACTTTTTAAGAGCTGTGAGATTCTTTAATACTTTCACTTAGCTAACGCGTAGACATATTTTACGATTCACACGTAATATTTCTGTAGAGAACACATCTTCCATCTGGTCACTACCAAGGTTTGCCAGCAACTGAACATTATTTCAACCGTTAAACCCGTAAGCTTCGGTATTTCAAGTCTCTGATTGGCTAATTTTAGTCCAATAGAATATCTGCATTTTACTTAAAGCCTTTTCTTTGCTATTGATTAGCTAATTTTAAACTGTCACAGAACATACATTATCGTTGCTCTAATCATGACTAGTAACTTTCAAACTCTCAAACTCATTATTGCTACAAGGTTACCTCATTATTAGCTCTTTGTTAGCAACTTAAAACTTATTATTCTCACAGCTCTTTCTTATTAAAGTATGTAATGCATTCACATAACATTATTAAACATGTTTTACAATACAAATAAGCATTTGCAATGACTGTTACATACAATTTAAATAATTATTACATACATATTGTTTCAAGGCGGGATGTTATTGAATTTACTTATTATATAATACAATTGAAATTATTCAAGTATTAAAATACTGCCTCAACTAATAAACAATAGAGGGTAGGGAATGTCATGTGGAAATACCACATCTCTGTTTTTTCCACTCTACTGTGACAAGTAATCACATGGAACTGTTTCGAGAAAATGAAAGTTAGACGTTCAGGAACTGAGCACGGATGGTAGAGTGGGCTTCAAATGTTTTCCGATGGACCAAGGGGTGTAGAGGAAGAGGGGAAGAAATTTCTTCTCGACTAGTCATGCCTGACTATAGCCAACAGCAGGTGCCCGATCGTCTCAAAGGTCACATTTACTTCCTTGTATGCTGGTATAATTCCGCGACCTAACTCTGAGAGGAAAGAAGACGAAACTAAATACTTTTCTCTTTACTAGAACCATTCAGGCGAAATAAATTAGCATTTTCTTTGCATAATATGTTGTTTAAAAATAAAATATTATTATGCGCGTGCTACACAAGTTTAAGATTCAGTAATTTTCTTGAGAAACAAGGTTCGCGTAATGTATATCTTGTTTTTAATGTTTGCTGCTAGTAATAAATAATAATATTAATAATAATAGTTTCATAATTATCACCAATAGAACGTTCTACGCGTACTCCGAGGATATTTATTACCTTGAATATAAGTTCATTTTGCTGTTTAATTGTCATAGATATTGATCACAACGCTTAACGCTAAGTGTGTAGTTCCATACAGTTAGCACATTCAGTTCTGATAATATTCAAGTAATGTTTTAAAAATATGGCAGCAAAAGTAATATTAATGTCAAACTGTTGAAGCAGTTTGGGAACAATTAATTACAAAATTAAATTTTCTTCAAAATGAGATATATTTTGCATTTGTTACTGAAAAACGAATAAAGATTGTTTTATTTGAAACATAATTCCCCTTACATACACACTCACAAGAGAACGGAAGAAAAACCGTGCCAGTCGTTCAGTGGACGTAGAGCAAAAACACCTATTTAAGTATTGTATGCAAAAGGAGAAAATGTTAATAGATACGAGGAAACAACGTTTAGCGCAAAATATAGCTGTTTTATTCGGTTAGGATAACATATAAGCTAAATTTTCAAAATAGTGACCCGAAGTGTTAATGCCGATAGGTTGATGTGTTTTTGTTGCAATTGGTTCATTTGAAAGCACTCTATTCTGAAAACTAAATTGCTTTCAAGTTACAAATCTGAAGATGCCCCCCTAAAATGACTGTATTACGATTCACGTTCTGAATTCTTAAAATACTTCTCTGGTCTGGAATGGAATGTGTAACGGAGGGGACTCGACCCCGATCCAATGCATGAGGATATTGTGGTTGTGACCCTCGAGGGGGCGCTCCCGGGAGGGAGGGACGAGGTGAGAGACACCGAGCGGCCGGAACCAGGAGTGACGGCACAGCAATGACAAGGCTCCTAAAATTTCCAGATTGAGACGCCCTGACAGTTGGGCAGGCAAACCGGGGACTCCACCCCAAACAGAGGGACCAACGCCCCCTCCAAGAAGCGGTCCTTATACCCGGCAACCAGCCAAAGACCGAGAGACGGATAAGGTTCCACAGAGAGCATCCTTTTTCTCTGCCACGCCGCACCGGAATACCATCGCCGACACTTCCAACCCTGAAACAGACCTAACGGGGTTAAGGATGAATGAAATGAGGAATAGAACGATATTCGGGGGCTGAGAGAAATATCAGCATTCGCTGACGACCCGGGAAAACTCTCGAGAAAAAGCCCGTGGGTCAGATTGGGCGGTAGCCGGGAAGCGAATTAGGGATCTCTCGAATGCGAGTCACACGCGTTACCGCGCCGCCACCTGGACGTAAACTGGAAGATCCACAGTTCAAATCTCGGCTATGGCATTGAATTTTTCAATCTGATTCTATCTTTCCAACCTTGTCCTACACATGGCTTGAGTGAAAGAGTCTTCTTGTTAATTGAAATGAACTGCCATTACAAACTTCGTTGTAAGTTTAAGAAGAATGCAGTAGCTCAAACGTTAGTCAGATTTTTATGTGGTGTCTCTGAAACTCCACGCTTTTTGCATTACCACGATAATTACGATTAGGAAGAATTATATTTAAGTGTAGATTAAATTATTATTTTAAATTGAGCAAACTAATGTGTTGCACTCACATAACTTTCTCTTTTCACCATTCTACAAATTCTTTTTTCTAAATCTCATTTTTCTGTCTACTTCTTATAATCCAGATAAACTTGCAAATCACATTTAGCTCGTCTGTGTGGTGTGGGGGTCTGCCTCACATTCAAGAGCTCCCGAGTTAGAATCTCGGTTAAAGTGAAATACTTGCGTAAAGTTTTTTCCAGGATTTCCTCTTATCCTGAGAAGATGAATGTTAGATTCTAACTTCTAGGGACCTGTGCTCATTTGAGCATCAGTTTAACTATTTCGTTCATTCACCGTCGTAATGACCTACCCGGTTAAAGGACTTTAATTAAATATCAAAAGAAAAAGTTCACATTTACACGTTTCGTTTTAGTATACGTAGATAAAGGCGATAGTCACATTTTCAAAAAGCATGTCACTACGTGTTGCTTTGTAATTCCATACTGTTTGTATAACCACGACAAAAACAGAGTGAATAACAACTTCTCAGTTACAAAAAATATTCAAACCAATAGCAAAAATATCTGGGAATTAGTTAATCTCATAAAATATATGTATAACAAACTTCGTGCTTTAACGGGGTTTGCATTTCTTGTGTAACAAAACTTTATCCAATCTTTTAGAGTTCACCAATTATACAAAATTCATTCAGAATGAAGAAGACTTTAGAGGCTCTTCTCAGTCAGTTCAAAATATATATTTCGTTTGCCATGAACATATATTAAACAGTGCGTATTTTAATCAAAATCATTAGAGCCATTTTTAAGAAAATACATTTCGAAAATTTTTCCATGTAAAGGGTTATTCAGGATGGGGAGATTTTCTTGAAAATGCTTGTCACATCTTTGAAAGATGCTGAACCTAAATATCAAGTTTGGCATTTAACCGACTTTTCGCTTTGGAGTTATGTTGTTCACAGAGACGCAGGCATATGGAGCTTTTGCCCTAAAATATGAGGTGTTGCATTCACATGACTTTCTCTACTCACTCTTCATACAAAGATTATTTTTCATCTATGTCATGTTAATACCGATAAACTTTCATCACTTATTTTCACAATTCGTTGTAGGTATAACCAGAACATATTAAGCTAAAGCGATAGCCAAATCCCTCAAAGCTGATCGCTACGTGATAGATTTGGATTGGTTGGCTACGAAGGGGACTCGGCACTGATCCACATAGTGGATACTGTACCTACGCCCCACAAGGAGGCGTCTCTGTGAGGAAGGATGAGGCGAGACAAAACACCGGACGTCCGGAACCAGGAAAAACGGCACAGGAATGGCAGGGTCCCTAAATTTTCAGATAGAGACCCCCGTCAGACAGAAAGGCAGATCGGGGACCTCACCCAGCATAGAGGGTGTCCAAAACCCCTCAAGGAAGTTAGGATACTCCCGACAGTCAGCCGAAAGCTGAGGGATGGAGAAAGTCACAAAAAACATCCTTTTCACCTGTCACACTGCACCGAAACACCATCGCCGACACTTCCAAACCTGAAAGAGACCAACGGATGGAAGATGAAATGAAATTAGAATGGAGATGAAATGGTGTTTCGGAAATTCGGGGATGTGAGAATCCTACCCAGCACTTGCCTGGCGACCCGGGAAAACCCCCGAAAAAACCTATAGATCAGGAAGGTCGGCCAAAGGAATCCAACCCACGACCTCCCGAATACGAGCCACAGACGTGATAGCTTTGAAATTCTATTCTCTTTGTATGAACATGAGAAAGTAAGAAAGAAAGAAAGAAAGAAAGAAAGAAAGAAAGAAAGAAAGTAGCTATTTGCAGATGAGAGAAGCATAAAGTATTTGAAATTCAAACTAATAACAAAGAAAATTTCAGAATAGGTAAAATGTAAAAGTTATTTGACATAAAATAAAAATGTTATTTGATATAAATGTTGTGCTTTAACAAGACCTACAGTTGTTCGGTAAGATTTTGTCTCTCTCTCTCTTATGATTTATTAATTATCAAAAGTCATTGGATATAAAGACAAATTTACAGACTATTCCTAGAAAATAAAAGATATACATTCTATTTATCATGAAAATCGCTTAAACATATGTATTTTAATAAAAAGTCTTACAGCCATTTTTGAAAGAATAAAAAATTTCGAAAAATGTCCAATGTAAATGTAGTTCGGAGTGAAGGATTTTGTTTAAAATCTCAGTGTCGAAATTTTGGAAGAAGTTGAACTTAAACACCAAGTTCGGTTTTTAACCAACCTTTTGCTTTTGAGTTATACTATTCGTGGACACACACACACACATACACACACACACACTTGGACCATCTTCTAAAAATAAATTCATTGTATCCAGGGGTCACAAACGTGATTTCTGGTGAAATTACGACATTGAATTTTCAGATGGAACACAATACTTTCTCTACTTACTGTAGCTACGTAGTAGAGAAAGTAAAAGGCTTAAGTTGGATTCACGGGTCTCAAAACGTGTATTTCCGTTGAATATCGTTATTCAATTTTTTGGTGGAACGCAATACTTTCTCTACTTCCTGCAACTACGTAGTAGAGAGAGTAAAAATACTTTCTTTGGATTCAGGGAGTCTCAAAACGTGTATTTCCGTTGAATCTCGTTATTCAATTTTTGGGTGGGATATAATACTTACTCTACTTACTGTAACTACGTAGTAGAGAAAATAAAAATGTTTTCTTTGGATCCAGGGAGTCTCAAAACGTGTATATCCGGTGAATCTCGTTATTCAGTTTTTGAGTGGAATACAATACTTTCTCTACCTCCTGTAGCTACGTTGTAGAGAAAGTAAAAAAGCGTTATTTCGGATCCAGGGGGTCTCAAAACGTGTATATTCGGTGAATCTCATTCAATTTTTGGGTGGAACACAATACTTGCTCTACTTGCTGTAACTACGTAGTAGAGAAAGTAAAAACGCTTTGTTTGGTTTCAAGGTGTCTGAAAACGAGTATTCCCGTTCCGAGTATTAATCTCGTTATTCAATTTTGGGTGGAATACAATACTTGCTCTACTTACCGTAACTACGTAGTAGAGAAAGTAAACAGGCTTTCTTTGGATTCAGGGGGTCTCAAAACGTGTATTCTCTTTATTGAATTTTTTGGGTGGAATACAATACTTTCTCTACCTCCTGTAGCTATGTAGTAGAGAAGGTAATAATGCTTTCTTTGGATTCAGGGGGTCTCAAAGAGTGTATTTCCGGTGAATCTCTTTATTGAATTTTTGGATGAAATGCAATACTTTCTCTACCTCTGTAACTTCGTAGTAGAGAAAGTCAAAGTGCTTTCTTTGGATTCAGGGAGTCTCAAAGCGTGCATTTCCGGCAAATCCCGTTATTAAATTTTTGGGTGGAATACAACAATTCCTCTACTTACTATAAGTGCGTAGTAGAGAAAGTAAAAATGCTTTCCTTGGATTCAATGGGGCTCAAAACGTGTATTTCCGGTGAAACTTGTTAGTGGATTTTCGGGTGGAATACAATACTTCCTCTGCTTACTGTAAGTGCGTAGTAGGAAAAGTAATAATGCTTTCTTTGGATTCAGTGGATCTCAAAAGGTGTATTTCCGATGAATCTCGTTTTTTTTTAATTTTTGTGTGGAATACAACACTTTCCCTACTTATTATAGGTAAATAGTAGAGACAGTAAAAAGATGAGTTGTGGAATAGATAAGCGGCTGTTTGTCGTTACGGCATCTTGCATGCAACCAAATTGGGAAAAGTGTAACTTAGATTGTAACTTTAAATACTTTCTGGCCTAAATCGTTATCAGGATGCAAAACCATAGTTCATAAGGATATTATGAAAATAAAGAACATATGTTAGTTGATAATGGGTAGAGAAAGCAGTAAATATTGAAAACCAAACCATTTTGTTTTAACATTTGCTTGTTATACAATGATATGATGCCTCTAATTACTAAAAATTAGTTTGTATACTGCTTATGTCGCTGTGTTGTGATGTTATTGCTGTTTTCTTTTCACAATTATTACATTCTTACAGTCAAGTCTAAGGGAAATGTGTTGGAATGATATTTTCTTTAGCCTGTTACATCCCTTAACCTTCCCTGTAGAGCAGGTATGAGCTAAGATACCTGGCATAACCTCTCGATAAGACATCCCGCTTGCTCCGCTAGCGGTGGAACGGAAAACATTTGGAGCCAACTGTACCAACGCGATGACGAAACATGCCACACTTCTCCAGCGGGCATGGCTGAACTGGAATGACTTTTCCCTGATAGAGCAATCATGGTCGCCGGATATGACTCCACCTGACTTTTACCTGTGAAGTAACCTGAAACGAAAGGTCTTAAGGAACAAACCACGCACCCTCGAGGAGTTACGATAGAACATCCACCGTGAAATCCAGGCAGTGACACCCGAGGTTCTGGCAGCAACATTCACCAACGTGCAACGTCATGTTGAACTGTGTTAAGAAGTTGAGGAAGAGTATTTCCTGCACCTCTTGTGATTTATTTTCCTTTCTTGTACATATAACTATATCATGTTCAGATTTAGTTTCATTTCCTCTCCATTTACCATCTTTACACAACGTTTTCTGGATGCCTTCCGATTGGGACACCCGATACTATAATTGGCAGAAACGGTTATCCGGGAGCAGTCCTTAAATTTAAAAATTTAAAGGGCCGGAAATTCTATTCTATCTTTATGTACAATGCATAATTGTAAAATAACATCGTACGGTTTGAGAATTTGATTGAATGGGTGCTTCTCTGCTCAGGGGAATATAAGAGACCATTGAATCATTTTGAGAGTCCCTCTACCATTGAAAAGCTTCCTAAGGTTATAGTTTAAATGAAATTTCTAGAAAGTTTTTAAGGGTAACTTCAGGAATTCGTGTCTTACGTATCCACCAGATTCGTTGCTATTTCGGTGAATATTTATGAGGGAGATCTGTTGTTCTATCGGAATTGGGTTTTACGATATTCAAGCCTTCAAGAATAAGTTAGCTGACTGATAACATTTTACAACTAACGAATGTATTACAGAAGGTCCCTGCGAATTTGTTGTGTAAGCAGACAAAGTCCGTGATGATTCTTATTACCAGGCCTCGGTTCAGGTTTCCGAGACGCATGAAGTTAGGAGCACACAAACCACTGTGTTGTTTAGTTGGAGTGGAATGGCAGGTAACGCGTGCAGGTAGCCCTTGCCTCAACATGTAATCACCTAGTCACAGTAGAGCACAAAATAAACGTTCACATTTTCAAGTCGTATCGGGTAAGAAAATTAATTGCCTAGCATAACAGTTTTGCATGATGTACTTGTTTTAACATTCTGAAATAGCCATTTTCCACGACAGAAAAAAACGTGCAAACAAAATACATATCACAAAATAGATTTCTTCGCAACTTCATTGCACCATAAACATGAATATTTAAAATGAATATATAAAGCAATAACCCCAATAAAGTAAATGAATACAATACACTTCTTTACATGTCATTGCAGCGAATTACAAGGTGCATTCGCAATGTAGCAAATAAAAAACATCTATTTTTACTTAAAATAAGTTTATAGCTAGAAAAACTCGTTCTACGTCACATGACGTGACAGGTGCATAACGAAAGAATGGGATATCACACGAATCAATTTTCATGGATTTGTGTTCATTGTTTAAATCTAATAAAACGTCCTTAGTGGTACACATATCTGCAAAACCAGAGTTTTTCTCCAGGACTATTTTGAATTTGGCGTTCACACCTGCAGTAATTGCAATTGGCTCATCAGTTTTTGAAGCAATGCAATTGCGAACTGAAGAGCCCTACGAATTTCTATATCTGACGCCTGCAGATGTGATATGGTTCTAGATATATCTTCAAAATGTTTTTAATGTATAGGAGCGATTCCATTAACTGTTCTGAAATCAGAGGTTTTACAATAGCCACTGCACTTCACTCCTCTGAATCAAACGTATTTATTACGTCTATGACTTTGGGATAGTGTTCGACATAATACGTAGCTGCTTCAACCAACTGCCACAACGCGTAATAATAGGCTGCGTTGGTAGGGGAATATTAGGTGCTATTGCTTTAAATCTTTGTATCCTTGAAGGAGGTTTCAAAAACATTTTTTGACGTTGGATATGAAGCAGTCGACATCTTAGCCCTTACGTGTTCGGCCACTCTATGAAGGGCGTGTGCCATACATGTTATATGAATTAATTTAGGATATAGCACCTGAAAAGCTTTTGCTTCCTTCACCATGTACGATGTCGCATCAGTTACAAGCAATAAAACATTTTGTCGTTTGATTGATTCCAGGGGATACAACAGACACATTGAATTTTCGAAGAGATTTTCTATGCTCTTATGGTTTACTTTGGCCAGTACCTAAGATTTCACTAACATTTTCTTACCTGCACGATCGGGCAGCAAAACACCCACAATAACATTTTCTACAATCTGTTGTTTCGTCTAGTAAAACCCAAATTTCCTGGTCTTGCACCACTTCCCTTATCTGTTTCAATGTATGGTTATAGCAAGATGTAATATAATGTTTTCTTAAGATCACCTCGCGGGGAATAGTTTTACGCATATATTTTTCTAGAAACACTTTAAAATATGTATTTTCGACCTTGTTGAAAGGGATGTTGGCATGTACTAACATGCTACACAAATCTCGATAAAATTCTTTCTGATTTTCAATGTTTGATTGTGATGTTGAAATCCTCTGTAGATTGTGTAATTTAATACTTTTCGTGCGTATTTTGCTATTGCAGTGTTTTTGAAAGAATCGAAATCTGTCTGTCCTGATGTATTTTTTGCAGCGTTGCAATATACAGCGTTGTTTCTTTTGACGAGGAGATGTTCCTTCCAAACTTCTCTATAGGTGCATCCTGAAGGGAACGCTTGGTACTCGTATTCTTCGACATGTTTCAAAGTACTGTGGAGTATAAGAGCAATTAACACTATAACAAATATCAATGGATATGTAAATACTATGAAACTATTGTTCTTTACTCACTGGATCTCGAGTAATTAAGGAGACTGCATCAACCAAGACCAAGCAGCAATATGAATGTCCACAGTGACCTTCGCTACGCAACTACCTGTAGGTTGGAAGTGCTACCCCACCCCCCGGCTAGGACATCAACTCAACCCCATGCGTTTCTAACTGCAGTCTGCTAATTCCGTGGCCCAAAAACCGAGGTCTGCTTATTACACACATAGGCATTTATTTACTTTCTCCGTAAAAATTGTCACTAGTGAAGATTTGTTATATTTTATTATCTTTCACGTATTAGAGCTGTTACAGGGCTGTCAGAAGCTCTTTTTAATCAACTTAACGCTTGGGATATTAATTAAAAAAGAACGAGTTAAACTTATAAAGAGACCTCTGTAAGCAGTTGATGGAGACGTCTAACTTTTTTAAAACAAGAATGTCCATAAGATGTACTTTAATTCATTATACTCATATGAATTACATTTGATTATGCGCTATTGTCAAAAGTTAATTACACTGGCTATTTCATACAACTTATACACAAGAATGCGACGCAGGGTCCTTTAATTGCAATTAGAGTTTGATGAATATTTTGAATAAAATTAAATTTATTTTTCTGATTTCTATTTACAAGGGCATTTTTACACACGCAGATAACCATTTTTCTCTTCTTCAAAACAGACTTGCATACAACATGCTGTGTAATACTGAAATAATGAGAATCATCGACATATTTAAGATTATGAAACCATAAAATAACATGGAATCATAAATTGTATTGAAAACTCTGAAAGTATTTTCAGTGAAATCAAAATTTCCGGTCTTTCACGCCCAATATAGAATGGGACGCTAAGAAGATAGTAGTTAAAAAGCGTCCATAAATAAAACTCATTTTAATTTAATTTTAAGTGAAATCAAGGTAAGTGTAGATCTTTCGTGTCCCTAAAAACCTTAATCTATGAATTCCTGGACAGTTGAGGAATGCGTTTTAGAGATCCTGATAACCTCAAATCCTGTCTCAGAATATGCATATGGAATATAGACAAAAGTTTACTATGATTAAATTAAACAACTTTTCCACATCATTTTTAAATAAAAAATCAAAATTGCATATATATGAAGGAAATCATTTACTAACCGCAGGCATTCTTAATTTCATAATTAGCATTGGTAAAAATAATGAAGTATTTATAAAAAGTAATACAATTTATCATTTTTGTATACTTATTGTTAACACAACTTCCTCCAAGAGGAATACACACACACACACACTCTCTCTCTCTCTCTCTCTCTCTCAGTTGTTAAAGGGAAATATGTACATAATATGCAAAAGAGGTTTTGCGAGTATGGAATAGGCTCCGGAGAGCGTAGCAGGTGCAGACTCGTGTGATTAAACTTAAAACCTAGAGTGACATTTATTATGACTGTTTCATGATTAAATGGATATAAATAATCTGGTTATTCTTATAAAATACACATAATAAAAATTCATTCCAATTTATGTTCCGTTTAAAAAGAAATCATCAGATCGTGGTGTAATGTACCATCCGTACCAGCTGCTGAATTCTGAAGCAATGTCTAACCTTAAAATCAAAGCCTAGAGGTTACATTAAAAGAATAAGAATACAAACCCACCAGAAGAATAACATTAATTTTTTTAAAACAAACTAATTAAATTTATGATAGTAAACAGAATCTTAAAGCTGTAATTACGTTTTGAATCTCCTGAACTAGGAAATACAGCGTAAAGATGAGTTTAAATTTGGAAGAGGACCGGGTTCTAAAGTACTATTGGTCCCTAATTTAATTTACATCATATGAGTGAAGTCTTCTTCGCAATTCTGTTAAGAATCAAAGATTAACTCTCAGAAATTTTTATACAACTTACTACTGACCAGAGATTCAAATATGAGTAATTGATAATTTTATGGCCAAGAATAAACCACAAATTCAAATGGCGCATAAAACATTAAAGATACACTTGTTTTAGCCCACCCAATATTTACACTTTAGCTTTGGAACCGAAAGCTTCTTCAAGGAAGGTGAACAGATAACCAACGTCATCTACAGTGTCATACCGCCAGATCAAGTCTACAAAAAGTAAACAAATAAATAAACTAAGGATTTCGCCTACAAAGACATGATATAACCAATATCACCACCATCACCAACCTCGGCACCAGTCCAGCGCTTTAGGCGCTACCTTGCATTGCCGCGTGGTTACACAGCCTTGAATGCACGATGAAGTTGTACAGTCAAACGGAAACGAGAGAGGTTGGAACACTCTAATGGGGCCATTCACAGTGAAAATTAAGCGTCAACATAACGACGTAGAGCTTAAGCATAAACTTGACATGATATGTTGCCATTTATAACGACAAACGGAAACATAAACAGACGCCAATTGCAAGAGAGTGTGAAACTGGCGTGAATTGAAGAGAGCTAATATGGCAGCCTGCGAGGCGACTACTGATAGTATACCGAAAAAGAGGTTATGTACATGTACAAAAATGAACAAGATTAGTTGTACCCAATTAAAGTACGTTAAACTCACCAAAAGGCACCACTTACATCACAGTTAGTTTTATTACTGTGATTTTTATAGAGATCCCTGTGATTGTTGACCCGTGATCCTACACCAAAAAGGCAGTTAGCGAGTCAAAACATGGCGACGAAAAGTCGGGCGTGAGGTGGTAGAATGATCACGTGATGAGGTGTGTGAAGAATGGCTCTCTGGTTATTTCTTATGCTTGACGTGGACATAAACATGAAAGCTTGGAGTTTGCAAAGTTCTATGATTACCTTATAAGCTATCATCCATGTGTACGTCAACTCTAGACAATGTGATCGTTCACATTAAGATAACACGGTATCAGCTTCTCATCTGTTTCACTAGTTCACTGAATACCCTGTTGCTCAGATATAACAGATTTTTCTGATTTTTATATTGCTAAAAGTAAAATCAGGAAGATACTTTTGGTTTTTCGGCTTCTGTAGGCTAGAACATAGAGCATATCTTCTCAAGCTAGGTGGAATACCTAGCTGTATGGCTGCACTGTAGGTTCATTCTGCAAAGTGCACCAGCAAAAGCGTTTAGAAAGTGAGGTTCGTCTCGGTTATGCTTACAGTAACTCTTGAAAAAAAACTGCCTTCCTTAGTATTTATAAGTGAGTTATATGTTTGTATTCTTGCGGTATGGATTTCTGTTTGCTCGTGAAAACCGATGCAAGGTATTACTCGTGCTTTTAAAAGAGATAGTCTAATGCGTGTTTTTAATAATTGCGAAAGACAGTGCTATTGGTCTCAAGAAAATCAACTGTTCAAGTCTCCCTTCAGAACAAAAGCTTAACATAGAGGCTTTGAGGAGTCCGCTTCCATTTTAGAACATTTCTCACAGCGGATCTTGTAAAGTCAAACTTTTGCAGAGCATTCAATCCCCAATTTGTGAACGAAAAGATTGGCCTGCGGTTGTGCTATAAAAACCATTTAATCAGTTTTCCGTGTTTACTCTTCGCTAAAGGTAGATAAAACGCGTGTGTGTGAATTAAGCGATCTGACTCAAAAATTAAAAAACAAAAAACAGGTATCGCTGGTTCACTAGAACGTGACGCTGGACCATTCAATACTTAAAATAAAGAGAGTTGCTGGACCATTCAATACTTAAAATAAAGAGAGTTGAGGGTTGTTACACTACATCACTAAAATATTCTTACTTGAACGCATTTCGGGAGACGGTTTGTTCCCATCGTCAGCATGTTCTCAACTGATGTTTCCGGCCATCGTCTGGCGGATGTGTGTGGCTAGTGGTGTTCTCTGGTGCTGGGCTGATGAACTTCCAAAGGCTGCTGGGTGGCGGCAGTTCGAAATTCATTAGGTGATACCTGTGTTTGATAATATGTATTTTTTCCCAGATGTCCAATTCATTGCTGCTGTTGATCGGTTTTAAGAGTTTTATGTTCGGAGTGATATCATGGTTTGAAGACCAGAAATGATGTGCTACTGCTGATTTATCTGGCTGCTTTTGGTAAATGCATCTCATATGCTCTTTAAGTCTTATTTCAAGATTTCGTTTGGTTCTTCCTATGTATACAAAGTTACATTCATTACAATCAATTTGATATATACCAGCTGATTTATCGTTGGGGATAGGATCTTTTGTTCTGTTGCATAGTAGTTTCTGTATATTGTGGTTATTCTGTGGAGGCAGGGTGATGTATTTCTTGAAGATCCTTTGAAATTTATGATGTGTCCAAGGGTGATAAGTGAATTTTCTATATGCTTGTGGTTTTTGTTGTCTGAGTAACGTAGTCATTTGTTGGATGTACTTCTGTCTTTCAAACCTTTTTATCTTCTTAAGTATTTTTTTCTGGTACCCATTCATAGTGGCTATGTTGATAATGTGTTGGTATTCTTTCTGGTATTCCTCTTTCTCCATTGGTATATGTACTAACCTGTTTGTAATGCTATTTAAAATTGCATGTTTGTGGCTTGTAGGATTGTAGCTATTGTTTTTAATATAATTTTCTGTGTGCGTTGGTTTTTCTGTAAATACCGAACGTTAGTTTGTTGTGTGCATTATTTCTGATGATCCTGATGTCTAGGTTAGGTAATTGGCCATTTTCTTCTTTTTCTATTGTGAATTTAATAGATCTTTTTTGTAACTTTAATAATTTCAAAGCATCTTCTGAAAGTTTTTTTTGGAACAATAGCAAAAATAT
This sequence comes from Deroplatys truncata, assembly GCA_030765065.1. Lineage (NCBI taxonomy): Eukaryota > Metazoa > Arthropoda > Insecta > Mantodea > Mantidae > Deroplatys > Deroplatys truncata. The sequence goes on from CM060978.1 coordinate 123,825,505, forward strand.
CATCCACATACCTATACCAGGTTTTGAATAGATGTGGGAAAGATTTAGTAATATGGCATTCAAAATGACTCGTATATAGTTCTGCTAAAAATGGTGAAAGGGGATTTCCCATAGTTAGGCTGTGGTTTGTTTAAAGATTTTGTGATGGAATGAAAAGAAATTCTGGTCCAGACATAAGTTTGTTAGTTTTAGGTAATCTTCTGTTTGTGCTCTAGGTGTGCCATTGTTTAATATCCAATATTCTAGGAGTGGTAATAATTCTTCTTTTGGTATACTTGGGAAGAGTGCAGTGACATCAAATGATACCATCATGTCTGTGGGTGATATACTTATATTTGGAAGGTGACTTGTTAATTCTAATGAATTTTTTATACTTAGACTTTTGAACATAGGTATGGAGTTGAAGGTATTTGAAAGCCATTTTGCTAGTTTATATGTGGGAGGGTTTATGTTATTCACTATGGGCCTCATTTTGTTGCCGAGTTTGTGTATTTTTGGTAGTGCATATAACCTAGCTTCTAAATCTTCAAAATTAGTCATTCAATACTTGTTAAAACATATATAAGAGAAAACCTAGACACTGCGTTCCGCGCAGCGAGAGGACCTTGGAGCAACGTAACTGCCTGAATGCCACTAAAGTTGGACCTTGAGCGGATATTAGATGGGTTGAGGGGTGGTGGATTGCAGGGACCTGCAGGGTTACTTTGGTTGTGTAGGTTTATTTCTGAGTAATGAATAGGAGACCATGAACCTACTTCCCAACCCTAGGATTTGATATGTTTCCGTGCGAAAGGGGTGCATGGCACATGGGAGATGTGACGCTAACGGAGCTTCTGGGATACCAGGCGACCTTCCAGAGTATTCAGCCTTACCGCGGTATAGAGAGCTCTGCTGGGGGTCGACTGTTCCACTCGTGGAACTTAAATGGACTGGTAAAACAAAACCTTGAAACTGTTGAAGGATCTCTAGAAGAAGACTTAGCAGTACAAAATATCCCTGAACCAACTGTAAGGATCTGGATTGCAAAAACGACACTGTAGAACAAAATACTCAGAGGTTTAAAGGAGTGATGAAGATACTGCGGATAAATCTTCAACACAGGGCAGCATCTATTGCCCCCTATGTGAAGATGAAGACCTATGATGTGGCTCTCATCCAGGAACCTTGGTGTTACAAAGGGGAAATTAAAGGCCTAAAGGAGGCTGTCGCGAAATTAATTTATAACAGAACCAACAAGACTACAAGAACCTACATCTTACTTAAAAACAACATAAATATACTGCCGGTAACGAATCTCTGTTCCAGGGATCTTACGGCAGTCAGAATAAAATCAATGGGCAAGGGTGAACCACTAGGGAGTTTATACTCGGATGGGTCTACTTCCCATATGATGATGCCATTTTACCGCTACAACGCCTCCACAGGGATCTACTATAATAGAAACGGGATTCGCGTTCCCAGGGTACCGAGCCATACTCTCGATTTGGTTCCTCTACGAGGTGAGAGGACGTATGCGAAACGCCGAATCAACGTTGGTCCATAAGTGTTTTTGACCGTTACCTCCCTGAACACAGTGTGACATATCGCTGCGTGGGACGGAGGAGGGAAGTCGCAAGGGATGACTGGGTAATGCGTAACCCCCAGCCCTGAGTATAATTTAGGACTGTGTTCGCATTCGCGATAAAGGTCAGTCCCGGGGAGGGGCCATTACATGAGCTGTTACAATCCTGAAGACGATTGGGTCCCTTTATCTATAAATTGGGAGATGAGACCCCAAGGTGAGCAAGGTCCAGACCAGGACTGTCACCTAAGCTATGGCGCCCAAGATGTGAGCATGCCATCGGAGACATTTGTAATGGCGGATGGTTCAAGCGCTATGGATACTAAAAACTAAAAGAAATTAACGGTCACTGGAAAAGAAGTTGTCGAGTTGGTTATATATAGAGCTGAGGAAGGAAATAAATTTACATTGGTGAACCCTCTTATAATTCAAAAGGGTCTCGATAAGATTGCTGGTCGTGTAAAGTCGTACATTAGATGTCTCAAAAGCACGTCCCTGGTTGAAGGAAATTCAGCATCCCAAACAGCGATTATCTTGAAATCTAATATGTTAGCCAACTATCCGATACGAGTCGAGAAGCATAAGACTTGAACTCCTCGCGCGGGGTGGTAAACACCCATGTATTGGACGATATGTCCATGATGAGATTCAAGAAGATTTGGAGGAGCAAGGTGTGTCAGCGGTGTATCGCATTCAGCGGGAAGAAAGAGGTGGATTAGCACCTACTCGTACCCTGTTCCTTACCTTTGATCGGGTAGATCTCCCTAAAAAAATTAAGGTAGGGTATGAAGCCATCGAAGTCAGGCCATTCATCCTGAATCCGCTGAGTTGTAAGTGTCAGCGCTTTGGACACACAAGAGATTTCTGCAATGGCGAAGCTACCTGAGTTAACTGTGGAGAAGTCTCTCACGATGGAGAATGCACATTAGCTTCAGCATGCGTTAACTGCAGCGGAGAATATCCATCGATTTCCCGAGATTGTCCCCTTTTTGCAGAGGAAAGAGCGGTCAAAGAGATCCGGGATAGGGAGAAGCTGTCCTTCTGGGAAGCCCGGAAATGTGCATCCACCAACCCTCTGTCCCGAAGTCCGGTACCAATAGCTCAGTTGCAAATAAAGTGGTACTGAGTCGGAAAATTGCAACTCAAACCAGCGATATTAACGGGGCCACAATTTCAGGAAGGATTAACGTAGCCAGACCACTTTCAAAGGCCCTGAAGTCAACATTTACATCTGCAGCATCTGCCAAATCTGTTACTGACAAGATCTCTTCAGTAAAGTCACCATCAAGACCACCGACCTCGAACAATAAGACTGGCAAGTCCGTAACCTATAATGCACCACAGATAAAGTTCAAGATCAGCTACAAGAGAACTGACTTATTGAAAGAAACCGAAAGGTCTGTACCCGGAACACCCAAAGGAAAGAAAAGTCCACAATCATCTCCTCGGAGATCCCCTTCTAAGGAATCTGCTGGAAAGGACTCAGATCAACGATCCATGTCTTCAATGATCTACATTTGCAATCGGTTCCAGGTTCTTAAAACGAAATTTTCTATAGAAATGGGTTCTCCCCCGTGGAGGAGCTGCAGAAGGAGCACACACTGCGAAAATGACACTAAAAAAGAGGCAGGATAAATGCTCCGTCAAATGCGTTAGCCCGACACCAGAGAATAAGGGTAAATTGATTAGACTACCGCTGTCCTCAACGTTGTAAACCTTTACGATTGATACCTTATGCCGATATAATTACTATGGCTATCCTAAAATGGAAAATCGTGGAATTGGGGCACATCGAGCGGAGCTTGAACTTTTACTCAACAAGAATAACCCTGGTAGTATGCCTACAAGAGACTAAGCTCCGTCCGCTACATAGCTTTCAAATCAAGCCATATATCCCAATACGATGTGATCTTACACCCGAAAAGGATACTCCTGTGCATGGAGGCACTATAATTATCATCAGAGGTGATGTAATCATGGAATATGAATTCATACTGTTTGACGTCCAGTCAGTGGCTGTAAGGATTTAACTTCCATCCGATGAACCGTTTGTAACATTTATCTGCCTCCAACTGATAATTTCTCGCTCACTGATTTAAAACATCTAGTTTCCAGTTAACAACACCGTTTCTGTTGCTGAGAGACGCCAATGACCATCACCCTCTTTGGGGCTCGCCTAGGCTTGTGTGAGAGGCAAAATAATCGCCGATTTCTTAGATTCTTATAGCCTTTATCTTCTGAACACCAGAGAGCCTACATTCTCTCAGACTCCTTCAACTCTTCTTCATACCTTGATATTGCAGTTTGGTTACCACAGTTAACGGTTTCCCTACAATGGAATGCCATCTCTGATTTACACTCGTGACCACTTCCCATATCTTATTAATCTCTTAACACAAGATATATGTTTTACATGTTTGCCTAGATGGCCGCCTGGATCAAGCCAACCGGAACCTTTACACTCAGTTGGCTGTATGTAATTACAATCACCGCAACTCTGTGGACCATTTGGACGAATATCTCACAGCACGATTCTTTCTGCTACTGAGCAATCTGTTGTTCGGTCGAGCGCCACTCCCGTCGATTTCCGGTCCCTTGGTGGACCGATGAATGTCGAAAGACAATTCGTGCCCGTGGGCGTGCTCTTAGGATTTTCCATCATCGCCCTACACTGGATAACCTGATGCAGTATAAGAAAATGCGTGTCAGTTCTAGACAAATTATTAAGGGTAACATAAAGACATCATTGAGCAAGCTGTAGCTTCATTTAATCGACAGACACCTACCTCTGTCATATGGGATAAGTTAAGACGTGTGAGACAGGAAAATCGACCAACAAGCCAATCGCAGGTCTTCAAAAAACTGTAGGAGCTGTTGTTGATACCTTTGGCCTAGTTAACGTATTTGCTAGTGCCTTCGCTCAAGTATCTAGCTCACATAACCATTCGCCTAAATTTCTACCAGTTAAGGCTCAGGTAGAATCTCAAGGGTTCTCGTTTCGTTCTAGAAACCTTGAAGATTACAATCGCCTTTTTACCATGGCGGAGTTAGAACATGCTCTCTCATCTTCGCGATTATCAGCACCAGCACCAGATGGTATCCACGTACAAATATTGCAACATCTCTCTCCTGAAGGTAAGGCTTTCCTGCTCGAGGACTATAATCCTGTTTGGGTTGTCTTCACGTTCCCAGAAATGTGGCGAGAGGCCACCGTTATATCCATTTTGAAAGCTTTGCGCAATCTTCAGTTCAGATACCGTCCTATTTCCCTCAACAGTTGCGTTTGCAAGGTGATGGAACGCTTGATCAATGGACGGTTGCTATCGTGGTTGGAAACTCAGAACCTGTTGACCAAAACCCAGTGAGGTTTTCGACGACGCCGTTCAACAATAGACCACTCTGTGACATCGACGTAGATCATGAAAGGGTTCATGAATAATTGTCAAACTGCCGCGATATCTTTGTCCTTGAGAAAACTTATGATACGTGTTGGCGAACAGGGATACTACGTTCCCTAAACATCTGGAACATACGTGGACGCTTACCAATGTTCATTCAGAAGTTTATGAAGGACCGCGTTTTCCGAGTGAGTCGGCTCGGCTTTTTCGAAACCTTTTGTTCCGGAGAACGCAGTATCTCAGGGATCGTTAGGAAGCGTTTCACTGTTTGCTATAGCAATTAATTATATCTCTAGAAATGCGTTCCTCGAGGGGTATCGTCATGCTTATTCATAGACGAATTTACCATCTATCGTACTACTCAGCATATGGCGTTTTTGAAACGCCGCATGCAATAATATTAAAATAATCTTCAAGAATGAATTTCGAAAGACGGCTTTTGTTTCTCAAATGAGAAGTCAATCTGCTGAACTTCTAACGCCGTAGGAGACGATTACCACCTTCGCTCGTATTCGGTCTAGATTTATTACCATTCTAAGATTCGATGAGATTTCTGGGATTGACCTTTGATAGGAAACTTAGCTGGTCATCGCATATAGCACAGTTGAAAACGCGATGTGACCGTTCTCTAAATATCTTGCGGGTATTAAATGGAAAATCATGGGGAGTGGATCGGACAGTTTTGCTGCGACGGCATCGCACACTGATCCGATCAAAAATAGACTATGGGTGTATCATTTTTCCTCAAGACATCCATTTTTGCTGAGGAGACAATTCGGGTAATCAATAATGGGGCATTCGCGTGGCCCCCATTATGGACCACAGGGTCCATTCGGTGTTTTTCCAACTAGTCCCGTTATGAGTCTCTACAGCGAATCGGCAAAACCTCCTCTGCGATATCTGGCCAATGTCCTCTTAGGAAATAGTGGCTGTGAGCTTAAATGTATGCCAAAATATCCAACGCTGGACGAGCGTTATACAAATAGTCCCAGTAATCCAAGGCCTGCAGGTTTTCGTTTCCGAGAGCTTCGTAGAAAATATGATACTAAAATGCCTAGCACATTTCCTAAGAAGGAGAGGGTATTTACCCCTCGGTTACATGTAACATCTCACGTAGATCTTGGGATAACTGTATACCGGAAGTCTACGATGGCTGCGTTTAGTATCCGCAACTGTTTTTTTAGACTTTCTGTCCAGTTACAGTGACCGAATTTTGATCTACACAGATGGATCTAAATGCACCAACGGTGTTGGTGTGCGCATGTTCATGAAGCCGAACACCATACATTCGGTTTTCATGTTAGCACATCCATTTATACTGCAGAGCTGTATGCCATATACAACCGTTTTGTTTGTGCACCGTCGAAAATTGGGAGACTGTCTCATTTTGAGTCATTCCCTTGGAAAACTTCAGAGCCTTCGTGAACTGTAAACTACCATTCTATTGCTCAGGAAATCCAGGATTCCCTCCATGTTTTATACGTTTCTGGCATTAATATGGAGTGTGCTTGAATACGTTGTCACGTTTGATTGGCACGGAATGAACTTACGGATTTGGCAGCTAAGGCGGCAACTCAGAATCCAGTGTTGCAGTATCTCGGGTAACGTCGGAAGACATGAGGCTTGTTGTGCGGAGAGCGGTGCTGTCGTAATGGCGCGAGGAGTGGTTGGCTCTCCACGGAAATAAGCTTAGGGTAGTGAAGAACATTCCGATAAGTGTGTATCCCTCGTGTATCTCGTCGAGAGGAGGTGATTTTGGCTCGGATGTGTTTTGGCTACTGGAATTTTACGCTTGGCTATGTTTTTAAGGGTGACACTGCTTCTATTTGTCTGCTTTGTGGTGAAGATCTGTCGGTTCCTCACGTGTTGCTAGAGTAAATTGGGTGTATCGGGACTCTCTGCAACTCTCTTGCAAAGGTCTTAGCGGATGATAAGGAAGCGATTGATAGGATTTTTTTATTCTGTGTCAAAGGTAGATTTCAGATTGAGCATTTGGTCATGTTGAATTCAGGTGTTTTATACTTCTCGGTTTAGTTTGATATAGTCATATTTATTTCTAACTTTCCCTGTGGTCTTTATATTGATCTTTATCTCTGGCTTTGACTATGATTTTTAGATTCATCTTTATCTCTGGTCTTTGCCACGATGTTCTCTACTGATATTTATCTCTGGTCGTTTCCATGATCTTTTATAAAATAACGGTAATGATCTAGCAGTTAAGCGCCCTTAAACACAAATCATCATCATAATCTCCTACAAGGAATTGAAACAGCTGGCAGCTACCTAATGCTCCGAAGGACTACAATTGGTAATTGGCTGTGATATTAATTCCCATCACAATACGTGAGAGAATGGGTACAAATCAAAGAGTTGAGTCGCTTTATAGTTTTATTACATTGAGTAATTTTAGATACTGAATACGGGTAACGGACCTATCTTTGTGACTACAAGATGGTAGGAAGTTATCGACATAACTTTAACAACCCGTAATGTGCGAAACTTTATTGAAAATTGGCATGTGTCTGCGAATGAAGGCTGTTCGAACCACAGACACAACCAATTTGAAGTAAGATGGCTTTATAAACAAATCAGGACTTATCGAGATCCAAAAGGTACTGATTGCGGTTTCTACAGGATAGACCTAGTCAGCAATCTGAGGAAGATGGAAGATAAGATTTATGATTGTGAAAATTTAGAAATTGCTGCAGACATTTGCAGTATGCAATAATCTCAGCCTTTAATGGAAACTGTCCTCAAACAAGCCAACAGGAATACGCTCTGGTGAAATCAAGACCTTGCAATAAACGGAAGACAATTCGCAGAATGTATAACTTTCCGAAACAATTCAAGCAATGGCCTACTTATAGCGGATCATTGACAGAATACAATGAAACCTTGAGGAATGTTAAGAAGGGCTGCTGGAGAAAGTACTGTGAGGAGATAGAAACGGACCCAGAATGTGCTATACTTCAGAAGGCTCTTAGAAAAGACGCACAAAGTTTTATTAGCAATCTCCAAATTGGAAAATGGAGAATATACCAAAACAGAGGAAACAATGGAAGAACCTTTTCGAATTCACGTCCCTGGTTTGATTCTACATGATGAACTTGGGGAAGATGGGATAGTCGGACTGAAGCTCTCTGGGAAGAGAGTCCCCAGAGTAGACTGGGAAGTCATCGCCAAGGAAGTCATCAAATGTCAAAAGTTCTGGGCAGTGTTCTCATTTTAACCCTCGGGAGCGATGCTGAATATCCAGGAAGCATGGAATAATACCCATTATGCTTCAGCGAGGCTTTATCAAAAGATTTTATACAAATCCTAAGAGCAAGCTTGGCCTTAGCATACATGTCAATGAGCTGGAGGCGTAAGGGGTATTTGTACCACAGCCAGGGAAACACTTCACCTTGCTGAGTCCCTAAGTTCCATCACTTTAATGTCAATCATTCTCAAAACTCTTGAGAAATTTATATATAGGTATATAAGAGGGGATGCTTTGGAAGTATATCCTCTGCATTGGGTACACATATACACGGGAGTTGTCAGAAAACTCATGCAGTCGGCCCTAAATACTGTGACAAAATTGCCTGTGAATGAGAATTTAACTATCAGTCCTCATAAAATAGCCATAGTACCATTTACAAGAAGAACAGATATAAAGGGATTAGGACCTCTATATATTCAAGGTAGAGAGCTTAAAATATCTAAGGAAGTCAAATACTTCGGAACCACTTTTGACTGAAGAGGAACTGGAATCAGCATTTGAAGAAAATAAAACGTGCGAAAACAACATTTGAAGTAGTTAGACTCATGGTAAAAGATGGAGACTAAGACTTCCTATGATGTATTGGATACATACCAGGATAATCATACCATCGATAACCCATGAAACACTGATTTGGTGGCCTAACGTCCTACAAACAGGCTCTAAAAGACAACTAAGTAAAGCTTGAAGAAGAGCATGTATGGCTATTACAGGAGTTATGATAACAATTCCCACTGCAGCAATGGAGACACTCTTAAACCTGACTCCATTGCATTTAGTTGTAATGAGGAGGCAAGAATGGCACTCAATAGACTGCAAGGTACAAGGTGGTGCTTATATCTAAGCCGGGTAGACAATCCTATAGCAGGCCTAGGGGTTTTCTTTTTTGCTGAAGGCTCTGGAAAGACTGGTAGATAGATATTTGATGGATGGGTACTGCTTGACAGACCCATTCGCCCTAATCAGTATCCCCGCTGGCAGGGTAAACGGCGCTCCATCGCTCTTGGTGATACTGCAGAAGAGATGGACTGCGCAGAACTGGCCATGACAGTTTTTTCCAGGACATTGAAAGTGCCTTCAATCATATGACTTTGGGCACCGTTAGGAAGTATCTGGAAAGCAGGGGAGTCAGCCCGGTAGCTGGGAACTGGATTATGACCTCCTTGGAAGGCCGTTAGTTCTTGAGGACAACAGTGCCCCGGGGCTGAAGTTTTGTAAACCATTCTGGTGGTGGATGATCTGCTGAACAGACTCAACAGGAGAGAGATACACGCTCAAGGTTATGCCGATGACACATGCCTTGTAGCAAGTGCAAAATTTCCTAGTACTGTTTCAGAGCTCATAAAGGACTTCCTACATGCTCTAGAGGACTGGTGTAAAGAAACGGACTTGTCCAGACAAGGCTGAAATAATGACATTCACAAGGAACAGTGCGCTGCCAGGTTTGTTAGACCCCAATGTTTGGGAAGAAGTTGAAGCCTTCCGGAGCGGTTAAGTATCTAGGAGTTATTCTGGATACTGGGGTGAGCTGGCAAAAGCATGTAGATTATAAATTAAAGAACGCCTACAATGCTTTTTAGGCCTGCAGAAAATCCACAGGACTAGGTGGAGCCTAGACCTAAGGTGGTCAAATGGCAATACTCCTCAGTTATAACAACTTCAATGTCTTATGCGGCGCTGGTTTAGTGGTCTGCCTCTCATGTGAGGGCAGTTGCTGCCAAGCTAGATTCGCTGCAATGATTGATATGCATGATGATAACAGAGGCGGAGAGGACTACCCCACAGTCCTCCTTAGGGATCTTGGTGGACCTTCTTCCTTTGCACTTGGAGGTAGCCAGGGTGAAATTACACTGCCTCTGGACTGTAGCAGAGTCGGTGCTTCAAGCTACACCATAAAGGGCACTCACTGATTCTTACTGGACTTAGGCAGATGTGTCCATCTCCTGATGATAGGGGATTTGATGGGCACTAGATATAACTTAAGCCAGCCATATACAGTGTAATATTTTCCAGGGAGGAGTGGGGGCCAGAGACGGGTGTTTTTCCGAAGGCAGAGGGCAAGACGTGGTTTATGGACGCTTCGGGTTAGAAGGGGGCTGGAGCTGGTGCCATAGAACCAGGCTTGTCATTCCCTTGGTTGTGTTAAAATTAAATTAAATTAAACTGTGTTTTATTTGTGGACGCTCTTTAACTGCTGTGACCCTTAGCGTCCCATTCCATACTAGGCGTGAAAGATCGGTAAATTTGCTTAGAGGTCTCTTTATCAGACTCGAGGTTCTTTTACGTAAATCTACGACACGGGATCAACCAGCTATACGTTTTTACGCCCGAAACAATCCATGGACCCTGCCGAGTTTGAACCCGTGACTTCAGGAACTAGAATCTAGAATGGCCTTGGTTGTGTTGCCACAGTTTATTAGGCTGTGATATATGCAACGTTAGCCTGTGCTATGTGTATTCTTACTATTCCATGCAGACGAGCGAAGGTGTATATCTACTTGGATAGCATGCCAGCTTTGAAATCCCTTAGGGCGGTCAAAACTATTCCCAGATTGGTGTGGAAATGCTAGAGAATATTCGATAGACTCTGTTCCAGCTGTAGGGTTACACTTACCATAAGGGGGATCCCGACCCCTTCTGATGCCGTGGTGCGAGCGCTCCAGACCCTGAGCACTCGTGGTACTTCTGACCTTACTAAAAGTACGCTGGGCCAAACGTCCGAATGCCACCCGAAGGGTGTCGTTTGGATTGGGTTTGACTCGGCGGAGCAGTGGTTCCTGATACCCACGGTAGATTGGGTACATCTGCGCGGTTTTCCGTCCAGGCGAAATTGTGAGACGTCTCAAGGTCATACGGTACCACCCTGGAGAGCCGGTAGATAGTCTGTTAGGTTGCTGTAGACCCACCGAGATTTTTTCGGACAGTCTTCCCATTCGGGGGTTGCACATAAGTGGCGTATCCACTTTCACCCTGTAATGGGGGAAAAATAAAATGTTCAGGTGCCGGCCCACAAAAAAGCTCTCGGGTTGGAAGAGTCACTTGGGTAACTATCTCTTCCCAGATTCACGTGGGGCATAGTCCCCTGGTGCCTCGTTTCCGGTTACACTCCCCGATCCGATCCCTTCAGCTGCCGCGTTGCGGGCGCTGTGGGCCCTGAGCACTCGTGGTACTTTCGCACTAGAAGTACGCTGATTCAAACATCCGTGCCCAATCTATGAGGGTGTTGTTTGGATTGGGTTGGACTCGTCGGGACAGTGGTTCCCGATACCCATGGGAGATTGGATACGTCCAAGCGGTTTTCCGTTCAGGCGCGGTTGTGAGACGCCTCAGATCCTCCGGTATCGTTCTGGAGACCCGGTAGGTGACACGCTAGTGAGCTGTCGACCCCTCAGAGGTTATTCGGTAGTCTTCCCCTTTGGGGGTTGACGCGCGCAAGTGGCGTATCCCCTTCCACCCTGTAGTGGGGGCCGGTTTAAATATTTCAGGTGCCGGCCTGCTAGAAAAGCCTTCGGGCGTGGGAGAGCCACTCGGATGGCGCCCTCCTCCCTGGGTTCAGCGAGGGCTGTTGCCCCTAGGTTGCTTACTTGCCCGGTTACACTACGACATAATTAGAAACAAGGAGTTTTATTAACATCTAGAATCATTGACAAATAAAGTTAGTAATATAGCATGGGAGAGTAAAATTGTATCAACAAAATTAGACATACAGACTAATATTTAGGAACCTATTAGAAGATCTGAAGGAATAAACAAACATTTTACACTAATCGAATTATCACCATTGCACAATACTCAGAGGAAGAGAGGATGGGAAGAGAGAATAGATTTATGAAGGAAAAGAAGACCGAAGGAAATGAGAATATAAATACAATATAAACACAACTTATTCAACCAGAATAATACACCTAACAGAAGGAAGCAGGAGCAGTAGCCAAAGAGGGGTAGGAGGAAGGATAACGCGAATTCAACTAATAACTGAGAGCGGCAGGACCAGAGACGGTGTGAGGAGAGGGGACATGGTGGGCCGGGTGACGACGGAGGGGGACGACCAGGGCGGGGGGATGAGAACTCCACAGATTGTTAGGGGAGAGAAGACAACTGACGAAGGCAGGGAGTGAACCTTAATTTGGAACTAAAGGGTAGTGATTTTTAGATATACACTGCCGTTTGTGAAAATTGCAACACAAGGAATTTCTTGAATAACTCCAAACTTGGTGGAAGTGTGGAAGTGTCCAAGCAATAAGTGATTAGGTTTGCAGAGTGATGTGGTACACGTAGATCGAGCAGAGCCCTCTCGTGTCGGTCCGACAAGGTCATTATTGCGTCCAGTGTAGTCAGTGCAAAGCTGTCAAACAAGGTAGAAACAATAAAGTGAGTGTCAGTATGCCTCGTCGACGTCAAAGGGAGCCATATCGGCATGTGACATCCACAGTGTTAGCTCGACGCTGGAGCACTGCAACAGATGTGAACTTGTCTGCATCGACGGTTCGTCGCCGTCTGCTGCAGGTTGGACTGCTTGCATGCATGCCATTACGTCGGCTTCCATTGTCCAGAAACCACAATCTCCTCCGACTGCAATGGGCACCTGAACACTGTCACTGGGGTGCTGAGTTGCAAAATGTAGTTTTTTAGGACGAGTCCCGCTTCAACGTGTCCTACAGTGATGGCCTCATACGTGTCCGGCCTACATGTACAACGCGCTTCAAATGTTTCCGATGGACCAAGGGGTGTAGAGGAAGAGGGGAAGAAATGTCTTCTCGACTAGTCATGCCTGGCTATAGCCAGCGTGCCGGTATCGTCTCAAAGGTCACATTTACTTCTGTATGCTCGTATAATTCAGCGACCTGACTCTAAGAGGAAAGAAGACGAAACCAAATACTTTTCCCTTTACTAAATCTATTCAAGCGAAATAAATTAACATTTTCTTTACATAATATGTTGTTTAAAAATCAAATATTGCAGTCTTTATAGGGGTGCTATACAAGTTTAGGATTCAGTAATTTTCTTGAAAAACTAGGTTCGCATAATGTATATCTTGTTTTAACGTTTCTTTCTAGTAATAAATAATAATATTAATAATAATAATAATAATAATAATAATAATAATAATAATAATAATAGTTTCATAATTATCACCAATAGAACGTTCTACGCGTACTCCGAGGATATTTATTACCTTGAATATAAGTTCATTTTGCTTTTTAATTGTCATAGATATTGATCACAACGTTTAACGCTAAGTGTGTAGTTCCATACAGTTAGCACATTCAGTTCTGATAATATTCAAGTAATGTTTTAAAAATATGGAAGCAAAAGTAATATTAATGTCAAACTGTTGAAGCAGTTTGGGCACAATTAAGTGCAACATTAAATTTTCTTCAAAATGAGATATATTTTGCGTTTGTTACTGAACAACGAATAAAGATTGTTTTATTTGAAACATAATTCCCCTTACACACACACTCACAAAAGTAAGGAAGAAAAACCGTGCCAGTCGTATAGTGGACGTAGAGTAAACACACCTACAATGTAGGTATTGTATCCAAAAGAAGAACATGTTAATAGATACGAGGAAACAACGTTTAGCACAAAATATGCAGTTTCTATATAGCTGTTTTATTCGTTTAGGATAACATATAAGCTAAATTTTCAACATAGTGACCCGAAAGTGTTAATGCAGACAGAATGATGTGCTTTTGTTGCAATTGGTTCATTTGAAAGCACTCTATTCTGAAAATTGAATTACTTTCAAGTTACAAATGTGAAGATGCCCCCCCCCCAAAAAGGCTTTGTATTACGATTCCCGTTCAGAATTCTTAAAATGCTTCTCTTCCTTGTTCTGGAATAGAATGGGATGTGTAACGGAGGGGACTCAACCCAGATCCAGTGAATGAGGATATTGTGCTCCCCTTGAGTGGGCGCTCCCGGGAGGGAGGGACGAGGTGAGAGACATCGAGACACCGGGCGGCCGAAACCAGGAGTGACGGCACAGCAATGACAAGGTTCCTAAAGTTTTCAGACTGAGACGCCCTAACAGTCGGGCAGGCAAACCGGGGACCCCACAGAGGATCCAACGGCCCCCAAGAAGCGGTCCGTATATCCTGGCAACCTGCCGAAGACCAAGAGACGGATAAGGTTCCACAGAGAGAATTCTTTTTCTCTGCCACGCCGCACCGGAATATCATCGCCGACACTTCCAACCCTGAAAACGACCTAACGGGGTTAAGGATGAATGAAATGAGGAATGGAACGATATTCGGGGGCTGAGAGAAATCATATCAGCATTTTCCTGACGACCCGGGAAAACTCTCGAAAAAAAACCGTGTGTCAGATTGGACGGTCACCGGGAAGCGAACTAGGGCTCTCCCGAATGCGAGTCGCACACGTTACCGCGGCGCCACCTGGACGTAAACTGGAAGATCCGTAGTTCAAATCTCGGCTATGACATTGAATTTTTCAATCTGATTCTATCTTTCCAACCTTGTCCTACACACGGCTTTAGTGAAAGAGTCTTCTTGCTAAATGAGATCAACGCCATTACCAACTTCGTTGCAAGTATAAGAAGAATGCAGTAACTCAAACGATAGTCAGATTTTTATGTGGTATCTTTGAAACTCCACGTTCTTTGCAGTACCACGAGAACGCGTTGCATTCACATACCTTTCTCTTCTCACCATTCTACAAATACTTTTTTCTAAATCTCATTTTTCTGTGTACTTCTTACAATTCAGATAAACTTACAAATCACATTTAGCCCATCTCTGTGTTGTGGGGGTCTGCCTCACATTCAAGAGGTCCCGAGTTCGAATCTCGGTTAAAGTGAAATACTTGGGTAAAGCTTTTTCCAGGGTTTCCTCTTATCCTGAGAAGATGAATGTTAGATTATAATTTCTAGGGACCTCGGGCCTATTTGAGCATCATTTTAGCCACTTCGTTCATTCACTGTCCGTAATGGCCTACGCGATTAAAGGACTTTAATTAAATATCAAAAGAAAAAGTTCACATTTACGCATTTCGTAGTGGTATACGTAGATAAAACGATAGTCACATTTTTAAAT
Organism: Deroplatys truncata; assembly: GCA_030765065.1. Lineage (NCBI taxonomy): Eukaryota > Metazoa > Arthropoda > Insecta > Mantodea > Mantidae > Deroplatys > Deroplatys truncata. The sequence continues at coordinate 123,840,784 of CM060978.1, forward strand.
AGCATGTTAGTACGCGATGCTTTGAAATTGCAGGTTGTTTGTATTACCACGACAAAAACAAACCGAATAGCGACTTCTCAGTTACAAAACGTATTCAAACCAATAACAAAAAATACCTCGGAAATAGTTAATCTCATAAAATATATGTATAACAAACTGCGTGCTTTAACGGGGTCTTCATTTCTTGTGTAGCGATACTTTGTCCAATCTTTTAGAGTTAACCAATTATACAAAAGTCATTCAGAATGAAGAAGAGTTGAGAGGCTCTTCTCAGTATGTTCCAAATATATATTTCGTTTGTCATGGAAATATTTTAAACAGAGGGTATTTTAATCAAAAACAATAGAGCCATTTTTAAGAAAATACATTTCGAAACATTTTCCATGTAAAGGGTTGTTCAGGATGGGGGAAATTTTCTTGAAAATCCTTGTCACACCTTTGAAAGATGCTGAACTTAAATATCAAGTTTGGCATTTAACCGACTTTTCTCTTGGATTTATGTTGTTCACAGACACGCAAGGCATATGGAGCTTTTGCTATAAAATATGATATGTTGCATTCACATGACTTTCTCTACTCACTCTTCTACAAACTATTCTTACAAAGCTTATTTTGCATGTATGTCATGTTAATACCGATAAACCTTCATCACTTATTTTCAAAATTCGTTGTAGGTATAACCAGAATATATTAAGCTAAAGCGATAGACAAATCCCTCAAAGCTGAGCGCTATGTGTTAGCTTTGGATGGGTTGGCTACGGAGGGGACTCAGCACTGATCCACATATATTGTAGATACGCCCCGCAAGGGGGCGTCTCCGGGAGGAAGGATGAGGCGAGACAAGACACCGGACGTCCGGAACCAGGAAAAATGGCACAGGAATGGTAGGGTCCCTAAGTTTTCAGATAGAGACTCCCCAACAGACGAACAGGCTGACCGGGAACCCCACCCAGCACAGATGGGGTCCAACGTCCCTCAAGGAAGTTAGGATACTCCCGACAGCCAGTCGAAAGTCGAGGGATGGAGAAAGTCACAAAAAGCATCCTTTTCCCCTGCCACACTGCACCGAAACACCATCGCCGACACTTCCAACCCTGAAAGAGACCAATGGAAGAAAGATGAAGAGAAATGAGAATGGAGATTAAATGGAGGTTCAGAAAATTCGAGGATGTGAATATCTTTCCTAGCTTTCGCCTGGCGACCCGGGAAAACCCTCCGAAAAAAACCCATGGGTCAGAAAGGTCGGCCAGAGGAATCGAAACCACAACCTCTCTAATGCTGGTCACAGAAGTGATAGCTTTGAAATTCAGTTCTCGTTGTATGAACGCGAGAAAGAAAGAAAGAAAGAAAGAAAGAAAGAAAGAAAGAAACAAAGAAAGAAAGAAAGAAAGAAAAACAATAGATATTTGCAGTTGAGAGAAGTATAAAGTATTTTGAAAATTCAAACTAATATCAAAGAATATTTCAGAATAAGTAAAATATAAAAGTTATTTGACAAAATGAAAGTGTTATTTGATATAAATGTTGTGCTTTAACAAGACATATAGTTGTGCAGTAAGATTTTGTCTCTCTCTTAAGATTTACTAATTATCATAGTCATTAACAATAAAGACTAATTTACAAACTATTCCTAGAAAATAATATATATATATTATATTTATCATGAAAATAGCTTAAACATATGTATTTTAATCAAAATTCTTAGAGCCATTTTTGAAAGAATAAAAAATTTCGAAAAATGTCCAATGTAAAGGGTAGTTTAGAGTGGAGGATTTTCTTTAAAATCTCAGTGTCGCATTCTTGGAAGAAGTTGAACTTAAACACCAAGTTCGGTTTTAACCAACCTTTTGCTTTTGAGTATGCTATTCGTGGACACACACACACACACACACACACATATGGGCCATTTTCTAAAAATAAATTCATTGCATTCAGGGGGTCACAAACGTGTATTTCGAGTGAATCTCGTTACTGAATTTTTGGGTGGAATACAACAATTCCTCTACTTACTGTAAGTGCGTAGTAGGGAAAGTAAAAATGCTTTCTTTGGATTCAGTGGTTCTCAAAAAGTGTATTTCCGGTGAATTTCGTTTTTTTAATTTTTGGGTCGAATACAACACTTTTCCTACTTATTATAGGTAAATAGTGGAAACAGTAAAAAGATGAGTTGTGGAATAGATAAGCGGCTGTTTGTCGTTATGGCATCTTGCATGCAACCAAATAGGAAAAGTGTAACTTAGACTGTAACTTTAAATAATTTCTGACCAAAGTTGTTGTCAGGATGCACGGAAAAACCATACTTCACAAGGACATTATGAAAATAAAGAACATATCTTAGTTGATAATGGGCAGAGAAAGCAGTAAATATTGAAAACCAAACCATTTTGTTTTAACACTTGCTTGTTATACAATGATATGATACCTCTAATTCCTAAAACTTACTTTGTATACTGCTTATGTCGCTGTGTTGTAATGTTATTGCTGTTTTCCTTTCATAGTTATTACATTCTTACATACAAGTCTAAGGGAAATGTGTTTGAATGATATTTTCTTTAGCCTATTACATCCGTTAACCTTCCTTGTAGAGCAGATATAAGCTAAGGCACCTGGAATAACCTCTCGATAAGACATGCCACTTGTCCCGCTTGCCCCGCTTACGGTGGAACGGAAAACATTTGGAGCCGTCTGTACGCCTGACATGTCGGCCATCGAACATGTCTGGGATATGGTTGGTCGGCACCTGGTACGTCACGGTCCTCCAGTAACCAGTGTCACGGATTTGTGGGCTCGAATACAAACTGCGTGGAGGGAAATCCCTCAGGAACTTATTCAGAACCTTTTTGATTCAATGCCACAGCGTATAGCAACTCTAATTGCAGCGCATGGAGGCCACACCAAATGCTGAATATTAGGGCTCAAAGGTCATGTATAGATTTGAAATGTTTATCATTTGTACTTGTCATGTACCTAACCTGTGGTATTGAATTCATGCGTTTCCTTCCTGGTGTTGCAATTTTCACAAACGTCAGTGTATATGTTACTAAATATGTTCAGTTTTGTAATAAATCTTCAGTGAAGTGTAACGGGAATAGTGGTTTCAATATTTCAATTTCAACTTAGGCATTAGAAATTTTCAGTGAAGTGAAATGAAAGAATGTTTTATTAACAAATAGGAGTCTTTGAACTAAATGTATTCATGCATGTAAGCACGAGTGCGATTAAGTAATATGTATCGTGATGTGAAAAGTGAAACATAGGAAATGGTGAAATAGTGAAAAGAAGAAATGATTAAAAAAATTAACCCTTATAGAAGGCTAAGGTGGAACTGTTCTGAAGTTAATAAGATTTGTTTAATTAACGACTGTTTTAGGCTTCATTTAATTGTGTAAATTTGGAATTTGATAACGTAATAGATAAGAAATGCGCTGGGTGACAGTACATAGTTTTAGTAGGAAGTTATAGATTTATATTAGGTACTAACTGGGTGCTAGTTATTTGATTACTGCATACCAGTAATATATGATTTTTAATTTATTTGGTTTAAATAATTTATGAACAAATTTCAAATATAAAAATTATAATACATTTTTGGCACCTCTTTAGGAAACTATCCAATACTCGCCGTAGTTGACGTTGAGAAATGTATTTAATCGTTTATTTACTTTTAAGTTTTTGCACCAAAGGAAGACTTGAAAAGTTTTATTTCCCGGTGAACAGTAACGCTATTTTCCGTCATTATTAAAAGCAGGATTTAGACTATCACTTTTAGAAGCACTCTTAAAACATATCCGCGTAGCATCAGTTTTCAGAGCTAACAAATATCCTTACCATAAGAAAGCAAACAACTCACTTATAAAAACTAGAAGATGGCAGTTTTGTAACAAATTCTTCAGCTAGTGACTATCCTTCCCATTCCCTTTCAAAGTGCTATTGCACCGTCACCTAGGGCTATTTTAAATACTTTTGCTGGTTCATCCTGTAGAATGAACCCACAGTGCAGCTATACAGTTAGATATTGCACCGGCTTGAGAAGCTATACCTCCCTTATACTCTAATCCACACAGCCGAAAACCCAACAGCACCTCTCTTGATTCTTTCTTCCTCTTAGTAATATACTACGAGGGCGACATTGATCATCTTTAGAAAATCAAACAGGATTACTTTTAAAAAATTAAATGGTTTTATTGTTTTTTAAAATATTCCCAACAACTATGCATTTCTGCATTCGATGAACCAGTCCTTAAAGCAATGATATCACTCTTTCTGAGTCACTTAACCAGGTTTTTATAATGTTCCACTGCTTATCTAATGACGAAACAGTTATTCTACGCATTTTAGCATTAATTTTTGGAAGAAAAAGGAAATCACAAGGTGCTAGGTCAGGGCTGTATGGTGGAGGGACCATGGTGCTGACTTTTAGGACATCCAAATACTCAGTTGTTAGTTTTGCTGTATGTGACGATGCGTTGTCATGATGTAGGTAACACTATTTTTCCTTTTGGACGCTTTTCTCGAATCTTTTCATAACTTTGTAGTAAAACGACAATTGAGTACCAATCGGCAGTAACGGTACGTCTATCGTCTAATACTATAGTAGCAATGTGGCCGTTTTATAAAAAAAAAACAGCAACCATCTACTTACCAGCAGTGCGAATTTGTTGGATTTTTGTAGGCCTAGATTCTGTTCGAAATACCCATTGATCCAATTGACTTTTCTCTTCAGTATCCTTGCAAAAAATCCAAGATTAATCACCAGAAATGATATTCCAAATCAAATCTGAAGTGCCGCCTTGGAATTTTTCTGCACAATCAATGCGTTGTTTTTGATCAGGATTCAGTTTATGTGGAATCCATCAACAACAAGGTTTTCTCACGTCTAACAGTTGATTTAAAATGTTTTGGATTTGATTCATACCAATGCCCAATGACGCCAGAATAAGTTCATAAGATGAGTCAATGTTCTTCAAGCATTGATCGAACAGCGGCAATATTTTCACCAGAAACAGCAGTTTTTGGACGTCCTTCACGAAATCCATCACTAAGAAAAAACAGATCTCCTGAATTCGCTGTACCAATTATAAATTGTTGTCTTAGATAAGGCTTCTTCGTCGATTCTTCTTCTCCTTCTTCTTCTTCTCTAAGCCGATTTTCACATTGTTTAGGCATTAATGACAATTTGAAGTCGTAAAATATCATAGCCCGGAAATGTTTTCTGATCAAATTGATTTTAGAGTGAATACAAAATCTTTAAATGATGATAATTAACAAACTATTAGATAACGTCGAATAAACTACACGGCAATCAACTTGCAAAACATTAGAAAGTAGTTGTCAAATATAAAGAAATTTCATTTGTTTTTAGAAACATGGCATTCTAAAAACTGTTAGTATCGCCCACGTAACCGGGAAAATCTATGATATCTGAGCAACTCCCTGTTGCTGTGAAGCAGTGAACCTAATGAGAAGCCGCGCCGGTTGTGTGTGTGTGTGTGTGTGTGTGTGTGTGTGAGAGAGAGAGAGAGAGAGAGAGAGAGAGCCCCTGGTTTATCACCAGTTCTTAGTGCATACGGAATCACGCGCAGTGGACAGTGATGATACATGAAATGAAATCATTATTCGAAAAGAAAATTTGGGAAGGAAACGTTCCAGGCTTGTGTTTAAAATGTCTCCCTAGCATTTGTCAGTAGTGAATGAGTACTGCGGTAAATCTGAAATCAGCCTCAGTCAGAGAGGACAGTCCTGGCTGTATTTGAGTTGTAACAGGCTTCTATCCTTACGTTATGTTTGTGTCTCAGTTTCATCGTCCCATAAGGCCGTTCAAAATGAAAATTAAGCATTAACATAACGACGTATTCTTAAGCATAAAACTTAACACAATATGTTGTCATTCACAACGAAAAGGGAACATGAACAGCAGGCAATCGCAACAGAGCATGAAGCAACTAAGATAATGTAGCGGTCTGCGAAGAGACCACCGAGAGCACACACAACAAAAGAGGTTATATGTATGTTATTAAAACGAACAAGAGATAGCTAATCGACAAAATGACGTTAAATTAAAAAATACCATCACAATTTGTCTTTTTGAGATTTTTATAGATATCCCTGTGGTTCCTGGCCGTAATATTCCACAGATTCAACACATGACGACGGAGTATCTAATGTGTGATGGTATAATAATCACGTGGTGATAATCGCTCTCTGATTAGCTAGTTTGTTACGTTTGACGTAGACATAAGCTTGAAAACTTGGACCCTGCAAACTTCTAAGTTTACTTTAATTCAGTATTTATCATTACGTTTAAGTGATTCAGTGTGAACGCTTCTATCACAATACATATAACTAGTTTTTAAGTTTGCTCTATGCTTACGCTTAATTTTCATTGTGAATAGGGCCTAACCTCTGAAGCGTGTGCTATATTACCTTCCTGTTGAGTTTCTGCCCTTATTTATTTATTTCTTCTTTTTTGAGGAAGGACAAATTAATGTGTTTTGCACAAATGGCATTAAGGCAGCAACAGAAATAAAGCGACTGAGATTCAATTTACAGGAAAAGTTAGTAGTTTGCGTTTCCATTTCGGAGTTTCTTTGACTCTAGCGATGGAGTAAGCTGATATATGTATTTATGACACTTATGTGGTGCTATCCTGGCAACCGAAAATATATTAACATTATTGCTGGCCTTCTTTACGTGTTTCTTAATAATGGCTAAGTTGGCTAAGAGAGTTCCTCTGTCGGCGAGTGTTTCGCGGAAAGAATTTTTCTGCACTTGACTCCACAAAGACCTCTTTTCCAGTTCAGTGATGCAATAAAGACTATCTCTGGCCAATATCTCAGTTCATAAAGACTTGCCACATAACTTAATGCGGAGGAAATATTTCGTGACAACATTATTGAGAAGTACACCAAACGAAAGGACAGTAAAATAAGGTTAATACACAAGAAATAGGTATCAAAGTTAAGAGATATATTTTGTGTGTAAAGAACTTCACCTATGGTTTGGTAAATACTAGTTGTTTTAATTTCTTCTTTTTTTTTTAGAAAGTTCTTGTCTATTTCTTGTGATTTCCAAGTTAATTTGGGGGAAGTTACCATTTTGTTTACTGTTTGGTATAACATTTAGAAAGCGACAATAACCTAAAATAACAATTTGAATAGCTTGTTTATCGAGCAAGCACATGTGATTTACTAAGTTTGATAGGAAATTACTAAATGCATTTACATGAAACACAGGCATCCTATCTTATCACATAGGGAAGATTCTAGTTAATCTGGGGGAAATACCACGCTGGTAAAGCTTGTAAGTACAAACACTTATTTGAATCAGTATTAATTATGTAGTATTTACCATGAATTAAATAAGAAGTATTAACTTACATCAGCACAATGAATTTAAGCAAATCACAGTGTTTCCCTTAGCACTTTGAACAGTATATGCTACAAATTTCTTTAGGCATGTTTAGTATTTTACGCATTGAATCCAGTCACATTTTGGAACCTCCTTCTTGCAAAAACATCTCCAACATTCAGTGCAAACATCTCGTCGTGTTCATCTAGATTTTCATCACTGTTCATCACATTGTTACCGGACGAAGACGATGATGAACTTGCTGCGTTTTTCCTCTTCTGCTGTGGAGTTTTTCTTTTGAGTGCAGAAACAGCAGTCTTCTTCAGCTTCATGCCTTGCATGAGATGTTGGCACTTGCTTAGCAGATTGCTTCATTCGTCCTCTTGGTTTAGGCCTCCTTACTTTCTGAGTGGAATACATTTCTCCGAATTGCTCCGTACTGCTACCCTGTCGTACATGAACAATCCTGCAACCCTGAATGTCGTATTGGTTCAAAGCGTTTCCAACCCCCGTTAAATTAAATTGAGTTTTATTTATGGACGCTCTTTAACTACTATGGTTCCTAGCGTCCCATTCTATATTGGGCGTGAAAGACCGGAAATTTTGCTCAGAGGCCTCTTTATCAGGCTTGAGGTTCTTTTACGTGCCATAAATCTACGACACGGGACCACCGGCTTTACTTCCCTTCCGAAGGAAGCCGTGCTAAGGATTTTTACACCTGAAAAAATCCATCGCCCTCCGCCGGGTTTGAACACGCGACCTCGGGAACTAGAACACGGTACCACTAGTCCACAGAGGACGACCAATTTCTAACCCCTGTTGGAAATGCTTGTCAATATCAGAGAACTGGCAGTACCTCCAACTTGCATTTTCCATCCAGTTATTTTATATAAAATTCGATAAGAAAAGGGTTTGTCATAGGTTATTTACAGAAAATTCAAGACAGACATTTTCTTTAGCATGCCAATATTTCAAGCATACTACATTTTAATCAGTCATTTGAGAGCGTGAAAAATAAGCTTTTTTAAATGTAAATAGTTATCTGGGGTGGAGAAATTTCACCGAAAATTTTCGCTTTGCAACCTTCAAGCATGCTTTATATTGGGTTTCAGGGTATCTGAAAATGCAAATTTTCGGTAAAAATTCGATATCGATTTTTGCGAGTTGGAATACAATACTTTAACTGCCTTCAAAAGGTAAGTGACGAAGAAAGCAAAATGCAAATAAATTAGACGGCACAGGAAGGCAAAACTAAGGTCTTGTGATTGACGCACACCTAACTCGGAACAAAACAAAACAAAACCAAAAAAACTTAAGAAGCATCGCACATGTCCTTGAAGTTAAACTGAAGTAAGATAAGAAGGAAATCGAAAAACACTAATTAGTCTAATGCTTTTGTGGACAGAATTAGGTCTTATATCATCTCACTGAACTAATACAGGGAGCCAGTCTAATGATAATTTAAACGGAGTTAAAATGACATATCTCGCCAGTGTTACCTACACTTAACCAAGTTCTCTGGGATTAAGGAAGATATCGCAATGAAATTTTCTATGCATATACAGTGATATATTACGGTCTATTGGCTTACTTTCGTTAATACAGGTATTTATGTTAGCAAGTGACACAGAATCTTCAAAACATTTTCACATATTTATAGCTTTGCTAATGTTAAGGGGCCTGGCGTCAATGGATATGGTGGAAGATTTCTTCCTCTTTTAATTCACTATAAAACATTTTATTATATGACATGTTTATTAAGTGGCAAATGAATGCAAGCATGTAAATAAAGGTGTTCTTCATATTTCACATTCCGTTTTATTTGTACAATGTCTTGACACCGAGTTTGAACATTCGCGCTGTTTGAGATGTTAGCTTCCAATTTTCCTAATACTCAGTATGGCTTGGTAGGAGAGAGAGAGAGAGAGAGAGAGAGAGAGAGAAAGAGAGAGATATGCAAGCAAGAGGTGTGTTTTTAAAGTAAGTATCGTTTTAATATTTTGCCGCTGCAGCGCTACGTTGCGATTTTGAGCATACACGATCACTTCCTCCATTCATTAGAAGATAATCACTTTGTGTTTTCCTATTATTACAGCGTTTCGAAATGTCCAAAGCAATCAACGACCCGTCAGCTGTGAAGTCAGATCAGTGATTCGGCTTTTGAATGCGAAAAATGTTACACCAACAAACATTCATCGCCAATTGTGTAAGTTTTAAGGGGAAACAATTGTGAGTGACAATGCTCGGCCACACACACCCAAACAAATTCAAGATCTGATCGCATCATTTAGTTGGCAAAAATAATTAGACCAGCCTCCCTACAGTCCGGATTTGGCACCAAGCGATTTTCATCTGTTTCGTCATCTAAAGAAATTTCTTGGTAGAAAACATTTCAACGATGAAGTTGTGAAATAAGAAGTTCAGATTTGGCTTTCATCACAGGTGACATCACTCTTTGACGAATGCATACAAAGCCCATTACGACAAGTGCCTGAATAAGGGCGGTGACTATATGGAGAAGTAGTGGTATAAGAAGGTATAAGATAATAAAATATTTGAAAAATAATCTTCTATTATTCTTTTTAATTATCGGTACTTTAAAAACACATCTTGTAGTTTGCTTTCTGAGGATACTACAGCAAGATAAGTAAAGAGAAAGCTGCTTCTGGACACTTTTCGGAGCATGAACTTTTCTCTAAGATATGGGGTGAGAACTTGAGAAGGGCTGCTTATCTTGTCTTCACTCAGTGGTCAGTGGCAGCCTGGTTCGCAAAGGGTAACTTTGTTGGACATTTAATCACTTCAGTCTGCTTTATAGGGTCGCAAGGTCTTACCTTTAGGAGTCATGATGAAAACAACTATCTTCAAACAGAGCCAATTACAATGAACTTCTGAAAGTGTTAACACGTACTGGTTTGGATATGCGTAATCATTATTCATCAAGTTCGTTTCGAGGTTCTAGTCCTCATGTATAAAGTTAGTTACTACAAGCTGTTTTCGAACTAATGATCTCTGAAATAAAAAATAAATTTCCTATGCTAATCCTGTGGCTTTAATACTTAACAACACTTCAGATATTATTATGAAATTCCAAACGTTCAATTATTAGGTATGTCACAAGTGATGGTGAAGCTGAAGACGATTTTTACGTTTCACATATTACGTGAGCGGTAACAGTTCGGTTACTTCCCTCTTTAATCACGCTATTGGACTGTTAAGCGAGTGTGACTGGTTCTAAACTTGTGGCTCTAATCTATGATGGTACTGCTTAATGGTGGTGACGTTTTGTAACCAAAAGCTTGAGAGCGTTATAAAATGCCATATTCATTCACTGTTACGCACATAAATTCAATCCAGTGCTTTCTCAGTCTACCAATTCCATTAAAGGAGTAAGGGTGTTCTTTACCACTCTTCCTAGCTTTGGAATAGTTTTTTACAGTCTACGAACAGAATAGAGGCTTTGGACACCATCTTAAGAAAATAATTCCATCCATGGCATCAACTGCCATGGTTTCAACTGCCTAGTTGAAACTGTCCACGGGGTTGTTTCTATTATTGAAAATCCAAATGAATGGGATATGGAAACAATTTCTTGCTTGTGGTCTTCCTTCGCTTTTAAGTGACTTCGATTTCAGTTTCATATTGGAATTTTTTTTTAAAAATATTTCTTCATTCCGATGCTCTCTTTAGAATCCTCCACACCAAAAGTTTTGACGTATCATTTTGTAGCAGAAAGATTTTGGAGACCACCTCCAACGTTTGAGAAACAATTTGGTCATCTCTGGACAAAAATTGAAGATACCACTTATTCTGACTGCCGATTAAGTGCCGAAAGAATTCGTGTGGACTTAGTGAAAGGGATGAAAGCAAATGTTCCTATCAACGGCTATATAAGGAGATCATTGATACAGTACACCGTAACTTTTCTGGACGTTCTCGGAAGACCCAAAGCTTTGCTTTTTTACTTTCCTTGATTCAAAATATTTTCATGATCATAAAATACCATTCCCAGAAAGAGCAGTTTTATGTCTAGAAGAGAATTACGGAGCCATCTTTGATTTTTGTAGCTTTGAAAAGTGAGCTTAGGTAGTCTATTCGGATACAGATATGTTGAAGAACAGTGTGTATGGCTTATACCAGTCCATGCAAAAGCTAGAGCTGACATCTATTTTCCCACAAAATAAAAAATATTTCTGATTAATATTAGCCATACCAGCAATTATTGTGGCAAATAAACGGTCATTTTCCGTTTTAAAAAGAATAAAAAGCTATCTCAAAAACATGCAAAGCCAGACTAATACCCAGATTAATATCTCGTGCATTGATGAATATTGAGAAGTCCCTGCTAGCCAAACTACAGTCCACGACGAGCTTTCAGAATGATGTTATCGACCTGTTTGTAAAGAAAAACCGAAGAATTGAGCTGCATTACAAAAATGAAGTAAGATTTTTAACATAACAAACTTTTAGCTACTGAAATATTAGTGATGTTTATTATTCATGAAAAACGTTTGGTTGTCCTTATTTAACTTTGGAAACATTTATCAATTGCTTTCCACAACTCGAAAATCACGCTACGCAACTGCTAATGTTTAAAATGTTACTTTGTTAGTATGAGATCTCTTTCAGAAACTGTACACCCACATTACCAGCATGTTGCCATGGATAGGCATAAAAATCCTAGTTGTCCCAGCATTTAAGTCACTGAGAAGAAGTGTCATTTGCTAATAAAAGAATTCAGATATAACAATTAAAAATTAAATCTAAGTAACTGACAGCAAACGTTGATGACAAATAATGACAAGAGGAGAAGAAGCAGTAAATGGCAAAAGCCGGTGGCATCCGTGGCAAAACCCGCACGGGCTAGATGCGCAGTCTTTCAAACTGGCTTTACTTCGTGGCGTTCATTGACCATGTTCTTCGCTTTCGCGTATCATGGTTTAAGAAATAATGAGAGCGCATTTAAAAATTTGCAGATTATTTACCATATAAATTATCCAATTCGCTCTGTTACATTTAAACAATCCATGACAGTTGTATTCTGCATGGAGTTTTCAAATTTTTAAAAATTCGGCTAAAAAGTGCTCCTCCTTTTTTTTTTTTTTTTTTTTTTAAATTTCGATGCATGAATACCTCGGAAGACTTTGTTTTCGTATGAAGAATATCATGCAAGATTTGCCAAATTAACATTTCGAGGAAATGGCTGTTTAAACCGGAAACACACGGTCCGATGCATAACAATCACATGATTATTTTCTGTGTATGTCTTTTATTGCCGCACCTGTTCTACAGATTATTCCTAAATTTTTTTTAATCACCTTCTTGTTAATCACAATAAATATTTACCAAAGCTGGTTTCCGTTAGCTAAAATCTAAGGCGGTAATAACTGGAACATATATTAACTTTGGGTATATGCTAGCCATGGTGTTACAATGTCCTTGTATGATCTTACGATAAACAAACTATTGGCCATTGATATTTACAAGTGTGTGCTTAAAAGATGGGAAATTTTCAAACAACAGTTCATATAAACATTTCAGTCACAATTGCAGTTTTAACAAAATCCATATATTTCCGTTAGCAAGCTTCTCATTCTCTAGGACCTACGTATAAGTATTGCTACGTATTGCTATCAACCCCAAAATCGGATATAGATATTTCACATAAAATACATGTTTTGAGGCCCCTGAATCCAAAAATCATTTTAAGCCCGCGCCAGTGTATCTCTCTGTCTGTGTCTATGAACAGCATAACTCTAAAAATGAAAAGTCGCATTTCTTTATTTATTACAAAAAACAACTTCGCATTTAAGTGCAGCATCTTCCAGCAATACGACATGAAGATTTTCAAGAAACTCTTCCCACTCCAAATTGCCCTTCAATTGGAAAATGTTTAGTATTATTTTATTACTTTCTCTACCACGTACTTACTTAGAGGAAATATTGTATTCCAACCAAAAATTCAATATAAGATTTCACCGGAAATATACGTTTTGAGGCCCCATGAACCAATAAAAATAGTTTTAGAAAAAGGCCCTTGTGTGTGTGTGTGTGTGTGCGTGTGTGTGTGTACGTATACCTATGTGTGGAACATCATAACTCAAAAACGAAAAGTTGGTTGGACGCTAAACTTTGCATTTAAGTCAGTGACTTCCAAAAATGCGACACGAAATTTTGAAGAAAATCCCCCACCCCAAATTAACCTTTACATGGAACATTTTTGGAATAGATTTCGTCAAACATCGCTCTAACAATTGTGATTAAAATACCATACATTATTAAAGATATTTACATTATAAATAAAATTCATATTTTGAATTTTCTAGAAATAGCTTGTAAAGTCCTCGGAAGGAATTTTACATAATCTTGTATAACTGATGAACGTTAAGCGATAGACGAAAATGTACTACACATAAAATGTAGATCTCTTTTAAATACAGAATTTATTCCAAATATCTTTGTCTGTGGCATAAGCCATTTCTGATATATCTGTTATTAATGGTTCGAATTGTTCAATAGTTTTAAAGTCCTGTCAGTATTCAGTTGTTTCTCGCGATTCCGAAAGAGTATGGAATTTTAAGGCCAGCATATAGTGTCCATTTCTTAAACATTTGCCTATCACTATTACTTTTGTATCTATAACAAAATGTGTAATGTAGTTATTTTTGCAAAGGCTTGTCTCGATTACAATGAAGTAGGTAGAAAATAAACTTTTGTAAGAGTAGTTTGTACAGCTACTAATAAATGATAGAGGGCCATGTGAATATAACACTCCAGATATATTATTTTTCATGTTGTCTGTTACCTACTTATGCATGTATAGTACCTATGTAAGAGGAAGTATTGTATTCTACCAAACACTCAATGTCGAGATTTCACCGGAAATAGGGTTTGAAGCCCTATAAATAAAAAAAAAGCATTTTTAGAAAAATGTCTTTGTGTGTGTGTTTGGTTTTTTATTTTTATTATTTTTTCTGTCTGTGCACGTGTGGCTATGAAAAACGTACGTCAAATACAAAAAGTCGGATAAATATCAAACTTAGTAATTAACTTCACCATTTTCCAAAGATGAGACGCAGAGATTTTCAAGAAAATAAGCCATCCCAAACTACATTTACATGGAAACATTTAAGATATTTTTTATTTTCTTCAAAAATTGCTGCAACGATTTTGATTAAAATGCCGCCGTACATTTACAATATTTACATGAAAAAGTAAAATGCATATCTTGAATTTTATAGGAATAGCCTGTCAGTTCCTCTTCATTCGAAAGGAATTGTGTATAATTGTATAACAGGTATACCATGAGGAAAAGACAGATACATGCCTCACAAATAACGTAGATCTGTTTAAAACGCACAATTTTTTATGGATGCTATTTAACTACTATGGTTCATAGCGTTCCATTCTTTACTGGGCGTGAAAGACCAGAAATGTCTGCTCAAAGGCCACTTTATCAGGCTTGGGGTTCTTTTACTGCCGTAAATCTATGGCACGGGACCACCGGCTTTACTTCCCTTCCAAAGGCAGACATGCTAAGGATTTTTAACGTCCGAAAAAATCCATCGCCCTCCGCCGGGTTTGAAACCGCGATCTCGGGAACTAGAGGTTAGCATGTAGCCCTAGACACGGAGGACGACAAATACAATTTCAATTTATTTCAAATAACTATTTCCGAGTTATCGGTTATTATTTTTTAGCATTTTTCAATACCTTTCGTTTTTACTTTCCCTACTACTTACCTAAAGTAAGCAAAGGTGGTATTGAATTCCACCCAAAATTTTGATATCGAGATTAAACGGAAAATACACGTTTTGAGTTTATTTTTAGAATATATATATATATATATATATATATATATATTTGTTTGTCTGCGAATAGAATAATTCAAAAAGGAAAAGTTAATTAAATAGTAAATTTGGTATTTAAGTTCAGCATCTTCCAAGGATGCGACACAAAGATTTTCAAGAAAATGCTCCACCCAAATTATCTTTAATGTAAAAATATATATATATATATATATATTCTCCATTAAGATTTTGATTAAAAAGCCATATGTTTAAGATATTTCCATGGCAAATAAAATCTACATCTTAAATTTTCTGGGAATAGCCTGTGAAATCCTGTTCATGTTAAATGATTTTTATATAATGGTAAACCGTAAGAGATAGACAAAGTCAAACCACACACAAAAGAAATGTAGATCTCGTTAAACCGTACAGTTTATGTCAAACCACATTTTCTTTTTTTTTTTTCTTTTTTTTTTAGTTAACCATTTCGGTGATATTCCTTGTTATTGATTTGAATTTTTAAATACTTTTCTCAGCATATAGAGACACGTTCTTTAAGAATCTGACTATCGCTTTACCTACTATGTCTAGCAAGATGTGTGTAAATGTGAACTGAAAGTTTATCTGGATTATCATGATCTAGCTAGAACAATAAACGTTGGTAAGAACAGTTTGTAGAAGAGTGAGTAGCGAGTGGCATGTGAACGCAACATATCAGATTCTTAAATTGATGTAGCTATTCAGTTCTTTCTCACGATTCAGTGAAAGAGCATGGAATTTCAAGACCAGCGCTTTTAAACATTTGAGTATCGCTCTACCCTTTTTACCTATGGCGAGGTGTGTAATGAAGCTATTTGCGTAAACGCTTATCGCAGTTAACCTGAACTAGATACAAGAATCACCTTTTGCAAGAATAGTTTGTAGAGGCTACATAAAAATAAACACAATGGCTATTGAAAGTCATTTGAATGCAACACGTTCGATTTTAAAAAACAAATGACTCTAACGATTTTATTTGAAATGCCACGTATTTAAGACCTTTAACATGACTAACAAAACGTTATACTGCATTTCCTACGAATAGGCTTTGAAGTCCTCTTCATTCTGAATGAATTTTGTATGACTGGTAAACCATAACAATGACAGAACTTACTACACCAAAAAAATGTCGGTGTGGTGAAAAACACACAGTTTATTTCAAATGTCATTTCAAAAGGTATTAGCCATTTCCGATATACTCGTTGCTATTGATTTGAATTTTTTAATTTAAGTTTTTTTAAGTGCTGTCACATTCAGCTGTTTCTTGCACAGTCATAGAAAGAGTATGGAATTTAAACGCCAGCATTATTAAGATCTGATTATCGCTTCACCTCCTTCTTGTACCTTCTACGGAATGTATAATGAAACCAATTCTGCAAACGTTTATCTAGATTAACATAAAGTAGACTGAAAATTAAACTTTTGTAAGAATATTTTGTAGAAGAGATACACAAATAAACAATGGTGGCTAGAGAAAGACATGTGGATGTAAAACATAATATTTTTGTTCAACTGCTCATGTTCCTTTTTATATCTGCTACTTCCGGCAGTTGTTCCGGCGGAATGAATGTTCCTTTCACCTCTGAACAGCTTATTTGTCCACATGACACGTGTAGTTATTATGGACAATTTAAAAGTCGGAAGCAATTTTTATTGAATCCCAATTTTTCTTCAATTTCAACAAATACTTGCACGAGAGTTATTATTATTATTATTATTATTATTATTATTATTATTATTATTGTTGTTGGTGTGGTGGTGGTAGTGATGGTGGCGGCGGTGGCGATGGTGGTGTTTTTTAATTTTTTACTTTAAACGTTCTTTAACCGGACGATGAATGAAATGAGTGAAATGAAGCTTAAATGAGACCGAGGTCCTTAGAGCTTAGAGTTACTCGACATTCATCTTTTCACGATAAGGGAAAACCCGACCTTCTCCGGGTGATCCATCTTATCCGAGTTCTAACTCGGGACCTCTTGAATGTGAGGCAGATGCGCTACCCTCACACAAGGATATTAGAATTTATTTGGTTCAGGGTTTTCGAGATTCCAGTTAAAAGGCATATCGTTACAAGGGAGGTTCAAACATTTTCTAAACGCACTTGCCCGGAGAGTACTCAGGTGATTTGGAAATTTGTTTCCCGTTCTCAATTATAAGAGTAATTTTTTCAGTCTTATTAAACGGGGTTCTTTTGATGGAGTGATAAATCCCATATTACAATCCGATTTCGATTAATATTTTTGCAATTGCTTGTTCTAAATATTACATTTTCCTGTATCATTTCAATTCTAAAAGTTATAAGGGGACCAACGAAAAAAATTAATTACCCCTCAGCATTACAAAATATTCACCCTGCACACTGAAGAGAGGGGGGGAATGTATGAATGCGTAACACTATAGCTATTAGGATACGACACAATACGACTCTCTTGGCTGGTTAAAATAATCCTCCTGCTCAGAAAGCACTTATATGTTTAATTAACATTAGATCTTATTTAACATTAAGAATAATATACTTACATCAATGTTACAACCCACAGAAGTGCACTTGTTTCACCATTTTCAGAATATGCAAGTATCTCTAGAAACTGACAAATTTCAACCTTCGTGTTTCACTCGATCACTGGATGTTATTGTGTTGATTTTTATACAGAACAAATGCGCTTATCACTACTGTGTTATACTAAGCGAGATTAAATATTGAATGTAACAAACTCCTTCTATTGTGGTTCTAAAACCTTGCACTACATAAACCTTTCTGAATGGAGAGTATCTGTTACCTGCACCGCTGTAAAGAAACCTTTGAAGTTTATCGAATTACCCATCGATTGTGAATTCTTGTGGTTTCCATGCTTTTACGTGATTATATTTCTACTTCTTACCTTAAAGTTTTCATGACCAACAGAGCAGCTTAAGTTCAGGGAAGCGGTAAGGGTAAAGTTGGGTTATACAATCTGTTCCGCATGCTTCAGTGAAGCCAGGACTCTTCTGTAAGCATCATTGCGATGCTCCTTCAATTGCGGCGCACTTCTTTGTTTGGAACATGAACATAAGTTCTAATAGGTATCAGCCAAATGGAAAGCGAACATTTTCATTGTTTTGTTCTGGGTGAATGTTCCACAAATTAGACTAAAATAATTTCCGTTATGGTTAAAGCAGCTTATGCTTTTCTCTATTCATTACCATTTCATATAATATCCCATAGATTATTTGTATAAACACGTATAATACAGTTTCAATCATAGATAACCAACAATACAATTTAACTAAACTAAAGTAAACTCTATGGCACAACCGCCCGTTTATGGGCCAAAGCCTACCGCCTGGCCGCTGCGTCCCCCACCTCTACCCACAATAGGCATCATGAGTGGATTGCAATACTGTAGGGTGGGACGTGTCAGCCCCCGGGTCCCTCCCAGCTGCTGTATGCGGCCCCCTTAACCTGAAGCCACTACTTTTCAATCAAATAGCTCCTCAATTGGTCTCTCAGGGACCTAACGAGGCTGAGAGCACCCCGGGCCAGGTCTCCCAGAGGGAGAAAATTCCCACGCGGTACCGGAATCGAACCTTGATCTACGCTACCACTGCGCTAAGGAGACGCCGCTATGCAATTAAATACAGACCTTTACATGCGTAGGAGATCGAAATATGTATGTAGCATGTGTATTACTGTGTATGTAGCAAAATAATTCACATTAGAGGATAACATCTGTTTTACGCAAGACTTGGAATATAAGCATTTTTGTTTGTCGAGCCAATATTTAAAATAAATGGCATTTTAACGTTTTCGTTGCTACATATTTCGCATAATCAGAGACCCTGTGGTGCTGACTCGGCCACGCCGACTATTCGTTCCTTCTTAATGTTTTTCGCGTAATTTAAGACCGCACGTTTATATTACTTATCTCGGTTACGTCTGCCAAGAAGCCTGCTAGCCCTGCTGAATGTTGACGTAGTTTCTGTTGGTTTTCTGTGAATGCAGGTTGTGACAAATGGGACATGCACTGTCATCGTTAGCAGAGCCAGCAAGCTTTTTCAAACTTAAATCAGACAGGTAATAGTAGTATAAAATTCATTTACCTATCGTTTAAATGTTGAAATCCAAAACCGAAACCGTATTCCAAATAAATGCCAAAAATGAGGCAGGGATAAACAAAAATATTTTAGAGGACAGACAGTAGGTGCATCCCAGTGTATATAGATGTCGCTTGGAAAGAAGAAAACAAACCGAAACGCATATGAAGACCGCGAAGGAAGACAGTACTCCGATGTAGGTATATATGGCTCGTTAGCAGTGAAAGGTTGATAAATGTTAGCGTTACTTCCGAGAAAACTCAAAATAAGAAATGTTCCAAGAAAAGATCGGATGCGATGAAAGAAATTCTTTGGAGATGTTTTATTTGCATAACCTAAAAATGCCGGATCCAAATATCAAATTTGGTACCTATTTGTATGAACTTTCGGCTTTAAGTTAGGAAGCTCAAGGCGAAATATGGACATATACTTGCATATCTCTGTTTCTCTCTTTCCCCCCTATCTCTCTCTGTCTCTCTCTCTCTCTCTCTCTCCCTCTCTCTACATTGACGGTGTGGAAGTAGCACGTCTACCTTTCAACCCGGAGTGTCCCAGATCGAATCTCAGTCGGAAGAGTTGTCGAGATAATATTTTCCGGAGTTTTATCTTACTCGCATAAAACAAATGTCCAAAAACTTTCAGCTTAGTGAACCCCAGGGTCATTTGCGCATCTTTCCATAAACTTTATTCACCATCTCCAAAGCCCTAGGTTGCTAAAAGGGATGATATACATTCTAAAAATGAAAAAAAGAGAACAACAGAAAGAAAATATTTCTCTTCAATTCGCAAATTCTCAAAACGGCTGTTGTCAGTAAGAGGCCCTTGTTGAATCTTTCGGTGAAGTAACACTTCTACGTTTGTTGTGAGAAAGAAAGTAACAATGCAAGTGTTCTTCAGCAAAGGCAGCTTCAGATTTTGTTTTATTACAGTCATGTTTAATGGCAAGCAACATCATTTCTATTGGGTCAGTAAAACACGGAAGAACCATCCAAGGAATCGCCTGCCCCTACCAAGTTCTCGTGACTGTCCTCCCTGAAAGTAACTTTATTACGCCCAAAATTATTTTCCTTGTTTATCTTCGACACGTCCACTGCCTCTCTGTAAGCAACGCAGCGTTGCATAATTATGCGTGACGGGTCCATGCGAGTTCTGAACAGATGTTCTCTCCTCTTCGCTCGCGGGGATCACATGGGTGAAACATAATAATCTTCCAACTTGTCGAGCGTAGCCAGAAAGTGGCATTTGTGTCACTCGAGATCGGGTCTAAAGACAAAGCGAGTCTCTACAAGAAGGTACATCAGCTTTTGTTCTTGGGATTGGCTTCACGCGCCGACTTCTCTAATACGGGATGAACGAAATAGAGGAATAATTGCTTTATAAATTTTGTTGTATGCCTCACAGTTTCGGGGTTACTTTTGATATTTGATAACACTAGGTTGCAAACTAGTGTTATAAAAAGTTGGCACACACGTTCTGAGTACCTCTAAACGCTGCAAAGACAGGATACTATTCCACCACATGCAAAATGTTGCCAGTAGCATTCCCAATAGCCAGAGCCCTTATTTTGATGACCTAAAAGTGTTTAAAATTATATATAAAGGACTTAACTTTTTTAAAAGAATGACATAGAAATTTACATAGTAAACGACCTAAAAACTGTGATTTATTCAATTTATTAACATTAGTGTACAGAAATTTATAAATTTCTTATGCATCGGTATAATTGCTATCAAGTAAAAAAGTGGGTATAAGACTAAGACTTAACTTAGAAAATAAATTTTATAAAAATCTGATGCGTTACACTCACATGACTTTCTCTACTCTTATACAAACTATTTTTTCAAACGCTTATTCTCCATATGCTTCATGTTAATCTTATTGCTAATTTTCTTGTAGATGCAAGGGGAATTGGTAGGCTTTAAGCTATAGTCAAATATTTTAAGAGCTGGTTGCTATGTGGAATATTCAATTCTCTTTGCATTACCAGGACAAAAAAAAATTCTGATGTATTACACTCGCATGACTTTCTCTACTCTTGTACAAACTATTTTTACAAATGCTTATTCTCCATCTACTTCATGTTAATCGAGATAAACATTTGCAGGGTCTGTCTTATTGCTAATTTTCTTGTAGGTGTAAGGGGAATATGGTAGGCTTTAAGCGATAGTCAAATCTTTTAAGAGCTGGTTGCTATGTGGAGCATTGCATTCTCTTTGCATGTCCAGGACATAAAAAAATAAAGCATTTTTACTTTCTCTACTACGTAAAGAAAGTAGGGGAAGTATTGTATTCCACCCTAAAAATTCGATACCAAGATTTCACCGGAAATATATGTTTTGAGGCCCCCTGAGTCCAAAAAAAGCATTTTTGGAAATATGTCCGTGTGTGTGTGTCTGTGAACAACATAACTCAGAAAAGAACAGTCGGATAAACACCAAGCTTGTTATTTGTGTTGAGGCAGTATTTTATATCACAACACTGTGAATGCCAGAGTGATTGTAGTGTAATATAACATTATTGTATGACAATGATTTGAGATACTTGTTAATTATAAACATTGTTAGGAAATAAGTTTACACGGCCTCACTGAAACTAACAATAGGAGCGGGTAACAATGAAACGAGGGGGTGAGTTGTTTATCAATTAGAAGAGGCAAACAAATGACGTCAGAGTAGCGTGCCTTTCTTTAGAAATGGAGGGAATATCTTCCTTAGAGCATATATGTTCGTAATTTTGATTGGATAAAAAAATAGACGCTAATGTTGGCGCGCTTTATTAACCAATAGCAGCTCTGTTATAATGTTTAGGCATATCGGGGTGAGAGAGTATAAATTCTGAAGCCAGAGTTCAAGAGATTCGCCGGAACGTCAAGTAGCTTAGCCGAGTAGGTTAGCACGACCAAAGCCAACAGTCTACACGACTGGTTCATAGGCGCCTATACGGTCCGGTCCTCTGCTAGCCGAGCTTTTCAGCGCTCGCTATCTACATCTTTCTCTAACACTATTTCTATCTTTCCTCTTTCTATCTTTCCTCTTTCTATCTTAGTATTTAAGCTCCCTGCTAGGCCCCCAATTATAGGCTGTTAATTTCTTCTCTCTTCCCTCTTCTTATTAGTTAGTGAACGGGTAAAGAAAACTAAGCATTGCTCAAATTCCTTGAGAACAGCAAGGCCTCTATAATCTGCAGGCTGCCTTTTTTAAGGTAGCAGCAGATAAATCCGCTAAAGCAGCCTTTGTAAAGGCGAATAGTGGAAAACAAAGACGAAAATACAATAAAAGTATACAAAATAAAGTAAATACAATAGAAGGGGGGAAAATGACAAAAACGGGAAGGTACCCCACTCGTAACAGGCCTAAAATTTCAGATGATGAAGATAGCTCCAGCCAGGACAGTGATGCTCTACATATAGTAATAGAAGAGGAGAATATACCACCAGACACCACCCGCAGCAGGGATGAGGCAGTAGATGGCACCGTGGAGAAAGACAGTGCGCCAGACGTGCCCGCGACCCACAACGCGGAGGCAAGCGACAACATTGAGACCCAAGCTCCAGGATCGCAGATGGCAGAGACCCACAACGCGGAGGCAAGCGATAATATTGAGACCCAAGCTCCAGGATCGCAGATGGCAGAGAAGGAAACAAATCCAGGAAATTCAGCAGGCAGCTCTGAACCACCACCACGGGAAGCTCCAAACAACAGCTACATGACTCAGGCAAGAACGAGTATACCGAAGGTCTACATAGCGGACTACTACACACACAGTTATGCTGCGCTGGTCAAAGCCTTTGACAGAAAGTACAGGCCGGCCCCATACAACACGCTACTAAAGGACAAATACTACGGTGTAACATTTACAACCTATAGGGACTACGCCGACTTTGTGCGCTTCTGTAAAATGGAGAAAGTGCCCTTCCACATAACCACACAAAAAAACGAGCAACCTAGCAGAGTTGTAATTAAAGGACTGCACCCCAGCATTAGCGCTGCAGAGGTTAAAGAGGAGCTCAAGGATTTGAGCATCGAACCAACAAAAGTAAGCAAACTATTCTCCAAAAGAATGAGATCGCACATCCCCATGTTTCTGGTGGAACACAGCGACGCAGAAGCGTCAGTAGCACTCACTAACATTATGGATCTTTTCCATTGCAAAATAAAGGTAGAGCCATACAGGCCCCCATTCGGCCCCCCACAATGTGGAAGATGCCTACGCTTCAGACACCTTACAAGAAACTGCGAGGCACCACAGGTTTGTTCAATCTGTGCAGGGCCGCATCACCACCAGCAATGTGATAACTCAACGCGCAGATGTGCGCTATGTAATGCAACGTCCCACGGAGCACGGTGGAGGGGATGCCCAGAGTATCAGAGACTGGCGTTCCCTGCCACGCAGCAAACAGTACGCTCCACGCACCCGAGCTACCACTCCCGAGTTACACAGCAAAGGGGGTCATATGCAGCAGTGACACATGGACGCGGACACACAGAGCCACAAAGAAGGGCGCAAAATGCCCACATGAGCGACCAAGCAACAAGTAGCAATCTACATCAAACTACAGAGACAAAACCTGCAACATCGGGCACAGAAACAATAAAACCTATGAAACCAGTAGCAGTGCAAAAGAGCGCAACAACAACCAACACCACAAATACAAACACAGTAATGACCGAAACCGCAAGCACATGCGCAGCAATGACTAACACCACAAGCACAAGCGCAGCAATGGCCGACACCGCAAGCAAAAGCGCAGCAATGACTAACACCACAAGCACAAGCGCAGCAATGGCCGACACCGCAAGAAAAAGCGCAGCAATGATTAACACCGCAAGCAAAAGCACAGAGGCGCACATAAGCGAACAGAGCACATTGATAGAACACTATCAGACGCTACACCCTCTCCATTTTCGCCAAGATAAGCAAGGGAAATCCTACCTAAATCTCAACGACAACATAAAGGCCCACCTGCATGCGGTGGGGCAAGGAAGCATGATGAGGGGGTACGAGACTATAGTCGAATTGTACCGAAATATTTTCGGCGGGCCCTCCAGTGGCTGCAACTTGGACGCGCAAGCAAACATGATAAGGCTCATACAGGGCATCGCTGACACAGTGGAAGCTATCATGCAGCAGAGTAAAGCAAACGGCCCAACACCAAAAATGCCAAGAAAGACCAAGTAAGGGAAAGGAGAAGCCAAAAAAAAAAAATAAAAAAAGAAGAGAAGACAGAAAAGGAAAGGAGAAGCTGAACAAAGAAAAAGGGAAAAAAAATCAAGAATAACAGAAAAACTACACCATCTACATAAACATGGCAAAACTCACGCACAAAATAATATACTGGAACACACAGGGGATCAGATCCAAACAACAGGAACTCAAACTGCACCTTTACAACAACAACATAACTATAGCACTACTTACAGAAACCCTTCTAACACCCAAAGCTAGACTCAAGGTACCGGGGTACATAACATACAGAACCGACAGGCCGGACGGGAAACCGCATGGGGGAACAGCGGTATTGGTACAAGAAACTATAGCACACACGCAAAAACACATACCGCCACTAGCAACCATAGAAGCCACTGCTATCTCAGTACACATACATAACACCCCAGTAACACTAACAAGCATATACGCCTCACCAAAACAACTAAACGTAAGAGATGTAGGCTCCATCATGAACCTTGACGAAGTAATAGTAGCGGCGGGGGACCTAAACGCAAAGCATCAAGCGTGGGGCTGTAGCATAGCAAACACGGAGGGAAACGCTTTATACGAACACATGCTCAACAACGATTACATAATAGATCATCCTGGTGAACCAACATACATACCGCACCAGACAAAACACACGGCACACACCTTAGACATAGCACTACTGAAAAATACGGCATTTGAATACAACATTAAAGTAGTAGACGCACTGGCCTCAGACCATTTCGCAGTACAGATTGAAATACAGGCCCCGGCAGTATTCCAGCCACCCCCACAGCGGAGAAACTATAACAAAGCAAACTGGACCCTCTTTGCCACACACCTTGACAGCCAGTTACCACGCGCACTTACACTAACAGGTCACCAAGCGGTGGATGAGGCCGCACTGCACTTAGAGGACGCGATCCAAAAGGCGATAAACACTGCAGTCCCTTACAAACCACCGGTCAAGTACGAAATCACATATCCACCGGACGTCAGGGCATTAATCCAAGAAAGAGACCACGAAAGGCGAAAATGGCAGCGAACACGGAACCTTGTACACAGAGTGAACATGGCAACCTTGAATAGCGCAATCAAAACGCGAATAAACGCACAAACCCAACAACAATGGGACCAAACACTGGCACACCTTCAACCCGGAAACCACAAAGTATGGCAACTGGTCAGGGCGTTAAAAAAGCAACCTATTAACATTCCACCGCTTCTAATTCCAAACAGCCAAAACTCCTACGCGGAAAGCAACGAAGACAAAGCCAACGTACTGGTACGGGCGCTTGAGCAAACGTGCACGCCAAACCACGGCCCAGTGGATCGCGAGTTTAGCGAGATCCTGGAGCGCGACTGGCAAGCAAGTCTGACGAATACAGCACATAATAAATGTAGAAAAACCTGCCCGGACGAGCTGCAATGAATCATAAAGCACCTGCAGGAGCACAAAGCTCCAGGTCCGAATCAAATACCAAATTTGGTTCTAAAACATCTCACACAAAAAACGCTCCAACACTTAAGCGAAATCTGCAACTACTGCCTACAAAATGGCTACTATCCAAACTGCTGGAAACAGGCAAACGTACTCATGTTCCCGAAGCCGAGAAAAGACAGAGCTGATCCAAATAACTACAGGCCAATTAGCCTCCTAAAAACAATCAGCAAAGTGGCAGAAAAGGTAATACAGAAACGTCTGATTGCTCACATTAAAAAGCATAACATAATAACCAATGAACAATATGGCTTTAGGGCGCAACACCCCACAACACTGCAATTAACCAGAAACGTGGAACATATAACCCGAGGATTTAATGAGAACAAATCCACAGGCGTAATATTTCTGGATGTACAGCGCGCTTTCGACACCGTCTACCACGCGGGTCTCACTCACAAATTAAAAACTATGAAATTCTGCGACACAATGATAAAACTGATAGCGCACTATCTCACAAACAGGACCTTCACGGTCACAATTCATGAAAAATGTACCAAACCGCACAAGCTTGAAGCCGGTGTCCCACAAGGAAGCTTACTGGGACCCGTACTTTTCACTCTTTACATTAACGACATTCCCAAGACAAATGGCACCCGGCTGTCCATCTATGCAGACGACACCGCAATCGCAGCACAATCGTGGAAACCAGAAATTATAGGGCGAAACCTACAAAACGCACTCAGAGAGCTAGAACCGTGGCTGAATAGATGGCGAATCAAGGTTAATGCGCACAAATCACGGGCAATACTGTTCACCAAGAGAACGAAACATCAAAACAAAACTAGGCCCC
This sequence comes from Deroplatys truncata, assembly GCA_030765065.1. Taxonomy (NCBI): domain Eukaryota; kingdom Metazoa; phylum Arthropoda; class Insecta; order Mantodea; family Mantidae; genus Deroplatys; species Deroplatys truncata. Next base: position 123,867,524 of record CM060978.1, read on the forward strand.
TAACGTTACTTGGGGAAACGATAAACTGGACAAATAAAGTCAAATATCTGGGTGTGACACTAGACTCCAAACTCACATTTGCGTCACACACATCGGAAGTAAGGCAAAAGGCGAACCAGCAACTTGGTGCCATCTATCCCATCTTAAATCGCAAAAGCGCCTTAAGTCAGCAAATGGGACTGATGCTATACAAAAGCCTAATTAGGCCCGTGATGACGTATGCAGCCCCGGCCTGGGGACACTGCGCCAAAACACATATTAAGAAGCTGCAAACACTACAAAACAAAGTCCTAAGAATCATAACAAAGGTCCCCAAGGCAGTCCCATTGGACTTATTGCATGAAGACACAAAGATGCACACGGTGGAAGAATTCATTAAATTCACTTGCGGAAAACATGTACAAACAGGCCCACAAAAACCACAACCCAACCATACGCGAGCTCGGGCAATACAACACAGCAAACGACAAGCACAAAAGACCATTATCGCTGTTCGACCGCACAATACCTCTGAACAGGCACACCACAGATGACGCAGCAATCCGCGAGTATCTTCACAACCTAATACCACCATAACACAGCTGAGCAGCACGCCCAAGAAGTCCCCGAGTGGAAGGCTCCCCACTCGGGGCGGATCGGGGAAAGAGGGCAGCCCCACCATAAGACGAACAAGCGCGCACAAGGACTAGACAGGCACAGAATTAGGATAGAGAAAAACAGAAAAGAAGAAAAAAAACAAAAAAAACAATAAAAATAACATTAATACAGACAAGCTTACGTAAACATACGCGAAATAAACAATTATAAAAGTGTATATAAACTATGCCCCCCATTGCACATATCCCTTCCTTCCAAAATTGTATCTAGCATGTTTCAGGACCATCAGCAGCCAGCTGAAGAAGAACAACTCAACTCCCTCTCCGGTTGAAGCCACAATACACAGGTAACGTACCACCATCATCACTTAAGCATGACACCTCAATCACATTCCTTCTGCATGAGCATGAATACCACACTAACAATAGGTCCCTGATCTGGGCATCTGCCAAGGCCAGTACCTACTCCCCACTCTGTCTGCATACTCTCTTGTATGCAGGCGTCTTTGTAGTAATCACCCACTAACCTCCGGTTTGCTTCGGCGGTACCGGAAACCACCTTACCTTCGATTCCCTTCCATCACTGTAGTGTAGTTAGTGCATGGTAGGGGAGACGATGTAGATCCCTTTCGGATGATCGTCACCTGGTGTGGCGGAGGAGGGGCCACACCATTAAAAAAAAAAAAAAAGTAACGCGTAGTTCAACAGAATCATTCACGAGTTACACGTCTTGCAGTTCAACAGAAGCATTCACGAATTACATGTTACGCAATTCTACAGAATCTCTCGCGTCGTAAAGTTAGTTACAAAATGTGAAATACGCGAATTAATAATGCGCGGCAAATAAGTGATTATAGTTACATTCGAAAATATAACAGTTTCAGTCGGGCGTGTATCAAGAGTAATTATGTGAAACTGATATAGTGTGACGGCAATAAAAGTGTTAAAACAAATTCTTTTATCAGTGTTATCTTTTAGTAACAACTCCTTTCCGTTTACACACCCTGTTCAGGAGATTTGCTCGATTGAGTAATAATAGCTAGCCGGAGAACAAAGAACCCAAAATTCAAAATAGTAAAACAATAACAGGCGCTCAGCAAATAAGATAACACGAACGATACCGCGACAAGGTTCAGTATCTTCCAGAGATGCGACACGAAGGTTTTCAAGAAAATTCCCCCACCCCAGATTACCCTTTACATGGAACATTTTTGGAAAATTTAATTTTCTCAGAAATGGCTCTTAACGATTTAGATTAAAATATCATATATTTAAGATACTTTCATGACAAATAAAATGTATATCTTGAATTTTCTGGGTATATCTCCAAAGTATTCTTCATTGTGAACGACTTTTGCATAACTGGTAAACCGTAAGAGATAGACAAAATTTTACCACACAAAAAATGTAGATCGCGTTAAGATACACAATTTATGTCATATACATTTTATTTGTTGAGTGAACCATTTTCGAGATATTGCTTGTTATTCCCTTAAATTTTTCAATACTTATATTTTTTCTCAAATGGGAATTCGTTATTCATAATTTTTATGTCCTGGATATGCAAAGAGAATGGAATGCGCAACATAGCAACCAGCTCTTAAAAGATTTGACTATCGCTTAAAGCCTACCATATTCCCCTTGAACCTACAAGAAAATTGGCAATAAGATTAACATCTCGATTAACATGAAGCATATGGAGAATAAGCGTTTGTAAAAATAGTTTGTACAAGAGTAGAGAAAGTCATGTGGGTGTAACACTTCAGATTTTTGGAAACATGTCCGTGTGTATATCTTGTGTGTGTGTGTGTGTGTGTGTGTGTGTGTCCGTCCGCCTGTCTGTCTGTGAACAGCATAACTGAGAAACGAAAAGTCGGATAAACACCAAACTTGGTATTTAGGTTAAATATGTTCCAGGAACCCGCATGTGGGATTTGTGGTGGACAAAGCGGCGTCTGGGCGGGTTTTCTCCGGTTTCCCCCGCCATTCATTTCACCGACTGCTCCATCATCACCTTTCCTTTCATCCATTTCGTCATCATTTCGTTCCATCTACTTCCATGATTCCATTCCAGGCATCGGGCTGATCACCCATCCTGGCTATTCTGTCTGCTCCTCGACGGGCCTCTGACCCCAGGCACCCGCCTGTAAGTCCATAAGATGAGCATAAACAGAGAATGAATGAATGTTCCAGGGATGCGACATGAAAGTTTTCAAGAAAATCCCACCACCCCAAACCACCCCTTACATGGAACATTTTTCGAAAAGTTTTCTTTTCTCAAAAACAGCTCTAACGATTTTGATTAAAGTATCATATGTTTAAGACATTTTTGTGGGAAATAAAATGTATATCTTGAATTTTCTGGGGATGTCCCCAAAAGTCCTCTTCATTCTGAACGACTTTTGCATAACTGGTAAACCGCAAGAGATAGACAAAATTTTACTGCATAAAGAGTAAGAGAATGGAATACGCCACATAGCAAACAGCTCTTAAAATATTTGACTATCGCTTAAAGCTACCAATTCCCCTTGCATCTACAAGGAAATTACCAATAAGATTAACATCTCGATATCTCGATTACCATGAAGTGTATGGAGAATAAGCGTTTGTAAACATAGTTTGTACAAGAGTAGAGAAAGTCATATGAGTGTAACATAGCAGATTTTTTTATGTTCTTGACATGCAAAGAGAATTACATTTTACACATAGCGACCAGTTCCAAAAATATTTGACTATCCCTTAAGGCGTACTATGTTCCCCTTGTTCTGTATTTGCAAGGGCAATATAGAAATATAGTAGCCTTTAAGCATCGACATATCTCTTAATAGCTGGTTGCTATATGCAGCACCATTCTCTTTACCACAGATTAATACGCATTGCATATCCCAGAAAAAAAATGAATAACGAATTCCCATTTGAGAAAAAGTATAAGTATTGGAGAATTTAAGGGAATAACAAGCAATATCTCGAAAATGGTTCATTCAAAAACAATGTATACCACATAAATTGTGTATTTTAACGCGATCTAGATTTTTTCTGTAGTAAAATTTTGTCTATCTCTTATGTTTTACCAGTTATGTAAAAGTCGTTCACAATGAAGAATACTTTTGGAGACATTCCCAGAAAATTCAAGATATGCATTTTATTTGTTGAGACGGTAATTTGTATCACAAATTACTTTAATGTAAATAATGATAGTAATATGAATATGTATTTTTATGTAACATTGATTTTAGAGGTTTATTAATTGTAAATATTATTGGTAAATAATAATATACGGCTCTACTGAAACTGTTAACAATAACGCAATAATGCAGCGAGGGGATGAGTTGTTTATCGTTACCGGGAACCAGGAAGTTACGTAATATTTCGCGCCTTTTCGGTAAAAGCTTCTAGAATTTTCCTTAAAAGAAATATGTATTAGTGGTTTTCATTGGATAGTAAAATAGACGCTAATGTTGGCGCGTTTTATTAGCCAATGGCAGTTCATTTAAAATCTTTAGGCGTATCTTGAGGCAAGCCTATAAATAGTGTAGATTCAAGGGAGCGTCCCCCCCAGTGCAACAAGATCCTCAAAACATTACTCATCGTCCCCAGTTCAACGGAATTCTCAGTACACTACATATCGTAAGTCAGTCCTTCATTTCGTCAAGTTACGCGCAGCAGAAGTACGAGAAATCTTATAAAGTATTATACAGTTAAATACACAAAGTTGAAGTATGCGAGTTAAAAGTGATAAGAAGTTATTACAAATAGTTTCAGTATGGCGAGTATCCAGATAAATATGTGAAAGTGTTCGTGAACGTGTTCTGCAATAAAGATTATAAAACCAATTTCTTCGTCAATATCATTTCTAGACAAAAGATTCCTTTCCGCTTCACACCCTGCAAGAGATACTTGTTCTACTAAGATAATATGATAGCTAGCCGGAGGACAATATACATAACCTTAAATTCTTTCAGAAACTAATTGATGCAAATTGCTACGCCAGATGGAGTTAAACGAACCAAACAAGGAGTGACGTCACACAAGATGGCAACGCAGAAGTCAACATAACTTTAATACCACATCAACATTGGCTCCACAACGTGGTGCTATAAACATAAATGTATATACAATTTGTTCTCTTACAAATTGGCACCCATAACGTGGGGCTAGACGACTAGGAAAGGAACAAGAATAACCAGGAAGAGGCGAACGCAGCAGTGAAACGATCTACAAGACGCAGATTCCGAGACAACAGGGTAATTCAACTACAAAAACATCGAGACAACGTAGATTCATCATCATACAACGCAGAAGCGACATACAAACCTAGGAGAATGGGGCAGAACGCTGGACATCAAAGCTACAGCAACATACAGCATCAAAAAGGTAATTAAATGATCCTTAGGAGCGGTAGGATAATAAAAACAATGGCTGCTAGTAATACAGAAGAAATAATTATGGAGGGAGATAGTGTAACAGTTAGCTGTGATCCAATACAAGTTACAGGAAATTCTGCAGATGACTTTTTAATAAAGTATATTGACGACTTCTTAATCATTAGTCAAACATTTGAAGAACACATGAATAATGTCCATTATGTGTTAAATAAACTACAACAACATGGTATGACTGTGAACATACTAAAATCAAAATTTTGTGTTAAGGAAATAAATTTTCTGGGTTATGTAGTGGATGAACGAGGTATAAGACCTGATCAGAAAAGAATAGAAGCAATAATGAGAATTCCGCCACCCAGGAACGTAAAACAAATTAGACGTCTCTTAGGGGTATTGAACTTTCAGAGTAAGTTCGTACCAAGATATTCGGCTGAAATAGAACCACTGCGGCAGCTACTCCGAAAGAACAATAAGTGGAAATGGACAGAGGATCATCAAAAATGTTTTGAGAAAGTAAAGGAACTCTTTGCTAAGTCCATATTACTTGAGAGGCCCAGAGAAGATTTGGAATATGAGATTTATGTCGACGCATCAATGCAAGGATATGCCGGAATTTTAGGACAGCGAGACATCAACAATGACTTTCACGTCATTAGTACAGCTTCTAGAGGACTTACAAATATTGAGCGAAATTCTTCAGTGACTCAGTTAGAAATTGGAGCACTATATTTCTCATTAATTCGTTTTAAAACCTATATTTATCAGCAAAAGGTGAAAGTATATTCAGACCACATCAGCTTAACTTTCATACAACGGTGTAGATTATGTAGTGGAAAACTTGCTAGATACATTCATGCAATATCTGCATTCGATATTGAGATTATCCACATTCCTGGCAAAAACAATACCTTCAGTGATTTACTGTCAAGATTGAACTACAACCCACAAATTCCCGAAAGTATTGAAAGGCCTAGAAATGAAGTCAAAATATTGACAATTGAAATTCATTTAAGCAAAGAAATGATTAGAAAATTGAAAAATATGGGGGAAATTCAAAATGAGGATGCAAAATTATTTGAACTTAAAGAAAATGCACCATTGATTGAGGAGGCAAAGAAAGAAATTATAGCAATTCGAGATGGGACATTATACAAAAAGCATGGAAAAGAAATGCCTAGTTGGAAGATAATGGTTCCGAAAAGCATGGAAAAGGAACTAATTAAGAATTTTCATGAAGGGTTAGCACACTCAGGGACGGACCGAACAACTTCTATGATTTTAGAGAATTTATACATATCCAAATTGCGTCAAAAAGTTCGCAAATTTATATCGTGCTGCAACCTGTGTCAGAAGGCAAAGCAAATAAATGCAGCATATGCATTTGAAACTAATTCGGTTATAAGGGATAAGCCGAGATGTGTAATTAGTATTGATATTCATGGTCCGATGCCTCCAAGTCAATTTGGAAATAAATATATATTTGTCTGTTATGATATATTCAGCAAATATGTAAGAATTTACCCTTTGAGAAAACCTACAGGTTTAGCATGTTTAAATAGACTACTTAAGTCATATGTGATAGAAGAAGGACCTATTCAATCTGTATTGAGCGATAATGCTTCGTATTTCACAGGAAAAAAATTTATGGATGGACTGAAAGAAAATGGCATTAAACAATATTTTTCGTCAAGATACAGACCGAACTCCAACCCAGTGGAGAGGGAAATTAAGGAAATTTCAAATTATTTAAGGGTGTTATGTCATCGAAAACACACCCAATGGTATGGATACGTGAACTTTGTTCAGAACCTACTAAATGAAACCATAAACAATGTGACAGGATATAAACCATGTGAACTTAAATTGGGAAAGAAGATCAATACAATGTGTAAAAAAATTCCAGAAGCCATTCCAGAGGCGCATTCGATACCACCAACAGAAGAAGAGATGTTCCGAAAAGCATTTGAGAGGATGAAGAAAAAAGCCATAAAAAGAAAAATGAAACATGAAGAAAAGAAGAGAAAGGAATGGAGGATCAAAATAGGAGATTTAGTTTTGGTTAAAACCAAGAAATTGTCGGACAAAGAAAATAAACTTTATTGGCGAATGTTTCTCAAATACCATGGACCATATGAAGTTGTTGAAGTGTATGGAACTAACACATATGAGTTATGTAATCCAACAACTCGAAAAAGCATAGGAAAGTTTCATATTGAGGTGCTTAAACCATACAACCACGAAGATCATGGTGAAATAAAAGACAAAGATGATAAATAGTAAATGCTGGATAGTTAAAGGCGACTTGCAGAGAAATGTATTGGAACGTAAGAGGGTTAAATAAAAATGTACGTCATGTAAATGGAGAAATAAATTGTGGTCATGACTAACTGTTTGAGAGGAAAATAACATTTTATTAGTAACTGAACATGTGAAATAAAGCATGATGTTATATTAAAGTAAAGTACATAAATACCATTCCAAGAGTATTGTTAAAATAAAATTCAAAATAACAAAAATGGTAAAAATAATTCAAAACAAATACTTATGTAGCAAACAGAAAAGGTGAAACATTGTCAAGATTTAAGAGATGTAAATATATTTGCAAAGTACAAAATAACAAAAAAATTGGTAAATATAATTAAAAATAATTGAAACAAATACTTATGTAGCAAACAGAAAATGTGACACAGTGCCTAGATTTAAGAGATGTAAATATATGTAAAGGGTGAATATTTTGGTAAATATGTATAGTAATTACAAAAAAAAATTCTTGAATTGATAAATTTTTGGTAACAATATAAGAAAGTAAACCATTTTTTGTAACACTAGTTAAATAATTTAGGGTAAAGTATTTGCTATAAAAAATTGTAATGTAAGATTAATATCTAAATTAATTAAACCAAAGCCAGTAAGTAGTGGCGAGATAAAACATATGTCGTGTGTTAAATGCGTGTGAAGTGTTAAGTGAAAGTTATAACGTGTGTTCCAAGATTTAGGAGACTAAAAACACAATTTTAAAATTTCTAAACAAGTTATAAATATTTATAATTATGTTTCTAGTGGGGCATATGAGACGGTAATTTGTATCACAAATTACTTTAATGTAAATAATGATAGTAATATGAATATGTATTTTTATGTAACATTGATTTTAGAGGTTTGTTAATTGTAAATATTATTGGTAAATAATAATATACGGCTCTACTGAAACTGTTAACAATAACGCAATAATGCAGCGAGGGGATGAGTTGTTTATCGTTACCGGGAACCAGGAAGTTACGTAATATTTCGCGCCTTTTCGGTAAAAGCTTCTAGAATTTTCCTTAAAAGAAATATGTATTAGTGGTTTTCATTGGATAGTAAAATAGACGCTAATGTTGGCGCGTTTTATTAGCCAATGGCAGTTCATTTATAATCTTTAGGCGTATCTTGAGGCAAGCCTATAAATAGTGTAGATTCAAGGGAGCGTCCCCCCCAGTGCAACAAGATCCTCAAAACATTACTCATCGTCCCCAGTTCAACGGAATTCTCAGTACACTACATATCGTAAGTCAGTCCTTCATTTCGTCAAGTTACGCGCAGCAGAAGTACGAGAAATCTTATAAAGTATTATACAGTTAAATACACAAAGTTGAAGTATGCGAGTTAAAAGTGATAAGAAGTTATTACAAATAGTTTCAGTATGGCGAGTATCCAGATAAATATGTGAAAGTGTTCGTGAACGTGTTCTGCAATAAAGATTATAAAACCAATTTCTTCGTCAATATCATTTCTAGACAAAAGATTCCTTTCCGCTTCACACCCTGCAAGAGATACTTGTTCTACTAAGATAATATGATAGCTAGCCGGAGGACAATATACATAACCTTAAATTCTTTCAGAAACTAATTGATGCAAATTGCTACGCCAGATGGAGTTAAACGAACCAAACAAGGAGTGACGTCACACAAGATGGCAACGCAGAAGTCAACATAACATTAATACCACATCAACATTGGCTCCACAACGTGGTGCTATAAACATAAATGTATATACAATTTGTTCTCTTACATTGTCGTGAAAGTATCTTAAATACATGATATTTTAATCAAAATCGTTAGTAACATTTTTGAGAAAATTAAATTTTTCCAAAAATGTTCCATGTAAAGGGTAATCTGGAGTGGGGGGATTTTCTTGAAAACCTTCGCGTCGCATCTCTGGAAGATACTGAACCTAAATACCAAGTTTAGTGTTTATCCGACTGTTCGTTTCTGAGTTATGCTGTTCACAGACACACACACACACACACGGACATGTTTCCAAAAATGCTTTATATGCATTCAGTGTACCTCAAAACATGTATTTCCTGTGAAATCTCCGTATCGAATTTTTGGTTGGAATGCAATACTTCCCCTACTTACTATACGTAGTAGAGAAAGTAAATGTGTTTGTTCTACATTCTTGTTTGAAGAATCTGAAAAGAACATTTAAAAAATTGTTTTGAAGCAGATCTTAAAAAACTCATTTGAGTTCTCAGATTATAAAAAATTCATAACACGACCCAAGGATAATAGCAACCTGACTGTACACCCTCATTAACGCGAAAAAAGAAAATCTACCTATCTCAACCTAGTTCATAATTATTGTAATTATACCTGCTCCCCTGACAATTATACCTGCTTCATCTGGAAGCAAACCTTTCCAGACTAACCTTTAAATCGGAATATTGATTTTTTGTTCCCAAGAATGAAGTAAAGAATTACAAGTTTCTCAGTTCAGTAGTGAAACTTGTATTTGAAAAGTTATCCTTATCTAAAATGTCAACAATATAAAATCATTTATATACCAAATGTAAATGTAAAACAAAATACTAAATAAAAGAAAATTACAAAATAACGACGTAAAATCGAAAAAAATGCCCTAAAATAGAGAATGGCATTAACTGATCTAAAACGACCTAATAAATGTGTATTTTCATAATCTGCGACCCATGATAAGACTTTATGTACACGTTAGCAATGCCTATAATGCAAAAATTAAAACATGAGTCATCAGAATCCGGTCTTTTATAACAACATCATGTAAAATTTTATGTATGATATGCAGTAAACCGAAACAAAAACTACTTTTGTTTTTAACGTCCGCCCCTCCCTCACTTCTTACAGCCCTATTTTGTAACTCGATTCATGTTATGCACAAGTAAATAAGTAAATTGTTAATACATTACCACGAGCAAATACATTTCATAACGCTTGGACGATACTAGGTATTACTGTGAGACAGGGAACCGTAGTGAACTGCTAAATGTTAGGGGGATTATGAAATCAAATGAGTGACTGCTTCAAGCGAAAGTGTCTTGAGGCCAGAACCAAGGCTTATAAACATTCAAAGCCTATTCCGATCTATATGCAAAATGAAAACCTTCTCTCTCTCTCCCTCCTCGTTGTAAACATATTTCCTGTTAGTAATCTTACACGGAAACTTACGATAACGGACATTCATTTGCGATAATGCAGGCTAGATGTAACGAATGATTTCTGATCCAACGTCCACTTTGCTTAGAATAGTTGGTGCTGGGAAGGATTTAACTGCCTGCATTTTCCACTATCCCCTTTGTTTCAAGTAAACTAACAACATCCCACTTAAAAAGTCTTAAGTTATTACATCAGTATAATCAGATATGATTAGGAAGCTGTAAAGCACAAATCCAACCACGGCTCACCATAAGAACTACCTCTTATGTTGGGTAGCGAGTTTTCGATACCTACACACTCAAAGGGTTTTCCAACCTTCACTATGAAATGACAATTATTTGACTTTTGAGGGTATAAATCATTTTTGTTTCAATTCTGTTTTAAGTAGGAAACCCATCGAAAGAATCAAGCGACAGGAAAACACTGACAAGCTGCACCTTTGTTTCTTTACTTGGGCATGTTGAAATAGAAGCATTCCTTATTATCTTGTACATTTATAAAATACTATCTGGGACATACTGATAATGCGGATGAAATGGAAAGAAATATGTCTGTGCTCTCCAAAACATCATTCTTGTTTTCAAAACGGAGAAACTATGTTGTGACTGAGGAAGCCGAACTCCGAGAAAAGAAATTATAATAATGATGATGATGATGATGATAATAATAATAATAATAATAATAATAATAATAATAATAATAAATATACTTACGAAATGCATAGACAGAGCGTTCTTTCTTTACCTATACCAGGTGGCCCAACCGCGCAGTGTTTCACATGTGCAGATATCCCTTCGTGAGTTAAAGGAGTTGCAGAACTCAACGGGACAATTCCAAGTAAGCACAGATCAGTGAAGAACTGGCGCAATAGTGTGAGCGATCTTCATTCTACTCCACTTGCTTATCATCGAAGACAATTAGCGGATCGCGCTAATTGAGAGACACTTTCCAGGCTTGTTCCAGTCCGTGACGATAGACAAGAAAGATCGAGAACAGACCGCAAAAGTCTTAGAATGTTTTCCACTTCAGTTAGAGATACTTTATTTTCGAGAGAATGAACTCACTTTTTAGATTGATAAATAACTAAAATGTCTGTATTTGACCTATCAGTAGGCTTCAATAGCTACTTTTTGTGTTTACGCTGTTCTTGTCTAACATTACGGACTATGCGTATGGTAGAATTAAAACCAAAACATTAAAGCGTCGTAACGAAAACCATACAAACATAAGAAAATGTAGTGTTTCACTGCCATTTGTTCTTTTTTCTTTCCTGTTTGTTTTGCCTTTTTTTTACATACAGTTACGCACACACATTTACAAATACCCATACCCGAGGCGGGACTCCAACCCGCTATCCCCTTCGCCACGAAGCACCAAAGCTAAGCATTTTAGTGAGCGCGGCCACGAGGACCGGCTATTCGCTTGCTACGGTTATTATAATTATTATTAATAGTAGTAGTAGTAGTACTAGCATTGTTATTATTGTGTTAGTTATTGTTATTATTAATATAATTGCCAGTTATTACTATTACTAGTGTTTTTACGCACTATGCGCACAGTAGAGTAAATAACAACTTAAAGCACCAGACTAGTGCGTATGCAGTTCATAGCTTTAGTAACGCCAACAACCTCACGATGATTTGCTGAACTCTACTGAAGTACTGGCTACTCAACCGATTTCAGGTTCCTTATTTCAGCTACGGACCTACGGTTTCTTTCTAAAGTGATGAGCTTTGGTTTTGCACACATGTCACTCGCGTCCCAGAAAGGGACATTTGACATTTAACAGAGTAGAGTGCAGAGAAGAATACTAAAGTGGTCGTATACGTAGCACTGCCTGATTAGCCCAATGTCCAACCCTGTTTTAGTCATACCACAGCCCATGACGTCATTAGTGGTATTTTGCTCTTTGCTTTTTCTTTCTTTCTTAATTCATTTATTTATTTCTTCAAAAGTTGAGTAGCTCCACATTGATTTGATCATCAGGAACAGTAAGCTAACTTTCTACTTCTGATATAAGACTGCAACTTCAGACGGTTAGGTCATTAAGTTGCAAATATTAGTATTCAGATGGCTGTTGTGGTTCATTAAAACATGAGTACACGAACATTGTTCTCCTTTGCGGCGAGACGCGATGTAATGCGGTCGCAGCTCGGAGACTTTATTTTTAAAAAAAATTCCAAGCATCGCTTACTATCAGTAAACCCTTTTAATCGTACCGTGATGCGAATCGACTAGAAGAAACTTCCACTACGCAAACAGCAAGAGAGAGAGAGAGAGAGAGAGAGAGAGAGAGAGAGCAAGAGCAAGAGAGAGAGAGACTAGTAAGTGAAAATAAAGAAGTCGTACAGAATATACTCCATTATTTTAGGAACATGCTGTACGTAGTAAGAAAAGGATCATGATTATTATTATTATTATTATTATTATTATTATTATTATTATTGTAGTTGCTGCAGCTGCTGTTAACATACTCGAAGACTTTTGTAAGTATGAACTCGATATCTAATTTTATGCTTTGTAGGCCAAAGAAGAGCATCTATAATTTGAGAGTTTCAAGATCATCCTTACAAAGGCTTTTGTAGAAAAGGGCCTGTCATCCTTATAAAATTTACCTCAACCAACAACTCTACGACAATGATTTTGCCCATAGGGTTGATTATTGTAAGAGGGTTAAACAAATACTCCCCTGACTTTCTTGAAAATTTTCTCTTATGCGGTGAACGCTATTTCAACAACCATGTGACTGTGAGACATGACATGCATACTGGGCCCCTCAAAATTCTCACTGGTTTGGATTTTTCACTGAATGAGGTTTTTTGTTTCAGAGGACTCTGTGCACTTCCTATGTGCTGGACCTGTATTGAAGTCAAGGAGACTATTGTGAAAAATGATATACTTGTTTTTCATTTTCGTTCGATAAATTAAATTAAAAAATACGTTTATACTCACATACAAACTCTTTGGGACTTAAACATCTGGTGTGGTATTCTTGGGAACAATATTATCACTCCCCTCTTTCTCCCACCCAGACTAGGGTACCACAGTATTTGGAATTCCTGCAATGTGAGCTGCAGGATTTTCTTGGTGAAGTTCCAGTATGACTGGCGGTAAAACACTGTTCCAACACGATGGTGTACAACCTCACTATTACGAATCTGCTAGGGTTTATTTGAATCAAGAGTACCCTAGACGTTAGATAGACCGAGGTGGCCCCTTATCTTGGATACCAAGATCTCCTGATCTAAACTCATTAGACTTTTTTCTTTTGGGACTATATAAATTACATTGTGTTTCAAACAGAAGGCCTCATGGAGAGGTTTTATGTAAAAGGATAATCGAAGCATGTGCATTTGTCACACCAGTGGCTCTCAGAAACGTCCATATGGATACACAGAAAAGGTTGGAACATTGTTTCAATCAATAGGGGCAAAATTTCGAACTTCTATTCTGCGAGCGAAGTCAGCATAACAGTACCGTTAGATGATGATGATAACGATAATGATGATATGAATAATAATAATAATAATAATAATAATAATAATAATGCTGATGATGAGAATAATACTTTTGATAATTATAATGACGATAATAATAATAATAATAATAATAATAATAATAATAATAATAATAATAATAATAATAATACTGCGCGGGATAGCTCAGGTGGTAACGTCTGTGGCCCGCATTCGGAAGGTCGTGGGCTCGATTCCCGTGGCCGACGTTCCTGACCCGTGGGTTTATTGGTGGTTTCCCCCGGGTCGCTAAGGGAATGTTGGGAATGTTCATTCTATCCCCCAAAGTTCCGTCTCTCCACTTCACCTCCATTTTCATTTCATTCACCTTTCATCTGTTTGGCTGTTTTAGGGTTGCAAGTGTTGGCGGGAATCTCGCCGTTACATGACAGACGAGAAGGATGCTCTACGTAACATTTCGTCCCCAGAACGGGGGCGGTCTCCGAGTCCCGGGCTCCCCAGTGGGATGTGCAAGTCTGCAGGGAAAGGGGTGTCGGTTGTAGCAGTTATCACCCGGGAAGATTTAATCTGGAAAAAGATAGGGAACCTCCCCTTGGCCATGTCGTACCCCATCCTTTGTCCCCTCCCTCCCGGGGCGCCCGGACAGGAGCTTAGGCACAAAAGAGCTTCATAAGTCGAGGTGCTAAGTCCGCTCCGCTTCTAGTCCTAGTCCTTGTCATAATAGCAAGCGAACAAATGGCGTGAAACACTACGTTCTCCCACGTTTGCGTGGTTTTTGTTACGACACTTTAATGTTTTGGCATCAGACTCTACAATGCGTACATTCCCTAATGTTAGACATGAACAGCGTAAACAAAGTTAAACAAATAGTATTGAAGTATATTGATCAATGTGTCAAATTAAGAAGTTTATTGCTACTGTAGGAACGGGGTTGGAGCTCCTGGGGTCCCGAGTGTCACTCTCAATTGGGTTCCTCTCATTGGAGGAGATCTTATGTCAAACGCCCAATCAACTTCGATCCACAAGCATGTTTGACCAACTAACAGTTATCTGCATGAACACAATCTGAGGGATACCGTTGCGCGGGATGGAGAGGGGAGTCAGAGTAGTGACTGGGTAAAACGTAATTCTCGGCCCTTGAGTATCATGTAGGACTGTTCGTATCCGCTGATAAATGTCAGGCCTGGGGAAGGGCATGAACTATTGCACTCCTGAAGGCGATTGGGTCCCTCTGTCTTTAAATTGGGAGGTGAGGCCCTAAGGTGAGAAAGGTCCACACCAGAACTCTCACCTAAACCGGGGTGGTGCCCAGGATGAGCATGTCATCGGAGACATTTGCAATGATGGAGGATTTTATCGCCACGGTAAACAAAAACTCAAACAAAACATCTAATGTTAATGGAAAAGAAGTAGTCGAGTCTTCTGGTCCTCACTACTAATTACTAGGAAGGAAAGAAGTAAATATCGATGAGCCCATTTACAATTCAAAAGGGTCTCTATAAAATTGCTGTTACAGTAAAATCTTGTATGAGAACTCGCAATGGGACGATCCTGGTTGAAGCACATTTAGCATCCTAGGCAGCGAGAATGCTGACAGCAAACATGTTAGCCAGCCATCCTGTACGAGTTGAGATGCGCAGGATCTTGAACTCCTCGCGCGGTGTGGTAAAACCCTGTGCATTGGACAGTACGTTCAACGAGGAAATTCAAGAAAATCTTGAGCACCAATGTGTGACATCTGTATATCGGTTCAACGAAAGAAAGAGATGAATTGGTACCCACTCGTACCCTGATCCTTATCTTTAATCGTGCACATCTCCCTCAAAGGATTAAGGCGGAGTATGAAGTCATTGAAGCTAGGCCATATATCCCGAACCTACTGAGATATATAAATGTAAGCGCTTTGGACACACTCGTGATTTCTTCAACGGAGAATCTACCTGCGCGTGGGGATTTCTCACACGCTGGAGCATGTATATCAGCTCCAACTTGCGTTAATTGCACCGGTGAGCACATATCAAGTTCATGAGAATGCCCCCGTTTAACAAACGAAAAAGCGATACAAGAGAAAAGGTGTCCTTCTCGGAAGCCTGCAAAATCCTGCGTATCTGCCAACCTTCTATCCCAAAGCCTAGAATCCGGTACCATAGCTCAGTTGCAACTAAATCGGTACCGATTCAAGAGATCGCAATTTAGACAAGTGATATTAAAGGGACCACAATTTCAGAAAAGATTCTCGGAGTCAGATGACTTCTAAAGCCCTTGAAGACAACTCCTACATCTGCATCCACACCGTCGTCCCTCGTGGTGTAGAAGTTACCATGCTAGGCCCTAATTCCAGAGGTCGCGGGTTCAAACCCGGCGGAGGGCGATGAATTTTTTCGGGTGTAAAAATCCTAGCATGGCTTCCTTCGGATGGGAACTTAAGCCGGTGGTCCCCTGTCGTAGATTTACGACACTTAAAAGAACTTTAAGCTGATAAAGAGGACTCCGAGAAAAATTACCGGTCTTTCACGCCCAATATACAAAGTGAATCACCTAAAACTTGCACCGCAAATATTTCGGAAATGGAAAGTGCTATTAATGTGCAATTTTCACAGCATTCATTGGTAGTCAGGGATCGTACATTTAGCCTATAAACAGATTCTAATGATACTGAGAAAGTGTACTTTTTGAGCAAACGTACCATTTTTAAATGGAACAATGCCTAGTTACATCAACAGAATAAAGGCAGTTTAAATTAGAATGTCAATGGTCTTTGTTGCTGGATTCTAGTGCAAGTGGTTTACGAGAAATCGTATTTTGAAAAGTTTCCACCCCGACAATTGTTTGTCCCATTCAACCTGCTTAGTTGCTAAGTAAGATGTTGTTATCTTTGTTTGCATTGTTTTTTGTTCATTGATTGCATTGCGACTTTCTGGTCAGTTAGTTTGTGACAGTTCTAGCAGTAAGTCGTGAGTGGAAGATGGGGTTTACTAATGCAGAAAAAGCCGACATGTTCATGGTGTATGGAGAGTGTACAAAAAATGCAGTTCGTTCCTGTACGGTGTATGCGAAACGTATTCCAATAGACGTCAACCATCTCGGCAATTATTTATCAACCTCTTCAACCAATTACGTGAAAGTGGTACTGTAGCAGCTCTAAAACGTAACAGAAACAAACAAGTGACTGGGGAAGAGGCAGAAATTAATGTTTTGGCTGCCATTGCAGTAGATCCGCAAATTAGTTACCGCACAATCGCACATGGAAGTGGCATAAGTCAGGCAAGTGTACTGCGCATTTCCCATCGACATAGGTTCCATCCCTATCACATCTCTCTCCATCAAAAGCTGTATGGAAATCATTTTGAGAATCGTGTTAACTTTTGTACATGGGCATTAAGACATGATATTCCAGATTCATCATGTATCTTGTTTAGTGATGAGGCAACGTTTACTAATCATGACCCTGTAAAGCGCAGAAACATGCACTATTGATCTGTTGACAATCCCAGTTGGCTTCGTCAGGCGGAACGTCAACGTCCATGGAGTTTAAACGTGTGGTGTGGGACAGTGAACCATCAGCTCATAGGACCTTTGTTCATAGAAGGAACAATGAACTCGCACAAGTATCGCAGGCTTCTACTGACCATCTGCCACAGATGCTAGAAGACGTGCCTTTGCAGACTAGGAGGAACCTGTGGTACCAACATGATGGCTGTCCAGCCCTTAGTGCAAGAGGTACTACAGCTTGTCTTAACGGATTGTTTCCAAATCATTGGATTTGAACCTTGTACCTTGGCCGGTCCGTTCACCGAATCTAACCCCTTTAGACTTTTTTCTGTGTGGAAGACTGAAAGACACTGTCCACAAGGATGTATCCACTACACAAGACGATATAAAGCGACGTATTACTGCTGCCTGCTCTGAAGTTTCCGCTGAAATGCTAGAACGTGTGCAGCAGTCTTTCCATGGTAGACTGGAAGCATGTAGTGAAGCTGTCGGTGATCATTTTGAATAAACCCCATGAAGGGCTATGTTCTCTTTGCTTGTAAGAATCCACAGAAGTATTGTAATTCCCCTTTTTTGCTTTAGTTTCTTGCTACCACAGGTTGTACAAGTGTCGGTGCGTAAAAGTTTCAAAATAAGATTTCTCGTAAACCACTTGCACTAGAATCTTGCAACAAACACACTGACATTCTAATTTACCCTGTATGTTTGCTAAAAACTGCACTTTCTCAATATTATTAAAATCTGTTTATAGGCTAAATGTACGAGCCCCTGACTACCTAACAATGCTGTGAAAACTGCACATCAATAGCACTTTCTATTTCCGAAATATTTGCGGTGTAAGTTTTAGGTGATTCACCCTGTAGAATGGAACGATAGGAAAAACAGCAGTTAAAGAGCGCATATAAATAAAATTCAATTCCACTTTTGCATCAACATATGCCAAGTCTGTTACTGATAAGATCGCTTCGGTAAAATCATCATCAAAACCGTGGACCTCAACTAATAAGAGTGGCAACCCCATGACATATAATGCATTACCAATAAAGTTCAGGACCAACTATGACATCGACTTCGTGAAAGTAAATGGAAAGTCTGTGCCCAGAACACCAAAAGGAGACAAAGACCACGAGTACTCGACACCAAAGAAAAAGGGTAAATTTATTCGACCACTGCTGTCCTCAACGTAATGGAGTCCTACGATTGAGAAATTATTCCATTGTAATTTTTATGTCCATCCTACATTGGAACATACGTGGAATTAGAACACATCGACTAGAGCTTGAACGTTTACTCAACAAGAATGAATCTTTGGCCCTATATTTGCAATATATTAGGATAGGACCGGAGGGGGACTTAGCAACTCGACCTACGCAGATCTTTTGTGCCTAGGCCCCTGACGAGTCGCCCTCGCGAGGGAGGGATGAGGTGAGAGGAGACAGAGGGCGGCCGAACCAGGAAGCACGGCAGGCAGAGGACAGGGTCCCCACAATTTACAGATTTGAACTCCCCGGGTGCTGGCTGGTGCAGTCGGCTCCCCCCTGTGGACTTGCACATCCCTGAGAGACCCGTGACCCGGAGATTGCTCGCAATCCGGGGGAGGAAAGTACCCTTGACATGCACATGCCGAGACCTCCCGCCGACATTTTCAACCCTGAAAGAAACCAAGCAGATAAAGGTGAAGTGAAATGAAAATGGAGATGAAATGGAGGGACAGGAAGTTTGGGGGATGTAATGACTCTTCCCGGTATTCGCCTGGAGACCCAGGGAAACCCCCGGAAAAACAAATGGGTCAGCAAGGACGGCCACGGGAATCTAACCCACGACCTCCCGAATGCGGGCCACAAACATGACTGTCTGAGCCATCCCGCTCGGTTGCGGGAGACAACTTTCAAATCAGGTATATACCCTAGGACGGTGCGATCCTACACCGGAAGAGGGTATTCCTGTAAACGGGGTCACTATATGTTCATCGGAGATTATATATTCGTGGAATCTGCGTCCATACAGTATGACATCCAGTCAGTCGCTGTAAGGATTAAACTGCTATTCATCCGATTTACCAGCATTAGCAAACATTACCGATTGCAATATTTATCTGCCTCCATCTGACGACCTCTCGCTCACTAATTTAGAAGATCTACTTTCCCAGTTACCAACGCCTTTTCTGTTGGTGGGAGTCGTCAATGCCCATCATCCTCTTTGGGGCTCACTCCGAGCTTGTGCGAGAGGCAAATTAATCGCTGATTTCTTGGACAATTATAACCTAGCTCTTCCGAACACCGGAGAGCCCACGTTTCTTTCAGACTCCTTCAATACTCTTTCACGTCTTGATCTAGCAGCTTGCTCACTGCAGTTAGCAATTTCCTTACAATAGAATGCCATCTTTGATTTACACTCTAGTGGCCACTTTCCATATCTTATTAGCAGACCTCGACTTCATTGCGCGCTTTATCAAGTTACTGCGCTTGGAGCATTAGGTGTATGCCAAGGCGTTGATTTGGAGGGACGGGGAGATAATCCTCATTCGCTTCGTTGTATAGGTACAGTGCGGTGAAAGTCAGAAGTTTGCGACTTGATTTGGATGACAGTCAGCATTTTTGCAATATAATTTCAGTGTACCACATTCTGATACAAAACATTAATGAATATATTAATAGAGTACAAATAATAAAGTAGTCTCCTTTTATGACCCACTTATTTATGTTTCCACAGTCCTATTACAATAAATAACAATACATTTTTGTAAAGTGTCAAAAGAGAAACCTATCCGCTTATCATTTAAAAATCCTTTGTATTCAGAAAACGTTACTGCTTAAATTTACTAACGTTAACCCGCTTGCAATTCTCTACTGTCTAAAAGCGAACGACAGATTGCTGTACGTGTTGACAATGAATGCCTGTCCCGTTCCGTATAGCTAGACTGGAGGGCTGCACGTGACGTCATACGCGGGGTATAGTCCATGCACAGACACGTGTATCGGGCAATGAAGTAACACAAGTTTGCCTAGATGGCGCTTAGATGAGGCCAACTAGAAACTTTACTCCCAGTTGGCTTGTTTAATTACAATAAGCAGCGACTCTGTGAATGTTTTAGCCGAGCATCTCATAGAGACGATTCTTTCTGCTACTGAGCAATCTACTCCTCGGTTGACTGCCCACTCCCGTAGATTTCCGATCTCCTGGTGGACGGATGAATGCCGGAATGCCATTCGAACTCGCAAGAGTGTTTTCAGGGTTTTCCAGCGTCATCCTACACTGGATAACCTGATCCAATACAAGAAAATGGGTGTTAAGTTTAGACAAGTTATTAAGGATAGCAAAATGACATCATGAAGAACGTTTGTAGCTTAATTTAATTGACATGCACCTTTCTCGGTCGTATGGGATAAGTTAAGGCGTGCGGCCGGAAAACTGACCCACATGCCAATCGCCGGTCTTAAAGCAACTGCAGGAGCTGTTGTTGCTACATTTGACGTGTCTAACACTTTTGGCAATGCTTTCGCTCAAGTGTCTAGCTCAGATAACTACCCGACTGAGTTCCTTCCAGTCAAGACTCAGGTGGAATCTCAAGGTTTCTCGTTTTTTTTCCTGGAAACCTTGAAGACTGCAATCGCCTTTTCACCATGGCGGAGTCGAACATGCTCTTTCATCTTCGAAACTATCAGCACTAGGACCAGATGGTAACCAGGTATGAATATTGCAACAGCTCTCTCCTGAAATTAAGGTTTTCCTGCTCGAGGTATATAATCGTGTTTGAGTTGACGCCGTTTTCCGAGAAAGGTGGTGGGAGGCCACCATCATACCCATTTTGAAAGCTGGAAAGGCCGTCATCTTCCATTCAGCTACCGTCCTATTTCCTTCACCAGTTACGTTTGCAGGGTGATGGAACGTCTGATTAATGGACGGTTGCTATGGTGGCTGCAAACTCACAACCTACTGACCAACATCCAGTGCGGTTTTCGACGACACCGTCCAACTGCATTTATTGCAATCTTGTAATATTTTCTAAGTCTATCACTGAAGTGATCATTTATCACTTGAAAAGTGGTAGGTTAAAATACCTCTCAATGACTCCATTTCACAAAAAAAAAAGAAAAGAAAGAAAGGAAGAAAGCAAGGAAGGAAAGAAAGAAAGCTAGACAGAAAGAAAGAGAGAGAAAGAAGGAAAAGAAAAAATAAGGAAAGAAAGGGAGAAAGAGAGAGAGAAAGAAAGAGATAGATAGAGAGAGAGAGAGAGAGAGAAACTTAAAATAGTGTCACTCAGCTGCCATGCTCTCTGACCTCCTACAAACTTATTCCACAAGGGGTACTTCAAAAGAAAATTAAGTAATTTACATGTCTCTACAGTAGGGTTTGCCAAAACACCTGGGGGCCAAGTCTAGCCCACAAGCTGGTTTTGCTTAGCCCATCTACAAACTTAAAAAAGTGTACATAAAAGGAAATGAGACACCTTATTAGACTAATGTTTTCACAAATTAGGAAATAATTAAATAAAATTAAGCGCTCAGAGTTTTAATTGATATCCAATGTAATGACCAGTCTAGAACTTAGGAGAATGCCTTTTTAATCATCTTTATTCTCTAAGCTTGTAGTTATGGATATCCAGTATTTAAATACTAGCATGAAATATTACTTATGGCTTTTAAAATTTTAGTTTTGTTAAAAATGTTAAATATTGAAGTTATCATGTATATGTTTCTTGATATTATGCACATGATTTGGAAACTAATTTCTTCACATGTACAGGATATAACAAAAATATATTTTTTTAAATGGCAATATACTTTACTATTAAATTTTTGGACTCTGCTTAGAATTCTGTGAATTAATATCAACTTTGATTTTTATAATTATAACACAATGATCCTTGGTTTGCTTTATTTAATATTCTACTCATCTGATTATTTTATTAATGTTTTTGTTAAATAACCACCAAAATTTAGAAATCAAGCATTTGTTGGTATCCTTAATTTCACAACAATGTTCAAAGCGAGTACGTTTCACTGCCAAACAATGGCCCAGTCTGTCATGGAAATTGTCTAATGCTTTCTGCACAGTATTTGGACTAATGAGATGCATTTCACTCTGAGTTTTTTGTTTTAGATCTAATAAAGATCTATTGTGGTACACTTTGGATTTCAAGTAGCCTCACAAATAAAAATCTAATGGATTGAGATCTGAAGGTCCAGGTGGCCACTCAATATGTCCTCTTCTCCCAATCCATCTACCAGGAAATGTTGCATTCAGAAAGTCAATCACATAACTTGCTGGACACCATCTTGTTGATACCATATTTCTTCCTTGAGCATGTTGTTCTTGTCTGGAAACAAATCTTGGAAAGCTGGAATGATGCTGTTTTGAAACAGGTGGAGATAAATATTGGAATTTTAGTTTCCCTCTATAAAAATGGTGCAATTGTGTTATTATTAACCATACCTAAGCTTTTGTGGATGTTGTGTGTGCTGTTGGAGCATCCAATGAAGTTTTCCCGAAACCAATAACAGCAATTATGTTGGTTAACTGTACAATTAAGACAGAAAGTAGCCACATCAGAAAATATAATGTGTATTGCAAATTCTAAATTTTTGTTTGACAGCTCCATTATAGTTTCACAAAATTCATTTCTTCAATCGAAATCATCTTCACTTAACTCCTGCAATAGTTGTATCATATTATATAAATGCCCTTTCACTGATTCCATTAAATTACAAAGAGATGCTCTACTTACATTGTAATCCCTTGCCAGTTGCCTTGTGGATGTGTCTGGATCTTCTTGGACAGATAGTAACAAATTATGGGCATTTTCTTCACTCATAGCAGGTCTTTTGCATTTAGCCTTATTCTTCACACTTCCCGTATCGTACTTCTTTATGATTTTTGACACCATGGACTGAGTTACGTTTAAGTTTGGAATCAACCAATTAAATTAATCACAAACCTCTTTTTGAGTCCTCTTCCTATCCATAAGCAACCATCATTAATGTTTGTATTATTTCCCTATCAATGAGATATGCCATATGTAAAACCTCAATAAAGATGATTTCTTTGAAAACAAACAAAATCATTGTTGTCTATTTGCTAGGCCTTTTTGATTCTCCAATAGTTACAACCTTAGAGAATAAACGTGATTAAGTAGGTATGTTAAATAAAATTTCAATACCCTATAAGTAGATTTAATAGAAGAGAGCGAGACCACTTTTTTGCATTTATATGGGAAAGGATAGGGAAAACGAGGATAGATGCTAGGTTGACGGAGTCTTCAAGGAGGAAAATGCTTTTATATGGGAGAGAGAGGAAATTAGAGGGCTGATGCTAGGCAAGACAGGGGTTGAATGAGGGAAATGCGTTTATATGGGTGGGATAGTAAAATGGAGAGAGATGCCATGCTAGGAGTTAGTTGAAGGAGGGGGGAAATGCTTTTATACGGGAGAGGTACGGAAAATGATAGGTGTTAGGAATTGTGGTTAAAACTGTAATACAAAGAACCGCATTATTCAAAAACTTTAAGAACAAAAAAGACCTAAGTATAGATCATTTGCACGGTATTCGAGGAGGGGTCATTAGAGGAAAACACCCCTAAGTCCCAGTAGTTATAAAATGACAGATCCAGCGCACTTAATGTGCAGGAATTTGCAATTAATATGCTAAGCACCCCTTCCACCTGCCACACCCCCTCTGGTACCTTTTGTGGCAGCAGAGGTCATAAATTTTGTGATGTATAATGGAAAGATTGAAAGGTAATCACACTTGTGCTATTAAGGTCTTCCATCGCTTGTCGAATGGATAACGGAATTTAATAAATTATGTTTTGTTATATGCACCCCAAAGGAAAGACGAACGGCTCCATTCCCCACCCCCTGCAGGTCAACGTTCATTAACAGAATACCTGCGAGCAACAAAATTTTCAGCTTGATAATGAGGGTGTCCATGTAGCTGCGTGGGACAATGAGTAATGAATTACGTTGTCATAGCCTCAGACATTGCGGTACCATTCATGCCTGCAGGGCAACCTTCATTATTTAACAAATATAATTACTTATATTAAACCCTGGTGTATCACTACTGTTAATCGCTTATATCTCCTGAATGAAAAGAGATAAAACGATACAATAAAAAGTAATTAAATCCTCGGAATGCGGCGCGTCATTGACATATTGTTCAAAGTTTTATCGGAATGCCTGGGTTCGAATCCTAGGAGCGATTGCAAATTCATCTTCCAATAACTGCGGAAGTAATTAAGATAGACGCCAAATAAACTTTATTATGTTTATATCATTAGGTAATTTCTTGTGAATGTATATTTGGGTGCCTCGAATCATGGGTTCCATCCATAATTTTAAATCTCCATTATCTCAGAAACTAAGAGAGATAGAGTAGTGAACCAAATCATAATTGATAGCTCCTATGATTGACAACTAATACTGCATATAATTGATAGTAATCGTTAGTTCGAATCCCGATCTTTCAATGACTTCCTTAATTTTCCTCTATAATCTATGATATATCACTTAGGTTGTTGTCGTAACTGCATACAGCTCTTTTTTTAACATGTCAAACTAATAGTATAAATAATTTTGGTCCTGGTGTTCCGGGTTCGAATACGGATTAAATTACATTTACCTGCAAATTTAATAGTTTATGGCATAATTTAGATAGACACCTCAAATAAAAGGTAAACAGACTACCTGGTCTTGTGTACAGACTTCTGACACAAGTGACATCCAATCACCTGACCACGTTCGAAGTCCGTGAGTTCCACGGAGCGTCCCATTCTGCTGTTTCACGATGTACAATGACTACTGAGGTCGCGGATGAGTACCAGGCAGTAGGTGGCAGCACAATGCACCTAAGATGAAAAACGTATGTTTGAGGGGTGTCCGGAAACTTTTCATCACATAGTGTATATTGTGGTTATGATGCTGCTCAGAATTTTATGGAATACCTGTCATCCCTTGCAAAGAAGATTGATAACATATACAAATCTATCAAGCCTCTGAAACTTACGGACCAACAGCAAAACTGTTTTGAGTCTTCTACACCATGCTACTTGTGTGCAAAACCCTTTACAGAAGATAACTACAAAGTACGCGATCATGATCACATCAGCGGTGAATATCATGGAAGTCTTCATAATGAATGCAATTTAGTTTGCAAAACACCTAAATATATTCCTGTGTTCATGCACAACCTTAGTGTATATGACTCATTTGAATGTTTAGGAGTTGGGTTGTACAAGTGAACGTGTGGAGGTAATTCCTAGCTCTTAAGAAAGCTATATATCATTTTTCGATTCCTGAGTACAAGCTTGGTAAAAAATCTAACCTCATATCCTGAAACACTAAAGTACTTCGGAGAAGACAAATTGAAGTTGATGACTCATAGTGGAGTATTTCCATATGATTACGTCATGGAATGTTTTGAACGAGGCCTGCTTGCCTCCCAAGGACTCAGTGTATAAGAGATTAAATGAAGAATAAATTAGTGATGCTGACTACAATCATGCTAGAAATGTGTGGGAGCTGTTTAATGTGAGAAACCTGGGCGACTACAGCGACCTGTACTTAACCTCAGATGTACTTCTTCTAGCTAATGTCTTTGAAACATTCAGAGAGCTAACCCTCAAAACACACAAAGTTGATCCTGTACATTATTTCACCTCTCCAGGACTTACATGGGACGCCATGTTACTGTATACCGGAATTGAGGTGGAACTGTTGCAAGATTATGATCAACTACTCATGGTGGAATCAGGCATAAGAGCCAAGTTTCCCACCGGTATGCCGAAGCAAACAACACCTACATGAATAAGTATGATCCGTCGAGACCAACCCAATTTATTACATATGAGGACGCCAATAACCAATATGGTTGGGCAATGTGCCACGCCCTCCCTTACGGTGGATTTCACCTGAAGAAATCAACATAGACTACAAGAAGATGACCTCAAGGATACATATTAGAAGCTGACATCGAGTATGCTGCAGAACTTCACGATCTACACGATCCACCTTTCCTGCCTGAGTATATGAAGCCTAAGGAATCATCTACAAAGAAACTGATACCTCATCTCGAGTCCCGAAAGAAGTAGTACATTACATAACTTTGAAACAAGCTGTTAATCATGAGCTACAGCTAACAAAAATCCATTGTGTGCTACAATTCCGGCAATCTCGGTGGTTAAAACCTTATGTAGAATTTAACAACAGGCTACGACAACAAGCTGCAAATGATTTCGAGAAGGATCTCTACAAGCTGTTTAACAAAGCCATGTTTGGAAAAACTATGGAGAACCTGCGTAATTGTATGGATATACGACTAGTAACAAATGAGAAGACTCTGGAGAAGTTGATCACTAAGCCTACGTTTATGGATAGGACGACATATGCTGCCTAATCTAGCTGCTGTGCATATGGCCTGTGGTCAGATCGTGTTCACCAAGTGGTACCATACTAGCTTCTAGTTCCCTAGGTCGCGGGTTCAACCCCGGAGGAGGGTGATGGATTTTTTGGCATAAAAATCCTTAGCATGGCTTCCTTCGGAAGGAAAGTAAAGCCGTTGGTCCTGTGTCGTAGATTTACGGCACGTAAAAGAACCTCAGGCCTGATAAAAGGCCTCTGAGCAAAATTTCCGGTCTCACGCCCAATATAGAATGGGACCCTAAGAACTATAGTAGTTAAAGAGCGTCCATAAATAAAACTCAATTTCATGAAGGCTGAAATTAAATGTCCTTTCACTGTTGATTTTTCCAATGATCGTTCAATAGGATCGCTCTTGGGCTTCAGTGACAAGGTTATTTCAGCTAAACAGCTGGCTGAATCTGATTTCCTGGTGAATATACTTAAGGTGAGCATCATACGAATTGATTGCAGAATTGCATCAGGCTCTTTCATCGAAGGTAAAAGTGGACGGTCGATCTATGAGTTTTTTCCATCTGTTCCGCCTGGATATCATATTTCTCAAGAACCATCCAATCCAATTACCTGCCGATCATAAACACCATTGTCATAGAGCAAACGTCTTCGTGTAGTGGACCAGAACGATAATATCATTGACTTTAGAAACGAAGATATAAGTATAAGGCTTCACATCCTTTACAATGGCAAATAGACTTTAAAAGAACTCAGCGACATCGAGGATATAATAATGGACTGATTTGAGGCCCGCATCAATTTCTGCGTTTGATGCCCCGACGGTTAACATCGCACAATCGACAGTTCCTCCAGACATTGGGCTTCAGAATCCTGTAATCATGGATATCTTGAATATTACCGAGACACCAAAATTCGATGACAAGGTCACCAAAGAAGAGGAACATGTGTCTTTGCCCTATAATACATCAGCTCTGGACGTTAATGATGAGATTAGAACCCCTTGTCAAGCTGAGGAGTTATATACATTACCTAATCGAAGTTATCTATACATCGAGGGAAGTATTACTAAACCTAATGGAGCAGCTACTACTGCAAAGCTTACCAATGATGCTATTCCATTCATGTTTGAGGAAAATCAACTGGATATGAACGGCACAATTGATCGATCCAGAAATCCCGGGATCGCATAAACTTTACGCAACTATGCTGCTCTCATCCCGATGGAATCTGATTGCTGAATGGTGCTATCCTGGAGAAGATATGGACATTGCACATGCAGTAAATGGAACCTTCGATGATATGGGTAATAAAATACGTTTTCCAGGATGGTCAGTCACCCGATATATTATTTTTTTAAACACTAAATTTATTTTTAAAATTAAATGCATTCCACATCAAAAGTCTTCTTCATTACAGTAAGAGAAACTCCTGTGAAAAACTTATAATTCTTAAAATCAATAACAAAAAGGCAAAGAATAGAAGGAAGCAAAGAAAACTTAAGATTCACAAAAGAGTACATTTCTCACACAGCCTCTTAATATATTTTTGTATACAGCTTTGATTACAATGGAGTCTTCTGTATAAATTCATATATATATATATATATATATATATATATACACACATATATATAGTTTATTTATATATTTATTGTTTAATTATTATTTTCTAAGTACAGCTCAGGTGATGCTTTGCTCTGCTTGAAATCACATTTTAATTAGGTAATGTCATGCCAGGCTTGAGTTCTAGTTTAAGCATAACATAGCCAAATGAAACAGAAAGCACATAAATGCAAATTAAACATTAAAAACTATTTTTAGTATGCAATATCTAAACTTTTCAATTTACATATAACATGAAAAATGTGAACAAAACCATTAATTGAAAAACTGATCACTGTTCTCCATATATTCTTTCTTCTGTGCGTTTAACAATAATAAATATTAAAACTTTAAATAAATATGCAATTTTAGCTTATTGAATATGGGAAACACAAAAACAAACCATTTTGAAACAGTTCACCTTTGTGGTGCAGCCTTATGTGTCTGTCTTCTAACCAGTGATTATGAACTGTAATAATTGTCTGAATATATTTTTTTTTTTGTCATAAGACAAATAATATAGTTCAATAGAAAGAGATTCATAGAAGCATTATTTCATAAATTTCATTCACCGTTTTACACACTTGAGTCATTAAAAGGGATATTAAACATCCAGCACCCTATAAAAGAACACTTTCATGAATACCTGAAAAACATAGGTGAACTGAAACTTGGGCAGCAGTGCCATACTGACTAGTTTGCTGTTTTCTTTTTAAATGGTTGTACTTTGGAATACTTTAAAGTTTACAGAGAGACATTGGCCCAACTGGCTCAGTGTAGAGATTCATGTCCACAGAACAGACGAGACTCTTTAAGAAAGATAATGCATTACATTACACATTAGCTCTTGCTCAAGCTAGTTTTGAGCTGTTTTTAAAACACTGATAAACCTAATGTACTTACATTGAGTCAACTTGAACACTATTTAATTACTTCACTCACCTTTTTTAAGCATGATATGTATCATAAGCTTGAGCTCATGTCATTTGATATGTTAAGCAGCTGACGATGTGAACTAAGATTACGATACGTGTCCTGAATAAAAAATAGGTGAGTGAAGCAATTAAGAGTGTTCAAGTTGATTCCATATAAGTGCATTAAGATTTGTTTCACTGCGTGCAATTTCATCATAATTATAGCATAATAAAACCTCATAATTTTTGTGCTCAATATATCAAATAATCTCTGAAAATCTTACAGTTTTTGAGCTGAATTTGTTAAATAGATTCTAACTTTAATACATGTCATTATCAATATATACACATATAGTACATACAGTTTATATACTAAAATATCACAATACACTCTGATAACAAACAATAATTACAAAACTGTGCATACAGGACTGGGCTGTGGTAATCATGATTGTATTAAAAGTTTTTGCTCTTTCAGTGATTTATGTATTTGCATTAAGTATACAAAATAGTTTAATTATATCAAACATGTGGCATGTAACAACACTGAACCACTCATGAAAAAGTGAGAGCAGTTATGAAGGCACTTTTGTTCTTATATCTTCGAATATTAGCTTTGTCAAAATTAACATATTAATCTTAAACTATTAAGAAAAATCTGATGTGATACATTCATACTACTTTCTCTACCAATGATGAGTTCATATATACCCATTATATATTAATATAGTATTCGTATTAAAGGTGATTCTTGTATCCATGTTACATCACAGTACATTTCTGCTTAGAAATTATTTAAAATTAAGCAAGATATGCTTAGTTACAACATGCAGAAACAGAATTCAAATAGTTATTCATGGTAACAAGCTTTTGCGATGGCAAGAAAAGAAAGGGAGAAAAAAAAGAAGACAAGAATCGCAAACTTTAAAGCATGTTGTTAGGAGATGTTTAGCATGAATATTTAAACATGGAATATTTTGAAGTGGCTAACAGTACAACGCTTACTTGACACAAATTGTGTTTTAATGATAGCTGCATTTTTTCTGTAGTAGGTTTTTGTCTATGTTTTTAAGGTTTCCTTTTAATCCACAATTATATAAAATTCAATCAAATAAAGAGGACTTCATAAGCTATTTGCAGAAAATTCAAGATATACACTTTTTTCTCTTCTTCTTTCTCAGTATACCCTCCCCATTTACAGGACTTACAAGCCAATGCCTGGGGTCAGACGTCTGTTGGGGAGCAGACAGACTTTTGGATTAGATAGAAGAACTAAAATGGGTGATCAGCCTGAAACCTGGTACGAGAGAGAGGAAGGAGATGATATGAAATGATGGTGAAATGGATGAAAGAAAAGGTGATGATGGAGCAGTTGGTGGAATGAATAGCGGAGGAAACCAGAGAACATGGAGAAAACTCACCCAAATACCATTTTGTCCATCACAAATTCCACATATGGTTCCCTGGATTTGAACCAGCCAGTTTGGTAGGAGACAAGCAGTGTAAACTCTTGGCCATGGCACTGCCCATTTTATTTCTCATGTCAGTTTATTAAAATGACATTTTAATCGAAATCATTAAGAGTTGTTTTTAAGAAAATAAAAAGTAACAAAAACTTTTCCATGTAAAGGGTAGTTTAGGCTGGAAGGATTTTTTAAAAATCTTTGTCACATCCTTGCAAGATACTGAACTTACGTACAAAGTTTGGTATTTGACTCACTTTTCATTATGCTCTCTCTCTCTCTCTCTCTCTCTCTCTCTCTCTCTCTCTCTCATACATGCACACATTTTCCTTTTTCTAAAATGCTTTTTTTGATTCATGGGACCTGAAAATATATTTCTGGTGAAATGTGGACATCAAATTTTTTAGTAAAATTCAATATACCTCTACTTATTATAAGTAGTCGAGAAAGTAAAAATGAATAAGCAAAATTTAAGCACTAGGCCCTATACAATAGCACTTACTGTCAAACCTATCTTTAAGGAATTAAAATCATAACACTTAATACATAGTTCAGCAAACACTTGCAAAGGATTCCTACAAGTTCTTTCCTCCTCCCTCCAGAAAATATTCTGTAGGAATTTTACTTACAATAATGTTAAAAACAGGCAAATACAATACTGGTTTGGTGGGTATCAGTCCCAAATTATCTAAAAATTTACATTAATCCTTCCCAATGGCAATCAGCAGCAGTCCATATGGTGTTCAGCAATTGCTACAGTACACATGGCACTTGGCTTTACTTGCAACAAGCATGCCCACCCCTCCCTTAGCATTGGTCTCCATTTCCATGTGCAACCATTCACCAACACATCACTATACAGAGGTTGACAATGCAGCTGTCTCATTATTGCAACAGATTATAATTTAACATGTCAAGGCAGAATGTTATTTTCTGCTGTATGAAGAACCTAATTGACAATAGTACTCACAAATTCAATTAACCTGCTGGTAACTCAACAAAAAGCTTGTCCCTTAGCACATAATAACCATGGCTTTTATTCCAGAAAAAAATATTTCTGTAGTTATGTATTTAAGACAATTTCCATTAATTTTCCCAAACCCATTCTTCCTAATCAGAATTTTCTAATAGCACATTTTACTAATCCACTTTTACCACGCCATTCTTCTCAATTCACTTTTCCTAAACCACTTATCTATTAATTTGGGAAGAATATAGTTGATTAATCTCAAATGACTAAAATTCTTCCTAAATTATTAAATTACATCAGTCTTTAATGACCTAAAAAAGAACACTTTGTTTTATACCTTTAACTGGTTAAGTCACATCGGACAATGAATGAAGTGGGTGAAATGATGCTCAAATGAGCCCAGGGTACATAGAGCTTAGATAACCCAACATTCAACTTTCAGGGACAAACCCCAGAAAAACCTTATCTGGGTAGCTCACCCTAACCAAGATTTGAACTCAGGATCTCTTGAATGTGAGGCAGACATGCTACCCCCACACCATAGAGGTGGGCCACTTATTCATTGTTTGTTGCAGTATTTGAGTAATGCAGACACCAAGAATTGCTTGCAGAAAAAATTAGCTGCAAAGGTTGGGAAGGGTGTTTTTGGTAGAGAGAGGAGGGGAAATGTAATGCGACATGAAACGCACACATGTGCATGCACGCACACATACACCCCTAAGGCTGACTTGGGTGAAATCTAGAAACAACAAGAACCTGTGGTTTTGCTGTGACTTGCTATGGTCTGACAGCCTCTGCTCATCTCCTACTATTGGGCTTTTGCAAGCATGCATATATAAGAGGTTATGCCTGTGACATAGGATGTTAAGTTATGCTCAACTCTCTTTATGCAGCATTACTTCCATATTGTATCTTATTTTTTTTCCTTTGCTTAATAAAAAGGCTTTTGGAAAATGGCTTTAGAATTTTGATTTTAAAAACAAATGGATTAGGAAAAAATGATGGGACTTTTCCAGGTCCCTGGATATATAGTTGCAAGGTTATACATGCAAAAAATTATAAAACAGAATAAAAAGTTGTGTGTGCCATAATGATATACAGAGTTTCATGGAAACAACAAAGAGCTTTCAACTCATTCACTTTTAATAGCATTTTTTCACTTTTACATTACCATTTACAATTCTCTTTGATAGATGTCAAGATGTCATTTTTAAGAATTTATACTAAATCAGATTATTAATTAAAATATGACTCATCTCAAAAGTCATTCTCAAACACAACAATTTTTATATTGTTTTTTCATGCTTGCATTGCTGTTACAGAACTCTTTGCATCTCATAATGTATGTATATTCTTATTTTAAAATACTATAAATCTCCCAGATTCATATATTAGTTTAATTTTTTTTTTTTTTTTTTTTTTTTTTTTTATTAGACAGGCTGCAGATGAGAATGAATGTATTAAGTGCATCAATGGGCATGAAAACCTAAATCGCAAAAGCTTCTGGATGTCCATTTTAAGAATTGAAGAGAGAATCCTGGGCAGCAAACTCACTCAAACAAATGCTGGTTCATGGTATAAAGTAGAGATGTCCTAAATCTCATCCAGAAATGTGGGGCAAAAGTACATATGCTAAGTTGTGTGTGTTATAGACATAACATAAATTATCTCCCAAAGCATAGAACTGAAGATACAAATTCATAGTTTATGTGGCAATATTATATAAGTATTTTATAACAAGTAAAAGAAGCTCTTCTCAGGTAAAACCCAAGATGCAAAAATTGCATTTAACATTGATTTACTGTGCATTTCAATAACATAGGCAGCCACCATGACGGTACAGGGGTAATGTTCTTATCTCTCATGTTGTCCACCAGGTGCTAAAACTTGGTTGAATTATGCTTTATTGCTGATGTTTTTAAATGAGGTTCTCCTACAGTCCTTAAGATACATATCTGATAGCTTCATCATTTTAGATCCCCCTCATTGCTCATTATTGTCATCATCTTCTAAAATGATATGTTTGGTTACAACAGACTGGGCTCTTGCCTTCAATTTTTCTTTCTCCACATACAAATACTGAGAAGAGAAACATCCCAATGAGTGCATTGGAAAAGTTTATGAACATTTTTATTTATATCATCCATAAATTTTTAGAAAAATGCTGAGACATTTGGAACAATGAACTCTCCCCTGCAGGTGAGGGGTAAGTTGTGCTTATTCTGATGCCAATGAAAAATTATTATACACAATGCTTAATCTGAAATACTTACAAGCAAACACTTTCAATGTGACTGATATAAAGAGCAGGTAGAAGAATCATCCTTTTTATGAATATAATAATATATAAAGCATAGGTCTGAAATGGTAATTGATAAAGAAAGTATTGAGTGTTATACACCAGATTTTCATATTTTGAATGACTAGTATTCTTTAAACAGTAACAAAAATTAAAATGTGATAATATCGACTTTTGAACTCAAGGAGGGCACTCTATTTGTATTGCTTTTTTAAGGGAAATATTGTTGATTATAATTATTAAGGTTCTTGTGTACTTATTAAGAGAATATATTTAATTAATACTCAAATTTCAAAATAAATATATAGGGTGGACCATTTAAGTTGAGACAGTACAATATCCCCACAACTAAGCATTGTAGAAAGAAATGCCATTAGACGTTGTGATGGTCATTTTAAGGTCAATTTAATTTTTTACTTTCTCTACTACGTATAGTAAGTAGGGGAAGTATTGTATTCCACCCAAAAATTTGATACCGACATTTCATCGGAAATATATGTTTTGAGGCCCCCTGAATCCAAAAAAAAAAAAGCATTTTTGGAAACATGTCCGTGTGTGTGTGTCTTTGAACAGCATAACTCAGAAACGAACAGTCGGATAAACACCAAACTTGGTATTTAGGTTCAGTATCTTCCAGAGATGCGACACGAAGGTTTTCAAGAAAATCCCCCACCCCAGATCACCCTTTACATGGAACATTTTTCAAAATTTTAATTTTCTCAAAATCGGCTCTAACGATTTTGATTAAAATATCATATATTTAAGATATTTTATGACAAATGAAATGTATATCTCAAATTTTCTGGAAATGTCTCCAAAAGTATTCTTATTGTGAACGAGTTTTGCATAACTGGTAAACCATAAGAGATAGACAAAATTTTACTGCACAAAAAATGTAGATCGCGTTAAAATACACAATTTATGTCATATACTTTGTTTTGTTGAGTGAACCATTTTCGAGATATTGCTTGTTATTCTCTTAAATTTTCCAATACTTATACTTTTTCTCAAATGGGAATTCGTTATTTATTTTTTTTGTCCTGGTAATGCAAAGAGAATGGAATACTCGACATAGCAACCAGCTCTTAAAATATTTGACTATCGCTTAAAGCCTACCAACTCCCCTTGCATCTACAAGGAAATTAGCAATAAGATTAACATCTCGATATCTCGATTAATATGAAGCATATGGAGAATAAGCATTTGTAAAAATACTTTGTACAAGAGTACAGAAAGTCATGTGAGTGTAGCACATCAGATTTTTTAAATGGGAATCTACCTTTTTTTATGTAGTTTTCTCACTCCTCATAAAAAATTTAAACAACATTTGTATAAAGCACTTTGCAATTGTTCTTACACCAACGTAAATAATGAAAATTCTGAATGACTGTGTACGAAGAGTGCAATGAATGGTTGGACCATCCATGGATGGTCATTTATGGGTCAAGTTACATTTTGTAATTGGGAACTAACATTTTTTTATTTTGTTTCCTTATTCATCACAAAACAAACAGCTTTTTATAAAACATTTTCTAATGAGAAAACAACATACAAAATGCAGGTTTACATTTAATAAAATTAAATTGAGCCTAAAGACCATCATAATGTCCTCCAAACAAAACACGACAAATGGCATTTACTTTCCCCCAATATTAAACAACTTTTATCAAAGATAATTCTTTCTACAACGCTTAGTTTTGGAGTTATTGTACAGTCACAACTTTAATGTCCATCCTGTATATTGTGTTGAATTAACAAATTCCTTTCCTTTTATTATAGTTAACATAGTCTCAAAGGACTTCATGAAACAACAGTATTTGTGACATAGAGAGGGGGAAGGCATGTGCAACTGGATTATGTTAACCTACGCGATAGGAACACGCAAGACTGTTTACTTGTTTACCCAAGCTACATGAACAAGTAGAGGAAAGCAGATCTAGTTTATTATGCTTAGCTCTTTCTTTCAGTATGGTCAGTTACAGAGAGGGTTTTGCAGTACTCTTTAAGGGAACTCACATTAGCAAACTTGTTATTTAATTAGTTTATTCTGTTAATTCTGTTACGGATGTTTATAATGCTATGCGTTACTGTATAAGAGGTATAACAAACAAATTCCATATTCACTTTTTTGTATAACAAAATTATAAAATCCATTAATATATTAAAATATTAATGGTAACTTTCTTATAAGCTAATCTGAAGTCATCACCTTCTATTGTCACACTTTGGTGAATGTTATTTGGTCTGTCTACTAACACTGTCATAGTGCGTCTTGGTCACCTTCATTACAATGTCATAATTTAATGAAATAATTATATAATTATTTTCACATTTATAATCATTTTCAATACCAATATGGTACACAAAAATAAAATAAAATAAATGGGGAGTGTACTAAATATGGAAATAGTACTCTTGAATGTTGCATTTTATAACTGCTTAACAGGAGAGCATATCATTTTTGGACATATTATAAGTTCAGCAACCTAATTTCTACTTTTGTTAAGCATTCATCCTTGATTCAATAAACAAATACACAAGACTGACTCAAGTTCATACAGCACAATGCCAAAAGGTAGTGATGGCAGTCAAAGAGGGATGAGCTTGCACAGAAGTGACAGAGCAACACTTGGTTAAGATCTGCTGTATTTGCAGAACCAGTGATTGTGGAATAGTGTAATAGGTTAAGTGAATGTTACTATTTCAATGTTTATATATGGGTAACATTTAACTGTGAATAGTTATGATTTTTTTTATATTATTCCTCATAAATATTTACTAATTTAAATTATTGTTATTGAGCGAGTATAATGTAAATCACTTTTGTAAGCTGGTATCATATTTTAAGAGTTACATTTTATTGAAATCATGCTTTATTTGAAATTAAACACATTATCACAATCTTCATAAACTTAAGAATTACTTACTATGAAAAACACGTTTGACTTGTTTCATGTCCAAGGAGAATAAACAAGCTATCAATTCTATTATTTTGTGCCACAGTAACAAACAGAAAATTAGGAAGAAAGAAAATTTTACATACTTTGCTCAAGTCTTCCATAGCAGGTAGACATGTCGATGCATGGTGCTTAAATCTTATGTTGGAAGAAGGAGTATTAAAACTTTGTCATAATATGTAGTGGGATAAAAGCAAACATAAAAATGAAGACAACATAAATAGTTATTTCATACTCATTAATTTTATAACTGAAAGTCAAGTAATAAATATTGAAGCTGAATATCACTGGACTCGATGTTTGCTCTTTTCAGACCATGACCCATAACAAGACTCATGACTCCATAATTAAGCCAGAGCACAATTTTAACATCACAATGTTAAATAAACAACCTTTTTTATTTAACCCTTTGTGACTCATAGCGTAGTAAAGCGTAGTGAAATGATAAACACCCTGCTGCGCATAGCGTAGTAGAACGTAGTAAATGTGTTTATCGTTTCATATAGGTTCTGCTTATGCTGACCTCAGCTTTTAGGAGCTGTGTTGATGTAAACATACTCCTGCTGCATTGTTCCAGCGATTTCGCAAGCCAGAATGTAATAGAAAACCATAAATAGCACTGTTTACAGCCGGTTGCAGTTGTGTAAGTAAGCAGTTTCCTGTTGCATTTATAGCCATATCAGTACCATGGAGGCTGTTCCAAGTACATCACGGTCTAGAAAACGTTGTAGTGAAAAGGTATTGGTAACAGACGAGGAAATACTTGCAGCAGTTTACGAGGAATTAGATCGCGAAAGTAGCTCCGACAAATCTTGGTTAGGTGAGTTAGTGGAAGACAGTGATATGGAACAAAGTGACTGAGAGTGCTGAGATACAGGTAACAGAACAGGGGGCTAAAGCTAGTGAAAGACAAATTAAAACTAAAGCAGTACTGGCACAGTGGACCTCCAATTTGACTTTCAATAAGTTAGAAACATTTTCATCCCCTACAGATGCAAATCATTCTATTCCTACAGGAAGTTCAGAAATAGATTATCTTGAACTTTTGATAAGATTCCAATTTTTGCGGAAAAATCGCGGAGGAAACCAACAGATATGAGTTCAGATTCAAGCTAAAAAGGCCAATCCAAAATGGGAAGTTACAAATTCAAGGGAGATACGACCTATTTAGGTATTTTGATATATATGGGGATGCTGGATTTACCTGAAACCAGAGATGACTTTATAGGGATTTTTGCATTTGTCCAATTGTAAGACAAGTACTGATGTTGTTCTGCTTTCAAAAGATATTGCAGTACCTTCACCTGAATGACGAATCTGCAAGGCCACGATAAGGAGTAGATTTTTACGATTATCTGTATAAAGTACGACCTGCTTTAGACATAATCAAAAAGTTTGTGAGTATCTACAAACCAAATCGTGAACTTTCTGGTGACGAAGCGATGATAGGCGTCAAAGGACGCTTCTTTTTAAAACAATATATGCCTGCTAAACCAACAAAATGGGGGATAAAG
This sequence comes from Deroplatys truncata, assembly GCA_030765065.1. Lineage (NCBI taxonomy): Eukaryota > Metazoa > Arthropoda > Insecta > Mantodea > Mantidae > Deroplatys > Deroplatys truncata. Next base: position 123,906,015 of record CM060978.1, read on the forward strand.
GCATGTGGTATTGCAGATTGTAAAAGTGGGTATTTATTGGAATGTAAAATCTATCTGGGAAAAAAAGAGGCGAGAAATAGCGATCTTCTACTTGGGCAACAGGTTGTTTTAGACATTCGTGAAAAATATACGGGGTTTTGGCATCACGTATATTTTGATAATTTTTTTACTTCCACGCGGCTAATGAAATTACTTTTGGACAGGAAAATGTATGCGTATGGTACAATTCGTGCTGGAAGGAAAGACTGGCCAAAAAACAATTTTCAAAGCCAAAACAACTGAAATTGAAAAGGGGCGAATCTCGCAAACTGCAACATGATGGTGTAACTGCGGTTGTTTGGCATGATAACAGAGACGTTCTTTTATTATTACAAACTCGTAATACGGCAGGGATTGATCTGGCAGACCAAAGGAGGGAGTATTACAGTGTTGGCGACCCTAAAAAAATTGTGGAAATACCTGTTCCATTTTGTAGTGAATGTTGCTATCGTTAATAGTTTTATTATATATGACATTTCGAGCAGACCTACTTCTACAGCTCATGGTAATAGGCTTCTTTGCTACAAGCAAAATTTAGTGAAACAGTTAATCGCAGACTTCACGTCACATAAGCGAGCGGGACTTTAACGTAGCCTACCTTCTGCTACTCCTGCACAAGTTCTCTTCACACCCTCGTAAAAATTCAAGGCCGGGTGAAAACGTGTGCTCAGTGCATAGTGAAGAAAAGGAAAACACCATCAGGTCGTGGCATACAGTCACAATACAAGTGCAAACAGTGTGACATTGCGTTGTGTAGAATTGGGTGCTTCCTCAATTATCAAGAGGCAAATGGGATGGAAATTCAAAACTAATACAAGGGTGTACATACGAAACTCATAATCTTAAGTGTATATATAACATTGTATGGTGCAAGAGAATAGTCTAGCTAACATGTTATGGACATGCTGCAATATCTTCACTGCAATAATGGAAGGGATGTAAACATTTTAAGGGTGAGTACCATAATAATTTTGCAGAAATTATTGTATTTATTTTACTTAAGTTATTCCGGTTTTTAATATCCTAAAGTAACGAATTCCATTGCCATTAATATTGCGGAGTTATAAAGATGCATTGCAAAGGGGTGCATGTATATAAGTGCTGTTTGTCTAAAAAGGGGTTGATGTTTGCAATTATAAATTACTGAAATAATATTTAATCTTATTTACTTCAAACCAATTTTAAATGAGTTATTAATTAATCAATTTAATTTAGCTACTAAAACATATAATTATGCGTGTATATAGGTCACTGTAGTAGCAGCTCAGAATTTAAATGGACACAATTCTGCTTGGAGAACAACTAGCTAATACTCTATGCGCAGCAAAGGGTTAAACTCCATTATCTTTTAACCTTCTTAAAACGCACCTTTAGTAGGGATAGGGTACATTGTTGCTTCAAACACTTTCCCACCAACTATGAGATACATGCAATAATTGGTTTATTGCATATTAAGTAGCTCAGAGATCCACCTGGTATTTGAGTACACTATTTGGGAAAGAAGTCATAGGGCTTGTATTGTGATCTCTGGTTAAAAGCTTAGGATTTCTAACTTGTACTTATTGCTACCTGTTGGTTAAATGGAGTGCCATATATTACGAATGCAAGGTAAATGTAGGGTAGTTAACCTGAAGTTTGTTAACAATTTGGTATGGTTGGCAACATTTTTGTGCGCAATTTCACACCACCTAGGTGGAAACTTGTAGCATTAGATCTTTAAAATAAACTTTCTGCTGCAATTTTCTTAAGCTGTCCGTCTGATTTCTAAGTACAGTAGACCTCATTTAACCAAATTTCAAGGGACCGAAAAACAGCCAATTCGATTTAACGAAGTTTGAATTAACGAGGTTTTGTAAAAATAGTCTTGTATTATCTGAAATGCCAAAATACGACTGTTGAGTTCACTTTTTCTCTTGCTAAGCGCACCAACGAATGAGGGTGCTCTACTTTCATGACCTCTAAGAAAAAGTAAAAAGAACTACTGTGTACAGCATATCTGGCATTTGTTTAATTCAGACAGGATACTGTCAAATGCTTGTCATAATTTTTTTTTAAAACAGTACAATTGTGGAACAATAGTGTAATCAATGAATTAGTTAATCATGTAATACAACAAACAATAATCTTAATAAACATTTAAATGTACTGTTCTTTTAACAAAGTTTTAATTGGAACACATGTTTTAGTTTACAACAATTCTTATCCATTTTAGTTCTGTAATTTGAAAAAATCGTTAATAAATGTTTGATGGAGTGTTGGTCGTAATATTATGGCACTCTCTGAAGAGACCACATCCAGGGCAGCCTGAAATGCTTTGGAGACATCAGAAGTGGCAGCAAATCTCTCGAGAAAGCAATTGCAGCTGCAACTTCAATGCAGGGTGGAGTTTCATATCTTCATGTTCCTCCTCAGAAGATGACAGTAAAGAATTATCATTCTCTTCTGCATCATCAGCAGAACTGATGACTGGTTCTTGCAGCACAGATGTTTCTCAGAAGCATCTGAATTACAACACAAGACCAACGTCAGTCTCTCCTTGCTGTGTTTTCCTCCATGGCATTTTTCGGCCATGACATGTAGTGTTTTCTCAGGCATCAAGTTATAGAAAACACCTGCTTCATCCATATTAAATATATTTCTTGGGTGATGATGAGAGAGCTTGGATTGAAACTCCTGCGCCCACTCACTGGCATCTTCCTTGTTTACTCTATGTGCCTCCCCACAGACACTGATAGCACGGATTTTTATTCCTCTTCTGAAAATGCCATAGCCATCCCTCAGAACACACAAACCTAGAAATTCCCTCTTTCTGGGCGATTTCTTGAGCCTTTTCTTGAAGCATGGAGTCAGACAAAGGAATTTTCTGTGAATGCATGTGTTGAAACCATTCAAACAGCGAAACCTCCACTTCTTGTTTCGCTGGCCTCATGCACCTGCTATTGCCACTAAATGAACAGCTTACCAGACTTGCCTCTATTTTATGTTTTGAACTTATAACTGATGAGAGAGTAGACTTCAAAATCTGAAAATGTTCTGCAACCTGTGTTTTGGTCTCTCTCCACTGTTGGCCATATGTAAAAGTTACTGTTTTTGTTCAGCATGAGAACATTTTAGCATGTTTCTGTTTCAGTGGCATAGTGAATGATGGAGCAAAAGGAAAAAAAGCAAACATTCAGTGTTCCCAAGCAGAGACAGAGAGCTCTCTGGATTGTTGCGAGTCGCGCGCCGTATGCAATCTGCTGATCAACCCCTTCTTACCTCGCCCTTACATCATATGCTGTGGAGGAGACACATAAGCAGCAAGTAACCCATCGGGCCACTGTTGAGTAATTACAGCACAGTATTGAGAAAAATTATGTGAAATGCATAACGGAACATATCCTAGTGCACAGCACAACATATTATTTGGTTTTAACGAAGAAGAATGTATGGAATATGTAATAAAGGGACCAAATTTTAGTTCGTAGTACGAATAATCCGAAATTTGGTTTAAGGAGCAGATTTTTTTCCTGTATTCAGCAGGGACTGAGCAGCCATTATGGGTTAACCAAGTTTTTGGTTTATCCAATTTCAAATTAGTGAGGGTCTACTGTATAATAAAATCTAAAGTTTGTATTAAATTAATTTGAGGAATTTCGTGATTAATATGGATCATTTCTGATGGCTGGATGCATTTGGAAATGTAATACAGTATACTTCTTGTTAATATTACAATTTGTATAGATTAGGCAGCAGCACATTTCTAAGGGTTGTGTCATTAGTTTAGTTTGCATTGGAATAGGTTAAGTGTGTTTTGGTATGTTTAAAAAAGAATGATTTGCCGTTATATAGTTCTTGGAGGTAGTGTAAAATAGGATAGCTATATGTGTAGCATAGTTTGAAAATAGGTTAGGGCATTTTGGAGTATTAGGTTATGTCGGTTTCACTCTCAATACGATTTAGGTTAATGGAAAAATACATTTTTGCATATAATATAAGAAAGCATTGATTGGTAGTGGACAATTCTGGAGTCTCTCTAGATTCTAACATACGTAAACACGTATTTTTATTGTACTTAAAGAGCATCCAATAATAAAACTTAATTTAATTTTCATTTCATGTATTATATTGGTGTAGCTGTTAAAACATTCAAAACTGATTAGAGCAGGAATGAAATGGTTTAACTGATGTACAAGTATGGTACTTATCTAATTTCTGCCAGTTCTTGATGGCACGGAGGTATTAGCCATAATGCTTACTCTGCTACATTGAATTTGTGACAGTTACATTTAAGAAACAATTTTGACAAGTGTGTTGGGTTAAAAAACACCATAAGCCCAGGAAGAGGCTGTGATGTTGCTAGAAATTATTAGAGAAAAAGTGATAGAAAAAAGAGCCACAGTGCAGTTTCATTAACCTGAATCATTTCCGAATTTCTAATCCCTCTCCTTGAATTTTTCCAATACCTTATTCCTATTTTATAAATAATGTCTGAGCATTCACCTCGGCATTGCTACAAAAGGAATAATGTAGGGCTTTTGCTAGATTAAAAAATTTAAGAATATTAAAATATATGTGTTTTGCTGTTAACATACACTGTGTAGTGTGAATGAAGTTATTAATAAATGCTTACATTTAGAAGAGCTCCCCCCCCCACAAACAAAATGGAAAGCCTATGTTAGGTAGGTCTTTGCCGTTAATATATTTGTGTAGTTTAGTATGGAAATAAGTTGGTGATTTCCGCGTATTAATATACAGATTTTTACTTCTGGCTTTCTATAGGAAAATAGGACATTTTGGAATATAAAGTTAAGTTTCGCTGTTTGTTTTGTAAAGTTTACTTGCAAAACTAGGTTAGACGCATGGATATCAGGTTAATATCAGTTACGTTATATTTAAATAAACATTACTGTCATTCACGTAAAAAAATAAAAGAAAAGAAAATGATATGTAAACTAATGTCTAAAAATAATGCTGGAGGAATTATGCAGCAGAAATTAATAAAAGTTAAAGGAACCAGTGCAACTTTTGACAATCTTATAACATTCACAAAATTTATGCTCATCCAAACCTAGAAATTACTCTTTTGGAATTCTATAATTAGTTTGGCTTTCCTCCTGTTACATAAATATTGCTTTGGTATTTCGCCTTGGAATCACTATCGACTATCAATCAAGGCTGAAGGTATGCCATTTTTGTATGGTTACCTCCAAGTTAGCATCCTAACTGCTATCTGAGGTGTCGCTTAGTTCATCGCTAAGAATAGCTTCTGGTTACCTGTTAACCAAAGGTCATAATACAAAGATTTGACCTGACTCAACTGGAACCTTGACTGGAGATCGTAATACAGGCCTATAGTCAGATGAAAGGGCAGGCATATCACAATAAAGCATTCAGCTATATGTCATCTATGACCATACTTCATGCGCCATGTCCTCACACCTAGTGACTTTTGCCTATTCTGCCAGATGAACTAATAGCGTGAAAATCTTTTGGCTGCTATTCTAAATTTCAGACAGCACTAAGATCCTCACACAAGCGTTTGTCAATACTCATATGACACTGGCATACAAAACCTGGTGCCATACTACAACAAATGCATAAACAAGAATAGTGCATTATGACAAAAAGTGATGTATCACAGAATCTGTAGCAATAAAGAAAACTTTCCTCTAATGTTTCTGTTTCCTTCTATATCATGCAGAACATAAATGCATCTGATAAAAATCAATGACGGTAATAATTGCATATGGCAATATCAACTCGTAAAAGCTTACCACAGTCCAATTCAGTACATATTTACATTTATGATTATGTACATTCTACTCCTGCCCCTCACTACCTTCACCATTGTTGCTATTGCTGTTATGAAATAACAGGTTGATTCTGAATGCTGGGATGTGAAAAAGTTATTTCTTGGTCTTGCTCACTGCTTGGAATAAATCCTGACGTGGAACCTTCTTCACTGTTATCTGTTTATGAAGAAACACAAAGCAGTAAGCATGTCTTGCCTTACAAATAAACCACAAAACATAATTAAAATGCTATTTATTTACTAATTTTCTTTTCATTTTTCATTTCTTGCTAGAACTGTACCTGTTTGAGGTCTCCAAACTTAAAGGAAAACTGCACAGGGTTGGTAATGAATTTAAATTTTAGTTTTGTGATTGTGACATAAGCAGTATATGGTTATGACATTTAAAGTCTCTAAACCTCCATAATTTTGTATACTCGCATTTTAAAATGTAATGGAGGAAGTGCCATACTTTTGCTTTTCACATTTACTGTTTCTAGTCACTCTCTTGTATTCTGTAGCTACAAAAGAATCATTTTGTTTTTAAATAAGAAAATTAGTACTTTAAAAAAGTATTCAGCAAGTAATTGATAAACCATCAAAGAAGATGATAGTTAAGAATTGGAATTTTGTAATGTAGGTGCATTTTAGAGGAGAAATTAAGGTAAGTGTTAACCCTGATTTTCTTAAATTTACATTCCTTTGGTGCTTGGTTCCTTTTGTCAAAAGCTGTATAATGCAGTAAGCTAAACCTTATGTGTCTTATAAAAATCTCACATCCACAGAATATAATGAAGTGGTGATGATCAAAGAATACCTTATCTCTTCAGGATAATGGAAAATTGGAAACAAATCTTATTCCGGCAACTCACCTCAAACAAGATTTGAACTTGGCCCCTCAAGTTACTAAGCAGACACACTACTCATTACACCACACAAGTGGGTTACACACATACTGAATAAAAATTTTAGTCTTAAAATGAAACTAATTTTAATGCATAACAGCTCCAATGGAAATATATTAGGTTGAAGCTTAGAAATGTAAACACTTAATGTAGTATTCCTTTAAAAAAAAGTTTTATAAAATCAAAATTTTTAAAAAAGGCTCATTGTACTGCTAACCATTTTAATTAAATGAAACGAAAACACCAAGGTGCTACTGTAAATATTTTCTGAGAAAAACACATCCAAATATTTTAAATTTAATGAAGACAAAATGTGCAATCTTGTCATAACAGTAGCAATAGTACTATAACATTTTAGGACACACTCATCTATGGTTATTACAGCCCTAAATGTATAAAGCACCAACAACATAAGGGGTAAAATATGTTAAAATGTCCCCAGAAGTCACTAGTCCTTCAAAAATTTAAAAACAGTGTTTTTAAAGACAGGCAAGCACCAGACAGGGTACATACAAGAGGCAGAAAAGAGAGTACTATTCTAACAAAATCTAAAAAGGGGTAAAAGGCCACATATTATAAATGGCAGCCCATACCACTGCAATGAGCAAAACATTCTACACAGCAGAAAAGGTGTCAGACAGCACCTGGGCTGGGATATAACTGCAGGTAAGACATGTATGTTGGTATGACTGGAAAGTCAATTAAGAAATATTCTAACTGAACATAAATGTATGCTATTAATGCAACACATCTCACCATCCTTTTATTTAAGGGACAAAGAATACAACTTGGTAATATCGAAATATTGTCAAAAACAAAAGGATATTTCACTTTAATTAGGAGAGAAGCAATAGAATAGAACACTACCCAGATAACATAAATACAGTGGATGCAGTGTGAACAAAATATGGAGGCCAGTTCTGATGAATAAATGCACTGGCACTACACGCCCCAATATGCCTCCTTAATCTACTTAATTTCAAATGAAAATAAGCAATCAGTAAACCATTTATAATGTTCCCAAAGCTAATAGATGATGCAGTAACAGATATATAACTGGGACATCAGCCTTTCCATGCATTTGCCTCCTTACATTCTACTGAAGATGCTGGTTACTGTAGCTAGCGAAAACATCTGGTATAGATTTAACCTCAGCCATGGCTTAGTAGCCCAGAAAATCATTTTAGCAAAATGAACACCAGCTGTGAAAATAGCCTACAAAAAGCATTTTATTTATTAGGTCTGTTCAAGGTAACCTTTTACATCCTTATGGAGCTCAGATTTCTGTTGGATCTGGTCCTGATCAAGAGACTCCTTTTAGGTGGGCTTCAGAAATTGGGTGTTGGAACTGATTCCAGCATCAAGTATCGGTTTGCTATGGTAAAAAGCAGGGAAAACTCCATCAATTACAGTTGGGCCCAGGAACTCCTTGAAGGAGGAGAGGACAATTGCTGTTTGCATTTCCCAAGTGAAGGTAGAACTTTCACTAAATTCTCCCGGCAATACTGTGTCTTAAAACTTCTTGGTGAGGCATATATATGACAATAACATTTGGTTTAGATGCAATGATCAAATGGCTGACTTTGGATGTTAACATTTTGATGCTACCTTCGAAGTGGTAGTCATCGCCCATGTGTGCATGGTGACATCCCTTTGTAGGCAATAAACTAAAAGCGCAAATCTCAGGAGCGACAGCTGATTGGCAAAATGCTGTTTCTGGGCTTGTGTGAAGCAGAGTTTCTTCTTAAACTAGAACTGCTAGATGGCCTTATTATCAAAGGACTGCCTTGAGAACAAGGCTGAGTGAGCCCCCTTACAGCTGACACAGATAGCTGCAGAGGTACAATTAACCTAGTGACAGCTTGCCGCATGAAGCATAGATGGAAACGGTATTCTTAAAGAGAACCTGCATTCCAAAATGTTGACATTTAAAACATTGCAACAGACATGGTTGTATACCTACATATTTGTACCCTGGATTCTTCTTGGACAGATCGACACCATCAAATATGTGGAAAATGGGTACTATTATTCTGTCATGTTTTATCTGGACTCTGTGCATAGAGGTAACTCTTTGGTAGGCAAGCTAATTGAGAAGCTCTTCATCCAATATGTCATCCAAAATGTGGGAAGTGACGTCCCTCAAAGAGTTCAGAATTGTAGTGTTTCTTGAAATGGACAGGGTAGCAGTAGTGAATATGGCCTGAAACAAGTTCTTAATCTGCCTTAACACTGGTACTCTCCACCAAAACAGAGCCATTCCGCAAACATGCACAATTTAACTGCTCCAGCAATTGTGTCAATGCCCTTTGGTATGATAACCAAAAGAGAAAAGATTGGCCCTCTTCTGTACATGTAGTTACTAAGTAACGATCAGATGACAGTGGTGTTACATCCTTTTCAAATGCTCTACATCACTTGTGTGAAGTATTAGAGAAAGATTCTCCATGATGAGCAAAATCCACCATTGCAATCATCTTTAACCTCAGGATCTAACTCCCTGGATGTTAATCCAGCTTGGGTGAAAGCCTATTATACCAATGTCATCCTAGGATAAAACCACGTGGGGGAAATGGCAGAAAGACTCAATCACCATCAGAATTAGTAGCTTCTGCTATGGTTCCTCTGAACAGTGGATATGAATGCAGCCCTACAAGATGACCCAGGTGCTGAGGATAATGTCTACCCATTCAATAGCAGCACACTAAGGTATGCGGGTGTCCCCCAGACTGCACACAATGGGCAAGAAAAGGAGATCAGACACAGATGTGGACCAATGTGTAGGTGTTCCAAATACAAGGAAGGCCAGAAGGAAAAGAATACAAATTACAATGAAAGAATGTGTATGAATGATATGGGCAAGAAAAAGACATGGATGGCAAGAGGCAGAACAGGAAACAAAATGATGTAGAATGCATGAGCCTTCCTTGTGGCCCACATTGTGTCTTCAATCACAATGAGCAAGAATCCACTTTGAATGCCGCCTTACAACAAAACCAATTATTTTTAAAATAGAGCTGCTAAATGTTTCCAAAAGATGATTATGTTTCAGTGTTCAGTAACTTTGTTTCATAGTGTTTCAATTCTTTTCCCCCCTTATTATTTCCTTACTAGTTTTTGTTTATTAAGCTCATAATTTTTCTCTGTTTCACATTTACTAATAGGAAAATCAAGTTTCATAATAAAGAAAATATTGTTTCCTAACCATTTGCAGTTAGTATAAAGTGGCAAATGGCATGGCCCAGACTACTTACCCAAGAGAATTTTGAAACAAAGGAAATTTGCTAAGTATTTATTTTGAAAACATTTTGAGTGTGTTTCAATTGTATGAAAGTAAAAAGGCAGAGAAAATGCACATGCCATACATTAAATTTCAGGCTATACAACCAGAAGATGGTTTCAACAAAGTTTTTGCACAATGGGTAAATTTGAAACATTTCTCTACTCCAAAATTTCTTTAAGGACTAAGCCAAGGATGAACCTAGGAGCAAAAGATAAGCTTCTCCTTGCTGTATCTAATGAGTCATAAGTGCTAGGGTTGCTCAAATGAACTCAAACAGTATGAGCAAGGCATCATGTTTGCCATTCTGTGATTTTTAAGCAGCTGTCGCTACACCAGGAGAAAGGAACAATTTCAGAGATAAAATGAATGAATAAAACAAGGTGCAGTGATTAACTTAGAAGCTTGTGGGAAGCACCATATCATTCTCCATTAATTTAACCATCCATCATTTTCCACTTGGAGCAAAAGAGAAGTTTCAGGGATAAATAAGTAAATACAGCAATCATAGCACTCCCTAATAGATTTTAAATTTACTTAATCAGATTATACAAAGGATTTTTAAAAGTATTGCTGCTTACCTTTACCATCAGCTCCTATCTGAAATGGAGCCAAAGTAGCTAGCATAATTAAACCAAATACTGCTGCACCACCACACACGTATGTTAGTACATCCCGAAAATAATCTGGACACTGGGTTATACATTTACTGAAACATAATAAAATAGTACATTTTCAATCATGCAAGCAAATCAAAATGTGAAACACATTAAACAACAGGCAACCTCCTTGATCTCATAATGTACCTGCTTTATAGAACCAGCTTTGAAAGAATAAATCTTTGTGTTCTTATTGAAAAGGAAAGATCATTCTTCACAAACAATACATTTGCTGTAAATGCAAATAACTCTGAGATGCCTGTCTCTGCAGTTCTTCTTTCTCAATTTAGTATGTATGGAGCTATTTGTTCTATGTGCCCTGTGCCAAGACACAACAGAACTTACAATTACAGTAATGGTTATCAAGGAGCAAATAAAAAGGCAAAACTCTATTCTTAACTTGGGTTTTTATGAAAAAAAAAACTGAAAAAAGAGCAAGATAATTTAGTGACAAGAAATTGTAAAATGTAAATAAACTGTAGTGATTGTCGACTGAATAAGTGACCAGGGTCAAAATGCAGTAGACAATCAAATTTGTAAAACTCTTAGCACAATACTATACTATACTACTGAGCAGTGATGGAGTGAGAAACACAACTTGTATAGGAGTCTGTTCTTAACAGAGAAAAGTTGAGAAGAACACAAATTGTAGAATTAAGTCCTCAGAAGCATCAGAAGTTTGAGAAAAAAGTTATCAAATTCAAGAAGAGATGCACAGACTGGCACTCAAAATGTTTTGGTGTGATAACCAGCTATTAAAACTGAATGAACTTGTGAATTTATCATTATCTGTCCACTGCTTTGAAACAAATAAGAACCATTTTAAATAGATGTGGAGAAGTAATATATATAGCGACTTTCACTGTAACTTCACTTTTCTTTGTATGAAGACAGGTAGCCATGCACATAGCTTCCTCCTCAGAGCTCCGCAATATGGAGCAAGGCAATCAAGATGAACCACCATTTGCTTCCCTTAAGTTGATGCCAAATGTGTAATACCACTTATTGATACATATGCATACCTTATATGGGTCATCCCAGGAACATTACAATTTAGGCAATTTTCCTTTAGTCCTCCTGGAACAATCAAGCCACACGAGGTCACCCTCCCCCGGAATCCGACACTGTTCACCAGACAGTCATTGCATACCTTCTTCAGGTTGCTTGCCAGCTTCAGCTGCTCCCTGGCAAGATGATGAATGTCGGTCAGCCAATCACAGATCACATTGTAGCCATAGCTTCCATTAGAATACCATGTTGGCCCCGGTATCATACCAGTGGACTTGTGTATTGATGCTCTGTAGGCTAGGAGGAATAATGGCATGAGCACATTTCAATCTCGCTGATGGCTGCATACCATTTTCCAGAGGTGCTCCTCGACCTCTTGGCTCCACCATTCCATCTAACTGTGAATGAAGGGGAGTGGTATGGATTTTGTGTAAGTCAAGGCATGGAGCAGCTCTCACATATGGTTGGATTCGAGATTAGTCTCTGGAGCTACTGGGGGACTCTAAATCGGCGGAAGTTGTTCACTAGTGCATTAGCCACAGTCGAAGCCTCTTGATTGGGGACCATGTAAATTTCATTTTTGTAATATTATTCTTACTGCATACAACACCGCAGGCAGTTGACACTGATGTATATGCAAATGAATGATATTTGGGAAAGGAATTTTGAAAGGAAATGTTCTAGGCCTAAGTTTAGGAAACCTTTCCAGCATTTGTCAGGGAATCGCCTAAACCTCAGCCACTTGGTGAAATAGCCAATAACAGGTAGCAATTTGCCTTGGGAAAGGACTCGCTATATCGATGGCGATTCTTTTGAAAGGCGCTCTGAGATTGTAGTTGCATTCAGCACCAACTGCGCATCTGGGGCCCACAATTTGCTGCACAGATGTTGCACTGCTTGCACCACCTCTCCAAGTCGCTTTGAAGATGCAACCAATAGAACCGACAACATAGCTTCACCAAGATATACTGTGCCTCTCCCTTTACATATCTACCTATCACAAATTATATGCATTTCCTTAAAAGGAGAGGAAATAGATATACAGAGGTCCATAATAACTAAGCGGACAAATACATATCAGGGCATGCATTAAAAAAAAAAAAGGTACAAAAATGTATACTATCCAAAGTGTTCTTCGACCTCTTGATGCACAATAAGTTCATAGCTCATTATCCTGTGGTTGGCGAAATTATTTATAAACATATTGAGATGTTACAGAATTTATTGGGAAACATACCTGCATATATTCAATCAATTGTGCCACCTTTAACAATAACAAATATGCACTAATTACTTCGAACTGTATGTGGCCTATTCAAGGTTTTCTAAAGCATGTTACATTGTGAAATGATCACTCTTGACTAGCAACAATCCATAACTAACATACCATTAAAACCTTCAGATGAAATAAACACCCATGAAAAGAAAGAGAGCTTCAACCAAACACCAAAAACACGTATGGAATCAGTGAGCAGCCAAAACATGTTTCGTTATTTAGTTCCAGAACCCTTACAAAAATCCAAAAGAAATTAAATAAGGAAAGGCGTAGCACACAGCAAGGCTAACAGAACAAATGTTTCCGAGCTCTACCCTGACACGATTCGTGTTCACAAAATTGAGAGACTAGACCAACCAGACAACAGTAGCGCCACACACAAGGTACATTAGTCACATGGGTGGAGAATGAACTACACTTGGCGCCAAGAGAAAATAATTGGCACATATATCTTATTTACACCAAGGTGCCCTCCGGCAGTACCGGCACAGGTTTCCTTTACCTTGCTTCTCAGGAGCACTAGCTGCTCCATCTTGGTTTTGGCCTTTGTGGACTCCTGCACTCTCTTAAACACTCAGTTCCTACCCACCAGGGAGTACCAATGCACCCATAGCTCTTATAGTTCGGGCTCCTGGGACCCACATCCGCCAACGCAGATTGTTCACCAGATTCTTTATCCATCAGGATCGGCCCTATGTCTTGACGCTCCATCTGTTCCCTCCTCAAGACCTCGTTCCAATTAAATGCAGGTTCCACCATGACTGAGTGTAAGGCTACGTCATCTTCTTCGACCTTCACACAGTGGTTGCAGTTTCCTGGCATGGTCTTCAGAAAAGTTTGTCTGTGTTAAAATGATGCCTTTCTGCCCAGTGCTCCATGGTAAAATTGTACTTCTGCAGCTGTTGGAACCAGTGGGTCATCTGTCCTTCCAAGTTGTAAAAGCCCAACATTGAAGTTGGGGCGGAATGGTCCTTGCAGAAATGAAACTCCTGCCCATAAAAGTACTTGTGGAACTGCTTCAGGCTTTCTACAATAGGCAGGAGCCCATGTTGTGTCATGCAGTAGTTTCGTTTGGCCTTTACAAGGTCCTATGGAAGTAGGACAGTACTCTTTCTTCTGGACAGGATACTCCCGATGCCGACCTCATTGGTATCATTCATTCGCATTGTTTTAAATGGTGGAACATTGTTAACTTAAAAGTGCATTTAAAGGAGAACAATTTACTAGTACAGGGAACCTAGTAGAAGAAATACATCAGTATAACCATTAAGTCTACAAACTTTCCAATCAATGATTGACACATTAGATGCATTTTTAAACTTGATTCCATATGTATTTGAGCATTACAAAATAATTGCTTACTTCTGAGTAAATTTCAAAGTGATAGCTGGAAGGAAGGGAAACTTCAAAATTCTGTCCTACTTAGTAATCCAGTTATTACATACTTCAAGATGTGAACAGTGTCAAAAATCAAAAACAGCTTTCTCTTTTTATTAGTGAATGTTCAATGCATGGCTGCAAAATACCAGCATTCTTTAGCAATTCATAAGCTTTCCTGCTTATAGCATTATTATCTGCTATTGAAGATACTACAAAAATGCTAATTTTCTCTACTTTCTTAATTACATGCAACAACAGAGACTTTAAGGGCCACTTGCAAAAGTGATGCGCTGTTTAAAGACTGTTCAGTTGAACACTGTCTAACTTTGCATTGCTAAATCCACGTCTAGACTGTGTTTAGCTTAGCAGCATTAAAACGATATCTGCCCCAAAAATGATCGCAGCAACAATGCATTTTAAGCTTTCATATTTGGACATTATGCAGCGGGTTGTTCCTGGAAGTAGCAGAAGAAAGGTTTGGCAAATTGTCAACAGTCTTTTTTCTATTAGTGGCATGGAAAGTAAAATGTCTTGAGTAGAAAATTTCAGCACTACTGAAAGAGAACCTCTTTCGGAAATATTAAAAGAGTTTGAGACAGAAGATTACCAAAGCAATGCTCGCTTTAAAAACAATCATCTAAAAATTTAAGACATAACACATAGTTTACAAAATTTAAAAGTATAATTTATAGCTGACAAAGCATAAATTTGGTTGCTGTATTAATTTGTAATACCTATGTAAAAATAATTCCAAATTACTGAGCAGCTGCTTTATTTATTTAAGTTTAATGTCCTACAACTGGTAGGACATATTGAATGCTGAATGAATGAAATAGTTGAAATGATGCCTAAGTGAGCCCAGGATCCACGCAACATTCATTTTCTCAGGATAGGGAAAAACTTTGGGGGAAAAAAAAAAACCCTTCCATAGGTAACTCAACCTAACAGATTTAAACTTGACTTGAATGTGAGGCAGATATGTTATGCCCACACCACAGAGGCGGGCGCTGTTTTATTGAACCTAAAAAATTTGATATGGATGTGGCTAAGCGGTGCTAAAATGCAAATGTACAAAAATCAGGGCTTGGTAGTAAGCACATGCAGTTTGATGAACTGCTGCAATGCATCTTCAGTATTCTTTCTGCTGATGTTCACACTTAACTTAAGCATCTGATTCACTATGCTTTGTCATACACTTAAATGTCTGATTTATCACAATGTTTTATAAACGTGTTATTATGTCAGCATATTCCCAATATTTTTAGGCAATAATGTTCTGATTCATTAGGCTTATATATTTTATGTATGTGCATAAGAAATATTTTTGAAGCTATCACACAAGGTACCCATGATCTAGAGTAGTTTCACTTCAATCCTAACACTAGCAATGAATAAATGAAACATGTGTACAGTAATACATGCTTGCTTCAACAGGTGCAGCAATGCATTATAACACACCTGAATACATCAATTCAACATTCTACATAGCACCACTATTTTAAAAGTGGAGTAAATTAATGAATTACACTTCAAAATAGCTTCCACATTAGATTTGCTTTCACTGCATAAAATCTCATTAAAAATGAGGTTAGGTAACATCTGGCTTATCACATAGAAAAAAGCCTGAGCATGTTTTTTCCTGTTAAAATTGTGTGCATATCAGAAATCAACTCATATATTAAGCTGGGAGGAGAGGTACTAAATTACACTTCAATTGCTCTAAGGAATTAGACCGTTCTATGAGAACTTTTCATGGTTGTATCATGTTTCAGTATGCAATGATATCAAAGAATCAATTAATCTCCATCTTCTTCTGGTCTCGCTTCGCACCTCGTGTAAAATAAGGCATTTAAGGTTAAACACTGTCTAAATCACCTGTTATGCAGTGTCTAAAATGAAGTGATTTAGACATTGTTAAGCACTAAACATCATTTCTGCAATGAGTTAAGCAACGTCTAGAGCTAAATGTCTAAACATTGTTTTTGCACACACCCAAACTGTTCAGATGTTAAGCTCTGAACTGGAATAATGCTCACCACATGTTTGTGTTTTGAAAATACACTTGTAATCCTAAATACTTGTGCAGTTTTTGCTACATTTGCAACATCAATTTTGCTAGCACCATAAACTGTAGTACCTTCTTTAAAAGTGAGTCGAGGCTCAAAGTAAATCTCATCTAGAACTACATTTACTATTATTTCATGCTCTTTCAAAAACTTTTTCTTATGTTTGAGATAACCTATGCTACATTTGTTGGAACCGGGGCAGCTTTTGGGGAAGTGCCACTGTGCCATGACACTACTTGCATCAAGAGGAAAAAAAGAGAAGTGTATAGGAACTGCGCATAAAGAATTGTTTCCGAGTATGTGTTCCCTTATTTGAACAGGTACGTTAAGTGGCACATGCTGCCAGAGTTTTCTGAAACTTGGAGCCAATTCCAGATTGACACCAACTACAGCCATAAGCACTGTGTATAAGTCTAGGGGTACATTTCTACACAGTTCTTATGGGAGAGGTGGAGCCAAGATTGCTCCAACTCAGAGCTTACATTCTACCTGTTAGAACACAGAACCTAGAGACAATGATAGAATATATATATTCCACGCTCAACCTTCCTTTAATGCACTGTCTTATTCTTGCTGCAAGTTAATCCTAATGCATTTAGAAACGCAAATTAATGCTTAATTAAATTGAATGCAGAAATAGTACACCAAAATATCCTTATAAGTAAAAATACATGGCTATGAATAAAATTATGTCGTTAGGTTTTGAAGCTAAAAGGCATTATTTCAATATTTGTATATTTCACAGCAGCAGGATTATTGGTATTCGTTGAATACATGGTATCTTATCCACCAAGAACAATGTATTCACCATGTGTTGAGCATCTGTTTCCAAAACAATAGTAAAGTATTTCTGTTTATCTTTGTGTAGTAACAGTTCAGTCCAAAGATGTAGTTCAGCATGAAATCAGATAACTAAAACAGTTTAGCTGTGTGTAATGTTTTCTTTAAGTGAATATTCAGTTGTGTCTGAAAAACACAAATATGAACAAAGTAAGCAAATTATTAAAATCTCCATTTGGCAATACGACTCTCAGTAAAAAAATTCAGATGAAAACATTGCATAGCCCACTCCTGAATCTGAATCTGCAGCAGCAAACAAAAAATCAATGTTATAAGTTCAATCCAGAAAATTGCCAAAAGAACAAATGGATTTGTGGCTGTGAGGAAAAGTGCTCTTTTATTTGTTTTGTTTTCCTTACATGTTATTTGGGGGAGATGCTCATTGGTATAAGATCGGAATAACTGATATTGGGCATATATGGTTTAAAATGAAAGTACATTCAATGCTACTGCACAAAATTGGTAAACATATACTTGAGGAATTTGTTTTTCACATTTTTTAATTTATTTTTGGTAAAGTCAATAGAATACCCCAACAGCCGCCACTGCATTGAAAGTAGATGTCAAACTTACCAATAAGCTTTTGCAGATAACATGGATGAGACAAGTATAAATATCTAGCTTTATGTGGAGCAACATATACAGATATTGAATGGACATACACATAAACAGCAAATATTATCTTTCAGATTTAGCAGATTATTTGCTGTAATATAAATTTTAACTGAGGAGATGATTTGCCAGAAAAGCTATTCTTTAATATCACTAACATATAGGGTGGACCATTTAAGTTGAGACCTCCAAAACTGTTGTAGAAAGAAACGTCTGTAATAAAAGTTGCCTGATATTATGGGGGAAAGTAAATACCATTAGTCGTGCTTTGTTTGGAGGACGTTATGGTGGTCATTTTAGGGTCAATTTAATATTTTTAAATGGGAACCTACAATTAGGGTCAATTTAAATTCAATGGTCCACCCTATATATCATATGCTTCTTGTTCACATCTTCATTATGCAATGTGACTAGCTAGTTAAAATTGTGATCAAGATGACTACTTGTGGTTACAATGTTGCAGAGTTTTGAAACTCCAAGCTCAGGAATTTTGCAATTATTTATTGTAAACAACACACTGAGACGCTCATAATACTCCCTGAAACAAGAATCTTTGGGATATCGTCATTAATGTTCATTAAGCATATCACTAATCCTTCTGCTATAATGTTGGTCCACTATCCTTTTATGTTTAGTCCACCTTTTATTTTAGAAAGTATTGCATCACAGAGCTGCCTGTTCAGCATAGTTTTTAAACTCTTTTAAGCTTTCTGTCACTGTCTTGTTGACATTTTCTTTTCTTCTGCATCAATCTTGCACATGATGCACCTGGTCTTAACAAAATTAGAAAATATTGAGAGCATTGCAGCAGGTTTTAGTTTAGGGTAGGTTCTTGGAAACATTTTAATTTCCTCATCAACTATAAATGTCTCTGTTTTTATCACTCTCTCTTCAGGAATGTGCTTCACATACATAACAGGCTTGCTTGCCCCTGTGAAGTCTGTAGGAATGCTTCTAAACCACTTAAGTTCTTTATCTTTTGGTGAAGAAAATGTACTAACATTTTCATTTTGTGATTTGCTTTTACCAGCTACACTACAACTTGTCATTTTGAATTCCTGAAACAATTAAGTAATACCTCAGCATATTATCATAATTTATTGCACTAATTATCACAGAATCTAAATTATAAATCAGTTTACAAGGTTGAGCTTCTGGTATTTATGTAAGGCCCCCCACCCAAAAAAAAGCCTTGCAGAGGAATTTATTGTTACACTATTAAGCACAATAAAGGTATGGTAAATATCTGTGGTGTTGCATGAATAAATTAGAAATTGTTATTGTAAGTTTTGGCAATTTGACTAAATAGAATTATTAGCTACAAGAATTTTTGCACATAATACATCAGCTTTAAATACATACCTTTATTCTTTATTTTTGAATTATGAAGTTATGGAGTATAACGGCTGTGCAAAACTCTCTGAAAAACATTATCCTTTGTTAATAAAGAGCTGATAGAACATTATAAATGAAATAGAACATTGTAACATTTATTCCTCATTCACAGAATTTTTTGTTGTTTGCCGCACATCTACATTGCTGACGTCAAACAATATGGTGCTCTGCACTGGGGCCAGTATTTCTAGTGGGCTGTGACTCTTTCTTAGTGACATCATCTGCTTCCAGTAGTCAACGCAGAAGTGCAGTTCTCCATCCTTCTTTTTTCATACCACTACTGGTGAGGACAACTATCGGATTCTTCTACTATGTATCTAGTCTACATGTCTGCCATCCAGTTGTCTATCTCCTTCTGCTTTGCTAGTAGGACATGGTGAGGTGACTGGCTGAGCATCACCAGTGTTGATGTGATGTATCTCTCTACCAGCACAGCAATAATCATCCTTTCACAGGCTGAAGATGTCCTGAAATTCCACAAGCAGGGTAAAGACCCGCTTCTTCTTGCCTTGAGAGAAGTTGTCAGCCACTCCTGGACAAGGTTATGCAAGATGTTCGGTCGGCCTGTCTCTCTAGCCGCAGGCATAATAGACTGGCTAAAATTCCTCAAGACAGTCATGCTAAGCAGCTCCTGGTCCCAGTTAGTGGCATTAAGGACCCTCAATAGGACGGTCTCCTGAGCCGGGAGCAGGACCATCGTGACAAAGCCCATCTTGGTAGGGTCCTTCTCCATTCAGAATCATGTTTTCTGTTTGGGGTTTCCCTGACCAGACCATCACCACACTCTCGCTCGGCATCTAAGTGCCTCACTGGCTGCAACCCTCCTCTGGTTGGTTCAGCAAGATCTCATTGCGTCCCAGGTGCAATATGCGCCACCTGCCATCCACCTTGGCATCAAAGAACTGAAGGGTGTCCAGGGCCAGGATAACTTCCTCAGTGATTGCAGCAGTGAAAACCCATTATTGTAGCCTGCTTCTGCCAAGGGTCAACTCCAGGTAATCTTCCTCTCTCAAGGACAGGGTATCATCTGAGGCAGTTCATAGCTTGTAACACCTGACGGCATTTTCTTCTTTTGTAATCCCCGCACCACATCAGGGCCTGGTGATAGTGATGCCCCGTGTCTATACCCACGAACCCACCCATGCGCTACCAGAACATCCTCATCGTTCCCAGCCATGGTGTTCAACATGAAGCGAGGGGAAGGTGAGCCCCTCTTCACGCCGAACCTTAGTAGTTTCTTGATCCTCAACAAGGGTGTGCCTGCAGTCTGCCATTAGGTGTTTGGGTCTCCCACCCCCACTTCTACGATGGTACTGCCACATTGTTGCACTCTTGCCTTAAGTTGGGCACGGTAAGCAGAGGCCAGGCAATGTTCTCCACAGTGCCTATCTAGCAGTTTAATTAAGACGTCGGTCAAGCACCTGGCAGGGAAATTGCAAACGGTTTTATTTGCTTGCCCACACAGGGCTGCCAAAAGTTGTGTTGTCTTCTCCTCTGGCTTCCATCCATTATGGGCAGCAATAAGATTCAAACTGCTGTTTAAACACACCCACGATGAAGTGCTGTTGATTTTCAGAAGGTTCACTGTCTTTACATTATCGTGGGACTCACTACAACTTCAGCATGGATCATGGCTTCTAGGTCAAGGTGCATCTTAACTGCGGTGTCCATCATCCTCTTGCTTTCCTTTATCTGTTGGTCCAGATGCTCTTTCACTGCGGCCTCCGTCATCATCTGCTGGTCTAACAGTTTTTCTTGTTGATTTAGACATTCTTCCACTACATTCATTTTTCCTTCAATATCAGCTTTAATTTCTTCTATCTCCTTTGCAATGTTGTTTTTAAGTTTTTCATCATAACTTTTAATGTCAGATTTTTACAGAGTCCTTGTCGAAACCAAATTGGGATTTCATTGTCTACATCTAATTTCATTTCTGTCTATCTTATCCATTTCAGATTTCACTATCTTCATTTCTGTTCCCATCTCCACCATTCCAGATTTCATTTCCACCTCCACCCTCTTCATCCTGGATTCTACTTTCTCCATTCTGGATTTAATGGTGTTGATTATGTCTAATAATTCTCTATCCCATTTCATTCATTGGAGTGTTGAATGCAGAACTCCTTTTATTTCTTCTGATTACTAACTACTGAACACAGGACTCCTCTTCTTTCACTCTGGTTGCTTAGAGAACTCACTGTAAATCCTGTCAGCAATAATTACCTCACTCATTACCTGACTGCCATGAGCACGCTTGCCAAGATATATTTGCAGGAGCTTTGACAGAGTTCACAGGAGATGGTGAGGAATTATCCAGAATATCACCTTGGGTCTCAATAGTACTTTTGGAATTTACATTGGATGAAAGCACTCTCTGTTTATCTCTCTCCAACCAAACAATAAGCAGCACTGAAGGACACCTCTGTCTACCTGACGAAACCCTGCATACAGCAGTTACACCACAATATCTTAATAACATGCTATTGGTATACTTTGTCAATGCTAGTAATCTACATTTGTAGAAAGTTGTTGTTAATAATAATAATAATAATAATAATAATAATAATAATAATAATAATAATAATAATCATCATCCTCATTTCCTTTTTCACCCTGTTACTCAGTCTTGCATAGTGTCAAAATGTGCTCCTTAGTGTTACACATATGTGCAGTATGAAGGGACCACCATCACCAAAAATTCAAAATGATCACAATTCTACAAGTACTTCAAATATGAGTAATATACAGTACTTACTTGAACTGTTTTGTATGACACATACTATTTTATTAATAATGTTTCAATGCATGCACTCAAAAATTATCCCATTTCTGGAAGAATTCTCTCCTTCTTTACACATTAAATTGATTTAATAATTATTAACTGAATCCAGAGCTTTGCTCACATTACTGACAAAGATTCTTCTGTCTCTCCCTTGCATTCTCATTGTTTATTTCTTTTCCCCCTATGTCCCCTACATCTTCATCTCCCTCCCTCTGCTTGATTCTATTATCTCTTCCTCTTTTTATCCTCCATTGTCCTCATCCTATTATTGTCTCTCTGTGCAAAATCAAAATATGTTTTGGAAACCAATAAAAAACTGCTTTTTCTGGGATGTTAATAACAATAAACTATAAGTAAAAGCTTTAACAGTACACAAGCTTCTGCCTCTTCCTTATCTTGCAATGAAACTGGAATTATATTGTTTCTGGTAGTAACTGATTTATCTATGTGAATAATAATAGCATTCTTCAAAAAGACCTTATAATAATTAAGATACTTTTTTTTGAACCTCTCCTTTAAACATGCATACCATATTTTGTAAGTGGGACCTAAAGTGTATGATAAGCAAGATTCATAACAATCAGTTTGGGTATTTTTATATTAAAAAACTACAAACACAAATATATTTTAAAACTGCAATTTCTGGGTTCAGCATTGCTCCATTCTTTAAGTATAAATTGTTTAATCAAAATAAAAAATTTCTAGAACAATTTTGGTTTAATTTTCATTATATACATATTTACAATATTTGGGAGCTACTTACAAGTCTTGTATGACAATAACTGCAATTCCATTGGAGAGCTTATCAGCAAAACTCATTGTTCCATACACGAATGCTCCACTCTCAATATTTGGACCAATTAGATCTGCTGTAATGCCTAGACTTGTTACGAGCATAACAGATCCTCCCGCTCCTGCAACCAAATAAACAAAATTTTATAGCACACTCAAAATCTCTCAATGTATAGGGGATTTGTTTGCATTTAGCTTATTTTAATTATAATAATAATTATAATAATAATAATAACAACAACGATAATAATGATAAGCTTTGTTTGTAGTACAATCAGAAAAAAAATCTAATGTGTTACACTCATATGATTTTCTCTACCCAATATCATTTATTGTTATATAGGTTCTACAAACTATTCTTACAAAAGTTTAATTTGTATCTTCATGTTAATAGAGATAGACATTTGAAGAAATAGTTTCATTACACATTTCTTTGTAGGTACAAAGGGATACAGAAAACTGAATCAATAGTCAGATGTTTAAATGCAGGACACTAAATTCCAATTTCTTTTCATATCACGAGAAACAAATGACAACCACAGCACTTTCAAAAAATGACAAATTATTGAAAAACTCATATCAACGAACATTTCAAAAATGGCTTGTCACAAAAACGTTACTTGAAATAAACTGTGTGTTTTAAAGAGATCTACATAGTTTGTGTAATATGTATCTCTTACGGTTTACCCATTATACAAAATTCCTTCCTTCCAAATGAAGAGCACTTCACAGCTATTTCCAGAAAATTTAATATATACATTTTATTTGTCGTGTAAATAAATATCTTAAATATATGACATTTTAATAAAAATAATTTTTGAGAAAATCAAAAATACTGAACATTTTTCCATGTAAAGTGTAGCTTGGGGTAGGAAGGGTTTCTTCAAAGTCTGTGTGTCATGATTTTGGAAGAAGCTGAACTTCAATATCAAGTATGGTATCTGACTTTTCGTTTTTAAGTTATGTTGTACACGGACATACACACTTTTTTCAAAGGGACCTCAAAACATGTATTTCCAGTGAAATCTTGGTATTGAACTTTTTGGTGGAATGCAATATTCCTCTTCCTACAAGATATGTGATAAAGAAAATAAATAATTGCAACTGTCATGCATATATTGATGCAGTATTAATGTTATATTTATTTAACATTATTTTAGCCCCACGTTGTGGTAGCCAATTTGCGACGGTATTACTTATAATGTTTGTTTACATCACGTGTGTTGAAGCCATCTTGTGACATCATTCATTTGTTCGGTTTGTAGCTCCATCTAGTGTTAGCAATTTGTGGTAGTATTAGTGTTTGAAAGAATTTTAAGTTTTGTTTACTGTCCTCCGGCTAGCTATTATTTCAGTCGAACATGTCTCTTGATCAGGGTTGTGTAAACGGAAAGGAATCTTTTATCCAAATAAAACACTGATGAAGAAATTTGTTTTACACATTTATTGTCGAACACGTTAACTATCACATTTATACATTGATCTTAACACTCGCCAAATTGAAACTGTTTTAATAACTTCATTACTAATCACTCTTAATTCGCGTACTTCAACTTTGTGTATAATTAACTTTATAATACTTTAGATTTTCGTAACTTGTGAATCTATAGCCGACGTATCTCATACAAATATTTTGACGAACTGAAGACGACATGTAGTGCACAAAGAATTTTGATGAACTGAGCATGAAGCTACCTCTAACCTACCCTATTTATACTCCTGCATCCAGATACGCCTAAAGATTATAACTGAGCTGCAATTGGCTAATAAAACGCGCCAACATTAGCATCTATTTTAATATCCAATGAAAATTATGAATACATATGCTTTAGGGAGAAAACATTCCAGAAGTTTCTACCGCAAATGCGCCAACATTACGTAACTTCCTCGTTTCCAATAATGATAAACAGCTCACCCCCTCGTTGCATTATTGCGCTATTATTGACAGTTTCAGTAAGGCCGTATAAACTTATTTCCCAATAATAATTACAATTAATAAACATCTGAAATCAATATCACATAAAAATGCATATTCATATTACAATCATTATTTACATTTAAGTAATTTGTAATACAAATTACTGCATCATATGCCCCACTAGAAACATAATTATAAATATTTACAACTTGTTTGGAAATTTTATAATTGGGTTTTTAGTCTCCTAAATCTTGGAACACACGCTATCACTTTCACTTAACACTTCACACGTATTTAACACACGACATGTTTTTCCTCTATCTTGCCACTACTTACTGGCTGTGGTTTAATGTGTTTAGACTTTAATCTGACATTACAAATTTTTTTTTTATAGCATATACTATACCCTAAATTATTTATTTACTGTTACAAATTTTTTTTTTTTTTTTTTTTTACTTTCTTATATTGTTGATAACAATTTGTGCATTTAAGAATTTTTTTTAATTACTATACATATTTACCAAAATATTCACCCTTTATACAAATATATTTTCATCTATTAAATCTAGTCACTGTTTCACATTTTCTGTTTGCTACATAAGTATTTGTTTTTAATTATTTTTACCCATTTTTGTTATTTTGTACTTTATCTTAACAATACTCTTGGAATAGTATTTATGTACTTTACTTTAATATAACATCATGCTATATTTCACATGTCCAGTTACTAATAAAATGTTATTTTCCTCTTAAATATTTAGTCATGTCCAAAATTTATTTCTCCTTTCTGATGACATACATATATAATTAACCCTCTTACGTTCCAATACGTTGCTCTGGATTTCGTCTTTAACTATCCAGCATTTACTATTTATCATCTTTGTCTACTGTTTCACCTTGATCTTCATTGTTGTATGGTTTCAGCATCTCAATATGGAACTTTCCTATGCTTTTTCGAGTTGTTGGATTACATAACTCATATGTATTAGTTCCATATACTTCAACAACTTCATATGGTCCATGGTATTTGAGAAACATTCGCCAATAAAGTTTATTTGTTTTATCCAACAATTTCTTGGTTTTAACCAAAACTAAATCTCCTATTTTGATCCTCCATTCCTTTCTCTTCTTTTCTTCATGTTTAATTTTTCTTTTTATGGCCTTTTTCTTCATCCTCTCGAATGCTTTTCGGAACATCTCTTCTTCTGTTTGTGGTATTGAATGCGCATCTGGAATGACTTCTGGAATTTTCTTACACATTGTATTGATCTTCTTTCCTAACTTAAGTTCACATGGTTTGTATCCTGTCACATTGTTTACGGTTTCATTTAGTAGATTCTGAACGAAATTCACGTATTCATACCATTGCGTTTGTTTTTGATGACACAGCACCCTTAAATAATTTGAAATTTCCTTAATTTCTCTCTCCACTGGGTTGGAGTTCGGTCTGTATCTTGACGAAAAATATTGTTTAATGCCATTTTCTTTCAGTCCGTCCATAAATTTTTTTCCTGTGAAGTACGTAGCATTATCGCTCAATACAGATTGGATAGGTCCTTCTTCTATCACATATGACTTGAGTAGTCTATTCAAACATGCTAAACCTGCAGGTTTTCTCAACGGGTAAATTCTTACATATTTGCTGAATATATCATAACAGACAAATATATATTTGTTTCCAAATTGACTTGGAGGCATCGGACCATGAATATCAATACTAATTACACATCTCGGCTTATCCCTTATAACCGAATTAGTTTCAAATGCATATGCTGGATTTATTTGCTTTGCCTTCTGACACAGGTTACAGCACGAGATAAATTTTCGAACTTTCTGACGCAATTTGGATTTGTATAAATTCTCTAAAATCATAGAAGTTGTCCGGTCCGTCCCTGAATGTGCTAACCCTTCGTGAAAATTCTTAATTAGTTCCTTTTCCATGCTTTTCGGAACCATTACCTTCCAACTAGGCATTTCTTTTCCATGCTTCTTGTATAATGTCCCATCCCGAATTGCTACAATTTCTTTCTTTGCATCTTCAATTAATGGTGCCTTTTCTTTAGTTCTAATAATTTTGCGTCCTCATTTTGAATTTCCCCAATATTTTTCAATTTTCTAATCATTTCTTTGCTTAAAGGAATTTCAATTGTCAATATTTTGACTTCATTTCGAGGCCTTTCAATATTTTCGGGAATTTGTGGTTTGTAGTTCAATCTTGATAGCAAATCACTGAAGGTATTATTTTTGCCAGGAATGTGTATAATCTCAATATCGAATGCAGATATTGCATGAATGTATCTAGCAAGTTTTCCACTACATAATCTACACCGTTGTATGAAAGTTAAGCTGATGTGGTCTGAATATACTTTCACCTTTTGCTGATAAATATAAGTTTTAAAACGAAGTAATGAGAAATATAGAGCTCCAATTTCTAACTGAGTTACTGAAGAATTCCGTTCAATATTTGTAAGTCCTCTAGAAGCTGTACTAATGACGTGAAAGTCATTGTTGATGTCTCGCTGTCCTAAAATTCCGGCGTATCCTTGCATTGATGTGTCGACATAAATCTCATATTCCAAATCTTCTCTGGGCCTCTCGAGTAATATGGACTTAATGGGGATCGAAACGTCATGGAACAAACATTTGCATACATTAAAGATATGGATGAGAGATTAGGAAATAAACTCAATGGAATGGAAAAGGAACTAATAGATATTAAGGGAGAGATTAAAAATGAAATGCAAGATATACGAAATGAGGTACAGAAAGTTAAAAGAAGAGTTGAGCTGATGGAAGAGAGACACCGAAGATTTAATTTGGTTATAGCAGGAGTGAAAGAAAGGAATGGAGTATGGCCTGTAGATGAGGTCAGAGAGATTATAGAAGGAAAGCTTGGTTTGAAGGTACAGGGCTGGGAGATTAGAGAAGCATTTAGAGTGGGGAGATCAAGAGGAGCCAGAATGATAGTTGCAAGATTTACAACTGCAGTTTGTTTATGAAGTATTGAAGAAATCAAAGCTACTAAAAGGAACAAATATCTTTATAAATAGAGATTTATCGGTGGAACAACGGGCCTTGAAGAAGGATCTAATACAACAAATGAGGCTGGCAAGAATGGAAGGGAAACGGGCCTTCATAAAGAACCTACGATTATGGGTCGATGGGCTTATGGTGATGGGATACGAAAGTGACACAAGGAACAGCAGATCGCAGGGGCAGGATATGATTCAGCGATATTCATCGGCGACTAGAGAGAAGGAATGCAGAGGAAGTCCAAAGAGCAATCGGAGACCAGAGGATAAGGTTAGACATATGGAAGTTACGTCACCGGCACGTGGGGCTGGCGGAAAGAAGATGACAGTGTTAGAGGGTAGGCGTGGCCAAGACGCAGGCAGAACGTCAGATCAGAGTGACGTAAGGGCATCAGCTGGCGAAATAAGGAAAATGGAAGTTATGTCACTGCTAAGTGGGGCTGGTGGGAAGAAGATAGCTGAGTCAGAGAAGAGATCAGGAGCCGAAGCAGTGACGTCAGATCAGAGTGATGTATGGACAACAGCTGGCAAAGTTTGGAAAGTGGCATCATCGAGGAGGGAGGGAGTTCAATCGTCACGTGATATGATTGCGGGCAGGGCAGTGGCGGGGTTTCAGAGTGGTGAATTGGTGGAAGAAGAAACTATTGTGTTAACACCCAATGGGAGTCTACGGATTGTGGACAGAAACAATGCGGGACTGTTAAAGGAGCCACCAGAAATAGATTTATGGAGTAGGAAAGTGTGCCATACATATAGAAATAGTGCAGGTTCTGTGAGAAATATGGGAAAACAGAAGCAGTAATAATGAGGAAGTATATAGAATAGGAAGGGAGAGTGACTATAGAATGTATAGAAAGCTACAAAGTAGACAAAGTAAAGACAAGGTTTTGATAGGCAAGTGATAGATTTTATGAAATTGTGAAGTGAATGATTTAGATATAAAGGACGGTAAATACGAGAGGGTTAGGAGGAAGAGGTACATTTCTTAGTATGAACGAGCAAGTGTTATGGACGATTAGTGCGGGGAACAAGTAAACATTCTCTAAATTGCATCTAATAGTTCCCATTTCCCGCTGATAGGGAGTATTAAAGACGGCGGAGGAAGCAAGGGAAGGAGATGGGAAGGGGACAAGAACAGTAAGCAGTATAGTGAATTTAAATGAGAAACGTTAGCGATATGAAGCTAACTCAACACACATGCCTTGTAAATGCGGAAGCTTGGGTACGATCGGCAAAAGGAGCTAGGGCTCGACGCTGATCATGCCCAAATGATTGTATTAGCTCAACACTCAATAAAGATATCAAAGATATCAATATGGACTTAGCAAAGAGTTCCTTTACTCTCTCAAAACATTTCTGATGATCCTCTGTCCATTTCCACTTATTGTTCTTTCGGAGTAGCTGCCGCAGTGGTTCTATTTCAGCCGAATACCTTGGTACGAACTTACTCTGAAAGTTCAATACCCCTAAGAGACGTCTAATTTGTTTTACGTTCCTGGGTGACGGAATTTTCATTATTGCTTCTATTCTTTTCTGATCAGGTCTTATACCTCGTTCATCCACTACATAACCCAGAAAATTTATTTCCTTGACACAAAATTTTGATTTTAGTATGTTCACAGTCATACCATGTTGTTGTTGTTTATTTAACACATAATGGACATTATTCATGTGTTCTTCAAATGTTTGACTAATGATTAGGAAGTCGTCAATATACTTTATTAAAAAGTCATCTGCAGAATTTCCAAAGATACTGTGAATGGCTCTCAAAAATCCACTTCCTGAGTTTTTTAAACCAAAAGGATTTACACAAAAACGATACTGGATCCCTGAGTACTGAAATGAAGTGTAATCACGCACTTGTGGATCTAATTCCACTTGCCAATATGAAGCAGTGAGGTCAATGGATGTAAGAAATCTCCCTCTTGAAAGTTTCGTAATTAATTGTAAGAACATAGGTTTTCACGGCCGGTGTCACAATTATAACTAATATGATTTTCCGGGCTGTTATGCCGTGGTCTGCTGAAGAAAGATTTCCCAGACGTTTCGTCCACAACTGCGGTGGACATCTTCAGTGTCGCGGACGAAGTCTTCTCGGTGAAAGTATCGCAGCGTCATCACTCTTAATTCGCGTACTTCAACTTTGTGTATAATTAACTTTATAATACTTTAGATTTTCGTAACTTGTGAATCTATAGCCGACGTATCTCATACAAATATTTTGACGAACTGAAGACGACATGTAGTGCACAAAGAATTTTGATGAACTGAGCATGAAGCTACCTCTAACCTACCCTATTTATACTCCTGCATCCAGATACGCCTAAAGATTATAACTGAGCTGCAATTGGCTAATAAAACGCGCCAACATTAGCGTCTATTTTAATATCCAATGAAAATTATGAATACATATGCTTTAGGGAGAAAACATTCCAGAAGTTTCTACCGAAAACGCGCCAACATTACGTAACTTCCTCGTTTCCAATAATGATAAACAGCTCACCCCCTTGCTGCATTATTGCGCTATTATTGACAGTTTCAGTAAGGCCGTATAAACTTATTTCCCAATAATAATTACAATTAATAAACATCTGAAATCAATATCACATAAAAATGCATATTCATATTACAATCATTATTTACATTTAAGTAATTTGTAATACAAATTACTGCATCAATATTTAAATTTCTCTCTTGTAAAATTGAACTGCATATGCATTTATCAGTCACAAATTTTCCTACGGTCCAAAAATGTCCCTCAGTTGTGGCTGATACATACCACAGAAGGTTGTTTACAAACAAGGGTGTCTTACATGCTTATTCTGTATAAATTATAACAACTGTATGGCATAATACAAAGTAACTTTTAAAGTTCTTTTGAGAAATTTTCAGGTAAGATGGCAGGAAAATGTATGTTGGGAACAGAAAGTATACAGGTGGAGGGAGCATTTCACTTGTTTTGTTAAGGAATCAGTGAGACAGAACTACATCATAATTCTTCTAGTTGTAGTCCTTAATTCCTTATACTAATAGCGGCAACCTGTATTCTTAAAGTTAGAGGCTGTTCTCATTTTAAGAGAATATGCTAAAATGTATTTTGTGAAGATAGCTGCTAAATTCATTCAAAACTGAACAAAGCATGAATGCACTGGATATGAGAGAGATACAAGCATAATACTTATTGTATGCAGCATGTTGGGTGGTAGGGAGCTACCTATTAACCATAAATTTGACTTCACTAAAGTGAAATTTGTATGGATGTTCATTACCTGTGACAAGATTTAAACAAAAGATATATAACTGGCTAATTGATACACAGTATTATTCAATTGAAAGTTTTTTTTATGCTAATAAGAATTTCTAACTTTATAAAGGCTTATTGTTTACTATCTGTAGTGTTGCAAAATATGTACTTTAACTTAAGTGATGTTAGTGTTACAATTCCGACTCACCTTTAAATAAATTCAATACACATCACTGTTTCTAGCTTCTTTTCATTACAATATGTACTGTATTATTTATTGCCAATCTATTACATATTGATGTGTTTGTATAATATATATATATATATATATATATATATATATGTGTATATATTAATATCTTTATTATAAACTTCACATTGTACACAGTTATCTTGATGTTGGAATATGAGCTGAAGCTCTCCTGGCATTGTGAATAATCAGATTTTCTTGGACTTCCAGCCAGGTGTAGAGTTGGTTAGAAACAGATGTTTTGGGAGCGTACACCGTTCCCTTCTTCAGGGTAGCTAAATGATGTAAAATTAAGAGTCTACCATATTTATACTAATGCCTGTGGAGTTAGGCCCATACCTCTTATAGAACAGGTCGGGTACACTAACATGGTAAAAGGCATGGACATTATAGAAAATCACTTAGTCAAGTAGCTATCTGACGTGATGATTTTGAGTTTATGTTGCTTTTAATAAAGTTTTATGGCTGGTTTCCAGATCATGCTGAGTTGTAGTCCAGAATCTTAGTTCAGGCTACCTTTCTCAGATGGGATGGGATGAGATGGATGAGAGATGAGTAAAGCTTCCTTCACCCTCCGTTACCAGTAACCTGCACACTTGGCTAATCAGCTGCTCTGCCGAAGCTGGCCCTGTGGTCTTGTTCAAAACAGTGTTCCACTAAAACCAATTTTTCTGGCTGCGTCAGACATATACTTCTATTGTGTTCAGTAATTCTGGTGGATATTGTTCTTCCGGTTTGGCCTATGTAGGTGGTGCTGCATTCACAGAGGATGCACTAGACATGTGGTACTCTCAATTAAAGGTTGTATTTGACCGTCTGATAAGGTTTCTATTTTGGGCAGAGGTAAGTGAATCATCTTGATGTTGTGTTTAGCTAATAATATGCTAATTTTACTTGATAAATTGCCAGTAAAAGGAGCACAAGCTGAAGTGGTTGGTTTTTTCTGTAGTCAATCGTGTACTTGTGGGCTGTTTGCATGTGACTCTTTTGATGGAGGTTTTGATATCATCTATTGCATAGCCGTTTTGACGGAAAGTGTAGCTGAGGTGTTTTAGATCTTCTTGTAGATGGTTGTGGTCTGAAATGGCAACTGTTTTGTGGGGAGGGTGTTCAGTTACATCTACTCATTGAGACTTGTGGTGGAAGCTGTTGGCGTTCAGATAGAAGTTCGTATGGTTCAGTTTCTGGTAGATTGCATGCCTTAGTTTTCCATTGTTGTTTTTTGAGGTCATGATGTCAAGAAACGTAGGAACCCCATCCTTCTCCACTTCCATTGTAAACAGTATCTGAGGACGATGACTGTTCAGGTGCGTTAAGAAGTCCAATAGTGTGTCCTCCCCATGTGGCCAGATGACAAAGGTATCATCCATATATCTGAAAACTTGGGTAGCTTTCAAAGGTGCTGTCTCAAGAATCTGATGTTCTAGATGTTCCATGAAGAAGTTGAACACTGTTGGCAAGTGTGGGAAGCACACTGTTACTTCGTCTACTTGCTCGTAGTATGTACCATCAAGCATAAAATAAGTTGAAGTCAGCAAGGTAACATTTAAGAAGATGATCAATGCCCCTCTGCCATGGATATATATCGCTGGATTGATGAAGTGTTACATGTTAAAGATGAGGATTTATTAGCTATTCAACTAGTAGGTAAACAGAATGCAGATTACATAAAGTTTACGAACAAACAACACAGTTTATGACAGCTACCTGCAATGTCACAGGGGTGAATCCATAATCAAACTCTTAAATAGGACAACTACAACTGCAAACATTACACCCATTTAAGATGATCTGATTACTGTAAATATTCTAAACATTCTGCTTATAATTCCAAATGACTGTATACATATTGTGCTAGTTTGGGACGGAAAAGTGTGATATGTTGAAAGGGACAATTGAGCGATTTAATGTGGAAACTGGATCACTTCTATGTAGCTTACAAATCCAATTCTGTCCAACATATCATTCTTGGTCACGAAGCTTATGTAACTTAACCTGGACAAGAACAGGTTTGCTACTCATGTGGATCTTCTCACCTCTGACAGACATGTCCTAATAGAGGTTTCTGGCAGCCAACCAGTGTTCAGCAAAGGATGCAGTTCATGTTCAGTGACCTGTTCAAGCAACACAGCTCATCACAAGACCCGTCTACTAACAGAGTCTCTGTAGCACAACCTGATGATTCACCTGTTGTGGGTATTCCACCCATTGCTCTGCTGCTGAAACCTGACCACAATAGAGACCAAGCCTTGGGAGGTCATCTCTTCATTGTTCCTCTCCAACATATCTTGGCACAGGAGCAGCTTCTAGGCAATGACCAGTCAAATGTAGCAACTAGAAACCCCATTATACTACCGTAGCACAATGATAAATGTCTCTCTTGACTAAGAAATCTTGCTCTCTGATGAACTCAAGTGATGGCAATTGGATTGATGCTATGGATGCAGAACCCTTTTCAGCTAAAGGACCTTTAGTACCACCACAAAAAGCAACGAGTTACAAGAACTCAAGTGTTGGTTCAGTATGCATCATAAAAAGGTTGAAAACAATAAACTTAGATTTCCTCTCCTTTGTAAACCGGAGTAGTGGCTACAATGTCAACATGGTTTGATTTGTGGGCATTACCTATTTATTTTTTCTCTGTATAAGCCATACCTTACTTGTGGCTACAGCAAACTTCCATAGCAGTTTTTCCCAGACCAAACTATACGCAGTGCAACAATTTCTGTATGACTATAATATTGATATTTTATTCCTGCAAGAAGTTACCTTCACAGAGTTTTCTTCTTTATGGCACTGTATGATACATGTTAACTTAGGAATAGATCGCCGGGGTACGGCACTCATCACAAAACCTGGGATTGTTTTCCAGTCCATTGAACACCTTCCATTTAGACATGGTATCAGTGATGTTTACCAGAATTACAGCTTCATCAATATCTATGCACCTTCAGAAGTAACAAACGTAAGGAAAAGGAAGACTTCTTTCATGTGGACTTACCTTCTTTCTTCAAATCTTACCTCATCACTGGATCCTGGCTGGAGGCTACAACTGCATCCTTCATCAGGAAAATTGTACTGGTTTCTACACACCTAGGACAAGTTTGCAACAGCTGACAACCAGTTTCCATATGACAGATGTGTGGCTGCTGCAACATAAGTATGTCACTGTAGCTCGGCTTCCCATCCGGATCGCTTCTACCTTCCTCGGAACTTGCTGGTAATGTTAGTTCCATTGCTAACATCCCAGTATCCTTTTCAGACCACTTAGCTGTCATTCTCCACATTGACATATGCCTCTCCTTTTTCACTACTGGATGCTCCTATTGGAAAATCAACATGCCATCATAGATCTATAGTGGATGAAATATCAGATCTGTGAGAGCACTGGTGTATGTCAAGCCTCAATTACATTTCTTTAGGCATACATCTTATACATATCTTAGGGGTGAAGAACATACGCTAGTGTTTCTTCCAGTGCCTCTGGTTTCTTCAGAAACTGTCTATGGATGGTGGTAACCTTTGTACGTGATCTAATTTCTAGAAGGCCAAAATCTTAAGTATTTATAGGAGGTGCATGAAGGCTTACAATTTAGGAGTTGTCTGCATACATTGATGGAGGGGCAATATATAAATTTGCATCATCTTATACAGATTTACAAACGTCACCACTCCAGTCTCATATTAAAGGTGCAGGATGAATCTGGGCAACTGCACACTACACAGCCTTCTGTTAGTTGCACATTTTGCCCTCACTTCCAAAGACATTTCTGTCAGGGCACATCTGGCTTTCCCTTGCTCATTCACTTTGACTCCCATAAATCTCGATCTCTTACTGACAAGGAGCTGCAGCCTCTTGGCTGACTGACCGAAGTTCTATTTTGCCATTCTTCAGGGAAAGACCTTCAAAACACCTGGCAGTGATTATTTAGCCCTGGAGTTCTACTGTAAATTTTGGGATGTGTTATGTAACAACTTAGATGCCATTTTACAGCATGGACATCTCTGTGCTTCTCAAAAGTATGGTGTTCTAAAAGAAACTTCACTCTTCCTCTATTGATGACTTTCGCTCCATTACGCTACTCAATTATAACTATAAAATTTTTACTTATGTACTGACCAATAGAATTCAACCTCTTCTGAGGAAGCTCATTCATCCCTAACATTGTGGCATCCTGAAATGCAACAGATGCAATGTTTTGTGCACCCTGCGCAATTCCATTGCCTACACTTCTTAGGGTTACCGGACGTTATCTTTTGTCATTGGATTTCAGAAATGCATTTGACAGTGTTTATCATGCCTTTTTGTTCCAATCTTTGGCTTGGCATGGCATCAGTGATGTTTTTACCTCCTACAAGTGCTTGTGTATTGATATCTCCAGCTGTATACAAATTAATAACTTTCTCTCCTACGAGTTTCCCATTGCTCGTTCCATTCAACAAGGATGTCTAGCATCACATTATTTACTTTAGCATTACGTCAATTCGTTTGTTATCTACAAGCTAAGATTGTTGGGATTTCCTTGCATAATCACAGACAGTACACTGACATATGCCAATGATGTAAGCATTATCCTCATCTACACTTCTTATGGCATGTCTTGCAACCCTTCAGTGACGTATCCAGTCTTCAGATCAATAAGGAGAAGTTCAAAGCTCTTCTCTTTAGACATTGGTCTATACCTCCACAACTAGTGCCACTACAAATTGTTTCCAGGTTTTGGGCATTACCTTTGCAGCATCAC
The DNA here is from genome assembly GCA_030765065.1 of Deroplatys truncata. Taxonomy (NCBI): domain Eukaryota; kingdom Metazoa; phylum Arthropoda; class Insecta; order Mantodea; family Mantidae; genus Deroplatys; species Deroplatys truncata. Next base: position 123,942,011 of record CM060978.1, read on the forward strand.
TGGATGAAATGTAACACCTAAAACGGAAACCCTCAACTCTCTATTTTAAACTCTGCCAAGGATCTGCACTCGAGGTCTATGTCAGTAATGGCACAGTTGGGTAGTCCAATGTACCTACTAATCAGTATTGGTTTGTAGCCCAAACTATACGTATATACACGCCAGATCATCTGTGCGATTTCATGGTTGATCTGGAAAGGCTGTGTCTATCTCGTATTTATCTCCCCTTAAGGGGCAGAATGGGATAATAAACATTGGTTTCAAGTGCCTGGCTTTGTTTCTTAGTCGTTCGTTGGGAAGCAGATACAAGACATGAATTCTAGTTTTTCTGCCTCCTGGATATATTCCTGGTCCACTCATATTGACCTGTGTAATTCCGTAAACCTTCGATCCATTTTGGCTTCATTGTGATACCTACAAATGTATTTCTTGGAATGGTGTTACTGAAGTCCAGGATGTCCCAATCCAGAAGGCAACTTGCACAAAGAATCTAACAGGAACTTATTCAATTCTGTGAAGTGCCCTCAATGAGCATTGAATGTGTTGCACCACCTAATCTTAACTACCAACAACTATGGAAGAACATCAACAGTGCTGTACTTATGTACAGCAACCCACTCCTTTTGGTACTAAGCAGTTCATGACATCCTACCAACATGTCAGGTGACTCGCAGCTATTCACCTGAGTGATTCCTCAACATGCCCTCATTGTGATCAACTGAATACAATAACACATCCCATTGCCACTTGCTCCATCATGTCTGCTGTTTATACCATCACTGTAAACTTCCTGCAACAGTTAGGTGTTGCTAATTGCACTTTGAAAACTTTTCTTTGTCCAGATTTTTAACAGTTTCAATAAAGTGTACTAATATACTAATTCAAGAATGAATGAAAAAAAATGTTATGAAATATATTTTATTAGTATGCTGCAGAAATCACCGTATCTATGGTAGGGGGTCTAAAACACTGCACGTTGATTCCTTTTCTTTTTCACGGTTTTCAAAGTTCCCACCTCCTTCACTTTCTTCCTCATTCTGGAAACAGCATTCACAGTCACACTATCTGCATCTGATGTTAATTTAATGCCACTCTTAACAGTAAGGGTATCATAACGCTCACACAAATAGTTGAATACATTCAAAACTGTAATTTTTTCGCCACTTTTAATGACTTTGCCACTTCTATATTTAATTACACTGCTCTGGTCTGCTACAAACTAAGCCACGGTCACAATGTAAACCATTGCTTTGCTCCATTAAACAATGCGAGAATGCTGATCTGCATGGCCATGATAAGAAATAGAAGCTAATTATTCAAGTTATGTTTAAATAAAACATTAAAATATCCTTATTGACCATCTTTATTATTTGAAGAACAGAAAGAGTGATAATACATCTAGTTCAATAACAAACTATTTTTATTTGCTTGAAAGGTGTGCTGTGGTGAAGGGATGTGCATTTGTTTATACTAGACCCTTTCTTGCATTGGATTGAGTCTAGTAAGTGTATATTTGATTCAAATGGTGTTCTATAAAATGATCATTTTGCTTCACTGTATACTAGTTCCACTTTTAATTAATATTATAACTAATGTAGAAAACATACATTACAAAATGGCAGAACTACAATAATGTTTTGACCCCCTGATTAAGAATATGTTCAGTAATAAGTACACATTTTCTTGATTTAGATTGAGTCACACTTTTTTACACTCACCTTCACTAATTAAAGTTACATAAAACAGGAAACGTTTTAATCTTTAACACATTTTCTTCTTAAATGTTTGGTGTGCATGCATACAAGAGCCACATCTGACTATCTGACAACTGTCATTTCAGTATGATGGCAAATAGTAACAACCACATCCTCTAAAACAAATGCAAACTTGGCCCTACAGATTACTAATTAAACATGTTACCCATTAAATCACACAGGTGTGTACAGCTGAGCTGGTCAGGCTGCATATATGGTTGAATGAAGAACAATACAAAAACCAAAGGAAGAAATCAACACGGCTTCCCTGGGCACACTGCATTTCTTACCGTTTCTAGGGCACTTCATGATGCCATGACTTCATTTTATCGGCCGGTGCTGTCACCTTGAAGGTGCTATCACACCTTGTGCTATATATCGAACAAATAAGCATGCTAGTTCTGTCAACTCATTGGCTAATTACAAATAGATGTAGGTGAGGAATGGCCACCTTCCTCAACTAGAAGAGAGGAGAGGTAATTTGTGTCTCCTTTTAATATGATGGAGACCGATTTTGTGAATCTTTCACAAGGTTATTAATGAATATATAGCAAATGCCTGTTTGGAAATGCTCTTGAATATGAGTCAGTTCTCAAGATGTTGGCATTTTAATCCTCAAACATCAGTTATAGATTTTCATATAAATTAGCATTTCCTAGCTTAGTGGCCAAGATGCTGACATGATAGGTTCTCTGGTTCATGTCATTTAACTTACCTTACTTGCTTATCTTTTTTGCTCTTTCTTCCCTTGCTTGTCACTTCCTTAAAACAGATTCCTATATTTATCCTTTCTTACTATTCCAAGACTAATGGGAGAACACATTTTTGTGTTTCTCATAAAAAGTACCATTACAAGAGGATAAGAAAGTAACTTCTCCTACATTCTTAACGGTAAGTCAGTAGAGATACATGTTTATGAGGAATATGATTGTTTTATTTGAGAGACGTTCTTTAACACATTCAACCATTTGTTGTAACAGACAATTACGTTTAAAATAAAGAGAGTTGAGGGTAAGTTGCTGGTTAGTATATAATTCTGTGGTACCTATATAAAGAATCACAGCTAACAAATCTATGTTTATATCTAGAGTGGAGCACTATTGTAATACTATGATAAAAATGAAACATCCTGGTTCAAATCCTTCTCATGATAATGAATTTTATTAACTGCATTCACCCTTTATAGTGTCACATTTAAGATCTCTTGTTAATACCTGTAGAAATAAATGGAATAAATAGTTAAACTTATTTTACATTTTCATATAAGTACATATTTGCTTACCAAGTAAGACAGCAACAGCATATATTTCGTAGGATGTAAACAGAGTTCCTGACCCAAGTTGTATCCACAGGCAACTTATAATACCAAGGCCTCCTCCAAAAAGAAATGCAAACTGGAAAAGACAAATTTTAAAACATTTTAGTATACAAAAAATGCTTTTGAGTTCTTCTCTTCTGGGAAAGCACAGAAAAGTTTTTTGACATTTATGTGCACACATTGATTTAATTATTCTAGCTTTACTTTCTACACCAAAATTTACTGGAACATGTTTCAGAAATTGCTGCCTGCTTTATCAGCCTAGACTTACTGTCGCACTTCTTTCTTTGGCTTGCACATGGCATTTCCTGGCTGGATGTATTAAGCAAAGAGATCATTTTCACATGAAACATGTAAATTTAATAATTGTACTCGTGTATGAACAATTTTTTCTCAAATGAAAAGTTCCAATGGTTTTCAAAGAACTTTTAAAAGCTTAGTTTTTTTCTTTCAACTGATGATTTGCAGACCAAAAATGCTCTGCAACTGCTAATTTCTCATTTTGTTTATATTTCACATTTCTCAAGCATTCTATAAACTTGTGTCCATGTTCCTCTTTGTCTTGCCGTTGTATATTTTCCTGCAATCTTTACATCCAATTTCATAAATACCAGAAGCTTTTCCTAACACAAAGGAATTTAGTCCTTTGTGTTGGCCGTAAGAACGTTTTTTAAGCAATATTGTTGACCGGGGTTAGGGTTATACAATATTCTTTGAATATTTTAGTGAATTTCAGGAAGGCCTATGGGTGGAAGGTGAATTTTTTTTTTAACTTTTTGGTTTCTTTATGTCACTTAGTGTGGTGATTTCCTTTATTTATTCATTTCTTTTATCTTCCTGTCCACAATCACTTCCGTAAAGCCATTTTAAGCATAGTTTCTAGGATCTTCTTGTACTCATCTGCGCCTAGGGTATGCTTAAAAGTCTGAGAGTGAGGCTGCTTACTATTGTATATTTGTATTCCCTGGGGCTGTACTTATCATTTATTAATGTAGTTATTCCTATAGATGCCAAAACTTAGTTTATTCCAATTTTTCATTTTTTTAAGTTTTGTTTATGGACCCTCTTTAACTGTTGTGGCCTTTAGCGTCCCATTCTATATTGGGCATGAAAGACCAGTAATTTTGCTCAGAGGCCTCTTTATCAGGCTTGAGATTCTTTTACGTGCCATAAATCTACGACACAGGACCACCGGCTTTACTTCGCTTCCGAAGGAAGCCATGCTAAGGATTTTTATGCCCGAAAAAACTCCATCACCCTCAGCCAGGTTTGAACCCGCAACCTGATGTACTGGTAAGTTCAGTAGAGTTGTTGAATCCTTAAAAAAACTTCTTGTCTACTATGGCAAAAATGTCATCTACATATCTGTACTGTAATTAACACATGTGCAGGAATGCTTCTGTTATATGTATTTCCAAGAAACTCATGTATTGGTTGGTCAGAAAAGAAGAGAGTGGGTTGCCCATTGCTAAACCATTCACTTGGGAATATAGTTTGTTCCTACATATAAAGTAATTCTAAATTGATGCTCAGTTTGGTCAGTATCTAAAATTCCTCTGTTGCTTCCTAATCAATATCTGTGAAGCATAGGCATTTTATCAAAATATCTTCTAGCTTATCTTTTGGTATGCTGGGGAACAGTAAAATGACATAAAAGCAAACAAGTAGATTATTTTTCTCTATCTTTAATTTTCTCAATGAGGTCATAAATATTGCTTATGCTAAGACATTTTGGTTGTGGAAGGTCCTGAAATGTTTTGAGTATGTGGGCGAGTTTATGGTGTTGAAGACTGGATGTATTTTATTGTTGGCTTTGTGAATCTTTGGTTATCTATATAATCAGCATGTAGTTGGGTTGCTTTATATCACAGCTTTCTTTTCTTGCTCTCCTAAAATGGTTTTTACCTCTTTCAGCGTAGATAGCAGTGTTTTTGTGTCAAATCTGTTTTTAATGGCTCGAAATCACTACATGCAACATGAAACACAAAAAAAACAGAATCTAATAACATGGTTCCCTCTCGCTACATAAAAATCATGAGGAATCAAAATAAAATAATTGTACTTGGATATTGTGCTTTTAATACTAGAAATTGTGCTTAAAAATGGCTTCATGAAAGAGATTATGGACAAAGAAACATAAGGCTTTTAAAATCCCTTTGAAAACGGGGGAATCGTCCATTTAGAAAAAGACTGTTCATACATAAAAATGAACACAATTTATGAAACTTTAATGTTCCACATGAAAATGATCTCATTGTACAGTACATCCAGCCAGGAAAACCCATCTGCAAGCCTCAGGAAGAAGTATGACAATAGTGAGTAAAAGCTATGATGGAGACAGTCTCCAAAACAAGCTCCAGCAAGTTGGTGTAGAAAGTGAAGCAAGAGTAATTAAAATTTCCATTTGTGCACGTAACTTTAAGAACATGGTTAGTCTAAAGGAGATGAATGACAATATATGAGTCAACTGTATAGGTAATATCACACAGCAAACAACCCTCAAAAAAAGAAAGAAAAGGAAAAACAAAAACATATATTGGTGACGGACGGATGGACAGACAGACAGGTGGATGGAAGGATGGATGGACGAAGGATGGAAATAAGAAATGAGTTGAAAGTAATGTGTGAAGATTTACAGAAAGAGAAAGAAAGTCTAAAAAATGTAAATAAGTTTATTGTTGCAGTGCAGATGCAAAATGAAAATGTAGATTTGATAATACTCAAATACAAATTATGTAAATGATATACGGCTAAGTAACATATAACATAAAGATGAATGCCCATGCATACACACACATGCAACACATAACTCTTGTTACATGAACAATGTATTACATGAAATAACTCCTCCCATGTTCGACGAAAATCCGAAGTTATTTATCAAAGAAATGGAAGAATACTTCAGAGTGAAGAGGATTCCAAATGAACTAAGAATGCTCTTAGGAAGAAAAGCCTTAAGAAGAAAGCACTGGATTGGCTAAGATTAACACTGGCTGGCCATGAGACATACACCTCATTCAGAATCTATTTCTCTCTAGATACTGGAGCCCAGCAAAACCGAATCAGACAAGGGAAATATGAACTATCCAAAGGATTATCACTAGTTAACTACTTTATGAAGATAGCTAACAAGGGGAAACTACTGGAACCAAACATGTCAGAATCAGAATTAATAACAAGCTTAATAAGGTATTTTCCAAACTCAGAACAGAACTAATTGTAGCAAAACCAGTAGATTTCGCAGATTGGATAGAACTCTTTAACAGCTTTCGAAACACAAAATAGGAAACAAACAAACAGGAATGGGACACACAACCAAATGCAAAATCAACGTGGAGGCACAACGGCAAATACACATCACAGTGAAACTCAGAGGAATCTACATAACTCAAATGAGGGGAGAGAGGCATGCCACCCAATATTCTCAGGTCACAACAATGAAAGACAACAAAACATAAGAGAAAAATATTACAGTACAATACCAACGAATGAATCAAACCATAGGGATCGTCATTCAAGATTTCATAACAACAGACAACCAAACAGGGACAATCATATAAATCACATAAATTTCTGCAGAGAATATTTAAATAGTCAGAGGATATGGGGCACGTGTTCCAAAAGCAGGAGTTACAGCAATGTAAGTGAATGCAGCTATCAAGAAACAGACAGAAATGAGCAGAGACCAAAACTCAACACAAGAAAACACACGAAACACGCTAACCAACACTATCAACCAGCAGGAAAACTAAATCTAGATTAATTTCATACCTCCTGGGTTGGTAGGTGCAATTACAAAGAGGAGGTAATAAATAATTCCATAAATACTACCACAAGACTTTACCCTGTCGAACTAATGCTGAATACAAAGCCAAAGCAGCTAACCATGAATATACCCACTACAATGGCAGCCCACAAAGAATTAACTGAAAAGTGTCAGCATTCAGAAGGTTACAGAAAAAAGCAGAGAAGGGAAGAAACAAAGCAAAATGGTCTCATAAAAATTGGCTTCCAGCAGTGGTAGAGGAAGGACAGTGGAATCTCGTTAGCACGTTCCTCATTAACACATTTTCTCGTGTATTACGTTCAATTATATAAGTCTCGGTACCAAATCACCAATGTAATAAATAACGTTTGCTTAGTGCATTTTCCCAGTCCCGCTTACTACGTTTGAAGTCCTCATTCGCTGTTTTGGCCAATCCTTGATCGGTCCAGTGGGAGAAGGCGCTTAACACGTTCAAAGTTTGACATCCTCATTGGCTACTTTGGTCAATCCTCGGTCACGGGGTGGATACCGGCAGCCAATCACATGCATGTATGTAAATATTTGTGTGACACGATTTGTGTGGGTGGGATAGAGAATGCTTTACCTTGGCGTGGTAAACGGCAATGATAGTTTCTACTGTTGAGTGTTGACCAAACATACGTAGATTGTATTTTAACTTTTCATTTGGAATGAAAAAAAGAAAGTGTAGTAAATAACCAATAGCGAAAAACTGAAAATCCTTGAAATAGATCACAATCCAAATATGAAACATGTGGATATAGTGCGGAAGTTAAACATTCCTCTGTCAACCTTAAACGCAATTGTTAGCAAACCTAAATTGATTAAAACTGCTTTTAAAGAAGGAAAAAATGCAAAAACAAAACTTTCCTCTTGGAAAATAGGATCAGAACGAAATTTGTTGCATGGAAACACTTACCGTATTCAAATCGTATTGAATACACCAAAGATACATTCGCCTATTGTACTTGTAACATGATGCACGCTCATAATTTTTTTTTTCTTTTTTAGCGGAAATTGTTATCACATGTGTAATAAAATGCACAGCAAAGCCACTCTTGTCGCTTCCATAATTCGCAATTTATTTTCTCAAAAACATTCATAACCTCAAAAATCCAAGTTGACCAATATAAAAGCTTAAATTATTTATTCTCAGGCTTTGTGTATCCAAATCCATTTGAACACATATTGAATTCACACGGATTGTACTCAAAATCGATTTAAATTACCCATGGAGACGTAGTAATTATTAGATTTTATTACATAACTATGTTCTTAAATTGCATATTTTGCATTTTCGTTAACACGTTTTCCCGCTTATGATGTCCAAATCCTTAGGTCCCTGCAAAAACATGCTAACGAGATTCTACTGTACTTCTAAAGAAACATAACATATCTAAAGCATCTATGAATGGAAATAGTAAAATGGAACTAATCTGCAGCTTGTGTAAAACTTGGTGTCAGTCCGCCACTCCTGAAGCAAAGATTATGCAATAGCATTGACTACCCACTTGCATAATAAGAGAGGTGGGTGTCAGTGTTCCACCTGCCATGAGTGTGATATTGTAAGCTTACTTACACAGTTGTTTACAATGTGTTGTATGTATGACTGGCTCAGAGTTGTGATATCACTTCTAGTCCCTTGTGCCACCCTCCATTCTCATCACTTCTCCCCATTTCTCCTTATTTTCAATCATTTATTCACTCAGCATGAAGTAATATTGCTGAGAAGACCCAAGGAAGCAATATCCGATATTGTTTGGCAGAATACATGCATTTCTAATTCTACAGAATACAAATACAGCAGTCAAAGGCATGTATGTACACAGTCTTCTACAAATAATTCTTTGCTTCTGTAAGATGGTGCATTTTGTTCCATTTCTCTTCGTGAACTAAGCGCTATCTGAACCAAAAAGTATTTTGAAGCCATTTTATGATAAGAAGGAGTGCTATTTGAAAGAAATGAATTACACAGGCCAATTCAGTACTATCAAAATAGGAGGAACCCATATCAATAAGCAGTTCGTCTGCAGGTGGAGTTAGTGTGTTTTGTTCCATTGCTCCTCATATATAGTTCATGATACCAATTATATACCAATTTTAAAAATCGTGGACATGCAAGTTTTCTCCATAACATGATTTATCTGTTCATTCATGGATGTGTAAAATACTTTGTGATTCTGTGACTTGGTTACAAATTTTCAAGTATGATAACAGTGAATTATTGGGAACGGATTTCCCATACTATGAGTATTCTGTTTGGTAAACACAAAATATGTTTGTAATTAACAATGAAAATATGGACTGGAATGATGAAAGTACCTTACCAATCAAACATCTAACACACTACTATGTATTACTCATGGCAGAAATGTTAAAAGATTACACTCACCTTTCGACCAAACTTCTTATTAAGTGGTTTAATCAACAAGGACATGGAAAAGCTTGCTATGAACATCACAAGAGGCACAATAGCCAAACTTTCTGCGCCCATGTTGAGAGATTCATGAAGGTACAATGGGATGTATACTTGACTGAGATTCACAAATAGCCTAGTGGCCATATAAACTCCAGCCACTTGGTAAAGCTGGACATTCTTCAACAGAAAACTTGCAGTCTTACGCTCGCCAGCCACTCGGACGTGGCCTGAGTCATGACCCACACCCTCCTGTACTCCTATATGGAATATCACAGATCCAATGGCCCCTATTCCAATGCCTATTAATACAATGTGCTGCAACAAAAAATAAAATGAAAGTGACAATTTTATATACTTATGCCATTATAAAACATCATTAATGAGCAAAATCACAACTTTACATGAGAAAGAAAACTTGCTTATCTTAACTAAAATATTTGCATTGGTTATCAGTTTGTACTTTTAATATTTTATGTATATATTTTTTGAAAATTGAAGGCAATAATTTTTTTTTGTCATCTATAAGGGCTTGGTTTTCACATTTTAGCAGAATTTTAAGCTTACAAGTTATTGAAATATATTGTTCATGATTAGTAACAAGATGTGGTTGACAATTAATGAATGATTTGGCCTCTTTAAGAAGACTACACATAAGCTCATGAAGCCCTTTGCATCTCAATCTGGGCTTTCATACAAAGCCTAAGGCTTCAATAAAAGAATCCATTCTTGGTGCTTCCCCTTCTTATATCCTTATGTTCCAGGCAAAAGGAATGTAAGCTTACAAATCTGAGCAGTGGTGGCCGGCAATGGAGAACTCTAGAGCAGTGCCCCCCCCCTCCATAAATAAAAAATAAAAATAGGAAAGCATGGTTAACATCAGACCTCATTACAGGTAAATTTCTGCACTCTTCATTTTGGTTTATAGATTTTTTTTGTTTGTTTCAAATGTTTTTGCAATGCTTATATGAGTAGTACAAATGCTTTCATTACAGAGCGTATTTCGGACTGCATCAAGTTCGTCCAGGCATTTGTGGGTATTGCTAGAGATGAGACGTGAAGAGGGGAATGCTTCAGTAGAGAGCAATGGGTGCAGAGAGGTAACAGAAATGTGACAGAATCCAAGGGACTTTGCTATTGGTTCTTCCTCCACACAGTCTTTTCCATATTGAGTCATTCAACTTCACTGCTACTACCATAGTGTATCTACATATACTATGTAGATGACTATTATGCGGTCCAAATTTCTTGATGTTTGAGGTGTGTCCACTAATACGGCACTAGTGAATAGCAGAAGTACAGCGTTGCCTCATACGGACAGTACACCTCGAAGCTGGTAAAACTGTAATTGCAATAACATGTGAGCATATGCGTATTTCATATTTTACAAAAACAATAAATAGCTAGGGTAAAAGGCGATATTTTCCTGAACAAGTACAAAAAAAAAAAAATCACATTTTTTACACCCAATGGTTCGCCATTAATTTATAGTTACTTTTCATGTGTTTAAATGGAGACTTTAGCTATTGTTATGCTTGTAATGGTAATAAATCTATTGCTGTCGCAGTTATTTTATATATTATTATGTCATAGACATAATTATCGCTTATTAATGTGCAATTTTCCATGTTCTAAATAAATTTAAAAATAGTCATCTCACAAAGTTTTCTAATACAGCTACAAACTCGCTATGAAAATCCTTTCAAACCCTCTGATGCAGTTCTACAAAACCATACATGATGTTTTATTTAGTAAACAATGTCATGTATGGTTTTGTTTCAAGAATAATACAATTGGAAAACCAATGATTAAATGCATTTTAATGGTCATTATGCTTACTTTGCTTAATGTCGAGTCCTACAACCAAGCATGTATCCATTACATGAGGAGAGCGCACTTTACAACATGCAACACCTCATCACTTGGGATGCACTCAAAAAATAAAAGAAAACAAAACAAAAAAACAAAAAAAAGAAAAGAAAAAGCCATATAAAGAGTAAGCCAACTGAGAACTTTAAGCAAAGAATCAGCAACTGTCATCACATTCTCGAGGAAGCATCAACAATGGAATTCATTGCACTATTGACGTGATAGCTCAAGGTTAAAACATTGACAAAGCAAAAATACTGCTGATGTACTTTTTAGAGAACGCTTGCTGGAAGGTTAAACAACTCAGTTGTGAATTAAACGGTGTACTCAGTTCTTGCAGTGATAGGCTTTGTCCTATTGTTGATAAATTGACTCTTTCATGAAAATGTTGCTTAGTAAGCCCAGTAGTACCAGTGGATATAGCAGTAAGATTAGGGCTGTTGTCTTCAGTGTGTATAATTTCTTTAAAAGGTATGCGAAAAGAACTGTGGAAAAGAAAACTGCAAAAATCTTAACTTCGTGAAATGTCAAGAACTTACAGTTGAGGCGTACTCATAAGTGCATCAACTGTTTCACGTGTGTGCAGGGAAACATAAAAGGTGCACACAGAGGGAGCCGCAAAATTGTTTACATTGCCAAGAAAGGATATTCGCTTACCTAAGAGAGCGACAAACCTGGACAATTTTGAAAAAGATGTTGTACAGCACAGTGTTTTTTAATGTTATGACATGTGGTATCAAGGATGATGAGGATATGCCATTAGCTGTACCATTTGAATAACAAAAGGCACATAGAAAGGTATGGTTTTTATTTCTCTAGTTGTGTATTACATTTCATTATTGCCTCTCTTCTTGTTTTCTTGTAGTTTTTAAGTGAACATTGCCATGGCATTTATAACAAACATGTAATGTTCTGACGAAGCGAAGTGAAGTTAGGCAACTCTGTATTGGTTGTCATGAAATGTCAAGAGATTTGGACCGCACAGTATATACTTAGTTCAGTCCTGTCATGTATTTTAGTCCCGTCTAAAATTTAATTCTCTTATGTGAATTGATTTTAAATTTAACTTAATTCTTAAGTTATAGTGCAATTTAAAGTACAATTAAAACAATTCAGAGCAGAAAAACAAGAATCCCCCTTATGCTACAATCTGTATTAGTAACTTTTGTTTGTGCACTGCATTGTATGCATGCATGTGTGCTATAAACTACCTAACATAACTAGCAATTTCAGAATTTAGTGCAAGCGGTGTGCTATTGGTAGAGACTGTTAAATAAATGTAAGTGTACATTTAAAGTAAAATTAATTAGTTAAAGAAGCATAATGAGCAGTGTAAATGGCAACACACCATTTGTATGATTCTCATGATGCATCAGATTGTGAAAGGTGGTTTGTTTGTGTGTTTGTTTTCTTTGGCAGGGTACTTTAATATCCTTTAATCTGGTAGGTCATATTGGATGATGAATGAAATGGGTGAAACGATGCTCAAATGAACCTGGGGCCCATAGAGCTTAAACCTGACATTTGCCTTCTCAGGATAAGGGAAAACCCCGAAAAAGAAAACACATGTGAGTAATTCACCCTAACCAAGATTTGAACTCCGAACCTCTTGAATGTGAGGCAGGCGCGCTGCTACCACCACACCAGAGGCGGACGTGAAAGATGTTTTTCAGCTCTCAGAAGGTTAAAAGCGTACACTAGGAACACAACGAAGGAAGACAATAATTTAGCTATATGTTCTATTGAGAGGGAACCCTACTCTCCACTCCTGATTTCAAAACCAGCTTGTCATAAACAATTTTTTTCCGGACAAAAGCAGAGGAAAATGTACTTCATCTATAAGAGTATTATTTTGTTTAGTTAGCTATTTTTGTTTGAGGCATATAGATGCATAATCATTTCCTACAGTTTATGTTATACTTTTCCAATACATGTTGTTGATTGCTTGATATCATCACATACATGTTTAGGCACAAGACAAGGTTCGGTAACATGCAACCAAGAAATGCATAATATGAAAAACGTATGACAGCACTTCTTCAGGGCAATGATTACAAAAAGCTTACAAAAGACCCCACAAAAAAGTCAGAACACTACAGTATAGGTGCTAAACAACATGAAATATATTTTGAATGAAAAAGACAAAAAGTTCCTTATACCGAGCAACCCTATCACACCCAGGATATATGGATTACCAAAAATACATAAACCAGGTCAAAAATGAGACCAATAATAAACACTATAAACTCATCCACATACAATATATCAACATGGTTAGTTAAAGAATTTCAGAAACTTCCACAGTTCCACAGCCTAAGTATTAAGAATACATTTGATTTGATAGAAAATATCCAAAACCTAGAACTCACAGACAATACCTTCTGGTGTCGTTTGATGTCATTTCTTTGTTCCCTAGCATACCAAGAGAAAAACTCCTTACATATACTAGGCAGTGGTTAAAGTCAATAGACATGGGTAATGAAAAAATAGATGAATATAAAGTTATGTATCAATGAGAACTATTTTACATTTACAGATGAATACTATTGCCAAATAAATGGACTAACGATGGGAAATCCATTATCACCATTTCTAGCCAATTTGTTCATTAGCTTTCTGAAGACCCACACAACAAATGCATTCCCACTTTTATTTAAATGGTGGTTTAGATATGTTGACGACATCTTTGCAGTAGTTAACAAGAAACTTGCCAAAGATACCTTGAAGTTGCTTAATTTGATAGACAGCTCGGTAAAATTCACAATGAAAATAGAATCAGACAACAAACTTCCTTTCTTGGATATAATAGTCATCAGAACAAACAATAAATTAGAATTCGGAAATTTTAGAAAACCTACACACACGGATAATTACATAAAGAACAAAGGATATAACCCAAGACCACATCAACATGCAATTTTCAACAGTTTGTCCTTCAGATTGGTAAACATACCCTTGAAAGATGAGGAATACAAGAAAGAGCTCCAAAACATCATAGAGGTAGCCTACAAAAACAGCTTTGCAAAAGAATTAGTATACAAGATAATCCAAAAATTTAAAACAGATAAAGAAAGAAAGGAAATTACCACACTACAAAAAATAACAGAAGACAATAGTTTTTAAAAGTTCACATTTCATCCTTGGGCACATAAAAAATTCCAAAAGTTATTCAAACAGTGGAATATCAAACTAGCACCCATCAATAAACATAGTTTAAATAACATATTAAGGACAAACACAAAAGATAAAATTCCTAGAACTAAAATGCCAGGCGTCTACCAGATAAATGGTAAGGATTGGGAACTAAAATATATAGGCAAAACAAAAAGGAACATTTGAGACTGAAAGAACATTTTAGAAATATAAGACACGAAGAAACTGAAAAATCTGCCATCTGATGCAGTAATTTGTATCATAAATTACTTAAATGTAAATAATGGTTGTAATATGAATATGCATTTTTATGTGATATTGATTTCAGATGTTTATTAATTGTAATTATTATTGATAAGTAAGTTTATACGACCTTACTGAAACTGTCAATAATAGCGCAATAATGCAGCGAGGGGGGTGAGCTGTTTATCATTATTGGGAACAAGGAAGTTACGTAATGTTGGCGCGTTTTCGGTAGAAACTTCTGGAATATTTTCTCCCTAAAAGCAATATGTATTCGTGGTTTTCATTAGATATTAAAATAGACGCTAATGTTGGCGCGTTTTCTTAGCCAATAGCAGCTCAGTTATAATCTTTAGGCGTATCTTGATGCAGGCGTATAAATAGGGTAGGTTCGAGGTAGCTTGCGTGCAGTTCATCAAAATTCTTAGTGCAATACACGTCGTCTTAAGTTCGTCAGTTCGTCAAAATATTTGTATGAGATACGTCGGTTATAGATTCACAAGTTACGAAAATCTAAAGCATTATAAAGTTAATTATACACAAAGTTGAAATACGTGAATTAAAAGTGATCAGTAAGAAGTATTATAACAGTTTCAGTTTGGCGAGTATCTAGATCAATATGTAAAAGTGATAGTGAATGTGTTCGACAATAAAAATTATAAAACAAATTTCTTCATCAGTGTAATTTTTGGATAAAAGATTCCTTTCCGTTTCACAACCTGTATTGAGACACATGTTCGACCCAAGCCAACAGGATAATAGCTAGCCGGAGGACATTTGAAATGAATTATTTCAAAAACTGATACTAGGAAACGCAAATTGCTAACGCCAGATGGAGCTACAAACCAAACAAATGAATGACGTCATAAGATGGCTTCAACACTGATGTAAACAAACATTATAAGCAATACCGTTACAAATTGGCTTCCATACGTGGGGCAGTTAAAATTATGTAACCAAACAAAACAAAAGCAGCACAACATAAGATCTTCAAGTTCTAATAATTTACGTAAAAACATATTACGTAAGAAATGATTTCGCTACAAATTGGCACCCAGAACGTGGGGCACGATAACCAGGAAAGGAAAACGATGACCAGGAAAGAAGCATAGTAACCAGGAAAGTAGCAGAGTGACCAGGAAAGGAACCAGGACGTGGAACGAATGCAGCAGTGAAATGATCTACAAGACGCAGATTCCAAACTACAGGACAACAAAACGACGTGGACTCATCATAACACAACGCAGAAGCGACATATAACCTAGGAGAGAGGGGCAGAAAAGCTGGACATCAATGTAACAGCAACAGACAGCATCACAAAGGTTAGAGTATCGTAATTTTTTTTTAGAAAACAAAATTGTAACCTACAAATGTACCTTAGGAGCGGTAGGATAAAGAAAACAATGGCTACTAATAATACAGAAGAAATAATTATGGAGGGAGATAATGTAACAGTTAGCTGTAATTCAATACAGGTTACAGAAAATAGCCCAAACTTTTTAGGATTTGAGGATGAAAATGTTAGTGCAGAAAGTGAGAATAGAATAGCAGGAAATGTTAATCTTGATACTAGTATGATTATGGAAATGCTGAAGAATATGGAAAAGAATAATGAGAAATTAAGGGAAGATATGCAAAAGAGTCATAGGGAATTAAGGGAAGATCTTAGTAAGAAAATAGATCAAAACAGGGAAGATAGTAGTAAGAATATTGAGAAATTAGAACAAAAATTAACTCAGAGTATAAGGGAAGAAATTTGTAAGAATAATGAGAAATTGAGAGAAGCTATAAACAAAGATCATAGCAAATTAATGGAAAATATTGGTAGGAGGAATGAGAAATTAGAGCAAAAAGTAGATCAAAGCAGTGGAGAAATTGAAAAGAAAGTTATGAAGCTAGATAGTAGTATGCCAAAAATGAAAGATGAAAATGAGGAAGTAATAGCAAGTGAGATAGGAGAAGTTTCAAAGAAAATGCTAGACATGAGCAGAGAAAGAGATAACAAAGAAAGTGAGGTTAATACTAAAAATGAACATGTTGATGTAGAATGTAGAGAGTCAGGTAGTAGAATGAGTAATATTTCAAGTGAGATAAGAGAGATGAAAGAGGTTATGAATGTAGTTGTGAATCAGGCGCAGGTTAATTTCAGAGGGGAAATATCAGAAATACAGAAGGAGTCAATAATGCAAAGAAAGAAATTGTACCAAGATGTTCAAAATGAAAACTCCAGTCCAGTACAGTTTAGTACAGATTTGTCAGAGTATTCTCAAGTTAAAAAGATAGCAGTAGAATTGAAAATGAAAGTTGTTAAAAGATGTATTGTTCAGGAAACTTTAGATTGTTTTCAAATGTTATCATGTGATGAAATTTCAAATGAATACAAGAGGTTATTCATGAACAAATTTTTGAAGGTTAGGATACGACTACGAGTAATGTTTAGCCACTCACAATTTGATCCAGGAGGGTAAATAGCAATGTGATGTAAAGTAAATGCTGGATAGTTAAAGATGACTTGCAGAGAAATGTATTGGAACGTAAGAGGGTTAATTATTTATATATGTCATTTGATAAGGTAAATATAATTAAAAAAAAAAATAAAAAATATTTATGTAGTAAATAGAACATGTGAAACAGTGCCTAGATTTAAGAGATGTAAATATTTGTGTAGAGGGTGAATATTTTGGTAAATATGTGTAATAATTACAAAAATCTTAAATGTATAAATTTTTGTCAACAACTTAAGAAAGTAAACAATTTGGTAGCAGTGATTAAATAATTTAAGGTAAAGTATTTGCTATAAAAAAATTTGTGATGTCAGATTAATATCTAAATTAATTAAACCAGAGCCAGTAAGTAGTGGCAAGATAAAAAAAAAAAAAAAAAAAAAAAAAATATATGTCGTGTGTTAAATGCGTGTGAAGTGTCAAGTGAAAGTGATAGCGTGTGTTCCAAGATTTAGGAGACTAAAAACCCAATTATAAAATTTCCAAACAAGTTGTAAATATTTATAATTATGTTTCTAGTGGGGCATATGATGCAGTAATTTGTATCATAAATTACTTAAATGTAAATAATGGTTGTAATATGAATATGCATTTTTATGTGATATTGATTTCAGATGTTTATTAATTGTAATTATTATTGATAAGTTTATACGACCTTACTGAAACTGTCAATAATAGCGCAATAATGCAGCGAGGGGGGTGAGCTGTTTATCATTATTGGGAACAAGGAAGTTACGTAATGTTGGCGCGTTTTCGGTAGAAACTTCTGGAATATTTTCTCCCTAAAAGCAATATGTATTCGTGGTTTTCATTGGATATTAAAATAGACGCTAATGTTGGCGCGGTTTCTTAGCCAATAGCAGCTCAGTTATAATCTTTAGGCGTATCTTGATGCAGGCGTATAAATAGGGTAGGTTCGAGGTAGCTTGCGTGCAGTTCATCAAAATTCTTAGTGCAATACACGTCGTCTTAAGTTCGTCAGTTCGTCAAAATATTTGTATGAGATACGTCGGTTATAGATTCACAAGTTATGAAAATCTAAAGTATTATAAAGTTAATTATACACAAAGTTGAAATACGTGAATTAAAAGTGATCAGTAAGAAGTATTATAACAGTTTCAGTTTGGCGAGTATCTAGATCAATATGTAAAAGTGATAGTGAATGTGTTCGACAATAAAAATTATAAAACAAATTTCTTCATCAGTGTAATTTTTGGATAAAAGATTCCTTTCCGTTTCACAACCTGTATTGAGACACATGTTCGACCCAAGCCAACAGGATAATAGCTAGCCGGAGGACATTTGAATGAATTATTTCAAACACTGATACTAGGAAACGCAAATTGCTAACGCCAGATGGAGCTACAAACCAAACAAATGAATGACGTCATAAGATGGCTTCAACACTGATGTAAACAAACCTTATAAGCAATACCGTTACAAATTGGCTTCCATACGTGGGGCAGTTAAAATTATGTAACCAAACAAAACAAAAGCAGCACAACATAAGATCTTCAAGTTCTAATAATTTACGTAAAAACATATTACGTAAGAAATGATTTCGCTACACATCGCATATCATTTTTGGAATTCTCCTGTGCAGATTTGCTAAATAGTGTCGTGACAGTTCCATTACTGCTGGTCCCCCTTGAAAAATACATGCAGTCAATTGAAAAGTGAGAAATTATATATATGCAGCAGTCATTTGGTTTATATGATTCTTTTTGTTTACATATATTTTCTGGTAAACTGTACAATAAAACCAGCTGTGTAAAGCGTCCTTAATGTGAAAATATCATCTGATGTTCTCGCAACCTTGCAAAAACTTGTACTCATATCGAATATGGTGGGGATGTTCATCCTCTGTCATATTTCCTACATAAAGGGTCCTGTGTAATATGCAGCATATTGCAGCTGTAGTAAGATGTGGTTAGATTTCATAGATAGATATGCATCACCTAGATGAATTCAATGGTGCCAACAATCGAATTTTGAAAACAAATTTGGTTTATTTTACACCTTAAGCAACAATATCTTATTTACTGCTCGGAGTGACAATATGCTATTAGTTCTAACAAGCGTGTACTTGGATGAATAGGGATTTCATTGTGTGTTTGTTTTGGAAGGGAATTATTACCTTACAGTATGTAGTGGTATGTTAATATTATTTATGCAAAGAATGGATATTGGGATTTGTAGCTTTTTTCAACCAAAACCTAAAACCTATTATTTTTCATAAGTTTATACACACTGTCAGGTTGAAGTATCTACACATTTATTTTATAACTTCAAGAGGATATACTGTCTTGCATTGCTCAGTTACAAATATTGATATGATCAATGGCTAAATCATTTTACTTGCTGGTCGTTCACTGTTAGAAGGATTGGAAAACATATGCCATACCAAAAAAGTTTGAGTACAAATGCACTTTACATTTTCTTCTGACTTCTTTGCTTCATATTGTTATATTATGAAACAGAGATATGCAACAATTCCAGAAACAAATGCATTACAGCTTATTGTGTTACAGGACTGAAACAAGGGAGATTTGGAATACAGCTATGCAATCTACGTAAAATTCTCTTAATGGTTGTCTCTTCAGGACCTCTATGAATATTAAATGTATATCAACATTAACATAGCACTTGTGTCAGAAGTAAAATTTAGTAAGTTTAGCATTGTTATATTCTAATCTGATGAAATATTAAACTAAAAATTAAAGTAATATAAAATTTGCTACAGGTAACCAACACTAGAAACATGGCAATATTTTTTCTGGCGTACAAATCCTTAGTATGGCTTCCATCAGAAGGGAAGTAAAACTGGTGGTCCTGTGTCATAGATATACTGCACGTAAAAGAACCTCAAGCCTAATAGAGAGGCTCTGAGCAAAATTTCCGGTCTTTCACATGCAATATAGAATGGGACACTAAAAACCATAGTAGTTTAAAAGTGTTCATAAATAAAACTCAATTTTATTTCCTGGTGGAGAGAGGTGATGTGCTCAGTATGAGAGAGAGACACACGCACCCCCCCCCCCGCACACAAAAAAATCAGGAAATTGTAATTGAGTGCTAGTTGAATTAATAATAACACTAAGTATAATACATATTAATCTGATTAACGCTGAGCTCAAACTTTCTAGATTGCAAAGGTGTAGTACTTCAACTTGATGCATAATTGCATCAATAACGATAGACTTAATAACACTAGACTTTTATATTCAGATATACGTGTCAGTGCAATTCCTATCTATTTTACTGTGCGAGAACAATAGCAAGAACTAAAGTAAAGGGGGGAAAATTCTTTAATTTCATTCTTTTTTTGGTGGGGTGGGGGATTTATACCCTATTTCCTCCACTCTCATTATAAGCCCTGGTGGGTAACTTTTGAATTTTCAGAATATGTCTATGTAACAGAGATAATGTTTCCTGCTGCCAACATTGGAAAGAGAATGTTCAGATTGGGAACTGCATAGAAGGTAGTATTTGGCACGTAATACTGCAACTACAGCAAAATGTTTGTCACTGACCATTCACTTCTGATGCTGTAAGATACAAATGACTTAACTCTGCATTACAAATGCTTGTAAATTTAACAGAGTCCATGTGTTCTCTGTTGTACTAATGCAGCAACAATATCAGATAAGTTGCAAGCTGCTCGAGTGCATGTACACTGTAATTATTATGAACATTTGTAACAATGTGACTTGTGGCTGTTAAGAGATACATTTAAAACACACATTTATATTATATTTTCTCCACAAATACTGTTTATGTTTTAAATATATTGTTGCAACATTTATAATCAGTTTTTCCCGATGTTTCTCAATTGAATGTAAATGATCTAACATTTGTAGAAAAGGCATTAACTACTTTTCATGAGAGCTGAAGCAAGAAAGCATATCAAATGATAATTTTGATTCTGATAATTCATTAGGTGAGGATGAACCACATCATGTTGAAAATGATGTGCTAAACAAAAGGGGAAATGATGAAAGACAATCGTGGAAGAGATGTTCCATCAGTAAGCAGTAAACGACCAAGGTTCCTATCGTCATCATTCTCTGTATTCATCACCCGAAATGCTGATGATCTATTACTCAGGCAAAGAAGTGCTTAGGAAGTAAAAATGGACATTGTAGGTCTTCACTAGCTCCTTAAAAAAAAAAAAAAAAAAAAAAAAAAAAAGACTCATGCACTCCCACAAGAAGCATTATCCTTTATAGTCAATCTCCAAATACAAAGTGAAATCTGCCTATAACCCTTTGGAGACCTTTTATGTACTCCTTACAAACAATATTTTTCAGCTAATTCTTAACTTACAATTGAGAAAATCAACTGGAAAAGAATGAAATATCAACAGCCAAAGACAACTTAATGTGTGATGAAGAGCTGAAAACCTTAACTGAATCCCTAATATTTACTCAGCTTTATGAAATAACCAATTATCAAGTTGAGAGCTATTTTACAGCAATTCATACAGTCCTAGATGAATGAATGAAGTAAGGTTTAATGACCCAGAAAGGTCATTAGCGCCCGTCACATACAAAATAGAGGTAAATTAACAGTTAAAAACTAAACCAAAACAAAACCAGTATAAAATAAAGGACGGAAAGTGATAATAGTCCATTTTAAAACTCAACTAAAGTAGAAAAAAAAAACTAAGCAGTGTTACACACTGTAGAATGTGAAGCTAAAAACAAGGAAGCTAAAACTAATGGGTCTAAAACACACTAAAAGCCAGAAAATAGTGCAAGGGCAGGTCAAACGCTGTCCTGTAGATTGCTGCAGCAAATAAAAGTTCTAACACGTTTTACAGCTAGCAGGTCATCTGCCAAAATGGTGGGCATGTGCACCCATGTGCAGAGTTGTACGGAGAACAGCGAAAAACTGACACTGCTCTAAAACATGCCACACCATCAAAGGCGCACTGCAACAACTGCAAATGGGAGCAGGCTCTCGACGCAACAAGTGACAGTGGCTAAAATGACAGTGCCCAAAGTGAATCTACATAAAATTACTTCCTCCCAACGGGAGAAACGGAAAGAAGTGGCCCAGGTAGAGAGTACTGGCTTAGTCTCCTGCAATTTGCTACCCTGGACAGAGGACCAGGCAGCAACCAACAAGCGAGAACAGACTTCCACATATAGTGGCTAAAATCATCCGCAGGAACAGAGGAGCTAAAATAACTCTTGGCAGTGGCATCCACACCTTCATTACCTGGTATGTCAACATGATTAAGAACCTAAGCGATCCCAGCAGTGGTAAGCTGGTGGGAACAATCCTGGAGACACTGGACAATGGGATGGCGAACATACATTGCATGAAGGCTAAAAAGGGCAGACAGAGAGTCTGTGCATAAAGCACAATTCTGCAGGCCTCACTGACAGATATAAGAAAGAGCTTGTTCCAGAGCAGTAAGTTCAGCAATAAAAATCAAGCACTGATCAGAGAGGCGAAAGATAAAACTTTCTACACCAAACACAAAGGCACCAGAGAGAAGATGCGCTGTCAAATTTAGCTTAACCTGTAAGAAAGGTAAAAATAAATCATCAAACACTTGGTATACTCCCCAACTAGTCAACCTGAAAAGAAGAACAATGACATTTTCAGGCTTATTTAGGAGAGAAAAAATGGAAAATTTAGCTTAACCTGTAAGAAAGGTAGAAATAAATCATCAAACACTTGGTATACTCCCCAACTAACCAACCTGAAAAGTAGAACAATGACATTTTCAGGCTTATTTAGGAGAGAAAAAATGGACAGGGCCAAGCAACCCTATGTTACAGCAAGAAATGAATATAACGCTGCCATAGATGAAGCAAAAAGGCCTCATAACTTGAGAAGTATAGAATTATCAAATAACAAATGTAGGAAAGCATGGAATCTGATCAATTCTGTTGCTAAACATCCTGAACACGACAAAATAGAAATCACCCGATGACTTTAATAACTTTTTCATAAAATCAGTCAAAGAAATTAGAACCAATATTGTGTTTCCGGATAAAACAGCAATTGATTTAATAAAAGAAAATAAGAAAAGTCAACACCCTGAATTTACCTTCTTGCAAGTAACTCCAGAAATAGTACTATGGACAGTGATTAAACTCAAACCATCTGATAGCACCGACATCTATGGTTTCTGTAATAATTTACTAAAAAAGGTTATAGACTGCATTAATGAACCCCTCACATTCTGTTTAAACAAATGCTTGGCTGAGGGAATTTTCCCTGAAGTATTGAAACTGTCCAGAGTCATTCCAATTTATAAAAAGGGAGACAAACATCTAACAGCTAGCTACCGTCCAATATGTCTTGTTTCCATTTTCTCAAAACTACTAGAATTGATTATGTATACTCAATTATATAATTATTTTGATTTGAACAACATTATTACCAAATCACAATATGGATTCAGGAAAGGGAAATCTACCTGCGATGCAATAGTTTCATTAAAAAGAGAAGTACTCACAAAATTTGAAAACAAAAATTGTGCACAGGCCTCTTTCTGTGACTTAAGCAAGGCTTTTGATTGCGTGGACTACAATTATCTACTTAAATTAATATTCTATGGATTAAAAAACCCAGCTATTGAACTACTTAGATCATACCTAGTGAAGCGAAAACAGAAGGTTTGCATAGGCAGTAAGAAATCAAAAATAGCAGAAACTAAATATGGTGTCCCACAAGTTCAATTCTTGGACCTCTATTATTTTTATTAATGATTAATTATCTACCATCTTTTGTAGACTCTCACTCTATTTTGTATGCAGATGACACTACATTTTTTATTAAGAGTAAAGATTTACAGACACTCAAATCAACAACAGAAATCACACTGACCCAAGCAGACAAATGGTCCAGAGCTAATGGCTTTCTACTTAATGAACAAAAGACACAACACATGATTTTTAACTGTAGAGATACACATAGTACAAATTATACGGATAAAGTAAAATTCTTAGGCGTTATAATAGATAATACGAGGGCTGATCAACAAAGACTGAGACTGATTTTTTCCTGTAGCTTCCGTGATAGTTTCGTATCTGTAACATAAATATTTGAAAAGAGCGGGTTTTTATGCCTAATGTTGGTAGGCGGCAGCACTCTCGTATTGGTAGGTTGGTAGTAATGTTCTATTTTGTAGACCCTACGTGCATTTCGCATACCAGACAATGGAGGTTACGCGAGAGGAGCAGTACAGCGCAATCAAATTCTATTTTCCTTGAAACCATACAGCCACCGAAACTTATGAAAAGCTGAAGCTGCATCATTATGATCCTGAAGGAAAACAAGCCAGCACAGTGTGGAAATCGCCAGGTTCTCCAACACCAAAAAAGGCAAAAGTTGTTCCATCTGCAGGGAAAGTGATGGTGATCACATTTTTTGACTGTAATGGAATGATTTACCAGCATGCAGTTCCCCCTCACACTACTGTTACAGCAGCATACTACACGTCAGTATTGGCTACACTGAGGAAGCACATTGCAAAGAAACGACCAGAGCTTTCTTGGACTGGGTGGTGACTTCATCATGATAATGCACGGCCTCACGTCGCAAATCAAGTCATGCAGTTTCTGGCTTGATTCAACATTACCTGTGTACCACATCCACCTTATAGCCCCGATCTTGCACCCTGTGACTTTATTTTATTCCCATCACTAAAGGCAAAGCTTAGGGGTATTCAATTTGAGAACTCTGAAGCAGTGCTCAAGAAAAGTGAGGCGATTCTCAAGGACCTGACAAAGAATGGTCTGCAGCACGGACTGGCAGAGATGCTATAAAAAGTGCATTGAAGTAGGAGGGGACTACTTTGAAAAAGATCATGTAAACATTGAATTGGAGTAATAAACATCTGTGAAAAAAAATCAGTCTCAGTCTTTGTTGATCAGCCCTCGTAAATTAACCTGGGCACCGCATATAGACTTTATAACTACTAAACTCTCCAGAGTTATACATTTGATTAGGAAATTGAAAATGCATGTTCCAGAAGTATACATTAAATCTGCATATTTTGCCTTCTTCCACAATATTATTTCATATGGCATTTTACTTTGGGACAACAGTACTCACATTCATGATATTCTTGTATTACAGAAAAAGCTATTTGCATGTCTTATGAATCAAAATTAGCTCATTGTAGACCATTATTTAAGAAATTAAAAAAGTTGACAGTAATTAATTTGTACATCTACACAGTGGTATTGTTTATAAAACAGCACATATCAGAATTACAAAACAGACAAGACATTCATTCTTATAATACTAGATCATATCAACAGATTGATATACCATATTGTAGACTGACTACAATACAGAAGAGTTTCGAAATACTTGGCTCTAAATTGTATAATAAGCTACCAGTAAAGTTAAAACAAAGTCCCATAACTAGTTTTAAAAATAAATTGTATGACTGGCTTGTTACTAATCCTTTTTATTCACTGCAACAATTTTTTGATAATGAGTAGGTACATCTTAGTACCAATAATAATGTAAATATAATTTTGTAAATAGCCTGTACTAGCATTATATTATCTGACGTCTATTACTGTAATAGTTCAATGACAATAAAATTATTCTTATTCTTATTCTCATTCTCATGAGCGCTACTGCACTGTTTACTTGGTGCAGATAGTAGGCATTATAGTCGTTCCTGCCTACAGAAGGTAGGGGGAGAATTTGTGAAGTCTTAGAGGCTGTAACCCAGAAAGGTGGAGTGCAGGTTTCTCCATTTGATGTCGGACCATTTTGGCCATACGGAATCGTGTATTTGTTAAATATCCTACATATTGTACTTTGGGTTTTTGGGCTATTACACATAATAGGACTGGCCAAAACTGACTGCTTGCAATTTGCTGTGTGTGCTCAAGTGGAAATGCATTTCTGAATTACGGGAGTTCTAGATACTGGATGTGTATAACTGTAATTTGCTGAAGTTCAAAGGTAAAATGGGGCGCCATAATTATGTCAAATGTTGTAATTGTGTCAGACTTATATAAAATGAATTATGTAAATAATATATTCTATCCAGGCAACTACTTAAATTCCTAACCTGGTATTATGTATTATTTATGTTATTTTCAAAATGAACTATGAACTGATGTTTAAGATCTTCTGAGTCAGCATTGTGTAAAATGCTTCTGTGCAAATCATATATATATATGTATGTACTTGTAAATTTGCAAATTTAATACAGTAAATACATGCACAGACTTGTACCTTGCCATTTTTTCTGTTTTTTAGGGACCTTTAGTAGTTAATTATCCTCTTTTCTTATTTAATGAGTGGCTAGTGAAAATCTTTGAACATCTGGTAGCAGAGTGTGGCTTTCGGGTAGACCCAGTGTATGTTTTTGAATTAGTAAATGTCTTTAATAGGGTTTTACTTGCAATTTCTATTTTTGGACGTTTTGCAATGGGGTTATTTCAATTTTGTATAATTTCATTGTGCCATAGTGCCTGTCCCATTAACACATATTGACAAATTACGCACACAAGAGCTTATGTTCAACTTATGTGTATGTGGTGGTCAAATAGTAACCATTACCAAGGCCGTGCATAAGGCATTGCATTTGTTAAAGGACGCTGACTATGTTGTTTTGCTCAAAAATAATGAGCGTGTTGGGGGCTTGCTTTCATTATGTTTGAAGCTTTTGCAAGAGATTGGGAGGATAGGAATGTGACGGTTTGCCCTCAGAGAAACCATATATAAGAGTATTTATGTGTATCCAACATTATACACAATGCTTAGATTATTTGATTGCTTATTATCCTGAAGCTGCTAATGTTGGTCAGCTAAAGACGTTAAAGCAGGAATTTGTACATTTAATGAATAAGTTGCCTAGCATGAGAGTTACAGAAGCACAAAATCTTCTGGTATATATACCTTTGCAATCATCAGCACCTGATCATGTGTTCCATTGTTTTTGCCATTCTGTTCACACTCTATTATGCATCCACTGCAGCAGTTGGTGGAAAATGTATAATCATTTGACGTTTCTGATGTTCCATCTGTGGTGCAATTTTTTAATTTTTCTATATGCACAGCTGAATGTGTGTCAGATTATAGAGTTCACCAATTGCAAATGTCAAAAGTAGTAGCTTCTAAGACAAATGGAATTCTTTTGCAATTGTTTGTTAAGGTTAAGCAGGCTCCTGATCCTGTGACATCACTGCACAAAGAAGTGTTACAGTTCTTTATTCCACAACGTCAACGTAACAGCCTTATTCAGGACAATTATTTACATCCCCAGGGTTTGCAGGAATTATTTGTACACTATATTGAGAGGGTCAAGTTATTTGCCCGAGTATTACATTAACAGATCTCGAGAGTGAGGTATGCTCTGCTATTATTTCTAGTCTCAATTCTGAAGCTCATTCTAGTTTGTTATTTGCGACATGACCTAAAATATTTTCTGAATTAGAATACTTAATACCTCGTGTTTCAGAATTTGCTATGTTAAATAAATGTCAGATAAAGGAAATGGTGTCTCCCCTACTTCCATCTTCCTCATCACAAGTTTATAAACCAAATTTTTCTATGCATACACCACCAGAGCATTGTTTTAGATGTACACAGCTAGCACATTTGGTAAAGGGCTGTCAGCCTCTGTGTAATATTCTCGGGCATGTCGCTAAACCAGTCCGTAATGATGATCGTGTTCAGAAATCCATTTCACAGCAGAAATTGCCTGGTGTGAACTCTTGTTTGCTTTTGTCATGTCAAGTGGTTTGTCATTTATGTCAGACTGGGTATGTAACTGAGCCATTATCACATTCATCTGCCAGTCAGACTTTGCAAATTTGCAATCTTTTGACCGAGTTTTCTGAACTCTTTTCTGAGAGACTCAGCATTACAAATCTAATTCAGTATCAGATAAAATTGCCTGATAAAATCCCGGAAAAATGTCTGGTGTACCAACTAACGCCTCCTAAAATGGCCATATTAAAGAGTAACATCCAAGATATGTTGGAAAAAGGAACTATTCATCCTTCTGTATCTTCATACAGCTCGCCGATATTTTTAGTACCAAAAGCAGATGATGATCTTCACCCAGTGATGGATTACCGTCTCCTGAATAAGAAAGTTAAATTAGATTGTAACCCATTCCCACTTACATACAGCAGTACATCATTTTTCTGATGCACGCACATTTACCACTCTTGACTTAAAGAGTGCATATTACCAGAAACCTCTTGCTGAAGAAAGTAAGCATGTAAACTGCCTTTGCCTCACCTTGGCACCTATGTGAGTTTAATAGGGTTCCCTTCGGCTTATCTGCTGGGGCCCAGGTGCTGACACACTTGCTAGATCAAATATTTTCTGATGTCAAATTTAAATTTGTCCACAATTATCTTGACAATTTAGTGGTATATTCGCCAGATTTCGAGACTCATATCTCACACCTGCGTGAGGTGTTCTGCCGCTTACACAAGGTTGGATCAACAGTCAAGCCCTCAAAGGTTAAATTCTGTATGGCACAATTTCCATTTTAGACCATTTAGTATCTCCTGTGGGCATCACGGTCGACCCTGATAGGACCAAGGCTGTGAGGGAATTTACTCCTCCCATAAATGTTCATGCTGTAGCTTGTTTTATGGGAATGGCCAACTTCTTTTCAAAATTTATTTCAAATTTTGCGGAATGCACCGAACCTCTGAATCGTTTGCGACATAAGGGTATTACTTTTCATTGGACAGCTGAACAGCAGCAAGCATTTGAGGATTTGAAGTTGGCTATTGCTAATCCTCCAGTGTTTGCATATCCAGATTTTACCCGGAGGTTTGTTTTACAAAACTGATGCCAGTACAAGATGTTTAGCAGCTATACTCCTTGAAGATCAACCTGAGGGGTGTAGGCCGATTTATTATAGTTCACGCACTTTGCCTCCAGTGGAACATAAGTACTCAGTGTACAAACTGGAAACCTTAGTGGTATTGTTTGGCTTCAAAAAATATAGACAATATTTACAGCATATCAAATTCACGTTACAGTGTGACAATCAGGCACTAACATGGGTGTTAGCAACACCAAGGTCAACATATTGATTAGTAAGGTGGGGATTATGCATTGGCACATTTAGATTTACCCCAATCCATATTCGAAGTTCTGAAAATGTAGTCACGGATGCGTTGACACATGTTTTTTCAGAGCAAGTAAACAACATATCTGAATTGCCTTGTGTCCCAGAGATTAATTTGTGCAATACCTTTCCGCAAATGTTTGTTGATGTCACTGAATATCAGCGCCGTGATTCTGGTTTGGCCAATATTAGTCAACTTGAGAGAGGTGAGGTAGTCCCTCCATATCATTTACGCAATGTGTCTTGACAGCCTGTGCAAGATTTGACGGCAAATATAAGGTTGTATTACTACATGAAGTCATCCCGAAGATCTTTCATTGCCACCATACATCATTATTTAGTGGTCATTTGGGTATTGACAAGACATTTGATAAAATCCATCAACAGTTTATTTGGCAAAGGATGGACAAAGAAATTGCCAATAGAATAAGATCCTGTAAAATTTGTGCTCTTGCTAAGCCGGCTCAATGTACAGCATGGGAGGAATTGGCCTCTGAGGTGGCATCTAAGCCGCTTGAAACATTTTTCATAGATTTTATTGGTTTATTTTCTAGGTCAGTGCAAGGTAACAGTTACGCTCTTGTAGTGGTAGATGCCTTTTTGAAATTTATGTGGTTATTGGCTATGACTAAAGCCACTGCTCACGTAGTTACAAAGATTCTGTCAAATATATTTGCATCGTTTGGAGCACTGCATTACATAGTGTCAGATAACGGCACCCAATTTACCTCACATTGGTTCAAAAGATTTTGTTTTGAACGGGCAGTTTCAGAAATAACTATGATCCCATATTAGCCGAAACCATCACATGCAGAAAGGGTTAATCGTAATCTGAAATCAGTGTTAATAGCTTACCACCATGATCAGCATAATAAATGGGATACCAACTTACACAGTTGCAATTGACTTTAACTCAATGCATCATGAGTCACACCTAAGTGTTCCATCTCAACTTATGTTTGTCTATCAACCAGGGTCCCCTTTGGCTAATTTATGGCATCCCAATAACTTGTCGGACACATTTTCCCCTTAAGCAATTATGGAAAATTGGAATAGGACCTTTAAAAATTTTAAACAAGTACACAGTATTTTAAAAAAAAAAAAAAAGGTATGATGATACATGGAGAATATCTCCATATGCAGGTGGCCAGACACTGATGTGTTGCAATGATCCACTTAGTTCTCGGAAAAATGCTTTCGCGGCAAAGGTAGCCCTGTGTTTCATTGGCCCACATAAAATTGTCTCGGTTTATAAGGGGCTTTGTGTGAAATTGCAGGATCCACTTACCCAACAAGTAAAGACACACATATCTCAAAATTGAACCATTTGTTGGGAACCAGGCCGCCTAAATCATTTTGTTAATGTATTTGAATTTTATGTAATGTGCTGTTAAGCTGGCTTTATGTATTTTGATAGTCGGAGTTGGCAGCATTAGGATAGTTTGTTTTGTTCTAAGCAAACTGGTCCCTGCCAGACTTCATTGTGTTTGTGTGCCAGAGAGAGCTGCAGCCTGACACACTCTGTGTGTGTTTATATTTTTCGTGTCTTTCTACCTGTACTATTTCTGTTTGTGTTTCTTCCTGTGTGTTTTTCTTCCTTTTCTCTACTTTCTCTTTTCTCCATGTGTTTATGTTACGTGTTTGTGTTGTATGTAAAGTACTTTACACATACATCTTTTAGTGTGTTTTCCGGTTTGTAATGTGATGTATTAAGTCACACAGAACATAATATAAGAGCTATTAATTTTGCAAATTTATATGTATACATATATATATATATATATATATATATGCTTTTATTGTATTTGCTTGTGTTTTATATGCATTTTATTGTTTTTAGTTTAATTCTATTTTATGTTGGAATATCTGTTTTAATTGGTTAACTGATACTCCATTTTAGGTTTTATATACATGCTATTGTATTGCATTTTATATTGCATTCCATCTTAGATTGCATTTATTACAGTCATTTTAGATTGGATATGCATTTTATTGTTAAATTCATTTACAGTTTATTGTTATATCCATTCTGCTTCTATTGTAGTTCGCTATATTTATATTTTAATATTTTAGCATTGTTAAATTCATTCAGTTTATGAAGGTTCAAAATATGTGATAATTGCGGATAGGGCGGCCCACTGTTCTGAAATCCAGAACTCTCTTTTATAAGGAGCATGCTACTGCTGGTTTCACTTACTTTTCAGGATGTACCCCTTAGCCATATACCTGTTCCTATAGCATCCATGGAGGAAATGGATTGGGTCCCAGTGAAAATGTGGAAGACAAGAGCGACTGTACGAGAGATGTGCTCCAGATGACTTGCTCGAGGAGGAGGGAAGCTGTTGCTCCTGTTCCACCTAGCTGGCTGCTGTTTCAACTTATCAGCAAGATCCTGTCAAGCTGTCATTAAAGGGATCATTTACATACCTTGATGGATTATCAACCAGTATGTGCGGTGATGTACAATTTTGTTGTTGTTTTTTTTACATATATCTTGAGTGCAGCAGCTGACAGTGCAGTTTTTCCTCCTCCTCCATCAGTGTAGTACCGCTATACCCACACCTCAGAACTCACATGTGCAGTGTGATGCTTTCCTTTCTAACTTGTTCTTTGCTTCCTTTATTCCTTCCTGGTTTAGGGGGGAGGGGGAGGATGTATGTGGCAATTGTTTTTGCAGCACAAGAGATATTTTATATTTGCCAACTTTGTGAGTAATTTATATTTATGTCATGGGCGCTAATGTGCTGTTTAGTTGGTGCCAGTGGTAGGCGCTTAGACGCTCCTGCCTATAGATGGTAGGGGGAGAATTTGTGGAGTCTTAGAGGACATAGCCGAGAAAAGTGGAGTGCAGGTTTCTCTCTTGATCGTCAAGCCGTTTTGACCATAGGCGTTCATGTATTTGGTAAGTGTCCTGCATATCATACTTTGGGTTTTTGGGGTGTTACATATGATAGGATTGACCGAATCTGACCGCTTGCAATTTGCCGTGTATTTCAATAAAAAGGGGAATGCATTTCTGAATTACGACAGTTCTAGGTATTAGGCATGTATAACTGTAATTTGCTGAAGTTCAAAGGTAAAGTGGAGCATCATAATTCTGTCAAATGTTGCAATTGAGTCAGTCACATAAATGAATTATGTAAATAACATACTCATATCAAGGCAACTTCTTAAATTCCTAATCTGGTATTATATGGAATGTGATTTTCAAAACGAACTAAGAACTGATGTTAAGATCTTTTGGGTCAGCATTGCATAAAGTGTTTCTGTCAAAACCTAAGGACGAGATGGGTAAAGTAACATAACAAATTAACTACTTGGTGGAAGTAGATGAAGGTGCGGGAGCATGTTGCAAGAGGTCTCGCACATGTACACAGAAAACTGGACGTCGCATGGCGCAAGTGTAGCGAGCCTACAGTGTCAAATGGGTCTGGTCCCGCAACACGGGGCAGTTGAAAAAACAGGACAAGACGGTGTGTGGCAATTAACGAGCTGTTATGGTGCACAGTAGTGGTATTCTTCATTGCAACATAGCCCTTAAGACACCATTTGGATGACTTCACATGGGGAGAATCATCGGGAAACTTGAAGAAGGGCGAAGTGTGACGAGTGTTGCTCAGGAGTTTGGAATTGGTCACAGCATTGTTTCACGTGCATGGGGAACCTTCCAAACCACATGCACTGCTGGCCCAAGGAGAGGTGGGGTCAACCACCCTCAACTACAGCAGCAGATGACCGCTACATTGTGCAACAGGCAAGAAGGAATCCACGCCAAACAGCAGATGCAATTGCAACCACATTTAACAGGACAGCTAGGCATGCAATCTCACGATACACAGTGGCACGGCGACTACACAGAGGTGGTCCCTTTACCCAATGGCCAGCACGTTGTGTTCCATTGACATCCACACATCGGTAGCACCGTTTGCGATGGACCCAAGAACATCAAAATTGGACCGAGGAATGGGGTTGCGTGCTCTTCTTGGATGAGAGCAGATTCAGTCTAAGTAGTGATTCTCGACGTACCCTCATCTGGTGACAGGTGGGAACACGTAATGAACCCAGGAACATTCTTGAACATGATCGTTTTGGTGGTCCGGGTGTTATGGTTTGGGGAGGCATAATGTTGCATGGACACACCGACCTCCAAATCTTTGAACATGATACGCTCACTGGTCAATGTTATTATGATACTGTACTACTTCCCCATGTGCATCTTTTCAGGGGTGCAGTCGGCCCTGACTTCATTTTTATGAATGGCAACGTGTGACCACATTGAACAGCGCAGGTGGAGGATCTCTTGGAACGAGAGGATATTCGGCAAATGGACTGGCCTGCCTGTTCCCCCGATTTAAATCCCATTGAACACGTGTGGGATGCTTTGAGGAGACGCATTGCAGCACATTCCCATGCACCAACAATGATCCAACAGTTGTCAACAGCGCTGGTGGAGGAATGGAACACCCTACCACAAGAACTGCTTTCCAACATTGTGGCCAGCATGCGAGCACGATGCAGCATGCATTGCTGTCTGTGGTGATCATACACCCTTTTAAGCACCATGTATCTGTCTCTGCAAATCTAGAGAGCCATCATATGTCGTATTGACTTTAGTGTAGCTTATGGTCTATGAATAAAAGTGCCATTTCTGTTCGTCTCATTGCATATTTCGTTTAGTTACCCACTAGCATACCGTAGCAGTTCCCTCTATGTATGATTCAAGTTTCATCGAGCTATGTTACCTGGCAGTGTCACAACATGTGAAGATTACTTTCGTCCTTAGGTTTTGCACACCAGTGTATATATACATTGTAAACTTAATACGGTAAATACATGCACAGACTTGTACCTTGACATTTTTTCTGTATTGTAGGGACCTCTAGTAGTTAATTACACCCTTTTCTTATTTAATGAGTGGCTAGTGAAAATCTCTGAGTGGGGAGAACGCAGTGCAATACATATACCGGTTCAACAAAGTAGCATGTTGTAAAATATGTAAATTGACATTTAAACCTCAATACATCTATCAAATAATTAAATATCATAAAAATTAAGAATGTTTGTGATAGAAGTATATGAGATAAGATTTGTGTTTTAGGGTTAAGAAGATTTTCATTAATCAGTTTTTACAAGTATAAATGCAACTGGAATCAACAAGAATATCTAGAAATATTACAAAGAAGTTCTTTTAAGGCGATGCTGTGCTTTACATACAAAAGCAGGTAAGATAAAAGACCAGCCTTAAAAGACAAGAAGCACATTAGCACCCTGCAACAGTAATCACAGATGAAAAATTTTGCTAATGCAGGAACCATGGTGAAGAACAATCTACAAAGGAAGACTGAATTTATAAACATCAATTCACCATTGGTATCAGGAATCCTGCAGAAACATCTTCGAGTGAAGAGTTTTTTTGCCGGATAACTCGCACACCCACAAAAGAACAATTCTTAATTATGAGTGGATTGTTGTTTCAATAATGACAGTACCAATCATTACATCACAGATGAAGAAATCTGCTGGATCTATCAATTATGACCCACAATCAAGAATCCCTTCCCAAATTAAATTTTGGTAAAGTTTAACCCATTGCCTGATGGTCATTTATAAACTCTGTGCAGGCTGTTCCCTGATACCCAATAAACAGATCTAGGTATTGAAATTGGCCTGCAATTTAAATTTCTGTTTCGCAGAACAAATCTGTTTATTTTGATTATTTTTTATCATATTTTAATGAAACAAAAATTGAATTAAAGGACATTAAATGCAGTAGCACCAACTACAAGTAATACTTATTTATTTACAAAGTGGCAAAATGAATGTGTGTTGATTCCGATTTATGGTGCTAAAAGAGTTTTTTTCCTTTCGAATGCTACCATGATTAAAAAACAGTCTTTGTTTTGCATTGCAAGAAAGCAACTAGTAGTAGCAACTCAGTTCTCCTTTTCACGTTTGCCTTTTGTATCTGACTTAGCATAAGTATGTGATGAATCTTGTAAGAGTAGAGAAGTGTTTAGCAAAACACATGCATGCTTATCATTCTTCTTGTGCCAAGAGAGTAGGTATATATGCACACATGCTTATGGGTTTAGATGTGGTTGAAACTTAATATGATTGCTTGCATGTCAGAATTGACTTAGCTTGTTATGCCCAGGTCAGTTATGCATTTTTCAGCTTTTGGGATAGATAAATATACAACTTGATATGTTCTACGTACCTCATGGTTCTTGTTTTCAAGTATTTGAGCTAAATGCTAAAGAGGCAGATTTTCCTGGGTAGAAATTACAAACTTATTCCCACTTCAAATCAAATCCTGGTTGCAAGCAGTCATATTTGGCCAATCCTATTATGTGTAACAGCCCAAAAACCCAAAGTACGATATGCAGGACACTTACCAAATACACGAACCCCTAGGGCCAAAACGGCTTGATGGTCAAGAGAGAAACCTGCACTCCACTTTTCTCGGCTACGGCCTCTAAGACTCCCCACAAATTCTTCCCCTACCATCTATAGGCAGGAGCGACTATAGCACTTACCACCGGCACCAACTAAACAGCACAATAGTGCCCACAGCATAAATATAAATTACCCACAAAATTGGCAAATATAAAATATCTCTTGTGCCGTAAAAACAATTGCCACATACATCCTCCCCCTCCCCCCTAAACCAGGAAGGAATAAAGGAAGCAAAGAACAAGTTAGAAAGGAAAGCATCACACTGCACATGCGAGTCCTGAGGTGTGGGTATAGCGGTACTACACTGTTGGAGGAGGAAACACTGCACTGTCAGCT
Source organism: Deroplatys truncata (assembly GCA_030765065.1). Classification (NCBI taxonomy): domain Eukaryota; kingdom Metazoa; phylum Arthropoda; class Insecta; order Mantodea; family Mantidae; genus Deroplatys; species Deroplatys truncata. Next base: position 123,977,929 of record CM060978.1, read on the forward strand.
GCTGCACTCAAGATATATGTAAAAAAAGAATTGTACATTACCGCACACGCCGACTGACAATCCACCAAGGTATGCAAATGATTCCTTTAATGACGGCTTGACAGGATCTTGCTTATAAGTTGTTGAAACAGCAGTCGGCTAGGTGGAACAGGAGCAACAGCATCCCTCCTCCTTGAGCAAGTCATCCGGAGTACATCTGCCGCTCTTGTCTTCCACATTTTCACCGGGACCCAATCCATTTCCTCCGTAGATGCTATAGGAACAGGTACATTGTAGCTTCTAAATTAGCTTGTGTAATAAGTACTTCTGAAATAACTTCAGAGAGCATTGAAGAACTTTAGATGTGACATTTATTTGGATATTCACAGGATGTTTTCCAATTCTGAAGCTGCTGACGGGGGCAGTGGTGAAGATAAAAGTGACTTTTCTCCTGCAGGTATTAGTGCAGAGACAGGGTTATGGAGTTCCAAAAATCATTGCAACACAAAACTACTAGTTTTCCATAGTACAACCTGTGATGCACAGCCTGGTACCAGGCTTTTACCTGAAAAAATGTACATAAGCTTAAAATGCACAAAGATCTGAACTCAAAAGGCCCATTAGACTCTAAAAGTAGGATTCAAAGGGGCAAAATGTACCACAGAATGAGATTTACAGGCTACTTGGCACGATTATTCTCTTGGGTGTTATTCAAAACCTACATTACACAGTACAGGTCTACACATGAAATGACATCAACTCCATCGTTTTGGAAAATGAAAAATTAACTGAGCTTTATTTATGGACACACTTTAATTACTATGGTTCTTGGCATCCCATTCTATACTGGGTGTGAAAGACCGGAAATTTTGCTCAGAGGCCTCTTTATCAGCTTTGAGGTTCTTTTATATGCTGTAAATCTATGATACAGGATCACCAGCTTTACTTCACTTCCGAAGAAAGCCACACTACAGATTTTTACGCCTGAAAAAATCCAGTGCCCTCCGCCGGGTTTGAACCTGCAACCTCAGGTACAGCATGGTACCCCTAGGATGACCAATAAATATCAAACAACACATTTTCAACCATAATGTGGTTTCCTATCAGACATCTATACTCATCCATATCGTTCGGCCCATTTTACATTGGATGTCTATACCCTCCATATTCGGAAAGCAATGAAGCATTGGAAATATAATTGCCAGGTTATTTCCAATAAGTGGCCATATTGCAACTACTCCATTCGAGGAACAAAAAGCAATATATGCCAACTGCTAGAATACGATTTGCTTTCTCAGGGGCAGAAAGATAAAAATCTGAATAAAAAGTCTTGCTACAGCACAGCAACTGAAAACAACAGAATTTCTTCAAGAATCAGAAGTGACAGTAGTAAACCACCCACCACACATGGTTGTATTTGTCGAGGAAAAACTAAGGAGTCACAGTTGCTTCCAAGACTGGTTTCAGAGCAAGCAACATTGCATCAAGAGTGGGAAAATATTCTGAAAAGAACGAGAATTAACAAATTACGGCTTTCTAGGCAGTCAAATCCTGAATCAATTAAATGATGGCACTCATATGCTCTTATTTACAATTATGAATTACAGATACCTGAAATTTGTGTAAATCTCTTGGGCCAATCTGGGCAGTTCCATCTCCACCTGTCACATGCAGGACAAGCCAGGTAATCAGATACACCAAAATGTTGGAGCATACTGTAAAACTGTACCTGAAATTTAAAAAAATATTTATTACTAACAAAATATTTTGAAAAAATTTTTAATCAGAAGAACTTTTAGATTAACACAAATAAAAGCTTTCTAGGAATTTTTGTTAGTCAACATAACATGAAAAAAATGAATTTGGTGCAATGTTCCCCAGAGCCCACTATGTTTAAATGTTATTCATTGTTTTATCGTGTCATAGATAAAAGTATGGCATACATTTGTATCCTGGGACTTTGGATTAACTTAGAATTAATCAGTTGAACAGTGAGAACTGCAGGGGTTAATCTACTTTTACTAACTGCTTTACTTTCTTTGCCACTTACTTATGGTAAATGAAATATAGAATTAGATTGCAAAAATGATACCAATATTTTACTGGAAGTACATGTTCTGAGATACGCTAAATTCAACTCTCCGTCCAAGCAAAAGTTCAGATAAATACACAATTTTATAATTAAATCATCTTTTATGGATGCTAGCTGAAGATTTTCAAGGATTTTCTACCACCCCAAATAATCCTTTGCAAAGAAAATTTTCTATTACTCTTTATTTCAAAAGGACTGATGGTTTTGATTCAATTAGTTTAGACACATAACAAATAAAACTCGTGTCTTCAATTTTCTACAAATATCTTGTGAAGCCCCTTCATTCTCAATTAATTTTATATAACCAGAAAATCTTCGGTTCTTCAGTTCCGAATTGCATTAACGAGAGGCACAAAGTGCTCCATACTGGTAGAAGCGCAAACTAACCAGAGTAAGGAAGCAAAGCATTATGTGGTTTAATTTTCCCAAATTTTACAAAGTCTGCTTTGAAATGTTAAGCAGCTATTCTTTTTATTTAAAGGTGAGTCGGAATTGTAACACTAACATCACTTAAGGTTACTCACTTAACACGTTTCGGGAAACCGTTGTTCCCATCCTCAGAAGGTTAATTCGACTGAATTAACCGAATTAACATTCAGTCGAATTAATCTTCTGAGGATGGGAACAACGGTTTCCCGAAACGTGTTAAGTGAGTAAACTTAAGTGATGTTAGTGTTACAATTCCGACTCACCTTTAAATAAATTCAATACACATCACTGTTTCTAGCTTCTTTTCATTACAATATCAAAGCTATTCTTTTATTACTCATGCAAAGTATGTAATGTCCTTGCTAACATATTATACACATCAGTTTGCTTTTTCTAAGGATGACTATTGTCACAACGTATAAAATATGTCTGTGACACAGCTTAACCTACATAATGCTCAAATAACAGATTTTATAAACAAACAAACAAACAAAAACTGCCTAAGACAAAATCACCTAAGGTCCCATCCCTCATCTTCCCACGGTGCAGCTGTTAGTATGCATGCTTATACATATTGAACTAAAGGGAGGGGCTGCTCATGAAACGGAACTGGTTACCCTGACGAGTTCAATGACCGATTCTGATATTCTTCCTCTTCCTTGCCAGATTTCGTCTTTTCACTTCCCTATCCAGATTGACTGACCCCATGTTTTCTTCGACCCTTATGGTATTAGAGTATTCAAGACCTAAGGGATCATTTCCTCCTCTTATCTTCTATTCCTTCTATCCATGTGGTGACCTGCAACAGCACAAAGTCGTCCTCCACTGGCCAGAGGAAAAATTGATGATCAATATAATGATCACCCAGCTAAGTCCAAAGGAGTCGTTGACTAACTGCAGGTGTGGTCCTCCAGACATACTGGAGGTCAAGATTTCCTACCTTGATTTCAAATTCATCAATTTTTCTCCTTTATTTCTATTGGTAGATTAGCTCATTTCTCAATCCTAAATTTTCCTCTCATTATTTTAGTTTCCTTACATTCCAGAATCACATGCCAATAATTATCTTGCATTCCGCACATTTGACATTCTCCAATTTTCAGACCCCCTCTTATTCCTTTTAATTCCACTACCCTTGTTCGGGCCCATGCAGCTCCCTCCCTCATCTTCTGGTTGTCTTTATCCACATCATTCTCTGTACACCATACTTTCTTTACTTCCCTGCATATCCTTAATGATTTTTTGTTGCTTAAATTATTAAATATCTCCTGAATTTCATTGTTCTCAATTCTTTGTTTGATTTCTTTCCAAAACCTGTCTGTTTAACCTCTCTGTCACACCACATCATAACTAATCCAATATTTTGTGGTCTCTTTGATTCTATTTACCAAAGTATTACTCTTCATCATTTTGTCTTGAAAATTTAGGCAATGTCTCAGGATGTTATTCTCTTCCAAGTTCTTGATCCTAAACCAATATTTCAAAGTTCTTGTCATTATTTTTCCTTTACTCCCAACTCTACCTTGTTCAGTTTGTGCAATCCCATTTGGGGAGCCTTTTTGTAGTTCCAAAATTTGCAGAAATTCCTGTGAATCGAAACGTTTAGCCATCCATCATCAAAACCCCATATTTCAGTGCCATACATCATTTTGGCCTCTACTACTGTCGAATACATTCTCTCCATATATTCCTGATAGTTTGTGCCTGCAGGCACTAATAACTTTTAAACCTAACCTTCCCTTAGCTAGCACCTTATTTTTTTTTTTTTTGTTCCCCCAACCCTATTATTGCTAAGCCTAGTACCCAAATAATCAAATTTATTTAACTACTTCAATTTCTGTCGTTTCCCAAAACCATTTTTCATTATTTTGCAAAATGTTTCCTTTCTTAAATACCATAATTTTTTATTTCCACATATTTATTTTTTGAACCCCACTCTTTACAAAATTTGGATATTAGAGATATTGCTTCAATTGACTTCCTGAGCCAATATTGACAACTGATCCCACTACTAAGTCATTGGCAAATAATAGTGCCAGAATCTCAACATTTTCATTAATGGATATGTGATGTTAGCTTTGTTAACTTCTTTAAATTCATTCATTCAACTTCAAAATATTGGGAAGCAAGGAGGAGAATGATTTCATTATTAGCTCCTGAGCCACCCCCCCCCCCACACACACACACACACACACACAAAGCTGCACATAATTACTGAAATAAAGATTTGAAACAAAAAAAAAAGAAATAGACAGAAAAATGCAAAGATGTAACAGAATTTTTTAGTTCTCACCAATTCTTCAAGACCATTTTGCTGGATGACCCAAGAGTTCACTGTCTTTAAAAAATGCTTAAATTCTTAAAAAGTCATTGCTTGTATGATTTTTTTATTCCACAAAAAGTCCCAATGTGGTACAACTCTGTTTGTACACTATTCTATGTAAATTAACATTAATGGATGAATAAGATTACAGCTACATATATGTATAGGAATATATGCATAGCTCATATTAAGTTTAACAGTAAAATTGACTGCTCAATACACAATTTCAAATAATGAAACCATAACTATTCTTTTTTAATCTATGTGGCTTGTTTGTTCTTTTATTTCTTGTGGAAGTTTGTTAAAGGATACTGATGCAGCATAGGTAAATTGCACTTTGAAGCCCATGCCTACTGCTGTTGCTGCTCTCAAAGTAGAAGTTTCCTGGAAGAGCAGATGTTAGTAAGTGTAAATGAAGTAGTTATTTGTAAAGAGTAAATAATGTTTAACTTTAAACATAAACATGGCTTTGCTATTCTGTTGCAAGATAGTCACAGGTAACATGTTCGAGACTAGATATACCTCAACAAAGGGTTTAAGAAAATGAAATATGTACATGGTTTGATAGCTCCATTTTGTAAGATTTCTAGTTCCTTAATTGATTCCTTTGTTGCCTTTGACCATAAAATGTCCATTATGTGAAGTGTGAATGTGTAATGGAGAAGTAACAGATCTCAGCCACTGCTTCTTTACATATAAGTTTTTGAGCCTGCATAAAACCTGAATAATTTCAGCAATTTTCTTTTTAATACTTTTATACGTTCATTCTATGTTAAGTTTAAATTCTAAGTAAGTCCTAGGTATATCAAGGAACGTACACATTCAGTTATTTAATTATTTAAAGCAGGATTTTTATTGGTAATGATAGTGCGGGGATGATCTATAAAGAACATATTTAGTTTTGGAGAAATTAATAATTAAATTATTAAGAAGCCATGAAGTTAATGCATGTAAACATTTTGCATATCCATCGTAAGGTCTTCAGCATTATTTTTATTAAACATATAAATATAATTTGCAAAAGGGAATATCCTACTGTGCAAACTAAGGCTTTCAATATAATTTATAAAGATTAAAAACAGGATGGAACCCCAGGACTGATCCTTGTAGAAGACCATGGTGGACAAAAGTAATTCTGTTTCTAACACTATTAATCTGAATACATTGGTTTCTATTATGTAAATAACACCTAAACTAATAGTGCTATTCCCCCCAATTCCAGCGTTGTTTAACTTTCCCAGTAGTAAATAGTGTCAAATGCTTTGGTTAAATCAATAAATAATCCACTTGCAAGCTTTTTGAGTATAACACCAAATGCTACTGATTTAAAAGCATTATTTTATTAATAATGCAAATTAAATTTTCATGCACGGCCTAATCCATTAAGAGATATGACATGTTCTATAACAAGTTTCGCTCAATATATTATTTGGCAATACAACCGAACTACTACTACTACCACCACCACTAGAATTACAATCCTTTTGAGTACATACCAACTTCTAAATTAGAGTGAAATAATTAAGTCATAATAACCTTATTGCTGTCAATTCTGTTCGCTCATGCTCGCTGGGTGTTAGATCCGGGATAAGAGATAGATGGGAAATTTGTACAGATGCCCAACCAATTTGGAAGATAATGACAAATGCTGCATAATATATAAGTTGTGCCCAATGATGGCTGCCCTCACAATTGATGCATGGAGAAAAGATCAATGGAAATGTTCCAAGAACACACAATGTTCCTGAAAAAGAAGCAAAATGAGTGCATTGCAACATTACGTTAAGTTCTAACACTTTAAATACATGTTGTTGCTCCAAAAGATTTATTACCTGAAACGCTATTGATGTTTTAAAGTATGTATTAATATCTAAAATGTTATTGATAAGTACCTACTTAAAATTGATGCAGCCCAAAAATGTAACTAACCTATTAAATGCCACGTCTTTCTTCTTCCGTATTTACATAACCAAAACCCATCGTTTTTGTCCGAATGTAAACCGACGAAAGGCGTCGCTAAGGCATCTGCCACTTGCCCTATTAAAAGTACTGCACCTGACAACACACTGTTAAACTGCAAAACTAGATGAAAGTATACCAATAAATAGGTAAACCACATAGACGCACAGATGTCATTTAGCACATGGCCAACTCCATATGATAGCCTTAAGGTTAATGGTAGTCTTCTGATTATTTCGGTGTAATCGTGGTTTACATGTTGAGTCGATTCCATTCTTTATTCTCTTGCAATCTCGCGAAGCACTTGTCATCATAACAAAAATGGATATATTCACATAACCTTGCAGTGCACTGACATCCAAAGTTCACTGTGTCATCTGCTTCACGGATAGACTAGCTTATATAACCTCATGTTTCTAATGATTATGTCGTTCCGTACCGTTTATCACCTATGAATAATACACTAGAGCATGATGTCATCACCATGTGATCACGTTACCTTTACGGTGCCTATCACTTCTCTAAAGAAAACTGGTACGATTTTGAAACACTTCAATTTTCAGCAGAGCGTAATATGTTCAAAATTATTTCAAAGTACCGTAGTAAAACAACCTACATTATTTGTTTTCAACGCTGTGCCCTGCACCATAATAACTTTCATGTCACAGAATTCCAAAAAATGCTCAGCCTCATAGCTGTCAAGCATATCTGCAAACTGTGCAAATGACCCGCCTACAGCATAAAACTGGCTGTGTAGGCTGCGTTTCAACTGTTTTAAACTGCAACACTACAAACCTAAATCGACGTATAATGTCATCTTGTGGAGCAACTTATAACTCAACCCAGTAAAGGCCCAAACTGGGCCCACTGCATATGTGCGGCCAGCAATAACGGCCTACCTGATAGATACGCGGGGTCCTTCGAGAACCAGAGGTGAACTTTGATAACAGATAATTCTGGGTATATACCTGGATCACAAGAATTCAGAAGTTCTCCGTTTGGTGTTTTCTCTGGATAATAAGAAACAGTCAGTTGAAATAGAATATTTTGACAGAGAAACGGTCAATACTCGGCTTCCAAATAGTAGTACAATAAAATACGCGTAACTCAAAGATCTGTACTTGGATCTCTTTTATTTATATTGGATATAAACGACTTGGAAGATAATGTAAATAATATGAAAGGCATAAACGTAACACTTTTTTGCGGGCGATACAAGTATTTTTATCAACGGGGAGAACAAGAGAGAGGCGAATTGGCATAACAATGGGAAATATATTCTGAACTGGTTCAACGCAAAAATGCTAATATTAAGTAAAGAGAAGACATCAGTTCTAAGCTTCTATAACAAGATAAGTAAAAATCAAATACATCTCAAATTAACTCTGGAACAAATCAACTAAACTGTAAAAACGAACAATTTTTTGCGTCTAATGCTACATGAACATTTATGCTGCATAGCACACAAACAATATAACATTGACAAACAATACCGAGTAAACTAAATGTGCTTCCTAATAACGGCAGCTAGATTTGTAAATGTACTTAGAGTAGTTTACTTTGTACACATTCATAGCTTATAAGTTTACACGTATTATGGTATTAATTTTCTGGTGAAATTACAAAGACAGTGTGAAACTCTTCAAATTACAGAAGAAAATAATTAAAATTATAGCGGATCTCTCTACCACAGCTAGTTGTAGGCTCTTTAAATACTTAAACGTTTTACCTTTACCAAGTATCTACACATTAGAAACTCTTGTCTATATGGAAGCTTACTTAAGTTCATTTTTAAATGTCAAAATGCCTAGTTACATCAATAGAATAAAGATAGGGTAAATTAGAATGTCAACGGTCCTTGTTGCAGGATTCTAGTGCAAGAGGTTTACGAGAAGACGCATTTTGAAAAGTTTCCACGCCGACAACTTCTTTGTCCCATTCAACCTGCTTAGTTGCTAGTTACGATGTTGTTTGCATTGTGCTTTCTGTTCATTGATTGCATTGCGACAATCTGGTTAGTTAGTTTGTGACAGTTCAAGCAGTACGTCGTGAGTGGAAGATGTGGTTTACTAATGCAGAAAAAGCCGACATGCTCATAGTGTATGGAGAGTGTAGGAAGAATGCAGTTCGTTCCTGTACTGTGTATGCGGAAACGTATCCCAATAGTCAACCATCTCGGCAATTATTTACCAACCTCATCAACCAATTACGTGAACGTGGTACTGTAACACCCAGAAAACGTAACAGAGAGAAACAAGTCACTGGAGAAGAGGCAGAAAAGAATGTTTTGTCTGCCGTTGCAGTAGATCCGCAAATTAGTTCCCGCACAATCGCACGTGGAAGCGGCAAAAGTCAGGCAAGTGTACTGCGCATTCTCCATCGACATAGGTTCCATCCCTATCACATCTCTCTCCATCAAGAGCTGCATGGAAACAGTTTTGAGAATCGTGTTAACTTTTGTAAATGGGCATTAAGACATGATATTCCAGATTCATCATGTATCTTGTTTACTGATGAGGCAACATTTACTAATCATGGGCAGGTAAACCTCAGAAACATGCACTATTGGTCTGTTGACAATCCCCGTTGGCTTCGTCAGGTGGAACGTCAGCGTCCATGGAGTTTAAACGTGTGGTGTGGGATAGTGAACCATCAGCTCATAGGTATTTTGCTCATAGAAGGAACAATGAACTCGCAAAGTATCGCAGCCTCCTGACAGACCATTTACCACAGATGCTAGAAGACGTTCCTTTGCAGACTAGGAGGAACCTGTGGTACCAACATGATGGCTCTCCAGCCCATAGTGTACGAAGTATTACAGCTTGTCTTAACGAATTGTTTCCAAATCGCTGGATTGCACGAAGAGGCCCGTGCACCGGATCTGACCCCTTTAGACTTTTTTTTGTGGGGAAGGCTGAAAGACACTGTCTACAAGGATGCATCAACTACACCAGACGATATGAAACGACGTATTACTGCTGCCTGCTCTGAAATTTCCGCTGAAATGTTAGAACGTGTACAGCAGTCTTTCCATAGCAGACTGGAAGCGTGTATTGAAGCTGCCGGTGGTCATTTTGATTACAACTTTTGAAGGGCTATCTTCGCTTTACTTGTAAGAATCCACAGAAGTATTGTAATTCCCTATTGTTTTTCTTTACTTTGTGCTACCGCAGATTGTACAAGTGTCGGTGCGTAAAAGTTTCAAAATAAGATTTCTCGTAAACCACTTGCACTAGAATCTTGAAACAAACGCCACTGACATTCTAATTTACCCTACCTTTATTCTGTTGATGTAACTAGGCATTGCTCCATTTAAAAAAAATTGTATGTTTGCTAAAAAAAATACGCTTTCTCAGTATTATTAAAATCTGTTTATAGGCTAAATGTACGAGCCCCTGACTGCCAAATCAATGCTGTGAAAACTGCACATCAATAGCACTTTCCATTTCCGGAATATTTGCTGTGCAAGTTTTAGGTGATTCACTCTGTATAATATTTGACGCAGATATCCCACAATATGTACATGTTTTAATGGATGAATAATAAATAAATGAAATGAAACATCAGTTGCCTCATTTTAGTTAGCAACAACACCGTGATATGATATGGCGAGGCGCATATTAATACACCATGTGCCCAACAATTCAAGAAAACTGTCTGATGTATTTGAAGATTAATATTTGCCACCAAGTCGCGAGGAAGAAAGTAAACAGTGTAGAAGAAGAGGACAATAAAATGGCTATGGTAATTAATACACAACTGTGAATGAGTTGAAACCAAACTTCAATGGCAAGAATGAGATGCAGTTGCATAATGGTGCTAATACCAGAAATGTGTGCTGTTACCGCGAGAGAAATGTAATGAAAAGCCACAGAGCTCTAAAGCAATGATATGAAATTAGAACAAATTTAATAGGTACCTAATTGTGGATGGAAATAAATGAAGGGGAGCCAGAAGCTAGCATAGGCTGGTTGGTGTCTTTTGATACGTACATATTGGAGGACACATTTGTGTGTGTAGCAATTTGTCCGAATTATAAAATAAGGAACATTGAAGACCTGTATTTAGAGCAACTATGCCGTTTGCACTGGAACGATTTCAAGCTGTTACATGACTCTCGTGATTTGATTAAAGAAAAAGACCACAAAGAAAAGTCTAAGATGTTACTTAACATGACTGTTTCTACCCACTATCGTTTAATTTTTATACATCTCCTGCAAACTATTCTTACGAAAGCTTATTGTTTTTATCAATTTCATGTTAATTGAGAAAACCCTTTTGCAGAAATAGTTTCATCTTGCAAATTTCGTAGTAGCCACCTACAAGAGGGATAGACAAGTCGATAGCCATATGTTTAAATGCGACTCGCTATATGTGGCGTTCAAACTTCGCACTCCTTCAATGACATCGAAAGAGACAACTAAATAATGATGATAATAATAATAATAATAATAATAATAATAATAATAACAATAATTGAGTTTTATTTATGGACGCTCATTAATGTATTGACTACCTATGGATTGTATATTGTTTAATTAATAGTCGATGTTTATTAACAGAGATTACTTTCTTAGCAATACTGATGTTCATACGTATGACGCCCATATTGAGGCATAATTATAACATTCCTATGCATTACTCTGAGAAATTTAATACATCTTCTATGGTCTATGGTTTGAAACTCTTCAATCGTTTGCCTTTAATATAAAATCTGCAACTAAATTTGAGTACTTTAAAGGCAATCTTAAGAGAAGTTTAATTAAAATCTGCCCTTATGGTTTGCCTGCAGTTAATTTTAATTTGAAATTTTGTTTGATTTATCTTATGGTTTTTAAAGTCTACAAGATAAAAACAAATGCCCCTCCATCGACACATCATGCATGCCTCGTATGTGAGATACATCGTACAATCATGGATGTATATAACAACTGGATTTCCTACTATATACTGAGATTGTGAGCCGTCGTCTGCTAGCTCTGCCACCATATTAGGCGGACCATCAATCAGTGCGATAATGAACAGTATAGATATTTATGCTTTAGAACATCACAATCCAACGTTATTGGTAGTGTTTTAATAAACAAATATATACAGTCAACATCAGTATAATTGCGACTGAGGAAGTATTAAACTAAGTTCGCCGAGTTCTCTTGTATTTATAACAAATAACCTCCCCTTATCTTTACGAAAACCTCGCGTATATTCTACAGTAAAATTAAAAATAGTCCGCCAACGTTTTAGTGTATTTACAATAGCCCCCTCATTAACTTAACGAACTTAGATATATATTTTACAGCTTGCAACCATTCCTCCGATTTGGGTTCAGTGACAATACTCGCGCAAGTGTGTAGAATAAGGCACGACAGTCTTGCAACAAAAGCGAACTATGCTCTCAATAGTTTACCGACAAAAGTAATTCATTAAACCCTTACATATAACATTAATATAGCAAAAACAAGTATACTAAAGATTCGAATATCGCTGTACATATAGGTCCAAAAATAACGCCTGGTTTTAATTTTGGTCTTTAAAACATCTAAATATACCCCATATTGTGAAGTATGAGAAATACTTCAAGAAGATACCCAACAATTTCGACGGTAAAAGAATGCATAAAGCTTGAGAACGTGCCAACTTGGTAAGCAAAGCGTCATTCTTAAGCACATAACTGCTGAAGGTCGAACATAGCCTCCAACCACAAAGGGCCCAAAAGTAAGTCCTCTCTTGTTTGGTCTGTTTATGACGTAAAGCCTTCTGGGAAGTCACGTGATAATACATTGAACATAACAATCTCTGGAAGTTGAACTTTCGAAGGTGGAGTTTCCCGATATAAACGCGAAAGTGCATCTGCCACTGAACTATCCACACCTCTAATGTGGTGTACTATAAATTGGAATGCTCTTAAACGCACTGCCAATCGTGAAAATTTCCGATTTGGCATTTATGTGAAAGTAAAAACCTTGTTATCGCATTCCAACTTAAAATGATTGTGTTCCAAAAACGAACGTAACTTATCACAGGCGGATACGACCGCTAACGCTCCCAATTCATATACGTATAACCTACGTTCTTGTTTGGAGAAGGTGCGTGAATAATAACCTATGGGACGTAGATCCTGATCCAAATTCTGTAACAAAACTGCCGAGAGTCCAAAATGCGAAGCATCAGTTTGTAATATAAATGTTTTGTCAAAATCCAGCATCACAAAACAGGCGGATTGATAATTGCTGCTTTCAAGCGCTCAAATGCCTGTTTATGAGCAGGAGTCAGATAAATGTAACGCCCTTGCTACGCAAAGCATAAAGTAGCCTTACCGCTGTTGTCAAATAATGAATAAACCTTCCACAGAATGATACAATTCCGAAAAATGACGAGTGTCCGCAAATTTATAGGAATAGGAAAGTTAACTGCTAAGTTCCTCGACGGATCGATTGAGATTCCTACCGGCGACGTTACATGTCCAAGAAAGGAAATTTATGAAACAGCAAAAGTAGCCTTGGAAGGACGAACTGTAAGTGTGTATTAAAGTCCTGTGAGTAAATCACTAAACCGTCTAAATTATTTAACTCAAATTTCAATTTGAATTTATGTGGAAGAATCTAGAGAGAACTTGTTAACAGTTGACAGTCCAAAAGGAATCCTTTGAAATTAATCCAAGTTCCATGGAATAGCAAGCGTAGTTAACGCCATTGAATCCGGCACCAACGGTATCTGGTATTAAGCTTGATTTAGATCTAACGTAGTAAACGCCTTTGCCTGTTTAAATTAATGAACTGCATCGTATAGTAAAAGGTAATGCCATAGAGTTCAACCGGAGGTGTTTATACAATTTACGGAAGTCGATTACTAACCGTGATTCATTATTCGGTTTTGGAATCAAAGAGCAAGGACTAGCATAACTATTATTTCAAGGTTCAGAAATGCCTTGGTTCAACATTTGATCAATCTTAGTACCAAGAACGTGTAATTTCGGTGGTGATAACTTGTACGGTGGTGAACGAACAGCTGTGTTACCTAACAAATGTATTTAATTTACATTTAATAAAACATTAAACTAAACAATTTTATAAATTTAAAATTATATCGAATGAATACATAATTTTCCCCCAGAAGAGCATACTTATAATGAACTAACTTTAATTACAAATTAATTTTCATAAAGAACGTAGGCTTTCACGGCCGGTGTCACAATTATAACTAATATAATTTTCCGGGCTGTTATGCCGTGGTCTGCTGAAGAAAGATTTCCCAGACGTTTCGTCCACAACTGCGGTGGACATCTTCAGTGGCGCGGACGAAGTCTTCTCGGTGAAAGTATCGCAGCGTCTGATGCGTTGGCCGTTGGTGCCGCTCTCTTTATAGTGTGGACGCTCTCTGCTGATTGGCCCGCTGGTATTAGGGGGCTGGCGCCGGCTGTGTTGTTGCTCTCTTCTGATTGGCTCGCAGTGTTTTTCGGTTTTGTATGACCTTTCTTGTTTTTGATGACTAGATGCCAGTTACTGTTGAGTTTCAATGCTTCTTCTTTCCTATTGAAATTATTGGGATGTTTGTAAATCTCTATTGCTTCGCGTTGTAGCCGGGTATGGTAATGCTTTATGGAGGAAAGAATGTTGGTGTCCTGAAATCTAATAATGTGTTCGCCCTCGGCTTCAATGGCATGTTCGGCGACTGCCGATTTTTCTGTATGGCCCAGGCGGCAGTTTCTTTTGTGTTCGCTGAGTCTGGTGTTAGCTCTCCGCTGTGTGGTACCAATGTACACTGAACCACAGGAACAAGGAATACGGTAAACACCGGCCGATGACAGGGGATCTCGGGGGTCTTTGGAAGAGCCCAGTAGGCTATTTAATTGTCTTGTAGGTTTGAATACTGTTTTGACGTTATGACGTTGAAGTATATGTTCAATACGGTCAGTGACATTTCTGAAATATGGCAGAAAGACAATGGACTTGCTTTTGGGTTGGTCCTGAGTAACCGGTCGGGGCTTGGCCGGACGGCAGGCTCTTCTCACCTCTTGGACTGAATAACCATTTGATTGTAGAGCTGTTTCTAGGTGTCGGATTTCTTGTGGAAGTAAGTGTGGTTCACAAATACGGGAAGCACGGTTTGGGAGTGTCTTAATCATAGCACGTTTTTGTCTAGGATGGTGGTTGGAGTACTTGTTAAGGTAACGGTCTGTGTGTGTGGGTTTGCGGTAGACAGTATGACCCAGCGTGCCGTCAACCTTCCTGCTAACGAGTACATCTAGAAAGGCTAGTTGGCCATCCTTTTCTTGTTCCATTGTGAACTGTATACGCTGATTGATGCTATTTAGATGTAACAAAAAATCTTGAAGAGCTTGTTCACCATGGGGCCAGATGACGAAGGTGTCATCCACATAGCGGAACCAGGCTGTTGGTTTGAGTGGAGCTGAGTTTAGTGCCTTTGACTCAAATGCCTCCATGAAGAAATTGGCCACAACAGGGCTAAGGGGGCTGCCCATGGCAACGCCGTCTATTTGCTCGTAGAATGACTGGTTCCACTGGAAATAAGTTGTAGTCAGGACATGGTGAAAAAGTGTAATGATATCATCAGAGAAGATGGGTTGTAACAACTTCAGAGTTTCTTGTACTGGAACCTTGGTGAATAGAGACACAACGTCAAAACTAATTAGTAAATCCTTAGGTAGCAATTTGAGTTTGCGGAGAATTTGAATGAAATGAGTAGAGTCTTTGATGAAAGAGTCGGACAAGCCGACATGGGGTTGTAGAAGGCCGGTTAGGTATTTAGCTATGTCGTATGTGGGAGAACCAATACCACTAACAATGGGCCTGAGCGGAACCTCTGGTTTGTTCATAAAGTTCAATCAAATTAGTCATTCAAAATCTAGAACTGGTCCTAGTTTATTTGCTAATACATCGATATACTCGATGAGAAGTTGTTTAATTTCCCCTTTGCTGATGCCCGGAAAGCAAATTAACATCAGAACTAGTAGAAACATCCGACGGAGGGGCTAAACAAACAATCGTTCGAAAACTCAATGATAATTTGATCCATTGTTTCGGATTAAATGCCATACGTACCGTAAATTCTGAATAATCAAGCAGCATTTGAGGATGTTGCATGAATGGAGCTCCCAAAATAACCAGATAAGTTAAAGAAGATACCACTGAAAAATTAATATTCCACGAAAATCGTTGCAATTTAATGTCTAATCTAACATAGGCTAAAATATCCACTAACGCGTCCGAAAACGCAGCAGCCTGCAAAGTGCTCCTATGATTGTCTTACCAAAGTCTTAGGCAAAGAATTAAAGAAACCTAAATAGATTAAATTTAAAGAGCTGATTCAAACCAATGGTGCCTGATCAGATACTGTTGCACAGGGTGTGACGGGTAATGATGCATACGGCACACCACATATTGTGGGTAACGGTGACGAAAGGATTGAGGCATTTTTAATTGTGATTGTGAATTAGCATTAGTTCTGTTTAAACTGCGTTGTCGACGAAAACACCGTTCCCGTACATGTCCAGATTTATCACAATAATTGTAATGTAAAGAAGGAATAGTATTCCCAAATGAAACATTAGAACCCGACGATTGATCTAAAGCTATCGGAGTTGGCGTCGTGAGTTCTATGTATTTGCATTTGACCGAGAGTAAGAGTGGATGTTCCCTCCTCAAGCTGTTGGTGCCACATAATTAAGTCATCTAAGTGGATAAATGACGTTGTTCGATTAAAAACGGGACACCGTGTACGAGTTGTATCATTCAGTCCAGAAAGTATCTCACAAATCTCAGTCTCCGTATCTGAAGTTTGAAACATTTTAGCGCATTTGCAGACACGAGAAATATACCCCATTAAATCTTCCTGCGATATCTACACTGTATAATACTGCGCCAAAAATGTTGACCTTACTCGCGGAGAAAAAAATTGCAATACCGAAATAGGAAAATCCATAACTCCAAGTGGTAAATTTAATTCTGAGTCTATAAATGTGGAATTTTACCTGACTGATAGCCTGTTTCGTTTCTTTCTTAAGACGAGCAAAATAAAAATCCAAAAATGTTTAAAGCCTGATGTGGCGTATTCAATATGAAATGAGTATCTGATAGCAATTTCTGCGCTGGATGGTCAACGTATAACAGTTGAAATTTAAATTGTTGTCGAACACGTGCTGGAATAAGCGTTTGCTTATCCTGAACTAATGGTGTAGTTAGATCAGAAGCAGGTAACTCCGATACTAAGACATTTCTTTACCCAATGAAGCTAAAATTGAAAACTTTTAAAGCAAGGTTGTGTAATCACGTTTAGGTGACCTTAAGCTTTCTATTTCCAAACCTGAAGATGCCGAACGTTGTAAAAAACCTACACGTTGAATATAATGTGAAAGGCATGCTCATAAACGTCGCCATGTAGCAATAGAGAACGATAAAGCTTTGACAGCAATAAGCGTAGTAAATTCATCTAATTGAAAATTGCAATTTTGTTTAAGTAAATCGCCCTCGGAAAAATTAGAAATGTCGGATGTAGCTTCAAAGTTATCTTTTAACTGTTTAACCAAATTTGGTATAGTATCCTTTAGATCTATTCGCAACCCTCGTAATCTCAAAACAAAACAGTAATTTTTCCATAGGAAGCAATTTTAAATTACAAGTCGCCATCGCGAAGTATATGTGTGAAGCGAATATTCTTAAAGAACTTCGGGAGCATATGCAGCGCAATCCAGTCCATTTGCGCTGACATCTTTTGGCTAGAAAGCTGCAGTGCACCGGCCGATAATACAGAAAGATGTAACTTGCTGGTGGTATTTACTTTCAGCATTGCGTAGATCGACGTCAAGTATGCTGCAGATTTCTTGTAGAGATCAAGATCGATCGCCAGCGTAAATTATTCTGTGGGGAAGGAGTCAATATGGATAAGTTGTAAATAATACTGGTAAGCCGTTTTTCTTAAACAAAGAATTATATTCATTCCTTATACTAACTTACTGTTATTAAAACCATTTTATCAATTATCATAAACACGTTAGGAGTATGTAATTAATGCATTTGGCTAAAGAGGTATTAGGTAAAACATTTATTTAATTGTAGGTAGAGAACAAAATAGGATTTAATTATGAATTAAAATTACTATCTGTTTTCATAACAGAACAAGCCTTGTTGTACTGAATAACCGTCCAATAATACTTATGCTCTAATTGAATTTATGGGCAATGAATATATTATGGAAATGAGTGGTACACATCTTATGTGACAACATAATTTTAATGGTTCTTTAGTACATTCCTTAATCTAATGGTGCTACTGGCGTTGATGAGTATACAATAAAGTGTTCTTGGCTGTAAGAATGTGTTGAAAGGAAGTATTAACTGCTTAATATCATATTCCCGAGTTAATCCAAATAATCAAATAGAACGCCAAGTATAAAAAGCATATAAAGGAATTTTGGATAAATCTTTGGTAATTACAATACCGATATATATGTTTAAAAATTATGTTTATCCATGAGCAGTTAATAATGGCTACTTATCCATTGTCGTGTTTACCTACCTGTGAAAACTTAAACGTTCGTCTACAGACCTTTGGGTGCTATTACATCCATATGCAGCACAGAATATTCCTATTATTTGGCCTTAAATTTCATTAAAATATTCTATAACCATATACCACACAGTGGAATCTATCCGCCCAACATGGCTACCTCTGTGCAGACGACGGCTCGATTTCACTAGTAAACCTCTGTTTCGCGATTTCTCCAGTATATACTCTAGCTCCATGTGTGCAATAGACTCTCCACCACCTCACAATTATGTATACTGCCATCAACTTCCAATGAATGCTAAATTGTTCCCAGAACCATCCCCGAACACCCACGACTCTTGCTCACTCAAACACCCGAGCTCGTATTCCCCATATCTCCTATGCAAATTCACTTGACCCTGCGTCAGGACCTGTCTTACTACTTGGCAAGGTTTAAGGAACAAAGTACGTTTACGTTTTGCAGTATGTATCATTTAATGCAAGTAGTATAAAATATCACTTTCCAGCACAAGACCGACATAAGTGACATGAGTGTAACATTGACCTAAGTGACGTATACGTTCTGGCACATGTCACGTGATCTTTGGTAGAGTGGAGTGTTTTATCGGTTTAATGGATAGATTAATTGGTATTTGCGGCCACGTGGTGACTTTGAGAGAAAAGATGACCTAAATGAGTCTTTCTTCCAACACAGATTCAAGGTCGCGGCATCATTTGGTGGAGTTTGGAGATTTCTTAGCGTTACTTTCATGTCACGTGATGGGCTTTTGGTATAAGAAAACACCTATATCAACGTTCCTGCCAACACAAATACTGGCTTCCGGTAGGGAAGGTAATAAAATCAATGTTAGCACTTCCAAACCGCTATTTGTATGGACACTCCTTAACTTCTGTACTCCTTAGCGTGTCATTCTATATTGGGCGTAAAAGACCGGTAATTTGCTCAGAGCCCTCTTTATCAGTCTGACGTTCTTCGTAAATCTACGACACGGGACCACCGGCTTTACTTCCCTTCCAAGTGAAGTCATGCTAAGTATTTTTACGTCCGAAAAAATCCACCGTCCTCCGCCGGGTTTGAACCCGCGATCTCGGGAACTAGAGGCTAGCATGGTAACCACTACACCACGGAGGACGACTAGGAGGCATGTGACGGTGGGACAGTATGAGATTATGGTGTATTTGGAAGTAGTGGTGTTTGTGATGGTGTGAAGAAAAACAAATTGAGTTTTATTTGTGGACGCTCTTATTGTAGCTCTAAGCGTTCCATTCTATATTGGGCCTGGAAAACAGGGAATTTTGCTGAGGCCTCTTTGTCAGATTTGAGGTCTTCGACACGGGACTACCGGCTTTACTTCTCTTCCAAAGGAAGCCATGCTAAGGATTTTTACACCCGAAAAAATCCATTTCCCTCCGCCGGGTTTGAATCCGTGACCTCGGGATCTAGGGCTAGCGTGACACCCTAGACCACGGATGATGACGTGATGGTAGTGATAGGGTGATGGTGATGGTTATAGTATTCGTGGTTTTGAAAATGATGGTGGTTGTGACAGTGTAGAGTTATGGTGTTAATTGAGACGTGGTGGTAGTAGTGATAGTATAAGCTTATTAGAAGGGGGAGTGTTTGTGATGGTTTTTAATGGACGCTCTTTAACTGCTGTGGTCCTTAGCGCCCCATTCTACATTGGGCGTAAAGGACCGGTAATTTTGCTCAGAGGCCTCTTTTTCGGGCTTAGGGTACTTTTACGTGCCGTAAATCTACGACACGGGACCGCCAAATTTACTTCCCTTACGAAGGAAACTACGCTAAGGATTTTTGCGCCCGAAAATATCCATCGCCCTCCGCCGGGTTTGAACCCGCGACCTCGGGAACTAGCATGGTACACCACACCACGGAAGACCACGTTTGTGATGGTGGTGATAGCGATGATGGTGATGGTTATAGTGTTGGTGGTTTTTGGAAATGATGATTGTGGTGATGACAGAGGTGGTGGTCATTGTTTAGATGCTGATGCAGGTTCTTTTTATGTGTAAAGAAGGGCACACATTCATTACTAAGAAATAAACGGGCACTGTTAAACATAGTGAATTGTTAGGGTTAGCAAAACCGTCTATAGTGGTGTACAAAATGGTTTGAATGTCCTTAAAATATCTGATAATAGAATGGTTATAAACATGGAACCATGACAGTGAAAATGAGAAATGGGGTTGCAGAACGTGTTGAAATCCTGTAAAAGTATTTAAAGTTCTTGATTTCAGGAAATATTTTTGTGATGTATAGATCCGATGGGCTATGATAGGATCTCCAATCAGCCGATAAAAAGGTTCTTCTAGGTTACGCAAGGGTGGGCAATAAAAAGATAGGATAACGTGTGTAAAGTTAGTTTAGGCTAGCTTGGGTGAGGATATGGTAGGGTGTCATAGATAATTAGAGGAACGTTTAGCTTATAGCTTTAGGTTATGACTGGTTGAATAGATGATGAGAGGACTGTTGGATAAGATTGGGCTAGGTTAACATGCACATAATCAAGCTATATTAGGTGATTGCGAGCTAGGCGTGAAATCTGTTTGTACTATCTTAGGCTGTTATGGTGTAGAGTGCTAGCTTAAGACTGGATTTAGGACCGATGATAAGGGATGGTCTAGTTTAGGTTAGAATGATTCGCATCAGGGTATTGGTATGAGATTAGGTTAGATGATGACTGCATAGGATACATAACGATAGGATAATCTGTGATAGGTTAGGTTAGACTCACATAATGAGTGTCTAAGCTATGAAGGATGGGTTAGAATAGGTTGTCTTAGCAACATGTTGATCATGTTTGGCTACGTCTTGTTATGTTTGGTTAAGTTTAAGTTAGGTTAGACGATGACCGGTTAGATAATGAGAGGATGTTTCCGAGCATATAAGGCTGGGATAGGCTAGGATGTTTTCCTCCGTGGTCTAGGGGTATCATGCTAGCCTCTAGCTTGCAAGGTCGCGGGTCATCGCGGAGGGAGAATGGGTTTTTTCGGAGGTAAAAATCCCTAGCATGGTTTCCTTCGGAAGGGAAGTTTAGCCGGTGGTCCCGTATCGTAGATTTACGGCACGTAAAAGAACCTGAAGCTTGATAAAGAACCCTCTGAGCAAAAATTCTAGTCTTTCTCGCCTAGCATAGAGTGGGACGCTAAGTGTCATAGCAATTAAAGAGACTCCATAAATAAAGCTCAAGTTAATTTAGTTAGGTTAGGATGTTTGATGTGTGGTTAATTTAGACTACTTCTGCGTGCCCTAAGAGTGTAAATCAATACACACTTTATCCCTCTTTGTCTCACCCGTTAACCGCTTAACATACAGATTTTTTTAAACAAACAGACTTTAAAAGCATATAAGGTTTCCTAACATTGAATAAGAAATGCTCATAAAGTATTAATAATTAGCGAAAAGTACATAACATGCTGAAATTAGGTTAAATAGCCATATTAATACCTGATTTACTGATAATATTAGTTAAAATACCCATGACAATAGCTGAATTACTTATGAAATTACCCTGAATACAGGTATTAACTATGAAAATACCCTAAATGCTTGTGATAATACCCGAATTACCTACTAAATTACTCCAAATACCAGTGATAATGAACAACTGTAACTGTGGATAAAAGAGCATAAATAGACGCTAAAATGCTTCACAATTCCTATTCTAATCATTAAAATACTTTGAAACAACTGAGATTCTCTAGTGCGTCTTTCAAACAAAATGCCCTAAAGCCTGTAAGAGGATGCTAAATGCATATTCTAACACAACAAAATAACATCAGAATACCTGCAAGATAAGCTAAAGGCGTCCCTCAAAAATGCCATATAAGGATATCATTTCAAGCGTTATTGGATGCTCTTGTAGTAAATGCGGGAGTAAATTCCTGCTAGGTTATGATAAGAGAAGGCATGAGATGCGCTGCAAGCGGCTCGTCAAATGTAAACATTGTAATTCAACCTTTAGTGATGGCTATAAGTGACAACGGCATGAAGGTGTGTGTGAATTAAGCAGTCCTAAGAAGAAAAGCAGATTAGAGCCTACTAATCATCAGTTATTATCAACAATGAATCACTGGGACATGACAGAATATGAAACTTCATTCGAAGAACGATTGAAATCGTATTTTATACGATTCGATTCATCTATGGATCTGAATATGTACCTGCATGAGGTAAAACAACGGATAATCCATGCTGTACACAAAGAGCTTGGTATTCACAAGAGTGTGAAAATTAATCTGCTGGTTGAGTGTCGATTTGTGAACAGTATCGGAGAAACCTGTGACCAAACATTTAAAACACGTAATCAGCCTGTGTTTCTAGAAACGGATCTGGAATCTATGTTGGAAGCGAAATTTAAGAAATTGGCTACTGGAATGGAGGATTCACATCTTAAAGGTAGCAACTGGGCTTTGCTTGCTGTGGAAGGAGTTCGAATTCGTATCAACAATCCCTTACAAGGAAGTAGCTACCACTACCGCCATCTGTTGGAGCTAAAGCAGCTTGTATAAACATACAGAACTATACCGAAGAGAAATGCTTCATGTATTCTGTACTACCCAAATTCGTCAGCAACAAGCCTCAACGCGTTAGCAAATATCAGAAATTTTATGACAAGTACGACTTCACCACCCTACTCAAATTTCTCAAATATCTAAGTTCGAGAAGCTTAACAGAATGTCTATCAACGTTTTCGGACTGGATGAGAAGCATGAAATGTATCCAATAAAGACTGTTAAGATTGAACTACCTGAGCGCCGTGACCTATTACTATTGACAGTAGTGAAAAACATCACTAAATGTATATCAAGAATTTTGAAAAACGTTTTCGATGTCAGAATACTAAAATTAATGGAGTGATACATACCAATAAGCGCTGCTTTACACATTTTGATAATCAGTACGCACAAAGCGGCCTGGAAAGACTACAATACCATGCAGCCACCTGTAATCAACATGATGTTGCAAGGAAGTTAAGCCTACAAAGGAGAATTCTGTCGTGCAATTTAAAAATTTTGAAAGGATGTTGAAACTACATCTATGCAGACTTTGACAGCATTCTCCCCAAACCTAAAGCCTCATATACAACCCCTTATCAGGAGCATGTACTTATGAGTTTCTGTGTTTACGTGAAACCTGATCAATCTGTCGAACATTTGGAAACTGATCTTCCCAAGTAACCCTATGTATATCGTGATTTTGATGCTACTCAGAAGCTTATACTATACCAGACATCCCTTGCAAAGAACATTGATAATATATACAAATATAGCAAGCCTTACAGATCAACAGCAGAAGGATTTCAACTCTTATCAGTGGTGAAAACCACCTAAATATACCCCGTCTTCATGCATAACTTCATTGTGTATGACTCACATTTCATTGTTAAGGATTTGGGAAGTACGAGTTAGCAGGTGGAGGTAATTTATAGCTGTAAAGAAAGCTATATATCATTTTCCAAGTATGTAGGAGATATAAAGCTTCGGTTTGTGGATAGCTTTCTGTTCCTGAGTACAAGCTTGGATAACCTGGTGAAAAATCTAACATCGTATCCTGAAGCTCTGAAGTACTTCGAAGAAGACAAGTTGAAGTTGTGACTCGTAACGGAGTATTTCCATGTGGTTACGACACTTCATTGCACTGTCTTGGACGAAACCTGCCTGCTTCTTAAGGACTACTTCTACAATAGATTAAATGAAGAAGAAATTGGTGATGATGACTACAATGATGCTAGAAATGTATGAAAACTGTTTAATGTGAGAAATCTGGGCTAGTACAGCGACCTTTACTTAACCTCAGATGTTCTTCTTCTATCTGATGTCTTCGAGACATTTAGAGATCAGACTAAAACTTCATAAAGTCGACAAGGTTCATTATTACACCTCTCCAGGACTTACCTGGGACGCCATATTGCTATACGCTGGAATTCAGCTTGAATTGCTACAGGATTATGATCAACTACTCATGATAGAATTCGGTATAAGAGGAGGTTTATGCCAAGTTTCCCTCCGGTATGCCGAAGCAAACCAAACCTACATGGATAAGTATGATTCGTCGAGACCAAGCAAATTTATCACCTATGAGGATGCAAATAACCAATATGGTTGGAGAATGTGCCACGGCGTGCCTTATGGGAAATTTGAGTGAGTTTCTCCAAATGAAATCAACTTAGAAACATTACAAGAAGATGATCCTCATGGATACTTATTAGAAGTCGACGTCGAGTATCCTCCAAAACTGCATTATATACACAACGATCTACCTTTCCTGCCTGAGTGTATGCAGCCCAAGGAATTATCTACAAAGAAACTGATACCCCATCTTGGACCGGAAGAAGTATGTGGCACATTACATGACTTTGAAGCAAGCTCTTAATCATGGGTTACGCTTGAGTAAAATCCATCGTATGTTACAATTCCGACAGTGGTTAAAACTTAATGTGGAATTTAACAATAGACAACGACAACAGGCTAGAAATGATTGTGAGAAACATCTCTACAAATTCTTTAACAATGCCATATTTGGAAAACCTATGGAGAACCTGCGTAATCGAATGGATATACGGCTTGTTACAAGGCTGTGGAGAAGTTGATCGCTAAGCCTACGTTTATCGACAGGACAATATACTCTGCTAATCTAGCTGCATTCCATTATACATTGGAATGAGCGTGATGGACATCTCTAAGGCATTAGTGTATCACTATCATTACGATGTGTTGTTGCCATATTATGGAGCTGAAAACCTGAAGCTTACGTATATGGACACTGATTCACTCATTCAACGGGTGATGACTGAAAATGTGTACCAGGACAAGTTACGTTTTCTTGAGCATCTAGATACAGCCGATTACCCTGTCAAGCATATGTCACTCCACTCAGAAGAAAAAGGTGCTGGGAAAATTTAAAGATGAGGCTAATGGCAAAATCATCCTACGCTTTGTCGGACTACGACCTAAGATGTATGCACTAGACATCCAAGGCTCAATGATAAAAAAGATTAAAAGGATAAAACGTAGTGCTATTAAATAGTACATTAAATTAGACTGTCAGACTGTCTATACAGAGTGTTTTAAAACCAGAGAAATAATAAGAACGCCCGTGAATGTGATACTGTCACGAGAGCATGCTGTCACCTCAGTGCAAGTGAATAAAATCACATTGACTCCTTTTGATGATAAAAGAGTTATTGCCGAGGATGGAACAACTACATATGCATATGGTAATCACAGTATTACAAACAGCGCCTAAGAGACCGTAACCTGAAGATGATGAATTTCTCGTAGTCTACAATTTGAAAAAAATGTAAGTTTACCTATGTGCTGTCTACACCTAGCAGACACCTGGTGAAGAAAGAAGAATAAAAAGATGAAAGAGGAGGCATAAACCCTGTCATTAGGAGTAAATCCTATGTGCTAGTCTCAAGCCTAGATAAAAGGGGAGAGACGTTCACCCTTACAATCCTTATCTAATGAAACAACGATTAACGATAAAGCTGCTACACTTAGACAAAAAAATGTATCCATATAAAACAATAAAACTGACTAAAACGTCATATTATCTCCTCAACCATGCGGATGGGTTAGTTTAGATTACTTCTATATACCCTCACTGTAACCCTATATACAGTATAGCCCTCTCGGTCTCACACTTTAAATGCTTAATATATAAAGGTTTATAAGATTTAGAAACAAAAGTATATAAATGTATTGCAAAATTGGATGAGAAATTTTTATAAACTATTGAATTACTCTCCATATTATCATATATACCTGTGATACTATCTGAATTACCTGTTAAAATGACTTAAATACCTGTGATACTACCCGAATCATGCGAAACCAGCTTAAACACCTCTGATACGAATCGGTGCTCGAAATTATCACGAGAACCTGTTATACTAACCAGATTACCCGAAATACTAAGG
Source organism: Deroplatys truncata (assembly GCA_030765065.1). NCBI lineage: Eukaryota > Metazoa > Arthropoda > Insecta > Mantodea > Mantidae > Deroplatys > Deroplatys truncata. The sequence goes on from CM060978.1 coordinate 124,004,179, forward strand.
ATACTATCTGAATTACCAGCTAAAATGACTTAAATACCTTTGATACTACCTGAATTGCTCGAAATTACCTTAAACAGCTGTGATAAAAAACGCTGATCTAAATTATCACGAACGCCTGTGAAACCACCGGGATTGCCCTAAATACCAACGAAACTACCTGAATTACCTGTGAAATCATACGGAAGTATCCTACACCCAACTCTTGGATTCTGTCTGCCTGTAATGCTACCTGAATTACTCTAAATACCTATGATACTACCGGAATTACCTGTGAAATCATAGAAACCTCTGTTACACCCAACTCCTGGAATCTGACCGTCTGCTGAATGCTGGATGGTACTATCCTGGAAAAGACGTTGATATTGTATATGCAGCAACCCTAGGATCCCTAGAAGATATCCTCGTTTTCCCTTACTTCCCATATCAACGCATTTCCCTCATTCAGGCCCTGCTCCACCTAGCCTCTCTCCTTGTTTTCCCTAGCTCTCCCATATAAAAGACATATTCTACCCTTCAACTCTGTCCATCCTAGCATCTCTCCTGGTTTTCCTATATCTCCCATATAAAACGCATACTCTGCTCTTCAACCTACGTCTTGCCTAGCATCTCTCCTCGTAATCCCTACTTATCTCATATAAAGCGCGTTTCCCCTCCTTCAGCCTCGGTCAGGCATAGCATCTTTCTCCGTTTTCCCTATCTTTTCCATACAAACCATACTCTACTCCTCAACATCTGTCTAGCCTTGCACCTTTCTGCGTATTCCCTACTTCTCTCATATAATGTGCATTCCCCTTCCTTCAGGCTCTGCTCTACCTAGGATCTCCCCTCGTATTCCCTATCTCTCTCATATAAACGCATTTTCCTCCATAAACGCTCTCCCAACCTAGCATCTACCCTCGTTTTCCCTATCTCTCATATAAACGCATTTCTGTGCTCGATCTCTCCTATCTAATCTACTGGTGCCGAATCCACTCTGCTCACAATCCAATCCAAGGCTATCATACTTTGCACTGTATGTATCCATTCAACAGTAGTCAAAACATCAGAAACTTACACATTCTAATTAATTCAATATCATCAAACTAGAGGAACAGGAAGGTGACTACGCAACTGAATCATTAGTAACAATGTTACTCACGCAGATGGTAAATGCAGGATGACCAGATGCCCTGCTTTTCACAGGATACTCCTTTTTTGACATCTTATCTTGCTGCCTGTGAAGAGACTCTAAAACCTTATAAATAATCTGTTTTTTCAAAATCATTCTGCGAAAACTCCTGAGAAATGGACTATACGCAATTTTTCCATCATTGTGCAATGACTTTTACGAAATAAAGGAAATAGTGCCATTAAAAACTGACGTGCATATTATAAGTTGGCAGCCTTATAAAAAACAGTTGTTGAAACTGAAATTGTGAAACTTCCGGTCCGTATGTTGGTCCGTTTCAAGCTTTTCAACGACTTCCTGTGTAGCCCGCATGTGGAGAAAGGTAACTGTAGTGTATAACTTTCAATTTATGCCGAAAGTTAAAGGAAAATGTGTATTAAACACTGAGCTGCGATCTCTCTATCCAGTTATCGTCCTGGAGAAATCCAACAGTGATGCACGCTGCATGAAGTGTTCAACAATGCTTTCAAAAGCGAAAGGCGGAAAAAGTGAAATTTTACGACACGTCCAAACAAAGAAGAACAAGCTGACCGACAATGCTGCTGCTTCCAGCTCATCCCTTACAACTTTCTTTGGAGGAGCTGGAATTTGATCAACTATAAATTGGCTGCTTCTGATGGAAGTTTTGCATTCCACACCGTTCAACCAACCACATATTTCTTTCAATAGACTGTACAACTAAATTGGTTCAGAACTGCTTTGACCCAAATATTCGTGTGCAAAGACAAAGAGTGAGAGTATCGTGATTAATGTGATCAGCCCATATGCCATGTCAGAGATAGTAAAGGACTTGGAAAAAGCAAATTATGTTACTGTGTACACAGACTCTTCAAACCATATAACCACAAAACTATTTCCCCTCCTGGTTCGTTATTTTGATTATAACAATGGGCGGCGCCATGGCCGAGTGGTTAGACCGCTCGCCTCTCACCGAGGCGGCCCGGGTTCAATCCCAGGGACCCGCATGTGGGATTTGTGGTGGAAAAGCGGCGTCTGGGCGGGTTTTCTCCGGGTTCTCCGGTTTCCCAACAACTGCTCCATCATCACCTTTCCTTTCATCTATTTCGCCATAATTTCGTTTCATCTACTTCCTTCATCCCATACCAGGCATCGGGCTGATCACCCATCCTGGATATTTTGTCTGCTCCATGAGTGTGTCTGCTCCTCGACGGGCCTCTGTCCCCAGGCACCCGCCTGTAAGTCCTGGGGGTGTAAGTCCTACATAAGATACGGTTAAACAGTGAATGAATGATTATAACAATGCCGTTCAAGTAAAGGTTCTGGACTTTCAAGAAAAGTTAGGGGAAATGCTGATATTATTCCCTCATATGTATTGAAGACGCTTGGAGATTATCATCTTGAAAATAAAGCAGTTGGACTCTGTGCAGACAACAGAAATACGATTACAAACTTTGGTGATTCATCTCGAAAAGGATCTAATAATGTATATTCCAAAGTGCAAAAAGTGCTTGAGAGATCAATTGTTGAAGTAGGCTGCAGTGCTCACATTGTCAATAATACAATACAAGCTGCTGTAGATTGCCTTCCAGTTTGTCTTGAGAGTTTAGTGCACAAAATCTACCCCTATTTTCACATTTATACTGTACGCGAATTTTGCAAGTTTGTAGATGTTGAGTATTCGAAAGTTCTTGGTTACAGTAGAACAAGGTGACTTTCTATGTTACCTTCAGTTGAACGTGTATTGAAATTATATCCAGCCCTGAAATCATACTTTCAATCCCAAGACAGGTGCCCAACTATAATCAAACAATATTTTGGTAATCCTTTGTCTGAGGTGTGGTTGTATTTTGCACAAACTCAAGTAGCACTTTTTCATGGTGTTATACAATTGCTAGAAGGGCAACATGTTGCTCTGATAGATGCCTGTAAGTTACTTGAAGGTCTAAGGAAAAAGCTCTCAGATAAGTTAGACTGTGTATTTGTACCCTCAATTGTTCAGGAAAAACTAAGAGTCCTTGAAAAGGATGGCCTAGTTAATGTTTCAGATTTCAAAAGAAATGCCTCAAAGTTTTACTCCATTTGTTTGCAATATTTAGATCAATGGAGTTTTCATTTTTCTGAATTAAGTGTATTGAATTGGGTAAATCTGAATTCTGTGCTTGAGTGGAATGATGTACAGAAGTCCTTGTGTTTTGCAATTAAATACACTGGGAAAGAAATAAATGACACAACCCTATTTGATGAAATTTCAAACGTTAAAGAATATGTTACAGTTACAAAAGTTAAGGAATGGGATACAATTCATACACCAACACATTTGAGATGGGTGGAAATATTCAACAAATTTGAAGAGAGAAATATTGACTTTAATAATGTAGGTAACATTGTAGAGTTTACCTTATGCCTTCCTGCTACAAATTCACCAACAGAAAGGGTGTTTTCAATTATTAACAATATCCGGACAAATGAAAAATCCAGACTAAAGCCAGAAACTCTGAAACATATGCTAATCACAAAATGTAATTTGAATTATAACTGTGTGCAGTTCCATGATATGCTTCTTGGGAATTAAAAATTGCTAAAAGTTTAATGACAGTGAAAAGTATGAGAGCCTATCCCACTAACATCTTAAAAGAACTGCGATATTGCCTTGTTTTCAATATCAACACTAACATTGTTAGTGTTAATAGTAATAATAACAGTGCAATAAATATCACTAGTAATATTTTATATTCAAAGATTCTCATTATAGAAAGTATCATCCAACAACAGTGTATTTCAGGTTTATTAGTGTTAAAACGGAGAAAATATGATGTATTACAACGTATATAGATCATTTACACTAGCCTAAGTGAAGTGAAGCAGAAACAAAAATCCACGATCTAGTTAGTTACCAGACCACTTTATTAATGGGTCCTTCTTTTTGTGTCTGAAAAACTGGTCACTCTATAAATGAAGGACGATAGAATATATCTAAATCTTACGGCTATGTCTAGCACACAGAGTAACAAAATAACCGAAAGGTAACCATCGTGACCTCAGCTGGATGTTGAATTGACGTAAAAGATGCAAAAAATTGATAAACACTTCTTTTTCACGCAATTTACGATCAAAATAAATTTTATTTTTTCTGCAAAACTTTCCACAAAATGACATCCTATTACAAATGAGCATCAGCTTGTTACTGTTCTTGATATCCTTAGCAACAGTAACGAAATCGGTTTCAAAAATATGGGATTGCGTGCTGTTTAATGCATGTGATCGGATGTGATACTGTTTTGGAAATGTGATCTATAATGATAAAGTGTTAAATGAGCGTTTTAACCTATAAATAGGGTGAGGAGATATAGTGCAGAAATGGAGAAACATAATTGTCCACACTCTCTAAGCGTAAATTGTTATACATGGTCCTTCTGCCAGAACGGTTACGTATACAGTCCCGTTTATATAGAAAATGGGTTAAATGGTTTGGGTTCAATAATATGCAACCTTTTATTTATTTATTTATTTATTCGCTGATTAATTGCAGGCATGTGGTTCTAATGCATAGTCAAATCCAAATCAATACAATGCGTGCATCAGCCTGTTTTGCAGTGATCAATATATGCATTTTAAAAACAGAAGGAGGTGCGTAAAACATTAAGCTGAAAATAAGGTCTTCCTAATAATAAGAAAGAAAGTGAAATGAAATAAATAACCATAAAATAGTTCACATTTCTCACCTGTTTTGTGCCGCTTGTGTGCACATTGTTTCAGTGCTGATTTGTCCAATCCAGGACTATCTTATTTAAGTGCAGTTAAATGTGATAGCCCCATATCAGCACATTTAATAGCATGTAATAATATGTTTGCGTCCTGCGCCGTGGACTAGATCGTGGAGCTCTTGTTTCCAGGCCACGAAATGAGCCTGGGTTCGATCCCACTTAGGAGGATACGGATTTTAAATCCCGGTAGAGGACCGATGTCCATTCAACAACGTGAGGAAATTGAGGAGCTGCGATATATTGCGATCCTGGCCACGAAAGCCAGGAAGATGCGTGGCGCTGGCCACATCAGTTCCCCGTATCGGTTAGACGATCAGCTAATTCTGCCTGCGTACGTGGGCGCGAGGCCAGCAGTCGGGTTGGTCAACCCAGATCCTGTTCGTGCTGTAGTTAATATACAATTCTTGCGAGACAAACTTTTGGCACACCTACAAAGTTGATACGACTCTGCCAGCTACTAGTTCGTCATATAAGCTAAACAACAAAGCATCCTGTTTTCTGAATAGGATTTAATCAAAAAACGAACAAAACTGCTGGCGTTACAAGTTGCAATAACGCGCTATGTCTAATGAGTTTAAGATGATCGGCCCTCGTAGCCGTGGTCGCGTATAGCTTCGGCACTCCGCCAAGCTGAGGGTCGCGGGTTCGAGTTCTGCCACGGGCTTGGGTGTGTGTGCGTGTTGCATGTGTAATTGCGGCAATAAGCGATAAAGTAAACAGTAAAACACAGCACTCATAAACTGGGCAAAGAAGAGAACTTTAAAAAAGTCATCTTATCTATTGCATAGGTAGAGTAGTTATAATCTGAGAATCATCTACTTAAAACGTTCATGTTCTGAACTCAGAGCAGGCCCAAGGGGGTCGAGCAGTGCCACCGCTCAGAGCGACTGGTGTTAGGGGCGGAAAAATTTTAAAATGAACAAGATATGTGAAAATATGATCGAATTACGAATCATGCTTAAAATCTAGCGACTTTCTGGAGATTTTTTTTATTATGAAACTGTTGACAACTGAAGTTCCAGAATGATATGAATGCGATCCTCACTTATGACCTTGTGCACCTAACGTGTTCAACAATACACACCACGTTTATAAACAAGTGTTTCAAGCCACTAGCTTTAGTTTACTTGCTTACATTGGTGACTCATGAAACTCTCCCGTCAGTTATCACCCTAGAGGTATTCTAAAAGGCGTTGTTTTTGCGTTCAGTTACTTCTTGTGTTGTTAGCCTACTTTGTTAGTAATTCCAGAGAAACTCAATTGGACAACTTTGAATTAAATGCAATAAGAAAGCATATCAATGGCTACTACACCGAAATAAGTATCCTACCACACGCAAATTTATTTATTCACTTAAAGAAGCAGAGTTGTTTCAGGAAAGCCTTAGTTTTTTGAACAAGGTCCTCCATGATCTTGGACAATAAATAAGAGAAAAAAATAACATTCCAAAGATCCGATATTACAGCCCTAAGAGCAATATTTTTAAGATAAGCACAAAATAAGAATTTGAGGGAAACAGTATGTTTGGTTGAAATGTGATCAAACGCCGGCCATATCTATCAAAGGACTGGACTGATGACAGAGTTGAAAGTTCCATGAAGTCACCCGCAGGACTTCATTATTTCCCACGCTGGAACATCTCATTTATTATGGCCACCTACTGCTCTTCAATACGTGGAGATCTGGTGATTACCATGAAGATATTAACCATGACCATTTCTATACATACCCCATATTACACGGTCCAAATAGGTAAGCGCACCCAAACAGTAACAGTAAAGTACAAATGGCAAGAGTGGCTCACTCGTATAATCTGGCAAGTAACATTACAATGAATTAAGGGGAACTTATAAACTGTTACTCAGACCCAAATATGTTGTGGGTTATTAACCACTGTAGTCGACCGCCAAGCTGTTTGCATTTTGTGTGTAATTTTAGTCATTTGATCTCCTGATGAAGGGATAAACCCGAAATGCTGACGTTGCATGTGTAATCTTTCACTCAAAGCAATCTCGTTCTTTCACCGCATGTATCTCTTCTTGAGTTTTATTTATTGAGTACCCCTGCAAGCAAGCAAATAAATAAATAAATTTAGTTTGTGATAATAACTAGTGATGGAAGACTGACATTGCGGATACAAATTAGTTATGTCTGAAAGTGTGAGAGGGGCGGCACTTGTAACTAACGGGGCAGCAAAACTCCCAGAGCCGATCCTGCCTGAGCTAATTCATAACGTATGTGTTATAATTTTAAAGTTTTAATTTTAATTTATAAATATCGAGCGGGATGGCTTGGGCGATAATGTCTGTGGCCCCATTCGAAAGATCACGGGATCGATTCCCATGGCCGACCCTCCTGGCCCATAGGTTTTTTGGGGGGTTTCCCCGGGTCGCCAAGCAAATGCTGGAAGGATCATTACATCCCCGAATTTCCTGTCCCTCCATTTCATCTCCATTCTCATTTCACTTTGCCTTTCATCTTCTTGATTTCTTTCAGGACTGCAAGTGTCGACGGGAGGTCTCGGTGAGTGCATGGCAGGGGAAAAGGATGCTCTGGGGAAATCTTCGTACCCAGACTGCGAGCGATTTCCGGGTCCCGGGTCCCCCAGGGGATGTGAAAGCCCACAGGGGGAGGGGAACCGACTGCACCAGCCACCACCCGGGGAGTTCAAATCTGTAAACGGTAGAGACACTGCCCTCTGCTGTCGTGTATCCTGGTCCTCCTGCCCTCTGTCTCCTCTCACCTCAACCCTCCCTCGCGGGGGACCTAGGTACAAAAGATCTGCATAGTTCGAGATGCTAACTCCCCTCCGTTTCTAGTTCTATCCTATCCTGTTCTTAGTTTATAAATTGAATTTAAATAAGCATTATTGATTGCTTGCCACCAAAATCGTCAGCTGAAGCGTTTCCTTCTGTTAATCGTGGATTAGAACTGGGATTGGTGTTTAGCGGTTGCATAAAAGCAAATTATACAGGAGTGCTGGAGTACCAGATATATTAGATCCATTTTTCTGTCGAGTTACACTTGTGGTATTGCCAGAAAGTAACATGTCCTCTTCTATTATAGCTAGTACCCTGCATTTTATCGCAAACTATAGCCAGGCTTTGCTCTCAGTTTATCTTTTAGTTGACCGATATACCTATATATATTCGTCCCGCATTACATGCATCAGCTATCAGATGTTTGAAATACGTCATCAGTCGTCATCATACGTCAGTATTGCCGGAAAGTAACATGTCCTCTTCTATTATAACTAGTACCCAGACGCATCAAGTGGACGTGATACTGATAATTTCATACGTGCACTAAAAAGCATTAAAAATGTTAAAGCTTTCTTTTCTCTCCCGAAATGCTTTACGTTCCTTTAAACATCTCAGGTCTGCAAAGGCTGTGAATGAAATGGGTGAAATGAATGTTCATATGGGCCGTAAAGCTTAGAGCTGTGAAGCACTTTTGTAGTCCCAGGCAACTCACCCAACCCAACTCAAGCATTCCGGATTATGAAACAAACACGGTACAGCTACACCACAGAGTAGACGTCTGCTCGGGTTCAGGTTTACATTGACAAACGATTGTCGGGATCTAGAATTTGTGAATGTGATAACTGATAATGGAATGTTGGGAGCGGAATTGTCTGGTGGATCTAAGGCTAGACTGGAGTCACAAATTAATTTAAGGCTTTTGTCTACCCGACAATTATACCTAACTTTGGAAACACATCATGTACATAAGGCTTCATATGTTTTCCGATGAGCCAGGGGTTGTAGAGGAAGAGAGGGAAGAAATGCCCTTCCCGACTAGTCATGCCTGGATATAGCCGACAGTAAATGCCAGCTTAAAGGTCACATTTACTTATGTATATATTCTACAATTCAGCGACCTGGTTCTAAGAAGAAAGAAGACGAAACTACTTTTCTCTTTACTAGATCTATTCAAGCGAAATAAATTAACATTTTCTTTACATAATGTGTTGTTTAAAAATCAAATATTACACTGCTTATGCGGGTGCTTCAGAAGTTTAAGGTGCATTATTCAGTAATTTTCTTGAGAAACAAGGTGCACATAATGTATGTCTTGTTTTTAACCTTTGTTGTTGTTAATAATAATAATAATAATAATAATAATAATAATAATAATAATAATCGTTTCATAATTACCACCAATAGAATGTTCTACGCGCACTTCGAAACAGAGGGTATTTATTATCTTGAATATACGTTGTTTTTTTCCTTTTATCCAAGAGATTGATCATAACCCCTTTAGCACTAAGTGTGTAGTTCCATACAGTTGGCATATTCAGTTGTGATAATATTCAAGTAACGTTTTAAAAATACGGAAGCAAAAGTAATATTAATGTCAAACTGTTGAACCTGTTTGAGCACAATTAAGTACAACATTCACTTTTCTTTAAAATGAGATCTATTTTGCGTTTGTTACTGAAAAACGAATATAGATTGTTTTATTTGGGATATGATTCCCCCTTCCCACACTCACAAGACGAAGGAATAAAAACCGTGCCAACAGTATGGTGGACATAGAGTAAAAACAGTTATATCTAAAAGGAGAACATGTTAATAGATACGAGGAAGCAACGTTTAGCGCAAAATATGTGGTTTCTATATAGCTGTTTTATTTGGTTAGGATAACATATATGCTAAATTTTCAAAATAGTGACCCAAAAGTGTTAATGCAGAACGGTTGATGTGCTTTTGATGAACATTAAATTGTTTTCAAAAGTAAACTTGCTTTCAAATTACAAATCTGAAGAAATAAAAAAGAACTTACACACTTTGTATTATGATTCGCGTTCTGAATTCTTAAAATGTTTCTTTTCCCTGGCCTGGAATAAAATGGGATGTGTAACGGAGGGGACTCGACCCCGATCCAGTGAATGAGGCTACTATGCTTGTGCCCTCAAGGGGCGCCCCCGGGAGGGAGGGAGGGAAGGAGGGAGGGACGAGGTGAGAGACACCGAGATAGGGCGGCCGGAATCAGGAGTGACGGCACAGCAATGACAAGGTTCCTAAAGTTTCCAGATTGAGACGCCCCGGTACCCAACCTCACATAGAGGGTCCAACGTCCCCCAAGAGGCGGTCCGTATACTCCGGCAACCAGCCTAAGACCGGGAGACGGATAAGGTTCCACAGAGAGCATCCTTTTTTCCTGCCACGCCGCACGGAATACCATCGCCGACACTTCCAACCTTGGAACAGACCTAACGGGTTAAAGGATGAATGAAATGAAGAATGGAACGATATTCGAGGGCTGAGAGAAACCACATTAGCATTTGCCTGACGACCCGGGAAAACTCTCGAAAAAAACCCGTGGGTCAGAGTGAGCGGTCGCCGGGAAGCAAATTAGGGACGGAAACTGGAAGATATGTAGTTCAAATCTCGGCTATTACATTGGATTTTTCAATCTGATTCTGTCTTTCCAACCTTGTCCTGCACACGGTTTGAGTGAAGGAATCTTCTTGTTAATTGAGATGAACTGTCATTACAAACTTCGTTGGAAGTATAAGAAGAATGCAGTAGCTAAAACGATAGTCAGATTTTTATAAGGTGCCTTTGAAACTCCACGCTCTTTACATTATCACGAGCAAAATTTAACGTGTTGCATTCACATAACTTTCTCTTCTCACCATTCTACAAATTATTTTTACTAAATCTTATTTTTCTGTCTACTTCTTATTATCCAGATAAACTTCTAATACACATTTAGCCCATCTCTATGGTGTAGGAGTCTGCCTCACATTCACGAAGTCCCGTGTTCGAATCAGAGTGAGTTACCTAGATAAAGTTTTTTTTTTCCAGGATTTCCTCTTATCCTGAGAAGGTGAATATCAGATAACCCTAAGCTCTAGAACCTCGGGCCCATTTGAGCATCATTTTAACCTTTTCGTTCATTCAGCGTTCGTAATGGCCTACTCTGTTAAAGGTCTTTAATTAAATACCAAAAATAAAGTTTACATTTACAGATTTCGTTGTAGTATATGATGTAGATAAAGAGATAGTCGCATTTTCGAAAAGCATGCCACTACACGATGCTTTGAAATTCCAGGCTGTTTGTATGACCGCGACAAAAACAAAACGAATAGTGACTTCTCAGTTACAAAAGGTATTCAAACCAATAACAAAAAATATTTGGGAAATAGTTAATCTCATAAAATATGTGTATGACAAACTGCGTGCTTTCTTGTGTAGCAAAACTTAGTCCATCTTTTACAGTTTACCAGTTATACAAAAGTCATTCAGAATGAAGAAGACTTGAGTGGCTGTTCTCAGAAAATTCAAAATACATGTTTAGTTTGTCATGAAAATATCTTAAACAGAAAGTATTTTAATCAAACTTGTTAGATCCATTTTCGTGAAAATAAATTTCGAAAAATTTTCCATGTAAAGGGTTGTTCGGGATGGGAGAGATTTTCTTGAAACTCTTTGTGTCGCGTCTTTGAAAGATGCTGAACGTAAATATCAAATTTGGTATTTAACCGACTTTTCGTTTTGGAGTTATGTTGTTCACAGACACACATGCATGTGGAGCTTTTGCTAAAAAAATATGTGTTGCATTCACATGACTTTCTCTGCTCACTCTTCTACAAACTATTCTTACAAAGGTTATTGTTGCATCTATTTCATGTTAATACAGATAAACCTTCATCACTCATTTACAAAATTCGTTGTAGGTATAAGTAGAACACATTGGGTGATATAAATAAAAACAAGCAAAAGCTTGTGAGCTGTAGCTCGAAGCAAGTTGAGAAACGAGCATCAGGTCGTGGTTTGGTATAAATAAAAATTTCACCTACCAAGCTTTTGCTCAGTGACCTTCACCATGACACATCATCTGAGTAAACAAACACGCCCATTCTTTGTCAGGAGGCGATTTAAATCCATACTGCACCTAAATATACATGTACTCATTCATGTTAATCATACTCTCATTTATGAAATCTAACAGACATGCACATTTTAAATAACACAATTATAATTAAAGATTTCGCAAATGAAACAGACATTAGGCTAAAGCGATAGTCAAAACCCTCAAAGCTGATCGCTATATGATAGCTTTGGATTGGTTGGCTATGGAGGGTGCTCGGCACTGATCCGCATGGTGGATATTGTGCCTACGCCCCAGGAGGGGGTCTCCGGGAGGAAGGATGAGCCCTTATTAACTTCACTTATTTAAACCCTTAAAATAAAATTTTTAAACCTAAATAAAAAACAACCGGGCGGCCGGAACCAGGAGTGACGGCACAGGAATGGCAGGGTCCCTAAGTTTTCAGATACCGACGACAGGCAGAGCGGGGAACCCACCCCGCACAGAGGGGATCCAACGCTCCACGAGGGCGGATACCCCCGATAGCCAGCCGAAAGCCGAGGGACGGAGACAGTCACAAAGAGCAACCTATTCCCCTACCACACTGCACCGAAACAACATCGCCGACACTTCCAACCCTGAAAGAGACCAATGAATGAAAGATGAAGGGAAATGAGAATGGAGATGAAATGAATGGACAGGAAATTCGGGGATGTGAGAATCCTTCCCAGCATTCGCCTGGCGACCCGGGAAGAAAAACCGAAAAAATCATGGGTCAGGAAGGTCGGCCACAGGAATGGAACCCACGACCTCCCGAATGCGAGACACAGACGTGATAGCTTTGAAATTCTGTTCTCTTTATATGAACCCCAATTGCATAACAAATTTGCCACATTGTTATATATGTATACATTAATTGATATACTTTCCCAGTGTCAGTTTGTTGTGAATAAAAAATCCTTGATGCTCAGGTTTCCTTTCTCTTCTCACACTGGTTCCTATTTTAATTTTTCCATGAACCAGCATCCGGGAAAGAAACAAACAAACAAAAACAATAGCTGCTTGCATTTGAGAGAAGTATAAGGTATTTGAAAATTCAAACTAATACCAAAGAATATTTTAGAATAGGTAAAATATAAAAATGTTATTTGACATAAAAATAAAAATGTTATTTTATATAAATTTTGTGTTTTAACAAGATCTACATTTGTTGTGCACTAAGAGTTTGTCTCTCCCTTACGATTTACTAATTATCAAAAGTCATTCACAATAAAGACGAATTTACAGACTATTCCTAGAAAATTAAGAAATATTTTTATTTACCATGAAAGTAGTTTGAACATGTGTATTTTAATCAAAATCTTACAGCTATTTTTGAAAGAATAAAAAATTTCGAAAAATTTCCAATGTTATCCGACTTTTCGCTTTTGTGTTATACTTGTTCACAGACACACGCGCGGACCTTTTTCTAATTTTTTAAAATTAATTGAATAAAATAATACACAAAACACGTATTTCCGTTGAAATCTCGATATCGATTTGTTGATGGGGTACAATACCTTCTTGCAATTACAACAAAATAAGTAAATAAATAATAATAATCTGCATGAGTAGGTATATACTAGCGACTTAAGGCCAAAGGAAGATGCCGACAACTGATAAGCTTCTTTGTTCTACGCCGACAAGCCCACCGGCTCCCTTTGAGGCCTCACATGCCGCCAGGTCTCGTGTCGTTAGGCCCGCCCCCTCTCTCTTTGTGGCCTTACCTAATGCTGACCGTGTCTGTGCCGACAGGTCCTACCCCCCTCCCCCATGCGGTCTACCGTGGCGTCCTGACTTGAGGGATTTGTTTTCTCGACGCCTGCCGCCCCTCGGCAAATCAATTAGGTAATGTTCGTCAAACATTATTGAAAAAAAAAAGAATTGACATTTTTATGACTACTAATGCATGCATATCTAAGGCTCCTCGAGCAATTAAGTTTTTTGATTAATTAATTGTATATGAATTGACTCGAGCGCAAGTGGTAGCGTGTGTATAAGTAGCACGCTCACGGGAACAGTCTGTCATGTAATGAAACCCCTGCAACCTACTTCACGGTAATGTCCATTAGCTGACAATGTTAGACGCTTTCACCACAATAATAGACTTTTAAGATTGCATCCCGGATCTGTTTACATACATTAGCGAACAACAGCCGGGCATGTAATGAAAAACCCGCAACCTATTTCTGCCTGATGATAACGGTAACATCCATTAGCTGACAACGTTAGACGCTTTCACCACATTAATAGACTTTAAGATTGCATCCCGGATCTGTATGCAGTCATTAGCGAACAATGTCAGTAACTGTTTTCCTAAGTGCTCTGCACAACTCTCACCACTTCAGCTTTAGCGGAGGAAATGATATAAAAGCAGCAGCTTCTCCAATGATCCTCGGATCCTTCGAGTCAACAGGAGCTTCTATCACCATGGGAAGAAGGAGACAACGCAGGGCTGCAGTAACAGCAGAGACCTCCACCGACGAAGCAGAACCGGAAACCGCCGCAGCTGGCACTGCCAGCCCGCCACCAGCACCTCGCTCACCGGCATCGGTGAACACTTCACTGCCGCCACTAGATTCATCCCACCACTTCGATGTTGCTGAAGACAGAGCACCACTCGACGCAGCCTCACCTGAGGGGGGCCAAACCCAGCGCAATGGTATCTACAGTGCTGTGGTTGTGGGCGTTCTCCAGCAACTACCGACGCAGACCATCCTAAGCTCCGTACAGCACCTCTGGTCATCAGTCTTGAAGGCTACTAGGATACAATCAAGGAAGGGCCCAACACCGCTCGTGCGCCTTTTCTTTAGAGAGAAGGCTCACTATGACGCTGCCCTTACCGACGAACTGCACTTCTTGGGCAAATGCCTTAAGATAGAACCAAGCCGCTCAACCTGGACACCACCCTGCCGATGCTGCTGCCTTTATGGGCACACGGAAGCAGGATGTACTGCTCCGCCGCGGTGCCACTACTGTGGGGCACGCAATTTGACGTCTGTCTGCCAGCAGCATGATCTAACGCGTCGCCGCCGCTTCTGCGCAACATGCTGGGGACACGACCACTATACGGGACAAGCTTGTTGTCCGCTACATCCGCACCGCCGCTCATCACCGTCGCAGCAGAAGGCCAAGGTACCTGCACGGCAGCAGCAGTTTACACTGCCGCATGACCGCGTCATGGAGAACGGGAAGCCTGCAGCGGGACGCACGCACGAAACAATCTCAACCAACTTCTCCACACAACCGTCAAAAAGCTGCTGGAGCAAAAGCTGGAGGATATGCAGGCAGAACTGCTTAACATCACCACCAAGCTGGCCTTCTTGCAGGAGGCATTAACCGAACTTAAGGAGGGCAGCGTGACAATCCAATGGAAACAAGCATTCGGCCGACTACATCTACATGCTACACCAACCACTGCGCAGCTCACCAATCATCTGGCTGAGCTCACGGCAACGCTAACCAATGTCTTCAAAGATGAGCTGTCGCTCCTCATGAAGAAACATCAATACCAACAGACTGCTAATCAACCAGAGAGGCCGGACGCAGCTTCCCGAGGCGGCGCTCGGCACCCAAGGCACTGCAACTAGACTAACCACACAGAATTCGTCATGGCGGTGAGCTGAACCTAGCCCAGCTTGCTTTCCACCAACACCTTCCTTCTCTCTCAATATTCCTTCATACTTCTCCCGAATTCCCTAGGGCGCAAGCAGGGCCTCAGTCATGCTTGCGTCCTGGCACATTCCTTCACCCGGCTTAGGCCCTTGTGGCCGGCCAATACATTATTACCATGAATTCGCAGGTGCATTCTGCGGTACTGCCTTTCCTTACCCTTGAATTCCGGTGGAGGAGATTTTAGTGGGTATGCCGATATGTCGGTGAGTCCCACACTCTCAGTCCCGACACCCATCGGGGCTCGGGTAAGTGATTAAATCATTTTCTCCTCCACTCGAAAAAAAATGATTTTCACAGTTTCGTGAGAACACAGCGATCTTAGCACTCTGCAAACTTTATTCTTTCAACGTGAAATTTCATCGAACATCATGTCTGGTAAGTTGTATCACCAATTCATTTTCATTAAAAAGTTAACTTATTACTTAGTACATTTAACTTATATTTGCGTTCTTGTTTTTAATGACGAACCTTTATTTGTAAATAGCTGAGTATTCTAAAAGTTAATAGCTAGACAGTTGAATTTTTCTGAAATGTGAACACTTTAGTTAAGTATTCATTTTAGGCAAGCTTATTCTACATTAAATAGCTAACGGCGCGAATTCTCAAAAATGTGAACAATTTAGTTAACTATTCATCTTGTTGAGTAATTATTATTCCAGATATTTAAATACAGGATTTCACAGAGTGAATTATATTCCTTTCTAGACAAAATACAATTACTTGAATACCCTACGATTCGAATAAAAAATGTTCTGTATAAATATTCTTCCGAGGGTAACCGGTGGTAATTGATCCTGGGACTTCATGTTTGCATGCATTGATCGAACATTCATCAGTTAATGTTCCATTCCTCTTGTGCATTTTATTTAGTAAAAACTTCCAGTCTGTTTCCATCACGTTAAAAAAGAGATATTTTCCATGAGTGTGTCGAATAATACAAGTACTTTATTTTGTCATAGAAATTTCTCAGGTGTTTAAAAATACATCGACATTTCCCTGTATAAGCTATTCGCAATAAAGTAAATTAACTTAATAATATAATTTTCTTAAAAAAATAAGTAAATAAATAAATATAAATCTAACGTGTAAATTAATTACGTTTTCAGCATTCAGTTCTGCTAACGTAGCTGAGGCGTACATCCAGCTCCAGCAGGATACCCGCCACCGGGTGCAGGTTCGTTCCTCAAATACAGACATGATTCAGGCACCCGAACACCCGAATGGTAAGCATTCTTCAGAGTTTAAAAACTTTCGAGGGTAACCGGTGGTAATCGATCCTGGGACTTCATGTTTGCATGCAATGATCGAACATTCATCAGTTAATGTTTCATTCCTCTTCTGCATTTTATTTAGTAAAAACTTCCAGTCTGTTTCCATCACGTTAAAAATTAACGTTTTTGCTTTAGAATATTACAAAACGTCTGTTGCGCGAATCATTCACTCTAACAAAGTAAATGTTTACATTATATTAAAACATTTAAATCGGAAAATATAGTACTTAATGAACTTCATTAGTGAATCAGAACCTGAATTATATTTACACATATTATCATTTTTATTATTATATTATACAGAAAAAAGTTAATAATTTTGTAACTTTCAAATAAATGAAATTTAGTTATGCAACACATTCTCTAATAAAGAATATGTTTTTTTTCTCTTCCTAATGCAGAAAGTTTGACATCTCAACTTAACACATTGGCTGAGGGTAGCATTTACCCGACCGTTCAAAGACTACAAGATCTTCAGCCAGAGGAGTCTTATAATATAAAATCCATAAGAAAAATTGATACGAGATACGGTGCTAGAGTGGTTGCATTTTTAGACAATAAGCAAGTGTTTCCTCCGACAAGATATTCAACCCTAACAAGCCAACAGTTGGAGGAAATGCCAGGAAAGTTTCAAATGGTATATCATGGTGTAGTACCACCTGGCAAGTTTAAGACATGTAAATTGTCTTTTCTTCCTGTTAAGGTTTGTAGAAATAATTCAGCTATCCTTTCAAAGCTTCATTTAGAGTTACATTCGTTGAGTTTATAAATTCACACTTCACTAGGATAACATTCATCTAAAGTATACATCACTGTGTAAATAACGCCTAGGATATAGTCTGGGCGAGGACCTGCAGAAAGAAGTTTAATAGTCTATTCACTGATTCTTTACCTCAAAGCAGATACCTACAGCAAGTTGCAAATAATTTCCATTAGGGTAGCAGTTGTCAAAGCATGCATCACTGTATTAAAACAAATATGTGTAAATAATGTCTAGATTGTAGTCTGAGTGATTTCGTGCAGAAAGAAGTTTAATACCCCTTGCATTGATTCTCCGCATCGAAGTGTATACCTACAACAAGCTACAAATAATGTGAATGTTTGTTACAGGAATGTCCAGATGAATGTAAATGAAGAGGAAGAAGGAGATAGCTTAAAACAACATGAACAGAAATGTGATAGGAACATTCTCAACATGAAGAATTGCAACACCGTGCAGCATGGAACATTCGCGTGTGTAGAATATAGCAATAATATATAAATTATGTACTCATTATTACTGCTATACCTGCCAATACCATTGATTTCATAAATAATTTCATAATTGTTTAAAGAAGAATGCATTATCTTAAAACATTGATGCTACATGAAATCTAAACAAAAAAAATTATTGAACTATTACTGAAAGAGACTTGAATAAATGGGAATCTAGAAGCCAGAACCATTTTAATATTGGACTGTGTGATATGAGGTGTATAAAAAGATTAATAAAAAAATGAGGGCTATGTAATATAAATAACATTTATTTTTTATAAAACATTATCCTATTACATTCCTTCACAAAAAAACCCGAACATATTTCCTAAAGACAAAAGTGATAGTCTAGACCTTCTAAACATGCAGTTATAGGGGAAAGGATGCTCTCCTGAAACATTAGGCCTCTAGACAGAAATTGTTCACAGAAACGGAGACGTCAGGACGGATGGGACAGACTCCAAGCTCAAATCTTTAAACGGTAGGGCCGCCCCCTTTATTGCCTATCATGTCTCCTGAACCACCCTTACAGCTTAACATTACGTTACAATGCCACGTAACCAGATTAACGACGGTCAGTTGCTCAGATCTTTGATTCTTTTGTGGTTTTCCCTGGTCTGCAGGCGAATGCCTGAGCACCGTATGCTACCACGTTTTTCATGTTATATCATTCTATCTTAACCTACGTGCTTCTAAGGCACTCTGACTGGATTACCGTCGGACACTCGCTCAAACCTTTGATTTTTTCGTAGTTTTCCCTGATCTGCATGCGAATGTCTGCTCAAAAAGATACTTGTCCCTTCCTCGGTTGGCGGTTAAGGAGTACGGTATACGATTATATGAGGAATATATGGAAAACGGAGACAGACTGTATTATAGACAGAATCTGGTCCACTTTTGCGTTTATATGGGAAAGGATAGGGAAAACGATGGTAGATGTGACGGTTCAAGGAGGAAAATGCATTTATAGGGGAGAGATAGGGAATACCAAGGCTGATGCTAGGCTAGTCAGATGCTAAAGGAGGTAGGGATATGCTGTATACGAGAGAGATAGGGAATACAAGGAAAGATGCTATACTAAACAGGACTTGAATGGTAGAATATAGCGATATAGCGAACCGAGGAGAGGTATTAGGATAGGAGTTTTGAATGATAGAGTAGGCGTTTATATGCGAGAGATAGGGAATACGAGGGTCGATGCTAGGCTAGACGGGGTTGAAGGAGGGAATGCATCTTATATGAGAGAGGTAGGGGAATATGAGGAGAAGTGTTAGGCTAGACAGGGTTTGAGGTGTGGAATATGCGTTTATATGGGAAAGATAGGGGAAACGTGTACAGATAATAGGCTAGGCAGA
This sequence comes from Deroplatys truncata, assembly GCA_030765065.1. NCBI lineage: Eukaryota > Metazoa > Arthropoda > Insecta > Mantodea > Mantidae > Deroplatys > Deroplatys truncata. The sequence goes on from CM060978.1 coordinate 124,023,485, forward strand.
TGCTGAAGGACGGGAATATAGGCTTATACGGGAGAGATAGGGAAATACGAGGAGAGGTGCTAGACTAGACTGATGCTGAAGGAGGAGAGGATACGCTTTATACGGAAGAGATAGGGAATACGAGGAGAGGTACTAGAAGGGTAGAATATAGCGTCTTTATATGGGAGAGCTAGCAAACCGAGGAGAGGTATTAGGCAGGAAGGTTTGAATGACAGAGTATGCGTTTATATGGAGAGACGAGGAAAACGAAGGTAGGTGCTAGGTTGAGAGAGTCTTCAAGGAGGAAAATGCATTTATATGAGAGCGATAGGGAATACGAGGAGAGGTGCTAGTCTAGAGAGGGTTGAGGAGTAGAGTATACGTTTATATGGGAGAAATACGGAAAACGGGAGAGATACAAGGGTAGACAGTGGTTGAAGGAGGAGGAATGTAGGTTTATATGGTAATATAGAGAGTAATTCGATTATAAAACTTTTCTCATCCAGCGTTACAACGCTTTTATATACTTATTTTCTAAAGCTTACAAACTTTATATACGTTAAACAGCAGTGCGCGAGACGGAGAGGGACAAACTGTATATCGGTTTACAGTGAAGTATACATCCTAACCTATTGCCACCATATTTGCTCTAGATCTTCTCATTCCTATCATCAACTAACGTAACCACGTAACAAGACGTATCACGACGTAACATAACAGCATGACAAGACGTCATACTAAGTAACATAACCACGCAATATCACGTGACATCTCGTAACCAGAAACGTCACACGACGTAACAACACGTAGCAGCTATGTAACCACGTAACAAAACGTAAGAACAACACGTAACCAGCCCATTGCTAAGGTAATCTAAACTATTTCATCCTTCATAACTTAGACAATAAGTACGAGAGCCTAGCAAATGTACTGCTTAATAGCGCAACGTTTTATACCTTTAATCTTTTTTATCATTGAGCCTTGAATATCTAAGGCATACATTTTAGATCGTAGCCCTACAAAGCGTTGAATGATTTTACCATTAGCCTCATCTTTAAATTTTCCCAACACCTTCTTGTTTAGAGCTGAATGAGGCAGAAAGGCTGGCCACAGGAATCCAACCCACGACCTCCGAATGCGGACCACAGACGTTACCGCCGGAGCCATCCCGCTCGCTAAGTTTTGATTAAAGCATCGCATATTCAAATATTGATTCCGGAAAATAAAACGCATAGGTACCTATCTTTAGTTTCCTAGATCGAATTTATTCCTGTTCAGTTCTCTACGATTAGGAAACCATACGAGACTGAGAAAAACTTAGTACATAAATAACGCAGATGTAACCCATAACTTATGTAAACAAACTCTGGCGTTCTACAGTTCCGAAATATTACCTGTTGTTCGTTTGAATGTTCAAATTTTAAGCAGTATATTCTGAAACGTTAAATGACTGTTCTTTTGTTTTTATAAGATCATGCAGATTATGTAATACTAAGGTTCTTTTTAAAGAGTTGACCATACTTTCAGCTTCCTGTGAGTTCCTGTTTAGCTAGAACAAAGTGTGTACTGAAACCATTTCTTGTGAATCTTTGTAATGATTAACTATAAGTAGGTAGATAGCTGTCAGGGAAAGTAAACGACAATGAGTAAAGAATGTTCTAGAGGTGTAGATATACGTGACTCAACGGAGGGAAACACCTCGCGCGCTGTGACCTACATTGTATTACGGCTACCAGTCTCCTGGAGGAAGGGATGAGCTGAAGGAATCCAAGAGGCTACAGGCCGTAGGCAGCCAGGCCACAGGCGCGACAAAGTCCCTAACATTTCCAAGCTCGCAGGCCCGACCCACTGGTTAATCGCCGAGAGAGAGCGAAGAACGGCCTACCAATGGTGACCACGGAGAACACTCTTTCCATTGAGCACGCATCAGCACCATCTGTCCGGCACCGCAATACGCCGCGATATCCAGAAGCACATAAATAAAAATCTGAAATACTCCATCCCGATACCTGGTTTTCTACACTGGGACGTGCATTGCAAACCTTTATTTCACATTATTCAAAAACATGTCATTTACATTATCGTTTTACAGATGTCACTTATTACTAGATAAAACAAAACAAACTTATAAAAGTAAAATAAAAAATAAAATTATTAACATCTAAATAATATATCCATATTTTAACTAATTTCTAGCTGCAGAAACAAATAACTGGAACCCAGTTACTAATCCCCTAACTAAACTATTTATTTAAAAGCACACCTCAAAGATGAAAAGGAAACGGAATGAAAGGGAAACGATGGTAAGGAAATTGTGATAGAGAAGAACCACCCCTGCATTCAACTGCCAACCCCAGGGAAACTGCGAAAAACCCATGGGCCAGAGTCGCGTGTCTCGAACTCAGGACATCGCATACGTTACCACGGCGCCACCTCACTCGATAAGAAAGTTGTTATATTGCAACTGGTTGTTGTGATACAATCAAAGGAAACTAGAAAGTAACTTTTACAGTAATAAATTCAAACCAACTACAGCTCGAAAAATATCAGTTTTAGTGTAATTTGCTTGTTTTGAGGAAAATCAATCTGTGTTGAAATAATAATCTGTTTAAAAATCTTGTATAAATGACTCTGCGAAAATTCATATCATTTTAAGTCGCTATAAATTGTATAGCTGCGGAGACACCACCGAATGTAAATTTGTTTAAAAAGAGTGTTTTGAATTGTTTTATATTTACTTTGTTACAAGCATAACTAGCTTTTTCTGTACTAAAACATTAACGACTATATTAGAACTACTACGGTACATTTTAATTTGCAAACCACGATTACGTTTCAAAATGTTGGTATTCGGACGATCCAGTGTTAATTATGATAGCCACAGAAGTGTTTCTCAAAATCTAAGAACGCTTAGCAATTTAAGATATCTATGTATTAATCTTTAGAGAGAAACTGCACTTTTACTCAATGTGTTTAATAACTTTTAAAGCTAGAGAATGTCATTTAAGGTTTCCACCTCCCAAAAAATACTGATTTCTCAGAATTGCGCAATTTTCACTACCCGCTGTTATTTATTTTCGTAACTATCCAAAAAATTGCATACGCGAGCTTTTTTCCCTTAATTGCATTCAGTTAATCATACCTTCCATAACACCTATACATTGCCTACACCAGCTCAGGAGAAACATGGCAAGGCTATTTAATACTCCAAAAGTATCCCTTAAATTACTGGGGGAATTCCTGCGAACAGGAATATTTCGGAAATGGTCAATGTCACAAAAATATTTATTTAAAATAAATTGTATTTATCTAATAAGATATTCATTTCTTCAGCAGTAAGTTATACAGATTCCCTGGAAATAAAGAAAACTTTATAGAACGTTTGATACGCATTTTATTTATTATACAAATATAGCTATTTTTCAGAAAATCAAATATAAGGAATCGCATTCACTGGCATCTTTAAAGAGCGGCCAACTCCAGAATGAAATTTAGCATTAATCTGGCTTTTCTTATGAAGTTACGCTGTTCACAGAGATTTACGAGTTGAAAGACTAAAAACACGTAAACATGTATATGCACAAGCGCGCGCGCACACACACACACACACACACACACACACACACACACACACACACACACACATATGCATGAAGCTCTTTGCTTTCGTTTACAGGACCTCAGAACATGCATTTCCGGTGACCTTTTTATATCGAATTTTTTGATCAAATAAATATTTCAATTATCTTAGATACCTACGCATTACACAAATAAAACTGTACGTATAACATAGCGGTTTGTTATTTTTCAAATACTTAGCATTGGTATATGTTCAGTTTATTCATGAAACTGTATCTTCTTGTATGTTTAGTGTTTAGACGAGCTTTTGGATACACTAATTGGAAGTTTTGCAGTTCTGTTTTCTTTAGCATTAAATACATTATGTACATTTATTTTTAAAATACATATCAACCATATTTTTATGGTTTTGTAAGAGGTGTAGGTAATTCATGAAATAGTTTATGCTTTATGATTTAATTTGACATCTGATTTAACTTTGTAATTCAAATGCGAGAGGCTTGTTGTAGTTTTAATGTTCGAAAGTATAGATATTTTCATGTTTTGGAAATGCAAGGTAAAATGTTACCAATAATAAATTAAAAAAACTTATAAGTATTAAAACATTCCCTCGGTTAAGGCTATCCTTGAGGACAACAAAGAAATGTGCTAACGTGAAGCTATGAAAAATTAACCAGAAAGTTAAAGCAATACGGATGAAATAATCCCACCACCATGCCTAAGTAAACGTAAACATTTTTAGAATATTTAAATAATCCTGACATCGTTTTAAATAGTATAAACTTATGTTATATACATATATTTTCTCTCTATTTATTTTATATCGCTTTAATTACGTGGTCATATCGCGATGGATCTGTTAGGAGATACCTCGTGGCTTGGTGTGTGGTGAACATTTAGCCTTCTCGGTCTCATGCCTGTGCCATACAATCTCACTTCGCCACGTACCCACAAAGGCCTTAGTGCTAGACAACTGTACCTCTGCTTCTGTGACAGGCAGAGTGCAGTTTCGAACCTGATTCTTCTAGACTCGTCATTTGCTGCACATTAGTTTTGTAGGCGTCCATCATCATATTTACATTTTCCTCCACTTTCTTAAGTTTATCATTGCAGCAATCAGTTTTGAGAGTATTCAAAACCCCTGTCTTTAACTGCCCGACTGTAGCCTCTAAATCTGAAACTCGATTCATCGCTAACTTTTCTAAATTACTAATTTTCTGATTGCAAAGATTCTGAAGATTTGTTTTTTCTCTATCAAGCTCTGCGGTAACTTGTTTAATAGAGTCCATTACAGAATCCACTCTGTCTTTTGTAGAGGTTGTTAGAGTATCCACTTTACTCGTAGTTTTATTCAGATTTGCTGTGATGTCTAGCAGCTTCTTACCTATTTGCATTTCGATTTCCTTTGGCAAGTACCTGTTTAACTGCTGTCGCGTCTCGTTCGATTTCCTAATGATCATACCTCTAGCATATCTTTTATTTACAGCATCCGTATCTCCGAGAGGATCTGCTATATCAGTGATTCTCTTATTGTCGAATATAATGTTACTATTACCATCTCTCGACTGCGTGCGTGAATTGACATATCCAGTGATGAACTTTTTATTCACAACATCATTATCGTGAACAGGATCTAGCAATACCTTCAATCTAACTTTATCAATCACGATGTTATTTTCCTTATCTCTCTTGAGGATATATCTTGAAATCAATTCATCGATCAGGGTCTTAGCCATAACCTCAACATTGTTAGCAGCTTGCTGAGAGAAATCGTGCATCCTAATTTCGAAAGTATCCACATAATTCTTATTGGAGGCATCATGATTATCTTCAGGATCGTGAACATTGCACAATCTCTTATTCTTGAATTGATAGTTTCCCTTGACATCTCTATTTATGATAAAACGATCAAACACTCTTCTAACCTTTTTAAACAAATTTACATTCGGTGGTGTCTCCGCAGCTATACAATTTATAGCGACTTAAAATGATATGAATTTTCGCAGAGTCATTTATACAAGATTTTTAAACAGATTATTATTTCAACACAGATTGATTTTCCTCAAAACAAGCAAATTACACTAAAACTGATATTTTTCGAGCTGTAGTTGGTTTGAATTTATTACTGTAAAAGTTACTTTCTAGTTTCCTTTGATTGTATCACAACAACCAGTTGCAATATAACAACTTTCTTATCGAGTGAGGTGGCGCCGTGGTAACGTATGCGATGTCCTGAGTTCGAGACACGCGACTCTGGCCCATGGGTTTTTCGCGGTTTCCCTGGGGTTGGCAGTTGAATGCAGGGGTGGTTCTTCTCTATCACAATTTCCTTACCATCGTTTCCCTTTCATTCCGTTTCCTTTTCATCTTTGAGGTGTGCTTTTAAATAAATAGTTTAGTTAGGGGATTAGTAACTGGGTTCCAGTTATTTGTTTCTGCAGCTAGAAATTAGTTAAATTATGGATATATTATTTAGATGTTAATAATTTTATTTTTTATTTTACTTTTATAAGTTTGTTTTGTTTTATCTAGTAATAAGTGACATCTGTAAAACGATAATGTAAATGACATGTTTTTGAATAATGTGAAATAAAGGTTTGCAATGCACGTCCCAGTGTAGAAAACCAGGTATCGGGATGGAGTATTTCAGATTTTTATTTATGTGCTTCTGGATATCGCGGCGTATTGCGGTGCCGGACAGATGGTGCTGATGCGTGCTCAATGGAAAGAGTGTTCTCCGTGGTCACCATTGGTAGGCCGTTCTTCGCTCTCTCTCGGCGATTAACCAGTGGGTCGGGCCTGCGAGCTTGGAAATGTTAGGGACTTTGTCGCGCCTGTGGCCTGGCTGCCTACGGCCTGTAGCCTCTTGGATTCCTTCAGCTCATCCCTTCCTCCAGGAGACTGGTAGCCGTAATACAATGTAGGTCACAGCGCGCGAGGTGTTTCCCTCCGTTGAGTCACGTATATCTACACCTCTAGAACATTCTTTACTCATTGTCGTTTACTTTCCCTGACAGCTATCTACCTACTTATAGTTAATCATTACAAAGATTCACAAGAAATGGTTTCAGTACACATTTTGTTCTAGCTAAACAGGAGCTCACAGGAAGCTGAAAGTATGGTCAACTCTTTAAAAAGAACCTTAGTATTACATAATCTGCATGATCTTATAAAAACAAAAGAACAGTCATTTAACGTTTCAGAATATACTGCTTAAAATTTGAACATTCAAACGAACAACAGGTAATATTTCGGAACTGTAGAACGCCAGAGTTTGTTTACATAAGTTATGGGTTACATCTGCGTTATTTATGTACTAAGTTTTTCTCAGTCTCGTATGGTTTCCTAATCGTAGAGAACTGAACAGGAATAAATTCGATCTAGGAAACTAAAGATAGGTACCTATGCGTTTTATTTTCCGGAATCAATATTTGAATATGCGATGCTTTAATCAAAACTTAGCGAGCGGGATGGCTCCGGCGGTAACGTCTGTGGTCCGCATTCGGAGGTCGTGGGTTGGATTCCTGTGGCCAGCCTTTCTGCCTCATTCAGCTCTAAACAAGAAGGTGTTGGGAAAATTTAAAGATGAGGCTAATGGTAAAATCATTCAACGCTTTGTAGGGCTACGATCTAAAATGTATGCCTTAGATATTCAAGGCTCAATGATAAAAAAGATTAAAGGTATAAAACGTTGCGCTATTAAGCAGTACATTTGCTAGGCTCTCGTACTTATTGTCTAAGTTATGAAGGATGAAATAGTTTAGATTACCTTAGCAATGGGCTGGTTACGTGTTGTTCTTACGTTTTGTTACGTGGTTACATAGCTGCTACGTGTTGTTACGTCGTGTGACGTTTCTGGTTACGAGATGTCACGTGATATTGCGTGGTTATGTTACTTAGTATGACGTCTTGTCATGCTGTTATGTTACATCGTGATACGTCTTGTTACGTGGTTACGTTAGATGATGATAGGAATGAGAAGATCTAGAGCAAATAAGGTGGCAATAGGTTAGGATGTATACTTCACTGTAAACCGATATACAGTTTGTCCCTCTCCGTCTCGTGCACTACTGTTTAACATATATAAAGTTTGTAAGCTTTAGAAAATAAGTATATAAAAGCGTTGTAACGCTGGATGAGAAAAGTTTTATAATCGAATTACTCTCTCTATTACCGTATAAACCTACATTCCTCCTCCTTCAACCACTGTCTACCCTTGTATCTCTCCCGTTTTCCGTATTTCTCCCATATAAACGTCTACTCTACTCCTCAACCCTCTCTAGACTAGCATCTCTCCGCGTATTCCCTACCGCTCTCATATAAATGCATTTTCCTCCTTGAAGACTCTCTCAACCTAGCACCTACCTTCGTTTTCCTCCTCTCTCCATATAAACGCATACTCTGTCATTCAAACCTTCCTGCCTAATACCTCTCCTCGGTTTGCTAGCTCTCCCATATAAAAACGCTATATTCTACCCTTCTAGTACCTCTCCTCGTATTCCCTATCTCTTCCGTATAAAGCGTATTCTCTCCTCCTCCAGCATCAGTCTAGTCTAGCACCTCTCCTCGTATTTCCCTATCTCTCCCGTATAAGCCTATATTCCCGTCCTTCAGCATCTGTCCAGCCTATTATCTGTACACGTTTCCCCTATCTTTCCCATATAAACGCATATTCCACACCTCAAACCCTGTCTAGCCTAACACTTCTCCTCATATTCCCCTACCTCTCTCATATAAGATGCATTCCCTCCTTCAACCCCGTCTAGCCTAGCATCGACCCTCGTATTCCCTATCTCTCGCATATAAACCCTACTCTATCATTCAAAACTCCTATCCTAATACCTCTCCTCTGTTCGCTATATCGCTATATTCTACCCTTCAAGTCCTGTTTAGTATAGCATCTTTCTTTGTATTCCCTATCTCTCTCGTATAAAGCATATCCCTACCTCCTTTAGCATCTGACTAGCCTAGCATCAGCCTTGGTATTCCCTATCTCTCCCCTATAAATGCATTTTCCTCCTTGAACCGTCGCATCTACCATCGTTTTCCCTATCCTTTCCCATATAAACGCAAAAGTGGACCAGATTCTGTCTATAATACAGTCTGTCTCCGTTTTCCATATATTCCTCATATAATCGTATACCGTACTCCTTAACCGCCAACCGAGGAAGGGACAAGTATCTTTTTGAGCAGACATTCGCATGCAGACCAGGGAAAACTACGAAAAAATCAAAGGTCTGAGCGAGTGTCCGACGGTAATCCAGTCAGAGTGCCTTAGACGCACGTAGGCTAGGATAGAATGATATAACATGAAAAACGTGGTAGCATACGGTGCTCAGGCATTCGCCTGCAGACCAGGGAAAACCACAAAAAAATCAAAGATCTGAGCAACTGACCGTCGTTAATCTGGTTACGTGGCATTGTAACGTAATGTTAAGCTGTAAGGGTGGTTCAGGAGACATGATAGGCAAAAAAGTGGGCGGCCCTACCGTTTAAAGATTTGAACTTGGAGTCTGTCCCATCCGTCCTGACGTCTCCGTTTCTGTGAACAATTTCTGTCTAAAGGCCTAATGTTTCAGGAGAGCATCCTTTCCCCTATAACTGCATGTTTAGAAGGTCTAGACTATCACTTTTGTCTTTAGGAAATATGTTCGGGTTTTTTTGTGAAGGAATGTAATAGGATAATGTTTTATAAAAAATAAATGTTATTTATATTACATAGCCCTCATTTTTTTATTAATCTTTTTATACACCTCATATCACACAGTCCAATATTAAAATGGTTCTGGCTTCTAGATTCCCATTTATTCAAGTCTCTTTCAGTAATAGTTCAATAATTTTTTTTGTTTAGATTTCATGTAGCATCAATGTTTTAAGATAATGCATTCTTCTTTAAACAATTATGAAATTATTTATGAAATCAATGGTATTGGCAGGTATAGCAGTAATAATGAGTACATAATTTATATATTATTGCTATATTCTACACACGCGAATGTTCCATGCTGCACGGTGTTGCAATTCTTCATGTTGAGAATGTTCCTATCACATTTCTGTTCATGATGTTTTAAGCTATCTCCTTCTTCCTCTTCATTTACATTCATCTGGACATTCCTGTAACAAACATTCACATTATTTGTAGCTTGTTGTAGGTATATACTTCGATGCGGAGAATCAATGCAAGGGGTATTAAACTTCTTTCTGCACGAAATCACTCAGACTACAATCTAGACATTATTTACACATATTTGTTTTAATACAGTGATGCATGCTTTGACAACTGCTACCCTAATGGAAATTATTTGCAACTTGCTGTAGGTATCTGCTTTGAGGTAAAGAATCAGTGAATAGACTATTAAACTTCTTTCTGCAGGTCCTCGCCCAGACTACATCCTAGGCGTTATTTACACAGTGATGTATACTTTAGATGAATGTTATCCTAGTGAAGTGTGAATTTATAAACTCAACGAATGTAACTCTAAATGAAGCTTTGAAAGGATAGCTGAATTATTTCTACAAACCTTAACAGGAAGAAAAGACAATTTACATGTCTTAAACTTGCCAGGTGGTACTACACCATGATATACCATTTGAAACTTTCCTGGCATTTCCTCCAACTGTTGGCTTGTTAGGGTTGAATATCTTGTCGGAAGAAACACTTGCTTATTGTCTAAAAATGCAACCACTCTAGCACCGTATCTCGTATCAATTTTTCTTATGGATTTTATATTATAAGACTCCTCTGGCTGAAGATCTTGTAGCCTTTGAACAGTCGGGCAAATGCTACCCTCAGCCAATGTGTTAAGTTGAGATGTCAAACTTTCTGCATTAGGAAGAGAAAAAAAAAACATATTCTTTATTAGAGAATGTGTTGCATAACTAAATTTCATTTATTTGAAAGTTACAAAATTATTAACTTTTTCTGTATAATATAATAATAAAAGTGATAATATGTGTAAATATAATTCAGGTTCTGATTCACTAATGAAGTTCATTATGTACTATATTTTCCGATTTAAATGTTTTAATATAATGTAAACATTTACTTTGTTAGAGTGAATGATTCGCGCAACAGACTTTTTGTAATATTCTAAAGCAAAAACGTTAATTTTTAACGTGATGGAAACAGACTGGAAGTTTTTACTAAATAAAATGCAGAAGAGGAATGAAACATTAACTGATGAATGTTCGATCATTGCATGCAAACATGAAGTCCCAGGATCGATTACCACCGGTTACCCTCGAAAGTTTTTAAACTCTGAAGAATGCTTACCATTCGGGTGTTCGGGTGCCTGAATCATGTCTGTATTTGAGGAACGATCCTGCACCCGGTGGCGGGTATCCTGCTGGAGCTGGATGTACGCCTCAGCTACGTTAGCAGAACTGGATTCTGAAAACGTAATTAATTTACACGTTAGATTTTTATTTATTTATTTACTTATTTTTTAAGAAAAGTTATATTAAGTTAATTTACTTTATTGCGAATAGCTTATACAGGGAAATGTCGATGTATTTATAAACACCTGAGAAATTTCTATGACAAAATAAAGCACTTGTATTATTCGACACACTCATGGAAAATATCTCTTTTTTAACGTGATGGAAACAGACTGGAAGTTTTTTCTAAATAAAATGCACAAGAGGAATGAAACATTAACTGATGAATGTTCGATCAATGCATGCAAACATGAAGTCCCAGGATCGATTACCACCGGTTACCCTCGGAAGAATATTTATACAGAACATTTTTTATTCGAATCGTAGGGTATTCAAGTAATTGTATTTTGTCTAGAAAGGAATATAATTCACTCTGTGAAATCCTGTATTTAAATATCTGGAATAATAATTACTCAACAAGATGAATACTTAACTAAATTGTTCACATTTTTGAGAATTCGCGCCGTTAGCTATTTAATGTAGAATAAGCTTGCCTAAAATGAATACTTAACTAAAGTGTTCACATTTCAGAAAAATTCAACTGTCTAGCTATTAACTTTAGTATACTCAGCTATTTACAAATAAAGGTTGGTCATTAAAACCAAGAACGCAAATATAAGTTAAATGTACTAAGTAATAAGTTAACTTTTTAATGAAAATGAATTGGTGATACAACTTACCAGACATGATGTTCGATGAAATTTCACGTTGAAAGAATAAAGTTTGCAGAGTGCTTAGATCGCTGTGTTCTCACGATACTGTGAAAATCATTGGAGAAGCTGCTGCTTTTATATCATTTCCTCCGCTAAAAGCTGAAGTGGTGAGAGTTGTGCAGAGCACTTAGGAAAACAATTACTGACATTGTTCGCTAATGACTGTATACAGATCCGGGATGCAATCTTAAAGTCTATTAATGTGGTGAAAGCGTCTAACTTTGTCAGCTAATGGATGTTACCATTATCATCAGGCAGAAGTAGGTTGCGGGTTTTTCATTACATGCCCGGCTGTTGTTCGCTAATGTATGTAAACAGATCCGGGATGCAATCTTAAAAGTCTATTATTGTGGTGAAAGCGTCTAACATTGTCAGCTAATGGACATTACCGTGAAGTAGGTTTCAGGGTTTTCATTACATGACAGACTGTTCCCTTGAGCGCGCTACTTATACACAGGCTACCACTTGCGCTCGAGTCAATTCATATACAATTAATTAATCAAAAAACTTAATTGCTCCAGGAGCCTTAGATATGCATGCATTTGTAGTCATAAAAATGTCAATTCTTTTTTTTTTCAATAATGTTTGACGAACATTACCTAATTGATTTGCCGAGGGGCGGCAGGCGTCGAGAAAACAAATCCCTCAAGTCAGGACGCCACGGTAGACCGCATGGGGGAGGGGGGTAGGACGTGTCGGCACAGACACGGTCGGCATTAGGTAAGGCCACAAAGAGAGAGGGGGCGGGGCCTAACGACACGAGACCTGGCGGCATGTGAGGCCTCAAAGGGAGCCGGTGGGCTTGTCGGCGTAGAACAAAGAAGCTTATCAGTTGTCGGCATCTTCCTTTGGCCTTAAGTCGCTAGTATATATCTACTTGCATGTAGCTCATTCTTAAAAAAGAGCCGATTTCAGTGGTGAAATTTTAAAAATGTATGTACGTTATTTCTTGCTGTATATTTTCTGTGGTACCAATATCACTATGCACAATATGATTAAAGTACTGGTCCTAATCACTGACTGATTTTTACATTAAATAATGAATTTACAAAATGGTACAATCACGGAGGTGAGGCAATAGTAGTGGAGTGGAGGTTCTGACAGAATTAGATTAAATTTAATACTGCAAAAGATGTTTTCAGATTTTATTTTGATGTGAAGAGATTATTGACACTAAAGACAACAGTAAAGGAAGGATTTCTAAAGACAATGATAATTTTACAAAGTTTTCATAATAGCCTAACCCCCAAGCCATTGCTAAAATTGCTGACTGCATTTATTCTATACCAACTATATCTGAAGTTTCAACAACAGATATGTTATCAATATTTTGGAGAGTGAATTTATTCGATGACCTCACAACTTTCACTGTGTACTCTTGACAGGCATCCTCAGAGAGTACCAATGCTACGTAATGTTTCATGCTTTCTTTATCCAGCAAATTTTACAAACATACTTTTCAGAGAAATCCATGTGTAGCAACAATTCATCACATATTAAGTCTTGCTTTATGACATAAACAGTAGTTTGTTGCTGTTTTATATTACAAACATGTTTAAAAAATTTATCAAGGCCCTTTTTCAAGTGTACAAAGACTTCTCCTTTGTTGTCTTAACTTCCTCTTTTGTAGTCCTTTGACATGCCTTCTCTTTCCGTTTCACTACCGAGGTGAACTTTTTTGTCAGCCCTTGCTCATAACTTTTAAGCTGATCTCCATTAAATGAATCAGTGATAAGTGATTTCTCTTTGCAAGAATTACACATTCTCGTCAAGCACTCTTCCTTTAAATGTTCATATATGCAGCATAAAGCTTTGTATAATTCATATGGGATAGTTATTTAATTTATTCTGGTACAATTTTCCAGTAATACGAGCCATATTTTCATAAACTGTAGAACAAACAGGTGTTTCTATCTGAAACTTTAGGTGATACTATCCAAAATGGCTGAAATTTGCAAAAGGATGCATAACTTAATTTAATATAAATATTTTCAGAAATAAATTTTTTATGAAGATTAATAACCGAGTATAAGCAACCTCTTCTACTTCTTGGCCTTCTTGAAGGTGACTGTGTCTCTGCCTAGACACAATCTACTATTTTCATCCTTCTCTAAAACGGCTGTGACATATTGGCTTGCTACTACCAAGAACTCTCGTTTTATTTACACTTCCTCTTACTCCACCCCTCAAAGCATTTTGTATAACATGCTACCAATCTTAATAGGAGCCTATACTAAAGCATCTTTCCAGCTATACTGCATATAACTTGTTTAGATTTTGCTCGATCTTTGGAATTATCTTTTAATTCCTTTGCTATAACTTCACTGAAGAGCAGTTTCTTTTTTACCTCGGGTGATAAGTGTTGACCTCTTTTGAGTTTTATAAATGTTTTTTGTGGTGGTATATTATTTATTTATTTGTTTGTTTGTTAGCCCCACGTTTGGGAGCCAAATATGCGGCGGTATTAATGTTTGTAGTCGAAAGATGCTACTATTTATCTGTCGCACGTATGAAAGACAGTTTGTCACGGTCACTTCGTGTTATCTTTTGCTGGGCGCCTGTTATTGTATTTAATTTTGGGTTCACTGTCCTCCGGCTAGCTATGATTTCTCGGTCAAGCACTTATCTTATACAGGTGTGTAAACGGAAAGGAGTTTTTATCCAAAGATAACACTGATAAAAGAATTTGTTTTATACTTTTATTGTCGTAACACATTATTCACTTTCACATATTAATCTTGACACTCGCCAAACTGAAACTGTTATAATAACTTCTTTACTGCCCATTATTAATTCGCGTACTTCAACGTTTTGTGTAATTAACTTTACGACACGAGAGATTTTTCACAAATTTGCTACGCGTAACCTGTAAATCGATAAACTGTGCGATGTGTTCACCATGACTGCCTCCGTTGAACTCATCGATGTCTTATACGCGAATGCTTCTGTTGGACTACGTGAAACTTGACCCTGACACTGAATTTATACTTCCTCGCACTAATATGCCCAAAGATTATAACCGAGCTGCTATTGGTTAATAAAACGCGCCAACATTAGCGTCTATATTTATATCCAATGAAAATTACGAAAACATATGCTCTGGGGAAAATGTTCCAGCAAATTCTAAGAAAAACGCGCCACTCTGACGTCATTTGCTCGTCTCTAATAATAATAAACAGCTCACCCCCTCGCTACATTATTGCACGCTGTTATTGTCAGTTTCAGTAAGGCCGTATTAACCCACGTCTCGACAATGCTTACAATCAACAAACATCTCAAATCAATGTCACACAACAATGCATATTCACACTACAATCACTCTGACATTTACATAATTTGTGATACAAATTACTGCATCATATGCCCCACTAGAAACATAATTATAAATATTTACAACTTGTTTGGAAATTTTATAATTGGGTTTTTAGTCTCCTGAATCTTGGAACACACGCTATTTATCACTTTCACTTAACACTTCACACGCATTTAACACACGACATATGTTTTCCCTTTATCTCGCCACTATTTAATGGCTCTGGTCTAATGTGTTTATATATACATCTAACATTACAATTCTTTTATAGCAAATATTGTACCCTGAATTATTTAGTTACTGTTACAAAATGGTTTACTGTCTTAGGTTGTTGGCAAAAATTTATACATTCAAGAATTTTAACCTGTTTCATTTTGTCATAATTGAACACATTTACAAAAATATTTATCCTCTACACAAATATATTTACAACACTTAAATCTAGACACAATTTTACATATCTGTGTTCTACATAAGTATTTGTTTTAATTATCTTTACCCTTTTTTTATTAAACATTTATTTTTGTCCTGAATTTATTTCTCCTTTCTTATGACATATATAAATAGTTAAGCCTCTTACATTCCAATACATTGCTCTTCATTTCATCTTTAACTATCCTGGATTTACTAGCTTTTTAGCAGTCATTGCTATTCCCCCTCCTGGATCAAATTGTGTGTGCCTAAGCATTACTCGTAGCTGTATCGTAACCTTCCAAAATTTATTCATGAATAACCCTTTAAGGATTCATATGACATTTCACCCCATGATACCATTTGAAAACAATCTAAAGTTTCCTGAACAACACATCTTTTAACAACTATCATTCTCAATGCTTTCGGTATCTTTTTAATTTGAGAGTACTCTGACAAATCTGTAATAAACTGTACTGGATTGGAGTTTTCATTTTGAACAGTTTGGTACTTGTTAATTTCAGAAGTTAGTTTTTGATCCAAATTTATAGACAAAACTTTAACTTCTTCAGACAATCTATTTCTTTGTGTTTCTGACTCCTTCTGTATTTCAGATATCTCCCCTCTGAAATTAACTTGCACCTGAATTAAATCTGCATTCATCTCTCTTAGCTCACTTGAAATGCTATTCATTCGGCTACCTGACTCTGTACATTCTACATCAACATGTTCAATTTTAGTATTAACCTCACTTTTTTGTTAGATATTTCCCTGCTCATGTCTGACATTTTCTTTGAAACTTTTCCTATCTCACTTGCTATTATTTCCTGATTTTCATTTCTCATTCTCATCATACTGCTATCTAGCTCCATAAATTTCTTTTCAATTTCTTCCCTGTTTTGTTCTAAGCTCTTACCAATATCTTCCCTTAATTCCCTATTATTCTTTTCCATATCTTCTCTCAATTCCCTATTTTCTTTTCCATATTCTGAGTTAGTTTTTGTTCTAATTTCTCATTATTCTGAGTTAGTTTTTCTAATTTCTCATTAGTCTTACCAATATCTTCCCTCAATTCCCTATTATTCTTTTGCATATCTTCCCTGACTTGATCTCTAATACTCTTACCAATATCTTTCAGCATTTCCATCATCATACTAGCATCAAAATTAACATTTCCTGCTGTTCTATTCTGACTTTCTTCACTAACATTTCCTCCCTCAAATCCTACATTGTTTGAGCTATTTTCTGTAACCTGTATTGAATTACAGCTAACTGTTACATTATCCCCTTACATAATTCTTTCTTCAGTATTATTAGTAGACATTGTTTTCTTAATCCTACCACTCCTCAAGTACATTTAAATTTTCACAATTTTGTTTTTTTAGGATAAAAAAAATTACTCTGACCTTTATGATGCTATCTGTTGATGTTGCTTTGATGTCCAGCTTCCTGCCCCTCTCTCCTAGATGTACATGTCGCTTCTGCGTCGTATTATGATGAATCTGCGTCGTCTCGATGTTTTTGTGTCCTGTGTTGAATTCCCCTGTTGCCTTTTAATCTCGTAATTACGGTGCCCACTCATCCGCGTCGTCTGTCGTTCCTATAGTTGTTTCTGGAATCTGCGTCTTGTAGTTCAGTTCACTGCTCCATTCGCTCCACGTCCTGGTTCCTTCGCCCCTTCCTGGTTATTTCACTCCTTCCTGGTTAATTCGCCCCACGTTCTGGGTGCCAAATATGTGGTAGTATTATTTATTTATTTGTTAGCCCCACATTGGGCGCCAAATATGTAGTAGTTTTAATGTTATTTATTTGTTAGCCCCACGTTGTTGGGAGCCAAATATGCGGCGGTATTAATGTTTGTAGTCGAAAGATGCTACTATTTATCTGCCGCACGTATGAAAGACAGTTTGTCGCGGTCACTTCGTGTTATCTTTTGCTGAGCGTCTGTTATTGTATTTAATTTTGGGTTCACTGTCCTCCGGCTAGCTATGATTTCTCGGTCAAGCACTTATCTTATACAGGTGTGTAAACGGAAAGGAGTTTTTATCCAAAGATAACACTGATAAAAGAATTTGTTTTATACTTTTATTGTCGTAACACATTATTCACTTTCACATATTAATCTTGACACTCGCCAAACTGAAACTCTTATAATAACTTCTTTACTGCCCATTATTAATTCGCGTACTTCAACTTTTTGTGTAATTAACTTTACGACACGAGAGATTTTTCACAAATTTGCTACGCGTAACCTGTAAATCGATAAACTGTGCGATGTGTTCACCATGACTGCCTCCGTTGAACTCATCGATGTCTTATACGCGAATGCTTCTGTTGGACTGCGTGAAACTTGACCCTGACACTGAATTTATACTTCCTCGCACTAATATGCCCAAAGATTATAACCGAGCTGCTATTGGTTAATAAAACGCGCCAACATTAGCGTCTATATTTATATCCAATGAAAATTACGAAAACATATGCTCTGGGGAAAATGTTCCAGCAAATTCTAAGAAAAACGCGCCACTCTGACGTCATTTGCTCGTCTCTAATAATAATAAACAGCTCACCCCCTCGCTACATTATTGCACGCTGTTATTGTCAGTTTCAGCAAGGCCGTATAAACCCACTTCTCGACAATGCTTACAATCAACAAACATCTCAAATCAATGTCACACAACAATGCATATTCACACTACAATCACTCTGACATTTACATAATTTGTGATACAAATTACTGCGTCATTTTGTAGATGTATCTCTATTCACTTCTTGTAGCCATATACTCTTTTTTTACATCTGAACTCTTTTCTCAGGTGCTTTCAGTTTGTTTTCAGTTTCTCAATTTTGTTTATTACATAATTTCTATTTCTTCTTCATCTCTTTTTCACAAGGATTAGTCTGCTGTTGTTTCTAACCTTACTACTTCCACTTGGTCCAGGTTGGAGACTATGTGGTGGTGCATTTTTCTCAAAAATATTATTAATTTTCTCATCCTTTTTTTTTTACTCATACTACCTTCTAGCTCCTGCACACCAATCTTGTCTAATCTTTATCTGCTCTCATTGAATCATGTCCGTTATAAGCTTTATTTTTTCTGCTTCCATCATAGCATGATATTGCTCCCTTTCCTTTTTCTTGTCTTGGACATATCTACCTGGATCTCTCTTTATTGCTTGTGTTAATTTTTGCATGGATTCTTTTTTCCTTTCATTTGAAGCTTTCCGTTTTGGGACTTTTTTGGGGGGGCGATTATATAACTGTAAAAATAAGGACTAATTTTAGGAAAATAGCTATTTATTATAAATTATTCATAAAGTTATTTTTAAATGAGTGGAATCACAATAATAAAATGAATATTCTAGAACATTTAGCATTGTGTAGGCCTATTAATAATTTTAAAATAAAAATAAAATTGTTGGTAAAAGTTTTCTGGAATAAGCAGTATTAGAAGTGAACGCTTGGGTGATACTGAATCATGCTTATTATTATTATTATTATTATTATTATTATTATTATTATTATTAACTCAAAGAAAATCAGAAGGCAATTAATGAATTAATTTAATAAATATTAACATATTTTTGGAGAAACTTTACAAGCAACTAGCAAATGTACTGTTGCTGAGTTGATATCCAAGAAAAATGTACTTCATAAACTGGTGGAACAAAAAATTATCAATCTGCATTAATAAAACATATTGCTGAGTTCCATTACTTAGGTCATTAATTTAATTGTGTTCAATTGGGGTCATTAACACATTATTATAAAATAAATAAATGGATTATATACATTGCTCTCACCTCCGTGATTAAATTTAAAAACAACAGTAACTGAGGTGAAAATTTGTCTCTAAATTGTTGAAGCACTTCACATCATTTCAGGTTAGGTGACGCAGTAATCTGTATCACAAATTATGTAAATGTCAGAGTGATTGTAGTGTGAATATGCATTGTTGTGTGACATTGATTTGAGATGTTTGTTGATTGTAAGCATTGTCGAGAAGTGGGTTTATACGGCCTTACTGAAACTGACAATAATAGCGTGCAATAATGTAGCGAGGGGGTGAGCTGTTTATTATTATTAGAGACGAGCAAATGACGTCAGAGTGGCGCGTTTTTCTTAGAATTTGCTGGAACATTTTCCCCAGAGCATATGTTTTCGTAATTTTCATTGGATATAAATATAGACGCTAATGTTGGCGCGTTTTATTAACCAATAGCAGCTCGGTTATAATCTTTGGACATATTAGGGCGAGGAAGTATAAATTCAGTGTCAGGGTCAAGTTTCACGTAGTCCAACAGAAGCATTCGCGTATAAGACATCGATGAGTTCAACGGAGGCAGTCATGGTGAATACATCGCACAGTTTATCGATTTACAGGTTACGCGTAGCAAATTTGTGAAAAATCTCTCGTGTCGTAAAGTTAATTACACAAAACGTTGAAGTACGCGAATTAATAATGGGCAGTAAAGAAGTTATTATAACAGTTTCAGTTTGGCGAGTGTCAAGATTAATATGTGAAAGTGAATAATGTGTTACGACAATAAAAGTATAAAACAAATTCTTTTATCAGTGTTATCTTTGGATAAAAACTCCTTTCCGTTTACACACCTGTATAAGATAAGTGCTTGACCGAGAAATCATAGCTAGCCGGAGGACAGTGAACCCAAAATTAAATACAATAACAGGCGCCCAGCAAAATCGCGACAAACTGTCTTTCATACGTGCGGCAGATAAATAGTAGCATCTTTCGACTACAAACATTAATACCGCCGCATATTTGGCTCCCAAACGTGGGGCTAACAAACAAACAAACAAATAAATAATATACCACCACAAAAAACATTTATAAAACTCAAAAGAGGTCAACACTTATCACCCGAGGTAAAAAAGAAACTGCTCTTCAGTGAAGTTATAGCAAAGGAATTAAAAGATAATTCCAAAGATCGAGCAAAATCTAAACAAGTTATATGCAGTATAGCTGGAAAGATGCTTTAGTATAGGCTCCTATTAAGATTGGTAGCATGTTATACAAAATGCTTTGAGGGGTGGAGTAAGAGGAAGTGTAAATAAAACGAGAGTTCTTGGTAGTAGCAAGCCAATATGTCACAGCCGTTTTAGAGAAGGATGAAAATAGTAGATTGTGTCTAGGCAGAGACACAGTCACCTTCAAGAAGGCCAAGAAGTAGAAGAGGTTGCTTATACTCGGTTATTAATCTTCATAAAAAATTTATTTCTGAAAATATTTATATTAAATTAAGTTATGCATCCTTTTGCAAATTTCAGCCATTTTGGATAGTATCACCTAAAGTTTCAGATAGAAACACCTGTTTGTTCTACAGTTTATGAAAATATGGCTCGTATTACTGGAAAATTGTACCAGAATAAATTAAATAACTATCCCATATGAATTATACAAAGCTTTATGCTGCATATATGAACATTTAAAGGAAGAGTGTTTGATGAGAATGTGTAATTCTTGCAAAGAGAAATCACTTATCACTGATTCATTTAATGGAGATCAGCTTAAAAGTTATGAGCAAGGGCTGACAAAAAAGTTCACCTCGGTAGTGAAACGGAAAGAGAAGGCATGTCAAAGGACTACAAAAGAGGAAGTTAAGACAACAAAGGAGAAGTCTTTGTACACTTGAAAAAGGCCTTGATAAATTTATATAAAACAGCAACAAACTACTGTTTATGTCATAAAGCAAGACTTAATATATGATGAATTGTTGCTACACATGGATTTCTCTGAAAAGTATGTTTGTAAAATTTGCTGGATAAAGAAAGCATGAAACATTACGTAGCATTGGTACTCTCTGAGGATGCCTGTCAAGAGTACACAGTGAAAGTTGTGAGGTCATCGAATAAATTCACTCTCCAAAATATTGATAACATATCTGTTGTTGAAACTTCAGATATAGTTGGTATAGAATAAATGCAGTCAGCAATTTTAGCAATGGCTTAGGGGTTAGGCTATTATGAAAACTTTGTAACAATTATCATTGTCTTTAGAAATCGTTCCTTTACTGTTGTCTTTAGTGTCAATAATCTCTTCACATCAAAATAAAATCTGAAAACATCTTTTGCAGTATTAAATTTAATCTAATTCTGTCAGAACCTCCACTCCATTACTATTGCCTCACCTCCGTGATTGTACCATTTTGTAAATTCATTATTTAATGTAAAATATCAGTCAGTGATTAGGACCAGTACTTTAATCATATTGTGCATAGTGATATTGTTACCACAGAAAATATACAGCAAGAAATAACGTACATACATTTTTAAAATTTCACCACTGAAATCGGCTCTTTTTTAAGAATGAGCTACATGCAGATTATTATTATTATTATTATTATTATTATTATTATTATTATTATTTATTTATTTATTTATTTATTTATTTACTTATTTTGTTGTAATTGCAAGTGCTGTCCCCCACATGCTTTTATCCGCAATGTCAGTCCTCCTTTACTACTTATTCTCACATAATATACATATTTGATGGGTGATCAATGAATAAAACTCAAGAAGAGATATATTATGTGGTAGCGCCATATTTAGAGGAGAGGTTTAGGGTTCAACAACCCCCCAAAACTTCTGACAGTTTCATGTAAATTAATATCAAACCAAATGGAAAAAAATTAGTTAGATAGTAGTAGTTCTACTGCTAGTAGCACATCTACAAGGAAAAGGGAAACTGAATATTGTTGCTTTATATAGGTAAGATGACCATATGTCCTGGTTTTCTAACGTTTTGTGCTGTAAGGAGTATCTTCATTCTGATGAGCTTTTCCTATCTATGCAATTCTACAAGAAATTTTCTTGTACACATAACGTCTATTGTATACGGTAACTGTGTAGGGTACTGTTAAGTTTAGATCTAGTTATGGAACCCCCCCCCTCCCTTAAGTTTTTTTCTGGGTACGGTTATGTGGTGAAAGAACAAGATTGTTCAGAGCGAAAGATAAAAACAGGCAAAGTCACACTACAAATCTTGAATATTTCGGGTTTACCGCTTCATCAGGAGATTAAAATATAAACATATACAAAATGAAAACATACTTGACGATCGACTACACTAGTTAATAATCATCTTTATTATAGGGTATAGTGTATACAATGTCGCGTGCTGCAACCTACGAGAGATCTATTGCGGCTACCACCGCCCAGTAGGAAGAGATAAAGCACAGATTATAAAGCCACAGTGATGCCGTTTATAAGCCTGATGCTTATTGTTAAACACCTGCTGCGTACGTCTCGTTTTGATGAATCATCAATGTGTGTCATCCGAAGTGACCAACTCTGGAGCTGCACTTGTCGCCAGTTTCATAACAAAAAAATCTGATGTGTTACACTCACATGACTTTTTCTACTCTTGTACAAACTATTTTTACAAACGCTTATTCTCCATATGCTTCATGTTAATCGAGATATCGAGATGCTAATCTTATTGCTAATTTTCTTGTAGATGCAAGGGGAATTGGTAGGCTTTAAGCGATAGTCAAATATTTTAAGAGCTGGTTGCTATGTGGAGTATTCCATTTTCTTTGCATTACCAGGACAAAAAAATTGAATAACGAATTTGAGAAAAAGTATAAGTATTGGAAAATTTAAGGGAATAACAAGCAATATCTCGAAAATGGTTCACTCAACAAAAAAAAAAAGTATATAAATTGTGTATTTTAACGGGATCTACATTTTTTGTGTAGCAAAATTTTGTGTATCTCTTATGGTTTACCAGTTATACAAAAGTCGTTCACAATAAAGAATACTTTTGGACACATTCCCAGAAAATTCAAGATATACATTTTATTTGTCATGAAAGTATCTTAAATATATGCTATTTTAATCAAAATCGTTAGAGCCATTTTTGAGAAAATTAAAATTTTCGAAAAATGTTCCATGTAAAGGGTAATCTAGGGTGGGGGGATTTTCGTGTCGCATTTCTGGAAGATACTGAACCTAAATAATAATAATAACTAGCCGGAGGACAATGAACCCAAAACTCAAAGTAGTAAAACAATAACAGGCGCCCAAAAATAGATAACATGAAGTGACCGCGACAAATTGGCTCCCATACGTGGTGCAGATAAACATGAAGCATCTTCTAACTGCTAACAAATATACCACTTCAAATTGGCTCCCAAACGTGGGGCTAACAAACAAATATAATCCACTTCAATGGTTTACGAGTTATGCAAAAGTTGTTCACAACAAAGAATACTTTTGGGGACATTCCCAGAAAATTCAAGATATACATTTTATTTGTCATGAAAATATCTTAAACATATGATATTTTAATCAAAATTGTTAGAGCCATTTTTGAGAAAATTAAAATTTTCGAAAAGTGTTCCATGTAAAGGGTAATTTGGGGTGGGGGATGTTCTTGAAAACCTTCATTTCACATCTCTGGAAGATACTGAACCTAAATACCAAGTTTGGTGTTAATCCGACTGTTCGTTTCTGGGTTATGCTGTTTAAACACAAACACACACACACACGGACATGCTTCCAAAAATGCTTTTTTTTATTCAGGGGGTCTCAAAACATATATTTCCGGTGAAATCTCGGTATCAAATTTTTGGGTGGAATACAATACTTTCCCGACTTACTATACGTAGTAGAGAAAGTAAAAAATAATCTTGTTACATTACAGGGGGGCAACCAGCACGAAACATAATGAAGACGGCTCCAGTTACAATGCTGCATAGAATAGCATAAGGAATATAAACATCTGCATTTAGTGTTTGAGTTATTTATGAAGCCCAGCACTTTGCAGAATATTTTGAAGTGGACCAACAAATAAGGTAACATTACTTTCGGAAACAAATGGATTGATCCTGATAGAGAATAGTTTGAGTGCTTTCTTGGCCTGCTTATACTCTGCTTGGAACAATAAGAAAGAATTGCCGTGAACTAGATGCAGAATTTGTCGTAGTAACCTCGAGCATTTGTCTTTAAGATACTTAACATGCCTGTTACATTTCCTATCTTCCTATCACTATGTTCTTTTATACTAATATTGTGACTTTGTCCAGTTTTTCAGTTTTCATTCAGTTCTCACTGTCACTGTTTTATTTTTCAAGGTCACTTTTCGTTTTTATGTAGTTCACCTTCACTGGAAGTTCACTTCACTAAGGTGAACTAGTTCAATTCTCCGTCACTTCACCTCCTTCGTGATGCAGCCTCTTCACCGGACGGTTCACTTCACTCGGGAGTCGAATACAAATCCTCTACAACCGTAGCACGCGCTGCACGTCACAGAAGCCGTCACCAACTCGCCCGGAGAATCGTTCTTGATGTCGCACCAGAAGCGCAGTTGTTAACTCGCTCGCTCACTCACTGACTGACTCAGCTCCCTCTGTCGCACTCGACTCGCTACTCGACACTCACTGCCTAGCTGCCCGCGAGAGTGTTCACTTATATAGGATGTGGAATCTCACAGAAGGTTCTCGAACGTTCTAGAGCTATGTGGACACATTTTCTGGAGGGGGAGATGAAGCTTCCAGAGCGTTCTAGTTATCTCCCGATAGCGCGCCCGGTGTTTACACTGGCAAGCGGCGTTATCGTTGTTTAATCGGACCGCTCGTTGTCGACCTCCCGATAACCCTGGGTCATAGCCGCTGTGTCACAACATTGCATTTAGTATATCTAACTGAATGTCATACAAGGTGTCGGAGCTGAGGCTGGCTTAAACATTTTCAATTATACTGTTTATGAAATCCCACTGTGTGTTTAGATTCTAAGATGGTTCAGTAAGTCTTTCATTGCTAGTCTTTTGGAATTTGGATCTTCCTTTCACTAAATATGGCATTTTATTATTCTGTGTGTTTTCATCGTGTTGTGCTTCATAAACGTGAGCTGCTTTAGCCACGTACATTAGCACTTGAAATATGTTTTGCAATTTCCTTTTCAATTCCTAAAGCAAAACAAGATTCGCGAAATGAGATACGAGGGGTAGAGGTCATTTAACGGAGGGGGACATCTCGCGCGCTGCGACCTGCACAGATCTATTGCGGCTACAACCCCCCAGCAGGAAGGGATGAGATAAAGGAACCACAGGAGGTTATAGGCCGTAGGCAGACAGGCCACAGAGATGTGCGGAATTTCCTAACAATCCCAGTCCTCTGGTGACCACGGGGAATACTCTTTCCATTGGGCATGCATCCGCGCCATCTGTCTGGCACCGCCATACGCTACGAAACCTAGAAGCACACCTAAAAGATGAAAAGAAAACGAAATAAAAGGGAAGTGGTAGAGAAGAAATCACCTCAATATTCGCCTGCAGACCTCGGGGAAACCACGAAAAAACCCATGTATCAGAGTAGGTGATCGCCAGGGATCGAACCGGCAGCTCCCGAACACGAGTCGCACACGTTACCGCGACGCCACCTCGCTCGGTTATGAGATAAGAAGGTAAGAATACTTGCCTCCCAAAGCTGTAGATGTAGGTTCACTTCGTGGTTGATACAAGTTAACTGCTTTTTTTTCATACACCTCGGTAATTTGCCTCATTCTGAAAATACGAATTTTAGGTACCTAACCCTCGATGCTAGGGGCAAATTTTTCAGGCTCCAACCTTAATCACCCAGAGATGCCTGACAGCGGGCGGAAAGAAAGAAAAATGAAAGAAAGAATAAATGAATGAATGAATGAATGTACAGTTTCACAACAGTAGGTTAATACGAGGAGAAGCAACAACATAAAACATGTAGGTAGATATAATTCAAAGTTGATCACGTCCGTGCCTTCTTACTTTCTGATGAGGTATTTAATTCAGTTACTAAATTAGAAACTAGCCCTGTAGCTTGGGTATGCATGGACTGACACTTAAACAGAAGAAAGATTGTCGGGCTTGGGCCCGGATCGGAGTTCATAAACAGACACAAATATTAATTTAAGATTTGTTTCGGTTCGTGAATTATTATTAGGTTTAAAAACACATTACAAATGTATAGATAATGTCCAGAATATCGGATTATTCTAATTTATTTTTGAATAGTTCACAATATTGATCAAATGGGTTGACTGCCTGGTTATCTATAACCTACGACCTCGAGCTCCACAGTCTCAGCTGGACTCAAATCGTGCCGAGCCTAAAAATATTGAAGTCCATGCGGACTTCTCGATATTATGCAAATGGTTTTCCCACACGTGAATGCTTAAATGCATTAAGTTAAAGAATTATGCCAGTTTTGTATTTCGTCTTTGGGTAGACATGTTGTATTATGGGCTCATGAAAACGGTTCAGAAGATGCATTTCTTACATTTACACCCATACCAGTAAAAACCTCTAGAGCATAACATATAAGAGACGATCATAATTATATCAATCATAACTTCTTTCCCAAGGGCAAGTCCTCCCTGCAAAGCTGCCTCCTCCAAACTTTCCATGGAGAGGCTTAACATTGTTTGCAGTTTTTAAAAGGAAAATTAATGCAATAGGCTCCCATTGCTTTCCGTGCAAATCTCTCTTTCGGATTTTATAAGTTCCAGGGGATCCCAATGTGGAGAGAGAATGAGTATTACTGGTCTTCATGGAAATCCACTTACATCAGGGCTTGTGTCCCGGTTCAAGATCATAAAATTAAAAAAGTAATATTTCAAGAATGGAGAACAATGCGTTCTTTGTGCATCATATTTCGTAATCAAATAACCTACGGCAGTGTTATTGTGCCTTACGAAATAATATTTCCAACTGTCTAAAAACAATAGCCAATTCTTTCCTTATTGCGAACGCATGGCTTTATGATAACCACAGATCACCACAGATAACAAACAACGCCATAACTTAAACCCCCTTTTATAATCTAAAATAAAGGCGGCGTAAACGATATTCGCGACGATTTTTTGATTGATAATACCTGTCTTCCTCTGGTTGGATGTCCGTTTTCATTCTATTTGACGCTAGGTGGTACCACGTGTGTTGCATATTCGGTGAATTGCCGAACGAAAGTTTTCTCCATTGCTGTTATCGTCACCGTTCTAAGCTGGTAACTTAATTCATCCGCAATATAAAATGTTTTATATACAAGTCACACGACACTTCATGGAGAATGTTTTGTTTCCGTTCTTCCTCGGAGTGCGGGCATAATCTGTATGCCCTATCTTCAGTTAGTCTAGTCATACATTATCTGTAATAGAGGAGGGACTCCCAGCCACTGAAGCTCAGCACCGCACGTAGGCCTTTGTGTCTTGCGTGACCCCTGGGAGGAAGGGATGATGGGGAGAACTGAAGGGCGATCAGATCTGGACGACGATACGCACAAACAAGAACGGGTTTTTTTCGAGTGGAGGATAAAATGATTTAATCACTTACCCCAGCCCCGATGGGAGTCGGGACTGAGAGTGTGGGACTCACCAATAGTCGGCCTACCCACTAAAAACTCCTCCACCGGAAGGAAAATACGGAAGAAGGAAAAAGAGGAATTCGGAGTGATAATGCGGCCGTACCGCTGTTGCACCGGCGTATTCAGGGTAAGGATATATTGGCCAGCCACTAGGGCCTAAGCCAGGTGAAGGTAAGGCGCCAGGACGCAAGCATGACCGAGGCCCTGCTTGTGCCCTTGGGAATTCAGGAGTGAAGAGTGGCCGCAGTTCCCAGGTTGCGGCCTTGGGAATTCAAGGGTGAGATGTAAAGGAAAAGTAGGAGAGGGATGGTGTGGCGGTAGGCAAGCTAGACGATGGCCAGTTTGCCGCCGCGAAGTAGAGTGCAGTTTTGCTTAGAAGTTCTTTCTGTGTCTGTTGCGACCTCTGGTTGCTGCGTCCGGCCAGTTCGGTGAATCTGTGATGGTTGGTGAAGCTCCCTGCCGAAGTGGTGTTCGTCCCTGACCATTCGTTGTATTGAGGTGCGGAGTCTGTCCAGATTGGTCATGTAGTCCCCAAACTTTAAAGTGGTGTTCAGTTGTACTTTGCAGGTGTGGATGAATCCATTGGGTTCGGCTTGAAGATCCCGAAGCTCCAACAATCGTGCCTGAAGTGCTCCAAGTCGTGTCGGCTGGTCGTTGGATTCAGTGTCGGCGTCGTCCGGTTCGACGAGGTGGCCCTCGATGCGTTACAGCTTGCGCTGGACCGATGCGAGGATCCCGTCATCACCTTGGAGGCCCGTGATTTGTCTTGAGAGGGCGAAGATTGCCCTGGCCGAGGTCCGTTGCTTGGCCTCCACTACCGCAAGGCGTGTGTTGGTTGCGCAGCGTAGCTCAGCCAAGCGAGAGTTGAAATCGTTGAAGGTGGTCTTGAAGTCCTGAAGTGTGGCCTGCATAGCAGACAGAGTGGCTTGTAGTTCTGTTTGTGAATGTGAAGAGTCAGGAGCCGTTCGTGGAGGCTTAGCCATCACACGGGTGGTCGTCTGCGGAGGCTGTTGAGTTGACATTGTCAGTGTAGCTGACCTAGTTGGTTGGTGGTTCCGGGGGTACAGGGGGCACTGAGCCTGCCTGTGAAGTGCGTGCGCCCGGAACAGGTGGCGCAGAATCGGCGGCGTCGGTGAAGGTCGTGGGCGGTGCAGTTTGCTGTGAGGCAGCCTGCCCCGCAGTAGTAGCACCGAGGTGCAGCGATGGATGCCTCCGCCGTGTGACCGAAGACACAACAGCGTCGGCAGGGTACCGGACGTTGACTCCTGCTGGCCTCGATGCGCAAACACTGCCCAAGCAGAGGCAGGTTTGACCCCAAAGCCGCCTGAGCGTCCGAGGCGGAACCCAGATGGAGGCGAACCAGCGGTGTTGGCCCTCTGAAGAAATTCGGGAGGCCCGAATCGCAGAGCGCAAGTGGTGCCTTGCAGCATCCAGCACGAAGTACACTGGAAGGTCCCTCGGCACTCCACAGATGACAACGCTGTGGCGGCCTGCAGGAGGGCTGGTTGGCGGTGACATCGGGCTCACAATGGAGGTAAGCCGGCAGCAGTCGGTGGTGTCGTACAGCCCTGAGAACCAGAGCTGGAGGCAGGCTGTGCAGCGGGTGCAGGCTCCGGCGTTGCAATGGTGTGACCGGGTGAAGCAGCAGCAGAAGCGTAGCTACGCCCGGTCAGCGGTGACGGTGAAGCAGCCTTCCCGGCGGATGCCGGAGAAGCTGCCGGCGAGTCGGCGGTGCCTGTGGCCGGAGTAGGCTGGAGAGCGCTAGGCTCCTCAGCGGTAGCCGGGGAAGCAGCGGTGGATCGTTCAGCGGCTCGGCGATTTCTTCTCTTCCCCATTTCGGTGATCTCGGCGAAGCGTAGAGATGTTACCTCTGCGGAGTCTCGAAGCGAAGTCGTCCCAACGGGGTCCCTAACGATTCCAGAATAACACCAATTCTGACAGAGCGTGAAACAGCCTACTCTATTAACCGGGGGTCCCGGAAACGGGCTTCTCAGGAGAGGGTACCAATCGGCCAGCCAAGTGCAGGGTGAAACTTTTACACAACACAAACTCCACTATCGCGACGTACCAATCACCGTCCCCTGGTTCTGCAACCCTGAAACATATGAAGGGTGAAGCAGATGAATGGAAATGATAGGAAGAGGAAAACGTGGATAAGAAATTTGTGGTAGATGAGGAACCACCCATTATTCGCCTGCTGACCTGGGAAAACCAGGGAAACCCAAGTCAGGATGGCCGGTCCAATGGAAATGGAACCCGTAACCTCCCAAATGTGAGCCTAACACGTTACTGCAGAGCTATCTCGCTCGGTGTTATCTATAATAATATTATAGTCAGAAACTGTAAATACAACTGCCTTAATTTTGCCATACGCACCGTGACGGTCATTTCGTAATTTGTAAGACAAACTCACCTGAGTCATTTTATCCGCATATATCTGCAATGCATACAAAACCGAAGGACGATGCTTTCAGCTACTAACTTCTGTAAGCGGGTGGTAGCATTAAGAATCGGAGGAGGATTTCGCCACCGCGCCTATTAAATTCCGGGAAGAAGGGGTGAGGCGAAAGAGTATGAAGGCCAGGTCTGACGGCGTCAAGAACAGCGAGATCCCTGTTGTTTACGGATTGAGCATCCCCAGACTACCTTCGGGATGGACAGTTTTGGGCAGAAAGTTCCTGCCGGAGAAGAAACATATCCACCGCATGCGCCACACATCATCATCGTGCCCAAAAATGAAAGGAAATGAAAATTCGTATATAATCCACCACAGCATTCGCTTACCGAGAAAACCACGAAATAACCCACGTTCAGGGTGGCGGGTCCATCAGGTATAAACCCGGGACCTCCCGAATGCGAGCTTCAGACGCTACCACCTAAGCCATTCCGCTCGCTGAAAGCTGCAAGATGTTTACTTTATTAATTTCATGCAGACGTATTTGCTAGACTTGACTGCTGGCTAGCAGTTTGAAATATTCGGGACACTTGCCAAAACTGACCCTGTATTTTGTAATGCTTGGTGAAAGAGAACATAACGAGCGAGATGGCTCCGCGGTAACATGTGGGGCCCGCACTTGGGAGATCCCGGGTTGATTCCCGTCGACTGCCCACTCTGACCTTGGGTCTTTCGTGGTTTTCCCTGGTCGGTAGGCGAAGGCTACGGTGGTTTCGCATTTACCACGATTTCCTTTTCATGATTTCCCTTTCATTCCGCTTCATTCTCATCCTTCAGGTGTGCTTCTAGGTTTCGTGGCGTACGGCGGTGCCGGATAGATTTCGTGGATACTTGCTCAAAGAAAAAAATTGAGTTTTATTTATGGACGCTCTTTAACTACTATGGTCCTTAGCGTCCCATTCTATATTGGGCGTGAAAGACTGGTAATTCTGCTCAGAGGCCTCTTTATCAGGCTTGAGGTTCTTTTACGTGCCGTAAATCTACGACACGGGGCCACCGTCTTTACTTCCCTTCCGAAGGAAGCCATGCCAAGGATTTTTACGCCCGAAAAAATCCATCGCCCTCCGCAGGGTTTGAACCCGCGACCTTGGGAACTCAAAGAAAAGAGTACTCTTGTAGATACTCTGTAGGGCTACTTGGTCGACGGGTCGTTCATCTCCTTTTCCAGGCAGCTCCAGCAGTGGGACGGATCTTGAGCCTGGAATTGTTAGGGACTTCCACGCGTCTCCGTGGCCTGTCAGCCTGCGCCCTGTAGCCTCCTGTGGTTCCTGCATTTCTCTTCCTTCTTAGAGGGCTGTAACCACAGTAGATCTATGTAGATTGCAGTGCGCG
Source organism: Deroplatys truncata (assembly GCA_030765065.1). Taxonomy (NCBI): domain Eukaryota; kingdom Metazoa; phylum Arthropoda; class Insecta; order Mantodea; family Mantidae; genus Deroplatys; species Deroplatys truncata. The sequence goes on from CM060978.1 coordinate 124,055,063, forward strand.
AAGTACCACTCTCCGTTGGATAACCTATATAACGTTGGAACACATATTTGCAGTAATATGAAGTTACAAGTTGACAGCACAAAAACCACCTGTTATTAAATAAACAATAAGTTGTATATTTTAATCAACAAGTAGGTAGTTTCCAGCGAAAAATATACGAAAGACTCCATTGGGTTTTTTTTAATCCTTATTTTCTTCTCAGAGCTTTTTTTTCGAGGTCATAAGAGAGTGTGTGACATAAAAAGACAAAACTCTAAGGATTTTGGGCACAAATTGGTAAAAGATTGTGATAGATCAATATGAACAGGTATAATGATAAATGTTTGAATTTTATAACTACCTTTACTTGATCTCCCGTACTGTCACAGTAGATATGTTTTGTATTGAAACTATACAGTGCAACAAGAAACGATAAGACTGTAATGGCTGAATAAATTATAAATTATTATTATTAATTATTATTAATTATTATTATTGTTGTTGTTATTATTATTATTATTATTATTATTTTAGAGGAATTATATTCCAAGCCGGTATTCGCCACTGATGTAGATGTTTCTGTACACATACGCATGATAACATAAAATGCACAACCTTAAGCATGTCTGATAATGCAGTAACTAGTAGGTAACCTTGGCACTACCCACTCCTGTGGCCTTTTATTACTGTGAAGTATGTGGTACTGCTGGGCAATAAGCAGGAAAGAAATGTATGAAGTGAGCATTAATCTGAAACATATTCAGAAACTCTCGCATTTCTAAGGGTTTTCAAAAGAGCTGGCGACTGAATGGAGTGAAGAATTACTTGTAGCTCGCAACCATCTAGTAACTTAATCATGTAATAACCGAGCTCAATCAAAGCCCCCTTCCTACCACTGGCCAGACCGGTTTGCTTGATTGTCAGGGTCGACAGGGAATAACACCACCTCCGTACAAAACAGTTCTGGATCAAACGCATTTCCTTGATGCAACTCTTGGAATGGCTGTGAGAACACTGTGTTTTCAAGGTGAGTGAATTTGCTTGGAACTGCAACCAGCGGTCACATTTATATTTTGCAAATGTTAATAGAAATATCCCATTGGTAAAATAATATGTACTGTAAATATAAGTACACATAACCTTGTTCCTACATACCACTCAGACAACATATTTTATATTTGCTCCGTATTGTTGTGACTAAATTTGAGAAGTAATACCGAACGAAAATGGTTTACTTCGTGTGTCTAAAATAATAGCTAAATAAACAGTAGCCGCCTTTAGTGGTAGAAATTCATAAATTCCACTAGATTTGCGCACATGACAATTCAAGGGGTTAACGGGGCGCGAATTGCAGGTGATCACTACTAGTTAGCGCCTTTATACGGAAGAGGTAAAACTTGTATCTATGGCCTCGTTAAACAGTGTTAAAAGCCTAAAAGAATTAATAACATTAACTTAGAATTGTGTTTTGTAGTGGATGTTGACACTTCCAGAGCCTGTGATCCACCCCACCCTTTTAAGGATGATTTCTTTTATTAGCAATGCTGTTGGTTAATGACAAACTTCACCATTTTATCGACAGTGCGCATGCGCGTAGGGAATCGCTAATCTATCGTAGTTAGACAAATCCGCTAGATTGGTTGTAATCCATTGTTGTTCTTCTTCCGCATAGGGGTACAAGTGTAATTCACGAGAACAGGTTATTTGAATCCCGTTCATACATACTAACCATGGTGTCTTAGCCTAACCTCGGGCAAATTTTGATATTAGAGACCCTGTCATCCCGTTTACACGCACACACTAATCTAGGCGTCGGAGCCCAACCTTGGACTAATTTTTTATGTCATAGTATAAGGTTAGCCACCCCCTCCCCACCGTAAGAGGTGCAAAGAGTAGTAATATTAAAGCCGCTACAGCGAATAAAGAGATGCAAGAGTATTCGTTATTCGCGAAGGGATGTCGTCCTCCAGGTCTAGGGTTACCATGCTAGCCTTTAGTTCCCGAAGTCGCGGATTTGTACAATAATTATTTGTGCTTTAAACTACCCGCAGATTTCCTCTCCAATATCTAAACTGGATTCCAACTATAAAAAATGTACCTATAACTCTTTCGTTCAAAGGGTTGCTACGTAATTTGCAAGAAAAGACACAACGTTTATTTGCATATCTATTTTACCTTTCGATTAAGAGTTATTGGCAATAAGTTCTTGGTCATTCTGTAAAGAGGCAATTGTCCCAAAAATTGCGATTGTTAAGTATAGAAAACAAACTATTTAGAAGCATATTAAATAATGGCTATTTTGGTCAAAAAGGTAAAACGGTTCATGTTTTCAAGATTTCTCAAAGCTTGTCTCAATCTTAAAAGACAGTATGGAGGTAAATATGGTCGTCTTCCGTAGTGTAGTGATTACCGTGTTAGCCTCTAGTTCCCGAGGTCGCAGGTTCAAACGCGGCGGAGGTCGATGGATCTTTTCGGACGTAAAAATCCTTAGTATGGCCTCCTTCGGAAGGGAAGTAAGGCCGGTGGCCCCGTGTCGTAGATTTACGGCACGTAAAAGAACCTCAAATGATAAAGAGACCTCTGAGCAAAATTACCGGTCTTTCACGCACAATATAGAACGGGACGCTAAGAACCACAGCAGTTAAAGAGCGTCCATAAATAAAACTCAATTCAATTCAACTTGAGGTAAAAAGGATATCTCTGTCTATCCCACGCATATGCTGCCATTAGCTTCGCCCTTTTCTATTCACACGCTGTCGCCAAGTTGTTAATAACATGGTGTAAATATTCAGTTGTTATAAAGTTCAGCTTTGAACATATTATCTTATGCAGAATATTTGTCTGTATCAGATTATATTATTTTTAGAGCCTTTATAGGTTTCTGTGGGCACACATTTCTAAGAAAACTAGTTGTTCAGTGAAAGTCCGGTATTTACTGCTTCTATGCCCTGTCACGCAGTAACTAATAAACAAAAGGGTAGAATGCAATACTATTTTTTCTTAGCTAAAGTAAACTAGAGTGCTGATACCGGCCAAGTTTGAGTTCTCCATCTTTAATAAAATGTGTATGATAATTTTTACTTTCTCTTCACGTAAGTACATAGTAGGTAGAGAAGCTATTGCATTCCAACCAAAAATTCGATGTCAAGAGTTCACCGGGAAATATGTGTTTTGAGACCACCTAAATCCAAAAAATTCATTTTTAGAAAAAGGTCCGTGTGTATATGTTTGTGAAAAGCATAACTAAAAAAACGAAAAGTCGGGTAAATACCAAACTTGGTATTCAGGTCCAGTACCTTCCAAAGATACGACACAAAATTTTCAAGGAAATCCCTCACCCCAAACTACCCTTTATATGGAACATTTTCCGAAATATTTTTTATTTTCTAAAAAATGGCTCTAACGATTTTGATTAAAATACAATATATTACAGATATTTACATGACAAATGAAATGTATATCTTAGATTTTTTATGATTAGCCTGTGAAGTCCTCTTCATTTGGAAGGAACTTTGTAGAATCTTGTATAACTGGTAAACATTAATCGATAGTCAAAAACGTACCACACAAAAAATGTAGATCTCTTTAAAACACAAATTTATTTCAAATAATTTTTTTGTGGCGTAAGCCATTTCTGAGATATCCGTTATTAATGGTTCAAATTGTTCATTACTTGGTCATTCTTATAAAGTCCTGTCAACATTCAATTGTTTCTCGCGATTGCATGGAAACAGTATGGAATTTTAAGACCAGCATATAGCGTTCAGTTCTTAAACATTTGACTATCGCTGTTCTGTTTGTATCCTAACGAAATGTTTACCGTAGCAATTTCTGCAAAGGTTTATTTTGATTAAAATGAAGCAGATAAAAAATAAGTTTAGTAAGAATAGTTTGTATACCCATTAATAAGCGATAGAGGGTAAAAAAGGTCATGTGAATGTAGCACATCAGATGTTTTTAAATTAAATATTTTCGGAAAATTCTATACCTATGCAGTAGAAAAGTTAGCCAGCGAGAAACTTTTTTGTTATTGGGGACCAAGCGAGAGAAAATGTTGAGGCTTGGAGACAGTTTTTAACAGAAGACGGAATCCTGTAACTTCTTATATTCACTGTGTATGATAAACAAAAGTCATCCATATATTAAATCAACAGGCTCGAGGCAGAAGGCAGTATTATGGGTTAACATCAGTTGAAAGAAAGTGTTATTAGGTTTTTTTTTAATTTAGCATTTCACGTAAATATTTATTTATGGAGAAATAAGCTAGGAAGAGACGAAATGTGAGTAAACTAAGAAGAATCGCAAAATAATCACGGATGTGTTAGATTATTCAAGTAAAATAAATGTTAATATAGTAGTAAAAGAAACAGCTAAAGTTACCGGGTGTTCAGAAACAGTGGTGTATAGGATAAAAAAGGTGATGAATGAAAGGACCTCTAAGGACGCCATAAAAATGAAAGCCAAAAGGATGGGGGAAACAAAAACACGCTAGGGTAACGCAGTATGATGGAATAAGGAAAAGCGGTGTGCGGCGCATAGTTCATTATTCGCTGTTTGAAAACATTCAACTCACGCCGACTGTAACTTTGTCAAGGGTAAACAGTGATGATAGCGTATACCAAATTATAGCTTTTATTATTTTATATGTCCATATTTCTCTAATAGTATATATTTTTATGCCTGTAAAATCGTATTTCGAAGTACTAAAAATATAAAGACGAGAGATATAGCATAGATGAAAATTAAATTTCTTACAAAAGCCTTAAATAGCAGTGCCGTTATTTCACTGTTTTGTAATGTATCATTCACACGATAACATTAGCTTGGCAGACCGATCGCATCTGAGGGCTAAAGTTGCGAGCGCACTGTCGTAGGTACGTACATGTGACGAGAGTGCGCCCCATTTAACACCTACTGTCTTTTAAGCCTGAGACGCGATAAAGCAAGTGTTCATACCTCAAAACACGGCATAAGAATGCTTGCCATTGCCATAGCAGTCCATAACAACTAAATATGGATTTCCTTGTTGGCTGCTATTATCTACAGCAGGTGTTTTAGGGCAGTATTTTTATCTATAGATATGAGTGCTGCGTGTCTTTGGCAAGGATTTCCTCTGTGTCGCTTGAAAGGTTTGTCCTTTCATCACGGCAACGTAAGTCGCGAACTTAAGGATTCTGGCTACTGCATTTAGTTTCTTTTGCACCAGATTTGGAAATTTTGAAACATTTTAAGTATACATTAATGCGTAATGTAATTTTAATTTAGCAGCTATGTTTCACTTACACAAAGTGTAAATTTATAACAGCACTATACACGTCAGCCATAATGAAACAAAATTACTCATTTGTTCAATAACCTTAGAATGTTACATTCTAAGTACATATTTTACACCCAAATGTTTCCATGTAATAGTTTATCAATCGCTATCCTTTATGGATAGGTATGTAAGTACAAATAACTCTATGACAGACACGATTGAAAAAGGTAACTGAAATTGAAAGCGCACTTAATATTCTGCAATTTCTTGAAATGCGGGAAAATTGTAAATTTCTACTAATAATACGAATGAATATTCTGCTTAAAATTTGACATAAAGATGATTAGGTTTCAGATATATAGAAAGTGTGTATTATGCCTTATTCACCCAGCAATTGTGACAGGCACTGTTCAGTACAAATGCTTTACACACAATTTCTTGCATTTTATTATTATTGTTATTAACATTGATTGTACTACTACTACTACTACTACTAATATTAATAATAATAATAATAATAACAACAACAACTAGACCAGAGGTTTCAGCGTCAAATCTGGTTTGCGCTTTTGTACCAGACACTCTAGTTTAGAGGAAACAAACCAGGCTAATAAAAATGAGTGAGAGAGAGAGAGAGAAAGGGGGGAGAAGAAAGAGAAAGAAAAATAATGTGTCTTGTCTGTAAACGTAAGTAAGGATTGGCAAAGGAACACCATTGTATTGGACCGGACTCGGGCTTAAATTGACAAGTTTGCCAGTTTCGGGCTTCATATAAAGACTAAAAAATCTACACCAGCGGTGCTCAGGGGCTGTTGCACCATGATCAGCAGCCGTCGTGGAGCAAACCCTCTACCTCAGTCATGCCCGTCAACCTAACACCCAAACTATCTGATAAGTTATTAAGGTATGCGTTTAACATTCCTTCGGGCCCCCTTCAGCCTGTCATCATGTCGTCGTATGTGCTACATTCACATGTCTTTCTCTAACCACTTTCATTTATTGCTGTATAGGTTCTACAAACTATTCTTGTTAAAGCTTATTTCTTATCTATTTCACTGAGATAACGTTTGCGTGAATAGTTTCATTACACATTACATATAGGTACAAAGGGAATAGTGATTGTTAAACGTTTAGAAATTGGTGGCCATACATATAGTGGCCTAGAAATTTCATGCTCTTTCCGTGACATCGCGAGAAACAACTGGAGGTTGGTAGTACTTCATACATGAAATGAAGTATTGAAAACTTCAAACCAATAACAGCGGATATCTCGACAACGGCTGATACACAATAAATATTTAGAATAAATTGTGTTTTGAAGAAAACTACATTTTTTTGTGTGAATTACGTTTTTGTCCATTTTTATCAGTCATACAAAATTATACAACATCCATTTCGAATGGAGAGGGCTTCACAGACTATTTCCAGAAAATTCAAGACATATGTTTTATTTCTCAAATGGATATATATATATATATATCTGTGTGTGTGCGTGTGTGTGTGATATTTTAATGAGATCGTTGGAGCCGAAAATCAAATATTTCGAAAAATGTTGCATATAAGGGATAGTTTGGAAGTTTTTTCCTATCATTTTAATCGAGATAAACATTTTCGGAAATAGCTACATTACACATTTCGTTATAGATACTAAGGGAATAGCGAAACTTAAATGTTTAAGAACTGGACGCTATATACTGGCCTTAAAATTCCACACTATTTCCATGACATTGCGAGAAACAGCTGAAAATCGACATAACCTTAAAAAAAACTGATGTGTTACCTTCACATGACTTTCTCTACTCTTGCACAAACTATTTTTACAAACGCTTATTCTCCATCTACTTCATGTTAATCGAGATAAACATTTGCAGACTCTATCTTATTGCTAAGTTTCTTGTAGATGTAAGGGGAATATATATTTACAAGGGCAATATAGAAATACAGTAGCCTTTAAGCATATACATATCTCTTAATAGCTGGTTGCTAGGTGCAGCACCATTCTCTTTGCCACAGATTAATACTCTTTGCATATACAAGACAAAAAATGAATAACGAATTCCTATTTGAGAAAATAAGTATTGAAAAATTTAAGGGAATAACAAGCAATATCTCGAAAATGGTTCACTAAACAAACAAAAAATGTATATGACATAAATTGTGTTTTTAACGCGATCTACATTTTTTGGGTAGTAAAATTTTGTCTATCTCTTATGGCTTACCAGTTATGCAAAAGTCGTTCACAATGAAGAAGACTTTTGAAGACATTCCCAGAAAATTCAAGATATACATTTTATTTGTCATGAAAATATCTTAAACATATGATATTTTAATCAAAATCGTTAGACCAATTTTTGAGAAAATAAAATTTTCGAAAAATGTTCCATGTAAAGGGTAATCTGGGGTGGGGGGGTTTTCTTGAAAACCTTCGTGTCACATCTCTGGAAGATACTAAACCTAAATACCAAGTTTGGTGTTGATCCGACTGTTCGTTTCTGAGTTATGCTGTTCACAGACACACACCCACACAGACAGATACACACACAGACACGCACACGGACATGTTTCCAAAATGCTTTTTTTGGATTCAGGGGGTCTCAAAACATATATTTCCGGTGAAATCTCGGTATCGAATTTTTGGGTGGAATACAATACTTCCCCTACTTACTATACGTAGTAGAGAAAGTAAAAATGCCTCAGTATTCAGTTATTCGAACCTTTAATATCGGATACCTCGGAAATGGCTTATACCACAACAAAAAGTTATTTGAGATAAATTGTGTGTTTTAAAGAGGTCTACATTTTTGTGTAGTAGATTGCGATATATGATTTTAGCCAGCCCCACGTTTAGAAGCCAATTTGCGATATATTTTTGGCTTACGTAAATATTATTACGTATTTTTGAAATAGTGTGCTGTTATGTAATTATTTAGCTCCACGTTGTAATTTAAAGAAGTATGTTTGTTGCCAACTTAAAAAAGTTGTTTAGCTGGATGCTGGATATGAGATGTGAGAATCCCCACGTATGTGCGTCACTTTGAAAATGTATTTAGGTTACGTAATGAAGATACAATTTGATGTTGTTTGATGCTTGGGACGCCAAACTTTATAGTGAAGATGATGCTTGTTTTACGTAATATTATTAAAGTTATTTGCCTCGGCTGCTTCAGTCGCACTATAGAAACACAAGTTCTTTTTAGGTTGTGATAAGAAAAGAATTAAAATACGTCACAGAATTTATTTTTTAATTTCCGTTTCTTTTTATTTCTCTTTATACTTGCACATTTATAAACACAACACTTTATAAAAGAAAACTGTGAGCACTTTATATATTCTAGCGGAGAACACAATTTTTACCATCCGTACTCTACAACATCTTATCCGCGACTTTTACGTCTGCTCTCTATAACATCTTGCCCACGACTGACTAAATCCAACGGTAAAAATCTTATAGTTTCGGTAATGCCAGTCTCTTATTGGCTAATTCTAGTCCAATAGAATTTAAGTATTCAAACTAAAACTTTTTCTTTACTGTTGATTGGCTAATTCCAAACTATAAGCGAAATTACGTTATTACCGATGTTTTCATTACCAGTATTTTTTTTAAATTCCAGAACACATTATTGTCACCAAAATTAACATTAATACCTGATTATTAACATCCTAAAACATATTATTCTCACAGTTTTTGCACTAATAGAGTATATAAACATTTACATAACATTAATAAACACGTTTACAATAAAAAATAAGTATTTACAATGACTTTACGTACAATTTAAATAATAATTATATATATATTGTTTTCAAGGTGGGCTGTTATTGACTTTAATTATAATAAAACACAATTAATATCATTTAGGCATTAAAATACTGCCTCAAGATATGTTTTCATCTATCGCTTTACCAGTTATACAGTATAATCGTTTACCAGTTATACAAGATTATACAAAATTCCCTCCGAATTAAAATCACTTCACGGTATTGCCAGAAAATTCAAAATAAGTATTTTGTTTGTCTTGTAAATATCTTTAATATACAGTATTTTAATCAAAATCGTTAGAACCATTTTATAGAAAATAAAAAATTTCGAACAGAGTTCCATGTAAAGAGTAAATTTGGGGTGGGAGATTATCTTGAAAATCTTCGTGTCCATCTTTGGAAGGTGCTGAATCTAAATATCAAGCTTGGTACGAGTATATCCGACTATTCGTTTTTGCGTTATGCTGTTCACAGACACACGCTATCGGACCCTTTTTCTTTTAAAATGCTTAATTTGGATTCAGGGGGCCTCAAAACACGTATTTCCGGTGAAATATAGAATTTTTGGGTGGATACGTTCTCTACCTACTGTGTAGGTGGTAGAAAAAGTAAAAATTGCTCTCGTAAATGCGTATAAAATAATTTTGTAAGCGCTGCAGGTGAAAAATTTGAAAAAACCGCTCAATTTTCAAAACATTATAAAACCAATAAAGTGAAAAATATGGGAAAATGCTGGAACACATAAACTCTGATTCATTTGCTGTTTCTGTATACTAAAAAGCTGATGTGTTACACTCAAATGACTTTCTCTACTCCTGTACAAACTATTTTTTACAAACGCTTATTGTCCATCTACTTCATGTTAATCGGGATATCGAGATGTTAATCTTATTTCTAATTTTCTTGTAAGTACAAGGCGAATATAAACTAAAGCGATAGCCAAATCCCTTAAGAGCCGGTTGCTATGTGGAGCATTCCATCCTGTTTGCATGTCCAAGACATAAACGAATAACGAATTCCCATTTGAGAAAAAGTATGAATATTGCAAAATTTAAACAAATGACAAGGAATATCTGGGAGTGCTTAATTTAAAAAAAAGTATATGACTTAAGTTGTGTGTTTTAACGAGATAGACATTTTTTGTGTAGTAAAATTTTGTCTATCTCTTACGGTTTACCAGTTATGCGAAAGTCATATATTTTGGGGACATTCCTAGAAAATTCAACATATACATTTCATTTGCCATGAAAATATCTTAAACATATGATATTTTAATCAAAATCGTTTGAGCCATTTTTGAGAAAATAAAAATTTCAAAAACTGTTCCATTTAAAGGGTAGTCTGGGGTGGGGGATGTTGTTGAAAATCTTCGTGTCGCATCCTTGGAAGATAGTAAACTCAAGTGCCAAGTTTGGTATTTATCCGACTTTTCGCTTTTGAGTTATGTTGTTCACAGACTGACGGACACACAGAGGACATGTTTCCAAAAATGCTTTTTTTATTCAGGGCACCTCAAAACATGTATTTCCGGAGAAACCTCTATATCGGATTTTTGGGTGGAATGCAATACTTCCCCTATTTACTATACGTAGTAAAGAAAGTAAAAGTGAGAACATCTTTTAGTTGATCGGCTGTTATATTATTTTATTTTAATAGAGACGAATACTTTCTGTAGTTACTGCTTATATAAGCATATTCTTTTAGACTTATTTACCAATTTTTCAAACCAACCCTGATCGAGTGATAAACTATAACCCCTCCTTTTTGAGATGGGTTCAAATAGGATCAGGCTTAAAAATCTGGGCCCGAGAAGACCTCTGCAGGCGAAGACTGCATTAATTAGTGTAACAGTGACGATGTTTTAAACGATATGCAGAGAGTGGGAGAATAACTACTATCTACGTATAGCTGCATCACCAAGGCTGAATGCATTATTATTGATATTGATTTGCGCTTACAGATCTGCAAGCAGTGTGGCGATGCTTTCTCACATACATTACAAAAGGTGTGTCAGTTGCTAAGCAACTGCATAAACACCACTTTATTTGTTTATATAACACTCGTTGCATACACACATTTGCAAAGAACTACTAGGTTTGCCGCAATCAGCTCCGGGGCAAGTCGCTTTACTAGAATTGCGGAAAATAAGAAGGAAAGGTATAGTGCTAGAGAGAATGACAAAATTTTGGAATACATTTTTGACAAGGAAAGCAGATATATTAAGAAGCTGTATAGTACAACAGGGGGGTATAAAATGAGAACAGTTGGGGGGAGCAGGGTTGAAGAAAGCATTGGAATAAATAGGATTGAAATACATAGGGAGAGCCAAAAATCTACGAACCGGCTGCGCGGTGTTTTTCCTGTCCGCGTCCTCGGCGCTCGTTGCCGTCTCCCGCTATCATTGAAAGGCGCGGATGAAACCATACAATATTTTTAAAACTACTTTTAAAGGCTTTACTTACCAGAGCTTACTTAATAAGAGATACAGGGTCAATTTTTTTCGAGTCAACAGTTGATGCCCGTACATATGTGAATACAATTTTGCCCCCTTTTATTTTTAGAGAATTGACAGCCAGGAAGCGTGAGTTTGCCTTTTTTTCAACAAGACTCTGTAACAGCTTATAAGGCCAATATTTCGATGAGAACAATTGAAAGTGCGTTTGAGGACAGAATTATTAGTAGAGATTTGTGGCATCCTCGGTCCCCCGACCTAACGCCCTGCGATTTCTATCTCTGGGGTAACTTAAAACAAAGTGTACAAGACAAACCCACACACCCTGGAAGAATTAAAACAAAATATGTGCCAGGAAATTGCCAGCATTTCTCAACGTGAGCTACGGGGAGTGATGGATAGTTTCCTAAAGAGGTGCCAAAAATGTATGGACAACGACGGTGGCCAGTTTCAGCATCTCCTTTTATAAAGATGGTAAGTAAAGCCTTTAAAAGTAGTTTTAAAAAATTGTGTATGGTTTCATCCGCGCCTTTCTATTATAGCGGCAGACGGCAACGAGCGCCGAGAACGCAGACAGGAAAAACACCGTGCAACCGGTTCGTAGTTTTTTGGCTCTCTCTCTCTCTCTCTGTATAGTTACAAGGGGAAAAGAACAGTCCAGATCTTCGGATACAAGTGACCGAACAGGTGGAGGATATTGAAAGGCAGTACATATGGGGAAGCATACAAAACAAAGAATCTCTGAAATTTTACAGGAAAATAAAAAAGGAATGGGGAAGACAAAGATACATAGAGCAGTGTAATAAAATAAAATGAAGGGCTACCTTGGATGATAACGGTAACGATATTTTTAAGCGGCTTAAGAGGTAAGATGAAGGCATATATGAATTTTGTGATGGTGAGGAAAGTTTAGAACATCGTCAAACAGATTGTGAAGAGTTAAAAAATTGGAGACAGAAAATCTGAGACAAGAAATGGAATAATATGGGTGGGGGGGGGTGATTTAGTTGCACTGAAAATGCTAACAAGCAAGCAGGAAGGAATAAATAGAAACATAGAGGATTTTTTTAATAGCAATGGAAGAGAAATGGATAAGGAAAGTTAAAGAGAAAAAGAGGGAGGGGAGGTTAGATAAAATAAATTAAATTGTAATGAAGCTTTAGCAAAGAGAGGTAAAGGTTACACAGCAGTGCTTGAAGGCCAGGGAGCTACACTGGCTGTGCAACACAAAGTAGGGTGCCAGACATGTACATAATAATATAGAAGCATGAAAATAAATATAAGTTTGTAAAACTGTAACTTGGAATGTGTACAGTAAACTACATACATACAATGCATGTATACACACGTGGAGCTGCAGAGCCTACCTCTTCGGACATTTATATATTAATAAAAGACTGCGTCTAGCAATTTTAGTTCTTATAAGTTACACAAGGTGAATCACCTAAAACTTGCACCGCAAATATTTCGGAAATGGAAAGTGCTATTGATGTGCAGTTTTCACAGCATTGATTGGTAGACAGGGGCTCGTACATTTAGCCTATAAACGGATTTTAAAAATACTGAGAAAGTGTATTTTTTGAGCAAACATTCCATTTTTTAAATGGAACGGTGCCTAGTTACACCAACAGAATAAAGGTAGGGTAAATTAGAATGCCAATGGTCTTTGTTGCAGGATTCTAGTGCAAGTGGTTTACGAGAAATCGTATTTTGAAGAATTTCCACCCCGACAATTGCTTGTCCCATTCAACCTGACTAGTTGCTAGGTACGATGTTGTTATGTTTGTTTGCATTGTGTTTTCTGTTCATTGATTGCATTGCGACTTTCTGGTCAGTTAGTTTGTGACAGTTCAAACAGTAAGTCATGAGTGGAAAATGGGGTTTACTAATGCAGAAAAAGCCGATATGCTCATGGTGTATGGAGAGTGTAGGAAGAATGCAGTTCGTTCCTGTACGGTGTATGCAGAAACGTATCCCAATAGACATCAACCATCTCGGCAATTATTTATCAACCTCTTTAACCAATTACGTGAAAGTGGTACTGTAACACCTAGAAAACGTAACAGAGAGAAACAAGTCACTGGAGAAGAGGCAGAAATTAATGTTTTGGCTGCCGTTGCAGTAGATCCGCAAATTAGTTCCCGCACAATCGCACGTCAAAGTGGCATAAGTCAGGCAAGTGTACTGCGTATCCTCCATTTATATAGGTTCCCTCCCTATCACATTTCTCTCCATCAAGAGCTGCATGGAAACGATTTTGAGAATCGTGTTAACTTTTGTACATGGGCGTTAAGACATGATATTCCAGATTCATCATGTATCTTGTTTAGTGATGGGGCAACATTTACTAATCATGACCGGGTAAACCGCAGAAATATGCACTATTGGTCTGTTGGCCGTCAAGTGGAACATCAGAGTCTATGGAGTTTAAACGTGTGGTGTGGGATAGTGAACCTCAGCTAATAGGCCCTTTGTTCATAGAAGGAACAATGAACTCGCAAAGTATCGCAGCCTCCTGACAAACCATCTACCATAGATGCTAGAAGACGTTCCTTTGCAGACAAGGAGGAACCTATAGTACCAACATGATGGCTGTCCAGCCAATAGAGCACGAAGTACTACAGCTTGTCTTAACGGATTGTTTCCAAATTGTTGGATTGGACGAAAAGGACTTGTGCCTTGGCCGGCCCGTTCACCGGATCTGACCCCTTTAGACTATTTTTCTGTGGGGAAGGCTGAAAGACACTGTCTACAAGGATGTACGAACTACACCAGACGATATGAAACGACGTATTACTGCTGCCTGCTCTGAAATTTCCGCTAAAATGCTAGAACGTGTGCAGCAGTCTTTCCATAGCAGACTGGAAGCGTGTATTGAAGCTGCCGGTGGTCACTTTGAACACAATCTTTAAAGGGTTATGTTCTGTTTACTTGTAAGAATCCACAGAAGTATTGTAATTCTCTTTTGTTTTTCTTTAGTTTGTGCTACCATAGGTTGTACAAGTGTCGGTGCGTAAAAGTTTCAAAATAAGCTTTCTCGTAAACCACTTACACTAGAATCTTGCAACAAACGCCACTTACATTCTGATTTACTCTACCATTATTCTGTTGATGCAACTAGGCACTGTTCCGTTTAAAAAATGTATGTTTGCTCAAAAAATACACCTTCTCAGCATTCTTAAAATCTGTTTATAGGCTAAATGTACGAGCCCCTGACTACCAATCAATGCTGTGAAAACTGCACATCAATAGCACTTTCCATTTCCGAAATATTTGTGGCGCAAGTTTTAGGTGATTCACCCTGTATAATTGCTTATGCTAGGAGCAGGAGTACAAACAAGGCCGTATCAATGTGTTTACAGGCCAGGAGGCTAAACAAGGTAGCTGTTAATCATGTCATCTTCGGCGGCTCACACTTATAGGTAGTTCACAACCTGCATCATAGGAATACATCTTAGTGTGGATTTGGAATGCTAATGAGTTCCTTGCTGTTTCAAGACGGACCAGTAATTAATAACCAAATTACCTACTTAGCGAGCGAAATGATACAAAAAATCTGATGTGTTACACTCACATGACTTTCTCTACTCTTGCACAAACTATTTTTACAAACGCTTATTCTCCATCTACTTCATGTTAATCTAGATAAACATTTGCAGACTCTATCTTATTGCTAATTTTCTTGTAGATGTAAGAGGAATATATATTTACAAGGGCAATATAGAAATACAGTAGCCTTTAAGCACATACATATCTCTTAATAGCTGGTTGCTAGGTGCAGCACCATTCCCTTTCCCACAGATTAATACTCTTTGCATATCCAAGACAAAAAAAATGAATAACGAATTCCCATTTGAGAAAATAAGTATTGAAAAATTTAAGGGAATAACAAGCAATATCTCGAAAATGGTTCACTCAACAAAAAAAGTATATGACATAAATTGTGTATTTTAACGCGATCTACATTTTTTGTGTAGTAAAGTTTTGTCTATCTCTTATGGTTTACCAGTTATGCAAAAGTCGTTCACAATAAAGAATATTTTTGGAGACATTCTCAGAAAATTCAAGATATACATTTTATTTGTCATGAAGATATCGTAAACATATGATATTTTAATCAAAATCGTTAGAGCCATTTTTGAGAAAATTAAAATTTTCGAAAAATCTTCCATGTAAAGGGTACTCTGGGGTGGGGGGATTTTCTTGAAAACCTTCGTGTCGCATCCTTGGAAGATACTGAACCTAAATACCAAGTTTGGTGTTTATCCGACTGTTCGTTTCTGAGTTATGCTGTTCACAGACAGACACACACACACACACACAGACAGACACACAGACACACACACGGACATGTTTCCAAAAATGCTTTTTTTGGATTCAGGGGATCTCAAAACATATTTCTGGTGAAATCTCGGTATTGAATTTTTGGGTGGAATACAATACTTCCCCTACTTACTATACGTAGTGGAGAAAGTAAAAAGGTGTATTTATCAGTTCAAAATGCCAAGAAAGTATTGTGAGCTGGGATGTACGTCAATCTATTTAACAAGCTCTGAAATATATGTAACAGTGTTTTCGTTCCAAAAGGATACCCACAGGAGGCAGCAATGGGTACGTGCTATTCACAGGAGTAATTATGAACTGCGTGTTGCTGTTGTATGTATTACCTTTTCTGAACAGTATATTGTGACGTTCTACAGTTTCTAAATTGTCTCTCTGGTCTTACTGTCGCTGGTTTGGTTTAGTTCAACTTCACTGAGACTCCACTTAGTTCACACTGACATTTTACTGATGTGAACTTGTTCAATTGCCCAGTCACTTCACTTTCTTCGTGACGTAGGCTCTTCTTCCGGACTGTTCACTTCACTCGGGGAATCGAACAAAGACTTCTACAATTCTCGCTCCACAATGTGCTGTCGTTGCACATCACATCAGTCATCACCAACTCGCTTGGAGAACTGCACTTTTCGTCGCACCGGAAAAGCACTCGCTAACTCGCGCACTCGCTTATATAGCCAGTGGAATCTTCCACAGAACATTCTAAAACTATCTCGACGCACGTTCTGGAGGAGAGGGAACAAGCTTCCAAAAGATTCTGGTTATCTGCCGATAACGCTTCCGATGTTTACGCTGGGCGAGCGCGTTGCTTATCTCTGTTTACCTTTGACTTGCCGGCGCCGACCTACCTTGAGCCATAGCCGCTGCGTCACACAGCTCACTCCTCAGAGCTGGTCATCCCAAACAGCTCCGCGATCTGCAGCAGGGTATCACAATGAACCACTATCAACTTCCCACGGCGTTAATACCAAATGCGTGATGGGGCCCAGGACTTGTGGCACAGATGTCGCATTGCTGGCACCACCTCTCCATGTCGCGTCGCTATGAAGATACAACCAATAGAATCGGCAACAAAGCTTCATCAAGGTCTTGTTTGCATCCAGGTGCCCCCCCCCCCGATACTACTGGCTTAAGTATACTCAAGGGCTTTTTTCAGCGTACTCTTCGGGAAGACCAGCTGTTCCACTCTAGTTCTTCTGTTTCCGAATTCCCCCATTCCCTTCAGTACACGGTTATTGACCACCAACTTTTTTTTCTTAGTGGAGGAGAAAAGCACAGTTCAAGCCCCGATGGGATTTCGGAGACTTAAGAGTGTGGGACTCGCCACTTACCATTAGTGGTAAAAGCACCAATAGCCACTCGAATATCCCGATTTTGGACTGTGTCCAATCTCCTCATCACAGATGGTCGTGCTGATACACCCATAGTCTATCTTGGATCGGATAAGTGTGCGATAGAGACACAGCAAAACTGTCTGGTGTGCTCCCAAAGATTTGCTATGTAATACCCGGAATATATTCAGAGAACGGTCATATCGCAAATTCAACTGTGCTATATGTGATGACCAGCTAAGTTTCCCATCCAAAGTCAATCCCAGGAATCTCGTGGAATCTGCGAATGGTAGTAAATCTGCACCAAATCGGACCGAAGGTGATACTGGTCTCCTACGGCGCCTGGAAGTTAACGCAGATGACCTCTCAGTTTAGAAACGAAAGCCGCTTTTAGAACTCCATTCTTGAAGATTATCTAAACAGTGTTATACGGCGTTCCAAAATTGGCGTACACTGAGTTGTACAATAGACGACAAAATCACCTACGAATAAATATGACGATACCCCTGGAGGTACACGTTTTTAGATAGAGTTAATTGCTATAGTAAACAGTGTAATGCTTAGTACCGATCCCTGAGGCGCTCCTTTCTCCTGAACAAATACGTTCGAAAGAACCGAGCCGACCCTTACTCGGAAAACGCGGTCCTTCATAAACCCCTGAATGAACAGTGGTAAGCGTCCACGTATGTTTCGGGGTGTAGTGAACGTAGTATTCCTGCTCGCCAACACGTATCATAAGCCTTCTCAAAGTCAATAACTATCACAATGTTTTGACAATTCTTCTTAAATCCGTTCATTATCTGGTCTATAATGATACAAGGTGGACCATTTTTTAACGGCGTCGTCAAAAAACCGCACTGGATGTTGGTCAGTAGGTTGTGTTTCCAACCAGCATACCAACCGCCCATTGAGCATGCGTTCCATCACATTGCAAACGCAACGGGTGAGGGAAATAGGACGGTAACTGGACGAAAGATGACGGTCCTCTCCAGCTTACAAAATGGGTATAAGGTGGCCTCACGTGGATACAATCTGGTCCTGGTGCTGATAGTCGCGAAGATGAAAGAGTGTGTTCTAACTCCGCCATGATGAAAAGGCGATTGTAATCTTCAAGGTTTCTAGAACGAAACGAGAAACCTTGAGATTCTACCTGAGCCTTAACAGAAGCTCGGGCGAATCCTAAACTAATACTGAGCTAAATACTTGATTTGATACTTGATTTCGAGCGTAAAAATCCTTAGCATGGCTTCCTTCGGAAAGGAAGTAAAGCCGGTTGTCCGTGTCGTAGATTTACAGCACGTAAAAGAATCTCAAGCTTGATAAAGGGGCCTTTGAGCAAAAGTAGCGGTCTTTCACGCTCAATATAGAATAGGACGCTAAGGACCACAGCAGTTAAAGAACGTCCATAAATAAAACTCAATTTTTGAAGGCACTGCCAAATGTGTTAGCCACGTCAAGTGTATCAACAACAGCTCCTGCAGCTGTTTTAAGACCGGTGATTGGCATGTGGGTCGATTTTACGGCTACACGCCTTAACTTATCGCATACGACAGACGAAGGTCTATGTCGATTAAATGAAGCTACATACTTGCTCCGTGGTGTCGTTTTGCTATCCTTAATAATTTGTCTACACTCGGCAGCATTTTCTTGTACTGGATCAGGTAATCCAGTGTAGGGTGATGCTGGAATATCCTAAGAGCACGCCTGCGTGCACACATGGCCTTTCGACAATATCGATCCACTAAGGTCCCGGAAATCGACGGGGGTGGGCAGTCGGCCGAAAAAGAGATTGCTCAGCATCAGAAAGAATCGTCTCTGTGAGATGTTCGACTAAAATATTCAGAAAATCGTGCTCATTGTGATTCAACACATCCAACTGGGAGTAAAGATTCCTATTGGCTTGATCCAAGCGCCTTCTAGGCAAACGCATGAAACATATCTTGTGTTAAGAGACAAATAATATATGAAAGGTAGTCACAAAAGTGTAAATTAGAGATGACATTCCATTGTAAGGAAACTGCTAACTGTAGTGAACAAACTGCAATTTCAATATATGAAACAGTGTTGGGAGACTCGGAAAGAAATGTAGGCTCTCCGATGTTCATTAGAGCTAGGTTCTAAATGTCCAAGAAATCGGCGATTAATTTGCCTATCACACAAGCTCGGGGCGAGCCCCAAAGAGGGTGATGGTCATTGGCGTCTCCCACCAACAGAAAAGGTGTTGTTAACTGGGTAACTAGATCTTGTATATCATTGGGCGAGAGGTCGTCATTTGGCGGCAAATAAACATTACAAATGGTAAATCGGATGGACGGCAGTTTAATCCTTACAATGACTGACTGGATGTCAGACTATGGATACAGATTCTACGAATATATCATCTCTGATGAGCATCGTAGTGCCCCTGTGCGCTGGAATACCCTCTTCCGGTGTAAAATAACACCGTACTAGGTTATACCATCTAATTTGAAAGATGTCTTGCGGACGGAGTTTAGTCTCTTGCGAACATATGTCCAAAGACTGATACTACTTTGCAAAAGTTCAAGCTCTGGTCGATGTGTTCTAATTTCACGTATGTTCCATTGTAGGATAGCCATAGTAATTATAATGGGATAAGTTCTCAATCTAAGAGCCTACTACATTGAGGATAGCGGTGGTCAAATCAATTTACCCTATTTCTTTGGTGTTGGGCTAATACATTTCACTGTCATTCTGATAGTGTGGGCAGAATCTTCCTGCTCCATCTCCTCCTCGGGTGGACCCCTTTCCAATAGAAAATTTCGGCTCGAGAACCTCGAACCGACTGGAAATGATATCAGCGAAGATATGGATTGCTTATCTGAGTTCTTCCCAGAGGATTCCCCAGAAGAGAATCTCCTAGGAGATTATCGTGGGCTTTTGTTCACCTTGGATGTTCCGCGTACAGACTTTTCATTTTTCTTCAGGAAGTTGGTTCTGTCGTAGCTGTCCTGAACTTTTTCAGTGGTGCATTATATGTTACGGGCTTGCCAGTCTTATTAGTTGAGGTCGATGGTCTTGCTGGAGAGTTTACCTTCTCACTAATCTGGATTTCTTGGATCGCCCTTTCCTCTGTAAAACGGGGTCATTCTGGGGAAGTAGATGGATATTCACCGCCGTAGTTAACGCACATTGGAGCTGATGTACATGCTCCCTCGTATAAGAATTCTCCACAGTTAACGCATGTAGCTTCACCGTTATAAAATCACTTGTGTGTCCAAAGCGCTGACACATCTCAGCGGGAAAATGTTTAGTTTTATTTATGGACCTTTTCAACTGCTGTAGTTCTTAGCGTGAAATTCTATTTTGGGCGAGAAAGGCCGGTAATGTTGCTCAGATGCCTCTTTATTAGCCTTGAGGTTCTTTTACATGCCATAAATCTACGACACGGGACCACCGGCCTTACTTCCCTTCCGGAGAAGCCATGCTAAGGGTTTTTACCCCCGAAAAGTCCATCGCTCTCCGCTTGATTTGAACCGGCTAGCATGGTAACCACTACATCACGGAGGGCGACAGATGGTGCTGAAGAAAGTGGCTTCGGACCCATGGGAGCTGCGGTGGAATTCGGCTGTTGCCTCGGCAACAGCGGCTGCAGTCGTTGCGGTGCTGCGCTGGCAGGAGGCGAAGCAACGTGGGTAGCCAGGGAGACGTCGGCTCAGTCCCGTTCTCCTCGGCCGATGCCGGATGAGACGCAGAGGTTGCTGCTAAAGCAGACTGGCGGCTCTGCGATACTTCCTCTTTGCCATCTCAGAAGCGTGTCGTGTGAGCCACTAAAGTGTTCCACTGCATCCAATAACTCTTATAGGTCGGACCTTTGAGACAAACTTCCCCCCAGATTCTTTATCCTTCAGAATCGGTACTGTCTCGATATTCCAGTTGCTCCCCCCTCAAGGTCTCCTCGTCCCAAACGATAACTCCTTCGCAAAGTCATCCTTCAGGGTTTTCACCGTTGCATTTATCTCAGATTTTAGAGAGTCTATGTTACCACCCGGATCGCATTTCAATTTCTCCATTTCGTCTTCATTTCAGTTTCCATATCCACTATTTTAGATTTCAGCGTCTTCACTCCACTCACGTTTTCTCCTCCATTTCGGTCAATAATGTTTTAAATATTTTCTCCTTCTTGGCTTTTTAATCCCACTTTTGACACGGATGTGACCTTGTTCAGTTTTTAAACTGTCACTTCTCTCAGGTCTCATTGTCACAGCTTTGATCTGTCCTTGAGACTCTACTAAGTTCACACTGTCACTTCACTTATGTGAACTAGTTCAATTTCCCCGTCATTTCACTTTCTTCGTGACGTAGCCTCTTCCTCCGGACTGTTCACTTCTTTCGGGGAGTCGAACACAAGGCTTATACAATTCTCGCTCCACAGTAGCACCCGTTGCACGCCACAGCAGTCATCACCAACTCACTTGGAAAACAGCACTTTCGTCGCACCGGACAAGCACTCGCTAACTCGCACATTCGCTTATATAGCCAGTAGAATCTTCCACGGAACATTATAGAACTATTTGACCACGTTCTGGAGGAGGGAGGAAGAAACTTCCCGAAGACTCTGGCTGTCTGCCGATAACACCCGATGTTTACGCAAGCGCGTTGCTTATCTCTGTTTACTTACGACTTGTAGGCGCCGTCCTCCCGATAACTTTGAACTATAGCTGCCGCATCACAATATAGTGAATAAATTTACTGCACGCGAAATAATGGAACTGATTTGTAGTGCACAGGACAATTCCTAAACTTATTGAACATACTCTCCCCTCACTGTTTTCTAATTTATCATCCTATTTGTCTTCATAACTAGCTCGCAAGAGTTAACTGCATAAGAAATTCATTGGTTTCACAAAATACGATGTGCGTCTGCTGAAGATTGATACCTCAGAAACTCCAAATTTTGTAGCATCATTGTAAATTAACTGCAATTATTATTCAAGTTTCACAGGTAAGGTTATAATAATGAATTATTAGTTCAAACAGGTGCTTGGTAAAGAACCTATCTTAGATAGTGGTCCAAATTTGATGCTCTTTTAAGTCAGCTGAATGGGTACACAATTGCAAGCAAATAAACAGAGAATGAACTGCTTCAAGCTGCCAACAGTTTAAAAGAATGTTGTGAGGAAATAAATGAAGGGTCCACAGAATATCCTAAAACTAAATTCTTAGAAGAGTAAGTAAAACTGGTTAATCATTGAAATATACAATCGATACCCTGTTATGGGCGTGCTCAACGTTTCTCACTCAACAGTTTACAGACAAATACATGATTCCTATGTACTTTCTTTATATCCCATCATGATTACCTGAAACAACTTTCTCAAACCCTTAGTCTTGATAGTAATTGAGAATCTCTACCTCTATAATATATATTTAAAATAAATACTCAGTGATCACGAAAAATTATTGAATTTATTGCTGCATGAAAGTTATGTAAACTAGAAATTTCCTATGATGGGCGTAACATTCAAGGTAATTCAAATACACAAGATCCATCAGTGTAGTTGTGCAGATCTCTATGATAACATTTTTAGCGTCTAAGAATAGAGTTGTTTTAGTCGTGTATCTAGTAAAAAATTTAACAGCACAAAAATTGTATAAACAGATTCTCACTATAATTAAAGCTTTGAGTTAATGTGGTGTTAACTTTGATATAAGATAACAACATAAATACAACATTTTTGAGAAACTAGCACGAATTTTTATGGCACATTTGAAGACATAGTTTATTAATGTAGGAATATTTAAATAAAAAGCAGAATATAACTACCTGAATTTACATCGAGGTAATCCAACTAACGGTGTTGGCCGTAATTTTAAAGTGAAAATTATAGGAAAATGTTATGCCATGAGCGCAAAATTGTTTTTGAGATTCAAAATTTTGCTATTAGGGCTTACTTAAGGGTGACAGATAGGGAGGCCTGGAGTGGCTATCGCAGTTCAGGTATGATATAAGGCGTGCATTTCCAGCACATTCCAGTCTTTAATTTCTTAAGCATGTGAACAAGAATTTCTTAAAGTAGGAAACCAGAGAAACAATTCTACATATAGGTACTGAGGCTTCTGACAGTATTGGTGCTGAAACTACTGCATTATTAAGCAAACAGTTTGCAATGAGTTGCAGACAAAATAAAAACGAAAATTTCAGACTTGGTAAGTAAGAATATGGTCGGCTACGAACTACAGAAAGTATGTTTTCTACCTATTTATTAACACCATGAACCTTTAATGTGCAAATGTAAGAATATAAATGATTGCGTGCTTATTTCACTGCAAACATGCAAAAATACTTGTAAAATATCGCATTATGTGTTCGAATTCCTTGGAACATGGGCCTGGCGTTGTAACATCACGATTCGTGTATCCAAGCCTGTAGACGGACACGGTCTTGGTACAGATCAGGGAGGGGCCCCCGAAACCGGGGCACAGCACCGCAAATAGACCAGAGCGGCCCTTTTTGCTTCTAATGTTGGTAGGGAGGAGTGTGGGGGAGACTCGAAGGGGCGATGATATGCACAAGCATGGTCGTGGTCCCTAACGGTTCCAGATAGAACGCATTGGGAATTGGCCAGCCCTACCCACAAGCCCCGACACTCCCGGGGACCCCTAAGGTCTACGGATACCCCCAGAAAGCGCGTCCGTCTGCAGCCCAACCAACGCCAGGGCGTTTCCAAAGCGTATATCCACTGCCCAGCCACAACACACCGAACGCTGTCGCCTGGTCTTATAATCCTGAAACAGACGATAGGAAGTGATGGTAGAAGAGGAACCACCCCAGCATTCGCTTACCGATCTGGGCGGCCCATGTTCAGAGTGGCTGCCCTGACGAGAATCGTACCCGTGGACCTCCCGAATGGGAGCCTCACGCGGTACCACGGAGCCATCTCGCTCGGTAGTGACTTATACTAATTGCAGTAATGATATCTAATGCATTTTACATGGTTGGATTAATTTAGTTAAACAAAATTTTCCTTCTTTCATTTATATGTTGCGTTTTAACATCTAAGGTCATATTGGTGGCTTTGTTTTTGGAACAGTTGTCTATTGACAATGATATCCATTCATTAACTATTTTGTTAATCTTTGGAGTTTTACTTTGGGTTTTCTATATAAACATTAATTGCACATGTTTACACCCTCACACATACTTTCAGACCCTAGAGAGTATGGAGAGTAATCCTGATTAAAGACAAATTCCCACCCTCCAGCCGGGAATCAAATGAGACCTCTGGATTTGGAAAAGTAATTGTTGCACTCCTCTTTTATGTTTATAATTATAGACAAATATTTATATTAACCTTAAGAAATGACACGATTGAAAGAATGTCGAAAATTGACGAAATATGTCATGTGAACTTTGGTTAAAAATTATAACAAAGA
Source organism: Deroplatys truncata (assembly GCA_030765065.1). Lineage (NCBI taxonomy): Eukaryota > Metazoa > Arthropoda > Insecta > Mantodea > Mantidae > Deroplatys > Deroplatys truncata. Next base: position 124,079,574 of record CM060978.1, read on the forward strand.
AACATAAATAAATCCTCATACATAGTTTATTTTACGTTTCATTTAAACATCTTGAATAATCTCAGAAATTACCAGAGGTCCTAATTTTTAAAGCGTAGAAAAATCTTATCTATAAACACATTAGGAGGAGCATGCCCTCTCAGTGGCTTCAGGTATTATATATACATGTCCAGTTGAAAGGAGCGTAACTTACTAACGACGAGGATATATTTGTAAAATATGCGTTCTAGAAAAGGAAGAAAATTAAAAATAAGTAACAATTTGTCAATCTGTGACCAAACCGAACATGATAGTGCGTACTAAGCCTTCAATTATCACCTTAGGAAAATATGATAATAAGTTATTTTTTGAAAGAAACTTACTCTTAGGGGTGTGTCAGAAGCTACTTCTCCAGAACTGTTTTTTGGAGTAGTACTCTTGACAGTTTCAGTTAGATTCTTCAGCTGAGCTTTTGAGCCGTATTGCCCAACACGTTTGGTTATGGACTAGGTGGAGAAGGTCCTTGCTTCATGACTTTGACATTTAGGAAACGCATTGGCATCCAGGGATTGTTCAAGGTTTCTTAGGTATAACATACAATAGTTTACCTATTTCGGCTTCCATTTCTACAATTTAATGGAAGTATGGTCTTTCTGGATTCTTCCTAAGAGACCGAAGGGAAGAATCATACTTCCACTAGAAAAATATTTAATTGGCATATCAATTGATTACAACATTAGAGTATGTGTACATTGCCTTGGAGTTTACGTTCAAAACGAGATAAGTCCGTCATTGAAAAAAATGAGTTTGTGTTGTTTTTGGTACAATTTTACTGAATGCCATCGATATCTGCAATGATTTTCGACGAAAATCGAACAAAGCCCATAGAAAATTGTGCTGAAACTAATACTTTTCAGTGAAAATGGAACAAGTCCAGAAGAAACTTAATTATCTCTAAAATTACTAAACTAAAATTATCATTCCTTTTCAGTCACTAAGAAACAAGTCCCATGTGTATAGTATTATTACACAATAAAAACGAAACAAGTGCCTTACACTTTATATTTCGAGAACCAAATATGTACTCATATTGTGTAAATAACATGTGACATCTGAAAGGTGCTCTAGGAATGTATTGTCTGGCATGTCCATTCAACAGCCTCCTCACTTCATAAGTTGGCAAGGTATGGGCCTTTCCAATCCTTTTGTGTGAATAATATTCCCTTGAACAAAACTTATTTCTAAGGTCAGTGAACCAACCCCTACGGGACATGGGGATTTCTTTCTAATCACTGCTTCGAATATAAGCTGTTTCTGTTGTAATATTTCGACATATATATTATTTCCTTGTAACACAAAAAACAGAAAATGGAAGAAACTAATCAGCGTCATTAACCGCGGGTCAAGAAAGAGACAGTCTGCAAGTCGAAAGACAGATGGAGAAAAGAGTAAAAGGTATGTGGAGATTGAACAATGTCGTATCATTTCAAGAGCTTCGTAGTTTATTAATTGTATTCACTATATGATACCGCAATTCTTGACGGAAATATATAAATAAATACCTGCATAATAGTAAGATAGAGAAATAATAAATACAATAAATAACTTCTGTATATTAAATCAATGTATAATGCAATAATCTTGAGTTGAGATGTTTGTCCGAAAGACGAAGGTAATTAGGAAGACAGGTTAGCGAAAATTCAGTAGTATCTACCGAAGTAGCGAACCCATTAGCTTAAAGATTCTGCGAATCCAGTTTAGAGTTAAATTCAGTACGTTTGCAGGCACGTAAGCCATTTCTGTAAATTAGAGACGCAAAAGCAGTTCTGAGAACTACGCAACAGTGTCTGCGGTAAAAAGCAGTTACACATTTGCCCCAATCGAAACATGGTTTTAAACTGTATTAAAACTTATCTTTTGTGTACATAGAATTAATTAAGCGGATGACATGTATAATATTTCCATCATGCTGTCCGCGCGCGCGTGCGCGCGTGTGTGTGTGTGTGTTGTGTGTTGTGTGTTGTGTGTGAAGTTTTAACGTCCTTTAACCTGGTAGGTCACATCAGACGATGAGTGAACGAAATAGGTAAAATGATGTTCAAATGAGCCCGGCAAGCATAAGGCTTAAAGTTACCCGATTTTCGTTTTATCAGGATAAGGGAAAACCACGGAAAAAAGCCTTATCCGGGTAATTCACCCTAACCGAGACTGGAACTCGGAACAAATTGCAGACCGCTACCTCCACACCTCAGAGGCTGGCTATATGTATGTGTAATTTTGTTGATATAATAATAATAATAATAACAATAATAATAATAACTTAAAGATAGGGCGCAGTAGCGCGGGGTAGCGCAGTGGTTTCGTATCCGGCTCTCATACTGAGGATCCGGGGTTCGATTCCTGGATCTGAGTTGGTGATTTTAAGTCTGTCCTATCCACGTCTTCGCCTCTGAAGTATCTGAGTCCTCTCGCACAACCACCATCCTCATCATTACCCTACCATCGGAGGCAACGGATTCCGCCCGCTGGGTGTCTTCACCTTAGAAATGGGTCTAGTCACATGATGAAATGAGGTATACTCCAAAGGTCATAGACCCTATGGAAAGCATTAAAAATGACTATATCTTAAAGACGAAAGTAGTTAATTGTGTATGGTGCTCTATGTAACAAGTGCAGGCATTAAAGACTATAATAAAAGAATATAATAACTTGACTCCACCAATGAAGAGTATATCTTTTGATGAGTACAAGTATCAATTTGATTACAGAAAACTCATTGATTTAACATTCATTGAGATCTTCAAAACTAGCATGCATCTCAAGATATTTCTGACTTCCAAACAAATTAAAATTTTCAAAACAAGTGAAACCACTTTTTGGAAGTAATTTTATCTACAGTTATATGACCTGGTTTTAAAATCACATATTTCAGAATTTATACATTTTGTACAACCTAAATTGCTATCATTCTGTTGTATTTCTGCAGTATTGAAAAAGCAGCCCCAAGTCGTCCAGCTGCTTTTTCGCCATACAACACATTCTCAGGCCATTCTAAAGGAAATAATTGGAGAAGAGCTACAGAATATAAAAAATGCAGGCACATGGAAAGCAGAAAGAATCATTACATCAAAGCAGGCAAATTCCATAACAGTAGAAGGAAGGAAGGATGTAATACTTAATTTTTGTTCAAATAATTATCTTGGTCTTTCAGTAAGTAAATAATAATTTCTTTGTACCATATTATTTCCTCTGCTGCTTATGTAAGGAAGAGAAAGTAATGTAATCAATCCAGTACTCCAATATTAAGGTTTCACAGGAGATACATTTTCAGATTGTCCAAATCCTAAAACTGCATTGTTAGAAGAGAGAGAGAGTATAGGTAGAATCACATTATCCTCATGGCATGACATAGAATGTTAGATCACATAAATTGGAAGACACATGTCATGCTGCTCTGTTTCCACATTATTACCATGTCTTTTCTCTTCACACACATCTGAGACATGGAAGCTGGGTGAGTTGATATTCCAGCAGTTTTCTGAATTTGAAGAAGACATTGGAAATCCTTCTATGCTCTTATCATCCAGGAAAGAAAGCGTTGGAACTGGGCACATGATAATAAACTTGAAATGAGAGGAATTTGTTGAGATAAAGAGTTACAGTAAGACCAACAACACTTTTATGTGTACTTAGAATAAGTAAAGAAAGTTTTGATCTAATAACATTTATTCCTGATCCAATAAAAAAGAAATTACACAAACATAACACTCAGTTTCAAAATAACAATTAAGAGAAAATATCAGCTTTTAGCGGTTGCATTTGCTAAGATAATTACAATGGGAGAAAGAGCCAATTTTGCTTTATAGTTATCATGCATTCATGATTATCATGGCAGCGACAAATTTTATTTTTCTTAGCAAAATATACACACTTTTATTAACTTTTATCCCTAAGAATAGAGCAGGGAGTACATTAAAGTCATACAAAAATACTTTCTGCCTTACTTTTTCAATAATTAATTCTTCCATAATGAATTGCTCATATTAGCCACAAATGTCTGGTGGGGTAGAAAATCTAAATTTGACACCATGGGTGCATGAGGGAAATCAGGTGCTGTCCATGGCATAGTAATAATGTGTTTCTAAGCAATAAGAATACATGGAAAAACAAGCACCATACTCTGGCTAGAATGTGATGACATGAGAACTCACATTCTTTGCTGTGTCATGGCGATAATGTGATTCTACCTTCAGAGAGAGAGAGAGAGAAAAAGTATGTGTGTGTATGTGTGATGTGTGCATGCCCCTTAATTTTGGTTTGTATATGTCCACTTCTGAAAACTAGGTCTTTAAATGCTGGTCTTAAATAGCGCTTTGTATTTGATTATCTAACTATGCTTATAAGCCCCTGACATATTGACACTGCCTCCAGATATATATTCATCAAATTAAAACAAAAGCTAGCAGCAGTAAACTACTAAACTTTAGAACTTTCAGTTCATTCCATGGCCATTCTTGTGCATGCAAATGTAAAAACCTGTTGCTAAATTTCTTGTGGATACTTTAATGTTTAACCATAACCTTAATTTATTTTTACACATTGATGTGGTCATTGTCATTGAATTCATTTAGAGATAGTAAATAAAATTCTTTCATTTCTTTTTGAATTTTTTTTTAAGTTATTCAAGGTCATTTCAACAACATGGTCTTAACTACCTTTGTCATAAAAGTACATTATGAACATTAATTTACAATTGCACAAATATGGAATTATGTAAACATTTACAGTAAATCAGAGAGTTTTGTATCCATTAGAAATTGTAGCGTCTTCTTGAACATATTGGGTCTGTTAACTGCAATGGGAAGATTGCAAATGCCAGCTTGTTGTCTACATCTACTGTACTGTGGACAGTGTATAAGGATGAGCTGAATGGTCAGAGGAAACTTACAACTGATACAGTTTGGAGGTTGATCCTTAATGAGAAGATAACAGTGCATTAGTTTGGAATGTCCAATTCTAAGCTGGGTGATGATAACTTGATCTCTTCTTTTGAGAGTTCGGTAATACAGAAAAGGTTTTGCGCAGCCTGACTTCATGAAGTTTGCTGTTGATTGATGACCATTTCAATTTCCATTTTTGCATGTACATGTGTTTAATGAAACTGATGATGACTTGGTGTGGAGAGGCAATCGGTGAATCACTGATGGGATGTTTAGTTACTTCTTTTGCAGCTTCATTTGCTGTTTGATTACCTTTTCTATCAATGTGAGAAGAAGTCCATACAAGGATCCTTTTTATGTCTTATTTATATTGTAGCTTAATCGGATTTCATGGATCAATACATGGTTTGGTTCATTTTTGGGTGGCAAATAGTACATTTAATGAATCAGTGAAGATGGCTTTTAGTAGATAAAAGTTATATATAAAAGGGCTCTCTTTATGGTGAATGCTTCACAAGAGAAAATTGTAAAGAAGTGAGGCAAGCTGTAGAGCATTGTCTTGATCAGGATATACTATGGTGCACTCTCTTCCTTCTGTGGATCCTGACCCATCAGTGAAAATTTTCATGATAGATATTTGTTCAGTAAAGAATTGGACATCTGCTTGAGGATACAAGAATGTTTGAGCTTTCAAGTGAGATGAAAGTTGGATATCGATTAGTGGACTTTGTATTTGCCAGTAGAGTGTGGTGCAACCAATATAGCTGGGATAGATCAAAGGGATTTTCAAATTGATTTCTTTCAAGTATTGGAGAATTCTAATGTAAAATGTTCTGATGGCATCCAGTAAGGTTTGTGAAGTGGAAAGACAATAGCTATGCATTTTATGAGATGAATGTTAGGAAATCTTTATGGCTTATGTTAGGCTTAATATTTTTCTGCAAATATTTAAAGGCAGTTCATATGCTTCTATCTGTAGGCTTGAAATTGGACTGGTAACAAATGCCCCTAATGCTAGCCTTAGGGTAGTAGATTGTATGAAGTCAAGGGTTTTGAGAGTTGTGTGTTCTGCGGAGTCATATGCAATTGCTCCATAGTCCAGTTTGGATGTAATTAGAGCCTTGTAGGTTTTGAAAAGTATGAATAAGTAAGCACCCCAAATTTTTATAGCAGCAGTCTTGAGAATGTGGAGTTGTTTTGTACAAGCTTCTTTTAAAGATTTAGCATGAGGGCTCCATGAAAGTTTATGGTGAAAAATAACACCTAGAATCTGTGCGGTTGTAACTAAGTCAAGTTTCTCTTCAGTAAGATGCAGTTCAAGATCCTGCTCAGAAAGTCTTTCTCTTGTGAGGTGATACATTTTGCTTTACTGCTGGAGAATTTAAAATCAGTAATAGAGGACCATTCTTGGAGATTATCTAAGGCTGATTAAAATGTTTTTGAGTGGTGGCTATGAATTAATGTGTGTAGTAATTATTTACCATTTAAAATGTCCTAATTAGCTAATTACTCTAATAATTGCTCTTCAGTTATATAGTGAACTAATGTGTATCTTCTATAACAAACTGATAGGATAGCATAGCATAGGATAGGACTGGTATGGAGGGGGACCACCTTGACCTATGCAGATTTTTTGTGCCTATACCTCTGACAGGGCGCCCCTGGGAGGGAGGAATGAAGTGAGAGGAGATAGAGGGCAGCCGGACTAGGAGGCATGACAGGCAGAGGGCAGGGTCTCTACCATTTACAGATTTGAACTCCTGGGTGCGGCTGGTGCAGCTATCTCTCCCCCTAGGCTTACACATCCTCTGGGGGTCCAGGACCTGGAGACAGCTCACAATCCGGAGGACAAAGGTTTCCTTAGAGCATCCTTTTCTCCTCCCATGCACATGCCGAGACCTCTAGCTGAACTTGCAACCCTGAAAGAGACCAAGTAGATGAAGGGTGAAGTGAAATGAGAATGGAAATGGAGGGACAGGAAATTTGGGTGGTGTAAGGATCCAGCCCAGGGAAACCCCCCAAAAAACCCATAGGTCAGGAAGGTCAGCCACGGGAATCAAGCCCACAATCTCCCGAATGCGGGCCACAGATGTAATTGCTGAGCCATCCTGATAAACTGGTGCATAATAACTCATTTCAAAAGAGTTTGGTTGCTGCACTGGGTGACGCAGTTAGTTGAGAGCTGGTTTTCTATGTCCAGGGTTGCAGATTTGCTCCTGGCTGAGTACAGTGCATTTAAGCACACTGAAATGCAACAGTCCCATGTCAATAGACTTACTGCATTTAAAAGAACTTCTGTGAGACAAAAATCCAACACAGTGGTGATGCTGATAAGACCCTGAGAGAGACTAGCATCATTAAATAAAGCCATAATAGTAATGCAGTTTGTGCCAGGCCATAATGCACTATCTGTTTTAGTTTTAGACCTAGTCTTATTACAATAAACCAGTTCTTCTGCTCCATATTGTGTTGTAAAGTAAGAAATTAAAATTACATTTACAGTTGTAAATATTTATTATGTTTAAACATTTTCAGGGCCATCCTGATATCATTGCAGCTGCAGATTCTGCATTGCAAAAGTATGGAGCAGGACTGAGTTCTGTGCGCTTCATATGTGGCACACAGGACATACATAAGGTGAATAGAGATATATAACATCAATTTGCATATTTTTGGATACTATTAAGATAATGAAACACATCATAGATACAGACTTCTTCATGTTAATTACCTATCTAAGACTTGAATAATAAATAATAAAGTAAGCAGACTTCAAGTTTCATTATAATGAATAAATAGACTAAATTAAGCACACATGCTGGCACTAAGATGTAATGGATAGCATGAAATTTAGGGGAAAACATATTTATATACTATGATAAAATGGGGACCATAACTTGCATATTATTCCGTTTATATGCCACCTTTAACATCTAATCATATCAATGACTTTGAATTGGGCTCAACTAATTGCTCATCATAATGATGTTATCATTTAACTTTGAATTGGACTCAACTAATTGCTCATCATAATGATGTTAACATTTACCTTTTGGTCCTTATTGCTTTCATTCATACCTCTTGACTCTAGATAGGATGCGATATAATCTTAAATAAACAAACATCCTCTCCTTCCCAGATGGAAATTGAACCTCTGATGAATTGAACCCTATGGATTTAGAGGTTAGTATGCTAACCTCTGGCTTAAACAGGTAGCCTGATATTATTTATAGCATTGGCATTTAAAGAGTATATTATTGATATCCTTTGAAACTGGCTAGTGCAGATTAGTAACTAAGAATTTAACATAAAATGTTTTACTTTAAAAAAGTAAGTAAACTGGAAATAATGTGATCAATGATTTGCCTCTCTACCTAGTAAATGAGCCTTGAGTTTTTGATGTGGGATATTTGCATATTTCAAAGTACATATACATTCTATATATCAAATTCTTGCAGATCTGAAAACTTGCACAGGTAGGAGCATCCTATAGCTGCTGACATTTCAGTCAGCCATACAGAGGGGGCTAATGATCTATTCCTACACCTTAACCACAAAGCAAACATTATCCCTTGCCTTACTTTAGGTAAAGGACATATTATATAACATTTTGTAGCTCTGAGTAAAGTGGAGTTATACCTTATTTTGGTTTAGATATATTCTTTCATTTCTTTCCACCATGGAGTGACACTCTTATCTACTAAAAACAGATAGGCATGTATCTACTACGCTAACATTTGTTTTGGATGGTATTGCAATCTGTTCAAGTTGTATTGCCCTTTAAAGAATTCAGTGCTGCTGAAAATCACTTAAATTATATGTCCACTACATCATTTTCATGCAAGAAAGATTTATCTAAGAACATTTTCTCTCCCCTGCTGATTTAAGCATCAATAATTCAACAACTGCCACAGTCCTTCAGTCAATCGGTTTGTTGTTTCTAAAGCCTCTGATATGACTACAGAAGTTAATGTTTAATTAGCTAAATTAGTGTTAGGTGCTTGTTAGTGTTTAAGACAATATTATATTCTGTGACATTTATGCAAAGTAGTCTTCATAATTATAATTTTGTATTATATATCTGTGCTTTTTATAATTTTATTTTATGCTTGTGTATCTTATTATTGAAATCAAACTGTAGCATATAAATGTTGCCATCTTAGAGTCTTACTACAGTTGTGCATTATACTCTGTATAGCCCATAAAGCAGTGTTCTCAAAGACAACTTGATAAAATAAATAAATTTTAAAAAAATAAGTAAAAAGTTAAACGGGGCTATAAAAAAGAGCTGTCACCCTGTTGAAGACAGGTTATAGCGTGTCTCATGCTTAAAAGGCAGTACAGGTTAAATGGGGTGTACTGTTGCCACATGTACTATATATATATATATGCTTGCAACTTTGGCGCTCATCTGCGATCAGTTTGCCAATCCAATGTTATCTTGTGAATGATACATCACCAAATAATGAAATAGCTGCACTGCTATTTAAGGCTATTGTAAGACATTTAATTTTCACCTGCACTCTGTCTCTCTTCTTTGTATTTTTAATAATTTTCAGTATGATTTTACAGGCATAAAAATACATATTATCATAGAAATATGGAGATATAAAATAATAAAAACTATAATTTGGTAGGGTATCATCACTGTTTACCCTTGACAAAGCAACAGTCAGCATGGGTGGAATGTTTTCCAACAGGAAAGAATGAATTATATGCCTCACTCCGCTTTGCTTTATTCCATTATATTTCATTAACCCAGCATGTTTTTGTTTCCCCATCATTTTTGCATTCTTCTTTTATGGCATCCTTAGAGATCATTTCATTCATTCCTTTTCTATCCTATACACTACTGTTTCTGAACACCCGGTAGCCTTAGCTGTTTGTTTTACTGTCATATTAACACTCATTTTACTTGAATAATCTAACCCATGCATTATTATTTTGCATTTCTATTTAGTTTACCAACATTTCGTCACCTCCTAGCTTCTTCCCCCATAACTATAAATACGTACATAAAATATTAAATAACCTACATAACACTTCACAGTGTATAAACGTACAAACTTCCTTACAAGTGAGGTTAACCTATACTGCCTTCTGCCTTGCACCTGTTAGTTGAACAGATGGATGGCTTTTGTTTGTCATACACAATGAATCCAAGAAGTTACAGGGTTCAAACTTCTTTTATAAACTGTCTCCAACCCTCCTTAACATTTTTTCTCACTTGGTTCTTGTTGTAAACCCAATAACAAAAAATGTTCTCACTGGCTAACATTTCTACTGCATAGGTACAGAATTTTCTGAAAATATTTGATTTAAAAACTTATAACACTCATCTTATTAAAGATGGAAAATTCAAACTTGGCAGTTATCAGCACATTAGTTTACTCTAGCTAAGAAACATATATTATTGTGTTCTACCCTTTTGTGTAGTAGTTACTGTGTGATAAGCATAGAAACACCAAATATCGGATTTTTAATGAGAAGCTTGTTTCCTTTAGAAATGTATGCCTACAGAAATCTATAAAGGCTCTAAAATGATATAATCGATAGAGAAAAATATTCTTCATAGGATAACATGTTCAAAGCTGAAATTATGACAAATTAATATTTACACCATGTTATTAGCAACTTAGCAACAGCACAAGAGTAGAAAAGGGCAAAGCTAATGGCAAAATGTATGCATTAGATAGAGACAGAGATATCCCACCTACCTCCATACTGTCTTTTAAGATTGAGACAGGCTATAGAATCTCAGTTTGCAGGGAAGGGTTTACTCTTTTATTGTTCTTTGCTCTAACCAAATAAACGCATGCTAATTTTTCATGACAGCAGATTCTGTGCTTATTTGTATAATAATTACAATGATCACAATGATCATACAATAGAATGTAGTAAACACGGCATTAAAAGACCCTTCATCCCACCATCCCTAATAAAATGTTTCTGCATGAATATGAAACTGATTGGCTTTGAAACAATGACTTACTACAATGCTCCCATAGCCATCTCAGCATCAGCAGAGTATTTAATATACTCAGTTGATAATATTCTTTCACACTTGAAGTGCCTAGACTAAAGCTGGAAAGTTGAAAAAGATTTTAAAATTAAATGCCATGAATGAGGCTCACACCATGAACTTTTGAGACAGAACACTCGCAAAGAATGAGTCCTAATCATTACTGAATTGAGTGGTTTGGTGCCAGAGTGGCCTAATCCACAAAGTTCAAAATTACACTGCTGTACAATAAATTTGTCTGCTTTTCTGTGTATGCCAGACTTATTTATTCCATTTAAGAACCCAGATAGTCCTCACAACAAAGAGAAATAAAGGTATTTTTGTCTGATTGATAATTTGTTTTAAAAAAATAGATGTATAAGTTTGGACTTCAGCATCTATTTTTACAAGAAGTGGTTTAGGCAACTTTAGCATCAAACCACTCAAGTTTCAGATACTTTGCAAGTGTTTTATCAGATTTTTGCTGTATTTTTTAGTTTTTTCTGCTTTAAATAATTATTTTTTGAAGCTTTGCATAAAGTTTAGCTTAAAATATTTAATATTTTCAGGATTTGGAGCACAAAATTGCTGAGTTCCATGGTCGAGAGGATGCCATTCTCTATCCAAGCTGTTTTGATGCTAATGCAGGACTTTTTGAAGCCCTGCTTACTCCAAAAGATGCTGTTTTCTCTGATGAACTTAATCATGCTTCTATTATTGATGGAATACGTCTATGTAAAGCTAAAAAATACCGTTATAAGCATAGGGATTTGGCAGGTGCAGTAGTTGTAGATTTTATCCACTATTTTCATATATTATAATGAAACAATAGCTGCGTAAGTATTACATTTCATATTAGCTGTATATTAAAATACACATTCAGAAAGCTCTTACCTAATTTGGCACAGATGAGCACATACTGTGGTGTTGTTCTGAAATATTGAGCAAAATGAAGTGTCTTAAAAATGTTCCAGTTTGTAAAGTCATAATTAAAAAAGTATATCAAATGTTCCAAATCCATATTAAAGCTTATTATAGCTTTCACCATGGAAATTGACCTTTTAGTGATTACATATCATAAATTACATATGTATACTTCAATTGTTAAATCTGAAGGCACTGGTGATATAAATAGTGGAATTTAAAGAGGAATACCATGCTTTAAGATTTTATAAGAAGCTACTTACTTTGGTAATAAATAAATAAATGAATGAATGAACGAACAAACAAACGAGCGAACGAATAAAATCAATACACCTATAAAATCTGTCCTCCATTCCATACATCTAGCAGGTGAATCAGTAGCACAAATGCATGTCAAAATGGTCTTCATTTGAAGCTCTTTTAGCTTACCAGCTATCAATCACATGATAGTGATGCCCTCTTAAGCATGCAGACAGCCAGTTGAAGAGACAGCAGAACTTTACTAGCCTGAGGAGGATAAAGGTAGCCCTTGATAGCTTGAAGGTTCTGTTGCCTTCATCTAGCTGTTTACTTAAGAGATCTTATATGCAAATTACCACTATAAAAGCTTTAAATTAAAATTTAGATGACAGATATGCATTCCCTATAGACAGTGGTATGAGCCATTGCATTTCAAGTCACACTAATTTTCACAAAATTTGACCATCATGTCTCCAATTCACTTCAAATTTTGGTCATGGATTACAAAAACAAAGTGAATTATGTTTTAAATTCTTTTTTTTTTAAATCACAATATCTTAAAAAATATTATGCAATCCAACTTGTGAAAAGTGGCACATCTCTCTACTTTTAAATTAGAATATCTTAGTGATAAAATTATGTTATAAAGTACAATGCAAAGTTTAATATGTAATCTTTTACTTAATATTTATTATAATTGATATACTTAATTATTTACATCAATTTTTAAAATCCAAAGATTTAAAAACTATATATCCCTATTAACCCACAGGTTTTAATTCCTCTAAAAATTATAAATAAATTCATTGTAATTTTCTGTATATATTTGCATAAAAAAGATGGGATTCTGTATAGTTATTTTAAATAAAATAACTTAGAAAGTGGTGCATAATGAGATGCCAGCACAGCACGGCTGGAGAGTAGCAATAGCAGCAGCAGTCTGTCATTGAATGCCAATTATTTACAGCACTTTAGTTGCACTAATTGGTACACATGTAACTGTTAAATTTGGCATACAGTTGAGAAACATTTGAACTCTAAATCCGGTCCTATTGGAGGCATCTTAAATACAATTTAAAGGTGCCCTTTTTTCCCTTCAGGCTCAAATGAATACCACCTGGTTAATATTGCATTATGTTTGATGGAATAAATGAATTTAGCTCTAAGGTTGCAGGGATCACTTTCGCATTGCAAAATGGATACTAAGTTCAAAACAACTTTTGGATTATTCACGGCATTGGTACTTTGTAGAACACAACCACTGTTAGCAGTGGGTGATACTTCAATTTTTTTTTTGGACATGCATCATATTTTTAGGCCTAATAACAAAGTTAAGTTCTCCATTGCGTGTAACAAGTTTAATGATTTCTACCTTGTGTTATGCTTGAAAACATTAAATGGAATGATGCAATAGTCATAGCTATGTTCCTTCAGTTCACTCATTATGCATTTTCAGAAACCACAGAGCTAAAAATGAACTTCTATTGCAAAAAGTTGAACACAAGTAGCATTTAAAATGAAACAGCGGAGAGAGGCTTCATAGAATATCAGATTCCAGTTGCTGAGTTATAGTGAACTCTGGAAGTGATAGCCTATCATGCTGGTACTCCATAACACATCAACCAGCATGCTGCTGTGGTGTGAATCTCTCAGTTATCAGTCTATGTTCTAAAACACTATGCACTAACACAAATAAACTGTTTACAAGTGTACTTCTAAGGAAGATCCCATCCTTGATATTAACAGGTTTAAAACAAAATATATCATAGATCCCTTCTGTATTTTTTCTAGATTTTAATATTATAAGGTTAAATATGATATTCATACTTCAAAAAGAGATTTTTTTTTATTATGAATAAATAGTATTTTGAATAAGGAAAACCACAATGTTTTTATCTACAAAATGACATATTGTTCTTATTCCTGAACATTCTGCATTCCAAGAATAAATTGCTTTTTTGCAACATTGTGCATGTATAAGAAAAATGTTAAGTACACTGTAATTCCTAAAATAATTTGATTTTCCGCAAAATATAAAACATGTGTCCATTTATTTTATGTGTGGAACATGTACACTAAAATTCAGAGAATGTGAAGTTTTATGTGTGTTCAGTTTGATGTGGAATAACTACAGAATAGCTTTGAATCACTATTAAGATAGCTTAATTTTTAACATAATTTATGATAGTGTTCATGAACTGCCCTTTTTAATTTCATTGCAGCTGTATTCATCTGAAATAGACTGTAGAGAAATTGCAATTAACAGAATAGGAACAGTTATATTAGAAACAAGGCAAATAATTACATTAGTAAACATACAATGTTATGCAATTCACTAATAAGAAAAACAAAAGTAACAGAAAAGGAGAGGTACCCAGAACAGAAGTTTCACTGAGAGTACGTTGATAAACTCACTTCCTACATAAAGAGTGGATAGTGAAGTCATGTGCACATGATGCACTCTTGAATGCAAAATCTATTTTATGTGTAACTGCTGGTCGCTAATATTTCATAACATTCAAAGAGAAACCAACTTTAATAGCAACTGCTCAGTATCATGCAATTGCCTATATTTTATTTTAATGGTTGATTTTACAGCCAAGACATAAGCAAATCTTTTAATTTCAAATGCCATTTTAATATAAATTATCACAACCATCACTTTCTGCTCACTCACCATTGGGACGTTCAGTTAAATGTGAATGCAACAGTAATGTTCTCTCCTCTCAGTAATGTTTCTGATTTACTGTCCAGTTAATTTGCATCAAATGCAACATGCAGATTATTATATAACAAAAGCTGTAGACAGCTGATTATCAGTAACAAAACTGGAAACTCTAAAAAAGAAGAATGATGTAAATAATTAAACCAATTGCACCCCTACATGAACACACATAACTTAAGTAAGCACTGCAAAATTATTTTGTGTTTATTTTGTTGGTGTGTTTACAATATTTCAGTAAATTCAATCTAAAATAATATAATATATCTACCTCTATGATATAGGAGTAGTATGTCTGCCTCATGCTCAAAGAGGTCCCAAGCTCTAAACTCAGTTAGGGTGAAGTTTTTCCCAGGTTTTTACTTTAACCTCAGAAGATAAATGTTGGGTAACTCTAAGTACTATAGACCCTGGATTCATATGAGCTTCACTTCACCATTTCATTTCATTCATTTCATATGACCTATCTAGTTACTCATAAAGCACAATAAACTCACAAAATAAAAAAGAGATGATGATAACACACTATTGGAGTGGACCACAATTCTCTCCAATCACTGAAACTTATAAAATAGGAGTTTTGCAAAGCCTTGAAGATAAGCTCTTCCATTGCATTTAATAGGTCACTAGAAATCTTCCTTCTTCATACAGTTTAACTGGCTGGAAACCTTGGAGAATTTTAATTTTCATCAGCCAATGACTTTGGTCATCTAACTGGAATCTTACAGCTTTACAATTCAATCTACATTCCCAATACTTTTGCTTAGATATTTTTAAGGCTTTTCAACTTTTTATTAAGATGGCCCATCTTTTGGAAGACCTGGAGAAAAGGGTATATATTCTTGTATTAAACAACTAAAAAATATAAATAAATAAAAATTAAAAAATAAAATATTGCCATTGTCAACGATTTTGCAGCATTACCTAGGTTCCAGTTATGGCAGCCACATGGTATTAAGAGTGCCCTTAGTTTCAGTGCCTGTATTCACATTGTCACATCTGAATTTACACCAACCATATTTGCTCCATTGTCGCAACCGTGATCATGACAGTTATTGATGTCAACTTCCAAAGATTCACTTTGCTTCAAAATGACATCCATTGATGTAGCAGCATTTGTTTCATCTATGAAATCAAAACCAACAAAATGCTCTTCAATGCAACTTGTGTGAATGTCAACAAACCTCAAAATAATACTCATTCACTCAATTTGAGCAGCATCTCTAGTTGACTAATATGGCAAAGTATGTAGCTAATTTAACTTCATTTACTACAGCCATTTTTACTTTATTGCACATCAGTTCACTCAATTCATTTTAAAATTATGGTTAAGCAATGGGGTGCATTTAATTTTCTTTTGTGTACCAGAAACGTTCTCTGCAGCAATGTTTCATATTTTGATAATAATTTTACCAGATGTAAACAATTTCTTGAACTTTGTGCTGCAGCTAGGGTTGAACTAATGGCTGAGATTTATCTCCATCTTTAAATGCAATTTCAACATTTGTACTTATGTCCTTAGTATTAAGTATTTTCTAAGTGACCCTCATAAACTATTATTTTGCTTTTCTATCTTGGCTTACCGTTTTCTTTTAATTATGCCAGACTGATACTTTCTACCAGTATGATACTTTCTACCAGTATCTTGCTCTTGACCCGACATAATGAAGTAATCTGTTGCTAACAGATGTTGCTAACAAAACACAACTCTGTCCTCTTTGAATAGAACTGAATTTAACTGGTTAAATATACTTAGTTATCCAGTGTAGCAACTTTTCACAATTTCAAAGGAAGCCATGACACTTAGTCAACCATTTTCACATGTGAGAAGAGAGAACGAGCTAATGAATGGTGTTGCTGTAGTAATATGAGTTGCTGTTGATTTATTACATGGACAAAGATCGTGAAGTAAGGTGTTATAACTGACTCAGGTCAATTAAGGTATGTAGGATAGTAGGAGGAAAATTTTTGCATATTGTATCATCTTACATTCATATTGTAACTTTATTCATCATGTGACTTTCTTTTTCAATATGAGAACAATGGGGGGGGGGGTCCCCTTGAGTGTGGGGGCTCTGTGACTTGTCACGACCTTGTTCATCTCTTGCTATACCAATGAGTTTGTTAAAGAACCCAATTCCTTCATTACATACATCTCTGCTGAGAGAACTTTATTTATACATACCCTGTGTGAGGACTAATGTCTTTGCTAGTGCCATTATAGTATAAGTTTTCATTTGTGTAGGTTTCCATAGTTATCTTCAACACAACTAGCACAAAATAAGAATACATTGGTTAAATTACAGAAATAAGAGAAATCATACATTAAAAGTATTTAGAATTGTTTTGTTATATATGTTAATAACTGTATGTTTTAGAACTTGTAACTGTGTTAGATAGTTCACTTTTTTTTTCTTTTTAGTAAAACAAATTTACATAATTTTGGGTATCAAAATACTTTTAAAGAGCAAAATGTTCAACTTTTCAAATTTACTTTTACTCCAAAATGTGCAATGAATGAACACTGTACGCACCAGAATTCTGGAAATAACCAAAGATAGATTTGCTTGATATATTCAACCTTCTCAATCCAGAAAAGATTTCAGTGCTAACTCCCATCACTCAAAAAATGCAGGCAGAAAATTTTGAACAAGTAGCACAGTATATACTTATCAGGGGATGTGAGGGGAGAAAGAAGAAAGAAAGAATGAAGTGAGTGAGTGAGTGAGTGAGTGAGTGAGTGAGTGAGTGAGTGAGTGAGTGAGTGAGTGAGTGAGTGAGTGAGTGAGTGAGTGAGTGAGTGAGTGAGTGAGTGAGTGAGTGAGTGAGTGAGTGAGTGAGTGAGTGAGTGAGTGAGTGAGTGAGTGAGTGAGTGAGTGAGTGAGTGAGTGAGTGAGTGAGTGAGTGAGTGAGTGAGTGAGTGAGTGAGTGAGTGAGTGAGTGAGTGAGTGAGTGAGTGAGTGAGTGAGTGAGTGAGTGAGTGAGTGAGTGAGTGAGTGAGTGAGTGAGTGAGTGAGTGAGTGAGTGAGTGAGTGAGTGAGTGAGTGAGTGAGTGAGTGAGTGAGTGAGTGAGTGAGTGAGTGAGTGAGTGAGTGAGTGAGTGAGTGAGTGAGTGAGTGAGTGAGTGAGTGAGTGAGTGAGTGAGTGAGTGAGTGAGTGAGTGAGTGAGTGAGTGAGTGAGTGAGTGAGTGAGTGAGTGAGTGAGTGAGTGAGTGAGTGAGTGAGTGAGTGAGTGAGTGAGTGAGTGAGTGAGTGAGTGAGTGAGTGAGTGAGTGAGTGAGTGAGTGAGTGAGTGAGTGAGTGAGTGAGTGAGTGAGTGAGTGAGTGAGTGAGTGAGTGAGTGAGTGAGTGAGTGAGTGAGTGAGTGAGTGAGTGAGTGAGTGAGTGAGTGAGTGAGTGAGTGAGTGAGTGAGTGAGTGAGTGAGTGAGTGAGTGAGTGAGTGAGTGAGTGAGTGAGTGAGTGAGTGAGTGAGTGAGTGAGTGAGTGAGTGAGTGAGTGAGTGAGTGAGTGAGTGAGTGAGTGAGTGAGTGAGTGAGTGAGTGAGTGAGTGAGTGAGTGAGTGAGTGAGTGAGTGAGTGAGTGAGTGAGTGAGTGAGTGAGTGAGTGAGTGAGTGAGTGAGTGAGTGAGTGAGTGAGTGAGTGAGTGAGTGAGTGAGTGAGTGAGTGAGTGAGTGAGTGAGTGAGTGAGCGAGCGAGCGAGCCGGTAGGTGGGTGGGTGGGCGGGCATGCGGGTGCCCAACCAAATATCCTGAAACAAACTGTCACTGACATCTTAAACAATCCAGATTTTCTGGTAGGTTTAGTAATCATATACAAGTAATTTTGTATTTAACACACAAAGGTACCTTGGTAGTATTTATTTTATTACTGTTTAGTGACATTTTGTAAGCATAATGACAACTTATCAAAAGCAGCATTTTTACAAAACTCAATGCCACAGCTGAGACTTAACCACTAATCTTTGGCTTGTTGATGCTCTTACCACTTAAGCTAATATGGCAATATGTTCCATGCACATTAAACCTTCTCATTTGACTCAAGCATACTGGAAAATATTCAAGGTGAATTCAAATACTCCAGATGTCATACCTTAAAGATGACTTGCAATGTTGCAAATTCTTTTTAATTCCTGGGCTTTATAGCGCACATCTAGTGTGTAAGAACAGTTATTGGCATTCTATTTTCTTGTTATTTTAATATATAATATATTTTGACATTTATGTGCCAAACCTGAATCCAAAACCAAAGCAAACTTTTGAGACTCTGTGATACTAAAGCAGAACCTGATATGTCAAAATTGGTGATTTTTTCAGGAGGTGTTCTTCAGTGTTTGGGAGACTGCTGTATTTCAGGTTTTATTTATAATGATGTGAAAAGTTCACTGAAGTCTTCTATAACTAATATCATGTATCTGTTAATGATATAATTGTAAAATTTAAATCAAAACAAATTGCATTTGTGCACAAAAAAAAAAAAAAAAACGAGCAGACTCTCGAAGCGTTGTTGAAACTAAAATCGTTTCTGCAGCTGGTTCACAATAGTGTCTCAGAACATGTGCCTTTAGCTTCGTTTTACTGTCACCTTTCACACTGAGTCCCACCTACTGAATATGCACTGACAGCCGAGAGGTTATAAGCAGGTATGTGTAGCAATGAGGCCTATTGAGGTTTACATCCTGAGCATAATTTTCTTTTGCACAGAAAAACCAAATGTTTATTACACGTATTATAATGTAATTTCCAATTGCTAAGGCTTATTTGTTTTCAAGGCATTTATGCTCACACATAGAAACTGGAACACTCTCCGTTTTGTTTTCAAACTAAAAAATAAATAGGTAAATATTATATTCCTAAATGAAAAAGCAAATACAAATAGAAATTAACTTAATATCGGGTGTGTAAACACTCTGGTTCTATTACTATCCTCATTCTTTGGGGCATGGATGATATCAAATGCCTAGTCAAATTTTCATGAGAGGATATTTCCTCTCAAGCATCCTGTATTTAATCCCACAAAACATCTTTATATCTCACATTGTCTTGGAGGTCAATTTAACTCCAAAACTTTCTTTACCTCTGCCCACACATTTTCAATAGGGTTCAAATCTGGTGAGCAAGGAGGCCAAACAATCACTATGATATCTTGCCTTTGCTAGAACCAATTTGAAACCTGCAGACTTGTGTGGACAGGGTGGTTATCCTGCTGGAACTCAATCAGGATATCTGGTCCTTACAGAAGGCACCATAACATTTTTGAGGATGTCTTTTTACTGGTGGCTATTTAATGTGCCTTCAAGCTGCCACAACACACCTAGACCATTTTGTGACATCCTACCTGAATATGACACAGATATGCAACCTGGCAATCCATTTGTGCCACATATTTTACATAATAACCTTTTCCTCTGGGGTGGTAGACAATTACCCCCCCACCATTTGTAGACAAAAATGTCACCTTTTTTTAATATAACCCTATTCCAGTTATGGTTAACATTTTATTCTGCAAATGCAAGGTAACATAATCTATGATCGTCTGTAAGATGCTGCTTTTTAGCTACCAATCAAGCAAAAAGCCCCGCTGTAGTCAAACGATGCGGGGCTGTGTGGTTCGACCTAGGGAAATTGGAATTACTTCTTATGTAGACACATGCTGGAAAGAATTGCTGTCTGCATCTTCTAGAAGTGCAGTGTCCTACTGAGGAGTGACAAACGTTTTTGACCTGAAACAGGTTGACAATGAACAATCCATTCTCTGGATAATCACACTCACCTCGTAGGCAAAGATAGAGAGACTTCAAGTGTTTATGCAGCCTGAGATGCAGAGTATCAGCTACGTTCAATAACGAAAGGCAAGATCTCCTTATAGCTTTGCCTTTATATGTGCACTCAGCTATAGCAAAAGTCAATATGATTGCTAACATATCATGCAGATCTCCAAGGCTATGAGGTGCACATACATGATCATGCCAAATGAAGAATGATTCCAGTATTAAGTCAATTAAATGTTTGGTTTAGTTTTTCACTTCAGAATTCTTACTAATATGGACTTTATTTTGAAAATGAAAAGAGTAATTTGTTTGTGTTATATAACCAAAGTGAAAGGCATCTTCCTACTTATTGCATAGCTATTAAATGAATGCAGGGTGGTATTAAATCATGTATTGTGAACACATCATCAGTAAACACTTCCAATGTTTTCTGAATCTAACTCCCTCTCTGGCTGTTGCTCATTTATTTTGTCTTAGACTCTACATATCTGATATATCTCCTTTGTCATCATTTGTTTCACTAAGAAATGTACTTGTCATGTGAAACATAAACCTGAAGTATATAGAACAAGTGGGAAAAGAGGTGAACACTATGTATACAATAAAAAGAGTATGTAGTTTCTTTTATTACTTTATTCATTTGTTTAAAAGTACAAAATCACATTTCATATGGGGATTAGATAGAGGATGGGAATGTATAGATGTGGTGCACAGGATGTTTTTTAGAGAAATACTAGGGCTACCGAAGTCAATTGTAAGACAGGTAGCACAATTACAAATGGGCAGGGTGGCAACTAAGGGGAAGATAATGGAAAGAGCTTTGAAATTTTGGTTCAGAACTTTAAATCTAGGCAAAAGTAATGTGTTAAGACAATGTATTGAATACCAAGAGAATAGCTTAATGAATGATGGATGGGTAAGTAAATTACGGAACATTTTGGAGAAAAATGGGTTAGGAGATATATGGAGAAGGAGAGAAAATAACGTAAAACATTTTTGGAAAAAGGCAAGGAAAAGACTGGAAGATATAGAAATACAAATCATGTTCAGTGAGATTGCCGAAAAGAGCTCATTAGTTTATAATAGGCCAATGAAAAATACATGGGGTAGGGAAAAATATATAGACATAGTAAATAAAGAAGAGAGAGAATCTATTGCATGGTTAAGAACCGGAGCATGGAGGCTAAAAGGGCTAAGACAGGGTATTCCTCAGAACCAATGTCCGATATGTGGTGGTAATGAAGACATTGAACACATAGTATTTAAGTGCCAAGGAACAGAAAATTGGAGAAAAGAATTTTTTAATAAGAAGTGGTTGAAGGGGGATAGAAATACACTTATAATTGAAATGATATGCAAGGACGCTAGAAGCATTGGACAGTTTTTGTGTAAAGTAAAAAATAAATGGCTTTGGACAGTGGAAAGAGAAAAGTAAGAGGTAGTGCATCTTACTTTGAATGGAAAACTATGAAATTGTAAAATGTAAATAAACTGTAGTGATTGTCTACTGAATAAGTGACCAGGGTCAAAATGCAGTAGACAATCAAATTTGTAAAACTCTTAGCACAATAAAATACAATAACAGTTTCATCTTCTGAAAAGTCTACTACTCTCCTGCTTGTTTCCAGATCTATATAGAGACTGTGGCACTCTGTGTGAATCAGAGAAAGAAGACTTAGTAGGTCCTTCTTCTTTATGGATTGATTGGCAATGGTCCATCATAACATTTCTTCAGCAACAGCATAGGTCATTTTGCTCACTTAGATCGCCTCAGATCTAGTACCTAGAAGATTTCATCAAAAGCATATTTGAATTTTATTACCCCAAAAGTTTTCTCATATCTGAGCCATTTTATTTCAAGGCAGTTCACTATCCTTCCTTCTATGTCAGCATTTCTTCTAGTCATATATTCCTGAACTGGCTCTGAGAACACATGAAGCCATCTTTAATACATTTCTTTAACTTGAAATGGTTCTCTACCTCTTAAGTTTGAACGAATTGGAAGCAATCTTGGGGTAACATGATTGGTATTTCAGCAGTTTTCTTTAACATTTCAATGCGGGCATGTTCAGCATCACATTCCAGGTGCATATGTCCTGGTATGAGAAATGTTTGATGTGCACAATCAACATGACAGACATATTCCTATTCTGTCCCCTGTAAGTTTCTGAGTAAGTTATCACCTGGGTCATACTTTTTAGTATAGTAGACTTTCAAATCTTTTTAGAATATACAGAAAGAAACCTCTTCTGATCCTCTTTTACTAATTGTTTCATATCACATATAGTAAGTTGTGGTGCCTCCATCTGATTTTCAATTATGAATTGTCAAATTGTATATTCAAAGGAGATGTTTGTAAAAAGAAATATTGGCAGTAAGTGAAGGGATATCTAAGACTTTCTGGAGGTCAAGTATTAATACTCTCATTTCTGGGTCTTCTTTAGCCTTATTTTTGTTGGTTTCCTTTGGTTTGTAGCCTAAATCTGCAAGTTCCTTTGCTGGTTATGTTCTGTAGTAGGCTGGTTCCTTTCCAATGGATCACTACTTTGCATGATTCTCAATATGTAGGAGTCACAAGTCTTGAAGCATCGATATCTGGTTGTTTAAAAGGGTATGCAACCGACTTAAACTCCTCTCTAAATAAGCCATACAAGTCAGCATTTTGGTGTTCACTTTTGCATTCATTATACAGCATTCATGTTTAGATGGTACTTTAAGAACTTCTGCATGTCCCTTCTTGAATAATGACTTTCATATCTAGGATATTTCTCTGCATGCTCTAATATAGCTTTCTGTTCTTTGCTCTTCTTGATTATTGGCTCATTTTGACCTCTTTGATCCTCAAGAGAAGTAACTGGCCAGTTTCTCTGCCAGGTAGTCAACCTTGAAGGTTGTTAATCCATAAACTTTGATTTTGTTGCATTTATAAAATTGTTCATGAAAAGCTCTTTTCCGTTCATTTGTTTTGCAAAGCATCATTATGGCAACATGAACTGGCTGGAACGATTTCTCTAAAATAATCTTGCCATCTCTATTCATGGCCCTTTTCCCATGGTCACGTAACTACTATTATTTTTGAGTATTCTCTCTTATTTTCTTCCGCAGTGAAGTTTTGTATACAAATTGTTTTCAAATTCCTAAAGGTCAGAGGCGACTCATTGTTAGTCACCATAACTCAATATGTCGGACATATTGGAATCCTGCTTAGCCTAGTAGTTAGGACAAGATGCCAGTTACTGATATGTATGGCTTATTGGGTGTTGTCATCCAACATATAGAAAGCTTTGGGCATATCTGAATCTTCTACTGAGTATTTACCTCACTAAAAATAGTCACATCCATATCTAGTTTTACCATGTATTCTCTGCTAAAATCTCTACATATTAGCATTAAAAATGAAAAATCAAATTTTTGACACATCTGGTTCTGCTTTAGTACTGCAGTATTTGTATACCTGTCTCTGATATGTAATTGGATAAAAACAACAGTGCACAGAAGCTTTTAAACACCTTGAGCAAGCCACTATTACTGCATTTATTTTGAGCACAGCAATATGAATAAGTAGCTAATGCTATCAGCATAAAATATGATTGCAGATCTGGAGACACAACTAAAAGAAGCAAAAGATGCACGAATCAAGCTAATAGTAACTGATGGTGTCTTCTCTATGGATGGAAATGTGACACCCTTGTCCCATATCTGCAAAATTGCCAATGAAAATGGTGCTTTGGTGTTCATTGATGAAGCTCATGCTACAGGCTTTTTTGGTAAGACAGGCAGGTATGGAAAATACTCTAGAACGTCTTATTTAAGAAAAATAGAGATTGGCCTTTCAATGATTTTTAATTGGACTGCCATAGCAGAATCATGGCCTTTAACTATTCTCCATTTACTTATTTACTATCCTGTTGGTCAAATGCAGACTAATTTAATAATTTTGATTTTTTCAAGGGCTTTTGCTTAGAGCAACAGTGTTCTTGTTTGTATAAAGTTCAAAGTGTAGTATTTAATTTTTCTAAAAGCAAAGCATGTCTGCCTTTAGTAGGTTACTCAGTTTTTACTATGGCTATGGAATATACAGGTGCTGCAGTGTTGTTATGGTACTCTAAAGCATCAAATACAGCATCCATGGCTGTATCATAATTAATGAGAAGAGAGAAAATGAAAATTATGAAAGATTTTCTCTGGGAGTTCATCATCATCATCATCATCATCATCATAAAGAAATACTGTGAAATATGAACAAAACTCAGATATTTTACATTTACATGACTTTCTCTACCCACTATCATTTGTTTTTATAGAACTTCTACAAACTATTCTTTTTCTATTCACTTCATATTAATTAAGATAAACGTTTACAAAAATATATTTCATTGCAAGAACAAGATTGATTTGGCTGGCCCCGTAGCTCAGTCGGTAGAGCACCTGCCTACTGTTGAGGCAATATTTTATATCATAACATGCTGTGAATGCCAAAGTGATTGTAGTGTAAATTAATATTATGGTATGTACAGGATTTTAGATGTTTGTTAGTCATAAGCATTGTTAGGAAATAAGTTTACACGGCCTCACTGAAACTGACAATAGAAGTGGGTAACAATAAACCGAGGGGGTGAGTTGTTTATCACTAAGAAGAGATAAACAAATGACGTCAGGGTAGCGTGCCTATTTTTAGAAATGGAGGGAATATCTTCCCTAGAGCATATATGTTAGTAGTAGTGATTGGCTGACCAAAACAGACGCTAAAGTGGGCGCGATTTGGTAACCAATAGCAGCTCTATTATAATGTTTAGGCAATTTGAGGTGAAGGACTGTGCAAAACTTGCCATAAAGTTTTGCACAGTTCTAACGAATCTCTTATGAGGTGCACGTCACACAGTTCTGAAGAATCTCTCACGAGGTACACGTCGCAGAATTAGTTACAAAAATGTAAAGTATGTGGAGTAATTGGTGCGCAGCAACTATAACGACTGTAGTTACATTCAGAAATATCACAGTTTCAGTCAGGTGTGTATAAAGATTGGTAGGAGCTAGTATGTTCACTGCACTATGTATGTATTCTGCACACTTGACTTCACTCTCACTTATGTCACAGACAGGTAGCCAATGGCAGCATCCCACCCTGGAGTGGCCTACCTTCTCTCTACTTTACTTACCTTGGTGAATATTTTTGTTTTATCACATCATCTTAAAATGACATGATAATCTGATGTGTCTGATATGGTACTTTTGTGCCATTGTATTTAATTTCCTTTTGTGGTGATTAGCAATCGTCACACACTCACTCCAAATGAGAAGGCCTCTGCATTTGAAAAGTGGTTTGAAAGATGAAACATTGTATAGAATTCACCGGAGAATACTTTGAAGAGATTCAAAGATCAGATCTAAATTTTTAAAATTTTTTTGTGTTCATTCTCAAAACTTTCAGGTGACCCCTCATATAATTAGTACATAAAGCATGCCTTTGTCCTGTTGTTCTACACTCAACTTTCTGCATCTACTTCCACACTGAAACCAAAATGAGTGACATTCACACTCAGTTTATAGAAACAAATAAATTTCTACAGTGTAAAATGGAACAGGTTACCTATATCCATTTTACAGATAGTAAGAGAACCAAAATAACAAAGAAATGTTCTAATGTTGAAATATGACCACCTAATTCTATAGCAGAATTTATGAAGCTAATTGAGTGTGCATTTTATCTTTGACAAAAAAAATTATTAAGATCTTAACCAATGCTTTCCCTATGTTCCAGAAATGAGTTATTCCCCTTTAACTCTGATGTCTTCCAAAATGTCACTGTACAGTACAGGCTGCATCATAGCTGGTAGGCTGTACGTACATTGACACAACACAGTGTAGTAAATGCTCAGAGCTAAATTGTGCTGGATAGTGATTTTAGTTTTTAATAGCTAATTCCTGCATAATTAAAACAAGCTTGTAACAAGAGATGGTTGTAGAGGCAAAAATGATGTATGGTATAGAAATATGGGGATTAGATAGAGGATGGGAAAGTATAGATGTTTGGTAGAGAAATACTAGGGTTACCGAAGGCAATTGTAAGACAGGTAGCACAATTACAAATGGGTAGGGTGGCGACTAAGCGGAAGATAATGGAAAGAGCTTTGAAATTTTTGTTCAGAACTTTAAATTTAGGAAAAAGTAATGTGTTAAGACAATGTATAGAATACCAAGAGAATAGTTTAATGAATGATGGATGGGTAAGTAAATTACGAAACATTTTGGAGAAAAATGGGTTAGGAGACATGTGGAGAAGGAGAGAAAATAACGTGAAATTTTTTTGGAAAAAGGCAAGGATAAGACTGGAAGATACAGAAATGCAAAACATGTTCAGTGAGATTGCCGAAAAGAGCTCATTGGTTTGTTATAGGCCAATGAAAAATACATGGGGTAGGGAAAAATATATAGACATAGTAAATAAAGAAGAGAGAGAATCTATTGCATGGGTAAGAAGCGGAGCATGGAGGCTAAAAGGGTTAAGACAGGGTATTCCTCAAAACCAATGTCCGATATGTGGTGGTAATGAAGACATTGAACACAAGGAACAGAAAATTGAGAAGAGAATTTTTTAAAAAGAAGTGGTTGAAGGGGGGGATAGAAATACACTTATAATTGAAATGATGTGCAAGGATGCTAGGAGCATTGGACAGTTTTTGTATAAAGTCAAAAATAAATGGCTTTGGACAGTGGATAGAGAAAAGTAAGAGGTAGTGTATATTACTTTGAATGTAAAACTATGGTGAATGTGTGATGGTAAAGTAATCAATAAGTGGCAAGTGAAAAACAGGTGGAAATGGGACATGAAAAACTGAAGCAAGATAATTTATTGATGGGAAATTGTAAATGTAGATAAACTGTAGTGATTGTCTACAGAATGAGTGGCCAGGGTCAAAGTTCAGTAGACAATCAAATTGTAAATCTCTTAGCACAATAAATAAATACTAAGTAGCTTTGCTAAATTGTTATGTACCTAACCCTATTTGAACACCTGAAATTCTATTTATCTTAAGAACATCCCCAAAAATCAAATTAAAATGTATAATACTAATGGTTTTTCATAATAATACACAGTTATTAAACTTTTTTTAAGCAATGAATGAATCAATCAGTCAAATTTATTGCTGATAGTGCTCCCACAAAGTTTCAGGCTCATCAATATTTAACAAATTTATACATTGTTTAAAACAACATAAGAAATCAATGTTTTGTATCATTATAATCAACAGATAATAATTAAATCCCCTCCTGCCCAAGCTTACATCTCAGAAGTTGTAACTCCTCAAACCTGTAGGGACTAAACTACTATTTTAGCTGTTTCTTATCTAGTAATTGCTAGATCATACAAACATTGGTGTCTAAGGAAATTTAGCATTGCAGGATATCTTCTAAATTCTTATAAATCTGACCTCTTGTTGCATTTAAGCATGCTTAAATACCATCTTGCGGAAGGGACTAAAATCAAATCCTAGGACAAGAAAACCAGCACTCAACCTATGGTGTCATCCAAACTGATGCTTATGGCAAAGTTGCTGTTAATAATGAGAGAATATTTTCCTTTACAGAGGCACCGAAGAACATCACAGTGTACTAGGTGAAGTAGACATCATTAATTCAACTTTGGGAAAAGCCATGGGAGGAGCTTCTGGAGGGTACACAACAGGTCCAAAAGAAATCATTCAGTTACTTCGTCAAAAGGGTCGTCCTTATCTCTTCTCCAACAGTCTGCCTCCACCTGTGGTAGCTACAGCTTTAAAGGTGAGAAATGTACTGACCAAAGGTTTCATCCTAAATAATACTGCGAGCTATCATTAAATTCAGATTTTACTTATTACATAACCACAGGTTGCCTGTTTATAAAATCTTTATGCTGTAACTTCCATATTTTAAATTTGATATGTAAACTTTCATGAAAAGAAGTAATATTCAAGATATTCTCAAGAACATATATATTTAGAAATGTTTAAAACATAACAAGTCCAAAACTGAAACGCTTTTACACTTCACTCATTTGCTTTTGATCAGAACATGTTTCAAGAGCATTTGCTCTCATCATCAGCTGTGAACTGACTGATGGGCCAACTGGAAGAAGCTTCCCTGGATGTGGCAGCATCCGGTGTGGAGATGAATTTTCTTAGCTAATCCAGAGGAGGGATGTCCAAGTTCATTATATGGACCTTGCTCTTCAGGATATACCTATATTTTTTCCCACATTGACAGTTCAACTGCATTGTTGGTACATTTCAAGAGTTACTCATTATATTTTAAACATTTCTATAAATTTATTATTCACTTCACCATATGTACCTTCTACATTGCTTAATATTAAGCTAATAACATTCCAGTTAAGCTTCTCAATCCTAGTATCACCTGTAGGTCCATTGATTAAGGTCTGTTTATGTTCTACAACCAGATTCTATCCATTGACAATCTGGTCAATAACTGTCCTTGGGACTACAGTTGCCAGAACTCCTGGATTTTACAGGACAGTCCCAGATTTGAGCCAAATGTCCCATGTTCCAGACAGTTTCTATCCGTGATAATAATTGTCCCATATTTTGATATATTTTGAAACTTGAAAAAAAATATTTTAATATTTTCACCTCTGGTGTTGGAAAAACCAACTGCTGTATTTCTCTATGCTGCAAAAGGTAATTTCTGGAAAGTTTCACCCTCTTATAATGATTGGTATAATGTTGGTACTGACCCACTTACAATACTCTTTAGTTCATTACCTAAAAATTTGGTGATTTTTGGGAGTTGGCCAGCCTCGCAGATATGATGCATAAGTAATAATAATTAACAACTGCTGTGCTGTTTACCTTTTGCTTTAGTTTGATATCCAGCCACAATGAAGGGTGTTTGTTAAAGCTTTTCATGTGAATATGAACATGTGGTTATTTGTTGGAAAACAGGAAGTAAATTAATAACAGAAATGGAATTTGAAATGCAAAGGTGATCATGTTAAAAAAAGATAAAAGGTTGTGTGTTTTTCATATGGATTAGGAAAACGAAACTGAATTTAGTGATTGGTAATATGCAATGGTGATGGTAAGTACAAAGCATTTTGTAAATATTGACATAAGTGCATCACAGTTGCAGATGGAGGACAAAATGCACATCTGTCCATTATTTTGATTTCAGATATCTGGCAACCCTGCTTGGGACTGAGAGGTTTCAACTATATAGAATTTTTAAATTGACCTCTTAACATATAACTGTAACTAAGTAATTGCTCTTAAACTTCCATTTTTATACTTATTATAATAATAAAATAAACAGCAAATTGTATTTATTAACGGTCAAGCTGGGCAAAACAGTAGTATATCCTTCATCCAAGCAGTATGTCCCTTCTGGGAATTAAACCTAGGGCAGTGGGTTGAAAGGCAGACATATTAGCCTTATGATTCCACAGTTTAGCTGTGTGGTTGTTTTCCAAGAAGCAAAAATCTACTTGAAGTTCTCAAGAAAGGAAAGTATTGTATGCAGAACAAAGTTCAGACCAATGATGCTTGCTAAGTGAATGATACCAAGTAAGGCCATTATCTGCATATAAATGGTTGACTGCCCCCCCCCCAAAAAAACAAAAAAAAAACTCATATATCATTTTAAAATTGAGCTCAACAAGCAATCAGGCCTTTTATTAGGTATTAATTTCACAATAAGTAGTCCTTACAACAGCTGTACGCAGCAGTAATTGCTTCACACTGACCAACTAAGGAAAAGACGCTTCCTTTTAAAAATATACTGAATATTATTCATAGTTCAGTCATTCTTTTACCAAACATATCACAGTAATTAAATAGCAATTTCTGTAATAACCTCCCTCAGAAATAATAAAAAACAAAATCTTGAGATTCATTTTGGTTATATAGCTTAAAAAATTGCACAGTTATCAGAACATTTCAATAAACCTTAAAATAAAGAGAGTGTAATGTGATATACATGTTCTTAATGTTGGCTGTATAGTCTTCAAAAAAATTTGAGAATTACAAAATATTCATTTGTTTTACAGTGTTCTGTAAAAATACTATAGATACATGTTTGTGCATTGCACAGCCAAACAAACAACAGCTTGAAGTCATAATTAAAGATAGCTATAATAATGTCAAAAAAAAAATCTTAAATTCACATGACTTCCTCTACCCCTTACTGTTTATTACTTTCTCTACTATTATAGTAAGTAGGGGAAGTATTGTATTCCACCCAAAAATTCGATACCGAGATTTCACCGGAAATATATGTTTTGAGGTCCCCTGAATCCAAAAAAAGTATTTCTGGAAATATGTCCATGTGTGTGTCTGTCTGTCTGTCTGTCTGTGAACAGCATAACTCAGAAACGAACAGTCGCATAAACACCAAACTTGGTATTTAGGTTCAGTATCTTCCAGAGATGCGACACAAAGGTTTTCAAGAAAATACCCCACCCCAGATTACTTTTTACATGGAACATTTTTCGAAAATTTTAATTTTCTCAAAAATGGCTCCAACGATTTTGGTTAAAATATCATATGTTTAAGATATTTTTATGACAAATGAAATGTATATCTCAAATTTTCTGGGAATGTCTCCAAAAGTAATCTTCATTGTGAACAACTTTTGCATAACTGGTAAACCATAAGGGATAGACAAAATTTTACTACACAAAAAATGTTGATCGCATTAAAATACACAATTTATGTCATATACATTTTTGTTAACCATTTTCGAGGTATTGCTTGTTATTCCCTTAAATTTTCCAATACTTATACTTTTTCTCAAATGGGAATTCGTTATTCTTTTTTTTTTTTGGTCCTGGTAATGCAAAGAGAATAGAATACTCCACATAGCAACCTGCTCTTAAAATATTTGACTACCAATTCCTCTTGCATCTACAAGAAAATTAACATCTCGATATCTTGATAACATGAAGCATATGGAGAATAAACGTTTGTAAAAATAGTTTGTACAAGAGTAGAGAAAGTCATGTCAGTGTAACACATCAGATTTTTTTAATATAGCTTTTACAAACTATTCTTACAAAAGCCTATTTTTCAATCTACTTCATGTTAATAAAGATAAACCTTTGCAGAAAGTTTCATTATACATTTCATTGTAGATACATTGGGAAAGAGGAAACTGAATTGATAAGATATTTAAAAGCTGGACATTATATGCTGGCCTTAAAATTCCATAGTCTTTCCATGACATTGCGAGAAATAACTGAATAGTCACAACACTTTAAAAAAATGACAAAGTATTGAAAAAGTCAAACCAATAACAATGCATATCTTGAAAATAGCCAATGCCACAAAAAATAGTTATTTTAAATAAATTGTCTGCTTCAAAGAGATCTACATTTTTTGTGCAGCAAGTTTTTGTCTACCTCTATGGTTTATCAGTTGTACAAAATTCCTTCCAAATGAAGAGGGCTTCATGGGATATTAACAGAAAATTCAAGACATATATTTTATTTATCATATAAATATTTTAAGCATATAATACTGTAATATAACTTGTTAGCCAATTTTGAGAAAATAAAAAAATTCAAACATTTTTTCATGTAAGTTTGGAGTGGGAAGATACTTAACTTAAATGCCAATTTTGGTAGTAATTTGACTTTACATTTTCAAAACATGTATTTACTGTGAAATCTTAACATCAAATTTTTGGGTGGAATGCAGTAGTTCCTACTTACTAGGTATGCAGTAGAGAAAGTAAACAGAAAAAAACATTAAAATAATCATAATTAATTGTGTAATACATGATTTCATAGGAAATCTCTGTAGTTAATGCCAGTCATGGTTGGTATATGTAATGTTAGTAATTTATTACACAAGTTTGAACCATTTTGTGATTTTGCTATGAATACAAACACAAATGCTTGCCTCAAAGTTTATTTTATGTACCTCTCCCTCTTAATGGTACCTGTTAAATAGTGTACATAATGCAGTATTGCTATAAGCAGTTTGATGCACTGTAACAGAAGTCATCATAATATGATGTGTTCTACCACTTAGCCTACCCTTACAAAAATTTGTATCAAGATCCAGTATATGATTTTCACTGAAATGACAAACAAATTTAAAAGTACTCTACTACAATAAGAGAGCTTATTTTAAAATTAATCATTTATATATACTTGGACCACAACATTCACTAACAAAGTATGTTTATACTCTGTAGGCTCTAAAGTAAAATAAATAGAAAATTGAATTTACTGTTTGCAGTCTATGAGGTTTTATATGTAGTTAGACCCACTTCATTTTTATATAAGTTAATTATTACATTTAATGTATAACAAGATATACTATTTACATATTTTTCTTTTAAATTTAAATTTTACAGGCATTTGATATTGTTATGAAAAGCAATGAGTTGCCGGAGAGGATACGAATGAATACAAAAAGGTTCCGTGATTCTATGACAAAAGCTGGTTTCACAATTGCAGGCGATGACCATCCAATCTGCCCAGTAATGTTGGGTGATGCAAAACTTGCAAATATTTTTGCAGAGGAAATGCTTGGTAAGGGATGTCCATAATCCTTAATACTTTAAATTCTTTCTTTTAGGTAAAGAGAAGAAAGGAGAGAGGGATGATTGGAAACATGGAGCATGGATAGATTAATTTAATGGAAGTGACTAAGATCCAATATAGTCAAAGTTGCCTAACGGGATGTATGGCATTTGTTGTGTTATAGCTATACTAAGCATGCTCCTGAATACAAACCTCAGTCAGTAGATTTGATCCAACCAGGTTTCAAACCTGGACTTCGGTATGAGAGACAAGTCACCTTCAAGGTGACTTATGTATGGTTTTCTACTGTAATTTGTGGATTTTGTCTTTACTCATTAATTGTATTTAGTTTTACAGTTTATGAAATTAAATGGTTATAATTATATTTATGAATAGAATGTCTTTGTCATTTGATTAGATTTATAGCAGATGCAGATAAAACTGATTCTGAGATTTAAATATTTCTAAGATTAAAAACAATAATCAATTTCAGTCATAAATGTACAAATACATCCACAAAATTTCAAAGAAATGTGCATGTACAGAGGGAAGTCTATGGCCACTGATACATTACTATAAACTGATAGCTATTATCATCATGCTCATGATGTTAATGTTGGTACCTTAAATGCCACTTATCTCCTCATGACTAAGTTTGTCATGTCACTGAAAGTGGACGTTGCCACATTTCCTTGTTTTCATTGGAAAGAAACAAGACAAGCTATTAAAAAGAATTTAAAGAAAAAAATGAAAATTTGATATGTTGGATTCACATGGCTTTTTTCTAATCTCTCTTCTACAAACTATTCTTAAAAAGCTTATTCTTCTACCCACTTCTTGTTAATCAAGATAAACTTTCATTACTCATTTTACTGTAAATATAAGGAGGATACAGAGTGCTAAATTGTAGTCAGATTTTTAAAAAATGGGTTACTATGTGATGGCTTTGAAATTCCATGTTCTTTACATGACCATGAGTAAAAATGAATAGCAACTAACCACTTGAAAAAAGTTTTAATTAGTTATCAATTCAAACCATAATAAAGAATATCTGAGGAATGGTTAACACCACAAAAAACTTTGACATAAATTGTGAGATCTACATTTTTGGGCGGTTTAGTAGGATCTTGTCAATCTCTTTAGTTTACCAGTTATACAAAATTTGTTCAGAATGAATAAGCTTTCACATGCTATTCCCAGAAAATTCTAGATATACATTTTATGTCCTGTTAAAATATAAGGAACTTCTACTGGACGAGCTTCAATTCATATTAAAAGAACTACAATTACAACTATGCCTCAAAATATAAATTGATTGATAGGATAATATTGTAATCCTCATGAATAAAATAATAAATAAAATTAAAACCTTAAATTGTAAACTTAATAAATGTTTATGTAATGAAAATATCTTAATAAAATTGTAATAAAGATCAAGAGCCATTCTTGGGAGAATAAAAAATAATGAAATGTTTTCATTATAAAGGTTAGTTTTATGGCATGCACGCACATACTGTTTTTCTAAAACTACTTTTTTGGGGGGGATTCAGGGTGGTATGCAATACTTCCTCTACTTTCTATGTATAAATAAAAAAGCGGAAGCATTGTACTCTGACTCCACATGCAGTTGAGTATTGCTCTGCAAGTACCAGCAGCTGTTGGTAAAGAAAGAATATCCTTTGAGGAAAGTTATCCATAGTGAGCCTAGAATTACAAGGTAATGGTCATGAAAACACAGGCATGCCACAATATGTTAAGCTAAAGAAAACACTGCAACAGTAGCATTTATAGAGCCAATTTGAAATTCTCTGTGATCAAAATTTGTATTTGTAAACTTCAACACCATGTTACTTTATTATTATTATTATTATTATTATTATTATTATTATTATTATAACATTATTATTAATGATACTAATAATCATAAATAATACTACTACTACTATTAATAGATGGATAGCTTTCATTTCTATACTTCATTTACTGGGATTTTAACCACAGATTTTCATTCCAGGCAGAGGAATATATGTTGTTGGCTTCAGCTATCCAGTGGTACCAAAAGGCCGAGCTAGAGTTCGGGTACAAATTTCAGCAAGTCATTCAGAGGCTGACATTGACCGTGCTGTTGATGCATTTGTAGATACTGGAAAGAAACTGAACATCATTTCTTAAAACACTGAAATGCCTAAAATTCTGAATCCTGTGCTTTTATTACAAAGTATGATAGCATAATTAAATACTGGCTTATTCCGTTTTACCAGTGACTTTCTTTTCCACCAGTAAAACTCATTTCCTGTTCATCCTACTAAACCGCCCATTATTATTCTTAGATATAACTGAAATATACAGATTCTCATGCTGCACATATCAGTTTGCAATGTTCTAGTTGATATAAGCACAAGTGTAGTATTTTTGTTGAAGTAAGTTTTAATGAAGAAAACTGAAGGTGCAATATAAGTGTAGTGAAGTTATTCACGCACAACCTCTCTCATTGAAGTCTCTCAGGTAGTGGGCATTAGCTTTGCTTTTATTAACAGCTATAGCTTCGCTAGGATACTGTATATTTCCTTGGTATACAATTTAGCTTTGCATTCAATCCATTAATTGAGGTATTTATTTTTAAACTGTTAATTATGTTTAACCACTGGATGCAGTGACAGCTTTTGCTCATATAGGCTGTAATAATTATTTTGATATGTAATGCTGAATTTTGATAGTTTATTAAGAAATATTAAAGTGCAAAGCAGTCATCAATAATTAGCCCCAGTCCCTAGTTGGTTACTCTGAATGTACTGCATATCCAAAATAAAAAATTAATTAATTGCAATAAATTATTATAAAATTATACTTAAATGATATTTTCTTTCAAGAATACATCAGATTTATAATAAGCTAAAGCTACTAAAGTAGTACAAAAAGTATCTTGTTAAGAGCAAGGAAGTTTGCCAAATTACTGCAGTCACTTGCAGTGATCTGTACAGATTAAACAAGATGATTAAAAAGAAAAATTATCCCAAGACTGATATTCATGAATATCAGATATGAGAACTCAAGGAGAAAGGGAGGATAAGGCATAGGTTCTAATTCCAAGTCCATATACAGGCTAATGTGATCTAGTGGGAAATTACAACCTCTGGGAATGTTATATCCAAACCATTGCATTTTGGAAAGGGGAGAGTTAATGCCATTTGAATTCTGACACAACATACAATTGTGTTCCAGTTCTGCATGTCTGATAAATGCTATCATCCGAATCTTTTTTCTGTTATTGAGAGAAACATTGCAGTATCACTCATAATGAATTCTGCTTCAGGATATGATCCTAAAGCCATACTGTTCAAATCTTTATCCAGTGGCAGCTGCTGTGTAAGGGTGCAAGAGCACATGAACACCCAATTTTTGACACCTTCCGGATTTATTGGTTATTTTTTCTTTGGATGCTATTACACGTAACATACATGCTAATTTAAAATTTATGGCATTTTAATCTACCATGCTTCTCTTCTAAACTCAATGAGATATGGCAACAGAGTCACCAGCACAACTTGATTTGTGCACTTTTTAGCAATTTTTGTGCATGCACAACTGATATGATGCAATTATCTTACGGGTGAAATACACACGGATTGTGCACACTAGAATACATGCACTGGCCATTACCTTTTATCTCTCAGCAACAAGTTTATGTGAATGCCACTAGGCAGTATCACACTAGTGCACAAGTTTCATTCATAGGAGAGTACATGGGTGGGAAGTTAGGAAACCCCATTCACTTTTAAGTTTGGTATAAATTCTGCTAGATGGTAGCATACTAAAGTTATACCAATTCACTCATTGTATAACGAAATTTAGATGTGACATGAGTATATGTTATAATATAATAATTATACAGATAGAAAAGCTTATTTTCTGTATATATTATGGATTTCTGGGTGAGTTATGGTATATTATGTTATGATACTAAAGACTTCAATCAGAGAGTGATAAAAGACATTTGTGCGATTGAAAAACAGACGCATGGATTTGTTTTTATAAATAGTGTCAGCCATGATGCCTTATAGCTTTCCCTATTTAACACGTAACAATAGTGCAGTCTAACGTGTATTTATATTGATTAAGTATTGTGTGTACTATGTGGGGGGACAGGAAATTTTATAACAAGAAATTATGCTGTTTTCCTCTTCAGAAAATAAGGCTTAGTGAGTGCTAATAAATTAGTAATATTAATATTTGGCTGACAAAAGAATGCAAATAGAGAATAGCGAACGGTGCTGCCAAAGGTTACACATTACTTCGTTGTTGCTTTAAACCAACTTAATAATGTACAAGACAATAAAAGTCCACAAAACAACCCTTTCTTTTGTCAAAGTTATGCATTATTATTATTATTATTATTGTTAATTATTATTGGGAACAGCTGCAGTTGGATCAGTTTGTTCATAACCATTAAGCAGTAGATGCTATATAACATAACAGAGCTGTCTGAATCTAACATTTTGTGAACACCTAAAATGTATACTCAGAAGCCGCCACTTGCTTTTATCTTTCTATAAAGAGCATCAATGCCATATGTAACAGCATTTATACTCCATTTATCAAATGTCTTGCAGACACATCATAAATTCTAAGGAACTTGCCAAGCATGTATGAGAAATGAAAATCTTTATGTAACCAATTTATCACTGCAGTTTTATTATACAAATATTCAAGTTGTTCACAATATGTACAGAAATGTATTAACACTTCCTTTTTACATGATTACTTTGGCACGGAAAAATGAGCTGCATTTATACTCACTGCGGATTCTCAAACAAGTTAATACAATCAAAATATTTAAATCAGCCTTTAAACAAAATAAAAAACCAAACTCCCAGAGAAAACAAGATGACAGGCACAACTATACTTATAAAGGTAAAAGATAGTAAACAATACATTGATATTTTCCACAACAATTTCTTACAAATATTACCTATCAAATTTAACATCCAGAATTATTTTAAGGCAACAACAGCTAACACACAAATTAAGTATCCCAAATGACAAAACTTGTATGGAGAAAACATTCCCTTTATGATCCATTGTTTAAATATTACTTTGTCTTGTGCAGAAGTAAATGAAGATAAAGGTACATAATAAAATTCTAAAAACTGCAACAGTGAAGACTGTAAGAGCTGGTTTCCAACTGCATTTTGGAGTACATATGTAGGGCTGTTTATGGGTACTCGCTAAACAATGTTTATCTATTAAAATCATTAAAACCTTGCACTTTTTTTTCCCATTTCTTTCTTTTTTTTTCTTTCTTTTAGTTTCTAACCTGAGATAAAGGTTTTGATTTGAACAAACTTTTCTCTTTCTTTCTTGGATAGTTACACAAATTGTGTTTATCTGTATTGATTTCATTTCATTACACCCTGGAAACTTTCTACTCCATAGTGAAGCAACAGTAATAATGGTGCGTAATATAAAAGTCTTGTACTATGATATTAAAGAAACTTCTCTTACAATGAACACTTGTTACAAAAAGGAGTTGTAAGGGAGTAAAAGAACTTTTTTTTTGCAAATTACGTATGTGTCATAATGAAGAGATTAATTCATGTTATGTTTGTCTCACAATGGCGCACAAACAAAGCATACCACAAAGAAACTGCGACCAAACAATAAACAAATCAGCATTTGCATTTTCATTTCAATTACTAAAGTGCCACTCTGGTTCTATTTACACTTGTGCAGGCTTGTCTATTTTTAATTATAAAAAGCACTAACAATACGCTTTAAAATGTGATATAAAACTATTTCAATAATATCTTACAGCAATGCAAGAAGTGGCAAACTATTTATAGCAATTGCTCTGAAATTACAGTCTTTTAAGATACATAACATTACAAAAAAGACAAATCTCACCTAAAAGAACAAGCTCAAAGTTGCATGAATTTGTACAATTTCTGTCATTGCATGATTTCATTTCAACCATAGCTTTTAGAGGAGAAGGAGAAGGAGGAGGAGCAGAAGAAGAAGAAGAAGAAGAAGAAGAAGAAGAAGAAGAAGAAGAAGAAGAAGAAGAAGAAGAAGAAGACGGGGGAAAAAAAAGTATAGCATCTGAAATTTATGTACAATACTTTCATTCATGTAATCTTGAACTTCAGTGCCAACTGTTGACTATCTTCACTTTGAAATGTGTAATGCAAACTTATTATGCTTCAAGTTAAGTCAGAATAAAGTTTAGTGGCACTCTCCTTTAAATACTGAACGTTGAATCAGATTTGAACTATTCAGTGCTATGGCTGGGACTTGAACCTTGGATCTTTGGCTTCCTATTCTGCCTCCACCAATGCACTACCATGGCAAAGCACTCCAACACTTACAGAACTCCTCTCAGCTGTTCATATATGAGAAGCATTGGAACAAAATGCAGTAATTCCACTGTGGATGAAATGCTTTCTGATATGGATTCCCCCTATTTCGACAGTGCTGAATCGACCTGTGCAATGCACTTCTTTGAAATAGCACTGTTTCCTATCATAAAATGGCTTTGAAATACATTTGTTTCAGAAGGCACTTAGTCCATTAAAATGAATGGAACAAAATGAATTCTTTTACAGATGTAAAGAATTGCTTATGCAATACTGTGTATGTATACATGCTTTTGCTGCATTTGCGTTCTGTGGAACTAGAAATGTATGTGTTGCTGCCAAACATCAGATATCACTTCCTGGGTTTTCTTAGCGATGTTATGTCATCCTAAGTGAATGAAAGAATGAAATCAGATCCGTTTACTTAAAGGTCTGATATAGGGAGCTGTGTCAAGGAAGCACTGATAGTAAA
This sequence comes from Deroplatys truncata, assembly GCA_030765065.1. Lineage (NCBI taxonomy): Eukaryota > Metazoa > Arthropoda > Insecta > Mantodea > Mantidae > Deroplatys > Deroplatys truncata. The sequence goes on from CM060978.1 coordinate 124,119,490, forward strand.
TTTGCTAAAGTATTACAGCATGGAAAAGAAATAATTGTTACAGGCAATGGTAGTGGTACCAAAAAGAGAATGAAAACGCAGGAAATTAAGAGAAGCAAATAAAAATGAACTAAACTGTATGCCATGTCAATGAAATGTATTTACTCTCATGCAAATTAATGCAGTGGAATGCCTGCAAAGGATATTGAGAAGACTTTCTGTATTGTTTTGTCTTTCAACCAGTTTTAAAAAAATATTGAGAAGTATCACATTCTGTTTTTCTTTCATTATCCTTTAGATACAGCGATAAAGATCCAAACCTAATGAACTTTTTTCCATTCTCTATACCATTCATGTCTCCACTGACGTTACAGGAAGTTACATTTAAGTGTACACCACAGGTCCAGGGTTTAACACTCCAAAGCAGAATCAACAAAGCAAAGAAGGATGTTGATGCACTCTTATAGAAGAGGTTTGACAGTGAATGGAGATGAAGGCTGAGCTGCAGTTTTATGTGAAGCTGTGGATGAAGAGTGTATTCTGTAGCAAAAACTAGAAGGAAGATGAATGTGACTGTTCGGAGGAAGAAATGGGCATTGTTTAAATACAGAAATACAGTTGTGTCTGTTGAAAGAAGCATTGCATAAAAGTGCTTACAGAAAAAGTGACAAATTTGAAGACTCATGTTTCTTTTAAAAAAATGCACAAAGTAAATTATAAATCTGCTTTTGTAAGTGAAATTGAAATTGTTTATCAAAATATCATAAATATAATTTTTGCCATTTTTTCTTAATCTCTATAATGATATTTTCAGTATAATTGGTTCAAAATGCATTAAGTGCAAACCATTTTTCATTATTTAATGTGGTATTCAACACAAAATGATTTTAATGATAGTAGTATTTAGGAAAGTGGCATTTGCAATACAGTTAGGTATGAAGAGTTTTAAAAATTGTTAGTAAGTTTAGGAGATATCAGTTTTTCCTCTCTCCTGGAAAGCTTTTCATTATGCACTTGTGCTTTTTGATTCGAGTTCCTTATATATCCTGGGATATTTTCAAGCCAAACTCAATAACTTTTAAGACTCTGTATTTAAAAGGCAACTTAAATGCTGCAAGTACTATTAATTTCATAAGCATTGTCACAAAGACTTTTGGAATTTTAATTCAGATTCTTGTTCCCCCTCCTCCTGAATCTCTTTTCAAGCATTCTGCATACCTTTGAGTTGCATATTGTAAGCAATTAATGCAAAACTAAATTGTTTTAGCAAAATAACAGTTACCCCCATAATAAGTTTGGTATTATAGAAGTATCACACTATGAACAACAATAATAAATGCTTTTGGTGCTACAGCAGAACCTCTATTTACACTTCCAGGATTAACATTTTACTGCTGCAGCTTGTGATATGCCTTATGCAGAGATACATATGAAGCGTTAACAGTAGTGAGGGAAAAACTAAATTCTAATTGGCACATGCTTCTTGAGTTAACTACTGAGAGCTTGCTGTCTTACAGACCAGTCATTTCAGGAAGATAAATCCCAAGGTCAGCAATGACTGGCAAGTTAGATGATGAACCCTCCAGCAGTTCACTGAGAATAGTATGTCAATTACTAGGTAATTGCTCCCTCGACTAACCCATGAAATCACAAAAGTGGTTAAACAATCATCAGTAAAAATCAGGCAATATTAAAATTTGTTTAGGAAAATGTTGCGCTTTCATTAACCATTATATACATGAAGCATTTGCTAAATGCACAAATGATAACTCATGTCAAGGAAAGTGTGTGAGCTCTTCTGCCTTGCTCAAAACTTTATCTTTAAGCTCTCCTTATACACAGGACTGTTTATACTCGAGTTGATTCTTGATTTTTAGTATGTGTTAAGCCAATTTGTTTCAGCATTCATCAATAATAACTGTATTAAAGTATAATACATTCTCATATCCCAACCTGTACAAGATCTCTTATTCTGTTTATGTGCACATCAGAATGTCACATGTCTAAAAAAAATCACCTCTCTTAACGTACACTTTTTGCAACCCAGAACAGTGTAAAAAAGAGATTCTTCCACAAATTTACTTTTTCACTGCAAGATAAATACACATTACTCAGTTACATGTTGAGAAGAGAATGTAGTGCGCAAACTCTGCAAACTTTCTTACAGCTTAAAATGCTGTCTGAAATTCAAAGAATTAATTTACTTCATTATAAAACTAGGCTTTCTTTCAAAGGCCTTAAAAACAATTTTTTTTTAATGTTCTTTAACCCTATAGGTCACATCAGATGATGAAGGAATTAAATGGGTGAAATTATGCTCAAATGAGTCTGGGATCCATAAATCTTAACCCGGCAGTGGTTGCGCTATGAATATTTCACTCACATTTTTTAAAATAGTGATAACTGAAAAACCATTAATGTTATAAATCCTGTTTGCTCTTTATCTGAGTTTATAACTTTGAATCACATTTATTCAGTTTTTGGAGTTTCTAAATAACATGCTTTGGTCATAAAGAGAGCATACTAAGGTGCTGCACCTTGCGAGAATTTTACTAAACATAGCAACCAACCATGGGTAGGCGATTTGCTAGAAGCAGAAAGATTATTGTGACTGCTATTCAACTGGTATAACGATATACAGTAGACCCTCGTTTAACCGAATTCCAAGAGACTGAAAAATAGCCAATTTGGTTTAACGAAATTTGTATTAATGAGGTTTTGTACAAATAGTCCCGTATTATCTTAAATGGTAAAATATGATGGTTGAGTTCGCTTTTTCTCTTGTTATGCATACCAACAAATGAGGGTGTTCTACTTCTAAGTAAAAGTAAAAGTAACTGCCGTATACGGTATGTCTGGCATGTGTTTAATTGAGAAAGTATACTGTCAAATGCTTGTCGTAATTTTCTTAAAACAGTACTATTTGGAACAATATTGTACTCATTGAATTAGTGAGCCATATAATACAACAAACAATTACCTTAAGAAACACATTAAATATACCATTCTTTTAACACATTTTAGTTCTATAAATTGAAAAAATCATTAATTGTTGTTGGCGGACCGTTAGTCATAATATCATGGCACTCTCTGAAGATACCACATCCAGTCAGCCTGAAATGCCATGGAGACATCGGAAGTGGCAGCAAATCTCTCAAGAACAGAAATTGCAGCTGCAACTTCAGCTATCTTCATGTTCCTCCTCAGAAGATGACAGTAAAGAATTATTCTTCTCTTCTGCATCTTCAGCAGATGACTGGTTCTTCAGCAGCACAAATGTTGTTGCCCACCTACGTCCATTCTTACATAATGACGTACAAGAGGGCACCAACCGGGTGTAAGCGTGTAGAAGAGCATTATCAGGATCCCAATTGTATCCACATTATAAGTTCAGATGTGGATCATCAGTTTCCTCTTCAGTTTCAGCAGCGTTATCAGTTGCTGTTCATGCATTCTTAAAACAGTTAGTTATAGTCTCTGCTGTAACTTCATCCCAAGCAGCAGATATGTTGTGGATAGCTTGCAGTACATTCCAATGTGGAACTTTTTCTGTAGTTCTATTGCACTATGGAAGCCTTAACCAGTCAGCATATGTAATTATGCTTCATTGAGGCGATTATTCCTTGAACCAATGGTTGCAGACAGCTCGTGGTGTTAGCTAGTAAAAAGACAACTTCTATGTTCTGAAGTTCCAGGTCATCGAACTCATGTGCCGACCTGTGGTCCAAAGTTAGCAAAATGTTTCTCTTTCTCGCAGCCATTTGTTGTTGAATCTTCAAGAGATTGGGTCATTCAAGCTTTATTATTCTCATACTGACTTGGCAGATTGAATAGGTTGACCTTTTTAAAACAACGTGTTTTTTTTGTATTTTCCAATCACTAATGGTTTGAGCTTCTCAAAACCATCTGAATTACAATACAAGACCACCGTCAGTCTCTCCTTGCTGCATTTTCCACCCTTGGCACATAGGTTTTCAGGCATCAAGTTATAGAAAACGCTTGCTTCACCCATATTAAACACATTTTTTGGGTGATGATGAGAGAGCTTAGATTGAAACTCCCATAACCACTCATTGGCATGTTCCTCGTTTACTCTATGTGTCTCCTCACAGACACTGACAACACTGATTTTATTCCTCTTCTGAAAACGCCATAGCCATCCCTCAGTAGGCACAAACCTAGAAATTCCTTCTTTCCCTGGGATTTCCTGAGTCTTTTTTTGAAGCATGGGGCGGACAGTGAAAAAGAAAAATGAGAAAAATTATGTGAAATGCGTAACGGAAAATTTCGTAGTGCACAGCACAACATACATATTCGGTTTAAATGAAGTATAACGTATGGAATATGTAATGAGGGGACCAAACTTTAGTTCATAGTACGAATTATCCAAAATTCGGTTTAAGCGGTAGATTTTTCCATGTAATTCGGCAGGGACTGAGCAGCTACTACGGATTAACCAAGGTTTCGGTTTATCCAATTTCGAATTAGTGAGGGTCTACTGTATTTGGTCATCTTTTGTTGTCTAAAAGCTTTTTGGTGTGTCGGCAAAACCAGGAATGTGGCTTATTGGCCACTACCTGTTAAAAGGGTTGTTTCAAACAATACATACCTTTTGTACAGATGCTCTTTTGTTGAGGACTGACAGAGTTTTAGTATCTTATTGATTTTTGTTGTGATGTAAGTATGCATTTTTCTGACATGTAACATATTCTGTGAAGTTGTGGCTTGGTTTTGAAAATGCATAGAGCCAGAAAAATTCTATTCAATATGACATTTTCATATTATAGGCATATTACTCTGTAGTGATCAGTCAAATTTTGCTCTGTACTCCTGTATCACAAGCCCTAGTTGCAATATGACAATATTTCATATTTGTGTATATAATGTATTTTATTTTTCAGTAAAAATGTTTTACAACTACTAAATTTTCTTATGTATAAAATTTTGAAAATAATCTAAGGTGTCAATATTTCCTATAAAAACCGAAATAGTGTGCCACATTCACACTAAAAGTACAGAGAATGCCAAAAGACTGAATATTGTAATATTGTGGTGTGAAAACAAAAATTAATTTGTTTTTCTTTACCACTTTACTCCAAACTTTACATTTCAATTAAAATAATTACAGAAATCCTGAAGATTGTCTACGTGAATGGTAAACTTGTGCCATGAGCAACCTTGTAAATTTTCAGGTAGCCATGAAGTCAAAAAAGACCTACATTAATATTTATTTAGTGTGTCAAAAGAAAGATTTACATGAAAACAAGTATAATATGTTTTGTAATATATATTTTACAATTCAACTGGAATATTACAGAAATCCCAAGGATTATCTGTGTGAATGGAAAACTCTCACCACAACCAAATTTTTAACTTTTCAGGTAGTGAAAATGTCAAAAGACCAAGTGGGACTATATTATATTATGGTTTCAAACAACAGATGTTGAAAACATGAATAATATGTTTTGCTAACTAAACTTTACATTTTGACCAGAATTACAGAAATCTCCAGGATTGTCTGTAAGAGTAAAAAACTAACAGCATGATCAACTTCGTAACTTTTCAGGTAGCGATCGCTGCCAGGCTAAATTTACCTGTCATTCGTCTTCTCAGGATAAGAGAAAACCTTATCCGGCTAACTCACCCTAACCGACATTTGAACTTGGAACTTCTTGAATGTGAGGCAGACAGAGGTGGGCACCCCTTCCAAAAAAAAAAAAAAAAATTTGTCCTTAGTTCTTTAAAACATTCATATTTATTACCATACATAATTACAAAGGGAACTGTGTTTGAATTATTAAATAATCTGCAATTTGTTTCCTTGGAATGATGAGAGATGGTTTAAATCTGAACCCAAATCTCTTTATGAAACTAATTTACAACTACTGAGACTGCCCCTGCAGTCTATTCATTCACATACTGTTGTCTAAATCAAGGTCTAATTCCTGACTGGATTAAGTTTTCCTAAATTAACATCATTCCCTACCCTCCCTCAAGTATGGAATATAGGCTGGAAGGTCAAATGCAACAGATAATATTGAACACATTTCAGTGCTTGTAAAGCATCAGATCAGTAGTTCAAAACCTAACATAACAATGCAGCACCAACAAAAGTCTTAAGTGCCATGCAAGTTCAGTTAGCACTTAGAATTAGCTCTTTCCAAAATCTAGCTTAAACATTTTTTCGTATGTTTGAATTTAGCAAATTTCATCTCAAACCTTGGTAAAACATTTCTTATGCACTTTTGTGAAAACTCCATTAAAATATTGTTACTATTCAGCACAAAGAAGGTGACACAGCAAACTGTTGCTTATTAACCAAAGCTGCTGAAATCTTATGTGAATATAGAAGGTGTTTCAAAAGTAACAGTAATTAAGGAGAATAGCACAAATTAAGGAGCTAATGAATCCACAAGTTACAATGCTCCAAATATATAATTTCGAAAATGCAAAAAGAAGATCTGTTAGATTGACGTTATACTGGCAACTTTTTGAATGAAAGCACAACGAAAGTAACAGAACATGTACATATGCACTCTCTTATAGATTCTGGTATAGCAATAATAAAAGCTCTTTTGTCTGGGCAATGAGTCCTGAGAGAGATTATAGAGATGGAGAATGACATGCACAATGCAAACCCTCTATGAAAAATGGGTTCTATTGCAGGCTAAAAGATTTTTCAAGTCCAGTCAATGCAGAGTTGGGGCAGCAGCATGTGTACTAATTGAAGGAAAGCATTTATGATAGGAAAGATGTTGGTTCTCTTCAATTATTGTCTCAACACATTTACAACACGCTCAAGTTTTTCAGTTGTAACTCAATTCTCTTATTGCGGGTGTAATCCAGAAATCTCCTGTTTAGGCTCTTAGATATTTTTCTCTCCTGTTCTTTCTCAAAATAAATGTTTGGAACTTTATTTCAATTACTTTTACCAGTAATATCACAGTGTCACAGAAGGGAAATCATCTAGTCAGAACAATTGGTCTAAAAATACATCAGATAGAACTTATGAAACGCAAATATATCCAAGTAGATATAAGTCAGTATCACTGCCAAACTGCATAGCTCTTGCTTTTGGCTCAAAATGGCAAATACTATTCTATTTCTAAGCTTATAAGATGAGGTTGTTATGGAATGTTATCCAACTTGTGTCTGTTCTACACTGAAAGGATGTCAAGTGCAAGTGCAATGTGAGCAAGCAATAACTAGAAAAGTGCTATTTTCAATTCAAGTTTTATACTTCATGCTGTAGAACTCCTTATCACATCAGTTCTGGGCCCCCAGACAATTCATGGTGTCATATCCCCTTGTTCTTCACAAAGCTCCATAATTTATGCAATTATTGAAAAATAGTGATATACAAATAAAGGAGAATAACATAAAATTACATACCATGGGAAAATGAATGCTCACATTTGGATATTTTATTACCTAGGTCCTTGCGGACCTCTTAAGCCCCGTATCCTCAAAACCTGTCCTCCTGTCTCCACCTTATGGGTGGTTCTGCTCCACTACACTTACTAAAGTGGAATCTATCCTCACAAAGGTCGGTTTGATATCTCGATAATACAGGGTTATGCACAACATATTAAGTAATCTCTGAACAATTGGTTTGTTGTTGAATGACTCAATTCTAAGCAAAAGTTTCATCAAGAATATTCTGCAATGAAGCCCTAAAAGTAAAATATGAAGTTGAAGTTCCTACAGGAAATAATCCATAAGTTATTAAAATGGATAAGCTTCCTTATCCTGCCAGTCAATAACAGAAGAATTGGGTAGCACACACAAGTTTCTAGTTGCACGGCAGTAAGTAATTCAAAATAATGTAATAAAGCATAATCTATAAGTGGGGAAAAAGTGCACACAACTAATATGAAGGACTCATCACACATTTCATATAAAGAATACATGTAAAGAAAAAATATATTACAGAATAAATCACACATAAAAATAACCTTTACAGGAAGTTCATCAGAAATGTACAGTATGGGCCTGTGGCAAACATTTTTATTTCAATGCTTTTGCCCCAAAATTCAGTTTGAAGTATGCTAAGTCTGTCTACAGTGATTTCTTGTTTGCAGGTTTCAAGGAATAAAAGTGTTATTCAACTTCAACAGGAGAAATAAAGCCCAAGACCAAAATAGAATATGCAAAAGTAGTATTATCAGAAATAATGAAATCTAAAAGCTCACTGTAGTTCTTGGTGCATAATAAGCAAATATCTTTGTGACAGCTAAACTCCTTTCTTATAAATTAAGTTTGCTGTGAAAGGCTTCAATATGCTGCTTGGCTAGTAAACTGGTATTCCTTTTGGATATGTTTTCAGCTTCTGCATATTACTACAAAAAATGAAACTGAAACTTGAAATATTATGCAAGTTGCACATATTTGCCTCATTAAAATAATCTGCATTATTTAACTTAATGTCCACTGTTCAAAAGATTGTGCTATGGAGCTGCAGTTTGAGTATCAGCACCTGAAAGTGGAAAGAATGCAATATTATTATAAAACAATAGGTAAGCAACACGTTTTACAACTATGATCCAAATCTTCTATCCTATTGGTATATTCCATTATGTATTTCTTTGAACATTTTTCCCTTAGTGAAGTCTTTTATGATGAATAACAGTTCTATTATGGTGTGCTAGTGAACAAAATTATTGCTGTAATTTATAAACATTATCGCTAGGGCTATGGAAGTTCATACATTTGCAAAATATTTATAGGATGTTTCTGAAATAACTATTGAGTTTTTGAGAGTTGTTGAAACAATCTTGATCATTTTCTAAAAAGAATGTGGGGGGTCTATGATTTGCAATTAAACCACTATGCAATGCTAACTTTGACATTGCATAATCTGAAGGAAGTACATGAGTGATAATTAAGGGATACAAGGAAAAAGAATTCATTATGAATAATGTAGACAATGTAAACAATAGTGTGCAAAATCAGCTTTTAATAAAATTTATTTTTCAGAAGATCCCACAAGAATCATTTGAAAAGTCTACCAGAGACTTTGACTTAACAATTCATATTGCTATACCACAGAGTGTGACTTTTAAGGAGTATTCTGTGTGCTTGAAGTACACAAGATCAAGTGACTATGCTGGCGAATGAAACAGCCCAACCCAGATATATCGTAACTGCACTCCTGTGATGCTCACTTTATCATGGTAATTATACATCAAAATCACCAAATTCCTTTCTATAAAATTATTGCTTACATTGAATTTACAATACTTAAAAAAAACAAAAAAAACACCACCTATTTCAGAAACAGGATGCTTATAGACTGTGTGTACAAGTTATAAATTTTTCTGGTAATAATTCTTCTGATTGGACTCAAAAGGTGCTGCATTGATAGAATCACTTCAAAATATACGTCAGAAACTGAGTTAGGAAAACCCTTGTTCTTTTAAAATATTTGCATCACATCACTTGCAAAGTTTTAACTCCCTTAAAGTGAAACCCTGTGTGTTTTTACTTTCTTTACCACCTACCTATAGCAGGTAGAAGAAATATTGTATCCACACAAAAATTTGATATTGAAACTTCATCAGAAATACACATAAATAAACATGGTAAATACCAGTGGCTGCCGCTAAGGTGTACCCCCCAAAAAACAACAAACAAACAAACAAACAAAAACAGTGAAAACAAATCCCTCAAATTCGTGTTTACCAATTTCGTGCAGTGGCATCGAACATATTAGGCAGTTGACAGAATTGAATGTACTTTCCTTTTAGTGCCCAATATCAGTTATTCCGGTCTTATACCAATGGACATTTCCCCCAAATAACATGTAAGAAAAATGAAAAAAGAGCTCTGTTTTCCTCAGCCACAAATCCATTTATTCTTTTGGTAAATTTGTGGATCAAACTTATGATATTGATTTTTGTTTGCTGCTACAGATTCAGATTTAGGAGTGGCCTACCTAATGCTTTCATTTGAATTTTTTCAATGAGTGTCCTGTTGCTAAACAATTTTAACAATTCGCTACTTTGTTCATGTTTGTAACTTTCAACTGGATATTCACTTAAAGAAAACATTCTACACACAGCTACACTGTTTTAGTTACCTGAATTTGTAGTGAACTACATCTTTGAACTGAACTGTTACTACATGAAGATAAACTTAAGTTTCGAAAACAGGTGCTCAACACGTGGTGAATGTTAGGTTTTTCTTCTGTGGTGGATAGAATACCACATATTCAATCATTACCAATAACCCTGCTGCTATGAAATACATATAAAAATATTGAAATAATGCCTCTTAGTTTCAAAACCATATATTTGTATTTATAAGGATATTTTAATGTATTATTTCTGTATTCGATTTAAGCATTAATTTCCATTTCCAAATGCATTAGCATTAACTTGCAGCAAGATGGTGACACTATATTAAGGGAAGGTTGAGCAGGGAATATGTATTATTCCATTGTCACTAGGTTCTGTGCTTTACTGCGTTCTAGCTCTGAGTCAGAGCAATCTTGGCTTCACCTCTCCCATAAAAACCATGTGGAAACATACACACTAGCCTTACAGTGCTTATGAGCATTGATGGTGCCAATCTGGAATTGGCTCCAAGCTTCAGAAAACTACCTGCAGAGTGCGCACTGCTTAATGCATCTGTTCAAATGAGGGAACACATACTTGGAAACAATGTTTTATGTGCAAGTCCTATATACATATCTTTCTTTCCTTTTGGCACAAGTGATGCCATGGCACAACAGCACTATCCAAGAAGTCACCCCTGGTAAATACCAAACTGATATATAAGTTCAATATCTTCCAAGAATGTGATACCAAGATTTCTAAAAAAGTTTCGCAGACCCAAACTATCCTTTACAGGACAAAGTTTTCATCATTTTTTATTTTATAAAAATGGAACTATACTTAAGTATATTTTCTACTTAAAATCAAACCAATACATAATCTCTTTTTAAAATTGAGGGTCAAACATTTAAAATAATTTTTTAAGAAGAATTTTATTAATATAACTATTTTGCGATTTCTTATGAGGTAAGATTGGCATTAATTTATTATCTTTGTTATCGATATGATAAGTTAATATATTTAGCATGAAAAAGTGTGGTTGAAATATATGTTTGATATATTGACATGAGGAATAAAATGTATCTTGAATTTTCTATGAATAGCCTGTGAAAATCCTTCATTCTGAGTGAAATTTATATACCTATAAGAAACAGATGAGATAAACATTTACTTCAGAAACAATGTCCAGGATTTTAAAACATGCAATTTGTGTTACATCACTTTCTTTGTAGCTTTAGATGTTTACAAGATATTTTCTGTTCGTTGGAATTTCAAATATTTCAAGCTACAATCTTCTGAAATGTTATGTGTATTCGAAATATCAAGGCTAGCATACATATATCAACGTAATTTTTAAACATTTAACTAGTATTTGGGTCCTGTATGCTTTATATACACTGCCGTTTGTGAAAATTGCAACACCAAGAATGAAACACATGAAATTCAATGAATTTAATACCACAGGTTAGGTACATGAGAAGTAACAAATGATAAACTTTTCAAATCTATACATGACCTTTGAGCCCTAATATTCAGTATTTGTTTGGCCTCCATGTGCTGCAATTAGAGCTGCTATATGCCGTGGCTTTGAATCAAAAAGGTTCTGAATAAGTTCCTGAGGGATTTCCCTCTATACAGTTTGTATTTGAGCCCAATTCGTGACACTGGTTACTGGAGGATAGTGACGCACCAGGTGCCGACCAACCATATCCCAGACATATTCAATGGGTGACATGTCAGGCGAATGTGTAGACCAGGGAAGCAATGGTACCCATCGTTCTTCAAAGAAGGCTTGTACATTCCTCACAATATGTGACCAGGAATTGTCCTGTTGAAATGTGGCCTGTGGAAATGCCTGAAGCAGGCGAGATCAGTTGTAACCAATGGCACCCCAAACCATCACACCTGGTGTTTGTCCACCATGCCGCTCAACAATGTAGCCCTCCAGGTTGCGCTCACCACGGTACCGCCGGAAAGTATGCGGCCATCACTGTAGGACATGTTGAAGCGGGACTCGTCCAAAAAGACTGCATTTTGCCACTCAGCACCCAGTGACGGTGTTCACATGCCCATTGCAGTCGGAGAAGCTTGTGGTTTTCTGGACAATGGAAGCCCACATAACGGCATACATGCAACCAGTCTAACCTGCAGCAGACGGTGACAAACCGTTGATGCAGACAAATTTACACCTGTTGCAGTGCTCCAGCATCGAGCCAATACTGTGGATGAAGCTGTATGGTCTGTTATGGCCATACAGACAAGATGACGGTCATCCTGTGCTGTGGTCATGTTCCGTGGTCCAGTACCCACTCTTTGCTGTGTACAACCTTCATCTATCCACTGCTTCCACACGCGCATCACTGTCATAGTAGCATGCCCTGTATGAGCCGAAATGTCACGGTATGACAAACCCGCTTCCCGGAGACCGATCATTCTGCCCTGTTCGAACTCACTCACATGCTGATTATGGCTTTCTTTGACATCGACGAGACATACTGGCACTCACTTTATTGTTTCCACCTTGTTTGACAACTCTGCACTGACTACACTGGGTGCAACGCTGACCTTGTCAGACCGACACAAGAGGGCTCTGCTCGACCTATGAGTACCCCATCTCTCTGCAAACCTATTACTTATTGCTTGCACACACTACTACACTTCCACCAAGTTTGGAGTTATTAGGGAAGTTCTTTCTTGGTGTTGCAATTTTCACAAACAGCAGTGTAGTTACAACAAAATGTGTATTCAAAACTGTTTTAGAAAACAATTATAATGATTAACAAGAAGTAAAAAAACAAGCCTTTTTTTTATGAAAAACTTGCAGAATAAATATAAAAGTAAGTTATAATGGATAGAGAAAATCATGATTGTAACTCATCACAATTTTTTCAAAAACAAAATAGAATAGGACAGAAAAGTGAAAGAAACAGTAAGGTATTTAAAAAACCCTGCTTATAAAAAGCTTTGCACAATATTCGGATAATCTTGAAAGAAAACTGTGGCAACATCATTTAAACACTTATGAGCAACGTTCTAAGAGACAGATGCATGTTTAAAGTGTTCTGCAACATTACAGAAGCAAACTTTGTTTGTAAAATATTGGTTGTGAACTGCAATCCATCAATGATCATTTGCAACAAGACCACACCTGCTACAAACTCTTAATAAACAATATAATCCTCTTTTCTCCTATCAAGGGAATATTAATTCTTTTAGTTTCATAATGCATAGATATTTATTGAATTATTTTGGACTTTTAAAGAGCATATCTGCATGCATATGTTGTATGTTTACAGGCCATGAACTTCCTGGACCCAGTCCTCTCTTGCATATGTGGAGATGAAGGATAAACAAGCTGTGCAAAAATAAATCTATATCACACTTTCTTGCTATGGTTTGCATGCCTAACTATATATGGAGTGCTGTCCTGCTTAAACTCAGATTTTATAATATGGGAGGCTTGTGCATACACATACTTTCTTGTGACAGTGTCAGTATAACTCTGGAGTATTACTCGCGCAAAACTTCTGGAATCGTGACCTTGATTGCCACCCCAGTTGCTGAGCCTAGGAATGGTTTATGTTTAGCTTAATCAGCGAAAGTGATATAATACCTTTGCTTACTCACAGCGCGTAACACATACAGTCTGCATAGAAAGTGTCTGCATCTGGTTGTAATTTTAAAGAGAGCAGCAGTATCTAAATAGTACTTATTTTATATTTGTTATATTTATAACCATGGCTCCTACGTTTTCAAAGTTGAGTGCTAAGTTGTTACACAGTCAAAGTAGGGAAATAATTGCAAATGTCCTCGACTTCATGAAGCAAAAAGCAGGGATGAAGGAAGAAAATATACGTTCGTCCGAGTTCCACAAAAGCCATAAGAGAGTGACAGAAAGAGTAGTCAAAGCAACTGGTGTTTCACCGAGTTCCATTTCCAGAGTTCTCAAAGATAAGAAAAAAAACATATGGATGAAAGAATGCCATTTGACACGCCTGGGAAGAAACATAAGGTCCCTAAACGTATTACAAAAATAGACGATTTTGAATGCGTCATTTGGCGCACGATTCACAATTCCTATGTGGAAGAAAAAACTGTGTTAATAATAAGCAGATTGTTCATCCAGCTGAAACACAGCACAAACTTTCAAGGTGGTGCTACAAATCTCAGAAAAATTATTAAAGATTTAAGGTTCAAGTGGAATAAACCGAAATCAAATAGAAGAGTTCTAACAGAAAAGCAAAATAAATAAATAAATAAAATGAAATAATAATAATAATAATAATAATAATAATAATAATAATAATAATAATAATAATAAAAATAAAAAAATAGAAATAAAAATAAAAAGTAAATGTTGCCATGATAGCTTAGTCGGTTAGAGCAACGGCACGGAAAGCCTAAGATCTGTGGTTCAAATCCTGGCTATGGCATTTAATTTTTCAGTATGATTCTGCCTTTCCAAATGACTAATTTTATATGTACTTATATCAATGTGTACTTATATCAGCATCAATTTTCAAGGTGGTGCTACAAATTTCAGAAAAATACTATAATGTATGAAGATGAGTCATACATACACAGCAGTCATACAGCATCTAAAAGTTGGAGAGACGATAGCGAATTAGGTTTGCAGGCACCTGTTGCCAAAGGGCAAATACTTATTATCGTTCATGCTGTTGGAAAGATCGGCTTCGTTCCAAATGCCCTTCTTTTACAAGTCGCAACAAACAACAGGAGATTTTCATCAAGAAATGAATACAGAAAATTACATGAAGTGAATCAACGCCATGTTGATACCTAATATGCCTGCTGGGTCTGTTCTGGTCATCGACAATGCTTTACAATGCATCAACACTCAAATTCACAAACCACCTACCTCAACTTCCTTGAAAGAAGAAATGAGAGCTTGGTTACTTAGACATAATAAAGCTTTAGATGAAAGCATGAGTAAAACAAAGCTATATAACTTAATTAAAGCCAACAAACAGCTTCAGAAGTCATACATACTTGACCAGATAGTAATACAACATAATGTACTTAGACTGTCATCGTATCGCCCAGATCTAAACCCAATCAAATTAATCTGGGCTGATATAAAAAAATGGGTGGCATGCCGAAATATCACTTTTAAATTAAAATATGTGGAGCAGTTATAATGCCAGCAATTTGCTGAAATTGGAAGGCCAGAATGGGAAAATGTATGGTGACATGCTGAATAAATTAAGAATCATTATTCCGAAAAATACGGAATTGCAGAAAATCAAATAGAAATAATTCTCATCCAGGATAATGGCGCAGAAAGTAGTGACAGCAGTGATGACGGCAATAATGTGAGTGATTCCGCAGAAGAGGAAGGGTTGTTAGATGTGGAAGAATTGGAGGCAATGATTGACAGCGTTTTTTATATACTGTATATAACTAAGTTTCTCAGCGCAAAGCAGTGCATAACCGGTGTGGATATTTGACGATGACTGTCCCACGCACTCCTGCAGCATGCAGACGACCGGTCACCACCTGATCTGGTAAGCAACTCGCATCATAGCTCTCATTAAGATTTTCACGTGTCTAGAACTGTTGCGCCGATTATAGCTGCTGGGTTTTTTCCATTTTTCTATTCTGTTTCATTGAATATGGATATACAGGCCAATTTTGGCTCTTTATTGCAAATATGACAGATCTTTAATGACTTCAAGCCCAAAGGGGTAAATGGGGATGCTTAAAATATTTTAAAATTGAGTTACTTAAGGAGGACCTGAGGGATCACAAGAGCATATAACTTCGGTGCTCTGCCAAACTGAGGGTCACAGGTTCGAATCCAGCCATGGGCATGAGTGTTTTTGTGTGTGTGTTGTATGTGTAATTGCAGTAATAAGTGGTAAAGTAAACAATAACACACAGTACTCATAAACTGGGTAAACAAAAAAAGTAATATTTTTGGAATGATTTTAACGGAAACCAATAACATTTGGATTCTAGAAACTGACAAAAATAATAAGCTACACTTATATTCTATCCTTATTTTCAATCCCTAACATACAAATCAATATTCTTTGGCCTATCTACATGAAACTTTGTACACTTCTGTTATAGGACCCAATGAAAATGACAAGCTACCTTACAACTCTAAAACACTACCCCTACCATACTTTTAACCCCTTTAGAAACCTGCACAGTTTAAACCATATGGTCAAAACATTGCACAATTATACAATAGGAGTTGACAAAAATCTTAGGTTACGTTACAACTTCCAAAAACTACCTAATCCTTATTTTGAATTTACACAGCGCTCACAATTTTTAAAGCTAACCTTACTTTATTTTCAACCCCTTATAGATAACACTACTGCTTGGCCAGCCAAGATATAAATTTGTGTTCTTGGAAATAGAATTTGGTAAAAATTATAGATACCATACAACTTCAAAAAGCTATCCATACTCATATTTTTCAACCCCCAATGGGCAAATTTTCATTATATTCTCCAAATTATTCGAACGATTACTTCTACCTTTCCTCCTTACACATCTTCAAGGAAACATACCACCAACACAGTTCGGATTTAGATCACATCACTCTTGTCCGCAACAGTTACATCGGGTAGTCAATACAATATTGGATGCTTACAAAGAAAAATCAGTATGTCTTGGACTGTTCCTTGATACTGAAAAAGCTTTCGACAAGGTTCGGCATGAAGGTCTGCTTTACAAACTGAAACCTCATCTCTCAGATATCTATATAGAATAGTTCAATCTTACCCATGCAAGTGAACTTTCACAATCAAATATGAAACTGTGCAATCAACATCCAAACCAATTCACTCTGGTGTTCCACAAGGCAGTGTTCTGGGAACACTGTTATATTCTGCATATACATCTGACTTCTTACAAAGAGATGACTTGACAATAGCACACTTTGCTGATGACATAGCTATTCTAAGCAAAGACACCTGTGACGCTACTGCTAGACAACTTCAGGAATTCTGTAATGGCATTCATACTTGGTGTATGCAATGGAGGGTTCAAATGAACCCACGAAATCACATCAGGTTAAATTTTCACCTATAAGAAGAAAAATACACATCATCCAATAATGCTACATAATGTCCCAATTTCTACATTTGAGTCGGTGAAATATCTTGGTCTCACTCTGGACAGCAAACTCACATGGTTGAAACACATTACATCAACAATCATTAAAATCCGCAACCGCATTCATCAGCTGAAGCATCTAATATTAGGATCATCACCACTCTCTCTTCATAATAAATGTCTACTTTATCTTTCGCTAATAAAACCAATCTGGCAATATGGTTGTGCTATATGGGACATTGTTTTATCCTCAAAAGTGAAAAGAATCCAGGTTTAACAAAATAGAATTCTCAGACTCATAACTGGTGTTCCATGATACATACGAAACACCTCTCTGCACAGTGACTTAGGCATTTCTGAAGTGACTTCTGTCCTTCGCATCAGCTACACCAGGCTATACTGACGCTTACTCCAACATAAGAATCTTCTACTGCAGAGAATACCTCACAACAAGCCACCTGATTGGTATCTAAGAAGACTGAAGAGAAAAAGGCACACAGACCTATGCATAGACACCTCGGAATTTGACCACTGCACCTCGGGCTTATCAATGGATAATGTCACAAATACATGTATCATGTGAACTCTGTATACTCTGTTAGCAAAGCTATAATGTATCTTTATACAGCCAAGTTCCCATTAAATTAAAAAATTAATAATAATAATAATAATAATAATAATAATAATAATAATAATAATAATAACAACAACAAAAAAAAAGAATGCGTGAATGTAATGCCAGGTACTGCAAGTACCATATATTTAAAACATTTACATAATTAATAAAACATATATCTTAAATTTTCTGGGAATAGGGCTGTGAAGTCCACTTCGATGATGATGAGATGCAGTTTAAGGGCGCTAAACAGCTAAGGTCATCAGCGCCCTTACAAAGTATAAAATGTACTGTCCAAAAATAAAAGTCCGATAAAAAACCGCATAATTAAAAACGGGACACAAACCCACGAGTCCTAAAGGTAAAAAACAAAGCAACAAATACCAAATACCAACACACTAAAAACATGGTCAATAAAAGAGTAAAACCAACGTGTCAAGAACTGTAGAATGTCAGGGACACGAGCGCCAATGTCCACTGGGGAGGAGATGCCCCATTAAAAAAACAGATAAAATTACACAGTCAAAAGACGCTCAGCGCATCAAATGCGTCTGGTAAATCCAATGTCATTGATAAAACGTAAAAGATACTCTACAGCATGCGCGTCGTCTGCCAAAACATTGGCTAGGCCAAAAGGCAGACCAACACGAACGCGCAAAGGAGCTAAAACTTGACACTCTGCTAAAATATGACGCACCGTTAAGGGTGCATTACACTGCTCACAGAGTGGTGCGGGGTCACCACTGAGCAAGTATCTATGGCTAAAAAGACAATGTCCGATTCGTAAGCGAGCTAAAATTACCTCTTCCCGACGACACGAACAAGAAGAGGTACCCCAGAGCAACGGAAGAGGTTTAACCTCCCGCAACTTGTTCCCCCTAAGAGCCGCCCACTCATCGCGCCAGCGCGAGAGGATACTGTAACGTAAAATAACATAAAAATCTGAGGAAGGAACAACACAGATAAAACATCTGGGTGATAAAATGGCCGATTTGGCAGCGGCGTCGGCAGACTCGTTGCCTGAGATGCCCACATGACCTGGAATCCACAGGAAGGAGACGCTGATGCCAGAGGCACCAAGCGAATGGAGCAGGTCACGTATACGCTGTACGAGAGGGTGGTAACCGTACAGCGCGTCAATACCCTGAAGGGCACTCAGAGAGTCGCTACAAATAACACAGTGCCGTAAGTCGTGCCGCTGGATGTTTAAAACAGATTGGTATATACTAAAAAGTTCGGCGGTATAAATCGAACATTGTCCAGGTAAACGAAATGTAAAACTCTGTACACCAAAAACAAAGGCACATCCTACTCCAACATCAGTCTTAGACCCATCAGTATATATAAAACGACAGTCCCCGAACTGCGCCTGTAGTTCTAAAAAGGCGGATCTAAGAACAGAAGCAGGGGTCGCATTTTTCGGCAGCGACGTTAGCCCAAGGTGGATGTGGGCCTCAGTGCGCGACCATGGAGGAAAACGCGTTTCCCCTCGGGTAAGGGCCGGCGCTGGCGTAACGTCCAAATGCCGAAGTAGCAGTCGAAATCGAACCCCTGGAGGGAGCAATGCAGAGGAGCTAACTAAATATTGCCGATCAAGCGAATCCTCGTAAAATGTCGGGAAGGACGGGTGGTCAGGCAAGCTGGAGAGTCGACAGGCATAGCTGCACAGGAGCATCTCACGCCTGAAGGACAGCGGAGGCTCTGCAGCTTCAGCATACAGGCTAAGAACAGGGCTGGTTGGAAAGGCCCCTGTAGCGACTCTTATGCCACGATGGTGAATGGCATTCAATCGACGTAACACAGATGGACGTGCCGACGAATAAACAATACACCCGTAATCAAGCTTGGATCGGACCAAAGAGCGAAAAAGACGAAGAAGGACGGTCCGATCAGCTCCCCAGGATGTGCCACTTAAAACACGTAAAATATTAAGAGAACGTTCACACCTTGCTTTTAAAAAGGAAACGTAAGAAGTCCAGCTCAGCTTCCGGTCAAAGATCAACCCCAAAAATTTCACCTCGTCTGCAAATGGAAGGTCCTCCGACCCAAGATGGAGAGAGGGCGGAGGGAAAGCCTTCCGGCGCCAGAAGTTGATGCAGACGGATTTTTCGGCGGAGAAATTAAAGCCGTTAGCGTTACTCCAGGCGTAGAGACGGTCGATACAGCTCTAGAGACGGCGTTCGAGTAGACAGGTCCGCCGTGAACTGCAATAAATGGCAAAATCATCAACTAAAAGGGACGATGAAATGCCAGGTGGTATACAATTAACAATGGGGTTGATAGCAATTGCAAAAAGTGTGACACTGAGTACAGAGCCCTGCGGTACTCCGTTCTCTTGAATAAAACGACGAGATAAAACCGAGCCCACACGTACACGAAAGACGCGGTCCGTCATAAACTCCCGAAGAAATATGGGAAGACGACCGCGGATATTCCATGCGTGAAGTGTACGTAAAATGCCGCCCCTCCAACAAGTGTCATAAGCTTTCTCCAGGTCAAAAAATACAGCCACGGTTTGACACTTTCTCAGAAATCCATTCATAATATGCGTCGACAAGGACACCAGATGGTCGACGGTAGAGCGATAGCGACGAAACCCGCACTGAGCGTTCGCTAGAAGTTTCTGAGACTCAAGCCACCATGTCAACCGCCCGTTGATCATGCGCTCCATCACCTTGCAAATGCAACTGGTGAGGGAGATAGGGCGGTAGCTGGAAGGTAGTTGGCGATCCTTCCCAGGCTTAAGTATAGGGACAATGGTGGCTTCGCGCCAAACGGAAGGAAAAAGGCCGTCTTGCCAAATACGGTTATAGACCTGTAAGAGAAAGAGTTTACTGTCGGCTGAAAGGTGCTTTAACATCAGGACATGAATGCCGTCCGGCCCAGGAGCGGAGTGCCGAGAGCAATAAAGAGCGTGTTCCAGCTCCCTCAATGTGAATAGTTCGTTATAGCATTCATTATTAGCAGACCGAAAAGTATATGATGCGGAACCCAGCCGGTCTTTAATAGAGCGAAAGCCGGCGGAATAATGGTCTGAACTGGAAACCGCCTCAAAGGCAGCACCCAGAGTGTTAGCGATGGCAGCCGGATCCACTATGGTGGCATTAGAAACCTGAAGGCCAGAAACAGTACAATGTGACACTTTACCTGAGAAGCGACGAAGTTTATCCCAAACAACGGATGAAGGCGTAAAGCGATTAAAAGACTCGACAAAACGAGCCCACGAAGCCTTCTTGCTATCCTGAATAATGCGACGAGCCCTGGCGCGCGATTGTTTAAAAGTCACCAAATTATCAAGTTAGGGTGTCGCCGAAACACCCTAAGTGCAGTCCTACGGGCACGAACGGCGTCCCGACAATCCTCGTTCCACCACGGAACAGGCGGTCGCCGAGGTTGAGAGGATGAACGGGGAATTGCGCGTTCGGCGGCAGAGAAAATCGTAGACGTAAGGTGCTGCACTAGTTGGTTAATGTCGGCGAAGGGCTGATCGTAAAAATGCACGAGGCTGGAATACAAGTTCCAGTCGGTTTTTGTGAATATCCAGGTAGGTACTCTGGAATGCTGTACGTGGTGTGACAGAAGAGAAACGACGCAGGGGTAATGGTCGCTGGAGTAGGTGTCAGCGACGACGTTCCACTGAAGACGACTAGCAAGCTGGAGTGAGCAAATGGCAAGGTCCAGGTGAGAGAATGTACCAGAACAATCAGAAATAAAAGTAGGTGCACCTGTATTGAGGATGGAAAAATTGAATTGGTAAAAAATGTCGGAAAGAAGAGTTCCCCTCGCACAAGCCCTTGGCGAACCCCACAGTGGGTGATGGGCATTAAAATCTCCCAACAGAAGAAATGGTGTTGGGAGAGCGGACAGGAGAGCTCGAATGTCCGCGGGAGCGAGGGGAGACGACGGAGGTGAATATACAGAGCAAACAGAGAAGAAAAAACCGGGTAACTGCAATCTAATGGCAACAGCTTGCAAGTCGGACGTAAGAGCGAGAGTTTGAAAATGAACGTCGTTACGCACTAACAACATGACACCTCCATGAGCAGGAGCACCCTCCTCCGGTTCAAGATCGTAGCGAACCGGAGTGTACCCTCGGAGATCGAAAGGGTCGTGAGGGCGAAGCTTGGTCTCCTGCAAACACACCATAGGTGAATGGGAACGCAATAAAAGTTGCAGTTCCGCCCTATGCGATCGTACACCACGTACATTCCAGGTCAGGATAGCCATGAATAAAAGGGATAAACTGTCTACTTAGAAGGGCGGCTTAAAAGAATCTTTTGCTTAACCTTTGGGCTCGGGCTTTTTGTATGGAGTTGGTCAGACTCCACAGCTTCCTCGGAGGGAGGGCCCACGCGCTCAGTGCCAGAAACCGATTCAAGCGCCGTGAATCGGTTCTGGGTGGCGATGGGTGAGGGGCGCCGCTGAGCGCGGCTTGTCCCAGGAGCTTCCTGGGACAGCGACCTCCGAGGAGAAGGTGAACTTTTGTTACCACGCGCACGCGGAGGGTCTTTCAAAAAATCTTCCCTACGAAGTTTCTGCTTGGGTTTCTTTTCAGCGGCTTGCGACTTCATTGACTTTGGACCAGGTTTATAGGGCTTGGTAACAGTAGCTTTAATGGACGGCCGGATGGTAGTGGCGGTTAATCCAGTCATGGTCCAGGTCTGAGTTTCGGCATCTACTCGAGGTACTGGCGAGGCAACAACAGAACTAAATGTGCCAGATCGCAGGAGTGAAGGTTGGCGCGCATGGTAACGCCTCCGGGCTTCAGCGAAGGAGAGTTTTTCCTTTACCCGGATCTCCTGGATCGCCTTCTCGTCCAAGTACCGCGGACAGTCGGCAAACGAAGCAGAATGAGACCCTTTACAATTTACGCAGACAGGGGCTGTTGAACAGGTACCTTCGTGTGAGGGCTGGCTACATGTTGCACAGATGTTAACGGCACTCTTACATGAGACTTGCGTATGCCCAAAACGTTGGCATTTAAAACCAAGAGGTCTAGGAATATAAGGCCTCACAGAAATCCGTTTGTACCCTGCGGAAATGCTCGTGGGCAGATCGACGCCATCAAATGTTAAAAACAGGGTACGAGTGGGTACCAATACGCCGTCACGTTTGGCCTGCACTCGATGGACCGCTGTCACCTTCTGGTCTGCAAGATATTCTACCAGGTCCTCGTCCGATATACCATCGAGGCTATGGGTGGTAATGACGCCTCGACAGGAATTCAATGTGTGGTGCTTCTCCACATGGATGGGATAGCCGTGGAGAAGCGTGGCGCGCAACAAGGTCTTACTTTGCTGATCGGATTTCGTTTGTGCTAATAAGGAACCATTCTGTAGACGAGTGCAGGACTGAACCGCACCAGCAATAGCATCAATGCCCTTTTGAATGATGAAAGGGTTCACCTTCTCAAAACTTTGTCCTTCTTCGGTTCGTGAAATGACCAAGTAACAACCAGTTGTCGGTGGTGTCACTTCTGTTACATAAAATTTTCGGCGCTTGTTGGTATTAATGGAGGAAGGGTGCTCCATAGCGAAAGAAATCCTCCACCATTGCAACCGTCTCCGACCTCGGGCTCTGACTTCCCGGGCGTTACCCCGGCTTGGGTGAGTGGCCTATCTATACCAGACTCATCCCAGGGCCACACCTCCCAGAACATAGACAGAGGGACCCAATGGCCGTCGGAAGTCAGCAGCTCATGCAATGGCCCCCCGCGAGACTGCAGTTGAACAGCGGATACGAACACATACCCTACATGACGACCCCGGGTGGTGGGGATGAGGCCATTACCCACTCACCCAGCTGCGCACCCAGTGCGCAGGTATCCGTCAGGCTGTGTCCACGGAGGATTAAAATAAAAGATAAAATAAATAAAACTGTGTGGGCGTTTCGGATGCAAGGTAGGCCGGCCAGGAAGAAAAAGAGATGCGTAAATGAATGGACGTGGTGCGAAATGCGCAGAAGTAAAAGAGAAGAAAGAAACGATGGTGAGGTGCGGTATGAATGTGATGCAAAGAACGCACGAGAGCCTACCTTGTGTCCACCGGTCACGAGAAGAACCCACCTCGACCGGATGGGGGTGAGGGGATGAATGTGGCGATGATTGGCTCGGGAACCCCCGGGTGCGCCAAAAACCCGTACTCACATAAGGTGAGCCCCTGAGGGGAAAGTCCACTTCATTGTGAATGAACATTTTATAGTTTTGTATAACTGGTAACTGTAAAAGATAGACAAAAACTTACTCCACATAAAATGTAGATCTCATTAAAACACACAAATGATTTCAAATAACTGTTCTAGTGGCATCAGCCAACTCCAAATTATTCACTGTTATGTTATTCGCTTGAATTTTTTAATACTTCTTCACTTTTTGAAGAGCTGTTTCCATTCTTTTGTTTCTCAGAATGTTTTGGAAACAGTATGTAATTTCAGAGTCAGCATATAGTGACCCGCTTCTATCCCTTCTTTCAATTACAAAAGCTTGTTACCATGAGCAAACATTTGAACATTGCTTCTGCATTTTGCAAATGATCATTTCTAGCTTAATTTAAAATAATTCTGAGGTAAAAATATATCTTGAGTAACATAAAGTGATTAGAAGAATAACTTTTTATATAAATACTATAATTATATTAGAGATGTGCGAGTTTGTCACTGGTAGAGAAAGTCATGTGAGTATAGCTCATCAGATTTTTATATGATTTTTCATCAACTCTTGTGAATATAACATTGCAGAGTTATACTGACAAGAATATACATACATGTTTGCTAAAAGTAAATGTGGCAGACAAATCAACCAAGGTATCTGAAGTTAAGCAGAGCAACTCCATAAGATGCTTGTAAAATAGAAACATCATCTAACCTTGTGTTGGCTGAGGTGGTTCTGAAGACGCTTCTGCCTGTTTTAATGGTGGGTGATGCAGAAACTGATTAATTTTAGAAATAGCTTGGCCTAGTTCTCTCATCTCTATGCTCCTTTGTGTGGCATTACTGTCAAGCTGCTTAGTTTGCATTTGCAGATCTGCCACTTTATCATCTAATCCCAGGTACTTGTTTTCACTATTTTTAACCTGCAATTATGTTCAAGTACAGACACTTAATAGTTATCTCAAAATACAGAGCATTTTATTTTTACATACATTTACAGTTTTCAGATCAGCTGAACCTAGGTGAGGATGAAGATAATGGTCTTCAAAATATTCCCTTTTAGTAAGTACAACATGTGAAGTTTAGTATTTCAACTTTCCATGCAAGCACTTATTAACAATCACATAGGTATTAAGAGTTTCAGCAACCACGACAAGTGTGGAATCCCCTTGCTTCTAAGTAAATTACTGGTTCCACTCTTAAGAGAATTTCTAATAAGAATAGTAGTATTCATGTCTACACAATTCACATGTTGGATATTTAAAACACTGGACCTTTTGCAATTTCCTTCTGCAGTTTTGTGTTTTGCAATAAATGTATGCTGGAGGTTAAAATGATTGAGTATGGTAAGTTGTTTTAAGTATTCCCTCAGCCTTAGGAATACAAGTTTTATTACAAATTAAACTTCAATATACTATATCCAGATATAAAGCAATAAATTGAATTACGATGCAAAATGATCATCATATGGATAAACTTCACTGTAACTTCATAATACCTCAAAATTGGCAAGTAGTTCAAAAATAGTTCTTTGCAAAACTACAGCATACTCTTTTATCAGCATACCAAACAAAGTGTTTTGCACTGTAGACATGGCTCAGTTCTAATGTACTTAGCTAAGAATTCAGGCTCAAATCCTTTGTTTATTATCGATTTATTTTTATGCACAAGGCTGAATTAAGCATAAAAAAATTCAGAAAAAGGAAGAAAGGAAAAAAAACAAAAAAATGGTTAACATTTTGTGTGGTTTCTGTGATATTCTATAATGATCCTCAATCTTAAGCATATGGAATCTAACAAGTATCTTAAATGCCCTAAATAGGTCCTCTGTAATATAAAGTCAGAGAGTACTAACAAATACGAGGGTGGTCTGAAAAGTTTCTGACCCAATTAAGATAGACATTTTTTCAGAATTTTTTTTTTTATTTTTCAACATAGTCTCCTTGTAACTCTACACACTTCTCCCAGCGATGCTCCCATCTCTGTAACCCATCCAAATAGTACTCGGCATTTTTTTCTGCAAAATAATTGTTCACGAAGGTGATTGCCTCTTCATTTGACGAAAATCTCTGTCCTCCAAGCGCAATTTTCAGATGAGGGAACAAAAATAAGTCACTTGGGGCTAGATCTGGTGAGTAAGGCAGATGGTCAAGCAGTTTAAACCGTAATTCGTGGATTTTCGCCATTGCAACTGCTGAGGTGTGAGACGGTGCATTGTCTTGGTGAAACAGGGTTTTCTTTTTCTGCAAATGTGGCCTTTTTCCACAAGTTCTACCTTCAGCTTGTCAAGCTCCTGTGATGGTTTTTCCTTTTTGAAGATAATTGATTAAAATAACTCCATGACTATCCCAAAAAGCAGTCGCCATCACTTTCCCAGCTGAAAAAACAGTTTTTGCTTTTTTTGGAGCCGGTTCCCCCTTTGCAGTCCACTGTTTGACTGTATTTTTGTTTCGGGCATATAATGGTGTATCCAAGTTTCATCTACAGTAATTAATCGGCACCAAAACTCGGATTTATTGTGCCTAAACTATGCCAACAGAGCATTGGAAATGTTCATTCGAACACTTTTTTGGTCAAACGTGAGCAAACGTGGCACCCAACGCACGGACAGCTTTTTCATGTCTAAATGTTGATTTAATATGTGACAAACTCGTTCTTTTGACATGTTCATAGCCTCTGCTATCTCTCTCACTTTAATTCAGTGGTCGTCTAGCACCATTTGGTGAACTTTGGCGATGTTTTCGTTGGTAGTTGCAATTTTTGGACGTCCCGAACGTTCATCGTCTCCCAAGCTCTTACGGCCATGTTTAAATTCAGCTGCCCAAAATTTCACTGTGGTAAATGATGGTGCAGAGTCCCCATACACAGAATCCAACTCATCTTTGATTTGCGTAAGCGTATTGCCTTTCAAAAATCAATATCTAATGACAGCTCGATACTCAATTTTGTCCATTTTCATAAAAACACTCACATCACCTCACTCAAATGACTGTTACATAACAACTGAGCGTCCAAAATGGCTGAAACTTTGGTGAGTAACTGTCAACAGATGAACAACGAAATTCACTGGCTTTTATTTATGAGTGCTGCCATCTTCATGTTCAGGTTGGAAACTTTTCAGACCACCCTCGTATATCAATGACTTCTGCCATTGGGAAATGCTAAAAACGAATTAATGGGGAGGAAGGGGGTGAGAGTGAGAGAGAGAGATTTTTTCTTGCCTAGATTTGAAGGCAATCTTTATAATCGATTGTAAATATGTATCCTAAGACATAATATACAACTGAAAACTGTAGAATATCCATAGTAGCTTAATGTAAGGATACAAAAGTCTCAAAGCAGGGGTGAGAAACACTATTACTTATTCCACTTTGGAATACATGGTTGGCATTAGGAAGAAAATGAAAAGCAACAGTTAATACCAAGGTTTAAATCCTATCACATATGCACACAGCACATGGTTTGACTCTGAGCCACATAAAATTTTATATATAAAGCATCAACACAAGAGGCACAATACATGATATCACTCTGTGTGAGTGTCGCTCAAAATGAAATGCAGACAGAATTTTTCTTTTTCTTAGAGTGCAATCAATTTTTCCAGTTCTGTACTTGTTTCTGTGCCCAACAAGCACTAATCATTAAATAATGCAAAGAAATAATACAAAATATGAAAAACCAAGTACAAAACAAAATGGAAACAAACAAACAAGCAAGCAAGTAGCTAATTCAATTCTATTCATTCAAAAATTCAAAAGTTATGCTTTTCAGAAACAGGTTTAAATTGAAAACAATTAAATGTACTTAATTTAATCCTAATCTCTCTCATAAACAAATGCTACAAGGGTATTTCAGAAAATGTGAATTAACAAACCTTTTCAGCGAGCCTGATCACAGTATCATTTAGAACATTTAGTGAGACAGTCTTAACACAATCCCCTTCAAGTGTAGTAAGCCTTGCACTAACATTTTGATTCATATCCTGCAGTCCTCCAATGGATTTCTGGAAAACAAAATAAAGTAACACTGATTTCTCCCCAACATTTTTTATTTAGCAGTATTAGTGGAAATCTAACCCTAGTTTTATTGATAACTGTAACAGTGGAGTAATTATGGCTTTCTTAGGGTGGTGTGCACCAACCTAGAGTAAGCTTTACTTCATAGTAAACTACTATTCAAGTCAACATTCGGCGACTTCCATATGAGAGTAAACTACTTCCGAAACTTTATCTCCTTTCAGATATTCCCAGAGTAAATTACTGCAGAAGTAAACGTTGGAGAGCACCATCATGTAGTATGCTACTACAGGATTAAATATAGAACAAACATAGGTTAGAATTTACTCTTGTGACCTGGATGGAATAACTAACCTGTCAATTGAACTAGAATACTGCATCATATTTGGAGGAAGATATTTTGACATGTTCAAGGATTACTTAGATTACATTGATGACCTCGAAGAAAACAACAGGAATACGATAGTGATATGTGAGAACCATTTGACACTTATACGTATATAGATATGTAGGATTGCCTTAACATGATGTAACTTAAGAGTTTGGCAATGTAAAACTTTTCCTTCCTGTTATGTCAAGTGTGATGTTGCATGGTAATTTCAACTAATTGATGTGAAGCACTGCCTCGAAGTAACAAGTCGACCTCCATGGTGTAGTGATTACCATGCTAGACTCTAGTTCCCGAGGTCGTGGGTTCAAATTTGGCGGAGGGCAATGCATTTTTTCGGGCGTAAAAATCCTTAGCATGGCTTCCTTTGGAAGGGAAGTAAAGCCGGTGGTCTCATGTCGTAGATTTACGGCATGTAAAAGAATCCCAAGCGTGATAAAGAGGCCTCTGAGCAAAATTACCAGTCTTTCATGCCAAATATGGAATGGGATGCTAAGGACCACAGCAGTTAAAGAGCGTCCATAAATAAAACTCAATTTAATTTAATTTTTGAAGTAATAAAAGGACTATCAATCAAGAGTCATTCCCATTACATTAAGTGTATCCTATTTGACCTTTAGTTTGCCAGCATTTCTTAACTTCATGTCACATTAAGTAAAGTTCATCATAATCCTGGCATTATAGGCAAACTTATAAATAAATATTCACCGTGCGCTGCTGGTCACATCGCATTGTTAGTGCGCTTTCGAGGTTAAGAGCACGATACCTACACATAAATATACATGAGTTTTCAGAAACTAAAAGGCAATTCTACTTCACTTTTGCAGATTTCCCACACATTGCGGGTGCAATTGACTGCACGCATGTTCATATTTTGTGCCCATCCGTGAATATGGTGAACTTTTCCGAAATCAGATAGGGTATTTCTCCAACATGCTAGTGATCTGCGCTGCAAAATACAGCTTATAAACATTCTTTCCATAATTTTAAGCTGCTCTTCAGTACGTTTCCTGTCGCTTGAAGCATTAAACTCGTCCATCACCCCTTTCCAGCATCTTTATATCACGTTTTTTACACTCATTGTTTAAATCGATTTTATTTATCTTTACCAGCAAATATTTCTCTCTTTTGCTGATGTTTCCCCCCCCCTTTTCTTATCGCACATAACCTTATCTATGATTGTGTCAAGTAAATCGCACAAACAAAACTTACCTCCGTAGTCGTAACTAAGAGAGTAAATTGTAATTGAGCTCTCCAACATTACTTCTGGAGTAAATTGCTGCCATAGTAACCTACTTCCCTCGTATGGACTTCTTTAGTAAATGTTACTTCCAAAGTAATTTATTCCAACATGGTGCACACTGCCCTTAGAGTAGAAAACAATTGATTGTCTTCTTAGGATAATTTTCAGATACTGAGTTCCAACAAAATATGATTTAAATTATGATGCAATCATACAGAATGAAGCAACCATCATTAAATAAGATGTAAAATTGCAGTCAACTCTCAGAGCTTGCTTATTAATTTATTGTGCAGAACAGGTTTTGCAAGCATTTGCTCACAGGGCGAGTTTCTCATTTACTATCTCCCAAAGTGACTTCTGTTGAATCTAATAATCTTTTGTTGGTCTTCAGATAAAACCGAAGAAATACTATAGGCTTCTACCTCATTAAAATTCATTGGCCGATGTTAAAATTTTTTTTGTGTATTTTCTCTGTCATTTAGTTGCTTGTGTATTTTGGGCTAGTTACGCATACTTGTCTTTCATTTTTATTTTCTGGTTTTTTGTCAAAAAACGGGATGCCAATGTTAAACATTTTCCATTTATTTTGCCAATGCTTCTTGAAATGGTGCTAATATTTATTTTCATTGTGAAGGAAAAGAATGTATACTTATTTAAACAACAGATCTGGTAAATTCCTGATATTTTCTTCTGTGCTTTTTGGTTTCTTTTGTTTGATTTTATTAGATATTTTACACATATTTTTTGTTCAGAACCAAGATGAACTTATAGTTTCTGAAGACTTGAAATTTATAGAATGCTTCTGAATGATGTGTGAACTTTTGGGAGATCTTGTCTTCTGTTATGCTGGCTATGCAAGGATATTGCTTGATGTGTTTTTACCTTCTGAATGTTGATATTTATTTCATTAACCATTAACCATTTTCTCTGGCATTATGTGTGTAGCCCTTTTACTTTCTCTATCAACAAGATTTAACAAGATGGCATCTGAATGTGTAGTTTCATGTAACAGCTCCGTAAAATGCATGAATATCTGTTAATATAAATTAAGAAGTCAACATGAAACTCAGGAAAACAGAGCAGATGATAAGATGGACAGAATAAACAAATAGGACTTGAGTGATACTCCATGTTATAGTGCAGTATTAATGAATAAAATCAGTGCAGTAAGCAGCGATGACTCCGCACACACACACACATCGAGAGACAAAACTACCATAGCTTCGCTATAGAAGGTCATTGAGGTAATGAAAAAAAGTCTTACAGCATGCAATTAATGAAATTGAAAAGCTAAAAGGAAGAAAATTATAGACTTGCAATGATTAAAGCTGGAAATTGCAATGTAGAACCATGTAATGATGGTTGGAACACAGTGTGACAAAAGCGTAAAACAGTAAACAAACAGGAAAGCAATATTTCAGCGTTGGCTAATTATAATTTTTACAATAAATATACACCCTTGGAAACAATCAACAACAAAGAAAACAGCCAGGAAAGCCCATCAGGACATCAACATGAGAACCACTTGAAGAAATCACATGGGAAAGCTCTGCTACTTACTGATAGCCATGGCAGAGGTCTTGCAGAAACATTAAATGGAATGGAAGGAATGGAGCATAGTATCAGAGCAATAGTGAAACCAGGAGCAAAAATTGAAGAAGTAACAAAAGCTATTTAAGCAAAGTGCTCCAAATACACAAAAAAACGACTGTGTAGTAATATTAGGTGGATGTAATGACATCACAAACAGCGAACCAGAAAATGTAGCACCTAACCTAGAAAGAGCAATAAGTAAACTAGAAAATACTAATGTGATTGTGGTGAAGCTACCACACAGATTTCAGCAAAATAGGGAAAAGGCTTCTTAGTGAATCCATTGTGAAAGTGGCTACAGAATTTATGCAGGAAAAATCGTGCATCAAAGAACAAGGTGAGGAAGGGCAAAATTCCAGTGTCTACAGTGCAGTTTTACTGTCTTCAAAAAACTAGGAAGTTCTACAGGTTTGCTTAGTAAAGTTAACATTCTCAGTAAGGCCAAATTCCATAACACTAGTGCTGATAATAACAATGTAACAATTACACAAGTTAATTTATAATCCATCAGAAATAAACTAAGACAGTTAAAGTTAATACTAGATGCCAACAGATGTGTTAAGTGTTAATTGAACACTGGCTCTCGGAAGAAGAATCTAACTTCTACATGCCAGTAGCTTTGTATTAGGTGATATTTTTGTGAGAAAGCACCCCTTGATCCATAGTGGTGTAACAATTTTTGTTAGGAATAATGTAAAATTTGAAATAATTAATGTATCAGCTTATAGTAAAAACAGCATTTGTGAAACTGTAGCTATTAGGTTATGTGAATATAATTTCATTATAGTGTTTGTATACCATACACCAAATTGTAATGTAAAATTATTTGTAAGCCACTTGGAAACTTTAATTACTTACCTAATGGATAAGTTTAATTGCCACATAGCATTTGCAGGTGACTACAATGAAATATATTGGCTCTGTCACAAGATACCATTGACTTTTTAAATATGTTAAGATCTCACAACTTATACTGTATTCATAATAAACCCACTCGTAATCAATCACATCTGGATAACATTATAATAAATGTACACAAAACAGGCTATAAGTACCATTTTCTTGAGCAAAAGATATTGTCAGATCATGCTAGTATTTGGGTTGAATTTCAGCTAAAGGAAAATAAACAAAGCACTAACTCACCAAATGAAACAGTGCATAATATAAAACGCTTACTGTCAGAAGAAAGGTTAGGTTCATATAAACTTAGTTTAATGGAAATCGACTGGTCTGAAGAATGAACTAAAGCTGATACAGGCGTAGGTGCAGCTATTGCTGCAGGCAATCAAGCTGAAAAAGGAATTTGATTGAAAAAAAAGATTGTGACCTCGATGTTGGATTAAGATTAGTTTTAAATGTAGGTGTTTAAAAGCTAGGTCTGTTCGACCTTAAAATTCTTAATGATTATGCTACCTTTGCACAGTCAAAATACTGCGGCCCTTCAAATTAAATTCAGTGGGCAGGCACTGGTGACAGAAAATATCTTTACATTAACCAAATTATTACATTTTACTCTAATATTAATTGTCCAGAGAAAATTATTAGTTTAAAGTCAAAAACTCAGACAAGGGCTCCTAATTGGTTTACACCAGAGCTGCTCAAAATGCACAACATGCTATTAATTCTTTATGATAAATCCAAACTTAGTATGGAAATAGAAAATAGGGAGAGATATACAAACTTCAAGAAACTGTATAGGAAATGCATTGTAAAAGCAAAAATCACAGCAAACAACAACTTAATTTTAACTGCAACAAATAAATGTAAAACAGCATGGCCCATTATTCCGGGTGCTATTAACAGACCTAAAACTAAGTGTGCAATACCTTTAGAATCCAATCAGTTTAAGAAAAATGTTTTATAAATGTTTCAGAAATGTGACAAAGATTTAATGACTACTAATATAACTAATATTCATAATCATTTAGATTTACTACATAATTTTCCACTAGCTAACATGTCATCGAACAAAAGTTTTAAATGGCAGCAGGTTTTTACCAGACAAGTTATCAACATTGTTAAAGGATAAAGTACATCTCATACCCAGGACATATATGGTTTATCTAATTAAATATTAAAGAAAATAATAGATGAAATAGCATTACCTTTGACTTTCCTGATTAATCAGATGTTTGTTCGGGTAATATACTCCATTTGCCTTAAGATTTCCAAAGTCATACCTATCTTTAAGAAAGGTGATAATACATGTCCGTCTAAGTACCGTCCCATTACAATTGTACCTATACTTAGCAAAGTTGTTGAATCCTGCATTTTGATCCAACTATTTTTCAATAAATAATCTTCTAGATGACAAACAGTTTGGATTCAGAAAGGGACTATCAACCGAAAAAGCAGTAGAATGCTTAATCATAGAAATCTTAAATTTTGAAGAAAAAGAGACAACTGGGGCCACCTTGATAGATTTAACCAAAGCTTTCGACTGTATTTCACAAAATATTCTATTTGATAATTTTTTTTATTATGGAATAGGAGGTGCTGAATTAAAATTATTAATATCCTATTTGGAGGAAAGAAAGCAAATGGTTTTTGTTAATGAGAAATCCAACTTAGAAACTGTAATAGCAGGAATACCACAAGGATCTGTACTGGGCCCCTTTCTTTTTTTAATATATGTAAATGATTTAAAATTTAACATACTTTGTACTTCTATTCTATATGCAGATTGATAACACACTACTGAACAGCAACAAAGATATGGATATTCTCAAACAGCAGATGAACTTGTCTATAGAAAGTGCAAAAATTTGGTTCTCTCTAAATAACTTAACTATGAATGTAGCAAAAACTAATAACATGCTGTTTACATTACAACACATGATATTAAGAATTCGGCGAAACTGCTAGGATTGCATTTACACACTAGTTAACACGGGATACACATGCTTTTTACCTTTGCAAAAAGTTTGCATGAATATGGTATCTTTTACATAAATTGAAGAAATGTATAAGTCAAGATGTGCTACTCACTTCTTATTATGCCTTTTTTCCTTCTCACTTATTATATAGGGTCAGGTTCTGGGGAAACTGTGCTACATCAAAAAGTATTTGACTGGCAAAAGAAAACTATTAGATTATTGGTAGAATTAGGACCACAGGAAACGTGTAAGCCTAGCTTCAGAAATCTCAAGATAATGATATTACCTTCATTATTTATATTTAGTAATATTATGTATGTCAAAGAAAATATGAATCAATTTGTAAATCGTTCCACTGTGCATAATTATAACACTAGATGTAAATTTGATTTAGACACACCATGTAACCGATTAGTGCCCGCCCACCCGCCTGCCTGCATATACTTTATTCACCTTTTGGAAATTTGTTACAATTTCATGGCTTCATGATACAAAATTTTACAATTACAGACTTAAAATTTAACTATAGAGACAACATTATTTACAATTAGTGAAATATTCATTGAATTCCTGTATACTATATAAACATTGGTCGATTAAGAACTTTTTGACTTTCTTTCTAAATCTAATTGGGTGTTTGTCTGATTTCATTAGTTACTGAGTTATACATTTGGATGCTGGTATGCAGTATTGAATCAATCTTTTTTATTGTTCTGGCTGCTTGTACATGGATTTTACTACTGGTTCTAGTATTATGATTATGAATTGCATTATTTGAGTAAAATCATCGTACATTACTATTTATGAAGCAAACACTTTCTAGTACATATATGCAAGGTAAGGTGAGTATGTTATTTTGTTTAAAATGGATTTTACAGTGGGCAGACCTATTTAGATTAAACATTTTTCGTATGATTTTCTTTTATGTTATAAAGAGAGTATTAATGTCTACTGAATTTCCCCACAAGATAATGCCATATGCAAGGACTGACTGAACATATGCAAAATAAATTATCTTTAGTGTACTGAGGTTGCATACGTTTTTTAGTACAGAGATTATATAATCAGTTCTGTTAATTTTTGTTGTAATGTTGCGAATGTGTGATTTCCAGTTTAAGGATTTGTCTATAGATATTCCTAAGAATTTAGCTTCTGATGTGTACTGAATTAATTTATTGTTATAGGTGATCATAATAACCACTGCTACCAACAGCTAAAGCTATTTAATAAACTTCTCCTCAATGTAAGAGAGCTACCACTTAACAGGTTTACCTTCCTAGTCAAAAAATGGTTCAAACAAACAGCATTTTACTCTATAACCAAGTACTTATTGATTAGTATGAAGTCATTTCTAGACAAAACTGTATCATCAATAACATAACATGGAAACGGATAGAGAACTGCTTTTAAACGAATACTATAACAATACATACGCTATGCTTGAGAAACTGCAATGAAGAAAGTTGTGTGTCTACCACATCAGGTTATTTGTATTCTGTTGTGCTTAGGGGGATGTTTATCAATCTGTGAACCATGCTGCTAAATGCTACTGCAGGTTTTTATGTAATTATCTGTGTTTGTATTTTTTCTGTGAGTATCAAAATTCAATCCTGTCTTATTTCTAATCATTTTTAGATCTAGGTAAGAGAGCAAATTCTCAGTTTTTGTTACATTTAAAAGCTTTAGAGTTTTGTCCACATGTTTTCGCTTGGTTTATCAATATCATCCACATATCTGATCATATATGCAAAGTCCTTGGTGTTTTGTACTTCTAGATGGGCCTGGCTCATAAACAGGTAATAAAGAAATGTGATATAAATAGTTGCCTCTGCTATGCATATTTTCCTTGAGTTATGACTGTAATGCCGCAACTCTTACGATGGAGCTGAAGAGTCTGATGATTTACCGTAGGGTGCGTCTCCAATGCTCATCACAGCATTTGGGAGAATGCAAATATTAGTCCCAGGGTGAGGCTCATATTGAATACATTAATACAACTGATCTAGATATCATGAACATTGGAAATACTCCAACCTTCTGCAAAGGCAGAAGGTAGCCTAACACTCAGTTCCTTAAAGATTCAAGCATTTGGGAGAACACAAATATTAGTCCCAGGGTGAGGCTCATATTCAATACATTAATACAACTGATCTAGATATCATGAACATTGGAAATACTCCAACCTTCTGCAAAGGCAGAAGGTAGCCTAACACTCAGTTCCTTAAAGATTCAAGCATTTGGGAGAACACAAATATTAGTCCCAGGGTGAGGCTCATATTCAATACATTAATACAACTGATCTAGATATCATGAACATTGGAAATACTCCAACCTTCTGCAAAGGCAGAAGGTAGCCTAACACTCAGTTCCTTAAGGATCCCAAGCATTTGGGAGAACACAAATATTAGTCCCAGAGTGAGGCTCATATTCAATACATTAATACAACTGATCTAGACATCGTGATTTATAGAAACTCGAGGAAAACTGACTGGGATGGATAGAGACGAGACCTATCAACATTGACATCAGGTATTTCAAGGAGCATTCGTTTGACATTGGATGTGGAGTTTGTCATTGATGAATTACAACAGCCAATTCTCCTATCCTATTATCAGAATTGTCAAACTAAGGTAGCTTACTTGCCAAGGCTTGTGCCTTGGCAGACAAAAGAGTTAAGCAGACTTAGAAGAAAGCAAGGAAATTATTTAAACTTGCAAAAAGAACTGGTGATTGGGACTCATATAGACAAGCCTTCACCAATTATAATAAAGAAATACGCAAAGCCAAAAGGATTTCATGGAGGGAGTACTGCCATGGGATGGAGAATGTTTCCAGCAGTGCAAGATTCGTGAAACATATGGCAAAGGGTGTTAAAAAAATTGTGAGCACTATCAAACTGCCTGATGGCACGTACACACAGTCTGGTTCTGAGACACTCCTGCTACTTGCGAGGGCTCACTTTCCAGACTCTAAGCTAGACAATGACAGCAATTCTGTGAAGGGGCAACCAAATCTGGACCATCTTTATTTGGACAGAGAGGATTGGAACCTAATCAGGAGCATAGTCAATTCACTAAAATAAGAGGGCCACTAAGCCGTTTGGACCATATAAATTGGCAGGCCCTGATTTAATCACTCCTGCATTTCTACAACAGGGAATTGATTTAGTTCAATCCCTAGTTTGTAATATTTTTAGAGTTTGTCTAGCCAATGGATATATACCCATGGCTTGGAGACAAACAAAAGTGGTGTTTATACCTAAACCAGGACGTCCTAGTTACACCCAGGCTAAGGCTTATCGCCCTATAAGTCTCTCCTCTTTTATACTTAAAACTCTGGAGAGATTAGTGGATAAGCACATTAGGAATAATGTTTTGATGGAACATCCATTAAACAAATACCAATTTGCCTATCAAATAAGGAAATCAATGGAAGCAGCACTTCATCAAGTGGTCTTGACTATTGAGAAGGCACTTAATACCAGAGAAATAGCCATTGGTGCTTTTCTTGATATTGAAGGTGCCTTTGACAGGACATCTTGTGATGTAGTGTCGGATGCCTTTTATGGACATTATGTACCTTCACTTCTTTGTGAATGGATACGTTTTGTCTTACAACATAGGAAGATAATCATGAATCTATATGGGGAAATGCTGGGTGTGTCCATGGAGAGGGGCTGCCCGCAGGGGGGTGTTTTATCACCTCTGCTATGGAACCTTGTAGTGGACACACTTCTTTGCGCACTCAATAGTGATGGTTACTTCACAGTTTGTTTTGCAGATGATATTGCAATAATCATAAGAGGGAAATTCCCTCACAGTTTCTCAAGTGCTACAAATGGCACTTAAGAAAGTGGAAGCTTGGTGCAAGACAAAGAATTTAATTGTCAATCCAAGCAAAACAGCAGTGGTACCCATTACCAGGAGAAGGGGGGCTGATTTAATCAGACTCTCTCTCTTTGGTGAAGTAGTGCCCTATTCAACACAAGTTAAATATCTCGGGTTTGATTTAAAACAAGAAATTAACTTGGAAACATCATATGGAATTATGTATTACCAAGGCCTACAGAGTCTTTTGGACATGTAGAGGCATGCTTGGTAAGACATGGGATCTGAAACCTAGTATAATGTATTGGATATACACTGTCATGGTGAGACCTATATTCCCCTATGCCACACTGATGTGGTGGCCTAGAGTTAATTTAAAGGTATGCAGAAAGGAACTCTGTAAATTACAGAGGACCTTCTGCATTTCAATTATGGGAGCTTTCAAAACTACTCCAACTGCAGCAATGGAGATGCTGATTGGGCTCACACCTCTCCACATATGGATGAAGGCAGAAGCCATGAACGTGTATCACTGTATTTGTTGCCAAACTAAAGTGTCTAATACTGGACATATTAATCATCTCAAGCTTCCTTGGGAAAAGAATGTACAACAGATACTCAACATGAGGATTGACATTCTTGAACCAAGATTCAAGTTTGAATTGAATTTTATGGTCTCCTATCCACAGCGGGGTGAATGGGAAAGACTGGTAAAACCTCATAATAACAAAGGCCCAATCTGGTATACTGATGATTCTAGAACCAAATCAGGAACGTGGGCTGGGCTTTATGGTAATGGCACCCAGATTTCTTATAGTCTGGGTACCTTAGCTACAGTTTTCCAGGCTGAGGTTTATACAATCCTAGCCAGTGTCATGGAAAGCATTAAAAGGAGATATAAGAATAGACAGTCAAGCTGCTCTTAAAGCACTTGAATCACCATCAATAAAATCAAAGCTCGTCTCAGAATGCCAGGAATCCTTAATGACACTGGCTGAACACAATAAGGTACAACTTATGTGAGTGCCAGGACACACAGGTATACCAGGCAATGAGAAAGCAATGAAGCAGCCAAGATTGGTAGCGAAATCCCATTTTTGGGTCCGGAGTCTGTACTGGGGGTGTCCTGCAGACCAGTGAAGCAGGCTATCAAGTGCTGGGCTCAAGCAGAACACATGAACTACTGGAACTCCATTGAGGGTTGCAGACATCCCAAGTTGTTTATCACAGACCTGGATAACAGCACGGCAAAGTACTTGTGCGGTATTAGTAAAAGAAGGCTTGCATGGGCAACAGGATTCATTACAGGACACTGTGCCCTAAAGTTTAATCTATACAGAATGGGATTGTTTAACAACCCTATCTGCAGTAGATGTCTAGAAGGAGATGAGACTGTTACTCATCTCCAATGTGATTTCCCTGCTCTTGTAAATCAAAGAGCAAGTTTTTTTGGCAATCACTTTCCAAAGATAGATGACTATCGAATGCCTCAGTTAGCAGTCTGGTTAAGTTCATAACGAGCAACAGACTACTTAACTGATGAAAGGGGGGATGCGCAATAGATCTTTGAGGTCACAGTGCTTGGGCATAAAACCCACTCCTTTTTTTTAAACTAGAGATCTAGATATCATGAACATTGGAAACACTCCAACCTTCTGCAAAGGTAGAAGGTAGGAGGTCCTGCACCTAACACTCAGTTCCTTAAGTATCCTAAGTGAAATTAAGAACTGGAGAATTTTTCTGGAATCGTCATTATTAGATCTTAGATATATCATGTTCGAGCTAGAGAGCTCCACTTAAGAAAGCATGTACAAGAATCCCCATAGGAGCAATGGGGAATAAAGCAAACCTGGATATGTGTGACTTTTCCTATACAAACTCTAGTTAGGTCTTATAAATCCAATTGCCCCTCTTGACTGAGAGGAGAATAAATGGTAAACTTTAGTGGAACTCCCATTTGGAAACACTGAGAAAGCAACACGCATAAGGTACAAAATCATTTTATAGGTTACAGAGACAACGCTGAGAGAAGCACTTTGACCCAGATGCTTTATAAGATAGAAAGTAATTACTTTCTTAGATCACCAATATCCAGATGAACTCGACAACTGTCTTGACAACCTCTTCAAACTGATTGGCAAGAGGTGACAAAAATTGTTGAACAACAGCATATACTTTGGGCAATGCCCTGGGAATAGATAGAATGTTTCCATCCCTCCTACAGGAGGACAGTTGGTTAAGTTTTATTTATGGATGCTCTTTAACTGCTGTGGTCCTTAGCATCCCATTCTATATTTGGCATGAAAGACCAGCAATTTTGCTCAGAGGCCTCTTTATCAGGCTTGAGGTTCTTATATTTGTCGTAAATCTACACGGGACCACTGGCTTTACTTCCTGCATCCAAATGATGGCCACTCAGTCATACTAACCAGACTTCAGGTTTCTCATCTACAGTACAGCAACACTCTCCTTCCCTCTGGGTAGATAAGCTATCCAGACTGAAGTCTGTGCTATTTTGGCCTGTACACAATTGATTAACAATCATCCTCCTGCTACAAAGCTAATTTACGATTTGCTCTGATAGCCAGGTGAATAATAATTGAGTTTTATTTATGGATGCTCTTTAACTGCTGTGGTCCTTAGCATCCCATTCTATATGGCTATCAATAATTTTAGAACTGTAAGAATGTCAAAGCTTAAAGGGTAATACCACAGGAAATTGGGTAACCTCTGTGATTCAGGCTTTGTCAAACTTGTAAGGGTGCCAGGCCATTCAAGCATGAAAGGAAATGAATGAGTGGATAATGTGCATTTTGACGCATTGAAGATATATTATGTTGTTATCTAATGCTGGGCTTTGGCAATAAAGCCATTAGTGCTCTTGCTTTCCAATTTCTCTTTATGATGGCATTTAACATATATTTCTCTGGGAGTTATATTAGAAACAGAGGATATTAGGGAAGCCAACATCATAGACATACTGTCTTTTTCAAAGACTATGACCTGGAGTAAGTTAAGGGCATGAGGCACAATGGGTTTTCATGGCCTACATGCAGGACTCTTTTCTAGGGCCCACCCAAAATGTAAGTCCGTCCGTCCGTCTGTCCATCCATCCTTCCTTCCTTCCAACAAATGTGCTAATAAGCTTCCTGTATTTTGTTGATTCCATTTTATTTCAAAAACACAAAGGGAATGATCAATACAGTTTGTCTAAAGCTTAAATATTCTTTTGTTCTCTCTGGAGATGTTGACTGCAAAAATTTCCAGAGATTTATAAGTAATTTGTCTTTGGCAACAAATGTTTTGCATCCATAGATAGCACTGTGTCCTCAGAGGCTAATTTAAACTTTTGACTTTTTCAACCAGTTTTAACAAGCTTTGAATTTCAAAGTGAGATATGGACTGAAACTGTTGCAGATGCTAGGATAGTTTTAATATTACTGACAATGAATCTTCTATCTTTTCCTGCTTTGTGAATCTTTAGCAGCCGATCTTGGATTTTCCATCTTGATTTTGTGGTGCATTCCTTTTGGAATTATTATATTGTTATTGAAAGTTATCCCATTTGTACCGAGGATCAGTTCCAAGTTTTCTATCCAAATATTCTTCTTTATCTAAAATTACTATTTGGTTTCCCTGTCTACTTTTACACAGAGCGTGTAACAGTGCTGTGGAGACCATCTTGTAAGTTGTATCAAAAACTTTTTATTTTCCATCTCCCTGAGCATTTCTGCACAACCATTTATCAATTATCAGTCTGTATAATTGCTGTTTTATTCATCTATGGCTATTTCAATGTCAGTTATATAACATCTAAATTAAAAGAAAATTATACAAAGATAAAAAGGCCTTTGTTCAGGTACTCTAACTTAATTGTGGTAAGTGTTTGTTATGTCTTGGGCCAATATTTTTAGGCTTTTATAATCTTTGAATAACCTCTTGTAGGTTCTGAGGATCTGTTCTATACCTTCACAGAAACTTGATGGCAAATTATAATGTACACTTATGCAGATAAAATATTTGGACCTGTACTGTTTTATTGTTTTTATGTGGCATGTAAAAAAACCTCAAGCCTGATAAATAGGCCTCAGCAAAATTTCTGGTCTTTCACACTATATAGGTACATATATATATATGGGATGCTAAGAGCTATAGTAGTTAAAGAGCGTCCACAAAAATAAAACAAAACAAAAAACCTTAAATGCTTTTATGAACAGTTCAAGTTATGATGTTTATAAACATAAATAAGATATGGAGTGTTGTCCATTAACTGTTTTTAACAGTTAAAATCTTAAGGGATAAAATGTAGCATAGCTGTTAAGATTTACTTGAATTATGGGCATCAACCTGAAGTTGTTTCTCTTTGCAATCCAATGCTGCATCATACTCACCTTTGAAGATTTGCTTTTTGAAATGTAGAAAATGTTGCTATAACTATATAGTAGTTGCAAACTGTTGTTGTAAACAATACTGTTTACAATGTTTCGAATGAATGTTGATAAAATGACACCTACTTGAGGAGTGTAGAAAAGCAAAACCTGATTAGTTCCCAAAAGCTGAAGGTCTCTCTTGACCTACCCTTTTAATCTAGAAGATGTTGACACCATTTTAATATCTTGATCAGTGTGAAGGTCAGAAGATTATTATACGCTTATTTCACTAATTTTGTTTTAAAGTCTGTTTTAGCCTGATTAAGGTCTTAAAGTGCTATTTGCCTATTTTTTGATTCAATAGAATACACACATTAGCATTTAG
This sequence comes from Deroplatys truncata, assembly GCA_030765065.1. Taxonomy (NCBI): domain Eukaryota; kingdom Metazoa; phylum Arthropoda; class Insecta; order Mantodea; family Mantidae; genus Deroplatys; species Deroplatys truncata. The sequence goes on from CM060978.1 coordinate 124,162,074, forward strand.
TGAGTCTGAAACATAAAGTATTACTTTTTTTGGTTATAATGCAAGGAGGGAAAAAAAGTTAAAACCTAAAAATCCAAGCCCTAGTTATGACAAATTTATTTCACTGAGGGTATATTTGGTTTGAAAGCCAGTTTTTGCTGCTGGTGCTTTATGATGTTGGTTGGTGAATTTCCCTTTTAGCATGTTTGTTTTTATTTAACCTGCATTTGAGCACACTTTGTTTTCTAAATTCTCACAATGAAAGATTTTTATTGTTTCATATATAAGGCAAACAGTTCCAAAGCTAAATTCTTGATTTTTTAATAATTAATTTTCCCATTTTCCCAATTTTAAAGCTTCATCAAACTCAACAGAAGTTTCCCAAGTGTCAGTATGTAAATAAATGATCATCAAACAGGTTCTGTAGAAGAAAATTTGTAAAAACAAAAAAAAAAAAAAAAAAAAAGTGATTAAGAGTATAAAAGTTAACTCCACAGTTTTAAACTGTATTTAGAAATGAAGATGTATTTGATACCTCCGACTTTCAATGCTCTCTCCCAAGATTTGTGAAATTAGTTTAATATTCTATTCATGAATCTAAATACTGTTTTATGTACAAAGACACTCTTTATTATTATGTAGTTTTAATATATGCTTCTTTAACTGAATATTCAAGAGCTAAGTCTTAACAACAGGACTTAATCAAGTCACCTATTAGGTACTTAAAAAATAGTAGGATTAACAAATCACGTGTTCACTTGTTTCATGCACTGAATTTAAGTCAAGCTGACATCAGAAAAATTTAACTTGAACCAAATCAAGTGCAAATGCAAGCAATTTTATGCACAAAGAGGCAAGACTGAACTTTACAAAACTAGCAGTAAAGCAGGGATATTAGTTTATGCGTAGATATTACACTATCACTCTGCCGCAAAATGAACACTGCTTAATTCCAAATTATATTAACAAAATCATTATATAATCTTTCATACTTTGAAGGAATTCTGTACCAGTGTTAACATGCTAAAATACATCTCTGGAAGGATGAATAGCATAGAGCAAATATTTGCTTGCTTTAGAAGAACTCAAACTTCCCAAAGCTGAAAGCCTGTCATTACAACTTGATCAAATGACTGTACACTTTTGTGCTAATGCACCAAGAAAACAGCTTCAATTGGATTCTAATTTGCTTAGCTGGAGATTGGTTGCTAATATGCCTGGAGTTCTTCCATTTGCCTTTTTATTTTGGGGCAGTTTAATGGAAATCTGCAGCTGTAAAATGTTGGCAATTCTGGAGATGTGTCCATATCCATTGTAGTATTTTTCTCTATGCAGAGTACAGTTTGAAATAGGAACAATGCTTAATTTATTTAAAGATGCAGCCTAACAATTGTGTCCTGTATATAATTGGAAAGGTAGAACAGCTTTCATAGGATGATGTTCTAGAATCATATTCTTTTACTCGGCAACATATTCCATTATTTATTTACACTGTCATGTACTATTAATTTGTCATGCATTTCTTTGTTGGATGATACCCCAAATGATTAGTTTTGATGAATGGGACAATAAACATTGATTTGTAATCTGGCAAATCATTATATTATTTTTACTTTCTCTACTACGTACAGTAAGTAGGGGAAGTATCGTATTCCACCCAAAAATTCGATACCGAGATTTCACCGGAAATACATGTTTTGAGACACCCTGAATCCAAAAAAAGCCTTTTTGGAAACATGGCCGTGTGTGTGTCTGTCTGTGAACAGCATAACTCAGAAACGAACAGTCGGATAAACACCAAACTTGGTATTTAGGTTCAGTATCTTCCAAGGATGCGACACGAAGGTTTTCAAGAAAATCCCCCCACCCCAGATTACCCTTTACATGGAAGATTTTTCGAAAATTTTAATTTTCTCAAAAATGGCTCTAACGATTTTGATTAAAATATCATATGTTTAAGATATTTTTATAACAAATAAAATGTATATCTTGAATTTTCTGGGAATGTCTCCAAAAGTATTCTTCATTGTGAACGACTTTTGCATAACTGGTAAACCATAAGAAAACCATAACAAAATTTTACTACACAAAAGATGTAGATCGCGTTAAAATACACAATTTATGTCATATACATTTTTTTTGTTGAGTGAACCATTTTCGAGATATTGCTTGTTATTCCCTTAAACTTTTCAATACTTATTTTCTGAAATGGGAATTCGTTATTCATTTTTTTGTCTTGGATATGCAAAGAGTATTAATCTGTGGGAAAGGGAATGGTGCTGCACCTAGCAACCAGCTATTAAGAGATATGTATGTGCTTAAAGGCTACTGTATTTCCAAATTGCACTTGTAAATATATTATCCCCTTACATCTACAAGAAAATTAGCAATACGATAGTGTCTGCAAATGTTTATCTCGATTGACATGAAGTAGATGGAGAATAAGCATTTGTAAAAATAGTTTGTACAAGAGTAGAGAAAGTCATGTGAGTGTAACACATCAGATTTTTTTTGTAAAGGAGTTTGCTATTACATTGCCAAGAAATGTGCAATTGAAGTTATCCATTGCAGAATTATTTTTTGTGGGGAGATTCTGGTGCTTTGCTAAACTTCAGTTCTTTTGTTCTGTAAATCTTAGTACCAATAGTTTAATTTGCAATTAGTAAAATAACAGCTTTATTGAATGTGTTAATGTGGTAGAAAAATTGTTTTAATGCAGAATTCATTGCCTCAACTCGCTATCCAGTGGGTTAATGGCATATATAAGGCAATCATTTTATTTTGAACTTATAATTTTCAACACTTACTCACAGCGGGTCCAGAAACTTGTCTGGAATCCTTCTGTGTAGCATTATAAATATATCTTGTAATAAAGGTACATGTATAATATTTAAAACACACAACTTTTGTGTAACAAGCATTTCTTCCTTTAATAGCATTATCTAGTTTTTCTCATTACATTTCTGTAAGTATTTAACGGCAGGAATCACGTAAAAATACTTATGTCATTAAATGAGTGAGCTTTTTCATTTAGGCACATTTCTTTATTAATTACACTTAACTTCTAGCTTCTTAATGTATTATCTGGTAGTAAAGTAGCATCTGTATAAAGTTCAAAACCTGGATGACACATATAATAATCATATAATCTTTCCTTTAACAGTTATATTTAGACCTACTCATTACACAGGTTGCTTGTATTATTGAAGCTTCATTTAGTCAGTCTGGCCATCAATATTTCGCCATAAAAATATGATTGTACTAAAAATTGCAATCAGTTTTCTTTGGACTCATATAAAACTGTTTACAATAAAAGATAATGCATGCACATTTAAGCGCAGCACACTTACATGGTCCTTCTGCTGGTCCTCTTGCAACCACTGCAATTTTTTGTTTAGTGTATCATTTACAGCAGATACATTAGCTGATATATGAGCTATACTTTGCAGGATCTCTTCCCTTTCTTCACTATTTTCTTTCGTAGGTGAAGAAGATTGTTGAGCAGCCACCTCTAATTGGACCATAGTATGCTGCAAAAAGGATTTTATGTAACAGAAACTGGTTAGGAATACAGAAGCTCTTGGATTGGATCTTTGCTGTAAGTAATCTATACAGATGGAATAGCAACCAAAATATTTATGGTAGTTTACAATTTTAGATAAATAATCAATCTTAAAATATGTAATGACACTGCCCTGAACCAAAAACTACATTTTTAAAATATCTGTTTAAACATGTGTATGTTTCTTTTCATTCAAGAATGCTTGAACTGATTACTATCAAACCTTAATACAATGTAAACTATGTTCTGCTTATATAAAGGCTACATCATTTCTTAATTGCTTCTGACAAACAAGGAGTGCTCCTAAAAATGGGATAATGAGTAGCAGACTCTTAACTACTAATGAGTTTTTTTAAAAATATTACACAAAAAAACATTATATTTTTGTAGAGAAACACTAGGGCTACCGAAGTCAATTGTAAGACAGGTAGCACAATTACAAATGGGCAGGGTGGCAACTAAGGGGAAGATAATGGAAAGAGCTTTGAAATTTTGGTTCAGAACTTTAAATCTAGGAAAAAGTAATGTGTTAAGACAATGTATTGAATACCAAGAGAATAGCTTAATGAATGATGGATGGGTAAGTAAATTACAGAACATTTTGGAGAAAAATGGGTTAGGAGATATAAGGAGAAGGAGAGAAAATAACGTGAAAATTTTTTGGAAAAAGGCGAGGAAAAGACTGGAAGATATAGAAATACAAAACATGTTCAGTGAGATTGCCGAAAAGAGCTCATTGGTTTATTATAGGCCAATGAAAAATACATGGGGTAGGGAAAAATATATAGACATAGTAAATAAAGAAGAGAGAGAATCTATTACATGGTTAAGAACCGGAGCATGGAGGCTAAAAGGGCTAAGACAGGGTATTCCTCAGAACCATTGTCCGATATGTGGTGGTAATGAAGACATTGAACACATAGTATTTAAGTGCCAAGGAACAGAAAATTGGAGAAAAGAATTTTTTAATAAGAAGTGGTTGAAGGGGTATAAAAATACACTTATGATTGAAATGATATGTAAGGACGCTAGAAGCATTGGACAGTTTTTGTGTAAAGTAAAAAATAAATGGCTTTGGACAGTGGAAAGAGAAAAGTAAGAGGTAGTGCATCTTACTTTGAATGGAAAACTATAGTGAATGTGTGATGGTTAAGTAATCAATAAATGAAAAGTGAAAAACAAGTGGAAATGGGACACGAAAAAAAACTGAAAAAAAAGAAAAAAAAGAGCAAGATAATTTATTGACAAGAAATTGTAAAATATAAATAAACTGTAGTGATTGTCTACTGAATGAGTGACCAGGGTCAAAGTGCAGTAGACAATCACATTTGTAAAACTCTTAGCACAATAAATACTATACACAAAAAATGTTTATAAGAGTATTTTTCTTCAAGTTCTGTTATTTAACAACTGTTATGATGAATACTTAAAGAAATACATCAATTTTGTTATAATTTGGATGCAGAAACCAGTTACTTGATATCTGATGTTTTGCAATTATATTTTGATTTTTTATATTTATAATATGTCAACAAAAAACATTAATGTTAATCATTACTTTAGGGAACAAAAAAGGACTTTAATAGGTGCATGTAAAAGAAGGGAGGACAATGGGAGAGAATGGGGATAATGCAAGCATCTGCATTTTACACTTTATGTAAAAATTCCTGAAGCCATAGGTTTTTAAAGAAAATATTGTTAAAAGTACTCACATTTATAGAAGAAATTGTTTCAAAAAGACTCTTGGAAGTATCATGTAACTGTGCATTGTCATTTTTCAAAGTGGCAACAGTGGAGTTGAGATCTCGGATCTGACTGCCAAAAGAAGCTACACTGTTTGTAAGAGCCTTTAGATCTCGAGGAACTGTAACAAGCTCAGGAGCTGCTTTAAGTTCCTCTTCTACTTCACGTAGTCTACCCTGTACCAATAAGAGCTGAAATATATATGTATGTATATAAAAAAAAGGAAAGAAAAAAAACACATTTTAATATTTCCAGTGTGCAATATTTTGTGCACTGTTTATGCAAATGTTAATATCTCAGGTTCCCACAAATGAAAGCAAGTCAACTTTGGTTCATTTGGAACAACTATGTACTTTAATTTACGTATTTTATGTATTTCTTTTATTTAAGTACTTCAGATTTCACAAAAATTAATCTATCATTTTCTTGAAAACACATATTCAAACTCTATTTTTATGAATTTTAGAATTAAAAAAAATCATAAGAATTCTTGTTTATTTACAACCTGTTATATTCACTTACCCTACAAAGGGCTGTACTTACATAATATAATCTCTCTCTCTCTCTCTCTCGCTCGCACGCACGCACGCACGCACGCACGCACGCACACACACAGACACACACACACACGTGCGTGCGTGCATAATCCATCTCTATATCTTCCTTTAAAGCATTAAAAAAACCTTAAACTGAAATTGACAGCTAATTTATACACTACCGGTCAAAAGTTTTCAATCACCTATCACAACTATGGATTTGTAGTTAAAACAGGGATTTCATTTTGATTATTCTATCATATCCCTGTTCTGATAATAAAACAAGTACAAACATGTAAATACTAAGCACCTCTGTTGTGCACCTTAAACTGAAATTGACGGCTAATTTATACACTACCGGTCAAAAGTTTTTGATCACCTATCACAACTAATGATTTGTAGTTAAAACAGGGATTTCATTTTGATTATTCTATCATATCCCTGTTCTGATAATAAAACAAGTCCAAACATGTAAATACTAAGCACCTCTGTTGTGCACCTTAAACTGAAATTGACAGCTAATTTATACACTACCGGTCAAAAGTTTTTGATCACCTATCACAACTAATGATTTGTAGTTAAAACAGGGATTTCATTTTGATTATTCTATCATATCCCTGTTCTGATAATAAAACAAGTACAAACATGTAAATACTAAGCACCTCTGTTGTGCACCTTAAACTGAAATTGACAGCTAATTTATACACTACCGGTCAAAAGTTTTTGATCACCTATCACAACTAATGATTTGTAGTTAAAACAGGGATTTCATTTTGATTATTCTATCATATCCCTGTTCTGATAATAAAACAAGTACAAACATGTAAATACTAAGCAGCTCTGTTGTGCACCTTAAACTGAAATTGACAGCTAATTTATACACTACCGGTCAAAAGTTTTTGATCACCTATCACAACTAATGATTTGTAGTTAAAACAGGGATTTCATTTTGATTATTCTATCATATCCCTGTTCTGATAATAAAACAAGTCCAAACATGTAAATACTAAGCACCTCTGTTGTGTATTTGACTGGTTATTTGCATAGAGAAGTGCTGACGAGTATTCACAACTACACTGAAGTGCCTGTATCTAAGACATTTCCATTCGAATAGGCCTCATTCCTTCAGCTGTCTGTAACAATCAGTTCGCATTAGTTTACAGTACATTGTGTGCATCTAGTGGTGTGTTTGTATACCTGATCAGGTTCATACCATATTACCTCCTAATGGGACAGAAATAGGAGACTGGAATTGAAAAACATGCTGTAATTGTAGCTCTGCATCAGGAAGGCTATTCTAGTACCACAATAGCAACAAAAGTTAGTGTAGCCCACTCTATAGTGGTTTTTACACTGCAGCGGTTTAAGCAAACTCGAACTAATGCAAGTGTTTCTTGATCTGGAAGACCCAGAGTGACATCATACAGGGAAGATCAATTCATATGTGTACAGAGTAAATGTCAGAGGACTCGTACTGCACCTGAAATTTGCGAGAAAGTAAATAGTATGCGAGCAGTTCCAATCTCTGTCTCAACAGTGCAATGCCATCTTTGTGAACAAGGTTTAAAGGGATGTATATCGTCCAAAAAACCTTTATTATGCACACAAAATAAGGTGAAAAGATTGCAATGGGCACAGCAACATAAAAACAGGAGCGTGCAGCAATGATCCAAGGTGTTATTCACGGACGAATCTCAGTTTGAAGTATTTGGAAGCTGTTATCAAATTTTTGTTTGCCAACTTTGTGGAGAACATATGAAGAGTCAGTGTGTGATGCCCATGGTGAAACATGGTGGAAGGTCAGTCATGATGTGGTGATGTTTTGCGGGTGATGAAGTCAGTGATCTAGTGAGAATTAATGAAACAGTAAAGAAGGAAGGATATCACAGGATACTAATAAAAAATGCAGTTCCATCTGGCAAGAGACTTGTCGGTCTTGGATTTGTCCTGCAGCAGAACAATGATCCCAAAAATGCTTCTAAATTGTGCACAGGGTATGTGAATAGAAAAGAGAAATGTGGGAAACTGAAAAATATGATTTGGCCAAGTCAGTCACCTGACTTACATTCCATTGAGGTCTTATGAGGTCATTTGGTGTTGAAGATCTATGGAATAATTCACAGATGTGTTGGACTGCAATATCTGAAAAAACACTACAAAATCTCATTCCAGAATGCCAAGAGTTGGTGCAGCTGTTCTGAGGGCAAAGGGTGGGTACTTTGAAGAGGCTCAAATCTAAACCATACTGTATTGTACTTAATGATAGAGAGAGAAAATGTTATTTTGTTAGCCTATTTAGTTTTTACGATGTGTTTGTACATTGACATAAAGTATATAGTTTTTTTCATAGGTGATCAAAAACTTTTGACCAGTAGTGTATATGAAGTGTGCACTACTTAGATCACATAATATACATTATAATTTGTGGGACCCTGGTAAATTGTGAAAGACAGAGTATTCTACCTTGCTGAAACGTTCCTAGTGTGGAATGTTGTGAAATTGGCAAGTGCAGCAGCTAACTTTCCTAATTAGGATAATCAATCCAAAAATGATTGCCCTTGTTAGCTTTGTGATTAAAATTCTAAAAACAGACTCAATTCTGATCTCCATATGACGATATACTTAAAAAAAAAAAAAATAGGAAAGCCCCACATTCTAAGTAGGGAATTATTTTCTAATATTTGTCAACAGTGGTTTTGCCATACCTGCTGACTAAAATTATGAAGCTGGAGAGTAAGATTAGCTAGATGATGGAAAAGTGCTGTCTGGTTCTGCTGCAGCTCTCTCGATAGTGAATGGCATTTTTGGAGGGTATCTTGAACTCCTTGACTACCAGCAACAACTGTCAACAGATGAATGAGAACATTAAAGTAAGTAAGTATCCATTTCCTTTTGTCATACCTATGGATGGTCCATTAATATAGATTAGGATCTGCTACACATACTATAGTAGGAATGCACAAAGTGGCATTGACTAACCTGCTGAATGCATTATTAATCAGTTATCCCACATATCATGTGCTGTAAAAGTTAATACCTATAGAAGCAGTATAGTGATATTAGGACTTTATTGCTCTCCCTCAGAGCCTGTTAATGATACATTATTTAGGTAATGTTTTATGTAAATTAAATGGGCTAGATATTGTACTACTCAGTGATCTAAATATCAACTTAGATGCAGAAAACACAGATTACAAAAAGCTTCTTGATATACCCATTACACATTACATTAAGGACAAGGTTTTTGTACCTACAAGGTTTAACAGAACATTTGGCTACAATTATAGACCATGTAACCACCAATATTAATGACCATAATGTGCAGGTTAACATAATAGGTGCTTATTTGATCATTATGCACAAGTCCCGAGGTCGCGGGTTCAAACCCGGTGGAGGGTGATGGACTTTTTTTTCAGGCATAAAAATTCTTAGCATGGCTTTCTAAGGGAAGTAAAGTCGATGGTCCCGCGTCGTAGATTTATGACATGTAAAAGAACCTCAAGCCTGATAAAGAGGCCTCTGAGCAAAATTTCCAGTCTTTCATGCCCAATATAGAACGGGATGCTAAGGACTACAGCAGTTAAAGAGCATCCATAATTAAAAAAAAAAAATTATGAAAAATTTGTCCAATTCTCTCAAACTAAAATAATGAATAAAAACAAGCAGTTCTTAATGAAATGCAGAAACTTAAACAATGAATGTTTAAGAGAGTTAAAAAATTCTCTGACACAAGAAACATAGGCAACAAAGTATGCTACTGAGGATGTACAGGGAAAATGGGAAAAGTTCTAAAAGATCTTTAGCCTGCATTTCAATGCTGCATGTCATACAACCATAAAAATTAAATCTAAAAGTAAACTGATAATATAAAATTAAATGCAAGTGGAATTAATCTTAGAAATTAGATGAAAGATGCATTTGAATTCTATAAGTCAACTGGGTAGGCACATTATAAGAATCAATATAAACAACTCAAAAAGATTTACAGACTTACTTACTGAACAAACAACACAGGATTACAAACACAAGTTGGAGGACCCAAAAAATATAACTAAAAATGCATGAAACATAATAAATAAAGTTAGAAATCCAAGAGAAATATTTTAAAATATTAAAATAAACATAGGAGGTAATATAGAAACTAATCCAAAGACAATAGCAATGTATTTAATAAATATTTTCTAAAAGTTGTTCAATCAATGCAGCCTAGCAAACTGCCATGCAGTGTAACAAATAATATCTCTCGTAACAGACATTCCATTTATTTATATGCTACAGCAATAAAAGCAATTATTTATATCATTAACAATCAAATGGAGGTCATGGGTTCCAACCCAGTGGAAGGTGATGGATTTTTTTGGGGCGTAAAAATCTTTAGCATGGCTTCCTTCAGAAGGGAAGTATAACTGGTGGTCCCATGTCATAAATTTATGGCATGTAAAAGAACCTCAAGCCTGATAAAGAGGCCTCTGAGCAAAATTTCTGTCTTTCACACTCAATATAGAATGAGACTCTAAGAGTCATAGTAGTTAAAGAGCATCCATAAACAAAACTCAATTCATTAATCAAGTGGATGGAATGAAATAGCTCCAAAGTTATTGAAACAGTGTAAGGAAGTCCTCACTGCACCTTTAGAGCACCTAATAAACTATTCTCTGCTAAATGGAACATTCCCACAATGTTTAAAAACCAGCACTGTATGATCAATTTTCAAAAAGGGGTGAAAAAAAATGGACATAAAAAATTATAGACCTATTGTTAAACGTTTTGAAAAAAAAATCATACTTATTAGATTAGAAAAATTCATAGAAAAAATAGCTTCTAAGGAGAACTCAGCATGGTTTTAGGAAAAACTACTCAAGTATTACTGCAATATCAGAATTTATAGCAGATGTGGTTAACAAATTGGATAGTAATAGTAAAATTATAGGTATATTTCTAGACCTTTCAAAGGTGCTTGACTAGATAGACCATGATAAATTACTCAAAAAATTAGAGTGCTATGGGATTAGGGGCACAGCAAATCAATTAATCTCCACTTTTCTGAAAGACAGTATCCAAAAAACAGAAATTTATTTTGAAACTAATAAATCTAGGGAAAACTACCATTCAGACATAGGCAAAGTGTGATATAGGATCTTCTACCACTATACAACTACAAACACATTTCATTTCAAAACAAGCTTATTTTCCATAAAGAAAATTTAAAACTAAAAAACTTCAATTAAGAATTGTTAATAAACAGTAGTTATATGAATTTATTTTTCTGCTAAGAGTTTTTGCAAAAGGTATGACTCAGTTCCAGTCCTGCTGTTCTCCCAGCCATACTCAGTTTACTTGCTAATCACCTACAAACAACAATAATAATTACATAAAAGTGTAACAATGGTTTAGCTACTATATCTACTGACCTAATTCGGACATGTCATTGCCCCCCCCACCTATGCAGTATGTTTTTGCTTTTTAATAAACAGTAGTTGTATTGAGAACATTTGTCCTTAAATTAAATTTCTTTAATTTTTAATAAGAAATTATTCATGTAAAATTAGCAAATTTCTTTCTTCAGTTTTCAGAGGAAGTGTGCTCATTGTCCCATTACCTTTGAACTAAGCCAATTCTTTGCAAGTTCTGTTTCCTTGTCATAAGATGGCACATGTAATTTGTTACTGTGCTGCTAGTATCTTTTCTTGCCATCTTGTGCTAAGCGCTATGACGATGCAGGACATGTTACAACAGCTCATCCTTGTGAAGCAATACTAGATTAAAAACTCAATTACAGTACTCAAAGTGCAATCCATGGGTTGTCTGGTGTTCATAATCTCCCCAAAAGGAATATAGTAACCATCAAAGCTGAGCGAAAAGTCAATCTTTTAACAGTGACTGTGTAATTCTGTAGCATCTTTATAGGAGGCTGTGTCAAAGAGGCATGAGAAGTGCTCATTTAAAGGACAAATAGGGCTATGGTTGATCAATCTCAGGAAGCAGATACATGTTGAACTACTGCAAAAAGTTTGGGTATTCACTTGCAAAATTGTAGCATACTGCCCATCAATGGTTTACAAATGAGCACGGTTCCATTTGTACGACAATGTCAATTCCCAGAACACATGCATTTGGGACATCCAATATCCAGATGTTATTCATCAAATACTTATGTGCCCAAGAAAATTGGGATTTGGAATATGCACAGAGAATGAAGGGAGAAATGTTTATTTTTTCACTGAATTGCAAATACTACAGAGTACCAAGCATTTTCATAGACTTTGCTGATTGTGTAAACTACACAGGTTGATTGTGTACACTTAAAAGTATCAACAGGATGGCACTGTATGTTTAATATCTTATGAATCCATGCAGTTGACTGAAGGTTTGTTTGAAAACCAGACACTTTTTGTGTATAGTAGCAACCAAGATCTCCATATTTGACATTAGAATTCTTCCTATGTGATTATTTAAAAGACAGGATTTATGAACAATATGAAACAGAATGTTACATGCAAGATCAATGAAAATGGCAACAGATTTCTTCAACAAGACAAGTAAAATGTCATCTGTTTTGCCTTCATTAGGAGAGAGGAAATTTTCAAATTGACTGTAGAGATAAGCAATCTCCCAAAATTTGAGATACAACCAAATATCATTAGCATTATTCTTACATAAATAGAAAATGACATATTTTACTTTTGTATAATCTCAGCATAATACAAAACTAATTACACCACATTTAGTTTTAGTTTAGAGAAACCTTTAAAACAAAAGTCTGACGTGAAGCAAGATAAAAATTGTAATGGGAGATTTAAATATCAATTTATTAAGGGAAAATACAGCTAAACGCGCGTTTATGGAAATACTAGACAGGCATAACTTAAAAATAGGGGTAGAAGAGTCAACTAGAGTCACAAAGCAATCAAGAACTTGTATAGACAACGTTTTTATAAACTTAGAGGAAACCAAATGGAAATCAACTGTGGTAAAAGCAGGAATAGGGGACCACTTTGGACAGGTTATAAAAGTAAATATAAGTAAAGTTGTTATTCCAAACATATTTGAATACAAAGACAAATAAATTATGAAAATGTAAAAAACTACAAAGCTTTCTGCAACAACAAAGCTGGAAAGAGGTATATATAGTAGAGACTGTAAACGAAAAGTATAATAGCTTTATCAAAATTTTAGAAAAGGGAATGAATAGTTATATACCTGTAAAAAAAAAGTCAAAATAAAAAATAATAAAGGGGACACATCTATGAAGTGGATGACAAAGGGGATAGAGATCTCGTGGAAAAGAGTCAAACTTCTGAACTCAATAAAACACCCAAATATAAATCACCGATTGTGTCAATCAAATAGAAGTAAGGTCATAGGTATTCACAGAAAATTCAAGATATGCATTTTATTTCTTATGTCAATATATTACACATGGGACATTTTAAACAAAAGCATAGTCAGTTTTCAGAAAATAAAATAATAATAATAATAATAATAATAATAATAATAATTATTATTATTATTATTATTATTATTATTATTATTATTATTTTAAAAAATGAGCATTTTTCCAAGTAAACAGTAGTATGGGTGGAGGGATTTTCTTGAAACTCTTTTTGTCACATCCTTGGAAGATGCTAAACTTAAATAACATGTTTTTTATTTTACTGACTTTTTGTTTTTCAGTTGTGCATTAACATACAGATGCATATACTTTTTGACACCTTTTTTTGAAAACCTGATGTGTCACATGCACTTACTTCCTCTACTGACTCTTCTAAAAACTATGTTTACAAAGGCTTATTCTTTTGAGTTAAATATTTGCAAAAATGCTTTTATTACACATTTTATTGTAGATAAAAAGAGGGATGCAGGAGGCTTATGTGATAGTCAAATCTAAAACAATAAATAAATAATTTGACATAAGTTGTACATTTTAACAAGATCTGAATTCTGGGTGTATTAAGTTTTTGTCTATCTCTTGCAGTTTACAAGTTATACAAAATTACACAAAATTAATTATGAATGAAGAGAGCTTCACAGACTGTTTGCAGAAAATTCAAGATATACATACACTGTATGTGTCATTAAAACATCTTAAACATAGCACTTTAATCACAATCATTGGAGCCATGTTTAAGAAAATAAAAAATAGAGACAATTTTTCCATGTAAAGGGTAGCTTATTGTTGGGAGGGGGGCCCTTCCTTAAAAATCTTCGTGTTGCATTTTTGGGAGATGGTGAATTTAATTATTTAAATACCAAGGTTGTATATACCACACACTTCATATTTTAGTTATTCTCTCTTATACGGTATGCACACACACACACAACTGTGCACACTGGATTCAATGGGCCTCAAAACATTATTTTCACTAAAATGTAGAACTCAAATTTTTGGGTGGTATGGAATACTTTCTCTACCTACTAGATGCATGGCAAAGAAAGTAATTACTATGATGCACATTAATGCACCAAAATGTTAGGTGGATTTACATGAATACTAACAGGAGTTCAAACACATTCTGATTTGTATTCATATGCTTTTCAACACAGTTCTGCATAGGTGGAATAAGATATGGAATAAGATCACAGTGTAACTGCAATACTGCTTTCTGTAGAATTGGCTATTTTGCATAAGTGAAAACACATTAATTTTGGAAAACTGCAAAATTATATGCCAAAATTGAATTAAATGTATTGTTTTATATTATGCAATATTAATTTTTAGGTTAATTCACTACTGTTGAACACCTATTGGCATTGCTTTGTCTGTACATATGAAGCATATTCCTAATTGCTGTAAATATGGTGTTGAAATTTTATATACAGCATTTTTAAGATGATTTTTCAATACATTTCAAATCTGGTTGAAAATGGCACAATATTAAGGGTGTGGATAAAGGGCCTCTAAAATGTTTTTCATTATTTAAAGGTGAACCACTGCATGTTATTGTTGAAAACACAATTCCATGTAATTGACCTTTAGTACCATTTATATTTTTCAGCATTGGTAACCCTTGAATTACAAAAATATTTACAATAATAAACAGACAGAATATTTTCATTTAAACAAATACCATTAACTCAATTCTTATACTTCCTGAGTTAACAACAAGGATTAATATGGCATACTTTGGCTATTTCCCATATAATGGTAGTGAAATGCTGTGCTTAGTATGACATAACTAACTGAAGTATGTACAAAACTAAGAAATACAGTGTCATCAGATTAAGCCGCCATGCTTTTAACAGCACCTGGATTGTGATCGCGTGCCGTTTTCCTCCCGACACTTTTCACCCATCTTATGCATTGAAACAAATAGGATGAATGGACAAGCTCAACTAGAACCATTATTATTTTACAAATTACAATACTGAATGTCCCTTACATTGCTTAGCTTTTCAAAGAAGATTTGGAAATGTTCTCCTTGTGCTCGAAGATTGCAGCATCTTAATGGATTATCACAAACACATTGCAATTCTTCATGGGATATGCTCGTTATTTCTTCACGTATATTATTTTGCAGTTCTTGAAATATTCAGGGATTAGATTTATACACTTTGACTTTCAAATTGCCCCACAAGTAAAAATTGCAAGGCGTGAGGTCTGGGGATCGAGGAGGCCAAATTCCTACACTGATCACTCTGTCACCAAAGACATCAGCAATTACATCCACAGCTGTATGGGCTGTAGCCCTGTCTTGTTGAAATACACTGCACATTCACTCTTCATTTGTCAATTGAATGAAAAACTGTTCCAAAAATAAGGTTTGGTACCATGCAGCATTAATTGTTTCGTGAAAAAACATAGGGCCAATTATTCTAGTCGCACTTACAGCACACCAAACACTGATCTTAGGATCATGTAGTGGACTTCGATGTATGAGTTTTGGATTTTGAGTAGCCCAATAGCGATTATTTTGAGAGTTAGCTTGTCCATTCAAGTGAAATCATGCCTTGTCACTGAATAACACAAATTGTGGATTTATGTTACCACTACGCATGGACTCCAGAAACCAGGTGCAAAACTGTATTCTTCTCTGTGGGTCGCTCTCCCTCTTCAAGGCTTGCGCTTCTTTGTTTTGTAAGGCTGTAATATGAGTAGTTTTGTTGCTTTTTGAGCTAACCCATAGCTGACTACTGCTTACTGCACTAACTTCAAGAGAGACTTTTGTGGTGAACGTTACAACCATGCACCGATTTCATCAATCTTTTCCTGTGTTAAAATATGACATTTTTTTATTATTTTTCCAGTCTAACACTCATCCTGTACTTTTGAATTTCTTGACTATTTTATGAACTGTATTTCTATTAGGCAGATCAACATCAGAAAAGTATTTTCGAAATGCTCTATGATATAGAGACAGAGATTCATGTTTTATAAAGTTACTACAAATGAAAAGTCTTTGTTCTGTACTAAATTGAACCATGAGTGGACTAACACACAACTGAAAACCATCAAGGAACATTATCTATTGCCTTCACTTGCAATATGTGGCGTGAGTCAGAAGGTCACGCCATATGTGACACAATAGCAAGAACTTTAATCTCAGCAGGCGAGTGGCTCACGGCCAAGACCAGGAGCCGATAAGAGCATGGCTGCTTAATCTGATGACACTGTATAATCTTTATTTGTATTTTAAAGTTGGCTTTTAGACTCTGGGAACCAGAATGCAACTTCTACGCAGTGTTTTCTTCATTCCTGTATAATATGCACTTCATCAATCATGTAGCAATGTTTCTTCAACAAAGATATGAGCTAAAATTTTACATGATAGCTTTAAAAAAAGGCAAGTATTTGTATTCTGCTTATGCAAAGGGGTTTGTATATTGACTATTGTAGTAATAAAATTAATGGTGCTTGATTCTATGTATACCTGCCAGGTGAAGCAAGAAAATGTTAAATTAATGATGGGGGCCTGGTAAACTTCAGAATTGGTTAATGTTGGTACAGAGTTCAAGGTATTTTATGGCCTCTTAAAAATGCGAACATTTTAAGTGAACTACTCCGTATATGGAGTGTAAATTTTATACCAAGTTACTGAATAAAACTTTTTCACATTTTTATGTATACAAAACAAATGGTAGTTTATATAGAGGATATCCTAAAAATGTATGATTTTTAGAATCTTTTGCAAAATATAGCAAATTTTAACAATGCTACAGCAGTATTTTTGCCTATTGTCTAAAAGCAAACACTGTGTAGAGTTTCTCTTTTTATTTCTATTCAATCTCTCCAAAAATGATGCATAAAGAATTGTTTTACTTATGCTTTAATCATTATAGTATCACATTCAAAAAAGAAACAAATAAACCATCAAAATTCTACTAAATGAATAATTTAGAATTAACATAATTTATGCAAGCTTCTAAAGTACAAGTACTGCATTTTCTCCTAAAGATCTGGCCAATATATGGGAATGACTAGTTATGCAATGCTTAAGTGACAATTTCCTTGTAAATTAAGAGTTTTACAACCAAACCTTAGACGAGGTTGGAATTTCAATACAAGTAAAGAAATGGCACATTCCTAGTGGTTGTATAGTATATTTTGTTCCACACTATGTAGAAGTTATATTGCCCTTATTAAACATTGGTATCTATGTTAGGAAATTTTTGTTGATACATGTATATTAACTGTCTGACTGTTGCTGTGCAGTTGTGTCTTGTTTTCCAGCTAGGGAGGTTGTTTGGGCACTTCTAGCTTTGGGAATGGCTCTTGGGATTGCATTCAGAGAAGGCGTGCCTCTCTTGCTTGCTGGATAGTCAGCCATAGATTTGTTACATATGTTCCTGATTATGGTTTTGAGATGAATGGACATGTTAAGTGTTTGCATATTAAGGTTTTGGAAATAAAAATTGTCCTGACAACTTGAGTTTTCTTTAACTGTTTTAGTTGGTATTTTATGATGTTTATTATTGCATTATATTAACATCTTAAGATTCATGCTCATGCCTTTCTCATGTGGTGACTTCAGAATTTGAAATTTTTAAAAGAGCACAGGGTTGCCCGTAATGTAAGTTGCTAGGAAATATAGTTTTACACTTGTATTGTGAATTATCTGAGAGAAGTCATCTTAGTAATTAGTAATTTTGTCAGGAGTACAAAGTTGCCTTTAATATAATTTGGTGTCGATAAATTATTAATCTATTCACATTACTGATAAACATGGGGGAAAACATGTAACTCAATTCTGAAATAATGTAACAAAAAGCTTTTTCTTTTTTTAATAAATTTCTTATGTCCTATTCCATGTTAAACTGCAGACCAGCAAATTTTATTGGCATTCTCATAACTTCTGTACAGATTTTGTCCATACTAAGAACAAGAACAGCTGATGGCAAATACAAACCTTGGTCAAGCTCAGTGCGGAGGGAGGTTACTTGTTCTCGGATGTCAATAAAAAGCCACATCACTGTGGTTGTGGCCACAACACACGCGAATACGAGGACGGCGGTACAGGCCCGAAGGAGAGAACCACAAACGCGTCGTCTCAGAAGGAACCGACATCGAGGACCACCTACACCACCCCCAACCCCTACACTGCTGCCGCTTCCGCGGTCCTTGCCACCGCCGCCGCCAGCCGCGCTCCAGTAGTCGTCCTGTTCGTCCGTGGACTCGGTCAGCAGTTGGTCCTGTGAGCTCGCTCCTCCGCCGCCGCCGCCGCTGCTACACCCTCGTTTATTGCCTACGCGCTTCCCGGGCGCTGAATGCGCCACCAATGCATCCAGTTCTTTACGTTTCTTCATCTTCTTTCCTGCACGGAGCGGCACGTTTACGTGATGCACCGACTCCATCGCAATTTATGCACCGTGCTCACTCCCTTACTAACTGTTCTCTCTCACACGCTATCGAACCCATGCTTTCAGGCTTATTCTAATGAAAACAGCAGTTATTTAACCCTAAAACTGGTTATCTAATCATCGCAACTGCAAATATATTCACAGATAAGAATTCAGTTCACCTGAGTCACAAATCAGAGAGGCAACAAGTTAAAACTGTTACTACTGCTTGTTTCTCTCAAAGCAGCGACGTATTAACTATTACGTTATTAAGTACACTTAAAAGTTACGCAATAAATGCACTATGTAAATACAAGCCGGTTTTGAAGCTCATGGCACTTCAGCAGTTCCTATACGCGACCTTGCAATTGCAATCGCAATATTTTTGCTCAAATGGAAGAGTCCACTTGGAATACAGTGTGTGTACTGGGCACTTAATCGTGAGATTTTACGATTCACTCAACGTTTTTTACAAAAAGGGAGCCACAGCCCGACCACGTCGCACTTTTTAGGTTTCTAGCAAGAGAAACCAACAAAAGAAATCTGAGTAGAGCATCCCTTTATAGTTCAGCACACCCTACTTTACTGTGAGCCACATCGACTAACCCTGGAGGAGAACCTGGTTCCGACAGTGACTTGCATCGATCCGCGCAGACGCATTTCATCCACAACTCACGAACCTTTTGTTCCTTTTCAGTGTACAAAGGTTACCAATGTGAGGCCGAATTTACTCGTTTGCTTGAGCTTTTTCTAACTCGCTTATGGCAATAGTTTTTCCAAAGACGTGTACTAACGATTCCAGATATGTAATGTTCTGTTTGCTAACTTGACTCGCTGGCAGACATTTACTTCGGTGAACGGTGAAACATTTTGTTCAATGTTCGTGTCATTTAACCGGAGAGGTCATATAGGACGATGCATGACAGTAAATATCAGAAACCTAAAGCACCAAACTTTCTGATATTCATCCCTCAAGTGAGAGGAAAACCTCTAATAAAAGCCTTAATCAGAGAACTTGATTCAACCAGGATTTGAATCCTGCTTCGAAGCCTGAGAGGCAAGAAAAGTGGCCCTAATAACCGCCACAACTTGATAGTTTCACTCATTTTTGTCAACACAAATCACAGCGACCATCACCACCATCATTTATTTTTCACCGTGTCTTTGGTGTTAATTTGGAAAACATGGAAACATTTCAAAATTTAATGCAAAAAAATCTTTAACCAGGATTTATTGCATTAATAACAGTGGATTATGTGGAAAACTTTATTTCCGTGTTTCAGGTATTTGCACTATTTACCGGTACCAGCTTACCAACGCCTACAGTAAAATATTCGGGGTGAACCTGTGTTACTGAATAAAAACTACCAATTGAATTTATCTGCATCAACCCTTTTATTTATATTAATTTTTCCGATGCTTTTATAGCTACCAAGAAACAAAATACCTTATCCTTAACAAGGATAAGGTATTTCTTTACCGGGAGATACACACATGGTTTCGTAATTGAAAACTCTGAAAGATCACTTCCATATTCTTGAATCTAATGTGTCCAACTGCATATTAACTGATTGCGGCTTCGAATCTAGTCAGTTTACTTGCCTGTGTAAGATTTCTTCCAGAGCGTTCCTTTTTCTTCCAATGTTTATACGATTGTTCGCTTGCATTTTCATTTTATAAAAGAACCTGTCCATTATCTCTGTAGACGTTGCTGATTCAAGGCGTTAAATATTTATAAACCGGATGTTAAGGTAGTCATAGACTTGAATCTCAGGTGCGTTCTTTTTGTGACATGAATAATGCAGCAGCGCTGGTAAAACTTATTGTTATAAATATTTTAGGAAATAACTCTCAAAATAGTAAAGTTTAGAAAGCTGTCCATATGAATTACCTTTGATTATTTTATCAATTCCATCCAAATTTAAAAATGAATCGACAATTTTTTTCGAGGTCTTAATTGCAACGTTACATTTCTGTAGCTCAGTATGCTTTTGGTCAGAGATTTAGATAAACCGCTGCATATATGGAGTTAAAATTTTACGTATAAGAATTTGAAGAAAATGTCTTCCCATTTCAAATTGGGTTGAAATCAGGAAGCAAAAAACGGAAGGATAGTTTATATTAGAAAGCTTCCTAAAAATGCGGGATGGTGGTAGAAGGGAGCGTTATGGCTTGCCATTGTAGAGGTCGCGAGTTGTCCGGGGATAGGATTTGTATTTTTTTTTTTTTTTTTAAGCTAAATAAGCTGCCTTCGTGCCTTTTAGAAGTATGCATTTGCTCGTTTTACATGCTTTGTTATATAAGCAATTTAACATATCAACAGTGAAGCCCAATCTGTCTCCTATGAGCTAATGACGTCAGATTGTCGCCTTACCGCACCTCCTTGTTTTGTTTCATGAAGTATTTCATCACTCAGTCACTGACGTTGGTCGCAATGGCATGTTACATTGGAGTTTGGTCAACCCATGACCCCATGAATGCTTCATAGCACCGCGAACTATGCATGGGGGTAAATCCGCCCTCCCCTGTCCCACTTAAGGCTGGGCATCACTGCATATCTATGTCCATTATTATTATTATTATTATTATTATTATTGTTATTATTATTATCATTATTGTATACAAACGCCAAATTTATATCATATTTAGTGTATGTTTCTAATAATGGTGATGATGACGATAATTCATTAATTCATTCATTATCTGTTTACCCTCCTCTTATGTAGGACTTACACCCCCCAGGACTTATAAGCGGGTGCCCGTCGAGGAGCAGGCACTCATGGATCAGACAGAGCATCCAGGATGGGTGATCAGCCCGATGCCTGGTATGGGATGAAGGAAGTAGATGAAACGAAATGGTGGTGAAATGGATGAAAGGAAAGGTGATGATGGAGCAGTTGGTGGAATAATTGGCGGGGGAAACTGGAGAACCAGGAGAAAACCCGCCCAGACGCCGCTTCGTCCACCACAAATCCCACATGCAGGTCCCTGGGATTGAACCCGGGCCGCCCTTTTTGTATAAAAAAAACGCAACCTGACTTCCATTGAACTTATTTTGCTAATAGTGGGCGTGAGAGGCATAATACCAAGCTTCTTTGTAAAATTCTGCAAACGTTTCAATCGGAATACTGATTCCATTTATAACAAAGCGGTTGCTGCCGTCAGAGGTTCAATTGTCATTTTCAGCTATTTGTATACGCCTATATAATAATTATAGTTATAATATTTGTATTTATTTTACTTCGATTTTTCACTCATCATTTCGTTTTATTTTTGCCACTTTCACTACATCGTTTTATCACAACTGATTATAATATTTTCTCGTTTACATTGTTGTTATATTTAAACAGGGTTTCTTATGTTTTATCACATTCGGCAATCACTTCTCGGAAGAGTGGAATTTATTGGAGTGTAGACAAGGGTTGGAGTTAGAATCAGATGCATTAGATTCGGTTGTGCTGGTGGCAGCAACCACGGGAGCTCAGTGGCAAAGCGTCGGTATGGAAAGCCAAAGATCTGTGGTTCAAATCCCGGGCATTGATCTCGAATGCTATTCATAATAATATAATAAGGTTATTATTATGATTATTATTACCATTATCATAATAATTGGGAATTAAATAGAAATTAGATACTTTTTGGGCTTGTTTATAGCATTCCTTTCCACTATACTAGCTTACACAGACGGTAAGCTCTGTCAAATACAAAGATTAACATCGTGGATATCCTTTAATAGCACTAGTAGCACAAAAATAAAATTGCATATATTTACAGAAATTAAACATGTTTACCTTAACAAAAATGCACCAAATGTAAAATGTAATAAAATAATAATTATAACAACAGCACTGCAAAACTTTTTTGGGTAACTTCGTTAATGTCTGTGTGCTGCTAAAGCCAAACCTCTGTGGTCCGGGATGTGTGCACACCGTTGTTGTCATGCTTGAAATGTATCACAGGCATTTCTTCTTTCGGGTAGATCGCACCGTTGGAAGCATTCATTCTTCCAGAATTGCAACACATTTCTGGGAGTCCATGTTAGAGGAGACTTTAACAACCTCCCCCCACTCCATTGGCCTTCATCCAGCTCCACACAACTAAGCTGATCCTGCCACTCCGCGCAATGGCAAAACTATTTGGGGTCGAAGCGAGTGTTGTCGGGTCGCCACAAAGAGTCTCGCATCCTCGTCTGACGAAAACATTATTATCATTTCTCAGAAGTTTTGTCTCGCAGGCAGATGCTGGAGGCAGAAGGCCAAGTGGGCTTCCATGTGTTCTAGCTTAAGGGCACCTTTCTCGCAGGCCTGCGATGTCGGATGCCAGCGGCAAGGAGTCGTCGACGGACCGTCTCAGCACCCATTGGGAGATTTGGACTTCTTGCTATTCTTGTCGCTGGAAGGGATTCTCATTGCGGACCTCTAGAATAGCTCTGTCGTCCTGTGCCGTGATCTTCTTTGACCTTTCTTGCTTTTGCTTTGCCGACCCTCTTTACTCTCCTCCTGAAACCTTTTAATCCATAACCGCAGTCTCTTCTGCATGGCCAGTTGCTTGGGATATTTGGACCACTGTGCGGCCACATTCCTAAATGCGGCCTCTGCTTACCTCACTTGTGTATGGCATGGTGTAAAGAGTTTTAGTAGAGTCTGGGTTTCCAATACTGTCCGTGTATATCACTTAGCATGCCCTATTCCTCATTTGGTGGTGCTAGTTCGTAGGCCAATACAAAATGATGGCCAGACCTCGGACTTCATTGCGCGCTTTCTCAAGTTACCTACGCTTGGAATGTTAGGTGTACGCCAAGGTGTTGATTTGAAGGGGCAGGGGATAATGCCTCATTCGCTTCGTTGTATAGGTACAGAACTGCGGACAAAGTTGCACCTTGATTTGCATGACAGTCAGCATTTTCGCATTATAATTTCAGTATAATACATTCTGATACAAAACATTAATGATTATATTAAAAGAATAGAAATCGATGAAACACTTTTCTTATATTGGCCACTTATTTTTGTTTCCACAATTTCTATTACAATAAATAACAATATATTTTTGTAAAGTATCAAAACTTCTCCGCCTATCATTTAAAACTCCGTTGTATTCGCAAAACGTTACAACTTAACGTTACCAACGTTAAACCTAATACAACTCTGTGCACTCTAGCGAACGACAGGTTGCTATACGTGTTGACAATAAGTGATTGTCCAGCTGCCGTATAACTACACTGGAGGGATGGATGTGACGTCATACGCGGGGTGTAGTCCAGGCACAGGCAATTGTATCAAGTCTCCAGGCAACGAAGTCCGAGGTCTAGTGACAACAATGTCACATGATATCAAGGCCATCTGATTTCACCCTATCGGCATAAAACAAATCATTAGGCATTTGAACAGTTAGTGTGGTTACTTCTTTGGAGTATCGGTTAGTGTGTGGACTTATGAAATTAGGTTTCCGGGTTTTTGGCTGGAGGAGAACCTTTTATATCCTTTAATTATGTTTATTTCATATCTCCGAAGAGTAAGGAAGAATTAATGGCAAGCATAAATTGTTTTCGGTTGAACGAAAGAATAAAGTATGTTTCCTTAATTTGATCGAGATCAAGCACTATAGAGTGAAATTTAGTGATATTGCTTCTAAACTCTTACTGCACAAGAAGTAAAGTAAGGGGATTTGGGAACATCCCAAATATTCGATTCATGGATCCCCGGTCTTCCTTGTAAATGGATTTAGTTCTGGAAAGGAGACACTCGAATGTTTCTAGCGCTCCTTATGAATTCCAAACACCTGAGATAGCCTAAAAGCAATTCTCTCGAGCGTCAAATGTATTAATGTGAAAGTCTAGAGCTCGACACCACAGTAGCTCTTTGGTAGAGCGCCGGCTTCTAAAACTTAAGTCTGAAGCTCAAATACCTACAGATGTTCCTTTGTTTTATTTCTTTCCAGATTCTACTAAATGAAGAAGCTTGTTTCAGATCTTCAGTGTTTTACTATATTCGAAAAGTATATGATAGAACTGTTTAGTTATCTGAAGCTCTCTTATTTTACAGGCGTAAACCAAATATTAATTTGTAATTGAATAGCCGATTATAACAAATGTAAACAAAACATTGCTTTTACGTCTGTCGATACTTCATATTATTTTCACTGATGCAAGCTTAGACAATAAAAACTGCTGTTATTAACCTGTGAGTGCTCATAAATTACTTCCATTATTACCGCCATTATTATCATAGTTTTGTTGATAACATTTGTTTGTCGAGAGCCAAAAGACCATGTGACAGTTATGTAATTTAATTTTATACGCATTTAAACACAATTTAGTTGTAATAATCCCCCCCAAAACATCCTAGCAGCAACTATTACCCTTAATTAAATTAGCAAACGTATCGTCTGACAAATTTCAATTGCACAAATGTCCTGTGCTAAAAGTGCACAGTTCTTTCTTCTTGATCCCCCTTCAAGTTATAAGAATAAACAAGTGATTATTATTTCTAGAAAAACATGGCTTCTTAAATTAAGTTTCTATCGGTGCAGACTACTATCCAATAGAGTAATGGCGTTAAAATAGCAATATAGAACGTAGAAGTCAAAAACCGGTCTGTCGCCGCTGCTTTTAGATAAGCGCCCCACCTAGGGATGAACAAATAACGTGTGCATTCTTTCGAATCTCGTGGCCCCAGGTTTGAAAGAATGAGTTCGTGCGCGTTGTTTGTTCAATCCCAACCAGTGGAGAGCGGAGCCATAGGCTTGTGCGGGATCAGAGCGCTTATCACCATAACTGTAGGGGACGACCGGTTGTCACGGTATTTAAGGTTAAATTTATCGTATTAATTCACTTTGTCGCATTTTAAGAGAGCATAGCTCCGGAACCTTTTATTTCAGAATATTGTACCAAATCTCATTTTGTAGATAAAAGTCCGTGTTTCATTAATGCATATAATAATTATTTTTATAACATTCACAAAAATCCATATACTGTTTTACTTATTTCAAGCGTCGTTGGAGTTTTATAAAACTAAAATATTATACTGAGAATGATCCATAGTGTCATTAAGAGAAGCCGGCGATGTTGCTAAAGCGGCAATGTTAGGGTGTTCGTAGTTATAACACAAAAAATGAATAAACGCAGCGATTTACGTGGTTTATGCACGATGTCCACCAGGCGCTCTGCTGCAGCTGCAGAACATTGGTGATGCATGGAAGGCAAGTTATTCAGCAATGTGAAAATACAGACTCGCATTTTCATGTTTACGAGGCGAATTTTTAAAGTGAGTTCAGTTTTCATATTTTTCCACTGCGGCGCGGCAGTCGTGATATTAAGCATGCGCGATCACTTCCTCAACATGAGGACTTCGCTTCGCGACTCCGCAGAGGCAACATCTCTACACTTCGCCAAGATTCGCCGATATGGGGAAGAGAAGAAAACGTCGAGCCGCTGAAGGATCCAACGCTGAAATTTAAATGTGATAATTACAATTACAAAACACTTTCTGAATATCATAAAGGGTAATCTGGTATGCATTAAAACCTTCCCTACGCATTACAAATTCTCTGGCGTATCTTATATGCAGGTTGTTTCAAAAATAGAGAGCATTATTTAAGGTATATATTGCCCATATGTAGACAGTAAAAATGTCCATTACAACATGTGTCTGGAAATACTTGGTTTCTCAGTCATGGCCTTCAAAACAGTGATATTCACCAGAACGTATTTCTTACCGCAGGTAGTTTTCTTTATAGAAGATGCTCAAAGCGTCCACCTCCTGCTTGAATACAGGCCTCACATCGACGTCTTGTGGCCATGCGAACACGACCCCAAATTCCAGGAGTATTGCGTATTTACTCACAACCTGCCACAATTCGATTCTGAAGGGATTCCATGTCAGGCACCGGAGACAAATACACCAACGCTTTTAAATGGCCTCACAAGTAAAAATCAATAGGGTTCAAATCAGGTGAGCGTGGTGGCCAAGCAATTGGGCCACCTCTACCTATCCATCGATCAGGAAACCTTCGATCCAAGTACCGGCGAGCGGTACGACTGAAGTGTGCAGGAATGCCATTATGCAAGAAGTGAGCTTGCTGACGAAAGCTCAATGCAGTGTCTTCATACACATGAGATATGGTGGAATTGTTCTTCCACACAAACCGCGTGTTGGACAAGAATTGAAAGGTAGAATCAGACGACTGAAAAATTCAATGACATAGCTGGGATTTGAACCACGGATCTCCCGGTCTCCGCCCGGTTGCTCTAACCATTGAGCTACCTTGGAAACTTGCCGGTACGACATTAAATTCCCCAACTGATTCGCGTTTTTCCCGGTAAACCACAAGGAGATCTCAAATTATATTGAGATGACATACGCCAAAGGCGACCTACAATGTTAGATCGTTACCGGGAAAAAGGCGAATCAGTTGGGGAATTTAATGTACCGGCAAGCTGCCATAATAGCTCAGTGGTTAGAGCACCCGGAAGGAGACCGGGAGATCCGTGGTTCAAATCCCGCCTATGGCATTGAATTTTTCAGTCGTCTGATTCCACCTTTCCATGAGGTATGGTGTTTTCCAAGAAGTTTGTGTACGCTACCCCGTAAGTATGTTTACAAGTATATAGGGCCCAACTAACCGATCACCAATGATACCGGCCCACGTGCTGAGAAAGTATTTTTTATCGAGTTTTATTTATGGACGCCCTTTTGCTGCTGTGGTCCTTAGCGTCCCATTCTATATTGGGCGTGAAAGTCCGGTAATTTTGCTCAGAGGCCTCTTTTATCAGGCTTGAGATTCTTTTACGTGCCGTAAATCTACGACACGGAACCACCGGCTTTACTTCCCTTCCGAATGAAAACATGCTAAGGGTTTTTACGCCCGAAGAAATCCATCGCCCTCCGCCAGGTTTGAATCCACGACCTCGGGAAGTAGAGGCTAGCATGGTAACCACTACGCCACGGAGGACATGTTCAGAGTCAAACGCAGTTGGTGATGAGATGGAACAATTGCATTTGGGTTTCATGTGCCCTTACATGCTGATTGTGGAAATTGTATTGTCAACTCGTCTGGACTTGCTTGATCTGTAAATACGAGGGCTGATCAACAAAGACTGAGACTGATTTTTACACAGATGTTTATTACTCCAATTCAATGTTTAAATGATCTTTTTCAAAGTAGTCTCCTCCTGCTTCAATGCACTTTTTATAGCGTCTCTGCCAGTCCTTGAACATGTGCTGCAGACCATTCTTTGTCAGGTCCTTGAGAATCACCTCACTTTTCTTGAGCACTGCTTCAGAGTTCTCAAATCGAATACCTCTAAGCTTTGCCTTTAGTGATGGGAATTAAAAAGTCACAGGGTGCAAGATCGGGGCTATAAGGTGGATGTGGTACATAGGTAATGTTGAATCGAGCCAGAAACTGCATGACTTGATTTGCGACGTGAGGCCGTGCATTGTCATGATGAAGTCGCCACTCAGTTCGAGAAAGCTCTGGTCGTTTCTTTGCAATGTGCTTCCACAGTGTAGCCAATACTGACGTGTAGTATGCTGCTGTAACAGTAGTGTGAGGGGGAACTGCATGCTGGTAAATCATTCCATTACAGTAAAAAAATGTGATCACCACCACTTTCCCTGCACTTGGAACAACTTTTGCCTTTTTTGGTGTTGGAGAACTTGGCGATTTCCACACTGTGCTGGCTTGTTTTCCTTCAGGATCATAATGATGCAGCCATGACTCATCACCGGTGATAATCTATTTAAAAATGCAGAATTTGATTGAGCTGTACTGCTCCTCTCGCGTCACCTCCATTATCTGGTATGCGAAATGCACGTAGGGTCTACAAAATATAGCATTACTACCAACCTACCAATACGAGAGTGCTGCCGCCTACCAACATTATACATAAAAACCCGCTCTTTTCAAATATTTATGTTACAGATACGAAACTATCACGGAAGTTACAGTCTCAGTCTTTGTTGATCAGCCCTCGTAATACTAAGGCAGGAAAGTTCGGATTTGTAGCACACTGCTGCACGAACCACTGACAGAAAATCAATCGAGCAGGCTACACGTTGCAAATGATAAGGATACAACTGTTGCTCTCGCAACAGTTTTCAGACAGTCGCATAAGGAACATTCAATTACAACGCTAACCTTCTGTACTGATAGAAGGAGGCGTGTGCACAGAATGCAGTATCTCCTCTTCTACATCTGGAGTTGTAGATCTTGGTCGTCCCCTCCCCATACCAGAAGATGCAAACTTCCCATAGCGCACAGACGTTCAAATGTCTTTCGATATGGACTCTTCGCTGTGGGTACCTCTCTTGGTACAAACGACCAACTAGCGCAGCATTGCCGTCCGCCTTACCGTACATGAAGTGCATTTCTGCCAGCGCTTAATTGAAGTGAGTACATGCCGCTCAGTCGAACGCCAAACACAACACTCAATGTACCCTTCGCCTCGGAATGAACTGTCAGAGTGTCTTGTTAATATCTTCTCTCAAGCTAACTACCTGCGGGAAGAGAAACGTTTCGGTGAATATCACTGTTTTGAAGACTATAACTCAAAAACAAAAAATTTCCGGATACATGTTGTAATGAACAGTTTTAATGTCTATATATGGGGAATGCATACCTGAATTTATGCTCTTTATTTTTGAAACGCCCTGTATTATAACATTCATTAAACCATTATTCTCTTATCCAAGTTACGTTATTCGGTATGGTTTTGTTTAGAAAAGATTTCAAAATAAGCAATAAGTACTTCAGATATATAAAACATGTACAAACAACAACGTCCAAAGCGTTTGTCAGAAACACGGAGTAATAAATTTAGAAGTCTCAGTAACGACCTTTTGCAAAGGAAAAAAAGAATAGGAAGTTTTCAAGCATCTTCCTTTAGATAACACACTTACAAAATGCAGAATGAAATATTTAAAAATCGGCTAACGCTACGAAACAAATATTGAATACATATTATATGGTTTGTTGAGCTCCACTTTTTTATGAAGTAAGTATCTGTGTATCTTTTACGGTTTTCCTAAGTATACAAAACTCATACAGAATGAAGAGAACTTCACGCGCTATTCACAGAAAATTCAAGTTAATACAAATATTTTAAACCTCTGTCAGAGGTGGCGAAAACGGGACTCGCGAGTCATTTTGACTCGTAGGTGCCGTTCCCTCTCTGCAACCGTCCGGTCACATCGAGATGTCAACTGCGCCGCACCAGAACCGTCTGTTTCAGACAGCAGTTTTCAGCACCGCTACGCCGACGGCAACAACCGACGAAATAGAATGGGACTATGGCCCATGGGGAACGCCGCAGACACGCCGGCAATCGTCGCCGCCATTTTTTGGGGGGGAACAGGAATAAAGGTCTGAAGGAAAAACAAGATTATGAGTATAGGTATAGAAAGGAAAAGGAGGAGGAAAAGAAGGATGTGATACTGTGATGGCACAATTTATTTGGGGCATCGTGGTGAACATGATGGCTGGTACCGCCGAAGCAAACCCGCTGTTTGTGGGTGACAGCTAGATGTGGCGGAATTCTCCGCTGTGGAGGTCAGGTATCTGCCATGGCGATGGCCCTGACAGGGACCTGTGAATGATGGTAACTTGACTGTCCGAACAGTAACTGCATGCTCCAATCCCGGGCCTGTTACCTCCGGGAGTTGGTTCGTCGTTGATGATGAGCTGGTAGAGGTAGGTGTTGTAGTATTTCGTCGAAACGTGCGTTGACTTCTTCGTGGACTGCCGAGGGAGCAGCCGACCGCAGCAGGCTCCGCCCTCCTTCCCGAGCCGGACCAACCAGCATCGCCGCCAGCTACCAGCCCTTAGCCGGAGCTGGGCAACACTTCGAAGAGGCAGGCCTCTCGGCCTTCTAGGCCTCTTCTGCGACTCAGACCTCTCGGCCTTCTAGGCCAAAGCAGGGTTCTTCTGCAACTCAGACCTCCGCCGTCTCGGCCCCTGAAAGGGAGTCGAGCACTCAGACGCCGCCAGCTACTGGCCCGGCTTCTCCAACGGAACCGGGCCAGCAACCAACCACCGCCGGCTCTGCTGCTACATAGTAGCAGAGCCAATCGACGCCGCCAGCCGCCTGCCCAGCTCCTCCAATGGAGTTGCGACTCCAACCGACGCCGGCGCATGTGCAGATGGATGGACGTCACAGCGTGTCGTCATCTGTGGTGTGCCCAGGGATCTCCCACTGCACTTTGTGCTGGAAGCAGCACGTCAACACTGGCGCTCAGCAATACGGGCCTCACGCATCACTTCTGCTACAGGCCCAACTTTGCTGGTGCGCCTGCACCTGGGAGCCGCATCGGACGTGGAAGTGGCTATAGCCACAGGTCTGCCTCTACTTGGGAGGAGCCTGCGAATTGAGGCCACCAGAGGTGAAAGTCCGGTGCCCTGCCGACGCTGTTGAGCCTTCGGGCACTCAGCGGAGGCCTGCAGCGCTGCGCCCAGATGCCATTACTGTGGGTCAGACTCCCTTATTGCAGCCTGCACCCAGCACGACCTCCGAAGACGCCGCCGATTCTGCGCCACCTGCTCCTGGAATACACATTTTACAGGGCAGGCGCAATGCCCCCTGTATCCCCGGAGCAGACAGTAACAACCACAACCCAAGGCAACTTCAACTATCTACACCATTGACTCGACGCAGCCTTCAGAAAGGGCCAAGCAGACGACCAGTGGCATCACAACGAACGCTCACCAAGGACTTCACAGCTGGCTGAGCTACGTCGCTCAACCTTCACACGTCTTTCGGCTGTGGACGCCAACAGCGAACCTCGGCCAGGGTGATCACTGCACTCACGAATAAGATATTCAAGCTACAGGACGAAGATTGTGTTCTTGCGTCTGCCCAGCGTAAGCTGGAACGAATCGAGTGCCACCTAGTCGAACCCTACACCGACGGCAGCGACGACCGATCCACGCGAATAGGCGCCCTCGGTGCCTCAGTTGCGGGGATTCGAGAGCTACAAACCAACACCAACGACTCCATCAGAAAGAACTTCAAAGACCTCAACGACCACTACAACCACCTACAAGAATGCTACACGTTAATCCGGAACTTCCTCGAAACCTCCGTGATGCCACACACTTCTCAATCCTATTTCAATCCACATCACTCTAACCGAAAAACCAAGCGCCATTAATCCTACATTATCACCTGAAATACCACTATACTCACCTTTACTTCGCTGTGGGGGCAGACTGGGCCCTAGTCAAGTCTGTCTCCCGGCAACAATTCCTTATTCCCCTGGTGACCGCACTGCGGCCCAGTTCAACCGTCACCTTGGAATGTGCGGGTGCTTTAGGCGGTACCGCTGCAAACCTTCTCCTTTCTTACTCCGGTGGAGGAGTTTTTAGTGGGTATGCCTGCATTGGTGAGTCCCACAATCCCAGTTCCGACTCCCATCGGGGCTGGGTTTAGTGATTAAATCATTTTCTCCTCCACTCGAAAAAAAAGTCCCTTTGTTTTTTACATGCTGCTGAGTGATGCAGTGCGTGTTACATATTTGGTGACTCGCGGAAGGAAGTAGTTTTCGCCACCCTTGCTCTACGTTATCAAAACCATTTTGAGAAAATAAAAAATAACAAAAACATGTCCACGTTGCTGATCTTAAAATACAGAGATAGGAATTCGTGGGAAGTTGACCCGTTCAAAGACAGATATATGGCAAGGCCGCGGTTTATAGACAGTATAAAGAAAAACATTTAGTAGGTATATCGTTTTCACCGCAGCGTTTGAAAAAAATGATGACACGAATTGTGGGTACAGAAGAAATGTTAAAGGGTCTCTGGATGAAAAAAAATCACGAGGGTTCAACACACACATTCAGATAAGAAAGTATTTGCAGACGACTTTAAAAATTCTAGCAGCCATATTAACGGAGAGAAGGTTCTTTTTTGAATTTGACAGAAAACAGCAATAATATATTTTTAGACAGCAAGGTCTGAAAGTAAAACTTCTTAACACAGTGCACACGAGTTAAAAGCTTTAGATTATTGCACTAGTGTGAGGTCTGAAAGTAAAACTTCTTAACACAGTGCACACGAGCTAAAAGCTTTAGATTATTGCACTAGTGTGATAATCTGCATTGTTAAAGTTGGTTTCAAGTCTAATCACATGGCAATTAATTACCCTTTGTATTTGCACATGTTTAATAACTGGACTTGGTTTGATAAGGTTTTACTTTTCATTATGTCGTTTCACATGATTAATTTCTCATCGCGCTCGCATTATCTGTTCATAATACAAATCGTCATACTTCAATTTATCACAATTCGTTGTAGAGTTAATCTATGCGTTATATTGGCAGCTTTCTTTGACCTAAAACCTTACTCTTTTATCTAACCTACATATAGATTAAATGGCGGAAATTACGAATTCAGAAGAAACTGAAATGAAATTACAGAAGCAGTAGAAAGAATAATAGCAGAAGTACTTACCCAAAAAAATCCAAAAAGTAATATGTATAGATTTAGACGCTTCATTGCCTAGTGTAAAACAAAACACGGTGAAAATAATTTCACTGAAAAGGACTGCTAGCGAATAAACAAACATCAAAATATCTGTCATCTCGCATTTTTAACGTCATTTCTCTTGTTTCAAGAATGCGTTCTAAACGTGATCTCTGTTAGTTTCAGGAATCAATATAATAATATTGATATTTTACAAATTCGAGCGCTATCTAAAAAATAATATATACCACATGTGTTAAAAGTGGTTTCATTTTAACCCTTGTATCATAATCTACTATTACGTGTTCCGGCAATCTTTTGCATTCATCATTTTACCGGTTGTGTAATTGTTCAACTTTTTCGCGTGGGACATTTTCAAAAGTTAACTGATATGCACTTAATAGAGAAGAATCATGCCTTTGTGATACCTGTAAATGTTATTGGAATATCATTTAAACTGACGGAGAAATAAATAATATTTCGATGTTTTCACATTACACATAAAAGATCTGCTGTTCTAAGTGCATATAAGTTAATGTTTACTTTGGCTACTGCTTATCTATACATAGAGAAAGTATTGTAATCCACCAACAAATTCGACACCGATCTTTTACCCGAAATATGTACATGTTTTGAAGCCCCCTAAATAAAAAAAGCACTTTTAGAAAAAGGTGTGTGTGTGTGTGTGCGTGTGTGTGTGAGAGAGAGAGAGAGAGAGAGAGAGAGAGAGAGCGAGAGAGTGTGAGGGAACAGCATAACTACAAACGAAATGTCGATAACTACCAAACTTGGAATTTAAGTTCAGTATATTCCAAAGATTCGACATGATTTTCAAGGAAATCTCACACCCAAAACTATCTTTCACATGAAATATACTTATAATTTTTTTATTTTCTCAAAAATCTCCTAACGATTTTGATTAAAATACCATATAACAAACAAAACGAATATCTTGAATTTTCTGGGAATAGCCTGTGAAGTCCCCTTCATTCGGAAGGGGTTTTGCTTAATTTCCTTTAATTTGTAAACTTTGAGAGATAGACAAAAAAAAAACCTACTTCACAAAATAAATATAACTCTTAAAAACACACAATTTCTATCAAATAACATTTTCTACAGTTTTCAAGATATCCGTTTTTATTGACCTGAATTTTCAATACTTTTGACATTTTAAAGTGGTGCCGCGATTCAGTTGTTTCTTGCGATGTCGTAGAGAGAGTATGCAATTTCAAAGGCGCTTTTAAACAGCAGGCTATCGATTCGATTTCCTCATCCCACAACTACCTACAACGAAATGCGTTATACAACTACTACAACAAAGGTTTATCACGATTAACGTGAAGATAGAAAAAAACACGCTTTCGTAAGAATAGTGCGTTGAAGTTATATAAAAATTAGCAATAGTGGGTAGAAAAGTCATGAATGTAACACATCATACTTTTAGAATACCTCACATAAAAAGTTGAAAAATCAAAGCAATTTTCAGAGTTGTAAAAGTCATAAAATTAAAAATTTTGAAAATTGCCGGAACGCCTAAAGTGTATTATCGTTTGTTCTTTATAAATATGACTGTACCACCCCGCTACTCAATGAACTTGGTATATCACTGGACTGATCATCCTGCTTCCGTCGTAAAATATAATCAAGACGTCGATAAAATATACGGTTTTGATATCTAAAGCGTTTTCTGGCAAAGCAAGAATCTTCAGGATTATTATGAATCTTCGAATTTTCATAGCAAAAGTTTACTTAGAAACGGTAGATTTTAAGATCTAATGTCTAAAGCTCGAGGCTCTGTGACACTGAAAGAGGGGAGGGCTAAAAGCGAAGTTAAGCGTGCTTTTACATACCACACATGAACAGAGTACCTCTGTTGACTTTGGCCTGAAACAAAACTGACGACGGTTGCATTAATAATCTCTCGTGCAATGAAAAATTAAATCTGTGCCATACATCCCACTATATGTTGTTTGTTCGCATTCACCATTAGGAGGGGAAAGGAATGACGGCTCTAGCTCACTCTCTCTCTCTCTCTCTCGTAACCAGAGTTCTTCTAAGCCTGCTTTGACATACCCTCTGGTAACAGGATCGATATTAACTACGTCAGGAAATGCATTTTTGTTGTAAGGAAATGTGCGCTTTGGTAAGTTATTTCAAATGCTATACCACTGAGTTACGAGTACCATGGAGAGATGTGCCAACGTGCATTAAACTTCATCTGATTCGTAGATCCGGGTAAACCTTCCAGGTGATCTCAAATACATATGCTCCGAACAGTGTTAGGGCGCTTTGTCTTTAATCATGATAATTCCTTATCTGCCTAAAATATTGTGAAAGCGCGTTAACGTGATTATCGATGAGAGTCTTTAAATACAAACGAAGTAAAACCCAATGATAATCTAAGTTTAAAGTTACAAACACCATTAGTTTCAAACCAAAAACCCCCGGATTGACAGTATAAGTCAAAGGAGACTTTTCAAATGAAATTATGGTGCTTGTATTTTACAAAATACGAAATAGACAAAGATGAGAAAAACACTTTCTAATAAACAGGAAATGTAATTTTATTGTTTAAGAGAGAATTCTATTAATGTATTCTGCAGACCTCACGTCATTAGATAGAATGCTACTGCATTCGATTGCTCTTCTGCTTAACTTATGGTTTTGTAAACAAGCGACGGATAATCTTACCTGAAATGCTAAATGCTAAAATCAACGTACTTTGTGGCGAGGTAAATTTCTCACAATAAAAGCAAAGCCATACCATGTGCTGCCTCTCTTTTTCATCCTTGCTTTGTGCACTTGCTCCATGGTCTTAACTTACTGATTTTTTTTTGGACGAA
Source organism: Deroplatys truncata (assembly GCA_030765065.1). Taxonomy (NCBI): domain Eukaryota; kingdom Metazoa; phylum Arthropoda; class Insecta; order Mantodea; family Mantidae; genus Deroplatys; species Deroplatys truncata. The sequence continues at coordinate 124,197,968 of CM060978.1, forward strand.
TTATACGGAAATGTCCACGAATAAATGTGCACAAGAACACAGGGAGCAAGGAAATAGCTACTCATATCAATCATGTTTATTACTGTGGAATGCACGCAGCAGGATAATACTTGTATGTCTATATTGGTACAGCAACGAACGAATAGCTTTGTGATGAAATAACGCTGTCGTAATAGTTTAGGAAGAAAACCTCTCCCTCTGTGTATCCTGCTCTATATTCTGCATCGGACAGAAACCCTTCCTAGCTGTTTTTGCACTTAAAGCTAATGCAAACATCCCCGAACCTATTATTGCAACACCACGGCAATTACGAAAGTGAAAGTGTAAATTTGCATCCTAATTAATTAGGTCCGCTAAAGACTATCCATGACTATTTCTTCTCCCTACTGCGGAAGAATACTTGCAATGCAACTTAAGTAATGTGATACACTCGGACGAGATAGAGGAGGTTTGTTCGGAAAGTTTTCGTCCTGAGAAAGAAAACACTATATTTTTATTCCAACCTTTTTTATTTTTCGACAGTCGCCTTCCAACTCTATACACTTGAATTAACGATGCTCCCAACTCTGTAAAATAAGAGTTTGTGTGACTTACGCTCTCCGTATTTGAGGTAATTCTGTCCAGTAGAGCAAATCTGTGAATAATGATGGTGCATGTGGCAGAATTTCAAAGCTCAAGTCAGGCAACTTTTATATCGCAATTGAAGACTTGTATGCCGGTGCACTGTCTGGGTGCAAAAGAGCTTTCCTCTGTAATAAATAGGGACTTATGACCTTCGTGTTCAACTGGTCCAGCAAAGCTGCATATTACTTTTTATTGTGGGTTTGCTCTTTTTCAGGTAGTCTACGAGCACCACAAATGCAGACGCAAATGCAGAGGCACTCACTATGTTATAGTTTGAATAAGGTAATGTCACTCTTGATTCTTGACATGTTAGTAATAAATAAGCTTTGGTTTCCTTTTATTTAAAATATCTTTTTTCTCAATTCCAGGTAATTCAAGAAGGAACTGCAAGATGTGAGAGCTACCGACTGACGAAAGGTTATTAATGTTCACATCTGTAGTTGTTTTCTTTTTCCTTTCTGTTTTTATTCCATATCTGACCAAATCTCCTGAATAATGTTGATCTTCAATTTCCATATTAAAAGATTATAATGAACACTCCATTACCTAAATTACGTTATTTATGCTACACAATGGTGTCTTCTCCTTTATATTAAAGTAAAGAAGTAGAATCTAATTGACTGCAGCAAGATTTTCATAACACTGAATTAATATCTGTCATGAAGCAAAGCCACATTTCTATGACATTTTTTAAAAATCTTATGTGATACATTCACATGACTTTCTCTACCCTCTATTTTTATTAGTGGGTGTACAAACTATTCTTACTAAAGCTTATTTTTTCTATCTACTACTTTTAATCCAAATAAATCTTTTCAAAAATAGCTACATTACACATTTAGTTACAAATACAAAGAGAACGGCGATAGTCAAATGTTTAAGAACTGGACGCTATATGCTGACCTTAAAATTCCATACTGTTTCCATGCAATTGCGAGAAATAACTGAAAATCGATGGGACTTTAAAAGAATGATAAGTATTGAACAATTCGAACCTTTAATAACGGATATCTCAGAAACGCCTTATGCCACAATATATATATATATATATATATATATATATATATATTAAGTAAATTGTGTGTTTTAAAGCGGTCTACATTTTTTTTTTTGTTATTTTTCGTCTATCGCTTAACGTTTACAAGTTATACAAGATTATACAAAATCCCTTCCGAATGAAGAGGATTTCCTAGGCTATTCCCAGAAAATTCAAGATATGCATTTTATTTGTGATGTAAATATCTTTCATATACGGTATTTTAATCAAAACCGTTAGAGCAATTTTTGGAAAATAAAAATTTTCGAAAAATGTTACACGTAAAGAGTAGTTGGGGTGGGGAAATTTTCTTGTAAATCTTTGTGTCGCATCCTTGGAAGGTACTAAACTCAAATTCCAAGTTTGGTATTCATCCGACTTTTTGTTTTTGAGTTATGCTGTTCACAGATGGACACAGAGTCGGACAGTTTTCAAAAATGCTTTTATTTGGATTCAGGGTTGCTCAAAACATGTATTTCCGGTGAAATCTTGGTATCGAATGTTTGGATGGAATGCAATAGTTCCCCTACTTACTATACGTAGTAGAGAAAGTAAAATTATAACATTCTTTAGCCTTATTATTTGTGGCATTGTCTATTCAGACAATCTGAGACACATCTACTTATTGAAGTTATGAGCAGCAAAGAAATAAGGTAAAACTTTTGAGCAAATATACGATTTGGTCGCTCACTATTAAAATCATAGAGTAGATTTGTTGAGATAGAGAAATTATAAAAACAGAAAGCAACAAATTTTGTATTTAAAATCAACACAAATGTAAAAAATAATAATAATAATAATAATAATAATAATAATAAAACCATTTTATAACACCTCTATTTATAGTCAATAATCTAGCATGAAACAGTCTTTTAACAACAAATTTTATCAGTTGTTTTTATTGCAATAACCAACTAATTTCTAGGTATTTTCTGGCAGGAAAATTTTCCTTCTGTCACTCAAAATCCCTTTGTATGATGAAAATGTTCTCTACACTTCACATGAAGTCACCTGGCAGTACTACAAACAGCCACATACAGAATATGAATTAACCACGTTATATATTGTTAACAACCTGAAGTAACGTTACTCGTGCATTCCGAGTTGAATGTTTGTGATGAAGGCTCTTTCTAATTTCTCCAGGCACATGTTTTGCAATAGCTGTTTCATGCTGTGGCATCCCAAGAGTTAGCAGACCTCCGGAAATTCCCGGACATGCCCTACATTTTAACCATTTGTCCGGCGTCCAGGGGGGGATTTCTGAAAAGTCTCTAATGTTCCATATTTTAGCCGCAACTGCAACTCGCTATGGATAATGGCTACACTGGCTACAGTCAAAGAGCATAATGTATTATTGAACGAGAGATGAACGAGAATACAAGAGAGATGGGCCAACGCAGCATTTGAATCCCGATTTACATTTTGGTTATCGAAGAACAAATGGAAAATTAACAGTTAATTCACAGTGCTTTTGTTACAAGCCGAAAAGCCGAAACGAAAATGCAAATTCAGTGATGCATTGTCGTTAAAGTATAAGTGTTTCAAGGCAGGAAAAAGCGAACACGAAGCACTATGCCTTATTTGTCCTCCAACAGCATATGTTTTTGTTGCACACAATGGTAAGGTTATAAAATAGTTTTTTACTTTCTCTACTGCGTATAGTAAGTAGGGGAAGTATTGCATTCCACCCAAAAATTCGCTACCGAGATTTCACCGGAAATACATGTTTTGAGACCTCCTGAATCCAAAAAAAAGCATTTTTGGAAACATGTCCGTGTGTGTGTGTGTGTGTGTGTCTGTGTGTGTGTGTGTCTGTGAACAGCATAACTCAAAAACGAACAGTCAGATAAACACCAAACTTGGTATTTAGGTTCAGTATCTTCCAGAGATGCGACACGAAGGTTTTCAAGAAAATCCCCCCACCCCAGACTACCCTTTACATGGAACATTTTTCGAAAATTTTAATTTTCTCAAAAATGGCTCTAACCATTTTGATTAAAATAACATATGTTTAAGATAATGTCATGAGAAATGAAATGTATATCTCGAATTTTCTGGGAATGTCTCCAAAAGTATTCTTCATTGTGAACGACTTTTGCATAACTGGTAAACCATAAGAGATAGACAAAATTTTACTACACAAAAAATGTAGATCGCGTTAAAATACAAAACTTATGTCATATACATTTCTTTTGTTGAGTGAACCGTTTTCGAGATATTGTTATTTCCTTAAATTTTCCAATACTTATACTTTTTCTCAAATTCGTTATTCATTTTTTTATGTCCTGGACATGCAAAGAGAATGGAATGCGCCACATTGCAACCAGCGTTAAAATATTTGACTATCGCTTAAAAGCTACCATATTCCCCTTGCATCTACAAGAAAATTACCAATAAGATTGACATCTCGATTAACATGAAGCATATGGAGAATAGGCGTTTGTAAAAATAGATTGTACAAGAGTAGAGAAAGTCATGTGAGTGTAACACATCAGATTTTTTTTCTTTTTAATCCATGTGTGACGTGGACCGACATATTGCTATGGCGATTATTTAAGGAGTTTTAATTTATAATTGCCAATTTTGGTAATTATCATTATTTTAATACGACAAACTTTTCTCTTGTAGGTGTGTGCAAGATTTGGAAACACACCTCGATGGCTTAGTGTCAAATGAACGTATCTACATAAATACGTTTTAGTTTGAGATAGTTGTTTTTTAAACCACTCAAGATGGATCTTTCTTAGTGTCAAAGACTGTATGTGTATATTTTATAATTTCAAAGATACCTTGGGTCGTATCTACCTAATTGGTGAATATGTTTAGTATGAAACAACCGTATCTCGACTTACAGTTATGTCACGAACTGTAGTGTTGCCGGTGTTATGGGTAGTAGTGGGAGGACATTAATAACTGATCATCTAAATGAAAAAGAAACACACACACACACACACACACACACACACACACACACACACACACAAGACTAAGTATATCTCAGTTGGGAAGTGTATCGAATTACTTTCGTAAACTAGAGCGGTCTAAAAGTGAATACAACATAGCTCTTTACGAAGGAACGTACGAATATCACACTGTACTTCACAACCATGACTTTCATAGCATGGATTGTACGACAACACTACAGAAAAAATTTGCAACGAAACAATTTAGATGTGGAAAAACAAAGTGTGAATCCATAATTACCCATGTTTTGCCCCATGGACTATCGATGAATTAAAAATGATCTTAAATATGTCAACTTACGATACATCTATTCATAAATTTGTAAAGCTACTCCCTATTTTAGTGCGTTATTATCGAGTTTATGACTTACAAACCCCGATTAAGAACAAACTTATTACTTTCATTGAAATCCCAAGAGAAACTTCCGATATAATATCTGCACAAGTATTGAAAGCAATTGATAATTTTGAATTAGGCAAAAAGGTGGTAGGACTATCAGCAGACAATACAAACTAACTTCGGAGGGTTGCTCAGAAACGGTAAAGAGAATGTAATAATTAAAATTAGTCTGAGTTGAATAGAAAATATATAATGTGTCTTGGCTACAATGCGCATATCATACATAATTGCACAAAAACAGCGTTTGATTCTATGCCTATAGATATCGAAGTGCTTGTTACGAAAATATTTGTGTATTTTCACATCTATACGTGAGTATCGAATGTTTGAAAGATTTCTTCGATTTCGTTGGACAAGAGTTCAAGCAAATACTTGATTATGCTAATGTAAGGTGGTTGTCATTACTCCAGCCTTGGAAATAATATTGAAACTGTATCCATCACTGAAGTCTTTCTTCATGTCAGAATCACAGCGCCCTAAAATACTGAAACAGTTCTTCGAAAACAGTGAGACTGAGCTAGGGCTTAGTTTTGCTCATTCACATGCATGAAACAAAGTGATTGAAGGTGACGACAAATGCGCAACAGAATCCGCACTAGCTGTGCAAAACCTCTTAATAAAATTACAATCGCGACGTGATGAACAGTTTATTCCGCACATGCTAAAGAATTTACTAACTGTAAAGTAAGAGTGCAACAAGTAAAAAGTTGTGAAATGAAAATGGAAAGTTATTTCAAAATATCTAAAGAATTTATGACATTGCTTTATCTTATTTGCATTCTTGGAATAAACACAATGAGGATTTGTCACATTTAGGTTGCCTTCTCTTGGATAATGTGCCCTTAAGGGACATTTTTGATAATGCTGTTGAACAGATATCGAAGTGTCGAGAGATTGTAACCGTCCATGAAGATGGACTATTTGATGAATTTAGTTATTTTCGGGGTTATGTATCGAAAAAAGAATGTGAATGGTTCAGAGACAAGTCACCTGGCAGAAAATAGAGTGAAGTGTTCATGCACTTGAAAGAGAAAAATATACTCCATGACAATCTGAAGACAATTATTATTGAACTTCTTTTATCTGGCAGTAATACATCCGTAGAAAGGGTATTTTCGATATGAATTACGTCTGGTCGGAAGAGAAACCTCGGATTAAAGTGAGCACAGTGCAAGCTGTTTTAACAGTGAAAACAAACATTAACTTATCGTGTGAGGAGTTTAGTGAAAAACTTGTTTCAAACCCTGGGATCCTGAAGAAAATACTCTCTTCAGAAAAGTACCACGCCACTGCGACAAGCTTTTCAGTGTAAATAAGGTACACTAAAAGAATATATTATTCCACTTCAGATTTCAGAGTTTATATTGTTCTCAAAATTATAGTATATTACTGCATTACATACAAATATAACAAAACTGACACTTGGAGCTTAGGAGGACGAGACTTCGATGAAGTACTGTTATTATTTTTTTTATTTTATTTTAAGATAAGATTATTTTCTGCAAGGATGTAACCTACAGCGTTTTTAGAAAAAAACATCGAAAAAAATATGGTCACCTTATGTTAACCAGACGATGAAAAAATCATTTTAAGGCCGTGGTCTGCGTTAATCAGTGCAATGTCTTCTAGACGAGCCCATTTACTAGTACATTTGGCATTTACTAAAAGCAAGAATCAACCTTCTGACTGCTCGATTTCAGCTTCTTCAGATAGTAAACCTAAGTTACGAAATAAAGAGCGCCGTTGTGATCTCCCGAACTCCTCACTGACTGAAAGAGCTGATAATGTGTGAGTAAGTAGAATTTACCTTATTCGGCACTGAATTTTCTTTTCGTGAATTACTTGCCCATTCAATCATGATTTTAAGTAATCTTATATATTGCGTGTTGAATGAAATAACCATTACAATAAGTTTATTGTAAATTGAAATACACCACAATATCAAGTGTAGCAAACCTGATTTCATTTAAAGAAAACATTTTAAAATATAAATTGGAAAATAAAGTGAAACTGTTCGTATTTTAAGTTCCTACTGCATTTCCGCCGTGGCGAGAGAATGAACTGCGAAATGAAGAGCTTGCCGTTCTCCAGCACACGTTCTCCGGAGTGCTTCAGCAACACAAGTAATGATTTGACTTACCAGCAAGTTGATTTTGCCTTATTCAATGAAAAATTTTGTTGCTGTGATATGCTTTGTTTAAAGTAATCCTTTAAACCCCGCATTTCATGAAAGAATAGAAATAAGAATAATCATCTTGCAGTAACAATAATTTGTTACGGTAAAGGAAATTATTAAATCAGTGGTTCTTCAGTTTGAAATACAATGCAACATCAACTGATATGAACTAATCATCATGTAATTCCATTCAAATTTTATCTTCACAATAAAAATCTGTTTAAATATGAATTGGAAACCACAGCGAAAATATTATGTTTTAGGTTTCTACTATTGCAGGAGAGTGACCCGGAATATCTACCAACTGAAACTGAAAATTCAGATTCCAACGGAGCTACATTCATCTCAGTTATGTACGAAGAGAAAGAAAGTTTCCTGCGTATATCCATACAAAAACAAACCACAGGGAAAATTTATCACACATTCATGCCACTCTCAGTTGCTAGTACCTTAGAGCATGTGTACCCAACAAGAAATAGAGATAAAATTGTGGCGAGTGAAGAGGTTACAGCCACGACAGCGGGTTCTAATATGATCAGCAGTTTGCTTTAGGATATTAATGTGACTGCAGAAAACGACCACTGTAGAGAAATTTTTTGCTTCCATTGACTGAAGTGACATGCTCGTTGCAATGTGAAACATCAGTGACACACTGTTTATTCTGGGAAATCACTGTATACTTACAATGAGAAGTCTCCAGGCTGAATCACTGTTTATTATAGTCCACTGGCATTCCTATTTGTATAAAATATTTTTCTTTTCACTCCATAGTGATAATGCCACTGGGACAGCTATAATGTGCCACTAACCCTTTGAATATGCATTATAAAATTTCTCCAGTCAATTCCTCATATTATGAAACACATTTATCTCTTCCATGCATACGTTTAAGTTGCAGAAGAGAACATGCAAATATGCTAGAATCCGTCCTCTAGTTATTATAAATAGATAGTACCTTGTTACTGATTGTAATGTCTGATATGTTCATTTGTGTAATGAAACAGCACTGTATTGAAATGCAATAAAATGTATATTATTATTATAGATCACAAATGATGGTCAGAGTTGTAAAAATAAATAAACAGTAATGTCAGTTAATGTCTTTAGACATCATATGATAAAAAAATCCCATGGCGGTACAGCCCATGAAAGGCCTAGACCTCCCAACCCAACTATCGGTCTCACGCTTATGTATGCATGGCAGAGGTGGACGATCATCCAACCGATACACGGAGGTAATGTGGTCAGCATCACACATACCCCAGCCAGAATGTTGGCCTCCATTTCAGGATCACTGCTTATTGCAGCTCCTCACTTTCCGCACAATGCTGAGTGAGCACAGGTCCTATACCAGGGACATCAAATCTGCAACCCCATGGGTAGGATCGAACCCGGGCACATTCAGTGGCTGGGAACCAGAGCTCCATGCTCTAGCCCACAGCACCACAGTGCAGGACTAGATATCATATGATATTTAATTAAGATGCAAACTGAGTACAGGAAGGACTATTGTAAATATGCTTACCTTTTCAATGACATATTGACTATGAAAGACAGCATGGTATACAAAAATCTGCTTGACACTGTACACTGTACTCATTAAAACACTGAGATTTGGCCTGTTTCACTTATCTTACAGTTCTGCATATAATGGAAAGAGGAGGATGCCTCCTACTTTCCCGCAATTTATGAACATACATATAGATTGATTTTTTGTATTAAGTGGAAATTTCATGTTATACACAATAATTAACTATAAAGTGTGCAGTATATAGCAACACCCTGAACAACTCATTGCATTTAATTAGGACTTGATGCTACACTAAATTGAATTTATTTGCTGTACAGTAAACAAATCTGCCATATTCAGCAGATAAGAACATATATTCTCACATAAACACAAATAGTTATTGAAGGTCTTGCTAAAGCTTATTGTTTTATCTAATTAAAGATCATTGAGATAAATGTTTGCATAAATAGTTTCATTACACATTTTGTAATAGGTACAAAGGGAATAACGACAGTCAAATATTTGAAAGCTGCTCACAATATATACTGGCTTTGAAATTCCATGATATCACAGAAGCAACTGCAAGTTGGCAGTGCTTCAAAAATCAAATGAAGTATTGAAAAATTCAAACCAATTGCAACAGGTATTCGTAAACAACTGATGCCACAGAAAGTTATCTGAAATACATGGTGCTTTGAAGAGATCTACATTTCTTGTGTAGTATGCTTACCCATCTGTGTAGTATGGTTTACCTTACCAGCTATACAAAATTATACTAAGTTGCTTCCGAATGAAGAGGACTTCATAAACTATTCCCAGAAACTTCATGACATACATTTTATTTGTCATGTGAATATGTTAAATACATGTTATTTTAATTAAAACTGTTGAGAGCCATTTTTGAGAAAACAAAAAATTCCTAAAAACTTTTCATGTAAAAGGTAGTTTGGGGTGGGAGGGGGGGATGGGGGATTTTCTTGAAAATCTTTATGCTGCATCTTTGGAAGATACTAAAATGTCAAATTTGGTATTTATTGCATTTTTTGTCTTTGAGATACGTTGTTTACACATGCACACAAACACATATACCTTTTCATAAAAATGCTTTTTTTTCTTCTTTTTTTTTCAGGAACTCTCAAAATATGTATTTCTGGTGAAATGTCAGCGCTAAAATTTTGGGTGGAATACAATATTTCCCCTACTTTTTGTAAGTACATAGTAGAGAATGTAAAAATTAAGAAAGAATAATGTTAGATAGCAGAAGGCCATGATATGACTGCGCTTGGAGGGCAGCACTGTTTTTGTTGATGTCTAACGTCATCAACGCTATGGATCAAAGGGGAGTGAGGGGCAAGGGGATAGGAGAATGTACAGTTGCACCATGAAAACAGTACCTACTACATTTGCAGGCCTCAGGCTCATTAGTAAATGCAACTCAGAACTGCAGATGTTTTCTTACCTGACTTCTTTCCTACCAATGCCCTGTCTACTTGTTCCGTAACTGTTTAGTTCCTCTTTCCACTAAATGCATTCATATCATGGGTGACTAATAAGTAATATGTGCAGCAATGCATCGCTATAAATTAGTTAGTAAGCACGCCACAATGGCACTAATATACGTAGTTCAGTCGAATAAACAAGATGGCACCGCTGGTACTTTCACCACTTGCTGGAATGGGTCGCTAGCATGGAAGGTATATAAGAGCATGCAGATAGCAACACAGTCAGTCTTGCTCTGGATCACCTTACCAACACACGAGCAACAGCTACGGTGCCCCATCTTCAAGAAGAAAAACAAACTCATCTTTTAATTACTCAGACATATCTTCCCTAATGCTCTCCCTGAACCTGCTCCTTTCAGCTGCTGCAATCTCCCATTGACAACCTGATGATCCCAGGGCACCCTCTGAGTTTAGTGAGTTTCATTCACCAGAATGCTCGGCACTGTTCAAGGGAGCTTGGTGATCAATGGTGGACCAATGGCACTTTGTTGTCATATGATGACGAACCCAGTTTGACCTTTATGAGACACCTTATTCGACGAAGCGCTCAATGCAGGCAAGTGGTGCCACTACTACATAACTGAGCAACCTTCTGAATTAGACCTTTGGTAGAGTATGAACACGCCAACATGAACAACACAGAAACCACAACAATATGTAAACTGTGTTTTTGGTTGGAAAGACTCACCATGCATACGTGTAGCATAATTTCAAAACTTATTAAGTAAACAAGAGAACATTTTTCAGAAATGAAGACAAACGTTTTACTTCCTAAAAAGAAAAGCTACCTGTAAAATTTATATGCCAGATATTAGATACTGGGCTAATGTTTGAGAGTCCTCATAAACCAAAATTGGTTTTTCATTAACTAGAGTACATTTTAATTTAAATGTGTCAGTTAATACTTTGAGCCAATTTACTGAACATGGTTTAATCAGCAAAAATAGAGAGGAAGTCAAATTAATGGCATTCCAAAGAAATCTTGTGCTGCAGTTTATATTCAGTTTGTTTTTAAATCATTGTTATAACTTCACATACACTGCAGAGTAAGTGAGTAAATTAACACTGATAACATTTATCACTCCTTAACTTAATAGGTGCAAACCTTTTGAGATTATAAATTCTGCTGTTTATATGTATACAGGAGCAAAAACTTGAATTTTACAGACATATTAGTGTCCTTCAAGTCCCATTTCCTCATTCAAACAGTCACAATCCTCAGGTGCTGCATCAAAATTTAGCACTACTTTATATATCTGCACACTATCCACCTCCATTTATCACTAAATTTTGCTTTCGGAAGATGATCTGACCTGCCTTCTTTGCATCTGATAAAGCCCTCATATTGTCAACCACAAAAGGTTCAAATGCCTGCCTCATCCTTGTCTCTCTTTCAGTAATGTCGTGAAATATTTTATGTTGATGGATTATCACACCTATATGTTGGTTCCATCATTACTCTGACAAGGGGCTTCCCGTTTTATCTACTTTTCTTCAAAATTACCCTCTTCATGACCTTTATTCCATCCAATTTCCTGAACTGTTTTGTGAGTATAGGTATTTTGTAATATCTAATGTCCCAATCATTTCCAAGTGATCTTATTTTTCCCATAGACTTGTAAACTTCTCTGTATTCTCCAGGAGTAAGGATGTCAGAGCATTTTCAGAGAGCCTTCTCTACAACCCCAAACAAGCGATCTGTGGGTAAATATGAATGCTCTCATGGGAAACATTACACTAATATTTCTGAGATGCATCAGTGCTTTTTTTGAAGCCAATAAACAAGAGCATGAATTATTTGCATGTTTTTATTTTGGCCTTGCAGCCATCAGCAAAAAGCCAAATAGTGATGACTGAATGCTTAAAATGGGCTTCCTCCAAATATGAAATTACACCCAATGCCGCCTCGTTTGCCCCTCTGCCACCTTCAGTCTCATTCTATTTAAAGAATGTTGCATTCTTATTGCTAATGACATGTAGCACAAAAAAACAATATTTGGTGGGAGTAGTATGCTTTGCCAATTGATAATTTTAAAAGGGGCTATGCTTGTTGCAAATTGAAGCAGAAACGTTTATCAACAGAATGCTCCATCATTAATTTGTGGAACTTGTGGTATGAAGTTTATGTGCGCCAGTACCTGTTTCTTTCTTTGAATATCTGTTTCACACTTAATTTGAAATTTCATGCAAGTACAATAACTAAAAGTATCAGTGGCAGCCGACCCAAAGCTGATGTTACATTCTGTGCAGAAAATTGTATGGAAAAACCACTTTTTGATCATTAGCTGGGCAGAAATACTTGCACTGTACATCTTGAATAATTTATTAATGCTTAAGTCAGCTGATAAATAAAGCCTTTAACCTTTGTTTCTACTGTAATGCGATTCTCTTGCCCTTAGTTTTAGTTTTGAGATAAACTCACACACGCTTCAATACAACACAGACTTTGGCAGCTGGTGTCTGTAGTAGGTATGTAGGTCTTCCAGAGAAGGCTGTGTTCTTGTTTGTCTATTTGCCAATGTTTCACCCATCCTATGTTGGCTTCTTCTGATCCACAACTGCTGAACTGTGCTGAGTGCAGTGCTGCTGCCATATATATACCCTTGGGCAGGAAGCCAAAGTCCTGCCCCACTAGTGCTGATTGGATGTTGGTCCGCCATACGGTGTAGAGATGTCTGCCACTATCCCTGTTTAAGCTATTCTTCTGATTAAATATTTCTATACATTGTCTTATCATTCTCTGCAGGACATGGTCACTGGCTGCTAGCAGATGTACGTTGTTGAAATGCGAGCAGACATACTTTCTCGAAAAGAGCACATAAGAAGTCTCAAACTAAATCAACGAGAAAAATCAGCACTCATAGAACATCCATAGCCACAGGCCATCACATAGATTTCAACAAAGTACATCTGCTTGTAATCAGTGATCATTTTCTGCATAGAATGATAAGAGAAGATATATAAATATTTAAACAGAAGAACAGCTTAAACAAGGATAACGGCAGACCAACAGCCAATCAGAGCTAGAAGGGCAGAACTTTGGTTCCCCACCCAGGGTTACATATAGGACAGCAGCACATCGCTCAGCATGGTTCTACGATTTGATCCAGAAGAACTCCAACATAGAATGGGGGAAACATCAGCAAATAGAAAAACAAGAATGCTGCCTTCCCCGGAAGACCTACATATTTCACACACATTTCTTTTCTTGGCAGTAAACAGAGCCTTTTGCTATCCTATACTTTCCTCTCTTTAATGCCCTGGCAACCCTTGACAATCTTGAATATGCTATTAAGTCTGATTTGATTTATGTTGAAAAAGTTTTGAGCAGACTGGTTGTGTTTAGTCACCTATTTTCACCTGAACGGAAATAATCAAAGTAAGAAAACATGTATGAGTTGTTAAAAAAATATATAAAATAAATAAATGCTGTTCACACAATCATACATATTTGAAGATGAACAGTGCAAGGAATACTGTAAGTTTGATGTAGATTCTTTTATGGTAGGCTGTACTATGTACAGAGATGCTGCATTCAATTGTTTAAATGTTTGAGTAAGTGTTAACTAACAGCTAACACATGAGCGAATGTCAACACACCTCCACACCGATCAAATTTTTGCACAAACTTTATATCCAGCCTCACAAAAATCACAGACAGAATACATTAATTCTAGAACTTACCTCGTAAAATACAACAATGGAAGTATGACAGACTGTCTTCATAATACTTTGATGTTTTCTGGGGCTTAGAAGAAATAACTTTTAGCATGTGGCTTAAACTTGATCTAGCTTATTAGGTATTGAGTATACCAGGTTCTTCACTTTTGCTAGAAGGTATATGGGAATGCTCCAACACTATTGTTAATTCAAGAGTCATAAAAATATAATAAATAAAAATGACACCTAGTCTCCACTTCATAATGGTGTTTGGTTTTTGCATTATTGATTTGCTTCCTACTTCATTGCGATCATTCTCCATTAGGTTTGTTTCCCTCCATGATCACAATGAAATGACATATTAACTTCTAAGTTTATGGATGCACCAGCATAACAATTAGCAGGAAACATCAGCAGAAGCGCATATTGAATGCAGAGTGTAAAACTTAACAATATGAAAGTTATGCATAATTTGCTTTGAACCAATCATTCCTGTGCACCTAACATGATTTGATTCAATGCATCTAATTCAACACTGAAATGATAAGCGGTATATTATAAAATGATCCAATATGAGTTGATATCGTTAAAAGGCATTTAAGAAATATGAAAATTACATCAAACTGCATTTTATCACGTACACTTAATACATCTTGAAAGATGCTCCTCATATGATGCATATTCTCTCTACCACAAGGAAAAGACCTAGGACAATGCACATTAGGATTATACTTTTTTTATAACTTCATGTTGTTTTACTGTAATTCTATGAACTTTTTCCTCCACATAAACAATTGATACGCAATTTCAATATTTTTTTAAAAACAAAGTTCACCCCAAAATCAAGTTCAATACTTTATTTTTTTATACATGACAAATTACCGTGGTATGTGATATGAGCTGTATTCAAATTAGAAAACACTTAAAAATAATATTATTATGCAGAAATGTTACACATTAATGCTTATTGTTCAAGATATACTGAAGCTGCAGTTTCTCTTTGTTTCTACATGTAGTATAGACTTCCTGGATTATCACCCCTTCTTGGTAAATTTAATACCGAAGGTTCTTACTTCCATGACTTTGCAATGATTGCAGTGCTTTTTGTTAAGGTCCAGAAAGTTTCTAAAGACATCGGCATTGTACATCAGATTACTGAACCAGTAGTCTGCCCAGCCATATGAAATGATCTGCAAACAATCCTCAAAGCATCCCTTGTTGTAGGTATAAGTATGAATGCAAGTACAGCAAGAATGGCTCTTGAATTCCACCTTGTGTTGCTGATTTTAGGAATTTTCTGAAACCTAATCAATGGGAAATGCCCTTTTTCTTCAAAAGATCTAAACACACTGTTATATGGCACAGAAATTTCATATCATCTCTCCAGGTCAATTTATCAAGTACATCTAAAGTTCCATTCACAAATTCTACTTTCAATTCCTCATAGTTATTCACCAATTGAGACACAAATGGGCATTCAATGTTTGGAGAATCAGTATTTTCACTAACTTCTTTATCCATCACCAAATGGAGTATCCTGTCCAGAACATGGTGATCACAACAGGTAAATTGATGTTCTTATTTGCAATCATTTTCTGACATCTTGACAACCCATTCTTTTAATCTGTGTTAATGAATGACTGTATCAGCAACATGCATTTTAATTGCATTCCACAGACTGTACTCATTAAGAATTTCAGAAATTCCTTCAGCAATAGCTTGAACCTTTCGATTTTTCAAATTTAATGTAGCCAATTTTACTTAGTTATTCCATTTTAAGTACTACTACCTAAATTCATTTCCCTGAATTTGTTTGTAATCAGAATGCAAGAACCATTGTTCTGTATGCAAATTTTTAATCATCTCCTCATATAACTTAACCGCTCTGAGAGTTGGTTTGAAATTGCAACTTGGCTTGAAGTAGGAATGTCAATACCATCAAGTGACAATTGTGTGCATATTTTCACAGCTTGACTCGATGCTTTTCTGGATGTTACCAAGTTAGTTGCTATCTTTACTTTGTTCTTCTTCCTTTTTGTTATAACACTACCTTTTGTCGTCATCATCATAATTGCTGTTTTCACTTTCAGACACAGTACCACCACTAAAATTATCATTATCAGGTATAGGAATTCTCAAGAGTTGGCTTCAAGTTATCTACACTCAAACCATTATCACTAAAAAGAATACAAAACAACAGAGGCCAAGGGTCACTGGCAGGCAGGCAAAAACTGATCCGAGTGAGTGCTGTCTGCAAACACCAAAAGACTGTACAAGGGATGTAGAGCGATTTGTTACCTGTGATGTCCCTGCCTATAGTCCAGTGACAGTTCAACCCTATTTTCTCCTGTCCTGGCTTTAATGCTTAGAAATGTTCCTAAGCCTGACCATTGCCAATGTAAGGTTTTGATGTTAAAGCATGAGTTGTCTCTTGTCTTGCAAAATTACCACATGAGTAGACCACTCCTCCTTTGCTTTGTAGTTGCAGATGGTAGAATCGTTTATTCTTAGTAGATAACCACTGATGTTAAAAAGTTCACGAAAAGTATTGTATTTACCTTTCTTAACACATTCATTATAAGTTTTAAGAACTTTGTGAAGCTTTGTTTGTATTGCTTGATTTGATACATGAGGAACATTCAATTATTTTACCAGCACATTGTTACTCCTTTTGAAATTTTCACTCGTCCCTTTCTTCCTTTGACTTCCAATACAAGAAGCAGGTACTGTCCAATAATTTGTGTTTGGAGAGGTATTGTTTCTTCTAATAATGATTCTTCAAATTTTCCTATGTGATTGCTGAAGCCTCACCAGATTATTGCCCCAGATTTCTTTATTCCTCTGTATGGTATTATAAGTTCCTTGTGTGACATAATTGATGTTTTGTGTAAAAGAGGAAAAAAATATAATGTAAATATTTAGGGTGGATCATTTAAGTTGAGACTATGCAATATCTCCAAAACTAAGTTGTAGAAAGAAATATCTTTAATAAAAGTTGCTTGATATTATGGGGGAAAATAAATGCCATTAGTTGTGTTTTGTTTGGAGGATGTTTTGATGGCCATTTTAGGATCAATTTAATTTTTTTAAATGGGAACCTACAATTAGGGTCAAATTAAATTGACCCTAAAATGACCATCACAATGTCCTCCAAATAAAACACGACTAATGGCTTTACTTTCCCCCATAATATGAAGCAACCTTCATTCAAAACATTTCTTTCTACAATGCTTAGTTTTGGAGACATTGTACAGTCTCAACTTAAATGGTCCACCCTGTATATTGTATACTGTTACAAATGCTTGGGCAGCAGTATTTAGGAGTACACAACACTACCATCACTAATGCAATATCCTATCTGTTACTGTGATAAGAATTTTTGATTTGGTGTTTTTTTTGTTTTTTTTTTCAAACTGACAAGAATTGGGGTCTTCATTACGATTTTTAGACAAAAGTTCACAGATTCATGATACAAGAAACAATTTATTTTACAAAAAAGTCAGAAAGTTATAATGCTAATGCACATATTGAATATCTGTAGCAAATGGCACAGTGAAAATGGGGTAGCACAGAATGAGAAGGGTTGTCTGAAGCATGTCAAAAGCTTATAGGTGTCCTATTGGAACTGAATGCTACTAGTAGTAAAGACAGAGGATGCGAGGGTTAATGTGCTCAATAGAACCATGCAAAGTGCAGGACAAAGCACATAGTATGGTTACAGAAAATCTAACTTTCAATAAGTTTAATCAACGAGGCATTTTGTTGTAAATAAGCACAATTGATGTATATTGTAAAGAATGGAGGTTAAAAGTGAATCAAGAGAAAACACAGATTGTGGTACCTATTCAAAACAGGGGGAAAATTAAGCAAATATGAAAAGTGGAAGGGAGAGAATAAAGATTACAGGGTGGTGCGTGACTGTATCTATTTAGGAGTAAATAGATGGAGGTAATAAATGGGAGAAACAAAAGAAGTTTGGATTGGCAAAAGGTAAAGGGGCAATGGCAGCAATTAGAAGCTGCAAATATAAAGTACCTAATATAAATGTTAAATGGCTGGAAAAAGTTTATGAGATGGTTGTGGAGGCAAAAATGATGTATGGTATAGAAATATGGGGATTAGATAGAGGATGGGAAAGTATAGATGTGGTGCACAGGATGTTTTGTAGAGAAATACTAGGGCTACCGAAGTCAATTGTAAGACAGGTAGCACAATTACAGATGGGCAGGGTGGCAACTAAGGGGAAGATAATGGAAAGAGCTTTGAAATTTTGGTTCAGAACTTTAAATCTAGGAAAAAGTAATGTGTTAAGACAATGTATTGAATACCAAGAGAATAGCTTAATGAATGATGGATGGGTAAGTAAATTACAGAACATTTTGGAGAAAAATGGGTTAGGAGATATGTGGAGAAGGAGAGAAAATAATGTGAAAATTTTTTGGAAAAAGGCGAGGAAAAGACTGGAAGATATAGAAATACAAATCATGTTCAGTGAGATTGCCGAAAAGAGCTCATTAGTTTGTTATAGGCCAATGAAAAATACATGGGGTAGGGAAAAATATATAGACATAGTAAATAAAGAAGAGAGAGAATCTATTGCATGGGTAAGAACTGGAGCATGGAGGCTAAAAGGGCTAAGACAGGATATTCCTCAGTACCAATGTCCGATATGTGGTGGTAATGAAGACATTGAACACATAGTATTTAAGTGCCAAGGAACAGAAAATTGGAGAAAAGAATTTTTTAATAAGAAGTGGTTGAAGGGGTATAGAAATACACTTATGATTGAAATGATATGCAAGGACGCTAGAAGCATTGGACAGTTTTTGTGTAAAGTAAAAAATAAATGGCTTTGGACAGTGGAAAGAGAAAAGTAAGAGGTAGCGCATCTTACTTTGAATGGAAAACTATAGTGAATATGTGATGGTTAAGTAACCAATAAGTGAAAAGTGAAAAACGAGTGGAAATGGCACATGAAAAAAACTGAAAAAAAACCAAGATAATTTATTGACAAGAAATTGTAAAATGTTAATAAACTGTAGTGATTGTCTACTGAATGAGTGACCAGGGTCAAAGTGCAGTAGACAATCAAATTTGTAAAACTCTTAGCACAATAAACAATAGAAACAATAGATAGGTAAATAAGCAAACTGGGGAATAACTAAATTAGCTCTGTGGGAAGTTAAGAATAGTAGCATTTACAGGTGTTAACGTCTCAAGCCTTGTGATAGTTTTTCTGCAGTACGCAGTACAAAGATTAAGGTATATTCCCTGAGCTAGCTTAGTAGTTAAGATTGTCATATGTCTGCATGCAAGAGCTGTATTTCCCTCATACCTCATACAAATATCCCAATTCTCATGTGTGTACAAGAACTCTCACACAAACACATTGGTTATTATTAGTATTATCTAGTAACTGTTAGGTGCATGACTTATGTGAAACACGTTTTTTGGAAACTTATTTTAGAAAAGAAATGAGTATCTGATAATAATTTATGTGTTTGTAATTATACTTTATTGTTGCAAGCTCAATTTACTGTATACTCCTTATGTGTTATTTAAGTTAAGCTTTTCCTTGATGAAATTAGATTATCACTATACTTGATAATCAAGAGATCATAACTTTAATTATAAAAGTAAACTTTCGCACCTTAAATTTCAAACATCCCTTACAGCAAATTACATTCCTTTTTCATTTCTATAGCCCCTTTATCAATTTTTTGGTGATACCAGGGGCTTTGACTTGAGAAACAACTGATGGTATTATTGCTCACTGAATTTAGGTTTGCTTAACATTGGTTTTATTGGTTATTGTATTATTAAACAAACTCACATATACTGACCCATTCATACTTCCAGATAGGGGATAGGGAATGATTCTGGTTGAAGAAATCTGGATTGAGAAGTCAGAACACTGACCACTCAACCAGAGGCAGTCAGAAAATTACACAATGCATCATATTACTGCATTTCCAGTTTCTGATAGTGTTTATTACCATGAAAGAGAAATTATGTTACTATTTCTATGTTGCTCCATTACACTGTAACCACATGTCTAAATCTCAGTACATAAAATACAGTGACACAGAATAGTGCTTTAAGTTAGACAAGTTCATCTTCAATAGGAAGCAATTCAAAATGGCTGAAATTCCAGCATGATACGTTCCTTCTTCCATGTATGTCATAACTGCTACAATAGTGATTACTCTCAAATCATGTAGCAAACCTTATGCTCATGTTTGGGTGTGGTGAATAGTATGTCGCAAGGTAATATCTCTCTCGCTGTACTCTATCTTTCTTAAAGCATGTCCAGTTTGAGTCAGTGGTAAAGGGCATTAATGTGTGACTGTGAACTGTGGACAATGGAATTTGGAAAATTGCTCTCCCATGACCCTAACATTTGTAATAAACACTCTATATATATAAAAGTCAAAAGAAGTTTCTGTTCTGTTTTAAATCCAATGCAAATTATAACATATCTTAAAACAAAGCATTCTTCCAAACAATAAAAGGAAGCAAATCTGCTCATAAGAAAACAATCACTTTATATTGTAATGAAAAGAAGCTAGAAACAGTGATGTGTATTGAATTTATTTAAAGGTGAGTCGGAATTGTAACACTAACATCACTTAAGTTTACTCACTTAACATGTTTCGGGAAACCGTTGTTCCCATCCTCAGAAGGTTAATTCGACTGGCCCGTGTTGTTGGTGTTTCCGTTTTTTGGACTGGATCCTGTGGTGGCATCTTGTGGTGGAGAAATGTACTTCCAGAGAGGATTTGGTGGCGGCAAATCAAAATTCATTAGATGTGTGTTGTGTTTTAGAATGGTGATCTTCTCCCATGCATCTAATTCGGCTGCAAATTTGGCTGGTTTGACTAATGTAATATTGGGTTTGATGTTGTGATTAGTGATCCAAAAATGGTGTGAAACTGCAGATTTGTCCATTTGTTTGTATTTAATACATCTCATGTGCTCCTTTAGCCTAGTTTCTAGGTTTCTTTTTGTCTTACCTATGTATACTTTATTGCAATCTGAACAATTGATTTTATAGATTCCAGCTTTTTTGTCTTGTGGAATGGGGTCTTTTAACTTGTTACAAAGTAATTTCTCTATGTTAAATTTGTTCTGTGGAGCTAGGCTGATGTTATGTTTCATGAAAATCTTCTTAAATTTGTGAAAAGTTCCTGGGTGGTATGTGAATTTCTTGAACTTTAGCTCTTTATCTTGCTGGCTGAGATTTGTTGTGTTTCTGATGTGCATCTGTCATTTGAATTTTGCAATTTTTTTGTCAATAGTTGTTTTGTTGTACCCATTATGTATTGCTGTGTCTACTATATGCTGGTATTCTAACTGGTATTCTTTTTTATTTAAGGGGGTATATACCAGTCTATGTGTTAGGCTGTTTAGTACTGCATGTTTGTGTGTGGTTGGATTGAAACTCTTATTTTTTATGTAATTAGTAGAGTGTGTTGGCTTCCTGTATATGCCAAAGGTTAGGTTCTTTTGTTCTCTGATGATTTTTAGGTCTAAAAATGGTAGCATGCCTTCTTTTTCTATTTCTATGGTGAATTTTATTGATTGGTTCTGTAGGTTTAGTAAGGCTAAGGAGTCTTGTATGAACCTGTTAGGGACAACAGCGAAGATGTCGTCAACATATCTGTGCCAAACTTTAAACATGTATGGAAAGGAAGTTGTTATGTGTGTTTCTAAGTAGCTCATAAATAAATCTGCCAAGAAGGGTGAAAGTGGGTTGCCCATGGTTAGACCAGTTGGTTGTTGATAGAACTTCTTATTGAAACTAAAACAATTTTGTGCAATGCATAAATTGGTAAGTTGTATGAGGTCTTATATTTCTTCTTCAAGTAGGTTAGTCTGCTGTAGCCATTTCTTTAATTGACGCAGGAGTTGATCTGTAGGAACACTTGGAAATAGTGCAGTGACATCAAAGGAAACTAATCTGTCTTCTGGTTCGAGTTCCAGGGATTTTATCTTCTGTATTAAATCTTCTGAATTCATTATGTTTTTGCTTTTGAATTTTGGTAGTGAAGAGAATCTCTGTACTAACCATTTTGCCAGTTTGTAGGTAGGAGAATCAATATTGCTGACGATTGGTCTCATCTTATTACCCGGTTTGTGTATTTTAGGTAGAGCATACATTCTTGGTAAAGTGGGGTGATTTGGTTTTAATCTAGATTTATCAGTGTCTGTTATAGTTTTGCTTTCCTGGATGGTTTGATTGAAGGCTTTTAAATGTAATTTTAATGGGTCTTCTTGAATTTGTATGTAATTTTCTTGTTGCAGCATGTTTTCTACTCTGGCAATATAATCATCTTTTTGCAGTACAACTAGTTTATTTCCCTTGTCAGCTTTTGTGTATACTACTGGTTTTGATTTTAATGTTTTGATCACATGTTTGGTTGGGAAATTGTTATGTTTATCTGCTTGTATTTCTTGGAGAACCATTTCACATTCTTTTTTTATAGTGGATTTTACTATTTTCATTTAGGTTGTAAGTAGCAATCTCAATGTCTGCGACTATACCAGTATATGTGTGCTGGTATTCTAACTGGTATTCTTTTTTATTTAAGGGGGTATATACCAGCCTAACACATAGACTGGTATATACCCCCTTAAATAAAAAAGAATACCAGTTAGAATACCAGCATATAGTAGACACAGCAATACATAATGGGTACAACAAAACAACTATTGACAAAAAATTGCAAAATTCAAACGACAGATGCACATCAGAAACACAACAAATCTCAGCCAGCAAGATAAAGAGCTAAAGTTCAAGAAATTCACATACCACCCAGGAACTTTTCACAAATTTAAGAAGATTTTCATGAAACATAACATCAGCCTAGCTCCACAGAACAAATTTAACATAGAGAAATTACTTTGTAACAAGTTAAAAGACCCCATTCCACAAGACAAAAAAGCTGGAATCTATAAAATCAATTGTTCAGATTGCAATAAAGTATACATAGGTAAGACAAAAAGAAACCTAGAAACTAGGCTAAAGGAGCACATGAGATGTATTAAATACAAACAAATGGACAAATCTGCAGTTTCACACCTTTTTTGGATCACTAATCACAACATCAAACCCAATATTACATTAGTCAAACCAGCCAAATTTGCAGCCGAATTAGATGCATGGGAGAAGATCACCATTCTAAAACACAACACACATCTAATGAATTTTGATTTGCCGCCACCAAATCCTCTCTGGAAGTACATTTCTCCACCACAAGATGCCACCACAGGATCCAGTCCAAAAAACGGAAACACCAACAACACGGGCCAGTCGAATTAACCTTCTGAGGATGGGAACAACGGTTTCCCGAAACATGTTAAGTGAGTAAACTTAAGTGATGTTAGTGTTACAATTCCGACTCACCTTTAAATAAATTCAATACACATCACTGTTTCTAGCTTCTTTTCATTACAATATCAATAAGACCAAGAAGTCACAAGAAGCAAAAGTTATAATTGGCCACCACGTTAAAAACGATACAAGTCATGGCAGAAAACAAGGTAAGATTAGAAACCCTAAATTTCAATACAGATTTCAGTGGAATAAAAAGTGACATCAAAAGATACCAAAAAATTGAAGAAAAGAGAAAAAACACATTTGCGGACATCCGTTTTTTAAACCTATGCATACAAAACAGAGTCACACCAAAGTTTGTAAGGAGAATTGTAAAATATGACAAAAACAGCAAACACCAAACATCAGCCGATAAAAAAGTAATAATAATTGAGAGAAACAACCACTACGCAAAATTACAAAAATTGGAACTGGAATTATATGCTCTTCACCTTAAATTAACGGACACACTCGGCTATCCACTTTGGCAAAACATGCAATCAAAATTCCTCACTATTCTTAGCTACAGGATGAAAACAAAAACGCTGAAATTAAAGAAAAAACTAGACATACTACGCCGGAAGCAACATTCATATAAACCTAACCTAAAAAATGAAAAAACGACGTCATACCCAGGCGTAATTAATCTTTCAAATGTAACTTTCACCAAAGCAGAATTATCGGTATTAAACCTTGGCCTAAAAACATGTGTTGGCTACACAAAAACAACCGATGAAATAGTCGCAGACATTGAGATTGCTACTTACAACCTAAATGAAAATAGTAAAATCCACTATAAAAAAAGAATGTGAAATGGTTCTCCAAGAAATACAAGCAGATAAACATAACAATTTCCCAACCAAACATGTGATCAAAACATTAAAATCAAAACCAGTAGTATACACAAAAGCTGACAAGGGAAATAAACTAGTTGTACTGCAAAAAGATGATTATATTGCCAGAGTAGAAAATATGCTGCAACAAGAAAATTACATACAAATTCAAGAAGACCCATTAAAATTACATTTAAAAGCCTTCAATCAAACCATCCAGGAAAGCAAAACTATAACAGACACTGATAAATCTAGATTAAAACCAAATCACCCCACTTTACCAAGAATGTATGCTCTACCTAAAATACACAAACCGGGTAATAAGATGAGACCAATCGTCAGCAATATTGATTCTCCTACCTACAAACTGGCAAAATGGTTAGTACAGAGATTCTCTTCACTACCAAAATTCAAAAGCAAAAACATAATGAATTCAGAAGATTTAATACAGAAGATAAAATCCCTGGAACTCGAACCAGAAGACAGATTAGTTTCCTTTGATGTCACTGCACTATTTCCAAGTGTTCCTACAGATCAACTCCTGCGTCAATTAAAGAAATGGCTACAGCAGACTAACCTACTTGAAGAAGAAATATAAGACCTCATACAACTTACCAATTTATGCATTGCACAAAATTGTTTTAGTTTCAATAAGAAGTTCTATCAACAACCAACTGGTCTAACCATGGGCAACCCACTTTCACCCTTCTTGGCAGATTTATTTATGAGCTACTTAGAAACACACATAACAACTTCCTTTCCATACATGTTTAAAGTTTGGCACAGATATGTTGACGACATCTTCGCTGTTGTCCCTAACAGGTTCATACAAGACTCCTTAGCCTTACTAAACCTACAGAACCAATCAATAAAATTCACCATAGAAATAGAAAAAGAAGGCATGCTACCATTTTTAGACCTAAAAATCATCAGAGAACAAAAGAACCTAACCTTTGGCATATACAGGAAGCCAACACACTCTACTAATTACATAAAAAATAAGAGTTTCAATCCAACCACACACAAACATGCAGTACTAAACAGCCTAACACATAGACTGGTATATACCCCCTTAAATAAAAAAGAATACCAGTTAGAATACCAGCATATAGTAGACACAGCAATACATAATGGGTACAACAAAACAACTATTGACAAAAAAATTGCAAAATTCAAACGACAGATGCACATCAGAAACACAACAAATCTCAGCCAGCAAGATAAAGAGCTAAAGTTCAAGAAATTCACATACCACCCAGGAACTTTTCACAAATTTAAGAAGATTTTCATGAAACATAACATCAGCCTAGCTCCACAGAACAAATTTAACATAGAGAAATTACTTTGTAACAAGTTAAAAGACCCCATTCCACAAGACAAAAAAGCTGGAATCTATAAAATCAATTGTTCAGATTGCAATAAAGTATACATAGGTAAGACAAAAAGAAACCTAGAAACTAGGCTAAAGGAGCACATGAGATGTATTAAATACAAACAAATGGACAAATCTGCAGTTTCACACCATTTTTGGATCACTAATCACAACATCAAACCCAATATTACATTAGTCAAACCAGCCAAATTTGCAGCCGAATTAGATGTATGGGAGAAGATCACCATTCTAAAACACAACACACATCTAATGAATTTTGATTTGCCGCCACCAAATCCTCTCTGGAAGTACATTTCTCCACCACAAGATGCCACCACAGGATCCAGTCCAAAAAACGGAAACACCAACAACACGGGCCAGTCGAATTAACCTTCTGAGGATGGGAACAACGGTTTCCCGAAACATGTTAAGTGAGTAAACTTAAGTGATGTTAGTGTTACAATTCCGACTCACCTTTAAATAAATTCAATCACTTTATGTTTATGCAAATATCACTTTTAAAGATTCACACTTACCATTTCGGACATTAACATCCAAGCGCTTGAGCTCTCCGTGCAACACAATTGCCAACCATGAAACTGTCAACAGCCAGCAAAACAACAATACTGAGGCCAAAGAGAGACCCACAGTTCGACCTTTGCAATTACATGGTTGAGCCTGTCTCTCTCTTGGTGCACCTGAACCTCTGAGTCGCCTGAAAGTTTAAACAACTGCTTCAATGGAGAAAGTGCATAACACTACATAATTCCTTAGATTCAAATTACTCTAACCATACCTATAGGAAAACACTGCCAAGAATTTGAAAAAAGCACCTCAAAGTAATTTCATATTATGGATAAAGTATTTTTCCAGGGTTTTCTTTGTTTGCAAAGGACAAATGTCAGATATAGATTCATTTGAGCATCATTCCAACTATTTCATTCCCTATAAAATGTCACATGTGGACTAAGGATGTTAAACTTACATTAAAAAGGATTGAAGAATAAATGGAACAGCAAGAAGCATGTTATGACAATCTGTGGAGCCAAGAGTTTGCATGACCAGGACATGTTGCACTGCACTAGAAAAAAATATTCTAACTCTTTGCAGGAGAGCCAAAATATTTTTATTTTCCCCATAATAAAAATAGACAATTCTGTGAGTTAGGATCAAAAGTAATTGCATATTGCTTCAAAATCACAGTAAATAATTTATGATATTTGGGTAATACAACAATTTAAAATACAGTATTTGCCAAAAACTGGCACTAGAGTTCATCAGAAGAAAGATATAATTTTTTCTTGCTGAGTGCAAAGTATACTGTTTTTAAAAATATTAGTGAACATGACTTGAAGTGAAGTGTATACTACATCTGGGAAGCAGAAAGGATTTTGGATTGTTTAATGCAATGTAAATATTACACAAACTTAATGTCCTTTAAACAGACAAGTATAATGAGTTTGAGGGCTCAAAGTACTAAAACTACCTGATATTCATTCTAAATAAAGAAGAAAAGTTTTGTATAAAAATCTCAGCAAGGGCCACAGTTTGAGAGGTACGTGCATTACTTCTATGTCACCTTGGTGATGATAAATAGTTGGAAAGACATTATTTGGGATACAAATGGTATAAACTGCCTAACAATATTATTGGTTATAGTTTGGAAAGGTGATGGAACAGAGTCAGAAGTGTGACAAAGTACTAACCAGAAGAAAGCATATTAAGGGTCCAAAGAATGAACATTTTTTAAAAGTTAAAGAGGAACAAAACGTAAAAAACGAATATTTCATTCATCACATTAGTTTATTTGTCATCAGAGATAATTAACAACACAGCAGTCCCACCATTTTAAGGTAAATGGTTCTTGTGTTGCAGCTCTTCCTCAATATATTCTCTAGAATCAGAGAATGGAGCTTAAAACTAACCAAACACTTCTCATAACCCAGTTAATACTAGGTGATACACATCAGTCTAGACCTGCTTTTAAAATGAGTGAACGTAGTATCTGACCTTTTCAGTGTGAGCCAAAAAATCTTGTGTTACATTCACATGACTTTCTCTACCCTCTATTGTTTATTAGTGGGTGTACAAACATTCTTACTAAAGCTTATTTTTTACTGCATTTTAATCCAAATAAACCTTAGCAGAAATAGCTACTTTGCACATTTCATTATAGATGCAAAGGGAGCAGCAATAGTCAAATGCTTAAGAACTGGATGCTATATGCTGGCCTTAAAATTCCACAGTTTCCATGCAGTTGCGAGAAACCACTGAATTGAAAGGACTTTTAAGAATGACCAAGAAATGAACAATTTGAAGCATTAATAATGGATACCTTGGAAATGGCTGAAATAAATTGTGTGTCTACATTTGTGGGATCTACATTTTTTATTTAGTACCTTTTCTTCTATCCCTAAATGTTTACCAGTTAAAAGATTATACAAAATTTCTTTCAAATGAAGAGGACATTAGAGGCTATTTCCAGAAAATTCAAGATATACATTTTATTTCTCACATAAATACCTTTAATATATGGTATTTTAATCAAAATTGTTACACATTTTAAAAAATAAAAAAATTTGAAAAATGTTCCATATAAACGGTAGTTTGGGTGGGGAGATTTTCTTGAAAATATTCATGTTGCATCTTCAGAAGGTACTGAACCTAAATACCAAGTTTGGTGTTTACCCAACTTTTCATTTTTGAGTTATGCTGTTCACAGAATCACACATGGATCTTTTTCTAAAAATCTGATCTGATACATTCACATGACCTTCTCACCTTATGTTTATTACTGCGCATACAAATTATTCTTACTAAAGCTTATTTTTCTATTTACTATATTTTAATCCAAATAAACCTTTGCAAAAATAGCTACATTACCTATTTTGTTACAGATACAAAGAGAATAGCAATAGTCAAATGTTTAAGAATTAGATGCTATACGCTTAAAGTTCCATACTGTTTCCATGCAATCGCAAGAAACAACTAAAAATTGGTGGGACTTTAAAACAACGACAAGCATTAAAGAATTTGTACATTTAATAACAGATATCTCAGAAATGGCTTATGCCACAAAGAAACTTATTTTCTGTAAATTGTGTGTTTTAAAGAGATCTACATTTTTAGTAAGGTATGTTTTCATCTGTCGCTTAACGTTTACCAGTTATACAAAATTCCTTCTGAATTAAGAGGAATTCAAAGGCTATTCCCGAAAATTCAAGATATATATTTTATTTGTCATGTAAATATCTTTAATATATGATATTTTAATCAAAATCATTTTAGCCATTTTTCATAAAATTAAAAATTTTGAAACATTTTCCATGTAAAGGGTAGTTTGGGATGGGAGAATTTTCTTCAAAATCTTTGGTTGCATACTTGGAAGATACGGAATTTAAATACTAGCTTTGGTATTTATCCGAAGAAAAAAAACCCGCACACGCATGCACGCTTGCGCGCGCGCACACACACACACACGGACCTTTTTGTAAAAAGCAATTTTTTGGATTCAGCGGGCCTCAAAATATGTATTTCTGGTGAAATCTCAGTATCGAACTTTTGGGTGGAATGCAATACCTTCTCTACCTACTATGTACATGGTAGAGAAAGTAAAAATACTGCTTGGACTGTAAAAACACATAAGTTAGTTAACAAAACTTGTTATAATTTGTATAACAAAACCCCTTAATTTTGGCAAATTATATATTGTAATGCTTTGAACATTATGAAGCACAATAATTTGGAGCTAAAAACAAAAAGCAGAGTTAAAAAGAAATTACTCACAGATCTTGCTAATTGGTGATATTCCTGCTATGAACAATTTATAGAGCTTAATATTAGAAATGTTCTTCCAGAACTCAGTGAAGTATATTCACACTTCACAAATATATTCTTTGGTAGTAACAGGTCAGTTGCTGCGACCGGTAATGGAACCACATATTGTGAGTACAAAGATATTTTTATTTCACTCATTATCAGTGGTTTACATTTTTCAATAGATTCCTCATATTTATTTTTCATTATTCAATAAATTTAGAGTACTGATGTTTGACTGCATTTACATTAAAAGTGTGTTCTGGTGTGGCAATCATGAATCTAAGCTGAAGGTGATTATACAAAAATTGTATTCTTTTCGGAGCACATCTAAAAACTGTGATAACTTTTTAAACTACCAGTATATATATATAAAGTTGAATATGAGCCAAATCTTTTAAGAAGGTACTATCCAAGATAATTGTCTTCAGCGCATTACAAGCATCTGATTGTCCTTTAATCTATAATTGGAGAGCATTTTTTTTAAGTCAATAAATGCTCAAATTTTCAAAATTCAGATTTTTGTAATTACATATCAACCTTGTCGCCATGCATGACCTCTTGAAATGGTTGTCAAAAATTGATGTCTGCCATGGTGATAGGTGCTAAATACAGGGAGTTTTTGCAAAACTATATATTTGCTCTTGGCCAGTTAGAGCAAAAGTCGATAAATGCAAAATGCATTTTACTTCTGAGAGAGAATAACATCATAGGGAAGTCAATTATTGGCAAACGTTTCCCAACAGAAGCAAGAATACAAATGAAGGTTCACTCAACAATAACTCCTGATTATTGCTCAGTTTGTGTCAGTTTTGCAGGGAAAAGATCATGTACAATAAAAGAACAGTCTATTGTACTATAACACGAAGGTTCATAAAAGTGATTCAGAAAATGGCATACATGTAACTGAGTGTCCAGGTTGTAGCAAGTCCAGCTCAAGAGTAAAAGCACCTAAGAAGCAAGAAAATGCCAACTATTGTATGTTCACATGGGCTACCAGAGAACCCAAAAGCCTTAGGAAGAAAAGAATGGAGAGCAGCTGATCTCACAATGTTATCACACTGCACTTGTGAATGGAAGGTCCGTGGCTCAAATCCTGCCAGTACCATTCTACCTGACAGTTTTTTACCAGGTTTTTCTCAGTCCTCATAGCTGGCAAATGCCCAAATTTCCTTTCCCAAGTATCATTTAATTTCCTGTATCACCAGTGTCATCACTTAAGTAAGAACAGGCATTAAACACTACTAAAAAGCAACAATATCACAGATTTTCGTAAGCATGTAAATAGTTGAAACAAAGTGGACCAGGATAAGTTAAAAGTACCAGGAAATCACATAACCACAATGCAACAGTTGATGGTTTATGAAAAGTATAAAAAGAAGGTATTGTTGTAGTACCAGACACTTATCCTGGAAGTCCTGTCGAGGAGGATTGAAGTGTAGGAACTGCAGTCAAAACTTTGCAAAACAGCAACATGGTCAGCAAGGATAAGAAATAGAATTTCTTAAAACTCAAAGCATTTTGAAATGTCAGAAGCAGCAGAAGAAACATTGTACATAAGGATGTTGTTGAAAATCGCTACTAGGTCTCCAGGTTTTTATTATTGGAGTCTGATTTTGTTTTATATTTTGTTATTGTTATGTTACTCTCTTATGTTTATCAAACTGTTATGAAGCAATGTGACACTAAATAATTGTGATGCAGCATGTACAATAAAGATGCCTCATTATAAAACTATAAAAGATAGAGAAAAAGAAAAAAATTACATTTTGAATGTGTACAGTAACATACTTTTTACCTTACAGCTTTACATTTATTGACCTGAAAAAACTTGGGCATTTTATCCCTCTATTTTAATATCAGAAATTAACCTTTTAGAAGTGTCAAACACGTAATCAATACACACTTGAAAACATAGTGTCAATGTTAAATTATTTTGATCATATAATTAGTATTTCTGTCAGAAGTTTAAAAAGTGCATTTCCTGAAAAAGTTACTTTTTTGCATTTATTGACTTTTGAAAACATGCCCCTCCATTCATTAATTTCATCTTCTTCCAATAATACATCATGTTCATAAGATTTACATTCACCATCTTCTAGCTGTTCATGGTCATTCGTACATGATAAAGAATTGATTGGAATTTTTAAATTAAAATGGCACTGTTCTCATTAGTTTTTTTTGTGCAGCCCACCACAAATTATTATTTATACTGGAATTCCATGCCATGAGCTGTTTTTTTAGTTTCATTTTTTTGTTTTTTCTTTCCATTAGAGCTTTACACAAATTTATGTTCAGCTTCTGTATATTGAGTTTTTAACAGATATCTTACACCTATAGTCTCTGTGAGAGAAAAACTTTAATTCCACCTATTTCCTGTTTTGTAAACCTGCCTGATCATTATGTTGTCACAAGCAGCCTTTCACCAATTGTCTTTCACCATATCTCTCTGAGGAAGTTCAAAATCAATCATTTTGCAGATATTTAAATCCATGACATAATACACTATATATCTGGCTGAAAATCCTGGGAAATCATACTGACCATCCCTTGTCAAGCACATATATTTATCACTATTTTTTAATAAACTCAATTTTTTTATTATTATTTATTTCTATTTTTTGAACCCACAATGTTCTAACAATTGGTGTTGCTATGTTTCAAATAGTTTTGTCTATGTAGGTCTTGAAAACATTAAGACTTAAATTGTTGAAACAGTATAACATAATAATAAAGAAATTGCTATTGGAGTATTCAGATTTCTTTCCTGATAAATTTTGTAAGTTCCACGTGAATGTAGTACTACAGTAATGCATTGTTGTATCACATAATATTGTCCCTTTAATGTAATACTTTATTTCTACATAAAACACAGAAGCACCTTCCTTGAAAAATATGGCAAGTAACATGAAATATTCTGCTGCAACTTCATTTCCACATGTTGTGAAAAACTGTTTTTCTTCTTCCTTGCTATAATTTGTAACACAATCTGAAATATCAGGTTCATTCAGTTTATTCTGATCTACCGCTTCAATGATTACTTTGTATATTTTCCAGCTCCAACAATATGTACTTCCTTATAATTTCAGTACCTAGCACACATCATATTTGTAAATCCTTAGTTTTTTTCACCACTTTCAAAATTTCCTTCAATTTCTCAACAGAATTTCTGGCTGGGTTTTGCAAGAGAGTATTATATAAAGTGTGACTTGAAACTAACTTTTGTTTTGAATTTAGCATTAAAAGTGTGTTGCTTCATGTTTTACAATTCTGAGTAATATGTCTTTTCTTACATGAGAAGATTAAAATATATGTGTTATTTCTCTGCTGAAATATTGCAATTATTCTTTATCTATAAGCTCTCACTATAAAATGTTATTGGTCTGGGTGGCTCAGTAGGTTAGGCGCTGGCCTTCTGATACCAAGGTTGCAGGTTCAAACCTGGTCCAGACCAATAGCTTTTAAGTGAGCTTAAAAGTGGCAGCCACATGTCAGTAGATTTACTAGCATGTAAAAGAACTCCTGCGGGACAAAATTTCAGCACACCGGCGGCGCTGATATGATCCTGGCAATTAACAGCATCTTAACAAATAAAATATTTATTTTTTACTCTAAAAAGTTTGCAATCATTTTTTCTGCTTGTTTTCTTAATTATTCTATTTCTTAGTTAAATTTTACTTCAAGCAGTTTTCAGAGTATGTTATTGGATATGAATACTTTGGAGATTGAAATGTTGCCACTTCATTTTCCAATATTTGTGATGTAACGCATTTTCTCAAGGTTGCTTTTCCGTTTTCATTTTCAGATGTAAAGTGTTCAGACTACACTATAGAAATTAAATTATTTAGAGATTGAAATGTCTCCACTTAATTCTTTCAATACATGTAATGTATTTGCTCATAGCTGTTTTTCCCATTTTACTTCAGATGGACTATGATAAAATATTCATTTTCCTTGAAACCCTAAATACTTATAAAATATACTGCTTATAAGTAACCCTAGTGCAAGGATAGAATCACTTATATGAAGCTGATTAACATTAAAATGCAAGAAAGAATGTGCCTAAATAGTTTTTAGTTATAAGTAAAATCATTATTATAACACATGCCGATTTAATGTACCTTTTAATTCTCTTCTTCCTTTCATAATAAAGGCAGAATCTCTTGGTAGGAAATCAGATACTACAATATTACGTTTACTGGTGTTGTATAGTCTGCAGCCTATAGTGAGTAAATCAACTATAGTAACAACAGCAAAAATTTTGGCTCAAGTGTTAATACCAAAAGCTTTCTGAAATTCTGTCATAATGGTGATGATGCAGGATTTTCAGATCACTATGCGGTATCAGTTACCTAAGGTGATTATATGACAATTAACAGAAACATCAAACAGCCTGCACTGAGACAATATATGTTTTAGAAACATAAATGATCACAGCTTAGCAGATCTAACGGCCAGGTTTGAAACTGAAGATTGGAGCTCACTGTATGGGATATACAAGATCAATGCAATGTGGGAATTTGTCATAGCTAGATTGAAACATCACATGGAAGTTAGGAATGCATAATAAGAACTGGGTAACAAAGGGTATTTTAAAACCTGGGGAGAGATAAGAATTTTTTAATTCCTTGAGAAAAAGGGGATCTAATTGGGACTTAAAACTATATTTTCAGAAATATAAGGGTTTATAAAACAAAATAATAACAGACAAAAATGCTATGCAGTAGAGAATCCATCAGTAATGCCAAAAATAAGCAAGGATATGTGGAGCATAACTAAAGAGCACTTGCAACAAAACAATGATGCCAGGAACATCTCTATCAGATCACAAAATGGTTTAGTACTGAGGGCCCTCAAACTATTGCTAATGTATTTCATAATCATATGGTCAAGCAGTTAATTGGGATGAATATGATATGAGCAGTGATAAAACGAGCATTGTCGGGAAACTTATGTTCTTATGTGTCAGAGACAGAAATAAAAACTATTTGAAATCACTAAAAAGCAAAGCAGCAGTTCAGCATGAATACATACCAATAATGTTGTTTAAACATTGTAATAATGCTCTATGTAATCTACTATGCTATTTAATTAATAAATCATCTGAAGCAAGACAGTTTCCTGACATATTGATAACTGCAAAACTAAAGTCAATTTTTAAAAAAGGTGATAGAAAGAAGAAAACTACAGGCCAGTATCAGTTCTACCAACTTTGTCCAATATTATGGAAAAAGCAATGATAAAAAGATGAGACTTGTTTTTTGGGAAACAGGTACGTAATTTACTCTGCACAGAATGGATTCTGTAAAGGAAAATATGTTATATCTGCAATTTTTGAGTTCACAGGTAAAATTTTGGGGGCCATTGGCAATGATAGCGACTACACAGGAATATTACTTGATCTTGACATGATACAACACAAAATTCTTCTGCAATTATTATACTCATATAGGGTATAAGAGATATTGCATGGAAATGGTTTCAGTCATCTAAATAATCGTAAACAAATGGTCAAAATTACAAAAATTTATGAACAAAAGATCTTACACAATCATTACTTGAATGCACAAGTAAATAAATATGCAGTTCCCCAGGGTTCCATACTGGGACCTATACTGTTTTTAATACCTATTCATAAATGATTTTCCAAACCTTATGAAACCAATTCAAGTTACCATGTTTACTGATGACACAAATGTTATAACCAGGGGAAGTCTTGTAACTAACCAAATCAAAACTTGGTTTACTATAAACAAATGACATAAACGCAAACAAATCAGCAACAATCACATTTTGTCATACACAATATAAAATTGTTGGGGTACTTGATATTAAGCTACATAACACTCATGTCTCCTATGTAACAAAAGCAAAATTTCTGGAAATTTGGCTGAACCAACTTTACAATGGGGAATTCATATACAGTGTATGAGTAAAACAATGAATTCTACTTTTCACTGAGAACAATACACAATGAGTTAAACAGCAGTGACACAAGAATCTTATATTTTGCATATAAAGAAAATCTTTAATGCAGTATGGTATAATATTCTGGGGAGGGAGTAGAGATAGTCACTTAGTTTTCAAAATTCGAAAAAAAGATTATAAGATAAATTATATCAAAAGGAAATATGACTCTTGCAGAAACGTTTTTAAGAAACTAAATATTTTACCTTTACCAAGTCACTATATATATATATATATATACTGTTTATTATGCTACGCAAAACAAAACTATGGAAACTTTACCAAAACAAATGCATGACCATAACACCCGGAAAAAAATTACTTAATAGTTTCACATACAACTATGCTCTATTCCAAACAGGTTAGATATACTGCAGCTGCCATATGTAATAAATTGCCAACTGGTTTTAAAAGCATATAATCGATGTGATGTTTCAAGATATCTTTCAAGCGACTGTTATTGAGAGTTTTATAATGTGAATGAGTTTTTTGAGACATTGTAATTGCAAAACCAAATCACTGTTTATTACACACATTAATATTATTATTATTATTATTATTATTATTATTATTACTACTACTATTATTATATAGATTTTATTTAGGTTTATGATTACTTATTATTCCTTTTTTCATAATTTTTTATATTGTTAGCATTATTTCAAATGTTTACTGTACTGACAATTATTAAATTATACACCTTAACAAGAAGATATTGTATATCGTAATATTATAAATAACACCAATGTATTGACATATTCAGTGTTATTGTACTGACTAACGAATGAATATTACTAACCACCACCACCAATAACAACAACAATAATAATAATAATATTTATTATTAATAATTATTATTATTATTATTATTATTATTATTATTATTATTATTATTAAGTTTGTCATTATTCTAATGTTTAAGAGGCATGTGCTTAAGTAGATTTCTATTATAAATAAAAAAAATCATTACCAGAACACCTCATAATGAATTAAGTACCTTTTAACTCTCTTCTTTCTTGGAGGCGGTGCCACAAACTCAGGAACCTCTGAACCTGAGCCTGTGTCTGACGCAGACACTCCCAGGAGCTTAAAAGATTCTTTATTGTTATTTTCCATTTCCGTCGAAAAAGTACTTGAAAAAACATGTCAAAATCACTGATGTGAACTGTGTTCTTTTCTACTCCTAGCAGTAGGTTCATATAGTTAGTCTATACACATAACCTAAAAAATTATAAAGTTTACCCATTTTGCTTAACTTCTTGAACACAACCGTGGTTAGCAATACTGATATTGCGTTCCCTTTATGTGGTGGTACATTGTATTACATGTGGCACCACATTTCTGCTGAGATTTCCCTTTAACTTTATAAATAACTTAGGATGTGTCATGACAAACACTTAATATTTCTATCTACACGAAAAACAAACATTTTGTTGCAACCGAACAGCTGATTCGGCTGATTCATTTTCTTTCACTGTTATCAGCGCCTTGTGCTTGAACAACGAAACTTAGTTTCAAAGAGTACAAGGTACTTTCCACAGATGCCACAGCCTGCATAATCACACAATTTCAAATAATTACACATGCAATGAACGACGACCTACGATTTTAATATGGATTGCCAACGGCGTAAGTTTTTAAAGTGGGTTTCGGTCATTTTAGGTGCAATTTTCAGATGAAAAAAGGAAGGGTGATCAAATAAGGTGCTGATTTATTTAAGGGGATGTACATCTGAAATGACTATTTTCTAAACTATCCATTCAATTGGGCTGAAATTTTAACCACATGTCAGTCTTCTTTAGATATAATTGTTTTGTGAATTTCAATCCAAAATCTTAATTAGTTTTCAAGTTATTAATTTTAAAAGTATAAAATTATGGGTATATGCAAAATGCAACACGATGCATTTTTCAAAAAAAAAAGAATCTTATGTTGCTTCTATCTCAAGGAACTACAAATATGTCATATAATTTTTTTCTACCATTCTTAGTTTAAGAGAAAAAAAAGTTTTGTATTTGTATTTTTTTCGTTTGTTTTTTGTATACATTGTTATTTTCAAACATTAGTAGCGCAAAAACTATTCATTACACAGAAAAATGATATGACAGTTTTATTTATTTGGGTTTTTGAAATAAGTAAAATCTGATGTGTTACACTCACATGACTTTCTCTATTCTTGTACAAACTATTTTTACAAACGCTTATTCTCCATCTACTTCATGTTAATCGAGATAAAAATTTGCAGACTTTATCTTATTGCTAATTTTCTTGTAGATGTAAGGGGAATATATATTTACAAGGGCAATACAGAAATACAGTAGCCTTTAAGCACATACATATCTCTTAATAGCTGGTTGCTAGGTGCAGCACCATTCCCTTTGCCACAGATTAATACTCTTTGCATATCCAAGACAAAAAATGACTAACGAATTCCCATTTGAGAAAATATTGAAAAATTTAAGAGAATAACAAGCAATATCTGGAAAATGGTTCACTCAACAACAAAAATGTATATGGCATAAATTGTGTATTTTAACGCGATCTACATTTTTTGTGTAGTAAAATTTTGTCTATCTCTTATGGTTTACCAGTTATGCAAAAGTTGTTCACAATGAAGAACACTTTTGGAGACATTCTCAGAAAATTCAAGATATACATTTTATTTGTCATGAAAATATCTTAAACATATGATATTTTAATCAAAATCGTTAAGAGCCATTTTTGAGAAAATTAAAATTTTCGAAAAATGTTCCATGTAAAGGGTAATCTGGGGTGGGAGGATTTTCTTGAAAACCTTCGTGTCGCAGCTCTGGAAGATACTGAACCTAAATACCAAGTTTGGTGTTTATCCGACTGTTCGTTTCTGAGTTCACAGATAGATACACAGACACACACACGGACTGTTTCCAAAAATGCTTTTTTTGGATTCAGGGGGTCTCAAAACATGTATTTCCGGTGAAATCTCGGTATCGAATTTTTGGGTGGAATACAATACTTCCCCTACTTACCATACGTAGTAGAGAAAGTAAAAATGTCATTATGAATGGATGAAAACTACATCGTGTGGAACATTTTGAATATGCAGAAATGCTGAAAATAAGAAGCGCCTTAAAATGAAATTTTAAAAATATAAACAGCTAGCACCAAAGGCGCAAGGGTATTTAAAAAGTCTCGTAACGCTCGCTGGTAAAAAATAAAAGTGGATTCTAAAACTACAAGCATTGGAGAATCTTTTGGGAACATATATATATATATATATATTTAGATTTTTTGAGATTTTGGGTTAATTTCAGTTGTGCATTCCCTTAACTAATTCAACGATTTCTCTTTCCTCTATTCAAATTTATTAAACTATAAACAAGTACATCAAATTATCACTCATCAAAAGAAGGAAGAAACATGAAGTTGTTATACTTCAAGACATTAAGCATCTCCACATTTTTAAAAGTAAGTCTGTTTCTATTAGGAGATAGAATGTCTTTGTAGATACTAAAGCTTCTTTCAACATCCACAGAAACCAGTGGGGCAAACCTTGTATTCACTCGGAATGGCAACTCTACAGATGTGACAAATTCCTCAATGTCTGATTCTTCTGAAGACTAGATTCAAGTTTGTCTTTGGCAAAGCCATCTAACTGCTCCCTCATGGAAGTAAAAATATCCCATTGTTTTTCCTTTCCTAGACCTTGTTCTTCCAATCCTTTAATAGCTGCAGGCAGGCACTTGTAACTATGGACACAATATAGTTCTGTCTGCAAATTATATATTTTCTCCGGTAACAGAAGTTGCTGTGCCTTGGAAATTGCACCTGTGTCGGATGGATCCAAGAAAGCACAAACTCTTTAATTTTGTCAAAATTCTCACACAACATAGCAGCACACTCAATCCAAGATCCCCAGCGAGTAATGACCGGGAAATTTGGAAGGGGCAGGCCAGTGATTTCCCTGTAGCAAACAACACGGCTTGGAGCTTTCAGTAGAATCTCATTCAGGGCAGAGATGAATTGATTTGCGATGTTGTATTCGTTCCTTATGGATTCACAAACCCTGTGAAGGGCATGAGCCGAGCCAAGCATGTCACATGCTTCAAGTTAGGAAATAAAGGTTTCAATTGGTTAACAGCTGAAACCATGCATGGAGCCTGGTCCGTAACCACAAGAAGAAGTTTTTCAAACTCGATACCAGTAGGCCAGAGTTTTTGGCAGAAGTCCATAATGGATTGCATTACTGTCCTGGCATTGGCTTTCTGCAGCTCGTACATTTTTAACAACATGGGCTTAACTTTCTGCCCTGCTAAGGGAAAAAAACTAAAATGTTCAAAACATATCGTTCCATTGAGTCTATGTTTCATGCACAATGATTCCCACATCGCAATCAGACACTTTCTCCTTGATTCTTTGTATGGTTTCTTGGTAAACAGGCTCCATGTACTACGTATAGTAAGTAGGGGAAGTATTATATTACACCCAAAAATTCGATACCGAGATTTCACCGGAAATATATGTTTTGAGGTTTCCTGAATAAAAAAAATCATTTTTGGAAACATGTCCGTGTGTGTGTCTGTCTGTCTGTCTGTCTGTGAACAGCATAACTCAAAAATGAACAGTCGGATAAACACCAAACTTGGTATTTAGGTTCAGTATCTTTCAGAGATGCGACACGAAGGTTTTCAAGAAAATCCCTCCACCCCAGATTACCCTTTACATGGAACATTTTTCGAAAATTTTAAGTTTCTCAAAAATGGCTGTAACGATTTTGATTAAAATATCATATATTTAAGATACTTTCATGACAAATAAAATACATATCTTGAATTATCTGGGAATGTCTCCAAAAGTATTCTTCATTGTGAACGACTTTTGCATAATTGGTAAATCATAAGAGATAGACAAAATTTTACTACACAAAAAATGTAGATCGCGTTAAAATACACAATTTATATCATATACATTTTTATTGTTGTGTGAACCATTTTCGAGATATTGCTTGTTATTCCCTTAAATTTTCCAATACTTATACTTTTTCTCTAATGGGAATTCGTTATTCATTTTTTTAGTGCAAAGAGAATGGAATACTCGACATAGCATCCAGGTCTTAAAATATTTGACTATCACTTAAAGCCTACCAATTCCTCTTGAATTTACAAGAAAATTAGCATCTCGATATCTCGATTAATATGAAGCATATGGAGAATAAGCGTTTGTAAAAATAGTTTGTACAAGAGTAGAGAAAGTCATGTGAGTGTAGAACATCAGATTTTTCTTAAAGTACTCTCATCGGGCATTGCCATCTTTGTGAATTTTTCAAGAAATCCCTTGAAGGCTGGATGGTTCACCTTATTGAGTGGAATTCCTGCTTGTGTAAGAGCTGCACACAAATCTATGTTTAATTCCTTCAAATTATGTCTTTTTGAAGAACTCTGTTGAAACGCATTTCGTAATAGAGGTTGCTGTGATTTGTTTGCTTGAAGAGTCTTGTTCATTTGATGCTTAAGGCTAGAAATGTGTTGTTTGATGTGATCTCGCTGGTGCTTTTCATCTAACAAAATTCCTGAATCACAAATACGAGGGCTGATCAATAAAGAGTGAGACTGATTTTTTTTCCACAGATATTTATTACTCTATTTCAATGTTGACATGATCGTTTTCAAAGTAGTCCCCTCCTAACTGAATGCACTTTTTATACCGTCTCTGCCAGTCCTCGAACACATGGTGCAGGCCATTCTTTGTCAGGTCTTTGAGAATCGCCTCACTTTTCTTTAGCACTGCTTCAGTGCTCTCAAATCGAATGCCCCGGAGCTTTGCCTTTAGTAATGGGAATAAAAAGAAATCACAGGGGGTAAGACCGGAGCTTTAAGGCGGATGCGGCACACAGCTAATGTTGAATTTAGCCAAAAAAATCCTGGACTTGATTTGCGACGTGAGGCCGCGCGTTGTGATGAAGTCGCCACCCATTCCGATGATGTTCTGGGCGTTTCCTTGTAATGTGCTTCCACAGTGTATCCAATACTGACGTGTAGTAGCTGCTGTAACAGTAGTGTGAGGGGGAACTGTATGCTGGTAAATCATTCCATTCCGAAACACCAGGCTCACCTTGCTTAGCACAGAGGACTCGCCCTTCTTTGAAGTCCTTGAACCACCTAAACACCGTTGCATGAGGTAGTGCATCTTCACCGTGTGCATGCTTCAGCTTTTCGAAAGTTTCAAGGCTGTATGATTTAAACGAAAATAAAATTTTATTGCGCTGTATTGCTCCTCTCGTGTCACCTCCATTTTGTGGTATGCGAAATTCAAGTAGGGTCAGCAATATACAGCATTACTACCAACCTACCGTTACGAGAGTGCTGTCGCTTATGGACATTATACATGAAACCCTGCCCTTTTCAAGTATTAGTGGTAGAGACATAAAACTATCAAGGAAATAACAGAAAAAAATCAGTATCGGTCTTTATTGATCAGCCCTCGTAGTATATCGCATAACAGTTCCATCAGTGTCTATGAAATCTTGTTTGAATTCCTCAGCCAGAACAATAAATCGAGCACTGGACACCTTTGGCATGGTAAAATCTAGTACTAGTACACTCGTTTGGTAATGTATAACTGGCGCAAAACTTCTGGAATCGTGACCTTGATTGCCACCCCAGCTGCCGAGCCTAGGAATGGTTTATGTTTAGCTTAATCAACGAAAGCGATATAATACCTTTGCTTACTCACAGTGCGTAACACATACAGTCTGCACAGAAAGTGTCCGCATCTCGTAATTTCAAAAAGATCAGTACGCAAATAGTGCTTAGTTTATATTTGTGATATTTATAACCATGGCTCCTACGTTTTCAAAGTTAAATGGTAAGGTATTACGTATTCAAAGCAGGGAAATAATTGCAAATGTCCTCGACTTCATGAACCAAGAAGCAGAGATGAAGGAAGAAAATATATGTTTACCCGAGTTCCACAAAAGCCTTAAGAGAGTGAAAGAAAGAGTAGCCAAAGCAACTGTTGTTTCATTGAGTTCCGTTTCCAGATTTCTCAAAGATAAGAAAAACCATATGGATGAAAGAGTACCATTTGACAAACCTGTGAAGAAACATAAGGTCCCTAAACGTATTACAGAAATAGACGATTTCGACAAATGCGTCATTCGGTGCACGATTCACAATTTCTATGTGGAAGAAAAAACTGTGCCAACAATAAGCAGATTGCTCATCAATCTGAAAGATGTCATAAATGTTCAAGGTGGTGCTACAAGTCTCAAATCCCGGCTATGGCACTGAATTTTGCAGCCTGATACTAACTTCCCAAATGACTATAATTTTATATGTACTTATATCAGCATAAATTTTCAAGATACTGCTACAAATCTCAGAAGAATTATAAAAGATTTAGGGTGTAAGTGG
This sequence comes from Deroplatys truncata, assembly GCA_030765065.1. NCBI lineage: Eukaryota > Metazoa > Arthropoda > Insecta > Mantodea > Mantidae > Deroplatys > Deroplatys truncata. Next base: position 124,240,594 of record CM060978.1, read on the forward strand.
AAGAAAACGAAACCAAATAGGGTTCTAATAGAAAAGCACGACATACGATCTCAGCTGAAAGAGTGCCTTACTCAGAGGTACAAATTAGAGGGTCAAACTATAGTGTATGAAGATGAGTCGTACATACACAGCAGTCATACATCTAAAAGTTGAAGTGACGATAGCGAATTAGGTTTTCAGGCATCTGTTGCCAAAGGGCAAATACTTATTATCGTTCATGCTGTTCGTTCCAAATACCCTTCTTTTACAAGTCGCAACAAAAAGCAGGAGATTTTCATCAAGAAATGAATACAGAAAATTACATGAAGTGAATCAACACCATGTTGATACCTAATATGCCTGCTGGGTCTATTCTGGTTATCGACAATGCTTCACAATGTGGTAACACTCAAATTGACAAACAACCTACCTAAAATTCCTTGAAAGAAGAAATAAAAACCTGGTTGCTTAGGCATAATATAACTTTTGATGAAAGCATGAGTAAAACAAATATAACTTAGTTAAAGCCAACAAATCCCTTCAGAAGTCATAACTCAAAATACTTGGCCAGATATTAATACAACATCGCCATAATGTACTTGGACTGCCACCGTATCACCCACATCTAAACCCAATCGAATTAATCTGGGCTGATGTCAAAAACTGGGTGGCCTGCACAAATGTCACTTTTAAACTAAAAGATTTGGAGCAGTTATGTCGCCAGCGATTTGCAGAAATTGGAAGGCCAGAATGGGAAAATGTGTATCGACATGTTGAATAAATTGAGAATCATTATTTCAAAAAATACGGAATTGCATGAAATCAATTAGAAAAAATTCTCATCCAGGATAATGGTGCAGAAAGTAGCGACAGCAGTGATGGCGGCAATGATGTGAGCGATTCCGCAGAAGAGGAAGGGCTGTCAGGTGTGGAAGAACTGGAGGCAGATGGTTGACAGTGTTTTTATATTAAGGGCATTTTATAGCGGTGGATTTAAGTATACTGTATATAACTATAAGTTAATCGTGTAGTGCAGTGCATAACCGGTGTGCGGATATTTGACAATGACTGTCCCACGCACTGCTGCAGCATGCAGACGACCGGTTACCTCCTGATCTGGTATGTAACTCGCTTCATAGCTGTCATTAAGATTTTCACGTGTCTAGAACTGTTGCGCCAGTTATAACATAGAGCTAACACGAGTTCACTTGCTAACACAATGTGACTGTCACACAACTCACTCTTGCGCCCATTCGCTGTCCACATTCTCTTATAATATGACGTACATATGCTTTGCGTAAAATGAGAAACAAAGGAAATAAACGCTAACAGTTGGTTACCGACCTTTCTTTCCTACCTTTTTAACTGGCACTCTGGAAGTGTTAAATAATTACTTACAATTAGGGGTTTTCTTTACGTCACTCACAGCGTAGTGATAGGGAATATAAGCAGATAGGACTAAAACGCTAAGGTCAGAATGACTGATCATTTTGCCTGTATAGGGAGCTGTGATAGAAAAAGCGCATAATGCACAGTTATATTAGCTGTGTTCTATTAATTTAAATATAAAATGTAATGCTACACTTTTGCTTAAAATAACTCGAAATGAAATGTTTTGAGATAAATATTGGGGGGCAAGTATAGCCCTTGTTCCCCTGAGTTACGCCAAAGCATACTGTCCTTTGGATATGGGTCATTGTAGAATATCTGAAGAAGAAGAAGAAGAAGAAGAAGAAGAAGAAGAAGAAAGAAGAATGAATGAATTTTCAGTGATTGATCCTTCACAAATGCCGTGTGCAGGTTAAAGCTGGAATGCATGATTGAGACTTTCAAAATAAATTAAATATTACTCATTCTACATTGAATATGAATGGCTAATTTAGAAGTGCATCAGGAATCTATTTTCGTACAGTAATACTAATTTATTTAGCTACCAGATAGAAGATGCTTATCTTTCTTAGAACTGAGATCGACATAGAGAACAGTTTTCTCGAAGGTCCTCATCCGGGCACCAGTAAATGTATGCCGACCTCCATGGTATGGGGGGATGATAGAGTTTTGGATCCAATGGGCAGGAGAAAGACACGCCAAACGCCGCAGAAGAGACCGCCGCCATCCCTTCGGCACCCGACGAAGGGACCATCGCCGGGCCATCCACAGTTAATATCACTCCGGGACTCGCCGCTGCTGATTCGCCGGCCGCTCCTCCGGCATCTGCCGGGAGTGCTGTCTCACCGCCGCCGGTGACCGGGCCTTCTTAGGCAACGGTCACTGCTTCACCCAGGCACAGCAGTCACAGTCTGCTTGTCCAGTTGGCACCGCACCACATCTCCAATGACAGCAACCGCCTCCGACAGCCGCACGGTACAACCCAGCACCGCAACCACCTTAGCAGCCACCACCACAGCACCCTACACCACTGCAGTCTCCACGATTCTCCGCAGTGATCATCGGAGTTCCCCAGGATCTGCCGACTCGATATGTCTCCGCTGCAGCACAACGCCGCTGGCTTTCGACCTTGAAGACCATCCGAATCATCATATCCCGGGGACCCACCACCTCCGTTCGCTTGGTACTGGCTGACCAGGCCGACTGTGAGACAGCCTTAAGGTACGGCCTGCCCTTATTAGGGCAGGTTCTACCTATACAGCCTAGTCGATCAGAAAGCCACCAGCCATGCCGACGATGCTGCTGCTATGGACGCAACTCCACATCCTGCACTGCACCCCCCCAGGTGCCACTACTGTGGTGAACCAAGTCTAACTGCACAGTGCACCAGCCCGACCTCCGCCATCGACGTCGGTACTGCGCCTCCTGCAATGGTTACGGCCACTTCACCGGGCAGGCGCAGTGTCCCTATATCCAAGAAACCACGGACCAACTCCGCCTGTTACTGTACACACACCTCCAACTGCAAGACACCTCCAGCTCCAACCACCACAGACACCACCCGGCGAGATGCGGCCCATACAGGGTCCCGCATCTCTCCACAGGACGAACGCACTCCATCACTCAGCAGCGCCGCCAACTCTACCATCTCTGACCACTACCTACGCCGTCTCGCCGTCATTGAAGAAAGACTCCAGGATCTCCACGTCACCACAGCCGCCCTCAATAACCTCAACACCAGCTGTCCACAGCGATCCGACTACGCAGACTCAACAACCAGTGACCTGGGCCATGTCATCGCCTGCCCGCCACAGACTTCATCACCGCCTGCCCCAACAGTTCAACCGGAAGACCTTATGGGCACCATCGCAGGTCTCACCAACCTGGTAAGTTTCCTGATCACTAAGATGGCCCGATTGAACCCCGGTACTTGAGGACCTGAAGACTGGTCAGAAATGCTACGCAACTTTCTTCTCACACAAGCAGGATATTGGAAGCATTGCAGCAGATACCATCGGTAAACTTGGGCTACAAATCACCCCAACAAGCAACCACCTTCTACAACTACACACTTCCAGACGACACAACTCAACCGACTCCAAGACCAACTCCGACAGCTCGAAGAAGGCCACGTTCTCTTACGAACCTTCTTCGAGCAACATCTGCTAATGTCTACAACTACCAGCACAACACGCCGCCGGAAATCCTAATCACACGCCATCTCCAACCAAACCGTACATCACACCCCACACCACTTCTTTAACACCTAATTCCACCCGAGGGCAGCCAGGGCTCGCCATGGCTGTCTCCGTTCATATCCGACGTCTGACAGCACAATGCTGCAGCAAGTACAACCGATGAACTTTCGGAGGTGCTTATGCGGAACTCTACTGGATCCTCAATACCACTTTCTAATCTAATACGCACTACTCATCCATGGTATGGAATAGAGTGTCTGTCTAACATTCAAGAGATCACGAGTTCGAGTCTAATTAGGGTAAGTTACATTAATTTTTTCGGGGTTTTCCCCTTATCCTGAGAAGACAAATGTAAGGTAGCTCTAAGCTCGAGGGACCCTGGATCCATTTGAGCATAATTTCAAACATTTCGCTCATTCACTATCCGTTATTATGACCTACCCAGTTAAAGGACCGAGCGAGATGGCTCCGTGAGGCTCGCATTTGGGAGATCCCGTTTCAATTCCCTCTGACCTTGGGCTTTTCGTGGTTTTCCCTGTTCAGTAAGGTGGATGCTGGGGTGATTTCTCTTCAATCATGATTTCCCTTTCATTCCATTTCCTTAGTTTCACGGTGAGAGGGGTGCCGGATAGATGGCGTGGATGCTAGCTCCAAGGAAAGAGTATTCCCCGTGTACACTGCTTGCAAGTGGCGTTCATTGCCCTCTCTGGGCAGCTCCAGTAATGGATCGGGTCTTCGAGTCAGGAAATGTTAGGCACTTCTGCGCATCTATGTGACCTATACCTAGCCTCTTGTGGTTTCTTCATTTCATCCATTTCCCATGGGGGGTAGTAGCCACAATAGGTCTATATATGTCGCGGGAGCGAGGATCCCGTCCGTTGTATAACCTATACCTGGTTAAAGGACGTTAAACTTAAAAAACTAAAAGAAAAAAAGGATATGTAAATCTCACACAGAGGTGTGCAAGTGTACATTCGCCCCTCCTCACTATAACAAAATTTGACGTGTTACATTCACATAACTTTTTCTACCGCTATCGTTTATTTTATACAGCTTTTACAAACCAATCTTACGAAAGCTTATTTTTCATGTTAAGTGAGATAAACATTTGCAAAATTAGCTGCATTGCACATTTCGCTGTACATTCAAGAGGGATAGACGAAATCAATCTACAGTCAGATGTTTCAAAGCGGGTTGTATGCTGGCGTTGCACTTCCCTATTTTTGTTTATGCATTCCCGAGAAACACCTGAAACAACGGCAGCAACACGTTTAAAAATATTATGTGTTACATTCACATGATTCTCACTATCTACTATCGTTTATTTTTATATTACTTCTACACACTATTCCTACGAAAGCTTATTTTCCTGTCTCTTTCACGTTAATGGAGATAAACATTTGCACAAATAGTTACATTACATATTTCATTATAAGTATAAGAGGGATAGAAAAAAAATCGACAGACAGATGTTTAAAAGAGGGCTCTATGTGCTGGCCTTGAAATTCCATCCTCTTTACACGATAACACGAGTATGATGTATGGACGGAGCGGAGGGGGACCTAGCACCTCGACCTAAGGAGATCTTTTATGCCTAGGCGCCAAACGGGACGCCCCCGGGAGGGATGTGTGAGATGAGAGGAGACGGAGGGAGGCCGGATCAGGAGGCACAACAGAGCAGAGGCAGGTCCCTACATTTTCCAGATTGAAACTCCCCGGTAGTGGCTCCCTTTCCCCTGCAGGCTTGCACATCCCACTGGAGGTCCGGGACTCGGAGACAGCATCCTTTTCCCTGTTATGCAACGCCGAGACTGTCGCCGACACTTGCAACCCTGAAACAACAAGCAATGAAATGTAAAGTGAAATGACAAAGCAGATGAAATGGGAGCGCAGGAAATTCGGGGGATGTAAGTAACCGTCCAAGCATTCGCCTAGCGACCCGGTGAAACCCCGAAGAAATCCATGGGTCAGGAAGGTCGGCCGCGGAAGTCGAACCCACGACCTCCGGAATGCGAGTCACACGCGCTACCGCCTGCGACACATTGCTCGGTATAAAGCGAGTAAGTGTTGAATAGCGACAACACTTAAATGACAAGTAATGAAAAATGTATATCAATAATAAGGATATCTCGGAAATGGCTGATGCCACAAAAAAGTTATTTGAAATAAATTGTTTAAAGAGTTCTGTAGTATTTGTGCAGTAACAATTTTTTTTCTCTATCTCTCAAGGTTTAAGAGTTAAACAAAATTATACAAATCTCCTTCCGAATGAAGAGGACTTCAAAGATTATTCCCAAAAAATTTAAGACATACATTTTATTTGTCATGTAAATATCTTAAATATAATATAGTTTAATCAAAATTGTTAGCTATTTTTTGAGGAAATAAAAAATATCGATAATTGTTCCATGTAAAAGGTAGATTGAGGTGGAGACATTTTACTAAAACTCTTCCGGTCGCATCTGGAAAACACTTAACTTAAATACCAAATTTGAAATTTATTCGACTTTTCATTTTTGAGCTATGCTCTTCATAGACAACACACGTGCGCGCGTGCACGGGGACCTTTCTCTTAACATCTTATGTGCTGCTTACACATAACTTTCTCTACCCACTATCGTTTATTTTTTATACATCCTCCTACACACTATTTTGCAAAACCTTATTTTTCTATCTGTTTCAAGTTAATTGAGATAAACGTTTACATAGATCCATTACACATTTCGTTATAGGTACAAAGGGAATAGCAATAGTCAAATTCTAAAAATGGTCGCTACATAGTAGCCTTGAAATTCCATACGCTTTTGATGGCATCGTAAGAAACAACTGAACAGTGCAGAGCAAAAAAAAATCTTATATGTTGCAGTTAGATACCTTCTCTACTTATTCTTCTACAAATCGAGCGGATAGCTCCGCGGTAACGTGAGAGGTTTGCTTTCGGAAGACCCATGGTTCAAATCCTATCAGAGCCGTACTACCCGAGGTTTCTCTCTCTCCAGGTTTTCCTCAGTACTCATAACGGGCAAATGCCGAGGAGGTACCCTTCTCCCCACCAAAAACTTCCTTCTCGAAATATAATTTCATTTCATGCATTATCCGTGCCCACCGCCTTGATGCCGTATGTAGTAAAACAGGGCATTAAACGCTACTACTAACTTTTCTATCAAACGCTTATTCTTCCCCCTACTTCTTGTTAATCGAGATAGACTTCCATTACACATTTACACATTTCGTTGTAGGTATAAGAAAGATACAGCAGCGTAAAGCGATAGAAAAAAATTCAAAAAAGGGTCGCTATCGTATTGTAACCGCGCGTGCGAGGCTACCTGCGGGCAGTCGGTACAGTCGCTTCATCCATGCGGTCACCGCAACTTTTGGAGGTATTCTACTGGCCTTGCAGGTGGCGCATGTATCTATAGCAAGGAGAAGATGAGGTAATATGTTTACCTTTTCGCGCATGCAGTGGCGTCCTGTTTTTTACGTGCGCAATTCCAAATTATTCACATATGTATATATACTCGTAACTGTAAGCAATAGGTTTACTCATCATCACTTATAATAACCATATTTAAATATATACCTAAGTAAATAAAACACTGTTCTGCACAATATCTCTATAAAATATTCTAATAGCAATATAATATAAAACTGAAATACATTATACTTTTTACTCTCAACGAGGACACATTTACTAGATATTATTGGAATCATCTGTCCAATCTATATATTCGACTAAATAAAATACTGTTTTGACAATTTCTCCATGAAAAGTATTTTTAATGAACAATATAATGTAAAACTGAAGTAAATTTTATCTATTACTCTCAAAGAAGGCATGATTACTGGACACTATTTTAATAATCTGTTCCAATCTCCATTCTTGCCCAATGCTTGATTTAGCCACCCAGGTGCTGAATCACTCGTCGTCCTCTGGGAACACTTTCAATAAATGTGGGAACATTTGCGTTTAGAGCCAGAGTTCTTCCGGCACTAAGTGATTCAGTGCTTAGGCGGCTAAATCAGGTATTGGACAGGTTATTAAAACAACGTCTAGTAAATGTGTCCTCTTTGAGAGTAAAAAGTATAATGTATTTCAGTTTTACATTATGTTGCCATTAAAAATATTTTTTCGTAGAGATATTCTACAAAACAGGGGTTTATTTAGTTATATATTTAAACATGGTCATTATAGGTGATGATGATTTAAAGCTATTGCTCAAAGTTTTATATACAGGGTGGGCCAATTAAGTTGAGACTGTACAATATCTTCAAAACTAAGCGCTGTAGAAAGAAATGCCTTTAATAAAAGTTGCTTGATATTATAGGGGAAAGGAAGTGCCATTAGTCGTGCTTTGTTTGGAGGAAGTTATGATGGTCATTTTAGGGTCAGTTTATTTATTTTTTTAAATGGGAAATACACTCTGTATTTTCTCATTATAAAAGGCTGTTCATTTTGTGATGAGGAATAAGGAAACAAAATAAATAATTTTGGTTCCCAATTACGAAACGTAATTTGATTCTCAAATTACCATCCATGGATGGTCCAACCATTCAGTGCACTCTTCGCACACAGCCATTCAGAATGTTCGTTGTTATTTACGTTCGTGTAAGAACAATTGAAGTGCTTTATACAAATGTTGTTTAGTTTTTTACGAGGAGTGAGAAAACAACATAAAAGGTAGCTTCCCATTTAAGAAAATTAAATTGGCCCTAAAATGACCATCACAATGTCCTCCAAATAAAACACGACTAACGGCATTTACTTTCCCCCATAATATCAAGTAACTTTCATTCAAGACATTTCTTTCTACAACGCTTAGTTTTGGAGATATGCACAGTCTCAGCTTAAATGGTCCACCTTGTATATATTCAAATGTGAATAATGTAGAACTGTTCACGTAAAACAGGATGCCACTGCATGCGTGAAAAGGGAAACAGATACGCACATCCCCTCCTTGCTAAACATACGCCTCCCATGAAGGCCAGTAGAATGCCTCCCGAAGCTGCGGTGGCGGCATAAATGGAAGCGAGTGTACGTGCCTCTCGACCCGGCACCGTGAGGTTTTCGACCGGCCGTCGGCAACAATAGCCAGCGCGGAAGAATAGTCATTGTGTGCCGCTTAACTATTCGAGAACATTCCTTTCGGCATGTTCTAGTAGCCTGTTCTAGAATTTTCCACTCTGTATGCGAGGTCTGTACAAGGGGCTGCTCTTGCCCAGAGTTTAGTTCAATCAGTTCAGAAGTTATGAAGTGAAAAGTGGACAGTGCCAGTGCAGCTGTGAGTTGCGACTCAACGGATCAATTGTGTTGTGTTCCAGTGTGTGCCAAAAGTGACTACGATGAGTGCCTATGTGATAAAGTGCGTTTCGCAGTAACTGGTGTTCTCGTTTGCTACAGTAAGATCGCTTCGAAATTCCATAGTGTTTGCATGATCGCGAGAAAAAGCGAAAGGCAACTTATCACTTGATTACAGTAGAAGTATTCGGAAATTCAAACCAAAAATAAAGAATGCCTTGAAAATGGTTAATGCAACAAATTTTGTATTTTACATAAATTGTGTGCTTTAATGAAATCCACTTTTTGGTGGAGTAAGATTTTGTGTATCTCTTATCTTTTATCAATTAAGACGAAAGTCATTCAGATTGAAGAGAACTTCACAGGTTATTCACAGAAAATTCAAGATGTTTGCTTTATTTGTGTTGAAATTTCTTAAGCATAGGATATTTTAATCGAAATCGTTAGAGCCATACGCGAGAAAATTAAAAATAACGAAACAGTTTCCATAGAGGGTTGTTTTGGAGTGGGGACTTTAACTTAAAAGTCTTCCTGCCACATCTTGGAAGATGCTGAACTTAAATATTGGTATTCGCCTAACTTTTCTTATTGAGTTATGCTTTTCACAGACAGACAGACAGATAGAGAGACAAACATCCGCTCGCTGACCTTTTTCTAACCTTCTTTTTTCCAGAGCCTCAAAAGTTGTATTGCTGATGAAACCTTGGTAGCAAATTTTTGGGCGGAATCCGATATATCCTCTACTTATAATAGGTAGGTAGTAGAAAGTTAAAATCTGAAGTGTTACTTTCATATGAGTTTCCATACCCACTATGGATTATTTTTATATAACTTCTATATACTATTTTTACGAAAGCTTATCCTTGCATCTTACTTCATATCAATCGACATAAATCTTTGCAAAATTAGTTACACTCACATTTCGTTTAGTTACAAGGGAAATAGAGTAAATCTAATTAAGTCAGAGGCTTAAAAGCGGGTCGCTATATGTTGGCTATGAAATTCAACGCACGTTCCATGGCATCGCGAGAAACAACTGTAGCGTCAGCACTTTAAAAAATAACAAAGTATTGACAAATCCAAACCAATAATAACGGACATGAGGGATGTACAAAACATTTATTTCACATAAATTTTTGTATTAAAGAGTTTAACGTTTTTTATGCTGTACGTTTTCGTCCATTTCTTAAGGCCCGGCAGTTAAATTATGTAACATTCCGTCCGAATGAAGAGGACTTCATAGCCTATTCCCAGAAAATTCAAGATATACATTTTATTTGTCACGTAGGTATCTTAATGGTATTTTAATAAAAATAGTTAGGATCATCTTGAAAAATAAAAGTTTCGAAAATTATTCTAAGCAAATGGTAGGGGAGTTTCTTAAAAATTTTCGTGTGGCATCTTTGGAAGAACCTGGACTTAAATACCAAGTTTTGTATTTATCCGACATTTCGTTTGAGTCATTTTCTTCAGACACACACACACACACACACACACACAGACGAATACACATATACACACGCGCATACGGACACACACATATATATCTGTGTGTGCATTTATTTATTTTTTGTGGATTCAGGGTCTTCAAAATTGTATTTCCGGTGAAATCTTTATACCGAATTTTTGGGTAGTATGCAACACAAATACTACTACCTATGTACGTGGTAGAGAAAGTAAAAATATGGTGATTTGAGTTGAGAAAAGTATAAAGTATTTGAAAATTGAAACTAATAACAAAGAGTATCTCGGAAATGGTTAAAACCACAAACATTTTTATTAGACATAAATTGTGCCTTTTAACGAGATCTTCCTACTTTTTTGTGTAGTAAAATTTTATCTATTTCTTATGGTTTAACAGTTGTTCAAAAGTTATTCAGAATGAAGAAGATTTCACCGGTATTCCAGAAAATTCAAGGTATACGTTTTCTTTGTCATGCAAATATCTTAAACATGTGGCATTTGAATCAAAATGGTAAGAGCTATTTTTGAGAGAATAAAAAGTAACGAAAATGTTTCCATATAAAGGAAAGCTTGGGATGGGGCGATTTTATTGAAAATCTTCGTGTTGCATCCTTGGAAAATGCTCAACTTAAATACCACTTAATTGTTTAACCGACTATTCGTTTCTGACTCATGCTGTTCACAGACACATACATACAGATCCACGTACACAAGGACCTTAATCTAAAAACAACAACATATTTTTGATTCAGGAGGCCTCAGAACATACATTTCGTGAAATCTCGATATCGAAGTTTTGGGTGAAATACAATACCTTCTTTAACTACTGAGTACGTGGCAGAGAACGTACAAAACTGTTGGCGGTGCGCGAAGGGGGGGGGGTTAATTGCCAGTTCACTTTCGATCAGATATTGGGTATTGCATTCCATCCAAAAATCTGATGTCGATATTTCACCGGAGATACATGTTTTGAGGCTCCCAATAAAAAATAACCATTTTGAGAAAAAGATGCGTGTGTGTGTTTCTGTAAACAACACAACTCATAAAAGAAAATCAGATGAATACCGTGCCTGATATTTAAGTTGGATATATTCCAAAGATGCGGCGCGACATGAGGATTTTCACGCCAAACTACCCTTTAAATGGAAAATTGTTCGATATTTTTATTTACTGCAAACGGTTCTAATGACTTTGATTAAAAAGTCATATATTTTAGATAGTTGCATAACAAATAAAACGTATATCTTGAATTTTCTGGGAATAACCTGTAAAATCTTTTTTCATTCGGAAGGAATTTTGTTCAACAGGTAAATCAAAGAGATAGACGAAAACGTATTACACAAAAATAAAGCTCGCTTTGAAAACACAACTTATTTCGGCCGCAACTGCGGAGCAACAATAGGTCGTAGCCTTAGGTTTTGCTCGACTAAACTCGAATGTTATACGTTAACGCATATTCATTTGTTAGTGACGGTAATTTAGCCACATTTTGTTAGTTTGGCAATGCAGAACACAAAATGTCGCCAGTTTCCGCTATATAAGGATGGGCGCTAGAAATGGGGGTTGGGTGACTTCGTTCAAACAACAACCACTACATAAAATAACTCCACACACTCCAAGGAATACTCTCGATATAAAGAAACCTCGATTTCGTAAGTATTTTCCATGCATTTCAACCATTTCCCGATACCAAATCAATAGGTGCCATTTTTTTGAAGTGTCGTCGTTATTGAGTTGTTTCTCCGATGTCATGGAAAGAGTATGGAGTTTCAAGGTAGTATATAACGCTCAGTTTTTAAACATTTGAGTAGGTATCACTATTCCCTTTGCACCTATAACGAAATGTGTAATGAATGAGTGAGTAATTGGATTAGGTATCTATACAAGCAAATGATGATGATGATGATGATGATGAATGACTCCCTCCCTATTCAATATTGTTAGCTTGAATGTGTAAGGATACAATAATGTATAACTTCTCTGATGCACTGAAATCTACGTTTTGTGTACATGTTTTCCCTGAAAACGCTTTTCTTTTCTCTTTTTTTTAAGTTCAGTTTCTCATTTTCTTTTTATTGTGATTTATTTTTCCAAAAATTATTTTTTTACATGCAGTAACATTTGGATTGTTATGTAAACATTTGCTTAAGTTAGTCACTATTTATTTTTTCATTGATAAACTGTTAACGTTTTTACTTTGTACCTCTTTTTACGTATTCTGGGTATGCATGATGTTGCGCAATTCATAAGTCAGGATACCTTCGGAAACTTCCGGTATATTACTCGTTAACAACTCTCGAACTACCGGTCTTCAGTACACTGTTGAGTACTGGCCGAACCAAACCCTGCCAGTGCTAATGATTATGTGCTAATCGTTTATGACACGTCTGCCTAAAAATAATTTGAGGTGAGCAAGAAATGGATACTTACATTTGAAATTTTCTCAAAGCGAAAAATATAAGGAAATCTCTCAATCTGCTCGACTCTGAATGAACAACTAAACAATTCGTTTGCTGCTTGACGTGTGCTGATATATGCTGACCTTAACGTAAAATCAGCAAGGCGTCGTTTTGCATTATATCCTGCTTTCAACGAAGATAGATAGATGCTCAGAAACGATAACATGTGAAGGAAGAGCTGGTAATATAACCCACAAGTGCAAAATTCAGGGACTTGTTGGGAAGCAAATAAAATAAATGATTATTTATTTAAGTATTGCACCAACTGCTGGAGCAATAAAGTGAGCTGAGTTAAGTATGGTAACTATTACATTGCAAATTAGTCATATGTTGTAACGTATAATGCCCCTCATTCATTCTAGCGCATATGTTATATTGTATAAATTTCATATTGAGCAGGCATTGCTGTATTACTTTAAAGCAGGGCTTCTCAACCTATGATACGCGTACCATTGATGTACATGAGCTACGTGAGCCGGGTGGTGCGTATTCCTTTTAGCAATAAGATAAATTAACAATTACGACATCAATTTAGATTCTACTATAACTAAACGGAAACAATAGAATTTACATTATCATAAAAAACTGTTGCGTGATACTGTACAAAAATGTCACGGAAGTTCAGTTTCAATCCTACGACAATAACAACGCAAATCAAATATATTTGAACACAGAACAATAAGAAACGTTTTCTCTTTTACTTAGCTGCGACACCAGAGGAGTTAAATGATTGTTATTGAATGCTAGATTTTTTTGTTAAATTGTCAGATTTATGTGTATTTGTGACAGATTCAGAATAAGTAAACCAGAACATGGATGGGTAAATGGTTAATTAAAAGACTATGCTCGAAAACCTCAAAGGAAGAAATGAGTGTAAGCGGAGTACATAGTTCCACTCTGCCAGAAGCCACTACTTCTAATGCTAAGCACGCTACAGAGTACACCATAAAACAACAAATCCCTGTACACAAATCGTAAGTACTACGATATAAGCTATTTATCACAGTGGTTTCACATACATATATTGGAGGGGGAGTGGAAACCAGCTCAATATAACAGTGTTTGATATTTCATGAAACGCTTTCAAATCATTCAAAACGTCATTTTATTTGAAATATAATTATTTTGACACCAAATATGGTAATTTTAAATATAAACTATGACATATATTCAGAGGAAACTATTATATTTATCATCAAGGAAAAAAACAGCAATATCCTCATTTGCACAGTCTAACATGAGGGATCTGGAGGCATCTTATGAAATCAATTTAAGAGTAGAAGCCGCGAAAACTTCAGACGATCTGAGAATCATTAATATTACCAACAGCTATACATATGGTTGGGTGACAAGCCAGCAAAACCACTTGAAGTGATTCCATTGACAATGACATCATATTCCGAAGAGTTTTAAATATCTGCAAATGTTAAGTAGCAGTTAATAGAAAAAAAATCGCATTATTCAATTTTTTCAATACAATTGGATGAAACTGCTGACATGAACAAGACCCATCTTCTTCCTTACTTATAAATGGGAAAAATGAAGAATTGTTGTTTTGTGAACCACTCACTACCTACTCGAACAACCTAAAATGGAATATTTTCAAAATTAGAGCAGTTTATGAAACTTAATAGTATAGAATGGGATAAATGTGTTGATGTTTTCTCTGATGGAGCACATACAATAACTGAAAACACAATGGCGTTGTTGCAAAGATTAAAGTAGTTCCAGAAGCAACATTTGTGCATTGTAGCATTCATCGTGAGAGTTTAGCCGCAAGACCGACGCATGTTGATATTAAGACAGTTATAAATGATAGTGTGAACATGATCAAATTCACGAAGTTCAGAACTATGAATTCTCAATGATTTTGCATTTTGTATAATGAATTGTGCTGAACATTATTCTTTTTTACTTCACACAGTAGTTGGGTGACTGTCAAGGGTAAATGTATTGAGCCGTCTGTTTGAACTTCGTTCAGAGGTTTTTCTCTCCGAATCATCCTCAAACTTCAGTTGTTTCACCCATGAGTTGTGGCTTGCTCGGTTGGGTTACTTGGGAGATGTATTTTGCCGCCTCAAGCAATTGAAGAAGAGTTTGCAGAGTGAAGTTGCTTCCACATCCTTGGTAGAAGATAAAGTTGCGGCTCTTAAGAAAAAACTAGGTTTCATAATATTGGAAATCAATGTTGGAAACACACCTTCCATTACATTGTTGAATTTTCTCTAAGTTAAAATTAAATTCCTTTTCATTGTGAACTGGCTATGAATATTAACGAGCATCTGTGAGTCTCATCTTAGATTTCAATGTACTATACTTCCCTGAAAACCTTGATTCAGAATCTAGATTAGAGATCCGTTTTCAGTTGCTGACACCTTAACAGTAATCTCAACGTCTTCCGAGAAAGACAATTGATCGAGTTATTGCGTGAGGAGAGTCTCAGACAAATGATCAAGAAGACGTATTTAACAGACTTCTGGCTGACAAGAAAACATGAATATCCAATGATATCAGAAAAATGTGTAAAACCTTTGTTGATGCTTATGAATACTTGCCTTTTTTCAATGTGGATTTTGTTCTCCAATTTACATAAAAATGTACAGAAATAAGCTGAATGTTGATCACGATTTAAGACTGAAATTCAGTTGAAACCGAACATTAAAGAATCGTGTTTAATAAACAAGCATAAACTTTGCACCAAAAGTGTGAGTCAGAAATTATTTAAAATTCTGAAGTTAATAGATTTTATTAATTGTAAGTCTGAGTACAGGAGTAGCACTATCACGAGGAGCTGTCAAAGTTTGTTTACTTATTCATTCACTGTATTTTAACAACAGATTTTTTTAACGTATTTCACGGAAAAATCTATTGAATAGGAATAGATTGAACAGTGTTTCTCCAGTAAATATGTAATTATAAATACTACATACAATAAATAACTAAATGTATCACTAGTATTGTTAAAATGTAGAAAAACTATTATTTTGACCCTTGTACTAGAAAATCACTAGCTGTTCTACCTTGGTTTTCCTGCCTGTGGACTCCCACATTATTTTTAACACCCCGTTTCTGATCACCAGGGAGACCCACTGTACCCAATAGCTCTCATAGGTCGGACCTCTGGGAGCGACATCCGCTCACCCAGATCCGTTAGGATCGGCCCTTTGTCTCGCTTTTCCAGTTGTTTCCTCAAGGTATCTTCGTCCCAACCGACTGCACTTTCATTCAGTGGTTGCAGGTTTCCTTGCACGATCTTCGGCAGAGAGACATCTTTCTGCCCGGTACACAGAGGTAAAATTGTACTCCTGCACCCATCAGGCCGTTTGTCCTTCCAGATTGTGAAAGCCTAACAGCTAGATTAAGGCGGAATGATCGATTCGGAGGTGAAACGTACTTGTGGAACCACTTCAGGGTCTCCATAACAGCTCACGTTGAGTGTCGCAGTAGTTTTATTCGGCCTTGGACAGCGTTCTGCTGAAGCAGGCCAGTACATTCATTTCTCCGTCCTACTCTTACAACAGAATATCTGCGAAGCCGACCTCGTGGGCATCCATCTCAACAATAAACTTGTTATCGGGAATGGGATATCCTAGAACTAGGGGCCGTACATAGGGCTCCTTATGCCTCGTGAGAGCTTCTCAGCCACATCCTGGACTGTTACTCGGACTTCCTCGGTGGTTACAGGATTGAAAACCTACAATTGTAGCTGCTTCTGTCGAGAGACAACTCCAAGTAAGCTTCCTCTGTCACGCGCAGGGTTTCATCCTAGGCGGTTCGCAGCTTATACGCCTGACCGGCATTCTCTTGGGTAGTCTCAATATCACATTGCACCCGATGATAGTAAGGCCTCCATGTCTACCAGCAACCTGTAGGGACGGTCCCGAATCCATCAGTGGTTACTATATCATAATTTTCGTTCTCAGCCACGGTGTTCAACGTGAACTGAGCGGAAGGTGATGTCAGCCCCGATGTGCCGCTCTTCACGTCGGACCTTAGCAGTTTTCTTGATCTCGGTCGGGGTGCGCCCGCAGTCCGCTCTAGGTATCCGGGCTTTCCGTAACTCCAACAGTAGGTCTCCCGCCCAAATGTATTGACGCCATGCTTTTGTTATTGGCACTAGCTAACATCATTCGCGGCCATTAAAGCTCTGGCTGGCACTGGAGTGGTTCTATCGGCCTTGTTGCTTCAATGCGAATGGCAGTCGCAAGAGTGTCGTTGACGTTGTGGTGTTTCGCTAGCAGAAGCTGCTCTGCCACCTCCTGGACTCTTACGCCGCTGATAAATGCGTGGACTACCTCTCCAGAAATGAAATCTGCTGGTAAATCCGTGAAATTTCGGCATGCCAACCGCTCTACCTCTATGGGGAATACTTTTAAGGCTTTGTCGCGTTGTAGCGGCGGCGACCTGGCGATGTTCCCCACAGCGCCCTTCCATTAATTTAATCAAGTCGTCTGCCAAACTCAGGGCGGAGAAATTGCAAACAGTTTCGGCTGCTTGCCCCTGCAGGATAGACAAAAGCTATGTTGTCTTCTCCGTCGGCGTCCATCTATTGTAGGTAGCGATGGTCTCAAACTGCCACTTAAACTCACCCACGATGAAGTATCATCGAATATCGGAGGCTTCACCGCTTTCGTATTAGCCAGTCTCGTAATCGCGGGACTCTCTACAACTTCGGCTCGGATCTGGACTTCTAGGTAGCGGCACATCTCCTCCACTGCGGTGTTCTCATAGTTTTGCTTTCCTTCGCCTGCTGATCTAATTGTTTTCTTGTTGATCTAGACGATCTTTCAGCATATGAATGTTTCCTTCCATGTCACATTTAATTTCGTCTAACTCTTCACAAGTCTTTCGGTGTAGCATTTATCTTAAATTTTAGAGACAGTGTCAAAATCGATTTTGGATTTCATTTTCTTCATTTCGGTCTTCATTTTAGTTCCCATCTTGAACGTCCCAGATTTCATTTCCTTGTCAATCTTCTCCATTCCGGAATTTACACTCTTCATTTCACTCTCCTTTTCCTTTAATGCCGGATTTCACGGTCTTGATGTTTTAGACTATTAATTCTTTAAGCACTTGATCGATTGTGGAGTTCAAATCTCGATCCTGACAGGATCCAATCTTCACCCACTCACTCCTTAGTTTTTTCTTACGCGTAACTTGCAATGAACCACGTGCGGAGTAACCTTTTCTTCTTTCGGTCACTCACTAAAGTATCGAACATAGGTCTCCTCTTATCTCGCCCTATCGCTTTCTGACGCTCGCAGAACAACACAAGTATAGACGTCACATTCACAACCTGCTATCGCGTCGAATTGCTTCGTTTATACCCACAAGAGCCTCGAGATACTTCTTACTCCGACGAGGAAAGATCAGGCCTAGAATTTTCACGTTCTTCTTGATAAGCATTCCGGATGTTTCCTGAGCTGAAAACGCCTCCTTTTCTCTCTCAAACCAAACATGCGCCGGGTAGCGCTGAAGGACATATCCACAAAGTGAAGGACCAACGACTTCGTCATAATATGTACTTCTTGAGAACCCTTTTAATTGCAGGAAGTAATGACAACCATCTTGTTTTGAAATTGAGAGCAAGTTCCTATATGTTACCCCGCAACAAAACACCGAATTCCATTAAATCAGCAAAATGATAGTGAATACATGACGATAATTAAACATTTTCAATACAAGCTGGCTTTATCTATAGGGAACATATCAATGGCAGTTTGAAATGTATTATGTAAAACATGGGCTGAGTATCCTACACCTACCAGAAGAGTGTATTTTAATTGCTCCTTGAACTGTGTGAAACATTGTTGTTCTCTCTTCTTCCCTCTCTTTGATTAATTCACTCAAAATTACGGTTTGTATTGTCAGTCCCATACACATCGTGAAGTTATGTTTTGTGTTTTTATAACATTGCCTAAATAACTTGAAACTGTCTCAGATTTCTCACTTTGCAGCTCATTAAATCTGTAATTTGATTTGTAAACCACCTTTGTGTACTAAAAGGTCTCAGGAAAAATCTTTTGATGGAATGCTTGCTGGCATCGCTAGCAATAGCTAAATATTTAGCTTTGTTTATAAATATTGTAACTTACTTTTAAAATTAAGAAGCAATGTTGTTAATAACGTTATCGCCTCACATTTTGTTCAACACGACGCCCTTTGCCAATTCCTGAATTTTAATATATTTTCTTCTGAAGTTTTACACTGCAGTCATTTGAACGATAAGTTTGAAAACATAAGACGATATTAAACTTTCAACTGCCGGTACAGTTTTTATTTATTTCACTACTACTTATCTTTAGTAAGCAGAGGAAGTATTGCATTTCATTAACAAATTCGTACCGATATTTCACTGGAAATACACGCTATAAGATTCCCTGAATACTAAATAAGCATTTTTAGAAGAAAAAATTTAGATGTATTTGTGTGAGAGGGAGAGAGAAGACTAACTCAAAAACGAAACGAAAATTCGATTAAATAGCAGATTTTGTGTTTTATTTCAGCACCTTACAAAGATGATATACGAAGATTTTCAAGAAACACCCACTCCAAACTACCCTTTACATATATAATGTTTCATTATTTTGATTTAAATGCCATATGTTGAGATAATTGCATGGAAAATGAAGTGTATATCATGAATTTTCTGAGAATAATCAATGAGTCTTCTTCATTATGAATGACTTTGTATAATTGGTAAACTGTAAGACATAGGCAAAATCTTACTACACAAAAAAGTTAACGTCGTTAAAGCACATAGTTTATTTATAATAAAATTTTTTATGTCGTTAATGATTTCCACGATATTCTTTGTTATTTATTTGAACTTTCAAGTGTAAGTGGTTATTCATTTTTTCTCGTGGTCATGCAAGGAACATAAAATTTCAAAGCCATCACTTAGCGATTCGCCTTTTAAAACTTGAAGCAATATTTTATGCTATATTACTGTCGTATCTGTAATCACGTATATACTATATGTAATTCATGTAATCACAGTGTTTAAATGTTCTTTATGTTAAACTATATGTATGTTATTTTAATATTTTGTTAGATATATTTTCTCATCTACGACGCATATGATTTCCACTGAAACATTTTCGACTCAAGATAGCTGTTAAAAAGGCGAGGGGAAACTATCTCCGTTAACAAAAGTTTTTTATGAAATATAATGCTAGAAAGACGTAGCTGATTGACTCTAAGGGAATCCCAAACTTATCTTGAAGCCGGGGACTCCTGAATTGTCTTAAACCTTGTGACTTTTAGAGGACGAATGGGAAAAGTCTAAAGCCCTCCAGATTTCTTTAAACTTCGAATTCTGCTTATAAGCAACCAATCAGAAAATTCAAGAGAAAATTCGATACCCCAGACGCTCCGTGTATATAAGCTAGTGTCAGACAAAATTTACTCTATCATTGTTAAAATTAGGACAATATTAACAGTGAAGTATCAATTGATAAAATTAATGAGTCGAAATGATATTAAAAGCCTTCACTTACATCATGATGGTAAAAGATGGACGATCGTTTCGAGGCTATTAAGGCCCCATTATGAGTCGTCTACCGCTGATAATGAGGCCTTGATAGCCTCGCAACGATTCGTCCATCTTTTACCATCATGATGTAAGTGAAGGCTTTTAATATCATTTCGACTCATTAATTTTATCAAAATTTGCTCTCCTTGCAAACTCACTTGTGGAACAAACCTGCGACATTTCATTATAAAATTCTACGCCAATAGTCAAAAATGGATTAATACAAATATAGTATTGTGCGTGCGATGAAGATAACTTTGAAGTGAACAGCTTCCGTATGAACTCAGTCGCTAACTTACAAATGTTACTATACAGTGTAACGTTATGACTGAATTCTGTGCCGTAAAGAACAGTGAAGCAAACAAACAAATTATGTGTGCGCGAGAGAGCAGAATGAATATTCATGTGATGAGTGTTTGCAAAGTAGAGTCAGTGAGAAATAAGTCACAATTAAAATTAAATTGAGTTTTATTTATGGACGCTCTTTAACTACTATGGTTCTTAGCGTCCCATTCCATATTGGGCGTGAAAGATCAGTAATTTTGCTCAGAGGCCTCTTTATCAGGCTTGAGGTTCTTTTACGTGCCGTAAATCTAAAACACGGGACCACCGGCTTTACCTCCCTTACGAAGGAAGCCATGCTAAGGATTTTTACGCCCGAAAAAATCCTTCGCCCTCCGCCGGGTTTGAACCCGCGACCTTGGGAACCAGAGGCTAGCACGACAGTCACATTACAATTACGTGTCAATCTAAATTCAACAAAGTGGAAATGCGTCCGTAAAGTGCTTATCATTTAACTTTATTTTAAAATCATTAAAATTAAATACTACAATTTAATGTTAATCAGTGTCTTCAAACATTGCTTTTCTTACGCTCCATATCCTAAGGCCTTCAACACAGTCTCATGCTTCATTAATAATAAAAGAACCGACAACAGCGTGAGACAAGAACGGAAGGGAAAGAGGACATCGATGCAGCTACAAAATAGAAAGCACGAACCTCGTACTTTACAGGCTCAACAATTAGTTCACTAAATATTAATTAGAGTCGCACAACCATTGTGCCCTGTCCTTATAATAAATAAAGCTGCAAAATTACAATAGTAATTAATAATACCGGGACCTGCGAAAAACTCTGATCATCGCTTTAGCCAATGTACCCTTCTTATACCTCCAATAAATAAGCGTGGGATGAATGTTTATCTCGATTAACAAGAAGTAGACAGAATAATAAGATTTTTAAGAGTAGTTTCTGGAAAAGGAGTAGGAAAGTAATATGAATGCAAACACATTAGATTTTTTCAAATATGTTCTATTTACGAAAAATTACGTTATTAGTGGATAATGAGATTGACAAACTACATACATTTGCAATAAACGATCAAATATTTGTAAAGGTCTCCAGATTGTCGCCATCATCATCATCATCGTCGTCGTCATAATCATCCCTCGTATATACACTTTTGTTGCACTTCCACAACAACAATAGGATTGCATTTTAAAGAAACTAGGCTGTTCACCTATTATTAGGAATTTAAAAAAAATTGTAATTGCTATTTCCTTTGAAGACAAAGTAAATCATCGTTTTTCTTTTTTACTTTCTCTACTACGTATACTAAGTAGGGGAAGTATTGCATTCCACCCAAAAATTCGATACCGAGATTTCACCGGAAATACATGTTTTGAGACCTCCTGAATCCAAAAAAAGCATTTTTGGAAACATGTCCGTGTGTGTGTCTGTGTGTGTGTGTGTCTGTGTGTCTGTGAACAGATAAGCACCAAACTTGGTATTTAGGTTCAGTATCTTCCAGAGATGCGACACGAAGGTTTTCAAGAAAATCCCCCCACCCCAGACTACCCTTTACATGGAAGATTTTTCGAAAATTTTAATTTTCTCAAAAATGGCTCTAACGATTTTGATGAAAATATCATATGTTTAAGATAATGTCATGAGAAATGAAATGTATATCTCGAATTTTCTGGGAATGTCTCCAAAAGTATTCTTCACTGTGAACGACTTTTGCATAACTGGTAAACCATAAGAGATAGACAAAATGTTACTACACAACAAATGTAGATCGCGTTAAAATACACAACTTATGTCATATACATTTCTTTTGTAGAGTGAACCGTTTTCGAGTTATTGCTTGTTATTTCCTTAAATTTTCCAATACTTATACTTTTTCTCAAATTCGTTATTCATTTTTTTTATGTCCTGGACATGCAAAGAGAATGGAATGCGCCACATAGCAACCAGCGTTAAAATATTTGACCATCGCTTAAAAGCTACCATATTCCCCTTGCATCTACATGAATATTACCAATAAGATTGACATCTCGATATCTCGATTAACATGAAGCATATGGAGAATAAGCGTTTGTAAAATCAGATTGTACAAGAGTAGAGAAAGTCATGTGAGTGTAACACATCAGATTTTTTCTTCATATGTAAAACTTGTGGAGTATTAGATACGCTAATTTGGCTATTTTGCAAGTTCGTCGATGGAAAGTAATTATAAAAATAATCTGATGTGTTACACTCACATGACTTTCTCTACTCTTGTACAAACTATTTTTACAAACGCTTATACTCCATATGCTTCATGTTAATCGAGATATCGATATGTCAATCTTATTGCTAATTTTCTTGTAGATGCAAGGGGAATATGGTAGGTTTTAAGCGATAGTCATTCCTTTAAGCGCTGGTTGCTATGTGGCGCATTCCATTCTCTTTGCATGTCCAGAACATAAAAAAAATGATTAACGTAATTGAGAAAAAGTATAAGTATTGGAAAATTTAAGAGAATAACAAGCAATATCTCGAAAATGGTTAACTCAACAAAAAATGTATATAACATAAATTGTGTATTTTAACGCGATCTACATTTTTCGTGTAGTAAAACTCTGTCTATCTCTTATGGTTTACCAGTTATGCAAAAGTCGTTCACAATGAAGAATACTTTTGGATACATTCCCAGAAAATTCGATATATACATTTCATTTGTCATGAAAATATCTTTAACATATGATATTTTAATCAAAATCGTTAGAGCCATTTTTGAGAAAATTAAAATTTTCGAAAAATGTTCCATGTAAAGGATAGTCTGGGGTGGGGGGATTTTCTTGAAAACCATCGTGTCGCATCTCTGGAAGATACTGAACGTAAATACCAAGTTTGGTGTTTATCTGACTGTTCGTTTTTGAGTTATGCTGTTCACAGACACACAGACACACACACACACACAGACACACACACGGACATGTTTCCAAAAATGCTTTTTTTTGGATTCAGGAGGTCTCAAAACATGTATTTCCGGTGAAATCTCGGTATCGAATTTTTGGGTGGAATGCAATACTTCCCCTACTTACTATACGTAGTAGAGAAAGTAAAAAGTATAAGTATTGAAAAATTGAAGGGAATAACAAGCAATATCTCGAAAATGGTTCACTAAACAAAAAAATTGTATATGACATAAATTGTGTATTTTAACGCGATCTACATTTTTTGTGCAGTAAAATTTTGTCTATCTCTTATGGTTTACCAGTTATACAAAAGTCGTTCACAATGAAGAATACTTTTGGAGACATTCCCAGGAAATTCAAGATATACATTTTATTTGCCATAAAAAGATCTTAAACATATGATATTTTAATCAAAATCGTTAGAGCCATTTCTGAGAAAATTAAAATTTTCGAAAAATGTTCCATGTAAAGGGTAGTCTGGGGTGGGGGGATTTCTTTGAAAACCTTCGTGTCGCATCTCTGGAAGATACTGAACCTAAATACAAAGTTTGGTGTTTATCCGACTGTTCGTTGCTGAGTTATGCTGTTCACAGACACACAGACACACACACACAGACACACACACACACACAGACACACACACAGACACACACACGGACATGTTTCCAAAAATGCTTTTTTTGGATTCAGGGGGTATTAAAACATGTATATCCGGTGAAATCTCGGTATCGAATTTTTGGGTGGAATACAATACTTCCCCTACTTACTATACGTAGTAGGGAAAGTAACAAGAAAGAAACAATTAAGTGAGAATCAACTACAATTATTAATTCCTGGTATATGTACCTATAGTAACCCATTAAATATGAAAACACTGTGTTTCATTTTGATTTAAAAGTAAATGTTTTCTTTTCAATGTTAACTTCTTAGGCCTGCAACGGATGATAGGGTTCAGTTTTAATTACATAACTGAAAGTTTAGGACCTTTCTACCATGCTTTTCTACTTTTCCCATTCCTTTATTTTTTATAATGACACAGTGCCAAATAGTGCACAAAGATATTACCAAGCCTTTTACAACATAAATACTTTTCCTAGATACACAATACGGTGTGTAGGAACATTAATTTTAAGGGAAATTATGTAAAAATCAACGTGAAATGCAAATTATATAAGTTATGCCGCAATCATTTCATCACAGCTTCACACATTAAGGTCCTATACATCACAATTCTCACGTTCACAGAGATATAATATACTCATATCCTCGTTCTCATCACTATCAACAACGCCACCATCATCTTGAGAGTCTTTCAACGCATCTATATAAAACTGCAACCCTTCTATAGGCTTCCATTCATTTTCAAAGTGAGTATTCTGCAGCTTTTTAACCATCTGCCAGTCTCCTCTTATTAACTCCTACAGGTACAATTTCTGGCTGAATGGATTTCATAGTCTTCCGTCTTTCCATAACAGGACGATCAGATCTAACATCTACAGGAAAATATGGCTCCCCACGAACATCAATCTGCTTACTTCTTGTTCTGGTGACTATTATTCTTTTTACTTTAGATATCTGGAAGTTAAGCCTGGCAGGAGTTTTAGTACACTGTCTGCCTGTACGCCAATCTTAGACATGCCAATGTGCGATGTTCAGCCTCTCGACCTAGCCAGACTTATATTCTTAAGGATCATCAATTGTTTTCCTCCAAAGTATCTGTTTTTTCATAACTCCAAAAACTTGATCTGGTGGAAAAAAGGAGTGACCTGGTACTGGAATACTAGTTATGCTTCTTTCACACCATTCCAATCACGGTCATGTTTTTATTTTGTCCGCCCATCCATCTGCGAAGAGGCGGATAGTTGTTATTGCAGGGAAAGTCATTACGAAGAATATGAAATGCTGAAGCCAGTTCATTTCAGCCTTTTTGACTTTCATTTTTACACCAAGTGAAAATACACACGTTTTCTTTTACAAAACTTCCTACAGGAACAACTTTGATTGGTATAAAATTGTAAAGGTACTGTCAAGAGGTGCAGAACGTTCTGCTCCTCTTGTATAGAGTTGCCTAATAATAGGCCATCTGCCACTTTTAGCAGCACCAAATATCTTTGAAAGTCATAAGCCAGTGTTAGAACATCGTTTTCATGCTTCTTAACAGTTTCTTAAAGGCTTTTCCTTTCATCAAATGAAGCTTTTGTTCTCTTTCCAACCTGTTCCTTTCATCGGGCGTTCTCGCGGCTTTAATGGCATTGTCAAATAGAAATAATCTGAACAAACCCCTAAGCAGGGAGTGGTAAAGCTGAAAGTGAATTCTCTCAAAACTATATTGTGAAAAATACACGTTATACGTGTCGTTTAATACCAACGCTCTTCGTATACATTTCAGAAAGCGATTTGACACATAGTGTGCTAAGTAAAAACGAGTAATTTTTAATGACAATAGTGACCTTCACGACTTCGCAACTTGCAAAAACATTGTCTCATCAAATTCCATTTTCATTACATTTTGAGCTAAACTAGTCACCTCCTTTTTCTTCTTTCCTGGGAAGTGAGCAGAAAAGTCTTCCCAACTTTTTCTTCCCTGTACTTCGTCAGACGAAGAATGTTCAAATATATCTCCCGACTTTCATAGACATCTTGCCTGTGGTCTTCCGAACAAAATATGACATGAAGATTAGTTTGAGGTATTTGCAGATGTGGCTGGATGACATTGCTTGCAGTACGCTGTGCTAGTTGGTTTTAAAATGAAAGCATCCTGTTTCTGCCTTGTAGCACAGGAGTAAAATGCAGCATGAAATTTCGTCACATTTTTCTGGATGTTTTCTTGAAGGTGTGTGGGAGACATTTTACAATTCTGTAGATTCAACCCATTTAATTACGTAAAATGCAATAAAAGAGAATATGAAACTGCGAATTTCATAAATGGAGATGGAGAACGTTTCATATCACAATATCCATAAGAAGAACAAAGTAGTTGGCCGGTTTTAAGGTAACACACAAACCTCTTGGGCTTCCGGATTTACTATGACATGCCATTTTCAAGACGATTATATGAGATTTGGTCAAGTTTTTAAAAATCCTTTTAACACTCGATGATAGGGAGTCCCATATATTGTAATGTTCACCTGTTATCAGATAATGTAATCTTTTTTGAATTGCCTGGTTTTGCTCTGACACTACTCATATTCTCTTCTGTGTTGTTTTCTACAGGTACGAAAAATATAAACTACTGCAGGCTGCTTACTGCATACACATGCATTCTACCGACACCCGATACCATTCGGTGGTGTCGATTCTACAGACCACATTGTCGTCAAGACAGACGAGCGACAGAATGATATGCACCAGACACTCTTGTATGCGTCGCCGTGATAGCATCGATTGTTAGTAGTCTAATCAGAGCAAAACCTGCAAGGTAAAGTAATCAACCCGAGTTCATGTTTGTAGCATTAATCGCTATAGTAAAACTATTAAGGCTTTTACTTCTTTTCATTAAAAATCGGGAAAAGGAGCATTTTAAAAAGGAGGGAGACAAAACGGGATATTTCCGATTAATCGAGATGTATGGTCACCCAAGGAGTAAAGTATTTCGAGTCGTAGAATGAGCCGCTGTGAATAAAAGAAAAGAAGAAGAATCGTAAGCTATCAAAACAGATTCCATCAGATAGCGCACTTACGCTTAGGAGAATGTGAACATAGATACATGGAATATAAAAAAAATGTTTTAAATTCACATAGATTTCGATACCCATTCTTCCACAAACTAGTCTTCAAAAGGCTTACTCTTCTGTGTACTTCAGGTTAATCGAGATAAACATTTTCAGAAAAAGAGTTTTATTACATATATCCTTGTAGGTACACCCTAAGACCCCCGCCTCAAAAAAGAGCTGACTCACGAAGCATATATACTGCTATGTCGAAGTCCAAATCGTTTCCGCGGCCGATTCACAACAGTGTGTTGGGACGTGTGCCTTTACCTTCGTTCTATTCTCACCCTCCATATTGAGTTCCAGCTGCCGAATATGCGCTAACAGCCGAGCGATTATAAGCAGGTACGCAGCAATAGGCCTACCGAGGTTGCTATCCCTAGCATAATTTTTTGTTTCTTTTTTCTCCAGAAAAAACGCAATGTTTATTACTATATTATACTATAATTTTCAATTACTAAGGCTTATTTGATTTCAAGGCATTTATGCTCAAGCATGAAACCTGAAACACGCTCCTTTTTGTTTTCAAACTAAACAAGAAATAAGTAAATATTATATTCCTAAATGAAAAAGCAAATAAAAATAGAAATTAATTCAATATCAGCTTCTATTACTGCCCTCATTCTACGGGCATGGACGTTATCATATGCCGAGTTAAATTTTCATGAGAGGATACTTCCTCCAAAGCACGCGTATTTGATTCCACAAAACCTCTTGTGTCTTGCGTTGTCTTGCCGGCCCATTTAACTCCATTTCTTCACCTCTGCCCACATATTTTCAATAGGATTCAAATCTGGTGAGCAATTAGGCCAATCAATCACTGTGAATCTTGCCTTTACGAGAACAAGTTTGAAAGCTGCTGACTTATGTGGACAGGGTAATTTTGCTACTGGAATTCAACATTCCAGTGTGATATCTGGTCCTTACAGAAGGAACTAAAGTGTTTTAGAGGATTTCTTTATACTGCTGGCTATTTAATGTGCCATCAGACTGCCACAATACACCTAGGCCATCTCGTGACATCCTTCGCCAACACGACACAAATACGCGACCTTGGCTATCCATTTGTGCCACCATTTTGCGTCTTAACGTTTTCCTCTGGGGCGGTAGATAATTACTTTCCGTCCATTTGTAGACGAAAATATCACCTCGACTGTGAATATAATACTTCCGCAAATGGAAGGCGAGAAAATATGTGATCGTCTGCAGGACGCTGTTTCTTAGCTGCCGATTGAGCAAAGAGCCCTGCTGTAGTCAAACGACGCAAGGCTGTGCGGTTCGACTCGGGGAAAAACGACTTCTAATTGTAGACACATACTAGAAGGGATTACTATCTGCCTCTTCTATAAGTGCATACTGAGGAGTGGACGCTTTCGAACCGAATCAGGTCGACGATGAACCATCCCTTCCCTGGATAACCGCACGCACCTCGTAGATATGGGGACTGCAAGCGTTCTTGCAGCCTGAGACACAGAGTATCCAGCAACGTTCACTAATATAAGGAGAGATCTTGTAGCTTCGTCGTTATGTGTGCGCTCAGTCATAGCAAAAGCCAATATGATTGCTAGCATATCATGCAGATGCACATCCAATATTAAGTGAATTAAATATTTGGTTTAGTTTTTCACTTTAGAATTCTTACTAATATGACGTTTATTTTGAAAACGAAAAGAGTAATTTGTGTTTTTATGCATGAATGTCTTAAAATTATAAGTATCCTCTGCGTGGTAAACATAGGGCATTGCCATATACGTGTTTAACAAATTTAAATGTAAATAATAAAAAGAACATATACACCAAAGATTCGAATCCAGATTGTGCCAATTACGAGACATATGCATTTTACTGCTCGGCTACCATGCATATAACCACACTGAAAAGCATCTTCTACTTATCGCATAGCTTTGAACTGAACGTAGGGTGGTATTAAATCGTGTATTGTGAACGCAGTGTCAGCGAATGCTTTCGATGTTTTCCGGATTGAACTCCTTCTCTGGCTGTTGCATTTATTTTGTCTTAGACTGTACAAGGGTATCAGGGAAATGCAGCAGGCTTTAAGCGATGGTCAAATGTTTTAAGAGCGGGTGATGCCTTAGAAATTTCGTTCTCTTTTCGTGAACACGAGAAAACAAACGAATGGCGATTTTCTCCTTAAGAAAAGTATAAAAATTTGAAAATTCAAACAGATAAAAAAGAATAACTCGGAAATAGTTAACGTTACAACAGTTTTATTTGGTATAAACTGTGAGCTTTAAGAGATCGACATTTTATGTGTAATATGACCTATGACCAAGGCTAGACAGTCGTGCAGTGACAGGCGTGTCGTGAGGTTGTCTGTCCGCTGTGTGTTAGTGTAACCGGCCGGCACTGGTGCGAGTTATTTGTGTGCTGTTGTGTACCGTTTTCAGTGTCTCCGAGTACACGCTTGTCTAATTGGGTATACTTTCTTTCTTGTTTCGTAAGTTCTAAACGGTAACCATGGCGGTTTATAAACGTGTGAATACTCTCAAAATTCAGTTTACGACGACGGCGATTAAACCCACTGCACTAGAAATCCACCAGTGGCTAGTGAACTTCATGGGGCTTCAAGCTGATCAGGTCGACACGCTCCAGCTTCACACCAGAGAACGAGCCATCTATGTGAAGTTGTTATCGGCGGTTTTGTATGATAATCTTCTCTCCCGTTATAAAGAGGAACAAAATTTTACATACGCCTCCGGCGACATAACAAAAGTGAATATTACACCGGGTGATCAGCAAACAGTAAATGTTCGGGTGTTTAACCTGCCTTCTGAGGTGATCTTTACGGTACTGTCACAGGAACTGAGTAAATATGGTACAGTGTATGATATCCGTAGGGAAAGATGGGGCTCGCAGTATCTTCTTTCGTCTAACAACGGAGTGCATGCAGTAAAAATGGGGCTTAAACGTCATATACCGGCTAGTTTAGTTATCGATTCGTATTTGATTGCCATCAGTTACATCGGCCAACCACAGGCTTGTCATTTGTGTCATGACATTACCCACTTAAAAGCAGCTTGTCCTCTTCGTGCCACGCGGCTACCTATAACTCCAAGGAATCGACCGGTAACATTCAGTGAGGCGGCGAGTGCTGCCACCTCTTCTGATGCAGTCGGCCAGAAGCAGGCTTCCATTATTTCACACACGTCTGTGGTAGAACCATTGTCGGTGAACCTTCCAGCGCGCTCTTCCAATTCAGGAAGTGGTGGTCCTGCTGGGGCGGAGACACCACTGTTGACTGCAGCGACCGAACATGCAATTGTGGACGGATCTATTACGCCATTTGTTAATCGGAAGTCGGCATTCGAAATGCCCGAGGTACCCTCTCTTTCGCAAAATTCTCAGGATGGGACATGGAGATCGTTTGTGATGAAGAAGTAGAGATATCGGCGAGTGAGGTAGCACTTTTAAGGCAAAAGTCTTCTGCTTCTTTGTCTAGTCGGGATCCTCGGATACGGAGCCAGCATAGGCGGATGGATGTAGAAAGTTCCATGACACGACAGCACTCCCAAGATGTGCAACCGTTGCCCGGTAACTCTCCGGCTCGTTCCACAACGAAAGAGGCGGACTCAAGCAAGCGGCCGGCAGTAGAT
Source organism: Deroplatys truncata (assembly GCA_030765065.1). Classification (NCBI taxonomy): domain Eukaryota; kingdom Metazoa; phylum Arthropoda; class Insecta; order Mantodea; family Mantidae; genus Deroplatys; species Deroplatys truncata. The sequence goes on from CM060978.1 coordinate 124,271,479, forward strand.
GACAGCGATGATTTTGAGGATCACCAACGTTCCCCTAAACTTACAAAGGATGACCCGCACCCGGATAGTGATGATTGAGATTGTGTTGTTTCTGGAGCGCTCCCTGGTTGTTCTCCGATTGCAACCATTGAATATACGATCCTTGCCCTTTAAATGCCGGTAGGTCTTCAAATATGGGCTTCGCTCAACGTTAACGGCCTGCGACAGGTTATTAAACAACAACTTTTAAGGGACTTTTTGATCAGTAATGACATAGACATTTGTTTTTTACAGGAGGTGAATCTTTGTAATCTGGATTTTTTGTATGGCTTCGATTACGAGACCAATCTTGGCCCCGAGGGTTCCGGTACGGCAATTGTTTACAGACAAGGCTTACGATTACACAGTTTTGGATACCATCCTTCCGGTAGGGTTCTTTCGGCAGTGTATGATGACGTGACTTTCGTGAACATCTACGCACCTGCTGGTAGTAATAAACGCAAACAACGAGAGGAGTTTTTTCGGCAAGACCTCCTGACCCATATACCATCGGGTGCTACGTTTGTGCTTGTCGGTGATTTTAATTGTACGTTGGCGGCCAAAGATCAACGCGGAGCCTTTAATGGGTGTGTTACTTTGCAGCAGCTGGTGGAGCAAATGAGGTTAAAGGATACCTGGGAGCATAGCATGGTTCCGCGGTACAATTTACTTTCGTGAGAGGCCTATCAGCATCGCGGCTGGACCGCATGTATGTTCCGGCTGAACTCTTATCACGTCTTCATCGTACAGAGATAGTGCCTGTCGCATTCAGTGATCATAATGCACTCATACATGCCTTTGAAGGTAGGGCAGCGATCTGCAATAGAGGTAGAGGTTATTGGAAACTCAACTGCTCGTTGCTTATGGATGAGGACGTGCTAAGGGATTTCCAGGATCTTTGGTCGCGGTTGCGGGTATCCTTTCTGCTAGCACAGAATAAAGCCTTCTGGTGGGTGTGTAAAGCCAAGCCTGCACTTCGGTATTTCTTTCGGGCTGCAGCCTGTCGTCGAGCTCTGGCTAGGAGGGAAACCATGGACTATTACCTTCAAGTCCTTCAGGAACTACACATACGCCAACAGCAAGGTGAAGATGTTCAGTCTCTTATAAGAGGCATCAAAGAACACATTAAGGCCCGAAAATCTAACGAGTTACAGGGGTGTTTGTCCAAAGTACACTCGGCGGAAGTGGTGTTTGGGGAAAAGGCGAGTTTTTACCATCTGGCGAAGGAACGTAAACATGGTCGCCGGAAGCTCGTCACTCATTTGGAGGTTGATGGACAGAAAATGTCCACTACAGCCGGAATTCTTCGTGAAGTGCACTCCTTTTACGTCCAATGCTTCTCCGTCCCAGCGGAATGCTCCAGTGCTGTGGACGAGTATATGTCTGGGGTTGCTCCGGTTGTCCCGGAGGAGATGCGGCAGGATATGACAGCTGTTTCAGCAGCAGAGTTCATGGAAGTGATCCAGTCGTCAAAGTTGCATGCGTCTCCAGGACCTGATGGTCTACCACATGAATTTTACAAGCACTGTTGGCGCTATATTCGGGAAGAATTACTTCAAGTTTTCCAGGTAATGTGGATCTCAGAGCGATTGCCGCCTACTTTTGCAGATGGGATAGTGGTCCAGCTTCCGAAGTGTGCGCAGCCGAAGACTCCACAGGATTATCGGCCGATCACATTATTGAACTGTGACTACAAGTTGTTTGTTAAAATCATTAGTGTTCGTATGCAGAAGATTCTACCCTATATACTTAGCGAGATGCAGGCTGCCGTACATAAGGGGACGGCCATTCATCATACGCTGGCGGCATTGAGAGGTGGTATATTGCACTGTGCACAGGAACAACAGTCCGCTGCAGTCATTAATTTAGACCTTGAGAAGGCCTTTGACAACGTCGTTCACGGGGCACTATGGAAACGTTTGGTTGCCTTGAAAGTGCCCGATAAGCTCCGTAATCTTATCCGAGCCCTATATGATGTTGCTTCGTCTAAGATTCTCTGCAATGGGTATCTCACAGCTGCTATACCTGTTAAACGTTCCGTCCGACAAGGTTGTCCCATGTCTATGATACTATTTGCCTTGTATGTTGATCCTTTACTTCGACGTCTTCAATCTACTCTTACCGGAATCGATGTGTATGGTCAGAGACTGGTGGTACGAGCCTACGCTGACGATATTACTGTAATGGTTACCACACCCCGCGATATTATGCGCCTAAAAGATTGTTTACAGCAATATGAGGAGATTACCGGAATGACATTTAATGTGAGGAAGTCCGAGATATTGCCCATTGGGTTACAACCTCCGGATACATCAGTTTTGGGCATACCTGTTGTGCAGCGTACGAAGGTTCTGGGGATCTACTTTAGTACTGATGCAGAGGATATGCGGGAATACAACTGGACGTCTCGTATTAATATCTTACGTGGTGTGATGTATCAGCAGAAAACCAGGATGCTGAATTTGGTACAACGTATATGGTTTTGTAATAGCTTTGGGCTCAGCAGAATTTGGTTCCTTGCCCTCAAAACGCCATTGCCAGAGAATAGAACAGATATTAGGTTATTTTATCTGGACATGAAAGCTTTATCGTATTGCGCGTACTCAACTCCGTCTCCCTAAAGGTCAAGGTGGTTGGGGATTATTAGAGGTGGTTCGTCAGTCTCAGGCCTTGATGATTCGAATGCTCTTGCTTGCCATGAATAACCAGGGTGACCACGTGGATATTGCGCTACAACGACAATACTCATCTTTTTTGAATCGGGGCGAGCGTGACAAGGTTCCCCAAATGTTACTGAAGTTTATCAGGTCTTGGAGAAGTTACCACCGGAGAAAGTGGGGAATGGTGACTTTAGTACGGTGAAGAAGATTTACACCTTTCTTGTTCAAGCTGCTTCCATTATCCCTCATGTCCAGCTGAAATACCCACAACTGCCCTGGAGGCGCATTTGGAGATGTTTTAACCTTCCACAGATTAACTCCGATTGGATGGCAATAACGTATGCGGTGGTAAACGAAATCCTTCCAACGGCGGACAAACTCTATCGCCACCGGATGGCTATTTCCCACAACTGCCCACTTTGTAATGCCGAAGATTCCCTTCCTCATCGACTGATGGAATGTTCCGATAAAACTGTGGTCTGGACTTGGGTTTTAGGATATTTTCGTACTTGGATACCTACCGGATGGATTCCTCAACCCTCTGATATTTTGCATTTGAACCTTCCTAAAGTAAGCCCACCATTGTATAATTCCCTACTCTGGCTGATTATGGGCACCTTTACTTGGCTACAAACGTTGGACGATCCAGCTGATTGTGTACTGCCTCATCTACGACAATTTTTACGTGCTGAGAGATGGCAGATGATTCGGCAACACAGAACAGAGCCATTCCAGCCTTGGATATTCAGATTTAAGCTCCACTAGCAAAGTAATACCCCTTTCCCTTTTTGTTGGGATCCGGTTCTTCCCAGCTTGAAAAAAAATTTATAAACCTGATAAAGTAAAAAATAAAGATTATTTTTAAAAAAAAAAGAAAGAAAGAAAAGGAAAAAAAATATGGAGTCCAAAAAAAATAATTAAAAAAAAATAAAAAAAAGTAAAAAATAAAAAAAGGCAAAGAGAATGGTGCTGCACATGGCAACAGTTATTGCAAATACAAAAAAAAAACAGTTTGACATTAAGATTAATTTTGCTTCTATATTTCTAAAACATTTAAATAAAAAAAATCACTAAGCTTGGTATTTATTCTTCTTTTTGTAGAATTGAATGCAAAAAAATAAAAAAAAAATAAAAAAAATAAAAAAAAAGGCTAGGAGAAGAGACCTCGCACCTCGACCCAGCGTGGATCTTCTGTGCTTACCACCCCCAGGAGGAACGATGAGATGAAGGAACCACAGGAAGCTATAGGACGCAGACAGTCGGCCGACAGAGACGCGCAGAAGTCTCTAACGATACCAAACTTGATGACCTGTCAACCGGTGAGCTGCTCAAACAGGCTTTCCTCCGGCGGAGCCGGAGAGAACTTTACATACCGGAGGCGGCTCAGAGAAGGACGCCATCTGGCAGGGCCGAAAAGAATTTTCCAAACGAGCAAGAATCTGCGCCATCTGTCCCACACCGATCGACACTTCACAGCCCCTAAGTCTACCTGAAACATGAAAGGGGAAGCGAAATAATGAAATGAGGGAAAGGAAAACTATGGTAGAAGAGAAATCATTCCAGCACTCGCCTTGCCAGCCTGGGAAAACCACGAAAAGGCTATGGTCAGAGTGGCCAGCTCAGGAAGCGAACCCAGGACTTCCCGCATGCGCACCTCGCACGTTACCGCGGAGCCATCTCGCTCTGTTTCTTGTATTAAGATTTTGTCTATCTCTTACGGTTTACCACTAAACAAAAGTCATTCAGAATGAAGAAGACTTTATAGGCTATTTACAGAAAATTCAGGTAATGCATTTTCTTGTTGTGGAAATACCTTAAATATATAGCATTTTAATTAAAATCGTCGGTGCCAACTTTGAGAAAATAAAATATAACGAGAACATTTTTCTTGCAAAGAATAGTTTGGGGCAGTGGTTTTTCTTGAAAATCTTCATGTCGCATCCTTGGAAGATGCTGAATTTAAATACCAAGTTTGGTATTTAACAGACTTTTAGTTTTTTAGTTACAGTATTCATAGACGCACGGGCGGACAGGCATATAGAGAGACAGACACACACGCGCGCGCGCACACACATACACACATACACACACACACACACACATAAAAGGACTTTTTCTAAACGTGGTGTTTTGTTTTGTTTTGTTTTAAGGTTCAGGGATCCCAAAAGTTTATTTTCGGCGAAATCTCGCTATCAAAATCTCGGGTGAAATCTACTTCCTCTTAAAGGCGGAGAAAGTTAAAAAGATAAACGAGACGAATAAGCGACTAAGCACTTGAAGAAAGTATAAATATTTGAAAATTCAAACCAATAACAAAGAACATTTTGGAAATGATTAACGCTTAAGAAACATTTAACATAAATTGTGTGCTTTAACGAGCTCTACATTTTTATATAGTCCATCTCTTACGGTTTATTAATTATAAGTCATTCAGAATGAAGAGAACTTAACGGATATTTACAAAATTCAAGGTATACATTTTATTTGTATACATACATTTTTTTTTATACAATCAAAATCGTTAGGACCATTTTTGAAAAAAAAAATAAAACGAAACATTTTCTATGTAAACAATTAGATTGGGGAATTTTCTTGAAAATCATCATGCCGCATCCTTGGAAGATGCTGGACTTAATACCAAGTTTGGCAAATTTCCGATATTTCGTTTTCCAGTTACGCCGTTCGCAGGTATAGAGAGACAGACACACAAAAATGCGTTCCTCAAAATTATTTTGTGTGTGTGTGTATGTGTGTGTGTGTGAGATTCAGTGGACTTCAAAACTTGTATAAATCTCGATATCGAATTTTTGTACGAAATGCAATACTTTCTCTATGTAATATAAGTTAAGTAGTATAAAAAATATAACGAGGCATAGGAATTTCTAATCATTAAAGCCAGGACGGAAGGGAATAAAGTTGAACTATTAGTAGACACAGGCAGGGACATCGTAAGTAACAAACCATCCCCCATCCCTTGTACAGTCTTTTGGCGTTTGCCGACACCACTCAGACCGGCTTTTACCTGGTTAAGTAGTATAAAAAATATAACGAGGCATAGGAATTTCTAACCATTAAAGCCAGGACGGAAGGGAATAAAGTTGAACTATTAGTAGACACAGGCAGGGGACATCGTAAGTAACAAACCATCCCCCATCCCTTGTACAGTCTTTTGGCGTTTGCCGACACTACTCAGACCGGCTTTTACCTGGCTGTCAATGACCCAAGATCGCTGTTGTTTACGTTGTTTGTACTGGTAAACGTTTGAATGTTGATAATTTGAAAGTCAACGCTTAAGAATTCTGATGCCTGGTGATAATAATGGATACACTGTGCTTTTAATTGTTAAAATATAGTACATAGATTCTTTTTCAACTTGCAGTTTTCATTTATGCGTTTTATACCGAAATATTACATTTTTGTACAAATATGCTCGAATTATAATATAACATTTTGTTCCTGTGTATTTATTGATTTTGGAAAACTTATGCATTAATTTGTTTAAGCAGAACTGCAATTGAATAAAACGCTTTTTTCATCTTCTCTCCGAGATTAAACTATGCAATTGTTTAAATAAAATCGAAGCTTCTGAATGACTGGTAGATACGCTTACCTGAAAAGAGAAAGGAAGGAAGGAAGGAAGGAGGAAAGAAAGAAAGAAATAAGAAAAAAAGAGGAACAAAATGCTTAAGGTGAAGGTAGTGGTGGTGGTGCAAACGTTTTAAGCTTTGGTGTCGCCTCATACTTCAGAGTATGTGACATTTTTGTAGATATATGCTGCATAATGGGAAACTTAGGCCTATGGGAAACTTCACCTAAGCTTTGAATGAAATATAGTTCACATTTTTCCTCCCACGCTGTGTGTTAAGTTATTTAACAGAACTTGTCCACACTAGTTGTGGAAACAGAAAACTTGCTTTGTTTCTGTTTAGAGTCAAGTTTCCCAACTTGCTGTGTTTAGGACAATTAACATACTCATGGTAAATTATATATCATGTAGTGGTCAGCTGATTAGCGGTGACTCATTTACAATGGCGCACCAGTCGTGAACCGGGCTTAATTATGACTGTTGTACAAACAATAGTTTTCTCGCCTCATTAGAACGTTCGCCAAAAACGTTTCCCTTTTCGATTCCGTGTTCCGCAAACAGGAAACAGCTATTATCGAGATCTCGTTTTCGGATTTGGTATTTGTTTCATTTTAGCTATTGGATACTAAACAGAAATCGTGACTATCGATTTAGAACTTAAATGGGCCACTGCAATCTGCTGATCGAGTAATTCATCGAGGATTCGACTCGAATAATATGGAATATTTTCTCCTTTCCACGAGGAATGAGTTAATGATTATTTGGTCGCAAAAATGACGGAGGATATTTATAGTTTGCTAGGCCTTATTTCCATAAGGGGGAGCATTTTGGAAATAATGAATTTGATGTAAATCCGTGATGTACTTGTTAAACAGAAGGCAAGGAGAAATGCACTGCATTTGTAATAGAGAGTTGCTATACTCTCTATTACAAGAGAGTAACTTACTTTCTATTACTAATTAGTAGATACAGAGTATACCAGCTCTGTCTATTATTTTTCTACTTTAATTACACCGTAGATTTTGCTGATGACCAGCTAATAGTTGAAAATAAAATCCAGATAGCAATATATGAACCAAGATGAAAGTTTCAGTAAATAAAAGTAATGTTATGGGTTTTAGAGGACTATAACTTAGGGTTAAATTCATAAACATATTTTCTGCAAAACTTTCTACATTTGTACAACTTTAATTCTACATCTTCTGTTCGTTTGTATTCAATGTAGCCCCCTGAATGTTTAAATTCAGACAACTGTAACTGAATATTTTTTGATAATCTTCAATTCGTCATTATTATTAATAATAATAGTTACTAATGTGTATAATTGGTTATCTTGAAGCCGAAAATTGCACTTTTAAAGTGATTGTGTGTTTTACGAATCTTGGTGTATAACATACTTCAGAATTCACCTTGAAAATAAATTACATATAATTTTAATTACTTTCTACAGCGCGGGCATATTAACGAAACACAAAATAAAAAAATAGGAATATCTGGCCTATCATAAATTCTTTTAAAATATAACATTAACAAAACTTCATAAGTGAAATGTTTTTGGCAAGTTCTGTCATTCACAAAATTTCAATAGGATGAATAGTTAAGAAGTTCTGCTAGCTTTTCCTGTTATTCGTGTACCTAACCCGTTTATCATGAAAAATAGTGCAGTTCCAATTACATTGTAAGCATAAGGAAGAAACACAAGTTTAAGTACCGTTAAGCCTTTTACTTTTGTATTATTTTTACTAAAACCGCAGGTAAAGCAGTTTTATTGTGGGTGTTTCCAAAGTTACTAGGAGAGAGAAAAATCGAGGAGAGTGAAAGAAGGGGGAACGTGGGTGGTGGGGAGGGGGAGGAAGGAATAAAAGAGCTAGAGTAAGACACCGAGAAAATGAGAGAATAAGAGAGTCAGAACAATCTCAGTAACTATGCAATAACGCGAGCAGAGTTGTGGCTTCTACTAATTCCATACAAATAGATTATAAAAATTTAGGTGTTAAAGTTGCTTTAGGTATTATTTTCATTAATAATAATAATAATAGTAATATATTCCTATTATATTATTATTTCTATTATTATTCCTATACTATATATTATATTCTTATTATATTATATTAATATACGGATCTGAGACGTGGATACAGACTAGTAAAGTTAAAGAATAAAATACGAGAACCAAGACGGCATTTTTAAGAAAAAAAATATAAGGAAACCCTTTATTTGGCCAAATAAATAATGAAATAATGAGAGAAAAATTAAAAGCAAATGAAATAAATAAAGATATAATACAATACAGGTATAAATTGTTACATCATTTAGACAAGGTGGATAAACAAAACAAACCTACAATATGAAGCCGTTCCCGTTCCGACAACTTTGATGCCGCTCCCTGCTTCACATTTGTATATCATTTAATGTTACCTGCTCTATTGATAAGTTTTATGATGTCATCTCGTAGTTCGTTCTGCGTTGTCTCGTGCGCCAGCTGCTCTAGTGGTATACCTAATGAGTTATTTATCTCAGGGTATGCGTGAGTGTATTTTGAAAGGATAACACCAGTTTAGTTAGCTGATAAATCTTAATGTTGACATAAATGTTGAGTTTGAGAAGAGTACGGATCTGTATTCAATTTACGAATTAATTACTTCTATAACACTAATTAAACGAAGCGTCAGTTGCTGTAATTAGCAGAAATGTTGCTCGGAAGGATCCCTCGTAATAACCGCTAAATATTTCTCACTCAAGCGCGTCACTAGGCGCTACACTACTTAAAATGAAGCTCACATTCACAAGGGTCATCACACAAATAAGTCACACAGTTAAGTAAATAAGTGACTTTGATTTAGAATGCACGCCATTTTCTTAACTTAAGCTCCGTCTACGAATCGCTACCCCTATCAACGACCTGCACTTGCGGTCTATTCGTAAAATTCTACATATGCGTATCTGACACTGTGTCTATGCGGAACCTCCCCGAAACTCAGAATTTCTTCTAATTTACAGAATTCTGTCTACGTGACTTTTCAAACGTACTGAACTTCACTCTTACTGCATTCCGGGAAACTTTATGTTAACGCGTTCTCAACTCGGCTGTTGACATGACTTGCTAATTACCTTTTTTCATTGCGGACAAATCTTTCAATTTGTTAAATTATACATTTATTTAATATGGAGAAGTTATTTATCGCAATTATTTTTCTATCTTACTATCATTTCTTTATTTAATTATTTATATTTTCCCGTCAACAATTACGGTATCAAAATGCCCCGTTACATTCTTTTCACATTCTTAATAAGAAAAGAATGTAGACATTTACCCGAATAAAATTTTAACTTTCAATTTATCTGATCCCCTGTCGGCAACTCTTTCAATTTTCTTACGCGTTTTTACAAATTTCTTCTTCTTTATAACTCACTGTTGCATACAAGTATTTCAAGAACAATCGATAACTCTTATCTCACAAATTAAATACAGTACTTCTTATGCTAAATTTTCTACGGTCTTTCTTGGCTTGATCATTATGCTTGCTTTCTTTAATTTCTCCAGTACATACTCTGTGTGCTTTAAATGATCATTAATGTTTGTGAATATCACAAAATCATCGATGTACTTAACTATGAAGCCCTTTATGCTTTCACCAAAAATTTTGTACAGTGCCCCTAATAATGCACTGCTACTGTAATTGATCCCAAAGGCACAAATTTTAAATTGATACAACATTTCTGAATGGAGAAAGGCAGTGTACTTTCCCAAATATTCTCTTAGTGGTATTTGCCAAAACGAAGTCATTAAGTCTAACGTTGAGAAAAAATTTCCTATGTGTAATTTATTTAGCGTAACCTCCATGCTTTCTTGTCTAAATCTATCTATTATATAAAGTTTGTTGAATGTTCTGGCATCTATTATAGCCCGAATCTTTCCATTTGATTTCGTAACTATGCAAAGGGGTTTCACAGAAGGTGAACTTGAAATTTTAATTATTCTCTGTTCTAGTATTGCTTGAATTTCATTGTCTACTTCTACTCGAATAGCGAAAGGAAATGCTCATGTTTTATGTGTATGTGGTTCAATGGGCGTCATTTCAAAAGAATGTGTGTAACTTATACATTTCCCAGGCTTTTCTGAGAATACTTATCGATTTTTAATCAAAATTCTAAATAATGTTTCCCTCTGTTCCTCATCTAAACAATTTGCCTGATTTACTTATACTCCAAATAAATTTTCTAAATCTTCGCAGTTTTAGTACCATAGTACCCATTCACTTCCTAATAATCAGAATTTTCGAAGGGATTTTCTCTGGGATTTTCTCGTATACAATTATCAACTAGTTTGTTTTCCTCATCATACTCTATTTATCCTGATTTTCAAAATCAAATTCTTCTACATTCAGCTCTATAGTTAGCTCTATAGTTCCTATTTTAATATATTCCACAAAGAAAGCATCTTCCCTTATTTCTTCCTCCTTTTTATCCCTTGTCACTTGTTGTAACGTGCTATCCTCAATAAATCGTACAATGGCTTCCTTCCCTGTGTCTAATTTCACAAATCTATTTTCAAAGCTGATAATGGCACCCCATGGATATAAATAATCATAACCAATTATAACATCTGTTACTAATCTTGGTGCTACAAGAAACAAAATTTCAATAGCAATTCCACTCACTTCTACGCATAACATCACTTGAAATTTCACTCTTTCTTTTCTCTTGTCAACTGCCAATGAACAAAATATTCCACTTACCAATAATGACATTAGTTTCATACCACTTTTTACCAATTACTCATAAAAGGTTCGTGGACAGACTACTATTTGGACTAGTATACATTATCGCCTTGCATTCCTTTCCGTTTGTTCCTATTTTTATCCTCGGCGCATCCAATACTTTTCCATTTTCTTCGTGCCTATTTGAAATTTCTCTACCTTTCTTAATCATAAATGTTTGCTCTCTGGAAACCCTAACTTGCGTATACTTAACACAGTCGTTATTTTCATTTCTATTCCCAGCCTTTAATGTAGGGCGTGTGATTGGGACCAGCGTTTCCTGTATCCTGCTAGTTGCAGCTGTTCCTGCTAAACTACTGCTTACATTCCTATTTTCACTCATCTGATTCTGGCTATTTCCTACTATTTTTCTTGCCATTTCAACTGTTTCTGCACTATCTTTGTCTATTGGTGAAGTTTTCTCGTTTTATTTCTATTCTCTTGTCTAGACGATCTAGGTCGAAGCTCATAATTGTTTTCCGGTCTCCAGTATTCATTACCTGAGTTATGTCCACCTATAAACTGTTGATTTCCTCCTCTAGGACTATCAAATCTTTCCATATTCATATAATTAACCTGAACATATCTACTCTGTTGTCTGAATTTCTATTTTGATGATTCCTATAAAAACGATTTTTGTTTCGGTTGTCCCACTGTGTTGGTTCTGATCTAGGAACTAGACCTCTATATATATTCCTAACGTCATTTTGATTTCCATTTCTATGAAACTGTGCCCCTTGTCCGAAGAAATAGGAACTTTTCATTGCACTTCTTACATGATTTCTGTTATTTTCTGCCTCGAAGTTTACTCTCGAGTGCTATCAGCAAATCAATCATTTCTGATACGTTACTTGGCTTTGCTATCACTAGATAGTGCTGAGTAGTTTCTGAAAAATGTGTGTGACAATATTTATGAGATCTTTATCACTCATGGCAGATCTAACATTCTCGATTTCCTTGTTAACTTCATAAAATAATTAACCATTGAATAATCAGTTCTCTGGTTATATTTTCGTTTCTCAACTCTAATCTAATACTTGCTTGCCTGTTTGCTCCCCAATATCTGCTCATGTACATATTTGCAAAGGTCCTTGTTATTTCCTACAGTTATATCTAACCAAGTTACTGCATTTCCCTTAAAACATTTCCTATGTATAGTCATTTTGTACTCCTTCGGTATACATTTTACAGTGTAAAATTCCATATTCCTACAATTTCGAATGAAAGATTTTGGATCGTCTGAATCCTCATTTTCAAAAGTTGGTGGTGCAACTTCGTTTAAGATATGGTTAAGTCTGTACATGTTATGGTTCTGATCTCTAGTTCTCTGTTCATTACTTCGTCTAGGTTGGCTATTGGAAGTGCTTGCACCTACATTTGGCAAGGAGATATCTGCTAATACATTTTGTATTGCTTCGTCTCTTGCTGCTAGTTCACTTACATTACGAGGGACATTCAAAAAGTTTTGCAACCAGCCTATCCATTGTTGGACAATAATGTTTACAAAATGTAAACTATTACGGCTGGCAACAATTGACCTTAAGCTATCAAAATATGCATAAGTGCGAGTTTAAACTTTAATACCTATTCATGATCGTACAGTCTGTTGAGTTCAGTCCTGTGTCAATAGGTGGTGAAAAATCGTGGGTATTTCTAAAGAGAAGATTAGATTCTACATTTTCACACGCTGTAAACTAGGTGAAAGAGAGAAAAAAAATCCATGAGGATATGTTAGCTATTTATGGTGACAAGGGTCTTCATTTCATACCATTAAAAGATGAATTCGATCGTTTGAAGAGGGGCAAGAGACTCTGAAAGACAACCCTCGTTCTGGACGGCCTCGGGAAGCTCTGAACGAAAGAACAAATCAAAGAATGAGGAACGTAGTGGAGGAAAATCGACATTTACTGTTGAAATGCTAAGTGTGGAAGTTGATATCGGCGTTGGCAGCATTAACTGTATACTCCATGAACATGCTGCGAAAAATCTGTGTAAAATGAAGAGAAGAGGAGAAAGGAAGGAATGTACAAGGAAACTGCGGAGCATGTTTCCACCTAAACGTTTGAGAAGATGCATGCACTGGTGATCAAAGTTGGTTTTATTACTATACCATACCAAATATATTTGGAAGGTAAATTAAGCCGGTGGTTCCGTGTCGTAGATTTACGGCACGTAAAAGAACCTCAAGCCTGATAAAGAGGTCTCTGAGCAAAATTTCCGGTCTTTCATATCCAATATAGGATGGGACGTTAAGAACCTTAGCAATTAGAGAATAAAACGCAATTTAATGTTTACACCAAACAAAGCTCAGAATTGTGTCTGAGTACATGAGAATGGTCCAAGAACAGTCGTTCTTCGACAAGATTTTCGTTCTCGGAAGCGAATGTTCACTGTGTTCTTTAACTATGAAGGACCATTAATGATTGACTGCATGCCAGAAGGAATGACAATAAATGAAGAATATTATGACTCTTACGTTTTGAAACCTTTATTTAAGGAGCGAGGCGACGGCGTCCAAAGACAGGAACTTCAGGGCTATTGCTTTTGCATGGTAATGCGTCTCCTCACAAAACAGCAATTTAAGGAAACTGGAAGCCGCTAAAGCCCAGTTGCTTGACCATCCACCCTATAGTCCTGACCTTGCACCGTACGACTTCTGGCTGTTTACTCGAGTGAAATCTTGCATTGCTGTAAAACCTTTTAAACGAGAGCAGGACCTTGCTCAGGCTATAAATTCAGCTCTGTTGACAATACCTCAGTCTGAGTATCATAGTGCTTTTGACAAATGGTTGCACTGTCTACAACTGTATGTAGAGAGAGAGATGGAGACTACTTTGAAGATTGTGAGGACAATTTTTTTTAATTCCATCCTTAGTTTTGACTTTAAGGAGACATTGCAAAACCTTCTGAATGCCCCTCGTACTACAATTTGAATTTGGTAAATTTGTAGGTATTCTTAAATATTCTAATGCACATTTTATTTCTGTTACTTCTATTACTACTTCCTTAACTTGATCTGTACTTCCTTCTAAGATTCTAGCCTGTTTCCTACCCTCCCTTCTTGCTTTTTCTTGCCCATTTCTACTTTCTTCTAATCCTTTCTGGCTACTTCCCTAGTATTTCTTTGTTTGCCATTTCCCTTTCCGTTTCGAGTTTCTTTGCTACTTCCTCCCCCAATTTTCTATTTTCTTGGCTAACTTCATATTTTCTATTTCTTCCCTAACCTGTTCTCTATTTTCTTTGATTTCACTTCTAACATTATTTATTTCCCCTTTAATTTCCTTCTTGAATAATTCTAATGTTTGCTTTTGATTTTCAAACTTCTTTCCTAGCTCCTGTTAGCCCTTTACTAGCCTCTTTGGCTCTTTTCTATCCTCTCTTCTAGCTTTTCCTCTAACTGCTTTCCTAGCTCTTGTTGACTACTTCCTCTCCTAGCTTTTTCCCCATACTTTTTAACATTCCCATCACTGCCATTAAACCTTTTCTCCCATTCCTGAATTATTTAATCTGTCTCCCTGAATCCTATTGTTTCCTGTTTCTGAGCTATTCTGCACATTTTGACCATTTTCTTCCATTTCTGTTACCCTATTTTGTACAATTCCTTGTCTACTAGTACTACTTTCTCCTTCCTGAACCTCCATTATTTCTACTATATTATTTTCACTTAACATTTCCACTTCTTAACCACATCTACATGAATGACATTGAAATAAATAAATTGACATTCAGTAGCTGACTAGCTGATGCACTTACTGTTGTCTACTGATGCTGATGTTTTCTTTCTGCTCGCCATGTATCTGTGTAGCGTGAGCTGCCGACGTTCTGGTTTGTCTTCCTTCCTTTGTCGTTCACTGGGTTTGATTTCCAGTGTGGCCTCCTCAGCTTCTGATGGTCCTCAATTCTAAGTCCCGCGATGGAGCGTCATTTTTGAAGCCGTTTCCCGGTGCGACAACTTTGATGCAGCTCCCTGCTTCACATTTTTTAAACATTTAATGTTATCTGTTCTATTGATAAGTTTTATGATGGCATTTCGTAGTTCGTTCTGCATTATCTCGTGCGCCGGCTGGTATAGCTATGAGTTATTTATATCAGGGTATGCGTGAGTGTATTTTGAAAGATAACACCAGTTAAGTTATCCGATAAATTTTAATGTTGACTAAAATTTTGAGTTTGAGATGAATTGCCGATTGTTGAATTTACGAATTAATTACTTCTATAACACTAATTAAGCGAAGCGTTAGTTGCTGTGAGCTGCAGAAATGTTTCTCGGAAAGATCCCTCGCAATAGCCGCTAAATATTTCTCACTCAAGCGCGTTCATTGGGCACTACGCTACTTAAAATGAAACTCACATTCACAAGGGTTATCACAAGAATAAATCACGGAATTAAGTAAATAAGTGACTCTGTTTTAGAATGCACGCCCTTTTCTTAACTTAAGCTCTGCCTACGTATCGCCACCCCTACCAACGTCCCTTCTCTTGCGCTCCAATCTTAAAACTCTAAGTATGCGTATCTGACGCTGTTTTTATGTGGAACCTACCCAAATCTCAGAATTACATTCTCCTTCTAATTTACAAAATTCTTGTTTACCTGACTTTCCAAACGTACTGAACTTAACTTTCACTACATTCCAGGAATCTTTATGTTAACACGTTCTCAACGTTGTTATTTATGATGACTTGCTAATTAACTTTTTTTCTTTCCGGTCAAATCTTTCAATTCAGGCTTATTACATTCTACATTGATTTAATATACAGAAATTATTCATTGCAATTATTTCTCTAGCTTGCTATCATTTCTTTATTTAATTATTTATAGCTTCCCGTAAATAATTACAATATGAAATTGCAGACTAGCTGGTAAAAGAAATTAGGCTGGCCATATGGAAGATGGAAGGACTACTGTGAAGAGGAAGAGGCAAAGATGTCTGAACCATGTAGTGAAGATTATTATTGTTATGTTTATATAATTTATTTAAGATTTTTCGGCACTTATTTTTCTAGAAATGCATGCTGGGCCAAAATATTTCACTATTTCAAAAGTACAGTTACAATAGCGAAGTATAGGTTTTAGTGCTTGTTCTGGCATCTCATCACGTAGCTCAAGGAGAGCATTGACCAGAAATGCCGAAAATTGATGATTGAAGTCCCGGTCATGGCGGTGAACTTTTCAAATCCAATTCAACATATCAAATTTAGCCTCCATGGCCAGTGTGAAAGAGCAATTATCACATACAAATTTAACCTTAAATGAGGTTAATTAGAAACCTAAGAATGTAAATATTTGCAGCGTTGCAAATACCTTTAAGTTAAGCTATATAGTTGATTGAGATCGCATTGAGGTTCACCGGAATATAAATCACGTTGGCGAAGTTTTAGTGCCCATTCCAGGATTTCTTCACGGTAGCTCACGGACCAAGCATCGACACGGAAGGCCGAAGATCCACTTCCAAGTGCTGTCTATGGCAATGAGATTTTGTTTTGTTTGTTTTTTATTCATACCCAAGTCCTGTATAACATATATCAGTTTAATTTGAAGGTCAAACGGGTGCTATGGAAACTGCAGTTAGTATTTTCAACTTTGCTCATATTTCTTTTTGCCTTGGCCTCCTCTATTGCAACAACTACAACAAAATGAAATGTCTGATTTGCTTTACTTACGGTTATATCCGAGAGCTAAATTTGCACTTCCAGAACACCGCAGTACCATTTTGCAGTTTTATCACGGATGACTTTCAGTTTGTAGGTTAGGTTTGTCATTGTCATTAGCACATTCTTGTGTGTTACCAAGGAAGATGGTAGCGGTCATCTGTGTTTGCCCATCTGAATGTCGTAAACTCGACTGTTCATATATCTCAGCGCGTCATGGATAAGAAAACTAAAGCTTTCTATTGAGACAGTTGCAGATTTACATTTCTGACCATTCTGTGCACACCAAAACAATTGCCAACCCCTGCTTTTATGTGTGCTGGGCTCAAAAAGTACTTGCGTGTTACCGATAATCTTCGAGGTGTTAATGTGTTTGTTTACTTGACCGATTAAGAATATATTAATCTAAAAGCTTATAATTTGGTAATAGATTGGGAAAGGTCATCGTTGTTTATTATGGCTGTACTGATGTCTGCTATATAGCTGCCTTGACGGCTGCCCTCGCCATACTTTCCTTTCATTGTTCAACTGGAACGATCTATTTGGATTATTTTAAACTAGAAAACTGCCAAGATGCATATTTAAAGGTACAACTCTACAATCAATCTTTGGTTAGAGCACAAGCGATATGATCATAACATTTAAGAACAATTATTATTTTTGAGCCCATTGTACACATCCGCTTTCATCCTCAAAAGCTGAACTAAACAGGACAGAGTTGTGGATAACTAGGGTTTTAACTTACATCATAGCGTTTAAATACGCGATTCTATAAATCTGATTCAATCATAAATGATTAGAAATGTTGCAGATGAGAATACTTTCCATTATTTAGGCCCAAATTTACGATGTATATTTGTAAACGAAATCCAGAAAAACCGCACTATGGATAACATTGGATCACGTATTTTCTTTCCAGAGTTGTTAGTATCCTACCGTTTGTATAATCTCCGCAGAAGATGCTTCCCTTCAAATAATGTTATACTATAAGTCAGACATTGCGTTGAAGTAAAGACATTCGCATGTCCGCAACATGAGTTCCTAAATTGATTTGATCGCTTCTGGCGATCACACGGAAAACTTACTTTAAACTAGCAAAACTAGTTGACTTGACTCGCCCTGTGAAACCATTTCTTTCTTTAGTTTCCTCCCTACGTCACATTGTATTGGCTCTTTCCTGTTTTGATATGCCGCTTTTTGTTGCAGATTGTTTCTTATTGGGCTTTTCTTTCTTATTTTCTATTTTTTCCGTTCGTTGGACATGTATTTCTGTTTTGTTTTAAATGAGAAATACACATTTTATTTTAATTTATAGAGGAACAAATCTATTAAATGAAGGGCACACATTATGTACAAAAATTATAACAAAGATTGCACAAAATCATACACACTATCCTAATAGGAAAACAGACTTCAGAAAAAAAGCTCTGTGTGAGTTATTCTCTTGCATTTCAGAAACCAACTGAAACATATAGTTAACATATTTTGTTAACTACACCTCATCAACATCATCGTTATTATTATTATTATTATTATTATTATTCAGGATTAGACTATTACTAATATGTTCCGGCTCCATTTAAATTAAGTAATTGGTCGATCCATCTCTTATAAAGTCGGTCACGAATTCTTATACTTTTCGGTTTATACTTTAAAATATTCAGAGGTATACGTTCTTTTTCCACTGTTAATATATGTTCATACCAATTTTTTATATTTTTCAATATTATTCATTACACTAAACATTTTAAATTAATTTCGAATTTCTTGATTTTTCTTTGTATCCAATAAAGTATACTTTACTACATATCTTAAAAATATAATTTCAGCTACTTCTCTTCTTCTTTCTAGAGCTTTGTTTATTATCCATCATTTCGATTCATATAACAGCATTGGTACCGTTTCTCTTCTTACTTTTCTTGTTAATGATCTTTTAATTGCTCCACATATCTGTTGGAATAAATTAAACTTTATATTAATATCATTAACTGTAGTAAGGCCAACTTATACTCCTAAATAATTAAAATTCTTTACTTTCTGAACTTCTTTTATCAATTATAATTATCTTAATTCTCATTGGTTCTTAACCATAGAAAGCCACGACTTTAGCTTTGCTTTCTGATATTTGTAAACTATATTTTCTGGGTGTTTGAGTTAAACTAAACACACTTCTTTGTAGACTATTTTCATCTGCTGCTATTGCTATTTAATCATCCCCAAAAGGGAAGCGTGGGCAAATCCAACGGTCCTATTTTAAATTTTTGATTTAAATATTCTGAGAATTTTTTAATGACATTGTCCATATATACATTAAAAAGAATGGGCGAAAAGGACACCCCTGATTTAAGCATTGATATATATTTATTGCTTCTTTTGATGTTTTATTTCCGCTTTTTATTCTAATTTTTGTTTCAACATACAAAGTTTGTATAGCTCTTAATAAATGATTTGGAAATACTTTCCCATTCAAAATATTCCGAATATCTTCAGTTTATAAATTACGTAAAGGAATTTGACAGCGCAGACGATATATGTACTAGGAATAAAGGTAAAGGTACGTATCACGGAGGGGCCTCCGGAACTGGAGCAGATAACCGCATGCAGGCTTGTCGGCCCTTTATGCTTCCAACGTGACCCTGGGAGGGAAGGATGAGGGGAGAGATCGGAAGGATGACCAAATCCGGATGCTGACGGGCATAAGCATGGACGGGGTCCCTAACGTTTCCAGATAGAACGTATTCGACGCCACTCGGTCCCGGCGCAAAAGCCACCAATCCCCAGAGTCCTCCGGAGCGGAGCCCCACCCTGAGGAGAGACCTAACTGAGCGGTACCGCAGCGACGCCACGGAAGAAACCTTTACAGAGAGCAAGCCACCTCCGAACGTCGCCTGGTCCTGCAATCCTGAAATAGATGACAAGGACGATAATGGGAACAGGAAATGAGAGGAAGGAGAGTCGTGGTAGAAGATAAACCACCCTGCATTCGCCTGGAGACCCGGGGAAATCACGATAAATCTATGGGCCAGAGTGGGTGGTCCCCGGGGATCGATCCCAGGTCCTCCCGAATGCGAGCCACAGACGAAACCGCCTGAGCCATCCCACTCGGTTGTACTAGGAATACTTAGCTGTCTTACACAGCGTTGCAAACATGGCTTTTTAAGCATCGAATGACAATTTAATTGATTACATGTACCCGCCCCCGTATTCTTTATGAAATTATTGGACAATGAGCTAGAAGGTTGTGAATCGTCTCCTTTTCCCATTGTAACGGTAACTTCATCAAGTCCTAGATGTGTGTGAAACATCGGCGAATGTTGTACTTCTTACATCCATAACAACCTTCCAAATTTTGCTGTTTAGTCTGTAGGCAAGTAGCTTTTTGCGGCGAAAGAATTATCGAAATCGTAGTGTAATTTTTAGATAAAAACCTGTGTATCGTTTCTTTGGTCCCGTAGTTATTAATAACTTGAAGGATTCACATTCTTCGAATAATACAGAAACCCCTGACATCAATATTCAACGAAATAGGGGTGAAAGCGGTACCTACGAAAACTCTCCAACCGAAGCCACCAATTTAAACGTTTTGGAAATAACACATAGCACGCAAACAACGGGAAAATAATGTTCTTGGATGTTAATTATAAATATACGTTTTCGAAATTTTATGAAAAGTGGCTCTGACAATTTAGATTAAAATACCATATATTAAAGATATTTACATGACATATAAATTGTGTACCTTAAATTTTCTGAGAATAACTTGTAAAGTCCTCTTCATTCGGAAAAAATTTATATAATCTTGCATAACTTTTAAACGTTAAGCGATAGACGAAAACGTACTACACAAAAAAATTTAGATCTGTTTAAAACATACAATTTATTTTAAATAGCTTTTTGCTGCATTGCCATTTTCGAGATATCCGTTATTAATGATTCGAATTGTCCAGTATTTAGTCATACTTTTAAAGTTCTGTCGATTTTCAGTTGTTTCTTGCAATGTCATAGAAAGAGTATGGAATTTTAAAGCCAGCGTATAGCGTCCAGCTTTAAAACATTTAACTGCCGTCATTCCCTTCGTATCTACAGGATGTAACAAATATGTATGTCAATAATTTGCGAACACATTCCTTGTGGATTAACGATTAAGGAATCTTATACGAACATAGGTC
This sequence comes from Deroplatys truncata, assembly GCA_030765065.1. NCBI lineage: Eukaryota > Metazoa > Arthropoda > Insecta > Mantodea > Mantidae > Deroplatys > Deroplatys truncata. The sequence continues at coordinate 124,292,321 of CM060978.1, forward strand.
CAAAAATTGTTTATTTTCGTTTTAGAGCATCTTTTCTACAGCTGCTCCCCATACAAGAACACCCATTGACAGAACCGTGGGGAAACAGGAAATCATAGCAAATGTTCAAAATGACCTCCATTAGCTCCAATGCATCCTCTACTCGCCGTCGCACGGACACTCTAATGCGCTGAGTTAGGTCTGGACAATTTCGTATTGTCTGGCAGGCTTCCACAATACGAGCACGAAGAGTCTCTGCATCTGGAACCGGAGTTGCATAAACAAGAGATTTCAAATCTCCCCACAAGTAAAAAATCTAGCGGGTTTAAGTCAGGCGAGCGTGGAGACCACGGAATTGGTCCACCTCTTACTATCCATTTACTATGGAACTTACTATTCAGAATCTGAATATAATGGGACTTAATTTACGTCCTTGTCTTAAACCGGACTTTTGTTCTGTTGCCTCCGTAATCCCTTTTCCTCCTATCCTCACACAAAACTTTACATCTTTGTATATTTTCTCTACTTCCCCTATGAATTTCTCACTTACCCTTTTTATTCCCAATGCCATTATTTATTTTCAAAGTTCGCGAAAAATATGTACACTCTTTCTTTTTTCTTGCCTAACATTTGTCCACCAATGATTTTATTATAAACATGTTGTCCACCGTTTGTTTTTCTTTCCTGAAATCTGCTTGAAATTCCAACAACTTCCTTTCTTACTCTGCCCAGTCTCTCATTCTGTCCGCTAGCATCCCTGAATAAATTTTTCCCAGTATGGACTTATGCCTGTATAATTTTCGGTTTTGTTCATTCCTCCTTTCCCTTTATAATAGGGACTGCTATACTTGTTTTTCAACTTGCTGGAATCTATTTAATTTCTTTTACTTTATTCAGCATCTTTGTCAAAATTTATTACCTTTTTTCTTTTCAGTGTATTCCTTCCAAAATTCCCCTGGTATACATCGAATACTACCGCCTTCCCTCTTTTGAATTTTCTTAGCTGTTGGTATATCTCTCTTTCTGTGAATCTGCCACCCAGGTTCTCATTTTCTCACCCTATTTGAACCATCCTGGCCTTGTCTAACCTTATTTTGCTGTCATTTCCTATCATCTCCTGAAATACTCCAGCCACTTCCCTGGCGTAATCTCTGTTTTCGTCATCCCATTTCTGCTTGCCCTCATTACTGATTCCCATAGCTTCCTGAAATTCTTATTTTTCTCTGCCTCCTTTATTTTAAGTATTAATCTTTCCTGCTATTTCTTTCTTATATTTTCTCATAGGCATTTATACCCCCACTTGCTGATCAACCAATTTTTCCTGTCCCGCTCCCTTTCCAACTCTCTCCATCTCATCAGGTCTTTATATACCTCCCTTTTGGTTTTCCTACGTTCCTCGTCAAACCAACCTTTTGTCTCTTATTTGCGACATATCCCCCCACCTGCATCCCCTTGGCTGCTCTCACCACCAAATTTTCTAATAATTGTAACGCTTTTTTGGTATAATTTTTTGTAAGCTATAATTTAATTCCTCTTTCTATTATTTTACTAACTTCCGAGTTTAATTCCTTTTTGAATTATTCCCTCTTCTCTTCCTTACACTTAAAAGATTATATTTCTTTAATTTCACCGCCTCTTCTGATTTTATTTCTTGCCCCACTACTCTTAGGTCTAAAAATGTGGGAAGTGGCGATATTCACTATCTCGTTTCCGGCCTTGAAACTTTCCAAGCTTTCTTCTATCCCTTCACTCATCAATATGTAGTCTATAACACTTTGTCCATTCTCATTTGCGAATGTAAATCCTCCCTCTTTATTTCCCTCCATTAATCCATTGCATATTTTTAGATCGTTTCTCTCACAAAATTCTAACAACTTCCTCCCTTCATTGTTTATGCCATAGTCTCTACTAGCCCTTTCCCTGACTTCTTCCTTCCTGCTCCTTCTAAGTATTCTCCTCCTCCTCGTCTGCCTTCTCTTCACCAATTCTGTGCTCAGAAAATGAAGTAAATAGGAAACTAAAACGCTCTTAGAAATATTCTGTATGTCCGCTAATAAGCGATAGAAGTAGGGAAAGTCATGTGAATGTAACGGAATAGTTTTTCTCTTGGCCATGCAAAGAGAACAGAATTTTAAAGCCATCACATAATGAGTTAATGACCCACTCTTAAAAGATTTGACTATCGCTTAAAGCCTACTGCATTCCCCTAATTCCCTTGACGTATAAGGAAATATGAAATAAAACAATTTCTGAAAATGTTTATCTGGATTAACTTGAGGTAAATAGAAGAATGAACATTTGTAATAATAATAATAAAAATAATAATAATAATAATAATAATAATAATACCAATTTGTTGAAGAGTGGGTAGAGAAAGTCATGTGAATGTAACACATCAGATAATTTTTTTCAAGTGTCAAGTCGCTATTCGTTTTTTCTTGTAGCATGCAAACAGCATGAATTTCAAAGCCAACACATAACGATCCGCTGTTTAAAAATCTGATTTTAGCATAATCTTTGTTTCTTATACCTAACGGAAACGATAATTGTGAATGTGTAATGCACGTTTATTTCGATTATCAAGGGGAGATAAAGCAACAAACGTTTGTAAGAATAGTTTGTAGGGGAGTGAGTAGAGAAGTCATGTGAATGCACATAATCTTTTTACACGCATTTTCTGTTTAATGACGTCTATTACTTTCCACTCCATCCTATTCTCAACAGAATGTCAAAGCTATCTTCGCAAGCATGTCCTTTTACGATATGTTCGTGTTCCAGCAGACAGGACTTGTTAATGCTCTTTAGTCTTTTATTAATTTGAAATTAAAATTATAAGGTATATTATACGCCACACTGTTGCGAAAAACAGTGCTATTCGAATGGCAAAAGAACTCTAAAAATCGTTTGAGTGGTTTCCGGGATTACTGTATATGCGAGCGCACACAAATTTTCTCTCTTTAAAGTAATAGTACGTATAAATTTTATGCATCAAAGAGGCACGCTTCAACACCTGATAACAGCAATAAAATAAATTTGTGGAGCAAATGGAATTTGTTCAATAGGGGTGTAATGGCAAAAGTAATAATTTGTGGGGTTGTGCAAAAACACTCCGCATCTTCAATAAGAACGCGAGGTAAATATGCTTGTTCCAAAAACCAAAATTAAGATATTTAGCATAATGTGCTGCTAAATTTAATATTCAGTGTAAAGCATATACTCCTTTCTGAATGTGTGTTAAAATGGATCGGTTTCTGAAAGCTATTTCTTAAACAAAATTGTATCACCATTTAAGAAGGTCATTATAAGTAGCCCTAAAACACCAAATTAAAGCTTTAACCGGTCAGCTTGATAACCAGAATTCGAAACCATGCCCTAGCATACGAGGAAAGAAAGAACGTTACCACAGAGCCACGCTAGTCGTGGTTAGAAAACGGCTACATAAATAGCTACTTATTAATTTGTGTATGTATACGAAAGATAATGAAAACTTGATACTCCTTCTTAAGTATTTATCATATCGAAATTTTGTAAAGGACGAAATCTATCAGAATCGTTATACTGTAACATTTTACATGCACAGAATAGCGACTTAGTACTTGACAAAAAACAGGTATTTGAAAATTAAGCTTTATAATATCTCGGAAATGGTAAATGCCACAAAATTATTCGACCTAATGATTTAACGAGATCTGTGCGTTTTGTGTACTAAGTTTTGTTTGTCTATTTAGGTTTACAAGTTATACAAAATTATACAGAATTCATTCAGACTAAAGAGAACCTTATAGGATATTCGCAGAAAATTTAAGAATGTTTATTGTATTTGTCATAAAGATATCTTAAACATACGGTATTTTAATAAAAATAGAGCCATATTTAAAAAATATGAGGACAAATGTTTCATTCAAAGAGTAATTTGGGACGGAGAGATATTCTTGAAAATCTTCCATGGAAGTTACGAGTTTTGGTATTTATCCGATATTTGAGCTATGCTGTTCACAGACAGACACACACACACACACACACACACACACACACACACACAGACTGGCCTTTTCTAAAAATGCTTTTTTTTTATTTATTCAGAGAATCTCAAAACGTGCATTTACAGTCAAATATCGATATAGAAGTCTTGGTTGAAATATTACACTTCCACTTCTAACTATAGGTAAGCAGTAGAGAAAGAAACTTTTCCAAACTTTAAACTGAGAAAGGCTTCAACCCATGTTCAAACTGCAATGGCAGATACAATGCTGAGTATCTCCTACGTAAAGCATGTGTAAATGTAAATGCAAAATATTAGGCTGAGGGGTTTGGAATGCGCATATGGCGAAGTACTCCATGTCATATAAATGTGTTTTGTACCCTACTTCATTGATTGTTGAATGTTTAGCTAACATTTCCAAGGCTATAGTGGACAAACAACCGTTCTCTTCATCGGTGTCACAATCCCATGGAGTGCTTCTCAAGGACATTACATTATGAAGAAAAGCAATTCTCTTCGGATGGATGGAATCTGCTAAACATTTTATTTACTACGCAGGTTAACTTTTCCATTTTTAATATCAACCTTGTCATTTTTAAATACTCTTATTCAGGTTTAAATTTCTGTCAGATCTCTTTCTAAAGATTATCTGTCAAATTTGTTGATAGCTACCAGTTATGCAGAAGTTTGGTTGTCAGATGAGACTGTGGATGGATGCAATTTTCCAAACATTTTATTTACTGTGAATGTTCACTTTTCCATTTTTAATATCGAGCTTGCTATTTTTAAATACTCTTATTCAGGTTTAAATTCCTGAGAGATCTCTTGCTAAAGCTTCTCTGTCTGATAGCTATCAAGTATGGAGTTTGGTTGACAGATGAGAGTTCAATAGGTATGCTAGGTTTAACAAAAAGTTGCTAGGTTAATTAAGTCATGATGTTGTCGATGTTGATATAGGAGTTTTAGTAATCATTGCAAACTTTGCTGCATTTGGAGACAAATCGATTTTGACAAGTAGTTACCTCCTTGAAGACTTGTTTTTGTTCCACCTGATCGATCTCACTTTATCACTACTCTAACCAGCTTTTCCTCGTGAATACGTGGCAGCTCTTTTAAGACTTCTCTTCTTTTCTCGGAGATTGAAACAAATGACACTCAGTATTGTTTGTGACTAGCAGCAAATTGCAGCTGTCATTACTATTAGGTCCATTCGCATAGTCCAGTTAAACCCCAGAAGTTCGGCTTGAAACACTCACCGTGGTATTTAAAATAAAATTGTCAAAATGAAATATCACACCAGAGAATACTTATTTCTAAATACTAACATATTTCCCTTGATAAATTAAGAAATCCGTGAAACGGGGATTACCTTATAAATCAATATTCCTATTCCATAATTTCTTGTACTACCCACGTCATTTTTGTAGTGATAGTTTTTGTATTCTATGGGCTATCAACACAATTCGTGTTTATTTGTTGCCTGTGTGGCGCAGCAAAATCAAATTGCGACGGAAACAGCATCAGAATGCACAATACTGGACAGACATGGTAGAAGTCGGGTTATATCATCCTCACTTTCACAAAATAAGCGTTATTTGTTTAGTAGTTTGGTATATAACTACTACACATAGTGCTGAAAACTCCTGTGACTCAGAGTCTACTTGAGAAATAGTATCTAAAGGAAGTACCTTTTGGATTCAGGGGGTCTCAAAACATATATTTCCGGTGAAATCTCGGTATCGAATTTTTGGGTGGAATACAATACTTCCCCTACTTACTATATGTAGTAGAGAAAGTAATAAGCAAACAAAAATTTATTTGTAAGAGAGAGAGAGAGAGAGAGAGAGAGAGAGAGAGAGAGAGTAATTAACAGTTTTATTTTGACTGGGGCACCTGCTGTGAACAAAATCTTGCTATGTGCCCTGGTTTGCCACACCTAAAACAAATCAGGGATTTGGCGCCGATCTGGAGGTGGTAAACGTGGTTGCCATTGTCCTCTCTGTGTGGAAGATGATAGTTTGTTCCTCTCAGATGAGATGATGAGTTCAGTGCATATATCTGGTTGGCCAACTGATCCACTTTTGCAGCTAACTCGATGACATCATTAGTAGGAGGGCCTGGAAGAGCAGACAAAGGTGAATGACCTGAAAGGAAAGGGTTAGTAGCCCCAGCTGGTGAAGTCAGAGGTAGAGGAGACGAAGCATGAGCTGTAGGCAGTACCTGTGCAGTGGCTAGATGCTCTCTTTGTGTCATAAAATTGTGCTTTATCCACCCGCTTAAGAGACTGTAAAAGATCTACAGTCAGAGGGTTCATTGGCAGGATAACGTTTACATACTCAGGTTTCAGACCTTTTAGTAAATTTCTTATTTGCTCAGTTTGAGTCATACACACATACATGGACTACGCACGCCACATACACAAACCACTCACTCTGAAGACACACACAAGACTGACTCCAGACTGACTGTACTAGTGACGCCACATGACTGACGAGGTGGGGGAGGGAAATGCCTCGTCGGACGGAATTCAAACTCCCATTCAAAATGATTATACACGACAATGTTATTGCTACACAGCAATAAAGTGTCCGACGCGACAATGCACACACATACGCTACAGTATTGTATTCCACCAAAAAACTTGTATTTCGAGATTTTACCGGAAATATGTGTTTTGAGGCCCCTGAACTCCCCGAAAGCATTTTTTAGAAAAGGGTGCATATGTGTTCCGTGTGTGTGTCTGAACAGCATAACTCAAAAGGGAAAAGTGATTAAATACCATACTTTAAGTTCAGCATCATCCAAGGGTGCGACAGGAATATTTTCAAGAAAATCTCCCACTTAAATACCCTTTACATGGAAAATTATTCGAAATTTTGAATTTCTCAGAAACTAGTATAACGATTTTGATTAAATTATCATATGTTTAAGATATTTTCATGACAAATGAAATGCAAATCTCGAGTTTTGGGAATAACCTCGAAGTCCTCTTTATTCTGAATGACTTTTGCATAACTGGTAAACCGTAAGAGTTACACAAAATCGTATTACTCAAAAAAATGTAGATCTCATTAAAGCACACAATTATTTATTTTTACTTTCCATTTTTCTTTCTTTTTTGGGAGTAATCATTTCTGAGATATTCCTTGTTATTGGTTTGAATTTTCAAGAGCTTGTGTTTTTATTCTACGTTATTCTTTTTTTTTCTCGTGGTCATGCAAAGAGAACGGAATTTCAAAGCCATCACATAGGACCAGCTCTCAAAAGAGTTCACTATAGTTTAAGCCTACTGTATTTTTCTATCCCACTGTACGTACCTACAAGAAAACATGAAATATACAATAAAACCATTTCTACAAAATATGTTTATCTCGAATAACATAAAGCAGATAGAATAATAAGCTTTTGTAATCATACTTTGTTGAAGAATGGGTAGAGAAGTCATCTGAATATAGCACATCAAATTTTACTTTTTGTACTGCTTACCTATAATAGGTAGAGGAAGCATTGCATTCCACCAAAAAATTTGATATGCAGATTTCATTGGAAATACATGTTCTGAGGGCCCTGAGTTCAAAAGAAAGCATCTTACTTTCTCTACCACGTACATAGTGGGTTGATGTGGGAATATTTGGTCTTTGATTTTATGAGGGAGTTTGAAAGAAAAAGCTTCTCGGCTACCTTCGGTAATGCAGGTAGGCTCTAAGAAAGGTTTCTCGGAAACGAAGGCTCTCTTCTCAGAATGTGTGGATAAGAGGTAAATAAACATTGATAGTTCGTTCCTTCACTGCCTTTTATGTTTCTGCATATAAAAAACAACTTTTCCCTCGTTCCCTCGCGCAAGATTCCACGTTTGCTAAATCCCACGCTCATAGAAAATTTACTCAACTATCAGTATTATTCCCCTTATCCTAATCGTTTTCCCAGTCCTAGCTTAGCTGACGGTGAAATTCGCCTAACTCACATGCTCGCAGCTGAGTCACGGTTTGCGCACAAGACAGAAGTTACGATATTATGTAACACTGTTGTTTACATAATGGGTCAGGAAGGTTGGCCGTGGGAATCGAACCCACGACGTTACCGCCTGAGCCATTCCGTTAGGTTTCACGATGCAATTTCGCCCACCTCGCAGTGGCTGTGGAATACCACAAATGCCACCTGCTCTGGTGGCCGTATAGCCCTGTTAAACCAGGATGAGAGAAACAGCACGTTTATCAACGGCCGCTGTCATTGCTAAAGTATGGATGGATGCGCCGTTGTAGGGTACTAGTAGCGATTGACGACCTATTTCGGTGATGAATGGAACTAAGCACAAATGTGTGACAACAAAAAAACAAAAAAAAAAAAACAAACGAAACAAAATAATTATAAAAGAATCAAGTTTATCACCAGTAGTTTGAAGCGTTGGCTGTGATATGGATATATCTTCATAATCTAACGCTCAATTTATAACAAATGTTGTGGAAAATCTACATAACTTTAAGTTTATGTAGATATCGAAGATGGAAGAAAGAAAATAAAGGGGAACAATATGTATAAGTTATCACTGAGATTTGAACCTAGGTGTACCAGTACCCAAAGCGCGTGTGTTACCTCTGCGGTATAGGTATATGCTTGAGTTTCAAAAGCTCTGTTGCCACATCCAATTAATGCTAGGCGCTATAACAGCAGCCATAGTATTTATGGTAACATGATTTATTTATTGTATTCAGGGTACTTGATGGCATATGATTCAGGTCATTGGTTGCTTCGTTCGAATAGTTTTGGTTACTCCTTCTATGAACATAGCAGCAGACAGAAATACTTTTGCGTTCTGTTGACGTATTGGCTAACGTAGAATGGCGAGGATAGTACTACATTACGTGAGGTTTAAGTTGAAACATGACCATTTTGACACTACTTGACCGATCTAGGAGAGAGGGGTGTGCTAATGATGGTCCTAGTGCTGAGAAACCCTGTCACAGTCACCCTTCACTGCCTAGTCTTTCAGTATCAGTTGTAATAAGTGTTGTTGCCAGCTGCACTTTTGGCAGTGAAAAATAGAAAATATCCTGATGCCTTCGGCTGTTCTTACTTCGGTGTCACCCGCTTGTAACAATACCCAATTGTATTGCTACCAGTGGATTTGGTTGTTCTCTTCCAAATTTCATGTTTCAAACTAACCCAGATTTTAAATAGTAAGTTTCATAGTGAAGGTTTTGAGACTAGGAATTTAAGGATTACCAACCGTCGTGTGGAATACAGTCTATCTCATTCTACTTCCCATGTTTTCCAACTTTAGCAAATCAGTGTCGTGCGGTGATATTCCCAGGGGGGATAGCAATAATGGAATTGTCACGACACTATTTAACAAATCTACACAGGAGAAAAATATAAAGAATATGTTATAGGTAATATGTGTTAGAACGAAAATACAGCTTACCACATTCATCTTCATCTGTACAACAACGGAATCCTTCTCTCTCCTTTTCGGGCAAATGTATCTATGACATGATCATAAAAACGTCTTTTACTCTGGATTCTGTGCAATAGAGCCTTTTCGATTGATAACAATGAAAGATGGCAAAGCCTGCTTTCGCACTGTTCCGTACGTAACTCTTTGCACGTTTTAAACAGAAAAATGTACTACTGTAGAATTGCTCACTGGAATTGTAGTTATGAGGCAGAATAATTTGTAAACTTCTGGAAAAGCTTCTTTTCCTAACTTGGTGTCTTTCGAAAACGTTGTAATCTCAGTCACTGTCAAGCCTGAAAAGTCTAACAACCTATAAACAGCCACTAATTCACTTCGCAAATTTTCGAAATGAAACACATTTTTTTAGGCTCATTTTAGAGATGTAAACAAAATTTCAGGAAATCTAGTTTTCAAAGACTCAGACCTTTTCGAATCAAGTAGCTCAATAAAGTTTAGTTCTTCAAAATCACGAAATCCCTTTTCCATTTGGCTATCGTGTCAATTATCTCGTTGTAAAGAAGCAAATATTTCATTCTGGGATCCTTCATTTCACTTCCCGGCGTCTCTTTCTAGCTTCATTCTCATTCCTGTTACTTTCTACTAGTGTTGCGTTCATATTATCAAAATTGTTTCGAGATTCTTGTGAAAGAAATGGTCTCTTTCACTTTCGCAGTGCAATAATTTACATCAAAAACCTTTGTCTGGAGAATACTGAATAATGTATCAGCGAGAGCAAAAATTGACTGAAAATTTTCAATAGAAAAGAAAATATGAAATCCTTCACTGATGCTAAATATCCTCTGGCACAAATAAAGGTATCACTATCCCAGGAGACTAGGTTATCAACAATATGTTAAAAAGCTGAGGTCAGTTCTGTCTTATTTTCACGCAACGTGTTCACAATCCAGAGTTGTAGCTGATGCAACGCGTAGCTGATACCGATCGAAACCTCTTCTTGACTTCCGATGCATTTATTTGCATCTACACGCTTTTTTGAATGAGAAGAGAGAGAGAGAGAGAGAGAGAGAGAGAGAGAGGGAGAGAACCACTCAATGTCTTGAAAAATATTTACATTTCTTTATGAATTCCACTGAATGCGATAAAACTAGGTTAAGTCGATGCGCGTAACAGTGGAGGAATAGCGCATTGGGAAATGTTTTCTCACTAATGCTTGTAACCCATTTAAATGACCAGAAAATGTAGCCCCGTCATATCCATGAGCTACAGCTTGTTCTCAGACTCAAACTGGAAGTCTGTAAGGATTTTATATATATGCTCACTTAACGCAACAGCAGAGCGATTATTGCTGAAATCTGTAAAGCCTAAAAATCTCTTCTGAATTTCACCCTCATTTACATAACGAATGACATTGGAAAAATGAGATAATTTTTCAATATCTGTCGTTACGTCCAGCATTAAGGCAACAAAAGGTGCACTTTTTTACTTGTTTACTTATTATATATAGCATTACGCCACTAATACTTTCAGTAATATCGTTTTGAATTCGATTTGACGTTCCTTTGAAAACGAACGTTCCTTTTGTGTGTGTCTAATTCGATGTCATATTTGGATAGCACGTGCACGAACTCAGTATAGCTTCGCGATTAAGGGATTCATCATGCTCGTTATGTCCTGTAAAAGGTAGCTCTTGCTTTGCCAGTAATCAGGTTATATCGATTAATCGTTTCATTATTTCTCTATTAGAGTCATTTTTGACATTGTGTTTCAAAACATCCGACGTGCATCCGACCTGCGACTGAGTTGAAAAACTAACCTTGCTTTACCAAACGTTTTCAGTTTCGCTATTGCAGATAAATGTGATTGCGTCTTCTCATGTCGAATCTTTGCTTTGTGAACATTAATGATCCAGAGAAACCTATACCATTACTATACTTCTCTATCGGTTTCAAAAAGAATACAAGAACAGCAAAATAATTTATTTTTCGTTTTACATGCAGTTAGCCATTTTGAAGAATTGTAGTATTAAATTTTAAAATGACGTACATAGTTTTTCATAGTACTCATAGAAACGTCCGGAGTGGGCCTACTTTTTACTACAATATCTTGCTTTTCCTCAAAACCCAAAGTTCCTAACGAAGTACCGGTACTTAACAAACTATCCAAAACACAGCATTGTGACTGTTGGCAGGCGTGACTGGTTGCACTACCGGATGGCAGTTTGTTGATGTGAGAAGCAGAGGACTTATATCTTGAATCGAGTCCCTTTTCATGTTTACTAAACAGCGTAAAACACACAATATTGTTTTAATCCGTGTAACACTTCACAGGCACATTTTCAACACTTAACTCATAATACATAAAAACAATAAATGCACTAACATATTCTTTCTAAGAAGAATGGATACACAGAAATTGTTCACTAGCAAGCCTCCGACTGTGTGGTATTTTAATATAGCACGAGGAACATACAATGCAGCTAGTCCTAGGCGAGCTGATGGGTTGTTGTTGGCGGCAAGGGAGGGGTAGAGTGTTGTCTAAGGTACAGGCGCAGAACAAACGAAAAACAGATTTGTGTTGTGTCTTCTAAAGTTAAAATATGATATTTAATAAAATTTATATGTAAGCTGATGATATTTAGGGGACTAGCCTAGTTCTAATAGTCACTGACTGCACGCCCCTGAAGCAAATGTACAATAGTTTGCCCCACCACCCCTCTTTCTTTATCAGGAACAAATAAAAATGCGAGACGTGGTTCATGACAGAGCCACATAACATATGCCACAGAGACTGTTAATAAAGTCTAGCTGCATGCTGGAAATATCGACTTGTGTAAACCGCTCGCAATACGAAGTGGGACTTAGAAATATTTACCCTCAGAATATGTTCAATAATTTTTTCCATGACTGCACTTTGCCATAATATTTATACTGCCTAGTTACGGAGACTATGACACTAATAAAATTGTTCATCTTTTTCTTCGTACTAGCTCTCTGCATGCATCTTTCAACTAGAGAACCAACGGGTGTGTATATAGCCAGCCATAAATGTGTGACATTTAGGATTTGTACTACGAACCCAGATAAACTGTTAGATACGTACACTATAGTTTACCTAATTGAAAGATATTTTCTCCTATACTACCAATGGATTTTAACTGACGCCTTAGTTTCTGCAAGATCGTATTACATTGGCCATAATCCATACCAAATATAGTAATTTTGAGCTTGTAACGTAGGCACATCACTCGTTTATTTCTTTCCATTTTTTCTTATTAAAATAAATATTTCAGCAGTGCTCATTTGTACAGATTATTAGGGATTAGAGCATTACAGCGTTCTAGTTATTTCTATGAAAATAGCTAATCAGTATTCATTAAAAGCACGTTTGTTTACGTAAAGAGCTTAACTTCAGAATTCAGTCATAAAACAATGAAGGAACACAAGTATGTTCCTCAATCTACAAACGCCGATCTCTGAAATAATATTAAATACTTTCATTTTATGAGAAAGAATACTAAAATTCATTTTCAGATGTAAAGAGATGTGTTCTAAAATGTAATGAAGTGTAAATAGGATACAAAAAAGAAGATGAAACAAAAATACTTTTGTTCTCGTAATGAACAGTTTCAGTAGAGGTCACCTACCACTGAGTGCTATTAGCTTCCACACAATTACAAGGATGATATTTTTGAAGGACAGTCAGAGTAAGGAACAGGAATAATGGAATTTTATGCACTTGCATGGAATTTAAAACATCAAAAAATTATGTATATTGATAAAGAAACTCCAAATATCCAGTTTCCTTAAGCACAAGAGCACCAATGCCATTGAATTTAACCATTCATCTAAAATAGCAGTTCAAGGTTAGCTTTTTATTAATACAGTAACAACTTCGTTCCACAAAACTAAAGCAACACCACATACGCTGTTTCATTTAGTATTGCCCTAACTTAGGTAATCAGTAGTTCAGCTACAGATCGACTTAAAACAGTTTTACCACGCTTCGTGCATACTTGGACGTAAAATGGTAAATAAAAGCACAGAAATCTTCGAAATAGGAACCTGCTACATTGGCTTCCACTGCGATGGATTTAAATTGATACCCTCCATGCCTGAACGATACTCATCCACAAAATTTATGCATTTACTTTCTTGAAAGATAATACACACGCTCATAAAAGTAACATATTTTCTAGAGCTTATAGATTACAAATCCAATACGACGTACAGCCATCTTTATTTCTCTTTTATCTCTATTACACAGGTTGCGGTTAAACGCTTAGCTAATCTAGAGGATAATTTTCCAGACTATATGCGGAAGTCGTTATAAACGCTTTTAACCCAAGTTTCAGATAAATGTACAGACTATTGGCACACTTAAAACATTGTGTTTATCTGACGATCATAGTATAGGCCCTTAATAATATTAAATTATTTTTATCTCTTTTGCGGCCTCGTGTGACAATATTCAAGTTCAGTATTGTGATGTGATACGCTACGGTACTGATACCGTAAAGAGCCAGTCACTTAGTGTCAAGAGTGACATACGTAATCATGCCCACTAAGTGAAACTACAACTTTATCATAGTTCTAGGTATTATCACTATTCGTTCTCCGGGCTCTTTCTTGATACCTTCCGATCCTAGAAAGAAGCATGTCGTAGAGTTCTGCTGCCATTGACACCTGTAACGTGATCAATGCCGTCTCTAACTCTGAAGTGAAAGGGTAACGACAGCAAACCGCTGTGGTTATGTGCTAAGTACGGCGCCAACAGATTAAGCGGCCACGCTCTTATCGGCTCCTGGTCTCGTGCGCGAATCACTCGCCTGCTGAGATTCCAGTTCCCGCTTTTGCGTCACATATGTCACGCCATGTGTGACAAACGAAGGCAGTAGATAATGTTATTCGGTGGTTTTCAGTTGTGTGTTAGTCCAGTCATGGTCCAATTTACTACAGAGCAAAGAGTTCTCATTTTTGCAGCTTTATACAACACGAATCTCTGTCTCTGTGTCTTAGAGCATTTCGGGAACACGTTCCTGATGTTGATCTGCCTCACAGAAGTACAGTTCAAAAAATAGTCAATAAATTCAAAAGTACGGGATCAGTGCTAGATCGGAGAAAAAAATAGAAAACGTAACGTTATAACAAAGGAAAAAATAGATATCTGTGCGCGGTTAGAACGTTCGCCACGAAAGTCTCTCTCGAAGTTAACGCAGCAAACAGGAGTCAGCTATGGGTCAGCACAACAATAAATAAAACTATTAAAATTACGCCCTTACAAAAGAACAGACGCGCAGGCCTTGAAGGAGAGGGATCTGCGGAGAAGGATACAATTTTGCACCTGGTTTCTGGAATCTTTGCGTAGCGACAACATAAATTCACAATTTGTGTTATTCAGTGGTTTCACTTGAATGGACGAATTAACTCTCAAAATAATCACTACTGGGCAACTCAAAATCCAAAAACTCATACATCGAAGTCCATTACATGATCCTAAGGTCAGTGTTTCATGTGCTGTGAGTGGGATTAGAATAATAGGTTCTTTGTTGTTTCACGAAACAATTAATGGTGCACGCTACCAGACCTTAATTTTGTAACAGTTCTTCCCTCAGCTGACAGATGAAGAGCGTATGCACGGTGTATTTCAACAAGACGAGACTACTACAGCCCATGCAGCTCACACTTCTTTGATTGCAATTGTTGACGTCTTTGGTGACAGAATGATCAATGTAGGGATTTGGCCTACTCGATCCCCAAACCACACGCCTTGCGATGAAAATAATATACGGGAAGAAATAACCAACATATCCCAAGAAGAATTGCAACATGTTTATAGCCCGTTAAGACGCTGCAATGCCTCTCTTCGAGTATAGGAAGAACATTCCAACATATTCTTTGAAAAGGTAAGCAATGTAAGGGGTATTTAATATTGTAGTTTGTGAAATAATAATGGTTCTAGTAGACCTTGTCCGTTCATCTTATTTGTTTCGACGCATAAGATGGTCCGCGCGGGGATAATGTGTCGGGAGGAAAGCGGCGCGCGACCAGCATCCGTAAAAGCGTGGCCTTAGATATGGTTTGGAATGTTTTGGTCATTCTGTGTTCTGATCCTAGCCCTAACTTTCACACAGTAAAAGAATTCATTTTGAAAACGTATTAATTTGCTGTTGATATGGTTTGATAGCATAAGTAGTTGTCAGAATTTGCATTGAGCTACTTAATATGTCAGGATCTTAAGTACAGGTATAAATGTGTTCTTTTTATATGATTTTTTGTCCTAATATAAGAAATCGACTCAGCTGTAAACGTTTCACGAAAATGCTTCACATATATTACACACTGAAATTACAAAAGTGATACATGTTAGTGTGATTATAGAAATGTGAGATAAATATATAAAGTGTATGATATTGCTTCAGTATGAAGGTTAAGGTAATGACATATAAAGTTTTAATAAGTAATAATTCCAGTGTTGGAGGCGAAATAAACGGTGTTCTAAAATAAGAGGTTACATATTATGTTCTACTCAAGAAGTGAAAATTGTTTCTTTTCCACAGTTGCATACACATTAAAGTACACTCGAGAAATTTAAAATCTTGAGAACGTTTAGAAACTAGATTAAAACAAATTGGGTTCCATACATATATTGTAGGCACTAGTATCTGTTGCAGTTAGAGGTACGATTCAAGACATTTCTCAGTGTTAAAAATGCAAAACATGAAACAGCAGTTTTTTAAAATATCTTTTACTAAGCATATGGTTTTGTAAAAAAAAAACCGTATATCTAGAAAACCCTGTACAGTGTCGACGAGAAGTCCCCACTCCCCCTAGTATCGAATACTAATTGATTTATTTTAGCCCAAATACTTACGTACTAAGTGTCCAATATATCTGTATGTTCACCATATGAGCTGTAAACAGTGTTCCATATGCCTCCATGTTCTTCTTGACATATTCTTGAACATGTCTGGTGTTATAGTGCGAAATGCATCCTCAAAAATATTGTGCAGCTCTTCGTTTGTAGCATAACGACGTGCAGATACATGCGCCTTAAGACTCCCCACAGCGAGTTGTCGAGTGTAGTGAGGTGAGGACTTCTTGGTGGCCATTTCAAGGCAGCTGGTGTTGCTGATGAACCACAACCTATCCACCGTCCTGGAAAGTGTTCATTTAGGAACTCGCGCACTGCAAGAGCGTAGTGAGGTGCTCCATGTTGCTGCAGCCATATGCGTTCTGTGAAGCCCCCTTCCTCAAGCTGAGGTATTAACAATGTTTGTAACATGTGTAAATAATTTGCGCCATTCACAGTCCCTTCTAAAAAGTACGGTCCAAGCATATGTTGTGATGTCATCGCTGCCCACATCATTATGTGAGGCGGGTTCCTTTCTAACTCTAATGTGAAACGAGGATTCTCTTTGGCCCAAAAGACAACATTTCCAGCACGTGAGCTGCGATAAATCATACATTCATCTGAAAACGTAACCTTGGCACAGTTTACTGCATTTGGAAATTGAGTTAACAAAGCACGGCATGCTAAAGCGCACTCATTCTGGTCTCTATCTGATAACTTGTTTATGAACGTCGGTCGAAAATGTCAGAACTTGAGGTCTTTTCTCATGTGATATCGCATTGTTCTGAAGCACGTTTACGTGTCGACTTCATAGGAGATTGTTCAATCGAAGCAGAGACTCCGGCACATGTTTCTTCTCGTGTCTTCTTCCAGCCGCTCTGAGGTCTGTCTTTAGCATTGCCAAAAGCAAAAGCACGTCTTTCCCAATCCAGAATTTTTGCGGTGGAGACTTATTAAATCTTTCCCGGAATGCTCCCATAATCTGCCTTATTGTCTGCCCTGTTCGTGCACCCACACACTTGTCACTAACCGCTCCTCAATAGTATAACTATGACCACTCACATCTACCATGGCTACAAATTAAAACTCGACTACGAAAACATGTAACCATGAATTCCAACAATTGATAAGAAGTAAAATAGCTAATTAGCATAACAACATTTGATACTACCAACCTCCATAATAACATTTGATACTCACAGGGGTACGGGGTAGGGGACTTCTCGCCCAAACCGTATATAGGTAATGATACTTCTGCACTCAAATGCACAAACAATTTAATGGTCGGAACTTAATAGTGTAACTTTTAAAAGATTAATGCAGAACAGAAAATAATGTTTATGTAATTTTTTAAATAGTTTTTAGAAACTTTTCTGCGCCACATAGGTAATGCCGTAATATCAAAGCTGGATGATGATTATAATTAACGATTTTTCAATGAGTGATTACGGTGGCCCGTAACTACGTAATTGTTAAACTCCACTAAAGTTATTCACTTTAGTTACTGTCGAGCGCCACTGTTTATACCAAGATAAACAGAATTTAAGTTATAGGTTATGACTTTTATGTTATATATCATTAATATGAAGAAAGTTCCAGCTAGTTAGTATGTGTGATCGAGCAAGTATCTCTTATAGGGATAGCGGGTGAAAGGAAATACAGTTGGCAAATATAACACATCGCAAGTATATTTCTATGACAGCATTTAATATATATATATATATATATATATATTGTCATATAATTATTACAAATATATGGGAGTAAGCTGTTGTGATTGCCCTTCGTTGCCTCGCGAAAACGACTAAGTCCGTTATCTACACTTTCACAGAACCTCATCCGCACATAAAATTTAGTTCAGCATGAACCTATTGACTTCCTATAACGAGCTGTGAGATTTAATTCGCCTTTCCTACATAAGTACTGGTAATTGTTAGTGCACTGTACGCGAACACACCTCGCAGCAATCTGAGTCCCCCATGTGTAAGCTTACACTGTCTGTATTCCGTTGTAAAGTTTCAGCGTAGCTTCACTAACTTACGTTTAATATTTGAACCTTTACTCTTACATATTTCTGTTTGGCTGTCTTAAATAAATCAAACCTACCTCCTAGCTCTACTATTGGCTATTTCGAATATCACATGACTTTGCTACAACTACTAAGCGCGTTCCTTTTATCGCGTCGCTTCCATTTTTTTTGTGGTTCTCACACATTTTCCCCCCTGGCAATAAAATTTAATGTATTTCATCTGACTTCGGACACGGTATCCTCCCCCTGCACCACAGCGAACTCATAGTATACTTCCTTACTGACATAGTTACAATATTTCTTTCAAATTAAATATAAACACTCCTAACTACTACATAAACAATAAAAATGCAAGAAAATTAATTGGCCTGTAAGTCATTGACAGTTACAATTATTGCTTGGACTGACGAGTTGTTTAATTAATGTACATGTCTGAAAAATCCTGCCTCATAATCCAAAGAAGAAAACATTATTGTTTAAGAACGAAGTTTTCACAAGTAACCCGTTTTAACCTACGCTTAGATAACAGTATTATTTATATACTGAATATTAAAACATTTTCTTAAAGTCTGATAATTTTGGTTTATGAAATAAGCAACTTCAATCCCAGGGACCCGCATGTGGGATTTGTGGTGGACAAAGCGGCGTCTGGGCGGTTTTCTCCGGGTTCTCCGGTTTCCCCCGCCATTCATTCCACCAACTTTTCCATCGTCAACTTTCCTATCATCCATTTCGCGTCATTTCGTTTCATCTACTTCCTTCATCCCATACCAGGCATCGGGCTGATTACCCATCCTGGACATTCTGTCTGCTCCGTGTGAGTGTCTGCTCCTTGACGGGCCTCTGACCCCAGGCACCCGCCTGTAAGTCCTGGGGGTGTAAGTCCTACATAAGATGAGGTTAAATACCGAATGAATGAATGAAATAAGCAACTTTACCTCTCGTTGAACGATTTGCACACACCAGCAGCAGGCCACGTTAGTTATAATATTTATTATCACGAAAACAATTATTTCAAACAATTTCGATTTTCATATTTGATTATGCGTTTTGTCTCGCAGGATGGCGCCTACCACTTCTTTGAACCGAGATAAGACAGCAATTGATGCTCGGCGAATATGAGTCTATCCATAAGGCGCTGACGGCCACTTTGAGGGTCGTAGTAGCTAGCCGGACTGCACTCTAAGTCCAGCAAGGGCGAGGCCAACAAAATCCCCAGATGGAGCTCGCCTCACATAACCAAGTATTGTGTTTGAGATTGTGGTAAGTCCGGGTACCTATTGTGAAACTGTTGACGCCTCACACACCGCCAACACGAATAACGAATGACATTGTGGGGAGCACATCGGCGCCAATCCCACAAACATTTCGAATAGCCTAGCGTGCTCAAAAGTACAGTGTGTACTAGGGAAATCGTGCCGCGTACTGGTGGTCCAGTGGCCATGCAACCAACATGAGATCTGTCATAGCGAAGGGCCTGTAGTCAAAGAATCCTATCCGACTCTACTGCTCCTGATGGCCTGAACAGTTCGTGCAAAAGGCCTTACACATACGTCATCAGGTTGCTGGTGTTTGTCCCGAAGTGACCGAGTGGTACTCCATTGGCATATACTTGTTTGGCAGAAACTTTGTTCCAAAAAATTGACATTTGAAAATGTACAATTGGATACAAATTCAAAATAGGATGTTTTGGGTTTACTGACTTTCGATTTAGTATAAGTGACAGAATTTATAAAGTATGCTTTCAGAATCTGAGCAGAAATTGAAATTCTGTATTTGATGATCGCCATTCTTAAATGTGTTCATAAAAAACCGTACAGTTTTACTTTTGTTACTATAATTTTCTATCAGACTAATATTTTTCATAATTCTGTTCCTTTCAACCTTTTGCCTATAAGGTTTTCTATGTAAATAATGCCTTTTCTTTCATTTATACACATCATAATAGGTCATTAATTCACTTGAAAATCGTATCTTGTTTTCAGAGTAAGTATTGCTGTTTACTACACACTTCACTTGTTGAAAACATCACACTACGGATTAAAAAAATTAATTAAAAGTGTTCTCTACAATACAGAGCAATTCTCTTCATCAGCCTGTAGTCTCTGAGAAAGAAACTCGCGTGAAACTTGAAGCATTTTGCTTTTAAATGAAGAATTTCAATCACCAGATGGAAATACAGATACATTCAGCTGTTAAATTTGAAAGGAAAGAAAGAAAAAAAACGAATTTTAATTTGCAAATGCGCCTGTAAGACAGAAGCTTCAGGTTGCTGTTTAACATCACATATACATTTATCTTAATTATATCTTTTAATCTTGTGTAGATTTAACCCTGCGGTTAAATAAAGGATATATCTTTCTGTCTAGTGTAAATATGCAGACACGCAGGAATATATATATATATATATATATATATATATATATATATATATATGCTTTATCGATCTTTCCTTGACCTGTAAGGAAAGAAAATTCTATTAGATGAAATGGACTGCTGGAGTATTACAAAGGATCTGAGTTTTGCGCCATGTACGGCTTCAAATTCTACCCGTGAACAAACCAGGGCGAGATGACTCCGTGGTAAGGTTTGGGAGGAACTCAAATGGCTCGCGTTTGAGAGGAATTAAGATTAAGTACTAATTCCAACACAGATGATACTGGTTGGTTTATGGTTTTATCTGACTACACAATGAATGCCGGTTTGGTTAACAGCTTTACTCTGTGGATGATTTTGCACGTAAACTTCATCGCATATCCTAAACTTGTATTGTTTCAAATCTAATGTTGTAAGTCCTAGCTGCTCGTTTCCGTGTCTTTAACAAATTGTTCCTAACTCTCCCCTACATCTGTTTTATTTTCCCCGAATCAACACAAATTATGTGCCACATGTTGCCTAATGGGCAATTGGGAGGAAATTAAAACATTAAATTGAACGGACACAGACCATGAGCCTTGTGTTTGGCGCAGTTAAAGGTAAATTGATGCCAATGAAAAGTTTGTTCCCATTTCGAATGATCCTAAGAATGGTATGCAATAAGAGCATTCTTTAAATTCCGATTAACCGTCTCACTTTGCGATGTCTTAGGATAATACGGTATCATTAATATATGCTTAATACCACCGACATTGGACTTAAAACAAGCAGCATTGCCGGTAAAAGTTTCTTCAGGTACACTAAAGTAAGAGATAATCGCCTGCAACTCGCGAATAACATGTTATGTATTAGCCTCGTGAATCGGTTTTTAACCATGTATATGTGGACAATAACTAAGGCGTCCACAATAACTAAAGCGTGTTTATTACCGCATTGACTCCTAGGGAATGGACCAATACAACCTATAAGTAAGCGCTGCATGGCCTTCTCGGCCACTGAAGATGATAAATACCCTAACTTTATATTCTGAGAAGGTTTACTATGTTTACATATACAACATTGTCTTACTCTATCTTTAATATATTTGTCCATTCCTTTCCAAATAAATTGTTGCCTAATCCGCACCGTAATCTTAAATACTCCCAAATGTCCACCACATGATTCATCATGAAAGTACTTAAACAATTCTGGCACCAAAACCAAAGGAACTACAATCTTCAAACTTCCCTTGCGGTCTTTACAGCACAATACCTCTCCTTTAATGTCATACGGTTTATCCTGATCACCCTGTCATATCCTTTCAATTATTTCTTTTAATTGATAATCCGCATGTTGATACACAGCAACATCTTCTAACAATAGAGGGCAAAATCGCAATGCTTTACTTACAGGTACTTACTCATCGGTAGCATTTTGCGTTTCCTGAGAACCACACGTGCGCGATAAAGCGTCCGCTATACAATTATATTCACCATGGACATGTTGCACCTTATATTTAAAGCCTGATAATTTCAAACCCGAACTAGAAATCTTCCTACCCTTCCGTGGCTTCGCTAATACCCAGAAATGGTCTGGTTATCCGTCTCCAATAAGAATTTCACATGCTCCAAATAAAAACGGAACTTCTCCGTACCACATGATACTGCTAATGCCTCCAACTCGTATATCGAGTATTGCCGTTCAGTCGGGGATAATCATCTCGACGCATACGGCAAAACCTTCCACCCCCTTCACAAGGTTGCGGAAGTGTCGCGGAAATTGCTCCCATAGAGGCATCATTTGAAGAATAAAGCTCTTCGAAAAATCAGAAACGGCCAAAATGGGCGGAGAAATAAAAAAATGTTTCAACTTCACAAAGGCTTCCTCCTGAGAAGCTCTCCAGACAAAGCTACCGCCTTTCTTGCCCAATATGGGCAAATTTAGGGATAAATTTAGAGATATGGTTAACCATCCCTAAAAATCGAGCAATGTGTTTAACACTCTGCGGAAACGAAATTCACGAATACGCCCATTCAGTTCGGGATCAATTTTCAACCATTGAGAAGAAATAATATGATCCAGAAATTTTAATTCTGCGGATTTACTGTGAGACCGGCCCGATGGAGACGCAGCAACACCTCACGGACATGCCAAACATGTTCTTCAAATGCGTGTGAATAAATATACAGATCACCCAAATAATGATAGAGATAATCAAATTTAATATCTCCAAAAATCTTATCAAGCAATTGCTTCAAAACCGGAGCTCCTACGTCTAAGCAAATGGTAAGGAATTAAATTCGAATAAGTTATAATCCATAGCAAAGACAGTGTGCCGTTTAGGGCCCAGATGTAGCGGAATTTGTAATGGCTGCTATTTAAGTCCAATGGTGAAGAATTTATTAACCGCGAAATAATGTAACGATGTAACCTTTATAGCTTTATTTTAAGACAATGTGATTTTATGTATATATATCGTATACCGGGTGAGTCTTCTCAGCCTGCGGATTGAGAAGTTATGTAGTCCCGGCGTTGTACTGATTATGCCGTAAACACCGCCCACTGCATCGCGTCGTATCAATTTCGGCCAAATGACTGCTTTGCATTGCTGTGCGTGCAGTGACTTGCCTCGTAGCTCAACAGTGTGCGCATTGATATTTAGTGGCGAAGGTCCCAGGTTGAAATACTGCCACTTGAAGGTACTTTTTATGTTTAGTAAATTTAATGGGACTGGTAGATTGGCATGGAATTGTCGTTTCACTTAATTAGTTTAATTATGTGAATTTCATGAAACACAAATTATTACTTATTAGAATATGCAAATCGTTTTTCTAGTCCTAGTGCATCATGTTGTGCTAGAACGTTTCCAAAACAGGAACAGAAATTAGTAAAAAAACTCATTTATTCGCCGGCGTGGTTTAAAATTCCAACCTTCACCTGACTTTCCAGCATATTAACCTTAGCGCTACTAGAGCACGACAACAAGCATCACCGTACCCTAATCACCGGGCGGTGAGTGCGGTGTGAGCACGTGCATTTTGCATCATCTTTAAAATGAAGGGTTGCCTAGTTACCAATTTTCGGGATGAGAAAACTCACGCAGTATATCATTATGTGTTTGTCATACATATCCTTATGTAACTTAAATGTCGTGGCGGTTATGGTTTTATTTTTAAAGAATGTGAAAAATCTGATTTTATAAAGTTTGTGATATTCAGGACAAGTATTGTTTAAATAAATCCAGGAAACTGGATTTAGATTTTTGGGGAGTCATTTCCCAGATATTGCAGTAAGCATGGGTTTGTTGGCGCGATGTTTAGGGGAAACATCACATCATGTCCAACATGTGGGTGAGTTATGTAATTTCAGCTGACACGTGCTTACGTCAGTTGTTTGCTAGGCACTAATCAGCATTTTGTCGGGTATTTAATCTCAAGAGTTATTTTACGACTCTCTGTCGGTCGATCACTTGCCTAGCAGGATCCTTTGCTGGTCATCTCCTTAAATCTACATATTGCTAACTTGCAACATTGATGTAGGCCCCCGACACGACGAAGGTGGAACGCCGAGCTTCTTCTGTCCACCAAGTAAACCCACAAGCTGTCTCTCTCCCTCATGAAATATACTTTAGTTTGTTATTAGACAAACTGAAGTCTCTATTCGAAACAGAATTACATATTTGATGTCACACTTTAACCACCCTTCCAGCTACCACAACCTATAACCCTCTTTACGACATCCCTGAGCTGCGTCCCCATTCTTTACATGACGTCTGGCGAAGGCGCTGATGACGTCGTCGCCACCCTTCCGTCATAATTCTTAGGGGCACCGGATCCAGTACGTCCAATTGGTTGAGACGCTGGATGCATTACGTCTCTATAACTGTTTATCTGATAGCAACGAACTGAACCCAATAGCTCTTCAAGATGTCACAAATCAATTTCCTCAACCGTTTATACTAGTAGGTGATTTTAAGAGTCACAGCAGTTTCTGGCGCAAAACTAGGGGCAAAATTATAGGGAACACAATATTTCAAAATACGTATCTATTCTAAATACATTACCACCCAGCAATTTCACCGTTGCTAGTAGAACTTTAAGAAATATCGACTCAATATCTTCTTCTGCAATTCCACCCAGACTCCTTAGGTCTATATACTCCACATTCCAAGCTAGTGGCCATTTTCTTATGACATTAACATTGATAGTGTTATAGCCGCCTACATATTTAACCCCAAATGGAAGCTTATTAACGCAGATTGGTCAAAATGCAGAAATATCATTGAAAATGGCATATTGAACTACTACCTCTCAAGTGCCGTAACGACTTTGCCATTGTGTAATTATATCAAACATTTAGATTATATTTATTGTTTATGGATTTAAGAGCGGTTTCAGCATCACTGTAAATGATCCAACCATTAAGCTTTTCAGATTCTGTCCATATCTTAATTGCCAATAGCTTCGCTGAACAATGGAACACTTCTGCGATAATATATTCTGAAGTGGGATACTTCTGTTATATTTAATTTGTTGAGCCCCACGTTTTGGAAGCCAATTTGCGATGTAAATTTATAATGTTATTTGTGTATGTGTGTTTACTCCACGTGGTGAAGCCATTTTGTGACGTGATTCTTTGTTAGGTTTGTTAGCTCCATCTGGTGTTAGCAATTTGCGGCAGTATTAGTGTTTGTTTGAAAGAATGCTACTGTTATTTTATTTACTTTTGGTCCGCTGTCCTCCGGCTAGCTATTATCTTTTTGGTCGAGCACTTCTCTTTATACAGGTTGTGTAAACGATAAGGAGTCTTTTATCCAAATATAACACTGATGAAAGAATTTGTTTTACACTTTTATTGTCGAACACATTCACTATCACAATTTACACATTGATCTTGACACTCGCCAAACTGAAACTGTTATAATAACTTCATTACTGATCATTCTTAATTCGCGTACTTCAACTTTTTGTATAATTAACTTTACAACACTTTAGATTTTTCATAACTCTACTGGACTGAAGGCGACGTGTAACGTACAAATATTTTCGATGAACTGACGGGCTCTATCTCTAACCTAGCCCTTTTTATACTCCTACACCCCGATATGCTTAAAGATTATAACTGAGTTGCTATTGGCTAATAAAACGCGCCAACATTAGCGTCTATTTTTATATCCAATGAAAATTATGAATACATATGCTTTAGGGAAAATGTTCCAGAAGATTCTAAAGAAAAACGCGCCAACATTACGTAACTTCCTCGTCTCTAATAATGATAAACAGCTCACCCCCTCTCTACATTATTGCACGCTATTATTGTCAGTTTCAGTAAGGCCGTATAAACTTACTTCTCAACAATAATTACTATCAATATACATCTCAAATCAATGTCACATAAAAATGCATATTCATATTACAATCATTCTTTACATTTAAGTAATTTGTGATACAAATTACTGCATCAATTCATCTGAGGAATACCACAAAAGCACATCCAAGTTTTTGCATAATTCCTTCCCCACAAATTGTTTATCCATCTGTAAAAATTTGAATGCCGTGATGCTTTACACGGTTGATGTAATTTACAAACTCAAAATACAAAGATGGGTGACCGGGTGTTAATAAGTTCGGAGGATTATCTATTCTAAGATGTGACATTGCAATGGCTCGAAGGCCTCGCCAAAAAGGTAGACTGGCAGACTGGTCTGCAGCAGGAGACCCCAGCCAGAAGAAAAGGGAAGCCCTTACGAATGTCGTAGGGGACAGGAATGCTAAGATTCAAACCAAAACTCCGCAACGAAGATAGGAATGGAACGGCCCAGGAAATATGTCCCAATATAAACAATGATAAAACTCAAAAGATAACTTTCACTGCCTTTATTCTATGAAATCCTTAACTATTAACCATCAGTTTCCACCAAATAACGAACATAATAAAAAAACAAACACTAAGGTATTTTCTTATTACACAATTCTTATCAACTAATAACAAAAAATATCTCGAAACGTTTCAAAGTGAAAAAAAGGAAAAATTAATCAAACATTAATTCAAGACATAAATAATAAACCGAAATCCTCATAAATATACTACTAAGAGAAAAACTCAAAAAAAATCTTTAATGATCACAGTAAAGCAAACTTTAACTGATCAAAACGAAAAAGAAAGATTAATATTAAAAACTCGAAAACAAAGATATCTTATTTAACATTCCCTCTCAAGGATTTCTTAGATTTTCTTTTAAATTTATACTTTATCAATTTATCTCAGCTAAACCTATAACCATTAACCATCAATTTTCACCAAATAACGAACATAATCAAAACCCCATAGTAAAATGTTTTCTTATTACAAAATTCTTATCAACTAATAACACCAAAATACCTCGAAACGTTTCAAAGTGGAATAGGAAAAATTAATAAAACATTAAATTAAACAATATTTAACTTTCAAATCATAAACACTAAACCCAAATCCTTATAAATATACTACAAAATTTGCAAAAGATACTTTAATAATCAGCAAAGCAAACTTTAACCGATCAAAACAAAAACTAATGTTAAAAACTCGAAAACAAAGGTGGCTTATTTAACATTTCCTCTTAAGGATATTTTTAATTTTGTTTTGAATTTGTTCTTTATCAATTTCTCTCAGTTGGACTTTGGGATCTCGGTAGCTGTTTTGTTATGTTGCATTAAACCGGTGAATCTGTCTTTACCTTGGACGACTCATTCTTACTGTTACGATTAGCTGCAATGATCTCTTGAAAAGTGACATTTTATAAAAACCAGCATCACACAATAAAGAACTTGCAAGCTCAGAACAATAGTAATAGAAAAGGAAATATTTAATCTCCCATCGTTAAATACCAATTAATAATTTTTGAGGACTGTAAAAGCAACCATTGGTGCTATCATTTGAAATAGAATTCTACATTTTCCTATACATTTTTCAGTTCCATACAGTTACAAAATGGGTATTCCAGGAAAGCATTATTTTGCATATTAAAATGTCTTCCGTAGAAACAATAATTTTATAGTAATTTACAAGTGTTATAATAATATGATGCCCAATTCTTCCATGTACAATGGACGCATCTATATCAACTATGACTCAAAAATAAGCATAGCAAATGTGATATGTTCAAAGTTATCAGCTTATTTTTCTGATACAGAAAAATTTGGGAGGAATGTTGAAATATAGGGCACTTAAATCGCACCTGCATTTATCGCGAAGAACCTTTGCCGTCCACTACCATGTATAAAATTTAAGAAAAACAAAATGCACAAGCACACACTTAAAACTATGTATAATGATAGCCTGTCACTTGCGAGTTAACTGAAAAACGATATTTTTCGGTTTCTGCCCTAAACTCCATCCACCCCAACCAAAATACAGAAATACTGAGGACAAAGCCTACCTTTACTCATGAAGAAATACCAGGCGTCATCAAACGACGCTGTTTTAATAATAACACCGCCAGCAGAATTTGGAAAAAGAAGTCTCCTTTTAATTAATAAAATCTTGTCGATAAAAAAATCAAAACTGCTAAACATTAGCAAAACTGGCGAACACAAAAATTTACTCTCAAAACGAACGTCTGTCCAGTAACCACGTCGTACCTGCAATGCGGTAAAAGCCCCTTCCACCACTCGCATAAGGCAAAGCACTGACCACGGGCTCAATACATATAGAGAAAAAAACGGAAACTACAAAGAGTTAACTAAGCAGATAAACAAAACAGGCTACACAATTGAGTGGCTGTATGTATATAACAACAATAACAAGAAATACATCCAACATATCAGCACAACATTAAGCTAGTATAAATTCAGTTTGTCTTTTTTTCTACCGACATAAAAGGCATCCTTCCTTAGAGAATAAAATTCAGTTTCAGAAGTATAGCTCAGAGGCACGTAGGACTATCAAAGGAAGTAAATGGCCAAGCCGGTTTAGCTTCCTCTCCTTACATCATAATACTCCTGTCTCTGTTCTAGGGAACAGAATTGAAAGAAAAAACTAAGCGATACCTTTAAAGAAATGCAAGTCACTTGTCTCGAAAAGCAAAATCAACATATAATAATTACCACCCCTAAGGGCGTATCCGACACCTTATAGGCTCGTTTGCAAAAGTTTCGAATCACCATATAAACACTTCACCAAGCAGCAATATCAATCCCTAATACCGACAGACATTTTCCGATCACTCTAAAGATTACAATGAAGAGCTAACGACGGTGAAAATGCTTAAAGAAGGAAAATGATGCTCTTCACATGCACGGACCAGACAACAAGCCTTATACATTTCTGAAACGACTGATTCGCGAAGGACTTGCTTACCTGAATGATCTGTACAACTTCATTTGGCTACAGTAAGCTTTGTCGCCAAGCCATTGTCGTTCCCATCCCTAAACGAAACAAGGACTATTCAATTCCTCAGAACGTTCGTCTAATAGCCTTAGCATGTTCAATGTGTAAGCTTATGAAAAGAAAGTAAACAGAAGATTAAATGCTGGAAAAATCAATTTTTTTCGGTGGCATCTAAAATGGCTTTCGGAGAAAAACCGTTAAAACGGAAATCATATGCTTCATTAACTCATTAGAACATCTATCCTTAATCAGCCTTGACACTGAAAAGGCATATGATACGGCAAACAAATCTCACATACTAAGAACTCTTAGAGACGAACATTACAGGAGAACTGAACTAAAGATTTAAAGACTTCTAACAATAAAATATAAACAATTCTGAGCACTTTGTTAAAAACCGCGTTGCTCTACGACCTCTAGTTTTCATTCTGGTAGCATTTTTATGTTTAATACTCATATCGTGGTGACGTCATGCGGCTAGGATCGCGCCACGCTACTCACTGTCACTTGCATTAGCTAGCCTTGCGTTGCATTTAATTCCTATTGCTGTTTTGTGGTTGTAGGACAGTTTTTCTTTCCTGGTGTTAGGTTAAGAGTGCCTGCGTGTGGTGCTTGATTGTGCAAATAATTCTGGCGTAAACAGAAATGTTGGTTATTACTCATTCCCTCATAGTGATTAGAATCGATATGTGTTGCAAAAACTTTGTGCCAACCAAATATGCTAGCGTGTGTGGAATTCATTTCAGTGAAAGTGATTTTAATGAGTCGGGTGTTATAAAAAAAAATTAACGAAGAAAAAATTCAAAAGCCCTACATTGAAAGATAACGTGGTGCCTTCGAAATTTTTAGCGGGACTAGAAGAAAAACCTCTGAAAAAAAACTAACTCAAATCTTAAAAGACAGCAAGTGCTACAGCTAGTGGATAATTCAGTACGCAGTTCTCAGTAAGAATGTGAAGCCACGCTAGTTTCTTAGTCTTTACACGTGGAGTTGAAGATGATGCTAAAATACAGTGCAAGTTGGGAAATGAAACTTTTAATGCT
This sequence comes from Deroplatys truncata, assembly GCA_030765065.1. Taxonomy (NCBI): domain Eukaryota; kingdom Metazoa; phylum Arthropoda; class Insecta; order Mantodea; family Mantidae; genus Deroplatys; species Deroplatys truncata. The sequence goes on from CM060978.1 coordinate 124,322,341, forward strand.
ATAAACAGCGCTAATGTGAGCCAAGTTTGACTGATGAAGAAGGCGAATCTTTAGCTGTAAATGACGAAGATTATAAATCCAATGAATATTTGAGGGAATCCAGTGAAGATGGAGTAGAACATGTAGGTATGTCTAGAAAATATTATTTTGTGTTTTTACGTGTAAATTCTCTCCTTGCACTATTCAGTATTTGTCAAACATGTAGTGCGCCTGTCAGTGACAGAAAAACTAACACACGAGGGACATTAATAAAAATTATAACTCATTGCGCGAACGGGCACAATTATGAGTGGTGCTCTGCAGGGGAAAGTGGAAGTTTGAAAAGTAATGTGTGCATTATATGGGGTTACATAAAAAATGTCAAGTGTTTTGAGCGTACACCCTCCTCCTCCTCCTCCTCCTCCTCCTCCTCCTTCTTCTTCTTCTTCTTCTTTTACTTCTGTCATGTTGTCATGATGTGCCAAATTTCATTACAACCAATTAATATTAACCTGTGCCGCACTGGACTTAAATTTCTAAATAAACTTAAGTACTGAAAGAGTGTTTGTATTTTTCTATTTGGCATAAACAATTGAAACCAACCTATACATGTTTTGCAAATATGCTTAAATATATTTAAATGGAAGAAATTTAAGTTTTAATGTGTAATATTAATATGTAATACATATTAATATATAATTAATACGTAATAGAACATACAAAATGTGGGAATTCAGCTTAAATCAGTACTAATTTTACTACAATTTTCTTTTTAGTGTTACTTTATTACAGTCAGGGTATTGTCTCCGGTGATATTGTACACATCGCAAAATGAATTGTTTTTGTTCTTCATCGGCCGTTAATAGTCCATTGAAATTTTGAACTAAATTCACTCCTCTCTCAAAAATCTTAAGGTGGTATCATTTACCACCTTAAGATTTTTCATAGTTTCTTTGGCACTAGGGTAGGAAGTGTTTGAATCCCAAGAAATTGGATCCTTATTTAAAAAATATAATTCTATGCTTAACTACTTCAATATATCCAAACTCTTGACTGAAATTAACTCATCAATTCCCTTATCTGAAATAATAGAGAGAGTCAAAGTTCAGTCAGTTAGTAGATATTTTTAAACATTCGAAAAGCCTATGAAAACGTGCTAAATTTAAATTTATAGAATTATATTAGGACAAAAAGAAAGCTTACCCAAAAGTTTTGTAACTGCAACCGGTAGAACAGTGTACCTTCTTTCGGTCCCCAAGGTTTCCCGCTCTGCGTTTCTAACCATATGTGTCATAGTTAAGGTTGTCATCAAACAGTGATAACAAATAAATCTCTTCATTTAAATATCATAAGTGCTGACAAAACTTCTTTAAAGCACTTGAAGAAACCCTTGTATTTATTTTTCGTACAGTTTTAATTATTTTACAAAGCATAAGACATTTTAAGGTGTGCCGATCGCTGATGAACCCAGAAACCAGCATTTTGCATACACTTTCACCCCAAAACAAACAGGTGTTCTTCAGACCATCCAATTCACTAACACTGAGGGGCAGCTGAGAACAAAAGAGGAACATCTTCAATGACTAAATTGCTTCTGCCATCCACCTTGCATGGTGCAAAGCTCCAAACAACCTTACTTTTAGATTCAAGTCCGCAGTTGTCCCCAGAAACACGATGCACAATTCAATGAGTTGACGGTAATCATCTTTCAGGTGTTCTTCTTTTAGTGCTTCGTAAATTTCGACTACGCTGAAAGTCTCATGCCAATGTTGATGCCCATCTTCATAATTTGCTTTTCCATGTCATTTCACTTTTCTCGTTTTTTGAAGAATGTTACATCGGAACCAACTGACATCTGGGGTAACTAATTTTCGAACACATTCCGTAAACTAGATGATACATTTGATGATGGCAAGGGAAAAGCAGCATCTCTCTTCCTGTTAACTGTTCTAGCAGAGTAACAGCTTCATTGAAGCGACCTGTGTTGGGTGTGGCGATGTTATAACAAACAATTTGAACTTTCTCCTCCAGTATCCAAACTTTTATGTCATTCCAAACTGCCAGTGATTGTTCTTTCCCACAACAGTTCGGTAATGCAGGCACACCTATTAATTGTTCCTGATTTTCATGTTATGGTGATTGGTAATCTTTCAGTTCTTGAATCCCTGATATTTAACGCTGGTACCACCTTCCCGTCTCATTGAACAGTCACAGAAATTGGATTCTTTCTTTAAAAAAATATTTAATATTTTCCGCCTGTTTCTTTCTGAATTTTTCTGATATCTTTGAATCGAACAACGATTAATTGCTATTTCATCAACATTATGTCCCAAGGCCTCAACTGCAGCCTCAAGAATGAACACAGCATGTCTCTAACTTAACTGACATCTGTCTAAAACGGCAGCTAGTTTTAATGCCATATAACACTTTCTTCCACGCTGGCTTTCCTCTTCTGAATTTACCTTATTTCCATCCAAGGTTGCATCACTAGTAGAAATTATAGATGAGCTCGTGAAGGGTTCTGTAAAAACGATATCACCATCAGAGTCACTTACTTCAGTCGTTTGTTCAGACGAATCATTAGTAATTTCCAAAAACCGAGAACTGTTATCAGCCTTCATCTTCCTTACCTCCTCTTTCATAATTCTAATCCTCGCCCTATTCTCTTTTGCCGCCAACTTCCAGTCAACCCCTCCAAGATAACCTCTATGGCGAGGCTTATATTTTCATCATATTCAAAGCATTAGCGTAACAAACATAGAACAAATTATTTAGATTCGCAGAAAACACATGCTCTCGTTCTTTGTGAAAGTTCTTCTTTCTATGAGTACTTTTTTTTGTTTGCAAATTGCACCACTTTGAATACAGGCTTATAAGTTTTTTGTACAGTGAGGTAAAGCTTTTGTGGGAATTCTAGCCTTCTCTCAAAATATTACACATTCAAAATATTACAACTAAATTAGCACATTCACTAATAGCCAATTTCACTTCGCGTATGTTATAAAACAAGACTGGCATAACCTGTCGACTAGATGGTAAGTTATGTCCACACTGATCTGGTGTGTAGCTTCACCGACTAACTAAATAACTATGTCAGTACTTCTTAAACTACTCGCCATGATGTAAATAAACATTCACAACGTTACCGGATGGAAAACGAGGTTCAACTGAAGGTAGAAGTTTGGCAGGAATCGAGCACACGTATAAGCAGGAATAAGCCACACGTAAACAGAGAGATGACGCAGTCTCTCGGCCACTGCAGCACGGGTTCTTCTTCTTCTTCTTCTTCTTCTTCTTCTTCTTCTTCTTCAATTTCAACAAAATTGGTATTAAACCTCTTCTTAAAACAGAAGGAAAACAACCAAGGGTGTGCGTGAAGAAATGCAAAATTCGAAAAATAAGGACCACCCTAGTGGGTATAGCTTCAGGCATGTAACTTTGGCATTCTAAAAAGCAATAAAACTATTATTTTTTCTGAATCATATTTTTATAGACTTGTTAAAACATCTGTTTTCTCTTCTGTATACAAAGTCTGGTTAAAACAAAAGGAAAGTAACTTTTCAATTCCCATGAATGGTTCAACTCTATGTTTGTGCGGGGATGAACGGCTCCTGAGAATTTTCTGCTAAATATGTGACATATTCTATAATGAATTTTGGCAACAAATAAAGCACTAGACGTCTTAATTTTACAGAGAGGAATGTAAGTGGTGATATTGAGAAACCTGCTTGCAAAAATATACTGACTTCTATGAATGAAAACCTGTCATATAACTGTTCCTAATAGACACACGGGTATTATAACTTTGATGAAAAATAAATTTCTGCACATACATAATGAATTTGATGTACGATATCTTGATAAATCGCTTATGAAAATATTTAAGGCACTACAGTGATTACACAGTCCCGTTGAAACTTAACGCTATGATTGATCAGCTGCTCCGGCAGGAGATTCTTGCTTCAAGACTGCTACTAGCTGATGACGTCACCACAGCGTGCTGCCGGTGTGGAAAATACCCTGCAGTAAGTGGTTCATTGTTCTGGTTTTCAACATTATTATGCACAACCCAATATCTTGTAGCATATTAAATAACATAGACATATGAACTTTTAGGTCAGTCCTCCTTTAAAGGTAAGCATGATTTATTCTATGTGGAACTTTCTCCACAATAGCAACATAAGTATAAAATCATGTTTTCCAAACAGTTGAATTTGAAAACGGTGCGATCCTATAATCAGCATGGACTTGCCTATTGCTGCCATTAACAACATCGTAAAATATCTAAGTCCACCAAAGAAAGAACGCTTGTATATCGATGGCCTTACTATGCACTGTAAATGATATCATCCCTACTAATGCTTAAAACTCTCTTCATCAACTTCCGCAATGGTCATTAAACACGAAATTCAGGTTCTCTAGCTCTAAGACAAAATGTACCGTTTTGTTCAAGAAAAGCCTCCTACAGTTATACTTATATGAAAACAAACTCCAGTGTGTCCAAAATATCAAAATAGTTGGACTGACTTTTGAAACAAACTTTCATGATTACCACACTTGAAAAATCTAAAGAATGTTTGTATAAAACATCTTAATAGGCGTAGGCCTTTGGCAACGAAGGATCGGAGTGTCGATCTCTCTATGATCCTAAATAATTCTTATAAGGTAGCTCGCTCCAAACTGGACTACGCAGCTATCGTCTATGCCCTGAATCACCTACAGCTTTAAAAATGTTAGAATAAATACAATCTACGCTCTAAGAACAATTTCAGGTTCTTAAGTTACTATTCCAATGGCGAGCCTCCAGATAGAAGCAGAAAAATCATCACCACCCTATACCTCCAAGAAGACCTTAAGTCTATTTTGCGCCCTCAAGATAGCTCAAAACCATCTACTGCAATTCGTCGAGATATTTTGTCCCTATCCATACGTCATTAAGATCCTCTCGGTAACACCGGATCAAACCCTTTCTCGCCAGAACTGCTGAATAGTGTACTGAAATTCATTTTAAAATCCCTAAAATCCGTACACATCAACGAACAATCCGCAAACCTCCATACCAGCTAGACACCCTACAACCGGTCTTCAGCTTCACTGTGACCCAAAATCCCATATACCTCGTTTCATCTTAAAACATTATGTATGATGTTCTATGGGAAAAATACACAGATGCTATAGAAATCTTCACGGGTGGAATAATAACGACCAATGGATGCTGCTGTGGATTAGAGTATCTAACTAGAGGCCTGCAATCAGGCGAGCACAATAGAAGGTAGCCTCTCTAGTAAAGATCCCTCGCGAAAATTGACAAGTGTTTCCAATGAATGAAGAAGCAAGCAGACAACAAGCGCTCAGTGATTCACATGACTCGTGCTATATGCGGTGTTCGATGAGTGTTCTGTTGTTGGTTGTGTAAACCTGAAGAAGCTGAAAGAAGCTGCGTCTTTCGAGTGCCAGTATCTATCTTGCATTTGTCTCCCCTTAAAGGGGAGGTTGGGATAATCCATATTGGTTTCAAGTACCTGACTTTGTTTCTTAGTCTTGGGAAGCAGGCACAAGACAATACATTTTTGGTTATGGATACGTTTTTGGTTCACTCATGTTGACCTGCGTAATCCTCTAGATATTCGATCCATTCCGGCTTCATTGCGATATCTACAAACGTATTTCTTAGAAAGGGGTTACTTAAGTCCGAATTGTCACCAATCTGGAAGCCGACTTTCACAACAGTCAATCAGGAACTTAGTCAATTCTGCGAAGTGCCGTTAATGCGCATTGAATGTGTTGCGCTAACTAATCTTTCTTACCAACAACTCTGGAAGAACATCAGTAGTGCTGTACTTCCGCACGTAATCCTCTCATTTTGGCACCAAGAAGTTCATACATTCTACCGACAAGTCAGCGACTAGGAGCTATTCACCTTAGTGATTCCTCACGTGCCCTATTTGTAATAGACTGAATACATTAACCTATCGCACTGCCACTTGCTTCACTGTGTCTGCTATTTATACCATCGCTGTGAACTTCCTGCAACAGTTAGGTGTTGCCAATTGCATTCCGGAAAATTTTGTTCATCTCGATTTTCAACATCTTCTTAAGAGGCAGAGTCGTTTCCTGTGGATAATGTGGTATGCTATATACTATACCTTTCGCACTTCCTAAACGGTATAGGTCTGATACAGTATAGATAGACTTCCACATAGCCTACCCTGTTCCACCTGTACACCGATTGTTTCCAGTCGTGTGCTGTGATTAGGAGCAGCCAAGGAGCATTTTCCATATAATTTACGAAGAGAGATTTTTGTTTTTGTTTCCTCATGACCTACTGTGCCCTACTGTGCACCGACCTTGCTATCGGCGATTAATCATTTTATGAAAATGATCGGGACGCAGTCGCGATACGGTGTGGACAAGGTAAGCTATGCGGAAATAACTAAAAGTCTGTTGATGTTCGGCTATTACCGGATTTTCCGTAATTATACCAATATAGTTCACGCGCCTTGTTCAGGGAAGACGTTTGCTAGCTCAGCAGTACTCGGAACTATACAATCTAACACATACAGATATGACATCTGGTTTAAGATAACATCTGCAAGCTAATAGGTGAGAAACTTAAAGTGTCTTATCTCTTCAGTAAAACCAAATAAGCATCACGGGCTATAACGATATCCTCTTTGTGATGTATTGCTTATTGAAACAGAGATGACAAAACGATCAGATCGAATCAGAGGCGGATCCCGGATTTATTTAGGGAGGGATGACATATCTTGAAAGATACCACACCAAACAGTAAAATGCAGTCAGTAATAGAGAATTTTAGTTTCTAAACATAATACCTATATGAAATCTATGAATTATTCTTTGGATGCAAGATTTAATTTAAATTTTAGAAAACTGAAATTATTTATTAAATAAAGACGCTTTTTAAACATAATATTTAGTTGTTTGACTGCTCAGTTTTATGGAACGTACTGAGCCTCATTGTAACGAGAGCTTAATTCTTATTCACAAGTTATTTAATGGTAAATACTAAGCATATTTCATTCGCATATGTATTTCTTTTCCTTTTTTCCAATTAGTGGAAACTCTTTTGAGATATAATCCATCACTATGATGGATTGACTGTGCAGAATAGATGTCATCTGATTTAAGCAAATGTAATGCAAATAAAAGTGTTGATTTTGACTTTACAAAAGCAAAACATTTGTATTTTTTTTCTGTAATTAAGAGGGGGCTATAGACCTCTTAGGCGCTCCATAGATCCGCTTATGAATGGAACCAAACATAAAAATAGCTGGCGCACAGTAGGGACACTGCAGATTAAGTGTAAATAAAAATGACACGACACGGTAAGAACAAAGTCGGTGCACAGTCGTTAAACGGTAGACTATGTGGAAATTCACCTTATTTGAGTCACATGCGAAACGTGCGGTGGAAGATTAGCGCTGGGGACAATTTTTAATGCACCTTTGGAAATTTTGTACATTTTCTCGATCCTTAAAATAGAGGGTCACCAGCCTCTTCACATACTTTATTTGTTGTTTGATATGTTTTTCATAAGCTAAACTGAGACTAAAAACAAATAAAAAAATGTCAAGCTGTGTAGATTACCAGTCACTTTGTGTTGCTCTCGTAGTTAAAGCAGGATACGAGCACTCAGCAATCCCGCCAGACCATGCAGGGCGAGCGGAAAGAAAACACGAGTGCGAGCGATCATCCATTGAGAGAGATAGTAAAACTCGAGCGCCGAAACCTGTTGAGATCGCTTGTTTGCAGTCCTTTATATCTCATCTACACTATGCTTTATTCGTTACCAACGTATTTTCTCATATTTTTCTTTGAGGCTTACGCAGTCAAGAAAGCCCTTCATAGACCATACAGTCTACCGAGGAAACGAATTTTATCATCTCCACAAATTCGTTAGGTACACTTCAAGCTGCCAGAATGCATACTCTTTATTGGACAAGATATTATCTAACCATATTATAAAATTCTGCACTCCAGAAAACAAGTAACCCTTGCATGGATCACATTTGGGCATTAAGAGAAATGAATAAGGCTGAGGCAACAGCTGTGAACCTCTTCGAACTTTCAAACGTGAGAGCAAGTAGTAATAACTTATCTCAGAATTAGCCACAATAAATTCACTATCTCTTTCATTTTAAATAAGGATTCACCAGCAACATGTGACAGCTGCAACATACTCCCCACCGGAGAACATACACCAGTGCATTGCCCCAAGCATACGAAATGGAGATTACGACTGTTATTAGCGACCTACCAAATGCGTTTTTATAAACACACAGAGAAGACAAAGCGTAACATTTATAAGCGGAAAACATCACCATTTGAATTGAAGTTTGATAAACAATCTCCTGATGAAAAGCAGCCGCTTATCAAATCATTTGGAAAATTTAAAACATGAAACTTTAAATATAAAGTACCTAAGGAAGAAGAAGAAGAAGAAGAAAGATGTTAGTATAACAAAGAAAGGAACAAACAGAACGATAAGCAAAATTATTAAAAGAGCTGGAACCCCCCCCCCCCCCGCGCACGTGAGCCTCGAGTTGATATATGTCGCTATAAATGTAGTATAAAGTTTACGGAAGAATGGAGACAACAATTCAACTCTGAGTTTAATGACAATTAAATAGAGTTGAAGCTGGTGAATATGTAGATTCCACACTCTCATGTCATAAAATGAATCTCTTTGGAAAAGACATAGGGTCTGTGACTATTGAGAAAACAATCTTCTCAGTTGTGAATTAAACAATATCAGTTTACTAATTTCTAAAGTAGGACGAATCGTTACCGTACTGTGTCTCACAAGACTTTCAATAAGATGTCGTGGACAATCAGAAACAAGGAACAATTAATTTGCTTAGTTCTTTAACAATGAAACAGCGAACGAGTGTAGGTGTGTAAGTAGTTCTTTTCTCGCTACCCTAGGATTTTCTAAAGAAAATAATTTATGATACATGAACATCTGTTGAGAAAACTATAAGGACTGCAATGACGTCATATTGGAATGGCAAAAGAGGGAAAACAAATGCTGTATGATGATCTTAGACCAGCTGAAAACTCTTGTGATTATTCTTACAATTTGTATAGAAAGTTTGTTAATGAGCTGAACGTATCATTTACGAAAATTGGCCACGAAGAATGTGGATGTGCTTCAAATTTAAGCTTGACCTATAGGTGTTTACACTAGTAGGTCAAGGTTTAAGGAGCATGACAAAGAATTTATTAGTAAACTGTGAGACCTGTTTAATGGCAGAGAATTATTTGCTGCAAAAATTTCCCCCAGGAATTACAATTTGTAACATAAATGGGACGTTAATTTATTTTTAGGCAAAGATTTATGCGATTTGTAAACGTGATAAATTTTATCATAAAAACACCCTAACTCTATTATGTTAAGAATTTTGAGAACGTGTATTACTTCAGGTATTTTTACTTTCTCTACTACGTATAGTAAGTAGGGGAAGTATTGCATTCCACCCAAAAATTCGATACCGAGATTTCAGCGGAAATACATGTTTTGAGACCTCCTGAATCCAAAAAAAGCATTTTTGGAAACATGTCCGTGTGTGTGTATGTGTGTGTGTGTCTGTGAACAGCATAACTCAAAAACGAACAGTCGGATAAGCACCAAACTTGGTATTTAGGTTCAGTATCTTCCAGAGATGCGACACGAAGGTTTTCAAGAAAATCCCCCCACCCCAGACTACCCTTTACATGGAAGATTTTTCGAAAATTTTAATTTTCTCAAAAATGGCTCTAACGATTTTGATGAAAATATCATGTTTAAGATAATGTCATGAGAAACGAAATGTATATCTCGAATTTTCTGGGAATGTCTCCAAAAGTATTCTTCATTGTGAACGACTTTTGCATAACTGGTAAACCATAAGAGATAGACAAAATTTTACTACACAAAGAATGTAGATCGCGTTAAAATACACAACTTATGTCATATACATTTCTTTTGTTGAGTGAACCGTTTTCGAGATATTGCTTGTTATTTCCTTAAATTTTCCAATACTTATACCTTTTACTTTCTCTACTACGTATAGTAAGTAGGGGAAGTATTGCATTCCACCCAAAAATTCGATACCGAGATTTCACCGGAAATACATGTTTTGAGACCTCCTGAATCCAAAAAAAGCATTTCTGGAAACATGTCCGTGTGTGTGTCTGTGTGTGTGTGTGTGTGTGTGTGTGTGTGTCTGTGTGTCTGTGAACAGCATAACTCAAAAACAAAGCGTCGGATAAACACCAAACTTGGTATTTAGGTTCAGTATCTTCCAGAGATGCGACACGAAGGTTTTCAAGAAAATCCCCCCACCCCAGACTACCCTTTACATGGAACATTTTTCGAAAATTTTAATTTTCTCAAAAATGGCTCTAACGATTTTGATGCAAATATCATATGTTTAAGATAAAGTCATGAGAAATGAAATGTATATCTCGAAATTTCTGGGAATGTCTCCAAAAAAATTCTTCATTATGAACGACTTTTGCATAACTGGTAAACCATAAGAGATAGACAAAATTTTACTACACAAAAAATGTAGATCGCGTTAAAATACACAATTTATATCATATACACTTTTTTTTGTTGAGTGAACCGTTTTCGAGATATTGCTTGTTATTTCCTTAAATTTTCCAATACTTATACTTTTTCTCAAATTCGCTATTCATTTTTTTATGTCCTGGACATGCAAAGAGAATGGAATGCGCCACATAGCAACCAGCGATAAAATATTTGACTATCGCTTAAAAGCTACAATATTCCCCTTGCATCTACAAGAAAATTACAAATAAGATTGACATCTCGATATCTCGATTAATATGGAGCATATGGAGAATAGGCGTTTGTAAAAATAAAATTGTACAAGAGTAGAGAAAGTCATGTGAGTGTAACACATCAGATTTTTACTTTCTCTACTACGTATAGTAAGTAGGGGAAGTATTGCATTGCACCCAAAAATTCGATACCGAGATTTCACCGGAAATACATGTTTTGAGACCTCCTGAATCCAAAAAAAGCATTTTTGGAAACATGTCCTTGTGTGTGTCTGTGTGTGTGTGTGTGTGTCTGTGTGTGGTGTGTGTCTGTGTGTGTGTGTGTGTGTGTGTGTGTGTGTGTGTGTGTCTGTGAACAGCATAACTCAAAATCGAACAGTCGGATAAACACCAAACTTGGTATTTAGGTTCAGTATCTTCCAGAGATGCGACACGAAGGTTTTCAAGAAAATCCCCCCACCCCAGACTACCCTTTACATGGAACATTTTTCGAAAATTTTAATTTTCTCAAAAATGGCTCTAACGATTTTGTTTAAAATATCATATGTTTAAGATAATGTCATGAGAAATGAAATGTATATCTCGAATTTTCTGGGAATGTCTCCAAAAGTATTCTTCATTGTGAACAACTTTTGCATAACTGGTAAACCATAAGAGATAGACAAAATTTTACTACACAAAAAATGTAGATCTCGTTAAAATACACAACGTATGTTATATACATTTCTTTTGTTGAGTGAACCGTTTTCGAGATATTGCTTGTTATTCCCTTAAACTTTCCAATAATACTTTTTCTCAAATTCGTTATTCATTTTTTTATGTCCTGGACTTGCAAAGAGAATGGAATTCGACACATAGCAACCAGCGTTAAAATATTTGACCATCGCTTAAAAGCTACCATATTCCCCTTGCAATTACAAGAAAATGAGCAATAAGATTGACATCTCGATATCTCGATTAACATAAAGCATATTGAGAATAGCCGTTTGTAAAAATAGATTATACAAGAGTAGAGAAAGTCATGTGAGTGTAACACATCAGATTTTTTACTTTCTCTACTACGTATAGTAAGTAGGGGAAGTATTGCATTCCACCCAAAAATTCGATACCGAGATTTCGCCGGAAATACATGTTTTGAGACCTCCTGAATCCAATAAAAGCATTTCTGGAAACATGTCCGTGTGTGTGTGTGTGTGTGTGTGTGTGTGTCTGTGAACAGCATAACTCAAAAAACGAACAGTCGGATAAGCACCAAACTTGGTATTTAGGTTCAGTATCTTCTAGCGATGCGACACGAAGGTTTTCAAGAAAATCCCTCTACCCCAGACTACCCTTTACATGGAAGATTTTTCGAAAATTTTAATTTTCTCAAAAATGGCTCTAACGATTTTGATGAAAATATCATATGTTTAAGATGATGTGTATATCATCTGTGATGTGTCATGAGAAATGATGTGTATATCTCGAATTTTCTGGAATGTCTCCAAAAGTATTCTTCATTGTGAACGACTTTTGCATAAATGGTAAACCATAAGAATTAGACAAAATTTTACTACACAAAGAATGTAGATCGCGTTAAAATACACAACTTATGTCATATACATTTCTTTTGTAGAGTGAACCGTTTTCGAGATATTGCTTGTTATTTCCTTAAATTTTCCAATACTTATACTTTTTCTCAAATGCGTTATTCATTTTGACTTTCTCTACTACGTATAGTAAGTAGGGGAAGTATTGTATTCCACCCAAAATTTCGATACCCAGATTTTACCGGAAATACATGTTTTGAGACCCTCTGAATCCAAAAAAAGCATTTTTGGAAACATGTCCGTGTGTGTGTCTGTGTGTCTGTCTGTCTGTCTGTGTGTCTGTGTGTCTGTGTGTGTGTCTGTGAACAGCATAACTCAGAAACGAACCGTTGGATAAACACCAAACTTGGTATTTGGGTTCAGTATCTTCCAAGGATGCGACACGAAGGTTTTCAAGAAAATCCCCCCACCCCAGAGTACCCTTTACATGGAAGATTTTTCGAAAATTTTAATTTTCTCAAAAATGGCTCTAACGATTTTGATTAAAATATCATATGTTTAAGATATTTTTATGACAAATAAAATGTATATCTTGAATTTCCTGGGAATGTCTTCAAAAGTATTCTTTATTGTGAACGACTTTTGCATATCTGGTAAACCATAAGAGATAGACAAAATTTTACTACACAAAAAATGTTGATCGCTTTAAAATACACAATTTATGTTATATACATTTGTTTTGTTGAGTGAACCATTTTCGAGATATTACTTGTTATTCCCTTAACTTTTTCAATACTTATTTTCTCATATGGGAATTCGTTATTCATTTTTTTGTCTTGGATATGCAAAGAGTATTAATCTTTGGCAAAGAGAATGGTGCTCTATATAGCAACCAGCTATTAAGAGATATGTAAATTCTTAAAGGCTACTGTAATTCTATATTGCCCTTGCACATACAAAACAAGGGGAACATAGTACGCCTTAAGCGATAGTCAAATACTTTTAAACCTGGTCGCTATGTGTAAAATGTAATTCTCTTTGCATGTCAAGAACATAAAAAAAACAACAACGAAAATGTAATTATTGGAAATTTCAAAGAAACAACAAGGAATATCTCGAAAATGGTTCACTTTACAAAAACAATGTTTATGACATATATTGTGTGTTTTAACGAGATCTACATTTTTATGTAGTAAACTTTTGTCTATCTCTTGCGGTTTACTAGTTATGCAAAAGTCGTTCACAATGAAGAGGACTTTTGGGGACATCCCCAGAAAATTCAAGATACACATTTTATTTGCCATAGAAATGTCTTAAACATATGATACTTTAATCAAAATCGTTGGAGCCGTTTTTGATAAAATAATTTTTTTTCAAAAAATGTTCCATGTAAGGGTGGTTTGGGGTGGGGTTTTTTTCTTGAAATATTTCATGTAGCATCCCTGGAACATTGAATCTAAATACCAAGTTTGGTGTTTATCCGACTTTTCATTTTTGAGTTATGCTGTTCACAGACAGACACACAAGACATACACACGGGCATGTTTCTCCGCCCAAAATTTCGATACCCAGATTTCACCGGAAATACATGTTTTGAGATCCCCTGAATCCAAAAAAAGCATTTTTGGAAACATGTCCGTGTGTGTGTCTGTGTGTCTGTCTGGCTGTGTGTCTGTGTGTGTGTCTGTGAACAGCATAACTCAGAAACGAACAGTTGGATAAACACCAAACTTGGTATTTGGGTTCAGTATCTTCCCAGGATGCGACACGAAGGTTTTCAAGAAAATCCCCCACCCCAGAGTACCCTTTACATGGAAGATTTTTCGAAAATTTTAATTTTCTCAAAAATGGCTCTAACGATTTTGATTAAAATATCATATGTTTAAGATATTTTTATGACAAATAAAATGTATATCTTGAATTTCCTGGGAATGTCTCCAAAAGTATTCTTTATTGTGAACGACTTTTGCATATCTGGTAAACCATAAGAGATAGACAAAATTTTACTACACAAAAAATGTTGATCGCTTTAAAATACACAATTTATGTTATATACATTTTTTTTGTTGAGTGAACCATTTTCGAGATATTGCTTGTTATTCCCTTAAATTTTCCAATACTTATACTTTTTCTCAAATTCGTTATTCATTTTTTATGTCCTGGACTTGCAAAGAGAATGGAATGCGCCGCATAGCAACCAGCGTTTAAATATTTGACCATCGCTTAAAAGCTACCATATTCCCCTTGCATCTACAAGAAAATTAGCAATAAGTTTGACATCTCGATATCTCGATTAACATAAAGCATATGGAGAATAGACGTTTGTAAAAATAGATTGTACAAGAGTAGAGAAAGTCATGTGAGTGTAACACATCAGATTTTTACTTTCTCTACTACGTATAGTAAGTAGGGGAAGTATTTTATTCCACCCAAAATTTCGATACCGAGATTTCACCGGAAATACATGTTTTGAGACTCACTGAATCCAAAAAAAGCATTTTTGGAAACATGTCCGTGTGTGTGTCTGTCTGTGTGTCTGTGTGTCTGTCTGTGTGTCTGTGTGTCTGTGAACAGCATAACTCAAAAACGAAGAGTCGGATAAACACCAAACTTGCTATTTGGGTTCAGTATCTTTCAGAGATGCGACACGAAGGTTTTCAAGAAAATCCCCCCACCCCAGACTACCCTTTACATGGAAGATTTTTCGAAAATTTTAATTTACTCAAAAATGGCTCTAACGATTTTGATGAAAATATCATATGTTTAAGATGATGTGTATATCATCTGTGATGTGTCATGAGAAATGATGTGTATATCTCGAATTTTCTGGAATGTCTCCAAAAGTATTCTTCATTGTGAACGACTTTTGCATAAATGGTAAACCATAAGAATTAGACAAAATTTTACTACACAAAGAATGTAGATCGCGTTAAAATACACAACTTATGTCATATACATTTCTTTTGTAGAGTGAACCGTTTTCGAGATATTGCTTGTTATTTCCTTAAATTTTCCAATACTTATACTTTTTCTCAAATGCGTTATTCATTTTGACTTTCTCTACTACGTATAGTAAGTAGGGGAAGTATTGTATTCCACCCAAAATTTCGATACCCAGATTTTACCGGAAATACATGTTTTGAGACCCCCTGAATCCAAAAAAAGCATTTTTGGAAACATGTCCGTGTGTGTGTCTGTGTGTCTGTCTGTCTGTCTGTGTGTCTGTGTGTCTGTGTGTGTGTCTGTGAACAGCATAACTCAGAAACGAACCGTTGGATAAACACCAAACTTGGTATTTGGGTTCAGTATCTTCCAAGGATGCGACACGAAGATTTTCAAGAAAATCCCCCCACCCCAGAGTACCCTTTACATGGAAGATTTTTCGAAAATTTTAATTTTCTCAAAAATGGCTCTAACGATTTTGATTAAAATATCATATGTTTAAGATATTTTTATGACAAATAAAATGTATATCTTGAATTTCCTGGGAATGTCTTCAAAAGTATTCTTTATTGTGAACGACTTTTGCATATCTGGTAAACCATAAGAGATAGACAAAATTTTACTACACAAAAAATGTTGATCGCTTTAAAATACACAATTTATGTTATATACATTTGTTTTGTTGAGTGAACCATTTTCGAGATATTACTTGTTATTCCCTTAACTTTTTCAATACTTATTTTCTCATATGGGAATTCGTTATTCATTTTTTTGTCTTGGATATGCAAAGAGTATTAATCTTTGGCAAAGAGAATGGTGCTCTATATAGCAACCAGCTATTAAGAGATATGTAAATTCTTAAAGGCTACTGTAATTCTATATTGCCCTTGCACATACAAAACAAGGGGAACATAGTACGCCTTAAGCGATAGTCAAATACTTTTAAACCTGGTCGCTATGTGTAAAATGTAATTCTCTTTGCATGTCAAGAACATAAAAAAAACAACAACGAAAATGTAATTATTGGAAATTTCAAAGAAACAACAAGGAATATCTCGAAAATGGTTCACTTTACAAAAACAATGTTTATGACATATATTGTGTGTTTTAACGAGATCTACATTTTTATGTAGTAAACTTTTGTCTATCTCTTGCGGTTTACTAGTTATGCAAAAGTCGTTCACAATGAAGAGGACTTTTGGGGACATCCTCAGAAAATTCAAGATACACATTTTATTTGCCATAGAAATGTCTTAAACATATGATACTTTAATCAAAATCGTTGGAGCCGTTTTTGATAAAATAATTTTTTTTCAAAAAATGTTCCATGTAAGGGTGGTTTGGGGTGGGGTTTTTTTCTTGAAATATTTCATGTAGCATCCCTGGAACATTGAATCTAAATACCAAGTTTGGTGTTTATCCGACTTTTCATTTTTGAGTTATGCTGTTCACAGACAGACACACAAGACATACACACGGGCATGTTTCTCCGCCCAAAATTTCGATACCCAGATTTCACCGGAAATACATGTTTTGAGATCCCCTGAATCCAAAAAAAGCATTTTTGGAAACATGTCCGTGTGTGTGTCTGTGTGTCTGTCTGGCTGTGTGTCTGTGTGTGTGTCTGTGAACAGCATAACTCAGAAACGAACAGTTGGATAAACACCAAACTTGGTATTTGGGTTCAGTATCTTCCAAGGATGCGACACGAATGTTTTCAAGAAAATCCCCCACCCCAGAGTACCCTTTACATGGAAGATTTTTCGAAAATTTTAATTTTCTCAAAAATGGCTCTAACGATTTTGATTAAAATATCATATGTTTAAGATATTTTTATGACAAATAAAATGTATATCTTGAATTTCCTGGGAATGTCTCCAAAAGTATTCTTTATTGTGAACGACTTTTGCATATCTGGTAAACCAAAAGAGATAGACAAAATTTTACTACACAAAAAATGTTGATCGCTTTAAAATACACAATTTATGTTATATACATTTTTTTTGTTGAGTGAACCATTTTCGAGATATTGCTTGTTATTCCCTTAAATTTTCCAATACTTATACTTTTTCTCAAATTCGTTATTCATTTTTTATGTCCTGGACTTGCAAAGAGAATGGAATGCGCCGCATAGCAACCAGCGTTTAAATATTTGACCATCGCTTAAAAGCTACCATATTCCCCTTGCATCTACAAGAAAATTAGCAATAAGTTTGACATCTCGATATCTCGATTAACATAAAGCATATGGAGAATAGACGTTTGTAAAAATGGATTGTACAAGAGTAGAGAAAGTCATGTGAGTGTAACACATCAGATTTTTACTTTCTCTACTACGTATAGTAAGTAGGGGAAGTATTTTATTCCACCCAAAATTTCGATACCGAGATTTCACCGGAAATACATGTTTTGAGACTCACTGAATCCAAAAAAAGCATTTTTGGAAACATGTCCGTGTGTGTGTCTGTCTGTGTGTCTGTGTGTCTGTCTGTGTGTCTGTGTGTCTGTGAACAGCATAACTCAAAAACGAAGAGTCGGATAAACACCAAACTTGCTATTTGGGTTCAGTATCTTTCAGAGATGCGACACGAAGGTTTTCAAGAAAATCCCCCCACCCCAGACTACCCTTTACATGGAAGATTTTTCGAAAATTTTAATTTACTCAAAAATGGCTCTAACGATTTTGATGAAAATATCATATGTTTAAGATGATGTGTATATCATCTGTGTTGTGTCATGAGAAATGATGTGTATATCTCGAATTTTCTGGAATGTCTCCAAAAGTATTCTTCATTGTGAACGACTTTTGCATAAATGGTAAACCATAAGAATTAGACAAAATTTTACTACACAAAGAATGTAGATCGCGTTAAAATACACAACTTATGTCATATACATTTCTTTTGTAGAGTGAACCGTTTTCGAGATATTGCTTGTTATTTCCTTAAATTTTCCAATACTTATACTTTTTCTCAAATGCGTTATTCATTTTGACTTTCCCTACTACGTATAGTAAGTAGGGGAAGTATTGTATTCCACCCAAAATTTCGATACCCAGATTTTACCGGAAATACATGTTTTGAGACCCCCTGAATCCAAAAAAAGCATTTTTGGAAACATGTCCGTGTGTGTGTCTGTGTGTCTGTCTGTCTGTCTGTGTGTCTGTGTGTCTGTGTGTGTGCCTGTGAACAGCATAACTCAGAAACGAACAGTTGGATAAACACCAAACTTGGTATTTGGGTTCAGTATCTTCCAAGGATGCGACACGAAGGTTTTCAAGAAAATCCCCCCACCCCAGAGTACCCTTTACATGGAAGATTTTTCGAAAATTTTAATTTTCTCAAAAATGGCTCTAACGATTTTGATTAAAATATCATATGTTTAAGATATTTTTATGACAAATAAAATGTATATCTTGAATTTCCTGGGAATGTCTTCAAAAGTATTCTTTATTGTGAACGACTTTTGCATATCTGGTAAACCATAAGAGATAGACAAAATTTTACTACACAAAAAATGTTGATCGCTTTAAAATACACAATTTATGTTATATACATTTGTTTTGTTGAGTGAACCATTTTCGAGATATTACTTGTTATTCCCTTAACTTTTTCAATACTTATTTTCTCATATGGGAATTCGTTATTCATTTTTTTGTCTTGGATATGCAAAGAGTATTAATCTTTGGCAAAGAGAATGGTGCTCTATATAGCAACCAGCTATTAAGAGATATGTAAATTCTTAAAGGCTACTGTAATTCTATATTGCCCTTGCAAATACAAAACAAGGGGAACATAGTACGCCTTAAGCGATAGTCAAATACTTTTAAACCTGGTCGCTATGTGTAAAATGTAATTCTCTTTGCATGTCAAGAACATAAAAAAAACAACAACGAAAATGTAATTATTGGAAATTTCAAAGAAATAACAAGGAATATCTCGAAAATGGTTCACTTTACAAAAACAATGTTTATGACATATATTGTGTGTTTTAACGAGATCTACATTTTTATGTAGTAAACTTTTGTCTATCTCTTGCGGTTTACTAGTTATGCAAAAGTCGTTCACAATGAAGAGGACTTTTGGGGACATCCCCAGAAAATTCAAGATACACATTTTATTTGCCATAGAAATGTCTTAAACATATGATACTTTAATCAAAATCGTTGGAGCCGTTTTTGATAAAATAATTTTTTTTCAAAAAATGTTCCATGTAAGGGTGGTTTGGGGTGGGGTTTTTTTCTTGAAATATTTCATGTAGCATCCCTGGAACATTGAATCTAAATACCAAGTTTGGTGTTTATCCGACTTTTCATTTTTGAGTTATGCTGTTCACAGACAGACACACAAGACATACACACGGGCATGTTTCTCCGCCCAAAATTTCGATACCCAGATTTCACCGGAAATACATGTTTTGAGATCCCCTGAATCCAAAAAAAGCATTTTTGGAAACATGTCCGTGTGTGTGTCTGTGTGTCTGTCTGGCTGTGTGTCTGTGTGTGTGTCTGTGAACAGCATAACTCAGAAACGAACAGTTGGATAAACACCAAACTTGGTATTTGGGTTCAGTATCTTCCAAGGATGCGACACGAATGTTTTCAAGAAAATCCCCCACCCCAGAGTACCCTTTACATGAGAGATTTTTCGAAAATTTTAATTTTCTCAAAAATGGCTCTAACGATTTTGATTAAAATATCATATGTTTAAGATATTTTTATGACAAATAAAATGTATATCTTGAATTTCCTGGGAATGTCTCCAAAAGTATTCTTTATTGTGAACGACTTTTGCATATCTGGTAAACCATAAGAGATAGACAAAATTTTACTACACAAAAAATGTTGATCGCTTTAAAATACACAATTTATGTTATATACATTTTTTTTGTTGAGTGAACCATTTTCGAGATATTGCTTGTTATTCCCTTAAATTTTCCAATACTTATACTTTTTCTCAAATTCGTTATTCATTTTTTGTCCTGGACTTGCAAAGAGAATGGAATGCGCCGCATAGCAACCAGCGTTTAAATATTTGACCATCGCTTAAAAGCTACCATATTCCCCTTGCATCTACAAGAAAATTAGCAATAAGTTTGACATCTCGATATCTCGATTAACATAAAGCATATGGAGAATAGACGTTTGTAAAAATAGATTGTACAAGAGTAGAGAAAGTCATGTGAGTGTAACACATCAGATTTTTACTTTCTCTACTACGTATAGTAAGTAGGGGAAGTATTTTATTCCACCCAAAATTTCGATACCGAGATTTCACCGGAAATACATGTTTTGAGACTCACTGAATCCAAAAAAAGCATTTTTGGAAACATGTCCGTGTGTGTGTCTGTCTGTGTGTCTGTGTGTCTGTCTGTGTGTCTGTGTGTCTGTGAACAGCATAACTCAAAAACGAAGAGACGGATAAACACCAAACTTGCTATTTGGGTTCAGTATCTTTCAGAGATGCGACACGAAGGTTTTCAAGAAAATCCCCCCACCCCAGACTACCCTTTACATGGAAGATTTTTCGAAAATTTTAATTTACTCAAAAATGGCTCTAACGATTTTGATTAAAATATCATATGTTTAAGATAATGTTATGAGAAATGAAATGTATATCTCGAATTTTCTGGGAATGTCTCCAAAAGTATTCTTCATTGTGAATGACTTTTGCATAACTGGTAAACCATAAGAGATAGACAAAATTTCACTACACAAAAAATGTAGATCGCGTTAAAATACACAACTTATGTCATATACATTTCTTTTGTTGAGTGAACCGTTTTCGAGATATTGCTTGTTATTTCCTTAAAGTTTCCAATACTTATACTTTTTCTCAAATTCGTTATTCATTTTTTTGTCCTGGACATGCAAAGAGAATGGAATGCGCCACATAGCAACCAGCGTTAAAATATTTGACTATCGCTTAAAAGCTACCATATTTCCCTTGCATGTACAAGAAAATTACCAATAAGATTGACATCTCGATATCTCGATAACATGAAGCATATGGAGAATAGGCGTTTGTAAAATTAGATTGTACAAGAGTAGAGAAAGTCATGTGAGTGTAACACATCAGATTTTTTAAAATGTAAAACCCTAAATCCATTTACCTTTAAAAAAAGTAAAATATAACTATAACCAAAATGCACATGTAAGAACTACTTTTACACAATAAAAGCTTTTTAATGTAACAAAATGTTGATGTAGATGATAAATTTGGTTATCCTTTATCCTACAGCATTTTGTTATTATTTTGTTATTTATATTTTATAATGTATTTTTACTTCATATTCAAATCATTTCGACTGAATAAAAAAACTGTTATGAGAATATATATTAAAGAAACCTGGACTGAAAAAAAACTGGAATTTTAATAGTACTTTCATTAATGGATGTATTGTTCTAGTACATCACAAAGAATTTTTTACATTATTATTATTATTATTATTATTACTATTATTATTATTATTATTATTATTATTATCATTATTCATTAAGGTGTATTAGAGTGCTGTGTCTACAGATTGGTCACACAATTTTTATTTAGGCTCCTATACTTCCTAACTTATACTTGTTCTAGCCATTTATGCCTGCTATCACTGATTGTCTTTATTATTATTATTATTATTATTATTATTATTATTATTATTATTATTATTATTATTACTATTATTATTATTATCGTCATCATTATCATCGTCCACCAATGTTTAATTAACGTATACTGGTGAGAGCAACAGCAACCTCTGAATTAGATGAAGAGATTTAATGAGTATACGCCATGGTAGCTCAACAGTAAAGCATCGGGACGTAAAACCGAAGTGTAGTTAGTCCCGTCGTGGCATTGAGCTTTTCAAGTCTGATTCAGCTTTCCAGTTAGTGTCTACACAAGGTTAGTATGAAAGAACAATTTTCAAATATAAATTAATCCTAATACTGGTTAAATACAAAACCCGGGATTTCAAAGTACTTGAAAAATTGCTAGTGGTCCTTGACCACAGATATTTCGAATATTTGAGTTCGCTTTGAAGTTATATTGGTGAACCTGAATTAGAGCAGCAGGTACTGTGCGTACAACATCTCACAAAGGTAGCTCAGTGGTACAGCATGTACACGGATAGTGAAGATTCATGGTTCGAGATCCGGCTATAGCACTGACTTTTCAAATCTGATTAAACTTTTTCTATCTCTGTAATAGTTGAAAGCGATTCTTTTCCAAAGCAGTATATCAATAGGCTCAATGAAATCTTAAAGGAGAACGAAACACAAGAATACTGTTTTTTCTTAAAAGAAGGAAATGACCTGTAAAATGCAGTGGTAAGATTGCTTTCTTACTCCGCCGCACCATTATCGCTGCGCAAGCGAAATAATAACCACCTTATACGTCATCAGAGCCAGCCGTGCGCTGGAAGCATTTGGGAGATCACAAGTCGGTCAGTGATACGCGTGCAGTAATAGATTTTCAAAAATTATTCTTGTTGGTACTTAAGTTCAAGAGTAGGTACGTGTACTTTCTGGTGGTGTTTTGGTGATGGTGGTACTGGGTCAGTTTAGTATTATACAAACAACGTAATGTTGTGAAAAATAAAATGCCTCAATGTTGTGCATATAGCTATAATGAGAGAAGGGAAACAAACAAGGGGACTCATTTTCACCCGTTTCCAAACAAAGACGAATCTCACAAAAGATATAGAATATGGGTAGAATTTTGTAAAAGAAAAGATTTTTTGCCTGGTCCCGGTGCTTGTTTATGTTCCTTCCATTTTAAGGACACAGATTATGAACAGACACAGTTATTAAAAAAGCAGCTTATGCCAGATGAAGCTTTCAGAGAGCCTTTATTAAAACCTGGAACTATTCCTACTATAAGGAAAGATAAAGATAATTCCCAGATATGAAGTTTTAGTAACAATTTATCCTTCATCTTCATCCAAGAGCAAACGACAAAGAACAGAACGATATGTTGCTAGAAGTCGTAAAACCGTGGTTTCTGAGCTATAACAATTAAATTGAACTTTATATATGGACGCTCTTTAACCGCTGTGGTCCTTAGCGTCCCATTCAATATTGGGCGTGAAAGACCGGTAATTTTGCTTAGAGGCCTCTTTTTTAGGCTTGAGGTTCTTTTACGTGCCGTAAATCTACGACATCGGACCACTGGCTTTACTTCCATTCCGTACGAAGTCACGCTAAGGATTTTTACACCCAAAAAACATCCATCGCCCTCCGCCGGGCTTGAACCTCTCTGAACTTGCAATAAGGCTGTCAACTAAGGCTATGATAAAAGTAATGGAAGAAAATTCAGAACAGAAGGCAATGAAGAAAGAAAGAAGGAAAAAAAACAGAATTCAGAAGCACAATGTGAATTAGGTAATGGAATCTTAAGAAAATATATATTGTTGGAAGTTGAAAATATCTACGAAACAAGCAATGATGCGGAAGATCAGGATAAGTTGAATGAAAGTTTCTACGAACCTGATACTTCAGATTCTGATACAAGTGATAACGAAGAAGAACAAGAAGAAAAAGAGACTTTCACCATACATGGAAATGAACCTACAGCGGAATATTTTATTGTTGCTTGGACATTTCACTTTTATTTTTCAAAATATGTATGTTATGTAGAAATGAAATCAAAACAATTTTCCATTATATTAAAGAAACAATGTTATGTGTTAAAACAGTGTGTTATTGCAGTAGTAATTTCCTTGGAACTCACAAAATTTATCGGGAAAGAAACCGGAAGGAAATGCTTTAATAGCAGGTTCTTTATTATTATCTGGTGTATTGTTTCAGCAATTTAAGTCCTTGTGCAAATCACTGGATTTGACAATGTTTTCAAGGTGCACATTCGATAAAACCATTTGAAACATGGCAGCACCAGTTGTTAGAGCATTTTGGGTTCAAGAAAGAAAAAGAACTTGAATTCATTAAAAGGTTGTGGTATACCTATGTGGTTGGCAGGGGATGGGCAGTATGACTCCCCAGGATTTTCAGCCAAATATTTAGTCTATTCTGTCATGGATTTAAATTCCCGCAAAATTATTGATTTTGGACTTGTTCAAGAAGAAAGAATGGAAACTGCTGATATGCGTGAAATAAAGAAATATCTGCACGCACATTGTGAGGATCCATTACTGAACGCGGCAATTGATCTGTTTCTACCGAAGAATATAGCTCCCACGCTTGACCTCCATTAGAGTTACTACGACTGAAGTGCTTCTCACGTTTTCAGGGAAAATAAGAATGTTGGTTACAGACACATCATACAACTTTAAATAATAATAATAATAATGGTTTAATTTAAAACTTACTATTTTTAATTTGTATGTTTATTAGTGAACTTTGAAGCCTATATACTCGTATACTTCGCTGGGTTCTGGAAAAGCATTTCTAATACTAAGCACTACACGTGATGGTATGACACTCTTCTTGTGTGTCCATAGCAGCCCATGAATTAATCCACGCTGTAAATTGATTGTAGCAGGAATACCGCCAGGTCTTATTAGAAGGTTTGTTGGGGTGAGTAACTTATTTTTAGCTCAACGTTTTATTTTTAACGCTAAGTTATGACTCACATTATTCAAAACATCACGATCTATAACTAATTTGTAAAATTAGGGTGCTTTGTGATACAGACAAAATCACCCTTGATCAATTTTGTGTTTTCATAGTTCGAGCAACACATACTTTCCTCAAAATTATTCATTAATACATTCCTTACACTTATACCAATGATGGAACCAGCACGGTTTTGGTGTTCAATTGTTTCGGAATCGCTGTCAGAATGGTGTAAATCTTCAAAATCGCACTTTTTTGGTTCAACTAATATGGTCGGATACTACGTTCACTCGTTTTCAAAGCAGATGTTGAACTACTGTTAATCACGTAGTAGGTATTAACTGGATTATACAAAGTGATTGGCTAGCTTTAGCTCTACTCTTTGTTATTCAGAGAAGTTATGAACTTTGGTGAAATTAACGTGTAAACTTGTTAGTCATTTAAAACACCTATGCTGCGTACGTCTCGTCTGTTTGCAGTGTGGCTCTCATTACGTCACGCGTCAACTCAACAACATGCCGTAGCCCGATAACCATTCACCTTGGGATGGTGAAACAGCGTGCGTTGTTACTTATTCCTGACGACAATAAACTAATGTGGTGTGAAATATTCATTTTGTGTTTCGTTCCCCTTTAAGTAAAATCAGAATTTTAAACTCATTAATTTTCACTTTAAATTAGTTCATTTGTAGCATCCCATGCTGATGAAAAAGTATTTCAAAGTCTTTTCCTCCAAAAGTACACATGTTGGGCAACTATTTTCCCCTGATGAAAAACTAAACTACATCTCAAAGTTAAGAATCAGATTCATCAATATTAAACAACTAGTTACCATTTCATAAAAATTGTGTTTTGTGGTTCAGGGGGCTTTAAAACAAGTATTTGCGTGAAATTCCAATATTAGATACTTCACCTCCTCTACATCACAGATAAGCTGCAGGGCAAAAATATACATCATCACATAGAACAAATATCAACCAAAAGGTACACAACAATGATAATATGATAGTCACAGGAGTATGCTGAAAACGTGCGAAAATACACGTTCTTCCGCGGTTCATGAAATGATGGGTTTCTTTAGGCATGTAATGTAACTGTAAAATAAACTCTAACCTACTCTAACTAAACTATACCTAACTTAACCCAACCTTTAGCTATCTGCCGGCTTTTAAAGGTCCCGTCAGATGGTGTATAGATTGAAGTTACACTATACGTCAGTTTTCATGATCTGCCTAGGATCTTCGTGAAATGACGGATTTCAGCAAAAGCCTACGACAGTGGAATAACACACCATTACGAGTTCTTCACAGTCAAAACGGCCATCACACAGACATTTGGTACGCACCTCTTGTTCAGGAAAAACGGGATAACGCAAGCATAGTTATGGGGTTGTGTAATAATTAATAATAATAATAATAATAATAATAATAATAATAATAATAATAATTCACTATAACATTTTACTACTATTTTCCTTGACGATGTTAATGACTATAATTCCCTTACAAGTATTTAGCTAGAGTTACTTATTTCTTTCCGCAATGCTAAATATTGGAAACATTTGAAGTAATGTTGTCCTCCTTAAGTAATCCATTCAAGTTCTGAAACGAAAATGACTCGTGAGCAGTTTACATGACGACGTAAAGCAGTAGTGTTATATTTTTCTCCAGAAGCTGTTGGAGGGGGTTCTCATTACTCATTCGTAGCACAGTAATGGTGATTACTGAACAAACAGGGACTTGTTATGATCTGACTAGTCTTTTTCTGTTCTCGTGAGTCGGCTAGCGTCTTCCCCCTCCCTCACAACCACACACATGTGCAAAGTAAAGATACACCCACCGTCGAGGTGAAAAAATAGTGAGCTGCATGCAAATATCGCAACAGTTTATCGGTGACCGGTGTTTCGTGTAGGTGTGTAGCAGTTCGCCACTCGATGCCACCGGAAGCTACAAGGCAATACCTACTGCTGCTGAGGACCTCTCATTCGGTGAGTCGCTTAACAAATTGGGAAACACGAAATACTTTTTAATTTAACTACTTAAAACACTGATTTCTCTGCCGATGTCGTAACTACTTCGATAGGATTGTGTCAGCACTTCTTCAGTTCTTACGCGTCACAGTGATGTTATATGAATCAAAAAGCATAAATGACATATGTAATTTCATAAGAAAAAACGTGAAGCAACGCGCGTTATATTGTTATTCTGAACACTCACTGGCAAACTTCTGGTCTCTTCCGTTGAAACTTTTCCTGTTAAGTCACAAATTCGAATATGCAATGATTCAAGCTGTTGTATCACCAAAACCCTGTGATATACACTTTATCTGCACGTCAGTAATACAACGTAAAACTTACAGCTCAGGTTTGGGATGACATGTGCTCTACCACTTTAGGGTTTACTTCAGAGATCGACAAACAGCCTACTCCAATTCCGATTAATTACTATCGAAGGTGTGTTTATGGTAGTTGATCAGTTCAAAAGAACTGTGCTACATAACATGATCTAATACTAATTAGCGTTGCTGGGTCCCTTGGGCCAAAATCTTGGCCTCTTGTTTAACAAAAGTTGTGTTTCGAGAGAGTGAGGTTCTTGTTCAAATTTCCTTGTGTCCTTTCCCATTAATATTAACTATAAGTGATGAATATTTGAATTACTACACCCGTTTTGTTTTGAAAGCATAACATAAAAAAACTGGTTGATGAAATCGATAATTGGATGCCTTACTGAAAACGATAAAATACTAAGACTCTATGTTTTGTTTCAAGTTTACTGTGTGCGGTATTCCTGATTTTCTCCACGCTTTGTAATAGAAGTGCACAAAACATCTGATGAACTACATTCACAAGATGTTCTCTACCGGCTATCGTTTGTTTTTATATCTCTTCTACAGACTCCTCTTCTAAAAGTTATATTCCTATATACTTTATGTAAGTCGAGACGAACGTTTGAAGAAATGATTTCATTGCATATTCCATTGTAGGTATAAGAGGTACAAGCGAGAAACAAAATAATGGTGACTTAGCACTTCAAAAATATTTATGTAAAGTGTTGGAAAATTTCAACTAATATCAATGAATATTAGTGCTAATTTTTTTTATTTAGCATACATTGTATGTTTTAACCAGATGTATATTTTTTATTTCTAAGTAAATGTTTGTCTATCTCTTATGGTTTACCAGTTATACAAAATTATACAAAACTCATTTATAATGAATAGATCTTCTTAATTTATTCAAGTAAAACTTTAATAATATAACGGAATATATATATATACATATATGTGTGTGTGAGATAAATTAGTATTTGGAGATTTACATTCTTAAGTAAATGTTTATCTATACCTTTGGTTTACCACTATAAAAGATTCATTCAGAATGAAGACAACTTCATAGAGTATTTACAGAAAATTCAAGATATACATTTTACTATTGATATGAATATCTTAAACATATGACATTTTAATCAAACTCGTTAAAACATTTTTGAGAAAATAAAAAATTGCAAAACAATTTCCACGTAAAGGGTGGTTTCGGGGGATTTTCTTGAAAATATTGGTGTTACATCCTTGGGAGATGTTGCACTTAAATATCAGACTTATTGACTTTTCGTTTTTTAGTTATACAGCTCATAGGCACGCGCAGGCACGCGCACACACATATACACATGTACACACGCGTGCGCTCGCGGACACTTTTTTAAAAATGCTCTTTTGGGGGATACACTAATATCCATAAATTCCTCTGAAAACTGGAACACTACCATGCAGTCCTTTTGGATGATTGTTAATAATAATGTAATAACCTGTGTGTCTGTAACCTTGCTATCTTTAATACTGTCGTATTAAATTGTTTCTGTAAATATACTGGTATACTTCACTTGCGGCCATTCTGTTAATTGTGCAAAGCTGACAAGGCAAGAGATCTATTTTATTTTCTTCAAAATAGTTTGCAAACATCGCAGAGTTGGCCACTCCTGGTTTAATTCATTAGACTAAACGTCAGAAGTGTAAACTCTACTTCTCAAGTGAAGTTTATATAAAGCTTTATTCTAGGCTACAGGACGAACTTACTTTGAGTTGCATGTGCTAAAATCGCGTATACGACTAATGTTTGCTGCTGTAAATCGTTTCAGTTCAGGTGAAGTGTAACAGATCACCAGAACTGGTAGTTACAGAAACCTGATAATCGTGGGTATAACATAACAAAATTTTATGATGCTTTTTCGGTTTATGCAAAATGAACATTCATCACCGTTATTGAAATTATGCTGATTTTGGTGCCAAGTATGCGTATTAACAAGTGTAAAGCGATTATTGCAATTTTCTGACAATAATATAATTTTTTATCTTTCTTTAAGACAGAAACCCTTGAGCGAGGAATACGGCTAGTCTAAAATAACCGGAAGGGCGTGAATCACGGTCAATATGTAAGCAATTAGGAATTTCCGCCACACACCCCCTCTGATCTTGTTTTTGTGTAACGTAGATTACATGCCTCAAGCTTTTGCTAAACGTGTTTTGGAGATATTAAGCGAGAAACCCTCTCAGAAGCACGTATCGTCCTCTAGAGATTCTGTTCGGATAGCAAGTCACGTGGGAACTCTCACTATTTGTTTTGTCTTCAGTCAACAATCCCAGAACTTTGATTTCAGAGGGACAAGTATCAATTCGTAAGTTTCCAAGTAAGGTTAAGTCGGCTGGTTAAGTACCAATGTGCTACTTGCAGCTTTGGATGGCACACATCACTAGTTACATTCTGTAAGTTTGTAAAATGCCCTAGGTGTATTTATATTAATTATTCGACTGTAATTTGTTATCAGTCATCCGGATCATACGCTGAGAAGTTTCGAGAATGCAGTTCCATCAACAGCCTTAACGCTTACTCTAAATTATCAGAAAGAAGAAGACAACGACGATGATGATGTGAAACATTCCGATCCTAAGCGGGATTAGAACCATATTATTTAGTTTAATTTACCTGTATGCCTAAAGCTATACTCAAGTACGGCTTAACTCACTTCCGTAATATAGAGGTAACGTGTCTGCCTCACGTTTAAGAATCCCGTGTTCAAATCCCCATTATGTTCATTCGACCTGGAAAAGGTTTCTTTTCCGGAGTTTTCACTTATCCTAAGAAGACGAATGTCAAGTAACTCTAAGCTTCATGGACACCAGACATCGTTTATTCATTCACCATCATATAAATTATCTACCCGGTTAAAGGGCGTTAAGCAAAAAACTTCTTATATTTTACATTCTCTTCTATCCACTTCATATCAATCGAAATAAACGCTTGCAGAAATGGCTTCACTATACATTTCCTTGAAGGTACAAGAGGTATACAGTAAACCAAATCGATATTCATATCTTTAACAGCGGGTCGTTATATGCTTAGCTTGAAATTCCACACTCCTTCCATAACATCGTGAGAAATAATTGAATTGCGGCCGCTGCAAAAAATGAAAAAAGTGATAAAAAATTCAAACCACAAACAAGTATCTGCAAAATGGTGATGGCACAAAAATAACGTTTTTGACATAAATTACGCGCCTTAACACGATCCACATTTTTGTGTGGCGACTTTTCGTCTATCTCTTATGGTTAACCAGTAATATAAAATTATACAAAATTTATTCAGAATGAAGAGTATTACACATGCTATTCGCAGAAAGTTCAAGATGTACATTTTATTTGTCATGCATATATCTTAAACAAATGGCGTTTTAATCAGAATTGTTATAGTCATTTCTGAGAGAATAAAAATAACGAAAACGTGTCAATATAAAGCGTAGTTTGGAGTGAATGAATTTTCTTGAAAATATTCGTGTTTCGTCTTTGGAAGATATTTTAAGTTTGGTACTTATCTGATAGACATTTCTTTTATTTATGCTTTTTACAGACGCGCGTACGGACGTTTTTCTAAAAATGCTTTATTTTGATTCGGGGACCACAAAACGTTTATTATGGATTACATCTCGGCTTCGAATATTTGAATGTAATACAACAAACGCTTTCTCTACTTGGTAACAGTACAGGTATAGACATTTTCCGTATTCTTAATGAGTTTAATGTACTTATGTCTAGTTGCACACGGTAACAGCTTTCTCTGTATTTTACTTTGTAAACACCTATGAACAAAAAATATCAGATGCGATTATTTCTTAGAAAGCTTATCATCATCTGTGATAATCTAATTTCGATAATTTGACAGCGACAGATGGCCGTGATTGATTGATTATTGAATTGATTGATTGATACTGAAGCTGCTCTTAGATTGGATTGACCAGCGGCAAAGAGAATGCTCATCTAAACTAAAACTATAAAGAAAAATCTGATGTGTTACACTCACATGACTTTCTCTACTCTTGTACAAACTATTTTTACAAACTCTTATTCTCCATCTATTTCATATTAATCGAGAAACGATCATTTGCAGAAATGATCTTTTGACATACAAAGAGAATTACATTTTACACATAGCGACCAGTTCTAAAAATATTTGACTATCGCTTAAGGCGTACTATGTTCCCCTTGTTTTGTATTTGCAAGGGCAATATAGAAATACAGTAGCCTTTAAGCATAGACGTATCTCTTAATAGCTGGTTGCTAGAAGCAGCACCATTCTCTTTGCCACAGATTAATGCTCTTTGCATATCCAAGACAAAAAAATGAATAACGCAATCCCATTTGAGAAAATAAGTATTGAAAATTTAAGGGAATAACAAGCAATATCTCGAAAATGGTTCACTCAACAAAAAAAAATGTATATGACATAAATTGTGCATTTTAATGCGATCTGCAGTTTTTGTGTAGTAAATTTTTGTCTATTTCTTATGGTTTACCAGTTATACAAAAGTCGTTCACAATGAAGAATACTTTTGGAGACATTCCCAGAAAATTCAAGATATACTTTTATTTGTCATGAAAGCATCTTAAATATATGATATTTTAATCAAAATCGTTAGAGCCATTTTTGAGAAAATTAAAATTTTCGAAAAATGTTCCATGTAAAGAGTAATCTGGGGTGGGGGATTTTCTTGAAAACCTTCGTGTCGCATCTCTGGAAAATACTGAACCTAAATACCAAGTTTGGTATTTATCCGACTGTTCGTTTTTGAGTTATGCTGTTCACAGACACACAGACAGACACACGCACGGACACACACACACACACACGGACATGTTTCCAAACATGCTTTTTTTGGTTTCAGGGGGTCTCAAAACATGTATTTCCAGGGAAATCTCGGTATGGACTTTTTCGGTGGAATACAACACTTCCCCTACTTACTATACGTAGTAGAGAAAGTAAAAATGTGTGTATGTGTGCAGGGTTATCTCAGAAATCACTCCACCGATTTTGATAAGGCTTTGATCATTGAAAACCACTGTTCTTTCAGGCGTACACGGTCTATAAGATAGCTTGTAATTTAAACTCATAAACGATTAAAAGTCTAAAAAGGATTTGCAAAGCCTGGATACTAGAATTCGAACATATTGAAGTCATGAAAGGACATACTAGAGAATGTGGCTTTGACTTTCGTTGAGAATGCTACGAAGCAGAAAATAGTCTTGTTCATTCAGTCATAATTTGGCAACTAAGAAAACAGAATACACCGCAAAGAAAGGGAGGGCAATCGATTTCTGGTTATATACGGTGTGTATGCATTTCTTATTTCTTAAATTTACATTTTATTTTTAAAAATTCTGATTGTTACACTCACATGGCTTTCTCTACTCTTGTACAAACTATTTTTACAAACTCTTATTGTCCATTTATTTCATATTAATCGAGATAAAGATTTGCAGAAACGATCTTTTGACATGCAAAGAGAATTACATTTTACACATAGCGACCAGTTCTAAAAATATTTGACTATCACTTAAGGCGCACTATGTTCCCCTTGTTTTGTATTTGCAAGGGCAATATAGAAATACAGTAGCCTTTAAGCATAGACATATCTCTTAATAGCTGGTTGCTAGGTGCAGCACTCTTTGCCACAGATTAATACTCTTTGCATATCCAAGACAAAGAAATGAACAACGAATTCCCATTTGAGAAAATAAGTATTGAAAAATTTAAGGGAATAACAAGCAATATTTCGAAAATGGTTCACTCAACAACAAAAATGTATATGACATAGATTCTGTATTTTAACGCGATCTACATTTCTTGTGTAGTGAAATTTTGTCTATCTCTTATGGTTTTCCAGTTAAGCAAAAGTCGTTCACAATGAAGAATGCTTTTGGAGACATTACCAGAAAATTCAAGATATACATTTTATTTGTCATGAAAATATCTTAAACATATGATATTTTAATCAAAATCGTTAGAGCCATTTTTGAGAAAATTAAAATTTTCGAAAAATGTTCCATTTAAAGGGTAATCTGGGGTGGGGGGATTTTCTTGAAAGCCTTTGTGTCGCATCTCTGGAAGATACTGAACCTAAATACCAAGTTTGGTGTTTATCCGACTGTTCGTTTCTGAGTTATGCTGACGTTTTTCTAAAAATGCTTTATTTTGATTCGGGGACCACAAAACGTTTATTATGGATTAAATCTCGGCTTCGAATATTTGAATGTAATACAACAAACGCTTTCTCTACTTGGTAACAGTACAGGTATAGACATTTTCCGTATTCTTAATGAGTTTAATGTACTTATGTCTAGTTGCACACGGTAACAGCTTTCTCTGTATTTTACTTTGTAAACACCTATGAACAAAAAATATCAGATGCGATTATTTCTTAGAAAGCTTATCATCATCTGTGATAATCTAATTTCGATAATTTGACAGCGACAGATGGCCGTGATTGATTGATTATTGAATTGATTGATTGATACTGAAGCTGCTCTTAGATTGGATTGACCAGCGGCAAAGAGAATGCTCATCTAAACTAAAACTATAAAGAAAAATCTGATGTGTTACACTCACATGACTTTCTCTACTCTTGTACAAACTATTTTTACAAACTCTTATTCTCCATCTATTTCATATTAATCGAGAAACGATCATTTGCAGAAATGATCTTTTGACATACAAAGAGAATTACATTTTACACATAGCGACCAGTTCTAAAAATATTTGACTATCGCTTAAGGCGTACTATGTTCCCCTT
The DNA here is from genome assembly GCA_030765065.1 of Deroplatys truncata. Taxonomy (NCBI): domain Eukaryota; kingdom Metazoa; phylum Arthropoda; class Insecta; order Mantodea; family Mantidae; genus Deroplatys; species Deroplatys truncata. The sequence goes on from CM060978.1 coordinate 124,356,278, forward strand.
GTTTTGTATTTGCAAGGGCAATATAGAAATACAGTAGCCTTTAAGCATAGACATATCTCTTAATAGCTGGTTGCTAGAAGCAGCACCATTTTCTTTGCCACAGATTAATGCTCTTTGCATATCCAAGACAAAAAAATGAATAACGCAATCCCATTTGAGAAAATAAGTATTGAAAATTTAAGGGAATAACAAGCAATATCTCGAAAATGGTTCACTCAACAAAAAAAAATGTATATGACATAAATTGTGCATTTTAATGCGATCTGCAGTTTTTGTGTAGTAAATTTTTGTCTATTTCTTATGGTTTACCAGTTATACAAAAGTCGTTCACAATGAAGAATACTTTTGGAGACATTCCCAGAAAATTCAAGATATACTTTTATTTGTCATGAAAGCATCTTAAATATATGATATTTTAATCAAAATCGTTAGAGCCATTTTTGAGAAAATTAAAATTTTCGAAAAATGTTCCATGTAAAGAGTAATCTGGGGTGGGGGATTTTCTTGAAAACCTTCGTGTCGCATCTCTGGAAAATACTGAACCTAAATACCAAGTTTGGTATTTATCCGACTGTTCGTTTTTGAGTTATGCTGTTCACAGACACACAGACAGACACACGCACGGACACACACACACACACGGACATGTTTCCAAACATGCTTTTTTTGGTTTCAGGGGGTCTCAAAACATGTATTTCCAGGGAAATCTCGGTATGGACTTTTTCGGTGGAATACAACACTTCCCCTACTTACTATACGTAGTAGAGAAAGTAAAAATGTGTGTATGTGTGCAGGGTTATCTCAGAAATCACTCCACCGATTTTGATAAGGCTTTGATCATTGAAAACCACTGTTCTTTCAGGCGTACACGGTCTATAAGATAGCTTGTAATTTAAACTCATAAACGATTAAAAGTCTAAAAAGGATTTGCAAAGCCTGGATACTAGAATTCGAACATATTGAAGTCATGAAAGGACATACTAGAGAATGTGGCTTTGACTTTCGTTGAGAATGCTACGAAGCAGAAAATAGTCTTGTTCATTCAGTCATAATTTGGCAACTAAGAAAACAGAATACACCGCAAAGAAAGGGAGGGCAATCGATTTCTGGTTATATACGGTGTGTATGCATTTCTTATTTCTTAAATTTACATTTTATTTTTAAAAATTCTGATTGTTACACTCACATGGCTTTCTCTACTCTTGTACAAACTATTTTTACAAACTCTTATTGTCCATTTATTTCATATTAATCGAGATAAAGATTTGCAGAAACGATCTTTTGACATGCAAAGAGAATTACATTTTACACATAGCGACCAGTTCTAAAAATATTTGACTATCGCTTAAGGCGCACTATGTTCCCCTTGTTTTGTATTTGCAAGGGCAATATAGAAATACAGTAGCCTTTAAGCATAGACATATCTCTTAATAGCTGGTTGCTAGGTGCAGCACTCTTTGCCACAGATTAATACTCTTTGCATATCCAAGACAAAGAAATGAACAACGAATTCCCATTTGAGAAAATAAGTATTGAAAAATTTAAGGGAATAACAAGCAATATTTCGAAAATGGTTCACTCAACAACAAAAATGTATATGACATAGATTCTGTATTTTAACGCGATCTACATTTCTTGTGTAGTGAAATTTTGTCTATCTCTTATGGTTTTCCAGTTAAGCAAAAGTCTTCACAATGAAGAATGCTTTTGGAGACATTACCAGAAAATTCAAGATATACATTTTATTTGTCATGAAAATATCTTAAACATATGATATTTTAATCAAAATCGTTAGAGCCATTTTTGAGAAAATTAAAATTTTCGAAAAATGTTCCATTTAAAGGGTAATCTGGGGTGGGGGGATTTTCTTGAAAGCCTTTGTGTCGCATCTCTGGAAGATACTGAACCTAAATACCAAGTTTGGTGTTTATCCGACTGTTCGTTTCTGAGTTATGCTGTTCAAAGACACACACACGGACATGTTTCCAAAAATGCTTTTGTGTATTCAGGGTGTCTCAAAACATGTATTTCCGGTGAAATCTCGGTATCGAATTTTTGGGTGGAATGCAATACTTCCCGTACTTACTATACGTAGTAGAGAAAGTAAAAATGAGGTGCATACTTAGAGTAACTTTTATTATAATTCTGCAGATGTATTTACTGAAGTTTTTGATTGGCAAAGTCTTTTAATAGTACTTAAGGAAGAACGTTTTGCTGCATTTCCTCTTCATGATTTAATCAACTGCATTATCAGCATAAAATTATAAATTGCTCAACCGATATTTAAAATTAACTGAGACAACTATTTTTGTGAATGAATGTGTGTCATTTCTAAATATTTAAATTTATGGCCTGAGATTGAGAAATTTTCAAATTCACGGTTTCCCCTTATTTTTTGAATAATGATGCCCGGATTTTTTATATATGAAAACTATAGAGCCTTTTGTTATTAAATAATTTTAGAGGAGGTACAAAAGTTAGTTTTTAGAGGAGGTACAAAGGTTTAAAATTTCAAACTATTCCGATTATCTAAAAAATCATTCGACCATTATGATAATTATTTCACGACTAAAATATAACTATTTACAGCCGATGCTAACATTTCCAGAATTCGGAAGACTGTTGGGAGAGATTAAGCAAATCAGAAATACAACATCCGCCGATATTTTAAAATCCTTTTCATGAACATCAGGGGATTGTTTGTTCCTTATTAGGAATACCACAGGGACTTTATGAAATTACAGTTTAAGGGGTAGGTAAATGGGAGGATCTACGATTAAAAGCTTCTGGATCATTGTACAATAACTTAATATAGAATACGGGGGGAGGTAAATGAAATTAATTAAATAATCATACAAGGTTTATAAAGCGACCCATGTAACGCTAGCTAATACAATTAGTCAGCAATAAAACATGTGCTAATACTTTTCCGACAATTTAGTTGAGCGTCATGAATTATTTTTGTCCAAGTAATTATTATTCCAGAAACTACAGGTTTCAAAATAAGTAAGTTATGCTAACAAATATGAGTTTAAAAGTAAAATTAAATTACCAGTAGGGAAAACGTCAGCTTTTAGGAATTGTGTTCGATATCATTCAGAGAATGTGCAATATTTGCTTCCTATCTTTACTAGTAATGATGAATATTACAGAGAGACTTGCTTATTTCATATTTACTATAAAAATACATAGTTTTCATATTTTATTCTAAGCAGAACCAGATATCTGAGATTAAGCCATAGCTATTAATAACAACTTAACATTTTATTTTATGCAAAAATAGAACCACTAATACTACAAGCAAATGTGTTTTCTAACTTCATAATCGAAATTATTTGAATAAAACTTATACACACAAAAGAACCAGTTATCACTTATTAGTATTTAAATATCAATATCAGCATAATTCGGCTATCAATAGTCAATCAAGTAACAATGAACTTGTTGACTGCCCGGAAGGCGCTCCCATATAATTATCATTGATAATACCAACAGCTGTTTGAAATAGCTATTAAACAGAACAATATTTATTACGGCTATTTCAACAATAAAATCAATATAATTAATGTTATTATTAAATACGTGTAATAATAGTAATGTATACTTATGTTTAAAAACAAATCACCATATTGCGGAGTAATGCACCATTCGTACCAAATGCTATACCTACAAGATTGTGAAATAGTGGCCAATATCAAAACAAAAGTAAGACGTCACTATCTCTGTGGTAGAGTGGTCAGCATTCAGACTTATCACGGTCTCGGCTTCAATTTCCATCTAGGGCGGGAGAATTGTTCTGAATTATTAACTTTTCCTATCCTCACAGAATCTGGAGGTATACATGCGTGTTTCATATTAAAAATGATTAAACATCAAGGATCTATTTCAACGAGTTATTTCTCAAGTCAAAGCCCCGATATTACTATAGAAGTTAAAGGGGGCTATACAAATAAAAAAAGAATAAAATGTTACGTTGCCAGATAAATACCTCTGTAAAAAAGTTTTTTTTTAAACAAACACAATTGTATGATGCTTGACTAAATCTAACAGCAGAAATTTTGTTACCACATTATCACTCACATTATTACCTGTAATCAAGTGCGGTTGGATGATATCCAAGGCCAGCCTTATTAAATGCTATTTACGAGGGTGATACTGAAAAATTTTAGAATGCCATGCATCTAAACACAAATGAAATTTGTGTATATTTGACAGCTACCTTCCAATGTTTTGCGAGTTGTTTACCGTGTAGTTTGTTCGATTTGTTTGTTAACTGTCATCATTTAAAGATTTTATGTTCACCCAAAAATGAATTTGAGTAGAGAACATTTTCGGGCTATGATCTTTTGCGACTTTAAATCGTCATTAACGCCTAAACAAGTGAAGATTGGCTTAGAAATGAATTTGGCGAAGAAGCCCCAACTAAGGCAACAATTTATAATTGGTACTGCGAATTCAAAAGAGATTGGTGTTTTCTTAGTAATGAATTTCCTGAAGGACGCCCAAGAACTGCTGTTACTGATGAAAATATTGCCGCTGTTCAAGCAATGTTTGAAGAAGATCGAATGATATCCTATGGATTTATTCGGGCGACATTGGACATTGGTATGAGTCAAATCCAAAACGTTTTACATCAATAATTAGACTTGAGAAAACTTTGTTGCCAATGGATTCCACATAAACGATCGAAAACAACGACGCAGTGATTGGTGCAGAAAAACTCTGGAAAAAATCCAAGGCGATACTTAAAATTTGGTTTGGAATATCGCTATTGGTGATGAATCTTGGATTTATGGTTGTGATCCTGAAAAGAAAAGTCAATCGGCTCAATGGGTCTTTCGACCAGAACTTAAGCCTACAAAAGTCCGACGAATTCGCAGTGCTGGTAAGAAGATGATTGCTAGTTCCCCCCCCCTTAAAACGGGCTATATTGCTACTATAGCATTAGAAGACAGACGTACCGTTACTGCCAATTGGTACAAAAATGTCTGTTTACAGCAATTTTTTTTAAAAACAAGTTCGTGAAAAACGCCCTAAAGGAAAAATAGTATTACATCATGACAATGCATCGTTGCATACAGCAAAACTAACAAGCGAGTATCTGAATGGCCTAAAGGTCAGTATCATAAACCCTCCATCATATAGCCCTGGCCTAGCATCTTGTTATCTCCTTTTGTTTCCAAAAATTAAAGATAAAATGCGTGGAATCGCTTTTTCGTCATTAGACGAAGCAGTGGAACATTATAAAATCCTGCTTTCTGAAGTATCTTGGAACAGTGGCATCATTGCTTTAAGGGCCGGTTTCATCGAATGCAAAAATGTATTGATGTTAAAAGAGAATATTTTGAAAAACAATAAAATCATTTAATTTTTTAAAAACTAATCCTTGTTTGATTTTCTAAAAATGCTCGTGTGTTGCCCTCACATCTATCCATATCGTCCTTACATAATTTACCAAAGCACTGGAATGCAATAAACCAGTACATTGTCTTTAAGATATTCTAAAGATTCCTTCTTCGATATTATTCCATCATAGAGGAGTTTGGAGTTTTATGTTTTATGAAGCAAACTATATTGTAGGTTGGCAATGGTGATGATGATTATGATGACGGTATGGTGATGCTACTGCTACGATGATGATATGCATTTTATTATAGGAACCGGAGGCTTCCACCCCCTAATTAAATACAACTTTAACTATTTGATGTCGTCCTATGATCCCATGTTGATCCTAGATTCTGGAAAATGTGCAAATAAGACAGATAAGGATACTTAGTACATATTTGTGCGCATCTAATTTTCCGCAGATGTCCGGAAGTACCAATTTAACCTATGTGTACCGTTGTATTTAAATTTTAATCATTATTTTTCTAGAAATTGTGAGAGCACATATTTCCTTTGAAATTGTCTAATTGGTCCTTTGGGGTACAAAAATAAACTGTTGCGGACAAACACATAATATTCGCCGTAACATGTACCTGCGTTCCTAGGAAGATTGGTCTTTCTTAAGAAGAGGACCTGACATGGCAGTGGTGAAGTTGGAAGAAACTTACTTGTAGTTTGGAGTATAAAAATTCATTAGCAAGAATTAATTCACACGGTAAAGTGCAACCAATATAACGTGTCTATCATAAAAGTACGCAAGTGTAAAACTTCAGGAAACCCACGGCAATTCTTGTATAACCGTATCTATTTTGCCACCTTTGACAGGTGACAGAAAGCGTAAGATTACATTCTTAGCAATGTTAGAATGTAGCTAAAAACTGAAGATACTAATTACAAGATAACATCCAATGGGGAAATCGCTGATGGTCTCGGATGCCTTTTTAATATTAATAATTTCAAGGAGAAACGTTTGATATCATAATTATTGTTAATGTGAACTCCCGCATTCATTTAGTGAATCAATACATTAATAGCTCTCTATAAATTAAATTAAACGTTCCTTCTGCCTTTCAATTACGTAAACATATGCATAGTTTTAGAGGCAAGACTAATTGAAATTTATGGAAAAGATGAGGAGTTTCGGTCCACAGAGTATGAAGAATTCTTTGAGGAATGGGAATTAATTTCAGTTTACATTGCAGAGAAGATATATGTGTTTCATTCTACATGTGAGTCCAAGATCTGAAAAAAAAGAAAGAAAAAATGTGGTTGTATGGCCCCAGAGTTACTCCGAAAAGACAGAATCAAATAAGAGCAGTTCCATAAACTTTCTAAATGAAAGTAAAATATTAATTAAATCTGGACACCACTTGGCTGATAAACCTCTAAACGCAAGGAAGTTCTTCAAATATGTCGGTAATAATTTTATTAGAGTAAGAGTCACTTTAAAAGATCTGATGCACAGACTTTGATGAAGATGTCTAAAACTCAGTACTTTTGCTAGAAAATCTACCAAGTGTACAGGAAAAAACAGTTTCAAAGTATATAGCAGACAAGCTGCTAGGATTTGCTGCCTCTGTTTAAAAAAAATGATGTGTTACATTCATATGACTCTCCACGCACTCTTCTATAATCTATTCTTAAAATTCCATCTGTTTCATGTAAATCGAGATAAACATTTGTACAAATGGTTTTATTACATATTTCGTTGTAGGTACAAGAGGAATTCGGTAAGCTTAAGCGATAGTCATGATGACTTTGAAATCCCATGCTCTTTGCATGGCCACGAGAGAAAATAAAACGAATAGCGACTTCCAAATTGAGAAAATTATAAGTATTTGAAAATTCAAACCAACAACAAGGAATATCTCGGAAATGCTTAACTCCACAAGAAAGAAAGAAAGAAAGAAAGAAAGAAAGAAAGAAAGAAAGAAAGAAAGAAAGAAAGAAAGAAAGAAAGAAAGAAAGAAAGAAAGAAAGAAATCAACATAAATTGTGTATTTTAACCAGATGTATATTTTTGTGTAGTAAGATTTTGTCTATCTCTTACGGTTTGCCAATTATATAAAAGTCACTCAGAATTAAGAGGACTACTAGCTATATCCAGAAAATTTTCTGAAAATCTTCGTTTCTCATCCTTGAAAGATGCTGTACTTAAGTATCAAATTTGGTATTTAACAAACATTTCATTTTTGTTATGCTTTTCACAGAAATATCCACAGGCACACATGCACACACAGAGATATTTTTCGAAAAAAAATTGTTTTTACTTTCTCTACTACGTATAATAAGTAGGGGAAGTATTGTATTCCACCCAAAAATTCGATACCGAGATTTCACCGGAAATATATGTTTTGAGACCCCCTGAATCCAAAAAAAAAACATTTCTGGAAACATGTGCGTGTGTGTCTGTGTGTGTGTCTGTGAACAGCATAACTCAGAAACGAACAGTCGAATAAACACCAAACTTGGTATTTAGGTTCAGTATCTTCCAGAGATGCGACACGAAGGTTTTCAAGAAAATGCCCCCACCCCAGACTACCCTTTACATGGAACATTTTTCGAAAATTTTAATTTTCTCAAAAATGGCTCTACGATTTTGATTAAAATATCATATGTTTAAGATATTTTCATGACAAATAAAATGTATATCTTGAATTTTCTGAGAATGTCTCCAAAAGTATTCTTTATTGTGAACGACTTTTGCATAACTGGTAAACCATAAGAGATAGACAAAATTTTACTACACAAGAACTGTAGAGCGCATTAAAATACACAATTTATGTCATATACATTGCTTGTTATTCCCTTAAATTTTTCAATACTTATTTTCTCAAATGGGAATTCGTTATTCATTTTTTTTGTCTTGGATATACAAAGAGTATTAATCTGTGACAAAGAGAATGGTGCTGCACATAGCAACCAGCTATTAAGAGATATGTCTATGCTTAAAGGCTATTGTACTTCTATATTGCCCTTGCAAATACAAAACAAGGGGAACATAGTACGCTTTAAGCGATAGTCAAATATTTTTAGAGCTGGTCGCTATGTGTAAAATGCAATTCTCTTTGCATATCAAAAGATCGTTTCTGCAAATGATCGTTTTTCGATTAATATGAAATAGATGGAGAATAAGAGTTTGTAAAAATAGTTTGTACAAGAGTAGGGAAAGTCATATGAGTGTAACACATCAGACTTTTTTTATATTCAGGAAGCCTCAAAATGTGTATGCGGTGAAATCTTGGTATCGAATTTTTGGTGGAATGCAATACTTCATCTTTTATTTTATAATTAAAAGAAGTGTTATAAACTGTACGTTAGATTCATTATAAAATAAGTTGAGTCGGTTGGTTTTTACTTACATCACATATGAGTTTGGATTTTTTTTTGCACTGAAGCGCATATATGATGTGAGTAAGAACCAACTGACTCAACTTATTTTATAATACTTCATATAGCTACTACGGGTAGGTAGTAGAGAAAGTAAAAATCTGATATTCAACAATCACAATATTATTTTCTGTCTAATTCAAATTAACATACCTACATCCCTAATATTTACAATCTGTATGTAATCTATCCAATTACGTATTGGAATTAGGTTAAGGGCACCTAGCAGGTAAAAGTGAATGAACATGTCAAAATTTGGTGACTTGTGTATACAATGCTGCAAGTTTTCCCTACTAAAATGACATTCAAATTATGTTAGTACGTAACAATATTCTAACGAATGTTTTAGAGTCATTAAGAGATCGTTGCAAAAGGAATAACTCATAAACTACATCGATGTCTAACAATTTTAACACATGCCTCTAGATGTTATGCCACACATTTTAACATAACCGTTTTGAAAAATTACTTCTAGTGGCGAAGCTATGAGTATTACTAATGAAATATGTTAATAAAAGTTCAAATGAAAAAAATCGTTTACTCCTTAGTAAAAGCATTACGGGGCATCCTGAGTTAACGTATGAAGGAAAACTCTTATTACATGCTGTATAAGTTGTGTTTTTAAAAGTTCCAGAGAAAATGTTTCTTGAAAGGTGAAATTTTAATATTTTCAGTATATACTCTGTCGGCACCCCTTCATGTACCATGCTAGCCTCTAGTAACCACGATCGCGGGCTCAAACCCGCCAGAGAGCGTGGATTTTTTCGGGCGTAAAGTCCTTAGCATGGCTTCCTACGGAAGGGAAGAAAAGCTGGTGGTCCTGTGTTGTAGATTTACGGCACGTAAAATAACCTCAAGGCTGATAAAGAGGCCTCTGAGCAAAATTTCCAGTTTTTCCGCAAAATATAGATTGCGACTCTAAGAACCATAGTAGTTAAAGAGCGTCCATAAATAAAACTCAATTTATTTATTTTGGTTCCCCTTTATGACTTAGTTACATAAAGCATGCCGAAACAATATTCAACTGTATGAATTGGGAACATCTCAGTCGGTGTCAAGCATTTCAGAGACATTGGAGTAAAACCAAAAGACAAATGTCAGTGTACCAAATGTCTGAGCATTTGACTAAATAAATCAACATTCAATCTTTGTTTATGTCATAAATCGTAGTAATGAGCTCATCGGAAGGAAAATAAAAGAGAAACACGACAAGCTTTCAAACAAGTTTCATAGAATGATGTACTTAAATGTATTTGGGGGAATGCAAACATACAACAAGGGGTATTCGGAAAGGGCTAATTCTAAGAAAAAAGAAAAAGAGTATCTATATGATATATCTGGTCGATTTGCTTCATAATGAGTCAAGAAAGAAAGGAAAAGAGATTACCAAAGTTTTCCCATTTAAATGGGCTAATTAGTGGGGTGGGAAAGGTTCATAAACTGTTTTGTGTTGAATCGTCGAAAGACACTGAATTTAAATATAAAGATTGGAATTTAGCCGGCTTGGTACTTTCGAGTTACGCTGTTCACAGCACACACACACACACACACACACACACACACACACACACACACGAGTCTTTTTTTTTTCAAAACTGCTTTATTATTCAGGGTACCTGAAAGAGTTTTTGGTAAAATCTCAATATCATAAATTTTTGGGTGAAAAACAATGCATTTTCAACTGCCATAGATAATATGGCGGAGGAAATCAAAGCCAGTACCTTTAATCAGAATGCTAACATGAAGTATCTGCAAAAGTAACATACGAAAGCTTGAAAAACATATTAATCGGCAATTTATTGAACCAGAAAAATGATTAGCATTGAAAATGTAGGAACTAAAGATGTTAAATTTAATTATTATTAACGAACCACTAGCTCCTAACATTCGTTTACGTGGAATAAGTTTCATAAGCCATCTAATCTACTATCCCCTATCCCAAAAGTTACAGAGTGGAAAATATTTCCGAAGAGATTCTCCAATTCGGTGTAACTATTATTGCATTTGGCACTAAAGTAGAAGCTTGCTTTTATTTTAGGTATTTGATAACAGCTGGATAGCAACCACTTCGTGTACCGTGTGCAGTACCACAGTGCAAGGTACATAGAATATTATTAGGCAGGGCTTTTTGCGTCGGTTGCTGCACATGGCGTCATGTGTAGAAAACGCGTTCTGATCATGGTAGACCTGTCACTGCATTATTTTAGCTTCATCAGTAAAATTATAATGTTTATTTTATTTGTCGAAAGCCACATGAATAGGCCATCTTACTTATGTTAACTGCATATTTTTACATTCCTCATTTATTCCATTTTATTTCTTACATCATCTGAAGAGCAACGCGCGAAAGAAAACCTCTTGTCACCTTAATAATTCACCTTGATTTTAAAAATTGTTACGATAAAAATATTGTAAAAACATACATACAACAATATAATATTCATAATTATCAAAGCTGGCACGTTATGAAATCTGAAAATTTTCAGCCAACTTAGCAATCATCACACGTGCTTTTAAAATAAATTATTACATTATGAGCAAAGCCTCAACTTATATAAATTAACTCTCAGATGGAATTATAAATGACTAGAAGCAATACGTCGGAGAAAAGAGAGTGACAGAGTTACAGGTTCTGGCTTACACATTGTACAATGGAGGAGAACAACTCGCACAGTGCGACCTACATAGAAATTGTGTGGCTACCACCCTTCAAGAAGAAGTGATGAAGTGAAGGAACCACATGAGGCTACAGGCCACAGAGACGCGCAGAATTCCCTAACGTTTCCAAACTCGCAGACCCGTCCCACTATGGAGCCGCTGAGAGAGGGCGCTGAACAATCCACCATCGGATAGCCTTCTGGTGTACACGGGGAATATTCTTTCCAGTGAGCATGCATCCGCGCCATCTGCCCGGCACCATCATACACTACGAGACCTAGAAGCATGCCTGAAAGACGAGAAAGAATTGGAATGAAAGGAAAACGATGGAAAGGAAATCGTGGCAGAGAAGAAACCACTCCAGCATTCACCTGTCAATCCCAGGGAAACCACGAAAAACCCATGGGTCAGAGTGGCGGTCGCCAGGGATCGAAACCGGGATCTCCCGAATGCCGCCTGAATTATCCCGCTCAGTTTAATATAAGGGTTTCAGCAGTCATTGTAAACGTCACTATTTATTTATTTTAAGTTTAAATTAACATCGTTAAGGGAAGACTGAGGTGAAAAACAATTGTAATATTGGTCAAAAATCCAAATTTTGGTTTGTTGCCAAACGTTCTGTAAGTTTGGCCCCTTTTCTTCTGATTTAATCAACGCGCATATTTAAAAGGAAATGGATGATGCTAATACTAGCAATTTAAATCTTTAGATTAGATTTCTCCGTTTTAAAATGTCAGGTTTTTTTGAACTGAAATCTCTATTTATTCTTCAAATATTGCGCTACATTTACCTTTTGTCGTTTTTGTAATTACAGATAAAAAGCGTGCTGAACAAAACTATGCACAGATTTCACCTTTTTCCGTTTACATTTGTGCTGTAAAAATCTTTATATTCAAATATTATACATTTTTGAGATACATTACATTTTTGTAAGAAACTTTTTTTAATACTATGATATAAATAAAAAATGTGTATCCGCACTTAACTTTGGAAGATCATCTGAATTAATTATGCATTTAAATGTTGAGATTGAAATTATTTAGAACTGGACAGACTTTATACAAACAAATGTAATAAAATTTGTTGCTCAGAACTGGTGAAAATTGCAGTGTTTTCATTGGTATCATGAACAAGTGCACGAAATTGCAGCTTTTTACTCCAGCAACAGTTACTGCTAAGTGTAAGCTTCACTGCACTTATTCACAGTATCCGAATAAATTGGAAATCGGAACCCCTCTGTAGCGTGTCTAGTTCACATTAAATAGGTCCGGAATTCGAATCTCGGTTGAAATGAATTACTTGGAAAAGTTTTTCTCAGGGGTTTTGCCTTATCCTCAGTCAGGTAACTCTTAAGCTCCATGAGCCCCAGGCTCATACGAGGACGACGTTGAAAAGTTTTAGAAAATAAAACAAGGATTAGTTTTAAAATTTTTAAATGATTTTATTGTTTTCGAAAATATTTCCCTTTAACATCAATACATTTTTGCATTCGATGAAGCCAGTCCTTAAAGCACTGATGCCACTCTTCCTGAGGCACTTCAGAAACCAGGTTTGTATAATGTTCCACTGCTTCTTCTGATGGCGAAAAAGTGATTCCACGCATTTTATCTTTAATTTTTGAAACAAAAAGAAATCACAAGGTGCTAGGTCAGGGCTGTATGGTGTTGACCTATAGGATATCCAGATACTCAGTCGTTATCTTTGCTGTATGCGACGATGCGGTGTCGTGATGTAACATTATTTTTCCTTTTGGGCGTTTTTCGCTAACTTTTTCATACATTTGCGTAAACAGATTTGTGTACCAATCGTCGGTAACGGTACGTCTATCTTCTAATTCTGTAGTAACAATACGGCCCATTTTAGAAAAAACAAAATACTAGCAACCTCCTTCTTGCCAGCACTGCGAACTCGTCAGACTTTTGTAGGCTTAGGTTCTGTTCGAAAGACCCACTGAGCCGACTGACTTCTTTTCAGGATCATAATAATAAATCCAAGATTCATCATCAGTAACGATATTCCAAACAAAATTTGAAATTTTTTCTTGGAATTTTGAATTTCTTCAGAGCTTTTCTGCACCAATCAATGCTTTGTTTTCATTAATTCCATCCGATATGACCTACCCAGTTAAATGAAGATAAATTGCCGGTGTCTCTCTCTCTTAACACACACACACACACACACACACACACACACACACACACACACACACACACACACACAAAGTAAACTGAAGAAATAAATGTAAAGTATTGTATCGTTATAAATGCAACACTGTATTTCAGCTGCCTGATGTTTTGACTGTTCTCGTTTCTCTTGTTTGATACCATTAAGCGTTCGAGTCCGGTAGAGCTTTTCGGTTTTCAAGTTTCAGCCACAATCCTTCATAGTTTTCCTAAAAACTACAGCAAAAACCTACCTCGAAATTAATTTTGCAATAAAATGAAACATCTGGCTGCAACTTTACGGCTTAAAACATTTTTTCCAGACCCTTAAGGCGTGACAATTTACCTCATTAAGCTTTATAGGTGAGATCGGTTAGCGAATTTGTATGAATCAGATTTAATATTTAGAAGTATTCGCAAAATATTATAATTTAGATAATTTCAAGAATCCTAAATAATTCTATTTTACTTCATTCATTTAATCTGATGCTATATGAAACGTGCAGACATAAGCTCAAATCAGATTCATAAACTTTATATATTTCCATCATGTTCATTTCTTACGCGTTCAGAACCAAGCGAGATGGCTCCGGTATCGTGTGAGGCTCGCATTCAGGACGTCCCGGGTTCGATTCTCGGTGACCGCCCACTTGACCATGGGGTTTTTCGTGATTTTTCCTAGCCGCCAAGGCGAATTTCAGTGGTGTATTCTATCACGTTTCTCCTTTTCCCCATTTCCTTTCATCTCCATTTCACGTTTCAGGTAAGCTATCAGGTTCTGCGGTGTTGGCGGTACCGGGCAAATGGCGTGGATGCATGTGCATTGGAAACATTTCTCCCCATGAACGCCAGAATGACCTGTCCCGCCTGTCAGGGTCGCTGCGTCGTCCTCTGGTGCGCAGGTGTTCAAACTGGAAATGTTAGGAACTTCTGCGCGTCTCCTTCACCTGATCCTTGCTTCCCGGAGGGGGTGTAGCCACAATAGATCAAGATGGCCGCAGTGAACGAGTGTCCCTCTCCTACAGTCCTACATCCTACGCGTTCAGAACCATGCTAGGTATGGATTGGATTGTGAAGCGGAGAGGACTCGGCACCGATCCAGGAATGAGGATATTGTACCGACGCCCCACTAGGGAGCACCCCGAGAGGTAGAGATGAGGTAAGAGGAGACACCGTGCCGCCGAAACCAGGAGTGACGGAGCAGCAATGACAGGGTCCCTACAGTTTCCAGCGTGAGATGCCCTGGCAATCGGACAGGCAGACTGGGGAACCGGTACAACATAGGGTCCAACGCCCCCCCCCAAAAGGGGCGATCCTTATACCCCGGCAACCAGCCCAAGGCCAAGGGACGGAGAAAATTCACAGAGAGCATCCTTTTCCCCTGCCACGCTGCACCGGAACACCATCACCGACGCTTTCAAACTTGAAATATATCAAACGGGATGGAGGATGAATTAAATGATTAATGGAACGAAATGGAGGGAAGAAACCCTCCAGCATTCGCCTGACGACCTGAGAAAACCCCGAAAAAACCCATGGATCAGAATGGGTGGTCGCCGGGAATGGAACCCTGGACTTGCCGAATGTGGACCACAGACGTTACCGCCTGAGGCATCCCGCCCGGTATGCTGAGTATTCCTATGGTGACCTACAGTAACAAACTCTTAGGAAAACTGCGTAAAACAAATTGCTTATTTGAAATTTTTGGAAAATGTTGCAAGAAAGTTATTTCAAGTATTGTAAATTCTAAAACAGAACATTTTACTCTGCATGCAGATTTTTTTTAGTTTTTGTTGGTCTGTTTAAGGTGAGGCAACCTTATACATTCATACAACTCAATTATTATACAGCTTAATGAATGTATATGCATATACTATATATAAAGCTGTATAATAATTGTGCTGTATAATATTCGGAACTGGCAAAGCGTGGACATTTCCTGACTAAAGTGCGCGAAGCTAAATCAAATTTGTTCAGTTGGTCAGAGGCAATTTATCTCTATTTCGTTCTTTCTTTGTTTCTTTTTATCACCTTTAACGTGTATCTTAAATATGTACGGTCAATGAACCATGCACTGTCTGTCTGTCTCTGAATCAATAAAGGAAAACGTTTCCTGAAAACCTCAAAAATTATATAACTGTTATTGAATAACAGCAATGAAGGCGATAGCATTAGCCATTCGTTCTACTGTTCAGAAAAATAAAATGCTTTAACAGTACTGTGATACTCAAAGACATGTGTGTACTACAGAACAAGGCGGATATAACATGCACGTTCCGTCTGGATGGTTGCTGGCAGCAAGCATTTATTGCATCTGCAGTCATGCGAAATGTGATAGGATTTTGTCAGCAAAATCAAGTTTTACTTGGCTTTTCAGAAAATTACATTAGCACATCGCAAAGAAGAAGCTTCGCGCGACAGGCTGCATTAATTCATACAACACTATTCCAAGAAATGCGTTAAATTATCAGTGATACTACTTGAGAGAAAAACATAAATAAATGATTAAGTCAATATGCTTTTTCCCACTGTTATGACTTTCTCTACCCATTACAGTTTCATACAACACCTTATATATTATAATATTTACATAAAAACCAATTCTTTTATTCGCGTTACGTTACGATAACAAGTCCTTGAAGGAAATAATCTCAAATTAAGCAATATGGACTTGCTGCATGAATAATACGGAAAACAACACAACTATTCGTAAGTCAGTTTTTATTCCTTATGAATTCATATGGAAAGAAAATAAGAATCGCGTAGGTATGATGCTTAATAGACAGCCGCTGATAATTCAACCTGGAAAAACTTGAGGATATAACAATGAATATTTCGAAAACTTCTGATAGTACAAATAAAACGTTACGTGAGATACATTGTTATTTCAATGAGCTCTTTATATTTTATGCAACGATAGAGCACCTGCTAAAACTTGGAACTGACCGATACCACTTAAAATCTTTAATTATTTATCGACCTATTGGGAAAGACAAGCCAGGAGGCCTAGGAAAAGATGGCTGGAACAATTGCTGTAATATTTCTGGAGAAGGAACATGCTATTTTGGATTAACATTGAAAGTATATTATGATGATGATGATGATGAAGTTGTTGAAGATGGTTTAGCATTTGTACAAAATTATAAATACAAAATTCCTTCGGAGTGAAGGGAACGTCAAAGATTATTCACAGAAAATTTAACACATACATTTTATTAATCATGAAATATCTTAAACATACTTATGCTATTTTAATCAAATTCATTAGAACTGGTTTTTAAGAAAGTGAAAAATAACGTGCTTAAAGTGTCTGACTCAAATAAGAAATTTACTTAGTATCTGTCGGACTTACAGTTTTTAATTTAAGCTGTTCATAACCCGCGGAAAAACTTTTGTTTTCTGAAAATACTTGCATTAGTTTCAGTGGACCTTAAAATGTGTATTTACGGTTAAATCTCGATATCAAATTCTTCAATTGAGTACTATAATTCCTATTTCAACTGGGTATCTAATAGAGAAAGCAGTAAGCTTTATTATTTTTTAAGGAACAAAACTCTGCTGAGTTCATATAAGCGAACTAGAGAAAGAAAATGTTTTTACTTTCTCTACTACGTATAGTAAGTAGGGGAAGTATTGCATTCCACCCAAAAATTCGATACCAGGATTTCACCGGAAATACATGTTTTGAGACCTCCTGAATCCAAAAAATCTGATGTGTTACACTCACATGACTTTCTCTACTCTTGTACAATCTAATTTTACAAACGCCTATTCTCCATATGCTTCATGTTAATCGAGATATCGAGATGTCAATCTTATTGGTAATTTTCTTGTAGATGCAAGGGGAATATGGTAGCTTTTAAGCGATAGTCAAATATTTTAACGCTGGTTGCTATGCGGCGAATTCCATTCTCTTTGCATGTTCAGGACATAAAAAAAAATCTGATGTGTTACACTCACATGACTTTCTCTACTCTTGTACAATCTAATTTTACAAACGCCTATTCTCCATATGCTTCATGTTAATCGAGATATCGAGATGTCAATCTTATTGGTAATTTTCTTGTAGATGCAAGGAAAATATGGTAGCTTTTAAGCGATAGTCAAATATTTTAACGCTGGTTGCTATGTGGTGCATTCCATTCTCTTTGCATGTCCAGGACATAAAAAAAATGAATAACGAATTTGAGAAAAAGTATAAGTATTGGAAAATTTAAGGAAATCACAAGCAATATCTCGAAAACGGTTCACTCAACAAAAGAAATGTATATGACATAAGTTGTGTATTTTAACGCGATCTACACTTTTTGTGTAGTAACATTTTGTGTATCTCTTATGGTTTACCAGTTATGCAAAAGTTGTTCACAATAAAGAATACTTTTGGAGACATTCCCAGAAAATCCGAGATATACATTTCATTTCCCATGACATTATCTTAAACATATGATATTTTCATCCAAATCGTTAGAGCCATTTTTGAGAAAATTAAAATTTTCGAAAAATCTTCCATGTAAAGGGTAGTTTGGGGTGGGGGGATTTTCTTGAAAACCTTCGTGTCGCATCTCTGGAAGATACTGAACCTAAATACCAAGTTTGGTGCTTATCCGACTGTTCGTTTTTGAGTTATGCTGTTCACACACACACAGACACACACACAGACACACACACACAGACACACAGACACACACACGGACATGTTTCCAAAAATGCTTTTTTTGGATTCAGGAGGTCTCAAAACATGTATTTCCGGTGAAATCTCGGTATCGAATTTTTGGGTGGAATGCAATACTTCCCCTACTTACTATACGTAGTAGAGAAAGTAAAAATGAATAACGAATTTGAGAAAAAGTATAAGTATTGGAAAATTTAAGGAAATAACAAGCAATATCTCGAAAACGGTTCACTCAACAAAAGAAACGTATATGACATAAGTTGTGTATTTTAACGCGATCTACATTTTTTGTGTAGTAAAATTTTGTCTATCTCTTATGGTTTACCAGTTATGCAAAAGTCGTTCACAATGAAGAATATTTTTGGAGACATTCCCAGAAAATTCGAGATATACATTTTATTTGTCATGACAATATCTTAAACATATGATATTTTAATCAAAATCGTTAGAGCCGTTTTTGAGAAAATTAAAATTTTCGAAAAATGTTCCATGTAAAGGGTAGTCTGGGGTGGGGGGATTTTCTTGAAAACCTTCGTGTCGCATCTCTGGAAGATACTGAACCTAAATACCAAGTTTGGTGTTTATCCGACTGTTCGTTTTTGAGTTATGCTGTTCACAGACACACAGACACACAGACAGACACACAGACACACAGACACACAGACACACAGACAGACACACACACGGACATGTTTCCAAAAATGCTTTTTTTGGATTCAGTGATTCTCAAAACATGTATTTCCGGTGAAATCTCGGTATCGAATTTTTGGGTGGAATGCAATACTTCCCCTACTTACTATACGTAGTAGAGAAAGTAAAAAAGCATTTTTGGAAACATGTCCGTGTGTGTGTCTGTGTGTGTGTGTGCGTGTGTGTCTGTGTGTGTGTGTGTCTGTGAACAGCATAACTCAAAAACTAACAGTCGGATAAACACCAAACTTGGTATTTACGTTCAGTATCTTCCAGAGATGCGGCACGAAGATTTTCAAGAAAATCCCCCCACCCCAGACTACCCTTTACATGGAACATTTTTCGAAAATTTTAATTTTCTCAAAAATGGCTCTAACGATTTTGATTAAAATATCATATGTTTAAGATAATGTCATGAGAAATGAAATGTATATCTCGAAATTTCTGGGAATGTCTCCAAAAGTATTCTTCATTATGAACGACTTTTGCATAACTGGTAAACCATAAGAGATAAACAAAATTTTACTGCACAAAAAATGTAGATCGCGTTAAAATACACAACTTATATCCTATACATTTTTTTGTTGAGTGAACCGTTTTCGAGATATTGCTTGTTATTTCCTTAAATTTTCCAATACTTATACTTTTTCTCAAATTCGTTATTCATTTTTTTATGTCCTGGACATGCAAAGAGAATGGAATGCGCCACATAGCAACCAGCGATAAAATATTTGACTATCGCTTAAAAGCTACCATATTCCCCTTGCATCTACAAGAAAATTACAAATAAGATTGACATCTCGATATCTCGATTAATATGAAGCATATGGAGAATAGGCGTTTGTAAAAATAGATTGTACAAGAGTAGAGAAAGTCATGTGAGTGTAACACATCAGATTTTTTTTAACGAAACGTTCTGAAACGAATGTAGTGCCTTAACTAATAGAAACTACACATATTCATTGCTATCACTAGTTATAGTGTACATTGTTATATTATTAGCATTCAACTAACCAGGAAAAAACAAACACTTGGGTTTTTCTTAGGATTTTTATTAAAATATAATATATTTGAGATATGGTGTAACAAATTAATTATATGACATCTTGAATTTTCTGCGAATACCTGTAAAGTTCTCTTCATACTAATTTTGTTTAACTTGCTACACATAACTGATAAAGTACAGAGATAGACAAAAGCTTACTATAGCAAAATTGTAGAGCACATTCAAACACACAATTTATGTCCAAATTATTTTTTCATAGGTGAGCCGTTTTTACTTTACTACGTATACTAAGTAGGCAAACTATTGTATTCCACCCAAAAATTCGATACCGAGATTTCACCGGAAATACATGTTTTGAGACCCCCTGAATCCAAAAAAAGCATTTTTAGAAACATGTCCGTGTGTGTGTGTGTGTGTGTGTGTCTATGTGTGTTTCTGTGAACAGCATAACTCAGAAACGAACAGTCGGATAAACACCAAACTTGGTATTTAGGTTCAGTATCTTCCAGAGATGCGACACAAAGGTTTTCAAGAAAATCCCGCCACCCCAGATTGCCCTTTACATGGAAGATTTTTCGAAAATTTTAATTTTCTCAAAAATGGCTCTAACGATTTTGATTAAAATATCATACGTTTAAGATACTTTCATGACAAATGAAATATATATCTCGAATTTTCTGGGAATGTCTCCAAAAGTATTCTTCATTGTGAACGACTTTTGCATAACTGGTAAACCATAAGAGATAGACAAAATTTTACTACACAAAAAATGTAGATCGCGTTAAAATACACAATTTATGTCATATACAGTTTTTTTGTTTAGTGAACCATTTTCGAGATATTGCTTGTTATTCCCTTAAATTTTCCAATACTGCGCCACATAGCAACCAGCGCTTAAAAGATTTTACTATCGCTTAAAACCTACCATATTCCCCTTGCATCTACAAGAAAATTAGCAATAAGATTGACATCTCTATCTCGATTAACATGAAGCATATGGAGAATAAGCGTTTGTAAAAATAGTTTGTGCAAGAGTAGAGAAAGTCATGAGAGTGTAACACATCAGATTTTTTTAAATATTCCTCGTTGAAGATCTACACTTTTCCAAGCTGAAAGTCATTCAGCGATTGTTCTTTTTCTATTTTCATACCACGAGCTCGTTACCATTGCAAAACATTTGAATGATGTTTCCGCATTTAGCACGTTAGTGAGCACTCGTTGCTTAGTCTGAAATATGTCTAGGCAAAATTATACCAGGATAACGTAACATGAATAGAAGAATAGATTTTATGTTAATAACAAAATACACGTATAACGCACATATGTGAATTTGTTATATGGGTAGAGAAAGCGGCGTGCGTGTGTGTAACACACCAGATCTTCTTTTGTCTATTTCACAAAAAATGCCTCTATTATACTAATAGCATTATCTATTGAAATAAACAGCAGCTATTGAAGTTACAAATGCTTGTTATGCAACTTTTAAAGTGCTTTCCCTCACTCTTTAATTTCATTACGTTTTTATGCAGCCTAGTGTAAATGGAATCTCAGTTAGATGATAGAAGCAGAAAAAGTTTGCTGCAGTTCTTTTAAGCTATTGCAAGAAAATTAGGTGCGGAATTTACGGTTACACTAATATTTTCTGAAATAAAAAGCCGTGTGTATAGCCCATTAAAATTTCTATATTTTGGATACTCTCTGAACGTAATTCTTTTTGGTTTTGTAGTCATTGTGTTAAGCAATGAATGCGCAATGATTTTCTATATTTGTCGCTAGTGTCGTAAAAAAGCTGTAATCATTTTAGTAGAAAATATTACATAAGTTTCCTTTTAAAAGAAGCTTTAGAAGTTTTATTAATTCAGAAACCTTATAGAAATGAAATTTCACCAGACAATTGCTAGTTACTCTAAATTTATAGTCTAGCATTCAAAGTCGAGCACATAACTTTAAAAATGCAGGAAAAATAGTACTCTTCACTCCCCTTGAGACATGGAAAACTGACAATCACCTGTTAATGAACAAGTCTTTGCGTTGTTTTCAAGTTGCGGTGTTATGAACATGACACTGTATTTAAAAAGGGAATAAAAAATCTGATGTGATGCACTCACATGACTTTCTCTACTCTTGTACAAACTATTTTTATAAACTCCTATTCTCCATATATTTCATATTAATCGAGATAAACGTTTGCAGAAACGATCTTTTGACATGCAAAGAGAATTACATTTTACACATAGCGACTAGTTCTAAAAATATTTGACTATCGCTTAAGGCCAACTATGTTCCCCTTGTTTTGTATTTGCAAGGGCAATGTAGAAATACAATAGCCTTTAAGCATAGACATATCGCTTAATAGTTGGTTGCTAGGTGCAGCACCATTCCCTTTCCCACAGATTAATACTCTTTGCATATCCAAGACAAACAAAATCCCCTACTTACTATACGTAGTAGAGAAAGTAACAAAAACATGAATAACGAATTCCCATTTGAGAAAATAAGTATTGAAAAATTTAAGGGAATAATAAGCAATATCTCGAAAATGGTTCATTCAACAACAAAAAAGTGTATGACATAAATTGTGTATTTTAACACGATCTACATTTTTTGTGTAGTAAAATTTTGTCTATCTCTTATGGTTTACCAGTTATGCAAAAGTCGTTCACAATGAAGAACACTTTTGGAGACATTTCCAGAATATTCTAGATATACATTTCATTTGTCATGAAAATATCTTAAACATATGATATTTTAATCAAAATCGTTAGAGCCATTTTTGAGAAAATTAAAATTTTCGAAAAATCTTCCATGTAAAGGGTAGTCTGGGGTGGGGATTTTCTTAAACACCTTCGTATCGCATCTCTGGAAGATACTGAACCTAAATACCAAGTTTGGTGTTTATCCGACTGTTCGTTTCTGAGTTATGCTGTTCACAGACAGACACACACACAGACACACAGACACACACACGGACATGTTTCCAAAAATGCTTTTTTTGTCTGTCATTTAGAAGCACGGCCTCTTTTCAATATGCTTAGGTAAACCCTGACACCTGAGATTCTTGCAGGACATCTCTTTCTCACAAAATACATTTTGATATCAATTAGATGTAACGCCGAACCAATAACGTACGCAAATGCGGTTAGGATGGCTATCTGGTCTATATGACCAACCTATTGGACAAAACTTCTGTATCCACCAAACCAGATCCTAGAGACACCAATGGATATGAGTATTTATTCTCCCTCTGTGTGTGTGTGTGTGTGTGTGTGTGTGTGTGTGTGTGCGCGCGCGCGCGCGGACGCGTGAAAGAGCGGGAGAGCCGGAGCATGTAGGGCTACACGGTCAAAAACGCATGGTATTTCTTGAATTGTTTCCAACTAGGACGACAAATCGCGAAGTTCATCTTCCAAGAAAGCCCTTCCCCAACTGTTCGACTTGTGGAACTGGTCAAGGCGATCACCAAAACCTGCTATAGTTACGCGTCGCTGGGTTCATAACCCAATGGATTAGAAACACCTCACCTAACTCAAATTTTACTTTCTCTACTACGTATAGTAAGTAGGGGAAGTATTATATTCCATCCAAAAATTCATACCGAGATTTCACCAGAAATACATGTTTTGAGACCCCCTGAATCCAAAAAATCTGATGTGTTACACTCACATGACTTTCTCTACTCTTGTACAATCTAATTTTACAAACGCCTATTCTCCATATGCTTCATGTTAATCGAGATATCGAGATGTCAATCTTATTGGTAATTTTCTTGTAGATGCAAGGGAAATATGGTAGGTTTTAAGCGATAGTCAAATATTTTAACCCTGGTTGCTATGTGGCGCATTCCATTCTCTTTGCATGTCCAGGACATAAAAAAATGAATAACGAATTTGAGAAAAAGTATAAGTATTGGAAAATTTAAGGAAATAACAAGCAATATCTCGAAAACGGTTCACTCAACAAAAGAAATGTATATGACATAAGTTGTGTATTTTAACGCGATCTACATTTTTTGTGTAGTAAAATTTTGTTTATCTCTTATGGTTTACCAGTTATGCAAAAGTCGTTCACAATGAAGAATACTTTTGGAGACGTTCCCAGAAAATTCGAGATATACATTTCATTTCTCATGACATTATCTTAAACATATGATATTTTCATCAAAATCGTTAGAGCCATTTTTGAGTAAATTAAAATTTTCGAAAAATCTTCCATGTAAAGGGTAGTCTGGGGTGGGGGTATTTTCTTGAAAACCTTCGTGTCGCATCGCTGGAAGATACTGAATCTAAATACCAAGTTTGGTGCTTATCCGACTGTTCGTTTTTGAGTTATGCTGTTCACAGACACACAGACACAGACACACACACACACACACACACACACACACACACACACACACACACACACACACACACACAGACACACACACGGACATGTTTCCAAAAATGCTTTTTTTGGATTCAGGAGGTCTCAAAACATGTATTTCCGGTGAAATCTCGGTATCGAATTTTTGGGTGGAATGCAATACTTCCCCTACTTACTATACGTAGTAGAGAAAGTAAAAAGCATTTTTGGAAACATGTCCGTCTGTGTGTGTCTGTGTGTCTGTCTGTGAACAGCATAACTCAGAAACGAACAGTCGGATAAACACCAAACTTGGTGTTTAGGTTCAGTATCTTCCAGAGATGCGACACGAAGGTTTTCAAGAAAATACCCCCACCCCAGATTACCCTTTACATGGAACATTTTTCGAAAATTTTAATTTTCTCAAAAATGGCTCTAACGATTTTGATTAAAATGTCATATGTTTAAGATATTTTTTGTGACAAATAAAAAGTATATCTTGAATTTCCTGGGAATGTCTCCAAAAGTATTCTTCATTGTGAACGACTTTTGCATAACTGGTAAACCATAAGAGATAGAAAAAATTTTACTGCACAAAAAATGTCGACCGCATTAAAATACACAATTTATGTCATATGCATTTTCTTTGTTGAGTGAACCATTTTCGAGATATTACTTGTTATTCCCTTATATTTTTCAATACTGATTTTCTCAAATGGGAATTCGTTATTAATTTTTTTGTCTTGGATATGCAAAGAGTTATAATCTGTGGGAAAGGGAATGGTGCTGCACCTAGCAACCAGCTATTAAGATATATGTATGTGCTTAAAGGCTACTGTATTTCCAAATTGCCCTCGTAAATATATATTCCCCTTACATCTACAAGAAAATAAGCAAGAAAATAAGCAATAAGATAGACTCTGCAAATGTTTATCTCGATTAACATGAAGTAGATGGAGAATAAGCGTTTGTATAAATAGTTTGTACAAGAGTAAAGAAAGTCATGTGAGTGTAACACATAAGATTTTTTTTATTTGCTTCTGTAGACAGTAATTTTAAATCCTGTTTACTATAATCCTACACCCCAAAAGTTGGACAGATTCGCTTAAAAAATGCTATCTTTTATTTGATAAAACTGTGCATAAAAATAATTATTATATTCATAGACAGAAACATCAAGTACAAGATCGTAATCTAGAAGCGGTAAGGGGACAACTGTCCGCGTAAATTACAGAAATAACTAGGTTACTGGCTATTATTGCTCTAACAAAATAAATATTACTACAACTGCACTTTTAATGCAAATATTTCACCTCTAAGAAATAAAACAGATTTTCTTTTAAGCTAAATGTGTTAATTCACATGAAAATTTAGAAAAGCTGCTTCAAGCAAATTTGCCCCCCCCCAAGCAGAAATTGAATTGATGCTCCTGATCAAGTAGAACCACAAGTACGTTATAGTAATGAATGAATTTATCGTACTCACAGAGTAGAAGCATCAACTACATTACAATAACAAAAGAGTTTATCATATTCATAGAATAACAATCAAGTACGTTATAGTAATGAATGAATTTATCGTACTCACAGAGTAGAGGCATCAACTACATTATAATATCAAAAGAATTTATCATATTCATAGAATAGAAAAATCAAGTACGTTATAGTAATGAATGAATTTATCGTACTCACCGAGAAGCATCAACTACTTTACAATAACGAAAGAATTTATCAAACTCAAAGAGTAGAAGTTTCAAGTACTACAATAGCTAATTTATCATATGCATAGTGTAGAGCATCAACTACGTTACAATAACGAAAGAATTTATCAAACTCAAAGAGTAGAAGCATCAACTACTTAACAATAACGAAAGAATTTATCATATTCATAGAACAGAAGCATCAACTACGTTACAATAACGAAAGAACTTATCAAACTCAAAGAGTAGAAGTTTCAAGTATTACAATAGCTAATTTATTTACATGCATGGAGTAGAGCATCAAGTACGTTACAATAACGAAAGAATTTATCATACTCATAGAGTAGAAGCATCAACTACTTAACAATAACGAAAGAATCTGTGATATTCATGGAATAGAAGCATCAAGTACAGTACAATAACGAACGAATTTATCATATGCATCGAATGCGAGCATCAACTACATTACAATAACGAAATAATTTACCGTATTCGTAGGATAGAAGCATCAAGTACGTTACAAATACGAAAGAATTTATAATATTCATAGAATAGTAGCATCAAGTACCTTACAATGACGAAAGAATGTATTACATTCATAGAATGGGAGCATCAACTACGTTACAATAACGAAAGAATTTATCATAATCATAGAGTAGAAGCATCAAGTATGTTACAATAGCGAACGAATTTATCATACCCATGCAGGAGAAGCATCAAGTACGCTACAATGTGGAATTTATCATATTCATAGTGTAGAAGCATCAAGTGCGTTACAACAGCAAACGAATTTATAATACCTATTCATACAGTAGAAGCAACAAGTACGCCACAATAAGGAATTTATCATGTGCATAGAATAGAAGCATCGAGTACCTTACGAACGAATTTATTATATTCATAGAGTGGAAGCATCAAGTACATTACAATAACGAATTTATCAAAACCGGCATTCAGAGATTGCAGTTTTGTTTTATAAAATTACCGAATATGCCTGGCAAACAGAATAGGTGCATTAAAATAAAACGGAACAATGTATACAGCGTTTAGCAAAATTATTCACTTGGGGCACCACTAATAATCATTGGAGGTCAAGTCAGAAATCTTAGGGAGAAATTAAACAGGATCACATAAAGCTCCGATGTGTTACAGTCACACAACGTTGTCTATCACATCATTTGTTTTCATATCTGTTCTACAAATTTTTCATTAAAAACATATTTTTCTATTTTTTTTCTGTTAATCATAATACCTACATTTTGGCATAAACCGTATCAATGCACAGTTTATTGTAGGTACAGAGGGGCATAAAGAGGGCTAAGGCATAGTCCCATTTTAAAAAATCTGATATGTTACACTCACATGACTTTCTCTGCTCTTGTACAAACTATTTTTACAAACGCTTATTCTCCATCTACTTCATGTTAATCGAGATATCGAGAAGTTAATCTTATTGCTAATTTTCTTGTAGATGCAAGGAGAATTGGTAGGATTTAAGCGATAGTCAAATATTTTAAGAGCTGGTAATGCAAAGAGAATGGAATACTCCACATAGCAACCAGCGATTTTGACTAAAGTATCATATGTTTAAGACATTTTCATGACAAATAAAAGTAGGTAGGTATGTCTTGAATTTTCTGGGAATAGCCTCTGAAGTCCTCTTCATTCTGAATGACTTTTGCATAACTAATAAACCGTAAGAGATAGACAAAATCTCGTTAAAGCACACGATTTATGTCAAATGCATTTTTATTTTCTCTACCACGTACCTAGTAGGTTCTGCAAATGTTTTATCTCGATTAACATGAAAGTAGATAGAAGAATAAGTGTTTGTAAGAATAGTTTATACAAGAGTGAGTAGGGAAAGTCATGTGAGTGCAACACTCATATTTGTTTTAAATGTTTCATTTGTATAACCCTCTTTAACTCATTTGGTCATTTCGGGGGCTTTAACTTGAAAAACAACTCGTAGTGTTATTGCTCGTTGATAGGATTTCTTAACGTTGGTTTTATGTTTCTTACTTTCTTTTTTTTGACGGGGGGGGGTGCGGCTGTTACACATTCACTCTTAAATGCATACTTCCAGACTCTGTGGAGGATAGGGAATCATTCCGGTTAAAGAAAAATTCCCCCCGTCCCAGCCATCGAACCCTGGACCTCTGGGTTGAGAAGCCCACTCGATTGCAGAGGCAGTTGCCACGATAATTGACAAAAATTGTAGGTATACATAGATATGTTAACGAAATCTACATTTTTTCTGTAACATATTTCTGTCTTTCTCTTGTGGTTTCCCAGTTACCTACACAAAAGTTGCACAATATCCAATCAGAATTAACAGGACTTCACAAACTGTTCGCAGAAAATTCAAGATGTACCTACATTTTATTTGCCAGTGGAACATTTTATACATGATGATGGTAATAATAATAATAATAATAATAATAATAATAATAATAGTAAATCGTTAGAACTGCTTCAAGAAAATAAAAAATAACGACATATGTTCTAGGGTTATTTTAGGGAGGGGATTTGATGAAAATCTTCTTGTTGCATCCTTGAAAGATGCTGGAATTAAATATAAAGCTGGTATTCATATGACATTTCATTTTTGAGTTATGCCGTTCACATATAAGCATGCGCCGTGAAAGTTTTTCTACTTAATGGGAACCTCAAAACGTGTATTTCCGGTTGAAATGCCGATAGAGCTTTTGGGTGAAGTACGATACTTCTTTTATCTACGATAGGCAATTCCAAAGGAAGAAATAAAAGCGTGCCACAAGAACGAAGGTCTGAGTGGTAGAAATATTCCCTGTTTGGTTAGCACTGCATAACTAAGTGGTGACATCTGCTTTAGATGAATACATAATACGACAGTAGCTTTTGAATGCATGTTTCTTTCCTCTTTCAGACTGTTTTGGCACCCAGCGCTGTTCGAGAGCTCCTGTACTAATCGAAATGTAAGATTCGTCGGTTAGCCGAAGACATCGAACTTCTGCTCCGCCTCTTTGTTTTGTATTGCAGTCATTTCCTGTCCAAACATATTAATCGACAGTTTATACTTCCGGGAACACGCCGCTTGTCCCGCCCTCGCCGAACTAGGACACCATTTTGACGATTATTATTACTGCAGGTGGCGACGACCGTTGGCTTTGGAATGTGTCGCAGAATACCTGTCCGGAAACTTACCGAATCTATTTGATTCTAGTCAAGTCCTGTTGCGCGGGTGTTGAGAGAACAATGGCTGCACTTCATTTTGAAGTAGACACACGCACTCACAACAGGGAAGGGGACAGACATCCTGGCTAAGAGGTCCACCGCTCACTACAGTAAGCCTTATGAACAATCGCACTGAACTCTCCTGTGCATGGAGGATAAGTGTCACGCAATCATTCTTTATAATCCTCAGATCTCAGATACCTATTCAGCTCTGTCGCTATACATCCCATTATATTTTTCCTTTTCTATTGAAAATGAGACAATACATTAATTAGGGAAATGGGAAATACTGGTACTTATATACATTTTCACGATATTCCTTATAGGTTGATGTCATTTTTACTTTCCCTACCACCTTCTTATCAAAAGTACGTATATACATACCTGTAGATGGACATCGAGATTTCATCGGTAGGTATATAAGTTTTGAGGTCCGCTGAAACCATAAAGATCCACATGTGCGTGCATGCGCGCACGCGCGTGTGTGTAGACAGCTTAACTGAAAAACCAAATTATAAGGGTGCCTACCTATTCGATATTGAATTTTCGACAAAATTTCGAAATCATTCATTTTTTTTAAATGTTCATGGATAAAAATCCTCAAACATTGTAGCACTAGAATTCAATTGTGGGTTTGCCTTTTTGGCCACTTAAATACCTAAACGTAGCATTTAAATGGATTTGCATAGATGTGAGGAATAAAATTAGCGGGGGAAGTTTTAAAACTTGATTTCCTCATAATTTTATTTCGACACATTTTTGCCTCTTTAAAATGTTTCTCGTACTACAATTTTTGCTCCATTTCTTTTAGAATTTAGGTAAATGTTCTATGAAGGTTGATAAAGAGATGTATATAGACTTTCCTTGATATCAAGTATAGTTTTGGATTTAGGTTTAATAACGTAATACGTTATTGATTTTTAGAAAATTGTATGTTTTATTATTTTTTCAGGAAAAGGTTTAATGATATTGAAAATGTAATATGTGATTGCAAAGAATCATATTCAAGGAATAATGTACAAAACGAAAACATTCACAATTTGAGAATTACGTGGGGGTTTCACATGAGACTCGATTTAAACTTTTTGAAAATTTTTTCTTGAATGGTTAGGTACATAGGACCATGAAAGTTGCTTGTATGCCATTATTGTTGAACAAATTCTTGTAATAAATAACATTCTCAGCTAAATTGGTTGAAATTTGTTATCAAATTACCGACCCTTAAGCAAGGATTTTGAAGAAAATTCTCCCACCCCAAACTACCCTTTACATGGAAAAATGTTCGTTATTTTTAATTTTCTCAAAAATCTCTGTAATATTTTTCTGTGAACATATTGTAAAGTCCTTATCATAATAATTTAGTTGTATGTACTGGGAAATCATAAAAGATGGGGAAAAAAGGAACTTGCTGCAATTTGTTTCGTAGCGTTAAGGTTTTCGAAATATGTCGTGTTGTACACTTACACGTTCCCAAGTACGTCATCTGATGAACATACTTAAAATGTTGGGGATTCTTATATTTTCTTTCTATCGCTAAGCACTAATTGCTTAATTTTATATCATTACTGCGTAAAAATATATTGTGAATAATGCAATCTGGATAGAGGAACCTTTTTTGTATGAATACTGTAGTGTATGACGGATATAATGTGAATTTGCTCTGGGAAGTCGTGCGAGTGTTCACGTGAGATGATTACATTAATCCCCACCCCCCAGGTATTTGATGCGGCAGTATGCAGATGTTTTTAAATAATTGTTCTTTCATGTTAATCGTATGTAGGCACTAAGTTAAAAAGCTGAACGAACTTAAAGCATTCATTGGCACTTAAACCACGGATCTTCCGTGGTCCCGATGCCTACCGCTGAACTACATCGCGACTTGCCCGTATGTGCATTAAACCTCTTAATCTTATTCAAGCATCTCATTAACATTAAAGACGATCTCAAATTTTTGAGACATACCTTAAAGGTGACGTACAATATTGCAAGTACACCTTAATTCCCGGGCTTTATAGTTAACTAACCACCGAGCGAGATGTTTTAATAACTATTTTTAACGTTGTAAACTTGAAAAACTGAATCAAACTTTAAAAAAATCAATGCCATGGCCCGGACTCGAACTACCGATATTCGATTATTTGAGATTGATCGCCTTGAAGATATACCTAGTTGAATCAGATGAGAGGGTTTAAAGCGCATACGCAGTTCTCGCTATAGTAGCTCAGCGGTAGAGCATCGGCAGGAAAAGCCGAAGATTCGTAGTTCGTGTCCCGGTCATAGCATTGTTACAGCTTCGCAAGTAGTCCACCAGAAAAATGCTGATGTGGATTAAGGAGATCCGAAATGTTAAATTAATGTAAGTTCAAGGAACACTTTCTCAGAAACTATATTACATTAGATGCATGAAACTTTTACAGATTACAGAATTATTCCTGGTGTTATTTCTGAATTAACAATTTTGGAGTAGTTATTAATGCAACTGCCACAGAAAAGTGAAAACAGGAAGTAGGACCAAAATGAAGAAATTATGGCATTACAAAAAACAACAAGAAAAGTGCATTTTAACAGAAACAATAGTATGCACTTCAGATATAAATCAGTAGAACTAAAAGGAAAATACGTTTCTGTCTCTGCACTTATTTTTATGAAAAAAATGTATTAATATTCTAGAAAAATCTTAGCAGACTTACAACTAAAATATAATTTCTACCTTTGGCGATCTAGTTATTATGAAATGTCCTATTTACCGACTTATAATAAAATTGAAAACACAATATTATATTTATGTAATAAAAGATATGTACGTTTGACATTAGATTTAAGACTTAATTTCACTTTTTGGCACTCTTGTGTTCATTTTTCACCTAGAGGTTGAGCTAAGCAGGGGAAGTATTGCATTCCAAAATTCGATATCGAAATTTCACCAGAAATACATGTTTTGAGGTGCCCTGAATCCAAATAAAGATTTTTTTAAACATATCCGTGTGTATGTCTGTCTGTTTCTCACTCTGTGAACAGCATAGCTCACGAAAAGTCGGATAAATACCAAACTTGGTATTTACGTTCAGTATCTTTTAAAGATGCGACACGAAGATTTTCAAGAAAATCCCCCAACCCAGACTACCCATTACATGGAACATTTTTTTGAAAAATTTGATTTTCTCAGAAATGGCTCTAACGATTTTGATTAAAATATCATATGTTTAATATATTTTCATGGCAAATGAAATGTACATCTTGAGTTTTCTGAAAATATCCCCAAAAGCCCTCTTCATTCTGAATGACTTTTGCATAACTGGTAAACCGTAAGAGATAGACAAAATTTTACTACACAAAAAAATGTAGATCTTGTTAAAACATAATTTGTCATGTACATTTTTTGTGGAGTGAACCATTTCCGAAATATTCCTTGTTATTTGTTTGAATTTTCCGACTTATACTTTTTCTCAAATGGGAATTCGTTATTCCTTTATGCCCTGGACATGTTCCACATAGCAACCAGCTCTTAATAGATTTGACTATCGCTTAAAGCCTATCATATTCCCCTTGCTCTTACAAGAAAATTGGCAATAAGATGGTTTCCGCAAATACTTATCTCGATTAACACGAAGTACCAGTAGATAGAGAGTAAGCGTCTGAAAAATAGTTTGTACTAAGTAGAGAAAGTCATGTGAGTGCAGCACATTTGATTTTTTAAGTTTATGAACGCTCTTTAACTGCTATGGCTCTTAGCATCCCATTCTATATTTGGCGTGAAAGACCGGAAATTTTGTCATGGGACTTCTTTATCAGTTCGACACAGGACCACCGCCTTTACTTGCCTTCCGAAGGAAGCCAAGTTAAGGATTTTTACGCCCGAAAAAAATCCATCACCCTCCACCAGGTATGAACCTGCGACCTCAGGAACTAGAAGCTAGCATGGTACACCAAGACCATGGAGAACGACGCCTAAAGAGACGGTCACCCATCTCGATGCATTACATATGCTGCGGCACTACTGCATATCGAGTTGTCAAATTTTGGATGTTATATGAGGTTTTTGTATGTTAGAATGTAGGTTCTTTTCTTTGAAAGGCAATCTCTTTTTTAGTTTATTTCTGTAACTGAATGACATGAGTAATTCTTTAATTTCTCGACCAAGTATATAGTAGGTAGAGAAGGTATTGTATTCAAAAAATTCGATACGAGAAATCACTGGAAATACATGTTTTGAGGCCCCCTGAATAAAAAAAGCATTTTTAGAAAAAGGTCCATGTGTATGTGTGCGTGCGTATGTGTCTGTGAACAGCATAACTCAAAAACGAAAAAAGTCGGATAAATACCAAACTTGGTAATTGGATTCAGTATCTTCCAAAGATTCGACACGAAGATTTTAAGAAAATCCCCAACCCAAACTATCCTTAACATGGAACATTTTTCGAAATTTTTTGTGTTTTAAAACCTGGCTCTAACGATTTTGATTAAAATACTGTATATTAAAGATATTTATATGACAAATAAAATGTATGTCTTGAATTTTCTTGTAATAGCGTGTTCATTCGGGAGAAATTTTGTATAATCTTGTATAACTGATAAAGGTTAAGCGATAGATAAAAATGTATATCTCTTTAAAACACACAATTTATTTCAAATAAGTTTTTTTTTGTGGTATAAGTCATTTTGAGATATCCGTTGTTACATCCGTGGATGTTTATTTCTTGGTCATTAGTCCTGTCAATATTCAATTGTTTCTCGCGATTGCATGGAAACAGTACAGAATTTTAAGGCCAGCGTATAGGGTCCAGTCCTTAAACATTTGACTATCACTATTCTTTTTGTGTAATGTAGCTATTTCTGCAAAGGTTTATTTGGTTTAAAAAATAATAGATAGAAAAAAAAGTAATAAGCTTTAGCAAGAATAGTTTGTATACCCGCTAATAAAGATAAGAGTTTAGAGAAAGTCATATGAATATATCACATTAGATTTTTCTTCCTGTTTTTTGCTGATAATTTGTTCTTGCAAATAGAAATGTCAGTTAAAACCAAGGTCTGGATTTTGATGACTTAAAATGTTTGAAAAATGAGCTATACAACCACTAAAGTTTTTAACAAACTAGATAATAGTTGCAAAAATGACCTAAAACGGAGATTTAATTAATTTATTAAAACGAGTGCGTAGAAGTTATAGATTAATTTATAGATTTTATTTTTTTTAATTTATGGACGCTCTTTAACTACTATGGTCCTTAGCGTCCCATTTTATATTGGGGCGTGAAAGACCGAACATTTTGCTCAGAGGCCTCAATTTATAGATGGATATAACTGCTATACAAGTAGAAAAAAAGTAGATATAAGAATAATGATAAGACCATTTAGAAAATGAATTAAATATATATTTGTTCCGTGTTCTAATGTGAAGAATCTGAAAAGAAAATTAAGAACATTGTTTTTGAAGCATGACATTCATGTCGAATGATGAGGACTTGCAGCCTATGACACTACACATGATAATGGCAACCTGACTGCAAGCACTTACTAACGCGAAAAAGGGAAAACTGGCCTATCTCTTCACTAGTTTGGAGCATGACTTCATAACTGTAATTATACCTGTTCCCCTGACAATAACCAACCCTCCAACCAACACAAACCTTTTTAGACTAACTATTAAATAGGATTTCTCCCCTAAGAATGTGAGTAAGGTATATATAAAGCTGCTCTTATTTCTCAGTGGAATAGTGAAATTGTTTGTTTGAAAAGTCATCCTTATGTAAAATATCAATCATATAAATATCTTGTTATATTCAATGTAAATGCAAGAAAATTACTAAATAAAGACGCATAGGGTCAGAAGATAATAAAATAATGACTAAAATCGAAAAAAGAGCCCTAAACCAGAAAATGGCATAACATGACCCCAAAACACATAAGAAATATATATTTTCATAATCTGGGACCCATGATAAGGATTTATAGGCACGTTAGCAATGCCTATGATGCAAAATTAAAAGATGACATGTCAACAGATTCCGACCCCTGGTTGTAACCTACACAGAGCAATATCCGCGGTCTTGACGTGGCAGAGGACTAGGTGAGGCTGATGTGTTTACACGTACATTTTGCCGTACCGAGTTGTGCTTAACACACTTTGCGGATTGTTTGTATGCAGCGGCGCACATTGTCCCTTCCATTCCTCCTACAACACTGGCAGCGGGGACCCCACACGCTCCGAGTTTTGAATCATCGCCGGAAGATTTTCCCGTCAACCATATAGTCAGTCTTCGCCCGCACTCTTCAGGTGTGTCTGCAGGTTAGAAACCTCTTATGCCTTGTAAGTATTCAAAGTTTGATGTTCTTAAACGTTTAGCCTAGTTTTAATGGAACTATGCTGCTTAACTTGGCGTCTAAGTTTCCGAGAAATTTTAACATGGGTGCTGCATGAAGCAAGAGGAGGAAAAAATATGATTTTATTCCAAATATAAATCTGTTCAGGGCTTAATTTTGTAAATCGCATTAACCCTACAATAGTAATGTAGCATTTTGTAACATGAATCGTTGCATTAGTCACACATGTGGTCTAAATTTTAATCATTTTGACTCCTTTGAATATTTGTGAACGTCCTCTGGGCCTATAGTATATAGCGAAAGTCTTTATAGCATACTTGCATTTTATACGGGAAAAAAATGATTAATGATGAACTGTCAAAAGGGCATCAGTCAAGTGAGCAAACTCAGTTTTGACAGTAGTATCTTGTTAAAGTGAATCATAGCAAGAGATTTTTCTTACATTTAGAATGTTTCGTTTTCTATCAATAAGTATATGGATTGCACAGATTAATGTCATACATTATAGGTCTGTTAATACAAATTGTGCATATAACAAAAATAAAAATTATCAAAATTGTGAATGAATATTTTCACACACACACACACACACACACACACACACACACACACACAGAGAGAGAGAAATCAAGGTTAACCAAAACCCTAGAAAATCATAAGATTATTACACTTTGTTCAAATTTAAGGCTTTATAGAGTTGTGTTATATCATGAACAACAAACACAAAAAGCCAATTCGGTTATAGAAAACCAATCGTGTTTTAAAATAAAAAATTTTCTGCTGGAGCAATGAGATGTATTTCATAATATTACAACTGTATTCTTTAAAAACGTTCTACAGCGTTACATGCCTGCATTCTAACATTCCTTGGCAATTTTCTTTCTCCATTTGAAGCTATCTTTTCGATTTAATAATAATAATAATAATAATAATAATAACGACGTCGACGACGATAATGGTAAGTACAAATACCCATATCAGCTTAAACTTCTTCCTGAACATCACTAAATCTTTATTTGAGTCCATAAGGTGCAAATTTAACATTATAAGATCCTCTTAACCCTTGTCACCATCACTGATTTCAGCGTGCTTCATTGCTATTATTTAACACTTCCCAGAAGTACTGAGATAAATTTTATCTTCTGCATTGTTTATATGGCAACGCTTTTGCTTCTCTGTGGTTAGAAAATGTGTGGGCTACAGTGAGATATCAAGAGGATTTAAATAACTAGTAAGAATATGCTGGTTGTTAGACATCTAACAGCTTACTGATCTATAAGAACAGACAATATAGGTACTAAAACACTGAAACAAACTTCTCTATAAACTAGTAGGAGTTGCATACTAATAGGGACAAAATGACGGAGTTACACCTGTAACTGATGCAAATTTCCCGAGAATGAATGAGAACTTGCACTTAATCCCGTCTGACACCTTATTAACACTTTTCCTTTATGGCTAGTGAATAATATCCTATGTGCAATTTAACCTTCAGCAGCAGCATTACTTCTGCCCTCACAATTAGAAAAACCTCGACTTCAATGAACAGATAAACAAAAGTTAAGCGCTTTAATTTTTGCTTATTCTCACTGTGTATTTTCCAGAAACTTTGAAGATGTTGGTTCAAACAAAAATTTAATGCATTTCTATTTGATTTGACAACTCCTGGTCAGGGAAAGAAGTAATTTTACCTTTCTCTTCTGTTGAAGCCGCATTACTTTGTTGTTGACTTGCCAATATTTCCTCCATTAAAACTCACTCAGCACTACAAGGTGAGCTTTATGGAATAATCAAAGAAGGCTTTCACAGCCGGAGTCATGGTAAGTAGAAGGATATAATTCCGGACTGAAAAGCCGCGGTCCACTGGGCAGCTATAACCTATGAAATCTTGGAAATAATATGCACATATATTCATGACCTGAAATTACTCAACGAAGCAACTTTTCCTTGTACCAACAAAGATGCCTGCTTTATTCACTCATTTAACTTTGAAATATTTCTATTTCTTTTTGTCAGTTGCAATAACTGATTAAGGCTGTACTTCAGCTATAGAAAAATAAAGCTGTACTTAAGTTACACCCTTACATTATGCATTATAGAAGCAACTGTCCAAAATGCTAGTCTTCCAAAAGGATCGAGGGAAGCAAAAATACTGCGGGATATTACAAATGTTACAAATCCAGACTACAAAACAACAAAGACATTATTTGCCTATCCTGAAAGCTATACAGATTCTTCTTAAATGTCATCCTTTATACGGAGTACATCTTTGCAATATTATTGGGATACCAGAATAAGAAGGAAACAGATTTATAATTTCTGATGTAAAGAATACCTATTTTCATGATACTTTTACTATAAGGTTTTCCTTTCGGGTAAATATAAATTAACCCAGGACATCATGAACTTCCAATTTTATTTTTATTCATTTATTTGTCTATTTATCATATTACAATGGTGCAGATTAAGTCAAAATTGTAGTTACAAAATACAAACATGTCAGTCATTTTAATACTTTCTCTCTACCACGTACATAGTAGATAAATGGTATTACATTCCACCCAAAAATTCGTTACCAAGATTTTACCGGAAATACATGTTTTGAGGACTCCTGATAAAAAAAACACTTTTAGAAAAATGTGTGTGTGTGTGTGTCTGTGAACAGCATAACTCAAAACAAAAAGTCAGATAGATAAATACCAAACTTGGTATTTAAATGCAGTATCTTCCAAAGATGCCACATGAAGATTTTCAAGAAAATCCCTCCACTCCCAACTACTGGTTACATAGAACTTTTTCGAAATTTTTTATTTTCTCCAAAATGGATGATTTTAATTAAAATACCACATATTAAATATATTTAAATGGCAAATAAAATGTATATCTTGAATTTTCTGGGAATAGCATGTAAGTCCTCTTCATTTGGAAGGAATTTTGTATAATCTTGAATAACTGGTATACCTTAAACGATAGATGAAAGCGTACTATACAAAAAATGTAGGTCTCTTTAAAAGATACAATTTATTCTAAATAACCCTTTTGTGACATAAGCCATTTTCGAAATATCCGTTATTAATGGTTCCAATTGATCAAAAGTTTTCATTGTTTCTAAAGTCCTGTCGGCATTCAGTTGTTTCTCATGATTGCATGGAAAGAGTATGGTCTTTTAACGCCAGCACGTAGCGTCCAATTCTTAAACATCTGATTATCACTACTCCTTTTGTACCTGTAACAAAAGAGTGGTGTAGCTGTTTCCGAGAAGGTTCATCTCATTTAAAATGCAGTAAATAATAAATAAGCTTTCGCAGCAATAGTCTGAATGCACCTATATAGTCACTAATAAACGATAGAGGGTAGGGAAATTCATATGGATATAACACATTCGATTTTTTTTAAAAATGTATTAGATAACTTTATTGTATAATCCTTGAAACGGCAACTCTAGGCCGAGCCCAAGAACTATAATTACAGATAACTTATTAATTAACTTTTAGTGATGTTAAATCGTATTATGTAAATATCTTTTTCTCATACTGCTTGTATATTTTAAGAAGGGTGATTTAACATTATGTATCTATCTAGGTTATTAATATTAGTAGAGTTATAAATGGTTTAATGTAAATAATTTAAGCGCTATGTTAAAATACTGTCCACGAGGGAAAGTTTTAGCTACAGGAATAGTGCTTTCGAAGGCAGAAAACCTAGTTTTATTACCTCTCTCCGGTCGCTGTGCTATTATTCCTACAGCGAGGGTGTAGAGCCTTTGTCCCATTATTTGATAATTCGCCGTGAC
Organism: Deroplatys truncata; assembly: GCA_030765065.1. Lineage (NCBI taxonomy): Eukaryota > Metazoa > Arthropoda > Insecta > Mantodea > Mantidae > Deroplatys > Deroplatys truncata. The sequence goes on from CM060978.1 coordinate 124,395,611, forward strand.
CAAGTGAGTGAGAAAGACAACCTTAACGGTAAATGTAGGAAAAGCCGCGATTTATATTAAAATTGGACCAATGAGATCCCTGAAAGTTTATTCGAAATAGTTAGACGCGTCGAGTCGCGCTAAAAATGGACCAATAGCAAAGGAAGCAGCCTCAGAAGCCTGAGACTATAAATGAATCTGTTTGGGGAAAATTCGGGGCAGTTTTTGGTAATGTGTGGTCAGGGAGAGATGCTGCAGGATGCGTGAGATATCGCGCCAAGAAGGGAATCAAGTCAGCTTTGTAATGTCAGCTTAGTATTGCATTTTATTCGGCAGTTTATGTCATGTGTGGTCAGGGAGAGATGCTGCAGGATGTGTGAGATATCGCGCCAAAACAGGGAATCAAAATAGTTTTAGCAACACACCTAAGATCCGCTACTCTGAAAGCGACAATAAGAATAGTTATATTTCGTGACATATCCACGCCATAGTCTAACAGCGGTGGACAGTATTTTACAGCGGCAATACCAGTTTTGTATACTACGAGTGTTAAATTAAATAAAAAGAAACGGCAGTGTCATCTTTTCATAAACAAAGCAAGTCTATGTCTTCCTATATCACCACCCGAGATCTACGTTTTCCTTTACCGAGGATAAGTCCATGCTCCCATATAATTTAAGGAAAATTACTGCAGCTAGCCGAGGATAAATTGAAGAACCAACACGCTGAGAACTTCTGGAAGCAACGGGAGAAGCATCAAGGTAAGCTACAGCAACGGATGAGGAGGTGATCGCCACAAACTGGCGCCATAACGTGGAGCTCGAAGGGAAGAACGACACAAACGGAGGACTAGGAAACAACGAACAGACGAAGAATCTTCAGAGGAAAGGGGCACAGCAGAACAAAATTACAACGCGAACTTCTAGTCTACCTACGTGGGACAACAAAACAGCTGAGAACATCGCTTCTAGAACTTCACCAGGATTCGAACCCGGAACGCATCAGTTAACATTGAAAAAAAATACAGGTTAGAACTTTTATTCAAAAACAAACAAAAAGGCATGCAGAGTAGTGACTCAGTTTTGTGAACACATGTTATTGAGAGGGGGTAAAGTCATTACTAGGGAGGTAGAACTTGCTAACGGAACCATGAGTAGGTCAAGGGAAGATTTGAAAGAATTGAATGGGGAGGCTATTGTCAGCATAACAACAGATGGAGAAAATATGGGCGCAGCAGAAGTAGAAGTTAGGCTAGAAAGGCAATCACCGAATAAGCAGGTCATTGACGCAGGTCAAAACCAGCTGCTAATATTGCTTCAACATTTGAGCACAAAGATAGACGAGATGGGTAAGGACATAAAGGAACGGGGTAAGATCTTCAATGAACATAGTAAAAAGTTAGAAAGCATAATAGATGAACGGGGTAAGATCTTAAGTGAATATAGTAAGAACGTAGAAAGAATCGGAAGTCAACTAGATAAGAATTTAGAAGGGGAATCAAATGGGCATAATAAGGACGTAGAAAGAATCGTAAGTAAGCAGAGTAAGGGCTTAGAAAGAATCGTAAGTGGACAAGATAAGAATGTAGAAGGTGAATCAAATGAGCATAATAAGGACTTAGAAAGAGTCGTAAGTAAGCAGAGTAATGACTTAGAAAGAATCGTAAGTGAACCAGATAAGAATCTAGAAGGGAAATCAGATGAGCATAATAAGGACTTAGAAAGAATCGCAAATGAGCAGAGTAGGAACTTAGAAAGAATCGTAAATAAGCAGAGTAAGGGCTTAGAAAGAATCGTAAGGGAACAAGATAAGAATGTAGAAGGGAAATCAAATGAGCAGAGTAGGACCTTAGAAAGAATCGTAAATGAGCAGAGTAAGGACTTAGAAAGAAAACTGAGCGAACAAAAGGATTTCGAAGGGAAATTAAGTAAGCAGGGTCAGGACTTAGAAAGAAACTTAAGTGAACAAGATAAGAATGTAGAGGGGAAATTAGTTGAGCTGATGAAGGGGAAGCTAATAGAAACACTTGAAGGGAAATTACTACAGATACTAGAAACTAAAGAGCCGAAAACACTAACGGGAGAAGAGACGTTAAAGAAAGCTTTTGAAAGAATGTTAAAAAGGGCGCAGAAAAGAAAGCAGGAATTTAAAACAAGGAAGCGAAAGAAAGGGTTGATCAAATTGGGAGACTTAGTATTGGTACGGGACAAGAAAAAGTCTAGCATTCTGAACAAAAGGTATCATAGAATGGAAAATTTATTTAAAGGTCCATACCGGGTGATTAACATTTTTGGCTCGGATACATTTGAGTTACAAGAAATAAAGAATTCCAAGATCGTAGGGAGATACCATAAACAGTTGCTCAAACCGTACAAATGTTTAGAGAATGAGAAGGGTGAAGAATATAATGAAAAGAATCAGGTTAGTTTTACTCGAAATGAGGTAACACCCCTGTGAACAAATAGTAAAGGTAATACACCCGATAAATAAGGATGTAAAGAAATAAATAAAGGCATAATAATTATGTACCAATATGTATGTAAATAGATTTAATTTTAGAACTTAAATTGGGTATTAGAGTATTTGTATGCGTCACAAGTTATTCGTGTGCGGGAAATGTATTGTGTATAAGAATGTCTCTCGGAAACCTGTTTTTAAAGGGAGAGTGTAGAGTGAATGACCCAAATATAAACATCACCGGTTTGTCAGAGCCCTTGTGAAGGAGCAGGTATAGCGAAGGGTCTCTGTCAACAAAACAAACGAACAAAGGCCATAATCAGAGGAATTATTCTGTAAAAGAAAATTGTATCAAGTGTTGAAAAATTTATTCTTTTCCAGAACAGGGCAATTTGAAACGGCAACTCTAGGCCGAGCCCAAGAACTATAATTACAGATAACTTATTAATTAACTTTTAGTGATGTTAAATCGTATTATGTAAATATCTTTTTCTCATACTGCTTGTATATTTTAAGAAGGGTGATTTAACATTATGTATCTATCTAGGTTATTAATATTAGTAGAGTTATAAATGGTTTAATGTAAATAATTTAAGCGCTATGTTAAAATACTGTCCACGAGGGAAAGTTTTAGCTACAGGAATAGTGCTTTCGAAGGCAGAAAACCTAGTTTTATTACCTCTCTCCGGTCGCTGTGCTATTATTCCTACAGCGAGGGTGTAGAGCCTTTGTCCCATTATTTGATAATTCGCCGTGACCAAGTGAGTGAGAAAGACAACCTTAACGGTAAATGTAGGAAAAGCCGCGATTTATATTAAAATTGGACCAATGAGATCCCTGAAAGTTTATTCGAAATAGTTAGACGCGTCGAGTCGCGCTAAAAATGGACCAATAGCAAAGGAAGCAGCCTCAGAAGCCTGAGACTATAAATGAATCTGTTTGGGGAAAATTCGGGGCAGTTTTTGGTAATGTGTGGTCAGGGAGAGATGCTGCAGGATGCGTGAGATATCGCGCCAAGAAGGGAATCAAGTCAGCTTTGTAATGTCAGCTTAGTATTGCATTTTATTCGGCAGTTTATGTCATGTGTGGTCAGGGAGAGATGCTGCAGGATGTGTGAGATATCGCGCCAAAACAGGGAATCAAAATAGTTTTAGCAACACACCTAAGATCCGCTACTCTGAAAGCGACAATAAGAATAGTTATATTTCGTGACATATCCACGCCATAGTCTAACAGCGGTGGACAGTATTTTACAGCGGCAATACCAGTTTTGTATACTACGAGTGTTAAATTAAATAAAAAGAAACGGCAGTGTCATCTTTTCATAAACAAAGCAAGTCTATGTCTTCCTATATCACCACCCGAGATCTACGTTTTCCTTTACCGAGGATAAGTCCATGCTCCCATATAATTTAAGGAAAATTACTGCAGCTAGCCGAGGATAAATTGAAGAACCAACACGCTGAGAACTTCTGGAAGCAACGGGAGAAGCATCAAGGTAAGCTACAGCAACGGATGAGGAGGTGATCGCCGCATCCTCCACATTATAGTTTTGCAAACAATGATATCAAAGTCACATGTCACGTGCGTTCAGGTGATTATCCAATGATAAACCTGAAGTGGCCATAGAAGTGGATCATTACAGATATTAAACATAAAATTACTATGATTATTATTATATAACTACTTTAAAAATGCACATTCTTAATAATTCTGGCCTATATTTAATTGCCTTATAGTTTCTATATGTAATATTGACCTTTCATTACCAAGTTTCTTTAGTTTTGTTTTAAACAGATTTCCATTGTATTTCTTTAATGTCTAAAACAGCTTGTTATGAGGGCGACACTGAAAATGTTTAAAAAATCAAACAAGGATTACTTTTAAAAAGCTTAAATGATTTTATTCTTTTTCAGATTATTCCCCTATAACATCAATACATTTTTGCATTCCATGAAATCAGCCCTTAAAGCAATGATGCCGCTCTTCCCAGACACTTCAAAACCAGGTTTTTATAATATTCCATTGCTTATCTGATGACAAAAAAGTGGTTCTATGCATTTTATCTTTAATGCTGACCTTTAGGTCATCCAGATACTCAGTTGTTAGTTTTGCTGTATACGACGATACAGTCGTCTTGATGTAACATCATTTTTCCTGTTGGGCATGTTTCACGAAGGTTTTAAACAATTTGCAGTAAACAGACATTTGTGTGCCAATCGGGAGTAACAGTACGTCTATCTTATAATGCTATACTAGCAATATGGCCCGTTTCAGAAAACAAACTAGCAACCATCTTCTTACCAGCACTGCAAATTTGTCGAATTTTGTAGGTTTAGGTTCTGTTCGAAAGGCCCATTGAGTCGATTGACTTTTTTTTTCAGGATCATAACAACAAATCCAAGTTTCATTACCAGTAACGATATTCCAAAACAAATTTGAAGAGCCGCCTTGGAATTTTTCCAGAGTTTTTCTGCACCTATTAATGCATTGTTGTTTTTGATCAGGAGTCAGTTTATGTGGAACCCATCGACAACAAGATTTTCTCACATCTAACTGTTGATGTGGAATGTTTTTGATTTGAGTCATACCAATACCCAATGTTGCCCGAATACATTCATAATATGTCCCTCAATCTTCTTCAAGCATTGCTCGACAATGGTAATATTTTCATCACTAACAGCAGTTCTTAGGCGTTCATCACTATGATTTCTTTTTAATTCTCTGTATTAAACATAAATTGTTGTCTTAGTTGAGGCTCATTCGCCAAATGCATTTCTAAGCTGCTCTTCACATTGTTTAGGCGTTAATGACAGTTTAAATTGTAAAAACTCATCGCTCGGAAATGTTCTCTAGTCAAATTCGTTTTTGGGCGAACGCGAAATCTTTAAATGATAGTGTTTAACAAACTGTTAGAGCAAATCAAACAAACTACTTGGCAATCATTACAAAGTAGCGTCAAATATAAACATATTTAATTTGTTTTTAGAAACATGGCATTCTAAACAAAGTTCAGTATCGCCCTCGCACACAGCTGAGTTTCTATCACATATGGATTCTTGTTAGTTGATTTTGTATTGTAACATTCTTGGTGTAAGCTTTGTTTGAACCTAGTGTTATATTTATGTGCATTATTTTTCCTTGTGAACATAGCCAACTTTGACTTGATTAAAGCATTACCCTAGAGCAAGGATGGCGAAAACGACTTCCTTCCGCGAGTCACCAAATATGCAACACGCACTGCATCACTCAGCAGCATGTGAAAAACAAAGGGACGGTTGCAGAGAGGAAACGGCGCCTACGAGTCAAAATGACTCGCGAGTCACGTTTTCGCCACCTCTGCTCTAGAGGCATATAATGAAAATATTATTAAATAGCTTTTGTGCTTAAATACAGCTTTCTTTTTTGCAAAATTTGTACATTATTCTTAAATATCTCTTTGTAATGTTAATTACCTATTTAAATGCACATGCACAGTTGAACCCCTTACTTCTATTCCACATAGAAATGACCAAGTGCAGAAAGATTACCCAAAAGTAATGAGGTTGATTCCAGGTGCGGCTCCAGGAGTAGTGCCTCCGTACTATGACACTACCTTAATAATATGAAGGAATGCTTATTTGAAATGATTTGTATACTCCACTCATGAATACGGCCATGTTTATTATTCTGAAAGGAGCAATGAAATGGCTTGTTCGACAATAGGAAACCATAGAAGCAGAAGGAAGTGACTTCAAATTGGGTTTCTAACATTATATTATATTATTATTATATGGATCCATGCTACTTATGTCCTGGCACGGATTCATAGCACTCGTCTCGGAGCTTTCACTCTAGACTCTAGCGGGGATTGGAGCGGAAAGAGGATAGCCCATATTCCTGCCATGCTTATCTTGGCAACACATGCAAATCAAGTACCAACTTAATCGTACACCTGAGTCCTACGACAAAGTGTGCTATACTGAGAAGTGAGAAATCAGGTACTAATCACTTGCGGTGTAAAACTTAGCAGAATATCGCCCTTTGGTATATTATATTCATTAATTTTCCGTTTTTTATACTTAAAATTAAATTAATCATTTTTATAATGCTGTCTACACTGCTAGCAGACGATTGAAAGAGAAGTAAAGACTCTACAGACAGTATCTGCATCCAGCCAGCTGAAAGTTTGCGCGCGTGATTTGATGTCTGGCGTAGTTCCATTAGTGTATGTACTTGCTCTCTATAATAGTGCCTCTACAATTAAGAGCCTGTGCTATGATCCCCAGTTAAGGTTCTGGTTAGATATTAACTGGGAATTAGGGTAAATTTTCATATTATGGCCTTCAATTAACAGCTAACCGGGAGTTATTTTTAGTGATGAACTAACCACCATCTCGGGTAGCAGTTAGGGTACTAAGTTGGAGGATACCATATAAAAATGGGGCTGTGGTGGTATATTTATTGCACCATATAAGAATTTCTGGGAGGTATTCCTGGCACTACCACTGCATTCATGCTTCAGCTGCCACTGGTAGATTTCATTTGCTACCTTTTTATAGACACACTCTATATGTTGTTTCCATGTCAAATGCTTGTCTATACATAGGGCCGTCCACCAGGGGAGGGGAGGGGGGAATTATGGCGCAAGTTGCGCTATTAGGAACATTTTGGGAGGGGAATTCAAAATTTTGGGGAACACAAAACTGTTGAAATATATTAATGCACGTGATATAAACACATTTATTACAATTCTTAATCTGGTACTGTAATTGTTAATTCGGTTTGTATATTTAAGTTTGTTCATCTAAATGTGCTGTATCTCCCCCAAAATGTAAATATAATTCTTTGGTGGGCGATCATAAGAGTACAATTAAAAAAAACCTAGTTTTACAGGAGAGCAAAAAAAAAAAAAAAAAAAAAAAAAAAACCTTTTAACACCAAACTTCGAATATAAAAAATTCTTATAAAATTAGTTCTAAGTGCTGTATTTGACTCTTTAAAGCTGGATATAAACAATAAGTCATAAGGTCAATATTGCCAAAATTAAATGACTTGTATCTTTTGTACCTAGAAATTTATGAGTGGAAAGACTTATACTAATATAATCATAAACAAATAAGACACAGAATCATATTAATTAAAGAAAAGTATCATTTTATTACAAATAGAAATATAAATACATAGCTTATTAATATAAATTGAAAATTATAAAATTAATTAAAGACAAATATTATAAGTAGAAAACTTCAAAATATGTTATTTTTAGTGATGCTTGCAGAATTAATATTTTACTGAGAAATAGCTTAATTTTCTTCAAATCCCTTAATGCCATGCAGTGTGTGCTCTACTGTATTGCTGATCTTTGGATCCCTATAGAAGTTGTGGATGTTTGGCCTGATAAGTAGCAACAAGCAAAGTAAGTCTTTCTTCTTTTTTGTAGAAATGGAAGACTAGTAGCATAGTATGTTCTGTGCTTCAGTACCAGGTTAGGATTACCTCTTCTCAAAAGTGGCAAAGATTTGAAGGTGTCATTTTCATCCAACTGTTCTTGAGAATATCTGCAGGGCTTTTTGTGTTCTGGAACCACTTTATCTCCTGTTATTTGAAGGGTTCACCAGTTGTCTTTCTTCCTCAGAATCAAAGATGATTGTAACAGTAATTCAAAATCCCCCCAAAATTTAAGTGTATATCATTTACAATAAATTTGTTTTTCTTTCCTATGGTTCCAACAAGTTGAAAACGGTCATATGGGTGTGAAATTTAATATTCTTTTGTTTCATTTGTTCATAAACTGCATCACAACACTCCATGTGACTGTCTCCACTAACCATGAACTTGTGGTTAATGACTTCCAATGATATATTATTTTATATCAGTGATAAACCATAGTGCCTACGTGTGAATTTAGCTCTGTCCCTTATATGTGTATTTATTTTGCATCAATGATAAAACAGCACCTACGTATGATCTTGCTCCGTCCCCCACATATGTCGGAGTACAGAACAACTTTAGTAACCTCGTCTGGTAGCCCAAGATACAAACAACTTGCAGTCGATTTGCACCATGTGCACCTTTTTCCTTGAGCTACATAGAATTTCCCCTGTGCCTTTATCATGAGTTTATCAGATTATAAGCTTACTGCTGGTGCTTATAGAATGAAAATAAAGCATTCAGGTAATGAGTTGGAAATTACTGCAGTAATTTAAAAGTAAAACCTTTCATTGAAGAAATTTGTTTATAAAGTTCTTTATTGTTCTCTTTGGAGTAGTAGTAGGACATATCAGCTAGAGTTGGTCATTGCAACTTAATTCTGACTCAACTTGTTCTCTGATGGGTCACTTGGACATTTAATTTTCATGTATCTACTTGAGGGACTTTCAAGCTCAGATTCAATTTATGAAACTCTTGGGTATAAATATTTTGAGACACTGCATTAGGACTGTTTTCACAATACAGTGGATACTCTTTTTGAATGCTTAGGTACCTGATCTGAGGGAGTTGTGTAGTGTGACTCATAAGATGAGAATTATGTGATGTGTTGCACTACAGAAGCCATCACTTCAAGGTGCTTTCTATTTACACTGCCACTTCATTTCTCATTTTGAGATACTCCTGAAGTTTCCATGCATTTTTGCTTCACTGCATTAGTCACAAACATCTGACTCAAATCACACACCTTGAAGCAGCCTTAACAAACTTTTGCTCTCTCACCATCAATCTGAAGATGAAATGTATTTGTAATTTCTCTATTGTTTCAACATTTTCTTTTCCTAGATACCTTTTTCTAACTGATTTGTATAAGAAAGTGCTACTTTTAGTATATTCTCCCTAGCACCAACATGCATCGAATAAAATGCAGCTGATATCATCAGGGATTCTTACCCTGTATCTTAGACGGTATGGTCCCAATGATTTCTTTTCCTGTTATAGTGACATATATCCGATACTGTTTCGCTTTAGTTTTACTTCTTCAATTTTCTTGTACACAGCGATTTCTTCATTACTTATAACAGAGGGAATGATCCAGGAGAACTAAGCTGAAAACTATCTGTAGCACTTTCATCGGAAGAGCTAGCAACATAATCTTTGTACCTTATTGAGTCATCACTGTCACAATTTATGAGTGAGTTAGGGTCTCCATCTTATTCCGAGTCATCAATGTCAGTCCCATATTTTTGTACTTACTAGCCTGATTTACCTGACCTTGTCAAAACAAAAATTAAGTTATGCATAAACCATGATGTAAGAAACACATCAATGTACTAAGCGTACTTAGTGTAACAACGTCATTCTCTGTTTACTACAATTCTCTTTTTAATTTCATTGCAAAAGCAATTTTAATACTGTTAAATACAATTAATTCTAAGTAATTAATAATTTCTTAATTACTATACATAAAATATTAAGATTAAATAAAAATACACATTAAATGATTTATTGTATTTTATTTTCAGATTGTGTCATACTGTTGAATTTATTTGCAATATTACTACGGAAATTGTCAAAGGCCTTACCAGGGTCCTGAATCCCAGAACTGATAGCATTTTGCCTTAATTTCACATTGCTTCTATTAGATTTACTAGGTGTTACCTCTGAAATTTCGATTCATATGATATAAATACTGCTATAAAGTATCATTATTTGTCATGTGTTTAATTAACAGCAGTTTTAGGATTTTCAAAAAGGTGCTGTTTCTAATAACTTTCATACATATGCATAATAAGATTTTGTAGTATGTCTTATGAAAACAAGAAAGATAATTTTCAGAATTTTATCTATCACAAGTATTAACTAACTGATTGATTCTTAATAACTGTCAGAAATTGAGCTTACAGTTAAAATAATGTATTTTAATATAAATCAATTACCTTCTCTGTTCAATAGTGCAATATATTTTTGCATCATAGCTAGTGTACATCTATAACAAATCTGTGAGTTCCAATAGTTAATTTAGAACTGAAAGTCATATCAGTTTTGCCAGCAAGATTAAAATCATTATAATCATTTGGATATAAATGCTACACATAAGTGATACAAGTAAGCCACATTATATGGAGCCATCATAGAAAACAGCTACTGTATGAACAGTACAAGTTAGATATTTCATTACTATTATGTGGTGTTAAGAGTACAAGTCAACTTATACTGTTTTGACCGCACCTGATTTTGAGCATTTATCTTGTACTGTTATGGACATTAGAGAATGCATCATTTTAGAGCAGGCTTTGGCTTGTCCTCTTTTTACCAGACATAGATCTCGAGCTGAATATGAGAAAAATGTACATATCTCAATTTGGCCAAAAACTGACTTATATCCATATGATCGTCCATCAAAGAATTCATACTTTATGGTATAATGTGGCATATCAAATCATAATTTTCAAAATGTATAAAAGGAACTATAACATTATAGGTAGGTATGCAATTGTTCAGAACGTATAGCGTTATTACACTTACTATATTGGTCTATTTAGATATAGTAGGATACACTGAAATACCTAGTAATAAAGAACACCACCTGCCAAATATTTTTGTTTGTAGTTTGTTTTGTAAATATTATGAGTTTTTATTGATTTTAACTTTCCAATTATTTGTTTAAGCTTTTATTATGTACTGGTATCACAATAGCAACCACAGTGCCTATGCAAAGCTTTCCAGCAATGTAGAAAAGGAACTAAATGGTTTAAATTCAGCTCTCAGAAAAACTGGAAGGAGCGATGCGCCATAGCCTTTGGGGGGATGGGTACCCCTGTCTATACATACCCCCAAAAATACATTAATTTCTGAGCATTAATCTTTGTTTATTCATCTTTCTAAACTGCTCTATATCGATATCATTCTGTAACTCAAATTTATGTATGTCTGTTTTGTGTTGGATATTTATGGACTTTATTCAAAGAGCCAGGTAGTTGTGTTTAGTTCTTTAGCTGTATATCTATTTTGTTCCAAAATACTGTACCACTATCATCTGCATAGGTAGTTATTTTATATTTTTCTGGATTTGAAATGTCATTAATATGAATGGTACACCATACTGTACTGTGCCTTTCTTTGATTTTACCTGAAGTAATCCTTTGTGACATTTCTGAAATATTTCATTCTATTAGGATGATGCAAGATTGTTTTACCTATTCTCTTACCCCTTAATGATCCAGTTTTCCCACAGATATGGTATGCTGTATACAGTCAAAAGCTTTGCTAGAAAAAAAAAAAAAGAAAAAGAGAGCCCAATTACTTTATTTTTTTTCATCTAATCTTTTATAGGCCCCATGGATGAGATCTGTAAATAGCTATAACTTGATTTTTCAGCTTGGAATTCTGACATGGATTGATATGAGAAGCTATTGCAGCAATATTAAAGTGAATGATTTATTTACTGGAGGTAGAGAAGGCAAGATGTCGGCATAGCTGATGTGCATTAAATATCCCGGCTGTGTCACATCAAGCCAGCTCTCACTTCCAAAAATGTCAACACTAGTGACTAAACACAGAAGTGTGCCAGCTTATCAGCACAAAGTATTAGTGAGCTTGAATGCTGGATACACAATGGAAGTATTGTCCAAAAGGTAAGCAATATCAGATAAGCTATTGACTCTAATTCATACTGATTGGAACTAAAGCTGTGAAGCAATGTAATATTAATAATTACTCCCTTTGATTTGATTGATGGCAAAGCTTAACACAAAATTAAGGTGGATGTGTGTGTGTGTGTGCATGTGTGAGAATAGCATAACTCAAAAATGAAATGTTAGACAAATTGGGTATATAAGTTCAACAATTTTCAAGGATATGACACAAAGATTTCCAAGAAAATACCCCTCAATGCAAACTACCCTACATGAAAAATTCTTCTTTATTTGATATCTTTTTAAAAATGGCTAACACAATTTTGATTAAAACCCCAGAGGTTTAAGATATTTGCATGGCTATAATAAAATGTATATCTTGAATTTTCTATGAATAGCCTGTAAGTGCAGCTAACCATGTCAGTATAACCATGAAGTCCAATATTGTGAATGAATTTTGTATAATTTTGCATTACTGGTAAACAAAGGAGAAAGACAGAAGCTTAGCAGAAGAAAAATTGAGACTGAATATTTTCTTTTACCATAATGGTCTCATATTCATGGTATGATATTAGAATGCAATTTTGATTTGTTACAACACACAATTTATGCCTTATAATTTTTACTTTCTCTACCACATACCTAGTAGGTATAAGTATAGGTAGTTGAAGTGAGGGGGACACCTCATGCACTGCATCCTACATAGTCTATTGTAGGTGCCGACCACCCACCAGGAGGAAGGGATGAAGTGAAGGAACCACACAGGAGGTTACAGGTCATAAGCAGACAGACCACAGAGATGCGCAGAAATCCCTCATGTTTCCAAACTTACAGACCCACCCCAGTGCTGGAACTGTAAGGCGATGAGTAACCCACCAGTCGAGCAACCCTCTTTCCAGTCAGCATGCATCTGGATCATGAGAACATATCTAGTAATTAGAGAAGGTATTGCATCCCCAAAAAATTGATACAGAGATTTCCCTGGAAAGACATGTTTTGGGGACCCCTGTATCCAAAAAGAGAATTTTTAGAAAAAAGTCTGCATGTATTTTATAAAAAGGTCCATTTGAGAGTGTATGTGTGTGGGTCTCTCTCTGTAAACAGCATCACTCAAACATGAAAAGTTGGATAAATGCCAAACTATTTAAGTTCATCTTCTAGAGATGTGACACCATAAGATTTTCAAGAAAATATTCTCACATAAAAACCATTTACACAGAAAAATTTGTCATTATTTTTATTGGCTTTAAAGATTTTGATTAAAGTACCATACATTTAGGATATTTCTTTAATTAATAAATGTTCCTATCTTAATTTTCTGTGAATTATCTGAGAAGTCCACTTCATTCGGAATTAATTTTGTATACTCCGTAAGGATAGTCAAAAACTTATTACACAAAACATGTAGAAATCTGTAAAATACACAATGCATATAAAATGTTTTATAGTGGCATTAGTCATTCCCAAAGTATTTGTTGCTACAGGTTTGAATTTTTCAATACTTTTGTCCTTTTTTGAAGTGTTGTCACCATTAAATTTTTTTTCACAATGTCCTGGAAAGGGTGTGGAATTTCAAAGCTAGCATATAGGAACATGCTTTTTAAGGTTTTGACTATTGCTTCAGCCTCCTATATAACTTGTACCTAATGAAAGATGTAATGAAACTGTTTATACAAACATTTACGTTGCACATGAACTAGATCGAAAAATAAACTTTTGTAAGAAGAGTTTGTGGAAGAGAGAAAAATTAACAAGAGGTCACATCGGCAGGTTTGCCTTGGGAACAATTGTCAGTCAGCAATGATGTTCACTTGTTCACTTGTTCACTTGTGTTAATCATTGGGTTTGTATTACTTTTGATATTGCTCCCTTTCATATGTTCAGACTCTAGGGAGTATAGGGAATAATCCTAGCTAATGAAAAATTCCCACTTTCAGTCTTAAATTTAACTCAAACTCTGGATTTGGAGGCTAGCATGAAAAACACATATTTCTCCCAAGAGCTTTCTCATATTTCACTTTTCATTTAAGTTCAGAATGTACCTATACTACATGATTTAGAAAACTGTAGTATGTCAGTAAGGATAATACCTCGTGTCCATGCTATAAAGCTAACTGATATACCAGCAAAGTTTTTTCTTTTACTTTAATTCTTATTAGGTACAACAGATTAAATTTGATTTAGGTGCATGCTTAGGGATCTGAATGTTGTTTTTCCGTTTATATTGCAGGATAGCTACTACTAGATATTCATAAATTAATATACTCATGAATGACTTAATAACAATGTCTAATAAAATTAAATTTCTTGGAATCTGGGTTGATAGAAACCTTGACTGAGGAATCCACATTGACGTACTATCTAAAAAATTATCCCCAACATGTTTTGCATTATATACCCTTAAAACTTCAGTTAATCTTGATGTACTTAAAATGGCCTATTTTGCATATTTCCATAGTCATTTATCATATGATATAATATTCTGGGAAAAGTCCAGTTATAAAAATAGAATCTTTATAATACAAAAAAGGGCAATCAGAATAATGTTAAACCTTTGCAGCAACACATGCTGCAAACCTTACTTCATACTGTTAAATACTTCACTGTTCCTTTGCTATACATTTTTTAAACTCTGGTAACAATGTATAAGCAGCAAAATAGTTTTAACACAAATTCTGATATTCATGACTATAATACAAGAAATAAATCTAAACTGCACATTACAGGTCATAAAAGAACCCTATATGAAAAAAGTTTATATTATAATGGCATTCAATTGTTTAATAAATTCCCCACATATTTAAAAAATCTGATGTGTTACACTCACATGACTTTCTCTACTCTTGTACAAATTATTTTTACAAATGCTTATTCTCCGTATGCTTCATGTTAATCGAGATATCGAGATGTTAATCTTATTGCTAATTTTCTTGTAGATGCAAGGGGAATACGGTAGACTTTAAGCGACAGTCAAATATTTCTGGAATGTTTCCCTAAAAGCAATATGTATTCGTGGTTTTCATTGGATATTAAAATAGACGCTAATGTTGGCGCGTTTTATTAGCCAATAGCAGTTCATTTATAATCTTTAGGCGTATCTTGATGCAGGCGTATAAATAGGGTAGGTTCGAGGTAGCTTCAGAAATCCACCGGGGTTCTATTCCTAGATGTGCAACGCGCTTTTACACCGTTTACCATGCCGGGCTCGTAAGCAAGATGAAAGACCTGAACTTCAATGACGCCATAATCAAGCTCATTGCCCACTACCTAACCGGGAGGACATTCGCGGTCACCATTGAAGGCAGGAGCTCGACCTCCCGGGGAATTGAAGCCGGGGTCCCACAAGGTAGTCTGCTGGGACCCGTGCTATTTAACATTTTTATTAATGACATCCCCAAAACAGAGGGAACAAAATTGTCCGTATACGCCGATGACACTGCCATTTTAGCACAATCCTGGAAACCTGGAATGATTGTACAGAGGCTAGAAAGATCGCTAGGAGCCCTAGAATCGTGGCTCACCAAATGGAGAATTAGGGTAAATGCAGCGAAATCGCGGGCAGTTCTGTTCTCCAAAAGAACCAAACACTTTAATAAAACCACGCCGATGAAATTCTATAGCGACACCATAAACTGGACAAATAAAGTTAAGTATCTAGGGGTGACCCTGGACTCCAAGCTCACCTTTGCCGAACATACAGCCATAGTTAGGCGACAGGCAAACCAGCAGTTAGGCGCTCTGTACCCTATATTAAACCGTACAAGCTCAGCCAGCCAAAGCATGGGGTTAACCCTTTACAAAAGCCTAATTAGACCAGTTATGACTTATGCTGCCCCAGCGTGGGGCCACTGCGCCCAAACACACATTAAAGGTCTCCAATTGCTCCAAAATAAAGCCCTTAGAATCATCACAAAGACACCTCGAGTAGTCCCATTGGATGCGCTTCATGCAGACACCAAAATGCACACAGTAGAGGAGTTTATAAAGAAACTTGCAGCCAACATGTACAAACAAGCCCAAGGAAACAACAACCCGACTATCCGCGATTTGGGGCAATACGACACAACCACGGACAAACACAAACGACCACTATCGCTGTTCAACAGAAGCATCCCCCTAAATCGTCACATAACAGATGACAACGAAGCCATCCTGGAGTACCTGCACAGCCTCGTACCACCTTGAAGCCACAACCTGCAGACGCCTTGAAGACCCTGGGCGGATGACTTCCCCAACCGGGGCGGATCGGGGCGAGAAGGCAGCCTCAAACACATGACGACCATGGCAACGACCGGGACACGAGTGGATTGTACAGCACCATTCTGTCACTGCCTTTTAAGGCAGTGTAGCAGAACAGTAGTCTCCTGCACATGCAGACTAGCCTTTCTTAAGGCAGTCTTTCCCTGACCCCTAGAATAGAAAATCTCAAAATAAACATAAAAAAAAAAGTTAATAAATAAAAGTAAAAAAAGAGAGAGAGAGAAAAAAAAACAATAAAGTATATATTTCAGAGTGTAAATAATATGTCCTACCCCTTTCCCCTTCCCTCCTTCCCCTCCCTTTACTTTCAGAACAAACAGCAGCCGCTGGGATAGACAATAACATCGGCCCCCTCTCCGGCCGAGGCCTCCATAAAACTGTAAGTACCACCATCTATTATTCTATGTGCATGATACCAATCACCTCAATCCTCTTAGCATGAGCATGATTACCACTACTAACCACAGGTTCCTGGTCTGGGCCATCGCCAAGACCAGTACCTGACCTCCACTCTGTCTGCATACTCCCTTGTACGCAGGCGCCTATTTAGAAAATCACCCACTAACATTCGGTTTGCTTCGGCAGTACCGGACACCACCTTACCATCGTTTCTCCCTTCCATCACCGTAGAGTAGTTAGTGCATGGTAGGGGAGGCGATGTATATCCCTTTCGGATGATCGTCACCTGGTGTGGCGGAGGCGGGGCCACACCATAAAAAAAAAAAAATAGCTTGCCCCACAGTACATCAAAAATCTGTGTACACTACACGTCGTCTTTAGGCAGTTCATCAAAATTCTTTGTGCAATACACGTCGTCTTAAGTTCGTCAGTTCGTCAAAAATATTTGTATGAGATACGTCGGCTATAGATTCACAAGTTACGAAAATCTAAAGTATTATAAAGTTAATTATACACAAAGTTGAAGTACGTGAATTAAAAGTGATCAGTAAGAAGTATTATAACAGTTTCAGTTTGGCGAGTATCTAAATCAATATGTAAAAGTGATAGTGAACGTGTTCGACAATAAAAATTATAAAAACAAATTTCTTCATCAGTGTAATTTTTGAATAAAAGATTCCTTTCCGCTTCACAACCTGTATTGAGACACATGTTCGACCCCAGGCCAACAGGATAATAGCTAGCCGGAGGACATTTGAAATGAATTATTTCAAAAAGCTGATACTAGGAAACGCAAACTGCTAACGCCAGATGGAGCTACAAACCAAACGAATGAATGACGTCACAAGATGGCAACGCGTGAAGTAAACACACATACATAAACATCACAAGCATCAACATTATTTGTAATACCGTTACAAATTGGCACCCAGAACGTGAGGCACGATAACCAGGAAAGGAGCACGTTAACCAGGAAAGGAACACGATGACCAGGAAAGAAGCATAGTGACCAGGAAAGGAACACGATGACCAGGAAAGGATCAGAATTAACCAGGAAGAAGTGAGATGACCAGGAAGAGGCGAATGCAGCAGTGAAATGATCTACAAGACGCAGATTCAAGAAACAACTAGAGGAGCGACAAACGATGCGGATAAGTGGACACAAAAACATCGAGACAACGTAGATTCATCATAATACAACGCAGAAGCGACATACAAATCTAGGAGAAAGGGGCAGGAAGCTGGACATCAAAGTAACAGCAACAGACAGCATCACAAAGGTCAGAGTATTGTAATTTTTTTTAGAAAACAAAAACAATGGCTACTAATAATATTGAAGAAACAATGATGAAGGGGGATAGTGTAACAGTTAGCTGTAATTCAATACAGGTTACAGAAAATAATTCAAACAATGTAGTATTGGAGGGAGGAAATGTTAGTGCAGGAAGTGAGAATAAAACAGCAGGAAATATTAATTCTGATACTAGTATGATTATGGAAATGCTGAAAAATTTGAATGAGAATATGATAAAGATTAATGAGAATATGGAAAAGAATCATAGGGAATTAAGGGAACATATTCGTAGGAGCTTTGAACAAAACAGGGAAGATATTGGTAGGAAAAATGAGATATTAGAGCAAAAAGTAGATAAAAGCAGGGAAGAAATTGAAAAGAAAGTTACGAAGCTAGATAGTAGTATGCCAAAAATGAAAGATGAAAATGAGGAAGTAATAGTAAGTGAGAGAGGAGAAGTTTCAAAGAAAATGTTAGACATGAGCAGGGAAAGAGATAACAAAGAAAGTGAGGTTAATATTAAAAGTGAACATGTTGATGTAGAATGTACAGAGTTAGGATGTCAAGTGAGTAATATTTCAAGTGAGCTAAGAGAGATGAAAGAGGTTATGAATGTAGATGTAAATCAGGCGCAAGTTAATTTCAGAGGGGAAATATCAGAAATACAGAATGAGACAGTAATGCAAAGAAATAAATTGTACCAAGATGTTCAAAATGAAAACTCCAGTCCAGTACAGTTTAGTACAGATTTGTCAGAGTATTCTCAAAGTAAAGAGATAGCAGAAGAATTGAAAATGAAAGTTGTTAAAAGATGTATTGTTCAGGAAACTTTAGATTGTTTTCAAATGTTATCATGTGATGAAATTTCAAATGAATACAAGAGGTTATTCATGAACAAATTTTGGAAGGTTAGGATACGGCTACGAGGAATGTTTAGCCACACACAATTTGATCCAGGAGGGTAAATAGCAATGAGATGTAAAGTAAATGCTGGATAGTTAAAGACGAAATGCAGAGCAATGTATTGGAACGTAAGAGGGTTAACTATTTATATATGTCATTTGAAAAGAGAAATAAATTAAAAAAAAAAAGAGAAGAAGAGAAATGTTAAAAAAAATAAAAAAAAAAATAAATAAATTTTTAGTAACTGTAACAACATTTGAAAATTAAGAATGCAAAGATTGAAACTTAATATGATATTAAATTAAAAGTACATAAATATAATTCCAAGGGTATTGTTAAAATAAGGTACAAAACAACAAAAATGGATAAAACTAATTAAAAAACAAATACTTATGTAGCAAACAGAAAAGGTGAAACATTGTCTAGATTTAAGAGATGTAAATATTTGTGTAGAGGGTGAATATTTTGGTAAAAATGTTAAACAATTACAAAAATCTTAAATGTATAAATTTTTGTTAACAACTTAAGAAAGTAAGCAATTTTGTAATAGTAAATAAATACTTCAGGGTGCAGTATTTGCTATAAAAAATTGTAATGTCAGATTAATGTTTAAACACATTCAACCAGAGCCAGTAAGTAGTGGCAAGATAAAAAAAAAAACATATGTCGTGTGTTAAATGCGTGTGAAGTGTTAAGTAAAAGTGATAGCGTGTGTTCCAAGATTTAGGAGACTAAAAACCCAATTATAAAATTTCCAAACAAGTTGTAAATATTTATAATTATGTTTCTAGTGGGGCATATGATGCGGTAATTTGTATCACAAATTACTTAAATGTAAATAATGATTGTAATATGAATATGCATTTTTATGTGACATTGATTTCAGATGTTTATTAATTATAATTATTCCTGGGAAATAAGTTTATAGGGCCTTACTGAAACTGTCAATAATAATGCAATAATGCAGCGAGGGGGGTGAGCTGTTATCATTATTGGGAACGAGGAAGTTACGTAATGTTCGCGCGTTTTTTCCGTTGAGAACCTTCTGGAATGTTTCCCTAAAAGCAATATGTATTCGTGGTTTTCATTGGATATTAAAATAGACGCTAATGTTGGCGCGTTTTATTAGCCAATAGCAGTTCATTTATAATCTTTAGGCGTATCTTGATGCAGGCGTATAAATAGGGTAGGTTCGAGGTAGCTTGCCCCGCAGTTCATCAAAAATCTGTGTACACTACACGTCGTCTTTAGGCAGTTCATCAAAATTCTTTGTGCAATACACGTCGTCTTAAGTTCGTCAGTTCGTCAAAAATATTTGTATGAGATACGTCGGCTATAGATTCACAAGTTACGCAAATCTAAAGTATTATAAAGTTAATTATACACAAAGTTGAAGTACGTGAATTAAAAGTGATCAGTAAGAAGTATTATAACAGTTTCAGTTTGGCGAGTATCTAAATCAATATGTAAAAGTGATAGTGAACGTGTTTGACAATAAAAATTATAAAAACAAATTTCTTCATCAGTGTAATTTTTGAATAAAAGATTCCTTTCCGCTTCACAACCTGTATTGAGACACATGTTCGACTCCAGGCCAACAGGATAATAGCTAGCCGGAGGACATTTGAAATGAATTATTTCAAAAAGCTGATACTAGGAAACGCAAATTGCTAACGCCAGATGGAGCTACAAACCAAACAAATGAATGACGTCACAAGATGGCAACACGTGAAGTAAACACACATACATAAACATCACAAGCATCAACATTATTTGTAATACCGTTACATTGCATATCCAGGACATGAAAAAAATAAATAACGAATTCCCATTTGAGAAAAAGTATAAGTTTTGGAAAATTTAAGGGAATAACAAGCAATATCTTGAAAATGGTTCACTCAACAAACAAAAGTATGACATAAATTGTGTATTTTAATGCGATCTACATTTTTTGTGTAGTAAAATTTTGTCTCTTATGGTTTTACCAGTTATGCAAAAGTCGTTCACAATGAAGAACACTTTTGGGGACATTCCCAGAAAATTCGAGATATACATTTCATTTGTCATGAAAATATCTTAAACATATGATATTTTAATCAAAATTGTTAGAGCCATTTTTGAGAAAATTAAAATTTTCGAAAAATGTTCCATGTAAAGGGTAATCTGGGGTGGGGGGATTTTCTTGAAAACCTTGTTGCATTTCTGAAAGATACTGAACCTAAATACCAAGTTTGGTGTTTATCCGACTGTTCGTTTCTGAGTTATGCTGTTCACAGACACACACACGAACATGTTTCCAAAAATGCTTTTTCTGGATTCAGGGGATCTCAAAACATATATTTCCGGTGAAATTTCAGTATCAAATTTTTGGGTGGAATACAATACTTCCCCTACTTACTATACATAGTAGAGAAAGTAAAAAAGTTAAAACCCTAACAGTCTTCAAAAAAAATTTGAAAAAATTCCTAATACAGGGTTGTTTTTATTCAGTGGAAGAATATCTAGAAATGAATTAGTTTATAAGCTTTCTTATGAAAAAGTAAGTTAGGACCTACTCATGTAATAAACTAAGATTTCTGTATTTGTGTATTACATCTAATTAGACCTGTTCTTTTTGTACTAATAATTGTATTGTTGAAATGAAGCCAATATTTCTGTATTGAAATCAAATGGTAAATAAAATTTGAGTATGTCTTCCTACATTACAGGAAAAAAAGCACACAACTCATTTGTATGTTATCACAATTCAAAAACACTGCAATCTTACTTGGCACATGTCTAACTGGACTCTATCTTGTGCTATTATCCCCACCACTCTCTTAAACTTCCCTGTCTCTATACATTGGTGTAAATGATGTCTCAAATTAATGTAAACATTCTTTGAAACACTACATAATTTATCTCAATAATTAAATTACAGAGATATACAATATGTACACGCAATTTAAAGTATCTACAATAATAAATTGTGTGTGCATACTTTAATTACTGGGATATGCTGATATATTGTATACATCAGGGACACATTGTATTTTAAGACAAGCTTCTGAAGTAAAGATACCCAAGTAGGCAGAATAAATATTATATGAATTGAATGAATTTATTTGTATGACATCTTTAACGTAGCTTTTACAATTTTTTTTCATTTGTCTAACATAAACTATGTACAAATTAAATTAACCTTGTTGCTACCTCGGCTTGCATGGCACTCAGGCCGTTTGTCCCGCCTGGTAGCTATGTTATCTCTTCCCCTTTAACTTAGTTATCCTCCTCATTCCCTCTGTCTTCTTTTCTTTTACTTCTTATTTTTCCTCGCCCATTTTTCTTTTGATTTCTGTAAAAAACTCACCTATGCTTCTAAATCTTCCTTTCTTCTTTCCCCATTAACATTTTTATAGCTACAATTTTCCCCTCTATTTTTTCCCATTTTTCCTCCCAAAAATAAATATTATATAGGAAATAATGTTACTAACAAATCAGACAGATGTCTTTCAGTTTGGAAGATTATCTTAACAATAGTGTTTCAAACTCTTATATGTCCAAAATGTAAAATTTTACAAGCCCAAATATAGCAACAGTTTTAATATCAAGCAGCTGCCACTTTCAAGCTTCATTTTCCCAAATACAATGTCATGGTTAGTTTTACTTGAAAGCCCACATAAGAAATAATGTGAAATAATGTCAAACTCAGTTTAAACCATAGATGAACATAAGGCAGCTTGAAATGCATTACACTCAACACAGTTAATAAGAGATACGGTAACTGATTGTGATGAATAATGTAAGCACCTTAATTAGGACCATAGTGAGGGGCTAACAATTGGACAACTGAAGCCATCAAGTGCAAAACTCGCCTTATCCAGGTAAAAGGAATTTTCAGAAAACGTGAAAAACTAAAATTAGGCAAACAGCAGAACATTTGAAAATTCTCTTAATGAAATAATGTCCAGACTAGACCCTTAAATATGCATGTATTCTCTTGAAAATCAGTCTCAAATAATATGGAGGCAAACATTTTGAATAAGGCAAGTTTTGCATACAACGGTAGTGGATTTGGTGAGTTTTGGTGGAAACACAATACTAAATTACAATTAAGTGCAAACATTTTTCTCATTTACTTCTCAGTATTTGTGTTTGACAACGTTAATAAACGACTTCTTGCAATTTTTGTATAAGTATAACCATTTTTGATTTCATTTTAGTTAAAACAAGCTAAATTTTCACAATTTTTTCACCAATTTCGCATAAGAATATCAATGAATCACTCCTTTCATAGTTTGCTCACTAAAATTGACCAGTTTTTATACGTTATGTTTAAAATGTAGTACTAATAACTAATGTTCAAAAACAAACATATCAAATTCTAAGTTGTCCTTCCTCACTATTCAAGAAACACTCACAAACATCACCTACTTCTTTATCGCCATTGGCAATATTGTTTTTAGATATTAAATTCTTGTAAAATACAGGCTTTCATTTTCCTCCCAGTTATCACCAAAAGTTATTTTAATCTATTTTTTAACTCTCCAACTTTTTCCTCCTTTACTTTTACAACTACATCTAAATTCCTTACAATATGCATTTCTAAGGTTTTGCCTCGCTTCAGAATGGTCTTGCTTACACACAAATCAGAGCGATAATTTGCCTCACCTCTCACTAGAACTTTGCCCGAGGTAAAACGTTGTAAAATAATATGTTTAGATGCCTTTAATTTAAAATGCCAGTATCCTGGTGACTTCAATGTTTTCTTTGCAGCATACTTCCAATCTTGTATAGATACAGTGTCCCTAGCCTGATTATCTTTTCATGATTTTTGTAGGTTTCAAAATATTCTTCAAGCCTGCTGATAGTGTTTCTCATTCTTATTTCTTTTTCTATTAGCCTGAAAACACAATCAGGAGGGGTGAATGAATGGGCAGGAATAGGAAAGATCATTTCTATCACCTGCTTAATTCACTCGGTAAGTATTGCCGTGTTGATGTTTTGCTTCTACAATAATGGACGTCAAGTACTTTAACCCTCTGTATGAATTTAATCACAGATTCTCTCTTATTACTATTTTTTGTGACACCCTGTCTCCACCTCGGAATTCCTTTGGCACCATTCCAGTTTCAAGGTGTCTTTTGATATTTGCAAAATGTTCAGAAAAGTTTTCTGACACACCTGAACTGGCAGACCTAGTACATGTTTAACAAGATACTTTGTTGTAAACCCCTTCCTAGAATCGTCTTTTACTGCATGCTGCAGATTAGGTATATCAGTTGAACAGTAAGCCAATATAATGCAGTCTTGTTTAATTTTAAAACTGCAGCTGTAGAAGGCTTCGTAGAATTTCCTTATGTCCTTCTGTGTCAAGTTACTGCATTGGAATGACTTGCTGTTGTGATTGCAGGCAGACAAGTGTGGGCCGAGGCTTGCTGAATGCCTTTAACAATTTCGACTGTATTGTAAACACATCTGCTTATTCCTAGATGAGTCATATCTGTCAACAATAGAAGAATACTACTTAATTGTAATTCAATCATACATACCTTTCTCTCTTCTCTCTTTCACGTTTTGATTCATGGGATGCCCATTTCCACCAACTTTGGGATATCAGAGGACTCCATAATAACATGCCTGCACCTTAGACTAGTCAAAACTAAATTAAAAACTGTTGGAATCACACAGGACTGCCAATGTAAGTAAACAGAGAAGCGACACTGCTATATTTTTTAGTGCTGGATAAGGCGAGTTTTGCTCTTCATGTCGCACAATTGTAGTGAAACAAGTATTGGATAAGGCAAGCTTTGCTCTGAATTGTAATATGGATTAGACGAGTTCTGCATCAATCGCCACCATGAATTTGAAGAGTTTTGCATTGAACAGCAGTTTTCGAGGCTCTCTTGAAGGTGCATTAGATGAGTTTTGTTCAAACCCAAAGTCATCAGTTCGTAGAGAACTGCAAGAAGTATTGAATCCCATGTCTAACTCAATTTTTTTAATTTTCGGATAAGACGAGTTTTGCACTTGACGGTTTCAACTACAGATGCAAAATGACTAGTTATATTAATATGTGTATAACCAATTGCACGTATAACATGATGACTGAGGGCATTGGGTTAGCACTGTGATTTCATTCTGGTTCTGATGCTGAGGGTCTGAGGTTCGATTCCCGGCTCTGGGGTGGTGATTTTAAGTCAGCACTATCCATGCCTTCACCTTTGATTTGCTCATATGAAGTATCCCCAAGACCCAATGAGGTTTGGAGTCCATGGTAAAAGCTGTAGGTCTTCTTATTCCACTGTCATCATCATCATCATTATCATCCTACCATCGGAGGTAACAAATTCCGCCCACTGGGTGCCTCCACCTCAGAAATGGGTCCAGTCATAGTTTGATAGAAGGAGGTATCCCCCGTAGATTGTAGGTCATATGGGACCGTTATAAACAATGATGACATGATGACTGAATAAATAATTTTCCTTGACTCTATACAGCCTTGATTATCATTTATACATCCCATTCTGCAGCTCTAATTGTTAAACTGCACAAAACTCAGGGCAATAAAATGTTCAGTATCTGACATTTGGAAAACATGACATCCTGCACTATAATTTGCCAAGGCTGTAATACAGAGAGTGGAATGTTGTATCCAGCAGTCTTTCATCAAGAAACTAAAGTACTATGCATTCCATGATAGATAACAATGAGTGCTGATATTGCCACTGTCATATATAAGGTATCATTGGTTTTGTAGAGCGCTGGAGGCATGGAAGGGGTGAAAGTATTGTATACTTCATGCCACAAGTATACAAATAATGGTATGCGATTACAGAATGGTATTAAAAGGAGTTTGTGAATTCATAATACCTATATTATATGAATATAGGTATATATGAACCTATATATTACTAGGTAACAGATGTTTACATGTTAAAAGCATTAAATTTATTTACTTTTTATGCATTAGAAATGGAGAATATGTTTATCAAAATGCTAAAAATATTTACCTTTCAGTAAATATTTTCTTTCATTTTCTATACAGGGTGTATCTTTATTGGTGTCATATATTTGGGGGACGTGTTCCTGGCATCAAACAGTAAAAAAAGTTCATATGAATATGGATCTGAAAATCATTTATTTCAGAGTTACAAAACAAAATCGAAAGTTACAAAAATTGCTCGAAGTGGCTTCCTCTTGCTTCGATGCATGTAAGCCTGCGTTCCATGCTCTGGTGTACTCTGTTGAAAATTCCTGGTGTGTTTTGTATTTGGTCAAATCCAGTTTGGATACATCCTTTCAAAATGTCAATATCAGGTACAGGAGTCGCATAAACCAAGGACTACAAATGTCCCCAGATGAAGAAATCCAGTGGATTAAAATCAGGCGATCGAGAATGCCATGCAATGGGTCCCCCTCAACCAATCCATCTTTGCAGAAATCGATCATTCAAAAACTTACGAACTATTATACTGAAATGAGCTGGAGCACCATTGTGTAAAAACCACATTCATTGGATGATGTCCAGAGGCACATTATCAGTTAAGTGATGCAACTCATTTCTGAGAAACTGGAGATAGGTTTGTCCATTCAGATGCAGAGGGAAGAAGTAGGGACCAATAAGGTGATCATGAATGATTCCACCCCAAACGTTGAGAGAGAACCTCTGTTGATAGTTGTCGTTGTACTTCATTAACATTTTCAAATGCCCAGTTATGAGTGTTATGAAAATTGAAGATGCCGTCACGAGTAAAATCAGCCTCATCCGTGAATAAGATAAAGGCTAGGAAATTGATGAACATGCTGTACATGAACTGCTGTAACATGCGTTGACAGAAACGTCTTCTTGGCTCAAAGCCCACCTCATTTAATCCTTGCACACGTTGAAGGTGATACCGGTACAGAAGATTTTTATGCAGAATTCTCCAGATAGTCACATGACTAACTCTTTCCCTTACAGCCATGTCTTGTGCTTTGTGATGGGTCTGCATCCATAGCACGAAAAACTTGTTCTTCAAGCTCAATGCCTTGTACCGCTCTTGGTCTCCCAACATCTCTAGTACTCCTCTCAAATGCGCCATTCTCTCTCAAGCATTGGTGAATTTGTGCGAATGTTCTTGCACATGGTAACACCCCATTCAGGGTACCTTTCTGCATAAAGTTCACGTGCTCATGTTGCATTGCCGTCTGCATGGCCATATGTGTAGTGCATATCCATCTGTTCACTCATGGAATACATCTTCTTTGACCTACAACAACAAAACGGTTGATTTTCAGACCCATGTACATATTAACTTTTTTTACTGTTTTGATGTCTGAAACATGTCCCCCAAATATATGTTAGCAATAAAGATACACCCTGTAATAGTACAAGTAGGTAGTAATAAAAATTGTTTTAAAAACTCACCAGTAAATGAATTCATGACATGACATGTCCATTTGTTGAAAATTCTTTTGAATTACAGTGTGCAACACACATCCTTTCTAAGCTGTTCATTAGAAATCTCTGCCAATTATCACAGATAAATAAAAATAAATTGTGTGTTTCAAAGAGATCTACATTTTTTGTGTAGTATGTATTTATCTATCGCTAAACATTTACCAGTTATACAAAATAATTCCTTCCAAATGAAGAAAATGGCTATTCCCAGAAAATTCAAGATATGCATTTTATTTGTGATGTAAATACGTTTAATATATGGTTTTTTAATCAAATAATTAGAGCCATTTTTAGAAACTCAAAAATTTCAAAAGATTTTCTATGTAAACGGTATTTTGTGGTGGAGAGACTTTTTTGAAAATCTTTGTGTTGCATCTTTGGAAGGTACTGAACCTAAATACCAAGTTTGGTATTTATCTGACTTTTTAGTTTTTAGTTATGTTGTTCTCACACACACACACACACACACACACACACACACACACATTCACACACACACACACACACCTGTGCATGCATGCATATACACACAGACATTTTTATAAAATACTTTCTTTTTTATACAGGGTGCCTGAAAACATGTATTTCTAGTGAAATCTCGATATCAAATTTTTGGGTGGAATGCAATACCTTCTCTACTATGCGACGGAAATGTTTCTTACGTAATATTTATAGCGTAAGTTATTAGAACTTGTAGATCATATGTTGTGCTGCTTTACTTCACGCGTTGCCATCTTGTGACGTCACTCCTTTGTCTGGTTCGTAGCTCCCTCTGGCGTAGCAATTTGTATCAGTTTTGAAATAATTCACTTTAAATGTTCTCCGGCTAGCTATTTAGGTCGACATTTAACTCTTGCAGGGTGTGAATCGGAAAGGAATCTTTTATCCAGAAATTATACTGACGAAGAAATTGGTTTTATAATTTTTATTGCCGAACATGTTCACTAACACTATTTACATATTTATCTGGATACTTGCCAAACTGAAACTGTTTGTAATAACTTCTTAGTTATCACTTTTAACTCGCATACTTCAACTTTATGTAATTTTTTAAATGTATAATACTTTATAATAATTCTCGTAATTCTGCTGCGCGTAACTTGACGAAATGAAGGACTGGCTGACGATGTGTAGTGTACACGAAATTTTGATGAACTGCGCGGCAAGCTACCTCGGGCCTGGCTTATTTATACGCTTGCCTCAAGATACGCCTAAAGATTATAAATGAACTGCTATTGGCTAATAAAACGCGCCAACATTAGCGTCTATTTAAATATCCAATGAAAACCACTAATACATATTGCTTTAGGAAATGTTCTAGAAGCTTCTAAACGGAAAAAACGCGCGAAACATTACGTAACTTCCTTGTTCCCGGTAATGATAAACAACTCACCCCATTGCTGCATTATTGCGTTATTGTTGACAGTTTCAGTAAAGCCGTATATTATTATTTACCAATAATAATTACAATTAACAAACCTCTGAAATCAATGTCACATAAAAATACATATTCATATTACTATCATTAATTACATTTAAGTAATTTGTGATACAAATTACCGTATCAACTAAAAGTGAGTAAATGAGTCCTTTGGTATTCTGATACTACTATCTTTAACATAAATAATTACTGATGCCACCTGGTGATTCATATGGGAGATTGAAAAATGACAAAGTTTTATTTGCACAGAAAAAAATAATTTCTTTGGAGTGACAGTGTTTTATCAGCACTTTTTTTGTTTTTGCTCTTCTTACTTGTTTCAATGTACAATGACTAATGTTACAGTAGATATGGAATAGTAACGAAATAAATTTTCAGAAGTAATTCACCCCCACAGAAGAGAGCAGGAAGAAAGTTAAAAATTAGAGCAAATTGAAAAGTACTGTCAGAAAGCAGAAACATAAAGCAAGAGAGGAAATTTAATACTAGAAAAACAAATACAAACAAGCAAGGATTGCCAAGAGCATTGTAATTTTAACTGCAGCATTATAATAGGTAGCAATGAAAGATAAAGAGCTTATTCATGTCATAATATATTTTTAACCACTAAGGAGTAAAACACTTCATTTTGACTTCAACAGAACATTTTTACAAAACAAATACAAGAAGGATCTTCACAAAGAATCTACTTTTTTATGCATTTTGTTTCACAGTATGCAATTTAAGAATCAGAATTTGCAATAAATTTTACCTAGGAATGCTTAGTATTTCACAGAAGCCTGTGTATACTGCCCATAACAAAAAACAAATTTGATGTGATATATTCACATGACTTTCTCTACCATCTATCATTTATTAATGGGTGTACAAACTATTCTTATTTAAGCATTTTTCTATCTACTACGTTTTTATCCAAATAAACTCTTGTAGAAATAGAATGCATTACACATTTTGTTAGGATACAAAGAGAACAGCAATAGCCAAATGTTTAGGAACTGGACGCTATATGCCGGCCTTAAACCTTCATACTGTTTCCTTGCAATCACGAGAAAAAACTGAAAGTCGATGGGACTTAAAAAGAATGACAAAATATTGAACAAATCGAACCATTAATAATGGATATCTTGGAAATGGCTGATGCTACAAAAAAGTTATTTAAAATAAATTGCATGTTTTAAGGAGATCTACATTTTTTGTATGATATATTTTTGTCTATTTTTTAACATATCAGATATACAAAATCCTATAAAATTCCTTTCAAATGAAGAGGACCTCACAGGCTATTCCCAGAAAATTTAAGATATACATTTTATTTGTCATAGAAACATCTTTAATATATGGTATTTTAATCTAAATTGTTAGAGCCAGTTTTTAGAAAATAAAAACTTTCAAAAAATGCTCCATGTAAAGGGTAGTTTGAGTGGGGGGATTTTCTTGAAAACCCTCGTGTTTCATCTTTGGAAGGTACTGAACCTAAATACCAGGTTTGGTATTTATGTGACTTTTTGTTTTGGAATTTCCCTATTCACATACAGACGCAGACCTTTGTCTAAAATGGCCTTTTTGGAACTAGAGGGCCTCAAACATATATTTCTGGTGAAATCTTGGTATAGAATTTTTAGGTGGAATGCAATACCTTCTCTACCTACTATGTACATGGTAGAGAAAGTAAAAAACAGTGAGACTAACCTAGCAGCATGGATATGTGAGGTAAAGCTATTAACAGCCTTAGAAAACTTCCAGAAGAGCTTAAAACCAATGTAATGTAACACATCCATAGTTTCCTACATTGGAGTCACATTACTGCAGAGCTAGTACATCAAGACATTACTTTGAATCTAATTTAAGTGTTGCAAAAATGTATTACCTATATAAGGAAAAATCAGATGTGTTACAATCACATGACTTTTTCTACTCTTGTACAAACTATTTTTACGAACATTTATTCTCCATATACTTCATGTTAATCGAGATATCGAGATGTTAATCTTATTGCTAATTTTCTTGTAGGTGCAAGGGGAATATGAAAGACTTTAAGCAATAGGCAAATCTTTTAAGAGCTGGTTGCTATGTGAAGCATTTCATGCTTTTTGCAAGTTCAGGACATAAAAAAACGAATAACGAATTCCCAATTGAGAAAAAGTATAAGTATTGGACAATTCAGACAAACATCAAGGAATATTTTGGGAATGGTTTACTCCACAAACAAAAAATGTATATGACATAAATTGTGTGTTTTAACGAGCTCTACATTTTTTTGTGCAGAAAAATTTTGTCTATCTCTTATGGTTTACCAGTTTACAAAAGTCATTCAGAAAGAACAGGACTTTTGGGGACATTTGCAGAAAATTCAAATTACACATTTTATTTGTCATAAAAATGTCTTAAATATATGATATTTTAATCAAAATCCTTGGAGCCATTTTTGAGAAAATTAAAATTTTTGAATAATGTTCGATGCAAAAGGTAGTCTGGGGTGGGGAGAGTTTCTTGAAAATCTTCGTGTCACATCTTTGAAGGATACTGAACCTAAGTATGAGGCAGTATTTTATATCATAACATGCTGTGAATGCCAAAGTGATTGTAGTGTAAATTAATATTATTGTATGTACAGGATTTTAGATGTTTGTTAGCCATAAGTATTGTTAGAAAATAAGTTTACACAGCCTCACTGAAACTGACAATAAAAGTGGGTAACAAAAAACCGAGGGGGTGAGTTGTTTGTTACTAAGAAGAGACAAACAAATGGCATCAGGGTAGCGTGGATTTTTTTAGAAATGGAGGGAATATCTTCCCTGGAGTATATATGTTAGTAGCAGTGATTGGCTGACAAAACAGATGCTAAAGTGGGCGTGATTTAGTAACCAATAGCAGCTCTATTATAATGTTTAGGCAATTCGAGGTGAAGGAGTATATATTCTCGAGCCATAAGCAACTTTCGCACAGTTGCAAAGAATCTTTCATGAGGTGCACGTTACACAGTTCGGAAGAGTCTCTCACGAGGTACACATCGCAATTTTAAAGAATCATTCATGAGGTGCATGTCACTCAGTCCTAAGGAATTTCTCACGAGGTGCACGTCGCAATGTTAGTTACAAAAATGTGAAGTACGCAAAGTAATTGGCATGCGACAATTAAAACGACTGTAGTTACATTCGGAATTATCACAGTTTCAGTCAGACGTGTATAAAGATTAAATATGTGAATTATTAATTAAGTGTGGCGGCAATAAAAGTGTAGAAACAAATTATTTTATCAGTGTTATCTTTTAGCAACAACTCTTTTCCGTTTACATGCCCTGCTTAGAGATACTTGCTCGACTGAGTTATAATAGCTAGCCAGAGGACAATGAACCCAAATTTAAAATAATAAAACAAGAGGCGCCCAGTAAATAAGATAACACGAGCCAGAGAAATGCGACAAATGGCTCCCAGAAAATGGGGCAAGATAACTAGGAAGGGGCGAGACAACTAGAATGTGGGGTGAGACAACTAAGAATGGAGCGGTGCAATTAAATACAAGACTTTAGGATGACGCAGATCCCAGAAACAACCACCAGGACGACCAACGACGCGGATGAGATGACATCAGCAACGACGAGAACAGAAGACAACAGTGGAATTTGACACCAAGACAGCGAGACGACATAGATCCATGGTACTACAATGCAGAAGTGACATATACATCTAGGGGAGAGGGGCAGGAAGCTGGACATCAAAACAAGGTCATTAGATAGCATCATAAAAGGTAAGAAAACTAAATTTGATGTGTATCCTAAAACAAAACAAAAAATTGTGAGAGATTAAATGTTGTTGAGAAGTGGAAGGATTAATGAAAGAATGTCCACTAGCGATACTGAAGAAATAATTATGGAAGGGGATAATGTAACAGTTGGCTGTGATTCAATGCTGATCACAGAAAATAGCTTAAATAATGTAGGTTTTGAGGGAGGAAATATCAGTGAAGAAAGTGAGAATAGAATAGCAGGTTAGTCAACTCAAACATCTGGGATTGTTGTAAACATTTCAGGGCAGGTAGCCGACGGCAGAGATAGATATATTAGACCTGTGGGTCAGAGTATTGTACCAAACAGGGCTGAAGTAACTGTAATGGGTGGTGGAAATGAAGGTTTACAAAGGGATGTAAATGCAGCAGGAAATATTAATTTTGATGATGGAAATGCTGAGAAATTTTGATAAAACATTAAATAAGAGTAATAGGGAATTAAGGGAAGATATTGGTAAGAGTAATGAGAAATTAGAGCAAAAATTAAATCAAAACATGGAAGATATTGGTAAGAGTAATAGGGAATTAAGGGACGAAATTGAAAAGAAATTTATGGAGCTAGATAGTAGTGTGACAAGAATGAGAAATGAAAATCAGGAAATAATAGCAAGTGAGATAGGAAAATTTTCAAAGAAAATGTCGGATATGAACAGGGAAATATCTAACCAAAGAAGTGAGGTTAATACTAAATTTGAACATGTTGATGTAAGATGTACAGAGTTAGGAAGCTGAATGAATAGCATTTCAAGTGAGCTAAGAGAGATGAAGGAGGCTACGAATGCAGATTTAATTCAGGTGCAAGTTAATTTCAGAGGGGAGATATCTGAAATACAGAAGGAGTCGGAAACACAAAGAAATAAGTTGTCCGAAGAAGTCAAAGTTTTGTCTATAAATTTGAATCAAAAGCTAACTTCTGAAATTAACAAGCACCAAGCTGTTCAAAATGAAAACAGTAGAAAATTGGAACAGACAATAGAAAATCTGCAAGGTACTGCAAATAGATTAGAATTGAGTTCAAGGGTCAATATATGTGATGTCAATGTATCTGATGCAAGAATAATGATAGAGGTATTTCCTCAGGTATGACTAATAATGTGACGCGGTGGGTTCAATCATAGCCCACGTTGAAACTCAGAGGGCACTATTAACGGTAGATAATTTAAATTTGGGAATAAGGGACATACAAAACTATAATTATATCTTAAGTGATTTGCCACTTCCAAAATTTAATGAAAACTCCAATCCAGTACAGATTATTGCAAACTTGTCAGAGTACATTAAAAAGAAACTGGAAGCATTGAAAATGGTAGTTGTCCAAAAAAAAAAAAAAAAAAAAAAAAAAATCCAGGATAACTAAAGCTAAACTGCAGAACAAAGTATTGGAATGTAAGAGGGTTAACTATGTATATATGTCATAAGGAGGGATAAATAAATGCAGGACAGAAGTAAATGTTTAAAGGGGAAAAAGAACATTTTCTCAGCAAACCTGTAGCCACATTTGAAATGAAGTATGTAAGAAGGATAAATTAATGTCACATGAAAATAAAGGTATGTAGATATAATTCAAAGGGTATTGTGAATATAAAGTACAAAACAATAAAAAAGGGTAAGGATAATTAAAGCCAAACATTTATGTAGCACACAGATAATCGATATGTTGAGTAAAATTATGTCTTAGAATTAAGAGATGTAAATATGATTGTGTAGAGGATGAATATTTTGGTAAATATGTTCAAAAATTACAAAATGAATCAGGGTGAAAAGCCTTGAGTGTATAAATTTTTATGTCAATAACCTAAGAAAGTATAATCATTTTGTGACAGTGACCTAAATAATTCAGGGTACA
Source organism: Deroplatys truncata (assembly GCA_030765065.1). Taxonomy (NCBI): domain Eukaryota; kingdom Metazoa; phylum Arthropoda; class Insecta; order Mantodea; family Mantidae; genus Deroplatys; species Deroplatys truncata. Next base: position 124,429,946 of record CM060978.1, read on the forward strand.
TTATTTGCTGTATGAAAGAAAACTTGTAAGGTCAAACACAGGTATATGAACACATTAGACTCGAGCCAGTGAATAGTGGCCAGAAAAATGCAAGAAGTACAACGTGTGTTAAATGCGTGTGCAGTGTTTCGTGCAAGTGATAGATACCATGTGTTACAATATTCAGGAGACTAAAAACCCAATTATAAAATTTCCAAAAAAGGTTGTAAATATTTATAATTATGTTTCTAGTGGGGCATATGAGGCAGTATTTTATATCATAACATGCTGTGAATGCCAAAGTGATTGTAGTGTAAATTAATATTATTGTATGTACAGGATTTTAGATGTTTGTTAGCCATAAGTATTGTTAGGAAATAAGTTTACACGACCTCACTGAAACTGACAATAGAAGTGGGTAACAAAAACCGAGGGGGTGAGTTGTTTATCACTAAGAAGGGACAAACAAATGACGTCAGGGTAGCGTGGATTTTTTTAGAAATGGAGGGAATATCTTCCCTAGAGTATATATGTTAGTAGCAGTGATTGGCTGACAAAACAGATGCTAAAGTGGGCGCGATTTAGTAACCAATAGCAGCTCTATTATAATGTTTAGGCAATTCGAGGTGAAGGAGTATATATTCTCGAGCCATAAGCAAGTTTCGCACAGTTGCAAAGAATCTTTCACGAGGTGCTCGTTACACAGTTCGGAAGAGTCTCTCACAAGGTACACGTCGCAGTTTTGAAGAATCATTCACGAGGTGCACGTCACTCAGTCCTAAGGAATCTCTCATGAGGTGCACATCGCAGTGTTAGTTACAAAAATGTGAAGTACGCAAAGTAATTGGCATGCGGCAATTAAAACAACTGTAGTTACATTCAGAATTATCACAGTTTCAGTCAGGTGTGTATAAAGATTAAATATGTGAATTATTAAGTGTGATGGCAATAAAAGTGTATAAACAAATTATTTTATCACTGTTATCTTTTAGCAACAACTCCTTTCCGTTTACACGCTCTGCTTGGAGATACTTGCTCGACTGAGTTATAATAGCTAGCCGGAGGACAATGAACCCAAATTTTAAATAATAAAACAAGAGGCACCCAGTAAATAAGATAACACGAGCCAGAGAACTGCGACAAATACCAAGTTTGGTTATCCAAGTTTTCGTTTTTGAGTTAAGCTGTTCACAGATACACAGACAGACATGTACCTTTTTCTAAAAGTGCTCTTTTTAGATTCAGGATTGATACTGAAATTGAGTTTTATTTATGGACACTTTTTAACTGCTGTGGTCCTTAGCATCCCATTCTATACTGGGCTTGAAAAACTGGTAATTTTGCTCAGAGGCCTCTTTATCAGGCTTGAGGTTCTTTTATGTGCTGTAAATCTATGACATGGGACCACCGGCTTTACTTCCCATTACCTTATACCGGGTTGGAACCTGCAACCTCGGGAATTAGAGGCTAGCATGGTAACCACTGCACCACAGAGGAATTTAAATTTAGGGGGCCTCAAAACATGTATTTTCTGTGAAATCTCGGTATGGAATTTTTGGCTGGAATGCAATACTTCCGCTACTATACATAGTAGAAAAAGTAAAAATGTGCAAAAGATCAAACTTCCCCAGTGAAGGATTTTGAGAAGCATACAAGTGATTTAAGTACTAATGAAAAGCGAATGTGAGAAAGATGAGAAGCAGGGTGTTCCAGCGTTAGCATTTGATCTTCAAAATTGTATTAAAATTCCAACTCTGAGATAAGTTCATTTTGTTATAGAAGAAAATTTAATGTTTACAGTCTAACAGAATGCTTCACTAAAACAAAAACTATATCTGCAATTCATGGAATGGAGCACAGTCTGGCAGAACAAGGAATGATCTTGCCACTGCCATTAAAAAGCTGCTTCTAAAGATGACTATTATGATTAGACCATCTGGAGTGACTCTTGTGTTCCTTAAAACCAGAATAAATTAATTTAAATGCAGGGCTTCAGTTTCTGAAGGAAAATCCAAGAATGAATCTGCACCTGGCTATTCCTGTTGTCAGAAAATAGACAAAGTTCACAGTTCAACTGAAAAAGCCATGAAGAAGAAAGAAGTTTTTTCATCTTTGGGGCTAGTGTGCTTAATGAAACACGTAAATAAGAGCAGACATTTTACAGTAATTCGGCTAAATGAGTTGGACTTCAACAATTTTTCTACCACTGCTAAACTCCTAAATTATAAAACAGTACTCTTCATGAAAATAGCACGTATAAAATTCAGCCAGTCCTACATGGAACAGAATATAAGTTGATTCACCATCCAAATGAAGAACAGTTCTAGTTAATATATGATATTTGGAGTAAAAAAAAAAGATTCAGTACAAGACTAACAAAGCTCATTTCAAAGCCAGGAAGAAGGAATAAAAAATGTCCAACGAAAAAAACACAGATTTAAAAGGAATGTTAAAATACATGCCTGAATATGACAGAGAATATTATTCTGCTCAGCTCCAAACTTGATTGGATGTGCAATGAAATGTATTTGTTCTATTTCTTTTCCTTTTTGTGTTTCTTTTACAATTATATTTAAAGTATAGAAAGTTAGATTTCATAGTTCAAATCAGAAAGCGTGTGAAAAGATAGTAATACAGAACTACACTACGTGATCAAAAGTATCCAGACGCCTGGCTGAAAATGATGTACACGTTCGTGGTGCCCTCCATCGGTAATGCTGGAAGACAATATGGTGTTGGCCCACCTTTAGCTTTCAGTGTTCACTCTCAGGCATACTTTCAATCAGGTGCTGGAAGGTTTCTTGGGGAATGGCAGCCCATTCTTCACGGAGTGTGGAACTGAAGAGAGGTATTGATGTAGGTCAGTGAGGCCTGGCACAAAGTCGGCATTCCAAAACATCCCAAAGGTGTTCTATAGGATTCAAGTCAGGAGTTTGTACAGGCCAGTCCATTACAGGGATGTTATTGGCGTGTAACCACTTCGCCACAGCCCGTGCAGTATGAACAGGTGCTCGAATGTGTTGAAAGATACAATCGCCATCCCTGAATTGCTCTTCAACAATGGGAAGCAAGAAGGTGCTTAAAATATCAATGTAGGTCTGTGCTGTGATCGTGCCACGCAAAACAAGGGGTGCAAGCCCCCTCCAGGAAAAACATGACCACACCATAAAACCACCACCTTCGAATTTCACTGTTGGCACTACACACGCTGGCAGATGACGTTACCGGGCATTCGCCATACCCACACCCTACCATCAGATCACCACATTGTGTACCATGATTCGTCACTTCACACAACGTTTTGCCGCTGTTCAATTGTGTAATGTTGATGCTCCTTGCACCAAGCGAAGCGTCGTTTGGCATTTTACTGCATGATGTGTGGCTTATGAGCAGCTGCTCGACCATGGAATCCAAGGTTTCTCACCTCACGCCTGTCATAGTACTTGGAGTGGATCCTGATGCAGTTTGGAATTCCTGTGTGATGGTCTGGATAGATGTCGGCCTATTACTCTTTACGATCCTCTTCAAATGTCGGCGGTCTCTGTCAGACAACAGACGAGGTCAGTCTGTATGCTTTTGTGCTATACATGTCCCTTCACATTTCCACTTCACTATCACATCAGAAACAGTGGACCTAGGAATGTTTAGGGGTGTGGAAATCTTGCGTAGAGACTTCTGACACAAGTGACACCCAATCACCTGACTGCATTAGAAGTCCGTGAGTTCCACAGAGCATCCCATTCTACTTTTTCACGATGTCTAATGACTACTGAGGTTGCGGATAATGAGTACCAGGCAGTAGGTGGCAGCACAATTCACCTAAGATGAAAAACGTATGTTTGTGGGGTGTCCAGATACTTTTGATCACATAGTGTATATATTAGTAAATATACAGATGGACTAATAAAGCAGCATTTTGATTTATAATGAACAAGTAATAGAATTTATTGCTTATAAAGCCAATGGAAATTGCATGTTAGGATGTAACATGGTTCAACTGTAAATCATCACCATCTGTAATTCACACTATTTAAGTTGTTTGGATTCTATAATCATAAATTCCTGAACTTAATAGAAATTATATCATAAATGTCCAAGTTGTGCACAATATGTAAATAAATGTTAGAACTATTGGACTCCATAGCTTAAAGGCATGTTTTCTCAGAACTATGTAGTAAGTTAAAACCATGTCATTACAAAGCAATGATATTTTATAATTAGCATGTCACTGGCGCTCACACTCTCAATGTCTACTTGATGGACTTCCTGGATTGTTCACTTTAAACAGAGGAATATCTGCGGAAATAAAAAATCTGCATAAATCTGAATAAAATTCATGACACTCCAGAGGTCCTGAAAGTGAGCTGGAGGGTCCTGTTTCATCTAAAAGCACCTGCTTCAAAGTAGAATGAGAAGTTGCAATGGCATGTTTGTTGCTGGATAAATGTTGCACCACTTCGGAGAGTTGGTTGATTTTATAGGCTTTCCACAAAGCTGACAATATAGAATTTTTCCATCTGTGCTGAATGTAAAGGACTCTTTAACATACTGCTGCAGTGGAAAACTTTCACTACATTTTACTTTTGGCATTTTGGCAAGAACAATAACGATAAATGAATTCCGAGCTGTGTTGTTTATTACAGGAAAATCACTGGCCTGCCCCTTCCAAATTTCCCAGTCATTACCCACTGCTGCTGTTGTGTGAGAATTTTGACAAAATTAAAGAGTTTGTGCTTTCTTTGGATCCATCCAACGCAGGTGCAATTTCCAAGGCACAGCAATTTCTGTTACAAGAGAAAATACATAATTTGCAGACAGAACTATATTGTGTCCATAGTTACAAGTACCTACCTGCAGCTATTAAACGATTGGAAGAACAAGGTCTGGAAAAGGAAAAACAATGGGATATTTTTACTTCCATGAGGGAGCAGTTAGATGGCTTTGCCAAAGACAAACTTGACTCTAGTCTTCAGAAGAATCCAGACATTGAGGAATTCACCACATCTGTAGATTTGCCATTCCGAGTAAATACAAGGTTTGCCCCACTGGTTTCTGTGGATGTTGAAAGAAGCTTTAGCATCTACAAAGACATTCTATCTCCTAATAGAGACAGACTTACTTTTAAAAATGTGGAGATGCTTAATGTCTTGAAGTACAATAGCTTCATGTTTCTTCCTTCTTTTGATGAGTGATAATTTGATGTACTTGTTTGTAGTTCAATAAATTAGAATAGAGGAAAGAGAAATCATTGAATTAGTTAAGGGAATGCACAACTGAAATTAACCCAAAATGTCAAAAAAAGAAATAAAAAAAAAATATTATGTTCCCAAAAAAGTCTCCATTGCTTGTACTTTTAGTATCCACTTTTATTTTTGACCTAGCAAATGCTTCAGGATCATTACGAGACTTTTTAAATACCCTTGTGCATTTGGTTGCTAGCTGTTTATATTTTTAAAATTTTATTTTAAGGCACTTCTTATTTTCAGCATTTCGGCATATTCAAAATGTTTCACACGATGTAGTTTTCATCCATTCATATTGACATTTTTTATGCTTATTTCAAAAACCCAAATAAATAAAACTGTCATATAATTTTTCTGTGTAATGAATAGTTTTTGTGCTACTAATTTTTGAAGATAACAATGTACACAAAAAAACTGCAAATACAAAACTGCAAATACAAAACTGCAAAACTTTTTTTCTCTTAAAGTAAGAATGGTATAAAAACAATTATATGACAGATTTGTAGTTCCTTGACATAGAAGCAACATAAGATTTTTTTTTTAAATGTATCATGTGTTGCATTTTGCATATACCCATAATTTTTTTATTTTGAAAATTAATAACTTGAAACCTAATTAAGATTTTGGATTGAAATTCATAAAACAATTATATCTAAAGAAGACTGACATGTGGTTAAAATTTCAGCCCAATTGAATGGATAGTTTAGAAAATAGCAATTTCAGTTTTGCATCCCCTTATATAAACCAGCACCTTATTGTCCCTTTTTTCACCTTATTTGAGCACCTTTTCCCTTCCTTTTTTCATCTGAAATTTGCACCTAAAAATCCTAACTGGTGACAATAGTATACATTACAATACATAGGAAACACGCTCATCAAACGAGTCTCCACTGCCTGACCAGGCTTTCTGGTTACTGTACTGCTGCCTGAACTCTGCTAGTTGGGAAAATCAACTGGTCAGCTTACAACAGATGTGTAATACATAAATTATTCCATTGATAGGTTTAGCAATAATGTTAATCATCCCTGATCACTGAAAGAACTATTACACGGAATTTCAATTGATTTTAGTGACAAGTGCAGTAATAATGAATTTCACTATATACCATCTGGCTGCATAAAGATAACTGTTCTCTAACACAAGAGGAAGAGCCTTTAATACTTTCTTTTTGAAAACTTAAAGAAACCAACATGGATATTACCTAACAACCTATCACTATCCTTCTCATAGTGGAGCTATTAGTAATCATGTTCTTACATGATGAATGAAAGAGAGAAGCTATTCATTAATTAGCATTGGTCAGCTTGATGGTTAATGACGGAATCTGATATTCTTCCTCTTCGTTAACAGATACCCTCTTTTTACTTTCCCTATCCAGTCCTTCTTGATTGACCTCTTGTTGTCTTCGACCCTGATGGTATTAAGAGTATTTGAGGCCTAGGGGATCATTTCACCTCTTCTACTTTCTATATTTCTTCCGCTGTTCTGGATCTGCCACAGAACAATAATCAACTCACAAATGGCAAATGTGGGAAAAATCCGGTGGTCAAGAAGTTGAACCTCCTGACTAGGTCCAAGGGGCCCAATGATCAATGGCAGGAGCATTCCTTTATGCTTAATAAAAATTATTGCTATTAGCTCAAATAAAGAAGAATCCCAATATAAAATACTCCAGAGTAATAGTCCCCCGTTTGGATCTCTGGGTAAAGACTGCCATGGGAGAAGGAGATCCTACTATGAAAGTATTGCAATGGAATTTAAAGGTTTAAGTCATGATAAGAAAATTGAACTCCACAAAAAGCTTAATGAAATAGATATAGATGTTTTTGGAATGATGGAAACCAACATATTAGAAGAACATAAAAATAAATATAAATTAAATGGATGTGATAACGCTACTCAATTATTATCCATGGAAGACAAATTGCAAGTGAAATTTTAAGTGAAGTTAAGCAAAACATAATATCTAATTTCAAAATCATAAAGAAAATGCACGACTCAGACAGATAAAAAAATTGCAAGAGTAGATGTTTGGAAAAATAAGAACATTTGACATTTAATTTCATCTATAACCCACTAAGCAATAAACCAGATTTAAATCTGATAGAAATAACAAATAGAACCATTATAATGGGAGACTTCAATGCACACTGAAAGTTGCTGGGATATAAAAAAATAAACACTGAGGGTAAAATAGTAGAAGAATGGCTTAATACAACTGGAATGGAATTAATTTTTGACAAAGAGCAAATTGGAATGTAGCTACGTAATACAGGATCTACAACTAATCCTGATTTCCTCATGGTCTCATCCAGCATTGCTGACAGAACAAATAGAGCAATACCAAAACCTGGGTTCTGATCACAGAGTTGTCATAGCAAACATCAAACCTTACATTAAGACAACAAGGAATGTAGGTACAACTAAAAAAGTCTTGGAACTTGTAAGGATTTCAAGATGAATTAGAAGAAAATTTGCAGTATGAGACAAAATTTAAAGTTCTCGTTTGGTATGACAAAACGGGTGATTTACTAGGTAAATACTTATAAAATGGAGGTTATTTAATATCAAAAGTATTCCTTGGCGTGTGTGGAGTTGTTTTATGAACTAGTTGTTACTTGATCGGTATCAATGGGCCTATCTGCCTACCCATTCTAGCGACTGTTCTTATATAGCGGAAACTGGTGACTTTTGTGCTGAGGATGTGGCTAACGTGGATCATGCGAGTTTAGTTGCACAGATTCTTGAGCTACTCTGTCACTCTGACCACAACTGCTCCACTCTTCTTCTTCTAAAAAATATCCCTTGACTACGCTTTGCAGCTTACGGCCCTCAACATTGGGATGTGCATTGCAGCTTAGGACCAGGCTGTCAATATTGGTAACACTCCCACGATGCCTCAGATGGGATGCATACAATGCGAGTTGTGTGCGTGGTTAATATGGAGCAAAACAGACAATATTTTGCACAAAATGTAAAGAAATATATAAACCATAATGTTCATTAGTGTTCATAATGTGCTGTAATGCTATAAGAGTAATAAAGAACAGCATCTAGATGTGTGTGTATCATGTGCATAGTGAAACTGGCTTGTTTCATCATACCAAATAATAACCAAATTTAATTCAGAATCACCAAATAATTTCAATAATAAACTATGTAACATACTAATTCAAACAGCAAAGAAGTATATTCCGAGAGGTTGATTTAAAAACCTACAAATCTTTCTGGACAAGAGTTGGAAAAACTAAAAATTGAATGCAAGGAATCCAGGAAAAATGTTGAGCAGAAAAAAGATAGAGAAAGTCTATTACAGTGGAAAAATGAGGGGCCATTTTCAAAAGAAACACATAAATACTAAAAGTAATTAATTTAACAAATTTATAAAAAAATCTGGATTACAGAAAAGATCCACTTAAGTTACATAAATATATATCTATAACACAAAAGGAAAGTATATCCAAACAACCTATAATGTATAGAAATAACAATATTATTGATGATTTAAAAATAGCAACAATTTTTAATACTAAACTTCCCTGCATGTAAAATCTCGAAGAAAAATAAAAATCAAGAAAAATAGCATGCAAAAAGAGATAAACAACAACTTAACATCCATTAATAAAATTTTTTGTCACAACTTCAGTACCTATGTCAGAACTAGTTACAGCAATTGACAAAATTAAACACAATCAAGCTCTTAGTCTAGATAATATACATCCTGAGTTTATAAAACAATTAGGTATGAAACCCAGAAATATATCGCTTAACTTTTACAACTATTTATGGAACACTTCATCCTCAGCAAACTGGAAAATAAAACATCACAATGTCTCCACTAAAACCTAAAAAAAGCTGCAGAAAATATAAACAACTACAGACCATTATCACTGACCAGTCACTTGGTCAAAATTATGGAAGGAATGATCGCAGAATAATTAAACTGGTTTTTAGAAACAATTAACCTATTATCTAAATCATAAGCAGAATTTAGAAAACATGATTCAGCCAATGAACAAATCACACAAGAAGATTCAAGAGCTGTGTTTGTAGATTTCAAGTCTGCATATAATAGCGTTTGGAGATGTAAACTAATAAAGAAACTCCAACAACTAGGTATAAAAGACAACAATAGGTTTCCAAATTCTAACCCAAAGGTATATTGCAACAAAAATTGGCACAGTAACCTCCAGATACAAACAAACTCATCTTGGATTACCTCATAGAACAGTGTTAAGAACAACCTTATTTAATATACAGTGCAGTCATTTTATGGTGAGGCCATGTCTTTTACACTGGGGATTTTTGTTCCGTAACTCCCATGATACTTACTCATGAAAGATAGTAACATACACTATAATGAGTACTAACCTTATTTTAAGTAGTGTCAGAAGTGGCATTCATCTGCGTGAAGACATTCCTGGTATCTTCGGATGAAATTTCCATTCACATGCATTCACACAATTTCCATTGTGTAATGTTCATAATTTCTATTTGTATATCATCCTTAAGTTCATTTATAGTGTGAGGATTGTTCCTATAAACATTTTTTAAGGTTCCCCACAAATAGATACACAAATTTCTATCAATTTTTTCCTCTATTAGAACATCTTATTTTCGCTTCTTAGGTTTAGCACTTAGTGATCCCGTTATCCTAAACTGATTAACAGACGTCTAATAAGTTTTCTATCTGGAAATGGAATATCAGAAAATTTCTCCAATTGTCTACACACCTGTCTACATGATTCGTTTTTATGTATTTATCATACATAAAAATTCATTATTCAAGTATGAATTGTTGGCAGGCATTACAGTGGACTAATAACAGGACATTAACACTCTTAAGCAAATCACACACAACACATGGTGTCTTGAATAAACTTTCATCTTTGAGATGCACATGCATAACTCCCTTTAAAGCGCAAACACAAAGCAGCAAGTGAAGCACAGTTGATAAAGATAACTTGAATGTGTCATATGTGCCACCAGTTACGTATTGGAAAAGTAACAAGGTCACTGCAGTACAGTGTGCTATGCATATAGTCAGCATGCGGCCTCACCTTAAAATGACCACACTGTATATGTGAGTGACCTACCAAATCTATTAGAACAACAAGGCTGCAAACCAGTCCTATATGCCAATGACCAGTTATTTGGAAATCAGAAAAATCAAATTAAATTAAAAACATGGAAAAAAATCATACAGATGTCACTGGAAAAACTTGAAAAATGGTTTTCAGAAAATTTAATAGCAGTAAATACAGAAAAAAAAATTGTTTCCAACATTTTTCCTTGGGTAAGAAACAACTGTATTATAATGGCAATGAACTCCAAAAAACAGAATTCTCAAAGTATTTAGGAGTATATTTTGATTAATTACTCACGTGGCTATATCAACTAGAGTCTATTACAGGAAAAGCAACTAATTGGTTCAAAATATTAAAAAGACTAGCAGGAACTAAATGACGTAGCTCTAGAAAAACATTAAATATTACGTACGGCACATATATAAAACTATTCTAAAATACTGCAGAGATATATTAATAACAGCAAAAAATACAATTAAAGCTCAAAACCATGCATTACACTTAACAGGTGCAGTTAAAACCACCTCAAAACCACTTCTCTTTGAAACATCTAATAAGCCAATAAACCTAGAACTTGAAGAACAATCTCTAATAACTTTGAAAAAACTTTTAAGACTTTTAATAAATTGGACAAAAATCAGGATTTTAAATATAGACTAAAAACACAAATAGGATTTGTGCAGAAAGTTAAAAAGCTAAAAGAAAATTTATCACATCTCATTAACCAAATAGAAAGCTTTGAAATAGAATACAATTTAGATCTTTGTGAAATCTTCAACAAACAACAAATCCCAATATTGCAAAAATGATAACATAGAAACACTACAAATTAAATATTCTGAAGAAGAATGGATGCATGTATATACTGATGGCTCACTTCTAAATAATGATAATGGAGCTGGAGCAAGTGGTACGCCAGAGTTTCTCCTTTTACAAAAATGTTGAAAAGAAAAACACTACAAATTTTGATGGAGAAATTGATGCAATCCACACTGCTCTTAAATATCTGTTTGTTTGACAAGAAAAACGCAAAAAAATTGCTATTTTATCAGGTTCTAGCAATCCAAGCAATAGCATTAACTCAGGATCCAAAAATAGAAAAAAATAAGAGGAACTCCTGTTTGGTTAAACAGATACAACTTTTAAAATAGAACATAGTCTTCCAATGGAGTCGTGCACATTGCGGATTGAGTAACAGTGAGAAAAGACATCTTAACGAAAAAGGGAACCAAAATTCATAATAAAGTACAACCAAAAGTACCACTGGAATCAGTTAAATGTATCATTAAGAAGAAAATCAGTAATGATTATAATTCTAAATCAACTACAATATATTAAATTCCAAATGAGAAAAATTCATAAAAAGCCCGAAGCTAATATCTGAACTACCTCGAAAAACAGTCGCCGCTATGTTCAGATACCACATGACTGCAAACACCTGCACAAAATTGGATTGCTACCATCTCCAAACTGTCTGTTAAGCAATAAGGAAGAAGAAATGAACATGGATCATTTATTAATCTGTGAACAGTTTAAACCATATCCAGACTTAACCTCAAAATATTGGGAAGCAAGAAGAATGGCTTTGTTGATAAACCCTGAGCATTAGAGAGAGACAGAGAGAGAGATACACGTATGTCGTCCTCCATGGTTTAGTGGTACCATGATAGCCTCAAGATCACGGGTTAAAACGCAGTGGAGGGCGATGGATCTTTTCAGGCGCAAAAATCCTTAGCATGGCTTCCTTCGAAAGGGAAGCAAAGCCGGTGGTCTCATGTTGTAGATTTGCGGCATGTAAAAGAACCTTAAGCCTGATAGAGGGGCATCTGAGCAAAATTTCTGGTCTTTCACACCCAATAAAGAATAGGATGCTAAGAACCATAGTAGTTAAAGAGCATTCATAAATAAAACTCAATTTTAATTTACATGCACATACTATGTAATATCCCAAGCAGAAGAAATGCCAACTCAAAAGTCACTATTGATTTGAAAATGTTATGGTGTTACAAGGACTTCGTTCAGGAAACAAATTATACATCGTACAAGAAGGCCTTAAAAAAACTTTACACCTGGTCATGTTTGCTTACATCCTCAAAAAATAATAACGTATAATATCAGCATTTCTTCTGCACCCATGTACATTTAATGCAAAATTCAAATTGGATAATTCAACTTATATTCCAGCCCGGTGAATTGTGACTGAAAGCAATAGCATTAAACTATATTTTCTGATTTGTTTAAAAATTGTAATATACTATTAGTAAACAAGAGGTTGGTTGGGGCAGAAATGGGTCTAAAACACGTGTTTCATGATTCAGATGTTTGTTAAATATTCATTTTTATGTCAAGCTATTGTTTCTCAACTAAGCAAGAAAGAAACAAATGAATATCTGAGAAGGAAAAAATGCATGCTAGTGAGCATACACACTTTTTTGCCAGGGGCACCATTCTGCATCATTATGGTCCTACTTGTAGTATGTACCTACACAAATTTGGGTTAGTGCAATAAATATGGCTGATGAAAAAAACAAGTAAAATCTCATTTATATTTTCAACACTTTCACAAATTTAATTTCTAATTTGGAAAAGAAAGGAGTCAGGACTTTGATACGGTAATTTGTATCACAAATTACTCAGATGTAATTAATGATAGTAATATGAATATGTATTTTTATGTGACATTGATTTCAGAGGTTTATTAATTGTAATTATTATTGGTAAATAATAATATACGGCTTTACTGAAACTGTCAACAATAACGCAATAATGCAGTGAGGGGGTGAGTTGTTTATCATTACCGGGAACCAGGAAGTTACGTAATGTTTCGCGCCTTTTCCGTTTAGAAGCTTCTAGAACATTTCCTAAAGTAATATGTATTAGTGGTTTTCATTGGATAATAAAATAGACGCTAATGTTGGCGCGTTTTATTAGCCAATGGCAGTTCATTTATAATCTTTAGGCGTTTCTTGAGGCAAGCATATAAATAAGCCAGGCCCGAGGTAGCTTGCCGTTCAGTTCATCAAAATTTCGTGTACACTACACATCGTCAGCCAGTCCTTCATTTCGTCAAGTTACGCGCAGCAGAATTACGAGAATTATTATAAAGTATTATACAGTTAAAAAAAATACACAAAATTGAAGTACTCGAGTTAAAAGTGATAAGTAAGAAGTTATTACAAACAGTTTCAGTTTGGCAAGTATCCAGATCACTATGTAAAAAGTGTTAGTGAACGTGTTCGACAATAAAAGTTATAAAACCAATTTCTTCGTCAGTATAATTTCTGGATAAAAGATTCCTTTCCGATTCACACCCTGCAAGAGATACAAGTTCTACCAAGATAAGATGATAGCTAGCCGGAGGACAATATACTAAATTTAAATTCTTTCGAACACTAATTCATGCAAATTGCTAACGCCAGAGGGAGCTATGAACCAAACAAAGAATGACGTCACAAGATGGCAACGCGTGAAGTAAACATACATACATAAACATCACAAGCATCAACATAATTTGTAATACCGTTGCAAATTGGCTTCCAAACGTGGTGCAATAATAATGTTAAACACATATATAACATTAATACAATTACATATTGGCTTCCAAACGTGGTGCGATAATAATGTTAAACACATATATAACATTAATACGATTACATATTGGCACCCAGAACGTGGAGCGCGATAACCAGGAAAGGAAGGCAAAATGACCAGGAAAGGAACTCGAGTAACCAGGAAAGGATCAGAATTAACCAGGAAGAATTGAGATGACCAGGAAAGGGCGAATGCAGCAGTGAAATGATCTACAAGACGCAGATTCCAGAAACAACAGGGACGACAGACTTCGATCGTAATTCCGAGACTACAAGGCAACAGGGTAATTCAACTACAAAAACATCGAGACAACGTAGATTCATCACAACACAATGCAGAAGCGACATACAAACCTAGGAGAAAGGGGCAGACAGCTGGACATCTAAGCAACATCAGCAGATAGCATCAGAAAGGTTAGAAAAGTGTGATTTTAATTCTAAAAAAAAAAAAAAGTGTAAAACAAGAAACAATGATGGAAGGGGATAGTGTAACAGTTAGCTGTAATTCAATACAGGTTACAAAAAAAAGCTCAAACGATGTAGTATTGGAGGGAGGAAATGTTAGTGCAGAAAGTAAGAATAGAATAGCAGGAAATATTAATTCTGATACTAGAATGATTATAGATATGATAAAAAAGATGAATGAGAATATAGTTCAATTTAGGGAAGATATGCAAAAGAGTTATAGGGAAATGTGGAAAGATATTGGTAAGAGTATTGTAGATCAAGTAAGGGAAGATATGCAAAAGAATAATGAGAAAATGAGGGAAGATATGCAAAAGAGTTATGAGAAATTAGGACAAAGATTAACTCAGAGGATGAGAGAAGCTATAAACAAAGATCATAGGGAATTGAGTGAAGATATTGGTAGGAGTAATGAGGTATTAGAGCAAAAAGTAGATCAAAGCAGGGAAGAAACTGAAAAGAAAGTTATGAAGCTAGATAGTAGTATGCCAGAAATGAGAGATGAAAATGAGGAAGTAATAGCAAGTGAGACAGGAGAAATTTCAAAGAAAATGCTAGACATGAGCAGGGAAATAGGTAACAAAGAAAGTGAGGTTAATACTAAAAGTGAGGTTAATGTAGAATGCACAGAGTTAGGAAATCAAGTGAGTAGTATTACAAGTGAGCTAAGAGAGATAAAAGAGGTTATGAATGTAGATGTAAATGAGGCGCAAGTCAATTTCAGAGGGGAAATATCAGAAATACAGAATGAGACAGTAATGCAAAGAAATAAATTGTACCAAGATGTTCAAAATGAAAACTCCAGTCCAGTACAGTTTAGTACAGATTTGTCAGAGTATTCTCAGATTAAAAAGATAGCAGAAGAATTGAAAATGAAAGTTGGTAAAAAATGTATTGTTCAGGAAGCTTTAGATTGTTTTCAAATGTTATGTGATGAAATTTCAAATGAATACAAGAGGTTATTCATTAACAAAAATTTGAAGGTTAGGTTATGGCTACGAGTAATGTTTAGCCACACACAATTTGATCCAGGAGGGTAAATAGCAATGAGATGTAAAGTAAATGCTGGATAGTTAAAGATGACTTGCAGAGAAATGTATTGGAACGTAAGAGGGTTAAATAAATATATATGTCATTTGAAAAGAGAAATAAATTATAAAAAAAAAAAGAGAAATGTTTATAAAAAAAAAAAAAAAAATTTAAATTTTTAGTAACTGTAACAACATTTGAAAATTAAGAAGGTAATAATTGAAACTTAATATGATATTAAATTAAAAGTATGTAAATACAATTCCAAGAGTATTGTTAAAATAAAGTACAGAGTAACAAAAATGGGTAAAAATAACTAAAAACAAATACTTATGTAGCAAACAGAAAATGTAAAGCATTACCTAGATTTAAGAGATGTAAATATTTGTGTAGAGGGTGAATATTTTGGTAAATATGTGTAATAATTACAAAAATCTTAAATGTATAAATTTTTGTCAACAAAGTAAGAGAGTAAACAATTTTGAAACAGTGATTAAATAATTTAGGGTAAAGTATTTGCTATAAAAAAAAAAAAAAAAAATTTTGTGATGTCAGATTAATATCTAAATTAATTAAACCAGAGCCAGTAAGTAGTGGCGAGATAAAACATATGTCGTGTGTTAAATGCGTGTGAAGGGTTAAGTGAAAGTGATAACGTGTGTTCCAAGATTTAGGAGACTAAAAACACAATTTTAAAATTTCTAAACAAGTTATAAATATTTATAATTATGTTTCTAGTGGGGCATATGATACGGTAATTTGTATCACAAATTACTCAGATGTAATTAATGATAGTAATATGAATATGTATTTTTATGTGACATTGATTTCAGAGGTTTATTAATTGTAATTATTATTGGTAAATAATAATATACGGCTTTACTGAAACTGTCAACAATAACGCAATAATGCAGTGAGGGGGTGAGTTGTTTATCATTACCGGGAACCAGGAAGTTACGTAATGTTTCGCGCCTTTTCCGTTTAGAAGCTTCTAGAACATTTCCTAAAGTAATATGTATTAGTGGTTTTCATTGGATAATAAAATAGACGCTAATGTTGGCGCGTTTTATTAGCCAATGGCAGTTCATTTATAATCTTTAGGCGTATCTTGAGGCAAGCATATAAATAAGCCAGGCCCGAGGTAGCTTGCCGTTCAGTTCATCAAAATTTCGTGTACACTACACATCGTCAGCCAGTCCTTCATTTCGTCAAGTTACGCGCAGCAGAATTACGAGAATTATTATAAAGTATTATACAGTTAAAAAAAATACACAAAATTGAAGTACTCGAGTTAAAAGTGATAAGTAAGAAGTTATTACAAACAGTTTCAGTTTGGCAAGTATCCAGATCACTATGTAAAAAGTGTTAGTGAACGTGTTCGACAATAAAAGTTATAAAACCAATTTCTTCGTCAGTATAATTTCTGGATAAAAGATTCCTTTCCGATTCACACCCTGCAAGAGATACAAGTTCTACCAAGATAAGATGATAGCTAGCCGGAGGACAATATACTAAATTTAAATTCTTTCGAACACTAATTCATGCAAATTGCTAACGCCAGAGGGAGCTACGAACCAAACAAAGAATGAAGTCACAAGATGGCAACGCGTGAAGTAAACATACATACATAAACATCACAAGCATCAACATAATTTGTAATACCGTTGCAAATTGGCTTCCAAACGTGGTGCGATAATAATGTTAAACACATATATAACATTAATACGATTACATATTGGCTTCCAAACGTGGTGCGATAATAATGTTAAACACATATATAACATTAATACGATTACAACTTCCAAATAACCATCATATCTTCTCCAACTATTTTCCTTCATGCTGTATACAGCCTTCCATTCTTCGAAACTAAACCTGGGTGAAAGTCCTGTTCTCATATGTTTGTAACCTTTTGCCAGTAAGATTCAACAGTTGGTGCTGTTAAACCGAAGAACTTCTTTCACTTCTGGGAAATGAGCGAGTCCTGACCTATCTATGAGTAACCAACTGGACACACTTTTCAGCACTCTTTTGTTACGAGTTCAAGGGGCCTCAAAATGTGAAGGTGGAATACTATACTTCCTCTCTCTACTATAAGCAACAAAGAAAGTAAAAAAAAATTATTGTGCTTCCAGTACCCTATAATTTATTTCCTTAGTAAAACTATTAAGTCACTGATATTTGAAAAGAAGCTAAAAACAGTGATGTGTTATTGAATTTATTTAAGGTGAGTCGGATTAGCTTCTGAGGATGGGAACAACCGTTTCCCAAAACATGTTAAGTGAGTAAACTTCAGTGATGTTAGTGTAACAATTCTGACTCACCTTAAACAAATTATTATGTCACTAATTGCTCATTGGTCTTTAATGTTTAATAATAAGCTCAGTTAAACAAACAAGAAATTTATTTGTATGGTACATTCCAATCATATGTTTGTCTCTCATGTTTTGTAGCTAGTTGCTCTTATTGTAAAATGAATAACCATAAAATATTTACAATATCAAAGATACATACTTAAGCAAAAGGTAAAACTCAATGGTTAAGACTACAATTTGTTCCCTTTTGCTTCCTGATCTGAGGCAGTTTTCATTCCTCTTGATGGAGATGAGAAGTTATGAATCTAGATGCATCATTAATTACAATGCTCATAAAAATGTAGATACCGACACTTGACAATGCTTTAAAATAAAACCTCCAATAAACTCCACTTCAACTGCCTACTAATGGCTGCTGAAAATAAATGAGTCTTTGCTTAGTGGATGCAATGCAATATCCCAAAGATGAATATAATATACACACCAATAACTGAAGAGAGAACAGAGATTATATGCTATAGTGTGACCATTAGTCTTTCTCCTGAAGATGTCCTCTTACAAGGCATAAAATACATCCAGATGGATTTTATGAAAACTCATTAAGTGTATTAATTTTATTGGATAGGCAATATAATTTGACTCAAATTCTACAAGGCTCTCTTTATGGCAGCTGAGGCAGAGAATATGGAAAACCGCAAGCCCAAGAAAGACTGTACAATTTGTTTTATGGTTAGACATAGCATTATTTTCCTCTGTTGTTTGGCCAGAGAGTACACTTAAACTATTCACTTTGTCACTATTGTTCTGTGCTTCTTATGTTCTTGGGCTGACCCAGAGATGATGTGAGGATGGCCAAATTACTGTGATAGTTGTTAGCTATCATGCTTTAGATGGAGCACTGTAAAGTTTCAGAAGTGTAAGTGTAGTCACTTGTTTATAATGATTGTGTAAACAAACTAGCCTTATTTTCAACAAAATAGATAAAAATCAATATTGAGCTGAGATAAAATACTTTGTTTTGAAGGGTTCAACCTCACAGAAATACAAAATTAGATTTGACACTAAAAGATTCTTCCCCTTCATTTTTGATGGTTAAAAAGTGGGCTACTGAAAGCAAGTGTGGTTATACTTCTATTCAAAATAATGGGTGCACAGGGTGTTCCAAAACCATTACAATCAACAAGATTGACACAAAATCCAGAATGCCATATTCAATTATTGAAGACTGAAGGTACTCTAGTTGGCTGACACTGCAAAGACGGACTATGTTCACTAAATTCTACACAAAGTTTTGAGTATGAGAAAGCTATCCACTTGATGGATGCCATGTTTGTTAACAATGAACCAAAAATACTTTCAATGAACACTCTCAAGAATGTTTAGACTTAGGCATTTAAATACAATTCTGAGTTTTCTTGATGTTTTATAACAGTAGATGAAACATGGATTCATTACTGCATGCCAAAGACAAAGGAGCATATCAAATAGTGAGTGGGAACAGGTGAAAGTGCAGCAGTGGCAAAGCACAAACGGTTCCATCTGCAGTAAAAGTCAAGGCTATGGTTTTCTGTGATTCTCTGCTGTGGTATTCATAGACTACATCCAGAAGGGCAGAACCTTCACTGACAAGCATTACACTTCACTACTGGACCAGTTTAAAGGTGCTATTCAGGGTATGCATCCACTCCTTGCAAAAAAAGAAACTCTTTCATCATGATCATGCACCTTCACATGCGTCTGAAATGATTGCTGTAAAACTGCATGACCTTCACTTCCAATCCATAACCACCATATTCACTGGATTCTGCTTCTGGTTTTTGTTTGTAAACCTAAAGAAATGGCTGGGTGCAACAAGTATCACACCAAATAATGAGGTTGAAGCTGAGACAGATGCTTATTTTGCACAGTTGAAAAAATCTTATTTTAGTAACAGTATTAAAAGCTTGGAAAGTTGTTGGACTAATGTACTGATTGATAAGGCAACCATGTTGAAAAATAAAAACAAGGCATTTCTCCTAAATTTTGTGTTTTCTTGGTCCAGCTGAGAACTTTTTGAACACCTCTCATATTTTCACTCCAAAAGCGGGCTTAATTTTAAAATGAAATAAAGCCCAGTTTTATTTAATTTATACATAGATGATGTCTTACTAGAAATTGGAATACTGTGCACCAGTAATTAACAACATCCAAATCCCAGGACCTCTTTTTGCAGATGATCTAGTGGTAGGATTTATTACAGTAGGTGGTTTAAAACAATCATTACAAGCAATTTATGTATATTGTAAAGAATGGAGGTTAAAAGTAAATCAAGAGAAAACACAGATTGTGGTATTCAAAAAGGGGGCAAAATTAAGCAAATATGAAAAGTGGAAGGGAGAGAATAAAGATTACAGGGTGGTGTGTGAGTGTATTTATTTAGGAGTAAAAATAGATGGAGGTAATAAATGGGAGAAACAAAAGAAGTTTGCATTGGCAAAAGGTAAAGGGGCTATGGCAGCAATCAAGAAGCTGCAAATATAGAGTACCTGATATAAATGTTAAATGGCTGGAAAATGTTTATGAGATGGTTGTGGAGGCAAAAATGATGCATGGTATAGAAATATGGGAATTAGATAGAGGATGGAAAGTATAGATGAGGTGCACAGGATGTTTTGTAGAGAAATACTACGGTTACCGAAGGCAATTGTAAGACAGGTAGCACAATTACAAATGGGCAGGGTGGCGACTAAGCGGAAGATAATGGAAAGAGGTTTGAAATTTTGGTTCAGAACTTTAAATCTAGAAAAAAGTGATGTGTTAAGACAGTGTATAGAATACCAAGAGAATAGTTTAATGAATGATGGATGGTTAAGTAATTTACGGAACATTTTGGAGAAAAATGGGTAGGAGACATGTGGAGGAGAGAAAATAACGTGAAAATTTGTTGGAAAAAGGCAAGGAAAAGACTGGAAGATATAGAAATACAAAACATGTTCAGTGAGATTGCCAAAAAGAGCTCATTGGTTTGTTATAGGCCAATGAAAAATACATGGGGTAGGGAAAAATATATAGACATAGTAACTAAGGAAGAGAGAGAATCTATTGCATGGGTAAAAACCAGAGCATGGAGGCTGAGAGGATTAAGGCAGGGTATTCCTCAAAACCAATGTCCGATATGTGGTGGTAATGAAGACATTGAACACATAGTATTTAAGTGCCAAGAAACAGAAAATTGGAGAAGGGAATTTATTAAAAAGAAGTGGTTGAAGGGGGATAGAAATACACTTATAATCGAAATGATGTGCAAGGACGCTAGGAGCACTGGACAGTTTTGGTGTAAAGTAAAAAATAAATGGCTTTGGACAGTGGATAGAGAAAAGTAAGAGGTAGTGTATCTTACCTTGAATGGAAAACTATGGTGAATGTGTGATGGTAAAGTAATCAATAATGGAAATGGGACATGAAAAACTGAAGCAAGATAATTTATTGACGGGAAATTGTAAAATTCCAAACAAAACAAAACAAAAAAAATCAGCAGACAATCAAATTGTAAATCTCTTAGCACAATAAAACAATACAATACAAATGTAGGTATATAGGCTTCCATGGCCGTTATTTATTGCACAAACTTCTTGGGCTTCCGGTGTAGATCGCGTGATGATGTTTGATGATCGCCAACGTTTCGCTTTACTTGTGGTGAATGTTAGTAATGCATTAGTTGGGCCATAGAAGAAGTACAACACAAGTGGAGCGAAACATTGGCAGATGCTCAAACATGACATGGACTAAACCAGAAACCCAAAAAGTTTCTGCACCATTGTATTATGTTTATGTATGCCGTAATCATTTATATGAACCAATAGCATGCATATAAATCAAAATGTTTAAGCTTTGGGCACTAATTTCCAATTACATTCAGGTTTATTATTTTTAACTGTGTAGTAAGTCAAATTGGTTTACTTCAATCATCAGCACATCCTCTTTTGACTTCCAAATAAATTGCAATACCTCTATATAAAGTGGCCCTCTTGTTCCAGGATTTCATTTTGCAAATACCACAAAGGCATTGCCATTTATAAAAGAACTTGTTTATTTAGTGACATTCTGCCTTTTTATGAAATGATCTGTTCTTTCATTTGGCAATGAATAAACATTCTTAAGTTTTATGTTAAAATGGTAGTTTACATTAAAACATTAATATACAGTAGACAATACCATCTTGGAGTACAACCAGCACAAAGCTTTGTTTCCTTTCTTTCTTTCTTTCTTTCTTCGCTCTCCCCTCTTTCTTTCGAATCACTCCAAATTTCTTTTTCCACTATAGCTGAAAAATTCATCCTCTATTACTTTCTCTAGCACCTACCTATAGCAATAGGAAGTATGGTATTCCATCCAAAAATTCAATATCAAGATTTCACCAGAAATATTTTGAGGCTTCCTGAATCCAAAACAGGCATTTTTAGAAAATAGCATAGCTCAAAAATGAAAAGTCAGATGAACTTGGTATTTGAGTCAACACAAAGGTTTTCAAGAAAATCTCCCACCCAAAACTACCCTTTGCATGGAAAATTTTTCTTTATTTTTATTTTCTGAAAAATGGGTATAATGATTGATTAAAACACATAACAGATTTGTATGACAAATGAATTTCATATCTTGAATTTTCTTCCAAATCTTGTGAAGTGCTCTTTTTTCGAATGAATTTTGTATAATTTTGTAAACCTGGGAAATTGTAAGAGATAGACAAAACTTGAGGCACAAAAAAAATTAGAACTCATTAAAAACATAATTCATGTCTAATAATTTTTATTAAACATTTCCGAGATATTCATTAATGGTTTGAATTTTCAAATGCTTTATACTTTTTTGAAGTGCTAGTCATCATTGATTTGTTTCTCGAATTTATGCAAAAAATATGGAATTTCAAAGTCAGCATATAGTGACCCACTTGTTTAAAGATTTGACTATCACTTCAACCTCCTGTATTTTCTTTGTTCCTACATTGAAATGTGTAATGAAACCATTTCTGCAAATGTCTTCTCAATTAATAAAATGAATAGAATAAGCTTTTGTAAGAATGGCTTGAAGAAAGAGTAGAGAACCACATAAGTCATATTAATAAAAAGCTAGGCACAGCATGTTACATGATGCGGATATTAGCAGGAAGCACAAGGATAGAGACCACCAGAATGGCTTATTTTGCATACGTCCATTCTTTATTACGAAATGGCATAATATTCTGGGGCGAGTCAGCAGCAAGCAAAACATGCTTTATAATGCAAAAGAAAATAATTCGAGCCATGACTGGGGCAAGTTTAAGATCATGTAAACCCCTGTTTAAATCATTAAACATACTTCCACTCCCTTGCATCTATATATTTGAAACAATAATGTTCATCCACAAAACGACAAACAATACAGATTCCCCCTTCACGAGGAATGAAACAGTGCACCAGCATAATACAAGGCAAACCAATAATCTACATATTTCTCAACGTAATACCTCTCTGTGCCAAAAAAGTATATTACATTCTGGGCTAAAGATATACAACAGTCTACCAAAATCTATAAAAGGAATTGAGCAAGAAAATACTCTCAAACATTCTTTAAAGGCATATCTGATTAACCACTGCTTTTACTCTATTCAAGAATTCTTAACTAAAGAGAATTTATAAGTACTGTAACATGTAATTATAATTTATTATTAGAAACTTATACATATTTTGGTTTGATAGATTTTGTAATATTTTGTAAACTTACCTTGATGTGTCCAGCATAGATTGCACCTTTGTACATACGTAATCATAATTTATTTTCTTTGTAAACTTATACATATCTTGGTTTATTAATTTTTGTAATATCTTGTAAATATTTTGTTATCTTACTTTCACGTGTCCAATATTGAATGTACTTCTGTACGTAACAATTCAGTGGATCAATAA
Organism: Deroplatys truncata; assembly: GCA_030765065.1. NCBI lineage: Eukaryota > Metazoa > Arthropoda > Insecta > Mantodea > Mantidae > Deroplatys > Deroplatys truncata. The sequence continues at coordinate 124,453,576 of CM060978.1, forward strand.
AAATGAAATGAAATGAAAAAGAAAGTCATTATATATACATACATACATATATCTTTTTTATTTAGTTTCTGTTTTTGAGCGCCTAAAACAAGTTTGTTTAAAATATGTTGCTGTTGTTCACCAATGGCTCTGGGGATTAATTGATCTGCATCATTTTCCCTCTGGCTTCCCAATATAAAGTCTGTAAGTTATCACTTTTAAGGCCTTTGCATTTGGTGAGATGTTGTTTGTTCAGGATGGCATCTTCTCCAGAGAGTGTGCACTTGGGTGTAGGTAGGCATCATATCTTGCAGAGGTGTTCTGCGAGGCAATCGTGGCCATTGCCATCCTAAATAAGGCTACTGCAGTCTTCCTTGGCATTTTTTGTATATCAATATCTTTAATATTCTTATAATCTTTATCCTTTAATTTATCTTCTACATCTTAAAATATGTATGTGTGCAAAATGTAACCATTCAAAGAAAAGTAAGTGGTTCCATAAACTAAGACATTTACTCTCTGTGATTCTGCCAGAAGACTATCTGCCAAGAATCAGATAAAGGGTTTCAAGTAAAAACAATAAATAGTAATAACTATAATAATAGAATTGCTAATTTATGCATCCATGTAACATGCTACCCAAATAGTGACTATGTGCCACCTTGTGACATGTCATACATTTGCCATTATTAATCTGAACTATATACCTTGACACAAAAGGCCAGGCCATGCCTGATGCACATGTGCTGCCACAGGACTTCATGGCAATTGCACAGCATGGGAGGGGGCATGTGATCTACAGTGCCTTCATTTTATGCCAAGGCCACAACCACCTTATATGCGTATTGGCCGAGATGACAGTGACCTTGGTATTATGCCACTGTGCAGAAGCGGCGCAGGACATGTCAAGAGTACGCTCATCAGCGTGAGCTGTTTCAGTCATTGATTTGTCCGTGTTATGACTTCGACAATACATGTGTGTGATTTTCTTAGGAATGTTATTCTCTTATTAGTCCATGGAAATGCCTGCCAACAAATTCATGCTTGAACAGTGTATTTTTATGTATGATACGTACGTGAAAACTGAATCATGTAGACAGGTGTGTTGACAATTTCAGCAGCAATTTCTTCATTATCCAGTTTCGGGTAGACACACTGTAGATGTTTGGTCAATAAACTTAGAACAACAGGATTGCTAAACGCTAAAAAATAAAGCTTATAGGAACAATCCCCACACCATAGACAAATTAAGGACAATATAAAAGCATTATGAACATTACGCAGGAACAACTTAAGCGTGTGAATGGTAATTTCATCCGATGATGTCAAGAATGCCTTCGGGCAGATGAACACCACCTTCAACAATACTTATAGCAAGGTTTAGTACTCATTACATATATGTTACTAACACTTGTGAGTAGGTAATGAGGGAGTTACAGAACAGAAAACCCTGCAATGTAGTAGAGTGCAGAGCACTCATTTGTGTGATCCACGGCCTTCACATAAAACAAAGGCACTGTACTTAGATGCACAAGTGTATAGAATTCACAAATTTTCAGTATGTCCCTTAAAAAAGTACTTATTTCTAAGCAGTCATTTTTACATAATGCATTATGTAAACTGGCAAAGGAGGATGGCAGGGATGGGGATGCCTTAGTAAATAAATGCATATATTCACTGCTGGTGTACTTCAGAAGGGATTTGTCTTTTTAAATAAAATTAGTTTATTCATTTAATTAAATAAAAACCTTTAATGTGCAATGGCAGTTATTATTTGCTGGGAACATAAAATTGCTTTGCTGTCTATTAAAAATAATGTTTTCACAAATTTCAACTTGTGCATATATTACAAAATAATAAATCTTTATGAATAACAAATAAAAATATACTAAATAACAACAACAACAACAAATAACATATCTTTTCCACCATGACAGCGACTATAGCAACATTACATATATGCATAATTAAGAACTTAATAAAGTATATTTTCTGTTGTTCTGTGTAAATAGCTTAAGCATTTCTCCTACTTTTTCATTGTCTAAGAATGAAATACATTTACTGTGAAACAGTCACAACCTGAACAACTGGAGTCTTTGCTGCCTGGACTCTGGTTATGTACTGGTTAAAAAGGCAAATTACTTTTTTGCAACACTTTGGCTTATAATTGCTCATCTCTCTATTTTCCTTTTTATAAAAGTAAATCCATTGCAATTTAAGTGTTTTTCAAATTGCTAGTTTGCAATGTTGTTGTAACGTATTTCAACCACTCTTTTGCATTTACCCAATGTGGAACAAATGTTAAACTGCTCCTAAAGCTTCCAGACAAATTCTCTTTCTATTTTCTTACATATGCACTGAAAATAATAATTTTATAATTTGGCAGTTGCTTGTGTTCTCACACTTAGAACAATAAACTTTTTCAATTATTTTAAGTATCTGCTTACAATTGTAATGAAAATTTATGCACTTAAGAAAAATAATAGACCAAAACGTTAGAAAGAGAGCAGCCCTCTGATATTAAATGGGAAAGTATTATGCATCTGAGAACAGTAGTAATGGCACCAGATACAGTAATGCAAGAAAGCTTAAGGTTTAGAAAACAAGTGATAGAAGTGTTCCCCAAAACACAAGCAACTCTGAAAAGTGCATTGATAAGAAGTAACTGCTAAGGGATTATTTCTCCAAATATGTCAACAAACATATACCAAAGAGCCATAATTAAATAAGAGATCATTTTCAGTAACTCTCTCTGCATGTCCTTAATAAAAAACATCATTTTATATTTTTTATAGAGCTTGCGTATCTTTTTAATGATTAATGCTGCAGTATTATAAAATATTAACATCAAAGCTCAAACACTTTTAAATAAAAGATTCTAGTTATTGGCTTGTTATTGTTACTATTTATTTCTTTATTTGTAAAGCTACAGGGATGAGTTTTGTTTAGCCTCACCAACATAGCTCATAGCTTTGCCAGAGAATGCCATTAAGTGTTGCTCAAGTTACAGAAATAATGCGTATTCAAGTATAAACATGAACTATGGAAAATAAATCGCAGGAAGAACAGGAATGTGTTTATATCATCCCATATACCAGAGTCTAAAGAGCAAATCTGTTGTTAAATGCTGTACACATTGCTTATTAATCAGCAACTCACTTCAGTAGGTATACTATTTTTGAAGTAAATAAATACAAACTAAATTACAAATCACAATACATTTGTAAACGTCAACCATGATCTCTAGACTAGAAATAGAATGCTCCTTTCTTGTTGTTTCAAAAGTAATATAGCTTGTGAATCCTCTTCTTACTAGTCTAACCACAATGCACTATTTATTTCTGCCCAAAAATTCAGTTACGTTATGTGTGCTTGATCCCATGTATTATAAGAGCTTAAAGTTTCTATAAAAATAAATGTTTGTGGATTTTTATTCTCCTCCTCCACCTTATCATCTTCTTCTCGTATTCAAAGCAGGTAAGCCATTAGCAGAAGAACTTATAGGTAAGTAGTCTCTGCACAATAGACAATTTTAGAGTGGCAGATGATATGCTGCCATTACAACATTAACAGCCCAGAATAAAATCATACCTTCATGTGGAAAAAACCTTTTAATGATAGCAATATGATATAAGAAGAAATCTGGATAATGCAAGAGGCATTTAATTATGGAACAGCACATATCAGAACGACAATCATTTTATGCATTATATTTATGTCTAATTAATCTGAGGTATAATAGCACTAAATTAAGCTTAATTTTTTCTGCATATAAAGCAAATACTGTAAATAACCTATGTGAATTTTTCACTAACATAAATTTTAAAATCCATTTTTCTTTTCTTCCCTTTGAACCTGTTTATCAATATGTAGAATCTAGGAAAGCAACTAAATTATCCAAAAGTTTTGGTTCCTCTCCATCCTAAGAAAACAATTATTAAAAGATGGCTATTACTATTTAATTCAAACATTAAAATCCTACATATAAAAAATGTTAAGAGTGTACCAAGTTGTAAAATTAAGTGACTTAATTGTTTAGAAATTTAAGTCATTAAAGTGAGAGAAGAGGATAGAATAGTCAATAATGGAGAAAGAAGGAAGTTGCATACAAAACTAAATACAGTACTTTTCCTCCGCACCATAGCCACTGCTCAATAGCTCGCACATTGGTTCTCTCGGATCGGTCTACCACCGTAAGAGCTATAATATCTCGGCAACCACTTCATGTTTTCATAGTTACAGATACAAGTACAATGAAAATAAACACATATCTTATCATAAGAGATGTTGGAAATATTGTCCTTCACTATCCACACATTTCTGGCATCTTCTCAGGAAAATTTCATTCATACCCATGAGTTCAATTTCTCTTTTAGCTTTTACAATGTATGGGGTGTGTTACATACACTTTATTCTTCATGTGATCATCAGACTCGGGTAAATTTCTGTACTTGGATTTTGCAAATGACAGAGTAATTGACTCACGATTAATACTCTTCTCTGATGCAGGATGGTTCCATTTATATGTTTCATCACAAAATAACAGATATTGGGAGTACAGAGAAATCAGGTTTTACACATGAGATTCTCTTGCATGACACAAAAATTGGTGTGCAGTAAATGCATACAGAATAATCGCACCTATATTTTTTACTTTCTCTACTACGTATAGTAAGTAGGGGAAGTATTGTATTCCACCCAAAAATTCCATACCGAGATTTCACCGGAAATATATGTTTTGAGACCCCCTGAATCCAAAAAAGAGCATTTTTGGAAACATGTCCGTGTGTGTGTCTGTCTGTGTGTGTGTGTCTGTGAACAGCATAACTCAGAAACGAACAGTCGGATAAACACCAAACTTGGTATTTAGGTTCAGTATCTTCCAGAGATGCGACACGAAGGTTTTCAAGAAAATCCCCCCACCCCAGACTACCCTTTACATGGAACATTTTTCGAAAATTTTAATTTTCTCAAAAACGGCTCTAACGATTTTGATTAAACTATCATATGTTTAAGATATTGTCATGACAAATAAAATGTATATCTCGAATTTTCTGGCAATGTCTCCAAAAGTGTTCTTCATTATGAACGACTTTTTCATAACTGGTAAACCATAAGAGATAGACAAAAGTTTACTACACAAAAAATGTAGATCGCGTTAAAATACACAATTTATGTCATATACATTTCTTTTGTTGAGTGAACCGTTTGCGAGATATTGCTTGTTATTACCTTAAATTTTCCAATACTTATAGTTTTTCTCAAATTCGTTATTCATTTTTTTATGTCCTGGACATGCAAAGAGAATGGAATGCGCCACATAGCAAGCAGCGTTAAAATATTTGACTATCACTTAAAAGGTACCATATTCCCCTTGCATCTACAAGAAAATTATCAATAAGATTGATATCTCGATTAACATGAAGCATATGGAGATTAAGCGTTTGTAAAAATAGTTTATACAAGAGTAGAGAAAGTCATGTGAGTGTAACACATCAGATTTTTTTAACAAACAATATGCACAGAGGTAAAGAAATAACTTACACCATTTTTAACAGCTGACCAACACTAAATGTCATCTAGATTTTTCCAACAAGACTTTGCTACCACACATATAGCTGATGGTTGTTGGGAAATTTTTGAAGATAGGGTAATCAGTAAAGAATATGGCCCTTGCTATCCCCTGATTTAACTATGTGACTTTTATCTATGGGGAAACTTGAAAATTGAAGTTTATACAACAAAGCCTGATACGGTAATTTGTATCACAAATTACTCAAATGTAAATAAGGATTGTAATATGAATATGTATTTTTATGTGACATTGATTTCAGAGGTTTATTAATTGTAAATATTATTGGTAAATAATAATATACGGCTCTACTGAAACTGTTAACAATAACGCAATAATGCAGCAAGGGGATGAGTTGTTTATCGTTACCGGGAACCAGGAAGTTACGTAATGTTTCGCGCCTTTTCGGTAAAAAAGCTTCCAGAATGTTCTCTAAAAGAAATATGTATTAGTGGTTTTCATTGGATATTAAAATAGACGCTAATGTTGGCGCGTTTTATTAGCCAATAGCATTTCATTTATAATCATTAGGCATATCTTAAGGCTAGCCTATAAATAAGCCAGGTCGAGGTAGCGGGTCCCCCAGTGTTCAACAAGATTCTCAACACATAATACGTCAGCTCCCAGTTCAACAAGATTCTCAACACATTACACGTCAGCCCACCAGTTCTACAAAATTCTCCGTTCATTTATTTCGTCAAGTTACGCGCAACAGAATTACAAGAACTATTATAAAGTATTATACAGTTAAATATATAAAGTTGAAGTACGTGAGTTAAAAGTGATAAGCAGTTATTACAAACAGTTTCAGTATGGCTATTATCAAGATAAATATGTGAAAGTGTTCGTGAACGTGTTCTGCAATAAAGATTATAAAACCAATTTCTTCGTCAATATCATTTCTAGACAAAAGATTCCTTTCCGCTTCACACCCTGCAAGAGATACTTGTTCTACTAAGATAATATGATAGCTAGCCGGAGGACAATATACATAACCATAAATTCTTTTAGAAACTAATTCATATAAATTGCTACGCCAGAGGGAGCTACAAACAGAACAAATGAACCAACCAACGTATGGCGTCACAAGAATGGCTTCCACCAACATTGAGGTAAACAAACATGGTAACTAATTCCGTCGCATATTGGCTTCCACAACGTGGGGCTACAAATACACAAATACAACATTAATTCTACTTCATAATGGCTTCCAAACGTGGTGCTATAATAATGGCAAAACATTATAACATTTAATACCACTTCATATTGGCGCCCAAACGTGGGGCTAACAAAGAAACATCACGTAAACAAACAACATTTACTGTCTCATATTGCCGCACCAACGTGGGGCTCAACAACAAATTACGTAAAAACATAATACGTAAGCATCTTCCGCCTCAAGCCCCATACATTGGAAAAACTAAAATAAAACAGCAGGCAACAAAGTAATTCAATTTCAAATATTGAACTCTCAAGTGTGGATGCAAATTTCCTGAGAAGATGCTGGATAGAGGAGGACAACATTTCCAACATCTCTTATGATAAGGCATGTGTTTATTATCATTGTAAGAATGTGAATCGGTTGCAAGGCTATTATAACTCTTTCTTCAGTGGTAGAACAAGACAGCTGGTGGATAAGCCACCAAATGGGGCTGCAACATGAGGGAAAAGCACTGTACTACAAGCAATAAAAAAGGACTTGAGTTTATAGAAAATTAAAAATGTTAAGGAAATATAAAAGTTAGATCAATGTTAATTTAATTTCAAAGTATAATAAATGAACTGCAACAAAATATCTCCAGAAGCTGATAAAATACTCTAAAAGTTCTTGAAATACAGGTAAAAGTTCCTTCCCTTTCTATAGCATACAGCAATTGGGCAAGCTGATGAAGCGAAAATGTTTTGAAACATGTAGATCAACAAAACAGGAACAAAGTTACATGTGAAAGTGCAGTACTAAACGTCTCTATTAAGAATATTAGTGAAGTAACTACCTATTAGTTGGTTAGCTTTCCTAAAGTTTCCTTTCCTAGACTTTGTTGCAATCAAGATCTTGCACACTGCACAGATACTATCAGAGAGATCATGGTTGCTATAAACATGCATTAACATGGAGGTTCATTAACGATAATTAGAATAAATAAAAATATGCATTTGTTTAAGGGACTTTTGGTCTCTATCATAAGTTAGCGGAAACTAATGAATTATACAACAATAAGCCCTGTAATAAAATTTTAATTTACATAACAGCTACATCTCACTAATTTAGACAACCCCCACTAAAAAAAAACTCTCTTTCAGTTTATGCATCTCTCTTTGGCTCAGCAAAGACATTATGCTCTGAGAGAGAGCTTCTTCTTTTTTTTTACCTGTTGTTTTTATAAAGTTTATTAACTGTTTTGAAAATATAAATTAATTGTACACTACTAATCCAGAAAGTATAATACAATTAAACTTTTACATAATATTAGTCATTCACGAAATTTAACGACAGATTACTATAGAAAGAGAATGTTAAGTCTGTGCAATGAAAACTAGAATAAATGCTGTCTTGTTCAAATTTTTTCCAAATGTTGAGATACTATGTTGTTTAGTGACTGCTTTCCAAAATGTTATTTTAATGTAACGAAAGAGAAACAATGCTCCTCAATCTTATTAACGGAAACAGGCAAAATATGAAATTTTGAATTCTAAACCAAGGCACCTAGTATTACAGCAACAAGGAGCTTTATGATTTGTAGTCTATAGAATTCAATTTTAGTTTAAAAATTTAACATTTTATAATATTTTGGTAATATTTCAGGAATTTTTTTTTATGTTGCTGCATATTTTGCACAATTTAAAATCTTTTACTTCTAAGAATGAATTTATGTTTTTCCTCTGTTAATATTTGCAACAGCAATGAAGCAGAATTTTCAGATATTGCATCGAGGCAGTTATCCTGAAAGATTCAAATATGGGCCCACTGGAACATGATATAGACACGTTACCTTAAACCACAGAGGTGGGCTCAGAAAATGTTTAAAAGCTAATTGGGAAGTCCAAACAAGGTAACAAGTGATTTATTTTATTCTCTCAAGTGTACAAATTACATAACACTGAAGGACTATAAAATCATCATGATTTATTGTACATCTTCTGGTACAGTATTATTAAACATGGAAGAGCTTAATTTAGGGGAGTTATTTTGATCAAAATAACGTAAACCTACTCCAAACTGTTTAGAAACAAACACTTTTGAATTAAAATACATATTTTTCATATTTTGACAAATTTTCTTCCACATTGTGCCCGTCTCTAATAATTAATCCATTATAATTTTCTATCACTGAGTTTGATTAGTGAGCAGCCTTTACAGCCGTAATTGGAAAAAGCTTAAGCTAGTTGTGATTTTGAAATAGCAACCTTGAGAATTTACAACATTGTTAATGTGATGACTAAAGTAAAGGCGCTAAATTTTCATTTCACCAAGTATGCAAATTAAATTTTGTTTTCAAAGTTACAAGTTAATAATGCAATACACAGGACACTCAACAGAATGTAAGCATATCAAAAAACAATAGCAATACCCAAATGAAGGCACATTGCTCTCACTGGTTTTGATTTTTCCAGACTTTTGGTTATGTATTCAAATCTTATTAACATGGCAACTTTGTTTTTTTGTAGCCAGTGAAAGTGAATCACAGACTATGAACATGAAGGCCTTTGTATAACAAAACACAAACAACAAATGTTTAGGCACACAAAATCTTACTGCTCCGATGATAAACTTTCATTGTGTTACAGTGCATTTATGTTAGGACCCTTTTAAAAGACCAGAATATGCAAATCTTAAATTAAAAGAATGATACAGTATGTTTTTTTTTTTATTACAATTATCAGTTAATTTTCTTAAGGCTGGTGCACAGTTGCCTCAAAATGGGAAACAAAAACAGAAATGGGAAGGTGAATACACCATGAGGAATCATTTGGAACAGGAAGCAACAATCCTAACCTGAATTTGGTAACTGGAATTTTTCAATTTGAAGGCCACTCCAGAATAACTCAGGAATGAGAACCAGAAAGAGAAGAAAAAGCAAAATATATGAGCATTTAGTTTAATTCATAGCGAACATGGTAAGGCATATTGATTATCCCTATTGATAAAATGAAAAATCAATTTAGGAATTTAATTAAGTGGGAACTTTTACACGGTGTATCTATTAAGATTCTTGGTATTACAATTGAATTTTAACAACACCTCACTTGCTCCACTTACCTAGTTTTAAATAGAACATGTTTCACAGGCTGTTGCCCTCCTTTACTGCCAGATCCAAAGAGTTGTCCAGGTGAGGTAGTTCTCGTGCTGGTACGAAGGTTGGAATATCTTCTGCGATGTCAAAATTCAGGAGTCATTTAACATGTTTCTTTATGTAATTTTATCCCAAATGTTCAGCTCATTCACAATGAGTATTTCTTTAACCAAATGCGTGTCCCTTTTATATTGCATTGTTCTTCCCAAAAAGATGAACAATGACCAATATATCCACTTGTTTGAATTTTAAGTTTCTTAGATATTCCTTCAATTATGTACATATATATTTTTCATCTTACCAATGTAGGTCTGGGTAAGTGGAGAAGTGAAATGTTGTTAAAATCTAATTGTAATATAGAGAATGGAAAATCAATTTTGTCAAACTGAATATCATTTATGTAGCACTGACAAATGATCTTTTTTATTCATCTTCTTTTTTTCTTTTCTTTTTTCCTAAATGCAGGTTTGCCAGCTTTGAAATTCAATGCATTAAGTGTTTTTAGAAAGCAATATGAGCACCATTTGTAAGCTAATGAAACTTCTGATAGCATTAACAAAACTGAGAATAGAAACATGTAAGGCTGCCAGGAGTCATCCTGGTTTTGCTTCCACAAGCCTATTACTAAACAGCTCTTGATACTATTATGGTTATGGTCTCCTTCACTATCTTCTGCTATGAAGACACATGCACAATAAGAATACAGTATGCTATGATCAGGAATAAGAAAATGAAACATGACCAATCTTACTGTTGATTATGTATGCTCACATTTAAAATCAAGCATTTTAACTTAAATATTTGTGGAGTTGGTTTTTTAATACTATGTCACTTACACTTTAATTTATGAGGGATTAGTTTCAGGAATTGTTGCTTCCATTTTCAACCTTGGGGTCTGACTGCCATTGATGGTTGTAGTTGACTGCAACCTTCTCTCTGATGGTGAAACAATGAACTTCTTAACTAAGGCGTCAACTGGCGGGATTTCAAAATTTATTACCTGGTCTTTGTGTTTGCACATTAAAATATATTCCCATACTGTGAATTCGTTGTGGCCTGTCATCCTTTTCAGTAATTTCTGGTTTGATCCAGGTTATGGTTTTCATTCCTAAAGTGAAATGTTACTGCTGATTTGTTTTTTGTTTTAATTTAACATTTTCTAAAGTGTTTCTTGGTCCTGGTTATTAGACTTCTTTTGATTTGTCCTATGTAGAATTTTTCACAATCCATACAGTTGATTTGGAATACTCTGGATCTATTTTCTGGTGGAATCTCATCTTTTGTTTTAAAATGTTGCATGTTTATTACAGAGTACTGTTTATGGGAGCCAAAAATGAACTCACAACATGGGAAAACATTTTAATATGGAAGCACAAAGACCATCTAATAAATTTTTAAATCCCATTAGATCACACCTTAGTGAAGAAGTTCATTGTTCCACTGCCAGGGAGAAAGCTGCAATCAACTACAACCAGCAATGGTAGTCACACCTCTGAGGTTGAAAATTAAGCAAAGGCTCCCGAAACTTATTCCTCATAAATTAAAAGGTAAGTAATGAAGTGTTAAAAAAACCAACTCCACAAATATACACATATAATTTGGACGTCACTTTTATTAAACTCCTATAAATATTAATCAAGTGTTTTAATTTTTTTTTCCCCATTCTAGTTCCTGCTTCTGTTCCCAATTCCAGGCAATTGTTCACTGGGTTTTAGCATTAATGGTTTTTAGAGTTTCAACTTCACAAAAATAGGTAAATACTTCTATTGTGAAAACATTTTTGGAAATGTAATGTAGTTCTTAAGCCATGACAAAATAACATAGAGGGATCTTCCCCAACTTTTCTAATACATCATAAAATAGCAAAGATAAAAGCAACAAAACACAAACAAAAAATAAATTTACACAACATTCCCAAAAATATTCTACTCCTAATTATTTCTTTAATATTGGAAATAAATCCTGTGCAACCTGACACTGAGATAGCACTTGCAACATGAATTCAATAAGTATGGGTTGACATGTGTTACATAAGTTTTTAAGCATTTAATCAAATGCATCTATTCCTAATTTTTTACTAAATATGTTATGCTATATTTCAAAAGGGAAAGAAAAGGTTATTTCTTCAAAGCTTGAAATCTAATAAAGGTTAGATTCATGCCTACATAACAATACATTATTAGGCTGCATTTGAACTCAAATCCTTAAAAATTTTAAGTATCATCCACTTATCGTCTAAGAGAATGTCAATAGATTATTTACATACTTGTAGACAATACATTTTACATGTATGGATGATTATGAACACATTGTAGTATTACATGCACAAAAGTTCTAAAATACAATGATTGTAAATAAAATGTATGAAAAAAAAAGGCAATGTTAGATTATTAAACCTTCCTTTATTTGTAGATTTGCATATGTAATAATACTGATATGTTTATATTTTCAAGCAACTATCTTACAATCTTAGAATGAGGTAACAACTAAATCACAGTAGAATTGCTACTGACATAGCACACCCAAAAGCAAAATTTGTTCATTTTCTTTTTATCACGTGGTTATTTGGTACAAGCGTACAATTTGTTTTATGATTGTTATGCATTTATGATGGATATAAATTACCTTGTATCTGGTTAAAATTCTTGCAAATAATTCTTTTTTCTGAGGTTAATGCTGAGAAAGTGATTAAAGAAATATCCAAATATTTAAGTCATAATGCTGTTATCCTTCTTGTATAGTAGATCATATGAAAAAGCACAATAACAAGGCGAAGCACTTAACTTAGCAGGTATCTTTAGCCTCCTCTTTACTATCCGACCCTACTGGTTTTCAGCTACATGTAGTGTAAATATGAATTTAATATTTTATGTTACAGAAAGGTGAATCTCATGCAGTAGATGTACTGTTACATTGATTTTGCTTTGTATTTATTTGCATCAGTTAAAGTCTTATGTATTACAAAACCAATAATATTTTCTTAGAATATTCAGCTTTTTTTTTTTTCATATACATAATTATAAACAAACCTTAGCATTTACATAACAAAGTGCAATACCTATTAAAACTCATATAAAAAAGTTACTTTTTCAACTAATTACAGATACAGCATTATTATTAAATACCGAAAAAAGGAAATTTTACAACAGCTGAAGGAAAACCAATACAGTTCATCGTTGGATTTACACATCTCTTGGAACCTGCACTCCTGAAATACATATATAGTGCAAATGCTGTAGCTTTAGGCTCAAGTTGCAAACTATTTTATATAGAACTGATTATTGTATGTACTTTACTTAAAACTGTTGGTAAATTTACTTCCCTAACTACATTTGTTTTAAAACTGTCTGTAAATTTACTTCTCTATCTATAAACTGGTTTGAAATGCAACTATCATAAAAGACTTTCTCTAATCAACTTCTTGGTGCAATATCATGGGATAAACATGAGTCATAAGATTTAACTATGACTATATCCATGAAAATGCCCTTTCTGTTGTTATGTTATCATTTCATTCTTTTAAAATACTACTGAATAGCTAGGAGAAAATGGTAAATCCTGTTTACTGTGCTACATTAGCATAAATATCATGAGTCCTGCCTATTGTGCAGAAGATGAATGTTTAGCTAATGAATAACAAGTATGTAATATGGAACAATTAACAATTGAAAAGTTTACATAAACCTTTTTTTTTTACAAATTCATTTTCCGTCCAGTGAGTTCTTAAAACCTTAAGAGGTAAAATGTTTTAATTTCTACATCCTCTTTTAAGGCATTCATGATTAAAACACATACATCCTACTATTTACAAGTTAGTCTGACCAGTGTATTTTCATTAATCCTCAACTGGCAATTCAGCACTAACAGCTGTTAAAAAAATTTGGCAGGGCCACACTATATAGAATTGTTTGCTAGAAAATGTCCATTTCAGCAAGAGAAAGCAATTTTAAGTATGTGTTATCTATTATATGCTTCTAAATAGATACTGGCTGTCTATATCTTTTCAACAAAGAAGGAAAAGGAGAGAAAAGTGTATAAGAGCATAAAATTATTATAGATATGTATACTTTATCTTGCTCGATGTAAGGTTTATACTCAAGTCATTAATAAAGATAAGATCAAGGGAAATGATTGATACCTGTAGATAATATTAAGTGTAACTGAAAGGTTTCAGCATTTTAAGGCCTCACTATTTAGCAATATTTCATGCACAAAAATGCATTTTTGAAGACAATACAATATTCACATTGATATAAAAAAGAATTCATAAAGTAGTAGGTTTGATTCAGTTTCAATCAATAACCACTAAGTTTCACACCAAAGACATCATTGCTTTTGTTTCAAGGAAGTAGGTAGGTATTATCATTAATGTGCACTGTTCTTCCAACAAAAAAATTGTGGGTGGAAGTGCAAGGATCATATTCTGGATTTACTACTATATGGAACTTAATAAGAAAACAAACAACTACTTTTAATGTCTTTTCTTTCTCCGATCATATTATTTGGTTTCATGTCTTCAGAAAGCCAGCTATCTGAAAGCATGTTTGTCAACAGACCATTAAAGTTAACATGATATCTGTGGCACATTTGCTTTGCTCTTTTCTAATGCAGCAAGCCATTAGAAAAAAACAATTAACTACTCTAATATAGAATGGCATATAATCAAATCCATTCACTCCAACAAAAGATAAATGAAGCAACAGGCATCATGGTAACTCTTTCACCTTATATATTTTCCTTTTTAAATTTAACTTTTAGGACTGAACTAGGACATCTGCTTTTGGCATTTGAGTACCTAGCTTTGAAATGAGCAGTTATAAATAAATATTATTGTGTAAAAATATTACTACTTACATAAAATGGAGAGGCCTAGAGGAATGCAAAAAAAAAGTTCCTATGCAGTAACCTCTTAAAAACCTAGGGTGGTCAGAACTTCCAGGATTCATATGTAGCTGTCCAGGCAGTTACCGCTGTCCACTGCGGAAACTGTACTAAAAACTGATGAAAGTTTGGAGACACTTTGGCTTTTCCATGAAGGAAGTGACTTGTTACTGCAATGTCCACAGAGGTCTGGTTTGCATGGGCTGGACCCTGAATCAAAATTGTTATCCATATAAAAAGTTCTCATTTTGTTAGGAAGCAAATTGTTTTGATTCTGTAACATTAACATATACATTATGAAACGAGTTACAGCAGCAATGGCAACTGCAAAATGCAATGTATTTGATCTTGCCACCATTTTCTGTCAATGTAGCAGTACTATACACATGCTTTCTAAGCGTAAATCTATGGCTCTGATGGTTAATATATATACATATAGGCCCTTGTTTGTTAAAGAAAGTATTTTAATACATTTTAGGATCACTAAATATATCTCAAACTGAATTTAAATCTAATGAAGTTCTCTACAAGCACCGATTATGATGCTAATTGTATGTGGTGTTTAGAAAGAATATACCCAACTTTTCTATTTATATCAATGAAATGGGATTTAAAGCAAATCAACAATTTAATTCCTCTGTTAGCTAACTAAAGTATAATACCAGGTAATTATAGGCATATCATTGTGTAGAAACATTTGGTTGTGCATGGTGCTGATGAAGAGAGATAACTGTGGAAGTGGAGAGTGCAAAAAACTGAGATGTGACTAGCTGGCTACAATGACTCCTGTCTCCAACCTTGTTTTCAATGTTATAAAGCTAAACAGTACAATCCTAACCCCAACTGTAAGTTTATGGTTATACTGTAAACCCACACTGAATGCAAAATACATGTTTTTGAGGCCCCTGAATAAAAAAACAGCATTTTTAGAAAAAGGTATGTATGTGTGTGTGTGAACAGCATAACTCAAAAACAAAAGTCGGATAAATATCAAACTTAGCATTTAGGTTTAGTACCTTCCAAGGATGCAACATGAAAATTTTCAAGAAAATCCTCACACCCCAAACTATCCTTTACATGGAACATTTTTCAAAGTTTTTGATTTTGTAAAAAATGGCTCTAACAATTTTGATTAAAATACAATTATTGAAGATATTTACAAGACAAATAAAATGTATATTTTGAATTTTCTGGGTATAGCTTGTTAAGTCCACTTCAGTTGGAGGAAATTTTGTATAATCTTGTACAACTGCTAAACATTAAGCAGTAGACAAAAATGTATTGCACAAAAAATTTAGATCTCTTTAAAACACATATTTACTTCAAATTTTTTTGTGATATAAGCCATTTCTGATATATCTGTTATTAAAGGTTTAAATTGTTCATTACTTGGTCATTCTTTAAAGTCCTTTCAACATTCAGTTGTTTCTTGCGATTGCATGGAAACAGTATGGAATTTTAAGGGCAGCGTATTGCATCCAGTTCTTAAACATTTGACTACCGCTGTTCCCTTTGAATCTATATGAAATGTATAATGAAGCTACTTCTGCAAAGGTTTATTTGGATTAAAATGTAGCAGATAGAAAAATAAGCTTTAGTAAGAATAGTTTGTATACCCACTAATAAATGATAGAGGGTAGAGAAAGTCATGTGACTGTATCACATCAGATTTTTTATATTCTTTTGCTGTTGTTCTTCCAATGTTGTAATTTGTTTATCCAGTTTATTATTTATTACTACTCCTTGCTCTATCTCTCCTAAAACTAGTTTTCCCTTTTTTCCCTCCTCAATCAATTTCCTGAAATATCTTAGCCATTCATTTGGTGTAATTTTGTATTTTGTCCCTCCTTTTTTGTTCACCCTTCTCAATCTTTCCCTTCTATGGCTCCCTTTACTCTTTTACCAATATTTTCTTGCCATCCTTTTCTCTTTGCCTCTAGTAGGCACTTGGGTCCCCATTTGCTGATTTTTGCCTATCAGATTCTTATTCCAATCTCCTCCACCTGATAGATCTTTGAGTACCTCTCTCTTTGCTGCAATCTATTCATGAAAACGCCCCTTATTTGTTTCTTTCCCTGTTTTATTTCCATTCCTGTCCCTGCTCTTGTTACCAACAATTTCAATAGTTGTAAATGGTTTTTCTCCTTAATGCTAACTCTATCCGAAATTTCACAATTTTTCCTACCTTTGAGTTTAAGTTTTCCAAATGCCCTCTCTATGTTTCTCCTTCCATTTAAATAATGTTATTCTCTTTATATGCATTGTTTCTTTCTCTTCCACCTGTTGTTATGTTGCATTTATTTTAAAATTAGTGGGAAATGGCTGCTATTGATTATTTAGGAGTATCATTTATTGTGCTAAGAGTTTTACAATTTGATTGTTGAGGCAGTATTTTAATACCTGAATAATTTCAATTGTTATTTATAATAAGTAAATTCAATAACAGCCCGCCTTGAAACAATATGTATGTAATAATTATTTAAATTGTATGTAACAGTCATTGCAAATGCTTATTTTTATTGTAAATATGTTTTATTAATGTTATGTGAATACTTTACATACTCTAATAATGCAAGAACTTTGAGAATAATAAGTTTTAGGTTGCTAACAATGTGTAATAATGAGATAATTGTGGCAATAATGTGTTTAGAGTTTGAAAATGTACTGGTCATGGTTAAAGCGACGATGACGTAAATTCTGTAACAGTTTTAAAATTAGCAAATCAACAGCAAAGAAAAGTTTTAAGTTAAATGCAGAAATTCTATTGGACTAGAATTAGCCAATCAGAGACTTGCATTACCAAAGCTTAAGGTTTTGACCGTTGAAGTTATTCAGTTGCTGGCTAGATTTGATAGAGTAAAGATGGAAAAATGTGCTCTCTACGGGTGATTAGTAAAAACAGATATACATGCTAAGTGAATATATATAAGTTTCTCACAGTTCTTTTAAAAGTGTAGTGGTTTATAAATATGTGCAGGAAGTTAAAATAAAAGTGAAAATTTAAAAGTTTAATTCTGTGACGTCTACAATAATTGTCATTCGCACACCCTGCCCAAGATAAATGACTCTAAATTAAGACTGATGCAGCCAAGGCAGATTCAAATAATAATATTATGTAAGCATTAAATTCAAACCGACGCTCATAGCAACTATTAACACATAACAAGTCTTCAAGTTTGCGTAAACATTTATTAAGCAACAACAGCAGCAAATCATCTTCAAGTTACGTATTTATTACCTAACCAGCATCAATAAAGCATCTTCCAACTACCAACAAACTATCCACTTCAAATTGGTGACCAACTGAGGGGCTTCGAAGACGACAAGAATTTGTGATGTCAGAGAAGAAAACATCGACGAAAAACAATGCGACCAGAATCAACGAGACTACATCTCAGAATTTAAAAATTGTCATCAAAATCGTCAATGGAATCCAAGAATAGCAACAATTCTTCAGGAGTAAGGGGCACATGGTTAACATCTCAACAACAATCTGCGCGGGAATACTGAGTATAAAAATTTAATAACAGCCAGAACAAAAGGTCAGGAAATTCCATTTTATATTGTAATTATTGTCAAGTTTAGGAAAAAATATTGTTCTTTTTTAGCAAATTTCATGTTATTAAGAAGTGGAAAAGTAAAATTAAGCAATTCAAAGGTAAATTAACAAAGTAAAATGGAAATTCAAAACAATGCAAATATGGAGGTAGTTGAGGTTGGGTCAGCCAATACAGATTGTAATGTAGATTTACAATCAGGGCTATAGAAAACAGATAGGTTAGATATAGAAGAGCAATTATCTGAAAATTCAGAGGTAGATGTAGAAAGAGATAGCAGTAGTATGCAAGGTCAATCAGATAGCAGTAGCATACAAGGTCAATCACCTTCACACATGTTAGTGCAAGGAACAAAACAAGGAGATACTATCCCTCACACATCTAGAACACAAGACCAAGAAAACTTATCACAACAAATAATGTGCCTTGTAAAAGCAATAACCGAAATGAAAGGAGAGATAAAAGAAAATAGTACTGAACTGAGAAAAGAGTTAAAAGAAACTAGTGCAGAGTTAAGTAATAAATTACTGAAACAAATACAGAGCTATCTAGTATTAAAATTGATCTAGCTAGACAAATAGAAAACAGTATGAAAGAATGCAAAGCTGAAAGCAAGAGGTTAGAAATAAAGCTAGGACAATATTCCAAAGCAATTCAAAAAGACATAGATTTAAAAGTAAACAAAGGTTGTAAACAGCTAGAACAGAAATTGTCAAGTCATATTAACAAAAATATCAATGAATGGAGTTAAAACTTGCTGATACTAAACAGGGTGTTTGTTACAAGGTGAAGAATCGAAAACAATGGTAGAAAATACAAATGCAGATCTTGTACAGGTACAAATAGATTTAACTGGGGAAATTAATAAAATGCATGAAATGGTAAAAACAAATGCAAATGCAGTAAAAGAAGCAAATACAGGGCAAGGACAAGTAAAATCTATGAAAGATGAAATCAAAAATGAAGTACAAGAAAGTAGTAAAGAAATTGATAAACTTAGAAATAGTTTTGAAAATTTAAGTACAAGTGTACCAAGGGTAAATTCAAATGTAACTAGTTCTGTAAATACTAACCAAATGCATGTCAATAATGCAAGTACAGAAAGAAGTGTATCACCATTGTTAACAAACAACACAAGAGACGATATTGCTTTTTCCATAACATCAGCTTCTCAAACACACAACAATATTGAAGGCACACATTTGCATGTACCAAACCAGGTATCAAACTATTATTCTGTGCTTAATGAGTTACCATTACCTAATTTTAATGCTTCCTCAAGTCCAGTGCAGTTTATTAATGACCTTATAGAGTATTTTAAATTGAAAAATGTGCCAGAAGCATTAAAAATGATCCTAGTTAGAAAATGCTTAGACAACAAAACTTTCGAATGGTTACATATGGTAGCAGACAGTGAAATGAACTTTGAAACATTCAGAATTTTATTCATGAATAAGTTTTGGAATACCACTGTACAACATGATTAGGGCAAACCTAAGCTACTCACAATACAATAGGGATGATAACTTATCAATGACAGATTATCTTATTAAATATGCAGGATATGTCAGATACTTAACTCCAGCCATGCATGAAGAGGATTTCATTAGTTTAATTACTAGACACTACCCTCTACACATACAAAACTACATCTTAATTGCAAGACCCAAAACAATTTACGAGATGACAGAGCTTATATCATCATTAGAACAACAAGAAAGTAGTAATGGTAATGAAATGTGGAGTCCACACAGGCGAGATAGACATATCAGGCGTGAAAGGCATAATGATATGCTTTACAATACACGCTACCACCATGTAAACAGAAGAAATAATGAATTTCAGGGTCAGAACAGATTCAATTACAACACACAGATCAGAGATTCAAGACAACAAGGGAGACAGGAACACATAAATTATGTGAGAACGGAAAGAATGAATCAGCAGAATTCTACTTCACACAGGGGTAATAATAGATTCCAGCATAGAGGAAGTATACAAAACAGGGGAAACTTCCACAATTATAATCAAACAAGCGACAATCATCCAGAAGAACAAACACGTGGAGGACATAGCAATTTTAGAGGGAGAACAAGAGCTAGGGGGCGTGGCTCATACACAAATATCAATGATAATGAAATAATTGTAACTGCGGTACAACATGGCAATCCGGTAAATACTGAGAATACTTACCAGGAAAACTAAGTTATGTATTGCCTGACGTAGATTCTGGTAATACAGTACCTTCTGCTCTTAGCGGCAAGAATAAAATATCTACACACTTTGATTGTTATCGTCTAAGTACAAACACAGGGAATTGTGAAAACAAATATGATTCACCGTACATACAAACTATTATAGCAGGAAAGGAGGTAAATGTTGCAGTAGATTCAGGATCATCAAGCTCTATCTGCTCAAAGAAATTTTTTGAACAATTGTTGAATTAAGGGATACAACTCATGATAGCCCCAATAAGCAACGTAATATGTAGGGTAGCTATAGGTACAATGACCCAAACCATCAAGTCACAAGCATTGATACCTATACAGATAGCAGATATTACATTGGAGGTCATGTTTTTAATTGTTCCAAACTTTATATGCGAAGTTATAATTGGGTGTGATGTTTTAATAGAGTTCTCTGCGATAGCTGATTTTAAGGAGGACAGACTAGTATTAAATAAAGAAGAAAAGAAGATATATGTGCCTTTTATTAAAGATAAAGTATGTAAAGTACAAAGGATGGAACAAGAAAATGCAGCATTGTCTACTGCACTTTGACCCTGGCCACTCATTCAGTAGACAGTCACTACAGTTTATTTACATTTTACAATTTCCCGTCAATGCATTCTGTACACAATCACTACAGTTTATTTACATTTTACAATTTCCCGTCAACGCATTCTGTAGACAATCAATACAGATTATTTACATTTTACAACTTCTCGTCAATAAATTATCTTGTTTTTCATGTCCCATTTCCACTTGTTTTTCACTTTTCACTTATTGATTACTTAACCATCACACATTCACTATAGTTTTCCATTCAAAGTAACATGTGCTACTTCTTACTTTTCTCTATCCACTGTCCAAAGCCATTTATTTTTTACTTTACACAAAAACTGTCCAATGCTTCTAGCATCCTTGCACATCATTTCGATCATAAGCGTATTTCTATCCCCCTTCAGCCACTTCTTATTAAAAAAAATTTTTCTCCAATTTTCTGGCTCTTAAATACTGTGTGTTCTACGTCTTCATTACCACCACACATCGGACATTGGTTCTGAGGAATACCCTGTCTTAACCCTCTCAGCCTCCATGCTCCGGTTCTTACCCATGCAATAGATTCTCTCTCTTCTTTATTTACTATGTCTATATATTTTTCCCTACCCCATGTATTTTTCATTGGCCTATAACAAACTAATGAGCTCTTTTTGGCAATCTCACTGAACATAATTTGTATTTCTATATCTACCAGTCTTTTCCTCGCCTTTTTCCAAAAATTTTTCATGTTATTTTCTTGCCTTCTCCACATGTCTCCTAACCCATTTTTCTCCAAAATGTTCTGTAAATTACTTACCCATCCATCATTCATTAAGCTATTCTCTTGGTATTCTATACATTGTCTTAACACATTACTTTTTCCTAGATTTAAAGTTCTGAACCAAAATTTCAAAACTCTTTCCATTATCTTCCCCTTAGTTGCCACCCTGCCCATCTGTAATTGTGCTACCTTCATTCTTTACCATAAAGTTTGTAATGCTTTCTTCCAAATCCTTACTACACAGCATGTACTCTACCACACTTTGTCCATTTGCATTTGTGAATGTAAACTCCCCTTGCTTGTCTTTTCCCATTATCCCATTACATATTACTAGGTTGTTTATTTCACAGAATTCTAACCACTTTTTTCCTTCTCTGTTACTTATTCTATACCTGTTTTTTCTTAGCCTTGTCTCATCTCTGTCTCCTTCCCTTCTATATTCTTTTCCTGGTAACTTTCTAACTTTCCTTTTTCTTCCCCTATTGTAGCATTAAAATCCTCCATCACTATAAATTCTATGCCGGGATCTTTCTCCTAATTTCCTCTATGTCTTCTTCTAAGCTATTGTACAGGTTGTCATAAAAATATGACATTTTGGAGGATTATAAGCTATCCTATTCCTATATTTACCTTGTTTATTTGCTTAATCAATACCCATAATACTTTACTTTAATTGCTTTCTAGTATTTTAGTAAGTGTTAATTTCCACGTCTTTCACAAAAATACCTACTCCCCCGATGCTCTCCCTTTATCATGTCTTTTGCTTGTGTTCTTTGGAAACTTAAAATCCTTCATCTCTGCTCTTTCTTTTCTCTCTAATCATGTCACTGCTGCTCCTATTATATCCAAAGAACACATCCACTTTGTATTTCACCACTACTCTTTAACCCTTTCACAGTCCAGAACATACCCTTCCCTGTTTAATTTTTTGGTTGGTCCAGAGATATGAATCTCTTCCTTTTTTCTGTACCTTGTCCTAGGAGTAATATTTTTCTTCCCCACTGAAACTGCATTCTTCTGCCGGAACTACTTTCAGCCCCTCTCACCTGTTAATTTCTCTACCTCTTTTAGGCTATCCACTCATATTCCTTCCCCACTTAGGTTTTGCCTTTTTCCACTCCCCACTTTCTTGTGTTGCCTCCAGCTGCCTCACCTTCTCCTTTTTCCCCCCACTTTCTTGCTCATCTAATCCTCGTTACTTCCCTTCCCTTATCTTCATTGTCACTTGTTCTAGGCCTTCTCTTATTGGTTTTTTCTGATTTGATTCTCCTCGTCTTGTCATGTGCCACTCCTTGCATCCTCCTGTCACTGTGTTAACATTTGTTTCACTCCTGCTGGGCTGTTGATCTGTTATTCCCTTTGCTTTTTCATGCAAGTGCTGACATGTGTACATTTTTTCCCTATTCATTCCCCTATTGCTCATGTTCCAGTTCTTGCCTTCAACAAATAATTGTAATCCTTTTAAGAAAGCTTTTTTTCCCCTCTGCTTCCATCTATTTCATCTTCATAATTAGTTCTTTCTTAAGTTCTTGCTCTTCTTATGCATAATCTTGTTAAACATCAATTTCTATTCCTTTAAGTTTTCTAGTATTCTTTAGTATTTTCCATTTTATGCCCATCATTGTCAATTTTACTAATATTAGTCTCGTCTTCTTTTTCTTCTCCCTCCTCCGTGGTGTAGGGTTACTATGCTAGCCTCTAGTTCCTGAGGTCGCTGGTTCAAACCTGGCGGAGGGCGATGGATTTTTTTCGGGCATAAAAATCCTTAGCATGGCTTCCTCCAGAAGGGAAGCAAAGCCGGTGGTCCCATGTCATAGATTTACGGCACATAAAAGAACCTCAAGCCCGATAAAGAGGCCTCTGAGCAAAATTACTGGTCATTCATGCCCAATAAATTGACGCTAAGGACCACAGCAGTTAAAAGAGCGTCCATAAATAAAACTCAATTTAAACTCAATTTAATTTTTTTCCCTATTCTATGTGTGTCCTCAATTTCCCATCCATATAGTTTAATTCATAATTTCTGCTCTATAATCTCTTCTAGTCCTCTCTTTCACCAAATACCTATTATGCAATTTTTCCTATGTTGTTCTGCGTCATATTTTTTAGTACTGTACAGATTAATCTTCTGCATTCATTCAGCAGATGTTCTATCTCTTCTCTTTGTACCTTCATTGCCTCTTTTAATTGTTCCATGTTTCTGTCCTTCCCTCCCCTAACCATTTTTCCATTCCTTTCAGTGATTTCAGCACCTGGTCCCATTTTGTTGGCCCTGGGTTCTATTACACTCCTCCAATAATTAATATGATTGCTATTATCAGCGCTGTCCACATTTGTATCATTATCTTTATCTCTCCATTTTTCCCTATTTTCATAATTTTGAATCTTGTGATTGTTGCTCTGTACACCTGTGTTTAGGTTCACTCCACTTTCATCCAGTGTATCTGTAATTCTGCTCCTTCTCTCTCACTCACTCCATATCCGTCTCCTCCTGCTGTTAGCACCAGTCAAAATTTACTTAACAAAGAAAAACAAAAACTCCTCTTGCGGAAAGATTAAGTTTGACTTGTAAAGTGGAGAGAAATGCAAATGTGCCTGTTTGTGAAAACTCTCAATGTTTGGGACATGCAAATTCTTCCAGAAATGTTGTATGGTTTCTAAGGAAAAACTAAAGTGGGGGGGGGGGTAGAAATGAAAAAAAAAAATGATATAATAAATTCCTATGACTGTCTAGCCACTCCTCAACAAACTATTCTTACAGAAGCTGATTCTTCATCTACTTATTGTCAATTGAGATAAATGTTTGCAGAAACGCTTTTATTACATGTTTTATTGTAAGTACAAGGAGAATACAGGAAAATTCAACAATAGTCAAATTTTAACAAGCAGGTCGTTATGTGGCTTTGAAATTCCATTTTTAAAGGAGAGAGTGGGGGAGAGAGAGAGAGCAAGAGGGAGGGAGGGAGAGAGAGAGAGAGAGAGCAAATGGCGAGACTTAGCAGTTGGAAAAAACAAATATTCAACATACGTAAATTGTGTGCTTTAACGAGATCTACATTTATTGTGTAGTAAGTGTTGGTCTATCTCTTACGGTTTACAAGTTATACAAAATTAAACAAAATTCATTCAGAATGAGGTGGACTTCACAAACTATTCAGAGAAACTTCAAGATATACATATAGTTGTCATTGGGATGGGACATTTGCTTGTAAAAGTTTTTATGTTGCATTCTTAGAGGTGCTCAACATAAATACAGAGTTTTATAATCATCCAACATTTCATTTTTGAGTTATGCTGTTCTAAAAGTGCTTTTTGGGCGGGGGGTTTAGCGGGCCTCAAAACATACATTCTGAGAGTGAAACCTTGACATGAAACTGTGCACGCATGTGCATACATACATGCATACACACACCAGAGAAAGTGAAAAAGAAAAGAAATTGAGGTCACTGTAAAAGATGCCAATTAGAGGTTTTAGTGATGCAAATTTCTTAAAGCACCACCATTACCAACATCCGAAACTATATAGAGACCTATTGAGATTTTCTATAATCAGTAAACTTTATATCAGTGCCTGCAGGATGAGTGACTAGCTCATTGTAACTAGATGGTGCTTAGGGGATGTATGTCATGACTAAGTGTTTCCTAAATCCAAGAACATGGCACAAATAATACAATTTCCCTGACAACAATTCTTTTTCTCTTGCCTTTATAGCTAGAAAGTATTAGCTTTGAGCCAAGAATTGAGGTATTTTGCAAATTCTTTTGGTAAATATAAGTTTCTCAAAATACCACAGTAATTTTGAATTAACAGTTTCAATTCTTTACTTGTGGTACTTGAGACACTGGTGTCAAAAGAACTACTTAGATAAACAATGTTCTTTTTGAATCAGATTTTAAAGATTTAATGCTGCAGCCCGGATTCAAACTATGGATCTTTGGTTTTCTGTGCCAAGGGTGGCGAAAACGACTTCCTTCCACGAGTCACCAAATATGCAACATGCACTGCATCACTAAGCAGCATGTGAAAATCAAACGGACGTTGCAGAGAGGGAACGTGCTCCTGCGAGTCAAAATAACTCGCGAGTCACGCTTTTGCCACCTCTGCTCTATGCTGACCTACTTTGATATACCTGAACACTCATTTAAATTTATCATTTGATTCAGCTATTCTGGTACACCTTCAAGGCAACCTCAAATACACCAAAAATATTGAAGCTTGAAAACATAGCGTACCTTTTATGCAACAATTCAAATTGTAATTTGTGGAATAATCCTGATAGAAAAAGTTAAGTACATTTTTGTAACCAGCATGCAAAACTCAATAAGAAACAATATTTAGTTTGAATTCATAGAAAATATTACTGTATAGTGTTGTAGCAGAATTATCTAACGTCGCTGTCTCTGCTTTGACGTCTCCGTTAACTAACCTTGTAGTTGTAGGTTTTATTGGATTTTATGTATATTTGTGATAATTGCTTGATAATATTGAGCAATGAGCAATGAGGTCTTCAATATCCGCAGGGTGTGTAATGAAAAAGATTTATTTTCTTTGATAAGCTATCAATATGAAATACAATTCAAATTTTTATAAGTTAAACTTCTGTTTATTTATTCATTATTCTCTTTCGCTTTACATTTTTCTCTTCTATTTAAATTTAATTCTATTCTTCCATATAATGAAAAAACCTAATCTTTGTACTGTTGAAGTACAATTGGGGAGGCGTGCACCAACCTGGAATAAGCTCTACTGTCGTAGTAAACTACTATTCAAGTCAACACTTGGCGACTTCCATGCGAGAGTCAACTACTTCCGAAGAATTTTACTCCTTTCAGATACTCCCAGACTAAATTACTGTAGAAGTAAATGTTGGAGAGCACGATCATGTAGTATGTTACTACGGAATTAAATAGAGCACAAATATAGGTTAGAATTTACTGTTGCTACCTGGATGGAGTAACTAACTTGTCGATTGAACTAGAATACTGTATCGTATTTGGAGGAAGATATTTTTGACGCGTTCATGGATTACTTAGATAACATTGATGATCTCGATGAAGAAAACAGCAATTACTTAGCTTACATTGATGATCTCGATGGGGAAAAAAAAAAAAAAAAAAAAATTAACGGAAATGCAATAGTGCTATGCGAGAACCATATTATACTGAGAGAGGGAGAGGGGGAGAAAGAGAGAGAGAGAGAGAGAGAGAGAATCTTATACACGCGTTTTGAACCTGCTTGGAGAACATTTCAACAAAACTCAGACACAAATTCAGCTCTATAATCCAAATTGCAATTATTGTTATGCGTCCTACAAGTGTTTCGTACCGGAATATTTCAGAAGCTTGAGCCGGCATTACAACGAATTTAACGTAATGTGACAGTCTTACACTGTATTAAATGGAGATAGTTAGAATTGACTTAACGCAATGTAACTTAAAAGTTTGGCATCAAACTTTTCCCGCCTGTTATGTCAAGTTTGATTTCACATGGTAAATAGAAACAATCAGTACTAGCTCGAAGTAATAAAAGAACTATGAATCAAGAGTCATTCCCATTACGTTAGGGCATGCCAATTATACCTTTAGTTTACTAGCATTTTCATGTCACGTTAAGTAAAGTTCATCGTAATCCCGGATTTACAGGTGATCTTATAAATAAACATTCACCACGCGTCTGCTGGCCATGTATTTCACTGCGTTGTTAGAGTGCCTTTGAGGTTATGAGCAAGGTACCTACACATATAAATATACACCAGTGTTAAGAAAATAAAAGGCAATTCTTCTTCACTTTCACAGATTTCCCACACATTGTGTGTGGAATTGACTGCACACATGTTACTATTTTGTACCCATCCGTGAATATGGTTAACTTTTCTGAAATCAGAAAGGGTATTTCTCTATCAACACGCAAGTGATCTGTGAAGCAAAATGAAGATTAAAAACATTGTTTCCAGAATTTTAAGCTGCTCTTCAGTACGTTTCCCATCGCTAGAATTATTAAACTCGTCAATCACGACTTTCCAGCATCTTTATAACACATTGTGACTTTTTTGCATTACTTGGGTCTTCATTGAAAACGTTA
This sequence comes from Deroplatys truncata, assembly GCA_030765065.1. Lineage (NCBI taxonomy): Eukaryota > Metazoa > Arthropoda > Insecta > Mantodea > Mantidae > Deroplatys > Deroplatys truncata. Next base: position 124,481,482 of record CM060978.1, read on the forward strand.
ATAAAAGTAACCTCCTGTGAATCAGAAATCTAAGCTTATATATATAAAAAAAACCTAACCTAATCTCCCATAAATCAGAAACGTAAAAAACTAATAAACTTAAAATAAAAAGTAATTAGAAATGCATGTTGCGAGTGTTGGCGGTATCTTACTGGCTTTGAAGGCCAATGTAATGTAGGTTATCACAAGTTTTTTACACTCATATTGTTTAAATGGATTTTCTTTATTTCTACCAACAAACATTTATCTCTTTCACTGACGTTTCTCCCCCTTTCCTATCGCACATAACCTTATTCATGATTGCATCAAGTAAATCGCGCAAACAAAACAATACCTTCGGGAGTAATGAGCTCTTACTTCCGTAGTCGTAACTAAAAAAGTAAATTGTAATTGAGCTCTCCAACGTTACTTTCAGGGTAAATTGCTCCTGTAGTAACCTACTTGCGTAGTGGGGACTTCTTTAGTAAATGTTACTTCCGAAGCAATTTACTCCAATATGGTGCATGCCACCCTTGGAGTACTAATGTGATACACAACTGTGTAGTTAGAGTACTAACGAGATACGCAACTTACTACTGAAGAGAAGAAAATTATTTGTAGTTCCTTGGCAACATTCATTATTATAAACCTTCACTTTTCATGGAATAAACAAATTTGTTTACTCCATGGCCATGTATACTGCCCTTGCACTGATTTTTTCACATGTAAGTTTTTAAGCAAAGTTTGCCATTTTTTAAAATAGAGAGTTGAGGGTTGTTACACTACATCACTATAATATTCTTACTTGAACGCGTTTCGGGAGACGGCTTGTTCCCATCGTCAGCATTTTCTCTCAACTGATTTTTGCCGGTCATCGTCTGGGGGATGTGTGTGGTTTGTGGTGTTCTCTGGTGCTGGACTGATGAACCTCCAAAGGCTGTTGGGTGGCGGCAGTTCGAAATTCATTAGGTGATTCCTGTGTTTGACAATATGTATTTTTTCCCAGATGTCCAATTCATTGCTGTTGTTGATCGGTTTTAAGAGTTTTATGTTTGGAGTGATATCATGGTTTGAAGACCAGAAATGATGTGCTACTGCTGATTTATCTTGCTGCTTTTGGTAAATGCACCTCATATGCTCTTTAAGTCTTATTTCAAGATTTCTTTTGGTTCTTCCTATGTATACCAGGTTACATTCATTACAATCAATTTGATATATACCAGCTGATTTATCGTTGGGGATAGGATCTTTTGTTCTGTTGCATAGTAGTTTCTGTATATTGTGGTTATTCTGTGGAGACAGGGTGATGTTGTATTTTTTGAAAATCCTTTGAAATTTATGATGTGTCCAAGGGTGATAAGTGAATTTTCTATATGCTTGTGGTTTTTGTTGTCTGAGTAACGTAGTCATTTGCTGGATGTATTTCTGTCTTTCAAACCTTTCTATCTTCTTATCTATTGTTTTTTTCTGGTATCCATTCATAGTGGCTATGTTGATAATGTGTTGGTATTCTTTCTGGTATTCCTCTTTCTCCATTGGTATATGTACTAACCTGTTTGTAATACTATTTAAAATTGCATGTTTGTGGCTTGTAGGATTGTAGCTATTATTTTTAATATAGTTTTCTGTGTGCATTGGTTTTCTGTAAATGCCGAACGTTAGTTTGTTGTGTGCATTATTTCTGATGATCCTGATGTCTAGGTAAGGTAACCATGTTCTTCTTTTTCCATTGTGAATTTTATAGATCTTTTTTGTAAATTTAATAATTTCAAAGCATCTTCTGAAAGTTTTTTTGGAACAATAGCAAAAATATCATCTACATACCTATACCAGGTTTTGAATAGATGTGGGAAAGATTTAGTAATATTGGATTCAAAATGGCTCATATATAGTTCTACTAAAAATGGTGAAAGGGGGTTTCCCATAGTTAGGCCTGAGGTTTGTTTAAAGATTTTGGGATGGAATGAAAAGAAATTCTGGTCCAGACATAATTTTGTTAGTTTCAGGTAATCTTCTGTTTGTGCTCTAGGTGTGCCATTGTTTAATATCCAATTTTCTAGGAGTGGTAATAATTCTTCTTTTGGTATGCTTGGGAAGAGTGCAGTGACATCAAATGATACCATCATGTCTGTGTGTGATATATTTATATTTGAAAGGTGACTGGTTAATTCTAAAGAATTTTTTATGCTAAGACTTTTGAACATAGGCATGGAGTTGAAGTGTATTTGAAAGCCATTTTGCTAGTTTATATGTGGGAGAGTTTATGTTATTCACTATGGGCCTCATTTTGTTGCCGAATTTGTGTATTTTTGGTAGTGCATATAACCTAGGTATGGTGGGAAAGTCTGGTTTAATTCTGGATTTTTCGGCTTTTGTTAATGTTTTGGTTTCTATCAATGTGTTCTGGAGTGACTTGGTGCATTCCTTTAATGGATTTTTGCTGATTTCTATGTACTCTGCGATAGCAAATTTGTATATATGTTTATAGCACCACGTTGTGGAAGCCAATTTACGAGAGCAAATATGTGTTTACTTCACGCGAAGCCATCTTGTGTGACGTCATACGTTGGTTGGTTCATTTGTTCTGTTTGTAGATTCCTCTGGCGTAGCAATTTGTATCAGTTTTAAATGTCCACCGGCTAGCTATCATCTGATCTTGGTAGGCATGTTTTTCTTACAGGTTGTGAAGCGGAAAGGAATCTTTTATCCAAAAATTACTAGTGAAGAAATGTGTTTTATAATGTTTTATTGTCGAACACGTGCACTAACACATTTACATATTAATCTGAATACTCGCCCAAACTGAAACTGTTTGTAATAACTTCTCACTTTTAAATCACGTACTTCGACTTTGTGTGTATTTAACTGTATAATATTTTATAATAATTCTCGTGTAACTTGACGAAATGAAGGACTGGCTGACGATATGCAGTGTACTGAGAATTCCGTTGAACTGGGGGTTGACGTGTAGTGTACTAAGAATCTTGTTGAACTGCGGGGCGACCGACTTCGAGCCTGGCTATTTATGCGCTTACCTCAAGATACACCTAAAGATTATAAATGAAATGCTATTGGCTAATAAAACGCGCCAACATTAGCGTCTATTTTAACATCCAATGAAAACCACTAATACATATTTCTTTTAGAGAACATTCTGGAAGCTTTTTTACTGAAAAGGCGCGAAACATTACGTAACTTCCTGGTTCCCGGTAACGATAAACAACTCATCCCCTTGCTGCAGTATTGCGTTATTGTTAACAGTTTCAGTAGAGCCGTATATTATTATTTACCAATAATATTTACAATTAATAAACCTCTGAAATCAATGTCACATAAAAATACATATTCATATTAAAATAATTATTTACCTTTAAGTAATTTGTGATACAAATTACCGTATCAACTCTGGGTTATGTAGTAATTGCATAACTCTAGATTCATAATCTTCTTGGTCTAATATCACTAATGTGTTTCCTTTGTCTGCTTTGGTGTATACCACAAGCATATAGAAAATTCACTTATCACCCTTGGACACATCATAAATTTCAAAGGATTTTCAAAAAATACAACATCACCCTGTCTCCACAGAATAACCACAATATACAGAAACTACTATGCAACAGAACAAAAGATCCTATCCCCAACGATAAATCAGCTGGTATATATCAAATTGATTGTAATGAATGTAACCTGGTATACATAGGAAGAACCAAAAGAAATCTTGAAATAAGACTTAAAGAGCATATGAGATGCATTTACCAAAAGCAGCAAGATAAATCAGCAGTAGCACATCATTTCTGGTCTTCAAACCATGATATCACTCCAAACATAAAACTCTTAAAACCGATCAACAACAGCAATGAATTGGACATCTGGGAAAAAATACATATTGTCAAACACAGGAATCACCTAATGAATTTCGAACTGCCACCACCCAACAGCCTTTGGAGGTTCATCAGCCCAGCACCAGAGAACACCACAAACCACACACATCCCCCAGACGATGACCGGCAAAAATCAGTTGAGAGAAAATGCTGACGATGGGAACAAGCCGTCTCCCGAAACGCGTTCAAGTAAGAATATTATAGTGATGTAGTGTAACAACCCTCAACTCTCTATTTTAAATTATGACACATCACTGTTACTAGCTTCTAAATCTTCAAAATTAGTCAAAGTTTGCCATGGTTGCTACCAAAATAAATAAATTCAATTTCCAAATAGGTTAACATACAACAAATCCATAATAAATATAAAATAACAATCATAATGATGACATCAAAAACATGCAAACAGCACAATACATACATAAATGTAACATTAAATGGAACCAATTCTGTATATTCATATCTTTACTTAAACAGGTAAGTCAAATATATTTTGTATTTAATCTGTATTGAAAGTTTCTGCTTCAATGTTATCAAACCATGACACTTGACATTCCTTATTATCCGTCCTGGTTTGCAGTAAATTAAACTTACTATATTGTACTTGTGATAGGTTTATATACTGCCCTCTAAACTGAAAGGATGTATCTCAACATGTTATTATTTTTCACTAGAGCAGGTTTTGTGAATTACTAAATAATACCTAACTGAAAATTAATTTTAAATTATATTTTGCTTTTTTCAATAAATTATTTCTAATTGAGGTATGTCCCCTTTACTTAGGAAAAATTCATATTAGGCTCAGAGCAATGGGGAAAAAAGGACAATAAATAATGAGATATGTCCTCTGCTTAGGAGAGCAGTATACCAGTATGTTGTACATGTTGTCCAGCTATACACATGTTCTCCTATCAGGAGTAGAGGCTGTGCCAAAGATGCATTAATTCCATAGGAGACAAAATTAAATTAAATGGAACAATTGGAAGTGCATGTTATATATGTACAGTTTTGGCAATAGCGGACAATGCAAGAAAATATCAAGTAAACACTGTGCCTCCCCCTTAAATAAAGTAAATGGTCCTAATGTGTTCTCAATGCTCAATAACATTTTTATATTTTTTTTTAATTGAAAAAATAAATAGTTATGTATTAAGATTACCTTCAAATCAATCCAGAATGTCCATGGTTCAGGATCTGAGGCACAGGAATAATATATAAAATAAGTATCACGGCCATTCCAACGAGGTCCTGCTAGGGGCTGCTCATCTAACAAACTCCATTGTTCAAGTTTCATACCAATTGCAGGAGAAAGCATAACCCCAAGATGATCAGGTCCTGTGTTATTGTAACATGTTTAAATGTATCTATTCTGTTGTACAAATTTTTTATTTAATTAGTTAATAAACTTGCTACTATGATCAATTTCTTTCTTTCTAAATGTCTGATCTTTACAGAAGTATAGTTTACAAACAAAGGTGTTAAACACACTTTCAAAAATTGTTATTCTGCAATTCTACTGTATGACTTCATTTATAATTACTTTAGTTAAAAGATGTGCTAGTTACAAGAGTTCATGTAACTGCCTTTACCTGCACAATCATCTGTGACAAATTATACAAAAGCTTTCAAAGCTCTTAACATATTTATCCATTATTATTTCACACTGGCCAGGCAAGGGAGATGGAAACTTGTGCCAGATTAAAAAAAATTCAATGTCACAGTCAAGAGTCAAATCATTATAAGCTGCAGATCTGTAATTTAAGTCCCAGCTGAGGCATTGAATCTTTCAAATCTTGACTTAACTTTTCAATCTTTATTTCTGTTAATGCCTAAAGTCATCTGAAAAGGACAGTAGAATTATTTAACCAGTATGAAAAAGTTATGTAAAATCTTATACTTGGCTATGCATGCATTTTAATTAGAAACATACAAACAGTACATTTCCATGCTATTCTACATTTACTATAGGAAATATAAAAATAATTTCTAGCCTCTGCCATGGTATAAAAGTACGTTTTTTTCATTAATGATGGACTATTTAGGAGTAAGGTTGAGTAATAGCAGGGAAATTAGAGATGAAGTAAGAAAATTGACCAAAGTATAGAACAGTTACAAAGAATTAATTGGACTAAATTTGGTTAGATGTAGGAAAATGAAGGAAGTTGTAATCTTAAAAGATATGACTGACTCAATAAAAGGTTCTAAGAAACAAAATCAAGGACATGGGAGAATATTAAGGAAGATAAAGAAAACAAAATGATATAGAAAAGTAAGAGAAGCAAGGGCCGCTCAGTGAGCAAAAAGGCCAGGGAGACAAGCAATCTGAGTGGCCCAATAAGATAACAAGCACCAGACAAATTGTACAATAGATGTAGGGGTAAAATGATAAACAAATATACATTGTATGTATTGTAAACCAAACTGTAGAACAAATTGTGCAATAAATCCAGTCTATAATGATTTCAAATGAAAAACACTGCAAGCTCTTATTGAAATACTCAAAGTGCATTTTTACTTTCTCTACTACGTATAGTAAGTAGGGGAAGTATTGTATTCCACCCAAAATTTCGATACCGAGATTTCACCGGAAATACATGTTTTGAGACTCACTGAATCCAAAAATAGCATTTTTGGAAACATGTCCGTGTGTGTGTCTGTCTGTGTGTCTGTGTGTCTGTCTGTGTGTCTGTGAACAGCATAACTCAAAAACGAAGAGTCGGATAAACACCAAACTTGGTATTTAGGTTCAGTATCTTCCAGAGATGCAACACGAAGGTTTTCAAGAAAATCCCCCCACCCCAGACTACCCTTTACATGGAATATTTTTCGAAAATTTTAATTTTCTCAAAAACGGCTCTAACGATTTTGATTAAAATATCATATGTTTAAGATATTGTCATGGTAATTAAAATGTATATCTCGAATTTTCTGGGAATGTCTCCAAAAGTATTCTTCATTATGAACGACTTTTTCATAACTGGTAAACCATAAGAGATAGACAAAATTTTACTACACAAAAAATGTAGATCGCGTTAAAATACACAATTTATGTCATATACATTTCTTTTGTTGAGTGAACCGTTTGCGAGATATTGCTTGTTATTCCCTTAAATTTTCCAATACTTATACTTTTTCTCAAATTCGTTATTCATTTTTTTATGTCCTGCACATGCAAAGAGAATGCAATGCGCCACATAGCAACCAGCGTTAAAATATTTTACTATCGCTTAAAACCTACCATATTCCCCTTGCATCTACAAGAAACTTATCAATAAGATTGACATCTCGATATCTCCATTAACATGAAGCATATGGAGAATAAGCGTTTGTAAAAATAGTTTGTACAAGAGTAGAGAAAGTCATGTGAGTGTAACACATCAAATTTTTTAATTTGAATTTACTGTACAATTTATTTCACAATTTTTATGCAATATGCATCTCTCGTACCCATATATCTTATGTACAATTTGTCTGGTGCTTATCTTCCTATTGCCACTCAGATTGCTTGGCTCCCAGGTCTTATAGCTCACAGAGCGGCCCTTCTTTCTTTGCCCCTCTCACTTTTCTAGACCATTTCTCTTTTACCTTTCTTAAAAATTTTTCCCATGCCCTTGATTTTCTTTTCTTCTTTTCCTGTCACCATTTTTATAGTTACTATTTTTCTATCCATATTTTCCCATTTCCTTTCCCACATTCTTTCCCTCCTTATTTCCTTACATTCTGTCATATAATGTTCTGTGCTTTCTCTTCCTCCATACAGCTCCCATATTCCTCTTCCACTGCCTCTCAACCCTATTAAATACATGGATCCTGTTCTCATCCACGCTAAACCTTCCCTTTGTCTATTACAGCAATCAATGTACCTCACTCTTCTCCACCCTTTCTTTATCAATTTGTAAAAGCTTAATGACTTTTATCTTCAAGGCTTTCCCATATCTCTCGTCATTCTGTATCTTCCACTCTGTTTCCTGCTGCTTTCCAAAAACCATTTGTATTTCTTTCCTCTAGCCCCCATATATCAGCCATTCCAATTAACTCCATTATTTTTTCGGTTTCTTTCCACCAGCTGTTTTTACCTTTTGCTGAGTCATTCATATTTTTAAGATTTCACCTTCCTCCATTGTCATACATCTAAACCAAAATTTTAAAATTCTTTCTATTATTATACCTTTCCTCCTAGTTCTACTAATGCAACCTTGCCTGGTGCTGCTCTTGGTAGTCCAATTAATTCTTTACAAAACATTCTACATATTCTTTGACTACCTCCAGTTCTTGACCACCTAGAAACCATTTTTCTAATTCCCCAGTTTATTTCCTTTTTTAAAAACTACCACTTTGAATTTATTTATATTTACCTTAATTCTGCATTTTTCACAAAATTCTTGAACTTAATTTATTGCTTTCTGTAACCCTATTATAGATATAGCACCTACCATATGGTCATCTGCATATAATAAAAAAGGAATCTCCTTATCCCTTATTACTGGAAAATGCTGATTTCTTATTTTTACTCTTTCTAATATAACATCTATGAATGGGTTAAATAATATTAGACTCAACTTACATCCCTGTCTTAATCCTATGTTTTGTTGAATTGTTTCTGTGATGCTGCTTTTTTTCACCACGTATACCAAACTTTATATCTTTATATATTTTCTTAATTTCTCTTATAAATTTGTCACTGATTCCCTTTTCCTTTTGTTTATATTCCAGAGCTTCTCTATTTATTTTATCAAAAGCTTCTTCAAAGTCAGCAAAAAACATATATACCCTTCCTCTTTTCTTGTTCAAATATTTATCGATTATAGTCTTTATTATAAATATGTTATCTACAGTCTGTCTTCCTTTCCTAAAACCTGCCTGGCATTCCGATATCTTTTTTTCATTTTCTGCCCATTCCCTTAGTGTATCTGCTAAAATTCCTGTATACACCTTCCCTAGTATACATAGTAGACTTATTCCTCTATAGTTCTCAGGCCTATTTACTCCTTCCTTCCCTTTATAAATTGGTACCATCATACTTGTTTTCCAGCTTTCTGGTATGTCATTTTTTAATTTAATTTTGTTTAATAATTCTGTCATTATTTCCAATCCTCTTTGATTTTTCCCGTATTTTCTCTCCAAAATTCTCTGGTATTCCTCTATTCCTACTGCTTTCCCTATCTTTATATTTCTTAGCTGTAAATATACTTCCTGGGTTGATATTTCTCTATCTAATTTTTTGTTTGTATCACCTCCTGTCCAAAGATTCTATGTTCTAACCTTATCTCTCCCTTTCCCAATCAGGTTTTTAAAATACCCACTCAGTTGGTGTGATTTTGTTTTTTCCCCTCCTTTCTTGTTCACCCTTCTCACTATTTCCCATATATTTTTTACTATCTTTCCTTTCAATTGCCACTTTAGGTTATTTTCCATATCTTCTTACCATTCTTTTTTCTTTGTCTCTAACAAGAATTTATATCCCCATTTGTAAATCATCAAATTCTGCCTGTCTTCTTCCTTTTCTGAACCCCTCCATTTAACAAGTTCTTTGAAAACCTTCTTTTTTGCATTTTCACACTCTTCATAATACCATCCCTTGTTTGTCTGTACCATTCCCTGTTTTATCTCCATAATCTGTCCCTGCTCTTTTTACTAATAGTTCCATTAACTCTAGCACTTTCTCTGCTTTTCCTTCATATAGGTTCATCTTTATTCCATGTTCTATAATTTGGCTTACCTTTGAATTTAAATCATTTGTGAATTTTCCTTCTAGTTCGTCCTTCCATTTATAGGTTTTTAATCTCCTTATCTGTGTTACTCCTTTATCTACTTCTTCCTGTTCTCCTAGCTGTAATTCCATTGTTAACAGGAAATGGCTGCTATTTACTATCTCATTTCTGATACTAAATTTCCTAATTTTCCCCTCTGATTCCTCAATACATAACATATAGTCTATCACTGATTTAGTAATTCAGTAAATTCTCCTTCTTTGTCCTCTCCTATTGCCCCGTTACATATTAGCAGATTGTTTATTTCACAGAACTCCAATAACTTCTTTCCTTCCTCATTTATTACACTATTCCTACTTTTACTTTCTCTTACTTTGTTTTATTCTCCTTCTCCTATCATGGCACTTCCTAGTAATCTATAGTTTTACCTCCCTAAACTTGCATTAAAGTCTCCCATTATAATAAACTATATTTCTGGTGACTTATTTCTGATTTCTTCCATGTCTTTGCCTATAAGTTTATACAGGTTATTCTCATAAAAGTTTGATGTTTCTGGGGAGTTATACCCTATACCGATTGCAATAATTACATTTATTTTATTTACTTGTTTTATCAACATCCAAAGAACCTTGTTAACCTTGTTTTTCTATCATTCTGTTTCAACACTTATGCCCATGTCTTTTCTAACAAATATACCAATTCCTCTTGAAGCTTTTCCTTTTTCATTTCTTTTACTAGCACTTTCATTTATAAACTTGTAATCCTTTAAACTCTCTTACTTCCCTTTCTCCTAACCATGTCTCTACCACCCCTACAATGTGATGCAGTAATTTGTATCACAAATTACCTAAATGTAAATAATGATTGTAATATGAATATGCATTTTTATGTGACATTGATTTCAGATGTTTATTAATTGTAATTATTATTGGGAAATAAGTTTATAGGGCCTTACTGAAACTGTCAATAATAGCGCAATAATGCAGCGAGGGGGGTGAGCTGTTTATCATTATTGGAAACAAGGAAGTTACGTAATGTTCGCGCGTTTTTTCCGTTTAGAACCTTCTGGAATGTTTCCCTAAAGCATATGTATTCATAATTTTCATTGGATATTAAAATTGACGCTAATGTTGGCGCGTTTTATTAGCCAATAGTAATTCATTTATAATCTTTAGGCGTATCTGATTGCAGGAGTATAAATAGGCCAAGTTAGAGGTAACGTCCGTCAGTCCTTCAGTTCGCCGAAAGCATTCATACATTACACGTCGTCATACACTACACGTCGTCATACACTACACGTCCTCTTCAGTCAGTCAGTTCGTCGAAAGTATTAGTTCGTCATACATCGGATATAGATTCACAAGTTACGAAAATCTAAAGTATTATAAAGTTAATTATACACAAAGTTGAAGTACGTGAATTAAAAGTGATCAGTAAGAAGTATTATAACAGTTTCATTTTGGCGAGTATCCAGATCAATATGTAAAAGTGATAGTGAACGTGTTCGACAATAAAAATTATAAAACAAATTTCTTCATCAGTGTAATTTTTGGATAAAAGATTCCTTTCCGCTTCACAACCTGTATAGAGACACATGTTCGACCCAAGATAAGATAATAGCTAGCCGGAGGACATTTGAAATGAAATTAAACAAAAAAGCTAACACTGATGCAAATTGCTAACACAAGATGGAGCTACGAACCTAACAAAGAATGACGTCACAAGATGGCTTCAACACTGATGTAAACAAACATTATAATTAAATACCATTGCAAGTTGGCTACCACAACGTGGGGCTACAATTAATGTTAAATGAAATAACAAATACCGCATCAAATTGACACCCAGAACGTGGGGCACAATAACCAGGAAAGGAACACGATGACCAGGAAAGAAGCAAAGTAACCAGGAAAGTAGTAGAGTGACCAGGAAAGGAACCAGGACGTGGAACGAATGCAGCAGTGAAATGATCTACAAGACGCAGATTCCAAACTACAGGACAACAAAACGACGTGGACTCATCATAACACAATGCAGAAGCGACATATAACCTAGGAGAGAGGGGCAGAAAGCTGGACATCAATGTAACAGCAACAGACAGCATCACAAAGGTTAGAGTATCGTAATTTTTTTTAGAAAACAAAATTGTAACCTACAAATGTACTTAAGGAGTGGTAGGATAAAGAAAACAATGGCTACTAATAATACAGAAGAAATAATTATGGAGGGAGATAATGTAACAGTTAGCTGTAATTCAATACAGGTTACAGAAAATAGCCCAAACTTTTTAGGATTTGAGGATGAAAATGTTAGTGCAGAAAGTGAGAATAGAATAGCAGGAAATGTTTATTTTGATGCTAGTATGATGATGGAAATGCTGAAAGATATTGTTAAAGAGTATGAGGGAAGATCTTAGTAAGAAAATAGATCAAAACAGGGAAGATATTGATAGGAGTTTAGAACAAAAACTAACTCAGAATAATGATAAATTAGAAAAATTAACTCAGAGTAATGATAAATTAAGGGAAGATATGGAAAAGAATAATAAAGAATTGAGGGAAGATATTAGTAAGAGTATTACAGATCAATTAAGGTAAGATATGCAAAAGAATAATAGGGAATTGAGGGAAGATATTGGTAAGAGCTTAGAACAAAACAGGAAATCAATTGAAAATATTGGTAGGAGTAATGAGATATTAGAGCAAAAAGTAGATCAAAGTAGTGGAGAAATTGAAAAGAAAGTTATGAAGCTAGATAGTAGTATGCCACAAATGAGAGATGAAAATGAGGAAGTAATAGCAAGTGAGATAGGAGAAATTTCAAAGAAAATGCTAGACATGAGCAGAGAAAGAGATAACAAAGAAAGTGAGGTTAATACTAAAAATGAACATGTTGATGTAGAATGTACCGAGTCAGGTAGTACAATGAGTATCATTACAAGTGAGCTAAGAGAGATAAAAGAGGTTATGAATGTAGATGTGAATCAGGCGCAAGTTAATTTCAGAGGGGAGATATCAGAAATACAGAATGAGACAGTAATGCAAAGAAATAAATTGTACCAAGCTTTTCAGAATGAAAACTCCAGTCCAGTACAATTTAGTACAGATTTGTCAGAGTATTCTCAAGTTAAAAAGATAGCAGATGAATTGAAAATGAAAGTTGTTAAAAGATGTGTTGTTCAGGAAACTTTAGATTGTTTTCAAATATTATCAGGGAACGAAATTTCATATGAATATAAGAGGTTATCCATTAACAAAAATTTGAAGGTTAGGATACGGCTACGAGTAATGTTTAGCCACACACAATTTGATCCAGGAGGGTAAATAGCAATGAGATGTAAAGTAAATGCTGGATAGTTAAAGATGACTTGCAGAGAAATGTATTGGAACGTAAGAGGGTTAACTATTTATATATGTCATTTGAAAAGAGAAATAAATTATAAAAAAAAAAGAGAGAAATGTTTAAAAAAAAAAAAAATAAATAAATTTTTAATAACTATAACAGTATTTGGAAATTAAGAATGCAAAGATTGAAACTTAATATGATATTAAATTAAAAGTACGTAAATACAATTCCATGAGTATTGTTAAAATAAAGTACAAAATAACAAAAATGGGTAAAAATAATTAAAAACAAATACTTATGTAGCAAACAGAAAATTGGAAACAGAGTCCAGATTTAAAAGATATAAAATATATTTGTGTAAAGGGTGAATATTTTTGGTAAATATGTTTAATAATTACAAAAATTCTTGAATGCCTAAATTTTGTCAACAATGTAAGAGAGTAAACCATTTTGAAACAGTAATTAAATAATTCAGGGTACAGTATTGGCTATATAAAAAAAAAAAAAAAATTGTAATGTTAGATTAATGTTTAAACAAATTAAACCAGAGCCAGTAAGTAGATAACGAAAAAAAAAAAAAAAAACATATGTCGTGTATTAAATACGTGTGAAGTGTTAAGTGAAAGTGATAGCGTGTGTTCCAAGATTTAGGAGACTAAAAACACAATTATAAAATTTCCAAACAAGTTGTAAATATTTATAATTATGTTTCTAGTGGGGCATATGATGCAGTAATTTGTATCACAAATTACCTAAATGTAAATAATGATTGTAATATGAATATGCATTTTTATGTGACATTAATTTCAGATGTTTATTAATTGTAATTATTATTGGGAAATAAGTTTATAGGGCCTTACTGAAACTGTCAATAATAGCGCAATAATGCAGCGAGGGGGGTGAGCTGTTTATCATTATTGGAAACAAGGAAGTTACGTAATGTTCGTGCGTTTTTTCCGTTTAGAACCTTCTGGAATGTTTCCCTAAAGCATATGTATTCATAATTTTCATTGGATATTAAAATTGACGCTAATGTTGGCGCGTTTTATTAGCCAATAGTAATTCATTTATAATCTTTAGGCGTATCTGATTGCAGGAGTATAAATAGGCCAAGTCAGAGGTAACGTCCGTCAGTCCTTCAGTTCGCCGAAAGCATTCATACATTACACGTCGTCATACACTACATGTCGTCTTCAGTCAGTCAGTTCGTCGAAAGTATTAGTTCGTCATACATCGGATATAGATTCACAAGTTACGAAAATCTAAAGTATTATAAAGTTAATTATACACAAAGTTGAAGTACGTGAATTAAAAGTGATCAGTAAGAAGTATTATAACAGTCAGTTTGGCGAGTATCCAGATCAATATGTAAAAGTGATAGTGAACGTGTTCGACAATAAAAATTATAAAACAAATTTCTTCATCAGTGTAATTTTTGGATAAAAGATTCCTTTCCGCTTCACAACCTGTATAGAGACACATGTTCGACCCAAGATAAGATAATAGCTAGCCGGAGGACATTTGAAATGAAATTAAACAAAAAAGCTAACACTGATGCAAATTGCTAACACAAGATGGAGCTACGAACCTAACAAAGAATGACGTCACAAGATGGCTTCAACACTGATGTAAACAAACATTATAAGTAAATACCATTGCAAGTTGGCTACCACAACGTGGGGCTACAATTAATGTTAAATGAAATAACAAATACCGCATCAAATGTTCATATTTTTCATTACATTTTGGATTTCCCTGTTGTATATCTTACTCTTCATGCCTTCCGATGTTCCAGAACATCAAATTTATCCCCTTTCCCTATTTGTTCCTTGGTTCATCCTGATATTTACATTTCTCCATTACTTTTCTAAACCAGTAATTCTGGGTACCAGTTCATACCTCTTTCCTACCTCTGTTGCATTACCCTCCATTCCCTCAACTCTATTATTTGTAACCCTCTCCTTTTTGCAATTTCCTCCGCTTGGCTAACACTTTCCACTCTTAATAATTCCCCACTTATCACTTGCATCTCTCCCTCCTCCGCACACGCATTTCATTCTGCATTGCTTTCTTTTGTCCTCTTGGCTCCTCCCCACTTTCCCCTCCTTGCATCGCTTCCCCATTCGTCACATGTTCACTCCTCTTCCCCCTTTCGCCCTGCTGGTTTTCTTCTGCACTCCTTCCCTGACTGCTTCCCGTGCCTACTGTTTCTGATGTTTTCCCCTCCTTTCTACAGGCTGCCAGCTCCTGTTCGCTCAGTTATTTGACTTGAATGTGCTCTGGGCCATTGCTTCTGTTGATGTTCGCACATTCTTTCTTGTTCATTCCTCTGTATGCTCATACTCCATTCCTTGCCTTCCAGGAATAATTTTAATCCTTTCAAGAATGCCTTCTCCCATCTGCTCTTGCTTCTTTCATCCTGGATATTAGTTCCTTTTCCAGAATTTGTTACTTTCTCATGTAGTCTTGCTCTATGAATATTCTTGTCTGGCATTGCTTAAATTTTTCCTCTTTTTTTCTCATTGTCATTAATTTTAGTATACTGGGTCTAGGTTTTCTCACTCTTTTTCCAATTTGGAACATGTCCTCTATCTCCCAAACAAACATTTTATACCTAGCCCTTCTTCCATATTCTCGTATACTATTTCTTCTAGCTTCGGTTTTCTTCTGCCACTCCGAAAATTATGCTGCTCTTTCTCCTCTGCCCTGCTTTGAATCTTTTCTCTCCATCTTCAATTTTCCTCCTGCAATCCATTATCTGCTGTTCCATCTCTTCTCTTTGTCTCTTCATAACCTCATCGAGTTGCCTCGTATTGTTATCTATTTTTTTGTCTAATTCTTTTTCAAGCGCCTTTAGTGATTCCATTGGCCGGTCCATTTCCAGCGAACCGATTCTGCTCCACTCCACCAATTACAAGTAGCATCAAGATTATCATTATCTTTCCAGTTTTCGCAACCTTTCTTCTCCCGAAGCTGCTTATCTGTGCTCTATATGTTTCCGTGTCTACATCCATTGTCGCATCAGCTCTCGCTCTGCACAACCTTCTCCTACCACTGTCAGCACCAGATTCCAATGCATTTTTAATGAGTCATATTCCAATATGCTTTGATATAGAAGTGAAGCTAGAGTGATTAAAAATGTATTTTGAATATATAATTTGTCAAAATACTTCACTGTATTTTCCCAAAAGAGAAGACTGCAAGCTCCGTTAATCCTAGGAAAATAATTTGTTAAATACAGACAATTTCTATCCATAATTGGTGATGAACAGCAGAAAGCAGCAACTACTTTTCCATTTATAAACAAGACTGTCTTTGAACTGCCTCTGTGGTATGATGGTCAGCATGCTAACCTTCAAATTCAGAGGTTCCAGGTTCAGGGTGAGAAGTTTTCTTTACCAGGATTATTCCCTATGCTTCCTAGAGTCTGGAAGTGGGAATGAGAGTGTGAATGTGTGTGTAAATTTTATTTAATAACCCAAAGATCAAAACCACTGTAAAGCAAGTAAACATCGTTGCCAATGAGCAATAGCTCCTAATATTAAAGCCACCGTGATGTTAAAAGGTGGCATATAAATGAATGAAGGGGAAAAGAAAACATCCTCATTATTTCATAACTGTTTCCCCTTCTTTTGATTTACCTGTAACTGTGAATGTTAACCTCTTAAAATGGTCTCTTGTCATTTCACTCTTATTGAGGTAGAGGTGAGTTCGTACTGGAATGTCAGGCATTGAACTTGGAATCCAATGGGTTTTCCTAAAAAAGAAAAGAGGAGAAAAATGTACATTAGAATGCATTATTCTCTTTTTAGTAGCACAAAAAGATGTAATACTCTATCTCATTAAAATCAAACTTTATATAAGCAGAAACAACTGCTCACAGATATCTTGATTTCACTTTTGTAACAACATGTAAGGTTCTACAGAGTGTAGCACATTGGTTATTTGTGTTGCTTCTATATAAAATTCTCTGTTATGAGGTTTTATACTGAAGTTAAGAACATGTTTTTGAAAAAAATTGAGATACAACAATTTCATTGTTAACTGTTTTTCATTAATCTGGGTTATGCTCAGAACATACCATGTAAACAAAATCTTACTATTAAAATCATTTTACAATTCACTGAGCTATTTGCTTGAGCATTATAACAATTAACAGTCTTTCTAATCACTATCTCCATAGAAGATAAATATATTTGCATCTATAAATGGGAAGCAATACAAAATGCTAATTTAAATTATTGTCACTCCAGAAATGTAAATTGTTTCATCATTCTTTTGTGTCACAATCTTTATTCATGTTTATATTAAAATGAACTTATCTTCATTCTTAATAATATTTGTTGAGATCAAATGAATATTAAGAATAAATAATTAACAGTGTATTCTTAACTTTAACACATGGATTTTATTTGGTGCATAATATTACTATGATTAGGCCCAATGTGTGAATGAATTATCAGTCAACTACTTCAGTACAACCTTGATAGAAGTGTTATGATGTATTCAGATTTTCCTGTTTGTACGGAGGCGAGGGGGAAAAAAAAAAAACCTCACACCTTTAAAAGCATATGTAATTTAAAACCCAAAAATGTTATGTGTAATATCTGGCTAATCAAATATCATAAATAGTTACTAAAACATATAACAGTTACCATTTATGCTCTAGTTTAAAAAGCAATCATTGTGTACAGTCTTTTATAGAAGACATTTTAAAAATCCTGCTATGTTTCTGAGACATTAATTTTCTTCTCACTTTCACCCCATCTAATTGCAGACAGTTGCTGAACCCTGCATGAAATGATGTGAATGGGATTTCTGCAATAGTAATAACATGTTACAGTAAAAGCCTGATATAGCATGGTCTGATTTACTGCAACTTCATGTTTAATGTGGGGAAAGTATGTCCCCCAGTAAAAATTATAAGATATACAATAAATTTAGTGAAGGAATGTTCTCTTCAAGATGATGTGTACAATAGAAATTGTTCCATCTCTGACTTCACAAACAAAGATGTTCAAGTCCACAGGTTCTTTTTGCATCCCAACATAACTATTGAAGACTTGATAAGTGGGTCGGCATTGACAGCAGCAAGCTGGTTTCAGAATAACTGTGAAGCTATCATCATGTTATATGAAATGAAAATAATTGTAAAAATGAAGAAAATGACAAGGTAGTTCATATGTAAAAATTGAAGCTAGTAACAATGAAGCAACTACACAAATATATTATAAATTACTTATAAATATTTAATGACATTGCTTCACTTAAAATGTAAAGATTGAAAACATAAAATATGTGATAAAAATGTCATAGAGGAGAAAGAAAATATTCCAAATGTTACTGAAGTGATATATCTGTAATTAATGTAATGGCTTGATTGAACAGGCAAAGTGAATCAAACAATATTTGCCTCCTCCATCTTATCAATATGTTTATGAAATAAACTGCATAGATAGTGAGTGTTTTATATTACAATATTAAAATTCATTTAGAGGGATATAGTGCATTAAATTACTGGCTTTACTCATCTCCATGTGATGACTTGTTATTTCCTTAATGTTTGGACTATAATCACATATTCTGGTTCAGCTATAATGCGGGTTAATTATACCTCCTACAATTGTATTTGAAATGCACGAAAACACATTTGAGAAAGGATAAGTACAATATCTTTGTTTAGGCAGAGAATAGTACTGTGACACTGAATATGTAAAAGCAATTGCTGGAGGCTAGCATTTAATTATAAACAAACATAGGGCTCGTATAGCTTATGAGGACACATCTTCCAAGAATTTCTTATTGCAATAAGGTTTTCTAAAAATAAACTATTTAAGAATATTTTAGTAGTTTCAATAACTCAAAGAAAGGCAAAGAAAAAAGTTGGTCAAGTTGTTCTATCAAAAATACTGCAACAAAAATTCAAATCTGTTTGAAAAAGCATATGAGACAACCTTTGAAAAGAAGTATGTAATCAAGTTTAAGTGCAAAAATTAGATACAATAAAGTGTAATCATAATTAATGAGTTGGTGCACACTCTCAACTTATTTTTTTAGATACTAGGTCTAGTTTTGTGAGCTGTTGCTCCCATCATCAGCTAAGGACCGACTGGAGTCTAGATGTGGGATCTTGCTTAATCTGAGTGTTAAAATTTTCAAACACAGCAATAACAGTACAGCACTTTCAATGTGGGAAAGAATATGCATCACCAAATAGTGATCGAGCACTGAACTTTGAAATCCTGCTAAGAGACAATTTAGACAGCTCCAGTTTCGCCTCATCACCAATGCCAAGCAAGATTCCAAAACAAGACTTCAGTCAGTCCTTAGCTGATAATGGGAGCAACAGCTCTTGAAACTAGTCCTAGAGGACACAGTCTTATTAAGTGTTACATACAAGTATGTGTGTGTTTTGCTCTGCTGTTATCAGAGAGAATGATAACCAGGACATTTAGCATAATTTTTTTATCAGTTTAAATAAATGATGTCTCTTCAGCTCTGCTAGTTTACTAAAATATTTAACTACAGCAATAAATGCTGAAATATGCCTTTAAGTGCAGCTCTCAGAATATTTTACTAATTATTACAACAGGCATAAAAGTAATATTACCTCAGTACTCCAAGGTTACACTGTATGTCCAAACTTAGGAGGATCATTATCATTGTTGTCATATTTCAAAAGTTTGAGTAGTAGTACAGAATTATTTTCCTTGTAATACGAGGATCACTATGAAAGCTTTGAGATCTATAAACAATAATTTTTTTTAAAATTATTCTGACGCACTTTCTCACAGTATTCACTACCACACTATATACACTTTTGCATTCGCTGAAACCACTTCTGGAAGCACTCCTGCCACACATTTTCTTCGATGGCTACAAGCTCCCCTTCATAGATGGTAACAGCTCCTTCAGGGGTTGAAAATCTCTTTCCACGTATGTGATTTTTTTACCATTGAGAACAGAAAAATATCACATGAAGCCAGGTCGGGGCTGTATGGTGGATGAGTCATAAGTTTGACCTCCGTAGACTCCAGGAACTGAATGGTGATCTTGGCCATGTGTGTGGATGCATTGTGATGGAGAAGGATCCTTTGCAGTCCCGTTCTTGAAGTTTGGTAGGCAAACCGTGGTGTATCAATTAGCAGTAACTGTCCTTTGCTCCTCCAGAGGAATAGTTGCCACATGACCACCCTTTGAGAAGAATGAGGCAACCATTTTCTTGCCGACACTTTGGGACGCCTCACTTTTGTCGGTGGATTGTCATCAAGAGAGATCCACACTGCTGACTGTTGCTTGGTCTCCAGATCAAACTAATAGATCCAGGTTTCGTCACCTGTGACAATGTCAGAAACCCATCTAGAGTCCCCTCCTCTGAATCTTGTCAGCATTTCCTCACACCGTTCAACACGGGCATGTTTTTGTTCTTCTGTCAAATTGTGAGGCACCCGTTGGGATGAGACTTCCTCACATGAAGGAATTCATGCAGGATTTTCAAAACTGTTGGCTGCCTCAATTTCTTTAAATCCCACATGATTGTTTTCGTGAAGCACTTTCTCAATGGCTGTAATGTTTTCCTCAGTCATCTCATTGCTGGACACCCGCTTCTCTCATTTTTTCAGATGTTCAGTCCCTTTGAAATTCCTGAAACTATCAGAAAACTGTGGCATAGGAAGGAGCAATGTCCCCAAAAGCCTGTTGCAAATGTCCCAAGACTTTGGCACTGGTTTAACCCACTTTTAAAGTCATAGAAAATCATTGAGCAAAAATGCTCCCTCTCCAGCTCCATTGCAAGAACTGACTACATGTGTGTCATGGGTTGTTCATCCTTGTGCTGCTGGAATTCCTGAAGTGGGAGTGTCACTCCTGATACCATTTATTCACAAAGAATGGGACTAATCCATCCTGTAGTCCATTCAAGTTGGTCATCTTCATTTTCTCATATCTCAAAACCTTTGTAGTGACCCTCGTAATGAAATATTTACAATATAAGTATTTAAGGCAGACTTTTGTGACAGTAATGTGGTAATGTGTACAATAATTTGGTAATTTGAGTTATTTTATTTGCAATTACATATGACATATGGAAAACGTTTTTAGGAGCTAATTGCTCCAATAATCAGTCAACTTGGAACTGATGATAAGAGGTTTTTTTGAAATTGAGTTTTTTTATTTATGGACGCTCTTTAACTACTATGGTTCTTAGCGTCCCATTCTATATTGGGCGTGAAAGACCGGAAATTTTGTTCAGAGGCCTCTTATCAGGCTTGAGGTTCTTTTACGTGCCGTAAATTTACGACACGGGGCCACTGGCTTTTCTTCCCTTCCAAAGGAAGCCGTGCTAAGGATTTTTACGCCCGAAAAAATCCATCACCCTCCACCGGGTTTGAACCCGCAACCTCGGGATCTAGAGGCTAGCATGATACCACTAGTCCATGGAGGACGACATGATGATGGAGGCGATTAACTCCTAAAACATATTTGTCTTAAATTATAAATAAGTGATTTAAGTGTCATAAAACTTGATTCAAATTACCAAATTCTTTAAAAAAGTTGAATTCACACCAACGATAACATTTTAACAACAAAGCTTCTCATTATGTTTTAAACAAGTGAAACGTGAAGGGGGCACTCATGTAAGAGTTTTATCTTTTATTTGTTAATACCTTTTCATTTTGTTTTTAGCTTTGTAACGCTCCTTTTTAAATTTGCCTTGGTAATATTAACTTGTTAGAAAGTATATTTGTTCTTAAGCATCTAATATATGGTAATGTTTTGTCTAAGCATGGGTATATGAAAGTACTTTTTAGTGTTGTTAAAAGACAAAAAAACTGAAAACAATGCAACTGTATCAAGTGATGATCACTGAACAAAGAGGAGTCATGATGATGCAACTTTAAAAAGTTGAAATCCTTGTATCTAGAAGTTAACTTGGTACGACATTCACATAGTGATTGCAGGTTTATGTTATTAAGATATAGAAATACAAAACATGTTCAGTGAAATTGCCGAAAAGAGCTCATTGGTTTATTACGCTCTAACCACTGAGCTACCATAGCAACATGCTAGCAGGACACTAAATTCTCCAACTGACTCGCATTTTTCCCAGTAAACTAAAAGGAGATCTCAAATTATTTGGAGATGACATAACCCAATGGCAACTTACAATGCCATAAAAAATTTTGGGCTTCAAAGTTTAACCTCCATTAGGTCAGTTAATGAATTAATTGTTCTTCCACCTAACCACTGGCTAGTTAATAAAGACTATTTTTTCTAGTGAATATTTTATAAAAATTATATTATATGTTATCTGTAATTAGGTTGTCACAACCCCAGATGTTCATTAACTTCCACATTTTGTATGCATTCAGGCTCTGGCTGCTTTTCTACCACTGCTACTTTTCTACCACCACTAAATGATATTAATACTGCAAAATGCACAATAAAATATTCTTGTAAATTTAGGTGATTAAGATTAGAAAACTATCTATCCTATGGTTATTTCATTCACATAGAGTATATATACATATATTTGTAAATTGGGTGTTGCATAGTATTTTTAAATCTACTTGCCACTAAAATTTAAGAAAATAATCTACAGCTTTTAAAAAATGTATCTTGCGCAGTTACATGTTTCTGAAAGTCAGTTTATACAAAGAGATCCCCTGATTATTAAAAT
The DNA here is from genome assembly GCA_030765065.1 of Deroplatys truncata. Taxonomy (NCBI): domain Eukaryota; kingdom Metazoa; phylum Arthropoda; class Insecta; order Mantodea; family Mantidae; genus Deroplatys; species Deroplatys truncata. The sequence continues at coordinate 124,504,080 of CM060978.1, forward strand.
GTAATAACAAAATAATTCATTGATATTGTAATGAAAATAAGCTAGAAACAGTAATGTGTATTGAATTTATTTAAAATTTAAATTTATTTAAAAAAATAATTCATATTTATATTACACATTTACAACTTTTATATGCAAGTATATGGGGCAATCCTGGAAACCACTCAACTGATTTTGACAATTCTTTCACTATTGAAAAATATTATTCATCCTGAAGGATACAGACTGAAAGACAGCTTCTAATTTCAACTTCTAAATGACTAAAAAGAATGTGAAAGGTCTGGATACTGCAATACGAATATCTGTGGTCTTAAAGGAACACACTTAGAAAAGATGCTTTGACCTTTTGTTGAGAATGCCATGGAGTATTTTTACTCAACAGAAAATGCATGTAAAAATTAATTTATTTATTGATATATATATATTTATTTAAGAACTCAGAAAAAAGAAAAGCAGAAGAAAATTAAATCCTGGTTGTATTGGTACTATCTTTCACAAAAGTAAATGGTCAACTCCAGCGCAACCTTTGCAAAGGTTGCGTTGGTCACCTAATTCTCAAACGTTCTTGCATAGATGGTATCAGAATGAAATTTGTCATATGCTTCCCTTGCTGTGCAAGGTGGCAGCCATCAGCTAACCTAGCAGTTTTGAAAAGCAATATTTCTGTAATCATTGCAAACTAAGAGCAAATATTGCAAATTCAACTTCAGTACACCTGAAGAAAGTATGTGGTTAATGTGTTTTGATTAAGTAGTGGACCAGAAGTAAAAACGATTCCAGTGTTGGGTGTTTTGCTTACAAACGTAAGTTTAATCACCAACACGTTGCTTCTGTGCTTAGAGTAGCTGAACTCGTTAAAGCGTGTTACTGCTGATCAACAGTAGTGATGAAATGTGGATCGAGTTCCATGTAATGTACAGCTTTTTTCTTTCATTTTTTGGGGGATCATCATTATTTATATAACCTGTACCAATTAATATAAAATTATACAAACTAATGGAACCTCTTTCTAATAAAGCTCCTCCTTGAAAGCAGTAAATTATATGGTTATTTTTATTTTGCATAGTGTTGTAATTTTGCCCACTGTCTTACAAAACGCTGCAATACGATTGAGATTTTATAACTGAATACTTTATAAAATATTAATTGCAATTGCTGCAAATAACTACCTCAACTGTCAACCACTCCTCTGAAATTAATAACATTTTACTTTAAATACCCACATTCAAAGGCATCTCTCTATAAATCTCGAAGACCATTACCATGTTAAAGAATTTACTTCATGTTAATGTTTACATTAGCTTACATGGATGTAAGGAAGCATCATTATATCTTCTTCGTGTTAAAATGTCTCGACAAACAAGGAAATTAAAATGTTTCAGGCACAAGAAACGAAAATACATATTTTAGAAATTTTGAGTGAACTCAGCATGATTACATTCCTTTATATGCAGTTAATTATGCAGTATTACGACACAAATGCCATTCTATATGAGAATCGAAAGCAATGAATTTAATACATTACATATCATGGGAAAGCATTTAATAAAGGAAAGACTGTATTAATGGCTACAAAAATGTATTGTTGGATGACAGTGAATAAAGTAATTAATGATGTATTAAATAGAATACAAGGCAGTTGTAGATTACATGAATGTGAAACAACCGTTTGCACCTAGCAGCTTTACCATTTTGTTTATTTCCAAGCGTTATATGATTTGGCATGTCCCCATTAACTCAATTTCTATAAGTGTGTCTTTATCCTGACTCTCCATTCCAGATAAAAGAATCTAGATAAATTAAAGACGTTTGTTAATTTTCCATTTCAGAAAATAAACATGTGAGAGGCAAGGATGGAACCACCAATAGCTGGCACTTTTGGATTCTATGGATAACGCTGGAATGGCCTCAGCTATTCCTCAATCAGATAATTTACGCTCTATTCATATGATATTAAGTTTTATTCTGTTGCTAACTTAGCAACAAATTTCATTGCAAGGCATAAAGTTCATAGCACCCTGAGAAATTGTTTAAGTATTTTGCTTTTGTTTCTAGATATTCATTTACATTTATAAACGATAAAAAAAAAACATTATCTAGAAAAAAAAACATGAATTTCGGAATATAAGTTCCTTTAGTTGCTTTTATTAATGACAGACAAATGAAGATGAAATCATTAAAATGATGTAATAGTTCTTACATGTTCCCATTAATAGACATTTGAAAATAGTGTCCTTCAGATTCACGTTCATACATGACAGAGAATTCAATACTGAATATGTGGTGATTTACAAGCAACAATTGATGTTATAAACTTAAAATAGATTATACCTAGTAGGTATTATAGTTCAATAATATTAACTTCATAATCAAACACTCCACCTTGGCGTAGCAGTAATATGTCCACTTTGCAAAATGTAATCTTGTTTGCAATGAGTCAGTAACCATCTTTTTTTCAGGGTTTTCATTATGGATCAGTTTATTTATTTTGAGCACTCATAATCACTCATTCACCTTGTTAGATCCCAGTTGTTGCTAGGTATACTTAATTATCAAAACAAAGAATCATTGGTATTATTATATCCAACAGAATAGTTGAGGGAAAGAAGTATATGCTAGTCTTGAGCATGTGTTTTGTAAATAAGACAAATCATGACCACTGCACCAACAAAGCAACAGAAGTCATTTTTATAGCTGTTAATATTTAGGCTGGCCTAAAATTTAAGGATCATCTGAAAAATAGTAGACCACCTCTATTAAGACAACTTCCTTTAACTTTCAGGAACTTTAATGAAAATAGCCTTTCAGGCTGTGATGGTTTTAAAAAACTTAATTATAATTAACATTTGGAGTGCTAAGCAAGCAGTGGAAGAGAGTGGACGTGTGAGGAGGAAGCTCCTGGAGTGGATGAAAGAGGGGCTTAAGTAACCATGGGAATTGGTACTGAGGTGTATAGAGCAAGAATTGGAGCATTTAACAAGTTAAAGTGGAAGGATTCTAAAACAAACAAAGGTGTAGAAGAGATGACAAACATGTTTCTTCTCACATGTATAATAGGTATACTATTGGTAATTGGTGGAGTTGAAATCAACCCTGGGCCAAATGGGGATTGAAACGTCATGGAACAAACGTTGGCATACATTAAAGATATGGATGAGAGATTAGGAATTAAACTCAATGGGATGGAAAAGGAACTAATAGATATCAAGGGAGAGATAAAAAATGAAATGCAAGATATACGAAATGAGGTACAGAAAGTTAAAAGAAGAGTTGAGCTGCTGGAAGAGAGACACCGCAGATTTAATCTGGTTATAGCAGGAGTGAAAGAAAGGAACGGAGTATGGCCTGTAGATGAGGTCAGAGAGATTATAGAAGGAAAGCTTGGTTTGAAGTTACAGGGCTGGGAGATTAGAGAAGCATTTAGAGTGGGGAGATCAAGAGGAGCCAGAATGATAGTTGCAAGATTTACGTCAGTGCAGTTTGTGTATGAAGTATTGAAGAAACCAAAGTTACTAAAAGGAACAAATATCTTTATAAACAGAGATTTATCGGTGGAACAACGGGCCTTGAAGAGGGATTTAATTCAGCAAATGATCTTGGCAAGAATGGAAGGGAAACGGGCCTTCATAAAGAATCTACGACTGTGGATTGACGGGCGCATGGTGACGGGATACAAAAGTGACTCAAGGGACAGTAGATGCCAGGAGCAGGATATTGATTCAGTGAAATACATCCGAGACCAGAGAATGCAGAGGAAGTCCAAAGAGCGATCGGAGACCAGAGGACAAGGATCGACACATGGAAGTTACATCACCGACACGTGGAGCTGGTGGAAAGAAGATGACGGTGTCGGAGACAAGGCATGGAGATGATGTAGCCAGAATGTCAGATCAGAGTGACGCAAGGACATCAGCTGGCAAAACAAGGAAAGTGATTTCACCAAGGAGGGAGGAAGCTAAACTGGCACGTGATCTGGCTGTGGGTAGGGCGGGGGCGTGGTCTCAGAGTGATGGAACGGAGGGAGAGGAAAGTATTGTGTCGACACCCAGTGGGAGTATACTGGTTTTGGACAGAAATTTAGCGGGTCCGTCAAAGGAGAAAACAGGAATAGAATTACAAAGTAGGAAAGTGTTGGACAGGTTTAGAAGTAGAACAGGTTCACAATAGGGAAAGGAAAAAGGAAGAAGGAAGATTGGGTTCTGGAATTGCGAGGGATTAAAAAATAAAATATTTACAGGGAAGTTGAGACATCTACTAGAAAAGGTAGATTATTTAGGGGTAGCAGAAACCTGGCTGAGGGAGGTAAATATAGAGGTTAAGGAATATACATATGTTGGAATAGAAGGGGAGGGGTTAGCAAGGAAGGGAAGAGCCTCTGGCGGAGTGGGTCTTTTTGTAAGACAATCCATAGGGAAAGTAGTAAGAGATGCTTGGTCCAGAATTAAAAATGTTTTGTGGATTATATTGGAAGATAAACTGATAAATGAGAAAATCATATGTTTAGGTGTAGTGTATAATGCACCAGCTCCCTCGCAATACCACAATCCTGAATTGTTGAAGGCGCTAGAGAGAGATATAAATAGGTTAAGAGAGAAGTACGGGAATACGGAAGTAATAATAATGGGGGATTTTAATATCAGAATAGGTGAAGGAGATGTGAATATAGAGTGTGATATGTTTGTTGGAAATGAAACACGTTCCAGAAGGGAGCAGTTCAGGCGAAGTAAAGATAAGTGTACTGATAAGTCAAGTGATGGTTTTATCGAATTTTGTGAAGTGAACGCTTTAGATATATTGAACGGTAAATATGGAGATGATTTGGAGGGAGAGTTTACTTTTGTTAATATGAACGGGCAAAGTGTCATTGATTATATATTATGGCCGATTAGCAAGGCGTATACAATAGAAAACTTTAAGGTACTAAACTTTGTATCTAATAGCTCCCACTTCCCGCTGGTAGTGGAGATTCAAAGGCGATCAGAGGAAGTACGGGAAGTCAGAAGGGAATGGGGAAAGAATACTAAGCAATATATTGAATGTAAATGGAGGGAGGAACAGAGGATAGAATTTAAACGAACATTAAATTCCAAGCATGGTCAAATATGTCAACAGGGAATGATTTTTATGATAAGGAACCAGGAAATAGAGAATGTAAACAATATTTTTAATATGTTAATGCAAAGAGCAGGGGAAGGGATGAGAAGGGGGAGGGGCAGGGTAATAAAGGAAATAGGGTGGTATGATGAGGAATGCAAAATAACAAAAAAGGTGATGAAACAGGCATTAGTAAGATGGAAAAAGAGAGGGTATGAGGAAGATAAGAAGGAATACCTAAAGAGTAGGAATTTATATAATGCACTATTAAAGAAAAGAAACAAGAATGGAGAAATAAAGAACAAAGTAATTTGATTAAAGTATTAAGGGAAAACAATGCCAGTAAGGTGTGGAGAGTGTTAAAATCCACGTACAATAAATGGTTAGTTAAACCAAATATCACTTCAGCAGATTGGATGGAGTATTTTAAAATGTTATTCGAGGAGGAGGGCTTTATCAAGATGAAGCCAGTGGCGGATTTTGGAGTGGGATACATAGATATATTAGATAGTGAAGTAAGAGATGAGGAGGTAGTGAAACAAGTGAAGGTAATGAAAAATAATAAGGCAACAGGTATTGATGGAATTCCTCCTGAGTTTATCAAAGAATGGTGTAGCGATGAGACTAGAGTAAAGATGTTTACTGATTTGTTTAATGTAATAAAAACCAAGGGGTATATACCGAAGCATTGGAGGAAAGCAATAATTCATCCTATATATAAAGGTAAGGGGAGTGTTGATAAGCCCAATAATTACAGGGGAATAGCATTACTTTCAAATGTTGGAAAGATTTTCACAGGGATTTTAGCTAATAGGATACAAAACTGGGTAGAGGAATATAATATCCTCTTGGAGTTTCAAATGGGTTTCCGTAAGAGGAGGAGAATGGTAGATAACTTATTCATAATTAAAACTCTGGTGGATAAGTATTTAAAAGAAAAAAGGGGAAAATTATACATGGCATTTGTTGATTTGGAGAAAGCGTATGACCGCATTGATTTAAATTTGTTGTGGCACAAACTTTTGAGGAAGGGAGTAAGCCAACAGATGGTGAATTTATTTAAAGCTCTATACAAGGACAACACATTTTGTGTGAAAGTAGGAGTTGGATTGGTGACAAAAGAAGTAAACCAAAGGAAGGGGCTACGACAAGGATGTAAATTAAGTCCAGTGTTATTTAATCTGTACATTGATGATATCCTCACTGAGATAGGAAGGAATAATAATTGGTTGCCTCCGATAATAAGGTATCAATCCCTGGGTTATTATTCGCTGATGATTTAGTGATAGGATCAGTTTCAACGATTGGTTTGAAGCAGTCCCTACAGCAAATGAATAAATACTGTGATGAGTGGAATTTGAAAGTAAATCAAGAGAAGACTCAAATTATAGTGTTTAAGAAAGGTGCCAAACTGAGCAAGTATGAAAAGTGGAAGAATGGAGAGAAGGAATATAAAGTGGTCAGAGACTGTATATATTTAGGGGTTAAAATGGATGGGGGTGGAAAATGGGAGAAACGGAAGAAACTGGTATTGACAAAGGGGAAAGGGGCAATGGCAGCGATTAGAGGGTGCAAATATAGAATACCAGATATAAATGTTAAATGGCTAGAGAAAATATATAACACAGTAATTGAAGCAAAAATGTTATATGGTAGTGAAATATGGGGAGTAGAACGAGGCTGGGAAGAGATAGATATGGTACATAGGAGTTTCTGCAGAGAAGTTTTAGGCCTGCCAAATGCTACAGTTAAGGAATTTGCTCAAATTGAAATGCAGAGAGTGGGGGGGGGAAGGGGTAATAATGGAGAGAGCTCTTAAATATTGGTACAGACTATTAAATTTAGAAGAGAAGAACTTGTTGAGGCAGTGTTTGGAATTCCAAGAAAGGAGCTTAAAGAAGAATGGGTGGAGTTATAGTATACAAACAAATTTGGAAAATAGTGGTCTAGGGGAAATCTGGAGAAGGAGGGAAAATAATGCTAAGGGTTTTTGGAAAGAAGCTAGGCAGAGGTTTGAAGATATAGAGATACAAAATTTATTTAGCAATATTGGGAACAAAAGTTCCTTGGAATCATATATATTAATAAAAAATGTATGGGCTAGAGAACAGTACGTGGATAACTCAAACAAGGAACAAAGAGAAAGTATTGCCTGGGCACGAGCAGGTGCATGGAGATTAATAGGAATGAGAAATGGGTTCCCACAGAATCAGTGCCCAATATGTGGGGAAAGAGAAGATTTAGAACATATCGTTTTTGACTGTAAAGGTACACAGCATTGGAGAAAGGAAGCTATAAATGGGAAATGGTTAAAACGGGACAGGAAAGTAGCTTTAAGCAAGATTTTTAACAAGGATAGTAAAAAGGTAGGAGAATACTTGTCCAAAGTTAAAAAGAAATGGTTATGGACAATAAAAAGAGATGTAAATTAATTTCATCAAGTGATGTTAAGTTATGTAATTATATTATTATTATTATTATTATTATTATTATTATTATTATTATTATTATTATTATTATTATTATTATTATATTATTACTATAAGATTATTATTGGTATCATTACTATTATTTTTACTACTATTTGTATTATTATCATCATTTTTTATGTTATAATAAGAGTGTAATATGGGTAGAATATGGCAAGATAACAGCTTGGGCTGATGTATAGCCATATTCTAAGGAAGATTGCTAGCACAAATAAATAAATAAATAAATAAATAAATAAATAAAATTAACATTTCTAGCATCAAAGTGCTTTAATGTAAGTGCCTCATTTGTTTTTGGTCTTTTGTGCAAACAAAGTGGTTATCACAGCACAAATTCTTATTATTAACATCTTGTAAACAGGCAGCACCACTAATGGTGTTGATTTCATTTACATACCCAGAATATAGCTTTCAATTAAGTATTGAAACATATTTTATAAAATATTGCTTTTCAAAACTGCGAGGTGAACTGATGGCTGCTGCCTTGCACAGGAAGGAAAGCAAATAACAAATTTGATTCTCATATCTATGCAAGAACCCTGAGAATTATGACTCTTTGCGCAGGTCGCGTTGGAGTTGACCATTTACTTTTGTTAAAGATAGTACACTATGTATGTGATACCTATTTCTTTGACACTTCATTCAAATACTGCAGATGTGTGCAGGATTCAGCATTGAAACCTAAGAGTAGCCTTTATTCCATAAATGTATGTAGTGAAGTTTCTAGATGCCAAAACCTTTTAATAATCCTTATGTAGGAAAGTTTTGCTCAATTTCCTCTGTGTGATATAATCAAATTTGTTATCAGTGTAGGCTTATCAATTATAAAGAGAAAATTAAATCCAACATAACATCAGAAATTCTTCAACAAATATTTATAATTAACAAGTACAAATTTTTCTCAACAGTTACAGACTATAGGCTATTCCCAAAATGTATAAATTGAGAGCCTGGGGGCAAAGAAATCTTCATATTTACCAATTCTGCCCCTATTTCATTGAATGCTAATGTCATGGGTTTCTGTATTATGTAAAAACTGTGGATTCTTCACTATGCCAAATAAAACTATGGAAGAAGTTCTAAAAGCTTAAAATTTCATACATTGTGATTATCTAACATTTACCTGACCATTTAAATATTCTTTCACTATTAAAATATAGTTATAGGCTATACAACACTTACAGCATTTGAAATGCAGCTGGGTAGAGGTTAAGAAAACCAGAAAAACAACATCTGCAGATATTTCATACGTTTCTGTGAATATCAGAAGTTTTTGTTTGTTATTAGGAGTGAAAATTAATTGGGTTTTATTTATGGACATTCTTTAACTGCTGTGGTCCTTAGCATCCCATTCTATATTGGGGGTGAAAGACTGGTAATTTTGCTCAGAGGCCTCTTTATCAGGCTTGATGTTCTCTTACGTGCTGTAAATCTATGACATCGGACCACTGGTTATTAGGAGTATCATGTGGACTTCAGCGTTTTATAAAACTGAAATGTTATTGTAATTTATACACTATTTACCCAGTTCATCCCTGAATATTTTTATCCTCATTTTGTGAAAGAGAATGATAGCAACCCTAACAGTAATTAAGGCATTTATATTACAGTCATGCCTTGGTTCTTAAGGTTTAGAAGGAGTAGTTAAGCAAAAGAATGAAAAGTATGAATATGGGATGATTACTTTCCACCATTGCGCTTGTTGGCTGCTTTTCATTTTCATTGAAGCTTCCCACATTTAAAGTCTCCTGCTGCTTATTACTATCACTGTCATATGCTTTTGACGAATGCTCATTCAATTTTGTAAAATCACCACTTGGTAAACATCAACACTGCTATAGTTGTTGGAACCTTCTATTTTGTACTAATGGTGAGAGGAACTTTGGAACAAATATTACAAATACTTACCATATGAAACTCAAAACAGGCATCAAGTATGGCAGCCCACAATATAGTTCATGCTTACAGTCCTCAACAATTTGCTTTGCTTGAGCTACTTCAGGTACTAATGATTTTAGTGAGAAAGGACTATTTTGATCCATATCTACAATCCAGTAACCTGATTCATTATTGCGCACTTTGGCTTCAGCATTATGATACACTCTGTGAGTGTGCTGAAATAAACATAAAAAACGTTATTAGTGAAAAAGGATTATTTCTTAGACTGAAAAACAGAAAAATGAAAACACCACACTGCTTCACTCTTTCTTGGTTCTTATCTTCAAGGGCTGATCAACAAAGTCTGAGACTGATTTTTTCCTGTAGCTTCTGTGATAGTTTCGTATCTGTAACAGAAATATTTGAAAAGAGCGGGTTTTTATGTATAATGTTGGTAGGTAGCAGCACTCTCGTATTGGTAGGTTGGTAATAATGCTCTATTTTGTAGACTCTACATGCATTTCGCATACCAGCTGCGTCTCTTTGCTGATGGAGGGGATGCATTTTTTAAATCGATTATCACCGGTGATGAGTCATGGCTGCATCATTTATGATCCTGAAGGAAAACAAGCCAGCACAGTGTGGAAATCGCCAGGTTCTCCAAACACTGAAAAAGGCAAAAGTTGTTCCATCTGCAGGGAAAGTGATGGTGATCACATTTTTTGACTGTAATGGAATGATTTACCAGCATGCAGTTCCCCATCACACTACTGTTACAGCAGCATACTACACATCAGTATTGGCTACACTGAGGAAGCACATTGCAAAGAAATGACCAGAGCTTTCTCGGCCTGGGTGGTGACTTCATCATGACAATGCACGGCCTCATGTCGCAAATCAAGTCATGCAGTTTCTGGCTCGACTCAACATTACCTGTGTACCACATCCACATTATAGCCCCGATCTTGCACCCTGTGACTTTTTTTATTCCCATCACAAAGGCAAAGCTTAGGGGTATTCGATTTGAGAACTCTGAAGCAGTGCTCAAGAAAAGTGAGGCGATTCTCAAGGACCTGACAAAGAATGGTCCGCAGCACATGTTCAAGGACTGGCAGAGACGCTATAAAAAGTGCATTGAAGTAGGAGGGGACTACTTTGAAAAAGATCATGTAAACATTGAATTGGAGTAATAAACATCTGTGAAAAAAAATCAGTCTCAGTCTTTGTTGATCAGCCCTCGTAGAACAATTTTAATGTCTTGTTGCCCACATCATCAGCTAGTGTTAACAATCAGATGTTCACCTATAATTCTCTGTTAGTATGATCAAGGATAAGATTCTCTTCCAATGAGATGTCAAAATGTATTAATTTCTCTTCAAATGTTTTGACAAATGTCCTGTATGTTATCAATTCTGTTGCCTTTTGAACAATTTAATAGATGAATTTTTTCTTCAGTCAGGTTTCCCAAAAATCATTAGCTGCTGCAGATACATTGGTTTCCTTGTTCTTTATGTTTCTAAAATGTTTCTTTGGGCCTATGTTTAGACCTCTCTGTTTTTCACATTTATTTTTGCTCACATTCTTTGTAACTGTGTTATTTTTTTTACTGTTAGCTTTTTTGTCAATTATATAGGATTTTAATAGTTTACATTTCTATTCCTGGTAGTAACAGAGGGCCAACACATATCATCAGGAAGGAACTTGGTGAAGTCTGGCACAAGTAGTCAACATGCAGCTGATGATGGAGGCAATGACCCTTGAAGCACGATCTTAATTATAAACAGCAAGTGAAGCAAGATGGCAAGTGTGATTCAAAGCTTTCATTAATTCTGATGGAGTTTGATGCTTATCCAACTTTCTACCATAATCTGAAGTACGAAAGAAAAAAGAAATAAAGTGTATGTGCACATGTGAACATGAGAGATCAACCTTTTCTAAAAATACTTTGCTGGGTGGGGATCTAAAAATGTGCATTTCTGTGAAATATTGAGGTCAGGGGATACAATACTTTCTCTACCTAGCATAGGTAAACAATAACGTAATACATTTTGTATAAACATGCAGAAGAAACAGTAAGCCATTTGAAGCACTACTGAATTGGATTCTGTTGTAGGTATCACAAGCTTACAATGCTATGAAAAGGGAAATCAGATTTGAAAATTTGTTATCATGGTAAAAAGATTCAAATAATAGATCTTCAATATTCATGTTTGCTCTTGCCAACTACTGAACGTGTTAATTCTACTTAAAATAAAAACTTTAAACTGAGAATGCTGAAAACCTGAAATTAACTTACCGCTAACATGAACCTTTGTGGTGCTGGAGATACTGGATCACTTGAGTAAGGAAATCCTAAAGGCGTGAATATCAACAATGCAAGTGCTGCAAGGAACACAGCACTTAGGACACCCAAAATTTGCTTCTGGTCTCTCACCAATAGGATTAGAGTCAGCTTAAAAATGAAATAAATTAATTAAAAAAAAACAGGGGAAGGGAAAATGAATTAGTAATACAATGGGTTATTCAGATTATAAGGGAATGAAGTTCACTTTTTGGCCATTTCAGACACATTTCATTATTATGAGCAATAAAAGCAGATTTATTAGAACATAAAAGATTTGTTTATACCACTATTTTAGGATAGGCCACATTCCCATGTTTTACCCGAAACTAACTAATCAACAGAAACCTTATTCCTATTTTTTTCTACAATTTGTTATAATGACTTGTTTCCCTGGTGCTGTGAACACCCAAAATGTTATTTAATCCTTTTGCTGCCAAGCTAAAATGCTATGCTACTGCTTAAACTACCAGGCCTAAGTAAGGTGAAACATTAAGATTTTACACAAAGGTTTCCACTCTCCTCAATTTTGAAGCTGGTGAATGTGTGATGGTTAAGTAATCAATAAGTGAAAAGTGAAAAATAAGTGGAAATGGGACATGAAAAAACTGAAAAAACAAGATAATTTATTGACGAGAAATTGTAAAATGTAAATAAACTGTAGTGATTGTCTACAGAATGCGTGGATGGGAAAATGTAAATAAACTGTAGTGATTGTCTACTGAATGAGTGGCCAGGGTCAAAGTACAGTAGACAATCAAATTGTAAAACTCTTAGCTCTTGATATATTGTTTCACATTTCCACACTCTTTTAAGGATGTTACTTGAGTCCTCACATATTGAAAAAAATTTAAATTATTAATTTTGAATTTTACGATTATCTTCATCATCACTAATCAAAATGTCAACTGTGCCTCAAGTTTCTTCTGTGTCAATGACTTTTTGTTTTAGATGCCATTGTTATGTACAGTAAGGAAAAACTACAAGAAATAATTGTAAACACACGAAAAAACAAGCTTGGCATAAAATAAACCCCATGCATTATTCTGTTTATGGTGTGCTACAATGGCTGACACGTGACAATTTTACATAGAAAAATTAAATAAATAGGAAAAATGCTACCAACACACAGTTTAAATACTGTAGATTAGCAAGAGGTATGCATTTAAGTATCTGTTGCAGGCATTGTAAATTATTTGAACATAAAAACCAAACTCTATAGATTGGATCGGCTGTTGGCAATTTATGCATAGGCTTGCAATGGATCTTAGCACCCAAAGGGTTAATTATTCCTGCCTATAACAAAACCACAGTTAAAAGTAAAGCACTTAAGAACTAATAGAACAGTTTTGTTAAATATTAATACAAAACTAGAAATTACTTTAAAAGTTTTAATTATAAATAGAAATTTTGAACTGAAATAAGCAGTCTGGATACCATAGTGATCTCTGTATACGGGGCATCCTATTACTATGCACTTAAATCTTTCATAAGCAAAATGGAATGTTTGATGGACAAATTACAAATTCACAAAAGAAAACAAAATCATAACTGCCATGGATTGTAACACTGACCGACTTAAAACTAACTTAAATGTAAATGAAACATAAAAAAACAAATTCACTTGGTGTAAGTCAAATAAAAATAAACATGTATATAAATATTATCTGATGTCATGGATTCAAATTCATGCACACACATCCAACTTAGATCATAAGGTGCTCAAAAGCATGTACAGACCACATACTAGCAAAACAAACAAAAAAAAAAAATGGACAGGCTGAATGTTTAGTAGTGGAAACAAGTCTTAGGCTATATCGCAGTTCCCACAAGACTGCCATTAAAACACAAAATTAAAACCAAACAAAAAACAAAAATTGCTAGACGAAACTACGCCCAGAAAATATATCTAATTTCAAGAAAAAATTAAGTATGGCAGCCTGGCCTTTCAACCCACAAGTTTCCATAGATATAAATTATAACAACTTTCTTACTGATTTACAGAACCGTTACAATGAATATTTTCCAAAAATAGTGTCTGCACAAGTACCTAAAAATATTCTTTAGAATGGTGTACCAAGGCCTTAAGAGCATCCAGCACATCTAAAACACTGTTACACAAAGTACACAAGACGACCTCAGACCATCTTCAATCAGTAATATAGAGCATATTGTAAACTCTACAAACATGTAATAAAGAAAGCAAAACAAATGGCCATAGAGAAATATATTATAACTTCAGAAAATAAAAGCAAAGACAAATGGAGAATAACATTTATTTATTTGTGCTAAGAGCTATTTACACACTCGGGATCTGTTGGGATTGGACCTGGTCACTTGCTCCCCAGACACCCAATATTACATTCTTAGTTGTATCTCTTACATTCTTAAATTTTACAATCTTCCTCACTCTCTCTCTTTTCACATACTGGACTGGACTAGAGTAGCGAATGGAGGGGACACCTAGCACTGCAAACCTCAAGTGATCTATTGTGCATACACTCCCGGGAGGAATGGATGAGGTGAGGGAACCGCATGAGACACATGGGTTGCAGAGCGAAGCTGGTGCAAGTGGACAGAGACGTGCAGAGTTTCCTAACAGTTCCAGGCTTGACCACCTGGCCACAGGAGGGGTGCTTGGAGATGTCCCTCCAGTGGGACAAGAGAAACATTTCCAAAACGCAAGTCTCTGCACCATTTGCCCTACTGAACCACAGCCGCGGAGTCAACCTAAAACATGAAAGGAAAATGAAATGAGAGGAAATGGGGGAGAGAGGAGAGCCGTGGCAGAATACACCACTCCAGCATTCACCTTTGTCAACCAGGGAAAACCACGAAAAGCCATGGTCAGAGTGGGTGGGCACCGGGAATTGAACCCTGGACCTCCTGCGAACACATTACCACGAGACCATCTTGCTCGGTATTTTCAACTTCTCTCAACTACCCATTGCCTTCTCACATTCCACAAAAATTCTCCTAACCTCTTACCTGATCATGATCTAAAAACATTACAATACTATTATTTGTTAGCCATTTCTCTCAAATAAATCTTTTCCTCCATTCATATGTTTCTTTACATACCATCAGAATGTGTATTTCGTTTTCAATTTCTCTGCATATCGGACATATTCCTTGTATGAGGCGTATTTAAAAACTAAGGTCTGTTTGGTCATAATAACAACATCGCCCAAGGGACAAGGTTTTTATTGACAGTAATATGTGCCTACATTCATACTTTACTTTTCTACATAATCGCTGTTCACATCTATATACTTGCTATAATGCTGCACCAACTTCAGCCTCTTGGCATAGAAGTCTGCCACCTGGGACTTGAACCAGCTGGTAATGCTCATCTTGAGTTCATCGTCGGTTTGAAATCATTGCCCACCCAGCCAACGTTTCAAATGCAAGAAGAGGAAATAGTCACTTGGTGCCAGATCGGGACTGTACGGAGGGTGGTCAGAGTTCCCAACGAAACTCTTGAATCTTCTCTCTGGTTTTGGCAGCGGTGTGCGGGTGTGCGTTGTCGTGCAGGAGGATGATGCCAGACGAGAGTTTCCCGTGGTGTCGATTTTGGATCACACATCTCAGTTTCGTAAACATTGTACAGTACACGCCAGCTGTAATTGTTGACCCATGATCCATGAAATCAATCAAAAGGATGCCCTTTTCATCCCAAAACACGGTAGCCATCATTTTGCGATTCGTGTATGGCGATTGCTTACACTTTTTTGGTTTGGGTGAACCGGAATGGCGCCACTGCATTGACTGTTGTTTCAATTCTGCGTTGGTGTATGTTATTCCATGTCTCGTCACCCGTAACATTATAGGAAAACAAATAATTTCCATCTTGTCTATAGCGCTCCAAAAACTGTCGTGCTCTACGCATTCGCTGCTCCTTCTGCTGACCAGTGAGCGGTTTTGGCACCCACCTCACGAAGTTTCCGATATCCAAGCTGTTCAGTGACAATCCTGTAAGGTGAGGTTCGAGCAACATTTGGGAATTCATCAGCCAGACCACTAATCGTCAAATGCCGATCACTTCAAAGTTTTTAGTTAACTTGCTCAACGATGGCGTCGGTCCTAATACTGGGCCTACCACTCCACTGTTCATCGTGCACATTTGTGTGGCCATTTCGAAATTCTCGACACCAGTGTCAAACCTGTTTGTCACTCATTATGTCCGGTCCATACACGAGGCATAACTCACAGTTGGTGTCCGCAGCTGACGATCCTCTAATCACACCACGCACTTCACAACTGCAGGATCTATGATTGTCATGGCCATTGCAATCTACTCTCAACGACTGGCGAAGCTCGGTTAATAATAATACTCACATTTTAATTACTACCATTATAGTCTCACTGCATAATATACTATTTCAAAATCTACAAACAGTTATGTATAGCCTCCCTCTTTCATGACCTAAATATTTTTCAACCATTGTATTTATTATAAAATATTGTCTACTGATCTATTTTTTTCTGAAACCTGATTGAAATTCTGATAATTTATTTTCCTTATTGATAATTTATTAGATTTTCTAAAAGTGCCAGTTGTGCTGATTGTCACTAATAGTGATATGTAAGTGATATTTTCTATTGCCAGGCACTTGCGTAGCGCCTTGTAATTCTGACCTTGGTGTTCACTTACTCCCGTTAACTCTCATCAGCCTGCCTCTTTGGCTTTTGGGCGCGGCTCGCTTGGTGGTTTGGTGGCGGGCTGGTGCCTGGTCTCGTGGCAGTCTGGGCACGGCAGTAAGACGAGCGAGACGAGAGGTTCTATGCCTTCTCGGTGCGAGTGAGATGGTTGATAAGTTCAAGGTTTTCCTCGTGTTTGTAATTTTGTGAAGCTTTCTTCAATATACCTTTTTATGGTTGATGCAAAGTAGCTAATGGGTTAACTACTGTTCAAAATTTTGGTCTCATTGATAACATTTTCTGCTGCATCGGATCTGAAGGTAAGAACCGTTGATCAGCTCATTTCTTTTGTTAAAGTAAATGCGAGTTACAGTAAGTTTCTGATTTTCTCACAAGGCTATCGCAAGTGACTTTCTCGCTGGTTTAGCATACAAAATAATTTTGGTGCTTATCTCGTTTGTGTTCAGTTATTTTTAAACGTTATGAAAATATATATAGTTAATGCTTTCAGCATAAAATATCTTAAATGTTATTAAAGCTCTTGATGGACGGTTAAATGTGCTATGTTAAGTTTTCAGAGTTTATTAAAGTGCTGTTTTTATTATATATATATATATATATATATATATATATTTCCTCAATCTTCAAAAATTTATTAGTGAGAAAATCCCAGTTCATATTTGTGGCCTAGAAATTATATATAATGAAAGTTTGAGGCTTAGTAAATTAGAAGCTATATGTGACATTTGCTATTAATCTTTGGATAAATTTACATTAATAGCCTGCATTTGGACAATACGTAAATTTTGCCCCATTTGAAAGTGGCAATAATCTTTTGTAACATCAACACTTGCACTATAGTACAAACTTATTTTGCAAAGATACCTTTCCAAATTTCTTTTGTTTGTGTAAATGCTATTTTCACGTTCGACTTAAAATTTTTGTCAGTCACTATTTGTTTATTTTATTTTTTTAAATTATGGCACTTTTGACTCCCTTGTAGCTGTTCCTGAGCAAATTTTGGGCCTGGCTTTTACTCGTGGCCAGTAATTATTTAATTATTTCCATAGTGCATCTGTTGGTCATGATTGATGCCTGGCTTTAAGTGTTTCATTTCTTCTTGTTGGTTCATGTTATACTTTTCTTTTTCAGTTTTTTTATTCTATTGAGTTATTTCAGGGTCTGAGTTTAAGTAAAACTTTCCATCCCTTTTGCTAGTTTTGTTCTACTATCCGCCTTCTTATAGTTTATTATAATTCTGGCTTTTGAAGAAGAAGTTGTTGTTACGTAATAAATAACGTAAATTATTTTATATCTGCACCACGTATGGGAGCCAACTTGAAGTAGGAATGTTGTTACGTATTTTTATTTAACTTGTATAAGATGTATGCTTACGTAATTGTATTTTACGTAATTTATTAGTTTAGTTGCATTTAAGGAGTTTTTGGAACATGCTTTGGGCGTCTGTTTGAATTTGTTGATTACGTAATAGTTACTGTTATTATGCAATATGCTGCTACATACGAGAAGCTGATTTCAAGATGTGTTTTTGTTATTACACTTCAAGTTTTAGACTATAACATTTAACTTTGTTATTAACACTGCTTCTATATATCATTTATGTTTGAATTTGCCTCGGCTGCATCAGTCTTACTTTAGAAACATGTTTCTCTTATTCAGGGTGCAGTGTAACGAGGATGTAGACATCACAGAATTTAATTTTTTTTTAAATTCACTTCTTTTATTAATTCTTGCACATTTTTATATAGCACTACACTTTTTAAGAACTGTGAGAATCTTTAATACTTTCACTTAGCGCGTGAAAGTATTCACTCGTAGAGAACACATCTTACATCTGTTCACTACCAAGGCTTGCCAGTGACTGAGCAACTTTAAATGGTTAAACCTGTAAGCTTCAGTATTTCAAGTCTCTGATTGGCTAATTCTAGTCCAATAGAATATCTGCATTTTACTTAAACTTTTTCCTTGCTATTGATTGGCTAAGTTTAAACTGTTACTGAATTTACCTTATCTTTGATATAATCATGACTGGTAACTTTTCAAACTCTTAAACTTATTATTGCTACAAGGTTATCTCATTATTACCTCATTGTTAGCAACTCAAAACTTATTATTCTCACAGTTCTTGCATTATTAAAGTATGTAATGTGTTCACATAACATTAATAAAACATATTTACAATAAAAATAAGCATATGTAATGGCTGTTATATACAATTTAAATAATTATTACATACATATTGTTTCAAGGCGGGCTGTTATTGAATTTACTTATTGTAAAAATACAATTAAAATTATTTAGGTATTAAAATGCTGCCTCACTTTATAATTGCAGTTTTACCTTTTTCTAAACTGTTAAAGAACCATTGCTGACTAATTGCTTTCTTATTCATTCTACAAAGTTGGTTTACCCTTACTATATATGTAAACAGGTTAAAAGGGCCGTGAAAGGACTATTAAATCTTTTGCATTTGTGTTTTATTTGCTATTAAATATCATGTTTCAGAGCGCAACTTTTATTATAAATTCACTTTAATTTTCGGTTTCATAGTTTACGTTGTGTTCTCAAAGTTAAATTTTGGCTTTCCTATTTAAACCATTATTGAGCTTTATAGGCAATAATTATTTATTTAAATTTGCTTGTTTTCTTTAAAACCTTGTGCTCTTAGTTTATTATTTTGTTCAGCCTGGTTTAATACAGTGTGAGCTGTTTATCTGTGAGCAGTTATGTTAATGCGGCAGGGTTGATCCTGGAAAATTAAGTCAGTTAATAGCTAGTTTGGTTTGTTTGGTTTATGCTTAGATTTTTCCTTGGTCCAGTATTGCTTTTTGTTTTTGAATAGGTTATTCCAAATACGTGGTTCGTTTTCTTGAATTGTACCTTACGGCAGTTGTTAGGTCCGTCCTTTTCAGCTTGTCGGGGATCCCAGGGGCCGACAAAAGTCATTGTAAGCGGCTGCGTTGGTCACGATGGGTTCGCCAGGCGGAAATGCCTGGTGAAGCAATCCTGATTCATCGCACAGTGTATACCTTCCCTATCACTGATAGTAGGCTGATTAACTGGCTTATTTATATCATCTTTTCCCTTAAATATTGGCACTATATTCGCTGTCCTCCAACCTTTAAGAACTTTAACCTCTTCAAATATTGTATTAAATAGCTGCACCAGTAAAATCCATCTAATTTTCTCCTGTCCCCAAGCTATCCAGAATTCTCCTGGTATATCATCAATGGTGCAAGCTTTGTTTCTTTTTAACCTTTTGGTTTGTTCTTTTACTTCATTTAGATTGATCCATCTGTCCAAATATTCAACATTTAATGCATACTTGATTGGCCACAAACCTTGATAAGATACCTTATCAGTCCCTAATAGTACTTTGAAAAATTTACACCACTCCTTGGGAACATTATTATTTTTGGCTACTCTTTTTTTTGTATAATCTCTTAACTGTAGACCATATTGTTTTACTGTCACTTAACTTGTTGCCTCCTGTATTTTCTCACTTATTTTCTCCGTCCTCCCATTCTTCCTTGTTTTCTTCTATAAGAAAGTTATACCCTGCCTTTCTATCATAAAATTCTCTTTCCTGTTGTTCTCCTGTTTGTCTCAATGTTCTTAACTTTATTTCTACTCTTTGTTCGGTTGTTCTACATTCATTGTTATACCAGCTGTCGTAACTTAACATCAGTTCCTCTCACTCTCATGCTATCCTTGGCTTGTTTAACTAACCTCTCCAAATGCTCGATTACTTCCACCGCTTTGTTCTCTTTCAATAATGTTCTCACATTATCTTTAAATGTTCTATACTTGGATTCTAATTCCCTTATAAAGCCTTCTTCTTGATCAGTATTCCACTTATCTCTCTAACCTAATTCCACAGTACTCATTTATTTGTATCTCTTTTCTATACTTATTTTAGAATCACTGTTAAAGGAAAATGACTGCTGGCACCCACTATATTCAACACTTCAAAATCTGCCAAATACACATCTAACTATATCGAAATTAACATATCATCAGTAACACTTTGCCCATTATTGTTTCCAAAGTAAATTCACCCATAGTATCTTTCCCTCTAGTGCCATTACACATTATCAGATTGTGTTTCTCTCAAAAGTCTAGTAACTTTTTCCCTTCCTTGTTACATATTTTATTTTTACTAGCCCTTTTCACCCAGTTTCTTTCTCCATATCATTTTCTATATCAACTAGATGTATCATTCCCTCCTATACTCTTGCATTAAAGTCACCCACAATAATAGTTTTTATATTTGTATCTGTTTTGTAAATCCTCCATGGGTTTCTCATCATTACTAAATAAATTTGGGTTATAAAACTCAAGAGGTATTTGGTGGGTTATACACTGATAACAGACACAGATTGTCAATACCACATGTGAAATATTCACTGAATTTCCACCTAAATCATTAAACACTTTCACTGGCAAACTTTCTCTTATAAACACACCCATTCCACCTCATAGCCATCCCTCATCTTTCTTCTTAACTCCCTCTTTTACATACAAATTAAAATTATTAAGCTCAATATTTATACCCCTTCCTAATCGTATTTCTGCTACAGACTTAGCTGAACTCCTGCTATTACCAACATTGTTGCCAAAACTAGAAATACCACAGAGGGACAAATAAGCATTCATTCTGTTCTTCACTTAAGGAGTCACTTGTTATATTGAATAAGCCGATTTTCGTCATATATCTCTATATTCACACCCATATCCACTCTGAGCTCTTACAACACATCTGCTTTCTTCCACCTTCCATCAGCAACTCAGCAAGACTAAGATTCACAGTAGCTGCACCTCAGTTCCAGATGTCAGCACAAGTGGTTGAAAGATTAAGCCCATAGAAATTCTGTAATTTCATTATCATACGAGGGTAAATCCGAAAGTAAAGCCTCTCATTTTTTTGTGTTGCCTTTAAGTGTCCAAGCCAGATTATGTTGGTGTAGTATTAATTGTTGAACTTCCGCCTAATGTCCTGTTAGTTTCATTCTCCTGTGACAGCAGCAGCAGCAGAAGAGCATTACAAAATGGCTACTGACATTGAGGTGCATACAAAACAGAGATGTATGATTGAATTCCTTACCGCTGAACAAATTGCATCAATTGAAATCCATTGACGCTTGCTAAAGGTGTATGGAGATGATACAGTAGATGTGAGGCGGTGGGTACAGCGTTTCAAAAGTAGTGAAAAAGATGTGCAGGACAAGTCATGCCCTGATCCACCCTGCTCAGCTGTCACAACAAATAATAAACAGCATCTCAATCAACTCATCCACAACGATCAGCGGATTACGACCAAGGAATTTTGTGTAGAGCTGAATGTCAACTGGAATGCTTTAGACAATATGTTATGCAACCTTAATTATTGCAGAGTGTGTGCGAGATGAGTCCCATGGATGCTTTCACAAGACCAAAAAACTCATTGAATGGAAATTTGTCCGGACCTACTGGACCCAATATGAGGCTGAAGGTGACAACTTTCTAAACTCCATCATCACTGGAGATGAGACGTGGTGTCAATCTAAATGACAGTCCATGGAGTGGCGACATCCCACTTCTCCAAGACACAGCCATCTGCAGGTAAAGTGATGTGCACAGTCTTCTGGGACAGGCACGGTGTGGTTCTTTTGGATACCTTGGAACCTGGAGCAGAAGTCAATTCCAAACACTACAAGACGACACTGACTAGATTGAAAGCTTGAATTTCCAGAGTCAGGCCAGAGAAGAAGACAAACTTCTGCCTGCAGCATGATAATGCCAAGCCTCACACCATTTTTGCAACCATGGAGCTCATTACCAAATTTGGCTGGACTGTCCTACCACATCCACTGTACAGTACCTATCTCTTTGGGCGTATGAAAAATGCACTACATGGCCAACATTTTCCAGACTCAGATGCTGTAGTCGCAGCTGTAAGACAGTGGCTAGCCTCAGCTGGTTCAGATTTTTACGAGCATGGCATGCAGGCTCTTGTTCATCATTGGCAAAAGTGTATAGCGAATGGTGGTGATTAGTGGAAAAATAACAGTATGTACCTGAAATCTTGCTCTATTTAACTGTGTTATTGTGCTTTCTATATCTGTTGTAGTTTCCATGAAAATAAATAGAAGGTATTAATTTTAGAATAATGTAATATATTGAAAAAGTATGTAAAGTTTGCATACAAAAATGTACATTTATGTACAATACATTTTACATACATTTTAAAGTTCAACAAACCTTATGGCTCTTTTACATTCAGTTTTTTGAAGACAAAGGTTTACTCTGGATTTTGCAACAAATAATATTAAGTAGGAGAAGGGTTGAATCAGACTTGATAAATTCATTGTCATGGCCAGAACTACAACTATGGATCTTCAACTTTCTGTGCCGATGTTCTACCGCTGAGTTACCAGACAAGAACTTTTATTTTTTTAAGATTCTTAGTTTACAAGCTAAGTTTGTGTGCACATACATGTGCATTAAATACAGACATTTAAACGGCTACCCATGAGTGGTTTGAATACCGCATTAAATGGCTAGTATCAGGTGTGTTAAGGCAATCTATAACATTCAGACTGTGCCATACACAAACCATTTTTTTTCAAAAGTTTTATTTGCTTTATCACTAGCATTTCATTTCCATAAAGTAAAATACATGCAAACAAAAGAGGCTACTTTGTAAGCACTGTTAGATTAACTATTTTGTATTTGTATTTTGTATTTATTGTGCTACTGTTGATTAACTAGTACTCTATCATTAATGAAAATTTGTTTGAAATCTACTCACAAAGCACATAAAGAGCAGTGAGAATTTAGATCCAATGAGAAGAGCAACCAAGATTTCTGCATTATTTCCTGCTCCACTTCTGCCCATAATTGGAATGTATAATGCTGTAGCACCAAGGATCAAATATAAACATTGTAAAAATGGCAACAAACGGGCACCTACATAGAAGATCAGCCATTGACTGCCTAAAAGTAAAGACCAAATGTGAAAAACAATTATTTTATCAGATGAGCAACAATACTACATACAAATTTGTCAAGCATTTGCTTAAGTTTACAAAGCTTTATGTTCATACCTCTCCTATGGTGAAAGATTGTAGATTGCAATATGTTATCCAAACTTAAAAATACAATCCACAATAATGCAATAAATGCACTCCGAATCTGCAGGACAGTGCATATAAATTCAATAGAAGTCCAGATAATCAAGCCAGCATCATTATAAATTTGAAAGTGCACCCAAGGTGATCCAACTTCCTGTAATGATTCAGAACACATGATTGCCCTACTCTGTCTATGAGTTAAATTTTACAAGGGAAGTATCAAACACCTCATATTGAAACTAGTTAAAATTCCTGTAAGAGAAACCATATGCGTTAAGACAGTCACATTAAAAAAATTAGCTGCCAGTTTCAATTGTAGGGTCTCAAAATTGAAGCCTCAATTCTGCAACAGCAATGCAAGTGGACACTCCTGCCTTAAGAAGAGTATAGCTGTACTATCACTTCTCCTTCTGTCAGCATGACCGTATAGCAGGCCCTTAGGGGCATTCCGGTTAATTCAGTACAAGTACTGCTTCCATAATATAGTTCAAATGGCTGATTTGGTGCTTGATTTTGGACTTAACAGCTAAAACTAGCAGCTAATGTTTTGCATCAAGAGTTTTTATGACCATTTCCTTCTGTAACTGAAATTTCTAGGTAAGCATTTGAGTGTGAAATTTCCACTTTTAGAATGCAAAAATATGCTACAAGAAGACAGGTTTTTAACTATATGTCAAGGCACAGTGCTCCTAGATAAAGATATCAGGCCATCATATCCTGGCCCACCAGCTCAACCTCTGAAGCCCTACCATTGCTTTAGCTGTTATTTACTTCATCCTGCATCACACTCTCATCACAGAGAGAATTAACAGAGGATGCTATGTATAAGCTCAATTATAACAGTGCTGATGACTAACCCTATTTACTATTGCCTGAAAATAACCAAAGCCTTAAATGAAAGCTATGTTTTATTTTCTGTAGTAAATGATTTACTGAGCTTCAAAGATATTCTGAATAAAACAATGGATTTATTGCAGAAACTGTGAAAAATGACAAAAGTTCATTAAAAGCTACTTCCATTACACAAATTTTATTTTCTATAGTAGCAAAGGACGGTTTCCACAAAATTACACTCAAATCTTAATTACTTACTTACACCCCAAAATAATATTATTAGCATAAGGTAGAACGTGAACTGGCTAATCAACAAATCAAGTGGCAATCTCCTTGCTCATGGGCAGACCAATGTACAAGTTTTCACATCTATAGCATCGATCTTGCTCTTTTAAACTAAATCAAGCAATAAGGCTTTGCAAAAAACTGTAAAATTACAAATAAAATTGCATTAAAAAATACAAAACCTTTTGCTCAATGTCAATTTATTATCCTCTTAAAACAAAATTGCCAGAAGATGGGTGTAAGCAAGCAAATACAAAACAGAAATATAAAACATTTACTAATAAAATGTACATTAAATGATAAGCAGTATAATAAAATGGTTACTTACAGGTATGTACCATGCCGACATTGCTGCCATTGGCACAATTATCACAGGACATATGTAGAGAAAAAACACCCAAATGGGCTGCGAGTACCAACTCATTGTGCAGCCAATAACAGTTAAAAGTATAGCTGTTAGCAAGTTGGCTAGTAGAGATAAGAGAACTGAAATAATGATTACTAACAGTGATATTCCAAGCTGGCTTACATATTTTCTGTAGCTCATACCTGGAATAGAAACAATAAAATATCAAATCAAAATACTTGCCAAGTTTAATGTGAAAATTAACAGCTGTCATGTGTAACCATTTAAAATTTAAAAAGCAGCTCAACTCTAACACAGCATATTCAACATACAATACAAGAATGGATATACCAGTTTACATACCTTGCTCAATTATGCTATTTCAATGAAATGTAGCAGTCTTTCTGTCTTTACCTTTGTTATAGGTAACACCTTCTTTCATTATTTTTAAATTAGATGTCATATAACGATGAAAGGGAATGAACTTTTAAGATGTATGTTTATACAAATGATTCACCGGTTGCATTTGTGCTATACATTGCAGAGGTATGGTCAATAACTCAATAAGAGACTAATAGGAGCTTTTAAGCGGTACATTTGTCTATTTGTTGTTTTGCTACATATGTAAATAATTGAACCAATGGTATTTAAAATTTGTATACATGAACAATTGGGGAACCTATTGGTGAACATTGCAGCTTTTCATTTCAATTCCTTACAGAATGAAGATTAAGATGATTCATCAAACCTGGATATAAGAGCATGAACATGGAGAACATAGTTATGAAAATGGCTTTGATTTTTCATCATGAACATGTTACAAAATATAAGCCAAACTGTTTACATTACATCCCAAGTAATGTAGATGGTCATGATGTAGCAAATGGGCAAAACAAATGACAAATAAATACAGCACTCTGTTACAATGGCAAGTGGATCCCAATTCTTTAACTTATTATCCAAAGAAATAAAAAAAATAGCCGAGGGAAACTTTTTTAAAACAAAGGTAAAAAAGTATTTAATTGGAAAGCCTTTCTACAAATTAAAGAAATTAGAGAATGTAATGTTAACAGTATAATTGTGTGTAATCAGAATTCTTTAAGAAGCAAACTGATTGCAATCTTAACACAGTTAACTGTAATTATTTTAATAGAAAACTGATATTCATTTAGTTTACACACTCTGTATCTTTGTATATTTGACCATGCTGAAAGCTGGCACCACCACCACCACCTGTTTCCTATTGGTAGAAATTCCCTTCAAAAATGAAAAAGGAATGGTTTAGGCAGATCCTGGTGAGGTGTAGATATTCTTCACACTGTTCAGCAGGGATGTTGGTGGAGAGAACCATTTTCTCAGAAATGTGACCAGCTTGTCTACGGGAATGCTTGGAAATAGGTTTTTGACATCGAATGAGACGAGTGTGTCCTGGGGGTCCAATTTGATTGACTTCAGTTTTTCCACCAGCTCAAGGGAGTTTTTGATGCTGTGGCTTTCAAATTGTGGCAGTGCTTGAAATTGGTGAAGCAACCAGCTGGCAAGGCGATAAGAGAGGGTGTTTATATAACTAATTATCGGCCTCATGTTGTTGCTGGGCTTGTGGATTTTGGGAGGCTGTATATTCTGGCTAATTAGGGTTGTCCATCTTGATACATGGTGTCTGTCTTTTGGGATGATATGGTTGTTATTTATGGCTTCCTCTATGGCTTTTATCCATTTTTTCAAGGGATCATTGCTCAAGAGCAAGTATTCCCCCCCATTCAGCAATTCCTACATTTAAAGATCAACTTCAGGAAATTCACAAATTTCAGAAAATACTCAAGAATCACGACATTACCCTGACACCTTACAACAAATTTAGCATCAAGAATCTCATTAAAGCAAGAAAATCTGATCCCATACTCCAGGACAAAAAGGCAGGAATCTACCGGATCCAATATGAAAATTGCGAAAAAGTTTACATTGTAAAAATAAAAAGGAATATAGGCACCCGCTTCAAGGAACACCAGCGTTGCATAAAGTTCAAACAGACCGACAAACCAGCAGTTGCTTTTCACTTCTGAACTCAAAACCATGAAATAGACACCAATATCCAGTTGCTGAAACCAGCCCAAAAGCCTAAAGAGCTTGAAGTATGGGAGAAGATTTACATAAAGAAGTTTGAAAACCGCATCATGAACTTTGATTTGCCAGAAGCAGACAACCCTCTATTTAGTTTCATCCATAGGCCACCAGAGGACATGCCAGGCTTTCAACAATATGACTCAAGAGTTCATCTGACAGTCAACAGGCAGCTGATGATGTGAGCTCATTCTCACGATACATGTTCTGCAAAATAAATGAGTGAAGCTAGTAAATGTGTTTAGGTTGACTCCAGTTTTCATCAAGTGTATTTTATCTAAATAATAGTCGGATGTTTCAAATCTTGAATGGCATTTTAATTAATTTTGTTAACTCCATCCTCCCATCCTCTATGAAATTATTGGACAATGATTTAGAGGGAGATTTTATTACTTTTATTCCTTAAAACCATAATTTTGTAATACCCTGTGATATTCATGAAAATGGGAGTGAAACATTGGCAGATGATATAATTATAAACTGCTTAAATACCCTTCAGATTATGTTGTATAGTATGTCTCTTACAGCTATCAAATAATTATCCAGATACTCAAAAAATTACATAAAACATGTCCTCCAGGCTAAGATGTCATGGTCGAAGGTTATGTGACCATGTGAACTTGACATTTTGTTTGCAACTGTGATAGGCTTTTTCAGAAGATGTCCTCACAGTCACGGAAAAAAATTGAATTTCTTTGGCCATAGCATCCTAGCCTGAAAGACACATTTTATTTATTTGAAGATAGTGATTGTGAAAGCCCATATTGCTACTTAATCCAATAGATTTTAGTTAAGCACAGTATATGAAATTTTAAACTTGAGTATACTGCAATGAGTAGGGCCCAGATTTTTAGGTCTTGTTAGCTTTGTTTTAGATTTTATATAACTTTGAAATACGCTTTATTTAGGTTTTATTCAAGGATCATTATTACCAACACTTCTGTTTTTATTTTGGGTTACACACCTATGATTTAGGTTTTTATAAGCTGAAAATAGGTTTTTAAATGCAAAACACCAATAATCTTTCGTTTTTCTTATTTTAGTAACATTTCCTTATGACTTTACTTCATTAAAGCACACCATATCGATAACCATCATAAAACACACAAAATTTATTTTACTATACCTTTTGTTTATATTTGTTAACAACACAATAGATAACTAAAAGTGTATCCAAGCAATTGTCTAGCATGAACAATTTCCTATTATCACTTCTGTTTTTCTCATTTTAGTACAATTTACTTGGAGCTACTTTCACAAGAGTTTAATCTACCAAAAGCTACTCACAAAAAGAAAAATATACACATAACATATTTCACTGTTTCTCTGGTTATTTTTTCTTCCCCAGTAGATCACTGCATACACCATCAAATTTTCTGGCATGGATGAATCTCTATTATCATTTAGCACATTCTTATGTTGAAGAAAAGGTCCTTACCACAGAACATAATGTCTTTGGAGCATAGGTCATAAATGGAAATGCTGGAGGTTCTAGGGCTAATTTCCCCGTATATTTTTACTTTCTCTACTACGTATAGTAAGTAGGGGAAGTATTGCATTCCATCCAAAAATTCGCTACCGAGATTTCACCGGAAATACATGTTTTGAGACCTCCTGAATCCAAAAAAAGCATTTTTGGAAACATGTCCGTGTGTGTGTGTGTGTGTGTGTGTGTGTGTGTGTGTGTGTGTGTGTGTGTGTGTGTGTGTGAACAGCATAACTCAGAAACGAACATTCTGATAAACACCAAACTTGATATTTAGGTTCAGTATCTTCCAGAGATGCGACACAAAGGTTTTCAAGAAAATCTCCCCACCCCAGATTACTCTTTACATGGAACATTATTCGAAAATTTTAATTTTCTCAAAAATGGCTCTTAACGATTTTGATTAAAATATCACATGTTTAAGATATTTTCATGTCAAATGAAATGTATATCTCGAATTTTCTGGGAATGTCTCCAAAAGTATTGTTCATTGTGAACGACTTTTGCATAACTGGTAAACCATAAGAAATAGACAAAATTTTACTACACAAAAAATGTAGATCACATTAAAATACACAATTTATGTGATATACATTTTTTTTTGTTGAAAGAACCATTTTCAACATATTGCTTATTATTCACTTAAATTTTCCAATATTTATACTTTTTCTCAAATTCGTTATTCAATTTTTTTTGTCCTGGTAATGCAAAGAAAATGGGATACTCCACATAGCAACGGCTCTTAAAATATTTGATTATAGCTTAAAGTCTACCAATTCCCTTTGCATCTACAAGAAAATTAGCAATAAGATTAACATCTCGATATCTCAATTAACATGAAGCATATAGAGAATAACGTTTGTAAAAATAGTTTGTACAAGAGTAGAGAAAGTCATGTGAGTGTAACACATCAGATACTTTTATGTCCTGGACATGCAAAGAGAATGGAATGCGCCACATAGCAACCAGCGCTTAAAAGATTTGACTATTGCTTAAAACCTACCATATTCCCCTTGCATCTACAAGAAAATTAGCAATAAGATTAACATCTCGATTAACATGAAGCATATGGAGAATAAGCGATATTAAAAATAGTTTGTACAAGAGTAGAGAAAGTCATGTGAGGGTAAAACCAGATTTTTACTTTCTCTACTATGTATAGTAAGTAGGGGAAGTATTGTATTCCGCCCAAAAATTCGATACTGAAATTTCACCGGAAATATATGTTTTGAGACCCCCTGAATCCAAAAAAAGCATTTTTGGAAACATGTCCATGTGTGTGTGTGTGTGTGTGTGTGTGTGTGTGTGTGTGTGTGTGTGTGTGTCTGTGAACAGCATAACTCAGAAACGAACATTCTGATAAACACCAAACTTGATATTTAGGTTCAGTATCTTCCAGAGATGCAACACGAAGGTTTCCAAGAAAATCCCCCCACCCCAGATTACCCCTTACATGGAACATTTTTCGAAAATTTTAATTTTCTCAAAAATGGCTCTTAACGATTTTGATTAAAATATCATATGTATAAGATATTTTCATGTCAAATGAAATGTATATCTCGAATTTTCTGAGAATGTCTCCAAAAGTATTGTTCATTGTGAACGACTTTTGCATAACTGGTAAACCATAAGAGATAGGCAAAATTTTACTACACAAAAAATGTAGATTGCATTAAAATACACAATTTATGTGATATACATTTTTTGGGTTGAGTGAACCATTTTCGAGATATTCCTTGCTATTCCCTTAAATTTTCCAATACTTTTTCTCAAATGGGAATTCGTTATTCATTACTTTCTCTACTACGTATAGTAAGTAGGGGAAGTATTGTATTCCACCCAAAAATTTGATACGAGATTTCACCGGAAATATATGTTTTGAGACCCCCTGAATCCAAAAAAAGCATTTTTGGAAACATGTCCATGTGTGTGTTTTTGTATGTGTGTCTGTGAACAGCATAACTCAGAAATGAACAGTCAGATAAACTCCAAACTTGGTATTTAGGTTCAGTATCTTCCAGAGATGCGACACGAAGGTTCCCAAGAAAATCCCCCCACCCCAGATTACCCTTTACATGGAACATTTTTTGAAAATTTTAATTTTCTCAAAAATGGCTCTAATGATTTTGATTAAAATATCATATGTTTAAGATATTTTCATGACAAATAAAATGTATATCTTGAAATTTCTGGGAATGTCTCCAAAAGCATTCTTCATTGTGAACGACTTTTGCATAACTGGTAAACCACAAGAGATAGACAAAATTTTACTACACAAAAAAATGTAGATCGTGTTAAAATACACAATTTATGTCATATACTTTTTTTTTGTTGAGTGAACCATTTTCGAGATATTGCTTGTTATTCCCTTAAATTTTTCAATAGTTTCAATATATATATATATATATATATATATATATATATATATATATATGGGTTTTTAATTATTATTTATTTAAAAGCCACTAAATTGTTCAAATTACTTGGCATTGCAGGAAAACGTCCTTACTAATACAAGTCAAAAACTTTACTAATTATTGTCTGTTTGAATATAGTTATCAATCAACTGTGCTTGATTAAATGTTTTAAACAAAGATTTCTCAAATCACTGTTTTATTGTATATTCCCTTCTTCCGGAAACTACCTCAATTACTAAAACAAGAAGTTGGAATTTGACTAATTCATCAAGATAAAGTGCTTTGCAAGAAAATGTTAAACTTTTACAATCATTATTAAAGACAAATAACCTTTAAGAATTAAACGCAATCCACGCAAGATTTAATTTTGTAATTAAATATAACTACGACATGAGGATATATCAAGTTCTTCAATAATGATAAATGATTATGCCCAGAGTAAATGATAAATGATATACTATGAAGAAATAAAACAAATATAATGGGAGATAAATAAATAAAATTGATTTTCTTGTGGGATTGTTATAGCAACGGAATCAATAAGTTATTAAAAATAATAATAGATGTGTGAAGGATATTACACAAACAAAATAAGGATGGCACTTAAGATAAAAAAAATAATAGTGAATGTTAAGAATTAATTAAATATTTAACAGATAGCTCGGAATGTTTATAAATGAACTGATCTATATTGGGAGCTATGCATATCATGGAGAAGAACATAAGAATAAACAGTTTATATTTCTTATAGCAAATTGTTTCATACAAAATAAATCAAGAATTTCACCAATTATAATCCACATCCTGTGATATGAAAAATTAACCGAAACCAGTATGATTATACAAAAGCATAACTTCCACATTGAACCAATTTCCGTGTTTGAAGGATGGCATGGTAACACATAGACAATGAAACATCATTTACAGAGTGGAACATTTAAGTTGAGACTGTACAATATCTCCAAAACTAAGCATTGTAGAAAGAAATGCCTTTAAAACTTGCTTGATATTATGGCGGAAAGTAAATGCCATTAGTCGTGTATTATTTGGAGGATGTTATGATGGTCATTTTAGGGTCAATTTAATGTTTTTAAATGGGAACCTACATTTGTATGTTGTTTTCTCATTAGCAGATGGTTCATAAAAATCTGTTTATTTTGTGATGAGGAATAAGGAAACAAAATAAAAAAATGTTGGTTCCCCATTATGAAATGTAACTTGACCTCAAATGACCATCCATAGATGGTCCAACCATTCATTGCGCTCTCCATACACAGCAATTCAGAATTTTCATTGTTATTTACGTTGGTGTAAGAACAATTGCAAAGTGCTTTATACAAATGTTGTTTAGTTTTTTATGAGTAAGAAAACAACATAAAAATGGTAGGTTCTCATTTAAAAAAATTAAATTGACCCTAAAATGACCATCACAACATCCTCCAAATAATACATGACTAATGGCATTTACTTTCTCCCATAATACCAAGCAACTTTTATTCAAGACATTTCTTTCCACAACGCTTAGTTTTGGAGATATTGTACAGTCGCAACTTAAATGGTCCACCCTGTATACATATGGGTAGAAATAAGGACAATTCTGCAACATATAATTGTAACAGAAAAGCAATTATTCGTAGCATTAAAATTTTTTTTTGAAATATGAATAAATGATGATAAAATAATTTAAATTTAAAAAATAAAAGGCAATTGAAGCAGTTATAATACCTGATATTAACTCAATAAATAGCTTACCAGATATATTATGTGTTGGCAGGTTTTTTATTAATTTATGTTCCTTAATTAATATAATTATGTTTCCTTTATTTGTTTGTTAATAATTTCAATATACGTAAATGTCCGGTGTAATGAGGAAGAAAAGAAAAATATTACAACTTAAAAGTTACATGGCCAACTCTAATAAATAGTGTCAATAAGGAAAATATTTTGCTTTTGTTTATAACCACAGAAAGACAACATGCAAAAATGGTTGTTGACAAATTGACATGGAGATAGTATGCATATATAAGCATATTTTCAAGAGAGAAGTCTCAATATATCTCAGCATTTTGGACTGGTAACATATTTATTCCTCAGTATTCCAGATGGGTATCATCTTAAGTATTCAATCAATGTGTCATGTATAATTAGTTGGCGTGTTTTCAATCAAACAACTAAATTCATTTCTCTGATATTATTAATTTTGAAATAAATACAAACCTCTAAATCAAAAGGAGGTAAATTTTATTTCACATTACCTTTCCTGTACCATGCCCGAGAAATATAAGAAATCTCATTGCTTCAAGCAATATAAAAATAATTACGGAATCTACAATGCAGCGTAAAATAATCAATGCAACTTAGACCTGAACCTGGCACTTATAATCTAAATGTATTAAGTTTATTATCAAAATATTTCAGAACTCCATTAATTTGCTTGAAAATTACATTACACACTGACATAAGCCTAATAGTAAGGTCATAAAAATAGAATACAAGAAAATCTATATGGTGAAACTCACCTTGTACATGAGCTGTCTTCAGGTTTCTGAAGATGGAGTATATTGACAAGGCCACTCCACACATGTTTACAAAAAAGCCTGTGACTTCAGGCCATCTTATCACGACAGCACCCAAGAAATCAAAGAAGACCAAATTACCAGATGCATATTTTGCAGTATTTGCCAACTTGTCATTATTTGCCATCGCAAGAGAGAGTGCCAGAATGTTTTCTCCCGTTCTTTGCAAAGTTCCTAATGGAATCTGGTGTACGTTGTCAAACTTAGTATGATAAACATAGCCATTTTTTGACCATGCAAAATCAAGTCCTAAAACCAGAGAATACCAATTAACTAATTTAAATAATGTTCTATTGGTAATTATTCAGCACAGGATCTGAAGCCCAGTAAACATACCAGAAACATGCCCAAAATCTCGAAATATTCTGAAATCGGTATCACCTGGAATCACTCCACTTTGAAAAATTTCTTGAGCTAGAGATGATGCATATGGATACGGAACACTCTGTGAGTACGTCTGAAATCAGAGATACAAACTATTACTTTAATAAGACTTTATGTCAAACACAAACACCTTACATCAGCAGAGTAAAGTTGCAGCTCAGTGGTTATTAAATCACGTATGCTGGCTAAGTTTAATTTTCATTGCTATTAGAGGAAAGTATAAATATTAATAAATATCTGCATTTGGAACACTAACACCACTAAAATGTTATAGACATCACTGTTACTAGCCTTCTGTATTTTCTTGTATAATTTCAATAACAAAATTAAACCCTAATAAACATGCTTGTCAGTACTCTTGTAATATATTGTTTGTTTAGTGTCGTTAAGTCTTGCTAATACTTATAAATGGTGTTAGAATACAATTTTAATTTACTGCATTAAATAAGCTGATCTTAATCTTCTGAAAAATGTAGAAGAATGAAAATAATTTTCAGTAAATTAAGAATCAATAGGTTATAAGAACATTAGTCATTATTTTTCCTCATACCCAAAAATACAAGAAGAAGAAGAAGAAGAAGAAGAAGAAGAAGAAGAAGAAGAAGAAGAAGAAGAAGAAGAAGAAGAAGAAGAAGAAGAAGAAGAAGAAGACTGTTGCGACATATTCACACGACATTACCTACTAACAACAAATATATATATATTTGTTATGTGTATATTATAGTATTCATATAAAAAGTTAATCTTCTATCCACCTTACATTACTCACAATATGTTTTTGCTTAGGAATGCTTTCAAATTCAGCAAGATGTGCTCAGTTATACCATGCAGAAATAGTGTTCAAATATTTATTCATGGTAACAAGCTCTCATGATGTAAAGGGAAGAAAAAGGTGGGGAGAGGAAGAATTGCAAACTATGCCCATTGATGATGCTTAGTATGAATATTTTAAAAAATGGCTATCAATACAAAAAGTTTATTTGAAACAAATGTATATTTTAATGATCTCTACATTTTTTCTGCAGCAAGTTTTGGTTTACCTTTTAACGTTTCCTTGTAATTCAAAATTATATACATTATGTAAATGCAACTTCACAGCTATTCTCAGAAAATTCAAGCTATGCATATTATTTCTCAAAACAATATATTAAATATATGACATTTTAATCAAAATCTTTATCTTTATTGAGTGTTAAGCTATTACAATTCATTTGGGCATGATCAGCGTCGAGCCCTGGCTCCT
Organism: Deroplatys truncata; assembly: GCA_030765065.1. Taxonomy (NCBI): domain Eukaryota; kingdom Metazoa; phylum Arthropoda; class Insecta; order Mantodea; family Mantidae; genus Deroplatys; species Deroplatys truncata. The sequence continues at coordinate 124,539,348 of CM060978.1, forward strand.
ATTGCTGATCATACCCAAGCTTACAGCATTTAACAATCATGTGTGTTGAGTTTGCTTCATTACGTTAATAGTTCCTCATTTAAATTCAATATACTGCTTAGTATCCTTTTCCCATTCCCATCTCACTTCCCTTACTTCCTCCAATCATCTTTAACACTCCACTACCAACGGGAAGTGGCAACTATTAGATAATATCTTAAAGAATGCTTATTGCGTACCCCGAGTTGATCGGCCTTATTCGTTCATATTAACAAAGGTAAACTCTCCCTCCAAATCCTCTCTGTATTTACCGTTCAATATAGCTAGAGCATTTACTTCATAATTCAAATAAATCTATCACTTGACTTATCAATACACTTGTCTTTACTTCGTCTGAATTGTTCCCTTCTAGTACAGGTTTCATTTCCACAACATATTCATTCTATATTCACATCCCCCTCCCTATTCTAATATTAACATCCTCCATTATTATTACTTCCGTATTCCCATACTTCTCTATGAGCCTGTTCTATTTCTATACCTATGCCACATTTTCCTACTCCGTAATTCTATTCCAGTTGGCTCCCTTGACGGTCCCGCTATATTTCTGTCCAAAAGCAGTAAACTCCCATTGGGTGTCGACACAATGCTTTCTTCTCCCACCATTCCGTCACTCTGCAACCACGCCAGATCATGTGCCAATTGAACTTCCTCCCTCCTAGATGATATAATTTTCCTTGCTTTGCCAGCTGTTGCCCTTATGTCATCTGATCAAACGTTCTCACTACATATCTTCACGTCTTCTCTCTGACACAATCATCTTCTTTCCGCCAGCCCCACATGCCGGTGACATAACTTCCATGTGTCCATCCTTTTCCTCCAGTCTCCGATCGCTCTTTGGACTTTCTTCCGATCTGCATTCCTTCTCTCTGGTCTTGGATGTTATTTAGCTGAATCATTTCCTGCTCCTGCAATCTGCTGCTCCTGATGTCACTTTCGTATCCAACCACCGTGCGCCCATGACCCACAATCGTAGATTCTTTATGAAGGCCTGTTTCCCTTTCATTCTTGCCAGCATCATTTGTTGTATTAAATCTTTCTTCAAGGCCTGTTGTTCCACCGATAAATCTGTTTATAAAGATATTTGTTCGTTTTAGTTGCTTTGTTTTCTTTAACACTTCATAAACAAACTGCACTGAAGTAAATCTTGCAACTATCATTCTGGCACCTCTTGATCTCCCCACTCTGAATGCTTCCCTAATCTCTCAGCACCATTCCAAGCTTTCCTTCTATAATCTCTCTAAACTCTTCAACAGGCCATACTCCATTCCTTACTTTCACTCCTGTTATAACTAGATTGCAGTGTCTCTCTTCAACAGCTCTACTCTTCTTTTGATTTTCTGTACCTCATTTCTTATATCTTGCATTCATCTTTAATCTCTCCCTTAATATCTATTAGTTCCTTTTCCACTCCATTGAATTTATTTCCTAATTTCTCATCCATATCTTCATTCATGATGTTTCGATTCCCAATTGGTCCAGGATTAATTTCAACCCCACCAATTATCAGTAGCATGCCTATTATACTTGTGAGAAGAATCATATTTACCATCTCTTCTGCACCTTTATTTATTTTGAATTCCTTCCATTTTAACTTGTTAAAGGTTCCAATTCTTCCTCTGTACTCTTCGATACTAGTTCCCCTAGTTTCTTAAGCCCTTCTTGTCTTCCACTCCAGGAGCTTCCTCCACACACATCCACTCTCTTCCACTGCTTGCTTAACACTCAATCAAAATCATTAGAGCAGTTTTTGAGAAATTCAGAAGGTTTTTCAAGCAAATGATAGTTTGGGGTAGGAATTTTCTTGAAAATCCTATTGTGTTGCATTGATGGAAGATGAACTTACCAGCTTTTCATAGTTATCCTGTCACAGACACACACAGATTTTTTTTTTCTAAAATCACTCTTTTTGGATTCATGGCATCCCAAAATAAAAACTGGTGAAATCTTGATATAAAGTTTTTTGGTGGAATACAATACTTCTACTTACTGTAGAGTAAGAGTACAGAAAATTTAAAAAAAAAAACAAAAAACCCTGTAATTTAATCTACAAAATACACGTTATAGAATTAAGCTGCCATTATTATTTATTAAGAAATAAAAATTCAAACAAAATAGTCACTCTTATGTGTAAGTGAAGTCACATTAGTGTATATTTAACTTCACAATATAGTAATAAATACATCTGAAGACAGATTCTGATCATTAGCTCCATTTCCCTACAACAGCAAAGAAAAATTGTAACTTTTACTTATAAATGTGCTAAATGTTACTCTCTCTCCTATACCTTTCTTGCAACATTTATGCGTATTTATAAATTTTTCTCTGTGTGTGTGAGAGAGAGAGACAGAGAGCGAGTACAAGGTCTCACTATCCTGATTATGTCTTTCATATAAAATGACAAGTAACAGTAAATACAATAATTAATCAAGAATAATACAAGAATTAGTCAAGTATAGCTGATGATGCAGACGTCTGTGAAACATGTTCTACGTATAAGTTAAAAGTTAGTGAATCATTAAGTGTAAACTTTGACTCAACATTGCTTTAATAAGTCTTCACTTCGCTTCACTGTATACCACTTCCAGTTTGTTTAATTATCATAAGAATTAATCAGTTTGAAAAAAACTAAATGTGATTGGTACATGAACAACAAAGTTTACTTACTTCCATTATCCAAGGATGGTTGGGTCCTGCCTGAAATAGAATTTCTCTGCCTCCTGCACCACAGGCTTCCAAGTTTATAAATGCTCTTACTTCTTTTGCCCACTGATGTTTTGTAATAAATCCATGGGAAGCCTGAAATGAAATGAAGTCATATCACATGATGACTGATGCTGATTATTCGAGACATATGCTGTATATTTGATATTGACCAGTAACATTTAGCAGTGCCTCAGATATTATTGACTAATCACGGTCATTTATTTTATAATATGCTTGCCAGCATGCTATAATGTTACGCCAGAAGAATAGTGACAGAACTAAAAAATGCTCAGTTTTGAGATAAAAGCAAAAATAATTTGCCAAAACCAATCACTTTTAGCAAGAATAAAGACACTTTTCTATTTACAACAATCACCGCTAGGAAACCATGGTGTCACTATTCTTTCAACCACATCAGTGTATTAACTACAGAAGAAGACTATCAGATTTGCAGTAGGACCAAGACCCGATTTTAAGAACAACAAATTTCAAGAAAAGGCTAGCATTTACTGCTACTTTGTTCAAGTACAATGGCATTTTAGGGATTGTGTCATTCTTCCTGAAAAAAAAATGAGTTAAATTCTTGTTTCTTTCTTTATTATAACAATGCATTATTTGGAGATGTGTCATTTTTATTCACTTTTAGAGAGAATAAAATTAACTCTACCTTTGATATTTCTAGTACTTGTGTCACTCACTATTCTATTAAATATTAGCCCTTTTGGTTTCTTTCTTTGATATAAAGAATTACAGCTAGTCTAAAGAGTAACAAAATGCACGTCTGCAGCAGTTCTTAAAATCTACACTTTGTATTACTGATCAGGTTATATGAACTGTTCTCCTGAAAAAAAAAAAAAAAAGGTGCTGTACCTTGATAACTTGATTGCCCTAGATTTAAGGGAAAAAAATGGAAATCATTCCATAGCAGATGAAAGCATAAAACAAGGTGTTAAAAAATAAAATTGGCTGCATTCTGTGTATTCCAAGCCCCATTGTTGGGCTGTGATGAAGAAGTACATGGAAGGAGGTAAATCCATTGCTGATCTACACAGAGATTATAAATTGTTATGCAAAGGCAACCTTTCAGCTGCTAATTACATGATATACTCTTGAATATTTTAAAAACCGTTCAACTTACTATTCTTCAGCCCTAAAAAGGATTAATGCAAATGTGCCTCATATTCAAACACAAAAGAAGAGGAAAAATCTGAATTGGAGAGTAACTACCAAACTCAAGCGAGAAGGCAAAGGATAAGATTGATGTCTGGTAGATGTGTTTGATCTTTAAGCAGATTTTCCTCCCAATTGGACAAGCTTCTGCTTTATATTGTGTGTCTAAATCAAGTGTCTTGAACTTCATGTGCTTTCAACATGAAAGCTAATGACACTGAATGCTGTGGGTATGACAGGGAAGCTCAGATAGGAGTTAATGAAATTGGTTCATTTATTCAGAAATACCTGGAAAGTTTGAAAAGCAACACTTCACAGGAAGTAGATGTAAATTTATATTTGTGTAAATGCACTGACTAGCAGAAAAATGGATTTATAATTACTAGTATATATATGTATGTGTGTGTATGGTGAGGAAGTTCAAGTGGATCATCTATTCACTGTATAACTCACAAGTTCCTCATAACAGGCCATAGACAGAATGAAGGAGACAGCAACCACTCTGTAACTGATTGAACTCTGTAAATAAATTGAGCAAAAAAGTCAGCGCCTATTATACTCCTGAATGTTAAGCTTCACTGATAAGATGGGCAAAGACTGGGAAGCTTTACAGAGTGTATAAAATGTGTCATGATAACATTTATGACTAAAAGGCATTATCAGCTGATCTTAGATTCCAATTAATGAAGAAACTGCCAGACATAATTTCAAAATTTAAGAAGTAAAACTGAAGACTGGATTTTTTTCGGGTATAAAAATCCTTAGCATAGCTTCCTTTGGAAGGAAAGTAAAGCCGGTAGTTCCATGTCATAGATTTATAGCACATAAAAGAACAAGCCTGATAAAGAGGCCTCTAAGCAAAATTTCTAGTCTTTCACACCCAGTATACAGTGTGACACTAAGAATTCTAGTAGTTAAAGAGCATCCTTAAATGAAAATCAATTTAATTTAATTTTCTAAAGAAACACCTATACAGATAATGAATTCCAAATGCTGCTAGTAAAAAGTGTTATTAAAACTAATAGGGTGAATAATATTGATGTCACATATTAAAAAAGACTCGAAATAATGTGGGTAAATCTGAGAAAAAATCAGATGTGTTTCATTCACTTTCCCTACTCATTATTCTACAAACTATTCTTATGAAAGTGTATTGTTCTATCTGCATCTTGTTGAGACAAACTTTCATTATGCACTTCGTTGTAGGTATAAGAAGGGTACAGTAGGCTAAAGTGATAGTCAGATTTTTAAAAAGTGTGTCACTTGTGGTGGCTTTGAAATTCCATGCTGTTTGCAATGACCACCACAAAACATAAATAGTTGAAAAAATTATAAGTATTTGAAAATTCAAACCAATAACAAAGAATATCTCAGATATGTTCTTTTATTTATTGCAGATGACACCACAGGCTCCACTGGTGAAACATTAAATGAGGTGATAATTGGGAAAGGAAATGTGGGAAGGCATTAGTTGAGGGTACCTCCCTGGCATTTGCCAGTTATAAGGACTGAGGAAAACCAGAAAAAACCAGGATGGCCATAGTGGATTTAAACTGCAGACCTTCCATTCATGAGTCCATGCCTTAACGACCTTGGGTAGACCTATGTCTGTACAGAAATGGTTATTGCCACAAACAATTTTATTTGATGTGTGTGTTTTAACAAGATCCACATTTTTATGTAATAAGATTTTGTCTATCTCTTATAGTTAACCAATTATACGAAAGTCATTCAGAACGAAAAGGAGCTTAGGCTATCTGCAGAAAATTTAAGATACATAGTTTATTTGCCATGCAAATATCTTAAACATAAGGCATTTTACTCAAAATTGATACAACCACTTTTGAGAAAAAAATAACACAAAATTTTCCATGCAAAGAGTAGTTTGAAATGGAGGGATGTTCTTGAAAATCTTTGTGTTGCATCCTTCGAAGATGCTGAACTTAAGTAGCAAAATTTATATGCATCAAATTTTGTTTTGAACAAAATTGAATGCTGTTCTGCCTCTCTTCTCATACTCGAGCATGCACGCATGAAAATATTCTTGGATTTAGAGATCTCAGAACATGTTTTTCTGGTGAAACCTCAGTATCAAATTTTTGGATGGAATGCAATACAAAAAATATGTGTTACACTCACATGACTCTCTCTACTCTTGTACAAACTATTTTTACAAACGCTTATTCTCCATATGCTTCATGTTAATCGAGATATCGAGATGTTAATTTTATTGCTAATTTTCTTGTAGATGCAAGGGGAATTGGTAGGCTTTAAGCTATAGTCAAATATTTTAAGAGGTGGTTGCTATATGGAATATTCCATTCTCTTTGCATTACCACGACAAAAAAAAATGAATGTAGATGTAAGGGGAATATATATTTACAAGGTCAATATAGAAATACAGTAGCCTTTAAACATAGATATTACTCTTAATAGCTGGTTGCTATGTGTAGCACCATTCTCTTTACCACAGATTAATATTCTTTGCATATTTAAGACAAAAAAATGAATACGAATTCCCATTTGAGAAAAGTATTGAAAAATTTAAGGGAATAACAAGCAATATCTCGAAAATGGTTCACTCAACAAAAAAAATGTATATGACATAAATTGTGTATTTTAATGTGATCTACATTTTTTGTGTAGTAAAATTTTGTCTATCTCTAATGGTTTACCAGTTATGCAAAAGTCGTTTACAATGAAGAATACTTTTGGAGACATTCCCAGAAAATTCAAGATATACATTTCATTTGTCATGAAAATATCTTAAACATATATTTTAATCCAAATCGTTAAAGCCATTTTTGAGAAAATTAAAATTTTAAAAAAATGTTCCATGTAAAGGGTAATCTGGGGTGGGGGGATTTTCCTGAAAAACTTCGTGTCGCATCTCTGGAAGATACTGAACCTAAATACCAAGTTTGGTGTTTATCTGACTGTTTGTTTCTGAGTTATGCTGTTCACAGACACACACACACACACGGACATGTTTCCAAAAATGCTTTTTTTGGATTCAGGGGGTCTCAAAACGTATATTTCCGGTGAAATCTCGGTATCAAATTTTTGGGCGGAATACAATACTTCCCCTACTTACTATACATAGTAGAGAAAGTAAAAAGAGGCTACTATCAGAAGTGTATTCCAGAATTTTATTTACAATTTTTCACTCAGTATATTACTCCAACTATCCTATAGAGAAATTCTGGGAGAGTGGCACAATCCCTGTAACTCCAACATTAACCACCAGAATGTGCACCAAAGCAGATGGGATGTTCAGCAGCATAAGAACTCTATGGACAGACACATTACGTTCTCCATTTATTGTTTTTCTAGAAGCTGCAAATAGTTATTCAACATAAGTGTATTGGACATGTAGTGAAAACTTGTTTCGCTCATAGTTTAAGTTCTCAGTGACTAAAGCAGAGGCATAAATTCAATGGAATTTTAAGCACTAATGTGACAAAGGATTTCATAGAATATATTGTGTGCATTTCTGGCCACGTTGGTCAACCTATGCGAATGGTTGTCATTTGGGAGAAAAGGTGCGCACGTTCAAATGCAAATTTCAATAAAGTTGCATATAACATAATTGTATCATTGCTGATGGACATGATTTCAACTTTACATCTTTGGAACTTTAGGAATGGTGTGGTTTTGTTGTGTTTCCCAGCAGTACTACTCATGCTTATTAGATAAAGCTTTCCTTAGTCCACTGAAGCATTATTTCAATATAAAAAAAAAAAAAAATACAAAATGCAATGAAAAATGAAGGAAAGCATGGACTGCCCAGATCAAAAGTAGATCACCGTTTGGGTAATGCATGGAGCAAGCTGCCTCCATAGGCAATGCAGTCAATGGCTGCAGAAAATGTGGTATTTACCTCTGAATCCTCATGCCATATCTGACTGCATGTTTTGCATTGTGGATGATATTTGAGATGATCATCATATAACATCTACGTCTTAAAATTCCTCAAAAACCACTGATTTTCCCTCGACTTCTTTTGAAAGTTTTACTCCAACTAAATACTTCATGAAGTGACTCCTCTTCCAAAGTTGGCATCCAAAAATGGAACACGAGGAAACAATCTATGTTGGTATTGACTGAGAACTTGAAGAAAAAGCAATATATCCTCAAGAGTAGAGAAGAAAAGGAGAAAAGAAAAGGGAAAGAGTTGAATAAAGCTACACTAGTGCAAACAGAGAAATCAAAACTGACCAGTTCTGACAAACCAAGGTGAAGAAGATCCTTGGATACAAATGCTTTGTTGAATGTTGGGAAAATTATTTTAGTATAAAATAGGATGACTGGGTGAAACGTGTGAAGTACATGAATTGGTTACACAATAATTGTACAATGCACAAAAGAATAGGTTTGTGTAACACGTGGCAAAGATATAAGGGAAAAGAACATGTGAACCAATCAAAATAACACAATTTGCTTAGAAAATGAATATTTGATTTTGTAGTAACTTTGTTTTGTGAATAAAATAGTGAAGCTTTAGCAGTATTCAAATTAATTTAATTTCCTATGCCGTCTATCCCATACCATGCACCAACTCTCCCAAGCAGTAAGGGAGGTATGACACATTATTACATTTTTCAAAATTACAATGTTCATAGTTATTAAATACTTTTAGCAGTCAAATGTTAATATTATGAAAACTCATTGGTTCGGACTTTCTGCAGCCAAAATTTCAATTTTTTATCCCATAGAAATTTTTTTGGACAAATAAATGCAAAAAGTGTGCCATCTCTTCTGGAATTACTCTAATTACTTCTGCCATAAAAAATACTCATCTATGTTTGTAACAATCTTTTTGAAACTGCTGCTCTATATTGCCACAAAAGAGAAAGGAATAATTATATCAAATTAAAATCTAATAATTATCACTGCATTATGCTATTTCACTCTCAATAAGAATTTATTTGAAACTTTTGTGTTGTGGAATAAAGTTTTGGTATTATAAATGCTTTATTTCTGGTTATAATTAACAAGAAAAGAAAATAAATTTCACAAGACCAGCAATTAGAGTTGTAACGATGGTTCCAAATTTAAAATTTAGTACATGTTTCTGTATACTTGTTGGAAACTGTAATCTATAACCAAAATTAAATACATACCTTCTGCCATCTATACTTCTGTTATAATGAGAGAGAATTTGTGTGTATGTATTTTTTCCCCTTGGAAAACACTCAACCTATTTTGATAATTTCTTCACCCTTGAAAATCACTGTTCTTCCTGATGGATATAGGCTACAAAACACCTTCTAACTTCAATTCTTTAGAGGACTAAAACACAAAAAGGATTTACTACGCCTGGGTAATAGAACATAAACAAACACTGCAGAAATTTAATACGGTGTCTAGGCCAAATCATTGAAGGAGAAGATCTCTCTCTGCTGGGAACAAAATATGTAATGATGTAAAAGTGAGTAATGGATTTGTTGTGTTAGACACGGTGACTGTTGATTGACCTCTTACCCGGGAGTATGCGTTAGATCTTCTGTTTGCAAGAAACACAAACTATTGTTGCTAGGGAGTAGTCATGGGAGCCTTGCTGAATGAGGATTTGAAGGAACAGTTTGGCATTATATTTTTAAGCAGAGTGCTGTTCTTGCTGATGTAACCAAAGATGTGGCAAAGCTTATTTTTGGCTTTACCAAAGATGATTATGTTGTGATAGTGGGCGGGTCAGGGAATGGCCTGGTTAGACAGTAATTACTGTATTGAGAAAGATCTAAAGAACATCAGCGAGAATGGCAGCAACACTAATATGAAATTCCTGTCTCTTTAAGAGGCACAACAGACTGCAGCTTCACATACGGATGAAGGGTGTGAATCCACAGCTTAGGTATACTTTAATAGTACTTTGAAACTCTTATATTGTTATGATGTCTCTAGTATAGGAAGAGAAGGTAATACTGCACATAGCCTCAATTTCACTCTGTAGGCAAGAGAAATCTCTTGTTTTTGATTGCCAATGAAATCAAAGTAAAAATTCCTGTTATACAATATAGGTGTTCTGTTTTAGGGTAAACTAAAATAGGAATAATCTCACTTTTCAAAATCTAGGAGAAATAAAAGTCAGCAATAACAATGTCAGTAATTTAAACAAGGGTCCAAGCTTTGTTAATAAATAAAAACAAATCTCACAGTTTTTCATCAAAACATTAAAGGAGTTAGAACCAAAGTGGAGGAATTGCCAGTTTCTCTAGATACTGTAAACTAAACATTGTTTGTATTTCAGAATATCATTTGAACAACAGGAATTTGCATCCATAGTGCTGCAAGTATATTTTATAAGGACAGAATATTTAAGAGAAAATCTGATGTGTTACACTCACATGACTTTTTCTACTCTTGTACAAACTATTTTTACAAACGCTTATTCTCTGTATGCTTCATGTTAATCGAGATGTTAATCTTATTGTTAATTTGCTTGTAGATGCAAGGGGAATTGCTAGGCTTTAAGCTATAGTCAAATATTTTAAGAGCTGGTTGCTATGTCGAGTATTCCATTCTCCTTGCATGTCCAGGACAAAAACAAAATGAATAACGAATTCCCATTTGAGAAAAAATATAAGTATTGGAAAATTTAAGGGAATAACAAGCAATATCTCGAAAATGGTTCACTGAACAAAAAAAATGTATATGACAAATTGTGTATTTTAATGCGATCTACATTTTTTGTGTAGTAAAATTTTGTCTCTTATGGTTTACCAGTTATGCAAAAGTCGTTCACAATGATGAATACTTTTGGAGACATTCCCAGTTGTCATGAAAATACCTTAAAGATATGATATTTTAATCAAAATCGTTAGAGTCACTTTTGAGAAAATTAAAATTTTCGAAAAATGTTCCATGTAAAGAGTAATCTGGGGTGGGGGGATTTTCTTGAAAACCTTCATGTCGCATCTCTGGAAGATACTGAACCTAAATACCAAGTTTGGTGTTTATCCGACTGTTCGTTTCTGAGTTATGCTGTTCACAGACACACACACGGACATATTTCCAAAAATGCATTTTTTTGGATTCAGGGAGTCTCAAAAATGTATTTCCGGTGAAATCTCGGTATCGAATTTTTGGGTGGAATACAGTACTTCCCCTACTTACTATATGTAGTGGAGAAAGTAAAAATTCTGACGTGTTGGAATCATATGGCTTTCTCTAGTCCCTCTTCTACAAACTATTCATACAGAAGCTTATTCTTCTATGTACTTCTTGTTAGTCATTGCAAGTATAAGAAGGATATAATAGGCTAAAGCAATCAGATTTTTAAAAAGTAGATCGCTGTGCAATGGCTTTGAAATTGCAAGCTCTTTGAATGACCATGAGAAAAAACAAACAGCAACTTGTAACTTGCAAAAAGTATAAGTGTTTGAAAATTAATAACAAACAATATCTCGAAAATGGTTAATGCCACTAAAAGGCTTATTTGACATAATTTGTGTGCCTTAATGATACCTAATATTTTGGTAGTAAGTTTTTGTCTATCTCTTATGGTTTACCAATTATATAAATGTCATTCAGAATGAAGAGGGCTTCAAAGGTTATTTGCAGAAAATTCAAGATATATATTTCATTTAACATGCAAATATCTTAAACATACAATATTTTAAGCAAAACCGTTAAGAGTCAATTTTGAAAGTAAAAAATAATGAAAACATTTTACATATAAAGGCTATTTTGGGGCAAGGGATTTCTTAAAATCTTTGTGCCACAACCCTGGAAATACTGAATTTAAATGTTAAAATTGGTATTTATTATGGATTTCACATGTGCATGCGTGTGCACACGCACACACATACACCGATCTTTAAAAAAAAAAAAAAAAAACTGGGTGGTCTCTAAACATGTATTTTCAGTGAAATCTTGGTATCAAATTTTTGGGTAGTAAATAACACTATTTCTACTTACTACAGGTAAGTAGAAAGGTAATGACAAAAGGCAAAACTGCTATGAAAGGATTAAGAATAAGTAATTACAAATTAGAAATGTCTGTTATATGTTTGGAAAGGATGTACAAAGCATTGGTAGAATCAAAAATGTTGTATGCAATAGAGACAGAATTAGGCAAAAAAGTAGAGCAGATGTACAGATTACTTTGCAAAGAACTTTTGGGATTAATCAGATCAACACCAAAGGAAGTAGCATTGGTAGAATTTGAATGAACAATATCACAAAATTCTCAGAAAATAATTACAACAGCTAAAGCTTTACATTTTCAAAAACAAATTGACCGATCAAGCAAAAAAATTGAAACCCTATGGGATATTATAAAAGGTGAAATAGGGAAAAAGACCAGGCTTCAACTGAATACTTTAAAAGTAGATAATAAAGAGAGTAAAGAACCTAGTAACATAGTTGCTAAAAATAACTTTTACCTATTACAAATGAACCGAACCTAAATACTGGGAGTAGTGAAAAAGCACTACATTACTTCCAAATCAGGCTACTGAATTTAAATAAGATTATACCACACCAAGAAACAGAAGAAAGAAATATATATATATACACACACACACACATACACCCCTGATGTGTAACATTCACATGACTTTCTCTACCCTCTAGCATTTATTAGTGTGCATAAAGCTATTCTTACAAAAGCTTATTTTTCCATTTACTTCATTATAATCAAGGTAAACCTTTGCAGAAATAGCTACATTACACATTTCATTATAGATATGTACAGAGAGAACAGTGACAGTCAAATGTTTAAGAACTGGACGCTGTATGCTTGTCTTAAAATTCTATACTTTTTCCATGTCATTATGAGAAACAACTGAAAGTCAACAGCACTTTAAAAGAAAGACAAGGCTTGAACAATTTGAAACATTAATAACAGGTATCTAAGAAATGGCTTATACTGTCACGAACGTGACTGAGGAGATCCATATTATGATTATTATTTTATATTAATTAACATTATTTTATTAACCTGTTACAACCTGTCACCCAGTTGCTGACGATGAGGACGAATGCCCTCGAAAACGTTTCCTGTTTTATGTAACTTTAATTAGTGAAGGTGAGTGTAAAAAAGTGTGACTCAATCTACATCAACCTGTTACAACTTTCTAAATTCATATAGTATCATATTTTATATTTCTTAATTTTGCTCAAGTCTTAGTAAGCTGTTTATATGACAGGAAACAGTGGTTTGCCATTTCTCTTGACATTTCAAAGGGATTTCACTATGCCATCATTTCCTTAGGAGTACGTGTCTTTCTGCACAGCTCTTAGCTGCACCCTGTGGACCACATGATCCTTGGAAAGTCCTAAGCCTACACCTTTTCCAGGGCGTTGGCAGACCATATTTGGTAATAGCTGTCACAATATTAGAAAAAAAACCCTTTGGGTATTCGACCCTATATAAGCAAGCACTCAAGCTCTGCTCGGGGGGACTTTGTGTTGTAACTTGGCCAGGACTGCTATGGTACATGTCAGCGCATCGGTGGACGGCTGTTCACCGGATGGTTTCACTTGGCACCACTAGCGGCTTGACAAAGTCGTGTTAAGTATTGGCTCTCCTCACCCATGATGAGACATTTCTCAAGGTAAGCACTATAAAATAAATGAGCCAGGGCTCGACGCTGATCATGCCCAAATGTATTGTATTAGCTCAACACTCAATAAAGAATAAAATAAATTGTTAATAATAGTGCTAGCTAGTATCATCATCATAGACTAATTTTGAAGATTTAGAAGCTAGTAACAGTGATGTGTCATAATTTAAAATAGAGAGTTGAGGGTTGTTACACTACATCACTATGATATTCTTACTTGAACGCATTTTGGGAGACGGCTTGTTCCCATTGTCAGCATTTTCTCTCAACTGATTTTTGCCGGTCATCGTCTGGGGGATGTGTGTGGTTTGCGGTGTTCTCTGGTGCTGGGCTGATGAACCTCCAAAGGCTGTTGGGTGGCGGCAGTTCGAAATTCATTAGGTGATTCCTGTGTTTGACAATATGTATTTTTTCCCAGATGTCCAATTCATTGCTGCTGTTGATCGGTTTTAAGAGTTTTATGTTTGGCGTGATATCATGGTTTGAAGACCAGAAATGATGTGCTACTGCTGATTTATCTTGCTGCTTTTGGTAAATGCATCTCATATGCTCTTTAAGTCTTATTTCAAGATTTCTTTTGGTTCTTCCTATGTATACCAGGTTACATTCATTACAATCAATTTGATATATACCAGCTGATTTATCGTTGGGGATAGGATCTTTTGTTCTGTTGCATAGTAGTTTCTGTATATTGTGGTTATTCTGTGGAGACAGGGTGATGTTGTATTTTTTGAAAATCCTTTGAAATTTATGATGTGTCCAAGGGTGATAAGTGAATTTTCTATATGCTTGTGGTTTTTGTTTCTGAGTAACATAGTCATTTGTTGGATGTATTTCTGTCTTTCAAACCTTTTTATCTTCTTATCTATTGTTTTTTTCTGGTATCCATTCATAGTGGCTATGTTGATAATGTGTTGGTATTCTTTCTGGTATTCCTCTTTCTCCATTGGTATATGTACATATACTATAATAATAATAATATAATATACTATAATAATATATATAATCCCATATTACTAAATCTTTCCCACATCTATTCAAAACCTGGTATAGGTATGTAGATGATATTTTTGCTATTGTTCCAAAAAAACTTTCAGAAGATGCTTTGAAATTATTAAATTTACAAAAAAGATCTATAAAATTCACAATGGAAAAAGAAGAAAATGGCCAATTACCTTACCTAGACATCAGAAATAATGCACACAACAAACTAACGTTCAGCATTTACAGAAAACCAACGCACACAGAAAACTATATTAAAAACAATAGCTACAATCCTACAAGCCACAAACATGCAATTTTAAATAGTATTACAAACAGGTTAGTACATATACCAATGGAGAAAGAGGAATACCAGAAAGAATACCAACACATTATCAACATAGCCACTATGAATGGATACCAGAAAAAAACAATAGATAAGAAGATAAAAAGGTTTGAAAGACAGAAATACATCCAACAAATGACTACGTTACTCAGAAACAAAAACCACAAGCATATAGAAAATTCACTTATCACCCTTGGACACATCATAAATTTCAAAGGATTTTCAAAAAATACAACATCACCCTGTCTCCACAGAATAACCACAATATACAGAAACTACTATGCAACAGAACAAAAGATCCTATCCCCAACGATAAATTAGCTGGTATATATCAAATTGATTGTAATGAATGTAACCTGGTATACATAGGAAGAACCAAAAGAAATCTTGAAATAAGACTTAAAGAGCATATGAGATGCATTTGCCAAAAGCAGCAAGATAAATCAGCAGTAGCACATCATTTCTGGTCTTCAAACCATGATATCACGCCAAACATAAAACTCTTAAAACCGATCAACAGCAGCAATGAATTGGACATCTGGGAAAAAATACATATTGTCAAACACAGGAATCACCTAATGAATTTCGAACTGCCGCCACCCAACAGCCTTTGGAGGTTCATCAGCCCACCACCAGAGAACACCACAAACCACACACATCCCCCAGATGATGACCGGCAAAAATCAGTTGAGAGAAAATGCTGACGATGGGAACAAGCCGTCTCCCGAAACGCGTTCAAGTAAGAATATCATAGTGATGTAGTGTAACAACCCTCAACTCTCTATTTTAAATCATCATCATACCTAATCTTGTAAACCTAACCATCGCTCGGTAGAAATGTAACTCTTTAGAATACAGTGAGATTGTTCCAGCCAAGCTTCTTAATTGTCTCTACCTCTGCAATCCCTGATTTAGCATTCCCCCCAGTGTCACAACTTAGCACATGACAATACCACAAAAAAGGGTATTTGAAATAAACTGTGTGTTTTAAAGAGATCTACATCTTTTGTGTAGTACTTTTTGTCTATCACTTAACATTACCAGTTATACAAGATTATACAAAATTCCTCCTGAATGAAGAAGACTTCACAGGCTATTCCCAGAAAATTCAAGATACACTTTTTGTCATGTAAATATCTTGATATATGATATTTTAATAAAAATTGTTAAGAGTCATTTTTTTTAGAAAATTAAAAATTTCAAAAAATTCTCCATGTAAAGGGTAGTTTGGGGTGGGGGGATTTTCTTGTCAATCTTTGTGTCGCATCTTTGGAAGGTACTAAACTTAAATACCAATTAGGTATTTTTCAGATTTTTTTTCTCAGTTGTTACAGATATACACACACGGACCTTTTCTTAAAAAGGCTTCTTCTTTTTTTTTTTGGTTTAGGGGTCCGGTGAAATCTAGACATAGAATTTTTGGGTAGAATACACTTCCTCTACTTAATATATATAGTAGAAAAAGTAAAAATGTTCATGCATTAAAGCCATAGGACTCAGCAGGCTACTATGAAATCTTAAAGTCTTATAAGCCTGTTTTACTGTAATAACTAATCTCTGGGTTTTAATGATCTATAAATTCTTGAAAAATGGCCTTAAAGTTAATTAAAAGTGGCATAAAAAGAAAATAATAGAAAAAAATGAGCAATTAAAAAAAGTATCTTTATTTTATCAGGTCAGACTATTATATGATCATTTGTTCTTCAGTATAGTGTTACAGTAGTATTGAACAGTTTACAAGATTTCAAAATGTAAAAGAATGGCGTTTATCATCCAAAAGAGCTCCATGCATTGAAAAACTCCTTTCAACATCCACTGAAGACATAGGCATGTATCTGAAATGGCATACATTGCCAGGTTCAAGATCTTCCTCCAAACTATCAAGGGAATATTTTTCCCTGTCAGGACATCATTAATTTAACATGGCATGTCAAAACCACTATTTTTCTTCAAAACAGTTTCCATTTTATGAATTACAAGTCTGCCAATTTCACCTTTCACACTGCAAAATTTACCCTTGACTGATTTCATCAAGTTTGTGTTGATAAAGGCAACCACATTGGAGACAGAATAATCCCCAGCAGAAATCCAAAGCTTGATTTTATGTAGGCCAGTTTAACTTTGATTTCTGAAGTGGAAATTAGTTCTTGGGAGATTTTCATTTAAATTAATTTATGACTTTTTTCACATAAATATGTTCACAATAATAATTACAGGCATCCAACCAGGTTCCCATCAAGTGAGTACTGCAGCAGGTGGAGGAGGAATCCCAGAGGCTGCTTCTTGGAATTTCTTACATGACATGGCGATTTCAGAAATACATTCTTTACAAAAGTTTATCCACATTGGGTAAGTGACGCCTTACTTTCTTGCAATTCTATGGCAAGCATGTGCCAAACAGGTCACATGTACAATTTTTTGACTACATGAGAGTTCATTGCTTTAACCATATATAATGCTACATTCAGAGACAAGTAGTAGCAAAGAATCATGCAGGGCACCATTAGGCCAAAGATCATTAATTTTTTGTCAACAAGTTTACTTTCTTCAAGACTTCACAATTTAAAAGAAATAGGCTGACATTGTTTTCTTCATTCATTGCCCCAACAATGGCATTCACAACCCATAGAATCTGAAGTCTCATTCATTTAGACTCAAATATTGTTCTTGCTCAGTTCAATTTTATTTCACTTACTGGCTTTTCACAGCATCATTCAAGAGGATTCTTTCTTACCAATGATTCATCTGGTACAGATTTGTTGGTATATTTTCCCAGAAAACTACTGAATGCGTCTTGTATTTTATGAATGGTATATTTTCCAAGACAAAGGTTTCAAACAGATCTTTGTAAAACTAGGAGTTCACTGGACTTTAACTGTACTTCCTAACAGCATCTGTTGCATTTTTTGTTTCCCTTTTGCCTCTAGGCCACTTTTGTTTCTCCCTGCTCATATGCTGTTCAATAGTGAACCTCTTCTCTGTTAATATGTTAATATCGGGATTTTACAGTACAGAATGCTGCCATCACTCAAAAACTTGGAATATACAGAATCCATTGTGAAGAATGCGAAAAAAGATATATGTAAAAAACCAAAAGAAACTCACGGATCCAATTTAAAGAACCTCTGAGACACAAAAAAGAATATCACTAAATTCAAAAATCAGCAGTAGCATAATATTTTTGGCACGTAAACCCCAAATAGAAAACAACACAACATACCTATTAAAATTTGCACAACCACTAAACAAACTACATACTGGTAGAAGATTTATACATTTAAACACATATCAACATTTATGAGTTTTGAAGTTCTTGCCAAAGACAACCCCCAATGTGTAATTCATCAGTGGTCTGACAGTGGGACCTCTGGTGTCCAAGGGAAGGTATCAACTCCAAAACCAACAGTTGCAAATAGCTGAGAGTGTAGGAACCATGCCTGCAGAAAATGTTCAAGTGAATAACAGGAATTAGTGAAGCACTGAAGTGTTTATGACTCCTCATGATTACTAAAATTAACAATACATTTAAAGTCGTATTTCCTCTATAAAATGTTTCCATTCAACAGTTCAAACCAAATAAGTTGTCTTCATAATTTAAGACAGGAGCACTTTTTTTTCTTCAATTTATGGACGCTCTTTAACTGCTGTGGTCCTTAGCGTGCCATTCTATATTGCATGTGAAAGTTGGTAATTTTGCTCAGAGATCTCTTTATCAGGCTTGAGGTTCCTCTATGTGCCGTAAATCTATGACACAGGACTACTGGTTTTACTTCCCTTCAAAAGGAAGCCATGCTAAGAATTTTTACGCCTGAAAAAAAATGCATCGCCCTCTGCCGGGTTTGAACCCGCGACCTCAGGAACTAGAGGCTAGCTTGATAACCACTGTATTTTAAAATCACTATAAGAATGCCTGGGGAGAAACTTATATACCTGCATTAAATTTTCTTCTGCACCATTAAATAGCAAAATCAGGTTGTGCTTCAATGGTTTATCCATTTGTGTAATGACAGAGAGAATTTCCAACATAATAGCACAGCTTGCTCCATCATCACTAGCCCCTGAAAGAAGATGAAAACATGTTTACTATGAAAGCTTACACATAAAACTTTGTAATACAAATTGCAGAAAAAACAAAAATAGTTACACATATTGTTCAACTCTGGTCACAGATGTGAAATAGACTGGTAAATTGGTAAATTATGTTTACCAAACACGTATATTGTTTATGACAAAAATTTTAAATTGAAGCTAGTAACAGTGAATTGCAGGACTTATAAACAAAAATATGTGGCAATTTCCAATTTTTATTTTTCATATACACATTTTGTCACAATCTAAGCACTTGATGAGTCTTTGACAAAAGTTGTCCTTTAAAGATGTGCTCAGTAGGCTTTTTAAGTTGTATTCGTTATGTAATTGTGTTGTGTTCCTCGAGTATTTTGCTGAATCTATTGTGCAACCATGGATGATATGTGAACTTGCAATACTTCTTTCTTCTTAGATACATTTAGAGTTTGAAGGTATATTCTATTTATTGATTTTTGTATTTTGAAATGTTTCTTGCCTATTGTCTGTGGTGAAAACATTTAGTAGTACTGTGTTTTGATCTGTTGTAGTTCCTGTCATTTTTGTTTAATGGAACCTTCTCAGTCTATGTACGAGGGGTACTTTAAAAGTAAGATCTGTTTTGCAATAAAGTATAAACTACTAAGTATTTTCGAATAGTTTATGTTTTACCCAAGTCTTTAAACCTTACATACTTTTCTACCAGTTAGCAATGCTTTTTGAACATTTGTCTTAGTGTAGCATACGTTTTTTAGAATCCTGTCACAGACTTATGCCAGCAGTTCATCTAGGAAATGTGTAGCTGTTTCTGGGGTTAAATCTTTCTGTATTGAAAATGAGCTTGATAATTTCTTAGGGGAGATATGCGGCACATGCACAAAAGTTTCTGGAAGGACATAAATAAATAATTTGTTTTGGCTAACATGTTAACTTGCAAATTCACAATTGTTTCCTTTCAGCTACTTTGTGATAAAGGCCTGACTTCCGGACTACTAGTTTCAATTGTCATACCCTGAAACCAACAAAATTTTTTCTACCATGGAATCTTAGATATACAAAAAAAATGCATCTTATAAACTATACAGTTATTTTATGGACTGGCAGCAAACTTCTATTAGGAGGAGCCTCTAAAATTTATTCTACACAAAATGAGAATTTAAAAATTGTGAAAACTGTGTGGAAAGAAAGCTAAGTTGTATAAAACGGAATAAAAAATTAGTTGGCCAAATATTCAATACTTCTTATTTTATTGCATAACAAACCCAACTTTAAAAACATCCTTTGTATCATACTGCTGAAAATAGTGTGTTGATATTACACGAGGTTGAAGTTGTCTTTTTTTTTATAAAATTACCCCAAATTCAAATGCATTTCAGAAATTTAAAAACTAGAACACTCTTAGAACACAAAATTAAAACAAGCAGAAAAAATAGCAGTTGCCACACATTTTTGGACTCTAACCATAAATTAAACAGAAAGCAAAATTATTGAAACCCCTCCAAAACACAGGGTATTAAGTGACCTCAGCAGATTCATTGCACCACTAGATGTCTCCAAGTAGAAATAGAAAACAGCTAAAACTTCTTCCCGACAGTGGTCTAAAGCTGAAGATGAAAGCAATGTCTTTGAAACTTGCCTTAACTTTCAACAAGCAAATGATGTTGGCCATGAAAATCAAGTCAGTTTGTTAATTGACCTGCCTTATCACAGCAAGACGAACTAAGGCTGCGCATTGTTTTTCTGCACAATTCTAGTGTAGTACACACATGAGTGGCTGCTGGGTTCAACTCAAGACAGGAAGAATCATCAGTATATGTTATGAAACATCCCTACACAGCAGCAAGAAACAATCCATCTTAGTGAGCCTACATAGTTGAGAGATGTGTGTGCTAGAGTGAATCATTAACAAGCTATCATGGAAGAGGAGGAAAAAGAAACTTCATTAATGACATGACACTATACATCAGAGGCAGTCAAATGCAGTTTATAACAACAAATATGTAATATGTAAGGTATACACAGAATACTTATATAGTTGGCACAAAATCCTCTTAACATCTAGCTTTGTAAACTGATATTGAATGTGGAAGCATTCCTGAAGTAAATCAAGAGAACTTCTTGGAAACAAACAGGTACCTATTCCACATGGAATTGCATCTGAAGTGACACTTCATAACAGCATGGTACTGTTGGTTGCAAGAAGAAAGTTGCTGAATACACAGTAAGCTCAATCAATTAAGAAACTTCTCTTTATATCAGTTTGCTAAAGGCTAGCAATTTCTGTAGAAGAGGAGGTTGGCTTTCTTGTCACATATTAATGAGGGTTATGCACCCTCTGTAAGGTACAGTGAAGACCAGGACTACATCAGCAATCACACTTATTATTCTTCCCATAGCTGCCCAACACATCCATTTGGCCTGTATCAACAGAGTGGCTGATTAAAGGAAATGATGCATAAATATAGGCCTGTCTAATATGGCATAAATGTGTGACACATCAGCAGTTTTTAAAATTGTACATATGAACTTAATAACACACAATATACATCTGGAGTTTCTTACCTGGACTATCTGAAACTGTATCAAAATGGCAGTTTATTAGCACACTGTGGGGTGACGCAGTATTTGGACCCACTTTGACGATGACATTCTGGACATTTCGGTACACATTTGTCATTCCATCAAAAAAGGTCAATGTAAATGCTCCACTTGCCTTCTGGACATCTAACAACACACTGTGAATTGGCTTTGCTTTTTTCATGATAGCAGTTATTTCATCCACAAAAAAATTAACAGCAAGCACTTCATTTTCATAACTTCCTGTTGGTCTTGGTCCTATATTTGTAAGCTTTATTAAATAGTCCATAGCTCTTTCTGCTATAAATTTATTAGGATTATTTAATTCATCCTTTTTTAGCAATGGAGCTGGTAGTTGCCTTTCAAACAGTATAACTGCTATTGAAATGCTGATGAGAAAACAAATTACTGCTACAAGATGTACCATCGGTAAGTAGCGGCAATTATGTGTTGACTTTCTTTGGTCATCTTTGTGCTCTGGAAGAATATTTGCAGTGCTTTCACGAACTCTTAGCCGAATTCCATCCATTACCTGCTTAAACATAAAATAGAATTAATGATAATGACTACATTTCCAGCAGCTCTGAAAATGCATGTGATGACTAACAAAATTATATATATAGAATTTTTTTGTAAATAACTATTAAGACATTCTGTACGAATTTTGTATAACCATAAGAGACAGACATCTTGCTTCACGTACTCACTTCCTACAAACTATTCTTACAAAAGCTTATTAGGTATTCTATCTACTTCTTGTTAGTCCGGATAAACTTTCAATTCACATTTACAGTTTTTTTTTGTAGGATGCAGTAAGTGAAGTAATAGTCAGATTTTCAAAGAGTGGATTGCTATGTGATGGCTTTGAAATTCCATGCTCTTTGCAAAAATCTAACAATGACTTCCTAGTTGAGGAAAGCATAAAGTAAATGAAAATTCAAGCCAATAACAAGGAATATCTTGAAAACAGTTAACTCTACTAATAGATATATATGTATAATTGTGTGCTTTAACAACATCCACATTTTTTGTGTAGTAAAATGCTGTCTATTTCTTTCGGTTTATCAATTATGCAAAAGACATTCAGAAAGAACAGGACTCAACAAACTATTTTCAGAAAATTCAAGATATACATTTTCATTTGTCATGAAAATATCTTAAACATATGGTATTTTAATCAAAATCACGGGAATGTTTTTGAAAGAATAAAAATTACAAAAAATTTGCTATGTAGTTCAGGTTGATAAGATTTTCTTGAAAATCTTTGTGTTGCATCTTTGGAAGATACAGAACATAAATACCAAGTTCAGTATCCATTGGACTCTGTTTTCAAGTTATGCTGTTCACAGACACACACAGGGCTTTCCCAAAAATGCTTTTTTTGAGTTCACAGGACCTTAAACAAATATTTCTGGTGAAGTCTCAACATTGAATTTCTGGGTGGTATACTATACTTACTATGAGTATGTAGTAGAAAAAGTATAAAATCATTTTTAGAAAAAGGTCTGTGTGTGAACAGCATAATTCAAAAAATGAAAAGTCTGTTATGTACAAAAGTTGGCATTTAAGTTTAGCATCTTCCAAGGATGCGACACAAAGATTTTTAAAGAAAATCCCCATGCACCTCAGACTACCCTTTACATGAAAAGATTTTCTCAAAAATGGCTCTAATGTTTTTGATTAAAATACCATATGTTTAAGATATTTGCATGACAAATAAAATGTATGACAATGAATTTTCTGGAAATAGCCTGTGAAGTCCTCTTCATTCTGAATGGCTTATGTATAATAATTGGTAAACCATAAAAGATAGACAAATCTTACTGCATAAAACATGTAGATCTGTTAAAGTGCACAATTTATGTCAAATAAATCTTTTGTGGTGTTAACCATTTCCAAGATATTTTGTTATGAATTTGAATTTTCAAATACTTATATTTTTTGCTAGTTGCAAGTCGCTATCAGTTTTCTTGTAGTCATGCAAGGAGGATGGAATTTCAAAGCCACTATATAACAAAGCGCTTTTTAAAAATCTGACTACTGCTTTACCTACAGTAACCTTATGCTTAATATGAAATGTCTAAATGTTAACCAAAGTCTATCTTGATTAAGAACAACTAGATAGAACAAGCCTCTGAAAGAACAGTTTATAGAAGAATGAAAAGAGAAAATCGTGTAAATGCAACACATCAGATTTTTTTCTTTTTCCATGCAAAAGGTCATTATGACTGCTGGGTTTATAAATCCATTCTTCTGATAAACATTTGAACATTGTTTCCGCATGTTGTATATACACCTAAGTACTTACTGATTAGTTTGAAATAATTTCTCCACAAAAATGCACTGCATTGCAAAGAAGAACAAATGTCTAGTGAGTGCTATAATTTATATCACTGCAAATCTGTAAAGGTAGAGAAAGCTCTGTGACTGTCAGTACCACATCTTTCTACTTTCTATGATATCTACCTATAGTAAGTAGAGGAAGTATTGCATTCCATAAAAAATTTATATCAGGGTTTCATTAGAAATGCATGTTTTGAGGTCCTCTGAGTTAAAAAAAAAGCTAGTAACAGGTGTGTGTGTGTGTGTGTGAACAGCATAACTCAAAAATTGAAAACCTGTTAAACACCTGTTATTTAAATAAGACACTGAGACGGTAATTTGTATCATAAATTACTTTAATGTAAATAATTATTTACATATGAATATGTATTTTTATGTAACATTGATTTCAGAGGTTTAATAATTGTAATTATTAATGGTAAATAATAATATACGGCTCTACTGAAACTGTTAACAATAACACAATACTGCAATGAAGGGTTAGTTGTTTATCGTTACCAGGAACCAGGAAGTTACGTAATGTTTCGCGCCTTTTCAGTAAAAAAAAAAGCTTCCAGAATATTCTATAAAAGTAATATGTATTAATGGTTTTCATTGGATAGTAAAATAGACGCTAATGTTGGCGCGTTTTGTTGGCCAATGGTAATTCATTTATAATCTTTAGGTGTATCTTGGGGCAAGCCTATAAATAGTGTAGATTCAAAGAGAGCGTCCCCCCAGTTCGGCAAGATTCACGAAGCATTACACATCGTCTCCCGTAGTTACACGTTGGCCGCTCAGCTCATCAAAGATTCGTGTACACTA
Source organism: Deroplatys truncata (assembly GCA_030765065.1). Taxonomy (NCBI): domain Eukaryota; kingdom Metazoa; phylum Arthropoda; class Insecta; order Mantodea; family Mantidae; genus Deroplatys; species Deroplatys truncata. The sequence goes on from CM060978.1 coordinate 124,563,948, forward strand.
CGTGACTACATGTCGCCTATCGGTCCTTCAGTTCGTCAAATTACACGCAGTGAAAATAATTAAAGATCTAAAATATTACAAAGTTACTTATATACAAAAATTGAAGTACGTGAGTTAAAAGTGAGAAGTTATTACAAACAGTTTCAGTATGGCGATTATCTAGACAAATCTGTGAAAGTGTTAGTGCACGTGTTCGACAATAAAACATTATAAAACACATTTCTTCACTAGTAATTTTTTGGATAAAAGATTCCTTTTCCGCTTCACACCCTGCAAGAATTAAATGCCTACCTAAATAGCTGGCCGGAGGACAATATACATAACCTTAAAACTAATTCATATAGATTTCTACGCCAGAAGGAGTTAACAAACAACCAACGAATGACGTCACACAAGATGGTTCCACGCGTGAGGTAAACGACATTACGTGAGAAACATCCACAACGTGGTGCTCTAAAACATATATACAATTTGCACTATAACTAATTTCAAATTGGTTCCACAACGTGGGGCTACAAATACACAAATACAACACTATACCACTTTCAAATTGGCTCCCATACGTGGGGCAGTTAAAGTGAAACATATATACAATTTGTCCGCTTTCAAATTGGCGCATCAACGTGGAGCGACAACTAGGAAAGGAAGGCTAGACGACTAGGAAAGGAACAAGAATAACCAGGAAGAGGCGAAAGCAGCAGTGAAACGACCTACAAGACGCAGATTCCGAGACAGAAGGGTAATTCAGCTACAAGAAAACATCGAAACGACGTAGATTCATCACGATACAACGCAGAAGCGACATACAAACCTAGGAGAATGGGGCAGAACGCTGGACATCAAAACTACAGCATCAGACAGCATCAAAAAGGTAATTAAATGATATTGAGGAGCGGTAGGATAATAAAAACAATGGCTACCAATAATACAGAAGAAATAATTATGGAGGGAGATAGTGTAACAGTTAGCTGTGATCCAATACAAAGTACAGGGAATAGCCCAGATTTTTTGGGGTTTGAAGATGAAAATGTTAGTGCAGAAAGTGAGAATAGAATAGCAGGAAATGTTAATCTTGATACTATTGTGATGATGGAAATGCTGAGAGACATGAGTAGGGAATTGAGAGCAGATATGCAAAAGAATAATGAGAAATTAGAAAAATTAACTCAGAGTAATGAGAAATTAAGGGAAGATATGCAAAAGAATAATAGGGAATTGAGGGAAGATATTGGTAAAAGCTTAGAACAAAACAGGGAAGAGATTGAAAAGAAATTCATGGAGCTAGATAGTAGTATGATTAAAATGAAAAATGAAAATCAGGAAATGATAGCAAATGAAATAGGTGAAGTTTCAAAGAAAATGTTAGACATGAGTAGGGAAATATCTAACCAAAAAAATGAGGTTAATAATAAAATAGAGCATGTTAATGTAAAATGTACAGAGCTAGGTAGCCGAATGAGTAGCATTTCAAGTAAGTTAAAAGAGATGATGGAGGCTACAAATGCAGATCTAATACAGGTGCAAGTTAATTTCAGAGGGGAAATATCTGAAATTCAGAAGGAGTCAGAAAAACAGAGAAATAAATTGTCTGATGAAGTTAGATTTGTCTAAAGATTTGAATCAAAAGCTAACTTCTGAAATTAACAAACACCAAACTGTTCAAAATGAGAATAATAAAAAATTGGAACAAACAATAGAAAATCTGCAGGGTACTGTAAATAGGTTAGAATTGAATTCAAGGGCAAATATATGTGATGTGCATGTGTCAGATGTACAAAATAATGATAGAGGTAGTTCCTCAGGTATGACAAATAATGTGAGTGATGCGGCAGCTTCATCTATAGCTAATGCTGAAACTCAGAGTGCACAAGTTACACTAGAGAATTTAAATATGGGAATAGGGAATTTGCAAAATTACAATCATATCTTAAGTGATTTTCCACTTCCAAAATTTAATGAAAACTCCAGTCCAGTACAGTTCATTGCAGAATTATCAGAGTATTTTCAAATTAAAAAGATACCTGAAGCATTGAAAATGATAGTTGTCAAAAGATGTTTGGACCAGAAAACCTTAGATTGGTTACAAATGGTATCAGGGGGTGAAATTTCATATGAATCCTTTAAGAGATTATTCATGAACAGATTTTGGAATGTTACGGTACAGCAAAGAATACGAGCAATGCTTAGTCATGGTCAATTTAATCCACGAGAGGGAATATCGATGACTGATTACTTACTAAAACATGCAAGTCAGGTTAGAAACTTGTCACCTCCAATCAGTGAGGAAGATTTTGTGAGTTTGCTCGCAAGGCATTATCCTATCAGGATACAAAATTACTTATTGATTGCAAAACCACGGAACATCTATGAGATGACAGAATTAATAACAGCTTTGGAACAACAGGAAGAAGATATGTCTCGGGAGTGGGAACATAGATTTTTAGATGTACGAGATAGAAGAAATTACCAAGGTAATTATCAACAAATAAGAGGACAAGACAGACATCATGAAATTAATACCAGACAACGGTATCAATCATACGTTCCACAATTTGAAAGATCAAGGATAGATAGGAGACCAGGCCGGCAGGAACAAATAAATTATGTCCGGACAGAAAGATTGCCTGAAAGAGGCCAAAATTATGGAAGGAGGTACACTAGACAGAGAGGAAATTTCACTCACTGGAGGGAAAATAATAACCGTGAAAGATCTGAGGAACGGCAAGAAAATTACGTGCCAAGGGGACAAAATGTCAGAAATCGAGGATTTCGAACTCGAGGAAGGGGAACTCAAAACAATGGTAGCGACACGGAGATAGATTTAGCACCTGTTAGGAATGGCAGTCCCGTACGTGAACATGGAAATAACCAGGAAAACTGTTAACAGACTCCTGTGTAGTAGGTTCTCAGGACGTCTTTAATAATTCAGTATCCATTACCAATACAAATCATACGCCTACACATACACCCTGTAATAAGATTACAGCAACAAAAGATAAGGGAGAAAATTTTGAGTCACCTCATGTTAGAATGGAAATTGCGAAGAAAGAAATCATTGCAACTATAGATTCTGGTTCATCAGCTTCAATTTGCTCACAGAAATTTTACATAAATTTGATTAATGAAGGTAACAAAATTATGGCTCTTCCCACTAGTAATTTAGTTTGTCGTGTTGCAATTGGAAGAACTGCACAGGTCATAAAAACACAAGCTCTACTTAGCATACTTATTGGCGGAGAGAATTTTGAGGTTATGTTTCTAATTGTAAACCATCTGATTTGTGACATAATTATAGGATGTGACTTCCTACATGAATATGAAGCATGTATAGATTTTAAACATGAAGAGTTAAAAATAACAAAAGAAGATAGAGAAATAAGGGTACCATTTATAAAAGAAGAAGTTTCTGTAATCGAGATGACAAAGGATGAGAAAAATATTTGTGACCAAGAATTTTTTGTGCAAATAACAGAAACTGATAGAAATAATCAAATAAAGCAGGTAGTCACAGAATATGAAGGGAATACCACGCCATATTTTCAACAGCTAGCAGAAATGCCAGAAGAAGTAGAGAAATGTGTAATCCAAATAAAAGACGACCATGTGAGCGAGACAGATAACAGCTGGAAGGAGAAGAGAAATGAGGAAATAATATACAAGTGTGAAGAAGCTTATAATCTTACGATAATGCAAAAACAAATCCTTCATGATGTTTTGATGAACAATAGTTCAGTATTTAGTAATATCCCAGGCAGATGTAATGTATATCAGCATACATTTCAAGTAGAAGACGTACCACCATATAGGCACAAGTATGACAATTTACCTATAAGTCTTCGAGACAAAGCTAGACAATTAATAAATAGCATGTTAGAAAATGGGATTATTGAGCAAAGTAATTCTCAATACATAAATTCAATCTGCTGGAGTATTAAACGAGATGGTAGTTTGAGATTAACTTTAGACGGTAGATATGTCAACAAATATATGAAACCAGATCATTTTCAAAGTGAGGGAATTGAACAACTAATTACAAAACTTTCAAGAGGAAGATTTTTGACATCCATTGACCTCACTGCATCATATTGGCAAGTGGAATTAGATCCGCAAGTGCGTGATTACACTTCATTTCAGTACTCAGGGATTCAGTATCGCTTTTGTGTAAATCCTTTTGGTTTAAAAAACTCAGGAAGTGGATTTTTGAGAGCCATTCACAATATCTTTGGAAATTCTGCAGATGACTTTTTAATAAAGTATATTGACGACTTCTTAATCATTAGTCAAACATTTGAAGAACACATGAATAATGTCCATTATGTGTTAAATAAACTACAACAACATGGTATGACTGTGAACATACTAAAATCAAAATTTTGTGTTAAGGAAATAAATTTTCTGGGTTATGTAGTGGATGAACGAGGTATAAGACCTGATCAGAAAAGAATAGAAGCAATAATGAGAATTCCGCCACCCAGGAACGTAAAACAAATTAGACGTCTCTTAGGGGTATTGAACTTTCAGAGTAAGTTCGTACCAAGATATTCGGCTGAAATAGAACCACTGCGGCAGCTACTCCGAAAGAACAATAAGTGGAAATGGACAGAGGATCATCAAAAATGCTTTGAGAGAGTAAAGGAACTATTTGCTAAGTCCATATTACTTGAGAGGCCCAGAGAAGATTTGGAATATGAGATTTATGTCGACGCATCAATGCAAGGATACGCCGGAATTTTAGGACAGCGAGACATCAACAATGACTTTCACGTCATTAGTACAGCTTCTAGAGGACTTACAAATATCGAGCGAAATTCTTCAGTGACTCAGTTAGAAATTGGAGCACTATATTTCTCATTAATTCGTTTTAAAACCTATATTTATCAGAAAAAGGTGAAAGTATATTCAGACCACATAAGCTTAACTTTCATACAACGGTGTAGATTATGTAGTGGAAAACTTGCTAGATATATTCATGCAATATCTGCATTCGATATTGAGATTATCCACATTCCTGGCAAAAACAATACCTTCAGTGATTTACTATCAAGATTGAACTACAACCCACAAATTCCCGAAAATATTGAAAGGCCTAGAAATGAAGTCAAAATATTGACAATTGAAATTCCTTTAAGCAAAGAAATGATTAGAAAATTGAAAAATATAGGGGAAATTCAAAATGAGGATGCAAAATTGTTTGAATTTAAAGAAAATGCACCAATGATTGAGGAGGCAAAGAAAGAAATTATAGCAATTCGAGATGGGACATTATACAAAAAGCATGGAAAAGAAATGCCTAGTTGGAAGGTAATGGTTCCGAAAAGCATGGAAAAGGAACTAATTAAGAATTTTCATGAAGGGTTAGCACACTCAGGGACGGACCGAACAACTTCTATGATTTTAGAGAATTTATACATATCCAAATTGCGTCAAAAAGTTCGCAAATTTATATCGTGCTGCAACCTGTGTCAGAAGGCAAAGCAAATAAATGCAGCATATGCATTTGAAACTAATTCGGTTATAAGGGATAAGCCGAGATGTGTAATTAGTATTGATATTCATGGTCCGATGCCTCCAAGTCAATTTGGAAATAAATATATATTTGTCTGTTATGATATATTCAGCAAATATGTAAGAATCTACCCTTTGAGAAAACCTACAGGTTTAGCATGTTTGAATAGACTACTTAAGTCATATGTGATAGAAGAAGGACCTATTCAAGCTGTATTGAGCGATAATGCTTCGTACTTCACAGGAAAAAAATTTATGGATGGACTGAAAGAAAATGGCATTAAACAATATTTTTCGTCAAGATACAGACCGAACTCCAACCCAGTGGAGAGGGAAATTAAGGAAATTTCAAATTATTTAAGGGTGTTATGTCATCGAAAACACACTCAATGGTATGGATACGTGAACTTTGTCCAGAACCTCTTAAATGAAACCATAAACAATGTGACAGGATACAAACCATGTGAACTTAAGTTGGGAAAGAAGATCAATACAATGTGTAAAAAAATTCCAGAAGCCATTCCAGATGCGCATTCGATACCACCAACAGAAGAAGAAATGTTCCGAAAAGCATTTGAGAGGATGAAGAAAAAAGCCATAAAAAGAAAAATGAAACATGAAGAAAAGAAGAGAAAGGAATGGAGGATCAAAATAGGAGATTTAGTTTTGGTTAAAACCAAGAAATTGTCCGACAAAGAAAATAAACTTTATTGGCGAATGTTTCTCAAATACCATGGACCATATGAAGTTGTTAAAGTATATGGAACTAATACATATGAGTTATGTAATCCAACAAATCGAAAAAGCATAGGAAAGTTCCATATTGAGATGCTGAAACCATACAACCATGAAGATCATGGTGAAACAAAAGACAAAGATGATAAATAATAAATGCTGAATAGTTAAAGACGAAATGCAGAGCAATGTATTGGAACGTAAGAGGGTTAAATAAATATGTACGTCATAGGAAAGGAGAAATAAATTTTGGACATGATTAAATGTTTGAGAGGAAAATAACATTTTACTAGTAACAGAACATGTGAATAAAGCATGAGGTAATATTAAAGTAAAGTACATAAATACTATTCCAAAAGTATTGTTAAGATAAAAAAAAAAAAAAAAAAAAAAAATGGTAAACATAATTAAAACCAATATTTATGTAGTAAATAGAACATGTGAAACATTGTCTAGATTTAAGAGATGTAAATATTTGTGTTGAGGGTGAATATTTTGGTACATATGTATAATAATTACAAAAAAATCTTAAATGTATAAATTTTTGTCAACAGCTTAAAGTAAACAATTTGGTACTAGTAAATAAATAGTTTAGGGTATAGTATTTGCTATAAAAAAATTTTTTTTTGTGATATCAGATTAATATCTAAATTAATTAAACCAGAGCCAGTAAGTAGTGGCGAGATAAAACATATGTCGTGTGTTAAATACGTGTGAAGTGTAAAGTGAAAGTGATAGCGTGTGTTCCAAGATTTAGGAGACTAAAAACACAAATTATAAAATTTCAAAACAGGTTATAAATATTTATAATTATGTTTCTAGTGGGGCATATGAGACGGTAATTTGTATCATAAATTACTTTAATGTAAATAATTATTTACATATGAATATGTATTTTTATGTAACATTGATTTCAGAGGTTTAATAATTGTAATTATTAATGGTAAATAATAATATACGGCTCTACTGAAACTGTTAACAATAACACAATACTGCAATGAAGGGTTAGTTGTTTATCGTTACCAGGAACCAGGAAGTTACGTAATGTTTCGCGCCTTTTCAGTAAAAAAAAAAGCTTCCAGAATATTCTATAAAAGTAATATGTATTAATGGTTTTCATTGGATAGTAAAATAGACGCTAATGTTGGCGCGTTTTGTTGGCCAATGGTAATTCATTTATAATCTTTAGGTGTATCTTGGGGCAAGCCTATAAATAGTGTAGATTCAAAGAGAGCGTCCCCCCAGTTCGGCAAGATTCACGAAGCATTACACATCGTCTCCCGTAGTTACACGTTGGCCGCTCAGCTCATCAAAGATTCGTGTACACTACGTGACTACATGTCGCCTATCGGTCCTTCAGTTCGTCAAATTACACGCAGTGAAAATAATTAAAGATCTAAAATATTACAAAGTTACTTATATACAAAAATTGAAGTACGTGAGTTAAAAGTGAGAAGTTATTACAAACAGTTTCAGTATGGCGATTATCTAGACAAATCTGTGAAAGTGTTAGTGCACGTGTTCGACAATAAAACATTATAAAACACATTTCTTCACTAGTAATTTTTTGGATAAAAGATTCCTTTTCCGCTTCACACCCTGCAAGAATTAAATGCCTACCTAAATAGCTGGCCGGAGGACAATATACATAACCTTAAAACTAATTCATATAGATTTCTACGCCAGAAGGAGTTAACAAACGACCAACGAATGACGTCACACAAGATGGTTCCACGCGTGAGGTAAACGACATTACGTGAGAAACATCCACAACGTGGTGCTCTAAAACATATATACAATTTGCACTATAACTAATTTCAAATTGGTTCCACAACGTGGGGCTACAAATACACAAATACAACACTATACCACTTTCAAATTGGCTCCCATACGTGGGGCAGTTAAAGTGAAACATATATACAATTTGTCCGCTTTCAACACCAAACACAGTATTTAATTTTAGTATCTTCCAAGGATGTGACACAGATTTTCAAGAAAATCATCTTACTCCAAATTACTCTACTTGGAACATTTTTAAATTTTTTTTTTCTCAAAAATAACTCTAACAATTTTGATTACTATATAGCATATTTAAGATATTGACATGGCAAATAAAGTGCATGTCTTGAATTTTCAGGAAACAACACGTGAAGTTCACTTCAGTATGAATGACTTTTGTATAACTGATAAACCGTAAGAGACTAACTTACTTCACAAAAAATGTAGATCTCATTAAAACACACAAAATATGTGAAATTTGAGATTTAAATTACAACTTTTTTCAAGTTATTAGTGCTATTTATTTTTCCTTGTGATCATTTGAAGAGCATGGAATTTCAAAGACATCACATAGAGACCCATTTATTAAAAATCTGATTATTGCTTTAGTCTACTGTATCTTTCATATACCTACAACAAAATATGTAATGAAAGTTTATCTGAACTAGCAAGAAGTAGATAGAAGAGTAAGGTTTCGTATGAATAGTTTGCAGAAGAAAAAGTAGAGAAAGCCATGTAAATGCAATGCATCAGATGTTTTAAAATACTCTACCCATTCTTCAGGCAACATAAGGAAAATTAAATCAGATAATGATGCTTTAGAGATGAAAGAAAGCTATACAAGTGAATGGTGAATAGTATTTTCATTGCCAAAACTCTGATATGTATTAAATACTGACCAGTGACGTGAAAAAATGGGATAGATTTTAAGTTTGATTCCTCCACAAGGAATCTTCTTTACAAATACAGAAAGGTACTATGAAACAACTTGAAATATTGTAATTTCAGAGTAAAAGAGGCTTAAGTTACAGTTATCACATGTTACATAGAATACTTGATTATCAAATTTAGAAACTTCCTCCCAAAGCAGTAACTTAAAACAAGGGTTCATACTTATGTAAGATGACTCAGTTTTGTAAGAGATAGACTGTCCTGCAAGACTCTCATATATAAACATTTGCCTATACGAGGGTGTATCAATAAGTAACTGGACTGACTGAATTGTATTCAAATAAACCGCCCTGGAGCACAACGGCTGCTAGCTGCAGAAAGGTGAAACCTTCGTCTAGCAATGCTTGAATGCGAGTCATGCAGAATAATTCAGTTAGGAGTTAGACCTGGATACAGCAGGTGGTGTTTACTGTACCCAACATGGAACTGAAATTGCAGCAACGTGCATGGCATTTGTGTTCTTCTAGATAAAACTCCTACAGAAACCTTAAAAATGGTGCAGAAAGCATATAAAGACTATGCCTTAGGCATAACACAAATCTTTGAGTGGCACAAACGTTTCAAAGAGGGTTATGAAGAACTCTGCGCTCTGGAAAATCCGTAACAGCAAAAGCGGAAGTCAACATCGACACAATTGTGCAAGAAGATTGTCACATAACAACTGCAAAGGTTGCAGAGATGATGAATTTGTCTTTTGGCACCGTAGAAGACATAATCTGCAACATTCTTGGCTATAGAAGAGTTGCGATAGAATACTGCATGTAGTGAAGGTAAGGCTCACTGCATCATGACATGTCAGCAATGGCTCGGAAAGTTCAACAGGTGCCAGATTTTCTGAATAGGGTCATCACTTGTGATGAGAGTTGGTTCCATCACTATGACCCCTTAACAAAACAGGAGAGTTCATATTGGAAACATCCATCGAGCCCTAGGCCTAAGAAAGCAAAAGTGCAGAAAAGGTCATACACCTCATATTCTTTGACAAACAGGGCATTCTGTATGACAATGGTTGTAACTAATCAATGCACAGTAACATCTGCTTACTATTGTGATGTGCTGAAGGGGCCACTGAAGAGAAAAATTGTCAAGAAGCGACCAGATCTTACACGAAGACAATGTGCCGGTTCATCGAGCGCATGCAACTCAAGATGTCATTGAAGAATTAGGCATTGATTTCACCTCTTTCCTAAAGTGAAAAAGAAGCTTTGTGATTGCCATTTTCAAAGTGATAAGGAGTTGAACAACATTGTCATGGGTATACTGAACAGACTGTCAAAAAAAAGGGGTTCAGTGAGTGCTTCAAACAATGAGTAAATCATTGGAATAGTTGTATTTCAGCAGAGAGAAAATACTTCGAAAGTTTGTAAGTAAATTTGAATGAAATAAAGCCATTATGTGTTAATTACAAAATTAGTCAGGTTATTTATTGATACACCCTCATACATATTTTAAATGTGCCATGCTTTCTGCAGTAACAATAGGAGATAAAGCAGAATGATGCAAGATCTTTATTCCAACTTGCATGTAATATCCTAGTAATAAAGCAAACTAACACAATAATGAAAGAGAGAAGGGGACAGAACACATTTGTGTATACAGTAAATCTAAGGAAACACTCAATTTATTTTTGACAATCTTTTTCACCAAGCACTTGAAAATCATTTTTCCCAAATGAACATACACTAAAAGACACTGAAGATAAAGTTTAAACTTGGGAGTTGTGTAAAATATTAATATCAATATGACTTTTATGGCAAATCTTGCTCTGAGGAATAAGAAGGAAGGCTTAAAATCTTCAAAATTTGGATGTGTGTGGACGGGGGAGGCAGGTTTATCATTTAATATCAACTCATTTCCAATTGAAAAAAAGGCACTAACTGCCATTGTCTCATATACTCTTTTAAAAAACCTGAATTTTTATCCATGGACACACTTTAACTGCTATAGTTCTTAGTGTCCCATTCTGTATTGGGCATAAAAGACCAGAAATTTTGCTCAAGGCCTGTTTATCAGGTTAAGGTTCCTTTACCTGCTGTAATGACACGGGACCACCGGCTTTACTTCTTTTCCAAAGGAAGCCATGCTATGGATTTTTATGCCAAAAAAATCCATCGCCCTCTGCCAGGTTTGAACCCGAAGCATAAAAAGGTGCTTTGTTGTTATGGCTTTGCACCCATAAAGGGGCTATTCTATATTCAAACGGGAAGTAGTAGAGGAACATTCCAAAAGATGTCACTAGAGCTATATTCAAAGGTCACTTAACTCAAAAAGGTGGCATCAGCATAGCATTGTACAGTGTTGTTGCAGAATATATAACAGTGTGTTTGTTTGTTGATTGATTGAAGATGGAGGGAAATGACTGTTCTATCTCAGCTAAAACTAAAAAGAAATGTGGGGAAAACGTAAAAGTAATATGTTTAAACAAAGTGGGAAAGCCTACAAAACCCCCAGTGGAAAACACATTCTGGCAAGAAAGCCTCCAGAGAAACAAGTAAGTAAACAATGTTATAAACAAAATATTGTTATTGTGATTACAGAATTATAATCAAGTTGATGTTACATGTGTTTGAAGAAAATATTTCTAATGTTATGAATAAAAAATAGCCAATATCACTTATCTTCATAATTTCATGGCAGTTTTCAAGCTATGCATATTCAAGCATGCTAAATGTATGTGCTAGTTTTTAGCATGTGATGCATTTTATATAGGTATGGCCCCAATACACTTATATTTTTTATATAAAAAGAATACTGGCTTGTTTCATTTCTATATTATGTTTTCCTTTTAGTTCCATTTATACCCCACCTTTTAGTACATTGGTCTTTATTTAAGGTGAGTCGGAATCGTTACACTAACATCACTTAAGTTTATTCACTTAACATGTTTTGGGAAACGGTTGTTCCCATCCTCAGAAGCTAATCTGACTGGCCCGTGTTGTTGGTGTTTCCGTTTTGTGGACTGGATACTGTGGTGGCATCTTGTGGTGGTGAAATGTACTTCCAGAGGGGACTTGGTGGCGGCAAATCAAAACTCATTAGATGTGTGTTGTGTTTTAGAATGGTGATCTTCTCCCATGCATCTAATTCAGCTGCAAATTTGGCTGGTTTGACTAATGTAATATTGGGTTTGATGTGATTAGTGATCCAAAAATGGTGTGAAACTGCAGATTTGTTCATTTGTTTGTATTTGATACATCTCCTGTGTTCCTTTAGCCTAGTTTCTAGGTTTCTTTTTGTCTTACCTATATATACTTTATTGCAACCCGAACAATTGATTTTGTAGATTCCAGCGTTTTTGTCTTGTGGAATGGGGTCTTTTAACTTGTTACAAAGTTATTTCTCTATGTTAAATTTGTTCTGTGGGGCTAGGCTGATGTGTTTAATTAAAATCTTCTTAAATTTTTGATATGTTCCTGGGTGGTATGTGAATTTTTTTAACTTTAGATGTTTATCTTGCTGGCTGAAATTTTTTGTGTCTTTGATGTGTTTCTGTCGTTTGAATTTTGCAAATTTTTTGTCAATTGTTGTTTTGTTGTACCCATTATTTATTGCTGTGTCTACTATGTGTTGGTATTCTTGTTTATTTAAGGGGGGTATATACCAGTCTATGTGTTAGGCTGTTAAGTATTGCATGTTTGTGTGTGGTTGGATTGAAACTCTTTTTTTTATGTAATTAGTAGAGTGTGTTGGCTTCCTGTATATGCCAAAGGTTAGGTTCTTTTGTTCTCTGATGATTTTAGGTCCAAAAATGGTAGCATGCCTACTTTTTCAATTTCTATGGTGAATTTTATTGATTGGTTCTGCAGGTTTAGTAAGGCTAAGGGGTCTTGAATGAACCTATTAGGGACAACAGCGAAGATGTCGTTGACATATCTGTGCCAAACTTTAAAAATGTATGGAAGTTGTTATGTGTGTTTCCAAGTAACTCATAAATAGATCTGCAAGGAAAGGTGAAAGTGGGTTACCCATGGTTAGACCTGTTGATTGTTGATAGAACTTCTTATTGAAACTAAAATCTTATCGGCAGCCTTTTCTTTGGAACTTATTGCCTATTGGCAATGGTGTTAACTTGTCGTTTGGGTTTCTTGCACTTTTGGGGTTTGAATCATTAGACCATATCACACACATTCATGTTCTCATTTATATTTCTAGACTCTGGGGAGGATAGGGAATAATCTTGGCTAGTGAAAAATTCCACCTCCTCCCAGCCAGGAATCAAACCTGGGACCCCTCACCCACCACTGAGCTACAGGTCCAGCCTATCATGCTTTTATTTACCTTATATGGTGTGCTATTTTGCTTTGTCAGGATACTTAATAGTCTTTTTTTCTTTTAGGTAAAAGCTGTAATTGCAACTTCAACTGCAATAGACTACCATGAGAGCATAAAATGAAGATTTTTACTGCTTTCTATGATCAAACGTTCAAACAGCAAGGTACTTACTTGATAAACCATATGCACCTGGTACCTGTGAAAAGATGGCGGAGAAAGAAAAAAAAACAAGATGGTATAAGTCATTGTAACACCACTGTGTGTTATGCCCTACCAGGTGGAAAGGGCGATTTCATTCGGGTTTGACAACAAACATTCATGGAAGTTTTTGTAATCAAACACAAGAGAGTTGAGATTTTGGCGAAGAAGAAGAAAAGAGGAGAAATGGTGTGCAACAAAGGGAGGGGAAGGTATGTAAGGGAACACAAATTCATTGATGAAGACATCCAAAACATTAAGGATCACATTAATTCCATCCCAACAAGTAACTCACATTATTCCAGAGCAAAGCCTTCTAAAATTCTTCAGTCCAGACTTAAAGGTCAGCAGATTTCACCAGGCACTTCAAGAAAAGTACAAAGATTGCAAAGTTACTCTTCAGTAACTTCATGTCACTCTACAATGGATCCCAGCTCATATTGGACTTTTGGCAATGAACATGCGGATCAATTAACAAAGAAAGGTGCAATACAACAAATAAAACCTGTAGGACAAATAGAAATAAATAAACAATTAAATAACATTAAACAACATTTCAAAACACAGCAGACTTGATGAAGAAGATAAATTAAAGGATAAAGATTATAAGACCATTAAAGATAGAATTGATATACAAAAAATGCCAAGGAAGACTGCAGTGGCCTTATTTAGGATGGCAACTGGCCACAATTGCCTCGCAGAACATCTCTACAAGATACGATGCCTACCTACACCCAAGTGCACTCTCTGTGAAGAAGATATCATCCTGAACACACAACATCTCGCCAAATGCAAAGCCCTTAAACGTGATAACTTACAGACTTTATATTGGAAAGCCAGAGGGAAAATGATGCAGATCAATTCATCCCGTGCCATTGGTGAACAACAACTCTTTAGTATTACCGTAAAATATCTAGAAAAGAACTGTCTGAACTGTGAAATAACATCAAGATTACCTAGTTCTCCTCAAGCCAAGAAATTAGTGCAATTACATCATGCTAGAGCAGAGAAAGGACAATCTCCATTGAAGCAGGATTGTGTGAAATTTCAACTTCCAGGGAGTACTTCATCAACAGCATATAATAAACCTTTAAAAAGTATTATTTATACCCACACTTGCCCACAATGAGATATATAACAACGACAGCTATCATGCTATAACTTTTGTGTGCATGTGGCGGATACTAACAAAGTAATTTGTTGTTATGGCATGAGGAACAATCCTCTCATGACACTAATGAAATTGCTTCATGCTTATTGCTTGTAGTAAATATGGGGTATGTGAAGCAAGAAAGCCTAGCAATTTGGGCTGACAACTGCGCCGACAAAATAAGAATAGAGTAATGGTGTTTCTTTTGATGTTATTGGTGATAGACAAAAATTTCAATGTGATTGATTTGAAGTTTCGTGTTAGCATTTTTAGTTTTCGCATGTAACCATGCTTTTGCACAAACTGAGAAAAGAAAAAGGGTACTGACCACTGACATTTGTGCCTGATGAACTTGAACATGTCAGTAAATTCACAAGGGTTGACCATCCCTAAGTACTTAAAATGTGTGAAAATAATTTTCTGAGCATTCAAGAAAATGAGACAGATTTATTTCAAAAGCTAAACTAAAGATATCTCAAGGTTTGTATATAGGTAACTTCAGATTATCCAGTTAGCGTTTTAGTGAAATACAACCATTGTGAACTAGCAGAGTGCCAAAAGATGGAATTATCAATGAATGCTGGACAAAAAGCACTCAAAAAGAAAAAATAAAATGAGTTGCTATTAATGATACCTTATTTAGACAAAAAATACTTGAGTTTCTACAAGCAACTGCGCAAAACTGCCCAGGAAATAACATTTTGCCTCTTTAATATTGAAATAATAATCTGTTGAATGCCTCTGTAATCTGAAAACCGCAATACATAGCTCCTTTCTGATTTTGTAAAATGTGCATTTGGCGCATTCTTACTTTTGACAAATCAAGCTCAATTTTAAGCTAATTAGTTTTAATATTGTTTGGAGAAAAAGTATATTCCTTTATAAAGAGGCCAATGTAAAATGTTTATGCTGAAGGTGAAATAAAGCGGTTAGCCCCTTTTTGTTATAGTACTTCAATTATTTATTTGAATACTGACATTAGGAATAATTTCAATATGATATGAATGAAACTCTTCTATATTTAAGGCACCTGGCAAAATCTTTCAGATTACCTTAATAATTTTGAAACCTTCCACATAAAAGTCTGTCATTTGACTTTTCTGGGTAAAGCTCTGGCCACTTTTGCTTTAGGACTCTGTATAATATACAAACTGTAAAAAAGGCAACCTTTATCTTATTTTCAACAATTTACATACAAATTTATACATTTGATCTGTCTGGGCAGTTAACTGACTTAATATTCCTTTTACCATAATGTGGGTGGTTTTAATATATAAGTATTAATGTAAAGTGCATTTGCTTTCAGTTGGCTATGTGCTTAAGAGTTATTTGTCAACAAAAACACTTCTGTTCACTCGTACCTTCCAGTTGCCTCTGACCAGAAAACATTCCTATATAGTTTTTACCCATTTAGAAATGCAATGCTGTGTTGCCTGCCTCCCTGAGAAAAAGTTTGTGAAAGAGAGCAGTATCACAAAAGAAAACAAATGTAATTATGATAAGTGATTTCACATGTGTTTGCCTAATTTGACAGATTCTCTTAATACATCAATCAAATAAGTAGGAGAAAAGACAAAATTATTAAATATGTAGGGAGCAACAAACCAAAGATTACAAAACTCAAACATTTCTGAAGAATGTGATTACAACAGGGGCAAAAGTCTGCATGATGCCTAAAGGAAAGCAATATTGGAGTAGTTTAGCTATAGAGGGTACTTGGACACCCACAAATGACCCATTAAATTCTTAAAATAATGCAGATTTGAAAACCTACTTCTGAGGGTTTCTAACAAAATGATCCACATATAATCTTTTTCTTATAAATGAGCATTCAGTATGGCCCAAAAGAAGGCTTGTAATTAGCACTTAGTAGGACTTCACTATATTCCAAACTTCCCATCTCAGTGCTTTGCAAAATAATTATGGCTGGAGGATTCACATTTCACTTTTATAATTATAGAAGTTTCATCACTTAGCAATTGGTACCAAATACTGCTTTATACTGGTTCGTAACTTGTAATCCAAAACTGTCTGCCAGAAATCACCTATATGCATAGCTCTCTGTTGTGAGGAGTGCTTCTTATGCTTTTTTGGATTCCTTAATACACTGCAACTGTAACACAAAACGAAAATTTGTGAACCCATTGCAAGAGAAATTGAAAGTTTAATGAACTGACATTAATCGCTATGTGTCACTAGAATAATTACAGGTTGTCATAGGCAACAATGAAAGACTGACTGGAGGAAAAACAAAAGGAGCTTGGATGTCCTGCAATTACAGTGAAGGGGATACAGAGCTTGCAGGGAGGGGGGGGGGGAGAAAGTAATAAAACTTTAAAAGAAACCAAATTTTGAATTATCAGAGAATGTCTTTTGGGTTTCCTTCTGCCAACAAACAAAAATGAGATTTACTCTAATTAATGAAAAAG
The DNA here is from genome assembly GCA_030765065.1 of Deroplatys truncata. Lineage (NCBI taxonomy): Eukaryota > Metazoa > Arthropoda > Insecta > Mantodea > Mantidae > Deroplatys > Deroplatys truncata. The sequence goes on from CM060978.1 coordinate 124,580,967, forward strand.
CTGCGATTTTGACAAACAAAATTAGCATATTTTTATCTTGTTTAGTACTTTCATTTCTCTTTTATCATTCCATTTTCTTTCTAGTCTTGTGGATGGTGGATAATCACAGATCTACTGCACACCCAACATAATACTGCCTTGTATAGTTCTATGAACACATTTTATATGCATTCACCAAGAATAGGTATAAGTAATTGGAAAGAAAGCAACGGATACCACATTAATTTTCCCAAAAGTAAGTAAATAAATAATAAATTGACGTCAAATAAATAAAGCAAAAAACACTACCACATTGCTTTAAATGACCAAATCTTACCTTACTACTGATATTATTGTACATTTTTTACGTAGTAAAATGTATATTTACTAAACAACAAACACACTTTGTTATGCATACATATATACCGCCACACTATGCGTTTCAGTTTAGCGCGCACACATACCATAGGCGCACATCACCCTTTGTAATGCGGTCGAATGAATTATCTATTACATCCTCGATAGCCATCGACGAGTTAAATCGAACGGCCTTTCGATATGTGGACGGGTTTACATTCGCACGAATATCACATTATTTTAGAACACGTCGGTGATAATACGTGAAGAGTACTTGCGCAAGTGTTCCGTAGTTTCCATATATTTGTTGGCGTTGTATATGTGTATTGTCCAATGTATCAATACTAGTAACGTAACTCTTTAAACACCAAACCCCAAACTGTATCATTGTTCCTGCTTCTGCTGCTCCAGCAGATTCATGGATTACAAATAGGATGTGCTGCTCCCGGTGGACAATTAGTGAACTAGGAACTTTGCAACAGTACATCACCTAGCGGCAAGGCTTACAATTATTGAGTGCAGTCTGCAGAGCCCAGCAGAGCGGGGGGCAGGCCGGGAGCACCGCGGGAGAATCTCCAGTATTTACTTTTGGGGGTTCGGGGTTTGAAGGAGTGAAAGAAGAAATCCACCATGGATCCGGAAGCATTCCTTGACCTGGCCAACCAGGTGGTGAAGCTGAAAATGTTCCCTTATTTCGACATTGCACATTCGGTCCTGTGCGCACTACATGTACGCGAAGATTTAGGTCCCGGTAAGTAAGGCTTTGATAATAAGGGGGAGTGGCTGATTTAATAGAAGCACTAACAGAAATGTTCATTTCTAAAGCATGCATTTTGAAACAACTTTTTGTTCCAAAATTTTTTAATATGACATAGGTTTTATTTTTTGGAATGGCAAAATGTAATGTAACATTCTCTTTCTTATTTATATTTTAATTAATTTTAGTACCTACATTTAATTTGTTTTATAGGCCGATGAGGGATTACATTTGTAATGAATCAAGTAACATGTCGCATATTTTTGAGACCTGACAATGAGCGGTTACACAACAATAGTGAATGCTCACGGTTGAAGAGGTTCACGCTTTCTGATGCGAAACAAGTGTAATATTTCACAGAACCTCAATCAAGCGCGAACTTCTCGGTATCGATTTCTCTACCTGTCATAGAGAGAAATGCCTAAGTAATATTTGAGATTCATACCATATTAGAAAAATATAAGTAAGGTCTAGATGAAAATGCTTGCCAGCTTCACTTTTACGGACACATTACAACGCTTCCTAAACTACTGTGAAATTATTTGTTATGTAACCCTGGAAATGACAAAGAAAGATATTGCGGTCTATTTTTAGTAAGCCATCCCGGGACTCTTACACCAGCAATATATGCAGCACGTGGCACAGGGGAGTAAGGCTAAAACTTCCGCTCTAACCATCCACAAACATAATGCTTCCCAAAAAGCTCCAAACTTCACATTGCATCATAAGCAATCTGAATCTTGAGATAGTTTGTTAAAATTTTGATATATTTCTTATGCCCGTAACTGATTATTTAGAACTAACTTTAGTACTAGAAAGTATTTTAACATTTAATTCTGTGAATTAGAAAGAATTTGCCTCCCGTTCTTAAAGTTTAACAAAGGAAATATAATTATGCTTATGCTGGGAATTTGCTTTCCATTTTTTTTTTCTTTTTCGTTTCCTCTTGTTTCATAACACATAATTTGATTGCCACTTTCATCACTGTAAAATGTAAATACTGTCACAATGCCTTTGTCACGCTTGTAATGGAAGTTCGGAATATTTCATGTTAGTACTAATATAGGATTAATTAAATTCGAAAATTAGAGGGTTGTGCAAAGTAATGTGACTTAATTTAATTTCAATTTTGAATTTCTTACAATAATGTGTGTGTGTGTGTGTGTGTGTGTGTGTGTGTGCGCGCGCGCGCGTTATTGGTTTCTTTCATTCATTCTGGTCACACTAAAACCCCATAGTAACGTATCATCGAGAAGTCGCTCCGCACCTCCTGTGTAACCAAGATTCCCCTAGAGTCGGGAATTCTGATGGCAGCACTGGCTGGCGCGAGCGTATGGTGTAAACGTTTCCCTGGTTAAGAAAACTGCTGGGTTCACTATATTCATGCATGAAAGGTAATGTAGAAAAATAATATACAACTAACCTGTTTAAAGAAGATGTTGAAAATGTTTACCATTTTCTTGAAGACACAAATTCACTCGTTTTAATTTATTTTCGAACACTGTAATTAATCTCTCCTTTGTTACAGATGTTATGTAATATTCTATTGCCGTTTTCAGCTCATCGACTGATTTTGGATTGTCCTTATAGACCGAAACTTTAGCGGCTCCCCAAAGAAAATAATCCGGAGGGGTAAGATCAGGAGACCGCGTAGGCCACAGACCTTTAGAAATTAGTCTTTCCCCCAAAAATTCCCCTAACAGTCCCATGGATTTATATGATGTATGAGCAGTGGCGTTATCTTGTTGAAAAAATGCACCGTTCACTTCATCTTCATTTAGCTGTGAAATAAATGCAAAAAGGATATCCGAGCAATAAACATCTGAATTAATTGAGTTATGGAAAAAAATTGGCCCAATAATTCGAGAGCGAGAGATCGCACACATACAGCAATTTTCTCTGAATGTAAAGGGGTTTCCTGAATTGCATTAGGATTTTCAGTAGACCATACTCGCGTATTTTGTGAATTTACGCATCCTGATAAGTGGAACCAAGCTTCAACAGTAAAAAATGTCCTATCTAACACGTCAATTCCATGGTGCAAAATAAACTTCTGAAACCATTCACAATACTGAACTCTTTTCCCGTGATCTGTGGGTTTTAATTCGTGGACAACTGATACCTTATATGGATACAAACCTAGTATTTTTTGACTGCTTTGTATGCGGAATCATAAGAAATATCACATTGTTGGGCCAATTTGTTTATTGATTTCTGTGGACTTTTAAGCATTCTATCCGATATATCCGATAGTTTTTCTTCTGTTAGCACACTGGGTCTTCCACTTCTAACAGCATCATGCACGGAACCTGACTCCCGAAATGTATTAATTAAATCACGCACAGTATCTCGGTGCGGTAGTTTTGAGTTAGGGAACCTGACAACGAAATTTTGTTTCACTTTCTCAGTATAATTTCCACGTTCATTAAAAACGTTTTCCACTAGAAACACACGTTCCTCTGTAGAATACATTGATTTCGCTTCAGGCACACGTCAGAACTCACAGTATAGTAGACCATACTACTCTTAGGTTGATCCGCGTCAAAACAAACCCCAAGGTGACCAGTGCACTGCTATAATGTATCCTTCCGCCATTCACACTAGAAATACTGTCACACTTTCAGACCATGTGGCCAGTGCAAACGGTACGTAGTACGAAAAAGAACAGAGTCCTTATTTCAACAACTGAAACGGCGACTAGCATATTCTGTTAAGGGTTAAAGATGATAAGATTGATAGCTTTTTTTTCGGGGTGTAACCACTTTTCTCGTTTCAGATTTTTCTGCACAAGCACTGTTTATACTTGTACTCGAAACACCGGTGAACTCAGAAGTTAATTTCACCATTTCTTTCGCGGAAAGTGTTGCATATTTCTCACATAACTTATAATAAAGATTCAACACTATTGTTTTTTCACCATTGCGCGGCTAATGCTTTACGTAATTCGACGAAAACACAAGAGCAAATTCATCGCCCTGCATGATACTAAACACAACTGCTGATTTCTGGCTGTAAACAATATTCTGCACCTACCCGGATGTCAGGTGATTCATGCAGATTGCATCATGGAACTTGTAGCTCTGTTTTACGGTATAAATTAGCGTTAAATAAAACCTTAGGTATTTGTATAGAATATTATACTATTTAAGGATAAATTCATTCTAAAATCAGAGTATTAGCATGGGACTCTTTCCTGCGTGCATTGCTACCGTGTTGCACCACGTGGGTTTGTTTTGCCGCGGATCAACCTAAGAGTGAATATAGTTTTTTTTTGTAACCAGTACAATAAACAACTCATGCGCTCGCAGCCGTTGATAACGCCGATAATCATAACATCCCGCCGATAATCCCGTCAGAATCGAATGCGATAAACCTAGGGATGCCAACCTTTTATCGAGCGGTGGCCAGCAGCAAGGTGCGGAGGAAGTTCTTGATGATCCGTTATAATAGGTATATTGTATTCGCCCGAAATTAAACCGCCCTCGGATATAAGCTGCTCCCTTAAAATTTAAGGGGGCAAGAAGTTTGACACCAAACTAAGCCACATTTCGGACCCTTCAACAACTTTCTCGTTGAAACTGCTTTTTTCGATTTTTTCTTCTGAAGTTGGTTGTGGTTTTGCCATGAAGCGCAACTGCAAGTAACTTGCATTGTAACTACGCTGAACACCTTGAATTAATGGTGCTTTTCGCTTTAAATGAGCATTCATTATTCCTTAAAACAAGCTTTCTTACCAATGTGCAGCTTCTCCCTAAAATCAACTGAATTACCTTAGATGCTAACGAAACAATATGCACAATGTTAACGACAAAACACCGGTAAAAGTTTGCATTGTTGCGTAATAAAATGCCACCAGTTTCTGTTCGAAACGCTAGCAATATCGTTGCAAATAGGGTTACCGCCTTGAAGAAGTCAATATTCGGGACACATAAAGCGGGCGGTAATTCTACTTTATAAACTAAACTTAAATGCTTTACATTAAAAAGCAGATGTTACAATCACATGACTTTCTCTACCTTCCATGGCTCATTAGTGTATACAAATTATTCTTACGAAGGTTTATCTTCCTATCTACTTCATTTTAATCAAGATAAACCTTTCCGGAAATAGCTGCATTACACATTTCGTTATAGATTAAAAGAGAATGGTGATAGTCAAATGTTTTAGATCTATACGCTGGCCTTAAAATTCCATACTCTTTCCATGACATCGCGAAAGACAACTGAAAATCGAGAGGACTTCAAAAGAATTACTAAGTATTGAATAATTGGAACCATTCATAACGGATATCTCAGGAATGGCTGATGCCACAAAAAATTATTTGAATAAATTGTGTTTTAAAGTGATGTACACTTTTTTATATTTTTTTGTGCGTAGTACGTTTTCGTCTATTGCTTAACGTTTACTAGCTATGCAGGATTATATCAATTGTGAAGCGCTCTTACCTCAGCAGTAGAGAGTTAACTTACTCTTCCTGAGATTGCAAAGTTCAAATTTCCGTGCAGCTACTCAACTTTCTTTGCCCCTTTCAGTTTTAAGTACTGAGTAAAAATATAACAGGTTTTCTTCATCTTTTATGCATGTACCGTTTATTTAGTAGTCCCTCCTACCGGTAGGTCTTCCGTAGTTTAGTGGTTACCATGCTAGCCTATAGTTCCAGCGGTCGCGGGTTCAAGCCCGCCGGAAGGCGATGGATTTTTTTTGGACGTAAAAATCCTTAGCATCCTTCGGAAAGGAAGTAAAGCCGGTGGTTCCGTTACGTAGATTTACGGCACGAAAAAGAACCTCAAACCTGATAAAGAGGCCTATAAGCAAAATTAGTCTTTAACGCCAAATATAGAATGGGACGCTAAGGACCACAGCAGTTAAAGAGCGTGCATAAATAAAACTCAATTTTTTGTCATACCGTAGATGGCAACCATGACATACTCAGTTAATATAATAGTATAACCATAAATTTCTCCATTACTGTAATTATATTTGTAAGTAAAATGAAGTAACACAAGTAATGTTTTATAACTGTATTACAGAAAACAAGTTGTAAAAAATAAAAGATCCACTACAGAGAGTGGAACTCGAGCTGCTTGCATAGAAGTTAAATTACCTTATCCAGGCTGCCCTCAGCCAACGCACGAAGGAGCTCCAGACGGCTAAAACACTTGAGAGCGCTTGGCCACTACTAGCCTCAGGACTTCACTCAGAAACATCGAATAAAAATGTGTCACGCATCCATCTAGTGACCGAACTCGATGCCGCTTAACTTTCGTTTAGCAGCAGTTTTCGACTTAAAAAGGGTCACGCAACCATCTCTCTCATCCCCTCCTCCAACCCTAACCAACACCGATCCTGAGAGCAGTACTCGACCTGTACACCAGGATGCAGCAATACCTAGCACCAGCGATGGTGCTTCCAACGTGTGAGCCTTGAACTCTGCTCAGGCAGACAATTCTACCAACCGCCTTGCCGAAAACACCATAGGAACGGACAGGGCAAGGTAAAACGTCTGGCTACGGCCAATCATTCATCTGACCAGGGCTCTTCTCGCGTACCTGCACCTATGTGACCAGACTAAACTTCTGAGTCCGATCTTTCGGACTACAACAGTGACGTCACTGATTTCGGATCGCTCCGCCCCCGGCCGGCATCTTCGATATGGAAGCCGATGAGGCCAGCTCCTCCGACATCTCCACGGATGCCGACGAAACGGGTTTTCAGGTCGTAGAGAATCGCCGAAGGAGGCAGATGACTACTCGCCTGCAGATGGAGGGCACGCCCTCTCGTCAGCAAGAGCCAGTCAGACGGCACATTCCGCCCATCATTGTGGACGACTTCCGGTGTTCGGCGGGCTTCCTCAAGGAGATTATGCCGACCCTTTCGGGGCTGTGCACTGTAACTAGGCGAAAGGGCCGCTTTGTCTTCCAGGCGAAGCACGTGGAGAACTACCAGCTCCTCTCCTCCCTGGATAAGAAGAATATATCTTACTTCACCTTCGGTCTGGACAAGGCCAAGGGCATTCGACGGGTCATAGGGGGCTCCCCGTGAACACACACGTGAGCGACATCGAGGCTGACCTCTGCTGCCAGGGCATTCAACCCCGCGGGGTGAAGCAGCTCACCATGCCCGCTCCTGATGGCCATGCAGCCAAAATCCCCTATCCCCTCTTCTTAGTAGTTCTGCTGGTAGCCATCTGTTACCTCTGGGTAAAAGTAGAGGCTTCCCAAAGCTCTGGCGGTGCTCCCCAATAATACAGGTCCTGGGGTTTAAGCACTCCAGTCACTTTTGTCATCGCAACCTACGCTGCCTCCGATGGGGTGACGCCCACCATAAAGAGGTCTACCCACCTATCCTCACGGATGTGTACCCGTGCTCAAACAGCAAGGGGAAACACGTGGCCTGCTACGGGATGTCTTACGAGGAAGACCGTTATCGGCTCCAGACGACCACAGCCGCCTCCCTAGAGGCTCCCAATCAGCCAGGGGGCGCAAGGGTGCTCATCCACCAACACCACCCAGTTATGGCCTAGCCATCCTCAGGGGCGACACCAGGCGCCCATCCAGCTTCCGCCACACCATCAGGAGGAATCTACAAGGCCCACACTCGCCCAGATTTTGCAACAGTCTCCGAGTGATCCGCGGGTGTCTTGAGCTCAGCAGACATATACTACGGCACCAACACCAATCCCAGCTCCCCGAAGCCCAACCGTCCCCAGCACCACAAGACCAAGGAGAAGTAGGAACAACCAGGAGCCTGACTTCACATCCGCAGCGACGGAGAGGAGTGGTGTCCCCAACCTCCAGAGGTCCAATAGCTGGCGAGGAGCCTACTCCTGCTCGGGCAGCTCCCATTCAACAATCCTACACCAAACTGCGTTCTAAACTTCGGCTAGGACCTCGCGGTGATGCTGAAGTGGCTAAAGCAATTGCTGCTGACCCACGGTCGTCAAATCTGCGAGCTCTTAATCAAATTCTTTACCGCCAGTGATCCGGCTGGCAAAATGCTGGTATCCATGGAAGGGCTTGCCCTCCTGTACACCATCATGACCTGTCCAGTCCTGTGCACCTAGAATGGTGCATCGAACTATGTCTCGTACCTCGTTTTGGTTCGCGTTCTAGAACATTTACGGCCTAGCCGGTTAGGAGGCTGAGTTGCAGCATTCTGCCCAAACCCATGAACTAGACGTCATCTTAGTCGGCGAAACACATCTGCGTCCCGGCAACCGTTTCCGTCTTCGGCTATGTCGGCCATAGGACGGACCGCCAGGGTCGCCCGAGGCTGCACGGCGGTCCTTGTGCGGCAGAACGCGGCCCAATCGAGCTCCCACCCCTTCAAACCGTAGACGACACGTTGGTATGTATGGACCTATGCGGAATGAGATTTTGTTGGTCTCTGTGCACCGTCCCCCTCCAGGCATTTTATGGCCAATGACTACCTCATAAGCCTAGCTCTACATCCGAGTGGAGTTCTGGTTGGCGACTTCAATGCCAAACATCCTCGTTGGCATTGCAGTCGTCCGGTGGACGCTTGAGATAATGCAATCATTCGCCTCATAGACGCGGACACTTTGCTTCAAGTGCAGGGTCCCTGGCAACCCACACACCATCCGTGAGTGGAGGACTGTCCTCAGTCATCGACTTCGCGTTCACCAAGCAGTTCCCATAACATCACCCTCACTTCACTCAATGGACTTCATTCCGATCATAATCCCGTGTTGACAGAAATCAGCACCAGGGTTGCCAGCCATAGCTCTCCTTTCGAACACGAAAAGTCGACTAGGTAGGCGTAGGAATTGCCTTCGCACTTCCATACCACCGAACCATAGGATCACAGACATCCCGTCCCTGGAGACAGAGAGACAGCAGTCTCTTACTTCACCTCCATAGTGACACAAACTACCCACAACCTGATAGTTTTTGCCCCAGGCCCCTACATCCAATGTCCTTCTAGTTGACCTAACCATGTCATACACCGCTCCTAAACTGCATGGAGATTCTACCAGCGTCACCGCACGTCGCACAATCGAGCGCTCTTACGGTGTCTACGCCGTCAGTTCCAAACCCGATTACGCGAGCACTAGGTGCAAGTGTGGGAGGAAACGATGGCCAGGCTGCGTATCGAGAGTCGCGACGTGTGGAGGATAGCAAAAAGCCTCCTCTCCAAGGTACCCAAAGCCTCCCATATGTTCCCTAGCCAAAGAAAACGTGTTCGCCGACCACCTTGAACGTACTCTGCGCCTGAGAGATGATTCCCAGGACATATTTTCCGTGCACGTTCCCCGGGAAGTACTCCGATACCTTCGGCGCCCCCGGGCGATGCGGATCGGCTTTCCATTATTCACCCAAGTGAACTCCACGGCTCACTCCTGCGTCTAAGTCCCAAAAAGGCGGCCGGACCTGACGGGTTAACCCCCTTATGCTCCACCACCTTCCCTTCAACGCCGTGCTCTTTCTTATGAGGCTGTTCAACACGTGTCTCAGTCGGTAACTTGCCACGAGAGTGGCGAGAGGTCCGGGTGATATGCATCTTGACACCACGGAAAGATCCGATGCATACTTCCAACTACCGGTCCATTAGCCTCCTTTCGATCCTTTCGAAAGTTCTCGAGAGGATGGATGTTCCTCAACTACTGGTTCCTACTTTTGGGAGACATTCAAGCCATTCCTGCCCATCAGTTTGGATTCCGTCGTGGGCACTCGACAGCTCAGCAACTGCTGCGAGTGGTGAAGGCGGCAGCCCTGGTTTTCCAGGATCGTTCCTTCACCGCCGCGGTATCGCTGGATGTCGAAAAGGCCTCAGCGACATGGCATGCGGGTCCCCTACACAAACTCATCCAACTGGGATTATCCACTCAGTTAAACAACATACACAGTTTCCTCAGACACCGCACTTTTAAGGTCACAGTCGCGGAGAGAATATCAACACTTAGGTCGGTAAGAGGCGGAGTCTGTGAAGACTGCTATTCCCCCACGCTATTTAGCTTCTTTATGGCAGACTTTCCGACACAGTAGCAAATCCCAATGGCCCAGTATGCTGGCAACGTGCTGCTGTTCTGCACCAATAAACACCCAGAGCCTTCAACCCAATACAGAGACACCTCCGCCTCATCCAACAATGGTGCCGTCCTTGGCGCATGTCCGTTAACGCTGACAAGAGCCATGCCATACTACTAGCAAAGCGCCACACCCCCGCAGACTGACCCACATTCAGATACGCCGAAGGATTGAATGGAGGAATTCGGACACCTACCTGGGAGTGTAGCTGGACAAAGATCTAACTTTTCACGAGCACATCCGGGATTATTCGGCGTGGGCGCAGGGGCAATTGCTTCTTGTACCCGATGCTGAATTCTGGGATGCCTGTTCGTTAAAGCTACACATTTTCCGTACTCTGGTAGTCCCCCCTCATGCTATACATCTGCAAGGTCTTGGGAATGACAGCGGACAGTTGGCTGCTATAGCTACAACGGGCGCAGAATAGGGGACTCCGCCTCTCCCGCGAGACTACTACATGAAGCCTCATCTCTTCCATACATGAAAAATGAAATTAGGCGCCGGGCATCTAAATTTTACAAGAGTTTACATAATTGACTAGAGTGCCCTGGTCAGATCTCTTGGGGATTATAATCCCAGAACTCGCCGTATTTGGTGTCATCGGGTTCCCCGCATGGTATGCGGGTATACCAGATAACTATGGAGTGTAACAAACAGTGGCTAAAGTTGATCTACATTCAAATTCAACCAAGAGCTGGTTGGTCTCAAAATTACACACCCCAGCCAATGAAAGCTGAGTATTGTTAAACCACTCCCACTAGGGTGCAGACGGGCCGCTGCATCCTAACAGACAATTGTCGAGGGGCAACATGCTTCCTCCTATCATACCATACTTTCCTAGAATAAAACATCATTCCGTAAAACCCTATTGAGGGTGTGCAAGCAGAAAAAGCAGTCTGGTTGAACCTCAGCCTGCCAGCAAGCAGCAGCAGCGAACGAGCGAGCCCTCAGCCTGCCATCATGTATTCGTGGTCGTCGTCGTCGACATCAAGCATAGTATGGACGTAGACGAAATCAGTGCCTTTCGACTTGTATTATAGAGTTAACCAAAGCGGCGCAGAGGCTGACGATTGTGAACCACGCCTCCACTCGAAGGAACTTTGAAAAAAATCTGTGATGCATTCACATGGTTTCTGTATCCTTTATCTTGGTTCGTAACTATTAGTAACTATTCTTATCGAGGCATATTTTTCTATCCACTACATTTTAATCCAAACAAACCTTAGCAGAATTAGCTACATTACACATGTCGTTATAGATACAAAGAGGACAGCGAATGTCAAATATTTATGTTTAAGAACTGGACACTATATGCTGGCCCTAAAATTCCATACTGTTTCCATGCAATCGCGAGAAACAACTGAAAAAACAGGGCTTTAAGAGAATGACTAAGTAATGAACAGTTCGAACTATTAATAACGGACATATCAGAATGCTTTATGCCCCCAAAATATGAAATAAATTGTGTATATATTTTTGTATAGTACATTTTCGTCTATCGCTTAACGTTTATCGGTTATACAGGATTATACCTACAATTTTTTTCCGTGTGAAGAGGGCTTCACAGGCTATTCCCAGAAAGTTCAAGATCTACATTTTATTTGTCATGTAAATACTCGTATCTTTAATATATTGTATTTTAATCAAAATCATTAGAGCCACTTTTTAAAAAATCAAAATTTTAGAAACATGTTCCTTTAAGGAGCAGTTGGGTTTGGGAAATTTTCATGAAAATCTTTGTGTCGCATCCTTGAAAGATACTAAAGTTAAATACTAAGTTTGTTACTTATCCGACTTTTCGTTTTTGAGTTATGCTGTTCACAGACACACACGCACACGAACCTTTTTCTAAAGCTGCTTTTTTGGATTCAGGGAGCCCAAAACATGTATTTTCGGTAAAATCCCGGTATCGAGTGTTTGGGTGGAATGCAATACCTTGTCTACCATGTAGGTAGTAGAGAAAGTAAAACTTTAACTGCTCAAGAGACAGGCCACTTTAGAGATTGGATTGGATCGTGAAGCGGAGGGATTCGTTACCGATCCAGTGAATCCGGATGTTGTACTGACGGCCCACGAGGGGGCGCTCCCGAGAGGGAGGGATAAGGTGAAAAGAGACAGCGGGAGGCCGGAACCAGGAGTGAGGGCACCGCAATGACAGGGTCCCAGTTTCCAGATATAGACGCCGCGATAGTCAGACAGGCAGACCCGGGGACCCCGCCCCGCACAGTGTTCAACGCTCTTCCAGGGGGCGGTCCTTATACCCCGCCAACCAGCCGAAGGCCGAGGGATGGAGAAAGTGCTCAGAGAGCATACTTTTTTCTGCCACACTGCACCGAAACGCCACCGCCCGACACTTTCAACACTGAAATAGACCAAACGGGGTGAGGAATGAATGAAATAATTAATGAAACGAAAGGAAGGATAGACAATTTGGGGAATGAAAGAAACCACTCCAGCATTTGCCTTACAACCCGGAAAACACCCGGAAATACTCATGGGACAGAGTGGGCGATTACCGAGAATCGAATTAGTGAGCCCTCGATTGCGGGTCACAGACGTTACCGCCTAAGCCATCTCGCTCGGTACGTGGTAGGGAAGGTAAAAACCTAATACTAATGGCAGATGGATAGATGTAAGGAAATTAAGAACATTCAAGGGTGATATACTTTGCGTTTAGCATCCCAGGGCCTAATGTTCATATTGAAAGGGTTTTCTCTCTGGTGAGTGCTAAATGGACAGACAGTAGAAACAAGTGCACAGCAGAATTAATCAAATCAGAGCCTCAGGTCACTATTTTAATATAAATGCAAAGATTTTTTCAAACACATCCAAAATTACATTAAATTTCAAAGATGGCAAAATCAGAGGAAAAATATTAAATATTTTCTGATGAAACACTAGTCCACGGAGTAATGTCAGAAGATAAATAAATAAATTAATTCATTAAACAAGGTAAATTAATAAAACAATTTTGTAATCGCAACTAGATTAATATAAAATTCAGGCTCTTATAATTCTAATATAATTTGTTTATTTCACTAAGTATTAGCATAAGCTAATATAACGAGGTATGGGAAGCTATACCATACATTTTTGCCCAATAGCCCATATAATAGTGCAATGTAGAAGGTTTGATACTCAACAACGAAACCTAAAATGTCGTGCATAAAAGATTTCCCGCTATTTATTTTTCAAAAGTTGGCAACTTTATCAATTAACAACTCCGCGTAATTAACTGTGAGCTATATGGGATGTGGCCCAACATGCTAAAACTCACCATAGATTCGTTCTTCATCAGTTAACGGAGGGAGGGAAAAGTTATGCAAGATTAGATTTCCGTATCGGCTAGCATTAAGCGTTTCGTTAAAGAAAATAGGCCGGTTATTCGTCTTCCAACTAGGGCATATCGAGCCCTGTAACGGGGGTTCGTGTGTAAGATGAATATTCTTTACTGCTCAAAACCGAAGAATTTAAAGTTAACTTGGATGTTCAGGTTTACCCTGTAGTAAAATCATGTTTCCCAGAGGGGATGAGCATTAGTTGAGGTTGTAAGCATCCGTTATTTCCCAGCTGAAGAAACCAACTGAAAATGTTATTCTATTTCTTGTGTGGGTGGGCCGTAATACACGCACTTTGGTAACCTTGCAAAGATGAACTTTTGACAGTTCGTAAAAGAATGTGCTGGTGTACCTCTTATTTCCCGCTTGTGACTGTTGTAGTCGTGCAGCAGTATCACCCAGTTTTTCCTCCGTTAGTACATGTCGCTTACATATTTTCTGTTCCAACACTGATTCTTTTTTTTTTAAGTCGCTTGAACTCGCTGGTCATTATCGCGACAAACCAACCACTATAATAAATTACATTGTAAATGTACATTAGTCAGAAACATTATAATTTGGCGTATATCTTAAGTTTGTTTAATATACTTGAGTATCATTTCTTTAAACTGGATTGTTGATGGCGTCACACATGTCCGGAACTTCACAATCTCGTCTTGCACTTGAATGGTCATGACAATCCAGGATCATATGAGGTACAGTCAGTGGACAATTGCAGAAGTTACAAAGTGAAGGAGGATCATGGGATATAATGTAGGAGTGGGTGATGACTGTGTCCAATGCGTAGTCGTTTTGAATTTAAACGTTATTTTACCAACAGTTGATTTGCCAAGTCGATGAACTCCTGGAGACTGGCTTTGGACGCGGTCTGTGTATGGAGAGAAATAAAAGGAGAATCCAGTATGTATCATGATAGAAGACCTAAAGGGTGACATGTAAGCAAATGTTTAGGAAAAGTTTTGTAGGAAAGATAAAATAAGAAGTTCAAAATAAAACAATGAAATGGCGCATAAATTAATGGATAACGACCTGTCAAATTACATAAAATTCGTTATAGTGCACATATTTCGGACTACGCAACTTTTAGGTAAAAAGGACAATCTATTTTCCAAGCAACATCCTTGAACTATTGATAAGTGTTAGCAATCCAAAGTTTCATAAAACTTTTTGTTATGCCAAGTGCCTAAGCTAACAGAGCTTTGCGAAACGCAGACTGACTCGCAAGACATTCAGACGTAGGTAAAGTTTATCTACGTGTTTTAAATGGCCGGGGATTATAAATAACAAGTGACGTAATGAAATAGGTAGAGCTATTGAGTAATTTGTGAATTTGCTGGTTTACTGTGTCACAAATATATTCAGAATGAAATGTCTATAATCCAAAGGGATAACGCCTTTGAAGTGAAGGTTAGACTTTACTAATACTGTAGAAAGTAAACACTGAAAGAAGGGACAAATTTAGAATTTTTTTTTTCTCTGGCACCTACTCTTACGTAGCAGTAGAGGAAGTATTGTATCCCAGTAAAAATTTATTATCGATATTTCACGTATTAAACAACGTTTTGAGTTCCTGGGAGCTATAAGACATTTTGGTAAAAGAACCGCGTATTTGTGGGTACAACATAATTTAAATTGAAAAATCGAAAAATTGCCAAATTTCATATTTGAATCAGACACTGTTTAAGCATGCCAGGCGAATATTTTCAAAAGAATTCTCTGCCCCAGACTACCCTTTACAAGGATACTTTTTCATTATTTTCCATTTTCTCAAAAATGGTTTAATTGTACTTTAATTTGCATGATTAATAAAATATATAAGTATCTTAAATTTTCTGATAATACTTTGTGAGCTATTTTTCAGTATGCATGAATTTTGTGTAACTAGGAAACCATGAAAGTTTTAAGATAGACAAAAACTTATTAAAGGAAAAATGTAGAGCTCGTGAATAAATACAGTTTCTGTGTAATAATCTTTTCGTAGTATTAGCCGTTTTCCAGATATTTCGTGCTGTGTTTCAAATGTTAGGGTGCCATCTGATGGAAGATGTTTGAAAGCTTCCGACTCTTTTCACTTTCTCTCTCACGTACCTAGTAGGTAGAGGAGGTATTGTATTCCACCCAAAAATTCGATATCGATATTTCACCGAAGTACATGTTTTGAGGCCCTGGATAAATACACTTTAAGAGAAAGGTCCGATGCGTGCTTAAAACAAAACTATTTAAGTTCAGTATCTTGCAAAGATACGACACAAAGAAACTCCACCCCCAGTGCGATAAATGCCTCTCGCAATCAGAAAGCAAACCTTGTAGAATTTTTGGTGCCACACAGGAGTTTCCTGGACTGGAGGGAACGACAGATTCAGATGTACAGAAATTTCCGCTTTCTGCCGGAATTGATACCCGAAAGCTAGCACACTGACCATTCGACTGAAGACCCTCTCCTCCCACATAAAACACCAAGACACCCAGTACCTCCACACAGAGCCTGACCGCGCCCGCGCCGGCGTACTCCAGTATTTGTTGCCACAATTACGAAATACTATTCCTTTGTGATGCGGCAATCCTCTTTACTACTCTTGTCTGCAGGAAACATACATTTACACAGCTAGGCTTACCTTGCATACCTATTAAGATGTGTTAAGAATAAAGTAAAATAAAACTTAGGTTTTCTTTAGCATGGGTTACTTCACAATGAATTACGATAAATCGCTTTTATTAGCGATATGTATTGATGATGGTTACTGCTGTATAATATGAAGTCCACCTTATAAGTTGCATAGAAGCCAAATGTTTTAGACTAAATTAATGACAATACATATAAATTTTTTGGGGAGGCGAAACATAGAACTACATAAAGCCACTTGACACAGCTGTGCTTTCGAAGGCCATTACCACCTCCTGACAGTTCTATTAAAGTTACTCGGTATTTTAACTATTGCTGCCGCAGTAATACTTTGTTTAATTCTAGGATTCAATGATATTTTTACTTTCTCTACTACGTATAGTAAGTAGGGGAAGTATTGCATTCCACCCAAAATTTCGATACCGAGATTTCACCGGAAATACATGTTTTGAGACTCACTGAATCCAAAAAAAGAATTTTTGGAAACATGTCCGTGTGTGTGTCTGTCTGTGTGTCTGTGTGTCTGTGTGTCTGTCTGTGTGTCTGTCTGTGTGTCTGTGTGTCTGTGAACAGCATAACTCAAAAACGAAGAGTCGGATAAACACCAAACTTGGTATTTAGGTTCAGTATCTTTCAGAGATGCGACACGAAGGTTTTCAAGAAAATCCCCCCACCCCAGACTACCCTTTACATGGAACATTTTTCGAAAATTTTAATTTTCTCAAAAACGGCTCTAACGATTTTGATTAAAATATCATATGTTTAAGATATTGTCATGACAAATAAAATGTATATCTCGAATTTTCTGGGAATGTCTCCAAAAGTATTCTTCGTTATGAACGACTTTTTCATAACTGGTAAACCATAAGAGATAGACAAAATTTTACTACACGAAAAATGTAGATCGCGTTAAAATACACAATTTATGTCATATACATTTCTTTTGTTGAGTGAACCGTTTGCGAGATATTGCTTGTTATTCCCTTAAATTTTCCAATACTTATACTTTTTCTCAAATTCGTTATTCATTTTGTTATGTCCTGGATATGCAAAGAGAATGGAATGCGCCACATAGCAACCAGCGTTAAAATATTTGACTATCGCTTTAAACCTACCATATTCCCCTTGCATCTACAAGAAAATTATCAATAAGATTGACATCTCGATATCTCCATTAACATGAAGCATATGGAGAATAAGCGTTTGTAAAAATAGTTTGTACAAGAGTAGAGAAAGTTATGTGAGTGTAACATATCAGATTTTTTTTAAACAGGGACTCTGAAGGGGTTTCATTGAACCCATTAGGTAAAACAAGGAATATTAAAGAAACTACACGTTTTATTTTATTCATATGTGTTTTATAAAGCGTTTATGACTTCTTAAAGTTTGTTTATAAAACAAAATAAGCATTAATTGTAAAAAAGTATAACACCAATGAATGTAAAAGTATAAAATTTTACAGTAGAATATGTAGATATCACTCTAAATCACCTGAATGAACGCAACTGGAACATTTTACTACTTTTTCTCAATGTTTTGTGCATACCTGCCTGTAACGCTAGTCACAATACTGTTTTCTATTGCTCAAATTGCTTTGTCATTTTGGCTTAAGCTTCTCTCGTTCAATGTAACACCGGTCTTTTCCTGTGGGACGCTGATCTTGTTTGGGTTGCTCCTGCTTGATTTTTCTGTTGATAATTGATTCCAGTGATTGAACAATCAGCCCTCTTGTATTTGCATTTCTCTCCTCGACGTGAGGTTTCTAGTGCAGCCTCTAAGAGGAAAAGTTTTCCAGTAGTAACGTTGTATTCAGAAATTACAACTGTTCGGCCAATTCTAAAAACACTGCATGGCAATTGCCAAATGTTTGACGATGGCTGTTGAACTTCTTTGTTCCTTATAAGCTGCTTTTTATTTTTCCTTTATAGGGCTCCATGTTCAATACATATCTGTCTATTGCCTATTAGAATGCCGTACTTTCCTGGTTTATCTTTCAGAAATACTTTGAATAGATACCGTCCCCAAACAAGTTTAGCCTCTCATCAATTATGAGGTGAACACATTTATACAGCATTGGAAATCTCTCATTCACCTTCTGAAAAACTTCACGGAGAGCTGTAAATGTATCTTATTCCTTTCTTTGCACACGTGTATTTGTTGTCAAGAGATCTTCAAAACGCCCTCTGGCTATAATTCCTTTATAAACCGAACGACCCATTAAGTTTGACCAGGTCATGTATGCTGACTTTAATGTCCATATTTGTACCCATGAGTGTGAACATTCCTATTAGGGCTTACACTTCCTTTTCGGTAGTAGATGTGATATTGTTCTAAGTGCTTCCCCATTTGATCCAGTCTTACGATCATACCTGTTATATCAGATGTCAAAAACAGCTTCACGGCTTCTCCTGGAGTTCTACCGACACCATCCTGAGTTACATCAGGTTGCTCCAACAATTATATTTGCAAGAGCGCTTCTATGTATTTAGGTTGTAATCTTACACACCTTCTTCCATAATCGGCTACATTGGCATTATGGACATTTTTCGATACAATTTCTTCACCAGCGTCACTACCACTGTAACCAGCACCGTTACCAGCTCACCACCACCACTGCCACCACACCCATTATCACCGTGAAAAGAAGCTGGAATTCCTTCATCTGAGCCAATCTCAGCATCACTTTCTGTATCTGAACCATAAGCAATAACTGCATCTTCGGCCTCACTTTCACTGGAAAAATTAAAATCTGGTACTCGACCTTCGTCTAATAATAAGTACTTCATTTACAGCTCTTTCAACTGATGATTCACGTATTATTTCAGACATAATATTGGAAACATTTCAGATTACTTGTAAGCGTCCGACCTCTATGGCAGTAAAATTATTACTGAAAAATTCAACCAACAATTAGTATAGATTATTTGAAGAGTCATTGTTGGCTTTATCAAGAATGAGTCACAAAAATAATTGCCCTGCATTGTTATAGATGCAAGAAATAGAAAATGTGCATGGAAATAAGTAGTGGCGTGAACACCGAAGGAGGGTTTCTGGAACCCAGAGTAACATTTTTCATTATTCCTAGAAAATTCATTATATTAGAAGCATAATTTTGACACCATTGATTCATATAGCACTAAAACAACAATAACTCAAAGGCAAGAGCTGTAGTGAAAATAATTTTAATGAAAAAAGAGTCAAATTCATGGCTATGGGTTCGACGAACCACTTCCCCTTGGAGTCCTAGGGTTAATGGAATAGTTGATTGAGTGTGAATATTAAATATTGAAGAATTCGACTTCTGCTTACACCTAACTGAATCACCAAGTTTCTGATTAAATATATTTAGTTTCTCTACCACCTAACCATAGTATGTAGAGGAAGTATTGTGTTCCAATTAAAAGGAGGTTTTGAGGTCCACAAAATAAAAGAGAAGATTTTCAAGAAAACCGAGCTCAAAACACTGTATGACGATGCAAAAAGCGTGTAAAGATTCGAGGTGGGATCTAGTTCTGCGATTACTAATTCGTATAGAATCCTCAGCTCGCAAGGTAGCATTGGCCGAATGGTATTATCATGGTTGCTTTAACACCGTGCCACTTAATTCGTGTTCAAATTCCTCGGGTAAATTTCTAACTTTTTATTACCTTTTTTATCTCTTTGGGCCTATATTTTGATATAAATAACATTTTTATAACATTGTAAGTGTGTAAAAAATATAATAATCGTCATGTTTTCCACCGCAAAGCCGAAATCATAAGGGCACACTCATATGTGAAGAATGCAGGCAGATTACACCGCGCATGTTACAGCATGCAAGAAGGTCTCTCCGGCAACGTACACAAATGTGCATTGATGAAGGGGGTCGTCATTTTGAACATTTACTTCCTTGATGAAATCCACGCTCTTTAACAATTTATTATTCAGTTTACCCGTGAACTTAGCACATTTACAACTGCTTTGTCAGTAGCAGTGAAACAAGGTTTAAACATGAAACAAAAACTGTTAGATTTGATATCGTCGATATGCGCCCAAGAAAATGAAACCTAACTGCGTAACACGGTTTACGGTACAGATTATTAGGGTAAACATGATACACAATTATCTGATTGTAATTCTTATGTCTTTGGCTCACAGGAGAGCCAGTAACAAAAATAAATAAATTAGTACACTAAAATACAGAAAATAAACACAAGGGGGAGAGAAAAAAAGAACCCAAACAAATTTATGTGTGTATCAGATTCGAACCTCCGAAACTAACCTTTGTTTTACCACATTCCGGCAGCTAAACCACTCGGTTAGAATCCACGTAGTTTATCCCTCCCTTCGAGAAAACACTCCTCTATCTCCTTGCAAGCATTATATCCATGAAACGCCGTCTTTTTTAAGGCTTTCGCAGCTCTTTGGTTCTCATTCAGGCCTTTAATCATTAATGCTAGTTGCGTATAGTACCGAACAGAAGGGCAGAACTACAATAACAGTTTGTTTGCTAAAAGGGTCAATGTTTTCACATTAGACTATAAACTGCGGGTTGCATAGATACGAATACCTAGGGGCAGCTGACTCTCCTGGTATAATGACAGGTGCAATTTAACCCAAAATGACATTAAAATTGGTTGATTAGGGAAGAAGGCCCATTTGGTACCAAAGTGTCCCGTTAAAACATCAATAAGTGGTTATTCAAACGTCTCTTATGGTGAGGCGCATAGTTTTGCATGAAAAAGACATCTTCCCCCCCCCCTCTTTCGTTCTCTACTACGTACTTACAGTAGAGAAGTATTGCATTACAACCAAAGATCGATGTCGAGATTTCACTGAAAATACATGTTTTGTGACCTCCCCCTGAACTCAAAAAGCAGTTTTAGAAAAAGGTCAGTGGGTGCGCGCGTGGTGTGTGTGTGTGTGTGTGTGTGTGTGTGTGTGTGTGTGTGTGTGTGTGTGTGTGTGTGAACAGCATAAACCCCAAAAACGAAGCATCCGATAAATATCATATTTACTTGACAAATAAAATACATATCTTGAATTTTCCGGAAATTAATTTTTGTGGCATTAACCATTTCCGAGATATTGTTATTGGTTTAAATTTTTCAATGCTTTATACACCTTTTGAAGTGCTAACTTTATCATTCTTTCGTTTCTCGTGATGTCACAAAAAAGTATGCAATTTCAAAGACAATAGCGCTATTGACTTTGCCGCCCTCCGTGGTCTAGGAGTACCATGCCAGCCTCTATTTCCCGAGCTCGCGGGTTCAAACCGGGCAAAGGGCGATGGATTTTTTCAGGCGTAAAAATCCATAGCATGGCTTCTTCCGGAAGGGAAGTAAAGCCGGTTTTCTCGTATCGTATATTTATGGCATGTATAAAGAACCTTAAACCTGATAAAGAGGCCTCTGAACAAAATTTCCGGTCTTTCACGCTCAATATAGAATGGGACGCTAAGAACCACTGTAGTTAAAGAGCATAACTCCCCCTCCCCTTTATGAATATTTGAATATTGCTGCAGTCTTCTGTATAAGTGTATAATGAAATCATTTCTGTAAACACTTATCTCAATTAACATTAGATATAACAATGAGCTTTTGTAGAAGAGATAACAATCCACAAGGGTTTTTATGAATCTAATACTGAAATATTACGTAATAATATATTTATAACCATAGTGCATTATTTAATGAAAAATATACATTGCAGTAATAGAGGAAATTGACCAGAAAAAATACTTATTCCAACTTGAAAATTAGTATGCTATGATTGATATTAATGTGAAACCTTCTTGATAATGAATATATTAAAATTTATAATTTCTTGAAAGTTTAGGTATAAGAATTTTCCTTCTCGCCTCAAAATTTTTTGGACATATTGTGGGTTGGAAAGTATCTGCTCATTTGTATAAACAGCGTCTTTGACAATGTGCTATAGTTTTAAAAAATCAACATTTAGTCACCAAAAGAAAGAAGAAGGTGTAAAATAAGATTAACAGTACATTCACAACGCAGCAATGATAAATTATTAGAAACAATCTGTCTTACTTTTAAATAACAAACGTTTTCAAGCAGAGATAACTGGAATATCGATTATAAAACTTAAAAAAACACTTGATTTTAAAAGATAAGCATAACAGCTTTAGATGATGTAATACCGAATGCCGGTGACCAATTTTTACTTTCTCTGGCACGTACGTAGTAGGTAGAGAAGGTATTTCGTTCTATCCCCCAAAAAATCTGATGTGTTACACTCACATGACTTTCTCTACTCTTGTACAAACTAGTTTTACAAACGCTTATTCCCCATATGCTTCATGTTAGTCGAGATATCGAGATGTTAATCTTATTGCTAATTTTCTTGTAAATGCAAGGGGAATTGGTAGGCTTTAAGCTATAGTCAAATATTTTAAGAGCTGGTTGCTATGTGGAGTATTCCATTCTCTTTGCATTACCAGGACAAAAAAATCTGATGTGTTACCTCACATGGCTTTCTCTACTCTTGTACAAACTATTTTTACAAACTCTTATTCTCCATCTATTTCATATTAATCGAGATAAACATTTGCAGAAATGATCTTTTGACATGCAAAGAGAATTACATTTTACACATAGTGACCAGTTCTAAAAATATTTGACTATCGCTTAAGGCGTACTATGTACCCCTTGTTTTGTATTTGCAAGGGCAATATAGAAATACAGTAAGTAGCCTTTAAGCATCGCCATATTTCTTAATAGCTGGTTGCTAGGTGCAGCACCATTCTCTTTGCCTCAGATTAATACTCTTTGCATACACAAGACAAAAAAAATGAATAACGAATTCCCATTTGAGAAAACAAGTATTGAAAAATCTGATGTGTTACACTCACATGACTTTCTCTACTCTTGTACAATCTAATTTTACAAACGCTTATTCTCCATATGCTTCATGTTAATCGAGATATCGAGATGTCAATCTTATTGGTAATTTTCTTGTAGATGCAAGGGAAATATGGTAGCTTTTAAGCGATAGTGAAATATTTTAACGGTGGTTGCTATGTGGCGCATTCCATTCTCTTTGCATGTCCAGAACATAAAAAAATGAATAACGAATTTGAGAAAAAGTATAAGTATTGTAAAATTTAAGGAAATAACAAG
This sequence comes from Deroplatys truncata, assembly GCA_030765065.1. Classification (NCBI taxonomy): domain Eukaryota; kingdom Metazoa; phylum Arthropoda; class Insecta; order Mantodea; family Mantidae; genus Deroplatys; species Deroplatys truncata. Next base: position 124,604,186 of record CM060978.1, read on the forward strand.
CAATATCTCGAAAACGGTTCACTCAACAAAAGAAATGTATATGACATAAGTTGTGTATTTTAACGCGATCTACATTTTTTGTGTAGTAAAATTTTGTCTATCTCTTATGGTTTACCAGTTATGCAAAAGTCGTTCACAATGAAGAATACTTTTGGAGACATTCCCAGGAAATTCAAGATATACTATTTATTTGTCATAAAAATATCTTAAACATATGATATTTTAATCAAAATCGTTAGAGCCATTTTTGAGAAAATTAAAATTTTCGAAAAATCTTCCATGTAAAGGGTAGTCTGGGGTGGGGGGATTTTCTTGAAAACCTTCGTGTCGCATCTCTGGAAGATACTGAACCTAAATACCAAGTTTGGTGCTTATCCGATTGTTCGTTTTTGAGTTATGCTGTTCACAGACACACACAGACACACACACACACACACACACACACACACACACACACACACACAGGCACACACACACAGACACACACACACACAGACACACACACGGACATGTTTCTAAAAATGCTTTTTTTGGATTCAGGAGGTCTCAAAACGTGTATTTCCGGTGAAATCTCGGTATCGAATTTTTGGGTGGAATGCAATACTTCCCCTACTTACTATACGTAGTAGAGAAAGTAAAAATTTAAGGGAATAACAAGCAATATCTCGAAAATTGTTCACTCAACAAAAAAAAAATGTATATGACATAAATTGTGTATTTTAACGGGATCTACATTTTTTGTGTAGTAAAATTTTGTCTATCTCTTATGGTTTACCAGTTATGCAAAAGTCGTTCACAATGAAGAATACTTTTGGAGACATTCCCAGAAAATTCGATATACATTTTATTTGTCATGAAAATATATTAAACATATGATATTTTAATCAAAATCGTTAGAGCCATTTTTGAGAAAATTAAAATTTTCGAGAAATGTTCCATGTAAAGGGTACTCTGGGGAGGGGTATTTTCTTGAAAACCTTCGTGTCGCATCTCTGGAAGATACTGAACCTAAATACCAAGTTTGGTGTTTAACCGACTGTTCGTTTCTGAGTTATGCTGTTCACAGACACACACACACACACACACACACACACACACACACACAGATATAACACGGACATGTTTCCAAAAATGCTGTTTTTGGATTCAGGGGGCCTCAAACATGTATTTCCGGTGAAATCTCGATATCGAATTTTTGGGTGGAATACAATACTTCCCCTACTTACTATACGTAGTAGAGAAAGTAATTATATACCGAGATTTCAGAGGAAATATGTGTTTTGAGGTCTCCTGAGTAAAAAAATTAGAAAATGTCCATGTGTGTGTCTGTGAGCAGCATAACTCAAAAACGAAAAGTCGGATAAATATCAATCATGGTACATAGGTTTAGTATCTTCCAAAGATGCGGCACGAAGATTTTCAAGACAATCCCCCACCCCAAACTACCCTTTACATAGAAGAGTTTTCGATATTTTTTATTTTCTAAAAAATGGCGCTAACGATTTTGATTAAAATACCATTTATTAAAGATATTTATATGACAACTAAATTTTTTCATTCAGCAACCTAGCTTCTTTACGTGTTAGGCAAATCCTGACGGCCCTCGTAGCCGTGGTCGCTGGAGCGTATAGCTTTGGCGCTCCGCTAAGCTGAGTGTCGTGGGTTCCAGTTCCACCATGGGCATAGGTGTTTGTGTCTGTGAGTTGTATGTGTGTAACGATAATAAGCGGTAAAAGTAAAACGGAGAAAACACGGTAATAGTAAACCCGGAAAAACAGGAGGGAAATACTTACGTCTTAGTGTACTGTGGGACAGTTCGTTCCGCTTAAAGCATGATACAATTGGGCCACGAGATATAATTGTATATCGGTTAGAAACGAAGCTTTCTGTCACACTAAACCCAACAGTCATTCACATGAGTGTTCAACAGAATATTGGCGAATCCGGATATGTGCCCAAAGCTACAGCTGCATTAAAACAACTAAGCAACTAGCCACCTAAATCATGTAGAAGCAATATACTCCTTTTGAAGCTCAGCACAGTTAAAATTTGCTTGCCATATCATCATAAAAGCATTTCACTGGAGATATTTGGTAGTCTTTAGTAAACAGTAAAGATAAGAACCAGAGATTTCTGAGGCCTTAATTCTCGAGTAAATAACTAATGTAACCGACAACGCAAAAAGCAGGGTCAGATAGACACGCAGCGGAAGTGAAATAATTAAACGAACAGACCATCTTCGCATTATGCGAACAGTGTTTAGGGCAACGTGAAATGTGCTCCGTCCATACGTGAAATTATTCCAGATCTTAAATTTAGTGATTATAATGATCATGATGATTCATTACTAAGTTATGTTATTCTTAGAGACACACATACACAAGCAGACCTTTTTTTAAAGGTGCTCTTTTTATTCAGGAACCCTGAATTCAACGTCCACATACGCAGGGCTGAGGTGGAGATCATCCAACCGATACGGGAAGTTGATGTCAGCACCATGCTTCCCCAGCCGGAATGTTTGTTTCCGTGACCTACAGCTCGCTACCTAACATAGCTTCTCCAATTTATCACGATGCTGAGTGGGCCGAAATATCACCACTACCATGGGTGGGTCCTCCTCCGTGGTCTCGGGATACCATGCTAGCCTCTAGTTCCTGAGGTCGCCGTTCAAACCTAGTGGAATGCGGTGGATGTTTTCGGGGTAAAAATCTTAGCATGGCTTCCTTCGGAAGTGAAGTAAAGCCATGGTCCCGTGTCGTAGATTTACGTCACGTTAAAGTATCTCAAGCCAGCCGGCCCTCGTAGCCGTGGTCGCTGGAGTGGTCGCTCCGGCGCTCCGCCAAGCTGAGGGTCGCGGGTTCGAGTCCCGCCTCGGGCATGGGTGTTTGTGTGTGTGTGTGTGTGTTGCGGAAATAAGCGCTATAAAAACAGAAAACACAGTAGTATAATCTGGGAACGACAAGGGAACTTTTAAAAAAAAATTTAAAAAAAAAAAAAAAAAGCCTAATAAAGAGGCTTCTTAGCAAAATTTTCAATATTTTACGTCCAATATAGATTGGGACGCTAAGAGTTCATAGTAGTTAAAGAGCGTCCATAAATAAAACTCGGTTTTACTCCCATGGGTAGGAATGAATTCACGTGTATTCCATGGCTGGAAACCGGAAAGGAGCATAACTTCATCCCTTTCACCCTCTATAGTTTCTCGGTTAGGAAGCATCATTAATGGTTAAACATGTTTTATGTACACTGCAATTTTAGCAGACTTGTATGACAATGAGACAAAATATAAACCTTAGAAGAAGCCTTTAGGTCTGTGCTGTCTCCCTCTCTCTTTTTATCTTCAAGGTTCATCGAAGCAGTCACTTGAGTCCTCTATCTGTAATAAGTATCACAATTTCACTAAGGCCAAATAAGATATAATTTAATACTTGCTGGAGATTCTGGCCGTCCTAATTCAATTGTGCATTCATTAAGCTTAAGTACTAAGAACAAAATCCTGTGGCTACGAACCATATAGAACATTCTTAAAAGAGATTGTTTAAAACGGGGTAGAATAAATGGAAAGTTACAGAGGAATTATATAACAAATTAAATAAAATAAAGCTTGCAATATGGAAGAGAAACTATTGCAATTTCTCTGAATATGAGGTTAGTGAGCAGAGTAATGGACATTACAAGTATTAAATAACACCTTCACAAAATTCACATAAATCTGTTAAGAAACCATACAAGATCCACTGAATACATGTTTAATGTAAACAGCCGACTTTAAAAATACTAAACATCTTTAAACAATTCACATAAATCTGTTAAGAAACAATGCAAGTTCAACTGCATACATGTTTGATGTAAATAGCTGACTTCACATATCGTTTCCCTAATAAAATCTAAGAAAGGAAATTACGTGGACATTTCGGACGTTTTAAAATTGTAGAAAAAGAGTGAATTCATACAATATTCTATAGTGCCCTGCTCACGTTCTTTCCTCCCCTACAATTCCTTTCCTCCTTTCCCTTCCCCTCAAATTGCATGTATACTACAGTGTGATTCTCTTGCTAGAGGCCCCAAACGTTTGCCTATACATTGGCCATTTATGCGAGTTTTGTGATGAAACTTTGTTTACACATAACTTGAACAATGTAATGTAGGGCCACACCCCTCCCAATAGGCTTGGACTGTTCCACTGACCTTGGCTCTGCTTAGTCACACAAACGTCTCCACACGCTATACTCCAGTGTTGGCTTGGAAGCAGCTTCGAAAATGTCGTACACAATTGCAGAACGCGTGTTTCTCGTTCGTAACTACTGGCAAACTGGTTCATTTAAATCATGTCAAAGGGCATTTCGGGCCGAATTTGGTACGCGACGTGTGCCCTCAAAATGTTGTATTCAGAAATTGGTAAAAGTTAGAGATGACTGGAACCTTAATCACACAGCATGTAGGCGGCCGGAAAATGAATGTGGGTGTAATGGAAAAAGTAAAGGAATGACTACTGCCGTCACCATTAAAATCCTTGCGACGACTTTTACAGGAAACGAATATTCATATTCTGCGTGCCAAAGAGCTGCTAAGAAAGCAAACCTCCACGCTTGCCGTGTGACATGTGTTCAAGAATTGCAACCGATGGGCCATGAAAAGCTTGTGCTGTTCTGTGTATGGTTTCAAACTTTTATTAATCAGAATCCTGGGATTTTGGACTTTACTTGGTTCACGGAAAGCGTGGTTTCATCTGAGTGGCTACATGAACTCTCAGAACATGCACAAACAAATCCTCATGCCCTACATGCAGAACCTCTATATGCACAGAAAATTGGAGTGTGGTGCGCAGTGTCACGTAGGCGTATTACAGGCCCCATTTTTCATGAGAATACGGAAAACATTGAAGAATACATTAGAATATTCACTGACTTTGTCAGTGTTAACAGATGATGAATTAACTCACGGATATTTCCAACAAGATGGTGCAACATGTCACACGTCATGTGCAAGCACGAGGGAAATTGAAAGCTTTTTTGAAGATCGAATCATCTCAAAAACTCTTTGGCTACCAAGATCTCCTGACCTAACACCACCCGACTTCTTCCTGTGGGGATATCTGAATGGAAAGGTATACAGAAATAGACCACGTACAATTGCAGAATTGGAAGATGTCATACGTCAAGAGACTGAAGCCATTACCGAGGAGACTTTAATAAAAGTATTCCAGAATTAGGAGCGACGTGTACAAACGTATTTGGATGTGGGAGGTGACCATTTTCAACATCGGATGTGACAGTGCATAGTTGAAGGTATGAGTACACAAAGTTTCATCATAAAACTCACATAAATGGCCAACATATAGACAAATGTTTGGGGCCTCTAGCGAGAGAATCACACTGTATAACGTTTTCCAAAATCAGTAACTGAAGAAGATGACTTTAATGCTCTTGAAACATCATTTTTGTAAAAATAAAACACATCTTTATGGTAGGCAACATTTTAGGTAAGCAAATGCATAATCAGAAACAAACGAAAAGTTGCTGAAATGTGTTAATTTAATTACAAAATATTGTTTTAATATTTATTCTAACGCTTTAAATACATAGTTATTAAAACTGATGCTTTTCTATTTCATGTTTTCAGGACAAATGTATATGCCACGGTATATAAACATTTTACTTGATCCTGTTAATCTTACCGTATCGGCAGTTCAAAGTGTATTTCTGTTTTTAGAATGATTCTATGTATGGCAATTTCAAAGATGTGTCTAATAATCTCTAGAATCGATGACATTGGATCTGGTTAACGTTTGCTATGAATGTCTCTTTATCTAAGAGCAGAACCTTCTCAGTAGCTAAATAAAAATGAGATTAAGTACTTACATTCAATTTACATTAATACATGTTCTGAATTCCGCAACTACTCATCAAGCATTTGACATGTATCACTTAATGATTTTAACGTTCACACATAAGATTTTTAAATCGTATAACTTCCAAGAAAAAACTGATTAAAAATTAAACAAAAGTATACAACCAGACCGTCATTTAATTTCTATCGATAAACAAGTGACTCTCAAGAACATTTCAACATAAATCATAGCTGATTCTATGGCATAAATGTTTAAATAAGCTCCCAGGAAGAGTTGGTAGGAAACGAAATTCCAGAAAATACGTTTGTACATTTCATCCTCCCCCCCCCCAAAAGCATTTGCAATAATATGTTTGAGTATTACATATATGCTTGTAAACTGTGCTTTCCTGGTGCAAATGGAAAAGCACTCGACTGCTGAAATGCCTTACGTAGGAAATCTGCAGGTGTACTGTAAGTGAAATGGAAACACTTAAATTTATTTGCTTTGTTGATCAGTGGAAGATCCAGAATAATTGTCCAAAAGAGGGAGAATACTTTTTTTTCAATTCTCAATAGCAAAAACACGCATCCCGCAATTTTTTCTTCTATAATGACCGCTTTCCCAAATGTTTTTATAAATATTTATTTATAATGTGCTACGTCAATGATGCAGGTGCAAATAAAAATGGAGGTAAATCTAATACCATAATAATTAATAGTAGTAAAATACATACTTATTATCATCTACTTGGAAACAGCTGCTGCTGAACAAGTTTAAATCATTAGATGCGTAACAGTCGTACAAATTTCTCTACGATTTATAATTTACTTTCACATATATATTCTACAAATTACTAATACAAATCTATTATTTTCTGTATTCCGTTGATCATTAATCATACATATTCGCGGAAATACAAGGGGTGATTCTTTTAGTTTTGGCAACTAATTTATTTCTCCATACATAGGATACGTACAAGGTTCTATAGCCGATGTAGTCACCAGCGTTGCATACAATCTGTTCCCAACGATGCGGGAGCCGTTGGATCCGTCGACAATGCCTAATCTCTTGATGGTGCGAAGAGAGCGTCGGTTGCATGTAAGACGTCTTCAACTGTACGGAAGCGAATCCCGCGAAGTGGCTTCTTCATTTTAGGGATGAGATCGAAGACGCAAGGACTTAAATCCAGAGAATATGAAGGGTGGTAGAGCACCTCCCAGCCCCAACGATTTAGCAATTCAGAAACAACTCCTGCGGTATGCGCCTTAGCATTGTCATGCAGAACACTGGGTGGGTTATCTATGAAGTGTCGCCGGTTTCTTCTCAGAACTGCTAGCAGGTTGTTTTTAAAAATCGCGCAATAGTACTCCGCATTAACGTTCTGCCTTGGGGCAGAATCTGTCTCCACTAACGCGGATACAGTCTGTACATCTTCGTCACCTACTGGTGGGTGACCAGATCGAGGCATGTCCAACACGCTTTCACGTCCTTGTCGGAAGTACCTGCCTTGCTATCGTTCTGTAAGGCAACGCAGCTGCACCGCAAACCTCTTGTGGTCCTTGATACTGTCATGCCGTGCGACCATTAGCTTAGTGATTTGTAACCAATTTCTCTATTCATGCTTTGGAAACATTAGGATTGCATCTTGCGACCGCTTGCTCACAAATGCTTGTCTTATTGTTGCCACTGTGAACGGACGTGGAAGGGGAGGGCGAGTAGATGTGCTGTGAAGGAAGGGAAGCAGGTGAGCAACCTGTGACAAAAACCGCATTGCCTGGTTCCGTTGCACGCCATCGCTGCAGCATGGATGCCGCTACTAAAAATCACCCCACGTAGTTCCAATTAGACAACTTTACGATATTATACATTTTGGTGTAGGTAGAAAGAGGTTGAGGAAACACCCAGCTGCTTAAGGAACAAGGCAAGATAATAATTATGCTAGCCATGACATTACACTAACTTTGCATGAACTCAAGAGAAAAAACGACCATTTAACACTTCAAAGTGTACGTCTTAAAATGTGGAAAGTTTCAAATAACTACGAAAATTCAATGTGACAAAAATGTTGGCATAAACTGTTTATATTACCAAGACTTACACCCTTTCCCGCTAAGCGCTTTTCTTTCTCTCATCTCTTGTAGTTTCCCAGCATATGCAACACTCCAAAGGAATGAAAGGTTTCATTGTCCACTTACAGAGGATTCTAAAACTGTCTTTGAGGTGGGGGAATTCTATAAAATCATCATATTACGTAATTAAAACCTTCGTGACTAAATGTAATTTTGGTATTTATAATTTTTGAATTATGATTTTCTCTCTCTCTATCACTCACACACACACACACACACACACACACACACACACACACACACACTTCCCACAAAAGGGAGATGGATTTTTTTTTTCGGGCGTAAAAGTCCTTGGCATGGCTTCCTTCGGAAGGGAAGTAAAGCCAGTGGTCCCGTGTCGTAGATTTACGGCACGTAAAAGAACCTCAAACCTGATACAGAGGCATATGAGCAAACCTACCGGTATTTTACGCCCAATATAGAATAGGATGCTAAGAAACACAACAGTTAAAGAGCGTCCATAAATAAAACTCAATTTATTATTACAATATACCTACCTCGAAGACCAGGAGCATTCGATACGAAGGATCAGAGGATCAACCCAAGGACGTCGTTGAAGATTTTCAAATAGTGTGTGGCCAGGCAGAACACCTGGTGACGGACTCTTCACATAAAGACGATGAGCAGGTGGGAAACGAATAAGCACCGGCATAATAAGGGGCACGTCAGAGCTGTCGTCACCATTCCCTTGAGTGAGGCTGCGACAGGTTTTTAGGCCAGTGAGGCTTGGACAGAAGAATAGATGATAGCCTCGTCGCGGACGGTTGGTTCAAGGGAAGCTGTGTCGGGTACTGTCGACACAGGTGCAACTGTGACCGTAATCACACCTGACATGGCGAAGGGCTTGCCGTCGAGGAAACCGAATCGGCCCTACCAACCAATGATGGCATAAGGCGATAACTTGTCTGTGGAGAGGGAGGTCCTGCTGGTGTTGGACCTAGGGCGGAGCATCGTAAGGCTGATTATGTTCATCCCGGGAGTGACTGAAGCTGTGGTACTGGGGCTAGATGTCCTCAGGAGCACAAGGCGACGGTCAACATCGGTAGGAGGGTTTTGACAGTCGTCCGAGACGGGATGACGCTCCGGAGCACCAACGAATATCCGGGGATCTGCAGAGTGATGCTGACGGAGGATGTGGTTGTGACCGCAAGAAGCGTGTCTGGAAGGTCAGCGCTCACGGAATCTGGTTTTAGACTAGAAGACACCATTGGATGAATTATGCGTCGACAGGGCATCGTGAGGAACTGCCTCTGAGACTGCTGAATCCATCGGACACCAATCATGACATACAAGCCGGAACGGAATTAGGGGAATGCGAGCCAGCTGTGTGTGTGTGTGTATCGTCGTGCGACGGACCCAAGGAGCCAGCACCTCTCAAGATCTGGGGCCCCGGCTGGAAAAGTGGTCCACCATCTGACAGCGGCACAACTGAAGAACGCCCGCATCTTCTTAGGCAATACCAGTCCGCTTTCAGCCAAGAGGACAACGATTACGGCCGCAAGATCGAGTACTCCATCACGTCGACAGCGGAGATACCCAGTCTATCCGACAACCACCAAGACGTTCCTCTGGCTAAGCAAGCAGATGTATGAGATATGCTGCAAGAGATTAGTTCTAGGGATATAATCGACAAGTCCACAGCTCTTGGTGTTTCCCGTGGTCTTGGTAAAGAAGAACGGCGAGCTACGCTTCTGCGTGGACTATAGGAAATTAAATGCTGTCACCCGGAAGGACTGTTTTCCCTTACCCCGAATGACGATACTCTGTACACTCTTGCTGGTACCCAATGATTCTCGACATTGGACCTGAAGGATATTGATAAATGGCTCTGGATCCCAAAGACAAGGAAAAGACTATATTCTCGACAGATCAAGGGCTTTGGGAATTTTTACAGTTATGCCCTTTGGCCTCAGCAACACGCCAGTCACTTTCCAGCTCCTGATGGAATCCATGATGAGGGGATTGATTTATGACGCCTGCCCGCTGTATTTGAACATCATCGTTTTTGCAGCACTTTCGAAGATCATGTAGAGAACGTGACCAAGGTATTACGAAACTGCAAGCAGCTAACTTGAAACTGAACGCGAAGAAGTGCCAAATCTTTTGCAAGGAGGTTATCCACTTGGGCCACATAGGTTCACCAACTGGGGTGGCGTTTGACCCGGAGTAGGCTCGAGCTGTGAGAGATTGGCCTCACCCGAAAGAGAAACGGAGTTGTGCAGTTTCTGGGCCTACGCAGGTACTACCGCCGGCTCGTCAGAGATTTCTTCAACATCGCGAACATCGGTCTTATATCTGGATATAAGAGACCGAGGACTCGTTCTAGATACTTAAGTAAGCACTCTACAGTGCGCCTGTTTTGGGTTTTCCACAAACGGGTGGCATTTTATCGTGGACACCGGCGCTGCGACAATTGTATTGGAAGCATACTATCCCAGGTCCAAGAATGCCAGGAGCAAGTAATAGCGTACTACAGCCAAACGCTCTCCAAGACGTAAAAGAACTGCGTTACGCAATGGGAGCGTTGTTGTGAGGGCGCTGGAACACTTCTTTAAGTACCTGTACGGTCAGCCATTTCAACTGAGAACTGACCACTCCGCCCTCACCTAGTTATTGAACTTTAATAACCTGGAGAGTCAGACAGCCCGTTGGGTCCAGAGGCTTCAGGGATACAACTTCACATCAAAATATCGGAGAGGAAGGAGCAACTCCAATGCGAATGCCATGTCAAGAAGACCTTGCCCGGAAGAGTGCAGACAGTGTATTAGGGTGGAGAAGGAGCGGTCGCAGCTATACGTGTGATTTCGGCGGTGCCTAAAGATGGATGGGATAGCGCGGGCCTGAGGGACCAGCTGGCGGACGCCGACTTGGGACCGCTCCTGAGAGAAGTGGAGGCAGCAACTAAGCTGAGCTGGGAGGACAACACATCAAGCAGTATAAGACCTGCTGGGCTCAATAGGACTCACTGAAGACAAAGGAAGATGTGTAGTTCAGAGTATGGGAGCTATCTGATCGTAAGACCCGGAGAGAGCAATTGATCCTTCCTCGAAGTAAGCCGGAAGTCTTGGAGGAAGTACATGCAGGGGCCTTGTGAGGATAAATTGGTCCCAACCGAACGATCAACAAGCTCCGACAGAGGTACTATTGATTGAGACTACGGACAGACGCTGAGAGGTGATGCCGTGATGTGTGCAACAAGTTGCGGCCTACAGACCAGGAGCCAGGATCGCTTGCAGCAGACAACATGGGAGCACCATTCGAACACGTCACCATCGATATAGTTGGACAGTTTCCTGTATACGAGAGGGGTAATAAGTATCTGTTGATCATGGATTACTTCACCAAGTGGCTGGAGGTTCACGCTATTCCTAACTAGGAGACCAGAACAATCGCGGACTGTCTAATGGAAGAAGTCTTCTGTGGTTTTGGGGTACCGTTAGAGCTACGCAGCGATCAGGGCACAAAATGCGAGTCGAACCTGACTAGGTGGAGAACCTCGTGGACCGTCTTCATGTGCACGAGATGGCCCGTCAACACATCCAGTTAGGGAGTGACCGGATGAAGATCCGTTACGACCGCCAGGCCAACAGCGAAGGTTTCCAGCAAGGAGATTTGGTACATCTAGACACTCTAGCCCGTTACGACGATGCTGGTCATAACGACCAGCCCTGAGGTGGAAGCAGTGTCACTGCAGGAAGCACTACCTTCGGCAAGCGCCTCCGGTAAGTGCCTCCTGGCCCGATACTTGCATGGGACCTGCGGCGGGCCGTCGGAACAATAGCGAGCACAAAAACAATACAACTTTAGCGAGTGTGGAATAAAAAGCACCTTTATGTGCCACTTGTTCCGAAACCTTCGTTTCGGCATGTTCTAATAAGATCTTGTTCTCGAAAGTTCCACTTTGTATGCGAGGCCTGTACAAGGGACTGCTATCGGCAGGACAATTAAGTTGAGTTCTGTTAGAAGTGACAGTGCAAGTGGACAGTGCAGATTACTTTGTGAGTTTGTAACTCAGCAGTAGGTTGGGAGTCGTGTAGTTCAGCAGTTCAATTATGATTTGCTTCGACGGATCAGCTGTGTTGTATTCCGAGTGTGCGCAAAAGTGACTCAATTGTAACGTTTGTGTTAAATTGAGTGCCTTGTGATAAATAAAGTGTGTTTTCATAGCAAGTGGTGTTCTCATTTGTTACAGTATATTCCTACTCAGATTCTTCAAAAAATGTATTTCCAGGTAAATTTCGAAATCAAATTTTTGGGTCGAATACAATATATCCTGTACTTTAGCGTTTTCTTTAAGGTTTACATGTTATATATTACGTCACATAGATTCGCCTCAGTGAACATTTGATCAGTTAAGGATCCCAATACGACTGCTCTGTGGTCGAAAGGTATATATAACCGTTCTGGCTTATCCACGTAAAAATCCCCGATGAAAGAATTTTTCTTTAATTGGAATCATTCCCAATCCCCTGCAGAGTTCTGGGAGTGAAATATGAGTGTGTTTCATGACACGAGGGTCATACAGGAAAGAACACCGTTTCCGCATTCCCGCTGCGCAGATTGCTGTCGAACTTCTATCCAAGTTTCGAATGATTTTCTCGACATCTTTTCTAAGTATTGTGTGAATTTCGCTGTTTGTTTTTGTGAATTCTGTGATTGTTTAAAATGAACTGTTTGATACAAACTCCCGCGGACTCTGTAGTGAGAAATTTTGAAGTTGTGATTGCTCGGAAGTGAAACCCGAAACCGTCAAATAAAAGAAGTGTGGTGATGAACGAAAGAAACGTGAGAAAGTGGTGTGCAATGTTCAACAGTGGACGCATAAATGTGCATGACCAAACTCGACCCGGACCCTCAGTACGAGAGCCGGAAACAAAAACACTGTGCTATCCCGGCTCCTCTTTGGCAGAGTTTCAAAGCACTTAGTGGGTAATGTGCATGACCAAACTCGACCCGGACCCTCAGTACGAGAGCCGGAAACAAAAACACTGTGCTATCCCGGCTCCTCCTGGGCAGCGTTTCAAAGCACTTAGTGGGTAATGTCTTCAGGAAGCACTGCACTTTCACTTTGAACATACGAGACGTATTATTCCAAAACTAAGTTCCGGTGAACAATATTTAACGGATGGTAGGACCGAATGACATTTCACGCCAGCAGCGCTGTCTCCGAGTCCTGAGGAACTTACCGCAGTTTTGTGTGACGCAGTAGGCGTTTGACAGTCGGTGAGAGCAGATCGCAATGGCCAAGACTATCGTAAACCCCGCCAATTTTGAAGTGCGTGGTGTGATTAGATTTTTTGCTGGCAAAAGGATCGTCAGCTGCGGACATCCACCGTGAGTTATATCTCGTGTATGGACCGGACATAATGAGTGACAAACAGGTTCGACACTGGTGTCGAGAATTTTGGCATGGCCGCACAAATGTGCACGATGAACAGCGGAGTAGTAGGCCCAGTATTAGGACCGACGACATCGTTGAGCTAGTGAACCAAAATCTTGGAAATGATCGGCATTTGACGATTAGTGGTCTGGCTGTTTAATTCCCAAATGCTGTCCGAACTTCACTTTACAGGATTATCACTGAACAGCTTGATATCGAAAACTTTGTGCGAGGTGGGTGCCAAAACTGCTCATCGGCCAGCACAGAGAGCAACGAATGCGTAGTGCACGACAGTTAGATGGATATGGTTTGTTTTCTCACATTGTTACGGACGACGAGACATGGATAGCGTACACCAACGTAGAATCGAAACAACAATCAATGCAGTGGCGCCGTTCCGGTTCACCCAAGTGTAAGCAATCACCGTACACGAATCGCAAAATGATGGCTACCGTATTTTGCGACGAAAAGGGTGTCCTTTTCATTGATTTCATAAATGGTGGGTCAACAATTACAGTTGACGTGTACTGTGCAGTGCTTACCAAACCGAGCCGTGCTATCCAAAATCGACGCCGCGGGAAATTGTCGTCTCATGCACGACAACGCAAGCCCGCACATCGCTGCCAAAACCAAAGAGAAGATTCAAGAGTTTCGTTGGGACCTCTGACTACCCTCCGTACAGTCCCGACCTGGCACCAATCGACTATTTCCTCTTCTTGTTTTTGAAACGATGGCTGGGTGGACAACGATTTCAAACCTACGATGAACTCAAGACGAGCGTTACCAACTGATTCAAGTCCCAGGCGGCAGACTTCTATGCCGAGGGCTTAAAGAAGCTGGTGCAGCGTTACAGCAAGTGTATAGATGTGAACGGCGATTATGTGGAAAAGTAAATACATATGTAGGCACATATTACTGTCAATAAAAACCTTGTCTCATGAGCGATGACCATAGTTTTGGAATACCCCTCGTATTTATTGGCAGAGCACAAAACTTTAACGTCAGGATTTCTCTCTAAAACACTGCACACTTTACCGCTTAGTTTATCTGCATAGTTTAAAGGAGTGCTCTCAGGTTTACTCTGTCTTCACTGAAACTTGATAAACGCTCGTATAAAGACAAACCAGATTTTTCGATCTTTTCGGGGGGAGGGGTACTCAGCTATATTTTTGAAATGTGCCTGATTAGAGCTTAAGTCCTTGTAAATACTGTATCCAGAGTAAGAACTTTATTATTTGGTCACTAAGGTGTTTAAATATTAATATTAAAGTTAAAAATTTTGAAACACTTTTACGAGTATTGTGATACAAATCCGATACCTACTTAAAATTATGAAAGCGCTTATGCATGTTCTCTGACGATAGGGACAAGAGGCGTTCTAAAAATTCTCCACCTAACCAAGAAAACATATATTTAAGAGTTTTTTCTTTTTCTTTTTGAGTTACTTGTAAATCCATACATATAGCCCAACGACTCTTCAAACTTTTAATAACCTCAGTAAAATAAGATTTATCTAAGTGTGCAAAATAAGTGTCTGTCTCAGGTTCAATCTAATCTTTGATGTGAATCTTCGTCCACCAGCCATTTCTTTAGGTTTAGGAACAAACAGAAATCTTTGGGAGCCAAATCTGCCTAATATGGCTGATTTGAAAGCGCTTGAAAACGAAGGTCGTGCAGTTTTGCAGTAATAATCCCAAACGAGTGCGAAGGCGCATTATAATGATGAAAGATAGCTTTATTTTTACAAGATGTGGACGTTTGCCTAAATAGCATCCTTCAATTAGTTCAGTAGTGAATACTAATACACCTGTAATGCTTTCGCCCATCTGGAGGTTGTCAGAGAATTCCAGAAAACGGTAGTCATGACTTCCTGCAGATGAAACCTTTTTGCTTTCTTTGGTACATTTTCATATGTTGCACCCACTGTTTGGATTTGTGCCTTCGTATCTGGCGTGTAGAGATGAATTCATGTTTCAGGTACTATTGTTATGAAACGTCGGAGAAACTCGCTAGAATTGGTTTAAATAAGTACAAACACTCCTGAGAAATGTTCATTAGAATGTGCTTAAGGTCCATTGTGAACAAATGTGGCACCCATCAAGCGGAAGGCTTTCACATACCTAAACTTCGTGAAAATGTAGTGGACACGGCCTACCGACGTCTTTGCAATGTCAGCAATATCGCGTACCTTCAGTCTGGCATCATTGCGCTGAAGGCCCATCTTCAGCAGATATAAGACCATGCTTTAACACAGCAGCCCATTTCGCAAACTAAGGGAATAATATCGAATCTAACTCCTTTTGTGTTTATGATGGAGTTAAACTTCAAAACGTAGTGCCTTATCGCAGCTCATATTTCAGCTTTATCCGTTTTGTAGGAAATGTTAACACTAGTTTGTTTACACGATCGTCACAAACAAGTGACTGCACTTATGCATCTGAAACTTACAGCGCGCCACCTGAAGGGTGATACATAACTAAATTGGCCTTCTTCACATCTCTGTCAGGCAGAGAACTTTTAGAACGCCCCTCGTATTTCCTTAAGCAAACTGAATATTTATTGTTTACATAAACCTTGCAGGGAGTTGAGCGTTGGCCTCCTTCCGCTTCACTGCGGCGGCATCTGTGCTGTTGTATAGAGGAGCAGTTAATCTCGCTCCCAAATAACGCTGACGTTAAAATAGCAGGTTTAGGCTATAGCAATAAACCGTTCTGATGAACAGCACTGAAAGTTGACCTTACTAATCCATTCCTGCAATACATTCTATTATTTTTTTATTTTTGAATATGTTTTCCATAGTGTTTAACGTTTGTTCTTACATAGGCCGTGGACACTGGTGACGTATGAAATGAAGTGATATAATTGTGAAAGAAAAGTGGGAAGGAGATATTCCAAGGCTAAGTTTAGGGTGCATCCCCGACATTTGTCATTTATGAAGACTGAGAGAAACCTGGAAAACATCTCAGTCAGGGACGATCATGGAGGGATTTGAGTCCATGCCCTTATCAAACACGGCTACCCATGTTCGCATGCAAAGTGGTCTCATATGCAGGAGTAATTACTGCAAAAAATATAGGTGATTGAATGAAACTTACTCATTCAAGAAAAGAATCCACATTTAACAAAACTGCGCGATAGTTAATTCGGAGTTTTATACAAAACCATGTATATAAATTTCACCCATGTCCATTTGCAGTCTCTCTATAATACAAAACCTCCACAGAGCTGAAACAACAAACGTAAAACTGTCTCTCTATTCTGGCTTCTCAACCCAGAGGTCCCGGGTTCGATTCCGGCTAAAGCGGATAATTTTTCTTTAATTAGAATCTTTTCCTACACTCCGTGAGGTCTGGAAGTATGCATATAGGAGCGAATGTGAGTGAGCTTCAAATTAGAAATGATAAAGTAAAAAAATCCTGCGACGCTACAACCCGCGAAGGGCCTGCCAACCCGACGCGGGTGATCATCCAACCGGTACGGGGAGGTGAGGTGGCCAGCATCACCCATACCCTAGCCGGAAAGTTGGCTCACGAGGCCAGGACCGCTGCCTATCGCAACTCCTCACCTTTTTCAATATGGGCATCGGTCCTATACCCGGAACTTAACTCCACACCCCGTGGATTGGAAAAATGATTAAGAAGACAACGTAACTTAACAGTCAACGAATTATTTCTTAAGTCAAAACCCCGGATATGACTATAGAAATTAAAGGAGGGCTATACAAATTAAACAAAGAAGAAAGAAAAAACTTTTCGGGAAATAATTGCTTGAAACCCTTAAACCATGGCAGTACTCGTTTCAAACTGAAGCATAAGAATTAGATACCTATGCCTTTTTAGAAAGCTGCTCTCTGATTCCCTTATTTGCTTTTGCGAAAACCAAAACCGTCCAAATCTTCTGTTGTGTTGGGCTGCAGTACAAATCATATTTTTATGCAAAATATTCATTAGGAGCAGTAAAAAAATTAGAAAATTTAAAACAGAAATGCCTGCAAATATTGCCGCGTCATTTTGTACTATTATTATTATTATTATTATTATTATTATTATTATTATTATTATTATTATTATTATTATTATTATTATTATTATTATTTTTATTATTATTATTATTATTATTATAATATCCGGAACAAAATGAAGAATTACATACACAGGCAAGCCTTAACTTGGTAATTTCAAATACAAACTCCGCGGTAATTTTCTGCCTGCTTGTTGCGACCGCACTGCAGTGCGAGTGCAACTTTGAAACAAAAGGAGTTTGATATCGACCAATGTTGCCGGTGCTCTTGGCGCGCTTGTACAGCAGTGCACCGAATCCTGCAAGAAATTCTGTACAATCATGCCTCGTTTACCGCTGCTTCTGTTGAATATTTCACTAAAAAGTAATATTGACGAATATAGGAAATTATATAATATTTTCATCTACTCTTTCTAACATTTAGGTCACAATCGCTTATTGTAGCACTTCACTTGAAAGGATTCAACGTACTTCTTGTTGTATTTCCGGTTGTAATTCGTTGCTTTTTAAGGAACATAAGCGTTTAGTTACTTACGGAACATAACCATTTACAGCTTGAGTAACTGACAGTAAATGTTTCAACGTATCCTAAATAGGGGAATGGATAGTGGTTGGATAGATATTGAACTGAATTAAAACATATTACAAAGCTAAACTGATTATATAACATAAGCCAGGAGTGAGATAGAAAGAGAGAGGAGATTAAAAGGAAAACGAGAATAATATATTTAGAAAGCATTAATCATAGAATTTTTCAAAATGTATTCTTTTAGATACATGTAGGTACCTTATTATTATTATTATTATTATTATTATTATTATTATTATTCAAACCTAAATTGTTCTTTGATAATTTAAAAACTCAAAGAGGAGAAGTGAAACATTTAATAGGTATAGTTAGTCAAATAGTGCTTACATTCAAGGGACTTTTAAATACATTTTCTGCGTTTCTCCTCTATAAACATCACCAGTAGGTATCAATATAAGCGGCGCTAAAGAATTTGGTACGTAATTTAGTAAGCAATGTAATCATTTAAAAAGGCTGTATGAACCAACAGTTAAATCCATGTAACGGATAAAAAATCTAATGCGTCACGTTTCCACGACTTTCTGTATACATTACTTCACACAATTATCTATGTGTGTCATATAAAAATAAATGGTGATCCTTCTATCCACGTTACGTGGTGCATGATACATTTTTTATTAGAAATAATCTCAAATTAAGCAATATGGACTTAAATGATATGGAAAACAAAACAAGAAGTTTGCGTTTATTACTAATGAACCCATGCAGAAAAAATGAAGAGTCGCATTAGATGCTATATACAGGATGAACCAGAACACCGACAAATTTTCCGAGGTTGTTCAGGGATATCTTCTGAGTATTTTGGTATAAGGGAGCCATGGTCTCCGGCGGCTCGTTACAGAATAATAATGTAATTATGATTTTTTAGGTTTATTACCCCAATAACGCTTGTTTCTGTGAAAATACCTCCACAACAGTGAAGAAGCCTGTATAATATGCAATAACCAAAACGTACAACACACAACACAGTGTAATACAACATCCCGCAGACGAAACACGTACACTTTTATCGCAGTGTGTTCAATCTGATCTGCCAATGTACAGTACAGTACGTAACAAATGCAGAGCTGTTCCCTCACAGCTATTGTTTAAAATGTCGATGACCACGATCATGGTAGAGTGTTCAGCAACGCACCATCCACTGTCTTACATGCCCAAGCATTCCAGGAGCATGACGTACTACTTCCGCAGCTGCGATAATCCTAACCAGATCCATGCAAGTATAGACCAGAGTCTCGTAAACTAGGCTCTTCATATGCCCCTAGATGAAGTCCATTGGTGTCGTGTCTGGTGACCGAGCTGGCCATGGAACAGGACCACCGCAACCAATCCATTGTCGTCCAAACTGTACACCATGTGGTTCCTAATACCGTGTGCAAAGTGTGCCGGCGTCTCGTCATGTTTAAACCACACAAGCTGATGGCACATATTCTAGGAACTGTGGAAGGGCATGTTGAAGGAAAGTTTTGTACACGACTCTGTTCAGTGTATCAAGAAGTACATAAGGTACAATCACAAAATCGTTGACAATACTAGCCCATACATTCACAGCAAACTGCTGTTGATAGGATCGACGCACCAGTGCGTGTGGCTTTTCGTAATCCCATACATGGCTATTCCTACTGTTGAACATAAACTCTCTTGTAAACTTGGCCTCGTCCGTAAACAACACTAAAGCAGGAGAATAATTTGTAGTTTTCTCCACATTGCTGTAGGAACCAATTTATAAATTCCACTCGAAATGAGAAATCCGCTGGCTGCAAAGACTGCACTTCCTGTGGATGATACGGTGCAATTGTGTTCATGTACGACTCTCAAAACAGTTGACTAGCTTGTGTTCAGAGCTCGTGCAACGCACCAATTACTAGCGGCAGGATTGTCACCAATCGCGTGTAACACATTCTCCTCCAAATCGGGCGTTTTGGCAAACCTCGCAGGCCAATATCTTCCATTCTAACACGGAAGGACCGAATTTCTCGTAGGCGCCTATGCACAGATGCAAAAGTACTGTGATATGGTTGCCGTCGGTGCGGGAACAGCTCAGCACAGCTTCATTGTGCCGCTCTTCCATTGTATTCAGTGAAGCCATACACAGGATGCATATCGGCCAACTCTTCAACCTATCTATACTGCTGTGTATCACTGTTAACGCACAACTAACACTGCCGGAAAAACAAAACCCTAGACAGAACCGAGCAGTACTGAATGCAAACTTGAGGGCAATAAGTTAACGAGGCATTACTGTTGTTAACAGCCGGTACCGTGAGCAAGTTTAAACAATTTGTTTACAGACAAGACACGCAATACATACTGTCGACATTTGCAGGTTGTGCAATATTTTCAGTGCAATATAGACACAAAGCTAATTGGGGCAAGAAACCAAACGAAATACAATTTCTCTGTAACGAGCCGCCGGAGACCGTGGGTCCCTTATGCCAAAATACTCAGAAGGTATCCCTGAACAACCTCTGAAAGTTTGTCGGTGGAGTTCTGGTTCACACGTAGATGTCACATGACAGTTCAACCTGGGAACGCTTGAAGGTAGTAACAAATATTTCGAAATCTGCGAATGCTAAAGAATTATTTGAGAGTGTGTTTCAATGATCCCTATAGTTTTCTTGCAATAAGCTTTTATTCCTTCCTTATGGTTTATCCGTTATATCAAATTATACAAGTTCCATGAAGACTCAAGAGTATGAAATATTTAAAAAAACAAGCTAACGATATGAAAAGAAAAGAATGTATTTAATACAAATTGTACATTCCTACGAGCACTATATATTTCTTTAAGTAAGCATTTAGCTACAATTGTGCTCTCCTACTTCTAAAATATCTAAAAGAGGACATCACAGGCTATTCAGAGAAAAGTCAAAGCATACATTTTATTAGACAAGAAAATATACTTAATGTGTAGTATTTTAATGAAAATTATTGCATCCATTTTTGAGAAATAACGAACATTTTTTTATAAATGATAGTTTGGGGGCAATTTGCTTGAAAATCTTCGTCTATCATGCTTAACTAGTGACTGAATCAATTATGCATTTTTATATTTAGCAAAATTTTCGCTTTTGAGTAACTTCTTTTCGCAGATACGAGATTTAGATACGAGCTTATCTAAAAGTCATTCTCGTTTCAGCGAGAACGTGTATTTCCGCTGAAATCTCTATATCGAACTTTAAGAGGAGAATGATACTTCTAGTTACTGTAGGTGGGTGGTGAAGAAAGTTAACTTGTTACTCTGCAATGAGCCTGTCGTCCTCCGTGTATTAGTGGTACCGTGCTAGCCTCTAGTTCCTAAGGTCGCGGGTTCGAACCCGATGGAGGGCGTTAGCACGGCTTCCTTCGGAAGGGAAGTAAAGCCGGTGGTCCCGTGTCGTAGATTTACGGCACGTAAAAAAAACCTCAAGCCTGATAAAGAGGCCTCTGAGCAAAATTACCGGTGTTTCACGCCCAATATAGAATGGGACGCTAAGAACCATAGTAGTTAAAGAGCGTCCATAAATAAAACTCAGTTTCTGCAATGAGCCGTAGCTTAAGAAATTAAAATAGATGAACGTAACTATATCCCTGATATCTATTTGTTTCCATACGTTGCAAAAAGCATTATTAAAAAACAAAATGGGCTACCATTTATTCACCTTGCGACAGAATAAAAAAAAGGTTTATTCTTTTTATAAAACGTTAATCTTATGTAATGATGATATCACGTTTTATATATAACAAAGCAAATCTCATTTTGCGAGGTTATTGTAGGTCAATTAGCATTGAAAATACGGAAAATTATATACTGATGATAAGTAACAATATTGTGATGCAGTCATGGGCTTCTGTTACCGTAAAAATCGCTGACCGACGGGCTGGCGGGGGAAATAGCTAACCTGACAGGATAGCGCTCTTACCCATGTAAACACCAGCAACATCGAGATAACGGGATTGTGGAATTTTCTTTCCCCCTGCCTTCAGAACATTCTAGAACTACGTAGAACATTGCAGCGGTTATATATACAGCGTGTTCACGAGTGAGCGAGATAGTAGTGAGCTGGTGAGTGTATTTCTGATGCGACACCAAGTGCGCTTCTACAAATGAGTGTGTGACGTACAGTGAGTGTTGCTTCCGCGAGAGATTAGAGACTCTTGTATTCGATTCCCCAGAGAGTGAATCATCTGAAAAGCAGACTGTTTTGTGCGGCTTTTGTGCATTACGCGGCTTGGTCGCGAAGAAAGCGAAGTGATCGAGAAAATAGAACTAGATCACATTAGTGAATTGACATTGTGAACTGTGAAGTCACAGTGAAGATTGAGCTAGACCACATTAGTGAAGTCACAGTGAAAACTGGACAAAGTCATAACATTCTCCATGATGAATGATAAATTGTCTTTTGGTACCAACAAGACATATGCTAGTTATAAAAAATGTAAGTCTCAAATAACTTCCCATGTGATAAAAGTTTGATTTTACAAAAGTTATACATTTGACAATAATAATATTTGTCCTTTCACATTAACCTGTGCAGGCAGTAAACTGCAAAATTGAATCACACTTGGTAAGCTTATTCATATTTATTGCAATAAATTGTATACTACACAGTTGGCTCTATAATTTGAGGGGCAAAGTTTGCATGAAGATGGCTGATAATAATTACTTACCGTGCTTTTATTTTACTATAAACAATTACATATCGAAATGCTTTCAGGCACCTAAGATTTCGGGTTAATTTATGCCGTCCTTTCATTCATTCCAACAAACCCCAAGATAAGCACTACAAATAATTGTAATATTTGGCATTGGTTTAATTATGCCAGTTTTTCCTCGTTACTACTGTAACAGTAGCTGAAACTTCCCTAATCATAACTTTGCGAACTGTATAAGTCATATCAGTATATGGCCTTGAGTTTTAACCTTGAGGAGCAATAAAAATTGTAACATTTTAGGTGTGGCTTGTGTTCAAGTGCTCTCTGGCGCAGCCCAAGATGAGTCACACATTAGGTGCTTGCCAGCTTCCCTTCACTCATCCATTAGAAGTGTTTGCTCGGAGAAGACATCGCATCCGTTTTGTAAATTCCCATAGCAAAGGTGTCTCAATAACTGTTCTGTTATTGTGGAACAGTGCGTTTCGCTGGGGTAACTTGGGTACTTGCGTGGCTGAGCATAGACTAGGCAGTTCAGCGTTCGATACTATCAGCAGCTGCTGAGGAATTCTCCTCCTCTCTTTGGAGTCAACGCAGGCTGACGTTTATTTGCTATACAAGTGATATCTATCTCAGATGTTCGTTGTATAAACCTAACGTGTGAAATAAGCAGTTGGACTGTTGTGTGGCTGTACTAAGACTATCGCCTTAGATATACGGCCTTGCCTTACACAGATAACAAGTAACGTCATATCTTGAAACAAATATCTCCATCAGCTGACTAAGCTATACCTGCTACGCACACAATGTGGATTTCGTGGTCGGTGCATCTGAGGAAGTAAGCTAATAGAATCCCCTTATCAAAGGACATATTTTACCGAATAGGTTATGCATACAAGGTTGTTCAGAAGGCAACCTGGCATTTATTTCTTTCTCCAGGATATATAACAATTTATGTACACAAGATATATACAACTTTTTAAAAATTGTTACAGGGAACTCATTTCTACAGAGGATGTCACATTTCTTTTTGAAACTTTTTCTGGGGCTACCAGCAGCAGTTGGAACGTTCTAGAATAAGTTTGTCCTAAATGCTTTACTAAGTAAGTGGACAGTTAATAAAGAGGACAAAGAGCGAGAGAGCTCAGTAGAGCTGGATCCGTATACTGCCAGTTGCAATGGGTCACCATTGGATGTCCCTTGTGTTCGAGAGAGACATCTGAAGTCAGTAGTGCGAGCAGTTGTTACGCACGAGGAGCTTTTAAGAGAGCTTCAAAAGCGAGGCAGTGCGAATAATTTGAGGCCCATAAAGCATCTTGCTGGACTTGGAAAATACTTTTACGTTTGGATTGGGTTCGGATTTTAGAAGCAGAGGAGAATTTCGCACCTCCGCCAAATGCGTTTGCGCTTATCAAACCTTGAAGGAATGAGGCGATAGAGCACGAAGGGCGGCCAGATGTGATAGCGGCAGGAGTAGTAAGGCCCTTAACTTTTCCAAATTAAATGTTCCGTATGCCTCTTCGATGCTTTTTTTAATGGACGTTCTTTAACTGCTGTAGTCGTAGCGTCCCATTCTATATTGGGCGTGAAAGACCGGTAATTTTGTTCAGAGGCCTCTTTATCAGGCTTGTTATTTTACGTGCCGTAAATCTACGACACGGGACCACCGACTTTACTTCCCTTCCAAGGAAGCCTGCTAAGGATTTTACGCCCCCCCCCAAAAAAAAATCCATCGTCTTTCGCCGGGTTTGAACCCGCGACTTCGGGAACTAGAGGCTAACATGGTACCTCTAAACCACGGAAGACGACTATCTTCACTCCCCTTCCCTAACCGATGTCTAGATTTATTATACATGTATTTGTTATACATATATACATATGTATATATATATATATGTATAAGCAGTTTTTGTTTAATTTTAAATAATTTCTCGAATAACCTAACGAGGATAGAAGTTTTTTGTATGAATACTATGATATATAAGGTATGTTTATACGTGAATTTGTCTCTCCTTAAAGCACATCCGCCGCACATGTCTCTCACCACCGGCTATCGTGCCAAACCCTGCAACCTTGAAATATAAAAGCTGATGAAATGAGAGGAAACGAGGGATAGGACATTTTGCGGTGGCATATAATCCAACCCAGCATTCGCCTGCTGACCTAGGAACACTACGAAAAACACCCAAAGTTAGGATGTTCCATCCAACGGGAATCGAAATTGGAACCTTCCGAATGCGAGCCTCAGACACTACCGCCTAATCGAAAAATGCATTTAATTATTTATAATATATTTTAGCCTTAAGAGCGCTATAAAGCTGCAATAAATTTTTAATTAGAACTTGTACTACAGAGACATTAAACCTGCAAGTAATTGGAGTCTAAATAGCATTCGTTCGATTCCTCCCCATTTCAATGACTCCCCTTTTATTTTTTGTTCTGTATTCTAAACTATAACAGCTAAATAACCTCTGCTAAGGTTATTTAACGTGAAAAATTTAGAACATAAACAATTTTAACACTTTTGGTTAAGTACCGGTTCGAGCACCAGTTGTATAGAATTTATTTCTAAGCTAAATAACTCTTGATTTAAATAAACAGGTTAAAAAGTAAACGTATCTCCTTCCATGAGCAATTATTACAATTAAAAATGTAATAGCGTAATGTAATAGACCCGGGGTCTATAACGCTAAGATTGTTAGAGCTGTAATGAATGTTAAGGGTGATTCTTATGGTGGTGATGGTGGTAGTTGTTTTGATGGATGCGATGATGGTGGTTGTTGTGGTGGCAAATGGAGGATGATGGTGGTAATGGAAGTGATGGTGGCGGTGATGGCTGTGGTGGTGGTACTGAGTGTGGATACTTAGAGGGTGATCATGATGATGACAGTGGGGGTTATGGTGTTTATAAAGTGGTGGTTGTGATCGTTGACGATGGTTTCTATGGATAATTCTGTCGTAATGGTTGCAAGGCTACTTGTCTCTGGGCCGTGACGTCATATAGGAGAGCTTAATACACGCAGAGACGCTAAAATGAGTGGTATACAATAAAACTGATTTTTATGTAAATGTTTTAGAGCTGACCAAGTACTTTTTTCCATTTCACTGCTAAATTCAAGATTTGATTCGGTTGGAAGTATATAAGCACGAGAAAACATATAGATACGAAGCGTGTCTCTAAAGTAAGTACTGGCAGAACAGAACATTATTTTCCAAATACTTTATCATTCATTATCTTACACTACTTCTTCTGTCGCCTTCTGGTCTAAGGGTATTATACTAGCCTCTGGTTCCCGAGGTCCCGGGTTCAAATCCGAGAGGGCGATAGATTTTTTTCGGACGTAAAAATTCTTAATAGTGCTTCCTTCGGAAGGGAAGTAAAGTCGGTGGTCCCGTGTCGTAGATTTACGGTACCTAAAAGAACCTCAAGCCTGATAAAGAGGCCTCTGAGCAAAATTACCGATCTTTCACGCCCAATATAGAATGGGACGCTAAGGACCACAGCAGTTAAAGAGCGTCCGCAAATACAACTCAATTTCAATTTTACAATAAGCCTAACGTTAGTAATTTTTTCGATTTTACGGTAATTCGGTACGACTTAATTTTCTACTCCTTTCTCAGGCATTTTATGAGTTTGTACATTTACTATAATGCTTACACTTCCACAGTAACATTATTACGTCTAAAGTAATTTTCTCCAGTTTTACAGTAATGCGGTGTGTTTTATTAGTTTAATTGGATTTGTTTAGCGTTGTCCCGAGTTTCATTCAGGTTTATTATTTGCTATTCCTCATCTTTTATGAAGGCTTGGTTTTAGACCTATAAGCTACTCCTAGCATATTTCCACGTTTTTCGTTCTTTCTGTTCGACGTTAGCAGGCATATTTTATGTATTTTGAGGCTTTAAGAAGATAAATTGTATGAAGCATCGTATATATCTAATTACGAGGTGTGTTTGCAAAAGTTTCAGTTTTCAGCACTAAGTTCATCACCGACTCTTCGCATTTAGCGCAAAAAAGCACATGGTATTGGTCGCACATCAACCCATACACGTTTGACACTGAAATTTTTATCTTTCCTCCTTATCTTACACACACACACACACACAGATATATATATATATATATATATATATTTTCCTGGAGCTCGTTGCACATTACTTCTGTGACATCCGCTATCGCAATAATGAAAACAGCGGGCTCAGAGGGTCCCACTGTAGCACATCGTTGATCTGAACTATGCGCCTTGAGAGGCTTGCGTTATGATTTGGTTGTGTTCTAGAATTGCTGTTATGTTTTTTGTCAGATAATAATTTCCTTTCCGATCTTGTGACATAATTTGTAACTAGGATGATCCTATCCAGTAGGTCAAACGTCTTTCTGTAATCCACGAAGAGAGCATGGTGCTTCCCTTTCGGGAATCTTAAGGCTCCTCTAATATCTTTTACGTTGGGCATTGTATGCAAAGTTGAGTTGCCCTTTGTGAATCCAAATTGTTCTTCCGGACTTTTTATGTTACTGCAGTTAATCTGTATGATAATTTTTGTAAAGAGTTTGAAAATTGTGTTTTCAAGGGCAATGTTTCTATATCAGTCTAGCTTGGCTGTATCTCCTTTTCTCCTATACATTATTTTGCTATGCCATTACATTGCCATACCTTAAAAAACCTTATACTCTATAGAACTCATCTAGGCTATATAAAATATTTGACATCAATGTTAATCTTACTGTTTTTTTAAACACAGGTGGCAGGAGTTGCTTTATGCAACTAGTAAACTATTATAAAGTTGAAGTAATACAATTTCAAATCCATTTATAGTCTTAGATTACCTACATTTATGTATGTAAATATTTGTTCCGTTATGTGAAAAATAGCTATGCATCGAGTCACATATAGTTGCTAATGTTCTTTTTAATAAAAAGAAGACAATCTAAGATGAAATTGATGTTAGCGTTAAAATACCTAGCTTGATAAATAGGGGTTTACAATGATTTCTTGAAGAAACACCATATACTATTATAACAGCTCTCTTCTGTAATAGAAATAATTTGTTAGAAGCATGATTGCCCCACAGCAATGTTTCATATGCAAGATGACTGCGTATATGAACATAATAAGCTGTTTTGGTGACTCAAGAGAATGCCTTCAAAGTGTCTCAAAATATCTGTGCCAGTGCCCAAAATGCCTGGAAAAGTGCCAAAACTACCTGTTCCGGTGTTCAAACGTCCGTAAAAGAGTCTCAGAATGCCCTAAAAAGCCTACAAAATGCCGTAAAGGTACCCACAATGTCTGTACCAATGCTCGAAAATACCTGCTCTGGTGCCTAAAATGCTTCGTAAAATACCCTATAGGACTGAAAAAAATACGCCAAATGCCTGGAAGAATGCTCAAAATCACTGTAAAAGATAAGCAAAAATTGCTGTAATTATGCAGAATACGTCCACAAAACGGGAGAAATTACTGTCAAGCGTAGCAGAAATATATGTAAAAACGAGATAATTGCCCTAGCTTACGTCTACATGGGGTGAATTCTAGGTTGTGTTAGGGTGATGACAGGACAGGTTAGGTTAGACGTTTACTGGATAGAATAGATGACCTGAGAACGCTCTAGGTAAGGGTAGTTTAGGTTATCCTGGTTTGGTGTAGAACTATGTAATTAATGTGATTAATTATTGTAATTAATGTAATTACTGAAATTAATGTAACTGTAATAAATGAACGGGTTAGGTTAACTTAGGTTGGAATGGGTGAAGTCTAGGTTATGTTGGGGTCATTACAGCAGGACGATATAGGTTAGGATAAGCTTAGATACATTCGTCATAGAAAGCTCTTAAGTTGCATCATTCATCGGATACACCGTACTTACAACGTACACAACGACGTGCATACGCGCATACACTGCCATCCACCTCCAATGAATGCTAAATTGCTCCTAGAATCAGTCTCGAGCACCTTCAGCCTATCTCTCTCTCTCTCTCTCTCTCTCTCTCTCTCTCTCTCTCTCTCAAGCATCTATTCTAGTACTCCCTATGGCCGCCATTTTGCACCAAATGGAGATGTGCTTGAGTTCTCTTTATAACCTACTGATCTTATATGATATGTTCAAACGTATTTGTATATAAAATAATTTTCATTGCATTTCATTCGTCTTAGCTGATTAGAACTGCGCTTTTTAATGACTGGGATGAGGTTTGACGTAATTGGGATAATAGCCAACCAGTTGCCTCATTTAGATAAATGTTTGCTTTAGAGAATTAATGGTTGTGTTATCTGGCATCATGTTTGCAATCCACTAAATGAAAATGTTGGCCCTGTTCTAAGGCATTCACGTTTCCACACAATGCGTTCGTATTTCATTTTCATAACTATGTAACCTCTGTACTGGCGAAGGTCCAAAGAATTAACACGCTGATTCCAGTAATAGTCTGAAGGACACCTTATGTATTTATACACATAATACATACAAACAAGTAAATAAAAGGTCAAGGCAGGCACAACAAGTATCGATATTAGGATCCCAACAATATTTACTTCCTAATCAACCAGAAAATACTTAACATAGAAAATCATTTCCCAACATAATCATAGATACATTAGCATCGACAACATAATATAATCACGGAGCGAAACTTTTAATGGAGAATTTTTGCATTCATTCGTTTCATGTTTAATCCGTAGCATACTCCACATGTAAGTTAATTAAGCATAGGCTAACTTTGGAGATCCTCTGTTAGGATGTGAAAACAGTTTCCACATTTCAAACCTCAGTATAAACTTGACAGCGTCATATAATTCTCATGTACTTACTAGAGACTTTAATATTTACAATAGCATTTACCATTCCACGAGAGAAGCAACAAAACTATATGATATGAAAAGTAGGTATACTTTGTTATGCTGAACTTCTTTACAAACGTTGTAAAAGATTAACTAAGAATTAACAATTCGGACTACTATAGGGAATCGAACTATGACTATGGATTTTCGTGAAGACCTTCTTACACTTGAACTATATTACTCTCCTTCCTAAAGTAGTCGCGAATCTCTGATTTCCATTTAGGACACTGAGCTTCCATCGTACTCCTACTCTGTCCACACCATATTCTCTCATGATCATTTCCACAAAACCAACTGTGCGCCGGCTGTTTCCCTTCTTGATGTTAATCTCTGCACACACCTTGCTCCAAATACAGTAAACACGACCGAGACACCGTTTGAAACGCCTAGAGGTGACCAGTATTACTTGTATTTCCTCATACCTTATCCTAAAGCCGGTGTTCCCTTGTAGATTTACGGCACGTAAAAGAACCTCAAGCCTGATAAAGAGGCCCCTGAGCAAAATTACGTCCAATATAGGATGGGACACTGAGGAACCACAGCAGTTAAACAGCGTCCATAAATAAAACTCGGTCACTGTAAAATCAATCGCTGATAGCACGGTAAGCACACGACAGGCGCACAGTACGAGTGTGTCATGTAGAAATGGTAAACGAGATCCTATGGTAAATTAAAAGGGAGGTGCTCCTAGCCGCTTCCAAAACACAGCACATAACAGGGACAGAGTAGGTGCACAATCCGAACACATCCTGTTTTGGAACCTACCTATAGTCTTTTCTACTCCAGATACCACTGAAATTATCTCAGATTATGAGAGAGTTTAAATATGGAATATTCGAAATCCTACAAGTATTTTGATCAGGCTTCCAGTTTAACTGTCAATTTGTTGAGAAGATAAGACATTAATGTTCTTGAGATGCCGTTACGCCGAACACAAGCTCCTTCAGCAGTGTTCTCTGAGATGGCAAGCTAGTGTACTTGGATGGTCTACTCAAGTCGTTCCAAGTGGCGTTACTGGCATTTGCGTTTTAGTTGAAATCTAAAGTACTGTTGCCGCCATTCTCATTTTCGAAAGCTGGAAGGCGTAAATGAGTGTTTCTCAAACCTTAAGTTCACACGCTTCTGAACATTTTTACCCTTCCATTTTTCCCAGTGACAGTCATTTCGGAAACTTCTTTTTTCCCCCCAGATACCTTTTCCGAACTAGGAAATTCCAAAATACTCTTTCTAAAGCTTTAATTTCTGAACAGCATTACACCAGAAATTAGTTTACTTACAAGTGCTCCAGCATAATATCACTGCCTCTTGATCGATTATATTGTGCGACTGCTGTTCATTCTAATTAATTTCTTCTTGGATAGAGCCTTCACAGCCCCCCCGCCCCGAGTTCGACCTGCCTCAGTATGGCTTCTGTGTCAGCCTGCTCCTTAAAATATTCTTTCGGCGTGCCATACAAGGAAGGATAAAGTTTGTCTACAACCATATTATATATAAAGGGTAGTTGTGGGGGGGGCGGATTTTCTTGAACATCTTCGTGTCGATCTTTGAAAGACACTGAATTTAAACACAAGTTTGGTATTTAACCGACTTTTCGTTTTTGAGTTAACGCTGTTTACAGACACACACACAGGACCTGTTTCTAAAAAATGCTTTTGGGGGATCAAGGGGCTTCAGAACATAGATTTCCGGCGAAATCTCGACATCGAATTTTTGGGTGGAATACAATACTTTTCCTACTTACACTACGTATCTGCAGAAAGTAAAACTGACACCCGGAGAATGAAATTATTTAGGAAGCAATCATTTTATCAAAATAATATCTATAACTCAGGTTCGGGCTCGCTCATGGAAGGGGGGGGGTTGCGGATTTCCCGGCCCATGTATAGGATCGGTGCTCATTCAGCATCGTGGGAAATTTGAGGAGCTAAATAGGTAGCGATCTGTAGGTCAGGAAACTGACATTCCGGTGGGACAAACGTGGTACTGGTCACATCATTTCCCGGTACTGACTGGGTGATCGTCCACCTTTGCCGTACGTATGTTGGTGTGAGACCGACAGTCGGGTTGGTCGCCCCAGACCCATTAGAACCGGTGTGCCACAATTATTCTTATTCTTCTTCTTCTTCTTCTTCTTCTTATTATTATTATTATTATTATTATTATTATTATTATTATTAATGTTTTCCAAGCTTGATATCTTAGATTTGTTTATGACAAGAAACAAATAAGAAAACAAGTAAAAAAAAAAAAAGGAAAGACCATCCTTGAAAGACAATTCTCATTATCAGAAGCGTCAGGTTTTAGCCTGTAAATCGGTTCCATTCCCATTGGTAGTCTTAATTCCATCGAGGTTTAGGACACCCAATTTTTCTTTCTCTTGGAGCAGAGTGTAATGCTTTCTTCGGAGCATGATATTCTTTCTTCCTTTCTGAATGTTCCAATCGGTAATTAATTTTGTCTTATATATACTTTGTATTCCAGTTTCTGTTGCTTCTGTTATGTTGAAGTAATGAAGTTCCTGGTAATGATAGAAGCGATTTCATCTCCGAAACTTCTACTGCTTTTTGCCTCTTTCTTTTACGAACACATCTGTGCTCCATAAAACGATATTAGAAATGTCATTCGTTTGTGCTTTCAAATAGGCTTCTTTTAATGTTTCTTATTAACTAGATTTCTCCAAACATTTCCGCGTATCCCTTGATGTATGTGTATCCTTTTAACTTTCTCGGCAGTAGTAGGGAAAGGTTGCACTCCACCCAAAAATTGGCTCATATGATGTGTGTGTGTGTGTGTGTGTGTGTGTGTGTGTGTGTGTTCTTTGTGCATCTGACCGTGAACAGCATAACTCAAAAATTAGATTTCGGATAAATGTCAGATTTCAGATTTGGATCTGATAACATTTAAGGATGCCAAAGATTTTCACCCCAAATTACCCTTGACGTAAAAAAATATTCGTTATTTGTATTATCTCAAATGACTGATGAGTTTTATTAAAATAAACCTAAGCTTCAGATTATTAACATGTAAAATCGAATGCCTATATTTTATATAAATTAGAAATTATTAGAGGGAGACAATAATGTATCTCCAGAAACGATGTAGAGCTCCTTAAAATATACATTTCATGTCAAATAAGTTTTTTGTTGCATTAGTCACTTCCGAAATATTCTCCGTTCTTTAGAATTTTCCAATATTAAACAATGCACTTTCATGTGCCACTCTTTTGTTTCTTCGAAACTTATGTAAAGAACATTTAATATCAAAGCAGGCAAATACAAAACAGCAGACAGTCGCATCAACCTCCTGTATGATATTGTGTTATGGCTACGAAATGTTTATTGAAACCGTTTGTCAACCTTTCCTCTTCTTCTTATTCTTTTTGTTGTTGTTGTTGTTCTTCTTCTTCTTATTATTATTGACATGCAGTATAAAAACAAGCTTTTGTATGAATAATGTGCGGGGTAGATATGAAAATAAATGAAGAATAGAGAAAGTTGTGTGATAGTAACGTATCAGATTTCTACCATGATATAATTCATGCTTCAAGTTATATAAAACTAAATGTAAATTCAAGATATACAAATTATTTGTATTTTGCAAACATTTTAAATGTATGATATTTTAACCAGAATAGCCACATTTAACGAAATAAAAGATAACAGTATTTTCCAAGTTAAGGTTTTTGTTTTGACTTGTTTATTTTTACAGGGGGTGAAAATATTATTCTTTTATCCTTAAAAGCTGTTCGATTGAAGTATATATTTTGATAGGTCTTTTCGTTTCACAGACGGATGTACACGCATGGACTTTTTCTCACTATCGAATTCTTTGGTCGAATACAAACTTGCTCTGCACGTGGTTAATCGTTAGAGAAAATACAAACCTATATTTGATATGGAAGTTCTGATCTTTACCGGATTTTGGCCCTAGTGGACCGGGAACACTGGGATTAACTACCATTACGGATGACTTGGGGAAGGCTAGCACTGTGACGGGAAATCTCCGTCTACCATAGCGCTAATTTTTTCTCTTGATGTCCGTTGGGAACTGTTCCAATAAACTGAGGAATTCCTTTACTTAGGGCTCATTCGAATTTGCATCCGTTCCATAGCATAGCAAATAAAGTGTGACTTGCTAAGAATCGCCGCAATGATGGAAGAAAAGTTTACAGCTGGTATATAATGAATTAATTTAGCATTTCAAAAGAATTTGTCGAGAAACCCGGGATAATGCTGTCTATAGGTATTTGTAACTAATTAAAATGTGATGCTTTGTTTTAGTTTGTAGGGACTTTCCAAATGTGTTTTCTGGAAAAAAAATACACACCCTGGATCTTCAACATATACATCAGATGACTCTCTAGTTATTTTTGCTGTCTCTGGCACCTACTTATAATAGACAAAGGAAATATTGTATTCCATCTAAAAATTCGCATGTCGATATTTCACCCGAAATATATATCTGAGGTCGCTAAATAAAGCACTTTTAGAAAAAGGGTAAGCGCACGTGTATGTGTATTTTATAGACTCATACACTGAGTTGATATGGTTTAAGTGTCATAAAGTTATCTGAATTGAATCCATTTCAAAAAAATGCTGCCCCTATATTCAGAGTAGCACGAACTTTCTAACCGATTTTATAAACTTATACGGAACAGCAAACGACCTCAATAAACTCCCTGAACGAACTGGAATATGAATCCAGCGTCAAAATCAGTAAGAAAGACAACTGGATTTATGCAGTCAGAGCAACGTTAAGCTACGACTAATTACAGACACGCCTACGCCCAAACAATATGTTGCACAGTCATGTCACATAGATAATTTTAAATAAATACACATAATTGTTGCGTGAACTGCGGCACCTACTTTTTAAGTAGCATATATTTACGTGCAATTTAATTAGTAACGTTAAAACATCGATATAGACTGTGTAAAAGCCTATAGCAAGTTTCGAGGTGATACCGACTTCGTCTAGCAAGTACT
Source organism: Deroplatys truncata (assembly GCA_030765065.1). Lineage (NCBI taxonomy): Eukaryota > Metazoa > Arthropoda > Insecta > Mantodea > Mantidae > Deroplatys > Deroplatys truncata. The sequence continues at coordinate 124,638,590 of CM060978.1, forward strand.
TAAATGTGCCACTAAAGCGCACTGTGCTCTGCTTCTAAGCAGGTGCGTGGCTTCGGAGCCACCTGTCCTCTTGGGCTTTAAGTTCTTTTATTAATGCTTTTATTATTTTCTACCCTCTTGTATTTCTTTGAGCTTGGGATTTTAACTGTATAATAAATTATTGGAAGCTAATTAAGCTATAGAATTATAACATCTGTAAACAAACAAAAATACAGAAAAGAATTAAAATTATTATTTGTTGGTAATGTTTTGGGCACGCTTAATAAGGTTTAAATAAAGTTAAGAAGAAAACTATGTTACGGTGCCAGAAACAGTAGAGTACGGTTAATTACAGCTAAATAAACAATGGCAAACCTTCCACACTATGTATAGCACATTGAAAGTTTTAAGTTATACGAGCATAAGCATTATTTGTGTTAGGAACTAAGAATTAAAACTAATACATAAAAAATAGACCTGGAGTTTTAGGTATGAACCACGGATCTTCGCATCAACAGCACAGTTTTCGAATGCTAGACTACAGGGAACCAGATTGAGATTGTCTAGAGTAAAGCATTTCTGTAATAATCCTGCCTGCAAATCTGCGCCAAGCTAACCCATTTTAAAGCTTCAGCTTCTGAGCAACATTTAATCGTTAGATTGATAGAAGAATCAATAAATATGTTACAAGATCTTAGCTAGAGAAAAAACAATTTATTGTTTGTCGAAAGCAGCGATGTTTTCAAGTAAGATAGGTATAATCTGCTGATTACATACATACGAATACTTTAAGACCGCTGGTTCACTCGGTGTATTCTGGTCGCATATTTGGAATCAGCGACTTTGAATTCTATAAGATACATAAAAATCAACTAAGTTGGAAGAAAAAGTATCAAATGTGTAACAATCACACGACTTTCTTTACCAAATATCATATGTTTTTATAGTACTACATAAATGCATTGTACATAAGCTTGTATTTCTGTCTACTTCCTATTCTGACTATTGGTTAGAAATTATTTTAGTAGATAGGACAGGGATAGGTTAGGGCTAGGAGCGAAGAGGGACTTAGCACCTCGACCTATGCAGATCTTTTATACTTAGGCCCCTGATCGGGTGAGAGGGATGAGGTGAGAGGAGACAGAGGGTGCCGGACCAGGAGGCACGGCAAGTAGAGGTCAGGGTCCCTACCGTTTACAGATTTAAACTCCCCGAATGGCAGCTGGTGCAGCCGGCTCCCCTCCCCCCTATGGGCTGACACATTCCCTGGGGGGCCCGTGACTTCCGAGGACAAGGTTTACTCAGAGCATCCTTTTCCCCTGCCATATACACGCCGAAACATCCCATCGACACTTGCAACCCTGAAAGAGACCAAGCAGATGAAAGGTGAAGTGAAATGAGAATGGAGGTGAAATGGGGGGACAGGAAATTCGGGGGATGTAGTGACGCTTCCCAGCATTCGTCTAGCGACCCGGATAAACCACCGAAAATACCCATGGGTCAGGGAGGTAGACCGCGGGAATCGAAGCCACGACCTCCCGAATGCGGGCCACAGACGTTACCGCCATCTCGCTCGGTGTTTTAGTACATATTTTGTTGTCGGGAGTACCAGATGACTGAGGTAACAGCTGTTTAAAGTGCGCGTAGATAAATGCTAGCCTCCATAGTATGTACGCTTTAGATGGGACATGCCGAACAAAAGAATGGCCCTATAACATTTCAAATTTGCTGCCCAAGCGTGGGCTGTTTCGTTCTATTACAAATCTCTCCTGCGGTAGTTGGGTTTGATCCCGGGTCGTCTTTGTAGGTGTGTGTTAGTGTGGTGGGTGGGTGGGTGTGTATTCTTTGAACATATCGATACTCAAAACATTCAGTAGATTTTTTTTCTTTGCGTAAGCCATAATATTGGGTGAGAGGCGGACGATCTAACCACTCGGCGACAAATGCTGAAAATTTCATACCAACACCAACGAATATTCCTGATATGGTTAATAATAACACAAAGAAACTTATTTAGGTATTAAAAATTATAGTTTTAATGGGTCCTAAATTCTCTTGTAGATACTATGATTTTGTACATTTGTTATTGTTTCCAAGTCAGAGAAAACTCACTAAAAATGCGGAAAAACTTTTTTACAAAAAAATTCAATACACGCATTATCCATCATTAATACTTCAAACACATGTTTATTGTTTTAATCCAGACGTTAAAGGCATTTTTAGGAAACGCAAAGTAATGAGAAAAAATTATTTAAGGGGTTGTTTGTGATGGTCATAACATTCCTAAAGGGTGCTTTACTTAAACAAGAATTTTTGTTATTGCTTCATTTGTATAGCTCCATTTAACTTCAATAGTCATATCGGGGGCTTTGACGAGAAACTGTGATGTGTGTTTTTACTCGTTGAACTGTGGGTTTCTGGGTTTCTATTACCTTTTATTTTCACTACTATTTATATATAGTAAGTAGAGGAAATATTACATTCCAGTCAAAATTCTATACTAAGATTTCACCGGATATCACGTTTTGAGACTCCCTGAATACAAAAAAGAAGCATTTTTAGAAAAAGGTGCATGTGTGTGTATGTGTGCACGCGCCTGTGCATGTGAATTGCATAAAAAAGTACTAAGTTCAGTATCTTCCAAAGACGCAACACGAAGATTTTCAAGCAATTCCCCTCACCCAAAAAATTACCCTTTACATGGAACATTTTTCGAAATTGTTTTATTTTCTTAAAATTGTCTCTAACGATTTTATTAAAATACATTAAAGATATTTGCATGAAAAATAAAGTTAATATATTGACTTTTCTGGTAATAGCCTATGAAATCCATTTCATTCCTAAGGAATTTTATGTAATTCTGCATAAGGGTAAACGTAAGCGATGAACAAAAACTACTAGGGAAAAAAAATGTAGGCCTCTTTAAAGCACTCAATTTATTTCGTATAACTTATTTTATTGTATCGGCCATTTCCGAGACATCCATTATTATTGGTTTGAATGTTCAATGTTTTGTGATTGTTTTAAAGTGCTGTCGCTATTCACTGTTTCTTGCGATGCCATGGAAGAAGCCAGCATATAGTGAGCCGCTTTCAAATAGCTGACTATCGATTCGGTTTCCTCTATCCCTCTTGTACTAACAACGAAATGTGCTTTTTAAATTTTTATCTTTATTAAGATGAAGTCGATAGAAAAATAAGTTTTCGTAACAATAGTTTGTAAAAGCTATGCTAAAATAAATTACAGTGGTAGAAAAAATCATGTGAATGCAACACACCAGAATTTTTCTTTTTCTTCGCAAGAGGTCGTACTATTGCTTCTGAGTTTATTCCTCCGTGCTTCCGTTAAACATTTGAAGGCTTTTTCTTGATGCATATTAAGTACTCGTTGCTTAATTGAAATCATTTGTACACAAAAATGTATCGCGAATAACTTAACGTGTATATAAGAATCTTTTTTTTAATTAATTGTCAATATATGAGGTATGCGAATTTGTAATGTGTAGAGAAATGTATGTAACCATGCCACAGCGTCTGTATTAGCTGGTGTCAACATGCTAACATTACCGTTGTTAGCACTCTCTTTTCATCAGTTATAATATAAGAACTCTAGTCACTGTGGTCCTTGTTTCTTCATATTCATTGTCACGCAAATCCACTCTGCAGGTCGAGGATAGCCACGAAGACTTAGCGACAGCTAGTGCACTTTAAGCAAGACAAATGCGTACTTGCATGATACCCCAACGTGCTGTGTATCCCCACGTCGGTGAAAGCCGAGCTGAAGTGCAGTGATGTGTTACTTATTGCCATGTTGTAACCTGAACCCTGACTATCCGGGTAAATCCATCTTTGTTCCTCCCGGATTAAGGAGTTGACATTGTTGTATATAGAGGAAGCTGTTTCAAAGATTGTAGCGCTAACGTTCAATTTCATCACCATCATATACATCATGGATTAAGCGTTTAGACCTGTTTCGTCTCCAGTTTGTGTATTTCCTATGGAAAATGGTCCTCCCACCTCTTCCTAGGGCGTACAATATCACTCCTCTGGGGCTAAAGCTGTGTACTCATTTGCGTATACGATTGGAATCCATTCTGTTGGCATGATCATGCCATTCTAATCTGTATCTATCAACTGTATGCTATACCTACTGGTAATTCCACATTCTACGCGGATTTGGGAGTTTTGTTTGTGATCTAACATTCCGTATCGGCTAGCGGTCGTAATAGTCTCATTTCGGCTGTCTCTATTATTTAATTTTGCTTTTTGTGTTAGGGGCCAAGTTTCTGATCCATAGAGTACTTAGTGATAGGAGGCCATAACTTTATAAATTTTAAAACAGTCTTCTTTCTGACTTTCCCAACAATGATCTTTTAATTGTGCCTAATGGCTGCTGACATTTGGGTAGCTTAATGCCAATGTCATTTGTATAGCCATTTTATATATATATATATATTGCATCCTAGGTAAGTGAACTTATTTACCTGTTCTATTAACTCATTATTAATATTAATTTTGTTCTGACTGGCATCGTAATCTCCACACAACATTCAATTTGCAACAGTGAAACGCTCGTTTACTTTCTTCAACCTGATCCCATTTCTGAGCACCAATGTACATATAAGTATGTTGTAAAGACGTTTCAGGCCAAAGATGGGACTAGATCTTAAAATTTCTTGCTGAAGCTCTACCGCTGAGTTACTCTAAAGAGATTGCTGAGAGCACATTAAGCTCCTTTCATTTGAGTTATCGTTAATACCGTGATTATTGACAGGAACGTATAAACAATTAAATAAAAAGACAACAGTAAGATAGAGAAACAATTACAATAAATAATTTCCGTATATTAAATCAAGGTATAAAGTAATAAGCTTGAGTTGAAAAGAGTTGTCCTAGGAAAAGGTCATTAGCGGGTCATGTTAAGTAAAGTCATTAGCGACAACCGAAATAGCGAACGCGCTAAAATAAAAGTTTTTGGAATGCAGTTAAGGAGTGAATTCAGTACGTTTGAACAGTCACATATACCAGAATTCTATATAGGAGAAAGGGAATGAAATTCTGAGAATCAGGAAGGAACCCCATATCAGCAAAGTAACAGAGGCTCACTTAAGAATTGTAAGATTGGCTCCGCGCAAGAAGGGATGTTGGTAAGGGAGTAACATGTAGGCGGAGTTTAAGTTAATAAGAGGGTGGGCATTCTAATCATAGACGCATTCGTTCGTGCGCACATTCGTGACACTCTCTGAGAATTAGTCACTTAATCTGGTGATTACTTGTGTGTTATTTTAAAAGCTCAGTGACGCGCTTGTGTGAATAAGATTTAGCTGTAGCCGCTAGGTGTTTTGCCGGTAAGCATTTTAGCGACTCACGGTAAGTTACGCTTCTAGTTTCTTTTATTGCGAAAACCGTAAAACTGATACTGCAGAAGTTAGCAGGTATAATCATTTACTACTTGTTATAGTTTCGAATGCTACTTGATAATCAGTTTCATTCTTTATCTTCAAACGGTCGGCAACTCGCTTCAATAGCTCAAGTATATTATTAGATCTTAGATCACATGAAGTTTCTCCGTAAATTTAAATTGGCGTTATTCTTTAACATGCATACCCTGAGAGAAATCTCACAGCCAATCACTGTAACAGCCGGCAGCAGAATCAACAGCAGATATTGAAGCAAAGGGTACGGCTTAAAAAAAAAAAAAGTGATGGCCACCGTCCGGCTTCAACGTATAGGTATACATCTCGGTGAACCAGCAAGGCGATCTCGATTATTAACTTTATCTACTCTACTTTTAAAGTTTGAGTAAAAATAACTATTTCGTCACAAAATATTCGCACACGCTCTTATACAGCTTCTACCCATGCACTAGCTACCTTACACGGCGTTGCACAGTTGGATTAAGTGTCGAACAACTTCATTTAATTTGAATTCCTATAGTCTTTAGACAATGAGGTGATAATGCTCAATGCTCTAGACGTTTCCTCCATCTTTGCCCCTTAAACCTACTTTATACATTTCGGAATATTCATGCTAAAGGATCAAAGTCCGCTTTTGTGATTAATATACTGGCAGAAATGGGTAGAAAATCCGCAGGTGTTGTACTTCTGACCTCCTTAAGCCCGCTGCTCCCGAACTTCTAGATTCTAAATTTTGTACAATCTTTAAGGAAGAGCGTACTCTTTAGGTTTGAAAAATAATTTTAAAACGTTTTTTCTTTAGAAATAGACTTTGATCTTTATTTGAAAAAAAAATCGAAGTTGTTTATTTTTCTAAACATATGCGTATTCATAAATGTCAAGCAACATCACTAGCTTCATTCCTTTAAATTCAACATGTAAGTCCAATATTTTTTATTCTGATTTATTTTTCTGTAACAGTTTTTATTTTTACATCAAACTCAGAAATATTAAAGATACGGTGATGAAATGCTATATCCATTGTATATTGTAAATATACATTACACACTATAATCCGAGTTATGTTGTCTATAATTAATTTACTTAATTTATTATGACATTTCCCCAAAAAGAAATGACCGAAATAACAATTAAGAAAAGTGTCTTCTATAGGAGTATAAGTCCTCGGTATGTTTTGGGAGGGTCCTTTATGAAATTCACTGCAGTAAGCATTTATATATTCAGTAAGCAAAGATCTATCCTGTAAACCCTATACGACTGAAAAAGGTTGAATTAAAATAAAACGAAAGAAAACGTTAATGCTGAATAATGATTAGCTCATTTTTAAGAAACTGTGCACTTTTGATACGTGTGAATAATGTACATTACCCACAAAAACGTTGCTTCATTAGCATTTATGGATTATAAATTAAAAAACATTGACTATAATTTATCCTAGCAAAAGGGTATCTCCCTCTTTAAATACATTTTGCTGGTAAAGGAACCATCAAGCTGCGATCTAGCGGGCAGTGATATAGATTACTCTATTCGCAAAGAACTTAATTTTGAAGACAAGGAAAATGAAAATTAAATTAAATTTGTTAGCTAAATAGAGACTGTGAAAAGGCTTCGGCATCCAGAAACTTATACTGCTAAAGTATTAAAATAACGATTGTTTGTAGGTCTTGGTCTAACGTAAACTTAATCGCATAAATCTGGTGCATGTGAATAAAATATCAAAAAAATAAGTGTCACTTCGTGCATATAGCATCTCTATAAATAAGACTGATATTTTGTTTATCTTCGCTCGGCTCATAGTGTACAGAGTAAGAGAAGAGGGATTTGGGAATTATTTGTTAGATTGTAAGTACAAAGGAAATTGCATCACAACCTCATTATTGCTAGCCCATAATTCCTTGTGCTATCCGTGACAGTGCAGTGATATTATTTTTATATATTCCAAATTATTAATATAAATAATGCTCATTGCTAGTGCTGTAAGGTAGCGTAACAGTGTATTAAACTCTGCTTTAGGTACAGTCTGAGATTAGTACCTTTTATTCTTAACTCAGCTAAAAGTTTTAAGCATACCGCCACGAAATATGCGACATCACAAAATTGGGTAGGATTTTTTCTCTGTACCTACTTCTTGTATTATCATACGATGTGAAAGTACCATACTTCAAATCTTATAAATATTTGGGATGCTAGTCCACATCCTGAAATAACGAAATGTTCCTCAGTTTCTCCAGGCCGCTTATCTGCCATCTGCTTTATGCAGTGATCTGCTCCTAAATAATGTTCACCAACGATAATGTAAGGATTCATGATGCAACTTTTCGAAAATACGTATTGATGTTTAACGACATAATGACATATTACATGCTATAAAATACACCAAATTGGCATTAAAGTTTTAAGTGTGCACTGTGCACGAACAACCGAGTGTCGTTTATTTAACAGATCTTGAAATACGTAATTAAACGTTTTTAATAAGAGATATCATTTCTCTGCAAATATGCATTTGCATATATTTCTTAACACTGCTGACAATACACTTCCTTCTACGTAGTATATACATATTAATAGCGATGGGACGAACCACTATTTCTCGATCCTCGGTACCGATACTGATATTTGAGCGCTCACTTTATAAAAATATGTAAAGGGGGTAATTTGTTCACCGCATTGTGTTCCTACTAGTTTTCTGTGTATAAACACATGTAACCAATGTTGTACTGTATGCTAATTCCGAAATATTTCCTTTTTGACATTCTCCAGTTGGAAGCAATTTTTATTTCTCTACTACGTATAGTAAGCAGGTGAAGTATTGTATTCCACCCAAAAATTCGATACCGAGATTTCACCGGAAATACATGTTTAGAGATCCCCTGAATCCAAAAAATCTGATGTGTTACACTCACATGACTTTCTCTACTCTTGTACAAACTATTTTTACAAACGCTTATTCTCCATATGCTTCATGTTAATCGAGATATCGAGATGTCAATCTTATTGCTAATTTTCTTGTAGATGCAAGGGGAATATGATAGGTTTCAAGCTATAGTCAAATATTTTAAGCGCTGGTTGCTATGTGGCGTATTCCATTCTCTTTGCATATCCAGGACACAAAAAAATACAATACTTCCCCTACTTAATGTACGTAGTAGAGAAAGTAAAAATGAATAACGAATTTGAGAAAAAGTATAAGTATTGAAAAATTTAAGGGAATAACAAGCAATATCTCGAAAACGGTTCACTCAACAAAAAAAAATCTGATGTGTTACACTCACATGACTTTCTCTACTCTTGTACAATCTATTTTTACAAACGCCTATTCTCCATATGCTTCATATTAATCGAGATATCGAGATGTCAAACTTATTGGTAATTTTCTTGTAGATGCAAGGGGAATATGGTAGGTTTTAAGCGATAGTCAGATATTTTAACGCTGGTTGCTATGCGGTGCATTCCATTCTCTTTGCATGTCCAGGACATAAAAAAATCTGATGTGTTACACTCACATGACTTTCTCTACTCTTGTACAATCTAATTTTACAAACGCCTATTCTCCATATGCTTCATGTTAATCGAGATATCGAGATGTCAATCTTATTGGTAATTTTCTTGTAGATGCAAGGGAAATATGGTAGCTTTTAAGTGATAGTCAAATATTTTAACGCTGGTTGCTATGTGGCGCATTCCATTCTCTTTGCGTGTCCAGGACATAAAAAAATGAATAACGAATTTGAGAAAAAGTATAAGTATTGGAAAATTTAAGGAAATAACAAGCAATATCTCGAAAACGGTTCACTCAACAAAAGAAATGTATATGACATAAATTGTGTATTTTAACGCGATCTACATTTTTTGTGTAGTAAAATTTTGTCTATCTCTTATGGTTTACCAGTTATGCAAAAGTCGTTCACAATGAAGAATACTTTTGGAGACACTCCCAGAACATTCGAGATATACATTTCATTTTTCATGACATTATCTTAAACATATGATATTTTCATCAAAATCGTTAGAGCCATTTTTGAGAAAATTAAAATTTTCTAAAAATGTTCCATGTAAAGGGTAGTCTGGGGTGGGGGAATTTTCTTGAAAACCTTCCTGTCGCATCTCTGGAAGATACTGAACCTAAATACCAAGTTTGGTGCTTATCCGACTGTTCGTTTTTGAGTTATGCTGTTCACAGACACACACACAGACACACACACACACAGACATACACACGGACATGTTTCCAAAAATGCTTTTTTTGGATTCAAGAGGTCTCAAAACATGTATTTCCGGTGAAATCTCGGTATCGAATTTTTGGGTGGAATGCAATACTTCCCCTACTTACTATACGTAGTAGAGAAAGTAAAAATGAATAACGAATTTGAGAAAAAGTATAAGTATTGGAAAATTTAAGGAAATAACAAGCAATATCTCGAAAACGGTTCACTCAACAAAAACAATGTATATGATATAAGTTGTGTATTTTAACGCGATCTACATTTTTTGTGTAGTAAAATTTTGTCTATCTCTTATGGTTTGCCAGTTATGCAAAAGTCGTTCACAATGAAGAACACTTTTGGAAACATTCCCAGAAATTTCGAGATATACATTTTATTTCTCATGACATTATCTTAAACATATGATATTTTCATCAAAATCGTTAGAGCCATTTTTGAGAAAATTAAAATTTTCGTTAAATGTTCCATGTAAAGGGTAGTCTGGGGTGGGAGGATTTTCTTGAAAATCTTCGTGTCGCATCACTGGAAGATACTGAACGTAAATACCAAGTTTGGTGTTTATCCGACTGTTAGTTTTTGAGTTATGCTGTTCACAGGCACACACACACACACACACACACACACACAGACACACACACGGACATGTTTCCAAAAATGCTTTTTTTGGATTCAGGAGGTCTCAAAACATGTATTTCCGGTGAAATCTTGGTATCGAATTTTTGGGTGGAATACAATACTTTCACTACTTACTATACGTAGTAGAGAAAGTAAAAATGTTTATGACATAAATTGTGTATTTTAACGCGATCTACATTTTTTGTGTAGTAAAATTTTGTCTATCTCTTATGGTTTACCAGTTTTGCAAAAGTCGTTCACAATGAAGAATACTTTTGGAGACATACCCAGAAAATTCGAGATATACATTTCATTTCTCATGAGAATATCTTAAACATAGGATATTTTAATCAAAATCGTTAGAGCCATTTTTGAGAAAATTAAAATTTTCGAAAAATGTTCCATGTAAAGGGTAGTCTGGGGTGGGGAATTTTCTTGAAAACCTTCGTGTCGCATCTCTGGAAGATACTGAACCTAAATACCAAGTTTGGTGCTTATCCGACTGTTCGTTTCTGAGTTATGCTGTTCACAGACACACACGGACATGTTTCCAAAAATGTTTTTACTTTCTCTACTACGTATAGTAAGTAGGGGAAGTATTGCATTCCACCCAAAAATTCGATACCGAGATTTCACCGGAAATACATGTTTTGAGACCTCCTGAATCCAAAAAAAGCATTTTTGGAAACATGTCCGTGTGTGTGTGTGTGTGTGTGTGTCTGTGTGTGTGTGTGTGTGTGTCTGTGTGTCTGTGAACAGCATAACTCAAAAACGAACAGTCGGATAAGCACCAAACTTGGTATTTAGGTTCAGTATCTTCCAGAGATGCGACACGAAGGTTTTCAAGATAATTCCCCACCCCAGATTACCCTTTACATGGAACATTTTTCGAAAATTTTAATTTTCTCAAAAATGGCTCTAACGATTTTGATGAAAATATCATATGTTTAAGATAATGTCATGAGAAATGAAATGTATATCTCGAATTTTCTGGGAATGTCTCCAAAAGTATTCTTCATTGTGAACGACTTTTGCATAACTGGTAAACCATAAGAGATAGACAAAATGTTACTACACAAAAATTGTAGATCGCGTTAAAATACACAACTTATGTCATATGCATTTCTTTTGTTGAGTGAACCGTTTTCGAGATATTGCTTGTTATTTCCTTAAATTTTCCAATACTTATACTTTTTCTCAAATTCGTTATTCATTTTTACTTTCTCTACTACGTATAGTAAGTAGGGGAAGTATTGCATTCCACCCAAAAATTCGATACCGAGATTTCACCGGAAATACATGTTTTGAGACCTCCTGAATCCAAAAAAAGCATTTTTGGAAATATGTCCGTGTGTGTGTGTGTGTCTGTGTGTCTGTGAACAGCATAACTAAAAAACGAACAGTCGTGATAAACACCAAACTTGGTATTTAGGTTTAGTATCTTCCAGAGATGCGACACGAAGGTTTTCAAGAAAATCCCCCAACCCAGACTACCCTTTACATGGAACATTTTTCGAAAATTTTAATTTTCTCAAAAATGGCTCTAACGATTTTGATTAAAATATCATATGTTTAAGATAATGTCATGAGAAATGAAATGTATAATTCGAATTTTCTGGGAATGTCTCCAAAAGTATTCTTCATTGTGAACGACTTTTGCATAACGATAAACCATAAGAGATAGACAAACCTTTACTACACAAAAAATGTAGATCGCGTTAAAATACACAATTTATGTCATATACATTTTTTTTGTTGAGTGTACCATTTTCGAGATATTGCTTGTTATTCCCTTACAATTTTCAGTACTTATATTCTCAAATGGGAATTCGTTATTCATTTTTTGTCTTGGATATGCAAAGAGTATTAATCTGTGGCAAAGGAAATGGTGCTGCACCTAGCAACAAGCTATTAAGAGATATGTATGTGCTTAAAGGCTACTGTTTTTCTATATTGCCCTAGTAAATATATTTTCCCCTACATCTAAAAGAAAATTAGCAATAAGATAGGGTCTGCAAATGTTTATCTCGATTAACATGAACTAATGGAGAATAAGGGTTTGTAAAAATACTTTGCACAAGAGTAGAGAAAGTCATGTGAGTGTAACACATCAGATTTTTTTTTATGTCCTGGACATGCAAAGAGAATGGAATGCGCCACATAGCAACCAGCGTTAAAATATTTGACTATCGCTTAAAAGCTACCATATTCCCCTTGCATCTACATGAATATTACCAATAAGATTGACATCTCGATATCTCGATTAACATGAAGCATATGGAGAATAAGCGTTTGTAAAATTAGATTGTACAAGAGTAGAGAAAGTCATGTGAGTGTAACACATCAGATTTTTTTATTCAGGGGGTCTCAAAACATGTATATCCGGTGAAATCTCGGTATCGAATTTTTGGGTGGAATACAATACTTCCCCTACGTACTATACGTAGTAGAGAAAGTAAAAAGCATTTTTGGAAACATGTCCCTGTGTGTGTGTGTGTGTGTGTGTGTGTGTGTGTGTGTGTGTGTGTCTGTGTACAGCATAACTCAAAAACGAACAGTCGGATAAACACCAAACTTGATATTTAGGTTCAGTATCTTCCAGAGATGCGACACGAAGGTTTTCAACAAAATCCCCCCACCCCAGACTACCCTTTACATGGAAGATTTTTCGAAAATTTTAATTTTCTCAAAAATGGCTCTAACGATTTTGATGAAAATATCATATGTTTAAGATAATGTCATGAGAAATGAAATGTATATCTCGAATTTTCTGGGAATGTCACCAAAAGTATTCTTCATTGTGAACGACTTTTGCATAACTGGTAAACCATAAGAGATAGACAAAATGTTACTACACAAAAATTGTAGATCGCGTTAAAATACACAACTTATGTCATATGCATTTCTTTTGTTGAGTGAACCGTTTTCGAGATATTGCTTGTTATTTCCTTAAATTTTCCAATACTTATACTTTTTCTCAAATTCGTTATTCATTTTTACTTTCTCGACTACGTATAGTAAGTAGGGGAAGTATTGCATTCCACCCAAAAATTCGATACCGAGATTTCACCGGAAATACATGTTTTGAGACCTCCTGAATCCAAAAAAAGCATTTTTGGAAATATGTCCGTGTGTGTGTGTCTGTGTGTGTGTGTGTGTGTGTGTGTGTGTGTGTCTGTGTGTCTGTGAACAGCATAACTAAAAAACGAACAGTCGGATAAACACCAAACTTGGTATTTAGGTTTAGTATCTTCCAGAGTGCGACACGAAGGTTTTCAAGAAAATCCCCCACCCCAGACTACCCTTTACATGGAACATTTTTCGAAAATTTTAATTTTCTCAAAAATGGCTGTAACGATTTTGATTAAAATATCATATGTTTAAGATAATGGCATGAGAAATGAAATGTATATCTCGAATTTTCTGGGAATGTCTCCAAAAGTATTCTTCATTGTGAACGACTTTTGCATAACTGGTAAACCATAAGAGATAGACAAACTTTTACTACACAAAAAATGTAGATCGCGTTAAAATACACAATTTATGTCATATACATTTTTTTTGTTGAGTGAACCATTTTCGAGATATTGCTTGTTATTCCCTTACAATTTTCAGTACTTATATTCTCAAATGGGAATTCGTTATTCATTTTTTTGTCTTGGATATGCAAAGAGTATTAATCTGTGGCAAAGGAAATGGTGCTGCACCTAGCAACAAGCTATTAAGAGATATGTATGTGCTTAAAGGCTACTGTTTTTCTATATTGCCCTTGTAAATATATTTTCCCCTACATCTACGAGAAAATTAGCAATAAGATAGGGTCTGCAAATGTTTATCTCGATTAACATGAACTAATGGAGAATAAGGGTTTGTAAAAATACTTTGCACAAGAGTAGAGAAAGTCATGTGAGTGTAACACATCAGATTTTTTTTTATGTCCTGGACATGCAAAGAGAATGGAAAGCGCCACATAGCAACCAGCGTTAAAATATTTGACTATCGCTTAAAAGCTACCATATTCCCCTTGCATCTACATGAATATTACCAATAAGATTGACATCTCGATATCTCGATTAACATGAAGCATATGGAGAATAAGCGTTTGTAAAATTAGATTGTACAAGAGTAGAGAAAGTCATGTGAGTGTAACACAACAGATTTTTTTTATTCAGGGGGTCTCAAAACATGTATATCCGGTGAAATCTCGGTATCGAATTTTTGGGTGGAATACAATTCTTCCCCTACTTACTATACGTAGTAGAGAAAGTAAAAAGCATTTTTGGAAACATGTCCCTGTGTGTGTGTGTGTGTGTGTGTGTGTGTGTGTGTGTGTGTGTGTGTGTGTGTGTGTGTGTGTTTCTGTGTACAGCATAACTCAAAAACGAACAGTCGGATAAACACCAAACTTGATATTTAGGTTCAGTATCTTCCAGAGATGCGACACGAAGGTTTTCAAGAAAATTCCCCACCCCAGATTACCCTTTACATGGAACGTTTTTCGAAAATTTTAATTTTCTCAAAAATGGCTCTAACGATTTTGATTAAAATATCGCATGTTTAAAATATTTTCATGACAAATGAAATGTATATTTCGAATTTTCGGGGAATGTCTCCAAAAGTATTCTTCATTGTGAACGACTTTTGCATAACTGGTAAACCATAAGAGATAGACCAAATATTACTACACAAACATTGTAGATCGCGTTAAAATACACAGTTTACGTCATATACATTTTTGTTGTTGAGTGAACCATTTTCGAGCTATTGCTTGTTATTCCTTTAAATTTTCCAATACTTATACTTTTTACTTTCTCTACTACGTATAGTAAGTAGGGGAAGTATTGTATTCCACCCAGAATTTCGATACCGAGATTTCACCGGAAATACATGTTTTGAGATCCCCTGAATCCAAAAAAAAAGCATTTTTGGAAACATGTCCGTGTGTGTGTCTGTCTGTGAACAGCATAACTCAGAAACGAACAGTCGGATAAACACCAAACTTGCAATTTAGGTTCAGCATCTTCCAGAGATGCGACACGAAGGTTTTCAAGAAAATCCCCCACCCCAGATTACCCTTTACATGGAACATTTTTCGAAAATTTTAATTTTCTCAAAAATGGCTCTAACGATTTTGATTAAAATATTATATGTTTAAGATATTTTCATGACAAATAAAATGTATATCTAATTTTCTGAGAATGTCTCCAAAACTATTCTTCATTGTGAACGACTTTTGCATAACTGGTAAACCATAACAGATAGACAAAATTTTACTGCACAAAAAATGTAGACCGCGTTAAAATACACAATTTATGTCATATACATTTTTTTTGTTGAGTGAACCATTTTCGAGATATTACTTGATATTTCCTTAAATTTTTCAATACTTATTTTCTCAAATGGGAATTTGTTATTCATTTTTTTTGTCTTGGATATGCAAAGAGTATTAATCTGTGGGAAAGGGAATGGTGCTGCACCTAGCAACCAGCTATTAAGAGATATGTATGTGCTTAAAGGCTACTGTATTTCCAAATTGCTCTTGTAAATATATATTCCCCTTACATCTACAAGAAAATTAGCAATAAGATAGGGTCTGCAAATGTTTATCTCGATTAACATGAACTAATGGAGAATAAGGGTTTGTAAAAATACTTTGCACAAGAGTAGAGAAAGTCATGTGAGTGTAACACATCAGATTTTTTTTATGTCCTGGACATGCAAAGAGAATGGAATGCGCCACATAGCAACCAGCGTTAAAATATTTGACTATCGCTTAAAAGCTACCATATTCCCCTTGCATCTACATGAATATTACCAATAAGATTGACATCTCGATATCTCGATTAACATGAAGCATATGGAGAATAAGCGTTTGTAAAATTAGATTGTACAAGAGTAGAGAAAGTCATGTGAGTGTAACACATCAGATTTTTTGTCCTGGACATGCAGAGAATGGAATGCACACATAGCAACCAACGCTTAAAATATTTGACTGTCGCTTAAAACCTACCATATTCCCCTTGCATCTACAAGAAAATTAGCAACAAGATTAACATCTCGATTAACATGAAGCATATGGAGAATAATCGTTTGTAAAAATAGTTTGTACAAGAGTAGAGAAAGTCATGTGAGTGTAACACATCAGATTTTTTTTGTACTGAACGCGCTCTTTTAAAGAATTTTCTATCCATAGAAAAACAAGTACCAGCAGTTCTTCTTTATTCTGCAATCTTGAGAATATAAACTAATATAATATAGTTTACATTGAACCCAAATTCTACCACTATCAACAACTACCTTATAACATATGTATTTGTTTCATCCATTACTCATATAACACACGGAAACATAGTAAGTTACTACCCACCCTCATACAATAGCACATACATGTTCAATACGAATGTTTGACTTGCATAAACACAAACTAAGAGATGGAAGGAAAGGACAAATATTTCTACGCGTTGTATTATCTCACGTCTTATAATTTTAATTGTTTCTGCTGCATTCATGGATTTTGGTGACCGAAATAGGTAAATGTAATAGCTGAGAGTGAGTCACCAAACCAGGCTGTTGCAGAAACGTGATTTAGTGCATCAGCTAAACCAGCTTCATTCACAACTCAGTTAACGCTTCATGTTACATGAGTACCTTTACTGTTTCCTCCATGTTTTGCATGTTTTCATTTAGACACAACAGTCTATGCAATGTTGCATTCATTCACCTACAGGAAAGGCAGTCAGGGTCTATCAAGAACAATAGTCCAGCAACTCTTTGGGGCACATGCGAGGCAATAACGTGAAGTCTCGACTTCTTTCATTCCTTATCTAGCATAAATTTAAACGTAACAACTTTCAATATTGCAAAACCTAAAAATCTAAAGTATCGAAGGTTTATCTCAAAGTATTATCTCAAAATATCTCAAAGTATTTTATTCCGAGTATCGAGAGTATCGACGGTATCTAGGTTCCATTCCTACATATAAAACGCATGAATAACCTTATGGTGAATATTGGCAAATGACTAAATTAGTGCATAGCTGGCTCTCAAAACCTATTACGAACATAAACGTTATGAATTAAACTCTAAAAATAGATTCCCGAACTTCATAATTTGAAATAGCTATTTATCCGCATTCAAATTCATGTTGCATCGCTTCTGAACCAGTTAGCTGTCTGGAGAAAAGCTCTTACCATTCCATTTTTGCATCGAGCCAGTCACCAGGCTCTACTTCTAAGGTGCATCAACGCAATTAGGGCAGAAAAGAATCGATAGTCCCCAACCTTGTTAATTGCAGCTAATGAGTACGAGGCAGCAGATTCTTTCTGATAATAAACCACATGACAACGACAATCTTCTCTGTAGAAAAAATAATGAGCTTAAACTTAAAGCCCACAATATTTAGACGTCAGTCGAATCTTAGCACTGTTCTGTACAACCAAAAGATCCCCGTGCGTGAATTAGGTGGGACTTCAAACCATGTTTAGGAACGTACTAAACGTTTATAGAAGACAAGATAACTGTGAGTATTTGTTTGTTATATTTTATGCAATACTAGATGTAAAGTCAGATTATTATGACGGTCAAGACTGTGCATAATTTGCCCTTTATGGCACACAAGGTTGCCTAGAAACACTGACGTAATAAATATATTCAAACGCAGCCACCATATTCGATCCCGTTCTAATTTCCTCTAAACATACAACATTCTAAAGCCCTTTTGATTTCTTCTGATTTGGACTGGAAATAGATTCGATGACGTCATGCTCCGTTGAAAAAAAGATATGCTTCTAATAGGCCACAATCGAAATTTTTATTCATTCTGATACGCCAACTTTACAATTACTACTAGTCTATTGCTCATTCCGGCGATTAATGTAGGTCAAACTTCTGCCTTGTACAATACTTTCGTTCTTTGCTGAATCGGTGAACACTAGTGGAAAATAATGAAAATGGAAGTACAAAAACAAATTTTAAATTCTTGTAAAATCACTTAACTTTCGCCTATCACTGGTAATCGCAATTCTTAGTCTTGGAAATAATACAACACATATTTGCTATATCAATTCAAAAGCTAAATTGAGTGTAATTTTTTTAAATTTATAATGCTAGGATTGCATAAAAAAGTGTACGCTTCTCGTGTGTATTTCTTATCCATTCGTGAAAATCAGCATATTGCTATCGCTCGTGCGCTGAATATTCACTTTTTCGATAATAATGTAAAACATTTTACACTTACTACGTAAATACTAAATACTGGCAGAACCCGCAGCTCCGCTCGCGTTATTTGCTTTTGAATTGTGGAAAGTCTTTCTCTCCATCCATCATTCCCTTTATCACTCTCCTTCCGTCTCTCCCTCCTGCTCTTTCTACCTCCCTTTTTTACCTCGACATCTCTATCTGTGTAACCTGCATGCCATGTGACATTTTAAAAACCGGTAATAAATTGTTTTATCTGGAGTATTAACATAAATTAAAATATAAACTGGCGGGTATGAAGATGTCTACTATTTTAAACATTTTGACGTGGCACATTATAGTCAGCTATCACTCAGAAATGTAGCTTCGTAGGTGTTAGTATGAATTATGAATATTGATGAGTAGTTTTTTATGTTAGGCTAGACACAATTTTCACCATTTGTTTACTTGTATGCGTTGTGAATGAACTTTATAATAACACACAGAGGAAACAGTAAAGCTTGCTTACATAATGATTTGGCATTATTAGATTTCACTACCTACATCTATAGAAATATAATAACAGTAGCCCAGAGAACTTGGTACTGATTTCATTACAAATATCTGTAGTATTTGCTAAAACACCGATTAAAGAAATAAATTTTATATACATATGTTGCCGATATAAGCAGTATAGCATTGTCTTTTCTTTTATTTCACCCTGTCTTCTGTTTTCTATGCATTCCACCATAGCTTAGCGGTTACATCGTCGAGGTTATCTATTTACATTGACTGGAATAAAATACAATCAGCGTTTGTTTCACACGCATTCTCTGTGGGGTAACAACAACAATAACGAAAAGTCAAAGTATATTCAAGATATACATTTTATTTGTCATGTAAATATCTTTCATATATGGTATCTTAATCAAAATCGTTAGAGTACCATTTTTTAGAAAATAAAAATTTTCGAAAAATGTTCCATGTAAAAGGTAGTTGGGGTGGGGGGATTTTCTTGAAAACCTTTGTGTCGTATCCTTGGAAGATGCTAAACTCAAATACCAGCTTTGATATTTATCCGACTTTTCGCTTTAAAGTTATGCTACTCACAGACACACAGACGCACACATCGACGTGTTTCCAAAAATGCTTTACGGATTCAGGGCGACTCAAAACATATATTTCCGGCGGAATCTCGGTATCGAATTTTTGGGTGGAATGCAATACTTCCCCTACTTACTATACGTAGTAGAGAAAGTAACAGAAGCTTTTGCAAGAATAGCTTGCAGAAGCTATATAAAAATAAATGATAATAGGTAGAGAAAGTTATGTGAATGGCAAATAAGGTTGTTTGAAGTGCTGCTACATTCAGCTGTTTCTTACGACGTCATGGAAACAGTATGGAACTTCAAGTTCAGTATATAGCGACCTGTTTTTAAACATCTGACTGGCTTCCGTTTCGCTTGATCCTGTGGTACCTACAACAAAATGACTGACGACACTATTTCTGTGAATCTTTATATCCCTTTATATCCATTAACATGAAGTAGATAGTAAAAAAGTTCTGTAACAATAGTTTGTAGAAGCTACAAAAAATAATCGTTAAGTGTGCAGAGAAAGGTGAAGTAACACTTCAAATTTCTCTGTGCGTGCACATTTTTTTTTTTTTCAATTTCAGAGTTTTTCGCATGCAAGTACGCTTTATAATGGATGCGAGAACTTTATAATATGAGTAATAATGTCCTTTTACTTAGACTGAATGTCCATTTTAATTAGAAGTTCACACTTTTCCTTATATTATTATTTGGTAGCACAGGTGAGTCAAAATGAAATTTTAGAATATTACAAAATAATGTAAGTAAAAAGATTACTCTATTCCTGCATCTGTACTATAAAACGATGTTTACACTGGGTGTTCCCAGAAAATAACAAATAACTGCAATACTGGAAAATTCTTATACTATGGCGTGTTTAGCATTTCACGATGTATGATATAAAACAACTATGCATGTGTAGGTGGCGATAATTATCTAACTTTAACAATAATTATGTGCACATTGAGATCATACGTTGTGATTGGCAATTTCATAGCACTTTCATTTTATACATTAAGCAATTGGAATACGATATGCAATTTAATTACTTCAAATTCAGTTTTAATTAGTCGATAAACCAGCTATTAGTTAACTAAAAAAGCATAACTAAGCTTTCTATACAGTAGGGCGTTTTCTCAGAGGTATAAACTACGCAAGCTCGTAGAATCGCAAAACAGTTCTCTTCTATCTGGCAGGATTGTTCAAGAGTTGCACTTGGTTTAGGTAGGCCCTGCGAGCTTCTTTTTTCTAAGACGTTTCCCTTCTTTTGGCGTCCAATGTCCTTCCAATGTTATATTTTTACTTTCTCTATTACGTGGAGTAAATAGCGGAAGTATTGTATTCCACCCAAAAATTCGATACCGAGATTTCACCGGGAATACATGTTTTGAGATGCTCTGAATCCAAATAAAGCATTTTTGGAAAAATGTCCGTGTGTGTGTCTGTCTGTATACAGCATAACTCAAAACCGAAAAGTCTGATAAACACCAAACGCAGTATTTCAATTTAGTATCTTCCAAGGATGCGGCACGTAGAGGTTCAAGAAAATCACCCACCCCAGACTACCCTTTACATGGAACATTTTTCGAAAATTTTTATTTTCTCAAAAATGGCTCCCAACGATTTTGATTAAAATATCGCATGTTTAAGATATTTTCATGTCAAATGAAATGTATAGCTTGAATTTTCTGGGAATGTTCCCAAAGTCCTCTTCATTCTGAATGACTTTCGCATAACTGGCAAACTGTAAGAGATAGACAAAGTTTTATTACACAAAACATATAGATCGTGTTAAAACACACAATTTATGTCATGCATTTTTTTTTGAGTGAACCATTTTCGAGATATTGCTTGTTATTCCCTTAAATTTTCCAATACTTAACTTTTTCTCAAATGGGAATTCGTTATTCATTTTTTTTATGTCCTGGACATGCAAAGAGAATGGAATGCTCCACATAGCAACCAGCTCTTAAAGGATTTGACTATCGCTTAAAGCCTACCATATTCCCCTTGCACCTACAAGAAAATTAGCCATAAGATAGTTTCTGCAAACGTTTATCTCGATTAATATGAAATAGATGGAAATAATCGTTTGTACAAGAACAGAGAAAGTCATGTGAGTGCAACACATCAGATTTTTTAAGCTTAAAATACTTTCTTTTCACCTCACTCTGTCTCTTGCTCTCGTAGTCCACTGTTCACCAAGTGCGTTCCTGAATTCTTGAGACCATCTTTATTGTGGGCGCCCTGCTTCTTTTCTTTTTCCCCCCTCTATGAATTTCACTTATGACTCAGGCCCATAGTTGGCAGTGAACGAGTTAATGTCATACCAAATCTCGTTTTACAATTCTCTAACTCACAGCTGATAACCATCTGTGAATTTCCTTCACAAAAAGCGTACTTCTTCGCACACTGAAACGTATCACAGAAGTGATTTCGTTAATGAAGTTGCCATTGGAAATACTTGTCTTTCATTACCAGTGTGAGCATCTATTGTAATATTCGTGAGCACAAGTTAAACAACCATGGATAAAGGCTGTTTGGTGACCACCAATGCATTTCTTATCGGTGTGGACGATATCACTTGGCCTTCCGCTCCAGCTCGGTATCCGAGTTCATGCCTAATAAAAGAGCTAAAACTCTGGTGAATCGTATAGCTTTACTAGCTCATAATTTTTCGAAATGAATGCATACTAAATTCCAGGGAAAACGTACGACGCATAGGCAGCATTCCCTTTAGTGGAATAGAAGAAACACAATAATAAAGAAATGAAGGTGAAAAGTAAATTGGATAAAGTAAAGTGTGGATTCCCTCAGCCATTATACTAATAATAATAATAATAATAATAATAATAATAATAATAATATCAAGTAGATTTATAGACGAAAACATTATATATGTGATAGTCATGCGCCTTTTTCTGCCCGGTTCATGTAAGATAAATATTCGCCAGAAATGGTTTCAATTATGTAATAGATAAGGTAATATGGATTAAGCTGCAGGTATACAGTAGGCTGTTGTGATGTAAGTCAGCTATTTAAAAGACAAATTTTAAAATATCTGATGTGCTTCATTCACATTACTTTCTCTACCCACTATCCTTTATTTTAAAATAATTGCTACGAGCTATTCTTGCAAAAGCTTATTCTCCTATCTACTTAAAGTTAATTAAACGTTTTCACAAACAGTTTTATTATACATTTCGCTATACGTACGAAAAGCATAGCGGTAATTAAAATGTTTAAAACCGAACGCTGTATATTTGCTTTGAAATCCCATGCTCCTTCTATGACATCGGGAGAAATAACAAGGTTGACAGCACTTCAGAAAATTAGTGACAAGTATTAAAAAATACAAACCAATAACAACAGAAGTAACTGATGCCACAAAATGGTTATTTGAAACAAATTGTGTTTTAGAGATCTTGTACGTTTTTGTCTACCTCTTATGGCTTACCAGTTATACAAAATTACTTCCGAATGAAGAGGACTTCATAGGCTATTTCTACAGTATTTAAGATATGCATTTTATTTGTCACGTAAATATCTTAAGTGTGTGGCATTTTAATCAAAATCATTAGAAAAAATCAAAACTTTCCAAACATTTTCCATGCAAAGAGTAGTTTAGTGTGGGAGGATTATCGTGGAAATCTTCGTGACGCATCTTTGGAAGTTAGGTCCTGAACTTAAGTTTAGTATTTATTCGACATTTCGTTTTTGAGTTATGTTGTTCATAGAGATGCGCGCGCACACACACACACACACACACACACTTACACAGAAGCACACATGAACCTAATTTTTTTTATTCAGGAACCTCAAAACATGCATTTGCAGTCAAATCTTGATATCGAATTTTTGGGTGGAATGCAATACTTCCTCTATCCCCTAGGCACTTGGTAGAAAAAGTAAAAGTGTTAGCCATATTGCAAATAATTTGTAAACATTCTTAAGAAACAAAAGAATTTGTTAAAATGTCAAGTCATATTTTTATAAAACTTGGAAAGTTTAAAGGAACAACAGCAACAGTTTCAGAAATGGTCGGTGCTACAGATGCTCCTTGAATATAAATGGTGTATTTTAATATCACGTTTTCTCTATAGTAACTTTTATGTGTCTTTTAGGACTTTCAGTTGTGTAAAGTTGTGTTTTATTCGTCATGTCATATTCCAAAGTTATGACAGTTTAACAAAAGCGTTGGAACCACTTTTAAAAAATCTGATGTGTTACACTCACATGACTTTCTCTACTCTAGTACAAACTATTTTTACAAACGCTTATTCTCCATACGCTTCATGTTAATCGAGATATCGAGATGTCAATCTTGTTGCTAATTTTCCTGTAGATGCAAGGGGAATATGGTAGGTTTTAAGCGATAGTCAAATTTTTAAGCGCTGGTTGCTATGTGGCGCCTTCCAATCTCTTTGCATGTCCAGGACATAAAAAAATGAATAACGAATTTGAGAAAAGGTATAAGTATTGGAAAATTTAAGGGAATAACAAGCAATATCTCGAAAAAGGTTCACTCAACAACAAAAAATGTATATGACATAAATTGTGTATTTTAACGCGATCTACATTTTTTGTGTAGTAAAATATTGTCTATCTCTTATGGTTTACCAGTTATGCAAAAGTCGTTCACAATGAATACTTTTGGAGACATTCCCAGAAAATTCGAGATATACATTTCATTTTTCATGAAAATATCTTAAACATATGATATTTTAATCAAAATCGTTAGAGCCATTTTTGAGAAAATTAAAATTTTCGAAAAATGTTCCATGTAAAGGGTAGTCTGGGGTGGGGGATTTTCTTGAAAGCCTTCGTGTCACATCTCTGGAAGATACTGAACCTAAATACCAAGTTTGGTGTTTATCCGACTGCTCGTTTCTGAGTTATGCTGTTCACAGACACACAGACACACACAATGACACACACACACGGACATGTTTCCAAAAATGCTTTTTTTGGTTTCAGGTAGTCTCAAAACATGTATTTCCTGTGAAATCTCGGTATCGAATTTTTGGGTGGAATACAATACTTCCCCTACTTACTATACGTAGTAGAGAAAGTAAAAATAACAGAAACTTTAAAGTTGTTTGAGGTAGCGGAATCCATTGAAAATATCTGCCTTGCATCTTTAAAGAATGTAGACCAGTGATGCCCAAGCTTACAGAGAGAGAGGGAATGAAGGGAGTTTCTCTTCCCATTCGTTTCCACTCGTGCTGCCAAGGATTGAAGCTTTACTGGTTTAGCTTGTCAATCTCTTCAAATATAGCAGGTGGGGTGCACTATGGACTTTGAACTTAGCTCTTAAGAAAACAGACTGGGCTTCACTGATGTAAACAGACTAACAGGCCACGCGCGTGCGCTTCATGATGAGTCAGTTGATGATGCTGATTTTTCTGCCTATAGCGTGGGCCCGGAACGATGAGTTTTAAGCATGTTTAAATACGGTAGCCTCTTGTCGGATGTAAAATAGATGTGGGATCAATCTCTCTCCCCTCAGCGATTCTGTTATGATCCTGGCAGTTGGTAATGTCGTTAAATTGTATTTGAAAGTACGATTCTCTTCTTATATTAATTAAAACGCAAGTGAGTATTCTAAAGACTCTTGGATTGGATTGGATTGTGAAGCGGAGGGGATTCGGCAATGATCCAGGGAATCCGGATATTGTACCTGCGCCTCCACGAGAAAGGGATGAGGTGAAAGGAGACACCGGGCGGCCGGAACCAGCAATGACAGGGTCCCTATATTTTCCAGATAAAAACGCTTCGGCAGACCGCTGGTCCCGCCCAAATGCGGTTCAACGCCCCGCCCACATGAGGTCCAACGCCCCGCCCACATGAGGTCCAACGCCTCTGCCGGCGGCGGTTCTTATACCCGGGCAATCAGTTGAAGGCCGAGGGACGGGGAACATTTACAGAGAGCATCGGTTTTCCCTGCCACACTGCACCGAAACTCCATCTCCGACACTTCCAACCCTGAAACAGACCAAACGGGTATAGGATGAATGCAATGATTAATGGAACAAAATGAAGGGACAGGAAATTCGGGGGTAAAAGAAACCACTCCAGGATTCGCCTGACGACCCGGGAACCCCCGAAAAAACTTATGAGTCAAAGTAGACGGTTGCCGGGGATCGATCCCGGGATCTCCCAAATGTGGGCCGCAGACGTTGTCCTCTGAGCCATCCCGCTCGGTCTAAAATCCCTTATTTAGAGGGGTTTCTTAAACAAATAAAAATATTTTTATTTCGAGTTTGCATTCTAACGTCATATAGTTTATGTATTTTTAAAATTGTTTCAATGCGTATATTAAGATTTTTAATTTTTTTTTTAAAATCACAAATGTACCATCATTGTAGCGCGATCCCGGCATATATCGCAGATAATTTTAACCAAGATGCTATGGCTCCATCAGTAATTCTCATGGGTTAGCTATGTTTACGCAAGCATTAAACAATACGTTTTAAAACACATTATTTTAACTCCTTAGTTATGAAAGCTAAATGTTATTACGCAGCAGGTCAAGGCTGGAATTCCGGTTGCGTTGTCCAGCCTTCTATTTGAATTTTCCCTAAATCCTTAGCAAGACTACTCGATAGCTTTGGCGTCATAACCGAGCGGGATGGTTTAGGCGCCCGCATTCGGGAGGTCGCGTGTTCGATTCCCGTGGCCGACCTTCCTGACCCATGAGTTTTTTTCGGGAATTTCCCCGAGGCGCCAGGCAAATGCTGGGAAGGATCATTACATCCCCCGAATTTCCTGTCCCTCTATTTCATTGCATTAATCATTTCATTCATCCTTCACCCCGTTTGTTCTGTTTCAGAGTTGAAAGTGTCGGCGATGGAGCTTCGGTGTGGCGTGGCAGGGGAAAAGGATGATCTCTGTTAACCTTCCCCATCTCTGGACCTTCGGCTGGTTGCCGCGGTATAAGGACCGCCTCCAGCGGGGGCGTTGGACCCCATATGGGGCAGGGTTCTCGATCTGCCTATCCCTCTTCCCGGGCATTTATATCTGGAAACTTTAGGGAACCTGTCATCACTCCTGGTTCCGGCCGCCTGGTGTCTCCATTCACCTCAACCTTTCCTCCCGCAGGCGCCGCGTCGGTACAATATCCAGACTCCCTGGATCGGTGCCGAATCCCCTCCGCTTCTAATTCCATCCCATTCCATTGGCGTCATATGTCCCCAAGGCCTTTCCGCGTTCTACATAGTACAAGTAATTGGTAGCACATGCCGAAAGTACAAGCTAATACGTACAAACAAAATGCCTTAGTAGGCATGCGTCCGCCTACATGACTTGAAGATAGCCGCGAATGTATGGTTACCGCTGCCAATGACTTCATTTGTTTGTATGTACGCATGGACACATTCGTACAGTCTACGCTCCTGAAAAGTTGTTCCACTCTGTCCAATACGCACTCAGACAAGTGGCGTGTTTGTAATACCTTTTCAGTGTAGCTTTAGTACATAGTGGGCCTTAGTTTACAACTCCACCTCTCGATAATTTTCAATTCATAAATAAAGAGCTAACTTCGAACAATTCTATGACCAGGGAGATAACGTACAATGTTTACAAACAACTTAGTCAGTAGTAGATCCTAGCCATGCATTCGCAGCAATCTCGCAACGACTCATTTAGAGATCCATGTTTCCTGATATCGTAATTTTGCTTCTATTATCGTCTTTCTACAACAGTTTCACTTATCCTCCCCTCTATTTATGAAGACAGAGGCCACTTAGTGCTATTACATTCCTTGGATACTTGAGGGTAATATTTAAAGGCTCATGCATCAGGAGATAAATATTTATTCACTACCGCGGCTGACACAATTGCTATTTTTACAAGCAGCCGCTTGGGAGGAATGACGACGCCTCTGAGAAGCTGAACACTATATAACCCAAATCACTCTCTACCCAGACTCATATTTATCACCAATAGTTCATTACTTGAGCACATTTACATATTTCCTAAAATTAATTATGTCCTATCTCCAAAAGTAAATTTAAAATTCATATTTCTACGACAAGCGCATTGCGCATAAAGTGACTCCCCTCCCCATAAATGATATTAAATTGAACCCATTTCTCTCATTTGCTATACGTTTGTTTTCACCGAGGAAAACAAATGATGAGAATTCCTTGCAGGCTGGCCTTCTGTCTGGATCTTTATTTCTGGGCTTCAGGCTCTCTGGCCTCCTCAAGTCGTCTCGAGATATTTTTGATCTTATCCCCCGTCCGGGCCGGAACTGTCAGAAGGAGAAAGGGAGGTTAGGTAGTGCGACTGCCTGCAGTAAACTATGCCTGCTACTTTGACGTAACCCTTCTATATTCCTTTGTGAGACTTCCTTTTGATGGAAAAGTTAGACTCGCCTCTGTCGCCTTTCATCTTCTAAAAACTAATATTAAAATTTTTTCTAAGGTCTAATCCACAGCTACATACAGTTACCCACAAACAAGCAAACAGATGTGTGTTTAAAAACGTTTAAAATATATTTGCGAACATTTGATTGTGAACAGAATATCTACGGATGTTTGCAAACTATTTTTTACTTTCTCTACTAGTATAGTAAGTAGGGGAAGTATTGTATTCCACCCAAAAATTCGATACCGAGATTTCACCGGAAATATATGTTTTGAGACACCCTGAATCCAAAAAAAAAACATTTTTGGAAACATGTCCGTGTGTGTGTCTGTGAACAGCATAACTCAGAAACGAACAGTCGGATAAACACCAAACTTGGTATTTAGGTTCAGTATCTTCCAGAGATGCGACACGAAGGTTTTCAAGAAAATCCCCCCACCCCATATTACCCTTTACATGGAACATTTTTCGAAAATTTTAATTTTCTCAAAAATGGCTCTAACGATTTTGATTAAAATATCATATGTTTAAGATATTTTCATGACATATAAAATGTATATCTCAAATTTTCTGGGAATGTCTCCAAAAGTATTCTTCATTGTGAACGACTTTTTCATAACCGGTAAACCATAAGAGATAGACAAATTTTACTACACAAAAAATGTAGATCGCGTTAAAATACACAATTTATGTCATATACATTTATTTTGTTGAGTGAACCATTTTCGAGATATTGCTTGTTATTTCCTTAAATTTTCAATACTTATTTTCTCAAATAGGAATTCGTATTTCATTTTTTTGTCTTGGATATGCAAAGAGCATTAATCTGTGGCAAAGAGAATGGTGCTGCACCTAGCAACCAGCTATTAAGAGATATGTCTATGCTTAAAGGCTAGTGTATTTCTATATTGCCCTTGCAAACACAAAACAAGGGGAACATAGTACGCCTTAAGCGATAGTCAAATATTTTTAGAACTGGTCGCTATGTGTAAAATGTAATTCTCTTTGCATGGCAAAAGATCGCTTCTGCAAACGTTTATCTCGATTAATATGAAATAAATGGAGAATAAGAATTTATAAAAATAGTTTGTACAAGAGTAGAGAACGTCATGTGAGTGTAACACATAAGAATGTTTTTAATTCCATCCAAGATAGTAAATAAGTGTAACAGGAATCACAAACACACAGGTATGGACGTGTTTGCGGTCAGATGCATACGGCGCCAACAGTACTGCACACCATTTCAATTGCATGTGGATAAAATCAGGAAACAATTCGATATTTTGGAAAATAATATCTGTAACTCTGTCACTGATTAAGGTCATACATTCTACTGCATGTTTGTGGGACGTGCAGAATAAAGGTTATAAGAGCAAGACAAAGAAAACTGATGCGATCGAAAACCTGCCAAGAAAATATGAAGTTGTGGTAATGGACATGGAGAAGAAAATTCAAGCATTAAAAGTCAATTTCGGTGTGAATATAAATTAATGGAGTCTCAATACTAGTAGTCCTTGTAATAAAAAAAAAAGATTTGGTTATGAAAGTCAGTTGATTTTACTCCAAGATTAGAGGCAGTTTGGAGGGAGCAGATCGACGGATAAATATGCTGATGATCACAACGAGGTAAACTCTGCATATATTTTCGACAATGTAGTTGATACATCGTTCATCGCAAGAGCAATGCAGATTTAAGGATCTATCATTTGAATCAGAACTTTAAAATCATTTGGTATCACTGTGACCAAATTTTTAAACCCAGTACCATTATTTAATTTCAAATCTTTTAAAATGTTTTCAGTATATTCTGCACCACGCGTTCACCAATATCTTTTACTTGTCTTTTTTTTTTTAACAACAAATATATGTAAGGGCGCTAGTTTCCGCAGCTATTTCCCACAAGATATGTTTGCGACCAGGTATGGATACACTTTCAACATTCGAGCAAATGTTGTTAGGTTCCGCAGACTGTTCACAAACATTCAGGTATTTGAAAACACGTGTACTTTTGTTTGCGCGCAATTGCATTCAGGTGTGGGCTAGGCTTAACAGTTGTTAGTAAACACATCCAAGTTATTAAGATTTGTATAACATTTCCCGCCTTTGTTTTAGTTACATATGCATATTATGGGAAGTACAGAAGAAATCTAATGTGTTACCATAAATGACTTTCTCCTTTCACTAAAACTTATTTAAATAACTATTTTACAAATTAAGAATTTGTTTTTCTGCCTTCTTCCTACTAATAAAGGCAAATGTTGGCTGAAATTATTGTTATACCTTATATGTCTTTTGTATACATTTTGTTGTAGCTACACAGCAGTATTTGGAGGCTAGGGCGGTGGTCATATACTTAAAAAGCAGATCCTATATGTTGCCCTTGATCGGGGCTTGCTATTAAAATGGCCCTGCTTTAATAAACGTGTACTGACGAGAAACAAAAGAGCGGCATAACACTTCAAAAGTGTATTGTTCAAAATTTCGACAGTTAAACGAACAGCAGGAAATATCTTATAAATGATAAAGCTACTAAAAATGCCATAGAAAGTGTGAACTTAGTGAGCTTTACTTTTACCCTGTAGTTGGTCTCTCTCTCCCTCTCTCTCTCCCTCTCTCTCTCTCATGTTAACTCAATTATGCAAAACTCAATGAGAATGAAGAGGACTTCACAGCGTATTCACAGATTCATTTTATAGTTATATCTCAAACATCACGTAGTGGTGGTAGTTTTGAAAATCATGTTGTGTTCATGAAAGATACTTGGCTTAAATAAGCAGTTTAATATTCATTAGAATTTCATTCTGTTCGTATACACATGCGCTACGGACCTTTTGCTAAAAAAATATTTTAGGGGATTTACATGACCTCAAAATGTGTACTTTCGGTGAAATTTCGATATGGAATTTTATGTGGGATTCAGTACTTCCTCCACCTACCATAAGAATGCGGTAAATAAAATAATAATTATGAATCATTAGCAGGCATAGGAACTCTTAAGCAGTTGGCTTCAAGCTATCTGCACTCAGACCATGTGTCAAAACAAAGAAAGTAAGCAACAGCAGCCAGGTAAAGAGTTTTTGGTTAGTGCTGTCTGCAAACACCAACAGATTGTACGAAGGCTGGAGAGTTTATTACCTGCGACGTCCATGCCTATGTCCAGTAATAATTCGACTTTGTTTCCTTTCCTCCTGGGTTTAATGCTTAGAAATTCCCGTGCCTGACCATTAGTAAAATTAACGATGCTATGGTATTCCTGTAAGCCAAGCCAAAAGCATATAATTAATACTGAAGTTAAACTGAGAAAGGAGTGTACGAAGTGCACACGTGTCACCATTCAGTGCTCTTATATAGTGTTCTTGAGTTACAACTCAAAATATTCAGAAGACAAAATGCATACAGTGGTTCGCTGTGAAAACTTTATATTTTGATAGAAGTTCTGGTCATTCGCCTCGTATTTTCTATTTCCGAGATTCTTCAATGCACTCAACCCATTTGTATTGGATACTATTGTTTTACTATTTAATAGAAACAGTCCTTATACGAAAATAAAATTAACACATTACCAACACCTGTTGTACATGGTGGTTCCAGTAGCAAGGTCACCAACATTAAACCTTGGTGACAAAGTGGCGATCGATTATCCACGCCTGGTTGTTGATCTTTAAAGAAATCAATGACTCTCAGCTCATAGCTAGCTGCTGCATGAATTAAATCGTAAGTAAATATTAACAAATGAAAAAGAAGTAAATATCCAATTAAGATTTAAATGGTAAAATTCAAATATCAAATATGATTATATTCCATGACTGCAATAATAAATATATCAGAAGTTAGAGGATTTAATATAGTTTGTGCACATATGTGCACTGATGTAGGCAAAACACATAGATAGGTGAGTTAACTATGTCGTTGAAAAAGATAATTTGGAGCACTTATGGTTATAAATCTGAGGTAGCTTTCCACTATGAGAATAATTTAAACCGAGTGTTTGAAACAAGATTCTTATTTGTAAGAAAATATTCTGTTAAATACACGCTATAATATTCAGCATAGCTAACAACAAATTAATCATAGCTTTCTGCACAAGGACATTGCAAACCCGGCCTCCATTCTTTCTTATTATCCGCTTTCTCCCCATCTCTCCATATGAAGCATGTATTGTGATACTGTCTGTGTGTTCCTTGGAAAAGCATGACCAAACTTCCCGATGCTTTCCGCAAACCACTCTCTCTTTGCATCTTAAAGATTCCAAAAAGTCCTAGCATAGAGGTGAGGAGAGTGGATTTGACTAATTAGGCCCTGCTGTCTTAACTGAAATTCACCCCAGGAGTTCTCTGTCACTGTTTTTACCTGGACAAACATCAGGAAATCCTACGATATTTGTGTTGAAATTAACAGTGCAAGTGACTTTTAAAGTTGAGAAGTAAGAGAACATACAAAAGGTTATATGTGTGAATAATGAGTTGACTGTAACATCAAACCCGTTTTGTTTTTGATGCCGTTTTCTTACTTCAGTATTTTGTTTCATTCAAGATCACAGCAACGTTTTCTTTTAATTATTTTATGTATTCTCTATAACGTGGCTAACGAGATAGACAGGCTATGGCGCGAATCCGAGTTATATAGTAATGCTAGCCTTAAACATGGCTAACATTGAATAGCTTGGCGATATAACTGCATTTTCCACACACTTAACTAGCAATTTATTTGTTTGTTTAAAATATGAATATATTCGGCGATTGCAATTTCACTTCAACGGGTCATGGCTGGACTAGAAGTATCAGATGATTTCGGTTCGCGCCGTAGCCGTTTATCTCGTTAGCCATGCTCCATAATGGCTGACGTCATAAATTCTCTTGGAGAGATCAGTTAATTTCAATAAAACGTAAAATCCTTTCTATAAAAAGTAGATTAATGTTTGCCAAAGTTTGTTACGTGTTTTAAGCAAATCTCATTAAAATAATTGTTTGTATCGTTAGCCGTTTTCGAAATTATTTTATTCTGTGTGTTTCAAACGTAAGTGCGCTCTCTGACGGAAGTTGCTTGAAAGCTTCTAATTCTTCATTTTTCTTTTCCCTTGCAAGAAGTCGTTACTGTAACTGCTTCCGATAAACAAGTAAACGACGTTTCCGCATGTTGTATACAACTAAGAACTTATTGCTTAAGTTTAAATAATTTCTAGATCAAACAGTACCGCGGATAACGCATCGCGGATAGAAGAATCAGATAGAATGAACGCTGTCATTTACAACGGATGCCTGCGAATTTGTAATGGGTAGAAAAAGTCATATACTTGTACCATTTAAAATTATTTTTAATTTTTAACGCCTGATGTTTACCGCTAAACCACTTGCAGGCGATGAATGGAATAGATAAAGGTTCTGCAGGAGAAACCATATTCCTTGAGGGTGAAAGTTGACGTTCATCTTTTCAGGACAAGATAACGAAAACGAAGAAGAAGAAGATGATGATGATGATAATAATAATAATAATAATAATAATAATAATAATGACGTCGACAGGAAAACATGGTTTTAACTTGACCCAAAAGTAATTCGGACTGGCTCCGCGTTTGGAAGGCGAACAATACTCACAAGTGAAGTTCCGGAACTTACTTTAAAGTGAACAGGTTAGGAGTTACGAGTAATCAGACAGAGGTGCCTCCAATAACTGGAGTATAGCACCGCACTTAGAATAAAGTGGGCCCTTTGTGTTTCCGCGACCCCTGGGAGGAAGGGAAGAAGGGGCGACCCGAGGGCGATCAGATCCTGGCGACGATGTGCGCTAGCAAGGACGCGGTTCCTAACGATTCCAACATGACACCAATCCTGGCACCGGTTAAGCCCTGCCTTAGCCACCCGCAACCTGGGGGTTCCGGGAACAGACGAGACACTTTCAGAAAGGAAGAAAGGAGCCCCCAGCAGTCCCGCCAAGCGCCAGGGAGAAAATATTCCATAGCGCAAGTTCCATCGTCCTGCCGCAACACACCAATCGCCATCGCCTGGTCCTACAACCCTGAAACAGATGAAAGGTAATGATGGACAGGAAAATCATGATAGAAGGGGAACCACCCCAGCATTCGCCTACCGAAACCACGAAAAAAAAACCCTGTAAGAGTGGCCGGGACCTCCGGAATGCGAGACTCACGTGTTACCGCGGAACCATCTCGCCGCTAAGTGAGCAAGTACTTATAAGTGAAAATACTGCGTTCTGTTGCCTTAGAACATTTCAAACAACTAGCATAGATGAATCATGTATAGAATTGTTGGATATCAGCCAGTTAGAGCCATAATTCACTGAAATATAATCGGAATTTATCACCTCTCACATAAAGCGACAAAGTACGTTCATTTTTTACTTTCTCTACTACTTACCCAGAGTAAGTAGAGGAAGTATTACATTCCACCCAAAAATTCGGTACCGAGATTTTACCGGAAATACACGTTTTTAACTACCTGAATTCAAACAAAAGCATTTTTTGAAATAGATGTTTGCGCGCGCGCGCGTGTGTGTATGTGTGTCTGTGTGTGTGAGAACAGAATAACACAAAAACGAAAAATCAGTTAAATATTAAACTTTGTATTAGGTTCAGCGTCTTCCAAGGTTGCGACACGACGATTTTTCAGAAAAATTCCCCACCCCAAACTACCCTTTACATAAAGAAATTTCTGTTACTTTTTTCTTTCAGAAATGGCTTTAACGACTTTGATTAAAATATATATATTAAAGATATTTGCATGACAAATAAAATGTATATCTTGAATTTTCTAAGAATAGGCTGTGAAGTGCTCTTCATTCGGAAGGATTCTTGTGTATTCTGTGTATCTGGTAAACGTTAAGCGATAGACGAAAACGTATCGGCAAAACATACAGATCTCATTAAAGCACACAATTTATTTCAAATAACTTTTTTATGGCGTCAGCCATTTCCGAGATATCCGCTATTGATGTTTCAAATTGTCAGTACTTTGACTTTCTTTTGAAGTCCTGTCGATTTTCAATTGTTTGTCGAGATGTAATGGAAAGAGCATGGAATTTTAAGGCTAAACATTTGACTTTCGCTATTCCCATTGTATCTGTAACGAAATGTGTAATATAGTTATTTCTGCAAAGGTTTATCTCGATTAAAATGAAGTAGATAGAAAAATAAGCTTTAATAATTATAGTTTGTTTGCCCACTAATAAACGAC
This sequence comes from Deroplatys truncata, assembly GCA_030765065.1. NCBI lineage: Eukaryota > Metazoa > Arthropoda > Insecta > Mantodea > Mantidae > Deroplatys > Deroplatys truncata. Next base: position 124,673,652 of record CM060978.1, read on the forward strand.
AGAGAATATAAAATTCGTGTGAATATAGCAGGTTAGATTTCTCCTTTATGAAATTACGTATTGCATTGCACAAAGAATGATATATTACTATATCTTCTCGGTATAGGCTTAATTTTGCTTATAGTTTGAAGAATTTAGAATGCATTTATTGTACAATTTGTTTTACAGTTTTTATACAATGTATATCTCTCGTATCCCTAAATCTTATGTACAACTTGTCTGGTGCTTGTCTTCTAATTGAGCTTAGCTCCCAGGCCTTTGTTTATAGTTAGTGATTCTGTTTATGTGGCTGCAAATGAAAAACCTGGAATAACTTACTATTAGTGAGGTTAAAGGACGCAAGTGGCCAGGGAGTTCTGCTTAATTCTTCTTTTTATGAAGGGATATTCAGGATGGGAAGACAGAATATGCATAGAAGGAGATAAACCTTGCTATTGCCTACGTTCCCAATAGTCATTTAAAACTATCTTCTAAGTTGCTTTATCAACAGTTTTTATGAAACTCGAATGGTGAGCTGATCACAACATTAATTTGTATGATTTACTCGAATAATTTAACTGATCTTATTAGTAAGTTGGGGAGCGTTGTGTAACAGAAATGTTTGGCAGTAGTAAACTGTAACCTATAATACGAGAAATTTCTTTTAATAATAGTAAGCAAAACTTTCTTTATGTGGAGACAAAAATGAAAGAGGAAAGATTGTAAAGAAGGTTCTGCTTTTGGATGTGTATGTGTGTGTGTGTGTGTGTGTGTGTGTGTGTGTGTGTGTTGATTATTATAAAAAGTGTGCCACTATCTCCTGCCGGTGACTATGCAACATTTACAAGGACAGCAGACAGAAGAAACTACCTAGTTTCGATGCAGTTTGTATTCGTATTACACTTCGGCACTTCTGTAACATTTGACGATGGAAAAAGTTTTCAAAGCTTAAGCTTAGATTTATGTATTTTATGTGCTGAATAAAAAATATCTTATTTTGGCAATATTCCATCGTTTTTGCTTTTATTTTAACAAAATTAAAGTTAGGTTTTGTATACTATGAAAATTTGTTGAATTTTGGAGCTCGAAAAGCAGTGCTATCTGTAGTGGTAATTTCTTTATTAATCGGGTTCTAGGCTCTGCAAACAACCACTGAATGCTGGCGTCTTACTTGAATGTATAGGAGGTTTCACAATCATTCTATGTGAGACATCGTAAGGAGGACAACTGCACGATGCTAATATGCTTCGAAACGCTGATTTTAAAAATAAATAAAGTAATATCGGAGCTGAATTTTGATTGGCATAGAAATAACAATCATTTAGTTTTTTGGTAAAGGCATGTTGTATTTCCATCAATGTGTATGCCTTATAATTAAAGTCAAAATTGTTTCCTCTCCTTCAAAATACTATTTCCGCCAAGCTTTCTTGTTTTTCATTTTAGTCTTTTTTATATTATGAACGCAGGTAGTAAAGTATTGTTTTCGCGGTGTTGTAAAGTGTTTCACGAAGGAAAATGTTCATGCCGCATACACTGATTTATCGTTTTATGGTTGTTCCATTTAAAGAAGGAACAGTTAACGGACGGCTAAATGTCAACCTGTAACGATATATAATCAAAATTGTTTAACATCTCTTTTAACAGTTGCGATCTACAGATACGATTTAGCTATGTCTCACACATTTCGAAGTTAAATGTTCTGCAGCATAGATCCGGATTAGCCTCCTCCCCCCCACCCCCAAAAATACTGCTCAGAGAGATGGAAGAAACAGCACATGCAGCTCCTGTAACCGGCAATGTTTGCCCTATTTTTTTTTATCTTAGAAAAGAAGGCAATGAAGATCGATCATCATACACCGTGCCCACATGTATGGACACTCTTGAAATTAGGTTTATTACTAAAGTGGTTTCGGTATTGCACTTAATTCACGTAACAGTGAAACGTCTCATGGGGAATGTAAATCTGTACTCGTTTCTAATTGGTGAAATGTTCCATGCGAAGTTAATTAAAATATTTCCTACAGGTATCTGACATATACACTAGGAATAATCAAGAACTTTCATTTTCTTATTCGCTAATTTTTCTTATAGTTCGATACAAAACAAAATGTTGTCTATATCTATAGCATGGCCTGAATTGAGCGTTCCTTTTAAAAGAGCAACTTACAAAGAATGCAGAGTCCTTTTAGTATATTGTGCAAAATTGTATATCCTCTTCAACAAGCGACACTAGTTGTTTTCTAGTTTAACATTAAAACAATGATTATTAAAACGTCGTGAAGCCTGAGCATGCCTCAACCACGATGTAACGTAATATTCTTGCCCCTCACACTATCGAATCTCGTTTTAATCAACTGCCCCCTGTAATCCTCAGGAAGATTGTCCTTCGGCGGCACCGCGAAATCGGCTTGGCTTTGTTATTAGACCAAGTGAACTCCAAGGTGCACTCCGGCGTCTAAATCCCATACAGGTCGCGGTCCTGACGGACTCACAACCTCACATCCGCTATTCTACACTTCCTTCTCTTCAGGGTCGTGCTCTTTTCTGACCAGGGTTTTCAACAGAGTCTCACCCCGCATACATTCCTCGAGAGAGGCTCGGATAATCCGCATTTTGAAGCAGTGAAAGCTCCGGTCCAACGTTCCAACTACCATTCCAATAGCTTATTGACTACCCTCTCGAAAGTTTTCGAGATACTGCTGTTTGATCGCTTGTCTCCACTACCGAAATATATTCAAGCCAATCCCATCAGTTTTTGTTCTGTCCTAGGCTGTCGACGCCCCAGCAGTTATTGCGCGTAATGGAGGCCGTTGTCCTGGTATTCCAGGACAAGCCATTCACCGCAGTGGTTTTACCTGAATTCGAGAAAGCCTTCTCTAAGATCTGGCATACGGGTCTCCTACATAAGTTCATCAACTAGAGTTCCTTGTGTATATTGCACAAGTAATACTACGGATACACATATATCAAAACACACACTTTTGGTGTCTCAGTAGCGGGAAAAACATCAACACTAAAGCCAATAAATTCGAGCCCTTGAAGGCTCTGTGCTATTTTCCCCGCTCTTCAGCATTTTAATGGCCGATCTACCTACAAAGCAACATGTCAATATAGCCCAGTATGTTGATGACATGTTGTTATCCATACAAACAGGAACGTCCGCAGAGCCTTCAACCCCATCCAGAGAAACTCCCGCCTCATGAGTGGTGCAGGTGTTGGGGAATGTCTATTAACCCGAGAAAGCCACGCTGACTACTAATGAAGCGTCGCTTCTCCGCTGTTGCCCCACATTTACCTACTTATCTGCGCCGAAGGATTGAGTAGAGTAATATGATCATATACCTGGGAGTAATGCTACAAGGCCTAACCTTTTAGGAATACATCAGCGACCAGTCGCACCGGGCTAATTCCTCTAAAGCTACGCCTTTTCAGAGCTCTGATAATCCCCGTCCACTGTACACCTGTGAGATCTTCAGCATGGTCGCATACTCCAATCTGCTATGGCTGCAAAGGATACAGATTAAAGATCTCGGGATCATTTATTCTGCACGCCGTTTCTTCCTCGCGAGAGTACCTACTTTTCTTGTCTACGAGAGGGCTGAAAAAGGTACCGGACCGCAAGTTTCTACGACTCTGCCACACACCGTCGGAGCGCCCTCGTTTGGTCTCTTGTGGATTATCACCCCAGAACAGGCTGCTTGAGGTGAAACAGGGTTCCCGCATGATATGCGGGTACCAATGGTACCAAGGAGCAACACCACCAGCAGATAAAGCTGAGCACCTCTTCAATCCTCCAAGACATGCTTGGATTTCAAAATCAACAATAGCAAACACCAAATTATCATAACTTAGAAAGTCGCATTTCACCAGCGGTGCAAAAGGACCGTTGGACCGTTGCACCCTGTTTAGCAGACGTCAAGGAGCAATCCCCCTGCCTCTTCCCTATCTCCCTATACTCATACTTAAACGTCACCCTACAAACCACATGATATCCAACAAGCGGTCAAACCCATCACGGGTAGGTACGCTTTGTAACACTCTCGGACCGATTCTCAGCCTGGCAACGCTTTGAGTTGAGAAGCTTATGTGTTTCGCTATTCCAATGCTTTGAATTGAAATGAGAAGAATATATGGCTTGCTGCTCCAACACGTTGAGTTGAGAAGCATATGTGATTTTCAACTCCATTGTTTTGAGTGGGGAAGCATATGTGACGTTTTGCTCCAACGCTTTTGGTTGAGTTTAGAAGCATATGTGATTTTCAACTCCATTGTTTTGAGTAGGGAAGCATATGTGACGTTTTGCTCCAACGCTTTTGGTTGAGTTTAGAAGCATATGTGATTTTCAACTCCATTGTTTTGAGTAGGGAAGCATATGTGACGTTTTGCTCCAACGCTTTTGGTTGAGTTTAGAAGCATATGTGGTTTGCAACTCCATTGTTTTGAGTGGGGAAGCATATGTGACGTTTTGTTCCAACGCTTTTGGTTGAGTTTAGAAGCATATGTGATTTTCAACTCCATTGTTTTGAGTGGGGAAGCATATGTGACGTTTTGCTCCAACGCTTTTGGTTGAGTTTAGAAGCATATGTGATTTTCAACTCCATTGTTTTGAGTGGGGAAGCATATGTGACGTTTTGTTCCAACGCTTTTGGTTGAGTTTAGAAGCATATGTGATTTTCAACTCCATTGTTTTGAGTGGGGAAGCATATGTGACGTTTTGTTCCAACGCTTTTGGTTGAGTTTAGAAGCATATGTGATTTTCAACTCCATTGTTTTGAGTGGGGAAGCATATGTGACGTTTTGTTCCAACGCTTTTGGTTGAGTTTAGAAGCATATGTGATTTTCAACTCCATTGTTTTGAGTGGGGAAGCATATGTGACGTTTTGCTCCAACGCTTTGAGTTGAGTTCAGAAACATATGTGGCTCGCTGCTCTAACGCTTTGAGTTAAGCACATGTGAGTTGCTCCTCCATTACTTTGAGTTGAGTTCAGAAGCATATGTGGCATCCTGCTCCAACGCTATGAGTTGAGAAGCACAGGTGGCTTGCTCCTCAATTGTGGAGATGAAGGCCACATGTAAACTATACATGAGAGTGTTTGTCTAGATTTAAGATTACCTAGGAAACCCACACGCTGAAAATGTTGCTATCTGCTTCTGCGACATGTAATGTAGTGCTGATTTTATAATTTAATTTCAAAACTACTATAAAATAAAGGATGTAAAAATAAAAACAGTAAGTAATAAAATTAAGTAATTATTGCTTTATTCCACGTTAATCAAATAAACGTTTGCAGAAATGGCTTCATTGCAATCGCTGTCTGTATAACAGGGATACAGGAGGCTGAAGCGATAGTCAAATCTTTAAAAAGTGGGTCACTGTATGCTAGCTTTGAATCTTCAGCTCATTGCATAACATCACGAGAAGTAAACGAGCGGCGACTTAGCACCAGTGGCAACAGATATCTCGGAAATGGTTAATGTCACAATGAATTTACGCAAATTGTGTGTTTTAATTAGATCAACACTTTTTATGCAGTAAGATTTTATCTATGTCGTGATTTACCAGTTATACAACATTAATTCCAAATGAAGAAGAGTTCCCAGCTATTCACAAAATATTCAAGATGTACATTTGTCGTGTAAATATCTTCAAAATATCTATTTTAATAAAAAATCATTACGTGACTTTTGAGGGAGAGAAAAAAGAACGAAACTTGCATGTAAAGAGGTGATTGATTTTTTTTTAAATGTTCTTGTACATACTTGGAAGATGTTGAACTTGAATACCAAGTTTGAAATTATTTACATTTCGTTTTAAGTTATACTGTTCCGGAAACCCACGTGCGTGGACCTTTCCAGGGGACCTCAAAACATGCATTTTCAGTTAAATATCTATATCGAAGTTTTGGGCGGAATACAGTACTTCCTCTGCTTACTATTGGTAGGAAGTTCCAGAAGTATTACACAAATTCCAGGGGCTGCTAAATCCAACATAGGCGTCAAGACTCGCCAGCGAGTCAGCCAGACTACAACAACCACCATAGGATATTCTTCTTAAGCGACAATGAACCTGACTCTGATTGTTAATTTTCTTTGAAAGCACAAATGTAGTATGACTAGGTAGAAGAGCTCTATGTAGCTAACCTCACATGATGATCTACCTAATGTTAAATTCTTTCAAATATTATTGATCCGTATAGCAGCTTTACCTGTCGATCAATTATATCAAATAAATAAGTGGTAGAGAATGTAAGAATGAAGTAATTCTAAGTTATCTACTCGTCTATTAAATTGTATTTCAGAAAAATGTATGGATACTTTGCATATCCTAGTATGAATGAACTGCTGTGCGGTTTTTCTTTCTATAAACTTAGAAAGCTTTTACTAAAATCATGTCAGTTTTCTTCAAAAGGGGTTCTTATACTTTTACTTTCTCTACCATATACATAGTAGGTAGAGAAGGTGTTGCATTCAACCCAAAAATTCGATATCGAGATTTTACCGGAAATACATATTTTGAGACCACCTGAATTAAAAAATAAATAAATAAAGCATTTTAGAAAAAGGTCCGTGAGTGTGTGTCTGTGAACAGCATAACTCAAACGAAAAGTCGCTAAATACCAAACTTGGTATTTAGATTCAGTACCTTCCAAAGATGCGACACGAAGATTTTCAAGATAATCCCCCCTCCCCATACTGCCCTTTGCATTTTTCAAATTGTTTTATTTTCAAAAATGTCTCTAACATTTTAATTAAAATGCCATATATTAAAGATATTTGCATGACAATTAGAAGTAGGTATGTCTTGAATTTCCTGGGAATAGCCTGTGAAGTTCTCTTCATTCGGAAGAATTTTGCATAAACTTTTACAACTTTTAAACGTTAAGCGATAGACGAAAACGTACTACACAGAAAATGTAGATCCCATTAAAACACATAATTTATTTCCAATAACTGATTTGTGGTATCAGACATTTCCTAGACATCCATTATTAGTGGTTCGAATTGTGCATTCTTTTGAAGTCCTGTCGGTTTTCAGTTGTTTCTCGCGATGTCATGGAAAGAGTATGGTATTTTAAGGCCAGCATATAGCGTCCAGTTCTAAAACATTTGACTATCGATATTCCCTTTGTATCAATAACGAAATGTTGTTGCTCTTTCCGGAAATATTTATCTGGATTAAAATGAAGTAGATAGGAAAATAAACTTTGTAAGAATAATTTATATACCCGCTAATAAGCAAATGAGGGTAGAGAATGTCATGTGAATGTAGCACATCAGAAAATATTTTCTTTAACGTTTCCACGTTTACGTACTTCACCTTTTACTTGGAGAGCTACTGGCGGGAGATAATGTAAATACAATGGTTTCACAAGAGAGAAATCCTTTCATTTCTGCCTGTTGCTCTCTCTGAGACACCTAAACAAAGGATCAAAAGAAAGCTTAGAATGAAAGGCGAAAACATTCGCATTTTTATGCGGTACGTGTAAAATGCTCAAATCATGTTAAATAGGTCAGTCAGTTAACAGGGAAACGAGAAAAGCAAGAATAACTACTAATGAACATTTCCGGGAAAGCATATTAGTACAAGAACTTCCGCTATGAGTATAACAAGAATAGTTCAAACAGTTCTAATTTAATCTTTAAGTGAGAACTAATTCTACAAATAAGAGAATGCTAACATAAACACTAACCATCGTATAGGTTGGTCCTATTTAATCATTTCCATAAGCTGGTGTGAATCAATGACGTTATTTAACACAGGTTTCTGCTTGCATTACAGATTATTCTATGCTATCAATGTTCTCGCAGCTTCGAAAAACAGGATGTTACTAAAATCTAATTGTTTTAATAAAATTAGTTTTATCTCGTTTTTCATGGGCATAACCTGCTTTAAATCACGAAAATTTCCGAATCTCCATAAGTATTACAAATGACGCAGTGCTTGTATAATCAACTCCAATAATTTCAAAATTAAGAGTCTAATGACCCTTTTTCTGCTGCGCTTTGTCCCTATCCCCCTTCCTCCACTGAATTATGTTAAAGCTTGCTCAGGTCTATAATTTAGTTATCCCTTCCGAGGCCGTCGTTTACTGCCGCATTTCGTCATTACTGTCCCGGATATGTTTTCCTCTTTATTTGCTCTACCATAGACTACTCCAGTTTTCTATACCTTCCTCTGCTACTTACTTTCTCTACTCTTACCTATAATAAGTAGAAGAAGAATTGTATTCCACCCAAAAATTCGATACCAAGATTTCACCTGAAATACACGTTTTGAGACTCCCTGAATCCAGAAAAGCAGTTTTATTTTCTCTACTACGTATAGTAAGGGAAGTACATTGTATTCTACCCAAAAATTCCATATCGAAATTTCAGCGAAAATACATGTTTTGGGGCCTCTTGAATCCCAAAAAAGCATTTTTAGAAAAAGGCCCTTGTGTGTGTGTCTATGAACAGTATGACTCAAAAACGAAACGTTGGATAAATACCAAACTTGGTATTTAGGTTCAGTATCTTTCTAAAATGCGACACGAAGATTTTCAAGAAAATCCCCCACCCTTTACATGGAACATTTTTCGAAAATATTCATTTTCTCAAAAATGGATTTAACGGTTTTGATTAAAATATATGTTTAAAATACTTTCATAGCAAATGGAATGTATATCTTGAATTTTCTGGGAATGACCCCAAAAGTCCTCTTCTTTCTGAATGAATTTTGCATAACTGGTAAACCGTAAGAGATAGAGAAAATTTTACTATACCAAAAATCTAGATCTCGTTAAAACACACAATTTATGTAATATATTTTTTTTTATTTGTTGAGTGAACCATTTCCAGATATTCCTTGTTGTTTGTTTGAATTTTCCAATACTTATACCTTTTCTCAAACGGGAATCCGTTATTCTTTTTTTTTTCTTTTTCTTTTTCCTTTCTTCTTTTTTATGTCCTGGACATGCAAAAAGAATGGAATGCTCCACATGGCAATCAGCTGTTAAAAGATTTGACTATCGCTTAAAGCCTACCATATTCCCCTTGCACCTATAAGTAAATTAGCAATACGATAGTTTCTGTAATTTTTTATGTCGATTAAGATGAAGTAGATGGAGAATAAGCGTTTGTAAAAATAGTTTGTACAAGAGGAGAGAAAGTCATGTGAGTGTAACACATCAGATTTTTAGAAAAAGGCCCGCACGTTTATTTGTGTGCGTGAGTGTGTCTGTGAACAGCATAACTGAAAAACAAAAGGTTGGCTAAATACCAAACTTGGTATTTAAGTTCAGCGTCTTCCAAAGAAGCGACATGAAGATTTTAAAGAAAATTCCCCCTTCCCCCAAACTACCCTTTACATGGAAAATTTTTTATTTTCTAAAAAATGGCTCTAACAATTTTGTTTAAAATACCATATATTTAAGATATTTTCATGCAAAATGAAATGCGTATCTTGAATTTTTTTGGGAATATCTTCTGAAGTCTTGTTTATTCTGAATATCTTTTGCATAAATGGTAATTCACAAGAGACAGACAACATCTTACTGCACAAAAAATGTAGATCTCGTCGAAGGACACAGTGTATGTCAAATAATTTTTTTTCTGGAGTTCACCATTTCCGAGATATTCCTTGTTAGAGGTTTTAATACTCTAATACTTAATACTTTTCTCTTATGGGGAGACATTATTCCTTTTACTTTTCCTACTACGTATAGTATTCCACCCAAAAATTTGATACCGCGTTTCACCGGAAATATGTGTTTAGGCCCTCTGAATCCATAAACAAATTTTTAGAAGAAGGCCCGCGCGCGCGTGTGTATGTGTTTCTGTGCATAGCTCACAAACGAAAAGTCGGATAAACACTACTTGGTATTTCCAAAGATGACCAGGAAGATTTTAAAAAAAATCTCCCTCCCAAACTGTCCTTTACCCGGAAGATTTTTCGAAATTTTTTATTTTCTAAAAAATGACTCTAACATTTTGATTAAAATACCATATATTAAAGATATTTACATGACAAAATGTATATCTTGAATTTTCTAAGAATAACCTTGAAGTTTGCTTCATTCGGAAGAAATTCTGTATAATCTTATGTAACTGGTAAACGCTAAGCGATAGACGAAAACGTACTACACAAGAAATGTAATCTCTTTAAAATACATGTAAAGAGTATGGAATTTTAAGGCCAGCATGTAGCGTCCAGTTCTAAAACATTTGACTACCGCTATTCCCTTTATATCTAACAAAATGTTATAAGGTATTTCTGGAAAGTTTTGTGTGGATTAAAATGAAGTAGACAGGAAAATAAATTTCTTAATAATAATTTATATACCCGCTAATAAACGATAGAGGGTAGAGAAAGTTATATGAATGTAACGCATCAGAAAACTTCTTTACTCACTCTCACTCTCACTCTCTCTCTCTCTCTCTCTCTCTCTATCACGTACATAATAAGTAAAGAATGTATTGCACTCCACCCAAAAATTTGATAACAAGTTATATGCGGAAATACATGTTTTGAGGCCCCCTGAATAAAAAATCTGCTGATACATTCACATGACTTTCTTTATCGTCTACCGCTTATTAGTGGGTGTACAAACTATTCTTACTAAAGATTATTTTTCTATCTACTTCATTTTAATCCAAATAAACCTTTGCAGAAGTAGCTATATTACACATTTCGTTATAGATACGTACAAAGGGAACGGCGGTAGTCAAATGTTTAGAACTGGGCGTTATACGCTGTCTTAAAATTCCACGCTGTTTGCATGCAATCGCAAGAAACAATGAATGTTGAAAGGACTAAATAATGACCAAGCAATGAACAATTCGAATCATTAATATCGGATATTTCGGAAATGGCTGATGCCATAAAGAAGTTATTTAAAATAAATCATGTCTTTTAAAGGCGTCTACATTTCTTGCGTGGTAGGTTTTCTTCCATCGCTTAACGCTTACCAGTTATACAAAATTCCTTCCAAATGAAGAGGATTTCAAGGGCTATTTCCAGAACATTCAAGATATAAATTTTATTTTTCATGTAAATATCATTAATATATGAAATTTTAATCAAAATCATTAGAGCCACTTTTTAGAAAATAAAACATTTCGAACAATGCCGCATATAAAGGGTAGTTTGGAGTGGGGGAATTTCTTGAACATATTCGTGTCGCGTCTTTAGAAGGTACTGAACCTAAATACCAAGTTTGGTGTTTATCCGACGTTTCGTTTTTGAGTTATGCTGTTCACAGACATACATGGAGACTCATGGACCTTTTTCTAAAAATGTGATGTGTTACATTCACATGACTTTCTCTACCTTCCATCGCTTATTAGTGGGTAAACAAGCTTTCTTACTGAAGCTTATTTTTCTATCTACTTCATTTTATCCAAATAAATCTTTGCAGAAATAGTTACATTACACATTTCTTTATAGATACAAAGAGAACAGCAACAGCCAAATGTTTAATAACCGGACGCTATATGCTGCCTTAATATTACACACTGTTTCCATGTAATTGCGAGATTGCATTCTAAAAATGTTATATTGGGTGCAGGGATCCTCAAAACCTGTATTTCCGGTGAAATCTCGGTATGGAATTTATGGGTGGAATGCAATACCTTCTCTACCTACTATGTACGTGGTAGAGAAAGTAAAAGGGCATTTTACAGAAAAAGGTTCATGTGTGTGTCTGTATGTGTCGTGAACAGCATAACTCAAAGACGAAAAGTTGGATAAGTACCAACGTTGGTATTTAAGTTCAGTATCTTGCAGAGATGCGACACAAAGATTTTAAAGAAACTCTCCCAACCCCAGCTGCCCTTCTTTACATGGAACATTTTCCGAGAATGTTGATTTTCTAAACCAAGGGTGGCGAAAACGACTTCCTTCCGCGAGTCACCAAATATGCAACCCGCACGGCGTCACTCAGCAGCATGTGAAAATCAAACGGACAGTTGCAGAGAGGGAACATGCGCCTGCGAGTCAAAATAACTTGCGAGTCACGTTTTCGCCACCTTTGTTCTAAACAATGCTCTAACGACTCTGATTAAGATGTCATGCATTAAAGATATTTACATGAGATATAAAATGTAATGTTGAATTTTCTGGGAATAGCTTTGAAGTCCTCTTCATTCGGAAGGAATTTTGTATAGTCTTGTATAACTAATAAACGTTAAGCGAAAGACGAAAACGTACTACACAAAAAGTGTAGATCTGTTTAAAACATACAATTTATTTCAAATAAGTTTTTTTTGTGACAAGCCATTTCTGAGATATCCGTTAGTAATGGTTCGAATTGTTCATTACTTGGCCATTCTCTTGAAGTCCTGTCAACATTCAATTGTTTCTCGCGATGTCATGGAAACAGTATGGAATTTTAAGGCCAGCATATAGCGTTCTCTTCTAAACATTTGACTATCGCTATTCCCTTTGTATGGCGGCGCCGTGGCCGAGTGGTTAGACCGCTCGCCTCCCACCGAGGTCGGCCCGGGTTCAATCCCAGGGACCTGCATGTGGGATTTGTGGTGGACGAAGCGGCGTCTGGGCGGGTTTTCTCCGGGTTCTCCGGTTTCCCCCGCCATTCATTCCACCACTGCTCCACCTTTCCTTTCATTCATTTCACCAACATTTCGTTTCATCTACTTCCTTCATCCCATACCAGGCATCGGGCTGATCACCCATCCTGGATGCTCTGTCTGATCCATGAGTGTCTGCTCCTCGACGGGCCTCTGACCCCAGGCATCCGCCTGTAAGTCCTGGGGGGTGTAAGTCCTACATAAGAGGAGGGTAAACAGATAATGAATGAATGAATGAATGAATATTCCCTTTGTATCTATAACTAAATGCGTAATGCAACAAACGTTTATTTGGATTAAAATATAGTAGATAGAAGAATAAGCTTTGGTAAGAATAGTTTGTATAGCCACTAATAAACGATAGATGTAGAAAAAGTCATGTGAATATATCATATCAGATTTGTTTCGCCCTCCCTCCTGGTCAAGCAAAGAGAACGGAATTTCAAATCCATCAATAGCGACCAGCTCTTAAAAGATTTGACTATCGCTTAAGCGTATGTATTTCCCCAATCCTATTCTACCTACAAGGAAGTATGTAGTAAAACCTTTCTACAAATGTTTAGTTTGATTAACACGCAGTAGATAGAAGAATAAGTTTATTTCTTTCCTTTCTTTATTGAAGTTCTAACGTCCTTTAATCTGGTAGGTCATACCGGACGATGAATGAATGAAGTTGGTGAAATGATGCTCAAATGAACCCGGGGTCCATAGAGCTTAAAGTTACCCGATATTCGTCTTCTCAGGATAAACAAATCTCCCGGGAAAAACTTTATCGGGGTAACTTACCCTAACCGAGATTCGATCTCTAAAGCTCTTGAATATGACGCAGACACTCTACCCCTACACCACAGAAGCGGTCAACAAGCTGTTGTTAGAATAGTTGGCTGAAGAATGTTAGAGAAGGTCATGAATGTAATGCATCAGATTTTTTATTTACTGACAGTATTCTAAGATTATGTCTTAGACACGTTTCTTTTCTCTTTTTAGTGAATTCACTATATTGGTTAAAAATAATCCAGTTTCAGTAGCTTGTAATTAACCTATAACTTTTTAATAAGATATGATACGGTAATTTGTATCACAAATTATTTAAATGTAAATAATGATTGTAATATGAATATGTATTTTTATGTGACATTGATTTCAGATGTTTATTAATTGTAATTATTATTGGTAAATAATAATATACGGCTTTACTGAAACTGTCAATAATAACGCAATAATGCAGCGAGGGGGGTGAGCTGTTTATCATTACTGGGAACAAGGAAGTTACGTAATGTTGGCGCGTTTTCGGTAGAACCTTCTAGAATATTTCCTAAAGCATATGTATTCGTGGTTTTCATTGGATATTAAAATAGACGCTAATGTTGGCGCGTTTTATTAGCCAATAGCAGTTCATTTATAATCTTTAGGGTATCTTGAGGCAGGCGTATAAATAGGGTAGGTTCGAGGTAGCTTGCCCCTCAGTTCATCAAAATTTCGTGTACACTACACCTCGTCAGTCAGTCCTTCAGTTCGTCAAGTTACGCGCAGCAAAATCGTTAAAGATCTAAAATATTATACAGTTAAATATACACAAAGTTGAAGTACGTGAGTTAAAAGTGATAAGTAAGAAGTTATTACAAACAGTTTCAGTTTGGCGAGTATCTAAATCAATATGTAAAAGTGTTAGTGAACGTGTTCGGCAATAAAAATTATAAAACAAATTTTCTTCATCAGTATAATTTCTGGATAAAAGATTCCTTTCCGCTTCACAACCTGTAAGAGATACATGTTCGACCCAAACAGCTAGCTGGAGGACATTTAAAGTGAATTATTTCAAAACTGATGCAAATTGCTACGCCACATGGAGCTACAACCCAAACAAATGAATGACGTCACAAGATGGCTTCAACACTGATGTAAACAACATTACGTAAAGCAATTTCTCTCGCAAATTGGCTCCACAACGTGGGGCTAACAAATACAAAAGCATATTACGTAAACAAGCATCTTCCGCTACAAATTGGCGCCCAACGTGGGGCACGATAACCAGGAAAGGAACAGGATGACCAGAAAAGAAGCATAGTGACCAGGAAAGGAACACGATGACCAGGAAAGGATCAACATAACCAGGAAGGGGCGAATGCAGCAGTGAAATGATCTACAAGACGCAGATTCCAGAAACAACAGGGAGGACAGACTACATGGATAATTGGACATCGTAATTCCGAGATTACAAGGCAACAGGGAAATTCAAACTACAGGACGACAAAACTACGCAGATTCATCGAAGCGACATACAAACCTAGGAGAATGGGGCAGAAAAGCTGGACATCAAAGTAACAGCAACAGACAGCATCAGAAAGGTTAGAGTATCTTAATTTTTTTTTAGAAAAAAAAGGGTAAACAAATTTAAATGTTACTTAGGAGTGGTAGGATAATAAAAACAATGGCTGCTAGTAATACAGAAGAAATAATTATGGAGGGAGATAGTGTAACAGTTAGCTGTGATCCAATACAGGTTGCAGAAAATAGCCCAGATTTTTTAGGATTTGAAGATGAAAATGTTAGTGCAGAAAGTGAGAATAGAATAGCAGGAAATGTTAATTTTGATGTTAGTATGATGATGGAAATGCTGAGAAATATGAATGAGAATATGGAAAAGAATAATAGGGAAATGAGGGAAGATATGCAAAAGAGTCATAGGGAATTAAGGGAAGATCTTAGTAAGAAAATAGATCAAAATAGGGAAGATATTATTAAGAGTGTAGAACAAAAAGTAGATCAGAGTTATGAGAAATTGAGAGAAGCTATAAACAAAGATCATAGGAAATTAATGGAAAATATTGGTAGGAGTAATGAGATATTAGAGCAAAAAGTAGATCAAAGCAGTGAAGAAATTGAAAAGAAAGTTATGAAGCTAGATAGTAGTATGCCAGAAATGAGAGATGAAAATGAGGAAGTAATAGCAAGTGAGATAGGAGAAGTTTCAAAGAAAATGCTAGACATGAGCAGGGAAAGAGATAACAAAGAAAGTGAGGTTAATACTAAAAGTGAGGTTAATGTAGAATGTACAGAGTTAGGAAGTCAAATGAGTAGTATTTCAAGTGAGATAATAGAGATAAAAGAGGTTATGAATGTAGATGTGAATCAGGCGCAAGTTAATCTCAGAGGGGAAATATCAGAAATACAGAATGAGTCAGTAATGCAAAGAAATAAATTGTACCAAAATGTTCAAAATGAAAACTCCAGTCCAGTACAGTTTAGTACAGATTTGTCAGAGTATTCTCAAATTAAAATGATAGCAGAAGAATTGAAAATGACAATTGTTAAAAGATGTATTGTTCAAGAAACTGTAGATTGTTTTCAAATGTTATCATGTGATGAAATTTCAAATGAATACAAGAGGTTATTCATGAACAAAAATTTGAAGGTTAGGATACGGCTACGAGTAATGTTTAGCCACACACAATTTGATCCAGGAGGGTAAATGGCAATGAGATGTAAAGTAAATGCTGGATAGTTAAAGACGAAATGCAGAGCAATGTATTGGAACGTAAGAGGGTTAATTATTTATATGTCATTTGAAAAGAGAAATAAAAAAAAAAAAAGAGAAATGTTTAAAAAAAAAAATTTAAATTTTTAGTAACTGTAACAACATTTGAAAATTAAGAATGCAAAGATTGTAACTTAATATGATATTAAATTAAAAAGTACGTAAATACAATTCCAAAAGTATTGTTAAAATAATAATAAATTCAGAACAAAAAGAAAAAAAAACAAATACTTATGTAGCAAACAGAGAAGGTGAAACATTGCCTAGATTTAAGAGATGTAAATATTTGTATAGAGGGTGAATATTTTGGTAAAAATGTGTAATAATTACAAAATTTCTTGAACGCATAAATTTTAGTCAACAATATAAGAGTGTAAACAATTTGGTAGCAGTGATTAAATAATTTAGGGTACAGTATTTGCTATAAAAATTGTAATGTCAGATTAATGTCTAAACAAATTAAACCAGAGCCAGTAAGTAGTGGCGAAAAAAAAAAAAAAGGAAAACATATCATGTGTTAAATGCGTGTGAAGTGTTAAGTGAAAGTGATAGCGTGTGTTCCAAGATTTAGGAGACTAAAAACACAATTATAAAATTTCCAAACAAGTTATAAATATTTATAATTATGTTTCTAGTGGGGCATATGATGCGGTAATTTGTATCACAAATTATTTAAATGTAAATAATGATTGTAATATGAATATGTATTTTTATGTGACATTGATTTCAGATGTTTATTAATTGTAATTATTATTGGTAAATAATAATATACGGCTTTACTGAAACTGTCAATAATAACGCAATAATGCAGCGAGGGGGGTGAGCTGTTTATCATTACTGGGAACAAGGAAGTTACGTAATGTTGGCGCGTTTTCGGTAGAACCTTCTAGAATATTTCCTAAAGCATATGTATTCGTGGTTTTCATTGGATATTAAAATAGACGCTAATGTTGGCGCGTTTTATTAGCCAATAGCAGTTCATTTATAATCTTTAGGCGTATCTTGAGGCAGGCGTATAAATAGGGTAGGTTCGAGGTAGCTTGCCCCTCAGTTCATCAAAATTTCGTGTACACTACACCTCGTCAGTCAGTCCTTCAGTTCGTCAAGTTACGCGCAGCAAAATCGTTAAAGATCTAAAATATTATACAGTTAAATATACACAAAGTTGAAGTACGTGAGTTAAAAGTGATAAGTAAGAAGTTATTACAAACAGTTTCAGTTTGGCGAGTATCTAAATCAATATGTAAAAGTGTTAGTGAACGTGTTCGGCAATAAAAATTATAAAACAAATTTTCTTCATCAGTATAATTTCTGGATAAAAGATTCCTTTCCGCTCTACAACCTGTAAGAGATACATGTTCGACCCAAACAGCTAGCTGGAGGACATTTAAAGTGAATTATTTCAAAACTGATGCAAATTGCTACGCCACATGGAGCTACAAACCAAACAAATGAATGACGTCACAAGATGGCTTCAACACTGATGTAAACAACATTACGTAAAGCAATTTCTCTCGCAAATTGGCTCCACAACGTGGGGCTAACAAATACAAAAGCATATTACGTAAACAAGCATCTTCCGCTACAGATAATAAAATCTTCCGCGTTGGAAGGCCTGGTCTGGATAAAATTGTTTACACTGACGTTTCGGTCAACTCTTTGATTACCCTTTGGAAGATGACAACCAAAGAGTTGACCGAAACTTCGGGTGTAAACAATTTTACCTATAGACCACAGCCTTCCAGCCCGGAAGATTCTACTATTTTGCTTAACTTCGACCGTAAAAGGCTTTTCACTTATTTACATCTGTTCAGCTTTTCTCCATGATCCATTGCCTTCATTCAGTTACGATCTAATGTGATAATTGTTGAACGAAATTGCAAGTCAAGCGTGTAGTGTTCTGCAAATAAGTTCGTATCTGATTGCATCCGTGGTCGAGTGGTGGTTTTTCAATTCAGAGGTCCCGATTTGGATTCCAGGTAAAGGTGGATGAATTTTTCTTTGACTACTGTCTACATTGTCTACCTTCCGCAGAGCTGAAATATGCCTG
Source organism: Deroplatys truncata (assembly GCA_030765065.1). Lineage (NCBI taxonomy): Eukaryota > Metazoa > Arthropoda > Insecta > Mantodea > Mantidae > Deroplatys > Deroplatys truncata. Next base: position 124,691,786 of record CM060978.1, read on the forward strand.
AGTGTGTTTCATTGTTAACGTTGGGAGAAAAGAAACGAAGAAGTTTACAGTTAGCGAGTTGTGACACCATCACTTGTTTCTCAAGTCAAAGCTACCCTAGATGTCCATAGAAGTTAAAGAGAGCTGCACAAATGAAATATTTGAAAACATCGCAAAGAGAAATACTGTAGTATTTGGTCTGTACTCATCCTCATGCAATCTGGTTCGAAAGTGAAGCTTTCTCTTAATAGTTTTGGGATGTTAAGGGCTAATTTGGGTTCTTTTCCTACGTTAACAGTACCCTCCAAACTAAATACAACTAAAATCTAATAGGCGGTCTGAGTGGATCAGTTGGTTAGGCGCTGGCCTTCTGATCCCAACGTCACGGGTTCAAAGCCGGCCCACACCGATAGCTTTTAAGTGTGCTTAAAAGCGAGAGTCCCAGATCAGTAGATTTACTAGCATGTAGTGATGGGCAGCCGAATATTTTACACAATCGATTATTAAACGACAGTTTTCATTCGGTTTGACATTCTATAAACATGTTGAACTATAGTAGCAGTGAAAGCTGTTTTCATTCCATAGTCGCACAGTAGATTCCACGTAGTATTTGGTTCTGCGTTGTTTTTAAATGATATTCGCAGCACAGACGTAAGCATGCTGTTAATGTTGTCCTGAAACCGAATTTTGGCCGAAAAGTTGTAATAGTTCAGTAATCAATGTACTTGAATATGTACATTACACAGTTATTAAGTTTTTAGTTGAGTATGAATAAATTAATGCATATTAAATCCAAACATGTTATTCAGTTTTTGTAACCGTAGTTTACTCAGATTTGTCGCAGCATTTTTCTCTTGTTGCTCTTTAACTGAAGTTATAATAAATGGTTTACAAGATTTAATACCATTTATTTGCAAAATTCACAATGCAGTGCCAATAAGAAAAAATTATTACTAAATGATGCAATGCTAGAGAGATGTTTTTATTCTTTTTAACGGATCCCTAGAGTAGTCAAATGAATGGCATTTGAAGTAAAGCTATATCATTAATTCGTTTTGTAGAGTATTAAAACTTGAACAGTAGTAACAGCGCCAATACACACAAAATTATCAAAACAATATTTCTCTATTTATACTTAGCATTGCACCACACCCACATTATTTCCTCCAACATTCACCATATGCTATTAGAAGCTAAATTAATTAACCAATTAATGATTAATTTTAATTTAATTAACAAGTTTTCAGTGAACCATGGCTCTGGCCTGTTGATATCTAACAGATTATTATTTATGATCGATTCATATCATGATGTATTTTCTGTGCTTTTAATTGTATAATAATTATTTATAAAACTAATGAAATGTAAGCATCAATACCACTCGAATGTGTTTTGCAAGAAACTTATGAGGCGTAAGTTGAGCTCTGTAGTTATATGAGAGCGATAATTATGCTCATTCCACTAATTTATACGAGAATATTTAATAATGACTATTTACCTTATCTGCGTTCATGATACGTTCCTGGATTTATAAATAACATCATCATTCAATATATATTGTGATACTCTGTAATTCAATGTAAATCAAAGCTAGTTAATATTATTCCGTCAATCATAATGCAGTTGGTCTAGAAGCAAAGAGCTAAATTAACGGTATTAATTATTTACAACAATACAATGGTATAGCGTATCTGGAATCAAGAAAAATCGGAATTCGTTCTGAATAATGAGTGATTTTGAAGAAAGTATCCCTCCCTAGAATATTCTTGGTCAGAAAGATAATGCAATAACTCAGAGTTATTAGGGAAATTCTACTTAAGAATCATCTGATATTTAAGTATTCAATGTGATGTTAATGTCTGTAATTAATAATATAATGTTGATGGAATGTTAATAATCATCTGGTATTCATTATTTTATTGCAAGGAATGTGATATAAATGTAATAATAATAATAATAATAATAATAATAATAATAAGTATATTTTGTAGGAGTATTTTAGAATATTAAGGATGGCATATATGTATATTAATTCATTGCCATGGTGATATGACGTTAAATAAGTACTTAGTTATTACTAAGTGCTCGTGGATAGATACATAAAACACATTGTGCGAAAGTATCGGGTGAGCGAACCGAATGAGATGGCTCCGCAGTAACGTGTCCGGGTTCGATTCCCGGTGGCCGTCCACTATGTCCATGGGTTTCTCGTGGTTTTCCCTGGTCGGCATAGGCCAATGCTGGAGTGATTATCACGGATTTCCTCCCCCCCCCATTTCTTCTCATTTCATTTCCCTCTTTCATGTTTCAGGTTAACTTCGTGGCTGTGGTTCGGTCGGTGTCGGGCAGATGACGCAGAAGCTTGCTAAAGGGAAGCCTGTCGAGCCTCCCTGCTGGGTCGGCCGTGTTCCCCCTGTCCCACTAGAGGGATGTCTCCGAGCGATCCTCCCGTGACGGGTGGTCAAACCTGGAACTCCTAGATAGCTCTGCGCGCCTCTGTCGACTTGCGCTGTTCTGCTATGCAGCCCATACGTCTCCTGCGGTTCCCTCACCTCATCCGTTCCTTCCGGGGGTGTATGCACAAAAGATCCATTGAGGCCGAGGTGATAGGTGTCCCCTCCGTCAACTGGCCATAGTCATAGCCATCGGGTGGGCAATCCTTGGCGGGACCGGTTTCGCGGAGTGCGGTCGGCCGGCGAGTTGGTTGCTGCGTCGGCGATGGGGGTCACAGGAAGTCCGCAGTAAATGTAGTACGGTTTGCCGCATAAATCATTTGTAATACAAATAGCATAAGCACTTAAAAAGGGAAGTAAATTACTCGCGTATATCAAGCAAGGAGATGTTGGAACTGCCTCTTTTCGTTGTTCAAGCATTTCTGGCACCTGCTTTGGAAATTGCCCGTTGCACTCTGCAGTTCCCTAAGAAACGGCAGAATTTTCTTGACGCATGTTATTTTTAAGTTCATCTACAGTGTGTGGATTTGTTTTGTAAACTTTCTCTTTTAAAGCCAGAAATGCTTCAACAACGAAGGAAGGTAGTTCTCAAACATCTCCTTCTTGATATATGTAAGTAGTTTACTTTTCCTTTTAAGGTTTATGTTATAACTTACGCGACAAATCGTGCTATATTTTCTCGGACTTCCTTTCAGCCGCACCACCAACGCAGCAACCAACTTGCGGCCGGCTGCACACGCGAAACCGGTCCCGTCAAGCATTGTTCACCCCGTATTTTCAGTTTCATTTGCGCACTGCGTTTAATGCTCTTGCATTATCCATAGTGTAGAATGATCGGCTACAAATGTCTTTCTGGGTTTCCTTCCGTGAGCCACCGATATCGATTTCAACGATATTTTAACATTTACTTCAGAAAATCCTATCGAAGTAGATACGGCATATTCATTTTGTTACTGTTGGGAAATTTGAGAATGTTTCCATTTATAGGTCAATAAATATGTCCAGGCAATGGTACGAAAAGACAATGGAATAAATTAAATTGGGGGTTTATGGCCAGCATTATTTTTGCAATAAATTAACTCTGTATTTCACACTCTTTAGAAATATTTACTGAACTACATTTTAAGTTCCAACAATTTTGCTAGGCTTTGTTAGTTTCGTTCATTGCGGTCATTCGTGACATAGCCGACATCGCATGATAACGTGCTACCACAGCCCCAAACAAAGATCACGCACACAAATTTCATTATGTAAGTCATATCTAGAATAGTCTCTAATCATAAAGATTCGCCATACAACCCTTTATGTGCCAATAAATTATTTACAGCAAGTAAAAAAAGAAGACCTACTGCACTGCTGGATTGCATTCTCAAAACTTCTATCTGTGAAAGGCGACAGAACATTTGAAAGCCCTTATGGTCCTCAATGGTGATTGATAAACAAACAGAGGATTCTTGTTCAGAGAAACGCATATGAACCATTCTTGGAAGACTGGAAAAACCAATGATATTATGTTCCAAGATTGTCTCCTTACCATAAATATAATAGATAGGTAAGACTGTAAATTTATATTCTCTGTTTATCCGAATTAAGGTCCACAGAGTTTATTTTGAAGTTTTCCATCGCTTTTAGCAGTTTTCTTATACAATTATGAAGCTATTTTTAGCCACTCGTTTTCTTGGATTCCTTCTGCTGCTATTTTTAGGGTGATCCTATGACCAGGAGGTGTCCATTAACCGGGTAGGTCATATCGGACGATAATGAAGAATGCAATGGATTCAAATGAGATTGGGGTCTCTAGAGCTCGAAGTTACCCAATCATCTTCTCAGGATAAGGGAGAACCCCGGAGAAAACCTCATCGAGATAAATTATCCTAACGGAGATTCGGACTCAGTACCTCTTAAACGTGAGGCAGATACGCTACCGGTAGTTTACTTTCTTCAATGTACAATTGAATTAAAATTAAATTGAGTTTTATTTATGGACGCTCTTTAACTACTATCGTCCTTAGCGTCCCATTCTATATTGGGCGTGAAAGACCGGAAATTTTGCTCAGAGGCCTGTTTATCAGGCTTGAGGTTCTTTTACGTGCACGGGACACGGGACCACCGGCTTTACTTCCGAAGGAAGCCGTGCTAAGGATTTGTACGCCCGAAAAAGTCCATCACCCTCCGCCGGGTTTGAACCCGCGACCTTGGGCTAGCTAGAGGCTAGCACGGCACCACTAGTCCACGGAGAACGACAATGTACAGTTGAGATATTAATATGTAGGTATGTATGTATCCAAAGTAAAAGGATTATTAACATGGAACATGACAACCTCAGACGAAGAAATATTAAGGCAGTTTGAAAGAAACACGTTTATAAGAATTTATGGACAAGCTAGAGATGGAAAAAAGAGAAACAAGATATTGTAAGATTTTAAACGGCACAGGCAATAAGATGACTATGGCATGTGCATAGAATGGATAAAAATAAGATCAAAAAATAATGTTAAAAGGAAGGCTCTAATCTGGAAGGAAAAATGAAGACTAAAGATGAGATGATTAGATAATTAATATCAGATTTATGGAAAATAGAGTTAGAGGATGGAAAAACAAGACAGAAGATAGCAATGGAAGAAAATAGAGCAGAAGGCAAAACCCCAACAAGAGTCGTAGAACCAAGAGTTATCTGTAACAAAGGGCAAGAATGATGGAAAGTTTGTTAAAAAGGAGTTGTAGAACCAAGAGCTATCTGTAGCAAAGGGCAAGAATGATGGAAAGTTTGTTAAAAAGGAGTTGTAGAACCAAGAGTTATCTGTAGCAAAGGGCAAGAATGATGGAAAGTTTGTTAAAAAGGAGTTGTAGAACCAAGAGCTATCTGTAGCAAAGGGCTAGAATGATGGAAAGTTTGTTAAAAAGGAGTCGTAGAACCAAGAGCTATCTGTAGCAAAGGGCTAGAATGATGGAAAGTTTGTTAAAAAGGAGTCGTAGAACCAAGAGTTATCTGTAGCAAAGGGCAAGAATGATGGAAAGTTTGTTAAAAAGGAATATAAAAGTAGTTAAATTTTAAGTAGTTATTGAAGGGCAGCGGCCAATATCGGGTTACTATTCGACATTGCCGCCAGCTGGCATCCGTGATTGGGAGAGTCATTAAAAACATACAAACAAGCCAGCGTCATCGGTCACCTTTTTGCAATGCTCTTAACAACAATGCATTAAAAACGCACCGAAACCGCTGTATTCACTCAAACAGCAGATTACGAATGTATGATCGGAACACAATTGTGTGCCTACGTCAGAAGTCAAATACATCTCCTACTGCTCTGTGTATGTGTGGGGGGGGGGGTTGCGCGCACGTATGCGGGGCAGTATTCTTTGAACTTTTAAATTGCTACACGCTTGTTTATAAGAACAATATGCCGTTAGTCTGTGCAAGGATTGTGGAAGGAGAAACTATTCCTTCCCTTACTTGTTCTACTGCTTTTTGAGCTCTCCATTAAATAATAACGGCTATTCGTTAAGATATTTGATTTTATGTAGAGGATACTGTTTATGCTTTCACAACGGTCTGCACTTCTATGGATAATTCGGACAATATATCTGAAACTAGCCTGCAACTCTCTCCTTTATTCTACCAAATACCTCCGGTTCCTTACTCAGCCTTAATAAGTGCTGCTTTCTGAGTTTCGTATAAAGGTGAAGTTACAGGGGTCTTTTTAATCACAGAATTGCAGAGGTCATATTTTTATTTACTTAATTTCGAATAGAAGTTTTGAGAACTTTAAAAAAACTTATGGCTTATTTTATTTTGATGGTCTATTTTCAAAAAGAAGATATTTTAAAAGCTTTGTGTATGAGAGACTTTGCTAAATAGTTTCGCTTTCCTCAAATTGGCAGCTACTATTTATGTTTTCCCTTTCTTTTTTAATTAATGTACTATGTACCACTTATGTGCATACTGTAATTTCAAACATATTTTATCCACATTTATTTATTTATTTATTTATTTATTTATGAAAATAATGAAATTCAACAGAGTATGAGATTAAGTATTTAATGCCCCAAGAACTGAAAGTGTTTTACGGATTCTTTTCGTAATCCCGCAACTCATGCGTAAAACCACATTTTAAACCCTTGTAACCTAAATTACTATCATGGCTGTTTTCCCTGTATCCTGGATATTATATCTGCCCGTAACATCGTATATTTTCCTAATTTCAAACTTGTTATGGCATTTCTATAACCAAATTTTGACTTAATTGTAAGATAAAGCATTATTAACCTAAGTAAAATAGACAATTTCACAAACTATTAAAAATAAACGAAATTAGGTAAACATTTATTGGTGCTTAAGTTGGTAAAAGCCCCACGCTCATTGCGAGCTCAACTGTGCAGGCACATTCGATACACGGAATGTACCATCTTTTAAATCTGGTAAAATAATTCTCAAGCAAATAAGAAGTATTTGTCCATATATTATCAATCAAGTACTTCACTTATTTACTATAAAATAGCCTGGAAGTGAATAAAGATGATATTTTATTCATGTAACTTTCGTTACTGCCTTCCTTTCTTTACTTGTAAAATTACTAATTGAGTTTTCACATGGTTTGTTCACATACTGGTGAAAAAAGCGCCTTTGTGAATACTATATAACTTTATAAGATCGTAGAGTACCGAAATGAGACGTAGCATAAAATGAAATATTAATTATTGATTGCGTTTTTGTGAACTAAGTGGTTGCAATCATGGTGCGGAAAACGTTGGAAAATAGTACAGGGCTTATGGCAACGGCGTTGTAACATGTCAAGAGATAAGTGCAATATCATTCATTTAGTTTTTTTGCACACGGAGAAAATAAGTTTTGCAACAGTAGCTGCGCAGTGCTCCACTGGTACTCATTTGTTCCTGCTTTCCCTTTTCCATTTGAACTTATTTCACTTTGCACTATACAAAGCGCACCTTGTACAGGATGGGCGCACGTTCGGTTTGGCATCATTGGCGTGCTGTTCCATCCGATGTGCTAGATTCATTATAATATTATAAAGCTAAATCCGCCATTGTAAGAGCGAAGTACCATTTGGATTCTTCATAACACAATTCGCTTAAAACCTTAGATAAAAAATGTTTCTATAGCATTTCAAATTAAATTCCAAGTTGCATACAAAGTGTATGTGCAGTAAACATTATAAGTATAACCTATATACACTGTGCTATTTTCTTAACGTTAGCCACCATAGCTTTAGATACGAGAAATTATGAATATAAAATTCTTCTTGTCTAAAGCAGCAATCCGAGTTTTAGGGCGATTTGGACCTACTTAGAGTATGCTCTACTTCCGTTGTAAATCACTATTAAAGTTAACACTCTATGACTTCCATATGAGAGTGACTTCAGTATTTCACTCCTTTCAGATGATGATAATAATACAGTCGAACTTGGCTGGTTCGAAGTTGAAGTTACTAAGAAAAAATCGAATTATTGAAGATTTCGAATTACAAAAGTTTGATTTTTTATTTTTTTTAAAAATTAAAACAGGTCTAAATTAAATGAAATTATAGGAAGGACAACATTACACTGTGTACTTACAGTTTTGTGATGTTAAAATTCAGATTCAGTTCAGATTCAAAGTTTTTAAAAGAAACTTGATATCTTTGTTTGTTTTTTAGCATTTAACCTTTGATTCACACAAAACACTTCTAGTTTATTGAGTTTATTACTTACAATGGAACATTGTTTCATTCACATTTTGTTGTCCCTCAACATAACACCTTAATTGTTGTAAGTGATCCAAGGCTTCAGCAATTGTAGGAATTGTTTTCACGGGCTGTTCTGGTTCTACTTCAACTGAAGAAAGGTTTCAGTTTGTGTGTTCATGACGTCGCCCAAAAAGTCCGCGTCGGTTAGCTCCCCACAAACTGCCAATTCATCATCCATGTGCACAAAATCCTCATAGAGAACACCAGTTTCAGAATTTACATTTTCCCAGTATTCAAGTGTAGGCACAATCGTTTCATTTTCTTCACGAGCTTCAAGTCCAATATGACAGAAGCCGGCCTTTCGGAAACAGTTGGCTATGGTGCTTGGTTTCACTTGGCCCCATGCACTGCTACACATACGAGCTGCTTCAAGCACATTTACAATTTTGAATTTGTCACTTTTGTCCACATTCGCTTCTAACTTACTGCACGGGAACTTATTTGCTGCAAACGTAGCAGGTAGACAATGGACTGAGTGCAGTGTTCACAATGAAAAGTCCTTGTAAGAGGCTAGGGGCTGGCAACAAGTTCCTAGAATTGCACAAAGAAGCTTGAGTAACCAACATTCTTTACCAGCAGGAGAGGGAATTACAATATGATGCATTTCCTGGAATTTATCCAGCAATTTGACGAACTTATAATTTTTTCAGTCATTCTCGTTGAAGATTATATCGAATTATCCAAAAGAAATATCGATTTACAGAAGGTTTTTTAACATTGCTTTGTATAGGAATGTCAATGGACCATGATAAAAGCTCGAATTATCCATAATTTCGAATTAAAAACGTTCGAATTAATCAAGTTCGACTGTAATAATAATTGCAATGAATAGAATACTCCTTTGGATTTGTTCTAACAGTGAAATGTTATATCCGTGACAACCGGAATGTGTCAGTTTTTGAAGTGCCGTCACCATTCAGTGGTTTACCACGATGTCATAGAGAGAGTATGAAATTTCAAGGCCAGCATATAGCGATCTGGTTTTAAATATTTGACAATCTCTTCAGTTTCGTGTATTCACCTTGTTCCTACAACGGAATATGCCATGAAACTATTTCTGCAAACGCATATCTTGCTTTATATGAAGTAGATGGAAAAGAAGCTTTTGCAAGAGTAGTTTGTAGAAACTATGTAAAAGTAAAGGGTTGTGGGTAGAGGAAGTCGTGAGAATGCAAGATACCAAAATTTTTTCTCGAGCTTTCTCTTAGCTTCGTAAGACGAACTATGAACTCATTGGAACCCGGAGTCATTTGAGCAACATTCCGTCCTTTTTATTCACCATCTCCGCAGACCTAAGTTATTAAGGATCAAAGAACACATACACACACACGCACTTTCCTCCAGATACGCCCTTGCTGATTATACTTGTCGCTTATGAGGCAGTGTTTCTCATGAAGCATGTCATATTTCTTGAAAGTGGCTGTGTTCGCTTTGGCATTATAGAATATAAAAGACACGGAAAAGACGCACGCAAATGTTGAAATATTCACAGAATGTAACTCTTGAAAGCTGCGCAATCGATTATTGGTTAAAGTCAGTCATAAACGAGAAGTAGGTCAGACGCCTTTCTTGTGCTCTGTGAATTCTACATTTTTTCCAACATATTCCCAGCAGTGCGGAGACACGGAATGTGTGTATACAACGAGCTGTGATAAACCGAATGAAATAACCACGGCTTAAAAGAAACAAAAAACTGCAGCAATAACTGCTACTGACTGGGAAATAATGCTCTGCCGCATGCTGGTATTGGCTTATGAACAAAACCTGTCAAGGTCTTTTTAATAATTCAATTACTGCTGTTTCTTTAACTACGTGTGCTTTTGCAGGAGTCACTCTACACAGCCCAGTTATCAAGGAAATCTAAATGATTCCGTTTGCTAAGCCCTCTTGTTTTGTCTCTGATACTCTGCACTATTTTCCCTATTCACTGTCGTTTAGTTTCATATGTCTTCTATATTTTTACAAAAGTTTATTTTTCTAGCTACTTCATGTTGAGATAAGCGTTTGCAGAAATAGTTTCATTACGTATTTCATTGTTGATATGTACAAGGGGAATACAGGAGGTTGAAGCGATAGTCAAATATTTAAAAAAGGAAAGCGTTAAGTGCCGGCTTTGAATTTTCAAAGAATGGTCCCGTAGCACTTAAAGAATGTATAACCTATTGTAAAATTTAAACCAATAATAACAAATATTTCGGAAATACTTAATGCCACAAACATTTCTTGACATTAATTGTGCACTTATACGAAATAGAATTTTTCGTTTAGAGAGTATTTATCCAGCTGTTAGGGTTTGTCAGTTATAAGAAATTCATTCAGAATGAAGAGAACTTCACAGGATATTTGCAGAAAACATAGGCACATCTTATTAACCATGCAAATATCTTAAACATATGGTATTTTAATCATAATCGTTAGAACCATTTTTGAGAAAATCCAAAATAACGTAAAGTTTGCATGCAAATCGCAGCTTGGGGTGGGCGAGTTTTCTTTAAAATCTTCCTGTCTCCTGCTTGGAAGAACTTACTTGTAAGTACCAAGTTTGGTGTTTATCCAACATTCAGTTTTTGAGTATGCTGACCGCCGACATTTGAAGAGGGTCGTAAAGAGTAATAGGCAGACATCTATCCAGACCATCACACAGGAATTCCAAACTGCATCAGGATCCACTCCAAATACTATGACAAGCGTGAGGTGAGAAACCTTGGATTCCATGGTCGAGTGGCTGCTCATAAGCCACACATCACGCAGGAAAATGCCAAACGACGCCTCGCTTGGTGTAAGAAGCGTCAACATTACACGATTGAACAGTGGCAAAACGTTGTGTGGAGTGACGAATCACGGTACACAATGTGGCGATCCGATGGCAAGGTGTGGGTATGGCGAACGCCCTGTGAACGTCATTTGTCAGCGTGTGTAGTGCCAACAGTGAAATTCGGAGGTGGTGGTGGTGGTGGTGGTGGTGTTATGGTGTGGTCGTGTTTTTCCTGGAGGGGGCTTGCACCCCTTGTTGTTTTGCGTGACACGATCACAGTGCAGACCTACATTGATATTTTAAGCACCTTCTTGCTTCCCACTGTTGAAGAGCAATTCGGGGATGGCGAATGCATCTTTCAACACGATCGAGCACCTGTTCATACTGCACGGGCTGTGGCGGAGTGGTTACACGACAATAACATCCCTGTAATGGACTGTCCTGACTTGAATCCTATAGAACACCTTTGGGATGGACTTCGTGCCAGGCCTCACCGACCTACATCGATACCTCTCCTCAGTTCCGCAATCCGTGAAGAATGGGCTGCCATTCCCCAAGAAACCTTCCAGCACCTGATTGAAAGTATGCCTACGAGAGTGAACGCTGTCATCAAGGCTAAGGGTGGGCCAACACCATATTGACTTCCAGCATTTCCGATGGAGGGCGCCACGAACTTGTACGTCATTTTCAGCCAGGTGTCCGGATACTTTTGATCACGTAGTGTAGCTCCTTGCTGTGCTGGATCAAGAGAAGCTGATCTTTACTAAATTTGAGTGACCCGGGCTTAATGTTAACTATTGCACTGGCAGCAGGCAATGTGTTCGTATCCACATGTATGCAAATTACGTGGAAACCATTTCACTTAAAAGTACCGAGACAAAATACTATGTGATGATCAGTAGAGCACCTGGCTGCTGTGCGAGGTGTTTCGGGTTCGATTCCCGGCAGAGGGTGAGAATATTTCTCTAGCCAAGGTCATTCCTTATTCTCTCTAGAGTCTGTAAGTATGAATGAGAGAGAGAGTGTATGTGTATGTGCGTGTGCATGTGTGTGTGTGTGTGTGTGTGTGTTTGTGGTGGTAATATAATGTATAAAACTCGAAGAAATCCAGAAATCCGAAGACAACTGTATACGAGTTAACACCATTGCCGATAGGCAATATGTTCCAAAGGTAAAAGGCCGCTGATATGACCTTTGCAGTTAAAGGCGGATTATAAATGGTACAAAAAGCAAAACAAAACAAAACAAAAAAAAAACACTATGATTATCAGCTTTCGGTTATACACCACAGTAACAGGCACCCGAGGTCGCGCGTTCAAATCCGGCGGAGGGCGATGGATTTTCTCAGGCGTAAAAATTCTTAGCGTTGCTTCCTTCAAAAGAGAAGTAAAGCCGGAGGTCCCGTGTCGTAGATTTACGGCACGTAAAAGAACAATAAAGAAGCCCCCGAGCAAAGATTTCCGGCCTTTCACACCCAATATAGAATGGGGCGCTAATACCATAAGTAGTTAAGAGGTCCATAAATAAATCTCAATTTAATTTCCAGTAACAGGCGTGGTATATTTGTCTCAGTTTTCTCGCTTTCAAAATGTTGAGAGTTTGATACTCATTGAAATTCTATTACGGCAAAAGTTGTAGAAAAACCGATTCGAAGTTTGCTCCAAATGTTTTTGAAAGTGAAATTAAAAGTCGCATATGCTTTTTAACTGCTCTTTGTATATATTTTGGAAGTATCTGTTCAGCGCGTGGAATAGGCAAATTTTAAAATAATGTTCACTTTTTTTCTTGAGAATGTCTAATCAGAATTTTAAAAAGTAGAAATCAGTTTTAAACGCGTACATTATAAAATCATTTCAAAATTATAAACCCTCATTTTTTCAGAAAGTTTGGTAAAAGCAACCCTTAAAGCACATTACATTAATCATATAATTTGTAATTAATTGGAAAGTACTTAAATGTAACGTTCTAAATTGGTATTTTTTTTTCCAGTTTGGAACATGTCAAGTTTTCAGAAACTTTTGGATACTTTTGGTAACTATAAAAGATAGGAGCTTTATCGATCCCTAGCCTTAAAATACGTATGCAGAACTGAAGGCGTACGAATCAGTCATTGGTCACATAGTAATCATGGGCTCTATTCCCGCGGGGTGTAATCATGGATTTTCTCCATTTACACTCTTACGAGTGCCAAATGGCCTAGGGTTCGCTTAACCTCCAAAAGAAATGAACACCAGAAGGAGGTCGGGTGGTTAAGTGAGAAGCTGGTTGTAGGTTTGACTCCATTCTCTATTGCAGGGAATGGAAACTGTTTCGCTGCCATCCCTTTAGCTTTTATGCTCGTTGGGTAGATTAAATTCTCCCATCTAGCGGATTTTACATAGAACAAAACTCTTGAAGCACGAATATGTAATTTGAGTACCTACAAGTTGAAGTGTGTCTTCTCTCACAAAATCTATACATTAATTGAGACTGGATTATTATTGTCGGGCTCAAAATCTACATATATGTAGGAGTGGATGCTAAGTTGTCACACAGGGGCAATGTAGAAAAGTTGATTCTGAACATGATTCAGATGAAATGGGACATATAAAATAATTTTTAGGTGTTTGCTCTATCATCTACTTGAAAACCCGCAGCTCTGCTCGCGTTATTTCGTTAAATAGGGAGACTATTCTCTCTTTCTCTGTCACTTTTTCACTATCTCCATCTCTTCTTTCTTTCTTTCTTTCTTTCTTGCCCTTGCCTCCCTCTCCCTACATCTTCGTTTACGTTTCTTTCTTTTCCCTCTCCACCTCTCATTTTTTACTTTCTCCCTTTCCTTCTCTCTGTGCGATTTGCATATCATAATGTTTTGACAACCGGTAATGAAAAGTATTTTTCCTGGGGTGTTAATAGACATTAAAATATTTAGGAAGAGAAAACAAGAAAGGAAGGAAAAAATGTATTGAAATAAAATAATAAAGAATTCAACATGTTCGTATAATTCGAGTAACCGTAGTATTCGAACATTAGAGTATGATCGCCGAATGTATATTAACTTTGACTTATTACGTTTGGCAATGTTTGAGTGTGATAGTGTTATAACTTATAGTAAATAAATTCATGCTGAATCTTTAAAGTTGTTTTATTTCAATACACAACGAAGAAGGGGATAAAGGAGGAGAGCCCCATCCGCTCACCGTCATAACTGAAAGAGGAGTGGAACAAAGGTTGCTCACAATAATGCGCCAGTTCCCTGTGTTTACTTGGAATTGGTTCATTCAGTTCTGCAACTCTTTTAACGCACGAAGAGACATCTGCACAAGTGAAAGTAACTGCTGGGGCACCTGGTAGCTCATATTTAATGGGAAAACAAATCTGATGTGTTACATTCGCATGACTTACAGGGAACAGGGTATACAACAGAGGCGGACGCACTGTGACCTGAGATGTATTGCGGCTACCACCCCCATAAGAAACCACAGCAAGCTACAGGCAGACAGAACAGAGAGACGCGGAGGTCCCTAACAGCTCCCGGCTCGAAGACCCTACCACTACTAGAGCTGTCCAGAGAGGGTGAAGAACGACCGGTCAACCAAGAAATCCTCTGGTCCATAGGGAATACTGTTTCCTTTGAGCAAGCATCCGCGCTATCTGTCCGACTGTGCCATACACCACGACACTTAGGAGTGCACCTGAAACTCAGAAGGAAACGGAATGAAAGCGAAATGATGAAAAGGACATCGTGATAGATAAAACACCACCCCAGCATTGCCTACCGACGAGGGAAAACCACGAAAAACCCAAGGTCAGAGTGGGCGGACGGGAATCGAATCCGGGACCTCCCGAATATGGGCCTCACACGTTACCGCGGAACCATCTCGCTCGGTTATTCACACGACCTTCTCTAGACCTATAGTTTATTTCTATACAGCTTCCGCATACTATCCTTATAAAGTCTTTATTTTTCCATCTACTTAATATTAATCGAGATAAACGTTTCCAGGAACTTCAGTACACATTTCGTTATAGGTACTAAGGCGATACAGGAGCGATGTCAAATCTTTAAAAAGCAAGTCACTATATGCTCGCCTTGAAATTCCATGACATCGCAAGAAACAAATAATTAAATAAAATCTGTAATACTCCATCCCGGCACCTTGTTACCTAAACCGGGGCGTGTATTATCACATTTTCAGTTTATTAATACAATACACTTACATGATCATTGTACAGATAATAAATAATAGTAAAAGTAACTAAAATAAAACTTTTAAATTTCCATCCACTAACTCAAAATAGACATAAAACAATTACATTTCTACTGGTAGCCAGTAAAAATAACTAACTGGTAGCCAGCGAACTAAATTATCTAAATAAATTCTAACTAAATAACTAAATATACGTCCGGAAACCGACAACTTAGGTACTGGTATCCAGCACCTCCAATACAAAACTAACACTATAATAACAAATAGTTCATAATAATTCATTTATGCCTAATTTTTTATCCTTGTCTGCTTTAATTGTTTATGAGATATTTAAATTTATTTTCTTTCTTTTTTTGAGAAAAAACGAGAAACAACTGAATAGCGACCAGGACTTCTAAAAATTACAAATTGTTGAAAAATTAAAACCAATAACATCGAATATCTCGGAGCTGATGCCACAGAAAAAGATATTTGAAATCAATTGTGTGTTTTAAAGAGTTCTACATTTTCAGGCAGTAAAGTTTTGTCAATCTCTTATGGTTTACGCATTATGAAAATTATGCAAAACTCATCCCCAGAAAAATTAATATATTCATTTTATTAGTCATGCAGATATCTTAAACATATGATATTTAAATACACGTTTTAAAGCCATTTTAAAAAATAAAACATTTTATAGATGGTTTGGAGTGGGGAATTTTATTGAAAATCTTCGTGTCGTATTCTTGGAAGTTGTTGAACTTAAATGCCAAGTTTGGTATTTATTCGATTTTTCATTTTTGAGTTATGCTGTTCATAGACATGGACAGACAAAGGCGCAAGCGTGCACACTCTCTCTCCCTCTCCCTCTCTCTCTCTCTCTCACACACACACACACACACACACACTTACATACAACATACACGCAGATCTTTTTTTCTAAAAGTGCTTTTTTTTTGTTTTGTTTGTTCAGAACGTCTCAAAAACATTTATTTCCGGTGAAATCTCGACATTGGATTTTTGGGTGAATACAATACTTCTCTACTTGATGTAAGTACCTATGTGGAGTATGCAAGTAACTAAAAGAAGTTCACCAATACTGTACATTCGGGTACACATTGAACATCCTCTACTATAAGCTTGTTGTTATATACGATGTATGTAATGAAGTTTCTGGATGCCGAAAACCTTTAATAATATTTAAGTAGGCAATTAATTTCCTTAATCTTTTTGGTGTAATCAAGCCCATTACATATGTAATCTATACTAAATATATAAAGAGGAAGTGTGGCCAGGTTAATCTCAGAAACAATTCAACCTATGTTTTTTACCATAGGAAAGATTTTTATTAATTCCTCGTGACATTTAAGAAGCCGTATGCCATGTTCAACATTTTAAAATTGGTAGATTATGAGGATGGGAATTCTTCAAATGTGGTAATTTCGATACTATTCCATTGTCTGGAGGTTCCTTACTCTAACTTGCAACTGCGGGGATCTTAACATGACTAAATAACAACGAAAAGAAGAGCAGAAAGCTTTAAAATTTAATCAATTACGTTTATCTAAAAGTTATTCTTTAAATATATGGATAATGCCTTCATTATTAAAAGATGCTTGTAGACTATACCATATTTTCAGGATTTAGAAGGCCAGGAGGCAATTAAGGAGATCCAAAAGATAACACAGGTAGTTTTCCCCCGATTTCCGTGAGTATATAGATATAAAGGGAGCTTTAGTCCGTTAATACGAAATCCCCGGCCTTTAAAAATAATAGTTCTAAAGGGTAAATAGGAAGGATGCAATACAAAAAGAATCTTCTAGATCATTTTTCGTGCATTTTAGTGTTTAAAGATTAGAGAAGTTTAAAAGAAGTGTAATAAAGAGTAATTTGTAGTTTAAATTATTTCGATCATCTCCGGGTGACGCAGCTTGTATAATATATCGCAATACAGTTAATTTGTTATAGATATAGAAATTCATACGAGTTCCATAAAGGAATCAGTGATCCTTGAACGATGGACAATTTAATTCAAGAGATACAGATGCTCCAAAAGATTTAAAACACATAAGGCGAATCTGAGAACATGGGAAGGCCTCTCGCAGGGGCATAAGAATCTGACACTTAAACTGAAATTATCATAAAGAACTCAATTGAAGAAATATTTTTGGAGGGAATCAGTTACGTAAGCGATTCTTTCGGATTTTGGAAGCTACAATACTGTCAAAAGGACTATATTTGCAACAGGTAACCCTCCCAAGAGCTGGTTATTTCATACAAAGAAACACACGAGTGGTCTAGAGATTTAAAAATGAACCAGATGCGCCTTGGATGCCAGAAAAGAGGTGCGTTTCAAAATGTTATACTTCTTAAAAACAACGCCATCCTTCAAAACAACCCTAAGATGGTTTCATTATATCCTAAATAATTCGTCCAGAGTTCTGGAGGCAGAAAGATCCAAGTTGCGCACTGGTTCACCTAAAAATACCAACCGTTGTGGGACAGTGTTGCTGGATCCTAGTAAGATAGGATAGGAGAAATGCATCACTGAACAGGGTGTCTATTGCTTGAAGGTTTAAAATTCCAGTATTTCCAGTACAAGTTTTGACAAAATTCCAGTACAGCATCGAGTCATATGCAGTAAAAATGCAGCAGTATTCAAATGCAAGTTATGGCTAGCTTAACATCTCTTGTATTTGTTTCTGCAGCTATAATATGAAGCTTGTTTATTACTAGCTGCCATACCCGACGTCGCATGGGTAGCTTTGTAAATCTCGAATGATTTAATTAAATTTACTCTCTATACTCTTTATGAAATGGTTGCACAGTGATCTAGAATATTTTTAGGCCGAATTCTCCTCCTTAACCCTTAGAACTGTAATTTCATAAAACTTTCATCCCATGCTATTCATAACAATGGCAAAAATTTCATTGCTATTGAAATATCAGCAGATTTTGTATTTCTAATCTTAGCCTCCCCCGCAACAATCTTCAAAAGTCTGGACATTTTCTTTTAGTTCCATTTATACCCGCCTTTAACTACATCGGTCTTATCGGCTGCCTTTTCTTTGGAACCTATTACCTATTGGCAATGGTGTTAACTCGTATTCTCTTGTCGTTGGTTTCTTGCACTTTTTGGGTTTTAATCATTAGATCACACACACACACACACACACACACAGACATTCATACTTCCATACTATGGGGAGGATAGAGAATAATCCCCCCAGGCGGGAATCGAACCTGAGACCCTCCGCACAGCAGTCAGGTGCTCTACCGAAATATCATTATTGTTACTCTATCTTACGTCGTTTTAACTCCTTGGTCATATCGCGATATCTTAGAACGATGTGTGATGGACAGTTAGCCTTCTAGGTCTCATCCCTGTAACCACCCGCTCCGTCACGTGTCACAGAGACCCTAGCGCATAGCTACCGGATCTTCTGCTTCGTGCCGTGCAGATGACATTAGAGTGCCGTATTAACCTATAAAAATTTAGAGGTGAAAGATTGTCCAATGTTCCAGTCATTTTTAATAAGAACGAATTATGAAAAAAATCATGCAAAGCAATAACACTCAAAAGACTTATTTGACTAACAAGATTTTCCAAGAACCAATCAAAAGAAAATTCAATCTAAAATAAATAAATATTATATAGATAGTTCATCCAATTTTCCCAGTATTTAATCACTAATTCCAGTATAATTTCAATATATCCATTATGTAAAAAAATCAAGTATATTTCCAGTACCAGTAGACACCCTGCTGTAAGAGAAGTAAGAAGGATCTGCAGACGTTTTGTCTAGAAGGAACCTCTGCAGTACAAGGTTTATGTGCCTTGACAGATAAACCTGGATTTGAAGATATCCCATAAAATAGTCAGGTTCCCAGTGGTAGAACAATTTCCACGTTGCCATGTTCAACTGCAGAATGTGAGATGGGATACAGCTTGCTGAATAGCATCACAAGTGACTTAGGATCACCGCAACTGGTTACTAATATAGAGCCTTAGGTCCATTCATTCAAATCGCCAGTTGACAAGTTTTTGCCTGAGATATGGCTACAACATCATTTAGCTGCAACATACGCCAGTTTAAGAATTTGGATGATGGCGCATCAAAACGCAACTTTCAGGGTTTGTTTAGATAGATGGAACCAGTTTCTTAAGGAGAATGATCTGCAATAAAAATATTGTTTTGTTGCATCTTTCGTTGTAATAATTAAAACTGTATTTCTCATTGTATTCCTTACTTTTGATCTCGCAATACCTTCTATTTGCCTCCTCTTTTATGTGAAACTATGAACATTTTGTTTCATATAAGGTGCCAGCAATCAGTTTTAGGGGATTTGGGTACTTAGGTACTCTTAGGTGCAAAAAAGTGCCGATATAATGTTATGTTGGTAAGGAATTCCTCCTCATTCTGGCTTCACCCCACCTATACCTAGTTCTAGCAAACCAAGTTGACTGGCTTTTGCATAGCCTTTTTTTTTTCATTCATGATGGTGGATGGGCACCAGAGGCTAGGATCCAGGGCAGTTTTAGATTCGTTGAGAAAACATAATACATCCAGTTTTATTAATTGTTCTTCCGCAGGCTGGAAAGGTAGAATCAGAATGAAAAAGTATATAAATCGACATAGGGGTATGTTAACTCAAGCGAAGTTAAGGATGCCTTGTTTTTTACCCAGGAAAATTGAATTCATATCGAGAATTTCATGACGTGTTATATTGAGATTGCAGCTCAGACGGTGGAGCAGCGGCACCGGAAATTGAAGATTGGTGGTTCGAATCCCGACTATGAAATGGAACTTTTTATTCGGATTTTACCTTTCCATAGTAAATTCGCAATTAGTATTAGTATTATAAATTTTATTATAAGACTTTTGCAAGAAAAGGAACATAAAGAAGGTTGCCAACCCTTTTCAAGTAATGCGAAGAAAATACTGTGCTTTGTGACTTTTGTAATGCTTCATCGTTTTACGTGGTTCATTTCATATAACTCATTTCCTTACCATACTTGTTTGTGATATTTTACAATTCAAAGTCAATATGTCTGTTACTCTTGTTACTTTGCAAACAATTCGTTTAGTATAATGTAATAATAATAATAATATAATAATAATAATAATAATAATAATAATAACCTCTAATGTTCTAACCTATTAAATGAGTTATTCAAAGTAAAATACTTTTTTATCTCCCCTGAAAACTTCATTTATTAAGCTGTTTTCTTCACATGTCCTTTAATTTTGGTTTCTATCCTGTTATATGTTCTTGAAGCTTCAGGTACCACGCGGACTGCATTATGCATTTATAATTAAACACGCCACCTGCTTTGCATGTCCAGCGACCACATTCCTGGTATTTCTTCCACCAGTTTGTCGCTGTTCTTGGAGTACGTTTGTCTTACACCCTCTACCCGGTTTCCATCGCTCCTGAGCCCGAAATCGACCGTTGTTCGTTGGTTAGGGTTTGAGTGCCAAACTTTAGACATCAAACCTATAAGAGACGGATAGATTTGGCGACTGTCTGGTGAGTACCTTGCAGCCACCCAGGCAAAATGCTTCCGTTTTCCACCCCTTTCGCCGCTTACTTTGTTCAAACCAATAAGAGATTAGCATATCCAGGTAGGTGTAGAACACAACTGATAAGAGGATTCTGTCAACATTAAATAAAGAAAAACTCTATAGGAAACCAAAAGCATCGGCACGTTTTTTGCACCGGACTGTACATGGCGGCCACAATTTTTCTTACCTGGACTTAAGAGTATACTGTAGTAAAATGTTAGGTCTCAAGCACTGATTACAGCAGATGCTATGTTTCGGTGCCAACTGTAAGCTTTGCGATACATTTGTGCAGGATAAAAGGTTGAATACCTAAATAAATATCACATGCATGGAGGGATTTCTCCATGATTACAAACGTATCGTATTGTTATAAAAGGATCGGTGTCCAGGTTGTCCGTCATCTCTTTTGCTTAATTTTGTTACCTTGAGACCACATAGGTTGCTTGATATAGGTTATAAAGGCTAGTTTATGACGCACATTCTTAATGCAAAAATCATCGCTATCTTGAAAACACACACACACACACACACATATATATATATATATATATATATATATATATATATATATATATACCAATGCACAGAGAGAAATTCAAAGCTTTAAGCAGGTGAGCACTTCTATTCAAAGCAATAAACAAGTGCTGACTATTCATTGAACAGTTTTAAACATAGGGCAAAATAATATTGTGTACTTCGTTTTACTCTGAATCCATTGTTCAATTACTACAAATCACTTTTACAATATATTCATCAAACAGCCGCCTCGGCAGAAGCAAATTTATATATAACATATCAAATTTGGTAACTATGAACCAATTGATTTTGCATGTGGCAAGAAATGGAATATTTTGATGCTTACGTGCTATATGCATTTTATATAATGCATACAGCCTCAACCAGTGTAAAACTTAATACCTCCCTGCGTATAGTGACGTGGAGAACGTGTTTCTATCTTTCACAGTTTTTAGGTATAAAAATTGAAAACCAATTCTTCTTTTTGAATATCTCTGGGTTTATGGTAGTCTTAAATACAACTCAACCGATTTTGAAATCTACACCATTTTACTTATCTGGAAAGCACTTTGATCATTTGCACTTCAGAGCCAGATAAAATCGTAGGATATCCAACAATTTTGATAATTATCCCTACCAGTCTTTGCAACTCTTAAGTAGAAATCCTCTCTTTAAAACGTACACGAAAAAGCATAATACGTGTACGTTACAGGACCCGAGAGTAGTGTCATAGTTTATCTACATCATACTGCGGACTTCACTCCCGCTAGCCCAGACATGTCCAACATCAAGTA
Organism: Deroplatys truncata; assembly: GCA_030765065.1. Taxonomy (NCBI): domain Eukaryota; kingdom Metazoa; phylum Arthropoda; class Insecta; order Mantodea; family Mantidae; genus Deroplatys; species Deroplatys truncata. The sequence continues at coordinate 124,713,763 of CM060978.1, forward strand.
TATTCATGTTTCCCTTCATTCGGAAGGTTATGGCATGTCCGGATATAGCTCTGGCTTGGTTCTAAAAGGACCGTTGTCCATTTTTAACAAAATTGAGATATTCATATATCCTAAAGAGTTTAACCTGCTGCACAACATATTAGAACGGCAAATGTCTCTGCCAATTTTTGCAGGAACTGCTGAGGTTTAATGACATAAGCCCATGTCGATTGTATCTTATAATATAAAACGATAAAAAGGCCAATCTGTACATAGGCCCCATCAGTGTTTGAACATACTCCATCAATAAGGACCAAAGTTGACATTGGCCCTTTTCTCCATGCACATAGCTCAATATGTGCATGGCTGTGACAATGATACACATTCCCCTCCCCTATACTTTTGTCAGTTCGGCTTTTAAGAACACCTGCGACAATCGTCCACGTGTAGAAGAAGCAATCAATAGAAAGAAAAACAATAATGACTTTTTTATTGTCTTTGGCTAGTTGCTGTGTGGCAGTACAGGCATAGAGATAACTCTATAAATAATCGGTTTGAACGAGGAAAAAAATTGGTAGCGTTGTGTTAAAAATCAAATAATGAAGTCAATATTGAAGGTAAGGAGATGGACCTTATGAAGCTACTAATGTTCCGCAACAGTTGTGTTATATAAAAAATTATCACCATTAGTATTACTTAATAATTTCATTTAATATACATTTTCAGAATGTCCCAGTGGTTATTTCGGGAGAAATGTGAGCTCCTGTTCACAGGCTGGCCGAAAATTGAATACTGACAAAGGTAGCAAATAAAACTGTATTTATTCTTTATTATATTATTACAATGGAAGCTTTAAGAGAAGTGATGGATTTACAGCAGAAAAAAATTGAATATTTAAAATTAATCGTTAAAGGTAAAACACAAAGGTTTATAATTGGATTATGTTATTATACTACTGTTTATTATTGCTGTATATATATTATCATCATTGTCATTACCATTGTAATGTATTTCATCAATCATTCTATGTTGTTTTAATTTTTAGAATGTGGACTTTTGGGCAACATACAAGCTTGAGTTCCGATGAAGAGATCTGTTACATACCATAGAAACTTCAGATGGACACATTCCTGACTCGAATGATGACAATGAAGAAGATGATTTGTTTATCGTAAAAAAAACGTTCTATTTCTTTGAAAGCAAAACAATCTGCTATGTCTTTAAATAATTATGCACCCAACAAATCTAAAGAAAGAGGCAGAAAGAAAGTCAACACAGAAGATACTTCGAGAAAAGGAAATCCAAAAATGTAGGACAAAATTCAGAGAAAAGAACTAAAATCTCGTGGTAAAGAATATGCTACACTCCGTGGAAAAGTAGTAGCTCCCAAAGAGTTAATCCCTTGGAAATGCAGGGAGATTAAATAACATATTCATATAATATTACAAGCTATCATCTGAAGCGCAAAATCAAATTTTGGCCAGCAATGAAAAAACAAAACATGTTGGAAAGCCGAAAAGAAAGATAGAAGTTACTGCAAGTAGACGAAATTATACTAGGAAATACTTCTTGTATTCTCCTTAAATGCAACGAAGAGTTGAAGTATGTCAATGTTCATTAATACGCTTATGTTTAATTCAGGTGAAGGTGAGAGTTATTGTAGAGAAAAAAAGGGGTTCTGAAGGTGGAGTATGCCCGGAAGATGGACGTGGAAAGCATGCAAACCATCCTTGAGAAGCCTAGCAGATGGCATTTTCGAAGTGAGCTTATACAGTGATAGTTGTGCAGCACAGAACAGGAATATTTTTGTAGCTATTTTGTTTCTGAGGATAATAAAGGAGTATAAATTGAAGGAGTAACAAGTGATAAGGATAACATTTAAGTGTTTTTCTATTATACATCTATTATTCTGACATTGAAAGTATTGTAATAGCAATAATAAAACTTTAATAATTAACTAAAGAACTGTCATTTCCAGAGATTAAAGATAAAACTAAAGCCAGGTATACCATTACAATTAATTCCACTAATTATAACAAGAGCATACAATAAAGGTGTACATTTTGTAAAATGTTCCTTTTTTTTCATGCCAATTTTCTTCGATGTAAAAGGGTCAATGTCAGGATTTTCAGCAAAATACAATTTCCGTAAAATTCTGTAAAAAAGACCAATGTCCCCTTAAGCCCTTGAAATTATAGAAACAGAGTATTTAAAAAAATCACCATGTAAAAGATAAGAATTATGTTACCCGATTTTAGTAAAGAAACTTTAAATAAGTACAAAACTGTTGAAAAAAAATTGAAAAGTTTTTAGAAAGACTTTAAACGACTGTAACTCAGAATCACTTTTTTGGACATTGGCCCTTTTAGAACCAAGCCACAGAGGAATGAGCTACCATTAACAAGCAAAGAAAACGTTTTCCTCAAATGAAGGAGGTGCAACGAGGAACGTGAAGGTCTTAGTTGTGGAGAAGGTTTTATGAGAGCGCTTAGGACATGCTTACGCTACTCCTAAAGCATATGTGCAGGGAATCTTACAGTCTGATAAGCTTAGGTATAAATAAGGTAAAATTGACACACAGAAAATATGATATGTTGTGTTAGATCTGCAATAATACTAATTAGGACGCTTGAGGGCAGCCAAAACCTGCAGATTGTTGTTGTTGTTATTATTATTATTATTATTATTATTATTATTATTATTATTATTATTATTATTATTATTATTATTATTATTATTATTTGAAGGATATATTTGTTATAGGTGCACAGGTCTTCTCCCGAAAACACCCGATATCATGCTGGCTCTCCACCATGCTTGTGGTGTTCGCTGGAGGAATGCTCTGCAACGGCCTCCTCGGGGAGCCCATCCTTGCCCCTCTGAAGAATACACAACAGCTCACGGTTGCCACGGTGGTGTGGTAAGTCTTCCTGTTTATTACAGGCTTTCTAATGCAATTTCAGGTCTTTATGTCCTGCATAAAATATGTAATATGTATAGTTAATTGATGAAACTATTCAGTTGTTTGTTATTTGTTTTATTTGTGATCATGTAAGTAAACATAATGCGTAACATTCACAAGACTTTCTCTAATTCTTAGCATGTATTTTCATGTCTTTTATATAAATTATTCATATAAGCGTCTATTCCTTTCTATCTAACTTTTCTTGATATCATGATTACTCTCCAGAAATGGTGTCAGATGTTTTAGGCTGTGACAACACTCATTTGTTTAAAGAGTAAACAGATAATTATCATAATCTATTCCTTGCATGGAAAACAAAGGAGCAGTCACACTACATAAAACATGGAACGATTCAAGCGAACATTTTGCATGTGCTACAGGAATTTTATTTGATATGCATTGCATATTATCTTATCGAGATCTATATTTTTTCTGAAATAAACTTTGTACTATTTTCTTATATATCGCAGATACCTATAATATTCAATGAAAATGAAGAGGAGCTGAAAGGCTATTTGCAGAAAATGAAATATACTCGTATGAGAGTGACACTGAACACTTTTATAAAATAAAACAAGGATTAGTTTTAAAAAAATTAAATGATTTTTTTATTGTGTTTCAAAATATTCCCCTTTAACATCAATACATTTTTGCATTCGATGAAACCAGTCTTTAAAGCGATGATGCCACTCTTCCTGAGGCACTTCAGAAACCAAGTTTTTATTATGTTCCACTACTTCATCTGATGACGAGAAAGTGATTCCACGCATTTTATCTTTAGTTTTTGTAAACAAAAGAAATCACAAGGTGCTAGGTCAGGGTTGTATGGTGGAGGGTATCGTGCTGACTTTTAGGGCATCCAGATACTTAGTTGTTAGTTTTGGTGTATGCGACGATGCGTTGTTACGACGTAACATTATTTTTCCTTTTGGGCGTTTTTCACGAACTTTTTAAAAAATTTGCGATAAACAGACATTTGTGTGCCAGTAACGATAACGGCAGTAACGGTACCCAGTTCTTCTAATGCTACAGTAGCAATATGTCCCATGTTAGAACAAAAAACTAGCAACCGCCTTCCTACTAGCACTGCGAATTCGTCGGACTTTTGTAGTCTTAGGTTCTGTTCGAAAGACCCATTGAGCCGATTGACTTTTCTTTTCAGGATCATAACTATAAATCCAAAATTCATCACCAGTAACGATATTCCAAACAAAATTTGATGTGCCCCTTGGAATTTTTCCAGCGTTTTTCTGTACCAATCAGTGCATTGTTGGTTTTGATCGGGACAGTTTTTGTTTTCTCATGTCTAACTGTTGATGTAAATTTTTTTGAGTTGACTCATACCAATTCCCAATGTCCGCCGATCTTCTTCAAGCATTGCTCGAACAGCGGCAATATTTTTCATCAGTAATAGCAGTTCTTGGGCGTCCTTCACGAAGTTCATCACTAAGAATCATTTTTTATTCATCATTTTAAATTGTTGCCTTAGATGGGGCTTCTTCGCCAAATGCATTACTAAGCCGATCTTCACAATGTTTAGGTATTAATGGTGATTTAAAATCGTAAAAAGCCATAGCCCGGAAATGTTATCTTGTCAAATTCATTTTTGGGGTGAACACAAAATCTTTAAATGATGATAATTAACAAACTATTAGAGCAAATTGACCAAACTACATGGCAACCAACTCGCAGAACATAAGAAAGTAGCTGTCAAATATAAAGAAATTTCATTGGTTTTTAGAAACATAGCATTCTAAAAAAATTGTCTGTATCGTGTGTTTGCCTAAATGGCATATATTTTAATCATAATGATCACAGCATCTTTTGAGAAAAAAGTAAAAAATAATGAGAATTTTCACATGTAAAAGATTTTTATCGCACTTTTCTTTTTTGAATTATTCTGTTCAGAGAAGGCAGACAGGCTAATACAGAGATAGAAATATACGCATGTGAGCGTTCCATTTAGTTTAAAATTATTATTATTATTATTATTATTATTATTATTACTGTTGTTGCTCAGGGATCTCAAAATATGTAGTAAACGCTAAGATCTAGTTACAGAATTTTTCGATCGTGCACTGCTTCCTCTACCACAGAAGCTAAACAGAGAGAAATAAAAAAATGGTGTCACGTTTTCCAGGTTTTATCCCTAATAGCTCCCATGGTAAGCCATACTTTGTATTGTTTTGTAAGCAAAATTTTGGAAACATGTATAGAACAGATGGAAAATTTCTTGATTTTCAGTTTTATTCGAATAGTATGACAATAATTATCTTCTACAAGTAATGTATGCCATTTTATTCAGTTAATTGAAATGACAAAATGGTTCAGTTTTTCAACATTTCGCACAATAACCTTGCTTATCGAGGCAGTTTTCTACACATTGTCTTTAAGTAGTCCAAGAGACTCACTCCTTCCTGAAGCGATGAGTTGATCCCTAATGCAAGCGCCATGCATCCTGAACTTGGTCCAGTTCAATTGTGGATTATTCTTGGGCACATCCTCTTTAACAATCGGAAACCTCATCTTTAGTATGGCTATTGAAGTCTTGGCGGCGTATGAGTGAGTTCTTGCATCATACTGCATGAAAATACCCACCAGAATCTGCAAAAGTTTATTCTGGAATGTCAGAGTATAAAAAGGCAACATCTTTTCCCATTAATCGTGACATCAAATATTCGTCTCTCGTAAAAGACTTGGAAGTTCCAATTTTGAGTGTCCTGCTTGTCTTCTAACCGGTTGTATTCAGCCGCGTGTGATCCTTGGAAGCTATTGAGGAGCTACTTGATGGAAAAGTAGTAGCTCTGATCTCGCAAGTTGCATAATGGTCGGGGTGAGGAGGCATGTCACTCTCATTGCTGCATTCTGCCCATTGATGGCTTATGTGAACGGAGACAGAAGTGCAGCGGTCGTACGATAGGACTTGGGCCCGAGCGATTGCATCACGGAGTTTCACTCGTAACGAGGCATTCCACTTACCTTATCATACAACGTTCCTTTTATGTAAAATTCGCAGTAATGAAAGAAAACTAATACAAAGTTGCTACTCGCGACAATGTTCTCGCCATAATTATGTACCAAAGCAATGATTTTAGGGGGAAAAAAACCAGAAACGTGACAGTAAAGTTCTAGCAGAAGAGGCAGTCAGTTTATTTACTCTTTATCATCTGCTGTTACCTCTTAGATTTGCTACTTCTGCATTAAAGGAAACGCTCTTTACTTAGTCAATACTGCAAAAAGAAACCATCATTCATCATATCTTAACTTTCCTTATTAGAAAATGTAGTGTCATAAGTAAACACCTTCACCGTTAATCAATATTTAAAATTTGTATTATTGGTTACTGTTGGGCAGAGTGAAAGTAATCACTAGTTTTTGGGCAGAAAAAAAGAAAAAAAAGCAATAGTTTTAAACATGTTCTGATTTATTCCAAAAACGCATTACTGTAAGAAGTTTATAACAAACGGGATAAGAGGAACAGAAAGTACATAGATTATTAAAAACAATAAGCTTACGGACATGTAAAATATAAAGATATTTGATTACAATTACAATAAATACCACTCTTTAATCAAACATCTTTGCAAATTAAGCAAAATAATAACAACAAAAAATTTCTGCTTCAGTTTAAACTACTTTCAAGCCAAGGTTTTTCACAAATTCTGAATATTCATGGCTTGGAAGCGATTTGGTCAATCAGCTATCATCTTTTTGGTAGACATAATATACTTAATGATAAATTTTTTAACGGCTTCTCTGATAAAATGATGCCTAACATGTTTGGTACGATTATGTGCCTTTTTATTAGAAATAAAATTTTGAGCGTCATTATACACTAAAATTGGATGAGATTCACTTAAGTCAACGATTTCACTTAGGATATTTCTCACAATATACACCTATTTCACACTATCACTTATAGGCAAATGTTCTGCCTCCGTACTGTGCGCTATGATTCCTATGAAACTGCACAGTCTCCAATTCTCATGACGAATCCATTATTGATATACGATCTCTCACATTACCTTCCCAGTCTGCATCCACGAAGCCTCCAAAGCAAAGCATTTTGAGGTCTTTGTAAAGGTGAGAGCGTAATCAATCGTACCCACTAGATAGCGAAGCACCTGTTTTGCTGCTATCCAATGTTTCTCCTCATGACAGGCGTTAAACTGACTTAGATAATTGGTTGCATGGACTATATCAGGTCTGGTACATACAGGCAGATATAAAAGTCCTCCAATCAACTCTTGATAAGCATATTTAGATATTCCCTGGTCTTTAACTTTTTCAAGTTTCAGGTTTATTATCATGGGAGTTTTTACTGGTTTAGCTTTTGACATATCAAAGCGTTCTAGCAGTTCCTTGATATACCGAACTTTGTGACAATGTTCTCTGTTCTTTTGACTTTCATACCAAGACAGTTAGTTACTGGTCCAAGAAATTTTGCTTCAAGTTTTTCTTCTACAGCTTTCATTAGTTTTTGCTTTTCTTCGTTAGTGAAGCAAAACAAAACAAGAAACCATCAACATACAGAGCAATTACACTATTTTTTTCCGTTTTTAGTGTATACACATGGTTCATATTTTGATTGTTGGTAATCAATACTTGTCAGCACTTTATCTACAGTTTTATTCCATATCTGCTAACATGTTTTAGTCCATAAAGACTCTTCTTTAAGAGACAAACTGTGTTCCCATTTTTTTCAAACCCTGTTGGTTACTCCATATAAATGGTTTCGCACAAAGAACCATGCAAAAATGCTGCTTTTATATAAATATGTTCAATGTCTAAATCTAGTTCATTTCCAACTGAGAACAATAGTCGCATTGTCGAATAACACACTAGAGGTGAAAAGGTTTCTCTGTAATTAACACTCTACAAGACGCGCTTTGAACTCATCAAGATCGCCATCTGCATTTGTCTTCACTTTATAAACCCATTTACACTTTAGGACAGTTTCATCTTTTGGACGAACAAGTCCCCATACATTGTTCTTGATTAGCGAGTTTTATTCTGAATTCATTGCTTCTATCCATACTTCTTTGAATTCACTTTCCATAGCTTGTTGAAATGTCTATGGTTCAACAAAATTATCAGCTATTTCAGGACAAACATAATCTTGCATCCATTTAGGCTTCTTCACTTCACGAACAGTTGTTCTGTTTTCAATTTTTGAAGTTTCAATTCAGACACATCTTCACTAATAGTGTGATCTTGTAATGACAGTTGCTTTTCACAAACTGGAACAGTATTGTCGTCCATTGATGTAATATTGTCAACCACTGGTACTATGTTGTAAAATTCTGGTCCATCTCTTCTTGAGTCCTTGTTGCAAATAAGTGACTCGTTTTTACTGTTATCTTCAATAAATATAACATCACGTGCGTTGACAACATGTGTAGGCTTCATAGGATCAATCAATATGTAGCCTTTGCTGTGATCACAATAACCAACCATAATGTATGGCTTAGCATTTGGATCAAGTTTCTTCCGAAACTGTTTCGATATGTGAACATATGCTGTACAACCAAACACGCGTAGTGTTTTAAATGCACTTCGCATCCAGTCCAAACTTTTTCTGGTGTTGCATTCTTGAGAGCTGCCATAGGACTTCTATTATTTTTTTTTCAAGTAAATAGCTGTAAAGATGGCTTCTCTCCAGAAACGTATATCTAATCCAGAATCTTGAAGGAGACATCTTGTATTTTATACTGTGCGGTTTACTCTTTCACTAACGCCATTTTGTTCTGGTGTATAAGGAACCGTTGTTTCGTGAACAATACCATTTTCTCAAAGAAAGCTTGCAAACTGTTGGTTTTCATATTCACCTTTACTATTATCAATTCTTAAGCGTTTTATTTGAATACGACCACTTTGTTCATCCATTTCCATTTTATATTCTTTGAATTTAACACTTCATTCTTATGTTTCAGCAAGTGACCAAAGGTTTTTCTTGAAAAATCATCAATGAATGTTAATAAATAGCTTGAAACACCCCAGGTTTTATTTAATGACATTGGTTCACAAAGGTCAGAATGTATAACTTCCAGTAAAACAGTAGCTTGTCTATTTTGACCTTTAGTAAACGGTTTTCTCGTTCCTTGCCTTCTACACAAGAAACACAGATTTTTCTTCTACTTTAGAAAAATTAATACCGTCAGCTAGACTATCTTTTAATAAGTTCATACCTTTAAGACTTAAATGTTCTAACCTCCTTGCCAAATATCTTGAAACACAGTGACAGCTGCAAAACTCTTACTGTTGTCGTTAGTAGGCTTATCAACCTTTTTCATTAGGTACTTTTGCTCTCACAGAAGGTTGGGATGTACATTCTGATTCAATAGGTAAGTTTTGTATTATTTAACTCAAAGACTCCATTTCAATTAGCTTTACAGTCATTTTCAGGGTAAATCTTGCATGACTTATTATAAAAAACATAACCTTTATCAGCAATTTTATCAACTGATAATAAGTTAGTAGTTAGGTTAGGAACGTACAGGACATCCTTTACACCAACCTTTTGCGAATTTTTCAACAAAAGCTGAACATTATCAGCTCCGACACCTTCGAGGCTTGAGTTATTTCTTTCATTTTTCATATTATGAATTAGTTTGTTAGTCATATGAGTGCTACAGCCACTATCTAAAAGCCAATCATTTAGTCTTATGTCACATTCAGAATGTCCTTTCTCCTTAGGACTAGCCTAGGATTCTGATAAAGTTGTCAACAAAGTAGTATCACTTTTAAGTACTTTGACATGGTTTTTCTTATCAGAATTTTTGTTTTGATTAGGCTTAGAACGATTAATTATAACTAATATAATTTTCTGAAGACGCTGCGATACTTTCACCGAGAAGACTTCGTCCGCGCCACTGAAGATGTCCACCGCAGTTGTGGACGAAACGTCTGGGAAATCTTTCTTCAGCAGACCACGGCATAACAGCCCGGAAAATTATATTAGTTATAATTGTGACACCGGCCGTGAAAACCTACGTTCTTACATTAGAACGATTAGTGCTAAGATTAGGAAATTGGAGCCTTCTTTCTTACAGTTATGACAGATAATATTTCTGAAAAATTTCCTTTTTTGAGTTTTTACTCCTGTGTAGCAGGCCTATTAGCTGCTAATGCAGATTCACTCTCGTTATAGAAGAGGTGTCTTCCTCGAAAATCCTGTTGAAGAAGCTAGTTTTTACCATCTCACTTGATATAGATGCATGAGTAGCCTCAATTCCCATGTCGTCCTCCGTGGCGTAGTGGTTACCATGCCAACCTCGAGGTCGCGGGTTCAAACCCGGCGGAGGGCAATGGATTTTTTTTCGGGCGTAAAATCCTTAGCATGGCTTCCTTCAGAAGGGAAAAATCCGGTGGTACCGTGTCGTAGATTTATGGAACTTAAAAGAACTTCAAATCTGATCAAGAGACCTCTGAGCAAAATTACAGGTTTCTCACGCCCAATATAGAATGGGACGCTAAGGGCTGCAGCATAAACAAAACTCAATTTTAATTTCAATTTATATAATAATTGTAATCCCCTAAGAGTAATATTGCTGCTCGTACTTCATCATTCACATCATGATCGATGTCTACCAGTTGCTGAACTAATGACATTACACCATTTACATATTCTGCCATTGAAGAAAAATTTTCCAATTTAGTCTTTAATAATCTTCCCAAAAGACTTAACCTTCTCACTAAACTTTTGTTTTCAAATGCCTTTTGAGGATTTTCCCAGGCTTCTCTTGATGTTTTAGTCACGAACATGGGGAAAACAGCATCCAAAGCTTGTTGATCTCTATTTGCATCCTTTGCGTCACTTGTGACACAGTCCCATAAACCATCAATAATCAAAGCCATTTTCATCGTGAATTTCCAATTATTATAATTGGGTGCAACTTCCAATCGTTCTATGACATTTCTGCTCCCTACTATGCTTACAGTGGGCATATTGGCGGTTGTAGTCGTCATATTAGAAGTAGTTGCCGTATTTTCAGCAGTTACTTGAAATATGAAGACGAAGTCATTAGCTACATGCCATTGTCGGCTAACTTATACACGCGTAAATTAAACGCCACTGCATACTACTGTAATAACTTATTCAGCTTTATAAGTACTAAGCAACAATTACGCTCTGGACCCATAACTTGTTGGGCAGAGTGAAAGAGAATACTGGTTTTGAACATGCTGGGCAGAACGAAAGAAAAAAAAACACTAGTTTTAAACATGTTCGGATCTATTCCAAACACACATTATTGTAAGAATTTTATAACAAACAAGATAAGAAGATCAGAAAGTACGTTAAAAAATATATATGCCTACGGATATGTAAAATATAAAGATATTTTATTACAACCACAATAAATAAATAACAGTTACTATATGAAATTGCTCGAATTTTCTTTGTTTTCTCTTTCTGGTGTTTGCTTTAGTTTTTCAATGATTTCTTTCTCAGAGAGGAATAATTAAATTACCTATATAGGTAATGTAATATGGTATTATAGCTTGTAGGTTAGACTTCATTGATTATGGTTCATTTAACTGGGGCTGGCTAACCTGATTGACGCTTTCATCAATCCATTTTAATCAAGGGCAGATGCAGAGCTATAATTTCTGTGCTTCAAATGCACCTTCTATATCCATTTCCACCGTTTCGTATTACTGCGCATATCTTTCGATGTACACACATATGGACTAAAGTATTCTTACACAACCATGTTACGCATAATATACCAGTTATTACGTACAAATAATGCTATTGGGTATCAGTTTTAATTCTAGATAGTATATCGGAATGCCTACCATGCAGACGTAATGCAAATGTCCCACTACTGTGTACAACAAAGCTATAGACAACGACATATTGGTGGGCTGAGGGCAACCCGAAGGTATTATGAGGACGAGCCTGTATTTGTTTACATGGGTTAATGCCCGGACAGAAGTGTTCTTACATTTACTGTATAATTATACTTACTATCCTTGTTGATGCATGAGTAAACGGAGTGCCCCTTGTTTGGCTGGTTCAGTTGAGTAATACATATCCCGAGAGACAGACTGATTGCACGGAGAGATACTTTTCGTTTGTTTGTTGTTGTACAATGGGACGAAAACAGAAGGAAACATCTGTTGGAGAGAGATGTATTCTCAGGCTTCATAATCAAGGAAAATCATATTCAGATTGCAAATTCAGTTGGGAGAAGCCAATCTATTGTACAAAGCATAGTAAATAGGTTCAAAGGTAAAAGTGATGATAAGCAATGAAAGAAGCAGACGTCCACGGAAACTGTCTTCAAGAGAGCAGAGGTATATCTATAATCAGTTTAATTTAGAAAACTACTAGAACGTCATCAGAAATAGCAGCACAGCTAGCAGATTATTTTCACAATTCAGTTTCTTCACGTACAGTAAGACGGATCCTTCGTCGAGCAGGATACCGAGCTAGGGTACCAAGAAAGAAACCCTGCATTAGTAAAATTAATAGGATGAAGAGGTTACAGTTTGCAAAAGAGTTTGTGGAGAAAGATAATGAGTTTTGGGATAATGTATTGTTTGCGAATTAAAGTAAATTGAATCTTTTTCGTCATGATAGGCGCATTTTGGTTTTGAGAAAGCCTAATACAGAGTTCGTTCCATGAGAAGAACCTTATCGCAACTGTAAAGCATGGAGGCGGTGGTGTGATGGTGTGGGGGCGTATGACTGTCTCAGGTGTAGGGGAATTGGTTTTCATAGAAGGAAATATGGACAAATACATGTGCTTGAACATCCTAAAAGAAAATGTTAAGAAAAGCGCCGAAAAATTAGGCTTTCTCCGGAGTATTACTTTCAACAGGACAACGACCCCAAACATAAAGCACAGTTGCTCGTCTGTGGTTGCTCTACATCCCCCACACATTGAAAACACCTCCATAGTCTCCTGATGCTAACACTATCGAACATCTGTGGGATGAATTAGAGACCAGGATTAGGAAACATCATATAACAAGCAAAACTCAAATGAAACAGCTATTACAGATGGAATGGCTACTTATTGGGTCAGAAATCACAAAGAACCTAGTATGTTCTATACCACATAAATTAAGAGAGATTATATACAGGAGAGGCAAACAAACTCGCTACTGAACAATGTGAAAACAACTCTTTCCATGTTCTTTATAAACTGACAATAGAATGTGTATGAATAGATATGTCAGGCCAAATATTCCCATTCATAGATAAGATATTTTTTTATTTTGTACAATTATACTTGTATTGGAAGTATTTCTGTTCATGTTCTACATTGATGTACGGTTTATAATTCTAGGTCAGGCAATTTTGTCCATGTACCATATTTAGTAACAATAAACAAATATGCATCCAATTTTCCTCGGTACGAATACTTTTGGCCATGGTGTATAATGATGAAAAGTAATCCAGAGGGCCCTAGTGTCATCTTGGATTATGTAGTTGCATTAATAAGGTTTTCCCCTGAAGTTTTCTTTTACCTTGAAATGACAAATGTCACATAGCTCTCAGCTTTTTAAATCTGGGCTCATTTCTACATTCATTTTCTTAATTCAGCAGTCTGTTGTTTTTTATTTCTGTCCTCCATAATGATCTATGATCCATTGTCCATCTTGCCAAATTTAGCAATAATTGTTTTTCCCCACAATACCAAACCAGCTTAAATGAGTGTCCTTCCTCTTTTCCTTCTTCCTATCAGAGACCAATCAATTATTGTCCATCTGAGTCATCTTGCTTCCTCCATATTTTGTCCATACCACTGCAATATCCATTCATCAATTCTATTTATCACCATATTTTCTGCTTACACATCTATTCTAATGACATAATTCATTATAAGCTATAGTCAAGATACCCTCATACTTCTATGTAATCCATACATTCTGGTAATCTCCAACATTTTCTTCCATCTATATTTCAAAGTCCAACACTCTGAACCATACATTAGGGTATCCTCCACATTGGTTTTGGGATACTTTTGTTTTTGTTTCTTTTCTTTTATGGTTATTTTTCCTCTATTCCATTGGATACCATTCAGGACCTTATTACTTTCCTAGCCTGGTTGATTCTACTGTCAAGTTCCTTTCCATAGATACCAGAAATATGATTGTACTATATATTTGAACTGGCTGATATTTTTAATTGTTATGTCATTTACATCCAAATTCTCTCCCTTTCCCCCATCGGACATATTACATTGTCTTCATAAAACTCACTTTCAATCCATGTAAACTATATCCTCGTATAAGTTTTCAAAGCATATACTTGATATCGTCCTGGTCTTGTTCCTTTTACCTGGTCATTGGCAATTAGCAGGAAATGCAACATAATATTAATATTGCCCACATCTCTGCATTAGTAATTCCATTTCTCCAAGGCACTCTCTAACAAGACTTTAAATAAGTGGTGATATTCTGCATCCTTACCTCAAACCTTATGCAGTACAGAATTCTGCTGATATATTTTTATCCATTTTGACACATACTTTACACTTGTATATTCTTTTTATAAAGTTTCTATATCCATCAGCCATTAATTATTATTTATGTCTAGAACTGAAATGCTATAAAGCCTCAAGCCCCCTCTCTCTCTATCTCTTCTATAATGCCTTTGATGATACTTACATTGAACTCTCCGCCCCCATGCAGGGAATACTGTGTGTATATCCACTTTTTGGTCCAGAAATCAACTCCCTGACTGGTAGCTGAGCTGACTTTGGTGTGAAACTCTGGCAAGCTGGATGGGAGATGGTGATGTCCCATTAAATCCTTATATCTATGTATCCTTATTGAGGTAGGAGAGCAAAGAGTAAAATATGAGTATTAAGCTATTTATATTCAAATATTTTTGACAAATGCTTTTCCAGCTTTCAGCTACAATGGCAGTAATTACTTCTGGTACTTTTCAGCTTAAGTTTTAATTTTGATGGTGGAAAATAAAAAATTTAAATTGGAATATGCTTTGTTTATTAACACAATAAACGTTGATAGAAAATATGTAGAAGCAAATGAGTAATATACTGCAAAATCAAACCATTGTGCCTAAGAAGAAGAACAACCATTCATTCCTTTGAGATCTAGTTAGAGCTTTCAGGTTTGAATGGCTGCCAAGTATTTATGATTAAAGCTATATACAATACAAAATGTATACCTATGGCTCGGGTTAGTTCTGGAATAAAGTTGTTGCATCATTTTTTGATATGCAATGTGTCCCTCCATAAAATAAGCTCCCATCAGAAACATTTATTTTTAGGATGTATCTACCATTGATATACCCTAGGACAATTTGCAACCATTTACACTACCTACTTTTTATTTGTCCACACCCCTTATAAGTTCTGTTATCTACAGAAATCTTCTTCTTTCTCTGTACCGTCCTTGTATGTAGGACTTACACCCCCAGAACTTAAAAGCGGGTGCCTGGGGTTGGAAACCTGTCGAAGATCAGACACTTTGGATCAGGGAGAATATCCAGGATGGGTGATCAGCCTGATGCCTGGTATGTGAGCAAGGAAGTAAATGATATGAAATGATAGTGAAATGGATGAAAGGAAAGATGATGCTGGAGCGGTCAGTGGAATGAATGGCGGGGGAAACTGGAGGACCCGAAGAAAACCCATCGAGATGCTGCTTTGTCCACCACAAATCCCACCTGCAGGTCCTGGGATTGAACACGGGCTGCCTTGATGAAAGGCAAGCAATCTACCACTTGACCACGGCACCACCACTTATCTACAGAAATGTGAATAAAATTAAGATGATGATAACGATGATTAATGTGTGCTCAAATGGATCTGGGGTTCAAACAGCTTAGGGTTACCTGGTTTTGTCTTTGTAGAATAATAAAACAATTCCAGAAAAATTCTTATCCTTATAACTAATCTCAACTGAGATTAAAACTCCAGCCCTCTGAATTGTTAGTTGCATTACAGGAATGGAATTGGCTTCAATCTAATCTCCTTAATTGACACGGTTCATAGGTAATTATCATGCTTCTTACCAAGCTCTTTCATGCATGGTGGTACATACCACATCACAGTTTTCAAGTATACAGATGGGAGCCTTTTTAACCACTTCTACTGATGAAGGTAAATCTGTAACTCTGTTGTATCATCTGTAGTACTGTAGGTAGTAAGAATGGGCATTAAACAACACCCCCTCCCAAAAGACAAGAAATCTCTGGAGTGTGGTGGTACTGAAAGTTCACTCCTATGTATGGACATTTTAGATCTGCAGGAATGAAACAATTAGACATATTATCAATTAGTATGGCATTTTGCAATGTATTGCAGTTCTTTAAGCTGCATATCTCTTAGGATAAGTAAGCACTGCACTTCTATGGTCTTTTCTGCAATGCATAAATAAATCAGAGCACAGAATACATAAGGAATGTGTTAATGTATACCTGTTCTGAAATGCAATTTTTAGCTTATACATCACTTACAACCTGCACATGTTAAAAGAAATACAACCAACTGCTTGTTTAAAATACATTTATGCTGGTATGTCATGGAAATTGGTGAGATGAGAAATGATTGTAGAATAGGGATCAAGACAAATGTAATGAAGAGGAATGACTAAAACCAGAAGTCAAGAAACTGTAGCAACACTCCATTGTGAATTTATACAGTATTTTTTAATTATAATTATTGTAATTTTCACAGCATTGGTTGCAATTTAGCTTTGATGGAAATCAACAGTGCCAGTTTTTTTTTTATGATCGGCTTAATGTCCTTTAACTGAGTAGGTCATATCAAATGATGAAACGGTTGAAGTGATGTTCAAATGAGCCCAGGGTCCACAGAGCTTAGAGTTACCTGGCATTTGTCTTCTTGGGATATGAGAATACCTCAGTTAAAACCTTATCAAGGTACCTCATCCTAACCAAGATTGGATGTGAGGCAGACCACTATCTCCACACCATGGAAATGGTAATCACATCAAACTGTTTTAAATTCTACAAAGAATTTTTGCCAAAACTGGTGCACCTTTTGAGAAATGTGCCTCTACTGAGATGTCTGCTGATAAAAGTAACAAGAGAGGCAATGTAAACTGAAACACTTCTCACCTGAAACCAGATGAATTACTCAAGGAAGGATTAAGAATGGCAATTTTTATGACTGGCAAATCCCTTCAAAAACAAATCAGCAGGGATCACATTAAACTTGATCAACTGTGTTTAGTTATTTGTGCTTAGAAGGAAATATAAAAGAACAGTACACAGAGCAGTGAAGATTTGTGCTGAATTTGTATGCTTGTAATTCTCTTCTTTCCAATTCAAACCTGACCCCCAAAAATTTCAGTTCTTGTAAACACAGAATGCTAAATAAAATAGATTGACAAAAACTGTGCTTTTATAAATTTGTATAAGCTGAAAACTGCACATGAGATAGAGGACAATTGCACAGTCATGGAAGTGTTTATATATTTTGCTCTCTTGACACATTCATGCCCTATTATTCCACACAAAATGATTGGATCTTACTTTTTAAGGATAACTTTATTTGATGGATCCATCTTGTGCTATGTGTATACATTCTGGTTTGTGTTTAAATTCTGTATAATATATGACCATCACAGTGATGCTATTGTCATTTTTTAGCAAAAAATGTCTGTGAGTGCTTAATTATGGGATAGCAATCAGTAATGGATATTAAATAGCAAATACAGAGAATTAATTAATTGTGGTGTGGCTGATTAAAGCTATAATTTTGTTTTTATACAATCACTCTAATCTTGTTTCTTTATATTTTAATATTGTATAGATAAGTTGTTTTGTTTAAATTCTTTTTCTGAAACCAGTACTTTCAGAACGAATCTATAAAACCAAATTTTAATTTGGAAAAGGCTTTGGCTAACTTATTCTGCATCAATGTAATACTTTCCTGTCATTTTGTTATATCTCCTATAATTCTGTATTTAAATTAATTGTAATTTTTTCTCCCTGCAGGTACATTGTGTTTTACACACCATTTGATATTGGATACAAAGCAGCAAAATTCTTGCCAATAAAAATTGTATTTTCTGCAATGAAAGAAATTTATAGGTATGTATTATTTGCATATAAGTATGTACTATACATTATTTGTGATAGCTTATTTGCATTCAGTTATTTTGTGTTTGTTAAAAGGGATAGAGAATATGCACAATATTAATTTCTCAATACATGCAAATTTCCTGCTAATTTATCAAATCGGATACAGCATGGTTATATACTTTAATACTCTATGTATCATTCAAATCTCTTATTATCATTTACAGATGTAAAAAGGTATACGATGGTGTTACTCACGCTGCAAAATTATATCCCAATGCATATGTCATAATGATCCTCATTGGTACATTAAAAGGTAAGGAGCTAGTTATACATAAAAAAGATGTCATTTCCTCTGCTCCCCTCCCTTCCATGGTAAATTTATTTCATTATCTTGTATACAAAGATTTGTTTTGAAAGTCACTTTTCTTTTTTCACTGCAAATGATTTTCTTGATTTAATGCCTTAATGAAAAGGAAGAGTTCCTGTTTTCATTTGAATGCTCTTAAGTTTAGTTTTCAGTATTAATGTCACTTTAAATACAAAGTAAACTGGATCTTTTTATTAGTCATGCATTTTCAAGTAACAATTATAGTCTGTAATTGGAAGATAAAATAACCTTAAAAGAGGGGCCTCATGGTGTAGGCACAAATCCTCAGTATAAATTATAAGTTGACTTTGTTGTTATTTTTCATTTCATTTGCTCTTTTTCAAGGTAATGGTGCTGGATTCACAAAGCTGTTTGAGCGTCTGATCCGTGGAGTATGGACACCAACAGCAATGGAGTTCATGCAGCCAAGTTTGTAAGTAATGATTTAGGGCTTACTTTTTCCTTCATTTCATTCATTATCTGCTTGCACCTCCTATCCACCACTTTTCAAATCCCCCCCCCCAGAAAAAAAAAAGGCAACATAATCTATACCTGGTCTTAGATCCAAATAACATTTCTCATATCCTCACAGGTCATTTGCATTGTTAAAATTTTGTAATGATTGGTGGTTATCTATCACAATGATTATCAACACCATTATACTCATATTGAAGTGCTGTTGAATGTAAATTTATTTTATTCAGAAATGGCTTTTTTTCTCTGATTTTCATCCAATTAGATAACTGTAAGAGCTTTCTTGGAGGATCTATGCTGTAGGGGTTTATAGCAGGGAGGAGCGAGAGATTAATTGACTGTATTCATATCAAGACTAGAGAATAGAGAAAATCTCATCTGCAAATCAACAACTCATGAACCGCAATGCAGATGTCTTTTAAATTGCTGCACACGTGTGACAAATGGCAACACTGAGACTAAGTTTCTTGCATTAACACACTCTTTCTTATTAGAGCTGTAAGTAGTACAGGGTTATCAGACTAAGTGACAATGCTGCTAGCAGCACCTGAATTGTGGGCACACAATACTCACCTGCCAACACTTCATTCCCATGCTGATCATCTTATGCATCAAAACAAATAGGATCAATGGACAAGGCCAGTTAGTACCATTATTATTTCGCAAATTACAACATTGAATGTCCTTTATATTGCTTATCTTTTCAAAGAAGATGTTGGAAATGTTCTTCTTGTGCTTGAAGATGGCATTACAGCGCATTAACATATTGTCATTCACATGTTGCAACTCTTCTTGGGTGGATCAATGTTAGGAAAGCATTCCCGAAATGCTCTATGACACAGAGTTGGAGGTTCACGTTATATAAAGTGGCAACAAATGAAAACTCCTTGTTCTGTAGTAGCAAGGAACATGACTGACTGACCCACAACTGTGCATCACTAAAGAACATTAGATACTGCCTTTGTTTGTCATATGCATGTAGGTACTAGTTTCCAGAGGGAAGTGGCCTGCAACCGCAACCCTGGTGCCACTTTATCTGATGTCACCATGCATATTTTTTAAGATGTTCCATGCACTCATATTTTCATTAATGTTCATGACACTAAAGTTATTGCTGTATATTCATTACAAGGTATAAAATCAGGATCGAAATCGGTCATAAGATTAGTACTTGGGTTTCCCAAAAAGTCTTCTTCATATTTTATTTTGTTCTACTTTCTTTCTGCCTTCATTATTTGTGAAATTATTACAACATTCACTTTTAATGTGCTGTTCTGTATGTTTCTTTAGTTATGATAATTTATTGGAACAGCAATGTCTGATATCCTTCTTTAATACAATGTACAAATAAAATTCTAAATTCTGTATTATTTACCAAAATTTGTTAAACTCGTACTGCATGTTAAACTTATAGTAATCACACTTTATACAAAGCATTACAGTCCTACATTTATTAGTTTTCAAATTTTGTGTTTAGCATGCTGTATAAAATGCACTGCATGGAAGATGTATGACATTTTAAAATTTATTTTGTTCTTTATGTGTTTAGGAAGAGGTAGTGAACAAAAATAATTTATGTTACACAAAATTCATAAGCTTTTATTTTAATGTCGGAAATATGAATTTATTTTCATTACCATATTTTCAGTTGTAAATAGCTTGGAATTGTTTGCATTTAATGAAAGTGATATGTCAGTTTTTTCACTGATGATAATCGTGCAGTCGTGATAATCTTTATTGCAGTCAATAGACGCTTTACAAGAGCATCTAATATTGTCAGAGTATTGATATCAAAAGTGAAGTTATAATCAGATGGTAATTATTACAAATATATACAAAATATAATTATAGATATGTACAAACATTATAATTCTGCAATACTATTGTGGCAGTAATTTGTATCACAACAATGTAAATGCCAGAGTGATTGTAGTGTAAATAAGCATTATTGTATGACATTGATTTGAGATGTTTGTTAATTATAAGCATTGTTAGGAAATAAGTTTACAGGGCCTCACTGAAACTGACAATAAGAGTGGCTAACAATGAGCGAGGGGGTGAGTTGTTTATCAATTATTAGAGACAAGCAAATGACGTCAGATTGGCGCGCTTTTCTTAGAAATAGCGGGAATATTTTCCCTAGAGCATTTGTGTTCGTAATTTTGATTGGATATAAAAATAGACGCTAATGTTGGCGCGTTTTATTAACCAATAGCAGCTCGATTATAATCTTTAGGCATATCGGGGTGTGGGAGTATAAAAAAGCTAAAGTCAGAGGTAGATTTCGTCAGTCCAACAGAAGCATTCGCGTGTAATACGTCGATCAGTTCAACATAAGTATTCGTGAGTTATACGTCGCGTAGTTCAACGGAAGCATACATAAAGTACACGTTACGCAATTCTACAGAATCTCTCGCGCCTTAAAGTTTGTTATAAATGTGAAACACGCGAATTAATATTGTGAAGTAAATAAGTGATTATAGTGATATTAGAAAATATAACAGTTTCAGTCTGGCGTGTATCAAGAGTCAATATGTGAACTTAATTAATTGTGACGGTAATAAAAGTGTAAAAACAAATTCTTTTATCAGTGTTATCTTTGAGTAACAAATCCTTCCCGTTTACACACCTTGTTCAAGAGATGTGCTCGACTGAATAATAATAATAATAATAATAATAATAATAATAATAATAATAATAATAATAGCTAGCCGGAGGACAATGAACCCAACATTCAAAGTAGAAAAACAATAACAGGCGCTCAGAAATAAGATAAAACGAAGTGACCGCGACAAATTGGCTCCCATATGTGGTGCATATAAACATGAAGCATCTTCCAACCAACTGCTAACAAATATACTACTACAAATTGGCTCCCAAACGTGGAGCTTACTAACAAAGAATATACATCAAATTGGCGCCCAGAACGTGGGGCGAATTAACCAGGAAGGAGCGAAAATAACCAGGAAGGGGCGAAGGAACCAGGAAGGGGCGAAGGAACCAGGACGTGGAGCGAATGGAGCAGTGAAATGAACTACAAGACGCAGATTCTAGAAAAAACCACAAGAACGACCGACGACGCGGATGAGTGGACATCGTAACTACGAGATTAAAAGGCAACAGGGGAATTCTACTACAGGACACAAAAACAGCGAGACGCAGATTCATCGTAGTACGACGCAGAGGCGACATATATATCTAGGAGAGAGGGCAGGAAGCTGGACATCAAAGCAACATCAACAGACAGCATCACAAAGGTTAGAATATTGTAATTTTTTTTATCCTAAAAAAAATTGTGAGAAATTAAATGTTCTTAAGAAGTGGTAGGATTAAGAAAACAATGTCTACTAATGATACTGAAGAAACAATTATGGAGGGAGATAATGTAACAGTTAGCTGTAATTCAATGCAGATTATGGAAAATAGCTCAAACAATGTAGTATTTGAGGGAGGAAATATTAGTGCAGAAAGTGAGAATAGAATAGCAGGAAATGTTAATTTTGATGCTAGTATGATGATGGAAATGCTGAGAAATATTGGTGAGAAATTAGAAAAGAATAAGAGGGAATTAAGGGAAGACATTAGTAAGAATAATGAGAAATTAGAAAAACTAACTCAAAATATGGATAATAATAATGAGAAATTAGAACAAAAACTAACTCAGAATATGGAAAAGAATAATAGGGAATTAAGGGAAAATAGTGGTAAGAGTATTACAGATCAATTAAGGGAAGAAATTGGCAAGAGTAATGAGAAATTAGAGCATAAATTAAATCAAAAAGGGAAGAAATTGAAAAGGAATTTATGGAGCTAGATAGTAGTATGATAAGAATGAGAATTGAAAATCAGGAAATGATAGCAAATGAGCTAGGGGAAGTTTCAAAGAAAACGTCAGACATGAGCAGGAAAATATCTAACCAAAAAAGTGAGGTTAATAATAAAATTGAACATGTTGATGTAAAATGTACAGAGTTAGGAAGTCGAATGAGTAGCATTTCAAGTGAGCTAAGAAAGATGAATGCAGATTTAATTCAGGTGCGAGTTAATTTCAGAGGGGAGATATCTGAAATACAGAAGGAGTCAGAAACACAAAGAAATAAATTGTCTGAAGAAGTTAAAGTTTTGTCTATAGATTTGAATCAAAAACTAACTTCTAAAATTAACAAGCACCAAGCTGTTCAAAATGAGAACAATAAAAAATTGGAACAGACAATAGAAAATCTGCAAGGTACTGTAAATAGGTTAGAATTGAATTCAAGGGTAAATATATGTGATGTTAATGTATCTGATGTACAGAATAATGATAGAGGTAGTTCCTCAGGTATGACTAATAATGTGAGTGATGCGGCGGCTTCATCTATAGCTCATGCTGAAACTCGGAGTGCACAAGTAACACTAAAGAATTTAAATATGGGAGTAAGGTACATTCAAAACTACAATCATATCTTAAGTGATTTTCCACTTCCAAAATTTAATGAAAACTCCAATCCAGTACAGTTTATTGCAGACTTGTCAGAATATTTTCAAATTAAAAAGATACCGGAAGCATTGAAAATGATAGTTGTCAAAAGATGTTTGGACCAGAAAACTTTAGATTGGTTACAAATGGTATCAGGGGGTGAAATTTCATATGAATCCTTTAAGAGGCTATTCATGAACAGATTTTGGAATGTTACGGTACAGCACAGAATACGGGCAATGCTTAGTCATAGACAATTTGATCCACGAGAGGGAATATCAATGACTGATTACTTACTGAAACATGCAAGTCAGGTTGGGAACTTGTCACCTCCGATCAATGAGGAAGATTTTGTGAGTTTGCTCACCAGGCATTATCCTTTAAGGATACAAAATTATTTATTAATTGCAAAACCACGTAGCATCTATGAGATAACAGAATTAATGACAGCTTTGGAACAACAGGAAGAAGATATATCTCGGGAGTGGGAGCATAGAGTTTTAGATGTGTGAGATAGACGAAAGTACCAAGGTAGTTATTATCACCAAAGTAGAGGACAAGACAGATGTTATGAGAATAATACCAGACAACGGTACCAATCATACGTTCCAAATTTTGAAAGACCGAGGATAGATGGGAGATCAGGTCGACAGGAACAAATAAATTACGTCAGGACAGAAAGATTGCCGGAAAGAGGGCAAAATCAAGGAAGGCGGTACATTAGACAAAGGAGAAATTTCACTCACTGGAGGGAAAACATTAACCGGGAAAGATCCTAGGAACGGCAAGAAAATTACGTACCAAGAGGACATAAGTAGGATATATAGGAGAGAGCTGGGCCACTTTTTTGCGTTTATATGGGAAAGGATAGGGAAAACGAGGCTGGATGGGGTGGTTCAAGGAGGAAAATGCGTTTATATGGGAGAGATAGGGAATACGACGACCGATACTATGCTAAAGAGGGTTGAAGGAGGGAAATACGTTTATATGGAAGAAATAGTAGAGAGGTGTTAGGCTAGGAGGGTTTAAGTATGCGTTTATAAGGAGAGACGAGAAAACGGAGAGAGATCCTATGTTAGGATACACAGGTGTTAAAGTTAGGTTAGATAGGAAACCAAAGAGATACTCAGCTAGACAGGGGACAGGAGAGGAATGCGCTTTATGAGAGGTAGAGGATACGGGGAGTGGTGTTAGGCTAGACAGAGGTTGAGAGTAGAGTATGCGTTTATATGTTTGAGAAGTATAGGAACAGGAAGAGGGTGCTAGGCTAGACAGAGGTTGAGGAGTAGAGTATAGGTTATATGAGAGGTATAGGAAAACGAGGGGAGGTGTTAGGCTAGACAGAGGCTGAGTAATGTATGGTTTATATGAGCGGTATAGGAAAACGATGAGAGGTGTTAGACTAGACAGGGCTTGAAACGTAGTGCATGGTTTATATGAGAGATATAGGAAAACGAGGAAAGGTGTTAGGCTAGACAGAAGTCGAGGAGTAGAGTATGGTTTATATGAGAAGTATAGGAAAACGAGGAGAGGTATTAGGTTAGGAGAATTGAGTTTGTGTTTATAAGGAGAGACGAGAAAACGGAGAGAGATCCTATGCTAGGATAGACAGGTGTTAAAGTTAGGTTAGATAGGAAACCAAGGAGTGATACTCAGCTAGAGGGGGGCAGGAGGGAATGAGCTTTTGAGAGGTAGGGGATACGGGGAGTGGTGTTAGACTAGACAGAGGTTTAGAGTATGCGTTTATATGTATGAGAAGTATAGGAACAGGAAGAGGGGTGCTAGACTAGTCAGAGGTTGAGGAGTAGAGTATAGTTTATATGAGAGGTATAGGAAAACGAGGAGAGGAGTTAGACTAGACAGAGGTCGAGGAGCAGAGTATGGTTTATGTGAGAGTCATAGGTAAACGAGAGAGGCGTTAGGCTAGACAGAGCTAGAGGAGTAGAGTATGGTTTATATGAGAGGTATAGGAACAGGAGGAGAGGTGTTAGGCTAGACAGGTAGTGTAGCAGTAGGAATATGGACTTATATACAGGAGAGATAGGGAATAGGAGGTGCTAGACTTGAAAGCGACTTTAGACGTGAACTTAGTGGAAAACTGTTTGATGTCAATGTTAGACCGCTAATTCTAGACATGCCCATCACGTAACCTATTCAGGGAAAAGGTGAGTCGTTCAGGGGAAAAAGGTGACTGCTCAGGGAAAAAGGTGACCCACAAAGGGAAAAAGTTGACTAGCAAAGGGAAAAACGTGACCAGTAAAGGGAAAAATGTCACCAGCAAAGGGGAAAATGTGACCAGCAAAGGGAAAAAGGTGAGCCATAAAGGGAAAAAGATGACCTGCAACGGGAAAAGCTAACCCACTAACACTAACAGGTAAGTAATTCAGGTAGTATTGCAAGAGGCTGACTGGATCATAGCAGTGTATGATTTCACAGGTAATTCAGCTAGTATCGTATGTATTTAGGCTAATTCGTCTAATAACACAGGATAGATTCCAGATGCTAACTGCATCATGGCTCTGCATGATTTCACAGATAATTCAGCTAGTATCGTAGGTATTTAGGCTAATTCAGCTAGTATCACAAGAGGATAGATTCTAGGGTTGGGTATAGCATAGTTTCATATTTCACAGGTAATTCAGGTAGTATCACGGGTGCTCGTGCTAATTTAGAGCAGGAATTCGTATCAGAGCTAGTTAAGGTAATTTCACATGATTCGGATAGTATCACAGGTATTTAAATCATTTTCACAGCCAATTCAGCTAGTATCTTGAGCATTTAAGCTAATTCAGCTAGTATCACAGGAGGCTAGATTCCAGAGGCTAACTGCATCATAGCTATGCATGATTTCACAGCTAATTCAGCTAGTATCGTAGGTATTTAGGCTAATTCAGCTAGTATCACAGGAGGTTAGATTCCAGGGTTGGGTATAGCATAGTTTCATATTTCACAGGTAATTCAGAGGGTATCGTAGGTATTTAGGATAATTCAAGTAACATAGGTGTTTAGAGTAATTAAGCAAGCATTACAGGAGGGTAGGTTCCAGGGGTTGGTTATAGCCTAGTTTCGTATTTTACAGATAGTTCAGATAATATCGTAAGTATTTGGGTAATCAGCATAGTTTCACAGATGCTCGTGATAATTTTGATCAGAGATTTGTATCACAGCTATTTAAGGTAAGTGCAGGTGATTCAGGTTGTATCAATGGTATTTGTGTCATTTTAACAGGTAATTCAGATAGTGTCTAGGTATTTGGGCGATTCAAGCATCATAGGTGTTTAGAGTAACTCAGCTAGTATCACAGGAGGCTAGATTCAATGATCAGGGTTTCGTATCAGAGCTATTTAATGTAATTTCACTTGATTCGAGTAGTATCACAGGTATTTAAGTCATTTAACGGGCAATTCAACCAGTATCACAGGTACTCATGGTAATATAGAGAGTAATTAAATTATAAAACATTTCTCATCCAACGTTACAACAATTTATATACTTTTTTCTAAATCTTACAAACTTATTATATGTTAAACAGTTATTGTACGATGCGGAGAGGGATAAACTGCATATTGGTTCACAAATTGAAAAGCTTTACGTCAACATACCTTTATTTTAGTTCGGTCTAGATGTCTCTCCCCTTTTATCTAGGCTTGAGACTAGCACTAGGATTGCTCCTAATGGCAGGGTTACCACCTTCCCTTCCATCTTCTTCTTTCTTCATCAGGCGTCAGCTATCTGCATATACAGCACACAGATAACCTTCTTTTTTAAGATTGTAGACTCACGATAAAATCTTTATCTTTAATTTACATTCTTTTAAGCACTGTTTGTAATGGCGTAATGTCCATACGCATGTCGTTATCCCATCCTCAGCAATAATTCTTTTATCATCAAACGGAGTCAATGCAATTTTATTCACTTGCACTGTAGCAAGAGCATGCTTTCGTGATAGGATCAGATTCATAGGTGTTCTGATGATTTCACAGGTTTTAAGACAGTCTGTATAGCTGTCAAACGAAATGTACTGCTTAATAGCGCTACGTTTTATACCTTTAATCTTTTTTATCATTGACCCTTGAATATCTAAGGCATACATCTTAGGACGTAGTCCAACAAAGCGTAGGATGATTTTGCTATTAGCCTCATCTTTAAATTTTCCCAATACCTTTTTGTTCTGAGTAGAGTAACATATATGGTTGGCAGGGTAATCAGCTGTATCGAGATGCTCAAGAAAACGTAGCTTGTCCTGGTACACATCTTCAGTTGTTACACGATGAATGAACGAATCAGTGTCCATATACATAAGCTTCAGGTTTTTAGCTCCATAATAAGGCAACAAAACGTCGTAATGATAGTTATACATTAATGTCTTGGAGATGTCCAACACACTCATACCAATGTATATAGGCTTGTTGAATACAATCTGACGAGAGGTCATATGTACAGCAGCTAGATTATCAGCATATATCGTCCTGTCGATAAACGTAGGCTTGGCGATCAGCTTCTCTAGAGTTTTTTCATTGGTCACCAGTCGTATATCCACGCGGTTACGCAGGTTCTCCATAGTTTTTCCAAACATGGCGTTGTTAAAGAGCTTGTAGAGATCCTTCTCGAAGTCATTTGCAGCTTGTTGTCGTAGCCTGTTGTTAAATTCCACATAAGGTTTCAACCACCGAGACTGTCGGAATTGTAGCACACGATGGATTTTTGTTAGTCGTAGTCCATGACTAAGAGCTTGCTTCAAAGCCATGTAATGCACTACATACTTCTTTCGAGGTCCAAGATGAGGTATCAGTTTCTTTGTAGATGCTTCCAATGGCTTCATACACTCAGGCAGGAAAGGTAGATCGTTGTGTAGATCGTGAAGTTCTACAGGATATTCGATATCAACTTCTAATATGCACCCATGAGGATCATCTTCTTGTAGTGTTTCTAAGTTGATTTCTTCAGACGAAACCCACTGAAATCCACCAAAAGGAAGGGCGTGACACATTGCCCACCCATATTGGTTATTGGCGTCCTCATATGTGATAAATTGGGTTGGTCTCGACGGATCAAACTTCTCCATATACGCGTTATTAGCTTCAGCATACCGATGGGAAACTTGACATAAACCTCCTCTTATACCTGATTCCACCATGAGTAGTTGATCGTAATCTTGTAACAGCTCCAGCTTAATTCCTGTATACAACAACATGGCGTCCCATGTAAGTCCTGGAGAGGTAAAATAATGCGCGGGGTCAACTTTGTGTGTTTTGAGGGTTTGCTCTCTGAACGTCTCAAAGACATCGGCTAGGAGTAGTACATCTGAGGTTAAGTACAGGTCGCTGTACTCGCCCAGGTTTCTCACATTAAACAGCTCCCATACATTTCTAGCATGATCATAGTCAACATCACTAATTTCTTCTTCATTTAATCTATTGTAGAAGGTGTGCTTAGGAGGCAAGCAGGTCTCGTTCAAAACATCCCAGGAAGTGACGTAATCATAGGGAAATACACCCTTACGGGTCATCAACTTCAATTTGTCTTCTCCAAAGTACTTTAGCGTTTCAGGATATGAGGTTAGATTTTTTACCAACTTATCCAAGCTTGTACTGAGGAAACGGAAGCTATCCACAAATCGAAGCTTTATATCTCCTACATACTTGGTGAATGAGATATAGCTTTCTTCAGAGTTAGGAATTACCTCCACACGTTCACTTGTACAACCCAGCTCCTTAACAATGAAATGAGAGTCATATCCGCTAAGGTTATGCATGAAGACTGGTATATATTTAGGTGTTTTACAGGCTAAATTACATTCATTATGAAGACTTCCATGATATTCACCGCTGATGTGATCATGATCGCGTACTTTGTAGTTCTCTTCTGTAAAGCCTTTTCCACACAAGTAGCATGTCGTAGAAGACTCAAAATCCTTTTGCTGTTGATCCGTAAGTTTCAGAGGCTTAGCAGATTTGTATATATTACCAATCATTTTTGCAAGAGATGTCAGGTACAGCATAAACTTCTGAGCAGCATCAGCACCACGATACACATAGGGATGCTTAGGAAGATCAGTTTCGAGATGTTCAACACTGGATGTAGGTTTCACGTAAACACAGAAGCTCATTGGTGTGTGCTCTTGATAAGGTGTTGTATAGGAAGTTTCAGGATTGGGTGTACACGTATGGCATGGAGTGAGAATACTCTCAAAATCAGCATAGATGACATAAGGTACTTTCAGCATCCTCTCAACATTTTTAAACTGTGCAATTGCTTTCTCCTTGCTAGGCATAACAACCCTTGCAACACCATGTTGAATACAGACGGCTGCATGTTCTTGTAGTTTTTCCAGTCCACTTCGTCCATATCGATCATCAAAATGTGTAAAGCAGCGCTTACAAGTATAAACCCGTCCATTATGGTTAGTTTTCTGGCGTCGAACGAGCTTCTCAAAATTCCTTATATACACGTAGTGATGTTTTCCACTGCTATCATTCAATAGTAGCAGGTCGCGATGTTCAGGTAGTTCAATATCAGCAACCTTTATCGGATACACTTCATGCTTCTCATCCAGCCCGAAAACGTTAATAGACATATTGTTAAACTTCTCAAATTTAGGTATTTGAGAAAGTGGAGTAGGGTAGGAAACACAGCTGAAGTCGTACTTGTCTTGAAGTTGTTTGTATTTGCTGACGCGTTGAGGCTTGATGCTCACGAATTTGGCCAGTATAGAGTACATGAAACATTTCTCGTCGGTAAAGTTCTGGATGTTTATACATGCTTTCCTTGCTTCAACAGCTGACGGTAGTGGTATGTAGCTACATCCTCGTAACGGGTTGTACTTGTTGATACGAAGTCGAACTCCTTCCACAGCAAGCAAAGCCCAGCTGCTACCCTTAAGCTGAGACTCCTCCATTTCAGTCACCAATTTCTTGAATTTCACTTCCATCGTTGAGTCCAGATCAGTTTCCAGGAAAACAGCTTGATTCCGTGTTTTAAATGTCTTGTCACAGGTTTCTCCAATACTGTTAACAAATCGACACTCAGCCAGCAGATTAATTTTAACACTCTTATGAATGCTAAGCTCTTTATGCACAGCATGGATTATACGTTGTTTTGCCTCTTGCAGATACATATTTAGGTCCTTAGCTGATTCGCATCGTATAAAATACGATTTCAATCGTCCTTCGAATGAAGTTTCGTATTCTTTCATATCGCAGTCCTCCATTGTTGACAGCAACTGATGTTTAGTTGGCTCCAATCTTCTTTTCTTCTGAGGGCTGCTTATTTCACATATATCTTCGTGTCGCTGTCCCTTATAACAATCTTTGAAGGTTACATTACAATGTTTACATTTGAAGAGCTTCTTGCAGCTCATCTCGTGTCTTCTCTTGTCATAACCTCGGAGGAACTTCTTCCCACATTTTCCGCATGCATATCCAGTAGCGCTTGGAATAATATCCTTATACGCTGAGTTATTCATCTTTATTCTTGATGTAATAACGTATTAATCACTGATCAATGAAATGTAGACCTCTTCACCTTGACACCACTTTAGAAAGCTGATTATTCTTGGAGAGAACACGATGTTAACACCTCAAGACTAATTAGCACAATGAAGTCCAATGCCCTAGATCACCATATTTATAGAGGGAGCACGAACCTTTTAGATCAATCATAAACTCGCTCCATAACCACCTGTATATGATCGCTCAACGTGTACTAACCCCCCAGCCATATAACCTCAAGTCTAGAGACAGGATGTTTATGACGTCACACCCAGAGACAGGATGTCTGGCAGCATCAAACACGTTTAAACTCGTCTCATAACTACCTGCTTATGCTGTCACACCAGCAAGAGAAGTATTCCCACACGCTCATTCAGACATATATTTCAAATTCAAGCCCACCACCACCATCACCACCTATTGTACCAAGGTTAATTCAAGCTGTATTATCACAATACTTAAAAGTAAAAGCTTAAAAGGAAACCTAGAAGATTTTCCCCCTTATTTACTTAATTATTTCATGTTTTTATTCCCTTTTCAATTCTTCCTTTCCATCTTCTCACAGAAAGACCATTACATTTCACTACAATCATGAGAAAAGCAATTTTTCCAGAGTTACACAGATTCTAAGCTTCTAAATCGAACCTGGTAATACTTTTAATAAATGTATTTTAGCTCCCCAATATCAGCATCTACCATTTAATCTTTACTCGAACCTGATATGATCCATAAGCTTGAAGATATATGAAATCACCCTTCGGGATTCGATCTGAGTACTTTAAAGTAATATTTGTCACGATAACGATATTTAAGGACTAGATACTCTGTTTGCGTTTACCTTGACATGTTTATCTAAATTAAATTACGAGTTATTAAATTTTTGCAAGTAAATTTCATTGAATCGGTATTCGAACCCAGAACACCAGTAACAAGATAATTTATAATATTAGTCTGACATGTTAAACAAAGTTGTATGCAGTTACATCATCGATCTAAGTGATATATTCTAGTGTACAGAGGAAAATTAAGAAAGTCATTAAAAGATGAGGAATCGAACCAAGCACAACTGATTGGCAATTATATACAGCATTAATTACCCATCATAGAAGCTATCAATCATGCTTTAGTCCACTCCTCTACCTCACTTAGTTCCCGAGATAATGAAAATTTTAAAATTAGGATCGAACCCAGGACGTCATGTATCTAATTACACATCCACAAGATACTACCTAATAACATAAACGCAATAAAGTTTATTTGGCGTCTTTATCTTAATTGGTTTAGGAGTTATTAAATTTATAAGTAAATTCCATCGAATCAGTATTCGAACCCAGAACACCAAGAACAAAATAATTTATAATATGAGTTTGGTAAGCTTAAAGGTGCTGTATGTAGTTACAGCATCAATTTAGGTGATATTTTCTAGAGTATAGAGTAAAATTAAGCAAGTCATTAAAAATCTGGATTCGAACTAGGGACAACTGATTGGAAATTATATACAGTATTAATTACCCATTATAACAGCTATCAATCATGCTTTGGTCCATTCCTCTAGCTTTCTTAGTTTCCGAGATAATGGAGTTTTTAAAATTAAGGATCGAACCCAGGACGTCATGTATCTAATTACACATCCACAAGATACTACCTAATAACATAAACGCAATAAAGTTTATTTGGCGTCTTTATCTTAATTGGTTTAGGAGTTATTAAATTTATAAGTAAATTCCATCGAATCAGTATTCGAACCCAGAACACCAAGAACAAAATAATTTATAATATGAGTTTGGTAAGCCTAAAGGTGCTGTATGTAGTTACAGCATCAATTTAGGTGATATTTTCTAGAGTATAGAGTAAAATTAAGCAAGTCATTAAAAATCTGGATTCGAACTAGGGACAACTGATTGGAAATTATATACAGTATTAATTACCCATTATAACAGCTATCAATCATGCTTTGGTCCATTCCTCTAGCTTTCTTAGTTTCCGAGATAATGGAGTTTTTAAAATTAAGGATCGAACCCAGGACACCAGGTACCAAAATATACATCCACAAGAAACTACCTAATGACATTAATGTAATAAAGTTTATTTGACGTCTTTATCTTAATTAGTCTCTGAGTTATTAGAAGATGAATTTGCATTCACTCCTAGGATTCGAACCCAGGCATCCCGGTCAACTTGGAACAAGGTCCTAATGACGCGGCGCATTCCAAAGAATTGATTAGTTTTTATCCCAAAGTTGTATCTCTTTTCGTTCAGGAGATATAAGCGATTAAAGAGTAGAAATATAATGGGCGGAGCTTGCCGGCATAGATCAAAGAACTTTTATCAGATGTCGGCATCTCTCTGTGTGCTGGAGTCGCCATTATATTTCTACTCTTTAATCGCTTATATCTCCTGAACGAAAAGAGATACAACTTTGGGATAAAAACTAATCAATTCTTTGGAATGCGCCGCGTCATTAGGACCTTGTTCCAAGTTGACCGGGATGCCTGGGTTCGAATCCTAGGAGTGAATGCAAATTCATCTTCTAATAACTCAGAGACTAATTAAGATAAAGACGTCAAATAAACTTTATTACATTAATGTCATTAGGTAGTTTCTTGTGGATGTATATTTTGGTACCTGGTGTCCTGGGTTCGATCCTTAATTTTAAAAACTCCATTATCTCGGAAACTAAGAAAGCTAGAGGAATGGACCAAAGCATGATTGATAGCTGTTATAATGGGTAATTAATACTGTATATAATTTCCAATCAGTTGTCCCTAGTTCGAATCCAGATTTTTAATGACTTGCTTAATTTTACTCTATACTCTAGAAAATATCACCTAAATTGATGCTGTAACTACATACAGCACCTTTAGGCTTACCAAACTCATATTATAAATTATTTTGTTCTTGGTGTTCTGGGTTCGAATACTGATTCGATGGAATTTACTTATAAATTTAATAACTCCTAAACCAATTAAGATAAAGACGCCAAATAAACTTTATTGCGTTTATGTTATTAGGTAGTATCTTGTGGATGTGTAATTAGATACATGACGTCCTGGGTTCGATCCTTAATTTTAAAAACTCCATTATCTCGGAAACTAAGAAAGCTAGAGGAATGGACCAAAGCATGATTGATAGCTGTTATAATGGGTAATTAATACTGTATATAATTTCCAATCAGTTGTCCCTAGTTCGAATCCAGATTTTTAATGACTTGCTTAATTTTACTCTATACTCTAGAAAATATCACCTAAATTGATGCTGTAACTACATACAGCACCTTTAAGCTTACCAAACTCATATTATAAATTATTTTGTTCTTGGTGTTCTGGGTTCGAATACTGATTCGATGGAATTTACTTATAAATTTAATAACTCCTAAACCAATTAAGATAAAGACGCCAAATAAACTTTATTGCGTTTATGTTATTAGGTAGTATCTTGTGGATGTGTAATTAGATACATGACGTCCTGGGTTCGATCCTAATTTTAAAATTTTCATTATCTCGGGAACTAAGTGAGGTAGAGGAGTGGACTAAAGCATGATTGATAGCTTCTATGATGGGTAATTAATGCTGTATATAATTGCCAATCAGTTGTGCTTGGTTCGATTCCTCATCTTTTAATGACTTTCTTAATTTTCCTCTGTACACTAGAATATATCACTTAGATCGATGATGTAACTGCATACAACTTTGTTTAACATGTCAGACTAATATTATAAATTATCTTGTTCCTGGTGTTCTGGGTTCGAATACCGATTCAATGAAATTTACTTGCAAAAATTTAATAACTCGTAATTTAATTTAGATAAACATGTCAAGGTAAACGCAAACAGAGTATCTAGTCCTTAAATATCGTTATCGTGACAAATATTACTTTAAAGTACTCAGATCGAATCCCGAAGGGTGATTTCATATATCTTCAAGCTTATGGATCATATCAGGTTCGAGTAAAGATTAAATGGTAGATGCTGATATTGGGGAGCTAAAATACATTTATTAAAAGTATTACCAGGTTCGATTTAGAAGCTTAGAATCTGTGTAACTCTGGAAAAATTGCTTTTCTCATGATTGTAGTGAAATGTAATGGTCTTTCTGTGAGAAGATGGAAAGGAAGAATTGAAAAGGGAATAAAAACATGAAATAATTAAGTAAATAAGGGGGAAAATCTTCTAGGTTTCCTTTTAAGCTTTTACTTTTAAGTATTGTGATAATACAGCTTGAATTAACCTTGGTACAATAGGTG
Organism: Deroplatys truncata; assembly: GCA_030765065.1. Classification (NCBI taxonomy): domain Eukaryota; kingdom Metazoa; phylum Arthropoda; class Insecta; order Mantodea; family Mantidae; genus Deroplatys; species Deroplatys truncata. Next base: position 124,748,773 of record CM060978.1, read on the forward strand.
GTGATGGTGGTGGTGGGCTTGAATTTGAAATATATGTCTGAATGAGCGTGTGGGAATACTTCTCTTGCTGGTGTGACAGCATAAGCAGGTAGTTATGAGACGAGTTTAAACGTGTTTGATGCTGCCAGACATCCTGTCTCTGGGTGTGACGTCATAAACATCCTGTCTCTAGACTTGAGGTTATATGGCTGGGGGGTTAGTACACGTTGAGCGATCATATACAGGTGGTTATGGAGCGAGTTTATGATTGATCTAAAAGGTTCGTGCTCCCTCTATAAATATGGTGATCTAGGGCATTGGACTTCATTGTGCTAATTAGTCTTGAGGTGTTAACATCGTGTTCTCTCCAAGAATAATCAGCTTTCTAAAGTGGTGTCAAGGTGAAGAGGTCTACATTTCATTGATCAGTGATTAATACGTTATTACATCAAGAATAAAGATGAATAACTCAGCGTATAAGGATATTATTCCAAGCGCTACTGGATATGCATGCGGAAAATGTGGGAAGAAGTTCCTCCGAGGTTATGACAAGAGAAGACACGAGATGAGCTGCAAGAAGCTCTTCAAATGTAAACATTGTAATGTAACCTTCAAAGATTGTTATAAGGGACAGCGACACGAAGATACATGTGAAATAAGCAGCCCTCAGAAGAAAAGAAGATTGGAGCCAACTAAACATCAGTTGCTGTCAACAATGGAGGACTGCGATATGAAAGAATACGAAACTTCATTCGAAGGACGATTGAAATCGTATTTTATACGATGCGAATCAGCTAAGGACCTAAATATGTATCTGCAAGAGGCAAAACAACGTATAATCCATGCTGTGCATAAAGAGCTTAGCATTCATAAGAGTGTTAAAATTAATCTGCTGGCTGAGTGTCGATTTGTTAACAGTATTGGAGAAACCTGTGACAAGACATTTAAAACACGGAATCAAGCTGTTTTCCTGGAAACTGATCTGGACTCAACGATGGAAGTGAAATTCAAGAAATTGGTGACTGAAATGGAGGAGTCTCAGCTTAAGGGTAGCAGCTGGGCTTTGCTTGCTGTGGAAGGAGTTCGACTTCGTATCAACAAGTACAACCCGTTACGAGGATGTAGCTACATACCACTACCGTCAGCTGTTGAAGCAAGGAAAGCATGTATAAACATCCAGAACTTTACCGACGAGAAATGTTTCATGTACTCTATACTGGCCAAATTCGTGAGCATCAAGCCTCAACGCGTCAGCAAATACAAACAACTTCAAGACAAGTACGACTTCAGCTGTGTTTCCTACCCTACTCCACTTTCTCAAATACCTAAATTTGAGAAGTTTAACAATATGTCTATTAACGTTTTCGGGCTGGATGAGAAGCATGAAGTGTATCCGATAAAGGTTGCTGATATTGAACTACCTGAACATCGCGACCTGCTACTATTGAATGATAGCAGTGGAAAACATCACTACGTGTATATAAGGAATTTTGAGAAGCTCGTTCGACGCCAGAAAACTAACCATAATGGACGGGTTTATACTTGTAAGCGCTGCTTTACACATTTTGATGATCGATATGGACGAAGTGGACTGGAAAAACTACAAGAACATGCAGCCGTCTGTATTCAACATGGTGTTGCAAGGGTTGTTATGCCTAGCAAGGAGAAAGCAATTGCACAGTTTAAAAATGTTGAGAGGATGCTGAAAGTACCTTATGTCATCTATGCTGATTTTGAGAGTATTCTCACTCCATGCCATACGTGTACACCCAATCCTGAAACTTCCTATACAACACCTTATCAAGAGCACACACCAATGAGCTTCTGTGTTTACGTGAAACCTACATCCAGTGTTGAACATCTCGAAACTGATCTTCCTAAGCATCCCTATGTGTATCGTGGTGCTGATGCTGCTCAGAAGTTTATGCTGTACCTGACATCTCTTGCAAAAATGATTGGTAATATATACAAATCTGCTAAGCCTCTGAAACTTACGGATCAACAGCAAAAGGATTTTGAGTCTTCTACGACATGCTACTTGTGTGGAAAAGGCTTTACAGAAGAGAACTACAAAGTACGCGATCATGATCACATCAGCGGTGAATATCATGGAAGTCTTCATAATGAATGTAATTTAGCCTGTAAAACACCTAAATATATACCAGTCTTCATGCATAACCTTAGCGGATATGACTCTCATTTCATTGTTAAGGAGCTGGGTTGTACAAGTGAACGTGTGGAGGTAATTCCTAACTCTGAAGAAAGCTATATCTCATTCACCAAGTATGTAGGAGATATAAAGCTTCGATTTGTGGATAGCTTCCGTTTCCTCAGTACAAGCTTGGATAAGTTGGTAAAAAATCTAACCTCATATCCTGAAACGCTAAAGTACTTTGGAGAAGACAAATTGAAGTTGATGACCCGTAAGGGTGTATTTCCCTATGATTACGTCACTTCCTGGGATGTTTTGAACGAGACCTGCTTGCCTCCTAAGCACACCTTCTACAATAGATTAAATGAAGAAGAAATTAGTGATGTTGACTATGATCATGCTAGAAATGTATGGGAGCTGTTTAATGTGAGAAACCTGGGCGAGTACAGCGACCTGTACTTAACCTCAGATGTACTACTCCTAGCCGATGTCTTTGAGACGTTCAGAGAGCAAACCCTCAAAACACACAAAGTTGACCCCGCGCATTATTTTACCTCTCCAGGACTTACATGGGACGCCATGTTGTTGTATACAGGAATTAAGCTGGAGCTGTTACAAGATTACGATCAACTACTCATGGTGGAATCAGGTATAAGAGGAGGTTTATGTCAAGTTTCCCATCGGTATGCTGAAGCTAATAACGCGTATATGGAGAAGTTTGATCCGTCGAGACCAACCCAATTTATCACATATGAGGACGCCAATAACCAATATGGGTGGGCAATGTGTCACGCCCTTCCTTTTGGTGGATTTCAGTGGGTTTCGTCTGAAGAAATCAACTTAGAAACACTACAAGAAGATGATCCTCATGGGTGCATATTAGAAGTTGATATCGAATATCCTGTAGAACTTCACGATCTACACAACGATCTACCTTTCCTGCCTGAGTGTATGAAGCCATTGGAAGCATCTACAAAGAAACTGATACCTCATCTTGGACCTCGAAAGAAGTATGTAGTGCATTACATGGCTTTGAAGCAAGCTCTTAGTCATGGACTACGACTAACAAAAATCCATCGTGTGCTACAATTCCGACAGTCTCGGTGGTTGAAACCTTATGTGGAATTTAACAACAGGCTACGACAACAAGCTGCAAATGACTTCGAGAAGGATCTCTACAAGCTCTTTAACAACGCCATGTTTGGAAAAACTATGGAGAACCTGCGTAACCGCATGGATATACGACTGGTGACCAATGAAAAAACTCTAGAGAAGCTGATCGCCAAGCCTACGTTTATCGACAGGACGATATATGCTGATAATCTAGCTGCTGTACATATGACCTCTCGTCAGATTGTATTCAACAAGCCTATATACATTGGTATGAGTGTGTTGGACATCTCCAAGACATTAATGTATAACTATCATTACGACGTTTTGTTGCCTTATTATGGAGCTAAAAACCTGAAGCTTATGTATATGGACACTGATTCGTTCATTCATCGTGTAACAACTGAAGATGTGTACCAGGACAAGCTACGTTTTCTTGAGCATCTCGATACAGCTGATTACCCTGCCAACCATATATGTTACTCTACTCAGAACAAAAAGGTATTGGGAAAATTTAAAGATGAGGCTAATAGCAAAATCATCCTACGCTTTGTTGGACTACGTCCTAAGATGTATGCCTTAGATATTCAAGGGTCAATGATAAAAAAGATTAAAGGTATAAAACGTAGCGCTATTAAGCAGTACATTTCGTTTGACAGCTATACAGACTGTCTTAAAACCTGTGAAATCATCAGAACACCTATGAATCTGATCCTATCACGAAAGCATGCTCTTGCTACAGTGCAAGTGAATAAAATTGCATTGACTCCGTTTGATGATAAAAGAATTATTGCTGAGGATGGGATAACGACATATGCGTATGGACATTACGCCATTACAAACAGTGCTTAAAAGAATGTAAATTAAAGATAAAGATTTTATCGTGAGTCTACAATCTTAAAAAAGAAGGTTATCTGTGTGCTGTATATGCAGATAGCTGACGCCTGATGAAGAAAGAAGAAGATGGAAGGGAAGGTGGTAACCCTGCCATTAGGAGCAATCCTAGTGCTAGTCTCAAGCCTAGATAAAAGGGGAGAGACATCTAGACCGAACTAAAATAAAGGTATGTTGACGTAAAGCTTTTCAATTTGTGAACCAATATGCAGTTTATCCCTCTCCGCATCGTACAATAACTGTTTAACATATAATAAGTTTGTAAGATTTAGAAAAAAGTATATAAATTGTTGTAACGTTGGATGAGAAATGTTTTATAATTTAATTACTCTCTATATTACCATGAGTACCTGTGATACTGGTTGAATTGCCCGTTAAATGACTTAAATACCTGTGATACTACTCGAATCAAGTGAAATTACATTAAATAGCTCTGATACGAAACCCTGATCATTGAATCTAGCCTCCTGTGATACTAGCTGAGTTACTCTAAACACCTATGATGCTTGAATCGCCCAAATACCTAGACACTATCTGAATTACCTGTTAAAATGACACAAATACCATTGATACAACCTGAATCACCTGCACTTACCTTAAATAGCTGTGATACAAATCTCTGATCAAAATTATCACGAGCATCTGTGAAACTATGCTGATTACCCAAATACTTACGATATTATCTGAACTATCTGTAAAATACGAAACTAGGCTATAACCAACCCCTGGAACCTACCCTCCTGTAATGCTTGCTTAATTACTCTAAACACCTATGTTACTTGAATTATCCTAAATACCTACGATACCCTCTGAATTACCTGTGAAATATGAAACTATGCTATACCCAACCCTGGAATCTAACCTCCTGTGATACTAGCTGAATTAGCCTAAATACCTACGATACTAGCTGAATTAGCTGTGAAATCATGCATAGCTATGATGCAGTTAGCCTCTGGAATCTAGCCTCCTGTGATACTAGCTGAATTAGCTTAAATGCTCAAGATACTAGCTGAATTGGCTGTGAAAATGATTTAAATACCTGTGATACTATCCGAATCATGTGAAATTACCTTAACTAGCTCTGATACGAATTCCTGCTCTAAATTAGCACGAGCACCCGTGATACTACCTGAATTACCTGTGAAATATGAAACTATGCTATACCCAACCCTAGAATCTATCCTCTTGTGATACTAGCTGAATTAGCCTAAATACCTACGATACTAGCTGAATTATCTGTGAAATCATGCAGAGCCATGATGCAGTTAGCATCTGGAATCTATCCTGTGTTATTAGACGAATTAGCCTAAATACATACGATACTAGCTGAATTACCTGTGAAATCATACACTGCTATGATCCAGTCAGCCTCTTGCAATACTACCTGAATTACTTACCTGTTAGTGTTAGTGGGTTAGCTTTTCCCGTTGCAGGTCATCTTTTTCCCTTTATGGCTCACCTTTTTCCCTTTGCTGGTCACATTTTCCCCTTTGCTGGTGACATTTTTCCCTTTACTGGTCACGTTTTTCCCTTTGCTAGTCAACTTTTTCCCTTTGTGGGTCACCTTTTTCCCTGAGCAGTCACCTTTTTCCCCTGAACGACTCACCTTTTCCCTGAATAGGTTACGTGATGGGCATGTCTAGAATTAGCGGTCTAACATTGACATCAAACAGTTTTCCACTAAGTTCACGTCTAAAGTCGCTTTCAAGTCTAGCACCTCCTATTCCCTATCTCTCCTGTATATAAGTCCATATTCCTACTGCTACACTACCTGTCTAGCCTAACACCTCTCCTCCTGTTCCTATACCTCTCATATAAACCATACTCTACTCCTCTAGCTCTGTCTAGCCTAACGCCTCTCTCGTTTACCTATGACTCTCACATAAACCATACTCTGCTCCTCGACCTCTGTCTAGTCTAACTCCTCTCCTCGTTTTCCTATACCTCTCATATAAACTATACTCTACTCCTCAACCTCTGACTAGTCTAGCACCCCTCTTCCTGTTCCTATACTTCTCATACATATAAACGCATACTCTAAACCTCTGTCTAGTCTAACACCACTCCCCGTATCCCCTACCTCTCAAAAGCTCATTCCCTCCTGCCCCCCTCTAGCTGAGTATCACTCCTTGGTTTCCTATCTAACCTAACTTTAACACCTGTCTATCCTAGCATAGGATCTCTCTCCGTTTTCTCGTCTCTCCTTATAAACACAAACTCAATTCTCCTAACCTAATACCTCTCCTCGTTTTCCTATACTTCTCATATAAACCATACTCTACTCCTCGACTTCTGTCTAGCCTAACACCTTTCCTCGTTTTCCTATATCTCTCATATAAACCATGCACTACGTTTCAAGCCCTGTCTAGTCTAACACCTCTCATCGTTTTCCTATACCGCTCATATAAACCATACATTACTCAGCCTCTGTCTAGCCTAACACCTCCCCTCGTTTTCCTATACCTCTCATATAACCTATACTCTACTCCTCAACCTCTGTCTAGCCTAGCACCCTCTTCCTGTTCCTATACTTCTCAAACATATAAACGCATACTCTACTCTCAACCTCTGTCTAGCCTAACACCACTCCCCGTATCCTCTACCTCTCATAAAGCGCATTCCTCTCCTGTCCCCTGTCTAGCTGAGTATCTCTTTGGTTTCCTATCTAACCTAACTTTAACACCTGTGTATCCTAACATAGGATCTCTCTCCGTTTTCTCGTCTCTCCTTATAAACGCATACTTAAACCCTCCTAGCCTAACACCTCTCTACTATTTCTTCCATATAAACGTATTTCCCTCCTTCAACCCTCTTTAGCATAGTATCGGTCGTCGTATTCCCTATCTCTCCCATATAAACGCATTTTCCTCCTTGAACCACCCCATCCAGCCTCGTTTTCCCTATCCTTTCCCATATAAACGCAAAAAAGTGGCCCAGCTCTCTCCTATATATCCTACTGACATAATTTCAGAAATCGAGGATTTCGAACTCGAGGAAGGGGAACTCAAAACAATGGTAGCGAAAATGAGATAGATTTAGCGCCGGTTAGGAATGCCAGTCACGTACATGAACATGGAAGTAACCAGGAAAACTGTCAATAGACTCCTGTGTAGTAGGTTCTCAGGACGTCTTTAATAATTCAGTATCCATTACCAATACAAACAATATGCCTACACACACACACTCTGTAAGAAGATTGCAGCAACGAAAGATAAGGAGGAAAATTTCGAGACACCCCATGTTAAGATAGAAATTGCGAAGAAAGAGATTATTGCGACTATAGATTCCGGTTCATCAGCTTCAATTTGTTCGCAGAAATTTTATATAAATTTGATAAATGAAGGTAACAAAATTATGGCTCTTCCCACTAGTAATTTAGTTTGTCGTGTTGCAATCGGAAGAACGACACAGGTCATAAAACACAAGCTCTACTTAACATACTTATCGGCGGAGAGAATTTTGAGGTTATGTTTCTAATTGTAAACCATCTGATTTGTGACATAATTTTAGGATGTGACTTCCTACATGAATATGAAGCACGTATAGATTTTAAACATGAGGAGTTAAAAATGACAAAAGACAATAGAGAAATAAATGTACCGTTTATAAAAGAGAAAGTTTCTGTGATTGAGACGACAAAGGATGAGAAAAATCTTTGTGACCAAGAGTTTTTTGTGCAAATAACAGAAACCGATAGAAATAGTCAGATAAAGCAGGTAGTCACAAAATATGAAGGAAATACCACGCCATATTTTCAACAGCTAGTAGGAATGCCAGAGAAAGTAGAGAAATTTACAACCCGAACAAAAGACGACCGTGCGAGCGAGACAGACAACTGGGAAGAGAAAAGAAATGAAGAAATACTACACAAGTGTGAAGAACCTTATAACATTACGAAAACACAAAAACAAATCCTTCATGACGTTTTGATGAACAATAGTTCAGTATTTAGTAATATCCCAGGCAGATGTAACGTATATCAGCATACATTTCAGGTAGAGGATGTGCCACCGTATAGGCATAAGTATGACAATTTACCTATAAGTCTTAGGGACAAAGCTAGAAAACTGATAAATAGCATGTTAGAAAATGGGATTATTGAGCAAAGTAATTCTCAGTATATAAATTCAGTCTGTTGGAGTATTAAACGAGATGGTAGTTTGAGATTAACATTAGATGGTAGATATGTCAACCAATATATGAAGCCAGATCATTTTCAAAGTGAAGGAATTGAACAACTAATCACGAAACTTTCAAGAGGGAGATTTTTGACATCCATTGACCTTACTGCGTCATATTGGCAAGTAGAATTAGATCCACAAGTGCGTGATTACACTTCATTTCAATACTCGGGGATCCAGTATCGTTTTTGTGTAAATCCTTTTGGTTTAAAAAACTCAGGAAGTGGATTTTTGAGAGCAATTCACAGTATTTTTGGAAATTCTGCAGATGATTTTTTAATAAAGTATATTGACGACTTCCTCATCATTAGTCAAACACTTGAAGAGCATATGAATAATGTACATTATGTGTTAAATAAACTGCAAAAACATGGTATGACTGTAAACATACTAAAATCAAAATGTTGTGTCAAGGAAATAAATTTTCTGGGTTATGTAGTGGATGAACGAGGTATAAGACCCGACCAGAAGAGAATTGAAGCAATAATGAAAATTCCACCACCAAAGAACGTAAAGCAAATTAGACGTCTCTTAGGGGTATTGAACTTTCAGAGTAAGTTCGTGCCAAGGTATTCGGTGGAAATAGAACCACTGCGGCAGCTACTCCGAAAGAGTATTAAGTGGAAATGGACAGAGGATCATCAAAAATGTTTTGAGAGGATCAAAGAACTCTTTGCTAAGTCCATATTGCTCGAGAGGCCCAGAGAAAATTTGAGATACGAGATTTATGTCGACGCATCAATGCAAGGATTCGCCGGAATTTTAGGACAGCGAGACATCAACAATGACTTTCACGTCATTAGTACAGCTTCTAGAGGACTTACAAATATTGAGCGGAATTCTTCGGTGACTCAGTTAGAAATTGGAGCACTATATTTTTCACTAATTCGTTTTAAGACCTATATTTATCAGCAAAAGGTGAAAGTATATTCAGATCACATCAGCCTAACTTTCATCCAACGGTGTAGATTATGTAGTGGAAAACTTGCTAGATACATTCATGCAATATCTGCATTTGATATTGAAATTATACACATTCCTGGCAAGAATAATACCTTCAGTGATTTACTATCAAGATTAAACTACAACCCACAAACACCCGAGAATATTGAAAGGCCTAGAAACGAAGTCAAAATATTGACAATTGAAATTCCTTTAAGCAAAGAAATGATAAGAAAATTGAAAAATATGGGGAAATTCAAAATGAAGACTCAAAATTATTTGAACTTAAAGGAAATGTACCATTAATTGCAGAGGCAAAGAAAGAAATTGTAGCAATTCGGAATGGAACGTTATACAAGAAGCATGGAAAAGAAATGCCTAGTTGGAAGGTAATGGTTCCAAAAAGTATGGAAAAGGAGCTAATTATGAATTTTCACGAAGGGTTAGCACACTCAGGGACGGACCGGACAACTTCTATGATTTTAGAAAATTTATACATATCCAAATTGCGTCAAAAAGTTCCGAACCTGTGTCAGAAGGAAAGCAAATAAATGCAGCATATGCATTTGAGACTAATTGGGTTATACGGGATAAGCCGAGGTGCGTAACTAGTATTGATATTCATGGTCCTATGCCTCCAAGTCAATTTGGAAACAAATATATATTTGTCTGTTATGATATATTCAGCAAATATGTAAGAATTTACCCTTTGAGAAAATCTACAAGTTTAGCATGTTTGAATAGACTACTCAAATCATATGTGATAGAAGAAGGCCCAATCCAATCTGTACTGAGCGATAATGCTTCGTCCTTCACAGGAAAAAAATTTATGGAGGGATTAAAAGAAAATGGCATTAAACAATAGTTTTCGTCAAGATACAGACCGAACTCCAATCCAGTGGAGAGAGAAATTAAGGAGATTTCGAATTACTTAAGGGTGCTGTGTTATCGAAAACAAACCCAATGGTATGGATACGTGAATTTCGTTCAGAATCTACTCAATGAAACAGTAAACAATGTGACAGGATACAAACCATGTGAACTTAAGTTAGGAAAGAAGATAAATACAATATGTAAGAAAATTCCAGAAGCCATTCCAGATGAGCACTCGATACCACAAACGGAAGAAGAGATGTTCCGACAAGCATTCGAGAGGATGAAGAAAAAAGCCATAAAAAGAAAAAGGAAACATGAAGAAAATAAAAGAAAGGAATGGAGGATCAAAATAGGAGATTTAGTTTTTGTTAAAACCAAGAAATTGTCTGATAAAGCACATAAACTTTATTGGCGAATGTTTCTAAAATATCATGGACCATATGAAGTTGTTGAAGTATATGGAACAAATACATATGAATTATGTAACCCAACAACTCGAAAAGCCATTGGAAAGTTCCATATTGAGATGGTGAAACCATACAACAATGAGGATAAAGATGAAACAGAAGACCAAGATGATGAAAAGTGGATTCTGGATAGTTAAAGCTGAACTGTAGAACAAAAGTATTGGAATGTAAGAGGGTTATCTATGTATATATGTCATGAGAAAGGAGAAATAAATTCTGGACAAAAATAAATGTTTAAAGGGGAAAAAGAACATTTTCTTAGTAAACTATAACAGCATTTGAAATGAAGCATGTAATAGTGAAAACTTAATGTCATATTAAAGTAAAAGTATGTAGATATAATTCAAAGACTATTGTGAATATAAAGCACAAACAATAAAAAAGGGTAAACATAATTAAAACAAAACACTTATGTAGCACACAGATAATGTGAAATTATGTGTAGAATTAGGAGATGTAAATATATTTGTGTAGAGGATGAATATTTTTGGTAAATATGTTCAATAATTATAAGATGAACCAGGTTAAAAATCTTGAGTGTATAAATTCCTATGTCAATCCAAGAAAGTATAAATATTTTCTAACTAAATAGTTCAGGGTACTGTATTTGCTATAAAAAAATTGTAATGTCAGATGTATATATATATACACACACACACACACATTAGACCAGAGCCAGTGAATAGTGGCGAGAAAAAGGCAAAATATATGTCGTGTGTTAAATGCGTGCGCAGTGTTAAGTGCAAGTGATAAATACCGTGTGTTACAAGGTTCAGGAGACTAAAAACCCAATTATAAAATTTCCAAACAAGTTGTAAATATTTATAATTATGTTTCTAGTGGGGCATATGTGGCAGTAATTTGTATCACAACAATGTAAATGCCAGAGTGATTGTAGTGTAAATAAGCATTATTGTATGACATTGATTTGAGATGTTTGTTAATTATAAGCATTGCTAGGAAATAAGTTTACAGGGCCTCACTGAAACTGACAATAAGAGCGGCTAACAATGAGCGAGGGGGTGAGTTGTTTATCAGTTATTAGAGACAAGCAAATGACGTCAGATTGGCGCGCTTTTCTTAGAAATAGCGGGAATATTTTCCCTAGAGCATTTGTGTTCGTAATTTTGATTGGATATAAAAATAGACGCTAATGTTGGCGCGTTTTATTAACCAATTGCAGCTCGGTTATAATCTTTAGGCATATCGGGGTGTGGGAGTATAAAAAGCTAAAGTCAGAGGCAGATTTCGTCAGTCCAACAGAAGCATTCGCGTGTAATACGTCGATCAGTTCAACATAAGTATTCGTGAGTTATACGTCGCGTAGTTCAACGGAAGCATACATAAAGTACACGTTACGCAATTCTACAGAATCTCTCGCGTCTTAAAGTTTGTTATAAATGTGAAACACGCGAATTAATAATGTGAAGTAAATAAGTGATTATAGTGATATTAGAAAATATAACAGTTTCAGTCTGGCGTGTATCAAGAGTCAATATGTGAACTTAATTAATTGTGACGGTAATAAAAGTGTAAAAACAAATTCTTTTATCAGTGTTATCTTTGAGTAACAAATCCTTCCCGTTTACACACCTTGTTCAAGAGATGTGCTCGACTGAATAATAATAATAATAATAATAATAATAATAATAGCTAGCCGGAGGACAATGAACCCAACATTCAAAGTAGAAAAACAATAACAGGTGCTCAGAAATAAGATAACACGAAGTGACCACGACAAATTGGCTCCCATATGTGGTGCATATAAACATGAAGCATTTTCCAACTACTTAAAAATATTCCACTTCACTATATAAACACTTCTTAATTAGATATGATTTTAAAACACTTTTGAATTTTATATTTATGTTATTCTTTACTTGCACTGGTGGTTTGTTATAAAATATGACCTCTTTTTATAAGGGTCTGTATTAGTTTGTTTTTTATTTGTGCTCACCCTATGAAAATCATTTGCCCTCCTAGTATCATGGTTATGGCAGTCTTTATTGAGCACATTAAATGCTTTCTTATTTTTGACGAATAAGATATTTTTTTATACATATAGAGAGACTACGGTTTATATTTTTTTTCTATGAATATATCTCTGTAGGACTGTGAATAGTGAAGGTTGCGCATGCATTTTTTTTGGGGGGGGGGGGGTACTTTAATATTCTGTCAATATTGGCTTTACTTGGTAATCCCCACATTTCTATTCCATATGCTAAATGTGGGTAAATAATTCCATAGTAAACTGTATTTAGAGTATAATTATTCTTGTATTTTGCCAATTGTCTTAGTAGAAATAGTCCAGAGTTCATTTTTTTGCAAACCGTGTCCACTTGTGTATTATATGTTAAATTTTCATCAATGTTTATATCTAAAAATTTAATGTTGTTTATCTGCTCTAAGGTACAGTTGTTAATATTTATATTTAGTTTATCAATAAGGTTGTTAGTCTTTTGGAATACCATAATTTTAGTTTTATCTATGTTTAGTTTCAATCCACTGTATAGAAGATATTGTAGGATTTCCCCAATTGCATTTGTTATTTTTTGTCCTAGTGCATCTATGCAATCACTCCAACATATTAAGGATGTACTCATATCATCAGCGTAGGAACTGTTTTGTGGTGTAGGCAGATTGTTTACATAGATAAAAAAAAGTGTAGGTCCAAGCACTGATCCTTGGGGTACCCCTGACTTTACTATTTTATATTCTGATTTGACAGTATGTATAACATTCCCTTTTTTCCAACTTATTTTGGTACATTGCACATGATTTGTTAAGTATAATGCTAATTAATAATTTGTTAACATGTCCTCTGAAACCATAGTATTCTAGTTTTGCAATTAGGTAATCATAAGAAACAGTATCGACAGCTTTAGAGAGGTCTGAATAGATTCCTGCAGTCTTTTTATTGTTATATTTCAATTGTAATAGTTTGTGCATGTATTTCTGCATATGCTGCACACAATCAGAGTCACATTTGTCTGTGTACTATATAGTATATAATGAAAAACAATAAAAGCCTAGAGAAAACAAGTATTTAGGATTTGATTAGCTATACACCACGTTTTCTGGTGCTGTTAATTATCCAAAAGCATACTCAAAATGGACTTTGAAAGCACAATATTTGAAATTGTAATAAACAAATTAAGTTTTTAGTATTCAATGTTGTTCTACAATCCCATCTGTATAATAAATAAATATCTGTGGCACACTAGCCCTGATGGGCCTGGGCAAACCAACCTGTGACTCCATCCCCACTTGTACTGGAAAGGTGGATGATCATCCAGCTGATACAGGGAGATAATGTGGCCAGCATCATGATTCTCCAGCTGGAATTTTGGTTTCTATGACCTAGCGTAGCTCTCAAATACCTTACATTTCTGAGAACGCACTGATTCTATATAGGTATATGGGCCGAAAAATCTGCAGTGCCATAGGTGGGCACGAATGGGAACCCGAACACCACACTCCAACCCATTATGCCATGGTGCAGGAAAAAACTAACCTATACATTGCCTTAATTTAATACATTACTTTAATCAGGAAGCTCTATATGAGAATTAAAATGCATTGGTGTATTGTGTACCGATAAATCAATGAAGAAAACTGTAAGATACTAAAATTTTCAAACATAATGGAGCTTGTGAAATCTGTTTTACATTTGCCTTATTCTCAATAATCTTTACTCTTTAGGATTAGACTGCCTAAATATTGCTTTTAATTTCTAGTTTATTTGGGGGATTTAGAACCCAAATTTTAGCAGAGACAAGTTATTCCTTCTTGATTTAGGAAAAGACAAATGAAGCCACTGCTTTGCCCACAATATCACTTTCTATAGACTTGTTGCAATGATGAAAGACTGAAAATCTGCACTCGTCAGGAAACAGAGAATATTGTAGAGAATATTGTGATGCAGCTACGTGCTGAGCTATCAATTGGTTGACCCTTACTGGCCACCTGGTAAGTAATAGGAAGAGATAAGTAGCCCTCTCATCCAAAGTATATACCAGAAACGCTATCGAAAGATAATCAGAATCTTCTGAAAGTTTCCCTTCTCCCCAATTCCTGAACATTCTGGAACTCTATGGAAAATTCCATAGCAAAAATTGGACAAAGTCACAGTTTATTTACAATACATCTATGCGCACACCTTGAAAAAAAGAATCTCAACCCTGTTTGAAAGCAAGTGAGTTGGCTTAGTGGTAACATGGAAACTTGCATTCAGGAGAAATCAAGATTAATCTTTGTTCAACCAACCTGAATAAGGTTTCTTATAGTTTTCCCTAGCTGCAGGGCAAATATTGGGTAAATATGCAATTTCTATCATCTCAGCTCACATGGCTGTAAAAAGAACAAAACTAAGGTAAGCATTACAGTAGGTCACCATCAAGAGAAAAACAAATAGATTGTACATCTGGAATTTCTAAGGCCATCTTTTTATATAAGTGAAAACTACTTCCAAAAACTAAATCCCAAAAAAATGTTTAAAGATGTCATGACATTACTTCCGAAGTTCAAATAAAGTAAATAAGTGGGAATACTGATCCCCCCTGGTGATAGTAATGGGCATCCTATTTATCACAGAGTCCCGGATGGAAAGTAGTGACGAATAAGTATGTAGAAGAGAGCATCATTAAAAGGTATATCATGGTAAAGTGATACATCTGCATTTCTAATTTTTATTGTCTAGCCACTTCCAACATCCTTAAAGCCCTGGTTCCAACATACCAACATAAATGGCAATCATTATTAGGACATGTGTGGAGCTCAGATTCTTTAGCTTAGTGGATTTTTATAATAAACATGTTGACATTTAATATACAATTGCATTAAATAGGGCATTGGATATCATTCCTAGCATCCAAGCTGTAATCCTTCAGTGAAAACAATTTCTAAATTGTTATGTATGCATTAGTTAATATCCATATTCGTGGTATATCATGCAATACTTCATTTAGTAACAATTATAATCAAACTTTTAGAGCTTTTATTTTCAATAAAAACAGACAATGTACATATAGAAAAACAATTATGTATTTTATGCATAATGATATATGGCTGTGAACAACATGCTGACTCAGAAAAGCTCAGTGACTAACATGGTAATTTTTTATATACTTGTTACAGCCCAACGAAAGCCTGCATAGTGGCATCTGTTATATTCGTCCTTGACAAGAAGACTGACCTCATCTCAGCACCACATGCTCTAGTATACTTTGGAATTGTGATATTCTTCGTCTACTTCAAGGTAACATATTACATACTTCCATAATTTTGTATGCAAATAAAATTAAATTAAAGAACTGATGCTCATTGGTTCAGTGTGCAATAACCTACTGCAACATTTAAATTCTCAAGACTTTCATCACTATTATTATGAAAAGGTAAGCAGTTAAACAATTTTTGGTCGACAGAAGGAAAGAAAGAAAAAAGAATTTGGCATTAAACAATCTCAAATGAAATTCATGAAATATAATACTGTGCATAAACCTGAAACAGGTAAAGTCTTTAAATAAATTAACAGAATAAACAAAAATAACATATTCTATATTTTTTCTTTAATTTTCTTATAATTAAAACTAGAGAGGAAATAATCTGCAAATAATCAATCATCTGCTTAAGATTTGAATACAACCTATAATTACATAAATGTTAATTTTCTGATATTTTCGATTCATGAACCCCAACTGTCCCTTATCTTGGTGTAAGGGTTAACATGTCTACTTTCATCTGCATTGTTAATTCATTACCTAGATGGTACAAATTAGATGGGCAAGATTTCTCCCAGATCTCTATTAATTTGTTAACTATACTAATATAAAGAGAGAAATTGTGTGTGTGTGTGTGTGTGTGTGTGTGTGTGTGTGTGTGTGTGTGTATGGAATATGCTCACTGACATGTGTGAATAAAGATTATAAAGGCTTTTCATTACTGCAGTTGTTACTTTACAGAGAACGCATGCCAAAACTAAAAAACAAAACTGCATTTTATTCCAAGCAAAATATGCAGAAGCAGGGCTGGCTCCAGAAATTTTGCTACCCCATGCAATAATTGCAAGTACCCTTGCCCCTCAAGCTTTCAAACATAACCTAATTCTTATCTGCAAATCAGTCCTCCATGACTACTTATTCTCACACATGTAAATACATATATTTGCTTGGTTGATCAGTAAATCAAACTCAAGAAGAGATATATGTGGTCAAAGAACAATATTGTTCTTTTGAAAGATAAAACATACAAAGTCACGCAATAAAAATGTTCAGTATTTCGAGTTTAACCCCTCATCTGGAGATTAAAAGCATAAGAACACACACAAAATGAATACACTTGGCAGTCGGCTCCACTGGTTAATAATCATCTTTATTAGCACCCCTCCATTTTTCTGGTGTCTCTTCATTTACTGCTTCCCTTGTGAGATGTTCCACTTCTGCCAAAGTAAATCTTTTGTTGCGTCTTTGCAACATAGCCCTTTACTTCCTCCCAGATTAGTTCTGTGGGATTGAAATGGCAATGAAATGGAGGCAATCTGATGGTTTGATACCATGTTCTTTAGCTAGTTCATCCACAACATATTTTGGTCCTGGGTTGTTTTCATTTATGAGTAACAGAAGTTAAAAAGTTCCCCTTTTTTTTTATAATTTTACATACCACATTATGGCGAGTAAGCCACTCTACCATTTGTACTTTAGTGTTACTATTAGTGTGTGCTTATATTTGGACTGAGTGATGTGGAGCATTATCTATAACAATAACACAGGATGTTAGGGAGTAACTGATCCTTAAAGCATCTTTAGATATTGTCATGATTAATGTCCTCATGGTGATACCCAGATTTTGAACTGAAGAGCAGTTGGTGGCTATAAAAAAAAGATGTTCCTGCATGGGCAATATTAAAGTCCTGCAGGTGTCTTCATGGAGCTTTCAATTCTGTCATCATCCAGCCGTTTAATATGATATAGCCAAATTTATTATTTCCTTCAAATTCTTATTTTGTACTTATCTTACAATATCGTATCTTTCAAGTATTACTTTTTTCTTATTTATTGTCTTGAACTCAAAGCCAAGATTATGGAGGACCTTGTTCGAAGAGCTAAGGCTTCTCTGAAATAGCTATGCTTCTTTAAGTGAAGAAATAAGTGTGGTAGGATGCTTGTTTCAAAGCAGTAGTCATAGATGTGCCTTCTTATTGCATTTAATTCAAAGTCCAAATGAGCTTCTCTGGAGTTAAAAGCAGGTTCACAAAGTAGGCTAACAACACAAGTAGTAACTGAATGCACAAACAAGTGGCACTTACAAGATACCACTAGGCAATAACTGACCTGAGAGGTTCATGAGGCAGGCAAATAGCACTACAACAAGTTAAAAATAGATACTATCAGTAATAATAAGCATTGAAGTAGGCACAATCATTTATTCGTTTACCACTTAAAAACACATTTTGACATGACAGAACAGTATAGAAATATCAAATAGCCATATACCATTTGTTAAAATTTACTGTTCTTAGTGGAGTGTAAACTGTAAACATTATTTCTTTAAATTTGCACTCTTCAGTTACTATGTATTTTTATGGCAAACCCTATTATCAGTTTTTAAGTAATTTCTCTCTTGAATACTTTTTACACTCCCATGCTGGTTTATAATTATTATCGAGTCTGTTGTGTGTTATTGATAAACATGCTGTTGTTGCATTTTCAATGAAATAAGTCTAGTCTTGGCTGCCTGTTTAGTCTGGTGGTTAGTATGCTAACTTCCAAATCTCGAGGTCCCAGGTTCAATTCCCGGCTGGAGAATGAGCATTTTACTCTAGCCAGAATTATTCCCCATCCTCCCTAGAGTCTGGAATTGTGTGTGAATCTAAATTGTGTGTGAATTTAATGTTTATAAAGAATACCAAACATAAACAAGCCAAACATACAATGATAAACGAGTTAACATCATTGTTGATGAACAACTGTTCCAAAAGTAAAAGCCACTGATGTGACCTTAGATGCTAAAGGAGGCATATAAATGGAAAAAAAAAAAAGTCTAATCTTCTAAGGTCAGTATTGTGTTTTAGCCAATGTGGAAAGTAGAAAATAATAAAGCCATCATATTAATGAACAAAGCAATGATTAATTATCGTAAAATGATTGAAAAAAACCCTTGATAATAAACCCTTAGGTTTTTGTAGTTAACCATTTATGCATGCTTTATTGTGCTAAGTAGCCGCTATTTTATTATTACATGAAATAATGCAGCTGCTGAAGTTAGAAAAGGAATGTTGGACTACAAACTTCCTCAGGCAAGTTGTACCCCAGTAAGAATGAAATATTTATATATACAAAGCCTACGATTCTAAACAAAGGAACAAAATAGGCAAATGCTGAACCCTATTCATGTAAGCAAATAAGCTAAAGCTTAGCGGCTTCAAACTCTATTGTTTATAAACATGATGCTTACTGCTGAACACTTGATGTGTGTGAGATGTTTTGACAATAATCATCAATGAGGGTCACATCCAAAGTGATTAACTCTGATGCTTTGTCACCAGTTTCATAACATAAGATCTCCAGAAAGTCACTAGGATTTAAGCATGATTCATAATTCTGTCCTGTTTTTAAACATCTTGTTTACATTTTAATATTTTGCTGCCCTGGGTGGTGGCACAGCTCGACCACCCCCTTAAGATGGCCCTGTGTGGAGGAATGCTAAGCAAGCAAAAGACAAATCAAAACAAAGACAATTGTAATGATACAATTCTTATGTTATATTAATGTTTTAAATTGCAATTTTATTAAATACTGTAGAAGTGTACAGCAAAGTCAGTATCAAAACCTCTGAGTAACCTTTACTCTTATTCTATAGATGTATGTGGTGAAAGTTTTAAGGGGCTCTAACTGAAGACCATAATGACTTGTTTTTTGAAATTCTCATAACTGCTGGTTGCTCACCAGTCATAGCATAATGCTGTAGCTGATATTAATTTCCTGTCATTCACATCGCATTACCTGAACTGCATTTCAGCCAACTGGGCATTGAAGAACCACACACCAGTTCCCCTTTATTTCTAAGATTCTCAGTTCTGATATTGGACTACTGGGGCAACTTACTGTTAGTAATTCCAGAGTCTTCTGGTAAGTGCCTAAACTCTGTAGGCATCTCCCTTCTACCTGCCAAATGGCACATGTTGAACCATCCACTAGCAGCAATGGGTTTGACAATGCTGCAACCATTTTACTTTCTCTACCACATAATGGTAGTAGGGAAGATATTGCATTCCACCCAAAAATTCAATATCAAGATTTCACTAGAAATACATGTTTTGGGGACCTCTGAACCCAAAAAAAGCATTTTCATAAAAAGGCCCGTGTATGTGTCTGTGAACAGCATACTTCAAAAACGAAAAGTCGGATAAGTATCAAAGTTGGTATTCAGGTTCAGTACCTTCCAAAGATGCAACACAAAGATTTTCAAGAAAATCTCCCACCTCAAGTTACCTTTTACATGGAACATTTTTTGAAATTTCTTATTTTCTAAAACAGGGCTCTAACAATTTTGATTAAAGCACCACATATTAGAGATATTTACATGACAAATAAAATGTTTATCTTGAATTTTGTGAATAGACTGTAAAGTCTTCTTCATTTAGAAGGAATTTTGTATAATTTTATTTAGCTAATAAATGTAAAGTGATAGATGAAAGCATACCACACAAAAAATGTAGATTTCCTTAAAACACACAATTTATTTCAAATAAATTTTTTTTGTGATATAAGCCATTTCTGAGACATCCATTATTAAAGTTCCGAATTGTTCATTTCTTGGCCATTCTCTTAAAATTCTGCCAACATTCAGTTGTTTCTCGCAATTTCATAAAAACAGTATGAAATTTTAAGCCTAGCATATAGTGTCCAGTTTTTAAACATTTGACTATCGCTGATTCTTTGTATCAACAATGAAATATACTATGTAGCTATTTCTGCTAAGGTTTTTTCGGATTAAAATGTAATAGATAGAAAAATAAGCTTTAGTAAGAATAGTTTTTATGCCCACTAAAAATAACAGAAGATGGAGAAAGTCATGTGAATGTAACTCATCAGATTTTTTACATTCTCAATATAGCAAATGAATTATATTAGCTCAAATACTCAATAAAAGGTTATATTTTTTTATGCAAATCTTTCAGCGTAGGTGATTTTTAGGCTTTCCCAGACACCCAAACATGGGGTTAAAATATAGGACATATCTGGGTTAGGTAGGAATCTAGTCACCCTATTGGCAGGGGAAAATGTAGAATATAGAAGAAACCAGCCCAAGTGCTTTTCATATACCATTAATCCCTTCTGCAGTCAGATTGTTTTGTGAGAGGCAAACAATCTAACCACTTGTCGTAGTGGCACCATCATAGTATAAGTGTTAAAACAAAATACATTTACTAACATGCTGGTAGAGCTACAAGTATTTTGCTGCTATCCACTTAACTTAATTCAGCTATCTAGCAGTATACGAATAAGCAACATTTATCAGTACATGTTAGAGGCATAATATTTTATAGAGGAAACTACTCATAACAGCATCTACTACTACAATTCCAAAATGCATAAATATATTTAATGTTGTAAATATTTAATTATGTCTCTACCACTAGCAATTGCACTAATGTATAATTATTCTTTATTTGCAGTTATCTTCACTTCTTCTGGGGATACATGACCCATTTGTTCCATTTGAGAACTTGTTCTGTGCTCTCTTCTTTGGAGGTATATGGGATTCACTTGCCAAGATTCTTGGTCGCACCGCAAACAAAGAAGTTGATGCAAAAAAGAAAGACTAGTGAGTTTGCATCACTTTCAGCTTGTGAAGGGAAAATGAATATTATAGAGTGAGTATTAAGACCTTTTTGAGTATAGCTAGTAACACATATTAAGATAATTCTTACAGTCATTACAACAGAAAACTACAGAGAGGAAGGGAGATACATATACATCCTCCACTGGTAGGTAGAGATGGGAATATAAAAACTCTAAGACTGTCCCAGGATGAAAGTCTCCAGTAAAGGTTAGTTTACGCCTGATGATTGCTTTTACCCCTAGGCTGTGTGTAAACTAATGTTGAATAGTATGATTACACTTGAAAAAATTTATTTTCGTGGTCAGGACTTGACGCACAGATCTTGGTTTCACTCAGGGGTAAAACACTGACATGGAAAGGTGAGTGTGCATGCGTGCGTGGAACTAAAACTTCAAATCTGAAAATTATTTTGCATTATATGTCATGTGGTTCAGAATACATTTTTAACAGTATTTTTAAATATGGTATGTTAATTTGCTTAATGTTATACAGAGACAGGTTATACAATATAGGCTTCTGGTAAGTCTGTGAGAATACAAATGAATGTGCTTGGCATTTTTTTTTTTTTGTGCAAGGTACTGGAAGTATATTGAATTCAATATAAGTAGCTATACTTGAATAATTTTGTGTGATTGCTTAATTCTTATTATTATTCTGTTTTGTAATTTAAAGAGTTCTAGAACTTAACGGACATGCCCCAACAGTATTCCATATGTAATATAAGTAGCAGAATTTAAACTTACAGTGTATTACATTTTAACTTCAAAACATTGCTACGATTTACTAAGAAATTCAATTAAATCCCCACAAATAATTAATTCATTATGTATACACATTAAAAGTTGTGTACATTGAAGTGAACAACTCACATGAAACAAGGAACTAATTGGAGTTGTAATATTACTCTTCACTTATTTGTAATTTACTTAGTACACATTTTGGGAGCTTTTAGTTCCAACTTCAACTTCCAACTATGAACCAAGAGATGAAGATGGAAGGAAATCCTCCCAAAACATATACTAAGTAAATTACAAGTGAAATGCATTGTTACAATTCTAGCTAGTTCAATGTTTCATTAATGAATTCATAATTCTCAAATTTTGACTATGTGTTGTCAGTGGGTACCTTTTGGGTATATTTAATACTTTTTAGGTAACAGTAGAGTACAGTTATTTTTATCTTTCCCCCTTTTGGTTTTAAGTTCTCCAGCCTTTTGCTGGGAATGTCATATCAGTGTAGTATGTAGTGGCTATAGAAAAGATACAGGGGTCCCTAAGCTAAATCTCCCTGATATTCATCCTAAGGTGAGGAAAACCCAAATAAAAACCTTATCCAAGTCATTAGGATCAAGCCCAAGCCTGCATGCAGATATAGTCTGGTCTAATAATTTTTGTCAGCTGCAGGTACTATGGTAGTGGCTGAAATAAGTATTGAAACTTAACCTGAACAGTTTTTGGTGTTTATGTTTTCTTAAGCACTGTGTTTTACAATGTCATTATCTATTTAATCCCTTCTACATTTTCTCAGAAACTATTTAAATTGTGCTGAATGTGGAGAATGAATTGCTTTGCTTTACTAGCATAAGTATTTTTAAGTATGGATCATTGACTTAAAGGTTTTCACAGCCACTTAAAAAAAACATGTTATTTCATTTTATCTCAGAAATAATGTTGTAGCACTAACTAAAGAGTTCTTGAATTTTGTTTTATAATTTATTTCAGTATGTCCTAATTTATTTTTCTTTAATTTTTATTGCAGAATGAAGAATTCACATTATATGGACTGGTTGGGTGAGAAGAAAACCAAAACACAGAACTAGTCAGTTGTTTTACATGTTGCACCTACGAGTGAGCACTCAATTTGAGAGAAAAGTGTGGGACATGTATATTTTACTTGATTGAAACATCACTGTGTAATCAGTGCAATTCCTAAATATTTACTGCTGAAAAAAACATGACTCAGCATTGTTTTAAACATTATTTATACAATTTTGTACACATCCTTTTTATTCATGGAAAATGTTATACTCTACATATATAGTATATGCCATACATATTTATATGCATGTTATGAGTGAGACTCATTTTTAAAAGTGACAGTTAAATAGTTAAATATGACACAGGAGACTGTACTAGGAAATCTAACTTTTTAACAGATACTGTAAGGTTTATCATTTCATTTTGAATAAACTGAACTCAAGTGGGTGCAGTTCAGTCAAAGAAAAATCAATAAATGGCATGATAAAACTTTCATTATTAAGTGCATCTGTTTTCTTTCTCATGATTTTATAAAATTGTATGTATGACATCAACTGTATTTCTGTAGAAATTCTACAACAGTTTCCTAATAAAATGAATCACCAAAGGCATATACAACTGACAATGTAGAATGTTTATTCCCATGATTTGCTGTTGTTTCATTTTTTAAAGGAAAGAGGCATGGATGATTGAAAGTTTACTTGCAATCACACAAAAGAGCTCAGTACCTAAACGAGAGGTGAATATGCAATGTCTGAAGGTGGAATAAGTACTGCATACAGCAAGGCTTCAGTAGGAAAGTTCAAACTTGTGGATTGACATTGAATATTGGAATGATCCTTATGAAATCATTGGATCAGATTTTATTATTAAGATTTTTTAAGAACATGGGCTCTGTGCAACAGAAGGAGGCATGCTACTTGCACACATGGAAGTACGGTGGGTTAATATCCAGATTATCTGTCACAAAAAAACCAAGTGGATTAATTACTGGAGTAGGGTTCTAATGGGATTCCTACCTGTCATATTTAACTTTAACTTCATTAAGATACAAAAAATAGGATTTCACAAGTGTCTGTTGCTATAATTAATTTGGAATTCCCAATATCAATTCCCATCACCTATCTCTCCCCTCACAAAATATTACTAAATCTTTTGATCAGCTATAAGAAAATGTCATCAGAAATTTTCTGATAATTTGTAATTTTGGATAAATAATTAATGAGAGTTAAAATGTGTAATGACTACTACTCTGAAACAAAAAATTACATTTTTTTAAATTTGTGCTTGTATCTGTATATGTATGTTAACTTTTCACTCAAGTATGCCAGAAATGATTACTAAGAACTTTATATAATATACAAATCTTAGGTGCAACTTAGACAACAGTTTATATCATCAAAGAGAAAGAGAAATTATATTAGTTATGAATTCAAGAACTGAAATATTTTGTTTATTATTAAGTTTTGTGAAAATTGTTACATAACAAAACTTATAAAGCATAACTTTTTCAAGAAGTTTAGTTATTTATGAAATATCAATATGATAAATATTTAAGGGACTATACCAGTTCTTCCTCATTACTCGGGTATAAAAAGTAATTTTTTCCCTTATTTTAAACATATAGAAAGCATAAATTCTTGTTGACCGAATTCCCTGGCTGAGGTTTTTATTTGTGCTTTTGCTGAATTCTTAGACTAAACATAAAATAGTTTTAGTGCTTTAGGTCCCAAAGGTCATTTGTGCATTTATTTCATATTTTCATTGATCATCTGGTATGATCTGTTTGCACACTAATCTTACAGAAACCAAGGAGAGGGAGGAAGAGAGAGAGAGAACAAAAGGAAGTAATAAGCATAAATTATGCTGAATAAAATGGATTTGTGCATTTAAAATTTCAGTTTTTGAAAAGTTATTACTTAAGAAAACTATTCATCTCTTGCACAGTAGTACTCTCTATTGGTCATAATATGTTTCTTTCTTTTTTAACTTTACTGAAAATTAGATCATTTATTATTATTATTATTATTATTATTATTATTATTATTATTATTATTATTATTATTTTAATAATAATAATAATAATAATAATAATAATAATAATAATAATAATAATAATAATTTTAGAGTATGCCAGAAAAAAGGAAAAGTGTTATTGCTTTATAAAAAAAATTCTAACAGATATGATGCAAAAGAGAGGGGGGGGAATGGAAGAGGTAGAAAAATACAAAAGAAAGAAATACCTCAGTAAATAGTGGAATCAATTGAGCATACTTTAAAACAGTCCTTAACAATCCTACCTAATATTAAAGCAAGAAAATGATGAATGGAATTCAAGGCTGTTGGTATTACTTTTTCTTTCTTATTTAATGTTGCTTTAACTGTGAGTTATATTGTGACAGATTTTCTGTGATATACATAAGACAGTGTGTCAGACATGTCCTACTACCATAACTGATTTCCTGTACCATCTACTTGAGTAACCCATTGATAGATGGCATTAGCTTTGTAATTGCTTTCCTATTACATCAATTTTATTGCTGTTGATTTAATCGATCGTGAACTTTGGAATATTGTGAAACTGCGAGTTGTCCAGTAGATGTCTACTCAGTGTGGTGACAAACAGTTGCACAGTTGCCATATTTTATTTCTGTTTCTCTTATTTTGTAGATGGAACTTGGGCCATGATACTGAAATATCAAATCAGATTAGTCAGTTCACAGGATTTGAACTCAGTACTTCCCAAGCGTGCAACAGATGCCATCATCTAAACTACATAGCTTGGTAGTGTTAATTATTGGAGGGGGTACAACAGTTGGTGAGAGCATAAAATGAGAGAATGTAGATTATGACATACTTTAAATGGTTTATCTTTAGCTTAAGTTTCACAAATCACTATTCACCATTGATGTTCTATTATCCATACTGTTCAATGATTCACAATATAATAGTAGGTATTTCAAATGTCATGCATAGGATATTATTTCAATCTCCCCTACATTCTTAAAATGGGTACATAATGATAATGCAGACAGCTTCAATATCACTTCTGTACTGTAAGAGCTATTATATTCATTCATTCATTCATTCATTATCTGTTTACCCTCCTCTTATGTAGGACTTACACCCCCCAGGACTTACAAGCGGGTGCCTGGGGTCAGAGGCCCGTCGAGGAGCAGACACTCATGGATCAGACAGAGCAGCCAGGATGGGTGATCAGCCCGATGCCTGGTATGGGATGAAGGAAGTAGATGAAACGAAATGTTAGTAAAATGGATGAAAGGAAAGGTGATGATGGAGCAGTTGGTGGAATGAATGGCGGGGGAAACCGGAGAACCCGGAGAAAACCCGCCCAGACGCTGCTTCGTCCACCACAAATCCCACATGCAGGTCCCTGGGATTGAACCCGGGCCGCCTCGGTGGGAGGCGAGCGGTCTAACCACTTGGCCACGGCACCGCCGTAAGAGCTATTATAAATGTTGCTTAAGAAAGCAGTCAGCACAAGTAGTTCCTACATCAATGAAGTATTATAATTAAAAAAAGTTAATATTTTTCTTTTGTTTTTCCATCTGCCAATTAGATTGTCAGAGCTCATGAAACACAATAAACTTAAACTTAATTAAAGGAGATATTTCCTTTGGGCCAATGACAAAGAAGAGAAAGAAAAATAATATTAACATTGCATGGGTTTGTCTCTGATGAAATTAAACTTTAACTTCAGTAAATTTCAGTAATTTACCTGCTAATACATAATCCTTTTTTACTTTCTCTACCAATGCATAGTAAGGTATTGCACTCCACCCAAAGATTCTAAACTGAAATTTCACCGCAAATACATGTTTTGTGATCCCTGGGTCCAAAAAAGGTATTTTTAGAAAATGGTCCATGTGCGCATCTGTATGTGTGTGTGTGCGTGTGTGCGCGCGCGCGCGCGCGCGCTTGTGCAGCATAGCTCAAAAACAAGAAGTTGGTATTTAGGTTTAGTACTTTCCAAAGATGCGACACAAAAAATTTCAATAAAACCTCCCACCCCAAACTACTTTTGATTTTCCTAAAATGACTTAATAATTTTAATTAAAATAGCATATATTAACAATATTTAATGACAAATAAAATGTATATCTTAAATTTTCTGGGAATTGCCTGTGAAGTTGTCTTCATTCCGAAGGAATTTTGTATAATCTTGTATAACTGGTAAACTTAAGTGATAGACGAAAACATACTACACAAAGAAATAGATCTCTTTAAAACACACAATTTATTTCAAACAACCTTTTTTATAGTATCAGCCATCTCCTAGATATCCGTTATTAATGGTTTGAATTGTTCAATACTTTGTCATTCCTTTTAAGTCCATTAGTTTTCAGTTGTTTATCACGGTGTCATGGAATAAGTATGAAATTTTAAGGCCAACCTATAGCATCCGGTTCTAAAACATTTGACTCTTTTCACTATTGCTATTCTCTTTGCATATATATATATATATATATATATATATATATATATATATATATATATATATATATATAACAAAATGTGTAATGCAGCTATTTCTGGAAAGGTTTATTTCGTTTAAAATGAAATAGATAGGAAAATAAACTTTTGTAAGAATAATTTGTATACCCATTAATAAGTGCTAGAGGGTAGGGAAAGTCGTATGAATGTAACATCAGAATTTTTTTTATAATATAAACCAGAGGTTAGGTAAAGGAAAGCACTAAAGATGTTAGAGTAAAAGCATGAGGATCACCTTGGGATCCCCAAAGTATAGTTCAGTTTGTAACTTCTTATTTACATTTACTTTCTCAAAGTTTCCAAAATTAAATATTTACCATTGTGTGTGTGTTTTTTATTTTTTGTAAGTACATTGGGGTGTCATTGCATTTTATTGAAAATATCTAGCACTTATTAAGCAATAACTGCTTGAAGCTACCTATTTTGATAGGTGGTCATAGGAGGAAGTTGGGTTTCTTTTAAATGATCAACTTGCATTACTTAATTCTAAACTTAATAAAGTAGTGTTGCAAAACAATAAACCCTCTAAAGAAAGAAATAGCTGATAATTCATTAATTATTATTTCCCTAATTCTACAAGGAGATAGCTCAAGATAAATATTATTACCACTCACTGCTTTAGTCTTTCATTTGACAGTTCCATACACAGACAAAGTAAAATTTGTATTATTCATTCATTGTGAGGACAAGCAGGACCACACCCTTTATGAAGCAGAGCACTGTAGGGCGTTAAGACAGCACAAAGACAAGTGTGTCAGTCTCCTGCCATGCTGGACTATTTATATCATTTTCTATAGCTTGTCTCAACATTAAAAGACAGTATGAAGGTAAATGGGATATCTCTGTCTCTATCTAATGCATACATGTTGCCAACAGCTTCATCCTTTTCTACTCTAGAGCTCTCGCCAAGTTGCTAATAAGTAATAACATGCTGTAAATATTCATTTGTTGTAAATTTCAGCTTTAAACCCATTATCCTATGCAGAATATTTTTTTCTATCAGATTATATTGTATTTATTTCATCCACAAAAACATAATACATATGTTATAGGACACGCCAGTTTAAGACACAAAGAAAATATACCATGATACATAAATAATTACAAATGCAGAGATATAAGATTCAACAAAAATTTTTAAACACAAAGGAAAAGAATAACATATATGAAAGACTATACAGATTTGAGTTATAAAGAATCATTTACAAATTAACATTTTACACTAACTACTTCATGATGTAGGAATTCATCTACACTATAAAAGCTATATTCTATTAAGTAATTGAATAAAACCTTTTTAAATTTTTGTTGGGATTCAGTATCCCTTATATATTGAGGTAGTTTATATAATTTTTAGAGCCTTTATAGAGTTTTGTCGCCACAAATTTCTAAAGAAAACAAGTTTTTCAGTAAAAGTCCGGTATTTGCTGTCTCTATGCTTATCACACAATAACTAATAAACAAAAGGGTAGAATGCAAGAATATTTTCTTCTTAGCTAGAGTAAGCTAGTGTACTGATACCTGCCCAGTTTGAATTCTTTACATTTAATAAGTATTATAATTTTTTAAATTTAATATTTTAGGAAAATTTTATACCTATAACAGTCAACCAGTGAGAAACTTTTTGTTATTGGGTTCACAACGGGGAGCAAGCAAGGGAAAATGTTGAGGAAGGTTGGAGAAGGTTTTAAAAGAAGCGGAATCCTATAACTTCTTGTGTTCATTATATATGACAAACAAAAGCCTTTCATCTATTCAGCTAACATGCCAGGAGCAACATAGAAGTCAGTAAAGGTTAACATCAGTTGTAAGGAAGTGAGTACACTTATAGTGTGAAGTGTTATGTGGGTTATTTTAACATTTAACGTAAATATTTATGGTTATTTAGGGAGAAGCTAGGAAGAGATGAAATGTTGATAAACTAAGAAGAGTAAGAATGAATATGTTAGATTATTATGCAAGTAAAATGAATGTTAGTAAGGCAGTAAAAGAAACAGTTAAGGCTACCTGGATGTTCAGAAACAGTAGTGTATAGGATAAAAAAGAAATGAATGACAGGACCTCTAAGGACCCATCAAAAGAATGCAAAAAAGGATGGGGGGAAACAAAAGCATGCTAGATTAATGCAATTTAATGGAATAGTGCAAAGCGGAGTGTGGTTCATCGTTCATTCTTTGCTGTTTGAAAACAATCCTACCCACATTGAATGTAATTTATCAAGGTTAAACAGTGATAATACCCTATCAAATTATAGCTTTTATCATTTTATATTTTTTTCATAATATATACTTTTATGCCTGTAAAATAATATTTTGAAGTAATAAAAATATGAGGAGACATAAAGTGCAGCTGAAAATTAAATGTCTTACAATTGCCTTAAACAGCAGTGCAGATATTTCACTATTTGGAGATGTATCATTCACAAGATGATATTAAATTGGTAGATCAATCACATTTGGGTGTCAAATTTGCCAGCGTATGTATAGTACATGTGGCAACAGTGTGCCCCATTGAACCTGTACTGTCATAAGTGTGAGACACGATATAGCCCAGTTTCCATTGTTCTACAGGTTTGACTCTGTCATTCCCCTGAATGCTTAATCTTGTGTTTTTTCCAGAAGGCTGTTATACATGCTGCCAGATTAAGCATGCTATAATTAGAAGGGAATACAATATACTCCCTTGGTTTGTATTTATATGAGTTATTAATAATTCAGTAAGTAATCAGGTTTTTAAATCATGGGGTCAAGTTGATGGAAACACATGTCATTGAATATGTGCATGTCAAACTCAACACTATCTCGTACCTGTACCTACTGAGTATATGAAATAAATCTTTATACGACTGTGGTTGTCTATCAAGAATGAGTAGCCATATCTAGTCTACTGTCTAGACTAGGCCCTTCCTTAATCTCTTAGTCAAGAGGAAAGATTGTAGGGTTAACTCTTCATTATAGTCGAGGGAGGTGACTGTGCACAGTCATTGTCTGTATCTGTTCCTTAAGAACCAATCCATAGATAGATCATAACACATGACATTGTACTTTTAACTTATAGATATTTACACTTATTGGTTCAGCAGAAGTAGCTGAGGGATTATTATGTTCTGTAAGCCATTAAACTGAAGTCACAATATCAAAGAGCACCTACAAAATGACAAAAAATCTAGTATCATCACAAATCGCTATGGAGGTTATTGCTTGTGCCATTTGTAAACACCCTATTAAACCAGCATACAGATTAAAGAAAAGCTGCACAGGATGATTCATCGTGAAGGATCCTATACTCTGAGTGAAGAAATTAGTATTTTGTTAGGCAAGGTAACGCCTAGCATTTTATTCTAGAGAGGACCAGGGCCGACTGCATGGCTGGTGCAACCTTGCAAGAATCTTGGCTAATAGTGAGGTCAGCATGTTGCTACCCCCTGGCTCATGGGGGAGGGGAATCATGGCCAGAGTTGTCAGCAACATTTTTGGTGGAAATTCAAAATTTTGGGGAATAAAAACAATTTTGAAGTAAATTAACATAGGTAATATAAAGACACAATTACAGTTTTTAATCGAGTACTGTAATTGTTAACTAATTTTGTTAATCTAAATGTGCTGTATTCCTCAAAAGTTATGTAAAACACAATTCATACTGTATGGTAACATGTGGCATATCAAATTATAATTTTTGGAAATGTATAAAAGGAACTATGACATTATAGGTAGGTATGTAGCTGTTCAGAACATTTAGCATTATTACGTTTACTATATTGGCCTATTTGGATGGATACAGAAGGATACCACCTTGCAAATATTTTTATTTGTAATTTTTTGCTGTAAAGATTACAATTTTTTTTTATTGATTTTAACTTTCCAATTATTTGTTTATGCCTTTATTGTGTACTGGTTCCTTAATAGTTACTATAGTAGCTATAAGGCAGCCCCTTTGCAAAAGCTTTTCAGCAGCATAAAAAAAGGAACTAAATAGTTGAAATTGAGCTCTCAGAAAAATTAAGGGGTAGGATGATTGTTTTAGGGGGGATAGGCACTCCTGCGCAGGCAAATTATATGTGGTCCTTCTGACTGCTACTTTTTACTAAAATAAGTTCCAAGTGGTTTACTAGGTTAAGCGCATCCTGTGACAGACATCCAAAAGAGGAAAAGAATCTCCATTTTTGCTCCAAGATTGAAATTGGGATCCCTTGTACAGCAGGCAGCATTGCTATCACAGCGCTACAGGGATCGGTAATTAACATCCATGTTACTTTCCAGTTATTTTACAATCAATGCATGTTTGCAAATGCTGCATTGTAAGACATATGCACCATGCCCGTACCCAGAAAAAAATTTCGGAGAGAGTTTTCCACAAGTAGATCTAAACTTAACAGTACCCCACACAGTTACCATGTACCTATTCCATAGTATATAGCCGTTACATGGATAAGAAAATTGCTTGGAGACATTATATAGACAAGAAAAACTCATCAGAATGAGGATATTCCTTACAACACAAAACATGGAGACTGCTTTGAAAACCGGAATGTATGGTCACCTTACCTATGTAAGTCGACATATTAAGTTTCCCTTTTTATTGTAAATGTGCTACTAGCAATAGACTTACTGTTATCTAACAACATTTTCCACTACTGTGACAGACATCCAAAAGAGGAAAAGAATCTCCATTTTTGCTCCAAGATTGAAATTGGGATCCCTTGTACAGCAGGCAGCATTGCTATCACAGCGCTACAGGGATCGGTAATTAACATCCATGTTACTTTCCAGTTATTTTACAATCAATGCATGTTTGTTGAAAGGATGTATTAGTGTTGTATTTGTGTATTTTTAGCCCCACGTTGTGGAAGCCATTTTTTGTGACGTCATACGTTGGTTGGTTCATTTGTTGTTTGTAGTTCCCTCTGGCGTAGCAATTTGTATTAGTTTTAAATGTCCACCGGCTAGCTATTTAGGGTCGAACATGTTTCTCTTGAAGGGTGTGAAGCGGAAAGGAATCTTTTATCCAAAAATTACTAGTGAAGAAATATGTTTTATAATGTTTTATTGTCGAGCGCGTGCACTAACACTTTCACAGATTTATCTAGATAATCGCCATATTGAAACTGTTTATAATAACTTCTTATCACTTTTAACTCACGCACTTCAACTTTGTATATTTAACTTTAGAACATTTTATAAGATTTCTCGCACTTCTACTGCGTGTAACTTATGACGAAAATGAAAGACTGATTGGCGACATGTAGTTGAACTGCGGGATCAACGTGGAGCGTCCGGAAAATTTTGTATAACTGCGGGGCGACCAACTTCGAGCATGGCTATTTATAGGCTTGCCTTAAGATACACCTAAAGATTATAAATGAACTGCTATTGGCTAATAAAACGCGCCAACATTAGCGTCTATTTTAACATCCAATAAAAACCACTAATACATATTACTTTTATAGAACATTCTGGAAGCTTTTTTACCGAAAAGGCGCGAAACATTACGTAACTTCCTGGTTCCCGGTAACGATAAACAACTCAAACCCTTCATTGCATTCTTGCGTTATTGTTGACAGTTTCAGTAGAGCCGTATATTATTATTTACCAATACTATTTACAATTAATAAACCTCTGAAATCAATGTTACATAAAAATACATATTCATATTAAAATAATTAATTACATTTGAGTAATTTGTGATACAAATTACCGTATCATATGCCCCACTAGAAACATAATTATAAATATTTATAACTTGTTTAGAATTTTATAATTTGTGTTTTTAGTCTCCTAAATCTTGGAACACACGCTATCACTTTCACTTTACACTTCACACGTATTTAACACACGACATATGTTTTTATCTCGCCACTACTTACTGGCTCTGGTTTAATTAATTTAGATGTTCATCTGACATCATAAAATTTACTTTACCCTAAATTACTTATTTACTACTACCAAATTGTTTACTTTGAGTTGTTGACAAAATTTTATACTTCAAGAATTTCTTGTAATTACTATACATATTTACCAAAATATTTACCCTTTATACAAATATTTACATCTCTTAAATCTAGCCAATGTTTCACATTCTGTTTGCTACATAAGTATTTGTTTTGAATTATTTTTACCATTTTTGTTATTTTGAATTTTATTTTAACAATACTCTTGTAATAGTATTCATGTACTTTACTTTAATATAACATCTTAAGTTTCAATCTTTGCATTCTTAATTTTTAAATGTTGTTACAGTTACAAAAATGTATTTATTTATATATTTTTTTTTTTTTTTTATAACTTATTTCTCTTTTCAAATGACATATATATAAATAGTTAACCCTCTTACGTTCCAATACATTTCTCTGCAAGTCGTCTTTAACTATCCAGCATTTACTTTACATCACATTGCTATTTACCCTCCTGGATCAAATTGTGTGTGGCTAAATATTACTCGTAGCCGTATCCTAACCTTCAAATTTTTGTTCATGAATAACCTCTTGTATTCATTTGAAATTTCATCACATGATAACATTTGAAAACAATCTACAGTTTCTTGACCTACACATCTTTTAACAACTGTCATTTTCAATTCATCTGCTATCTTTTTACTTTGAAAGTACTCTGACAAATCTGTACTAAACTGTACTGGACTGGAGTTTTCATTTTGAACATCTTGGTACAATTTATTTCTTTGCATTACTGTCTCATTCTGTATTTCTGATATTTCCCCTCTGAAATTAACTTGCGCCTCATTTACATCTACATTCATAACCTCATTTATCTCTCTTACCTCACTTGAAATATTACTCACTTGACTTCCTAACTCTGTACATTCTACATTAACCTCACTTTTAGTATTAACCTCACTTTCTTTGTTACCTATTTCCATGCTCATGTCTAGCATTTTCTTTGAATTTTCTCCTATCTCACTTGCTATTACTTCCTTTTCATCACTCATTTTTGGCATACTACTATCTAGCTTCATAACTTTCTTTTCAATTTCTTCACTGCTTTGATCTACCTTTTGCTCTAATACCTCATTACTCCTACCAATATCTTCAATTGATTTCCTATGATCCCTTTTTATATCTTCTCTCAATTCCTCAAAACTCTGATCTACTTTTTGTTCTACACTCTTAATAATATCTTCACTAAATTCCCTATGACTCTTTTGCATATCTTCCCTTACTTGATCTACAATACTCTTACCAATATCTTCATTGATTTTATTGAATGATCGCTCTATTATCTCACTTCTCCGATCTATTTGTTTACGAATATCTCTCAACAATTCCATTATTTCCATCATTTCCTTCATCGTACCAGCATCAACAGTAATATATCCTGTTATTCTATTCTTACTTTGTTTACTAACATTTCCTCCCTCAACTACTACATTGTTTAAGCTTTTTTTTGTAACCTGTATTGAATTACAGCTAACTGTTACACTATCCCCCTTCATAATTATTTCTTCTGTATTACTGGCAGCCATTGTTTTTGTTTTCTAAAAAAAAATTACGATACCTTTGTGATGCTTTATGTTGATGTAGCTTTGATGTCCAGCGTTCTGCCCCTTTCTCCTAGGTTTGTATGTCGCTTCTGCGTTGTGTTGTGATGAATCTACGTTGTCTCGATGTTTTTGTAGTTGATTTACCCTGTTGCATCGTAATCTCGGAATTACGATCGAAGTCAGTCATCCCTGTCGTTTCTTGAATCTGGGTCTTGTAGATGATTTCACCTCTGCATTCCTGGTTATGTTGATCCTTTCCTAGTTAATTCTGCTACTTCCTGGTTATTCTTGTTCCTTTCCTAGTCATCTAGCTCCACGTTGATGCGCCAATTTGCGATAGCAACAAATTGTATATATGTTTATAGCACCACGTGGTGGAAGCCAATATAATGGGAGAATGTTATGTTGATTTCTGCGTTGCCATCTTGTGTGACGTCATTCGTTGGTCTTGTCCGTTTAACTCCATCTGGTGTAGCAATTTGTATCAATTAGTTTATGAAAGATTTTAAGGTTATGTATATTATCTTCCGGCTAGCTATTTAGGTAGACATTTAACTCTTGCAGGTTGTGCAGCGGAAAGGAATCTTTTGTCTATAAATGATACTGATGAAGAAATTGGTTTTATAATCTTTATTGCAGAACACGTTCACGAACACTTTCACAAATTTATCTTGATACTCGCCATATTGAAACTGTTTATAATAACTTCTTATCACTTTTAACTCACGCACTTCAACTTTGTATATTTAACTTTAGAACATTTTATAAGATTTCTCGCACTTCTACTGCGTGTAACTTATGACGAAAATGAAAGACTGATTGGCGACATGTAGTTGAACTGCGGGATCAACGTGGAGCGTCCGGAAAATTTTGTATAACTGCGGGGCGACCAACTTCGAGCATGGCTATTTATAGGCTTGCCTTAAGATACACCTAAAGATTATAAATGAACTGCTATTGGCTAATAAAACGCGCCAACATTAGCGTCTATTTTAACATCCAATAAAAACCACTAATACATATTACTTTTATAGAACATTCTGGAAGCTTTTTTACCGAAAAGGCGCGAAACATTACGTAACTTCCTGGTTCCCGGTAACGATAAACAACTCAAACCCTTCATTGCATTCTTGCGTTATTGTTGACAGTTTCAGTAGAGCCGTATATTATTATTTACCAATACTATTTACAATTAATAAACCTCTGAAATCAATGTTACATAAAAATACATATTCATATTAAAATAATTAATTACATTTGAGTAATTTGTGATACAAATTACCGTATCAATTGGCCTATTTGGATGGATACAGAAGGATACCACCTTGCAAATATTTTTATTTGTAATTTTTTGCTGTAAAGATTACAATTTTTTTTTATTGATTTTAACTTTCCAATTATTTGTTTATGCCTTTATTGTGTACTGGTTCCTTAATAGTTACTATAGTAGCTATAAGGCAGCCCCTTTGCAAAAGCTTTTCAGCAGCATAAAAAAAGGAACTAAATAGTTGAAATTGAGCTCTCAGAAAAATTAAGGGGTAGGATGATTGTTTTAGGGGGGATAGGCACTCCTGCGCAGGCAAATTATATGTGGTCCTTCTGACTGCTACTTTTTACTAAAATAAGTTCCAAGTGGTTTACTAGGTTAAGCGCATCCTGTGACAGACATCCAAAAGAGGAAAAGAATCTCCATTTTTGCTCCAAGATTGAAATTGGGATCCCTTGTACAGCAGGCAGCATTGCTATCACAGCGCTACAGGGATCGGTAATTAACATCCATGTTACTTTCCAGTTATTTTACAATCAATGCATGTTTGCAAATGCTGCATTGTAAGACATATGCACCATGCCCGTACCCAGAAAAAAATTTCGGAGAGAGTTTTCCACAAGTAGATCTAAACTTAACAGTACCCCACACAGTTACCATGTACCTATTCCATAGTATATAGCCGTTACATGGATAAGAAAATTGCTTGGAGACATTATATAGACAAGAAAAACTCATCAGAATGAGGATATTCCTTACAACACAAAACATGGAGACTGCTTTGAAAACCGGAATGTATGGTCACCTTACCTATGTAAGTCGACATATTAAGTTTCCCTTTTTATTGTAAATGTGCTACTAGCAATAGACTTACTGTTATCTAACAACATTTTCCACTATTGGTTTGCTATGAATTTAAATAAATAAAACTGTCAGAAGTTTCAGGGGGGGGGTTTGAACCCTAGAAACCCCCCCTCTAAATACAGCCCTGACATGCACCATGAAAACTTTTCTCCAGCATTGTTTCTTTATTTGCCATTAAACTGTTATACAGTGTTGGGCATTGTCAGGTATTCGTCATATATAAATTGATACAATTTTTCGTATGTCAAACATTATTACATATAAAAACAATTATAGTACATTAATATAACAAGACTTAACCAATAGTATTACACAACAGGTTTGTAGTAATGAATAATTAGCAAAGTTGGCAGAAGATACTAGGAACTTAGATGTTGTATTTTAATACAACACATTATTTACTGAGTAAAATTTATGTTTTAATGATATTTTATTCACCTCTCTCCTGAATTTGAGATTGCTATAATCAGCTAGCTCTCATATAATTTATTGTATAATTTTATTCCTTGGTGGTCAATGGATTTTAAATTTTTAGCAGTCCTTTTGTGATGAGAGATGAGTATGATTTGTTGTCCTTGTAAAGTGAGTATGATAATCATTGTATTTTTAAGCTCCTTGATATTGGCGAGTATAGAGCAGAGAGTTTCCAAAATGTATAATCATGGAATAGGTAGGGCATTTAATTCTTAAATAATGGCCTCCTAGGAGTAAAATAAGGAACTTTAAGCATAATTCTTATAAGCCTTTTTTACAGTTCAAATATATTTTGTAAATTTCTGGAGGAACCCAAGAATGGAATTGATTGTACATAACCATGGTAGATTGTTTTTAAAGCAGTTAAGGTAGGAACATTACTCAGTTATCTAAATGCAAAGACTAATTTACATAGCTTTGATTATGCATAGTCAACATGGTCACTCCAACAGCTTAGTATCAGTAACTATTCCTAAGAGCTTTGTACTGTTGACTTGTTTATACGGATTTTGTAAATTGATACATTGAGCAAGTCTGCAGAAAAACAATTACTAAGTTTAATAAAATGGGTTTTATTGGAATTTAAAGATAAT
Source organism: Deroplatys truncata (assembly GCA_030765065.1). NCBI lineage: Eukaryota > Metazoa > Arthropoda > Insecta > Mantodea > Mantidae > Deroplatys > Deroplatys truncata. The sequence continues at coordinate 124,787,180 of CM060978.1, forward strand.
TTATTGATATTTAGCCAGTTTTCTAGTTTACCTACTGTGGTACTAGCCTATCATTAATAAATAGCAGAAAAAATAGAGACCCCGTGACTGAGCCTTGAGGACAAATCCCTCCCTGTGTTGTCTTTCTTTGTTGTGTACAATATAAGTGGGGGGGGGCAAGGCAGATATGTGTTGGTGACCTTGAACAGAATGTTAGGGACATGAAAGGGCCTGTACAATAAAATATCAGAACAGTGAAAATATCAGTTTGCCATGATATATAATTTTGTGTAATTTCCCTAATTGCCATAATTATCATTATTGTACAAATTATGTGGGTCTTTATGAATAGCCAGATCCCTACCTTGTGCTTCATGATGTCATTGTGACTTACTGGGAGGGCCCAAAATTTATGTTGGTAGCCCTGTGCATATATATTGTTATACGCATCAAAGTATATTAGCATATAACTATGAAACAATAGCAGTATAACTCACATGGAATTATATGCCACTTTATTATTATAAGAAGAATGTACTCAAATCCAACATATATTTTATTCATAAAATTTGCATGCTATATTATCTCCTTCACTATTAACTAAAGCTGAGATTACGATGAACTTAATGTAACATTACTTGCTAAGCCTGATGTGGAAGGGCATATCAACTCAAACATCACAAATATTGTTGAAGCAGAAAACCTCAAGAAAGCAAAATCAATTATAGAGCATGCAAAATTTGTTTACAGTACCTAGTATCGTATAGTGAAAAGCAATTATAATAACCTATTTGACAAAGACTTAACATCTTTAAAACCTAGAAATTTTGACATAACTTCAGAGTAGTTATAAAAAAAATGGTAAGCATATTCAGTGTTAAATTTCAATTGTGTTGTGAAATTCAATGAGGTCTTAATATTTATGCTTTATTAACATTGATATATATTTTCATTATTTGTAATGCATCTGATAATCGTATTAAATTATGTTTTATTACATCTGTGAACATTTATGTACATTTGTTAGTATTATTTACCATTATGCAAATAAACACTCCCAGGGAAGTGGTTTGAAGTAGTTAACAATTTTCGTGTTGGCTTAAGCTATTTCTGCAGTTAAATATAATCCAGCCGGGTAAGAGGCCAAAACAAACATAAGAAGGGCTTGAAAGCAACCTTCTCCAGTGTAAAAATAAATGGCATTATGCTAATATTGCCATTTGATAAATAAGGCTAAGGTGACAGTACCAATTAAGGAAGATCTAGAACAGCACAAAGAGAGTGCTAGGAGTTGCAAATAGAACAGTCTTAAGGTGGTAGAAAATAACTTGGTAAAGTGGTAGCAGAATACCAAAGGCATCAACACCACAGCAAGACGTCTTGTTATTGGACACCTTTCCTTTTACACCTCTATTTACACTAACATTCACACCAATTCATATATATATTTCATACTTAAGGGAGGGTGGGAAGCAATCCTAAATAAAGGAAAGATTCATGTCAGTTGTTGAAAGTTGATCATCTGGCACAGATCTTTAGACTGCTCAGTTTAATATTTGTTTTAGAACAAAATAGAATAAACAACGCAGAATTTCAAAACCATTGCTGTAAAATAGATGTGTACTTAAAGCAGCAGAAGTAACTAGCTGCTGTTTTACTTGAAAATACTTAATATTATTACAATAAGCAAACATGAATTTTTCTTAATTCTTAATGCAGATTTAACTTCCGTGGGTGATCAAATTTTAAAAGCTTTTAGGAAATAAGACTATTTTTTGTAACTTTTAATATTTTTATACTACAGTTCAGGCCTTAAACCAGTAGATAACACAAAAATCTAAATGTCTTTTCTTCTTTTGTTTTCTTTACTGTTCTCTGCTTGTACTCCTCTGTGGGATTCTATATAGCAAAATTAAAATAATACAGCTTTTTTGGGTTGAAATGAGTAACCTGGATAAGGTTTCTTTCTTATACTTAGAAGGTCAATATCAGGTAACCCGAAAGTCTATGGACTCTGGACTTATTTGGGCATCATTTCACTCATTTCATTCGCTGTCTGAAATTAGATACACAATTGAAGCTGAATTAAAACATGTGCTTGATTTTGTTATAAGTTAATCATTTTTTCCGAATTAAGACTAAAACTAGTCCTCTGTCCATTTGTCTAGTAGTTATCATACAAAATAATTTAATGAAAACCTTAGAATTTAATATTTATTAAGATGTTTGAAAGGATACATTAAGTTTTAAGTGTATTAAGCTCTGTGCAGTAAGAGATATATAACTTTATATCATCTCTTAAAATCAATTAGGCTTTTTGCATCTATTTAAAATAAAAACTCTTGATTTTCTGGTCTTTCCTAGAAAATACATGAACATTTTGATGGTGTTGATTTGCAGTTTTTATCCTATTTTGCATCTACAAACAATATCTGGCAATAATATTCAGTAATGAATCACATACCAATAGTTTATAAATATATTTTTATTTATACCTCTTTTGTTACTACTTGATTGTTCTAAGCAGGACCACCCATAATTGGGAGGAGTAGAGCAGACATGTTTGGGGGGGGGACCAGAAGGACCTATATAGTAAAATACCAGAAGGGTGGATATACAAGTTTACTATATCATTTTATGCACACCCCCCCCCCCCCATTTTGCATGCATGTGTTCCATTTTTCATGTCACCTTTAACATCTAAGGTCATATTGGTGGCTTTGCCTTTCAAACATTTGCTCATTGGCAATGATATTCACTCGTTTGCTATTGTGTGTTTTTTTGGGTAGGTTTATTATGTTGAGTTTTCTTTACAAACATTAAATTCACTGACACATTCACACTCATACTTCCAAACTCTAGGTAGCACAGAGAATAATCCTGAAGAAAAATACCCATCCTCATGGCGGGATTAGAACCCAGGACCTCTGGATTTGAGAGCTAATGTGTTAATTACCAAACCACAGAGGCAGTCTTTCCCACTTTTTGTATATATTACGTGGAACTTTTTACTTAAGGGGGCCCTCTTTCAGGATTCGTAACGATCAGTAGAACTATCATGTATGGTCCAGTAGTTCAGTCGGTAGAGCATCTGCCTTTTCTGCTAAGGGTCTCGGGTTCGATACCCGCCAAGGGGGTGGGAATTTTTGTTTAGCCAAGATTATTCCTTATCCTCCCCAGAGTCTGGAAGTATGGAATGAGAGTGTGAATGTGTGTATGATCCAATGATTAGACACCAAAGTGCAAGACACCCTATGACAAGAGTTACACGAGTCAACATGATTGCCAATAGGTAAAGTTCCAAAAGAAAGGTCGCTGATAAGACCAATGCAGTTAAAGGCGGGGTATAAATGGAACTAAAGAAAGATCATGACTTCTCGAAGGGCCCAGAATTTATGTGCGGTACTGATTTTAAGGCAACTCAAAGTAGTTGTAACTTATTGGAGAACTGGCACCATTAGTGTGATGTACAACACTGAATGAGTTCCATTAAAGGGTAGGGAAATGCGTATAAATCTCATGCAGCAAGCATTTGTTTTCCTTCAAAAACACTATCGCATAAAAACGTTGGAATATTACATATATGTGACTACATCTAAATAAAATGGTAACATCAGCATATCCCAAATACAACCAGTGTTGAATAACAAGCTGTTAAAGGATAAAACAGATATGAATCAGAAATTTAACTAATAATCTCCCTAATGGTATTTTAAAGTACGATTCCTATTCGAGATTTGGAATTTTCGTTGTTTTTTGGGGGGGGATTTAATTTTTTTTTTAAATGATGCCTATTTGGAGCTGCCAACATCTTTAATTAGGCATTTAAGTTCAGTGTTAAGAATTTAAAATCGTTCGAAAATAAGCGAGCGGGTAAACCAAAAGAAAAGTAGTATACACTTTAAACACGCTTGATGCAGCATGCTAATCCAACATAACATAAATTAGTATGACTGGTACCGCGTTTCTCGCATAGAAGTTGTTGCCGTAGAAGTCGTGACCAATTGAGTTAAGACTCGTTGACTTCATCTGCTGAAAACTTGGCAGCTATATTTACGTTCATAGATTGTTTCCGCCCAGAGAAGTAATACAAGATGAGTATGTAGTTAAATTTATTCGCAAGTGGAGAAAGCAATCTTAACCTTCTTTTTCGACTTGACAGTTTCACAGTTCCCTCGTGCGCATGCGTGCCAGCCGGCTGTTACTGCTGCTAACGTTGGCGATTCTGGTCTCATTCTGACATTTAGTTTTAAGGTTTATTAATGCTGGAACAGGTTAGCAAGCGTACGTATCTCCGAAAATGTTTAGATAGCCAAAAGTGTGAAGTAATACCTTACATTAACGCACCTAACTTGGAGAATCAGCATTTGCTGCGACCCATTAAATTTATAACAGCTCTACGACACATAACAAACATCCAGCAGACACCTGCCCTCCACGCAGCGATTATAGGACGAGTGTGTTCGTAAAGCGCAAATGGAAGGATTGTATATCGCTGCTTTAGATGTTGGAACCACTACAGTGCGCTGCCACATTCTTGACCAATCGACCGCGACAATTGGAACTGCTAATGATGAGGTAAAATATTTATTGTGATATCTCAGCATTTTAATTTCTTGAAAGTGAAATCATGAAGTGTTATACTAACTTCCATTTGTTTTATTTCTTCCTGGAGTTTTCCTTTACACTAAAAATTCGAATGCTCTTAAAATCAGTGAACTTCGAGCTCATTTGCTATGGAAAGTAATTTTAATACGACTTTTTTTATAGCATACCGTTAAGGACAAATGAAAACACAGAATGCTAGAAGCAAAAACATTTTGCCCGTTATTGTGCATGTATGCGCTTATTTATTACTTTATCTACCACGTATATAGTAGGTAAAGAAAGTATTGCACTCCATCCAAAAATTCCACACCGAGATTTCACCAGAAATACATGTTTTGAGGACTTCTGAATCCAAATAAAGCATTTTTGGAAACATGTCCGTGTGTGTGTCTGTGAACAGCATAACTCAAAAACGAAAAGTCGGATAAATACCAAACTTGGTATTTGAATTCAGTATCTTCCAACGATGCAAAATGAAGATTTTCAAGAAAATCCCCCCCACTCCCAACTATCCTTTACATGGGACATTTTACGAAAAATTTGATTTTCTAAAAGAAATGGCTCTAACGATTTTGAATAAAATAGCACATATGAAAGATATTTACATGACAAATAAAATGTATATCTTGAATTTTCTGCTAGCCCCTACCCGAGGTCGCGGGTTCAAACCCGGCGGGGGCGCCATGGATTTTTTCGGGCGTAAAAATCCTTAGCATGGCTTCCTTCGGAAGGGAAGTAAAGCCGGTGGTCCCGTGTCGCAGATTTACGGCACGTAAAAGAATCTTAAGCCTGATTAAAGAGGCCTCTGAGCAGAATTACCGGTCTTTCACGCCGGATATAGAATGGAACGCTAAGGACCACAGCAGCTAAAGAGCGTCCATAAATTAAAAAAAAAAAAAAGTCTTGAATTTTCTGGGAATAACCCAGGAAGTCCTCTTCATTCGAAAGGAATTTTGTATAATGTATAATATTGTGTAACTGGTAAACGTTAAGCGATACACGAAACGAACCACAAAAAAAAAGTTGATCTCTTTAAAACACGCAGTTTATTTCGAAAAAGTTGTGTGTGAGAGTATGAGTGTGGCATAAGCCGCTTTTGAATATCCGTTGTTAGATGTTCGAATTGTTCAATACTTATTCTTTTTTTAAGTCCCATCGATTTTCAGCCGTTTCTCGCAATTACATGGAAACAGTATGGGATTTTATGGTCAGTATGATATGACGTTCAGTTCTTAAACATTTGACTATCGCTGTTCTCTTTATATCTCTAATGAAATGTGTAATGTAGCTATTTCAGCAAAGGTTTATTTGGATTAAAATATAGTAGATAAAAAAATAAGCTTTAGTAAGAATAGTTTGTGTACCCGCTAATAAGGATAGAGGGTAGAGAAATTCAAGTGGATATATCACATCAGATTTTTAAAAAAGAAAATCTTAGGCAGCTGCTGCATGAAAATGTGCAAAATTAATGTCTTGCTCGACGACGACGAGCTGCTGGCAGGCTGTTTTAGCCCGAGTGAATTTTTGCTGCGTGCCCACCCTCAACAGGGTTTATCAATACACATTCTGCATTGTCAAAGCAGAAGACAACGATAAAGCATCAGAAGGTGCCGGGATTTTAATTTTCCTTAGATGTGTCACCTAGTTTGTCAGCTAAAATGTGCTAATTAGAATTAGATTGGCGAAATAAGGAGTTGAGCTCTGTTGGCTGTGTTGTCGGCCCCGAACTTCAGCTGAAGAAGTTCATATCCTCCGCCCTTTTAAATTTTGGGCGCTATGAGACAAGCACTATTGCGACTGCTAAACAGTGCTGACAACGGCATGGCAGTTATGTGAGGATTCACCATTGTTGATTGGTTTGTAGGGAAAAAAATTAAATTAGTTCTTCTATCTCCACTTGCACACAGACTTCATTGCATCTAATCACTAATGGTGAGAGAAAATAACGGTTGTAATGCAATGATACCATTCTACAGATATCTTCAAAGTATGAAACTTAAGTGGGACAAAATGCTATTGTTCAGCCATAACACGAGCATAAAGTACACCGTTAATACTTTTTCTTAATTCATGAAATAACAGTATTGATAAATTATAATTTACTTACGCTCTCAATTCTTGCACGACGCTATCTGCCAGTTTCACTGTGTCGTATTCGAACTCCAAGCTTGCGATATCGTGGTCGACCCTGGTATAGACAACGCAATACTGCGTTACACAACAAAATGGTCATCCTTTTTTTAGCGTTAGTGGTAATATTAAGTACGTAATCCATGTTTTTATCACAAGAGGCATTATCTAAACGCAAGCTTGTCAACTGAGATGCCAGAAACTTGATCCACCAGGTACATTTCCATTATCTTCGCACTTTGAAGTCGAAGTTCAAATGATGTGATATTTCACATTGAACGCCTACACAATTCAAGCAAGGCAATTTTTCACTAATCTTAAAAGTATATTACACGTAGGTACCATTTCAAAAATAAAAAGAAAGCGAGAGGGGGCCGCTTTAAAATGCCTCTTAAAATCCTCTACAATAAATCAAGATTCTAAGCCCTAAATTGCATTTGCCTACCTATATCACTACACCTTAACACCGCAGGCAATTAATGATTAATTGATTACAATAATGCAGCTGAGTCCGGAGTCCTTGGAGCTAGAACTTACTTGGCATTAGTCTTTTCCAGGTGAAATAAAACTTCGGTTAAAAGAAAGTCGACCCTCGTAACTGTTCCTGCAGGGATACAATCCTGGCTCCGCAGTTTGAAAGTAAGCACCTTACCCACACACCATAGATGGGAACCAAAGTGTGACTTTGTTTCATAATTTCTGTTCAAGCCTTCCTAACACCTCGCCAGCTTTTAAATTATCATTATCTATATCTTCTCATACTTAGTACTCTTTTGTTTTATCGAGCGGTATGGCTCTGGCGGCAACGTCTGTGCCCGCATTCGGGAAGTCCCGAGTGCGATCCCCGGCGGCACCCACCTGAACCATGGGGGCCAACAGACGAATGCTGGGGTGGTTTTTTCTCTACCACGATTTCCTTTCCGTTATTTCCCTTTCATTTCGTTTCCTTCTCATCTTTCAGCTGTGCTTCTAGGTCTCGTGATGTATGGCGGAGTCGGACAGATGGTGCGAATGCATGCTCACTGGAAAGAATACTCCCCGTGGACACCAGAGAGCTGCTCGACTTGTAGATCGTTCACGCCCTTTCTCGGCGGCTCCGGCGGTGACACACGGATCTGCGAGCTTGGAAATGTTAGGGACTTCCGCGCGTCTCTGTGGCATCTGCCTACGGCCTTAGCCTCCTGTGTGGTTCCTGCACTTCATCTCTTTCTCCTGGGGTGATCGTGGTCGTGGTGCCGAGGTGTCCCCCTCCGTTGAACAACCTATAACCTATAACATTCTTTTTACTATTGTTTACGGATGTAAATTTCCAAGCTTCTCCAGTACTGAACAGCTGTCAAATTTTTAACTTTCTTGTATTCTGATTCACAACATATCTTGCTGTCTACATACCCAAATAACAAACGCAAATCCAAATTACCAATGTCATAGTACGCAAACCTTTGCAGTTTATCACATATCATATCTCTCTTCTCCAAATCTTTGCAGTTTATCACATATCATATCTCTCTTCTCCAAATCTTTGCAGTTTATCACATATCATATCTCTCTTCTCCAAATCTTTGCAGTTTATCACATATATCTCTGTTCTGTTTCTCATTGCCCATAAAGTTTCGGGAAAACTGTATCTCCAAAATTACTAAATGTATTTTGTATTTTATTATCCATAAGCATTTGGGGTTATTACTGGGACGTGATTCATTAACGTTCTATTCAACGTTTGCAATTCACAATAAGCAGCGTGCACAGTGACGTGATACGGCACTTGCGGTGTAATGCAGAACATTTTAGGACATTTACTATAAATAATTAATGTATGCGGACTTTATTATTATGCATTCAAAAATATGTTTAAGTGTCAATGCAAAAGTTAGCGAATATGATATGATTTAAAAGTTAATTTATAACAGGAATTTGCATAGTTTATACAGAACACTACTGTAGCAAAAGCTGATTCAGCGTTTATAAATTTGCCAACGTATTATTATTATTATTATTATTATTATTATTATTATTATTATTATTATATAAAGAGCTAAACTAAATATTTCATTGTTTGAATTCCGTTTTTACAAAACAAGACGCCGATACTCTAGACAGATTAGTATTTATTTATTTATTTATAAGCCCAAGATCGCCACCGAAATGTAGAAGATTGCAGTAATTCATATTGTAGTGATACTCCACTGGCAGTGGTTATGTTTCTATTGCTCTCCTTTGATATTTGTCCAATACCGTTTACAACAATTCATCAATTGTAATTGTTTTGCAGACAAGGGTTATTACTATGCATTACTGTCACCGCCATCATAATCAGAGGTATTGCGCAGCGATCATTGGGCTAACATGCAGTATAACAATGTTTCCCTGATTATGTGTAGAGCTATTGGTAGGGCTATTGTAGATTTGTTGGTAGAGCTAGGCCATTGAAAATATTATTCTCCAATAAAACGCTTTCCTTAGCCAATCGCTGCTTGGGAAATTTGCCAGCTACGCGCTCATAAGTAATAAAATAATGCTCCTTATGCATTTCTAAATACACTGGATTTAAGACCTAAGAATATTTAAACGTAAAGCAGTATTTCGAAAATCGCTAATGCTACGAAAGAAGCCATGCATTGTATGTAAGTTTAATTGTATCTATTTTTATTGTTTGCCAGTTATATAGGATTCAATGAGAATGAAATTGTGTTCACTGGCTATTTATCCAAAATTGTAAAAAATACATTTTATTAATCACCTCAGTGTAGTATTTTCCAGGCCGACCTAACAGTAACTGTCCATCCTCACAAATGAAGAGGGAATTGCCTTGGATGTTACAGTTAAGAGTTTGGTTTCAACTAAGGAAGGCATTTAATCTCACTTGTTCTAATCTACAAGGTTTATTACAGATTACCACATACTTCTGCTTCGGTTGATTCAGAACGTGAGGATCCGCCTAAGTTGGTCGCAGATAATGAACGGATTCTCTCGGGATAAAAACCCAGATTCAGTCTACGGTGCCTACCAACAAGGGAGTGGGTGTATAGAATTATAGTCGAAACTGTTAGAGCCATTTTATAGAATGATAATAATAATAATAATAATAATAATAATAATAATAATAATAATAATAACTTTATAAAATTAACAATTAGTATTTTCAGCATAACCATAAGGAAATCACCTACAGGAAAACCTTTCCTAGGTGTCTCATCCCAACCGACATTCAAAGCTAATTACCAGAAAAAATTCTCCTCATTAACCGCGGATGTGAACAATTATTCGCAAATTAAATTCAACCTTCAACTTAAGGGTTATATAGTGTTTACTTACATAAATCCTACCGAAGGCCTCTGTGATTTGGTGGTTAGCATGCTAGCTCCCAAAACCAGAGGTCCCGGGTTCGTTCGAATTTTTCTTTACCATGGATTATTCCCCACCCTCTTAGGGGCTAGAAGTATGACTAAGAGTGTAGAATATGTATGTGTGAAATTAACGTTGAAATAGAAAACCCAAAGTAAACAAATCCAAAGACTAACACCATAATAAAACGAGTGAACGTCACAGCCGAAGAGCGATTGTTCCTAAAATGATAAAGGGAGAACAAATAATAAATTGAACGAAACATCCCACTGCAAATCAAGGTTTCCAGCCTTACTTACACAGCATTGCACGGGTGCATTCTGTAAGTAAGGGGTGGAAATTAAGGATGGGGGTGGTTTTTAAAGGTCGTGAGTAGCCTGTTATTTGTATACGTACCTAAAACGTAATTGTCCGGTGACTTGTCCAAATTGATTAAATAGTGCCAATTTGTACATAAGGAGTTCAAAATAAGAGAAGGGGTATGCACATATTTGTGCCATGATTGACCATTGTATAGTTTTGTCTATAAGGATTTGAAAATAAAGTAAAGGTAGCTTTTAAAATTTTTGATATACTATATAACTGAAAATAATGATTAGGTGGTTTTTGGAAGTTGTAAGATAACATGAGTTTTGTCAACTTCTATTATATAACTGTATAATATTTTGACTAGATGATTTAAAAAGAGCAAAGTTCTGCATAAGCGTTTAAAAATATGGTAGAGGTAGATTTTGAGAGTTGTAAGGTAGCTTAGTTATATTTTCCTTAGCTCCTACAGTATATGAGTGCAAAGTTTCGTCTAGATAGGCCAAAGAATGTTGATTTGTATACTAGAGGTTGCAAATAGGGTTAAGTGTACGGTAGCGCTTTATTTGAAAATTGTGGGCTAGCTTATCATTTACCAAATTCTAAAATGCAAATGTACCAAGTTTTGTTAGAGTCAAATCAAAAGTATTTCTTGATAACAAAATTAAGCGAAATCAGAGGGAAATGCAGTGATATGAACAGATATACAACTGCCCCTTCAATAACTCAATTTTAATATACACTGCCGTTTGTGAAAATTGCAACACCAAGAAGGTAACACATGTATTCAATGAATTTAATACCACAGGTTAGGTACATGACAAGTAACAAATGATAAACTTTTAAAATCTATACACGATCTTTGGGCCCTAATATTCAGTATTTGGTGTGGCCTCCTGAGGGGTTTCCCTCCACGCAGTTTGTATTCGTGACACTGGTTACTGGAGGACCGTGACGCACCAGGTGCCGACCAACCATATCCTAGACATGTTCGATGGGCGACATGTCCGGCGAATGTGCAGGCCAGGGAAGCAATGATACCCGTCTCTCTTTGAAGAAGGCTTGTACATCCTCGCAATATGTGGCCGGGCATTGTCCTGTTGAAATGTGACTGAAGCAGGGGGAGTACCCCAGGCTCTACAACCACCGTTGGGTACCGGTTGCTGTTCAAAGTGCCCTCAATTCGTAGGAGGCGAGATCGGTTTTTGTAACCAATGGTGCCCCGAATCATCACACCTGGTGTTTGTCCGCTATGTCGCTCAACAATGCAGCCCTCCAAGTTGCGCTCACCACGGTACCGCCGGACACGTATGCGGCCATCACTGTAGGACACGTTGAAGCGGGACTCGTCCGAAAAAACTACATTTTGCCACTCAGTACCTCAGTGACGGTGTTCAGGTGCCCATTGCAGTCGGAGGAGCTTGTGGTTTCTGGACAATGGAAGCCGACGTAATGGCATGCATGCAACCGGTCTAACCTGCAGCAGACGGCGACGAACCGTTGATGCAGACAAGTTCACACCTGTTGCAGTGCTCCAGCGTCGAGCCAACACTGTGGATGAAGCTATACGGTCCGTTATGGCCATACGGACAAGATGACGATCATTCCGTACTGTGGTCATGTTCCGTGGTCCAGTATACCCGCTCTTCGCTGCGTACGACCTTCATCTATCCACTGCTTCCACACACGCTTCACTGTCGTAGCAGCATGCCGTGTATGAGCCGAAATGTCAACGGTATGACAAACCCGCTTCCCGGAGACCGATCATTCTGCCCCGTTTGAACTCACTCACATGCCGATATGGCTCCCTTTGACGTCGACGAGGCATACTGGCACTCTCTTTATTGTTTCCACCTTGCTTGACAGCTATGCACTGACTATACTGGTCGCAACACTGGCCTTGTCGGACCGACACGAGAGGGCTCTGCTCGGCCTACGTGTACCTACCCCATCTCTCTACAAACCTAATCACTTATTGCTTGCACACTCTTCTACACTTCCACCAAGTTTGGAGTTATTCGGGAAATTATTTCTTGGTGTTGCAATTTTCACAAACGGCAGTTTATTTTAAGCCTCCCATTTAACCCTTTGGGCTCCATGCCATTAAAAATCTGCCATGTATGCAATAAAATTAAAAAAATAGCCTCTGATATTCATATGCAACGAAACGAGATTTAAATTGCGTGATATGAATATGAAAATATACCCTAACCCATCAGTTTTAAAGTTTTTGAAAACCTATGACCGTTTGGAAGAATTGGGCTTTCCAATAGTGAAAGAATTGTCAAAATCGGTTGAGTGGTATTTGAGATTACCCTATATACACATTAATACACACATAAACACCTACGCACGACCGTTTGGAATAACTGGGCTTTCCAATGGTGAAAGAATTATCAAAATCGGTTGAGTGGTATTTGAAATTACCCTACACATGCATACACACATACACACACACATATACACACACGCACACATACATTTTCTCTCTTTATAGTATTAGTATAGATTACTTTGCAACACTGTAGCAGCAGGAATTTCCCCCTCCTCTGCTACCTAGGTAAGAAGAGTATCGTATTCCACCCAGAAGTTCGATGTTGAGATTTCACTGGATTTCAAGAGCGCGGCCTTTTTCTAAATTTGTTGTTGTTCAGGGGACCTTAAAACGTATTTCCAGTGAAATATCGACATCACATTTTTGGTGGAATATAATACTATTTCTACTTACTGTAGGTAAGTACCTTCAGCAAGATATTGAATAAAATGGGCGTGGAATGAATTTCAGGTGAGCCCTGAGCCCCCTAATTGTATTATGAGATAACGAAAAACCCCGAAAAAATTCTTATTCAGATAACTCATCCCAACCGAGTTCGACCTCAGGCCTCTCAGGTTGAAACCCAGACAACCTAGGTGGTAATTTTCATAGTAGATTTGTATGTTTTAGTTACCGTGTTCTCCCCTTATCAAGCAACCGTGATACTTTATGGTTTGCACAGCCCTTTTTAAATCAAAAGTGACTGAGATATCTGCCTGTTATTCCATTATTTGATGCCGAAATGAGCAGCAGATGGACGGTCTGATGAAGTGTTTTGTTGGTTATGCAACGTTTGTCATGCGGAGGCGTTAGGCGCTCTGTCACGTTTTGCTGAAATAGGAATGCCCCACGATCATTCATCCATTATTTCTGATGTACTTCTAAGAACTATACGATTAACCGTCACTTTCTTATATCATAGATATCACGTATCAGTGACTAAGCTACGTAGGCAACACTCAAACAAGACAAGCAAATACATTTAAAAGAAATCTGACGTGATACATCCACATAACTTTATTTACCTCTATCACTTATTAGTGCGCATACAAACCATTTTTACGAATGCTTATTTTTCTATCGACTTCATTTTAATCGAGATAAGCTTTTGCAAAAATAGCTACGTTACACATTTCATTTTAGACACAAAGGGAACAGCGATAGTTAAATGTTAACAACTAGATGCTATACGCTGGCCTTAAAATTCCATAAAATTCCAAGCATGCCATCTTGGCTAGGTTATCCATCTGCTAAGACTTTCACGTCAATTACATGCAATTTACGCCGCGTGAAAATCGGTTTCTGTTGCTACGCTGTTTTAATTGTTTGGCATAGCTAACGCAGTGGTTTAAACAACATGAGTAGCCGAGGTCACTAAGGCATGGACTCGTGATCGAGAAGTCTGCGGTTCGAAACCATCAGGACCGTCCTCCCTGACAGTTTTTTCCAGGTTTTTTCTCAGTTCTCACAACTAGAAAATGTCGCGGAAATACCCTAAACTAAGGCCTCACCAAATTTCCTATTCCAGTTATAATTAAATTTCTCGTAGCACCAATGTTATGTGGTGCAGTATGTAGTAATATATATTCTCTAACTTCTATCATTTATTAATGGGATATAAAAACTATTCTTCGAACGCTTATGTTCCTTATCTACTTCGTTTTAATCGAGACAAACCTTTGCAGAAATAGCTGCATTACACACTTCGTTACAGACGCAAAGGGAACAGCGATAGTCAAATGTTTAAGAACCGGACACTATACGCTGACCTTAAAATTCCATACTGTTTCCATGCAATCGCGAGAAACAACTGAATGTCAATAGGGCTTTAACATAATGACACGGAATTTAACAATACAACTTACTATTACAATGGGTATCTCGGAAATGGCTAAGATTATACAAAATTCCTTCTGAATGAAGAGTACTTCACAGGCTATTCCCTGAAAAGTCAATATATACATTTTATTTGTGATGTAAATATCTTTAATATATGGTATTTTAATCAACATCGTTAGAGCAATTTTTTTGAGAAAATAAAATATTTCGAAAAATGTTCTATGTAAAGGGTAGTTGAGGCAGGAGGATTTTCTTGAAAATATTTGTGTAGCATCTTTGAATGATACTGAACTTATGCGACTTTTCGTTTTAAAGTTAGGCAGTTCAGACGCATGCGCGCGCCACACGCACACACACACACACACACACACACACACGCATACACACACGCGACTTTTTTCTAAAAATGGTTGTTTTTTATTCAAATGACCTCAAAACATGTATTTCCGGTGAAATCTTGGTATCAAATGCTTTGGTGGAATGCATTGCCTACCTTTTCTGCACGTGGTAGAGAAATTAGAAATGCAGTGGTACCTATATAAAATTCAGATATTTCTTTTGCGGTATTACTCCGCGTTTTGATGCATTTAATACCTTCCACGTGCTGTTTTGTTTGCGTTTGTTTTCTCTCTTTCTTTGCTTACGGTTAAAACTATTACGAGATATTTGACACTGCTTATTTAGAATGTACTAACTCAAGGGTAGTTTTAGAGGTATTACTTGTTGCGTTTCGCTTCGGCCTGAGGGTGCAATGCCATTACATCGACACCTGCAGTGTCGTTCTCTGTGGTCTAGGGTCTGGTTTCCGAGGCCGCGGGTTCAAACCCGGCGGAGAGCGATGAATTTTCGGATGTAAAAATCCTTAGCATGGCTCCCTTCGGAACGGAAGTAAAACCGGTGGTCTCGTGTCGTAGATTTACGGCATGTAAAAGAACCTCAAGCAGAACCCCTGAGCAAAATTTCCGGTCTTTCACACCCAATATAGAACGGGATGCTAAGAACCATAGTAGTTAAAGAGTGTCCATAAATAAAACTAAAAGAGAGAGAGAGAGAGAGAGAGAGAGAGAACAAATCGGCAGCAGCCTTGTGGTATGTACCGTTAATCTAAAATGTTTCATGCCTTGCGCTAAGCGGACTGGTGAATCTTGTTCTAACAACAATTCAAGCATACCAATTACTGTGTGCGTAATGCGTTAGAATTGAATATTTATTATTTTAACTGTCTGCCGGCTCTGCTGAAAGTTTGCATGAATGTTATAGATTTTCTGTAAACGTACGACCAAACAAATAAGACAATCATTCAGGTAACAGACAAATATGGATCCCACAGATGTCACGAGGAAACAAAGCAAACCATACTACGAAACAATAAGGACACTGGAGGCATTTCGCCCTTGTGAACTCCATTAAATGTATTTTTTTTTCACCACTCTAAATATACTAAGTCATGTTTATATTTAACCGGACAAAAAGGTTATTAAACCTTTAAAGTTTGCAATGCAGAGGATCTGTATCCACTGATTTGAAGAAATTTTTCCCTGCACAACACGAAAGGGAGTTAACATACTTTATGTGAAATATAATAATTGTGCAATACAAGGAACTGCAGCCTTCAAATTTAAATGACTTAAATGAGTGCAAAAAGGAATCAACCACCAACTTAATAAAACCTGAATTTAGTTACAAAAGCAGCACAAATATATGAAAATTTTGCCATGTTTCTTAAATGTCTTAAAAATTATAACTTTGAATGAAACCCTTATGTGCACTTTGTTTTTTATGCTTCTGTAAGTATGGCTCTGTTGTAATATTAAATTGATTCTTTTTTGCATAAGTACGTTCAGTTTCAGTTTACAAATAAAGAGTAGTAATTTTCCTTCTTCATTTGCAAAATGTATGATAAGTTTGATTCCTCTGATTTGTATCCATGACCTTGTTATTTACTAATGCTCGTACACTACGGGAATGGAAGCTATCCCACTAATGGAGAAACAAAAGTTAGATACAACGGTAAAATAAACATGACATACGATACAACAACTCATGTCAGCCTTGGTTATAAAACAGATATTCGTTGTATGCGCACTCGTAATAGATTTTGTATGATAACATGACATAAAAACCCAAATCTTAAGTTATCTGACGAGTAAAGGACTTATGAAGTAACCAGCTCAAGTTGTTTCAGAAAACACTGTTACATCTTCTTAGGTAGTTGGTTTAATAACCCTCCAGGATTCGGCTATCATATTATATGTATTCTTTCATTTTCCTTTCGTTCATTCTCACTCTGCAAGGCACGCTACGGGATTCGGTAGATAACATTGTAAGTTACCTTATAACCAAATGCGAGATTTTTATTCAGCCGGACACTTTCTTTAGAGATAGAAACTGCTGTTGCATTTCTTTGTGTTCATCGATAAGCCCGTGCTCCGAGACTAACGTCTTCACGGATCACGAAACATGCGTTTCATTACTTTTCCTAGCATATACTACTTATAGTACGTAGAGACAGTACTGTATTCCGCCGAATGTTACGGAAAATACAAGTTTTGAGATCCCTGAGTAATAATAATCATTTTTAGAAAAAGTTTAGTGTGTGTGTCTGTGTGTACGCGCGTGCGTGCATGCATACATACATAATTACATACATGTACATCCATCCATCCGCCCTCCGTCCATCCATCCGTTCGTCCATCCACCCATCTACTCATCCATCATCATCACCACTTTGCTGACTGTAAATGTTTGATTTTCTCAAAAATGGCTGTAAGGATTTTGATCAATATGCTGTATGTTTAAGATATTTACATGACTAATAAAATGTATCACTTCAATTTTTTCGAATAGCGTGTGAGATCCACTTCATTCGGAATTAATTTTGTATAATTTTATACAACTGTTAAATCGTAAGCGTTAGGCAAAAATTTCCTGCGGAAAAAGGCGCCATGGCCGAGTGGTTATACCGTTCGCCTCTCACCAAGGCGGTCCAGGTTCGATCTCAGGGACCCGCATGTGGGATTTGTGGTGAACGAAGCGACATCTGGGCGGGCTTTCTCCGGTTTCTCCCGCTATTTCATTCCACCATGCTCCATCTTCACCTTTGTTGTCATTCATTTCGCTATCTATCTACTTCCTCGCTTTCATCCCGGGCGTCGGGCTGATCACCCTCCTGGTTGTTCACTCTCTCAGATCCACAGAGTCCCTCTGCTCCTCGACAGGCGTCTGACCTCAGATATTGGCTTGTAAACCTGGGGTGTAAGTCCTACATGGATAAACATCTCGAAACAGGGGAGGATAAACAGGTGATGCAGGATAAACATCTCTTATAAACACAGATTACTTAAAATAGCCTCTTTAGCATCGGCTATTTCTGAAATATTCGTTGCTATTGGTTTGAATTTTTGAATAATTTTATCATGTTTTGAAGTGCTGTCACCACACAGTTGTTTCTTGCGATGTCATGGAAAAAGCATGGAATTTTAAAGCCAGCTTAATGCGACCTACTTTTCAAGATTTGACTATCGCTTCAGTCTCCTGTATCTCCCTTATTTCGTCTGGATTAACATGAAGTACATATAGGTAGAAAAATAAGCTTTCGTAAGAATGTTTTGTCGAAATATATAAAACTAAATGATTGTAGCTAGAAAACGTCATGTGAATGTAACACATCAAAAAAATGTTTTTCCATGTACACACTCCATCACTTCTATGTTCTGCTGGAATTGTTAAATTTTGAATATACTCCTGCTACCCAACTCTTCTGGCCCCGCTGTACACGCAAGACAACTAGTGTATGCATTGATATGCATGCATGTATGTAGGTAGGTAGGTGCACTAGCAGTGTAAGATAGGAAAGAGTATTCCCCGCTGACATCAGAGGGCTGGTTGATTGGTGGGTCATTCATCGCCCTCCCTCGGCGGCTCCAGCAGTGGGACGGGTCTGCGAGCTTGAACATTTTAGGAACTCCCGCACGTCTCTGTGGCCTATATGCTTACGGACTATAGCCTTCTGTCATTCCTTCACCCCATCCCTTCCTCCCGGAGGGTGGTAGCCGCAATAGATCACAGGGCGCGAAGATGTCCGTAGCATCATCACCTATACCAGGCAGTTCCAACTGACCAAGGCATGACATCGGAGCATGCTGTGGCTTGCAGAGCAGTGTTACGGAGCAGCAGCTAGAGCCAAGGTTACAGCAGCGGCGTGTGTCAATCGCAGTATATTGTCATGGCTTCAACAAGTGGTATACCTCAAAGGCGGCCCTCTACTCTACAAAGACTCCGATAAATTTTCTTTTCTATTTGGGAAGAGCTGTTCATGTTTGTGGATACTGGAATAGTGGCAAAATGTTAAGTGTGTTCCAAAGAAATGTTAAGAGATTTAATTCACAGAGACATTATTCGTGCCATGCTTTTGAATACAATAAATACTAAGGAGAAGAACGTGCTGCTACCATGACCGTAAAACTTTAGAAGTATCACATGACGCTGAAAAAGAATCAGATCAAGCGAACAGTGAATCTGCCGCTCGTTTAAGCTATAAGATCAGCTTACACATTGCAAGGAAGCTTCATCCCTTTAGTGATGGTCCATTCGTGGAAGATTGTTTAGTATTTGCACCAGAGGAACTCTCTGTAGAAAAGTTGAAGGAGGTTGAATCTATTAATCTATCCAAACGACTGTGTCTCGTAGAATCCAGGAAATGACTGAAGACTTACGGGTACAGTTAGAAGATATAGCAGGTAAATGTATAGGTGTGTTTTCTTTGACGGTGGACGAAAGCACTGATGTCACAGATACAGCACAACTAGCGGTTTTTATTAGGAGGGTTAACAGTGAACTTCAAATAAGGTAAGAATTATTAAATAGAAGGTACTACTGGTCTAGGTATTTTAACGTGTGTTTAAAAAGCAATTTTAAAGTTCAGGTTACCATGGGATACATTAGCATCAATTACCATACATGGAGCTCCGGCAATGGTTGGGAGTAGGAATGGTCTAGTAGGTCGTCTGAGGGAAAAATTGAAGAATTTGAATATGGAAGAAGACATTAGTGCTATGCATTGCACCTTACGCGTCGAAAATTTATGAACTAAAAGCATTAAACTCAACTATGTAATGAATACGGTTGTAAAGGCAACAAATGCAATAAGATCGAAAGGATTTAGCCACCGCCAGTTCAAAACATATATTTCAGAACATGACAGTCAATATCATAATGCCCAACGCTAAGCGAAACAGGGAAGAACGGATTTACCCCACGCATTGTTCGCGGAACTATGACGTATTCATGTGGTCATGGGTTGTCCAAACTTCAATTTTTGGTTGCAAGGTAACATGCCATTGCGACCAGCCATCTGTGAATGAGTGAAGGGGAAATACTTCATAACATGAAACGAATGAGGTGAGGTAAGGCGACAATGTGACGTCATTAGCTCATAGGAGAGAAGATTGGGCTTCGCTGGTCAATATGGTGATATTATTATATCACTGTAAGGTAAGTTGGTTTAGTCAAGGTGCAGTATTTGGACATACTTTTTTTTAAATTTGAGAAGAAATAGCTTTGTTCATGGAGACAAAGAATAAACCCATACATAACCGAAACATAAAACATAGATATACAACCTGGCATTCCTTGCAGATCTGACACGTCATCTCAGTGATCTGAATCTTTCGCTACAAGGAAAATCTTTTTTAATAACAGAAATGTCATATCGAGTCAAGGCTTTCAAAGTAAAGCTATCGTTGTGGAACGCCAATTACACAATTTCCGAAAATTAACAACGTGTTTGGACTTCACCAGCACTGATGTTTTTGAAGATTTTGCAAACGTTTTGCGCATCTAAAAGAGGAATTTAATGTCAAATTTTAAGATTTGGACAAACATGACTCAGAATTCAAGATTCTCTCCATTCCATATTCAATAAACGATGATGATGTAGTGCCCAGGTTGCAACTGGAATTTATAGATTTGCAATGCGATGAGGAGCTAAAGGACAACTTCAAAAATAAAAGCAACATACATGACTTGTACAATACCTCGCCCGACCAAGATTTCCAAGACAATCAGTGGATTGGCCGCTCCAATGTTGCGCATGTTTGGGTCCATATATGCATGCGAACACTCGTGAAAATTAACAAATCTTGTTACAGAAACAAAATGTCTGACCTAAGTTTACAATCTAAACTTAGGCTATCTGTGACCCGATCTTTTTGCCTAAATATTGTGAGACTTGTAAGGTCAAAATGAATCCAGAAGTCCGAAAAACAAGCGGCAGTGCAATTGCGAAGGGTGCAACTGTTTAGCTTAACTTTTTGTTTCTCATAATATGCTTCAGTTATTTTTCTTCATTTTTATTTGCGAGGAAGCTGTAATGTTTTCATATTAAGTTATAGTGCACGCAGTTCGTTAATTTATGTATTACCTTACTGCTATTTGTAAATCCAGCATGAAATTGGTATGCGTTTAATATGTCAGAAGGTTGCCAGAAATACCAACGGTGTAGAGAAAAGCTGCAAAAAATTAAAAAAACTATGGTTTCCAGATAATGTCTTTTAAAGGGAGCGATTTAACATCAGTTGATACACTGACCGCAACTATTATTTTTCAGTTTTGTTCTTCCTTTCGGCTGGAGTTGCTCCGTGCTTTCTGCTAACCTGCTACGGAGAAACAGAGAAGCTCTCTGTGACGTCATAGAGCATTCAAGTGGAACTCCGTGACCTATACCTAAGCAATAGAGGGTATACAAAGTCTTGTGAATGTAACTTATTAGATTTTTTGTAGGTGTTGCAGGCACTCTTTAACTCAACAATCCTATGAGGTACTGTGGTTGTGGCTTACAGATATGTATAGGAATGTTATAACTCCTTTAAAGTTATTAAGTTCAAGGTTGTTGGTTGATGACTTTTATGTGGCCTTGGACTTTTCTCTTTATAGATGCATTAAAGTCCCCATTGTTGTTTTACTTTCTCTACCACGCACAGAGTAGGTAGAGAAGGTATTTCATTCCACCCATATCGAGATTTTATCAGAAATATATGTTTTGAAGTTCTCTGAATAAAAAAAAAGTATTTTTACTTTCTCTACACGTATAGGTACAGAAGGTATTGCATCCCACCCAAAAGTTTGATATCGAGATTTCGCCGTAAATACCTGTTTTGACGCACCTTGAATAAAAAAAGCTTTACAACGCCGACTTAGCGCCTGTGAACAGCATAACTCAAAAACGAAACGTCGAATAAATACCAAACTTGATATTTGTGTTCATGGAATATTTTTCGAAATTTAATTTTTTTGAAAAATGGCTCTAATGATTTTGATTAAAATGTATATTAAACAAATAAAACGAATATCTTGAATTTTCTGGTAATAGCCTGTGAAGTTCCCTTCATTCGAAGGAATTTTACGTAATCTTGTATAACTGGTAAACGTTGAGCGATAGACGAAAACATATTACAGAAAAAAATGTAGATTTATTTAAAACAGTTTATTTCAAATAACTTTTTTTGTGATATAAGCAATTTACGAGATATCCGTTATTAATGGTTCGTATTGTTTAATACTTGTCATTCTTTTAAAGTTCTGTTGACATTCAGTTGTTTTTCGCCACTGCAAGGAAACCGTATGGAATTTTAGGGTCCAGTTCTTAAACATTTGATTTTCGCTGTTCCCTTTGTATCTATAACGAAATCTGCAATTTATTTATTTCACATGCATGTCATCAATTTTCACTCTCGTTTCGTTGAGTGCGCTTGTCAGAGGATACTTTTGGAACTTTATTGCGAACTTTGCACATTTTAATGACTTCCAACTCCAAGGGATGAAGTAGATAGAAAAATAAGCTTTCGTAAGGATAATTTGTATACCCACTGATAAACGATAAAAGGCAGAAAAGTCATGTGAGTGCAACACATCATATTTTTTTATTCACATGCACAAGGTCGCTTCCAAGTGGTTAGTTGTTCCGGTCGTGGTCTTTGTTCTGGGCTATACAATTCGAATGGTTGTAAAAGAAACAGTCCTATGTTTTCTTGTCCTAATATGGAATGGTTAACAATACCTATTTGTAGCTAATAATAGTATTTTTCATTATGAATGCCAATAAGGGTATAGTATGTCATATACTCCAAGTAATATGTATTGAGAAAATGGAAACAATTAGTGAATTCTAATTTTAAAATATTACGCACTGATATTTATATGTATTTATGTATTTGCCGACGATTTGTCTGTTATTCAAAGCAATGAATCGATCCTACAAACATTTTTAATTCTAGAAAAGTTATATTAATTTGCCTGGATATCTACTTAAACTTTATCGTTTACGATAAACAACTCGTTTTTGCAATCGATAAAAATTAAAGAGTTTTGTGCAGTTGTTCATACCAATCACACTAAATTACTAGATACAGTTTAATTGTTCTTCTTGTTTTAACTTCTGTGAAGCTAAATTCTGAATGCTTTCACAGCAGAGACTGATTTTTTTTGTGTAGAGTAACCATGGCCATTGTTGCTGATCAATATTTTGTAATAAATAAATAAAAATTTAAAGAAGGAAAAAGTAACCATTGTGAATCTGAAACAAAATGATTCCTGTGTGTTGTAAATGTTCCATAGTTTTATTTTAATCGCTAATCGGGTACACTGTATTAAACACCTCATGGAGTAGTGGACTAATGGATTTTCTTTATAGTTGGAAGGTATAGAGAAAAGGCAGTAAGTGTACTTTGCACTAGTAAGTGTGTTTATTTGCTTATTTAAGGTTGAACTTTGTTATCCTGAAGTGGGCTACGAAGAGATTGAACCTGAACAGCTCTGGAAAAAGATAACAAGCGTTCTTCGGACTGCCATAAGAAGTAAGTGCAATATTGTATTTAGTAGACTAAAGTTTTACCTTCTCTACCACTTAATTAGAGTAGGTAGAGAAATTATTATATGCCACCCAAGATTAAGTAACTAGATTTCACAAACATGCACGTTTTGAGGTCCACCGAACGAAAAAGGTACGCGCGCGTCTTCCTTGCTCCCCTCTCTCTCTCTCTCTCTCTCTCTCTCTCTCTCTGCTGTGTGTATGTATGTGTGTGTGTGTGTGTGAGAGAGAGAGAGAGAGAGAACGGCATAAGTCATAAACTAAAAGTCAGATAATTACCAAACTTCGTATTTATGTCTCCAGCATTCTTCAAAGATGCAAATTGCAGCTTTCCACAAAATTTCGTCCACCCCAAACAACTCTTTACATGGAGCATTTTTCGTTATTTTCTGTTAATTCTTCTAAAAATTGGGTCCAATTATTTTTATTAAAATATGAGTTTGACTTATTGACATGCATACCTATCTTGAAACTTCGGTGAATAGCATGTGCAATGTTCTTCATTCTGATTGAATTTTATAGTTTTGTGTAACTGGGAAACCATAATAGATAGACGAATAATTTCCAAATAAAATGTAGAGATAACTAAAATACATAACATGTGTAAATATATTTTTTCCTTTCTTTTTGTAGCTTTGACCGTTTACAAGATATTTCCAGTTGTTTATTTAAGCTTGTAATATTAAGCGATACACGCTTGAAATATCACGTTTCTTCTTTTGTTTCTCGTCAGTTCATACAGAGAGTTTGCAACATCAATGCCAGCATATAGCGACCTGCTTTTTAAACATACGACTAGAAACTCCTATAAACTTCTGTGTAGCCGCAATGAAATGCTTATATCGAAACTCTATATGCCAGCATTTTATTGTATTAACAGGAAACAGAAAAGAAAGAAGCATTTTTTAATTATTTGGATATATTGTGATGATAAATGACGATGGATAAAGAAAATTCGTACATTATACCTCATGATATTGTACTGAATTAGTTTGCTGCAGTGTTTAGTTGGGAAAAAATTGGGGGGGGGGGGAGACTCGTACTGTGTAGCCAACTGTAGCCCTTCATCTCATCATCTCAACACCGCACAACACATTGCAACAATATGTTGGCATGGTACGATTATGTTGGCTGTTATACCACTATAAAATTTTTAAAACCATTAGAAATTTGCTCTTCCCTCTTCCAGATTCAATGATCACAGGCCAGGGCTATCTACCAACTTTCTATACAAACTATACATTTATATATGCTGTATAAGAGCGAAAGCTTTTAAATACATTTTGACAATAAGTAACAATGTACAATGTTTACGGCAATATTGTTATAATAAATTATAAGAAAATACACTTTAAGAAAACAAACCCTAATATTTGAAGGGGGGCGCCGTCCCCTCCAACTAAAGCGCTGGTTTTCAGTCACGTGTAGGGACACTCTAGCAGTGCTTTCTATAATCGTTTTTAATCAGGTGTATTTGTACTCACTAATTTCGCAGCTAAGTGTGTGGTGCCAGATAATTGGCTTACCGACCTAGATAGCGCCACGGAAGAGGAGCAGGATGCTTCCAAAGGAAGGCATGCTAAGGATTTTATGTCCGAAAAACACTTATTTATTCATCGTTGTAGTATCAATTCCCTATAGATTGAATCTTTGTGTCCTTAGTTACCTTTTACTGTAAGAAAACAGTTTAGAAGTCAAAGTATAGAAGAAATTTATGCTGGTAATTTTTCGCACTGTTTGGGTATATAGATTATGACAATTATGCTATCATCAATCCTGTACCTTTGCGCAGGAAATGTTCGCTTTATAGCAAAATTAATTTACAATTTCATCAATCAGATATCATGTAAATGTATTTATTGGCATTTTACATGCATTTCCCTCGATCTCAGGATCTTGATTTTCCGACGTGAAATTCCATAATTATATTAGGATCATTCAGACTGAGGGGCCTCCAGTCATTTTAGCACAATCACAGTAAGCCCTTTGTGCTTCCAACGTGATCCCTGTGGAGAAGAAGAGACCCCCGAAGGGCGACCAGATATGGACGAGATGCGTGCTAGCATGGTTGGGATCCCTAACGATTCCAGTATGACACCAATCCTGACGCCGGCGATCCTGTCATAGCCATCTTCAACCTGGAGATCCCGGAATGAAACGAGCCGCTTCCAGGAAGGGGCCCAGCCGGCCAGCCATGTGCCACGGAGAAATCTTTCCTCAGTGTAAATTCCATCCTCCCGCCGTCGCCTGGTCCTACAAACCTGAAACATGCGTGTTGAAATAGATGAAAGGAAATGATGGACAGGAAATTCGTGGCAGCAGGGGAACCACCCCAGCATTCGCCTAAGGCCTGGGGAAACCACGAACACACTCCATGGTGAGAGCTGCCGGTCCGACGGGAATCGAACTCGAGACTTCCGGAATGCGAGCCTCGCATGTTACAGCGGAGCCGACTCGGTCTATCTATAATTATATTAACCAGTATGGGAGTCCCACTAGATCCAGACTGACAAAATACTATGTTATATTTTAAAGATGCTTTTTAGGCGGCGGTGGCGATGGTGGTGATAAACGTAGAATTTAGCAAATGGG